>CAUJLX010000001.1:1424324-7413985 GCA_963280985.1 Strongyloides venezuelensis | reverse complement strand
ATAAATACAAACAATATAACATACACTTATTATTTTTACTTACAGATTTTTCACTTTCTCCTTTTTTACGTGTCTCCTAGAATCCTAGACAATAATATGAGATGTGCCTTCTGAAAATTTAAGAAATTAGTGAGATGACGTGTTACATAAATTATTGTAAAAAATATTCTTTTTGTCATTTTTTCTTTTATACACCTGTTTTTACCGCGCCTTAACTTTTGGAAAAACAAGGGAAGATTTTTGAAGATAATGTGTATCCAACTTTATACCAAACTATCGGTTATTGTTTTATTTAAATTTTGTTATCTATATTTTTTAAACTTAAAAATTATAAGATTTTAAAAATATCTAATAAATATACTAATAATAACTATTATTTCCATAAATAATATAAAAAGTCTCTAATGTTAGCCTTGATGCCAGAGTGGTTAATGGGACAGACTTGAAATCTGTTGGGCTCTGCCCGCGTAGGTTCGAATCCTGCTCAAGGCGTTTATTTTTCTATTTTGTTAAAAATATTTTTCCGTAAAAATAAATTAATATGAATATATTAGATAATTTTTATTTGTTATGCTACTATTCTAAAATAATTATTATTTACTTGCCTTTATAGAATTATATTTAATATGAAAAAAATTAAACAGAAATTTTTATCTAAAAACAATGATTATAATATATAAATTTTAAATGAGAATATTTAAATGACACTATATGTATTTATAAAATTATTATAGTATCTGAACAAATATCTAAAAAAATAGACAACAAATACAAATTTTTAATGTTTAAATACAAACCAATCCTTTTAACAGTGATAATCAAAAGACAAAGCCCTCCAGGGGGCTCGAACCCCTGACCGTTAGATTAAAAGTCTAACGCTCTACCAACTGAGCTAGGAAGGCTACAGTGAGTAAGACAAAATTCTAGATAATGAATTATTTCAAACACACCAATTTTTATTATTATTCATTATGTTTATTTATTGTTTTTCGTTGTTTAATAACTTATACAGCTATGTTAATGTTTTTTAAATAAAATAATGGGTAAAAATATTAATCTAGAAAAACGTTTTCTATACTTTAGTTTAATTTCCATTGAAATAATTACCAAAAGCTAAACATTTTTAGAAAATATATTGGTATTCTAAAATTACAAAATAGTTTGTTATAATATTACAAACAATAACAAAATAAATAAAGTTTATCAATTAGTTAATTCAGGATAGTATTTTGCACGGAGTTGTAAGAAATTATTTTCCGTAACTTTAAATTTAGAAAATTGAATATACATATGCTGCGTCAAACGTAACGTTTGACACAAAATAACAAATATATAAAACCACTATATTTTAAATGTAATCAGTTCTTATAAAAAAATAGAGTTTACCAGTTCTCTTATTATCTATACTTTATAAGGTGTTGGAAAACACTACAACATAAGAAAAAGATTAGCAGATAAAAGAAAAAGAATCCAAAAATATTATCTAATTTAATTTAAATTTTTTTAAAGTAAAATCTTTTAATTTTTAAAAATACTGATTTTGTTTAGAACATAAGTAGGAATTCTAGAAATTATACTATAAAAAAACTACGCCTTCAAATAAAATTGGAATTAATTTTTTTAAATATATTTAAAAGTAACAATAAGATTATAAAAAAGTTAATATATACTGCTAATGTAATTTTGTATTCAATTATTAAAATAACTTGAATAATCTTTGTTATTTCTATAAAGCTTATACCAACCAATTAAATTCAGTCATGTAATTTTCTTTATTTAGTGTAAAAAAATAATTAGTATATAAATTATTATATTACAAATGTTAAAAATATATTTTGCTATTATTCACTCAATTTTAACTGTTTTAAACATTATTACTTTCTAAAATATCTATATTAAAAAACAATGGTTAATACAAATATTTGTTTATTAGTAAAATTAACTTATTTTATATTAAGTGCATAATAAGAGCTATTTATATTTTATTGTTGATATAGAATCCATAAAAATTGTTTTTATATATGATTTTTCCATAGAAATGTTAAAAATACTTGTATTTAAATTTATATGGTATTATTAATTTTTAGCTGTAATAAAGTCATCATATTTGCATCTATGTGACGGATTAATCACAAAATTCTTTTAGTTTTGATAAAATAGGTTTAACTTTCTTCAGAAGGTACACCTGATTGGCCACCAATTCTTCTCAAATTTGAGAGTTCCATGGAAAAGTAGTCTCAATTTTGGCAGTACATTAATAGTAAAAAAAAGCTCTTTTCCAATAAAATTATATTTAATGAATAAAACAATTTAATTTAAAACAAAATTTATTATTTTTTAAAAATATAAAGAACACATATTCAATATATAAAAAAAATTCAAAAAAGTATATAACTACAATGATTTAGTAATTGCGAGAATAATAAATAATAACAAAAAAGTATCTATTAAAATAACTTTAACTATATATAACAAATTGAAACATTATTTTTAAAAGATTCTAATTAAATAAGATTACAAAAGTATATATCAAAAAGAAGATCGCATAGTTTATATTATAACATATTGGTTGTTAATAAGATAAATTAAAATAATAGTATATACACGGAAAATTTTCATGATTTGCTACCGAACAAAAATATACGGTATTCAATCATGATTTACGCAAGAAAAATTTTATTATTGGCTACCATATAAAATTATTCAGTAGCCAATCAGATAGGATTCTTCTTTAGGTCGTATGGTGTAGTCGGTTATCACGTCTGCTTTACACGCAGAAGGTCGCCGGTTCGAACCCGGCTATGGCCAGTCTTTTTGAAGTTTATACTCGAAATTTCAACAATTTTTACATCAGAAGAATGAATTTGAAAAAGTACTTTGTTTTACTACAAAATATTAAACTATTTATCTACCAAAAGAAATGATTTCGGGCGGATTCGAACCGCCGACCTTCTGTGTGTTAGACAGATGTGATAACCGACTACACCACGAAATCTATACATAGATTTATTTTATTTTCACAAAACATTATTTTAATTTATTAATTATTATTATTTTGTTTAGTGTTTTTGATTGTTTTTTGCAGTTAATAATTTAATAAATCATGCAGATATATTTCAAATATGATAATAAACAGTAATTTAATAAAACATATAATGTAAAATCGTTTAATTGTTTTTACAATTTTTATTTTTACTTATTTGAAAAAATATTAAAAATTAACTTATTATGATAATATCTTACATAGCAAAACATGGTAAAAATTTAAAAAAAATAATGGTTACCAAATTATTAAATCAAGATTGCATTTAACACAAAAACTTAAAATACTTCTTTTAAAACAATAAAATTTTAAAAATAAAATATTTTCCAAACTGAAATTTGAAATATAAAAGAAAAAAGTTATAAATAAAAATATTTTTTCTATTAATCTAAATTCTATTTGAATGTATAATTTTGTTTTTAAAAAATACTAATTTTATTTTAAAATATGTTATTTTTTTGTAAAGAGTGACAAAAAAAGTAATTAATTTGTAACATATTTAAAGGGTAAAAAATATATTTTGTTAAAATTCATGTATTTTTAATTCTCTGAATACTTTAGCTTTCGAAAATATTTATATTTCAAAATAGCTTTTTTTTAAAAAATTTTGTTTATTTAAACATAAATTATTCTACATTAAAAATATATTTATCATTATGTATATTGTTAAGATAATATATTTTTAATATAATGTTTTAACTATTTAATTTTTTATTATACTGTCAAAAATGCTTGTATTGAACATTACTACATAATTAGTTATAGTTGTTGAGAAATTGTTATATATACATTTAATTGATAAATTCTACACAAAATAATTTCTGTTATAGAGAAATAAGTACCCCTATTAAAAGATGGAATGGCAGAATGATCTAAGGCGTCAGATCCAAGTACATAACTTCTGTAGGTTCTACATTATTACTGAGTATTCTGATCTTGTTATCGAGACGTGAGTTCAGATATCACTTTCGTCAATACTTTTTGACAGTTTTTTTATTTTTTAACAAAACAATTTTAAAAACGTTTTTATTTAGTAATAATTTATAAAATTCTATGTAACTATAATATTCTAAAATTTTTTTCTTTTACTTTTTCTTAGTAAAATAATTGAGATATGTATAATTTAAAATTTATATTATAAAAAAAATAAAAAAATTTTATAATTAGTGAATAATCAAACGCGTTGACACCTAATGTCATCATATAATTTAGTATATAAGGTTTAACATTTTATAATTATTACACATTCGTTGTCATTGTATTTTACCTCTCGATATAGAGGTCCGTTTATAAAGTTTTAATATAGTTAGTATTTCGTAAGTAGGCGCCAGCATATATAAAAGCTTATTATTTTTCTAATTCTTAAACTGAAATTTTTTTTCACATTTCTCAAAAATAACAAAATGACTGGTTAATTTAATATTTATAAATCGTTTTTAGTAATCATATAATTTAGTAAAAAATATGTGGCAAACTCTTGATAGAAAACGTAAGTAGGGATCGGGACGTGTTTGGGTGCCCGAGTGGTTAAGGGGCCGGCCTGCTAAGCCGTTGGGCTTTGCCCGCGCGAGTTCGAATCTCGTCCCAAACGGATCTTTTTTTGTAAAAAAACTACTTTTAGATAAATCATAAACTTGTAATACATTTGGATTTAATTTGAAATAGTAGACGCATTTTTCTAAAGTGAACATTTCACCAGAATTTAGAAAAAGTATTGCGTTATAAGTATGTTGAAGTTGTGGTTAAACGCTACTTCTTATAAATGTGAAGTCACGAGAAAGCTTAGTAGAGCATAAAAAATTGAATATTGTTGAGATGTTATTAATTTCCTTTAAAAATTTAGTAATGTATTTTCCTAATATTTAAAACACTTTCGTGCAAAAACAAGTACTTCATTTTTTAGGAACTTAAATAGAATATTCCATTCATTTATTTTATAGTCCAATATATCCATAAAAATATCAAAGGATTTTAATTCATTTGTTGAATCAGAAATAATTCTTAGTGCTACAATATTTAATCATTTAAAATTGCAAAATTATTATTTTTATGATGAATGTAAATTCAGAATATAATTAATATTTTTAAATTTTACAACGTTGAAATGGAATGTAAAATTGTCATTGTTTTTCTCTCTTACTTAAAACTATAAAATGAATCATCATTTATCGTGTTAATATTTGACTTTTTCTATAAATATCTCATTGTGTAGAATATTAAATATTTTAAGTTTATTGAATGTTTTGTAACAGATGTTTATGTTGTATTGGTGAAGTAAATAGATGTTTCAAAATACAACATAAAATAAAGCTGTATTTAAAAAATAATTCTTAGAGATAAATATGCTTCTTTTTGTTCTGTAGAAATACTGTTTGATGTCTGCTTTTTTAAAGTAACTGCTATTTTATGTCTTTATTATTGTAAAGTTATTTTTAATCAGTTTTTTGAATTTTTAAAAATTATGTAAATAAATAGTAAATTTATTGTGTCAATTGCTCTATAGTAATAGTAATAGTTTTGTACATTATAAAAACAACTCTTTCTATAATAAAATAAACTTTTAAATGATAAATTTTACATTCTTTTTGTTTATATATTAAATTAAATCTTTTTGTTGTCATCAGAGTTATTACTAAATTATTTTTGCAAGCATAGTTGTAATTGATATAATCCATTTTTCTTTTTATCTATAATGTTTTGTATAACTTATTAGACATATAATGAAAAATATATTTAGATAATAGTTACTGATTTTTTAAATAAAAATATTATGAATTATGAAATTAAAAAGATAAACTCTTTTATACAGTATGATTTCTACTTTATATAACAAAAAGAATGCCTATTGCAGGAATCGAACCTACGTCGCCACGGCCACAACGTGGAGTACTAACCACTATACTAAATAGGCCAAGAGCGAAGACATACCTAATATATAACTAAGTTTTCTTAAATTACGAGCACTTTTAACAATAAAAAGATAGTCAAAATATAACAAAATAAAAAATAAATAGAAAAGTATATATTTGACTAAATAAAACCATAAAAAACAGGTTATTATAATACTCAAACAATGTAGTAATAAAAAACAGAAGAGAATTCTCATAAATCATTTGATATTACCAATTGTATATATTAAAAGCAAAGTTCTAGTAATTATATACATAGCATGTTGTTTGATAAGTATTTTAAAATAAATACTAGTGTAAATAAAATAAACTTTTTAATTTTTCAACATCTAGAAAATTTAATGTTTATATACACAAGAGTAAGTGATTCACACATTAAAAAGATCTTTTTTATTTTATTAATAAAATAATACTTTTAATTATACTACATATATTTTTTTTATAATACAAAAAGATTATATCTCTTAATGTATTAGTAATAATATTCTTTTTCTATGCAATTATTATAAAACGACTTAAAAATAATTACTGAAAAAAATTGATATTTCTGTAGAAATATAATTACGAATGTAGAAATACATTTATAATCCGAGAAATGAAATAGTTTATAAAAAAAATACACAATAATGAAAATTAATATATACAGGATAGAATTCCTGAAGCCAAATAAAAACAAATCAACACTATATAAGGCATAAAAAATCAAATAGAAGCAAAATTCAGCTTGATGCCCGGAGAATTACATATTAAAAATTTAAAGAAAAAACTTTAAAAAAAGCAAAATACAATAAAAAACGAATTAAAAAGAATTGGTTATCTAATAAAATTTTTTTATAATATATATATAAATAGTAATTATTTAAGTTTACAAATGTTTTGTAAAATCTTTTAAAAATTAAAATAGAATATAATAATAAACAAGCAATAGCCTCGCTTCGCTCGTCACTGCTTGCCCGCGGGGCTAGCCTTTTTTCCATGTATTGAACCTCGCTGCGCTCGTCGCTACATGCATGAATTTTTTAAAATATTTAAAATTTAAAAACTTCAACATCTTTTGGTTTGTAGTAGCACACATATAAAATTCAAAGTATTATACTTGTTTTTATAATTTTTAAAATTATTATTAAAATTTTATAGATTTTTGAGTTTTCAAAGTTTATAAAACATATTTTATCAAAATTGTTTTATTACATATCTTTATGATTGTAAACCCATTTGAGATTCTAAGTTTGAATAATTTTTTACAATTCTTTAATATAGAAATAAAAATTAAAAATATTGTTTACATTAAATTTTTAATTAGTTTAAAAATGAAAGTTGTAAGTTATTAAATATAATATAAATTTAAAATACAGATTAGTTTTAAGTTTGGTTAATTTTTTAAAATATTAATAATGCTTAACGCTAGTCATGAGTATTTCATAATTATTTAACTGAAAATATTTAATTTTAGCGATTGTTATTTTGTAATTTCACATTTTGGTTACATAATAAAATACAATTCTACCAATTTAAGCATACTTTTTATTTTGTTTTATTTTTTTGAAAAAACTTTAAAAAATGTATTATATAAATTAAAATACAAATTTCTAATATATTTAAAATGATAAAAATATTTCTCTGTTTCTCTAAGTTGATAAGATTAAAAATAAATCAAAATAATTACTCGGAAACTTTTCGTATTAAAAAATTTATCTAGGCTTTAAAAAAATAAAAATATATTCAAATCAAAGTATTAGTGATGTTTTTTAATAACATACTACAAAATTTACTTCTAAAATGCATTTATGAATAATTTCGACTTCGAAATTTAGTTTAATTTTTCTTCTGATTTTTACAAAGCATAGCAAAACATTTAGATATTTTTACATTTTTTAAAAAATAAGTATGGCCTCGCTATATCATAAATTTGTATTCAATTTTTAAAAATTTTTACTATGCGTAGCTATATTGCGGCACTTTTAAACATTTTAGTTTAGATCATTTTAACATAAAAAGATTTTGAAAGAATATCTATTCTATTCTAAGATGTATGGTATTCAAAAAAAAAATTTTTAAATCTCAAGTAGCCAAATATAATTTGATTTTAATATTTTTTTATCATTTCTTAACAATTATCATATCTTGTACTGATTAAAAAAACTTTGAATTGACATAAAAGTAACATATAATTAAATAATAATTAATTTTTTCACCTATCCTATATACTATATTTTTAGGAATATAAATTGATATTTAAAATTGTTTAAAACAATTAATCCAATGGTTTTTATAAACATTTGTTTTTTGATTTTCTTTAAAAGAATAAGTTGTTCTTGTAAATTTTTATTTTGGGGGTTTACAAATTTCAATATTATTCTCACTTAAATATATGTATCTCAAAAGGAAAAATTCATATAAAGTTAATATTTATTTTTTTTTCAGAATCTTAAAATATAATTTTTATTCTGATTTCAAAAAGTAAATACAAGTAAACTCCTTTTAAGAGGTAAACTTCTCTTTTAAAGTAAAGGGGGAATTTTCGATCACTTAATAATTCTCAATAATTAGACCTTTTTTTTATTAATTTTAGTGTTATAGGCAATAAACATTAAAAATTACATCTATGTGTAAAATATCAATTATTAAAACAATTAATAATATATATTTGATATTTAGTACCTTTACATTCATATATGTTAAAAATGCAACTTCGTACTGAGATGATTTCTACATGGTTTTAATTTCATTTTCTTAAAAATACTTTGAAAGAAATTTAAAGTTTTTTTTTGTCTTAATTTCTTACTCTACGTATATATTTGTAAAGGATAAAATGTGTTGATATAATATTAAAATTTTTTAAATAAGTATTGTTTTCTTATTTCTTACTTACAAATTAATTTTTATTTTTGAAAGTGATTTAAGATTTAGTTACAAAGTCTTTTTTGATTATTACATTGCTATTTTTATTCCTCTAAAAGTTGCGTTTCTTGATTTTCTTTATTATTTATCTCAATAATTAGTTTGAAATTTAAGAATTTTCCTATTATGCATATTAAGAAAACGTCACTGAGCAAAAAATCTTGAAAATTTTCATAGGTTATTTCAGATTATCTCAGGAATAGATTAGAATAAATTTTATCACTAATATCTCATAATATGCGCAGAAAGGTTTCTTCGGACAATTTTGAGATTGTGCTAATACATGTTCATTTTCTAAAATTTTTTTTTAAAAAAGAATGAAGAAAAATTTTTTTCAAAAAAACAGATAAAATATAATTAAAAATATCTCGATAATAAATGATCGGATAAAGCTCATATATATAGCATTTGATAGAAAATGTTTTGCTGCAAAAACGTTGTAAATAAAGCTATGTGAAATTAAGAAGTTTTTAAATATTTATTTTTGAATAAACACACGAATTTCATTTTTTCGATAATTTTGCAATCACTTTGCAAACAAAACTCATACTCAAACTTTATTAATTTTTTTGGAATTATACTTAAAATGTAGAGAAAATAAATGCGCAGATGGGTTTTTTTTGTTTTTTAAAAACCTTATTCTGTACTGAGAAAATCTGTTTTGAAATACCAAATATTTGTTAAAAAACGGCATTCTTGAGAAATCTCCATATCTCAAGAACAAAATAATAGAATCAAAGACTTTTTTGCAGACATGTTCTGCATCTAAAATTACATGTTTTTGCAAATTTTTAGATAAGAATAACTATTTTAAATACCAAATATAGATGGCTATATTTGCCTTTTTTCCAAGTTTGAAAAAGTATATCTTAAGAATAAGACTTAAGAATAATATGATATTCTACAGTTTGTTAAGATATTTAAATACTATATATATTAATATATCAAAACTTTCAAAATCGAAATAATTTTTGAACAAAATTTTTTTCTCTAATATATATTGATATTTTCCATAGTAGCAATTTTTGAACATTTGTAAAGATGCAACTTCACAAACTATTTTTTTGGTAAAAATATGCCATTTTGATAGCCTTATATATATTATTTTTTTCATTAAAATACGCCTAGTCAATTACTTAGCAAATAATTTGGTAATGTCTAGTAAGATTATTTCATACTTTGAGTTGATAATATCATTGAACATCTCAGCTTACAAAAATATAATAAATTATGTGGATTTTATTTTACGCGATATAATGATTTATTGTTTTTAGGCATTTGTATAAGTCGCGTGTAAAACCATTTAAAGTAAAGTAATTTAATTTTTATATCAAATAAAAAACGATGATGTATCTTTTTTCCATATGATAAATTTTCGAGCATTTTTTTAAGTTTAATTGTTAAGAATATTTCTTAGATAATTCCATTAATTCGTTGATTTCTTACTTTGATTCAAAAATAAATTTTTATAATATTTTAAATTCCTAGTATCTAAAAATCATACAAATTCTCTATTTTATTTATATATTTTACATAGAAAATGTTATGTTATTGTGTTAAGAAATTTTTAAAATTGCCTTTTATTTTCAATTGAATATTTCAAGAACGAAAATTCAGATAAAACTAATACTTATTTTTTTTAATCAGCATATTAGAATGAATTATTTATTTTAGTAAAAAGTACATAAAACGAAAACCATTTCAAAAGGTAAACTTTTCCTCTAATATATAGGGGAATTTTCGATAACTTATATATTTCTACGAATCAAACATTTTTTGGTAATTTTTAATATTTTGATGTAATAAGCATTTAAAATTAGATATATATGTAAAATTTTGAATAGAAGAATCATTATTGGGAGAAAAATAGAAGTAGCAATTTTTGAAGTTTGATACTTAATGAATGTATCTCAAGAACGGATAGTGGTATTAAGACGATCTATATGTCAATCGATAGAGAATTAAATTTCACATAGTTTCTGGAAACATTTTATATTGAAAAGTTTCATCTTTGCATACTTTTTTATCAAAATTTAAAAATTACAAAAAAAAATTGACAAATTTGTTTTTTGACTAACTCAAGAATAAAAAGAGATAATTTAACGGTTAATATCTTAAAATGTTTGCAACAAATTTTTCCAGAGAGGAAAATCAAAACATTTGAAAAAAATTGACGTATTGAAACTCTTTCTCTTTCTTAAAACTAAAAATTAGCACTTTTTCAAAAATTTAAAAAATCACTTTTTTCTTTTTATCTCGAGAACGGATAAAAAAATCAAGATGATATATATATCATTTGATAGAGAATTTAATTTTACATAAAAGTTGTGAAAACACTTTATTTAAAAAGTTTTATCTTGACATACTTTTTTTTTTAAAAACAAAAAAATTTTAGTCAGGCATTTATGGTACTTAAAGTTATCCAATTTTCTTGAAATTATACTTAAAATTTAAGTTAAAGAAAAACTTAGATTAACTTTATTCTTTTTATTAATTTCGTTTTCAGAATCCCGATATATCATTTTAAAATGTGAGAATTTAGGTTTTTTTTGGTAATTTAAAAAATCTTCAAAAAAGTTTAAAATCTCAAGAATGAACTTGAAATTCTAACTTTTTTTTATTTTAATAATATTAGTATCTAAAACTTTATATACTTATAAAATTTCAGATAAAACGAATAACTCTAAGGGGGTCAAGAATAATACACCAAAACTCCTTTAAATAGCTGTATCTCAAGAACGTGACTTCAGATTAAAAAAATATTGCGTTTTTCGTAATCACCGCATAAAGTTACATATATTAAGATATCAAAAAGTCTTAATATCGAAAATAATTTACACTCACTCGTTACTCCTCTATAATATATAAAGATTGTGATATTCTATGGATTTATTAGTTGGTTAAGACATATTATTTTTCGTAGCTAACTAAATATCGTCTAAGGTATTTGGTCTTGTAGCGTAATCGCTAACGCATCTGTCTTTGGAGCAGAAAATTACATGTTCGAGTTCTGTCAAGATCTTGAAAGGTTTTATAAATTTTTGAAATGCAAGTTTTTAGCTGTACCAAGTATTACTATACTACAAAATCGTTGTCCCACTACGCTCTTTGAGTGCATTAAACAAATTGTTTTTTTTTTAAATGTTATCCCAATATATTTATTATAAAATCGTAAATATTAGGAAAAGAATCAAATGTTTAATATGAATAAATAATTTAAATATAATTTTAGTCAATGAGAATGATTATTTATAAACATATTCTTCTTATTTAACAAAAATTCTTAATTTTTTGACACAAAAATACAAAAAATTCTAGACAAATAGAATGAAATAAAGGATGCGTTGACCGGGAATCGAACCCGGGACTCCCGCGTGGCAGGCGAGAATTATACCACTTAACCATCAACGCACAAACTACTTTTGAATTGTTGACTTCTTCACAAAATACAAAAATAATATTATTAATTTTTATTAACTTTCTTAAAACATTTTTAATCACTTTAAATATGTTTTTTACTGCTTTGTGTTTTTAAACGTTATATATAAACAGAAAAAAATTTTTCATCATTAAAACTAAGAATTTGAAGTATAAGCAATACTATTTTTATTAATAATTAAGCAAAAATAAAGTAATTAAATAACAATTATCTTACTTTTTACTTAAACAAAGTTAAAACAAATAGATGCATTACAAATATTTGTTCAAGGTAATATACATTAGATAAAGTATTTTTAGAAAATTTCTAAATAATATTAGAAAAAAGCTATTCATTATTAACATTAAATTTTTATGATTCTTTTTAGTGTTATTTTAAATAAAACAAATAATCCTTATATATGTAATTATATTTTCAACGCAAAAATTTTTTATTTAAAGATCACAAAAAGATAAAATTCTCCTTATATTATTGAAAAATTATGTAAATTCTTAAAAAATAATTATTAATCTAACTCGACACTTTTTTTCTATTTTAAAATATGAAATTTGTTGAGAAAATCTTTATTTTTGACAAATTATAATTTATAAAAAGTAAAGTCGATAACATGAAGAAATATGTTTTAATTAATAAACTAAGTAAATTTAAGTTATATAAAAGTTGGTGATTTTTATGAATAAATAAAGTAATATATTCTATTATTTTTCTTATAATATTTTTTTAAAATAAATAAAGTTTAACAATAAATATTTTGTTTTGTAAACAAGATGCATACCTTTCAAATTAAATAAATTTCAAAAATAATTCTAAATTCTGATTATATTTTTGACCTTTAAATTTTGTTGTATAAGTTGCGAAAAAATTAACATTATACTACTTTGTTTGTAATTGTAAAATATAAAAATTATTTTTTATAAATAAAAAAAGTCTTATTGTATAACGTAATTTGATCGAGTTTATTGCAATTAGTAAAACTTTTTTACTATTAAAGACCTTGCATATTGTGTTTATTTTCTTAAAATCATTAATTATCCTATATAGAATTACTTTCAAGAAAGAAAAATTTCTTGAATAATTACTATTCGCATATATATTAATTTCTGTAATAAACAATTTATTAATAATAATTTTATTGTATATTGCAACAATTTGATTATATAATTAATTATTTTAAGATATTTTTACATAAAAGCGTCAAAAAGTAAAGAAAAATTACTACTTTTTAAAATTACGTATCAATATACATAATAAGATTTGATAATAGTAAAACAAACGAATTGATATGATTTTTTGAACTAAATACATAATTTTATCTTTAAAAAAAAATTGCAAATGCGTTTATCGGGAATCGAACCTGAATCGGCCGCTTGGAAGGCGGCCATGCTGACCATTACACCATAAACGCACAGTTCTAAAGGTATATCATTTTTTCCCTTCTTACATCATAGTTTCTTTAATTCAATAATACAGTTAATGTATTAATTATATTAGAATTTAAAGAGAATTAAAATACTTGTTAATCATTAATTTAGTCAGTTTATTTATTGTTAAATCAGCTAAACCTAATGAATGTTTTCATAATGAGTAAAAAAACGCTATGTTGACTAATCTTCTTACATAGTTTGAAAAAAAATAAAAATGTTACTAATAACTATATAACAATATACTAAACAAAAAAAAAGATATAGAAATCTTTGTAAAATATAGTAATCTTATCTTATTTATAAAAAATATTATTCTTCAATGACAACTAATTTTTTCGCAGTTATTTAGCATCAAAAAATAAAATCAAAAAATTGAAATATATTAAAATAATTACTATTGTCTTATGATATCATTTTTATCATATAAAATAGATTGTTTTTTTCAAAACATTTAAAAATACAAAATTATATTTGAATTATATGAAAAATGTAAATAGCGTTATAAAAAGCTTTTATTTACACGTAAGTGTAATTTTTTAACATACCTTTTTAATAATCTTTATTATTATAAAATTTATTTACTTATAAATTTATATTCATCTGAAGCTCAATTTTTTTTATGTCTACATGACTACTTATAAAAAAAGATTTATGAATACTTATTAAACATTATGCATCCTTGTTCATAATAAAAAAAATATTGAAATATTTTAACTTTAAAAAAAGCAAATACAAAGAAATATCATATAATATATTAAACAAATTTAACTCTTAGATAAGCAAAATATCAAAAAAAATATTAAGAATAAAAAAATTTGCATTATTTTAAAGTGTTTGTTATCTTGGAGGCCGAGAAGTTCCCTCCAAGTGTTAACTAAGAATGCAAATGTGAGTAATCGAGTCATTCGTTTATTATCAAAAACACATACAATATATAATATATTTAATATTTAAAGTATTTATAAATTTCAATATAACATCTCTGCTACTTTTTTGTAACACTAAAAAGTTTTTTCTAGAGTAAAATTTTTTAAAATAATTTGATTGGTGGAGGGTATACGTCAATAGAAAGATATCTAAGAAAAAACTTCAAAATTTAAATATCACAACTTTATTATCACTTAAATCTAACCACAAGCACAACTATAGTTACTTTATAATATAATATAATATAATATAATATAGTATCATATAGTGGCCACTATAACACAAATTCTAATCTTTTGAGCCTTAAATTCCCAATACAAATACTTCAGTTCTATATCTCTTTTACACCCCAGCTGAAACACATAGATAATTAGTTAATAATATAGAAATCATAATAATAACAATAAAAAATGATTCTATTAAATATTATGAAATATTAAATTTATCTTTGGATTAAGACGATTTTCCAAATCTCTTGAAGGTATCGTTTTAAGAATTCATTTATTTAAACTGAAGTTTTTTACTCTAGGATTATGTATAATTTTTGTACATTTATCTGTCCTAATGTGTTGAGTACCATCAATAATATCTTCAATTAAGTATGTGTGTTTTGAGAGTTTTTTTAAAATTTTTGCTTTAGACCATTGCTTATTAGTATCTGGTTTTCTTTGGAAATAGCCATCTAATGGTGGTGTAAAAATCTTTTCCTTGGTTTTTACTTCTAGAAATAGTTCTAAAGTTTGTTTGGCAGTCTTTCAGGATCATTGTAGAACTTAGTATATGGTGTACCATCTTTATACGGATTGCATCGTAATCTGGTTAAGGTATTTCTCATTGCCATTTCCTCTCCATTCCCAAGAGTTTTTTCTTTATATAAATGATCTTTGATACTTCGTATTGCGCGTTCTGCCGCACCATTAGTATTGTGTTGTTTGACAATGCTGAATGTATGTTTTGTTCCAAAACTAGAAAGAAATTGTTTTATGTGATTACCAGCTAGGCTTGTCTGATTATCCAAAACAAGTTCAGATCATGCACCTGTAAGTTCAAAGATCCTTCGTAATTTA
The DNA here is from genome assembly GCA_963280985.1 of Strongyloides venezuelensis. Classification (NCBI taxonomy): domain Eukaryota; kingdom Metazoa; phylum Nematoda; class Chromadorea; order Rhabditida; family Strongyloididae; genus Strongyloides; species Strongyloides venezuelensis. The sequence continues at coordinate 7,398,275 of CAUJLX010000001.1, read as the reverse complement.
TTACAAATTGTACTTGCGTCTTGTTTAGGGATCCAATTAGCAAACAAAAAATTACTAAAACTGTCTTTCAGTACAAAAAAATCACTTTTATATAGAGAACAGTGCCCAATATCTAAATGCCCGCGTTGTAATGGTTTTGTACACTCTACCCAATTATGTATTTTTGAACGTTTTTGATATGTAATTTGACAAATGGGACATAAACGAATTATATTTTGTACCAGAGAAGGCACTTTGTACGCTATAAATCGTTTATTCATTCTTTGTAATATATGTGAATAGCTTTCGTGATTTTTATGACAAAATAGTGCAACTTTATTGGCTAATTTATGTGATAAAATAAGTTTACCATCCTTGGTAGTCAATTGGTGTTTATCATTAATAATCAAGTTCAATTTCTGTTTCATCAAGAATTTCATTTCTGGACATAACATCAAATTAGTCCAATCATCATTTTTTATTGCTTTGGTCAATTGATTCAACTTAATATCAGATTCCTGAAAAGCAGGCTACTCCATTCTATTTGATAAGTTTGTCCACGGTGTATTTATCATTTCTGTAGTTGTTTCAATAGCAATGATATGTTCCTCAGGAAATTCTTCAACATCATCTTGTGAAGATAGTGGTTCTAGTTGGATACAACGACTTAAACAATCTGCCACATAATTCTCCTTCCCTGGTGAGTAAACAATGTTTAGTTGAAAGCTTTGTAGCTGAATCATCTATCTTGTTAGCTGTGCTGGGAGATCTTTCTTCGTTAGTAAGGAAGTCAGCGGCTTATGGTCAGTTATTATGGTTATGGGTAAGCCGTACAATAAAACCTTAAAATGTTTTAACGATAAAAGTATAGCAAGGGCTTCCAAATCCAAAGCCACGTAATTACGTCTTGCTTCTTTCAAAGTACGACTGTAGAACCCAACTACTTTGTGATTCTGTAAAAGTACACTACCAATGGCATCCCCGCTTGCGTCAGTACACAGTGTGAAATTTTCTTTATTACTCAAAGCTGTAGCCATGTTTGGAGAGTGTAATATTTTTGCATCTCTTATAGCAGTTTTATATTTCTGAAATGCTAATTCATCATTTGGTAATCATTGAAATTTTTCACGTGTTTCAGCTTCTTTTAATGGTTTTAATAAAGTAGCTGCTTGTGGGATGTAAAAACGAAAGTAATTAAATAAGCCATTAAAACTTGCTAGTTGTTTATTGATCGATGGTGTGCTAAAGTTTAAAAATTTGTTTAAATTTTTCTCAGAAATTTTAACTGTACCATTACCTAATTCTACACCCAGATAAGTTATACGTGTTTGGAAAAGTTGACATTTTGAAGGATTTAATTTTAACTGATATTTGTCAAGTATGGATAATACATCATGTAAGATGTTTTCACATTCTTGTTTTGAATTTTCAGCGATTTAAATGTCGTCAATATAAATCACAATATTACCGTCATCAATTTGTTTTCTAAATATATGTTCCATTCAAGCTTGAAATTCTGCTGGTGCCACTGTTAAACCTAAAGGTAATGAGCAAAATTGATAATGACCTATTCCTGGTATAGAAAATGCTGTTAATTGGCGTAAAGATTGTGTTAAAGGTATTTGTAAATAACCTTTTGCCAAGTCTAAGCAACAGAACATAGATTTACTGCCCATTTTATATATGGTGTCTTGTATTCTTGGTAGTGGTATGGAATTCTTTTTTAATATTGAATTTAGTTTTCTACTATTCAAGACTAGACGTAGTTTACCATCTTTATTTATGATTAGGGCTGGATTAGAGTACGGACTTTTTGATTTTTTCAAAATACCGGCATTGACCATTTGTTTTATCATTGTACTAACTTTATCTTTTACCGCAAAAGGTATTGATCGTGTCTTTTCTTATATGATAACCTGCTCATTTAACTCTAGAGTAACAGGTTCTATTATTTCTGAAAGCTTATTGTAATCATTTGATGCTATTATTGTTAAATATTTGTCAAATATTGAAATTTTATTAACTTTTTTAGTTATTTTTTCCGATAATTTTATATTATTTAATGATTTTAATATCCATTTATTATTTTTCGAAAATATTAGATTTGTACCAATAATAACATCAATATCTTTTGCCAAATCTGCAACTATGAATTTAGTTTATTAGATTTTTTATTAGTTTTACCAAATTTTAATGAAATTATACCAAACGATTTTATTTCTTTACCACTAGCATTACGGATTATTACTGGACATTTTGGTTTGTACGTAAATTTTTTAATATTTTTACTTTTTGAATATTCCAGTAACATGAAAAATAATTTAACTGATATTACTGATGTTGTTGCATCTGTATCAATCAGTGCTTTTTTGAGTAATGCCATGTAAACATACTTCAACAATTGGTGTATTCCTAATAAACAACAAATATGATGTTCAATTTTATTTATTTCAGGAAATGATAATAATTCTTCTTCATCGGAAGATGCGGTAACATGATTTACGTTATTATGTGAAGGTTTCTTAAACCCTTTCTTATTCTTTTTAAAGTCTTTTTTGAAGTCTCTTTTTGGTTCTTTTTTTAAAATTACTTTCATTTTTGGAGAATTTCTTCTTGACATATGTTTCTCTACCTAAAGTCAGAAATGTATCACCAATTTGGTCGTAGTCAAGACCATTCTCTTCAGTCTTTCTCATTAATATTTTACCATATAAAGTATTTTGTAATGCTTTAATTAGTAATTCAGCTTGTTCATCACAAGACCAACATTTTTCCAGTTCTTCTTGTGCTATGGTTATTTTTTCCTGTACTCTAATTAAGAAATATCTTCCAGTTTTTTTTTCACGTGGAGTCATTTTTATTATTTCATTTTTTAATTCTAAAAAGCTTTTTTTTTTTCTAAACTGGGATCAATGGCATTTATCAATTTCTCTTTTACTATCTGCCAATCAGATTTATCATGAATGCTTCGCCAAGCCGATTTTGTTATTCTTTTGAGATATGATGGTATGATCTGTAGTCTTTCCTCATCTGTATCGCAAACTGTTTCTACCTTAGATATAAATTCTCTTATATCACCATCATAGAACATATTCAAATTTGTTAATTCTTTTATTCTTGATGTAACATGTAAATTTGTAGATCTCAATGAATTATTTGAATTAACTACTTCATGTTTAAAGTCTTCTATATTTTTTGCTGCATTGAAGGTCTGTTCAGTAAGGAACCAAAAAGCATTTTGAAATTCTGGCGATGTCTGTTTTAATACTTTCATGTTATCCTTAATAGTTTCAGCTAGTTTTGTTTTTCTCAACCGACCGTTTTGTAAACCATTCCGTCGTTGACGGTGGAATCTCCATGTTATCTTGGAGGCCGAAAAGTTTCCTCCAAGTGTTAATTAAGAATGCGAATGTGGATGATCGAGTCATTCGTTTATTATCAAAAACACATACAATATATAATATATTTAATATTTAAATTATTTATAAATTTCAATATAACAATTTATTTCATATATAAATACAATACTTCGTTAGACTAGCAACATTAAAACTCGTCTAAAACAATATACTGACAATATTTACCAGTTTTTTTTATGAAAAACCATTGTGAATAAGTATATGTGTTTAATAACATGCTTCTGTTCTACAATATTATATTAGTTTTAAAAATATATTTGTTATATACAAAAAATTTGTTTCTAGCATAATCGCGGTAGTATACAAGTAGGTCGACTCTCCTAATCGCCTCATTAGTTCAGTTGGATAGAATGTATGACTTCTAATCATAAGGTCCTCGGTTCGAGCCCGGGATGAGGCTAATAAACACGATTTTTGATATTGATGCTTATTACTGTTCATTTTAAGCAATTAATATTATAAATCATATTTCTTAGTTGTTTCGGAATAAAAAAAATTTTTTTATCTATGACTAATATAAACTTACTTGATAGTAGTATTTACTAAGAATTAAGAAGTAACTTTTCTTTAAAATTAATAGAAACAAAGATCTTAAAAATGCCTCATGCTGGAATCGAACCAGCGACCTTCTGTTTACTAGACAGACGCTCTGCCCCTGAGCCAATGAGGCTGACCAGGACCGCTTTGTTTCTTCATAAAACACTATTTCAATTTAATTTTTTTTATTAGTGTTTTTGGCTTTTAAATAACTTTTAAAGCAATATCTATAGATGTTTTTTCTAAATTTCGACTAAAATTAATTTTATTTTAAAATCTATTAATATTAAAAATTAACAAATAATTTAATACTATAGTACAAAGAATAATAAAATATAACAATTAATTGATAGAACAAAACTTGCTCAAATACTAAATCAACATAAAGCTTTGTTTTAATAACAACAAAATCTTTTATGTCGTAAAATTTATATCAGATGTTATAAGCTATCTTCCACTATCTATCTCTTTTTTAAACAAATAAATGTTGTTCAAAGTAATTTGTTTCTTACTTTTCATGTTACGATTTATTTATAAAATGTTTGTTCATGTTTGGCGAATTATTTCAAAAAATAAAATTGTCAACTTTAAAGTTTTTTAATTTAAATATAGTTGTTGTTAAGGTTTTAATAACGTAAGTTAAAGAATATGTTGATATTTATTTTTACTATAAACTTTATTAGTCCTAATTATAAAAAATAGTCGTTTTTCTCATAATACTCAAATTTCATAATATTCATTTAAAAATTTATTGTCACTGTACAAAAAAAATATATTTAATATTGTTATAAAGATTTATGTATTATTCATTAAAATTGATCTTAATATAAAAATTTCCACAAATAAGTATATTTAAAAAGTAGAAAATATTTTAAAAATTTTGTTTATAATTCTTTTTTATCTATAGCAATCTACTAGCATAATAAAAACTATTTATATTACTTTCATTATATGATTTTACAAAGAATAGTTTAATATACAATGTTTTTATAAATATTGTTAAACATCTTTATACCAAACGTTGATATATCTTATTAAATAGTATTTTAAAACAAATCGTCACACAGTTATTTTTTCGATAATTTTTTAGTTGGAAAATCTCAATTCCTGTCCGCCAAGCCGCCATAGCTCAGTCGGTTAGAGCGTGGGTCTAATAAGCCCAAGGTCGCAGGTTCGACCCCTGCTGGCGGCATCATTTTTTCTTTGTAGCATTTTTTAAATTATACTGTTTTTGCTTCTATAAAATATCTTTGTTAATATCTAAAAATAAATAAAATTCGACAAAAATAATTCATTTTATTACTTGAATTTTACTCTTGTTAAAATATATTATCATTTATTTATTAAACGTAATAAAAGACAATATAAATAATTATTAAATTGGGTAATTCTATAAAAGTATTGCAATTAATAAATACATAAAGATTTATCTTTCAATTTTAAGTACTAACATTTTTATTTTCAATAAAACAGATAAATTCACCATTAAACATACAAATCGTTTTAAAATCTATTTAGATAAATATTACAATAATTTAAAATATAAGGTTGAATAATTTTTAACAATAAGTTTTTCTTTTTTTCTGATTCTTAATAAAGGGGAAATTATTTTCTATTTGTAGCTTTAAATTCATTAAAATTATTGTATTTTACTGAATACAACTATAATTAAATATTTGGAAGTAAAAAATTTTTTATTAAAAATAAAAATAAGCTTTAACCACAACACTAACTGGTGAAGTAGAGACATTGTTCATTCAAAAAATAACACAAGTCATTATTTTTTCTCTATGACTTTTTATTAAATTTCTATATCTTACAAAAAAGTTGGATAAAATTTTAGCATAATTTTGTTTTTTTTACAAAAATTAAAATATTTATAATTACGTTAATTAAAGCATAGATTTTTTATTTCTCTTTAAAATAATGATTAACAACTAACTTGTACATTAAAATAAATGACTAATACTAGCCTTTTCACAAAATCATTTTTTTTTTAAATCGTATGTAATTTTCCGAATTTTAGAAGATGGGAAAATCATTACAGGAAATATTAAAATTACAAAAAAAATAATATTAAGAGAAATAAATTTCAGAATTTTTTTTTGTAAATTAAACTACGTACACGTTAGATATATTTTTGCAAATCTACGTAAAACACTAGAAAGATAACCTTATCTATTAGGCATTGGGAAAGAACCATATTAGATATTTTTGTTAAACTAAAAAACAATTTAAAGTTTTTTTAATACAAAAATTGAATGAAAATATTTCTTGCAATTTCTACAAACTGTAGGAAATTTTCTAAATCAATTTTTACTTGTAAAATAAAAAAATTATTTTATTTTAAACATTTATGTAAAAAAAAATTTATTGATATTTAAATCAAAGAATATAGACTTCAATTACTTAATGAAAAATATCTCGAAGATGATGATAACTGTTTATTAAATAACATCATGAATATATATAAACGCTTTCTACAAAGTAACCGTAGAAGCATTATAAATTCTTAAGAAATAAAATAAACTAATTAACTTAAAGATTTGTTAATTTTTTTTTGCTTTTAATTTTATCTTATATATCATTTTTGTAATCGTTTAAAATTATAGTAATAATTTAAGATTTTACTGGCCTCCCCTGCTAGAAACACTTGACTATAGAATAATCTCACACCACTCTTTTTTCTGTAAAAGATCTTTATTTATAGAATTTAATGCCATTTAAAGACAATAAATTATCATATAAAGAATTCATTTAATCATATTTATATTCACAATATTCAATTTCTTATTTTATTAAAAAAATATATGGTAAAATAAATTAAATTGTTTCTTAAATTTTTGTTGATTTATATGAAGAATAAAAGCAAAACAATTCGCAGTCAGCAGGATTCGAACCTGCGCGGGCAAAGCCCAAGTGATTTCTAATCACTCTCCTTAACCGCTCGGACATGACTGCACAGCAGAGTGGCTTTTAATAGACCACCGAACAAAAATCTTTAGTAATAAGTTATGAAATCTTAATGCACATATATGTCGCAAATGACTACTAAACATTATTTAAAAATATGTAAGATTTTATGATACCTGTCAACTCTAATAATTACTAGTAATATATAAAATATTATAAGCTCTTTTGTATGTTTTTTTATAGTTATTTGAATTGTTTTTGTTAAGTTATATTTTACGTATTTGCACACAAAATGAAAAAAACAGACTTTGATAATTCTTTGATGAATGCAATAAAATGTTTTCATCTATAAGAGAGTCTAAATTCGTTTTTAATTTCTTAAAAAAATTTAGCGATAAGAAAAAGTTTTAAACGAAGCAAAATTTAAAATTATCGCATAAATTATGTCATTCTCCGCAATAGTATATAGTTGGCATTTTAAAGTAATAGCGAAATAATATTTCATGATAATTATGTTATCACTTGTGAATTAATATAAAGGTTTCTGTTTTTATATTGTATCATATCTTCCAATTTTTTTCTACTTCTTAAGAAAAAAAAATTTAATTAATATATTATGCTTTTTATATTATTTTGTAGTACGTCTAGTAAAATTGTATGATAGAATCGCTACATCGTTTTTTTTAAAAACCATTATCAACAATTTACTATTTTTTTGATGTTTTATTTATAATATGTTTATTAATACTCCGTGTAAAAGCATTTACAATCTTACTTAAATTAATCTTTTATCTAGTATTTTAAAATGTATTGTAACAAACACTTATAATTTTAAAATAAAAGTAATAAAGCAGAAAATAAAAACTTATTTTAATATTTCCTTAATTATTGTTTTAATTTTATGTACGAAATAGTTGAGTTAAATTTAGTTACAAAAAAAAATTAGAATTTTATTAAGTAGGAAAGATTTATTACATTTTACAAAAAAACGTTTTTTTCTGTGTAATTTTTTAAAAGTATAATGATATTAAAATATTTAATAAAAGTAGATTTACTATTTTTAAACAGAATATTAAATTATTGATAATTACAACACACAAATAATAAAAAAACACAGTTTTAAATAAAATCTAATAATTTTGTTTCATTTAATAAAATTTCCTTAATTTGCGGCTAATTTTATTGCAACTATTTTTACATAAAAGTAAAAGCAACAATTAAACAGTTAATAAAAAATAAAATAAACATCTATCTTTCTAATATATTACTTTAATTCTAGAAGTTTAGTTGTTTCAACAATACATTTTAGAATACAGGATAAGAATTTATTTCAATTAAAAAGTACAGACACTTTTCTAGAAAAACATTTTTAACATATCAGAGTACATTTCTTTTATATGTTTCAATAATTTGAATTTATACAAATTATATTTTTTTTATGAAAGTTTGAGTTCCCGATAGTCTAAATTATTACCATAATGTCTTTAAAGATCATTCTTAAAAATCAAACTTATAAAAAAGTATTAAATAATATGGATTTTATTTTAATAAAAATAGCTTTTTTATATTTTAATTTAAAATAAGAATAAATATTTTAACAGTTCTTTAATTAAAGATACTTTGTATAAATAAATATTGCATTTTCTATTGTTATAAAATTTTTAAATTCACTGTTTTTAGTAGATTGTTTAGTACTATAATTTTATAAAAACATGACTAACTTTACACGGAATAAACTTTAAATAGTGTATTTTATAAAATAAAAACAAGTTAGAATCTAGGATGAGCATAATGTCATAAATGTATCAGACTAAAATAAAAGTTACGTTAACTTCAAATGCAAATTTACATTTTTGTAAATAACGGCAAAATGTTTGTAAAAACTAAAATTTTTCGTCAGTTAAATCGTTTTTGTTGTCGCTTGATACGCCTAAAACTTAAATAAAATTAAATATTTTCAAATGGTGAGACATTTTATTGCATTTGAGATAGATTTGTCAAAATTTGTCTGTTTTATTATTTGTGTGAACAAAGAAAAACCTTTAATTTGCAATAAGTCTTATAATTTCTTTTAAAATAATTATAATGTATAAATTGCGTAAAAATTATATTATTAATTGTACAAAAGACAAATTTTTTAAATTTGTCACTGTATTTAAAGTAAATATAGCGTAATGCCCTGCATTAGGTATAATAAAAAGATAAAATAAATGAAATATTACATATGCAAATAAATATCAAACTATATGTTCCAACTAATCAAGTTTAAAAATAAGAAAAGAATGGATAAATAAAATAAAGTATTATATGCAGATTTTAATAATATTTTATAAATAAATATGTACATTTACTTAACAAAAAACTGGAAGAAAAGAAAAGAACATCCTTCCATTAAACTGAGAAAAAGTTTAATATGAGGAGGAGAAGAAAAGCAGTATTTAAGAAAATAATATTTCAAGAAAAATCAGTTCGGATAAGTTGAGGAGAAGAAATAAGTCGGAGGTGCTGAATAGCACTCCATATCCGGAACTCCGAACAAGGATAATTAACATATATACACTGTTCGTTACAATCTCAATAAATAAAAGATTATTATAAAATAAATGTGTTTGTTTCTTAAAATTTCTGATCGAGCACGCATGTTTCAACTTGCCTCTTTATTAGATAAGATACTCGGCTAAGGTGGTGAAAACCAGCTAGCATGTATCCGCTGGGATACATGTAGCAGGCGGCCTCGCTACACCTATAAACAGCCACACCACCATAAGAGAACATAAATAAACAGATTCTTTAAGGATAGATAAAATTAGAAATTACTAAACAATTGAAAATGATTAAAAAATTATAATAAAAGTTGAAATAATACGTAATAAAGTTTTATTAATGTTTTGTAAAGAAGTAAAAATGTCTTGTTGTTGCCTCCGTGGCGCAATCGGTTAGCGCGTTCGGCTGTTAACCGAAAGGTTGGTGGTTCAAGCCCACCCGGGGGCGTGCACTTTTGCTTTTGATTTCAATTTTAACATGAAAACCATTTTGAGACATTTTTATCAATTTTATTTAAAACTGTCAAAAATATGCTTTATAAAAAAACAAACAGCAGTCTCGTTTCGCTCGTCGCTACTTGCCCGCAGGGCCGGTGTTTTTTTTCCTGCGACTCGCCGCACTTTTCTCTCAGAACTGGGAAATCCATGTAAACATAAAATATGTTATTATCTCTTTTACATTTTATTAATTTTTAAAGTATAGATGTAGTTATTAATTTAAAAAATTTATTATATAAATTAAAAAAATATGTAAAAACAATAACATAACGTAGTAATTATATTTCCGATTCTATTTTTGGAGATGGTCTGAGAGCGATATTTAAAACGCCATCGTAAATCACCTTTTTTTTTTTTTGAATTTAGAATTATTTCATACAACCATTGTAATGGTGAAATTATTTTTTTGAACATCCATGTTAGTTTATCCCATAGCCAATCATAAGAATCTTTTTTCAAAAATATTTTATGTATTATAAAATATATAATAACAATGATGATTATTATAGCTATCATTATGATAATAATGTGGTGCTTGATTAAGTTATAGCTACACCATCTTATTTTTAGGATTTTTGAAAGGGAATGAATAATATTTAGAAACCAATTAACAAAATTTTTATAATGGTTTTCCTTGTTGTGTACAAATAATTTCTTTACTTTTGTTCCATCAACAACTTCTGTACATTTTCTTGATGGAGAAAAATGGTCACATAATTGCTATTATCCACAAATATTAAGTGACCATATTCTAAAGAGCACAGGCATGTATTGGTAGCACAAATTATTAATTGAATGGTCGGCGAAATATTTCACCGGTGTGAATGACTTACACACTTTCACAATAATGACATTCTTCATATTAGTTGAAACTCCTGTGACATCTGCTCTGTGCAAATATGCACGGACTTTTTCTTCAGGAGTATGGCTTTCCCTTACTTCCTTAAGACGGTTGTTTTTTGAAATACACGTTTACCTATATATTTCATTTCCTAAATGTCGTGTTTTCTTTCATAATATTTCTTTGCCTCCTTCAATGTTTATTTTGTTGTTATTAAGATCAAATCCTGTTTCATACATAAAAGGAATTTGATAAATTTTGATACAAAATTTTTTCTTTGTTGATGTTTAAATTTTTGATTAGTAAAAATGAATTGATTTCTAACATGAGTGGATCGTTATTCAAATTTCTTCTCTCAAATTTTTTAAAAATATTTTGCTCTATGGTTAAAGAGCTTAATTCATTGTTAGCCCAGTAATCTTCTCTTTCTATTGAGATGAATAAATCTCTTTCAAATTTGTAAAAATGCTTATCTTTTGGAAGACATTCTGGATATTTTTTATGATTTGTATATGGATCGTTGCCATTATTTAGTAAATTATTTTCTTCGGAGATTCCTCTTCGTTACCATTAGTAATTTTTTATCAGAAATGCATTTCTGTTTATTTCTGATGTAACGAACTACATATTTTACTTCCATGTGCATGAATAATTGAAATAAGTGTAACATTTATATGGAATTTCAAGTTCAAAACTGTCTATATTATCAGTATTGCAATTAAAAAATTGTCGTGCCGTAGAATAACTGTCCATAAGGTAGGAAACAATAAATAATGTTGCTAACCAAAAGTATAAAAAATGCATAGTTAAAAATAATAGTTAGTGTAAATTGGTTAAAATTATGTTTAAATAAAATTTTCATAATATATTTATGAAATGTATGTGATTTAGATGGGTAGATCTAAAGAATCAATTTCTTAATGTACAATTTTTAAAGTTACGTAGTAATGATATGGTATATGCTTTTTGTTTCTATTTATCCAATATATAAAAAAATATAACAAACATTGTTGATAACTTTTAATTGAAAGATCATTTCTCAAATTAAAAATTATTATTATTAATAAATATATTTTTCGATGCACATCTCTCCTTTATATACTTAGGAGATTTTACAATTTTAAATGTTTAAAAAATTAATTTACTATCTTTTAATAATGTGCATATTATAATATTATATTTTTCATATCATATTTGCTAGTTTTGTTAAGTTTAGTGCAAAAGTACATCATATTCATTTTAAAATAGAAAAGCTAGTTTAATTATTTTGCAATTAACAAATAAAAAATTTATTAATATATTATAAATAATTTTTCGAATATGTGATAAGAATTTTAATTTTACAAATCAATCGTCTTACAAAAACTCTTTTTAGTAAACTTTTAACATGTTTTTTATTTAATATATAAGTAGTACATATAAATTAGTTAAAATTATTCTATCATTGTTATACTTATATACAGAATGTATGTTAATATTAGATATTTGATCATAACTCAGCTTAAAGTTATTTAATTAGAATGATTAAAATGCCAAAATGTATCATTTTTTATGCTTAACAAAAGTCGTCTCTACATAAAATTTGCTAACATTCAATTTTTGCTTCTTTTGCTAAAAAATGTGAAAAAGTGCTAAAAAATTGTGTTTAGTTTTTTCAACATATCTCAAGAATGGGAAAAGATTTTGAAACGGTTTTATAGGAAAAAGGAAGATAACAAATTTTCCCCGAGCAGTTTTTGAAATTAGCATAAAACCTCAATTTTTAAGTACTTTTAAGTTCCATTAAATGTGAAAATGTGTAAACTCGAGATTGAGGTTTTTTAGTTGTATCTTAAGAATGAAACATATAATGATCTTGAAACTTTGTTTATTAGATAGAACATTGAAAAATAGCTGTTTTTTACTTTCTGACAAATATTAAAATATTTATTATTTAAAAAGTTATAAGCAAAAAATAAATTTTTTAAAAATTAAAATTTTTTGAATTTTGGAATTTTTCTCTTCAACTATCCAAGATTTTTTTACAATTTTATATTTAAAATATTAACCATAGAATTCCCCCTAGACTTTTTTGGAATTAGAAAAATTCATGTAGAAAGAAAAAAATTATAAACAAAAATGTTGATGAAGAATTTTTGATATAATGTAAATAAAATCATCATAACTTCACGATGAATAAATTTACAAAAACGTTATTAGCATCGTTAGATAGATAATCACTTTCTGAACAATTAAGCTGAAAATAGTATTCCTGAATTTTTACATCTTAACATAATAATTTGACAAAGAAGAGAAATTTTCTTAGAATAAAAAAAAATTTTACGGCGATTTTTTATATACTTAATCTTATTTAAATTTTTTTGGATTACTCTTAAAATGTTGGAAATTGAAAAACTTAGAGGTACTTTTTTTGTTTTTTCTGATTTCTATTTTCAAACAGAGATATATCGTTTTGAAGCACTGAAATTTGGGGTAAAAAATAGCATTTTGGAGAAGTGTCTCAATCTTAAAAATAAATCTTGAAATATCAATTTTTTAATATTTTATCGTAAAGAGCACAAAAAATTACGTATATTTGTAAATTTTCATATTTTTATCTCAATTTTAAAGGGATTAAACAGGGGTACCGAAATTCGAGATTTTGAGTACTTTAAAAGATGTATCTCAAGAACGGGACTTAGCATGAGACTGATATTACATATTAAGATTTACTATTATGACACATTAATATTTTAATAAAAATTTTATTCGAAATCGAAAATTATTTTTCGATGCACAGCTCTCCTCTATATATATAGGGAATAAAAGTTCCCCATCGCCGGTTCCATGGTGTAGCGGTTAGCACTCAGGACTTTGAATCCTGCGATCCGCACTGAAAAAGTTAAGTGCAGGGATATGTGCAAAATTATGTCATTGTGCAAATAATATGCACATAACGTAGTTAAGTACATATTACTTGCACATATTTTTGTACACATTTTTGTACATATTTTTGCATTTAACTTTATTAATTTTTTTTTGTGTAAAATGTAAAATAATAATTTTTTTTTATAATTTATTAATTAAAACAATAATAATTAAAAAAAATTAAATATGCAATTTTTAAAATTTTTATAAAACTTAAAGAAAAATTATATTTTAGGTTTTACCATATTATAACAATTTTCCAAAATCACTGCTTTTTTTGCACTGTTCACTAACGATAGAATTAAACTGTTAGTTTCGATTATTTAATAAATTGTAAATGTCTTAATAATTATTTATAACTTATTTTACTAATTGTTTTCGTGTAGAATAATTTTACTCTTTAAGATATCAATTTTGTTTAATGATCCTTGAAAAACGCTTATATATTTTCTTTGAAAAAAGAATATTTGGTAAACTATTATCTGTAAGTTAATTTTCTAATTTTAGCTCACTACATTTTTAGGTATTGTTATTATTACATAAGTAATGTTCCCATCACGAGACAATTTAAATAAGGTGATATAGCTAAAAGAATTGTTCGTGAAATTTCTAGATGATTGGGATAACCTTTATATATAGTAAACAATCATCATTTTTTCATCATTCCCAAAACTTTAATTTAATTGTATTTCGTAACTATTATTTTATCATTATCACCCCTACCCTGCTTTGTTATTAATGTTAATTTATTTATAGGGGTTAAACTACTATTAATAATTGTCAGTACAGAAGTGCTTGAATCTATTTTAAAAATTATTATTTACTACAGGTGGAGTAGTTTTGAAAAAAAAAAATGTAAGTTTTTGTGTAATTAATCATATTATAATATTTTTTAGGCATTCCTATTGTAAAGAAGAGAAAGTTTTGTAAAAATTGTAGGTTCATATATAATTTACTATATTATAATATATTTTAGCTATTACTATTGTATATAAGAAAATTGTTTGGAAAAATTGTAAGTTTCTGTATAATTAATCATATTATAACTTTTTTTAAGTATTCTTAATATATATAAGAAAATTGCTTGGAAAATTGTAAGTTTTATATATAATTAAGCATAATATAATATAATATAATATATTTTAGGTACTAATTATTATTGGATAACAAAGAAATTAGTGAAGAAAAAGAAAACATTTATTAATAATTATAATTAATTAATAACTTTATTTAATTGTAAATTTGTGTTAATAAATATTTATTTTTTATTTATTTGTTTTGTAATTATTTTTATATTTAATTATACACCTTTATATGTAAGAATATATGCACTTTAAAAATGTGCATAATATCTGCACTTATAATATGTGCATATTTTCAGCACTTTTCCATATGTGTAAAAATTCTGCATTTAACGAAATTTGTCGATTTTTCGATTTTGTGTGCAAAATTCCTGCACTTAACTTTTTCAGTGCGAGTTCAAATCTCGGTGGAACCTTATTTTAGAAAATTATAACAGTTTTATTCAAATTATATAATCAAAATATTCTAAGTTTTACAATCGTTTTTCAATTTTTGTGTCAAAATTTCTCTACCATTTTATAAAACTGAAATTTTATAAGAAATACAAAGCTTTACACACTAAATAATTAATAATAAAAATTTTTTTAAAATATATATGAAATAATTTATTTCTCTTAAAGATTACAAATTTTCCAATTACATATGACAACTAAATGTGCATCAAGTCAAATATAACTGAACTAAGTTTTCTTGTAAATGTATTAATAAACAATAAAATTAAAGTGCTATTAAAAGACATTAGGATAACATTTAATTTAAAAACTTTTAAATTTTAATATTTAATAATAGTAATATATTTATTTTATAATACTATCTTAATTGATATATAGTCATTTAGTTATAGATTTTTGTAGTTCTTTAATCAAAGTACTAGAAAATTTATAATGTTTACTTAAGTATAGTTTTTGTTGATTACATTTTTTGCTCATGATTGATCTTGTATAAATTGTACATTAAAAATGTATAAAATTAAAGCAACGACAAAAATTGACATTTTTTTGTTTTACTAGAATTGCTAACTGTCATTATTAATATTAGAATTTTAAGAGTATCTTATAATTGCTAAATAAAGAAAAAGTTTTAATTGAGCAAAAAAATTGTTTTATATGATAACTTTTAACCATATACTTATATCATAAGTTTTACTAGAAGTGTGACATAAAATAAAAATGTTTAACAGTTATATATTTTAAATAATAAATTAAAATTATGAAAATATTAATGTTAAATCAAAAGTTTTGTTGAACGACTGGTACTATTATAATAAATATTTTTTTAAAAAAGAGCTACAGTAAAGTCTTTAGTTATAAAATTTTCTATACCAAAAAAAAATTAGAAAAAAAATTTTGTCTTTAACATAACTCTCTTCAAAGTTAACCGATTTTAATGGTTAAATAACCAAAAGATGTGTTTTTTTTCTAACTTAGGAAGGAAAATAGGTTCTAAATATTTTAAACTACAATTAGCCAAGTTGTTCTTAAAAAACATTCTTTTTTACATGGTTTTGTTACTCAACTAACTCTACTCAAAGTTAACGAAATAAAATGCTTTATATTTCATTCGAAAGGTATAATTTCAGAATAGCGCGGAAGTCTAATAATATTAGATTTGATTTATAATTGGCCGAGTTATGGTCCAAAGAGTAGTAACCATTTTGAAAGAACATTTTAAAAGTTAAATAGCCATAACTCAGTCATAACTTGATGAAAACGAATAAAGTAATACATTTCTTATAGAACTACGTCTAACTTAAAAATAAGAGTTTAACAAAGTTCATAGCTCAACTACGAAAGAAGTTATATTATTTTGAATGTCAACTTTTTTGCCTTTTTTCAATTTTTATTGTAAATATCAATTTCATTCCAGACATAACTCTTTTCAAACTTGATCGATTTTTATGGTCAAATAGTCATTTGATGTATTTTTTTTTCAACTTTGTACGAAAAATAAGCCTCAAAACTTTTGGTGCATATGTAGCCAAGTTATGTCTAAAAAATACCACATTATTGGACAATTTTTTGCATAGTTTTGTGTAAAAAAATAACTTTCTTCAAAGTTGATAAAATAATTTGCTCTGTTAACTATTAAAAAGATTAAAATCTGGAATCCTGTGGAAACACAATACGATAGAAATATATGAAAAACTGGCCAAGATATGGACCCAATAATAAGTCATTCTTTTTTAAATAAAAAAAAAATTTATGATGTTGTAATCTAAATGAAAATTTGTTTAAAGTAAATAAATTCAAAGTATTTTATAGATCTATGTCTAACTTAGAAAACAAAACTACAACGAAGTATATTAATTAACAACATAAAAAGTTATACTTACTTAAATGTCAATTATTCCACTTTGTCTTCATCTATTTCACAAAAATCAATTTTGTAAGTGACATAACATTCTTAAAACTTAATTGATTTTTATAATTAAATGGTCGTTAGATGTATTTTTTTCTAACTTAGTGGAAAAAACGGTTTTTGAAAATATTGATCTATAATAAACCATGTTATTTTTTAAAAACACTATCTTTTTAGTCACTTTTTTGTGTAGTTATCTCTTTCAAAAAAACTTTCGTGAAAGTAAGTCAAATATTATGACTTTATAACTTTCTCTGAAAAGTACGAGTCAGAACTAACGGGAAAACGTGAGATTGGTGAATCGTTAAAAAACTGGTCACAATATACGTCAATGAATGGTAACCATTTTTTCTATAAAAATTAAAAAGTTAGTAAGCTATTACTTAATTAAAACTTGAGAAAAGTAAGTTGACATGATTTTTGTTAGACAAATTTAACTCTAACTTAAAAAATAAAACTATCGCAAATTTTATAGCTTATCAGTGACACAAGTTATACTAATTTTAGTTACAATTGTTCCACATTTTATTCATTTTTTACACAAAAATTAGTTTTTTTTTCAGCATATCATTGTTTAAACTTGATAAATTTT
Source organism: Strongyloides venezuelensis (assembly GCA_963280985.1). Lineage (NCBI taxonomy): Eukaryota > Metazoa > Nematoda > Chromadorea > Rhabditida > Strongyloididae > Strongyloides > Strongyloides venezuelensis. Next base: position 7,380,605 of record CAUJLX010000001.1, on the reverse strand, counting down.
TTTGATTTAGTAAATAATAAATATATTTCTTTTAACTAGGAAGGTAGAAATTATCTTAAAGAATCTTAAACATAATTGACATAAATATCTTTGAAAAAATTTATTTTCCAGATACCTTTTTTGCAATATTTTATAGTAAATATCTTTTTCACAAATTTACTAAAAAATTTTGATTTATTATTGTTTTAAAAGACACAGCTCAGAAATAAAAAGAAAATTTAATATTTAAATCAGTGAATATAAATTAGGTAGGTTGTGAACAAAAAAGTGTTGACTATTTTTTAATAAATTCATCAAATTATTGTTGTAGCTTCTTTTAATATTATAATTAAAAGAATGAACATTAAATTTATGTATTTTTCTTAAAATTGGTAAGTAAAACATTATTAATGATTTTATGTTTGTTAATTATATGTTAAAATGTATTTGTTTTCCAATTTAATTTTGACTTTGTCTTGATTTATCCAATTAAAACTAAGAAAATAAATTTTTCGATTTATCATCATTATTTTTTATTACAGATTAAATTTGTATATATTTCGAACATAGAAAGGATCTCCTAAAAGAAACAGATGTTAAGAATTTGTGTGTATGATCGTGTTGTGGCAACGTGTTTGCAATACTCTTCCTATATTGAATAATCATACAAAAAAAATAACACAAAAATTTTGGTAACATATTTTGTATGTAACATTAAACATTTTTATAAAATGAATGGTAGAAATTCTTTCGTATGTTACTTAAAAATAATGTCTTAATTTTTAAAAAGGTATGTTAAATAGTTTTATATCGAAAAAACATATACATGTTTGTTCTTGTTGTAAATGTGAATGATTTATATCAATCATATTACAAGTATAAAAACATTGAGAAAACCATTACTTACCATAAGGCTTGTATCCGGATCAGGGTAAGTAATGGTTTTCCCTTGTCATCTTTTATTGTATTTTTTAGCTTTTTCTTTATAAATAAATATATAGTAAAGAAGACTATGTATTACAGTTCTTTTAATTATAAAATAAATGCTATAAATTTAATGAATATATTGATACAATATTATATGTATATTTCAGATAAAGTATGTAAAATATAACAAATTTAAAAAAAAAAACATATCTTATATATTCATTTAATTTCAAGTATGCTCATTACATACAAAATATGTCATTAAATATTTTAAATAAAAAAATACTGATATTAAAATTTTTATTTTCACATTATCATTAACAAAAGAAATAAGAAAAAAATTTTTTTTTGACATAACTCTGTTCAAAGTTAGTCGATTTTCATAGGTAAATAGCCAAAAGATGCGTTTTTTTTATAACTTAGAGGAAAAAATAGATTATAAATTTTTGGGTCATAATTGGCCAAGTTATCTCAAAAAAACATTCTCTTTTGGGGTCTTTTTAACATAGTTTTGTTACTCGTCTATCTCTCCTTAAAGTATGCGAAATAAATTGCTTTATATCACACTTGAAAAATATAATTCCAGAATAATGCGAAAGCTTAATGATATTAGATCTGATTTATAGTTAGCCAAATTATAGTCCAAAGAGTGGTGATTATTTTAAAAAAACATCTTAAAAGTTAACTAGCTAAAACTTAATCATAACTTGATAAAAACAAATAAAATAGTATCTTTTATATAGATCTGAGTCTTACTTAAAAAATAAGAGTCTAAAGAATTTCATAACTCAACTACGAAAAAAGTTATACTAATTTTAATGTCATTTTGTTTACCTTTTTTCAATTTTTACTGTAAAAGTCAAATTTGCTTCAGACAAAACTCTTTTCAAACTTTATCAATTTCTTTGGTCGTATAGTCATTTAATGTATTTTTGTTTAACTTAGAGAGAAAAATAAGTTTCGAAACTTTTTGTTTACAATTGACTCAGTTATGTTTAAACAACATCACTTTTAAGATATATTTTTGCGTTGTTTTGTCTCAAAAATAGTTCTTTTAAAAGTCAAAGAAAATTTGTGATTTATGATTCATTTTAAAGGTAAAAGTATGAAATAAAAGCGATACTCAATATTAAAATGATTAATAAAAAATGAATTAAAAAACGAATACAACAATGATAACTATTTTTTAGCTTAATTAAAATTTCCTTATATTAAAACTTTATTAAAGTTATTTAAATTAAATTTAGCACATATATTTAAAGACTGACATAAAATATGAAAACTAAAACGAAGTTTGTTGATTAAAAACGGCAAAAGTTATTTTAAAGTATTAATTTTTTTACTTTTTCTCACTCATATATTTCCAGAAATAAGATAAATATGTAGTTAGTAGATCAATGATATAAAATTGTTTATACCAATTTTTAAAATATGATAAAAAGTCGTTTAAATTATAGCTTGAAATTATTCAAATAATCATTTTAATTCACCTTTTGGATATAAAATTCTTTCTTTTGGGTGAATTTTTTAATTTAAACAGTTCCAATAATAGGCAGGCGTTATAAAATGATTCTCAAACTCAGAAATATCGTCTATATTAATTTTTTATAACAATGTATTTTCGAAAATTTATTTTTCCAGAAATATGTTACTCAAATAAACAATTTTTTAACACATGTTTTTTTTATAATTTAGTATAAAATTGCTTTTATAAAAAATATGCTCTGTAAACCAGTTCTGACCTGCCGAAGGCGGGTCTAAGGCTGGTTAATGCAAAATAAAAAAATAATAACATTTAATAATCGTGGGCTTCGAGGAAGTGAAAAAAATTATCTTCTTACTGATTTAGAATTACCTGCAGTTGTTTCGGCACTAGAAAATCTAAAAATAATATTATGCGGAGCCCCAATAATAGTATATTTAGTTAATTCAGCGCTTAGTGTTCTGTTTTAAAAGTCCGATCTAAGATTGCGACGTTTAAAATAGTCACTTCTCATTCAGACATATGATAGATATATCGTTCAAATATGTAAAAGGTAAAGAAAATATCTTAGCAGACGCGTTATCAAGATGTGTTAAACCAATACCTGAACAACTGCAAGAAGAATTTGATAGTCCAATAATATGCAATATAGAATCAACAGTATTAAATCGTTTTCCATCAAAAAACGACTGACTACAACTACAAATAAAATAATATAATTTTGAAAATAGTATTCATTTGGTTAGAAGATGGAATATTCAAAAAATCTCCTAGCACTGAATTATCTCCATATTTTAAAAACTTCTACAGACTAAAAACGTGTAAAGAAACAGATATATTGATGACTAAATGTGGTAAAATTGCTATTCCTTCTTCATTCTATCTGAAATTAATAGAATTACTTCAGACTAATCACACTGAAGAAAAAGCAATTATTGATAGATTACAAAGACGTTTATTTACTCCACACATTACGCCAATCATACAAAAATGTTTAGATTCTTGTATTGCTTGTAAAAAATATATGACCAAAAAGACACCTGAAAGAACATCCTGGCCTCCCTGTGATAAGCCTTTTCAAAGATGTCATGTCGATTATGGTTTTAGTGATGATTACAGTAAATGGTTTTTAGTTGTCAAAGATTAATATTCAAACTACTTATTCGCAAAATGGGTACCTAATATGAGTATCAAACCAGTATTAGCAATGTTCGCTCATCTTGCACAAATGTTTGGCTCATGGAAAGAGATGATTTTTGACAATCAATTATCATTAAAATCACAAATTACAAAACTTCGCTAATAATTATGAGTCTCGAATATTTTTTTTAGTACCATTGGAACATGCAACAAATGGACCTGAAGAACGACCAGTACAAGCACTAAAAACAAATCTCACTCGTTTCTAACACTTAAAAGTACCCAAAACGACAGCTCTCCAGATGGCCTTGGCTAAAACTTGAATGACTCCTTACAAAACTATTGAAAATAAAAAATGATCTCTGCTTCAATTACTCTTAGAAGATTATGATCGTATGTTAGAATATCGTTTAGAGAGTAAAGTGAATAATGTCAAAGAAGATAAAGTCATAAAATTAGATCGCTTCTGTTTTTATCGTTAAAGACCAGATCTCAATAATGATTAGTTAGAAGGAAAAGCAATTAGACAAAAAGGTAATAGTATCATAGAGATAGAAGAAGCAAATGGCAATATAACTAGACGAACAAAGAAAATGTAAAACTTCTTTTTTTGGAGGGGAGCTGTCGGCAGTTGACGTATGATATTAACAGCCTATTAAAATTTTCATAAACATATAAATTTAAATATAAATAATTATTATATATATCTTTGAATAGTTAAACAATGTCTTTTTATTATATAAAAAATTTATTAGTTTATTTTCAATATAACCACGAACCAGAAGCTGATGGAGCTGATGGCTGGCAAAAAAAAACTATGCTTTCAAGTAAAATTGAAATTAAGTTTGCTATTGTTATTTATAAATAACAATAAGATTGTAAAAAAGTTATTTATATACTGGTAATGTAATTTTGTAATCAATTAATAAGATGTATATAAATTTCTCTTTCATTTCTATAAAGCTTGTACCAACTAATTAAATTCAGTCATGTTTTTTTCTTTGGACAGTGTAAAAAAATAATTAGTATATGAATTACTATATTAAAAATGTAAAAAATATATTTTGCTAATATCCAAATAATTTTAACTGTTTAAAACATTCTATTTTTAAAAATATTTATATTAAAACGACAAATAATACGAAAATATGTTTATAAATAAAATCAACTTATTTTATATTAAGAGCATAATAAGAGCTATTTTTATTATAATGTTGGTATAAATTTCATAAAAAGTGTTTTTAAATATGATTTTTTTAAAGAAATGTAAAAATACTTGTATTTAAATTTATAAATTATTATTAATTTTTAGTTGTAAAAAAGTCGTCATATTAGCATTTATGTGACGGATTATTCACAAAATACTTTTAGTTGTGATAAAATATGCCTGACTTTCCTATAGTACATTTTAACTAGCAAAATTAAAACACGTCAAAATGTTCAAAACTCTTGACTGATATTTAGTTTTTGTAAATGTTTTTTTAAGGATTTTAACATTTTATGTATATTTTAAAGCTTATTTTCGAGAATGAACTTTATTTTCAATACCATAGCTTAACTGAGAATCATAATATTCAATTTTTTAATCATTTTGTCTATATAAATGCAAGTAAAAATTTTTGTAAAAGTAAAAATAATATTTTTTTCCAGACGTAGTACAATTTATCAAATGTATATTCATACATTTAATGACATCTTTAATTGTAATATCCATAGTGAAAGACACAATGTTTTAGAGAACAATATTATTTTTAAAAAAAATGACTTCATAAACCTATATATAATACATAAAATATATTTTTAACATTCTTTTTATCGAAGAATTCTCCTTACAATAAACATTTTGTTTAAAAGATAAAAAGTGTACGAAGTGATATTTCTAAATCTATTCATCGAAATTAACTTGGTAGTTTACTTTAAAAAAAATGTGTCTAAAACAAAAACAAATAACTGATAAAGCATATAGTACAATTAATATTCTATTAATCATATAGTTTTTAAGATAAATATGGTAATAATAATATAAATTATTACTAATAACCTTTAAAAGTATAAAAAAATGCTAAAACTATATAAAAACACTATAAAAACTAAATTTCAGTCAAGAGTTTTGATGTGTTTTAATTTAGCTACTTAAGATGGTCCCACTTTCTTCAATTCATATGGTGTAGTCACTTAGAACAGAAACCTCACCGCAAGGTGATGATTTTAAAAACATTACCTTAGGGTGAGGATTCTATTTTAAATAAAGTATACAGGAAGATGTCTCACGAAGGTAAAAGATAACTTTGGAATTATATACAAAAAACATATCAGAACATTCTACTTTGTTATATGCTTTTATCAATCCTACTTTGCTAATTATTATGTCTTAGATATAAATTAAACAAAATGTGGACCAATTGTTGTTATGTGGGACAAGTTAATATAAAGATAAATTCAATTTGTTTCAAATTTAGTTAATTTTTAGGCATTTATATAAATTTTTCCTGTTCTCAACATCAGCAGTAATATCATAATGTACCGATAAGTTATTTATATTTAAAAGTCTTTTTGGTTATAGGGTACCTGATTCTTCCTACTCAATTTTGCAGGTGATGTTAATCATTATATTTGGGTACATGTTTTTATTTTTGTTTATTTCAGATATAAACTTAGAATTGTCCGAACAGTTACCGTCAATTGGATCAATTAATGCAAAGATAGGATTATTTTACTTCAAGTATATAATATTTTTCAGATATTTGAAAGAACTGAACTTTGTATTTCAAAATCGACAAAGATGTTTGAAGTCAGATAAGTTTTCACTTTTACTAGCATTTAAAAATATTTTTTATTACAGGATATAAAGTTGTTACTGCTCAACCTTGACGATGTGTCGTATCTCTCAATTCGGGTAAGTTTTGGCATTTTTTGAAATTTTTTTTTAAAAAAAATGTTTTGTAATAAAATTTTGAAATAAAAAGTCTATTTTTTTGTCACATTTACTAATAATATAGCTATAAATAAAATTATTGGTATAAGCAAATGTTCTTGGACATTTTATTGGGAAAAAAAGCCCTTTTTTGTTTTTTTTTAAAGTCATCACCCTAAGATGGTGAATTAGTATATTCACAAAAATCGACGAAATCGTTACCTTGAGATAATGCTTTTTTTCTGAGTTGTCGGTTATCACGTCTGCTTTACAGGTAGAAGGTCGTCGGTTTGAACCCTACTAAGGCCAATTCTTTTTGAGGTTTACATTCAAAAATTCAACAATTTCTACATCAAAAAAATAAATTTAAATAATTGTTTTGTTTTACTACAAAAGATTTAGCAATTTATCTACCAAAAAGCATGATTTCGGGCGGATTCGAACCGCCGACCTTCTGTGTGTTAGACAGATGTGATAACCGACTACACCACGAAATCTATAGAAAATACTATCTGATTGGCCACCAAATAAATAATATATGCAGTCCTATTATAAAATTTTAAAAGAAAAATTTCTTTGATTATTATTTTTTGTAGTTTATCAATTTTTTGATTATTATTATTACCTTTACTCGATAGACTATTAATTATTTAATTTTTTGTCTTGTTAAAGTGATGGCTTTTTTTTCTCTATTAGGAGTACTCTCAAATTTAATAGTGCTTTTTCAAATCCCTTGTATATATTAAAATAGATTGGTCACCACATCTTATTCAAAAATATTTAAAATTATTCAAAAAAATTCTTAACATAGATGATTTTTAGTAATCACTAATGTAGTATGAGACTTTTGTAAGTTTCTTAATTGAATGACTGTTACTGTTACTTCAGCAACATTTCATACTTTATTTCGAGCTTCTAGAGTTATTTTAAAAATTTTTTAATAAATTCACAAATTTGTGGTAGTATTTCTGCCAAATATTAATTTTTAGCTTTATTATAAATTTTAATTGTAGTTATATAACAACCTATTAAAAATTATTATTTATAATACGTAAAGTAAAATAATTTGATCAAATAACAGAGGAAATTGATAAAGTGTAATCTAAAAGTATTATTATATAGATAAAATAAAAGATCTATTCTAATTCATGCATCACATACATATATTAGTATAATTTTTCTTAAAAAGTAAAGTTAAAAAATTATCTGATATATACAATTCTTTTACTTTAAACAATTAAACTACTAACACGCTAATCACTTTGTTTTTGATATAGACAGTTGGTAATATAAAAAGATTTAACAGAATTTTTGAAAAATAATATTTTAATTTGATATGAGAGAATAAAGTTATTTTAGTCAATTAATTCATTGTTATTGCTTCTAATTCACATATTTAAAAGAATACTAATTCCATTATCTTTTAAATTGATAATATAATAAAAGAAAATGAATTTTTTGAAGATGTCAATTTAACAATTTGTTTTGTCATCATTATCACTTATTTTTTATTCTAATTTAATTGTTGGAGTATTAATATTTAAATTTAATTTCTATTTTTTTGGAATAGAGTTTTTTTCTACTGTAAAAAGTACTCTCAAATTTGAGACATCTTTTGTCAATTTTCTCATAACACTCTTAAATTTGTGAAGAATTGGTGGTCAATCAGGTGTACCTCCGCCGTATCCTTCCTAGCTCACACTCAAAACCTTTTGCTTTTGTTTTTCCGCTGTTTATCAAAATGACGGAAAATTTTCTGACAATTAGAAAGTCCCGACTTTATCTATATTTTGGTTAAATGTTTGTTCATTATGTAATGCCATTGTGTTAATATCATATTACTTTGTTGAAATTTAATAAAATTGAGTTTTTAATATGTTGTTAATAAATCTTTTGTACAATATTTTTAATGTACATGTTATGATTTTCGTTTTTGATTACATTAATTTATGTTTATATATGTCTCTCTTTTGGTATGAAGTTTTAGTTTTTAGTTTTTGCCTTTCTTAAATAAACGTATATTTTAACAGATTAAGAGTCTTATTACTAACATGACTACTAAAAATATTAAATCTGAATTTCTAACTGCTAGGAAACTTTGTGGCTTGGAACCATTAACCGATGAAAATTATGCTGCGTGGAAGGATACTCTTTCAGTCGTATTTCTACAAATGGGCAAAAAATTTGATGATGTTTTAGAGGGCAAGGATGATGACAAAATTTCTGCCGCTACTCTGCGAACAGTTTTATCATCAAATTTGAAAACTAAATTTTTGTCATACGATTCTACATCTGAAATCCTGAAGCAATTAAAAGCACGTTATGAATCTACTTCAATGAAGGTCATCGTTGATACGATAAAAGAGTTAATTCACGTGGGAGGAAGTTCTTTAACCATGATAGATGAAATTGCAAACTGTAAAAGGAGGTTGGAGAAAGAAAATGTTATTCTATCTGATCAATTCTTTATTGGATTAACGTTGTCGAAACTAAATGATTTGGGAAATGGCTTACTGCATGCGATACACAAGGATACTTCTTTTTCCGCTTTCTTTTCAATGGTAGCAAGTAGTATACAATTTACGAATGCAAACAAAGTGGAAGATTCACCTGTTGTTTTCAAGGCGTATGGTGAAAAATTAAAACCTAGTGGTATAATATGTTTTAGATGTGGCAAACCAGGGCATATTAAATGTAATTGTCGAATGAAATTATCAGCTCAAGTTATTAGTGAAGATAAGGAAGGTTATGGTTTTGCAGTTGATAATGGTCCAAATTTTAAGCTGAAGGGTATTTATATAGATTCTGGCTGCACGGAACATATGATTACAGATGAAAGTCTACTAACTAATCTATTACCAGCTAAAAGAATTAAAATTACTTTTGCTAACAATCAAACTGAAACTCTTGACAGTGCTGGATGGTTAAATTTAGGTGAATTAATTTTAAAAAATTGTTATTATCATAAATCTGGTGTTACAAATCTTCTGAGCAGTGGCTTACTAGATGATTTAGGTTTGACACGTTACTCTGATAAAGATTTGGTTGGTATTTTTGACTGTTGTGTCTTTGTTTCAATTAGGAGAGTTAATAGGCTCTATGAAGTATTGGTAGAAAAAGCATATAAAGTTGGTGTTAATGCAAGTATTGTTAATTCTGGTAATTCTATGGCAAAACTATGGCATCTTAGACTGGGTCATCCAAACAGATTTGCACTTAAAGATACAGCAAATGTTGATCTTGTAGAGAAATGTGAAGTATGTTGTTCACACAAAATTAAAAAGATTCCTCATAAAAAGAGTACAGTTTCTACAGCCCCACTTCAACTTTTATTTGCTGATATTGGATTTCCTAAATGTGGTAAAGGTCTGGAAGACTATAGTTTTTATCTTTTAGTTGTGGATAATTTTTCAAAAATTACTTGTGTACGTCTACTTAAGGATAAATCAGCTTTAACAGTAAAAGATGCTTTAGAAGATATTTTAGTTTGTTTAGAATCGGCGTGTAAACAGAAAGTGGTACAATTAAGAACTGATAATGGGTGTGAATTAAAAAATAGTATTCTATCACAATTTCTTTTAAAGAAAAATATTTCAATTGAATATACAAATATTGAATGTCCTCAGCAGAATACAGCTGAAAGATATAATCAAACATTAAAACTATGCACTTCAACGCTGATGTTTGCTATGAATATATCTGTTATGTATTGGCCGGAGATTATAGTGAGTGCGGCGTATCTTCGTAATCGTATAAGAGGTTCTGATGGTTTATCTCCTCTTGAAAGAGCAGGGTTGCAGTTAGATATTGGCAATTTGAAAGTTATTGGCTGTATTGTATTTGTTAAAAATCTTGATATTGATGTTACTTTGCTTGATAAATCTCAAGTGGGCATTTTAGTAGGTTTTGGTAAAAGTTTTGTCTCTTATCGTATTGCGTTAATACTTCAACGTAAAATTATTGAATCTTGTAATGTAACCTTTTTGAAGGTAAAAACTTTTTAGATGCAAAGAGACATGTGTATGAATTTAGACAATCTAAATGTGAAGATGACTTTTTTGATGATATGAAATTCTATAACGACAAATTACAACCAGTTTCAGAAATAGTATCTCCACATGTTGTTAATGATTGTATAAAAGAAACTGTTGTTAACAGTAGTGAAAGAAAAAATGATAGTATTACTTCAAGAGTTACAGAAAGAAGAAGACAAGTTAATTGCATGGCTATAGTTGACATATTAGAGAAAGAAGCTCTGATGGATAATAAATGGCTTAAAGAAATACAATAAGAAATTAATAAATTAACTACTTTAGGTGTTTATGAAACAGTTGATAGAAAACAGCTAATGAAGTTTTACCTGGCCGTTGGGTGTATACTGTGAAGCCTGATGGATCATTAAAAGCGAGATACGTAATTAAAGAGTTTAAACGAGAAGCCTAAATTACTAATTTTAGTCCTACGACAGCTTATCTTACAATAAGATAATTTTTTATATTGGCATCAAGTTTAAATTTTAATGTGGCGACGTTAGATATAAGTTCGGCATTTCTTCAGAGCGGTTTAAGTGAAAATATTTTTGTTGAAACTCCTCTCTGCTGTAATGAAGAAAAAACTAAAGTATGGAGGTTAAAAAAGGCACTATATGGGTTAAGACAAGCTCCAAAGGCATGGAATAACACTGTAACTTTAATATTACTTTCTTTGGGTCTAATTCAATGTCAATGTGATTTTTCTGTTTTCAAAAATATTGATGATACACTTTTTTTGACTATTTATGTTGATAATTTTCTTTTTATTGGAAAAAATGAAAGTGTAATTGATAAATGTGTTAATAAATTAAAAGAAAAATTAACGTCAAAGTATTATGGAATAATTAAAGAAAATAAACGAAGAAAGTTTACTGGATATCATATTAGTCGTGTCAATGGAGCATTTTAATTAGACATGATTGAAAAAATTGAAAAACTTTTGCATCAGTATCCAAATATTCAAAGAATCAAAAACACCTTTTTACGACAAATCCGAACTGGATGAATCTGAAAGTCTAAATGATGCAGAAGTAAAGAGATTTTAAAGTCTATTGGGTAGTATAAGTTATATTGCTTATAATGGAAGACCAAACATTACTTTTATCACAGCAAAAATTGCACGTAAAGCACGTGCTTCATCTAAAAAAAGTTGGCTTTCTTTGTTACAAATTGTGAAATATCTTAAATTTGAGAAGGACTTATCATTAACTTATGAAATCAACGCTAGCGGTCTCGATCTTATCACTTACTCAGATGCCTCGTTTGCCACACCTCCAGATCTAGTGTGTACATCGGGTATGTGTATTTATGCAGGGGAAAAGTTGGTTCACTGGAAAAGCAGTAAACAAAAACTAATTAGTAAATCTACATTTACCGCTGAACTATATTCATGTATATCTGCAGTGGAGTATACAGTCTATGTGAAGAAATTTCTAGAATTTTTTATATCAAGAATAAACAAACCAGTACTGTGTATCGATAATGTGCCTCTTTATAAGTCACTTCAAAAAGACTTTGGTTATACGAGTAAAACCAAAGCTACTGCAATAAATTTTTTATATTAAAAAGTGAACTTAATAATCTTGTGCTAAAAGTAGTTCCAACTGATCTTATGAAAACTGATCCACTGACCAAAGTTTCAAATAAACTAAAGTCTTTATTTGCAGGGGAAGTGTTATGATTTTCGTTTTTGATTACATTAATTTATGTTTATATATGTCCTCTTTTGGTATAAAGTTTTAGTTTTTAGTTTTTGCCCTTCTTAAATAAACGTATATTTTAACAGTACATTTTTAGATTAGACATTTTTGTGGTGAGAAGGGTAGCGGTTGAAAACAAACATCATGTAACTATATTTCGATGAAAAAATAATACTTTTATATTTATAATCTTTGTAGGTACTATACTAAGAAATATTTTGGAGTTTGTTTATGTTATTAAGAGATAAATTTTTAGAGTTTCTCTTTAATATCAATAACTTAAGTATAGGTTAACTTCGTATAAGTGTATGTTAGAAACAGCTTAAATAGAATCTTGTGGATAACAGTTTTATATCTACATTCTATAAATGAGTATTATAATCTGGAAGCTCTTGAAAAATGGCAGGAATTTTGTCAGATAAGTTTATATTAATATATTTACTTTAATAATCATTTATCATTATTTTTATTAATTGATATGTAATAATCTAATTACTTTTAATAAATGTTTGAAGTGTATATGTTTTTTATTAATGCTTTGTAATATTTTTAATCAGTATGCAGAAAGTAAATTATATACTATTTATGGAGAAAATTAAAAATTTCTTCATTGAACAACACTTTGGAATAATACAACAATTTTCTGACAGTTAGACTTTTAATCAAACGGTCAGGAGTTCGAACTCTCTAGAGGGCTTTACTTTTTAGATTATCACAGTTAGAAGGAATGATCTTGTTTTTAAAACATTAAAATTTTGTATTTATTGTCTACTGCTTTTGATATTTATTCAGATACTATAATAATATTATGAATACATATGTGGTGTAATTCAAATACTTTCAACCATAGTTCATATACAAGCAGCAGCCTCGCTTCGCTAGTCGCTGCTTGCCCGCAGAGCCGATGTTTTTTTTTTCAACGACTCGCTCCGCTCGCCACTGTTTTCTGTCAGAACTGGGAAATCCATGTAAACATAAAATATGTTATTATCTCTTTTTCATTTTATTAATTTTTAAAGTATAAATATAGTTGTTATTTTAAAAAATTTATTACATAAAATTAAAAAAATATGTAAAAACAATAACATAACGTAGTAAGTATACTTCCGATTTATTTGTTGAGATGGTCTGAAAGCTATATTTACAACACCCTCGAAATGACATTTTTTATTGTATTTTAAATTTTAAATTAATTCATACAACCATTGTAATGGTGAAATTATTTTTTTGAACATCCATGTTAGTTTATTTCATAGCCAACCATAAGAATATTTTTTCAAAAATATTTTATGTATTATAAAGTATATAATAACAATGATAATTTTTATAGCTATCATTATGAGAATAATTTAGTTTTTGATTAAGTTATAGCTCCACCATTCCATTTTGAGGATTTCTGAAAGGAAATGAATAATGTTTAGAAACAAATTAACAAAATTTTTATAATGATTTTTCTTGTTGTGTACAAATAATTTCTTTACTTTTGTTCCATCAACAACTTCTGTACATTTTCTTGATGGAGAAAAATGGTCACATAATTGCTATTATCCACAAATATTAAGTGACCATATTCTAAAGAGCACAGGCATGTATTGGTAGCACAAATTATTAATTGAATGATCGGCGAAATATTTCACTGGTGTGAATGACTTACACACTTCTACAATAATGACGTTCTCCCTATTAGTTGAAACTGCTGTGACATCTGCTCTGTGCAAATATGCACGGACTTTTTCTTCAGGAGTATGGCTCTCCCTTACTTCCTTAAGACGGTTGTTTTTTGAAATACACGTTTGCCTATATATTTCATTTCCTAAATGTTGTGTTTTGTTTCTTAATATTTCTTTGTCTTTTTAATGTTTATTTTGTTGTTATTAAGATCAAATTTTGTTATTACATAAAAAAAGTTAATAAATTTTGGTACAAAATTTGTTTTTTGTTGATATTTAAATTTTCGATTAGTAAAAATGAATTGATTCCTAACATGAGTGCATCGTTATTCAAATTTCTTCTCTCAATTTTTTTTAAAATATTTTGCTCGATAGTTGAAGATGTTAATTCATTGTTAGCCCAGTAATCTTCTTTTTCCGTTGAGATGAGTAAATCTCTTTCAAATTTGTAGAAATGCTTATCTTTTGGAAGACATTCTGGATATTTTTTATGATTTGTATATGAATCGTTGCCATAATTTAATAAAACATTTTCTTCGGGGATTCCTGATTCTCTCATTATTATAACATAACTTTTTGTTATCAATAGTATTTTTAAATCAGAAATACATTTATGTTTATTTCTGATGTAACGAACTACATATTTTACTTCCATGTTCCATGAATAATTGAAATAAGTGTAGCATTTAGATGGAATTTCAAGTTCAAAACTGTCCATATTATCAGTATTGCAATCAAAAAATTGTCTTGCCATAGAATAACTGTCCATAAGGTAGGAAACAATAAATAATGTTGCTAACCAAAAGTATAAAAAATGCATAGTTAAAAATATTAGTTATTGTCAATAGGTTCAAATGATGTCTAAATAAAATTTTGATAATATATTTATGAAATGTATGTGATTTAGATGGGTAGATCTAAAGAATCAATTTCTTAATGTACAATTTTTAAAGTTACGTAGTAATGATATGGTATATGCTTTTTGTTTCTATTTATCCAATATATAAAAAAATATAACAAACATTGTTGATAACTTTTAATTGAAAGATTATTTCTCAAATTAAAAATTATTATTATTAATAAATATATTTTTCGATGCACATCTCTCCTTTATATACTTAGGAGATTTTACAATTTTAAATGTTTAAAAAATTAATTTACTATCTTTTAATAATGTGCATATTATTATATTATATTTTTCATATCATATTTGCTAGTTTTGTTAAGTTTAGTGCAAAAGTACATCATATTCATTTTAAAATAGAAAAGCTAGTTTAATTATTTTGCAATTAACAAATAAAAAATTTATTAACATATTATAAATAATTTTTCGAATATGTGATAAGAATTTTAATTTTACAAATCAATCGTCTTACAAAAACTCTTTTAAGTAAACTTTTAACATGTTTTTTATTTAATATATAAGTAGTACATATAAATTAGTTAAAATTATTCTATCATTGTTATACTTATATACAGAATGTATGTTAATATTAGATATTTGATCATAACTCAGCTTAAAGTTATTTAATTAGAATGATTAAAATGCCAAAATGTATCATTTTTTATGCTTAACAAAAGTCGTCTCTACATAAAATTTGCTAACATTCAATTTTTGCTTCTTTTGCTAAAAAATGTGAAAAAGTGCTAAAAAATTGTGTTTAGTTTTTTCAACATATCTCAAGAATGGGAAAAGATTTTGAAACGGTTTTATAGGAAAAAGGAAGATAACAAATTTTTCCCGAGCAGTTTTTAAATTAGCATAAAACCTCAATTTTTAAGTACTTTTAAGTTCCATTAAATGTGAAAATGTGTAAACTCGAGATTCAAGTTTTTTAATTGTATCTTAAGAATAAAACATGTTATGATCTTGAAACTTTGTTTATTAGATAGAACATTTAAAAATAGCCGTTTTTTACTTTCTGACAAATATTAAAATATTTATTATTTAAAAAGTTATAAGCAAAAAATAAATTTTTTAAAAATTAAAATTTTTTGAATTTTGGAATTTTTCTCTTCAACTATCCAAGATTTTTTTACAATTTTATATTTAAAATATTAAGCATAGAATTCCCCCTAGACCTTCTTGAAATTAGAAAAATTCATGTAGAAAGAAAAAAATTATAAACAAAAATGTTAATGAAGAACTTTTGATATAATGTAAATAAAATTATTATACTTCACGATGAATAAATTTACAAAAACGTTATTAGTATCGTTAGATAGATAATCACTTTCTGAACAATTAAGCTGAATATAGTATTCCTGAATTTTTACATCTTAACATAATAATTTGACAAAGAAGAGAAATTTTCTAAGAATAAAAAAAAATAAAAAAAAATTTTACGGCGATTTTTTATATACTTAATCTTATTCAAATTTTTTGGGATTACTTTTAAAATGTTGGAAATTGAAAAACTTAGAGGTACTTTTTTTGTTTTTTCTGATTTCTATTTTCGAACAGAGATATATCGTTTTGAAGCACTGAAATTTGGAGTAAAAAATAGCATTTTGGAGAAGTGTCTCAATCTTGGGAATAAATCTTGAAATATCATTTTTTTTAATATTTCATCGTAAAGAGCACAAAAAATTACGTATATTTGTGAATTTTCATATTTTAATTTTAAAGGTATAAAACAGGGGTACCGAAATTCGAGATTTTGAGTACTTTAAAAGATGTATCTCAAGAACGGGACTTAGCATGGAACTGATATTGCATATTTAGATTCACTATTATGATACATTAATATTTCAATAAAATTTTTACTTGAAATCGAAAATTATTTTTCGATGCACAGCTCTCCTCTATATATATAGGGATTACTTTACTTTAAATGCTTTTGTATACTACACGCGACTTAAACAAATGTCTAAAAACAATAAATCATTATATCGCGTAAAATGAAGTCCACATAATTTATTATATTTTTGTAAGCTGAGATTTCCAATGATACTATCAACTCAAGGTGTGAAATAATCTTACTAGACATTACCAAATTATTTTCTAGGTAATTGACTAGACGTATTTTAATGAAAAAAATTATATATATAAGGTTCGCAAAATGGCATGTTTTTACCAAAAAAATAGTTTGTAAAGTTGCATCTTTACAAATCTTTAAAAATTGCTACTATGGAAAATATTCTTTTTAAAACATTAATGCTTCCAATTATTATACTACAAATGGGGGCTGCAGTCGAAATCTCACTTTGAAAATGCTTCAAGACTAAAGCCGTTCAACAACACAATCGTATTTAACAAAGAACTGCATTATGATTGTAATAACAAAAGTATGGAACATTTCAAATTCTATTTTCCAAAGTTTGCATAGATTACGCCGAATTTTTTTAGCATATGGAAATCAAAAGTGTTTATAAATACTACATGCACAACAAAACGTGCACTAAAAGTAGACACATTCTGCTTGTGTCTGAGAATTTTGTCAAAATAACAGTGATTAAAAAAAGAAACAATATTTCGTACAAACTTACAAGTGTAATATCTGACAAGAATGTTTCACCAAATCCTTGCTGTATAAAAGAGAATGGAAAAATGAAACAATTTACTGACAACTATTTTATGGATGTTCAAAGAATCAACTCCTGGCAATCTGACTTTAATGATACAAATCCTGTTGATGTACCTTTGATTACAGGAGAGTTTTACGAACAATACTTTGATGATGATATGGATTTAACGTCATTATTTCAATGGATAATATTGAAATTCCAAAAAAAAAATTCAGAGACAGATCGCTTTAGAAATTTTGCAAGATTAATTATTCCGGGTGATAGAGAAAGAATTACAAAAAATTACATTAAGAATAATATTTCAAACATTTCAGATACAATATTTAAAGAGTTATGCGCAGAACGTAGAAAGTTTAAAATTGACTTTTTATCAAAGAGAAATGAAACTGATAAATTCTTACGAAACTATTTGAAAATGAAAGATATTATTAATTTAAGTTACAATAACAATGAACATAAAAATGTATATGAAATGAAATTTTGCCGTAGTGTCAATGTTGTTAAAAATTTTTAATGATGGTTATGAAGAAAATACCTGCTACACCAGAGTTGCAGTGATTACAGAAGATAAGGGAATAAGGTTTACAGATGATGAAAATTATTTATATTATAAAACAACAACAATTAATTGCCTATCAATAATTAAAATAAACCAGTCAATTGAATTAAATGACACAATCATTGAAAACACCTTAGATACTATTATCGCTAATATTTTTGATACTATTAAAAATTTAAACAATAATAGTAGTGAATTCGTTGGGAATATCAGTTTAGTACACTAAATACCAGAAATGAAGATAAAAATAATGTTTAAAGAATGAGTATCTCGATGTTATATCAATTTAATGAATAATTATAAATATAAAACTATAGCAATTTTAGTAATTGTTGTTATTTTTTATTTAAGATTCCACAGATAGATGTAAATTTTAATGCTTACTACATGCAACCATAAAATTGGCCAAAGAAGTCAGATTCCCAAAATAGTAAGTCATTGAAAACTTTTCTATATCTTAGAAGAAAAGTTTACTTCTTAAAATGGTTTTTGTTTTATGTACCTCTTTTTATTATAATATAAAATACATTTAAACATGCAAAATAGAAAAAATAAATAATAGCTTCATTTGAATTTAGTTCTTGAGATGCGTATATTTAAATGAGAATAATCTTGAAATTTATGACCTTATAAAACAAAAAATTACGAGAATATCTGATTTTTTAAAAAACGTTAGAAAACAATAAATCATAGAAGTCATTAAGCTAATTGCTTAAAACAATTTTAAATATATATTTATATTTCTAAAAAATATAATATGTGGGATAGGTGTAAAAATTGGTTTTTATCTTATTTATGTAATTGTTGTGCCGATTAAGTATATTTAAAATCATTGCAGTATAATACAATTACTATGACACAATAAAAAATCTTAAAAGAAATTATATTTGACTTTTTAAAATTTAACAAAATTGATAGTAATATCATTAAATTCTATAATAAATTAGATTTTTCACTTTAAATCTTTTTATGTTAAAATAATCTATACTAAATTGTTTTAAACTACTGCAATTTAGTTATGCATATTATAAATTTAATAAATTTATGATATGGCGATGCAAAATTTTATTTTAAAAAAATCTAATAATGTTTAAAAGTTTTACTATGTTTCATAAAAATTGCAAAAAAAATTTCCTAAATTGCTAAGTCGAAACTATTCACCAGAAAATTTTAAAAGTAAATTTTCTAATATTTTTTTAAAAAAGGCACTAATACTTTGTTTTAATTATATTTGTAGTTTTTAAAGTCTATATAAATTTCTTTAATACGAAAAGTGTCAAAGTAATTGTTTTGATTTATTTTTAATGTTATCAACTTAGAAAAATGTTTTTATCATTTTAAATATATTAAAAAATTGTATTTTAATTTTTATAATATATTTTAAAAAGTATGCATTAAATTTGTAAAAGTATTCTTTATTATGATACCAAAATGTGAAATGATAAAATAATAATTGGCCAAATTGGATCATTTTAGGTTAAATAATTATAAAATAATTATGATCAACCTCTAATATTATTAATATTTAAAAAATAGTCAATCTTAAAACTAAATCAATATTTTACATTTTTATCTACTTTAATAATGTAAATTTGCATTTTATGTTAATTAGAAATTTGTGAAAAATTATTCAAAGTTAGAGCATCAAATGTGTTTAAAATCATGAAAATATGTAATAAGACAATTTCGAAACAATATGTTTTGTAAATTTACAACATTATAAAAGCTACAAAATTTTAATAATAATTATAGATACTATAAAATACGGATTTATTTATTCCAATATTACTATATGTGTTTTTTTTCATAAAACAAAAATTTTAGAATTTTTTTTTAATTAAAAATTTTTAAATATTCTAAAAACAAGCCCTGTGGACAAGTAGCGACGAGCGAAGCGAGTTGCTGCTTGTACTTAAGATTTATATACGTTAAGGTTTATATTTAAAAAATGACAATTGTAACTTATTCACACTATATTTAAAATAACTGAATTACATCTTCTTTTAAAAATTTTTTTAAATTTAATTTAAAAAACTGTTTTGCTTTGTACCACAATAAAATTTATATAAATTATTTTAAAATTTTCTTAATCTTATTTTATTTCTATATCCTCATACGGCGAATTGGCTATCAAAAAATCTTTATTAATTTTATCGCATTTGTTATAACATTCGAATTTAAAAAATTTTTTAAAGTAAGTTGATTGAACATTACTAATGCTTATTTTGCAAAATATTGAGGTTATTCGATTACACTCGAAAGCTAGCTTTTTCAAATCATTATCAAATTCTTCATTTCCAAATTTTCCTATGGATGAAAGAAATTCTTCAACTGATTTAGGAAGATCAATTATGCAAATATTTTGAAGTGAATTTTTTCTACTACCAGGATAATTTATAATTATATTCAATGATTTAATTAAATCATAAATGGTAAAAAATTATAAACTTAAGTTTATTCGTAAAAAAATTTACCCTTAATATTATTTTTTTAGTGGATTGTTTTGTTTTTTCATCTAAAAACATGTTGTTATTACAATAAATTTATTTAATATACTATTTTATAATACTTCACGTTTGAAACCACTTATAATTTTTTTAGGTTCAGTATTATTTTTTAAAAAATATTATTGGATACACAAGGAACTTCAAATCAACCCCTTTATTTTTCCTAACACAATTTACAATAAAACTATGATAAAATGGGTAAATTATACTGTTGTAATTTATTATAGTGTAATTATTGTCCTTACATGAGAAGGATTACTTACTTTTCTCGTAAAGAAAAAGAGACTATTTTCTTACTAATATTTGTGTTGGCTTTTAAATCTTAATAAGTTATTTCCTCTTTCTAAAAATATACATAATATTTAGCGTGTAATTTATTAATAATTTTATATATTTATTTAATATTATATAATTAAATTATAGAGAGTTTATAAAAGTATTTCACCTTTATATTTCTCAACTGTATTTTCTATTCGAGACACATTACTGCTGTTCTAATATGATGAAGTAACTAATACTATCATTAATCACATAATAACTTGTACATATTTGCACTTATAATAAATAAAAAATGCACGTAATTGGGTAAATTATACTGTTGTAATTTATTATAGTGTAATTATTGTCCTTACATGTGTAATCCTGGAGATTCCTCCCGATAGGAGGAGATCTCCGGAATTGGGTTTTTAGATTAGAAGAGATCTACAAATGTATATATATATCGTTTATTATATTATAAGAAAAAGGTTAACAAGAAAGTGTGTATTTCAAGAAGTCCCCTGTGTATAAGAGAACATCTCTTATATACATGGGTTTTGGGGCGTATCCGACACAGCTGTCGGATAACACATGAACTATTTGTTTTTGTATTACCATCATCACATTTTTTTGTTTTCTATTAATGAACATTAAAATTCTTCCAATGTTAAATTTGAATTTTTTTTTCTGTTGCATGAGATTAAAAAAACTATCAAAATTATTTAAAATTTCTTGATTCATCATACTTGAATTTTTTTTACAAATATACACCTCAATCTTTATCCATTGTCTTTTCTTTGTACGTTGTAAATAATAATTCTGAAAATCACCAACGATTTTATCAAGAACTTTATTATACTCTTGTAATTAATATAGTAAGTTACCAACTCATTGAATGAATTTTTTATTGATCATTTATATTTTTTTATTTACATTTTCATATTGACAAATTTCTTTACTTTCACAATTAAGTTTTGTTATCAAAGATTCTTTTCACTGATTTTTTAAATTAGATTCAATTATAATGTTCTGTTTACTATCAATTTTTTGGAAAATAATGCTCTTCAAATCGTTTGTTAAATCATTATAGTACTCCATACCTTCATCTTCAAGGAAACAATTTATTTTGACAATATAAATTTCAAATTAATTAATTAATCAAAAAATAAAAACAAAGAAAACATTTAAACAATTTTATTTTTGAGAAAGTTTAAATAAAAATGTTTTTATTAATATTATGAAATTAAACTATTGGGAAAATATTAATATTCAAATATTTTCTAAATGGTATTATTAAACTACTTTTTTAAAAGTTTATATATGTAACATTTTTATTTTTATATATTAAATAATATTTCCTTTTATATAAAACAAAATATTTTATTTTTCATTCATTATTTTCGATAGAAAAATATGTTTGATACATTCAACCAATTTGTTTCAATATTAATTACTATTAAAATATTACATATGTTTTTGAAAGTTGAAATTTTTAGTAATGAAATAGTAAAATAAATAGAATACTTAAATTAAACTTCTAATTGGTACAAAATGTTGTGTTTAAGTTATTAAATATTATAGAAATTGAAAGTACAGATTGGTTTTAATTTTCATTATTTTTTTTTAAACATATATTAATATTGAAAATCGTTATAAAAAGCTACATATATTATGATAGATACAAGTTTTAATCGAAAATAATTTCCCGATCTCTTCCTGATATATTATTATAGAAATTATTTAGAATATGTTAACTTAAGACGTATAGAATTGAATTCTGGACAATGGTTATCTAAATATTTTAGATATTTTATTTTATATGCTTATAGAAATAAATTATTTTATAAATTTACTAATGGACATTAATAAAATTAATATTTTTAATTGAAACATTTAAAAGATTTCTTAGTAAATTGCACATATTAGAATCATGTATTAATTTTTAAAAATATTATATTTAACAATCTTGTAAAATAAAACTTTAATTCATATGATTGTAGAAAAATTCAACAGTACTAAAACAACAAAAGAAAGGCTTTGAAATGATAAATATTTTTAAAAATTAATTTAGACAAAAATTAAGCAAATTTTCTTATAAAAATAATACTTCGAGTAAATAAAGCATTTGTAGACATCAAAAATAAATTCTTTTTTATTCAAGATTGATGATTAACAAACAATTCATATGTTTTAAGAAAAAACAGATATTAGTGATAAAATTAAAGAAAGCAATTCTAAATTTGATATAATGTACTATTCAAACAATTTATATTGCAAAGAAAGAAAATTTATGAAATATTATTAAATTTTCATGATAGTATTTTAACATACATTTTGATATAAGTATATCATGTTATTTTTTTAGTTATTTTAGATTATTGACAATAAACTTTATTATTTGATAATGGGTAATCAATTTTATGAATTATTTATTTTTTGAAGATAATAAAAAAGTATAATTTAAATGGTTATTACTATTAACAAAGGTAATAACAATTAATTATTTAAAATACAATGAGTAAAATTTTTAAGAAGTTTTGGTGGTGCTTATGTACAAGGTAGTAGAAACTTTTATTATAAAATTAATAAGATTAGAAAACAATAGTGGCCACCTAAATTTTATTTGTTTTAAATGTCTCATTACCGTTTACTTACTATTATACAACTTTATTATTTTTACTAACTCTATATAGACGTTACTAGAATCCTATACGCGTTCCTTGAAATAAACTAGACTAATTAATTTTTAATAAAATACAGCAATAGATTAAATAACTAAAAATTAAACCAAATAAAATTTTAGTGACACTTAACGGTTATATATATTAGTCTTAAATGACATTTCAAAATTGCGTGACAAGAACAGCTTATTTTTAATCATCATTGTATTACTAATGAAAATACTAAGAAATATATTATAATAAATCATTTTGTTAAACATAAATAACTTTGATGTCTTATTTTTAACTAATTAATGTTCTAACTAAAAAGATAAGTTAAGTCTATTAGACTGTTTATCTGTTGATGATAATATATTTAAATCAAAAAATTGTTTATTTTAAAATAAATTTTACTGGTAAAAACGAAAGACATTCTTTTTTTATTTTGTTTGAATATTAACTATTTTTTAGGAAACAAAATGAAGAGGCTTTATAAAAATTAGTAAAATTGAATATCATTTTGAGTAACAAAACAATGAAAAAATTTTTGTGTTGAATTTAAAAAATTTGTATATTGTTAAAAAAATTGTACCAATGATGGATACATTTTTCTACCTTTTGTGATATCTTTTTTTTTTGTGTATAGTTTTTTCATTTTCTCAATTGTTCTATCCAATAACCCTTGTTTTGCAATTGAGCGTCTACTATATGTCATCATTTTTATGCACACCAGGTTATTCTCCATGTTTACTTTTGCTTCAGATTTGATATTATGAAGCCTAGATGGCATTATTTCTCTCCGAATATTCCCAGTACGTGCAGATGATAACGAAGAAGCTTTTTTTGGCATTAGATAGTAATAGGATAAATATAATTGAGAAAATTTGTCAAATTTATAAAAAATGATGACAAAATATTAACAAAACACCTCTCACTAGCGTGCTTTTAGAAAAAATCATTTAGTTTTTTACATCTTTCTTATTGTGAAAATAAATTATCAATTTAACTTCATATCTTGAAACGTATTGAATATTTATTATTGATCCTATGATTGCATTCACTATTATATTGTTTTGTTACATCCTCAAAATATAGTGTTATTTCATATTGTGTTGTTTTCCAACATCTTATAAAGTATAAATAATAAGAGAACTTGTAAACTTTATTTTTTTATAAGAACTGATTACATTTAAAATATTAATGGTTTTATATATTAGTTATTTTGTGTCAAACATTATGTTTGACGCAGCACACATGTACCAAAGAGGAGATGTTTCGTATGTATAATGATTACAAGCCATTTGCTTGTCATCTCTTTATGTAATGTATAAATACCATGTTTTTTATAAAATAAATACACTTTCACCCTAAACTTGGTATAATTTATTAACTAAATATTTAACAGAAAGATTTTTAAAGAACTAAATTTAGTATGTGAGAATAACAATGATTTTTTTAGGCCATCCGTTATGTTTAAACATGCTTCATCAACAGTTACACCATATGATTTACCAATTTCAGAAATTTGTACAAAAATTTCAGATCCAATAAGAGACTACTTTACTTTTTTTGAGTGACGGGATCTTCGAATTTCTCGTTTGAAACAAAATGTTTTACGTACACATCATATAAATTGATAAATACTTCATTTCCATAAACATAATGTAATAAAATTTGATATACATTATCATCTACTCCATTTGTTTAAGAGACAAAACCCAGGAGATTGTTTTAACTTCTCCTTAAAAACACTTTTAAGTTTACTTTATAGTTTGTTAATTTCCAATCGTAGTGTATCCTTTGAAATAGTTTGATAAAGGTGTGAATTCCATAATTTCCTTAAGTTCTCTTGATTCAATTTACTTTGTTCCTATTGGATTTTTACAGAAAAAGCTAGTTACAGAACCCAACAGCTTCTGATTTTATTGAAGTTTTAATTTATCTTTTTTTTAAAGTAAATTTGTTATCTTTGACTGTTCATCATTTAAAGATTTTACTTCTTCAATTACAACATTATGCATCTTTTTTAGATGCGGCTTTATTTTTGTAGTTGTAGCTGCACTATAATGAGTTGGCTTTTTCCTCCTTTTCACATAACAATCACTGATAAACAATCTTCTCATCAATGAAAACTTTTTTAAAATATTTGTCACACTTGGACATTTTTACAAATCACTAAAAGATTAAACAAAAAAATATTTTATAATAGTAGGAAATTTACCTTTAATAGATTCAGTAAATTTTTTATTGTTAAACGACAAGAAAGACTAAAGTTAATGTCACAAAAATTTGTTTCAAATGACGTTACATCAAGTTAATTCCTTACCAAAATAAATTTTAAAAAAATGCTTCGAGAGATTAAACATAAAAATTTTTATAGTTTAGTTTACTCATTTTATAAAAATTTCAGACTAAACCAAATCTGGTTTATAGGTTTGGTTTATAAACCGGTTTAGTTGATTTTCGGTTTGTCGAAGGTCTAATAAAGATCCCTAGTATAAAAAAGGTTGGTGGACTAAGACAAAAGATTCTCAAACATATATTTATATCTTCATCAGGTAAGTAAAGCTTTGTTATACATCTTTCAGTTTCGATATCCAGAAGAGCAAATATTAATAAAAATTTGGCAAGCACTTTGCCATTGTGCCTTCCTTTGTTGACAATTTTCATAAAAGACAATTATTGTATTCTTACCGTGGTAAATTAAACTAAAAAAACATCGCTTTAAAATTCATAGTACTTTAAGTGAACAATTCTGGTGGGGAAAAGTGAACAGTTTGCAAATTTTGGAACATCTTAAAACGAATTGTTTGATTTTCTATAGATAAAAGCATGGTATAAACGATGACATGCCATTGTAAAGATTTTCTTATTTTCGCAATTGTACTTATTTTATTGTAATCATATTTTGTCTTTTTAGAAATTACTAACCCTAACCGAGGCTTGAGAAGGGAATCTGAATACCATTCTCGAATAGCTTTATAAGTAATTAGGTAAATTATTTAATTCATATATATTATTTATTTTATATAGAGCGTTCACCAATAAAATATTTTACTTTTATAATCATTAATTACCTCATCTTTTAATCCAAGTATTGGATAGTAATCTTCGTAAATTAATAACCTATACAGAATGGGCATGCTAATTCATTTATAGATTTAAATTGCCTCAAATGGTCAAGACATTACTCATCCTGGCTACGCGGCATTGGGGTAAGATAGTCTTTAGATGTGTGCGGTTAATTGGAAGATTGTGTATTATTAACAGACAATCTGTGGTAATTTAAAGGTGTTCACAAGAGGCAGGATGAGTGTTAACAATCTTTAGTCTACATTTTTTGTATCAGTAAGAAATTGACATTTTGACCGCCTTCTAACTGAACTACGATATAAAAAGGAATACAAATTATCTTAAGTTCCATCATTCATTGAAACAAGTTTCTACCAGAGGACAGAAAAAGAGTATTTTAAAAAATAAGATTAACTGTACAAAATAATTGCTTTTATTTTAGAAGCCTCAATGTATTGAAAATTGTATGTATCCGTGTCAAAGATGAAAGAAAAACGTGTTTTGTGGCTGCATTTGAGGCAATAAATGAAAGGACGAATCATCGGAGGAATAGCAAAGAAAAAGTCAATCACAGTATCAAAAATACTACTAATTATCACAATTGCAGTGACTCTCCAATGCCTACTTGCGGACAAATTCATTTGCCATCTGAAAACGGTACCCAAGCCCTAAGTCAAAGTAATTTTATAATAACAATAATTAACATATATAATGGGCTTTTTTATGTTAATCTAGCAGTCTCTTTATATTTATCGTTATAAACAATACACAGATATATGCAATTTGGCGCATTATTTCTATTATTAACAGGTACGTTCACCCAGAAACATATATTTTTTATATATTAATTTTAGCTTTAATTTCCAAATTTTTTTGGCTAGGGCAGGTAATTGTCTATTTCCTATATGGCTTAATATTTATTATTTTGTCGTGTTACTGCTATATCCGGTTTACTTTATCTTTAGAAGTTAGTTTTAAATTAGGAAATATATTTTTATTCAATTGTTTTAAGCATTTTTATAGTAGCCAGCTTCTTTTTATCTAAAGGTTAGTTTTTAAATACTAAAATTATTTATAATTATATATTTTTAGATGCTATATTAACTTTCATCCATGTTACGCAGTTTAGGATCCTGTTATTCATGAACGGTAGGTTAACATATTTAGTTTTTATAATACGATCATTTAATTTTTCTAGGTTATTTTCTAAGATCTGCAGTCTTCATTTTATTATGGTTAGTTTCGTATCTAGGATTACAATAATAATATTTTTTAATTTACTTTATACGTATTCTGGAATTCTTAATTAGTATAAAATTGCATCACTCGAAACCTTGTGAGGATTGTCTACCGATATAGGAAATATAAGCGATAGTTTTTTTTATTTAGAATCGATAATATGCATTTGTTGTTATTTTTTTGTGATAAATAAATTTGTCTTTTACGTTTAATTATATTGGTTTATATAAAGGTCTTTTTTTATTCATATTCATCTGTTAGTAACACAAAAGGGGTGTCAATAACATAAATTTTTGTTGCCTTATTGCTATCAATGGTCAGTGAAGACATGATGTTACATGGAGTGTTAACTGTGGGTTGTCTAAACATCGTTTCAGTGTACCATTAACTGCTCACTGACGGTTCGCAAACGCTATTTTAAAACCACCATTTGACGTGAAGTAGGATCCAACTAATTGACCACATCTAACTGAGTATAAAATACGTTCTATCCCATGCTTTGAATGTGTCTCGTGGCAAACTAAACAAATGATCATCACCAAATAAATGTAAGAAGTTAGTAAGAGAGTAAAAATTTTCTTTATAAATATGCTGTCAACAATGACTTTAAGACGTTTAAAATGTACTTTGTAACAAATAAATTCATGATGTAAAAAAAATCATCAGAAGTGTTTCACAGTCTGTGTAAAGTTTTTTTCTTCCATTACGTTAATCTTTTTTGGATAACAAACAAAAAAGTTCATTGAAAAAGTATTTAACAGTCAATGTAAATTTTTTTTTCTTCCATTACATTAATCTTTTTTCGATAACAAACAAAAAAAGAATATAGGAAAAAGGGGTAATTAATTTATTTCCAATGAAATAAGGCAAACAAATTTTAAACAATAGTAATTCTTTTTTCTAACGTAAAAGTAATTCTACCATTATCAAAATGAAAAAAAATATACAATTTATTTCGTCATCCATATAAAATATATATCCAGAAGTATAAATATTAAATAAATCCAATGAATATTTAAAGCATTGAAACTGTTCATACTCAAAAATTTGTGCAAAATTTTAATACATTATTTCCATATATTTATCCAAAGATATTCATGTATAAGCACTAAAGTCAGCTATTTTTTGTAAAACACTCTTACGACAATTGTAATGTTAAATACGCAAGTATTATTATGATGTCAATCCAATAGAACTAATAATATTTTCACTTTTCAAGTGATATTAATTTTATTTAATATTTAAGAAATGAAATATTTTATTTTACTATTGTTATCCTCAATTTAACTATGAAGAATTATAAAATATTAATTAACTTGGATTCGGTATATTTTTTCTCGAATAAATATAGTTATTTTCTAAAGAGTTTTATAGTCTACAATTTAATATCTCAAAATACAATATTTATTTAATAAATTTATTAACGTTATAGTAAAATATCTTTTAATGATATTATTTTTGGTATTAAAAATATTTCTAGTAATTATGAAAATTATTTATAATTTCTGGATAAATGTTAAATGATACAACTTTTTTATCTTAATTGTATGATTATAAAATTTCATTTCCATATTTTTAACAAATAAAATGAAACTTAAAAATAGAAAATAATTTATCATTATATGATTATTTATAGTAAATTATTTTGGTTTATGATATTTTCAAAGTATATAACTATACTTATCAAATAATTTATGCATATTATCATTATTTAAAATATAATTGTTTTGTTTTTCAAATATAAAAATAATAGTTGTATTTTTTATACCTTTTATTTAAAAAAATAATAATACATTATTAAAATAATTTATTTTACATTGCAGCTTATGTATTAAAAAAACAATTTTAAATTATAAATTATATATATTTTATTGGAAGACTTTTGAATATATCTTGGTTTTTTCATACTAAAGTAATTTATGCAATTCCTGGTATTTAAATTTCTTTTCAAAGAATTTGTTAGTTATCTCTAATTATATTATTATGAAATAAGTAAATAAAAATGGAATAAATATTTTACTTAACTTAAACACATTTTTTATTGTCTTTCCTAATAATAAATTCACAATATAATAGTTTACAATGAATAAGTAACTTTTTGTATAATTTTCTATAATGCTTTCTTGTTAATTTATTTTTAGATTCTGTCGAATGGGTTTTAACACTTTTTTTTGAATTCTTCTTATTTACCAAATTTTGTAGTATTTAAATTTAAATTATTACATACATTTTTAAGATAAAATACGTTAGACCTTTTAAGAAAATATATTATAATGACTTCTTGTATAAATGTAATCTTAAAATACTTCCACTTAATTTATAATTTCATGGCTTTAATTGAAATTAACTAATATTATCCATTTTTTCTTATGAAAAATTTCTAAAAACAAATTTTTCCTTCAAACAACACAACAACGCATTTTTTAATTGTAATTGACTTCCTTTTGTGTAATTTTACTATCTTATTCATTCTTAATTTTATTTTCTTTGTTTATTCTTTTATATTATGTAATTAAAAATAGCTAATGAAAGATAATTATTGGTGGTATTGTAAGATAGAAGAACAAATTCCTCCTAATAAAATAATAAACTTTGAAGGTAAATTTAAGAATAATATAAATTATTTTTTTTAAATTCGTCAAGATATTTAGTATAATATTTTTTTAACTTTAAAATGTACACATAATCATAAAATTGAATAATGCATATATTTACTCTTAAAGATATCCCTTATAAATTATTAAAAATAAAGCTCATATTATTAATCATTTTGTCAAATAGTAGAAATAATTGCTTTTGAACAAGCTATTATAAATTATTATATGATATTACATTAATAGTTAAATTTTTATTTGAGATTTATACAATATTTTTAAAATTATTCCTATCAAAAATATATCATTTTAAAAACTCTTTTAACATTTTAAAACTCTTTTTAAATGTACATAAAATGTATTATACACCCAATATGTTATTTAATCATAGAAAAATTTAAAAAGTCTTAGATTAATTTAAAGAATGAAATAAGTATTTTTTTTATTTATGATAAGAAATGTAAATAACTATTGAAACCCTTCTGTATCTTATTTCATATAACTATTTCTGTTGCTAATAAAAATTAATTAAATCTTCAATTATTATTAATTCAAACAAATCATTGTAATGTAACTATAATAATAAATTATTTTGAAAAAAACATATATTATTTTAACGCGAATTAAGTGTTTTTTAATAATGACAACATCCATTTACTATGTTAATTATTCGAAAACATATAACTTTCGAAATAGAATGTACTTTTATATTATTTTTTTGATGGACATTTTATAAAATAAAACGTATTTTTATTCTATTTGTATAAATTTTCAATAATCTATATATTTGTTATTTTTAGCATACATAGTTGTGTATTTTACATTTTTTAATCTTCTTATTCTTAGAGGATTGAAATTATAAATACATCCATTTTTATATTATTATTTAACAAAAAAATCTTTTTCATAAAATTTCAATATAAACATTCAAATGACTTGTCCCAATGAAACTAAAACATTTAAACAATATTTTGAAAAAACAGAAAAGCCAAATTTACCAATTGATCTTCGAGTCAATAACTGCTATGTAAACTTGGGAGATGAAGATGAAACAACAAAAACAAGTTTAAGAAAAAAATCTACACCTAATTCGTATAATTCTAATAAGAAATTATCTATACCCACCAGGCCTGCAAGTTTATCTTTATATTTCGAAACCATGCATTGCATAATAAAATTCAATCTACTAACTATATTTTTTTAATAATATAATTTTTGATTTCAGAAATTATCTGCCTCCTCGTTTTTAATGCCATTCTCACAGAACTATAACTCAACACACAATCTTCATAATAACGAAGAACACGGTAATGTAAACAAAATGACAGGAAATGGAAAACAAAGCTTATGTGCTTCACAACCACTTCGAAGATGTAGATCAGCTTCACCAGGACAAGTTGTTACAAAAATGTTATGTAATTTGAGTAATGACCAACAAGCACTTATTAGGTAAAAATTTATAAAATAATTATCATATTAATTTATTTATCAATCGATTTACTATATTTATAGAAAATCTTGGCGTCGTGTCCCTAAGCAAAGTATTGGAAAAGTTATTTATCAGAAAATGTGTCAAAAATGCCCGGAATTAAAAAACTTTCTGTCGACTGATAATAATTGTGTTGAGAGGCATTTTAAATATTTTGGTGATATGATACAATGTACCGTTGATTCATTAAATGATCTAGATACCGCACTATATCCATGGTTAAATGTCATTGGAAGTGGTCATGGTGGTTTTGCTATCACAACCACACATTGGGACGCTTTTGGTGAAGCATTAATAAGTTCCATAAAACAGTGGATATTGGCAGGAAAAGATCATAAAGAGACAGTGCGTGCTTGGATGAAATTAAGTTGTTCTTTAATTGATACACTAGCAGCAGCATCAAGAAATAATAATATTGCTAATCCTAGACTTCAATTATTATCTACACTCCCACCTACTGGTGGTACGTCACCTTTACATTCTCCAACATCATCAAAAAATGATAATATAACTTAAGTTTATATGAATTTACTGTGTCAATAATATAATTGTTTTTTATAAAGAAATAATTTGTATATATTTTAGTTTATTTTAGTGAACAATATTATATAAAATTAATAATGGTTTTATATAATTAAACTTAAACTATCAATTGGTATTTAATCATTTAAAGTTTATTATAAGTTTAAAATTTAATTATGATAACCAAAAAAATTTTTGAAATATCCTTTTAAAATATTGTTCTTTAATTAATAAAATTATTTTACATTGTTTAATGTTTGATTTATCAAGACTAAAAAATAATGAGAGGGATAACGGAGGTTTTATTTGACATTTAAATTCGACCTGGTACCCTAATAACCTATTTAAGAGATAAAAAATCTCAATCTCTAAAGAGCAGTTAATCGTGAAGTAGCTTTATTTATATTATGAAAAAGAGTTTTTGTTAATAATAATAATTAAGCTTTAAGAAAAAAGTGTAGTTTGACATTTTTTAATGTTTTTTTTATAGCGAAAGGGAAAGTAGAAATCAATTTTTTATTTATTAATAAAAAAATATGCCAATATGTTCTTAAGAATTTTTTATAGCCAACATTAATTAAAAAACATCTATTTTCTTAATTATATATTATTAATAAATAATATTCATGAATATATAATTATTTAAATATATTTATCTATGCAATAATTATTCCATAGATTACATTTATGTCATTAAAAAGACTTCATAGACGATATTTTAGATGTCATCTTTGATAACGCCTTGTCCTATAATAAAGTACCTTGATAACCTAATTTTACTTTTCACGACAACAAAAGTTCGATTAAACTAGGATTCAACGATAGAAAAGTTACTGTACTGCTAAATAAAATCATTATGTAATGATAATAAATAATGAATTTTTATATAATTGTTAACTTTATAACAAATGAAAATTCATATCTCATATTAAATGGTATCTCTTGACCTTTCTCTGGATATATCTGGATAAATATTTATTTCTTTTACACAATTAATTTTATATCTCTTTGCTTGTAAACTTCTAATATTATACTACCAAAATTGGAATATATAAATTATTATTTCAAATGATTTGATAAAAAAGTAGTTTTTTTTTCGTTTGAACAGTAAAAATAATTATCAATAATTTTATTATTTAATTAGAAAAGATTATTTAATTTTTTTAATCTATTTTCCTTTTTAGTTACTGGGATTTACGTAATATTTACCTTCATAAAATCTATGAATTATTTACAACATCACCTAAAAAATTCTTTAAAAACAGAAGATTTATCTAATAATACATTTAACTCTACAAACTTTATTATAAATAATAAGTTTAATAATCAATTTCCAATTAGATTACCTGTAATTACTTATTATGGTACTTCATTAAATTATGAATTTTCTGTTATGTCTAACGGTATACAGGTACCATCTAATTCATTACAACCATATCATAATAACAATGTAAATCAAAACACAGCATTAGCACTTTATTATTATTATTTACAAAATTCAACTACCTCACAAAATAGTATATTAAGTCCACAACACTATATTGAAAGTAATAAGTTTAATCAAAAGGCTTTTGAAAATTTAATATTAAAATCCTATTATCCATCAGACTTGTCATCATCTCCTACAAATAAAAAAAAAATTTCCACTAAAGGTTCCTACATGAAGTTATTAGATTATTCTAATAAAAAAAAGCAACAAAATTGTAAGGATGATGCATCAATATCAAATACGAATGATCCAGATAATCTATTTTTATATAATTTGTATGTTTTGACTAATACTAAATATATTTACGAATAATTATTAATAATAGTTCTTCGATAATTACAGTAATTATTATTATCCTTTTAGAAAATATCCGTTTTTATGTAAAGATTTTACATATAAACCGAACTTAAATGATCCAAAAATGGCACAGACCAAAAATAAATCTATATTAAAAATAGCTACATCACCTTTAGAAGATAATATTTATAATAATTCACTTTCTCTTACACCCATTGAAAAATTTAGTTGGGTAAGACATTACGGCATAGATATTGAAAATTTATATGAATATAATAATTGTAGTGGAGAAATAAATAATTATGATATAACTTCAACAACAAATAAATACGCTTTTAAAAATGAAATAGATCGTGAAAATTTTATATGTGCCATTTGTGGTGATAAATCATCTGGCCTCCATTATGGTATATATACATGTGAAGGGTAAGTTTTAAATTAGTAATTTTTAATCTAAAAATGTATGAATCATCTATTTATTTAAAAAAAATGATAATATTAAAAAATATTTATTAAATTGATATATGTATTCTTAAAAAAATTCCATTATAATTATTATAATATTAAAAATCGGCACTATAAAATATTAATCATAAAAATTATGATATTAATTTTTGATAAAAAATAAAATAAAAATATAAAATTTAAATTTAAAAATGCTATTAGTGATAATTAAAATGCCATTTTGAATTTAAACATCGTTTCAGGCACATACTTCCACCAAGGTCACCATAGTTCATATTAAATTTTCTCTCGCGGTCTTTTATTTTATACTTTATCAAGTTTAGTACAATCTTACAATGATAACTCAAAATGAAACAATACCGCGCAACACCTTTGCCCTTTGTACCATCCTACATCATGTTCTGATAGTCATAGTGCCAGCTGGTATTTTGAAGCGTATAAAAATAAATAAGAAGGATGAATGCGATATGGGATATGAGATTTGGTATCTAGTTTAGATAATATTATTATTTCTTAAAACATGTTTTCATCTAGGACGATTTTGTATTTTTATTTCATGTTCCGTTGTTTTCTTATGTTATTTTATTCTCTTTTCCATTATCAAAACTTTTTTATGTAATAGAAAAAATTAAAGTATATTATTTTTTAATATAATTAGAAAGATTTAAACATTTCTTACTTTATATCAAATTAAGAACATATTTTGAATATTATTATTTATTGTTTTAATAAAAATTTAACAAATAATTACCTTTTATATTATTCACCATTAAATTTTAAATAATTTATCACTATATGTATTGGTAGAATTTAATTTTAAATTATTGTTCATTATCCATGGTTCTAATGTGCCAGATCATTCACTCCTTACATCTGTCGTGGTGCTTCTCGTGCCAGGCTATTCCAGTCAACTTCCAGCTGTCTCAGTACACATTTTCCTCCAGTTTATTACTTTACTAGATATTAGTTAGCCACATTATATTCAAATCCAGTAGCACGACCAAAAGTTTAATTTATATTTTATTTTAACTTTTAAAAAAATTCTCAATAGTATTATGATA
Source organism: Strongyloides venezuelensis (assembly GCA_963280985.1). Lineage (NCBI taxonomy): Eukaryota > Metazoa > Nematoda > Chromadorea > Rhabditida > Strongyloididae > Strongyloides > Strongyloides venezuelensis. The sequence continues at coordinate 7,345,021 of CAUJLX010000001.1, read as the reverse complement.
ACTTATATGTAAAAATTATATTATTTTTTAACATAAAAACTTTATATATTTTAGTATATAGAATATAACATTATTCTTTGTTGTTCATCACATCTAAATATTGGTAAATTATTTTTTATATACTTTTATACTACATTTTATAAACATATATGACAATTACTAACTGATTTTTTTCCATCCTATTTATTATTTTTATATAATATCTTGTAATTTTTTTTTCCTATAAATAAATGTAGATCAAATAATTCTACTTAAAATTTTTTAGATATTTATTTACATTTATTTATTCCAATTAAAACTTTTTTTCAACTAAAAATATAATAAGATAATTGTTATATGAATTATTTAGATTAAATTTAATATAAATGTACTAATATTACCCTTATATAATATAATTAGCAGTCAATTGTTGAGTTCAATTATCCATTAATGTATATATTTTTACAGACAGTCCATCCCAAAAGTAATATCCTTTCTTGTCCTTGTCCTGGTGACACGCTTTTAACTTCTTTGCAACCTCCAATGAGGATAACTTTTTGGAGGACACTAAATACTTTTTTCATACCATATTCATTATATAAAGTACCTGCCGACCTTCTTCACCCATATAATTTTTACCAAAATCATTTAGCCTTTTTGAATGATTTTCTTATAGGAGCTATCATTTTATATTGTACAATTTGTCTATCTATCAATGTAACTCCAAATATTTTCTTTTATCATTCCACCTGCAATATTATAATAAAATGTGTTAACACGCACCAAATTTAAATAATTTTCTATTATATTTTCTCATATTGTCAAGGTGAAGCGTCTGGTACCTGGGCAGGATATTAAATGAATGATGTTCTGTAGTTGCCAATAATCAGGTCATGTCATTACTGACCCAGAAAGCTAAGTTGAAATGGTAAAATAGCTTGTTGTTTAAGAAATCCGTCAAAGTTCATATTGTCATTTTTCATACCATCTAATTTATTATATATAAATGATAAATATATAAAAAAAATTAGTCTATTTTTTGTGACTAAATTTTTTTCCTTTTAACATTTCGATACATGATATATATATTATATATATATATATATTTTTTTTTTTTAATTAAATTGCTTCTATATTAAGGCATAGCTAGTTTTATAACATAATGGTCATTGTCAAAAATTATCTAAACTGTTTTTTAGAATACATTCTTTTAAACTTGTTTTTAATGACATTTTAATAATATTTTTACAATAGAATAAAACTTTTAAAATCACTTGTCTATAATTATAGATATATGAAAGATATTATAAATATATATTTAAAAAAATAACCATGAAAAATATTAAAAGGCATATTTCGGTGATTTATCACTTTTAATGATATTATCATGTTTTTTTTATTAAATCTACGTAAATATATTTTTTTCTTATTTGTTGTCTTTTTTCACATAATTTAAAAAATTATTTTTATTTATAGTTGCAAAGGCTTCTTCAAACGCACTGTTCAAAACAAACGCGTATATTCTTGTGTCAGTGGCAGCGGATGCTGTCCAATGACTAAAGAACATAGAAATCGTTGTCAATACTGTAGATTCAAAAAGTGTCTTAAGAAAGGAATGGTTTTAGAAGCAGTGCGAGAAGACAGAATGCCTGGAGGTCGTAATGGAAGTGCGATCTATAATTTATATAAGTTAAAATATCGGAAAAATAAACGAAGTAATGGTAGTGAAATGAAGGATGATAATAGTGATAAAAATAATTGTCTATTAAATTTAAATAGTTGTGGAGAAGGTGATGGTAGTAGATTACCTAGAAAATGGTCACGTCAAGAGGTTCCAGATATATGTTCACCATCTCAATCTAGTAGTTCTATTAGTTCAATAAGTCCATCCGAAATAACGAAACATTTACCAGCTGCTCCAAGTATAGAAAGTGTCTGTGATCCTGAAAGTATAGAGAGATTTAAGGCAACACCTACACCAAGGAATTTAATTCATGAAATGATGGAAATTGATAGATTAGATTCATTAATAAATCTTAAAGGATTACGTGTAGCTAGTAATAATGCATTATTAAATCAAGAGGAAGAACCCATACCAGCATGTCAAAGATTATCAAGAATAGGTGATGAGATTGTTGAACAACTTGTTGAATGGACGAAAATGTTACCATTTTATAATGATTTACCTGTTGAGATTCATACACATTTACTAACACAACGTTGGGCTGAATTAGTAAGTGTATAAAAGTGATAATATTATAATTAATTAATTCTTTTATAGGTATTATTATCAGCATGTTATTATGCTATTTCAAATTGTTCCCCAGTTAGTGAAAATAACATATCAACGATAGTAATTAAAAAAGATAATCATAACTATTTATCTCATTCACCATTATCAAATTCCTCATCTTCATCAATTTTTTCGGAGGATGATCTTACACCAACCAATTTTTATAATAATATATCATCTACATCAGTAAATGGGTTGACGGAGGGTCATGATGAAATATCTTTTTCTGATCCATCAATTAATTTGGTGATACTTCAAAAAAGATTATCATTGATAATGCATAAAGATATTCCAATGGAACATGTAGTAACTGAAGCTGGACCACTCGTTGAGAAATTTACTGCTTTATTGAATTCATTTGCCAAATTAAAAATCACTTATGAGGCATATGTTTGTTTAAAAGCAATTACCCTCCTTCATTATACACCACCATCGAGTAGTATAGGTAAAATTGGAACGACAAATGATAACAATGGAAAATTTAATCAAATGTCAAATATTAAGAAAGTCAGTATAATTCAAGATCAATTTGTTAAAGCTCTCCAAATTCATTTATCACAATGTGAAGATGGACCTAGGTTAACTGATATTTTAACATGGCTTCCAATGCTTCCATCAGGCATCATCTGTTCTCCTACATTCAAAAATGTTTTATGTCCCTTTCCTAATATGTAAAAGTCCACAATCAATTGCCGCTAGCTCTATTAATAATGTTAATACAGAAATTATATCAGATACAGATTCTGAAAAGTGAAAATATCAATTAATTAATGTGTGTTTGTCTAAATATGTTACAAAAAAAACATATAATACGATGATTTATTGATAATTTTAAATTAGTTTTAAAATTTTTATTTCTTTTTCTTATCAAAACTCACTATCCCTTTATAATATCTATTACCAGTCAAGATATATAAGTCTTTCATATGTACATAAGTATTGTTAAAATTTTAATAATAATTAATTTTTACCCTAGGTATTTTCTTAGGATCTTTTTTTTATTATTTATATATATTATGTAAATGAATTTCTAAACTTATTTTCTTATCATTTTTATTAAAAATAACAAATATATTTATTATAATATATATATGTATTGAAAAAAAGAATTTAATAAAGAAAAATCTTTACCATGTTTAATGATACATAAAATAAAAAAATATTTGAATAAATGTCTATTTATTGATACCTTCCACAGTCGGAAGGTCCGTTTAAAAACTGATCTTGAACATTAGTTACGCTCCAACTATTTAAAAGTTGTGTGTTTACGAAAGTATGTGAAGAAATGTGCTGATTTTTGATTCCTTCCATTTCCTGATACCCTTGGATATGATTAATATAATCATTAGTTTTGAGACCATTAAAATAAGAATTATTTATATCTTTCATAGGCATATGTGGTGTCATAATACTGTCAAATGCACCAGTAAATGGATACCCTGGAATTCCTTGTTGTTTTTGACAATGTTGATGATCTATTTGATTAGAATTCTGATTAATAATTTTGTATAATGCAAGAGGTTGTGCATCATTCGTTGGAGACATCGTCGAAAAGTCATTTTGTACAACATTACTTAATTGTACCTTATCAATATTTCCAATTTCTGATACATCCTCATCATTTGCCGTATCATTTGTTAAAATAAACTGTTGGATTAAATTATCAATTTGACTAATTCCTAAGATTTTTTTAAAAATAAAATTCTCTAATAATACTCCACCAAGAACTTTAGATGTTGTAACAATTGATATAAGAAGATCACACAATCTTGCGGATTCACTTGTAATTTTATTGTTAATGTAATCAGTTAAAGCTCTCAAGATGCTTCTTTTTATCTCTAAAACATGATTTGATCCATCTTTTGAGATTCCTTCACAGGTATTATTAAATAACGACGCTGCTTTTATAGCTACAAATTCTACATCATCCATTTGAAGTCTCTTCATTTCTTCAACCAACTCTTTCATTGTTTTTTCTAAAAAATTAGTACAATAATCTCTCTGTTTATAGTCAATATTTTCTTCAATGATGCAATCGTTGATAATATTTAAGTATTCCTCATTAAACATTGAAGCGGTATCCAAGGCATAACATGAAATGTTGGCATGCAAAGTTTTTAACTAATATAGCTTTATCATCATCCGATAATTTATTAAATGGTTGAAGAGACTTGGACCAATGAATGGTAAGTTGAAACATCTCACGAAGTGTCTCTAATACCTCAACCCTACTTATAATTTTTCCATCCTCTTTAACCAGTTGCTGAAAATATGTTGAAATAATAAATTAGATAAAATGAAACTTACATGATACTCTTTAGTATTATAAACATAACAGTTTGACTTCTTGATACCACTATTTTTTTGGTGTTGCATTATATTTTCACATTTACATAAATCTTTCAAGATATCCTTTCCTGATGACCAATTTAATTTGGCTGATGCCATATCTTCAGATTCTATCATATATCTTATAACATCAAGTGGATTACTATATCTATAGGGTAACTCTGGATATTGTAAATTATAAATATTTGAACTTGAATATTGAATATTATTGAATGGTGTTCTTCCACTGGAATCATTATCCATTTTCACATGTTTAGCAGGAGAGTTATAAATACTGTCAAAACTATTTAAAATCTCTTGACTTTTTTTCCTTTTCCCAATTAGGTCTCGCTCCGCTTGTACAGCATCTACTCTCATACCGTGGTCTTTACACTTTTTAAAGCGACAATACCTACAATTAGCTCTGTTCGCTGGAATTAAAAAGGAAGAAAAATATACTTTGGAATTTTAAGAGACAAAACTTACCTTTGTTAACGTCACATCTGCCCTGATAGCGACATGAATATGTATATTGTCTTCTAACAGTCCTTCTAAAAAAACCCTAAAATATTAAAATTAAAGTAAATTAAATTAATAAAAACACAATAATTTAAAATACAATTTCTAACCTTACAACCGTTACATGCTATAACACCGTAATGTTTTCCAGCCGCCGTATCACCACAAATAAGACAAATCTGGGATCCCTCTATTGTTTCCTCATTTGATATATCATTAACTGCACTTGAAACTTCTAAAAATACCCTCATATAATAAAAAATATATATACCTTCTTCATATTTACTTAATGGTCCTGAATTTTCATCAGGAATTATGACATTATCACTAACGTTATTATTTATATTTACTGACTCCATAAACATATAATTTTTAAACTAAAAATATTCATTTAATTATTAATAAAAAATTTTATCAACTAAATTATGTTTAAAGTAAGTAAAAATATGATAACAGAAATGTTTTACAGTAACATCTTAATTGCTTACAAAAAAACATGGGACAACAGTAATTTTATTAGTTATAAATGTTAATACTTTATGTCTTACCAATATCTTATTACCTGCGAATCAAAAGAAAACTTTTATATGTATGGATCAGAAAAAAAAACCTTTCTCTCTAAACGATATTCACAGAACTTTAATAGCTGTAAAGTCTTTTACCAATGATAAAGAAGGGACAATAGGTATAGTTGCTTTATTTTACCAATAATTAAGTGACCAAATATCAATTGGATGGTAAAGTAAAAAATTAATATATTAGTGAAGAATTCTTTTTATCAATAACAAAACTATTATAATGAGGGAAATAACGTTTATTATATCATAGTACAAGAAAACAAAATTTGGGGAACTGATATCAGTTATGTATTTCGTTCAAATAAATGATATATTATCAGATATTTTAATGTTATCAATGGGAAAGGATATAATATTGAAAGTTTTAAAATAAACATTTATTAATTATTAAAGACAATTAAATTAATACTGCAATATTATATTATAACTTTTTGTAAGCATAATTATAAAACTTTTTTGTCTTTTTTCTAAGAATCCCTACATTTAACAAGTTACCGAATATACAAATAATTATGAAAACCATTATAATTATAATGAAGGCTATGAGATCAATAGACCAGCATATTGGTTCTGGTTTAGGTATACGAAGTTCTTTTGGAAACCCTGCATCACGAACCCAATCTTTATATTTAAATTGTTTAAATTTATCCTCAGCTGAAATATGTCCCATATATACAGGTTGTTCTGGAAGATTATACTCTCGAAACTTTAATGGAGGTTCAAGAAGAAGGCGAAAATACACCATTAAAGCATAGACTCCCGAGTAAATTTGAATCAGAATCACATAAATTTGACGGTGATGATTGTTGAGTTTTCGAGTCATGTCTTGAGATACCATAGTTTGGTAGATTATCTGGAATCTCTCTTGAAAAACAACCTAATGAAGGATGTTGCCATGACAAAATTGAATTTAGTATATGAAGATCTGATATTTCTAAAAACCCAAACTGTCCACAGGCAAAAACTTGATTCATCAACAAATCTTTTTGTACTTTCCCTAATTTAATTAGATTTTTATAATGATTCTGTTTATGTTTACTAAATTCATCCTGCATATTTGCACATATCTCATTAACTATTGAATTGTATCCTGTCTTCAGGTGGTGATTAAAATAATTTTCTGCAAATTTTTTCCCATAAAGTAAGTACTGCACTCGAGATGTAAGATCAAACTCGATGAGACCTTTGTAATTAGAATATTTCTTAAAACATGTTGAAGAAATGTTACCTAGAAGTTCTTGAAAACAACTATTATCAAACCAAAAAGTAAAACCACGTCCATTGATGATTTCTCTTTTATTAGCAATTGGTAAATCTTTTAAATCCCATCGTAACCTTTCATCAGTTAATTTATATTCTTCTAATTGTATTGTAAAATCCTTGTTATTTAGAAACGTTAAAAAATCATTATGGTTTGATTTTAAAATATGCCTTGCTTTTTCGCTTATCTCTTTCATTCCATTAAAAATATCATCGTGGAAACCATTACCATAATAGTACTTTTGATAAATATCCAATTGTTTATCAATTAAATATGCCATAAAAATTTCGTTATTCTCTAACTTATTTTTTTGTTGTACTTGATTTTCAGTATAAAATAAGATTCCTGAGAATGCATTTAATATTAATGCTACTAATCGTGCGTGATGCCATGTAAAAAAAGTTATTGAAGGGGCAACAATACCCATTTCCTTTGGTGTTTATAATAAAAATATACTTTAATAATTAAGTAGTGTCTTTTTTAATAATAATTCATGTATCTCTTATAAGTATTATATCCATCTAAACTTGATAAGCCTGCTTTATAATAAGTCGTCGTAGGAGTACCCCTAAGAGAAGTCGATAAAATAAGCTAATCCTCAAAAACTCTATGTCGTCCTAGGTACTAAATAAACTAATGTCCAGAGAATTAAATTACTACTTTTCTACATATTTATTTATAAAAAGCAAGTTTATAAACTGTATACAGAAATATTAAATTAACAGAATTTATTATATAATAAAAAAATGATAAAATAAGAACGGCAGAGATCAATTAGGTTCACCAACTCCTTCTGATACCCAAAGTACGTTGTTACATCTATAAAATTAGCAATATTATTTATAAAAATCAAGTATTATTTACCTAATTAAAACTTCTCCAAGTTTTCCAGTACATGAACTATCAATGTACTCCTCACAGTTAGCTATTTGCAAATTCATATAACTATCCACGGATACAAGGATTCCTAATGATTTAATGATAAATATTAAAAAAATTTTAAAAATTATAGATTTACCTCGATATTCCATACCCCATTTTAATCTGCACACAATATTTTTTCCGATAAGATTGTTTAGGAATGGTTTTGGATTGATAGGAGTAACACTCATTATTTTTTAAACTTCAAGTAACAAAAGAGCTTTTGTAATACTTTTCAACTTTGTTGACATTATTCCAAAAAAAGCAAAGTCGTCGTAGAAACCATTTGTTTAAAAAGTGGTCCTTTCTATCTTCGGAAATTCCTCTATTTAAACATTACAGAGGATTAACCTAGTATAATATTTATTACAATTGCAAAATTCTCCCCTTGTAATGACGTCACCATTCCGATTGAAAAAATAAATGTAAGATTATGGTAAAAAGTTTGTAAAACCAAAATTAATCCTATATTCTACCCGCTATTATTGAAGAATTGGTAAATTAAATACAAATTATCACAAAATTACCTGTTTAAAAATTCAAAATGCAAAGATAACTAAGAATTTTTAATTTCCTCTTGTAATGTAAAAAATTTACGCACCACAATTTTTATGAAACGGTGAGTTGTCATAAATTTTTCACGATCAAAAATTTATGAGTAATATCTATAACAAAAATTTAGTTCTTTGATTACAAAAATACCTCGCGTTTTAATAGATGTTTACGTAAACTTTAATTGTAATGTAATATCAATTTGTGTTTATTTTTATTACAAAAAACATTATTATCAAACTTTTTTCTTCTTTGAAAAAAGTGATCATCGAAATAATTATGTTTATCTTTAAAAAAATCACATTTCACATAATAAAATGTATTTGTTCCACTAATGTATAAAGAATAACATGTAGATGATACTCACAAGAAAAAATTACACAGTTTAAAGTAACTTCAAAAAGAATTTTATAATAGCATTTAGAAAATATGATAACTTTATAAAATATTTGATGTCAAGACTAAAGTTATAAAATATAAATTATAATTTCACAATAAAAAAACTACATTACATTTGAAAATGTATTTTCATGCAAATTTAAAATATCCTGATTTAAAAATCTCCAAAATTAATTTACTCATTGTATAAAGTTTAAAATAAAGAGAATAAATCATTGTTTTGTTGATTTACTGCTGCAGGTTTCTGACTTTGCATCATCTGATTTAATGATGGTGAAGGACCTTGTTGTGCATGAAAAGGATTCGGTGTTGTTGGTTGTACTAAATCCAAAAATGGATTATTTGCTGCAAAAGACAAAGAAGATGAATTGTTATTATTGGATTCCAGTAAACCTAACTTACTCGTCTTAGCCGTTGTTGAGGGTGCACCCATTAAATTGTCAAGATTAACGAGAGATGAATTGGCACCTAAAAAGGATTCTGGTGTTTTTACATTTTTTCGTTGTTGATTTATCTTGCTCTCAGGTAAAACTGATGATGAATTACCATCATTTTTTACAATGGAAGATCCCAATAAATTAACGTCATCTGAGGGAACCGACCAAGGATCATTTATAACTTTACTTGAAGTCATTCCAGTTGTCGGGGTAGTGGAGAGAGTTGATGATGAAACTTGACCCCATGGATCATCAACACTACTTGTTTTAGTTTTATTTAACAAATCTGGGTTAGAATTTGTATTTGGCATATCATTCCATGGATCAAATTTGACATTATTTTCAGGTACCATAGATGGTAAAACAGATGTTGGATGAGAATTAATTTTAGATGATGTTATAAGTGTACCTGCCGCCCATGAATCTGTTTTTGAATTTAAACCAGTACTCAATTCAGGATGTGTCGTAGCAGTCGGTACAATTGAAGGCACATTAGAAGAGGATGGTAAGTTATTCCATGGGTCATTTATATGTGAATTAGAAGTAGTAACGTTAGAAGGAATAGTTGTTGATGCAGAATTCCATGGATCTGCTGTTTGTGGTTTCATTTGAATATTGGCAAATGGATCAGTGGTTAGTGTTGTTAGTGCAGAACCAGAAGGAGCCCAAGGGTCATTATTAATTGGCATAGTACCTCCCATGTTATTAACCTTTTGTGATTCTAATGTAGATTCACTAAAATCTAGTGATAATAAATCGTCAATAATACTTGTCGTTTGTTGTTTTGATGCTGATGGTTTGTTATCAGAATTGAAATTTAGTTGGTCTCCAAATAAATCTGTTTGCCCGGATGCTAAACTTGAAGATCCTGCAGCAACTTCCTTCTTTGATTCCTCGAGAGCGATTTGTAGTCCCATTTGTTCTCTCTTCCTCATTTCTTCTTCTTTCTCACACTCCTCTCGAGATAGTGCCAATGCAATTTGAAGTTGAATTTCTTCTTCACCAGCACTAGCTGGTCTTGCATCTTCCAATTCTGAATGTTTACGTGGACCCATACTTGTACTTTCACTATGAAGAGAGTAATTCTGTTGTCTAAACTTCCTCTGAGTTGCTTGTTGTTTTTGACGTTCCTCCTTAAGTTTCTTTTCATCCTTCAGTAAATTAATAATTTGTTTTGCTTTCTCTCTTACATTTAATCCTTGATCGCGATTCTCCTCAATATGTTGGAAGTCTCTTAATGTTTCAATATTAAATATTGAATCTTGACATTGTTTGATTACTTTATCACTGCCACATTTTATAAGATAATCCAATAATACTAAACTTTTATAAACATGACGCCAATTTTTACCATGATCATTTAATCGCTTAAAAAGCATCGTCATAATGTCATTATAAGCAGCTGGATTATAAGTTAATTCAGCTATCTCTCCCATCAATACAGTTGTCGGTCCCCATGGATCATTGCTAGAAAGAAAATGTTATATATTATAATAAATGCCCAATTTTTGGATTATTGATTGTTTATAAAAGAAAAAAAAACTCAATAACATACCTTGTAGCTTCTCGAACTTTAACTTGGGCCTCTGAATAATTACGAGCCACATTTTTCATTTGGCGGCGGATATTTGATATAGATGACATTATAAAAAAGAAATCTGGAGTTAAATAAAAAAAGTTGTTATTGAAAAATTGTGAAGAGTATAAAATTTGTAATATAAAATTAAAAATAAATGCAATTAAATCGTACGAGAAAAAATTTTATGCAAAAATGTATCACAGTCATTAACTATAGAACGTTAGAATTACACAACATCAAACCGATGACAATATACCATTCAGTAACTAATCAATCTATAGGCTGCATAGTCCTTGGTTATACGAAAGAAACAATATAAAAAATATAGAAGTACACATGTATGTAGATTAAAAGTGGAAGAAGTAATTTAATAATTAAATATCCATTTTCAAATTTTGAAATATCGTGTCGCCCCTAAAAAATAAATATTTTTTTAAAATTATTTATAACACACATAATAATATATTATTTTATATTTGAAATACATTTATACTCTAAAATATGTTGTTCTTGAATGTTTAAAGAAAAAGAGATGTCTTTTAAAATATTAATATTTTTTTTATTTATGACAGCATCAATGTTTAGATTGCTAAAAAGAAAAAACAATAAAGTAATTCTTTAAAGTTAAAGCGACTGTTAATTAACATGCAATAATTTTACAATTATTACATTTTATTGATGAAAACTTACAAAAAATACTAGATTTTTAAAATGAAAAAAGACAGCGCGTTAAATAGCTATTATAATTAGGAATAAAATATACATATTTACAATTAAACTTTCATTAAAAATAAATGATGTAAAATAAATCTTGGAAATTGTCATTTTATGGAAGCGATAAAAACACTAAACGTATTGTAAAATAAACGTATTTCCAAATGGTAATGTAAGATTAGCATTAGCTATCATTTATTAACATTATTTGTTAAATCAATGCGCTTATCTTTGAAATAAAAATAAAAAATAGATTACTGTTTTATTTATATTACAGTACCTCATTTGATTACAAATTTTATAAATTGATAAATGATTATTTATAAGGAAGAATCTTAAGATTATTATAAAGATTTCAATATTTATTATTAATAAATTATCAATTACGGCAATCATTACATAATTGAATGGTTTAAATTTCACTATAATTACGTAATTAACCGACAAATGCAGGATTTGCACGGTTACGTGTAAGTCGTTCTATTATTTTTTCTTTGTCCAACAAGAATAGATTCATACTTGGCATCGTATGACCGTAATGATAATGTCTATCAGCTTGGTAATTAAGATATTTCATTGAACCAGCTGCACGTTCCTGAGGATCGGACAATGTCAAAGGTAAATCCCAATATCCTTGGAATACTCCATTAGCGTTTCCTTTAACAAAAAGTTTTCCATCAAAATCGAACATCTCATTCAACCCCAATATTGGAACTTCAACATTTGCTGCAATATCTTTTATCTTCTTTAAATCAAATTCTGAACCAACAACGAAACTGTTTATAAATGGTTGCATACCACCATTATTTCCAAATAATGGAACGTCGGCAAATTGATCGAAATTTTCTTTAACTTTTAATCCATAATTATTGACACCATTTACTGCATATCCAAAACCCCAAGAATCAATCAAATCCTCTGTATATACCGCAGCAACAGCCTGGGTGAATGGATCAAATTTTGTTCTTCCTGAAAAATGAGCTGTCTGACCGGGTAAATGGATATCTTCAACAGTTTGTGGTTTTAGTGAAGGTTTATCTCCAGCAACATACAATCCTGGTACAAATGGTCCTGTTCTTTCATCAGCAACTCCTGTTGGAATTGTAAGTAAACCTAATCCTCTGGGTCTATTACGTAGTTGTGCTGAAAATTATGAAATTATTACTTGTAAAGTAAAATTATCATTACCATCAATTATGTTAACAGAAGCAATAGATATAATAATATATTTAATAAACATTTACCAGAAAAGAAAATATTTATTTGCAAGATAATAGAATTGCTGTTATTTACTACAACTTTCCTAATGCTCCACTTTTGAAACGTGATTTGAAACATTAAATTTTATATCAATCATGATAAATTAATTAGATGATAACTGTTTAAAGAATATTGGTAACGATTAATAAACGAGAATTACAATTAATAATATACATAAATAGAAACAATAAAATTAAATACGTCAGTAAATCATTTTTATCGGAAATGTACCAGTAACCTAACAAAAATGATTTTACTTTTACTTCTAAAGAAAATTCTCTCCAGAAGGAAACAAAATGAAAGACAAAAAACATCTATTTCTGTCTACAATAACTATACAAGATAAAATAAACCAATTCATTATTGGTACAAACTATTAAATTTATCATTTTTATAATTTTATTTATTTTATTTGAAACACTGTTATTAAAACTAATTAAAATTTATCTTCTCTTGTTTAAAATTATGTATGTTAAGCAATCATTTCCAGAACATCCAGAATAACCTGAAGAACTAACAGAATTTCCACTTTTAGGATAGTAGTAATATGTTGTACATTGACAATTAATGGTTCCGCAGGTACATGATTGGCTGTTAGTATTAGTATATTGATAATTGGTGCCGCTTGAATCGGTATAATAGTAAACAACATTATTAGTATTTGATCCAAGAGTTTGATAATTCATATTATTGCCTGCCCTATTATAGTATGTTGGATCATAATAAACTTGAGTTTGTGTTGGAACATTTGTTCCTGATTTATCAGTATTTGTATTTGTAGGACATTCTATTTCATATGTTGTAGTGTATCCATTAGTTGGAACCTAAACAACAAAAATAACCATTTTTAAGATTTTAACATACCGTATAAGTACATTTTTCCGCTAAGTTTAGGTTAAAAAATAGAAAAGAAAGAATAAAATATGAAAATATAGAGTAATTCATTTGTGGAGTTGAATTAGAAGTTGAAATTCCAAGTACTCCAGGAACCATCGCTTTATATACCCTCGTATGTTTGTTTAATGAAATTTTTGTGTAAACGTATTTAGAAAAATTAGTTAAGTATATTGACAAACTATATCATCGTATACTGAGAACTCTTTCTATTTTTAACGTAAATTTTACTTTATTTAACTAGTAATTTCCAAAATTTACTCTTTATAAACCTTTATTTAAATATTTTGGCAAATAAAGTGTCATTAATTTATTATTTGAAGGAAAAAGAATCTCTTAATAATGTTAAAGTTAACCAGGAATTAAAAGATTTGCTTATTTATAATTCATAAAATTTCTTTTTTAACTCTTCCTTCCTTCTCTATAAAAAAAATTAACTTCAATTACCACAAACAATTTAATAACTACTAAAGTTCTTAAAATAGTTACACAAACAACTATGAAAATAGTAATGACTCATTAATAACATTTTAAGAATCATATTTCCTCAAATTATCACAATCCAAATATTTCAAAATTCCTACAATAAAATTATCATCACTTTGGCACCTGAAAATTGATGACTTTAAACAATGACCTAAAAAATTTCTTTGTAAAACAATTGCAATACTTGCTACAAATTTTTTGACACATACAATAGTGTTCTTTGATCTGTCATTACTTCATGATAACAAATATAATGATGATTATGCAAAATAAAAACCAACGAATCGCCTACAACAAAAATAACCTTAGGTCCAGTAACACGTCTCATCACCTACGTTAGATTTTTTCTTTAAAAGAAAAAGAAAATTTTGGTAAGAGTCATTCAATTTTATTACACTATTGCTGCTTTTGATGACATCTTTTTGAACGTTCACATTTTAGGTTTTTATCATTGTTTAATTATGACATCTCAAAAGTTAGAAACTAAAAAGACTTCTAAGAAAGCTAGAGGTACCCGTAAATCAAAGAAAGCAAAAGCTTCCAATTCAGCAACTAGAAAGCTCAAGGAGGAGGAACTTGCTTTTCTCGAGAATCTTCGTAAGCCAAAAAGCGCCGAATCAAAGGTAAAGGTATGTCATCGAAATCATCCTAATGTTGTAATCAATTTTTAGACAAAAGTTGGCCGAATTACATTGAACGAACTTTTCGGAACGGAATTACCCATAGCAAACAATACATCTTTAAATGCATTCGGAAATCCATTCTATTTAGATCCCATACAAATTCTCCAAATGCAAATTTTGTTAAATCAAAAATCACAGATGCATGGATACTGCTACAACCCTAGTATGTTCCTCCCTGACATGCCTTTTCCAACAACACGCCTAACTCCGGCAGGTGTTGGAATGCTCGACCCCGAATATGAGGCCAAACTTGCAAGAAATAACTACAATCAGAAGAATAATTCCGTGAATGGATCGGGATTTGAAGTTGACAGTCACAACGATATCATGAATCGTTTTTTCCCCAAACTTAACCAAGAACATTTTAAGTGCAATGACATAAAATTAGATTGCTTCAACTCCCTCCATAATAGTAAGTATTGTTTTTGCTAGTAATCTTTGATCTTGAACGGAACGATGGCTGATAGCCATCTTGCATGTTTGAAGTTTTGGAAAAATGCCCGTACAACATGTCTTGAATTATAATTACCCCACCACAGTAATTTAAAATAAAAAACCATGTGTTTTTTAATACTCTATCTTTATTAACGATATTATTTTTATAGAAATGAATCGCGGTTCACATGCTACACGTGGAAATTCCAATCACATTAATCATCATCAGAAGAATCCTCAATTCAAGCATGGTCAACAATCTCCTAGTTCAAATCTATTTCCTCGTAACAGTGGAAACAAAAATGTCGTGAAAAAATCATTTTTCACACCATACATTACCCAAGACCAGGTTGCCCGTGGTTTAAAAAGCAAACAATTAGTTAGTGTAAGTGTATACTTTATCGTTATCTTTTTTAATCTAGTTTTAGGGAATTATAAGAGTTAACCAAAAGAATTACGAGGAGAGTTACATTGATAATCCAGAGGGTGATGACCAGATTGACGTATTGATCCTCGGACTTCATGATAGGAATCGCGCTCTTCATGGTGATAATGTTATTGTTAGATATAAGGACAGAATGAACTGGGTAATACGTGAAAACTTATACCAATCATGGAGAGAAGGGAAACTCGGAAATGTCCTTGACGATGATGGTCAACCCATTTCTATTCCACCTGTCACTGAGATTAATCTTCCAAAATCAGAGATGGATAACTTACTTGATTTCATGCCAAGTGCCTTCAGATCGCATATTGATAAAATTGATGAAAGTGAGATGGATGTTGCTTTTTCAAGTACCTCCTATACTCGTGTTGAATTGTTGAATATTGCTGCAAAAATGCAACTTGAGTTGAAAAAGCAAAAAAGTGATGAAAAAGTTTTATGCCACTTGTGTAAAGATGCATGTACAGCTGTACGCAAACTTCAATTAAGTCGTGTTCAACATGATGACAATGAAGAGTGGGATGTTGTAGAGTCTCCTGGTTTGCGTAGAACAAATGTTATCTCATCACGTCGTGCAACGTTTAGAACTCTAAATGACATGCCTGCTGAGGATTGGGGAATCCCAGATATCTGTCTCCAGAAGACTGCTGAAGTTGTGTATATAACAGAGGAGCATCATACAAGAATGGCAGTTGGACAATTAAAGCCACTCTCTGATGGTAATAAGAATTATGCTTTGTTTTCACCAGCTGATCCTCGTATGCCAAGGATGATGATTCCATCTGATCAGTTACCTGATAAGTTCTTCGAAGCTCCGGGAGATTTCGCTAAATTTATTTTTGTTGCTAAGTTAATTGAATGGAATGAAAAATCACAATTTGCAAGAGGAAAATTATATAGACCAATTGGCCTATCCACAGAAGTTGATTCGCAAATCAAGGGTATTTTAATGTCAAATGGTGTAGAATTCAAAGATTTCACTCCAAACTCCATGTCTAGTTTGAAGTACCTAACTGGTGATGAATTTGTTATAACACCAAAAGATCTTGAGGTTCGTCGTGACTACCGTTCGGAGAAGGCTATCTCTATTGATCCCAGAAATTCAAAGGATATAGATGATCTTATTCATATTAAGTGTTTAGAAAATATCGATGGTAACGGGGTAAATGGATACGAGGTTGGTGTTCACATTGCTGATGTAACCTATTTCTTACAATCCAAATCTGAGTTAGATGAATGGGCTCAACGTCGTGGAGAGTCATTGTACTTGACTGGAAAAACGATTCCAATGTTGCCAGATATATTGTCTGAGGAGCTTTGTGGCCTCGTCAAAGGTAGAGATAGATTTGCCATTTCTGTTGTCTGGAAAATCACTGAAGAGGGTGAAGTGATTGATGAATGGATTGGTAAAACAGTTGTCAATTCTAAAGGACAATTATGCTATGAGGACGTTAATAATTTATACGAAAATTCAGAGGTTGATGATGAAGACATTATGAATGTTAAAGATGAACTTTTTAAATTCAAGGATCTTTATGCTAAACTAAATCGTAAAAGACGTGAGGCAGGATATCTTTATCTACCAAAACCAAAGATTGTCTTTACATTAGCAGAAAATACATCGGTTCCTGTTGGTGTTTCTATGGAGAGAGGCGGTGTTGCTAAAGAGATGGTTTCTGAATTTATGACAATGGCTAACTGTTCTGTTGCTAAACGTCTTGAGGCAGATTATCCAAAATTAGCTATTCTTAGAAGACAAGCAAAACCTAAACAAAAGATTCTTCAGGATACTATAGATTTCTGTCATAAACTTGGTTATGATATTGATGCATCATCACCAAAGTCTATTGCTGATTTTCTTGATAATCTTTTAAATAATCCTAAAACAAGAAGTACGATATATCCTGTTCTTACACAGTTATTATCTAAACCAATGCAATTGGCACAATATGTTTGTTCTGGTTTAACTATGAATGAGGAGGAATGCAAACATTACGCTTTGAATACGAGTCTATACACACACTTTACTGCACCAATAAGAAGATACACCGATATAATGGCTCATCGTCTGTTAAGTGCTAGTCTTGGACACTTAAAAATTTCCGATTTAGCACCAAGACAAATGGAAATTATCTGTAAGAATTCTAATGAGAAGAGATTAAGTGCCAGAACATGTATGGAGGCATGTGATGAACTGTATTTGGGATATATCATCAAGGAGTTCGGTAAATTGGAACAAGTTGGAGTTGTTATTGGAGTCTTAGATCAAGCTTTTGAAGTTTATCTCCCAAAACTTGGCATAACCAAGCGTGTCTACACGAATCGTCTTCGTCTATCCAGAGATCCTGTATACGAGAACACTCCAGTACCACAACTCACTTTGGTATGGCATCCTGTTTTCCTTGAGAACCCATCACCTAATAATGATAATGAAAAATGCCAAGATGGCGAGGAGATATCATCTCGAACAGGACAACAAGGCCTTGAACAAGTAATAAAAATATTTTCATTGGTACGTTGTGTTTTCTCGCCGATTGGTGAACCTTTCAAGTACCAAACAGCTATTTTACCTACCAATGACGCCGACATTCCTGCTATGGTTGATGAATTAAACTCAGATTCTCTTCTTTAATTATATAATAACCCTCTATAAATATTATTGGGGTTCTATTTAAATATTTGTTAACAATTTTTTTCATATCCATTATGTATTTTTTGGTTTTTTGTTGACTAATAAAAATATATTCTTGTTAATTAATAAAAAATAAAAGCCTATTTAATTGTACTCGTTTATTTTATCTTTTTTTTTGATAAATTTACTTATAATAATAAAGAAGATCATTTATCACAAAATAATCAAAAACCTCCAGTATGGAAAAAAAAAATTGAAGGCACAAATAGAAACAATATTAAAATATTATTAGTAATAATCATTTAAATAAATGTAAAAATAAAACTAAATTTTAAAGAAAGAATAAGGGCAAGTACTTCAGCTGTTGGCTTATCACTTTTTGTTTTGTTGTCATTTTTTTGTAATTTTTTAAAAATTAATATAAGATTACTGCCATTAAGAAATGTAATTACGAATCTATGTTATAATGTTTTATATTTATTCAAAGAGAAGTAATTGATCCAGGCTACTTCAATATTTATTTAAATATCCTTTTTTTGTGCACCAACTAATGAGGTATCAGTTGTACCGTGCCAATAATTACTATGCAATATTGACACACCCGTTACTGATATTAGATAAACTAGTATAAGTTGGATTTGGTGCAGAAATTGAAGCTGGTGATTTTAAAGTAGTATAATTAGGTAAATTTTGATTTAAAAATTTGTTTTGAAACATTGTATTATTTAATGAGTTTAATTGCCCATTTGTTGATGATACTATAGAATGTAGTGATGTATTATTTATACCATTACTCATATTAATTATAGTATTTTCAATATTTGTATCTTTACGATCTTTCTCAGTATTAGCAGGTGTGGAGTCTCCTTTAGTTAATGAGGAAATGTGAAATTTATTGATTGGAGAGAGACGATCACGATTACCTTGTTGGGGACGCTATAAAAAATAAATAATTGACATTAATAAATAATAATAATTAAACATACATTATCAATATCTTTTTTTACTCTAATTCCTGAAATATTTAATTTGTTCATTTTGTCTTTGTTCTTAGTTTTATCCGAATCATTTGATGTATCCATTGATATTGAGTCATCCAAAACACCAGATGTAGATGGCAATTGCATATTTTTATAATCATTTAATCCGTTCATCATACTATTTATTGCATTTGAAGTATTCTCATCGATACCGCCGTTAGGTTGATGTGTAGAATTAGAGTTATTATCTTGTTTTAATTGATTTATGTCGACACCAGAATTTTTAGGAGTGACTGATTCAATAAGACTAAGTTTAACTCCTTCGATCTCATCCTTTGACTTTCCTTTGTCAGCTAGAAATTCCTGGACTTCAGCATGTGCATATAATATTCCTTTCTATAAATTATATAGATAAACATAAATTAATAAATGATAAGGAAAAATATTTAAACTTACCTGAACAATAGTTATAAGACTCCCGTTTGGCACATTATTGTAATCTATATCAGAATTGGCAACACCGGATTCACAACTAAAAGCAAAAGCTGTATGCACAAAACCTAGAAATAAATTATTATCAACAATAAATCTTCAAATAAATTACTATAATTTACAATGTTATCAAATTTAGTTAAATATATTTACATATAATATATATCTTAACAATATTACACATTGATTGATTATTACTTATCAATAATGTACTTTTAAGATAAACATTACCAATAAACAAAAGCTACTTTGCACATGATATAGAGCTAATAGCAAAGTACATGTTTTAAAAGTAAAATTTTACTATAAACTTAAAAAATAAAATAAAATCATAATATAAAAAAAATGTAAGAAAAAATTACTTTTATGTAATAAAAATTCCTTGTTATTTGTGGATATTTTGTATGGTAATTTATAATAGATATTTTTATAATGTAATAAAAAAAATAATTTGTTAAAACATTAAAATATAAAATTAACCAAATGTAATTAGGAAATAAATAACAATTAAAGATTAATTGTGTTTTGGAGAAAAAAAACTTTCCTAATGACAAGGGAAAAAAATGTTTATGTTTGCATAAATTAAACTTTTGAAAAAAAGATTATTTACGCTAAATTTAATATATCATTAATACAAAGTTTACATACATATATAATGCTAATGATAGTTTAAAAATAATTTTAGTTTAAAAAAATGCATACAAGAAATATAAAAAAATAAAAAAAATAATAACCTTATCTTTTTTTCCTATATATATTTAAAAAAAAAAGTTGATATAAAGTTATTAAAAAATCATGAACTGAGAAAAATGTAAAAGAGTCAGTAAGTTGAATGGACAATTACTATGTCTAACGATGTAATATATTGCATTATATTATAGTAGTTTATGCAAAAGGTTATCTTTAAAGATTTACTTCTATTGATCATATCAAGATGAAAAACTTTGTAAAAGGTAAAATTTTTAATAATATTTTGATATTTTTAAGATTTCAATAACATACCATTTTCTGAAAGATATCTAAATATGAGATAATTAAGCTCATCCGAGAACACTGAAGCCATAATATAGAAATTGTTGTTGTAAAGTAATAAAAAAAAAATTTTAGTATAAAATGAGGATGAATGATATATAGACAATATAGAAAGAAAACACAATAAAAATATTCTCTTATAAACCTGTAAAAAAAATTATAATAGTAGCATTAAAAAAATGATATTTTAAATTAAAAAAATTTTAAAATCAGTAACGGAACTGATTAAATCAAATAATATCATAACATGAACATTACAAATATAAAGAAGAGTTAATGAATATAAATATGTACTACATGATAAAATATGAGCTTTATTTATAAGTTAAAGCTTTATAATAATTTGACCATTAATAATATAATGATCAATAATATATCATATTGTAGCTTGAAATGTTGCCAATTAGCTTGTATAAAAATTTGGAGATAATAAGATCATTGAACTTATTAAAAAACAAAATTTCTGGAGCATGGCTTTATTTGTTAATTTAAATATAAATGTGTAAAAGAATAAAATGCAATGTTTAATGATGGTAGAGAAATTGAAATTGAAAGACATATGCACGCATCTGATTATAGACATATTAATATTTTTGAGAGTTTATAGAAAAATGCAGGGGGGAGAATCCAAAAGCTGTCTATTTAGATGCGAAAATGTCGTTGGCTCGCATTTTAACCACGCCCTCTCACTTCAAATAATAAATGTGTTATACTTAACCATAGAAACGACGTTTTTCAATTTTTAATAGGACCTAAACAACCTAAAGTATATAAAAAATAAAGAAGGTTTATAAAGAAGACAGGTGGTGATAATATATAAGTTCTTGTCATTATATTTATTTATCTTTGTTAATAAAAAGTATCAAAAATAGTATTTATTTAAATTACAATATATTTAATTAGGAACTTTAATTAAATAAAAAAATTACAAAACAGGATGTTACTATGAAAATTTAATAATAATAAATAAATAAAAATTTACCATTCTTAATTTAATCTTTTTAAATAGTATATATGTATTTATATATATATATAAAAACTCATATATTATATAAATATATATATTTAAATCTATTATATATACATATAATATAACTAAACGATACTTTTTCTGGTAAATGTAAAAAAAGACATTACAAAAAGAACTCTAATGAATATGTTAATGAATTGTAATATTAAGAAAAGTACAATTAAATGAATGATACTTTATAGATATATAAAACTTTTCAAATCAAAAAAATCCTTTTTTTTATAGAAACTATTTTGATATTTTATTTATTATCCATTGAACAGTAGCTTTAAATATTGTGAAAAAAATATATATTTATAATAAGACGAATGGGTATAAATTAGGGCATAACAAAGACAACACTTTTTATTATACATCATTTCAAAAAGTCAAAGCAAAGATAATAAATGTTCTTTTATCTATCTTGTCATAGAATTATCTCTTAAATTTACTAATATACCTCCTAGGCCATAAAATATTGATGTCAAAAAACTTTAATAGGTAGTAGTTCACACATAGTTAAATTTATTTACCGATATTATTAAATAAAACATATTCTTGGATATTATATTGATAAGAAAAAATAAAACTTATATGTACATATACATATTTGTATATATAAATATATATATCTTGAAAATGTAAAAAAAATTTCAAAAAAATAATGTAACAAAAAACAAACAACTCAGATTGTATATATTTTCATGCTGCTTTATTATATTACAAATGATTGTAAATGATATATAATAACAAATAAAATAAAAAGTTTATTAATTAAATTATTAGTCAAACTTTGTTATTTATACTGAAAGAGATATAAAGATATTAACAAATATATATACATATATATATATATATATACATATATAGATAATTTTATCCATAAGAAAACAAAAAAAAACATTATGCTTAAGAAGATAAAGTCAAGATTATAGTAAGAAAAGAAGTTTTCTTAAGCTTGATTGAATATTAGATACAATTAAAAATAATTTAATTAACTTATAAACAATAACAGGTGATTAAGTGAGAGGAAAAAATAAGTTATTTTTAGAAATTGGACAATTTAACAAATAATATATTATGTAAGGACATTAAAATAAGTTGTTTAAAAGAACTGCTTGCATTTAGGTTACGAAAAAGAGAGACTTCTTGTAAAATTGTATATACATATGGTCATCAATGTCTGTCTTTGACACTATGCACTAAATGTTTTTTAGAATGTTGACAAATTAAAATGTTAACTTTATAATATATATATTAGATATAATATGATGTAAACAATATTTAATAAATTATTTCATTGATGATAAACATAATAATACTTTTTTTTGTTATATAAAGAAATTTTTGCCATGAATGAGGGGAGTAAGAAGGAATTTTTGATAAAATAAGATAGCATATCTATTAATAGTATAAACCTGCCTGGGTTATAAATAGAGATTGTTTAAATTGGACGTTTGATATTTGGTAAGGGATAAAAATACGAGGGTGTAGTAATTCTTTAAATATATTTAGGAAACAAATAAGTAAAATTAATTCATCATATTATAAATTGAAGATCCTACATTTCCGTTATCTTTAAAGAACAAGGAAGAGAAAAGATTACCTCTTGTATATATATATATATATATATTACTCTCTATATTCACGTGGTATTTGACTAACAAAAATTATGTTATTGTATTGTTATCAAATATCTAAGTACTTAATTATAAATATATATAATACTATAAACTATAGTTAACTTTTTTAATTCAATATTTATTAAATTCTTTTTTTCTACTATTTATTTTGTTATAACAAAATTATAAGATTTTGAATTATTAATCTTAAGATTATTATATAAAAATATTATTTATCAGTAGAGATACTAAGAAAGTTAAATTAATGGTTAATAAATTAAGAATAAAAAGTCTTTACTATTAATGAGTTAGTAAAATGTTACAAAGTCCACAAGGGGGGTCAAACAGCTAGGGAAAATTTTGCATTTACTTCTTACAAAACAAGGTCATCTATAATATATCGTGAATCATTAAAAAGGTATTTTATTAAATTAAAAGTTCTTTTGATGATAACGTTTTTTTTGGTAACAGTATGATAATGATTATCATTACATAAATATGCTTATCTAATGAATCCAAATGTTTTGTTATAATATGAATGATAAGAGATATAATATAAAAGCGTACTAAGAAGAATTAACATTTAATATAAAATTTGTTTTTGAGATGATTATTGGAAGATAATTTTAAATAATAATAATAAGTGATACTTCTATAAATAATTACTATAGGAATGTTATAGAAAGTTCAATTTTTTGTATATGTCACAAGAATTTGTCATAAGAAAATAAAAAAGTAAATAACAAACCACAAGAAAAATTTTTTTATAAATATCAACTGTACAAATATTTTATACATACTTCTTTAATACATTAATAATAACAAAAAACTATTATAATATAATTTTACAAAATAATGATGGGTTAAATAGATAGGATCAATGATATCTACCATGCACTTACTTTTTAAAATAAAAAGTAAATGTCTATTATTGATGGCAATGATAAGATTAATATTATATTATTTTGACATTTTTTTATGACGTGTTAAAAAAAACAATTTTGTATAAGATAAATATTATATATTTATAATAGAAACAAAATAATATTAAGAAAATTTAAAAACTTTTGGTTTTTCTAGAATTTAATGTATGGCTTTTCAAACTAATCAAATATCTTAAAACTTTTACAACGGGGAACCATGGCAGGCCGTATGCATAAAACTAAGGAGAGTAGAAAAATAGTTGGTCCCTCGCCTGCACAGGGGAAATTGTATATAATGTGAAACTGAGTAAGATATCATCATGTTTAGAGAAAATGAGAGGCAGTCTATTGTGAGGGCTCGTATTTTTATTAAAAATGATTAAAAAAGGTAATGAAATGATTAATTATTATTAATTTTTAAAGTATATTATAAATATAAATAAATATATATTTTTATTTGGTATTCAACAAAGTTTATCAAATAAAAGTACAACAAAAGAAAGTATTAAAAATAATGAGTTATATAATGTATTTGTTTAATTTTATTTCAAATCATTGTTAGTGTATTTATGTGATAAGATATAATCATAAAAAAAAACACATATGAATTATTTTTAATTAATTTTATATACGTCATAATATTGTGTTAATTTTTTGCAAAAGTATATACACATATATTCTTCAATGCCCATACAACGAATAGTAAGATAGTATTTAAAACACATGAACATTAAATTTTATTAATATTTGTACTTCTATTTATAATATTGTATAAACATTTTTATATATAAATGATAAAAAAATGACATATAAATGGAATCTAAAAAAGTTTCCCCGATCTATTTAAATAATAACATTATATATACGACTTCTGCTATAAATAAATATATTTTATTATTAATAATGTACAATTTAATGAAATAGTTTTCTTTATTTTAAGACTATTGTTTATTAAGTATTATTTCCTCATCTAATTATTATGTATTTCTGCTTATAGCTTTTAGAAGGTCATTATACTATAAGATTTAATAAAGCTCTTTCATGTTATAATAAAGTATTGTAATAATATCATCTAATAATAATAGAGTAAATATTTTCTTATCAAATGTCGTCTGAATTCCTATTTATATACGTATATATATATATTTATTTTAAAAAGGTTATGTTAAAAGTTAAGTTATATTAATCTCGGTATAATTATTTTTTACTCAAATTTTTCTACTTTATAGTAAAAAAACTTTTTTATCAGGTACCAGTAAATTTTTTGCCCAATCATAAATTAAAAATCAAATTGTTGTTTCAAATGCAATAAAAATAAACATTGATAATAAATATGTAATCATTTACCTTCTTCTAATAGTTTAAAAGATAAAGAAAAATCTTTGAGTATTTGCATGATAAGAATAAAGAATGTTTTGTTAAGTATTACAATTATTAAAACTATATATTATAAAAACAATATCCAGAATAATAAATATTTTACTTAATTCTACTTATAAATAAAAAGTTATCATTACATTTATGTTATGTTTTTCTCAACATATACGTAATGTTAAAAATTAAATACACTTTTATTTTTGAAATATCTTTAATTGTCAATTTGTAAATACATATTTTTTTGCTTTATTGATAAAATGAATACATATTATATTGCTGATATGTACATTGAATGTAATAGATATTAATAAAATTACACAAAAATTTGTATCAAAAATACATTATGTTTATTTTATTCTGCTAAAAATTATATCAAAAAAATATAGTTGTTTCAGTTAAAATTGTTTAAGTATTATTATCTTAAAACATAATTGTTATTATTTCAAAAGCATAAGTAGTACTACTATTAATGCTATCTATAATATGTATTATATTTAATATAAAAAGTAAAGACAACTGTGATGTATAGTGCCGAAGTGACATTTATAGTTCATATTTTGTGTTCACACTTTTTTCTCTAACAACTTAAAATGAGGGAACATTCAACAATTCTTCTTTTGATTGACCTATGAAGTGGGATTTTGATTTGCCATTTAAAAAATTTATATTTTCAATAATATCTTCATTATTTCATCTCATCTAAAAGATGCATATTTCTCATTTATAAAGAATGGTATCTTTAAAATTAATGTGATTCAAAGTTTTTAAAGTAAATTTAAATTTGTATTCGAATTAGGTAATTTTAATGAATCTTTACTTCCACTTCTTTTCATCATACTATACTTCATTCTTTCTTCAATAATATCTAAAGCTGTCTTTGGTTGTAAAATCTCCTTTAATTTTGGTGGATTTCCATCGAGGCTCAATAACTCACGTTCTTTAAATAAAACTTTTAATATTGTTAATCTTATAATAATTATTAAAACAATCTATAAATAAATATTTATTTTAAAATCAACTTAATGAAAGTTTTTATATACACTATATTACTCATAAAAAATATTATATACTATATTTGTACTTATTATAAATTTTGATAATAAATAAATTAATAATAAAATTGAAAAAGATCAATATTATTTATCATTATATATGATTAAATATACGATTTATAAAATATGTAAGAGAACAAAATATCCATTATATTTTTTTTAGAAATTTTATGACATTGAATTATTTAATGCTAATAAAAACATATGATATTTCTAGTTTTATTATAAAAAAAATATACTTGTAAAAGAATTTTTTTATTTTAAATAAAAAGAGACCTTTATACATATATAATATTATTAAAATAATAAAGTGTAGTATTACATGTTTGTAAAAATGATATTTTAACATAATAGTTATGTATAAATGATCACATACTTTCTAATTTTTATGTTAACACAATATTATTTGCATTATAAATAATTAAAATTTATTTTTTTAAAAATAGTTAATTATAATAAAGAGATTATATGGTAGTTGTTACAATGATTTAATGAGATTTATAACTATTTTTATAAATTTATTTTTTATAACTTACCATCAATGGAAATATCATAGAGGTTGTCTTATTATATTTAACTAAAAATAATCCAGTTAAACATACTATTTGTGTTACAGTAAAAAGATGTACACGATACATAGGCATATTTCTTAGCCATGGTAAATCAGGTTGATGTTTTATAGGTATAAAAAAAAGCCGCAGTCTTTGAACAAATTGTAAAGAAGACAATGAAATTATACCCATATAAAGGAATACTCCAATTAAAACAGGCAACGGTACTAGCTAAAAAAGACATAATAAATCATTAATGATGTATTTATGATACTTAATACTATAATCTTTTTTTATAACTTTAAATAAAAAGATTACCTTAATTATAGCTGTCAATGATACTGAAAAACCAATTATAATATGTGGTATAATTGAAGTTAGCCTCTGTTCTCTAAAAAAATAGTAATATATTACTCATTTTGTAAATAAATGATAAAACAAACTTTATACCAAGTAATTGAGCTTTTTCACCAGGAGCATTACATGTTGTGTATATTTTTAAAGATTCAACATGCATTAAACTTATCACTGTATTTGCAATATAAAATGGTAACCCAAAAGTAGCGCAAATAACAATAAGAACAGCAACAATAATTAAATCAAGATGGTAACCATTTCCTTTACGTAATAGATGATCTTTTTTATTTATAATAGCACTAGTTATTTGCTGATCTAACATTATTAATATTGAATAACATATTCCAAGCAATCCTGCATATAAATAAGTTTCATATGTATCGAAAATTAGGGGATTAATTATCCATGATCTATCTTTTGTTGGCTAAAATTTTTTATTTTTAAAAATTATACCAAAAAACAAACCTTAAATGTCTCAGGGATCTTCAAAGTTGGAACATCTAACCCAACAACAATAGAAAGTATTGTTGAAACTGTTATAGCAATAACAATATTAAAATCTGATAGTGATTGTCTTATCTAAACAAAAAAAAAGATATAAATTATTGATCTCTGATCTTACTTTAGAGGAAAAAAAATTTGAATGACGTAAAGCTGTCAATAAGTAAGCTATGAATACAGTTATTGAAGTTAAAATTATAGAAAATAAAAATATATCAGGTTTGTAGTCACACATCAATCCATGAGGTTGACCCCCAATGGCTAAACAACTTGAGGGATCAAAATTTTTAACTTTTTTTAATTTATGAATTAATGTTGTCCCTGTTAAATTACATAAACATGGTGATTCAAATATTTGATGGATATTCTTTTGAATTGGATAACTATGACCAATAGCGATTAAATCTTTTAATGCCTGAAGTATAAAGACAATTCCTATTAAAATTGTAAAAGCTTCTTCTGTGTAACGTGTTATCAATGATACTAATGTACATAAATCAAAGGCTATAAAAATTGTTAAATATATTGCTATTGAAAGACCAACCCAAAAACGGAATGGTAAAAAATCCCAATTATGAGTTTTAGAAAATGAAAAAATTATAGTTTCAAATGCTAATGTTGGTCCAGTAGCTGTTAATATATTTAATGGTTGCCCGGAAAGAAGACCAAAAATAACGCCACATATAGCACAAGCTAATATATTCTCTATTGCAGCCATCTCTTTATTTAGTGCTATTTCCATAACAGCACCAAATGTCAGAGCAGATGTCAGGGCAGCAAAAAAAATAAAAAATGTTGAAGCTAATGATTGTCCAAAACGACCTTTAAAAAAGTCACTAAAATCGGAGAAAAAATTTGGAGACTTTCTTTTAATATCTTTAACAAGTCCTCCAAATATTTTTCCTGTTCTTATAAGTTGATAATCCAAAGACATATCTATATTATCCATATTATTTTCATAATCCTCAAAAATTTCATTATCATCATCTTCCTCATTTAATGCTGCTATACCAATTTTTCTACCTTCAATAGATTTATCTTCAATTGGATCTAGTCTTGTATTATAAATATTTAATTGTTTTGGTGGTATTGAAATAATTTGACTGACAAATTCATCAATTGCTTCACAAATAATTGAATTAGTGGTACAATTATATACAACATTCTTAAAAATATCATCAGCAAGGAGAGCACATAATGTTCTACCTATATATAACAATTCATGTTTATAATTTTCATTTGGAGTTAGTAAAATAAATACAAATCTTGTAGGAACTGGATGAGATGGAATTTCAGGATAAAATTGTGTTTTTGTTTTTAATCTTACAAATATACATACAGGATGTGTAAGTCTTCGAACAACCCCACACATAATGATAGATGATTCTGTATTAGGTTGTAATTTTGACATAAACCTATCATCTTCCTCTTTATCATCTTTTAATGATACTCTTTCATCTAATTCCTCTTTAATAGATCCATCATCATCACTTGAATCTATAAATTTTGCTTCATTATTTCCTGAGTATCTTGAATCTCTATCAATGTATCGTAATTTATTATTAACAAAATGATATTTTGGTGCAGAAAAGATGGAACGTAACAATGTACATTCTTCATCGTCAATAATATTTCGTTGACGACAAACATTTGTTACGTTATCAATTAAATCTTTATAACTATTAACAGTTGAATCTAATAAAATAACACCTTTCTTGAAACAATTTCTTATTTGAAATAATGATTGAATATTCATCAACGTAATAAATGGTTTTGATAATCTTGTACCTTCTCCTTCAACAACCTGACAATACTTTATGTGTCTTGATGATTCATACCACAATGTTTCAAAGTCACCACTATCATATAATATCTCTTTATATAATAATAATTCGCTCATAATTGGAGGAGTTGGTACTTTAATATTTTCAATAAGATTCTTCAAACTACCTTTAAAGCCATCATCTTGATTTCCAACAAAGACATTTTGTGATTTTAAGAATACATTTTTTAATAAATCATCTGGAAATTACATAAATTAATTTAACAAGAAATATTCTTACATTTTTCATGATTATTATAAGTTTCAATAATAGAAATTTTTTTATTAACTTTTAATTCTTTTTTATTTTTTTCACCATCACTACTAGATAATCGTGAACGTGACATTTAAATTAAATACTAATTTTATTATTTTTTTTATATATATTCTGTTTATTAATTATTACTGAAAAAGTATTTACATTTGATCGTAAAAAAATTTAAGTTTTAATATGAAATACATTCTATTATTAGTAGGAAATTAATTTAGTTCAACCTTCAAAAACTACCAGATAACATTTTTAATTGATAAAGTATAATACCAATTTTTATAATACTTAAATAAATATATAAGTCATGCATAATGACATTGTCTAGAGAAAAGAAACTACCTATTTTAAAACTAATTTTTAACAGGTATGTAAAATTACCAGTTATCAAAGTTAATTTGTTTTGATTTATCTATTTTAGATCAATAAATTTATTTTAAAAGACAAAAATAAAAATAATATACTAATACCATAAAACATTGCATCATTTGAGTAGGAAAAAAGATAATTATGATAGAATTTACAGTGATTATTAGGAGTAATTAAAGAGGTTTTACAAGCATTAATGTAGCATCCGGATGAACATCCCATTTAACTCCGACACTTGAAGCAGAATTTAATTTATTAGGACTCGAGTAACGCCATTTCATACCATTCTTAGTTGTACTGTTTTTGGGGTCTGGGTATATACCATTTAAATTTGTATGACTACATTGATGATACCACCATCCACCGGAGTAGTAACGTTGAGCACAATTTGTCTTAGAACTATCATCGTTATCAACATCAACGGTGGTAAACTTTCTACCGTTATTAATATAAACAAAATAATCATTTTGAGTTGATAAGTTTCCTCGGATTGATTCAATATTAAGGCGATAGTAATCATCCAATCCACCTAATTTCATTTTGTATTCATGCCAGAAATAAGTTGGTATTGGAACATTTGTTTGAGAACAACTACTACTCTCTGAACCACAAGGGTTTGTTCTTAATTCAATACGAAGTAGAAGTACATAATCCTTGTTCTCAGAATTTTTCCTCAAATATTCTTGATATTGATATAAGTGTTCAAGGCCAAACCAATAGTTTGTTGTGGGATTCCCGAATCCTAATTTATAGTCTTCAAACGTTTTATCCCAAAATACTACATCAGAGCTGATTCTTCGTTGGACAACCATGTAAGGACCCGAATCAGCTTTCATATCACAGATAGCAGGTACTTTCTTTTTGTTGATAAATAAAGTATAAACTCCATTTGATGATGGACCAGCCTTCTTAATTTCATCACAACTCTAAAAAAAATAGTTTTGAATACATTCATAGAAAACATACATTTTTATGGATATCATATGCTACATTACTTAATCTCTCATAACTATTAATTGTGCTACCATATGCATCCTGGATGTAGGAAGAGAAATTGAACATTCGCTTTCCTGAAGTAGTAGGCTCAATTTTTAATTTTAGTCGTTCTGTTGATGTAGGATTGGTAGATTCTGGAAGCATTTTCCTAGTAACATTATATGTAGAAATGTTAACTCTAAAGATATGTGTTTCCTTGATTTTATTAACAATTAAAGGAATTCTAGTTGATTTTGTAGAGAATATATACTTCTTAGTTTTTGTTATAAACGGTGAGGAAGTTATTTGATCAATTATGGTATGTGTCACAGTTATTGGTCTGTAATTAAGTGTTGGTAAGGGTTTCAGAATATCCATTGATACATTCTCGGGCCTGAATATATAATTTTGATAATTTCTATGTTCCTGATACATATGGATGGGTGATGAACTATCAAATATAGCATTCTTTTTGACTAAATTATATTTATCATTTGGCATATAAACAATAAGATAGAATAATCCAGAAGCAATTAGAATAAAAAGAAGGATTCCAAGAAATACACTTATGTTAAACTTTTTCCGGCTTCTAAAAAGAAATTAAACAATAAAAAGGAATAAAAACATACGCTGGTTTGTATTGTTCTTCAAGGCCGTACAAAGTCTCATCAAGATACCCATCTTTAGGACCACCTAATAGAGAGTTACTCGGACCGAAAAAGTTATCCATTGTTACGTCTCCGACATTGCATTCACTCATTTTGATTTTTTTTCTCACTTTAGCACTACTAAGAGTTTATTTGTTCAAATAATTAAGTGCCTGAAACAATGATTGCTGTATAATTTTTAAAAAAAAATAAAAGAAAAACGACGGCAAATACGATGGAGTAACATCTTTGATCGAAAACTCTTTGTTATCTAACAAGAAACTAGTCATTTCACTAACGGACAATTTTATACTATATTTTTGAATACCAAAATCTTATTTAAAAGTACTATTCGTTGTAAAACATCACTAAGGATATATTATTTGCCGCTAAATTGAAAAATCAAACAATTACGTGGGAAGATGTTTCCTTATGTATGTGATTTTTGTCATACAAAAAATTGCTAACATGTTAAATTATGTTTAATATATGACAAACTAATTCGAGAAATTAGGTGGTAATTAGAATATTCGGTATGTTAAACTGGTCGCTCAAATGGTAATGTACTTTATCTTGGCGATGAATCATTTTTTGCTTTTTTCCTCGTTTTATGATCAGAATTGTAATTTTTGTATTTTTACGATTAAATACTTTTAAAATATCTTGAAATTCTTATAATTGTTAACATTTAATTTTTTAACCTAATTTTATCACTAAACTACTTGAGAAAAGCAATGGATTTTGCTCTCCATTACCTTAATTTTTAAAAGTTTCAGGTTGTTTTTACGATTTCATAGTCTACAACTTTTGTAAAAAATAATAACAAATTAGGCTTTTAGGACCGATGTAAATTGCTTATATTTAATTTAATCTATTTCTGAAGGGTGAACAAATATTTTTTGAAGCATGGTGGTAAGTATTTGGTAAATTTTATGATTACATTAACTTATCAAAAAGAAGGCGTATAAATAATGTCTCATTTTAACAAACAAAATCACGATGCACTGACACTTTCCGTGGTTATGCGTAACTTTTTAAATAAATCCTCTCTGGAGGTTAGTTTAAACTTGTGTTTTCAAAGATTCTCCCACATGAAGTGAGGACATTTTTCAAAATCCTGCCATTTAAATTGTGTTAGTCAATCTAATCAACAATAATTCTGATGAAAGAAATTCTATTCTTATTAGAAATAACATTAAAATTTATATATACTTTTATTTAACAAAAAAATAGAAATCACCAAAGATTCATAAATTTGATTTCTCCATTAATGTAAATCAGGGAACATTGTTTGACGGAACGCTAAAAAGCACCTACAAGAAGTAAACACTAAAAACTTACATTCAAATGTTAATTTTTCTTCAATATTTTTACATTTAATGTTGTCTTCATGATTTCTAATAAATATTAAGCTCTTATTATCAGGATTCTCTTTCCATCCCATAGCTTTTTGGTACTGTGGAAGTTTACTCAATGGAACATTCAAGAACTTAGCAAGCATATTTTTGTTGATATTTTGGAAACATGATATTACAACGTCACAGACGTAGCGTCGAACAGCATCTTCGAATCCCACAGTTGATTTGACAATTTTTTGAATCTCAGGCATGTACTTAAGACGCTCACTATGTTCCTCCTCCTCTTTGTAATCTCCCTTAAGAATACTCCAAAATACAGTGAAATTGCATGTCTCTAGAATTTCTCCCAGAATAAGGACGGGTTTGATCTCATTTGTATTTGTTCTCCCACAGTCAATTAAATAAGTAGCTAAAGCATAATCGTTTCTTGGAAACACCATCATTGTCTTCAACAATATCTTTTTAACAATTGATTCATTGTATCTAAAAAAAATATTATAAGAAATTTTTAAACAAGTTTACTTACAGTTGTGTGTTAAGTTGATACAATTTTAATGTTGTAAGCAATATATTCTTATCGTATTTATTTTCACTAATCATCGCTTCAATACATTCCTCCAACAGTGCTATGTTCCCAGGGTTGTATTTGTTAATTCCAACAATCTCTTCATCGAGTT
Source organism: Strongyloides venezuelensis (assembly GCA_963280985.1). Classification (NCBI taxonomy): domain Eukaryota; kingdom Metazoa; phylum Nematoda; class Chromadorea; order Rhabditida; family Strongyloididae; genus Strongyloides; species Strongyloides venezuelensis. The sequence continues at coordinate 7,310,614 of CAUJLX010000001.1, read as the reverse complement.
TGGATTTGAGACGGGCGTACTCTGACAATTTCATTGTTTTTTGTAAATTTTGAAATAGATTTCAACGTGAGAAGATACTAAAATTGATGAAAATACTACAAAAGGATGACAAATGTATTTAATTTTCACTCATAAGACGTTATTCCAATTGGAGTTTGAAGCATCTTATAACGATACACTAAATAAATTGTATCAAGTAGAAACTTTTTTTAAAAGTCTATAGAATGGCGTAAGTTGGTTATTTTGTTATTTTTTGTTCTTAAATTGTTTAAATACCCTTCTCATAATTATTTTTAAAAAATTTATAATTTTCAGAGATCCTAGTGTGCTTGAATTAAAGAAAAAATTAGATCATGCACAACAGACTTATGATACACATAAGATTAATTACAAGCAGTGGCTTGATGAAAATAAAAGTTTAGAAGGAACAGATGTTTATGTGCAGTATTGTCAAAATTTTGAAAAATGGGAAAAAGATATTCTTGAGCGTATTGTACAGATTACCAAGAGTTATGAACAGGCTTTAACTAAGTCATTTTCAGCAAGGGCAGCAGAGATGACAGCTGTACCATCTTCTGCTGAAATTGATATAGAGTTAAGGAATTTGGTACACACAATTAAACCTATGGAGTTTATGATGGCTATTATAAATTATGGTCATGCTGACCCACAATTTTTAAATCATGTTGTTCAGATTGTGAATGCTGTTGATGCTCAAAGGAATAGGAAGATAGGAGAACCACAGAAACAGCATCCCCTCGTTAATGGTGTCTTTTTTACTTCTTCAAATGAAACTTATACTGCTCAAAATACTGGTTATCGTGTTGAGCCTCCTATTAAGAAGCCTACATATACTCCAACACCCCCAAAGCAATATGCTATGGGAAATGTAATGCCATTTTCTGATTTTAGTCATCACTAACAATTATTTGTTTTATTATTATTGTTTTAAATAAACAAAAAAATGATTAATATTAACATTAACAATGGAATTGACTTTCTGGACCCATGATTAAATTCACATTGTGGCATTATTACTTCTAGTGGTTTTACAATAATTTCGCGTACATTTAACCATGCTCTGTAGCCACATTCATATTTTACAGGATACCTTACGCAATCAACGTAATTTCTCATTGCACCACATACAGCATTGTCCTTTGTAACACTTTCTTCTGGTATCTGACTACTTATTTTGTTTGTATCAGCTAACATTTCAGCCTGACATTGCATCATCTCGGCTCTTGTCATTGTTTTCTGGAAACACTCTAGATTCTTTGTAACCTCTCCATATCCATCATGGCAAAGGAACTCAAAAAGTTTGACAATGAATTCGTACCGTTCTCTGGCTGGTTCCTCTGATAGGCATCCCAATTTGTATGGTTCAATACAGACGTTAAAATTTAGGAAATTGTCGCATAATTTACCGAAATATGCTTTTGCAGTTGTTAATGCTGTATGCCAATTGAATCCATTGAAGTGTTCATCAAAAATCCCTAGTTCGTAGAGAGATCCAGCACACTTTTTGATTTCATTTTGTTCAAATTGCGAACAATTTTTAAATTTCTAAAACAATTAAATAATTATCTAATTTCTAGTGGTTATTTAACGTACAATGGATTGAACAATTGCTGTTGTATCTTCAATGGTTGTATCTTGTAATTCTTCCATAATTTCATTATGTTCCCTTGGTATTTTTATCAATGAATATACAGGGATAGTAAAGATAAAATATAACAGAATATTTTTCATAGTTTTAGAGAGGTTCTTAAGAATAATTATTAAGATTTAGGTAAGTGAATTACAATGTGTTGGCATACTATTTTTAAATATCTAGTGACAGTATATTTGTTTATTCTCAACAAAAAGTGTCATATCATCTGACAGTCTCTATACAAATTTGGGCTTAGTTTACTTTATCACAAAAGTTAACTTGACATCTTCATTGAAGCTTCTTTTTCAATCTAAATTTAGCTTATGGTAATTGACGCTGATAAAAGAATGTACTCAATAGAATGATTACTTATTATGTCTCGGTTATTTGATTGATATTAAAATAAAACATAACATTTCATAGTGGATTACTGTTGTTGAATTATATCACAAGTACCATATAATAAAAAATAATATAAGCAAGAATTCGTTCATCTTTAAAAATAAAAGATAATTGTTAAAAATTTATCAGATATAAACTTTCAACAAATTTGTAAATATTTATGTAAAATTTAACAAAACATTGATTCTTGAATTAGAAATATAAAATTTTTAATGAAATAACAAAGTAAAATACAATTTCATTAATACAAAATTATTTATTTCCATTTCTATAAATATGATAATATATTCAAAATAACGACAAGAAAATATTGTATTAATAAATTAAATATAAAATTTATATATTATTTAACTATTTTAATATTTATTTTAAAGGCTAATAGTTTCATCTAAAATTTCTGGATTTAGATTATTCTCTGTAGAAATACTTGATAATGTTACATCTAAATTTTCAACATCATAACTAACATTAATATTTTTAAGTAAATTAAAGATCATTGCTTTTTTAAAAAATTTTTCATCACATATCTTATAATCCATTTCTGGATTTGAAGAAATTCTTAAATATCGTAAAGACATTTCTGTAGGAGTTATAATTGCTGGTTTCCAATGAATATTATAGGAAAGTTCGGTATTCTCATCATTAGGATTTCCATATTTAATGAAATTTGTAATCCATCTTGTAAACATATATTTTTTGACATTCTCACTTAGTGATCTTCTTGAAAATATACCTTTATTATAATTAATTAAATAGTTAATTTCACTAATATTTGTAATTTCAATATTTGATAAACTGCGGTTTTTACTAAAAAAATTGTTTATATTAGAATGATCAAATCTATAGATATAAACTGGTGATGAATTTGAATTATTTTTTGCTTCAGAAAAAATAATATCATCACCTGGTATATCATCATAATGACAATTAGCATCTAATCTTTGTATACAATATTCTATAATATATGAAACCATTGTAAATTCTCTTAATGATTTTAATATATGGTTCTTGTACAATTTCCTATCATTTAGTAATTCATGATTAATATTACCAAATATAAAGTTTTTCGACTGATCATATGTAAAAGTGGTTCCGCGGGATGCACAATATTTTTTAAAACCTTTTGTAACATTATCAATTAAGGTATCAATGTTGTATATACCTGTTAACAAGCCTTGTAGTAATTCTTCATGTTGATTGTAACCAATAATTACAGGTTTTGGTGGTGATGCCATTCTCAAATTTTTGATACTTTTACTTAAAAACTCATTATCAATTACCGGTCCTATTTTTGTACAATTATCCCAGATATAATCAGCATCTTTAGATCTCGAAATTACAAATTGTTCTGCTGGTAGTGTTTTTAAATACTTAATCATATTTTCATTATCATCTTTTGTCCAAGGATCAATAAAGGATTTTTTATCTCTTTGAAATCCTAATTCCAGTGCTTTACTTCTACATAACTCGATTAAAGAATCTGAATTACATATAGCCCATGATACAGTTGCTGCACCACCTATGATTATACTTCTTTGAAATAAATCTCTCGTTATTGGTGATAAAGATAATATATCAGCATAAACTGCTCCAGTTGAATGACCACCAACAGTTATATTATCTTCGTTACCACCAAAAGCGTTGATATTATTTTTAACCCATTTTAAAGCAGCATGTAAATCCCATAACGCCAGATTAGATTGACATGTTTCATCCCCAGTATGGAAATGACCAAGAAATCCCAGACGATAATTCATCGTTACAACTATTATGTTATGCCGAATTAGAGAATCAACAACATCTTTATAGTTAAATTGATTTGAACCTCCTGATGTATACTCTTCATTGTGAATGAAGAAAAATACAGGATATAAAGTACCCTTTCTCAAACTGTTTTCTAATGTTCCAAAATTTGGCGTAAAGATGTTGAGATATAAACAGTCTTCCGATTTTTTTGATCCATAATTTTGTAGTGTTTCTAGTAATGTATCTTGCTGAATACAACGTGCTTGGAAATTATGAGCTTTATAAGTACCTTGCCAAGATTTTAATTCACGTGGTTTCTTATAATAATATAAATTATTATATCGTAGGGAAACTTACTTTAAAACGATGTTTACCAACTGGTGGTTCAGCATATGGAATTCCAAGAAAAATATTTGAGACAAATCCGTCTGAAGTAATAAAATATTTACCAGCAACTTTTCCATGTTCTGTTTTTCTGACGACATCCAAACTATCATTAAACTTTTGACGACTTGTTTCGCATCCCATGTTTTTAAATTAACAAAAATTGTGACTTTACGTAAGGCTATAATATATATTATTCATTTTAAATTTAATTTTCAAATTTTACTATATTCATTTGATTCAACTAACCATTACTAATTAGTAAAAATTGTATTCATTTTTTGATATTTTTATATGATTTAAAAAATTTTTTTTTCTATTTAATCTAACAACTAAGATTTTGTATAGAGATTATTTAAAAGGACTATTGAAAAAGTGAAATTGCTAAATTACATTTACAAAAAATAATAGTTACAATACAACTACAAAGTCATTTTTCATTAAATTTCCCTTGTTATCAAGGTTAATGATTAATAAAACAATACCTTTATAATCAAAATTATTCATTTTTTACTAAGATAGCTGTCTGAACTATCTTAAAGCTGCTTACACGTCATACATTTTCTAACATGACAGAAATTTGTAATATCAAGACGTTATTTATTATTAAAAAAATAAAATAATTACAAACTAAAGGAAAAGTGATAATAATTTATATTGATAAAATCATGAAAACACAATTATAATTCATCGTCTTTGTGTATATAAACGTGTCTCTTACGAGCTATAGGTGGCATTTCAATGGCTGTAACCTGTAGAGGCCATCCACCGCCAATTACTCCAGCTGTAATTGAAGCACCCGTAACAACAGCTAAATCTGGATCAATTCCGAAATTTGGTTGTTTACTAAAAAAAGTTATTGAATTAATAAATTTGACTTACTTAAAATACTTCTCAACAATTTGTCTCACTTTTGGGATACGTGTTGATCCTCCAACAAGAACGATCTCGTCAATATCTTCAGATCTTAAATCAGCATCTTCTAAAGCAGCTTCAATTGGTTCAATCACACTATCAAATAAGGATTTATTTAATTCTTCGAATTTCTCTCTACTTAAACGATATTTAAATGGTTTTGCTTTCTTAAATTCAATCTCAAGATCAGTATACATATTATTGGTTAATTCAATTTTCGCTTTCTCAATAGCTAAACGTAAATGCTGAATATCTTCTTTATCAGTAAGACCTTGACCATTGTTCCCCTTTTTTATTTCATTCATAATAAATTTCTGAATATTATTATTAAAATCTTGACCACCAAGTCTGTTATTTCCAGCCATTGCCATTGTAACGAAAACACTACCTTGCATCCATATAATTGAAACATCTAATGTTCCACCTCCAAGATCAAATACAACAATATACTCGACACCTTTCTTCTTATTTAATCCATATGCTAGTGATGCTGCTGTTGGTTCGGTTACAATTCTCCTTGCTTCTAACTTTGAAATATTAGCTGCTTTTATGGTTGCATTTCTCTGATACTCATCAAATTCAGCAGGAACTGAAATAACACACATTTTGATATCAACTTTCAAATTATCTTCTGCAAATTCCTTTTAAATAACTTATAATATGAGCTCCAACATCTTCAGGGTATAGAATTTTTATTTCATTTTCTAAAACCACTTTAAAATAAGCATTTCCATCATCATCCAGTTGTATATCAAAAGGATAACGTTTCAAGTCTTTCTGAAATTCAGGATCATTTTTATCAAATTGTTTCCCCATAAACCTTTTGGCATCGTATATTGTTCGTTTGGGGTATATCTCAGCTAACTTGATGGCTTCCCTTCCCACGATAACTGTTCCATTATCACTAAAATTTTAAATTCAATACATTTTAGGCACCCGAATCCTTACTAGAATGATATAACCGATGGTATTGTTTTAGATCCTAACTTATCTGCTAAAATTGTGGTATTTCCAGAAACGGCATGATAGACACCAACTGAAGAATATGTAGTTCCAAGATCAATCCCTACAATTCTTGGTTTTGGAGGTTTCAATCCAACTTTCTGATACCAATAACCTATTAAAAGTAAAGAAGCTATTCCAATCACTAGAAATAGTTATTAAAAATATAAAAAAAATTAGAAGGCATACCAATATATGTTGATGAACTTCCACTCATTTTATATTTTCTTTATTTCAAAATACTACATTCGCTAGATTTATGCCTGAAAATATATTATTTATGTATTGGACAATTTGTTTTTATTTTTAAACAAAAAAAATTCGATTTGTAACATTATAAATAATTTAGTTTAAATACTACGTAATTCTTTATAAAATGTACTTCCATCTCATTCTTTTATATATACTCTGTGGAATATCGTTCATTTACTGATAATTACATTATTCTTAAGAAGGAGCAAAATGTTTACTTTATCATGATTCGCTATCAGATGAATACTCAACAAGTAGTGAATTAGTAGTGCTAGTATCATTTTTTTTAATTGTTTTTACTTCTTTTTTTTTAAACTGAATAATCTTGGGTGGTTCCTTGGACTTTTTTTGGGAACCAAAATCATAAAAATCGTTTGATTTCCTTTTTAATTTATCTATTAGTGATTCATTCTTTGGGAACATAGTGGTAGAAGAATAGGCATTTGCAAAGCATTGTGTCTTTACTATGGAATTGGCTTTAATCTTATCAATTTCTTTTTCCGGTGGTAAAGAAATGTGTTTTAGACCCAGTGAATATTTTAACCCTTCGTCCTTACTAATTATATCTCGAATTTCATTTTTTTGCTTCCTCAATATATCCCGTGCCAGACTATTTGCTCCATAATCATCTTTCATTTTCTTGTTATATCGTTCCAGTACTGATACATCTTTCGTACTTTTTTTACTGCTAACATAATCATTTTGTAAATGATTTAATTTGCTCATCTTATCAACTGATATATCGTCATTTCTCTCCTCTGTCTCCTCTTCTATCTCATTTTTAGAAATATTTTTCCTTAGATGTTGTCTTCTTGCACCACTTATTATTTCATAATCAAAATTTTTTGGGTCTGTCCTTATGATATAATGACTATCACAATACATACATTTCATATCAAATTCATATATTGGAGTGGAATAATAATTACCAACTTTCTTTTTTTCAGCATTAAACCTTACTCCCATTCCAACATGACTATCACAACCTGTACACCAAATATTATAAGGCATTTCAAATCGTATAATGATAATTCCCTGGCTCATTTTTTTTCCTCTATCTCGTAATGCCGTCGTTCCATGGTAGGTATTTAAAGTTTTATGTTTTTTGTAGTCAAAATCCGGTGGGTAGTACTTGTTTTGTCCTTTTCTTTCACCCATTTTTAATTATATTGCTGCAAAAGGTAAACCAAAATATTAATATAGAAAATAATAAAAAAAATATTACAATGAATGTAACATTAATAATAAATATAAAATAAAACAAATTTCTTAATAATTATTATATGAATACAGCATCTCTCTCATATTCAGTTATACCATAACCGGTTTCAAATTTAGTTTTATCCTTTTTATTAACTGAAACTTTTTCAGTTCTAGTATGCCATACTAAAACTGAATTACACATATTAGCTTTTGGCTCCAAATCACTCATTTTTATGTTAAGAGTCGATAAAAAGTGAGATTCTTGATGACCTCTTGGTACATCATATGAGAAAGATGCTCTTGGATTATCGTGAAGCAATGAAATATTAAAGGCAAATGCTGCCATATCAATGGGAAATGCTCTTTCAGGTTTCCAAATAGAATTGAATCCAATAATTTTACCACTACCATGAGAAACTAATGGAGTTTCAACAAGCAATCCACCAACAATACCAACAGGCCAAATACCAACCTTATTTATTGTTCTCATTTCATTAAATAACTTCAAATCATATGTGTTATCATCATCACCAAAGTATACAATAGCATTTTGTCTTCCAGCCCAGTTGATTCGAATCCATTTTAATGCCTCGTTTCTTTGTAGAACACCTTTCGGTAATAACCAACTTGGATCGTTGTCTTGTAATTTTTTACTTTTTGGGGTTTTTATACAAAGGTGAGCAAAAGGAATCTTGGATTCATTCAAAAATTTCTCTATCTCTGTACTTTTTTCTTCAGCATCCTCAATAAGAATCCACATTAGGTTACGAACGTTAATTAAAGTTTGTTTTAAACGAGTTAAATCTGCTTTTTGGGTTAATTTTTTATAAGTCGGTGTAATAAATAGAATTTTTACATCTATCTTATCATCCTTCATTAATTGAAAGTTCCGAAATCTAAAAATAACATAATCAATATCCATAATATTTACCTAGCTTCTGAAAATTCCATTTCACGTTCCATTCTCGCTTTCTGCATTTCAAGATTCTTTATTTGTAGAAGAGCATTTTGATGTTTTTTTTCCAATATAAAAACCATCTCTTCAAGATCATGTTTCTTTTCTTTTAAATTTATAGTCTCTCTATAATACCATAAAATTCTTATCAAGAAGAATAAAAGAATTGCAATTATAATTCTTTTAAGTACATAGAATCTTATCATGTTTGTTAGTTTCTATTCATAGTAATATAAACAGGCAAGTCTTAGATAAGAATGAAATCATTCTAAGAATGTTTCCTCCAGACTCTCCTACAAAGAAAAATGTTTTGGAATAATACGTATAAATTCACACAAGGACAGTCTTAAAATTAATTTTATTAGTAAGTTCATTGAAACTAGCAAATCTTTTATAAAAAAGGTTAAGTATTTTAAAATCCTTGTATCGTTAACTAGTTAAATATATCAATTATGTAAGATTTATTTTTACTTAATTAACTGATTGATTTTTTCTAAAGTTTTTAATGAAGTCCGCTACAATTTTTTCACAGCGGTCATTTATCTCCCAATAAAGTGTATTCTCCATGCATTGAATGTATTTTTTGTTACAAAAGATCACCATGTCACCGATGCCATATTTTAAAAGATTATTCTGATTATTTTCACATTTATTGTATACTTTACAACATCCAAGTATATTACCTAAAAATCTGTTATCACGACATATTAATAACTTACTATATTGCCATCTCATACAATTACTAGAGATATCATTTTGTGATGGGATATTTTTAAAACGTGGTCCACTACATTGCCAGTTATAAAGTTTTTTATTATATTTTCCCTCAATCCCCATTAATAATGATATTAAAATGAAAAAAAAAGTTTTAAAAATAAAATATTTCATTTTATTATATATAATAATACAAATAAAATCTTAAAATAATTTGTATTTCATTTCTTTAAAATAGAACATATAGTATATTTAGTTGGAAAATATCCTATGGAAAATGGGAGTATTTCTTTTTGATTATAAAAAGATTTATTGATAATTAAATAAACATAATACTTATTTAGCAGTTAATGATTTTGCAATTAAATTTAACAATAGTATCAATTAAAAATTCCATAAAACTTCTCAAAATGTTCTTATGTCATCAATAAATAAGAATATAAAAGTAATTAGAATCTTTAGAAAAAAAAGATTGATTTTGTCGAGAGTTTAAACCAAAGTTTTGTTTCAATCATATAATTTATGTAATGTAAAAAATAAGTTAATTCTTTACAAAATTTTATTGATAGAATTATTTTAAATAACTACTTATATATTTTTAGAGACCAAAATTATATTTATTAATTATTATTAACAAGAACATTTATTTTTAGATTTTTGTTTGCTCTTCTTTAATGATATTGTGTCATTATTTATACTAAAATTGTTATCTTCATCATTAATAATTATTCTTTCCATTACAAGTTTGGGTATGTGACTAAATGCAAATTGTATATTTAAATCTTCTTTTGCTGATACTTCAAAATAGGGAATATTGTTGTTTCTCGCATGCCATCTTTGAAGGTACTCTTTTGTGACAGATCGAGAAGTTTCATCTATTTTGTTTCCAAAAACAATGAAGGGAAAATCATCAATGTGAGATCGATTAGAATGAAATAGAAATTCATCTTTCCAATATTGTAATCTTGCAAATGATTCCGAATTCGTGACGTCATACACTAAAATGCAACAATCAGCTCCTCTAAAGTATGAATCTCCCAATGCTTGAAATCTTTCTTGGCCAGCGGTATCCCATATCTAAGCGGCATATGCGAATTTGTTAATTAAAGTAATCATATTTACCTGCAATGTAACGTTAACATTACCAACTATCATATCTTTGGAATTAAAATCAACGCCTATGGTACAATTAGTTTTTGACAAGTAATAATTTTCAGTAAAACGTCTAATTATAGCTGTTTTGCCAACTCCTGAATCCCCCAAAACCAGAACTTTAATAATAGGTTTGGCCAAAAAAAGTTTTAAATTATCCATTATAAAATTAACTATTAGTTATAATAAAGTTAATCAAAATCTTATTTTAAAATTGGTGACAAGATAACTTTTAATAAAAATGACATTAAAAGAAATGAAGTTGCTTTTATCTATTTTCGTAATGTTTTTCTGCACTTGTCATGTCGTTGATAATGAAATAATCGTTTTTGTTATAATCAAAAAATAAATAGAGTGCATAAGTAATATATTTTTGTTTTGTATTTAGTAATGCATACATTTTTGAAAAACATAATTAATCATCGATAAAAACATATCAATGGAATAAGATACATATCATGTAACATGTTTGTTTAAATAATTTTATTTTAAAAATAGTAAAGAAAATTAAATATATTAAAAGAATTTGTAAATATTAACAATTTTTAATATAAATATACCTCAATCAATTTCAATAGCTATTTAATTTTCTTTTTCTTTTATCAGGCAACTAACAAATAACTAAGATTGTTAAAATCAACTAATCTGCAAATTTTTTATATGTTGATTCTCAAGATTACATATCACTTTGTTTTAAATATAAATATACTTTTTAAACTTGGCATTTCTTATAAAATACTTTATAATATGAAGCTTGAAATAAATTATAATATTAACGTTATGTAATACTTTAAAAATTTGCAATGATAATATTATTTACTATATTATATCATTGTATTTAAAGTTAAATTTAATTATTTAATAAATTTTATATTATTTTTTATTTGAAATATATTATATTTAAAAATTTGATCAAAATTTAATACAAACTATTGATAGTGGATTTGATGATGTTAAATAATAACTTGTTGATATATAAATAAATGACATGATTAATATATAACAATAAAGATTATTTTTTCTATCAGTTTAATATATTTATGTTTAATTAAATAACATTATACGCTAGATATTTTAAAAATAACATTTATATTTTAAACGAGAAGATTTCTTAAAATATTTCTATTTTTAAAAATATTTCAGATCGAAACTATTAAAATACGATAACGAAACAACTTTTTGTATTATGGAAGATCGAAATAATTGCTTCAAAAATGATTCTAACAATAGGATAGAAAATAGAAATAATATAAATCGATCAAATGTTTATTCCGTACCATCAGGGATGACTTCAGTCTCAACGGATCGTTCTTTGGTTCTTGTACGTGAATTAAAAAATTTTATAGGTGTTGAAGAGGTACATTGCCACAGAAGTCAAACAACAGATACTGTTAATTTTATAGAAGAACATTGGTCATCCGAAATAAAAAACTTATGCAATAAGAAACCACCTAAATTTAAAAAAATGATACAAGCATATCGTGTACTAGCAAGTGATAAATTAAATTTATCTGTTGAAGTGGAGAGTGATCCACCAGCACTTTTTGAATGGACAATCAATGATAAAAATATTGTTTATAAACAGAATGATAAAATTGTGTGTTTACATGGGTTAAATTTAAGTCAAATTATTGTTAAAGAACCTGAGGAAGGAATTTATTCTTGTAAAGCAAGTAATGGTTACGGTATTTCTAGGAGTTATGGTTATGTTAGAGTTGATAATGATATTCAGAAACACAAAAAATTTCCATCAAATTTAAAGATTAATAGTGAAGAATCATTAAATGACAACTTAAGAAGCTTAGAAGATAAAAAGAATTTACCATATTTCATTAGTCAGATACCTAATTTGATTGTTGACTTAGGTTCGGAAGCTGTTTTTGATATTGAAGTAGACTCACCAACACCTGTTCAATTCTTTTGGTTTCATAATAACAGAAGATTTGATGAGAATAATCCGAATTTTGAATTTTATTACCCATCCAAACATAGATGCTTAATTTTAATCAAAATGCCAATAGCTGGGGCATATAAAGTTATTGCTCGTAATGAAGCTGGTCAAATAGAAAGTACAGGATATCTATCAATTGGAGAATCAACAAAAAGTGATGTTAACGAAAAAAGTTACAAAAGTTTACCTCGTAATATTCATAGGAAAATTACAAACAACAATACACTGTATTTTGAGAGTAATTTCAGCGATAAACAAAAATTATATGAAGATACTATGGAAAGGATCTCTAACAATAATTGTAATGCTTTGAATGAAAATAATAATTCAATCATAAATATGAATGCTTTCACACCTATTCAAACTCAAAAAGTACAAAATAAAATAAGTATCACAAAAAATATTGCTCAACCACTACCACAGAAACCAATTGTTGATTTAAATCACCTTTCAATGCCACCGTCAGAGATTCACATTTCACTAGGTCAAAGTTTAAGTCTCGAAATGAAAGTTCAATCATCTCCATCATCAGCATTTAAATGGTATCATAAAAACTTTGAAGTTAAACCTTCTCCAATAATAGCTATTGAAGAAGTAGCAGAGAATCATTCAAAAGCAATCTTTAAGAAGCCTTATTCAGGTATTTATAAATGTGTTGCTTCTAATCCTCATGGAGAAGCTGTAATAGAAACAAGAGTTACAAGTGATTATATAGATGAAGTAGAAATAGGAAGCTTGGTAAATGGTAGAAAAAGTAGTTCTAACATTAATTTCACTCCATTTAACAAAGTTAATAGAAATATTAAAAAAAAGAATCTACCTATGGCACCAAAGATTATAAAGAAATTTGACAATTTATTGAGAGTTAATCAAAATGAGAAAACTGAATTATTTGTTGAGGTTGAAAGTTTTCCACCTGCGAAATTTGTATGGCGTCACAGACATTTTGAATTGAAACCTTCAAAAAATGTAGTAATAGAAAATGATATCAACAAATCAAGACTTATTTTATTAAAACCTCAAGAAGGTATTTATGAAGTCACAGCTATAAATGAAATAGGTGAAGATAAAGAAAGCTGTAAACTAGTTGTTATATATAATATTGAGAAAGAAGTAGAAGTTTTTGAAACTAAAAAAATTGAAGAACCATGTTTTGTTGAAAAAGTAGAGAATGTACCTCATTTCGTTGTTGTTAAAAAGAATCCAATTAATGAAATATCATTAATAGTTGAAATTGATAATAAATTTCAAAACAATGAATATATTAATACTCAATGTAACGTGACTTCAAGAACACCAGAACATGCTGTACTTGATATGGTGAAGAGGACTCAAGACGATGAATTAAATAATGTTATTTGTGAACCATTCTTTGTCAACAGACTAGGACAAATTAAAGTACAAGAAGATAATAAATTAATTTGTGAAGCCATTCTAAACAAAGAAGCTGGTGATAAATGTATTTTTATATGGTTCTTGAATGGTAATCCAATTTCAAGTGTATTTTCAAGTAGTTATTATGATAATGGACAAATATCAAAACTTTGCATTCCTTCAATGACAAAAAGAAATGGAAGGAGAATTATTAGTTATTGCTGAGAACGTAAAAGGTGTTGTAGAAATGAAGGGTCAGGTAATTGTAGAAACTGTTAACAGACCTAATATGGAAATATTAAATAAACGTGAAAAACCAAATACCAAGAAGTCTGTTGAAGAAGTAGTAGCCGATGGTATCATTCAAAACATACCACAACTAAGAAATTATAAAGACACCTATGTACATAATGATACAAATAAAAAAATATCAGTAGCTAACAATTCCAAAGCTAAAAATGATGTAACTGAAATCAAAAAACAACCAGAATCTTACAAGTTACTTGTGAAAGTAGCTGAAAGTATTGCAACAACTTTAGTAGCGAAAATATTTGTTGAAGCAATGAAAGAATCTTCCAAAATTCTAGCTGAAGAAAAAAGCAAATCTTTACAAAAAAAGGAAAAAAATCCAAAAGCACCATATTTTGAAGTTACAAGTGAACAATATACAGTATCTGACGATCAAAACATTACTATTCATACAGTAATTCATGGTTCCCCTACTCCAGATGTTTTGTGGTACTTTGAAAATAAGGAATTAAAACCTTCTGATGATGGTAAATATTCTATTATAAATACCTCAGGGCATTCACAGTTAACAATTAAGAATGTTGATCGAAACAAAAATAGTGGAGTCTACTATTGCAAAGCTTCTAATGAATTTGGAGTAGCTGTTTATAGTTGTAATCTAATAATAATAGAAAGAATATATGAAATGGAGATTCATAACATTACAACACAAGTTGATGTTCCTGCATTGTCCCATTTTGAATCCGGAAGTGAAGATGAAGATAGAAAAAGTGAGTATATTGAATTAAATATTGATATTAAATCAAATAGAACTGATAAACATAGTGAAGTTGAAAGTAATCTTGATGATTCATGTTATCTTCACAGTCCATTAGGCAATATCCAAGATCATTATATTGAAGTACAGAAAAATAACGGTGAAAACAATAAATTAAATCTCCCTATTATAAATATCCATGAAACTGATAAAAACGAAAATAGTATATTCCACGACGTTACTTTAAAGCGCATTGAATCCAATAATCTAGCAAACATAATAGTTAGTCCATACAATTCCCCTACTTTTTCTCTTTCATTTAAAATTTCAAGTTCTAAAAACGATAATATACTTGATGTAAATGAAATGAATTTAATGGAATCAAGTATTAATTCATCAAGGTCACAAGAAGCTTCAATTGATGAGTCAAGCTTTGTATCTGCCTTGGAAGATCTTTACTCTTTGATTAAAGATGATAAAAAACTCGATAATAAAGAATTTCTATATAATAATACAAATAATCCTGATTCTACAAAAGATATTGCTAACATTCAAGAAACTAAACCACTAGCATCTGAATCATTGTCAAAAACAAGTAATGTAACGTCAAATCAATCAGAAAATCATAATCCTAAAAATATAATAGACCTAAATTTTAAAAATATTAATTTATCTGAAACAAATGAATCTCAAGATCATATGATATCATGCTCGATCGTTTTAGAAAAAGAAAAGGAACACGAAAAGATTGATATAAATATTGTCGATAAAGATCGTATATCCTTTACCAGTCCTTCTATTCATGAAGTCTTGATGATTAAAATGATGCAAGAAGACAACACAAAAGAATCAATAAAAGAATCGTTGTTGAAATTGGCGGATGTAAATAATATTCATAGTATTACAAATATCAATATAGTGCGACCTGAAGAAAAATTCGAATATATACTTTGTATTAATGAAATGACTACTGAGAGTTGTACAGGAACTTTTAAAGCATTACCAAAAATAGAAAAAGTATCTATTGTGAGGACAACTGAAAATCCTATCATTAAAAATGATGGTGAAGAAAAGGAAGAAATAAGTACAACTATCATTAAAATACATAAACCAGAAGAAAAATATTTCCACAACATTACCATAATTCCTAATTTTTCAGCGACATCAAATGTCATTAAATTAGGTGAGGATTTAGAAGAAAATTGTATCACAAACACAAAATACATGGAGATGACTTATAAAGAATATAAATTTGATCAAACTCTTACAAACAATGGTAACAATAAGAAATATGGAACATTTAAAATAACAAATAAATCAATTCTTGCTGTATTTTCAAAACAATCAGTATCTGAGACTAGTAATGAAGCAATAATCAAACAATTTGATAAAGAATCATCATATTTGGATAAAATTAATCAAATTAATTTCTTAACATTAGTCTTACCACAAAAATCAAAAATTATTATTAATGATGATGAAAGTAGTCAATTTGTAACAAAGATTGGTGATACAATAAAGGAAGAAGATTTTACGATTGATATTGTAAAAAACAATAAATTTGATTACTATTTAGTCATTGTTGATATGGAACAAACAACATTTAATATAGAAGCTTGTGTAAAACTTTCAAAATCAGAGGAAATAAGTAATACTTCTGTATACGATGAGTTTGTAAATGTTAAAAATAATGAGATATGTGATATAAAAATATTGGAATCCCCAATTAATTTGACAAAATTAAATTATATTTGGATGCAAAGTCATTCAGAGAATAAATTAAGCGCTAAAGATGTATGGCTAAAAAAAAAAGTAAAAGATGAACTTGTAAATGAAAATGAAATTGTTAATAAATCCCCTCCAAAAGGAATATTTAATGATGTTTTACTTAATATTAATCCAAGACCAGACTCGAGACAATCTAAAAATGGAAAAGATGACGATATATCCTTATCGATTGGATCAATAGAAAGTGTTTCCTCATGTGAACGGCCTGTATTTATAAGTTTACTAAAAGATATGGAAAAAAATAAAGGTGATTCTTTAAGTTTGAAGGTTATTGTCTTAGGAACTCCATTACCTCAAATTGTTTGGAAATTTAATGATGGTAATATTAGTGACAAAGATGAGTAAGTTTTTTTCATTTTATCTTCTTTATATATATTTTTTTAGAAACATTAAAATCATCTCTGAAGATGGAATTTCAATTCTATCAATAAAAAGTATAAATGAATCCAATGAAGGACAGTATAAAGCTATTGCCATAAACAGATATGGAATCTCAGAAACAAAGTGTAATCTTAAAATACCAGGTTAGTTTTGTTAAAATATTAAAATTTTCCAAGATATGTGTGTTGATATCACTTATACAAGTGATTATTTTCATATGTTTTATAATCTAGTATAATTAATTTAATTGTTATCTCTATTTTTTCTAATATTTATGAACGTTTAATTTATTTTATAACTCTATTATTCATTTATTATCTAATAAATAAAAGAAATTAACATTAAAAAAATAAAATTACTATTATGTGTAAACTTTACATAACATAAATATAGTATCAAAACTTTCAAAAATTATTCACAGTACTTTGAACACTCTCCCCTCAGCATCAATTGAAATGTTATTCACTAAGATATTGGAAATTTGTTACACTATTATTTTATTTATCTAACAATAAATATTGATGCCGAGAAAGACTAAAATATAACAAAATAAATATTGTCGCTTTCAAGATTTGTTCAATAATTATCACAAATTTGAAAATCTTTATCTATAACAATGTTAATTTTTATAGATCAACATAATAATAAATATTTAAATCGAGTAAAAGATTATAAGTGTAAAGTAGAAAATGCTAATAACATTGAAGATAAAGGACATCGGCAATCGAAGATTATATGTAAAGAAAATGATAATGATAATTGTTTTAATGTTAAAAGAGAGCAAAAATATCAAATTTGTGAGGCTTTAGAACCATTTATTTTTCATTTACCTACTTCAAAGGAAGAAACTTTTAATTTCTATAGAATTAGATACTGTCCTAATAATTATTATACCTATAATTTTGTATCTATTGATTATTTTCTTGAAAATAACAATAATATTTTTGGTAGCATCTCTATAATTCTGATAGATTTTATAAATATGGACAAATTATCACTTATTGATAATTCACCAACTAAAAATAATAATATTAATTCTAAACTAGATAAATTGGCTTCGAATATGGAACAAATAATTAAAGTAACTAAGAAATATATACCAAATCGTTTAATAAATCATAAACGAAGTAGTTCTCAAGGAAGTTATAGAGATAAGAATGATATAACAAAAGAAAGTAAACATGGATTAAAATTATTTAATCGAATACGATCTTCAAGTACATCTCACAAAAGCGATGCTTCTAATAAAATAAATAGCTACCTAGAAACTCAACAAGAAAGAGAAATTATCTTTGATTTTGATATATCAAATAGATATAATTACTATGTAACTGAATGCATTTTCTTGATGCCAAGTTATTGTGAATATGTAGAAAAGAATGTTAATCTATTTTGTGATAAAAACCCCTCTAAAAATGAAGAAGCAAACATGTGGAAATTTAAGAATAGTCCAATAACAGAATTAATGAAAGCTTCAATAGATGATAATGAAAAATATAGTTGTGAGGTTGCTGTACCATTATTTGAAGATACAATTGATCCACAAATGCAAAGTAATTCTAATTACTCATCACACTTACAAGATAGTAATTTCTTATCTGTAAATGATCTAAGAAATGATAAACGTGGTTCCCTTGCTTCACAGGAAGTTGCGAGGATAATGTCATCAACATCAAATGATATCAATATCCCAACTTCTAAACCTCTTATATTATATAATGACAAATCAACTGATAGAAATTTAAGTTCGGTAGTTGATAAAGGAGAAATGAACGATGATAATAATTCATTAGCATTATGTATACCATCAACTAATAGTAAATATGGTAGCATAACATTAGTAAGATCCTCACCACTCCAATCACAATCAGTAAATAGCATTTCATATGATGAAAATATGTTTGAAGTGATAAACGAAGTTGAACAAGAATGGGTTGTTGAAAGAGAAGATATTGTTGGGTTTACAGAAATAATTTTACCTGATCTACCAAAATCAAGATCATCAAAACAAAGTCTATCAAGGAAATTAAGAGATACATTATCAAGTCCTCTTCATAGGATGTCACATCAAGTAAAATCTCATTCATTACCAAGACATACTCTTACAACTAAACCTATTAATACATTATTTAAAAGTGTCAAGAAATCTTTAACATCATCTTCAAAAGTAATCTTCAAAAAAGCGAATGATAATATTAGAAATCTCCGACACACCTCATCATCTCCAAATATGACAAAAAAAGAGCTTAAAGAACTTGAGAAAGCCATTGTTGATATGTCACTGAAACTTGCTAATAATGAACCTGTATCAAAAGTTCATGCTATGGTTAAAGAAGAACTTGAGATAGCACAAATAGAAAGCGCAATATTAAATAAAATGATATGTTATGATGAAAAGATAATAAATGATATTAGTGAGAAGACAAAATTCAAGAATCTAGTAGAAGATGACTCAATTATTGAAAACATTTTAGGAGAAGAGTATGTAAATAAAAATATTGAATCAACTCAAGATGATATTACATTCAAAATGATTAAAAATAATAAGATTGATGATTATAATGATCTCAAAGTTCCAATAGATGAATTACAAAATGGATTAAAAAATATTCAAGTTAATTTTATTGATATTGAAGAAAATGAGATAAGAAAAGAATTGAAACAGTTAGCAAGTGATATAGAACATAATAAAAATGAAATTGAAAAAACTGTGAAATTATCAAAAATGTCATTTTTACAGGATAGATCAAACCACCTAGCAAGGATGACACCATTGATAACAGTGGTAAAGGATAAATTATCTAATCTTGAGAATTCAGTTAATGAAAGAATAATATGTTCACAAAGGGTAAATGATATCGAAAAAACATATGAAGGAAGAGATATAATTCACAATCTCCTTTTTAAAATTAATAATGAAATTCAAACAATTTATGATTTGTGTAGGCAAAGAAAAGGATATGATAATAACTTAGAAACTATAGTTAATGTGCTAAATAATGTTTGTGCTTATATTGATGTCATTAGGAGTAAATTAGATATTATTGATAGTTTAGAAAAGCAACAAAAAACTTATACAGATATGTTAGAAAATAAAAAAAGTAAATCACCTGATAAAAAAATGATTGATGAGATGGATTGTCTTGTTAATGAGTATCAAAATTTGGGTACTGAAAATATAACAGTTACTTGTAAAGCAATTCGTGAAGAGGAACATGAGCAAATATTAATTATTCTTAAACCAATTAATTTTGTTGATGAAAATATTACCTGTAATTCAGATGATGCTGATCAATTTTATGAAATAAATACATTTGATGAACAATCATTTGTTGAACATGAAACACCATCAATATATCATAATATCCCGAGAACGAACTCATCTAACGATAAAAATAGTATGAATTCTCAAAATTTGGCTCATCCAAATGTTAAAGAAAGTATACCATTAGAAGTTCCATCAATGTACAATTCATGTAATTCAGCTTCTTTTCATGATAAAATAAACACAAACTCTAAAGAAAGTAAAATTATAGAAGTGGAGAACAATGAGATTGATGTTCTCTTTGAGTTTAATTCACCACATAAAATAAATACCACAAAAACAACATGCATTGTCCCAATTAAAGTTTCAACCCAAAAAATAAGACAAGACTTGTTAGATGAAAGATGCTCTGTCCAGATGGTTGTTGAGGAAAGTGAATATGGAACTGATACAGAGGTACATGGAAGGAAATTATGGGATAAAACTTCACCAACAAAAAATATTAGACAAAACAAACAAAAAAGTGATTCAAAAGATTCAGAACATGTAGTTGCAAAAGAAAGAAATCAAAAATTAGAAAAAATTGTTAGTGTTGATTGTAATACTGATAAAATCTTAGAAAATAGTGATGAAAGCGAGTTTATTATCAATGAAATTGATGTTAACGTTAATTTAAGAAAAAAGATTAATCTAAAAAAATCATCTAGTAATGAATCATTGGCACCCATGTCATTCTTTGATAATGGATTGATAGTTGTTAAAAAGATTAATGTAAATCTTTTTGCTAGTATAATCAGTAATATTATTATACTCAATAATAGTTTACTCAATACTGTTGATTTATCAGGTCATATTGAAGAACTATCATTCGATGACGATGATGATAGAGTTTCATTACCTAGAAATGTACAAAAATTAGAGAAAGGAGTTCAATGTTTAGATGAAACTTTTCAAAAAGAAGGCTCTAGATCTACTGATAATGATTCGGACTCTATATTTTCTATTAATTTTGCAAAATTAAATGTATCAATAGTCGCTAAATCATTAAATGATATTTGTTATTATAATGTTGAAGAATTAGCATTCTGTGAGTTAGAATACAATCTCGCATTGAATAATCAATCATCTAATAGCAATAATCTTTATAATTATATTGATGTAAACTTTGAATCACCAGAAAATGCACCTTTTAATGTATTAGTTACTGAAAATAATATTATGAATGATGATGGTACCTCAAAATCAATTCTGTCACACACCTCATCAATTAAAGATTCAAATAAAAGTTTAGTTATCAGTAGGGAAGGAAGTCCATTAAGTACCGAGCTCACAATACCAACGTACATCATAAAAAAAGGTTCTACAGCTTCAATAACATGTGAATTGACTACTAACTTTAGTAGAGATAGTGATATTTCATGGTTTAAGGGTAAAAAGAAAATATCATATGAAAGTGGAAGAATTGACAGAATATCTCATGATCTCCTAGAAGTTTTAATTATTAATAATGTTGATGAGAGTGATGCTGATTTATATAGCTTAGAAGTGATGAACGATATCTATCCAGTTGCTTATCTTTCAATTGAAGAAGGAATGAGTGACAGTTTTAATAAAGTCGTTCCTAAATTTATATCACCACCTCAAACACTCTTTGTTATGGAGGGACAAAAAGCAATCATTACTTGTCAAACTAATAAAGAAGCACCAAATTTGATGTGGTACAGGGATAGGAAACCAATTGAGAGTAATGAAAGAATTTCTTTTGAAAGTGATACTCAAAATAATTTATATAAAATTATCATTCTTGAAACTAACTTATCAGATCAAGGAACATACTATGCATGTTGTGATGATAAAACAACATCCACAAATTTGGTTGTTGAAGAAATGATAACAGAAAAAGAGATAACTGTTTCATCAACAGATGATGAAGAAAATTTAGCTGAGTATGTTGTTTCACTAAACTCAACAGCCACCATTGCCTGTGAATTAGAGGAAGATGAATTTATCCAGAAGTTTGTATGGAAAAAAGATGGAAAAGATATATTTTTGGGTGATGAAGATAAAATTGAACATGTAATTAATAATAAGAAACATTACCTCATCATTCATAATACAGAAGAGTCAGATTCTGGTGTTTATAGTGTTGATATTGATGGAAATCAATTCATGGTTGCTAATATTGTGGTTTCAGAATTTGATGAAGAAAATGGATTAAGGCGATATTATAAGAAGAAGAGAATATCAACTCATAGTTTGACAAGAAAAAGTATCATTGAGGAGAGTGATAATGAAGAGAGTTTTCTGGAATAATAAGTTGTTATTTGTTATTTAATTCATCACATCTTTTAATGTTCTTAGTTTTTGGAAAATTCTTTTTTGATATTTTAATAATTATTTAAAATATTTTAGTATAATTTTATAGTAATTTATTTTCAAATAATTTCACACACATATAAAAAATTTTTTTAACTGATAACATATAAATATAAAAATTTTATTATAGAAAAAAGTTGTATATTATCAAACATATTGAGGGATGAAAAGATTACAAATGATAAATTGAATAAAGATACTAATAAAACATTGATAAATACGGAAATTGAAATTAATGTTGAAAATCATATTTGTCAAGAATCTGAGAAGAATCCAATTTTGTGCCAGGAAAGTAATATTGATAATAGTAACATAAAGAACACTGAATTACCAAGTAACACGCGTATGTTAGTATTGTAAAAATTTAGATTAAACTTAAAATTATCCATTTTTAGCCTTAGTAGAAAATTCATTAACAGTAAATATTAAAATTTCAAAACTTGAACAAGATGAAGAATATTGTCATATCAATTATATATATCCAGAAGTATATACGAGCCAATCACAAAACACTTCAACTTCTCGTACAGTAAAAAGTATTCGAGAGAATGTATGCTACGATTCTGATGAAACAACAATTACAGAATCATTATCAAATGTCTCATTGAAACAATTGAATTTACAAGAAATAGATGAAGAGAAACGTGTAGAAACTGATAACTTTCCAAGTACAATTTTAGAAGAATATGAATATGTCAGCTTTGTGCCATCCTTACTCACTGATAAGAAAACTTCATCCCTTACTACATTTTATTCTGTAACGGAAAATCTCCAAGAATTATTGAAGAATACGGATCATGAAGTTCAAAGGAGTAGAGTAGATTCAGTAACTTTAACAGAAAAAAGTACTTTATCTTCAATTAGTAGTTTGGAATTTGTCCATAATTTTGACAGTTGTTATTCTCAAGAATTTATACCACATGTTATTGATATACACTTGCACAACCCATACAAATCCTTAGATACTGATATTGTTATTGATACTATAAGAAATATTCAATTACAGTCAACTTTCAAAACACCTAAACTTAAAGAAAAATCTTTAGATGAATCTTATTCAGTCATTTCTGAAATAAATCAATTTTTTGAACTAAGTTTTGATCCACAAAAATTGGAAAGTAGTTTCACAATTCTTGATAAAATAGTTGATGATGAAATTTCTGTTAAGACGATATCCGATATGATGCTATTTCCTGATTCCCTCTCAATTACCTCAACAACCACAACATATAATGCTCCAAAATTCTTAAAAACCCTTTCTCCAAACAGTATAGTATTTGAAAATGAAGCAGTAATACTTAGAGTATCATTCTCAGGAATACCCTTACCACACATTACCTGGTACTGTAATGGAAATATTCTATTAAATAATAGGTAAATTTAATTGTTTATTTTAAATAACCATCTAATTTTTCTAGTATATGTACAATTTTATGTGAAGATGGAGTTTCATTGTTAAGAATCAGTGATAGTAACATTCTTAATAATGACGATTATATAACTTGCCAAATTGATAATGCAGCAGGGTCAGAGTATAGTGAGACAAAAATTAGGAAACTTAAAAATGAAACAAGAATTTGCAATGTCAATTTAAAAAATATTAATGATTATCAGGGTATTTCAATTAGTCTTTTAGAAAGTGATAAAGCTAATATGATAAGAGATATTGATAAATCTTTGTCACTAGAGTTGGAAGTTATAGAAAATGGTGATCATAATTTATTAGGAGGTGAAGTGTCATTAAAAAATTTCTATTTCGAAAGACCCATATTTATTCAAGAATTACCAAAACAAATATTTTGTTTAGAGAATGAAAATATAAACTTTAAATGCATTTTCAAGGGTTTTCCAGAACCAGTAGTTACTTGGAAGAAGAATGGTTACCTTTTAAGTGATAGTGGTAAACTAAATATCATTTGTGAGGATGGAATTACAATCCTGAAACTTTATAATTTAATCGAATTTGATAGTGGTGTTTATGAATGTCAAATTAACAATGGATTAGGAATAGAGAAATGTCAATGTCACGTTACTATTGAACGTTTGTTTAACTTAATAAATTCTTAAGATTATTATTTTTTAGGAAATGTAAAAAATACATCAACTGTTGCAATTGAAATCCGTTGTTGTAAGGAGCCACAAGAATCTTATCTCGGTATATTGGTTGATGAGAAATTACTTAATGAAAGAATTAATGGTAGTGCAGATAAGAAAAATTTCATTGGTTTTCGTTTTACTGGTAAGTATTACAGTTAAAATTAAGTAATACCTTGATCATAATAAGCAACATATTAATGTTTATATGTTCATTTAATTTTATTTTTCAGAAGCAATATTACTAAATGAAGATGATACTCAATCTATCTCTTCAAGTCATGAATCTTTAGATGATGGTAATGATGAATCTTCTCCAATTTTTGTAACAAAATTACCCGAAATGAAAAAAATTACCAAAGGTGAAAGCATTGATTTTAAAGTTCTTTTTATTGGTGAACCTATCCCAGATATTCGATGGGAATATGATTCAAATACCATTAAAGGAAATATTACGTAAGTTAAATAATTTATATTTAATCAAAATCCATTATTAGAAAGACCATAGAAGATGGAGTTGCAATTTTTACAGCTGATAATATTCAATCAGACCTTATATTAACATGTATAGCACAAAATCGAAATGGCACTGAAAGATGTTCTTGTAAAATTGTTTTAAAATCAAAAGCAGATGGTGAAACAAATAACTTAGAAATTGGTAATAGTTTTAATTTTATCGATATAGAAGGTAATGTCGAGAAAGAAGTTAATGAAGTGATGTTATCTAATAAAAATAATGCGGCACAACATCCATGAATATTCCAATTGAAAATGATAATATAAACAATACGGTCAATATAAACAACGATCCTGAGATAGAAGATAAGTTAGAAAAAATTTAGCAAGTTTAAACTCGCAATCTGAAGATTTTAATAACTCCAGATGACTGTGAAGTACTTGAGAAAGATTTAATGAAATTTATTTTTTAAATATTTTTTAATTTATGTGGATAAAAAAATATTCGTTCGAAGTTTTTTCTTAAAGTTCATTAGTACAATTAGTTTTTGATATCATTTGCTTTATTAATTCATCCTGTCTACTTTGTTCCTCCTTCATTTGTTCTGCCTGTTGTTCATCCTGTGCTACTTTAATGAAATTATCAACAATAATAGTAATAGGTAATGCAAGAACCTAAGACTCCTGACATTATTGCAGCTGAAGCAATAATTTTACCCATAGCCGTTGAAGGGACACTATCACCATATCCCACTGTTGTCATCGTCACAATACACCTAAAATATTAATAGAATTCATTACATTACTATAAAAATACTTACCACCAATATGCTGCAGGAATTGATGTAAATGGAGTACCTTCTTCATCTTTTTCTAAGAAGTATATCATTGTTGAAAAGAATACTACACCAGTTAATAATACAATTGTCATCATTTGTAATTGTTTTTGAGAACGTTGTAATGTCATACCAAATGTCTGTAATCCACTACTGAATCTTCCAAGTTTAATAATTCTAATAACTCTTAGAACTCTCAGTATACGTACAACAAGAAAAGCCCATCTTAAGTCTCTTAATTTTTTATCGTCCACACCACATAACGTTAAAAGAAGTTCCAAGTAAAAAGGAACTATTGCCATTAAATCAACTAAATTTAAGGGTTTTAACATAAAATGTAACTTTCGGGGTGCTGCAAAAAGACGAAGGCAATATTCAACAGTAAAAAATGCTATACATATACGTTCTGTAAAAACAAATGCAGGATGTTCTACTCGCATTTCTTCAACCTTCTCAATAACAGTAACAGTTCCATTAGGTAAAACAATTGTTTCATTATGTGGTGGCATATATTGAGTTACTTGAAATTCAGGAATAGTTCCAAAACTAAGGCCTAACACAGAAATTGCAACAAATAATGTAGAGGTTAATTCAAAAAATTTAGCTTGACCAGAACTACCAGGTCTTGACAAAAATGTCCACATTCTTCTTCTAAGTTTACCAAATCTTAATTTATCAAATGTATTATCATCAATTTTCTCTTCCTCTCTCTCTTCTATCTTTTCTTTTGGCACTATATCAGCACAACATGATCCTACATAACTTGTTGATATTCTCCAAAAGTCTAATTCTGATAAAAATGATGCTGCACAAATTTCGGGAGGTTTATGAATGACACCAGATGCATAAAATTGAAATATACAATCAAATATTAGTGGAGATCTTTGAAAATAATAACTTTCTTCGTCTTCTAAATATGCATCAGCTACCTTACACCTTGATGAATGTTTCAATTGTACAAATTTCGATAAAAACCCGGATGCATCATTTCTCAAAATTGAATCACATAATAATAAATATTTTTGACCACCAATATTTAATTTTAAAAACGAAGGTTTAGATTTATCTTCATCTACTGATTGAATAACCTGATAACAATCACCACCATTCTTCCATACATCATCAAGTAATTTTCCAGTATTCCTATCAGCAGTATCCATAGCTTCGGTACGCTTTAGTGGAATCATCCGCTTTTTGTGTTGTTGGGCGGCACCACTAATCATATTGCCAGTTACCCTAAAAAATAAGAAAAATGAATAATATATTTTATAGTAATTTTTAATTTTAAGTAGCATGCTTAACAAAATAAAGATTACTGATAATAACAACAGAGTTAAAAATAAAATATTTTCACAAAAATATAGTATTATTGATATTTAAAAAACAAAAAATATAAATTCAAAGTTATGCTTTATTAATTTTATATAACTAAATCATATATAACATAGATTAATACACAAAATTCTTCACGAAGCTTAAAATTGAAGTAAAAGATTTAAAATTTTATTTATTGTTAATAAAAATTGTCTCTATTCTCTTACAAATTGTTTATAATGTTTAAAGTTAACTGTACACTTTAACAATATATTATTAAGAATAATTTGTAAAATACAGTTAATGAGAAGTATTCAAGAATATAGGTATCATAGATAGTTAAAACTTATTTTAATGTTTTTTTTTGTTATAATAATATTATAAAACATTTTATTTTAAGGAATTAATACATTTGAAGGATAATTATAATCTGATTTTTGAGGGAAAAGTAATATTAAAATATAAATGAAACATATTGTTTTATCTCGTAAATTATAAAATGAAGTATTTAACTACTTTTCACTAGTTTTACAATACTTGCTAATAACATATTGTAATTATGTACTAAATACTTCTCATAAACTTTTAAAAATATTTAAAATAATGTAGTGCAATTTTAAAAATTTTGAATGATTTATGTATCATTTTATTTATTTATCACAGATGATCTAAATTGTTCTAATTCCTGATTTACTTTTAATTTGTTTATTTATGAAACTTTTTGCGTTAAGTACATATATTGATAATATTTTTACAATTAGATTATGATAACAAAAAAATGTATATTAAAAGTATAAACTACATATATAAATAAAAATGTTATTTAACTAAATGATTAATGAGTAAAAAAGTTGTGTAAAAGTTTCGAACATAAAATGTACGTAAAATTGTTTAATTTAATATCTATAAAGATTATAAAAGATGCTATATTAACTTATATTTAATCAAAAAAACTTTATACTATTCTATAAGATTCCACAAACATTTAAAATTTATCATATATAAATTTTTACTTCAATGTTAGAACGATTAAATAATTTAGAAAATTTCTATTATACCATAATATCTACTAAATTATAATATAAAGTACAAAATTTTTGTTGTAATTATTAATCTTAGCTTTTATTTAAATATTTTAACAAGATTCTCTTTAAGCCTACTTTTAATTAATTAATGGATAGTAGCACAGAATTTATCATTTTTAAATATATAAAAATCAACGAAACTTTTACATAAAGATCATTAATGTTTAAACGATATATTATAAGCATCTAACTTTTAATGACTAGTAAAAACACATTTACAATTAATAATAAAACACAATATACTTCTACACTCTTCAGGTATTTATTACAAAAATCTTCACTTTTATTGTTACTTCAAATATTAGTTATATTTTTGAAAATTTTTCTAAATTATCTATCTTCATAAAAAAGAATACAATCAGCATTAATTTTTAGATAATTATTAAAAAATAAAGATAGCATAATTAGAATAAATTTATCTCCATACATATTTCTTGCAATTGAAGTTTGAGAAAATTATTTATCAATAGAAATAATTAAAATAACAATTTCTTTTTTTTTAAAGTGGCATTTACTAATCTTGTGAATAAAAATTTAGCACAAATCAAAAAAAGAACTAGAACATGTAAGTAGTGTTATTTTTTATGTTAAGCATACAAAATAGCATATAATAATTTTAAAAAGACATCTTTTACGTTTTGAAATATAATAATAATTGCTACTAACAATTAGATATTATAGCCAATACACAATAAAATATATCTAACCATTTGAATGTTAGAAGTGTTAAAAAACTCAGTTATTCTGATTACTTCATCAAACAATCATTACTTACATTGAAGATCGCATTTATTATTATAATTAAAAATTCTTCCTTGAAATCGGGGGTATTAAAATAACTTAGTGTAAATTATTTAATTAGAAATTATACTGTAAATATTTTGTTTAAAAAATTAATAAAATATATAGTCTTTTTAATGAAAATTACTGAGGTTCTTATTGTTTTTAATTGTTAGATAAAATTTTATTACTTATTAGGATTAACGAAAATACTTAAATAATATATCAAGGATCTGTCAAATCATAAGGCTTTAAAAAAAGACAAGTTTATATTTAATAATTTTAGATTAAATATTTATTTTTTTTAAAGTGTAAAATATTTTTAGTTTATATATTCTCAAAAATAGTGGAACATTTAAAAAAACTTACAAATCTTGTTGTTCTCCGATACCAAAAGATGTAGAGTTATGGTTATAAAGTGAAGTTGTATGACAACCTCGCATAATTGTATTTTTTAAGAAGAAAAAAGATTCACTTATTATTTTTATATATTTATATGGAAAAATATTAATTTTTTAATGAAACAAAATTAAATATTTTATAAAGATTATAAAGTAAAATATTTTCATAAAATTTCACCTGATCTATGAAATTTGATACAAACCTTTCAATATGATATTTAAACAATATCTTATTATAGCAATTAGGATATTGTTCCGTTTATTTAAAATATTAGAAATGCCACTTAAAGAAATAATATAGCCTAATATGTATGGCATATACTATAGGTAAAAATATTTTCTTAAAATATATATTTCTTGAATGTGTTAAGATTAAACATACAACAAATAAATCCCGACAACCCCTATTTTACATAAACATGCAGTTTACAACAACAATCTTAGAAAACAAATTTAAAATATCTTTTTTTTTAACTAAACTTACATAGTAGGCATTTTGATTTCTAAATAAATTTATAAAATTTGCATTAATTTCTATAAAAAAAATACCAGATAAATTTATAAGTAATAAAACAATTTATTAGACTTTTCTAATTTTTTTGACATTTAATTTAACTCAATTTTAGTCTAAAAAAAGTTATTAATAAAATTTTTAATAAAAAAAAATAAATTTAATTTTAAATGACAAATAGTTTAGGCAAATTTATTTAAGTTATAACTTTCTAAAATATTTATTGCATGTTAAAACTTATTTGCATTCTATTTATACTATGATAAAGCACATGATTTAATATTCTTGAAAATGTTATTGAGAATTTTATATAAAATAATATATTTATTACAAAAATATTGGAAAATCAATCATAATGATATATCAATATAACTTATATAAACTAAATTATTCTTTCTTAAAATATTCCCAAATATTGAAGTTAAGTGTGAGAATTGCGAAGCGAAAATTAGAAGTTGTCAAACAATTTAAGGTACATAGATATGAAGAAAAATATTGTGATGAATATTATATACTATAATGATATATCTTTCAAACAATAATTTATTAACTAATAATTTTTTAATGGTAAGCCAAATATATAATGAACCATAGTTTATATTAGTAACTAAACACAATATTTTAACTAAACATATTAATATAAAAAAGTTTTTAAAAAATTTCTTTAGCAAATTATGTAATTTTTTGTAAATTAATTCCCTTTATTAAATGAAATTTAATTAATTATATAATTTATTGGAACTACTATTTGGTCATAATATAAAACTAATTATTTATAAATTATGCGGATAAAAAATGCAATTAACTACTTTTGTTAAAATAATCAATGAAAATCAAACAATGGAGTCATTAAACCTTCTACACACAATGTCATAAAATTGTTGATGTTCAAAAATATTTATAAACAATACAATTTTACTTCAATGGACATTAAAAATTTTTATGGTTTTAGTGTTATTAAAGCTTTCTGTTTACTTAGTATAAATTCTTAATAATAGCTTTTCTCCTAATAAAAAAAATATATATATAAGACATTAATACATTCTTGAAATTTTTATTATGAAATAATTAATAAATTATAAAAATTTTACTCATTTTTTTCTACAAACTCGGAACCATTTTATAATATAAAAAATATTCTTTTAAAGTTTTGTTCTCATATTTTTTTGCCTGAATCTATATAAAAATATTTAAACTTTATGTGAAGATGTTATTGATAACACTAAAATATCAAAAATTCATTTAATGCTCATAAATTTGTTATATTAATATGTAAAAAATATAGCAAAATTCGAATCTTACGCTATCAAACAATAAAATTAAACGATGTAATAATCTCTGATGAGGAAGAAATACTTTATATCAAATGATAAAGGTATTTTTATATAAAACAAGAATGAAATGCTATCTTAAAAATATATATTAGGAGTAGTGAAAAACACAAACTATTGATAGTAAATGGCATAAAGAAATTGAATTTAATAAAAACGGAAAATGTATTTTAACACGTCAAATAGCAGTAATAGAAACTAATTTATCATCACCTCCTGAATTTTAGTGTGTCATTGGTAAATGGAAAGTGAAATGAGAAAATTTAATTAAATTTGAAAGTTTGTTTTAATGGATCACTACCTTTTAATGGTAAAATGGCTTGAAAATAATATTCTTGTATGAGATTATAGAGGATTAAGGAAGTTTTTTTTGACAATTCTTGAGAATGTGGTAAAAAAATGGGAATTAGTGAAAAAATCTTAGAGCTTATAGATCTAACATTGTTTATAGAATTTAAAACCGACTTACCAGCTTTAGTAATACTTTATGATTAATTAAGGTGATAATTAAATAAAATTCTTAAATAAAAACACTTAAAAACAGGTATTTTTTAAATTATGTGCCGAAATTTGTTCGATGGTGTAGTGATTTTTGAGAGAATTGGAAGAACAGAATAACATGTTCAATCTCAATAAGTTGATGATGTTTTTGCCCTTCTTATAAAAGATATCTTGAAGAAAACTAACAAGAAAAGTCTAAAAAACCCCACACATTGACGATTTTGAAGCTGGGCAGCTACTTTTCTGTTCTAACTCATAGACCACTACGCTACCAAGTAAATCTCAGCCACAAAAAAGAATCACAGTTCTGTTAAACTTTATTTAAACTAATTGCTTTCTTAATTACCTAATAAAGTATTTTTTTAAAGCTTATCAGTTAAGTTTTACATTCTCTAAATGCAGGTTGTTAAATAAGTTTCTAATTTTTTACATCAATTTTTTATCCTTTTCTATATTATTAATTATTGCTTTTAAATTAAGATAAGACCTTTAAAAAATTACTCTAAATTAATGTGTCTTTACATCTATCATATAAAATAAATTTTATAAATATTTCAGTTAAAAATGATTCATTCTTGACATTTAAAGAGATATTTGTATCACTTTTTGTAAATAAATTTTTTATTAATTTTTTAATAAAAAATCGGAATAATTTTCTTTTGACAAACAAATTTAAAGTGTGTTTTTGTATCATGTTACTATATAAATTCTATAAATAATTTACTCACTACATACTCAATAAACTTTTTTTTTGTTTATTTTGAATTGATGTGTAGCACACTTCTCTTGAGCATTGTTTCAAATTTTCAAAGGTTGTTTAACTGACATCGCATTTTTATAAATGTAAATAATATCGTATAATTTTTATTGTATTAACTATATTTTATGTTATCTTCCTTCATGTTTGTAAATTCTTTATATTAATGTTTTATATTTCTAATTTTTGTTTTAATATTTTAAGTTTAAGAACTTTGAAAGAAGTAATTTTTTTGAAATATATTGATATAACTGTATACTATAAAGCTATTTACTATATTTTTTACAATAATTAGTCATTTAATGTATAATAATTGCACTTTCTAAGTGTGTATCTTAAGATTTTTTTTAAAATACCACTATTTTGTAAACCATTTTTAATTATTAAAAACAATTTTTTATTCGTAGTTATTGTTTAAAATGTTGTGTCTAAATTTGTTTGTATTTTTTAGTAATGTATACATATCAGTCATTAACATACCTCCATTGATATATTACCCCTCACGAAGATAATTGAATACTTTACCATTTGATAGATAAGTTTTATTCTTAAGTTAACCTCGTAGAATATTATTTTAATAGTTTATAGTAAAATTCCATATATCTTATAAATTGTGTTATCTCTTAAACAATAGTTATTTGTTTGTTAAAATGAACACTTAGCGTTAACTGATAATAAAAGGCATAGAGACTATATTTCTTTAAATGTATAAATATTTAATATCTATTTCTTCTATTATCATATATTAGAGATTCAACAGTAATAATATTATATCTTATAATAAACTATTTTTACTAAATGTTCTTCTGTTGATGAATTTTGTTTTTTTCTGATCAAAGAAATAGGAAGTAAAAAAGATTAAAAACATAATAAAAAATTTTAGAAACATAAAAATTTTTTAATGATTCTGTTATTACATTGTCATTTAAAATCTTTATCAAGCTTTAAGAATAATGATTTTGTGTCATTAAATAAAATATGACCAGATAAATAAGGTAAGTTTCAAATGAAAACGTTTGTCTTATCCTGCATGAATAAACAATTGTTATCCCTTTTTTAAAAATATGTCTTTAAAAAATATGGGCTAATTATGTCTGTCTTTAAATGATAACGAAATAAGGTGTTTTTAAAAAGTCTTATTGTTATTGGTTAAATATTTTATTTAACCAAATTTAATGTCATCTTTATCATACAGCTTTTAAAAAAGATAGTGAAAAGTTTCAAAAATTACTAGAGAAGAAAAAAACATCTGAAAATGAACTATTGAGTGATAATGATATTGTTAATGTAAAAGATAAAAAATCAAAACAATCATCTGAAAATCACAAATCTGCATTGGATAAAAATAACAGCAATACTCCTATTGAAGAATTAACAAGTGGAAATTTAAACAAAAACAATGAAAAGAATACTTCTCTAAGCAAAAAGAAAGTGAAAACAGGAAAAAAGATTGGACAAAAAAAATGTGAAACGAATGAAATAATTAAAGAAACATCTTTAAAAAATCATATAAATGATAAGTGTGCACTCAATGAGACAAGTAAATTTATTGTGAAGGATGGTAATTCTCAAGATGAAATTACAAAAGAATTTGTAATTAGTAGTAATATTTGTGATAATGAAACAATTATGAGTACAATTAAAGAATGTGTATCTAATGAAAAAATTATAAAAAATTTATCGCCAACTCATAAAACAAATAAAGGGTATGGAGATGGTGATATTTCTTTTGTAAAAAAATTTATCAATTGAAAGTGAGATACCTAGTAACGATATCGAGAATAAGGAACAAATTGAACAAAAAATTTCAAATATTTCATCAATGCGTATTGATCAAAGTTCTATCAAAGAGAAGGGTATTTCAGAGGAATCTGATACTAGATATCTGAAGAATGACCCGACAAATTTAAAAAATCAAGTCGCTGATTTGATACAAACTTTAGATGAAACAAAGGGTGGTGATATAGAAACATTACCATTAATATCACCAAAAACTACAAAAGAAAAAATTCCAAAAACAAAAGCTAAATCTCATAAAAAGAAAGTAAACAAGACAAAAGATGTCGAAAATATAAGCATCAATCTTGAATTGACTAACGATAATAACCTTATAAAAAGGTTAGAAGCCGTGAATAGCATTTCACTAACAAGAAATATGAATGATATATCATATGAAGAGTTAGACGACATTTTAATAGCTTTAGAAAAATCAAATGATGAATACGTTTCAGAATTAACAATGCTTGATTCACCAAAAGAAATTCATACAAAAAATATCAAAAAAGACAATAAAGTACCTTCAAGTAGGTGTCAACAAGAAAAGGAAACTACTACGAAGGCACAGAAGAAACATAAAAAAGATAAAAATAAGAAGGCTATTAATTTGTCATCTGAAATTGTTGATGATGCAAACGAAAGTCATCAAAATGAAATAATGAAATTGCTTAACAATGTTGATGTTGATGTAAATTTAATTAAGAATCATCCTTCCGAAAAAGAAGAGATCATATTTGAAGATAGAATAACTAAAGGAAAAGTCAATCAAGATTCATTAAAAAGTGTGAAACCAACTATAATAAACAAGCAAAAAGATAGCTTAATTGAGAACAAAGAATCAACTGATGATAGAAAAACTACACAAGAGGAAACTAATTATATAAATTTTGAAGAAATACCCAAAGATTCAAGTGATTCTAGTGATAAAAAAATACTAAATATTGATAGTAAAACTATTGATAACAAAAAAGTTATGTCAACAAGAAAAGTGAAGAAAGATTCGAGAAACAATGACAAAAAACCATTAGAAGATGACTACGTAAATCCAAGTACATGTGCTGAAAATGAAGTTAATGTTGAATTAAAAATAGAAAGATGTACTTCAATTGATATAGAAAGAAAAGAAATAGTTTTACCTTCAAATGCAAAAGATTCCAAAGTACATGCTCCAATAAAACTAACCAAAGCACTTTCTTTAGATGATAAGACTGATAAACAAACAACTTTACAAGATGCTAAAAAAGAAATAACAAAAGATACTGAGAAAATCAGTGAAAAGAAAAAGGTGGAAAGTACTCCAAAATCAAAAGATGATAGTTTGGCTAATGATAATAAAGAAATTGATAAGAATTTAGGTAAAAAATTGCAAACTAAAACATCTAAAAAAGTCGAAATAAAGACAAAAGTAGATATATCTTTAACATCAAACTCCAAGTCAGACTGTGCTTCAATAGTAGTAAATAATAATTTCAACAATGCTTCTAATGTAATAAGTGTTGCTGATAAAAAATCTAATAAGGTAGATAATAAATCAACGACTGAAAAAAGACCTAAGCAGTATTCAATTATAAAGAAATATAATATACTTGACAATAAAGTGATATCCGAAGCTCAAGAACAGGAAACAAATAATAAGAATGAATATGCAGGAATTAATGTTGAATTAGAAAGAATTAAAGTATCAGAAATTGAGAAAGAAAAAATACACAATAAGAGTAAAAATATGAAAATAAATAATGAATTAGACGAAATTAAAATGTTAGAAATTAAGAAAGAAAAAACGAAAGATAAAAAAGGAAAACAAAGTTCTTCTCTTTTCAGTAACAAGGATTTCGACAATACAAATGAAAATCCATTGTTGGATAAAGAAGAAACTTCAATTGATGAAATAACTGAAAATCATTTTGATACAAAACAATTTATAAGTACAAATGAAGAACAGTTACAAGAACAGACTCCAAATTTCGTTATCAAACATCAAGAATATAATCTTCAAAGTGGGGAAAACATTGTAATTCAACAACAGCTAACAGCATACCCAGAACCAAACATACTAATAAAAATAAATGATAATATATTGGAGCAAAATGAAAATATAAAAGTTATAATAGAAAGAGAAAAAGTTGATTACTCAATAAACGTATTGGTAAATGAAATAGACAACACTCTTAATGGTACACTTTCATTTATAGCTTCCAATGGCTTAGGCATTGATAAGAGTTTCTTCTCGATAAATGTTAAAGATAAAGATCAGAAAAATAAGTTGAGTCATAAAATAGAAGTCCCAAAAATTAATGGACCTAAAATCAAGAGTGTAAAAGAAGGGGATAATTTAAAACTTATATATACTATTAAAACAATTGAAATTCCTGAAGTACGAATATTCAAAAATAATGTCTATGTTGAAGATTATAGGGTATGTCTTATTTTTCTAACTTTTAAAAATCTTTTTTTATAGTTTACAATTGATAAAAAACACAATGAATATATTGTTTCATTCAAAATAGAAAAATTATCCTTATCTGATAGTGGAGAATATATTTGTAAAGCAATAAATAAAAAAGGCGAAGCAATGATCACCACTATGGTCCATGTTTCAAAAAAAGGTAACTAATTAATTATCTATGAACTAATTCATAACAATGACTAAACACTTTTCAGAACCATATAAAAATGAGCAAAAAATTGTAACCAATGAACAAGTATATGAAGTTGCTCCTAAGAAAAGAAAGAATACTCCAAAAGCATTGCAAATCCCAAGAGAGATAAATTCATTATATGGAGAACCAAGCAAAAAGGTTTCAATACTAAGTGTGACAGCAAAAATAGAAGCAGATGCAGAAACAACTGATGAAGCATACATCACTTTAAGCCCACGTGAACCACTATCAGCGTCAATAAGTATAAAAGGTCCAGTAAGCTCACAACAAGCTAATAAAAAAGAAACTCAAAATTACGAAAAAGATAAACAAAAATATACAATTGAAGATTTGAAGAATGAGACTGATCTTGTCAAAGAGAAAATTGAAGTTGAGAATACTAAATCTATCAAGAAACCTAAACATGAATTAAAACAGGACGAATTAGATGACGATATTAAAGTTTCAAAGAAACAATTATCTCTTAATGAAAAGGTTCCCCATGACTCTAAGGAATTAAAAGACCCTGTTGATATATCAATGATAGTTCTTGATGAAGAAAAAACACAAAAGAGCAAAAACTTAAAGATAAAGTCAATGAAGAGTACGTTCGTCATCCCAAAAAAGTAAGTGCACTTAAAGAGAAGTCAATAGATAGAAAGTCAAAAGATGAAATAAAAAAAGAAAATTTTAAGGATTCTGTTGATCTTTCTAAAAAAGTAGTTGAAGTTAAAGTAAAGTCTGCAGATGAGAAAAATAAGGATGAATTCAAAAAGGATAAATTGAAAGATGCTCTCGATAAATCTACGAAGATTTCCGAAGTTAAACAGAAAACAATCGAAGAGAAACCTGATGATAAAGACAAGAAAGGTAAAATAAAAGATACTGTAGATGTGTCCAAGAAGGTTTCTGAGGTTAAAGAAGAATTAACAGAAAAGAAACCCAATGATGATGTAAAAAAGGTTCCCAAGATTAAAGAGGAGCCAACAAAGGAGAAACAAACAGGTGAGAAAGTAAAAGATGAAGTCAAGAAAAAAATAAAAGATTCTATTGATCTTTCAAAGAAGGTAACTGAAGATAAAGAAAAATTAATAGATCAAAAGCCTATATTTGAAATCATGGAAGAATCTGTTAACCTTTCTAAGGAATTAATTGAAGTTAAAGATGAAACAGAATTGGTGAAGCCTAAGGAAAGTTCTGTTGATTTCCATAAGGGAGTAAAAAAAATTAAAGAAAAAAGAAAAATAGAGAAGTCTAAAGACGATGCCAAGAACAATTTCTACTGATATTTCTAGAGAGGCAATTGAAAACAAAAAGAAACCTAATGATGAAATCAACAAGGATGTTGGTGACATTTCTAAGAAAATAACTGAAGATGAAGAGAAGTTAAAAGAAGAGAAACCTAAAGTAGAAACAAAGAAAGATTCTGTTGAAATTCCTAAGAAAAAAATTGAAGGTAAAGAGAAGATAAAAGTAGATAAATCTAAAGATGAAACAAAAAAGGATTTTGTTGAACTTTCTAATGAAACAATCAAAGCTAGAGTGAAGTTAACAGAGAAAAAACCTAAGGACAAAATTAAAAATAATTCTATTGAACTTTCTAAGGAGTTAATCAAAGTTAATGAATGGCTAACAGTTGAGAAATCTGAAGAAGAAATAAAGAAAGATTCTGTTGATCTTTCTGACAAGATAACTAAAGTTAAAGAAAAAGGCAATTGAAAAGAAACCTAGAGTCGAAATTAAAAAGGATACTGTTGACAATTCTCAAGAGGTTCCAGAAGTTAAAGCAAAACCAAAAACGGATAAGCCTAAAGGTGAAATTAAAAAAGACGTTGTTGATCTTTCTAAGAAAGTAACTGAAGCTAAATTGAAACCAACAGAAGAAAAAAATAAAGAGGAAATAATGAAAGACTCTGTTGAACCTTCTAAAAAAAATACTGAAATTATAGAGAAAATAAAAGGAAAAAAACCTAAGGATGAATCCATGAAAAATATGTTGGAAGACATTGTCGATATTTCAAAGAACGTAAGTGTAATTGAAAAGTTTTCTAAAGAAGAACTTATTGACGAAGTCAAGGAAGTGTCTTATGATATTTCTGAGAAAACGATCGAGGTTAAAGAGGAATCAAAAAGTGAGAAATCTAAAGAAGAAGTTAAGACCGTTAGTGTTGACTCTCCTGAAAGGATAACTGAATTTAAAGAGAGGGCAATAAGGAAGAAACATAAGAATGGAGTCAAGGGGAACAGATTGGAAGAAATTGCTGACCATTCTAAGATAATAAATGAAGTTGAAAGAAAATCAACAGATGAGACAAGAAAGATCGAAGTCAAAGAAGACTCAGTTAATCTTTCTAAGAATATAGTAGAAATCGAAGGAAAGTTAGAAGAACGAAAACCTAAAGAAGACGTTAAGATAGACTCTTTTTATCATTTAAAGAAATTAGTTGTATTTGAACAAAAGACAACAGTAAAAAAATTTAAAAATGAATCCAAGAAAGATAAATTGAAAGATTCTACAGATGTTTCTAAGGTACCGACTAAAACCAAAGATGAAGTTAAGGGAAGTTTCATTGATCTTTCTAAAAAAGAATCTAAAGCTGAAGAAAAACTAAAAAGTGATGTAAAAGAAGATAATTCGAAAGATTCTGTTGCTATCTTTAAAAATTTAAACGAAGTGGAAGAGAAGGCAATAAGTAAGAAACACAAAAATGAAGTCAAGAGAGACGAATTGAAAGATTCAGATAATCATTTTGAAAAATTAATTGAAGCTAATGAAAAATCTACAGGGAAGAAATCTAACAACGAAATTAAGAATGACAAAGCGAAAGATTCTGTTGATCTTTCTATGAAGACAACTGAAGTTAAAGAAAAAACACCAAATAAGAAAGCTAAGGATGAAGTTAAAGAAGATTCCATTGGACTTTCTAAAAATTTAAATGAATTTAAATTAAAAAAAACAGACAAAAATTCTATAGACGAATCTAATAATAATCCATTTGATCTTTCTTTGGAGTTAACTGAAGCTAAAGAAAGGACCAAAGGTTTAGTTAAAAAAGATCCTACTGATCCTTCTATAATGATTATTGAAGTCAAGGAGAACCTTGATAATGAAAAAGATGAGAATGCATTTAGAAAAGGTTCTATTGAAATTTCTAAGAAGGTAACTGAAGTTAAAGAAAAAACAGCTGATAAGAAAGTTAAGGATGAGCTCAAGAAAGATTCTTTTGAACTCTATACAAAAGAAACTGAAGTTAAAGAAAAAATAGTAGAAAAGAAATTTGTAGATGAATTCAAGGATAATAAATTGAAAGACTCTAGTGATATTTTTAAGGTAGTGATTGAAGTTGAAGAGAAACCAAAGAAAGAAAAAGAAGATTCTCTTGACCTTTCTAAGAAAATAGCTAAAGGTAAAGGGAAATTAACAGAGAAGAAATCTGCTGATGAAAATAAGAAAGATTCTGCTAATCTTACTAAAAAGATATCCGAAGTTGAAGAAAAATCAACAGAGAAGAAATCTAGAGGAGAAGATGAGAAAGATTCTCTCGATCTTTCTAAGAAGATAATTGAGGTTAAGAAAAAGTCAAGAAGTAAAAGCCCTAAAGTTGATAAAGAAAAACTAGAAGATTACATTGATCCTTCTAAGAAGATAGCTTTAGCCAAAGAAAAGGAAGCAGAGAAAGAATCTAATGATGAAATCATAAACGATACTACCGACCTTTCTAAAGAGATACCTGAAGTTAAAGAAAAGCCAAGAAATAAAAAGCTTATAGGTGAAGTTAAGGGAGATTCTGCTGATCTTACTAAAAATGTAAATGAAGTTAGACTAAAAAAAACAGACAAAATTTCTAAAGACGAAGCTAATAGTAATTCATTTGGTCTTTCTATGAAGATTACTGAAGCTAAAGAAAGGCTCAAAGGTTTAGTTAAGAAAGATCCTATCGACCATTCTAAGATGATTTATGAAGTCAAGGAGAATATTACGGATGGAAAAGGTAAGAATGAATTTAAAAAAATTTCTGCTGACGTTCTCAAGAAGGTAAATGAAGTTAAGGAAAAAATATCAGTTAAGAAACCTAAAGATGAAGTCATGAATGATCCTGTTGATCATTTTAAGAAGATAACTGAAGTCAAGGAGAATCTTACGGATGAAAAAGATAAGAATGAATTTAAGAAAGATTTTGTTAACGTATCAGAGGAGTTAAATGAAATGAAAGAAATAATACCATCTAAGAAATTTAAAATTGAAGTCATAAAAGATCATGTTGATAGTTCAAAAAAGATTATTGACGTCAAAGAGAAGCTTGTAAAGGAAAAGCATGAAGATAAATTTAAAAAAGATTCCTTTGATGTTGTAGAAGAAATAACTGAAGTTAAATCAAAGGTAATGGTTAAGAAAACTAAAAGTAAAGTCAAGAAAGATAATGTTGATCATTCCAAGACTATTATAGAAGTCATAGAGAAGCCAACAGTAGAAAAAGATATTGACGAATATAAAGAAGATTCTACTAACGACTTCGAAAAAGAAACTGAAACCAAAGAGAAGATAACAGTTGAGAAACACAGAGACGAATATGGCGCGAAATCTATCGATCTTTCTGAGAAGATAACTGAAGTGAAAGAGAAGTCAACGGACAAGAAAGTCAAGGGAGAATATAATAAAGATTCTATCGATGTTTCCAAAGAGACAACTGAAGTCGAAGGAATAACAACATTTAAAAAATCTAAAGATGAAGTCAAGGAAGATATTGTTGAATATTCTAAGACTTTAACTGAAGTCAAAGAAAAAAGAACAGAGGAGAAAGTTAAAGATGAATTTAAGGTGGCTTCTGTTGAAGATTCTAAGAAATCAATTGATGTTAAAGAAAAAACACTAAAGAAAGAATCTAAAAATAAAGCCAAAGAACATGTTACCGATCCTTCTAAAAAGGCATCTAAAGTTACAGAAAAATCATCTAATGAGAAATCTGAAGATGCAATTAAGAAAAATGTTATTGATGTTTCTATAGAAGTAACTGAGGCTAAAGAGAAACCAACAGAACAGAAAAATAAAGATAAAATCAATGAAGACTCTTTTGAACTTCCTAAAGAAATATTTGAAATTAAAGAAGAGCTAACAATGGAGAAACTTGATGACGAATTAAATAAAGACTCCGTTAATGTCTATAAAAT
Source organism: Strongyloides venezuelensis (assembly GCA_963280985.1). Lineage (NCBI taxonomy): Eukaryota > Metazoa > Nematoda > Chromadorea > Rhabditida > Strongyloididae > Strongyloides > Strongyloides venezuelensis. Next base: position 7,268,444 of record CAUJLX010000001.1, on the reverse strand, counting down.
GACACCTGAATTTATTCAAGAACCAATTGAAGAAAAATGTATAGATGAAATTAAAAAAGATTCTGTTGATCTTTCGGAGAAGATAACTAAAGTTAAAAGAAACTCCATTGATATTTTTATGGAATTAACAGATTCCAAAGAAAATAGTACAGAGGTGAAATCGGTGGAAAAACCCATGAAATATAAACCTAAAGATTCCCGAGAACCCTCAAATAAGAAATCCAAGGCAAAAGATAAATCAATTGGTGTTAAAGAAGAAGTTGAAATTATGAATGATAAGGAAAAAATTCATGAAAATATTACAACAGAAACAAAACCAACTAGCATTGAAGATAAAAAACGTAGTGTATACGAGGATAAAAAGAAAGAAGAAGATTCAAAAGATACCGTTGAACTGTCTTCTACTATTACCGTGGATTCTGAAATAAATGAGGTTTTAAAGACGAAAGATCTCGAAGTTGAGGCCGACTACACAAAACACCAACTTAAAATTGCAGAAGAAATTGAAGTTGATGGTAAATTTGAAGTTGAAGCATCAAAATGTGTAAAAATACCTTCTGATTCTCAATATACTAATGTACCAACATATATTGATGATAAATCGATTGTTGAAGATGATAATATGCACTTTAATGATGAAGTTATCAATGCAACATTCGAAAACAAAGTTTCAAAGGATTATGAGGAAGCAGATATAATTATCAAGAAGAGAAAACAAAAAAGAGGTTTAGCTTTGAAGCCATCCTCACAAATCCACGGACGAAGAGGTGACACTATGATATTAGAATGTGAATTGTATCATGAAGATGATGAAGTTTCATGGAAATTCAATGGTTCTGATATTTCTGACTGTAGAATGACAATTGAAAATATTCCATATTCTTCAAAATTAATTATCAAAGATGTTATTCCTTCCGACAGTAATTCTGTTGTCCAGTATACAACAAATGATGGTGAAAAAGATGTTTCTTATCAATCATGTCTCAAAATTGATGAAGTACCTATTGAATTCATTAAATGTTTAGATAAAAAATACAGTGGTGAAGAAAATAATTCAATTGAGTTATCAGTTGAATTAAATTACATGGCTGATAAAGCTAATTGGTCTGTTAAAAAAGACAAAGTCATTGAGAGTGAAAAATATCATCTATCCGTTGTAAATGGTGAATATAAGTTCCACATTGAGAATCTTGATTATGATGATAGTGGATTGATAGAATTCGTTGCAAATGATGTACTTTGTTGCTCTACTACTCTCGAAATATATGGTAAGCCATATTTGATAAACAAAATTAATAATGGAAGAAGCATTACTGGAGATATTGATGACAAAGTTACTCATGTATGGAACGTTAAATCTAATCCAGAACCTGAATGTGAAGTTTTCTTTAACGATAATAAAGTTAAAACAGGTATTCACTTCAATATTGAAGTTGTTGATAATAAAATATCACTAACAAAACAAAATGTATCTAGAAAAGATAGTGGTGAATATAAACTTCGCGTATTCAACAAGTATGGTGAAGATTATGATACATTCCATATACTTATTAACGATGTTCCTTTACCACCGACTTCACTACGCTTAAATTTAATTGATAATGATAGTGTTACTATTTCATGGTCACCTCCTGAAACCAATGACGATTCTATGATATTTGGCTACGTTATTGAAATCAAAGAAACTGATAGAAGAGCCTTTAAGAAGGCCGGACAAACTAATGGAAATAAAACAATATTTACAATTGAAAATCTTGATATCAATACTGAATACCTTGTCAGAGTAGCAGCAAAAAATAAGTATGGTATAAGTGAATTCACGAAACCAATTATTGTTAAAACAAATTCACCATTTGAAGCACCAATAATAATGACACCACCAACTATTAAAAGTGTTATTAACAATAACTGTGAACTAATATGTGGGAAGAATGTACTGATAATGGAGGTTCAGAAATCTACTGTTATGATGTTTTTGGAAGTGAAAATGATAAAGAATGGTCAAAAATTAATACATCTCCTATATTTATGTGCAATTATACAGTAAAAGGACTAAAGTATTCTGATGATGATAATCTAGTTAGTTACAAGTTCAAAGTTGAAGCAACAAATACAGCAGGATACACATCAAACTCTAATTTATCTTCAGATATAATAACAATGAATAAAAAGGTTTCAAAGCCTAAAAAAATTATAAATATTCCAAAAATAACAATAACAAGTTGTGACTCTGTAACAGTTGACTGGATCTGTTGCGAGCCACCAGAAGATTGTCCTTCATATAATATCTACTTCAAAAATGACGATTCTGGAACAGATACCTGGAAATCTGTAAAAACACAATCACCACCGGTAGCAATTAGTGATTTAAAAGAAGGAATCAGCTATGTATTTAAAGTATGTGGAGAAAATGATGAAGGCGAAGGGGAATGTAGCGAAACATCCAAACCAATAAAAATGGTTTCAAATGAAGCTCCACGTTTCACAAGGGCACTTAGAAATGTTTCAGTTGCCAAGAAATCATCTCTACAATTAGAATGTCATGCCATTGGTGAACCTTTACCATTATTTGTTTGGTGTCATAACAACAATGAAATAATTCCAGATGAATCAAATGATTACCAGATTCTAGTTGAAGGATTTACTACAATATTACAAGTTAATAAGATAAGTGAAGAACATTCTGGAGAGTACAAGTGCTTTGCAATAAACGAATATGGAGAAGATAATACAATATGTACATTAAATGTTGCTGATGTCAGAGCACACTTTACCTCAACTTTCCCTGAATTTACTTCTGTTGAAGAAGGAACAACTATTGAACTTACTTGTGAATTATCTGACGATGATGCTTGTGTTACATGGTTTAAAAATGGGAAAAAGATCGATGAATTTGCCACTGCAAAGTATGATATTATTGTTGACGGTCCAATTAGAAAATTAAGGATAAAAGAAGCAACTATTTTTGATAGTTGTGATTATTCTTGTGTAACTTCTGAAGGAAGAAGATCTTTTGGTGAAGTAAAAGTACATGAAAAGCCACCATATATAAAAATTGGACCACAGGATTATACCGTTAAATCACTCGGTGAGACAGTAAGACTTTCTTGTACAACAAGTTCTCCTGCAAAAGTTGTTAAATGGCACAAGAATGGCAAAGAAGTTTGGCCTCAGTCCGGTAAGATATTTATGAATAAAGAAAATTGTCTATATTATCTTGATATCTATGACTTTAATGAAAAAGATGTTGGTGAATACAATGTAGTCATTGGAAACGAAGGAGGCGATACCTCAGCATCAGCTCATGTTAAAATGTTAGTTCAACCAGAGATTCAAATAAAATCATACAATGGTGATACAGAACTTCACGTTGGTAGAGACTTATACCTACAAGTAGAACTTCAAGGTATACCAAAACCAAAGTTATCAGTAACATTAAATAGTCAAGACATAAGATCTTTTGGTGGTAGAGTTGAGGAGTATGATAATCAAGCAATAATTAAACTGGCTAATCTCGAAAGAACGCACAATGGAATTTTGAAACTTATAGCTGAAAACGATGTCGGTGTAGAAGAAAAAGGATCAATACTAAATATTATTGATATCCCATCATCACCAACCAATTTAAAAATAAGTGATATAACATCTAATGAAGCTAAATTAACATGGGAGTATCCCAAAAATGATGGAGGTTGTCAAATTGAGTATTTACTTATTGAAAGAAAAATAGCAGATAATGCTAGATGGAGAACTCTTCATAAACTGAAGTCATTTAAGGAGGAATATGTAGTTGAAGATTTATGTGCTGGTGAAATATATACTTTCCGTATTGTGGCAGTAAATGATGTTGGGAGGTCTAGTCCATCAAATGTTGTTGATTGTGTGACTCTTGAGGATGATTCAGAAAATATTCCGTTAAATGAAACATCTATCGTTGATGAATCTCTACAACCACCTAATAAACCTGATGTACAAAGCAATGGTTTAATTGTTGAAGTATCCTGGGATGAAGTAGAACTTGTCCAAGAATACATTGTGGAACGTAAAGAAGAAGAAGATGAAATATGGATTGAATTATGTACTACAGAAAAATGTCATTATCAAGACAGAAGTTGTACGTCATCAAAAAAATATTTTTACAGAATATCTAGTAAATTAGAAAATAAAAGAAGTATTCCTAGTGAAACAACGGAGTTTGCATTTTTATTACCTGCAAAAGTTTCTGGAGGATATAGTTTATCTAACAATCAGATTTCTAAAAGTATAGGTATCTCGAAAAATGAACAAGAACTAAGTAATAAAAATACAAATAATGAAAATGAAATTATTAATATTGAATTACTGGAAGAGGAATCTAAAGTGGAATCTATAAAAAAGAAAAAAGTCATGAAAAAGGAAAAAATTAAGAAAGAAACAAAGAAGATGAAAACTATAGGTACTGAAGAACTTGACGTCTTCGAAACTGAAACATCAATTGTCGTTGAAAGTGGATTCAACTCAAAGTTAATTTCATATTTAAAATCAGGAACATCAACAGATTGTAAATGGTACAAGAATGACCAAGAGAAAACTTCTGATTGTTATGTTACTTTTGATAAAGAAAGCGTTTATTCAATAAAGAATGCTTCTGAAGATGATGGTGGTACATATAAATGTGTTTGGTATGATTCTTCTACCACAGTTGAGCAAACATTTAATGTTATAATAAAAGGTATGTATAGATTCTTAATTTTCATAATTTTATTTCTTTTGTAATTTTCAGATAGTGAAATTGGACTAGCTAAGATTATTGTACCATTATCTGATAAGTATGTTTTTGAAGATGAATATGAAACCTCATTACAATTAGAAATTAAAAATGTTAGTTGTAATACAATAATGAAGTGGTACAAAGATGATGTCGAGATTGTCATGAATACTGAGAAATACAGTTGTGAAATTGAAAACAAAATAGTCAAATTATCCATCAAAAACACATCAATTAACGATAAAGGAAATTACATGTGTAAGATATTTGATGGAAGTACTGAAATTTTCTCCAAATGTAACTTAATTGTTAGAGAAAGAAGATCAAGTGATTTAGTGATTGATAACACTGGGGTACCAATGTTCCATCTTCATCTAAAAGATACAATAATTAAAGTTGACGAATCTGTCGTGTTATGTGTAACAAATACTACCATTCCTGAGCCTGATGATGTTGAATGGTATAAGGATAACGATAGAATATTTCCTGATAACGAGAAGTATTTTGTACGAAAAGATAAAGGTATTTTATAATATTAAAAATGTCATCATAAAATATATAATTTAAAACTTTTAGGAAGATATATCTTAGAGATACTGAAAGCTCAAATTACTGATAATGGAGTTTATAAGGCAATTGGATTCAATAAAAACGGAAGGTGTACTTCAACATGTCAAGTAACAGTAACAGAAAGCACTTTAACTTCACCTCCTGAATTTACTGTATTATTGATGAATGAAAGAGTTGAAGAAAAAAATCTAGTTAAATTTGAAGTTTATTTAATTGGATCACAACCTTTAACAGTGAAATGGTTTAAAGATAATGTTCCCATAATCCATAATGATAGAATAAGAATCTTAGATGATGAAAGATTAAGAAAGTATTCCTTAACAATTCTTGAAACATTAAAAAGTGATGCCGGTAATTATAAGTGTATTGCTTTTAATGGTGATGGAGAAGCAGAAACAGATTGTATTCTTGAAATTCAAGGTATGTTTTAACTAATAATATGATATATAAATATTTTAGAACCGAGATGTATTCCACGACGTGTAACAAATGAATTAGCTCCCTCTTTTATTTTTCCACTACCAATTATTCGTGAAGTTCCTGAATTAGTAGAAATGTCGATTGTATGTATTGTCACTGGAGAACCGGAACCATCAATAAAGTGGTATAAAGATGGTAAACTAATAAATAAATACTATGAGACAATATTTAATGATGGAGTTGCTTCATTAATTATTAGGTTACCTATAGTTTCAGATTCCGGAATATATACATGTGAAGCAACAAACAGCATGGGAGCAGCAAAGTGTTCAGGAATTATCAACATAAAAGAAGTAAATCATGCTGCACAAGTACCACCTAAATTTATAGAAAATTTAACAAATGTTTCTGTAATAGAAGGCAATGAAATCATATTAAAATGTCAGTTAATTGGAAGGCCCACTCCATATGTAACATGGTATAAAGATGGTTTAAAACTTTTAATGAATAATAGAATAATTCAATACATCGATAGACATGGAAATGTTAAATTGAATATTCTTGAAGCACGATTAGATGATGGTGGTGAGTATACATGTGAAGCACAAAATCTTGATAAGAAAAATAACTTGAAAGATTTTACTCACTGTACAGTTAATGTAAATGAAAGCGACTTAACATTATTAAGTGCATCAACGGCACTTCTAAACAGAGATGGCAGAATTTCAAGGGCTTCAAGTGGTATAAAATTAAAGAGTAACCAACCTCCATTGATATTAAGGGAACCTCCACCACTAATCAAGTTGCATGAAGGTAACAGAGAATTAATTGAAGTAGAGGTTGATGAAAATAATGATGCACAAATAGAATGGTTATTTGAAGGTAAACCATTGATTCAATCAAATACTTTGAAGACATATTTTGATGGTAGAATTGCTTTCTTAAAATTCTTCCAAGCTAATAAATCACAACAAGGGATGTATAAATTTATTGCATCAAATACCTTTGGTACTACTTCGACTGAAATTGAAGTTATTGTTGAATCAATGGAGTTTGGTCATGATTACATATCAGAAATGCCATCTTTCACAAAGAAACTCGAAGATAGAGTGGTGAAACTTCATGATAAAACAATTTTTGAATGTTATGTAAATGGTACACCTGAAATCAATGTGAAATGGCTTCTCAATGGAAAAACAATAAACCCCTCTTCTAACATACTGTTCAATAGTTATTCACAAGAAGATGTATACGTACATGAAATTGAACTCAACGATATAACTGTTGAAGAAACGGGAACGTTAACGTGTGTAGCAATTAATAAATATGGAGAATGTTATAATTCATGTGAAATCATTCTTATTAAAGACGAATCTGATCATAATATAAACGATGAAAGCAATAATTAAATGTTGCTTTAATACAATCAAATGCGGATAGGACATATCAATAAGTATTGTTAAAATTAAAAGTTAGTTTTTCTTTTTTGTACTATTAATGACTTTTTCAATTTGTCAGATTCTTATCACATATCGTTCTCAAAAATTCTTTTTAATGTCTTTGTATCAATATTTTGTGTACTCCTTTTTTTATCTTATGTGAGTTATTATAATAATTAAATCATAATTAAAATTTTTTAAAATAATTTAGATGTATTAATTAACAATGAAATATCACGAAAAAAAACCATGAAAACAGCAAATAAACACCATGACTAGACAGAAGATAGCACTTATAACATTTTAAAAAATTGAACTAATAAAAACTTTTCTAGATATACTGTAGAATATATTAAATGACTCTGGAATATGTTCTTATTAAACGAAATAGATTACCATTGTTTTGCAAAGACAAAAAAGAAGACTAGTAAAAATCTCACTTAGAAAATGCTATGATTTTCGCTACTGATCAATTACATAATATGTAATATTTCCAACAAAATGAGTATCCTGAAACAACTTGCTTATTTCGCTCTACTGGCCGATTGTGAAATAAACGAACGTTATCTCATTATACTTTTATTGTAATTTGGTCATGAGATTTAAATAAATAAACAAAATACTTAAAAAGGTAGTTATTTACAATTTATGACTTAAGAAATTTGAAAAGACCATATGCATTTAAAAGTAAAATTGTCGTTATAACTTTATATACTGTTTTAATTTTGTATTTTCTAAATAGAAAAATAGTTTTGAAAATTCTCTTGAAACCACCGTACAATAACACTACTGCCTTAATGGTTGGGCGATCCTTAAGTGAAAATAAACTTCTCTCTTTGATTTTGCTCTTATTTGAAATACTTAGCACGCTCATCAACTTCGGTATATTTCCTTTATCGTCAATAAATTCTTGAAACCGTTTGTTATATGTCCCATTTTGTTGATATTTTGGGAAATTAAGTTTTGAAAGTTTATCTTTTATGGCAACCCGGTTGTTGATATCTATTTGTTTCTTCGTCACCCATTTCTTGCTATTTGAAATTACAGAAGACAAAAATTTTAGCATATTGAAAGTAATGTATAATAAGAATTATCAATAATTTGTATATAAAAGAATAATTTATATTGATTACACAATCATATGATGTCGTGGAATAACTTTATATTACTACCTTTATGAAGATTTAATATATATGTATGATAACAATTTCCCAAGTAAATAAGTTGTGATATTACACATAATTATAAATTAAATAATAAGCAACTAAGCTTTTAATATAATCTCATAACATCTCAAACCATTGAAGTAGTTTGATCTCATTTTGAAGATAAAATAAAAATTCTATACATACATTTTGTGTGTAAATTCAAAAAACAATTAAAATAACGATGATTATCTTAAGATATATGTTCATCACATTTATGTTAAATTAAAATGTATATACAAAAAAACGGTATCAAGAATATTTAATTATATGATAGTAAAGTTATATGTAAATATGATACATTAAATTGCTAAAATTGACGATGTAAAGCAATGATAATCTCCAAAAACGTAAACATCCACTGAAAATTATAAGCTTCCAATTATTTACGATCTAAAAACTTCCACTACATAAAAATACATATCTTCTCAACGAAACAAATCCATATATAAAGATGAGAAACATGGACTTGATAAAAAGAATGAAAAGTTTTTATTGAAGGGTAAAATGACCAAACAATCATGATTAATAGCATTTACTAAGAGAAATAACCTATATAAGCATACTTTTTTGACAAGTATTTCTATCATCAAAAATCTTTGTTATTTCTTTCACAACTGTACTGGGCAAGGATGCATTGTTTAATAGTCATCACATTTTCTGCGTGCCTTTTAACTTATTTTTTTTTTTTTCTATTTAATAATCATCGAATAGTGGATATCTAGAATTCTTCTTCAGTTTTATTTATCTTTAATTATTTTTTTTTTCAGGAGCTTGCTCAAAATGAAGCATTTTTGGGCGTTATATAATCACAACTATCTGTGGAGGATCATATCCCTACTTCTTCTAATAAATTGTATATTGGCAGTAAAAGATGGAAATTCGATTACAATCCAAAAATTATGTGATAGCAGACACGACGGTATATATGGCTACAAACAGTGTAGCAATAGGTTTATCTACTGCTCCAATCACATACCCACAGTTGCATTTTGCTCAGAAGGAACCATTTTTGATGAGTATTCCCGAGAGGTAAGTTTTATGAGAAAATAACAACAAATATTCATACTTTTTATAGTGTGTTCATAAGTCAGTTGCTACATATTGTAGTAGAAGTACTAATAATGAAGATCTTGAAAACACAAGCAAATCTCAGTCTATGAACGATCCAGTATTGGAACTCAATAAGATGTGTGTTACCGATAATTTTGTTTTCTCTGATAATTGCTCGGCTGTTTTTTGGAAGTGTAGCAAAGGAGTAGCTCATAGTTTTAAGTGTCCCAGTGGGTTGGTATTTAATAAAGAAACAGGAGGCTGTGGGTTTGCTGATGAAGTTGGTTCATGTAGTAAAAAGTATGTTTTTTTTAATAATGTGAATAAATTTAATACGATGATAAAATTTAGATTTGATGAATCAAGAAGGGCACAAACTTTTAGACGTTTGTCATCAAATGTTGCTGGGGAAAAGTTGGCAAAGGAATTTTCCTATGACGTCATGACTTACGAACGTTATTGTGACAGTAAAGATGTTGGTGTATATTCATTTAGTAATTGTTCTTCAAGATACTATGTCTGTGGAAAAAACTCCTTTAACATTGCAAAATGTCCACTTTCATATATGTTTAACCCAGAAACCAGACGTTGTGAAAGTTCTGCTGAATTTACTTGTACACCTGATCACAAGGATCATGATAGTAAACTCTCAGGTGAGAATTTTACTTGTGACGGTAAAGCTGATGGTTACTATGGATTTGGTGCATTCTATAAAGATTTCTATGGATGCTTAAATGGTGAACTTTTCTATTATGCATGTGAAAGAGGATTGTACTTCAATCCTGTATCCCAATATTGTGAACACTTTAGAAAAGACGATGATTCAAAGGAAACCGGTTTAGTTGGATATGGTTCATACAAGAAAAGGAATAATACAGAATTCGATTGTTCCCGTGTACCACACGGTTTGTACTCGTTTGGATGTTCTCCAGTATACTTCTCCTGTGAATCCGATCAAACTGTAATGAGACGATGTTCTTTAGGATATGTTTTTAACCAAAAGACGTTAGCTTGTGCTTCATTCACTGAATGTCAAGCTACTATAAAGGAGGTTGAACTAGAAGTAGTGGTACATGGAGTTAGATGTTCCAACGAAAATGAATATATGACATTTGGTTGTAAGCCATACTATATATACTGTTGTAACGGGGAACAGTATCTTCAATACTGTGCCTCAGGGGAGATTTTTGATCCGCAACTAGGTGTTTGTACCTCTGATCACCTATGCAACGTTTACGATGATCATCATGATGTTCCTGAAACTACAACGACAGCAGCTGTTGTACCACGCTGTCTTCCAAGAGAGAGATCCCCAATAGGTCAATGTATGGCTGAGTACCTTGAATGTAATGAAGAGGGGAAATTTGTTAAGTTTGCTTGTGATGATGGTAAATTGTTTGACCACCAAAGAGGATTCTGTCGCCCTTCAGAAGAATGCGACAAGAAGATTGCCGATGATAACCAAGATGAGAAGGTGTGTACTCCCGGCAAAACTAGTCCAATCATCTCGTGCCACAATTTCTATTTCCTTTGCAATGAAATGGGTAAACAATCTATTCTTCAATGTTCAAATGGAACACTCTATGATGAAAACTTTGGCTACTGTAGACCTGAGAATGTGTGCGGAAAGGTAATCGACACAGCGCCTTCTTCCAAGGCAACACCACAGCCAAGAATTCATAAAACGAAAGAGTGTAAAACTGGAGAATTAATGGTTATAATGGAATGTGGTAAAACTTATACAGAATGTAATGAGGACGAGTCATTCCAAATCAAAATGTGTCCAGAAGGAACTGGTTTTGATTCAGGAGAGTCTAAATGTGTTTCATTACATAGATGTGGTAAAATACTTGCCAACGATACAGTGGTTAGGTCTACTGAAGCAACAGCGGTTGAAGAACATGAAGTTTTGTGTAAGCCAGGAGAATTGGATAGTATTTATGATTGTTCACCAAACTACTTACTCTGTAATGATAAATCTCAATTTATAATTCACCATTGTGAAGATGGTTCTAGGTTTGATGGCAAAAGGAATATGTGTTTACCAGAAAAAGTATGTGGGAAACTTTCCACTCCTACTGCTCCTCCAAGGATGCAGTGCAGTCCTGGTAATACGTACAGTAAAAATGATTGTGACAAAGGGTACTTCCATTGCAGTAGCCATGGACAATTTGAACATATTGAATGTACTAGAAATTTTGTCTTCTCTTCACAAATGAAACAGTGCGTTGAAAAATCTTTTTGTACACGTATTGCGACAACAACGGCTTCCGCTCCTACCGAGAGATGTCATGTTGGTGAAATTTTGATTATCGACGATTGTTTCCAAAGATACTATATATGCGACAAAAACAGAGAATACAAGATCAAGAAATGTATAAAGGGATATGTATTTGATGGAAAGAAAATGCGTTGCGTCAAAGAAAATCTATGTGGTTTAAAGGATACTTCATCATCGATATTACCAACGACTATGAGACCAACTAAGAATGGTGAACTTGACATTTGTACACCGGGAACTTATGAAATAATTGACAAATGTTTTAAACAATTCCTTCATTGTAATGACTTAGGAAGAATAGAAGTAAAAAGTTGTCCAGAAGGATTCGTCTTCGAACTTAGTTATGGGGGTTGTGTTGATGAGTATATTTGTGAGAAGAAAAAAGCTGGAGACGTAGTAGTAGCGGTCCCAACTTCAACACCGTATACAACTACCTACAAAACAATCACTGTGGTAGCAGAGGACTCACCAAAGAAATGTGCACCAAGTACCATCGAAATTATCGATGTGTGCTTCCAACAGTTCATGGAATGTAATGACCAAGGAACATTTGAAGTCAAGAGCTGCCCTGAAGGATTTGTCTTTGATACTAAGTACAATGGATGTGTTGATAAATATATTTGTGATAGTGAGGCAGTTGAAGAAACAACAGCTCTACCACAATCTACAAAACGATATACAACTACTGAAAGGACAATAATTGCCCCAGTTGCTGAGGACCAGTCCCAGAAATGTGCTCCAAGAACATTAGAGATTATTGGTGAATGTTTCCAACAATTCTTAGAATGTAACGACAAAGGTGAATTTGAAGTCAAAAATTGTCCAAAAGGATTCGTTTTTGACATCAAGTACCATGGTTGTATTGACAAATATATATGTGGCAATACGATAGTTGATGAAACAACGGTTATACCCCCATCTACGATACCACCATATACAACAACTTCGAGTACAACAATTGTTTCTGGAAATTCTTCAGATGAATGTCTCCCAGATACCTTTAAGGTTATAGATGAGTGCTTCCAGCAATTCTTGCAATGCAATGGGGATGGAAAGTTTGAAATTAAGAGTTGTCCAGAAGGATTTGTATTCGAAGCTAAATACAATGGTTGTGTTGATAGATACACTTGTGATAATATGGAGATAGAAGGAACTACAGTTGTGCCATCATCTAAAAAGGTATATACGACTACTTCGAGAGCAAAAACAACACCGGTTTCAGAAGAACAAACAAGTAAATGCACTCCAGGAACCTTTGGAGTTGTTGGTGAATGTTTCCAACAATTCTTGGAATGCAATGACGATGGAAAGTTTGAAGTTAAGAATTGTCCTGAAGAATTTGTCTTTGATACCAAATATAACGGTTGTGTTGAAAAATACACATGTGGAAATAAGGTAATTAAGGAAACAACAGTTATACCTTCATCTACAATACCTCCATATACAACTACTTCGAGAGCAAAAACAACACCGGTTTCAGAAGATCAAACAAGTAAATGCACTCCGGGAACCTTTGAAGTTATTGGTGAATGTTTTCAACAATTCTTGGAATGCAATAATGATGGGAAGTTTGACGTTAGGAATTGTCCTGAAGAATTTGTCTTTGATACCAAATACAATGGTTGTGTTGAAAAGTACGTATGTGGAAGCAAAGTAGTTGAGGAAACAACAGTCATACATCCATCCACAGTACATCCGTATACAACTACTTCAAGAACAATGACGACAACAACTGTTTCTGGAAGTCACTCGGACAATTGTGTCCCAGGTAGCTTTGAAATCATTGATGAATGCTTCCAACAATTCTTGGAATGTGGCGGTAATGGGAAGTTTGAAGTTAAAAATTGTCCTGAGGGATTCGTCTTCGATACAAAATACAATGGTTGTGTTGAAAAGTATGCATGTGGAAATAAAGTAGTTAAGGAAACAACAGTTATACCTTCATCCACAATACCCCCGTATACAACTACTTCGAGAGCAAAAACGACACCGGTTTCAGAAGATCAAACAAGTAAATGCACTCCGGGAACCTTTGAAGTTATTGGTGAATGTTTCCAACAATTCTTAGAATGCAATGATGACGGAAAGTTTGAAGTTAAGAATTGTCCTGAAGAATTTGTCTTTGATACCAAATATAACGGTTGTGTTGAAAAATACACATGTGGAAATAAGGTAATTAAGGAAACAACAGTTATACCTTCATCCACAATACCCCCGTATACAACTACTTCGAGAGCAAAAACAACACCGGTTTCAGAAGATCAAACAAGTAAATGCACTCCGGGAACCTTTGAAGTTATTGGTGAATGTTTTCAACAATTCTTGGAATGCAATGATGATGGAAAGTTTGAAGTTAAGGATTGTCCTGAAGAATTTGTCTTTGATACCAAATACAATGGTTGTGTTGAAAAGTACGTATGTGGAAGCAAAGTAGTTGAGGAAACAACAGTCATACATCCATCCACAGTACATCCGTATACAACTACTTCAAGAACAATGACGACAACAACTGTTTCTGGAAGTCACTCGGACAATTGTGTCCCAGGCAGCTTTGAAATCATTGATGAATGCTTCCAACAATTCTTGGAATGTGGCGGTAATGGGAAGTTTGAAGTTAAAAATTGTCCTGAGGGATTCGTCTTCGATACAAAATACAATGGTTGTGTTGAAAAGTATGCATGTGGAAATAAAGTAGTTAAGGAAACAACAGTTATACCTTCATCCACAATACCTCCGTATACAACTACTTCGAGAGCAAAAACGACACCGGTTTCAGAAGATCAAACAAGTAAATGCACTCCAGGAACCTTTGAAGTTATTGGTGAATGTTTCCAACAATTCTTAGAATGCAATGATGACGGAAAGTTTGAAGTTAAGAATTGTCCTGAAGAATTTGTCTTTGATACCAAATACAATGGTTGTGTTGGGAAGTACGTATGTGGAAGCAAAGTAGTTGAGGGAACAACAGTCATACATCCATTCACAGTACCTCCGTATACAACTACTTCAAGAACAATGACGACAACAACTGTTTCTGGAAGTCACTCGAACAATTGTGTCCCAGGCAGCTTTGAAATCATTGACGAATGCTTCCAACAATTCTTGGAATGTGGCGGTAATGGGAAGTTTGAAGTTAAAAATTGTCCTGAGGGATTCGTCTTCGATACAAAATTCAACGGTTGTATTGACAAATATATTTGTAGCCGTAAAGTTGTTGAAGAAACAACAGTTATACCGCCATATACGAAACCATACACAACTACTTCAAAAACAACAACTACAGTTGCTTCTCAGGATCTCTCTGATAAATGCGCTCCAGGAACTTTCGAGACTATTGGTGAATGCTTCCAACAATTTTTGGAATGTGGTGAATATGGAATGTTTGAAGTCAAAAACTGCCCCGAAGGATTTGCCTTTGATACAAAATACAACGGTTGTGTAGAATTATACATTTGTGGTAGTAAAGCTGTCGAAGAAACAACAGTTATACCATCATCAACCCTACCGCCTTACACAAAGCCATACATAACCACTTCAAGAACTACAACTACAGTAGTTTCTCAGGATCATTCTGATAGGTGCGTCCCAGGAACTTTTGAGACTGTTGGTGAGTGCTTCCAACAATTCCTAGAATGCAATAAGTATGGAATGTTTGGAATTAAGAACTGCCCTAAAGGATTTGTTTTCGATATGAAATATAGTGGTTGCGTAGATTCATCTGTTTGTGGTCATGAAGTTATTGAGGAAACTACAGTTATACCACCATCAACGCTACCACCCTACACAACCACTTCAAGAATTATAACTGGTGCGGACGATCGAACTGGTAAATGTGATCCTAAAAGCATTGATATTGTTGGTGAATGCTCACGACAATTTCTACAATGTAATGATTATGGAGAATTTGAAATTAGAGAATGCCCTGAAGGATTGGTTTTTCGATCCCAAGTATTTTGGCTGTGTCAAATTACACATCTGTAGAAATGAGGAAGCAGAGGATACAACAGTAGTACCTTCATACACAAAAAAACCGTATACGGAACCATACTCAAAGGAAGAATATACAACTACGTCAAGAACGACAACAACAGTTTCTCAGGACGATTCCGATGTATGTGTTCCAGGAGGCTTAGAAGCTATTGATAAATGTTTCCAACAATTCTTAGAGTGTAATCGTTATGGAAAGTTCGAAATCAAGAAGTGTCCTGTGGGATTTGTTTTCGACACGAAATACAATGGTTGTGTTGACGGATATATCTGTGATCATCAAGCATATGATGAAACGACTACTACAATACCATATACAACTACTGAGGAAAAATTTATTAAAATGTGTTCCAGGTACACATGAACTTATTGATGAATGTTCCCAACAATATCTAGAATGTAATTATATAGGTAGAATCGAGGTTAGAAACTGTCCTAAAGGATTTGTTTTTGATTTGGAATCAAGAGATTGTATTGATGATCACTCATGTGATGATAATGGACCTGATTACACAACCGTTTCCACAACTTTAACACCTCGAGTAAATCAAGAGACAACTTATGGTTATGTTCAACTCTCTACCTCGACAGAATCATACTTACAAGAATGTCAAAATGGAGAAATTAAAAGAAATAGGATCATGTTACTCAACATTTTTGTTCTGTGATTTATCAAGTAAATTTGTGGTCAAGAATTGTGGTTATGGAAAAGTATTCGATGAAACGAAGTCAATTTGTGTTAACAGTAATGAATGCGGAGTTAAACCAAGCTATTCAACATCGACTGTCAGAGCACCTACATGTAAGACTGGAGATGTAATGGTTACAAGCAATTGTATGACGTCTTACTTTGAGTGTAATGAAGACAATGTATTTGAAGTTAAGCATTGTTATGCTGATGGCGTTTTTGATGAATTCAAGAATACTTGTGTGGACAGAAATGTTTGTGGCAAGGCTCAAGATGTAGTCACACAACCTCCAATAAAAGATTGCAACATGGGTTCATATGTTGAAATCGATGAATGTTCTCGAGAATATGCAGAATGCAATGAATACGGCAAATATGTTATAAGATCATGTCAATCGAACTATGTCTTTAGTGCGAAATCAGATTCTTGTATTTTGAAGGAGGATTGTGAATCAGAACTTACAATCGCACAATCACCTATAACCGCAACTGCTGAATGCACCATTGGTTCATTTAAAGAGATATCATCATGCTCCAATAGTTACTTAGAATGTGATGAAACGGGAGTATATGTTTATGCAAATTGTGAATCAGATTTTGTTTTCGACCGCAATACATTATCTTGCGTTTCTTCACAAAAGTGCAAAGGAAATGATGCTGGATATGGAACTAATATAGGTACTGGTTATGAAAGTAGAAAACCATCCAATTGGTATGAAAATCACAAACCAACACCAATCGGACCAGAAACAGATGATGTTGTGGATAGATTTGGCTTCACTGATCCTTATCCACACGATCTTCACAGTATAGCTCACACTTATCCTTTGAAAGAAGAATTAGAGAGTGAAAATATCAAGGATGACTTCAGTGTAAATACGATCATCCCTAAGAGATATGTAAGTCCTTATGATATGAACAACGATGCCGATGACTTGAATCTTTATGAACCGGCACTCTCAATGGGACCATTAAGATCTGGTTACCCTAATTTACCTGAACATGACAATCATGACTTTGTTCTTGACGATTTCCTTGGTGACACGAATGATCATTTTGATCGTCATTTCGGATATAGAACAAACTATATGGATGAAGTTAAAAAAGATTTTGTTATGGACAGATTCTTGGATACTTCTGATGCATTACACCATGATTTAGGACCTTATTACCCAGGTCATATCAAAGATGACGGAAACCATTATATAGCAGATGAATTTGTACTTCCACCAGGTGATGATTTCCATCATGAATTTGACCATCATCACAGAAGAGGGCATAATGAACACTATCAACATAGAGAATCTCATTATAACAACTATGATTTGAATAATGATGTTGGATATGATCACGGATTTATTGGCAACTATAGGAAAAAAAGATCTAGTGATAGCGAACAAAAAGTTGGACCTAATAATTTGAACATTCAATCATCTAACAAGTCTAATTACTACTTTATCTTTGAACACTCTACAAATTCAATCAAATCTTTAAAAGATTTCTGCAATCATACAGTTAACAATCTCGCTCCAATTGGTTTTTGCACAGAAGAATTTATCAATTGTAAAAATCTTGATGATGTATTTCTTCAAAGATGTGCAGATCGTAATGTATTTGATAGTAAGACTGGAGAGTGTATTTCATATGACGTATGTCTAAATTCAAAACCTGTCCAACTAGCTCGATCATTAATCTTCGATGAGGATGTTTTGGATGACAATGTATGTGTTGAGTTAGGTGATGGTATATATTACAAAGATGGTTGTGGAAAATATTTCGTGGTATGTAATAATAACAGAATGAACCACATGCACTGTCCACGTGATATGTATTTCGATGTCAATCGTTTCCAATGTGATTATTTTGAAAATGTAGATGCTTGTAAATACACATCATTCAATGGAGATGGAACTCTCTTAACGGATTCTGAGTCTAGATTTAACTGTAGAAATGTTCCTAATGGATTCATTAGCCATGAATGTTCGAATACTTTTGCCTACTGTCAAAATGAAGTTGTCAGAAGAAAGTTCCGTTGTCCTAGAAATCACGTATTTGACTCTACCTCTAGATTGTGCGTATTACCAGAAATGGTACCTGCTTGTGATGACAATCCGATATTTGCTGATCCCCATTGTCTGTCAAATCCTAATAGGGCTTTCGGATCGCACTGTTCTTCAGTAATTCATCACTGTCTCAATGGAAGACACTATACATATCCATGTGGAGAAAATAAACTTTTAAATAACATAACTATGCGATGTTTACCTGTTGATGAACTTAAAGAATGTGAGGACATGGATAAATTAAGATTAGTTGACTCAGAAATCGAGAATTACTGTAAAGTTGGTGAAATTAGAAATATGGCCATCGAACCTTGCAGTACAGAGTACATTAAATGTCTAAAATCCGGACAACAACTTTATGTAAAATGTGAAGATGGATTAGTTTACGATGAACAAGACGATAATTGTACACAAGCAGATTTATGTATCGTTAAATACTCACTCAATGTAACAAATGCTGATACCACTGAAGCTCCATCATATATTGAAAAGGATAAATCACTCTTAGTTGTTGTTGATCCGGTATGTGAAGGAAAGAGTGAAAATGAATTTGTACCAACTGGAGCATGTAAGAAGGAATATATTGAATGTATAAAGGTAAGTTAAACTAAACTATTATTTTATCATATATTTAATATTTAACACTATTCTAGACGACTGCTGTTCGAAGATCTTGCCCAAATAACTACATTTTCTCAAAAGAAAAAAACTCATGTGTTTATAAGTTTACATCAATGGAATGTGAATTACCTAAATTTGATAATCAAGAAGAATTCAAAGACACTACCAATGTACCACCATTTGATGCTGCAAAATTCTGTATTGGAAAAGAAAATAGATTCTATAGAAATCCTCAAAATTGTACTGTAGCAGTCAGATGTTATGAAGAAAAGACACATGCAATGTATTCTTGTGCAAGAGGATTAGTTTATGATGAAGATAATCAAAAATGTGACTATGCTCAAAAATTCCAACGTTGTATTGGTTATGATATAACAACACCCGCCGTCAACATATCAACCGATGTAGAATGTACTATTGCTAATCATGGACTCTTTATTCCTGATGCTTCTGACTGTTCAAAATATTATCGTTGTGTATGGGGAACACTTATTGAAAGAAAATGCCCTCAGACTACTAAATTTAATCCAAAGTTCTCTGTTTGTGATTTTCCAATTACCCCAGATTCCTGTGAATTTAGATAAGATAATTACATAATATTGTTTTCATCATATTCAAATATTTTTTATTCTATCGAAATTAATTATTATTTATTTTTATTGTATAATAAAGATTTCTATTTTAAATGAATATTAAAATAAAATTTTACATATTAATATAGTCTTAATATTTCATTTTTCTTTAGAAAATATTCTTTAATTGATAAAACTTCCAGGTCTTAAACTATCACAGATTTTCGATGTTTAAACTTTAATGTATTATCATTTGTTATTGTTACTACATTTGTCACTTCGTTAATAACTTTAATGCCTATTCTTCTAAATATTGTATTTCTGATATCTTTAATGAATACTATGGAGAATAAAATATTCGATATTAAGCTTAAAGCTGTAAGTCCATCCAATATCCTCCAAACAACATAAATATTGTTACCACCTTTAAGTAAGTAAAATATATAACAATAAATAATTAAACTTACTTGACATAAGATAAAAATAGAAAAGAATTGAGGGCCATTGTCCGAGAAATGGTTGAAATGTTTGAATAATTAAATTAGTAAAAACCGTTTTGTTTTCATTTTGTTTAGATTTTGAACTTAGACAAGTGGATGCAATTGTATTCAGACGTCTAATCATGAAAAAGTTGATAATTCCAACGATTAATGGAACCCCTAATGTAAAATAATATATCAATCCAGTGATTTGATTAATTACAGGTGATGTTGCACCCTTAATTAATGTACATATCTCATCAGGTACCCATGCAATGTTTGACTGAAAAAACATTGTAGCGAACAACATAAATGATGGAAAATTGGAAATAATAAAAACTGTGAATGCAATATACTTTTGAAGATTATTTCTCGAGAAGACAGTAAAATATCTCTCAACTGTGAAAACTAAAGGTGTTGTAACTAGAAATGTCATTATCATCATTTGTATTCTTCGCATATAAAAGCATATATTTACTCTTATCAATCCTCCGTTATGATATCCATTTAAATAATAAGATGAAATTGTTAAATTATTAACAATATATACTATATTTAATATATTGAAAACCAAGACTGTTCTCTTTAACATTTGCCTCTTTTTGAATGCTGCACATGTCAATACAACATATAAAAAATAGAAATTTGGTATAAGAACAATTGACATCGATATTACATATTGGACTGCAGCAAAATAATAATTCTTGTTAATAGGGTAAAATTCTTCTGTTAAAACTAATAAAATTTGAATTGTTAGACATTCTTATAAGTTAAAGTAGCAAAAATTAAATGATAATATTATTATTTTCATATTTATCCATCATGTAAATTGAAGAACCCATCCTTACGGTATCCTTCAAAATAATTACTTTCCTTTATTTAATTATTTCCTTTTAATAAAAATATCTTGACAAAGACGAGCGATAAAGATTATCCATAAACAAAAAAATTAAGCCGCTTTATACAATGATAACTGCAATTATCAGGAATAATTACATAAACCTTGTTTAACAAAGTGGATATGTAAAAAAATTGGAATTAAAAATAATTTTTAAAAGTTCTTTAACTCATTTAAGGAACAAAAATTTGAGAATATGATGAATCATATAGATAGAAAAGTTTCAAAGATGATACTCCTAATTTAACATTCAGCGTGCAAAAATCCACATTTTTTGCATACATTATAATCGTGTAGGTGATGAACAATGTTCTTTGTTTTCTAAAACAGAATCTGAAATTATTATGCTTCATCAGTTAGAAACAGACTGGATATATAGTGTGAATTGAAGGAAAAATTTGTTCAATTAAAGGTTAATTCTTTGTTTGTGTGTTTATTAAATGCATTACGTCAGAATATTTACACTCAATTTTTTAGCCAATAATATAAAAAATACAATGCCTGGGAAATGTAAATAGTGATTTAAAACTGGTGTTTTACCGGAAAGACAGCCAGAAATTTCCCATCTCAATATACTGACAGTGAAAACGGAGCTGGAAAGTCTAAGGAACATCACATAAGTGGATGAGATAGAATCTAAAATGAATCTAAAACTTTAGTAGATGAAGTATTAACGATACAGGAGGTCGAACATTCGCCTTTAATTTTTTTGATACCAAATATGGAGGTACACAATGTATAAGTGGTGTTTAATTACGTTATTATAATTTTTTAAAAACACTTTTAGACTTTAAAAACAGATATCAAGAATACTTATATTATAATAGAATTTTTAAGTTATATATAAATTAACTTAAATTAAACAATAAAATGCCTTTGTGTATCATCTTGTATAATATAAATAAGTAAAAGAATACATGAATGATCTTCTTTCTCTGTTATATTAGTTTTTTCCAGCATCTTCTTTTAAGGCAACTGTTCTGTTAAAGATAATCTAAAATAATAAATGATTATATTAAAATAGACACTAAATGCCACCGTACCTTATTTTTAGAAGAATCAGGGTCAACACTGAAGAAGCCAATTCTTTCAAATTGGAACTTATCATATATTTTCACTTGTTCTAAATATTTATCAACCATCGCGTTACGAATAACAATTAATGAATTTGGATCACAGTCACTTAAAAATCCATTTGGAACTTGTTCAGCATCTTCAGGATTCTTGTGTTTAAATCTAAAGTATGTATTATATTTTAAATACTAATAATACTAAACTTACAATCTATTGTAGAGACGAACTTCAACAATTTTTGGGTTTGCAACCCAGTGAATGAAAGCTTTAGGTTTATTATCATTTGTTAATTTTTCTCCCTTAACAATAATTTCTGTTACCTTTCCAACACTATTTTTGACTTCTTTAACAAATTTCAAAACGATTCCAAGGTACCTAAGGCCAACAGTTTGATCTGGAGTGAGTCTTCTGTAACCCTTTTCTTGTTCTAATTTAAAGTCCGTACTTTCAATGTATATTACATTGCTAACAGCAACACTGTGTGACTTTTTCCTTGAAGTATCACCTGGGAAATCTTGTACAGCTACTGAATCTTCCAAACCTATCTCAGAGAAGTTCTCAATTGTTATTTTTAATGGTTCAAGAACAGCCATAGTTCTTGGAGCATTAATATTTAGGTAGTCTCTTACAACAGCATCTAAATAAACAGGATCAATAACCATTTGAGCTCCTGTAAGGCCTAGTTTAGCAACAAATTTATTGATAGCTTCTGCTGGTACACCTCGTCTTCTGAGTCCAGCCAAAGTAAACAGCCTTGGATCATCCCAATCTGATACAATTTTGTTGTTAATCAATGCAGCAATCTTTCTTTTAGAAACAACTGTGTACCCAACATTTAATCTACCATATTCCCATTGAACTGGACAATAAATATCTAAAGCATTACATAACCAATAATATGAACTTCTTCTTGATTGGAACTCTTTTGTACAAAGAGAATGAGTGATGTTTTCAATTGAATCACAGAGACAATGTGTATAGTCATATGTTGGGTAGATACACCATTCATCTCCAGTGCGATGATGAGGAACATATTTAATACGATAAGCAACTGGATCAACTTTTCCTTCTTCAAGTGTCAATTTCAATCTTAAGGTAGCAGCTCCTTCTGGAAATTTCCCATTTTTCATGTCATAAAATAATTGAAGAGACTCCTCAATTGGTCTGTCACGATATGGTGACATTTTAACTTCAAAACCACGTATTTCTTCAACTTTTTGATGGCAAACGTAAGCAAAACCTTTTTTTATCAATACAACAGCCCAATCAAATAATTGTTTGAAGTTACTTGAAGAATAAGTTATTTGATCTGGTTTATATCCAAGCCAATTAACAACATCCTCAATACCATGGAAAAATCTTTCTTCTTCTTTTTCAGGATTTGTATCATCAAATCGAAGATTACATTTTCCATTATGAGCTTTAGCATATCCAAAATTAATATTTATAGCCTTAGCATGACCAATATGTAATACACCGTTTGGTTCTGGAGGGAAACGAGTTTGAACAATACCACCAGTTTCTTTTAAATGCTTCTTAAGAAGATTCATTGTATTAGGAGTGACAACATAACCATCCGTTGAGTAATTTTCTCCTGGTTTATGAAAATGAGCTCGTGTTTTCATTAATTCTTCGATACTTTCAGATGAATCATCTTCAACAACTTTTTCCTTTGGTAAATTTGCCTTATCATTGCCATTACATTTTTCTTGTACTACTTTCTTCTTTTTCTTGATACCTTTTAGTTCTTCTTCCGTCTTGGGTCCCAATAATTCTAAGATTTTTGTATCCATATATTTCTTGATTTCAGAGGCATCAGCGAATTTTAATTTGTTTCTTATAAGCCCCATTAATTTCCCAGTGTTATAGGCATATCTTTCGGATATAATTTCATTTCTAAAACTTTCAAAAACCTCATTAACAACGTCGTGAATCATTTCAGTTGTATAAATAATGCCAATTCCACATTTTTCATTGAATTCCTCCTCATTAAAAATTTCTTTCGGCTTACCATGAACATAATCAAGAGCTGCATTCAATTGAGCATCATTAATAATCTTTTTTTCAAATATTAAATTCATTAAATACTCTTGATACGTCTTTGCACGAGGTTGAAGATGAGTTGCCAATGTATAAATTAATTTTTTCTAATAAAATTAATGTTTAATATTTATATTAAAATAAACTTACAACACTTTTTGGAAGATCCTTGTCAAATTGCTCTCCCTTAAGAGCAATAGATGCAATAGTTTGACTAATTGCTTCATTCTTCATTGTCTCTTCAATTTTAGGCATTGAAAGTTCCAAAAATGATAGTAAACGTTTAACTTCATCTTTTTCAATAGCCATCGTACAAATAGATAACCTGAAAATTATCAATAGATTAACTATTATATCTTTTTAATTATTTATTAAGAAAAAGTAGAATCTATACCTCATTCTTGGTATAAATCTCCAGAGAAGTAAACATTACTATATTATTGGAATAATGCAGGCGCATCTTATCACGAAATATTTTAAATTTCATAATTACTTTTGATTTTTGATATCAATACTTCCGTTGATCATAAGGAAAGAGTGATGATAGTTTTAGACTTTGATCTAAAAGTAACACTTTTATCAATTATTGTGAGAAGTAACGGCTACTTTTTATCAAAATGACATGTCACATAACTTTGATGGGAACTTGGAACTTCCACATCCGATAATTTTTGCAAACTTTTTATTTAACAATTTACACTCTTTTATTTGATAAAATATATATAAATTTCGTAAAAAAAATGGAGAATAACGAATCATCAATGAATTCAACATTTCCTGGATTAAATGAATACTCCATGCCAGGGGGTAATGATAATGATGAAAATAATGATTCAAGTTTAAAACTTCCATATCTTCAAGCATATTTCAATTGGTATTCCAGTCAATTAGTCAAAGGTATACCTTATGATGATGCAACGTATAGTAATTTCACTGAGTGTTGGAAGATGCTCGCTTACTATGGGAATATCCAACTTTCAGCTGGTATGTTTTAACTTATTATAATCATTATATTTTTTAGCATATGCTTGTGCTGAATTGGAAGCAATGGGATTCTTAGCATTAGCAAATACTCTAACAGTAACACAACAGTAAGTTATATTTTTGTATTTTCTTTAATTGTATAAAATCATGTATTTTTGTTAAGATTGAACCAACTTTATAATAATCAACAAACGACTATACACTCTTCAGAGATACTTGAAAAGGAAGCTGAAAATACGATGAGTGATGATGTTGATCTTCCGAGTGTGGATGATGAAGGGTGGTGCAGAAACAAAAAGTATATTGAGAAAGTAGATGAAAATTTTATTTGCAAGATATGTAAGAAACAGTATAATCGTTATAATTCCGTATCATATCATGTTACAACATATCATAGAAACCCGAAGATTGAATGCAGTGAACCCGGGTGTAAATTTAGTACACGTGAAGCAAGATATATTCACTTTCACAAATATTACCGTCATGGAGTACCTCTTCCGGACACCGTGGATTTAACTAATTTAACATGCCATTATTGTGGTCATGTAGCAAAATCACCAAAAATGGTTGAGAAACACTTGAAGAAACATGATGGGGAAATCAAAAAGGTTACCTGTCCGGAATGCAAAATATTGTTGGATGATGAAAATGCCTTGTGTGAGCACTTGAAAATTCATGTCAAAGGGAATCATTGTTAAATGTTGTGGAGAATAAGTAACATTGAAGAATATATTACACAATTTGAACAATTAATTTTTCATACATATTATTTAAAATCTTTGTTAGGTTTCTTTATATTGATAGACATATCTATGATAAAAAAATATTTTACAAATTATTTCATATCAATAAAATTTATCTATAGTTCATTGATCAAATTCAATAACTTATGTACTTAAAAAAGTTGTTTTTTTTCTGTCAATTTTTATAAGCACATAAAAATGGCACATTTATTAGTAATAAAATAATTCTTTTATAAAGTTTGTTAATTATAAAATCTAATATCATATAATAAAAAGCATAGCAGCATAAAATTATTAATCTCTTTAGAAATTAAACTATCCGTCTACAAAATATCCTAAGGTATCTGAATCTTGAACTTTCAATTCAACTATATATCCGTTGTATTTTTGAATACATTAGTAAAATTGAAAATAATTATTTGACATTCTATTTTAGACGGCGAAATATAGAAGCGATAAAATATTAATAAGAAGTATTAAAATTTTTTTAATAAAATATATATTAATTTTAATCTATATAGGTTTCGTATCATTGAATATATAGATTGAGGAAAGTTGTCGTTGTATGTTTTTTCTATAGATGGTGAAAATATTAAATCATAACTTGATTTAATGATTATTGGTAAATTTGTTGCTCGAAATCACTGAAAAATAAATATTAATTATTGTTATAAGGTGAAGCATTAGTATTATGAGATTTTTAAGGGAATATCATTATAAAATATCATGCAAAAAGTTTATGTCTTTATGTCTGTCTTTTTTAAAGATTTGTCTTATTGTTTCTGATTAAATATTTTTTTGCGATGTAACATACTTTGTAAGTTTAATTTTGTTTCAGCTGAACTAGCTCCAGAAGGATTACGAATAATACAAGTGTATACACCACTGTTTCCGAAATTAGCCTTTGTTATTTCTAATGAAGAGGAGTTGTCCGTTGTTGTAATCTTAAGAATGGAAAAATTAATAAATGTTATTTAATTAGTTACTTTACCTTATAATTTAACTGTCCATCATCAATTTGTTTATTATTGTGACTCCAAACAACTGTTGGAGCTGGGGTTCCGGTAAATTGAACAGCAAATTTGGCATTTTGGCCTTGTCGTGCATTAACTGGTTGAGGTGTACTAGTAAATGTTGGAGCAACACTAGCTTCTGGTTTACCTTCAACTTTAACATTACTTCCGATTTCATCAATAATCTTTCCACTATTTCTTGTTACAGCAGCAATTTTACCATATTTTGGTTTGAGGACTAAATTAGCAACTGTAGTTGCTTTACCAGCAGGATTGACAGCTTCACATTTATACTCTGCAACATCATCTTGATGTACTGATAGTAATTTAAGCCAAGCCTCATTATCTGAATTTCCAATTTCATATGATCTTCCTGGTTTAACTGGCTCATTATTTCTAAACCACCTAATAGTTGGTTCTGGAGAACCTGTAAAACTAGCTCTAAATTCAGCTGGTTTATTTTCAGCTGAAACGATTGGTTGAATTTGAGTTGTAAATTTAGGAGCTTCCAATCTTGGTCCTGCTTCTTGTCCTTTACCTGTTTTAGTAAGAATACAATTAAGTCTAGATTTACATCTAGCTTCGCCTGATACATTTTTAAGAACACATTCATATACTCCACTGTCAACAGGAAGTACCTTATCCAATACTAATTTTGCTTCATCATTTTCGAAAATTTGCTTATATCTATCATCATTTGGTAATTGTTTTCCATCCTTGAACCACGTAATTGTTGGTGTTGGTTTTCCAGAAACTCCACAAGTAAATGTTGCTGTACTATTTTGTGGGACACGTGCATCACTCATTTGTTTTGTGAAGTTTGGTGCTACACCACGTTCTACTGGTGCTGTAAGTGCTAAACTAGCTGAACTTTCACATTTACCAGCAACATTTGAAATACGACAAGCATACTCTCCAGCATGAGATTCTTTAAGTTTTCCTAACTCCAATGTTGATTTTTTACCTTCGGTACGAATTTGTCTCTCAAATGTTGGTTTTAATTCACGATTATTGTGGAGCCAGACAACTGTAATAGGTTGATCACCTTCAAATTCACAGGTAAATTTAGCTGATTTTGCAATTTCTGCTTGAACAGGTTTAATTTGCTGTGTAAACGTTGGAGGCGATTTTTGAGATTGTGCCAATTTCGTTGGTTGAGGCTAAAATTAAATAATAGTAAATATATGAAAAATAGAATATTATATAAAGAATTTAAAAAATACATACACGTGTCATTGAGAAACCAATTGTCTTTTCTCGACTTCTGGGACTATACACAAATTCAGTACGTTGGACAGTGGTTAAATCATAAGTTTCTGATTCAACAGATAGGACATTAGGACTATCAACAAAAGTCTTTTGTTCACGATAAGATTGATAAACAAGTGTACTCTAAAACATGCAACAAACATATAACATAAATTAAAATACAAAACACATTTAAAAATAAATACAATTAAAATATATTCTTACCTTATTAGGAACAGTAACTTTTTCAAAAGCTTCTTTTTCATTAACTTCAACTTGTTTCAAGTCTTTACTCTCAACAACAACATGTTCATTATCTTTAACTAGGTTAGGTTGATATTTTGTCTTCAATGGTACTTGATCTTTATGAGGTATTAATTTTTCTTTAACAATTGGAGCCTTTTGTTTTACTGAAGCTAATTTAGCTTTGGTATCTTCTATAACAATTGGTGTATTTTCAGGTAACTCTGAAGCTCTCTTTGGTTTGGCAGTTTTCAATTTAACTTGATCTCTTGCTGGTACATCAACCTCAGGAGGAGGTGTTGGAACACGTTTGAACTTAGATTCAACATCCTTCTTTCCAAGAGCAGAATATCCATCAGCCCATTCTGGTTTGGGAGACTTGAATCTTTTATCTTTACCCTCTTCATCAGATGCTTTCTTAACATTCTTAAGATTAACCTTTGGTAATTCTTCTTGTTTGTGTTCAAATTTATTAACTTGACCAGATTTAAGTTTAACTTCCTCAATTTTCATACCTTCAAATTGTGGTTTTTGAGATTCAACATATGAAAGTTTATCATAAAATTCTTCATTCTTTGCTTTAGTAAATTTAGAGATTAATTCATCAGATTCAAGCTGTTCAAAAGGACATTTAGATTTCTCTACAACCGATAATTTCTTAGGATCAGCTTTAGGAGCTTTTTCAAACGCCTCTCCAAGTTTACCAAGAGTTTCTTTTTGCCAAATAGCTCTTTGTTGCTCAATTTCTTCATTACTCTTTAATGTAGCATTCTTCAATTTGTGTTGTCTGAAATCGTTACGTTGGAATACATCTAAATTACATGATGCTAATACTTCACCAAGAGGATTCTTAGCAATAGCTACAACTTCACCAGCATCAGATATCTTTGTACTATTGATAACAAGATAGTGAACACCATCATAATTTAATTTGTAACGTAATCCATGAAGTGCTTGTTGTCCATTAACAAACCATGTAACTTTAGGTCTTGGATAACCAACAACAGCACATTCAAACCTTGCTGGTTCAAATTCTGTAACTTGGATTGTTCTAGGTTGAATAGTAAATTGTGGTGGTGAATTCTCTCTTGGTCCTTGTTGACCATCTTCGTTGAAATATAATTTTTCTTGATTTTTAGTAACATTTTTAACATTGAATCCTTGTGGTAATTGTCTATCAGTTATGATAGCTCTCTTACCAGAACATGCTAAATGACCAGATATCATAGCTTGCCCATGTTTATTTGTAGCAACACAATGATACTCACCAGTATCATCCGGAAGAGCATATAAAAGATCAAGTGCAGCATAACCACAATCTAATGTGTTTCTTAATCTATTTCCTATTAATACAGGTTGCTTATTCTTATACCATTCAACTTTCATGTATGGATCATTGATAGGTGCCAATTGACATTCAAATCTAGCAAAGTCACCTTCTTCACAACCGACATTATTAAGTTTTGTTCTAAATTCAGGAGCTTTTTGAGTTCCACTATCATATGCATCCTCCTCTTTCAATTGTAATGGAGCATCAGTATGTTGACGGAGATGTCTTTCAAGATTAGCCATTGAGAAATTTGTTGCTTGTGGTGTGTATATAACATTTTCACTTCCAGTAACAGAAATTTTACTCTTAGTTGAAGCTTCTCCTTTGGAATTTGAAACTCTTAATTCATACTCACCAGTATCATCAGGGTATGCATAAAGAATATCTAATGTTACGAATCCAAATTCACTAACTATTTGATGTCTATTAGCGTTAACTAATGGTTTATCATCCTTGAACCATTCAATCTTCAAAGTTGGATCATTAATTGGTGTGATTCTAGCTTCGAAATGAATAGCTTCAGATTCATGGGCATCAATATTAGGAACTAATGGCTGAATAATTTGTGGTGCTTCAATTTCAATTGGTGATTCAACATGTATTTTAGTTGTTGTTTCAGCTGATCCTTTAGAATTTGTAGCAACGATCTTATATTCACCACTGTCAAGTGCAATAAGATGAGCAAACAATAAACTAACAACGCCAAAATCATTCATAAGGTGAATTCTATTAGAATAAGGAATATTATGTCCATTATGGAACCATTCTATCTTCATTGTTGGATCTCCAACTGGCTCCAAAACACACATAAGTGTTGTAGCATCGGCTTCATTAAATGTTCCAAGATCAGCTGGTAAAGGTTCAGTAAATTTAGGTGGTCCAAAGTCTTTAACTGGTTCGTCTAATTCTGGTTTTGGTCTATGAATGTACTCTTCTAATTCATTAATCTTTTCTTGTCTTACTCCTGGAGCAATTGAGTCTGTTATAACACCAGAATCGCCCTCAACATTGACTTCTGTAGAAACTTCAGCTTCACCATAGCGATTTCTTGCTTTACATGTCCAAACACCATTATCTTGAGGCTCAGCTGGGGTAATATCAAGAGCAACATGACCGAAATCATGAAGACACTTCATTCTAGCTGTATTTCTTATTGGAACACCATTATGGAACCATTCGACATACAAATGTGGGTCAGCTACAGGTACGAGATTTGATTCTAGTTGTATTGAGTCACCCTCTTTCAATGTACCTTGTGGAGCTGATAAAGGTGCTGTGAATTTAGGTGGACCATGTTCAATTTCAGGTTCCTCAATTTCAGGTCTCTTTCTGTTTTCTATTTCATCAATCTTTACTTGAGCACCAGCCATTCTTTCTGGTAATTGAGAATGTCTAATTATAGTTTCCTTTCCATCACATGTCAAAGTTGTACTTGTAACAGCTTCTCCAGCTTTATTAACAGCCCTACAGATGTATTCACCAGAATCTTCGGGGTATACAGGATTAATTTCAAGGACAGCAAAACCGAAGTCACTGATTGTCTTTACTCTAGATCCGACCTTTAATGGTTTACCATTAAGATACCATTGAATTTGGAGTTTATTATCATCTTGAGGTTCATATCTACAATTAAAGTGAACTGAATCTCCTTGTGCACATGATGTTGATCCAGATAATGGTTCAACAAATATTGGTACTTTATCTTCTTTAACTTCTTCAATATCTTCTGGTTTCTTATTTCTCAAATCTTCTATTATTTGTACAGCCTTAGCTTTAGTCTCATCTTGAGGATTTAATATTAATCCAGATTTTGCTTCAATATCAAGCTTGACGCTTGTTGTAGCTTCTCCAGCATCATTATATACACGTAAAGTGTACTCTCCAGAATCGTGTGCAAGAAGATAAAGGATATCAAGAACAGCAAAACCAAAATCGTTAATCATCTTATGTCTATTAGAATGAGGAAGATGATGTCCATCTTTAAGCCATTCAACCTTCAATTTTGGATCTTCAATTGGAGTGTACTCAGCAACTAAGTGTGCACCATCTCCTTCTTGCAATCCATCTTGAGGTTGAAGATTGCACACTATTTTAGGTGCATCGTATACCAAAACTGGCGCTTCTTCTCTTGGTAATTTAGGTGCCTCAATTTCTTCAATTCTAGCTAGTGAACTTGGTTGTAATGAATCTTTAAGAATACTTTCTTTACCAGTTACATTTAATGTAGCGGATGTTCTAGCTTCACCAACACTATTTCTTGCAACACATACCCATTCACCAGAATCACGAGCATCTGTGGAGTTAATATTTAAAATAACCCATCCGAAATCATTAATCATTTTACATCTACTGCTACTTGGGAATGGAGCTCCGTTAAGATACCATTCAATAACCAATTGTGGGTCGTCAACAGGCTCTACAGTAGTTTCAAAGTGTGCTGGTTGACCTTCAACAAGATCAGAAATAACTTTAAGTGGTGATGTAAATTTAGGTGGAACTTTTGGTGGTGGTGGCATTTCTTCCATTGGTGGTTTTGGTGCCTCAATTTCTTGAATTCTTTGCCATGAAGCTTCATGTTGTGTATCTAACAATAAGGCATCTTTTGGATGACATTTAAGTGTGGCAGTTGTAACAGCTTCACCCTTTTTGTTAAATACCCGTAAATTATAAACACCCTCATCTTCTGGGAAAGCAAATCCAATTTCAAGTTGACAGACACCGAAATCTTTCTGCATATAATATTTGTTTCCATGTCTTAATGGAACACCATTTCTAATCCATTCAATTTCTAGTGTTGGGTCATTTGTTGGTGTATAATTAGCAAAAAAGCTAACACCATCTCCTTCATCACATTCAATATCTGCTAATTGTGTTGTGATGACTGGTGGATCATACTCTGGTGGAGGTGGTGATGGTGTTCTTTCTTTTGGTGCTTCAATTTCTTGAATTCTTTTCCAACTAGCCTCATGTGTTGTACTACCTAAAATAGTACCAGTTCCAAGCACTTTAACTGTACAACTACAAGCTGCTTCACCTTCAGTGTTCTTGATTTTCAAGGTATATACACCAATGTGATCTGGATTAACTCCATTTATGTCAAGACATGACCATCCTAACTCTTTTCTGACGAATAATAATTGTGAAGCTGGAATTGGTTTTCCATTCAATTCCCACTCTATTTGTAAGTCATTATCTCTTGCTGGTGTGAATGATGCTTCAAGTCTTACAGGTGTACCTTCCGGAATATCATCGAAATCTTGAAGAGGAGAAACAAAACGTGGTTTTTCCTTTTCTTCAATAATTTCAATTTCCTCTGGTATTATAGGCCTCTCTAATTCTTGAATTCTCTCCCAACTTATAGGATGTTGTGTATCTCTCATAATTGCTTCGTATCCAGCAACTTTAACAGTAGAACTTGTAGTGGCTGAACCTTGTAAATTTGTGGCAGTACATGTGTAAACACCAGAATCATGTGGTAATACATGTAAAATAGTCAATGTTACATATCCGAAATCATTTTCACTTCTGAATCTATTAGCATTATGAAGTGGGATACCATTTAAGAACCATTCGATTTTCATATTTGGATCGTTAACTGGTTCAACAACACCATGAAGTTGGATAATTTGTCCTTCTTCATCCTTCTCCAATTCAACATTTTCGAATGTTTTAACCCAAACTGGTTTTCCAAACTCTTGAGTTGGTATTTCAAGTGATGGGTTTTTATCAATAGCTTCTAATTGTTGAATCTTTAATAATGATTCTGGATGAGCAGTATTAAGGAGAAGAACTTCATCACCAATAACTTCAAGTGAAGCATTTGTTACAGCATTTCCTTCATTATTAATAGCTTTACATGAATATACACCTGCATCATGTGTGTAAACAGGAGATATTCTTAATGTAACATATCCAAAATCATTTGACATTGTATATCTATTAGATTGATTTAATGGAGTATCATTGAAGAACCATTGAATTTGAAGGTTAGGATCATTAACAGGAATAACATTACACTCAAAAAATGCAGATTGACCTTCAGGTAATCCAGAAATACTTTTAAGTGGTTGAGTAAATGTAGGTTTTTGATAAACAATTGGAGCAGGTGGTTCAGGTGCAGCTTTAGGAGCTTCAATTTCTTGAATTCTAGCCCATGAATTTTCATTGAAAGGAACATCATGGATATTTGGTAATCTTTTCTCAATGTCTAATCTTCCTTCTGTAGTATCTTGTCCCTCATCATTGATAACAATTGCTTTGTAATCACCAATATCTTGTGGGAAAACATAATGAATATCCAATGTGCATAATCCGAAGTCATTTCTCATGGATATTCTATTTGTGTAAGATAATGGTCTTCCATTGTGGTACCATTGTACTTTAAGTTTAGGATCAGAAATTGGTTGGTATGTTGCTTCTAAATGTGCTGGTTGTCCTTCAATCAAATCAGTAATTGAATTTAATTGAGTTGTAAATTTAGGTGGTCCATATGAAACATCCATACTGTCTTCTTCTTTTTCTTTTGGTGCTTCTAATTTTTGGATCTTTACCCAACTAGATTCGTGTTCTGTTGATGTTATAATAGAATCTCTTGAAAGAATGTTTAATTTAACTTTGGTTGTTGCTTCACCATTATCGTTTTTAGCAACAACAGTGTACTCTCCAACATCAACTAATTTTGTGTGAA
The DNA here is from genome assembly GCA_963280985.1 of Strongyloides venezuelensis. NCBI lineage: Eukaryota > Metazoa > Nematoda > Chromadorea > Rhabditida > Strongyloididae > Strongyloides > Strongyloides venezuelensis. The sequence continues at coordinate 7,234,059 of CAUJLX010000001.1, read as the reverse complement.
GAATATCTAAAGCAACGAAACCAAAGACATTAGCGTGAACAAATCTATTTGAATCTCCAAGTGGATGACCATCTTTAAACCATTGAATTGCTAATTTAGGATCATTGATTGGTGTAACTCTTGTTTCAAAATGAACAGGTTGACCTTCGTATCTTTCAACATTTTCCATATTTTGTATAAATTTAGGAGGCTCATAGACTACCTCCGGTTCCTCAGTTTGACCTTGTTTGGGTGCCTCAAGTTCTTTAATCTTCTCCCATGATTGTGGATGTTGTGGATCTAATAAAATAAGATTATTTGAACCAATATTTAGAATGATATCTGATCTTGCTTCACCTAAATGATTCTTTGCAATACATGTATATGTTCCAGAATCACTTGGGAAGGCATATAAGATATCAAGTGCAACATATCCAAAGTCATGTGTTGGTCTGAATCTATGTCCATTTGATAATGGAGCACCATTGAAATACCATTCGACTTTCAATTTGTTATCATTGATTGGTTCAATCAAACCATCAATGTGGATTGGTTCACCTTCATTGTAATCATTTCTAGATGATGCAAGTTGATTAATAAATCTTGGTGCAACAATAACTGGTTCCTCGTATAATGGTTCATCTGGTCTTCTAGCTTCAATTTCTTGAATCTTAGTCCAAGATGTTTCATGTTGTGTATTGAGAAGTAAAGCATCTGTAGCTTGACATTGAACTACACATGCTGTTTCAGCTTCACCCCAATCTGAAACTGCTTTACAAAGGTACTTTCCAGAATCTTCACCGTAAATTGTCATTATATCTAATGTAACTAAATCAATATTTCTTGCTGGTAAGAAACGATTTCCTGATGGTAATGGATTTCCATCTCTAGTCCAGAAGACTTTTAATGTAGGATCATTGATTGGTTGGAGTCTACAGATTAATCTTGTTCTGTCACCTTCAATTAAATCATTAATGTTTTCTAACTGTTGTGTAAATATTGGTGGGTGGAAAGTCATATCAGGAGTTGGTTCTCTAACAGGTTTTCTGTTTTCAATTTCTTGGATTTTAACCCATGATTCTTGATGTTGGGTATCAAGATAAATATTTCTTCTTCCAACACAATTTATCTCAAATTGAGTAGTTGCTTCTCCAACATCATTAACAGCACGACATGTATAAACACCACTGTCTTCTGTTAATATATTTAAGAACTCTAAAGCAACATAACCAAAATCATGTATCATACGTATTCTGGAACTAAACTTCAGTGGAGCTCCGTTATGATACCATTCTATCTTTAATTTTGGATCATTAATAGGCTGAACCATACAATCCATATGTACAGATTGGTTTTCTTTTACAGGTTCAGTTGGACCTTGTAATTGTTGTGTGAATACAGGTGGTTCTGGCGTAACATCGACTTGTTCTGGTTTAGCTGGTTTCAATGCTTCGATTTCTTGAATTCTTCTTAATGATTCTGGGTGAGCAGTATCAAAGATCAATGACTCAAGACTTTCAACATTTATTTTTGTTGTTGATTCAGCTTTTCCAAGAGCATTTGATACAACAACTTTATATTCACCAGAATCTTCTGGTCTCATATAACCAATATCTAATGCAACATATCCGAAATCTTGTGTTAATCTTGTTCTATTTGAAGCACAAAGTGGATGTCCATTATGGAACCACTCAACTTTAAGTGTATTATCATTTACAGGTAAGCATTGTACTTCTAAATGTAATGTTTGTGATTCTTTAATATTATCAAATGATGGAGGTAATTGAACAGTAATTTGTGGAGGTACCTTTTCTTCATCTTCTCTTTCTTGAGCTTCTGGTCTTGGAGCCTCTAATGCAGCAATTCTTGCTATTGATGTTGGGTGAAAAGTATCAGTTAACATATGTTCACAACTATTGCATTGAATATCAATACTACTTCTAGCTTCTCCAGCTGGATTACGAACAACTAATGTGTATGTTCCTGAATCTTCTGGATAAATATATAAAATATTTAAAGCAACAAATCCAAAATCATGAGAAATAACAAATCTATGACCATTCTTTAATGGTTTATCATTTAAATACCATTCATAAATGATACTATTATCATCAGCTGGTGCTATTTGAGCTTCTAAATATACATTATCACCTTCAGAGGCAATTAATGGTCCTCCATCTCCAGTAGATAAAGGTTTTACAAACTGTGGTACTTGTTTCTCAGGTTCTGGTGCATCTGGAAGTTCTGGCTTTGGTGCTTCAAGTTCAGCAATTCTTGCAACAGATGTTGGATGGTGAGTAGTTGATATAATAGCATTTTTTGCTGAATTAGGAAGATTAAGTAATGAAAAGTTAGTAGGATTTTTTTCTTTTTTAGAATAATAATCAAATGATTTATTATTTTGATTTTTTATTGTATAATCTACTGGAGTAGGAGATATATTCTTAGAACTTAAAGAACTTTCAGAAGTGGGATATTCATAAAACTTAGAACTAGATGAAGAAAATGCACTACTTTTTGATTTATTTACAAGAGTTTTCCTTAGTAATGAAGAACTTAATGGTATATCACTCATATTGATTAAGAAAAATATAATTTAAGTATGATATAGTTATTAGAAAGTTTAAATATAATCGAAAGAAGATATAATATTGATGAATAAAAGTTAAGAATTCAAAAATATGTATTTCAATTGGAAAGTTATTTAACAATAATAAAAATTACAATCCTCCTACACAACAAAATAATTTATACAACTTTGTTTGCACTATGGATAATAAAGTTCTATACAAATGACTTCTAAAAATTGTGTATAGGTAAGCTGCCTTTTAAGTTTATTCTTTAATGTTATTTTCTAACAATTACATTCCTACATAATTTATATTTGAATTTATGTAGAAAAGAGTAACACTAAATGGTTAAGTATAAAAGAATATTACTGGTATTCTCTCATATAATATACATTTCTGACTCGAAATTGAAACTTATTATTATTCTTATACATATTGATGGTAAAGATAATCTAATACACAAATATAGATGAACTAACGTAACTAAAGTTAATTTTGTAAAATAATTAACTATAAGTTTTTTATTCTTTTCGATATATTTTTTAATTGATATAATAAAAAATATTATTTTAGAAAACTTACGTTGAACAAAAAATTTGGTATTTGATCGTGCTTCACCATTTTTATTAACTGCTAAGCATGTATATGTTCCACTATCATAACTGTATACGTGAAGAATATCAAGTGATACAAATCCAAAATCATGGAAAGTACGATATCTATGTGCTGATGGTAATGGTTTATCATCTTTTAGCCATATAATTTTCATTGAATTATCACCAACTGGTTCAATCTTGGCTTCAATATGAAGAGGTAATCCTTCCTCTATCTCACCAATATCAGCTGGTAATGGTTGTATGAAGACTGGTGAATCATTAATAACAATATCTGCAATTTCTTCTTTGCCATATTTATTAAGATTTTCAATATATTCAATCTTTGGTAATGATTCTTCATGATGAGTATCTGTTTTAATTACAACATCAGGATGTACAGTGATAAAGAATTTTTTGGTACATTCACCTTGTTGATTCTTTACTTTAACAACATACTCTCCACTATCTTCTGAGATAAGTTCACTTATTGATAGTCCAACGATACCTAATTCATTTGTCATTTTTATTCTATTTGCTGCAAGTAATGGAATACCATTATGTGTCCATTCAACTCTTGAAGTTGGATCATTTAATGGTGATAATTTATAGAGAACAATTATGTTTTCATGTTCATTTTTCTCAATATTTTGACCATCATTAATTTCTCCCATTAATGTTGGTGGTGCTTCACATTCACCATCAGCAATTTCATATAGTTGTCTCTCTTTAGGTGCTTCTAATTCTTTAATTTTTTCTAGTCCTTCAGGATGTTGCGGTTCCAAATATAAGTTTCCTTGTTTTGTTACACTTAACTCAATAGATGATTCAACAGATCCTAATTCATTGCTTGCTACACATTTATAGATACCAGAATCTTCAGGATATACATAGAGAATATCTAAAGCAATATAACCAAAATCAAACATTGTCTTGTATCTGTGTGCTGCTGGAAGTGGTCTATCATTGAAAAACCAATCAACTTTCATTTTAACATCAGATGGTGGAACGATTCTTGCCTCAAAATGAACAGAATCATTCTCATTAGCATCAACCTTTCCTTGTAATGGTCTAACAAATTTAGGTGCCTCTAATGATTGAATTTCTTCTGGTCTTTCAACAGGAACAGGCCCAATATGTACTTGATAAGCATCAAGATATCCGATTTGTGCTAATGATTCTTGATGTTTAGAATCTAATTGTAATGGTTCAATAGTATGTGTTTTTAATGTAGCTTGTGATTGAGCTTGTCCATGAACATTATGTAGTACACATGTATATGTTCCAGCATCCTCTGGATATGTTGGATGGATAGTTAAAGATACAACGCCAAAATTAAAATTATATTGAATTCTATTGGCGTTTTGTAATGGTCTTCCATCTTTTAACCATACAATTCTTAGTGTGTTATCATTAATAGGTTCATAACGACCCTCAAAATATGATCTTCCTAATTCATTTAAGCATTCACAGTCTTTTAATGGAACTGTGAATTTAGGTGCTTGAGATTTAATAGAATTAGAATATGCCATTTCTCTAATATCTTCTACATCAAAATTATTATCAAACTCAAGAATTGGATTCTTTTGATGGACAATAATTGTACCAGTAGCTTCAGCTTCACCAAATTCATTTGTAGCTCTACAAGTATAAACTCCACTATATTTTTCATCGACATTCTTAATAATTAAAATAGCAAAACCTCCTGAAAATGCTTGTGTAATGTTACTTGATGGTGTAATTTTATTTCCATTGAAGTACCATTGTATATTCATACTTGGATCATTGAATGGTGTCAATTTAACTTCAAAATTAATATTTTGTCCGGCAAAAATTTCCTGTGAACGTAATTCAGAGTGGAAATTAGGCTTATCACCACCATATGAAACATTTGAAAGAGCTGGTGATACACTACCATATTGCATTCCTCCTCCAATATTTAATGATTGATTATTAGAGATGACTGAAGAATTTCTGAATGGGGTAACATCTAATTTGAAAACTTTTTTACATTCTCCAATTGGATTGACAGCAATAACAGTATATTCACCTGAATCAGAGGGGAGAACTGAAGAAATTTCAAGTAATGCATGTCCAAATTCATATACATTCGTTATTCTTGATGAAGCAGAGATTGGTTTACCGTTATGTAACCAAGCAATCTTTAAATTTGGATCATCAGCTGGGGAAATTTTACAGTCCAAAATAACTGATTGACTTTCTTTTAAGTTAAAATTAGCATTACCAACTTCAATTTTTGGTGGTTCTTTAGATGTTATTGAACTTTCAGTTGCATTCTTTTGAACACCTCTTCCAGGAACTTTTCTAAGTTGAATTCTTTCTCTTTGTGCTTGATTACTTTCTAATTTAAATCTTGTTTGAACAACAATTCTACCTTTTAATGATGTGGATCCATAAGCATTAATAGCGTCACATTGATACCATCCACCATCAGATAGTTTTGCTTTCTTAATCTCAAGAATGCTTTCTCCATCAGCGTTAGATGTTATCTTAACATTATCATTTTCATTTAATGGTGCACCATCTCTAAACCATCTAAATTCAGTTACATTTCCAGTAGCTTTACAATACAATTTTAATGAATCACCATCAGAGACGGTTATTGAAGAAAATTTATCAGTAAAATGTGGTGTATCATATCTTTTTGCCATTGGTGCTGAATTTGTAATAAATGGCGTTGGAGATGCCGCTTTATTTTTGGAGTTTTGAACATTTAATCCAGGAGCCATGTTGTTAAGATTTGTATAATTATCATTTATCGGAGTATTATTTAAAGAATAATATGGTGAAATTGGTCTATTATAATTGTTTTCAATATTTTTTGATAATATAGGTGAATTTCTTTTGAATGAATTATCAAAACAATATGATGGAGAGTGTGGTGAGTAGAAATTACTAGATGAATATGAATTTGATTGATCTGGATGTTTTTGTATCAAATTTTTTGTTTCCTCTAAATATTGTGATGGTGAAAAATAAGCTTGATGTTTATTGGATTGATAAAATGGGGTACTTTTAATTGGTTGTTGATAGGTTTGATTTTTTACAGATTTGTATCTGGGTGAATCATGAAATTGAACTTCTTGATTATGATTCCCAAAATAATTTGAATTATCACTATATAATCCTTCAGTTGAATTATCAAATTGTCTTGCTGTTTGTAAAGGATAGTTTCCTCTCTTTACAGTAACAGGACTACGAGAAAAATAAAACTGTTGGTCTTTTCTCTACAAAAATAAAAAAAAAATTAAACTTTAGTAAATAATATTTAAGGTAATAAAAATTATTTAAACTATAAAATTTAACAAAAGGTATATATATATTTCTCAAAAATAACATTATTTAGCTTTAGTAATTTTTTTCTAATCTATATATATTCTAATACAAAGTTAAATAATAATGTTGAAATTTTATTTTTTGTTTTAGTAATTTATTATCACTTCTTTATATTTATTTTTGCTACCTTCATAAGTTAGTTATATGTGGGTATCTAATTTATAACTATGATAAATATATCAATTGGTCTAGAGAATAATACAATCAACATGAATGCCAAGATATATATTATTACTACTATTCAAAATACCTATTAATAAAATTGAAACTTCCTACGCTTAAAGAAAAAGAATATAAAAGTAATGAACAATATCATTGTAGAAAATGATAAATCAATTAGTTATATAGAGACAAACAATAAAATTTATTTCATAATGGGATAAGTAACTATGAAAAATAATAAAAATTAATTACTTTCATTTAGAAATAAGTAATCTTATAAATATTTTAATTTTTATGAGCTTTTATTTATAAAAATTAATACATTTTTTAAAAATCTAGTAGAATAATAAAAATTTATAGGAAAAAAAATCTACTAATTGGGAAAAAAACATACCTGGTATTCTTGAGTATCAAAAGTTTCCGATGGATAATTTGGTTGATGTTCTATACTATCACTGTTTTCAGGTTGATTGTATATTCCTCTATTATAACTTTCTACAGAATAAAAATTTTTTTGTTGACGTTGTGCTGGTTCGTTTAGAATAGTAGGCGATGGAACGTTAAGTGGGTAAACTTCAATTCGTGCTGATGATTGAGCCTAGAATTAATATTAAATAATTATTTATAAAAAACAGAATGAATATAATGTTTAGTTTTAAAATAATTTCCTTCATTAACAGTATTCTCGAGCTTTTTTCATACCTAATGATAAATGATAAATAGGATATAATTTATTAAAATCTTAGCACCTTCATTTATTTTTCTATATCCTTATCTCAATAATAAATTGATATTGCAACCTCTAACTTGTTTTTGAAAAAGTAATGAAGTTAATCAAATAAATTATTTTTTAGATGTGCCTTGTACACTCTGTAGTTTAGATATCTCAAAATAATTAATCATTTTAAATATCAAAAGAGTTTATTAAAAAATCTTTATGAAGAAACAAAAATGATAATATAAATCTTAAAATTGTATACCTTTCTACACAATTAACTTTTTTTATCAATAACTAAAACTCTCCCTTGTGCTAAAGAAAGTTTATAATATTGATAAATCTCGAGATTAATTAATTATTTGTCAAATATGTCATTAAAATTTATTTTCTACCTACACGATTATATCATTATAATATATTATTATTATGATGAAATATGATATTCATCATATCTCTCCGTTAATGATATTTTTTCATTGTTTTATAATTATATTAGAAATAGGTTTTGAAAAAATTATAATAACTTACCTGTCCTTTTATATTATTAGCTAAAACAGTATAATTTCCATTATCTTCTAATGTAACCATGGAAATTTTTAAAATAGCTAATGATCCTCTATAAGAAGCCTGAATCCTGGCCGATCCAGTTGGATTGACAGGTTGACCATCGCGATACCAAGTAACAATAGGTTTTGGGATACCTAAAATGTTACATTGTAAAATTGCATCTGTTCCTTCAGTTAATCTTAATCCTCTCAAATTTCCTTTTATTATGGGTGCTGTAGTTTGTGAAAATGGTTGTTGTTGTTGAAAATCCAATTCTGGTTCAGATTCTGAAACTATTCCATTACTACCATTTTGCACATCACTATCAGAATATAGTAATGGTGATTGTGTCATTTGATGTTGTTTTTGTAGAAGTTGTTGTCTTATTGGTGTTGATGGACCTTTTTTGGGTTGTACTTGAGCTATCAAACGTTGTTTTCTTTCTTTTGTTACTTCTGATTGGACATCTTTAAACCATTTTTCGTATTGTTCTTTAGGCAAAATCTAAAAAAATTACATTATTAAAATTTAAAAAAAAAACACAAAAACTTACATTTACAGATATTGAAACTTCTGATATATTATTTATTGCCTTACATGTATACTTTCCAACATCTTCATTAAACATTTGAGGAATTGTTAATAAACAAATTCCTGTTGTAGCATCATAATCAGTTTTAATTCTGTAATTATTAAGAGGTTTATCATCTTTAAACCAATAAATTTGTGGTTGAGGATTTCCAACAACTCTAGCTTCAATAACAGCTAAACCACCTGGTTTTAATGGTTGATGTTGTGGTTCTTTTAAAAATATTGGAGCGCAACTTCCGACAGGTGTTTGTGGGGGTGCTGGTGAGTTAGCCATTGAAAATGCAGCTCCAGGAACTGGAGTTGGTGCAGGTGCTACAATAAGCATACATGTTGATTGTTTGATACCTGCAGCATTCATTGCCTGAACCGTAAATCGTCCACAATCAGCAAATTGAGAAGATTTTATAAAAAGACGAAAATGATCTCCTTCTTGAGATAATTCATAATCTGGACAATTTGTTACGTTTTGTCCATCTTTTAACCACTTTATAACAGGACATGGATGGCCTTTGATTTCACAATCCAAAAGAACTTTTTGTCCAACGATTACCCGTTTATCAATGAGCGGTCTAATAAAATGTGGCGCTTCATGATTGCCACCTCTCTCTCCAAGTGGCTTTTGAAAGGGCATATTATTGTTTATTATTTCGTATTCTTATAATATAATCTATCTAATATACCTAATTCGCAAAATCTTGAAAAAAATAATGTTTAATAAAGATTAAATTATAATTATTAAGAATAGAAAAATAAAATAAATATGAGTGATATTTCGAAATAAAAATTGGTTAGAAAAATTTTTCCAATGTTTTATTAGTAATAGCTTAGAATGTTTAAATGAGAAGTTAATAATATATAAAAAAAATACAAGTTTGCGAGAGCTGAGTATATAGTATATCTAGAAAAATGTATCGTCTTGTGTATGTGTTACTTAGGTAAGCTATATCTAAAATATATCAAAGTAAAATTATATTTGATCTAAAGAATAGTGGTGACAAAAAATCCGACAAGATTTTTATATAATTCTTGTACTTAAGATAATAATATTTATTCCTGTGGGCGTCTAATATAATATATTTCCATAATAATAGCTAGAAAAACTTTTTTCTTGTTGAAATTTGTCATCTAAACTATGAAAAGCATTTTAATTTTTAAATAATTAAAATAGAAAATCATTGGATGATATTAATAAAAAATAAGAACATTTTTATTAATAAATCAATGAATACAAATTCACTATTAAAATTACATCGTTTCAATCAAAATTTATTAAATACTAAACTAATAGGTTAAACATTTTTCAACCAACCAGACTTTCAATTTATCTCGTGCTTTAAACGTTATCTTCAAATTTTCTTACATCTTCTATATATCAATATATCCCTCATTTAAAGATACACTCAATGTGCTACCCATAATAATCTTGCCATTTAACATTGAGTTATTTATACTATACAATATAAGATAAAGCAAAGATATTTGTAAGCATAAAGAAGCTCAAGTGATTGTTGAGGTGAAATAAAGTAAGATTGGTTTTGTATAAATATAAACTGATAAAGTTTAAATTAATAAATGAGGTAATCAAATAAAGGTAAAGATTAGAAGACATTTTCTATTCTTAATTTATTTTAATATTTTTAAATGAGGTTAGTGATTAAGAATTCTATAGATGGATGATTAAGAAATGTTTTTAATCTATAATTTTAAAATTTAATGCAAAGTTAAAAAAAAGTAAAAATAATAAGAAGCAATTTGTTGTTTATTTATATAAAAAAAAGTAAAAATTTAGCTCTTAAATGAAGCACATTCACTTTTGAACTTACTGAATCAATAGATCTTACTGTCATTAATTTGATAATGCTAATAATTTTGTTTTTCAACATACTTTTTGATTGTTTTATAAATTTTTTGTTCCGTTGTTTTGAATTTTTTTAATGTAAAAGGTGTACTTTGTTCTTTTAAGTCTTTTGTACCCACTAATATAATTTTATGCTTAAATATTATACATTTGCTAATCGTATAAAGAATATTGACATTAAATACCTTACTATTTTGAGATCAGTCTACATAGACTTTTACTATATTCAAGTTTTATCTTGTTATATAATTTTATCCCTTTTAATCGAATTATTAAATAAGAATATAATTAAGTACTACTTAAAATTCTTTTATTTTGAAAGGTGAAACAAATTAACATAAAATACGCATTTACAATATTTAAATTTTATTTATTTATAAATATAATTTTATTTATGATGAAATATTTTAATAATTTCTTGATAAAATATGGATCAACAACAAAAAGAAGTTTGTATTGACTTTTACACTGATGACAACAATACCTCAACAGCAATTGAATTGAATTCCCAATATTCTATGTCAACGTTTGGTCAAGAATTTCATCCATACTCAAGAACAGACTACTATCATGCTTCTGCATCACATAGAATCAAAGAGTTGTACAATATAGCCTTAGCAAAATCGGATAACTCACCAAATAACATTAATTTTTGTAAAATTGTCAAATCTGAAGATCAAACAGAGGTTACCGTTGCAATCACTGAATTTTCAAGAGCATACTTTGTAAAAAAAACTAATGGTGATTGGATTTTTCTTGAAAGAAGTAACGATGGAAAACATAATACTATGTATATAATGGATAGAGAAAAAAATTGTGATAGTGTTAAAGTTATGTGCACCTAGAGTTATTAACTTTTACATATAATTTATATGTATATATTTAAATATCAATAAACATTTTTAATGGAAAAAATATCTTATTTAAATTGTTGCACGTAATTTTTATAACAAATCTTGAGAATAACACCAAGTATTTAAGTTATTAAAAATACTATTAACATATATACCTATATCTATTGTTTGATCTTCAAGACATACTTTAGAAATACAAAAGATTTTTTTTAATATAAAACTTTTAGTAAAAGTATTCGATATGCGTTTTTAAAAATAAAATTGTTATAATGGATTCAAGAAAGTATTTTAATCGTTTTCCGTTTTATAAAATAAAGCGTAGGTAAATTGTAATTTATCATTTAAAAATGCCTTGAGGAATTAAAGATTTTTTTATCGTTTATCCACGGACAACAGTTTTAGTCATAACAGTTTTAGAAACAACAGCTGGGCCTCCTCCCATTCTTCCATGTCCACCGAATCCACCATGACCACCAAATCCACCATGACCACCAAATCCTCTTGGGCCGCCTCCAAATCCACCATGACCACCTCTCATCATTGGTCCGCCAAATCCGTGGTGTCCGAATTGTGGAATGCTAAAATAATATCAATAGAAATATTTTAATAAAATTTTCTTACGCTTCAAGAGTAGAAACAAAAGCAACAGCAGCAACAATATATCCGAGAATTTGCATGATTTATAAAAGTATTATTTTGACTTTGATAAATTAATGGAAGATCATTCCAATAAATACACCAATTTCAAGGTTGAAAATTGAAACACTGCCATTATTTAGCAAATGTATATCGTTATGGTAAACGTGAATGAAAAACCCGTTTATCTAAATAATTTATTTATCTTTGTCGTACTTTTTAAACATTTTTTTCTTTTTTTCTTCCTCCCATTTACAAATATCTCGTCAACGATCTTTGTAATACATAATATAGTTTAATAAATAATAAAGTTTAAAAATTAAAATTTAAAGTTGAATTAATTACATGTATAAAAAGTAGGAAACTATACGTTTCTCTCCGTTTTAAAACCAAAATATTGTACTATAAAATTATCAAAATATTTCTAATTCACTAGAAATGTTTATTTGACAAATAAAATTAATCAATCTAATAATAAATATATTCCAAGAATGTAAAATAAAAATATTTCCTTCAGATTCAAGATTATTCTTAAAAATTATTACCATTCTTAAAAAAAATTATTTTATTTCATTATTTCTTACACTTCACAATTTCAAGAATACAATTACAAAATAAGTTATTTACTTTTACTAAAGAAGTTCGTGATAGCGTTCATGGATTCTTTGCTAGCAAATCTTTGAAATAAAATAGGAATTTCAACTTTATTTACTTCATGAAGTTTCGCTCTGTGAATATCTCTTAAAAGTTTTTTATTGATCTTCATTGCCTCAGGATACAACGATGAAATTTCTTTGACTTTCTTTTCTGATGCCACCATAAAATCTGTGTATGATACAACTTCATTAATCAGGTTTCTTTCTTTAGCTTCTTGAGCAGTTAATTTCTTACCAAATATCAACATTTCCGAAGCTTTTAAGTGTCCCATCAATAATGGGAAAAGTATAAGAACTACATCCTTCTGCACTAAGAGCTAACTTATGAAATGGTGTTTCAAATGTTGCTTTATCAGATGCAATAACGTAATCATACATAGCTAATGTTGTAACAGTGATTCCAACGGCAGGTCCATTAATTAACCCAATTAATGGTTTATCATGATCAATAAAAGCTGTTACGAAATTATCAAAAATTTTAGAAGCTTTCTCTCCTATTGCTTTGATATCCTCGACTGATTGAACGTTGGCGAAATTTGATAAATCATTTCCAGAACTAAAGAAATTACCAGTACCAGTTATAACTGTAACAGAGGTAGTAGTATCCTTATTTGATTCTCTAAGAGCATTTCCAATGGCATCATACATATCCAATGTAAGAGCATTATATTTCTTAGGTCTATTCATTGTTATCTTGTAAACTTTATCTTCCTTTGTTATATCTATACCAGGTACATTGATAGATGATGATGATGACGTTGTAGATTCACTATTCACTTTTTCTTCTTCCTTCAATAGGTTATTTACTAAATCAACATACTTCTTTTCAGCTTCCTCACGACTCAAACCAAAAGCTTCTTTGTGAGCATCATATTTTGCACGGGCCACAAAATTCATTGCACCTGGTCTTGACCCAGAAACATCTCCACTAGTTGCCTTAAAAACACATCAATAAAATCATTTTTACCTTAAAAAACTAACCTGTTTAAATAAACCATACAATTTAAGTTTCACATCATTATCAGGTTCTTCACGAAGTTTTTTTAAATTTTTTTGTGCCTCAGCAAAATTTGATGAACATAATCTTAAGGAGTTAAACAAAACTCTATTTTTTCCTGATAAAGTGCCTATCAAATTTTTTGACCTTAAAAGAAACATTTTGTGTCGAAAAACAACTGAATAGAAATTAACTCAATAATGTACGAATATTAGAATAATGTAATTAGATATACTATCTTACAATCAATCAACAAAGAGATGTACGTCTCAAACATCAATAATGGTAATCATTTGTATGCAATTGTTGATAAAATAACCATTAAAAACAACACGGCCGAGATAAAAAAGTGTTATATATTATGGCTCTTCAATGTTGTTCATGGTAAAATGTGTACATTTATTTCCATTCAAGAGTAATCAAGAAGGGTTCTTTAATGTTTTTTCATCAAAAGTGACTTTATTTACGTTTTTGCAACAATGAAAAGTTTAAATCTTTATTGTGATGAAAATTTAGTTATAGTTTACAATGGCAAAACATTCGAGATCAATCTTGAATATCAAGCATAATTTTATTTATTTCTATTATTTTGAATACAATTTAATGGGGGTTTTTTTTGTTTTTTAATATTCTATACCATTAGGTAATTTATTTATTGTTGAAAACGTTAAAATATAAATATTTATATGATAACAATGAGTGTTATGTATTTTGAAGAAAAAAAAATAAACAAGTTGTTTAGATATATTCTATTAATACGTTTGAAAAAATATTTACCATAATATATTTTTATAATACTATCCTTTATTTAAAATTCACATCTAAACAAATATACAAAAACTATGAGTATCCTTGAAAAATAGTTAATTTTAAAGAATGATTCTAAATGATAAAATTTTTTGTTATTCTTGACATCCCAATTTTCATATTTACATAAATTCAAAAAAAATCAATCTTTTTTTTATTTTTTAACTTCTGAAAGTTTTTTTGTACATTTCAAGACTACTCAATTAAGTTGATACATGAATTCTAATACTTTTTCAGTGATTTTTTTCACTATAGCAATGCTTCCAAATTTCAGCAAGGCAAACACTACTGTGAAATCTATAAAAAATCACTAATGGTGATACAGCATATACTAGTGATAAATAATTCGTAACGTTTATTGTTGATACATTAACTTCTTTAGTCGATTGAGAGTCAGTATTTCCAAAGATACATTTCATTCCTTCTAATGTATGGAAAAAAAATAAGCTAACATTTGCTATAAGAAGAAAAGTAACAAATTGTTTCCCAGGTTTTTTCAATCTTGCTGATTTTGAAGATGCCTTCATTCTTGAACCAACCAAAATAAATAGTGCTTGAAATGTTGATTCTATAATTCTTGTAAGAAAAACAAGTATTGATAGTGTGTTGATATTAAAGTTAGATGATAAATTTTGTAAAGGTATAAAAACATTTTCTGGGTTATTAGAATTCTGACTAACATAATCTTGAGATTGATCTCCGTTATTTGTATACCATACACCTATCCATACAATTATTCCAATACAAGAATAAATTTGTTCTCCAACCAGACCAACTCCGAGTAGTAAATCATCTAAAAATTCACTGTTTGTTCTTTTGATCTTACCACCTTCATAATTAAGTTTTGTCATTTGAAATAAACCAATTACTACAGCAAATAACATAACAGTAAACATTATTAAATCCGATACTCTAAATACATGAATTGCATAATCATTTTTTTGTTGTTGATAAAAAACACAATACATAAGAATGGACACAAAACAACATATAAGGAAAAGTATTCCACAGAAAAGTCCTGATGAAGATGCAGAACAGTCAATAGAAACTCTATTTTTACGTTTTGCTTTGACAATACTTTTCTTGCTCATTGATTGTGTTATTGCTGATATTGGAGATTGATTTGAATTTGATTCGTAAGTTGTAATAGGGGAACTCTTATCACACAGAAATTCACCATCAATATAATCATTAGGTTTACTATGATGCTGTTTTAATAAGTTTTGTGATTGGCAAATAGATAATAAATCAAGTTGTTTATCATCTACCTCATCATCTTCTTCGCTTAACACTTTCCACATCACAAACATAATAGCAGCTCCAATGACACTATATTCAACAATACAAGTTATCACAAAAGTTGTGAAATCCCCAAAATATTCATAAGCTGTTATTCTTCCTAAAACATTTCGATTTGGATATGATCTAAACTTAATAGATGAAGATATTGAAGAGGGTATTGAAATCATTTCACTGTGATCTTCTATTTCTGTGTTATTATCAATAAGTGTTTTAATGGTCGAAGTAAGTATTTCTTTCACATTGTCATGAGTCATATTAAAAACATCAAATACATTTGAATCTGTAGTGTACAATGAGGTAATCCTACTGGAATTATTTATTACATCATCAACTGTTTCAATGGAGGAACCGGCTAGAATATCAAAACTGGATGGTGAGAAGTCCCCAACAAGATTGTTTAATGTTGACTGAGCAATATTAGTTATATTTACAATTGGATTATTTTCAACTAAAATTTTTTTTATATTTCCTTTATTTTTTTTAGCCAAAACCATTCTAAACCAAGTCCAAATGTTAACGGCTAATAAATGCATAATACCAAATTTTGCAATATTTCTTTGCTTGGACACAACAACTTTACTATTGCAGAATATAAAGTGCATTTGAAGGAAGGTAAATAATCCGGATAATATTAAATTAATCATTGAATGTGGAAGACAACTTTCACACGTGAAACAAAGCATAATCTCAAGGAAAAACAGTATAATCCCAGCTGATCCAAAAAATAGGACACCAAGACGTAGATAAAGAGAACCTGCTCCTTCACCATGATGAGAAGTTGGAGATAACGTATGCTTCTAAATAATATACATTAAAAAACTTAATCTACGAAATTTACATAATACGTCATTTCAGAAATAATATTTTTCCTTAAAAAAACTTGAAGTATTTTATTATACCATGCTGGATATATGATAAATAAATAACAATAAACTAAAAATAAAATTCCAAGTCCATACATTAAAGAATATAATATCTAAAAAAAATATTATTACTTCAAAAATTTACTATACCATTTCTGCTTGCCATGTAGCATTATTAGATTGTTGTACAGTCTCTTGAACTATTGAATAAACTATTGCAAGAATAGCATATAATATTGTTATACATGAAATTAGATGTGAAAATGCAGCTTTAGAATATTTTCTTTTAGTAGTAGATGTATCATTTCTATGATTACCGAATAATCTTGAATTTAAGGAGATTGAATCACTGTTTCTACAATTCCTATTTTGAAGATCAACATTGTGATTTAATGTAGAATTTTTTGATGATTCAATATCATCATTATCATCAAATAGGTGAGCAGATGAGGAAACTGTTTGTGGAGAAGTTAGTGATAGTGATGAAATATACTGCTCATTGGTATTTGAATTCCATTTAGATGTAATAGTCAGTTCTTTATGTAGTGAATTAGTAGTAGCATTTTTTTCTTTTTCAAATAGCACATTTTTTGTGCTACCAATATTTTCCATAATATTCCTAAAGTAAAAATAAATTTAAATAAAGTTTAACTTTTAAATTACTTCATTATATAGCAATTCTACTTCATTAAGTAAACCTTTTGACACTAGTATTTAAAGATAATACGATACTGAAAAAAACCTTTAAACTTTATTCTTTAAAAATAAATCTACTAACAATATCTTTTTTAATTTCCGTATCACACTTTCTCAATATTACTTTAAGAAGATTATCGTAACTTTAAATAATACTCAAATATTAGTAGTAAAGATATCCTAAATTTTCACAACAAACTAAATTAGTTACAATCCGGCTATTTCTTAAATAACTTTTAGCATCAAAATTCATAAAATTATAATTTTAAAAATTGTATTAGATCTAAATATATTAAAAGAAAAATCAGGAAATACACTTAACCACACTAATGTCACTTTAGTATTAAAGTTTCTTATATAACTTGATTGTTGATAATACTAACATTGTTAAATGGAGAATAAAAAGAGTTAAGCATTCTGGTATAATGATGATAATTAGTTTTTTTAATTAAAAAATATCCATCTATAAACGAAGTCTAGACCACATTAAACTTGAAATCGGAACGTAAAAAATCAAAATTCAACAAATCAAAATTGCAGAAGAATCAATTAAGTAAAATAAACAATAAACTTTACTTTAATATGTTAAAACAACAAACTATTATAATTTTATCAAATAAATTTTGTAGCGAGAGCTAAAACCTTTGAAATTTGTACTTTATCTCTATATTTAAGTAAATGTCCTGGAATAGGTGAAGATATACGATTTCCAAGTGGATTGCCCTCATCATCCAACAAAACAATATTATTGGTATCCGTTGATGGGATTCCATGTTTCCTATAGTGAACATGTGTATTAGCTCCAACAACAAAAGCCTTCTTCATTTGCCCATCAACTGCAACAAGTATCTTATCACCAATAGTAGCGTGAGGCATGTGTTTTTTTCTCCTTCCTTGTTTGTATACGTGAATACAGTAAGGAAGTTTTCCGGAACTATTTGCTTGTTGTCCTAAATCTGAATTGTCAACAACAACAAAGCGAGTTCTCCTATGAATCCCAAGATTTGGTGGTCTAGTACGATGTTTACTTAGTTCATATCTAAAAAGAAATAATTTAATTATATTAAATATAATAGTCTAATTTTTATTATCTTTTTTTAATTAAAAAATTTTATAAAACTACTATGAACAAAGTTAATAATAAAAGGCACCATTCCACTTCTTAGATTTTCTAACTTCTTCAGTTGCATTTATTTGATTATATGGACAGTGTCTACAAGCGTTGCCACAACATTTTGCCTTGTAAAGATGTTGAGAAACAGTCATAACAATGTAACCGGTTTTAGGATCCTTATACGTTAAAACTCTATCTTGAATAGCTTTTAAATGGGTCATATATATGTCTCTCTCTTCTTTTGAAAGTTTCTTATACACTTCATAACTAATTTCACTTTTCTTCAAGGAATCTTCAAACAATCTTTGACTCGTCCTCATTGTTACCCTTCCATTCTTATCCTTTTTATATGGTACTAATTCATAAGAAATATTACTATCATCTTTCTTTGAAGTAACATAACACGGTGCTATTTTATTTTTATCAAAATTTTGTAGTTTCTTTGAGACCTCGGGTACTGAATCTGTCGAACAATATCTAGCTATAATTCTAAAAAAGATTTTTGTTTGATAAATGTATAAAATTTGAATATGGCCCAATTTTTAGAAATTTTCTTATTTAATATTAAAATTCAAACTTACTCTGGTTGTGGGTACCATCGTCCAGAAGCCATTGAAAGAGAGGTATGAACTAATTGTTTAACTTCACACAATTTTCCCCTGAGAATGTTCATATCTTACTTTACAGAAAATTTAGAAAAGTATGAATCTAGATCTTTAAAATAAGATATAATCTTAGTTTAACTCCTACAAAGAATATACAATCATTGATTGGAGTAGTGCTCTCATCACATAGCACATTTTTTTTCTGTAGTGACTAACCTTAATTTAAACTTTAGTTGTATAGTTGTTAATTAATAATCATGGAAATGAAATTGCCCCCGTTTCATGGATTTAATATGGAGAAGTCATCACTATTTATGGATATAGAAGCTAGTGTAAAAGGATTAGAACCAACATTTCCCTATCAGAAAGATAAACGTATAACAGCTCTCAATGGATATCAATTTGATTTTGATAACAGTGTTGTAAGTAAAATTTGAAATTGTTTATTCTTGTTTTCGTTTTTCTATCCCTATTTTAATCTTTTAGCGTCATCATTCACCTAGTTCTGATGATTCAGAAAAATTATCTGCAATCTATTCTTCGGGTTTTACTTTAAATCGTAGAGTAACTAAGAATTGTACCCACTTTTTTAATCAGACAAATTGTAAAAGGGGGATTTTTTGTCTTTATATGCACGATAATTCACACCAGCATTTATTTCATGAAATTTGCCCTGATTTAATGAAGGGTATTTGTACAAAATTACATCAATGTAAAAAGTCACATACACTTTTTCCACATCAAATGCCGGTGTGTTCCCACTATTTAAATAAAAAATGTAATAGTAAACGTTGTACTTATGGATTCATACATGTTAAGCATAGTGATGACACGAAAGTACTGTGAAAATTTTAATAATGGATTATGTATAAATGGTGACAATGTACGTTTACAATTATTTTATCTTCCACATGTACAATTTTGGTACTGATTATTATTTTAGTGTTCATTTCGTCATGTATATCAAGAACATCTTATAAAAAGAAGAGCATTGTAATAATAATTTCAAGCAATCATTTTAATATGTTCTCAAAAATACGGAGTAATAGGTAATAATTTTATAAAATTATTTCAGGTATTTATTTATTTCTTCCACAGTTTAAATGGGGGAGGCCTTATACATTTTCATAATTTTGTTTTAAATTTATAAAACCATAATGTAATTTGGTTATTTGTTTTTTTTTTGAATTTTTCCAAATAAAAGTTTTAAAGATTATATGCATATAAAAGATGTTATATCATTAAATTTATTTATCTTTGATTAATATAAAATATTCTTTTTAAGTGAAGTTAAGATACATGATAGGTTATATTTTTTCTCTAATACTTTTTTTTCACTTAATTGTACCGGTAAAATTATCAATTCGCAATGATATTATTCAAAACGGAAACAAACTTAGTAATGATGAACGGATTTTAAAGTTTCCAATAACTTTGGGATATGTGACACCGTGGAATAATAAAGGATATGATATTGCAAAATTGGCTGCAAAGAAATTCACTCACATAGTTCCTGTTTGGTTTCAGATTGTTCCTTCGTCTAGTGCCGTTTGTATGATAGAAGGTACACATGATATTGATCGCTCATGGATAAATGAAATTAAGAATAATTCTCCCAATACAAAGATTTTACCTAGATTTCTTCTAGATAAATGGAATAAAAATCTTTGGATTAGTCTATTACAAGATGACAACCTTCAACGTGAATGTGGAAAAATATTAAGGAATTTTGTTTTAAGAAATGATTTTGATGGTGTTGTTCTTGAAGTTTACCTTCAATCATTAATGATCCTCCAAGATTATGCAATTACTGAGACAATCGCACTGATTGAAATGTGGAGCAGTATGTTAAGAGAGAAGGAACTTGAAGTTATAATTCCATTACCACCAGCTTATCACTTTGATCAGAAAAATAGCAAACCTGGTGATATTAAATTGGCATTCAGCAACATTTATAATTCTGAACAATTCAAAATGATTGCTAATACAGTTGATTATGTTAATATTATGACATATGATTTTCATGGTGAAGGTATGATGAGTCCTAAATTTTGGATTGAAAAGAATATTAATTATGTAACAGATAACTTAGAATCTGATATAAAGGAAAAGATTCTTATAGGTATTAATTATTATGGGTCAATTTACAATGAAAATGGTGTAACACCAATATTATGGCGTGACTTTGATAAATATATGGTTGATGAAAATGATTATAATGATATTAAATGGAATGATATTTCATTGGAAAATTACATTACAGCAAGAAATAAAAGAGAAATTATTTACTTCCCAACAAAAGGATTCTTTGTCACCAAGATTCAAATACGTTGAAGAAAACAATCTCGGTGGAGTCGCTATATGGGAATTGGGACAAGGGTACAATTATTTTACTGAATTATTATAAACTAATAAAATAAATTTTTTCTATAAATTATTTTTTATAAAATATTTAAATTAATCGATAAATTAATAAATTGCTACTAATAATAAAATTCAGAACGTTCTTTAGTGAAATAGAAGTTTTATTACACTTTATATCCTTTAACAATACACATCCAACAAATTACATAATTTAACATTATCATATAAAGTTGATTAAATTGATTTTATTAATTTTTAAAAATGTCTGGATATTTCTTCTTCAAACGATCGTCAACTTTAATATGATTTAATGCTAAATCAAAAAACATGGGTTTTGCAGGCATTGGTTGCAACTCAACACCAAGATTAAATATTGGCAATCCATTCTCAGTTTTTTCAC
Source organism: Strongyloides venezuelensis (assembly GCA_963280985.1). NCBI lineage: Eukaryota > Metazoa > Nematoda > Chromadorea > Rhabditida > Strongyloididae > Strongyloides > Strongyloides venezuelensis. The sequence goes on along the minus strand of CAUJLX010000001.1, from coordinate 7,212,391 downwards.
TCTCTTCAATATCAGAAGGTTCAAACATATACAATTTATCTGGATTCTCATTAATATATCCTGATGGAAGCTTATAACTATTTTCTTCAGAATTCTGTAAAGTATAAGATAACAAATTGGCCTTGTTTGTAACTTTGGCTTCTTCAATTAAAGTTTTTAATTCATCCAAGTCCTTTCTTTTCTCTGTAACATAATGATTTTCTTTCAACTCATCAAAAACTTTAAGTAGGTTCTTTACACGTTCCTCTGATCTAGCTAACAAAGCTTCTGATTCGGAAGGCTTATTTATTTGATTGTAAACCTGAGACATATAGAAAGTTTTAAAGGCTTGATAATACTGGGCTTTGAAATTAAAAGCACTAACTAATTTTTTATCTTCAATAGCACCACTAATTGCAAGGATATCGTGTGAGTTTTGGATAATGCTACCATAAAGGCGTAGGAAATCTTGGGGCTTAACATTTTTTGCAATATTTCCATATTTCATATTATTAATCATCAATAAATATCGTTCAGATGAAATCTTGAACTTTAAAAATTCAAGATAATGGATTGTAATGACCAATGGATTTCTTAAATCTTCTGCAGAAGAAGGAGGAAGTTTTTTTCTCTCATCAATTAGTTTTCCCAATTCTTCTCTAAGATTTTGAAGAAACTTTTCATAGACACTTATTTTCTCATCAAATGATTTATAACTATCTAATTCATTTTGCAATCCCTTTTCTTGAAGAATCAACTGTCTAACTTTTAATTGGGAAACTGGAGTTGTAAAAGTAGCCCATGTAACTGAACTTTCCATGTCACCAATACTTTTAACCTGAAGTTCGTCAATTAACTTTTCAAATTCAGTTGACATCTCAGAAGAACCATCATGTTTAAGGCGAATCATATCAGATACAGCATCAGATGTACCACCTAAATTGTATTCACATATACGAAGAAGAGGTTGGATCTCCCGACACCGTGAATTGTATAATTGAATCATATCAGGAAATTTAACAACACTAGCTAACTTCTCATAAATTGTCTTAACAGTACGAAAGCATTCAGCAGCAACCTTCCACTGTTTTAATTCAACATTCAAAACACCTTTAATATAACTATTATATGATTGGACTTCCAATTTGCTTACAGCATCAAATCTGTCATTGTTTTTTATAAGTTTTTCTAAATGAGAACTATGATAAACAGCATTTCTTAATTTTCTACGCATGTGAAACTTTTTCCTTGAATGAGTATCATTCCCAATTTCATGTTTAAGATGTTGAGCATATGCCCAGTCTCTTTCAGTGTCAAACATAACAATTTCAACAAAACCAAGTTCAGTAACCAAATCCTTAGTAACACATTTCTCCTGCCATTTACTTCTAATTTTTTTGACAGACTTATAATTATGGGTGAAATTAAGTCTTTTACGTATTCTTAAAATTCTATCACCACAATATTTTCTAAAAATTTATAGATAACAATTATAAAAAATAGCCGTCTCTTGAGAATTTTACCTGTATCTGTTGTAGTCACCATGTCTTAAACCATGTTTTTGTTGAGCTTCTTTGATGGATTTCAATATGGAAAATGTATCGAAAAGAGGCAAAGTATCGTTTCCCTCAACTTCCATAGGGACTTCTTCAGAAACAGCCATTTTTAAAAATCAAAATATTGTTATACTTCTCGACGGTGTACAGTTGGAAGATGTGTTAAACATGAAACAATCACTATTCCAATGTATTTGAGACAATAATGTTGTAGGATAACATGATTGTTTACTTAAATTGTCTTATAACGATAAAGTTTGACAAAAAGTTAGTAAAAATTGCTGTGAAACAAGGTTATTTGTATTCAATATTTTTTTATTTCTCCATTATGGTATGCGTAATCATTGGGCTCGTATTTCATTTATAGTGTTTATTCACAATTTGTAATTAATACTAGTTTATCAGTTTATTCTGTTATAAATAAACTTTTGATATATATTGTTTTAATCTTACTTTAGGTTTACATAATTTTTATTTCTAACATTATTAATATTATATTAAAAATTAGTTTTATTTTATATCTACTAAACAAAAATATTTTTTAACAATATGTCATCTGGAGATCAAGAACGTCTCTTGGAAGAATCATTAAAGTTAGTTGAAACTGAGTCACAATTAATGAGTCAAGCATTAAAAAATAATGAATTGATGGATGGATTGAAACATGCATCAATTATGCTTGGTGAATTAAGAACATCTGCTTTATCACCGAAAAACTATTATAAACTTTGTATGTATCAATGAGTCATTTTATTTATTTTTTTTATTTATAGTTATCGATGTGACGCTTCAATTATCAAATCTAGAAACACATTTGAATGATCAAAGTCAAAATGGGATCAATGTATCGGAACTTTATGAATTGGTTCAATATGCTGGAAATATTATACCTAGACTTTATTTACTTATTACTGTTGGAACCGTATTTCTAAATTGTGGCCATGTCTCGAAGAAACAACTTTTATACGATTTAGTTGAAATGTGTAGAGGTGTCCAGCAGCCGTTGCGTGGTTTATTTTTACGTAATTATCTCTTGCAGCATATGAAAAATTTTTTACCCGATGTGGCAGATCCAATTATTAATAGTGTTAGTGAGAATCCTGACGCAGATGATGGATCAATCTCCGATGCAATTGAAGCTATTATGACGAATTTTTCGGAAATGAACAAATTATGGGTTAGAATGCAGTATCAAGGTCATAGTAGAGAGAAAGAAAAAAGAGAAGCAGAGCGTAGGGAATTAAGGATTCTGGTTGGTAGTAATCTTGTGACATTATCACAACTTGATAACATGAATCTTAAAATATACAAAGATTCTGTCCTGCCACAAATTTTGGAGCAAGCAATATCTTGTTCTGATCCTCTAGCGCAAGAATATTTAATGGAGTGTGTTATCCAGGTATTTCCAGATAGTTATCATCTAAGTACACTTGATGAGTTCTTATTTGCATGTAAACAATTAGAAGATCAAGTTCAAATTAAGAAAATTCTTGGGTTACTAATAAGTAGAATTGCTGCTTACGTGACAGATGAGAAAAATGATGCTGTACCTACTGATGCACATTTATTTGAAATCTTCTCTAAACATGTTGAAGATCTTATATCGAGTAAACAATCATTACCACCAGATGATATTGTTAGTCTTCAAGGTAATATTGTAGATTTAGCAATGAGATGTTGGCCTGAAATTTCAGAATACGCTACCATTGTTTATGCTTCATTAATTAGTGTATTAGAAACATTAAAAATTCACTCTATTGTTTATGGAACTGCACTAGGTAAAGAAACGGTTAAATTTTTGAAAATTCCTCTTGATCTTTATAAAAATCCTCTTAATATATTCCAGATTGAGGGTTATGTAAAGGTTCTTAATTTTCTTGACTATAGGGGGAAGAACTTTTATTGCTTCTGAATTTTTGAAAAAAATAATTGAGAATGATACAAAAATAAAGAATGATGATGAAATGATAAATGTTCTTCAATTAACAAATTGTCTTATGGTTGATCAGCCAGATCAATTAGAGGATATTGATACTAACGAAGATTTCATGGAAGAACAAGGGTTACTAGCACGTCTACCATTTTATATTGATGATTCATCCTTTTTAAATCAATTGGATCTTATAAAGAAACTAAAACGTTCATTGGGTAATGGTGGAAAGTATAGAACACGATATACATTACCTTCAATTGTTAATTGTCTCTTGAATATTTCTAAAAGATATTCAAAAGAATGTTCAGATGATAAGGAAACTAAAGAAGAGTTTATCTTGGATGTATTCAAGTTTGTTATGAGTACTATTAATGCAATTTATCTTAACGGTGAAATGGCAGTCCCAGCTTTTAGGTATTACTTACAAGCAGCTACTTTTGCAAGTAAATTAAAATTTGACGCTTGTGAATCAGTTGTATATGAACTTATCACAAAAGCATTCACATTATTTGAGGAAGATATTAGTGATAGCAAAGAACAACAGGATGCACTATATCTTCTTATAGGTACAATATCATTTATATCATGTTTATCAGAAGAAAATCATGAACCTTTACGAAATCAATGTTTCTTAGCGGTAAATAAAATGTTAAGAAAATCAGATCAAGCTAAAATGATATGTTCCGTTGCTTCATTATACTGGGAATCTAAGGTAACTGAGAATAATGAAGTAAGACCTGTACATAACGGCAAAAAAGTATTGGATTGTTTCAAGAAAGCACTTAAAGTTACAGGGCAATGTGTAGAAGAGATCATTCAAACTACATTATATACACATATTCTTAATTCTTACATTTATTTCTATGAAAATGGATGTACAGAAATTTCTGAACAAACAATCGAAGAAATGATTCTAAAAATTAGAAATAGTATTGAATCACTGGATTATTATACAGAAAACACCTTCCTAAAGGAGGGATTAGAAAAAACAATTGATCATGTTAGAAAAATTAAAAACGACGATACAAAGTCTCTCTATAAATCACTTAATCTATAAATTTTAAAAAAAAAGGCCTATAAGAATTAATTTAATTATCAATTAAAAAATCTACTAATTTTTATTGTATTATTCAAATTTATATTTTACTTCTAAACAATAGTTCTAAAGTTATTCTTCTTCAAATTGTGTTTGATCATCAGTCGGTTCAATTTCAAGTGCTGTTGCAGATTCCTCTACACAGTTCATGAAAAATAACTCTCTTCCTATTATCATTGGTTGAATTAGTTCTCCTGTAACTCTTTCAAGTTTTTTTATCAGCTCTTGTTTCGTCATATATTTAGCAAAGTGATAGTTAGTAATTATAATATCTGGAGAACTGTCTTTATCAAATGATTGAGAATTATCATTAGATGATATTCTTTGGTCTAGAGATGAATTTTCGAATGCATATGTTGAAGATTTTGATTCTGGTGCAATTTGATCTAAAAATTAATTTTTTTATAGTAATAATAAACATACTCTGTCCACTTTTTTTCCTTAAAATCGGTTGGTAATATTCACTTTTTGGAGTTAGATTACTCTCTTTAGTCATTTTTATATTTGATATAGTTGTAGAAAAAGGAATTGTTTAATTATGATAATGTTAAGACATCGAAATATGAATATTTAAAATTATTAATTATCTTTTCTAACAATATATTTATTTGTTAAAATGTATAATTTTAATAAAATAAAATATTATTCAATAATGAATAGCAACATTTAAAACAAATCAAAAGTTTGATCTTAAGGCATATATGCTTATTTTTACCATATATATTTTTACCTTAAACTTCAAGTATTATTACAACGAAAGTATTTTGGACTGGTGTATATTTTAGAAGAACTACAACAAAATAAATTTTGTGAAAATGATGATAAGAAATATTCCTAGGACAATCTCGTTTTTAAACTCCAATAGCCAGGTAAATAAATATTTATTTAGTTTGAAATAAAAATTTTAGATTCTTCAAAGAAGGTACTTAAATTTACAGGAATATCAAAGTAAAACACTACTAGAAAAATATGGTTGTTCTATCCAAAAATTTGTTGTTGCTGATAATAAGTCAGAAGTAGAACAGAAACTAAAGAACTTCCGTATGTTGCCAAACACATTTTATCCATTGTTTTTTTAGTTCCTAAGGAATATGTAGTTAAGGCCCAAATTTTGGCTGGTGGACGTGGTAAAGGTCACCTAAAAGAGGGTCCCACTGGTCTAAGCGGAATCTACATATCTCAAGAGTAAGATTTTCTAATGTTAACTAAGAAACTTTTTTTAGAAAAAACAAAGTCATCGATGCTGCAAGTAATATGTTGAATAAACACTTAGTTACAAAACAAACATCAGATAACGGGGTTAAAATAAAAAAAATTATGATCTGTGAAAGTATAAATATTATTAGAGAAACTTACTTAGCTATTCTAGTTGATAGAGATTCAAATGGTCCCGTAATCGTTGCTTCTCCATGTGGAGGAGTAGATATTGAGGAAGTTGCAGAAAAGTCACCTGAACTTATCTTCAAAGAAGTAATTGATATTGAAAAAGGTATAACAAGTGAACAAGCTTTGAAACTTGCATTGAAATTAGGATTCAAAGATGATTTAATACCTAAAGCTGCAATCGAAATAGAAAAATTATATAAATTATTTGTGAACGTTGATGCAACACAAGTAGAAATAAATCCATTTGTTGAAACAGATGATAAGAGGGTTGTAAATGTGGATGCAAAATTTAATTTTGATGACAATGCTGCATTCCGTCAAAAAGAAATCTTTAATCTTGAAAATAATGAAGATAAAGATGAAAGAGAAATAGAAGCTGAGAAGTTTAATCTAAATTATATAGGTATGGATGGAAATATTGCATGTTTAGTAAATGGTGCCGGATTAGCAATGGCAACAATGGATATAATAGAATTAAATGGTGGCAAAGCTGCAAACTTCTTAGATGTAGGTGGTACTGTTAATGAGCAACAAGTTTTTGAGGCCTTAAGAATCATTTCAAGCGATTCAAAAGTAGAATCTATATTAGTTAACATTTTTGGAGGAATCGTTAATTGCGAAACTATTAGTAAAGGATTGATAGCAGCATTTACAAAGATGAGCTTAAAAGTTCCTTTAATTGTTCGTTTAGAAGGTACCAATGTTGATTCTGCTAAAAAATTACTAAACAAAAGTGGATTAAATATTATAACTGCTGAAAATTTAGATGATGCTGCAAAAAAAGCTGTTGCCTCTATTTCGAAGTAGTTTAGAAATTTTTTTGTTAATCTTAGTTACGCATAGTTGATAAAAATGAGTCTTGTTAGTTATGTTTTTACAGAGCATTCTTTCGTGTCATTTTGACACTTCATAAGGCTACTCCTTGTATCATTAAATTAAATAATAAAATATTTTTTTTATTCTAAGTAGAAATTTATTTGATAACTAAAAAGTATATCAAAATAATACAAAAAAACTTTTTTTATTTTCTTCAAATAAATTATATAGTATGTTATGTCCATGTAGTGATAGAAGAATTATCAAAATAAATTCTAAACAAAGGGCTTCATGGGGTCATCTAAACACAACCCATCTCTTAAAAATTGTGTTAAGTTTTATTTTTTTTTCTATCATTTTATCAATTACGCGATTACTTATTAAAAGAGATTGCTTTAAAGAGACCTATACCATAAGTGATAGTAGTTATTCTTAAAGAAATATCTCTCCAAAATTAGACTATGAACTCTGGTACATACAACGTTCTAAGGTCAGGAACGACGATGTATAATAAGTGGTGATAGTGAAATATTGGTTCGACTCACCGCTTTTACGATCACTTCTATTCGTTTTTGATTTTAATATTGTTCTATAAAGTTCTAGAATATTCAAAAAGATATTACACTAATACAATTTTAGAAGGCGCTTAGTCATTTTATTAACCATGTGTTACATAATGTTTATTTATTTTATCGTAACTGGCTTTTGCTGATAGTTTTATTTCAGGCTTCTAGTCGTATAAAGCTTTTCCTATTATCTAATAGATAACGATTTAAGTAAAAATTAAAATGGAGCCGGAAATGAATGCCGAAGTTAATGTAAGTTTTTAATTTTTCTAGTAAAGTATTTCTTCTAGAACGATGAAGAGGGGATCGCAATGGAATATATAAAAGAGTTAGAAGACTATCTAGTTGAAGCGAAAAACAAGCGTGAGAAACTTAAGACAGTTGTTTCAAAAAGATCCCATGACGCCAAGACCTTAAGGAAAGCTGCTAGAAGGTGTGATGAAGCACTTAAAGGTGTCGAGAATTCAAGGAAAAGTCGAACAATGGAAATATTGTCATGTATTAGTGAGATGGAAAGAGTCTCATTGGAGAGCCAGGAACTAGTAAAGGAATTTAGAAAAATCGAAAAATTTTGTAAACAGTCCTGCAACATGGAAATTGGAGATAGTGATGAAATAGTTAATGTTGTTGAAGAGGATGGTTTTCTTACGAAGATGTTAGAAAAAATTGTCCATGTTGGTGAGGAAACAATGAAAATGATGAGGGATGCTGATAAGGCAAAGGAAGAAAGCAAGTCACTAGATAGAGAAATCGTGAACTTGCAACTCCGCATGACGCTACTTAAGGAGAATGAAGAAATGCTTAAGAGATTAGAGGGGAATCTTCAAGGTTCTGATAACGGACCACTAGAGTTTGAAATGGAATGCGATGCACAAAACAGTGATTGTGCCAATAAAGATGACTTTGCAGATTTAATGGAAAATCTTGATGTGGAGACAAAAAAGAACGTGGAACTTCAGAATGAGTACAAGGAAACCAAAGAGGAATTATCTAAACTAGAAGCTCTGTCACACAAAATAGATGTTTTGAAGGAATTAAGTGAAATGAGTGCCCCTCAGATAATGAGTCATGATTTAAATGAAATTCTCAGAGAGTTCCCTGAACTAGGAGATGAAATTGTAAGATTTAAAAACTCTATGAGCAAACTTAAGGATAAAAAGGCATCTCAACAATCGGTTTTTAACTTGCTCCAGTCTTCTTATAATGAAAATTCAAAAAAACTAGATAATTTACGCCAGGATAGAAAACGTCTGCAAAAGACAGTAAGTGAATTGAAGAATGAAGTTGACTGTTTAAAAGAACAAGCTGGAGATAAGGCTTATATGTTAGATAACTCAATTTTGGATAAGCTTAGATTGGACTCAACAATGCTTGAAGAATGCGTCAATGTAACTAAACAAATTGAAGATGAAAAAAAATAAATAATGTTTATTTTTCATTCATATAGTTCTATTTTTTTTATATTATGTATTTAAGTTGTAGATATTATATATAGTTATTGTTATCTAATAATAAATATTTTTGTATATAGATACTATCATGGTGTAAAACTATCTTTCTTGATTACATGCTCAAAAAGAATCTTGTCAAATGTACAATTTGATAAATCATGTGCAAGTAAAATAGGTGCTTGTAATTCTAAATTTCCGTCATCCTCTGTGTTACTAGTTAATAATGTTTCTTGTGATATTGTACTTTTGCTAAATTGTTTCATTATCTCTTCAACTTCATTATTAACTTCAAGCCATGTTTTTTCAGATCCACTTGGTATAATCTTCCATTCATTAGTTTTTTTGATTGAACGGAAATTAACCGTAGAAGCATTAAAATTTTCCATTAATTTTTCTTCAATCTTCATCCAGGTGTATTGAGAAGGATTCTGGATGGTGATACTTACAATAAAACCATTTGCAAATATCTTTTTTAAGTATTCTAAAGATCCAACTTCAAATGTTTTATCTTTTCTAAAAAATCCAACTTTTGTACATAAATATTCGCATTCAGTAATATTATGTGTACTGATAAGAATAGTTCTATTAAAATGTTTTAATGCTTTTAAAAATTCCCATATAAATCTTCTAGATTTCGGATCAACAGAAGACGTTGGTTCATCTAACAATAAAATATCTTCTCCAGTAAGGATAGCTATCGAAAATGCTAACCTTTTTTTTTGTCCACCACTTAATTTATTAAAATATTTAAACCTATGTTTCTCTAAACCAAAACATTCAAAAATTTCATTTACAATTTCATCATAATTAACATAACCAATTAATTTTGCAAAAAATGTCATTATTTGATCAACAGTAAATTCAGGCATAAATGAATCTATTTGTTGACAATACCCGATTTTTGCTTGATTTCTATTTAATTTAATTCCTTTAATATAATAATCACCTTTAGTAGGGTAAGTTTTTTTAGTTAGAATATTGAAAAGTAAAGTTTTTCCAGCACCATTACTACCAATTAAACAAAATGATTCATTCTTTGATATATCAAAAGCTACATTTTCTATTATTTTATTTTTACTAAATTTCTTCCCTATATTATGGATAGAAAGTTCACCATTAATTTCTATTTTTTCAGTAATTTTATTACCATAGTTCTTACAATTTTGTGATCCAAAATATCGTATTGATTTCTTAATAGATCTTTTAATTTTCCTATGATAAATATATTGAATATAATCATCTTCAGAAAACCAAAAAAATATATATGTGATAAAACCTCTAAATGCTTGTATCTTAAGAAGTATGTTAAATGTATAGGAGAATCCAATAATATCATTAAATGTCATATGTCCAGCAATACTTGTTAGATGGAATATCAAACATCCAGATGGTGATAAAATTCCAATGACTTGAACTCCTTGTATTGGTAAAAATGAATGAAAAAACATAACAATAATGAAAGAGAATAAAAAGAATAACATTGGAAAAAGGAATTGAAACGCTATCATAAATAAATATCCTTTTAATGGTTTTTGAAATATTCCTGAGAACATCCATACAAATGGCATATTTGCCATAAAATATACTATTGAAATTGTACCAAAACATATAATATTTTTGAAGTGAAGAAATTTTGGATAAAGAAGCATTAATCCCGACATTATAAATGTTAAACCAAATACAAAACCAATTAAATTAAAAATAAAACTTCCTAAGAAAAATACTTTTTTAAGAATATTTGCAGATAATTGTTGATGCTTAAATTGACTTGATTTCTCATCAATTAAAAATATCATTGAATGTGAAGTTTGTAAAATACAATATAAAACAAGGACAAAAAATACAATTGTACCGTCCTTTTGAACATCCAACAACCATGGCATTACTTCTGATGATGAACTAGAATAAGGTTTTGTGATAACACTTCCATTAATATTTCTAGGACTTAGTATTCTTAAATTTCCTTCTACATACATATCATGAAATATTTGAAAATATTCAACAACACCTATCATTGTTGAATGAATTGCTATATTATTGAATCTTATAGTTATGTTGTATATATCTAGTGGATTGTGAAATTCAAAGCCAAAACCTAACTGTTTTTCAGACATAAAATATTTTAAATAGAAATCTATTGGATTATAATTTTCACCAATTTTCTTAATTGTTACCTTTTCATTTTTATATCGTTCATTTAAATCCATTGTTATATCTTCTATTGATCTATTAATATAACCTTCATCGATTCCATCGTTAATTGATTTATTTTTTTCAACTAAATATGGTAAAACAAATGATTGAAGATATTTATGGCTAAAATATATCATTTGATTTGAGCGTGGTAACTCATTCTGTGATAAAATAGCTGTTTTACACATAATTAAAATAAAAGGTATAAATATTTGAAAAGAAAATTGAAGCCAATGCCTTTTCGTGTATATTGCTTGTTTATAAATCATGCATTTAATTTGATTGAAACCCAAGGAAATACACTTTTTTATTTTTTTTCTTTTTACACCACATATAGCATTGGCAAATTTTTGAGCATTTTCTGAGATATTGAAACTTTCATTTGACATATCAGCCATATGATCAATCCTAAGATAAGCATCTTCAAAGTTTGTTTTAAACACCTGATAACCACAGCCTTTTATAGTATTCATTTCTTTTTCTAATACACCAAATAATCTAATACAATCATTCTTACTTGAAGATGGTAAAAGATAAGAAATTTCGTTTAATTTTGAATTATTATGTACCATTCCTTTTGGTATTATTTTATTAATTATATTTAAAGTATTATTTACCATCTTATGAGTAACTTTATTTTTATATTGTACATTTATTATATATCCAGGTGCAAATTTACCCATCAGTTCTTTTTGTGTACCAGAAGTTACAACATATCCTTTGGATAAAAATACAAGTTTATCAGAGAATGATATGTCATCATCAAGAATATGTGTTGCTAAGATAATTGTTTTATCTTTTTTAATTTTTTTCAATAAATTATCAATATCTATATTTGAATCAATATCTGTTGATGATCTCGGCTCATCAAGAAGAAGAATTTTAGGGTTTCCTGCTAATGCCATACATAATGAAACTTTTCTTTTTGTCCCACTTGGCAATACAAATGGCTTTTGATTCATTATTTCTTTAAGATTTAATGATTTTAAATGACTCATTATCTCATCATATATGATGTCATTCTCTCTATTAAATTTTTTCCAAAATATATTTCCATAAATTTTCTTCTTAAGTAACGTAATAAGAAATATTTGTTCAAATATTGTTAAATGTGGAAAGAATGCGTCATACTGTGGGCAATATCCAATTACTTCAATAAATTTTTCGAAATTTTTTATTAAATTTTCTTTACCAACATATATCCTTCCAGATGTTAAATTAGTTAAACCAGAAAGAATAGCATATGTTGTTGATTTACCAGCACCGTTATGTCCAACTAATGTCGTTATCTGGCCATTTTTAGCTGTAAATGATAAAGTATCTAAAGCTCTTTCTCCTGTTGAACTCCATATCTTAGTACAATTTCGTAATCTGACGTCCCAATTTACTTGGTCTTTACTATTAAAAATATCTGGTGTTGACTCTTGAAAATCGAATGTAGACCGTGTTTGTATATGAAATTCTCTACCAAAAATAAATTCATATGTTGTTATTGAAGGTGTCCCATCTTTTGGAAATACATCACTTATGTATAATGTAAGAATAAGATATAAAAAAGTGTCAAATATCAACATTATTATACAATATCCAGTAGGAATAAAATTATTTGGATCTTCGAAAATAGTGTCAAAATCCAAACTTATTGATCTTAATTCAGCCCATGCAAAATTCCTTATTGCATATCGAAATGGATTATTAATATTTAATGATTTATATATATATTCAAACATTGACTGTTGATCATCTCCAGTAATATATGTACTAAAACAAAGCGCTAACCATAAATAAAATGTTAACTTCATACTATTAATAGAATTTCTAAATAATGTTGATAGAAATAAGATAAATGAACACAAAGCACTAACATATGCTATTATAAGAATAATAGCCAATTGTTTATTTGTATACTAAAAAAATAATATTTATAGATTAATTATAATAACTTACATGTAAAATATTATATACTGGATGTATAAATAAACCATATAAAGTAAACATTTTTATATAATTACAAATATAAAATGATCCATAGTAGGAAGTATTTGCAACACCAATAACTTTTAAATAACTTGTTATTTTCAATTCCTTTTCAAAAACAATAGATCCCACACTATGAGTTACTGTAAATATAATCGATATACTCCATAAAAATGGTAGTGCATCAAACATGTATTGTTTTGGTGATGATATTTCTGAGTAGTATGGAAATGTTCTAAATCTTACAGAAAAAACATCATCTTTATTGATACCATTAATCTATAAAAAAAATATTAATAAATAAAATAAAATACAAACTTACATTTGATATAATTTTTAATAATGCAGTTTGATAACTTAATAAACCTCTCGATAAATATGGCGGCTGTTCAGGTTTACCACTAAATGAAAATTTTTTCGAATTTTTAGAATAATATAAAAACGGATCAAACCAATATTTATCACTATTCCAAGCATCCTCTGGGAGTGTTTGAACGTAAAACGTGTAGTTTATTGAATTTCTTCTTATTCTATGTATATAAAGACCAACAACTTGTTTCAGTAAGATTTCATTATCATCTATTGTTATAACATTTCCTTTACTATGGATTTTATCAATAAAATCACTGAATTTTAACATTATTTTAATATAAACATTTTTACCATATAATTTTCGAAATTTAGTATGTATTTCTTGAAATACTTTCATTGAATTATTATCTGCTTTTTTATAATAAAGAAGTAATGCTCTACTGTACAACTCATTTGGTATAAAATTTGTTGCAAAATTTGGAATATCAGATATATTTCCATTAATGTAAAAAGGACTAGTTTCACGATATAATATTTTTTCTACATCATTTATAGCATCATCATTTATCTATAATAAATTCTATCTATTATTATGAATGTTTTAAACTTACATTAAAAAAAGCATAATATTGGACACTTATTAATAGGATAGGTAAAAGTATTTCTCCGAGAAGCCATATTTTGGAACGTGTAAGAAAAAGAATATTTCGGCATAGAAGTAGAAATAAATGTGCACCCCACATTAAGAAGATGATTTTTAAAAAAAAATATTTGCCATTTTTATCTTCCTTAAAATATTAAAAATTTTATTATTTTAGGAATTTATTTAAAATTTTACGATTACTAATATTCAAATATCGTTGTAAATTCAAAAATATTGAGCATACATTCAAAATTCAAATCACGTACAATTAAAACTTAGACCATACAAATTTGACTTGATTTTATAGAGAGAAAATTATAGTAATAAAGCACATCTTAAAAAAAATAAAATAAATATGTCGGAAAACACTAACTTATGATAAACATCAAATACGATTGTTTTAAAAAATACGAAAAAAGAAAAAGTACTTGAAATATATTTCAATATTACAACCGTGTGCATTTATGTGTGTTTATTTTCTTATATAAGATCATATACCTAAAAACATTAATAGTAATATACAAAAATCAAAGGAATTTTCCAATATGATCTCACTTATAAAAATTCATATAGTCAAAATACTCTTTCAAATTTGTGCTCTATCTCTATTTGATATAACATACGTGCACTTTCCGGATTCATTTTTTTAATTTGTGTGTAAAGTTACTTTAATTTGTAAAAAAGAATGCATTATACTCATGAGCCAATGATATCACACCTTATATTGTGAAGAAGCATAAAAAGCCGCTATTTTCTCTATAGAAATTCAATTATAGATAATAAATATCTCTAAAATCTATAAATATATTTATCCTATATATAATAAATTTCAACGATGTACGTTTTTCAACATTTTCTAAGAGTCTTAAAAAGCATATTTTATCTATTTCTCACAATAATCCTTTGTTATAATATGTTATTAAACAATTCTATACCCATAACCTTTGCTCTTCAATTCTATATACAATCTCTTTTTGAAACATCATCTTACCAACATGTACTATTTATCTGGGTTCTTAGGTTAAGTTTGACTTCTACAACGAACATTTTCTACAAAAGCTTCCTAAATTCAAATAAAAATTACTATAACACATCGTTTTTTAGCTATACATAAGTGGCCTTTATTTAATTCGATAAAAAAGCATATTGTTTGATGGTTTATCCTTTAGGCGTATTTTGAGGTTAAAATCATTAGATATTTTATTGCTGTTGTTTCTTTGCTTTCTAACCACCGTTTTTTTTACATTTTTAAAAAATGCCATTTTGTTTCGGGTTATGCTACTTTCTTTGGAGACCCTAACCAAACTTGTTATTTGAATGCGTTTTAGTTTTTTTTTTTTTTCTAATTTTCTTATAATTATTACAATTTGTTACTAAATTTCTTCATTTTCAGGTAGCTATGCAATCTAAGCCTCTTAACTCTATCGATGAGGTCTCGAATGATTCTGGCATGTCATCGGGTACTTCGATGGATTCGCTACACTTAGATACAAATGATTATGATACTATAGAAACAAACCGTGCCCATGTATCTTTAACTAGCGAGGATTTTGAGGAAGAAACGGTCTCGGATGTTTTTAATACCGCTTTTATTGCTTCCGAAGGATCTGAGACCCTTACTCCCTCAATTTTGGCACCAGTAAAGGATGGTCCTACAACATTCGAGTTTGTAGAAGATATTTGTAATAAAAAGAAGCTTCTGGGTAAAAGAAAAGGTGTACCGTGGACAGATGATGCTCAAGGAAATGACGAAGGAGAAAACGAGGATTGCAGTGCAAAGATGAAGCGCCCAAGAAAGTTGTTGTCTCTTTCTCCAACCAAGTCATTACCTGTCAATTTAGTGGAGAAAAAAGAGGTCGAGAATGAGGTCACTTGCAAGTTATCATTCGTTGATACACCTCAATTATCTTCCAGTAAACTTCAAACAACGTGTAGAGAGGAGGTTTCAACTACAGTAATGGAGGGATCTGTTCAAAAGTGCTGTACCATAAATAACTCCTCAAAAATCGTTACCAAATTCGAGTGCAATGTCTCTGGAGGTCACAAGAAGTTGGATAAGGCATCTTCCAACTCGTCGACTACATCGGACTTGTTAACATTATTCGAGTTCGATTCAAATCTAGTTGAGAAAAGAAAGATTCTAGGAAAAAGAAGGATACCTCTGGAGGATCTCAATAGTGAATCACCAAAGAATAAGAGGAGACAGGAAGACGGTGGTTTGTACGGGATTTTCAAATGTCCTACTGTCCCTTCAATAGCTACCCGTACTTCAGTGGGGTTAAGAGATGTGTTGGAGACTGAAATCAAATACACTCTACCATTGGTCCCTGCACCACAAAAGCAATCAATGGCATTCGGTAGCATTTCTGGTGATACTCTCGTTGAAGTCATGAAGGAACATGGCGATGACTTTGACAAAAAGTACATACTCGTCGACTGCAGATATCCATACGAGTATGAAGGAGGTCATATCAAAGGAGCTGTTAACTTCTATGACAGCGAAAAAGTTTCGGACTTATTTTTTCCTGAGGACAGGAACAAGGCTGTAGATATTAAAAAGAGGATTCCTATATTTTATTGTGAATTCTCACAAAAAAGAGGGCCTGGAATGTAAGTTTTGTACTGTTTTTTATCTAGTGATAATTCTTTTTTAGGGCATCTTCACTCCGTTCAATGGATAGAAAGAGAAACGTGTATCCAGAAATTTCATACAAGGAATTGTATGTTTTAGATCGTGGTTACAAGAAGTTCTATACAGAGGACAAACACCACGATTATTGTGAACCATCTGGATATGTTCCGATGCTTGATAAAAGTTTTTCTCAAGAACTTAAGAAGTACAAGCATCATCATGAGTCGGAGCACCGTAGGATTAGACGTAATTTGTCTCGTGATAAATCTTCTATGGTTAGATCTCTCGAGTTTAAGAAGCGCTCCTTTAATTTCCAAAGTTTTGATTAGATTTTTATTATTGTATTTATATGTATATATAGATGTATATATGCCTTTTTTATATGTAATAGTTTTTTTAATGTGTTCCTATTTTTAATTATTTTTTTTACTTTTGATATGACTAATTATCAAATATATTTAATTGTATATTTTTGGTAAATTGTATATGTTAATAATTTTTATGTTCTTTTAATTAAATCATTTTTTGATTAGTGTTGGATTCACTTTTTATTTTGAAGTTTCTTGTTTGAAAGTTGTTCAGAATATAACTTTTTTGATAGTCTATTGTATGGGTTTCTAGTGATATGATGTGTTTACTTAAAGTAATGTATACATTTGATTTCAGATAATAATGGCCACTGACAAAGATCCAACGGAGGTTTCTATCGGTAAAGGACCAGCTATTGTTTCTGTTGTTAAAGATAATGGAAATAGAGTGGAGCTTGTAGTAAAGATACCTCAACTAAAGAAACGTGGTCAAATTTTAAGGAAAATAATCGGTACAATAAAAAAGCCATCGAATCCTTCTAAATTATGTGGTAATGCTCAATTTGTAGAATACACATTAGATGGTACATCTCTTCATTTTATTGTAAATGTATTTAAAAGCAGATCAAAAAAGAATCAAAATAATGAATCACTTTTAGGAAGTTATACATGTGACATAAAACAATTTCCTTCAAGAATTTCACCTGAGAGTGCTGAATTTGAGGTAGTGGGAATGTTTATTGATAAAATTTGCTTTTTAGGTCCTTCAAGCATCTAGTGGAAATGCTTATATTGGATTAACTTTAATAAAAGTTGGTAATATTTCTACGGATTGGAAAGAATTTCAAGATCGAAATGGTACAATTGATGTATCTGCAGTGTGTTGAATTGAATCTTTTTAATTGATAATTAATATATAATTTTTTGATATTAAATTATTTTACAATCAATAATAGTAGTAAATGTTTTGTTATGTTTTATAATTGACAAGTAATATTAGATACTATTTGTTATTAACATAATTAATAAGAATAATTGAAGAAGAAATATCCAAACAATTAGATAAAAAGTATATTTGAGATTTCAAATCCTATTGTAAATTAAATTAAGACACTGCATTTTTATTAAAAATAATGTAGAAAAATTATAAAAAAGTACAATACCGACATGTAATTTAACTTTACCATCATTTTATTCTTCCCTAACAAAACATCTCCTAATTATTCTTCTCGTATATGTAGAATATCAGATTCTCTATTGAGATATACACAATGTCCAGAAAGTCATGAACCACACTTTGACACAGAGAACTTTTCTTGTTATTAATAATTATTTTGAACAGAAATTATTTTTATAAAGCAGATAAAATTTCAGGCACACAACAAAAAAAAAGTCTTTATACTGGTAATTATAGATATTTTTATACCTCTTTAAAAGTTTGAAAACAATTGAAATTCCTCATTAAAAAATGTACATTACTAAAGGTAACAACAACTATTTATTTAACAATTCAATTTACACAATATTTACAAAATATATACATACAAAAAAATTAAACTGATAAAAAATTAGAAGCCATGTACTGTTTCATCATTTGAGATTCTTATTTATTCTCTTCACTTGTTTTGAAGTTTGAATCTCCACCTTTTTTTGTACATTTTTTTATTTCTTTATCTACTATGTTTCCATCATTTACCTGAGGGAGTACAACAATACGATTGGAGAGGTCTTCTTCAGTTAAATCCTCTACTTGTGATGAGTAAGTTTCCATAAAAGTGATAAACTTCTGGAAATCCAAATTTGCTGTTCTACTGTAATTCAAATGTTTTGATGAAATTAAATGCTCCTCCAATCTAGCTTCTCCTTTAAATCTAGAATTACAATCAAGGCATCTAAATGGCTCGTAATCCACATGCTCCTCAAAATGGTAAAATTTATTTTCATTAGTGGTAATTCGTTTATCACATATGAAACAGTAGAATAAAGAATTTTTAGACATACTAGTATTTAGGTTAAATTTGATCTAAAAAAATAGTATTTAAAGTAGAAATATTCAAAAAGATTTAGTGATAAATATTTTATCGCACGGAGTTAAAAATACTTTAGAAGTAGCATTAGAGAAAAATATTTTTGACATCTGAAATTTTTATAAGAAATAGGGTCAGTATGCCCTTTACCAATAATAATTTCTTCATTCGAAAAATAGACTCTACAATATAATTTTATTTAACAACAGGAGTATATTTTGACACCTATCAAATACGTGGAAGGATTGTTATTTTTACTGATAAAATAGTTTCAGTATTTGATCAATAGTAACGATCTCTATAAGGTTGATTTTAGAGGGAAAGTTTAGAAAATACACTCATATTCAGAAGTGATATTCTTCATAAATTTTATTTAATTATTAATACACTTTTCTCTAATACTATGATTTATAAATTAATAAAAAAAATTAGTAAAACAATGGCAAATTCAAGAGGTTCCTAAAAACAAATCCCTTTTCAAATGTCTTCCTTTTTAACTGGAATTGATAAATTCTTCCTCTCATCAACAAATGTTCTCATTTGTTTTCTAAAAGTTTCATAATTATTATATGATTTCATATTGTCAACAACCCATTTAGACATTTTATTCTTATCATCTGAATTGTCTTCAAAAATTCTGTACAGTCTCTTATCAACCATTAATATGAGACCCCAGTCATTACGATGTCTAAGGCAACGTCCTAAAGCTTGGTTCAATGCACGGTATGCTTCAATTTTATACCATTCTTCACCAGATAAAAGATTTCTTTGTTTACAAAATTTGTCATTAAACTCCCTCTTTTCCTTTACTTGAGGATCTCCAATATTAGGGTATGGGATACCGATGGATATTACACATCTTGCTAAATCATCTGCAAAATCAATACCTTCAGAAAATTTTCCCCTGAAAACGGCAAATAATACAGAACCCGTACAAGATTTAGATGTTAATTCTGGGTGTTTGATTGCTTCTTGGTATTTACTCATAATTTCATCTAAATCACTACTTCTACGTGGTTCCTGAAGAACTAATTTAACACTTTTCAATCTAAGCATTAATCTTGAAACGTTTAGTTTTCTTACTACTTGTTCAAGCATTGAGTAACTAGGAAAGAAAATCAAAACACCTTTATCAACGTTTTCACAAACATCAACAATTAATGAAGCAATCTCTAATAGTACACTAATCCCATTCCTTTGTTCTCCAGCTGATATTTCATTTTTTGTACAAACAATATCTCTATTGTTTGGTCCAACACTAATAACTGAAGCAAAAATTTGTTCCCGAGGTATTATTTGATCTCCTTGAACAATAGATTCGAATTTCTTTCTCAATTCAGATGTAAATGTGTCAATTGGAGATAGTGTACCACTGGCTAAGACGATAGAATGAACGTTATGAAAAGCATCATCAAAACATAACGATGGGTCAAGACACCAAATATCCAACTTAACTATACAATTTTCCTTAATTTGTTCATATTTTTTACCACCAATAAAGTTTCTATAGCTCTCTTCATCACCTTTTATGTCTTTTTTGTAGCCTGCATCCGTATATATGACCGAAGAGTCGGAAAATTTAGATATATTTCTATTGGAAAAGTTAAATATATCAAAATTAAATTTTGATTTTTCGATTGAATAGAATACTCTGTAGGCATTTGGTGATTTTACCAAAAAACGAATGAAGTATATAAATTTTTCAATACACACAGCACACAGAGTATTGATTTTAAATTTCCTTAATTTTTTATCATAGTCATTCCTATTATTACTGATATCATTTTCTTCTCCATCTCCAATTGATGAACAACAAATCCATGCTCTTTTTAGTTTTCCTAATTCTAATTGATCAATCTTGTAGACACTTAATTTGGAATTTACAAGTGATCGCATTATTTCGGATGTTCGAAAAACTCTGCTTTGTATTCCATCATTTGATGGCTTCTCCTTTAATACTTCCAAAGAAAAACTTTTGAACCAGCTTAACAACGTTCCCATAAACGTAAACAAATATTCCATTTGTTTTAAGCATTCACTTAAATATTCCACATTTTCACTATCGCCTACGTCTATATCATATTCTTCCTCTTTAACATCCTTTGAAGTACATTTTTCTATGTGTCTTCTTAATAAATTTCTTCTTAAATGAATATCATTCAATGAATGAATAATCTCTTTCTCTGTGAAACTGAAGCTACTTGATGAACGGCAGAAGCTTTCTATATTATGTGCTTCATCTAATATAACTATTGAATTCTCCACGCTTATATTAGCGGTATCCCGTATTATTGGATCAATAATGTAGTTAAAAGGACAAAATATAACATCAGCCTCTTTTCTCAGGTGAGTTGTTGCTGCAAAGTAGGGACAAAGACGATTCAAAGTTCCATATTCAACTAACTCCTCAACATCCCATACAGGTGGTATCTGCTTCACAAAGAAATCACGTTTCAATTCGTCAAATTTCTTATTCAATCTCGATTTGAATTTACATTTTGTTCTATATTCTAAATCAATCTCTTTGCATCTCTCAGTAATATTTGATGATTGTTTAACTTCAGGATTGATACAAGTGTGTTCTCTAGCAGATAATATTGTGTGATGAATATTATTTATATTCTTGTTATTCTTATAACAATACGGCAATCTTTTAAGTTCCTTTATGACTTGAGCAATTTGCTTATGAGTACGAGTTGCATAGTAGATCTGGATCTTTCCCATGCACGTGCATAAATCTAAGTTATCTTCTTCATTTTTTATACATTCACTTTTAACATTATCATTGTTGTTTATATATCCTTCAGCACTACAGTTACTTTCTTCATTTTTTCACTTCTTCCTTCAATACTTCGCCGTCATTTTCCTTATTTAATATATTAACCATGCTTCCATGTTTTTTGCAATTTTTTTCAGACATTCTAACTTTATCTTTGTAATGTTTTAACCAACCGATAGCTGACGATAGCAATGCCATCGTCTTTCCAGATCCGGTGGGGCTTTCGATAAGTACATGCTTTGATTCATCAAAGGAGAAAATATTTTTCTTTATTATGTCTGACTGGGAAGGATATGGATCAAATGATCCAGGGAATGCTATGTTAACTCCAGATACAATAATATTTTGACATTCATATTCATTAGCGTCTAATTCAATGTCAATTCTACTTCGCTTCTTACTTTTTCTAACATCATCTCTATATAAAAATTATCGGTAAAAAATAGTTATTTAGTAAAACTTACTCGGAATTTCTTTTAAAAAAACTAGTTATCATCGTCTGACTTTTCATTTTATCACCGGATTGCTTTTGCATTTTTGAGATCAATGGTTTCAACTCTAGTGTCACTAGAGTTGTATTTATGCTAATAAAGTTTCCCTGAAAACATTTAAAGAATAAATTTAAAGATGATTAATAACTTACAGAAGGTATTTAAAGTCAAAAACAAGTGATATGTAATGAAAATTACTAGAAATTTGCTGAGTCACCCCGTAGAATTAAAGCTGTGCCTTTGTTTCATATAATATTACTTTTTAGAAACAATACAATAAGTATATTTATTTATTACTTTACCACAAGATTTAAAATATTTACAGAAATCCAAAAATCCAACTTAAACAATTTTTAAAATAAATGAATATAATGAATGCAGTTTCACTTACCAGTCATTTAGTGGGAGATTTCCCTCACTTAGCTATACTTTTCTAGAATGAGTTGTATAAATTTTATCTTCTCTAAGCTATATAACGCATTAATTGATTAATATTTAAAAAAGATATCAGTTTGTACATATCACGTAAATAAAAAAATGTATGAAACAAAATCGATTCTATGAATTGATCGTATATACATTAATGATTTCGATTATCTCTAAAAACGATCATCGCTTCTTATGAAATATTATTACTTCTATTTTCAATTTTAACGATAAGATTCAATTTGTTAAAGTATAAATAAGTTGATAAATTTCATTAAAAAATATTAACTATTATTTAGAAATTTACTTTCTTTTAAATACATCCAATTTATATTATTTAAGAAGCGGGAAATATAAAAGATAGTAACAATAAAAATGACAAATATCCTAAAACAAGATAATTTATGGGATGGATAATTTTTTATTTGGGAAAATGTTTTGTAGCGGGGAATATTTTAAACAAAAGAATGTCGTTTTTTTACCACGAACGTTTTTCTTTTATTAGTACTAGCCTATTAATTAAAATCATGAAATAAAATCATGAAAGTTAGTAGACAGTAGATATAAAGGTGTATTCACAAAAAAATACAACAGCAGCTGTTAGTTTTTATTTTATTTCATAATTTAAATTTCCTAGAAAATTTATCGTTTTACAAAACTTCTTCCAGATTATTTTCTCAGTATATTTTCTCTGTTCTTTTTTTTCAGATTGTATCAGTAGGGATGATGTAAGATTTTTACTTGTATTATAGAAACTTACAACAAACACGAATAGAATGCATGGGAGTACATAGATGTGTAATAACAAGAGACATACATTTCCGAAGGCTTACGATTTTCAATTCATCCACAACTTCTATTACATACTTTCCTTTTTTATTTTTGGTTTTCTATTTTCAAGCATGATTTTTCAATTAATGTATTTTTATTTCATATTAAATTGTTTTCTTTATTTTTAATAATATCTAAATCAATTTTAATAATATTATTATCTTCAATGTTTTTTATTTTATGTGGAGATTATATTATGATTTTACAAATTTGAAAGGCCAAACTTTATTTTACCTTATGTAATTAAAGTGGTGGTTTGATGATTCTAAGAGCTCTCACAATTCATTTTTTATTCTGGGATTTAAATTCATATAAAAACATCTAGATCGTTAATATAATGTATGAGATTTATAGTAACTATATGGAATTTGTGTATATTTAATAGTCCTGTCATGAATGAAACAATAAGATGATGTGTTTTTTTTCCAAATTTTGAAAGTAATATTGTAGAAATAGTTATTTTGTTAAATGGAATTAAGAAAAGTTTAGTTAAACATCATGTTAATAGAAAGATGGTAAGAGTTAATTTTTTATTGCACATAGAAAAGTTTACTTGATGATAATTAAAATTTAAACTTTAAACGGTGTAAATTTCTCTGAACTATGATTTACGATAATTGATAATATTTGTGGTAAGTTATTACTTTTTAGTTACTGGTAAAATCGATCAAGCGATTTTTGAGTGATAAATAGCAACATCAAACCATTATAATATTGTTTTAATTGTCTATATAAATGATGACCATGACTCATAAATTGTAACCTATTTTAAATCATAAATCATAATTGATATCCCTTGTCATGTTAAATAAAACACAAATACAATTATAGTAAATGTTTATTGTTATGATAATGGGAGTTTTATACAAAATGAGTTACCCTTTTTAAATCAAATTGTACTTTAAAAAGTGAACCTCAGAATAAGTAAAAAGGATACAATAATTAATGATAATGGTAAAGTTAATGAAGTAGATGAATTACAAAATTCACTATTACAATAACAATTTTCTTTGATTATACCATTAGTATCTTTGTATGTTATACATTTCTCTGTATGATCCAGGAATGGCAATGTATCCATACAACCACGGAAGAAACCACCTTCATCAGGACCTTTAACACACCATAAACCTGTACAGAATCTTTTTCTTGTACATGATGAAAGCCAACTTGTATTTCCTATTGAATGACATTCATAACATCTAACTTTTTTTGGTTCTTTATAATGGAATGTTGATGAATCGGTATTATGTTGTTGTTGATTCCTCAAAGAATGATTATCAAGATTAAATTTAACTTGATCTATATTATTGTTGTCTCCATGTTCTTGTGATTTGATTGCAATATTTTTTAAAGATATTGCTAGTATAAAAGTAGTAAAAAAATATTTCATAATATTTCCCAAATATAGAAAAATAAAATACTTAGTAATAAAAATATAATCTTTTTTATTTTCAAGGACAATATAAAGTATATATGTATGTATTAGATACTAAAACTAGTAAGGTTGTTAGATGGACCTTAAAGAGTTTTTATTAGGTAGGTGTTGCTTTTAAAAGAGGTAAAGTCGGTGATCAAGATGAATAATAGAAAGCGGCTGCCTTTAATTTCTTAAAATGATGGAGGGTAGCATATATTTATGAGATATAAGAAAATGATACTATAGATAACTATCATAATACTCAACGACAAAAGTAATTTCTTCCATCAACATACATATATAGATTGATTGGAATATGTTATGGTATATCATGCATTATCTTTAATGGAAAATATGTTGTAAAAAGATAATTATATGATGTTTTTTACAAGTTTCTTTTTAATGAAAAGTTGAAATAATTTTTTTATCATTAACAATATTACACATTTAATGGATTATTAACTTTTTCTACGGAATTTTTTTTATTAGTTATTCGTTTTCTCAATTCATAAGTTTTATTTGCTATTGAAAGTTTATCATTATATTCCATTGTCCTTCTTTCTGCAATTTTTGTAACATTCTTCAAAACATCTCTCATAGATCTATGATATTTACCATTATCCTCATTTTTATTATTATCCTCTTCTTCAATCAAACCAATTTGCCTAAATGATTCCATCTTCTTTTGTACCATCTTATTTTTATACACATCAACAGCTTCTTTCATTTTTTTTGCTAATGCAACCTAAAATATTAATAAATAATATTTGTAGTAAAAATTATAAATACATACATCATGTTTCTTCTCCCGATTCAATAACATTTCTTCATAAAATAATACCAAATTATTTTTCTTTTTTATTTCAAGTTCACTCTCTTTTATTTCTGGTTTAAACATTCTATAAATTACTGCTGCTACAACTATTGGAGTGACAAATAGTAGAGTAAATAAATAAGATAATAATCCTTTGATATATGCTTCAGTCTGATCAATTATAGAAATATCTGCCCTTGAAATAATACTTCCGTTATGTTTACATTCATATGTTCCTATATCTTCTGCTTTTAATAATGGTTGTATAAAAAGGCTGTAATCCTACCATTGATACAGAGAAAGCGCCATTGCATAAAATCTTCATTTTTTATCATATCACCATTTTTATACCAAAAAACTGTATTATTTTTTTTACCACCTGGACAATGAATAATAATAAATACACCTTCCATCATTTCATAACTTTGAACACCTTCTTCTAAAGTAAATTCATACCTTTTTTGTTGACCCAAAAATAAAACTTTCATAAAAAGTCTTTTTAATTTATGTAAATTTCCTCTCATATTTTTCATTTGTAAGTGTGTATAAGAATCGGGATCATTTTTGAATTCTTCTAACTCTTCAGCAAATATTGGTTCTTTTGTTGTTGTTTTTACCTTACTTCTCCAACCATTCAAAAAAAGATGAAGTTTCTAAGAATGAGATAAAAAGTATTTGTATTAAAAAGAGTTTGTACATTAAATTTGATTTTCTAAATACTCTTAAAAATCATAATTAATTAAATATCATATTAGACATTAAAAAGAATTTAAGATTCAAATTTTTCCATATAATTTTATCATTAAAGTTACCACTACAATCAATATAATTCATAATTTGATTTTCTTATAATATGAAAATGAATTATTGCCACATGTCAGAAAATACATCATCAACATTTGTTAAATCATTTACTGAAGATACCAACAAAAGATATTATAATAATTTTTACCATAAAAAAGCACCTTGGATAAGAAATCAAAATTATAATAATTATAAAAAGAATTATTATTATTATGAGCAACAATTAGAAGATCGACCATCACATGAATTTAAAAAATTTTATACTTCATCTAATAATGATATAATAAATATATCAATAGGTAAATCATTCTATTTACCATCATCACATCAAATACCATTGGAAAGATTCTACAAAATTTTGTTTACAGTAACATTAATGGGAAATACATCAATTGGTTCTTCAATGAACCTAACAAGATGTGGGTTTATAGATAAGGCTAATGAGATTGCTAATAAAATTTATCATGTTTCAAAAGATGACATAAATTCATTGAATATACTTGACATTCAATTACAAGAGATTGAAGAAATTACAACTAATATGGCTTATGATATTGGATTAACTGTTGTATCTACAAAATCATTAAGAAAACTTAAAGATCCACAAGAAACAATTATTAATATGGTGACAAACAAAAATTTAAATCCATCTACTTCATGTGTTCCTGTTCTTATATCTGATGATAAGATTATTTTTGTTAAAAGAAATTATGTAAGTTTATTTAAATAAGTAATTAAATAATTTAAATATATAAACAACGTTTTAAGAACTATTTTAAAACAGAAAACATTCAAGTTCAAGTAACTAAAAAGATGAATCTTATAAATTGTACTAATGTTAATATTCTAGGAAGATTAATTGGATTACATGGTAGTACTATAAAAGATCTTGAAGCTACAACACAATCAAAGATAACAATAAGAGGAAGAGGATCGAGAAATAATTTTCACATGGATGGAAATTTTCACCGTCAAAGAGATTATCAATGTTATAATGAGCCGTTACACATTATCGTCTCTGTTCGGGATGCCTCTGAAGTTGATTGTTATAGGAAGTTAGAAAATGTTAGAAAAAAAATTATATATATTCTTTGTCAAAAGACACCAAATATTGAAAACAATAACAATTAACGGTGTTCTATGATTTAACTTCCTTTAAATACATATAAATATCTAAATATTTTATTTAATTGTTTGTATGAATTTGTTAACATATTATACAATATAAAATTACAAATAAGAATATTTTTATTTCATTTTTTTTTTCAAGGTAGTAGAATCTGTAAACAGATTTTCAGAAGTTTGGAGATAGAGTAATAGTATAAATATGAGAAATCAAACAAGAATCTATCAACTATTTACTGAAGAAAAGAGCGGAAATTGAGTTAACTTAATCATTGGGAAAAAAAGCTCAATAATAATATAAATTGATTAGTTTGTCAAACTAGCGAAAAGGTCAATACTGTTTTAATGGGTGGTCAACTAAATAAACTATACACAGTCTCATTGTGTTAACCATAACTCACACTACTAGCCTGTATTATAGTTTACAGCTTTTTATTTATTTATAAATGAATAATTCAACTGATATTTATACTAATAACTTAATTACTTGAAATAACTAATAAAGTTTCCTTTGTAGGATGTCATCAACAAGATCTGATCATGATTTATTGTCTTCAGATCAGCAAAATCATTTACAATCACATAATTCCGAATATGATATACATTCTATAAGAAGCGTTGAAACAACATCAGATACACATCATCATATTTCATCATTACATCTATATCCTGAAGATGTTGAAGAATATGAAACAATTCCACCAATAGATCTAACTGATAACTTATTACTAACTTTCAAAAGTGAAGAGGAGAAAGAGCATAGAGTACATGATAATGAATCAAGTTTAAAAGAAGTTCGTACCGTATGTTTTATAACTGTTTATTAATACTATATATATTTTATTTTAGTTTGCATCAGAAACTTCAGAAAATGATAAAGATTTTTTTAAAGCTAGATATGTTGATGATTCAAATAAATGTTTGTGATTTTGTGTTAAAATAAATAAATTTTGATATTAATAATTTCTACATATATTTACAAGCATATATTATCATGTCTGTTTTTTTGAACTCTTGATACATCAGTGAAAAAGGTAGTACAAGGTGAATGTTGAAAGTTACTCATTATAAAATTTTCTATATTCAATTCCATAAGTAGAAAAAATAATTATATATGTAAAGCTTATAATGAAACAAACTTCAGTACAGTTTTGTATTTAGCGTGGAAAAGCCATGCAATGTACGTGGTAATTGGTATGATGCAAATGTTTTGATATAAAAAAATTTGAGAGACGTTTAAGAAACACTTATCGGTATTGTGAGAAAACAGTGAGTCATTCTTTATATTTCCGTGTTACGGAAATTGATTTACCTATAATTTAAGTAAAATCCCTCAAAAACATAAATGCTGTACAAAAGAGTATTTGCTGCAAAATTGAATTAATTATTTTTACCTAGGTATATTTCTTAACAATATATTTTCTTGACAATAATTATTTTTCTAAGCCGGTAACTCCTTTTAAAAAAAGTTTTTTACTGATTAGTCATTTCAACGATTAATTATTTTTATTTCTTCAATAAAATTTTATTATAATTATTAAATAATTCATGTAATAATATCCCAAACATAAATTATATTGTAGTTACTTATATATGATTTTTTAACTTTTTTTTTAATTTATCAAACAACATCACTATTTGAAAGAAAATAAGATGACTTATTAATTTTCCTTTAATATTTGACTATTTTAAACTTTTATATTGATAGGTATTTTTGTAGTTTTAACAACTTTATTAATTATTTTTTAGCAGAAATCAAGAATCATTTTATTGTTTCTATAACAGATAGAAGATGAATCAAGGATTGTAACTTTTTTTTTTTGTGATATATATTTAATCTTTAAAAAGTATATTACTGTTAAATGAGTAAGAAAAGGATACATGAGCTGTTTATGAGTATTATATTTTTATATCAAAAAATATACGAAAAAGTTGTTATGAGTCTTTCTACATATATAATTCTTAAAGATTAATTTATTCTTGTTTTCCAGTATAATCGGAGACTTTAAAATTCTCATTTTATCATTTATAAGTATTTTTTGTTATACTTTTTTCATTATGTTTATATGAAAATCTCTTTTACGTTTTTTATAACATAATTAATACATAAAACACACTTTTTATCGGATATACTTTGTTTTTTACTTTCAATATCAATAATAGATAAAAAGAAAATATACATAATTATCATCTTCCTTTAAAGATAAAATTTTCCATTAAAAAAACTTTATTATTAAGTTTAATTTTACATAAAATTGCAATTTGGTGAAGTATTATATGATATAACGTAACAAAGATTTTTTTTTACAATACTATTATCGTTAGAAAAAATTAACACCAAAATACAAATATTAAAAATCATGGAAATAATCAATTATCTGAATAAAAGACAAAAGTTTGCGTGTCATTTATTCATGAGAAAGGTCATATATTAATGCATTTAATCTTCTAAATTAATACAAAAGTTTTATAATCTAATTTGAAATGGAAAGTCAAATTGTTGTACCTTTTGATAAAGTAAGTTTTTTTTATGTTTTTAAAGTTAGTTTTTAAGATAAGAAATTTCGTTGAAGAATCTTTAACTTCTGTAGGCGTCCCATTACACATAGCTACTGAAACCGCTTCCAATTTGATTGAAGCAGATATTAAAGGACATTATAGTCATGGTGTTTCACGTTTACCAAATTATATAAATGATTTAACTTCTGGAATTACTTCAAAGAGATGGAGATATAACAATAGAGAAAGAAAAATTCTCAACATGCCAAGTTAATGGTAATAACATCCTCGGAGCATATGTTGGAAGTTGGTGTATGAAAAAAGCCATAGATTTAGCTAAAAAATATGGTGTAGGAATGGTAACAGTTAAACAATCTAATCACTTTGGTATTTGTAGTTACTATAGTGAAATGGCTGAAAAGGAAAATTTAATTGGAATGGCTTTCACGAATACCTCACCATGTGTTTATCATTCCCGTGCTGCTGAAAAAGGAATGGGTTCAAACCCCATTTCACTTGCAGCACCAGCATCTAAGGATGGTGATCATTTTTCATTAGACATGGCTACAACAACTGTAGCTTATGGTAAAATTGAGGTTGTTCAAAGGAAAGGAAAAGATGAAGTTCCAGTATCATGGGGTGCTGATAAAAATGGTATCCAGTCAAGAAGTGCCAAGGAAATTTTAAGTGATGGAGGTTTAATGCCATTAGGAGGAGTAGAAGAAACTGGTGGTTACAAGGGTACTGGTCTTGGAATGATGGTTGAAATATTGTGTGGTGTGTTGTCGGGGTCAAGCTTCGGTAAGAATATAAGATTTTGGCAAAAAGATGCAAGTGGAATGGCAAATTTAGGGCAATGTTTTATAGTAATTGATCCCGATTGTTTTGAAGATAATTTTAAAGAACGTTGCCAACAATATATTGATGAGACTCGTTCTCTTAAACCAGTAGAGGATGGAAAAAGTGTTCTTGTTCCTGGAGATATTGAAAAAATAAGAAAAGATATATGTAACGAAAAAGGTGGTGTTATTTATGAGCAATACCAGATAGATATTTTTAAAGATTTAGGATATAAACTTAACCTTAATTGCAAGAAATTCTTTCACTCTTAAGAATATTATATATGGAAATATTCCATCAAAATAATGTTTAAACATTACATTGAAATTTTTAAATTAATTATTAATTTTTCTTTGAATAATTATAAAGTTGTTATCTATTTATATAATTAATATTAAAAATAAATGAGCAATCTAATGATTCTTAAAATAGAAATAATGTTAAACTTTCCAATTTTTTATCCACATTTATAATTAAATGCTTTTTTTATAATTAACTAAATTGTTCATTGATATTCTATATTATTAAAAAGACTATATCTTTAAATTTACATCATAAATATATTTCTATAATTATATGATATTTTATGAAATGTAAAAATAAACATGACATATACTCCTCCTACTTTATTAAATTTGAAAAAAAATTGCTCATACCTTAAATAAAAAGTACTTTATAAACATTGATATCGAGGAATGATTGTTTACAATTTATATTTTAAAAACCTAATTTTGAATATTCTTCTGCGTCAAATATTTTTCATATTATAGTTCTTCTAACATAAAAAACTTGTCTATATAAATTTATTTGCTTTTTAAATTATATACATATTTTAAAATAATAAAATATAATATAGAGTAAAGTGGTATCTTAAAAAGTAATTTAATTATTTTATTTTAAGATAAAACGTTTGTTTACCAGTTTAAAAACATTTAAATGATGGTCATCTATAATTGGGTAATTTCTCAAGACTGTAAATATGACAAGAAATATGGAATTAAAGCTAACCTCAAGAACATCTTTTCACATTCAATTGTATCAATTTTTTTAATTACTCTTTGATTTGGATACATTATTTTTTCTATGAAAGGAATTCAAATTTTGGAACAAGTTAATTACTCTAACAAGAAGTTGTAAGTTAATCATATCTGCTAGGATTAACTTAACATATCTTTATAGGTCTATTTATGAATACATTGAAATTGATAAAAAACTTTATTGGAGAGCTCTTCAAAGTGTTCTTCAAAATTTAATTCTTCCTTTGGCTATTGCTCCATTTGTTTTAGCAATATGTTATGTTCTTTTAAGAAACAGATATTTTAAATTTCTCATATGTTTTTTCTTTCTCATTGAATTTCATTTTTCTGTTTTCCCTCTATATGATCATTTCAATAGAATATTCAAAGTTTTTGGTTATAAAGTTGAAGAATATTTATTATTGACTCTTGTAGCATCTATAGTAATCATAAAATTATTAAGTGTTTTATTAATTGGTCCAAATATTGGTTCACTTCTGTTTTCAAATATTCTTATTTCAATATTTTCATTGAATTGTGTTTTGATTGTTCCCTATGAACTTTTGATAATCATGCTTATGATAGTTTCAGTTTGTATTTTACTGGTACTCCTTCAAAAAATAAAAGGAACTCTTGAGAATCAATTTAAGCGTATTAATGATGTTGAGAAGAAGCAAAAAATTATCTCTTTTCCAACTTATTATGAAATTGAACCATTCTTATTGGTTCATTTTGAATTTTTAACACCAAAAGCTTCTTCAATTATCGAAAGTTTAATGTATAAGGAGTATGAAGAACTAATTTTTAATGATAAATACAAAACCATAATTTCAATGGACATCTACCGGACTCCAATCTATTTTTGGGACCTTCTATTTGTTTCTGTTTTATTTGGAAAGGTTGTTTTACTGGATGATTATCTTCTTATGTTAATCTGTTATATTTCTGTCATATTGGTAACTTAAAAAATATTATTTATTAATTTTTTTATAGGGACTTTTAATTACAACAAAATTACAAATTGATTATAGAACACTTCTTCCAGCATTTCCATTATCATTTATCTTTTCTATGTTTTCAGCATTCTTCATACATCAGCTCATTTTATCCTGTAATTCATTATCGTTAAGTGTCAACATCAATTGTTATTATTATACCATAATGATTTATGAAACTTTATAGTTCTTTAATACATTTTTCTTTGAATAAAATTGAAGATAAGAAAACAAACTACAAAATTTCATTATTACAAAATAAAAGAGAAAAAACTATTTCAATTTCAATGCTACAAAGCTTTTAATAATTGAATTATAATTTTTCTTACACATTCATGTGTTAAATACATTTTTTATATAATTAATACTATATTAGTAAATTCCTGAAAATTTAAATTTTAAATCATCATTGAATAAAAAATATTCTAAGATAATTCTTTAAAAGTACATTATAAATATTTCTTTAAAGAAATATTTTATAAATAGTAATTATAAAAATTCAAAATTTTCAAACAAATGAATGACTCGAAAGAATATAATAACAAAATTTTTTTATAGAATAAAAAAAATATGTAGAAATAAATATATATGCTTTCCCCTCACATAAAAATAAAACTTAAAATTCGTTCTTTGTTTTAATAATAAAATACTGAAACATTATTACTTTATCTGTGTAACCTAGAGCTCCAAACACTATTAACTGGTAAGGTAACAGTAGGTACCCCAGAACCTATGGATGGAAATTGTTCATGAGAATTAACCTGCCATGGAGCGTTGGTAATCTCGACGGAACGTTTCACTTGAATTTGAGCTGGAGTAGAATCACGTTCAATGGTATATTGACCGCGTTCAATGAGTAAATCAATGTAATCCTCTTCCTCGATCTTTAATTGTTCTATGCAATTCAAAATATCATCCTCAGTATGACCAGCGATGACTACCAATGATGGATCTTCAGCATTCTTTGGTGGAAGTCTAATATCAACACCAAAATCTTCATTTAACTTTCTTAGGTTTCTTCCTCCAGTACCAATCATACGTGGATGATATCGTGGATCCAATTTGACGGTCATTGTTATCATTGCCTCCCATTGAGCAACTTGATCTAACATATCTTCTTTACATTCATTACAATTCTTCTCATATCCTTGGATAATAATGTCATCACAATTATCTTCATCTTTTGGGAATGTAATTTGAACATCATACTTACTTCGAAGTCCTGCAACAACAACTCCCTTTCTTCCAATCAATTTCTGATGATATTCAGCCGGAATAGATACTGTTAATTTGAATGACTTAAGCATATTATCAGTAGCTATCTTTTGAAGTTCCTCAACACGTGATTCAATATCCGCTATACACTCTTTAACCTTTTCTCTTAATCCTACAACTTTAATAATATCAGAATTATCACTTTCATTTGGAATTTGAACATTTACACTATAAAGTTGTTGGAGGTTTCTAATATCTTTACCACCTCTACCAATTAAAGCAGAGTGGAATTCTCCTTGAAACAACAATTTCTATAGTAACAGGAACAAGTTCTAGTAAAGCAGATTTAGCTTGTTCACATTTCTCAGCTCTTCCAGTAATAGTTATAATATCTCCTAGACATACACCACTGTTGTTGTATTCTTCAGCCAATCTACGATCTGGAAGCTTAATAACAACATTATATTCTTTTGGTATCTCATTATAAGCACTTTTATAACTACCCAAAATACTTCTTAAATATTTATTTGGCACAATAACTTCAATAGTAATTTGAGCTTTCAAATCATCAACAATCTCAAGAATTCTATTTTTAGCTGACTCAGCACAAACTTCTGAACCTTTAATAGTAACTAATGTACTGTTCGAATTAATTCTTGGGAAAAATATTTGAACATTTCCATTTTGAGATTGAATCTCTTTGAGAACTTCACTACCCTTAATTAAGAAATGTCTTTGGTATTCTAGTGGTACATTGATATGTAATTCAACAGTCTGTTTTAACTCCTCAATTCTAGCTTCAAGAATCTTCTTAACAGCAGCAACTTCATCATTCTTACCAATAAGATTGATAGTATTAGCATTTTCAGCCTTTTCTTCTGGGAACAAAACTCTAACTGTTGGGTATTTTTCACGAAGGGCTTGTAGATTATTACCTTGTTTTCCAATAAGGAATTTGTGATAAGAAGCATCTGCTGCAATCGTAACTTCTTCGGTTTGTTCATTCAACGTTTTAAGAAGATCTTTAACCAACTTCTCAGCATTTTCTACAGGAATTTTTGGGCCACGAATGACTATTTTATTTGTTTTTTCCTTAATATTAAAGAAAACGTTTCCACATTCATTCTCAATATCAGTAAGGAGTCTCCGACCATTGAAAAGAAAACGACGTTGAGCCTTTGGAGGAATTGGTACATCAAGAGTAACAATATTAGCTAATTCTTCCTGAATCTTAGTTAACATTTCAATAGCCTTTTGAACATTCTCTTTTTTTCCAGTAACGACAACTTTTCCCGTTGGAGAACTATCCAATGGAAGATCAATTTGGGTATTTGTTTCATCACGAATCTTATTAATTGTAACACCACCTTTACCAATGATACGTTTAAGAAATTCCTTGAAAATTGGTGCAGTCTCTTGATAACTTGACTCAATAAATTCTTTATTTAATTTTGTTAGATAAGTATATACCTTATCGACTTCGGTTTTGTTACCACGTATTTGTATAATATCACAATCATTATCATTTGCATCAGGAAAGTAAAGGTTGATTGATGGATATTGTTGGCGGATTTTGTTAATAGATTCACCTTTAGGTCCAATAATTTTTCTATGGAAACGATGTTCAATAATTATGTCCCTTGTCTTCTCATTTTCCATTTTTGCTATTAATTCTTTAATGTGTTCTAGACATCTTTTAACACCATCTTTTCTTCCATCAATAATAACATCAAGGGAATTTGTTTCCTCGGGTGGCATAACAATTGAAACACCATAATCATCACGAAGTTTAGTTATATTTGAACCACCCTTTCCAACGATATGGCGATGAAATTCAGCTGGTATTGAAATGACTTGATGATCCATTTCACTCTTAATTCTATCAATCTCAACCTCAAGGGTGGCTAAACTTGTTTGAAACTCTTGTTGTGGAGCTTCTACATAAACAGTACCATTATCATTGAACTCAATTTTCAAGGCTACTTTATCGGGAAATAATTGTTGAAGATGTGTTCCCTTACTACCAATTAAATAACGGTGCATCCATTGTGGACATGGAATCTCCTTGCACAAAATACTAGCAGCACGTGCATAAACCATTGATAAAGCATCAACAATTCTTTCTTGGTCTCCATGTAAAATAACTGTACCACTGTCACAGTCATCTGTTGGGATCTCAACAGCGCAATCCGTAGATTTCAGTATTTCTTGGATTCCTGAACCACGATTCCCAACAATGAAACGTCTTTGAGATAAAGGCACTTTTGTGGAGAGAGTTCGTACTTTTTCAAGCTAAAATTGTCTATTAAAACAAAAAATAATAATATTTAGTTACCTTCTCGCTATAAATTTTCTTAATTTCTCCAATAACCTTCATCACTTCATCTCTATCACCATTAACATTAATAGTTTCACTGTTAACATTAACTGGAGGAATGTTAACTTTAACATTTCCACTACTTGTCCACCTTTCAACATTTTCATTGAATGGACCACGAATCCATGGATAGAACTTTCTTGGAATTTCCACATCTTCAGAAGCAGTCTTGGAACGTTCTCTACTGATATCAAGAATCCTATCACAACACTTAGTAGCATGAATTCTTGGACCAGTAATTTTAATACATCCATCATCCTCTTTAGGAATAGCGATACGACAAAAGTAGTCTGTTTCAAGTTTTCTTAAAGAAGCACCCTTTGCACCAATGATAGCGCCAAAATGTTCCTTTGGAACCTTGATACTCAATGTTATTTGAGTTTGTAACTCACGTACAATTCTTACATGAGCATCATCAACATTTGGTCCTTTACCAGTAACCATAATGCATAATGACCCATCTTTAGCTTCAGAAAGTTCGATTAAGGTGTTTGTTAATGATGCAATTCTTTTGCAAGTCTTGGATTCCTCAAGACATTCCATTTCTTTGTCATTTTCATAGGTTCTTCCTGCTCTTTCAGAAGCAGTCAAGATGATACGACGAGTAACGGTACTACATTTTACAGAGGGTTTCAAAGCCTTTTCCAGGGCCTTTTGTTGGACATGAGACAGCGTTTAATGGGAGTGATGGAAAATCAGTGGTGTAATCCATAATAACTTTGGTTTCCGTAAAAATTGGATGGGTATTTTCTTGATTTCCATTGTCATCAGTGTTGTTGTCTAGGGTAAAGGCAGTTACAGAATCACTGATGAAATCAGTCATAGTACTCATATTTTTCTGTATATGAACTTATGAATAGATATTTGTAGTTTTTTTAATCAATTTCACGTTACAGGCAAACAGCGAATCAGTTCCTCAGAATCAGGTATAAAGTAGTCCAATAAAAGTAAAAAAAATAAGTTCTCAAGTTGTGGGGACAAAGAACCTAATTATTTACAGTACTCCAGTAATCTGAAAAGTAAGAATAAGAATTTGTAACGATAAAGATATTATAGAGAATAATTTATTATAGATAAAAATAATAAAACGTCAAAAAGAACAAAACTTTGGCGCTAGAATCTACTAGAATTTTGACTTCCCTATAGAATTAACACAATTAGCGACGATAAAATAATAAAAAAAGCGTCAAAGAAAAGACACGTGTTGAAAAAGGACATTAATAATATAAAAAATAAAATGGACACGTATGTAAAAGAGTATTAATTAATAAAAAGGAGGCCTATGGTAAAAAGAAGAGAGAGATATAAGAGTGTTAAAAAAGGAAATATAAAAACAATGACATTAAGCGACGTTTGGTATAATGTTTATCAGTTCAAAAAATGAAGAGTCTTTTTTTTAACATTTACCACCCCATTATTATAACATTCATAATTGAAAAATTAATGTTCAATAGAATTAATGTCATAAATGACTATGAGAACATGTATTTTACTTTAATACCACCATTAAAGCAGAGAAAAGGAAGGCGTTCCAAAGACTATGAAAATAAAAAAAGTTAGAATGTACTTCTATGTTTATTATGAAAAATTGAGGAACGATAAATAAAGGTCTCTATTTGCAAATGTGTCTAAAAGTTTATTCAACAATCTATTTACAATAAAATTAATTTTATTTCTACCACCGTCTGATATTTTATCATTTTAAATACATAATGAAGTATTTTAGAAAGTTTGGTGGAAAAAAATATTTCTTATTATCAGCTGTAAAGAAAACGGTGTTGATTTGTTTATCACTAAAAGAATTTAAAAAATTATTTTACCAACAAAATTTTATAAAATTTTTATATATTAAATGATATAAGAAATTGTTAGATATAGTGATATTGCACTTTAAGTGTAGTAATATTATTTTCCCTCATGACACAGTTCAATATTTTTTAAATTATTCATTAAATAAGGGGACAAAGATCATTATAAGTAAAGTTTGTCACAAAAAAAGTAAATAATATATTTTACAATATATATGAAAGAATTCTTTCAATGAAAATCATAGGGTGAAAATGGAGTAGTTGTTTTATTTCCATCATATTCAATACCATCCTTCATTTCGTCATCATTTATTTCTGTTGATATACGAACATTAACACTTAATAGTTTTTTGGAGTCAAAAAAGTATAATCTTCCATCAACAGGATTATAATGAAGCATTGATAATTTTCTATATGGATTATACCAACTAACATCAATGTCTAATATTTCATTTGTAAACAAATTATAACCAAAATTTATTCTTGTATCCCTTTCTTCACCACTTTCTAATGTATATAATATTCCGCACATTATAAAAGCATCTGCTATTTCTGTAGCATTGATATCATTTATCTCCCACGTTTGAACCACATAAAAATCCTAAAAATTTGTTTTAATAATAATATTTTTATGTATACATTTTAAAATAAAATAAAAAAAGATAATCAAATGTTTATATTTGAAGTAGATGTTAATGTATATTATTAAACTTACTGTTTCAATTTTGTTGATAAACAAGCTAGTACTTTCTGGTTTCATATATATCATCCATATACCATTCTCATCAACTGCAAAATCAACATAATTGTGGGGGCGATTATATAACCAAGGATCTCTATCTGTTTCATTACAATTTTGAAAAGTATGATCATGATTTCTTTCACAATCAATATGAGCAATATTTGGTATTTCACTTTGAATCTCCTCTGTTGTTTCTAAATCATAACTGACGAGAAATAGAGAATTATGACGATGATAAAAATAACTACCATTATATATCATACTACCAGTTCCTGATGCCAGGAAATCAACATAGTACTTTATTTGTTGTTTCTTATTCATAAGTTGTTTCTCATCAGCATATTCATAAAGTACAGGTGAAGCATAACCATCAGTTACCCAACGTTTCTCGGATGCTTCACGATCTTGTGGATTAG
This sequence comes from Strongyloides venezuelensis, assembly GCA_963280985.1. Lineage (NCBI taxonomy): Eukaryota > Metazoa > Nematoda > Chromadorea > Rhabditida > Strongyloididae > Strongyloides > Strongyloides venezuelensis. The sequence continues at coordinate 7,172,918 of CAUJLX010000001.1, read as the reverse complement.
CATCTCTCATCCATGAACCAACATCACGATATTGACTTTCGGCATGAAGGACAGGAATACCTACAGCATTTAAAAGACATTCACGTCTATTATAACCTAATGTTGGTGGACCAGTATACTGTGGAAGTGTAGGTTCACCTTCAGTTGTCACTTGATAGTTTGGATTTACTGTTGTACTATTAAATGTTCTAGATGTTCCTTTAGTCTTTGGTGGACCAATAGGACCTTTTATTTTTGGTTTAGTAATTTTTCTACTACGCACTGTTGTTGTTAAAATTGGTTGCTTCAATATTTGATGGAATTTTGGATCAGGCATAGGCATACCAGGTTTCCAGCCTGGTGGTGGTCCAAAACCAGGTGGTGTTGGTTCAAATGGTACTAAACGTGTTACTTCAACTTCTTTTACAACTACAACTGGTACTGGAACTTGTTTCTCTTTTATTTGTATAATAGGAGGACCTGGTATTGGAATTCGATGAACATATAAATTTGGTAAAGTACAATTACAAATACCATCCTCTCCAGGTTGGCCTTGTTGACCAACATCACCAACCAACCCAGTTGGACCCACTTTTCCTTGTGGACCACGTTTTCCAGGAGGACCCATAGGACCTTTCGATCCTGGTGGTCCAGGTTTTCCTTGGAAACCTCTAAGTTTTTTTCCTTGATCAGAACAAAATCTATGAATACGTGAACATGATCTCTCAAAAACAATACGTGGTATAATTGTGTCTTGTCCAATTAAAACTGTCCAATCGTCTAAATCCATATGATTAGGAATATCATTTTCGGCTGGAAGGTTTCTTTTAATTCTTTTTGTCAAAAAAAGACTTCTTTGTTTTAAATCCTACATTAATTTTTATAAAAAAAAGTAATGTATTAACTTACATTAATACGTCCATAAACATTATAATAAATAAAAAATAAAAGAGGAAGATGTAAAAGTTGAATGATAAGAAGTATAACAATCCTAACATGTATTGAAATCATTCTCCTCAGTTGAAATTAATATTATAATAAATTATTTGATTAATAAAATTTATTTAAAATATTTTCCTTGAGTATTTATATATAGTTATCTGATACTTACAATAAACTTTTGGTAGTTTAAAAATTAAACTAAACAAATTTTTATCATTATATTAATATTAGAAATGGTTCAAAATTAGAAATTAAACAAAAAATATATATCTTACTTTTTCTGTGAATATTTATGGATGTTGATATTCCACTATTCAAAATTACTGATGAAAATATATTTTACTTACAACATTTAGTATTAAGATGATAAATTCCTCTAATTTCCATATAATTTAACTTTTTTTTTCAACTTTTCATTAAAAAATATAAAATTACAATTGTTACTTCATCTCTTTGTGTACTTAAAAAAACTAAAATTATCTTTATTAAACAAATATTAAATAAGAATTTTAATTTTTTTCCTTGTATAATCAATGAATTATATATAAATCACAAATATACAATAAAATATTGTTTATTGAACATTACTAATAATTTATGTTAAATCATATTTTATCAAAAAATACCATACATATTCTTAAAATATTTTGTAGATAACTGAATTAATTACATAAACCATCATTTTGATAAGGAACACATCTTATATTGTTAAACACCTAATCCCTGAGTAGCAATTATTCTGGATATATCTTTTTTATTCTTTTATCATCACATGATTATGAATCAAATATTAAGTTTATTTTACCACAAATATATTCACTGTTAAGTACTCTCTTTATTATTTTATCAATAACAATTATTTTCATAGCAATATTAATCTTTACATATATAGTTCTTGTTAAAATATATCTGTAAATTTATCTACATCTTGCAAAATTAATCACACTATTCTAATATTATATTTGCAATAATCTTTTTTATTTACTGTACTTTATACTATTTTCTATTATTAATTAATTTGAGATTTTAATCACAGGAAATAGGACATTAATAGAATGGGGGATAAATTAGAATGCCATTTAAAACATCTTTCTTGAAGAAGAACAACATTTAATTATTAATAAAAAACCCATTATGTGATAAAAAAAAACTATCAACAACTTTTATAACAAAAACAAATTGATTACAAAGAAAGAAGTTCAAAACTTAGATCATCTTGTGAAGAAGAGCATTAATCTTTTCTTCACGGTTTCCGTAATCTCCGCCCTCAACGAAGTGGTTAGCCTTCTTGGTAAATCCTCCTCTTGGGTTAGAAAGTTTGAATGGCCACAAGAAGTTTGAAACTTCCTTGAAGTGTGGTCCGACAGTGTAAAGCTCATGGACAATATCTTCAGCGCAGATAACGTCGTATTTACCAAGGCTTTCTTCAATGGTGGCATTGTTTGTGAGTGGGATTCTTTGTCCGTTGATTTTTCCATATCCTCTTTTGTAGACAAGATCTTTGACTGTCTTAAGTGATGGGTATCCATAGGCAACGTATGGTTCGATGATACGAAGCATCTCAATGGTAGCTTTGTTCAACTTAATGAAAACTCCATTGTTTATTTGTCTAAGTCTGAAAAGTTGAAGTACCTTTCTTGGTCTTGGATGAATCTTGTTGATACCCTTGATTCTGACAACGAAAGCAACTTTAGCTTCATCTGGAACATAGAAGTTTCCGTGGGCTTTAGCTTCACGTTTAAGACGAAGTTCAGTTTGTTGCTTTTTGCGGTACTCAGCTGCGTACTTTTGAGCACGTCTAATAGCTACTCCTTTAGCGAGTTTAGCCTTCTGAAAATAAAAAATCCATTAGAAAGACTCACACAGGATAGCCTTATATACTCACCACAAGAGCTTTTTTTTTGGCTTCCTGGGCTTTAGCTTTAGCTTCAGCGCGGATCTTTCTGCTCTTAAGAATAGTCTCAGGAACGGTAGGAAGTTTTTTATCAGCCATAATTAATATTATTTACCCTAAAAATTTTAAAAAAATTATTAAAATGGTAAAGAAAACGCTTTAAATGAACAACCTCAAGAAATGTGTATAGAAAATATATTTAATTTCTTGGGATATATATTAGACATCTCTCCAATACAGGAATTCCATTTAAGAGGCACACTTTTAAAAATAAGTTCAATGAGACACATCCCCGTACACGAAATACCAAATGTTTGTCTTTCGAATCACAATGTGATTTGTTTAACATCATAACACAATTATCATGTTATTTATTCTAATTTACAATAATTTTATATTAAAAAAAGAAAATTTAACTACATTTATATTCATTTATATTCCTATTTTATTTAACATTAGTATCACCTGCAAAATAATTTGAAAAGAAAATAGTTATAGTAAAAACTTTTTTTTATCATTGTAAACAATATTGTTGAAATATTAGTATAATATAACAATCTACTTATAATTACATATTGTTTCTTTTTCTTTCTACAATTCACAGAAAATTGTTTATTTTTGATTTTTGTTTGCAATATACCGGATAATATTACTATCATACATTTTTCTATATTTAATTAATAATATTGTTATCATTTGATATGAATAAAGAAGAATGAGATGATAGAAATGCTATGAAAGCAATTTATATACGTATTTTGTTTATTTTTTATTGCTCCTACTGCCTAGAATGATGATATCTTGACATATTTTATGTATTTCAGCATATATTTTATATTATTGTTAAAGTATAACCTTTTTAAGTAATTTTAATGGCCATAATAGTCAACTATAAGCGATAGTTTTATATCCTCTAATTATCACTAAGATTAGTACTTTTAATAATATCCATAAGCTGTAATTAATTATTTATAAATTAAATATTAAACGTTAGATACATCTAGCATAAGTTTATTTCTAAAATGATGTATGGAAAAAGTTTTTTTTCGTCGCTCTTCCACTATTTTGATAACGTTTAAAAATATAATTTCATAATATTTGATTTGGTAAATTTTAATTGTTATTCGCATTATCAACCAAATATAGATTTTTTTATTGTCAATCTTCTTCTCATTAACACTTTCCTATATTTATAATTCTCATGTTATTTATTTATAATAATGTGTTATGAGTTTATATTGGAAAATTATATTATTTTTTAAATACATGAGAAATGATTTAAATTTTCTCTTTATATGGTTTATCAGATGTATAAGCATTATTTTAGGTTATCATTAACTACACTCTTCTTTTAGAGTAAGAGGTAGTAGGAAAAAAGTAGTATTTTCGTGTGGAATATTGTCGTTTTTTAATATTGTTATAAGGAAATTGGTTTACCAAAAATAACAATTATACGGAACGAATTAGGATAAGAAAAGGAAGTAAAGATGGATTTATGATGTTGTTTTCTTTTTCATCTTTAAACAGCTATTTGTTCTTAATGTATACTTAAAAATTTTGAAGTAGATTAACTTAACATCTAAAGGTATTTGAAGATTCTCTTTTTCAGGGGGAGAAAGTTTTTATAATGTATTTTAAGCTTTATTGTCTGTTATATTATACCATAAGATATATATAATATTTAAAATGAGGAGAATATTTATATATGAAGTATCAATGTATGTATATATATCTTTTTAGTGAAGTCACTGAGATACGTAATAGATAAATATTAGAAAAGGAATAAAGATACGTGTCATAGAAATGACTTGCTAAATAGGAATATAAGATTAAGCAATAAATATGTTTAAAATGATCCTTCAATTTATGGTAATTCTTTTTTTAATCATTTGAAATTCCGTTTTGGTTGTGGTAACGTTTAACAAAAAAACCTATACCAACAAAATAGGTCGTTATATTTTGGTATACCAATACGAGTCACACCAGCAAGGGACTGGAGTTACTAATATATAAATATATACGCATTATATATATATTTTTAGTAGGTTATATTATACATCGCCACTATCTCATTGTATATTTTAAAAATGAACATTTTTCATCGTTCAGGTTACATTAACGTACTATGCTATACATAAAAATTATATAATATTCACTATTATTGTTAACGGGAGTAATAGCTTCCAAATAATTTGTCTTGTACTTTAAATATAACTTTTATTGCTTCAAATTTCAAATATGTTATTTTACCTATTTCTACCATAATATTATAATTTATAATGTTTATCTTTCCAACAATTACATCATTCTATATCTGGGGTTTAATATTTCTATTTATTAATCAGAGTATGAGTAAATTTTTTCTAATGATTTAAATCTTTTTACTCGAAAAAAATACAATGACTGGAAAAATTATTTTGTATTGTTACTATTAAACAATATTACGTGTCGTGGTGTGGTTATTGTCGAGAGAGATATTGTTAAACAACGTGTCACTTCATTCTTCTAACCATCCATCGACATGATTCAACAAAACATTTTTATTGCAACGATCAATTGAAATGTTTGCTAAAATACATATTATTTATAAATAAACTTTTAGTAAAAAAGAAAAGTAATGGGGTACTTATTAAAATAGTAAATTGATTAATTTGAAAAAATAATATACTTCATTTAGTTTTTTTTTTCTTTTCTTGATATCAAACTTTTTTACCATATATATTTTACAGCAGTCACATGTTTATTATAACATTTAAAATAAATATTTATGATATGTTTAATAATGGTGAACATATTTTAATATTTAAAAAATATTTTTAATGATTCAGATGTGCTATCTAATCTCTCTCGATAAAAATAGATGTTTTTCTTCTTTCGTAATATTAATAATAGTTCTGAGGCAGTTTTCATACTCTTTTTTTTAAATATTATTGATATTTTTTATTTTTAAAGCTTAAAATTAAATCTATTTATAATTATAACATCTAAATATAGAGAAATAATAAGTTTTATAATTTTACCTAATTTTATATTCACTTTTTGATTTATTTATATTTTTTTAATATTTATACCATTATAATGTAATTTATGTATTTGTATTTATATAAATGTAAAAAAGGAACGAAAGGACATTATTATGATTTGTTATACATACAAATGATAAAAGATAATTTTCATTTAATATAATAATTATGGGTAAAGTTTTTGTCCTTATACAAATACAATGAAAAGTGTCTATAGACATTATCATTTTTTTCTGACCAAAATTTTTATGATTAATTTTTAGTGACTTTTTTTTTGTCATTTCATTTGTAGAGAGAGAATATATCTACCATGCTTAAAAATAATTTTCAGATTGTCCCTCATGGGTTGTGTTTATTTAGAAGTGTCCTAATACAGAGATATTTGAAGAAGAGAATCAATTCGAATGTTTCTTATTGTTAAAATAAAAATATTTAAATTATCATTTTATGTGGTATTATTGCTTTAATCGAGATTTGAAGGGAATTTTGGAGTACTCCGTATGATAATATTTAATATCTTAAGGTTACACAACTTATTTTTCACTTCATAATCTTTTATATTTCATTCTTTATAAAATTTCTAACTGGAAATTTATTACCACTACTCTTATCCTTTGTTTTTCCTTTACTTTTAAAATTTTATCTTGACATTCTCTATCTGTATTACATTAATGCTTCATAATAAAAAGAATTGTTAACAGCTTAAAAAACATATTCTACTTTTTCCTGCGATATCATCAAAAATTCTTTTTAAATTACACATTCATTGTATCTCTATTTTATACATTAGTTGATTTTATTGATTCTACTTTGAATAATTTATAATCTCAAATATTTTATTATATATAGTTTTAGATTAGTATTTTTATAACATGAGTTCTCGTGATGATGAGTATGACTACCTTTTCAAAGTTGTTCTTATTGGGGATTCTGGTGTAGGTAAATCTAATCTTTTGTCAAGATTTACTCGTAACGAGTTTAATTTGGAATCTAAATCTACTATTGGTGTGGAATTTGCAACAAGATCTATTCAAGTAAGTTTTTTATTGTGAAATTATTTTAATATTGATCATATGATTTTTAAAATATATAATTATTTGTATAGAATATTTGATGACCTATAAAGTTATTTATATTTTACAGGTTGAAGGAAAGACAGTAAAAGCCCAAATCTGGGATACAGCCGGTCAAGAAAGATATCGAGCCATTACATCAGCATATTATCGTGGAGCAGTTGGAGCTCTTTTAGTTTATGATATTGCTAAACATGTAACGTATGAAAATGTTGAAAGATGGTTAAAAGAATTAAGAGATCATGCTGATCAAAATATTGTAATTATGTTAGTTGGTAATAAGTCTGATCTTCGTCATCTCCGTGCCGTACCAACAGATGAGGCAAAAGCTTATGCCGAGAAAAATCAATTATCATTTATTGAAACATCAGCATTAGATTCATCAAATGTAGAGGCAGCATTCACAAATATTCTTACTGAAATTTACAAATCTGTCTCTAATAGACATATTGGTGGAGACTCAAGAGTTTTACCTAACAATCAACCCAATATTACAATATCACCTTATAAAGATGATTCACAAAATAAGAAAGCATGTTGTGGAAATTAATATATTATATATTTTATGTTACACGTGACTAATATATAGAATTTGTGTGACCATATATCTATCCTATACTCCTTATTCATTGTTATCAAATGTGTCTCCCCTACAAGTTAAGTAATTCATTTGTTAATAAAAGGTACATAAATTATTCTATTTAACCATGATAAAGTATAAATCTTTTATAACAACCTTTTTTATGCCTTCTAGGGAAGTTTTGTATTTCATATAATATTTTAATGAGATTTTAAAATAAATTATATTTTTCCCTATCAAAATATATGTTTTTTTATTACCATTTTTTATAATTTTATTTTAATTCTTTAGAATACAAATAAAATAAGTAAATCATATCACATTTATCATGCAATAAAATATTTTTTCTATCAATTAAAATTTAATGGAATACATTATTTATTACTCCATTTTTTAATAATATTTTTAAAAAAAAATTATAAGAAAAATATTCATGATATAATTTTGTAATTTTTTACATTATTTTTTTTTATCATTTTATTTATAGTACACCTTTTTTTTAATTGTACTTTTATAAATAGCTTCGTTAATATGTTAATGATGCTTTTATTTTCATTTTCTGTACCAGTAAATGAAAAATAATATAAAGTGATAAAAGAATAATTGTATGATAAAGGATATACATAAAAAGTTTATTATGCTTTCAGAACAACTAACCATAATATTAATGTGATTCTCCTTTCGATAATTAAATCTTCATAATATTATAATTTCGCTATTTTTACAGAGTTAACCGTTGTTCTTAGATTATCAGTCTCATTTCCATTTTCAATATCGTCTCTACCATTATCATGGTTATTTCTTGTAGATGCCCTTAAATCATCATCAGCTTTTTGCATTAGGACAAGCCTTTATACAAAGAATGCCTGCCAAGATACATGCTACTATCAAAAAAGCACAAGATGATATAACAATTGCTTTATGAGCATATGGTAGTTCTATTATTTGTTTTTTTCCTTCTAAATTATTTAATAATTAGTATAAATAATCTAAGAATTACATAAAAATACAACTTACGATGATGAATCTCCATTTGGAATGAATAATAAAAGTAAAAAACTTGTTAATTAAATTTTTTAATCCTTTGCAGTAGCAATATGAAAGGTAGAAGAAAGATTAATATATTTTAATAACCAAAAATAACAATTGACTTAATTTATTATATAGGCATATAACAAGAAAGTGAATAGGTAAAGTTACTAAAAAATATTATTTTTTATTCCAAAAAAAGTTTTAATTTCTAAAAAAAATTTAAAAGTTTTATATATTTATCAAAACATTGATAAGTGCATAATAAAATTGAAGTTACATTTCCGAAAAATTAACTTATAACATAATAATAAATATATTCAATAGGTTGTTATCACTAAAAACACTCCTTTTTAGTTAATCTAATTTGAACGATTCTTCTAGAGAATGTGTCGTCGTGCCTTCAACATAACTTTCTTACATCTATAATAGTTTGGTAAATAAAATCAAAACGTTGAAATTTTAAAAAATTATATTTGTCATAAAACATATTTTAATGTATTATAAATAGATGTATATAAAAGTTTCTTTTAAAGATAATGAGATGTGGATTTAGTTTGGTAAGTAGAAAATGTAAAAAGTTACAATCAAGATGTAAAAAAATTTATATAAAGGATTGAGAAAATTATTTTGTTATGATAAGTAAGTAAAATATAGCATGAAATAATTTATCCATAAAACATCCTAAAATGATATATTATCACTTTTTCACAGTATTTCATGATATAACTTTTTTGCTCATTAATTTATATATGTATATAGTCATTAGAATAATATTATCTTACTTTAATAAATTGTTAAAAATATCATACAAAGAAAATTTGTTAAAAATTTTTTTAAAACAATAGTTTTGTATTATTTTTTTCTCATCATTTATAGTATTTTAAAGAAATAACAAGTCTACATCTAATTTTAAGAGGAATAGCAACAAAATAAGGAATCTTGATAAATAATTTTTAAATATTTTTAAGAAAAAAGGTGATGAGAGTTCTTTTAAAGAAAAAAAAATTAATAAAGAATCTCAATAGTACAATTTCTTAGGAAATAAATTAAATAGTAACCTTTTTATGACTTTTTTTTATTATTACAACATACTTCACGCCAATAACATTTAAAAAACCAAAAATAACATTATAAACTTAATAAAAAATGTATATATTTTTAACAACAAGCCTTCTTTTTTTAATAATTAAAAATAAACAAAAATGGCTAAAACTTATCAAATGTTAAGAAATGAGTAAAAGAAACATGTAGAATAAAAAATTATAATAAACTTTGAAAAATAATACAAAATTTTTTATATATTTGTTGAATAAAAATGAGTCTCCAACAGAGTTATTTAATTAAAGATAAAAAATTTATTCATAAATAACAAGGACAAATGTTCTTTGAAATCTTTTAATATTCCATTTTTAACAGTGCTTTATTTTTTTAAACGAATCGTTTAATTAATTTATCATTTTCTACATATTTTGTTATATTAATAATAAATAAATTATATTGTCATCTTTTAACTTAATTTACATTTATCATAAATATTTTTTATTTATCTTTTTTTAGTATTTTAATAGATTTGTAGGCAAATGAATCAACTAATGCTGCTACTGTATAAACTCCACCAATTATGGCACATAGATTAACGGCATACCTTCCAAATGATTCATAGTATTCTTCATACCTTACCATGATTGGAGAAAATTCATAAATAAAAAAGAAACCAGGTAAACCAGATTGAGCTTTTAAGATGTCCTTCTTAACGTGAGTTGCTGAGAATTGGTAGGAGAAAACTTCATATTTATTTGATACATAGGTATATGAAATTGGGACAATCTTGGCATAATAACTATGCATAATACCACCTAAAAAGTGATAAATAATTGAATTTTGGTATTTTTTTAATATTTTTTCCTTTTCCAAACTACATTTTATATTCATAAATAAAATAAAACTCGTATAAGTGGCGAAACACCAAAGTTTCAAGATGAGAGATAATTTTAAATTATTAGAAAGTAATTTTATCCATAAATTAATTAATGTCTGGTTATCCACGCCGTGAAAGTTTATCTGATGTTGCGAAGAAATATAAAGAAGCAGGGAGTTGTGGTGAGGAGTTTAAAAAAATGTTTTTAAAGTCGGTAAAGTGTGGATTTATTGGAGGAACTGCATTTGGAACTTATATAGCATATAGGTTTGTTATCGAAATTGACAACCCTATTTTAATAATTGTAATATTTGTAGGACACAACAAAGAAATATTAAGGGTTTCTCACAAGCAGTAGTCTATACTACTTTAGCATCAACATTAATATTTGGATGTTTAGGAATTGTAATTGGAACATACAATTGTTTCAATTTAGAGTAATTTTTTTTGTATATTTAAATATTAAAAAAAACATACCATTTTCATCTATAAAAACTTTATTGTTAAGAGGTAGTTTTTTATCAGGAAATCCTTCACCAAAAGATAGATGATTGATTGTGTGTGAGATATTGAATCTATCAATAGAGATACCTTTCAATATGTGCATATGACTTTTTCTAAAACTTTGTCCCTCACCGGGAGCTATATGAAAATTTCCACCACTTTTAGCTACCATAGCTCTCCCAGTAACACGGCATCCTTCACCTTCTCTTTCAGTAAAAAGTTTTATAATCGGATCGTTCTTACACTGTTCAATGTTATCTAAATTTTGTATGCTCCAACCTCTTAATTGGTATGCTTCACGAACCTCATCACACGTATTACAACAACCCGTTGAGGCACCATAACAACTACCACAATAATTTGGAGGTAATGGAGTTGTTGCATTTAAATTTGGTACAATAGTATGATTATTATTTACTACTAATTTAACCATCTCTGAGTTTGCCTTTAAATTACCATCGGGATCTAGTCTCATTTTATAAACGTTATCTACAATATTTTCTTGACTTTGTCCTCCTTGATCGAGGATATCAACTGATAAAACTAAAAAGAGTATTTTTAATGTAAATATTGTTTATAAAAAAAATGTTTTAATTAAACTTACAATCACACGGGAGTCTATGAAAAGCAATATCAAAATATATTGTAACATTTGTATCACCTGGTGTATAATCTATAAATAAGCTTTCTCTTGTTTTTACATGAATAAAGGAGATTGTCTCCGTTATAAATAATGTAGCTATCGTAAGAAAGGACAACACACTTACTAAAAAGTTGTTTTTTAATAAATTTTAGGATAAAAAAATTAACTTACTTATACCACCGAAAGAAGTTTTGATTCTAAAGTCATCGAGAGGTTTTGCGAATAAGTCATATTCGCGTATCATTGTAATTAGACCCATTTGAAAAACTTAATATAAATAAATAAAATTTTCTATCAAAAACCAATTCTTAACTTTCTTTACTATTTTCAAATAAATGATAAGAAAATTTTTTTTTGATTTTTTTGGTAGATATATTCAAAATTTAGAGGATATGATTATTTTATTATGTGTTGGAACAAAACTGTCATAGGAAGACTTTGTGTGGAAAGTTGTTTACCAATATTATCAAAATTTTCAATGATTTGTTTTTTTTCATGATAATCATCCTATTGCTTATGGGGTTTTTTAATTTGTTTGTCTTGATGACTGTTAATTTAATAGAATTGGTTTTTTATTAATGAAATTAGTCTTACTTTATTGAATGCTTGTGTATGGTGGTAAAGATAATGTCATTATCAGTAGATATTAATTGACATCCCTTCATTTGTAAATCTAATGTTTTATAAGTATATAGAATATTTATCAATATTATTTAACTGTTAGAGAAAGTTAGAGTGTGACAAGGAAGTTGATGTTATTTTTTTTATCATTTTAAATTATACAGAATATATAGAAGTATCCCAAAGTACACATTCCTATTCCTTATTACAAACAATGTTATTAAATCATTAAAAATATATTTTGATATATACTTAGTGATATTTCTTAGAAACAAAAATAAAAATGTCTTCTTATTCTAAGAAGACGATTCACAAAAATATTCTAATCACATTTAATTTCAATATAATGGATTTCCATGCATAATACTTAAAAATGTTTTTCCTAGAAGCTTTATCCTTATGTAAAATTTGATTATAAAGGTTTTTCTTGGTCAAAATAGTACCTAATAAGATACTATTAAAGCAAAAAAATGATTAATTAATGTGTTTCCAACCATAAAAAAGTGTCATATGAAGAAACATCAATCGAAAATTTTCCTTAAAAAAAGATTTTTTATTAATTCTTTGAAATTATTTCGTAGTAGTCCATATTATTATGTATAGATAATATTTTAAAAAACATATCTTCTCTTTTTATTCATCAGAATGCGTTGAAGACCCATAATTCATCTTATAGGGATATGGGATCCAGAAACGGCTTCTCTACCGTGTAAGCGATGTATAAGATCAAAGATCTACCCTAATGATAGTCCCTTCGTTTCACCCTCTAGGAAGTCTACAGGTTTATAAAGCTCTAAAGACAGGTTATAAACTGTAGGGAACAACCTTCATATGTAGAAATCTTTCATGTTGGCAGTTCCCACCTTCTTGTTTGTAAAAGAACCAGGCACTTATCTTAGAAGTCAATAATAGTTCAATATTATAATCTGCAACTATTAGAAAGGTTTTCACCTTGAAACCTACTACGTATCAGGCTTCAGAAGAACAGAAAAATTCCAGGTTTTCCAAATTAAGACAGAGTTCAATCACTAAACACAAAATTCTACTACAATTATTTTCTATTTTTCAAAATATATTTATGCTTGCTGAAGCACCGTTTATCAAACCTGCAACTTCATATTTTTACTTAGAATAGATAAAGGTCGTTTTTTTCCTTTATAGTATTTATATATTACTCGTTATATAATAAAACAATTTAATATTAAAGTACTTATAATTCTTATAACTGTTAATCACATATAAAGTAATTAGTTAATTAAATGACTTTGGAAGGAATTTTATGTTCTATCGATTGTAAGTGATTTCATGAAAATTTGTTTAAGGATCCAAGAATTATAGAGAAGTTTCTGATGATAAATGTAAAAATATGAAATATAATTAATTCAAGAATGTTTTACATTACATTTGATGATAATTTAAATTCCAATTTGTTTTACTAGTTTTGATAAAATATGAGAAAAACTAATATTTTAAATTCTTTCATCTACAGTAAATTTATCTCAGTGATTGGTAAATGATATTTTATAATACATTTTATATTTATTTCCTCCTCATCAAAAACAATCTTCCATGTGTAATAAATTCATTTTTCTTTATATCATACCATATCCCAATAGAATTATTAGTTAACAAGCAACAATTTTCTTTTATAACATCCTCCATCAAAAGATGTTTTGTTTAATCATACTACATAACAATAATAAGAATATGCCGATTTATATTTTCTTTATTAAATACTTACCTCCCATGAGAGAGAACATTTGTTTAGTTTTTCGATAATGAAATTTAATAAATTTAGACATTAACAAATTATATACATTCAATATTATGCATACCAAAAATAAATGATATTTTTAGTTTAAATTCTTTTTTTTTACCGAAAATATACACATATTGAAAGGCATCTGATGATGAGTTTTTGTTGGACAGAAGTTGTTTAAGATTCAAGTATTGCTCATAAGCGGTCTTTATTTCCCCTGTGAAATATTGTATTCATCTACTATCAAACCATATTTGATGATATGAGATTGAATTTTTTTTTTGGGTGGAGATTATAATATATCTTTTTTGGAGATAAAAGATAGTTTATGAGAACGTTATTATTGTTTTACAATCTTAACATTTTATTTTTATTTTATATATGTCTCTTCCTTATAAAGAAATGAATTACGGTACCATGTTTGCTTCTATAGATTCTCTTGTCAGTGAAGAGAAAAAAGATAATGACAATGAGAAGAAAGGTGATAATTCCATAAAAAATAATATTTTTCCAAGTAATTCTAATTTACCAACATTACAATTACCACAATTTTTAAATACTAATTCTCATGTTATTCCACAAATGCCTTTTCCTATTCATTGTGATCCTGTTGCATTAACATGTATGCTTAATTATTAATAATAATTTATTTTTTATTTTTAGTATGGAATTGGCAACAATGGAGTCGAATGAGGAGACCTAGAACAACATTTACTAGTGAACAATTAATGAAACTTGAAAATCAATTTGCTGAAACAAAATATTTAAGTAGACCGAGAAGATATCGTCTAGCACAGGAACTTTGTCTAAGCGAAACACAAATAAAAATTTGGTTTCAAAATCGTAGAATGAAAAGTCGAAGAAATGCATTAATTCCATTACCATTACCAGAAAATGATAAAATAAATAATGAAGATAAAAAATAAGCGAACAAATCATTATTTTATTTTTCAATAATTTTTAAAGTAATTATTACAATAATCATTATATAAAATTTTATTTAATCACCTAACAATCCTTCAAACTTATTATAAAACCATTATATATCTTCACAACCTACCTATTAAAATAAAAAAAAATTATTAATAACATTGACTCATTTACAGATGTTGTTTTAAGAAAAAGTTGAGAAATTTTTTAGAATTTAGTAAAGTGAAGTACAGGTACTTGATAAAGTGACAATTCTGTTGATTTTTCCCTTTCATTTCCTAACACTTGGCCATTTTCTTTTTATCAAATAAATATAATGGTCATTTAATATTTTTTTGTATTTGAATCTTTTTTTAACGTGACTACAATGAATTGTTTTAATGTTACGAGAAAGTAAATATTAATATATTTAAAGTAAGAAAATTGTTGTTATAATTTTATCATTTACCTATTTTCATATCTTACTAAAGCTTTTAAATATGATTTCATACATTTTTGTTGTTATATTACTATTAAATTTCAATATTTTAACTCATTCTACTTCACCATGGTATATTGGTGGTGATATAAATAATAAAGTTGATTCTAATGAAGAAAGTTATGAAGAGAATAATAATAACATACAATTTACTGTCAATCATATTCCGATATCAATTAATAACATTGAATGTGAAGAAAGTTAGTTATATTTTTCTAATTTTTGATCCATAAAATATTTTTATTTTATTTTCTTTAGGATGTACCACAACATCAGATTGCAGACCAGGATTATCTTGTTTTAGTGCAACATTCGAGAATGAAGGATGTTGTCTACGGACATTGAAGCCAAATGAAACTATGTGTGTTATTGATGATCAATGTAAAAGATCATGTGAATCAACACATTGTGATTTTTCACAATACCCCTCCAGATGCCTGTGTGATAAAGGAAGACATTTCTTATTTAATAAATGTTGGAAACATTGTCCAAGTTTTGCTTATCCAGATCCAGTTATGGATTCAACAGGTTTCAGTCAATGTATTGTTAAAGCAAGTACCAAGAATGCTGTTTTTTATATGAGAAGACATGGTAGACATCTTCGAAATAATTATTGCTAATTATATACAAAATTTTATTAGTATTTGTTTATAAAACAAAAAAAAATAAAATACTAAAAAATGTACAAGTTTGTTATAAAAAATAATACTTGAATAATAAAGTTATGGTAAATCCCCTTTAATAAATGAGGAATGATTACTGTCACCATCAAAAGCATTTTGCCTTATCATTTTAGGTCTACTGTTCTCTTTCAATTTATTAATTGGCCCAATAGGCACAGTCAAGAAATTATCTTTCTTCATATCACTTTTTGTTGTTGGTGATGATGTGACACTAAAAAAGGGTAATAAATAAAAATTAATTGTTTAATTAACTTACAGGAAGATAATGAATGAAAAAAAAAATAATAAAAAATAGCGTTTCAAGTAGTAGTCTCATAATATAATAAATGACGCTAGAATAGATATGCATCAAATTTTTTAATATTGATATATTTATGTACCTTTTGTTATGCACTATCAGAGCCTTTTTATCGTCCTCGTCATTTTAAATAAAAGATAAGAAGATGAATGAGATTTCAAAGAAGTGGGATGATAAAACATTGACATATGTAAGAATGATATTAAAACTAATTTTTTTTATATGCGTAGGCAATTTATTTTTTGTTTTTGAAGAATGGTCATATACCAAGAAGTTGATATTTATCTAAGCTGTTTTCCCTTTTTAAATTAATTTATTTACTAATGTATGAGTAATAAGAAAGTAAAGTTAACGAAAAGTCATTGAAATTTTTAGTTTATTAAAGTTTATTTATTTTAATCAAGATGATCTACGCTAATATGTTTGTGTAAAAATCAAAGAACATGTATTTAATAAATTGATATAGAATAATTAATCAATAAGATGATAATAAGTAAAAATTATCTTTTAACAATTACCTTTTCAACTTTTGTCTAGTGACATTTTAACAATATTAAAATAGTATTATAGTAATCTAATTAAAACTTTTCAAGGAAATATGAGATTCAAATGAGGAACATAATTTTTATATCCGAGGAATATAAATATATTCTTTTATTATGGACCTACAAAGGTTTAGACTTATCTATAGTTAAAACAAAAGAAAACATTTCTTTTTATCTAAAACAATTTCATTAACATTTTGTTAGACATTTCAATTTTCTAAAATAACCATTTTCAAAAGTTATTTCAAAAATTGTTTACTAAATTAGAAATTTCTTAATCGTATAGTAATAGTGATTTATTTTACTATTTTTATTAAAAAACAGCTAAATAAAATATACATTTATAAATATTTTTAATTATCATAACCTATATTTACAAAACAAAATAATCGGTATTATTAAAAGTAATCAACTTCTAAAAATAGAAGTAAAATAAAAAGTTGTTGGGTAAATAGGTTTTTTTTAATTATGAAATTAAGAATAAAGATCAATTGTAAAAAAAGAAGATTCAATGAATTGGATAGTAGTATAACTCACAACATTCCATGAATCATCCCAATTTAAATGAACTTTTTATTGAATACCATACTTTTTATATAAAAAAAGACAGGTTTTAATGCAGGAACCAATAAAATTTTTGACTTCATTTCTCTTTATTTAATGAATTTCAGAGTGAAAAAATAATTTTTATTGTTTTTTCTTTGTTTTACATGTTATGTGTGACTGTAGTAGTGGTATTTCTCCTGGCGTATATAAGGAATTCATTGAAAGAAATTTTTATAACATTCTAAAAATGTTTAATAAATTCTATACTTTCTTATTTTCACTCTTATCTATTCTTGTAATAATAAATGGAGGGATTATTCCTGAAGGTGAAGAAACCATGAGCCGTGTTAAAAGACAACACCACGGATGGGGTCATCATGGATGGCGTCACCACGGAGGATGGTATCGTCCTCATTATTATCATCACTACAATCCATATTGGGGACATCATCATGGACCATGGTGGTGGTAAATTAGTTTATCAATAGAACATCATTTGTTGTTTTAATGAAACCTGTATTTATAAGGATAATTATTGTAAAAATATTGTAAAAAATGATATATAATATTTTATATTATTTTGATCTTAACCAAAAATAAAAAGTTTATAAACGTTGAAAAATATTTATTTTTATCATTTATTAAAATCATGAATTATTTATTCGTTATTTTTTTTACTTTTACCCTAATAACATTATCACAAGAAACATGTGTAGAAGAGTATTGTTCAGAATCTCTTTATTCCTTCACAATATCAAAAAGCTCCAATAAGGTTAAAAGAAGCCCAATTATAAAAAAATTAAATTTAGGAAGCATTTTAAGTAATATGAAATACTAAAATTTATTAATTAAAATGACTTAAAAAGAAAAAGGCCAAAAATGATCAAAAAAACTTTCTAAATGCTCAATGACTACAACAGTTTGAATATTAATTATAAAATTTTAATTAAGTTACACTAATTTTTTTATAAATTTTATGTTATTTGCTTAACAACCTATTCGTCATAAATAAAACCTTTTGTTACAATATTAAAGTAAATCATAATGAAACCCACTTGCAACACAAAGAATTGCATCAAAAATTTGTATTATTTCATAAAATCACATAAATTAAAAACTTGTTAATGATATATTGTTATTAGCAAAAAAACATAAAAACATGATATGTATCATGTGTCCATAATTGGTGAGGATACTTTGTTATTGATAATGAATAATTTTAAGTTTTATTAAACTTTTGAGTATAATATATTTAAAAAATATTGTTGTGACATTCGTCAAATGAACCTTTAAAACTTTTGTTTAAAAAAAGTATAAATAGTCAATAAGTTTAGTGTTATTAATTCATTAGTAAATATAATTTTATAATAATGAAATATACTCTTGTATTCTTGACTATCTTTGTTCTTATTCTATCAGTAATTCAGGGAGAATCTCTAAATGCTGAGAGTGAAAGCAGGGAATACGAGCCTCATATCAGAGACAAACGCCAATGGGGCTGGGGAATGCGTAGAGGATGGGGTGGCATGGGTGGCATGGGTAGATGGGGAGGCATGGGTATGTACCCAAGATGGGGAATGGGCGGCATGGGAATGATGAATCCATGGATGATGTATGGTTAAACATATAAGCACATCCAATAAACACATATTCTATTTTTTTATTATGATATTTAATAAACAAATTTATCACTTGCATATATACATATTATTTTACTTACAAATTATCATTAACATAAATTTATTCATAAAACTAATCATAAAAACATTGTTTCTTAGTCACTAAACATTTTGTCTTACTTATACTAATTGATTCAATCGCTTAAAAACTTCCCTATATTAAAAAGTGATAACAAATACATCAAATTTTACCGAGTTCAAACATCACTTCTCTCACGTATAGATAGAAAAGTTTAATAAAACCATCTCGTAAACTAAATTTTTTTACAAAGTTTACCACTTTATTCATCGCTACGCTAACCTTTGCTTTTAATGTTATCAATTGTAATCAAAATACCTTTTTATTCACTAGAAATTGTTTACAATAGTCACCACTTTTCCTACTATGTTTGTACACAATATCTCTTGATAAAAATAGAATCCACACTCCATCTCTGACAATATTTTTAAAATACCCTTCAAATTGGAATCGCGCCGGGAAAATATGCTCATCTGGTATTAAAATAATATTATTTTCCAAACAATCATCACAAATATGACAGTTTGTTTGACTCTTCAATAAGGATGACATATTCCAAATTTTTGCCGCGGCAATTACTTTTATTATCATTGTCTTTTCCACCGATTTTTTTATCTTGTTATACAGTTACCACCTCCTTAATTTAACTTTGCTTGTCTCTTAGAAAATTTTTATTTTAGAGAAAAGATGCTTATTCTTATTGTCCACATATAAGTACTAATGAATTTTTTTTACCCTATAGGTGTACGTTTGAGTCTTTTATTTATCGTATAATAGAGTTCGATATCACTCAATATAGATAGTAAGTAGATTACTAGAATTGTATGTGTTTAAAAGTGATCAAATAATGTCTCTTTTATCTTATATCTCTTAACATTATGAAATGTTTCATTATTATTTAATCAGCATTTTTATAAAGTTATTCTACCCGTAGTATATAGGTAGCTTTTTTTTTCATTCCATTTTGTTCTAGATATATATATGTATATATTACATTTTTACACACAAAATATTATGAATGTTGTTTGTTTGCATACTTTTTAATATTTTTGTGTAATTTATAAAAATTTTTACCTTAACCTGTTAAATATGAAGGTAGATATTCATCCAATTAATTACGCTCAAATACAATATTTTTCATATTATCTACGTACGTTATGTAGGGTTTGTCATATTATATATTTATTAGAAATATTAATACCAAATTTTGATCTTATAATATTGTTAATATTTTGAATGGAATGTTTCAAATATAAATAGTATTATTAAATAAGAAATGAATCATAGAGTATTGATGTTAACGTGTTCTTACATTTTCTTTTTTCATAATTTTGCGATTGTTAAAGACATATTTGTTCAACTAATGGTATCATTCTAATATTTAAATTATATGTGTTATTGTTATAGGTACATATTATTATAATCATCATTGAAAGTTAATAAAACCATCTTAGGCAATTTTTTTCTTTTTATTTAAAGATGGTCTTCGAAAGTATCGTTGCTGATTTGCTCAACAGATTTTTGGGTGATTTTGTTGATAACTTAGATGCCAGTCAATTAAATATTGGTATTTGGGGAGGTAAGTCTATTTCCCGTCATCATATATTTGACTATTAAATTTATATTTTAAGGTGATGTAAAGTTGAAAGATTTGGATGTGAAAGAATCAGCTTTAGATGACTTGGATCTACCTGTAAAATTAAAATTCGGATACTTATCAACTTTAGTTTTAAAAATACCATGGAAGAATTTATATACAGAACCTGTCATCGCCGATATTGAAGGTTTACATTTAATTGTTGTTCCCTCCAAAGGTATTGTTTATAATTCTGATAAGACGGAAAAAAATTTAATGGAGACTAAGAAAAAAACTCTTGAACGTCTAGAAGATGCAAGAAAAGAAAAAAGAAAGCCAAAAGACCCTGCTGCCGATTCATTTAGTGAGAAGATGGTCGCACAAATCATAAAAAATCTTCAAGTAAAGATAAGGAATATTCATGTGAGATATGAAGATAAATATACCAATCGAGAAAAACCTTTTGCTGCTGGTATAACCTTGGAAGCTTTGGATTTTATAACAACAGATGAAAATTGGAAGGCAACTATCCATAAAGATGTTGTTAAGATTGTACACAAATTGATATCTATGAACAATCTTTCTGTGTACTGGAATTCTGATACACGTCTTATCTCTGATTTAACTTCAAAAGAAGATATTAAACGTGAAATGCATAATGGTATCACAACACAAACTCATAGGTTGAAAGACTTCAAGTTCATATTGGAGCCTATAAATT
The DNA here is from genome assembly GCA_963280985.1 of Strongyloides venezuelensis. Classification (NCBI taxonomy): domain Eukaryota; kingdom Metazoa; phylum Nematoda; class Chromadorea; order Rhabditida; family Strongyloididae; genus Strongyloides; species Strongyloides venezuelensis. The sequence continues at coordinate 7,151,475 of CAUJLX010000001.1, read as the reverse complement.
TAGAAGCTAAATTAGCTATGAATCAAAAACCCGAATCAGATGGATTCAATTGGACTGTACCAAAAATTGATCTGAAAGCTAGCATGGATCAACTTGCTTTGGCTATTGCAAAGCTTCAGTACCAAGATATTCTACTATTCCTTGAGGGACAGGAGAGATTCAATTTATCAGCAAAGTATGTTAAATACAGGCCTGATTTAGTTGAGTATAGAGGTCACTATAAAGTTTGGTGGAAATTTGCGTACAATTGCATTCTTGAGGAAAATATTAGGAGAAAGAAGAAGAATTGGTCATGGGATCGAATGAAGAAACATCGTAAGTTATTTAAGGATTATCGTTTAGCATGGATTCATAATCAAACTGAGGCAAATCTTTCTCCAATCGATAAGGAAATTATTGAGAAAGCCGAGAAAGATCTAGATGTATTTAATTTAAATATTGCTCGTCAACAGGCTGAGATGGAAATTGATAGACTTGGTTTGAAAAGAACAGAAGATCAACCAAAAGGTTGGGTTAGTTGGGCATCATCATGGTGGGGAAGTGGTAGTGGATCCACTTCAGATTCAACTAAACCGACAGGAAATATTGCTAAACAATTCGAACAAGCAATGACTCCAGAAGAGAAAGCTAAATTATTTGAGGCCATTGATTATCAAGAAAATACTCCGCCAACAAATTATCCAAAGCATTACGTTGAGAATGTAGTCAATTTCAATTTGAAAGAGTTGAAGGTTATGGTTGAAAATGCATTGGAATTGAAGTTTAGTGATTTGAATGTAAATTTAGATCAAAGACCATCTGCACGTGCGATTCGTTTGAGTAGTGCCATCAAAACAGTTACCATGACTGGTTGTGGTATACCAATGATGTCGGTGACTGATGAGAAGATGAATTGGTTAACTATGGAAGTTGAGACTAATCCTTTGGATGGAAGTTTTGATCAAAGTGTTTTCCTTCAAATCGCACCTATCATGTTGAAATACCATGCACCAGCTATAAATACGGCTATTGATGTTTTCAAACCACCTGAATCTGTCAAACTAAATCAACTTACAGCAGCTGCAATGGCAAGTTATGAAGATGTCAAAGCACGTTCTGTGACAGGTTTATCTCACGCTGTAGATCAAAAATCTAAACTTAAAATTGATATCAGACTTCATCCTGCAACTATTGTCATCTCTGAAACAGGTGTTTTCAATGAGAACAAACCAACATTAGTTGCTGATTTGGGTTTGTTGACCTTGCAAACAACAGATGAGACGCATGGTGCTTATGATAATGTTAAGGATGAGAAACTAAGAAAGTTGATGATAAAGGCGTACGATAAATTCCACATGAGACTTTCTAATGTTCAAATAATTCTTGCTGAGAATTTTAATAAATGTATGGAAAATAGAAGTGGGGAATTAACTAAGTATCATGTTCTTGAACCTACAGGTCTTGATATAAAGATTCACAAAAGTTCCATAGATGACTTACAAATTGCTAAAATAAAGATGTTTGGTAATTTGCCTGATTTCAAAATAAGAATATCAGACAATCGATTGTTAATGTTGATGGGACTCATTTTCTCCATTCCAACTCCACCTCCGGATCCCGTTACCGAAAGTGAATTGGAAATGATTGAGGCTTCGTTAAGGCCAAAATTGAAGGATCGTGCCAAAATCAAAGCTATTATGGATGTACAAGAAGTTGAGACAATCAAGGATGAGAAAGTTGATCAGACACAGGATGATGAAGATTCGAAGAGGCAGAAAATGTTGGATCTCCAACAAGTCCAAGTTGATATAAATTTGAAACTTAACGAAGTAGCTTTTATCTTACTGAAAGGTGAGGAGGAAATTTTGAACGCTTCAATTCGTCGATTTGTTTGTGATTTAAAAATGAGAACTTTTGATATTAAAGTTCAATTAAAACTTGGAGATATAGTTGTAATGCAACCTCAATTCAAGTCTTTAGATGGTAGAAGATCCATCTTGTACCTAATTGACAACCAGCTGGATATTGATGAATATCTTATCACAATGAAGTTTATTCAAGCAAATCCAGAAAGTCCATATTTTGAGAAGGATTATAAATCTACACTGCAGGCAATAACATTTGATTTTAAATCCCTTAACTTGTCTCTTAACCAACAAGCTTTAGTTTCTTTGAAACTATTTGGAGAACAACTTCAAAAGCGTATAGAGAATGTGCAGGCTGCAAAGGATGGTGTTAAACATGAAGTACGTGAATCAACGAAAAGAAAAATTAGTACTTCTAGTGTTCAATCTCTCTCAAAAGTCATAGTTGGTCAAACTAAATCAGCTAAAAAAGAGAAGAGGTCCCTAAAGAGGGATAAGAAAAATGATATTGATGAAACAAAGACAATTCAAATGTCATTGCATGCAAACTTCAACTCTTTAGCTGTGCTTATCGGGACTGAGAAAGATGGTCTATTGACGGATGCAGTAATTAAGTCGGTTCGTTGTAATGTTGAAATGACGACCAAAAAAATGAAGGTCTTTGCTGCGTTAAAAGAAATCGCCATGAATGACTACCATCCAAAATCAATACATCGTCGTCTTCTTCAAGTTGATGGAGATCACGAAATGTTTACTATGTATTTTACACAATACAATCGCACTGAAAAAGAAAAAGCTCACATGTATATAGATGATGTCGATATGGATGTAAAAATAAATTTTGCTCAGATGAAATTTATTTTCCTTAATGCGTGGGTCAATAGAATGTTAAATTGGATTGTACCATTCCAGGCTGAAGCACAAAGCGCTGCTATTGCTGCAAAGGCAAAAGCTTCTGAGAAGGCAACACAAGCTGCTCAGAATGTGAAACAAATTATGGAACAATCTCCACCAAAGATTAAAATGGATATTGAATTAGGAGCTCCAACTATTATTGTGCCAAAAATTTCTCATTCATATGAAGCTATCTTCATTAATTTTGGTAAACTTAAGATATCAAATGGCTTCTTCAATGGTGTTGGAGAGGAGAGATCTATCATAGATAACATGGAAATATCTTTATCAGATACTTCTATTTTTGGTGGTGAACTTAAGAAAGATAATAGCAATACACCATTCAAATGCGAGATTTTGAAACCCGTTACTTTTACGTTGAATGTTAAAAGGAATCTTTGTTACAGTTGGTATAAAGAATTTCCTGAAATTATGATTGAAGCAACAATGCCTGAACTGGATGTTAGTATGTCACAGGGTGATTATGTCAATATTATGCACACTTTGAGTGGAAATTTAGCTGAGGGTGAAATTCTTTCTGAGGAAGGAACCTCATTGCAGTCTACAGTGGAAGATAAGAATATTCAACTTCAATTGAACAAAACTGCAAAGAGTGAGGTTAAAGAGAAGTTAACAACTATCGCTGAAGAGGAGCAACCAAAGAAGGTTTTGAGTAAAATGCCAAGATTAATATTTTCATTCAAGATTGGAATTATTAGAGCTGGTTTATATAGAGGGAATTCAATACCGGGAAATTTAAATCAAAGTGCCGGTAACAATGAATCTTTGACCGTTCCAAGAGATGCAACAAGAGCATTTGCAGCAATGTCTATCCATGGAACTAAATTATCTGGTCTAATAAATGAAGATGGTTCAATGGCTGCTGAGATAATCATTAAATCATTTACTATGAATGATGAAAGAAAAGATGCTACAAAAATTAAGAGATTACTTGATAAGAAAGTTAGTGAAACAGCATCAACTAGAGATTTACCTTTCGCTCATATCAACTACAAAAAAGATGCCTCAAACAACATGATTGCGGATGTTATAACTTCATCGTTTTTCATATGCTTGTCACCAGAATTCTTGGCTCTTCTATCATCTTTCTTTGTTGTTCCTCCATTTAAGGAGGGTGAAGATTTACAAAAGATTAGAGAACAAGTGAATGCTACAAAATTAACTAATGTTCCACCTGTCACTAGTGAGATAACTGCATTGTCATCGACTCAAAGGAAATCTGAAGCACCAGAACCCGTTAAACCGACCACTGGTTCAATGACAGTACGATGTGATATCCGTGAAATGGAAGTAATTTTAATTGAGAAACCACTAGATCCGGAAAATTCTCAAGCATTAATATTAAGTTTTAACTGTAAATTGGATGCAGATCACAAAGAAGACACACAATATGTCAGTGGTGGTATTCGTGATCTACAAATTGTCAGTACATATTATGCTGATGAAAAGAAACATTTATGTCATTATCCAGTTCTCCAACCATTAAATATTAATTTGAAAGGAAGTATTAATGATTTAACCAAGGATACTGAACTTAATGTTGATGTTGAAGACGTTATATTGAGAATATCACCTTCAATTATACGTCTTTTATCTGCTGTTAGTCAGGAATACACTAAAAATCAAGTTGCACAGGCAACAGAAAATAAGAGAGTTACTGGTTTAGTTGCATACCCTAACTTTTGGAATCCAAAACCATTTGATAAGAAAAATTACCATTGGTTTATATCTGAGGCCATTGAGTGTTCTGAATATTTTGACGATGAAGTCAAGAAAGCTAAGACATTGATAAGACCAATTGAAAAATTAGGATTTACTATGCCAAAACTTCTTGTTACTATGGAATCTGGTACAGAAAAAGCTACTCAACCATTAATAAAGTTTGAATCAACAATGAATGCCTTTGCTTTTGATTGGTCATCATTACTTGCAGTTGATGCTAGCTTAACAATTCAAATGAGTTATTATAATGAGTCTTTAAGTATTTGGGAACCTATTATTGAACCAGTAGTAAATAAAGATGGTTCAATTGGGCCATGGACATTAAGATGTAATATTGAAAGTTTCCAAACAACTTCCAACGCAGCTGTCATTGATGGGGAGACAGAAGTAGATGCAGACAAAAGGAGAAAGACACCAAAACAAAGAATAAAAATTCAATCAAAAGATTACTTAAATGTAACGGTAACAAAAAGTTGTATCTTACTATTATATAGACTTTCCGAAGCATTTGAAAAAGCTGCTAAACAAGCTACACCACCACAATCACGTGAATTCCCAGGAACAAGTCCATATCTTATTATCAATGAGACTGGTTTAGTTATTAAAGTGGCAAATTCTGATTCTTTAAAAGTTTCTGACAACAATAGTGATATTGATGTTCCGCACAGTGAACCAATTGATTTAGAAGTTATTGGATGGGAAAGCAGTACAGGTTTAATGTTAGAAGACGATGATAGATCAGCCGATTTACGTTTGAAATTACTTGGAACAGAAAGAGAAATATCTGTATTGAGAGCTGAATCTCGTGTTATACCACTTGGTAAAACATCTGAAGGTGGTAGATTGTGGAATATGCTCGTTGATACGGTTGCTCAAAATAATAGAAAAATTATATATCTAAGATCACTTGTGAAATTTGTTAATCACATGGATGTACCATTTGAAATACTATCACAAAGAGATAATCATCTTGATACATGTGGAGTTGCTGCTAGAAATAGTGAACCAATGATTGTACCTATTGCATATTTGTACACAGTTACCGGAGAGTTCTTCTTACGCCCCGTTGGTAGCGATTACGATGTCAGTGCTGAATCAATTAGCTGGTATGACTTCAAGACAGATAATAGAGCATGGATACGTTGTGAACATGCATCTATGCCAAATAATGCATTGTTTGCTGAACTTGTTGTTTTACCGACAGCTGTCTTTCCAGAAAAAGGTGATTTAAGAAGCGACATTGCTTATACAGTTCATATTTTCCCTATTTTAACTGTAAAGAATCTACTTCCATTCCCCATAACAATTAAAGATAACCACACAACTTTGTTAGAAGGTGGTGCTGAAAAAAATATGAATATTTATGAAGGAAGTACATTTAATGTATCTTTTGATTATGGTGGTGAAACTTATGAATCTGAGTATACTTTTGAACATCCAACTGAAGTTGAAAAAGTTTTATACTTTGTTGGTAAAAAGAATCCATCATTAGAAATGGTTAGTTTCCACTTTTATTATGATCATGTATTTTTACAGTACATTGGATTACACTTTGGAAAAGAACATCACAGACAAGAAGTTTCTATTTACGCACCATATTGGATTGTAAATAAAACAGGCAAGACAATAAGTTATGTGGTATGTTTTTAATTAAAAAAAGGAAATATATTTGATAATTTTCAAATCTCATATTAGCATAATTGTTATATATTTATATATATATATCCTATCATTTTTAACACCTTTATTTATACTGTTATTTTGTTTTGTAACCCTTGGTGCTGATTTTTTTTAAAATGTCATTTTTCAGGACACTTCTACTAATGTAACTACTAAAATTTGTTGTTTCACACGTAATAAACATAAGGATAGAAAAAGATCTTCATCAGTGTCACAGGTGGGGCTATATTTACATTAAATAATTTCGAGAGTACCGAATTTTTTATCCACTCTTATCCTTTAATTTTTTGCTTGCTTATCTTTTCTAATGCCCTTTTTTCTAGCTTTACTACTTAAATTATTTTTTTACCTCTTCATTAATATAATTTTATCATTATATTTTTAGTTATCTCAATCCGTTGAACATAAACCATCAATGAATCCTGTTATCTTGTCTTATCCAACTTCTGATCCATCAATGAAGTCAAAAGTTAAATTTGCTGTGGAAGATTCAAATTTCTCTAACGAATTTCCAATTACCAATGCCGGTACGACATCAAGAATCATGTGCACTGATGACAATGGAAGAAAGTATGATGTTACATTGGAAATTGTTCTTAGTAATAATGGATTAACGAAAATCGTAACATTTTCACCATTTTTCCTTCTTTATAATGACAGTCTCGTTGATATGGAGGTTCGTGAACCTGAATTTGATGAATGGATAAATGTACCAGCAGAATCATGTACGGGGTTATGGCCACGACAAACAGCCAAGAGAATGATTTTAAATGCTAGGTATGCTAAAACAAATGAACAATCTATTGCTTTTCCATTTACCGAAACATTTGAATCATTTTGCCGTATTAATAATGATTATCTTGGAATGTATGTTACATGCTCAGTTACAGAATCGTCATCAGTTGTCCATATAGAACCATATCAAATTGGTATGGCCCCGATTGTTTTAATGAATGCTACACCTAAACCAGTAACATTTAAACAGAAAGGTACACAAGATGTATATGAATTAAAGCCAAATAATATGAAACCATTTACATGGTGTGATGTTTTATCTAATGAACGCCTTCTTGAATGGACCAATGGAGAATACTCTGCTTATAATGATTTGCATAAGAACGACTATAGAAGTTATATGGCCTTAAAAGAAAGAAGATGTTTCTATTGGGTATCATTTTTGAATGGGAGACAGAGAATACTTCTATTTACTGATGATCTTGAGGTTGCTGAGAAGGCAATTCAAAAAAATACTAATGATAAAATGGATATGGAACTGGAATTTACATTACATGGTATGGGTATATCATTAGTTAATAATATACTTGGACAAGAATTAATATATATGTCAATAAAACATTCAAAAACTATCTGGGAACGTGAATATAAAAATAGATATAAATGTTTCCCACAAGGAACTATTGATACATTAGAAGAAGCTCATATAAAATGGTTAGAAAAAGAAAAACCGTCAGAAGATTTTAATTATAATGGTGAAGTATTTAACTTTAGCAAAATGTTATGTAAGAAAAAAGGAAAAGAATTTAAAGTTGTAAGACATTTTAAACCTGGTATCTACATTAGAATATCTTCGAATAATGTTAGAAAGAATATTACTTTCCAAGTATTTTCTGTTCAAATAGATAACCATCTTGAAGCATGCACATTCCCACTTGTTTTGCATGTTGTACCGCCACCCAAATCTATTGTTAAGAATTCAGAACCCAAACCATTTATTGACCTTGCGATTTATCAACAACAACCTGAAAGTTCTCCTATTGTTCAATATCAATATTTTGCTCTCCTTCTACAAGAATTTTCTGTTCAAGCTGATATGGGATTATTAGCAGCTATGTTGGATTTTGTTAATGCAAGTGCAGCTAATAAAAAATATACAAAAGAATTGTACCAAAAAGACATTGAATATACACAAATTAAACTTTCTGACAAGGCTGTTTCAACGGCGGCAAGTGTTCAAAAATGTCTCTTTGATGATTTTAGTTTTTCACCACTTATGATACATCTAAGTTTCACTTTAAATAATCTGAGTCCAAGTGTTGATGAAGATCAGAAACAAGCTGCTAATTCACAATTAGAAGTTTTAAATGTTCTTCTTAAATCAGTTGGTGCATCTATAACAAATATTGCTAATATTCAAGATGTTGTTTTGAAATTGGCTAGTTTTGAGAGAAAGAATGCATTTATGGACTTCGGTAAATTATCAAGTGAAATTCAAAGTCACTATATGTCACAAGCATTGAAACAATTTTACGTATTGGTTCTTGGTTTAGATATAATTGGTAATCCATTTGGTTTGGTCAGAGATTTATCTTCTGGTGTTGAAGATTTATTCTACCAACCAATCACTGGTTTTGTACAGGGACCAGAAGAATTTGCCGAAGGTATTGCTATTGGAGTTTCGAGTGCCTTTAGCCATACAATTGGTGGTGTGTCTGGTGCTGCTGGTAGAATAACAGGTACATTAGGAAAGGGTGTTGCAGCATTGACAATGGATGAAGATTATCAAAGAAAACGACAAGAAGAGTTGAATAGAAGACCACAAACATTTGGTCAAGGTATGGCTAGAGGTGTCAAAGGTTTTGGTGCTGGTATTATTGATGGTATTACTGGTGTAGCAACCAAACCAATAGAAGGAGCCAAAGAAGGTGGATTAGGAGGTTTTGCAAAAGGTGTTGGTATTGGACTGGTGGGTGTTGTTACAAGACCAATTTCTGGAACAGTAGATATGGCTAGTGGTACATTTAATGCAATTAAAGTTTGTACATCTGGAAATCAATTTGTTGAAGCAGCAAGACCAATGAGATATATTCATAAAGATAAAGTTGTAAGACCATATAATCATTACGAAGCGAAAGGATACAAATTCTTCAGACAGGCTGAGGAAGGAAGTTACATTGAAACGGATACATTTATTATTCATGGAGTTCTTACTGATAAAAATATATTAATTGTTACAGATAAAAGATTGTTTATTGTTAATAAACATTGTGTAACGGGAGCTTTAAACACCCAATGGGAAATGCTATATAATGATATCACAGAACCACAACAAGTTAATTTATCTATACGAATAATACCAAAAGTTCAGAAGAAAGGATTCTTAGGTTTAGGTAAAGTCAAACCAAAAGACATTGAAATGTCACGTGAAGATGATGTTAAACTTGTTTATCAAAAACTTCTCAAAGCATATAACATTTACAATTCATAATGGTAATTAGGATGTTGCTTTTAACTAGTGATAAAAAATGACAACGAAAAGAAATATTTGACGTTACACTGGTAATAAGTTTTCTTATTATTATCCTAGATAATTATTTTTTGTTCTAAATATATTTTAATAACAAAAGGCTAATATTTTTTGTTAATCTTTGTATTCATATTCTTATAGTATTTTTAAATCTTTCTTTAAAAATTTTACCTATAATAAACATGTCAATCAACTATTGATAAAATATTTTTTATCATAATAGATTATATATTCTTAATACAATTAAAGATCAATTTTGACTCTTTAAAAATAATTATTATAACTATTTAGAGATGGAAGATTAATACAAGGAATTTAAGAGAATTCTTCCATTATTTCTTTGTCAAAGAAGTCTTCACCAATACCAGTTCCAAGTCTTTTTAATTTTGTGATAAATCTTCCGATTTGTTCAATTGAATTAGTTTGCTCTTCAAGGTATTTATCCTCCAGAAGAGTACAGAAATCGACGTCTCTATTTTCAGAGGCAAGTTCATGAAGTCTTAGTAAACCTTCATTATTACCCTTCTCCAAATCCAATGCAAATTGGAAAGCCTCAACAAGAGAGGTAAATTCTTGTTTTTCTTCAGCATTGATATCCTTCAAAACAACTTTACCTCCACGTTTATTTTGATAAGTGATGAATCCAGTGGCATGCTCTCTTTCTTCATCGGATTGCTTTAAGAACCATTTGGCAACATTCTCTAAGGCAACCTCTGGTCTCATATAGTAAGAGGCCTACAATAAAAAATGATTACATTTATAAAATGATTACAATTTAATGAAATAAAATAGCTGATAAAAGAAATTAACTTACCAAAGTCAGGTAAGCATAAGAGGCTTTTAATTCGTAATATATCTGGGCATTGATAGCATCCTCAACCTCATTGACGAAGTTCTGTCTGATGAAGTTATCAACTCCTTTGAAATTATGAGTAAATGACATATCACTACAAACAAAAAAATAAGTTAACTTCGGTAGAAAGAAATTTTTAAATTGTCATGAATTTCAACTCTTTTTATACTATAAAAAATATCGAAAGAAGATAGATAAAAGTATTAAGGAGGAGTTTCAAATAACTTGAAAGGAGAAAAATATATTTATGTGTTTGATAGAAATTAAACATATATAATCACATCTTAATGATAATAGTATTTTATTTACATTAACATAATAAATAGTTTGAAAAGTATTTTCTCTAACTATTATTGACATTATAATAATACAAGGTTAAATGATGGTAAAACAAAGTAACTTTCTAATCATTTTTTTTATTGCAAAATTGAAAATGTAATTAATTAAATATACTTTAGTAAAATAAAGTTTTATGATGCAATATTTTGATTATTGTTATTGCTTTTTTAATATGAAATAGATTATTTATAGAAACTTTTCTCTTTCTTCAAAAAAGATTATCTAATTGTTCTAAAAATTTTCTACGCAGTATATTATCTAATTTTAGAATTCTGGTGAATTGATAACAGTAATAAATTTATATTAATGTTATTTAAAAAAGTAGACATTTTAATTGCTTATCAATTTGTTAAGGAAAAAAAATTTGTTTTGATCATTACATTTTCTTAATTTACAAGTATAATCTTTAATTAAAATGTTTGAAAAATATTGTTTTCCACTAATCAAAATTTCTATTTTTATCTTTTTAATCAGTACAATTTTTTGCACTTTCAAAACGAATTAATTTTTGTAAGAAAACATTTTATCTATTTTTATGATTATAAGTTTGTTTTATATTAAGAAATTTTCTCTACCCACAACCTTTTACTTGAAACATTCTCAGTGAAGTTTTAAAAAATATAAAGTTAAATTATATATGATAATCTTGAACATCTGGTATAAATAATAAGAAATATGAAGTTAATGATAAACATTTGAAATCACTCTTTGAAAAGTGAATTTAGAGTCATCAGGGAACATTATTTAATAACAACACAGTATATACTAGTGAAAATAAATAATTTTCAATATAACAATAGGAAATCAGCTGAGTGATGTGGAAGAAAAGCACTAAGCTCATCGATATTTGAATATTAGCACATATACAATTTTCCATATTATTAAACTATATAAGTACTTGAAAATCATGCATTTGTCAGACCAACTCAACAGATTTGTTATAACTTCATCATATTTCACAATACATTTTTTTAAACAACAAAAGACAAAAATCTGTCACCAAAGTCTTGCGACGAATATCTAGTAATCATTTTTGGATAAAGTCATTGGTACCTAAACTGTTAAAACAAATCCAACTCTCTCCCAGTTTATTCTCCTTAACTCTTGTTACAAACAGATTTCTAAATTATTATTACTACTGTATATAGTTAGTGTTTGGGATGAGTACATTCAAAGTGGGAGAAAAAGTTGAAACAGGTATGTTTTGTTTACCATGAAGTCATGTAATCATCAAAATATTTCAGATAAAGGTAAAGGAAAAGTTGTCTTCTTCGGAGAGACACAATTTGCTCCTGGGACATGGGTAGGAATAATTCTAGATGTAGAAAATGGTAAAAATAACGGGACGATAGAGGGTGTTAAATACTTCACATGCCCAGACAAGTATGGGATTTTTATGAAGCCAAGTCAAGTTAGAAGGGAAGGCGAGAGGAGATCATCAACAAGGGCTTCAATTGCTTCTTCCGCTAGACAAAGCAAAGCACCCAGCGCCAAGGTTTCTGTTAAAAATTCTCCCATTCCCACTCCTAGAAGCATGAGTCCTTCGAAAAGTGTTAATAACTTGTCAAACACAAATTTACCATCGTCAAGGAAATTATCAAATGGTGTCAAAAGTCCTAGGTCAAATTCTAAAGTTTCAAATAACACTACAAATACATCAACATCAAATAATGATTCGTTACAAAGTAGTGGTCAATCAAATGAGTCTTTTGAGATGGTTAAGGAAGAAAGTCTTTCAGACTTTAAGAATAATTCTTCTGAAGTGAGCAAAGCCTCGGAAATGATCGATGAATTGGACAAACCTGTAGAGATTTCACCTATAACATATGTTCCACCACCAGGTTTGGATGAGGGAAAGGAGATAGAATATTTGAGATCAAAAAATGTAGATTTGGAGGAACAAGTGGAGACACTGAAAACCAAAATTCGTGAATTCCGTCCTAAGATTCATGAGTTTGAACGTCTTAAGGTGACTGCTCATAAGTTTGAGGAGAACAAGAAACAGATATTGGAGCAGAATTCACGTCTTAAGAGAGAACTTGAAGAGTGCAGGCATAAACTTAAGGATTCCTTGAAGAAAATACAAGAAACCGAAACTCCTGATATTAATGATTTGAAAACACGGATAGAAGAGTTATCCATTGATAAAGAGATAGCTGAAGAGGAGTTTGAAGTTACTAAATTGGAGTTAGAATCATATAAGATCCAATTTGCTGAAAAGGAAAAAGAATTAGCACTTTTGAAATCTGAGATGGAAAGAGTTGATCCTTCACCAAGTGGAAATAGTTTACAATTCTCCGCTTTACAGAGAGAAAATGAAAATTTATTAAAAGCTGTAAATATACTTCGTGATCATATAGCACAATGTAAAGTTGTTGAATCGGAAAATAAAAAAGCTATTGATGGACTAAAGCAAGATATAGAAGATTATGAGGAGTTAACCGATAATCAGGAGGCTGAAATAATTGAGTTGAAGAAAGTTATATCAGAATACTCTGAGCAGATTGATGCTGCAGCTGGAGCAGACGTTGTTATTAGTAACTTAACGGAAAAAAACCTGGAGTTAGAGGATCAATTAAATGAATTGAATGAAAAAATCTCGGAATTGGAAGACTTAAATGAAATGAATGATGAATTACTTGAATGCGCTAAGGAAAATGAAACGGAATATATTAGACAAATTGATGAGAAGATTGGTGAAATGAATTTGCTGAGGAAGACACTACGTATAAGAGAAGAGGAGATTGATAAATTCGAGGCTACAATCCAACAATTTAGGAGTAGGATAACTGATTTGAATATTGAGATTCAAAATAAGGAAGATGAGCTTTTGATAGAGAAAGAAAAACTTCAGGCAAAAGAAGCCAATGATGGTGTTCCTGTTTACGAATCAAATAAAGTCTTCTCAGAGTTAGTGGATTTAGAGTTATACCGCATTAATTGTGAGTATTCACAAATAACCTCAAGATTGCTGAAATTTTTCCTTCCTGATAATTTCTCAAAACCAGGAGGCGATAATGATGCACTTCTACTGACTGTTACCTTACCACGTGTAGCAGCAAAGTCTATGTCATTAAGTCAATTATTAGTTAAAAAATATCCTGTTGTACCTGGTGGTATGAGAAGAGAACATGTGACAAGAAGTCATCGTGGTGAACAGTGGGGATTTGTTGCCAATGTCTGTTATGTACTTTCAAAATTGAAAGTAATAGCAAAGAAATTTGAAGGAACTTTACAAAGTTGTTCTGTTGATAAACTTGCTTCTATATGCCATCTTCAATCGGACTTTGCTCACCACGAGAAAGTTCTGGACAGTTATTTTGAATTACTAAAGCAGGATAGACTCGATGAAAATTCAACTATTAATCCACTGTATCAAATTGTCCATCAATTCAATAACTCTTTTAAAGTTAATATGAGCATGGAAAGCTACGATAATAAAGAAATGTTAACCAATATTTGTATACAGCTAAGTAAAGGATTCGAATGGATAAATATTAATGGACAACGTATACTCTTTTATCTGGAAGAAAACTATCCTAAGGAAAATGATATCATTCGATCGTTCACCAGGATCATTGATACCGTAAGTGAGGGTGAAAAACTTCTAATAAGGATACAAAATAGTATCCCAGGAGATAAGGATATTCTAGTTAATAGTGAATTTCTGGACTCCGTAGACAAAGTTACAACATCATTGGAGAAAATTGCTGAAATATTTGTTAATACGTGCAAAGCAGAAACATCAATGATGAATTCATTTAATGAATTTGATGGTCTTCGTATTGCTCAAATGGTAGAATGTGTCCATAACTCTGTTGAAAAAATATCTGGCTCTATTGCAAGTGATAAGGCTTTTGAACATATACAATGCTTCGTTGATACAATTGTTACTGGTCTAAATAAAATTTCAAAAACTATGGAAGAGGATAGTTTAGTTGTAGGAAGAATTGAAAAGAAACCATATTCTGCTTTGTATGAACGTGGTATTGCAAGAAAAAATGATTCACAGGAATTGGAGTCACTACGTTGGCAAGTTACTTCAAAAGATGAGCAGATACGTGAGTTAAGTTATGCATTGAAGGAGAAAAAAGACTGTATAAGTAACTTGAAATTGAAACTTGAAACTTATATGAAGAATATTGAAGGTGGTAAAGGATCTGATAAGAGAGTTGAACAGATTAAGAAAGAGTGTGATGAAAAAGTTAAAAAGTATAAAGAAGATCAAGAAAAATTGTTAATTGAGGTTGAGGAGTTAAATAGACAACTCGAGATAATATCCATAGAAAAACCTTCACATCTCGTACAATTAAATGATAGCCAGTCTTCCTTTGATGTATCTCTTCCAAACAGTGATGGTATTGCTATAAAAGAGTTAACTGGACAGCTTGACATAATAAAGAAGAACTATCAAAATCTTCAAAACAGTTATATATATGTAGCATATAAAAATTGTACTTTAGAAGCTAGACAATGTGAAGCAATTTTAAAAGAGTTGAAACCTCTTAAGGAAGCTAATTACGTTGCTGGTATCTATTCACTCAAAAGTTTCAATAAAAATAAGCATAAAAAGGAGTTTGTAGAATTATGTCTCGAATCCTATAAACTTAGTAGAGTAAGTCTAATTTCTTTTGCATTTTTTACTTTCATTTTTTTTCAGGAATGGTCATTATTACAATTGGAAGGTGTTAATCCAGATAATAAAAAGAAATATGAATTAAAGGTACAGAATTATAACAATCGTGTACAAGCACTAGAGTTCAGATTCTATACCTATTGGGGTACCCATCATCCTTATGAAGAGTTACCTAAAACATTCAAGAGACCAAAAATTATGACTATCAATGATAATTCATTAGAAAATGTTAAACCAAGCGGGACATCAAAACTTTTAGAAAAATGGTGTAAATTAAATAAGCAATCTGTATGTTAACAGAAATTTATATATTTATTATAATATTTTATAAGCTATAATTTTTTTTAATTTTGTATTTAATATGTGAATATTATTGTATAATTGCCAATAAAAATTAACGAACTAAATGTAATTTTTATATTAAACGGTTATCATTTTTATACACATTTGAGGATAACGTTAATATAATCATAAAAGCATTTTGATGGAACCGTTTCCCTTAAACATAGATTTCATTATATCATTTTCAAGAATCGTTCCAAGTTTTGAGAAAAAAATGTATCGGTGTGTACTGTATCGTAAAAAAAAAGTAAACATCACCTATTTTGATATCAAAAATAGGTAATATCCAACACTAATTTTAAAAAATGATAAAAAGTAACAAATCACCGTATCAATTTTTTATCAACCATTCTGGTTTTAATTCCTTTGCATAATCAACAGCATCAGCCACACTCTTGATAATTCTAATTCCAATATTAAATTTTCTCTCATACCATACTGAATCACAATCTTCTGTTGGCATACCACAACCCTTCAAACTAAATTTAATATTCATTAAAAACATTAAAGTACATTCAATAAAAGCATATTTGTAATTTTTAATAAATAAATCAAATGTCATTGTAAACTTTGTCCCATTTTTTGAAGTAGCACCTTTTAATTTATAAAAAAAATTCTTCAATAATACTTCTTCAGCTTCTTTTCTAATATAAGGATCAGTACAATAGATGAGAGTTTTTGCTAAATCATGGCCAGTAGAAGTTATATGTAAAACTTGCCAATCAATTAATGCCTCCACCTCATTTGTTGGATAACCATTTGAATCTATTTTAAAAAGAATATTATTATTCCACATATCACCATGAGCTAAGACAACTTCATTGGATGTTTCTTCTTTAAATGTGTAGCAGTTGACAATGATTATATCTTTCCAATGGGATATAAGTGCTTCCAAAGGCTCCTCTAAATGCTTATACAAGGAATGAGGAAGTACTTTAGTGAATTCTTTCCAATGTTCCAATGCAAATTGAGAAAAAAATAGAAAATCATTATTATTTATAGGTCTAGCTAATTTACCTAACCACTCCTTATCTTTCAAAGACATTGATGTTGATTGGAGAATAAAAATTTGGTCAAAGATATTTTCAATTTGATAGATATTAAAAGACCTGTAACATTCTATATGATTAGATACTCTTGTTAGATCTTCCAATAATAGTAAACCATCATGTAAATTTATTCTATAATTTTGGGTATAATAAACTTTGGGTATTTTAAAATTAGGTATATCGTTAAAAAGTTTATAAAACAGGCATTCATTGTTATGGAAATGTGATACTTCTTCTTTGGAAATAAATTCAACCTCTCCATTTTGGATATCCACTCCATCGTTAAGAATTTTTGATGTTGGAAATTTAAGAATAAAAGAAAATATTTCTCCATTTGTAAGATACAATATTATTCTATAGACATATGATATAAATCCTTTTCCTTCTCCAATTTGTTTAATTTCAAACTTTAAAAAATATCTTTTATAAACTTCATTTTAGAATCATAACCTACATTACAAATTTTAGTTTCATTTATGATGGCTTTGTTGAACTCTATAGAATTATTAGACAAAATTTTTACAATCCACAACAAAGTAACATTAATATTTTCAATAAAAAAGTCTTTAACTGAAGAAGGATCAGAGAACAAGGATAATATTTTATTATCGTCCATGAAAAAATAAATTAATATTTTCAAGCACAAAAATTATTAAGGACAAAAAAGTGCAAACACTTTTCTTTAAATAAACAAAAATTTTTTTGAATTATGATAGTAAATGATTATACAGATTATTATGAAGTGTAAGTATTATCGTACGCATTGGAAATCACAACTAATTATGTCTTATCTTATATAAAGCAGTACTAAAAGTAAAATGATAGCAAAGTTATCTTATCAAAAAATAACTATAAAGATGTTTTTATTTATTCAAACCAGCCGTTGACCTGCTTTTGCCAGGTTACGTCTAAACTACAGAGCATAGTTTTTAAATTTTAATAAACAGTAAATTTGTATTTCTTTTGATAACTTTGTTAAATCTTCCAACGAATACTATTAAAATACTTTTACTTAAAAAATGAAATAACTTTTTAGTCCATAACATGGACAATTTTTATCAATTTTAATAATATAAAGTTTCCCGTATACTTCTAAATTTGTACTTTCTAAATAAGTCATTAATAGAAACTTTATTAACTTTGAGGAAAATTATTTGTGAGACAAATTTATATAAAAAGTGTTCAAAATTATTATTGTTTTTAAGAAAACTTATTTAATTATGACCCAAAATCTTTCGAGACTCATTTTCCACACGAAGTTTAAAAAATACATCTTTTAGCTATTCTTATACAATATAGAGGAGTAACGAGTGAGTGTAAATTATTTTCGATATTGAAACTTTTTGATATCTTAATATATGTAACTTTATGCGGTAATTTCGAAAAACGCAATATTTTTTTAATCTGAAGTCGTGTTCTTGAGATACAGCTATTTAAAGGTGTTTTGGTGTATTATTCTTGATCCCCTTAGAGTTATTTGTTTTATCTGAAAATTTACAGGTATATAAAGTTTTAGATACTAATATTATAAAAATAAAAAAAGTTAGAATTTCAAGTCCATTCTTGGGATTTTGAACTTTTTTGAAAATTTTTAAAAATTACCAAAAAAAACCTAAATTCTCACATTTTAAAATGATATATCAGAATTCTGTAAAAGAAATTGATAAAAAGAAAAAAGTTAATCTAAGTTTTCCTTCAACTTAAATTTTAATTATAATCTCAAGAAAATCGGGTAACTTTAAGTACCATAAATTTCTGACTAAAATTTTTTGTGTTTTTTTTAAAAAAGTATGTCAAGATAAAACTTTTAAATAAAGTGTTTCCACAACTTTTATGTAGAATTAAATTCTCTATCAAATGATATATATATCATTTTGATTCCTTTATCCCTTCTCGAAATATAATGAAAAAAGTGACTTTTTAATTTTTTGAAAAAGTGCAATTTTTTAGTTTCAAGAAAGAGAAAAAATTTCAATACGTCAATTTTTTTCAAATGTCTTGATTTTCCTCTCTGGAGAAATTTGTTGCAAACATTTGAAGATATTAACCGTTAATTTATCTCTTTTCATTCTTGAGTTAGTCAAAAAATAAATTAGTCAATTTTTTTTCTATGTTTTAAATTTTAAGAAAAAAGTATGCAAAGATGAAACTTTTTCAATATAAAATGTTTACAAAATCTATGTGGAATTTAATTCTCTATCCAATGACATCTAGACCGTCTTTATCCCACTATCCGTTCTTGAGGTACATCTCATTAAGTATCAAACTTCAAAAATTGCTACTTCTATTTTCCTCTCAATAATAATTTTTCTATTTAAAATTTCACATATATACGTAATTTTTAATGCTTATTAGATCAAAACAATAAAAATTACCAAAAAAAGTTTGATTCGTGGAAATATATAAGTTATTGAAAATTCCCCTATATATTAGAGGAAAAGTTTACCTTTTAAAATGGTTTTCGTTTTATGCACCTCTTTTTATTATAATAAAGAATGCATTTAAACATGCTAAGTAGAAAAAATAAATAGTAGCTTCATTTAAATTTAGTTCTTGAGATGCGTATATTTAAATAAGAATGATCTGAAATTTATGATCTGATAAAATAAAAAATTACAAGAATATCCGATTTTTTTTAAAATTGTTAGAAAACGATAAATCATAGAAGTCATTAAGCCAATTGCTTTTAACAATTTAAATATTAATTTATATTCTTAAAAATATAGTAAATAAGATAGATTGAAAAATTGGTTTTTATCTTATGTATGTTATTGTTGTGCCGATTAAATATATTTAAAACCATTGCAGTATACTACAATTACTAAGACACAATTAAAATGTTAAAAGAAATTATATTTGACTTATATAAATTTAACAAAATTCATATTTAATATCATTAAATTCTATAATAAATTAGATTTTTCACTCCAAATCTTTTTATGTTAAAATAATCTATACTAAATTGTTTTAAACTACTGCAATTTAGTTATGCATATTATAAATTTAATAAATATACGATATGGCGATACAAACACTTATTTTAAAAAAATTCTAGAAATATCTAAAAGTTTTACTATGCTTCATAAAAATTGCAAAAAAAATTACCAAAATTCCTAAGTCTAAACTATTCACCAGAAAATTTTAAAAGTAAATTTTTTAAAATTTTTTTAAAAAACTATTAATACTTTGATTTAAATATATCTGTAGCTTTTTAAAGTCTATATATATTTCTTTAATACGAAAAGTGTTCAAGTAATTGTTTTGATTTATTTTAAATGTTATTAACTAAAAAAAATATTTTTATTATTTTAAATGCATTAAAAAACTGTATTTTATTTTTCATAATATATTTTAAAAAGTATACATTAAATTTGTAAAACTATTCTCTTTTATATTACCAAAATGTGAAATGATAAAATAATAATTGCCCAAATTGGATTATTTTAGATTGAACAATTATAAAATATTTATGATCAACCTCTAATATTATTAATATTAAAAAAATAGTCAATTTTAAAACTAAATCTGTATTTTAAATTTTTATCTTTTTTAATCATATAAAATTTAAATTTTTCATTAATTAGGAATTTGTAAAAAATTACTCAAAACATAAAGCATAAATGAGTTTTAAATCATAAAAATACGTAATAAAACAATTTCGAAACAATGTGTTTTATAAATTTCTAGTATTAAAAAAACTACGAAATTTTAGTAATAATTATAAATAATACTATAAAATACGGAACTATTAGGTTGTCTCATATGAAATGAGCCACTTATACTAAAAAAGTTTAAACGCGCATAACTCGAAGATAAATAAAGATTTTTATTTAAAATAAGAGCCATTGGATTCTATACAATGTTGCCAACGCAATGGCAACTTATTTATTCCATTAGAATAAAAACTGTCGTCCCTGGAGTCGATAAAGTCTTCAAAGGCATATTTTATAGCCTCTTCGTTTTTGAAGACTTTTTCCTTCAGAAATTGGTTTAATTGCTTGAAAAAATAAAAGTCAGTTGGAGCAAGATCAGGAGAATAAGGAGGGTGAGGGAGAGTTTCATATTTCAATTCGTTCAGCTTCTGAAGTGTGATTCTTGAAATATGTGAGCGCGCATTGTCATGAAGAAGAATTGATCCCTTTCTATTGGCTAAAGATGGTCTTTTTTTGGGACAATTTCTGGTGAACTTTATCCAATAATTGACAGCAGAGTTCAGAATTGATTGTTTCACCATGTTTCAGAAATTCATAGTGAAAAAGTTCCTCACAAGACCACCAAACAGTAACTAATACTTTCTTTGCCGTTAACTGAGGTTTTGGAAACTTTTTTGAATCTTCATTCTTATCCAACCACTGGCCATTACGTTTCCTGTTGTCGTAGAGAATTCACTTTTCATCACAGTTCACGATCCTGTTCAAAAACGGGTCATTTTTGTTCCTCAAAAGAAGAGAAAAACAAGTTTCAAGACGACACATTTTTTGTTTTTCGGTCAGTTCATGGGGTATCTATTGATCTAGCTTTTTCGTTTTTTCAATTTGCTGCAAATGACGAGAAACGCTAGATTTTGGAACTTCTAATACCCTAGCAATTTCTCTAACCGTTTGACGTAGATTGGCTTCAACTACACCCTTCAGCTCCTCGTTATCAACCACTGAATCCGGTCTCCCACGCTCCTCATTCTCAAGGCTTTCATCTCCTTCTTTGAATTTCTTGAACCATCTTTTTGCAGTCACACGGCTAACAAGATTCTCTCCAAAAGCTTCATTAATATTTCGTACTGTTTTTAAAGCATTTGTCCCTCTTTTGAACTCATATAGGAAAATAATACGAATTTCATTGATAGAAGGCATTTTAATAAATTGATAAAAAAGGTGATAATTTAGTTTTTTTTTGTGATTTTTATGTCATTTTGTAGAGGAGATTAAGACGAATCAAACAAGATGCTTGACATTATTTTATTATTACTAGTTAGTTAATAACGTTCGTTTAAATTGCTGCGTATATAAAATGGCTCATTTCATGTGAGACAACCTAATATTTGCTCGAATATTACTATATGCGTTTTTTATAAAACGAAAGTTTTAGAAGATTTTTTAAATTAAAAAATTTAAAAAAAAGTTCCAAAATCCTAGTAGTATAATAGCTTACTCTAAAAAAGCATGTTTAGCTAGAAAAATTACATATGGGGCAAAAAATTGTTAAAAATTAAGAGGTGTCACCAAGTTTAAAATTAAGCCATTGTTTCAAAAAACTCGATGTAGCACACGCACAGCTCTGACACTGATAAACAATTCGATTTTCGAACAGTACCTTTAGACAAAGTGAAAGAAATTTATTTTTGTCTATAGTTGTCGTCAAAAACTATGGGTGTCCCACGAAGTTCGATTGATAAAATTAATTTGCGAACATATTTTTGTTGTAGGAAAATTTCTTTTACATCAACCTTATATAAATACCATGTGTGTTTATAAAAATTAGAATTATTTTCGGATTTTAGACATTGGTAACTTTATCTTTTTAACAAACAAATACGATATATTTTAGTCTTTTTGTAACTAATAAAATAAAAATTTTTAGTTTCAAGTACTTTTTTGAATCTTGATTTTAGGCAAAGTTGTAAACTATAAAGGCAATTAGAGATATTGAAATACTTGTTAAAAAAACAGAAGCGTCATTTTTTAAACTATTTATACTTTTTATAAAAAGTAGTAGTAAAATTGAATTATTTTTGATTCATACTTGTCGTATTTCCTCAAGTTAAAGGCATGGAAATAAGATTAAATATATAAAAAATTTAAAAAATTCGTAGCACCGTTTTTATGTGATAATAATTATGCTAAAAAAATATTTTAATAATAATAAATAATGTAAAAATACCGTAATTTTAAAAAATTTTAATTACAGAAATAATGCATGATTTCTTAAACAAATACGAATAAATGAGTAATATTCTGTAAATTGACCAATCTAGTTATTGTTTACAATTTTAATCTGTGCATAAAATTTTTAAAAAAATAGCATATACAGTTTATTTTTTTTTATATTAATAAAATTGAAGTATTAAAATGATGATAACAATTTTTAAAATTATTTATTAATGTTACACATGTTTGATCGAGCTCTTCTTAATCTATTAAAACTATAAAAATATTTCTATTAATTATCTCAATAACCACTAAAATATTGATATTTATTAATTTATCTTGCCTATACACTAATCAAACTCTAAATTATTTTATGTCACATTGTGTTGTTGCCTATTTTATAATTTTACTATTAATAATTTAAATTTTCTTAACAGAAAAGACGCATATGATTTTAAACTTATCAGGAAAGTATTTGTAAAACACTAATAGTTTTTGATGACAACTATAGGCAAAAATAAATTTCTTTATCTTTGTCTAAAGGTACTACCCGAAAATCGAATTGTTTTCAGTGTCAGAGCTGTGTGTACAAAAAAATTTTTTGCATTAAATGCTACAAAACCGCATAGTTATGTATTTTTATGCATATTTTTTAAAAAAGTATATTTTACCGCCCAAAAAATAGTTTATTTAGCGATATATAAAATGCGTTCTATTTATTTTTAGTTTGATGAGTGAATTTAGACATCTATTTGGATAAATGTCTAAATTCACCAGAAATTTCACAATTCGAGTGAATGAGGTGGTACTCGGCCCGTCAACCAACAGTGGCTATTTTGTTTTTTTCGACATTAGAGAAATACGTATTCATACTAATTTTTATGTATTGTAATATGTCTTAACTGTAAAATCTTATATTTATGCAACATTCTTTTGTGTTATTAATTTATATACCTTCTATTATATATGGATTATGTAACAACATAATAAAATTTTAAAAATAATGTAAGCTTTTAAGAAGGCAATTTTTATATGACATAAATATATAAGGTTTCGAAATAAATAATGGCCGCGAGGAAAAAAAAATTTATTTAAACAACAGTTATTTAGGTTAAAATTAGACAAACTAAGCAAAGTAGTACTCATTAGAGTTTATACATCTTTGTCAATGTCCTAAAAACTTTAGAATTTTTTATAAGTAAAACTCAGCTTTGTGGGATCTTATGAAGTCAATGAAAATACTTTATGAAAAGTTTTGTTTTTTAAACAGTTTATCTTTCAAAAATGCATTCAAATGTCTAAATAAGTGACAATTTGACTCCACAATCTTTTCTAAATTCAAAGTATTGATATTTATGGACTTTTGTCGACCCTCTACATTATCAAGATAAAAATTATCCCTCGGAACTTCTCGAACTAATGATATATCGAACGTTTAAAAGTTGATCCTTCTCCTTACGCATCTACTGTATTTTGATATACTTCAGCTTCATTACCTTTAAGTTTGAACTTATGAAAGGAAATAACTCTTAATTTCTTTTTTGATAACATTCTTAAAATCGGACAAAAAAGTATTAAAAAGTTAATTAAAAATTAAGATAATATCCAAAATATTATCAGAAAAAATATTTCTACATAAACAATGGTATAACATGGAAATATTTATTATAAATTTTTATTATGGAAAATTTCATTAAAAATTTGCGGCAATTACTTATTTCTCAACCTAATATACTAATAGATCATTATATAAAAAACTGTTGAAGCTTTAAATATTTGATATTTCTGTATACAAAAATTGTAGAGCTACCATAGTAAAAAATTGATCATTTAAGTGATTACATTTATAAAATTGTTGAATTAAAATAATAATATAGTTTATTTGTTAATACTTGAAGAGTACTACTATGTCTTATAAAAAGTATTTTCATGTAGAAGTGAAAAATTTTGTATAGATAGTAATTACAAATACCATATTTTTATGCAACTAAATCTACAGATATATTTTTTAATAGCCAGGATCATAAAACATAAAAAAATTATATTTTTACTTGCTACCACAACTCGTTATTTTTTTCAAAAATAATATACTTTACTACATTTATATTATAGAGTAAGTTTTATTGTAGATATCAATTAGAGATAATAAGAAAGAGATTAAAGCGTAACTTTTAAAATATCAAAGCTTTATTTGATTGAAAAAGTTAAACTGTACTATATTGATAAAAAATAAAAAGTACTAGAATATGTAGTAAATACCACAACATGTAGTTACTTTTGAATTTGTAGAATATTTTATTTAATAACTGTAAAAATTTGTATTAAATGATATGATTTTTGATAATTTCTAGGAAAAATTAAATTTTAGTTAATCAAAAATATATAGTTAATTATAATAACATAATAAAAAAATTATTTAGATATTATCTTTTTTGCATATTTAATTTTTATATTGATTTGAATAACTTATTTTATAAAAGTTTATATTTCCTTTATTTAATTTGATTTTAATATCTAGTTTTTCTATATATAGTTTAAACTTTAATATCATTAATTTACGATTAGGAAATTTTTGTTTCATTATTTCTATACTTCTTATCAATGTGTTGCTTGATATACAAAAATATATTTGTTTTTAGGAAATTTTTATTAATGTTATATTAAAAGCAGATATGGAGACAAATAACATCAATCTATTTAATTTACCACGCTTTTATACACTCAAAATATTTAAAATACTAAAATCATTATTGATAATGATCATTAACACTTTAAAATACAAAAAGCTTCACATTTGCTTATTTTTTTCATTTATTATAGTGTGGAAATACGCAACAAATAACTTTAACTTTTTTTTAATTCACAAAAAACAACTGAAAAAGTTTGTATTAAGCACAAGTAATAATGATGGAATAACAAATATTGGAAATTGTTTTTTTAAAAAGTATAATTTATTTTCAGATGATTATCTAAATTTTATGATGAAATTTGGTGGAAATATTGTAAACAATGCGTATAATAATCAATGTACATATAGATATAAGAATCATTTTTATCATCTTCAGGATGGAATATTGACATTAAGATTAAAAAATTTAACTTGTAAATATTGTTGTAGTTTTCCTGATGGAGATAATAAAATTACTGATGGAGATTATATTGATATTACAGACTCTGTCCTTCTTCCATGCGATGTTTTTAAAATTGAATGTAATAATAATTTTAATAATATTACATATACTGATTATAACTTCCATATAAGGAGAACTGATTCTGGACAAAATAATCGTATAAATTCATTAGAGAATAATGATAATTCTTTAAAAAAATCAAATAAGTACGATGTTTATATCTATATGGTTGATTCTTTATCAAATTTTCATGCTCATAGAGCATTAAATAGAACAAGAAAATACCTACATGAAAATTTTGAAGGATTTGAAATGAATTATTTGAATATTCAAGGAAATGATATTCTTTCTAATATTTATGGATTATTGTTAAATAAACAAAACATTAATGTTACTGATCGTTTTGACGAAAGGAAAAAGTTGATCAATGACTGGGGTTCAAAAATTGCTTGTAATGAATATTTAGCATTAAAGACATTTATACTCTATTTGTACAAAAACAATGATTA
Organism: Strongyloides venezuelensis; assembly: GCA_963280985.1. Taxonomy (NCBI): domain Eukaryota; kingdom Metazoa; phylum Nematoda; class Chromadorea; order Rhabditida; family Strongyloididae; genus Strongyloides; species Strongyloides venezuelensis. The sequence continues at coordinate 7,125,326 of CAUJLX010000001.1, read as the reverse complement.
TATAACATTAATGGCAGATGACTCTGAATATGGTGGAATTTTTGATTTATCAAAATGTAAAGGTTTTAAAAAAAATATAGTAGATCATCTTTTTCGCCCATTTCAAAAATTTTTGAATCAAAATGAAAAAAGAGATTTTTTACTAGAAAAATTAAAGAAAAAATGTCAGTTTTATGGTTTTCATATAATTGAGTATCTAGAAAAATTTTTAATAAGATATAAATATAGACCTAAAATGGCTTTTTTGTGGCAAACAGTGCCAATGAAAAATAACATGAAAGATATTTTTTATTGTGATAAACATTTTGAAGAATTTTTTGATAATCAATCAGAATACTTAAATAACTCATTTTTATTTTTTCTTGGAAATCATGGTTATAACGACAAAGATTATGATTATACAAACATGGGATCTTTTGAAAAGAAAAATCCTTATTTCTATATGTCTATTCCTTTTGAGTTAAGAAAAAACAAGAAATTGATGGACAATTTAGAAATAAATTCAAACAAACATATTTCTTTTATGGATATTTATGCTACATTATTAGATATCTTAATAGGAGTAACTAAAAACAATTTTTACAACTTCGATTATCATAATCATTCGAAAGAGGTTGAATTTATAGTAAAAGGATCAAGTTTACTAAGGCCAATTCCCGCTAGTAAGAATCGTACATGTTACGATATGTATATTCCATATCAGAATTGTTTTTGTAAAACATTTTTTCAAAAATTACCGGATACATATTCGTTTGAACATTACAAATTAAAAAAATTATTCATCTCAAAATTGAATAAAAAAATTGAAAAAAGTAAATGTGAAATAATGACTTTAGTGGAAAAAACTTTTTATGCTAATGTAACGGTATCAGAAAATGATAGAATTATATACGAAGTAATTGCTACCACGTTACCAGGAAATGTTACATTTAAGGCTTTATTCAATGAAGACTTTGAGTTAATAAATGAAAATATAATTAGATTAAATTCACTTGATAAGAAAACAACAAGTTGTGTTTCAGATAAAATGAAGAGGCAATTTTGCTACTGTAAGGGAATTTGAAAAATTCACCAGTCAATAATTAACGTAATCAAATTGTTCTGGTATTTTTGATCGATGGGAAAATAAAAGCCGTTTTTTTACCCAATGTTTATATTGCTACAACTTTGAATAAATGTTTTTATTTATGACATCAGCCTTAGACCTGACTTCGGCAGGTCACGTCTGGTTCGCAGAGTGTATTTTTTTTAAGAGAATTTAATGATAAGTTATAAATCGCAATATTTATATAGAAAATTTGTTATTCAAAGAAATAAAAAAACACAATTTGAAAAACAATCATTTATTTAAAAATATTAAAAAATATACAATTAAAAAAATTATTTAATTAAAAATGTTAAAAAATTCTTCTTGATCCATTGTTTTGGTCCTCCATCTGCTTTTTTTACTGCCATTTAATTGTTCTCCATATTTTCACTATTTGATTAGAATCTATGTATTAAATATTTCTGAATAAACAATATTTTTTGCTTTATCAGATTCTGTTTTTACAAATAGGCAATCAGGGCTTTTTACACGTGAAAAAGCCACATACAATTAATTGTCCACGTGAAAATACTGGTGTTGTTAAATCTACACAAACTTTACTTAATGTTTAGCCTTGACTTTTATTAATGGTCATAGCAATGGCAAGTCTTACAGAAAACTGTTTCCTCGTTAATGTAAAAGGGTATTCTCCCTCAGAACTATATAAAACTATTCTAGGTATAAGAACAGTTATATCTTTATTTAATCCTGACAAATGAATACATGTCAAGATTTTTTTTACTAATCTCTATAATTCTCAATCTTGTTCCATTACAAAGTTCTTCTTTAATGTTCAAGTTACGAATTACAATAATAATAACATTAACTTTGAGATTCAACACATATGGTGGTAAACCGCTAGGTGTCATCTGATTTAAGTTTTCAATAGACATGTTGTAGTAATTTTCATTTCTATCCGAATCTATTCTAATCGAGTCGTCTGAAAATATTTTTTCTACATTGCCTGGTAGAGTATTTAATACTTTATTATTAATAGACTCTACAATGACATTAGTTGGAGCAAGAATTGCATAGTTTGATTTTTCTAATATGTTTTCATTTTTAGCTCCGAATATGTCATTCACTAAATTTCCTGTTGATTGGAGATTTAGTGGTATATCTACCTCGCCATCTTCATTTTTTTGAAAAGCATTATCATCAATATCTAAAACCCATTTGGCAAAATCTATTTCGTTCTCTTTAATTCTCATGTTTCTGGTAAGTTTTACTGTCTCAAAGTGAACATTCCAAAAAGAACTATACTTAATAGAGAACAATACATTTTGGTGCCTTGTAAAATTTGGTAAGATTGGCAATGTTTGCCTAAAATTACCACCACATATAATGGCTTTTCCATCAAATGGAAGATTATTCTTGCAAACTTTTTTTAGTTGCTGATCAAGATAATCAATTACATACTTACTAAGCATAGGTGTTTCATCAATTATTATTAATGAAGCTTTTTCAAGCATAGTAGTACGTAATTTACTAAGCTTTAATAGCCTAAAATTACTATCGTATAGGGCAATCGGCACCGAAAACGTAGAATGAACTGTTTGTCCGTTTCTAAGAAGAGTAGCTGCAATGCCTGTTGAAGCACAATTAAGTATTACCTTATCTTCAGCTCTAAGCAAATAATATAACGTTGTGAAAACAAATGTCTTACCTGTTCATGCAAGTTCATCTAAAAAAAACAACGTTTATCTAAGAAATTATTAAAAATAATATTAGGTTGTCGCACATGAAATGAGCCATTTTATATACGCAGCACTTTAAACTGACGTTATTAACCACACACGATTTACTATCCCTGATTCAATAAACCTAAAATAACAAATATGCTAAAGTTTATATTTTTTAGTAAACATAGCAACAAAAAAAAATTAATCAGTTTAACTGTAAAAAAATTAATAAATTAATAATTTAAAAATTTTAATCAGTTAATTGACTTTAACTTCTAAAAAATTAATAATTTTAAGATAATCGGAAAATCAAGGAATTAAATATTATCAATTATATTTATACTTATAACTTTTTAAAATATTATGCTGTTTATCTATTAATAAAATTTGATGTTTGTAATTCTAAACTATCAATCTTTTATATTATCTTTATATTAATAGTTCAATCGTTTATTTTATTCAATTTGATTAATTTGATTAAAATTTCATACGACGAATGTTTGTAATAGTGTCAACTGTATACAAAATTTAATATATATAAAATGCCAAATAGTATGTACATTAAAAAAATAAAAGATTGAACACTTTGCAAAATTAAAAACAAATATATTAAAATGTTAATTTATTAATTAATGTGAAATATAGGAATTTTAAAATTTTAAATCCAAATAACTAAAGTATTGAATTACTAATAGGTTTACATTTTGTATTTAAAATAAGTTTGTTTCAAAAAGCTTTGATGGCATTTTTAATAAAAATTCTTTTTCTTATTTCTTTTGTTTTTGTTAATAACGGTAAAAGTACTATCAAATTATTAACAATATATATATTACTTGTATCTTCATCATATGTATAGTAGACGAAAGATTTGATTTTATGTGCTTATTTATTTGGATTTAAAATTCTTATATTTTACATTAATTAATAAATTAACATTTCAATATACTTAAATTTGAACGTTGCAAAGTGTTCAATCTTTTATTTTTTTAATGTACATACTATTTGGCATTTTATATATATTAAATTTTGTAAACAGTTGACACTATTACAAACATTCGTCGTATGAAATTTTAATCAAATTAATCAAATTGAACGACTAAAACTATTATAACTATTGTAATATTAACAATATAAAAAAATAATAGTTTAGAATTACAAACACCAAATTTTATTAATAGATAAACAACATAATATTTTAAAAAGTCATAAGTATAAATATAATTGATATTATTGAGTTTCCTTATTTTTCGATTATTTAAAATTATTAGTTTACTCAGAATTTAAAGTCAATTAACTGTTTAAAGTTTTTAAAAATATTAATTTATTAATTTTTTTACAGTTAAACTGATTAATTTTTTTTTGCTGCTTGATTTACTAAAAAAATAAAAACTTTAGCATATTTGTTATTTTAGGTTTATTGAATCAGAAATAGTAAATCGTGTGTAACTAGTAATAATAAAATAATGTCAAGCATCTTGTTTGATTCGTCTTAATCTCCTCTACAAAATGACATAAAAATCACAAAAAAAACTAAATTATCACCTTTTTTTATCAATTTATTAAAATGCCTTCTATCAATGAAATTCGTATTATTTTCCTATATGAGTTCAAAAGAGGGACAAATGCTTCAAAAACAGTACGAAATATTAATGAAGCTTTTGGAGAGAATCTTGTTAGTCGTGCGACTACAAAAAGATAGTTCAAGAAATTCAAAGAAGGAGATGAAAGCCTTGAAAATGAGGGGCGTAGGAGACCGGATTCAGTGGTTGATAACGAGGAGCTGAAGAGCGTAGTCGGAGCCAATCTACGTCAAACGGTTAGAGAAACTTCTAGGACATTAGAAGTTTCAAAATCTAGCGTTTCTCGTCATTTGCAGCAAATTGAAAAAACGAAAAAGCTAGATTAATGGATACCTCATGAACTGACCGAAAAACAAAAAATGTGTCGTCTTGAAACCTGTTCTTCTCTTCTTTTGAGGAACAAAAATGACCCGTTTTTGAACAGGATCGTGAACTGTGATGAAAAGTGAATTCTCTACGACAACAGGAAACGTAATGGCCAGTGGTTGGATAAGAATGAAGATCCAAAACAGTTTCCAAAACCTCAGTTAACGGCAAAGAAAGTATTAGTTACTGTTTGGTGGTCTTGTGAGAAACTTTTTCACTATGAATTTCTGAAACATGGTGAAACAATCAATTCTGAACTCTGCTGTCAATTATTGGATAAAGTTCACCAGAAATTGTCCCAAAAAAGACCATCTTTAGCCAATAGAAAGGAGTCAATTCTTCTTCATGACAATGCGCGCCCACATATTTCAAGAATCACACTTCAGAAGCTGAACGAATTGAAATATGAAACTCTTCCTCACCCTCCTTATTCTCCTGATCTTGCTCCAACTGACTTTTATTTTTTCAAGCAATTGAACCAATTTCTGAAGGAGAAAGTCTTCAAAAACGAAGAGGCTATAAAATCTGCCTTTGAAGACTTTATCTACTCCAGGGACGACAGTTTTTATTCTAATGGAATAAATAAGTTACCATTGCGTTAGCAACATTGTATAGAATCCAATGGCTCTTATTTGAAATAAAAATCTTTATTTATCTTCGAGTTATGCGCGTTTAAACTTTTTTAGTATAAGTGGCTCATTTCATATGAGACAACCTAATAGTTCCGTATTTTATAGTATTATTTATAATTATTACTAAAATTTCGTAATTTTTTTAATACTAGAAATTTATAAAACACATTGTTTCTAAATGTTTTATTACGTATTTTTATGATTTAAAACTCATTTAATGCTTTATGTTTTGAGTAATTTTTTACAAATTCCTAATTAATGAAAAATTTAAATTTTATATGATTAAAAAAGATAAAAATTTAAAATACAGATTTTAGTTTTAAAATTGACTATTTTTTTAATATTAATAATATTAGAGGTTGATCATAAATATTTTATAATTGTTCAATCTAAAATAATCCAATTTGGGCAATTATTATTTTATCATTTCACATTTTGGTAATATAAAAGAGAATAGTTTTACAAATTTAATGTATACTTTTTAAAATATATTATGAAAAATAAAATACAGTTTTTTAATGCATTTAAAATAATAAAAATATTTTTTTTAGTTAATAACATTTAAAATAAATCAAAACAATTACTTGAACACTTTTCGTATTAAAGAAATATATATAGACTTTAAAAAGCTACAGATATATTTAAATCAAAGTATTAGTAGTTTTTTAAAAAAATTTTAAAAAATTTACTTTTAAAATTTTCTGGTGAATAGTTTAGACTTAGGAATTTTGGTAATTTTTTTTGCAATTTTTATGAAGCATAGTAAAACTTTTAGATATTTCTAGAATTTTTTTAAAATAAGTGTTTGTATCGCCATATCGTATATTTATTAAATTTATAATATGCATAACTAAATTGTAGTAGTTTAAAACAATTTAGTATAGATTATTTTAACATAAAAAGATTTGGAGTGAAAAATCTAATTTATTATAGAATTTAATGATATTAAATATAAATTTTGTTAAATTTACATAAGTCAAATATAATTTCTTTTAACATTTTAATTGTGTCTTAGTAATTGTAGTATACTGCAATGGTTTTAAATATATTTAATCGGCACAACAATAACATACATAAGATAAAAACCAATTTTTCAATCTATCTTATTTACTATATTTTTAAGAATATAAATTAATATTTAAATTGTTAAAAGCAATTGGCTTAATGACTTCTATGATTTATCGTTTTCTAACAATTTTAAAAAAAATCGGATATTCTTGTAATTTTTTATTTTATCAGATCATAAATTTCAGATCATTCTTATTTAAATATACGCATCTCAAGAACTAAATTTAAATGAAGCTACTATTTATTTTTTCTACTTAGCATGTTTAAATCATTCTTTATTATAATAAAAAGAGGTGCATAAAACGAAAACCATTTTAAAAGGTAAACTCTTCCTCTAATATATAGGGGAATTTTCAATAACTTATATATTTCCACGAATCAAACTTTTTTGGTAATTTTTATTGTTTTGATCTAATAAGCATTAAAAATTACATATATATGTGAAATTTTAAATAGAAAAATCATTATTGAGAGGAAAATAGAAGTAGCAATTTTTGAAGTTAGATACTTAATGAGATGTATCTCAAGAACGGATAGTGGGATAAAGACGGTCTAGATGTCATTGGATAGAGAATTAAATTCCACATAGATTTTGTAAACATTTTATATTGAAAAAGTTTCATCTTTGCATACTTTTTTCTTAAAATTTAAAACATAGAAAAAAAAATTGACTAATTTATTTTTTGACTAACTCAAGAATGAAAAGAGATAAATTAACGGTTAATATCTTCAAATGTTTGCAACAAATTTCTCCAGAGAGGAAAATCAAGACATTTGAAAAAAATTGACGTATTGAAATTTTTTCTCTTTCTTGAAACTAAAAAATTGCACTTTTTCAAAAAATTAAAAAGTCACTTTTTTCATTATATTTCGAGAAGGGATAAAGGAATCAAAATGATATATATATCATTTGATAGAGAATTTAATTCTACATAAAAGTTGTGGAAACACTTTATTTAAAAAGTTTTATCTTGACATACTTTTTTAAAAAAAACACAAAAAATTTTAGTCAGAAATTTATGGTACTTAAAGTTACCCGATTTTCTTGAGATTACAATTAAAATTTAAGTTGAAGGAAAACTTAGATTAACTTTTTTCTTTTTTATCAATTTCCTTTACAGAATTCTGATATATCATTTTAAAATGTGAGAATTTAGATTTTTTTGGTAATTTTCAAAAATTTTCAAAAAAGTTCAAAATCTCAAGAATGGACTTGAAATTCTAACTTTTTTTATTTTTATAATATTAGTATTTAAAACTTTATATACCTGTAAAATTTTCAGATAAAACAAATAACTCTAAGGGGATCAAGAATAATACACCAAAACACCTTTAAATAACTGTATCTCAAGAACACGACTTCAGATTAAAAAAATATTGCGTTTTTCGAAATTACCGCATAAAGTTACATATATTAAGATATCAAAAAGTTTCAATATCGAAAATAATTTACACTCACTCGTTACTCCTCTATATTATATAAAGATTTTATAAAATTCATTATATAATGCAAATTTTTTAAAAGCATTTGAGTTGCAATAAACTTATTAAAACCTATTAAATAATATGAATTATAATGGTTTGTTTATATCGTTTAATATCAAAATTGTTTTTTTTAAAATTATATATAAATAAATTAAAACAATAAATATTTCTACTAATTTTAAAAATTTTTATACAATAAAAAGCTTTTTGGTTTAGTACTGTTAAATATATAATTTTATTTGCAATTATTCTACAATATGATTAGAAACAATGTTCTTTATTACATATTCCAATATCTATTTTTCATGAATCTTTTAGCTAACATTTGGAGAAATATGAGTTCTAAGGGATTTTAAGTGATAAAAATAATCTAGTAATGTAATAAAATATTAAAAACTTATAAAATTGGTTGTTAAGATACTAATATGGTCAAATATTTAAATATAAAATTCTGATGTATGGTATGCTACATTTTAAATAAAATATATCATATGCAATAAATAACCTTTTATCATTGAACTTTTGATTTTTTAAACTTGTAGGTAGGTAAATAAATAAATTTTCTTTGCACTACATTAGAACTCGATATTATGGGAATATATTAATTTTTTATGATGTTTCATAAATAGAATATTTTAAAAATGAGACTACAAAATTTTTGTCCTATGATTATTGAATATATTGCTATTTGTAGTATGATGTGTAATTGGTTATGCTATGTACTTCTTAAAATGATTTATGAAATAAGATTGCTATAAATCTAAAAAAAAGAAGCTAAATGTTTCTCAATAGTTTTTTTAACTTTTATATATTATCAGATATTACTAAAATTTTTACTCGTTATAATTAATGTATATTATCGAAATTTAAATTGTTATGTACTTATTTATCAAAACTATTTTTTCGCAATGTCCAAATGAAGACTATTGTATTGGAATGTCTATATTAAGTATAATAGTAATGATTATGCAACTATTCCTTATAATTTATTTAATCAAATATAATAAAGACTCAAAAAATGATTATATAAAATTTTTAACCATCACTAAAACTGTGTCTATTATTATGTATTCATTTTCTTCAATATTTGGGGAACTACGAACATTTTTTCCAAGAAAACTTGTAGCATGTTATGGATTTATGAGATTTTTTGGCGATAGTGGATGTCAAATTACATTGGTATGCATTTATATCTTTAAATTGATTCAATTTTTTTTAGTCATTATTATTTGTATATGTTATGCTTGAATTAGCACTTATACTGTATGCTTTCAATGGCCAATTTAATAATTTGTGCAGAAAAAAAAACTTTCATCAAAATAACTTAGTTCAAAAATTAAGTTTTTCTTTGTTTTTACTTTCTAGCGTTGCCCTTTTAATAACCTATACTTTCATTTTTGGCTCTAGGAAAGAAGTGGTATTAGATATTCTTTCAAAACATGAAGATTTACAATTTCTTATAGATAATAATTATGCTATAGCAGGAATAGTTGATTCAAATATGAATGTAACTATATTAAGTTTTGTATTTGGTTCTATATTTTATTTGACATTTATTGTTCATTATTTATACGTTTTATTTAAAATGTTAAAATTCGTAAGGGAAATTAAAGTCCTTGGTCAAATGTCAAACCAGAAGAATAGGCATATAAAAAAATTTATTCATCACATTATAAATGTTATTATTCCAATAATTATTGTTTATTTACCTGTTTCAGTTTTTTTTATTTGTGTTAATTTTTTTAATAGTGAGGAATATTATTGGATAACAAAAATATTGTCAAATTCACCTTTGTTTTTTATATATATTTATGGAATATTTTCTTCATGCTATATACTTTACTTTATTTCAAATTCTGAAATAAAAAGAAAGAAAGTTATTCCAAAGAAATTAAATTCCAATAATATAACAACACACAGAAAAACATAACTTTAAACTTTGAATTATTTTATTATAAAATTCTAACATACAAACTATTTTAATATTTATAAATTTTTTTTTAATTATAAATACACAAACATTCATAATATTATTTTTTTAAATGATTTTTAATATGCCTATATTTTTTAATTCATATCTATTACAAACCCCCTATAAATACTGTTGAAAAATATTAACAATAATTGTATTTGTTTCATTACTTTTTCCAGTACTTGCTTCAATATTTATTTTAAAACAATATAAAAAATACCAAATGAATATACAAAATTTTTGGTGGTAATAAGGACTTTTCATATATTTTTTAATATTCTTGGTCATATATAGGAGAATTTATAACATTCCTTCAATAATATACAATAATAAGTTGAAGAATAATCTGATATCTGGCTGGTAATGTTTGCAGTATTTTAGAAATAAGTCTAGTGCTAATTTATTATACAATTTTCAGTAACTTTTTAAACATTAGAGATAACTAAAGAATTCTGCATAATAAATTATTTCAATGAGGAACAACAATGTAATTATAAGAGAAGTAGGGCTTCATAAAAACAATCAAATACAATGGTTTATTGTTTCTTATTTAATGTCATACTTTTTTCTTTTTAATTATTATTATTTTTGGTACAATGCCAAGTGCAGAAGCAGTTAAAAAATGTATATTGTTTATTGTGATTTAAAAAAATATATTAATGGATTTTTTAAAATATTGTACACACAAAAGAAAAAAAGGACAAATTTTGTCAAATCTATCTGAAATGCAATAAAAATGTCTCATTATTTTAAAATGTCAAAATTTATTCGAATTTTAAAGAATTAAGCGACGACATTCCACCGCGAAGAACGTAAAATAATGATATTACGAACACTATTAAATATTATAAATTAATTTAATAATTAATATATAACAATTGTATAATTTTTTGTATTATGATTTAATAATAAAGTTTTTAATTAAATGTTTCTTTATTTTATTATTTATAGAGTCCAAAAATGGATAAATTAAGTTCAAACGTTGACTACTAATTTTGTAATAGAAAAGTTAAAAAATCAAGATATTTAAATCATCTAAGAGATACGCATGAATATGAAGATGATAGAATTTTAAAATTAATTGTTTGCTCTGTATTTGAATGTAAAACAAAGGGTAAGCAATATTCTTTTAAAAACTTTAAAATTCATTGGAGAAAATTTAATATTCTTCATTTCAATTCATAGTGTGATAGTAAAAGGTACGTGAATAAAATCAAAATTTAAAACTATCGTTTTGATTGTAATTGTGTTTACAATATGTAAAATGTATATATAATAAAAACAATTTTTATTTTTAAAAATACTATAACTCATTTTCTAAAAGTGTCCACAAAAATAAAGAACAAAGATATATTATTTAAAAAATGATAACTCATTTTCATGTGATTTCACATTTAGAATAATTATTAAAGTTTTTATAATTATAAATAAAATAATAATAAATTTATTTGGTTTGAAGACTCTGTATAAACGAAAAAACTGATAAAAAATTTTTCTTCTAATGTTGAGAAAAACTAATAAACCATGTGATTGAAAGAAAATATTCCATTTAATTCTGATAAGTATTTGTTTTAAATTTTATATGAAATAGACTTTAAACTTTCTAGTTTATAAAGAATATTTAAACTACTCCTTTGATTTACTAGAAAAAATTTTGGTGTTGATTTTTTTCAATTATTTTTAATGAAATTGTTTATAATAATTTTTCAGTAAACTATGTTTAAAAAATATTTTTATGTGTAATTATAATACAACATAAATGATTTCTATAAACCAACGTTTAGAAAAAAAATTAACTTTAAGTGACGAGTATGGCAATTTTTTTAACTTTATATAAAAACTTAAACCCATTGTTTTCACCAAAATCATATATTTGTTTTAGAAAATGTTAAATGATTAAAAATGTTATTCTACGTTAATTAAAAATGGTGCCAATATCTGTAAATCCAAATAGCTACTTTTTAGTAATCTTTATTTCAAAATTAATGACTAAAGCATAAGTATAATATAATTTTGTTAATTTATACTATATTTTTTATTTAATAAATAAGATATAAATGTTGTTGTAATATAACAAATATTGTATTTTTTTTTACTCTACAAGAAAGTTCTTTTTAAAATATTGAATTTATATTAAATAATTCATGTTTAATGAATTTTTAATTATCTATGTTGTTCTCATATGCGAAATAATGCGACGAAATTAGTCGCAGATAAAGAAAATTTGAATTTTATTTGGTGATACAAATTTATTACATTTTTTGCAAACCTGTGTCTTTTTTTTCTGTGTATTCAAAGACTCAAAAAAAAAATATGTTTAACAATTATCTTATAATATGTTTTATAACACTTCTTAATTCAATAATCATCATGATATATGTGTAAAAAAATATACAGTTTTATAAAAAGTCCTCAACAAAATATAAATGCAAAAGTTAAAAAGAATTATTCAAAACAATTTTACAATTATCTGTTGAGCTAAATTTTGAAACTATTCTAATTTATACGCCAACATTTATCTTAAATTATCAGTAATATTTTTAGCACATGAACCTTAAATTGAATTTGAAAGAATAACTACAAATACATATTCATTTCTAAATATAAGTTATGTTATCGTACCCTTAATAAATAACATAATATAATTTTGTACTAAGGAATGTACTAATTAAGTTAGATAATAAAACATTTACAAATTGTTAATGTTGTTACAAAAATTTTTTATAGAAATAAATTATTTAGAAAAAAATTTATTTTTTTCAAAAGTCGAATTCTATATAATCTTCTTCAAATATTCTTTTAAAAATTTTCATTAAGTATTTATTCTTTAAAAATTTGTTTTTGTAGTGTTAAGATATCTTTTTACCTGAAGTAGACTGAGTTATTTTCGATTAGAAATATATTTTTTAGTAAATTCAATTTTATCACTAGATACTATGAAGTTCTTTAATTTTGATAAATATTTTTTATTAAAAGATTTAGAGTTACCAGTATAAAAAATTATTTTATAACTATCCTTGTACTCTGGATATTCATAATGCCTTAACAGTAAAATGAATTATTTTTTAAAATCTTATTCACATACCATGATTGTGGATAAAAGTGATACATAATAAATACGTCAGTACTTGTTAGTTTTCTATTCAAATTTTGAGTATGATTGTAAAGTCTTTTAATGAAACATTACATATTCTCTCCGCAATTGAAACAATGTTGATGATTTTGTTGTAAACCAATATTAAGAACACATATTTGAACCAAGCCAATTATAAATCTTGATATAGGCTCTCTTACAATTATAATATTTGTCAATTTTTAAAATTTCTTTTTCGTTTTTATTACTAAATTTTTTGGCAATTTTTGAAATAGTGGAATACTTATTTCTATCTTCACACATTTTTCTATTCGCCCCACTATTTCTAGCTGTTTTATAACTTTTAAAAATTTATCCTCGTCATATAAAATAACAAAAATAATCCAACACACGATTTACTATCCCTGATTCAATAAACCTAAAATAACAAATATGCTAAAGTTTTTATTTTTTTAGTAAATTAAGCAGCAAAAAAAAATTAATCAGTTTAACTGTAAAAAAATTAATAAATTAATATTTTTAAAAACTTTAAACAGTTAATTGACTTTAAATTCTGAGTAAACTAATAATTTTAAATAATCGAAAAATAAGGAAACTCAATAATTTCAATTATATTTATACTTATGACTTTTTAAAATATTATGTTGTTTATCTATTAATAAGATTTGATGTTTGTAATTCTAAACTATTATTTTTTTATATTGTTAATATTACAATAGTTATAATAGTTTTAGTCGTTCAATTTGATTAATTTGATTAAAATTTCATACGACGAATGTTTGTAATAGTGTCAACTGTTTACAAAATTTAATATATATAAAATGCCAAATAGTATGTACATTAAAAAAATAAAAGATTGAACACTTTGCAACGTTAAAATTTAAGTATATTGAAATGTTAATTTATTAATTAATGTAAAATATAAGAATTTTAAATCCAAATAAATAAGCACATAAAATCAAATCTTTCGTCTACTATACATATGATGAAGATACAGGTAATATATATATTCTTAATAATTTGATAGTACTTTTACCGTTATTAACAAAAACAAAAGAAATAAGAAAAAGAATTTTTATTAAAAATGCCATCAAAGCTTTTTGAAACAAACTTATTTTAAATACAAAATGTAAACCTATTAGTAATTTAATACTTTAGTTATTTGGATTTAAAATTTTAAAATTCCTATATTTCACATTAATTAATAAAGTAACATTTCAATATATTTGTATTCTAATTTTGCAAAGTGTTCAATCTTTTATTTTTTTAATGTACATACTATTTGGCATTTTATACATATATTAAATTTTGTAAACAGTTGACACTATTACAAACATTCGTCGTATGAAATTTTAATCAAATTAATCAAATTGAATAAAATAAACGATTGAACTATTGTAATATAAAGATAATATAAAAGAATGATAGTTTAGAATTACAAACATCAAATTTTATTAATAGATAAATAACATAATATTTTAAAAAGTCATAAGTATAAATATAATTGATAATATTTAATTTCCTTGATTTTCCGATTATCTTAAAATTATTAATTTTTTAGAAGTTAAAGTCAATTAACTGATTAAAATTTTTAAAAATATTAATTTATTAATTTTTTTACAGTTAAACTGATTAATTTTTTTTGTTGCTATGTTTACTAAAAAAATATAAACTTTAGCATATTTGTTATTTTAGGTTTATTGAATCAGGGATAGTAAATCGTGTGTAATGTCATTGAACTTAGTGATTTGCCAATGTAACATGAAGTTAAATTATAAGTAGATGCTACAACATGACTGCCAATTTTTAAATTTTTTGGCTTTGTAACTTTTCTAATCAAAGATGAACTCTGCTTTCCACAGACAAAAAATGAATGCAAAAAAATAAATAGCCAAATAAATATTGTAAGCATTTTAATTTTTTATTTCAATTAATTAATGTTAAATGTTACAGTGAAATTTGTCTTATATTTAACATTAACTAAGTAGTTACACTTTTTAATTGATATGTTTAAATAATATATGTTTTAATTTTATTGGGATTGATTTTGCAAAAAACAAGAACAAACAAAAATTTTAAACAGTGAATAAATCAAACGCGTTGACATCTTGTGTCATCATATTAATTAGTATATAAGGGTTAATATTTTATAATTGTTACACATTCAGTTGTCATTGTATTTTTACCTCTCGATATAGAGGGTAAGTTATATTAATTGTATACCTTTTTTATATATTTTTTTATAGTCCTCTTATAAATTTTATATAGTCAGTTATTTCATAAGTAGGCGCCAACAAACACTTTATTATTTGTCTAAACATTGTAATAAATAATTTCCTTTTTGCATATTATCAGTTACAACACCTTTTTAAAAGAAAACACATAAAAAATTCACTTAAATTGAGAAAAAAATTAGATACCTATCGTAATGAGAATTATTTTATTTATTTGTTTCAATTAAAAATATGTTATTTAATTACTGACCTAATAGTTTAATTGTTTTACAAAAGGAATAACATGCCTTTTTAACGGTAATAAGATTGTCAAAAATAATTATTATAATTCAAATATTAATAAGTTCTCATGAAATGTTCATTGCAAATACTAAACAAAAATGATTGTGTAATTATGTCCATAGAAATTGAAAATAAAATTCTAATATTGATATATATTAGTTGATACTAAATATATATTTTTAATTTTACACTTATCCAAGGAAAATTTATATCAGATATATTAATTGTAGATGCCAAATTGATGGTAATTATTATTCACGAAAATTCATTTTGCTGAATAATGTTTCATTATTGTATAACTAGGTCTATAAATATATTTTAGTCTCGATCATAATAATTGTATTTCTATTAGTTTTATATTGTATTTTTAATAAGAAATATTTAAATTTAAATTTAATAATCTGTAATAAAAAATTCTTAAGTAGTATTTAGAAAAATAAATTTAGATATATTATGCAATTTGTTTCTATCAATACATTAATAGAAACTACTCAATCAAAGTATAAGCAAAGTAGAAAATGAAGTTTTTCACATAATTGTAAATTTTATCAATATTTAAATAAGGCATACGGAAAAAAAATAGATTTTTTAAATATTATATAATCACTACATATATTTGGTAAAGGAAGTTAATTTATAAACGATCCCGCAATAGGTTATTTACTTCACGTTATATAATTAATTAAAGCGGCATTACTATCATAATAAAAAATGTGGCAGTATATTAATCAAAATTTATTCCTTTTAAACGTAAAATGGAATATAATTTATTGGTGTAACAAAACGTATGTTTTTGTTTTGTTTATTTATCATCATACAGTATATAACAAGAAATTATAGATCTTTAAACTTATTAAAGATAGATTAGTCATATAATAAATAATTTTTTTAATAAATAAATTATATTTCTTCAAGCAAAGCCATTCACTATACTTTACATTTTCTAGGGTTGAACTTATTTTTACTAAGAATTTTTAATTTCTTTTGTTGTTGAAAGTGATTATAAAAACATGAACTAATAGTAGGACAAAAGAATACGTACAAAATTCAACTCATTTTCTTCAATTAAGAAAAAATTTTGTTGTAAAAAATTTGTAAACTTAATAAAAAAAATAAATTGTACATCTTTGAATCGTCAATAAATTTTATATTGTCATATTTTTTACCTGAATAATCATTTGGTTATAAAGCAACTATGGTTACACAAATTCGTACAAATTTTTTTATTTTATGTGTTATATAGTTTTTGGAATGTATCATTACTATCATTAAATAGAGCAAAAGTAATAGCGTTAAAACAGAATTATTTCGTGTCATTTACAAAATATCGAATCCACTACTTCATTACCAAATACTCCACTATTTATAAATGGCAAAATGATAAAAGAAACTCCGATAAAACACCAAGTTTATTTTTCTGCTTATTTACTTTCAATTAATAATGATGTTTGAATTTTAATAATAATTAATTTTTATTTTTAAGTCTATGTCTTTTATAAAATTATATTTTCCAAAACGTAATGATTTAAAATATCTCTTTTTTTTGACAATTTCAGTAAATTTTGCCTTTATTGTTCATATATGTATTTAATAAAAGACATAAAATTATATTAATAATTTGTACATATTTAGAGTAACTTAATCGTGCTTCTTATCCAGTTATCTTATAATTTTGTAGCTCTGAGAATAGAATCAAACATTAAGTTATTCCCAATTACGTTATTTAGTAAATTAATTTTAAGACCTTCCAATATTCAGTAGTTTAGCTACCATATAACAGATTACTTCTAAGATTCACACAGTGAAAACATTTCTGGTATAATGTATATGATAAATCACCTTTTCCTAAAAAAGGATTTAAAATTTTTTAAAAGTTTTGGAACGTAACTTTATTTTCAAAGGTGTTGGATAAAAAATATGAAAACATTTTGTGAAGTAATAATTAGTTCTATATAGAATTTGTTCAAAATGTAAATTGTAAAAGAGGGTACTCATTTATTACAATGATAAAATATAAAAAAATATCACAAATTTCTTCAAAAATGATTTGGAGAAATATCTTATTAGAAAATATTTAGTTATTGTATAAATTACACATTAACTTAAGTAGAATTATTTTTACTTGCTTGTTACCTGTTTTCGTCATACTAAATGTTGAAAACAGAAGATGAATTATAGATAGAGAAGATGAAATAGTTTTTTATTTATAATCAAAAATAATAATAATCAATCATAACCACTTCTTATATATCAATAATATCTATTATCTCTTGATCGTTTGTTAATGGGTTTTTGAGAAATTTGAAATATAAAGGGAGATGAGTCATCCCTTTATATGCTTTTTCCCCATACAAGATTTTATCATAATTATTTTAATACTTACTTTTGAAAATTTTAGACATAAAATATATTGGTATCTTCGGAAAAAAACTTTCTTGAATGTTATTTTTAATTCAAAATCTTAAAAAAAAATTTCTATATTTAAAATGTTTAAGATAACAATGATTGGGAAAACCTATACGCAAAAATATAATCGTTTATAATAACTTAGAGCATATTATTTTTAAATAAATATAATATACGATTAGATATTAACAAAATATAATATCAAAAGATGCGTTTTTATAAATTCCACAAAATTGTTTTTTACTTAAATGCTAATATTATTAAATCATCTTTCTTATTAAATAATGAAAATAAATCTACATCTAATTAAATACTCCTCCTTAAAAGTTATGTTGAATTGGAGCTATTAATTACATATTTTTTGAAATAAATTTAAAATCATATACTCTATGAATGATGTAATTTATCTTCTAATATAAAATTACAAAAGTGACAAAAAAATATAAGAAAATTTACTTCCGACAAAAAAATCTTAAATAATATTAAATATTTTCTAATTTATCTTGATGGACAAATGACATTTAAAATTTTATTATATTGTAATATATAATTCAAATTAACATAATAAAAAATATTAAATTACATTCTATAATAAATTACATAGTTTATCAATTTTAAAAACAATAAGTGCACGAAAATATGAATTTCACATTAAAATGAATGTTGTTTATAAAAAAGCCAATTACATAGCTCAACATTATATACGAATTTTTTTAAACGTAGCTCTCCTTATTATATATGATTTGAATTAAAGATGGCAAAATATTATAATTGCATAATTTATAAATTTATATCCATTAAAAATTTTTTTCTAAAGTATTTTGACTATTTCTATCTAATATTTGTAAAGAAAAATAAGAAAAAATACAAATGTTATGATCTTAGCCCTATAAGAGAAGAAACATCTCAGTATGTTTACTAAAATGATTTTTTCATATATTATTTTTTATAGGGACTTAAAAGAATATGAGAAAATGTAAATAAAGTAGAAATAAAACAATGAGGGAAATACATCCATTGAAGGATATCTTTTATAATTTGTCATATAATATTTTTAACATTTACATTAATGATACATTTTGATATTTATTATTATTCATCAGGTATTCTTTTTTATCAGCTGATAAAACTTGTTTATATAATGTTGTTTATTTTTCTCTTTATTAGAATAAATTATATAAATTATGTGTTTGTATCTTTTAATGATAAAAACATTTGTTAAATATTTGAAAGAGTGATTTTTTGTCACAATGTTTGCTTCTATTTCTTTAAATTCATCAATAAAGAAAAATATCAAATTATTATGAATTAATGTTAATCTCAATATTTTAATATGATTAGTGTCACTTCTAATCTATCGAGACGTAATTCTTTATAATATATAAAATAAAATTAGAACCTTAAAAATAAATCAGATAAGCTTTTCCAAATAATTTAGCATATCAATTTTAAAAATGTTTCAATCAATCACAAAAAAGTGCAGTTAGATTTTTTAAATAAAAAATTAGAACAGGTACACAGTCGTAATTTTAATTTGGTTTTTGGTAAATTAACAAATTGTGATTTTGGTAAATTTTAATAGAAATTAATTTGACATTTAAATGTTACTTTTTAATTGTTATTCTTTCTTTTTTTATTTAACTGAATACTAACAAAAATGTTTTATGTTAATTAACAATTTTTTTAAAATTCATGATTTTCAATGTTCTCTAACAAAATTATTTTTGATGATCCAAAATTTAATGTCATTCGTTTTTCATGGAAATGTTAAATAACAACAAAAAACGATGCTCTACTTTTTAGTAACATGTTAAATATTTTTGCTAATATACTATTTTATCAATGTATTTTAATGAAAACTTTCGATTATTTTATAAGCAGCTTACACAAAAAAAGTAAAAGCACAAGTCATGATAATCTGTAGAATTAAATTAACAATATAATAATCCACGCAATATTAATATACTTGCTACATTAACATCTTAATTATGTTTTTAGCTAAAATAGGAAAACATAATTATGTTAACCTTATTAATATTAATAAAAATAATTTAATTTAAGGAAAATTTAATAACAAATAATTTTTCTAGATATATTATTTTCAAACTATTTTTAAGTATAACTAATGAAAATACTTTTTATTTTTGATATAAATAACTTTAAAAAAAAACAAGCTCATGTAAAATTAATAATATATCATATTGTACTTTTAATACAATTAAAAAAACAATCTTTTTGTGGTCAACAAAAATATTTTCAAACAAAATTAATTCTATCTGTATGGAAATGGGATTTATTAGTATTTCCTTTTGTAATATCTGAATAGAAAAAAGTTGTTCAAATGGCATTTTAAAAATAGAACATAAAAAAAGACAGACAATATTTGAATTGAGTAAATACTTTTGTAATATATTAACTACTTCAAAGCATGTCATTTAGGAAATGAATTCAAAAACAAAATTCTCTTATTGAATAAATATTTTTTACAAAAAAGTATATTTATTATTCATTCATCTGTTATTTTGTTTAAATTTTTTCCATCATTAATATCGAATATATCAAAAGAGATGCTTATTTGAGTAGATATAACTCTTCTCAGAATTTTATTACTCATATGAAGTAATTAATTTTTTAAAAAAAATCTGTTTTTTTAATTTTACCACTAATAAACATTTGATATCAATAAAAAAATAAGATTTTAAATGTACTTTGATTGATGATAGGAAATAAAAATTGTTGTTTATTAGATAGTCTCTTGGTATAACGTTCCAATATTTATTTGATTTCATTATTCTCCACGTTGATGTGTGCTTTAATAATTATTTTGGCAAAATAAAATTTTTTATGATATGACATTTTATTAAGATTATTAAAAGAGATAACTATATAATAAAATGATTGAGAAGTGTAGTCAAAAGCAGATGATTTGTTATATTTGTATTATTTTAGGGTAAGTTATATAAGATACTTATAATATTTTTTATTCTTTAAATTATAGAGTATCTTTGTGTATTTTTATTCTTGAAGAATATATAGAAGAACAAAGTTATGAAAAAAATTTACATATTATTAACTCTCCAAATTATAATCATTATGTAGATCCAAATAATAATGATAGTAAGAGAGATTTGGATAAAAAACAAATTATAATTAGTAAAAAAGATTTAACTGAAGATAAGCTATCACTTCTTTGCAAAAATAAGAAGAATTTAAAGTCTTTGCAAATGTGTAGTAGTTGTGAGGAAAGAGATAAAGATAATAATACTTACCTTAAAGGTACAATAAAAATTTACTAAACTTTTATAAATATACACATTAATTACTTTTAGATATATGTTTGAAGGAAGGATATTATACAAAATTTGAATGCGTTAATGAGTCAAAACTAATAATACAATCTTGCAAAATTTTAACTAAAGATGAAAAAAAGTCTTTCTACATATTTTTAATTTGTTCACTGACCTCAAGTGCATTATTTTCATACTTGTCAATTGACCGATTACATAAAAATGAAAATAATTCTTATACAAAAATTAACAATCTTGCAACTTAATTACTAATAAAATATCCATTTACATATGTAATTATTAATTAAATATTATAATTTAACCGTTTAAAAATCTCAATAAAATCTTATTAGAAACTGTTTAATATACACTTTGCACTAAAAAA
Organism: Strongyloides venezuelensis; assembly: GCA_963280985.1. NCBI lineage: Eukaryota > Metazoa > Nematoda > Chromadorea > Rhabditida > Strongyloididae > Strongyloides > Strongyloides venezuelensis. The sequence goes on along the minus strand of CAUJLX010000001.1, from coordinate 7,103,766 downwards.
TTTTATTTTTCATTTTCCTCCATTCATCAATTTTCCATTTCTTTTACGTCACCTCTATAAAGTTGTATTTTAAATATAGTAATATATAAAGATAATAGTTCGTTACCATGGATATTACATTTGTTTGAATCTTAAATTCAAATGAGCCATTTTCAATTTTTGCTAAAAGTATTCTTTGGTAAGGTGAATTATTATCTTAAAATTTACTTTTTATATTGTTTATAGTTTGTATTGGTTAAAATTACTGTTACGAGAAAAATGGGATTACTAGATATTTTAAAGAAGATGAAGAATTCTCAAAACAAAGAATTGAGAATTCTTTTATTAGGTATTAAATATATATTCTTCTTTCAATATTCAAAACGTTGATATTTTTTATATTTTAAGGTCTCGATAATGCTGGAAAAACAACCGTATTAAAAAAATTAGCTTCTGAAGATGTTAGTCATATAACTCCAACACAAGGTTTCAATGTTAAATCAGTTGTTTCTGGAGATATTAAATTGAACGTTTGGGATATTGGTGGACAAAGAAAAATTCGCCCTTATTGGAAAAATTACTTCGACAATACTGATGTTTTGGTATGTGTATTGATTTGTACAAACTTTTTTAATTTTTAGATCTATGTAATTGACAGCAGTGATCGCAAACGTTTAGAAGAAACGGGACTAGTAAGTAATTTTTAGTAAATCTTATTGTAAATATGTTTTTCATAGGAATTGACTGATATTTTGGAAGAAGATAAATTGAAGGATGTTCCAATATTAATATTTGCAAATAAACAGGTAATTATATTAGTGAATAAATTAAATTATATTTATCGTTATGTTATTTGTAGGATCTTGTTACTGCTGCTAGAGCTAGTGAAATTGCTAGTTCTCTTCAATTAACATCTATTCGTGACAGACAGTGGCAAATTCAAGCATGCTCAGCACTTAGTGAAGAAGGTATTAAAGTAAGTGCAAATATTACTTCATATATCTTTATTAGAAAAATAATATATTTTTTCTTTAGGAGGGAATGGAATGGATAACAAAAACTTTAAAAACAAATTATAATAAAGGAAAAAAATAAAGAATAAAAAGTTATGATTAATTTTCTTTCCCAAAATTTATATTTTTAATAAAATTAAAGGAAACAATTTATTTTTTTATGATGCATTCTTTTTATTTAAATTCAACGATTACTCAACATTAATATATCAATGTATGCAAAATAATTAAATCTATGTGATTAAATGAATGTTTAAATTTATACATTCAGATTTTTTTTATCAAAGTTTCACTGATAATAATTTCCAATAAAATAGTTTCATCCATTTCACGTGATTATAATTATGTTTAAATTTTAAATGATTCTTTTATTCATATATTTATACAATTATAGCACATGATAATATTTTATTAAATATGTTTTCTTCGAAAGTTTTTATTGTATTTTTGAATATATTTTTAATATTTAACTAGCAATCATATTTTTTAACATTTAAATAATAATTGATCATGACGATTGCACTTGTTATGAATTTTTTTTAATTGAGGTTGTCAAAATATTGTATAAATATATTAAAAACAAAAGTATTTTTATAGTTCTTATCAGTTTACATTAAATTACAACGCTTTATTTAGATACTACAATTAAATTATTCATTGAATGTTATATTTATTACCATGAAGTTTAGAAATATATCATTAATTAATCATCTCCTCTATGTGACAATATGAAATGTTATAATTTTGAAATAATATATTTCATCTATCATCTTTTTTTTAAAATTTTACAAATATATGACTAGAACATTAATATCTTTATTTTTATATTTCATCTATTAAATACTGAGTACATCTCAAAAAACAAACAGGTTTAAATTATATACATAATATGTTTATAAAAAATTTAGTTATTAATTATTAATTCTATATTTCCAAAGCATGATTTTGTTACATTTAATGACATAGAACAACACACTTTATTAGTATAAATAAAGGAGATCTAAAGGTGCTATGATAACACCTTTTCCCATCATCATAATTTTATTTGACATGACCGGGTCTTAAAAATATTTATATACTTAAAGTTATTATTATGAACAATTATATACCTCACTTTAAAAAATGAGTATTATTTCAAAATCGTCTTTTATTCTTAACAAATTTTTAATTAACTCGTTCGATATTTTTTTACTAGTTTTATAGTTAAAAAAGGCACGTTTTATGATATTACATCTTATCTTATACTTACAAATTATTTATCCTTAAAATATGAAACGCAACATTATTTATATCTTAAGTCAGGAACAACAATTATTTTAGCAATGCATTTATTTATTATATTTCATATCATGTTTTTTATATTCATTTTATAAAGTATTTTTTTAAAACTACATTTCACAACATTAAACATTTTATAATTGAAAAAGCTACCTCTAGTGATTTTTATTATCTTTTTTCTATGGTGCCACTTTTAATCACATGACATATATTGCGCAGTCAAATATATTAAGTCCTATAATCACAATGCCTTGAAATATCGATTATCATTGTCAGATGACGGCCATTGCTTCATCTCTTGTTCATGATGTTTATATGGCTAGCCAAGCTATTACTCTTTTCTTTTTATAATTACCCCCATTCCTTTTTAATAGATACATTTTTAAAATTCACATTCACTTTTGACAACTTTCAACCTTTAATTTTTATTTTCTTACCCTTTTTTTATAATTCAAAAATAATAAAAAGAAAATAAAAGATAATAGAAAGGAAGAATGTTTGAATATTTCAAATATTTTTTATTAAACTCACATTCATATATCGAATTTATCGTACCATTTCTTATTATTTATATAATATTATAATTTAATTAAATTTATTTAATCATACAATTTATTTTGATAAGTTTAATTCCTCAACTTCTTATTTTACATTAAACTACTGTCTTTTTTAACGACATTTTTATTATACATATATATTTTATCTGATATGAATAAATAAATAATAAAAAATTTTTTTGTTTAAACAAGATATCAAATAATCTTTAGTTTGATATACAAAAATATATGAAAAACTTATTAAGTAACAGATGTTTACGATTTAATTAAAACTTCATTATCACTTACTAATGTACAATTTTAAAAAATATTATTTTTGGAAAGATATCAAACACTTATTATTTGTTTTCTAACTTTGTTTTTTATTTATCGTAGAACTAATTTAAATTTTTAGATAATAAATATATAAAAAGGAGGGTAAATATTTAATTTATAAAATATTACTTTTTCTTTGCATTATTATGTCTACATTTTTTGAAAATAAACAATCAAGTACAATGGATATTAGTAAAAAGATTATTCTACCAAACAATCATATTCCTAAAGTATCAGAAGATTGTGAAAGTATGCCTGAATCATGGTGTGAACTTGCACCATCACGTGATTCATATTGTTCCTCGTTAGATGTAACCAATTTAGTATTAATCGGAAAAGATGGTGAATCAAAATTCGATTCACGCGCTTCACCGACAAGTCTAAATGGACCATATAGTGAAGTTGATAGAAATATGGAACAAGTTAGACTAAAGTTGCAAAGAGAAGGCTTAAGTTCTGTTCGTGGACAAGATTGGATTTGGGACTGGTCTACACGTTCTGAACAGAATTATAATTATTCTAAAAATTTTAATAAAGGAACTTACAATAATTCTGCCCTTACAACACCTCCAAACAGTCCAGAACCTTATTATTATGAGGGAAATATTTTTGAGTATGGAAAATCATCAAAAAAATATCCAAGTCATTATTATATGATTTCATTAGTCGCCAGTCATCTATGCACGCTCCTTTTGGGTACCACAATGGGGTAAGTAAATAAACAATTTTTATCTTTACTAATAATATATTTATTTTTTAAGATATTATCTATTCAAACGTTTTGGACAAAACATAACTTATTTCAGATAAATTTCGCAACAAACATTAAGTACACTGCAGTAATGAAAAATAAATGTCAAACCAAATGAAGTAAAATAGAATAATGGATACCCCTAAATTAAAATTAACATTTTCTGAAGAAGTTTATTCGAAATTGTAGATGTATATATATTTTTTTTCATCAAAAATTTTTGGTTCCCCAAATAATAAAACATTAATATTATTAAACATTCACAGAAATTTTTTTATGTTTATCTATTTTTTTATTTTTTTGCAACACATATTTTAAGTGATACTTTAATCAAAAAAATAATATATATTTTTAAATATTTATAAAAGACATGTTTACTTTTTAAAAAATAATTAAATTTAAATAAAGAAAAATTTGCTAATTTGTTCGTAATTATTTAATGTAATATGAAATTATTTTTGAAAGACTATTTATGGATTTAATTATCCATATTTTTCCTATCAATTATTATATCTATAAACATGTGCTTTGAATAATTAATTTATTATGACTTAAAATTTGTTTAATTTATTATAATCCAAAAAAGTGATCACAATGATAAATAATTTTTCTTTGCAATATGTGAGTATTTATATTATATCACAATAACTAGTTAAAAAAATTGTTGTTAAAAGATCTAATTTTATTCAATTCTTATTAATTGGGCAAACATAATTTGCCGGAAACACACCTGACATTCCATTAAGATTACCCTCCCACCAATTAGCATCTTCTTTATTTGTAACTGTTATTACATCACCCCTTTGGAAGGCTAGCTCACCCTCCTCCACAGGACAAAAAATCAAAAAGTGCTTGAACTTGGAAGATTGGATTATCATTTTCAGTATGAACATCTCTTAGTAATAATGTATGTGTGCGCGACACAGATGCAGTTCTAAAGACAAAAATAAAAAATAATATTATGTCGTTATCAAAAAATCAACAAAAAAAAGTTAACATACCGATGATGATCAATAAGTTCATTAAGACTGTTAAATTTTTGAGACCATAAATAATACTTTCCACTTTGTTCTCTCATAACTTTAAAATGTTGTATAGTATCTTGATATTTTACTGAGATACTAAATTCTCCTGGGGTACTTTCTGATTTACGAACTAAAAATGAACCATCAACATTCCCTGGTTTCATTAATATAGCTTCTGCCTGTGCTCTACTAACTCTTCCATAAAACCATGGATGTGGTAATAATCTAATGTAATTACTTGGTACAAATCCTTCACGCCCATTTAATTCAGCTTTATACCAATGTGGATCTTCATCTTTATTTAACACCTAAAAATATACATAATTATTTTACTACATTTTTTTTATAATTTTAGACCATTTATTTTAATTAAATACTTATTTACTTACTTTAAGTGTTTGACCAGCGTGAAAACTCAATTCATCACTATGAGTTTCTGTAAAATCATGTTCAGCAATAGCTTCCATCTATAAAATATTTAAATTGAAGAAGAGTATGATGTATACAAAACAAGTTAAAGAAATGATAAGAAGTATGATAAATGATTATTTTAAAATAAAACACTTATTAAATAAATATTCAAACATTAAGTGGAGTGATGTAAAAGGCCTTTTACTGGAAAAATATGATTGTCATCCATTATAAATAATTAATATAACAACTCCTCATGTATATATGAGTAATTCTATATAAAGATTTTATAAGCTAGCAAAAAGACACGAACTATCTTAGTATAAAAAAGAAGTCATAAAATGATCTGTTTGTCTTGATTATAAATATATCGATGGAAAAATATCACTAAGAAATAAGATCGGAAAGAAGATGTTTTGTAATAATGTTAATGTTATATATTGTCACTAATAAATAGATATATATTAGCAATACAATCTATATTGACCTGTGTTTCTATGTTTCAGGATAACTCTAATTCTACGATCAAAAGTTAATGTTTCGTGGAGGAGAGTTAAAAAATTGTTTAATAGTCTAAAACTATTAAAATAATAATATAACATGAATAAAATTATATTACCCTTGTCAAATACTATAACATAAATAAACGTTTAATTTGTTATATTACTATCACGATAATTATAATTATATATATAAAAAAATAATATTAATGTTGTATATATATATTAAAAATACCAATTTAATAGAGGTGGGTGAATAATTAAATAATTTATAAAATTCCAATAGCATAAAAGAAATTATATGTCAAAAATGGAAAAAAATTCTATTTTTATAGATTACCTCATCATTATATAAAGTTCGACCTTCTTCTTATTATGCCAATACTTACTTTCTATTACCAATAACTTAAGACAACTACAACTACCAAAGTAGAATGGAACATATAATATAACTCTATATTTACAAAGAAAATAGATATATGTAATGGCCAAAGTTTTTAATGGATATATATGATTAAAATGAATATGTTCTTCTATTTATATATTAAATAGAAGAAATAAATATGAACATTTCAATATAATATATTATTATCATTTAAATTGAATATTAGAAATTGAGGAGTTTCATAAATCTTATACATAATACATAACTTCGATAATATCAAACAATTTTATGAAGGAAAGTTTTTTGATAGCTGTTATGCATATAAAAATGTATATTTCTTAGAAAATAAAAATTTTATTAGTGAAAATTGATAATATCGAAAAATAAATCAAACTACTATAATCGCATTTCCGTCATCAAAATTTCATTTAGAGAATCTAAATAATCAGCGAAAATGACATTAACGAATATATATATATATATATAATTTATATAACTATTGCACTTTGTTGAAATATTCAATGTCAGATGATATACAACTATTGTAAAATAAAATGATATACAAAGGCCATAATTAGCTAACTGCGAAAGAATAAACAATTCTTAAATCAACTAAATAATTTTATTTCTTATCTTTTTTTTGATTATAATAATAATAAAGTTAAATTATAGAAGAAATGAAACTTTATAATAACAAATATTAAGTAAGATTTCTCTTTCAAAACAAATTTTTATTTTCATAGTATTAAATAAATTTTCCCTAAGATACCAGTAAATATTTTAAAGAATATAAAAGAAAAAATATTTATTTTCTTTATTTTTAATGATAAATGATACTTTAATATATTTATTAAGAGTAAGATAGATTAAAAGGAGGCCATAAGGTTTTTTAGTATAAAAAGAAAGTATATAATACATTATAGTCCCCTTACATACATATAACATAATGAAATTCAAAATAATGTTCCTTTAGTAGGATCTTGAGACGAAAATTGGTTAACAAAAACGTCCTTCCATTTACTTAATACTATCTAACCATTTATTTGAATGGATTAGAATCTATTAAAATTATCATTTATTGTTAATTTCATCCTGGGAAATGATATATATTATAAAATAGTTTATTTAAAATATATTATCAATTAAAAAGATTGTTGTATAAGATTTCAGAAAAGTAAACAATTAATATATACCCAAAAATAATAGTGTTATCACCGCCTCATAGGTCATGTGCACTCCATATATTTATACATAACTTATTTTTTTATCATATTAGCATACACTCATCTTTTTTATTTATAAAAGTTATTTAAATTCTTGTATTTTACAAAAATAGTGTTTATATATATATTTTAAGATTTTTTATATATTGTGTAACTAAATTTTATCAATAAGATAGTTAATATTGATGACTTCAAATTATTTTTAACTCTCTTCATTATAATATATGAAGAATTATAAAAATTTTGTCATTTCTCTGTATATGTCCTTTTCATATTCCTTAGGTATAGGAGAAAAATTTTATAGGGAAAAATGATTCTTTATCCTGAGGGATATATGTTTATATATTATATATATGGATGGGATGGTTGAAAGTGTCAGCTGCCATAGAATTTAATTATTAACATTGTTTACATTTTTTGGAGTTAAGTAGTGTAAAATATTTTTCAATATATATGTATATAACAAATATATATTATATAAATACCAAATAATTATTATTTCAGATAATTAATAAAACTCATATATTATAAAAAGAGTCATGTGAAGTGCATGTACATTTTATACATACCATTTTTTTAAAATCAATTATATATATTCATGTTTTAACATTTTCTTTTTAAAATTTTCATCTTCTGGTCAATTTAAATCTAGAGTTAATATGTATATGCTTACTTTTAAGATATAATAGCATACTTTATCTGTTTGTCCGATGATTGCTGCATTATTCTTTTCAATTAATTTTATTACAATCCTACTTCTATCTTAACACTTCGTGAATTCGCAACTAACAGCATACGTCAAAATTTATAAATATTTTTTTCTCCTAGCCACAGATCCATTTGACGCTATTATATTCTATATATACATAAATCATAAGCAAAAATTTGTTGACAATATTTGAAACTATCAATAAGAGCCTTGAATAATGCTGAAATTTGATAGTTTAAACGCGTCTATAATTTAATTTTTATCATTGAAAAAATTTTTCCATGTATATTTAAGGACAGATTGCGTGTCCCTTACCAATATATTATGTAGAGATATATATAAATTTGAAATAATGAATTTATAAAATTTTAGGTATCATTTTTTAATATTTTTTTATTAGTATTAGCTTTGACATTACTATATTCCATATAGATGATATTCAATGTAGTATATATCGCGCTTCACAGACATAAACTATATATTCCCCTGTTTAGTGTCTCATTATTTTAAAATTGTTACATCATTTTCTAGTTGTTTGTTAAATTTTTAATATATATACCCATACAAATTTTCTATTTTTACTTACATTCTTTCAAAGAATACACATATAGATATTTTTAAATTAAATATAAAACAATATTTTTTATTTTTTAAAGATTCAATTCATCAATCCAAAACTTAGATAATAAAATATAACATTTGTTTTACAACATATAATGTCTATTCCTCCTGAGGCATTTACTAGCTACATGAATAGTATAAATGCTCCAACTCCAAGAGAATTAGAAAATAATCATTTTTTTGGAAGTAAAAAAAGAATTAAAGTCAATGGAAGGAACACCTAGTGAAAATATAACTTTCACAGATAGTAAAAAGGATCTGGTAAAGGAATCTTTGTGTAGTAATGGTGTTGAAGAGAACGGATGGGAACATGTATCACAAAAGACAAAAAAACCGACAAATGTCATTCCTAGGTCATCGACAACAGACAGTTATACAGCAAAAAAAATTATTAGGACTAATCATGCACTAAATCATAATTGGAGAGATAGTAGTAATGGCTTTATAGATCGCGAAAAGAAATCCTTCCGTTGTACGGAAAAATTTTTTGCAGGAAAATGCGGTATCATGCAAAGTGAACTAGATAATAATTGGCGAGCTGATAGTAAAAAAAATGTTGAAACAAATATTTTTTCATCAACTCATCAACAAAACTCTAACAAAGAAACGTCATATGCAAAGGAAAGTGGATTAATGAATAATGATCGGAATTGGAATAAGGAAAGTTTAATTAATAATGAAATGAAAGAATCATCAGACAGTAATATTGATGACCATTCAAAGAGTAATTCAATACATTCTCAAAGAGAGGTATATAAAAATACAATTAGAAATGAGATAAAACCAATTAATAGTCATTCGGAATTTGATCCATTAAATAGTTCTCTTGATAATATTTTTCATTCAAATGATAGTAGATTACATTTAGATGCCCTTTCTGGTCCATTATCAAATATCAACAGTAATGTTGGGTTTCAAAATAATGTTAATGCATTTGATACATTATTTCAATCACTAAATATTAATAACGGTAAATTACAATATTCTGAAAGTTTTTCAAACAATTTAGTTTTTCCCGAGAATGATACAACAGCTCCCATACAACTTAATAATGTATTTGATGCATTCAAAGATAATCTTGATGTCTCTAATGATTACTTGTCACAAATCCCAATGCAGTTAGCTGGTAATGAGGATTTTCCACAACAAAATAATACAATAACAACTAATACAACTTTAGGACATTCCGATTTCTCACCAGGGCATATGGGTAGTTATTTGGATACAGTACGCATCAATCAAGCTTTTAATGATACAAGAAAAATATCAAATGATATTATGAGTAACGTACCAAAAGGTATGGATATTAATCAACACCTTGTATCAAGTAATTTATTTACCATCACCCAAGTTGGTGTCGCAAATAACAATCCAATGCAAAATTTACCGGAGCAACTTCTTCAAAATTTTAATGTCAATCAACAACAACAAATTCCACCTCATTCTCCTCTTAATGGTTCAAGTATGTTCATGAATAATGCAGTAAATAATTATCTTGGATTACTCAACTTAGGAATAACAGAGAAAATGATACAATCCCTTTTCCAGGTAGATGCTTTTTCACAACTCCTTCAATGTACTGGTTGGTTTACACAACGTGAAAACTTAAGATGGATTTGTGTTAATGATATTGGTGATGTTAAAGGACCATTTTGTGCACAAGATTTGGTATTTAAACTGATTAATTTTCATATACCACCATTACTAAAATTTCACTGTGAACAATTACCTTTCAAAGGATGGTTAACACTTGTTGAATTAATAAGAGCTGCTGATGATAGAATACCATTTATCTCAGCATACTTTCCTCGTACCAGAGAGGAATATATTATTATTCAAAAAATATTAAAAGGAGTTGGTGAGGTACCTAATTCAACAAAATGGTTACTCTTCTTCCAAAATGAAGAAAAAATTATGAAACAAGCATCACATCTTTTTGAAGCTCATATTGCACAGATTGTTGCTAACCTTCGTACTAATCCTGTCCTACAGAAATCAAATCTTCAATTAACTACCGAACAATTTAAGGCATACGTCAATACTAATTTTCTTACACAACAGTATCAAAAAGATAAAAATAAAGGAGGAAATATACATCAACAACAACAGCTAAATTGTGAAGATGTTAGTAGATCTCAAGGATTTTCTCATAACGCTAACTTCAATTCTGATCTCCAAACTGCGAATAACCAACATGATTTGAATGGTAAACAATTGTATAATAAACAACAATGCTCTAATTATTTTCTAGGAGGTGGTAAAGTTATGAATAACAGTGCTAATAATCTTGAAATTCAACAAGGAGTAGAAAATCATGACACTAATCAACAGCATAAGCATCATCACCAGTCAATTAATAAACTATCACCAAGAAAGAAAAGTTTAGGTAAATTAAAAGAAACTCTTTTATATTTTAATATTTTTTCTTAAGGAGATAGTAAAGAACACGAAATTCCATCATTTCATTGTGGAACATGGGTACCACAAAATGCAAAAAGAAAAGTTTCTAGTAAGAGTTCTACCCATACCAACAATATTAGTAACGGAGTACACCAACATTCTGAATACCATGGAAGAACTAATGTTCAAAGACCAACTCTGTTATCATCTTCAAAAAACTGGGAATCACCAAATATAAAACCTGATGATGACACACCAGCCGGAAAAGTTCCAATAGGTTTAAGTTTGGGTGAATTTTTAGCTCCAGCTACAGGACAAGTAATTGAAAGACCATCGCATCATACACCAAATACACGTCAACATAATATTAATAATAACTATAATTGGAATAATTCAGTAGATAATCGTCCATCTACCAATTTACAGGCAAAGCAACCTGAATCTATTGTTAATGAACGAACAATAGTATCACTAACAGTGCCATCCCGTCCTGTTGGAGCAGTATGGAAGAATGATAACAAGAGTAATGGTAATTCTAATGGTAAAGGTTCTTCATCATCAAAAAATAATAACGGTACATCAACTTTTGGTCCAGAGGAAGCTACCACAGAACTTCGACAATGGTTACTAGAGAAACTTAAAACTTTTAAGAGCGAATCAGATGTAATGGCATTTTGTCAATTTATTACAAATGTCGATAATCCGGCTGACATTGAAGATTACTTCTCCACAAATTTTGGTGATTCAGTTGATGTCAGAAAAATCTATAGACAATACCTTGAGAAGAGAAATGAAGTTAGATCTCGCGTAATAAAAGCTAAATCAGGTCAGGATGATTTATCAGCACCAGCTCAAGCTATCGGTTTTACTTCACAACCTGTAAAGAAAAATAAAAAGAAATCCGGTTAGGAAATAAACAGTGTTTTTATATTCAATTATTTTTTATATTAATAATTTTTTTTATGTAAAAACATTTTATTTTTAATTCTCTTATAATTTAGCGATATATTTAAATATATTACCTATATAAATAATTTGTTGATATGTCAGATAGGAAAATGATAATATTTTGAATTTTAAATTTACTCATATTTTTGATATATATTTATTTTTCACATCAATAAAAAATTCTAACATTGTTCTAAGAAATAATTCTTATTATAAATTATCTTAGACACTAGATAATTAAACTAATTTCTCTCTTATCATAACATTTATAATTTTCTTTTTCATTTAAGGATTTTTCACCAAATCTCTTTAAATATTTAAGGTTTTGTGGTAAAATTTTATCAATATAAGATGTAATTTAAATTATATAACATATATATATATATAAAGATATTAATATTTATTAAAGGTGTCCTGCAAGAATAGTTATTTTTACTATCTTTTAATTATAATGATTTGGGTAATTAGGTCATTAAATGATCATCTCATTATACATAATATTAATTAATAGGGTCGTTTTTTAACACACTTTCAATTGAAACAATACCTTTTGCCGTTGGGCAGAAAAATATAAAGAGGATTCAGAATATGTATAATGATAAGTTAACTAACATTTCTAACCGCATTTAATATATATTCTTTATCTCCATCCACCAACCCAGGCTATATATTTAAGATTATAAACTTTTAAAACTCTATTTTATTTTAAACCATCTTTAAAATAATGTTAAATAAAGTTATTATTATTTTCATTTTATCTGTTATATCATTAAATGTTATTATTGATGCAGCCTCGTGTGGTGGTAGTGGTATACCATTCCGTTTTGAGGTAACACCTTCTGGTTCTGTTATCCTTGGTTGTGCTATTCCACAATGTTTTGGTGGTTTAAGCGGCGGTAAAGGTTTCCTTCATGACAGTAAATTTAATGCTATCTCTGAGGGTGAAGATGGATTTTTTAGAGAAAGTGATTTTAATAGGATAAAGTCAAGATTACCAGTAGCCTCACCACAAACTGCAAACTGTGAGTCATCATTTACTAGTCAAAGTTGTAGCAATGGAAATTCATGGGTTGGTGGATTTTTACAAAACAAAGATGGTTCATTAGGATTACAATGTTGTACTTATGAAGGTATGAGATTCTCACAAGAAGTTGGTAAACCAATTGTACATTCTGGCGAAGTATATAGTGGTGGTGAAGTCATTAGAGATGGTAGACAAACAGGATTTGATCTTATTACAAATATTAAAAAAATTAATGGTGGTTATGAGTTAACTGTTTATAGAATGAACTGTCTACCTGATCCAGCTGAAGAAACTAACGATGGTATGTTTTATTACTGAATAAATTAATTTAATAATATTACTTTCTAGTTCAATTAAATTCACCAAATGATATTACAAGGATTTTGGATAAAGTAACAGAATTCCATAGAGATTCTGAACCAAGAGCAAGAGATAGTGTTGAGGTTGTCCAAACAGCAGCTAACTATGCTAGCAGACCTATTGTTAGTGATCCAGTTCAAGGATCAGATACTTTTGTTCAAGTTGGTGAGGCATCTGTCCCTGTCCAACAAGGTGGATATTATTATCCAGTTGCCGGTACTGTTCCAGCTTGTTTTGCACCAAATACTACTGTTATCACATCAAATGGTCCAATTGAAATTAGAAGTCTTAAAATTGGTGATATGGTTCTTTCTGAGGAGAGTGGTGTTCCAAAGTTGTCTGAAGTTACCTCATTCCTACATAAACTTCCTGATACAGAGGTTTCCTATATTCATTTAGAACTTGATGATGGGTCACATCTTGATATAACACCACAACATTTTATTTATAAAGGAGGTTGCAAAGAAATTGGTAATGATATGGTTTATGCAGAAAGAGTTAAGGTTGGAGATTGTGTAAATAAAATATCTGAGGATGGTAAATTTATATCAATGAAAGTTGTTGATTCAACTGTTAAAAAGATTATTGGAGCATACTCACCATTAACTAAGAATGGTAATATCCTTGTAAACAATATTTCAGCTTCCTGTTATTCAGTTGTTAAATCAAACAGTCTGGCACACTCATTCTTCCATTATATTAATAAACTTAACCAACTTATATCATATGCAGCAACTAGAATAGCATCAAAGACAGGAGTTGTACCTGAGGAGGAGACAGTTGAATTACCAGTTGTCGCAAAATATTTATATGATACATTGAATCTTATTATCCCAGAAACAATCTTTGATGGGGAGACAAGAAATATGTTTATGAAGAATTAATTATTATTACTACTATTAATAATATATCATAATGAAAAAAGAAGGCAATTTAATAATTTTTTAATAAGATTAGTTTATTTTAGTATATTATAATCATTACAATTAAATAAAATACAAAACAAATTAGTGAAGAAAATTTTTTTTGTTATCATCTTACTTTTGTCACAACTTATTACATCATTCTTTATATATAAATATAATTTTTAAATTAAATGATTTTGAAGGAACATTTTGTATATAATTGGTTAAGAAAAATAAAATAATATTTTATTTTAAAAAGAAAATAAAGTTGACCTACAATAATAAAAAGAATACTTTCAATCTTCAGCTCATTAACTACAGAACAATTACTATTTTATATAATCCTTCTATAGATATGAAGAGCATAAAATAGATAAATTCTTTAGATGATTAAATCAAGAACCGTTGACATGTTTTGAGTATCAATATTTTATCAATTCACCACAATATTTTCCTTTGTTATACCTTACTTTTTTGTCATTATTATTTAAAAGTGTTGAAATAAATGCAAATTGAATAATGCAACAATTATAATTTTTAATGTTTATTTAAAAATTTAAAAAGTGTAATAAAAATTTAATTATTTAATTGTTTGATTATTTAAATGAAATTTAAATTCTTTTGTAGGACAAGATAAGTTTGACCTACCATTAAACGAAAGTTTAGTATAATCTTTATTTTGATTTTCTCTTTTAAGGAAAATAGATATATAGAATGTCATTTATAAAATAAGATTATTATCATTAAAAGTCTTAAGATCACTATAAATTAAAATACATTATGTTAAATATGGTATGAAATTTTACATGTAGATATTGAATTGTTTTTATAAAAGATTAGAAAAATAATATTTTATCATGTAAATTGGGGAAAATGGCGCAAAATATTTGAATATAAAAAGTACCAGTTTATAAATTTTATTAATATAAGAATAATAATTGTCTATTCTTCAATATTTTCTTGTTTAAATCAAGTTTTTTTTCTAACATAACTATACAATTAATTTATTGTACTTTTTTTTTATTTAGAACACCATGAAATTTTGAAGGATATTTATGGAACAATTATATAGTTACCCTCCCTAAAATTACTATATATTTTTAATTTTTTATTTCCGTCTTATTTATACTTCATCCATAAATAATATATATTTTAATTATTTTTTTTTGAAAATTTAAAATAGTTATAACTTAATATTTTATATCTTTGCTACAATTAAAAATAAGATAAAATGTTTATGGTTAGTAAAATAAAAAATAGCTTATTTTTTATTTAATATTAAGCCTGATAAAATTAATCAAAAAATTATTTACACTTTGTTATGTATTTTACAAATATTTATTTTTTATATTAAAATTTTTCTTCCTTATTTAATTGTCTATAAATTATATTTCATATTTTCAATTGACTTTATTACCATAACACTATTTTATATTTTTAAGAGCATTAGAAACTTAATTAATAGTATTTAAAAAGGAAAAAACAGTTTTTCAATTTTTATGATTCAGAATGTTTAATAAATGTTTCTTATCCTTAATCACCATTTTACATATAAAATATGTAATAATGACTAAAAACACTAGCGTGGAAGAGAAAGAATGTGATTTTAATGATCCTAATGCAGGAACAATATTTTTTTCAATTAAAAATATGTCTAAGATTTCAAGAAATTCTTTGAAATTTGAGGGATTTACAGTTGATAAATGTAAAGAATATTGTTTAAATGTTAATGAATTTAATGGATCACCAGCCTTTTGTGGAAGTTTTACATTTAATGACATGTCGGAAACATGTCATATTGTTTATGAGATTAATGATAGAAAGGATGAGAGTGATAGTCTTGAGATAACTGAAAATACAGTCTTTTTTGAAAAATCATGTATAAATGGTATGGATTTCATTTATTTTTAATATATTAATAATAATTCTTTATATATATATTTTTAAGGTTTACCAAAAGAATGTACATACGAAACTATCAAATTATATCCAAATAAAATACTTGGGGGGTATGCTGAAAATTTGACAGTTGCCGGAAGTATAGAAGTTTGTTTTGAAGAATGTTTAAAAAATAGTAATTATTGTAAATCATTTCTTTATTTTCCAAAAGAAAAAGAGTGTATCCTAAATTCAATGTCTATGAAAGATAAACCTGAAGCATTTTATAATGAGATGAATGAAGACGTATTGTATGGGAATAATGAATGTTATGGAAAGGTGAAAATACCTACTTCCGATAATATAATACATAAAAATAATTATTCTCAAACCATGGGAACAGATGAAATTTTAAATAAAAAAGGACAGATCGAGGATATACCTTTTAAAAATACAACAACAGCAAATAGTATTTTAAATAGTCGCGAAACTACTCAAGCAACATATAAAGCTGAAGCAATTCAATCATATGATGAAGGAAAGGTTGTTGATAAATTTAATCGTATAGACAACTTGCAATTACATATGACATCACCAAAAGTCAAATGGGATTAATATTAAAAAAAATAATTTACAACCTATTCCTATTGATAATAGGAAAAGTAACTACTTCAGTGAATGGGAAATGTGGCAAAAATGTATGGAGGTTGGCGAAAGATTAATAAGAAAGAGAAAATGTATCAATCTTAAGAAATGTAAAGGTCCCTTGACACAAATGAGAATATGTAAACCTGAAGATATTGAAAATTACAAGCCATCAAAGGAGGTTGTTGATGAGGTACCAGGTCCTATTGGTCCTATGAGAACAATTTTACCGGTTTCTGTATATGGTTCTAGAGAATTAATAAATGGCGTTGGTTTACCACCATCAATTTATCCAAATGCCCTTCCCGTTGGTAGGAGAGGTATTCTACCAGATGGAGCGCCAGCACATCCAGATGTAATATGGAGTCCATGGTCAGATAATTGCCAGAAATTTGCCACGCCACAACCTTGTGAAGGTGGT
The DNA here is from genome assembly GCA_963280985.1 of Strongyloides venezuelensis. Classification (NCBI taxonomy): domain Eukaryota; kingdom Metazoa; phylum Nematoda; class Chromadorea; order Rhabditida; family Strongyloididae; genus Strongyloides; species Strongyloides venezuelensis. Next base: position 7,086,418 of record CAUJLX010000001.1, on the reverse strand, counting down.
TTAGAAGTTGGGTTTGTTACACGTGAATGTTTAGCTAAAAATCCCAAAGAATGCAAAGGACCATTTTTTAGATATTGTACATTACTTTGTTAATATTATTTGTCAACATTATACTATATTTAATTATTTATCTAACATAATAAATTTTTTTTAATTTCCAAAACAAAAACAAATGATTATAATTTAAAAATTTAATTAAAAAGTTATTATATGTAACAAATAAGTGATAATTAAAAATTTATTAAAAAATGGTAAGATGATATAAGAATAAAATTTTTATCTTATTGTTAGTTATATGTACTTCTTAATGTATACATTGTTGTCATTAACCACCAAAAATAATAGTATGGTTTCTATATTTTTTTGAATAAGCATATGTTGTGTATAGATGTATATTTATATTATTGTTAAGGGATAATTTAGGTAATATTATATTATTTTAGGAAAGGTTCTTTTGATTTGACACAGGAAAATGTAAATTACTAAGGTATATTATTAAAAGTATTATATGTATAAAATAACAGTTTTTTTAGTTTTTAAATATTTATAAAAAAATACTTTTTAAGAGATAATTCATTTTTTATGAGATTGATAAAGAATATATAATGGTTTTAGAAATGTCAAAAATAATGTAGTTTTTGCGTGATCTTATTTGTGTATTATAAGTTGTGAAATGTATAATGTTTGAGTGATAGATAAACATTAATAATTTTTTATCAAAATACTTTTTGATTTTAATACTTTAATCTGCTAATTTGTAATTTTTAGAAAGGATTCTAATGATCGGACTTATGCCAAGGAAACACAGTAAATTTTGTAATAAACGAGTAAGTTCTATTATATTTTCTATAACAGAAATAAAAAAACTTCTATTTTTGGTTTTAGAAATTGCAAAATATTACTTTTCATCTATCACTCATTATAATTTGTTTCATTTATATAATTCTTGGTGCAGGATTATTTTATTATTATGAAAGTGCAAATGAAATTGAAACGAGTAGGAGTATGATTAAAGAATTAAAATTGAAAAAAAAAGAATTTATAGATAAAGGTATACTTCTCATCAATGAGAAAAAAAATGACAAAGATATTAAATATGAAGAATTTGTCTCCAACATGACTTATCTTATTGATGATTACTTAAAAGATCTATTTATATCATTTGATAATTATATAAAAGCAAATATTGTTGAACAGGGAATAGAGAAAAGTGAAAAAGATTATAGGATGTTATGGAATAGAAGGAGTTCAATATTATTTTCAGCAACAACAATGGTTCCTGTTGGATTCGGTTTAGTAACACCTTTAACATTTCATGGTAAAATAATTGTCATATTTTATGGTATTATTGGTGTACCTTTAGCATTAGTGACATTATCAGATGTGGCAAAGTTTTTCACATTAACGATATCAAAAATTACCAAACAAAATATGTTTTTATTTGTATGTATAGTATTAGCTATATTAAGTCTCTATCCACTTACTGGAGCATATGTAATTCATACAAATACATCATTACCTATAATAGAATCAATTTTTTATTGTGTTACAACTATTTTTACAATTGGTTATGGAGATTTTGAGCCACAAATAAATCTTGTATTTCTTTTATTATTTGTATATACCGGAGTAATGTTAGTTACAATATGCGTTGAATTGATAGGCCTATCAGCAATTCATAATATTCATTATATGGGAAGACAAGTCAATAAATTTAAAGATATAGCCGGAAAAATGGTTCTTGTAAGTTTAAAATGTTTATTAAATTAAAATGGAATAAAAAATATTTTACAGTTAGCGCAAAAAATTAATATAAATCGTGGATTAGGTTTGGGTTTAACTCAACTAAATAGTTTCGCAAAATTTGGTGTTTTGATGAAGATTGATGAAAATGGACGAAGTTATGAGGATTGTAATGAAATTCCTATAAAAAGAGAAACATCTGTAGTATTAGTTGATAAATATAAAGATGAGGTTGTTGGATCAAATTTAGATGACATACCATTAATTGATGAGATTGTTTATGATGTTCCTTTGTATAATACATTATCTGAAAATATAGATAACAGCTATATCAATGTATGACATTTACTATAAATATTTATATATAAAAAAGTTTCAATTATAAATTTTTTCTACTCTATATAATTTAAAATACTTCATTATTTTACAAGAATAATTAAATTGTTTCTCATTTTATTTTGTTCCTGATTAAAAATCTTATTTAAGATAGCTGGTAAACCCGTTATTTGTTTTGAATAAATATTTCATGCAAAATAAAATACATTTTTATAAGCAGTATTTAAAATATCCAAATACTTATAATTGATATATATATTCATGTATTCATAATTCTTTATAGATTAAACAAATTTAAATAAAAATTTTAATTAAGTATTTATATTTTTCTCTAGTAAAAAAAATACAAAATTTTTAAAAATAAAATTTGTTTAAGAAAACTATTTAATATTTTTTTATGTTTAATTATTTCACTAGTTGAGAAAAAGTTTCTGCAATACTTTATTCTTTCTGTACCTATAAATTTAAAATAATAAAAAAAAAGAGAAAGTTATATATATTAAAAAAATAATTTATGAAGCTTACGATATTATGTCTTTTAAATTTATATTTCATAAAAAATTATCTTTTTTATTTTATGTTATGTTATATATATATATATATATAAATATGTTATACTTGTGTTATCCTTTGTAATATACATTTGTGGATTATGTTGCCATATTGGGGGAACTAAATTTTAATAAACTACCCATTTTTGACAGTACATAATTATATATGTCGTCAGAATTGTAATTATAAGAATCCATCTAAGTGAAAGGAACCTTTTTATAAGAAAAAAATTGTGGATTGTATTGCTTCAATAAACCATCTAAATGCTATTATTTCTATAAAAATATATATTTTTGTTAATATTGAAATCACATTTATAAGATAACTAATAAATGGACATATACAATTATTTATTAGTAAGAGTTATTAATAAAAATAACATTTTTCAATTTATCATTTTGATAAATTATTTTTATCGAAATTTTAGTTAAATTAAAATATATTTTCACTTTTTGAAACCTTAATTTCTTTGTATAAATTTTTTTCTTCTTATTTGTTTTTAACTTTTATGTTTTTTTCTACTTTAATAATTATTTTTACAGTAAAGTATTAATACCTACTCTTGTCAATTCAAATTGCATTATAAATTTTTCTAAGTTTTATCTTAAATTAGCATCGTCTTTTTTTCTTGTTTGTTTTTCATGTATAAAAAATTGTACTTATATAAAGTTTTAAAAAAATGTAAAAATTTTAGGTTTAATATCAAAAATTATTAGAATAAAATTTAATAGAGATATTTTTGATTTTATATGTAAAAAGTTTTTTTTCTTGTTTAAAAATAAACATTGCAAGACAAGTGTATTTAAGATGTTGAATTATTAAAATAGTGTGGTTTAGTAAAAGTCAGATAATAACTTCTATCATCTTAGCTAATCATAGATATATCATCAGTTAAAAAAATTTCAATCATATTTTAATATATTGAATAAATAGCATATTACTACTGCTTATTCATCCATTTACAATAAATATTACACTTTGAAAAAAATAGTATTTTTTTTGTTATAATTTTAATAAAAGATTTTTGGGCGTGCCTTATATACTTTTTTATTTCTTTAGGTTACTTGATTCAGTGGATTATAATAACTATAATAGTGAAAAAAATTCTTAAAAGATTTTTTTCTTATCATTTTACTTATCTTATTATGTATCATATTAAACATGAATCTTTTAATACTATATCACTAAAATAGGAATTTCTGTTACATTAAAAAGATTTTCATTCTAAAAATATATTCTGTTTTTAGGAAAAAAGTTATTTATATATTTTATCAGTAACTTTTTTTGATAATAAAATTATATTTTAATGAAACACCAAATAATTAAAATTGTGATGCCTAATTATTATAAAACAAAAATCTTTTTTATTAATTTTATATTTCATTATTTGGAACTATTAATTTTTTGTACTTCTGTTTATGAGATATTAATACAAGCCATTTTTTCTAGAAGAATAAATTTTACTTAATTTTTTTATACAAAGATAATATTTTACGAATTTCAGAGAGCCAACTGCTGTTGGTACATTAAAATATAATTATTTTAAAATATTGTGTCATATGTTGACGGAGAATATTATTTTAGACCTTACATTTTCTTTTAAAACATTAAGATGGAAGAAAATATTGCTTATTTAAATGAGTCAAATATTAGTTATGTTGGGGATGATAATGATGATTATTATATAAATTTTGATGACACAACTAACCTAATATCTAATATTACTGAAGAAAATGTAGAACTTCAAAAAATTGCTAATTATGTATGTTTTATTATATAGAAGTCTTGAAGTATATTTTAAATTAACAATTGTTTTTTAGATTATTGCATGTAGTAGCTATGCTTATGTTTTTTTTGCTGCAATAGGGTTAATATTAAACGCTTATGTTATAACAAGATTGATACAATCAGCTTTATCAGATTACGTAAGTTCCTTTTCAAACTTTTTTGTATAATTTTATACACTTTTAAATATTTTTAAGGACCGTTTCAAAAGAGGATGTGGGTTTCCTTTAGCAGTTATGTCATTGTCTGATTTAATTTCTATACTTGGTATTGTTGCTAATGTCTCAGCATCTTTGATGACAAAATTTGGGTGGATTCAAACATCGACTCATAGTATTTCTTGCAAGGTATCCTTTAATTCTTTTTATCATCTTTTTAATTATTTATTAAATTAAAGATTATTATGTATGTCCTCCATACAATGACTTCATTTAGTACATGGTGTTGGTTATTTGTTTCTGCTATACGGTATATGGCTGTTTATCATCCCTTACGCCAATCTACAAGATGGGCATTAGGAGATTTAGCATTATATGGAATTTTAGGAATATCAATGACATTAAATTTTTGGTTACTTTTTGTGGTTAATTCAAGTTATTTTATGTGTACAGAAATTCCAATTTCAAGGACTGTTGATTTTAACAGGTTATCTTTATCGTTTTAAATTTTACTAATTTTTATTTAGAATTTTTCACATTGTTGAATTTATCTGGAGTTATGTTATACCCGCGGCCTTAACACTTTTTATGGATATTCGAGTGATATTTACTAAACCACCAGGTTTTATTGAACAATTTCAATATGATAAGAAAAAAAGTAAAAAAGACAAAATTTTTACATTTATCAACTCGTAAATTAAAAGAAACTCCAAAATGCGCTCATGAAGATGTTAGAAAAACACAATTTAGAAAAAGATCATCGATAAAAAGAGCACGTTGTAATGTTTGGAGGTTTTTACTTATTGTAACAATTAATCAATTATTAAATGCTCCAGATAATGTTTTTAAGATGATGGCAATAATTGGAGGAAATAACTATAGTGGTGGAAATCGTTCATTAATCATTCATACAATTGCATTAATTGGAAGATTAATGTACTTTTCACAATTCTGCTTTAATGCAGCAATTCTATCGATTATTGTATATAATCATACAACAAGACCAAGAAAAATGTTAACCTATGCGGAGCAATTTAAAAAAAGTACACTTAATGGATATGAGGTAATGCATTAAATACTCTAATTAATGTTAAGTATTTTTAGAAAACAAGTCGTGAGTATTATAATTTGTCACATGAAAAGGCAGACTCTCAATCAGCTTTAGGTTTGTTAAGTGTTTCATATGGTGATGAAATGTTATCAAAAAAAATAAAAAATGTTAAAAAATTGAAAAAGAGTTCGTCATATGTCATAAAATCAACGCAATTTAAGGATATATCCGTTAAAAATGACATAAAATGTAATAATGCCCAAGGAGAAATTGATATTAATGTTCCTGATAGTAATAGTATTAATTGCTGATGTTGCAAAAATGTATATCATTAAATATCATTGTTTCTATTAAAAATTATATATACATATATTTAAATAAATATTTTATAAACTTTTAAAAACAAATGTAATTTTTAAAAATTAAAAACGATATTTTATTTGTCATTACTCAATTGTAATTTCATAAATTTTTAAAATTTTTAATTTAAATGTTACATTCTAAAAATGTAACAATGTGTCATAAATATTCTAATTTAATAAAAGAAAAAATTTTTATGATTTATTCTAAAGTTGTGGAATATTTAAAATTTTGAAAGATATTTGCACAAAAGTTACAAATATATATTTGAAAAAGTATTTAACAATACTTTATATGTTAAAAACTCAAAATTACTTTGTTACAAAAATTGTCAATCTTTGCATTCATTCTTTTTATTAGATGATGGATTACCATACAACAAATATAAATAAATGTAATTGAATAATTTAAAAGTTTAATAAAATTTAGCTCTTCACAATATTTTTACTGTTACCATATTACCAAAAATTTTTATATTCACTATCGTATTAACTTTTTAACATTATTCAATTAATTTAATATTTTTAAAAATTGAATTGGTCTTTTAGAAAGATTTAAGAAAACATATAATTTCATTCTTAAAAATTAAAGTGCAATAAAAATTTTTTCTATAAGAAGGAATAGTAAAATAATCGTCATTTTCATATGATAAATTATCATACGTAATAAGCAATTTTATAAATAAGATGAATACTTACCAAAAAAATTCATAATGTTCCTTACATGAGATTTACTTTAAATTGCATTATAAATAATTCTTTTAGAATCATTACAAACAATTTTATTGAGTCATAATGAGAGATGCTTATTATTATTCAATAAAAGGCTTCAATATATATTTTATAAACATTTTAATAAAAAATTCTACATAAACATCGTATAATTAAAAATAAACTTTATTGTACGATAATGTTTATTAAATACTTTAAAATTGCTTATTTTTTATAGTTACAATTCTACAAACTTAATCTTTTCTTTAAAATAATCATATGTTTAAATAAAGGTAGTTTTAATAACATTTACATTTTTTGTCATATTATATAATCACAATAATATTTTTCTCAATAACAATTATTTGAGAATAAAAAGTTTATTATATTAAGGATAAATAGTAAGTAAAAGGGATTGGCAATTTAATTCAAAGTTTTAACTTATTCTAAATGAAAATTGATGTTATTTTCACACAACACGTTTTTGTATTTTTAAATTTAAATTAAATCCAATAATAATTTTCACACAATTTTTTTAATTTAATTTTTATAATAAAGAAATTGGATTTAACTCATTTTAGTTAAACATTCACTAATCGTATTACACTTAAAATCATGAAAAAACATAAATTTAACCATTAGTCTTTTTAAATTTCTAATTATCATTAGTACAAACTAAAATCATCTTAAATAAGACTGGATAAACAGTTGTTTAATTAAAAAGAAATTAATATTTAAATTATTTTTACCATTTATATACTAATTGTTACCCCCTAAATTTAATACAACATTTTTATTAAAAAGACCCAAACTCTTAGAATACAACTGAAAATCAAATAATTTTTTAAATAACTCTACAATTGCTATATATATAAATTTGTTTTAAAATAAAAATTACTATAAAAAAGTCTAACAGATAATTTAAATAAATATCTTTTGGTTTATAAAAACATGCATAGAAAGTTGTTTATCTCCATCAATTATAAATGTTATTTAAATTTATTTTAAAAAGTACACTTTTTATTTAAAGTTAAACAATTTTTCAAAATGTTAGATCTAAATTTATCTCTCTTTTAATTCTATTTATAGAAATTTTTAAATTAAACGAAATACATATGTTATAAACAAAAAATAAGTTGTAAACATGCTAGTTTGTAAATGATAAATTATAATACAAAAGATATTTTAATACTGAATGTTACTAAAGAAAACTGGATAAAAATAATATTAAATAATGTTTATTTATATTAAAATGTACTTATCTTGTAATTTTAAATAATTGAATTTTGAAAATTGATTTCGCATGTAAAATAATTATTTTGAATATGTAGCTTAAATGACAGTGACTTTTTTTTTGCTAATAATGGATTCAGTGAAATTTGAAATACAAAGAAAAAGTGAAAACTTCTAATGCTAACTGCCGATTAATATTTAATTTTTAGTTTTAAATTACATTGACAGTTTGGTATTTAAATATCATATATATTTTATATTTATTTTTAAAAATAAATATCGTTTAAAATATTAAGTTTTTGAAGTAGAAGTTATTATATATAATTTTTGATCTTCTTGCTTTTATAATTTCCTACTGTCTAATAACTCTGATTAATTAAACTATGTTTACATTATTCTGCAATTATCTTCATTATTTTTTCCGTTTTCTCTGAACTCTCTATTATCTTTAACATAAGCATTTACTTTAGTAGTAACTCTTCCTTGCATTTGATTTTTATTTGAGCAATTTCTGAAAACATGTCCAGTTTTGGAACATGTATGACAGGTTAGGATTTTTTTTTTGATTTTTCTTATCCTTAACGGCACTTTTTTCCGTAGATTTTGAATTTTTGATAAAATTACTACTGCAATTATGAAGCTTTATCAATTCACTTACAGCAACTTCAAAATTTAAATGCAAATATTCTGATAAATAAACCATAATATTATTGTACTTTTTTGGTAGTCTCTGCAGTAACATTACAATAATTTCATCGTCTTCAATGTTTTATTAATTAATGATAACTCATTTTTTAAATTTCTAAATCTATTGATATAATTGATCAAACCTCCATTTTCCTTTATATGAATGTTAGAAAGTTTTCGTTTAATATCAATGATTGTCATAAATCCATTTTTTTCAAAAGTTGTTTTAAACATTTCTCTTACCAGAGCAGCTTTTTTTGTAGTAAGAGAGTGTCTTGCATATGGGTTCTGAAACAGAAGATGTTAACATTAATAGCGTTTTCTCAGTTATATCACAATCATTGTAGTTTAATGGCCATAATTTCATGCACTTTAAAGCCATAATCATGTCCAATAACCAAGTATGATAATTAGAGTTATCTCTCAACTTTTGTCCAACAATTTTCATTGAAATAGTGATATATTCATATATAGTACACCGTTCTAGATCCAAAATTGTTTCAATTTTTGACATGGTAAAGTAAAATTATTGATATGAAGTAAAATTGAATGATTCTTTAAACCAAGTAAGAAAGAATGAAATTGGAATAAACGTAAAGATTATTTATATTCATTTTATATAAATATTATATTATTTTGATAATATTTAATATTATCATTTATTCTTAAAGTTTATAACAAATCGTCCAATAGAATAATAAAATTTCCATGGTCAAAAAAAGTCTTTTAATAAATTTAATAGATACTTTTTTGACAACATTTACATTATAAGGATAAAGATTATTATAAAAAGTGTTTCTCTATTTTAACAAACAAAATATGTACTAATAAATATTTCGTTTTGAAATAATTACAGTACTTAATGTGTAAACATAACTAATCATAAGAAATAGAAGTATACACTTTTATTCTATTTTCACTAAAATAATAACATGATCATTGTACTTTCTTATTCATTATGAATGAGGAAATGTTTGAATTACAAACAACATTTAATAATCATAAAGTGTTTTTTTAATACGAATTCGAGTAAGTCAACAAAAATTTCACATAAGTGCTATTTTGAAAATATTTTAATGTTTTTTAAAATTATATTGAATCATATATAAAGTTGTTGATAAAAAGCGATGATAAAGACTAATCTTCAATTTTACAGTTAATTCATATTATCATCATCAAAGATTTTTTTAAATAGTTTTACAATATTTTTAAAAGTTCATTTTGTTATAAAGAGAAAATTGTTATTTTTTAATTAAAATTATGGAAAACATTCTGTTGTAAAAATAATTACTACTTTTAAAAAAGTAATGCATTCAGAATTTTAGTCAATTTATTAAATTGGTACTTTTCCGTTTGGGTAGGGCAAATTTTTAAATTATTTTTTTGTTAATAAAATGTGATAATGTGATAAAATAAAGTTGTTTTTAATGATTATACAATACTTTCCCAGTGATACTGTGAAAAAAATTAAAGATTTTGAATATCTTTGAGGCATAAATAACTGATAATGCACACTGGTCATTTTGATAGTATATACCTCTTTTAAGTTATGAATTTTTTTGAATTTTAAGATGGGAAAAGTGATAGTATGATAAAGAAAATTGATCTAAAACGATAAGATGATACTTTCTCATTGAAAATGAGAAAAAAAATAGAAATATCTAACTAACTTTTGTTAACTTTATTATGTGAAATTAACTAAGTCTATATACATTTAGTGAGATGTACAGTAAAAATGGTGAACAAATCATAAACACAATGGCCAAGTAGAGAATTTAAAATCCTAATAGCTATTGTTGAGATATAAAAATTGAAAACGTTGATGAGTAAAAATTGTTAAAAACACCTTGTTCTATTTATTTAGTTAATAAAAGCATAAAAAAATTTATTTTAATATTCAAAATAAACATTTCAAAAATTACCCTACCCAAACGGAAAAGTACCTTTAAATTAATCAACTTTTCAATTTTTAAAAAACAATAAATATTCAATTAGTTTGTACAAGTTTTTTCAAAGTAAAATGTTAGTATAATGAAATACTGAATGTAGTATAATTGTTTAAAATTCCTGATATCATGACTTTTGATTTTACAGACTTTAATTTTTGATTAAAAATAGGAATTTATTTGTTTAAAAAATAATGTAAAATTGTGTTTTAACTTCCAATATTATAGGAAAGAGGATAAATATTTGAATTATAACAAGTATCTTAGATAGGGATCAAAGTATAAAAAAAGATATACTCTTTTAACAAAATTTGTAGTGTAGAAAATTTTTAGATATAAATATTTTTTCATTTTGCTTTCATCAGTTTCTTTGATGTTTATAACATGATTGATAATTTGTATTGAAAACATGAAAAGTAACCATATGAAAACATTTATAAAAGAGGTAAAACATGTATTGTAACAAAAAAAATATTTATGAATACATTTTAGTGCTCTCAAAAAGCGCCATAATAAATATAAATAATCAAAGAATACTTATATTTTTAAAAAATTGTAAAATTCTTAAGATTTTACTGTATGTTAATGAACTTAAAAATAAAAGAAATCTTGAGCATAAACTAAGAAGTGCGAGTACGAAGCAAAAATTTGTGTGAATTATATAGGTAAATGAGAACTAACATTAAATAAATTTTAAAATGCATTTTTTTATGTTTAACAAAATATTGAGATATTTATCATCAAGGAAGTGAAAGTGTTTATTAAAATTCAAATTTATTAATATTAAAATAATCCTAATGTACCATTAAGAGTCCTTTGTATAAATAGTTGATACATTATCCAATATCTTATTTATCAAATTTAATAGGCATCTATAATTGTTATAATTTAAATTAATCTTTATTTCGATTTATTTTTGACAAAAGAACCATTATTATTTCTACCTATGGTTAAGGAAAATTTATATAAGATTTAATTCGTAAATGTAAGGGTAGTTTTGAAAAACGAAAAATATACCAAAAAAATTTATCTAAGGAATTTTTTTGATATTTTTTTCAATTACGTTTACATTATCCGATATATCTGCTTGTTGTAATGAAGGTATGAAAAATAAAATACTTTTATAATATGGTGAAATAAATTTAAAGTACAAAGTTTATAATTTTGACAAGTCATAATCACAATAATTTTATATAAAATATAAAAAACTATAAATTGTACTTTTAAGTGCAATTTTTATTATACTTTTTTAAAAAATTCATTTATAGTGGGAAAAATTGCTTTTTGTTTAAAAGAAAACAACAAATAATAATAAATTTATTTTTACATTTTAATATTTGAATTTAATACAAGTATTCTCATTTATTATTTTAATCAATCTTTTTTCAGAAATGTATTTTGAAAAGATAACTTATAATAATATATCTTATATCAATTCTAAAATTAATGGAACAAAAGAATAGACAATAGACGATGTGAACTATGAAACTGTTCTCATTGAAATGATATTTGTTGAAGGATTTTTTTGAATTTATTATTAATGTGTAAACAATTTTTTAATAGAAAGAAGATATAAAGGTTATTCATTATTTCGATTTTAATATATTTTTTAAAGTGTGCATTATTTAATATTGAATGTTCTAAAAATATCATTAAATGACCTTCAAAGCTCTTAATTATTGTTTAATAGCTATTTCAGTAACACTCTCTTGCAAAGAAAATGCATATAAAACTTTGACTTTGAGAAAACCTTTGTGGCCCATCTTTTAATGTTTAAATTCAGACAATTGAACATTTAATATTACGATTGTTTAGATGAAATTTAAAAAGCATATTTATTTTATCTTCTTGATTCAGTTTTTTCTAAGCAGTTAAATTTATTGCATCTAAAAAATTTTATTTCAATTTCAATTACTGTTAATTCTGTACACATACATTATGATGGAAAATTTTTTACTATGATTATATGAGGAAAAGAAAATTTTGTAACTATTCAACAAAAATCTCTTTTCATCGATTATATTTTTATTTATAACCTTTTTTAAAATATTTAAAAGAAATAGATAATCAAAAAATTAAATACATTTTTTTACTATACCTAGAAAAGGCAATATATTGAGGTTATTTGAAAAGATTTATCATTTTTTATTAATATTTATCAAATTTACAAGTTAAATAAGTTTTCTGTAGAAACTTTTTGAACATAATACTATTAACCTTTTTACATTATTAAATTGTGTAAATTTTTTTCAGTTCAATTTTATTTGCATAAATGATGTCATTATTTACTTTAAATTAATTATATTTTTCTTAAAATAACATTTTATAAGGATATATAATTTTAATTCGATTGTTAGCTTTTAATATCTTTATAAACAAAGGCAAAAATTAAATTGGTATATTTTAAAGTCTTTCACTTTTAAAATATGATTATTTTATATTGAAATATCGCATTAAAACGAAATTTTATATTTTTTGTATTCTCTTGATAATTACTTTTTATAACTTCTGTATTTTGTCGTTATTTAGAAAATAAAAACATTTTTTATAAGATATAAAACTTTAAAAGCTCTCTCTAATGAGATAAATATTAAATTAGATTTGGTTACTAAATATATACTTAAACTTTATATAGACCAATATTAATGGAAAAAAATTTTAAAAAATTAGTTAAATAAAAATGTGTAGTACCAAAATTAGATATAATTATTATGTATTTCAATAACTTAATGAGATATAAAAACGATAGAAAATAATAAAATGAAAAATGTAATTAGTAAAAGATGTTATATAGAACTCATCGAAAGTTATTTAGAAAGAAAAATTAATTCTAAGATTTTTTTTAAAGATATTTGGGCACATAATTTTCTAATTCTTCACAATATTTGAACTGATTGTATGATTGAAACAATACCATTGACGACATTTTAGTTAATATTCTATAAACTGTGTATATGCTAATCTACATTTCTTAAAATTCATAATAACTAATTTAATATATAGTAATAAATGATTGTAATAACTTTTTTACAAAAATAATATTATTCTTTTAGAAATAATATGACTATTATACCATATATTTAGTTATATTCATAAATTATATTGTATCAGAGGCTAAAAATATATTTTTTTATTTAAGACCATTTTACATTAAAATTTAGAAATAGATTTGCATTTGTTTTAATATTTTACTGTATATTATGAGTAAATTTCTATAATTTTTCCTTATCTTTTTAGAAAAAATATTACACAATTTTCTATAGAGAAAATATTTATTAGAATAATTGTACTTTATCATATGTATAATAGCATTTTTTGACAATAAAAAGTTTCTTGAAATATTTCTGATAGCATTGTTACCTTTTAGAATATTTAACAAATAATTATTTTTTTAAAGCCACAAAAAAAATGTGAATAGTATTCTTTGAACATTCAAGAAAATTATTTTTTAAAGACTTTTATCTGTGATTGATGTTATAATTTTTTTATTGAAGTGTAATTCCTAAAAAATCAATGTTAATTTTGTATAAAGAATAATTTATACTTTTTATTTTTCATTAAATTTAAAAGAAATCAAAAGAATATTGTTTGTTTTTATAATTAGTATAATAAAGAAACAGGAAAAAAATATTATGAATACATTAATCTATTCTAAAGAAATTAATATTTTTCTTTTTATGTCTTTTTTATAAAAATTATAAATTGAATTAATTACTAAAAAATAAGATCTCTAAATTTAACTAATTACGGGGACTCATAATTTATTTTCATTTAATGTTCATTACATTATTGTTGTTAATATTGACATTTACAAAACTCCATGTTTTGCTAATAACATTATTTTAAAAGGAAATAATATTATCAATTACCAATGAAAAATAACTGTGACTTCTGATTCTTTTAACATTTATTAAAGGAAATTATATACCGTGAAAATAAAATCTTTATTATTAATATTTAAGATTAAATTAACAAGAAAAATATAGTTTTTTTATTACAAACCTTTAATTGCCTCATAACTAAACAGTGATTTTAAACTGTTAATTAAGTTAAAAATAATTTATTAATATCTAAAAGTTCTTCCTCTTTAAGATTAAAACCCTTTGAAAAAATTAAATTTTCCCTTTATGTAACATTATTAGTTATAGCATGTTAATAAATAATATAATTTTTGTTACCTTTACATGATTACTAATAAATCAACAATTTTATTCTACAGTAAATAAATTTTTCAACAAAACATAACGCTTTAACACTATTAATCATAATTATAGTATTAATTTTATTTAAATTGTAATAACATGTTTCATTAAAAAACTTTATAATTAATAAACTTAAAAAATCAATGATTGAAAGTAGTTGTACATCTATAATCAGATCTAATGATTAAAATGATATATTAAATTAATTTTTTAAATTTTTTAAAAATTTTTATTAAATACTCACTGTTCTTTCCTTTCTATACACATTATTATAGAATAAAAAATATTTTTAGACTTTTGAAAAAATGTAATTTATAATCACTTTACTGTATGGAAATTTTTTTAAACTCTGTAACTTATTCAATTTAAATGTTTAAAAAATGCTGACTTTCAATAATCATAGATAATAAATGCTTAGGGTTATTAAAATTGTTCAATAAATTTTTAGTCTTATTTGCCTTATGTTAATGATTTATTTTTCTATATACCTTTTTACATTGTTCAATTTTAATATACTTATTTATTTTTTAAATATTTGTATGTATCTAAAAAAATTTATAGTAGAAGATTTTGTAAAATATTAATTTGAATGAGTTTATTAAAGCCGTAAAATTTTATGATTTTAAAAATTAGCAAATTTCAACAATTAACCATCTTTATAATGCATATTTGTATTAATTTTTTTTGCTATAAAAGTTATTATCTGATTATTGTATGTTATTTAAAATTATTTATATTTTACTTGTTTTTTATTATTCATTAAAATTTACTTTCGAATTTAGTTAAAAATATGAATATATTAATGTATGAACTTTTTAAAATTGTTAACAAGGTATTTAGCTATTTACAGGTGTTCAAAGTTTTTTTATTTTTGAACTTTTAAACAAGGGTTTGAGGGAAACAAAAATGCGTACAAAGAAAAACAAAAGGCCCTATTATATTAATTAGAAGAAAAAACTAAAAAATAAAAAAAGCTAATTAAATCAATAGTTGGTTAAAGAAAAATGATAATAAAATGCAGAAGTTTTCTACATAAACAAGTAGAAAATTGTTACAACAGAAAACTACTAATTCTCTCTTAAAAAGCGATTATTTTAATATAGTTGTTTTTTTACCTATATTATATATTTTTGTGTTATCATTAAAAAATCTATAAAACTATTTATTCTTTAAGGTATTTTTTATAGCAAAAGAAAGTATGACGAAATATTTTAATTACTATTTTAACTACAAGATGAAACACTCTTTTTTAGTGATGTATAGGATATATAAAAATAGATAATTTCACTGGAAATAAAATGTCATATTGATAATCTATTTATAAATCAAGTCGTTGAGCAAGAAGAAAAATTAAGAGACAAATTACAAAAAATTTATCTTTTCTAGATACTTTGAATACTTTTATTTTAAGGTAAAGTCGGAAAAATACTACTTTTAATTTGAAATTTCTTTTTTCATTTATATTTTTTTAATTTTCTTACTGTTTTTAATAAGCATAATGCAACACTTAATATGACATTTATATAAGTATATTGTAATGAAATATCATTTTTTTGATAATTCAAAATGTTGATAATTTTTTCTCATTCATTTTTATATTTACTTTTCGATATATATTTCTCAATAATACATCAAACACTTTTCTCCTTTCAAACAATAAATGAAGAGTATCTAAATAGATTAAACCATTGAATTTCATATTAAAATTTCAAGGACAATTTATAAAAATAATTTTTAGAAGACCTTCAATTATTTAGGATTCCTAAAAAAGATTAATCCCAGCTCCATTGCACTATTTATTTTTTTATTCCATCACATAACTATATTTTTTCATTTTAGTTTAAAACTACCATCAAATTAAACTTTTTTCTTTAATTTTGATCTTTTTATAACACAATTTGCTAATCCATTTGTAAAATCAAGTTAATGTTTCATTTATATAATACACTATTCATTGTATAAAAAGCGATAAGAGATTTTAATATTGTATAAAAAAATATATTAGCCTCTTACAGGATACGTGATTCTTAATGTTTATACAGTAAATACAGTGTTACTTTACGATACTTCTTTTTCCATTTATTGATATTATACACATTATATAGAAAGTGACCATCTTCACTTAGCATTCTTAAATTGGATGAATGTATCACCTGTCGGTGTATGTGTTTAGGTCATTGTTATTGGATTGTATCTGATTTTCTCATCAATAAATTCATATTTATAAAATCTATATCTTATTTATGAAAACTAAAAATTGATCAATCTATATATGTGTAAATTGACCAGTTGTCTTGTGACGCTTCTTAATTCAAAATAATCATTAAAAACTGGTATTAATTGTGATGTTTTTGTTAATTATTATATAAAATATTTGATAGTAATTAATAAATACTTACCATTTTATTTCTTTCAAAAAATTTTAGACATTTATAACTTTAAAATAGTTATATCTTTTTTATACTTATTTGAACATTAAAAAATATTAACTTTTGACTTTATAGATTGACCAATTATAATTGTCCTTTAAGTACACATAAATATATGTACATTTGTACATGCATAATCTATTTTAAACTAGTAAAATTATTTGAAAAATATTTTATCATTGTCCATCTTATTATAACTACCGTCAATTGAGTTTTATAACACACACCAAACAAAATATATATTTTAACATCCACATATATATGTAATTTCATTTTTGATTATTTATTGTAAGGAGTACCTTTCAATCTGTACCAGTGCGCAAATGTTCCCTGATTTAGGAGTAAATGATATATTGTAGGTTGTTTAAATTTTTTCTTAATTTTATATATCTAAAGTATTTATAATAAATATATTACTAATCAACGAATAATAGAAAAAAAAGAAGTAATCATCCGTCTATTTTATACAATGAGGGATTATAAAAGTTTTAAACTATTTTACAAGAAAAAATTATTTCTTAATATATTTATCATTTAAAGTGTATAATATGTCAAAATAAAAAATTATTTTAATATTTTTAGAACATTTGAACTAATTATCCTTTTAAAATTGTTATATATTTTTTAAATAAAAACAATTCATGCATTGGAAATTATGTATAAATAAAAATATATCCATTTAGTTTTTGTTTATTTTTTAAAATTGACTTTAATAGCTGTTATTTCAATACACTTTCTTTATTATTATTTATTTGAACAAAAAAAGTGATATTTTATTATTTTGATAATAAAAAAATATATTAACACACTCTTATTATTAAAAATTGGTTGTACCTTCCTTGTGTCAACAAAACTTGATAGTATAATTTTATTTGTTAAAAATTTTATGCTTTAATGCCATTTTCATTTTTAGGTTTTCAATAATATTCTCCTTATACTAACTATTATTTGTGAGGGAGGATAATTGAAATACATTTATCTGACATTTGAATTTAACAAAAAAAATTAAAATAAAAAGTATCACTTTTCGAATTCAATATAATTGGGTTAATTTATATTATGGGTCAAATAAATTCAAATACTAGAAATAGTAATATTTTTAGAGGTAGAAGAACCTCTGATAACACAAATACTAGAGGTACTGAAGAAGGAGTGGAAATTGAAAATTTTCAACCAAAAAGTGATGGAACTGTTTTTGGTTCCCATTTTTTAATGGGTGGTGGTATTTATGAATCTGTAAAACACGATAATTTTTTATTTGGCGATTTAACGGATTTAGAAGATGTTGGAAATAAACCAACACATGTATGTTTTTATTATATAATTATTTTATATATGAGTTAATTTAATTTATAGTTTCCATATGAAATTCAACCCGGTCCAGATACAATTGCAACACTTAATACACTAGTCAACATTCGTCGTAACTCTATATGTTTTGGTAAAAAAAAAGACAAAAATGATAGTGAAGTATCATTAGAATTTACTTTTGATTGTGACTCCCGATGCTATGTTCAAATTCATTTCCATGCTAAAGAATATATTGAAGGGTTGTCATTAAGTATAATGCATGAAAGAGATAAAATAATGTCATCGAAAAAATTTTATTATGATACTGGTTCAAATATTCTATTTAATCAATTTACCTTTCAACTTGATGACTATGATTTAATTGCTGTGCCTAAAAATTTTAATGAAAATGGTGAAGTTAATGACATTTCTTCATCACCATACTCACAAGTTGTTATTGAGATAAGAAGTGTAGATGAGGATAATTTAGATAAGCAGCATACACAATTAACATTCTGCAATATTGTTAAATCTAATGATAGAAATTCATTTTTGATGTTAAAACCACAAAGACAAAAATTATTTGTTGATGGCGTTTTGTATTTATTACAAGAAATTTATGGCATTGAAAATAAAGAATATGAAAATTCAATGATTGATGAAAATGGGAGTGAATGTATTATTTGTATGTCTGATATTCGTGATACTGTTATTTTACCGTGTCGTCATTTATGTATTTGTAACAATTGTGCTGAAACGTTACGTTACAAACAGAATAATTGTCCTATATGTAGATCTCCTTTTAGAGCTTTACTTCAAATGAAGACATGTCGTGTTATAGGAAATGGAAATAGTAATGAGGGACCTGGTAATGGACGTGTTAAATATGAAATTCAAACATTAATTGAATCGTTAAATGGTACAAATTCTAGTATGAGTCATAGTAAACAACATTTACCAAAATTAGGCTCCACATCTAAGGATAATGATAAAGAAATTGATAATAATTACTCTATTACCAGTTTGTTCAAGCAACCCTCTCCAATAAGTAAAAATAGTTGCCGCAAATTACAAGAAGTTTTGAAAGCGAATAATACAACTGATGTTAATATGATTGTTGAGGAGGAACCAATAGAAATGTATGATTTAGATATAAATATAGACAAAAATGTGGATGAAAATAAAAAAGTAATTGATGAAGAGGTACGTCATGAACGTGAAAATTTTAGTAACGAGAAGATCAAAAACGATGAAGGAGATGATTGAGATGTAGCAAAAACGTATAGTGGGAGAAAAAAAATGTTTTAAAAATATTATCAAAAAGAATTTAATAACACAAAAACATTTCTCTTTAACATTAATGTATAAAATATTGACGTATCAATTGAGAGGTAGACGAAATCTTAAAAAGTTAACTAATACATTCAGTATGACAGTTAGTAACATTACTACTTAAATAAACAAAAACAAAATAAATATGTCTATAGTATAATTACAATCTTCTTTCAATCCATAATTTATTTATCTATTTTATATTTATACTTAATTTTTCAACAAAGAGCTCCTATATGATTCAATCTAGATAAAAAAATACTAGAAGAAAATAATTTGTTATTATTCGCACAAAACGGGTAATGAAAAACCCACATAATATATTTATTCCAAATTTATAATAAAACAAATTAATTTTTATATATTTATTTTTATTTTTTTATTTTTTACATTTGTATAATCATTTCTTTAAAATTATTTTTGTGAAATGAATTTTAATATTTCTTCTGCCTTTAAAAAATAATAATTAAGTAATTATTTTTTTATATCAATAAAAATAGTGGGAAAAGAAATATCTGAGGTATATATGTTATTTTTTAATAATATTTATCTAATGAAAATCATAAATATGATTGATAGTGTTAGAAATTTTTATAGTTATAATAAAAATAAATGGATTTTTAAAATTACAATTATTATATTTTAATAAGTATATATTAATTTCATCACTATAAACTTTAAATATATAGAATATTTATACTGTAAGATTGATATAAATTATTAATCTTTATTAAGATTGGTTCTTAATTTAATTTATAATAAAACACAATTGATAAAAGACCTATTACTTTATTTTTAATGTTATATGAATAGAGGTGATATTAGAAAAGAAAAGGATTTTTTTCTAATATAATTAGGAAAAGAAATTCTTACTGCTACTATGATACTTTCTAATATTTTAATTTGATTTTTGAATATATAGTAAATTTTATAGTGAAATAATTTTTTTCTCATTTAAAAATTGTATCTCTTATAGATTATCTTGTAAATAACAAAAGATCTTTGTATAAATCTAGTCTTTAACATTTGTATTAAAAGTAGTTCAATTAATGATAAATTTTATCCATTCAATTATAAAATCATTTAATACATAATTTTCCTTTCATCAATATGATTAGATACATTGTTTTAATATATAGTGATTCTATTATAAATTTTTCTTTTTTAATGATACATCTTATTCATACAACCCTGACCTACTATAGTTGTTTATTAAATCTATTTATCACAAGTATGTGATCAATTATTATAAATTTTTTATATAAATAATTTACATTAACAATTATTATCATTATTCATTTCTTTTATATTTAATTAATTTTTTTGTCCCTTTAGAGAATGAATATTTTTAATAAATTATTATTTTTATTTTTCATTATTACCCTTACATTGGCATCCACCAAGAAGGATGAGAAAAAAAAGGAACTTGATAAAGTTGAAAAGAAAAAGGATCTCTCACATGGTTTTCCTAAGGAAATCGATTGGATTGAATGGGATAAAGCAACAAAAGTTGCAAAAGATCTTAATAAACCTATCTTTTTAATGATCCATAAAACATGGTGTAATGCATGTAAACTTCTTAAAAAAAGTTTCTTCGATGATCCAGAACAAGAAAAAATAGTTGAAGCATCTAAAGACTTTGTTATGGTTAATTTGGAAGATGATGAAGAGCCACAGGACGAGATGTATGGACCAGATGGTATGTATATACCAAGAATTCTTTTCTTGTCAATTGATGGTAAACCATTGTCTGTTAATAATAAAAAAGATTATCCACATAATCATTATTATTATCCAAGAATCAATTCTGTTCTTAAAGGAATGAAAAGAGCATTAAAAGTATTTAATGGTGATGAAGAAAGTAAGAAACTAAAGAAGGAGGATAAAAAAGATTTACAAAAGGAAAAGGAGAAAAAAAATACAATTGAAGAGAAAGTTAAGTCCAGTAAAAAGAATGAATCAGAAAAGAAAAACGATGGGGATAAGAAAAAGGATAGTGAGAAAAAAAAAGATGGAGATAAGAAAAAAGATTCTGAAAAGGAAAAAGATTCTGACAAGAAAAATGATTCTAAAAAAACAAAAGAATTTGATAAGAAAAAGGAAACAGAGAGGAAAAAATCTACTAAAAAACCAAAAAAAGAAGACGACATTGAGGGATGTCCACATGCTGAAAAAGCTAAAGCTGTCAAAAAGGCAGCTGAAGAGGCAAAAAAACAAAAAAAGAAAGATAATAAAAAGAAAGATGAGAAAAAATCAGATAAGTCAGAGAAAA
The DNA here is from genome assembly GCA_963280985.1 of Strongyloides venezuelensis. Classification (NCBI taxonomy): domain Eukaryota; kingdom Metazoa; phylum Nematoda; class Chromadorea; order Rhabditida; family Strongyloididae; genus Strongyloides; species Strongyloides venezuelensis. The sequence goes on along the minus strand of CAUJLX010000001.1, from coordinate 7,064,332 downwards.
AAGAAAAAGACACTAGAAAAGATAAAAAATCCGTTGGTGAAGGAAAGACAAAAAATAATGGTAAAAGGAATAAAAAAAACGCAAAAACAGAGTTGTAATTCATCATACATACTAATTAATCACTTACTGATATTGTAGTTTTATTTATTTAACGACACAAATTTTTTTAAAAATCATATTCAAAATCTTTTAAATCATTTTCAATAATACGAACACCATCTTCAATGGCTTGTTTAAGTCTCAACATTAAAATTTCTTCCTTATACTTTTGAGCTAAAATATTTTTATCTTCTTTTGGAATGTAATTTGTAAAAATTGATATCATAAGAATTGTGTGATAGGTTTGCAAAAGTTGGGAAAACTTGTAACATTTTTTAAAATCTTCCAATAAAAACAGTTGCGGAATATCACCTAATTCTTTTGTTAGGACATTATAATAGTGATCAAAGATAGCATCATGATATTGGTGTCTAATATCAGCATTGACTGATATCATTAACAATCTAGCAATATCAATAGTTGGATTTCCAAGATTTAATATTTGCCAATCTAATAAAGCTTCAACCTCATTTGATATACAACCATTATTGTCTATTTTAAAATAAATATTATTTGTCCAAATATCACCGTGACTTAATAAAGCTGGGATATTAAAATTGGTATGACAGTCTACAGTAACATATTTACCAAATTTTTCATTCGATACAAATGGAAGAAATCTTTCAAATAGATCTCCAAACATATCTGGAAATTTAGTTTTTAGTTTTTTTATTTGTGTATCTACGATAGAGTCAACATCTTTACTAAAATATGGAAATTTCATGTTATATCCTTTAATTCTGTCAATATTTTTTATAGTAAACGCATGAAGCTTTGCAATAATTTCAACTACATTCATCACTTGTCCAGGAGTTAATGATTCAGAAAAACTTTGCATTTTTGCTTTAATTCCTAAATCTCTCATTAAAAGGCAACCATAGGAATTAGAACTTGGTTTCCCAATGGACAGCTTTTAAAACTTTAGGAAGTGGACAATCAGTAAATTTAACCATATTGTAAAATTCGCATTCTCTGTTGTGCATTTGAACAAGTGTTTTCTGCATACTTTCATTATTCTATAAACATTATAAGAATTATAATTTCTCTTCATTTATTGCTTACTTCAAATTTGTTACCATTATCATCAATAAGGACTGACTTATTGATAGCATCATTAAAATGAGAAGAACCAGGAATTTTTAAAATAGTATTATAACTACTCCCATCATTAGCTTCAAATGTTACCCTAAAAACTTCGGAAAAACATCCTTTTCCATCACTTAAATCAAAAGATGATGCTTTTATAATTGTTTTCTTGTTAGGAATACCATCGAAACATAAAAATTTTTGAAATTCCTCATCTTCTGATAGTAGATTTTCAAAAACCCATTGATAAGAAAATTTATCTTTGCCAATGAATGTATTTTTTAAGTCTTGCATTTTAGAAAATTAATGTTTTATGAGTATTAAAATCTTATATCTAAAAATTATAACAATAATTGCGAAATCTCTTTTCTTCAGTTTGATCTACTGTAAAGAATAAAAGGTTATTAGTTTAATGTAACTTTTAGGACTGAAAATATGTTTTAAAAAGCATTTGACAATAAATTTACAGCAAAAAGATATAATTAACCTTAACTAGATCTGATATAAATAATAACCTCAGCCTAAAGAATATTACAAAGACATTAAATTGAAACTTTGTTGATAGAAAAAATAACTATTAATAAAAATAATATTTTTAATATTTAGTAACAATGAATTACTTTTGCTATATTAAAAACCATTATCAAAGAATCTAACTAAATTTTATTTATGGTTGATCGTATTGTTTTTTTATAGTGCTTTTTTAACATACAACTCCCGCCTACTTATTCAAATTGATAAGTAATAGTTCATACATCATAAAGATGATCTTACATTATACCTGTGACAAATAAAGCAAAACATAGATTATTCTGTTTTACAAAAACAATATAAAACTCCTATTTATTATACTTAAAAAGATCGTAAAATTATACTTAATTATCGTCCATTTTTGCTCCAATTTTGTTAGTATTTTGATACATTCATGAATTCGTAAATTAAAATGGTCACAAGATTAAAAGAGAGAAATATATCTGATTTTTAAAGTTAAATACTATTAAAATAAAAAATTTCACATTTTATTAAAAAGTATTCTATGTCAAATTTAATCTTATAAAATTTTTTATACCCGATTAAGCATAAAATTTGCGTACACTGGAAATTTTGGTAAAATATAAAATTTTATTCACATTTAATTATTATTAAAAATTCGGAAATTCAAGGCAACTAGTTTTTAGTACAAACATTTTTATTAATGATTATTTAACTATAAATATAGCATAAAATAATATTTATAAGAAGTAGTAATAAATAATATTTAATTTTAAATATCCCATTACAAAGATCTTTACCACAAAAACAAAGAATACTATCAGTAATGGAGGTAGTGAAATTATTTTTAATATTTGATTCAATACAATAACCTGTATAAGTATCTATAAATGGTCTAGGTTTTAACCACATTTGATCCCAACATTCTCTATAAACAAATTCCTTATCTTTATAATTTCCTTTCCATTTAGCACAAATTCCTTTATTTTTTATTCCATTCTTACATACCCGAATATTTGCGCGCAACAATTGAAATGATGCTTGAAATGGACTAACGTCAGCACATGAATAAATATAATTAGGAATTGTTAAGCCTGTCTACAAAAACTCATTTTTTTCACAGTATGTTTTATTAAGAAAATTACCTCATTAATAATATTAACAATTTTATAATAATCATTTGAAAATTTTTCAACTGTTTTTGTCTGATTTTTAATGGCGTAATATAGTTTTGGTGAGTAAACAGAAAAACAAGAAAAACAAAATGTTTCCGTCTCATTAGTATACCCTTCCTGATTATCTTCCAAAATTTTATATCTGTATGATGAGACTAAAAGTATTTGAAATATATATTTTTCAATTAATAATAAATAATTCTTAAAGTGTTTATATTACAATATGAAAGTTATATAGAATAATATTAAGATTCTAATTTTCTTAAATAATAAAACAAAATATAGCAACTTACCGTATAATAGTTGATAACTTATTAAACAAAGAAATGTAGCACAATTTCGTATAATTAAAATATTTTTTACACTTAACAATAACATATTACTTTAGATCAATGTATCAAGAAAGGGAAAAAGAAATTTTTTTATTAAATTTCCTGGTACATTAGTTTAGTAATATCCAGACAAATTAAATTTGAGTCCTTTTCTAAGGGATAAATAGCACAATTCCTAAAAAAAGTAACCAAAGACAAAAATTTGAAATATAAATACACATAGTGGAAAATTGTTTTTCATAATAGTACACAACAAAATATTATTAAATTTATAGTTGTGATAAAAAACACTAAGGTAATTATTAGTTTCAGTTAAATGAATATTCTTTTTCTAGAATTACTAATTTTTACAATTATCTTACCAGAAACATATAATATGACATAATAAAACACCTTTGAAAATCGTAAAAAAAATTTTTTAATTATGAAAAAAATTTCATCAAATATTACTAATCATGATATTTCAAACGTAAATTTAAATAACTGAATTCTAAAAATTTAAAAAAGGCAAATTTATTGTAAAACATATGTTTATATATTAAAGATGAAAGTTTTTACTTTTCTTTTATAATATTTAATTTATCACCATCTTCTATGTACCCTAAATATAAAAATATGTGTGAAAAAAGAATATTTTGAAAGATTTTAATCAGGTGGAAGGAGATGATGTAAAAGGAATGAGATAATAAAAAATTTCGGAACTTAAAATAGAATAGTTAATAGAATTTTGATAGTCATTAATAAAATAACAATTCCTCTTTCTTCATTTATGCAGCTCACTAAAAAGTACAGATAAATAATGCTTTGCCTTTAAAATATATAATACTTAGAATTTTCCTATTTAAAGAACAGTTAAAGAAAAGTTTGAAAAAATAAATAAAATTTTGATTGTGTCTAATTTAACATTCATTAATACTATTCTTTTTTTAAACAGTAAAACAATATATTCTTTTTTTATGAAGTAGTTTCTCCAATTTATTTAGTTCTTTTCAATTTGAATTTAAAAAAATATAGACAACGTTACTTTTCTTTTTAGCTGAAATTTTTTCATTTATATATAAAAAGAAATAACATTTAAATAGTATACTTATTGAATGTTGGTAACTTTCTTCATTAACAAAACCCATAAACAAATGTGTATATTCATAATAGACTTATTGTAAAATGATTATAAATTTTTGATAAATGTGAAACATTTACGCCTTTTTTAAATAAACGATGATAATTTAGACTTATAAAATTCCTTTACTTCTTCGATGAGTAATATAATAAAAAAATAAAAGAAAATAAATGTATTTATATAGTATACACAAATGTATAACTGATAAAAATCAAAATATATGTATAGTAATAAAAATTCATATAATGTATGTTAAAAAGTAATATAAATTTTTTTTTGTTTTGCAAAATATTAAAATGAAATACAAATAAAACAATATAATTTTTTAAATTTATTATTTTCCTCCCTTTAACGAATCATTCTTTTGACTGGTTGCAACAAATGAAAATGCACATAAAACTGCATAACATATTTGGTCAGCCTAAATACAGTAAAGATTATTAGATTTTAGTTATTACTATATTATTAAAGATTTAAAACAAAAAAAATATTTACAAAATTAATATAAAGTTACAATGACGGGTTTTTTCCTTTCACAATTTCAGTAAATCTAATGAAATAAATTTTGGTATCTCATGGTTAACCAAAATTGATGCAATACCCTTTTCTTCAAATTCTTTTTTTGGCAGTTCCTCACATAATGTTGTGATAATTGAAAATATTCGATGAAGATTCCAGACAATATCACGTGCCTAAAATTGTGATAATTTCACAAAGACAACCACAATTATGTTAATAAACGCAAAAAGAGATGTTAATTTAAAACAAAAGGTTACTTACCATATTAGAGTAAAATCTCCTCTGTTCAAGTTGTTGTTTTTCACGATCTTAAAAAAAGTAAATGAAAAATATTTAAATTAAAAAAAAAAACATACTAAATTCTTCTATCATAAATTGATTTCCCCCAAATGTATTACATTTTTTAATATCTTTTAGATCAATAAAATGATTCCAGTTAGAAAAAGTTAATTTTATACCATCAATTCTAACAGTTAATAAACCACCTTGATTAACTGTAGTGTCATGGACAGGAAATTCTCCTTCCAAATCTCTACCAGCAACTGTTACTTTACCTCTAGCTGCAGCACGTTCCATTGCTGATTTCATGCAATTATATAATTGTCTACATTTCTTTGTATAAAATTTGTGCATATAAACTTGATCATCTTTTTTTCTCCAAATACATAATACACGTGTTTTTGGAGAATATGTCATATTTACCAGTCTTTCATACCACCATCGTTCAATAATTGATCCTGTTACTGCTCTCAATACAACGGCATCATCACATACCTCCATAAATGCTAATTGACAATCATTGTCTGAGCCAATATGTACAGCAAACGATTGTTTTTGCATTAATCTTGATACCAATGGTTTTAATGGAATTTCATTTATTGGATCATTTGGTAATTGATCAAGTAATTGATTAATTTTTTTAGAATATATCAATCCAATATGTGCTTTACCTAGTAATCTTCTAACTTTTTGTTGGATTAATTTTTTATTTGTGCCACACATAACCATATAGGCTGTCATGTTATGGAGAAGTGTTGCTAATATTCTATCTTCATCCAACTCAAGACGTTTCTTTTCTGTATCACTTAAACTACTATAACGATCAATTAACTCTGATGGTTCTTGATCCATACCAATTTTATCTCTCTCTTGTGCAACAACATCAAAAAATCCATTCTCCCAAAATGTCATATTTTGCCATAATGGATTTGACGTACCAATTAAATCTATATATAAAAAATGTTTTGATGCATTTGTTGGTGTTTGAATATAATTATTATCTTGTGTACCAGAGAAACGTCTTGGTAAGACTAAACTTTTTGGTGGATTAGTTTGTCTTGGTAAATGTGCCAATTGACCATTAGGATTAATCTTATCATTTGTATTCGTTAATGGTGTAAAACAAACTGGTCCTTTTGGTTCGTTTGGATTTAGTACTTTTGGTGTCTTTTCACCATCCTCGTCATTTTTTGTAATACCAAGTAATGTTGAGTTTTCATTAGTATTTATGTTTATTTTACCTAAATTATTTTTAACTAATGATTCTTGTCTTGGTGGTGGTGGTCTCGGTGGCCTTGGGGGTATAGGTGGTGGTATATCTTTCTTATCATTAACGTCAATCTCAACATTTCTTGGTGATTTTTTTTCGTTATCATTAGTTGTTGTATCAAGGCAACTTTTATTTTCTCTTGTATCGTAGGATGTTGCTGGTAATTTAACAAGTGTGTGTTCTTCATGGAAATTGACTTTATAATTTGTTGAAGATGGTGTTGTTATGGCACTATTCATTTCACAATTTGGTGTAACAACACCATCAGAGTTGAATAAGAATGCAGAATGTGCTATTTCAAGAACATGGAGCATTGAAGCTAAACCACTTGAACCATTTGCGTTAAAGGATGTTTCTAATCCTTGTATACATGCTTGTAATATTTTTAAATATCCTCTATATTGTGCTTTGGTTAATTTGAAATGTTGTTCATACTCCTCTTCGGTATACTTTATTGATAACCCTAAATTTAACTTTTGACATACTAATTCCCTTAAACTTTCATCTTCCATAAGTCTTTTGACTTTAGGGAATGTAAAGACACCAATACTATTCCCATTCAATATTTGATCACAAGTATCTTTGATAATTTGTTGGTTTTTATTTTGTTTAGATGCTGCTAAATTTGATTCTTTATCTGATTTTTCTTGTTCTGATGTATGGCCTGTTACATCTTGGAGTGGACGCATTGTCTTTTCTTTTAATGCCTGAGCTTTTGGTGTTGTTTTACTTATCATTTGTGATAACATATCAGAACTTTTTTCCGTAAACCCATTAAGAGTATTCATAAAATTGGGACCGAGCATTTTTTCACCAGAATCTGTCATTGTTTGAAGTCCCCTCATACCAAACGCTTTTATTTGAGGTCTTCGAATAATTTTTGATGGCTTAGATATATATGATTCTTCACCTCCTTTTTTTTCATTATCAATATTTCCCATCATTGATGTTTCATTTTCAAAGGCCATATGTCCTTTATCGTTCCTCTTTAATACCATATTTTTAGCCATCCTAGCAAAATCTAATTCACTATCTAATGCTGATGTATCAGATTCTGTATCAGGTGTACTTCTGCCACTACTAGGTGAACTACCAAAAGATTTTATACTAGTGTCGTCAGGAATTTCAAGTTTTGATGGTGGACAAAATATGTGATTAACATGTGCTATGGGTTTAACCTCTGAATTTTTATCACTTTCAGGTGTATCATCATTTTTACATAATTCATCTAGTACATTAGAACCCTCGACTTCTGAACTACTCTCTTCTGCTTCAGATTCATTTGGTATATTACTACCAATTTTCCTAGTCATCTCTAGTGCTTCCTTAATAGTTGAGTTGTCAGGATAAACTAAGAAATGTATAGGCATTAAGTTGTCATGAAACCATTTAGCTTTATCACCAATTTGTGAGGCTTGTTGTATACCTGTCTGTACTCTAACATATGTCTCATTTCTAGGGCATAATGAACATTCAGCAAAATATTCGACAGATTGTGTCATACATAAATCTTTTATAAATTGTGATTTAAAAGGGCGACTTTGTAAAAATGACTCTATTTGTAGTGCTACGACGGGTCGTGGATATAGTCGAAGTGTTCTTGTATGTTCAGAGAAATTTAAAAATATATTTGAACTATTGTAAAAATTGATCATAGCAACACGTACACCAATATCTATTTCATCTTCATCTAACTCTCCAATTAAATTTTTTATCCCCATTTTTTTGAAACATGTTAGCAGCTTTACCCAATGCAACCTCAAAATCGTATTTCAATTTATCTCTTTCCGGTTGTGGAAATTCAGGTATCTCCATATCTTCCGGTATATTCATTTCATTAGTATCCAAATCAACTAAGATAACATCATTTGGTACTTCGATATTTTTAAAAGCAAAAAAGGATGATGGTAAACCAATTATAAATGGTGTTGGAGCTAATAAAATGTTTTCAGCAGATGGCATATATGATGGTAATAATGGGATGACTGGAAACATATATTCTAATGGGTACATTAAAGCAACTAATGCCATTACACACATACTAACAGCATTATAATTCGTTGATTGTAATATAACTTTATATTCTAACATAACTGCTGATAATAATTTTAATGTCGTTTCAATTCCTAACAATTCTAGTGGTAGATGGAGAGGAAAGTCAACTAAAGAAAATCTTGTATGATCAGGTAACGCTAATGTTAACATTGGCATAAATTCTTTTGGCAATAGCTTAAATAGTAATAAAAATATATTATTAAACGTTGGATAAACAAATAAAAATAGTTAGAAATTTAAAATATACCTCTAATTCTACTTTTGTTTTACCTGGTACAGGAACAGGAGAACTAAGAACCATTAATATCCATGTTTCTATATCTCTTATTTCTTTCATTACCTCTTCTGGAATATATGATGAATCCCAATAACCTAATAATATAGACCAAACTGCATTCTTCGGTATACTTTCATTTTTATTACACCGACAGTTAGCTGCAATAATTATTCTACGTAGTAAATTAGCAATCTCCCTAAATCCAGACAAAAATGGATGATGACTAATAATACATATACTTGTTAGATGACTTAAAGAAATCCTTTTTTTAACTCTTATTGGTCCAGATGTATTAGGTTCCTTTGGTATTGATGGATAATTTATTTCAATAGGTTGTGGGGAACTTAAATAAAAATTCAATGATACACCATACCTAATCTTTGCGGAATCTTTTTCTGTTAATGTAAAAACGAATGATGAAATTTCTTTTCTTTGTAACCACTTCTTTCGTGATACTGTAAAAAAATATATTAAAATTATAATTTAATTAATATTATAAATCTTACCTAATGTTATACAACCTTCTGGTTGACAAAAACAAGTAACATCTAACGGTAAAGCAAAATCTTTATGATCATCGGATGGATAACGACGTAGTATACTAGGATTGGATACGAGAATATTCTTTTTTTCATGGGAAGCAAAAGAAGTTAATAATGGTTGCGACTCAAATTTTGTATTTTCTCTTCTCCCTACCATTACAACATAATCCAGAAGCCTTGGACATAATTCTTTATTTTTATCATCCATTTTATAAGATTAACATTACTAAAATAATATAAAATTATGTAAAATGTAGTTTAAAATATAGATTAAGAAAGTGTTTTTTATTTTTAATATTAAATTAATATTAGTTTAAAGTAAATTAGAAAATAATTATATATGCAAAATTTAAATATTTATTAGTACTTTAAATTATAAAAAAAATATGACTAAGTAAGAAATAAAGTAATGAGTTCTTAGAAAATATATAAATATTTTCAAAAAAAGATCATAAAATTAATGGTATATCATAATTAATTTGAAAAAATTATTATAAAAAAATGTACTTTGTATGATAAGACGATAGTGTGTACTTGTAAATAATCTTTACAACAAAAATAAAGTACAATGATGGTATAAAGAAAAATGCTAAAAATTTTTCAAAGAAAGCAGCTGTTATAAAACTATATATTCGACAATCTTATAGTTGATATTTTTATAAACAGATAGACTTTTACTGGCATGGCATTATAGAAGCTTTTCTCTATATTTGGTTCTATATATATATGAAATATCCTTTTACTCTACCCCCTTGTTACACAATTTTAAGATATTCTTGAGTAGAAAAATATTTTTGTATAGCTCCTGCAAGCATTTTCATATATGTATATATAGTTATAGATATGCATATTTGGTGTACAAATGTTAAATAACAAGGAAACTAAAAATGTGTATGAATGATAAGAGGACGGAGAAAAATAATATGCCCAAGTGATGGTTAGCGTTTTTAGACATAATGATAAATGAAGGAACAAAAATTTATGAATGAGTAAAATGTTTATACATATATTTATCTATTTAAAATATATATAAGTATTATAAATGGATAATCATGAAAAATTTTTACTTTACTCTATCTCCAATTTTACTATTTGTATGGACAACAATAAAATTAAGCAAAAAGAAAAGTTAAATAAAGAAAAGGAGAGTCTTTTAAAAATTATACGTTTATTTTTAGGCACTATGACGGATAATAATACTAAATATTTCATATATCAAAATTTTATCCTTTTCCTCTTTACTAGAATTTTACTATATATTAAAAAAATATAATAAAATGGATTAATGTAATCCATGGGTATAAAAATAAACGAGCTAATTAAAAGATGAGAATATATACACTGTATATTCACTACAATTTTTACTATCGATAATAAAAGAATGTCTATAGAATATAAAAATAAACTATCAATTATGCGATAAAAAAACAAATTAAATTTAAAATGTATTTTTTTCAACTAATGTTAGTTAAAAAACGCATATAGTGAAAAAAATGACAACTTAGGTAGAAATATGAGAAATATATATATATATATATAGAAAAAAATTATAATTTTTATAAAAAAAATATTGCATTCTTTATAATCCAACGATTTTAACTTTTCATACTATAAATTTGAAATTATAAAATCCATAATTATATAGCAAGTTACGGGAAAAGACAAAAGAAACATAAATAAAATTTATGATCAAATATTTGTTTGTTGATAGGTTAATTATATTTAACACTCATTTTTTTATAAATAAAAAATTATGCAGAAAATGTTTTACTAAAAATTTATGCCCATTTAAATAATACTAAATGAAAGATGTACAAATATGTAAAAAAAGAAAATAATATATTATATAGTATGTTTTATCTTGGAAAATAATAATATTTGATTAGTAATGGTCTTCTAAAACACCACATGTCAAGAATGTTGTTATATTTTACAAAGACATATATTTTTATGTACACATTTATACATATATGGTACTTATAAATAAGGCAGATACAAAAATTAACTGATAAAGTGTGGAAAATTTTCTTAATGTTTCTCTTAACCATTAAAAAGGGTATTATTAGATGATTATGGACATAATTATGAAATTAGATCTTTATTAGAAGAAAAATTATCTCTAGTAGTGAATGTTTATAGTTTCGACGAAAATGAAAAAAAGGATGATATTTTAAAAATAACCTTAATGATAATATATTTCTTTCAATTTTAAAAATAGGAGTGTTATTAATATACTACGTCAAAGACTTTTTTCATTTTCTTTAATTATTTAAGTATTTATCATTCAAGATAAAACTCCTCTTTTACTTTTATTCATTGTTGTCATCCTATCACAAGATAAAATATTAATTTAATACTCTTAAAAATTTAGTGATAAAAAGAAAAGATGTAAAATATACATAATGTGGAGATTAATAAATAAACATAAGAAGATTTAAAACAAATAATTTATTTTTGATGCATTAAATGAATTTTTTAACAAAATTAATGTATAAGTGGTAAGAAAAAATTAATAATTATTTTGTTTTTATTATTTTAAATTAAGTGCACTTTTTATTATACACTAATCAGGAAATTCCCCGCATAAATATTATCATTAGCATATGTGCTTAAGATGTATAAAAAAATGTAGTGGATATTAAATAGTAGATAACTAGTTATCGTTGAGCAAAAATAAGATACAAAAAAAGAAAATTTGTTTGAACTTAGTACTAGTAGATAAAATTTGTGAGAATCCAGGAATAACAAAAATAATAATATGAAAGAAGAATTTCAAATATTCCTATGTTATCTCTACTCCTCAGAAACGGAACGATTCATATCCATTAAATCAAGTTTCATGTTGCGGAAATTTTTAACTTCATCCAGGTTATCATCAACAAAAACATTCGATGACAACTGTTCTTTCCTATGACCCATAAATGGATTTTCTGACATATTAGACAATGCTTCACCGGCTCCCGTAATTGAATCAACTGCTGATGTAGATGGAGTTCCAAATAAATTCATTTGATTATGGAATTTAGATGTTTCCATATTTAGCAAAGAATTATTGTGACAATTAAGAGTTCGATATTGTTCAACTTGCCTCTCCAAAACAGCAATTTTATGTTGCATATGTTTCCTTTCATTATTTAAATCTTCAATTTGTTGTAATAAATTTCTCTCTGTTCTATGTTTTGAATGTTGTAATGCAACATACTGACTTCTATAATAACGACGATCTTCAAGAGCATCCTTGAGACGAAGTTTATATCTACTCAAAGCATCCTCTAAATTGTGTATACGCGCTTCAGCTAGCGTTAATGCTTCACCCTCAGACTCCTCAAATTCTTCATGATAACTTCTTCTATGACTATCACTTTCAATTGGTGGTTCAACACTCCCATACTCTGATGTATCATGAGCATTTTTAAAAGTATAATGTTGCTTGCGCCTTGATGATTTGTGTTCATTTGGTGGTTGAAATTCTGTTACAAATGATCTATCATGATCTTTCTTATGTTTACTTGACTTATATGACATTTGTTCACCTGGACATGATCGTGGACCAGGTCTCCATTTATTATTACTATTGCCTGTATGATAAGGAGCAGTTGGATTTAAGTAAGATTGATTATCTTTTAATGTCATGTTCCCGTCATAACGAGATGAAACACGAATTGAATTTTCTCTATCAAATTCCTGAGGTAGTTCATTATTCTCTTTATTGTGAATATTTTTTTTATTTTTAAATAAACGGTTTAAAAAATTTGTCATAGTTAGCAGCTAAAACTCTCTGAAAATTAGACTGTATATAAAAGTTTAATAAAGTAATTATAGAGAATAATAAATTAAGAATGCCGAAAGTATATATATAAATGATTTACAGTTCGTTATAAAGTATACGGTTAAAAAGTTTTATCCAATAGTAAATATACATTTTAAGATATATTATTTTAAAATATCTTTTGACGCTCTAAAATACCGACAAAAATTTAGAAATAAAAACAATGATAATAAAAATTTTGAATAATATACATTACCTATATATATAATGCAAACAAAAAAAATAAAAATAAATCGTTTTTAAATGAATAAAGATTAAGTGTCAATAAAACAAGTGTTAATTTATGTAGAAAGATATTAAATGGAAAGATTCATACTAAGTATGTAGTATACTTTCTAATAGTAGGCGCCAAATTAATTATTCATTTTCATACTTAACAACAAAGACTTCTCATAATATATCAAGTGTGTTTATTCCTTTAAAATAAATAAAATGTATATACTTTATGTTTGAATAAATATATATTTCAAATAAAAAAAAATATATCATAAACATAATTTATGAATATTCACTTTAAAAATTAGATAAATGGAATAGATAAGGTGAAAAAAAGACGAAATAAAAACAAACGTAATGCATTTATGTGGATGATATTATACAATTGCATTAATAAAGAAGTACTAATATACTATGTTTAGATATATGTGTGCAGGTTAAAGGATGACATTAAAAGCATGAATTAAATAAAATTATTAAAGAATAAGAATGATTGTTAATGGTATTATTGTAAATTAATAAAGGCAGTAAATTAAAGAAACTCCGCCAAAATCACCTTTAAGCTAAGAGATAGGCAATAATAAATAGATAATTTGAAATAATTTTAATAGCTTTGTATTACACTCTTCCTTTAAATGGACATTTTGATTAGCGCGCGTTATGTCATTGCCATATTGTTATTATAGACACTTTAAAACTTTAGCCGATACTATATGATTGAAAATCGGCCTTAAAAACCTTTTTTAACAAGGAGGTAGCTTCAACTGCGCAACTGATGAAGTAAGGGCACACTTTTAAGTTTATTAAAAATGAGAGCATTTACATTTTGAATCAGCGGTTAATATAAATAAAGTTAACTGCAAATTCTACACTAAATACAATGTGTGATCTAGAAGAGGAGGACAATGTCAAACATTCGATTATAAAGTAAAGATGCCGACAAAATCGTTTGTTACTTTTGTATATATATACATCGGCGTCTCTAATTTTCATTAAAGCTCTATCCGCTCTCTCCACATCCAAAAGAGATTCCGCAGAGAAGCACCAATTTGGTAGTAAAAAAGATGAAAGTAAAAACCGACAAGATTATAATTTAAATTTTGAAAAGTAACAGGGTAAAAAAGTGTGGTAAAATTTAAATTAAATTATTTTTGAATAAAAGAAATAATATCATTACATCATATGTCATTTTATCAACTATTTTCTATATAATTTTTGATTCAAAAAATAGTGAATTCATTTTGTATAAATTTTTATTTTTGATGAGATTTTAAAAGTGTTATATGTGGAAATTTTATTTATAATCATTTTTTATATGTGTATTTTAATAATGAAATTAAAATAATAGAATACTAGAATATAATATAAAAATTTTTTTTGTTTACAATAGTCTATGAAAGGAGATTAAAATTTTTAAAAGTAAAACCTTAAACATTCTTCTTATCTTTTTCATAAAATTTTAGTTATGATAGTAGAAATCATATGTTTGTATTTTGATAAGAATCAAATAATTGAAAAAAGAAAATGCATAATTTACAAATAGGAACATTGATTAATTATAACATTTTATAAATGGTAAGTTTATGAATATAATATAGCTTTACTAAAAATTCTTGATAATTTTATTTAGAATTTCTCCGTATGGGCGTTCGTTACAGATGGTCTTGTAATAATAATATTTTTTGTCTTAAAAATTATAACAATGATCAAGTCAATGAATTGGTTGTCAATTTCTTTGTCACTTTTTAATATCATTGCTGGTATAACATCAATTTTTTTACATTATAAAAGTACAAAAAATAACAAACCAATATTTGTTGTCCCTTCAATAATATATCAACTTTTTATACTTGTATGGAGTTTTGTTTGGATAGCTGTTGGTATTATTACAATATCGGATGGAAATTTATGGACTGTTGAAAATTTAACAGGTCCATTGTATTTAATCAAACCAATTGACCGGAGTCAAACACGTAATTTTTATTATAAGCCTGGAGATATCGATACAAATACTCTAATATCTATTAAGGTTGGCATTATCATAATCGCTGTCTCTTTGATAGTACTTGTACTAAAAATAATAAGTATTGTATCGATAAAAGAAATATATAATGATTTGATTTATTACGCAACAAACAAAGTTATTTTACCATCTCATCACGATATTGTTGAAGATGATGAAATTGAGATGAAACAATTTAAATGACTATATAATAAAAATAATTTTTCTACTTTAAAATAATTTGATAAAATTATAAAAAAAAATTGATATTTTTTGTTAATTATTAAGCGATATTACTAACAATTATTCATTTGTGCGCACCATAAAGCTTCAACAACTTGTTCATCAACAAAGTTTGCCAGTTCACTTATCTTTCTATCGGTCAATTTGTAACATTGTTCGGACATTGTTGATTTTGTCAATTTTGAACATGTATTATTAGCAAAATTTGAAATTTCTGTTTTCGCTGAGATAGCATAATTTTTGGCATTATTTAACATTTTTTCACAAAACAGACATGTCATACGCATTCCTTTAACGTCTAGTCTAACTGGATTTGTTAGATCTTCGAATTCTGGTATCTTGGTTTCACTCTTAATGTCTGATGGTACATAAACTACTGTTTTAGGTTTTTTTACTCTTTTAATTGGTCTTTCATTTCCTGTTACATGGGTAATTTTTTCTTCTGTCATATAATTTGCCATTGAATCTTCAGAGTTATTCGATGCTGATTTCTCCTCCTTATGAATATTTTTAAGAGTAGTTGAAGTTACTTTGGATTCTGGAGTCATTGAAATGACATTTTTTTTAGTTTCTTTATTCATAGGATTATCAAGTTCTTCCTCATCCATATCATTAGTATTTGTTGGTACATCTATTATTGGCATTGGTTTAATGACAGTTGGATGAATATTATCACTAATGATTTTATTTTGCTGATTATTGTTATTATTAGAGGAGGTATTTTCAATTTGAGTAAATTTATTAATTTCACAAAGATTTAACATTTCACAGATATTTTTTTGTGACATATCATATGTTAATGAGTAATATATTTGTGGAAGACTCTCTGTTACAAATGTAAAACATTGTGCTTTTATAAAATTTGAAAGATCACTACAACGTTGATTTAAAATATTTTTCAATTGTACTTGATTTAAAGCCATCTTTGATTGAGTTATTGTCATCAATTGACTACAAAGATAACATCCTAAACTACCAGAATATTTTAAATCATTCTCTGTACTTATTACATTGTCCATATAATTAATATTTCTATTCATATAATGTTGCTTGGATAAGCCAATTACAAATGTAACTATAATAAAAAAAGAAATTTACTATAAAGAGGGACATGATAAAATGTCAACTTACATAAAAATATTCCAAATAATTTAAGACAAAAATTCATTTTATTGTATAGAAATTTAAATTAATGAAAATAATATATATAATGGTTTTCAAATACTTTATAAGTGAAAATAATTCCTTTTTATATTATTAAAGTCTTCAATTACTACTTGTATATTTAAATAAACGGTCCTTCATTGTAAAAAGATATTATTAATGTTGTTAAGTGGTACTTATTTGTATCCTAAAACGCGCTAATTATAGAATGATTATAATACATTGCCTTCTGTTGATTCACACCTCACTTTTATTTATTTTTACATAGTAAAGTTTACAAGTTCATTTAAAACCATTTTAATAGATCTTTTGATAGTTAAGAATGCAAATATTTATATATTATTATTATTTATCAGTTTATTTATGCTAATTAAATAATAATATCTTTGGTGTAATATTATAATTTACCAATAAAAAACTGTTACTTATTAATTTACCTCCAATAACTCTTTTGAAATAACATCAATCTCCGGACGTTTACCAACATCTTTTTCACCACATAATAAACCAACATTCAGAAGTTTGTTAAATGTTTCAAAATTTTCTGTTGTTTGGAGACGTCTGTCAACTAAAAATTTATTTACATAAGCATTGTTTTGTGAGAGTAGTTTTCTATGGTGGATAACATAATCAATTAATCCATGAGGTGTTTGGCTTTCTGAGTACGGTCGTAAACCAGTAGCAAGCTCCAATAGCACAATTCCAAAACTGTAAACATCCAATTTTGTTGATATTATCCTGTTATTTATGTATTCCGGTGAAAGGTATGCCATTGTACCTTTTATATGTGAAACTATTAGAGATGATGTTACACCATCATTATTCTCACCACATACATCTTTACTCAAACCAAAGTCCCCTAATTTTGGTTCCATATATTGACTTAATAAAATATTTGCTGTTTTAACATCTCTGTGTATTATTGGGCTTTTTG
The DNA here is from genome assembly GCA_963280985.1 of Strongyloides venezuelensis. Taxonomy (NCBI): domain Eukaryota; kingdom Metazoa; phylum Nematoda; class Chromadorea; order Rhabditida; family Strongyloididae; genus Strongyloides; species Strongyloides venezuelensis. The sequence continues at coordinate 7,046,698 of CAUJLX010000001.1, read as the reverse complement.
GTATAGAATGTAAAAAATTTAATGCTCTTACAATTCCTTTTGCAATACCAAAACGTTGTTCCCATGTTAAAGGCACAGTATTATTCCTACATAACAATCGATCTTCTGCTGATCCATTTGCCATGTACTGGTAAACTAAACATGGTTCAGGACCATCCATTGAAAAACCATAAAGTGGTAGTATATTATCATGTCTATATTTTGTCAAGGTTTTTAATTCCTGAAAACTTTGTGTAAATTTCTCACTCTCCTTCTTTCCTAATGATGATTGATTTCGTGGCATAATCCTTTTTATTGCAACATCAATGTGTTTCCAACGGCCTCTATATACAATACCATACCCTCCTTTTCCTAATATTTGATTATCAGAAAAATTTTTTGTTGCTAGTAATAATTCTTGATAATTAACTGTTAATGTATTTTCCATACTAGATTTTATAGATACAGATACATTTTTTAAATTATAAGAATCTTTATCCGTAATATTTTTATCAACAGTTGATGTAGTTATTGGGATAGTTGAACCAGATAATTTAGGTAAAAATACCTCCAAAAGACGTGTACTTTGTGATCTACCCTCTTCATTTGTTTCAGTAAATAATTTTTCCAATATATGTAATTCTTTAGGAACATATTCTTTTAAATATTTCATACATTCAGCAAGACCACTTCTTGCTAAAATTTTATACAAATCAGTTATTGTATATCCTTTACTTCCTAGTATACGAATTATTCCTTCAGTGGCACTTCCAACAACGCCATATTTTGTACATGCTTCAACATCTCTATACGTAATTGTTGGAGTGTGTAAAGCTACAAAGATTATCATAAATTGTTTAATCATTTATTACCTATTTGTTTCCAAGCATTACCATTATCTAGAAGGTTTGACAATTCCCATATAACAGAAGATGGAATTTCATATATGTATGTATATTTTTTATTATTCATTTCCAAAATATTTTGATACTTATTTAAGCATAACAAAACAAATGTTTAACACACAAAACATTATTCTAAAATCGCTTCAAAATAAAAATTAATAAACTATATTTTTCTTCCACCAAAAGGTATCTATAAGAATATATAAATGATTACACGAATACTGGTAATGTATACTTATTATATATAATTAGTTGAACTTTTATTTAGTGGTAACTAATTATTACGTAATTTATATGGTAAAAATAATTGCAAATGTTATTTAAAGATATGGAAAGTGTAAACTCGACAAACATATTAGTTAAAGGTTATGCATTAGTATATGGTTTTCACATGTGCTTTAATCAACATTACAACCATTATGAGTAATATGTAAGATTTATATTAATTAGGATAAAAATTATAGTAACTAAGACTACATTTTGACACTGTAAAGTTGTGGTATAATATTCCTCCTCCCATATCCTTTAAAATATATTCCATGAATGATATATCTAATATAATGGCGTGCTAACTGTTCTATTTTGAATATAATTTTTTTCCTTGAATGCATTAATAGATGCTTAATTTATACTTTTTTTAATATTTTTTTCTAATCTAACATGTGTACATAAAATAAAAATTAAGATAAATTTTATTTTAGCGAAATGCTAGATAAGCCTAGTTTAGATCTTATCTTTAGTCAAGATCATCTTCTTCGGAAGGTTTTAAGCAGCCTATCTATTAGTGATCGTAAAAATGTTGAAGAAGTGAGTAAGTATTTTTTAATATCTCTTCGTACTATTACTGACAAAGAGTCAAACTTTCTACATGTAAGATCCGCATTTTATGGGACTGGATTTATTGAGGTGAGTCAAGAGACAACATATGATGATCTTGACGTAGATGATCCTATAAAAAGTAGATGTATAGGAGCAAGAATTTACTGTTTTATGAATCAATCGAGTGGAATTATTGATGCTAAACGTATACTAAATTGGAGGATAGATGAACTTTATACTGATACAATTACATTATTTTACGAACCTGAAGAGGTGATTTTTTGTATTGGTGACTCCGAGATACCTGGAATTTATTTAAATGCACTGAGAAATATGTCAGGTAACAAAGTAAGAAGACTGTATTTTAATATAAAAACACGAATCGATCCGTTATTATTAAATTATGTTGGAGAACAAGTATTTTCGAATTTTGGTGAATTAAGAAATTTTTATGTAGACGTTGGGGTACAGCCGTATGAGCACACTTATAATTATTTATTAGATTGTATTACTAGAAGAGATGGAATAATTAATTTTACAATTGATAGGACATATACTAAAAACAGAATTATAATAGCTAAAAAAAATTTAGAACGGGCAATGTTAAGAAATATTAAAATTGGGATAAAGATACATAGTTTAACTAATGATAAATGGGTTTTTCCATGGTTAAATTCAATGAATGAACGTCAATTAAGTAAAATCATTAAATTTGAAGTATATACATTCTCAATTTTACAAGTTGTTAATTATTTAAAAATAATTACAAAAATGAAGAATCTTAAAAGAATAGTTATTAGATTGTGTGATGGAAGGAACTATTATTATGAATCTCACAATAAAAGAATTATACGTGATCCAAAAAAACGGAGGAAGATTGAAGTTCCATCATTAAAGCACCTTACTAAACTACAAAGGTTTTCATGGATAAAATTTTATAGAAATACTATTTTTCCAGATGAGGAGAATTATGAAAAGTTGATCACTTCTTTTTGTTTTAAGATTCTTGAAGAAGTACCATCAACAGTTACTCAATTACACCTTACAGGATTATATTCTCTTGGAAGTCAGAGGACATCAAGAATTAGTCAACTGTTTCCAATGTTGAAATGTTTAATGCTAAGTTCCGTTCAGATTGCCGAAATGAGATGTTTAAGGCGTCTAAAAAATCTAAGATATCTGATAGTTAAAGAATGTCCTTTACTGAAAATTCCAATTGGAGTTAGAGCTTGTTGTCTTTTGTTATGTAGTCAAGGTACATTTTTTGAGTACTGTGAAAAATGGATCAAAAAGTTAAAGAACAATAAATCATTTAAGAAACACCATAATCACTTTGATGTACTTAAGAAATGTATTTATTTTAATGATTATAGAGATTGTGATATCATTTTAAGGCTTATTCATTCTATGGAGGATCAAGTTTTTTACAATTTCTGTATTTAAAGAATTTTTTTAAAGTTTAATTAGTAGTTGATTTAGAAATTTTTATTTTATATTCAAAAACAAAGTCAAATAAATCTATGATGTAGTCATGATTAATGGTTTCAATGGAAAAAGATTAACGTATAAAGCTTTAGATCTTCATTATGCAATCGCTTCTGTCTATATTTCTATAAAAATACATTACTAATTATTACGATCTAAAATTGTATTTTATTTTGTAAAAATTAACAAAATTTATTATATAAAGTAAATAATTTTTTATTTAAACAAAAAAACATGGGAATATTTTTGTAAAAACGACAAACGCAAATCAAGCTTCAAAATATCTAAACAATAGGGTTAGTAAAAGTTCCATTAACACACTAATTAATAATTTTTGAAAGGTAAATTAATATGGATATGGTTATTATAAGATTAATTCAATGAAAAATGTTCAAAAGGATTAGGTGAAACATAAATTTTTTTGTTATTATTAATAGTTAAGTGAATTTTTATTGTTATAAACCCTGGAATAAAATATTATCAGAAATTACATAAACCAGATATAATAATTAATTATAATAAATTCCAGATTAATTAGTTTTGGGAATGGTCAGTGAGCCATTCCAACTCCCTCTCGAGACCCAGAACCCATATCGTTTGGACTACTGTTTTTACCACTTAGTCAATTGTATTAAAACAACATTTCTTTATAAAATTATTATTTCGCTTTTACACTTTATTATCATTAACAGTTTTTTTTGTTAATTAGCAAAAATTCACATAGTTTTAAACCAATACAAAAATCGCATTGAAGTTATAAGTCTTTTATTTTAAAGACAAGAATTTATAAGTTCTACTAATTTTTAATTATATATTAACATACAGCAGCCTCGCTTCGCTCGTCAATGCTTGCCCCTAGGGCTAGCCTTTCTTCCATGGATAGAAATTCGCTGTGCTCGTCGCTACATGCATAAATTTTTTAAAATATTTAAAATTTTGAAAACTTCAACATTTTTTGTTTTGTAGTAGCACACATTCAAAATATTATACTTGTTTTTATAATGTTTAAAATTATTATTAAAATTTTATAGATTTTTGAGTTTTAAAAGTTTATAAAAACATTAAAAACATATTTTATCAAAATTGTTTTATTACATATCTTTATAATTGTAGATCAGTTTGAGATTCTAAGTTTGAATAATTTTTTACAATTTTTCAATATAGAAATAAAAATTAAAAATATTGTTTACATTAAATTTTTAATTAGTTTTAAATATGCAAATTGTAAGTTATTAAATATAATATAAATTTAAAATACAGATTAGCTTTAAGTTTGGTTAATTTTTTAAAATATTAATAATGCTTAACGCTAGTCATGAGTTTTTCATAATTATTTAACTGAAAATATTTAATTTTAGCGATTGTTATTTTGTAATTTCACATTTTGGTTACACAATCAAATACAATTCTACCAATTTAATGCATACTTTTTATTTTGTTTTATTTTTTTTGAAAAAAACTTTAAAAAATGTATTATATAAATTAAAATACAAATTTTTAATATATTTAAAATGTAAAAATATTTCTCTGTTTCTTTAAGTTGATAAGATTAAAAATAAATCAAAATAATTACTCGGAAACTTTTCGTATAAAAAAATTTATCTAGGCTTTAAAAAAATAAAAATATATTCAAATCAAAGTATTGGTGATTTTTTTTAATAAAATACTGCAAAATTTACTTTTAAAATGCATTTATAAATATTTTCGACTTAGAAATTTAGGTTAATTTTTTTTCTGATTTTTACAAAGCATAGCAAAGCATTTAGTTATTTTTACATTTTTTAAAAAATAAGTATGGTCTCGTTACATCATAAATTTGTAAACAATTTTTAGTAATTTTAACTGAACGTAGCTAGATTGCGGCATTTATAAACATTTTAGTTTAGATCATTTTAACATCAGAAAATTTGAAGAAAAAAAATCTATTCTATTCTAGGATGTATGGTATTCAAAAAAAATTTTATTAAATCTCAAGTAGCTAAATATAATTTGATTTTAATATTTTTTTATCATTTCTTAACAATTATCATATCTTGTACTGATTAAAAAAACTTTTAATCGACATAAAAGTTACATATAATTAAATAATGATTAATTTTTTCATCTATTCTATATACTATATTTTTAGGAATATAAATTGATATTTAAAATTGTTTTAAAACAATTAATCCAATGATTTTTAATGAATATTTGTTTTTTGATTTTTTTTAAAAGAATAAGTTGTTCTTGTAATATTTTATTTTGGGGGATTACAAATTTCAATATTATTCTCATTTAAATAAATGTATCTCAAAAGGAAAAGTTCAAATAAAGTTAATATTTATTTTTTTATCAGAATCCTAAAATATAATTTTTATTCTAATTTCAAAAAGTGAATACAAATAAACTCCTTTTAAGAGGTAAACTACTCATTTAAAGTAAAGGGGAATTTTCGATCACTTAATAATTCTCAATAATTAGACCTTTTTTGATTAATTTTAGTCTTATAGGCAATAAACATTAAAAATTACATCTATGTGTAAAATATCAATTATTAAAACAATTAATAATATATGTTTAATATTTAGTACCTTTACATTCATATATGTTAAAAATGCAACTTCGTACTGAGATGATTTCTACATGTTTTTAATTTCATTTTCTTTAAAATACTTTGAAAGAAATTTAAAGTTTTTTTTTGTCTTAATTTCTCCTCTCTACGTATATATTTATAGAGGATAAAATGTGTTTATATAATATTAAAATTTTTTATATAAGCATTGTTTTCTTATTTCTTATTTACAAATTAATCTTTATTTTTGAAAGTGATTTAAGATTTAGTTACAAAGTCTTTTTTCATTATTACATTGCTATTTTTATTCCTCTAAAAGTTACGTTTTTTGGTTATCTTTGTTACTTATCGCAATAATTAATTTGGAATTTAAGAATTTTCCTATTATGCACGTTAAGAAAACGTCACTGAGCAAAAAATTCTTGAAAGTTTTCATAGGTTATTTCAGATTATCTCAAGAATGGATTTGAATAGATTTAATGTCAATATCTCATAAAGTGCGCAGAAAGGTTTCCACGAATAATTTTGAGATTGTGCGAATACATGTTCATTTTTAAAATTTTTTTTAAAAAGAATGAAGAGAAAAATTTTTTTCAAAAAAAAAAACAGTTCAAATATAATTAAAAATATCTCGATAATAAATGATCGGATGAAGCTCATATTTATACCATTTGATAGAGAATGTTCTACTGCAAAAACGTTGTAAATAAAGCTATATGAAATTAAGAAGTTTTTAAATATTTATTTTTGAGTAAACACATGAATTTTATTTTTTCGATATTTTTGTAATCACTTTGCAACACAAAACTCATACTCAAACTTTATCAATTTTTTTGGAATTCTACTTTAAAATGTAGAGAAAATAAATGCGCAGATGGGTTTTTTTTGTTTTTTGAAAACTTTATCCTGTATTGAGATAATTCCTTTTTAAATTTCAAAATTTTGTTGAAAAAAGGCTTTCTTGAGAAATCTCGATATCTCAAGAACAAAATAATAGAATCAACAACTTTTTTGCAGACATGTTCTACATTTAAAATTACATGTTTCTGCAAAGTTTTAGATTCAAAATTACTATTTTAAATACCAAAGATAGATGGCTATATTTGCCTTTTTTCCAAGTTTGAAAAAGTATATTTTAAGAATAAGACTTAAGAATAATATGATATTCTACAGGTTTGTTAAGAATTTAAGTGTACTATTTATATTAATTATCAAAACTTTCAAAATCGAAAATAATTTTTGAATGAAATTTTCTCCTCTAATATATATTGATATTTTCCATAGTAGCAATTTTTGAAGATTTGTAAAGATGCAACTTCACAAACTATTTTTTTTAGTTAAAATATGCCAATTTGCTTACCTTATATATATTATTTTTTTCATTAAAATACGCCTAGTCAATTACCTAGCAAATAATTTGGTAATGTCTAGTAAGATTATTTCATACTTTGAGTTGATAGTATCATTGGACATCTCAGCTTACAAAACTATAATAAATTATGTGGACTTTATTTTACGCGATATAATAATTCATTGTTTTTAGGTATTTGTATAAGTCGCGTGTAGTATACAAAACCATTTAAAGTAAAGTAATTTAATTTTTATATCAAAATAAAAAACGATGATGTATCTTTTTGCCATATGATAAATTTTCGAGCATTTTTTTAACTTTAATTGTTAAGAATATTTCTTATATAACTCCATTAATTCGTTGATTTCTTACTTTAATTCAAAAATAAATTTTTATAATATTTTAAATTCCTATTATCTAAAAATCATACAAATTCTCTACTTTATTTATATATTTTACATAGAAAATGTTATATTACTGTGTTAAGAATTTTTTAAAATTGTCTTTCATTTTTAATCGACTATTTCAAGAACGAAAATTCAGATGAAACTAATACTTATTTTGTCTAATCAGCATATTAGAATGAATTATTTATTTTAGTAAAAAGAAGTACATAAAACGAAAACCATTTTAAAAGGTAAACTTTTCCTCTAATATATAGGGAAATTTTCGATAACTTATATATTTCTACGAATCAAACATTTTTTGGTAATTTTTATTGTTTTGATGTAATAAGCATTAAAAATTACATATATATGTGAAATTTTAAATAGAAAAATTATTATTGAGAGAAAAATGGAGATAGCAATTTTTGAAGTTTGATACTTAATGGAATATATCTAAAGAACGAATAGTGAGGTTAAGACAATCTATATGTCATTCGATAGAGAATTAAATTCCACATAGATTTTGTAAACATTTTATATTGAAACAGTCTCATCTTTGCATACTTTTTTATCAAAATTTAAAAATTACAAAAAAAATGTGACAAATTTGTTTTTTGACTAACTCAAGAATGGAAAGAGATAATTTAACGGTTAATATCTTAAAATGTTTGCAACAAATTTTTCCAGAGAGGAAAATTAAGACATTTGAAAAAAATTGACGTATTGAAATTTTTTCTCTTTCTTGAAACTAAAAAATAGCACTTTTTCAAAAAATTAGAAAATCACTTTTTTCTTTATACCTCGAGAACGGATAAAGGAATCAAGATAATATATATATCATTTAATAGAGAATTTAATTCTGCATAAAAGTTGTGAAAACACTTTATTTCATAAGTTTTATCTTGACATACTTTTTTTAAAAAAACAAAAAAATTTTTTGAGAAAATTTTTAGTCAGGCATTTATGGTACTTAAAGTTATCCGATTTTTTTAGATTATACTTAAAATTTAAGTTAAAGAAAAACTTAAATTAATTTTTTTCTTTTTATCAATTTCCTTTTTAGAATTTTGATATATCATTTTAAAATGTGAGAATTTAGGTTTTTTTTTGGTAATTTTCAAAAAAGTTCAAAATCTCAAGAATGGACTTGAAATTCTAACTTTTTTTATTTTTATAATACTAAGTATTTAAAACTTTATATACTTGTAAAATTTCAGATAAAACGAATAACTCTAAGGGAATCAAGAACAATACACCAAAAAATCTTTAAATAGCTGTATCTCAAGAAGGCGACTTCAGATTAAAAAAATATTGCGTTTTTTGTAATCACCGCATAAAGTTACATATATTAAGATATCAAAAAGTTTCAATATCGAAAATAATTTACACTCACTCGTTACTCCTCTATATTATATAAAGATATATAAGGAATATAATTTAATAGAAACAGAAGGATAACTAAAAAATACACTATTAAAGTTAAAAAGGGATCATTTTATGTACATGCCGATTTGATAACTAGAGTGGAAAACACTACTGCAAAAAAAAATCACTTATGAAGAAGAAATTTATTTTTTAAAAATAATTATCACTTTTCGGTCTATAACTTTGTCAATTCTTTATCAATTTGCATGAGATTAAGTTTCCTCCACGACTTCAGATATTGTTCTTTCCGATGGTTTTAAACTAAACCATTTCATTAACTTTGAAAAAAGTTAAACGAATACAAAACTATGGTAGAAAAAGACCTAAAAAGTGTTTTTTTTATGGAAAATTGGCCAATTAGGGTTTAAAATTTTTGAGATCTATTTTTCTTCTTACGTTATAAAGAACACATCTTATGGCTGTTTACTCATAAAAATCGTTTAATTTGAAAAGGATTATAAAGAGAACAAGATTTCCTTTCTTATTTCTTTCGTTGTAGATTAGCTAAACACATTTTTCAAAAATGGTTATTTAAAAGGTTAAAAAAAGTTATTTTATAACATAATTTTTGCTCATTTTTTCGAATTAGATGTTCAATTTTACTGGAAATAATGCAATTTATTTACCAATTCGGACTACAATAGTATATTCTTACAATTTGGTTATTTTCACATGAAAAAAATGAAAGAAAATTGATTAATTTATTAGTTATTAAATTTCATAAAATGAAAAGATCTACACATGCTATTATATTAGTTAATAATATTATGAATCTTATATTGCTAAAAAGCTTTATATAATAAGTAATGAGGTATTTTTTAAATAAAAAAAATATGTTTATACGTTATTATAATTTTTTAAATCAATACGTTTATTTAAAATAAAGATAATTACTAATGTGTAATATGATTAGATATTAATAGTAAATATGAGGAAGAGTTTATTTAAAAGAAAGATATTATAAGGTTACAACATTTTAGAAACTATTTAACAAGACTGCCTGTGTTCTTGAGAGAGCTTGTATTTATATTGTCTTTTATGGTATGAGTTGGAATGTCTTGTGTCTGGAGTTCTCTTGCGGCATGTTGGATAATAATGTGTTCCACATTACAAATGTATCTTTAATAGTCAATGTAAACAAGTAAATATTATATTTTATAAAAGTGATATTTACCGTTATTATAAATTTATAGTAATTCAATTTAATAAATTACAAAATCTAATACATTTAAATTTAATTTGATCATCTTGAGATAGATGGATATATTGATAGATGTTTTACTAATTCATCCAGCAATATGATAGCTTTCTCTGTTCCTTTGTTATTCATTGATGCCTTTCATGTGAAAAGGCATAAATTTTACAACAATTTATTGAAATTTAAGTTATCACAACTAAGAATAAGATAATCTGTATAAAACATTGACAATTTTATAATCATAAGTTGCTAGTAAAGGTTACTTATACTACATTAAATCACTAATCGTTTTTTTTTGTAACTTGTAAAAATTCTAAAACTTTATAGTGTTAAAATGTTTCTTTCAGGATATACGTTATGGAGAATTTTGTTTTTAGTATCATTCTATCAACCTCACTTTTATCGTTCTTGTACCATTTAAATAGTTTACAATAACTGTACGAAGAGATCTTATACATCCTCCTAGCCTGGAGCACATAGCATTTCTTGCAGTGCAATCAACTTTACGTCTTTTTATTGTAATATTAGGCGCAGAAATTTCATTTCTTGATTGCGCTTTAAACACTCAAAATATTTAAATTAAGATTTTTCCAGTTCCCATATTAAATTGTTTGATTAAGAATCACAATAAATAAAGAGAAGAATAAAATATGAATTGATAAGAAATATTCCATTTATTATTAAACAATAGTTCAAAGAATTTATGCCTTAAATACTAATCTCTATTATTTTAGAAAATATTTACTTTTTATAATTTATATTATTAGATTAGTTGGCCTATTTATACTATGAAAATGAATTGATCCATTTTAATATATAAATTTTTAAAAAAATAGCCAAACTATTTATCCTACAAACGTTACTATTAATATTTCTTGGTTACCTAATATTACAACACTATAAACAATTTATATTCATGCTGATATTTTGTATTTGATTTAACTCTTATAAATTTAATCATTCGAAATATAAAAATATCAAATATACATTTTTTTAATGAGTACTTGTCAAATAAATATTTAAAGAAAATATTAGTTATTATGACTTAAAAACAATGTAATCTTATGATGTAAACATTTTTTAAATGAATTATTATGCAATATTAGGGTTTTGTAACAAAAAAATTGAAATTAGAAATAATACCAAAAAGATATTTTTTAATTTTAAGATAATTACATCGCTATATGCACCTTATATACTTCTTTTCTCCTGCCATTATTCAATTAATTTATCATTTGTAAAAAAATAACTGAATAATTCATGATTGACAACGTTTATTTTATATAAAATCGAAATTCATTACGATAATTTACTAAAATTTTAAATTAATATAATGCACTATTAGAGCAATAATCCTTAAAATTATCTACAAATTGTTGTATAAATAAAAACAATTATTCAAGATTTTGATAGTATAAAAACAACAATTACTTTACGTTAATATAGCACTATTAAGTTAAACTGTAAATGACTACTTATATTCGAAAATTTAGTAGATTTTTAAAAAAAGTGAGTTTACATTTTTTAGGTTTGAGAACACAACAAGTAACAAAACTTTTTCTGATAAAATTAGAAGATAGTATATTTTAATACCAAGTTCAAAAAGATCGATTTAAATTTAAAAATATAAAACTAGTTCACTTCATGAAAAATGAATTAATAAAATTTTAAAAATTGTCTTATATAAATTTTTATTATAAAATTTAATTTATTGTACACACAGAGACAATCTCATCATTTTCTTTTCTGTAAAATTATTTTTTTGTTTGGGAACTTTATTTTTGAAAAAAATTAATTTTAAATGTTATTCTGCTAATATTATATTTTTATATTTAATAGTTTAACATTAACAATTAAAGTATAAAATATTCAAAACTCACAGCTATCGAGAATTACTACTATATTTTTGAAATAATTAGTTAAAAACCAAAGGTGAATATCCCCTAATTCTTTGTTAATAATTTTTTTATTGTTGGATAGATTATATACTTCACAAGCTTATGTGTGACAGTTTATTTTGTTTGAGCAATAAATATCAATAAATATATTTAAATAAGTTGTTTAATTCTGATCGTGAATTTATTTGTATAAAGCAAGCCAAGCTAACTGAAGAGTATAACAATATAAATTTTTACGAAAGGTAAAAAAGTTATTACATTCAGAAATTTAATAATATTTTAAAGGTAAAAAAATGGACTTTATAAAAATTTTTATATCTATATTCTATATATTTATAAATTTTATTTTAAAATAAAAAGTTTTTTCATTTACGAATAAAATTCAACTTTACAAAAATTTTTTTCAAACGTAGATACATAATGTTAATTACTATGACCATTGATAAAGAATATATTTCAAGTAAAAATATTTATAGTCTAAAATCGCATATTGATATGAATTATGTATTAAAAAAATTTTTTTTTGGTTAACTTCTTTTTCACCAATTAAATTGTTTAACCATTTTTTATTTCATTATAATATTACTTTAAATCTTATAAATGAGAAAGAAAAATATCTAAATAATTACTAAATAATTATATTATTTTCAAATATAACTAGTTCATATTGTACACTTTTTAATTTATAATAAAAAGTATTTTTTAATTATTGTAAGTTATATTGTTATTAAAATATTTTATGATCAAATATATATCCAAGAAAAAAAAGATATTTTAGAAAAGAAAATGATATGTTAGGATAGAAAAGGATGAGATTGTCTCTGTGTGTAATAACAGAACAAATTAAATTGTCACTCTTCAATAAAAAAATAAAAGTTAAAATTTAATATTGTCAAACAATAACTTAAGCACTCGCTATCGTTATTGGCTTTGTTATGAAAAAATAGTTTTTATATACAACTTACGATTATAAAGATAAAAGAGTTAAATAAGTTAATCACTTTGCACCATGTGTAAAAGATTTTTTAATATAAACTATACGATTTATTCAAATGTGTAATATAAAAGAGTTATGTAGTTATAAAAGTTTTTTACTTTTTTCTATGTAATTTAGCACTAACTTTATTAAAAAAGTTTTTTAAAATATGTTGAAAGTTCATTTTTAAGAAACAATAATGATCAAAATGGCAAATTATTTTTTTAATCGTCCGTAAATTGAAAAAAAAGTCAGGGATCTGAAGTATTTATTGTTTTACAATTTTTAAATGAAATATTAAACGCAAAATTTGAATCGATATTTAAAGTTATTGTTTTTATAATCTGAAACATTTTTTCCAATTTTAATGAGTTAAATTTAATAAGAGTTCTGTAAAACAGTAATATATTATTTTTTGACTATAAAAACCGTAAACAACATTGTTTTATTACTATTTATTAGCTTTATAGAACTGAACCGTTAAAACATGTGTAGTTCAGGACCTCTATATATTATTAAAACAGAGTTAGTTTCTGAAGTCAATACTAGGTTACTGTATTATCCACATAAGAGTAACCCTGTGTTTCCTTTTTCGCTTTATATTTTATCTGGTTACTAATATTTTCGGTACAAATTTTATCTGATAGTGTATTAGTTAAGTTTATTGTAATTACTATTTTCACACTTTTTTTTGCTGAAATAAAAATATAACATGTCATTTTATCTTTGAACAATAAATTCTGCCTATACTTCTGAGCATGAAATTTTACTTAGTTACAATTTTTATCACTAGTAACAATATCCTTGCAAAGCTTACCAGTATATAATGTTGGAAAAATACATTTATTACAATCGTTGTATTGATGATAATTACCATGTTTACAAAAAAGTACCAGAGTAATCTTTATTTCTTTTACCATCTTTATCAACCCAAGCACAATTATTACAATAACACAAATTAATTTGTTTAAATTCATTAAATGTCATTTTGAGTCTTCGCCCCATCATTTTGTCATATGCTTCATAGAATTTTGATTTTAAAACAACCTTTGTTTTATCTTTAGCAAAATCAAAAGAGCCATAATTCATTAGGGCGGCATAATCATAAATGATTGTATAATTTTTATACGAACTATAATTTGGATTTTTAAAATTACCATGTTCTGCCTCTTCAGCATAATATCAACATATCCATCCATGTTACTTTGAGATTGTTCATGTATTAAACCTAATGCGTGCCCTATTTCATGCAAAATATATGGCGTATTACCAAAGCAATCCGCATTTAGATAGATCTCTTGGGGTTTATTTAGATCTTTGACTTCAACATTTGATGAACAAGAATCACCATATTCAAAAATTAAGCCTTGCTCATTGGAAATTTCTGAATATAATCTGATAAGTCTAACACATGTATTTTCTTCTATTATTTTAATTGCCTCTAAAACATTATACAGTAAAATATTTTATTGGTGAACGCTCTATATAATATAAACAATATATAAATATGAATATTATTTAAATGGTTTACCTAATTGCTTATGAAGCTATTCGAGAATGGTTTTCAGATCCCCTTCTGGAGACTTGTTTAATGTTAGTAAATTCTAAAAACAACAAAATGTGATTACAATGAAGATAGGTACAATGCAAAAATAAAAACTTTACAATGGTGTGTCATTGTTTATATCATGCTTATATCTCTGGAAAATCAAGCAATTCGTTTTAAGATGTATCAAGCTTTGCAAACTGTTCACTATACACAAAATGATGGAAATATAAAAGATAATCGAAATCTTTATACTCAATATAATAATTTATAGGAAATTTCCAATAAAACCATTCATCTATTAATATATCACATTTTTTACGTTCGTTGCTTTCGGCATAGTTAGCTCTATATCCTATTATAACATTTCATAGAAACTTATTATTAAATTCATTACCTGTTCCTTCAGTAATATAATTTTGATAATTAAAGAAAGAACCAATCTTAAAAATGAATTAATGGTTTATAGAGAAACATACAATTAAACAGCATAAAAAATTGGGAAATAAGCGTAAAAATCATTGCAGTAAATTTAATTATGAAAATTTTAATAACTATTGTTATATTGATGACATAATTTTTATATTAGGTTGTCCCATATGAAATGAGCCACTTATACTAAAAAATTTAAACGCGCATAACTCGAAGATGAATAAAGATTTTTATTTAAAATAAAAGCCACTGAATTCTATACAATGTTGCCAACGCAATGGTAACTTATTTATTCCATTAGAATAAAAACTGTCGTCCCTGGAGTCGATAAAGTCTTCAAAGGCAGATTTTATAGCCTCTTCATTTTTGAAGACTTTCTTCTTCAGAAATTGGTTCAATTGCTTGAAAAAATAAAAGTCAGTTGGAGCAAGATCAGGAGAATAAGGAGGGTGAGAGAGAGTTTCATATTTCAATTCGTTCAGTTTCTAAAGTGTGATTCTTGAAATATGTGGGCGCTCATTGTCATGAAGAAGAATTGACCCCTTTCTATTGGCTAAAGATGGTCTTTTTTAAGACAATTTCTGGTGAACTTTATCCAATAATTGACAGCAGAGTTCAGAATTAATTGTTTCACCATGTTTCAGAAATTCATAGTGAAGAAGTCCCTCACAAGACCACCAAACAATAATCAATACTTTCTTTGCCGTTAACTGAGGTTTTGGAAACTGTTTTGGATCTTCATTCTTATCCAACCACTGGCCATTACGTTTCCTGTTGTCGTAGAGAATCCACTTTTCATCACAATTCACGATCATTTCCAAAAAACGAGTCATTTTTGTTCTTCAAAAGAAGAGAAGAACAAGTTTCAAGACGACACATTTTTTGTTTTTCGGTCAGTTTATGGGGTATCCTTTAATCTAGCTTTTTCGTTTTTTCAATTTGCTGCAAATGACGAGAAACGCTAGATTTTGAAACTTCTAATGCCCTAGCAATTTCTCCAACCGTTTGACGTAGATTGGCTTCAACTACGCCTTTCAGCTCCTCGTTATCAACCACTGAATCCGGTCTCCCACGTTCCTCATTCTCAAGACTTTCATCTCCTTCTTTGAATTTCTTGAACCATCTTTTTGCAGTCACACGGCTAACAAGATTCTCTCCAAAAGCTTCATTAATATTTCGTACTGTTTTTGAAGCATTTGTCCCTCTTTTGAACTCATATAGGAAAATAATACGAATTTCATTGATAGAAGGCATTTTAATAAATTGATAAAAAAAGTGATAATTTGGTTTTTTTTTTGTGATTTTTATGTCATTTTGTAGAGGAGATTAAGACGAATCAAACGAGATGCTTGACATCATTTTATCATTACTAGTTAGTTAATAACATCAGTTTAAATTGCTGCGTATATAAAATGGCTCATTTCATGTGGGACAACCTAATATTTAAAGACAATTTTATAAGATAGAATTCATTCTTTTTACTTTATTTTTTTCATCGAATAAGATATATATTAACAATAACATGACGTTTCAGAGGGCTTACGATTTTCAAAAAATCAATTGGACTCAGCTGGTACCTTTAATAAATTGATGTTGTTAATTCTTAAGAATAAAAGGATGACTGATAGTAAAAAAGATGCTACTATTGATAGTGAATGTAAAACTTAATTTTTAAGCAAACTTGATTTAGAAGTTATGAAGAAAATTCGTGAAGATATACAGAGAAATCTATAGGATTTCACTACGAAAGAAATAATGACTAGTTTTAAAAAATTGTCTATGAGTGAAGATCTTAATGCTTTACAGATAATTAATTTATTCAAAAATTTAGATGAAAAGACAAATGATTTAGAGTTTCTTAAAAGAGAAACAAGAATGTTGGAAGGTCTACTCAGCAATTTAAATGGAAAGCAGGTAGCCGGGTTGTATGCTTTGTTGAAATAGGATGCTCCATGTGGTGCAGAAACCACGATTTTATCAAGGTTTGTATCTAGTGAGAAAGTAAGCACTGGTGATGAGATGATAAATATGGTCCAATCAATCACGGTAATGACAATCACCACGAATATAACCAAAACAACAACAGTTGGCAAGGTATACAATAACGTGGCAACCAAAAAGAGCTTTAGAAAGGAAAACGAAATAAGATGTTTTTTATGTGGGAAGATGGGACATATAAAAAGTCACTGTCCTGAGTATACCATTAAACGTAAAGTTAAATTGATCAGAGAGAGAGAAGTGATTGATAGAGAAGAGTTAGATGATGACATATCATCTATAGTTATGATAGATGATGTAGGAAAAGTATTAAATGGTAAAAGAAGACTATTAATTGATATCGAAATAGATGGTAGAAAAATGAAGGCAGAAGCTGATTCACCTGTTTCATTTGTTAGTAAAGCAAATCTTGATAACAAATGTATCCAGCCTACAAAAAAACGTTTCTGTGGATTGGGAGAAAATGAAGTAAAAATTTATAGAAAAGCAAGTGTCGCGTTAAAAAAAAAGATATGTCATTTAACGCAACAGTATATGAAGCTGATATTAATAATGGTATAATTGGTTTAGAAGAGTTGAAGAGTGCTGATCTTATAAATCCACTATTTCAATTAGTTTTAATAGTCAATAAATCAGAGGAAGATGAAGAACTAAATAAATAAGTCTGTAGAAAAGTTTTCAAAAACATTTAGCCTAGGTTTAGGATGTTATACTGGTCAACCAGTTAAGTTAAAGGTAGAAAACGGAATCAGAATGTACGTATAAGCACATTCCGTGTAGACCATTAACATCAGAAATATTGGAACCAATATTACTGGATAAAATGAAACAATACAAATCTGAAGGAATATGGTGTGAAGAAAAGTATCCAATTTCAACTAGTCCTGTGATATGTATTAAAAAGAAACCTGATTCTATTGTTTGTTAAAAGAATATAAGGTTTGTGTCAGATTTTAAATGTCTAATAAGAATTTAGAAAAAAATTGTTTTCCTTTAGAAAGTGTTGATGTAATATTAAAGAAAATGTCGAGCGTGTTATCTAAAAATTGTAAAATTAATTGTCTAGACATTTTAGATTTTTGTCATTGCATTCCGTTATTAAAGGTACACACAAAAAATAAAAAGGACAAATTTTGACAAATCTATCTAAAATGCAATAAAATGTCTCATCAATTTAAAAAATTTATTTTTATTTAAGTTTTAGAAATATCAAGCGACAACAAAAATGATTTAAATGACGCAAAATATTAGGTTGTCGCAAACATTTTATCGTTATTTACAAAAATATGTATTTTGCATTTTAAATTAATGTAACTTTTATTTTATTCTGATACTTTTATGACATTATGCTCATCTTAGATCTTAATTTGTTTTTTGCTTTATAAAATACATTATTAAAAGTTAATAACGTGTAAAATTATTGATGTTTTTATAAAAATATTATACTAAATAATCTACTAAAAACAATAAGCTTAAAAATTTTATAACAATAGTAATGAAAAGCAATAATTATTTACTTATACAAAGTATTATTATTTAAAAAACTATTTTAACATTTGTTCTTATTTTAAACTATAATATATAAAAGTTATTTTCTACTATAAATAAAATCCATATTATTTTATACCTTTTTATAAGTTTTATTTTTAAAAATGATGTTTAAAGACATTATTAAAACAATTTGTACTACCGGGTACTCAAACTTTCATAAAAAAATATAATTTATATTAATTCAAACTATTAAAACATATAAAAGAAATGTACTCTGATATGTTAAGAATACTTTTTTATAAAAGTGTTTGTACTTTTACATATAAATAAATTCTAATCCTGTATTCTAAAATGTATTTTAAAAAACAACTAAAGTTCTAAAATAAAAATAATATATTAGAAAAATAAAAGTTTATATTACTAAATATTAAATTGTTGCTTTTACTTTTATGTACAAATAATTGCGACAAAATTAGCCGCAAATCAAGAAAATTCAAATTTTATTAGATGGGACAAATTTATTACATTTTTTGCAAACCTGTGTCCTTTTTATTTTCTTGTGTGTAGATAAAAAAAATGTTCAGTTGACAATAATGAATAGAACCTTAAGAATGTTACGTCTACCTCAGGGCATTGCTCAAGCTCCAGCTATAGAATTGGAAATAATGTAATCTTTTTCACATGAATTGAAAGATGAGATTAGTAAATCAAAAGTATATATAGATGATGGAAAACAATTTATTGAAGTATATTTTGATGATATTTTTATTATAACATTGTCTGAATCTGAAACTGAATTGTTTGAAATAAATTATTTAAACTTTTGTAGTTTTATGGTCTTAAACTCAATAAGAAAATATTACAATAAAATAAAACAAAAGCAAATATTTTATGTGTAGTTGTGACACCAACATCGATTCAATAATGAAAGTAAAGTTGCAAAGTTAAGATTACTAAAAACACATCAAACCACTGAAGAACTTCTAAGTTTCTTGAGTATGTTAAATCAAATGACTTTTTTTATTCCAGGGCTTGCGAATATTCGTTCAGAATTAGATAAAAAGAGATCTGAAAAATCTTTCAAACCACTACGAAATTAGAGAAGGAATGATATGACAAATGTATAGAAGCTGCAGTGAATGCTATCAGATTAACTTCAGTAAGTGAAATGACTACATTTACAGTCCAATCAGATGCATCATCGATTGGTGCTGAGGGAATTTTAAAAAATGAACGTAGGAAAATTCTTGCTGCATATTTAAAAACTTTTTCTAAATCAGTGAAAAGGTATCCGATTACACATAAAGAAGCTCTTGTTGTTATATTATCAATCGAGGATTAGTCACATTATCTAAGATTAAGAAAGTTTACTTTATAAACTGATCATTCTTCATTGTTGTAAATATTTCAGCAAGATAACTATTAAAGAAAAACAAAATCACCACGTTTAGTAAAATTTGGGTTTAGATTAATGTACTTTTGAACTTACTGTAAAGTATATTGCAGATAAAAATAATAGACCTGCTAATTGTTTATCCCATTTATTACATGAATTTAAACAAGAGCATGGTGAAGAAATTATTGCAAAAATCGTAGCATCAAATGAATTGTTTTTGGATTTAAACTCTACAAAAGGAATGAATGGATGATGATGAAGAAGCAAAAGAACTACTAAATTCAATTACAAATAAAGATTTACCTGATATTAGAATGAAGGACCAAGTACTAAAAGCAAGTAACACTACTTACGTACTGAAAGTACTAAGAAAGAAAGTCATGGAAATCTTACACTACGCGCATGCAGGAAATATAAAATGAAGTCATGAGGAAGGAAATATTTTTATTGGAAATCATTTTCAAGTGATATTAATGATCTTGTAAGATCATGTAGCGAATGCAAAAAGTTTCAAAGGATGCCAAATAAAACTGAATATTACATGGAATCAAGTTTTTATGCCCTACAACGTGTTCATTTAGTTTTATGTGAATTAACGGATGAGAAAGAAGGAAAATGTATGATCTTGATTGTTTTTGACAGCTTTAGTGGTTATGTGTATGGAACATTAATGAAGGAAATATCAAGTAAAGAAATAAAGTCTGAATTGTTAAATTATATGACATATGTCGAAATACCAACATATTTCTTCTCAGATCAGGGCCATCAATTTATATCTGATGATGTTCAACAATTGGTGAAACGTTGGGGATATTTATGGATATTTTCTAGTTCTGGACATTAAAGTTCAAATAGACAAGCTGAAAGATTTGTAGGAATAGTAAAAAATGCTCTGAAGAAAATGAAAACAAATAAAGGCATGGTAGAAGAAAGACTTGTCAGGGTTATTATATTTTACAATAACGTTAAATGTGGCATAAGAAAAGAAACACCTTTGAATATGATAAAAGAAAGAATGGTTCATCCACCGATAAATGAAGATGAGAGAACGTGTAACAGTAAATTTAAAAAAGGTGAACTAGTCATGTTTAAGAAAAGAAAAGAAGATGAATGAAAATTTGGTGTAGTTGATGAAGCAATTGGAAAAATGGTTAAAAAAAGAAATGGAATAATGCAATATTTATTTTATATACATAACGTTAAAAAATATAATGTTGACATGAATGGATTGTCATTAGATTCAGTAATAACTCAGAAAAAACCAATCGATGTTAGAAAATAGAGAAATAATAGAAAAATAGTTGATGATTATGGAGAGGCTCCAATACGTAAATTTAGAGTTACAAAACAAAGAATAGACGCTTTAAAATACTCAAAATGAGAGAGAGGGCGGATGTTGTATTGATGACATAAGTTTTATATTAAAAGACAATTTTATAAGATATAATTCATTCTTTTTACTTTATTTTTGTTATCGAATAAAATATATATTAACAACTAACAATTTTATTACTTCGAGATATTATTAATTAATTTTTATATTCAATAAAATCACTACGTTATAAAACAAATTTTTATCAATGAAACTTTATTTAAATAATTTAAATCATATATAGAATAATCGTTTGTTTTATTAAAATTGTTTTTAAAATTGTAATAATAATTCGATATAAAAAATAAGTATAATAATTTACTAAGTTGCATGCTTTTTATTTAAATTTTTATTATGTATTTTTAACTTTTGAAAATTCTACATTTATTTACGACGTGTAAAACAAATAAGACAATTCAAACAGTATCTAAAATAGAATTTAAAACTTTATTTATAATTGTAAGTTATTCTAACATATTTTTATTGATTATCTTAAAGTTTACCTATAACATATTTTTACTATATTTAATGATATAATTATCTCAATTTTTTTGAAGTAGATCTAAAAAATTATTATTATGCGAAAGATTTTTATTATTAGTCATACAAAAATACAGGGTGGTCAGCGAAAGCTTCCCTACGACACTGTTTGCTAACTTATTTTCCATGTAAGAGTACTATAATTGTACCAATAACTAGATATTTATTTATACGTAATTAAGATGTTAAATTATTTTCAAAATAATTTAATATAAAAACATATTAACTGATAAACTCAGTATAATTAATCCTTAAATTTTAGACAAAATTATTGCAAGTTTTTATTAATTTTAAAACTAGAACTTTCATTATTTTGGAGTGTTGTATGCGGAATTATTTGTCGCAGGAAGACTTTGCTGACCATCCTGTATGATGTCTATTTAAATTGTTCTAGACATTTATTTACATTATTTTTTGATCTTTACAAAAGGTATAATAGTAATTAGACATTTAATTATGTTTTGAAATTACCTTAGATGTAGAATGTAGTCAGAAATATTGTCAAATTATTCTAAATTCTGACAATTATTGCTAATTTAAGATTGTACAAATAATAAGCTTAATCATAATTTATATTTTGATTTTTCTATTTTTTAAATGCATTTTTTAAACGATGTTATAAAAATAGATATTTTTCAGTAAAAAAAAATTGGTTTTATAAAGAAAATCCCTTCATGAAAATTAAACATATTTATTTATATAAATAATAAAAAAAGTAAATTTTTCTAGATATTTGAGTATTTTTTAATTTTAAAAGTTGCCAAATATCATATCTATTTTATATTCTTAAGAATAAATAAATTTTATTTTTTAAATACACTTTTTTCTAAAAACAAATCGATTTCTATTTTGAAAATTGTAAGGTTTTAAGATTTTATATATCGATGAGATGGTATTAAAAAAGTTGTTTTATCGATTAAAACTCAAATAGCTTGTATTAACGTTTTTCCAGTAACAAGTATGAAAATGAACTATCATGTTTCATATGTGTAGAATTATTTTACTTTAACTGATATTTATTATTGTTGTTTCTCAATAAAATTAAAAAAGTACAAAATTTTAATTTGTAGCTGATTGTGATAGAGAAAAATTGAATTAAAATATGAAATTGAGAATAAAACATCTAAAAAGTAAAAGACAATCTAGAACCATATAACTTGCGAATTCAGAACGAAGAATGTTGAATTTACGAAAATCATAAATAAGTCTTCATAAAATGCCATTCAACATTTTTTTGCAAAAACAAAGTAATTTTATTTTTTCAATTTTTATTATAAAAGAAGTTACAAATCGCACTCTTCAAGTTTGTAAAATTTGAAAAAAATTAAATTTGAGTGTTGTCAATAAGTATAAAGTATATGGCTAACACAATTTTGATTTAACTAACCTGAGTTGTTTTCTTAAAAAAATTTTAATGATATATGTTAGTAAGAATTTATTATAGAATATAATAGTAAATTTTTACTTATTGGTTCACTAACTATAATAAACAACAATTAGATATGATAGTAAATTAAATTATATTAATAAGACACGCATAAGAAATTATTAAAATGTATAAATGAATAATATTCATAGAAAATATAGGCCAACTCATAAACCATTACAGACCATTTCATGATTAAGCAATCGTTTTAAGATCATTATTTTATTATAATATAGAGACAATATAAAAAAAAATAAAGATTATAATATGGGGGACCTTCCTACAATATCATAATCACAGGTGTTTGCCTAGGGACCTCTGACGATATATATTATTTTTTTTATTTCACTTAATAATTACTATTTACATGTTATTACTGTAAGATAGCTATAGTTTTTATAACAAAAATTTAGTGTCTTGAATAAAACGATATTTACACATTAAATTATGTATTAAAAAGTTGTTCTTTAAAATTAAATTGCAATTTTTTTAAAATAAGTCAATTCTTGTTGCAAATAGATGGAAATTCTTTAAATTACTTTTTAGTAACTAATATTTAAATTATGAGCTACTTTTTTTGGTCCTTTATCATGGCAAATTTGTACTTTGGTACCTTGACATCAACTATTTAAAAAAGCCAATTGTAACAAAATAAGAAAAAATTAGGCGTGAACTAACGTTTTCATGTAAAATCAAAAATTTCTTACATAAATTTATTGCTATATATTTAATTATTTTTTTGTATGTAATTATTCTTTGACATCTGAAATTTTGTCACTATAGAAAGCTATAAATATGAAAAATAGACGATGAATTCAAATTTAATAGTAATTCATAAGAATTTTTGGGTTATTTTTTTCAAGCGACTAAATTAAATTTACTATAAAAATATCTAAAACTTTATTAATAAACTTAGTAATACTTTCAAAAAAAACTAGAAAGGATGAAATTAATAAGGGTTAAGGAATAGAGCACTCAATACGCAAATGATAACAATGTCCAATAGTTAATCATTAAAATAATATTAAAATATGTTAAGTTTTCATAAGTAATATGACATTTTTAATGTTTATTTTAAAAAAAAATACGGTCGAAATCTGACCACACTTTTTATTAAATAGCTTTATTTGTTAAAATTTTAAAATAGGAGTAAATTTTAAAGATTTCACCATTTTTTTTCTACCAATATAATAAATATTTTTTGTTTTTCAAAAGAAAATATTTAAAAAGATACATGTTTCTAATGTCCCTAATTAAAAGCAGATATTATTAATTATAATTTATTCATTTTACGGTTATAATTTTTTTTTTATCTAGATCAACAAAAGTAAATCTTCAGGTCGTCATATACAGATTTTCCTTCAATGGTTTTCTAGGAAAGTTAAAACTTCACAAATATTAGTATTTTTATACTAAAATTGTATGTTCGTATTTTATTACAAACGGTTGACGTTAAGCTTTCAGAATTAACATTTTTTACTCATTACTATAGAGGAAATACAATTGATCACTCCGTAGTAATATATTTGTACTTAAAATGTTAAAACAAAAGTTCAAATTATGTATATGCTTTCATTTCTTAATTTAAAATATGAGTTATTTATTTGATAAGACAGCTTATAATTCCTTAAAACTCTTTTTGTGTATTTTAATATAATTTTGCCCATTAAAGTTATCAACAGATATCTAAATTTGTTACATAAACGTCTATTAACATGGAAATTTATTAAAAACATTTAAATTAAAAAATTTGTTCAAATAGATTAGTAATTAAGATTAAAGACATTAAATTTCATATATTTGATGACAAACCAGAAAACTTTATGTTGATTGAATTGTTCTTTTATAAAGAAGGTTAAAAATTAAAGCATAACTAATGAAAAATTTTTGAAAAATGGATATTTTAAAATAAACCTTTATGATATATGTTTTGTTGCATTGATCATAAATATGAACGATTATAAAGCATAAAAATGTGGTGTATGATAAGCGAATTTTAGTAGAAACTTATTAACATTTTCGGTTATCATAAATCCTGTTAGATTTCTATTCTAAACAAAATACTTATTTTCTTTCTTTTTTGTCGTTTTAAAAATTACAGAGACCAAGTACCATGGCGTTAAAAGTTAAATAATCAGTAAAGTGTGAACATGGAATGCTGTATCAGATAAATGTATGTATATCAGCACCCAAATTATGTAGGAAACTAGAAGATGAAACACGCCCTCACCTTGAGGACTATATAAGGAACGGAAGAAGAATACTACACGCAGTTGATAAATCATAACTATTTTATAATATTGTAACCTTTACCTTTATTATTATTCTAATACCCTTCGCTTAAATAAACTATCGTACAAAGCTTCGTGTTATACATATTGTAAAAGCCCGGGAGCCTACAAGGCTCCTGAAGAATCCACCAGGATTACAAAAGATTCTGTAAACTTTAAATTTAAAAAATTATCAAAAAGCTTTATTTTTTATATTAAAAATAACAGAACAGTATTCTAACAGTCTTATAGATTTCGCTTAAAAGAAACTTCAATATAAGTTATTAAGCATATAATTTTGAATAAATTATTTCAAGCGTAATTGATCTCGTTAATAATACTAAAATATAAAATATATTCAGTAAGAACTGTTGGCTCTTAAACAGAAAGAAGTAAAATCTTACCAACCCTGTCCCAGTCTGATTACAGTATTGTAAATATTGTAATCTTTTATTTTATTATAATTATTATTATTATATTGTTAATATAATCATTTATTTTAATTTTAGAATAATAAATTTATTTCGACCTTGAGAATTTCAACTTCATCGCACTGAAAGAAATTTGAACTCAAAAAAAAAAAAAAGTTTTAAAGTCACGTAATCAAATTCTAACTACCTAAAAGTTAGAATCTCAGTTATCGTGGAGTGGAAGGTAGAAGCTACGTACAGTCACCTTCTAACCCTTTGGAGAATCAGTCTTCAACAAGAAGGGGAACAACCAGCTGACGAACCCACCAGTCTTCACTTACATCTCAGGAGTATAGCGAAGAAAAGCACTCACATTTTGGATTTAACAGATACCAAGAGAGTGACGAAAGGTAAAGAGATATTGCAGGAACACTTCCATACACTGAAGGGAGTAAAACCACCTGCAGAAGAAATTGTACCAACAACTGAACAAGTGATTGTTAAAAAAATTAACATGGTTCCAAACATAGAAAAAAACTCATCATCTTCGTCATACACAAGAGACTTAGAAGTTTTTAATTCTAAGATGTCAATTTCTACATATATAAGTATTCTTGAACGTGCCATGAGAAGAGATCAAATAGATGAAGAAGAAGAAAAGGTAGATATCCTTTGCTTGAAAATGCCACCTTATATCTATGAAAAAATTAACGATCTTGATGACTATGAAGAGATGAAAGAATTTTTGGTTAAAAATTACGATTCTAAAATTACGAAAAAGTCTGCACAAGCTAGACTAAGGGTAGTAAAGGTAAACCTGAAAAATCTGGAGGAGAGTTTGAGAGAAATTGGTAGATTGGTAGAGCAAGCCAATCCGGAACTTAAGGGAGAATCTCTTCTCAATCAACAAATCAACGATTGTACTTCTCGCCTTCATGCCGATGATAAGTTATGGGAATTTTCTGCCGATTTTTCGCCCACTTCATGGGAACAATATGTAAATGAAATGTCAGCTAAACAGATTCTTATAAATGACCATAGAAACCATCCTGATACAAAAAAATTTAATAATAAAAAATTGCTTAATACCAAAGACTTGTGTACTATTCACCCGAATGGGTCACATACTAATGCTGAATGTCGTTCTCAGAAAAGCACAGTAAAACCTGAGTTAAACACATATACTGTAGAGAAAAAAAGCCCTAATTTAATTTATGAAAAGGTGGTACTTAAAACTGTTTCCAGTACCAATCCTCAACAGGTGAATATATGTCACTTGGAAGCCATGATTGATAGTGGTGCTTCACAAGTCTTTATAAATAATGACTTAGCTGAAGAATTGAACTTAATAGTCCCAGGAGATAGTGGACCATATATCTCTACAGGTGGTGGAAATATAAAATCAAAAACAACTTCTTCCGATATGCAATTAAAGTTACAGGGAAAAACTGTAACAATCGATTTTAAAGAGATTTTGATAATTAAAAGTGAGATCCCCATGATCCTAGGAATGCCAGGATTACGTATGTTAAATTATTGTATTAAATTTGTTAATAACAAGAATAGTACTCAGCCTACATGTAACTTTTTAATGGGTAATGAATCAGAACTTGAACTAAAAGAAAAATTATTGTCAAAATTTCTTCAAGAATTTTCAAAAAACAAATTTGATATTGGATGCTGTCACTTAAAAGCACCAATTATTAAATTTCTTAATGTGAAACTTCCAAGTTCCAAACGGTATGACCCAATTCCTCCAATTATCGGAGAATTGTCTACACAAATTCAACAATTTGTCAATCTTCAAATCTTGAAACCTTCTTATACTGTTCGATATGTAGCAAACACTTTGGGGGGTGAAGAAATCTGATGGCACTATAAGGATGGTAACTGATTTCAGGAATGTAAACACTATCATCGTAAAAGATAGGTATGTTTCAGAAAAAATAACCACAATAATGCACGACATACAAACTTATTCTGTATGTTCCTTAATCGATATTACAAATGCTTATTCCCAAGTTCCCTTGGATGACATGAATTGTGATACCTTAGGAAGCCGTCTCAAGAGTGAGACTTTCTCTTATCAACGTTTACCACAGGGATTTTGCAATTTCCCGTCGTATTTCCAACGAATCATTGATTACTTGATTGGAAATATCAAGAATGTTATAGTTTACCAGGATGATGTATTAATACTGTCACCTGATTTTGACAGTCATACTGCTACCATTAAAAATGTCATCACAATTTTAGTACTTAATGGATTTAAACTGAATATCAATAAATGTCAATTTTACAAGGAAGAATGTGAATTTCTTGGATACCAGTTGAAACCAACTGGAATCTCTCCTACGGAGAAATTTAGATTAAGAATAAAAACATATCCTGAATGCCAATCAATCGCCGATTTAAGAAAATTCCGAGGAATTTTTAACTATATCAAACATCTCATACCTAATTCAGCCAAACTGATGATGAATATCAATGAATTTATAGGTAATACTCCTAAAAAGGAAGGAAGAAAAAAAATGTTAATTCCTGAAGAAAAAAAAGAAGATATTAAACGGATGATTAAAGCTGCAACAAAATCTGATGAAATACGCTTTGTAAATTATAAAAAAATTTTTATTTATTTTGTGATGGAAAGTCCACTGGAGTAGGAGCTACACTTTGTCAATCATATCATACTATTACTGCTACTGAAGCTCACATTGATTTCAAACAATTTTATGCTGTCGCTTTTTATTCAACTTCTTGGCACCCATACAAAAGAAATGCCCCAAGTGTTTTATACGAGATAAGAGCAATTAGTTATGCATTGTCTTATTTCTCTGAAATTATTAATAATTGTCAAATTATTATTTAAACTGACCATAAAAATTTGCTTTCAATAGTAGAAAGTTCCAATTATTATAGATTTTTAAAATATGCTTTTAACATAGCGAGTTATAGCCTGCTATTGGTTTGGATTTCTGGTACTTCAAATGGAACTGCTGATTGGTTATCTCGTCAACAAGCAGCAACTTCATCTCCAACTTCAACCCCACCTTCCACTTATCAAGAAGGGGGAGACCAATCGCTTATGCAATTGCAAGAGAATACCGAAAAAAAAAGTAATAATAAAATGGAACGTTTATCTCAGGTTGCTCAAAAGTATTTTGAAACTTATCATTCTAAATCAATTCATAACAACATCCAGAAGATTTGGTATGTTATTAAAGAAAGGTTGTTAGCTAACAATTATAGTCCAAGAGATGCCAAAATGATACTATCAAAAGTTAGAAAGATGATAGATCGATGTGAAATATGTTTAAATGAAAATACTATTAGAAGAAAGAAACCGAAGAACTCTATCTTAACCTATCCATTCGAGAAGGTTTATACTGACCTTAGCTATTTTGAAAAAATAGCTGGTAAACCCAACTCTGGAAAAATTACTGTAATTTCAATAATTGATGGATTTAGTAGTTACATTATAGCAGGAACACTACCAAATGCTTCCTCACCTTCGATCAACAAATTCTTCCAGGAGAATTTATATAACCGATTTGGCTTTCCGGCTCAAATACATAGTGACTATACCAGAAATTATAGCAACGGGAAGTTTGCATAGACATGTAAAAAAAATGGAATAATACAGAGTTTCTCAATTAAATATTCTCATGCCACCAATCAAATGGTAGAGAGATCGTTTTCAACACTGCAACTAGCTATTAGAAAGACTTGTGCAGAAAACAAAACTGAAAGTTGGAAGGAACGTTTGTCCTGGATTATTTATCAAATAAATAATTCGTGTTTCGGTGAAGAAAGTTACTCACCAAATCAGCTAATTTATTCTTATCCTCATCGTACCAATCTTGAAAGAGTAAATGAAGATTATATTCAAGATAATGTGGTAAAATATCACGGAATAAAAAAGGAACTTTCAAAATTACCTACAGGAAAAGTCTTGTTCAAAAATAATAATAAGAAAGGGAAATTAGGAAAACAGAACAGTTCTGGAACTGCTGTAGAAATAATGAACCCTCACTCAAATCATCCAACATATCAAGTACTCCCTGAAGAATCTACCGATCGCAGAGAGTTAAAAAAAATATCTAGCCAATGTTACAGAACACCTTTAATCTATTCGAGCACGACTGGAGCTCAAATGATCAATGATTCTCAACAGGCTATGAAGACTGGTAATTGTTCGACCGAACCTCTTGACGGAGAACAATCTTAAACTAGGGGGAGAGTAAGAACTGTTGGCTCTTAAATAGAAAGAAGTAAAATCTTATCAACCCTGTCCCAGTCTGATTACAGTATTGTAAATATTGTAATCTTTTATTTTTTATATAATTTTTATTATTATATTGTTAATATAATCATTTATTTTAATTTTAGAATAATAAATTTATTTCGACTTATTCGAACTATTAATTTGCAATGTGTAATGGAGGGGCATTAGGAGGAGCAGAAAAAGAGTATTTAAGGGAAGGAAAAAATAAGAAGAGTTAGTTATTTCTAAAGAAAGATGAACCGCTGACACGTTAATTTATTGTTACAAAATTTATTTATTACTTATATTTGCCGTTATTATTATTTTAATAAAAACTATAGTTAGATTATTCATTTTTTGTTTTATATAACTAGATAGAAGGATTGAAGTTTATCACTTCTACACAGAAATATTATCGTCGTGCCGAAGTTGTTGAGGAATGATAAGTAGATTTAGTTTTTTCAGCGAAGTTCCCTTATTTAGAATTTAAAATTTTTATTATTTTAGTCATTCTCTTTTTTGGACTATAAAATTTAGTCAATTCAGTTAAAATTAATTTTAATATTTGATAAAAAAAGTTATCAACTTGGATTACAACATAGTTATATCAATTTATTTTTTATCAAAGATCTACATGAGTCAAAATTTGGTTGAATTGATAAAATTATTTAAATTAAACTATGTCAGAAGTTAATTATAATTTTTTATAAAAAATACTTTGAGAAAAATTTTTTAAATAGTTTGTACTTAAAGATAATAATATTTACCACCAAAGTAATTACATTTTCATCCCTCTTTAGTTTAAGAAAAATTATTTGTTATTTATATAGTTAACATCATCAACAAACTTAATATAAACTCTAATAAATCCACTTTCTGCTAATTATGATTATTTATATAATAAATAATTATAATTAATTAAAATATTTGATAATTATTGAGAAGTTTTTACATTACTATTGAACTTAAACAGTTATTTTGAAAGTATTTTATATTCAAATTACCTTTTTCTCAGTATAAATTTTTTTACATGAAAAACAAATAAATTAGCACATTTAAATTGAGGACAAACATAGATAGTCAACATTTTGAGAACAAATTAAAATAAATTGATATTTAAATGATTTATTAACTATCGTAAAAATGTTAATTATAAAAAATTTAAATCTTTGAATAAAAATTATGAAAAGTGACCATTTTTTACTATATAAAAAAAATTTTAAAATAACGTAATAAGGTGTTACAATAAAAAATATTCTTAAGAAAAATAGAGCATTAAATAGGATTTTTTTTGACATACTTCAAAAATTTAAAATAATATATTTTTTTTATAATTTCTATGTTACTGTATTTTTCTGATATTTAAAAATTTCCGGGTGATAAATTTCAAAATCATCCTCGTAAGACAACTTTGTAAAAATTTAAAAGATAATTTATTTTTATTCATAATAAGAAAAAACAGGAAAATTTTTAATGAATGACAAAAGGGCTCTTGAACTATATATTATATGACACAATTTTTCATTCTTCAATATGAAGACCATTCAAATTTCTTGGTTTATATTACCGATATTTCCTTTTGAAAAAAGTCTGCTTACAAATAAGTTATTATGGTTCATATTTTTAAACCCTATTATGTCCTACATTTATGATTACTTTCTCATAAACATTTTGACTACTAAAAAATTTTAACTAATTGAAAAAATTCCCTTTTTTAAATCATAACAAACTTATAAAATTTATTTTAATTGAATTGTTTGGAAATTATGTGCTAAAAAACTTTAATTTGTTTGTCTTTATCTAATACGCGTTGTTAATATTAATTAAAGCAATTAAAAATATTTACCATAAAGTACTTAAAAAATTATAGTTTTCATTGTTTAAATCTTTAATTTGAAATTTATTTTTACAACAAACAAAAATACAGTTTACAGCACTATTTTCTGCATATATGTCATTAATAAAAGTTAATTTAAACTCTAAAAATTTTGAAATTCTGTGAATTACCTGAAATATTCTTTCAACTGTTCAGGAATATGTATATTAAAGATTATTAATAAAAGTTATTTAAAAACAATATTTAACTTTATATTTTTATATTCTTAGAAAATGAAATATCTTCTGATGAAAATATTTTTTTCTCCCAGTTTTTTAAAAAAAAAAAGTAAAATTTTTAGAATTGAGTAACATTTTTATTTTTATCTAAAATTAGTAATATTCTTTGAAATCTATAAAAAAGCAAGTGAAAAACTTTATAATCTTCTGAATATCAAAGCTATATCCTAAAGTAAAAAAAATGCACCTTTAAATATAACTTTTTTTTATCTGTTTTGTGATGCTGATGGTTAAAATAATATAAACAATTTTTTTAATGTTTTTGCTTACTGTACTTTGAGACCAAGAAAGGTTTAATTATAATACAGGATATGCAAGTTTAAGCAAATATCTTCTCACTGAGAAATTCATGAAACAACAATAACAAATTTATATCTTTAAAAAATTTATTTATATAAAAAATAAAACATAAAAATAAACATTTTTAGTTATTTATGTGTGATAGATAAAAGATTTTTTAAACTTGTTGATGACGGTGGAAAGTGATTTCATTTGTTTACCAAATAATTTTTTGTATTCATCTTGAGTCTTTTTATATTAAATTGTATTATTTTCATAAATTTATAATGTTAAGTTTAATCTATTTACAAACAATCGTCTTGTACTAATAAACATTAAAGATAAATTTTTTTGGATTTTTTTAGACTTTTTATATTTTTTTTGTTTTCTATTTTTTGAAATTTTTTCAATTTTAAAAATTGTTTACCGTTAAACTTTTTTGAAAATTCCAATGATTTTAATGTCTGGTACTACGTGATTTAGAACGGTTGACAATTGTAACTTGTACTGCATTTGAACTTGCAGCAACAGCAGCTTTTTTTCTAAATAAAATTAAATTTTTCAATGGTTTACTATAAAATATTTGTTAATAACATTCTATTTTAAAACTTACCATAAAAATAGAATAGCATAAAATAATCCAAAAATTTGAGCATCTTGAGTCCATCTAATAGCAATGTCACAAAAGTTGTTCAACATTTCATCATTAATTGTTAAATAATTAACTGCTCTAATCATATTTTGTAAACCAAAAAGGAGAAAACACACAAAACTTAAGAAACTGTATACTATAAATGGTAAATCATTTAATTTGTTATTGTATGTTGTGTTATGACTTTTTCTGTACTCAGATGTTATTTTTTTAATTGTGATAATGTTTAAAACTGTAGAAGCTACAGCTAAAGGGAAAATAACTAAGAATGTATAGTAAATTGAATAATATGGTGTACTTTTTGACCTAAAGGCTAATATGAAGCCTGACCCAAATTTTAAATCATTATAATATGGATTAAAGTAAACAAATGAAATTCCACAGAAAAGACCAATTACAATTGTTACAATGACCCAAACTTTGATTTTACTTTTTGAAAACCAATAGTTCATTGATAATGGATAGACAACTGCAATAAATCTGTTAAGACTTAAGATAAAAGATATTTCAAATGTTATTGTATATGTTAAACCAGCTACCAGGAAATAATATATAGCCAATGGGTCATTGTTTTTATAGAAATCACCAAATATATTATATCTAGCAGCATTGTCACAAAATAATGTTGATAATTCTGTTAAAAGATCACAATAAACTTTGTACAAGATAAAAGGATAAAACTTATTGTCAAAAATTGGATTTTTCTTTATTAAGAATTCATTAGTTAATAATATTGCAAAAATAATAAGCAGTATCGTTGATGGAAGACTATAAAACATTTGAATTAAATCCAAATAAGTGAACATGGTGAAAGAATAATTTTTTCAACTTATTTGGAATGAGAAATTTTATTAATATCTCTTTATATATATTAGAGTATAGGATGTATTTTTTTGTGTTTACATAAAATTTTCTAAATAATAAGGAAAAGAGGAATAATAAGTATGCACTTATATTTTATTAAAAATAAATGATAATTAAAGTTATTATATAATAGAGCAACTTTCTAAAGAATTATTATTTTTTAAAATAAAAGGATATAAAAACAATAACTTTTTAAATGATATTTAATACTTCTGGTACAGTATAACTTACTCATTTTGACAACGTTATCATAAAATTTTTAATATATTTATAACTATATACGTAATAAAAGTTTACCAGAAATTTTGTAAAATGAAAGTGCATAACTTATATAGGTGAAAAAAACAAATTCAATCGCAAAATTAACATAACTTGAATATGTTTCATGTTGTAATAGTCATAAAATTTTAATAACTCTTATTTTTTTGTAAATATATAAATGTCAAGAATATATACCTTGATAATAAGTTGTCGTTTACATAAAATAATGTAAGCAAATTCAACTATCATTAATGACGTATTAAATATAACAATATAAAAGTATAAATATGGACCGAAAATTTATAATCTAAAATCATTTTTTTTTCTTTTAAAATTATGAAATATTGTTCATTAGATATGCAAATTGTTTATGAATGATTTTATCAAAGTAAAATCAATTCAAATTTTCTTAAATTTGAGGATTTTCACTTAAAATATTTTTATTTGTAAAAATTCTATAAAAAACTATTTTCAATTTTTTAGCATATTTTTATTTAAAGTAATATTATTACAAGATAGAAATAGTCTTTGATGTTGTTTTGATAATGATAATTATAATTTTAATTTATTATGTTAATTTTAGAGAAAAATTTATATAAAACAATTACAAGAAAAGTAATTTATCAAAACATTTCGTAAAAGCATTAAAAACAGCAAAAAAATTGAAAAAATGTTTGACTTCAAACATCCTTTCAAGAATAACAATATTTATTCTGATTTTCATACTTTTAATAAACAGTTCAAAAAACATTTATTCCTTTTTTAAATTAACAAGCAAGTAACATTTTATTCTATCTGAACATGGGAAATTTTTTTTGCCATGAATTATAAGAATTATGTCATATAAATATATTCTTTATAAAATGTACTTAAATATTGAGTATTTATATTAAAGTTATATGTAGAATACAAAAGCATATCATGAAATGAGTTATCTAAAAGATATAATCAAAAAAATATACCTTTACATAACTTAATGTGAAATAATTATTTTAAACAATAATCTAAATAATTAAGTAAGGAATAAAACTATAAAATATTCAATCATGAGACTGTGTAAATTAATAAAATAGACTTGATTTTGTCGTATGAATTATTTACACAAATTGTTCTGCTATGATAATAAAATAGTTAAATAATAAATTTCTAAATAACGTATGGATAATTTGATTATTTTGTGACATTTTTAGTTATTAATCATACATACTGCAACATTAGTAATTAAAAACCAAAAAATCGTTTATTTTATGTAATAAAATGTCTATAACATTACTTATTTTTAATTATAGTGCAATTGGATTAATAAGGTTTTCCTTATACAGTATATTCGGTGCTAAGAGTATATTGGTCGATTTGTGATATTTTTTGTTCTTCACGATATTTACCGTATTATGTGTCTTCTAAAAAGTCAAAATTAGTATCTTTGAATAAAAATATGACAACTATATAAACATTAATTTATACTTAACTTATTAAAGTTTTAACAATGTTTCTCGATATTCATAAAATTTAACATTTTATTGTCATTAGTAATATTTATCTATAGTTAAAAAGTCTGATTATAAAAGATTAAAATATAAATGAGAACAATTTCAATATTTTCATTTTATACTTTTTTAAATATAGAGTGTTTCAAGTAAAGAAAAACAAGCAGCAAGGTAGGTCTTTTTCATAAGTTGTAACTCGCTGCGATCGTTGCTACTTACTGGCATGAATTTTTTAAAATATTTGGAATTTAAAAAGCATCAAAATCTTCTGTTTTATTGTAACACACATTTAAAATTCAAAGTAGTATTTCGTATTTTATAGTGTTAATAATTATTATTAAAATTATATAGGTTTTTGAATGTTAAAAGTTTATAAAACATATTTTATCAAATTGTTTTATTGTATATCCTCATGATTTTAAATAAATTTAATGTTCTAAGTTTGAATAATTTTGTACAAATTTTTAATATAGAAATAAAAAATTAAGAAGAATGTTTATGTTAAATTCTTAGTAAGTATTAATATTCAAGTTTTAAGTTACTAAAATAGTAAAAATTAAAAATACAAAATAATTTTTATGTTTGGCTAATTTTCTAAAATATTAATAACATTTAAGATTGATCAAAGTTATTTCATAATTATTTAACCTAAGATGATCCAATTTTTGCGATTGTCATTTTATCATTTCGCATTTTGGTGACGTAATAAAGAATACTTTTACGAATTTAAAGGATACTTTTTATCTTGGTTTATATTTAAAAAAAAAAGATTTTCAAAATATGTTATGAAAATTGAATTACAGATTTTTAATGTATTTAAAATTGATAAAAATATTCTTTCTAGTTGATAAGATTTAAGGTAATTAAAATAATAACTCAGACAATTATCGAATTAAATAAGTTTATATAGAATTTAGAAATGTATAAATATATTTAAATCAAAGTATTGGTAATTTTTAAATAAAATATTATAAAATTAACTTTTAAAATGTATTGATGAATTCTTTTGACTAAGAAATTTAGGTTAATTTTTTTGTGATTTTTACAAAGCATAGCAAAACTTTAAAATATTTTTACATTCATTTTAAAAATAATTACGTGCATCGCTATATCATAAATATTAAAACATTTTTTTAAAATTCTTAATAAGTGTAGCTAGATTACAGTATTTTGAAACAATATAGTTTAGAACATTTTAACATAAAAAAAATTTTAGAGAAAACATCTATTCTTTTGTAGAATGTAGAATAAATAGTTTTTAATAAAAATTTTGCTAAATCACAAAAAGCCAAATATAATTTGAATTTAAATTTTTTCATCATTTCTTATTAATCGTCTTATATTGCAATGGCTAAAAAATTTTTGTCCGCACAAAAGTTACACTTTTTAGATAAAAACTAATTTTTTCACATATCCTATCTACTATATTCTTAAAAAATATAAGTTGGTATTTAAAATGGTTTAAACCAACTGGTTCAGTAAACTTTTACGAATTATGGTTTTTTAACTATCTTAAAGAAATCAGTTGTTTTTATAGTTTTTATTTTGAAAAGAGCACAAATTTCAAACTTATTTTCACTTAAATAGACGTATCTCAAGAACAAAAATTCAATTGATATTAATATTTACTTTTTCTATCGGGCACATTAAAAAGAATTTTTTATTTAAGTAAAAAAGGTGCATATAACGAAAACCATTTAAGTGGCAAACTTTTCTTTTCAGATATAGTTTAATTTTCGGTGACTTACTTTTTTCTAGGATCGGACTTTTTTGTAAATTTTATTGCTTGCATATAATAAGCATTAAAAATTTTATCTATATGTGAAATTTTAAGTTAATAAGATTAATTTTATTTAAATAAATGTTTCAAGAACGAAAAATATGATGAAGTAATATTAATTATTTCTATTCAAAATATTAATAAACAAAGGTGAATATAACGAAAATCATCTATAAGAAGTAATCTTTTTTCTGTGATATATAGGAATTCTCAATGATCTACTATTTCCCATGATTGGATTTTTTCTGAAAATTTTATTCTTTGTACATAACAACAATAAGAAATTGCATGTATCTGTAAAATCTAATTAAAAAAATAATATTCGATGACAAATTGAAGTACTAAATGTTGAATTTCGTTACTTTGAATTCATATATCTTAATAATGCGACTTCGTATGGAGCTAATTTTCATCCGATTCTAATCTCATTTTTTTTAAATATATTTCGAAAAAACCTAGAAATTCTAAAATCGTTTTTTTGACTTAATTTTATCTTCATTGTGTATGAAGGATAATATTTGCTAATGTAGTATTAAGAATTTTCATGTAAGCTGTATTTTTCTTAATTATAAATGAATTTTTAATTATTTTTCAAAAGAGTTTTAAGATTTAGTTACAAAGTATTTATGAATCATTGTATTGCTAATTCTTTTTGTGTATTAGTTGTTTTTCTTAATTATTTCTAAACTATCTTTGTTATTTACCTCAATAAATAATTCGAAATTTAAGGATTTTTCAATTATGGAAAATTAGAAAAATGTCACTGGGCAGAAAATTATGAAAATTTTCATAGATTTTTCCAGATTATCTCAAAAATCGATTGAGATAAATTAATCGTTAATATCTCAAAATATGTGCAAGAAAATTCTCCCGATACTTTTTTGAGTTTTTGTGAATACATGTTCATTTTTTAAAATTTTTTTTAAAAAGAATGGAGAAAAAATCTTTAAAAAAAATCGACCAAATATAATTAAGAATATCTTGATAACGGATAATCAAATAAAGCTCATATATATTATTTGATAGAGAATGTTCTATTGCAAAAAAATTGTAAATAAAGAAATATGAAATTAAGAATTTTTTAAATATTTATTTTTTAGGAAACACACGAATTTCATTTTTTCGATATTTTTGCAATCACTTTGCAACAGAAAACTCATACTCCAACTTTATCAATTTTTTTGGGATTATACTTAAAATATAGAGAAAATAAATTCGTAGATGTATTTTTTTTTGTTTTTTGAAAACTTTATCCTGTATTGAGATAATCCGTTTTAAAATTTCAAAATTTTGTTGAAAAAAGGCTTTCTTGAGAAAACTTCATATCTTAAGAATAAAGAAATAGAATCATAAAATTTTTTACAGGCATGTTTTGCATTCAAAATTATATATTTCTGCAAATTTTCAGATTTAAACAACTATTTTTAATACCAAAGATAGGTAGCCCTAATTGCCTTTTTTCCAAGTCTGAAAGAGTATATCTTAAGAATGAGACTTAAGAATCAAGTGATAATGTATAATTTGCTAAAAAATTAAGTGTACTAAGTATATTAATTATCAAAACTTTAAAAATCGGAAGTAATTTATAGACAAAATTTTCTCTTCTTATATATGTTGATTTTTATACAAGTTGATCTTTCAGCCAAAAGACAATTAAAATATAGTGATTATATAAAAGGTACAATAAATATAAATTTAAATAATATATATTTATGACATTTAAAAGTATTTGAAACATAAATTTTCGCATCAAACAACAAAATAGTAAATGGTTTTCGTTAAAAATGACACTCAAATTATATCATCAATTTGCTTATTTCTAGAGACTATAAATAAAAAATAAGCAATAACTATTTAAAAAAATTATCATGCAAAAAAAATTATACAATTAATTGTATTATTTTATATTTTTTATATTAATATTATGTTACGTTATTTGCTATTGATTATTATCAATTAATATTTTTAACATTCGAATAATAATTAATTTATTGACATGTAGGCCATTTTAATATAATTTATTAAAATTTGTCTCTTTTTGTAATCGTTTTAAGTAAGATTATGCATCAAAATTCTGATAAGTTTATATTTTATATCCCATATCTAAAAGTGGCATTTAAAAGTTGTATTTTAATGTGTGAAAACTTAATTTATTAAACTATGTTTTAAATCTTTGTTTTTAATGACAAATTCATAATTAGAATGATTATATTATAAATTCATTAAATAAAACAACATTTTAAATCTATTTTAACGATTTTTACCATCTTTTGAAAATCATTTTTATTCTTAATATCAATAAAAAAGATCTACAAAAAATTATTTACTAACAAAATTTCCTGATTTTTTTATTTTTTAAATGAACTAAATTTTATAATTTTTTGCTTTAATCTCTTTGTCGTTTGAATCAATACATGCTAGGCTAAAATATGTATCGAAGTTATAATAAAATTTTTAAGATAAAAAGTTCTGTAATGTATGGTGATATATTTTCAATTATGATTTTTAAAAATTTATATCTCAAAATTCGTTATAAACATGTTTTAATTAATACTGTTAAAGTAGAATAAATTATAGAAACAGTTACATGATTTAAACACCATTATTACTCCTATTTTGGTCCTCTCTGAATATTAATTACGACGTAATTTTATATTATTTATGTTTTACCAGATTACCCCTTTTCATTAACATGAGACGCCAATATTACATATGAGCGAATTTAATAGAACTAAAATTAACAAAACTGTTACATTATAAATTATCTTTATTGGTGATTAGCCAAATGATAAAGAAAATTTACCTTTTTGATATTCTATGTAATCTAAAATCTATTTTGAAATCATAAACATATTGTACATTATGTAAAAATAATAGTTCTGATGCAAAGTACAAAAAGATTAAATTTTATAGTGATTTTTGTAAAATTAGTTATTTACAAGAAATTGTAATTTATACACTGCGCGTCAAAATTAATGCACCACTCATATTTTGTATTAAAAAAATAATTAGATTTTGTAAATAGTATATAAATATTTATCATTAAGAAAAACAATATTTAAGACATATTAACAGATAATACAAAAATGTGTTAGACACGTATTAAAAACTTATGACTTTTGAGGCGACAAAATTTTTGCACCACCTCAATTTTTGTTAAATAAACTAACAAAAAAGTGTCTTAATGTCTATTTAATAATTAATTTAATTTCCTTTTGCTTCTACGACTTAGAGGCATTTTGATTTGAAACTTTCAAACAATGATTTTATAAAATCTTTTGGTATTTTTTTGACTTGAGAAAAAATTGCATTTTCCAGTTCAAAAATATTTTTAAACGGATTTTTATATACCATAGATTGTAGTTTTACTCATAAATTCTCAATAATATTTAAATTCGGTGATTTTGCTGGCCATTGCAAAGCTTTTAAATGGCTGAGACATCAAATAATTTCTTATTTTTCGAGAAGTATGAACAGAAGCATTATCTTGTTGCCACCAATACTTTTCTTTTTCACTAGCTTTAATGTTGTTTTTTAAGAGTGGAAAGATTTCAGTCTTCAGCAATTTTATATACTTATAGAAATTTATTCTTGATGATGTTTTAGTCAAGTAAAATTTACTCGGATATATCATACATCCAAGTACCATTATAGAACCATTTTTTCTTGTCTTTTCGGTAAATTTAATGTAGCTACATCATTTTTTTGATAGTGCATAAAATATTAGATCCATCAGCGAAAAAATTTCTTTTTATTACTAAATATAATGGAATTTGTTGATATGTTTTCTGTCCACATTTTTTTACAAAATTTTATTCTTTCATTCTTAGTTGATTTTGACAATGGGATTTTCCTTTCAATTTTATCATATGTGAAGATCATTGTCTTAATTTTTTTTCTAAATTGTTCTTAGAAATACATCAAGATTTAATTCATTTTTTACAATTCTAGAGTTAACTGAAGAATTTTTTAAATTCTATCCATTGTAACTCTTTTTATTTTTAGTTCATCTACTTTATTTAGTTTCTTGGACGCTCTACATTACTTCCGGTTTTTCTATTCTTAGTTCTGCCTGATTTTAGAACTCTTGAAACAGTAGTATGAGCGATTTTTAATTTTTTGGCTATCCATCTACAGAAATTGTTTACTCTTAAATAATCCAAAATTTTTTGTCTAACTTCGGCAGATAACATTTTATAGATAATAAATAAGTAATTACAATAGGTGTTAAATGCATTTTATGTGATAAAATAGCTTTTAAATTTGTCTTTTTTATGTGGTTCAAAAATTTTGCCGCTTCAAAAGTTATCATTTTTTAATACGTGTCTAAAACACTTTTGTATTATCTATTTATGTTTCTTAAATATTGTTTTTTTTACACAGAAAAAAAGGACACAGGTTTGCAAAAAATGTAATAAAATATGTCCCACCAAATAAAATTCAAATTTTCTTATTTGCGACTAATTTTTTCGCATTATTTCGCATATGAGAACAACATAAATAATTAAAAAATAATTAAACATTAATTATTTAATATAAATTCAATATTTTTAAAAGAACTTTCTTGTAGAGTAAAAAAAAATACAATATTTGTTATATTACAACAACATTTTTATCTTAATTAATAGAAAAAAATATAGTATAAATTAACAGAATTATATTTATTATATTTATGCTTTAGTTATTAATTTTGAAATAAAGATCATTAAAAAAGTAGCTATTTGGATTTACAGATATTGGTACCATTTTCATTAACGTAGAATAACT
Organism: Strongyloides venezuelensis; assembly: GCA_963280985.1. NCBI lineage: Eukaryota > Metazoa > Nematoda > Chromadorea > Rhabditida > Strongyloididae > Strongyloides > Strongyloides venezuelensis. The sequence goes on along the minus strand of CAUJLX010000001.1, from coordinate 7,004,375 downwards.
TTTTTTAACCAGTTAATATTTTCTAAAACAAATATATGATATTGGTGAAAACAATGGGCTTAAGTTTTTATATAAAGTTAAAAAAATTACCATACTCGTCATTTAAAGTTAATTTTTTTCTAAACATTGGTTTTTAATAATCATTTATTTTATATTATAATTACACATAAAAATATCTTTTGAACATGGTTTACTGAAATATTTTATAAACAATTTTCATTAAAAATAATTGAAAAAAATCAACACCAAAATTTTTTCTAGTAAATTAAAGAAGTAGTTTAAATATTCTTTATAAACTAAAAAATTAAAAGTCTATTTCATATAAAATTTAAAACAAATATTTCTGGAAATTAAATGGAATATTTTCTTTCAATCGCATAATTCATTAGCTTTTCTCAACATTAGAAGAAAAATTCTTTGTCAGTTTTTTTGTTTATATAGAATCGTCAAACCAAATAAACTTATTATTATTTTATTTAATATTATAAAAACTTTAACAATTATTCTAAATGTGAAATCGCATAAAAATGAGCTATCATTTTTTTAAATAATATATCTTTGTTCTTTATTTTTGTGAACATTTTTAGAAATTGAGTTATAATATTTTGAAAAATAAAAATTGTTTTTATTAAATATACATTTTATATATTGTAAACACGATTACAATCAAAACGATAGTTTCAAATTTTGATTTTATTCACATACCTTTTACTATCACATCTATGAATGAAATAAAGAACATGAAGTTTTCTCCAATGAATTTTAAAGTTTTTTGAAAGAATATTCCTTATCCTTTGTTTTACATTGAAATACGGGGCAAATAATTACTTTTAAAATTCTATCATCTTCATATTCATGCATATCTCTTAGATGATTTAAATATCTTGATTTTTTAACTTTTCTATAACAAAATTAGTAGTCAACGTTTGAACTTAATTTATCCATTTTTGGACTCTATAAATAATAAAATAAAGAAACATTTTATTAAAAACTTTATTTTTAAATCATAATACAAAAAATTATACAATTGTTATATATTAATTATTAAATTAATTTTTAATATTTGATAGCGTTCGTAATATCATTATTTTACGTTCTTCGTGGTGGAATGTTGTCGCTTAATTCTTTAAAATTTGAATAAATTTTGACATTTTAAAATGGTGGGACATTTTTTTGCATTTTAGATAGATTTGTCAAAATTTGTCCTTTTTTTTGTGTGTATATGTTAGAGTTAAACAATTATTACAAACAATACTATTGTTGCAATTTCCGAAAAACATTGTTAATATTGAACAAAAATCACTCTAATTTTCATTATAAATAACCGTAATTGAAATTTACATTACATGGAAAAATTTAGATTTTCTATATATTTAAAATTTTTTCTAGACTAATGGGTCTACTCGACCGTATGATGGTTTTATTGTTTTTTTTTGATTATTTTTACAGAGAAAGTTATTACAAAAAGTTTTATCATTATATGTCTAATATTTATTTTATTAAAAAAATAAAATCAAGATGTGAATTTTTAGAGATTAAAAATTTTATAGAATAATCAATTGTTTTATAAAAATGTAAAATTTATTTTAAATTTTTTTATTTAAACTATAACAAATCATAAATTTTAAAACTTCTAAAACTAAAATTTTTATTAAAAATTTTTTCAATCATGTGAAGGTACTAAAAAATATTTTGCTTATCTAAATGATAGAAAAATTTGACAATTGTGAGGAATTCTAAAGTACGTTACAAAAATATGATTACGAATGTTGACAAAATTTAAAGTTATTGATATCATAAATCCATTTATTGATAATATAAGAATTGGTTAATAATGCACTTGATTTTTTGCAAATTTAGGTTGACTGCACAAAGAGTTTCTATACTTATGATAAATAAAATTATAATATATTAACGATGTAAAAAAACATTTTTTAAATACAAATAATATTTGAATTTTAATGGGAAATACTCTTTTATAAAAATTTAGTATGATTTTTACTCTTTTTAGTCTATTGCAATTTTTTCTTTAATATTAAATTATAACTTTTAAAGTATAAATGAATGTAATAATACCAAATTTTTATCTTTTTTTGAAAATTCTTCATATGCATTTACTCATTTAGAAAAGTTATATAACTAATTTTCGAAAGAAGATAAATATTAAAAAAACATTAATTTACCTCATTTGACGTTGATTTAAATCTGAGATATAAGTATTATGATTATTTGCATATCTTTTTAAATATAAGAAATGAAAGATTCTGAAATATTTATATTCAAAAAAATATTCCGCAAAAATTCTTTATTAAAGTTGATATTCTAATATTACAAGCATATAACTAAAAAAATCTTCATTTTTATAAAAATAAAATGTATGTTTTTTTGATATTTTTTAATTATAAATATCAATGTTTACTTGTTCTCTAGTTAAAATTTAATATCACAAACATACCAATAGTTTTGTAAACATTAAATAAAACACTTACAATTTTCTGAAACATTATATACTTTCATTAATATTAAGAAAAAACTCTGCAATTTGTTAACATTGCAAATTTTATTTAATCATTGGTCAAAGTAAAAACAAAGTTTTTAAAATATCCTTTATAGCAATTTAAGATATTTTTTATTTTCCAAAAAATAAATTATGCTATAAATACAATAACACTTTTAATATATTTTCATTATGTTAATTCCTTATTCAAGAAAATTTTCCAGCCTTCCAATTGTGAGCTTAATTCAAATTATATTTTTATAAACAATTTATTAAAAACAAACTTTTTTTTGCACGATATTTATACCTTAAGGCAAAAATACATATTTTCGCGATGTATTTCTAATAATGTCGAAAACATGTAGTCATAAAATATTTTTCACTTTCAATTCTTTTTCGCACTTTTAAAAATAAATGGTAGTGGTGGATAGTAGGTATAACATAAAATATATCTTAAATTAAAAGCTAAATTCCTTACTTTTATTAATTTTCGTTTATATAATCCATAAAAATATTATAATCATAAATGAAATCATTCGAAATTACAAAATTTTATATGTTTATGAGGTACATTCTTTATAAGGAATGAAATCAAATATAGTTAATAAAAATTACATCAATTTATTTTTAAATGGGAGGAAATGTGTAAGGATTTGATGTTTAGTAGTCGATTAAACTTTGAATATTTCTACATCAATGCATATAAATTATTACTAATTTTATTAATTATTCGTAAACAGCGACAATAATATTTAAAAATCAACTTTTATGAAAATTTAATAAAAAGTTAAAACCTACAAATAAATAGAAAAATTGTTACTCCTAATTATTTAATATTTGAATGACTAGATTATTTTATAATCATATATTTTTTTGTATCAATTTTCCAGAAGTTTTTTAATTGTCAACAATTTCAAATTATCCGTTTATATGAGGGCAATAAATTATTCAGACATATACATTTATTTCTTCTACTCTTACTTGTATGTTAATTTTAATCAACTTTCTGTTATCAAAAATTGTGCAATTATATTTTGTTTTATCTACAATATTTAATCAAATAAAGATTTTAGATATAAAAATATACATCAACGTACAATGAAAATTTTATTTGACTAAAAGCAAACTTATTTTTTACTTTTTAGCAAAAAAATACTGATTAAATATCTACTAAATAAAAAATATTGTTTCAAATAATCAATTATTCACTTTAACAAATTAATGACATTATTAATAAACTTCTATTAGGATACTTGGATATATTAAAAATATCAAGAAAACATTTTCAAAACAATATGACAATAATAAATAACTCTTACTTCTAATTTAGACTATTTTTTAAAAATATTTTGTATCATAAATTTCGTTTTCAGCATTCATGCCTATGAACGTTTAAAAACAATTATTAATGAGCTGAAAGGTTATTCAAAAGTGCAAACAGTAATCTTTTAAGTCCTTTCATAAAAATAATACATCTGTGTTGAAATAAATTTGTTTGTCTTCCAACCTACACTCTTTTACTTTATATAACATTAATTTATATTAAATTTTCATACAATTATCATAAACCATACCATATTTTTTTCTATAGCAGATAAAATAAACTCTTATCATTTTTCCAACTGAAAATAATTGATCTAACAAAATATTAAGAAATTTTCATTACTAATTTTTTTTTTATAAAAAAGCTTAAAATAAAACAAAATTAATTCATTAAAATAGTGAGAATTTCTAGGAACAATGTACAATTAAAAATAAATACTTATTGTTACTTTTTAAGTTAGCACACATTTCACAAATGAGGCATATCAAATCTGTTAATAGAGATAATAATAATCTTATATGTTTATTTGTTTTATTATATGAATTGTGATTATTTTTTAAGATAAGAATTTGTAGTCTATGATTTAGAAAATCAAACATATAAGAATTATAAATATAATAAAGAAGTTATAAAAGATTACTTTTTACTAGTATACAAATAATTTTATTATTATTTATATTTTAAATGGATACAGACGCTTTGAGGCAATCGTATCCAAAATTTATTGATGCTATATGTTGGTATTTGTCTACTCTTGATCAACAAAATTATCATCAAACTACTAGTTTTGTTGATATATCACAAAAAACATTTGGTCATAAAGAATTAGAATATTTTATTCAAAGTGTCCTTAAACCAAAAGAAAATATTATTAAATATTATCCTCATCTACTACCATATCAAAAAAACATTAATCGAATGATTGAATATTGTTTTGGCAATTTTATCTGTTATAAAAATCAAAGTAATTTTATTGTCATTCTACAAAATTATTTTAAACGAATGTACTCTCAGAACAAATCTGATAAAATTAATATGTTATATTTTAATGCAAAGGAAGAATTATCATATCCTAGTATTGTTGCTGAAATTCTTATGACAGCAATTGGATCACCAGGTTTCACTTGGAATGCGTCTCCATTAGTTACGGAAACAGAACTATTGATGTGTGATTGGATAGGTGATTCATTAAATATTCCCAAGTGTTTTTTTAATCAATTCAATCAAGGTAATGGAGCTCTCCATTACACTCTTGAAGAATGCTTTGTTTTATCAATTGTGTGTGCAAAAAGCAGAAAAATTCGCAACTTATCAAATGATTTCGCTGATAAGGAAGAAAAAATATTTGATCACAAAAATGATGTGATTGCAGGTAAACCTTCATATGATCCGTTCTCTGAATGTTATTCATACTTTTCAAAACATGATCCAAAATATAATAAAATTTTAAAGGGTTACTTAATTGGACAAGCAAAGTATAGCTTGTCAAGAATACTAAAAAATTCTGGTGTAACATTAGAAGCCCTTGGTAATACAAGTGAAATGATACCAGAAATTTTATTAAAAACTATTGAAATAGATAGAAAAAATTCCTTACAACCATTTATTTGTATATTTTCAATTGACAAAAATATTAATAATTCAATTAACATTTTAAAAGAAATAATTTCCATTTGCAAAAATTACTTTCTTTGGATAACAGTTAATCTATCTAATATAACAGGGGAATTATTAATAAATAGGTATATAAAGTTGAATATACTCCTAAGGGAGGTAGACTCTTTGACAAGTGACATTGGAAATGTATTCCTTACTAATGAGCCATGTACAGTATTATGGTTGAAAAATTATAAGGAAGCAGAAGAAAATTTATCAATAACACCAACTTATTTAAGACATTCTAACCAAGGAATGATTGCTGATCTTAGACATGTTAGTTTTGGTTTCAGTAAAAGGCCCCGTGGAATACGGTTATGGATGATTATATCAACTTTTGGTACTGAAGGGTTAAAAAGTTATTACAAATACAAATATGAAAAGGTAATAATAAAAGTAATCTTTTTAGATTATCCTTTTTTCACTTTTTTAGAATCCACCAGTTCAATTGATAAATATATTAGACATTAATGAATTTAAAAAATCGTCAACAGCAGCGTTTGAGTTTATTATTAGGTATTGGGAAAATTTAAACACAAATTTTCTCCCTAATTCAGATTCCTCCCCCAGAACTATTTTTAATATTTTAACACCTAAACCACCGAAATATGGAAGAAGCTTGGAGTCTTTAATCCCCATATATGAATCATTAATACAGCACACAACACATTGGCTACATAAAAATTTTTTAGCCTACTTTCCATGTCATACAAATTATTTATGTGTCCTAGGAGATCTTTTTGCTTCAGCATTTGGATATCGTACCAATGAAGAATTATTAAATATGGAATATGAAACAATTCAATATATTGGTAGAGAAATGAATTTAGATGAAAAATTTTGGAAAACAGAAAAAATTGATTATAGGAGGTGGTTCTATGGTAGTGCAAGTGAAGGAACACTTAAAAGTGTACTCATGGCAAGAGAGTATGCTATAAAAAAATTTAAAAATTTATATAAAATGAAGGAAAATAATTTAATTAATGAGAAGACATTAGACAACTTAGAAAGAGACTTGTTAAAGTATCTAAATAAGTGGGATAGAGCTAATGATGATAATTGTATTTTTTTATACAACTATTTAATTGCGTACACATCAGAACAGGCACACTCTTCTGTTGAAAAAGCATACTTATTCGCAAATACACGTATAAGAAAGCTTCCTATATATTATGACAAAAATTTAGCAAATTTTACAATGCCTTTAGGAGCCGTTGAGAAAGCGTTAACTATTGATCGTCACCATGGAATGATTCCCTTTTTTATAACACTACCTATTGGTAGTACATCAACTTGCGGTGTTGATTCACCTGAAATGTTTGGTCCGATATCAAAAAAAGAAGGATTATGGGTACACTGCGACTCAGCATATCTTGGTGGTTTTATTTTATTACCAGAATATCAGCATCTTTTAAAAGGTTTTAATTATGTTGATTCATTTGTTGTTAATTTACATAAAAGCAGTGGCATAAATCATGATGCTTCAATGTTATTTATATCAAATAAATATGCATCTTTAAAGGACTTAAATACTTTAGGAACAAAACCACGTATCAACAGGAGTATTAAGATATGGTTTTTGCAAAAAACATTTGGGTTTGAGAAGATAAGACAAATGCAAAGACAACAAATAAAATGTGCTCAGTTTTTAGAAAGACTTTTTTTATCAAAAGATTATCTCGAAGTGGTAACAAAACAAATAGCCGGATTAGTTTGTTTTAAAATAAAAAATTGTTCCAACAATGATAATGAAAAAATATTTAACATCATTAATAATATTGATAGAAGAATTCATATAACAGAATCTCATGTTAATAATATTCACTTCATGAGAATATCAATCAACAATCCGCAAATGACTCATCGTGATATAAAATTTATCTTCGATGTTATATGTGAGAATAGTGAAGATTTTATAAGGAAGAATAAAAAAGACAAATAAATATTTTATTTTTATTTGAAAATACTACTATCGTAACACTTTTTTTAATCAACTATTTAGAAATAATTCCTATTTTAAAAAATAAACAAAACAAACTAATACTATTATTGTGTGTTCACATTGCTTTGTAGTAATTGATAGGGAAAAAAATTATTATTTTTAATTAAACTGTTCTATATTTATTTTCAGCATTATTGGTGAATGAAGTAATATTTCCTAAGACATTACGTTTTTGTTTGGGATCTCTATTCATATAAATAAGTACTCTTCTTATGAATTCATGGAAGACATCTTTACGTGCATACACTCTTCTACCGTTAAAAAAATTCTGTCTTGTCGTTAAGATTATTGCTATATTTGTATCATGCCCTTCAATTGTGAGATCTTCAAGATGAATAACCCCGATGTAAAGTCCCATCTCAATAACACTAGTGGGTATATTAATTGTAAGATGATTGCCTCTAGTTTCTTGAGATCTTCCATTCATCTTTTTCCTGTTAAATTTTTTCTTACTATAAAAACACTTCCTTAACTTTTGCTGAAGTAAATAAATCTAAAAAAATATTTTAAAAAGTAAGACAAGTATATTATCACAAGAACGAAAAATAAAAATTAGAATTAAAAATTATTAAATAGATGTATACGAGGAAAAGAAGACCTTCAAAGTACACTTATATTAACTTATAATCACCCTCTTTGTAAAAATAACTAACAAAACAAAAAGATGACTTTCAGATGTTAATTGTCATATTGTTATATTGCTTTCAATACATCAATTAAGGCTACATATTCATACAAATGAAAAAATAAGAGCATTTGTTACCTGCAAATTACCATGTGAAAAGAGGTATCTGTAGACGAAATGAAACTTTATAACATTTTATACCGCTAATTAAATGTATGTAGAATAAAATTATTAATTATTCAACAATTATATGAAAACTTTTTTAAAATACAAATGAATTTTATCTATTGAAATTATATATATTTTTTTTCAAATATTAATTATTATATTTCATATGATAATTCTAACCATATAGAATTAAAGGTAAATATTTATTGAAATATGCTGCAAAGTATGTGGAGAAGAAAAACGCTGTAACCATGTTATATACATTGAAAAAACATGCCTTTATATATTATTATTATTTAAAGTTATCTTTAAAAGTAACTGCCTTCATGGAATTATTTTTTCATTCAAAGATGAGCCATTAAAAGTGATAAAATATGTATTGTTGTAAAATCTTATCATATTTGATGCTTAAATCAAGTAACAAATATGTTAAAAATTTTGTTAAACTATTTTTTTAACACCGAAAAGGGATAATACTAATAAAAAAATTTGCTTAAAAAGAAAATTTAAGAATGAAAAATTATATAAATGTATCACCACATCTAATGAGTATGATTATCATAATTTTAATTACTTCGAATATTGTACAAACATCTAATTAACGAAATTATCCATCTTTACAACAACATTAGATAGCATATTGCTACCAAAATTGATAAAAAAATATAATATGGTAAAATATTACTTTTTTATCAATAAAAAAAGATATATTACCTAATATTAAATTAGTACTCTTTTTTTTAATTAATACTTCAGATATCAAAAACATTAATAAGCGATACAATATATCATTTGCTAGCTCTCTTGTATTGGGATATATATTCAATGAAAAATTATATATTTGTTGGATATATACATTAATAATGATAAAAAGAAAGATATATTATTGTTATAAAAATAAGATAACAAGTCTTATTAATAATCTTTTTTTGCCCACCATTGTCCCGTATATGTGTGAATGATAATTGATAATAATTTTTTAACAATACTTTTTTGTCCTTTTCACAAAAGTTCTATAAATTAATATATATTTTATATATTATATAACATAACACTTATTATATAAACAATATTTTAAAATTTTTATATGTATTATTATCAAAAGGAGATAACCGACAGTCTCTATATTCTTTTTCCTATTTGTTTATTATAATATTGTTTTGAAAAATAAGTTTAAACTAAAATAAAAGGATGATATATAGGAAAGAGGAAGATCAATGAGACATTATAAGATTATCTGTTTATAATTTGCACCTATCTTGTTAAATCAAAATTTTTGTCTATACACAACACATTAGATGAACATTCATTTTTATTATTCTTTAATAGAGTAATTTATTTCTCCCATTCTCTTTTGTAATGCCAAAAATAAAATAGACAGAGTATTCTGTCTAATCACATATTCTTATGTATATATATATTATGTATGATATTTTATACTGCTAAATACCACTCTTTTTTCATGATACTGTTCGCTTTTTAAAAACTTTATACTATGCATATTTTAGATGTTCTACATTTATAATACTACTAACAGCTAAAAATTGTAAAATGGTAGTAATATTTTTTTATTATTATTATTACAATATGTTTCACTTTAACATTTAAAATTTTTTTACATTTTTTATTTAAAATACATATTTTTTATATTATACATTTGAGGTGTAATTGTAAAAGATTAATTACTATTTAATAGATTACTTTATTATTTTTAATATTAATATACTGATACAAACAACACAACAAAATTCAAAAAGGAAAAAAAAGTATATAAATGTATAATTTATCTATCTAATAATTAGGCTCGTATGTTATCATCTAAGAAATATAACATAATTTTAATATAAATATACATATTACCTTTTTACGTTTTAAAAAAAGTAATTAATTATTGTTGTCATGAAATCTTTAACATTCGGTTGACTTACCCTAGTTTTGTTTCAAAAGTTTATATCATATCTAAATATTAATTTTTCTCTAACAAAAAGCTAGAATAAACTAGGCCATATATTTTCAACACATTTCTCCTTCATTTGTTTAATTTTTTATCTATTAAAGTTAAACTAAACACTTTATAAATCAAATTTTTAATGAGTAAAAGGATGCATTTTTTAAATAATATTGTTTCATAGGGTTGTGTAGTTTAACGTTGATTTATGTTACGTGTATAAAAAACTAAACTTTTTTATCATTATATAACTTGTAACATAAACTTTTTTATACTACATACAAATATATTGCAAAAGATACGTTTTTACATTGGAAAAAATATTCTAATGTGTAAATTATGATTTTTATTTTTCTTTATCATAAAAAATTTTTTTTCACATGTCTTAGTGGTAAACTATCAAAATGTTATATGGCATACATTGTGTATTGGTCTTTGTACGAAAAATATATACTAACACCCCGTTCTCTATGAGGACAACTTCTAGAAAGTAAAAATAATTTAGTGGATAGAGGATATATTGGTTAATGTAAAATTATGTAATTATTCTTTTAACCTGCCACACCTACTATTTATTCTTAATCAGACTAGACCATATCTTTATCAATTAACAAACTTCTTTTTTTATTATTACTACATCTAGATTGTTTAGGCTAAATTGGGTTTAAAGAAAAATAACATGTATATATGTATATTATATGCCCCACTTCTATACTTCTATCAATTATTTATGTCTAGTGAATATTGTTAAAGATTATGCAATTTATTTTTAAGTAACTGTTCGTCCCCCCAATATAAATTGATAAGGTTGTTATCTATCTCTATTTGATGCCGCAAAAAATATATTTGAGCTTCCTATTTCTTTAATTGTTGAAGAAATAAAAATTATAATATAATATTTTTGAATTGTTGATGTATCTTTGTCTCATATCATTTGTCATTCTATTTCTTATCTAATACCATTCGTACAATCATATATATAAATATATATGTGTCTTTTTTTTAAATTAAAGATTGTAAATCACTTTCCTTTTTTGCCTTTAATTTATTTTATGTGAGATTATTTTTTAACAAGCCGATTTTTTTTATAAAAAAAACGCCATTACGTAATGTTTCTTCCTAATAATAAAATGTGCTTCTCAAGAAGGAAAGTATCATTGTTTATAGAAAAGAGATATTTTAAAGTTAATGGTATTTTAGCGCTTGCCTAAAAAACACATTTTTTTAATAGGGTAGTCGTTTTTAAACTATTTTCATTTCATCAAAGGTTTCAAATTCTTTGTTAATATTACCGCAAATGGCAATTAACTTTTTTTAGAAATAAATTACCCTCCTTCAAAACTACAAATTTTAATTAGATAAAAGAAGATTGATTGCTTTAATGTTAAGGGTTCTTTATCTTTTTTTCCTCTTTTTTTCTCATTTTTTTCGTTTTATTTACCGTATTAAATAGTATTTTATTTATTACGCATTTAATTATGGTAGAGAGTTATGAACATCATAAACTTTCTCCTGATTGGGTTACATATTGTAATTTTTAAACTTTCTATCGCTAATTTAATTATAAGTAACCCATTACTAACATAAATGTCTGTATACTTAAAAATTAATTACTAAAATAATTTAGAATTTTGTTATTTAACTATATAATTAAACTATACATTTCTGAGATGAAGAATGATGATTCATGTGAATTGAATAACGTTCAGACATCTAATATGAACAATACAATACCATTTACCTCAATGTCTAATAATAATAATAATGAAATCGGTATAAATTTTATTAATACTTTCATTTTAATTAAATTAATTGTTAATTTCAGTGATAAAAGGAAGTGAAAAATTTCCTACTTTGTTAGAAGCAATTCGTAAAGTAGATACCCCACCAAGGCAGTACATGAGAGTAGCAGAACATGATACTTACCGCCAACTGGAACAAATCATTCCACCTGAAGCATCAGAGATAAATGCCACAGAGGAGAGTAAAAAACCCTTAAAAAGAAAGTATGTTAGAAAATCAAAAATAAATAGTGGAGTTAATGAATGTGCCAATGTTTCACCTAATGAAGTATTTTCTCCTGAAAGTCCCAGAAAACGAGGTCCCAAAAAAATCAAAAAAATAGAGAGCACAAAAATACCGGATTCATCACAATTTTACGGTTATAAGAGCTCATATATACGGCAGGAAAATAACATTCCAGAAACGGTAAAAAAGGAATATACTTCAAGTAATATTGGTTCATTATCTCGTATTTCGTTTAATTCCAATTTCCCTTTTGAGAATATCAATGAAAATGTACAAAATACTCAAATTGATAACACAATTCAAATTTCCCCATATCTCCCCGATAATTATAATAATAATTTACTTCCTAATAATACAAACTATCCTCATGATCAAGTTAACTATCAGCCATCTAAACAAATAATAAATAATACAACGCCATCACCAAATTTCTCAATATACCAAAATCCTTCACATTATGGACAAAATTATTCAATAGACCAAAATAGTACTATTAATCCTCAAATTTACCAACCATCCCCAAAAAGTTTTGTTGGTGGGAAATTTTATAATGATTCTAAAATTACTTTTCCATACAAAAGAACATCATCATCAACACCAATACAGCATTATAATAATCCATCGTACATTAATTATGAGAATTTAAAAAGAGAGAATAGAGTCGCATATAGTGGTTCTGGTAATGGTGTTGCAAATAACTTAACTAAAGATTTTATGAATAATCAAGCAAATATGTATAATTTAAATAATTCAGTTATTCATAATAATCAATATACACCCAATAATGGCAGTAGCCCCCAAAATATGATGGCACAAACATTTAATGCCCAAACAAGACATCATCTAAATAATTTTCCTAATACATTACAAACACCAACATCTACTATATCAACATTATCAGGTGGAAATTACATAAATAATAATAATAACAATATTAACAATAATAATAATAATTTTTATTCAAATACCTATCCTGAAAACTCCCAAAATACAATAACACCATTATCAACCCCAACAAGTAATAATCCACCTAATAATATATTTAATTATCAACTTCCAAAATATGAACAACCTCAAAGTATAGATAAATCATACTATAATGGATCAACCTCAACATATATCCCACCTGATACTTCATCATCCTCCACCGTATATAATCATAATTCACCTACAGAAGAATTTTCTTACCTCAACAAATACCAATATCATAATCAACAATCTTCAGTTGTTTATCATAACACAAGTGAAGTATTAAAATAATTATTTATCCGTTTTAGTAAAAAATAAAATTAAAATGTTGTACTTGAAAAAATAACAACAATTTTTTTATTTTTCATATATGTACATTTTCTTTCATATCTACTTTATCTCTCCTCTAATACTTTCTTTTACATTTGGTAAAAACATTTTTTTTATCAAATTAATACGTTAATAATTAAATTTTTATCCTTTTCTTCTATAAAAATTAATACTCATAAACATCAAAATTAATACTGTAGAGTATTCTGAATCATATTTTTTGTTATTTTAAGTTTATTTTTATCACTTTATAACTTTTATAAAAAGGAAAGAATAAAAAAGTCATTACTTCTTTCATATTATATCCATTTTTTGTTTTAATTATAATAATTATATATTTCAAACAAAAAATTATATTTCTTCTTAATATAAATATTAATATATTTAAGATTAATAAAAAGAGTTGTTTTTATTCTAAAATATTTCTTTTTTCTGTTACTATTACATGAATTTCATTTTTACAATTATTTGAAAGGTCTCAAACAAAAAAACATATATTTGATATGAAAAATATTACATATAAAACTGTTGGGGATATGAAGAATTACACGATGTGACATAAATAGAATGTGATTGGGTATATGAGAAATATTTTGGTAATATTAATAAATTTAGGAATCATTTACAATCATATGAAATATCTTCTATCAAAGACTTTTACAATAAACTTTTAGTAATTTTAATTATGTGAAAGATAAGGGTAAAAATACGAGTGAGAGTGATTGTATGAGAAGAATGAAAATTCAATTACCATTATTATGAGTATAACGCTTAATATGTTTACCGATAATGAAAATATCTATTAATATGTACAACAATCTACAGGTATATAATATATTCAACGATTTCAGAAGTGGAAAGGGATATATGTAAACAGTATAATAATACCTTTATGAATATTAAGTCTAGTTCAAAGATATCGCAAAATAAATATTTCGTCTACAGCTTTTTTATTCTGATTTATTAAATATTACTACAATATAAAATTGATTCTATTTCCTCATACAATACTCCAGTTAAATTTTTTCTTTTTTTAAATTAAAATCAAATGATCATGTAATTTGTATCCTACTTATTATAAGTTAAATAATTTCTCAAATCTTTTAATCAATTTCAAGAATGTATACATAATCACTAGTTTGATTTTGAATTATCAAAAATTTTAATAACTTAAATATTCAAAATCATATTATGTGTTCTCCTACCATTCTTTCATTGTCAAAATAATAAATTTCAAAGAAAAAAATAATCGACTAAATAGCATTAAGTGTATGATAAAAGAAATTTTTATTACCTTGACACTTCCAATTAGAATAATCAGATTATTTACCTCTTTTTTTACTAGTCATCCTTATTGATGATAAGAGATGATGATTGTTTCAAATATTTAGATGGGATAAAAAAAGTTGATTAGAAGCTAGTTTTTGTCAACTTACCTCAATCAGCTTATTCTTTAAACATTCTTATTTACCCACAAAAATACATGTCAATTCACGGTTTTCTTAATAATCACACCAGATATAATGTGTACTTCATTCTCTTTTTGTTTTATTTTTATGAATAATTTTCTCTTCATTATACAACAATTTTCTTTAATCCTCTATACAATTTTTGTCATTCTCATCTTATTAATATAGTAAGTATCACAAAAATCTTATGCAGTAATAAACTTATAGACATCAAATACTTGTTATCATGATTTTCACAAATTCAAAACGTCTATAAATAATTTTATAGTTCCACATAAGTTAAGAATAAAATAAAACTTACCTATAGAGTTTTTTTTTATTTATACCCTTTTAATGATAACAAATCAAATATAACAATAAACATTATTTAGCCATTAAAATGTACCAATAATACATTTTTTTGATTTTTTTTTAAATTAAAAAATATATTTATAACTAGCTTGGATATATTATTTTAAGATTAAATTTGTACGTCATATTTGTATCAAACTGTTTTATTGAAAAATTTGTTTTTACCAGAAGACAAAAAAATTATTTACTTACTTTCATGGTAAATGATAAATTTTTTTTTAACTTCTTAACTAGTTCCCGATTTATTCCTCCCATTTAAGTACAATCAATTTAAAAAAAAAGTTACCTTATATGGTTCCTTATTACTTTTTCAGTTTTATATTTTTGTTAAAATATTATTTTTTTCTATTTATTCTAGAAAGATTAAATTTATATTTCATTTAACGACATCCAATTATTCTATTTATCATATAAATCTTTTCTTTGTTAAAGTATTTAATTACAATATTTATTTATATGGTATTTCAACTCTTCAATTGGTGTAACAATCTAAATGTAACTTATCCAGATGTTGAATAAACCTTTTCTAAACCTCATTTATCATTTAAAGTAGGTAGTTTAAAAAATATTCAATTTAAATTAGTAATTTTTGAACTAATTTATAATCACAAATCATTTATTAATCAATTTTTCTTAAGTGGACCTCCGAAACAATAATCATTATATTTTATTATTGTCAATTTTCTCACTTCATTATTTTTTATTTAAAATTTTGACGTATTTCTCTTTCAAGTTCATTAACTTCTATATTGTTTATTTACCTTTTGTTATATATTACTATATCTATGAAAATCTTTAATTATATATTTTTCTTTATCTCAATATAACTTGTTAAAATTCAAGATTCGGAAATTAGGTATATTAAAAAACTGGCTTATTGTCCCATTAATATTATTATTTCCCTATGTATTTTTATATTCAATCGTTTGTGTACTTTTTTATATTTTATCAAAAATATCAAATGGTTCTTTTCGTTTATTTTTTTTTATTATGCGTAACTATTACAATATAATATTCTTATTTAATAAATTATAACTTATTACATTCCTGTAAAGGCATACACCGTGATTTTCGATATCTATTTTTTACTTTATATTAAACATTTTTACTTTAAGATTTTTTTGTATAAAATTTTATATATATTATTTGAAACTATTTTTATCAGTAGCAAATTATCAGAAATGAATAGAAAAGAACGTTTTATAGCATTAACAGAACGTTTATATGTTGGATATGCTAAATATGTAGAATTTTTTGAGAAAGAGATTGAACGTTTAGAGGAAGAATTGGAGAGAAGGGAAAGTGATAAAGTTAAGGAAGAGAAACAATTAGAAGAATCATCTTTATATAATAATGATAAGGTAAATAATAACGTTAATTATGTTGATATAGCCTTGAAAGAAGTTGATGATGGGTATGAGTACCTCACGAATTATAGAAATGAAAGTGATGGAAAGATTAATTATGATATTAAAAAGGAATTACAAGTAAATAATTCTTTAACTAAAACCCATATTATTATTAATGAGTATAGAAGTTCCTGTGAGAGTCTTAATAAATTAAGACTTGAAAATGTAAGTTAATATACTTTATAATTTTTAATCCCTATCACGTTTTATTATTTTTAATTTAATATTATGTAGGAGTTAGAATTGCAAAAAGAAAATTACAAAATTTATAATATTTATGCTGAAAAAATAATAGTACTATATTACAAATTAAATGAAGAAAAATCATCAGTTATGGTATCATCATTCAAACTGTAATACTATTGAAAAGGATATATTTAACGAGAGTGGTAATATAGTATCCGATTCTCCATATGAAGATTTAATAGTCAATCAAAAACAAGAATGAGAAATCAACTGAAAATACGAAATTATACAAGAAAAGTAGAGGTAAGTTAAGTGAAATAAAAGAGTATTATATATATTAGAAGAAACAAAAAGATTATGATCAAAGAAATGTTGATTTTGTGAATGTAAAATGCAGTTTTTTGATTAATTATTCTCTCTCTTGCTCCTTTCTAAGTGAGAGATAAAAAAATTCGAACATATTTATATTTTTTTCTTATTTCATTAAAATTTTAAAGTATCAAAAATTACGCACATATATTTAACAAAATAAGCTCTATTAATTAATTTTAAAAAATTTTACAAATATTTTCTTTTTTTTTATTAATCTAAAAATAAAATAAAATTTCCTAGATTCCTTTTATTAATTACCCTATCTAAAAGTACATATTTAAAAGAAATCTTAAATTTTTTTCACCCCATATATTTACTTTCATCTCTTTCTCAACATGATAAAAAATGATTAAAAAAATCCTCTCTATTAATAAAATAAACCAAATGACAAAAATATAAAATAATAAATCTAGTTTACTCTTGTAAATAAAGTCATAAATTTTTAAATAAATTCTAAAAAAATTTTTAACCACACAATATTTGATCAACTTTCCGTACTATTTAGTAGATTGATTAATGATTCTACATAAAATTTACCATGTCCTTGCCATTGTCTAAAATTAAAATTTATAACGTTTACAAATATATATATTTTTTACTGTTACAAGAATATTAAAATATGCCACACACAGTGAGGTAGACAGACATTTAATGTATTTTACACATAATTAATAAAGATTAAATATTTTTTCTTTAAAATATCTCTAACAAAATTGGTACCTTTAGATTTTTAAGATCAGATATTATAAGGTAACCTCTAAATAATGTATTGAGACACAGAGACATCAAAATATTTACAAGGCATTATTTGTACATTC
This sequence comes from Strongyloides venezuelensis, assembly GCA_963280985.1. Classification (NCBI taxonomy): domain Eukaryota; kingdom Metazoa; phylum Nematoda; class Chromadorea; order Rhabditida; family Strongyloididae; genus Strongyloides; species Strongyloides venezuelensis. The sequence continues at coordinate 6,986,223 of CAUJLX010000001.1, read as the reverse complement.
TATAAATATTAACTATAAAATTTTCATACCTTAAATCTACTCTTATAATTTACTTTTAAAACAAAAAGGTATAGAGATATGTTGTGGAAAGAAATAGTTTTTGTTTTCCCCTTACAATTAGACTTTTTTTACCATTCCACTCCATTAATATTAATATGAAAAATTTATCTTTTAATTAATTAAATCAATTAAATGTTTCAAAAAATTAGAAATAAAAGACGAACAAAACCCCTTTTATTACAATATCATAAAAATTCCTACAATTTATTTTTCTTATTTTAATTTTCTGTGTATACGTATATTTTTATCATTTAATAGCTTATAAAGTTATATTATATATAGAGGTCTTTAGAGATGAAATACTTTTAATGTATCATTATTCGTTTTTGACAATCTTTTCCCTAATTATATGACATCCAGATTTATATATATACTTTACATTGATAAAAATATATGTAATATGCATTAATTATTTGATTTGAAATTGTTATGTAATTATTAGTGATATATTTTTTATACAAGATATTATTATTTAACAATCTCCTATATATTGTTCAAAAGTTTTTCATAGATATACTATTAATAATTATTATTTCACAATTTCTACAATTAAATTATTTTTACAAGACTAATATTAGCTTCTGAATGTATGATTTTAATATAAAGATTATTTTTAAATTTTTGTTGGAGTGGAAATTTTTCTTAAACACCTAGTTACATACTTTTATGAGAGAGATATTTATCCAAAAAAACATTTGCCGCGGATTTAATTAAGAACCATCAAAAAAAGAAAATTTCTTACAAAAATTATGCTTTTCTTAGTTGTCATTTTTAATTACAATAAAAATGAATGTCTCTTTTTCCATTTATCTAAAAATACCTTTCAATAATGTATAATATGACATCGGCTTTTCTAAAAACCTATCTACTAGGATGATCTATAACCAGTCATCCTCCATATTACTTTATATCCCCTATTTTTAATTATTCATTCTCTCATTAAACTATGGTCCATAAAAAGGTACCGTTCACCTTTTGAGGTTAAAGCAAAGATTTACAATATTATTATTATTGTTAGTTAGATATAATACCCACTATTCACGTGAGTATTACATTTCTTTTATATTTTAAATACATGATTCCTCTCTTTTTCTCTTCATATATTTATATTTTTAATACTGAAACATACAATAATTATGTGAAAAAATAAATTTAATTATATCCCATATATAACTTGATAATAAACAATTTATTTTTGACATTCTTAAAATTACCAACATTTTCACACATTTCACTATTTTTTCTTTTTTATTTCTTAATTTATGATACACATTTAAAATGTAAAAAAAAATCTAACACCTGTTTTATTATTTTTAATACCATTTTTTTCCATACGTAATAAATTTTTCTTCTATTACGAAAAAAATATTTATTATAATATAGAAATTTTTTAGTTATCTAAGTATATTTATGTCTAATTATCCTTCATTACAATTATTCTCCTCTTCCTCCACATATATGTATATATTTATTAGATAATTATCCATTTTTAAAATAAAACATCAACATTTTAATCAAGAAATATTAAAATATATATTTTATTTAAATAATTACCTATAAAAAGATATGTTTATTTTATTAAATTCTTTATTACTCTAACTTACACTTTCATTTTCTCTTCACCATCATTGTCATCATAAAACGATCATTCTTTTTTTAGAATAAAACTATCAAATTACATTTATTATCACTTTATTTTTCTCCTTCTTCACTATATTTTCTAACTATTAATGAAGTGCTGTAAATTATTAATAGTTATTGTATAATAAGTTTATAAACAATATATGTATTTGGACAAATCACATTCATAAATGTATAATGAATAAAGAGGACCATTTCCTTATAGTCTATTTAACAAATTAACTTTTACAAATGTGACATATATTAACAATGAAAATGAGGAAATTAAACTTGCATTACATTTACAATTATATCAAGTAAAAGATCATTTAAATTCACAAATCTTATATATATATAAACATATTAGTTATGGAATATTGACAATTTGACAAGAATTTATTATTTATATTATAGGGAGGTTGACAGATTTTGTGACTCTTGACCATTTAAACTATCGAAATTTTTTAATCATTAAAATTTATTTGTACTTTTAAAATTTTATTATACTTTTATCATTACCACCACCTCCTCCCCTTTATAAATAATATTATTTTATCTTCTTTATTTCCAAAAATTACTACTCCTATTATGTTCCATTTTTCTTTTTTAATTTTATAATTTTTATCCTTGACAAGGTAAAATTACACATTTCTATTAACAATTTTAAAAATATGATTAACAAATTAAATAACCAAAATTTGCACCTATTATTCAATAAAAACATTCCATCAACAAAAGACATTATTATGTCATTCTATAGCAATTCAACTAGAAGAAAAAATATAATTATCATTAAAATTCATTTTTCACCTTGTCTGGCATTGTGGTAATATTGTTATCCAATATTAGACTAACTTCTTTATTTGATATACACAATTGGTAGTTATTAATTTACCCCAACTAGCTTTATTACATCTCAATTAAGTATTATTTTATTTATTTTTTTACCTCTTTCACTCCTCTACTTTTATAAATTCAACCTTCTAGCAGTTCTTCTCTTTTTTAGATTTTTTTTTTTCAATATACATATTTTTTTTACCACAATTTTGATTGTATGAATTTTTTTCTTTTTCTTTACAATTAATTATTAAAAGTATATTACTCTCATTATTTGGTAGTTATTTTTTATTTACCATCTTAATCTCAAATACATATAAATTATGAAGTGCTATTGTTTTGATAAATACTTTGTAAAAGACTTTTATAAGATAGTTTTTATGAGACAACAAATAGTTTTTGTACATTTTTAAATAGTCTTGTCCCCCCTACCTAAACACATTTATTCCGACCCCTTCTTCTCCTCATTATCAAATCTCATTGAGAGGTGATCTTCGACTATTTTTTTATTGTTTTTTATCTTAAGAATCAATCATAATATATAATTAAGTATGGTTCAGTTATTATTAAGAGAGTTTACAATGTTAAAATGTCACTTTGTATAAATATGTCATTGATGTCTGAAGTAAAATGAATAGAAAAAAGGAATTTTGTTACTTTTATATAAACTCATACAATCAGTTGTTTTTAGGAAAATATAAATTATTTATAAAAAAAATCTTTCTTATGACTTTTTACCTCATAATTATTAACAGAAATAGTTTTATTATATTTAATATGACATTGTTTTTTAACCTTCTATATTACCTAAGTATCCAATCACACCTATAACATACATCTTTACATTCTTAATTTTTCATCTTTAATTATATATATTTATTATTATATATTCCTCAACCAACCTGCTATATAAGTTTTTTTTTCCTTATATCAAAGGCCTTTGTTAGATCGGATTCTTTTGCCTCCATCCATACCACATATGTTTAATTAGGAAAACAATAATTGTTACCTTTAATGTTTATAAATATATATAAAGAAGATACAATTATTGAGTTTTTAATTGTATAAGATATAGTTTCAAAATTCTTTAAAGAAGAATTGATAACTCATCATCCACTCTTCTTTCTGTTGTTTTTCTTTTTATACTATAATGTATACATAAAAAGATATATATAAAAGGAAAAGTTAGTTATCAATTTATAATATAAAATGCCAATAATAAATTTATTCTTATTGCTCTTTTCATGGCCATCTTAACAAGTTAAACAACCTTAAAAAAGGTATCAACAATTCAAGTTTTCCTATTTACCTTTTCTATTTACCCAATTACTTCTTATTAAAATAATTTTATTTATTAAGATGATGATGCTGTTGTTATTTTGTCTAGAAAATAGTTATTGTACCTTGGAATTAATTTAATTTATCTCCTACTGTGGATAAAACATCCATTTTAATGTAAATGTTTATTAATTAACCTTTTAATTACCTTTCAAAAAACAGTACCTTGTTAAATTGTGTTACTTATTTTAAGTTACTTATTATCCCTTTTATATTAATCTCCTATAAAAATCTCTATATAGGTTAAAAAAGTTTGTGTAGATAAGAAAGTAAATAGATACTAATTATATTTGATGATAATACGAAAGTTGGAGAAATTAAAAATAAAATTTTAGGTGCGTCATGATTGTTTTGGAAAAAAAGAAATTATTAAGATGATTAGTAGACATTTATTTGTTTATGATAAATATTTATAGGAGTATTGTTAAATATATAAATAAAGATATCTCATAATATGACTCTATTTTTGTTGTCTCTTCTAGGTTCTTAAATTTTTATCGCTATCATTACGTAAATTTTGACCAAAACTATTTGGTTTTTTTATTCTCCAACCATTATATTTTAGTATTTTATCATACGATTATTGAAATAAAACTTTGAAATAGTACAATATTTAATGTTTTAAACTTAATAGTTTACAATAACATGGGAATATACATATGTAGTGAAATTTTAGAAGTATGAATGTTATTATTTAATAATAATAAAAATTTTTAATCACTCATCAAAATATGAGTGTGATATATTAATGTGTATGTTTATATACTTTTTAAAATAGCATATATTTATTAATAAGAGTAACATTCTTTAAAATAGTTAGTTAAATGATTCGAATGATGAGTGAGAGAGATGTTATAATAACGAAATATTAGTTAGTTATAAGCAAAAACTTTTTTAATTTACTTTGGTGGTACTTAAGATTCTTTAAATTTATAATAACAAAATATACAAAACTCTCATTTACAACATTCTTAGATAAGTGTCTCCTCATTCAAAATAACTTTTATATCTTTAATTGTAAGAAAATATACATAACCTTATGATTTTTTTAATTTTTATCTCACTAAACGATTTGTAATGATCATTTACAAATCACCCTTCTTATTCATTTTTATATGTCGAATTATTAAATTTGTGTATATTGTTATAATAATATTATTTCTATAAATATACTTTTCATAAACATTTCTCATAATAAAACAGTATTTCTATAAAAAAAAGAATTTTATTTATTGTTGTTATATTTTCTTGTTTAAATGAGAATTCTAAATCCTAGATAAATAGATACATTTATTATACGTAAATGAAGTTTTTTCATTAATATTTGTATAATATAATATGTGTATATATTTAGACATTTCTTCCTCCAAAAAAAATATAATTCCCCTATCTATCTATAAAATTTTTTTATTTTAAATTTTATTATCCTTCTTTCTCTTTTTTATTAATCATAAATACAATACTTTTATAAATTAAGGTTATGCTAATAAATATATTTCATTTAAAATATACTAATGTATCTATGAGTAGTTATTTTCAATCAAGAATCTTTTTTATTACAATATTTTTTCTTATTTCCCATTGAATTGTAATTATTTTTTGTAACCATTTAACATTTGAAAGAAAATTACGTTTATCTATCTACCAGTCGAATGATTGGTAATGTAAAATTTGTTTTATTTAATCTTATATAAAAAATGCCGTTAACCTTTTTGAAGGAGAGCAATGATAATATAATATACAATTGTCTAATTTTTAGGTAATAGTAATAAAAAAAGAATGTGTTTAGTTTTTGATAAATTACGTTGTATAGTAACTTTGTTTTTTACACAACTATCTCTTTTAATGTTTTCTTATTAATGTTATATTAATTTTATAACACCTTATTACTTGCTATATTTCATTAAACTTTTTTTTATAATATGGTTTTTGAAAACATAATAAGATATTAGTATATCTATATTTTTATTAATAATAAGATAAGAACAAAAAATATCTCTAGATTTTATTAGATTTTTAATGTTCATTTTAAACTTATAAAACATTTTTTTTGTATCACTTATACTATTTTTTGTCTTTTTACATATTTATTATTATTAATAATGGAGGGGAATAAATCAAATGAAATAAATAAATTTTTGCTTCTGGAGGTAAAAAAAGAAAGAAAGGCCATTCAATAATCAAATAATGCTTCACTATTTATAAAAATATTATTCATCTATATTTATGAAAGGCCAAAGTCAGAATATAAAGCCATTAACAATATATTCAATTATCATAATATGTTTTATAAAATGATAACAAAAGAATAATGTATATATATATATATATATATTTATTTTTAACAATATTTTTAATATTAATACTAGTACTAAAAGAAGATCTAAGGCCTTGGATTTATGAGTCAAAAATTCATAAACCTACTTTTAGTTTTTTATTGCTTTATTACAGATTCTTCCCCTTCCTCTAACAACAATATTTTATTACGTTATAATAATGTTTTATAATATCATTTATTTTTTATTTTCCCAACTTCTCATTTTCCACATTTTCCTTCAACACCAATAAAATATCAGGAAAATATAGATGTATAATTTTTAATGATTTCCTTCTATTATGCATTGTAGTTTGATTATGAAATACACAAAAAAGGATAATTTTATTATCATAAATATATACTTTAATTTATTTTAACAACCACTTAAACTATTTTATTTTCCCTTTTCTTCTTTTTAAATAGAATGATTGTTGAACAAAAGAAATTATTTAACATTATTTATTAGGAAAGTCAAAAAAAAATAGTTATTTATTTATTTTTATATTTCTATATTACACTCTGAAATATTATTACATGAATTTTTAATTAAAAGTTTTTATCACATTTCTTTATAATTGTCAAAGTGTTTTCCAATCACCTTCAGCTTTTTTCTATCAAAAAAAAAAGAAATCTCATGTACATTTATCTGCTCACAAAAATATTATATTTTGTTTATTTGATTCGATGGCCTCTCTTCATATTATTATAAAACTATTTTAACCTCTGTTTTTCATTCTATTTTTGCCCCATTTTCTTTTTAAAACTTATTATGATAAAGAAATTTTTATCTATTTTTACATATTCATTAATTATTTATTGCTATTTACAGATTCAGTAATATCAAGATCTGACTCAATAACAAGTACAGGATTACCTATAATTAATAACTCATCTTCAATAACAACAAGCTTAAAAAAACAATTATTAGCTTCTAGTTGTGTTAGGAGGACAAATTTTATTAATACTAATCAAGTAATTGCTTGTCCAAAAGGACCATCAAACAACTCTAAATACGATAAATTTGTTAGTAGCAGACAATCATCACAAATACAAACAATTGAAGATTTTTCTCATCAACCTGAGAATACACATTTACAGAAAGAAAATATCTATAAAGAGAAAAAAAGTATTACTAGAAGGTGTTCATCAAAAACAAACATCAGTATAGGAGATACCCTTAATGAGAAAACAATTACAAATAATAATTATAATAATAATTCTACAACAAGTCGTTCTATATCTTTTTTTAATAGTGTAAGTAATTTTATATTTAATCCTTTGACATCATACTCGAAATCATCACAACAATCAATTGAAAAAGTATCAATAAATAATAAGAAGGAATTAATTAATAAATTTACTAATATTGACAAAACATCTTTATGTATAGAATTGGAGGTATCTAGTATCATGGGAAGATTACAATTAGAAATTAAAGGTAAATTTTATCATTAAACTCATTTACACGTAACAATTTAAGGTATACTAGGTTTTGCTAGACTAACAACAGGTGACACTTTTGAAATATCATTTAAACATGGTAATCAAAAAATAAAAAGTAGAGGTAAGACATTACCTGATAAAACACAAATATGGGATACAACAACAATCATGCTAGAATGTTTACCAACACATCCTATTGATGTTAAGGTACAAGAAGTTAAATTTTTTAAATCAAAAACACTAAGTGAAAGAAGTTTTGATCCATCTAACTTTTTTACAACAACTTCACAATTAGTTACAATGAATCTTAATTCTTCTGGTACTATAAAGTTACAATTTATCATTACATGGATACCATTATTAGCCTCTAAAGCAATAATTAATCAAACATCTATGCCATCATCTAATTTAGTTAGAAGTGCAACACAACTCTCCTCCATGCCATACTCACCAACGATAACTGTTAAAAATTCAACCAGTTTTTGTGGTGGACATTCATTAGGAAGAATAAAATATAGTTTAGAAAATGATATAACTACAGAAAAAGGTAAACCTAGGATTGTATTAAGAGATAAAAAAAGAAATAAAAGTAAAGGCGATGCACAAAAAGAACAATGGAGAGCATCAACAACCCTCTTGGATGCTGCATATAATAATTTATCTAAAAGTATCCCAACATTAGATTCATTATCTGCTCTTAAGGAATTATCTCGATCCAGAAATAATATGGAGGAGGATCATCTATTTCATTTGGAGGAAAAAGAAGTATTACCATCAATTGATGAAAATCAAAGAACATCTAAATTTTTCTCAGCCAAATTCCTTGGTAATAAAAAACAAAAACAATGGAATCGTTCACTATCTATGCATCAATTATCTGTACCTGATTCTTCAACTATCTCAAGAAATAGTGGTACACCATCACCCAAAGCAACTTCTGATCAAGGGAATGGTAATGAAAGACATCCAACAGAGATGATTATGCAATTTAATTCTAAAGATATCAATGAATCATTCTTTACCAGTACAACATCAAATTCTTCTGGAATTGGTAGTGAAGTATCAAATAACTCTGAACAAGGGTTAAAAATTATTGATGAGTTGCTAGGAATTATGGACTCACTTAGAGATCATATATCATCATTAAGAAAAAGTGAATTAGTTGAGATAAATGCGTTTGAAGCTGGAATGTTATCATGGGAAAGTGTACTTAAGTTCAATCGTGCTAATATTATTGAAGACCGTAAATACGGTAAATTATCAAAAGAACGTGAATCAAATAATGTTTATAACGTTAATAAAAGAGGAAGTATTTATGGCGGGGTACATGATAAAGATTGTAACCATCATCAACAAGCACAGTATGATGAATTAGATGATAATATTTTAGTTGATAGTTTTCACAACATACCAATATCTAAAAATAAAGGGGGATCAGTCAAAAACAGTAATCATTGTATAATGAATAGATCATATTATAGTAATTACTCACCAGTTGTATTGGAGAAACAATATAATCATGGTACATTAAACGGATCATGTGGTCCATCACAAAGACGTTTCAAACAATTTAGAGAACGTAGAAAGTCATTAGGTGTTGTTTTTGATCAAATGTCTATATCTGATATATCTAATGGTGGAACTGTAAGAGCATGGAATCATGGCGGTGATATTTTGTCAGTATCTGATTATTCTTTTGATCTATATAAATCAGCAACCTCAAATACTCAACTAGATGATTGTTTGAGGCATCATTTGACAAATTCATTAAATATTATTCAAAAATTAACGGAACTTGTCAATAAATCACCATTTGAATATAAAATCAATCAATTATTAAGTAATTTAGATAATGCTACTTCAGCTTTAGAAGAAATGATGCTTATAAATGATAATTTACCGAATATACCAAATATTTCAAATATGTTATCAGAATTGGGTGTTGAATGCGATATTCAAGAATTATGGTTAGGAATATGCTATACACTTAGTTCTTTTCTTATTGTGCCAACAAAAGAATTGACAATTAAACTTTATGAATATGTATCACCAATTGTTTCTTATAGATATCCTGATCTTGTACATCAAGGTAATTAATATTTTTCACCAACAAGATAATTATTTATTTTTAGTTGTATCACGATTTGTAAAGATAATGTGTGATGAACGTTATTGGAATCCAACATCAGTATCCTTATATCAGTTTATCTCCTCATTAAGAGGTAAAAAAATAAAAACATACTTTGAAAATTTAGCACATGAAGCATGGATATCAAAAAAGTTAAGTAGTAATGATTCAAATGAGATTGCTGAAATAATGTATAGATTAAAAAATATTCCTATGATACCACCAATAGAAAGCTTAAGATCAATAGCATTAGTGTTGTTATCAGAGAATGAGGATTGCATTCAACCAGTTTGTTTATATTTAGTTAATTCAAATGTCGAGTTAACAGAAGATTTAACATCATGTTTCTTATCACTGTTGGAGGATGATGATGAGAGGACAAGAATTGCATCATGTAGAGTTTTTTCTATTCTTAAGCCAAGGAATGTATTGAAAGAACTAGAATATATTATGAACTATGATCCTTCAGAGGTTGTTAGGTGCAATGCAAAACATGCATTAACATCTATTGGTTTCAATACCACTAATGAACCTGTTAAATGCTAATTTATTTATAATATATATAATAAATATATATGTTATATTTTTTTTATTATTTTTAGACAAAAAATAATATTTACATAAGAATAATATTAATGTAATGGCAAGTTTTGAGGAGGAGATAACGCAAAGATAAAATTCCTTTTTAAAGGTCAATTAAAGAAAAAGACATTTTTAGTTTAATATTATTAATTAAAATTATCACTAGTTTTTTGTGCCTTATTACTATCACAAAAGTAAATATTTCACAGTATGTATTGTGTAAGATCATTGAAATAAAAATATCTATTATTTTATTGAAATGTTTATTTTATCATTCTAAAGGTATTAGTCATCATTTGCATGAATTTAAATTATATTTTAGAAATAATTTGATTTCGCCATTTTCTGCTTAAATGTTTTGACTTTACTGAAAAACAATATATCGAAAACATATTTTTGAATTTCTTTTAGTTATAAAAACATCGAAAGATTGCAATTAAAATTGAAAGGTAAATTAATCATGAATTTTCCTTGAAACGATATACCGTTGATTTAAAAGAGAAAGAATTGGAGATATAGTTCTTTAAAGTGAGAAAATGCTCCATTTTCTTTCAAATGGAATCAATTAGTCTTTGTCAAATTAAAAACAATGTTTTGATTTCATATCTCATACTGCAAATAAAAATATTTATTTTCAATGAGGAAGCAACATTTTAATTCTATCTTATTTATAATTAATTTTTATTTTGAAAAAGTCTTGAAAATAAAAAGAAAGACGATTAATTAAAAAATGCAAATAATTTCAATAAAAAAACTATATATAATTATACTTAGAGATCAACTAAAGTTAATTATTCATAAATTTTTTTCATATACTAAAAAATAGACATATTATTTGCTGTTAAAATAAACACTTTATGAAATTACCTTTTTAACTTTTTTGATCTTTAATTCAAACTATAGATGATACACTATTTCTACAGAAAATAGTTAATTATTCGTTATTTAAGTTTGCACAAAAAGAAACAAATATTTATTGTTCTAGATATAAAAAAATTGTATATCAATATTAATTAATAAATTAATTAAATTAATAAAAGTATATATAAAAATATATACACGATAGAAAAACTTGCGAGAAAAAAAATAATGCTTTTTCTTTAGTATTCACGATAGGATAATGAATTTTTGTTAATTATCATCCTTGCAACAGCCAAAGCTCCACCAACACATTCACGAACATAATGATCTCCAATTAACGAACCAATACCAAAGATTGTTGGATCAAAACGATTTCTATAAGTTTGAGAGATGTTAAAATTTTGTAATTTCAAAGTATCATCAACTTTTTTACCAATACATGGGACGATAAATGTATAATTTTCATTAATTTTCCCCTGTCCTGTCTCGATAACAACTTCATCATCATAAATTTCCGAGATTGATGATCTTAAATACCTAACATAGTAAGGATTATTTATCCTTCCCATCATTAATCGATAAATTGATGAGTATTCAGGGTAAATAGAATCAGAAATTGAACTTAACTTGTGATCTAAAAATATAAATTATTAAGATATATTATTATTCTCAAAACATACTTTTCATTTGTAATTTATCACGTTTAATAATATGTATAATATAAATTCCCATAGATAAACAATATGATATAACATCAGCAGCACCATATCCATCACCGACAACAATGACTTTTATAGATTTATTAAAACTATCCTTCTTTGAACATAAAAAATAATGAAATAAACCATTTGAGGTGAAAAAATTATTTGCATTCCGTTGGCAACCTTTCCTAAGATACTCAATTTTACCTTTCAAATCACGTAATTCATAAATAATTTTATTCTCATTATACACACCATTGAGATCAAGTTTTTGTATGACATTTTTTCCTATTGCCAAAACAACTTTTTTACACGTTAAGTTATATGGTATTAATGTATCATCCTTAAGACATGTTATATTCCAAAATTCTGTTTTACTTGCTGTATCACATAACTTTTCCATGCCTATTACTTTTGTATTATTTATAAAATTTTTATCTAATCCCATTTTTTTTACATAATTTTGAAAATAATCTCTAACAACACGAGCTGGTAGACGGACATTTGTGTGTGAACAATTAAGATAATCTTTTAAGGAATATCCTGGTAAATCCATTCCATTACCAAAACTTAAAGACACCATTTCATCATCATATGTATTCCAAGATCCTCCAATTTCTCCTAAACCTATAACCATGTGTGGTGTGTAGGCATTTTGATTAATTTTTACTTTTAAACAGCTTTCATCATCATTGGGTGAATTATTAAGTACATCATAGAATGATGCTTCTGGTGTAGTTCCGGGTTTGATAAGATTTTGAAATTCTGTTTCAAACCAATCAATATCCTATAAAAAATTATTTTTATTTTTATATGAAATTATTTGAGGAAAAGCTAAGTATTGTAAAACAAGTTTATATAACTGATAGATACAAATAATTGTAGTTTCTTTAAATTATAGTTTTTTTCCTTTATATAACATTACAAAGAAACATATAAATGTTTTTTGGTAAGAAAAGAAAATAACTTAAAAATAAATTTTACCTGATATAAAAGGTTGACCTCATTTTTACCATCAAGAAGTTTTTGATGGAGTAATTTGTTGTGATGTTCTGCGGAACCATTATAATATGGTTGGATTCCAGATAGGAAAGCTGATAATGCTATACCAGCAGGTCCATTTCCTTAAAAGAGAAGAAAATAAATTGTTATCAATATAAATAAAATTAACATACCAATGACAATAACTTCAGTATCGTAATAAAATTCATTTTCAATTTTTTGAATTGAATCCTGATTATCATAAAAAATATCACTACCTAAGTCATCAGAGTATCTATCCCAAGTCTCAGAGATAGGTGAGTTTGTTGTAATTGTTGATGTGTTCTCAAACAAATTCATTATTTAACTACCCTGAAAATATTTTGAAAAAATAGAACATAAATTTTTTGTGTATTTTTCTAAAAATCAAATATAGGAAAGAATAAATTTAATTTTATTTCCTTAATTTATAAAGAAAATATTTGAAGGTTACCAAATGATATTATTTATGCAATTATAAAAATAATAATGTGATAGGTAAATGCAAAAAAATGACTTCATTAAAAAGTACAAAAATTAACTAGTTACATAAACTTTGAATTAAATTACTAAACGAATGTAATAAATAAAAATTCTTCTATCAAATTTCAAAGTAACATACACAAGTTATATATGATAAGAAGGAAAAGAATTTTAAAGAATAAGAAAAATGTAGTATATAGATTGTTATTTTGAAAGTACCAAAAAATTATATTTGAAAAAGGTGTGGTATTTAAGGACTATTTATATTTATTTAATATTTTTTTATATTTAAAAAAGAGGATAAAATAGAAATATTATTAATCTATGATTTTTAAAAAAAAAAAAGTTTAAAATATTTTATGTGCGAATGTGTGTGCATTTTGTGTGTATGAATGATTTTTGTTAATAGGAAAAATTTTTATAAACTTTTAGTAATTAACTTATATGTGACACAATTAAATATATATACCATATAATGATATAATAGAACCATAAAAATTATTATACGTATCTTTTTTGGAAAAGAAAAAGTACCTCCTTTTTGATAAGTTGAATAATATTATGATAAATGATTGACGATAAAAATTTTTAATCACCAAATTTTTACTAAATTATGATTGTCTTATTTTTTCAGCAAATTGACAAAAAATAATTCGCACTTGTAATAAAAATTTAATATTTTGTAAAAATATAAATATTTCAGTTATAATGATATATAATGTTATATTGTATATATTTTAGAACTTCATTGATATATAAACATCTTATTGTAGGAATGTGATGATTATTAAAAGTTAATAAGGTTAAATATCTCTGAAGACAAAAATTTTTAAATAAAAATATATAATATTATTATTTCATGATATAGTCGTTAAATTAACTAATAATTTATGTATATTTTTAAAAATTTCAGTTGCCTCGACTATGTGTATAAAAATATAAATATATTTTTAAAGACCATAAAAAGAAATATAATCCTATTTATTAAAATTTACAACCAATTTAACATATTAATTTTGGTAATTTTTAAATAAATTTTAATCTCTGCTTAAAGAAAGTTGGTTAATGTATATAATGTATAGATATGCATAAATATATATTTTGACATTTCAAAGACAAATTTAAATGATAAGCTAGTTAAATGCAATATGATGAAAAACATCCATTCAATTTTACATTATATTAAAAGGTACAAGATGGTACTGGTAGTTAGAGTAGAAGCTTAAAATTACCTATGGGTCAATTTTTTTTTCTTTAATTTAAATATATTAAAAAAAGTAAAGTAGAAAGATATTCTAGAATATATTTTTGAAAATTAGTAGATAAGAAGTATAATGTAAAAAAATATTATAATAACAATAAAGAACTAGATGTATAATATAATGAGAAGAGTTATATATTATATTTTTTTGATAAAACTTAAACCTGATTAAATGATATAAGCTTTAATAGATAGAAATTGTTTTATTGAAACACAGTCAATATTGGAAAAGACATCCACTGGTATCATTGATATAAATATACATACAAGAACTTCATCAGTAAATGTTACAGATAAGTATGTGTGTACATGAATATGCGTGAAAAATGAAATAACATATCCTTTTTGCTATTTACTCATAAGAGTTATGAGGTAGCAAAAATTAGTATTAGAAATCAAATGAAATTTGAATTAATAGATATATATTCTTTGTTTATAAAAGTTAAATAAAAAGTAGAAAATGTATTTATAATTTTTATGAAGTAATTTCCTTTTACTTGCTATTTTCGTGGAAATGATTAATAGACATTTAGGGATAAAACATAGTTGTTACTAAAATTTAAAAATCAAAAAATAACGGTATGTTGCCAACAGATTATTCCTTCTCTCAACCATAATATTTTATAGAAAATATCTATGAAGATAAGAAATAATATGATAGTATCAATGAAGGAATGCTAATTTTTTTTGTCAACATTTATCAATATTTTTTGTTGACATAACAATATCTTTTGAAATATATTTATATGGTTTTACTGAAAAATGTTGTTCTTTGATGGAAACATATTGATAACAATAATATTATTTCAAAATAGTTAAGTCATCAAACAATAACTAATTTTATGCAAAGTTACTTTGGAAAATATTTAAATTTAAAGCAAATAAATGGGTCTATAATTACCGAGATATCATAATCTTTTATGCATATAATTAGTGGGAGTTGAGGTAAAAATTACTTTAGAAAAAAAAGATTATTTTATCATTTATTTTCCATCAAATAATATATGTAAATATATTTTTAGGTTAACACTAAAAGCTATTTAAGAAATTCTTTTATTTATTAATAATTATTTATAGTGCTATTTTTAAATAAAAATGTTGGAAGGAAAAATAAGTTATAAACAACAAATTTTTTGTATCATTTTCTTATATATTGAGTATTTTATGATAAAAAGAATATTTCTTCATCTACTTTCTCTTGAAAGAAAGCAAAAAAACTTATAAGAAGGATAGAGAAGCAAGTTACTTAAAAGTAGTACACGTTTAAAGATATATAAATAA
Organism: Strongyloides venezuelensis; assembly: GCA_963280985.1. Classification (NCBI taxonomy): domain Eukaryota; kingdom Metazoa; phylum Nematoda; class Chromadorea; order Rhabditida; family Strongyloididae; genus Strongyloides; species Strongyloides venezuelensis. The sequence continues at coordinate 6,970,291 of CAUJLX010000001.1, read as the reverse complement.
ATATATTTTTAGATGTAAGTTTTTTTTTACATAATTTCTAAGCATATTTATTATATTTGGTTTGGTACCTATTTTTTTTACCTTTTCTTTTTATAAACTATTTGAAAAAAATATTTAACTATATACTTAGTCATTAATATAGAATATAATGGTTTAAAAATAAAATATTAATAGTGATAATCTAAAGATTTAATAATAGAGGAATATTCCAAATTGTTATTTTATGAGATAATAAAAAAAAATTTATCATATTAATGAGAGGGTGATACTATTTAAAAATTTAAAGTGATATATCTATTTAATTTACAAGTTAAAATAAAGTATAAATGAGGAAAAAGAGAGGAAAGATAATCGTTTTATTCTAGAAGAAAATAGGTAACTAGAAATTAGTATTTTTAAAACTTTTGAAAACAATTGTTAAAATAAGAATGTTAAAACATTGATAATAAATGAAAAATATCATAAGAAGAGGAGGTTTTTATAGTGATAGAAAAAAATAAATGAATATAACAATGAATTAATTTCTTATCATCCATAAAACAATAATGTTACAATTATGCATAAAAATAACAATATAATTTCAATGAAAATTTTTTTATCATTAAAAAGTTTTGATGATAATAATATTTATAATATCTTATCAAATAAATATTAATTTTTTCTTTTCAATATTTTTGTAAAGTTTCTGGTAATTTAAAACAATAATCTTATTATTTTGTATGAAAACAGGAGACATGTTAATTGTTCTTTGAAAAACATATTCAAAGAACAATTCTTAAAGATAATAGAAAAGGGTTTTCATGTACAATTTGGAGAGAGAAAAAAAAAGATGAAAAAATGCGTTAGGATAGAAGTTTGGCGGGGTAACATAGAAATATGTATGAGCATGTCAAAAGGTAACGAGAGAAAGAGACAGGACAAGAAACGAGAAAATTTGTTATCTAATCATTTTAATATAACATCATTTTATGACTTTGAACCTTTAAGTTACACTAATAAATATTTGGTATAAATCATAAAATATAGTAAAATTATATTCTTAAAAGTTAAACAATGAGTGCATTGTGATGTGAAATTATGTGTGTCTATATAATTTTACAAAAATTTCCCATTTCTAATGATCGTATAATTTCTGAGATTGTCATTAATTAAGTAACATTCCCAAGGTCATTTTCACTTTAATATATTCTATACTTACCAAAGAATGATCTTACAGTTAGTGAAGTACTCAAAAAAAATTTTATACATTAATTAATCTACAGGCTAAGTCTCGTTTCTTTTTTAACGATTAAATTGTATGAATTTAAAGTAGTACAAAGAAGTATTTAAAAATTAACATTACAACAAAAAAGTAATGCAAAATTTGATTTGACAAATTTTTAGACATTTAATATGTAATATAACGTTTTAGAAGCTTAGAAATTTTAAATAAACAAAATATTATCAATTACTAGCACATTTACATAAAAAAATAAACGAAGTTTTTTATTTTCCACAAACAATTCTATAATTAGAAATATCTAAATTAATTCATTTGAAAACATACATAGAAATGTAATTTTTCTCACAATATAAATAATACTGACTAGAACTAAAATATATATTGTGACATAGTACTAAGATACAAAACATCACATTCAATTTTAGAGGAAAAATAACAAATAGCTAACAAATTAGATACTAACAGCCTATTTATAATAAAAATTTTGGTTAACCTTTAAGTTATAATGTACTAAGATAAATAATAATATACACAAAAAGTTGAACGATCAACAAAATGAGGGGTTATTTAAACTACAATACAAATATCGTCAAGAGTTAAAAAAAACAAAATGGTGTACTTAATTCTAAAATTTATCCTCAATGAATCTTTTCCCACTTTTTTATTTTAATTATTTTTGAATGTTAAAATTAAAAATAAATATTAGTTTGAAGTGCAGTCAGTAAAACTTTATCATTTTTAATACATTACAAGAGAACACCTTTTTTTTACAAACGATAAATTATGATATAGTTTGATTAAAAAATTTTAAAACTATTTATTTTAGTGATGAAAATTTTAACAAATCTATTACTTACGATTAAATATTAATTACAAAATACCACCATTATGTTTGATTGTTGTCAATTATCTTAAAAAAATTCAATATGATAATTATAAAATATATTTATTTCGTTGAATTTTTGATTTTAATAATAGATGCAATAAACAAATATATATTATATAAAACGTCTTTTTTTACACATATCAAATCAACTACACACATATTAATATGCAATTTTAATTTCCACCTACTCTCCGAACTCCTATGTCATTATTCTCAATTACTTAGAAATATATACAACATCTGTTTGATTGCTAAAAGAGATGTATTTAAAATATAATGATTTATATATATAATAAAAAAGCTGCCATCTTTGGGATAATGTTGAGGTATTGTTATTGTCATGTGCCAGTTCATTATTTTTTCACATTTTAATTAAAATGCTATTATATTTTTGTTTATACTTTTTAAGTACACATTTTTATTTTTTAATACAACCTTTATTTAATCTCAAAAAAATTTAATCATCATTGGATTATATTAGTGAAATAAGAAAAATCAAATTAAAATATGAAAAAAGAAGATGCCCTTGAAAATTATGAACAGTCACTACTTTATTTTTATTGTAGAAATTCTTTATAAAACTTTTATCAAAAAGTTATTTAAATTGTATGATTGAGTGGAGTGAGTGTGAAATATATAAATTTATATTTCACCTTATCATAAAAATTTTTACATTTTTAATGTTACATTATCAGGTAAATTTTTATCCTGGAATTTCTGATTGAAAATATCTAACAAAAGTGCTAATATCATATGGTAATCAAATATTTTTATCATTTAATTTTCCATACCACCAATCATATTTTGACTTTGTATTTATTATTCTTTCATCTTCATGCTAATATTCATGAGAAAACATTTCATTCAACCAAATTTTCTATCTATTAACATTCCAAAGAGGTAATTATAATATTTTGAATATTCATCATAATTACTATATACCTCACTTTTATAAGTTTTTTTATAATACTACCATTTTTATAAAAGAAAAAGTAAATAATTCTTTAAAAAAAGGAATTACTTTTTTTATATTTTTGTTTTAAAAACAAATATTACATTTTACTTACTAGTTAGATGTTGTTTTTTATAATATATATGTAAAAGACACAAAATACACTTTAGATATGTTATTATTTTTGGAGCCTCCAATGTCAATCAATGTGATACCAATATAAAGCTAACCATCAGATGCAAATATTATTTTCTTCTTTATTATTTTTAACCAATTAACATTTTTATCAATTTATCTTTTCTTTTTACCAATTATATAATACCTAAAAATATTTTTATTCAATTGCTAATCTAACTTTGCTAATTTCGTTATCTTAATCTTTTTTATAAAAAAAGGACAGATAGTGTTAATAGGAATGATAAAAGTATTAAGGCATATATGTTTAATTGATATTATATTATATTATCTTCTGCATTACAATTGTAATGATAGATTTTTTATATGTATATTGCATTACTAATAATCTTTTGTAATCTTAATTTTTCTACTTTCAAAAAAAGGCTTATCTTCTTAATATCATTATAAGATATTGCTTCCCCCTTATCATCAACCTATTTAAAGTCAAATGTTACAATCCAATCAACTATTTTAAATTATTCGGGAAAAAGTTAATTTTTCTCATTATTATAAAAAAAATATGATTTTTTTTACCTCTTTTTTCCTAGTGTTAAAGTACTATCCTTTTGTTTATGTACATAATCTTATTAATTTTCCTTCAATATCTAACCAACTGTCATTCCTTTACCTTTAGAGATTTGTTCAAAAAGTAATAATTGTAAAAAATGAACTATTTCTTTGATTATTTCACAACTATATATAACTATGTTTTTACTTCACAGAACATCACTGAAAACAAAATGTTTTTCTATCCACCAGAAGTAACTGAGGAAACAAAAAAAACTTTCAACTTCCCATTGGTATGATTTTAAAAAGAAAAAAAGTTACTATTAACACTATTCTAGGTTGAATTACACGTTCACTTTGATGGTAGTATTCGTATCGAAACCATTTGGGATCTTATTAAAAAGAAACACATCGAAATTGAGGGAGTTCATAATATTGTTGATTTAAGAGATATCCTTACAACTCATAAACCTGATGATCTTGCTGGTGTATTGAGAGCTTTTTGATATCTTTCTTCCAGTTGTCAGAGGTGATCTCGAGGCCATTGAAAGAATAGCTTATGAAATGGTTGAAGATCAAGCAAAGAATAATGTTTGTTACTTTGAAGCACGTTATTCTCCACAATTCTTCAGTGACAAAACTGAATATGGTCTTCCATTACCATCTAATTATGGGCCAAGAAAAGAGATAACTTGTGAACAGATTGTTGAAGCTGTTAATCGCGGATTTAAGAAAGGAGAATCTGATTTTGGTGTTGTCGTTAGATCAATACTTTGTTGTATTCGTGGTTTTGAAAAAATGGGCTAAAGAAGTCTTGGAATTAGGTAATTATTATAAAATTAAACTTTAAAGATAAAAACAATCTTTTATAGTCATTAAATATCAAAATAATGGTGTTGTCGCTATGGATGTTGCTGGTTCATCTGGTGGTGCTGATGAGAAATATTCGCATCAAGTAACAGAGGTCTTCCAAAAAGCACATGAACTTGGTATTCCAACAACAGCTCATGCTGGTGAATCAGGTACTTATAAAGAGGTTAAAAACGTTGTTGAAGATTTAAAAGTTCAACGTGTTGGTCATGGATATCATATTTTGGATGATGAAGATACTTACAAGAAAATTGCCCTTCACGATAGGATTCACCTCGAAGCATGTCCATACTCCTCAGTAATGACCGGATCATGTGATAAAGTATGGCAAAATCATCCAACCAAAAGATGGAGTGAAGATGATGCAAACTTCTCACTATCAACTGATGATCCAACGTGTTTTGGTAACTCCATTCAATCTGATCTTCTCCTAGCTAAAGATTATATTGGGTTATCAATTCATCAAGTCTGGAAATGTCAACTTAATGCTATTGAATCATGCTTCTTATTGGAACAAGATAGAAATATTCGTGAAAAATTGATTGCTATGATAAAGGAAGCTGAGCCAAAGTAAAATTTACAAAATATTTCTGCAAATACTCATTCCTTACGTATTTTATCAAATCTTTTATATAATAAAATACATATATTAGTATAAGCAAAAGTATAAAAAAAATAAAAACAAAAAATGATTACAAAAAACATTTTGATTTAACTTTAATTTTTATTTCATATCAAAAAATATATTTCTAATCGATACAAAGAGAAAAAAATAAAAAAAAAGTATGCTCAAATTTAATATACAATTAAAGAAATATTTATAAAGTGTACTTTTTAACAAAGACACATTAACAATAATAATAAAAAAAAATTGGGATCCAATTAATGTTAGATAGCATCATATGATATTACAAACATCTAATATATATTTTTAAAAATGAAATAACTACTTTTAAAATAATGATAAAAGTAAAAAGCAGAGAGTAATCAAAATAATTTGTATTATAATTAAAGGAGTCCACTAATAAAAAAAGGTTATTTAAAGAATAAGGTACCATAACACAGGACCATTCATAAAAAAATGGTACAAGTAATAAAAAAATATTAATAATATCACTAATAATTTGATATATAATGTTTAAAATTAAAAAAGGTAACGTAAAAAAATATTTTAAAATTTCTTTTTGTTATACAATAAAAAAATTAACTTTGAGAGGCTTATAGATTTGATATATAAAATAATAAATTATATTTTTATAAAATAATACAGAAACCCGTTCAGGTTAGTTAGAGTAAAATAAGATCACAAATAGTACATCTATTTTTTTTGTATTTTCTTTTTGTTGATTAATTATATTATATATATTTTAAAAGATGACTACTTTTTTGTTTAATAAAAGATCGTTCAAATTTGGTAGATGAAGTAAAAAAAAACAAACATTTTCTTCATGTTATTTTTATTTTGAATTTATAATAATAATGCCATACTTATATTATTTGACTTTAAATTATATTTTTGCTCTCCTCTACTCATTTGTAGTTTGAGGTATGGGACAAAATTTTAAGTTTAGTTCAAATGGACTATCAGATAAAAATTTGACTGGTAATTGTAATTTTAAGTCGTCTGGAAGAATATCATTATATGGATCTTCTATATTAGGTGTCTTTTCATATTGAACAATGAAATTTTGTAACAAAAAAGGATTTGGTTTATCTAAAACAACCTTTCCAAACAACTCATCATGATGGATAGAATTTGGGCTTGCAGAACCACTCTATAATATAATAACAAATAATTAATATTCTTTTATAAATGAAATAAAAAATTTAAGGAAATTAAGATAATAATTTATTATAAATTAAAACTTACAGTATTACTATTGTTGCCTTCTTCTTTATTATTAATTCTATGTCCTTCATTATGTTCTTCGATCGAAGAAATTCCATCAAACAAGGCAAGATCAAGTGAATGGATAGGTGTTACACTTTTTGATACCGTTGAATCAAATGAATCAATGTTATTGACATTCTCCTTGTTGATTGTCGAACAATTTGGTGATAAATTAAATGCTTCCTCCTTGACACTCTCCTCATGATACTTCTTCATATGGATTTTACATATTAATTTAGAGATAAATACCTTATCACAAAATACACATGTAAACAATCTATATGATTTTGGTAAATTAAATGGATTACCCCTTCCTTTGTTTTTTAACCTTCTTTTTCAAGACTATTGATTTGAGGTGCCTTTTTGTTGGTGGTGTTACTTGAGGATGTGGGAGAATATTATGATCATCAAGATTCACCTGACCTGGACTAAGTGGTTCATCTTTATTGGATGAATTATCATTGATAAATGATTTTATGTGTAATATTGGAATTTCTTGACTACCACTTACTCTATCACCAACCTCCATTTTTATTTTTTTTAATGTATCGTCAACCTCTTGATTAATTTTCATCTCAATATCATTAGAAGAGATAATATTCTTTCTAAATGGTAGATTATTATAATTTTCATCACCTGAATTACCACTACCTTCATTTGTTGGTGAATTCCGATTGTTATACCCACTGCCACCTTTACCATAAGAATCATTAAAATGAATATTATGAACAAGACTTTTATGCTTAACTAATTCATACCTTGATACAACATTCTCCAAACATATGTCACACCTAAATTTTAATCCCATATTATTTTCCTCGGACACAACATCAACATTAGCAATCGTTGATTTGTTTTCATCAATAACTATTTTATGCATTTTAAACATATGTGTTCTTAAAAAGTACTTATTACAAACTTTTTTATTACAAAGATTACAAAATGCTTCTGCTGTTGAATCTGTTTGTGATGATTGTTTACGTGTCAGAGATGTACAGTCAAATGTTTGTGAACCAGTCAAATTAGATAATGGATTTTGTTGATTAATATTTTTTAGTTGCTGAGTATTTTGTAGGGTGGCAAGTGAAGATAGAGGCGATGTTATAGTATTAGGTAGTGGCAAGTTAAATTGTAGGCGCATATTGTTACTTTGAATAATTTCCATTATTTTAACTGAATCATCACCTAGAAACTTGTGAATGTACATCATTTTTGTTATCTGAATTTGGTGATGTACTATTGTTATTAATCTGTGTAGTAAATGCAGGTGATGTTGATAACCCTAAATTTTCTAAACTTCTTGGTGTATTGATAATTAAATTTTTCGTTGGATCAAATGAATGTTCATTAACTTTATGTGTCATTAGAATTAAAGTATCATCAAATGTTTTATTACACATATCACAAGTTCTAGGTACCTCACCATCAATATTAAATTTATTAGTCTTTTCCTGAGTTATTCCACGAAGTTCTTTTACCAAAGCTTCCTGAATATTATTACTCCCATCCCCGGATGATTCTTTTCTACAACCACTATAGTCAAGAGAATACTTTTTTATTGGAGTATCATCATCGTTAACTTTATGTCTCCTAAGTTTATGTATTTTTAAAAAATATCTATTACAAAAATATTTTTGACAATATTCACAATATGTATCCTATAAAAGGTAAAGAAAAAAAATTAATTAACAAAATATTTAAAAGTACAATTTTACCTTCGACTTTGATGATATAGTATTTGATCTTTGATTATCTCGTCTTATTTGATATTGTCCATTGATATCATATATAGAATTATTATTAGAATTTTGGGAGGACACAGAAAATGGTGAAATTGAAGCTTTTAATTGTTCCGTTATAGTAATATTATGATTATTAAAAGATAAATTATTACTATCATTAAATGAGGATCCATTTACTGAAGTAGGTGTTGTAACTCCAAGTAAAGCTAATTGATCTAAAATTTGTGAAGCATTAAATGAATTCTGCTCGACAGTATTTAATATAGAAGTTAAGGTATTATTTTCATTATCAGTTGCGCTACGATTTTGCATACCAGAGATAAGTGCATTATTTAATATACCAATATCTTGTTTTGATGATATATTATTTAAATTAATTTTATTTAATAATTGTTGGTAGATATTTTCACTTTGATGACCATTTTGTTTGTTATTTTGCCATCCTAATATAGTATTATTAATATCAGAAGCATCAAACTCCTGTTTCACTTGATTGTTATTTTTAATTTCATTTAACAAATTCATGTGAGCATTATATTGAATGACTGATTGTATTAGAGGATTTGCATCAGAATCCATTTGATGGGTTGAAAGTTTGTGTCCAACTTGATTTTGTTGAAGGTTAAATTGTTGTTGTTCCAATAAAACTTTAAACATTTCTGGGAGGATTCCATTCATCTCAGATCCACAACCAGAAATTGTTGGGGATGATGAATTTGTTTGATCCATTAGTAAATAAGACATATAAAATATTAGATTGGCTCAAATTAATATGTATATATCTTCTATTTTGGTCTTAGTAAAAAAGAGAATTTAAAAAAAAATTTTGTAATTTTTAAATGTATGGCAGTATGGAATATAGAAGCCGATGAATAGTTTGTTATACACACAATTACAACAATAAAATAATTGTTTTAATAAATATTAATAATAAAACTTGAATATTTTGAATACTAAAAATATACATTATAAATTAAATGAATGATTTGTTTTAAAATTATTGGTAAAAATAAGAGTAATTATAATAGAAATGCAGTATTAATTAATTAAGAATACTAAAAATTACTTTTACAATTAATGATAACTAAAAAAATATTTTACGTAATATTTATTTAATAGTTTAAAATGCTCGTATATTTAATAAAAAAATGTGTATACATTATAGATGATCATTGATTAAAATTAAAAATTTAAGAGGATAATAGAGCTTAGACAATATATGAATACGGAAGTAGTGGACAGTTTAAATATTGTTAAATGGTGTATATTTTGGAATGATAAAAACTGTTAAAAAGTATAGTTAGGAAAGTTTCTATAAAAAGAAAATTTTGTTAATATTAAAAATTATAAAATAGCTTTTTGATGATTTTTAGTTATTTAATGCCATAATTGAGTATGCGTAACGTTCTCTCTTTATAATTTTGGTACACATACACAATTATATATCATAAGTTTATTAAAATTTAATCTCTTTAAAGCAAAACATTTTATTTGGAGTTTAAACATGATGTATTATTTTTGCAAAAAAAAATTATTATTTACATTGGTGAAAATAGATAAATATATATATATTTTTTAAATTTTATTATAAACATGTCAGTGAAATGCATTTAAAAGTTGTTATTTAAAAGGTAAAATTTAAATCAAAAATAATCTTACAAAATTTGTTATGAAAATGTAATAATGTTATTTATATTTTTATAACCTGGTTTCGTAAGGTTACCTTGGAATATGAGATTATAAATTAAATAAAATTAACACAATATTAAAGTGATGTAAAAAATATATTTTTTTTGTTAGCTAAAGATGATCATATTATTGTTTATAAAATGGTTAAAAAAAGTTAAACTAACACAGAATTTAAAAAGATTTATATGTATAGATTGGTCATAAAAAAGAATATAAAAAAATTCATAAAGACAGTGCTATTAAAAAGTTTATAACGAATGAAGGTATCTTAAAATTATAAATATTTTACTCAAGTGATTTAAAACATTAACAATAACTATTTAATACGATTAAATAAATTTTAATGAGAAAAGTAGTAGTTATATATTATAGTTAAATGTTTATATTAAAATTAATGTCAGATTAAGTTCAAAATTATACAATTTTGAAATCTTGCAATTAGGTATGTATAAAAGTATATTAAAATATAATATGAGTCACCTTGAGTGGATATTATTTTTATCTACACGCTTCAAGCTAAAACATGTTCCATTGTTTTATGTTGTTATCATGGAATGGTATTAAAAAATCAGACTCAAAAATTAAATATATATATATATAAATTGATTGGAGATTAAAAATTTCTTTTAAATGTCACAAACATTAAAAATGATAAATATTTGATTTTATAAAGTAATAATGTTAAAGAAATCATTTATAAAAATTACTTTACCTTATCAAAAATTAATAAATTCTAGCAATCTTAAATTAAAATATAAAAAAAAACTGCAATTTGTCATTTGACATTTGATATCATTTTCATTTATGTTAGAACAATTGATATTAAAATTTTAAAAACTCATTTAATGATAGAAGTATTTTAAGGTATGTAATACAAAAATAGGCATATCAGTTCAAGTTAATGTGTAAAAAAAATATCATCGTTATTTTAAATTAATCATGATAACATTTTTGTAATCACTTTCTATAATAAAACAATGGCAATTCAATGTCATCTGATAGTTAAATTGATGACAAAAAATTTTCATTACGATTTATATATATATTTTATAATAATGACATCTTAAAGTTTAAAATATTTTGATCGTAAATAACCTTTTTAAATTATTAGCATTCTCAAGTTATAGCCACTACAAAATTACAACTGCATTTTAATATAACAAATTTTAATCTCATTTTATAGTCTTTTGTAATATTCCTAAATAACTACCATTTATTTGTTTTAAAATAAAAATTAATTAAAAGTTTAATTTTTAAAAATAGCTTAATTTTAATTTAATAGTTAATTCTAAAAATAGAGCATATTTAATAAATAAAAAATACATTTATTTTATCTTTTTTTTACAAAATATTTTAAATTAATTTATATTTAACTAAGTTAATTTTTTAAATATATAAGTATTTTTAATATTTCAAGTATTTGATAGATATATTTTTATAAACAAATATTTAAAATTCATTATTATTATGAAGAAGATAATAAAGAAAAAAATGAAGATTTTTTACGCTGAAAATAAGTTAATAATTTATTCTCCTAGATTTATAAAACTTACTTAAAAAAAAATTTACACTTTGCAAATATTTGGATGGGTGTTAATGAAATTTAGTGTTATAAAATTAAATATTTTGTTGACATTAGAATTAACTTATTATAATTACCATTATATATAAAAATAATTTTAACAATTCAATAAATTAAAACTTATCTTTTTTTTCTTACTCCATCAAAATGACATTTTCATTTATAATCAAAATTTAAATAATATTAAACTATAATTAAAAGGACAAAAGGCAAATATCTAATCGACTAATGCTTTTGTGCAAAAACTGGAAATCGTTTAAAAAATTTATAATATGACAATTTAACTGATAAGGATATTTAATTTTGTATGATTTTTTACACAATTTACATTTGGATACCAATTGATAAATTAAAATTTTTACTCCTATAACATATAAAATTTTTAAAATTTTGTTCATCTTAATATGTTCTCAAAATAGTTATTGATACATAATTATTATACAAAATTTGTTGTATCTTATCTTTTTCATTCTTCTCAAGTAATTTTAAATATTATATAACAATCAAACTAATAAAAAATAATCTATAAAACGAAGTATTTTAATATTTAAAGATTATTGCAACAAATTTTTGATAGTTAAAGTATCACCTTAACGTCACAAAAACTGTAAAGTGAAGTGTACTCGGAAACATTTTTGCAAATATCACTAATTAATATTCAACTTGTCTTTTTAAAATTTAATGTTTTATATTTTGAGTTAAGAAAAAGTAATTTTAGTATATGTCTATGCGCAGATATATAAATTCATTATATAAATTATTAAGCTATGAAAAATTTAATATAAATAGCCTCATAAATCTTATTTAAAATTTTTTGACAATAAAAGTCAAAAATGTTTATTTAATTTTTAAATAAAGTTTTTACTATAATATAAATGATTTTAAAATATTATTAAAACTATTAAATGGTAGTTTATAATAAAAAAATAATAATAGAATAAATCAAACAAAACATATGTCATGAGTAAAAATTTTTATAATAAAATAATAACTAAAGATAATACATTTTTTTGATTTTATAATGACTTGTAGCAAAATATAAAAAAAATTTTAAATACATACTTTATTAATTGTATTTTTTTATATATAACTAAACTAGAGATTAATTTTAAAACTTTGTTATCATATATATGTAAAAAAACTGATTTTAATAGTAATTTTGTTATATAATGAAATTATATACAAAAACATAATGAAAAATAATTATCTTTTGATTTCATATGATTACAAGAATAAATTATGATGTATTGAATATTTAAAATAAAATCATTGTAAAAACATGATATGTTGGTTGTGATATATATGATATATATTTTATAACAAAATAAAATTTTGAAAATAATAAATCAAAATAAATTAAAGAAAAATAATCATATGAAATAAACAAAAATTGATTTTTAAATAATATTACTATTTTTAAAATATTTATTTTTAGACAACAAATTACACTTCCTGTATATTTATAATCCCTCTCTCTACATTTTAGATTTAACCTTTTTTTTATTCATTAAAATAAATAATTAACTTAAAGTTTTATTTCTAATTACTTAATTATCATATAAATTTTCTCATTTTACTAGTATTTTTATCTTTATTTCAACTTATGATTATAAATTGCTTTGTAATCAAAAAAAAATAAAATATAAATATAATTTGCTTGTAATTTATATATATATATATATATGTACATCATTAAAGAAGAAACATGAATTATAATATTTAAAATTTTATACATTCTTATAAAAAAATAAAAAAAATATAATTTATTCTTTTAATGCCCGCTGGTAATGGCTTTTGTAAGATATGAAAAAGAATGTTTTAAGGGAGTATTATAATTAAGATATTATTTTTATTGCTAATTTTTTTGAACATATATTATTTATTATTATATTCAAATAACATACACATTTATATTTAAGCTATAACTAATTAATTTAAATTTTTATTACTTGTCTCATTTAAAATGTAAGAAAAAAATGCAAATCGAGAAAATATTTTAACAAAACTATTAACAATAAAACTATTTTGATTGTTTTTAATGGATAAATTAAATATTCAATGAAAAAAGAGATAACTTGAGGGTATACAAAAACTGGATATGCTAAATACAAGATTTTTTTAAAATAAATTTGGGTAAATAGTTTAATTGTTAATTTTAAAATATTTTACTACACTAAACTTACTTTTTATTTAACTTTAAATTTTAATTAGATTTAATAAATAATTGTTGAGATAAACGAAATTATATAACATATTTATATATATATATATATATATTATAACGTAATGAGGGGTAATTTTTTGTAAAATAAAAAGCTTTTTGCCGATTGAAAAGTTATAAATATATATTAAAATATCTAAACTTTTATTATAATAAAACAAAATGAATAAAAAATATAGTTGTTCTAAAGAACTGGTATCATTAAAAATGTAGCCAAATTAAAATTGACAATAGTTTTTTTGAAAAATATTAAAATATGATAAATAAAGTGATTGGGAAGGGGGAGTAGAAAGAGAATAAAGAGAGTCAAATAAAGTGATAAAAGTAAATTATACTTTTATTTATTTCTTAAATTTTATCTTTATACTAATTTTTTTAGACCATCTAATATAAGAAAATTTTTATATAATCTTTAATAGTGTAAAATTATTTATAATTAATGTATTTTATAATGAAAAGTTGGCAAATATTTTCATTCATAAGTTTAACTATTTTCAAAGAAATGATGTATTAAATAACATTTTATATTTATATACATCTTTTAGCTAAACTTATTTATATTAAAACAATTCGTAAAATCATTCTAACAATTATAAATATTGAAAATTACAAATAATTTATACCAAAAGATATTACAACCTAAATAATATAGATTTTAAATTATCGGCTTTTTTATAAATTAAACCTGTTTACAAATATTTTTTTTACATACAATATCATAAATATATACATATATAACAAGCATACATATTATTAAATGAGCAAATAAAAATAATTGTTATTATTTCTTTCAACATACATATATACTTATAACTCATAGAACTGATTTTTTTATCTAATCAGATCAAAGAAAAAAAATTATATTTAGAAATAATGTAAAAAATTTTTTGGGCCAGGTATTGAGTAATAAATAAAAAGAGTAATTGTCAAAGATCATTGTAACATTTTCCCCCAAACAATTTTATTTCACATCTAAAAAAGGAATATTGTACAAAAAGCTTATTTTGTTCTTTTTATTGAAATAATATTGCCATTTACCTTTTCTTTCTTTCTTATTTGATCAATGAAAATGAATTTATTGTTAAATGACTCAATACATTTAAGTAAAATACATTTTTGAAGTTAAAAATATAAAAATGCTAGGTATTAAAAATGAATGGCATGGGGAAAAAGATTATTTTAGTTAACACAATAATAATATGTATAATTATATGTGTGTATAATATATGAGATCAAGATATTATATAATTGGTTCTTGGTTTTATATATAATAAAAGTGCGAGATAAAAATTTTAAAACGTTAGATGATTCAAATATATATCTATTAAGAGGTAATTACATTCTTTTTCTTAAGCTGTTTTAAAAATTGTGGGAAGTGGTTACAAGTTTTTGGTGTAACAATAAATGTAAGCAAATAAACAATTGACTTTAACATTAAAATATAAAAAATTTTAAAAATTTCATTTAAAAAGATTAAGGAATATAATTTGAAAGTAAAGCAATTGGTTACAAAAAAAAACTAATTAATCAAATTTCTTTTATCAAAAGTATTATTTTTAAGAACTGGTTCATTTGTTTAGACATAAAAATTTAATATTAAATCAAATTTTGAATGAAAATGTGTATTATGTTGTTTTAAAAAAAATTGTAATAAAGTTATTTATATTAAGATTTCCCTTTGCCGTCTTCTTAAAAATATTTTTTGAAAGTGGAATTCAGATATATGAAATTAATTATAAAAAAATTTATAATTACTATAGAAGTATGTAAATAATAAGAGATAGATAAGAAAAAATAAGAACTGGTATGCATTTATAAATAATTTAAAGTACAAGATGAGGAAATTTATCGTTTGTTGATGGTTGTAATCTTAAGATTATTTAAGTTATTTTTCAAGTACATGTTAAACTTTTACTATAAATATTTTACTATTATTTGTTTAAGTAGATGACATAAACCAGGGAAATATTATGGATTGTGTGAGAAAATATGAAAGTTTTAATAACAAAAAAGTTTCATTAATTAATCTTACTATTTCACTTTTTTCTATAACTTTTTTTACACCAATTATATTTCCATCATTTTTAATTTCTATTATGATAAAATCTTTTGTTGCAAAACTTTTATAATTGAAGTATGAGAAGATAAACATAAAAAAGGTTTACACATAGAAAAAAAATATTAAGATAGTTACCTTTTTGTAGTCAAAACAAATTTCACTATTAATTTAAAAATGTTAAGATATAAAAATCACAATAAAAATAAAGTTATATTGTTTTGATTAATATATCAATTATTTTACCATTATTAAAGAATGCCAAAACTCAATTATGTTTTATATTATTTACTCAATTAAATATTTATTACTAAATAGTTATAAAAGTCATAATTAAAAAGAAGATACATCCTAATGAAATCCATTAATCTTCATCATAAATCTAATATTATAGCCAACTTTTTAATTATTTTAACTACATTATTAATAATGTATTGTTATTTGAATGACGAAACTAATTAATAAATATGCCAGCTCTTTCACTCTCTCTCTCCCTTGAGATGAATAAAATATTTATATTAATGTAATATTTTATGTACAATAAAAAATATTAAATTATTTTTAAAATAAAATTTTAATTTTCAGTTCGTTAAAGATTTATCAGCCATAACTATTTTAGATTAAATTAATAAAAATAAAAGTATATATACCTAAATTGCAGACTATTTTTAAATTAACACTTTTAACATAATTTGATTAAAATTTAACATTCTACAAGTAATCTTTTAAAGATACACAGTGTTTGTAAAAAAGGAGTATTATAGCATATTAAAATTTTATTTTAATAGATAAAATGTAAACAAAAATTTTTGTTGTTTATAATATATTTTAAAAAAGATAGGAATATAGTTTGTAATAGAATTTCTCAAGATTTAATGTATAATTAATGAAAATCAAAAATTATCAAAGGTAATTTTGGTGTATGCTTAAAAGAATTTATTTTAAATAAATTAAACTAAATAAAATATAATTTTAAGTGATTAGATTAAATGTAACATTTTTCAACTCAACACAAAACGTCAATGGGAGACTATTAAAAAATGTTATTACATAAATTTTATATATCATTTGATCAGAAATAAATGTATATTCAAATTATTTAAAAGCATTCTCACACATTTCAATTCAAATGACCAGTTATTTTGATAGAATTGTAGAATAAAGTTAATTTGATAAAGAAATAAAGCTGGTCATGATTAATGGAATAATAAATTATACCATTGCCAAGTATGATTTTTTTTCAATCATTTAATATATTATTGTTTAACTGTTCTTTAATACTAATTTAACAAATAAAAATAATATTTAAAGTAAAAAAGTAAATTTAGTATAATGATCATTCTGGCAAATGAGATAAAAATAAAAAACACTTTATAATAAGATAAATAAATTAATATCAATTTCAAAATCTCAATTAACAAATTTTTATTTTTAAAAATAATATATATTTTCAAATAGTGAGAAGATATTTAAAATTTTATAATTAATATTTCTTAAACACAATTATATATATACCTTGTGTAATAATTTTTATAAACATACTTTTAATTTAACTTTCAAAATAACAAACCGGTGAAAATTTAGAAAATTAAATAAAATGATTATTAATTTTTACCTTTTTATTATTATGGTATATGTAAGAAAATAATATATATATTTTTTCCTACTATAGAGAATCAGAAAAAAGGAGTGTATAATAATAAAATTTAAATATAATAATTTATTTGATAAATAAAAAAGGTATTACTTGTAAATTTTTGAAAAAGTTTTATAAAATTTTTAAAACATTTTAAAAAGTTAATGGGGGAAAGGGTTTTTGATATATAAAGTAATTGTAAAATAATTCTTTACCATCCATGAACAGAACTACAAATTTTACTGCAAAATTATAAATATGATGTTTCAGTTGTTATATTTTTTAATGGTAGATTAGTGTTTTAACAAATATACATACCAGTTGAATTGGATTTAATTAATGGTAATTTATTAGGAGAGAAAATTTGTCCCCTCTTTACTATTGTCTTTCCCATTTAATTTTTTTTACTAAGATGAAAAGTTGTAATCTATAAACTTAAACTTTCATCCCATTTTTATTTAAAGTTTTATTAAAACATTAAAACTTTTTACTTAAAATATTCATCATCTGTTATATTTTTTATTATTAATGTTAAATATAATTTTATTTTAAAATAATGTCTCTAATAATTAAACATTTCAATATGTTCATTAAGTATTAAGTAACTTTCAAAAATTCTTATAATCATCATCTCATATACTTCTAAAAATATATTTTTATTCATAATGATTAGGCAAAACAAATGTTATTATGCCTCTCTAAATAAATAGTGATTTAAATTTTTCTCATAAAGTAATTAAATAATGAATGGATGATTATATTGAAAAAGAGACGGCATAACAAATTTAAATGTGTGCAATTAATGGAATGATATATTAAATAGATTATAAAGATGAAGCCATAGAAAAATATATATAAATATAAAAAAAGATATTTAGCCCCCATAACTCGAATGTTCTAGTTTATTTTGTTAATGACAAAAATTTTTAAGCAAACTGACTATAAAAATTATATACTATTTTACAAACAATAGCTGTTTTGTGAATTTTTACAATGATAATATATATGCGTAATTAAATGTATATTTTCAAAAGTGTTTAGATAATTTTAATAGAATTCCAATAACATTTTTAAATGATTAAAAATAAACTAAATATATGTTTATATATATAATATTTGTTAAATTGAAGATCTAATGACATAAATAAAGATGTTTTATAAAAGTAAGTATCAAAATTCATTAAACTTTTACTTATTAAATGTCAAGATATAAACTATAAATGAGTTTTGTGATCTTTTTACATTTTTCTCTTGCCTTTTAAATCGAATTAATATAATAATGGTTAAAAGATTTCTAACCATATTTGACCTTTTAAATGAAATTGTACAAAGTGATATCAACACATATTTTCATTGAGTGATGGCATTTTTATCAAAAAAAAAAATTAAATGTGCAAAATAGTAATAGTTACTAATCATGTTTATCGGCTACCATTTATTACCATTATAAAATTAATAGTAAATTAATAAATAAAAAATTTTATATGTTTTAAAACAATTAAATAGTTTTAAACTAAAAAAATATTTATAATAAAATAACATGGTATTAAAGATAAGAAGGAGAATTATATAAACACCTTTTTTATATCTTTGCTAATTAGTAATAAATGAAAAAATATATAATTTTTTAAATTTTTAATATGCAAATAAATAAATTTTTATTTTTAATGAGGAGGAAAAATTTTTAATTTAATTATGATATGAAAAGGTATATATATTAAATGTATAGTTAAATTTATAAAGTTTAAATTAGAAATTGTTTTTAAGGTAATCCAGTTTAGTAGAAGATTAATTAAAATAAGAGCACTTAATTTTATAGTCAAAACAAATAAGGACCATCAATTCTCATATATATATGGCAGAAATAGTTTTTCGTAACAAAATCATATGTAAAAGAAATTCAAAAAGTTTTCACAATGTTTAAGTTATAGATAGACATTAAATGTTTAAATAAAGATTATAAGAAATGTTCCATTTGCAGTATAAGATCATTATAATAATAATATTATTATTATATTGTGTCGAAAAATAAATATACATTTTATACAATAAAGTATTTCTAATTCAAATCACACATAAATATATGATTTTATTAAAAATATACATTATGCCATTGACAAATAAAATCAATCCTCTTTTTTTATTCTCCCAAAACATGCTTAAAATTCCACTACAATAATTATACTAGGTAATGGGTTTAAAAGCGCAAAAAAATTAAAAACATTTTATGATAAAGAAAAACAGCAAATTGAAAATTTTTTTACGTTTTAACTTACCAAACATACGGTAAAAGAAATATGATACATCAAATAAAAATGACGCACCGAATGGCACCAGTGGTTAAAACTATTTTTTAGTACACTATATTTTTATCAACATTCAACACTTAAAAATAATTGCAATAATAGTACAAAACGTTATTTCATTAATGCGATAGTATGATTTCAAAAACCAATCAAAAAATTATTATTATTATTATTGGAAGCTTTTCAATCATGAAATTTAATGGAACTTTAAAAAAGAATAAAATAAAAAAAGTACTAAAATTGTGGAGACCGCCTTTATTAATAATGCTATTTTATATCAATTTGGATGTTATTTATTTATTCACAAATAAAACATACACTATTTCGTAAGAAATACAGCTATTTAAAAAAAATACACAAATATATATGTATAATAGATAAGAAAATGATTTACAATCCTAATATAACAACATATTATTTTAATTTCTTTGAAATAGTTATTAAGGAGAACATCAAAGCAACTTTAAATTTGTTTTTTTTTACTTTTAATAGCAATAATGTTAAATAAAATTAATTGAAAGAAAAAGTGAATGAAAAAAAGAGAATAAACTTAATAATCAAGGAATTTAATCATCTAAGTGCTTTTTATTTAATTATTGTTAAAATATTATTATGAAATTTTTATAATAAACATATTTAAATAAAATAAGTTTTAAAGGTATTAAGTGTTTATGATTGTGTACTATTATCAATTAACAATATGAATTTTGGCATATGTAAAAAAGTTGAAAAGAAATCTAATTAAAAAATGATTTGACTTATGTATAGCAGATATGAATGTACTTCAAAAAAATAGATAAAATTTTTTTAATAAGTTTAAAAAATCAAAAATTCTTATTAAAGAATGCTTTTTAGATTAAAAATCAATGTACAATGACAATTTTAAAATTAAATTTTTATGATTGCTCAAATATATTTCAATAATAGTTAAAGCAATTTCTATTCTCTAACTTAAATCAAACAATTTTTTAAAATTTATTTTTCAAATAATGTAAATAAGTGAATTTTATTATTTTTTGTAAAAATTACATGGAATCATAGGTCAAAAATAATAAGCCAAAAAATTTTATTTTTATGATAGATATATATTATATATATCCTATGCCTATTATTACAAATAAATATATTTTATGAAAGAATAAATTTTTCTGGAATACGTTGTTGGATGATTTTTAAATTTATCCTTTTCACTACATACATTATTAATATTTATTTTTTATAATAATAGGCTTCCCAAAGAATATCTTTTCTGATTTCTTTTTAAGTCTTTCTAAAGTAAAGATTTGAACAAAAAATTGGAAATATTCATTAAGAAAGATTAGAATTCCTATTAAAATATATATATTTGCCGTGACATATATCTCTCTTTCATATTGTATAGATAAATTTTTGAAGGCTAAATTAAAGGAAAAAAATGTCATGTTAAAACAATAAAATATTAAAAAATACAGTATCAAAATGATATTTTGTTGAATATATACATATACATAAATTTATTTTAAACTTCATAAAAGCTAATATTAGCTGATAAATTAAAAAAAACATTGAAATGAAAGAAATTAAAAGCATAAGATAAACAAAATATTTGTAGGAATATTTATAAAATCATTAAAAAAACAAAATTTTAAATAATAACAATAAACACTATATATAAATTACTAATAATAATTTATTGATATATCAAATCTATACTTAAGAAATAATTAAAATATAATCTTTAAGGAAAAATATCCATACATTGTACATATATATGTATTTTTTACAATCTATCATTATAAACTATTAATTTTAAAATAAAAAAAACACATAATATATTTTAAATTGAGAAAACTTATAAATTTATATATTTATATTCCGTGTAAATGATTACTTAACAATTGATTTAATAATAAAACTAAAAAGCGAATTTAAATAAAAATTTGAATTAAATAAAATCTTAATGTTCTTGTAAATAAGGTACAAAAAAAAATTAAATATTTTGCGTTTTTCGTTTTTTGCTACATGATTTATGATTAAAATTAAAACAATCATTGCCTCATAAATTTAGAATTTCTATTAGTTATAATATTTGTTTGATATTCATATATTTTGATTAATTTTTAACTTGATTAAACAAATAATATAGTAAAAATTTGCAAAAATTAAAATGGTAAAAAAAATTGGTTAAGAAAGAAAATATACTAGAAAAAAAAAATTTTGGAATTGTTAGTTTAAAAGTTAATATTTATAATGTTAAAAAAATAATAACAATAGTAATTACCTATTGGCTGAAAAGAAAATATGAATGATAAATTAGTTATGTTGGAGTATTCTCAAGATAACCTGCCAAAACATAAAAAATTTAATATTTAAATAAAATATATATTTATATTTTATGCACTTTATAATAGAGAAATGTTAGCAATTTTATTTACAAAAATTATTCCTTCTAATAGTAAAAAAACATATTGTATTGATAATTTTTAAAGATAATAAATAACGTTATATTTCAAAATTTTGTTACCACAAACAAAATAGAACTAAATTTTTTATAAAATAATTAAATTTAATAATTAAAAGAGAGGTTCTTCTTCTCATTGCCATAGTAAAATGATTTTAATGTTTTTAAGAATGGCTATTAAAAATGAATAAAAATATTATTTTAAAAAACAATCAAAATGAGCGATTTGTCATCATCTAAGAGTTGTTAGTATTTTCATAATAAGACAAAATCTTTGGTTTTTTATTCCTTAAACTTTTAATTTATTTTTTTATTCTATTTTTCAGAGTATATTCTTTTGCAAATAGAATGAAGATGATAATAAAAAATTAACATATTTTCTCTTGTTAAATATGATGTGTTACATGCATTTTCTTTCATTTTTTACTATTTTATTTTCTCTCGTTACTCTTGAATCCGTTTTCTAACATAATTTTGTGTCATCTATATCTACAAAACTCATGATGGGGGATGAATTTTTTAAACATTAATATCAAGTATTAAAATTAAAGTTCTCCAAAAGTATGACATAAAGTGTTTATATAATAATGTTTAAAAATTTATTTTTTTTCATCTTTCTATCACAATTTACATTTTAAAAGTACAAAATCTTATATGAAAAATAATTCCTAAGCTATATCAGTAATTGAGAATTTATTTTATGTTTAAAAGAATAGCGTTTGATATATTCATGATACGAAATAGTAAAAGTGAACTTTAGACAAGAAAAAATTGAATGTTTAGATAAATGAAATAATAGTATATATATTGTAAATGTGACTTGTTGTTATCATGAAGACACACTACTTTTATATAATAATAAAAGAATATTGCATGGTTAGTTATAAATCAACAGTATTAGTTTTAAAAAAGTAGAAAAGTTATCTTAGATCTATTAGTTCAAGGGGTGGGAAGAAAATAAAAATTATGAAAGTTATGACATTATCAATAACATACCCTTAAAATAAAAAACATTAGTATTTATTTAACATTTATTATTTTTTTCAATAAAAATACTATTACTCCACAAACAAAGATAAATTTCTGGTGTTTTTATTTACTAAAACATTAAGGAAAGCTATTAATAATATTAAACTAAAGGTATAAATATATATGTTTAATTAAGAGTATTTATATTTTTATTATGAAAATTCTATTATAATTAATAATTTATTTAATTTTGTTCTATACTTCGTGACAAAAAAAAAGAAAATACGTAACAAAAGGCATTTCAAATGTATATATAAATTTTATATAAAAAAATTGCATAAAACAATTTCCTTTACTTTTACAAATAGCAGTCTAATTATATGAAGTTTATTTTATGTTATAAAAGAATACTTTTTCTCCTCTCGATTCTTAGTTAATTTTTTTAAAATAAATACTAAAAAAATAAATATATTTAATGTGTTTATATATTTATATTTTTTAATATTAAGAATAATATGACACGAGATGGCATTTAACTAATATAATATTCTTTATTACCTTTAAAAATACAAATTGTTTGTTTTTTTTTTTTGCAATTAATCATAAATATATAAATGTATATATACAATATTTTTTTTGTCAAAAAAAGGTCAATCATAAACAAAATACTTTAACATGGCATCCACAAGTAGTAATATAAAACTTTCTATAAATTTAGAATTTAAATGGAAAAAAAATAAATTAATGAAAAACTAAATAACTTGTATTTTTGAGATAATAATTTATATATTTTCAACTTATTATAAACAATTATTAAATCAAAAAAAGAATGTAGCTGCTAGATACTTAAATGAATGTGAATAAATATATATAATATTTATTTATTTGAAATATTATAATTTGAAAAATAAAAAAAAATTTTGTTAGTTAAAGAACAAAAAAAATATAAATGAATGGCACATAAATATGTTTGTAGATTTCCACATTTTTGATGTTTAAATTATTAAAAGGATGTTGAAAAATAATAATAGAGTAATTAATTAATATGTATAGAATTTTAAATGAAATAATATGTAACAATATTTTTTGTTCCATTATAATATAAATTTTTATTAGTGATTAGAATGTTTTCAATGAAGGGAGAAGAAAATTTTTGCGCGCAAATTTTGGTTAATATTAATATTTCAATTAATTAAATAATACATGAAAAAAGTATCTTTATAGAGGGATAATTACTTGAGTAGGATTTCAAGTAAAACAAAGTATTTCTTAAATGTCATTTATGGAATCAATGTGATGGCGACAGAAAAAATAATCACAAATTAATGAATATGTAATAGTTGTAATTTAAGATAAAAAAGATTGTTAAACTAGAAGTTATTAGACAAAGGTAATTTAAAAACACATGAGAAATGAATAAATTAAGATTGTTAATGAGGCCATAAAATTAAATTTGTATTATGGTAATGATTAAATTTTTACAATTTAAGAAAAAAATTAAATAAGCAAAAATTAAGGGTATTAATAGAAGTGGCGAAAAAGTTTTATAGTTATATATTAAAATCTTGTATTATAGTATAAGACAAAATAATTAGCTTAGACAAGTAAAAAAATAATGTAAATTTAAAGATTAATTTTAAATATCTTCTAACCATATGTTTATTTTCTATCGTTTTCATTCTTCTTTTATAATATTTTTATAATTCAACTCATTTCTTTTTATGTTTTAATTATTACAATTAAATATTTTTGAATTTAAATATTGTTATGAATAATAATTAATGATTATGTAACAATGAGTTTTTCATAACAACTAAATAAATGATTATTTTAAAGATTTTTTTATTTTAAAATAAATTTACTTTCAACTATTTTAGATTGTTGAAAATAATAAATTTATAATTAAATGTCTACGTAATTGCTATAAAAAAATAAAAGAATTAATATAAATTATAAAATTTTTAAAAGTAAGAAAATATATAATAATTAACAAAGTAAATGAAATATACTTAATTACTTATTTTTGTAGAGAAAATTTAATTAAACTTTGTAGAAATATAGTAATCATAAAAAGCTTATATAGTAATTTTGTAGGGGAAAAGTAATTAGTTTATTAATACCTTAATTTAAAATAAGGTAAATAATTTAAAATTTTAAGCATGTTACTGATAATTTATCATATTCTTAACTAATAATACCATAAAATTATATTTTTTCATGCAATCTCATGACTTGATAAAAAAATATAATTTTTACTGGTAAAAATAGAATTAAAACATGTACGTATATTTGAGAGGCAAATTAAAATTATAATATGTCTATATTTCATTTAATATTTTATTAAAATAATATCATTAAATTTTAAATTCACAATACAACAAAACAAAACCTTATTTTAACTTTGGATTAAAATTTATCTTTTGATAACATTTATCAATTATTAAGGAATGGAGCTTTTATTATGTAAAAAAAGAAATTCATTTTCAATTATTCGAAATAAAACCACAAAAACGGAGGCACAATAACAAGAGAAAAAAATTTTTTACGAAAATTAAAAGATATAGACTCTTTATACATATATACATATAATAATATCTTTTGGTAGGAATCAATTTATAATAATAAAAAGACTACTTATGATTATTTCTTAAATTAATGATGCCAAATGATTAAAAAGTATTTGTAATCAATCAAATGATATAGTTGGTTTTCTACTTTCCTCTAATTATCAAAAATTTTTGATTTACCTTTTTTTTTCTTCTTATCTACCACTTTTATTATGCACCTTATATCATAATGTTAATTGTTTTAACGTAAACTACAATTTAAATAATCATTTTTCTTATTTTAAAATTAAGAAACAAAAATCATTTTCAATTGTTTGATTTTATATATATTTTACTATTTTTCATTAATAAGTTTAATGTTATTCAATTTTATTATCAATTGAAAGAACATATTTTAATGTTTTGTCATATAAAAGCAACTTACTTTTGAATGAATATAAAAAAATAATAGAATTGTCTTTTTCAAAGAAACACTAACAAATAGAGATATTTCTCTATTAAATAAATCATTCATTAGAGTAGGGGGAAAATATTGTATATATCAGAAATGTTCTTTTATTGATATTAATAAATTTATGCAGTTTTTTTTATGATTTGTAACAAATTTTACACTACAAAGTAGTGGAATAATTAATGAGATGGAGGATAATTTTATTAAAAATTGATAACTTTATTGAATAATTAAGATATACCCATTACTTTCTATCAAATTTAAAAATCTCATTTATCATTTTTCTTACTCTCAAAACATTACATTAAAAATATGTTAAATAATAGTACTGAAATTTAATGAAAAATTTATCCTCTATCAATCTTTTTAATTTTCAAAAAATATCTTAACTATTTATAGACTTTCTATTTGAAAAGTTTTTTTTTCGTCACCACATACTTATAGATTTATATTTAGTACCTCCATAAAATAAAAGAATACTTTTTTCTCTTTTTTATAATTATAAAAAAAGTATAAACTTTTATTAACTTCATTTTACTTTAAGATAAAGAAACATGCAAAAAGAGATTTATTAAACAATAAAATCAAAAAGATTTATTTTATGATGAAAACTGTGCATTAAAAGTTTACAACAATTCTATATCTTTTTATACTAATTTTATCTTTTAATAATTGTTAAAAAAATATATACAACATTTTCCTTTGTTTTATAAAATAAAATAATAAACATTACAATTTCAATGAGATACATAATGTAATTATTATTATTTGTTTTTTACCAATTCAACAAAAACTACAATAAATAGTGATGAATTATAGATGATGAAATGTTATAAATATGATAATAAATATTTTACAAAAAAAGATGACATTAAAATAAAAATTATTAAAAATTAATTTTTTGCATTTTTGTAGAAATACTTATATTAAAAAAAACTTGTATTGTAATAAATTTTATGATTATGTAACATCATAAGTAAAATGAAGTAATTTTCTCTTATTTAGGTAGTTTATAATTTTTTAAAAAACTAGAATACATTAAATATGCGGTAAAATATTTCTTTTTCTTGAAATAAAATTTATAGTAGTAAATTATTAAATATTTTTCTAATACTTCCAAAAGATTTAATAATAAAGTTATTTTATATAAAATGTTTTTTAGAACAACATGATGCTTTTTTCTCATTTTTGCAATGAATTAAATTCTTCACATAAAGTATATGTATTCGTGTTTTTGGCAGTTATAAAAATGAAAATATAATATGCTTAAAAGAAATTCTTGACAATTTAATTATACTTTTAAATAAAACTTTTATTTTGATTAAAAAATAGGTGAATTTAAAATTAATTAAAATGTAAGCTTATGTGTGGTTTTCATGATTGTAAAAATATTTGTTTTTTATCATATAGTCATATAGAGAGCTCAATTTTTCGATTCATTCTTTTATTTTGAAAATTTCATCTTTATGAGATCATCAATGCCGGAAATAATGTTTGTGGAAAATATTTTTGGTAGATGTCATTGTATTATAGTATTGGATAAGGATAATGATTGAGAATAAAAAAAGTTAATTTCTTTTGTTTGTAATCTAAATATAAAGACTTGGGCTCAAAAAAGATTCGATTTTCTTTCTATTTCATCCAAATCGTACAAACGTTTGTGCACGTTTCCCAAATCTTACAAAGGTCTGTGCTCTTTTACCAAATCTAACAAAAGTTTGTGCTCTCTTAGATGGTATGGTTTGTGGTACATCATTGACTGGATAGTCTAAAAGAAAGTTATTATAAATATTGATTGACAATCTACAATGATCTAAAGTAACTTACATTCATAAATTCCATCAGGATAAACGAGTTCATTCTCTTGTTGATTTTCGTTTGTTACAGCAGAGATAAGTGTTAAGCTTAATAAAGCAGTAATAATCCATGTAATAATGCTGCGACGATCCATGATAAGGAGAGGAGGTCGTTGAAGTATGATGAATAACTAAAAATTTTCGTTAAAAGGATTAAAAATTTTAATATTAAAAATTTTGTGTTTTTAGTTCATTTCCGTTAAAGGTATTCTAGAAGTGCTAAATAAAAAGTAAGCTTTTTATGGTGTAATGGAATTGTTAATATATTTATATCAATGGTATGATTGTATGACAAAATAAGAACCATATAAAGATGTCATTTTAGGATAATAAATATATAGGTGATAAACAACGAAAGAATAAAAATTTAGAAACCAAATAAAGGTATCGTTAAAGTTATAAAATATATCTAAAATTTATATCTCCTATATTAGTAGTAAAAAATGATAAATTACAATCACAAATATTTCTTCACATACATTTCAAATATTACTCAACTCTGTTTTAACTTCACTACATATAGTTTATATATATATAAAATGCAATAAAAATAAATTTTTTTATTTCTTTCTATTATTTTTAACATTTGAAACCAAAAATTCTACAAATGAATAGTTGACACATATAAATAATTTATAAAACTTATTTTGTTTAAATTATTTTTAATTCTGGGAAAAAGTAAAATTTAAAAACATGATAGAAAAATTTAAAAAAAATATAATTTTAATTTAGAACAAAAAATCACGTATTTTTTTTGAGTGCAAAATTAAACTTAATTAAAAAAATAAAAATTAATACAATTAACTTTTATTTAATAAAACATAGAAAAAGAAAATATACATCAATTCAACAAATTATTTTTTTCAAAACATTCACAGTAACTTTTTATCCGTAATATATATGTATATATATTGTCATTTTATTAAGTATTAACATTAAAAACAAAAAATCCACCCCTTTATCAGTTCTCAATACATCTTATCTTACCATAATTTTAATGTTGTTAAAATTCTAAAAATTTAGAAAGTAAAATGACAAATTACATGGATAACAAAAATTTCCTTATAATATTTTGTAATGTGATGTGATATGATTTATTCAAAAATATATTAATATACTTTTGATACCGGGAAATGATATTATAATTATGAAAACGTCCATCATTTACCCCTAAGATATATGTATTATTTATATCTTTATGAGCATTAATCATCAGAAAATATTACTTATAAAAAAATTTTAATTCTTTTAACAATGGATTAAATGATAAATGAAAAATATTTAATTATGGATTGTGGGGGTGACAAAAATCTATTTTAGGAATGAGAAAAATTAATAATTTTTTTAATATTTTTTATTTACTTTTACCTAAATCATCGTAAATATTTTATCAATGATTAATTAAATTGATTGTTGGTTTGAGATGGAAATGAGTAGTTAGACTTTATACTAAATAAAATATATGAATACAAAATTTTTAAAGTTTAATGGGTTGAATTTTTTATTAACCCTAACCAATTTCTATGTATCATTTTTTATATTTTCTGTTAATAAATATATAATAAGGTGGCAATTAAATAACTATATAATAAAATAAAGGTATATCAAAATTAATAGTTTTGTTTATGTTCCTATTTTTTTTGTAAATTTTTTAAAAGGTAGTTATAAAAATTTTCATCATGATTTAGGAAACGATTATAGGTTTAAAATGTACTTAATTTATTACAATTTTTCACGATTTCTTAGAAATTTTTAACAATAAATTTTAAAATGTTAAAGTCGTTCCTCATAGAAGTGTGATAAGTTTTTCTAATAATCGTCAAATAATTTTGGGCAACAACTTACTAAAATGAAAAGTTTATGTGAAATATAATGAATAGATAAAATATCACTTTTCATTTATCATTAAAAATAAAAATATAAAAAGATCCATTTTATTATTCACACTTCAACATCAAAACTAATTTTAATAAATTATTTATAAGAACACTTTTTTGTCTTGAACTTTATTATTCATTTATTTTTTTCATGATATTAAATAATTATAAAACCTTTCGATAAGATAGAAGAAGCATAAGAAGTTTATTTTTATATAATCTATCGAAAAAATACGATTCTTTCGACATTCATTTTTATAAATATAGAAGATTAATAAGTTTAATGGTTTTGTAACTAATGAAAGGATTCAACAGCAACTACATTTTTACTTGTATGAAAAAATGATTAATTATAATCGTTATTTTAAGAGCAATGTCCTTTTTGAAACAAAAAAAAATTAAGAATAAAAAAAGATAATTATTACAAGTAAAAAAGTGTTTTATAAAAATTACAAATAGTCATAAATTTTCCTTCATTAAACCTTTTCATTTTTGTTTTTTAATGAAAAAAAGAGAAAAATTGTCAATACGAGGTAAATTGGGTAGAAATTAAAGTTGGTAGTTAGAGCAATTAATGAGAAAAATCCTAGACGAGGAAACTATTTGAATAAAATAGATAAAGATAAATAAGAAAGAAAAAACAAAATATTTAAACATTATCAAAAATGACGGTAATGATGTGTGACTACCTTTCAACTAAACTTTGACTTTTAAATTTCCCTAACAGTTACAAAGTACATGCATATAAGCCTATTTATAATTTTAATTACATCACAAGGATTAATATATTTTAAAGATATTATAACAAACATTGCTTTCCACCTTTAAGTAATAAAGTTTTCTTAATTATATAATTTAAATAATTAAATAGATATTTAAGTTAATTTTTCAATTTTTAACTAAAAAATTAATATTTATAATCGTACACTTGTATAAACAATGTTGATATTACTTTTTTAATCCAAAAATAAAAATTAAATTATATAAAGATAAAAGTTAGGGGATATTTGATGATAGAAAAAACAAAAAAGTTGTTCCATAAAAATAAATTAAAACAGTTGTATTCATAATAGTTTTGTTTGAGATTCACGTAAAAAAGTAATGACGCATCATTATATTAAAACACCAATAAAGATAAATTTATATTGTTTTTTCTTCCCGTTAAAATATTTAAAAATATATCTATTTAGACATAAAATAATTTTCTCAATGAAACCGTGGGTTGAATGATTAAATTTTAAATTTTTAAATGATTGTAGTGACAAAATTTATTTGATAAAATATCTAATTTTAAAAGTAATCTACTCATTTAAAGAAGTAATAAATATAGCGGATATTTTGTAGTAGTCGATGAAAAGCTGGATTTTAATAGAATTTTGTATATTTATTAGTTTTTTAACCTATTGAAATTTTTTATACTATCTAAAAGGTATATATCTTTAAATCTACCAATTTAACCATCTTTTAGTGTCCACATTCTAACTTTCTTCTGCTTTTATACATTTAAATAAAATTGTAATGAATATTTAACTCTCAAAAGTTATAAAAATAAATAAAAAAATTTAAGATATTTAAAGCATTTATAAAATGATACATTTGTATTCTTATTCTAACATATCCTTTATTAAAATAAAAAAGAAAATGGATATTTTTATTTGTTAGTAAATAACAAAGTTTCTACTTTTTATAATTTTTACACCCAAATCAAATAAAAGGGCAAGAAAAATAATAATAAAAGTTATTGGCTATTTTTGTAAATAAATGTATAGAATATTAAGTATCCTGGAAAAGTAGTTTACACGTCATTAGTAGTTAAAATTGAAATATAGAGTTAAAAAATATCAATATCGTTTAAAAAATTTTTTTTCATAAATATCTAAGAACTTAAACATTTGAGTTATGAATAAAAAAATATGATTATGTATAATAATAGTAGGATATATTTTATATAACAATAAATGAGAAGACTTACTGACAACTTTAGAAATTATGATAAAAAGGAGGTTTTAAAAAAAAGATGAGATATTCATAAAGTTATATAATATACCTTTGATTACTTTAGAAATATATTTGCACATAACATCCTTTTTTACCTTCCTTATTTTCTTTAATGTTTCCGCTATCATTAGTAACCCAACTGTATTTTGTTTGAAATATTCATTTTTTAAATAAAACAATACACCTTACATTTTACCTTTACATTAAAAAAAAGATTAATTTTCATGCTTTAAATGATATATTGTAAAAATCTGATGGCATAAAAATTTATGGTTAGGAGGATATTCCTTGATAAACATTTATTTTGAAGTTAAATAGAACAGAAAAAGAATAAGAGGGATGATAATTATATACAAAAATGATATGAAAAATTTATTGAAATTAAATCAAATAACAAGAGAACATTAAAAATGTATATAATTTCATTAGTTTTGTAATTATAAAATCTTATCTTTTAGATGTCTCTCTGGTATTTAAGACACTAGCAACAATTCTTTGCTCCTCAATAAGGAAGGCACGTAATATTCTTTCTCTAACAGCATTTGCTGATAGATGACCTCCATAGGCACGAGAAACTCTCTTATGACGTTTGGAAAGTTTTTTAAGCTTGTATGGGCGAACTTGTTTAATCTGAAGGAGAGTATTTATTATTTTAATTAAATTTTGTATTTAATCAAAAAAATACTTCACTTACTCCTTTAAGGATAACACCAGTATCAGCACATCTACGTTTACAACCAACTTTTCGATGGTACTGAAGCGTCAAACGTCCACCGGGTGTTCTTGTTTTTCTAATCTTATTAGATTTAGTATTATAAGAGTGACGTCTTTTGTAAGTCAGTCTTTGGACCATCTTTTCTTACAAACCTACAAAGGATATTTAAAATATTTGAAAGAGGAAAGTGGAAAAGGGGAGGAAGATATGTATAGATAAAATTTCTTTTTTTTTACTTCATGTTCTATCAAATACATTAAATGTTTTTAATATGTTGTTGTTTAAGTTACCGTATGAAATTTTGATATATAATATCACTTAATATAACTAAAGCTTATTTGGAAGTTTTTAAAGTAAGTGATGGCTTAAAAAGGGAGGAAGTAAGGATAGAAAAATTCTATTGTGAGTTGAAATTAAGGAATATTATTAAGAGTTTCCTCTAACCTATATTATACTAATAAAGAATGTAAATTAAATAAATATAGGGGTTAGAGATAAATTTTTTCCATAAACATATTTGTAGAAGATATATAATACTACAAAATACGTGTACACCAAAATTTTTAGGAAATTACTTTTTTCCACATGTGATGTAAACTAGCGATCTTGTAAAGAATTTTTTTTTGTTAAAATCTATATAACAATAATATTTATGATATTGTAAAAAAATAATTTAAAATGAATCATCATATAGTGATTTTGTGTATTTTGATTTAAGGGTAAATTTCCTTTATACAGGATCATTTGCACGTATTTAGACTTTTTATTATTATTTTTTTGTTTTAATTGAAAAATAATTTATTCAATATCTGGAATTGGATAACCAAATAAGATATAATCATAGTAGAACATTGAAACTAATTTTTTTAAAAGTCTTTTGTTTGAATGAATTTCATTTAAAACTTTTTCTCTCTCGGGTCTTCCACGTGTAGAGTGGGGTGTTTTTCTTTCAAGTCCAAAGTCGTAAACAACCTTTTGAACGATATCCATATCAACACCAATTTCAATGAAGAGATCTAATATCTGCTTAATCAGTTTATTATCATCCTCATTATATTGAATGATATGATATTTTTGGAAGTGTTCACGTAAATTGCAGTGCCTAAAAATATTTAAGATATAATTTTATTATATATAAATTAATAAAATATTGAGGAATATACCAATTTTGAGGGAATAAATGAAGATCTTCATAGGAAAATGCTCCACCTTTGGCAGAAAAATATTTTGCTCTTTCAGCTAATGTATCTATGACACAAGTGACGTTATCATAACAACCATAACATTTTTTTTTAATATGATTTCTTTTACTTTCAAGAATACATTTATCAACAAATCCTGATACAAATCTTTGAATTGGATCTCTTGCAACAAGAAGAAAATGAAATTTATTAATATTATAAACTGATGCTATAGATTTTATACTTTTGTACTCATTTCGTCCTTTACATAATCTTAATATGAAAAGTAAAGTATAATTTAATTTATAGTAATAAATTAATAATCTACCTTTCTTCATATAAATTTTCTGTTATCGATATACCAGAAGCCATAAATTTACGTTTATCAAATAGTAAACATATTATAGCAACAAAAAGTGTTGATAAATTTTTTTCAATAGCACAATAAAGTAGATTATGGAATGGTGATATCCTATATTTACCATCAAAATTTCTAAACATCGGTAGGCAATTGTCATTTTTTTCTAATTGATTACATAAATAAGTTTTATAACGTAGATTGTACTTTATATTGTTATCAAAATTTGAAAATATAGGTAGTTGGATTATCATAATAAATGTTACCAATACTAATATAGATAAGAATGTTATTTTCAATTGTTTTGATGTCCGTAAATTCATATTTTTATTTCCAATTCATATATATTTATATATTAGATGTAATAGTATATTAATATAATTTTATGAGTATATTGTTTAGTAAAAAAATTAAAATTTAACAAAAGATTTTTGTTAAATATTATTCCAATTTATACTATTTTATAACATTTTATTTGAATTAATCATATCTGGTCCAACTACTATGACTTTTTTTAATAAACATATATCGTGTAAATTTTAAAAAATTTATCTATAGTTTATTTGGTAGGATGAATTTTCTGTAAATAGAAATACACATTTAAATGAAGATTATTCTATAATGTTAGGTATTAATGTAGATTATTAATTTATAAATAGGAAGTTTAGTAATTACGGTATTAATTCAAAATACAATTCAATGAACTTAAAGTTTACACTTAATATTACATTGTTGTCATTTTTTACCATACAAAATAATATTTATAATTAAAATTCTTCATGCTTAATTCATTATTATATTATTTATGTATTTCTTCTTTGTAGTTTTTTTTGACTTTTTTTAAAGACATATTTATATTCATACATTTTTTGAATAATTAAGTCAATTTATAAATTTAAGGCTAAAAACATTTCGCATTCCTCGAGGCATTATCAACTTTTATGCATCATAGTCCAAATTATATTTTTATCATTTAATACAAAATAAGAAGAATACAGATTGAAAATATTTGTTACGGTGTGACTTAAATGATTTTGATAACAAAAAGTTCATATTTTGATGAAAAATTGAAAAAAAAATTTTTGATTATTACTATTTTTCTTTTTCTTGGAAATTATGATTTTTTTGAATGATTTATTTGGCAGGTCAGATGTCGAGGACAATTTTCTAAATAATTGTTAAAAAATAGCAAAAATAAGTAGATTTGAATCATAAGTATATGGGGGATAAAAACTTTATTTAAATTAATTTTAAAATAATTTGATGAATTGAATTATTTAATCTTTATTATAATAAATGATTTTAATATTATAATTGATAACTTTTTAAATTTTTTTAATGAAATTTTGAAAAATAATTATAATGGAAAAATTTAATTTAAAATTTTATAAAACAAGTTAAGGGTATTAATATACTTTATATATTAATTTTTTTATAGACAAATAATGATTACTTGATGTTTAATAGAAGAAGTTATAAACTTGGTATATTATCATTAAATAAATGAATTCATTTATATGTACTATATTTGGTAACATCATTAGATATTTTAAAATTCACAAAATTTGCGAATGATCAGACATTAGATTTAACCATTCGCTCGCAATTTTTTTCCTTAGACAATTTATAGCGATAATAAACAAACTTAAAGATTATTAAACTATAAAAATACCTTTTTCAATGAAATATGAAGGTACATATTCATGTTGTTTTTGCAAATGATCACAAAATTATAGTTATAACTTTTTTAATACATTAAGTATGTTTTTATGATTAATTTCAATAAAAAGTTACATAAAAGATTGTCGACTTCATGAAGAATTTTTTTTTATTATTTTGAAATATTTGAATATCGAATAATTAATTTTTATTAAACAATAAAATTGTTATAAATACAATATGTCATTATTAAGATTTAACACAAGCATTATAATGCGATACCGAGGGGTAAATATTTGGATACTATAAACTTAAAACTAATACTCTTAAATGATGAATTATTCGCTTTATTTCTTCCGAAAATATTTTTTTTTATAAAGATTCATGATATTAATAAACTAATTTAAATGTTGTTTTTAATGAAATTTCAAAATACTGTTGTCAATAAAATATGGAAACACATATTTGTGTTTTTCCATAAATAGAAAATTTTGACATCGATTTTTTAGCATATTAAAAGTACTTTGAAATAGAGGGTAATGACAGTATTGAATCAAATTTATTATTAAATTAAAGTTATAAACAACAATATATTTTGTGTATTATTTTATTAATACGAATGATGTCTAGTTTATGTTTTTATTTAAGTTTAGTTATTAAAAGAACATCGTAATATTAATAAGTTAGCTCAAGCGGTAATATGTATAAAACTATATAACATCTACATATATTTTATACTCGAGTTAACGTTTGTAATTGGTGAAATATTAATTTTAGCTCTTTGCAGCTTATTTTTCCCTAAATGATTTTGCAATCGTAATAAAACAAACTGATAGATAATATTTAATAAACTGAGAAATACTTTTATCAATAAAATATGGAATTACCAACTTAACACCTAAAATATTAATATTGTTTTTACAATATTTATATAAAAAATAATAGTCAAAACAAGCTACTTGTTTTTTAGTCATAGATTAACGATAATAAAAATATTCTAGAGGGTTAAATGTTGATAAAAGTTAAATAATATCTTGTACTTTGTCACAAATCTTGATACAATTGGAGAAACAATCTATGTATAAAACATTTAATTAATAATATATATTTCTATTTCTATTATATTAATTAACTTCAACAAATCATGACTATTACTTTATCAATGATTTTGGATTTTTTACGCCTTGATCCTGTATTATTTATGTATATGTTTACATCATTTCTTAAATATCCTATATTTCAAAATTTAATCTATGAAAAAGTTTGCTTCAGTTTCAACGTAAGAAAATTTTTCTATTTTTGATTACATATTTCTTGTTTAGAATATTACAATTGATTGTAGAAATATAAGTGAAATTCACAATGTTAAAGAATTTCAAAGTGAAGCTAATTATGTTTATCTTGGATCAAGTTTATGTTTAATTTTACCTTCAATTATATCAGCAATGATATTAGGACAATGTAAGTTGTAGTGATTTTTCTATTAAGATATCTTTATTTTATTTTCTCTTATCAATAATATTAATTTAAACATTTTTATTATAGTATTTGATATGAGATCAAAGAGTTTAATAGCACTACTGATACCATTTTTTGGATTAATACTCAGTGACATTAGTTACATTATACAAACTGTCGATATAAAATTAAATCCATATTACCTTCTTATCAGTGATATTGCATTTGGTGTATTTGGAGGTTTTACAGCAATTATGGGTTTAATTAATTCGTACAACGTACGTTATACCAATATAAATGAAAAAGGTATCAGAATTTCTCGTTATGAAGCAACGATTGCTTTTGCTGGAACATTAGGTTCATTCACAAGTGGTGTAATTAGAGAAAAAATAGGATATACAAATGTTTTTATACTTATATTAAGTATTCATTTAGTATGTATAATTTATACAATAATAACTTTAAAAATGGAAATAAAAAATATTGAGGTAACACCATCGAGTGATGAGATAACAACTATAAGAAAATTTTTAAAAAATCTTATCAAACCATTATCAGTTGATGGGATGGAAAAAAAAATATTAATATTGCTATTTATCATTTTGACATTTGAATTATTTATTTACGGAGGGATAAATGATATCCAATTTTCCTATTTCCTTTATAAATTTGCTTGGGGTGACAAAAAATTTGGAATCTTCAATGGCTTTTTAATGTTATTTTCCGGTATTGGTACTTCAATAATATATCCTTTTCTTACACGACAATTCAATATACCAAGTCACATTATGGCAGTTATTGGAATGTTTAATAAAATAATTTTTTTGATTTTAAGTGTTATCATAACAAGTGATAGTTGGATTTTTATTATTATTATACCAAATTTGATGACAAGATTTGTTGCTACAGGTTTACGATGTCTGGCCTCAATAAATACACCTGTTGATGAACAAGGTAATAAATTTCTCTATTTCTTGTTAAGAAAAATAATTTTCTATAATTTACAGGTAGACTTTTCTCAATGATTGAATTAACACAAGGAATAACATCATTAGTTAGTTCAGCTGTGTATAATACTGTCTATCCAAAAACATTATCTTTTTTTTCTGGATTTATGTATATTTTAACCGCAAC
The DNA here is from genome assembly GCA_963280985.1 of Strongyloides venezuelensis. Taxonomy (NCBI): domain Eukaryota; kingdom Metazoa; phylum Nematoda; class Chromadorea; order Rhabditida; family Strongyloididae; genus Strongyloides; species Strongyloides venezuelensis. Next base: position 6,931,891 of record CAUJLX010000001.1, on the reverse strand, counting down.
CACATATATTATACCATTACTAATTACTTTTAAAATTCACAAAATGCTAAACATGCTTAAATAATATAATAATGTCTAGAAAAAAAGGAAATTCTCATGTTTTATTTTTTATCTAAATTTAATTTTATAATTACAACAGTATATTAACATGTTTTTATAAGATTTAATATTTTTCTTAATAATTTTTTTAAAGATTTTAATGTTTTATAACATTTCTATCATCTTTTGAATTGATGAAATTATACTTAATGATATTTTACCAAACAATTAAATGATATGGACTGGTAAAATTTCTTATTTCGTCTATCAATGCCTTGAAGGTTTAAACTTCAATGGATAATTTTTTAAATTTATTTTATTAGAGAATTATCGTTGAAAAACTAAAAGAATGTAATAAAATAATGAAAGATAGATTAATGTTTGCCACCTTCAATTTTCTTTTAAAAGTTATATTTTCATGGTTAACTATATACATTATATTACGAAGTACTATTTTTAGATTTTTTCTAATATCTTTACTCGAAAGATTTGTATATATTATATATTTATTTAAAAAGTATTAGTTTTTGTTAAAGAAATTAATAATTTTTATATTATTGATAAAGAAATTTTAATCCAATTTTTGAAGTTGCGTATCTTGTTAATATTTTTACATTACATCGATTAATATGATTAATTTTATATCCTATATTGATTATCTTATTTTAATTTGTTTTTTTTACACTTATATACCGTTTATTATGTCAGATAATTCCAAGTCTATTCTGGAGATGATATTTCATTCTCCTCATTCAATAGTAGTGATAAATTTGAGTGTCTTGAATCATTCCTTATAATTGAACGACTCCCTCTACGCATTTGAATATTATGATCAGGACTGTTGCAAATAGTAGGTACTGTATAATAATAAGCACTCTCCAACTCATCTATATCAAGACTGGAGTCAATTAACGGTGGATCTCTTTCAATAAAATCAGAGAAATGCCATGGAAATATAGGAATTGATTCAAGTGCCTGACCATTTAACACTTGATCTAATGTTTTATCCCAATTAATTTGCCCAACGATATGATCAGACATCCCAACACGACGACATACCGTTTGTATTAATGATCCAACACTTAGTCTCCTACCACCAAGCCATACAGTAATACCTTTAACATTACTAACATGCCTTCCATAATAATGTACTAATCTAAAGACATCAGCTAACTGTTCAACTAATGCTGTCGTTAACCAAAAACCAATTGTTATATATACCAAAGTAGGTAACAAAAAATCCATCCTTCTGGGTACAATATCTCCCAAACCAATAGTTGTTAAACTCCTAAAAATAGATAAATACAAATGGTTATAAAATACTAATATATGATAAACTTCTGTTATAAACTAACATATAAGAGAAATATACACTTTGAAAGTATGTTAAATCGCTTTCCCATAATGGTAGGATAGCTGAACCAGCAGCAATAAATCCAATAAAAAATAATGCCACAAGGATAACTTCTCCAATTTCACGTAAGAATCGTTGATTATCAGTTTTTTTTATAGGACGTTTAAAAAATAACTGTAAGATATAAAGTATTGCCGTTTTAAAAAATCTTCCCAAATCAGCAATTGTTATAAGAAACAAGGGTATACCTATAGCGCCATATATCATTGTAAATATTTGTGATCCTTTACTTGTTGGTACTAAATTACCATATCCAATAGTTGTTAAGATGGTAAAAGCGAATAATATTGATGATTCAAATGTCCATCTTTTTTGGAATTGTTGATTACTGTTTATTAATATAGAAAGAGCTTCTTGAATATCATGAGTATCGTAAGGTGTTTGGGTTAATGATAAGTTACTGAGTAATTTAATAAGGCACTCTTCAATAAAATCTGACTATAGTATTGATATGTAAGTTTAAAAAAATACAATTATGAAACTTACTGAATTTGAAAGAGTAACACTATTTACAAACATATTTTTAATAATATTTAGCCTTTCTTTCATCCTAACATATTTTATTTCTTCAGCAGGTCCTTCAAGGTAATGAAAAATATACCCACCACCAACAATATAAAAAATAACAAAACAATATAATGCTAGGTGACATATAATTATCCTAATAATATTTTTCATTTTCATATCCTCCCTTTTTAGAATTAATTTAATAATATTATATAACCAAATATTAAAGACATTTGATTTATAAGAACGTTCTTTTATTTTAAGAATAGGAATATCTTTATATATACTTGAGACAACATAAAAAAAAAAAGAAGGAAATAACTTTTATAAGTGATAGTTAATAAATATTAATCACTTTTATATTTATATATCTAACCAAAAATTAATATATTCTGTAATTTTCATGTTATAAAAAAATTTCAAGATAAAACTTTATATTTCCTATCATTTAAAAAGTTTAATCTATAAAAAATAAATAGATATGAAGATAAAAAAAAGAGGGAAATATACTTTTTTTTACCAAAATGGTAATAGTTAGGAAAAGGAAAGATGATATCTAATGATAGAAATAAAAATTATATGATTAGTCAAAGTTTTATCAATTCTACCAATTGATACCCATTACCAAATTATATTATAAAAATATTTTATATATTTTTCATCACTAAAAGTACAGTGGTATATCTATATATGTATTTAAATGGTTTTATATGGTAGATGGAACCAATAACTTGATATATATATAATAATAAATACAGAAGAAGAGAAAAATTAAAAATTTTTACGATTAAAGGATAATTGAACGTGATGATACTCTAAATATATTTTTATGTATAAGTTCTCCTTTTAAAAACGGAAGATTTAATTTTATTGAGATAACAAAAGGCAAAACTTTTATTTGAGGTCCATCTTTTTAGGTTTTTAACAAATTTATAATGTAAAAAGTATATTTGGAGTTTTAATTAAGTTGAAAACAAGAGAAATATTTTAAAATTTTCTCCTTATTAGTTCTGTTCTATCTTTTTGTCTTTTTCAGATTGCCTTTTTAATACGATTTTCATGTAATTATCAAAAAATGAATTTATTTTAAAACTAACAATGTATACAATACATCTAGAATATATTCTATCAATTTTGTTTAATAATAAAATAAGAGATAAAAACTTTGACAAAGAAAATATATTTTAAAAAAGATAAATATAAATGTATAAAAATTTTATTCCCTAATGATATGACAATTAGTCTACAAAATATATGTTACTATTTATAGTTTTTATAAAACTAAGTTCAATTTACAGTACTGATTAGATTAATTTTCATTTCCTTCATATCTTAATGACTCTTTAAACGCCATACGAATTAATATTTCTTTTTTTTCCTCATTAATTTTTGTTTTCACATTATTATATATGAGAAAATAATGATAAATTTTTTCCTTCTAACGTAAATCCACTTTTTTCTATTATCTTATCCATTCTTTGTATAAAATAAAAGGGCAAAAAAGCTTTAAAGAAATTTTTATTATTTATGTATAAAAATTAATATTTATGGAATTTTTGTCAAATATATACTATCAAATGGTGTACTTTTGAAAGGAAATACGATAATATTTTTGAGTTGTAAAATTTTTAACAAACACATTTTTACATTTCACTTTTGATTTTATAATAATTATGATATAATATTTGAGAAAAAATATTTACTTTGAAAGATGATAAAAACATTATTTCTGATAGAGAGAGATATAAAAGATTCATCAATAAAATTAAACTAAGAAGAGAGAGAAGGATAAAAAAAACTTTTTAGATAAATGATAATAAATTTATACTTTATTCCAATACCTAATAAAGTTTCCAAATTAACATTTCTGTTAAATAAAATAAAAAGTTTTATATATATTTATGAAAGATGATGTGATGTAAAATTTGATACATCCTAAAAGACCCATGAAGAAAAAAGGGATGTCAAACAGGAACATTTTTGGATATACTCTTTAAATATTAAGAAAATTCATAATTTTAAGTACAAAGTTTACTAAGTTAAAGTCAAATCTCATTTCCATCATAAGGTGTTTTGTTTATTTTTCTCCTCAAAAATTACCCTAAAGAAAATTTAATAAAACATTCCATCATTCATTATAATATATGCGTATGGATGAGGAGAAAGCAATCAAAATATTGAAACATAAAGAGATATAACTTCACAAATTAAAATCTTTTTATTTTAAAACATAAAATGAATCTTTACTTTAAAAACAACTTTTTTTACCATTTTCTCCTTTTTTCCATTTGACATAATTTAAATTGATTAAATTAAAAATTAACATGAATAATACTTTTTTGCTTATCTATTCTTTTTAATAATTAATAATCTTTTCCTTTATTCTCTTTTTCAATTCTCCCATTATCATTTGATGAATAATATAAAAGTCAAAAAAAAGATTTTTAGAATATTCATCTGTATAATGTATATTTATTAAGTTATATAAGTTTTGTTGAAAGAGAAAATCTTCTTTGTCTATATGTGGATAAAAGAATATAATCATTAATAAATGTCAATAACATTTTATATAATTTAAATAACTTAAAATATTAATAAGTTAGATGTCCTTGTAAAAATTTTAATTTTTTAAATAAAACTAATTGTCTATAAGATATTGTTAATAAATATTTGTTAAAATATTTAAGATATCTCAAAATTTATTTTCTTTATTTTTTAGAATTTTTCTTAATATATCTTATTTTTACTCTGGAAATTATAACTAAATGGTATATTTTTGAGATTTGATAATGATTAACAAAAATACTTGAAAAAAATAAATACTAATTTTAATTGAAATTGTATTCTTTTTTTTGAGATACTTTAAAAACAAAACGTATGTTTATGTTTGAAAAAATTTTTATAGAAAGTAGGAGATTTCTTTGAGACATAAACCATTTTTCTGGCGATATATTCTTTTTCGTACTATAAATTCATTAATGATGCTTATTATATATATTTGGGTAATGTTTTAAAAGAAAATAATAGTAGTAGGAAACTTTTTCTCTGTAAATCTAACAGTTTTAGTAATTATTTTTTGAATTCATATACAATTAATTAATGTATATAGGATAAACTTTCTTTTGTGAAATTTCTCTATCCTTTTAGATTTTTGTTTACATGAATAAGTTTTTTTTTTCTTCTTAAAAAACAAAAATTTTTTAAAGTACCGATTTTTTAAGTCATTTGTATTACTAAAATTGGCCTAACTAAGGGATTATATATTGACAAAAATATGGATAAATAAAAATAGTTAGTCACTTTTCAAAAATACCTTGTCAGCATTGGACCACATATGTTTATTAAACTTTTTAATTTTTTTTTTTGTATTTTTATTCTTTATGTTAATTTAATTAAAACTGTTTTCAATCTGTTAAGTTTTTATTTTAATTACTTCATAACATCTATTATTCTTATGGGGATATCTACTTTAATTTTATTTTAAACTTTGTTATATCTAAAATGAATATAACGACATTCATTTATTTCAGTACCTCTTTTATTACCTTTTTGAAAATTTTTTATTGATATTCCTCCATCACTCTCCTATCTCTCTCCTTGTTTTTTTTCCCCTACCATCAGAAGGTGTTATAAAAATATTTAATTTCTTTTTATTTTTTGATAAATTGATATATATATATATATATATTGATGAAGATTTTTAGTACCTTCATTATAAAGTTTATCATTTAAGATTTCCTCAAACTCTCTCATACACTTTTCTAAAAAATTTGACAAATCAAAACATGCTTTAGTAAAAAAATTATAGAAAAAAATGAAAAAAGATTGATATGAACATATGGGAGAAGGATTCATTGAATTATTATGTATTTGTTTAACAAAATTTATATTACATTATTGAGTTTTAACCAAAAGAAACCGCCCCACCCATTTTTTTGTTTTCATATCTTTATTTATTTCATTACTTAAATATACTTTTAAAAATATACAATCATTAATATTTCATTCCCCTTAAATATCAATACTTCACGAACCTTTATAACCCTTATATATTTTTTTGTTATGTTCAGAAATTTGCTAAAAAAGTTATCTTTTTTCATCATCCACACAAATTTGTACCATTCGTTTTCCTCATATTTCTCATGTTGGCGTAAAGTGATAAAGAAGAAGAATCACATAACATTCTTTTAATTCATTTTCAAGTTCACATTACTTTTTGTTTTATCATTAATTTTTTGTTCGATTCCTCAATCCATCTTTTTTATTACCCAATTTCTCTTATCATAATTTTTATTTTTCTTTCCTCCGATTTTCAATCTTAATTTTTAATAATTTTTTGCTATATTTTAAAACGTTGTTTAACTAATTAACAAACATTGTGTAATAGACTTTTTTGTTCATTATAAATTAAATATCAAAAAGATTATTGATAAATCCCATTAATAATTTATGAATTTGCCGTCTTGAGAAATTTTAATTTGATGGTAATTCTCGTTATGATAATAATGATCAAAAAACTCAACATATTATTAAATTATCCTATGCCATTTAATGGTATTATTTGTCAAGTAAATAATTATTAAATAAATGAAAAAAATATTGTTAATGTCTTTTTGTTATAAATCTAATATGTGATGGAAAAGTACATTTAAGGGAGTCATAAAAAATATCTATTTAAAATAGATAGATAGTTGAATGTTATTTAAAATATATACAATCTTACTTTTAAATTCATTTTTTACTTCTTCTCTCCTTTTGTTAACGTGTATATTTTTTTAATCCACATATTATAAACATCATAAATATGGCATAAATATTTATAATGTATAATTTTAATTGCATTGTTGTAGAAACAACAAATCACGACATCACTTATTATCCTACTCTCCTACTAAAAGTTTGTATTCATTAACAAATAAAATATTTTTATGTGGATGTGTGCTTACTATTCATCTATCTTTAACCCTAATTATCATATTATTTTTGGTTCTTGTTCTTCTACTTGATATAACAATAAAAAGCAATTATATCGTTTTGAAATTTAACTTACTTCTTCATAGAATTTGTATTGTACAATACACATATAGCTTAATTTAGATATATTATGTACATTTTCTTTGATATATCCGTATCTTTAGAGCTTCGAACGACAAAAAGAAGACTATATAATAAGTATGCTATATATTTTTTAACTTGCCATAGGAGGCATAAATATTATAAAACATATAATGGAAATAAATAATACTATTTCTAATAGTACTTTATTAAATCATGGTATTCAAGGTAATGGAAACGTATTCAAGGAAACAATCATTCCTTTACCGGAATTGATTCTTGGCACTATAACCTACTTGGTAAGCTCATTTTACTTTTATAATGTCACAGCAAATCTTTATTATAAATAACAATTATTTTCGTGTTTTATATAGGTAATTATTATGATGACTGTTGTCGGAAACATTCTTGTTGTTGTAGCCGTCTTTACCTATCGTCCACTTAAAAAAGTTCAAAATTATTTTCTTGTATCATTGGCATGTTCAGATCTGGCAGTCGCAACATTAGTAATGCCTTTCCATGTGGCAAAATTTTTGGCAAGTAAGTTTTTGTTATTATATATGTTTTCCACCTTCTTCTTCATTTTGTTTATTGTATCACATTACGGAACTATATAAATATTTTGTAATTATATAAAAATTTAATTTACTGCAAAAGTTCTCACTATAAGCGTCATTATTCTTTTTTTCTTTTAAATATAGGCACATTTACACAGACACATTTTTGACATTTTTAAAATACGTTTCATTCATATAAATAAAAATATTTTAATTCATTAGCCATGTATAGAGGTGTATTTAGAATATTATTTTTTCAACGTAGATAGGGGAAGAGAAAGAAAAAAAGTAAAATTACCATATTTCCAATTTTCTTATTTATTGTAAATTAAATTTTAATTTCTTTAATTGTAAGGTTTTTTTATTCTAAAAAATGTGATATTGTTGTCTATTTCTAACATAAAATTCCTTAATTTATTATAAGAAACAATATAATGTTTATTATTTATGTTTCTTTTATTTTCAAAAAAAAAAAGAAAAAATAATATTATTTGTATTATTTTATATTTGAAACAAAAAGAAATAATAGCCAATTTGAATAATGAGGGGAAAGAAAAAAATATCTCTTTTTAAATTAAGTATAAAAAAATTTTAATTTTTTTGAAATAATATAATGGAAGGAAAAATTTGTGTATATTGTTATGAGTGTTAAAAAATGTAAAAAATAAAATAAATGCGATGAAAATTAGACTTGTTTTAAATGTTTAGATAACTATTTTTACATTTAATTTTTCATTAATATTTATTGTAGATGGGAGATGGCTTTTTGGTTTTACTTTATGTCAATTCTTCACAACTGCTGATATCTTACTATGCACCTCATCAATTTTAAATCTTTGTGCTATTGCATTAGATCGGTACTGGGCCATTCATGATCCACTGAATTATGCCCATAAACGTACTTTAAAATTTGTCTGCTGGATTATATTACTTGTAGGTTTACCCATATTCTATAATTACTTAAAGAAATAATATTTTTTTTATTTTCCTTAAATGAAAAAAAAATATTTCTCAAGAATTTAAAAATTTAAATGTTTTTAATTCCAAAAATTAAAAAAAAGACAAATATTTACAATTGTCTAAAAAAATTGTTAAAACAATAACTTTAGGTGTGGGTTGCAAGTGTAATTATTTCTGTTCCCCCAATAATTGGGTGGAATGATTGGTCTAAAAGTGAATTGGTAGATTATTGTGAATTAACAACAGAGAAGGCATTTGTTGTCTTCTCAGCAAGCGGGTCATTTTTTGTACCTTTAATTGTTATGATAATCGTTTATTTGAAAATTTTCTTATCAGCAAGACAAAGAATACGAACAAATCGTGGAAGGAGTGCTTTAGTCAGAATACAAAAAACATCAAACACAAATTTAAAAGAAAAGAGAGAAAAAGAAAGAAATTTTAGGAGGGGCATAAATTTTATAGCAAGAAATAGATCATTTAAATATTCAAATAATAAGAAAAATACCATTTCAAAGATGAGAAGCAATCCAACTGATGGTCAAATGGATAGAAAAAATTATATGGATGGACATATGAAGATTGGAAATAAGCTTAGTGCCATAACTTTACCAGATGATACTCCATCAACAGAAATATCATTACCTGGTCCTTCAACCACACAAAAAAATTCCGTTATCTTTCAGTTACCTAATGATGACAAACAACATACCTCTTCAACAAGTTCTGATGATAAGGATAAAAAAATAAGAGATGATGTAAGTTTTTTTTCTAATTAGAGAAAGAAAAATAATATAAATCAATTTTTTTATAGTGTGGAAATCCAACACAAGTATTGAGGAAGCGTGAAAAGATATCAGTTGCTAAGGAAAAAAGAGCAGCTAAAACAATAGCTGTTATAATATTTGTTTTTACCTTTTGTTGGTTACCATTTTTTTGTGCATACATAATATTACCATTTTGTGAATCATGTAATTTACATCCGAAAGTATTACAAGCATTTGTCTGGCTTGGTTATATCAACTCCTCTCTCAATCCTTTTCTTTATGGAATATTAAATTTAGAATTTCGACAGGCATTTCGTAGAATATTATGCCCAAAACAATCTCTCCGTACACGAGTATCTATATTAAGAAGATGATTATCTTAATTTTTTTTATTTATTAATATGATGAATTTCAAACAACAAAATTATGGTTTAGTATAGCAAAATTTCCCTTTACTTTAATTAATAAAAAAATGTTTAAAAAAGATTGTAGTATGCTTGGAAAATTTAAAAAAAATATCATTCTCTTAAATTGAAAAAATTTAGAATTTTTACTTGAAAATCTTCAAGATATCTTTTAAATACTTCTTATAATTTTAACTTTTTGACATATTTAAGAACATTATACTTAAAAATTAACCACATAAAGTACTTTAGGGCATCTAAATTTTGTGATTATAGAAAATAAGTTTCCCTTCATTTTTGATGAGATAATTTTTTTAAACATTCAAAATAATGAATAATTTTTGTTATTATTATTTATAAGAAGCTTTATTATTATTATATATAAACATTTATTATTGTAAATTTTGAAAAGAACAAATATAAACAATAAAAAATTTTTCTAAGAAAACTATGATAATTAAAGATAGAAGAATAAAAAAAAAATTTTTTTTCATCATCTTACAAATCTCCTATTATAATGTCGCTATTGTTAATTGAAATATATGTTATTTAAAAAAATATTTTGTCAAAATAATTAAAGTTTCACAATTCGTTAATATATAAAACAGAAAATTTAAATAATTACTATATCAAGTTTTCAAAAGCACATAATTGTAATTTGACGCTTGAAGGTAAATTAAAAGTATTTTCTTTCTAGATACACTTACAAAAATAAAAACATATTTTTTCTTGTTCTTTAAAGTTTACATTTAAGTTAAATCAATGTAATATATAAAAAAACATTTAGAACAATGATTTGCGTTATCATTATATAATATAAAAAATCATAAATGATTGTGTGACTTTTATTTAGAAAAATATTTAGTTTAGATAAGGAGAGTAACTTAATTAAATAATAATTTAATCTCATTTTTTTATAATTATTTTTTGTATGTATATGGTAATCTTCAATATTGCTCTCCTCTTATGTAGAATTCTATAAAACAGGAGTTTATACTTTGTTAATAAATGAATAATTAAAACATTTCTAAATTAACTAACTTTATTATCTTATATTGATGGTATGCATTGTTAGTTACTTTCTTTTTGTTAATTCATAAAAATATACTTAAAATACAGTTAATTGATTATATTTTGAGTCGATAATTTTCCTCTTGAATTTGTTTAAATAAAAATAAATGTACGAAAAAATGATGCTGCAATGATTTTGATGTAAAAATTATAATAAGTAAATGATGATCACAATAGATAATTAAAAATAATAAAAGAAAATATTTAAATAATAGTATAAGTGTTATGATTTTGAAGAAGTTTTTCGTATGTGTTACTTAAAAGTATAACTTGATAAAATAACACTATTTTTGAATATCAAAAAAAAGTCATCTTTATGTTAGATAAATTTCTTCCGTTATCCATCAAAAAAGCAAAGTTTTCTTTTCAATATTTCGTCTTCAAATTACGTTTTTTTCGATTGTACATTACTTGAGGAACAGGTTGCTTTAAAAGGAACTCCTTAATTCTCCAGATAAAGGAACATTTTTTGAAGAATTTTCAGCATAATTTAGGTAAGATAAATTTTTATGTAGATCAATTGTAACATCTCTTGATCTTATCTCACTAACTGATGATGTTGTTGGTGATAATTGTAAAATATCCCCAGATACCTTATTTAATTGTGTATAATATAGCTTCCCTTCAGATTGTGGAACTACCAATACAGGTTTTGTATATGAATAATTTTGAAATCTTTTTTCTTCTTTATCATTACATGACATCATATTTGTCAAATTTTGCGACAAATACCTATCAACCTTCTCTGATGGCATCTTACTATTACTACTACTACCATCATCATTATAAAAAATTTCTCCTTGTGACAATGATTGCTTTACAAACTCTGGTGCTGATAAAATATTGTTGGAACTTTTCGATAATATATTACTAGCTGAGGTATACTCTAAATTTCCATCACTTCCAAAAGCATCCTTCTCATCAATATCATCAATCTCCTCACAAACCTCTTTTGATAATGGTTCATCCCAATCATCAAGGCGATTGGATGGAAATTTATTGAAGAATTGTCTTTTATCATTAATTATATTAACACCAAAAACTTCATAAGCATATCTTATTAAGTATTCAAAAACTTTTGTTTGATTATGAGCATCAGAGTATAATGTAGCATGATCTTGGAATATTTTTTTATCCTTTGAACTTGATGATTTCTTACGAATTGATGGACTTGGTATTTTCGTCCACATTAATGATGGTGCAATGACATTAGCTAGGTTAAAAGCATTCATTAAATTTTCTGATTCATACCAAGTTACACGATTTAGATGTATTATAAGGTATTTTAATGTAGTGTAGTATGACGCTGGAAGTCTCTTGGTACATTCAATTAATTTTGTTATATCAGGATTGGATGGGTTAATTGCCTAGAATAAAATTGCTATAAACATATATTTAATCTAAAAAACATACATTAGCAACACTAATCCATTCTTTTTGTAGACTGAATGTCATTACAGGTTCAGGTAATTTACGTAAATAAAGTTTAATAACAGAAGCAACATTCATAGGATGAATATCACTTAATTTAATATCTTTATCAGATTCAAGTTTCTCAAAATCTTCACAAATTTGTTCAATTTTACTTTTAACACCACATGTTCTGTAGATACCTTTGCATCTCATACCACGAACTTCAATTTCATATATACATCTTTCTAATATAAATGGTATTTTACACTCCTCTAATGATAAAGAACTTTCAAGTGGTATTCCAAAAATAGACATTCTCCTTCCACCAGATGTTGTTGATTGATTATTGTTTATGGTACCTGGAATCATACGTAATAAATTACCATTACAAAACAATGTCAATCTAGAAAGGCATGTTTTATGGTAAAATGTATCACAAATAGTACATTGATATGTGGAAAGGAGTGAAATATTCTCGCAATATGAACATTTTGTTGGTTGGCGTACTCTTTGTAGTTTATGAGATCTAAAATTATAAGATAATTAATGAAATTTTGGTGGTAAAGTAAAAAAAAACTACTTTGCAGCATCTGATGGATCATCGACATTATTATCAAATAGGCGACCTGAAAGAAAAATGTTATTAAAATACATTTGAAAATAGTTGAGATAATTGGAATTAACTAATTTATAAGAATTTTCTAAATTTATAAACAAAGTAGGTGGATGCTTTTTATAATAAATTGAGTGGGTAGAAAATTAATTCCTCGAAAATGTTATTTATATCACGGAATATAGTTATCACGTCATTTATAAGAAGTTATCTATTAAAAGCATTATCATCTAAAAAAATATATAAAAAAATTATATAAATTTTGTCATATGCCCTATAATGGGGTAGAAAAAATTTTTAAACTTATTCTTCTTACTCATGCTTTTCTTTTGACGTCTAGTAGAATGCGCTAATGGTATAGCATGGGAGTCTTCTAAATTAAGTGCATTCCTTCTTCTCGCTACAGCAGCAGATATTTCATTTTCACCAAATAAACCATCTCCACCAAATAATGCTTTATTTTTTGAAGAATTTTTTAAAAGATATTCATCGCTTTCACACTTTGCAAGGTTTCTGTAACAAAATTATGACAGTTATAATATAAAAGAGGTATAAAAATAACGTACTTTCTTAGACCTGATGATGATGAAAGAGGTCTTTTAGGAAGATTCTGCAAAAATGACATGTACTCTGTTCCAGGGGTATAATTTCTTATAGCATTTGACAATTCCTGATATGTACTAGGTAGGGAATCCCAAAGTTCAGAAAGTGCCTACAAAAAATTAGTAAAAATAAGGGATAATAACAAAATGTTAAGCATACCTGAAAGTAATATATTGAACAAGCCTTTGTTGATTGATCACAATGATAAATAAGTTCACGTAACTGACTAATAGTAGCTTTCTAAAACATAGAATAAGTTAAATTTTTATATTTTTCAAGTTTTAAAATGTAATAAATAACAGAATTGTATAAATAAAAACTTTTTAGTAGTGTAACATTTTATAAAAAAATCAACATTTTTTCCTTAAAAATATTTTTGAAAATATATGTAAATATAAATATTATGATATTTCATAAAAATTAAGAAATAAACTTAGATATATAATATAATAACTAATGTAAATATATCTTTATTATTTATTTATCTTCATCCCTAAGAGACTTTTTTGTAAGAATTATCTCTTAAACTCTTTCCATTGATTAAATAATGTAGATAAAATTTATTTTAAAAATAATTTCTATGATATTGAAGTTTATAGTATATCAAAGTTTGGAGATAGGTGGTATTGATGAAAAATTAATAGGTAATGAATAAATATTTTATAATAAACTTTTTTTTCCTCTAAACAATAGATAAATTAATATATATTATATGATGAACCTTATAAAATATTAGCATTCTTATTTAAGCATTGTATTAAAATTTAAATAAGATAAATAAAATTAATAATGTAATATAGAGTATATAAGAATACTTTCTTATGATATCTTTTGTTTAAGTTACCAAAACTTCTGCTCCCTTATTTCTCATGGATATAGCCTATAGGAAATATCAAAGAAACGGATATAAAAGATATGTTGTAAGAAAGTTTGAAATGTAATGATAAGAGATGTGTCAAATAAAGACTCAATTTGTGAGTATTTGATTAAAAAACGCATCCAACTAAAGTTTACTATCAAAAAAACTTTATTTGTAAAAGTATTATTTATGATATTATTAAAGCAAAAAAAGAAACAAATTCAAACCATGTTACAATATCAATAGAAAAGTTATGATTTAATAATCATGTTCGTGTTTACAAATTTCTAATAAATATTCTCTAAAAAAACATGCAAATATGGTGTTAAAAAGGAGTTAACATATAATATCAATACATTTAATAATCATTCCGAAACCACAAAAATTTTGGCGATAGATGTTTTAAATGATAATATCACATCTAAATATACAATTTTTATATATACATTATAAATCATCAAACAATTATTAGCATTTAAAAGTTCGGGATAATCAAAATTTAATTTAATTATTTGCTTATCATTTTTAACTGTAATATTTAGTGGATAAATAACTTTATTAAATTCATAAAATTTTTTAACCCTCCTCCATTTAATCATTAACACATATAACTATAAAATAGAAATACCAACACCTGTATAGTGTATACAGTTTAGGAATTGAAATAACAAAATTAAATATATAGTATCAAAAGGTAAAGATATAAAATTTTAATTTATCATATATGACGTATTTATTAATTGTATATTTATTTTATGAGTAATGATAAAAATTTCTTGAAATTCCTAAATAGATAGGCAAAATTATATTTGTAATGTGATAGGTGGTATGAAATTTATATCATAACTAAAAAATATTAAAACTTTAATAAAACATATCACATTATGGCATATTTTATTATACCATAAATGATGTAATGAAAAGTTATTATCTAACAAAAACATTCAAAAAGGAAATATTTATAAGGAGATTCAATATGGTAAGTTTAATTTAAAATTAATTATAAGAAAACAATAACCACATATATAGAGAAGGAGTAAAAGGTTCCCCTAAAAATAAAAAGACAAAAAAGTCGAGAAAAAAAAGATTTTAGCATGAAAAAATATACTTAAACAGAAAGTTACATTTATTACAAAAAAAAATAAAAGTCATAATATTCCTTTTTTATCAGATTAGAATGAGAATGGAAAATTTTCATAGACATATCTTTCTTTTTTATCTGATTTTTTTTACAGTTAGAGGAAAAAAATGTTTTGACATAACATTATAAGCATCTAAACATATTTTTATAGTTTATATATTTTAACAAAAAAATTCATTTATTGGTAGTTCCATAAAATTAAAATCTTATTAAAAAGTTATAAATATTTAATGAAGTATAGAATTTTGCGATTGAAATTTTTAGTTTTTTTTAAACAAACGTTAAGAGTTAATGTTGTAAATAATTTTTTGGTATAATCTAATAATTAATATATTAAATAGGATGAGGAGTCTCGTTATCTCATTACAAAAGTTACACAAACATTATAAAAATTGTCTAATTAGTTTAGAGAAGAAATAAAATTTTTACAAAGAATTACCTTCTCGAATGATCATTATACAAATTATATATAAAAAAAATATCTATAATCCTTATGCTTATAATGTAAAAAAAGTATTGATATAGTAGTCTTTTGGCAACACCATATCCATGTCATATATGATTTATGAAGTCTATTTATTAAATAAAAAAATCTAATAATAATAAGGTCATTGAGTAGGAAAATATTTATACACATTTAAGTGAG
Organism: Strongyloides venezuelensis; assembly: GCA_963280985.1. NCBI lineage: Eukaryota > Metazoa > Nematoda > Chromadorea > Rhabditida > Strongyloididae > Strongyloides > Strongyloides venezuelensis. Next base: position 6,915,845 of record CAUJLX010000001.1, on the reverse strand, counting down.
TGGTAAAAAAGATTTCAACCATATTAGTTTGTTAATAATCAGAACAAAAAAATTTCTAGTAATAAACTTATATTTTGTGCATATATGTGGTAAAGAAGGAAGCTAAATCGTGAAGTTTTAAGAAGAAAAGTTAAAAGAACAGAGTGTGTTTTGTTATTGAAATTGTTATTTAAACTTTTTAATTGTCAAAATATGTGAAAATAAAAGCTTAATAAATGTAGTGTTAAAAATGTTACTTAATTTACCACTTACTATATATTTAATATTTTTGTGGTAAAAAAGAATATATAAATGGAGTGAAAAATTATTTTTGAACGGGTATTTTTAATATATACGAAATACATAAACTGCGAAACGAATTGAAGTAATTATAAAAAAATTTTCTTTTTTCTTATTAGTCTTTTTGATGCTAAAAAGAAAAGACTTTTTGAATTATAAATTACTATTATTCTTATAGAACAATGAAAGCATCGAAAAACTAAAATAAATTCCATGTTTTATTAAAAAATAGATATATCATTTTTCACATTTCGATAGAGGTAATTTTGTTAATTTCAACCACAAATTTATTTATATAATAGTTATTTAATAAAGTTAATTTTGTAAGCCCATCAAAATTGTTTTTTTTCCCTATTATTTAAAGCTCCTACATTTTGAATGGTGTGAATTGTGAAACAACGACAGAGGGAATTACGTTATATAATTATTTATTTTTATGATAGTAAAAATAATATAAAAAGTTTCATTGGGTATGAAAAGAGGATGACAAAAATGGAGGAAAAAATATAATTAAAAATATACTGCCAATTTGAGCATATCATTCTTTTTTTGGTACCATCTTTTTTTTACAAAATTCTCCATTATTTTAAAGAGCTTTTATTCAAACAAGAAGTAAAAAAATTTAAATTGAGAAAAAAATATCCCATTTGATATGTAAATTAGAATGAAAATTTTAAATTGATAATAGCAATACCAAAATTTAGAAGATTTTTAATTAGGGTGGGTGATAAGAAAAATTAAATGAAAATATAGTGTCTTATTATATATAATTTCCGTATATATATATATATATTTAAGAAGTTAACTATATATCTTTACTCTTCCATACACATGAAAGCCTTTTGAATAATTTTGTACTTTGATATTTTTCAATTTTTTTAACACAACCACAAATTAATTTGAAAAATGGTTCCATCGTAGATGAAAATGCATAAATATATATGTTATATATATGTGTATCTTCCAAATATGGTGATAAAAACAAGAAAATGACAAAAAAAGTGGTTTTATATATTGTTGTGGGGGGATAAAATATGCGTGAGGTTGGTGAAGGAAAAATAAATAAAGGAATATTAAAATTAGATTTCAACCATAACATATTTTTTCAATTAACCACCAAATTTAAATTGATTGTTTTTTCATATGCTAATTTTAATGAACCATTTAACATTGTAATATAAATTGCAGAATTTTTTTGAAGAATGATAATAAATCTTTTAAGTCAGTGTTTTTCTTTTTTCAAAAAAAATTTTTTTTATTACAAGTATCACATAAAAGATAAATATAATTGTACATATATATATGCTCTGAGACCATATGCCTAAACTTGTTAACATGATTCTTAAGAAAAAAATTTCTATGAAAATATTTAGATATGTAGAAAGATTTTTTATGTATATTGTAATAGAAAGAAAATGATGGGAAAATAATATTAAGAGATAAAAAATAAATAACGACTATATGATAATAAAAGAATAATTGAGAGATATATTAGGGGGCCTTTTAGGGATTGTTAAAGATAAGGAAGATTTAGTTTATAAGTGTAATAAATTTTTATACATCTTATTTTCAAAAAAAAACCATAATATTTTTTAATAATAAACAAATAAATAAATTTACTATGTTTCTAGTACTTTTTTAAAGAGGAAACTAATATTCCATGTGTATCAAAAGTCTTAAATAAAAATATCTATTTTATATCTGAAAAAAATATTGCAAAACTTATTTTTTTGTGTATAAACAAATTAAATAAGGTAAAATATGTTAAGGAGAGAAAAATTATGAGTATTTATAAAATAAGGGAAAAATAAGCAAATATTTTGCCTATACGACGCCTCCTCCAAAAGATGATTGATACTTTTTGGTAAGTGAAAAGTTGCAGTTAATTCTTTAACTGAAAACTGAACTAAGTGAGAATAACATTGAAGGGTTATTGGAGTATGGTCATTTAAATCATCTATGAACTTTTGTTAATTTTTAAATTTTAACCAATAAAAATAAATATTTTTAATGTAAATTAATTTATAATTTATATTTATTAAATGACAAGAATATTATATGGTATAATTTTAACTATCTTTTCTGTAAATACTTTAATTTATTTAAATTTAATTTATAAAAAATCCATGTATTAATATATTTTTCATTCCAAGATAAATAGTACTTTTTTTTCTAACAATCAAAATTAATGGTTATTTATAAAGACAAAAAGGGCGTTAAATTATTCATATCATATCTATACTTATCAACATTTTGTGGTAATATTTAATTCTAAAAAGTTATAATAATTTGTAATGCTAATTAATCAATCATAATTTTTTCATCATTCCTGGAATTTACCAAACTTTAATTATTTTGAAAGAAAAAAAAGCGAGAATAAATTAAAGTCTAGTCTAAGATTGACTTTAAAAAATTGAAAAACTTTGTGAAAATATATGTTAATTTAAATAAAATTTATCTACTAGTTTGAATTATATTTTTAGACATCTATCTTTAAACATTCTCTATAATTAATTTGTAAAAAAAAGTTTAGAAATTGCAAATTTTGTAGGAAGTTAAAAAACAAAGGCAAAAAACTTCCTAATAAATATTTAATTTTTGTAGGCGAGAGAAAAATATTTATATGAAGTGCCATTATTTTTAAATAATTGTTTGTCATATTTTATAAAAAAAATACTAATGAAATAAAATAAAAAATATATTTTATAGTTAATTATAAATTACTATAAATGTATGGATGTATGTGAAAAAGTTTATCTTATTTTTCTTTCCTCCTACCTAAGAGTGTTGAAGAAAGAAGAAAAAAAAGATACATTTTTGTTTGTAGTTGAAAATTTGTTTTCTAAGTATGGATACCTAAGAGGAATAGTATTGTCAGGAATAATAAATAAGTATGATAAGTTAAAAGAAAAAAAAGATTAGATAAATATATTATATGCATGATACTTTAAACTTTTGTGTTAAATGGATATTTTTTTAATAGTCCTTAAGGATATCTCTTTAAGTATAAAAAGACATGTAACTTTTTGTCATGCAATCTTCTTAATTTAACTTTAAAAAATGTCATTTAACTCCCTAAAGGTATATTTATGATAATAAACAACTTAGACATATGTCAGATTAATAGATAACGATACATAAATAATGTATATATTTTGTAGATAAATTAAATTTAAACTATATATTTTTATGAATGAAAATATACTTACTAATAATATAATATAAAATGTTACAAAAACTATTATTTATATTAAAGATATTATAGATAATTACATGTTTTATATAACTCACCTTAGCTCTTTCAACACCTTTGTATTTTACGACACATCTCATTTTCTACCTGTTTAACATAATTTTTAGCCTCATCAACCTAAAGAAAAAAATATATAATAAATAAAAATAAAAAATTATTAAAATATTAAATGAATTTAATTTGAGTAATATGTATACCTTAGCAAGTGCTGTATCCTCATTTCTCTTCCGTTTATCCATCTCTTTCAAACTCTTCTTTGGATCAATACTATAAGTAAATGAGTTAACATTTTTTTCTGATCTCATTGCTGAATTTTTGGCTTTTATATAGCCATCTTCCTTTGATATTAATACATTCCTCGCTTTAATTAATTCATTCTCACTTTCCTTTAATTTTTTAATATCCTTAGAAAATTCATTTTTTAAAGATCTTTTAAAATTTTCCTGCTCTTCCCTTTTCTTTTCAAATTCCTTAACTTTATCATTTATAGAATCATAAACTTTATAAACATTCTCACAAAAATTAAGGTCACAATCAAAACATTCCATATAATGTTCCAATAATGGTAAATGTTTTTCATTCTTAAAAATAGTTCTTGTCTCTTTAGTTAGTGCCATAATTTTAGAGGCATGTTCCTGTTCAAGATCTATTCTTTTTTTAATATACGTAATGATTTCTTTAAAATGTTTAGATTGATTTTTGGTACACTCAAATGCTACGCTTATTCCATCTTCTTGATCTGCTAGAAATTCATCTAATTTATCACCAGGAATAAGTTGGCAATTATTATCATATGAATATTTATGCTTAAAGGATGAATGTCTTCTAACTAATGGAATTTTTGATGATGGCTTTGGTGTTTGTGAACTCATTGCTGGTGTTGAATATTTTCCAGCCAAACGGTTTGTTCTTCCGGCCTCTTTTTTATTGCTATTTGTTATATTAAGCATACTGATTGATACATCTCTAAATAGAGGAATAAATAAGACAAAATATTTATAATATAATTAGTGGTAATATATTTTCCAAAATATTTATATTTTCACAACAAAATTATAATATTTTTTTTAATACACAATTTATGGTCATTTTAAATAAAATGTAATTAAAATTGAGGGGAAATTTATATTTATTATAGTATTTTTAACAATTAAATATAGGGAAAAAAAATATTTAAATATATATTTTAGTACTTTTAATAAATAATATAAATTTTAAAAATACTTGGCTATATGTGTTATGTAAAATAAAAATCCATTGAAAAATTTAGTAACTTAAATATATATTTTTCGAGTTCAGTGATTTTTGATGTCATACTAAATCGGAATTTTTTCTGCATTATAAATTCTAGTAATATATATTACTTGTAGAAATATGAATTTTCTGTTGAATCACGTATAGAAAGCCTTATAATATTCTGAAACTTAATAAAAATGACCCTAAAAATTATAAAGTTTTGGTTCATTGAACTATTCCATGTTGCTAATATTTAATGGATTTTTATTTATTTCTTTTTTATTTTATATTAATATATCAAAAGCCAAATATTATATATATAGAGATGCATCCTTATCTAGTAGTGATGTCAATTTTTATATAAAAATGATGAAATCAAATATTAACATTCAAGCTTGTTAAAATCTTATATAACTATGAAAATTAAAGGAAATAAACTAGCTACATCTCAACTAAATCATCATTATTCCATTCTTTTATATATTTATATAAAACAACATAATTTAAATAATCAAATTTTTAAAAAATTCAGGTTTTAAATGATACATTATTTTAAAAAAGCAACTAATTTTCACAATTAATTAGAAAAATGTAAAATGTTAATAGGGTACAATTTTTAAACACATAATGGTATAATTTTATATACACACTCATATATACATTTGTGCATATGTATACGTATAGGAAATGATATAATAACATCCACCAATGGTAAAAACTTACAAACTTTGTTTCAATGTATTTCCCACAGCTCCTTCTAATTTATCAATGCAAGCTAACGTTTTTGATGTATCTATTACAGCATCGGCAAAATTGATCTCTGTAATTACAAAAAATTTATTTTACTATATTATTATTATTTTTTCTTATATAAATGAGAGAAGAAGGAAGGAGAAAAAACAAGATTATGGATAAGGGAGAATACTTTTGAGGATTATTAATAATTTATGGAGTAATATCTTGTAAAAATTTTAACAATATATAATATATTTATTAATAATAAAATTACCACATATATCCATAAAATAGTGGCACTTATTTAAAACTCCTTTGAGAAAATCAGCACCACAATATAAAGTAGATCACAACTAAAAGAATTAATCTCACCGATTTCAAAAAGATTTTCAAATACTTCTTGTTGAAATATAACAATAATATGTGTATTAAAAAAATATAAAAGTTTTCAATGTATAATGTCTTTTAAAAACTTATTTTTTTGCTTAATTTATTTGTTGAAACATAAAATTCAACTATATTTTTAATAAGTACATCCATGAAATATATTCTTAAAATGTAAAATGTATAATTTTTCAAATATATATATAAATAAATCTTATAACTATATAAATTTGAAATATTACAAATTAGTTGTGGAAAATATAAATGTATAAAAAATGATGTTTAATATTTATTTGTCTATTTTTATCTTGAAGGAGTATATATATACATTTAAAAATGGATCATTTTTTATGCATATCTAATAGAATATGGTAATAAATATGAGAATAAAAAAGTTAATTGTTATCAAAATAGAATAATTTTATTAATTATTATCATTACCTTTAATACTATGTATTAATTGACTTGTTGGTATGAGAACGTGAGATGTTTTGAAGAGTGGATAACGAACTAGAAGATCTCGAACAGACTGTGATACCATAGATAATGCTGCGTGTACTTGTACACATTTCGATTCCCCATCTAAAATAATGTTAATGATATTTATTAGGAAATATTTTATTTATAATAATAATAAATTATATAACATAAATATATAAACATTACCTGGAACATAGGATGATGAATCTAAAGAGATTCGTAGTCTGTTAATGTGTTCTGAAAACAACTCAATATCACGAAGGAGATCCTCCGACAACTGTAAAAAGCAGGTGATTAAATATATATATGATGAAAAAATAATGAGAATAAAATTTACCGAATTTTCATCAATTGTAATATCATTTACATTGTCGCTACTACTCCAACTGCTAGCCATTTTTATGAATAAAAATTAAGTTTTAATAAAATTGATGTATACAAATATGTAGTTATAGATTATATGAAGGAAATTGGAAAAACTAATAAAATATAACTATACTTTTTCCAGAATAGAATTATCTTTGTATTTAAAAATTTTGCAAACTTTAAATAACTTCTATTATATCTTCCCTCTAAAACAAATAGGTTTTTTAAATTAACAACATTAGTTTTAATGGTATGGTTTGTGTAATATCTTTCTTTGGGTAAACAAACTTTTTTCTAATGATATTAAAAAATTACAATATCTCTCTTTTATTTTTTTACCATCTTTTATACAGGAGTTGATAGATAAAAAAAATTTGACATTGTATAAAGAAGAATTTTAAAAATAAAAATGGCAAAGTACAGTAAATCAGATAACATCTTCTTTCGTCATAAATTTGAATAATAAATTATTAAAAGTTATAGATATTCGTGAAAAAGATGATGTATCAATTCACAATATAATGTGAAAATAGGATGTTTATAAAAAAGATGACTATTGATATTTATATGTATGATATGAAATGTTTATTATTTATTTTTGTTAGGTAAAAAAAGAATTGAATGTTATGTGCTCCTGAGTGATAAAGACGGAATATAAATAAATACAATTTGCCAATTTGAAACTCAGGAAAAGAAAGTAATATTAAGAAAAAATAAATTTATTAATGAGAAATGTTAGCAATTTTATGAGATAATATGATATATAAAACAAATAACAAAATTTATTTTCATTATTATTAGATTTATATTAATTTTTTTTTCATTTTATTGAAAAATTAATTTTAATTTCTTAATGTTTATATGAATTATAGTTCTTATAAATAACTGTAAGTAAAGAAAGATTCTCATAGTTTCTATGAGTAATTTAAGGAAAAAAATGTTTAAAAGGAATATGAATGACTACAAAAAGACATATACGTTTTATTGAATAAAAAATTGTTTAACAAATTATTATCTTATAATGATTAGGAAAATTTAATTCTCCTATCATTCGTGGTATAATATTTTAAAAAAGACATTTGAATATGTAGATGTGGTTTTTATATATTTAATTGAGTAATTAAATCAATTAAAATTTTTACATGATATAATATTAATATTTCCATATAGAAACATTTTAAAGGATAATAATCAAAAGGAGAGTTATATATGTATATTTAATGAGATAAAGTATTTTCATTGGTTGGTAACATTATAAAAAAATTGCATGCCTTATTCAGTAATATACTAAATAAATTATCTTACATTAATATTAGAAGTGCAAAAAAAAAATATAGATAAGAATAAAATCAAAAAAAAAAGAGTTAAGAAATAATTTTGTTTCAATAATTGTTTTTTCTGTATGTGAAATTCAATAATAATATTTTAAAAAAGATTAAAATTATTGGAAGAATAAATATTAAGATAATTTCAAATACCAAAGTTACTCAAGGGAAAAGATTTTTAATTTTTTACTTAATCCAACTGAATCATAAACAAAACATATTATTGAGGAGAGAAAAAAAGTCTTACATAAAAAAATAATTTTGATAGGGTTAAAAGATTAGATAATTTTTAATTAATTAGTCTTTTTTATAATAAGTACGATTTTAAAAAAAAAATAATAGTTCAAATTAGAAGATTGGTATAAGATAGTTAATGTTTTTTACTAATTTAACAATAAAATGTTTTGAATGTACTAACATGGTGAAAAAAAATTATTTATCTTGAATTTCTAATAAAAGTACTATTTTAGATATCTTTTTGTTCATAAAAATATAAAAAACATAAAGCACTGAAATTTAACAATATTTTTAAAAAAATAAATTTATTATATAGGATTTTTCTTTAAATTTAGTAACACGCTATAAATATTTAAATATTTAAAAATAACAAATTGCTATTAATTTGCTCGTTTTTATTAACCAATTGTGTAGGCGAGAGATAGGAAACGTTATAAATTTTAGTTAAATATACATTAAAGGTACAAAAATACAGGTGATATAATAGAGTCATTAGTTAAATACGGAGGTTGTAAAATAGTATATTAAAATACCAATATTTTATATTTTAAAACTTTCAATTAATGACCATATTTAGCTCGTGATTTATTAAAAAATTCAACTAAAGATGTGAGTAATATTACAGGTATTAAAAAATTTAAGTATAATAAAAATGGCCTTTAGGTTTTGTTACCAACAAATCGTACTATATGGTATCTGCTAAGTGATAATTAGTAACCTCCAGTCAAAACTTTGGTATTTTGTGGTATTTATATCATATAAAACAAAATATATATCAAAAGTCAGCTGTTTTAGTTAAACTATATGATCTCTGTAATTCTAAGCTAGTGATTATAAATTAACCTCTGCCGTTAGTTTTATATTAATGTTAATAATATAAAAGAATATAAATTTAATGTGTGATAGGATTTATAAATGTGACAATAAGATAAAAAGTTTAACTATATATTTTAAAAAAGATTAAATATAATAAAACAGAATTTATAATAATAAATTTATACTAAAATTAAAACTTACTAAAACTGTCTTTTTCATTAAAAGTGAAAAAAAAGATTAGTGTTTTGAATTATTTTCATCTAAACTATCATATTACCCAAAAAAAAGATGAAGAAGAGGATATTAATATTATGTGGAAGGAAAATTTCTCCCTATATATGTATATTAATTAAGAAGATGAAAAAAGATAAAAAAAATTTTATTTTAATGATAAGAAACAAAATAAAATATCTTTCACAACTATTGTAATTTAAGAACAATTAAATAGATAAACATCATCAAACTTTCATTTTTATTTTTCTAAAAATAGGAAACATAAATTTTAAATGAAACAGTTACGAAAAAGATGGTAAATTTTAAGTTGTCAAAATTTTCCTTATCTATGGATAGAAAAATACAATTTACATATAGTTTGATTTAGAAGATAGAAGTATAAAAAAGTTTTGCTAACGAGAAAAAAGTTTGAATATGTCATATATGTTAGGATACCAATATTTTATTGTTAATGTAAAAGTGGTACAAAAAAGTCAAATAATATAAAAATTGTAAAAGAAACAACGTTATACTCATATGGTAAAAAATATTTTTATGATAAATGAATGAGGAAAAATATTTATTAAGTATGATCAGAAAAAAAATATTCCATTTATTTACATTAAATTTATATTTTTATTTGTCATTTGAAACATTAATGTTTATGATAAGGGAAAATCATAAATTTTTTTAGAGTAATATTTAAAAGAGGTAAAATGAGGATAAATTTTCTAGGAGAATGAAATATAGCAGTAGAATATCATAAATTATATATAGATATATCTCCCACGAATATCATTAAAAAAGATATTTACCTCATCAATAATCTTCTACAACGCTTTTGTTTTCAAGAATCGCTATCTTTTATCTATCATTTATCACTAAAACATTAAGTATTTAGTTATTTAACCTCCAAAATAAATAAATGAATAGGCTAATATGTTTTTTTTTATTTTCTTACTTATTGTAATGTTCCGATGCATAATATGACAAATAAACATTTTAACTACCTACTAAAAAATTAACAAACAAAAAGAATAAAATTACTAACAAAACATTAGTATTATTAATGTTAAAAAAAATGCGTACTATTATTCATTAAAATAGACATTTAGTAAACAAAATTAATAATAAATAACTTTTCCTTTTTAAAAAATCATATTTTTATAAAATATTCTCTCCTTTGTTTTTAGAAAATTATTTTTAAACAAAAAAATTTTTAATACTTAAGAAAATGAAATTCGGCAGTTAAATTTAGAACAATGAAAAAAATTAAATTTTTAAAGTATAAATTTTTTACTCTACCCATTGCACATTATATTTAATGTAAACAATAAAATTGTATAGTAAAAATTTCAAAATATAAATTGAACTTTTTTCTTCTTGGTACAAAAAATTATCTTAAAAGTTTCCTTTAGATAAAATAAATAAAATTTAGTTGTTTTTTTATTTTATAAACATCGAATTATTCTTAAACTTTAATTAATGTGACGATAAAATGCACGATAAATTAAATGAGGAGAAAGAGAAAGTAATGACGATGGAAAGAAAAAAATAAAAAAAAAAAAGACAAGAGCTAAAAAAATATCTCCTTTTATAATAATAATATTTTTTTATATAATAAATGTACTTTATCATTAATAAAATATTATAAATAGTTATATTAAAAAAATTTTTGATACAAAATTTATTTAATCTACAACGTATTTACATTAAATTAAAAAATAGAGAGATTGAAAAATAAAATAAAAAATAGGAATAAATTTCATCATAATTTATTATGATTTTTTTATCTCATAGATATACAAAAAGATGTATTATGTATTTTTATTTCAAAAATCAAAATAACCACTTATAATTTCATTCTTTTTTGATAACAAAATTAGTAATTGTAGAAAATTTCTACTGTATTTTAAAAAATATATCATTTTATAATTATTATTTGTATTGGATAGAAAAATAAGTGATAAGAAAATGTTGAAATTCTAAAGTTAACATATGGTTATTTTTAAAAAATTTTTATATTTTTGAAAAGTAAATAGTTTTTTTAATAATGTTACAAGTTTGTCTTTGTTGTAAGATTTATCATTCATGTGTGATCAAGGAATTTTTTTAACAGTTTGCATTATTTAAATTGTGTACATTGATATTAACTTTTTTTTGTTATTAAAAAAGTATATAACACAATGTTTTTTTGCTGAAAATACTGAAAAAGGATAAAAAAATTTTATTTAGATAATTGATAAAAAACTATTTTACTCTTTTTGATATAAAATTCATCTCATTTAAGATGTGGTATTTACTAAGGAAGAAAAAAACTTTGATTTTGCGATAAAATATTCTATTACTTTTTATTTATATGATTTAAAGTGAGTGATAAAATGTTGTTTGTTAATTTATAGATTTCTCTATGATAAACGGATTTCTCAAAAATAAATTATTTTAATATCGGTAATTGCTATTAATTTTTATATTTTTAAGATTCTTCCAAAATTTTAGAGTAACAATTAAATAAAACAAAACTGTATGTAAACAAAATCTAAGGTTTAAAGTACATTTGCTTTTCTTGATTTAAATAATTTATTTCCATCTATCTTGATATCGTAATAAAATATTAAAATATTTTTTTGAATAATAAAGGAATGCATACAAAAAGTATAACAATATTTATAATAAGAAAATTTTAAATTTTTTTATAAATAGAAAAAATACCATACATTTTTCAAGAATATTTTGAATTTCAAAAAATTATAAAGAATATATTCTTTTGATAAAAATTTGTTAATATGAGTATAATGTTGAGGGAGAATAATTATTTGAGTACTTTTGATGAAATACCACATTATCAATATATTTTTCTCTACATAAAAAACAACATGTTTCATATATTTTTTTAAGACTTAAAAATACTTTAATAATATGAATACTAAAAATATTTTCAACAATATTTAAATAATTTATTAATTTTTTATTAAGATAATCTTAAATTATGATACATAAATAAAGCTTTTATTATAATAGAATGACTATTTTTTATGCATATAATAATCAGCAGTTTGTTCTTACTCTATTTTATTTGATTTTTTGAATCTATATTTTATTTACATTAATTAACATTGATATATTTATTTTTTTAAAACTTCAGTCCCACATTTCCTATTGTAAAAAACAATTAAACTTCTTTTTGTTAAATTAAAAAGTGTTTATATATAAAACATTGCATGAAATTAATAATAAAATTTGTATGAATAAGTATATATAAATTACTTTTATTAAAACAAATTATAGTTTGATATTTATTTATATCATTCTCTTATAATTATTCTGAATTCCTAAGGCAATAATTTAACATATCGTACAAGGTAATAAGTAACAACAAATATTTGGTAATAAAATGTACTTGAATGATAAAATTTATAAATTTTAGATTATTATTAATAAATTTTATTATTTAATACCATAGAGAGAATAAAGAGGAAATAAAAATACATTTTATGCATCTTTGTACATCTTAAAATTTTATTTTTAAGATTCTTCTCACATTTTATAATATGATTTTGTTAATTTTATCTCCACACAAAAAAAAATGGAAATTTTCAAAAGTTTCTTTCCTAATAAAATATTGTAATTATAAAAATGTATTATGAGTAGCAGAAAGGAATAAAGAAAATTGAGAGGTATTTGATAATTACAAATTTAAGTAGCAATATAATAATTATTGTTTAAGCATCTATTTTTTTTATTTATCCGTTTTCAACAAATCTCCATTTGTTTATTCTACAAGCAATGAATGATTCCATTAATTAATTTTATCTTTAAAAAAATATATAAATAAAAATTTTTAAAATAAAAAGATTTGTACTTTGGCAGAAATTTTCATTTTTAAATTTCTACCTATTCATTAATAATTAAGGAGAGTTATTTATTTTATAATTAATAATAAACATTTATATTTCTAAATTACCATTTCTTAGTTGGTTGTTTTGTTTATTTAATGAAAAATTACTATTAAAATAGTAAAAACTTAATACTTTACTTCCCAAAAACATTATTTTTTGATCGAAAAGAAGCTCAATTTTTATGAGATATAACAACAAAACAATGACATTTTTTAAATTCCTTTGTTCAAAATTTAATTATTTTTCTATACTTCATGACAAGAACTATTAAAATTTTTTACCTTTTATACAATAAATTTTACAAACATTTGTTTAGTTGTAGTTAAGGCATAATAGAAATATCATAATCTTCTTTTAAGCTCAACATAATTATATATAGGATATGTATAATCATTATTAATTAAAAAAACAGTATTATTTTGATCTTACTAACTTCTAATTAATTCAATGACTGTCTCTGAAGGGAATGAAGATGACAAAATAAGAAAAGGTATTTGTTTGTTACTCACTTCTAAAAATATTTGCAAATTATATTAAAATTATCTAAAAATTATTTCTTTTTTTGACAATTTTTATTTCTTGTCTAATTATTAATAAACTTTTATTTTTTCTTCTAAAAACATACATTTTTTTTGTTTTAGACATAAAAAAATGACAAAAAATTAATTTTTATTAACACCAAATTAATTCCTTGTTTATCATAAATTTTTTTTTCTGTAATATATATATTTTCTTATCTTTTTATTAAAAGTTTAAAATAAAATGAAATATAAAAATATTAATTATAGAATATTTTTTATATCTTTTTTTATTAAATCTTAAAAATAAATGTTACAATTGCCTTTGACATATATATTGAAAATATTATTTTACTTTCTAGAAATATTAAAATAAAGATATAGTTAAGGTGTTTCGAAGCTGACATATTCTAGTTGTAAGATCAAGCTTATCTAAAGTTTATATTTTGACATTTTGAGGCTAAAATAAGAGTCTTTATAAAATATATATATTTAATTTTAAAGGTTAATTTAATTATAGATTTCTAATGGTACATTTGCAGCTATGCATTTAAAATTAAAAAAAATTTATTTAATAATATTATATTTGTTATTCTACATCAATTTAAGATATTAACAGTGATATCATTTAGTAGAACATTTTCTCTGATTATTTTATATAATAAATTGGTCAAGAAATTATATTTTAGTTATTCATATTATATGTATGTAAATTAAAGGTGAATTTATGTATACAAATAGTATTTAGTAATAACTTTTTTCTTTCATTTATCACGGAAGAATTAGTTAAAAATTATTTAATAAAGTGAGATCCCATTATTACTTATTATATTATTTTTCAATTTTGTAGATATGGATTGTAATTAAAAATTCATCTTTACATACCACATCGATTTTGCCATCCATGAAATGAGGACCACTAAAATTATTTTTCCATCCTAATTTTTTTCTTTATCTTCACTCTCTTGACGATCATAAGTCATAAAGCATTAATATATATTCAAAAATAACTACATAATACATTTTTATTTTTAAATGGGAGTAATCAAAAACATATTTATAATATATTTGAGGGTAATTAATTACCCATAAGGAAATGTTTTTTTCCAAAACTAAAACAACACATGTTTTAAAAATACTTCTCCATATACTAAACCCCACCTCTTTTGTCTAGTTAGATAAACAATATATTTATTTGTATGAAATATATCATATTTCAGTACAAATAAGATAAAATCAAATTTAATATAATCATACGAAAATGAAAAATTTTTCCCTAAATGCTTATTTTTATTTATTTGTAATTTTATTTTTAAAGATTTATAAATAAAATTTAAGTGTAATCATCATCATAGACAATTTATTTTTAAAAAGCTTTAAATGAAGATATACGGTCATTTATTTGATGGTCATGTCCCATCTACCAAATAAATTGCTTAATAAAATATTATAAAGAAACTTTAATTATCAAAAGTGGATTTTTATTTAGTTATAAAAAAATTATAAGGTTAATATAAGGATATTTTTATATAAAAATTTTACTATTTCCAATAAAATGTATAAAATTTTTTCTTAAAAACGATAAAATGTTACATTTTCAAGTAAGAGTATAATTTATTATTATATAATATTCATGTTACCATTAATTTTTTTAGAACTTTATCATTTATTGATATTATTTTGCAGAATTATAGACATGTTTATGAGATTATTTATTCTATTAGTTGTTGCCTGTATTGCCACTGCTGTATTTGGTGGTGAAGAAAATAAATATTCACCAAATACTTCTAGTGTCTCACTAAACATTCTTCCTGATCAATTTTTATCCGATGTTGAGGAGTTATCTCAATACGGTGATGGAATGTAAGAATAAATGATTTTATAATTTTTATTTTACATTATTTTTAGTAACAAAGAAGATGATGAAGATATCGAGAAACGTGCTCCAATGGATCGTTCAAGTATGATAAGATTTGGAAAACGTGATCAATTAAATCGTGCAATGGTTAGATTTGGAAGAAGTCCAATGGGAAGATCATCAATGGTAAGATTTGGAAGAGCCCCACTTGATAGAAGTGCTATGGTTAGATTTGGGCGTGCTCCACTCGCCCGTACCTCCATGGTTCGTTTTGGTAAACGTGCTCCATTAAATCGTGCCATGATACGATTTGGCAAACGTGCACCATTAGACAGAGCTATGGTAAGATTTGGTAAACGTGCTACATTAGACAGAGATATGGTAAGATTCGGAAAAAGATTAGAATAAATTTTCATTTAATCCTTAAACAAAACCTTATCGTCATCATACATTGTCTCATCCAACGCAATTAACATTGTTTGAAAACAGAAAAAAAATCATAGCAAACATATATTGTATAATTTTTCAATCCAAAACAAATTTTAGAATTCATAAACTTGTCAAATTCCAGAAATAAACATTTTAAAGAGTGAAGATCTTTGATAGTAGTATAATGTGAATGTAATGCCAGTATAAAATCAACAAGTATTTTTTTATAAAACAGTAAACATATATATAATTAAATATGACAAAAAAAACGACTTATTAAAAATGTCAATTTTTAATTAAAATAAGACTTTATTTGTTTAATTATTTTAATTGTCTCCATTGTTATGAGGTTTCATTTTAATTAAGCTAAAAGATGTATATATTTTTTCTAAAACAAGGTAAAAAACATATATACGGTTATAATTGTATGAAGATGAAATAATAGTTCTACTAATGATTTAAAAAAGAGAAAAAAAATTATTTGTTTTTTTTCTTATTTCCCAACATTATCAGGCACAACCAGTGGTATAAGTCTTTTTCTGAATATAATAACAAGGATAATTCCAATGGATAAACTAATTCCTTGTGTTAACATGCATAACCTTGAGCCGGCTATCTCAAAAAGTTTTCTAAAAAATAAAAAAAATGATAAAATAAAAAATTTGGTGATGATAAGTTACGTTGCAACGATAGGTCCAATACATCTAGCTAACGCACCAAATGCTTCAAAAATCCCTTGCATTCCTCCTTGCTTTCGTGGACCTAGGACTTCAGCAAACATCGTACCATTAGGAGCAGCTGTGTAAGGGTAAGCAAATCCAAAACACAAAATCATTGTTACTGAATACAATATCAAAGGAACTCTTGGCATTGTGCTACACCAATCATATTTGCTTGAACAACCTCCACTATATGAGGTATCTTCAACTGTTGAATTTGGAGCAAGTTTTATTGGATCAAGGTGACCACCATAGAATGAATATGGATAATTTACAATATGAAAGATAATAAAACTTGACAACCCAAAAACAATTAATTTTCTCTTATCTCTAAAAAAAATTAGTAAGTTCAAATGATTAAAGTTGCAACTGACATCTTTCCGACAAAGGTAAATGCTTGAATAAGGTAATTAGAAACACTAAGAAGGCAAGCTAAACTAAAAAACAATCCATTGTTAAGGATGGCTTCTTCATCATTCCAATTATACATTGAAATTGTTAATGGAGCTGCAATAACTTCAATATTCGTTGAGACAGATTGCTGAGCAAACCAAAGGTAAATGCAAACACAAACAGCTATTTTATCGTATTTAGGAATCTTAATAGCTACCTCATCATCATTCAAATCAACTTTTTTCATAATGCCAACATAAGTTTCAACAAAACTAAAATGGAAAAATATAATTGCTGCAATTGATAGAATGATCATTGCTAATGGTGGAGCTGTATACATGTTAATAGTAAAACCAAGGAAGAATTTTCCTGTATAATCACCAAATGGAGTAAAAACAGCTTGAACGGCAGGTCCTGATGATAAGCCAAGAACAAATGAAGCAATACCTAAAGCAACAACTCTCCTACGATCATTAGGAAGGCATGATGTAGCAACGTATGCTCTCAATGTTCCAAGGCATCCTGAACCAAAACCAACAATTAATCTACTAACAATCATCCATTCGACAACACAATTCGAAGAAAAATTTGGAAGTGTTGCATAAATTAAATTGCCAATAATTGTAAAGAATATTCCACAACAAACAACATGTCTCGTTGAGGAGGTTTTTTGACTCCAAAATCCAAAGACAGGGGAACCAAATGTTTGTCCAATACTAAATGCAGCAACAATCCATCCTAGGACATCAATGTTGACATCTGGATTTAAGGTGCTTAAATATGGCCACATAGAGGTGAAGTAAACAGAGATATGAATACCACAAAAATACATCATAACATAAGCTAGTATTATTGAATACCATTCTGTTCTCTCCCCCGCACTTTGACTTTTTTTAAGTGATAATCTAAAAATTTTTACATAATTTGTTATTAGCAAAAGAACAAAATAGAAATATTACTTTTTTCCAACAAAATTACTTTCTATATTTATTTTATCGTCATTTTCTTTTCCCTCACCAAGAAACTTAAACTTTAATGGAATTATTTTTAAACCCTTCATTTTTCCTAAAAAATAATAAAAGATGAATGTGTAATAGGCTAATGATATGTTATAAAATCATATTTTAGAAAAAATGTTTTCAAAGAAGAGTTACAATAAAGTCAAAAGTTTATATACAATATTTTTCATCCGCTTTTTCACATTCTCAAATTTTTTTTTATCCTTATTTTAATTCTCATCATTAACATAATCTTTATATGATATTTTTATTAACATTATAAAATTATCTTCGATTTACATGTGCATATAAAGTATTTTGTTAAGTTGTGAATATTGAAATATTTATTTAATTCATCATAGTTTTCCTTGATTGAGTATATATATGTAAGACTTTATGTGAAAATTTCAATAAGTTCAATTCATGGAATGCACCTAGATGTGTTTGATGATTTGAAAAAAAAGTTTCATTTTTGTACATGTAAGGTGCAATAAAACTGTACATTTTAATTAAAATTCACTTGTTAATTTATTATACAAGTACATTTACATAAATATAATAATGATGAATTATACTATTGGTTTAATGTGATTATTGATATTGATGTATGATGAGTTTAGGTTTATTTAAATTTTTCAATCACATCTAACTTTTTAATATTTTACTAGTGGTTTCTTCTTTTTTGTATCACGGAGAAATGTTTAAAAATAGAAGAAAATGGTGTGATTTATAGAATATTACTATCAAAGGACATTAATTTATTTTACCAATAATAATTGATTGTTTTTTAATTAAATGTTTAACAAAGTTAAATAAAAAAAATTACCGTATTGAAAGAGTTAAACACGAGTTTTATTGAAAGAGATCAAACATTTTGTAATCCGATTAACTAGAAAAAATGAAGTTTAAATAAATAATACTACAGTGATATACTACAAGATTTCTCAGTTGAAAAGTCACATTTGGAATGTAAATTTTTAGAATTTTTTAAAAATGAATATTTCTATTTTAACTAAGCAAAATCATAGTAATTATATGGTTTCTGAAGTGATAAAAGTTTGTCCATTCCATTTGAAAGGAAATTAAATTTTTTAAAAATCAAAAATACAATAAGAGTATATCTCAACTAATTTAGTAAATTGTTTTTATTTCAAAAAATGCTTTACACTCATGATTAAAAGATAATTTGTTGATGAAAATTCTGCTGGGAAAGGAAGGTAGAAAAGGGCTTCATAACCTTATTCAATTAATTTCAGTACAAATATTTGCTACGTATATATTGTTTTTATTCTTATTGACCCGACAATCACTCTATACACAATTTCTACTTAGAATAATTCAAATTTCTAAATATAAGACTTTGGTAATAATTTGATGATTAACTAGTGTTCGAAGTGTCTTACAAAATAGAATATATCATATAGAAATGTATATATAAAAAAGTAAACAACAAAACATTCGAAAAATTTATTATTGAAACCGCAGTTGTCTTTTAAAATATAATACTTAGTAACTTTATTAATTCATTATAATTTATCAAGACAAAATGTAGGAGAAAAGCATTATCAACCACTGTGGTTATACTTTATTATAGTGACGGAAATTAATTGGTGTAATCATTTTTCTTATATCAAAATGAAACCAATTGTTAAGGTATTATACTGATAACAATCATAGACATGTAATTTTAATATTTTATTACCTTTCAAATAACTTTTACAAGTACAATGTATCTTATAAATATTTAAAAAGTATAATTGATTTTTTTCTAATTAATCCTTTAGATTAATTTATATTGTATGATATAAAGAGGTAGTTGCTAAATGTTTTTTACTCTGCTTTGGTCTTTGGGACTTCAGAGGATACAAAGTATTTCATCATTCCAGTTCCTTTTCCAATAAGATACTCCAAAACCGGTTGAAGTCTATGGTATTCGAAGACAAAATCATAACTGTATTTATATTTATATGTTCCTGGATACTCAGCCAAAACAGCTTTAATTGCTTTTGTGGCATCTTTAAGTTTATAATGTGGAATTTTGGTGAAGAAAAGGTGATGGACAACATGGCAATCAGTGATGTGATGCATCAAATAATCAATTCCGAAACCATAGTATCTATCATATGTTTGAAGTTGTCCTTTAACATAATTCCAACTACCCTCCTCATATACTTCAACACTTTCGTCTCTATGTTGGAGGTATGTTACAATAACTAACCAATATCCAGCAAAACAACATGGAATGTAATAATATTTGATCCAATTGAAGACACTATAATCTAAGAAGACAAAAGCAGCATACATGCAACCGAAAACAGCTAAAGCTGAGACAGCACATTGAATACGTTCCTTTGTGTTAGTAAATAGACGTGACCATGGCCAGAAATGTGAACCATCAGCAATTCCGGCAAATGTATATAAATGCCAACTAAAAAATAATAAAGATATTAATTGATTGACTATAGGTTTTAAACGTACAAAATAAGACCAGATGGTGGAAATTTATGGAATTGTTTTGACAAATAATCCAAACCGTCATATCTTTCTTTGTCTATCCAAACGTGACCTCTATCTTTATTAAAGTGTGATGTGTATTGATGGTGTTGTCTGTGTGATTTTTGCCAAGGCCAGTATGGTGCCATAATTGGAGCGTGAGCAATATGACCACAAATATCATTTAACCAAGTATAGTTTGAAAACGTAGTGTGTCCACAATCGTGTCCAACAACAAAAAGAGAAAACCCGAACATGCCAAATACAAAATACCTTTAATGGAGGGAAAACAAATGATTGATTTATGTGAAGTATATATTACTTACCATGAAAGTAAACCAATCCATCCAAAGTAATTTTCAACATATCCAACAATCATATACATGCCGGCGAGGCATAACAAATCCCAAACTAAGAAGAAAATTGATTTTAATGCATCTTTCTCAAAACATTCAGCTGGAATGGCTTTACGCAACTCCTCCAATGTAGGATATTCCTTTTTAGTAACATCATTTTTTGGTTGTTTAACAATTGTACTTGTTTGTGTTATTGTACTTGAAGCCATGTTAATTTTACAAACAAAAAATATGTAAAAAATCCCAGTTTTTAAAGGTAACTAAAAAGAAATAGAAATATAAATTAATTTTATAATATTATATATATATTTATATACAACTACTTCTTCTAGTTAATCATAAATGATATATGAATATGATAATGAGATTTTAACCCTTTAATTATAATTCATATAATGGGAAAACATAACATCACTGTTTAATTGAAAAAGTTTTTAAATATGTCTGATTTGATAGACCAAATGTTGTAATATTAATGTGTATATATACATTTATAATATATGCACAACCCTAAAAGAAAGGGCATTTATCAATGCGGGAAATATGATAAAATTAATGGGAAAGACGTATTCTCGAATAAAAGAGAAAGATAAAAAAAATGTGTATTAACAGAATTCGTCGTTGTTTTAGATAAAAATTTTAGTGTAAAAATTTTTTTATTTTATTAATATTTTTAATTTGTATCAAAACGTCGTTGGTACATATCAAGAGAGAGAAGAATATAAAGGGGAAAGGAGAAATAACTAGATATGTATAAAAATTGAATAGTTAAAAAAAATAAAGAACCATTTTAAAAGGGTATATGGTTAATGATGATAGGAAGGGAAGAAAGAAGTTGATATATAACTGAAACAAATCAACTGTTATATAGTGATTTTGTAGACCTAATCCTTATCAAAACAGTTTGCCCATATCCTATTATTATAGTTTGAGTGACAGGTTGAGTATAGATAAGATACAACCAATGAACACCTATATAGAAGTATAACTAACTAGACATACTTTATTTACACAGTAAAAAAATAATTTACAAAGGTTGTAAATATAATGATTTTTGTTTTTAGAGACCTCCATTGATAAAATGCTATATTTATATATTTTATTAAATAAGCAATTAATTTTTTTTCTCATTTTATTAGCAGTTTTTGTCATTCATTATCATGGTGAATTATACAAGATTAACATATGATGATAATAAAACAAAAGAATTTTTTCTCATTTTTATTTAAAATATAATAATATAATTATATTCAATTTAGTACTGTACGATAAATTTGTAAAATATTACAGCTATAATCATTGAAATATCAAGGAAATATGGAGGAAACATACATTTAGAAAAATAGGTGACAAAAAAAGATAGTAAAATGATGTGCTTTTATAAATTTTATTATAAAAATGTTTTTATAAAATTACAATTCAACAAATTTGTATAT
The DNA here is from genome assembly GCA_963280985.1 of Strongyloides venezuelensis. Lineage (NCBI taxonomy): Eukaryota > Metazoa > Nematoda > Chromadorea > Rhabditida > Strongyloididae > Strongyloides > Strongyloides venezuelensis. The sequence continues at coordinate 6,893,422 of CAUJLX010000001.1, read as the reverse complement.
TGCTTTTATTTGCAAATTTAGATACATGTCTTCTATTTATATTTATAAAACCCCTTTAGTAAGCTTTTTTAGCAGTTTTTGCATTTGGATATTTAAGGACACCTGTTCCTCTTCCAACAAGGTATTCAAGGATGACATTCAATTTGAGATATTCAAAAACAAAATCATAATTTGTCTTTCCTTTATATGCTCCTGGGTAATCCTTTAAAACTTCCTGGATAGCTTTGGTGGCTTTCATTAAATTATAATGTGGAATTTTTGTGAAAAAGAAGTGATGAGCAATATGACCATCGGATATATGGTGGAGGATTGAGTCAATACCGAATCCATAAGTTCTGTCAATTGTTTGGAGTTGTCCTTTAACATAATTCCAATTTCCTTCCTCATATACCTCAATTGTTTCTGATTGATGTTGAAGGTAGGTGATAATGACAAGCCAAAATCCTTGAAACATACATGGAATGTAGTAGTATTTAATGAAGTTGTAAATTGAGTAATCATTAAGATGAAGAGCAACTCCAGCACAGAAAAGACAAGCTAATCCGGAGATGACACATTGAATACGTTCAGTTGTTGTAGTGAAAAGCCTAGAGAATGGCCAGAAATGTGATCCATCAGGAAGTCCGAGACCGGTGTAAATTGGATTCCATCTAAAAAATATTCTTATTAAAGAAATTACTACTAAAAATTTACCTAAAAAGTCCTGAAATAGGAAGTTTTGAGAAGTGTCTAAAGATAAAGTTCTTGGTAGTCCAATCTTCTTCTGTTGTCCATGGATGTCCTTTATCTTTATCCAAATGAGACGTATATTGATGATGTTGTCTATGAGATTTTTGCCATGGCCAGTATGGTGCTAAGATAGGTGCGTGAGCAATATGTCCACAAAGGTCGTTTAACCAGGTGTAGTTTGAGAATGTTGTATGTCCACAATCATGTCCAACAATGAAAAGAGATGATCCAAACATACCTATTAACCAATACCAAATGCAAAGACCAAGAAAACCTCCATAACCTTCAAAGATAGGTAAAGCAAAATACATACCAGCTATAAGAATATAATCTAAGACAAGAAAAGAAATTGATTTCAACGCATTTTTTTCCCAACATTCAACTGGTATAGCCTTTTTAATTTCCTCAAGTGTGGGGAATTCCTTTTTTTGTTTATTTTCTTTATGAACGGTTTTTGTTTGAGTAGTAGAAGAAGACATGTTTGTTGAATACACGTATCTATAAATTTAATAGTGTATATTAGGTTTGCTGAAAAAATATAATAATTAAGGTAAGGTATATACTATTTATTCATCTCTTTTTCTATCTAAACACGCCTCCCCACTCTGTGGCTAAGTTAATTTCCCTATCTATACTATATAATACATATATGTCTTATAACAAAATTGATATTTGATATCAAGGAAGAATAAAGTCATATATCAATACACATATACATTAATTTTAAAGAAGTTAAAAATTATTAAACATTTTAAATTTATTGGAAAAATTTATAAATGATTAAATAATCATCAGATTAATTAAAGGTATATCAATAAAAAAATGAAATTTATTAAAATTATATTGTTTAAGTTTTAGATCTATTTATCTATAGTAAAATGAATAAAATCGTTCAGTGAAAAGGAAAAAAATTTTTTTAATTTAATAATTTTTCTCTCTAAATAAAATGATAAGAAAATTATAGGTATAAAAAAATTGATAAAAAGGGGTAAATTTATATCATTTGCCAACTTTTGATTGACAATATATTGTTCTCTGTAAATGATCTGATTTTTTTTTTACTGTACTAATGGCGTGATTTAAATGTGAATGTCTTAAAAAGTTATATGTTATAAAGTTTTCTAACTTTATTAAAATGTTACACACTGCCTCTACTAACTATCTGATAATAAAATAAAAATTGTAGTTCGTATTATTTTAACTTTAAGCTTGAGATTATGCTTTATGTTAATATGATTGATATAATTTAATATTATACATCTACGTATAAACTTTTTTTAACTTAACAAATAAATTATAATTACACCAACAATAAATTTTATTAAATGAATTGGTAATAGTGGAAAACGGTGAAGAATATTTTGTAAAATGGTTTTAAGAACAGTCAATATAAATTTTGCAACCTATTATAAATCAGTTAATTAAATAACAATTGGTTATAATATCTCGAGACATGTAATAATCCTGTCTTACACATTTCTGTTGTCCTATAATGTAATAAATATGTGAAAATGCGAGAAATTATTTTAACAAACCTAACAACAGACATCCTATCAGCACGTTCAAAATTTGATCTAACTAATTCATAATATTGTCCATCACTTAGTACCATTGAATGAAGTTTTAAACATTTCATCCTCAAAACATCAATAAATTTACTTGACTTATCTGAGAAACGCAATGTTTCATCATCCCATCTTATTTCAAAACGTGTCAATTTTGGGCAATTTTGTGCTACACAATCAATAAATTGATCTATATGAATTTTTGCATTAACTTTTGGGCAACAATCCTCAGCAATTCCCATTACAAGTATATTAATATTCCTTAAATTTGGAATCATATTCATCCAAAAATACTCAAGCAACTTATGATGCCCGCCTAAAATAAGGCCAAGCATTTGTTGACCATACCTTATGACGAAATCAATTAAAACAGCCTCATTTAACGAATCGCATGTATCTAAATTAAGGTACTGCAAATTCTTCAAAGCTCCTGAATTCATCCAATTATCCATAACATGATCAGTAAAATTTTCCAAAAAACTGGCGTCTAACCATCTTATTTGTGGTAATCTACATAATATATAAGCTATTGTGTCTTCTTTCAATTCTGTTCCACGAATATCTAACTCTTCAATTTGTGTTTTTTCCCACTCTATTGTTTGGAGGATGGCACCATCTAATTTAGCATGAGCCAAAAATAATGATCTTAACTTTTTACATCTTTGTAGGACCAATTTTAAACATGATCCAGTTACTTTATTACAATAGTTAACACAAAGACACTCAAGATGAGCACAATTTGAGGAGATTGCATCGACATGCTCATCATTAATAAAAGGTACACCCCATAGATTGACAACTCTCAAATTCGGCATGTATTGCTTTAATTTATGCATATTTACAGTCTCATAGACTTCCTCCTCTTCATCTTCAACCTTTTCATATGTTCCAACAATATGGAGATTTTCAACACATGAAACAAATGTATATACTTTCCTTAAAAAACCTTCTAAAAAGATATTTTCACTCAAACACAATGTTAAACTTTTAAGTCTACTTGGAAAAAATTGAAGATCAGTAAAGTCATGCAATTGCATGGCTGTTGAGAAATCTAATGTTAAATGTTCTAATTTTAAGCATTTATTTGCCATTTCATGTAGGACATTGCATGTTATTAAATCAGTTGCAAGTTCACAACTACGAGTATCAGTAAAACGAGTTCCAATTAATTGGGTGAAATGATCAACATTAAGTATTTGTAAACCACCATGATTTGGTCTAAATGATATTGATACCCATAGTGCAGGTCCTTGTGCAATTTTCCTCCATCTTTTGCATACTTTGCCAACAGTTAGTTTTTGGTATGGATTCAAGTATGAAAAGATGTGTTCTAAAAGTTTATCCGGAAGTGTTTCAATTGTCTAAAAAAAGAAAGAAAAAATAAATATATTAAAATAGTAATAAAAATATATTTTTTAACCTTATTTGATAAAGACTTTTTCTGAGAATCATCATATCCAGAGATAGGTTCATTGTCGTCCTCTAGCATGGCTTTTAAATTAACCTCACTAGTATCGTGCATTGTAACACGTCGAGTCATATCGAAAATAGCTGTCATATTATATCAAATTTTTATAATATCACTCCTATATTAACAGCAGGACCAGAATTTTTTTAGTATTTACTCTTAACTAATAAATATATAATTGATAAAAATATTATAGTTCTTGGTAAAAAAAATAAAAAATTATTTATATATAACTAGATATCCTCAATCACTATATAACGTTAATGACGGTGATTTAAAATATATATATGAAGATAAATAACTTTTCATAAGACGTAGTATAATTTATTTTCTTATCTTATATATATTTTTCTCAAAATTATATTCAACGTTGCTGTATATAATATTGATCTCGAGGCACATAAGTAAAAATGTGTAAATGTTTTATAAACAAATTTTAAGCTGAATTTGTATTTATTACATCATTATTATATGATAAAGAGAAAGAAAGAAATAAAAAATTATCATTAGCGAGAAGAATAAAAATGTGGGTGATTGAAAGTTATGACATCAATCATTTACTTACTGATCTAGCAAGAAGAATCTTTCCAATAAGCTTAAATATTTTTGAGTTGCCAAAAGTATATAAAGCTACAAATGCAAGACAAGTGTTATCTTTTCAATCAAAGTGATTAATTAACATTTTTGGATATCAAATGAATATGTAATATAAAACTAAAAATAGTAATAATCACAAGGTGTTTCGTTAAAACAATATTTACTTATGTAAAATATATGATTTTTTGATAAAAAACTTACTTGCATCTTTGATATAATAAAAGCCAAATTAATTTTTCCCATAGCTTTTATTTTTGATATAATCCTAGCTTTTTTAATCTTCCATTCTTCTGTCTCTCTAAAATGCTTCTTTTTAGATGTCCAATTTAACTCTGCTTTTCTAATATGATCATCGCCATCCTAAAAAAAATCAAATTATATTAATATGAATACCATTAAAATTTATGGAACAACCTTTTTTAAAATTGTCTTAAATGCTTCAAGCATTTTATCATATCAATTTATGATTTAATAAAGATAATTTTTTGGTAAGAGTTTTTTTACTTGTAGTTTAAATTAACTTAAAAATAGTAATTAACTATTTTATAAGAATGGCAAATTAAAAATGGTTTTAGTGTAAATTGCTTTAAATTTTATTATTGGTAGAATGTTTTAAAATAATTGTTATTATCCTTTTTATAAGTAAAAATTACTACGTTAATAGGAACAAATAAAAACAATTGTTTAAAATAATGTGTACTTAATTTAAAAGATAATGATAAAATCAAAGAGTAGTGATGTAGTTTTTGGGTAATTTAAAAATAGTTAGATATCTGTTTTTAGGCATCTATTTAGATAAAAAGTTTCGAAAAATTGGTTTTGTACACTTTAACTTTACACTTTCCTTTTTTAATAAAATAGGATAATAACATTAAATAAAACTATTAGAAATAAAATAATCAGTTATATAAATACTTAATTTTAGGGTATTCTGACATAATATTAAAATATGTTAACTTTTATTAATGAGTAAACCTCATTAATGAAAGGTATAAATTATAAAGTACTCTTATACGAACACGATCAATTGATATGATAATTTAAACAACTATTTGATATATATAATCTTGTAATGTTACATTTTCAAAATATAATGCCAAGTAAAAATGTATCTAAATGATATAGTAAAATGTAAAAAAAATTTTTCCTGTGACAACATTTCCTGTCTAACAAAAAATATCAATCGTCTATCAACAAATCTTTTCTGGAATCATTAGATATTTTTAAAATAAAAATTTTCTAGTATCTTTTAAAATTTTGCTCTTTACTTTTGCAAAATTTACTACATTCTATTTGTAAAGATAGTAGTAAAAAAATGAGTTTTATAATGTAGTCGGGGTTAAAAGATAAAAAGATGAATTTTTTACTATTTTTTTTGAGTGGTATATAGGTGATATAAGTAACACAAAGTGATATACAATGTGTAAACTTACAGGAAAATTTTCATTGTTATAATAAATAATTTCAGAGTTAATGGGAAGGAAATCATTAAATAAATACAGTACCGAATTAAATTTACTTGTATTATTACTGATTAGTAACGCATTTATTTTTGACATTTGGTAGATTGGATTTTTAATAACCTTTGATTCTTCTTTTATATAATTATTGTTTGATCCTTGACAATTTACTACACGGTCTTTCGTTCGTTGATTAATTAAACCACCTTGAATCATCCTCTTCCTTAGTAACGAATTTTGTGGTATAGAGAAACGCCAATTTTGTTTATGATCCATTTTTGTTAATTAAAATATTGTCCATTTATTTAAAAAATAGATAAATCAATATTTATAGAAAGAGTGAAAAAAATTGGAATGAAAAGTGACAAAATAAGAATATTCAAGGAGAAGTGTATAGTAAATTTTTATTTAAACTTCACAAAAATATATCTTCATTCTTTATGTGTTTCTCATACTTAATATTCATCTTATATTTAATTTTATAAATTTATAAATCTTCAATTTTATTAAACACAACGCTTCTTTAGCAACATACTACACAAAGATATTTGCGCGATTTCTAAAAATCTTGATGTTATTAATGGTCTGTGATAATTTCAAAATAACTCAATATATCTTTTTACAAAATTTTATTAATAGGATATATAATAACATTATCATTAAAAGATGAATATTTTAAATGAAATTGTACCTTCAATAACTCGATTAATTATAAAAGATTGAAAGTTTTTATTAAAACTAAAAATGTGTTACTATATTTAAGTATGTACTTTTAAAATTTTATAATAAGTATCACTCATCTCCTATCAAATAATAGTATCTATATACCTTTTTCTTTGTCTCATTAATTTTTGTTATAACATATTACTATCAATGCATACCTTACTATTAAAATAGCAATAAAAAAGCAAATAAGCAAATATATGGTGTATTTTGATTGTACAATATAAATTTGAAGCTTAAACAAAATTTTTAATAAAGAATTTATTAAAATAATAACAAATAAGCTTTTAAAATCTCATAGTGGTTTTAAAATATTTCATATATGTATTTAAATACTTTTAGAGTATTAAACTTGAAAATAAGATTATAATTGATATTGTGATGAGGTTTGAAGATTAAGGAGAGAAGATAAGTATTAGGAGTTAGTCAACAATTAAAATCTGGTAACATTCGTTTTCTCCATACAGGTTTTCCTTTTTATATTTTGATAAAAATAATGATATTAAATTATTAAAAGGTGTGAATATTAGCAATGGGGTATTTAATGAAATCATTTTACTCATATTCTTCATCAAAATTTTCTTCGGAAACAATATATCTTTTATTCAAAAGTTTTATATCTTATTTTGTTCTATATAAAGACAAAAAAATGAAATTCTTTTATACTCCTTATGTTGTAGCTGCAATTGCCACAGGTATATCATCAATTGCCTACGGACAAGATTGGAATGGTATGGGTGGTTACGGAAATAGCGATATGGGAGGTGGATTTGGCAATAATTATGGAGGTGATATGGGAAATGGTTATAATGGAGGCTATGGTGGTGATATGGGCGGTGGATTCGGTAATGGTTATGGAGGTGATATGGGTAATGGTTATAACGGAGGTTATGGGGGTGACTTTGGAAATGGCTATAACGGAGGCTATGGTGGGGATATGGGTGGTGGATTTAATGGCGGTTATGGTGGAGACATAGGAGGTGGATATAACGGCGGATACGGAAGTGGTGATATGGGCAGTGGATTTAACGGCGGATATGGAAGTATGAACGGTTTTGGAGGTGGAATGAAACCAATGGGATATAACCTAAATAACGGAGATGTTCCTCCAGGTGGGTTATATGGCAGTATGGTTAATAAAAAATAAAGCAAAATGTAGATTTTAAATTATTCACTACATATTTATCTTAAGAAAATAAAAGCATTGTTTGTAATTATTATTATCTACAAGTAAAATAAAGAAACAAAAAGTTTTTAATAGCTTTGTTTTTTATTATTTTTAAAATCTAATCTATATAACTATTTTCGAAATTGCGGGTTGTTAATAATTTTATTTGAAAACTATGCTGAATCTAGTATGTACGTGCAATGCCAAAATTATTTAATTTAGAGTTTGTTTTGTTCAATTTCAAATTTTAAGAGGTAAAATAATTCTCAATAGGATAAATTATACATACTTAAAATTAAACTTGATATTATTTTTAAAGAAATTCTTTTTTATCAGCAGTTGAATTTTTATAAAAATTAGTTTTCTTGATGACTAGATAAGGGTAAGAAATTTTGGTAAATAATATGTTTAGTTATCTGTAAAATCTAAATTTTGTTATTTAATATATAATTAAAAGTTTCAAAATGTTACAAATATTGTAAAAAAAGATATTCGAACATTTAACAAATAAATTTTTTAGGATATAAAAAAACTTAATAGTTGCTAAAATAAGAAATTTTTTAAAGATTTAATAATGTCTGTAATGGGTAGAAACACTTAAAATTGTTTGATATAACAAAAAATTTAATGTTTAATTGAACATATATATTAAAAAAATCAATTACTAAAGATTTAAAATAATTTATAAGTTACTATAATTCAATAGAAATATATCTTATAATTATTGTTAAATATAAACAATAAAGTGAAAAAAGGGCTACCATATTATGGTCTTGAAATAAATATTTCTGTTGAAAATAATATTCATAGGAATTATTTTATTTTTACCATATTAAAAAGTGGCTACGTCTTTTTCTCTTTTTAAGACTTATATTATTATCTTAAGATCGTTTAAACTAAAATGTAAAGTTGATTTTGTGGCTGACTCTTAGCCAAATGTACAATTGATTCTCCTAGTTATCTCAAAATAGTTTGTAAATTTATGATGTCATACAAAAAAAAATGAATTTAAAATCAGCTTTCGACAAAATTATTGTTTTGAAAAAATAATGTTATTATTGAATTCAGGGCGATGAAAAGTCAGTGCTAAATATAGAAGTAAATTTGGTAAACATGATGGCATATTTGTTTTAGTGATTAATGAACACATTAATAAATTATAATAATATATTTTGCTTAATAAATTCTAATGAGAATGATACAATAGGATAAAATAATTATGAAATCTAAACTTTAAAATTTTACATAATTGAGCAATATTTCAACTAATATTATATTATACGTTTTTGAGGAAATAAGTAATGTTTTATTTGTATAAAATAACAATAATTTATCTTACAAGAGCATAAATAACATCATTCAACAAAAATAAAAAAATGTTTTTTCATTAAGTTATACTTAAAATAAAATATTTTTTTATGATACTTCTGATTTTTAAATAATTTTTGAATTTAAATATTGACACAAATGCAAAATATTTTTAATGATTATCTTGTATGTTTATAAATGATTAATACGTAGAATAAGAAACTTATATATACAAGTTATTTCTTTCTTGAAATTTTTATTACAATATGAATGCTTTAGATAAAATAAATTGTAATTTTTCTGTCAATGATATCTCTTATATATCTTTTTTAAATAATGATTTATAATAGTTTTAGAATCAATAAAAAATATAGAAAATGAGAAAGGTTATTTAAATATGTTTTTAACTATGTAGCTCTCACGCAATTTTTAATTATCACCATAAACAAGAATTGCATTACAGTTTTCTTTTTAAGATTCACTACCTTACAAGCTCCTGTGAAAATATTTGCTTGTATAATACTTTGGATTTTCTAATTTTGACTAATTTAAGAAATGTAAATTGTGTACATATACGTATGTAAAGATATTGCCTTTCAATTTTTTCTATATAGCAGGTGTAACGTCTCTATCTATAATTTAATAATAAAAATTAATTTTTTTAATAATTCAATTAAAAATGCATGTTTATTTTTTTTTTATTAGCATATAATACACAGAAAAAAAAAGACACAAGTTTGCAAAAATTGTAGTAAATTTGTCTCACCAAATAAAATTCAAATTTTCTTTATTTGCGACTAATTTCGTCGTATTATTTGGCATATGAGAGCAACATAGATAATTAAAAAATCATTGAACATTCATTATTTTATATAAATCCAATATTTTTAAAAGAACTTTCTTGTACAGATAAAAGAAAAAAAATACTATATTTGTTAAATTACAGCAACATTTATATCTTATTAATCAAATAAAAAATATAGTATATATTAACAAAATTATATTATATTTATGCTTTAGTTATTAATTTTGAATAAAAGATCATTAAAAAAGTAGCTATTTGGATTTACGAATATTGGTACTATTTTTAATTAGCGTAGAATAACTTTTTTAACCATTTAATATTTTTTAAAACAAATATATGATATTGGTGAAAACAATGGGTTTAAGTCTTTATATAAAGTTAAAAAAATTGCCATACTCGTTATTTAAAGTTAATTTTTTTCTAAACATTGGTTTTTAGAAATCATTTACTTTATAATTATACATAAAAATATTTTCTGAACGTGGTTTACTAAAAAATTATTATAAACAATTCCATTAAAATAATTGAAAAAAATCAACACCAAAATTTTTTCCAGTAAATCAAAGGAGTGGTTTAAATATTCTTTATAAACTAGAAAATTAAAAGTCTATTTCAAATAAAATTTAAAACATATTTCACGAAATTAAATGGAATATTTTCTTTCAATCGCATGCTTCACTAGCTTTTCTCAACACTAGAAGAAAAATTCTCTATCAGTATTTTTGTTTATATAGAGTCGTCAAACCAAATAAACTTATTATTTTTTTATTTAATATTATAAAAACTCTAATAATTATTCTTTTAAATTTTCGATAAAATTAAACAATTGATCCGATTCCTCAAAAATTTGTGATCTTTTTTTTGTAATTTTTCTTCTGCAATCTCCTGCTAGCATTAAAATAACTTGATAAAAAATATTTGAAACTTTTGGTAATGTATTATTAGTACACAATTTTAAAAATACAAAATTAATTCAATCCTTAATTTCTCAATTTTTTAATAAAAATAATTATAACTTTTGTTATAATTTGCAATGTAAAGATACAATGAAACCAATTTCAAGAAACATTAACGTATAAACAATATACACTATATAAGATATATTCAAGACACAAGAAGAAATATAATTTTAGTCCATTTTTTGGACTCTATAAATAATAAAATAAAGAAACATTTAATTAAAAACTTTATTAAACTATAATACAAAAAATTATACAATTGTTATTTATTAATTATTAAATTAATTTTTAATATTTAATGATATTCGTAATATCATTATTTTACGTTCTTCGCGGTGGAATGTCGTTGTTTAATTCTTTACAATTTGAATAAATTTTGACATTTTAAAATGGTGGAACATTTTTTTGCATTTCAGATAGATTTGTCAAAATTTGTCCTTTTTTGTGTTGTACACTTTTGCTGATTATGAATGAAAAATTATATAAATTAAGTTATAGTGTGAATAACAATTTGTGTAATTTATTAAAAATATTTAAACAAAATTATTTTATTATAATTTTAAATTATTCTTTTCCTCTAATTTTTCTATGTAAAAGAGTACTTATTAAATAATGGAATTTAAAATTAAAAACTTTTAAAATTTTGTTAAAATACTAATCCTGTGAGTTTTAAAAAATTATGTACGGCCAAAAAGATAATTTTATTTTAAAACTAATTTAACAGACAAGTCATGAGATACTTTCAGAAACAGAATGAAAAACGAGAAATATAAATATTATATGGAACTGAAATTTCGAATTATGTAGATTTCGAAAATTAAAAAAGTATTTAGATTCTCTTATACAATAATCTCCATGATTCTGAAATCACAATAATAAGTAAGATGACAATAATACTTATTTATTGACAATTATAATTTAAGGTGGTAATGTAAAATAGACACAGTTTTCTATGTTAATTTTTGGAAGATCTTTACAAATGAATTATTCTTAAAATATCTTTTTTTAAACAATATATACTTATATATAGTACGAAATGATATCTGTTGTGTTTTATATAAATTTCTCATCTCTTTTTACTACTTTGATGAACTATTCAATATCTTTAGATTTTTTTTTACCATCACAAGTGTGCTAAGAATTTCGTAACTAAAATAACACAAGTTTATTATATGAATTCAGAAGGTTTTTTGTGGTTAAAAATGTTCTTCTAAACAGACAGATTTTCATATGAACAGTTAGAAAGTTTTCAAATGATAGTGTACTATTGTGTATTTCATTTTTTACTTAACTTCCAAAAAAAATTTAAACATAGAAGGACTTATAAATTACTAATGATTTTTTATGTATATATTTAAACAAAGTACACCAAATTAATTGAACAAAAATTAGCAAGTAATTTTTTAAAAAATGAATTCAAATATTAATATGTGATTTATAGCCATTTCTACTATAATTTATGTGAATACGTTTTTTTAACGGTAAATTTAATTTTTATATTTTAATTATTGATAGTAAATCGTATAAATACATATTAAAAAGAGTTAATCTCACATATACTTCAAAAATGTATTTTTTGAACTTTTCAATTCTGTTTATCATTATTTTAAATATTGTACTTACTTGTAATGGAATGAGATATGTTTGTTCTCGGAGTCTTAACCGTTCACCATGCTATCTTTATATGACACCATGGGAAAATTATTGGAAAAAATATTTTGAAAGACAATTTAGTTTTAATACTCGTAGATGGGTCAAAAAGGTATCAGAAAAATCTAGGAGAGATTATAGATATAAAGACGTTTTGAATAAATATATTAATTTAGTTGTTAAAGATAGAAATATAGTTAGTTTTATAAATCATTGTTTTTATAATTTATTCAGGAAAAATGTCTTAAACTTGTGCATGAAAAATATAAATTTCCAACCTATATTATTCTTACAAACAATGCTGGCCAATATGCCCGCCACCAAGGAAGTATGCCTTCAGGTAATTTATTATAGATCTCAACAATATATGTATAATTTCATTCTTAAGGAAATTTCATTTCTGTTCATTAAAAAATGAACTTATTATAAGATGTAAAAAGGAAAAAAATTGAACAAAAAGCTTTAGAGTTTATTTTAAAATATTCTCAATTGAGTTTTCTCTAACAATATATGAAATAAAACTATTTTTTTATTATAATACCTTTAATATTTGTGTGGATAATGAATTTTTTAAATTCTTCATGATTTAATATCAGACAAAAAATTATTTCTGCAACAACTATATAACATATTTTTATCACTTTAAAAGCTATTGTCCCATATTTTTTAACTAAAGTAACAAAATGTTTATTAGAGTAACTTTGTTTGAATCTACTAAAGTTTTTCTATGAAGCAAAAGTGTTTTATTGTGATTTTTTAATAAATAAATCTTATAAAACAAAAGTCACATATTGAAATTCGTGGAAACAAATATATTTTTCTTAAATATTTAAATAAATTTTACTAATATAACAAATGTTATTTAAATTAATTTACTGAACCAGCGATATAAATTTTTATTGAATTCTTTTAATTCATTACACTGGAATTCCATAATTAATAAATCTGCTAGATATATATTTTTGTAAGGATACTAAATCCTTTAATTTTTACTTTAAAAAGATTAACAGAATGTTAAGTTTGGTTTCTGCTATTTATAATAAACACAATGAATATAAAAATGTAGTAAAATTTCGTACATCAGTTTATTCTTTTTTTAAAGTTTATTTTCGAAGTTAAAATTTCATTTTTACAAAATAACATTGTGCTTTTCAACCAAATGATAATTAAAAAAAATGTTATGAAATAGCTTTACCTTTTTTTAAATTCTTACTAAAACTACTGCGCATTCTTATCTTTCGGGAACGGTAAAAAAGTTTATCCTGGCAATTCTTGCTTTATGAAATTTACTGAACGAGTAATGTGATCTTTATGATTCTATTTTTCCAATAAAAGTTTGGAAACAATTTTTAATATTTACACTTTACGTTGGTCAATTTGCCAATGCCTTACTATTATATCAATTACCATTCTTAAGTTTTTTTAGTTCTTGTTTTCTTAAAATAAAATAGTATCCATTTTGTTTGGCTATAATTTTAAATAAAAATATATTTTTTAAAACTAATCTTAAACAACTAACTTATGGTATTTTTTATCACAATTATCATAAAAATTAGAGTTCACAGTAATACTAATAAATAAATATACTCAAAATACTAACAAAACCAATTTTTAAAAAAGTAACCATTGTTGTTCAAAAACTTTCATTACTTCGGTTTTAAAAAAGTCATCAATCATTTTTTTAAAAATTTTAAAATATTTTTGTTGAACTTGGTGCAAGAGGATTAACTTTATATAACTTTTTTCATTGTTATTCTTCATATATAAAGAGTATTTTTTATAAATAAAATTAGTATCAATAATAATCTGTTTTATTATTGTTTTACTATTTTATAGTGTAAACGAAACGGATAACGTAATATTCGCAGTTATTTAATCAGTATAATTTTAACATTGAATCAAAATTCTTTTAAGTTAAATAAATGAGGTATAATAAATTTAATTTAACGAATTAAAATTACCCAATCATTTGAAAATGAAAATTCAAATGTTATTATATAATTTTTAATCAAATCCATAGAAATTCCTGCATGTATGTTCTTTAATTTTTAATAATTTCCTTTATTACAATTTATAATAGAAAATCGTATAAATGCATAATACAAAAAATCTATATCACATATTCTCAGAAAATGTATTTTTCGGATAAATTAATTCTATTTATTTTATCTTAAATACAACAATTACTTGTTTCGGAATGAGATATTATTTTAGACCAAAAATAAAAAGACACCATGTTATTTGGAAATGAATCTAAAGGATTTCTACTATAAAAACTATTTTAGAACATCGTTATGCCTTGTTAATCGTCAATGGATTTGGGAAACGTGGAATAAAGCGAAACATAATCATAGATTTTTGGATGTTTTAAATTCTTATCTTAGGTAAGCTATACTAGAATTTGCAATGGTTAGTTTATTAACACATTTTTTCTTATAATTAACACAGATAAAATTTCTTGCTAAATTAAAAGTAAATTACAATTAACCAACGCACCATTCTTTTTATGTAGAATCTCGCCTTCATGTTTATTTCAAAAATAATGGCAATTCAGGTAAATTAATTTTAATCTCATCAAATAATTTAAAACTTCTTTGTTAGAACCTTCCGTTTTTCTTCTACATAGAAAAGTCATCATGGAATGCAGAAATGGTATTCAAATTTTAAGAAAGTATCTTGAACTTTATTTCATAATATTTATATTCATTATAGTGAGATTTTTCTATGTAAAATAATTAAATAAATTGTTTACCATATTTATTTTATAGTATTTTGTGCATTTGAATGTTTTTACACGTAATAAATTTTTTTTTAAAATTCATATAAGTTTATATTGTATAGGATCTCATCACTAAAGCAATCATAAAAAAATATCTTTTTAATTTAATAGATCATTTTTCTTAATTTAACAGAATATTCACCAGAAAAATTTTATATGAATCTACCTAATAACTTTTTTTTAAAGTAAACAATCTTTATTATAATTTTTAAGTCTTAAAATTTATAAATTAGTATCTCATTATTGGAAATCATAAATATGAATATATTGTAGTTTAAACACTAAAACATGGTTTATTAGTGGGGATAAAAATCAAACAATTCAATGTATTTCGAAACAATATATTAATCAATAGATTCCAGTGATTAAAAATCTGGATTTCTGAAATTAATATATAAGTCTTTTTTTGTTAATGTTAGTCCTTATATTTCTATATTGTAAAAGATTATCTAAATGTTTATATCAATATTAGTTATTTAAGATAGGTTTTTGAATATGAAAATAATGAAAAATTTAATAAATTTATTCGTGCTCCTTTTAGATTTTATTTTCAAAAAATGTAACTCAGTTTTAATAAAAAAGGAGTTAGTGTTTCTTTAATTAGCCAATATTTAGTAAATAATTTTTAATTATCAGTTCATTTTGTTAATTTTTGACTAATTTTTCTGGGTTTTGGTACCTTTACTCAATAAAAATAGTTTAAGTTGTTGATGATAGCAATATGTTTTTATCATAATTAACATTATTATCATGGTTTAAATTTATTCATAAAATTTATGAAACTATCTACATTTTACAGTGGTTTCTTTGTCACATATAAAATCAAATCCTTCTCTCACGAAGGCTGTTATGTCAGACTATTATTTTTTTTGCATATACTTTCGTAGGCCTCATTTTTGCATATACAAAATTTTACAAAAAAAATGTATTTTATTTTTTTTTTTGTATATACAGTTAATATGATAAATAACCATTTTAAAATAATATGCTTATGTCAAAAATTAGTAAATGCATATACCCTTTGTTTTTAAAATTACTAAACAAAAAATAATGAGCGGAAACATTCCTTTCATTTTTTTACATAATTTTTTTGTCTAATAATGGACATGAAAGAAATAGTAAAATTTACATAGTTTTTTAAAATATTGAATACGTTTAAATTTAATAAATTTCTTTATTTTGTGTGTTTTTGGAATAGATATTACTAATAAAGATAGGAGATTTTCTTAATATTTTTCTAGCATATTAATTATAATTGTACACAAGATTTGAGTGCAAATGCATGTTATAAAATTTACAAATAAATTATATTTTACTAAAACTTTGTATATACAAATATTAAAAAATGCTTTACTTTTCAAAAAATCAACTTAACAAAGTAAATATATTATCTTTACAATTTTTTTTTCATCATTTATTTTTTATCTAATTTTTAATAACATTATTTGAAACTAAAATTATATATCTATATACATGTTTTAAGATAAATATGTATAAATATAAATATTTATTACGCCGTTGATCTATTTTTTTATAACTTTTAAAAAGTTATAAATTTTACCTTATACAAACTCTTTTGCATAGAATTTTAATCTCTTTCTCTTCAATAGTGTCAAAAAAGTTTGAAAAATGCGATTCTTAAATGCTAATTTTGATAAACTTTATAATTTACGATGTTTCTTGATTAATAAATATTTTTAATTTTTCGAAGATATTTCTTTTACAATGTCAAAGTGCATTGAAGTATCTCTTATTGGCACATAACATATTTAAAAAAATTTAACATTACATAAATTATCTCCAGATAGTAATATCGGTTGTAAAAAAGAGACTAAAGAAAAAAATTTTGAGTAAAATAAAACTCCATCTATATTTAAAAACAGGGATAGAGTTCATATACATGTAAATATAAACTCTACCTATGATTTGAGTTCAGACATGATTTCAGTAATCATTTAATAAACTGAAAAGTGTAAGAAATATAAAAGTATAAAATTCACAAATATATAGTCAAATTGAAAAAGTTATTTATTTTTTAAATTTGAAAAACTATGAACTGTTAGATGTTACATATCTATCAGATTTAATACTGTTTTAAAAAAGATGGTCAAAGAGTATGAATATTTGAACGAATGTCATTAATACTTTAAAAGTACTTTCATTAAAATATTTCATTTAACTTTTTTTGCTTCAATATATTATTTTTTTAAAATAACCATAAATTCGAAATTGAATGGTGTTGTTAAGCTAAATCTATCTGCTGATGTAAGTTTGAATTTACGATTTAAGATTGTATATTATTTTTTTAGAAAGCCAGCAAGACTTTAAAAATGATCCTAACTCATCAGTCTCAAAGTGAATAAAGAGCAGTTGAGAAAAAAAAGTTTTAAGAATTGACCAATAAGATTGAAAAAAGTCGAGAAACGGGTCTTGTAATTGTATAAAAAAACAAAATGTTTATAAGGTACATGATAATAAAAGAAAAGAAAATCGTTCTTTTACAAGAAAAGATGATAAGCAGTTAACAGGAGCTGATCGATGTAATAATGAAGATTGATTAAGAAATTCAAGGATAAATCAGTGAAAAGTTATATAAAAATCTCTTCATATTCATTTTTATATTGTGTTGAAATGTCTAACTAGTTAATAAAAAGTTATTATATATTTTATTTCCTTTAACTTTATTGAATTACAATAGAAAAACAACTATTAAAATATTTTAACTTTTTCTTATAAAGAAACAACTCTTATTCAGTAAGTAATTGACTGAATTTTGATTAAAATATTTTATGTTTGGCTCTAAGCATAGTAGGAAAAATTATGATAGAAAATATTAAGTTATTTCAGAATTAATGTCATACTTATGCTTCATATTTTACAAATACATGATATTATTCATTATTTTCTTTAAAAAATTCTTTAAAATTTGATATTTTAACAGTACATAAAATATTTTATATATTAGAAAGATATAGTTGTGTTTCAAAAAGTTTTAAAAAATTTTCTCAAATAAACAATGTGTCATTATTATATATTGAGAAATTTAAAAAACATCTCCTGATTTTTATGGGTTTAGCAATAAACTCAATGGTTTTAAAACAATTCTAAAGTGCAAAGTTACTTCTAAAGATCGTAAAGTTAAAAATAAAATTTATTAAAAACAAATATTTATTAATACAAAACTTTTTAAAAAATTTTATAATTTTTCTTTTTTTCCACCATGATTATTTAACCATGGATAAACCCTTCTTTTTCTGAGTCTACCCCTCTTTCTCTTCACTTTTTTTTCTCTCCTCATCATTTTTCTTTCCTTCTTCTTTCTCATTTTTTTTTCCTGCTCTTTTTTTCCTCAATCATTTTTCCTCCTTCTTCTTCCTCAATTTTTTTTCTTCTTCTTTTTCATTAATATTTATTCCTCCTCCTTCTTTTTTCTCTTCAATTTTCACATACTTTGAATGTAAGAAGTTATAATCAGGTGGAGCAGCTCTAGAGCGGGCAACTTCATCCTTTAAATACGGTCCAAACGATTCAACTTTTTTTTTGAAGTTTTCAACCACTTCTCGATGACGTTGGAGCCTTAGTTGATTCTCTAAATTAACCTTTATTTTTTCATTATCTTTGGATTTTCTAGGTATTTTCTTCTTACAAAATTAAAGGTCATTAAAAATCTTAAAAAAAATATTTAGAAGAAATATAAAAAAGTATTATAAAATATTTAAAAATAAAATAATTAAAAAATATATAATAGATAAGAATAAAATAGCTTTTATTTATCAAACTGCAATATTCTATATTTTAAAAAAAACATTGTTCCAATATAAAAAAGTAGTGAAAAATGCACCCTCCTTTTAACTGTAATTAATTATTAATAACATAAAAATAAACGGTAAATACTGAAGATTAATGTTATTTCGTAATTATCGTAAAAATCTAAATCTAGAAATATAAAAATTGTTTAAAAATACTAAGAAATTTTTTTTGTGCTTAACTATTTGATTGCCCGTCTATTCACCACTGACTATTTTACTTTTTCGACATTGGGGAATTGTATTATATAAAATTGTCATTTATGAAAGTTAGCATCATTTTTAAAATTACATGTTATTACATAATTCATATTTAATAAAAAGTTATCGTGTTAATAAAATAAAGAAATGTGAAATAACTATAAGATTTATACAGTTAAGACATATTACAATACAAAAACTTATTGTGAATACACAAATATATATCAATGAATTCAGAAGTTATTATTTAAAGTGAATATTAATCAGTTGATCATTAACATAAGATAACGTTGAGTAATAATAAAAATAATAATAACAATAAACAGTAATATTAATACAATTTCTTTTATCTTTTATTTTTATATTATGACTATTATTAAAATTACAACAATTCAATTGTTTAGAATATAAAAATGTTTAAAAATAAGCTTTCTGTTAATATTATTGTAACTTTTTCAATTTTTTGTAGTTTTACAAATATACAATCATGTCCTAATTAACTAATTTTCAATTAATTTGTAAAACGGTTTTTTTAATTATAGCTTTAAACATACTTGTAATTTAGAAACTTTTATATTAAAAATCTTATTCATAATATACAAGTGCTTTTCTTGAATTTGAAAATTTATATTTAAACAAAAAATAAAGTGAATTTGTTAATAGTATCATTTATAAACAATATTAAGTATGAATGGTTATCAAAATGAAGAATATTTTTAAATTATAGCTAATTTAAATATATGCACTCATTTAAAGGTAAAATTTTAACTTTTGCATATTTTTATAATTAAATCCAAAATCCACGAGATGAATTTTTCTGAAGTTTAAAATATATCAATCAGATAATTGATTGAAAACTTATATTTAAAGGCATGTACCCTCAATGAAGATCATTTTTAAATTATAACTCATTTGAATATATGTCCTCATTTTAAAGATAAAATTTTAACTTCTGTATTGTATTTTTAAAAAGGTACTCCTATAATGCAAACTTTTTTGAAATCACATATAAATCAAATAAAAATTTAACTTAAAACTATCAATTTTCATATATATATGTATAACTTTTGTATAAGTATCAAGATATATATAGATAAATTTTAATAATTTTTTATTTAAAGAAATTTTGATTTGCTAAATTCAATAAAAATTACAGAAAATACTTTTATGAAAAAATAAACAAGTGTGTTATAAAATAACTGTTTTTGTCTATGTTATTAGATATAAGTTAAAGGTTTTCAAAAGGTTGTTATAAAGCTATTAGAAAAGGGGCTACTCAATATCAACAAAAAAGACTATAATAGAATGAATTTTTAGATACTATCTTTTTTCAGTGACAACTTTATTAAAAGATAATATTGTTTGTTTAATTATTAAATCATATAAAGATAATGAAACAAATGTATGTAGTTTAAAAAAGTTGTTTTTAGTGATCCTGATTAAATATTAAATTTTATAAAAATTAAAAAAAAGTATATTTATTAAAAAATTAATTATATAGGCAAAAATTCAATAATAAAGTAAATTATGACATAATTTTTTTTAACAATAAAGGGATACTCTACCATTATCAAATTTTATAAAGTTTATACTTTCATCATAATCTGTTATATAGTATCATCACTAGTTTCATGTCCTTCAAATTTGAAAAGTCTATTTTTTCTTTGATTAAATTTTGTTTGAATTCTCTCAAAATTGTTACCATCGGTATCTTTTAATCTTTAATAAATGTATTTTTTTAAGTTAGAATAATGTAAAAAAGTTATTTATATTTTAAACGATTAAAGTATAGTAAATAGAAAGAAAGAATTTGTTTTTATTATCTTCAGTATTATCTGTATCATCTTCAGTTATGTGGAGCCATTTTTCTGGAATGGCATTACATAACTCATCAACAACAACTTTCTGAATAGTAATTTTATCGTGCCCTGTTACACTACTAAAACGAACTAACCAGGATGTAAAGAATTTTATTGCTACTTTAAAATCAATTTTATAATTACTAAGATTTTTAACAGTTTTTGTATATTTACTTGCTTCTTTTAAAACTCTCTAAACATGACTATTTTTTATTGATTCATATCAGCACTTAATTCTTAAACCTTCATGTTTGTGATGCTTTTTTTCCTCAGATATATCATTATCTGTTATCATAATTCCTTCTACATCTTTTGCAATCTCTTGATTTTATAGTGAAAAATAATTTTCTCTACAATACTCAAATGGCGTTACACATTCTGAAAAATTTCTACTAAAAACATAAAAATCTTTAAACTTAACTGGACAATTGACAACTATTAAAGAGTATATTGGTTTATTTTCCTTAACTTCAGTTATATTAAATTAGTAAACAGTAAAATTAAAAAACTATTTCTTGAGATATAAAATTTACCATATCCGATCACTCCAATTGTCTTGTCATTTATAAAAATTTATTTTATCCTAATTAGCTATATAGTAATCAATTATACTAAATAAATTTACCTAACTTCTATTAATGTCATTGAAACTCTTCTAAAAATGATAATGTTTTGTGATAACAGTATAGTTTTATTGGATTTATTAACTGCGTTGGTTACTTTAATTTAAATAAAATTTTATGTTTGAAGAAAAAGAAAGGTTTAATTTTATTTGACAAAACGAAAGATCATCTGTCAAATAATTATAAAATAACTATTCCTTCGTTTTTTATTATAATATGTAAAAACAAAAAAACGTTATGTTTTTTATAAATCTTAGTATTCAATTTTTTTAAAATTAGACATAACAAATAAAAGAGAATTTTATGTATTTCATATGCTAATAAATCGCTATTTTGATTATTAAAACATTGTACTTTTTAAGTAAGATAATACTGGTTGAATATAGAAATAATGTGTTTTTGTGAAAAAAAATTAACATTTCTTATCATTTTGAGTTTTTTTTCTTTATTCTTGAATACATTTTTTGTTCACTTTTGTATATTTAATTTGAAAAAATAGTCATAGCATTTTGTTATTTTTTTAAACTATATTTTTAAAACTACAAAAATAATTATTTCTAATTTTTTTGTCCATGTAAGCAATAATTGAAGTGGTTTCAAATTATTAAAAATATATATATTATTTAAACCCTCATCCTATATTTTTTAAACGAAGTATTTGATTTTATGTGCACATTTTTTGTAAAATAGTCTAAATAATTTCCAACACTTTTCTATCAAGTGAGTAATTATTTTATAAAATGATATGAAGTTACTTTTTGTACAGTAATTCTCCTAAAATGTATATTTATTTCTTAAAATTTAATTTTTATAAGCTGTTTATTTAAAACAGTAGGAATAAAAGATTAACTATACATTGTACCATAAATGAGTACAAATAGTTAAAATTAACAAAAAATTTGATTGTAAATATGAATTGAACTATTAGTGTGCAATTTGTATTCGATTCAAATAAAATCTCTTTTTGTGTTATTATTGTAAAAAATCAATTTCTGTCTTACAATTGACATACAGCAAACGTATGAATATATTTTATTTAGAATTCATTAAGCAGATAACCCAAAATGTATTTTTTGAACTTTACAATTATATTTATTATCATTTTAAATACAGCTGGTACTTGCTTTGGAATGAAATTTTATTGCTCATCTATAAGTATTAATTCACCATGTTATTTGTTAATGAGTTCAAAAGAAGGTTATTGGAAAAAATATTTTTTATCAAAGTTAAATTTTGTTGATCGACATTGGGTAAGAGAAACATTAGAAATGGCAAAAAAAAATCATAGATTGTTGAGCGTGATAAATCAATATCTCAAATTAGTTATAAATGAGAATTTTGTGGTTAGTTTACAAATTTATTGTTCTTTTTATAAATTTGCATAGAAAAAGTTTTTAAAAAAATTTGGATGGAAACAACATTATCGGATAACATATGTTTCTCTTTATTTTGAATCAAAACCTAATGTCCGTTTTTATAATAGTAAAAATTCGGGTAAATTATTGTAAATTTTATTCATTAATATATAATTTAATTCTTAGAACCCTCAATTGCCCTTCATTACAGAAAAGGTCCTCATGGAATATAGAATTGTCATCTCGATTTGAAAAACATTTTGAACTTTGTTTTAAAATATTTAAACAAACTACATTGAAATTTCTTTAAAAATTACTGATAAAATAAAATTTTTATGCTATAAATTTCATTTTTCCGTGTTTTGAAAATTCATGCGCAATATTATATGTTTTTAACTTTTTGTAACTATTAATTGGGCAAAATCTAATCCCTGCATCAACCACGCTAAATTTTATCTATCATTTTAGTAAAATATTTATTAAATAAATTTTTTATTTTAAACAACTAAATAAGATTTTTATGCAAAATAAAAGTTTTTTAGTATGTTGTATTTATTATCTATAAATAAAATTCATAAATCAATGTTTTACATGTTTAAAGTTATAAATATACTCACATTGCTTTTTAATTATTAAAATGAAATTGTCTAATTAAGTAAAATTCATATAAAATAATACATTTCAACAACAATATATGTATCATCTTAATATTTATGTCTAATTCGTTGGAATTTCAGAATTAATAAATCCACTAGAGATATATTTTTGTAACAACGCTTAATCTTTAAATATTTACTTCGTGAAAAATTGTCAAAATGTTTACACAAATGCCTATTAATTGTAAAATAAATAGTGAATATTAAGATAAAGTAAAACTTCATATCTTTATTAATTTTTCATTTAAAGTTTCTTTTTGAAAATTAAAATTCCATTTTTATTTAATGAGATTATGTATTTTAATTAATCTATATTTAATAAGTTAGTTTTTAGTTAACCATTTTTTCATTAAATTCTAAATAAACCTCGGTGTATCCATATTCCTAGAGGATGATAAAAAAATTTTTTAGAATGATTTTAGCTCTGTAATCTTTAACAAACTGTTGATTTCATCTTTATTACTATATCTTTAGAACAAAATTTGAAACTATTTATGATATTTACACTTTGTAATTTTCACTTTGGTGAATGTTTTTCATGGTATTTCAATTAATTTTTCTTGCTACTTTTCAAATTTTTGTTCAATAAAATGATAAACAATTGTATTCAAAAATAGCCACCACAATGATTTAAATTTTATAAAAGCATAAAAAACTAATTTATATGATACACATTATTTTAATTATAACAACAAAAATTATATTTACATATAGTTTTTAATCATTTAAATTAAAATTTCTTTGTTACGTTTGTTAAAGGGAAAACTTATACATATATATTTCTAAGAAATCATTTTAATTATACTTCAAAAATGAACTATTTAAACTTTACAATTATTTTTATCGTTATTTTAAATGCAACACTTAGTTGCTTTGGATTCAGATTTCAATGTCATAAAGTAAAAGAGATTAATAACATTGGATGTTCTTTAGAAATGACTCCATGGGAATATCATTATAGAAAATATTTTGAAAAAATTCTTCCAATGGTTGACTATTTATGGATTAGGGAAACAGCAAAAATGGGAAAAAAAGATTTTAGATTTTTTAAAGTAATAAATAGTTATCTTAAAATAAGTATTCAACAGTCTTACTTGGTTAGTTTAAAAATTAATTCTTTTCTACAATTAATATAGAAACGGTTTTGCCGCAAAATAAACGTACCATATGTGTATCCTACTTATTTTAAACTTCATGTTAGAGCCCAACATTATGCCAGTAATCAGAAAAGAACCAATAAAGGTAATTTATTTCAAATATTAACTATTTTATTATGGTTTCATTTTTAAGTAACTAAGTAATAAAAATTTTATAAAGGGCTAAGCATGAAAAGAAAATATTTTAATTAGATCATGAAAATTTTAATTTGGATTTAAAATATCGAATTTCCTCAAATTAATATTCATTCAAAAGAATATAAAGTTATATAAAAATATTTACAAAATAAATTTTTTAATGCCTTATTTAAATGTTTGAACATAATGAGTTTTGTTGGAATTCTTTGAATTTTATATATTAATTCTTAATAATTTAATCAAACATAAGCAATACTTTTATCACATTTAAAACTATTTTTTTATATTTAATTAAAACTACAAAATTTTTATTGCAAAAATGTTTTATTTACAATTATAAAATATTAATTTTCCATGGAAAAAAGTTTTGTTTATTATAATCATTCATTTAATTTTTGTTGCCAAAAAAGTTTCTAGATAATTTTTAAAAAATATTACAAGACTGATGCAAAAATGTTTTCTAAATTTAAAAAGAAATTAATTTGAATCAATAAATATTCTTCGACATACATAAATTTTTTTTTAGTACTTTAAAACATTGATGATTTCAATTTTAATGAATTTTTATAAGTATTTTCAATCAATTATCTTTCTTTGAATTTTACATCCCACAAAAAGTCCTTAAAATATATCAGTATGTAATATTGAGTTGAGGATAAACGTAATAATAATATTAAGAAATAGATAAAGTTCATTATCTTAATTCATTCAGTTTTTGGTGTTCTTTTTTAAACACGGAATTTTATTTTGATATGGATAAAAAAAAACTTTTCTTTGATTATTTTTTGCTAACTAAAAAAGTTTCAATCCTTTGTTTATTTTTAAGCAATAATTTCGAGCTTTAGTTGTTTTAATAGGTTATAAGAAATTTAATAAATTACTTTGTTTGTAATTCATTAAACAGTTAACATGATTTCCATAAATTTAATACTTATGAAAAGATTTACAAAACAACTTGAATATTATGTTTTCTGAAGTGACTTTACCACTTTATTAATATTTGGATAAACTTTTTTAATTTTTAAACAAATTAATATCGATACAATTGTATATACCCCAACACTTGTTTTGTCAATATTTATAAAAGTGCACTTAAATTTATTTTAATCAATAGTAAAATTTATTTATTGATCTTATAGATTTTTAAAACAATAAAATAATAAGAACGATAATTAATTAAAATACATTAAAATCTTTTCAAATTTCTTCTAAATTCCAATCAGTGAACCTCCCGATCTTTATTTATTTTTGATGATTCTATAATAATAATAGTTAGTATATGTATAAAATAATAATGATATTGTCCATGACTTTCCAGGTTATTTATAGTTCCTTTTAGTCACAATATCATCCTTTTCTTTCTTTTTCTTAAACAGAGTTTACTCAATATTTAAAGTAATCTTACATATTCTTTGTTGATATAACAATAACGCCCTAAGTTGTTTACATATAGAACCAAAAAATTGGTTTTTTCTAAGATTTAATAGAATATTTTATCAAAAAAGAGCCATCAGCTTCCGAACAAGCTTAAAAGTGATGTTTTTAAAATGTTGTAGTTGCATTTGTTTCAATAAAAATCGTAGAATATCCCGTTATTTAAAAAACTTAGTTATACCATTTTTATGTATCCCCTATCCCCTATATATATAGAAGAGAGCTGTGCATCGAAAAATAATTTCCGATTTTAAATAAAATTTTTATTGAAATATTAATGTGTCATAATAGTAAATCTAAATATGCAATATCAGTTCCATTCTAAGTCCCGTTCTTGAGATACATCTTTTAAAGTACTCAAAATCTCGAATTTCGGTACCCCTGATTTATCCCTTTAAAATTAAAATAAAAATATGAAAATTCACAAATATACGTAATTTTTTGTGCTCTTTACGATGAAATATTAAAAAATTGATATTTCAAGATTTATTCTCAAGATTGAGACACTTCTCCAAAAAGCTATTTTTTACCTCAAATTTCAGTGCTTCAAAACGATATATCTCTGTTCGGAAAAAGAAATCAGGAAAAACGGAAAAAGTACCTCTAAGTTTTTCAATTCCAACATTTTAAGAGTAATTCTAAAAAATTTTAATAAGATTAAGTATATAAAAAATCGCCGTAAAATTTTTTTTTATTCTAAGAAAATTTCTCTTCTTTGTCAAATTATTATGTTAAGATGTAAAAATTCAGGAATACTATCTTCAGCTTAATTGTTTAGAAAGTGATTATCTATCTAACGATACTAATAACGTTTTTGTAAATTTATTCATCGTGAAGTATAATAATTTTATTTACATTATATCAAAAGTTCTTCATTAACATTTTTGTTTATAATTTTTTTCTTTCTACATGAATTTTTCTAATTTCAAGAAGGTCTAGGGGGAATTCTATGCTTAATATTTTAAATATAAAATTGTAAAAAAATCTTGGATAGTTGAAGAGAAAAATTCCAAAATTCAAAAAATTTTAATCTTTAAAAAATTTATTTTTTGCTTATAACTTTTTAAATAATAAATATTTTAATATTTGTCAGAAAGTAAAAAACAGCTATTTTTAAATGTTTTATCTAATAAACAAAGTTTCAAGATTATTATATGTTTCATTCTTAAGATACAATTAAAAAACTTAAATCTCGAGTTTACACATTTTCACATTTAATGGAACTTAAAAGTACTTAAAAATTGAGGTTTTATGCTAATTTCAAAAACTGCTCGGGAAAAATTTGTTATCTTCCTTTTGCCTATAAAACCGTTTCAAATTTTTTTCCCATTCTTGAGATTTGTTAAAAAAACTAAATACAATTTTCTAGCACTTTTTCACATTTTTTAGCAAAAGAAGCAAAAATTGAATGTTAGCATATATTATCTAGGGGCAACTTTTGTTAAGGATAAAAAGTGATACATTTTAAGATTTTAATCATTCTAATTGAATAACTTTAAGCTGAGTTATAATCAAATATCTAATATCAACATACATTCAGTATATAAGTAAAACAATGATTGAATACTTTTAACTAATTTATATGTGCCACTTATATATTAAATAAAAAACAAGTTAAAAGTTTACTAAGAAGAGTTTTTGTTAAACGATTGATTTGTAATATTAAAATTCTTACCACATATTCGAAAAATTATTTATAATATATAAATAAATTTTTTATTTGATTATGCAAAATAATTAAACTAGCTTTTTTATTTTAAAATGAATATGATGTACTTTTGTACTAAAATTAACAAAACTAGCAAATATGATATGAAAAATATAATATAATAATATGCACATTATTAAAAGATAGTAAATTAATTGTTTAAACATTTAAAATTGTGAAATCTCCTAAGTATATAGAGGAGAAATGTGCATCGAAAAATATATTTATAGATAATAATAATTTTTAATTTGAGACATAATCTTTCAATTAAAAGTTTTCAACAATGTTTGTTATATTTTTTTATATATTGGATAAATAGAAACAAAAAGCATATACCATGCCATTACTACATAACATTTAAAATTATATATTAAGAAATTGATTCTTTAGATCTACCCATCTAAATCACATACATCTCATAAACATATTATCAAAATTTTATTTAAACATAATTTTAACCAATTTACACTAACTATTACTTTTAACTATGCATTTTTTATACTTTTGGTTAGCAACATTATTTATTGTTTCCTATCTTATGGACAGTTATTCTATGACAAGACAATTTTTTTATTGCAATACTGATAATATGGACAGTTTTGAACTTGAAATTCCATCTAAATGCTACACTTATTTCAATTATTCATGGAATATGGAAGTAAAATATGTAGTTCGTTACATCAGAAATAAACAGAAATACATTTCTGATTTAAAAATACTATTGGTAACGAAGAGTTATGTTATAATAATGAGAGAATCAGGAATCCACGAAGAAAATTATTTATTAAATTATGGCAACGATTCATATACAAATCATAAAAAACATCCAGAATGTCTTCCAAAAGATAAGCATTTCTACAAATTTGAAAGAGATTTACTCATCTCACCGGAAAAAGAAGATTACTGGGCTAACAATGAATCAACATCTTCAACTATCGAGCAAAATATTTTAAAAAAATTTGAGAGAAGAAATTTGAATAACGATGCACTCATGTTAGGAATCAATTCATTTTTACTAATCGAAAATTTAAATATCAACAAAGAACAAATTTTGTACCAAAATTTATTAACTTTTTTTTATGTAATAACAGAATTTGATCTTAATAACATGTAATGATACCTGATAATTCAGAGAGAAAAGATTAATTTTTAAACTGTATCAAACAATAAACCAAAGAGCAGTTAGAACAACTATCAATGATCAAGAAATAGTATAAAAGGGAAGAATACAACCAAAACTGGTGTGTATTCGGTTGTACCTAAACAACTGCTTTAAATATGATTAGTATAAGTTTTCCTTTATTAAATAAACACTATTAATCATAACAAACAACAAAATAAACATTGAAGAAGGCAAAGAAATATCGAGAAACAAAACACAACATTTAGGAAATGAAATATATAGGTAAACGTGTATTTCAAAAAACAACCTTCTTAAGGAAGTAAGGGAAAGCCATACTTCTGAAGAAAAAGTCCGTGCATATTAGCACAGAGCAGATGTCACAGCAATTTCAACTAATAGAAAGAACGTCATTATTGTAAAAGTGTGTAAGGAATTCATACCAGTGAAATATTTCGCCGACCACTCAATTGATAATATGTGCTACCAATACATGCCTGTGCTATCAGAATATAATCACTTATTATTTGTGGATAATAGCAATTATGTGCACCATTTTTTCTCCGTTAAGAAAATGTACAGAAGTTGTTGATGAAACAAAAATAAAGAAATTTTTTGTACACAGCAAGGAAAACCATTATGAAAATTTTGTTAATTTGTTTCTAAACATTACCCATTTCCTTTCAGAAATCCTCAAAATGGAATGGTGGAGCTATAACTTAATTAAGCACCAAATTATTACTATAGTGATAGCTATAATAATCATCATTGTTATTATATATTTTATAATACATAAAATATTTTTGAAAAAAGATTCTTATAATTGGCTATGAAATAAACTAACATGGATGTTCAAAAAAATAATTTCACCATTACAATGGTTGTATGAATTAATTTAAAATAAAATAAAAAATGTCATTTCGAGGGTGTTGTAAATATGGCTTTCAGACCATCTCTACAAATAAAATCGGAAGTATAATTACTACGTTATGTTATTGTTTTTACATATTTTTTTAATTTTATATAATAAATTTTTTAAAATAACAACTATATCTATACTTTAAAAATTAATAAAATGAAAAAGAGATAATAACATATTTTATGTTTACATGGATTTCCCAGTTCTGACAGAGAACTGCGGCGAGTCACTGAAAAACAAAACACCGGCCCTGCGGGCAAGTAGTGACGAGCGAAGCGAGGCTGCTGCTTGTTTTTACTTAGAATAATTAAAAATAAAAATTAAAATTTTTCATAGTAAATAATACAAAAACGTGATTTTGGCTAAACAAAATAAAAATAAATAAATTATATAATTATAAATATGAACATAAATATTGAAATATTTTTTTAATTATTTCAATTTTAAAATTTACATTTGCCTCCTAAACAAAAAAATCTATTTTACTATAATTTTTGATATGCCAAATATAAAAACCTACAACAATGAGTTAATTTATTATATAGAACAGAATGTATTTTTTAAAATTTACAATTCAGTTTATTGTTATTCTAAATATCGCAATTAATTCAATTGGATTCAGGTATCATTGTATTGGAAGAAACGATAAACCTCCATGTTTTCTTGATATGATTCCTTGGGAACATAGTTATAAAAAAGTACTGTCAAAATTTTTACTCCCTATTGATCTTGAATACTTTCAAAATTTATTTTATAGGGCAATGTACTGTTCTAGATATTTGTATTCAGTTAATGATTTACTCAAATTATTGCTTACTGATGATCAAGTGGTTAGTTTAAAATTTGTTTTTTATTGTAATTGGTTAAGAGAAAAATTTATGCAATACTAAGAGTACAATATAAATACTCGTCATATATCAAGGTTCATATCACTAATAAGCACTATAAAAATGCTCCGGGATACAGAGATATAATAAGTAAATTAACTTTAAATTTTTCTTATTGATCAATAATTTTTTTCAGAACGGAGAAATTCAATGTTTTAAGAAAAACCATATTAATAAAACTAAAAAAAATAAAAAAAACAATAACATTTTAGGTTATTTATTAAAATATTTTTGTATCAAATTTTTCTCTAATAATTTTAGTTGGAATAAAAATTTATATTAGTAATTTATTTATTTATTTAAATACTCATAAACATTTAATCTTTGCAACTTCAATTAAAAATTATATTAGATATGACTTAATACTTACATAAAATATGGAAAATATTTTTAACAATTAGAAGATTATTTTGAATATCTGCTAGATTCATGTTGTTGCAGTGTATTATTTAAGTTGTATATTTTCAGAAGCCCAGTGAGATAATATTGGTCAAATATTTAAAATTTTCTAACGGTAAATTAACTACTGAATAAAATTTTTTTAATGATGTTAAAACGGAATGAATAAAAATTTATGATAACTCTTAATATAACATAATATTCTTTTATGAAATAATAAATATATTTTTTCTAAATAAATACTGTTTTATGATATCATATATGTGATAGCTAAATTTACTTTATATAACACATTTCAAAATCGTTTTTATGTAAATAAAGACAATAAAAGCCTTATAATAATAAAGAGTTTGATAACGATTCATTTTTTCTGTTCGATATTTTTAATAAAACAAATATTTTAACACGTTATTAATCTTGTTGAGCAATTTTAAAAGAGTTATAAAGTATTAGAAATTATGTATTTTTGCTAATAATATAAAAATTGGGAAAATAATTACAAGTTTGCTTGATTCTAATTATATTAATTAAGTATTAATTAAAAAATATTTAACTAATATGTCAAATTAATTACATTTCATAAGATTAATTGTTTATTACTCTTTATTTTAGAATTTCTTTATTTTTCTTCAACTTTTGTAATATGAATTTTGATAGTACTAAAATTATGATTTTAAAAATGTATAATTTTGTCTAAAATTGATTCTTGACAAAAATCTTTAAGTGTTTTTTATAAGAGTAATTTAGCATAAGGTGAGTGCAATATTATAAAAAAGCTACTAAATAAAACATTCCATATTTATCACATAGTTACTCTTTATTAAACTGGACGACACGTATATGCGTCTTAAACAAAATTCTATTTGTTTAAAAAAGCAACAGTATTTGTAATTGTACTTCATTATTTCAGAAAGATATTATTATTTTTTCGCACAAGTATAATCTTTTCAAAATTATTTATCTAATTTCAAGTGAAAATATTAAACATATCTATTTTTATTTGGATAGTAATCATTTGTAATTACACAGATTGGAGAACATAATACAAATAAAATGTCACTGATTGTGAAAGGATAAAAAATATTTTAAAAAGCACTTTAAATAGTCATCATTTATAAATAATTAAATAACATTATCTCTTTTTACTTACACCAATTCACAATTTATATAAAAAATACGCATGAGTATATTTTAAAACATTTACTTTCAAGAAATATTATAGAAATAACAAAGTAATTGACATATTTTGATTTATTATGGTTATAATAATGTGATTTATCAAAATTTTGATCTTCGAACTTAAGAATGGACATTTTAAAACGCACTGAAATTTTATGAATGTGCTTTGTCATATCTTTAAAATATTTTTGAATTCCAGCTTTATAAAATGTGTACGAACAAAGAGAAGTCACAAAAATCAATTGACATAATTGTGACAATATCGAAGAAAAAATAATTTTTTTGTTATTGGAATATTTTAAATTTACATTATGGAAATATTAATTGTCTGAGGTTCCGAAAGCGATTAATAAATAAAATTAGTAAAAATTAATACCATTGTACGTAATTAAATTTTAATGAATCATGACGTACGGGATTCCTCTTACTTAAGAATGTTAAGAAAAATGCCAACTCCTAAAGAATTTATAAGTACTTTTTCAATATATATTCTTTAAAATACATTATTAATTATTAAGTTAATATAAATTTTTTATATATTTCGATGGTTTAATATAAATATTGTAGTCCCCACATGATAAATTTATATATTTATAATGTTATGAGTTATAATAATCATTTATGAGAATCAAATATATGTTTAAATGTAGAGAAATATTCATAATCAACCTGTCTTAGAATATTTTGCAATATTCATGCATAAGGTATCTATGTCATGCTGTAAGCATATTTAACAAGATTAGATATTTATATATTAATTAATTTTTGATACTTAAATGTTCACATTTAATAAAATTTTATAATAAAACTTTTATTTTCTTATATGATACAAAATATTTATTCCATATAATTTATACAAATAATAAATGAAATAGAATATAAGAATGTTTTATTTTTAAATAATTTCTAAAAGTAAAGTTTCTGCAATTAGACACAAACAATAAAAAAGTATTATTTTATTAGTATTTAACTTATTTTTTATTATTCTAATTATTACTCTAGAAGTTTATATAAAAAAAGTAAACTTTAAGTTGACTAAACTTATCAAAATTAATGATATCTAAATTAAAAAATTATATGAATGGATATTTTTTATATATTGTTTCTATTAATTTAACATTTTTTTCACTTTACTTTTCAGTTAATTTTTTTATTAATCAAACAAAAATTGATCATATTTTATTCAATAAAAATCACATTAAAATGTACCTATTCTTCGATACAATATTTTCACAATGTCCCAATGAAAATTATTGTATCGTATTATCTATAATGAGTATAATAGTATTGATATTACAAATTTCCTTAATCATCTATGTTTTAAAATTCTATCGAAGTAATGAAAGTGATTATATAAAATTTTTGATTTTTTTAAAAATATTATCTACAATTGTTTATACATTCCATTCAATTTTTGGTGAGATTAGAACATTTTTTCCAAGAAAAACATTTATTTGTTATGGAATTATAAGATTTTTTGGCGATAAAGCATGTCAAACCATCGTTGTAAGATAGTCTATTCATTTATTTATAAGTTTTTTAGGCTTTTTTAACATGGTACATTTTACTAGAATTATGCTTTTTATTGTACGCTTTCAATGGTCAGTATAACATAATGTGTAAGAAGTCAAAATTTTACAACAATAATAGAATTCAAAAATTAAGTTTTATTGGTCTTGCACTAATTTTAATAGTATATTTTATAATATTTATGTGTTCCTTTATTCCAAGAGATGAAGCAATTTCAAAAATATATATGAAGTATGATGATACTAGATTATTTGTAAACAGTAATTATTCTATTGCAACAGTTGGAGAATCAAAGGAGTGCATCATCATAGCTATTTATATTATAAGTGTTATTTATCTTCTACATATTTTATCACATTTTGGAATATTATTTACGAAAATGATGTTATTAATATTGCGAATGAAAAAAATTAGATCTAAATAGAGGTTTAACTAAATTCTATACAAATGAATTTTTTTATCATCTTATAAACTTTTGTCTACTGATATCAATTGTTTATATTCCATGTATAAATATGTTTTTAACTTATATTTTCATTAACAATAAGAAACTTGTTTGGATTACGAAAATTATAAATATTTCATCTATATTTTGCTTATATTTGTATGGAATTGCTTCATCATTATATACATTTAATTTCATTTACTCATTAAAATTAAAAAATAGAAAAGGTTTACCAAATAATGTCATAGTGAAGAAATAACCAAACAACGGTAGTTAATGAGTTATTAATGTTGAAACTACTTATATCAATATTTACGGCATAAATGAATGGCTAACGTAATTTTTTTGTCAATAAAATCAGTAAATTCGCGTCATTTAAGGAATTTTAATTAAAACAATTTAAAAGTGTGAAAACAGATCAAAATAAATTAATATTAATTATACAATCATTTCTTATCAAAGTGAACCAAAATTTGAATTTATAATTTTTAGAAATGTACATAAATGAATATTTTTTAAATTTATTAACAAAAATTTAAAAACACCTTGAAAAATTAATTAACTATACAAATAAAATATTAAATAGATAAATTAAGTCATCTTTCTTTCAAATCTTAATAAATTTATTAAAACAATTCACTGCTTACTATTCTATCATAACAGATGTTATTTTCATTATTTAAGTGAATTAAATAATTTAAATTAGATAAATTTTATCAAATTAAAAAGATTTATTTTTATTTTAAAAACTTTTTAATCTCATAATGATAATTTATTTTTATTTAAATTAGTATATTTAAAATGTATATAATTTTAATGTTAAAAGAGTATATGTTTTTTTTTCCGATTTCCCGGTAGAACACTTTGTTGTAACAAGAATTATTCAATTTAAATATTCTTTGAAATTTAATATGCCCTCCAATTTTTTTTTAATGAAATAAACTAAAGAAATTTTCTATCATTATTGAAACAGAAAGGTACAACCACTAAAATTTATCTTAACCCTTGAAATTATATACTAAGACACATAGAAGTTATAAATAATTGTAGATTTTGTAATAAATACTTTATTAAAAATCTTGAGTTATCAAAAATAAAATTAACTTAAACAAAATGTAAAAAAAAATACAAATTTCATAAGGAATATTAATGAAAGAATAATTTTAAAAATGATTAATATTTTATCGTTTAATTATAAAAAAAAACTTGAATATTAAAGCAAAATTTGTAGGT
Organism: Strongyloides venezuelensis; assembly: GCA_963280985.1. Lineage (NCBI taxonomy): Eukaryota > Metazoa > Nematoda > Chromadorea > Rhabditida > Strongyloididae > Strongyloides > Strongyloides venezuelensis. Next base: position 6,857,562 of record CAUJLX010000001.1, on the reverse strand, counting down.
GATTTTATTAAATATTCTTATAATAAATAATTTAATTATTTCCAACTCTTACATCAAAAAGTTTAGCAATATTTTTAATTTAACTTTAAATTATTATATTTGTTCTAAACAAATTTATTAATTTTCTTTATAGTTTTATCATTGAACTCAAATGTATCTATTTACTGAAACGATTTTTTCCCAATGTCCACGTGAAAATTATTGTGTGTGGATGTCAATATTGGGAATTATATTATTTCCAATACAAGTTTCACTTGTAGCACTTTTAATAAATCGCTTTAGGAGTACAAAAAAGTGAATACATTCAATTTTTGGCATTTTTTAGAATAATAAGTGTATTTCTTTTTACCATTCAAACAGTAGTAGTTGAAATAAGAACTTTTTTTCCAAGAAAAACAATTATTTGTTATGGATTAGTGAGATTTCTTGGTGATACATTTTGTCAGATTTCTGTTGTAAGATATCGTACTCAAATTTAAATATATTTTAGGTATTTGCAATGATATATATAATGGTGGAATTTTGCATAATTCTTTTTGCCTTTAATGGTCAATATAATAATATTTGCAGGAAAACGGGTTTTTATGATAATAATTGGATCCAAAATACTAGCTTTTTTATTTTTTTTTTACTATCGTTGCATACTTCACATTATTTATGTTTTCATTCATTCCAAGAGAAGAACTGATTTCAAAATTATACATGAAACACAGTGATATGAAAGCATTTGCCAATGGTAGTTATATTATGGTAGCAATTGGAGAATCAAAAGAAAATATATCTAATGGAATTTTTATAGTTGCTGCAATATATCTCGTGCATTACATGACTCATTTTTCGGTTGTATTTTGTAAAATGGGGAGGTTTATATTTGAAATGAAGGAGTTAGGCAAAAATTCAGGTCTTCGACAAACTTATATAAATAAATTTATTCATCATCTTATTAATGTTAGCATACCAATAGTGATCGTTTTTATCCCACTTGTTAATTTATGCCTATGCTTTTTCGTATTTTACCAAGAAGAACTATATTGGCTAACGAAAGTTACAACAAATTCTATAATGTTTTGTTTTTATATAAATGAAATAGTTTCACCTTTTTATACCTTCTATTTCATATTAGCATCAAATAAGACTAAAATTAAAATCAAACTAAGTAGCAAGATATCAAGAGCATTGAAGAAGAAAAATTCAAATCGAAATTTATCAACGAAAAAAGATATTACCAAAATAGAGAATTTTAAAACTCAAAAATCTTGAATTAGAATATTAATTTTTATTGAACGATAAGCTAATCTTGTTTAAGATTTCATTCAGTTTACAGATGTTTTATGCTAATTTCATGTAAATATATCTATTATAAAATTATATGAAAAATCTTATAAACACAATATTTAACATTTATAATTAATATTTTACATTCATTTTATTTGCAATAAGAATAATTTTTTTTATAAACACGTTAAAGAAATGTTTCAATTTAGATTAACTTATAAGCAACATTTTTTTAATATTAAATTATTAAAAGAGATATTAAACAAATTATTTTATTTTTGGTCTATTTAAAACTTCAAAATTATAATATGGAAAGTACTAAAATTGTTAATAAACATTTATTGTGTTAAGAAGATTAATTCATAATTTTACATCTTTTTATAATAAATATGATAATAATAGCTAACTTTACATAATTTTCTTGTTTAAAAAAAATAATTTAGTAAATAGTAACAATAAAAAATCATGAAAATAATGCACAATCGCTTTACATAAAAAACATAAGTAAGTTTATTCATTAATTTTTTTCTTATTCATTTATTTCCTCAATTTCTCTTATTTTCTCCTTATAAGCATTTACATCAATTAGTTTACCTTTCAAACTTTCTCTGTATTCCTTACTTAGTTTTTCAGCTAATTGAGCTTCTTGCTTTGTTAAATTAACCACTGTACGTGGAGGTGCAATATAATATCTGTACAATTTCTTTGTACGACTAGAAAATTCACCATTAAGTCTACGTTTCCTGCAATCAAATTGGTGAACGCTTGACGAAACAAGTGGTGGCAGTGGTTCACTATAATTAATTCTCAACTTTTCACATTTTCTTTCAATTTCTATCTTCATTTCTTTGGAAAGCGATCCATTAGTTAAAAGATTAACATAATTTCTGTATTCCATTCTTTGTTTTTCATATGCTGCTGGTATTATACAACCACCAAAGTATGGCGGAGGTGCTACCTTAAGATAGTCATCAGATAATGGTTGAGTATGCATTGAATACTCAGCTAGTAAATCTTCATCATGATCTGGAGCAACATAATTTGATTGATACAGTTGTTTCTCCTCCAATTCAAGTTTATTCAAATTTTGGTATAATGGAATTATTAATTTGACATCATTTTTATTATTACACCACCCAGCAAACTCAGGTTTATTACCGTCTTTGAATTCTAGAAATCTTTCAATAACATTTTTATTCGTTGGTTTAACTGTTACATTTCTTCTAATATTTTTATATGAACTAAATTTCTTTAATTTCATTTTTTCACCAATAGTAATGTATTTATTGAAGTAGTAGTAACAAAATCCCTCATACAAATTTTTATGATATTTTGAAATATACTTAAAATTGGAAACAACATCTAAAATATATCTCATTTCACCTTTAGATCTTTCTTTTGATTCAATTATTGCTTTTAAGTATGGATATGTTGAATCAATTGAATCCGTTCTTGATAAAATTTTAATAATTTTATTAAGCTCGCCTCTAAAGCAATCATTTCTTTCCATTGAATATAGTACACCATCCAATGGATTTATAATACATTCATTTTTTAGATCATTGTCAATTATCAATCCAGAACTATCTGTTATCTCAATATTTGAAGTACATGAATCAATAAAATTGATCATTTTATCAACGATTTTTTTGTCGGCCAAATTTTGACCACCTTTTTCATTTGCGCTTTTTGACTCATACAATGCTTCATCAATTATACAAATTTGACCTTTTAAATTATCAATATTTCTTGATAAACTAAATGCTAATTCGCTACCTTTTACAGGTGAATCTTTCAATAATATATCTGGAAATATATCTTTTCCTCCTAGTATAAATCCGTTTGCGCACGATCCCTCTCTTGATGAAAAATCAGAAACCGTAAATGGTAATGATTGTAACAATAATGGCACTCTCTTTGGAGTAGAATTCCAGGCCGCTGTAATAGTAGTTAAATTTTTAGTTAACATGGTATTACTAGACATATTAATACATTCATATTCAGCTACACAAGAAGCAATTGAAGAAAGATTATCTTGAAACTTTTTTATGCTTAGAAAAGGCAAGTCTACTTTTGGATGATACATTTCAACATTTATATTTAACTTTAAGTTCGATTCATCTTTCATTGGTATATTAGTCATTGTAAATGAACTTAAATTAAATATTTCACGAAGTACAAATCCAATTGTTGATTTACTATTTCCATTTAAATGTATATCATATCTCTCTAGTCGAATATTAGATTTCGCATCTTCTTCATAGTATTTTTTAAATAATGGTTCTTCTTTATCAACAACATTTATTATTTTCAAATGAATATTTTTTAATCTGTCACACCCATGAACATTTTCTTTATGCTCCAAAAAACTACTATTAATATGTTTAAAAGTATTCTTCACATCATCATCTTCAAAATTATGAACAATCAAAATAATCATACCTAAATTGTTAAAAAAATCAAAATTTCTATCATTCTTATCATTTAAAATATTCTCAAACTCCAAATCCCACCATCTATGATTTTTTTTTCCGTCTAATGAATTGTTTTTATTTGAATAAAATAATTCAATGAATTTCTTTTGACTTGGGGTAATTTTACCGATTAAAGAAATACATTGGTCAATATTCTTGTACAATGAGTCTTTCATATATTTTTCATCTACATCTCCCATGACTTTGATATTTTCGATAACTTTGGAAAAACGTCTGTAAATGCAATTTTCAGCTTTCCATGCTAGATTTTTCTCGTCTACTTTGGTATCACTTGTGATGATATTAATGTATTTCTCATTGGAAGAATACAAATCTACAATAATTCTTTGAAATTCAAGAAGCATTTCTTTAATAATTGATAAAATATTTCTGTCAAATGATATTTGAGAATCATTTTTGAATTTATATAAATTAGTCTGTGAAAAAATATAATTATAATTGATAAGATTAAAAACTTACCAAATTCGCTTTATTTTTAAATGAAGGGGTGTTATGAAGAATGACACATATTTTATGAGTAGGATTTTCTATCATATTTTGGAAAATCATTCTTACGCAATGTAAAATTTGCACTTATATAAATTGCACAAACAAATTGGTAAAATGTTCCTCTATTTATGAATATTAAAATAAGAACAATGAAAAATTATGGTGCATAAATATATTTACATTAACATAATTTGACTTAAAGAAATTAAAAATGAATTTTAAAAATTATAAACAAAATATAAATTTTAAAGCTTACAAAATTTTTGTTTTAATGGAGTAATTAAAACAAATTATCATAAATTAGCAAATATTTTATCTTTAATTTTTCTATTAAATTAATAATTTTAAAAATTTACCTATATATAATATAGATTTTGACAAATTTAATTGATTATCATTTTTAAGAGTTACAAATTAATCATATTGTAACTAAAAGTAAATATTTATGGCGAAAAATATATATGTTTTGCATGATAATCTAAAAATATAAATTACCATAATATTAGGACTTTTAAGGTTACCTTTTTCAATTTATTCTACACAATTTATATTATTGTTATCCTTAAACAAAGATATATATATATATATATCATTGTATTATTTACTACAATAAGATATAGAATAAAAGTTTATCAAAATTTCTTTTTGGCGTTATTCAATAATAAAAGTAAAATATTATTTGTGATATTAAAAAAACATACATATTACGATTACACAAAATAAATTTTGTTGAATTTGTTCACCAAAACACATCACATTCTTTAATTAATCTTGATATGAAAAAATTGATGCAAAAAAAAATTCTCTTTAAATAGCTAAGATTAAATATTTCCATAATAAAAAAATTAATTTTGTCTTCATTATAGCTCTCTAAAAAAATTAACGGATTGTTATGAGAAAATAGCCAGAAGATGTTCTTATTCCAACTGGAAAGACTAAAAGTTTTCGGACATTTTTAACCAGATTTGGTCAAGTTATTCTTAAAAATTCCCTTCTATTACCTCTTTTATGACACAGTTTTGTTTCAAAATAACTTCCTTCAAAAGTTAATAAAATAATTTGTTCATAATGTTTTTTTAAAGGTTCATCTCCAGAATAATGTTAAAACATTGTAGTATGAGAATTGATTAATAATGTACAAGTTATAAGCCAATGAGTAGTAACCTTTTTTTGGTAAAAATTATAAAACTTTATATTTTTAAAATTTGATTGATAACAGAGTAAAGTTATGAGCCAAAGAATTTTAATAGGTTTCTGAGAAAACAAAAGTAGAATGCATTGAAATGTTAAAAAAAAAAGCCAATACTTAAGTGATTTTCATAAATTAAAAACTTGGTAAATAATTAGATTATGTTTAACATGGAGCTACATAAAAAATGCCGATCCTGGCAGGATTCGAACCTACAATCTTCTGCTCCGTAGGCAGACGCGTTATCCATTGCGCCACAGGACCATGCTTACACAGGAAAAGTTAAGTGCGGAAATTTTGCACACAAAGTTGAAAATTTTAACAATTTCGACAAGTGCAGAATTTTTGCACATATGGAAAAATGCTGAAAATATGCACATATTATAAGTGCATATATTCTTACATATAAAGGTGTATAATTAAATATAAAAATGATTACAAAACGAATAGATAAAAAATAAATATTTATTAACACAAATTTACAATTAAATAAAGTTATTAACTTATTATAATAAATAATGAATGTTTTCTTTTTTTTCACTAATTTCTTTGTTATGCAATAATAATTAGTACCTAAAATATATTATAATGTAGTAAATTATATATGAACTTACAATTTTTACAAAACTTTCTCTTCTACACAATAGTAATGCTTAAAAAATATTATAATATGATTTATTACACATAAACTTACATTTTTTTTCCAAAACTACTCCTCCTATGTAATAATAACAATACCTAAAATGTAGTGGGCTAAAATTATAAAATTAGCTTACAGATAATATGTTACCAAATATTCTTTTTTAAAGAAAATATATAAGTGTTTTTCCAAGGATCATTAATCAAAATTGATTTCTTAAAGATTAAAATTATTCCACACGATAACAACTAATAAAATTAGTTATAAAACCAATTATTAAGACATTTTGCAATTTATTAAATAATGGAAACTAACAATTTAATTCTATCGTTAATGAACAGTGCAAAAAAAGCAATGACTTTGGAAAATTGTTATAATATAATAAAACCAAAAATATAATTTTTCTTTAAGTTTTATAAAATTTTTAACAATTGCATATTTATTTTTTTAATTATTATTGTTTTAATTAATAAATTATAAAAAAAATTTATTATTTTACATTTTACACAAAAAAAAATTAAAAAAGTTAAGTGCAAAAATATGTACAAAAATATGCACATAACGTAGTTAAGTGCATATTTTTACCGATATGACATAATTTTGCACTTATTTTTGCACTTAACTTTTTCAGTGTAGAAAGTACACCTGATTGGCCACCAGTTCTTCTCAAATTAGAGAGTGTCATGGAAAAATTGACAAAAGGTGTCTCAAATCTGAGAGTACTTTTTATAGTGAGAAAAAACTCTATTCCAAAAAATAGAACTTAAATTAAAATATTAATACTCTAACAAGTAAAATTAGAATAAAAAATAAATGATAATGATGACAAAACAAATTGTTAAATTGAAACTTTTAAAAAATTCATTTTCTTGTATTATATTAACAATTTAAAAGATAATGGAATTAGTAGTTTATTAAATATGTGAATTAAAAGCAATACCAATGAAATAATTGCTTAAATAACTTTATTCTCTCATATCAAATTAAAAATATTATTTTTTTAAAATTCTGTTAGATCTTTTTATATTACCAATTGTTTCTATCAAAGACAAAGTAATTGACATGTTATTAGTTGAATTGCTTAAAACAAAAGAATTGTATGTACCATATAATTTTTTAACTTTAGTTTATAAGAAAATTTATACTAATATATGTATGTGATTCATGAATCAAATTAGGTCTTTTAATTTTATCCATATAGTAACACTTTTAGATTACCTTTAATCAATTTCCTATGTTTTATAATGAAATTATCTTACTTTACATATTATAAATAACAATTTTTAAAGAATTGTTATATAACTACAATAAAAATTAATAATAAAGCAGAAAATTGATAATTGGCAGAGATAGTACCACAAATTTGAGAATTTATTAAAAAATTTTAAAAATAACTCTAGAAGCTCAAAATATAGCATAAAATGTTACTAAAAAGTAACTGTCATTCAATTGAGAAACTCACAAAAAGCCTCATACTATATTTAGCGATTGCTAAAAATTATTTGTGTTAAGAAATTTCTTGAATAATTCTATATATTTTTGAGTATGCTGTGGTGGCCAATCTATTTTAATATATACAGGGGATTTGGAAAGCACTCTCAAATTTGAGGGTACTCTTAATAGAGAAAAAAACCATCATTTCAACAAGACAAAAAATTAATAATTAATAGTCTATCAAGTAAAAGTAATGATAATAATCAAAAAAATTGAAAAACTACAAAAAATAATAATCAAAGAAATTTTACTTTTCAAATTTTAATAATGGGGTATCATATATTATTTATTTGGTGGTCAATCATGATATGTAGGCGGGAAAATTTCATGATTAGCCACCATATATTTACTTGGTGGCCAATCATGATATATACGCAAAAAATCTCATGAGTTGTCACCATAAAAACTTATTCGATCTCCAATCAGACACGACTCGCGCTTTGTGGTGTATAATACTATGAATATTATTTATTGGAAATTATATTTCATACCTTGAATACTTCAACTCCATTGATTGATGACATTTTTCATAATTTAAATATTATAATTACTGTAGAAAATTAAATCATATTATAAAATCACAAAAAGTTGTTAATAAATTAAAGAATATGTTATAAGAATGGTCTCAATATGTACTACTATCGTATTAATAGTTTATAATTTTTTAAAATTCATTATCTTCGTTTGGTATTATATCTTGGGTGTCCCACGAAGTTTTTAGTGATGGAATAAATTTTCATTAGTATTTATGTGCTTCAAGAGCAACAAAATATTATTTTTCATCGAAACCCTTATAGTAAACTCAAACATATCGTTAGTAGGAATAGAAGATATATCTATTTTAAGATTGAAAATTAAGTATCTTTATCTCTATCACAAAATTTTTAGCGAATGTGCTGTAAAATTTGAAGAGAACTGTGATGGATGATATATTTAAATTTATATGTTATTAAATTATTGTTGAAATTTTTACCTTATTAACAAAATTGGAAGTTTTCAATTAATTGTAAATTTTTTTTGAGATTTCGAAATTATAGTATAATAATAGCTTGAAAGGGTATAAGCTTTACCTCCTTATTTGTATGAAACAAGATTTATATAAAGTTAAAAGTAGAAAATTAGAATTAAAATCACTAAACATTATATATATTATAGTATAGCGAATAAAAATATACCAAATTATTTTTAATTTAGGAAATCTGCTTTTTAAAAAATTTTAGATTAAAAATTAAAACATACATTTGTTTAAAATTTTGAAAAATTAATAACAAATTTTTAACATTCACTGGAAAAATGGAATTATTGTACTTCAAAAGCTCAAAGGTAAACTTTTTAATTAAAATATTCATTTACAGTAAAAATTGAAAGTATTTAAATTGTTTTAAATGATGAATTTGTACTATTTTTTATATAACTTTTATAATTTTTAGCCATGAATAAATTTTCCGCCAAAGTTATCTCTATTTGATTAGTTATTCTAATTATTAGAATAAACTTTAGTTCTCAATTTCCATTTAATCCAAATTTTCAACTAGGGTCTAAAGATTGAATGTTTTACAAGACTACAGCAATTTTATTCTTGAACTAAAAGTAGATAAACTTATTGAAAATGATGAACAAAACTTTGAAGCACTAGAAAAATATATAAAAAAGTAAATGGTACACTTGAAACTCTTATAAAGTTGTCGGAACATCTTTTGACAGCAGCGCCTAGTGCCACACCAGAACAAACAAAAACAACCAAATCATCTAAAAAAAGAAACTATCAAAATCACTAAAACTAAATATACTATTCTGAACAATTTTTTTTAATAGACATCAACATTTGAGTTGAGGTATTATATATGTCAAATGTATTTACTCAAATGTGTACCAATAAAAAATTCAATTTGCTTTTTTGCAATTACTACATGAACTTAAAATTTTTTAATTCTTAAAATTTCGTTTATTTATTAAACAAACAAATATTATTCAACTAGTTTGATTATTCAATATACAATAATATAAATTCCAATTCACTATAATAATTTCATTTTTACAAGTGATAGAAAACTCACTAAATTTTTTAATTATAAAATGTTTTAATCTATAACATTATATATAATTGACTATAAGATAATATCTTTTGTCAGGTATTATATGGTTTAATAATTTCTAGTAATTTTTCACGTACGAGATATAATGGTATATTTTTAACAATGAATTTATTTAGTAAAAAACATATCAATTATTGTTTAATATTTCTTTATTTATTGTTTGGCTTATCTATTTCACTTAAAAACTATTTTTGTTATCTTGAAAGGAAAATTTACACTTACTATTATTAACACCATCATCGTTGTCAAATTTTTATAAATAGAAAATGTGGTGAAAACAAAATAAATAATAACTGGATGAATCAATATAAAAATAACTTGCATAATAAGATAGAACACAATTGTTCTATTTATCGTATTTTATGCAACGAACTATAGAGATTCTTTATAAAAAGTCGTTTTTCTACTGCTTCAAACTAGTCGTTTGTTCTCGATTTTTTCAAATAATTTCAACAATATTTTTTTTACATTATATATAAAAAGTAATGGTTAGATTAATTAACAAATACACGTAAAATATGAAACCTTTTCTATTTCACATTTACGATACACTTTACTACATATTATGTTAAAAAATAAATAGGGTAATCTTATCTAATAAACACTTTGATTCTGCTCTTAATTTATTATGAGTGATATACTTCAAATTATTAATTACTTTTTGGAACAAAAAAGGTTATTAATTATATTGTAATATCAATAAGAAGAAAATACTTTTATGAAGAGTTAATTAGTTTACGTTAGATCGGTGGTATACGAAATAATAAATATTTAACATTTCCAAACTACTGATACATGAATATATCTAATTATTTCTTTTCATCATCACGGTATAAGGATGAATTTTTAGTAAATGTGGATTTTACAACATTGTTATTGAATTATAAAATTTTGCAGAATATGTTTCATCATAGAATTTAAAATTTTTAGTCATAATTTTGATAATAATTTTTTAGACATCTTAAATGTCTAAGGCAAGCTTTCTAGTAAGTTATGTGAAGTTATAAGCTTCACTACTATTTCAATTTCGTAAATAATACTAATGTATAAAGTGTCTTAAACGAATTTCAATTTTTTTCATATTTAAATGACAACAGATTTTAATCATAAAATATTTCCAATTGAATTTATATGAATTATAAACGTACAAATAATACTATGTAAAGGGCAAAATAAAAAAATTTTAATTGTATTTAATATGTTTTGTTAGTCACCTAAGTTGATGAATTTGATATAAACAAAAATATTAGATATTTTTATCATATTTAAAAAAATTCACCCTTCCAAACATGTCATGCTTATTCACCTATGAAACGATATAGTATTTATAATAATAAGTTAAATCCTTCTCTATTGAACTAATGTTTTCTCTATTTTGAAGTAATTTATACAATATGGTATATTTTCATAATTTAGTGAGTGGGAAAATATGAAGTAAGATTAAAAACTAATTTTTAAGTTAATATTTATTGCATAAAATGATTTTTCAAATAGTAAACTTGTATAATATCTCCAAAAGGTAAACTTAGATTCAACAAAAATTTACATTAAAAAAATAAAAAAAATTAAAGTATATAAAGGATTTCCCATAATAAACTATTATTATAGTTTTTCACTTTATAGTTATATTGAAATGAAGATTTCTTGCATCAAAGTTTTGTTATATAGCTTCTTTATTTTAATACTTGGTGTTTCAAATACTCTTCAGCACCTCGAAGGATTTCCTGGAGAATCTTATGAACCAATACCTTTTTGGTAATAGCTATTTTCCTAACTTTAGACTTCAATACAAAATAAAACAATAAAAATACTCTCAAAAAGGACATCATGATATTCTAATGAAACACGTTGAAGAGACACAAGATTTGTTTGCCGAGCTTGAAGAATTACTTTCTGAAAAATGGGCAACAAGGACTCCAAATTTTAGTTTAAAAATTTAAAAAACTGTCCTATAAAACTAAAAATTATAAAATACACTAAGAATATAAAATAAATGGTTTTTAAAATATATTTTTCAAATACATAAAGTTAACCATTGATTTTTTCATCGAAATTCATCTATTAAATTAAATTTTAAATTAATGTACTCACAATTTTAAAAGTAGTTTAAATAAAAAAATGATTTACTTTTTATTTAGTAAATAAAGTAATTCTTACAATTTTTATAATACTACAATGTTACAATTAATAATATATTTATAAATAAACTATCTTTAAATTAATTTATTTTAAAATAAAAATTTGTTAGATTTTATAATAAAGAATTATAGGTAGTACGAATATCTATTTTAAAAAATTGTTTTGGTTTTTTCTATTCAAATAAGTAACAGTTTTTTATGTCTATATTTATTAAAATAATTAGTGGCCACTTTAAATTTAGAAATTTATATATTAATTATTAACTTACTAATTAATATATTCTTTTACCTTTATTAATTAACAGGCAAACGAGATACAATATGACAATAAAATTAAAATGATTTAATATAGTGAAAATTATGTTATTTAAATTTATTATATCATCAAAAATTCTTTTCGTTATAATATTGTTTTAACTCTATCGTGTTACTAATAATTCCTTATAAATTATTTTATAAAGCATTAAATTAAACATTTACTAATTAGTCCTTTTGACATAGGAGTATATTTCAATAAATTTCATTAACTACATAACTATAGATTGTACATTTGTTCATTAATAATACAAATGTTATTCATATTCATACAATCACGTAGTTTGTTATTATGTGACTACAGTTCTAAAGTTTATTATTGAAGTACTACTGTCTTTAGTTTAAAAATTGCCTGCAGTTTGTATAATTGTTTTAATGAAATATTTTTGAAGTTTTTGTAAGAAGATTTAAAATATAAGTATAGGCTAGATGCTAAATACATTATTAATAAAATTTTACCTGTCTAATAGAAAGTTATAAAATAACACGCGTTTTTGTTTACAGTAAAAAATAACTACTTAATATCTTAAACTTAATAAAATACTAAGATTATATTTTTATTAATAGTACATTGTGTAGTCAAATAGTTATTGCTATGAAATTTTTAAATTCTAAACTTATTTTTGTTAGTGAATTATTTAAAAAAATAATCTTAACTTATATATCTTTACACAAAAATGACTTCTAAAAACGTACCTTGTTATATATATTTTTTAAAAAAATGAGTTAAAATCAATGATAAACATAATATCATAAAATAATCATGATTAAATAAAAGTTAAATTAGTTCAAAGTATCAAACTTGTTTTTGTAAAAAAAGGCAAAAAGTGTATATAAGTTAAATATTTTGCGTCGTTTTAAATAATTTTTGTTATCACTTGGTATCATTAAAATTAAAAATAATTTAATTTTTTAAATACATAAGATATTTATTAAATGTCACCAAATTTCGTAAAAATCTGTCTTTTTTTATTTTTGTATGTAATATCTACACTGAAAAAAAATATAACATAAAACTGATTACGTTTTTCATAGAAAAATTTTAATTGTTTTGCATGAAAGATATGCATTATTTTCCAAAGAAAAACAGATAGTGTTTTTAAATTTAAAACTACATAAATTTTTCATGAAAAATATTTAACGTTTTTCTTCGTAAAATACAACTCGTTTTTCATTGAATAGTGCAGTTATTTTTTCATTGTAAACATAATACTTTCTTCCAAAAATAACTGTATATTTTTTAAATGTTTAGAAGATCAAAAAATTTTATTTATTATTGCAAGAGAAAAAATCATTCAATTAGATCTGATATTTTTATTTAACAATTTTATTTTTTGAGTATAAGTATATCTATTTAAAAAGTGAAAATAAAGTTTGTATAAAAAGTCAAATAAAAATATGTCTACAAAACTTAATTGTTTATTTTGTATTTTGAAAAAAAAATATAAGTTCTTAAGATAAACATCTTGGAATATATTTTATAATATAAATTAAATTAAACTTTAAGCAAAAAAAGTAATATTTTGTGTTTGGTGTGACACACCGTCAGTGTCATCAAAATAAGAATATAAAAAGAACACCCTCAGAGTTTGCCAACCATTTATTATATTACTAACACCTGTATAATAACTAGTTAACGAGCTTTGTAAGTTAATTATTGATATACCATTTTATTGTATTTTTTTAGAGTATAAAATAAAATCTTAGTTTAACAATGATGACCAGAAGTAAGGGTAATGATGAGGAAGGTATGGGAGCCAATGTAAGACTCTGTATACTTAACATTTTGAAAAGTTTGAATTAAGCAAATTAACGAAAAATTGAATAAAATATGAATTTTTATATGAAAAACTATAAAATTTATGAAAATAAAAATTTATTTAGCTACTTAAAATTCATAAGGGTATAGCACATAATCCCATACATCATTATAAATCTTTTCACCAAAGTGATTTTTGTCAGGATGAACCAAAGATTCATGAAAAATTCTTCTTGATATATTGTCAATTAATATGCAACATATATTAATACGTGAAGAAACAGTAGCTATCATTTTTTTCAAGATCAGGTTACTTGATTCAAATCTATCTGTTAAGAAATTATATGCATTTATTTTTAGTTGTCACATGCACCTACCATAGTGCAATAAATTGTGAAACTTAGTTGACAAACTTAATTCTTTTCCTAATCCTGTAACAAAACCAGCAAAAAAGCGATTAACTGAATCGTCAAAAAGAGAAGCAGCTGTTTCAAAATGTAAATCTAGATTTGAAGATATTTTTAACATATTTAAAAGTGGTTTCAATAAAGATCTAATATTTTTCAATTTCTTTAATTTTTCATTTGGAATAACATCAAAATTTATGCAATCTTCTAAATATTTAAAGAATATAAATGACAACTTTGTCATTTGACCTCCACTAAGTTTTACAAAACCACTTTTTTTACTTGAAAACGAAAATGAATTCATATGAAGTAGTGTGGATAGTATACTTAGTTGTTTTTCGAGCTAACAATATTCTAAAATATTATTTCTCATTTGTTCTGGAGATATATCAGTAATCGACAGAAATTTCTTTATCATTTATACAGTTACTTCCCTTAAGACACCTTGTGATAAATCATTAAACGAATCAAAACATAATTATTAAAATCAGGAAGATACGACACTGTGTGATTAGACCTATAACATGGTAATAATGATTCAGTACTCAAGTACAAACGCCAAGAATTCCCACTGTTATGGAAAATCCAACACGTTTAAATCAAGTCGTTTATTTTCAGTAAACCAAATATTAAGTATACTAAAAAACATATATAATTTGCATAACTGAATATTAAAAATAAAATTATATTAAATTTCAATATAACAACCTATATAATATTCTTAAGATAAATTTTTCCGTTTAAAATTCAATTCCTTTTCAAATTTGATAAACCAAATTTGAACTTTAAAAATAAAATTTAATTTTTGTGGCCAATTAATCGTCTGATTTTTTAATAAAAAACTTTTATCATTGATAATTTTTATGTTGATTTAAAAAGTGGCAAAAATTGGTAGAATTTTGTAAATTTTAAATGTTCTTATCACAATACAGGTATCAAAGGAGATTAGCATATGTTTCTATAATATAAATACATTCTTACAGTTTAATAACTTTAATATGTTATAATTTTAGAATGCTGATAAAATACAATCTTATCGCGATGATTATATTAACAAGTATCTCAATGTTAAAAAAACATTTTATGGGTGATGTAATAACTATAAAAAAGGACGATAAGAAATGAATCCTAAACTTTGTTATCAGTATGAAATCAACCAACATATATAATATTGCAAATTAATGAAATATTTATCATTAACAATTAGAATATTATAGATATTACTTAATTATTTCAATAATATACTCACCCTTTTTTTATTTATAAAATGTTTAAATTTGGTTTCCTTCTGTTAGGTCTTTCAATTCTAATAACTTCTAGTTGGGTTAGTAGTAAATTACCGAAGAAGATACCAGGGGCATTAAGATTTCTTAACGGAAGACCATACGCAGGATTTAGAGGACATCGTTTTAATATCCCAAAAGAAAAGCGAGAGGCATTCGAGAGAAAATATAATGAAGCAGACTATGAATTTTATTTCACTCAAATTTTAGATCATTTCTCTTCTAATGATTCAAGAACATGGAATCAAAGATATTTTTTCAATGATGAATACTATCAAGACGGAGGTCCACAATTCTTGAATATTGGTGGTGAAGGACCAGAATCATATATGGATGTAACATATCCTGAACTACCATTTATTATGTGGGCTAAAGAACTTAAAGCTATGGTATTTTCACTTGAACATAGATTTTATGGTAAATCAAGACCATTTACATCCCAAACTGTACCAGCATTAACATACCTTACCTCCAGACAGGCCATAGAAGATATTGCAAATTTTATACGTTCAATGAATACCAAGAAAAATATTAAAAATCCCAAGTGGATTATATTTGGTGGGTCATACTCTGGAGCCTTATCAATGTGGACTAAAAAGATTCATTCTGATTTAGTATTAGGATCAATAGCGTCAAGTTCTCCAGCACAAGCAACTATAGACTTCTATAAATACCTTGAAACATGCGAAGCAAGCTTGTATAAAAACGGTAGTTTCTTTTGTGGTGAAGAAATTAGAAAAGGTGTTAAAAAAATGGTCGAATTTTCATATGATGACAGTAAAAGACAATATTTATCACTACTTTTCCAATTACAGCCACCATTAGAATCAACATCTATGGATTATAAGACTCTACAAAACTTCTTTTCTTCAATTATTGGCAATTTTATGGGTGCAGTTCAATACAGTCGTGTTAATGCTGGTGGCTACAAAAATGGTTTATCAATACCAGATGTATGCAAAATAATGGAGGATAAGACGAAAGACCCATTAGATAAATTGGCTATTGTTAATAAATATATTTTTGAGAATACTTATATGTCTCCTTATCAAGGGTTAGATTATAGTTATCAAGAAGAGGTAGAATTCTTGAAGGATGTCAATTTTTATGATGATAATCTCAGTGCTTCGGCATCAAGATCATGGATATGGCAAACATGTAATGAATTTGGTTATTACCAGGCTACTTCTGCTGGAAATCACTCAATTTGGGGTGGTTCAGTTCCAAATAATATTAATATTGATCTATGTACAGATGTTTTTGGACCATCCTTTAATATTGATTATTTGAAAAAAGCAGTCTCAAGAACAGAATCAATGTATGGTGGAGCATACGGATATAACACAACCAATATAGTTATGCCAAATGGCGATTTAGATCCATGGCATGCATTAGGAGTATACAATCAAACTGATACTATGATTCCATATCTTATTCATAATTCAGCTCATTGTGCTGATATGGAGCCGCCATCTCCAAATGATCCTCCTGGATTAACATATGTTAGAAAACTTATCCTCCAAAATATTAAAAATTGGATTGGATTAACATATACTCCATTTGCTTCCAAAAAAATAACATCTAATAACACTAAAAAAGAAGAATACCTGCCAGATAAATTGGAGATTGCTAAAATCAAAAAATCTACACCTAAGTTCAACGCTAGAAAAATAAAAAATAAAAAACAAGAAAGTATAATGAAAAAAAATATCGGCATGGTACACGGGTTAAAAGATCCTGTAGTCAATAAAGACGATATTATTACATCACAATCAGATATTTCCATTGAATATATAGAACAAAAATTGGATCATTTCAACTCATCAGACATTCGTACATTTCAACAACGATTTTTTGTCAACAGAAAGTTTAATCAAAATAAAAGTATTGCATTTGTCATGATTGGTGGTGAGGGTGAAGCTAGTAGTAAATGGGTTACACTTGAAAGTTTACCTATGATTGATTTAGCTAAATATGTTGGTGCAGATATTTTTCAACTGGAACATCGCTACTATGGTCAGTCTATTGCTGTAGAAAATTTAAGTACTGATAATTACCAATATCTTACATCTAAACAAGCTTTAGCTGATCTCGCTGTTTTTATAAAGACAATGAATGCTAGATTCAACTACACTGATCAAGTTCAATGGATAACTTTCGGCGGTTCGTACTCAGGAAGTCTCTCCGCTTGGGCCGTGGAGTTTTACCCAGAGCTAATTTTGGCTTCAATGGCATCGTCTGGACCCGTTTTAGCCAAAACCCAGTTCTATGAGTATCTTCAGGTTGTAGAAAAATCTATTTCAACATTCTCACAAACTTGCGCAAATAATATTGCATCCGGTTTTAAGAAGATGCAAACTCTTATCATGACACAAGAGGGAAGAGATCAATTAAACAAATTATTTACTTTTACATATCCATGGAATAATGGTTCAGTTGTTGAGGATTACGACGTACAATCATTCTTTTCAAATGTTTACTCTAGTTTCCAAGGAGCTGTTCAATATAGTTTAGATAATACTGGTGAGTATGCCAAGGGATATGGTATTAAAGAAGTTTGTGGAATTATGAATAATCAAACAAATGAACCATTAGTTAATATTGTTAATGTTGTAAATTATATGAATACTATGTTCTCTCCCTCTAATACACCCATTCCAATGAGTAATACTTATATGGAGACAATTCAATTTTATAAAACTGCCACTTATGCTAATGGGAATGCTGACGCTAAATCGTGGTTATGGCAAACATGTAATGAATTTGGTTATTTCCAATCAAGTGATTTAGGATATAACATCTTTGAATCATCTTGTAATGTCAATTTATTCGTCAATATATGTATTGATGTATTTGGTAAACAATTCACACGTGATAAAATAGATGCAAATGTTCGGCGAACAAACTTATACTATGGTGGCAATATTAATTATCATGGATCAAACGTTGTAATGGCTTATGGTTCAATTGATCCATGGCATGTATTGGGATCGTACACTTATGATAGTAGTCGTAATTTATTTTCATACCTTATCAATGGTACAGCTCATTGTGCTGATTTATATCCACCAAGAGAAACGGATCCTATAGATCTAACAAATAAAAGACAATTAATAAGAGCTCATCTTTTATCATTTCTTAAAATTTAATAATTTTTTGTGAGTTAAGCAAATAAAGTAATCATCCTTTTTAATGATAATAAAAATACAAATAGTTATTTCTTTATTTAAATTTAACACTATTTACTTTTTTAAATAAATTATATAATATTATACAATAAAAGAGATCGTAATAAAAAATTTAAATAACGCATTGAGGATATGATAAAAATTGTGTTTTAAAAGTCATATTCCTTTATTAAATATTTAAACACTACAAATGTAAGTTTTTATATCTTCTAATAAATAGTGCGTCATCAAAATACGTAACTGTTTCATTTCACTATATGAAACAGATTTTAAATTACCAAGAGAATCTTCATATTAAAAAGAATTTAATTCTACCATGGACTTATCCTTTTTGATTAGTTTGAAAAAAGATTAGTTTGGAGAGATTAATGTTCATTAGCCATAAATTCTAAAAAAATACTTCAAAAATTTTAATAATTAGTTAATTTTCGTTCGATTATTAGTATTATATATTGTAACTCCGTGTGATCAAAAATATGGATTTGCCTTAGTAGCTTTATTATTATTAATAGATGAAGTTTTATGACCAAATTCAGCATGTGTAATGATGGTAGACGTTGATGAATTACGACCAGCTGTGCTAATATTACAAGATTGATTCTCAACTATTCTATAGTTGTATGAATTATTTATAACTTTAAACTTTTTTTGAATAATTGCGACACAATAATCCCTATAGCATTGTAATTGTCCTACGATGGAAATGAACGGATGTTGTACAAAATAGAACAAAATTTATAACTTTTCCAAAGATATCAAGAAAATTTAATATTGATGTCATAATAGACCACTTTTTATTTATTATACCAAATAACTTAATTATTGATGAATCTAGAAAAGAAATCAAATGAATTTCTGTTATCATTTTTCAACATTACTTGTGTTGGTGTAAAATAAATTAAAATTGGCATTAAATTTGTTGTAACTTTCTTTTCTTGTCTCAAAAAAGTTCTAAAATCATATACTTTTCTTGTGTTGTATTAATGGAACTTATGATTCTCGATAAAATTGGTCGTTTTTTAACAATAAATATTAATAAAATATTAAAAATATTGACAGTAAAAACAGGAATAATTACTTGATAAAAATTGAGGCATGCTTGGCAAATTTGATAAATATTGTCAACATTTTTGAATTATTTTTCGTTTCAACTATTTGATATAATGTATAACTATTATAACATTCGGATGGTCTTACTTATAATTTGAAAATAATTTTAATAATAATAACAATTATTGAATAAATGATTAAAATTATTTAAATCAATTTTCATTGATATAAATTTGCTTTATAACGTAGTTATTTTTATGAATAAAAAAATTAATTTTTAATGTTTCAAAGCACTATAGTTATTATATATAAAATAATTTAATTTACAAAAATAATATTTATATTCAATTTTTTATTTTTTACATTGTTGTTGAAAGTTTCTCTATAAAGTATTAACTCATTTTAAAGATTGCTTCTTTCTTTAATTTTAAAAATTATATTACTGAAGGAACGGGTAATAAAAATTTATTAATAATTTTCCATGAAATGTTATAATAGAAAATAGAAGTAATTATACCGAAATTAACGAATGAAAAAAACGTAATATATTAAACATGAATGTTTTAGTTAAATATTTTATTTAAATTGCGAAATGTCTTATAAATAATACAAATTATTAAGTAAAAGAATTTCTATAAAATAATGGTAATGATGCTGTTATGACCATCTTAAACATTGTATGATCCAATTTATTATTCCACTATGTACATCATTTTTCTAGTAAATAACAAAATTTCTTGAAAGATTTGTTAAATATTTAAAAATTTCTGGTCTAAAAAATGTTTATGAATAAAATAAAGTAAGAAAGAAAAGGTAGAAACTCAAATATTAATGTTTAGATAAGTTTTTATATATAAATAAGCTTTTTTAATATTTTTCATTCATTCATTTATACATTTATTGTAATAATCATCTCATATATTGTAAACCGTAAGTCACTATTTTTTATGTAATGTTTTTATTAATTAATGTAGGTGACCACAGTGTTCTCATTTATATTGTATTGTTACAGTACTTTCTTAAGATTCCAATAAAAGTTATAAGTTTAGTATAGTCATCACTTATAAAATTTATTTTAACATTAGACCTTCCTTTATAAATAAAAAATTAAGAATGGATGATGAAATAAAATTTATTTCAGGTCTCAAAAAAATCTATTTTTCTATCTTATTTCTTCTCGATTATCTTTATCTCTTCTCTACATATTGTAAAGTCCGTCTCTTATTAGATAAAGGATTGAAAGTTCTGACTTTGTGAACATGGAATGCTGTATCAGACTAAATGTATGTACATCAACACCCAAACTATGTAGGAAACTAGAAGATGAAACACGCCCTCATCTTGAGGACTATATAAGGAACGGAAGGAGAATATTTCACTCAGTTGATAAATCACAATTATATTATAACATTGTAACCTTTACTTTTATTATTATACTAATTCCCCTTTGCTTAAATAAACTATTGTATAAAGTTTCGTGTTATATATTGTAAAAACCCGGAAGTCTCAAAGGCTTCCGAAGAATCCATCAGGATTACAACTTTACTTATGCTTACTCATTTATATTTTTACATAAAATTAACTCTAATTTTGTATGTTTAAATGTATTAAAAGAGTATTTAAGATAAAAATAATATTTTAGAAAAATAGCGGCCTTATTTAATAGATTTTAATTATTTTAAAATTTTTATCGACGAAATATTTGTAATAAAAATAACGACAAGTCAAAAAAATTGAATTTTACTATTTATGACAAATTTACCACATTTTACACGTTTCTGTTTCTCTTTTTTCTATGTGTAATATTAAATTATTTTAGTAGATGACATAGATTTATTTGCGATTTTTAATTAGCTAAAAATTGATTTTTTGAAAAAGTTCGTCATGTTATATTATTAAAATTATGCATTACTATTCTTTGTGTAAACACGTATCATTTTGTATTATAATATATTGTATTCACGATAATGAATCAGTTATTTTTTAGTATATTTTTAACTATATTGTCTTACCTAAACTATGTAAGTCTTCCCTGTTAAAAAATAATATATTTTAGATAGCAACGAAGAAATCGTTTCCACCTTATTCTACAGGTTCAAATCGAATTAGGTGTTATATACGTTATGATTATATAACGACTTATGTCAAAGATGCTCTCAAAAAAATCGAAAAGAAAACATGCTTAAAATTTAAAGAACAACAAAGTCCAGTTCAAATGATAGGCATAAATTTTATAATAACTATAATGATGATAAAATTAAAATGTCATATAGTAAAAAAAAAGCCTACAATTGTTAATTTGAATAGAGATACATACATACTCAAAAAAGTGACAAGATTTTACTCTGGTTATGCCTTAGGGTTACTTCCAGAAATTACACGTAAAGACAGAGATTCTAACGTGATAATCTTCAAAGGAAAAATTTCATATTTATTTGAAAAATTTTTTAAAAAAGTAGACAATTACCCCGATTCTTATTACAACACAGATTTTGATTTTTTCTCTATAATGATGTTTGATTCTTCCTTTGGAAGTAAATATGGTGGTAATCACATTTTCATGTCTAAATTTTATCCATTTTATGACAATATAATTAGTGAGTATGACGAATTTTCCTTCAATGATTATAAGCGTTAAAATGTTTGTATCGTAAAAATAAATGCAAGAAAGCACCAAAATGCCAAAATAAAAGCTATTATGGTAACAAATGTGACACATACAAATGTGTCTACACAGAAAAAAAAGAAAGGACACAGATTTGCAAAAAATGTAATAAATTTGTCCCACCAAATAAAATTCAAATTTTCTTTATTTGCGACTAATTTCGTCGCATTATTTCGCATATGAGAAAAACATAGATAATTAAAAATTCATTAAACATGAATTATTTTATAAAAATCCAATATTTTTAAAAGAACTTTCTTGTAGAAATAAAAGAAAAAAATACAATATTTGTTAAATTACAACAACATTTATATCTTATTTACTAAATAAAAAATATAGTATAAATTAACAGAATTATATTATATTTATGCTTTAGTTATTTATTATAAAATAAAGATTATTAAAAAAGTAGCTTTTTGGATTTACAAATATTTGTGCCATTTTAAATCAACGTAGAATAAATTTTTTAGCCTTTTAATATTTTCTAAAACAAATATATGATATTAGTGAAAACAATGGGTTTAAGTTTATATATAAAGTTAAAAAAATTGCCATACTCGTCAGTTAAAGTTTATTTTTTTCTAATAATTGGTTTATAGAAATCATTTATGTTGTATTATAATTACACATAAAAATATCTTATAAACATAGTTTATTGAAAAATTATTATAAACAATTTCATTAAAAATAATTGAAAAAAATCAACACCAAAATTTTTTCTAGTGAATCAAAGGAGTATTTTAAATATTCTTTATAAACTAGAAAGTTTAAAGTCTATTTCATATAAAAATTAAAACAAATATTTCTCGAAATTAAATGGAATATTTTCTTTTAATCGTATGGTTCACTAGCTTTTCTCAACATTAGAAGAAATGTTTTTTATCAGTTTTTTTCGTTTATATAAAGTCGTCAAACCAAATAAATTTATTATTTTTTTATTTAATATTATAAAAACTCTAATAATTATTCTTTTAAATTTTCGATAAAATTAAACAATTGATCCGATTCCTCTAAAATTTGTTATCTTTTTTTTGTAATTTTTCTTCTGCAATCTCCTGCTAGCATTAAAATAACTTGATAAAAAATATTTGAAGCTTTTGGTAAAGTATTATTAGTACACAATTTCAAAAATATAAAATTAATTCAATCCTTAATTTCTCAATTTTTTAATAAAAATAATTATAACTTTTGTTATAATTTGCAATGTAAAGATACAATGAAACCAATTTCAAGAAACATTAACGTATAAACTACATACATTATATAAGAATACATTCAAGACACGAGAAGTAATATAATTTTAGTTCATTTTTGGATTCTATAAATAATAAAATAAAGAAACATTTAATTAAAAAATTTATTTAAATATAATACAAAAATTTATACAATTGTTATATATTAATTATAAAATTAATTTTTAATATTTTATAGTGTTCGTCATATCATTATTTTACGTTCTTCGCGATGGAATGTCGTCGCTTAATTCTTTAAAATTTGAATAAATTCTGACATTTTAAAATGGTGGGACATTTTTTTGCATTTCAGAGAGATTTGTCAAAATTTGTCCTTTTATTTTTTTGTGTGTATCCTTTTGCAGAAAAATATTGTAGATTATATGCAAAAAAAATCGGAACTTGTGAGGAATCGTTTTTACAAGCACATTCAAATGCAAAAACTAAGGCATTTAAAAAATACAAATGAGAATGCTATTATATTATAAAAGCAAAAAATAGTAGAAAGAAAGTAAAATTAACTATTAAAAATTTTAATGGTGTTGTGCAATATAAACTTGAAGTTAAATATCGTAAAGACAAAGGAGCTGCCGGATTACCAATAAAACGTAACGTTGAAAACTTCACATTTCCTTCGTCATCTAGTTGTGTAATAGTAACGCATCATACTCATTATACTACCAAGGAATTAGCATTAAAATATCAAGAAGTTAAGTAAAATAATCTTAAAATTGTATTATATAAAATAAGTAGAATATTTCGTATTTTTGAACTTAAATTAAATTTTTTATTCTACCTATTTTTCGAAAATTTGAAAAAAAAATAAAACTAAAACAATTTATATCTTTAAGACTTCTTATTAAGTCTTGTAACGAATGATTAATAGATTCTAAAATTTACTTTTGATATTCAAATTAAAAATATTGGAAAAAATCAACTAAAATATTTGATAAAATAAATAACAGAATCCAATCTGTTAACATCCATAGTAAAAAACACTTTCGTAAAACAATGTAAAAAATATTTAAATATATAAAACATCATCTTTTGTTTGTTAACTCTTATAATAGTATATTTTCTTTTCTTTTTGTGTTGTATCTTTGAAATTAGTCGTAAATCAAAAATATAAATGAACTTTAAAGAAAATTATTTACGATGCAAAATTACCTAAAAAAAAGTGCCCAAAAAATAATGCTTTTAAAAATAGCTTGCCTAATTATAAATCCAAATTTTTTGAGACGCCTTTTCTGAATTAACTTGTAAATGAATGCATCTAATAATAACTATTTAACCGTAAAATTGATAAAGATTGAAGAATGTTTGATGAAGATAAAATTGACTTATGAGGAAAAAAAAGAAAAGTTTATGCTTAAATTTTTACAATTTGTTTTCTTATTAAATTATAAACTTTGTTGAATATTCATTTTTTAAGTTAGATTGAGATCTATATAACAAATATTTTTTCTACAAAGCTATCACTGAGTTATAGTGACCTAATTTTAAAATTTTTCCTATAAATGATCACCACTCATTGGTTTATAAATTGGTTAGTTTATAATAAGTATCTTTCTTATTTTGCTTTCTCGTGATTCTGGTATTGGATCTTTTAAACTATATAAAATATTATCTTCTGTACAAAATTATACTCAAAAATCAAAAAAGTATGTTTTTAAGAATAATTTGGCCAACATTAGCTTAAAATGTCTGGAACTGATCCAGTCTCTATATTTTACGAAAAGCAAATCATTTGCTATTTATTCCAAAAAATTTGTTATATTTGAAAAGAGTTATATCAGAGACAAAATTTATTTTGTTATTTTTTATAATAGACTTCTAGAACTATTATATTAATTAAATTTTAATTCGATATCATTATCATCTTGTAGGTAAACATTTTATATAAAGTTTAACAAATGTATAATAATGCTCCTATTATTAATTTCAACTAGAAATAAAATTACATTAATGAATATTTATGAGGGAAATTTATTTAATACTTAAATTTAAATTTCCCTCTGTGTATGATTTTTATAAAAGTTAATATGAAATATAGTTTTATATGATATATTTTCTTATACAAAAGTGATCAATTAACTAAAATTTATATTTTTACTGTAAAGGTTTTGACTACCTAATAAAAAAAGATATCTTTTGTAGTTTTTGATAGCTTTTGAATCTTTTGTTTTGATGCTATTTTCACAACAGTTGACGTGAAACTATAAGAGTAAAATTTTATAACAATTTGTTTGGCGATTATTCTTTTAGTACAAGCCTTAATTTATAAATTTAGAAAACACATACAAAAAGCTAAGAATACAATAAAATAAATATTAGTTAGAATGACTTACCTACGATTACCAATCATGGTCTTCCTTATCTTCAATACAATTAATTAGTGCTTTTTAAATTCCCCTAAAATACAAAATATAAATAATTACTAATAGTCATACAAATAATTTGAATTACGAAATAAAAAATTAGATTTTAAAATAATAATGTTTTTGATGGTAAATTGTGTCTTAAATAAAGTAAAGGTGATATTCGATGATTGATGTCATCTTATGGTTTACTTAAGTATCAGAATTTTTTTTATACTTTTTCATGATGAAAAACATATTATCTATAAACTTTATACGATAAATATTCATACTACGAATAACTAAATTAAATGTTCAAAAGTGATATTTTAAATAATAGTAATTAATATTTTTTAGATTACTTAATTCAATCTTTAATTTAAAAAAAAACAACTTATTATCTCCTAATACTAGTGAAAAAACACTAAAAATTAAGACAACGAAGTGGTATATAAAAAGGCATTATTTAAAAAAACTTTTTAATGAGCTTCAATTTTTTTAAATATTCATTAACAATAGTAAAACATTATGATTAAGATTTTTACATTAATAAAACATAAATCGTCTCTAAAATCTAAAATTTCTTTAGTATTGTTTTCACGAAAAACCTAAAAACCAAAAAATTACTATTATTTTTATTTTTTAGTAATTGAGCTATTTAGCACGCAGTAATGACACACAAATAACTTATACAACGTCTATGTCAAATTTTTTATTTAGTTGCAGCGTCTTTATTAATCTAAAAAAATTACCATTTTGGGATACTGAGGTTAAGAAACCCTTCTTAAATTCTGGTAACCTGTATATTTATCTACGTTCATGGAAAATTTTAGATATCCACTCCAAAATTTAATTATCAAAATGGTTAACGTTGCATTTTTAAATGCATACATACGTTAAAGAGTCATTGTAAAAATATATGGTAAAAAGAGAAACTTATTAAACTACTTTTTTTTATAAAGTAAATTTTTTTAAAAACTTTATTAAATATTAGTATTTTTACTAATTAATATAAACATGCTTAATCTTTTTTTTCCTTAGCCAAGGAAACTTAGAAATAATTTTAAGTAATAATTTAATAATACCGTACATAATAAAAAAGTAAGTAGTAAAGAATGGAAAAATAATATCAAGGTTATAATATTCTATAAATCTTATATCCTTAGAAGCTAAATCTAATCTTAGCAGTTGTCCAAATTTGCAAGCAAATTCAACATGCTTTTCCGATAATTCTTCTGAAGAAATAGACCTATTTCTCAGCATTTCTGCGTTATCATTGGATTAACTTAATATTTCCTATTTTTAATATTTCAGATATTTTTTCACTCAGTTTGTTGGAATCTCAAAGAATACCTTTTTCAGCAGCTAGTCCTATTTCTAAACTTTTAAGGATTTTAGCATTCCTCTTTTGATCACCTAAAATATATTACTGTAAAAAATATCATAATCTTACCAAATAATGAAATTGCTAATGCGGAAACATTGCTAAAAGCGACTTCTGTTGTACTCCCCATTCCACTATTTGCAATAAAAAGTGTCAATCGTTCATCGTTTAATAAGTCATTTTGAGGAACCCATTTACTTAATACTAAATTTTCGACACCGAGGCCATGATTATCTTCTGGTGTTTCATACTTCCAAATAAATGTAATATTAGAGAAGCTTTTTATTATTTTCAATATTTTACCTTTCATTTATTTATCCATATATGTACTTTTAGCTACTGAACCAAATGATATCAAAAAGGTTTTATTTATTCTGTTTAATATTTCATTAAATTCTCTATTAATAGGCTTGGGTTTTTGAATACCAATTCCTGATATTTAAATCATTTTTGGTGTTTTAGGTGTTGGAATATCTAGAAATGGATTTGTGTTTAACAATAAAAAAGATGCATTTGTTAGTACTTTATGTGCTTCATAAAATCCCGCACCAAATTTTTCATCGTAAACGTCTTCTAGAAAGGCTTCTCTTGAATTAAATCCTGATAAATAAGCTACATACAAGTATGTTATAAGATTTACCGCTTTTCCTTTGTATGACATTTTGTCACTATATCCGAAAAGTTCAGACGGGACATAAGAAGCTGAAAGTGGTATTCCAAACACTAGGTAGTATAAGTCAAACATTGCTGAAGATGTTGAGATAATAGTGGCTTTTATTTTCCAATGCTTAAAAAGGTCAAACATGTAGTTATAGAATATTTCAGCTATAGCAACATCAAATTCTTGCTTATTTAATAAATCTTTAAATTCTTATTATTTATGATAATATGCCTTGGTTTCTTATTGCCTTTTTAAATCTAATCATTAACTAAAAAATTTTAATATCAATTACATATCGCTTACATCTTTTTGAGCTGTCACTCTGCCTTCAGATCCCCACTTATCTCTAACAATTGATGAATCTCCTGCTACATCGATCATATTTGGATTTGGTTCAGTATAAAAAATCTTCCCAGGTTGATGGCAAACATCTTTCAATCTATCGTCAATGTTTGACGATATAATTGTTGCCTCGTGACCAGGATTTACTAGAATCTTTGTAAATTGATTCATAAAATTTACATGTGAATACGCAAATTTAGGATTAAACAACAGTATCTTGTAACCATTAGAACAAAAAGGAGAAGAAATAAAATAGTATACTGAAAATAATACATTTATAATATTGATAGTGTTTAATGATTTCTAATCTTTTTTTATATTATATCTTATCAGAAAGCTTACCAAAGGATAAGTATTAAAGAATTTTACATATTTCATGATTTCAAAATATAGACAAATCACAAAATATTCGCAATATTCAGCAATAAAATAAATTTTTTTTTGAGCAACACAAGATGAATTAAGAATTTTAGAAACCACAGTTTAAATCGAAAAACCAGATGTTTACTTGCTTACAACGCTTTCTTATGAAACAGAAACATATGTATATATAACGTTGATTTAGTTATCAAAAAAATCAAAACATATTTATAAATAAACATTTAATGACACTTCAATATTGTTTTTAAAGTTATCTGAGTGACAAAAATAGGTCACGCAGCTACCTCATGTTTGATACGTATTGGCTTTATGGATTTTGTTCGCTTATAAAAGACAAAATATCTATGGTCAAGTCATTATTTTTAAGTATACATCATTATTTTATTGTATCTCTTTTCTTCCTATACCTTTTCTAATATTATATATTTATTTATAGTGACAACACCAACAAAATTTTTACTTCTGCTGGAACATAAAAATTATAAATATTATAAGTAATATATTATAATAATGCTATAATTTTTTTTAAAATATTTAATATAATATTTACCTTACAAGTTACTCTTTAACATTTGTTAGATCATCTAATTTAATAAAGTAAAAGACTTCAACATCAATATTCTTAGTTCTTTAAATGAAAATCAATTTTTTAAAAAAAATAGTAATTATATGATTAATTCTTCTGGTCATCGAAATTAAAATAATTTTATTTACAGATTTACAAGATATATTTGTATTCATTCAAAAGTATGTAAAAAAGGTAGTAATATGCACATTTTTTTCAATTTTTTATCATACTAGTCGATTTTCACGCCTTTTCCTGACTTTATTTATATATTTGACGTATTCAGATTAGAACTTCTCTAAAAATATACTTTTAAAATAATATTTAAAATATTTATTTTATTATCTCTTAAAGATTGTAAAAAAACAATTGAATTTATTCATATTATAAGAAAATTCAGTGAAGATGAATAAGAAGTCGTTTAAATAGTAAATTTATTTTTATATCGAATAAAACCCTATATATCTTTTTATCTTTAAATTACTTAAAATATATGTATTCAAGATTTATTAAATCTTTTCGATTAATATTAAGGCAAGTTGTGAATTAAATAAATGGAAATTAAAATTATACTAAAACAAGTTATAATTATTGTGTTTAAAAACAATAAAATTGATAGTAATTTGAATTTTAAAATTATACAGAAGAGATATTAAACTTACCTAATTTTGCCAACATTATATGTAATTATAAGCACAAAACTTCTAAAAATTTTGTAATGTGGTAAATACTTTTGGTACATAATTTTGTTAATTTTTAATTAATTTTAGCACTATTATTGTATTTTCACTATTTTAGATTTTATTATTTAAAATAATTTATAAACCATATTCTTACTAACGTCACTAAAAAAATTTTTCTAAATATAACTTGATCAAGGCACAGTCAAAAATTTTCGTAAAATGGTTTTTTTTCTCAAGTTAGAAAAAAACAAAACTACTTCTTTATTATTTATTTTATTGTAAATTATTATGAATTGTCATCGTTTAAATGTTATGATAATATATTTTTACCTTTTAAATCAATCTCTTTTATATTATAATATAAATACCAAGTTTTTAAGAGCATATTTTTCTCAAGATAACACAAAAATTCTATTATTTTTAGAAGTTAAAATAATTATTTATTAAAATTTAATAGTAAATTTAAAGGTCTAAACTCCAATTTGATTTTTATAATTATTCTAATATTTGAAAAATACAAAATATATACTGTAAGCAAAAGATGAAAATGAAATATTTTTTGTTCTGTAAAAAAGATTAATCTTCATTGACAAAAATGCTATTACAGTGCCTTAAAACAAGAAATTAAAAAATAAAATTTCATTTATCTTTAATTTGATTTTTGATTTCTAAAATAATTTCCGTTATAAAATTAATATATGAAGACGATTTCATCCATTGTGATTTCCTGTGATTCATAAAATTTTCATTATGAACTTTACTAAAGTATAAAATTATGAAAAACTAATGTTTAAATAATACAGGATACATGATGTAAATATCATTATTACGTGAAGCTCATAATAAAAGTTTAACAAAAGGACTAAAAAAATTGTTTTGTTTTTATTAAAATTGTTGACAATTAAGGAAATATAAAAAAATTGTTTTTCTAATAAATTATAAAGTGGTTGTTTTAGAAAGCGAAAAAACATAATATTTCATAACTATTTCTAGTTAGTAATAATATTAACCTGGGTATTAATATACTTTCATTAAATAATCATTTCATCATAATATTATTTCAATTCTAAATATGCTCATTTTAAAAGTACTTAATTAAATTTGAAATACTATCAATAGTTTTTAATTTTAAAAAATAAAAATAGAAAAGCTATTCCGGGATTCTAAAATAAATTTCAACTATGTTATCTAAATAAATTAAATTCTGAAAATCAAACTAGTGCTTTTGTAAAAAAAGATGGTAACTTTTACTTATTAATTGATTTGTTAATAATCGAATTAATTTATTTCTGTTTTAGTAAAATTAAAACATTTTTTGAGTTGTTTAATAATTAAAAATTTATAAAAGAATAATTTTAATTTAATAACAAAAGAATTTATATAAAGAAGTTGTTTAAATATACATGCCGATTTTAAATGTCATAACTTATTAAAAACTTAATATTTGTACAAAAAGTGAGAATCACTAACTGAAACATATTGCTACCAATGCTTTAAGAGCATATTTCCATTCCGTTTTAAAAAATTATGGTTTTCAGTAGCCATAAATTTAAAGAGTCATATTTTAGATCATCAAGTTTTAAAAAGATTTACTCCTTTAAATGGCATATATTTATAGAAATAAAAAGTAGTATATTAAATAATTATCTAGTTAATGGATTGAGTGAGATTCAGTTTCCATTTTAAATTCATTGAGTTTCATTACGATCATTTGTGAAACATTTTGTCAAAAACTACCACAGAGTAGAAATGAGCCTTATCTATTAGTTAATATTGACTACAAAACAACGTTTTTTACTGTATTTCATTAACTTAACAACAATATGCTTCTATTGTTATTCCCTTTAAAAATTATTCGAACTATAATAGATGATTCTTCGATAATTTTACAAATAAAAAAAATAATCTTTCTAGTGAATGGAATGACTTTAGTTTTGAAGACGTTTTTAGTATCCTATTCTTTTATATTATATGAACTAAATTCACCATTTTTATCCAATAAAGTCCGCTTCTTACCATACTTAAAAATTTTCTCAAAAAAATCTGATACCAATAATTTAAATTAATTAAGAATAAATTTCCATCTGAAATACACTCTTTCGGAAGTAGCTTCGTAAGGTATCTATAGCTTCAATGTTTATTATTATTTATAATTCTAAAATGCTTTTAATACCATCTGTACTAATATCTTATCCTATTAAAAAGCTCTTTGAAAGGTATCAGTACGCAAATTTCATTTTATTTTCTAAATTCTTATTTATAGAACACTTTACTTACCGTGTATCTCCATACGCTCGAAGGCGTATATCTTTGTCATAAAATAATTTAATTCAGTCTTATATAATGTGCTTGGTAATTAAGTTTAAGTCAAATACAGTATTACTTTTCTAAGTTACTAAAATTATTTTCTGTTTAATTTAGACCTTGTTAAACATGTTATGTACAAATTTATTTTTTAACAAGTTCATTTTAAATATAGAAAAAATTTTTAAATAAATTGTAGTAAAAAATAAATTAGTGATAAATATAGAGTACAATTAGATCTACAAATAACATATTTCCCGTCATCGCTTAGTAAACATGTAAAAAATTATAGATATCTAAATATTAAGAAACGGATATTTTTAAAAATTTTAATATAGGTAATATTTTTTTTATAATTATGGTTACTTTTAAATATTTTTTTTGCCATTGATTAATAAAATTTCTTTTAGAATCTGCACTTTTCTCTAATTCTAGAATAAGTTTTCTAAAGTTTTTAATTAAATCTATTTTTAAAAATGTGTGATATCGTTTATGTTTCGGAACTAGTTCAACTTACATACAAAATACCAACAATTTTGTTAATGATATTAACAATACACGTTATAATAAAAGAAATCAAAAAGAAAAATGCTGTGTTAAACAAAAAATTTTACTTTATAATTGTTTGTAAATTTATCAATGAAATTAATTTTATGACAACTAATATAATATTTCTTAAGTTACCTAAATTGGGTTTTTATTTAAAGTTTTTGGAGAAAAATAACTGGATGGCTGGTGTTTTTTATGCCTTATTTGGACAAGAAACAACTTTCATGTACCTTATAACACTTTTATTCAGTATTAATAGATATATAGCTGTTGATTATCCTACAAAATATAAGCGTTACTTTTCAAAATCAAATATGATTAAAATATTAGTAATTTTTCTTTTGCTATCAGCATCAGTTGGAATCGGAAACTATTTTTTCTATCCATCATACAAAATAAATAATTCTTTTGGTTTTTTTGTACCATCCTTTGCTTCAAATAATATTACATATTATCAAGTGTTTTATACAATCTGTTTATTTGGAATTATTTCAATTGCAACATGCATCTTCAATGTGAAAGCAATTCTAATATTAAGGGAACAGAGACAATTTAATAATAATTTCAAAGCACAATTATTTTACATCAGATATTCAATTTTTATTTTTATAACTTTAGCATGTGTTGAAGCTTTTTATATTTGTAGAGTTATTGTTGTGAAATATGAAATTCATTTACTTGCTCCTATACCATATTTTATTCATATTTTGGCATTTGATTTGACATCCATTGGAGATTTTTATTTTCTTATTTACTCAAGGTAAGTAAAGATTATTTACGTTTTTATTTAAACTTAATTTTTAGCAGTGAACTAAGAAATACGATAAAAAAATATTTTAAGTGTTGTAAAAAAACAACAGCTAAAGTAAGTGTAAAAGTTATCCATGTAAGATAACTATTTCTATAATATTAAAAAAGAAGTTAATCATACCGGACGTCAGCAGTTATTATATATTATTAAATTTGACTATTTTTTAAAAATTTTATCTCTATATTTTATCTTACACTTGCGAGATTTTGTATTGAATAAAAATCGGTGATAATTGTTACAAGTTATGTTATAAATAGTTTTGTAAAATTTTTTCCAAGTAATATTTAACAAAAAGGATAATAAAAAACTTTAAGAAATTTTGATTACATTTTTCGATCTTTTTTATATTTTAATTACCAATTTTTTAGAAAATACTTTTAACTTTACAATAATTTTGTATTATCTGATTGTTTATTAAATTGTGTTTTATTTAACCCATAAATTATGTAAAAATTAATAAGTTAAATAAAATTTAAGTAAAATATCATTTTTGTTTTTAGGATAATTCTAAATAAGAATGAATTCTTTAAACTTATATTTTATAAAATATATTTATTTTCGAAAGAGAATTATTTTTAAAGTAAGAATAGTACGAAGTAAGGCAAAAGCCTTTTTTGAAGTCATCTATGATTTTTGCCTTTATATCTAAACATAAAAACTTAAGTGTACATTGTAGATTCTCTCAACAAAGTAGGTTTTTACTGAAATTTTAGTTAGTAGTGTTTAATTTTTTGAGATATTTCAAATGTGAATCTACAATTTACACTTAACTTTTATGTATTAAAACATTAATTATCACAGATGATTCTTCATAGTCAACAAATATTTATAGACAATGCTAAAATTTTAGCGTAAAAAGCTTTTAGCAAACTTATTTAAAATATGGAATAAGAGGCCAAAAAGGTGAAAAAAAGTAAACAATTTTAAATACAAATAATATTTGCATTATAGAACTGTAAAATGTTAATTATAAGATTCGACCGTTATTTTCTGTATACCTTCATTTTCGATATAAAGATGAATTGAAAGTGTATGTATATCAAAGACACGACCAAATATAATGAGTATACTATATAATTTTTTTAAGAATTTACTGGACTATACTATTACTGTTCATGGTAAATTGGTAGTATTGCAGAAAAGTGTTCAACTAATCATTTGAACTATGACTCGCATATTATGAGAAATGAACTTAAGCTTTTAATGATAATACTATTAGTTTTGAGTTAACAAACAATAGTTAATTTTAACGTTAATAAGATAAAAAATGTAAAATAATTTTTTACTTTTTTTCGCTTTAAAAAAATATAAAATGTTTTTATTTTTACCAAAGATTAAAGAAAAAAGATTCTCTTCAATGCCTATTAATGTTACTACGGTATTTTAAAATAAGTACTAGAAAGATAAACTCTTATTAATCTTTTAATTTGATTTTTGATATTTAAATCAATTTCCGTTATAAATCCAATATGTGAAAATTATTTTTTTAGCATGACTTCCTGCAGTGCATAAAATTTTCAAAATGAAATTGATTAATGAATTTTATTTATGAAAAACAAAAGTTTAAATAACACAGGATACATGATATAAATATAATTATTATTTACAAACTCATAATAAAAGTCTAATAAAAGGGCTAAAATTGATATTAATTTATTTAATTACCATTATTTGAAGAGATTTAAAAAAAATTATTTCTTAGTAAACTATATTTAAATTATTTCTAGAAAACAAAACAAACATAATAATTCATTATTATCCTTACGTAGTAACAATATTAACTCAAATATTAATATATGCTGTGGAATAATCATTTTTTATTACAATGAAAAATGTTTTATTTTAAAAGAATTGAGTTCACTTAAATTTTGGGGAATTGCTTTAATTTTTATAAAAGATATATTAAGAATATAAAAGCAAATATGAAATTATAATAACGGGATTAACAAAGTCTTAAAACTCATAACAAAGTCTTTACTCAAAATAATATGTTGATATCAACAAATATATTAATATGATAAATATCAAGCTACAATATATTTGTTCAGTAACAAAACGATTTTTTTATACAAAACACTTTTGGATTAGCTAATTAATTGTAAATTTATATGAAGACAATCATTTTATTAAATTATTGATAGAATGTCCTTTATTTATAAGTAATATTTTATTGTAATCTTATCTTCCAGAATTGATATATTTTTGTATGTAATTAATAATACTATTTCTAGTAATAGCAATTTCTATAAATTCGTTAGAAAATTTTTCTAAATTATTGATTAAATCTATTTTTTAAATATCAATAATATAACGTTGTTAACGATATTACACGATGTATATATAAGATATAAACATTTGTTTGATAAATATATCAGAATATGAGGTAATTAAAGAAGTCAAAAGTGAAAATGTTTGTTTTAACAAACAATTTTATCGAATAATTGTTTGTAAATTAATTACTTTGCTAATTTTCTTTTAATTAATTTCGTATTTTTTAAATTACCTAAATTGAGATTTCATATTATATTTTTTGAGAAAAATGATAATGCTGCAGCTTTATTTTTTTTAACAATACAACAAACAACTTTTATGTTTCTTATTACAATTTTAATAAAAATAAGTATATATATGCTACTGTTAAATATTTTCCAATATACGAATATTACTTTTCAAAATCAAATATGATTACAATGCTAACAATTTTTCTTTTGTTATCAACATCAGTTGGAATTGAAAAATATTTTTTCCATTCATCACACAAAATGAATAGCCATTTCGGTTTATTCGTGCCATCTTTTGCTTCAATCATTATTACATATAATCAAGTGTTTTATACAATATGTTTACTTGGAATTATTTCAATTTCAACATTCATCTTTAGTGTGAAAGTAAATTTTGGATTAGAAGAACAATTTAGTATTATTTACTAAACAGAATTATTTATATTAGGTATTCAATTTTTACTTTTAAAAATTTAATATGTGTTGAAACTTTTTATATTTGTAGGGTCGTTCTTACACAATGTTTAATTAATTTACTTGCTCTTATACAATAGTTCATTCATATATTAACAATTGATTTAACATCCATTGAAGATTTTTATTTTCTTATATGCACAATGTAAGTAAATATTATTTACCTTTATATCTAAATTAAAATTTTGTGATAAACTAAGAAATACGATAAAAAGTTTTACTTAAAGTTATAGAAATCTACCATTAAACTCAGTGTAAAGTTATTCATTGGAAAATTATTTGTTTGTTAATCAATATAAGTATAATTCAATTTAACAATGCAGGAAAAAATAAGTTATATTGTTGAATTTTAATACCTTTCTTCATTATTAATATTTTTTAGTATTTTCTGTTCATTCTGTATATTTTTCTTAGAAATTTACTACAGTAAATAAATTATAAATAATATTATTCAAGCAAATTTCAAACGTATATATGATAATTGTTTACTTAATAAATAAGTACCATAAAATAAATTATTGTAAACCATCTTAGTAGAAAAATAAAAATTTGCTTTATTAAATATTATTAATTGAAGGTACAATTTAAATATCTTTATTTTCTTAATTTAATCTATTAACATATGATAAATTTTGAATACTTTAATATATTTTTAATTCATGGTAATAATTGTATAAAAGAACCGCAATTTTCCAACATAATTAAATGATAACTATAATTTATTTTATGCAGTTTATACTAACTCTCTAAAATATGAAAATAATGCTTTTAAAATAAACTATAAATGTGGGTGGTTCTTCAAATTTATCCGTATCTTAATACTTTTTGAAAGCATTTTAGATCAAAGCAAGAATTATGTTTTTACATTTTTTGATACATATCATCAATTTTTAAATAACATATTTGTTGAAGTAAAAAATAAACATTTATATATAATTTCATATCATTTTATTAATCTTTTAAGTACCTTTATTTATTTTGTTTGCAAAATCCTTTTTATTAATAATAATGAGTCTTATCAATTACAATATTTGGGAAAAAGAATTATCTAATAAATAATCATCATAAATATAAATCAAAATGTATTTATAATTGAAACTAATTAAAATAATTTCTATTGGCAAATATTGTTTTCTTATATTTCAATAACTTTTTTCATCAAAACATATTATACTAAAACTTTAATTATGTCATGATGTTTCGAAATTACATTAACATTTATAAATTAACATCAAAAAATAATGAAATCTTTGCAAATGTTTGAGAAAATTCTTATATAAAAAAGACTAATTTTTTTCCAAAGAGTATATAAGGTTAAAAATTTAGCATTTTAGTCAAACATAAAATGAAATATTTATTCGCTTTCCTTCTTTTTTGTGTTGCTATTGCACTAGTCATAAAAGGGGATGAAACAAATCAAAAAGTACAGTGGGTAAAATTTAGAGGAATTACTCAAATGCCACTTATTATTGCTGAAGATGCTACAAAAATGTGGACCAAAATGCAAGGGAAAACTTACCATTTTATAAGAATAGAGAAAAAAGATTTTGCAACATGTAATTACAGGGATCAATGGAGAATAATTGTCATTGTCAGTACATGTAGGAGACGTCATTCACTTATCTTGAAAAAAGATGTAGGTGCCATTGGACCTCAACCTTGCATCAGTGATATATTACAAGCCCTATATGTACATAGTGATAGAGAAAGAAAATTGTACGTTGAAAGGTATAATCCTAAAGATGGCGAAATTTTATAAAATATAGACCAACTAATTACTGAACTTAAAAAATAATCAAAACATATATGACGATAAAATATTATTTTAATTGTAACCAAAAGCATAACTGAAGTTGCAAAAAGTAGCTAAAATTGAATTTAAAGAAAAGTTGAAGTTGTAAAACGGTTGTTTAAACAGCCGTTTTCAAAAAAAATTTAATTAATTGTAATTTTTATGTACAATCATATTCATAACTACAAAAAAAAATTTGATTTTAGAAATTTTATACACTTCAACAATAGAAAAAATACTAAAAAACTTTAATATTTTTAGAAAACTTTCTGTAATTGGTTATTGATTTAAATAAAAAATATTTTTCATTTCTTATTGAATATTTTTACATTTAATTAAACAAATAAATACACAAGAATAACATATAATATATCTGTTAATTAATTAAATGTTTAAAATGACGGATTTCTTAAGTTTACTTGAAAAATTTATCATAAAATAATGTTATTAAAGAATGCCGATTTTTATGAAAACAAAAAAACATATAAAAAGATTATTTAAAAAAGAAATTTTTCACATTTGAAATGGATTTTTAACAATATTAAGTTTTGTTTCACTTTTGATCACAATGATGTCATACAAAGGAAAATACATTATTCAAATGTCATTAAAAATTATTTGTATAATATGATTGGATTTTTCAATTTGAAAAAAACCAAATAAATAGATAAGTACATATGAATTATTTTTTATGTAGCAGGAAGTTGTCATACAGTCAAACCTTTTTGAAAATTATTAATTATTCAATATGATGTGATAATCTTAAGATTACCTAACATCAAAGTCTACATTTAATATTTAATTGAATAAATTTTCCTGCAAAATAAATTACTTTTAAAGTTTTTTAATAAAGTCACATCTTTATAATTATTTTATTCGTCATAAGATAGTTTAGCTATATAAATATTTGATAAATGGCAATTCTGTATTTCCTTATAAAGTTCGTATACTGTTATTATTAAAGACAACAAAATGTACTTTATCAAATATTAAAGAAGTAAAACTCATCTACTATAATTATTTTTTCCTTCTAAAAATAACTTTAATTTATTTTTAAACATACTTTTTCAAAAGTTGGTGTAGTTTAAAAGCATAAAATGGTGTTATTAAAATTTTTGATTACTATGATACTATTCATATTATTCTAGATACCATTCTTGCTTTTATAGTATAAAGATTTTAAAAGGGAATTATTTTTTAAATTATTTGATTACTAGTAGGTTTACAAATTCTTAAGTTATTAATCAAAATTTTTTGTATTTTTTTAAAAAGATCAATTAT
Organism: Strongyloides venezuelensis; assembly: GCA_963280985.1. Lineage (NCBI taxonomy): Eukaryota > Metazoa > Nematoda > Chromadorea > Rhabditida > Strongyloididae > Strongyloides > Strongyloides venezuelensis. The sequence continues at coordinate 6,817,762 of CAUJLX010000001.1, read as the reverse complement.
TTGTATGAAATTTCTTAAAAACATCCTTGAAATTTTATAGTCCATAATTTTGATCTTATTTTAAGAAAATAATTATTATATATTTGCGTGAATGACTTAATTATCATTATTTTTTTTTCATTTACTTAGTCAAATATTGTTGTGAAATAAAAAACTAATTTGATATAATAACACCAGAGAATAAATTAACACAATTTATTAAACTTTGTTTTTAACACAAAACTCTTACAATATATAGACATTTTAACATCCAAAATTATGAAAATATATTCAAAATTTAATCTATTATTTAAAATATCTTTAATGAAAATTCATAATTTTATAATTTTTAATATTCATATTTCAATTTTAGAAAAAAAACTTTTCTAAATATTATTTAGATATTAGGATTCAAATTAAAAAAATCTCATAACTTTGAATATAATAAATACAATTAAAATCTATAACCATAATTTTATGGATTTTAGACATATATTTCAAAATTAACACCTTAATCATCTGCTTTAAAAATACTTAAAATAAATAAAATACAAAAAGCTAAATTTTAGAGAATCAAAATTATTTTTTAAAAAAATACTATTTAAAAAGTGAAAATACTTTAGCTCCAGCTCCTTCAACCATACTAGATACATTACTTACAGCCTGACTGGCATTACTTAAATTTCCAAAATATCCTGGTAAAGATGAACCGCCTGAAGATCCTCCTAATCCACTACCAGAGGAGGTTTCAGTTAATGCACAATTTGTCTCTTCTAATGTTAATCGTCTTTGTATTGATTGATAAACCTTACTATTTAAACATTCATCATCTATACCATGCAACTCAAAATCTGAATATACTTTCTAAAAATAATGAATTATTAATTTTGTTTTTTAATAAAAAATACTTACCTTCATAATATGAGTTAGGCAAGTTAACTGATATTGTGATAATGATGATTGTAACCTCTCAGTTAACCAATCGTTTATCATTTTCATTTGTCCATCATACCACCTTTCAAATAAATTATTTACCCATACTTCATCTGTAACAATTTGCCTTAGTACTTCTGTTGATCCTCTCATAAATGTAACATAAGAATGTCCAAGATGTATTGAATTTTGTTGCTGACTAGCAGGTTGTTTAATGTTTCCATTAGCTGGTCCATTATTACTTCCGCTTTGATTTGATCCTGCTAAATTGTGAACAATTCCTTGATCACCAACTAAATTTTTCATCTTATTGAATAATACATTTGGTTTTGGAGCAATTGATAATATAGCACCAATTGGGTTACCTTCATCATATCTACCAAGTCGTGAGAGTACATAATCTAAAACTGATAGTAATTTTTCTCTTATACATGATTCCATATCATTCAACATTTTATCTAGTGTTTCATCTATCCTTGATTCATATTTATGCTCGCATGCATCAATTCTTAATTTTATTGCCCTAGATTTGGAACTGAATATTACATTTAACATAACACATACTTCACTTGGAAGTATATAATCAGTTGATTTTTTTGCTCTTGCCATGTAACCTTCAAAACAAATAAATGTACTTGATGCTACATCATTTATCATTTCTGATGAAATATTTTTCATCTTTTCAAATAATAGTTTATTAAATTGTTCCTCTGGCCAATGAAGATCATGAACAAATCCTTGGAGAGCATCCAATTTCCAATAAATATCTTCTGATGTACTACAACCATCCTTTCTTGGTTCCCATTTTTCCTTACCAAATCCTTTTTCTATTGATTGCGTTATTGAATTTTGCATTAAACTAATATACCTTGTAACTTTTGGTTGAAATTGATTAATTAATTTTGAATGAAAAACTCCATTTTTTAATGAAGCTAAAAAATTATTCTATAAAAATTACTAGAAATATATCAAATTTACGTTCAGAACAAAGGAAATCATTAAGTAGTTGAAATAAAGGAAAGGCATCCCATGAATCTGGAGGTTGAACACTTAATGCTGCATCAAGGTCAACCGAATAAAAAGACCAAAAAACTTCTGAATGGTGGGAAAGAAGGTCACTGAACCATGCAAAAGCCTAAAAATTCATTAAAATTATAATAACCTTTAAATTATTTTTCATAAAGGACATTCAAAAAACTGCAAAAAAAATTTAAATCAAATATTACAGCTAAATATTATCACATAATGTGTCTCCTAAAAGGCACGTTTACATTTTCACCCAATTTTAAAAACTATTGTATTTTTTAAATATATATTTATACTAAAGTTATTATTTTTAAAATACCAGAGCAAAAAAAACTTTTACTAAAAAAACTACTACAATACTTATTAGAAAAATTAGTTAACAAACAATTTACAAACAAATACCTATATACAACTCGTCAATAATTGTTAATAGTTTTAAACAATAAATATTTTAATATACAAACTTTTTAGAAAAATATAGTTACTAATTATATATATTAATATCTTCAAACAACATTTATTACTTACACTTCGAAGTTGCTAGAAAAGAAAAAAAAGATTGTTAAAATAAAAAGATAGTAAATATTATGAAACAATATGAATAAACTTTTATATAACAGAAAGAAAATAAAAATTTCATTTTTTAAAATACTACTAACTTCGAGTATTGTTAATGAAATAGATTTATATAAAAATAAAAGTTATGAAAATATACATTTTTAACTTTAAAATTTTGTTAAAGAGAGTAAATTTCGTGAATTTTTATAATATTAAATTATACCAAAAAATAGGAGTGCAATTTACTATTACATATAAATTATTGATATCAATTTTAGTATATATTTTTATTTCTCTTTTTACATTAATATATGTTTTACAACTCAAAATTTATATTTTTACATAAATGTAATTTTCTAGTATTCTTCTTAGATAAAATTATTCTTTATATAAAAAATACTCCCCTAACTCATTTTCAGCGAATAATTTATTTTTATGCTATCTTCAAATAATACTATAAAACTTTATATCTAAACTGTGTATTACTTTACTTTATAAACTACTTCAAGCCTACATTTTTTATTACTATTAAACTTACCTCTCCATGATGTTCCTCATTTTCTTTTAATAAATCTATACAAAATTCTGTTACTCTAATTAAATCCTCTATACGTTGTTGTGCTGTAACGTCCTCACCCATTCTTTGTTCAATTTTAGCCTCATTACATATTCTAGAATAATTTACTAATGCAGCATTTTCTAAACATTCTTTAATGACAGCTCTAACCTCCTCTGGAGGAACTGGTGATACAACATCCTTCATCAAAACTCGTTCTAACAATGATAATGTTCCTTTTAATGCGCCTTCTGGTCTACCAAATGGAAAACAATATCTAAAATTTGTGATTTGTTTCTCCAACAGCGCCCGTAACTTCTCCTTAACCTCCTGAAATTTTTCTTTCTCTTCTAATGTTACTGTTCCAACACCATCTGGACGGTTACCATGAACATGTGATGCGCAAAATGCAAATGAATAATGTATTAAGGTAGGATCAATTAAATGTCCCTCATCTGCTTTTTTAAGTAACTCTTCGAGGAGACTTACATGTCTGAAACATCCTCTAACCATGTACCTCGCACAATATTCATCTAATACAAATACTTGTCCTGGTGAAAACCATCCTAATGAACATATTGGTTCATTTAATCGATATTCTAAACTAGCACTTTGTATTTTGGCAAAACTATGATCATGGTTCAATGAAACAGGATCACATAATATTTGTTCATCAATGCCATGTTTAGATGCTTTATCTGCAAACCCTTGAGCTTTAGATAAGTTTGTTGATGATTGCTTAGGTGGTACAGGTTTATATGCTTGTCCTGTTGCTCTATATAATGCCTGAACCCATAAATGTCTATCATTCTCATCATCAGTAGCAAATTTTAATTCATCGCCCTCCTTTATTGCTGTAAAAAAATATTTACCACCTTGATTGTATAATTCTGGATCTGGTTCAGGCATATAATCTATTGTAAAACTATCTAGTTGTATAAATTCTGTAGGATCTGATTTTTTTTCTCTATAACTGCATATAGCAAATGCATATTGTGATACTTGTACCAAACAAAAAAACCTTCTTTTCCACTTTTTCCACACTACTTTACCTATTGAATAACAATAACCACAATATTTTAAATTTGGTGGTTTTTCAACTCGAATCGCTATACGAATCTTTAAATTTTGATCAGAACTATTTTTTGGTACTGTCATTTTATACCATTCTGGTGATCGTGTACAATTTGGTGTTGGTCGTATTATTACTTTACCTAACTCCTTATCTTCAAACGCTACAATACTTTTAACTTCTGAATATAATTTTATTTTAACAGTTGGTAATGGATATTTTGTTGTAAAATCCCCTTGAGTATCCCATGTTGGTTTACCAGCTTCTGCATGATCAGTTTGTAGTTTTGGACAACTATCAACTTCCATGGTACAGTAGACAATCCTATTTGCGGCAATAGATTTGAGACCCTGAACTTCCATTACTACAACTTCCATATTAAATGTTAACGTTACATCACTCTTCGTCAACGACACCTCTCCATCATCATTATCTGCCTTGTTTAATGATAAAGATGAGGTTCGACGTTTAAGGCTGAAAGTAGGAAACAGAATGCGTTAATTTTGATAAGAAAGTTTTATAAAGAAAAAAAGGAAAAATTGCTATTTTCTATTTAATTTCAAGGCAATTTTCAATCTTACTCATTTTTCCTATTGTTTTCTATTAATTCTATTTTACTTATTACCTACTTATTCCTAAGAAGTTATTCTAAACTAGGTTTGATTAAAAAAGAAAGAAATTATTGTAAAGATAAAGAGATAGCTAATAAAGTTATAGTTTTTGGAAGTTAAAGATATATTTGATAGCTAAACTTGAAAGTTAAAAATCATAAGAAGAAAGATGAAGCGAAAGAAAGAGAGGAATGTATAGAAAAAAAGGAAGGTATCCAAAAAAAGTTGCATTTATGACAGCAAAGCAAAAGTTGTTCGTTTGCAACAAACCTGTTGAAAAGGGAAAAATCTTCAATGCTTCGAGATCTGAAAGAAAAGCTTTTGTTAGGAATGTTTTAAAAAAATGTGATAAAATTAATTTAATGTGAAGCAGCATTTAGACATTTTTGTTATAATGTGTTAAGCTAAAAAATTGACATTTGCATGAATAACATTTTTACAAAATAAAAAAGAACCTAAAAGCTGATGACACAACAACAAATGACAATATAAGCTATAAAAAATAGGATATACTATATATGTGTAAGCTTTCCAGCAAATTATTACAAAAAAAAATTTTTTTGACAAAAGTTTGGGCGAAATAATTAAAAGATGTGATTTAGTCAAAATATAAAGATACTTCGAACTGCCTTGACATATTCTAAATATATATATTAAGAAACAATATATTTGATAAGATTAATAAAAAAATTGTACTTAAAAAATGATCAACAAGGCCACAAAACCAAAGTCATAATATATTCACCTTAAATAAACATGCCTACTCCTGCTTTTATTATCTTTCTTGCGACCAGTGATACCTTGACCTCTTGGAGTTACTGGAACTGATTCTAAATTGGATATTAATAAATTAATAGATTGTCTTGTCTCGTCCATGAATAATGTCTCCATATCCTTTACAACAAATTTTGGCATTATTTTTTTTAATTTACTAACATCCTTTAAAACATCCTCTCTCGTTGCAACTTCTCTCCTAATTGCAGCAGCCTGTTCATCGGGATTGTCAAGTTGTAATGCATTAAATATTATCTGATGTTCAAATTTCTTGATTCCTAATATTTGTTGAAACATATCATACAATTGGTCTTTTGATTGTATTGAATCAGCATTTGTAGCATTAACTCCTCGTAGGCGTCCCCTATAATTAAATATAAAAATTTTTTTTTCTTTCATTTTATGTAATCAATTAAATTTAAAAACTATTCTTTTTAAGGCATCACTAATTCCTTATTTTTATTATTTGATTTCCATTTTATTCTCAAAATTATATTACTTACCGTCCACCTCTATTTTGATTACTCTCCTCATCTCCTTTAATTATTAAATCAAATTTAGCCATCCATGATGATAAGACTGTCTCTTTACTTAATCCATCAATCTCTGGAAGTAATCTTATTCGTTTCTCTATATTACAACGAAATACTTCGCGAAAATCGTAACCAGAAAAACCTCCAGCCTGTACTATCTTTGCTACTCTTTCACTTTTAAGAAAAACCTCATAATATGATTCAATGGCTTTTGTTAATGCCTCATCAGCGGGTATTTGAGTATCTCCTCTTAAGAAACTTTGAAAGCGCTCTTTTATCCTGGAAAGTTCTTGTTTTGTTATTTTCAATTGCCGCCTAGCCATGTCAGTTGGTTGTTTAGCATTAAAGTGATAAGCAATGCACTTTGCCACAAATACATATAATTGTAACCTTTCTTTATGTTCCTCTTCCTCCTTCTCAACTTTTAACCTTTCCTCTTCTTCCTTACTAATCTTTAAACCAGCTGTTGTGTCTGATGAGGTGCCATGTAAAGGTGTATCACCTGAATATCGTTCTTCCTCATCCTGATCCGATATCTCCTGAGATGATTGAAAATTTTTTTGTAGTGCTAATGAATTATTTCCACCACTTGATACTTTTTTAGGTAATAAATGACCTGTCCTAAATGATCCATTGTGTGATGCTATTCTTGCCTGGTTTGATTCACTACGTTTCAAGGAGTTTGCCTGTGACACAGAATCTGAAGGTGCTGGGGAATCTGATCTTGGAGATGATGATAATGGATGACCAATTAAACCACTTGATCCATGATGAGGTATTATTCCCATTATTGAAGATGGATCATGATATATAACTCTTCGTGGTAAAGTAAGAACCTAAAATATTACAAAAAAAGGAATATTAGTATTATTATAATAAAACATACATCTGATGAATTATCATGGTCCTGAATAAAATCATCATCCTCGTCTTCAGAACTAGAGGCTCCAAGCATCTAAAAACAAAATTATAAATACAATGAAGTAATACTAAACTGTTATTATAAAATATAAAAGATGGAAATAATATGTTTTCATTGTAAAAATATATCTCTATTTATAGATTTTTCGGGATAAAAAAATGAATTTTAATTATTTGAAAAAAATGTTTAATGAAGGAAACGCCATTTACTATTCAAAAATAAAACAATGTTAATGTGTAAAAAATTTGTATTAAAGAATAAATAAATATAACATATATAGAATGATTTTAAGAATATATATTGAAGTGAGAGAGAGAGAGAGTGTTTGTCTGGACATTGGAAATAAAATGAGTACATATATGTAGATGTATGTATTTTGTGACACATAATATATGTAAAACATATATTAAACGTTTTGGTCACGTGTATTGACTGTGACGCTATGAAGAACAAAACAAACAAAGAAACTAGAAACCAGAAGAAATGGCAAGATTTAAAGAATTGGCAGATTGAAAGTTAATTATAACGATAATCACAATAAAATGTAGTTTTGAATGATAACAGAAAAAATGTTTTTCAATTTAATGCATTTATCTTGCTCTTAAAATATAATAATGAGTCACAAAATTAAAGTAGAAAAAAATACAATAAAAAAGTGTATGGTGATTGAATGAGGAATTAGAAAAAATAAATTCTATAATTATTGTCAATACCATTATGACATTTATATTTTTAAAAGGCTCATTGAATTTTTTGGAATAAGGAATATATTTTAAGATTAAATTGAAAAAAAAGTAATTTTATATGAGCAAACATGATAAAATTTTATTTTACGATAAAATTTCTTCTTTTTTTATATATAATAGAAAAGAACTATGATATGATGTGTTTTTTTAGTATAAATTATACTAATATTATCAAAAGTACAAAAATTATTGTGAAACATTCTGCCTAATAAATGGGCAAATATTTTCTTTCTAATATATGTTATGTATTTAAATATTCTCTTTCCTTCTATTTAATTTTTCTATCTCTTTATGTGCTATATATATATTATATATATATATATATATATATATGGAGAGAGAATAAAGAATGAAAAGCATAAAAAATATTAATTAACAATATTGTGGCATAATTGCCCGTGTCATGTCACTTTCTTAATAATATCTTCCCTATTCATAAGAGATTATTATTATCATCCTCGTCATAGAATTGATGACACTTACAACCACAGGAAGAATAGACGTATATATTTTGTCATTATGAAAGCTATTATTAAAATTGTTGTAACAAAAAAAATAAATTAAAAATACCATATGATATTTCTTTAATACAAATTTTCTAGAATCAAAAATTCTTAAAATCTGGGATATTTAAATTCAAACTAATACAAATAGAATGAAGGATGAATAGAGATAAAAAAATATAACTTTTTTTGTAAAACATATTGTCATGAGACTTTTTTTTGAAGGCGGTTATAACATTTTTAAGTGGTTTGTGTTCGGAAAAAAATTTTTAAGAGTTATATCACCCCAGTGGATGCTCAATTTAATGCTAGTTATGTCTAAAAAAATAATTTACTATTCTAATAGTTAGCTAATTGTTTAAAATTAAATTTAATAATTATAATATAAAAAATAAGTAAAAATAAATATAAGTCAAAAAGCTTCAAGAATAGATGTTGAAGATTGTTAAAAAACAAAATTAAAATTGTTAAGATGTGTATAATAACAACAATTTTTACATTGAAGAAAATGAATGAAAGATAGTTTTATTTTTTGAAGGTAAACTTTTAATGCTTTTTTTGTTAAAGATAGCTTATAATTTTCATGATACTATTTTGTATAAAATATATGTTTGTTTAAATAAATACCTATAATATCATGTAAAAAATATCTTTAATGAGTAATAAAAAGTTGTATTTAATATTTTAAATTATTATGTATTTTAAATGCCATTAATCTTCATGTAAAAAGATTAATAAAGTGAATCCCAATAAAAAATTTTTTATCCTTTTTATTTACTTTTAACTGATTTTAATTGCTCTCTTTTACGTTTATATTATATATTTAAAAGATCAAAATACATTTATAAACATAATATTATATGCTAGGAACTTTCTTAATATTTAATATTATGTATATTAAGTGTGTATTTTGATGGCAAAATTTTTTATCACATAAATACACCTTTTACATTTTTTCTATTCATTTTTAAAAATTCATATTTGTTATCGTTATCTTACAAACACATCTATGTATTGCAATCATTAAAATAATGTAAAGTTAAAAGATAATATTTGGAGAAACTTTTATTCTACAACATTACCACATATATGAAATTATAAAACTATAATCATGCCTAAAAACACATATATTTTTAAGATATTTATTTCTTTAAAGAATAAACTATCCATATATATCTTTTTGAAGATAAATATAGATACACAACTTTTGGCTAACATATACAAAGATGTGTAAACGGACTTTGTAATATCTAAATATGAAATATTGTACTGTTATCAAATTATAGTTCATTTAAATAGAAAAAGTCCCAAGAAAGTGATATATATGTATATTTTGAAGAGTGAAAGTCAAAAGAAAACTAATAGCAACATTTTACTTTCACTAACACGGTGTTTGGAGGATTAAAAATAAGATGTCAAAGATGTGCTTGTGTAAGTGAAATGGAGAATGTCCATTATTATTCTTTAGGTTATATTCATCTCCCTTTCCAATAGTCCACTAGTTATGTTGTCATTTTTGAGTTAATTCTATGTATAGTATAAATTGACGCAATAAAAATGCTACTATATTCCTCACTACATTTCAAATGAAGCCGATAAAAAGGAATGCAAGTGTTAAGGAAAAAAGTAAACATTTTAAAAAAATACACATAATATTTTTGCGACAAAAAAATTTTTTTTTGTAAATATAAAAAAAAACAGAAATGTTATTGTTGTCTATATTTTTTGTATATATATAAAAACTGAAAACATATTTATACGTGAAAAAAATATACAATTTAGCTTTTGGAGTATATACCAAACCCTACAATTATACCATAAATAGAAAAAGAATATATACATATATTGGAAATATTTTTCCTAATAAACTATATTTTTAGTGATAGATTGATGTTCTAAAGTACATCCTACCACATCTTATTTGTATTGTTGATATAGTAAATATTCTAAGAACTGATTAATTTATAAAAATTCATCATAACATGAATATTAAAAATTATGTAATATAGCTTATCTTAAATCATTTATTAATTCCGTGATATAATAAATTCATCTCACTCCATCAAATAGGGGGATAAAAAAAAATTAATATAATAGTTGTAATTTATCAGTTTGTAATTATTTGAATTCAATAAATTATTGTAACTAAGCTTATATATTTTTAGAATTAATTACGGTAATTAAATTTTATATGATAACGAGGTTAAAAAATAAACAAATTAAAGAAATTTTTTTTATATTTTTTTAACAAAGTGAATATACTATTAAGTGAAAGCATTTTAAATCAAATTTGGGAGAAAAAAGAACTGTTCTCCTAAGGAGTATCAAATAAGAAGCAATAATAAGTTATCTGTACATGTCGAAAAGTACTCCATTTGAATTAAATAAAAAACGATTATTGGGAGAGATAAAAAACAACAAAATATAAATCGTTAAGAAAATATGTATATGAAAATAGATTGGTTAAAAATTTCTAAGACAATAGTAAAAATAAAGTTACAAGCTTGAATGGGATTATCAAAAAATAAAAAAATATATCCTCAACAATATATCTATGATAAAATATTTGAAATCCTTTAAAAACTTGACAAGCAGAAAAAGATAAGTTATTGTTGCGCGGCATTTTCTCTTTTTTCTTTTCTAATTTTGAAGTCAAAAAGAAAGGAGAATATATTATTTTTATGATTATCAGAAGGAAACTTAATTAAACGAGAAGTTCCTGAAAATTGTTGATGCATAAATAGAACGATGATATGTGTGTAGATATTTTATAAAAAAAACGAATAGACAAAAAAAATAAAGATTTGTGTAGGATAATATAAAAAAAAGGATAATAATTGGTAAATAAAAATTTTCCAAAATATTTTAAAATGTGGATAGATAAAAGAAACGGTACCGAAAATAGATCGAAAACATTCAGTATATTTACAATTATAGCATGTTAATTGTAATATTAAACAAATCACCTGTTTTATCACAACATTAAACTTTGTTTTATGAATGTTATTAAATGGCAAAAATTAATATTATTAAATAACAATTACTTTAAAATCATTTTAAAACATCTGTATTAGTTAGAAGTAATAAGAGCTTTGGAGTTTTCCTCTTATCTCTTTATTGTTGTTGGGTAGAAAAAGAAAAATAAATATAGTATGAAAGATGAAAAGGAAGATGAAAAGTAATGACAATAGGACAATTCAAGATGCAAAATAAGGATGATGAGTGTTCACTCCTATTTTATGGACAAAAATATATATATTTATATATATGTGTATATTTTTTATAAAAAATGTAGTTAAATTAAAATTAGTTTAAACAAAATTTATGATACCTGAAATTACTTTAAAATGAGGCAATAGCTGTAAAATTGACATATTTTATAAATTATATGTTTATTTCCTCAAACAAGGATAATATTTTTTCATTTAATTATCTTTCATTTGAAATATTGCTTTCGAGAAACATGAAAATGAAATATATATTTACACATATTTAGGCTAACTCTTGTTATTTTATTTTTGGTATGACAGCATAATGATAAAAATGAAAAATTAAAATTACGATTATGTATATAATATAGTTTATTGAAAAAAAAGATCTATAATATTATTAAATAAAAATTAATACATAATACATTAATAATTAAGTATACGTGTAATGATGAGAATTTGTTGTTAATAAAAAAGAGTAAATTTTGAGGTTTCAAATGTTTAATATTTATATGCTGTTAATTATTTATAAGAAAATGATTGATTCTATGTTAACTTCACATGCTACTTTATATTATAAATCTTTTTTTATTAAGGTTTTAAATTTTAGGGTTGAGTGATGTATCTATAGCTAAATATGCCATGGTTGTATGCATTTTTGGTGGTGACCTTTACAGTAAATATAGAATTATATTTTATTTCTCAAAATAGGTGTTAAAAGATATTTATATGTGTATCAAAAAAAGGACACAATTTGAAATAACAAATTGTTATTATGTATAATGATAGCCATAAATGAATACATATAAAAAAATAGATTATTTATTTTGCTTTCACCATATTATATAGACATTTTTTTTTTCGAATATTGTAAAGATATTCATGGGAATAACACAGGACTAATGATTCAAGTTTAAACTAGAATAGGAAGATTGTAAAAAAAGAGTTATAAGACGGTCATTTATTTAAAAATAATAGTACATATTGAATAACACATTTTAAATATATTTAAATTGATAATGAGTGAGGTGTGAGTAGAAAATAGAAATTTTTTACTTTAAACTGTACCACTTAAACTTTCTTATAACTGAAAAAAAATCCTTCACACGGTTGAAGTATAGTATGATAAATATACTTATACATCTATGTAATATATATTATATATTTTCAACAACAAATATAATTACCATAGAAATCTATACAATATTAAAAAATGAATGATAGAATAAACAAAGTTATTATTATATTAAAAAATTAAAGTGAAAGCATTAATATTTATTAGATTGTCTTTTAATGTCAAAACAAATTATAATAAATATAATAAAACACTTAATTGGTTGGTCGTTTATTTAAATTAAAACGATAAAATACATCAAAAAATGTAATATTTTTTTATGATAAGTCCATATATTGGAAGCATTTTTATAATATAAATTTTTTAAATTCTCATTGCTCAGTTCTCATCGTTGCATGATATATCATTAAAATTTTTGCGTTCTTTACTTAACTTGATCTCTTTAAGCTTATCATTTCCTTTTTCACATCTATAATGAAACAATTTAGTATTATTTAAGAGATATTAATAAGGATTAATAGTTATACTTACTTTTTACCAAATGAACAACATCTTGATAGACTTTGACATTGTTTAAACCAAAATTTTTTTGTTTTATTACAACGACGGATTTGTCTAAATGATTTTTTAGATGGTTCCTTCATTAATGGTACACTTTTAACAGTATTATCATGAATAAAATATCTCTCAATAATTTTATAACATTTATCCCTTCTTCTTCCATTTATAATTACACTTTTACTTTCCAAAATGTTCTTGTTAACACAATCTTTTATGATCTCGATTTTCCTCAACATATATCCACTCAACATCTTTTCTGATGATTTTTTAGCTAACTCGCATTTTTTTGAATTTCCTTTTGAATGATGGTTTTGCTTGCTCTTGGAATACATTAAACATTCTCGATGTTTGTCTTCTAAAATGTCAAGACACTTTGAATAGTATGAGCAAAACACTGTCTGAAATAGAACAAAAAGTTATTTAGCTTTATTTTTAATTATCTCCAACATATATTATGAAAATTCATTAAACATACATTGTTGTTGTCAAAAAATAATTTATGTTCTTGTATATTACTAACCTCCTGAAACTCATCTCCTCTCAATATCTTTTCTTCCTTATCACTATCTTTTTTACCATTAATTGTGAAACTAAATAATATAATAGTTGTTACAACAAAAACTGATAAAGGCCTTTTTGATATATTGAAAGTCATCACTTAAAATTAAAAATAAATTTATAGAAAAAAAGAGAGATAGTTATTTATGGTTGGTGGATATTATGTCAGGAGAAAGAACATCAAAAATTTAATGAAACATCAAAAATGGGAATAATACTCTATTTTAAATTATAATAAAATTCATTTTCTCTTAAATTATATCTTATTCGTTATTAGAAGTTTTTATAACTTTATTATATTAATTATTTTTTTTGAACAAAATTAAGTTTTAATTGAATAAATTAAATTTCAAATTGTTTTTTACTTTTACAGGTTAATTTCATTTATTTAGTGAATTAAATTAAAATTAGTAATATTAATAAATATTTGTCAAAGTTAAATAATAAGAATACATTATTATTTATTATTCATCTTCGTATAAATAATTAAAATTATCACAATATTTTTAAAAAAGGCAGAATGAAAGTAAAATTTAAGAAAATAATAAATGTTTAGGGAGTGTTGTCAAATAAGTACGTATAGAGAAACCTTTTTTTTAAAAATGAAAAACTTGGTTTAAGAAGTGCAACAAAATGAGAACATTAAAAATAAGTGAGAAATTAAACCGACAAATGTGGTATAAAAAACAAAAAAGTAGCATTAATATTCTGATAATTTAAAGAAGGACCGTAACAAGAGAAGGTCATTCTCTCAAGGTCTAACTAACCATATCATAGTAAAAATATAAAAGTAGAATAATAATATTATCTACCAAAATTTAAAACAATATCTTTTGGGGGAAATAAAAATTAAGATTACTTGTGAATGGTATGCTGAAAAGAATTATTTAGAATGAGAATTAAAGAAATTTAAATAGATTCTATGGATATATATCTTATATATTTTCATTTATCTTATTGTTTAGCTTGTACATTACTATTATAAAATAGTATTAAATTTCAATCAAAATATTTTGTATCATACCAAAGATGTATCTTATACTCTTTTTCATAATTTCCCTCTAAGTAACAAGATGAATTTTTTCCTCTTTACGCCTTCTGCTATTTTTACAATTCCCAATTATAGTACATTTAAACTTTATACACTTTAATTCTTCTTCATAAATAAAAATAAGAATATCTTTATATAAAAATAAATGTACATATATATTTACATATACAATAGAAATACAATGAATTATACCCATTTTCAATAATATATCATCACATAAAAAGTTTCAATTTTTAAAGTTGGATATAGGACCTTCAAAACTTTTTGATATAAAGCTTATCCATTATAAGATATTTCAATCTCATTTAAAAGATATATACATATTCATATTAAATGATATAGTTTTGTAGTTAGGGTGGATGATGAAAATGATATACATTTAAAGTTTCTTCTTGTAGGCTTTATTTTTTCCTAACAAAGCAGATTACGACTTTATTATGTATATAAAAAAAAGGAAATACAATCATGTTGGAGAGGAAAATTACTAGAAGGCTAGTGAAATAAAAAGGGAGATAAATTAAAATTATATTAAAATAGGCATATTTTTATTAAGAGAAACCAACAACAAATTTCTATAATTTTTTTTATTCAAAACATTATTCGGTTTTTCCATAAATTCAATAAAAATGATTTACTTGGTTACTCAAAAAGAAATGTCGACTTTAAACTAAATAAATTTAATGTGTTATAACTACGTTAAAAATGAATATTTATGTTTAAAATAAGAACCGGATAAATTATCACATTGTTGCTTAAAAGGATAAGAGCTTACTGATTTTATCTGAAAACAAAATACTGTTTCTAGGGTTTAAATTACCAAGAGAGAGCTGATCTTAGATCATCTAAATTAGTAGAAGTTTTTTTTTTCAAGTTAAACTTCATGTATTTCAATATGAAAATAATCTGCTAGTAAAAGATCTCGTGATAAAGTGAAACAAAGTGTAATTCAATATACAAAATATTAAACTATTACAGAAGATTCTATTTTTATCGAATATTGTAATCCTATCAAAAATGAGTTGTTTTATTAAATTTTATTATTTTCTACTTAAATCTCTAACTTTTAAATACAAAAATAATTAGTAATGGTAAGATTGTCTTATAAGTGTTATATCTCTATTTGTAAAACTTTTGTTCTTAAGAAAAATACCCCATTTATTATATAGATCTAAGACAAAAATAGGGTGGAATTTTTATAATTTTAATTGCAATATATTAAAGATTAAACATACAAAAAACAACTTTAAAATGAGTATTAAGCATAATTATTCTATAAATAATAAAGACTATCAAATTGAGAATGATAAAACAAAATTAATGTTAACGGTTAAAACTTCATCTGCTTTACAGGATTACAGATATCTTAAACAGATATATGTAAATAAGAAAATTATAGACATTTAAAATATAAATATCTAGACCAACATTTATTTGTAAAGAACCTAACATTTTATTTTTTTTAATTTGCCATATTAATAGATATTTTACAAATAAAGATGTAATAGAAAGAAAACAATCTTTTGGTAAACTATTTATTTTTATATAAAAAATACACATATTAATAATAAACTTTTTCCATATTATGCGTTGCGCTTCATAAAAATTACACAAAAATTATAAACATATAAATTAAAGACTACTTTTGTCTATCAGAATAATGCCCTCATCAAGGATAGGAACATATACCACGTTTGAATTTTGATCATCCTTTTTCTCTTCACAACCATCTTCGTGTATAACAACATTCTTTGTTGGTAATTTAATTTTCAACTAAAAAATAATTAATGAATAAGTTTAATAATAATTATTTATATATTATAAACGTACTAAATAAATATAACCAGCATGAGATCGACACAATGGATCTGGATTGAAAGGACTCCATACATGAATAATTTCTCCCATCATACCATTATTTGGTAATGATGGCCATGTTTTTAATCCACCACGAAGACGCCACTCCTCTGAAGGCCATAGTATTACATAACGATTAAGTGACTTCATCTTCTCATTTAAATGATCTTGAACCTAAATTTGAAAAATAAAATTTATTATTAATATTTATCCTTACAAATTTATTATCAATAATTGTAGCCCACTTTCCAATATCACGTTTAGAGCGTGTCTTCATTAACGGATCATTGTAATCTTCCTTCAAAATATCCTCATTAATATTTTCATCCTCATCTTTTATCTCATCGTTTTCAGTAAACTCAGAATCCTCCTCTTCTTCACCCTCAATTCTTATCATCTCATCATCCTCAGTTATCTTTCCATTTCCTGATACCAAAATATCATCATCATTTACAGAATGATACACTTTTGTTACACTATCTGATTTGCCTCCTGGAACAAGTTTTAAAACAACATTTTGAGCATTATTATTACTTGATGTCCTTATATGGTAAGATGCCGAAGGGTATTTTTCTTTAAATTTTTCTGAACTACTATGTCTAACTATATCATGATTATGTTTGTTAGATCTTACAGTACTCTTATTATTATCAGTATTTATTTGATCAACTCTATTATCACCAATAACGATATTAATTGGTTCTCTACAGTCGAAATTATTTTGTGCTAAATTAGTACTGTTACTTGTTGTTAGCATTTCCCTTAAAAAGGTAATTCCTTTTTGAAGGAACGAAGTTATATTATTTA
The DNA here is from genome assembly GCA_963280985.1 of Strongyloides venezuelensis. NCBI lineage: Eukaryota > Metazoa > Nematoda > Chromadorea > Rhabditida > Strongyloididae > Strongyloides > Strongyloides venezuelensis. The sequence continues at coordinate 6,800,434 of CAUJLX010000001.1, read as the reverse complement.
TACTAAAAGATCCTCCAATGATTTCTTCAATTTGATGATGAGTTTCAACATAACTTGTCGTCAATGGAGAGACATATATTGGATATCCTATTGGTTGATCAGCTGAGCTATTAATCATATTCCTCAACACTTGTTTGGCATTCTGAATGCTACCACGTTCGGCATTCCTATTCCTTAAAAATATCAATTCTTGTTGCTGACCAGCCCAAAATGCTCTAACACATTCTCTGTTTAATTTAATTACTCTCATATTGAGATACATCTTATTTAGCATTATAACTTTAAAATCATTTGTTCCATCATCAAAAACATGCCTCAATGCCAACAAACTTGGTGTATTTGCCATAACAGCACTTCTCCATAGTGGATCATGTTCGTGGGAGATAAAAATTTGTGTATGATAATTACTTATTTTGGCATATAATGTCTCCATAACATCTAAATCATCGGAGGACGCAAAGTGATCTTGGTGAAGTTTAAGAGCCATTCTAACAGCTGGAGAGAGAACCTTATTTAATATTGATAAATCCTCAAAAACCCATTCATCTTGTGTTGCAGTAACTCTAAAATCACCCTTAAACATACTATGAAGACCATGTAAAAATGCCTCAGCAGCATTAGAATGATGACTATAAGCAGCTGATGATAAAATCCTCCTCCCAACTAATGATAATGCAAAACAAAAAGCTGTTATCAAGTTCGTGTCATTCATTGCTTTTGTTCCTTTGGGATGTTTAATACCAATAGTTTTATTCAAACAAAATAATATCCATTTTTTATAAACATTATTAAATGATACTCTTGAGATACCCCGTTTCCTTGAATCAAAATCTTCATCATTTGAGGAGTTAAAGTGAAATGAATCATCGTCAAAGTAGAAAGTTCTCATGGTAACATCTTTTAATGAATGTCTTATATTTGTATTTGATATCCATTCATAAAATTTTCTTGAATTTAAAGCATAATATATTATTGATTTAACATATAAAGTTACAAGGAGTCTTCTAAGCTCATGAACTTGCAGTAAATTTATTGCTGAGTTATCAGTAATAGAATATCCATCAATAATATATTTTGATGCTGTAACTTCCCATGCCATCCATTTAAATGATAACATTGTATTTAAAGGCAAAAAACCAAAAAGACCTTTAAAGTAGAAACAGAAAAATTTTCCTATATCTGGGGGATCTTCACTAATTGCTTCTACTTCTCTTTGATGACAATACGTTCCATGGAATTCGAGACCTCTCAACTGGAAGGTAACAAAACCATTACCAATTTCAATTATATGAACAAGACAATTCATATTTAATGATGTTAGCAAAAAATAATCACCTTGCTCAACTTTTGATCCCCAGCGTCCCATAGCCAAATCACCAGCTAGATATTTTTGCAATGATCTTGTCATATGTTCATAAAAAACAGCATTGAGATTTGAATCATCAATTGTTGGATTTGATTCCATCTGATCACATAACTTAGCATTTGTAAAATCATACTGTTTTGTATTATAATCTTTCTCCCAAAATTTTATTGGCCTCATATAAGACATCAAAAAGAAGGATGATCCTAAAAATGGATTTAATGGAGCTGATAGAATTGAGGAGATGAATGTAACTAATGCCAAAAAACCAGTATGTGGGGCACTAAATGGTTGGACGAAGGCATGAAATGCACTACCCCAACTAATTTGCCACGGAGCAATATATGCAAGAATAAAGTCTAATTTCAACCTAAATTCCTGAACCTTTGGCCAAAAAATTGTTAAAATGTACCAAATAATAATTTCATTTCCGAATTTCCCATACCACCTAAAGAAATCACAATGCAATAAAAGGTATGTAAAAAATAAAGGTGAATACAAATTGTATGGTTGACTGTAGGCTGTTCTACAAATTTTAAATAATATAATCGTTGATACTAGTGGTGGATAAAAAGGAACTTTCCAAGTATAAGTACTTGATAATGACGTTATAAGTAATGGGTAGATAACATTTCTTTCAAGAAACAATGAATATAAATGTATCCTTTCAAAACAGGTCACACCAGCTTCCTCCTTAGATTCAAATTCAAAAAATTCTGATGGTTTGAAGATTGGATTTATCAAAACTTTCCATGGATTTTTGGCACGAAAATGTGGATATAGATAATGATTGTAAAAACCAATAACAATAGACATTGAAACAAATATCCTCTCCATCCATGGTTGAAGAATGTGGAATAGAAGTGTTGAGTGGAGTGCAAAAAATATCAACATTATAAATGGCATTGAAAAAAGATCATGTTGAAAACGGGTACCAATAGTATTGATGACATCATTAATATATGTATCCTTTATACCTTGAAATGCTGAATTTTCACCCTCCTCACTAAATAACTCTTTCATCTCAACATTCTCTGTAAATTCTTCCTTCTCATCATTAGCTACATTTAAAGTATTGAATAGTATATTATCTTTAATACTCTTATTTTTATCAGCTTTCTCATTAATATTTGTTATATTTTTTCTACTTCTCGCCCTCCTTTGATTTCTTTTTCTTATTTTTATCCTCATTAAAGCATCTCTTATTTTTTTAATAGGATTATCTTTTATAATATTTTTAAAAAATAAAAATATTAATGAATAATTACTTGAATATCTTGAGATACCATAGGAAAATGATATTATCGAGGCATTGTATAGGGAAAAAAATAAATTATCTGTAGAATCTTTAGAATAGTTATACGCTAATATTGATAATACCATTAATATACATAATGTAATGATAGATCTGATAAATGAGAAAACTGATGAATTGAGGGAGAATGTTGCTGTACCACCAAAAAAATACATATCCATTTGTTCAAATAAATGCATAAACAATGTTGTAATTTGTGGTAAAATACCAATTGTTGAGGCGAATGGAATAAGCAATAGTTGATAGTAGAAGTATGAATTAATAAAATATATTATATTATTGAAAGTTCCCTTTTCTAACCCGAAAATATATATTGAATCATTTCCTAAAACTTCAAGATAATTTTTTGATATCTCAACATAATTTATACATAAAAGAAGTATTGATAATGAGGAAAAATAAAATGGTCTGGAGTATGAGACTATCCAATTAAAACCATGAATTGGTGATGATGCATCAGGTTGAACTGATTTAAGAAGTGAAAAATGCGCACCAGCCGTAACAAATGCATAAAAATAAATCGAGATACCACTATAAATGTTGTAATAAAGCACAACTGATGTTAGTAATGAAATAATCCCAGCAAGGAGGATATCAATGATACATGAATAAATATGTTTGTTCTTATCAAATAACGACATTATATATAACCTATCTATTCTCAATTTGATGGAGGGAAATTTTTTACAATATTGTAAAGTATTATCACTGGTTGTTGTGGTACTTGGTGATTCTTTCCTATGGATATGTAGTAAACATTTGGGACATAAACGAAGTTCATAAAAATTGGTTATTCTATACTTTACATTATCATTCGTCTGTTGACGTTTTTTTCCACCCCTATTACGTGTATTTTGAAATGCCTCAATAAATGATGCTAAATTTCGGAAGTTGGATCTAAATGTTGATTGATTATTAACTATTGATGATAATGAACTATCGCTTCTACAGAAACTTCCACGATTATGTTGCTGATTTGTATGACTTCTTTGGTTACCCTCTGGTATTGGATTTTTTTCAATTTCATCATCTGATAGAGCAAGTATCGAATGAGCACCATATACATTATCTGTTGGTCTTGTTGTGAGCTTTTTACCCCTACGACGTTGTTGAATTTTAACTCTCCTAGTTGATAATTTATCAATGTTCTCATTAAAATTATGATTAATTGATGATTTCATAAGATTTTGCAGGATATTCCTAACATCGTACTCCAAATCGCAACCATTATTTTTAATTAAATCCTTCTCATACTCAGGAACATCTAATGGTTGGTATCTTGTTGGAAAATCTGGATATCGGAAATGAAAAGATCTATAGTTTTTCTTCATACCTTTTGAGGCTAATGAGCCTAAATTCCCACTATACTGTAACCTTTCATCTAACGATTTTTTTAATTTTAATTGATTGCCCCCATGAAGCGGTACATTTAAATTCGATGGTCCAGGTTGATCTGGATCAAGTGGTACAGTAGATTCTTCTTCTTCTTCTTCTTCCTCCTCACAACAAACATCTTTACTCTCTTCATTAACAGTTGGTATTGTATTACTTATCTTTTTAATAATTTCATCTAAACATGGGCATCCTACAGGATACCTTTTTTGTAATTCCTCCATGAAAGAAATTATTTCACATTTTAAAGTTGTTGCTTCAGTACACCCTTTCTCTAAACTATCTAAAAAATCTTTTTCACCTAAACTATTTAACGCTTTAATAAACCAATTATCATCATCAAATGTTTCACCTCTCCTTAACATTCTTGCTATCTTTCTTTGTTCAATTGGTAGGACATCCATTACAAAATTTATATCAACACTCTGTGGCATCCATTCACATTTCGATCTCTTTTTAAATCTCAGTGGTGTTAGTAATTTGATATTTTCTTCTTTATCACTTTTCCCATCCTTACTATCATTTTTTATTTCTTCGCATGTCTCATTGAGCATCTCTGTTATTGTTATTGGGACATCATCATAAAGTTCCTGCTCAAAATTAAACATTATTGAGGGACATTTTTTATCACCAGTTGATTGATTTTTATTTGATGGCTTTGGTATGTATAAACTATATGTTCTTCTAATATTATTAGTATCATCAAAAGGAACATGTGGTATATTTTCAGCTGGATCAGAGAATTTCCTCTCACTAACTTTATCATTTTTTGGGGGTGAAACACCAGAAGGACCTGGTACTGAAGATAGTAACTCTAAACTATCGATTGGTATTGTGTCTTTTTGTACATTATTACTACTTTGAGATTGTTTTATATGTGGAGATTCATGAATCGAGCTAGCTCTTGTATTCCTGTTACCAGATCTCGCTGGAAAATCATCTAAGGCATTGAGAGTTGCGAAATTTCTCTCTCTTAAAGCATTTATTTGTTCAATAGTTCTAACAGGAATCATTAAATCAACACGTGGATTTGATCTCCTTCCTGATGGTACAGATGTCCTTCCTGATATTCTACTTCTCCTCTTGACAGGTTCTCTTGTTGTTACTCCTCTACTTTGGAGACCAATCTTAATTTTTTTACTTTTTCTCTTTACGACAATACTTTTACATGCTTCATTATAATCAAACATTGTATGAAAGTGAAATATTGGGAGTTTAATAAAAAGGAAAGTCATAACAATTGTTCCTACATAAAGAATTATAATAAAAATACTATAATTATAAAAAAAACTTTCAACATTATGAATATTTTTGTCAAATAAATAGCCTAACAAACTTGGTGTTATAAAAAGATACAACCATAAGTATAAGTGTAATGTATTACAAAATTTCGAACTTGCTGGATCATAATACCAACCACCTGTTAATGAAGCCCAGAATCCTTGACGACATACTTCCATGAAGTGTTTCAAAATCGTCATAGCCTGTCCAAGGTGGCCAGACTATATAGGTTTATGCTTTTAGAAACAGAAAAAAATTTAACTTGAAATAACTTGACAATTTATAATCTTATTTTTTTAAAATTTTGATTTTCTTGATACTAATATATGTATTAACTATTAGAAATAATTTTCTAGTATCATGCTGACTAATTAGGGTATATAAATAAAATAGCCAATTAGTTAGGAGCCTGAGAAAGGTAATTAGTTTGAGATAGATAAAAAGAAAATATACTAGTCTTTTTTAGTTGATTTCACCTTTCTGTAAATAATAATAATAATTAAAAAAAGTGCAGAATATTTAGTAACAATAGATATTTATAAGAAATAGAATAATAATGTTATGAAATTATCTTTTTGTTAATGAAAAAGTACATATATATGATGGTTTATTAATGGTAAATATTGTGAAATGTATACATAGCAAATAGCATGTCCTTTTTAAAATAATTGAGGAAAATACACATTATAAATTATGGACATTTATAGCTTCAAGGTACAATTTCAATAAATAATACTTATTATACTTAAAAATGAATACACAAACATATCATGTACATATCTTATAAAGAATTAATGTTTACATACATTGGAGGAGTGTTTAGTTGGAGAAGTAACAACTTTTTGAAAAATATGACTTAGCATGTCAACTATAATATAGATTATAAAAAATTTTTTTTTCATTCAAAAAAGTCAACATAAGATTTTATTTTAGATAGAAAGATTTGAAAAGATATAATGAGGAAAAAATTGAGTAAAATCTCTTCTGGGTATGGTGGGAAATTATGTTTAATAGTATCTAATAAAAAAGTGTAATAGAAAAAATTGGAAACAATGATAGTTTGATTTTTAAATAATGTCTATATATTTGTGCGTACAAAAATTAACGTAATCATAATAATAAATTTTTTTATCATTCTACAAATAAGTGAATAGTGAAAAAGGTGTTTATTTTTATTAAAATTATATTTAAATGTGATGTTTTTATTTATATTTCATAGAATAAAAATAAAAAATGACTATTTTGATGGAATAAAATATACTATAACAGTAAATATTCAAATATTATATCAGAATAAAGTATCACTAACCAATTTTTCTTTAATATACATTCACATCATGGATGAAAAAAAGAAACACATAACAGTTAAAAAGAATAATAAGTAAGATGAAAAAAAACAAGAAAGTCATTTGTTCTGAGAATCAATAAAAAAATTGGAGGAGAAAAAAATTGATATACTCACTAGAAGGATGAATTATATGGCAAAAATTGGAGCGCATTTTTATTCTTTCTCCAATAAAATTTATACAACCTTTATGTTAACAAAATTTTTTTACTCTTTTGTTTGAGTATCTATTTAACTAGATAATTTTATCAAAATGGACAAATATTGTAACAAAACTAATGACAAAAAAAGACTGATAAATGTAGTCAAAGAAAATGAGATTGAAATAATGTTTTAATGTATTATTAAAATTATTATAGTAAAGAGAAATATAACTTACTATTTCACTGAAAGTTTTTTTTTATTCTTTAAGTGATAGAAATTTTATTAATCTACAAATTAATTTACACTCAAAATTAACCATCTTTTTATTCTATCTCTTCTTATACTTTTATCTATTTTTTGTTTAAACAAAATAATGTAAAAATATCTCATTCGGTAGGAAAGAATATAAAAAAAATGTGGGTGCAATTTTCAAATTCTCCTTTTCATGAAAAAATTTTTTTTAATAATTTCTTAGTCATTTTAAATAAATAATTTAATATCATTTTGATAAAATAATTTAATATATCAAATTTTATAGAAGGTATGGAACACCCAAATAAAGAGAATTTTAGTTAAAAAAATACTTTTTTAAACAAATGAAAAAGGAAATATTTTTCATTACATATTTTTTGATCATCAACAAAACTATACTAAATGTTTTTTACTATTTTAATTTATAAAAATAATTTATTGATATTAATAGATATCTATATTTATATATATAATTAATAATGTAAAAAACATATGTAAAAACCACCTAAATACAACTACAAAGACTAATTTATTTATTTTTCCTTAATATAACATTTTAAAGTCACATCAACATTTTAAATTTTTACAAAAATATTTAGAATTCTTTAACATCATTTTCTTAATTACCTTCCATACACTTTCTTTTTAAATCTATTATTATTATTCCTTTAAAAATGATATATATTTATAAATATGATATAATGAAATATATATTTCTTGTAGAAATAATTGTATATAAAAAATAGATACATTATTAAATTTGTTTAAATACTTTCACTTACATTTATAGCTTTATCAAAATGTATTGTTAAAAATATTTTCATTTCATCATCACAAATGTATATATATAATTTATATTTAGAGGCAATCAAGAACAATATACATTACAAATTTAAGTCAGGAGGTGAAGAATGTCATTAGAGGTGTTATTTTTTTGAGAACAATAACTGATCTCTTATAAATATTAATACCACAAATAAAAATAATTTATAACGATCTTTTATGTTTTGTTATTAAATTTATTATTTATAATATTTATTTTAAATTCTTGTGATGATAAATCGAAATATTAACAAATTAGGGTCCCATATATTTCGACTAATTGTATACAAATGACTTATTTTTTAAAAAAAAGTTTCCATTCTATTTTTTAAAAATTAATGTTCTCTAAAAATATTTTAAGATCTTTGTCAACTTTCAGAAATCTTTAAATCATTTATATTTTCTTTAATTTTTAAGGTTTTCACAATGACTGTTCCATATGCTTGTGATGTAGCATCCTCTGACAAAATTGGGATGCTAAAAATACTTTTTAAATGGAATGGATCTATATGGAAGTCTGTGATCTTAGAATTATTTGTCTTTTTGGTGACATACTCAGGAGTAGCTCTTATTATAAGATCGGTTTTAACAGATCCTCAAAGAATGTAAGTATCTACACAGTGATAATTTAAAAAATAATATTATTAAAATGTATTTAGAAGATTTGTAGAAATAAGGTCGCAATTATCAGATTGTCTTCAACGCATTCCACTAGTTTTTTTACTTGGTTTCTTTGTTTCTGTTGTCTTTAATCGTTGGATTGATATGTTCAAAAAAATTGGTTTTATTGATAATATAGCATTGGTATTGGGGTGCCATGTACCTGATAATACCAATGAAATGTATCAAAGGAAAAGAAATATAATTAGGTATTGTGTTCTTTCACAAGCTTTAGTATTTCGGGACATCTCAATACAGGTTAAAAAAAGAATACCAACTACTGAATCTCTAATTGATTCAGGATTAATGACTCTCCAAGAGTATCAAATTTATAGAGAAGAAGAGGATAATCCTAAATATTGGATGCCTATACAATGGGCTCTGGCACTTTGTTATGATCTTAGGTACAAACATAATATTATTAAAAGCGATCCGGCTTTTTTAAATGTTATTGATAGAATTAGAGATTTTCGCACTGATTTACAGGCGTTACTTTGTTATGATTGGGTACCTGTACCACTAAGTTATCCTCAAATTGTTTACCTTTGTGTTAGAGTTTATTTTATTATTTCTGTCTTTGCTAGACAAGGAACAGACAGTGATAGGGTAAGATATTTTAATTTATTTATTAATATATACATTTTTATATCTATTAGATCGATCATTATGTGCCTTTTATGACTATACTCGAGTTTTTATTTATAACTGGCTGGGTTAAGGTTGCTGAAGCTTTATTGAATCCATTTGGTGAGGACGATGACGATTTCGAAACATTTTGGCTTTTAGAAAGAAATTTATCTGTATGTTTTTTACTTTATTCTTTAATATTTCTTTATTCTACAGAAAGGATTGGAGATAATAAAATGTAATAAGCGACCAAAGGATATTGAGGAGGATGTATTTAAGGAAGTAACATTAGCAAAGCCACTTTTTATCAAAACTACATATCAAACAAAAAGAGATGTTTATCCTTATAGAGGATCAGCTGCTATGTTGAAATTAGAAGAATCAGCAAATGATTTGAAAAATATTGCAACAGGATCATTATTTTGTCATGACAATAAAGTAAGCCCCTTAGAAGTAAATTTTAAGACATCACTTGCCGGAATTCGTAAATTAAGTACATCTTTTCTTGAGAGCAATGACAAAATACATTCACCTCCACCGGATACTGACTCATCAACGCAAGAAAATAAAACTTCAACAAGAGTGTCTATTAATGATTTAGAGTCTCCACCACCAGAGACTCCAAAAGATTTATCCTTTAACCATATCACATCCCTTTCAACAGTCCCAGAAGATGGAAAATCAACAAATAGTGTTCAAAATGAGATTCAAAAATAAAGGAACCTATAAACAGCCGACATACAAATTAAAAATAAATATATTCATGTTTTAATTTAACTTTTAAAGTAAAATTTTTAATTAATGATCAGATAAAGAAGAAAACTTTTATAAGAAACTCATCCACATCAAAAAATTTAATTTTTTGTACTTTTGTATTCCATATACAAGATACTTGAATATATAAATAATTTGTTAAAATAATTCACCGACAATATGTCTCCAGAAATAATAAAAAATCATTCTATTTATTTAAGAAAAAAAAACCAACATCTGGAGGAGATTTGGAGATTGTATACTATTATATTCACATGCAATATTCATGTTCCAGATATCTAATAATATTTCCTTTATTAGTATAATAAATTCTTTCTTTAAGTACTCATTTAAAAATTAATTACTATATGATTGATGTCAAAACTTTTTTGTTAATGAAAAATTAAATTAAAATAAATTAAAAAAATAATTAATTATTGAATGTATTTAAGCAAAAATTTATAAAATATAAAAATCTTGTTTTAGGATATTTATATACAAATTTGAGTCCCCTTATTAAATGTAGTGTATATTTAAGATTTTGTAAACAAGAAGTTTTATACAATTGAATATTAATGTGTTTAAATGATCATAGTATTTGATAATGATCTGACAAGTGTCACGTCCTGTTTCTATATAATTTTTTATGAAAGGCGGTGAACACAACATATTTGGAGCGGAGGAATTTTACATGTCTATATACTTTACCTCATGAAACAGATAAAAATCTATGAAAATCATACTAATATATGTGTTTATACAAAACAATGGCCTTTAATTTACTTTTGATATGATTCAGTAAAAGAGAGAAATGAATGAGAATTACAACAACTTAGCGCCGCTTAACATGACCGAATGATTAATGGTACTTTTTATAGACATGGTAGTCAAACATGAAGATTGACACCTTAAAATATTTAATATTATGTAGTTGACATACAATAATAAAATTTTTATTTCTACAGTACTTTTAATCACCATCAAATGTTATATATTACCTATGACAATTAATCAAATTAATCTTTAACAAACATTTGATATCTTTAACCTTTTTAAGAAAAGAACTTTTGAAATGATAGGTATTATTAATAATAATAATTATCATTTACCTGTTAATTTTAATTTTATTCTAATTTTTAAATAAGCGGTATAATATAAAAAAATAAAAGGGTAATGATGGTGTAATGTTGAGAAAATAAGATTTAGAAAAGTAGTCGGTTTTTATAATTATATAAAAAGTAATTTGTTAATTGCAAGATTTATAATAATTATCATCTTTATACTTGACTTATGATTGGCATTGTCGTTGTTTTGAAGAGGAATAAGTTTACTTTTTGTAAGGTAAATAATTTATTATTAATAAAAAAAGAAGCATTACCGCATTTGAGAAAGATTATTATCTATCAAATTATCAAAATTTATTTTTATAAATATTTTCATTTTATTATATTATATAATCATTCATTAAGAGATGTTAAAAAATCTGACACTTATCTAAAAAAAACTACATTAAGAAATGATATGATTAAAAGATAAAGCTTTATAAACTGGTGTATCAATTTGACACACGTCTATAATACTCTAAAATATTCCCTCTTGCCACATTCCCTTTTGACCTTTTATTCCTTGATTAGTGACAGATTCTGGCACATTTATACAACCAAGATTATTATAATTGTTTTTGGTATTTTTGATAGTACCAGCTTCTCCTCACTGTATCATCTAGTGATATCGGATAATTTACCATCTTGAAAGAGAAGAAGCCGGCAAATCTCATTACTTTGAACAGATTCGCACTATCATCCTCTATTATTTGTTTGCTATTCATGATACTTCTGGGATTTAAGATAGACTACTTTGACAGCTGATGTTGACGGACTTGATTCAAAAAGAATTGCAATATTTAGTGTAAGTATTATATGTACGTTTTCTAAATTTATACATATCATATAAATTCGTTAAACTGTGATAATAGATGAATTAAAACCTGGAAATCTCTTGAGTACACAAGTCGGCATCTTACGATAAAAAAATAATAGTATTTTTATATAAAATGTACCGTATCTTTTATATAATATAAAGAAATGTCAATTTTATTTATTCAAAAATATTCCAGTAAATATCTTATCTCATTGGTTAAAATATTAACAAAAAAAATATTTATACATATTAATATAGTTTATATTATTATTTTTGGAGGATAACCGATAAAGAGTTGTTATAATTTTATAAGAGATATTTAAGCAAACTTTGACATTTTATTACATTTACAAAAAAGATTTAATAAATGATAACAAAGTATAATAAAAATAGATTTGATCAAAAAGCAATTAAAAAAGGTAAATTATGAACAGCTATTCATCATCCAATTGTCTTGTATATTTAACATTCCTGTCAAAATTATATAATATGTTAAAAGTTATTTTTTTAATGAATCATATTTAATATTTAATTACATTAAACAACAACTTTAGGTCCATTACAACCAATTAACAATCATTAAAGTGTCAATGACTCACACCTAAATTAAAGTTGTTAATAGTTGTATACATACTAAAAATATAAATCTTTTTCTCAGAATAACATATCATTTTACAATATAATATACACATATATTTATTTCATAATTATAAATAATAATAAAAAAATATATGCCTAATTAATCTGAAACTATCATCCTCTCAATTTGTAAACAATTTTAAGAAAATGTCATATAAACAATGGAAATAACTAACAAAATAAGTTGGATAAAATACAATTAATCTCAATTCATTTTCGGATATGAGATTATATTTTAACTTAGAATGGGACATTAATATAATGTTAAGCACCATAGGGTGCCTCCGAATGCTCCAACATATGGAGGTTTACATTAAACTCAATAAATGTTCAAATACCATCCAAAAAGTCAAGATTTTTACTTTCTTCATTTTTTTTAAATCTTTCAAAACTATCAATTTTATGTTACAAATAAATAAAAAAAACATTACTATCGGTTTTTTTTGTTTTTTAAATTAAATAAATCAAAGTGACATATGGAAGTCAAACACCTATATTTTTATCTTACTGACAGTAGCCGACTTCCTTTCTTAAAATTATCCTTTAGGAGTTAAACTTTTAATAAGTTAAAAGAAGTGCCAAATATGGATACCGGTAAGTTCAAAATCAACAGGCGGTATGCCTCTAGATACCTACCTATGAGCAGTAACATTTTTTTTATAATAATTTTTAAAAGGAAAAACTTAACTGTCAATTGTCACCCGAAAATAAATTCTTCTAAACATTTTTATATAAAAGAATAGTGACCGACAGGTGCTGAAGGCATTAAACACACGTACTGTAACCTGATGTCATTTGGTTGTCATCAGAATCACCATTAAACTAACTGTCTTTAATGTAGTATAGGTGATAAGAATCAAATATATTTTAAAAATTTGACACAAGAGATGTTAGAAGTCTTTTATTTTCATTTCCCATTAAAATAAACCCCTTTTTATAAATAATTTTTTGACATATTAAATAAATATATGCCATGAAACAAACATTTACAAGTTATGTTTTGTAAATAATCTCTATATAAATATCTGCTGATTTTTCTTAGAGAACGATAATATAAAAAAAGTTACATACACTGATTTACATAAATATTTTACACATTATGTAAATTAAGTGTAATGAGATAAATATATGTAGAAAAGGAGTAATACAACTTCTTACTTATAAAGTACAGATTTTTCATTAAATAAACATTAGATGATACAATTAATATCTTTTTTCTTTTTAATATTCTAACTTCGACAATATAAAAAAATAAAAATCTTATTTATATAATTAGAAACAATACATCACATTTTGTTTCCTAATTTTAGTTATAGTAATTAAAATATATTTTTTTGTATCTAATTAATTTTATTAGTAATAATATTATGAAATTAATTTAAATAAATTATTTAAACAAATACTACTTTAGTTTAAATATGTTTGAGTGATTTTACTAGGTATTTTACTATTATTTAAGCAAGTGAAAATAACATGAATAGGAAATGTTTCTCCTTTTACTTGATTATCCTTAGATAATCAAATATTTTATCTATTTTTACGACCACATTCAATGTATTTTTTTGATAATCATAACATACAATCACTTTTTGTCTCCTTTTTATAAAGCATTAATTTTTTTCCTCTTTAATATTAGATTTTTTGAATTGATAATTATCATGGTGTTTATTTATAGTAACATTCTTCTTCTTTTTTTGTCAATGATTATAATGTTTCGTCATATCGATTATTATGCAATGGTAATTGTCAAAAAAATGTTATTTATTATGGGTAATAATTTAATAATTAAAATGATATATTATTTTGCCTGTAAGCATAAAACGATTAGCCCAAATTTCATGGCATAGTTTAAGAATTAACAAATTTTAGAATCCTCCTATTTCTGAATTGTTTATAATGTGTCCTACTAAAATCTAATTAAGAAAGACACTTAAAACATACTTTCTTAAAACTACAATTGGTTAAGACATATCACTAGTTACGCCCATCATTTATAGTCGTTATGTCAAAAGGGAGGGAGATTATAACATTCATTCATCCTCTTTTTTTACTAAAAGGCCTGTTTTTCTTACAATTGAATTATAAATGAATCAGTAAGTAAATCAAGAAGCCTTCCCGAAGATAGGGATGTCTATTATTATTTTTTTTCCAAGTAATATCATCATATAATCTCTATTTAATTTATTTTAACTTTTTCCCATCTGCCTTTTTTCAAATGTGCCTTACAATATATATATATATAGATGTCTATATATGTATACATTTAGACTATAAAAGTTATTTTTGTTAATTTCTATCTACGTTTCTATCTTTTATTCCATAAACATATTACTTTATATACTCCTTTAAACATTAAAATTGAACATAAATTAATGTTTTTTTCTACTTTTTTTAGTAATAAAATAATATATTGTATTATTTATCAATATTTTTAATCATAAAAGGCAAACATTGACCAAAGTACAAAAAAATAATTTTGGTCTACCTTCTTTACATATTTTGTAATGGAATTTAAAAATTTTTCTAACACTTCAGCACAATCAACTGGAGGAGAAGCAACACATCTATATGGTAATGTTAATAAAAGAGAACATAACCAAAATTCAGAACAAAACACTTTAACTTCTGGTACCACAAATACTATTACCGCCCCCACATCTGTTAGCAATAATAGTCGTGTTATCGAGGACGGAAATATTTTTTCTCCCATTAAACCAACATCATTTTATAATCAACATATTATGGGACCAAATCCTTATTATCATTCTCTTCCTATAACAAAAGTGGATACATGTTATGAAAATTTACCACTTTCCACTGCATCATCGCAATTTCATACACCATTATTTTTACAATCGTGGAGTTACACAAATCCAACAAATACCAGTCCATCTAATGGAACACCTTCTGGAGATTTTGATAACTTACAACATCAAAATTTCACTTCGTCTATGAATGATCAACAACAACAGCAACAACATAATCATCAAAATCATTTCTTTAATCAAACTGGATACCCAAATTATAATAATACAAATGCATACCAAAATTCTGACTATTATTCATCTCTTCAAAATGCAAATATACTAGCTACACAAAATCGTCTTATGAATATTTCAATTAACTCATCACCAAACTCCTCCAATGAATCAACATCAACAAATGGTTCATTATGTGATACCTCAAGCAAGGTATCCTCAAATTCATCTTCATCAGGGAAAAGTAAACCAAAAGCAGAGAATCGTGAATGTGTTAACTGTGGCGTTACAAATACACCATTATGGAGAAGAGATGGTACTGGACATTATTTATGTAATGCTTGTGGTCTTTATCATAAGATGAATGGTCATAATCGTCCACTGGTTAAACCAAAAAAACGACAGGTAAGCTTTTAAAGACAAATTAATTTTTATTTAATCTCTCTCATCCTCCATAATAAATCATTACGTAATAGACAAATTATTCTTGATCAGTCCGATCAGTTACCTATAGTAAATCTTTTTTCCAACACATAACTTGCCAATCACCTTTCCTCTCTCCTTTAATAATTTATCGGGTCCATAAAAAGTAAAAGACTTTAAAGTGGAGGTATCTTTTTATTACAGCTTCATGAGATTCACTTTGTCCTCCAAAATATTCTTAACATATTGCGCACCCAAATATGGTTAGGTATATAAAGAGAATAAGTTATATATTAGAAGAAGGAGATGTAGAGGAGGTATGTGAGAGTAATAAGGATTCATTACATTATAATTACAATAGCGCATCTTTAATTTTTTTCCTTTCTCATTATTCTTATATGATCTTATCACATACTATTTAATTTCCGCTTCAATTTCCCTACTTTTAGAATACTCAAAAGAGGACAGGAATTGTATGTGTAAACTGTAACACTAATAATACAACACTGTGGAGAAGAAATGGAAACGGTGAACCAGTCTGTAATGCTTGCGGCCTTTATTATAAACTCCATCAGGTATGTTTTTTTATATATTAACAATAGAAAAATTATTAAATTCTTTAAAATAAATACACATTTATATTAATAAAAAAAGAATGATACGGTAAATTAAGAGATATACTGTAGAAAACAAGCTTTTTTTATTTTGAAGACAAAAACATTTTTTGGTATCCAACTGATTATTGTCGGTGAAATATTTATTATTATTTATTACAAAAGTGTCAATTGATAGTTATTAAAAAAAGTTAATTAAGAAGATTATGATAGTGTAAACATTACCCATTAAGCTCAACTCATTCATCAATTACATCATCACATCAAATCATTGACTTCCAAGTAATTGAGACCTATAATTAAAGGTTAATCTTTAATTATAATTAAATTGTTGCTTTCATTATTTACCTCTCATTCTTATAATATATAAACTTTTAATATAACACATTCTCAACTCCATAAACATCGTATCAAGGTCAAATGCACATAACTTTTTTTTCATAATATAACAAAAACTTCTAACTGTTCTATATATAAATCTATTTTATTATAGATACCTCGTCCTATAACAATGAAAAAAGAGGGTATTCAAACGAGAAATAGAAAAATAACACCAAAAATGGCTGGAAAATCCTCCTCTGGTAGTGATAGCTCATTAAAAAAAGATTCAACAGGATTATTTAATGGTAGTGATATGGGACTTGGAATAGGTATGGATTCAACGGTTCGAGGTCTAACATCAATGACAAATAATTTTGTTCATGCTAATGCTTTAGGTGGAATTGATCAACATTCCCTAACAACATCCTCCAATTTTTATGATATGTTAAAGCCACAAAATAATGGTTCACCAACATCAAGCAGCCGTCATACACCTTCAAATATAAGTAGCGTAAACAGTGAAAATCATGGTTCAAGTCCCTTCTTATTGTATAATAATGCTGTTAAATCTTTCCAAAATCATTATCAACCTACAACAAATTATAATATACCACAGGCATCAGCATATGCTCCACAATTAATTTTTAACGCTACAGCTTAATTGGAAGTACCTTTCATTAATATGCAAATTAGATGAAGAAAAGAAAGGAATAACAATAATATTTTTCTTTTTTTTTATCATTTATGTCATCGTACCAACAAATGCACAAAGACGGGATATGTTAATGCATTATTAAACAATAAAAAACAATAACAACATATAATAACAAAAAGTTATACAATTTGTCGGTGTATAATCATTACCCATAATAGAATATATATAATTAGAATTCAATAATAAAACGAAAAACCGAAAAAAAAGTTAATTATAAAAAGACAATGTTTCATAATTCCATTTAATTTATACATACTTTTTTTACATATTTGAGCAGGCCTACAAAATATGAAAGAATTGCTTCAATTAACCTGAGCGCAAAAGAATTCGAAGAACTCTTACTTGCTTATCTATATACATTTAATAAATAGTTGAAAATTTAGTAAGAAAAAGAATGAAGGATAGCAATATAATATTTATTTCTTTAATACAATTTTTAACTAAATTTTTATGCTTATTATTTTTCTTTACTGTTCAAGTATTTTTTTACAATCAAAAAAATATTATAATTCACTTTCCAACTTTTATATTAATAAAAAAATTTACTTTTTTAAAAAACAAAATAATAATAAATTTTACTTATTTTTTTAATGTCTATTTTGAAAGTAATAAATTTATCATATATATTATCAAGTAAATCTAATATTTTAAAAATTATTTATCACTTCTGTTGACAATATATTGACAATTGAAATATTTTTATGATTTCATTTCAATATCTGTCAAATCGTGGATATAATATTTTACAAAAGATTTACAAAATAAATATATTTTTAAGACTCATTGGTGCTCCAAATACTTGTATTGTTAATTGTTTGGAGGAATAAATTGTTGTTAAAAAGTCAATCTTTTCAAATTTATTCAATGACAATACAGCTTGAGGAAAGATTAGTATGTTCTAAATAAATTATAAGTATAGATATATATTAATATATCACATATATCTTTGTAACCACTTCCAGCTGGCCATAATAATATACATATTCTTCTCCTATATTTCATTATATATTTACAATACTTTCTTTTATTGTTTAGGGATCATGAAGTATTGACAGTTTTTGGCATCGTCAAAAACCTTGCCCCTCTTTAACTTTGTACTTCTCTCTATTCACATAGTATGTTCTGTCTATATACATAAAACTTCATAAAGTACATTTTTATGCAAATAAATATTTTATTGAATTTGTCTTTTGTTCTAAAGTTATGATTGAAATATCACATATGGCACATGCCGTCGGAAATATTTATCAATAAGTATGTTCATTCGTACAAAAGATTTTAATAGAATTAAAGGCATATCATAGAGATACTTTGATGATTGTCAAAGTGCAAGTAGGGTTCAATAATAAAATATTAAAAAATATGATAGTTGTAGTATTTTATTTATACAATCAAAATAAGATATAAAGGATTAAGGGCCATGTTAAATATGTTAAAAAAAAAGAATCACAAAATACAGTAATTTCCTATGATGACTTCTTTGCGTTCTTACCAGTAAAAATTGGTGATTTTTCAGCCCAAAATTTAATTAAATTATATGCCAAAGCTCCATGCGGCGGAATGTAGTATAATCTATTATCAACTTCATAACCATACTTTTCCTTATCATTCTCAATTAATGAAGGTAATTTTTTTAAAAATGGATCATTATTAACTCTTTCAAGAGCCTCTAGCACTTCTTGTCTCGTGAACCATTTGGCTGATTGGATTTCATTTGTTTCTATAGTTAGCTTTGCATCCTTCTCAGCAACACCATAAAATGGTACAATCAAACTATTATCAGGCATTGGCCATGGTTGACAATAATCAATACCTCTGATATTATGGCATTCAAGTCCAATTTCCTCAGCAACTTCCCTTTTAGCACAACTCTTTAATGTTTCTCCAGGATTAGCAAAACCTGTAATAGTTGTAAAGACACCTTTGACACTATTTGAATGTCTAACCAATAGACAATGCTTATTTGATGAATCGGTCAACATAATCATTGAGACAGGATTAATAGTTGGATAGAATGTCTTAGTACAATTAGTACATTTACATGAAGCTTTTGATAATTTTTTAATTAATACCCCACCACAATATGGACATAAACGAAATGTTCTATGCCATTTAATTGTTGATTGTAGCTTGGCGAGGTAATTTCTATCATCATCATACTTCATTGCCAATATACACATTCGTAGACTAAGACATTCACCACCTAAATCTTTAGCTAACGACTTTTTAACATCTATAAAATCAATACGACTATCAGGATCGGGTTTATTTAATGACATTGAAATACCAATAAATGGTTTCTACAAACAGAATACATAAAATAAGATAATAAAAAAAATTAAAATAAACTCAATGAGAGCATAAAAAAAGTCATAATTTAATACTTACATAATCTTGTCCTTCTCCTTCAGGTGGAATGACATCTAATAAAACTGTATTCTCTCTGCCAACATCAAGTCCATACTCATCTAATTTCTTTGCAATATCAATGTAATCAAATTTCATTAATTCTGGTGTTATTGAGGTAATATTACTACCTTTAATGCTTTTTATGAGTGGATCTCTATCTAATAAAACTATAGCCTTCCCTTTTGGATAATGTTTCTCTAATTCGTTACAATTATCTTTCCATAAATTGTAAATATGTATTTTATCAACATACTTGGAGGTTCCTAATGAGGAGAATGATCTTATGTATTTTGTTAACGGTATTAATACATTTCTTTTAAACATTATCATGTTATGAATACATATGATGTATGTATACTAAATTTAAGGAACCTTTTAAAAAATAATTTAAATAGTATTAATTCTTGCATACATAAATAATAAATTTGGATTTTAACCGATATACTATACAAAAGAAAAATAATATTTTATAATTAATAAATAATAAAAAATTTTAAACAAACAATTGAGCGACTAAATTAAGAATACCTAAGAAAACAATAGTTCCATGAACAACAACATCCCTCGTCCTCATCTCTCCCCGTAATTGAAGACGCTTCACGTGAATGGCACATGGAAGAGCAAAAACATATACTAAGCCAGACATCGCTCCAATATAACGTAAAATACTACCAACATGTGGATAAAAGATAGCTGTTAATACAGCTAATGATAAAACACAAATATTTAGAGTAACAATTTGTTTTGTAGATGGATTTGTTATACCAGAGATAACGTAGTAAAATTGACTTCTAATAAAATACATTAACAAAGGAAGAACAGTAATCATTTGAAATAATAAAAATAATCTTGCTGTTGCTGACATTACATCACCAGTTCCAAAATTATTTAAAAAATTATCTGAAATACAACTTCTATATGTTGGAAAAGCAATATAAAACATTGTTCCAATGATAAGGTAACAAAATGCTGATAATGAATATCCTATACTAAGATCACGAGCATTATTTTCTGGATTCTTTTGATTTCTTAAAATTGTTAATATTGCATTGTGAATGAAGTAGGATAATGCTAATGTTCCTGTAAGGGCTGGAAAACGTAACTTCCATAATGGGGCATAATTTTGAGATTTTGTATTGACAAAGTCAATATTTATACCACATTCAAATGCCTTCATAACGGTAAAAATTATCAAATACATTACTGATATCGTTCCAAGCATATTAAATTTTGTAAAAAATGTTGGACTTTTAAAATTCATTAATGGGAAGATAATGAAAAATAATATTATTGGGACTGTTCCTTGTAATGACCATAAATTGTCATAAGAAAAAAATGATTCACCTTCATCTGATAATGATTTATCTTTAACGTAAAGATTTGGATGGTAAAATGAAAAATCAGGAAAACGAGCTTGTTCCTGAATACTATTCATTGGACAATAAACATCACATTTAAATGTTTTGTTTGCCATTGATGGAATTATTGTTGAATTTGGTTGTAAGGCTTCATGAAAAACATTCACCGTATAATATAAGAAATTTGACATTAATACCCAATACACTAATACACCTCCGAGGAGTGTGATTATTGAAAAGAATACAGAGGTATATTCACCACTTTTCCCCCAAAAATACCTACAAACATCCGTGGCTTCAGCTTTTCCTTCCTCAACACCCATTAATAAACCATCAGGACTCTGGACAATTCTGTACGCTGTATATAACGCCAATCCTGCCATTCCTAGAACCAAGAAAATTCCTAAAAGTAACCCAGCTTGACTGATAGCCCATGGCATAGCCAGTAATGATGTTCCCATCATTGTATTCCAAATAGAGAATCTACAAAAAAGTTTAATTATGAAGTATAAAAAAAACCTACATTGTAACAATACTCCCTTGTTTCCCTTGATCATCTCTGAAATCATCAAAAGGTAAGATTGAAAAAAATTGATCAGGTAAGACATGATCAGGCATAACAAGACGTGAACCACCTGGATCAAGGCGATTAAAAAGTCTATAACGAATAGCCATATTATGATGATCCCTTCTCTCTTGATCAGTCGCTGATCTTACAGAAATGACAGAGGCAGCTCTGGATGCTGGTAAACTTGGGGGATTATGGTATGGTAGGCGATCTCGAGATACTTGAATAGTTTGATTATCATTCATCGTATAAGAAATAGTTCTATTTCTCTCATTGTCAGTACGTTGTAGGCGATGTAAACTAAAATAAAAACAAAAGATGACATATATTAAAAACATTAAAGTGAATCATACTTATTGCCAATTGATGAATTATTTCCATTATCCTCATTCATACCATCATCATTTGATGGAACATTCGAAAGTAATGGTTCCACATCAGAATTATACGTAACCAATCTCCTATGATTGTTATTTGTAATTGTTCTCCTTAAATCGGACATAACTTTCTTTTTAACTAATCACTATTGTGTTGAGAAAAAATATAAATGATTAACAATGGTATGGTCAATATAATGATAGTTTTCAAAAGAAATTTGATATGTTAAAACAGTCAGTTATGTTTGTTAGTATATATTTATGATGAAAGCACATCTAATACATGTACTTTTGATAAAATAACTTTTGATAAGAGAAATAAAGGTGACTGGTAAACATTTATGTATATATATTTTATCAGGGTCAATTTTAATATTATTAGAAGGTTAATAGATATTTTACAATATGTTAGAGAATCTATTTATTTGATTTCTTTTTTTCTCAATATATAATCTAAAAAATACAAATTATTGTTATCAAAATTTTTACTAAAGCTTTTACACAAAAATTTTACACTATCCATTTAATAATTTATAGGAGGGCTCATTATAACTAAAATGACTTATCTTATCATTGATAAAAAAATTCCTTATCGTCATCTTCACATGCATCTTTTTTTAAATGTTTTAGAAATGTATAACTTTTAGGTTAATAACCTTAAAAACAATAATAATGTACTTTAATAAAAATTGAGAATCTTTCTTTGAAGGACATATAGAGAAAAAAAACAATAATAACTTTTTTTGAGACAACAAAATTTTATCAAAAGTAAAGCAATTTCCATTATTTTTTTGGATATACATATAATAGTAAATTAATATAATAATAAGCTTCATGTTATGAATATATTAGAAGGAGAAAATGTAGTGTGATACGCACATTTTCGTAAGTTTTCATCAACTAAGAGATATTTCATCTATGCAGTTGGACCCATATCTTGGGCAATCTTGTAATTGTGGATTTTATTCCAATCAAATTTAGTCTTAGTTATTGGAAGGGATCTTCTTAATTGTTTGAAAACTTCCTCAATTTGTGCCATATATGTTTCTTGAATAGTGGCTTGATAAGCATCTTCAGATTTTCCAATACCTTTAATAACTTCAATTGCCATATTGCCAATATTTGAAGCGACACATTTAGGCTTATAAGTATGATCCATTTTTAATTGAACATTACCATCCTCAAAATAGTGGGTATCCAATTTGACGGTTCCGGTGATTTCTAAAGTACTAGCCTTTGAATCGTATGGTGGAACAATCCAACATGATTTCATTCTCCCATTCCAATAAGATTTTGGTCTAAATTGATGGGACTCAATACATATAATTAATTGTCCATCATAGACAAAAACAACTCCAACACCAGAATTTTTGTAGGACTTTTCGATGTATTTGTTAAGTTCAACTTGAACAACTTTGCGCCACTTATTTAAGTCTTCACTGTAATAAAGTTTATCGGCAGGTTGTATATCAGAGACCTCTCTTCTAATGTGATCAAACTTAAAGGTAACATTAGCTTGAGGTTCTAAAAATCTATCATTTCCAAGATGATTATATTTTGTGATAAGACATGGATTTGATAAATCTTGTCTAACCTATAAATTTTTCATCAGTTAAAAAAGGTAAAAAGTAAAGTTACTTGGTGGAAGTTTTCTAGGTTATACTCAGCAACAGCGGGAGCGCACTCATTTTTTAGTAAATCATCATCATTGATAATTCCTCTAATGGAATTGAAGACATCGATAAGTTCACCGGGTGGTGAATTAAGAAGAATCTTTGAACAGATTGCAACTTTCACATCCTTTCCTAGGCTTGATACCATATTGATTCAACTAAAGTATGTCTAAAAAGTATATTTAATATACTATATCGAAAGATAATAAATGTTCAGAGATGATCAAATTTATAAACGATGATATTTTTAAAAAAAGTTATTAAAATGATGACATATATGTACAAATTAATTGAAAAGAACGATGTAAATGTTGGTATGGTATAGTAGTGATATAAATTTTGAAAAATGTTTAATAATAACTGGAAAAAACAATGACTACTACCGCCATATAAGAAAAAGAATTGTTTGCAAATAATATTGGTATGCATCATTCCATTTGTTTATAAAACTATACAAAAAGTGGACCGGCCATACTTTTGTTTAAAATGAATGGAGAGTAGTAGTATAATGTTATGCAGTTAGAAAGAATATTTCAAATACCCATATGTTTAGTTGAATTTAAGAACTAATTAAAAGGAGAACATATAGGAGAGTGTTTATTAATAGGAGATGGATATACATATTCTATAAAAATGTTAAATAAGATTACTCAAAAATTAATCAATAAATTTTTTATGAGCTATAACAAAGTGAGAAGATTATAGTTTTGAGTAGAAAAAGTTGTTACATATTTAAAATGAATGAATAAACTACTTTTATATATTTTGATAATCAGTATAGTCTGCTTACTTATTAATAACTCTATAGAAGTAGTTTTTAGAAAAATATAATTGTAGTGGGAGAGAAAGAAAATACATTTAACTTTATCAATCAAAAGATATATAGAAAGTATTTTATATATGATCATATGAATGCGTAAGTATATATCACTGTGAGTTGTTAAAAAATAAACCACTTCATTTATATACATAAATATTTTATTTTATATTTTAACAAGGAGGAGAATTAAAAATCTTGATATAAAAAAATTTATTTAATCTATTGTAAAATAAGGAATATATAAAAAAAAATTAACCAAATAATTACACTTAAACAGATGGAACATTAAAGTGATAGTTATTTAAATTTGTTTTTTTCTCTCATTTCTCGACAAACAAAAGCAAAACTAAAAATATATATTTGTATAAAGATAAAAATGAATAATTGTTATATTAAAATCTTCCAGTCCTTGGTGTTTCGTAAATATCACTATTAATCTGATAATCATTATTTACCTTATTTGGTGTACCCTGATTACAAGGTAATTTAGCTAACTTCTTCTTAAGTTTAGTTAAAAATTTCATCTCTTCAGCATTTAAAATAGTTCCAGCCAATGCTGCACCACCAGAATTTTTAAGGCATGGAAAACCCATTTTATTGTGTTCAGGAAAAAATCTCCATGTATTTCTTTTGGACTTGACACGTGTTATAATATGTTGTCCATATATTGTTGATGCTTCCACTATTTTATAAGCTTTTGAGACATGCGAAAAAGTCATGTGTTTTTTATTTAAATCATACTCCTCTGCAAATACCTTTGTAAATGCCATTGGATCAGCTATAATAAACTCCCATGATATCTTAGACCAAAAACAAATCCTTTGATATTTGGGACTTGATAATAATCTTATCGTAAAATTTAGAAATATTGAGTTTATATTAGCTGAAATAAAAGTACAAATTATTTAAGATAATTCTATTATCACTTACTTAAAATAAAATTACTTATCTCAACTGTTAAAGGTCTTTTTAAAGTTGTTTGATAATCAGCAGGAGGTATAATATTAGGATCCTCAACAACTTCCTGATTCGACATAGTATTCTGATAACTGTCATCTGGAAAATTCTGATTCCCTTCTTGTATATTCAACCCTTGATTATGTGAGTATGTTTCTAGTTGTTGGAAATTTTGAGTTATCGAGTATCCATTACCACTTGGGAATGATTGATTTAAGATATAATTATCCCTCGAAAATTCACCACTTCCTTGTGAACTAAACTGATCATTTTGAGAACAATCAAAATTATTACATGTATTTTGATAATTTTGATAATCACTAGGATTCGAGATACTCGGTACCAATGGATCATGACATTCGAAATTATTATATAGGATTTTGAACGTTAGATGTTTGTGGAGGTTGTGGAGGTCCTCCACAATTATCATTATAAGCTTGGTATTCACAGTAATTTGTAAAACTCATATTATCAGATGTACTTGAGGTAAAACTACTATACTCAGGAGTACCTTGAGATATAAAAGAGGAAGAAGAATTTGAGGAGGGCGTTGATAAATTACCATAGCAATAATCATTAAAATTTTGATAACCTACATTAATAGGTGACTGTTGATTTGTGAAAACCTCCGGAGGATTGGGGTATGAAGTATTTTCATAACCATAGGAACATGATTGAATATTAATTTGAGGTGGAACACAATACATTTGTGATATATTTTGGTAACTATTAGAATTACCACTCTCATAACAATAGTCATAATTTTTATATGTTTGTGGATGATTATAAGATCCATTAATTGGATATTGGTCATCAATAGGAGAATAATTACCACAAAAAGATGTCTGATTATTATATGCCATTCCTAAAGTAAAAGAGATACTTCATGAAATTTATAAAAATGAAAAAACTGTTAATAATAATTATCTTTTATTTTAAAATTTTTTTTAAAAAACAGTTAGCTTCATTTTTTTCTATATAAAATGAATCAAATTGTTTTTACAAGCATCCGTAAGGTTAACTATAGATATAATTAATAAATAAATTGTTTTAATTACATTATTTATATTCCTACAAACATAATGTATTTTCCTTGAGGTTACCTAATAGCATACTATTTTGCTACCTATTACTTTACTGTTTGTTATTATCCTACTATAATTCCTCTTAATTTATGAATGTTTAAATTTTTTTATCACATTGGAATAATGTATGAAATTTTTTCCAAGCAAAACCAAAAGCCACATAATTGTTAAACACCTTTTTCTATAACACGTACCTAAATTATTATATCAGTAATTCATATTATTCTCTTCATTTTGTTCCATATACATATATTATTGTAATAAAAAAAAGAACAAATGATGGAGAATGAAAAAATGATAAATGTTGTTAAAGAAAAAGAAGGACCTAAGTCAGTTGGATTACTATTAACGGATAAGAATCAAATTTCTATTGTAAGTTACTATCAACAGTAATATTTAAATTTCATCAATTTTTTTTGCATAATGATCATGAAATAATTTTTAGTCTCTAGTTAGTTCTTTTATCTTTTGGTGTATGAAAAGAGATATCTATCGGGTAACTGTTTATGATCCATGGAATTTGTTGGCAAACTATGAACATGAGATAGTAATGGAGTCGCAAAAAATATTATCTACTTATAATATGATAAGAAATATTAAGACAAGTGAATATATTAAATTATACGTATTAGGACCATCGACATGTCATAATGTTCTATCTAAGGTAACAAAACAAATGTGTATGGAACATGAGAATATTGGGAAAAGTAGTATCAATGAAAGACTAATGAAAGAATTTATCTATGAAGTTGATTTATTGGTAAGAGTTGGTGATATTCCAACTTTGTGTGGATATCCATGTTGGGGTTTAAGGTTAACAGAGATAGTTGATGTACCTAAAGTTTGGAAATAAAAATTATGTTACAGAAGTTGAATTTGATAAGTTATTATCAACCTTTACTTCTAGAGATCGTCGAAGGGGAAAATAATATATGCATGTTTGTTATATATATGCTTTTACGTTAAAGCATTAAGCTTTATATGTTATGGAATAGAAAGAATGAAAAAAGGAAATTCAAAATATAAAATGCCTTAAATATTACAACTGTATATTCACTTATCCTATGTTAAAATAATTTTTAATTTTAATAAATATATTAAGAGTTAATCTTAATATCGTTATATGTTATCTATATTGTGATATCTTGTATGTTTGCACTTGTTTTCACATTTTAAAAGTTTGAAAATGTATATAACTTATGAACTCAATAAAAATGAAAGAGAGAGAGAGTGATAGATGGAGATAGACTAATTATGGAGTATATATTAGAAAGTGAAAAATGTAGAAATAAAAAATTATATAGTTAGAGGCTATCTTGCAAAAATTACAAAAATAGTTTAAAAAGTAAAAAAGAGACATGTAGTAATGTTTAGGGTTAAATAAATAGCAATTTTGCAAATGAGTAAAGTAAGTGTATTTGTGTTGTGGTGTTGTCTCTTTAAAATATCCCCGAATACGGCATTTTATTACATTATAATCGGCAAATATTTAAATAAACACTACATAGGTATACATATAATATATTTGCAATATATAGTGATATTGTTTTTATAATATAAAAAATATATAAAAAAAAACTTTTTAAAACCTCTTTTAATTCTATTCCTCAAATATAATATTAAATCATTACAAAAAGGTCATTTGAAAGGAAAGAGAAATTTATAAAACATATAACAAACTTTTTAATGATATTTAGAAAAAAAAATATATTTGTCGATTCTAGGAAAGACATATTCAAAAATAAAGAATATGTAATATTTGATAATAAATTATTATCATTCTGTACACAACTTATAAAATATTTTCAGATACATGATTTATCTAACAATAGAGAACAGCAATAATTTTTTAATAGGTACAAATTAAGTTCAAGAAAGTTTTTGTAAAATTCAATAGAGGTTACTGTAGGTCAAGACTTTACATTAATTAATTTGTGAATTTCTTCAAATAAGTTTCTTATTAATGAATGAATTAATAAAAAAAAATCACAAATAAATAAACATTTTTAAGAAGCTTATAATACATCAATTAACACCAGTAACACCTGATTATCAATGATAATGTTGGAGACATAAAGATATTAATAACCAAAAAGTCTAAAAAACAACAACTACCCAATAATGAAAATAAAATTTATAATAATAAAGCATATTACATAATTCTCTTCAACATATCATTGTACATAACTGAAAATTTCACCTAATATTGACATATTATATTTAAAGACATAATCACTTTAAAAAAAATTTTTACTGACACTTTCTCCTTTGCCCTTTAAATCAATTTTTAATTTTTTTTATCTCACAAAATATTTTGTCTTTCCTTCCTTTTCCATCTTCACTTAACAAATTATACATCACATAAATAAATAAATATATTATATGATGATAGGGAAAGGTATAATATATGTGTCTTTAATTATCACTATTTTTATGCAAGAAAAATCAAAATTAAGATTGAGCTGTTTTTTTACTGATATTTTGTAGTTCGTTGTAGGATACAATATAAAATTATCATATTACCACAATTTAAATGATGTTTTGTTTGTATGCTTATTTAAAGGAAAGATAAAAATACTATAAATTGATAATATTTTACAAAATTTTAAATTAAATTATGAACAATGAAGTTTCTAGTAAAGATATTGATATTAAAAGTTCCTCAATTGATGGGGATAATGAGATTCAATCTAGTAAACTGGAAGATATATTATATGATGATTATAACGTCACAGTCCCTAGAGTTGACATTGATAATGATAGCATTGCAACGATGCCAATATCTAATTTAGAGTACATTAATGTTGAGTATGAATTATTAAATCCATTAGTTCTTGAAAAATTCGGTAAGTTTAAAACTAAATATCTCTCTAATATATGTATATATTAAAAAAAACATTTTAGAAATTATTTCACACCAGATAAATTCTTTAAAAAAACAGAAAACACCTGGATCTGCAACTGTTTTTGCAGTGTCACAAGAAACCATTGTCATTGGGACGTCAAGAGGATTTATTTTAGTTTTCGATAGATTATCCCAAGAACTTTTATCATCACACCAAATAAATTCTAATTGTGGTGGTATTTCAGCAATAACATTCTCGAGAAATGAAAAACGTTTTTGTGTTGGAACTAATCTTGGTAATTTGTATGTTTTTAAAACGAAAACATGTAAATTAATATTTTCAAAGATGGAAGCCGTCACGCCAGGACAAGGTATTATAAGAATGATATTTTTTTCACATTACATTGTTATTATGATTGATAATGGTGGTTCTGTTTTTGAGTATGGGCAAGGCATGAGATCGTCTAAATGTATTTTTTCTGGTTCACATGGTGAAGTTATTGCCGTTGATATAGCACCACTCAATGAATTGTTATCATTTACGTCATTAAGAAAAGTTTTAGTAATTTATTCAAAAAATAATCGTGTTATAGCAAGTATACCATTACCTAATCAATCACCTGAATATTTGCCGATAGTAGATTGGTTGGAGGAATCCACAAAAATATGCCATTTATGTATATGTCGTGAAAAAATAGTTACATTTTATACGTTTAAATATGTTAAAAAAAATGATTCATATGTATATGAGAGCTTCTTAAAAAAATTAGTATTAAATGATATGCCACCATTGATAAATTTAAAGTGGTTATCAGTTTATGAAATGGTAGGAATACATGATGATGGTAATGTTAGATATTTTGATGTTGAAAAAGGTCTTCTTGCTGTTGAGTCAATTGTCCCCGTTCACCTCTTATCATCATCATCTGATTTCAAGGGTTTGGCTAATGGTGGTAATGTTAGTGAAGCTATGAAATGTCTTTCAAAAAGGGCTGTATATGAGACAATTAAGTACATCCAAACAACTGACGATAAAAGATACCTTCTCATGATAGGAAGTGATGGTTTATTTACACTAACAATAAATCATCAATTTATTCAATACAATTACTTTATCGAAAATGATAATATTATATCAGCAATATTATATAGTGTTGATTTAATAACAAACAGGATAAGAGATTACACTGATAGGAGAGAATTATCAAAATTATTTATAGAAAAACTTCCTGATTTAATACTTAAACTTTTAGCTCAAACAATGAATGTTAACGAGATGAAACGCCGTCAAAATGTTAATCTTGTTGTGAAAGCTTGTATCTATGCAAAATTATATGATACATTATACAATGTTGTCTTTCTCCAGGTTGAAAGTAATTCTAAATGTTTATCCTATTTCTTTGAATCATTGGAGGAATACATTATTGATGATCACCTAAAAAATCCCCCACCTTGTTTAATTGATAGGTATTTAAAATATTTAGAGAGTGAAAATCTTTTTAATATTTATGAAAGTGTACTATTACATTTGCCAATTGAAAATTTAAATTTACACGAAGTTATCTGTGTCTGCCAAGAGAATAATTTATATGATAGTATTACTTATCTCATGAATGAGGCTCTTAATGATTATGTGACACCTTTTAGGAAGTTAATTGATGCTGTTGAAGAGATAAACAACCATCAAAATATATCCAATTCAGATGTGGTTATTGGGAATAAATTACTTTTATTAATTGGTTTTGCCTTATCTGGTAGAAAATATCCCTCAGGAAAGATTTATGAATCACAGGAGGATAGCATTAATGTTTCAAATATCATTTTGGAAGAGTTAAAAAATATCAAAAATTTAATTATAATCCTCCATTTTGACTCAATACAATTTTTTAATATTCTGGTTACGATATATGATTACCATTTTTTCACAATTAATGATGGAGCTAGACTAGTTGAGATTGTCCTCCTCCTAATAAAAGTCTATCAGGAAAGGAATGATATTAAATTATGGGAAACATTACCAAAATTTTTTGAATACATCACACAAATCCTTAATAATAAACATTTTGATATATTAAATAAGGAGATAATTCATTTTATTTATATGTTAATTGAAATTGGTTGTAGTGATTTAGCACTAAAAAATAAAATTGAAGAAAAAACAATAAAAGTATTGGAACGTTTAAAAATGAATTATAAAGAGATGTCAATATTGTTAGAAAAAGCGAAATTAAAAGAGTTTTGGATGATTCAGTGGTATATTCATTCAATTAGAAATAATTTTATTGAGACAATAAAATGTTACACAAAAATAAAAGCTAAAATAGAAGTTTTTGATGTTATTGAACAATTAATGAGAAAGCTTGATGGTGAGAAAAAAGAAGAATTGTGTACATTTATTGTATCATTCATACCAGAACTTATTAATGTTAATTCCTACGAAACAGCTAATCTTGTTATGGTACATTTTCCACAAGAAATTGAAAATATGCCATTAATTATATTAAAGCATTGTTTCGAGATATCTAAAGAACGTAATTTGGTGTCACTTACTGATGATAGTGAAAAAGATTCACAATTATTTATTAAATATGTTAAATACATTATCGAGTCAAATGAAGATATTGATCGCAAATCACTAGATCAAATAGTCTATGATAATATTAAATACTGGCATCCTTTAGGAACAAAGACTGATGAATGCTTTTATATTGCTATTAATAATATTCTTGTGTTATCAGCCATCCAGCTAATGGAGACATCGCAAAATCAGGAGAATTATCTTGAAATTATAGTTGAAGCATTTTTTAATGATATAACAAAGGAGAAAGGAAAAGGTCTATTAACAATTCTTAAAAAACACGAAAAGATACCTCAAAGAAATGAATGGTTAAAAAAACTTTTTATTGAATGTATGGAGAAACCTGATTTAGAGGAATTTCGATGGGAATGTTTAAGCCATTTTCTGACCACAACTCCTAATAGTCTGGATTTAATTTTAAATTATTTCTTCACTGATAACTTTATCAATGATCCAAACCAATCAATACCTTTTAAGGAGACAATTGAAGAGTTATCTCATTATTTATCGGATAATTCAATGAATTCAGAAATAATTTTATCATTAAACAATACTGAGGTAAAGAATTTAACAGAGGAATTAAAAGATATATCAGTAAGGTGTATCTCAAATGTTCCTGTAATTTGGTGTTGTTGTGTTAAATGTGGTGAATCAATTAATACACCAGTTTATGTATTTCCATGTTCTCATATTATACATGAAAGTTGTATAAATTATCCTGTAGATACATGCATATGTCAAAATCCTCATGAAACTATAATAGAAACACCATTTGAAGTAATTAATCACGATTTAGAGGTAAGAACAATCTTTACATCAAATAACAAATCAGTCAAAACTTTATTTGACAAAGAGAATTTACAATTAAAAACTGGACCAAAATTAAATAATAGTATTTTGTAACAAATTAAAATACAGTATAGGTATATAATTTATATTAAAATAAATATTTTTAAAGGAAACATTTTTTTGTTAATTACAAAATAACAACCACAACAATATACTATTTTAACATTCTTTCACTTTTAAATTAAAATATTTTTATTTTCTATATTTACTATTACTTTTATAATATCCCTATAACAATGGTTGTGTAGATGAAGACAAAAATAATATACGTGCAAAGAACTATAAAAACTCCAAATTTTTTCTTTTCACTTAACGTATAAATTATTGAAAAAAATTTAGGAGATGTAGTTGGTGGATGTCTACGAAACTTGACCGTTGATAAAAGAGTATTATTAGGTTCATTTACATTATTTATAATTTTCTTTTTTCCTATCCTTTTGTTAATATCATCAATTTCTATTAAACTAGTTTGACCTTTGATATCAGTCAACATTTGTCTCTTAATACCACTACTTATTTGTTGGGGTGAATTTATTGAGGCATTTCCTCTTTTTCCTTGATGTGTTGTTAATGAATTATTAGCCAATATTAAAGGATATGCCTCTAGATGAAATTTATTTTTTAGTATGGATGGGCTACCCTCATAAGAGAAATTATGATAACAAGAACTATTATCAAATTTTGTTTCATCCTTATTAATGTTGTCATAACTACTCCTTTGACTTTCTCTTATTGTTGAATTACTATTTCTAAGGATAGATTTTTCAAAATGTACACTTTTCATATCCCTACATTCCTCACCATTTCTTTCTCTCACTTGATCATGAAATTTCACATTACATCTTCTGCCATTATGATTTATACTATTACGTTTTGAGACCTCTAAAGATGTTTGTGTAATCACTTTATCATTTTCTTTATCAACATCATACAAAATATGTTTTGAGGGTAGGAGGAGATCTAAAGAAAGTAATGAAACAAGATGAATAAATGTTCCCAGAAGCCATACATCTTGCATTGTTAAAACACTCCTAAAACTACTTGAAATATACTTTGTTGAATGCTTAAAAAAAATAATTAAATTCATTCCTCTATATTTCACAATTTTTTTTTACATTACTTACCAAAAAAACGATACAAATAATTGCACTTGTCAAAATTTGAACTTGTACTTTGCGCCTTTTAAATTGTGCGAATAGACCGAGAGAGAAGAGTAATATGGAAGGAAGATAAATTGTAGCAATTGTCGATTGCCAATAGCTTTTTATTGTTACTTCTATTTTTAGGATTGGCCATTCATCTAAAATAAATGAAATTAAAATTTTGTATTGCTATTTTTTGATAAATAAATGAAGTAGATAAAAAATTTAGCTTACTTGTTATGTATGAAAAATCTTTTATTGAAGATCTCATATCTCTATCTATTTTAAGTGATAAATGCTCATCATTTTCTGTCTCAATCGCTATAGAACAAGTAAGTGTTTCAAATGGATGCTTCCATGTCAGATAAATACAATGATTTTTGGTGTATTTTATTTTATAAATTATTGAAACATATCCATTGACAGGATCGACGAATGAATTGTAGTCATTTAGAAATCTCCTATCAATATAAATTGCTGGTGACCATAACTGAAATTCTTGTGGTATCTTCATATTTTGCTTCAATTCCCTTATTTGTAGTCTTTCATCATAATAATTTAAAATTAATGTACAATCTATGTATAATTTTTCCTATAAAAAATAATTATTGTTTTTTTTATAATAATAAAATAAAAATTTACATCTTCTATATAAATATCCATAACACGGATTTCTGTTGGAATATCAAAGAAGGTACCATTAATTGATGAGATCATATTAAATTTTTCAGAAGGCCTCACTGATGAATGATAATACTTCATCTTTCTTTGTAATTCACTCCTCTCCTCAGCATTTAATGATGATACAAATGGTAAATATAAAAAAATAATTGTTGTTATTATTATATTGAAATGACAAAGCATCCTTTTTTAGTTCTCCTTAAATGTTTACTAATATAACTTTCAATCACTTCTGGTAAGTAGTTATATAAATAATATGGAGAGGAAATAAGGAAAATTAAATATATTTTTAAAATTTTTGCAAGTAGTAGAATTAAATATTTATAAGGGTAAGTAATCTAAAATCAATGTTATTATTTTCCTTATTACAATATAAATATATAGAATCATTATCAAAACAACAAAGATATTGTATTGTTATTAAATTTGATTTCACACCTACTTTTAAGGTAAAATTTGCCATTTAATCAAAATGACAACAATATGTGTTTTTATATTTAATATGTATGTTGGTAATTAAACGATAATTGTATAACTAAATCATTCTAAATAATGGATGTACTTTCGATTGACTGAGTATATATATTACATATTTTATACCTATTTAGATGATAATGGACCTGATGTATCTTTATCTTACATTATTCACTCCATTTTCAATTATCATGGAATATGGTTTTTACTTAGCTTAATGACATATGCACATTAATATATAAGGATTGTTATGTGATGATGATGAAAATAATATATAAGATTAATTCAGAATTCACCTTGTACATTTATAGATATCTATTAAAAAATATAATTAAAAATATAAATAATATTTTATGGTAAATATTAATTGAAGATGTGGTAAACTGAAATAAAAATGAAAATACTTTCAATTATATTGAACTTTTAAAGGTAATTGTAAAAACTTCCACTAAAAATGTAATAAATGTATGTTTTCTTTTATTTAACCAAAAATTTAGTTAATTTTATCAGACAAATCATTACATAAAATATAAATATTCTGTCAGTCCTAAAATACACTTTTCAAATGTATATACCGTTAAGTGGATCTTTTAAATTATTTTAGAAATAACGCAATATACAAAATAATAGAAATCTAACACTATAAAATATACTCGAATTAAGGCTTCTTTAAACAATAATGTGAGAATAAATTATTAAACTTGTTCTGTCAATTTACCTTTCTACAAGTTGGATGTTTTTATTACCAGTAATAATAAGTACAGTTAAATTTTAAATAGAAAAAGGTACTAAAAAAATTAGATAATATATGTTTTATATTATAATGCATATAAATGAAATAAAAATTCCATTCAATTTATAGTAAAAATCTTTTTAAGTAATTGTCATTTTAATATCGAACAATATATCATCTTTTTTAGACTCATTAAAATTAATCATATATAGAATGAAATAATTAAAATCTTAATTTGACAACATTTTTTCTTAGGCAATTCATATAATTGATATATACCTCATTAATCTATATACATCTATTCAATGATTATACACATTTATGTATTACTATCAATTCAAATAATCTGGGAGGTTCCATTTTATTTTATTTAATGCCATAAACAATAATAAAAATGAAAATACATGAAAACTTTTTATTAAGTATTCCTTTTAATATTAAAAATATTGAATTAAATGACAAAGTGATTAATGAAGTTTAATGCTTTTGTTGTATTATCATGAATTAAAATTACCTTTGAATGGAAATTAGTTGTTATTTTACAAAATTGTTCTTTTACCATAAACTTTAGGATAACACGGTTATAAGCTTGTTGAAGAATTAATTAATGATTAAACAAACTAATTAAACTGAAAATATGTAATAAAAACCAATGAGTAGTACATTAAAACTATTATATTTTTCTTTTATAAAATGCCAAAAAAACGATCAACCGAATTAATTTCATAAGATGGACCAAATTGTTCCATTAATTGCTCTCGACATGATCCTTCCTCGAGAAAGTGACTTGCCGTTCTTATAATACCATAAAAATGTACAAATGCTGCTACATTGACAAATAAATGAAATAATTGATGTGATTGGAACCATATATCACATTTGCCGGGGAAAAATCTTTCTGGTGTCCTAGTAGCATATAATGTTGCGCCTAAAAGGTAGAAAAAACCCATAAGAATAAGCCATTGGAAGGAGGAACCGTTAATTAATCTCCAGAAACCATCTGTAATAAGAAGATGTATAACAGGAAATACACTACTTAGGCCCATTGCAACAAAAACACCAGCACGTATTGATCTAAATGCCGGTTCTGCAAATTTATCCCATAATGAAACAATTATTGCACTTATACCAAGAATTGTTATCATACTTATATAAACTATTGTCGGTAACTTACGACAATAAAAACTATAATAAATCCATGGAATAAAAGACCCAATAATTAGTAGTGATATACCAGTATAATCTAATTTACTAAATAACTTTCCTACAGCATCAGAATGACATGCAACTGTATGGAAAGTAAATGATAAACCAAGACATGTTATGGCACCAAGAAAAAATGCAGAGAAGATAACTTTTTCCATTGGTGGTACTACTGCTTCAGGACGTGTTAGAAACCATAATGATATACCAATAAAAATTACACAACCATACATATGTGTCCAAATATTTCCTGTCTCTGTATGGAGGGCAAAAATAGATTTTAGGCAGGCAGAAAAACTAGAAAGTGGTGGCCTATGTCCTGTTTTTAAATACTCGTTGTCCTGTAACCATTCAGGAAGAAGTTCAAAATTTTGGGTGGTCCATTTTGGTTCCCATAATTTTCTAATAACAGTTCTAGTTTTTGTTTTACCAACCTCCTCTTCTGTATAACATAAGACCTCATTCTCATCCAAATCTACATTTAATTCCTCCACTAAATTTTCAGTAGGTGGAACATCCAAATCCTTCAAGATAGGAACATTTTTTAGCTCTATACTTGAATTAATATTTTGCTTAGAACCATCCTCCTTTTTTGGATGTAAACGATAACGAATAATGTGTTTTTTATTTTTATCATCAATTGCATACTCATCATTATTAACAACTGCTACAATATTTTTTTCCTTATTATTATATGGCATTGACCAAGCTCTTCTATGGCCTTTTTTGAACATTACAATACTCTTCTTCTTACGACCACCATCATCATTATTATCTGTTTCATCCAATTTTGTTGTTATCTCTAAGTCAGCACCATTCTCTATAAAAATAGGAAATAATAAATATGTGTAAAATGATTGATTTATTATTGTACTTAAAAAATAAATAGAAATAGAAGGGAGAAATTAACATCTTTGTTTGTTTTAAAAAAAAGAAATATATTTTATTGTCATTGTTACATACCTTGTTCTGTTACTTTAAAACCTTTCTTTCCTAACTGATAATTTAATGCCTTAATTGTTATTACCTCATCCTCCTCATCTGAGTCAGGGAGATTGACAGCAGCTGTAATTGTTTCAACAACAATATCAATAGGTAAATTTCCCTGAGAATTATTTCTTATCTTATCACTTTCATCCATATGTGATTCTTCTAATAACGTATCACATTCAGAGGGAATAATTTGTTGTAGTTTAATGTTATTACAATCACTCATGATTCTCTAGAAAGTTTGATACAATATAATACATATATTTTTTTTTGTATTGTATCTTTATAATATATTGAATGATTATAAAATGACCTAATTTTGTGAAATAAATCTAATTTTTAGGAGAATAAATCATGAGAAATAATTAGCTTATGGAGAATTATAGGAGTTGTAATGCTTGATGATAATGAAAGTATTGAATTCACACACACTATATCATACGGCAAACTTTGTAGATATATGTATATTTTAATATGACGATTTGGAATATTGTCTACATAGCATCATATATATACAATGACAGTTAATGTCAAAAGTTTCAAGAGTAATTAATGTTACTACTTTCCCTATATTGATTTTTATTGTACCTAATTTTTGTGTTAAATTAACACTCCTAAATTTAGAATATTCTTTTCATATATCGAGATCTTTATTATACAATCATAAAATTTCTTCACCTAAATTTAGACTATCTTACTATTTATTTGCATATCTTTTTTTTCTTAAAACATTTTTAAGTTAAGAACAAAGGTGTGTAGTAGTATCACCATTTTCATGTATGTCTTGAGTATATAAAATATGAGTCATCTAATTTGTGTTTTGACATTAAAAAAAACTTAATCATTTACTTCACTTCGTCATTTTTATAGTGGCTTTCTTCACCAGTAATCAAAAAAAAATTTTTTTTACTACTTTTCGATTAAATATTATATATTTAAATTCTGATAGTAGATCTATTTAAAAATTTCACATCTCTTCACAAATCCATTATCATAATTTCAAATATTTAATAATTTGTGAGTCATGTAAAAACAGTACACTGGAGAAGATGCTATTAAGTAATGTGATATAAATCTTGTATAGATATACACATATATATTTATTAGTTTATTCGAGTTGATACAATTTATCATATTATCCTTTATATATCTATTATTTTAAATAGATACATTTTGACTGTTCACTTTTTGTTTATAAACTAAACTATATAGTGAAATGTTTCAAAATATATATGTAATGTTTGTTATTATAGGATATATATTATCAGTGTAATATTTTTTTATGGTATTTATTATTGTATAATTCCGTATTTGTATTATCAATTTGTTTTATTTTATAGATATAGTATTTTTTTTGTTTTACAAATATTTTTTAGTCTGAGTATCAATTATGCAGGCTATCAAGTGTGTTGTTGTAGGTGATGGAGCTGTTGGTAAGACTTGTTTACTAATCTCTTATACAACTAATGCCTTTCCTGGTGAATACATTCCAACTGTATTTGATAATTATTCTGCCAATGTTATGGTTGATGGAAAACCAATTAATCTTGGATTATGGGATACTGCCGGTCAGGAGGACTACGATAGACTACGTCCTCTAAGTTACCCTCAGACAGATGCCTTCTTATTATGCTTTAGGTATAGTTAATTTATATATTTAATAAAAAAATCTTTCTTTTTTCTAGTCTTGTTAATCCTGCTTCTTTTGAAAATGTGCGCGCAAAGTGGTATCCAGAGGTATCCCACCATTGTCCTGATACTCCAATAATTCTTGTTGGTACAAAACTTGATTTAAGAGATGACCGTGATACCATCGAAAAGTTACGTGAAAGAAGGCTAGCACCAATATCACAACAACAAGGATTAAAGATGGCCCAGGAAATTAAAGCTGTTCGATATCTTGAATGTTCAGCCTTAACACAAGTTGGCTTGAAAGCAGTATTTGATGAAGCTATTATGGCTGTCCTTCGTCCTCCCAAGAAAAAGAAGAAGCGTTCTTGTGATATCCTATAAACTTTTCATATGCCTACAACAATTTACATCATCTTCAATTTTTTGAATTTCTTTTTTTTGAATATATCAGAGCGTACCTTCAATTAATATTAATATATATATTATTAAGACAACATCCATTACACATTTTACATGAAAGATATTTTCGTAATGCATCACACACGATTAACCTTTAAAATAATATTTTTAAGAATTTTATGTGACTTTGCATTTTCTGTTCACAAATTTTATAGAATATTTTTAGTCACTATTCTTAATTTATTTTATCATGTAAGCACCATGCAAAACACTTATATTTATAACTAAATTATATGTGTTGTTTTTTTAATCTAAAATTTACACTTTTTTATGATGCCTACTATGAACTTGGAATTTTATTTTAATATCAAATTAATCTTTTTAATCTTGCTTTTTTAATAAAAAATGATAGTAGAAAATAAAATAATACTAATGATAGTTGTGCTTTTTGTTTTACCTATAATATTATTGGTAATGAAAGTGGATTAGATGATATTGATTTTGGGAGTATTTGTGTCTCTGACAACGGTCCATCATCTTTGTCATCAGAGTCATTTGAAATATTACTACTTGACTCCAAATCAGAAGTAATAGATTTTTTTTTTAATAATGGTAAATCAATATTTACTTCATTAATCATTGGATGAGTAGAATTTTTTGAGGAACCTTTTTGATTTTGTTGCTGACGTAGTGTTGGTAATTTATTATACCTTGTATTTTGAAGTAACTGCGTATTCCATGAAACTACATTTTCATTATGTTTTAATGTAATCAAGTTATACTTCATTTGATTTTTTAATAGTGTATACTCGGTCAAAAGTTGTTCTCTATCCTTTTGATCAAGGTCCTCAATCAAAAGTCTATTTGTTACTTTTTCATAATTATATATTCCTTTTTAAGGAATAATCTTGTCTTTTCATTCTCATTAAAAGAAGTCTACTATCAGAGGTTATAGCTAACTTCTCAGCATCTTTAACAACCATTGAAACCATAAAATTGATCATATCTTCTTGCTCCTTATCTTTCATAACAGATCTCATTCTTTGTTCAATACCCTTCATTGTTGTATTATTTTTTCTAATTGACTTTTCTATCTTATGTCTTAAATCTTGAAGTTCACTACGTTTCTTATTAAGTTCACCAATATTTTGTTTAAATTTATTTATAATTTTAGGGAATTTTTGTGCTTCTATAGAATTTGTTGATGTCCATTCTTTGAGTATCTCACTTTTTGAGACTAAATTTATTTCATTTTCATAAGCCTCCTGATTAATTGTTAACAATTCATTTCTCAATACATTTTGCTTTGTTGATATAGATAAATATTGTTCCTTTAATGAGTTAAATAATGTTTTAAATTTACGGCTATCAACCTTATTTACGGTTGTTGTTGTACTCCATGCCGGTAATTGGGGTTTCCTTTGTTTTTCTCTAGTATTTTTATTAGTAATATAATTGAAATTATCACTGCTTATTTGTGAAATGTTATTGTTATTATTATTAATAAAAGGTAAAGAAGAATTATTATTTGTTTGAATCCCACTTTGTTGAAAGAAATCTTTTTTTGCCTGTTCAATATTTGCAATAATATTACTTTGTTCCTCTGAAGATACCTGTTTAGAGACATAATTTGTTGTAATATTTAACGCTCTTGAAGCATAAACAAGTGTATTGTACGTCTCTTCATAATATGAGGAACATGGTGTTATATTAGCAATCATACATGTTTTGCAATTACCATCTAAACTATCTTTTAAAAGTCTAGTTAATTTACTGTCTCGATAATTAACGTATCTCCCCTTAGAATTGGAACTTAGTGAATTTATTACATTCCCTAATGCTAATAATGACTTATTAATTGCTGCTCCCTCTTTAAGACGTTGTCCTCTATTCTATATAAATTGTATTAATTAGTTAATAATAATTTAAAGTATACCTGCGTTTGTGAGGCACGTTCAGAACCAGCCAAATCTATTAGGTACAATTTTCCATGTAATTTTGTTCCATTGTATAATGATACTTCAAGAATAGCATGACTTCGACTACTCTCCTTATTAGCTGCAGTTGCCTCTCGTGTCCTCCGCTGATTACCATTTTGTAAAATTTGTAATACTTTATCTTTATTAATTGCACGCATTTTTGTTAATCTTGGTATATTAACATTCCCTTTTTCATCCTCCAATAAATCTAATATTGGTGATGAAGGATTGAGGAGATCTTTAATTAGTTCATTATATATTTCCTGTTAAAACAATTATACAAATCCTATTTTAAGAATTATTAACACTTACTAAATATGAAATTTGTACTGTAAATTTTGTATCTTTAATTTTTTCATACAAACTTGATGTCATTAATGGCATTAAACCTGGTTTTTCTTTCGTACCAACCATTGTATATGTCTTTCCAGCACCTTAAAGTTATTAATTAAAATTTTTATTATATCTACCTGTAGCACCATAAGCAAATATCGTGGCATTATTTCCTTGTGCAACAAGGTTAATTAAATTTTCAGTTGTTGAGTGGTGTATTTCCTCCTAAAAAAGTTTAATGAAATTAAACGTCAATAATCTTACATTTGCTGATTCAGGCCCAAAAACAGTATCAAAAGTGAATTGTTTTTCAAATTGACGATTAATTCTAAGTATGTCATTTTTGAATTTCTCTGGATCAATAAGAATGAGATCTTTGACTCCAATGGGATATACAATTTGTACTTGTTTACCAATCTTTTCATTCGTTATCATTGGCCTAATCCTTACTACAACCTTTAAGATAATGATAATAACTCATATTTTATATATAAAATTTACCGTTAAAACACTGTCTGAATTTAAATTACTTTGAGATCCATAGTTACTATCCGTCAAAGACATCTTTTTATTTATAAAATACTAAAATATACACGTATAGAGAAATATTACCATAGATATATAAATTATAAGAGGTAAATTTATTATATATCTTATAGAAGCTTAAAATGAACTTTTCTGCATTCATTAATTTCCTTATTATGGAATATAGTAAATGCGTCAAACAGATATTAATTGTAAAAAATTCCAATAATTATATATACAATTTACAGGGATATAACTAAGTTAACATTATAATTAATATTTAGAAAGAGAAATGTAATACTAACTTATTATCGTGAAAAATATATTAATAATTAAATTTTCATATAATATTATAGACATAAATAATAAAATAATATATGCTCATTTTATGGATAGGACAACTTGTTAAATTTAAATGTTTACAACATAATTATTGAGGCAAAATATTAACCAGGTGATTATAAATAAATAACAAAATTTTAATTACATATTTCTATATTTAAAAAGTAAATAAATAAATATAAAAGAATCTTTAATATTTCCGTATAAATTGGAATAAAAACAAGCTTAGGCTTCTCATGTTAAATAAAAGTTATGCATTATTATAAATTTTTAGTTAAAGATTTGTGAAATGTAAAAATAAAAAATTTTTATAAATGATGGTAAAGTGTATGTAATTTGAATATAACAATTTATTTAAAACTTTTTGCTTGACTTGATATCCATAAATAGTATATATGTATCTTAAGTACGACAAACCAATTAAGTAGTAGTGAATATTAACTACTATTTTTTAAGAATATCTACCTTACTATATGGTTTTAAATCCTCTTGTTTGTTTGAAAAATAATAAAACTTTTCTTTTTTTTAATTACAAAATACTAAAATATATATAAATTACTTTTCATTTAATGACTGCCTGTGTGCAAATAAAATATAATTTCCTTCTTAAGCCTAATATTTCGCAATAAACAAATATATAATTATATTATTATTATTTTTTAAATAATCTTTGTTTTAAAATTATCATGAAAGTTATTTATTTATAACTTTATCAAATTAGAGATTAAAAAAATAAAAAAACACA
Organism: Strongyloides venezuelensis; assembly: GCA_963280985.1. Lineage (NCBI taxonomy): Eukaryota > Metazoa > Nematoda > Chromadorea > Rhabditida > Strongyloididae > Strongyloides > Strongyloides venezuelensis. The sequence goes on along the minus strand of CAUJLX010000001.1, from coordinate 6,756,173 downwards.
TTAATTCCTATTTTAGGTGTTATAAGCTTTTTTCTTAACAAAGAATAAATAGCGATCTTTAATGCTTTAAATTATATAAAGTCCTATGTCTAAATAATAAATATTTATAGGGACAAATAACGTCCATTAGTATCAACGTTTTTGTTGGTGTTTTGGAAAGTTACCAATTCTATTTCAAATGAAATCATAGTTTTAAGATTTTTAAATCCAAAAAAAATTGGTGTGTTCTTCAATATTAACATATGATATAATTGCGATTGTATTTTTTCATATGTTGCTTTCAATAATAACTGTGTTGTTTAGATCTTTTTTGTCTTTTTATTTTTCCCAACAAAATCTCTTGAACCGACGCTGATTTTTTAAATAGTATATAACTCTAAGGTAAGCAGAGTAATAATCTTTCAGCTCGACTAAGCCGCTATTGGTTCACATTTGAACTCATATAAAAAACAGTTTATAAGTCGGTTTTTCACGTAATTTCTTCACAGAGGGTTAAGGCATACTAATATAAGGTGGTAAAAAACAAATTGACAAAAGAAGCAAAAGTCAACTTACAACTACAAAATAACATATATTTTTTACGCGTTAACAAAATAAGTTAAAAATATTAAAAAAATTGTATCACTAAAACTGACATTTATTTTTGAATAACATTCCATTTTAAGACTAGACTCAATAAGATTAGCTAGGGTTCCTTGATTATATTTAAAAATATTTTCTCTCGTTAATTTACAACAATCAAAATAAACAAATATTATTATTTAATTCTAACAAAACAATTTTAAGTATATATCCGAAACATTTTTTAACAAAAAGTATAAATAATATAAAAATTTGCTCTCTACGATATTGAATGTTTAAAGGATAAGCGTTTTTCAAAACTAACTGAATCAGTTGAATGAATACTAAGTTTTTTACTGTTGATTTCTCTACCCATTCTAATAGCTTTTGTAATCCTATATACATTTGTATAATTTAATGGTGTTAACTGTAAATATCTACAGTAATGGGTAACTTTTAATGAAAAATCTGGAATATATCGTAAATTTATAATATTTTTGGCCGTCAACTTTTCTGTATTATTAGTTGAAATACACTCTTCTAATATCTTAACCATGCTGCAACCAAAAAATTCGAATGGTCCAACGGTAAATTCTAATTGAGTGCCTGAAAAGGATACAATACATGATCCCTCCAATATAAGTATCATCTTATCACATGGGACCCGTTCTTTTATTATACACATACAAATTTCGCTTTCTAATGATGAGATTTCTTCAAGTGGTGCTTTATGAAAATTAACTATACGAACATTTGATGATATAATTCTATGGAATGCATTGATATCCAAATATGCATCTCTAAAAATAAAACTCCTAGTACCAAGAAATTGTGAACATGCTAAAGTTAAAGAATTCGATACGTTCTTACAAATTTCATCATACTCAACCATCTTATAACAATTATTAGCCTATACAAAGTATAATTTAATTATTAAACTGATAAGAACTATAATTACTTACTTTATCAATTTTTCTCTTTCGTTTATAGACATTATCTAATATTACATCGCTCTCGTCTACAATTTCTGCCTGTAAAATCTCCTCTAATATGTCTTCCAATGTAACAATTCCAATGACAACTATCTCCTCTTCAAATTCTTCAAAAACTTTAAAGTCAATCATTGATAAATTTTCCTGATCACTTTCCCAATCACAAGGTCCATACTCTTCCTCAAATGAAGTCCTATCGAATTGTTTGATTGGTTCAACAAAATTTTCCATCTCCTGATTGATGGTTGTTGTGACGAATGCTAAATGATACTCTCCTTTCTTAAATTCATCTAACATCTCCTGTAATCCTGTATTTTCAGAGACAAATCTAACGTGATGTTGATAATATTGACATATAGTTTTAACTGTAAATTTATCCTCTGGATCAACTAATGCTAAATCTTTAACAAATAATAATGATGTTATTTTTTTATTATTATCTGCTGAGTATACAGGTATCCTTGAATATCCTTTTTTTAATATTTCTGTTATTGTCGTTGGATTGAGAATTGTATTTTCACTTAACATAAAAACATCTTCTATATTCGTCATAATATCTTTCACTGTTTTATCACTTATCTCCATAGCACCAACAGCAATTTTTAAATCAGCAGCCAGCTCTGTATTACCTGTCTCCCAACTTGGGGTAAGTTTCATTAGATGTAAAACTTGATTTTTATCATAAACAACAATATCCTCTCCTAACAGCCAATCTAGTGTCTTTCCAATAGGAAAGGATAATGGGAATGTTAAAAACATAAAAAATCTTGTCAACCATATTGTATGAGCACCAACAGCTAGTCCTTTCCTACAAAATAATAATTTCTATAGTAATAAAAGAATAATCTTACTTTATACATAAACTTTGTGGAAATATTTCACCTAAGACAACAATACCAATTGAGGAAACAATAAACGCAATGTAACCAGAAGTGATGTCTTCAAACAAAATTGAAATAGCAGAATTAACAATAACATTCATAATAAGAATTGTACATAATAAGTAATTACCAGCTTGTCTTACAGGTAGTATTATCGTAGCATACTCTTTTTCTTTTTCTGATCCTGATTTTTTAAGAAGCGTCAATTCTTGTGGTGATAAAGCCATTAATCCTAAATTAAGTCCAGAGAATAATGCTGATAAGATAAAAAGAAGACAAATAAGAAGTATTTGTATATGAAGAGGGAGTAGGTATTCAGAAGCCACAACATCAGTACTTATCCATGTCCTTTGCTCATCAATCATAAATGCCATATCTTCATAACCATCTTGTCCAAAATCTTTCTCACTAATACACATTCTATAAGTTTTTGATTCAGCAATTTTTTCAAATTTTGTGATAAATTCAATTCTCATCTCACTTTGAAATAAAAATTCTGTATGACTTATATTATTAAGTAAATGATAACAATTATCAATGGTAAATGATATCATTTCAACTCTTTCTAACCATCTTCCAAAGACCGATAATTTTATTGGAACATTGGCTTCAACAACACTAACACCAGATTTAAGAAATCCAGCAACATGTCCTTTGCGTACCACTGATTCAGCTCTCATTCCACATACAACAGGAACAACCTTATCTGATTCCCATTCATATGCATATGGATCAACAATCTCAGTGTCATTTTTTACAAATGTCTAGAGATGAAAAAAATGATTATTTATTAATCATTATCAAAGATAACATACTCTATTCGTGGAGTGTGATCCCTGTATAATAGCAGTTGAATTAACACTGTCATCTTTTGAATAACAAAAATTTGAAAGGATAAAGATTACCCATGATATTAAAAAACTCCTCATTATTAGATGATTAATGATAAAATATAATTAAAACAAAAATATTTTTGATGTTGATAATGGGCGAAGAATAAAAAAAAAGGATTCATAAACCTTAAAAATAAAAATAATGTTTATTAAAATAAATATATATTTGTAAAATAAAAGTTAAAATAATTGAAAATATTTAAAAAGTAAAAGATAATACCACTAAGGGGAAATAAAATATATGATAATATTTTTATGATAATTATATATAAGATAAAACATGAAAAATTATGATTAATATGTAATGATATCTCATAGATAACTAATTTAAATGATATATAGGGAGAATGTAATGCTAAAATAGTATAATTTTATCATTATCAAAAATTTAGTAAAATCAACACCTAAAATTTAGTAAAAATTATCAAAAATAAAATATTTTTTTATCAAGTCAAGAATTTTAAAATGATTACGTAGACAGAAGGGTTCATAAGTGATATAAATACGAAATAATAATTTCCGATATTAATAGAGGGAAAAAAGTGGTTTAATGGAGATAAAGGTTGAAATTATAGTGTGTGTGTGATTAAATTAAATAATAGTTAGAAATTTTATTTTTTCTGAACTACAATGACATTAAAAAAACGTCAACTATGATTTTGCCTTTTGTTATGTGGAATGGGTGAAAAATTTCTTTACAAATATTAATTATAGTTACTTATAAAATTCCTAATTAATTAATATTATTAATTTTTGGTTAACACATTATCTATACGCAAATATACATATTTTAACATTTAGATATTGATAAAATTACAATTCTTTTCGAATCATATGCTATACAATTGTAAACAATGTGTATAATGTGTGAAAAAGTATAATAACAAAAAAAGAAGTTTTTTACAATGTTTTATTTTATCTATTTTTTCTATTATAGTAGAGACAGGAATTAAATTTGTAAAATGTAGATTGTATTTAAAATTCTATATATAACTATAATAATAATAGTAATAATTACATTATAATTTTATTTATGATAACTACTCTTAAAAGTTAAATATAGTTGTTTGTATGATAGAGTACCTTTAAAACTTCATAAATCGCCTGACACATTTTAACAAAATTTTCCTTCCTAATATTATGATTGAACATTAATCTAAAAGACACGAAAATTTACTATAAATAATTGGAGCTTGTTATTGAAAAAGTAGATGTAATGTTGTTTTGTTTTTTCCATTCATTCAATTGTTAACCAAATGATTTGAAATTACATGATTTTAATTAAATAATCAATCATATCTATTATAACATTAATTTATTCTATATTGTAAAACTTTCTATTTTTATTTCTAATGGGAATAACATTAATAAATACGACGGATAAATATATTTTTATATAAAAAATCTAATATAAATATAAATTTAAAGAAATAAATAAATATATAATATATATATATATATATATATATGTTTGTGTATATTGCAGATAAAGCAACAGTACCGGAAAACTTTAAATAATTGTGGTAACCTTGAGACATCTAAAAAAACTATTCATTTTGTTTTTTGCATTAACATAACTTCGTAACAATTGAACTTTTAAATGTTTACACTGTCAAAGAATTAACCATCTTCTTTTTTCTCCTTAACATTAATTTTACTTTTTTCTTTTATTTTGGAAAGAGATCTTTCAACTGGATATGGTTGTAAAATGTATTTTGGCAATATTAGATATATCAATAGAAATATTTGTGGATACCAGAGATTATCTTTCTTTGTTTGTTACAATGAATGTTATACATGATTTTGTCTTTTAAAACAAAACAAAAAAATTATATCACAAATAACAATAGTATCATGATAATAATATTGATTTGATTGACTTTTACAGAAAACCTTTCAGATGAATGATTTCTTGGACATCCGTTTAGATACATATGACATGGTAACCTTTTAGTTACTTCTTTTGGTGAATCTTCGTCAACGGTCCCATGTACTGAAACCCATTCTGTTTCAATTGCGACATTCCTCTCTGTATATGCTCTTATCTTAACATAGTAATCAACATTTGATTTTAATGCACCATTACAATACTAGAAAAATATTTATATTAACTTTAAAAAGGGAACATTATAATAACTTACTGGTTCACTTAACTTTCTCTTATCACATTCCTCTTCACCGATAACAAAACTAGCCTTTTTTACGCCATTCTTAAAAGGATTGAAGGTAGATGGAGAAGCACGATATGATGTCCATTTCTCTTCAGCCTTAACATCAAACCATGTTTTTAGATCATACTCATCCTCTGTACTTGATAAATTTTCTGTTACAATAATAGCGTAATTATCTACATTACCGTTTGTATCAGTGTTAAAACTTTTATCATTATCAAATACTACATTTAATTCACGCATCCCTTGTCTTCTTAACGATGGTGGATTACTTGTGTATTGTTTTATGATAACAGTTATTGTCTCTGACTCTGATTCAGCCTCAGCGTTCCCTTCACCCATTATAATTGTTATTGTAAATGTATAGTAAAGATCATAATCTAATTCTTCGAAACGATGCTTAGTGACATCCTTTAATAAAACTGTAGCAGTTTTACGATCTCCACTTTTTGTTTCAGTGACGTAACTTAAAAAAGTAAGAATTATTTTATAATATTCTTAATATCTTACCTTAAACGATACTTTGTAGTACTACAACCAATATTTTCATTCTCCCAATACAAAGATGCATACCCAGCACCCAAAATTGGGTATAATTTTGAAACTTTTAGTGGATCTACAAAAAAAAAGTATTAAAAAGTAAGGAAAAAAACAACTTACAAGTTGTGACTTTACTTATTACAGATCTACTTTTTATACTTTTATAAATAGTATATAAAATAAAGGTATATGTTTTTCCTGGAATTAATTTATTAAATGTAAATGATTTCTCTTCATCTTTCTTAACAGATTTTGTAATATTTTTGGTTGATGAAACAAAGATAAGTTCATAACTATCAAAGAGATGTTCAGGATCTGATTCTCCAAAATTAATATTTATAGAGGTAGATGATATTTGACCAGGATAGACTGTTGATGTTATAACGGGTGCTAAAAAAAACGATTAATATTATTTTTAATTATCTTATACATACGTGTAAGTTGACGGAGTCCACGGGCTTTACTTGATAAATTACTAAATTCACTAGAAATATTCTTAATAGTAAACGTGTATAATGTTGCTGGATTTAATTTATCAATAACAACATAATTTCCTTGTTCGACAATTACAGTTTTCTTATTTTGTGATGTCTTTCCATAACTATATGATATCATGATATTATAATACTTATCAGAATTTTTATAAATATTATTCCATGTTAAATTGACACTTGATAGATAAAATTCATCCGTCGATATTGAAGTTACTTTAAAATATTCAACAGGCTTAGGTTTCGTAAAATCACTAATTCTTTGTGCTAACCATGTATTAACAATAACACCATCATAAGAACAATAGATAGTAATGAGTGCCTTATCAACCTCAGGAAATTTAAATTTAACTTCGTTTTCATTGGTTGCTTCAATAACTGACTCTCTATTATTGGTTAAGTAGGTTAAATTAGCAATATATGTATCACATAATATTGTTTCTGGATTTTCCCATTTTACAATAAGATTATCACCATCCTTCTCTAAATTTAACTCTCCGGACTCTGTTAATTGTAAAGTAACTTTATCGCCAATAGCTAATGCTTCCAAGGTAGTAGTAGTTGTTGGTGTCGATGATAAAAATTCATTCCTATCTTCAAAAATAATATCTTCTTCATTCTCCTCCTGGATATTTTCATCAACTTTTTTTATCTCATTTTGATGATTCATACTGTTATTACTACTAGAAACTTTGTTAAATTTGACTGCATTATTATTGTTTAAATTTAACATTCTCAAGAACTATTACCTCCTCTGATTTAACAGCATTTGTTGTTGTCTGCATTGTTGTTTGTCGTGGAAAGTAAAGATGTCAACATTTTAGTTGATAAAGTTTTTGTTGTTATAGTGGGTATTGTTGAAGCATCACTTGATGAGGAAATTGTTGTAAAAAGTATATTAGAAGTTGAACTATTATTATTTTTTGGAGGTGTCTTGAAATTCCAATTATTTGTCTGTGGTTTAAAATAATCAGGTTTTGTAAAATCCGGATAATTTAATGTACTACTACTAGCATGTATTGTTGATTGTTGTGTTGTTATTTTGTAAGGTGACGAAGGGACAGTAAAAAATTGCGAAAATTCTTTTTTAAAGTTAAGAGTGTCAAATGAGAATGGTTTAATTGTTGCAGGAGGTGGCTGGAGTGTTGTTGAGGTTGCAAAAAATTCTTTAGCCTGTTGGACGAAGAATAATGGACTTAATGTTTGAGAATGATCAATACTATTTTTTTGTGGTGTTGTTTGTATTGGTTTAAAGAATGGTGGTAAAGTTTTTATTCCAAATAGTACTTTTTCATTCTCCTTTCCTTTACTTTGAATTCCTAAATATTATTTATAAATTTAATATTATTTACATTATGGAAAAACAAAAAAATATAAAAATATTAAATTTGCAAAGTTTTTCTAAGTCTCATTTTCTTACTTTTTACCTCATCTATTTTAAAAACATCTTTAGTGTATTTAAAAATAAGCAATTTAATTAATAGTATTTATTTAAGATTTAATGCACTTTAAAAGTAAATAATGCTTATTTAATGATTTAACTTAAATTTTGTTAAAAACCTATTTTTAATGGGTTGAAAAACGTAATACTGAGAAATTTTTAAACCCTTAGTGGTATTTATTAATTTTGTACAAGTACAAAAATTAGTTAGTTATTGTATAATGATAAAAAGTAAATACTATAGAATGATTATTTAAAAAAATAATATGATATAATCCTAATTATATAGACATAGTCTAGAGTCATTACAAAAAAAAGGGTAATAACAAACCTTTTGTCATGAAACTTTCTTCATTAAACGTATCAGACGGCATTCCTTTATAAACTGAATATAGACGTATGATATATAAAGTTTTTGGTAATAAACCTTTCAAGCGAACGATTGTTGCCTGAGTCTCAACGTAGTTAGATAAATCTTCGTTATTTGATGGAAAATATTCAATGTAATATGTTACAGTTTGTCCTTGTGGTGGTTCGTATTCAATTATTGCTTCTGTAGGTGCTGTAGAAATGTTTCTATAAATTGGTGGATATGGACTTGAAGGAATATATTTATTTATTAAAGGAATATGGGCTCCATCAGCCAAAACAGCAACAAGACTTATTTTATAATCGTGAGCCGGTAGAGTATTATTAATAACGGTATTTGTGTAACGAATAGGGAAAATAAATTTTGGTGGTGGTTCTCCAACATTTGGAGTGTAATCTAATTGATAGTGTAGTACATTTAAGTCATCAGGAATATTGGTAGTCCAATCAAGAAAAATTGAACTTTTGACCAAACCAATTTCCTAAAAGAAAAAAGTATATAAAAATTACAACAAAAAGTTTAAACTTACACTAAAAATCAACAGAACAAGACTTATATGTTTAATGTAGGGGTAATTTAGGCTCATCTGTTGATAAAAAAAATCAAAATATACATTAATTAAAAAATTTAGATGAATAAATGTTTTCTATAAAAAATAATTTACTATTAACTAAAGAAGATTTAAAACTGTAAATATACAATATCGATATATACAAATTAATTTAATATCAAAAGATAATAGAGGAAAATTTTGAATGTATATAAGGTTTATTAAGTAGATGTACTTGAATAATAAGATAAGTATTGCAAATAATATATCAAAATCAGTGCCCCTACAAAGATATAGTCCTGTAATTTTTAATTAACTTTTAAATGTTAAGGAACAAATGAATAAAAGTTACTGTCACGAGGTAAAATATACTCTCTATAACTCAAATATCAAAGTTAATATGTAATATAATCTAATGCGAATAATCTTTACTTTTATAATCATATAATATATCTCCTCTATCTGTATATATACATAATATACATATCTGTAGACAACAAAACTGCAATTGGTATTAAAAATTACTTAAAATGAGAAAAGTAATATATATTAAGTGAAAATGCCCCATATTTAATATTTAAACTTTTTTTAACAAATGACAATGTCAAAAAATTTTTAAAATTATAGAGAAGGATATATATAATGTAAGATCAATGTGGAAAGTAATAGTATTGTTAATCAAATAACAATATACAAAATGTATCAGGCATTTTGTTACGCTAAACAAATATACTATCTAATTACTATATAATTATAATGGTAAAAAATATGTAAAATAGATTTGTATATATTTTAGTGAAACAAAACGAAACATAAGAATAATTATAAATATTTTTAATTAATCATAAAGATATAGGAGGTAATTGAAATTTTTGATAATGAAACTGGTCCTAAAGCTCCAACCTCAAAAAATGTCAATTTAAAGGTATCGGGTAAAAATACTCTTTTCTTGCAAAAAATCAAGCATTTATTTAAAAATAAAAATTTCTTTTATTATATTATTTTGACGCAATTTGTCACATTGTCTGTAAAAAGAACATAAAGAAAAATAAAATAATAATAATGTAAGTAACTTTTCTTATAGCAAATAATAGATCAGTTAAATTAACAAAAGATTGATCATTTAACTCTATGACAGTTTTAAAGATCATTCTCTAAAAATTGGTATATTTAAAAACTGTGTATACCACAAAATTTTAACTTTATTATGATAACTGCAAAATAATATACATTTACATTTATATATATTATATTGCTTATTACCACTAATAATAATATACACTAACAAAATGAATTACAAGAATTATTTTAAAATATAAATGTTGTTAGGAGCAGGACCTTCCAAAAACAAGTTACCAATTGGTACACCTATCCTTCTGCTTATATACATCATAATTTTATATATTGTAATCTTATGAAATTCTTTAAAGCCTACTTACATAATTGCGATGAATAAAAAATTTCAAAAATCTGGTAATTACTCATATACTTTACAGTAATAAGGTAGAATATTTTTTAATAAACTACCAATAACTTATGCATGCCGATCCGATTACCATTATGTTAAGTGAATGAACATATGAAATAATGTGAGGAGTCTCCTTTATGATATACAAGTAATATTATCTTATTTAATACAACACTGTGACATGTTTTAATATACATAAAATATGGCATAAAAAAATTATAACTTCAAAGAAACTAGACATTTATCAATTGTTTTTTTTTGCTTCATATCTTGAACATTATAATTTTTATCTTTAGTTTATCGATATTGTATGAATATTTAAATTTTCAAAAGGTTTTGAATGAGGAGAGATAAAAATTACTGTGCAAAATAATTTTTTTTAATTATAATAATTGTTGAAATATTATATAAAATTATTTCTTTTTTTAAATTTTATCAAAGATATTTAAACCGTAATCTTCAAAAGTGTAAATGATATTTTTTACTTTATCTATTTTATAAAAAACAGTTGTTAAGAAACATATTCGTAATTAAAAGGCAAAACAAAATGACGAACACAATAATTATTCATTATAATAATAAGTTTAATTAACCTTTTATTAATTTTGAAGAAAATTATCAATTTCTAGGAAGTTCTAACTTCTCAGTACATTGCTATAAGCACTTTTTTTTCAAATAAATGAATATAGTTTTAATGTTTATTTTTGATAAATTTATAAAAAAAAAGTAAAACAAAAGCTTTTAGATAAATACAACATAATTATTATTTTATAAGACAGAACTGACGTTATAATTATAAAAAGCAAATTAAAAAAAATTTAATAAATTTATGATTATTTTATTTGTAAACTTGTGTTAAGAAGTATTTATGATCATATCTTATAATATTACATAACAATTTGTAAGAATGACTCCTTTTCCATAAAAAATTCATGGAAATATACGAATAGTGAAAAATTTAAACAATTGTTAAACCACTTGTTAAAAAAATGACCAACGTGAAAGAGTTTTTTTTAAATGTTATTTAACATTATTTTTAGTTGTTGTTTACTTATACCTATTACGTAATATTTATTATTATTTTTGATAATATTTTCTAAGAATTTATAATTCTAACACTTGTTTATTTCAATGTTAATTACCGTTAAACTTTAAGGTGATAGAAATTATCTTATTAAAATGACGTTTAATTTATGTCATTATGTTGTTATCGTTTATTTAAAAAAGGAAACAATCTCTGTTTATTCATATAGAAATATTTTTATTATTATAAAGGTATAAAATTTATTTAGTATATATAATAACTTGGTAATAAACATTTCCATTTTTATCTACAAAACAAATTAAAATCCATCAAATACTTTTTACATTCTCAAAACAGCAGTACTTTTTTGTTCTAGGTCACGCTTTGTATAACATTTTAATTAAGAAGTACTCATCTTTTTATTTTTCAAAACCATATACCATCAAAATTTTTTTTATCCTATTTACTTTAAAAAATTATTTTTCTTATTGTTTTTAGATATTTTATAATATGAATTTTAAAAAAATGTCTTACTAATGTTAAGACATATACTTCCAAATTGCTAAAAATCAAAAAAAAAATTTTTTTACCATAAAAAGTACACTTATTTTTAATAAAATTAACTTCAATAATAATATTGCCATAAAACTACTTTTTAACAGTATTTAAAAGAATATTAATGCACTTTAACTTTTTTTTTTCTCAATTCAATATCCTTTCAAAGAATATCTCTTTAGAATTTATATTTTCAATGACTATATCTGCTATAATTTTGTTTCTATTTCATCATTTATATTGTTATTAGTATATTAATTTTTTTTACTTTATTGTAATATAATTTTTTATTGAATTATCGTCACAATAGTAGAGATTAAACACCATATATAAATAGTATCTTAATATGACGTTCTTATATTTAGGTATATTGTACCTGTTAAAAAATGTCTAATTCAAATTCTATACTTATCTCAAAGAAAGCTAATGGAATGATTGAAAGAAGTGCTGATAAAAATGATGGTAAAAGTAGCAATAGTAGTAGTATATATTTTTATACTATATCATCGAATTATGATTCAAGTGATGAGGAAAGTGTCAACCATTTATTGCCAGTAGAAAATCTTTCTTTAAATCAAATTATTAACAGTAGAAACATAAATAACAAAAGATGTCTAGTATTTGAGTTACTTCATCGAATTAAAGCTCCTGATGATATAAGAAGTTTGTATATTTATAATAAACCAGGAAATTTTGATCCAAGAACTGATAGAATAAAGCCAATGATTGATAAAATTACATGTATAAGTCCTTATGCAATAAAGAAGATTAATGAATTTCTTAACTTTAGTTCAATAGTTGAAGCAACAAATTTAACTACTAGAATTAGAGCGTATGAAGAGTATTACAAATCTAGAGGTGAAAAGTATGTATAAAGTACAAATACAAATAATATTATTGTTTTTTAGAGAAACTGAATTGTACCATAAATTTAGTGAGATAACTTATGGAATGGAGTATGCAGACTTTCTTGAAATATTTCCAGTCCTAAGGGGTATGAATAATGACCCAGATTTACATTTATTTATGGTTTCTTACCACCTTCATAATCCAAAAAACACAATTAAACTTGAGAATCCAACAATTTATGATGTGTGGAAACTTATAATTGAATATCAGAAAATTAAAGAGACATACAAAATAGTATATCCATAATTGATTTAAATGTTATATATTAAGAAAGAACTTAGAATATGGGATTAAGTATTTTAAGTAAAGTATTCATGGTCAACTTATACGTCACTATTATTATCAAATATATCATTCCATAAGTATTTTACAATAATCTTTGATTATTAAAATCTAAAAGTAACAATTTCCATGGGTATTTTTTAACGAACAGTTTTCACGTTGAAATTTACAGTTTTTATTATCGTATGATAAATTATTTAAGAAAATGATAGAAAAATATTTAAGTTAAACAGTTGATTGTATTTTAAATTTTTTAAACTTTTTTTAAAAAACAATATTTATCTAAAACATTTGCAGTGATTTTTATTTAAATGGACAAATATAAAAAATTACAGTATTATTGGTAAAAATTGTCACATAAATGTTTCTTTAATTATTTCATAAAATGTTAACTTTGTTGATATTAATAATAATTAAACAAAAAATAAATCTATTAATAACTTTATAGTAATATTTTATTATGTATGAAATTTTCGCACCATAATTTATCTGTAATATCGTTTTAAAGTATTAAATAATTTTTAAAAGTAGTTTGTTGTCAAATTGTTTTTGAAATAAATCTTTTCTAAGATTATATTTTTAGAAAGCATTGACGTTTACAATGTTTTTATTTTCTTATAACATTCCATTATACTTTACTGAATTTCAATTTTCATTACTACATAATTCAAATATATTTTTGTATATTACAAAAAAATGAATTATGAACAAAAAATTAAGCTTTGCTTCCTTTTCATTATTAAAAGTATTTAATGTTATTAAATTTTTGGAAGATGATGTCATTATTTTTGGTAAAAAAAATATAAAGACAAAGTTAAATATTTATGTTTATGAAAATCAAATTAAGACTAGTTTTCCATACAATTTTTTCTTATAAAGCACATTTTACAGACTAAAGAAATTATTTAACAATTATTTCATAGTAGTGAGTATTGAAGTAAAGGCTTTTAATGTAAAAATTTACTTTAATTCCCTATAAATTTTAATAATGTAAAATTAAATGGTTAAATTATTGTTTACATACAAGGTGCGACACATAGTATTTTAATTAAGTGTTTATAGATCTTTTCATACTAAATAATTTTTTAATGATATTATATACATTTGAAACCTAAATTATTTTATATAAAATATTTGGTGATCTTTCTTGAAAACAAATATTACAAAATTATAAGCTCTATAAAGCATTTTTTTAAAACAAATTACCAAAAATAATATTCTTCGCTAATTAAGAATTTAAATAACCATAAAAATGAAGAGAAGGACAAATCTATCTTTATAAAAATTTAATTATTTGGATAAACTACTTATCTTTACGATCTTAATTTTTCACTAGAATGTTTCATTTTCTATGCAGTTAAGTTGTTAAAAAAATTTGTTAGTATTAGGCTGTGACTTAAGTTTTATCGTTTTTTTAACATGAATTTATGACATCAAAAAATACAAATATAGATGATAAAAAATTAAATTATTATAATATTATATAAAATTAGTTCTTAACTTTATAATTTGTTATAGCATCTATGCTATATTTTATTTTTGCTAAAACATGAATATCGTTAAGAATTATTCTTGACATTTTATTTCTTATGAGCTTCAACTAAAGCATAACGCAATGGAAACCTTAAAAAATTTTGTAGAGTATTTAGAAAATATGTAGTATATGTTCGTAAAATGCAAATATTATTTTCAAAGATTTAAGATAGAGAATTAATTCTTGAAGGTTAAGTATAAATTTTGCAGGGCTTCTGATTTTTATGAAGGTTTTTTAAAATCTTGGTATCTAAAAACTATTTTTAATGACCGTTAGTAGTTTATCATTTCAAAAAAGGACAAAAAATTTAGAAAAAATTTTAAGAGAAGATAATTGAGGAAGCTTCATAAAAGATGATGAGGTAAATGTTGATTTTTTTGAATTTTTTCTAAAAAGCTAAGAAATTCTTGATATCTAGAATCTATAAAGTATCTACTAAATAAGGTCAAGTTTAAATAATAATGGATAAAAGATTACAAGTAATTCTCTAATTTAAATTTTATACATTAAAAGTTTCTGTAAAAAAACGAAATAACTTGTGAAACAATCAAATACTATTTTTATCATAATATCTTAAAACAAATTTAAAGATAGGAACGTAAAAGAAAAGCTTTCAACTGAGAAATTAATTTAAAATGATTTTCAAGATCGAAAATAAGTTCAAAAAATATTAAAAAAGGTCACATTTAATATAATGATGACTCAATGTCTTTCATTACCCTTAATATAGTCTCTTCTTTATAAGGTGGTGCAGCAACCTGAACTCCTAACGGTAATCCAAGACCATACTTTCCTATATTCTTTGCCAATTTATTATATCTATCATTTACCTCATAATCCACTAAATTTGTAATATCATTCTCATTGACTTTTGATGTTGAAACAACACCAGCAGCAAAGTCAAGTAAATTAAATACTCCTGTATAACTTATTACAGGAATCATTTCTAACGGCTTATCATGTGCCATAGCATGAGTACCATTTGGAGGAAGTAACAAAACATCAATACTATCATTCTTCATTGCTTCAATGAATTGATAACGATAACTTTCAATAAATTCGTATGTTTTTCTCAAGTCACTTGTAGATGTTGGAACAGAAGAAGCAATAAGTGAAAAACGATAAGAAAATGGTTTGGTTATAAAAGCTACCATTTTCCGAATCCAAATTGGAAGATTCATTAAGAATAAAATTTTCCGATAGTTTGGAAGAATAATATCTTTTTTGAAATTATTAATAAGATATTCTCCTCCATCAACACTAACTGCTTTTAAGAATGCTCCAAAAGCTTTTGGTATATCTGGTGGTGTGAATGGTTTTACAACATATTTACATTTTCCATCCTTATCCACTATTTTTTTTAAATTATTTCCTGCTTCTTCAACAGCTCTTGTTACAGCAGGAAGGCATTCAAAAAATCCATCATATGTATACATACCAATAGTAATAATTTTACCTCTGCTTTGAAATTGTTCTTCATCCCATGGAACTGGTACTGTGTATGGATCTGTATTTCTAACTATTTCTTTTGTAGAAGCATCAAAGAATGTTTTACAAATATCAATTAATCCATCAACATATTTTGACATTGGTCCAGCAGAAGCGTTAATTAATGGTCTTCCAGGAACAGACCCAGCCGCTGGATAAGAACAAAATCTTAAATGACTAGGTTTAATACCACAAATACCACTATAAGCTGCTGGAATTCTGATACTTCCACCAACATCACCTCCAATTCCAAGAATACTGCCATTTTTGGCGATTAGCGCAGCTTCACCACCAGAAGAACCACCAGGAGTACAATCTAAATTGTGTGGGTTTCTTGTTACACCATAAATTGGATTACTACATGTAAATGTCAATAAACTCTGAGGAACATTTGTCGTAACAAAAGGAATTGCTCCTGCATCGATTAATATTTTAATACCAACACTATTTTCAGTTGATATATTATCTAAATTAAATCCATATCCACGTGTACTATGACATCCAGCAACGGTTTCGCATTCCTTAATTGAAATAGGTAATCCATATAATGGTAACTTCTTCCTTTCCTCATAATTACTATATTTTGATGTTAAGTAAATTGCTATTTCCTTACTCTTTTCGATAAATTCACATATACAATTTAATTCATCATTTGCAATTATAGCATTTCTTTGATAGTAATTCAATACATCTAAAGGTGTAACATCACCCTTTAATAGTAAACCTTAAAAAATAACGCTATCTATAATTTTAAATCTTAACAAACTTTTTAATGTCTGGTAGTCAGTTTTTTCAAGTATTCTAGAAATTTCATAATTCTCATTCATAGCCTTATCAACTTCATTTTTTAATAACCTAAATTTCTCATAACGTTCCTGATTATAATTATCAATCTTTTCTTTCAATTTCCTTTTCGGAGCAAACATAGATAATAAAAGACCCATAATGCAATATCTAAAAATTAGACAACAATAATATAAAATATAATATATGTTTGTTAAACAAATATTAATTGTATATAACAACTATTTTCCAAATAATATGTATGTGATAATAAAAGTATAATTTAAAACAAACAAATAATTTTTTTTACATTAAGTAGATCTTAAATGTATTGTACTGTAAAATTATATATATAACATTTCGACATTAAACTAAAATTTAATTTAGGGCAATTAATTATAATAAATGTAAAATAAGCATTGTTTTTAATTTTTAAGTTAAGTAAACAATAACTAATTATTCTT
The DNA here is from genome assembly GCA_963280985.1 of Strongyloides venezuelensis. NCBI lineage: Eukaryota > Metazoa > Nematoda > Chromadorea > Rhabditida > Strongyloididae > Strongyloides > Strongyloides venezuelensis. Next base: position 6,738,776 of record CAUJLX010000001.1, on the reverse strand, counting down.
TAAAATGTCATTTGATCATTAGCAAGTTAAATTTAACAACTTTAATCATTTATTTTATTGGATAATTGTGACTGAAGCATAATTACAATAAAGCAACATTTTTAAAAGTGATTATAAATGTGTACAAAAAAACTTTGGTTGTCACGAAACTTGATTAAAACTAATGATAAATAATTCGTTCGTGTGATTAGATAATGTTTTATGATTAAAAAATATTATTAAAGAAACATTTATTAATATAATTCCTTCTTTTTAAATTATTACGACATATTAACATAAAGAATAAATTTTTTTGCATTTATATTAATATTTATAAAGAATAAAAAACTTATTGATTAATTATGTTGTTTTAGAAGAAAAAGAAACGTTATTCATTTTACCCGTCACGGCGGTAAAGAAAATTACCTTCTTTTCTTTTAATAAAATTCACCCATAGCTGTACCATAAGACGATAATGATTCGCCACTATTTGAATGATTAAATCCTATCCTACCCGGTAAGCAATCTTCTTCAGGTAAGTCAGGTGTTGCAGCATTTGTATATTTTGATATATTTTCAGGTTGTGGTACGCCATGTTGTTGATTTCTAGCTAAAACTATCTCTACTTCTTTTGACATTTCAGGATGACTTGTAAGCAACGAATTAGTACTATTATTTTTATCACCCCTTTTTGATATATCTTGTGTCGCATTAGCAGTATTTTTAAGTTTCTCAAGTTTTTTATACAACTTCTTCTTCCTCTTTTTAAAGTTGAAATCATGTTGATTTAACATTGCTTTCCTAGATAAATGACGTTCTCTTTGTATTTGATAAACTATTTTTGTTGGGATATCAGGAATAATGTATGCAATAAGAACTTTAAGTGCAAAAACAAAATGTTCAAAAATTAGAACAAATGCACATCGCATAACCATTATTTTCCACCAATCATCATTAACACTATAATCATCAGAACATTCAGCTTTTGAATAATGTGTTAATAAAGGAAATTTATCTATAAATTTACAAGTTGGTTTGTAAAAACCTCTAAATCTACAAACATTAACATCATTATAATCTGTCTTATTATGAATTAATGTTGCATCAAAATATGATAAAGAATAATCCATGTATCCTTGTAGATCACCATTACTTTTAAAGAATAAATAGTATAATTTTGGTATAAAATCACTTGTAAAAGCAATAATACAAGCATTGACAAGAACAGCTGTATAACTAATACCACTAAGAATACCTTCCCAAACACCTATATTTTTTGCATGTGCTGGCATTGGACGTCTAAATGTACAAACAAATTTTTGTGCATCTATCCTTACTTCAATAATATTGTTTAATAATGCAAACATTGGAGCTAGGGGAAATGCTGTTACAAATAATGTTACAAATCCGAATTGAATAACCATTTCAAGGTACTCATCAAATAAGTATTGTTGATGAACTTGGTTTAATCCATAATCAAGATCGCATTGATTCATAACATTATTACCTTTTTGATTCTCAAATTTATTTGGTAAAACACCATTAATTTTCTTTTTATTAGATCTATTTTTTAGACTAGCAAGCCAAATCCAGAATTTTGGTAATAATCTTTCAATAATAGCTGTTAACATTTGTTTACCAATCATTATAGTTCCTAATTGAATAACTAATTCAACCATGCAACCACTTGGATCACATTGTTCTAAACTAGGTCTGAATGTTGACTGTGCATCATTATCCGTTTTATCTAAAGCATTTGGGACACTATTAAAACGTCCCTTAAAAAATGCTATGTAGAATAATGAAGTATAGTAGTTAACAAATTGAAACAAAAATACTTTCAATGTATAACTGTTATCAAAATCTGATTGAGTTCTTGGACACTCCCAACATGTTAAGTGAAATGCCAATTTATTATACAATCTATTAAGAAGCATAATAACACATACATTGATAAGACCAGCCAGCAGAGAAGTTATAACGATTGCATTATTTCTGTAAAATTCATTATCACTTCCATATAAACTAAAGGTAAATGATACACGATAGATTATAACACCAACAGCAAAGGCAATGACTAAACAAACAAAGAACAGTACCGTCATTCCACTACAAAACCATTTAAATATTTTTTCTTTCGCTGGTAACCATGGTTCTTCTTCTTTTGAAACCGGATTAATACGTTTAGTCTTAATTTTACTCTGGAAATCTGGACGCATAGTTTCATCTTCCACCTCAAAATCAAGCATGCCCCATTTATATGCTATCTCTGAATGGAAGCGTTTCCATCCCTCTAAAAACAGAGTTCCCCATAGACACATAACAGCAGCAAAGATAACAGTATAATAGTTATCAAATATATACGTTAACTTTGCATAAGCACAATTGTTCCTTAATTTTTGGAAATTACAATATTTTTCACATGTTGGACATAAATAAACTTTTGCTCCAATACCATCACTACCACAGACGTCATTACTTGGAATATCATTTATTGATGTTGATACTGCTATCATAACAACAATAAGTCCTATCATTGATGGCCATATTAATGATTTTGTATAATAACCTAACCATGCAAAATATATTCCTATTTTTGTACCAAAATATCTTTTAATTAAATCCAGAGGTTGTAATCTCCAAAATGAATAAAGTGATGCCCAGTACCTGTATAATAATTCGCGATCTGTTGTCTCTGATATATCTAAAGGCTTCTTTGTCTGATCGAGTGTCTTAAAAAAACAAAAACATTGAAAATATAAATAATAATATAATATGTTAAACAAAAGGATAGATAGATAACTGTTAAATAACACTATTATTAATAAATAAAAACACAAGCAACGGAAGGAAAAAAATATATATAATACATATATAAATATGCATTGAACATGCATTCTCACCTCTTTTAAAGATAAAATTATTCTATCCATTCTCAACGGCTGAAGGATTTGCATAGAGAGATAAAAAAAGTAATCTCTTTTTTAAAAATAAAAACAAAAACTTACCTCATGTAAAGGAAATGCATCGTTATATATCCCTCTTGCTATCATTCTTTCAATTCCAATTTGACACCTACCAGATATATCAGGACTATACTTAGTTCTTAGAAGTAAATCATAAACCAAACGACTTCTTTCAGCTCGAGGAAAAAAATTATCTGGATCATGACAATTTTCAAAACTAAGAAAGTTTATAATTTTGTAAAATAAAAAACATACCATTCGATTCTTTCCTCGATAAATGGTGAACGAAATTTAGGTTTAGCTTCAAATCTCTTCTCCAGTTCAGGTTTCATTGATGTTCTAAATTTTTTAATCAACCAAGTATCAAGCCATCCATCAAAAAAGTTAACTTGATTAAAATCTTCAGATCTAAGAACAGGCATCTTAAGTTTTAATATCTCAGCTTGTTTACAAAGAACATGAAATGGTGCATGAATGAGGACAAAAATAATTCTATTTGTTAAATAAAAATGACTTGGCATTTCCTCAATTTCCAAACCTAGAGCTATTAAATTTTCTTGAAATATCTTTCTTTTAACAGCTTTGGTTTTCTTAACACTTCCGTACTCTCTTCCTGTTTCTTTTTCACCGATAATGATATCTTGATCAAAATCACCATCTGATTCCCCCCCTCTTTCATCTTCATATGCCAGGACATAGTCAATGATTCTAATACCATCCGAAAAGAAACAAGCTTCTTTTTCCCATGATATTTTGCTCTTTTCTAAAGTTGGTAATCTTTGCATATCTATATTTGTTGCTTCTAATGTTGATTCAAATGGTACAAAGTCTAAATAGGAAGAATTTTTAAGAATTTATTTATATGTGTGGCAAATAGTTTATAACTAATAGTATTAACAATCTTTTTAGTTATAGAAATACGTCAAATTAATTTACCATTAGCATTACGTCAGATGATGGTAAATTATTTATAATTTTCTAATAAACATAATATTTATATACTTGAATTATTACTTGTGTTAACTTAGAGAATTCGTAGCTAGAAATATTTATTTTTTTAACAACTTACCTTTTTCAATATTATAATTAGTATCAAATTCCTTTAAACGTACTGACGGAGTATTGTAAATACTGTTGTCATCTATAAGAAGTCGATTATTATAGTTTAATTAAAGAAATCATTTATTATATAGTACTATGTGCATGAGTATTGATAGAAAAACTACCCTGTACATATCTTTTCAGTCATCTTAAAACGTTCTATGTAATAATTTGTCATATTTATGAAAGATAATAAAAAATAATTTAAAATTAAATTTAAGTAACTTGGTAACAGTGATAAATAGCATACTCTATATGTGCTTTAATTTCCAATTATAAGTATATTATTATTATTATTATCAATTTAACACATTCTAACGTTTACAGTCTTTAGACTATTTTTGGCAAGTAAATATTTAATGTTTTATTTTAAATAACATTATATAATATTAATATAGGAATATTAGAAGGTGTATAGTATTGAAGTGATTTTGGTTGAATTATTTTAAAACATTAAATTATATGTCATTGAGAATATACATATAATATTTATGTTATTACATTGCCTCTAAGATGCATTTTTAAAAAATGCTAAGAGAAAAAATGTAAATTTATTTTATTTTTCTAATTTTTCTCCTTACCTTGTGAAAAAGATGATGAATCACTTAGATTTGATGAGACATCACCACACTCCAATGACGTCCTACTTCTTATTATACTACTACTACTATAATCTCCATAACCAAAGAACGGTACTTTTGAATCTAAACAATATTATAGTTATAATTATTTCTATTAATGATTATTTAACTTACCGTCATCATTAGTATATTCTAATTTCTCTCCTGAATATTTCGACAACGATCTACTATAGTTCATTTGTTAGTATTTAGGATATGTATAGTCAATTTATACCCAAATTTTTACCTAAAATATAGGAAAATTTAATTGATTTTTGGGAACATTCAAATTGTTTTGATAAAAGATCATTAAACGAAAAGATTAAATTGGTTGAAGCAATGCATTTTTAATGTATTAAACATGTAGGAAAATAATAATAACAAACGTTAAAATATGTGCATTAGTAGGAAAAGAAACTAGTAAGAGTACATTTTTATCTTAACAGCCTATAGATGTTAAAGAATAATTTATTTAGTATACATATAAATGTATATTCTAATGCTGAAATACTACATAATTTTTAGTAGAAAATGAGTGAAAATACCGCGAAAAGGTGCTAAGAATATTGCTATAAGTGTAGAAATGGCATATGTAGATTATTAATAATTGGTACAATACCAATGATTTTAGTTTATGCCTTACTTGTTGGTAAAGCGTATCCCGTAGAGATCAACTTTATAAAACTATGAAAGTAAAATAATAATTATAAAATTACTATCATTTGATAACAACTGTTTTATACACCAAATGATAATTTATATTTAAAATACCTTTCAATAAATGATGTTTTTGTACTTTAAATAACATTAAAAAAATATTTTCATCTGTTATTTTATTTTATTTATAAACATAATTATATACTTCATCAAAATATCATTGAAAATGCATGAAATTTAATGATTAGTATTACAAATAAAATTTACACAAAAGATGATTCCATATCTCCTCTTCTTACTTCATATTCATTATTAGATCTGGAATTGAGATTTTTAATATTGTTGGACATCTCCTGAATGTGCATACCTTTTTGTTGGAGGACCATTTTTATCGCCATCCATAACAGGTCTTTTATTATTTGATGAGTCATCTTTAAAGGATTTATAACTTCTACCTGATGAACTTCTATTATTGTCATCAAATTTGCTACTTGGTCTTCTGAAATCAACATTTCTATCATATTTTTTTCTGCGATCGTCATAATCTCTGAAAATAAAAATTATTTAAATATCCTCATTAATGTAATATATTACCTTCTATCGTCACGGAAACGTCTATCATCATTGGAACGATGGTAACTTCCATGTATTCTATCGCCATAGTCATGTCTTGAGTAATATTTTTCATCTCTCTTTCCATTATGGGAGGATGAAGATTTTGAGTATGATGTTTTATCATCATAATAATCATCTACCTTCTTTTCAACATTAATTCTAGTCTTACCTTTTCCACCACCTAATCTTCTAGGAAGCCAATCTTTTCTTGTTCTCCCTCTTTCATAATCAACCAAAACACGAACACCATCAATCTTTATTCCATCAGCTTCCTTATATGCTTCTAAAAAAATTTAACAAACCACAAAAATAATTAAATATACAATCAATATTGTTCTATTTATGAGTATTAATATTAAATTCATCTTAAACTTAGCCTTAAAAACCTACCCGGCATTGTCATCTTCTATCACTACCTTAAAAAGTGATACCAGGGATTTTTAATAATTTTTATATCAAAAGGAAATTTTATTTAAGTAAAAAGTTATTATTAAAAATAATTTAATTAAGAAAAAGTAATAATTATGTAAGTCAAAATGAAGGAAGGCAAACTTACGAATGTTTCAATTAAATGAAACGTATACCAAAAAAATTAAAAAAGAAAAAAAACTTACAAAAGAGATATAAAACTACAGCTACATGTTTGGAAGGCAAAATAAAAAATATCTTACCCGTTATCATGTAACTTAAATAATAAAAAAAATAAACATTACCTAATTCTTACCTATTAATTTTTATAAATTTTCTTCTGTTTTAATATTTGAAGTAGAATAAAGAAGGAAATATTTTAAAAATTTTAAATAACTTACGCGACATTTCACTTTTTCTTGAATACTCAATAAACGCATATCCTCTTGGTTTCTCATCTTTTGTGCAGACAATCTTGATATTAACTATTGTACCCCATTTACTAAACTCTCTCCGAAGTTTGGATTCTGTTGTCTCATAAGACAATCTACATACAAATAATGTTTTAAATGGATTTTCTGTAAAAGAACTTGTATCCTTCGTATGGTATGCAGCTATCTCCTGCTCCAATTTGAATGCTAATAAACTCTCTTTTTGTTTCCGTTTTTCTGCTCTTTTTTCTTCCTTCGTTTGGACGATCTCTTTTGCTGGAGTATCTTTGGGATCCTAGAAAAATTATTTTCTATAAATTTGTTATCAATATAATAAACTTACTTCGAATAGGGAAAGGTACTGACCAACACCGCTATATTTTATGGGATCTTTCTCCACCAAAAGTGGTGATACTGGAGGTAGGAAAGGTAAAGGAGGTCGTGGGAAAAATAATGCCAAAAGTTGTTCGGGCAAAAATTGAGTCATCTTATTTTTTTATTAAACGTGCACTATAAAATATTAAAGAGGAAGGTACAAACTGAGAATATAAGCAAGATATTAAAAGATACGCAAAAAAAAGTTTTACAGTTGGAATAGAGTGTACGTTTAGAGAGATGTATATTTATAGGTAATAAACTTTTTAATAGTGCGACTATTAATACTCGATAATTGTAAAAAAAAGATTAATAATTTCTGCAGCTTTGTTTTATTTTATGAAATTATAATAAATTGTTTGATTTTGATTGGCAAACTTAAATATACAGGAAAAATAATTCAATTGTTTTAGAAATATTAAATGTAATTGCTGTAAAAATGGATTGGAATGATTCAACAATATTAACGAATTTTTGATTTAATAATTGATTATTGTAAATTGATGCAATATTCCTTTACAGAGAAATATTTTTGTTTTAAAAATTTGTTTAGAATGTGTACTTTAAATTTAGGTGCAACAGGCATTTATTAAACATCGAAAATGTAATTAAAAAACATTATTTTTAAAAATTTTGGATATTATAAATTGAGGTATAAATAATTTTATAAATGGTTAAAAAAATTAAATCACACAGAAAGATTGAACTCGTAATAATAAACATATTTTTCTCATGGCTCAAAAGAGCCAATCAATTTTAAAAATAAATTCTTTTTAAAAATTTTGAAAATATAAGTGTATTGTGTAAGTTGAGAATTGAAGCATAAAAAAATTTCATTAGTATCATTATTATGGTAATTAAACAATTGAAGTATATATGGATTTTCAGTATAAATATTTTGGCGATCAATATTATATAATTTTCGAAGAAATTAGAATTATGGTAGTTTCTATCATCGCTTCCGGAGGAATACGATTCTTACTTGTCTCGAAAAATCTATTATACATTAATTTTTATTTTATCATATGAAATAAATAGATACGCCAATTGTTTGTCTAATTTAACAAAAGAGACTTGTAGTTTTTTATAATCTAAATACAAATCCAATATGATGACTATCGATCATAATAAATCCTAATGTGTGCGTAACTAAACTTAGATTGTCTATTTATATTGTTACTATAGGCTAAACTATATTATTATTGTATTTTCCAAGTGCATATTCACCATTTGCTTGTATGTTTAGAACGTTTAAGTTATGCCAGAAAAGTCTTAATGATAAGGATTTACAATAATTACTAAAAAAATCTATGCGAAATTTTAGTTTATCATTAAGACCATCTTAGGATATCCTATCCTTTTGCCCCATTTTATTATATTAAGTGGTCAAAATGAATTCGAATGATTTGTTCCTCTCATATAAGATATGAAAATCCTTAGATTTTCATCTCATGAATAAAACTTTTCATTATCCTTTATAAAATCTAAATTTTCTTAAATTAGTAATCATAAGCAACCAAAAATTATTACAATAAAAGTATCATGTCTGTAAAATAAATAAAAAATGTTTACAAATAAAATGCAATAATTGTTAATTTATTAACCGATGATATTTAAAATTTCTATAAGTCAACAATTTTATTGATATATATGAATTTTTAAACCAATAAACTATTAATAGAAACATCAAAAAGAAATTTAAACATTCAAAATATATTAGCCCAATGGTATAAACAATTAACTGTCCATCAAAACGATTTATATATATATATATATATATAAATAATATCAACAAATCAATTTAATTATCCAAAAGGAGACTTTTGTATATTCAATTAATAATCTCAGTAACTGCTTATGTCTTTAAACATTAAGGATGGTAAAAAAATTACTAGTAAATTTGCACAAATTTAATCTTTGTAATCCCCACTTAATTTAGAGGAGTAACAAAGGAGTGTAAATTATTTTTTAAATTAAAACTTTTTTTATATGTTAATATATGTAACTTTATTTACTGATTTTAAAAAACGCAATATTATTTTAATCTAAAGTCCCGTTCTTGAGATACTACAGCTACCTAAAGGTGTTTTGGTATATTATTCTTGACCTCCTTAGAATTACTCGTTTTATCTAAAATTTTACAAGTTAATATAGTTTTAGATACTAATAATATTAAAATAAAAAAAAGTTAAAATTTCGAGTTCATTCTTGAGATTTTGAATTTTTTTGGAAATGACCAAAAAAACCTAAATTCTTACACTTTAAAATGATATATCAGGATTCATAGAAGGAAATTGATAAAAAGAAAAAAATTTAATCTACTTTTTCATTAAACTTACACTTTTAAGCATAATCTCATAAAAATCAGAAAACTTTAAGTACCTTAAATTTTTGACTAAAATTTTTTGGGAAAATTTTTTCTGTTTTTTTAAAAAAGATATGTCATGATAAAACTTTTTAAATAAAGTCTTTTTGCAAATTTTATGTAAAATTAAATTCTCTATAATGATATATATCATCTTTATTCCTTTATCCGTTCTCCAGATATAAAGATAAAAGTGATTTTTTAATTTTTGAAAAAGTGCTATTTTTTAGTTTCAAGTAAGAGAAAAAGTTTCAATACGTCAATTTTTTCCAAATGTCTTGAATTTCCCCTCTAGAGAAATTTGTTACAAACATTTTAAGATATTAACCGTTAATTTATCTCTTTTAATTATTGAGTTAATCAAAAAACAAATTAGTCAATTTTATTTCTTAATTTTTAAAGTGATTGATAGGTCATTCAAGCAATCACTATAAAAGAAGTTATTCTAGGATAGTCGTTCAGTAAGCAGTAGTCTCTCAGTTTGGGATTGTATTGTATTTTATCTACGTGGCTTTAAATAAATATTAACCATAGCTTGATTATCAAAAGAGGATAAAAATAAAATAATATTTTACTTTAAGTTTAAAAGAAAAAGTATGCAATGATGATACTTTTTGAATATTGAAATGTTAACAACTTTTATATGGAATTAAATTCTCTAACAAATGATAAAGAGATCGTTCTACTCCATTATTCGTTCTTGAGATACATCACATTAAGTACTAATTCCAAAATTAGGCACTTTTTTTCCTCCTTCAAAAAAATGATTTTTTTTATTAGAAATTTTACACATAGATGTAATTTTAATGTTTATAACATCCAAATAATAACAATTACCAAAAAAAATCTGATCCCGGAAAATAATAAGTCATCGAAAATTCCCCCATACGTTAGAAGAATAGCTCACTTCTCAAAATGGTTTTCATTTTATGTTCTTTCTTCTACTAAAATAAAAAATATATTTAAATATGCTCAATAAACAATAAATAGTAGCTTTATTTTTTTTTAGTTCTTGTGATGCATGTATTTTTAAATGAGAATGATCCTGAAATTTGTGACCCCATAAATAAAAAATTACAAGAACATCTGATTTTTTTTAAAAATGTTAGAAAATAATAATTTATAGAAGTCATTAAGCCAATAGTTTTAAACAATTTTAAAAATTAATTTATATTCTTAAAATTATAGTAGGTTGGATAGGTGAAAAAATTGGTTTTTAACTGATATATGCAGTTTTGTGCCGATTAAATATATTTAAAATTAGTGCAGTATACTACAATTATTAAGACATAATGAAAAATTTGAAAAGAAATTATATTTGGCTTTTTAAAATTTAACAAAATTTATATTTAGTATCATTAAATTCTATAGTAAATTAGATTTTTCACTCCAAATCTTTTTATGTTAAAATGATTTATATTAAATAGTTTTCAACTACTGCAATTTAGTTATGCATACTATAAGTTTAAAAAATTTATAATATGGAAATGCAAACACCTATTTAAAAAAAGATGTAAAAATATCTAAAAGTTTTGCTATGCTTCTTAAGAATTGTAAAAAAATTTACCCGAATTTCTAAATCGAAAATATTTACCAAAATATTTTAAAAATAAATTTTTTAATATTTTAAAAAAAAACACTAATACTTTGATTTAAATATATTTGTAGCTTTTTAAAGTCTAAATAAATTTCTTCAATACAAAAAGTGTTCAAGTAATCGTTTTGATTTATTTTTAATGTTATCAACTTAGAAAAATATTTTTATCTTTTAAATACATATAAAAACTGTTTTTTTAACTTTCATAATACATTCTAAATAGTATACATTAAATTTGTAAAAGTATTCTTTATTATGTTACCAAAATGCGAAATGATAAAATAATGATCGCCAAAATTAGATTATTTTAGGTTAAATAAACATAAAATATTTATGATCAACCTCTAATATTATTAATATTTAAAAAATAGTCAATCTTAAAACTAAATCTTTATTTTAAATTTCTGTATTTTTTAATCACATACAATTTGAATTTTTTATTAATTAGGAATTTGCAAAAAATTACTAAAACTTAGAACATCAAATTTGTTTAAAATCATGAAAATATATAATAAAACAATTTCGATACAATGTGTTTTATAAATTTCTAACATTAAAAAAACTACAAAATTTTAATAATAATTATAAATACTATATAGTACGGAACTATTTATTCGAATATTACTATATATGTTTTTTATAAAACGAAAATTTTAGAAGATTTTTCAAATTAAAAAATTTTAGATACTTAAAAAAACGAGTCCTGCGGACAAGCAGCAAACTCGCTTCGCTCGTTGCTGCTTGTTATTATTAAAATCAAATTTTCATTTTTTTTTGCAATTTTTTTTAATAGAAGTTTTTTTTAACATATATTATTTTAGTAATATTTCAAGTTTGATAAATAAATAACAACTATTTATTATATTTCAAATGTTTACATAAATATTTAATTTTAAAATTCTTATGAATATCATTTTTTCATAGAAAAAATTAGATTATTTTTATATAACAATCCCGTAACTAATTTTGTAACATAATAGTTTTTTCTTACATCATCAGACATTAAACAAGAATTTATTCACATTTCCAATATATTAATTTTTGAAATTTAAGAAAATTTATAGAAAATTTTATAAATACCATACAATAAACAGAAGGCCTTTTTAATTGCATTTATATTTAAAAATTTCTCAGTCTCTAAACTCTGTAATAAATTATACCAATATAAATTAACTTCCAAATTTTAATATTCTTTCAACTGAAATTTACAATTTCATTCATAATATAAATAACATATAAAATTTGGATGTCAACTTTTTTCATATCAATCTCTCACAAGATAAATGTACCATGGAAAACTAAATCAAAAGAAATTGGTTCCAATTTCACTTTATAAAAATTTATCGCGAAATACATTATTTCACTCTTACAATGTTTGATAAGGTAGTTATTTATTTAAAATCATTCCAGGAAACTATATTTAAAAATAACAAAACATTCTTTTTATATCTACAAAATTATATATATTTTTAATGAACCAATCATCTTGCATTATAAAATTATATTTATTTATTTTTGGAAAAATCTATTAAAAATCTATTGGTAAAAAAATATCACCTTCAATATTATCTAGTATTTGTCTTCCCATTTACTTACAACTATTTTTTGTACTTTATAAACAAAGCAATTATTTTTATTAAAAACAACTAAAATTCACTTATTTATATGATTTATTATTTTACACATCAATAATAATTGGTTAATAAAGTATTATATATGTTAGTATTATAAAGTTATGCATAAAAAAGAGAATTACGACAACAAAAAAGGTAAAAATATATAATTTGCATATTAAAAATTAACACTTTTATGTATATTTCTATTCTTGTAAAAGATGTTGTCCCCGTTTTTGATAGTTTAATTTTTGTTATGCAAAAAATATACTGTATATCAACCCGTCTCGTTTGGGTTATTATATTTACTTAAAAGGGATAAAATTTAATTGATAGTTCCATCATTTCATTATATATATATTCATTAAAAACCCAAAGTATAAAAGTAAATAAAAATTGTATTTTTTTTGTGAAAATTTCTAAAGACACCGGATATTGTTTAAAGTTAGTAGTAGTAGCATGTATCTACTTCCAAATATCTTATTATTTTAAGTGTTTGATAATAATAATAATTGTTAGACCAGTCAAAAACATGAATGACGCCAATAATGACACAATTATTATTGTTGTCCCACTCCCGCTACTATCTCTTGTCAATTCCTCATACCCAATATCATAATCAGTATCTTGATGTAACTCGAAGAGCTCTATCAAATCTCTAATCTCTTTCTCCGTAAATTGAATCAAACCACGAAAGTAATTCTCGACTTTAGAAAATGCTACTTTTGTTTTTGATTTTAAATTTGGATTATTATCAATGGCAGCTTTGACATCCAAATATAGTTTAACTTTGTCAACCATATATCTTTCAACTTTTGCTTCCTTGTTAGCATTTATGAATTTACCATCTTCATTTATTGAGGAGTATTTGAAACGATCTGATGGTATTCTACCCGATGATTGTCGTGGTACAGGTAAATTATTATCTTCGTGTTGTGAAGATGATACACGAGGTATTGGTGAATTTGTTATTGGATTACTTAAAAAATTATCTAATTTTTTATTTATCTCGTCATTATCATCACCGTTAAAAAAATTTTTTCTTTTGTCTTCACTAGATGCAATTGAGAATGGAATCTTTAAATTTGACTTTTGACAGAGTCCACCATATTGATTCTCGTCGTCACTAATTTTAGTTTTTTCATCCAATCCCGAGTTGACAGCTGAAAAATGAAACATATTATTAAAAGTCATATGCAAATGTGTATTATTATTTTATTATTAAAAACGATAATTAAATTAAGATCATTCTAAGTTTGATTTTATTAGTACACGCTTCAATAACCTCTCTTTCCATGAGACAAACAATGTCATGGAGATAAAATATTTTTTGACAGTTTCATATATCACAATTATAGTTTACATGCTTCAATTAGATGCCCTAAATGTTTACTGATACACTATATACATTCATATAATATTAAGGAGAGAAGAGTTTGTGTTAGGTGTCATGTCAAAAATCAATGCCATCAATTGAGAAATCTTATTTACTTATTTACACTACACTTATTTCCACTCAATCAAAAAATTAACAAGAATTAAGTAATGATACTATTTTTCCTTTTTAAAAAGATAATATAACTATATTTAAATGAGAGCAGCTGTTATAAAGGTATCAATAAATTTTAATATTACATAAGATTCCACAAAGAAGGTAGTCAAATAAATATTGAAAAGATATAAATGACAGATTTTCTTTATAATCTTTAACAGATGCTATATATTATTTATAGGATATGTGCATATCCCTTAGTGGCATAAAGGAATTAGAAGGGTAATTAAATATCAATTTTACTGAATAATAAGCTTGGATTTTAATATTATCAAACATGTTAGTAGTTAGGAAAGCAATTAACACATAATTATCACTTAATAACGTTTTGATTAAATTATTTTGACCCTTATGTTACAACAAAAAAAAGTTTTACTATCTTTATGAATGTAAATGGTAAACAAGGAAAATTTTTGATAAGGTATTTATTATAACCTCTTATTAACTATTTTTAATTACATACACAATCACATATCTATGTATCCATAATTAAATTCATCTTCCTTTTTTCTTCTCTATTCTTTTTAAAATGAAAAACGGATGTAGGAATATATTATCTTTTTCAGGTATTTAATTAAGCTCCCTAATCCCACTTTATTAATATTTGAAGGGCACTCTTTAACTTAACTAAATCTTATGAAACTCTTTTTAATCTAACTCTTCATCAAGAATATATTATATTAATATTATTTTAAGGATAAAATAAGTTATATCGGAGGATGCTAATATAATTGTATATATGTATGTTTTTAGATACTATATACAAGGTCAACATAAAAACACCATAAGATATTTCCTTTACTACTGTGTTAATAATATGATTAGAAATATAAAAAGACAATAGGAAATTTTAAATTTACACCATCAATATAACTCTTCTTTAGTGATCTTGATTATGAAAAATGATGTATGAAAGGTAAATGAAGCAGGGTTGTAAAATGTACAAAAGACATTCTTTGTGACAGTCTATTTACAACAAGCAAAACATTGTAAATCATTCAATGCCATATTAATTTTAAACTAATATATAGTTATATTTGCGCATTATATCAAAAAGACTAACACATTAATTTTTACATTCTTTTGTATATTAATAATTTATCATATTATATATATGAACTTACAAATAATATAACCATCCTCTCCTTCGACAAAAGTTGCCTTCATCATTCTACCAACTGTTGAACTTCTTATTATTGCTTTACCAGTAATTCCTGGTTTACAAATAGCGACAATTTGTGTTGAATGAGCTGGTACAATACATGCTTTACCCATTGATGTACTAACTTTATATAATGTGAAATGCATCTTCTCTGGACAATGAATCTCCAATTTATCACCAACCTTCATTACAAGTCTTGAAACATCGGTTAATCTACAAAAAGGGAATAATTATTTATTTTATGGGTGTAATTACAAAAAGATATAATGTTTTAATAAACTACCTCTCTTTTATCCTCCTTTATCGGTAAAAAAGGTATATATTCAATATCTATGTATATATACTTTTAATTAGTTTTTATCTAATCCTTTCTACTAAATACAAGACCTAATCAAATAAATCTCGAAAAGCTGTACAAATAGTAATATAATAATTAGTACGATATATGTACCTACTTATAAAAAGCCGAAGGTTAATTATATTACCAAATGGAAATTAACAACAAAATCTTTTTCACATGAAAATTTAAGGATTTATAATATTACAATTAAATATCTAATTTAAAAAGTCTTTATTTTTATTATCTTAAGATGAAGGAGAGATATATATGTAGGGTGAAAGGGTATAAGAAAAAGTAATAGGAGATTCATCAAATGTTATTTAGATATATACAATAATACTAAAACATGTGTTTCAGATAAAAATATTAAAAATTTCTATCTTCATTTCTATCTCAATACTTTTTAAGCTTCTATGTATACATAAACATAGAAGAAAATACATAAGTAATATCAAAGTAATTAAAAATATCTAAGAAGATTAATTTGTTTACTTAATAAACCTTTATCATATGTGTTTTTTTATACTTCTTCAATTTATTATTGATATGTGTATTATATTTATATTAATAAAAACTTACATTCCATCTTTAAATTTTAATGGTAAATCATGAATTTTAACACCAAAAATTAGAAAAGGAAGTAAAAAAAGACATGAAAATATATTTAATAACATTTTTTTTCTTTTATGTTTTGGTTATTGTTAATAGGAACTGAAAATAAACCAAATTATTAATAAATTGTTGAATTTAAATAATATTAGAAATACAAATTGGCATTACAAGTGTAGTCATCAGTTGTGAAATTTGAGATAAAAAACCACTACTAACAAATATGGTGGATAATATATAAAAAAGAGAGGAAATCTTAACATAAAAATGAGGCTTAATAAGCGGTATATAAAAAAGGAATGAGTTATAGTGAAACCACTTGAAAAATAAAAGACTCCGCTACTTGTGAAAAAAGAGACGAGACTTCACAAATATTCATGTATAGATATAAATGTAGGATAAAGAGAATATGGACATTAAAAAAAGATTTAACAGATGTTTCTCGAGACATCATTGGCATTTAAGGGATAAGTTAGTGTAAAAAGACACTATTTCAATTGGGTAACTTTAATTTACTAGAAAATTATAGTTTTAGGAAAGTAATAAGAAAGATTTATTTTAAAAAACTATAGGAATGATCATTAGTTGATGTTATTCTTACTCCCTCTTTTTCATATGTCGATAATGAAAAAATAATAGTAGATAAGAAAAAAAATAAAAATAAATGGTGATCAAAATGTATGAATATAAATGCTACTACATTATTATCATTGCGCGAAAGTGCTGAGTACAAAAGTGTTTCTCTAACTTTAACTAGAATGTCCTTTTCTCCCTGAGATTCATTTAATTTATGGTAGATTATAAATATATATGTATATAAATATATACATTCGAGACGCCTAATGATACAAGACACCCGCCTTCTCATATAATATATATATTCTTGGTTTCAGTTATGTGATAAAAATTTTAGGAGTGTTTTGAATATATATAGAATTTCAGAGAAGATAAATATATAGGATAATAAATTCTCTAAATCACATGAATCTGTCAACTTATCGAGGTTCATATTATATATACGTACAAAATTAATATAAATTTACCTACTGCCAACAGATGGGTATGATTATATATATAAGTCATTTAACTTATATACGTATCATTATTAATATCACAACAAAAAAAATATATATATTTCATGAATAATACTATATTATGTCTACAAAGTTTTCATGACATAACAAAAAAATAATAAAATTAATAATATTATTATTAAATATAAGAAAATGACATAAAAATGTAAATAAATATTTCAATAGAAGAAAAAAATCAAAGGATTCATATTTTGAGATAAAAGATTTAATATAAATATAATATAATATAATAATATAATCATATTTTTAGCAGATAAAGATGTGTGAACAATAATGATGAAGGTGGTGATGACAAAAGAATAAGACAAAAAGTTTGATACAAAGTAATGATATTTATACAATTTATCTCATGATTTTATAAGGAGGAGTGAACAAGCTAACAATATGAATTGACATCTTCCTTATTCACCTTTAGTGACAAGTTGTAGATTACCTATATGAAATGTGTGAAATATCTTACTACTGGAAGGCATGTGCTAATAGTTTCACAGCATGCAACATAACTGAAAATCAGCAGGTAAAAAATAGTAAACTATATTAAGTTGATCGTCATAATCTGACAGGGATAATTTTTTTAAAGTGAAATGTTGTGAATGTTTGCTTCAGTATATCTTTTTTGATAGGAAAAAAAGTTTTCCAAATCCTCATTCAGGTTGGGTGAAAATTCATTTGATAGAATTAAGTAGATTTTTGATAAATATAAAGTTATAATATTTTATTATTAAAAATATCATTATAAACAAAGAATCCTTAGGTGTAGATATGTGTAATAATGGAGGATTTTATAAGAAAATATTTTAACTATTTTGATTATTAAATAAATATGTAAATATATAATTGAATATGAAAAATGATATTTTATGTTTTTGTAAAACGGATAAGTGAATATAATAATTATAATAAATAGATATATATTTTTGTTAATTTAAGATGCTATTAAGTTGTTAACAGATAATCTTCTCATATTTCAAATAACTAATATTACTACTAATGCAATAGAATATTATATATCTGGTTAAAGTTTTTACGTAATCCAAAAAAGTTGTAGTTAAAAGGTTAGGTAATCGGAGAGATTGGTTATCAAAGACAAAATATCTTGACAAGTTGATGGTTTTATAAGTAGCAAATTTGGACAATATTTAATATTAAAAAAAGGAACACCGATATATAAGAATTTATGAGTTGTAGGTGGAGGTTGACGGCTTCATAAACATATATCCCTATAATTGATGAATTATGGATAATAATCTTTTGATAAAAATCATTCCCGATGCTGTGGAAAGAAGAGATTTATAGTGGTTTTATTCTTATTAAATTATATTAAGAGAACGGCATTTTGTCTCAATTATAACAGGTAAAGGATATATATATAGAAATATGAAGTAAAAAGTAAGTTAGATGTATGTATAGTATGTGTTAATGACAAGATGTAAATTGCATGTTATTAATATACATATATAATAAAAAGAAACTATTTTTATCGCGGGTACCTTCAAAGGAAAGTGTTATCATATTAGCTAGGATAATGAAGTATATCGGTAATAGTCAAACCATTAAAGTACTTCTAAACATTGGAATATCTATCTCTATCCATCTTATGGTTTTAAAATATCCCATTGTTTATGGTTTAATGATTATACAAAAACGTAATATGAGCGGTTCTTTTCTTTTTTAACTACCAGAAGATGGAAGTTCATTAATTATGGATATTCATGACAGTTATTCTAGGATAAACCAAAGTATAATAATGATTAATGATTAATGAAAACTGAAAATTTTTAATTATGTTAATTATTTATAACCTTAATGATAGATTATTTGTCCTTTACAATTAAAATCAAAATAACACGAAAATATTTGAATTAACAAATTGATAGTAGTAATAAAAGGAGAAAAAATATTTCCTTTTATAAATCATTACTTTTTATAAAAGCTATTTGAAGAAGGCAAAAAAATGGGTGAATAAAGAAAGTTTTGGTTACGATGTGCGAAAGACACAAAGTGGATGATATTTAAAAATTGTAAAAAAATAATGTTGCGTTACGAAGTTAAATGTAAGGAAATAGGAGTCATAAAATGATAAAGTATTGTATACTTCAATAAAAATTTTAAATGAGAATCATTATATTGTAAATAAGTAAAGATGTATGATATCAATAAGAAAATAGCTTACTGATTAATGCCTTTATCAATAAACAAAAAGTTTTATATGGTATTTTTAATGAAAAAATAAAGAAATACTATAAAAGTTTTTATGGCACTAATAAAAATGATTGTAGTTGACATTTTTCACATTATATTTTTAGTGATAATAAATTAATCAAAAGTTTTAATAACAAGTGTAAACATTGGTATAGGTAATTTACCTGATTTTATATTTAATTTAAACAGTAGTTCTTTATGATTAAGAAAATATATCATTTAAACATAATAATAATGGGTTGTTGGAAAAAAAGGACCTCTGGTTGGATAAACAGATAAATCTTATTTGATTTCTTCTTTTTACAAAAATATATGTAACCATTGATATTAAACACTTGTTTTACACTACTAATTTGTGTAAAGTACCTCTCATTTAAATATAATTTACTACAATTTTATTTTACCACACATAACACAAATACATATTCCTTTTCTTTGAATATTTTATGAATAAAATGGTAAATGAGGTAAAATAAGTTGTTGATAATATACATATGTAAAAACATGAATTGTGATAAGTAACGAGTAATAATAAATTTGTAACATTGTAAGTAATATAATTTATTTTCAAATTGATAAGATATAAATATCTTCTATCAATCTTATTTGACAAATCATTTGATTGAGGTAGAAGTAGTTAAAAATAATTAATAATAGGTGATTCTAACAATTTATGCCAACAATTAAAAAGGTTTTTTACTCTTTTTTTATTTTAATATTGAGATGATCCAATAAATTATAGATAAATTGTTATATATTATTTATTGAAATATTGTGTAAACGGACGGCCTTGTTATTATGGGAAACTTCTTTAGGAGGTAAAAAAATATATATAAATGGTAGAAGGCTTCTACCTGAATCATTATGAGAGGTGAATGAATAATTGGTTGATATTATACTAAATGATATTTATTACTCTTACCAATGACCTGATGTATAAAAATGTAGCTTTTATTATAAAAGGAAAAAAAGAAAAAGATAGTATAAAAAGAATAGGAAAATTTTTAAAATATCCTCAATAAATCATTATTATATTGTTAAACATTATAGTATAATATTTATTATTTACTATTTTTAACCTGCATTTTTTAATGATACATTTAAAGATACCAAAAAAGGTGACATTATAATGAGACAGGCACAGCATGAAGCTACTAATATAAATATTGTAAATTAAATATATTATGTAAAGTAGAAAAAGGGATAATAATAATAATAAAAGTTTTGTAACATTATGTCGGTATGGAGATGTATTTAGAATAATTTCTTTTCATCTATCTCGATTACAAGATTGGACTTTGTAAAATAGTAATTAAACTTGTAAACGTAAATTTGTACTAATCAAAGATAAAATACCGACAAATGTATTCTCCTTTCTCTAATTGTAGTTGAATAATTTTTTATTATTTCCCCTTAAACAATTTAAAAATGTCATAATGGCATGGTCTGTTAATTATAAATACAATTAAACATTATCTTTTTTAACAAAAAGATAAATTTTCTTTTTATTTCCAGATTTGGATCATTAATAAAAGTTAGGGGGTACAATAGTAATTGAGTATTTAGTGGTAAGCAAATAGTTAAATGTTACTGTTAATATGTAAGAATTAAAAATATTATAATTGAAGTGGTAGGAGCAATGATTTAGAAGAATAAATTATTTTAAATGATACTTCAAATAATATCTCATTCTTTACCTATCTTTAATGAGCCAATCCTATAATAAGAAGGAGAAAAGAAAATATGTATATTATATATTTATATTTGTGTAAAGAATAAGTTGTAAATAAGTTATTAAATTGAGGAAGGTCAATCTTATAATGGACACATGTCAATTTACTCATAAAATTGTTAAGGACCGTTTTAAAAAACAAATTTAGTAGATACTTTTGAAAAAGATTTTATAATTTATATTAGGTAGAAATAATATTGTATTATATGACTCCATCTTTTATTTAATTAAATATAAGTGTTATCATATGTTAATGAGAAAGATAATAGGTTATAAAATATAATTTATATAATAAAAAATTCTTTACTGTTTATAAAAAGTTTATGATAAGCATTTTATTATTAAGAAATATAATATATAATATTTGTTTAAAAATTTATTCTAAATTAATGCTCTGGACACGTAATAGGAGTATGTTTGTTTTGAAGCAATAAACAAAATTAATTGTTAATCATAATGAAGCAATAAAGATGTGTGATTAAGCGCAAAAATTGATGACAAAAAAAATTGATCACAATAGTTAATATAATGTAAGTTAAAAAGCTAGTTTTACTTCTCTTATTTTTGAACATTATCTTTTATAAACTTTTATCAATTAAAATGTAATTATGGTAAAAAGAAAATTGAATAGTGAGTGAGTAAAATTTTTTGATGTTGAATAGAAAAACTAGACAAATTTTGTTCACATTAATTGCGCGTTCCCATTAGCAGTGTTTTATGTATATATGCTTCAAATATTATGATAGTTAAAATTTCTATAAATGCCAGCAATTTTGCAGTATTTATTTCTTTTTTTCGAAAGGTATATATTGTCAGAGTGTGTAGAAGTCATTATATTGTTATAGAGAATGATTACAATATACTTTCTTTTTGGGAACCACTAAATATAATGTATTGAAAAAAGTCATTCTTATAAGGTAAATTTATATGTTGACATTCCACCGGATCATTAATATCCCATAATATTTGGAAATCCTCATTGTCTCCATCAACATCTAAATTATTTTCATTACCTTGACACACCATTGTTGGTACCTCTCCTTCTTTTTTTTCTTCTTCATTACTTAACAAATCACTTTTAAAATCCTAAAAAATGTTAAACCTGAATTTTTAAATTAATTTAATAGTATTAACATACCATGGTTGATTTAATATTATCATCTAATTTAACGCTAATTGTTAGATCATCTTTTTTGTATGTTAACAATGGAACTCCTACATTATTGTTACTATTGCTGCTATTATTACTTTCATCTATCAAGTTGTCTTTTCTTAATTTATGCTTCAAAAGATTCAAAACTTCTTCTCTCAATTGTGATTGACAGGTCATATAAATTGGGAATCGGAGAGCAGAAGCTAGTACACATAAAAAGGAGGAGGCATCCAATAGAATAAAATATGCACTTAAGAAAAAAGAGTGTTAAAAATAATAAATTACTTTCAAATTAAAAATACTTACTCAGTGTAATATGTCTGTAATTGTAATTTGTTGACATACTCTCCAACTGTTAAAATAACATTTACGACATTTGAGATAAGATAGGTAATTACGACTAATACTAATGTTCTTGTAGCGCTTCTTGTTAATATCTTAAAAAAAACAAATAAACATATTGTATCAATAAATTATTATTTCAATGTGGTAAAAAAATTTTATAAAGTTTATACATACTTTACGACGACTTTTCTCCTTATCCGGATGATTCTTTGAATTAGCTAAAATCAAGTCTGCACAATAGTCAAGTCTTTGTTGTTTAGCTAAAGCTCTAACAATTCTAGCATTAAGATATGCTAAAGCAAAAAAAGGCAAAAAAACTGTAGCAATATTTCTGTACCATACTCTAAAAATAGTATAACATGATGAATCTATCAAGCTGGTTGGAATTATTGCATATTCGTTCATTGTACCAAAACAAGTCTCATTTGTAATTATCTGAAAAAAAGAGAAATATATATTCTCCAGTTGTTTAAAGTGCAAATTACTTACTTCAAACTCAAAAAACATACTTCCTTTATTAAAAATGGCAATAAAAAGGCTTCCTAAAGCAATAAAAATTCGATTTTCTTTTACAAAATCTGTATATTTTGAGTTAACTGTAATGCAATACCTTTCAAATGTTGCTGCTAAGATGCACATAGCTGATGACGTCATTGCTACATGAGATATTGTAATCATAGGAACAACATAAAAATACCTAAAAAAGAGATTTTGTTTTCATGAAAAAAATAATTAATTTCCTTACCAAAGTCGTAGAAGGATAAGAGATTGAAAATAATCTGCAGAGACATTTACTACCATAAGTAAGATATATGAAATTCCCATAAAAACATCAATAATAGCAATTAACATGAGATATAAATTATAGTGATTACGATTACTTTTTCTAAAATAACAAAATATTTTAGTAATTGAGAACAAATTTTCATATTTCAATTTGATATCATGTGTAGACTTACTTTTTACAAAAAGAAAAAATAGAAATGAATTTTCAATTATACTAATGATAGAAGTTATAAATCCAGCAACACAGACAAGATAAAATCTTGGAATAATTATTGGATGATATAAATCAAAACAGCCTTCAGGTGGTGTGAGAGTATTTGCACCCAATGTATTATTACTATCGTCAACCATGTTGTTAATATCATAAAGATCAATGGAAGAATTTTCCATGAATTCTGAAATAAGTTATAATATGTAATAGTATAGTATTTAATTATGGTAAATTTAATATAAATGTACGAATATTAAAATGAAAAAAAGAATTAATCTTGCCATTATTTTTAAATATTTCCTTTAAATGGATAAAAAGTATATTAAAATGAGGAAATTTCAAAAATATAAATTAATAAAGCATTTTATATGCTCTTTTTTACATGTATATATTTTTTAAATTGAATACTTATAATTTAGGCATCAAAAAACATTTAATGTTGTTATTTTTAATATGTTTAGTAATTCTTGAATGTTGTTTTGAAAGATAAAAAAGTAAATAAACGATTATATATTGAACTTTCTTTTTCTTCAAATCATTTTTCATAAAGTTTAATTTTCCTTAAAACTACACTTTTATAGTTTTTTATTATTTGTTACTCAAATCATTGATGTATTAAAATTTAAAAGTAAAATGCCTTTGAGGTTTACAATTATATTTTCCTGATAGATTTTTTTCATAATAGTAAACGAAAGTTTGTAGTACGATTTAAATTAAAAAAATAATGAAACACACGATTTTTAATTTATAATTTAGTATTTCTTTTATAGTATACATTTTTAAAGTAAATTTTTTTATTTATATAATGATCAAATGTGTACTAAGAATAAACATTTATAAAATATTATTTTTTTACAATAAAATTGTAATAACTTTCTATAACATATGGTATATTTTACTGAAAATATGGTTAAAGAATGTTACTTTCTCCCGGAAAGGATAAAATTTTCTCTTAATAGATGGTACTTATAAGACATTCTGTTTATTCTAATTTGTTTTTAACTTTTATCAAAAAAGAAATTAGATTTATAAGAGATATTTTTTTCTAAAATGTAAGTTGTAAGTATATACTTGATAAGTATTAAAAAAACAATTTTTTTTTGCTATACTTAAAAACTTTAAGTTTTATTAGAAATTAATATAATTTTAACAATAAAAACTATAAAAAAGATGTGTCAATATGGATAGAAAACATAAGAGATATTCATTAAAATATTTGAAGAATATGGAAACACACTTTCCTGCTTTCTCCATATACACAAATGCTATTAATAAAATAGGCGTTAATAATGAAAAAAAAATGAAATATTTGATAAATAGTTTTTCTTTACCATGTTATTTCAAGATATTCAATGAAATGATATATGATGTCAAGAGGATAAAAAAATTAAGTTTCCACCAAATTTTATATAAAATACTTTTTTACTCTTAACTAAACTTATATTTTTACAGTTCAATAATATCATCTTTTCCGGATTTTTATTTTATAGTCTGATAATATCTTATGTTTCTTTATTTGATTAAACACTTTATAATAAGGGATATTTTTATGTAGTTGGGATAATTTTTATTTTAAATATTTTCCTTTATTGAGTATTTAGGAGAAAAAAGAATCAGATGGTTAAGTAGAGTGATTAAGATAAATATTTTTATCTTATCATTTAATGATAAAGTAATTTGTAGTATAAAAAAATTGAAGTATGAAAGTGGAAAATTAATGATATCAAAATATTTTGATATAGCATTATAAAGTTGCTGGATATTAATAAAATCCAAAATGCACATAAAAAATTTTTCAATTAAGATGGAACGGTAGCTTTTTTGGTTGACAAAATTTGGCGAAAGTGTAGGAGAGAGAGAGGGATGTTATAAATTAGAAATGCAAATTTTAAACTTACATATTTATAGATAGATGAAGCTATTAAAAGCAATAATTTACCAAATAAATATAAAAGTGCGTTCACAAGAAATAAAAGAAAAATTCAACTTCCCAGGAGGTTTATCCAATAATTCTCCTTCTTCATCATTGACCGAAACTAAGAAATATGATAAGAAGTTAATTTTTTTTTACTTTATTTACATAATAATTTAAAATAACGCATAGAAAAAATCTATTTATAAATAACTTTGAAAATGTTTTATATGTAAATTAGTTTCTTTGTATGAAATATTACAGTAAAGAAGATGTTATTAATAGATCTTTAAAATTTTGTTAATCTCAATATCAAAAACAAAGCAATTAAAACATTCTAATAATAATTTGAATAGAGATTAGGTGTTATATAGGTGTGGTTATTATTTTTATTATCTAACAAAAGATAATAATATATGTAAAAAGGTTTCTGATTGATATCAAATAAACACACAAATCACTCTTATTTTTATTGAAATAGTTTTAAAGTTTTAATCAACTTTATTCAACTACTTCATAAAAATAATTAAGTAATATTTTATTTGTAGATGTAAATAACATAATTTGTTAATGATACTTACATAAGGGAAATGATAAAATTTATATTTTTTCACATAGTAGAAATAGATAAATCATTTTTTTATTAAAATTTCATCAAAAAATATAAAATATTTAAATTAATAATATCATTTAAATAACCACAATTAATTTATAAACATCTTACAGTCATTATTATTTATAATTTATTATGTCTCTGGTAATAACATATTAACTATAAAAAATATAAAAGAAATAATAATAAAGATGATGGATATAGAGAATGACTACACATTTACTTGAAATAATATATAAGATTGTTTTTTTACATAAATTATAATTATACTATTGTAGAAAAGGTAATTATTGTTTGAATTTAAAATTAATTTAAATCTAATGACATGCTATCTTTTTCTTTAACTTCGAGCAATAATAAATAATTTAAATATAGTAACATTGGTTTATCATATAGATATATAAGTATTTATAAATGAAAAGATTGTTAAAGAGAAGGAAACATGCATTATCATTGTAAATTGTGAGTTGAATAAACTCATTCATCTAATTGAAGAATGACATAATGCTTTTTATAATCATTTTTCAGTAAATTTGGATGATAATTCAATCAGTCTGGATATATATTTTTATATAATAAATTTTTTGAATATACTTACGAAATGATATAAACTTGACTATTTATATCATTTTCAAATTCATTTTATATATGAAACAAAAGTTGAATCTTTTGGAAAACTTTTAAAAATTTAGTATTAATAATTTATACCATATTTAATAATAAAACTAATGTATATATAATTATATTAAATAAAGGACAATTCTTTATCTAGAAAAAAAAGATTTTATAATTGAATAATGAATTTGTACTATTAAATATTTTTATTTTATTACTATATAACATTTATTTTATTATTTTTCTCAGTGAAATAAAAAATATTATTTTTCATAATAATTTGGAATCTAAATATATATATTTTCCTAACAGTAAAAATATAATTTAAATTTGATAATTTACAGCTCTTTCAATATATAATAAATAAGAGAAAAGACTTTTTAAGTAAAGTAACAGAAAGAATGTTTAAATAACTAATTTACAACTTTTGTTCTATTTTTAAACTTTTTTTCGTAATGAATATCAAAATTTGTTCATAAAATTAGAAGCAGTTTTAATATTTATCCATTTTTATAAATATATTTTTAAGAAACACATATAGATATATATTTATTTGATTGAAATTAGAACTTAAGATTGATAGAGTTGAGATAATGTAAATGGATATATTGTAAAAAAATATACCATCAATGTAGTAATTTTATTTTTTTTTCCAGATAAAAATTATTTAATTTTAAGGAGGAATCTTTTTTTTGAAGTTGGAAATGAATAACAAAATGGTTAATGGAGGAACGTTTTAATTTTTTAACAAATAATCATGGACAAAAAAGTGTACACATTAATGTTTTTTTTCCAATTTATTTTTAAAATTAGAAGATTAATTTAAATAATTTAAGATAAATAAGAAGAATTTTTAATATATCTATAAATAAAAAAGTGCTCAAAATCTAGGTCCTTCTTTTATAAAATAAGTTATAGAAAGGAATAAAGAATTACTGATAAATGTTTAACAGTAAAAAAGAAGCACCTTTATATATTAGTTAGTATCAAAAATACTAGACAAATGCCATTAATCTTATGATATTATGCACCTTATTACAAATTTCACACTTAATTATTTAATCAGTGATAAAAAGCGGCAAATTTAATTGATCGGTTATTTTTATTGTACAACAATGAATAAAAATTGTTTTAAATAATCTTATTGCCAAAGTATAATATATTATTTAATAATAATAGAAATAAAGACTATTATATAGTGGAAAAAGAGTCTATTAAAACCAATATTTGTTAAATTTTAATATTATTTTTAAATCATAAACATTAATAAATATAAAAATTTTTATAAAGTTAAAATTAATCTTCAACAACAACATGCGTATAGAAGTGCTAAATGATGACATATGAATTGTAAAGTGATATTTAATTTGATGGAAAAAATGCTAATGATTTTTAATAAAGATATAAATAAATTTTGATAATACTTTAATGATGTAAAATTTCAATTTCAAAGATTAGTAAAAATGTTACAACACTATTCTTAAAATTACTTTAACGCAATTTAAGTTAACATTTTAATCAACCTCATTGTTATATTTAAATAAAAAAATACCTTTAAACAAACAAAGTACATGAATTAAAGTTTCTTAAATTACACATTAATTTGTTTTTACAAATTAATAAATATAATATTAACTTTTTTCTTATTTAAACAAATAAAAAAATTTTTCTCATATATTACATTAATGTAATTTTCACTTATGTTTTCCTTTATTACAAATTAATATCTTTTTCATTTTAATGGTTTTCGTTTTTGTGGAAGAAAAATGTAAAAAACTTTCAAATATTTAAGTTTCAAAAGTTTACCAATTATATTGTAGGGAGTGTGAAAAAAGATAAACAGAGAGAGAGTATAAAAATGTAATAAATAAAAATATAATTTTGACGAAGTCGCTATAAAATATAAAAATTTATTACTTTCAGATAATAAATTTGCCAAATCATAATAGATAAATCAAAAAGTGGTTGAGTTGTAATAATTTTTAATAGTTCATCACATATTTATATCTCAATATTGTTTCTTTGATAAAAAAGTAGTTCTATCATCAAGCCACAAACAATAAATCATCAATAAACAACTTTAACACAAATTCGTTAATATAAAGTCATTATCAACTTATAACTTAAAATTTTCCCCTTTATGATAAAACATCAATCCAAAAGAAACTTTAAATAAAAATACATTTTAATCGTTCTTAATACAAAAATGTTTATAAGAAAAATATAGTAAAATAAAAAGCATATACAAGGAAACATTTAAGAAAATTAAATTAAACATTAAGTTGCTTAAACTAAATGCCAATATTAGTAATATGTTTTTTTTAAAAATAGGAATAACTCATTTATGTGTTACCTATCACCAAAAATATATGACATCTCATAAATCAAATTGAAAAATTTAAATCCATCTTTATCATAAAATTGTTAACATCATGCTCTATTTAGAATCTACTATAGTACAAAAAAATAATATATCTAAAGTTAATTTACGAGTAATTTTATTAAAGAATTGAAATTTCAAAAGTCTGTACCTGAAAAAACTAAAAATGAAAATACAAGATTAAGGTCAAAGTTATGTACATTGCTCTTAATACAGTTTCAGCTAAAAAAAGTTCGTTGTGGAGATGAGCTTTAAAGATAGAGATAATAGTTATAATCCAATTATTATTTAAAATAATATAATAAGAATTTGAGTAGAAAATAACTTAAAAAGCAACAATCCGAAAACTATAAAAAAGTTTGAGATATAAAATTCTATTTTAAATTTTCTTTTTCATCAGATCTTTCATTAACAATTTATCATCAATTCATTACATAAACAGTTTCAATAGAACAAAACTTTAATTATTTCCACATAAATCAAAAATCAGTCGTTTTGTAGTTTTTTAATCCCGGAAGTACTATTTGTTTAAAAAAATGGATAACCTTCTAACAAATTGACAAAAAGTTGTTGATCCTAATTATAAATAAAAAAATAATCATTTTTGACAAAGTTAGGATATTTTAAAATTATTTTCTTTAAAATCAACATTTATTTTTAAAAACCTAATATTAGTATTAAATAATATTTACATTCAAAAATAGTTTACAATATATTACAATTTACGATAAGACAAAGTCTTACATTCATCCATCTTTTATATTCATTAAAAATAATCAAATTTACCCATCATCATTTGTTACTCTATCAATAAAATAAAAATAATTATATTTTTTAAGACATCTCTTAGACATTTCTATTTTAAATTTTTAAAAAGTGTAATATAAGTGCAAGAATAATTATATAAGTTACAATATCTATGTAATAATACTGATATAGTGATAATTTTTTGGCACCTAAATTTAATATATTTACTCTACCCCATCTTATGGCTTGTTCAGTATGGCGAATAATCTTGTCTGTTTGATTGACTGGGTAACTTTTTAACATTTCTGACAACTTTTTTGCTTTCGTTAAATATTTATCATTACTCAAAACTTCATCAAACGCTTCTTTGAATTTATTTTTATCATATAAAAAGTCTTTTGTTATTGCAACACCTATCTCATGTCTTGAAACCATTCTTGAATTACGCATCTGATCACCAAACAATGGTATGATAAGTGATGGGACACCAAAATACGTCAATTCAAGAATTGAATTTAATCCACCATGTGTAATAAAAAGAGATATTCTAGTATCGTTTAATAAATCTATTTGTGGAATCCATTTGAGAAGGTAAACATTATCTAATCCTTTTACAAATTTACTTTCATTTGTTTCATATTTCCATATAAATGTAATATTAGAATATTCTTTTATAGTATGAAGAATTGTTTCTTTCATTTTTAATGGCATTTTGCAACTTTGTGCATGTGATCCAAAAGAGATAAGAACATTTTTTTTCCTTATGCTTAAAATTTTATCTAATTCATCACTTAAAATATTAATTTTAAATTCTTTCATTCCACCAATTTGAAGGATTTTGTTAGTTTGAGGGAAATTAAATTCTAACAATGGGTGGGTATTTATTAAAGCGAAATGAATCATGAGTTATATCTTCTACAATATTTAAAAAGTTTGAGTCAATATTAGTATTAAATACATCCTCAACATAATTAACAAGGGCATATTTCATAAAATATTTTGAAAACATGTATGAAAAAAGATTTAAGGCTCTACGGAAGAATGTCATTGTGTCAGAGTTGGCTATCATCATTGCTGGTACATAACTTGAGGGGAATTCTATTCCATAAAAATCATAAGCAGAATCTGGAAGAACCGTTGCTGCAGAATTCATGAAAATTGGTATATTATACATTTTAAATAATCCTATTCCACATGTGTAAAAATATTCTGTTATTCCGATGTCAAATTTTTGATTTTTCATATATTCTGTTAGAGAATTATTATTAACAAGGTGGGAACACTGATCTTTTATTAGTTGCATTCTCTTTTGTATGATGCCCATATGAGATGTAGGATGTTTAGAAGTTACCCAAACATCATTAATATTTGAAATATTAGAAAAAGTTTCAGAAATATCTTTGGTTCCTGGTACAATATGTAGATTAGCCAAATTTGCGCCATTTGTATAAATATCAGGATTTGCCTCCGCTAATAAGATCGTTACATCATGACCACCCTTTACCAAAATATCACCAATAGATCCCAAAAAGTTAACATGACTATGACTACTTTTTGGACAAAATATTAATATTTTATAGGGTAATATTAAGGGAAATAATGTAAAAAATATTATAAATTTTATAATCATATTTTAACGATTGAAAAATACGTGATTTTAAAAGTTCCATCTTTTTAAGGGATTCATTATCAAAGAAATTTTCATCACTAGACATTCTTATTGTACTATTCAAGTTTTATTGATAACTGTAGTAAAAAAGTTAGATTTAAAAGTTTTTTTGATATTAATTATCAGTAATCATAGTAAATAAGAAAAAATAAGAAAAAATCATACTTTATCATAAAATATACATAACTATTAGTAATTTATCAGAATGAAACAGAGGTAATAAAAATTTAAAAATTATCGTTAACAGAAATGCAAATAATTAAGAAAAAACTTTAAAATTATATTTTTATAAAACTTACATTTTTTCAATAAATTAGTTGTTTCTAATGATACAAAAAATTGAAGCATTTAATTTGAAATTATGCACCAATGAAATTTGACGATATAAATTTTTATTTTCAAAATATTACAATTAAATATGGACACAACTTTTTTTGTGAAAAATAGTTATTGTTGGAAATTATTATTTGTCTATATGCCATTCTTGGGTGGAATATGTTAAAAAATTTAAAATTCAGTAAGTGGAATTAATTTATTTACCTTTTCAAATACTGTAACACTATTGTTAATGAAAAAAATGTTTTTTCTTTTTTATTTTGTGTACACAAAAATTTGGTAATTCTTTGTTTATAATTGATTAACAAATATTTTAAAAAAGTTAATAAATTTTTAATAAGAAAAATTGAATGTCTGGCTTTTTTTTTGTTTGAAAAATATTTTTGATTATTATGCATAAAAAAATAATTTATTCTTTAGAAAATTTTTAGTATCTGACTTGAAAAAAATGAAAAAAATGTCGGATGATTTGTTAATTAAAGATCAAAGGGAAAATTATATTATAGGTACTATTATCTTAAAAAGACTTTTCTTACTTTTATAAAACATCTTACAAACATGCTTTAGTAAAAAAATTATAGATAATTCTCAATAATGTGATTAAAAATTCTTTTTTATAACACATAATAGAACATACAATTGATAGCCTTTATCAATATGTACCATCACGTAATTATCATATTTTATATTGCATACACTATACTTTGAATTATCATTGACCATATTAGTTTTTATATTTCTATAAATGTATAGTCTTAGCAGATTTGCTCTTTTTAGAAGATTATTATCAAATTATATAGTTGAATCACATATACATATTCCTTTGTTCTTAAAAACATCTTTATCTATATAAACAACGTAATAGTGTAATGCACTTAGTAATTTTAAGTGATAAGAGTTTTAATAAATATAGATATTTTATTGAGTGGAGGGACATATTTCAATTGTTTTTAACAAATTTGTATCTTATTTTTCTACGGAATAATAGCTAATTTTTATTTCAAAAAAAGAAAACTATAATAAAAAGTTTGGATTTTTTAACAACTATGTTACCATTGTCTATATTTATTGTTTATGGGACTTTGATTGCCTATTTTGCAGTATCAACAGATGGATTTACTTATGAACCGACATCTATTTATTGTTTTAAAAAATGTTTACCTATACTCTCATTAGCTATGATGGTTTTAGCTGGAATGACAAAAATTAAAAAAAAACATAGGAATACTCATATTTTGGCAATTTTATTTGGTGCTCTTGGTGATTTCTTAATTGCCTTTCTTAGTAATGGACTACATGCTATTATTTATGGAGCTGTTGCCTTTGGAATCGGGCATCTTTTATATATGGTAAATAAAAATTAATTATTTTTCTTCTTTTTTCATTAACTTATTATTTAGAAAACATTCTTCTCAAAAAATTAAACATTTACACAAAGGATTATCATTAATGACAACTATAGCAATATTTGGAATAAATTATATAATTTTATTCCCAAATTTTAACAATGAACCAATTTCAACTTTAATTATGGCTGTGTACTCATTTATTTTAGCATTATGTTTCCTAGGGGCAGGATCACAATATTTTGAGGGTAGCGTTCAATATGAACGTGGACAAAAATTTCAACTCCTTCGTTTTATTGGTTTTTCACTCTTTTTAGCATCCGATTTTTGTTTACTTCTCGCAAACAAAGGACATCGTTACTCATTTTCTGAAGCTTTTATTATGTTAACATATTATGGTGCACAACTTTTCATTACCAGCGCAATGCATCATGAAGAAATGTTGAAGGGTAAATAATAAATTAATTGAGAGTGGTATAATTGTTTTAAAACACAAAAACAAGTCAACCGACTAAAATAATCAAAATTAATTTGCTAATTTTATATAACTATCTATGTATGATATATATATTTCACATTACATTTTTATTCAAAAATATTTTGACTTTTATTTAATAATAAAAAATAAATTCATTAAAACATATAATTTTTAGCCACAAAAACTTCACTGTATTATATTTTACCTGACATTGTAAAATTTATCATTTATAATTATGCCACGTTTAAATAATAGTTCAATCATTTATATCTACTTTGGTGCCTCTTTCTTATCATATCTTGGAACTGATGGTTTTAAAGTTGACTCACCAGTTATCTCATCAATGCCTGTGATAGTATTATCATTTCTAACATTATTTACATTTATGGAATGGAAAGCTAAATTTTTGACAGCTTTATCATTCCTCTCTAGTGGTAGGTCATTAATTTTTAGATATGAAAAAAATTCTATGAAATGAAAATTATATATATTTTTATTATAGGATGGGGATTATATTCATGGTATGAATTTCCTAATTTCATGGAAAGGAATGCTTCATTACTTTTGATATCAAAAATTATATACCTAATGTCGTTCTTTACATGTTTAATAAGATTATGGCCTCCTGTATTTATTGTCATGTTTACCTATGCATCATTTTTCATATACCTATGTTTTTTTGATTTATTTTTAACACTACCTATATTAATTATTGTCTTATCAACATCAATGATAATTTTAGGTATAGAAATTGGTTTAGCAGCATCAATATGGAAATATGGGTCATATCAAATGGATACTAAATATTCATCTTTCATAAGATTTATTGGACTTCTATTATTAATAACATTTGAAAGTTGTTTATATATAGATAAATTTGGTGGAAATTATTTTTCACCATTAGTTATATATTTAAATATTTTTTATTACATTTCACATCTCCTTCTATTTATCTCAAATGAAAGGTCATTTTAGAAAAAAAATTTATTTGATTATATTTATATAAGTTTAAACTTTATAAATGATTATTTTAATTTTAAATTAAATTATGTATGCATGTGTATGTGTATGTTAGTGTTTGTTTTTTTAAATGAAAAAAGTATTCTTTTAAATTATGAATATTTTCTTTAAAATATTTAAAGTTATATTGGTATAGTTTGACAACAGACAATAAACTGATAAAATAATGTGATTGAATTGTTTTAAAAATTTATCTCTCCATCACCTCCTGACTATGATAATTTTTTCTCTCACCATAATCAGAGTTCTGCTCTGTTAAAATATCTTCTTGAATTGTGTGTGAAGGTAAACTACTACTTGTAATTATAAAATTATTTTGACCTTCATTTAATATTTTTTCTTTATCAAAAACTGTCTTAAAAAGATTGAACAATGAAAATTGTGAGAGACCAGGATTTGAACATCTTGATACAGTTCCAATGTAAAAATGTAATAATATTACTACTGCGACTTGAATTAAAGCAATCCAAAAATTTATAAAAAATAATATTATAATATTTATCATTGCTCCAAGGAATGAGACATAACGATTTGAAAAGGTTGAATAACCATTTATTGGTGTATTCTCAAATTCATTATTTTCATTTTTAAAAATATTATTCAAATTATCATTTTCCATAGTTCCATAAACAGGATTGTTGTTTACTTTTTCTGCTTTTTTAAGTTCCTGTAAGTCATAACTCATAGCTAATGAGGCATATGAGTAATTGACAAAAGCATAAGTAATTAAAAATGGCATTGTTGACATTATAGCTAATTGATTGAGAGATCCAAGTAACGCAAACAAAACAGATATAGCCATCATGACAAAACTAGCCTTAATGGGATTTTGATTACCACCAACCTTCAAAACATGACATTTTAATTAATATTTAAAATTATTTAGATTCTTACCCCTTCGGCTAATGGTGCAAGAGCAGGAATTATATCCTCTGCTGCTAATCCTTGTAATACTCTTGGAGACCCTAATAAGGAACCAACAATTGAACTTAATGATGATAAATACAAGCCAGTTAAGAATATAAACCTTGTTAATGAGACTTTTTCATTTATCAATGAATCACATAATAAAAATTGTCTATCGACTACCGCACCAAGAGATAAAATAAAAATTAGGCAAGTTAATGAAGATACTCCTATAGCAGAGAGCTCTCCTAAAGCAATACTGCGTCTTGGTTCTCTTAAATCACTACTCATGTTAGTTCCAGCTAAAACCCCCAGAAAATTGGCAAAAAATACTCCAAAGACGGAGAAAAATGATTCATGTCCTCTAAGGTAAACATCGATGCCAATATCAGTGCAATTAAATGGTTCATAAAATGGATCACGATTCTCGTTAAAAGTTTTTGAATTATACTCATGAACACCAACATCCACTTTACTACCGAAAGCCGAACCAAGGATAAAGTCTGCAACAGCAATAAAAAGGAAAATTAACAAAATTATTTGAAGTCTTATGATCCATCTAACCCCAGCTGCATTAATGCCTATAATTGTAAAAATATACTATTATAATAATTAAATTATCTTTTCGTGCCTGTTAAAATAACAATTACAGCAACCGAGATGAATTTAATTAAGTACGGATTTGTTGAATTAAAGAAATGAGCTGTTGTCTCACCAAATCCCACTGCAACAAGTGATGTCCCAACAGCCTATAAAAACAAAATATTTTAATAATATTTTTGGACATTTTAAAATATTACCTGACCAAAAACATATACTATACCAACTGCTCCACCAATTTGTCCTCCAAGAACATGAGAAACAAGAAAATATATTCCTCCATTTTTAATTTGACATCTCTCAAATTATACCAATTGCAGAGAAGACTGTTATTAAGGATAATGCAGTACAAATGACAAGTAGGAGTAATGAATTAACTATTCCAGCTGTACCCTAAAATTATAAAAAAAATTGTAAAGGCATAAAATTAATCCCTTTTTTTCTTGTAATTATATAAAATAACAAATAATTTACTCAACAATATCCATTCTCTTACCACAATCCATCCCATGCGAAGGAAAATAATTATCCCGAAGATATTAACCATAACAGTAGGAAAAACACCATCCCATGTGCCAAATAATATCTTTTCATTAGAAACAAGAAAATTTCTATAGTAATTGAAAATATAGTAAAAGACAAAAGAACAAATTTTTATTTATACAAACCTTTGAAACCATGGTAATGTTCTTCCATCAATTCCCTCATTCACAGCATATAAAGAATCTTCTGGTTCTTGAATATTCAATTCTACTGGCTTATCATCATCATTTCTATTCATATCTCTAGAAAAAAAATAATGACAAAAATAAATTATTCTAAAGAAGACTTTTTTTGACATTCAAATAAGATTATAATTCTTGCAAAAAAGAAAAGTACAAATCTTCATATTTAAGCTAACATGATGGAAAAAATGTAAACAGTTAAAAAATATTACTATAATTCTTATATAGTTGGTTTTTAGTGTTCTCATCCTATCATCAACTTAAATAATATTAAAAATTTTATGTAATTTAATAGAAATGATAATGTTGAATTTTGAAGGAGTAAATAAAGTGTGTGTATAATATATTGCGGTTAGAAAATTTAAAAATTAAAAGCTTCTATATATATCTATATAGTTAGCCAAGAAATATGTATATTTAAAGTATGTTTATTCTATATTCATGTAATGTAACGATATATGAGGCTGAGTTAATCTTATATGAAGAAAAAGACAAAAAAAAATAAATTTTTTTAAAAATGCCAACAATGAAAAAGAATTCTTTAGAGTTATCTCATCAAAAAATATTATTATCTACTTCATTTTATGAGTTTTCATTAATTATTTTGTTATGGCAAAAAATTAGGATTAAAGAGTTGTATTTAAAACTTCAAATCTTCCTTTATTTTTCATCATCTATAAATTTATTATTAATTCACATATATGAATATTAAATTTTTTACATGCTAAAAAAAGTACTTTATTTATATATTTTAAGATTAATAATAGAAAATGTGCTTTCTTTTTATTAAATATTACATCAGTTTGAAATTCTTAATTTATTCATATGAAGAATATTTCATCTTTTTTACTACAATACTTGGA
Source organism: Strongyloides venezuelensis (assembly GCA_963280985.1). Lineage (NCBI taxonomy): Eukaryota > Metazoa > Nematoda > Chromadorea > Rhabditida > Strongyloididae > Strongyloides > Strongyloides venezuelensis. The sequence continues at coordinate 6,700,653 of CAUJLX010000001.1, read as the reverse complement.
TTTTTTATTTTACATTATTAAAGTTACAAAAAATTTGCTTTATTATGATAGATTTTTTAGAAAAAAAATATATCATGGAAAAAGATTTGTTTTTTTGATTTTTTAAAGATATCTAATTTCCAACAACTTTTTCAAATTGATGACATATAGGAAAATGTATTTATCCTTCCTTATTTCAAATTTTTTTTTCATTTATCTTATATTTCAATTACAAATTTATGAAGACACATTTTGTGTATATCATTTTATTAAATTTTATTTTAAAGTAAATTATGCCTATAAAAGTTCCTTCTACTACTTTCATAATGTATCTAAGGATATCTAAAAGAAAATAGATAGAAGAACTATATAAGTTTTAATGGATGTTATTTAAATTTTATTTAAAAATTTTTCATTAAAAAGCATTATATATAAAGACAAAATTTTGGGCTTTCATACACAAATAAGTTATTTAAAAATTTTTCATTTATAAAATTTTTCACTAAACACTTTGTACTTATATGTATATTAATTTTTAATGTATGTGTGTGTAAGCTTTATGATGATAGCTTTTTTTTCGTTATAATATATACATAAAAAGAAAAACTATTTTCATGTAATTTATTTTTAAACAAAAAATATTTTCCTATTTTATTTTTCCTTTTTATCTAGTTTTCATTTTCCTCCTCTCCTCTTTTATTCATTTTTAATTTTCAAATGTATACATATATAAGCTGATATATGTATATATCTATTATCCTTAATTTATCGAGAGGAGTGGTACATGTGTATGTATAGTTTATCAATAGTTAGAAGGTTTCACCCCCTCACTATATAATGCCAATTTTCAATAACTTCTCTGCCTGTGAAACAAAAGGGCATAGAATCAATGGTAGTCTTATTCTAAGACATTTCTGTCCATATATAGAAGAGTATATATTCTTTACCTCAGTTGATATGGCAACTTCATTCTTTAAATATTTATTCTTACCATTAGACGCATTAAAAATATTTTAGATAAAAATTTTTATTAATTTAATTTTTGTTTAACCATATAATATGACATATAATAATTTATTTAAAGTTAAATTGAATTATACATATAACTTGTAAGTTACAAATATATATTTAGATAAAAAAATTATTCTTAATATCTTAGTGTGAGGTAGTATAATTTTATCAAATATTCCTTTGATATTTAAAATATTTGATATCATTATTTCAACCTGACATTTAGATATCTGCATTCAGTTTTGTAAGAATTATCATTATGGATATAGTAATTCTTTTTTACTCATCATTCAACAATTATTAAATGGAATAGTAATGATGTTTGTTCTAAGATTAAAAATGGAATCTTTTAATCTAATAGAATAACTATATTATATCACCAGTCATAAGAATGCTAGTGATATGTACAGTTATTCTGTTCGATTCAAAGACGGTACCCATAGTCTTAGATATCCTAATTTTATAGAAAAAATATGCAATTTTCCAGTAAAATTATTATTTTACCAAGAGGAGGAACTTTTTCAATTTTCAATATCTTTTAGATGTATGTTATATCATTGAAGAGAGAGTTTGTATAATAAAAATATGATATAAATAATGCAAAAATAATTTTTTTTACTTTTAGATATATTTTAAAAATATAAAAAGTTTCCATTATCAAGAATTATAAATTAATGCTATTCTCCACCAATGTACTCGTTATGCCATTTTATATCATATAATTTTTCTCTTCTTATCAAATGAAGATAATTAACTAAAAAACTATTTTAAATTAAAAATTTAAATGAAGCTTCAATTTTTATAGTTTATTATAACTCTATTAAATAAATGTGTTAATTTTATATCTACCTATAATAAATTTTATTAAATGTTAATGATTATTTATTTTTAAAGTTAACATTTTAATGTAAAAGTATAAAAATAGTTCATTTACATTAAACATTTTAAAAAAAAAATAAACAACAAGATAACGGAAAAAAATAATACGATTATTACGTGATGAAAAAATAATTACTTACACAAATATTATTTTTTACATTAAAATGCTTCAAAATTATAAATTTTTTTGTACTATCTATAGAGAAGCTATATCATATCAATATATTTTGCATAGAACATCAATTTTCTAATATGTTATAAATTGTATTTTAATGATATATAAACTTTAATAATAATGCGTCATTAAATTAGAAGATAAGCATCTATACTAACAAATGCATATATATGTTTTTCATTTTAACTGTTTTTCAATTCAAAATACAATATATTACATTAAGTTTGGTTTTAATTTACTATATTATATTCACACATACAATTATTATATCTTTTCTAACAGCAGTAAATTTAACTTCAAAAAGGTCGTTCTTCTTTGCAGTTTCAAAAATTACGCGTATGTCATTTTCTTCCTAAACAGACTCTGTCGAGAGATGCATCTACATAGACAATTTGCGTAATTAATAAAGAGGTATCTATTAAAACAAATGGCATTTAAAGACACACTCATCATTACCTCTCTTTTTTCCATGATTAAAGTAACATTAAAAAATGATCGTATACACACGAATAAAATAAATTCCAATTTTTCTTTTACCTTAAAATTTGCAAATTTTAATGTATTAATAAAAAATTTTAATATCATTTTGATACACGTGTCTTGAAAAATAGTAGTATAAATAGAATAATTTCTTAACTATTTTTCAGTTAACTTATCTGTTAACCATGAACATACCTATGTTATTTCTCCCCCCGTACCATCAAATTAATAGTATTTATCTAACGTTAATTATTGGCATCTTATATTTTTATCATTATTATTACAGTCTTTTAGTCAATTCATTTCTAACTGTTTTATTTAGATTACACTATGGATGTCTTAATCTTAAAGCCGGCTGTTGTTTGCATACTCTTTTATATTACCTGCTTTGGACTTGGTGAATTAGGTCGTAAGATTGTTAGCAGATTCTTTCAACCAGCTTCCTATCCATATATCTTTTTAATTGAGGCAATTGGGACATTACAAATGTGTACATGTGTATATGAGAATGGTTTAATGGTTAAAAATTATGGTCCAATGGGTTTTTTTTTTACTGTCACAAGTTTATTATGCTTTGCAAACTCCTGGAATCGTGGTGCATTTGTCTCTCCTCTTGCACCATTTGAGATGTTTTTCTATAAATCAATTAATCTTGGGAAATTTTTAGCAGTTGTCTTTGGACAAATATTAGGTGGTGGATATGCTTTCTTTTCCGCTAAATTGTTATGGTATTATACAAAGAATTACAGTGAGGAACATCAATTCGCCCTTGAAACTTTTGAGAAATGTGTTTTTAACTTTAAAGTTAGTTATGTATTTGTATTCCTCTTTGAAGCCATTGGATGTTTCTGTATACGATTTATAATCTCAAAATTACCAGAAAAATCAAAAAGTTTTGCTATACCAATAACTGTTGCTGGTTTCTTGACTCTTGGGATTGTGTATATAGGTGTTGGTGGTCTCAATCCAACCGTTGCTGGTAGTAGATTATTTGGTTGTTCTGGTTTAGATACTTTATGGTTTGCTATAACTTATTGGATTGCTCCGCTCATTGGTTGGATGTCTGCTGCTCATCTCATTCACACTGGGCTCCTTAAGAGTGGTGGAAAGCGATCAAAAAGTTCTAGAAAACCATCAACTGTCTTGAAAGATAATAAATCAAACAATAATAAATCCTCTAAAAAAAGGAAAGAAGAAGAAGGAAAATTAAATAATTAGCTATTTATTTCTTTTATTACTTTATATCTTATTGAATATTCTTACTAATATCTAATAATAACACAAAACATCACCAACAAATTATATTGTAATAAACGCAAAATTTTATTTTGACCAATAAAAATCGTTACAAAATATCAATTAATTAATGTTAAAATGTAAACAATTGAAAAAAAATTTAAATCTTACTAGAATTTAAATTATTATTATAAATGAAGCTTTTTTAGGTTAAAAAAGGATAAAGATTTGTTGCTTCCCAATAAAAAACAATGTAACGACACTAATTGAAAGGTTGCATTGACAAAAATAATGAGTAAGTAATGTTAAATTATGTTATACAGTTAATAACGGTGACATTGTGAAATATAATAAGTATCCAGAGACCACATTGCCACTGAAACCCTGTTGATAATTTGTTGCATATTTGTTATAATGTTAGGATAAATGTAGTAATATGATAAAATAAAAAAAAGACCACAGTAAATACCTTCGTAATATTGGAGGATTAAAAAAAAAACTTAGATATCCTTTGGTTTGGTTGGATCTTGGAAACCGTATTCAAGTTGCATCAAAGGTTCAGTTAATTTTCTATCATCATATGGAAAGCTAGGTACTTCTAATTTTGAATTTCCCCGACGGTTTACGATTGATAAGATTATCACCATAATCATTATTACCTACCATATTTCTATGTCTTGTAGCTTGATTTGTAATATAATCCTCATAAAGTTTATGAGCAATTTCTCTGGCTACAATTGCTCCAGCATGACCTTCTAGGAAACGAAGAACAAGACATCCATCAGGTTTAAGGGCATCATGAGTGAAATATCTAATTGATTTTTTGAATTCAATATGATTAGTTGGACTAACAAGATGTTTCAAGAGTGTCTTAATGTTGTTTTCACGTGAGTAAGCAGGGATAAATTGGAAGCAGCAATATATAAAATTGAGGATTGTTGAGATGGCAACGAATAGAAACCAAAACCAGATGAAGAGATATATCTTTTCGTTAAACATATTAATCATCAATACACATTGAACGGTATAACGATGAATATTAGCTAGACGTCTTACTTTAAAATCACAAAGAGTTACACGAGGAAATACGGCTGAATCTTTCCATTCTTGACCAGCAAATAAATCCTTAATTGCTTCAAATCCCCATAATGTATAATTATTTCCTAAGAAACTATTCAAGATATAAAATTGAAGACAAATATTGACAAGGTAAAGAAATTTAACAAAAAGATAAAGTGTCGTTACGTAACTTCCAAGGTTCTTTCCTATTCTGATACATCCAAAACGTATTGGTCTATAATTTTCATGAACTCCTAGACAATCAGATATGTATTCTTTTAATTTAGTGCTATCTTGTTCTCTAACTGATGGTCTACATCCTCTAAGAGCTCTGGCTTCATTAACTACTGTATCAAGATCGATACCAGACTGACAATGAAGACGTTTCCATATCCAATTTGGAATGAAAAACATGACGGCTTGGAGAGCTAATACAATTGGTACCCATTGATAATATCCAATCTCAGCTTCTTGACGGTCATCAAAATTTTCAGGAATTTGTTTTTCAAATGGTACAAAAAATGTATTTTGGATGAAGCAATAATCTTCAGCATATTCTTCCCAACCACCTTTAAATTCCATAGGTACCCAACATTGAATAGGTGTACCAACATACTGTTTTGCGGAAACCATAATAGCAAAGAAGGCTAGGATTGATGCAGTAAGGAAGTAATTTAGACGATCAACTGGATCATCGAAAGTCTGTGGTCTGAACCATCTTCTTAAGAGGTCCTCCAAGAAGGGAACCGATAGCATTGTGATAGTTAATGGTTAGAAAACGCTTGAATATCTACAAATAAAAAAATACTTTATAAACTTCAATTAAATGAAATTAATCATACACACAACAATTGTATATATTATAAACTTAGAAATATATTAATAATAGATGTGGACACATAAGATAATATGAAGCATAAACTATTTTACTATGACTATAAAGATTGAATAAGCATGATATTGAAGTATTAATATAAATATAATGAGATGATAAGACTTTTGAAAGTATAATGTGATCAATGCTTCTGTTCACAATTAGACATTTATATTATTTTTATATAAATTACATTGTAATGTGTCGTGGTCTAGAGAATTCTCTATTCCATGTTTTTATTAAAAAATAAATTAATCATTAAATTTTTTTTTACAATTATAAAAATAAAAAAAAAGGTACTAGTCATAACATGTTTAGAGGTTTAAATTTTTGTCATATGAAAGAAATTTGAGAAAGTTGATTGTAAATCATTTTATAAAACTATCAAAAAGTTATTCTTAAGAATAAATTTATCTTTTAAGGTTTTAAGAAATTCAATGGCATAAAGAAGGTCAACAAATAGATGTTAACAAAACAAGATAGAAAATGGCGTTGAAGATACATTTTACTTTTACTTATATAGAGTTTCCCCGTTGACCCCGAGATTATTGAATACGCCGTTCTTAAGAATATATGTGATATATACAATAATAACTGAGTGAGGGCTGATATTTTAAAAAGTGCCTATCTTATATTCTGCGCGAGGATCACAACAATGAGTATGGTGAGAGGTCAAAGAGAGGGAAAATAAGTATGGTGAAACTAAATATCCTTTGTTAATACATATAGTTTAATGAGTGACCAACTAATAATAATATAATAATAAAAATAAATGCTTATTTATATAGACATTAATATAAAACACTTTATATGACATGGTTAAATGAAAAGAATGTTAAAATAGATACATATATGTATTAAGTACATGATTTTAAAGAAGACAAAAAACGCAAACAAGCATCAAGTGATAGCGTTGCATTGAAATGATTGAAAGAGTTTGAGACAATTTAATTGATACTTTTATCTTTATCTATTTTTAGTGTGTTTTTCAATTTATAGATCAACATTTTTTTCTTTATCTCTATGTCTCTCTCTATTTAATTCTACTATCAAATCAATGTGGTTCACGCCTTTGATATATTATAAACCTATCGTATGTGAATTATAAGAATATTGTGTGATAACAAAATTGTATGTTAAAGAGAAACTTTTTATTTGATTTACTAATCAAAAACAATTTACAGTAAATGATGAGATCATAATTATCAAATGTTTACTCAAATGCCATTGATAAACGATATATAAAATAAATTAAGGGAAGAATATCAAAGTGATCTTTGTCAATAAAAATTATCAAATTAATCTTATTTACAAAAATAATATCTCATTAATTATATTTTTTTGGTTAACTTAAAGAAAAGCGTGGTATTAGAAATTTTTTCCAATAAATACAAAAAACTTTGATTGATATAATGAGTAAAAGCTTCTTGTAAGAGTGTTATTATATTTACAAATTAAATTATCCTCCCTACCCTCAAATAGATGACAACACAAATGTGTTAATACTGAATGTTAATTTAATAGAAAAAAGTTAACTAAAAATGTAAACAATTAACAAAAATAAAATGTTATATAATAATTTACTTTATTTTTCACAATTACATAAAGACAGTATATCATATTTTACGTAGCTGTAAAAATATAAATTTTGATACAATAGTGCTCACTAGTAAAATGATGTGAATGGACAATACAAATGAATGGAAGTATTAACTGAATGGTTGATTATATATAAATATATTGAAACTCAAAATATAATAAAAAAAATAAAAAGAGGAAGAGACTGATCTATGGAATGCGCTATTCTGTATGACAAGATGAAATTTTGATATGGTTCAACTATGTATAGGAAAGAACACATTAATCTATTCTTTTTTATGTCCTAGTAATAATGTACATTAATCATCATCCTGTGTGAATAAGTTTTGTATAAGATGATGATTCTTATTATAAATGTCCATTAAAATGCCATTCTAACTACACACATTTACAACAAATCAAACTTCATCAAAGACAAAAAATATTTTTTCATCTACAATCTTAACTGTATATACTAATAATAGTCAATAAGTTAGTAAAAAAAGAAGTATATTAAACATTAAACTATGTATAAATGATACTATAAAGGCTTGGCAAAATCTTAATTAACAGATAGTAAAAAAAGTCGCGCTTAGGAAGAAGAAAATTGTCAAAAGTTTTAATTGGAATTAACTAGCGAATAAAAAAAGAAGGTAACAATTGATATAGTCGTTAAATATCTTAACAGATATATTAAATTTCTTAATTTCACGGATTAGTAAGAAGACAGTTATGTTAGTGAGGAAAAAAAGTATTTAATGAAGTGGAAGATTTATATGATATGATGCGAAAAGTAAATAAAATTTTTGTATTATAAATATATATAAATGTATATTTAATATTATAAGATTTAATAAAGATCTTTTTGAGTATGCACAACATCAAAGCGAAATGAATGGTGGTTAATTTAAAAGTGAACTTAACCTATTGAAGTGAAGACGATATTTTTAAAATTAAAAGTTTCAAAAAAGATTAATGATATATATTGTAGATAATGAGAAAAAAGAAAGGCTTTTAATATGAAAGTTCTCCAAGATGAGTAATAAAAGATATCATTTTAAGTGATATATTTTCTCTGTAATATTGTGAATAATTAATTATGACATCATAAGAGATTTGTTTATGAGAAGTTTGGAAAAAATAATAGTCATACTACACTCAAAAAAAAATTTTGATTTTAAAAATTATTTTTAATTAGATATACCATTTAACTATATTACATATGTCTGATTATATATTTTATTCTTCAAATAATTTGTTCCCAACTCTTATTATAAATTTTAGATATTGTAAGGTTAGATAACATAAGGGCCATGTGTAGACAAAAGAAATAGTATAGATGATTTTCTAGTCATAAAAACTAATATAAAATACTGATTTTTTCTACGAATGAATTAAAGGAAAAAAGAGCATAATGTTTTAAATTTGATTTTGATTCAGAATTTATATTTATGATATAATAAATTAAATTTACAATATTATAAATGAGGATGAATGGAAGTAATTACATCTTTGCCGCTAAATATTGTGAAAAAAATATAAACAAATGTGTTACATTTATAACAAAACAGATACAAAAATACAAACATGTATCTAGACAATTATAGAAACTTAACAAAGGTCTATAGTTATTCTTAAATGCTATTATTTTCGCATATTTAAATATGCAAAATTCACTTCTAAAATGATTTAAATAGTTGTAGAAAGGAAAAAATTAATTTCAATGAATGATATATAAATATTTCTGTTAAATTGAAATCTTTAATAGAAAAAAGATTTCACTTTAAATAAATATTCACTTAATTAATGTTTTTACTGATTTTTCAAAAGATATCTTTATTAAAAATGTGTAGCGAATAGCAAAAAAATGTTTATAAAATTTTCATTCTAATAACAATTTATGTTATGATAAAATGAAATCTAGAAAGATATTTATAGTGATTCTTTTTTTTAATATAAAAATTAAAACATAAATCTAATTTTTACAAAATATAAGTTAAATGCTTTATTATTACAATGAAATAAAGCCTCAAAATTTTTTAAAATCATTTATTTGTATGATATTTAAATGGTGTTGAGTTAGATTTATTGACAATAATCATCATAAAAAGGTCCCTATATATCGTTTTTGATGATTAAGTTATTTTAAAGACTCTTTAAAAATTTTTTTTGAGAACATTTTATGGTTAACAAGTTGAAACATTGATAAATATATAACGACTCTTATAAATTATCAAGATACAATAAATTTGAGGGAATATTTTATTAAGGAGAACATTTTTTGCGTTTTTTGTCTCCAGAATATTCTATATAAAAAAAGCATTTTTTTCAAACATTTAACATTAAAAACAATTGCAAAATATTTAGAAACAATGTTGGATAGTATTTTAAAATATACAATGGAAGACGTATTATTATATGGACATTTAAAGTAAATCGACATAATTTTAAATATATTATTTGAATAGAATTTTACTTCAAGAAATACCTATTAAAAGTATTATAATACAATACATCTTAAGTTTAAATATACTTAACAAATAAAATATTGTACTTAATAATTGTAGTAAAACATACTATAAATGATTATTAAAAATATATAAATTTACTTTTCAATCTATTTAAATATAGTTTAAATAAAAAGCGGATAAAAGTCATAAAAAACAAGAAGATATCGTTTTATAAATATTTAGAAAATCTTTGATAAGGATACAATATTTTTTGCAGGTGGAATATTATTATTATTTATATAAATAAGTTTTTACTAAAGCAAATTATTATTGTTTAACTTTAACACCGATTAGTATTATAGAACCATAAAAAAATTGTATAGTTTTTTTTTTCACAGCATATATATATGATTAATAAATTTTACACAAGATATAATCTTTTTTATGTAATTTGTAGCTATTTTTAACATTTATTTTTTTATCATTTTTTTTATTAACACAAAAAGATGTTGCGATATAAAATTTAGAAGTAATCATAATAAGATAAGAATTATAGTGAAGAAATTTTTTGATTATTAGTATTTTACAAAAGAAAGATCGTTTGGCATTGTGTATCTTTAAATTTTTTATCATTCGTTATTGTCTTTTTTATTTTTCTCCTTCTCTTTGGTATTTCTAAAAATTTAGATATTTACATTTTGAATGAATAATAAAAATTTCTTTTTTCTTACACAATAATGTTTCAATATATTTTTTTTGTCATGAGTGTCACTTTAAAATATAATTTTGATAGAAAAATGTGATAATATCTGTTAATATTAAAAAAAATATATACTGTCTTTTTGTTATTCATTAATATACAGAAAATACATTTTTTCATATTCAATTGGGCTGATTAACGACAATTCAAAGTTTTCATTGGTGTACTATATGCAAGACAATAATTCATATATGCTTTTCTTTCAAGATAATATTTATAACAGTTATGAATTATAATAATAAACCAGATTTGTAGTAGAAATGTTATAATATATCCAGTTAGAAGTGTGTATATCCTTGCTAATGTTTCAGCAGACAATGCTACAGAATTATTTTTTGGATGATCATCAAATGGTGCAGCATTAAGAAAACGATAAAATATTGTGGTATCTGTTGAAATGGCAATAATTCCTGATATTATTAAAAGTATAAGAACTATAATCGTTAAAATTTGTATTGCTAAATGTGGTATTAATAATGATGCAATATTTTTTGCTACTCCTATAAATGCTATAAATATTACAAATGCTGCTAAACCAAATCCAATCATTGAAATTGTAAATGAGATAGGTGTATAACTAGCTGTTGTGCTATCGTTTTTTAAAGGTGGATTTTGTTGAATATAAACAAGTGAAGAATTTATTAAGAATGCTAGAATCATTAATACTTCTACTGCTATAAAAAGTTGAAATTTATTTTTTTTAATTAAAAATAATACTATTTTATTAGTAACTTACCAACTACAATAAAGGCTCCTGTTTTTATATGAAAACACCCGCACATACATCTATAACGATCGTTAGATTCATCAAATTGTACAGGTTTCGGCACCGAATCAACAATATATCCATTTTGCGTTTGATGTCTAACTAAGAAAGATTTTAAAGAATGTCTTGATGAATTCATTTTTGTTAGGTAGAATAATAACTTCAATGACTTTTTATGTTATATAATAATAGATTGATAATTATTACTATTCTTAAAAAAATTTACTAATTTTTAATTAAAGATAAATGAAATTCAACATATTTTTTATAATAAATAAAATTATATTGGGTATATATATATCATCAAAACAAAACTTATTAAAATATCATGGAAACAAATATTTATTTTTTAATATTTTAATATGACATTTTAAATAACAAAAAAAAAGCTACATAAAAGAATTTTTTTTGCTCCATACCAAAAAAACACAAGGCAATTTTATTTATATTTTAGGAACATAAACACAAGTAACAAAATATCTACTAACAAATAAAATAAGTGTAATGATCGGAAATGTCTAGAAATTGAAAAAACATTTTGAAGTAAAAAGGCAAAAACTTTAACAGAAACATATTTGGGAAAAAAAAATTATAAAAATACTATATATTATTTATAAGAGTTTTTGAAGATGTTCAATATATTTATTATAATTTTCCTCAACAAATATTTCAACTTTCACCCCCTATTAATAGGAGAAAAGAATACAAACATATGTAGTGCATATAGTGTATCTTAGGAATGAAAAATGAATTATAAAGTTTTATGAAAAAAGATTAGTAGGAGAAATAAATATGCATTGTTGTATTGAACGCCTAAAAATATTTTCAATTGTCTTCTATGGACAAATAAAGATATATTATTTATATATATTATATATTTTTATATTTTAACAATGATACAGTTTAAAAATATAAAAATGCAAATTAGTATTGTTCTATAATAAAATGTTAGCAATTTAATTTAAATACTATAAATTGTTATAAATATATAAAGAGAAACACTATCTATTAACTTAATTTGCCCCTGCTTTCACTTTAAACAAATTAACCATAAAAAGAAACATTAAAGTTATGAATAATTAACAATATTAACATACTTGCCATTTAATATACATCTAAAATTTTCGAATATTTTACTTTTTCATAATATCTAAAAGCATTTTTCATTCTTTCAGCATATGTACATATTTGTGTTTTTTTTTCCAAAATATATCCAAAATATAAATAAAAATAAATGATATTCAATAAAAATGACTAATTTTAAAATTTGATTACTGTAAATTATCTATAATTGAACGATGAAGGATATATACATATGTTGCATAAAGAAGTTGGAGAGAAGAAGCAAATTGAAAGTAAATTGAATAAATTAAAAAAATTGAAGGAATTTTAAATAAATATAAAGAAAGAATAACAAAATAGTATTTTTACGTGTCAGATAAATCATCAGAGGTATACTAAAAGTATAAAGATATGCACATATAATGGAAAAAATATTAAGATTTATCTTAAAAATGTTTCCTTAACAAAAATTAAATCATAGGAAGTAAAGGAGGAAATTATCAAAATTTATTTGTAATAATAACCTTAATTATTTCTACTTTAAAGCGTATGTTTAAGAATGACAAAAAGTACATCATAATAAGACTTCAAAATACAAATGTTCTTTTAAATAAAAAAGGTTTCTACTAGTTATCAAGAAAGTTAGGGCAAAAAAAATGTTTGATAAAAGAAATTTTACATTTTTATTTGATGCGAATAAATAAATAATTATTTTTTTTATCTTAAAAGGTTTTTATTGAGTGTGAAAAGTTTTTTTTCTATAAATTTAACATATATGGCATGTATTTTGTTATTAAATAAAAATATTTTCTTACAACAATGTTATGTTGTAATAAAAAAAGTATATAAGCATAGGAATTAATGTTTTATAGTTATAATTTTGTATAAAATATAAAAGGTAAAAACAAATAAAAAAATAGAGTTAAATTTTATTAAAATTTATATAATTATTGTATTCTTAAAAAAAAGACTTTTTGATAGGTGATAATTGATTAGTTTTTATTAAATTATAAGTAATGAGTACTAGGAAAAAGAAAACGTGTTGTGGATTGACATAAATTGTATTATTTTTCATGAAAAAATAGCATATCAAATATAGGATGTCATTTAGCTGTTAAAATTGATTAGATATTAGAAGCTATAATGTATACCAACAACATATTTTATAAATAAAAATCTACCTTTATGTTAATGTATGATAAAGAAGTGAACAAATAAAAATGGTAGGTTCGTGTTATTACTGATATGTGAAAGAGTATGATGGTCCAATATATATACATAAATATATTTAGACATATATATTTATATGTATATTGGTTCTCCAAACCACATATATGACAACAAGGACCTTCTATCATTATTATTACAATCATCTTTGCAGATAGTCAATTGGTACTAATAAGTAAGGGTTGTTTTATATCTTTCAGCATACTTCACTTTATTATTTAATATTAATGTTAATCTTAATTTGGGTAAAATATATGTAATACAATACATAAATAAATATATTCATACAAAAGAAAAAAAATTTTACAATCAAATCTTTATTCTCTTTACAATATACTTTTTTAAAGATATATTAAGAAAATGTCTTAACTTAACAATTACTAATGCCGTTAGTAATATTTTAAAATGTAATATAAAAAAATTATTCAATAGGTAATTACATGATATAAATATATATAAAACTTTGGCTTAATATATAAAACAAATATAGAGTATTCAACCATCTAAATTGACAAACATCAACTATAGAAAAGAAGGAAATGTGAGTGAATGTTACTTAACTATATTTTCATCTGATTCCACATCCCGCTCTCTCCTTAATTTTTCTAAAAATCTTTCAAATCATTATTGAAACAAGTAAATTTATATATATTAATATAAAATAAATAATTTCCCAGTATAAGTAGTTATATATATTTAAAAGTTATATTAGAGAAACAAAATAAACCATGCAATTTATTTTTCCTATTAAATTTAAAATGAAATATAAAAAGCTTGAAATATAATGATAATTTTTCCTTTTTGACAAAATAAAATGTTTAAATTTGAGAAGTTTTTAAACATCCCAACTCATCAAAAATATATATTTAATATTCTATAGAAAAGTTATAAACACATATTTAACAAACAATTTGCCAAAAGTTGCTATTATAAAAATGTGAAAAAAATTAAATATATAACTATGCTTTGATATTTAAATATATTTTATATATATTTATAAAAATATTTTTTAATATACATTTATATATATCTTTATAGATATACATTCGAAGAAGGAGTAGACATTTACATAAAATATAAATCATTTATTTTTATTTGTTTAACACATATCCCACATTCATCCTTCTATCCTCCTCCCATTCATGGTATTAATAATTAAAATTTTTATTATTAAAACGTCATCTTCCTGACTTCTCTCATTTAGGTGGATCATTTTTAATTGATATTATTCTTGGTGGTTTACCTTTATAAGTTTCATACATTAAACTTCTCACATCATCATTACTTTTTTTATTATTAGTATTTGGATTATAGAATGTTATATTTTTAACTTCTTTTTTAGTTTCATGATCATCAAGTGTTTGAGTACTTTCATCAGCCAATGCATTGTCATATCTTAACGCTTGTAGGAGTGCACATTTATTCTTTAAAATAACAATTTTTTTATTAATATACATTTTTTTATTACATTAAAACTAACCTCTGTTTGAAAAATTCCCATTGTTGTATAATGATATAATGGGCTTTCAGTTAAATTCAAGTCATCATCAAAACTATCCATTGTCGCAACTTGAATGCCATTATTATTCCCATTTAATGGTAAATACATTCTAGCTGGAAGCCAATATGCTTTGTTAAATTTTACATGAATAAGATTTATAAATAAGGAAACAAAGGAAAGACCAATAATTGTATAAAAATAAAAAAATATTTGAAATATAATGGGAAAATCTTCAAATTGCACCTCACTGGATCCAATTGTTGAAAGGAGATTAAATATAAAAAATATTGTTGTGTAGTTATCAAAATTTGATTGATGATAACTCGCAAAAATACTACCAAATGTTATCCATCCCAATAATGACATTATAACGATAAATAATGGCATATGAAGGAGTCTTTCTGTGGTATTTAAACGATAATCTGTAAAAACTCTCCCACCTGACTCTTTAATTTGCCTTTCAAATTCATCTTCCTGTACTGGTTGTAATGTACAAAATCTGAATACATACCATAGTTGTTTGAAAATGATAGATGGAAGTGAAAACAATTTAACGAGGAGATATTCAATATCTTTAATAACAATTATTGTTAAAGGAATTCCAATTATACTAAAAAACAATGATAATATTTTCCCTTCAATTGTAATGGGAGCAATATTATTGTATCCTAATGTTGTAATTGTTGTAAAAGCATAATTTAATGATTGTGTGAAGGTGCTATTATAAATTTTACCATTTATCCTTCCATAAACAAATTTTTCATAAGTACCAAGTTTTTCTTGCATTAATTCATTTAAGTAAATCGTTTTCTCATCATGAATAAATACTAATAGTTTTGAATTATTAAAAATATGTGGTAACAATTCATTTGTTATAAATCTAATTAAAAATTGTTATAAAAAAATGTATAATTATATAAACTTACTCTTTTCTTCTTTGATTAATTTTATTTCGATAAGTTTGGTAGTGCGATCGAGCATTTGCAGATTCAAGGATAAAAAATAATGAAGCAAAAGTTAATATGTACAATAAATATGTGAATAATAAAATAATATGTCCTAATCCCCAATCATGGTAAAATTTTTTTACCCTTAGTAGTAAAATATATGCTTGCCTATTACTAATACACATTTCGTTGTTTTTATTTTTGAATACAATAAAATAATATCTAAATCATATGGTAATTTTTGGCAAACCTCTAAAAACACTAATAATATTTAGAAGCAAAAGTGAATTTTGACTGCTATTAACTATATCTTAGATATCCATATATAATGGGGGAATCTTTTTTAGAGATATGATAAATAAAAGATTTGACACAATAATTTATATATGTACAGGATTTTGACATAAAAGTAAAGAGATAGTATTATAAAAACAATACTATATTATGTTTAAATAAAATTTATGTGTTCACATGGGATTAATACATCTATTTATTTATGAAGAAGAAATTTATAACTATTTGATAACTTTCTGATTTTGAAATATATATTGTCTCTTAAATTGTTGCATATATATAGTATTACAGTTTCTTAAATTCATATAATTGCTTTTAAATCCCAACAAAAAATGTTTTCATTGTTGAGAGGACAAAATTAAGATAAATGATTTGCAAAATTAAAAAAATGAAAGTTTTCTATCCCATTTTTTACCATAAAACACTTTTTCTTAATACTTTAAATTAGATTTTGATAAGAAAAAATCATTTCAAGTATTCAATGTTTAACTCTTAAAAAAACGTATTTTTTTAAAATAAAAATTATAAAGAAATGTACTTTTGTTTGCTGAATCATTTTACCAAATTAAATATAAGATGCAAAATGAACTTTATGAAAAAAAATTGTATTATAAAGGAAGCAGCATAATTCTTTATAGTATTAAAAGAAACATCTTATCTTAGCAAAATAAAATTTACATTAACAAAGTTGTAAATATAATTAACAATTCTTATGAAATTTTAAAAGTACAATAATTTTATTATCTGTTAATAAGTAACATATTATGAAAGATGAATTTATAATTGATGTTTGTAATATTTATTGATATATTAATAAAACATAACAGTAAAAATTGTTTTTGGCATACAAAATTCTATAAGTACATTTTAAATATTGGTAATTATACATTCGTTTATTATTATCATAATATTGTACATTTTTTTAAAATATTTCTCATAAATTTTAATTAATTTAATTATTAATAGAATTCATCTTCCTTAGGATGATAAAACGAAGCAAGTTGATGTTTGTCAACGCTATAAACTTTTGAATATTTCAAAACATATTTACATATAAGTGGTATATATTGTAGTGAAAAAAAAATTGCAAAAAAACATAAGTTGCACTGTCTTTTTAACGAATATACGAATCATTTTAATGGTTGGAATATTTAAAACAAAAACTTTGTTAATGGAAAAATATATTTCTAATACAAATCAATAAAATATACATGCTTTTTTATTTCGTGAACAATTTAATCAGCACTTTCCATAAAATAATCAATGCAATGATTGACATTTATGTAATTTTATCAATTATATCAAAACATAGACGGAAATTTCAAATTTGTACTTGTTAAAAATCTTTTAGACTTAAAATAAAACTAACATTAAAATCACATATATTTACTAATGTAAATTTTTAATTTAAAAATCATTATTTAGTATATAACAATGTAAGTTATATTGAAATTAATTTGTCCTATAACATCTCATGATAATGATAGTACAAAAATTAAATAAATTTATGTTAAAAAATTATTTATTTTACATGATCAATGATACATTTTGTGGATTAAACTTAAAGCAAAATATTTATTGATTTAATGCTATTAACATTAATAGAAAATAAGTGTAAAAACTAAAATAATATTAAAAATAAACTTAAGTAATTTTATTACTTAATTTGAAAGATTTATTATCAAACCAAAAATTTTCTTTATGAATATCCAGCATTTTTAAATTAAAATGCAATTTTTACGAATAAGCTGAAATATGGAAAGGTAATTAAAATATTTGTCATTAATTCATAATTTGAAATATTTTAGGTTTTCCTAGGAACATTATTGTTGATGGATATTTATATAATTTGAATATATTATTAATTTTTATGGTAGTAAACATTTTTTGCAATCTTTTTGAACAAATCAAATTATGTTTCACTTTTTTGTTAAAAAAAATTATTTTTATTTATACAGTGTTGTTTTAAAATCACTACACAAAATCATGTTAAATATTTTATTTAATTAATCACCAGATTTATTAATACAACTCGTTCATTAATGTTTTTATTGTTGTCGCAGTTATATTTTAAATAAATAACTATACAAAATATTATTAAACTAATTTCTAAATAAACTAGATTTTAATTATTAATTTATTATTTTCACTATTCAAAACACAATGTCTACATTTTAAAACATAAAAAATGATACTATTTTCACATAAAAAAATCAAAAAGAAATCTTGTAAAAAAAACTGGTAAAAAAGCTGTATAATAAGAATACTTACTACAGCAATTCCTACAAACTCTAATATGACAGAAACTACTGCAAAATCTAGCAAAACGGAATTTTTACAAAAACCTTCGTACCCTGTCAGACGAAATTCTATATATATTTATGTTCCCAAAAAGTGTAATCAAGTGATTAAAAATATTCTTCACGTATTTAATAGAGAAATAGGATTACTATTTGATATCAGCCTAAACGACAATTTGCTGTGAAACAGGCATCGAGTTTTATGAACCTTCAAAAGGCTCTGGTGAAGTAAAAGTTCCATGTAATATAACTAGTCCTACAGAAATACATTTGCAGAAGAATGTCCATTAAAATATGACAAGATTATTGTCTATATTGGTCTTTTTTTGGGATTTAGTATAGAAATATCACGTCCAGATAGTAATAAATATATAAAAATCATTTATTATAATATTAAAAAAAATTACATGAAATATTGTAAACCAGCAAAAATTAATATTAATGCAGGGATGACGATTTTGACCTTGGGTCTATAGTATTTTCTGACCAACTCTTTGGAAATGTAAACGGTAGAAGGCTTACATATGAGTTTAATTAATATAATAATAGTTATAAACATTATCTAGTAATATCACCAAAGCTTTTACCACGGTGATTACAAGCTACTTTATGACTTTTATTTACATGGCTTTCCTCCCCGAAAACAACAACATTGGTTTCAAAGTTGATAATATCCAAAAAACTGTAGATATGGTATGTGTCGATTTTATTTTCAAGGACTCGATTAGAAAAAACTAACAATAGTTCGAGACCTTATAATAATCAGAAGTATTTTAACGCGACAGAAGAATTAGATTATAAATTATATAATAATCTTACAAGAGAGTGTTATTATACAATACTATAAAAAAATAAAAGTTAGAAATAAAAGATGATAATGTCAAAAAATAAGTGTCCAATTTATAATGATAATATATAGGTATATAAAATCTTAATGGCAACGGTGTATAACCTTTTCGATATTATAAAAACATTCCAAGTTTAGCGTTGAATCAACAGATGCTTATATTTATTTTAAAATTACAAAATTCGTAATCTTTTGGTGGTTTCTTTTCAAGAAGTTTATTATCTATTGCTTTGTAAGAAAATTTTGGAAATATCGCTATATATGTTACTTTTGATTACATTTTCAAAATATATATTTTACTATTAGTATTTGAGAGATGTGTACATTAAACTATCTTTGAACATGTCTTATATGTTTATTGATGATGTTTAATCAAATTACGATATCTGCAGGATAGACTTCAGAATTACAAAGTGAAGCGTTATATTAATTGAAAACTACTCTTTTAGTGATTGTTGACAGTAGCAAGAATTTGACATGGAAAAAGTTCGTATTATTTTTTTTGAGCAATGTCCATCAAAAATAGCCATAATATATTCAATTTCTTCTTCGCGAAACAATTTTTTAAAATTTGAACCTTAGAAATTTCTTACCTGCATAAGAGTGAATCCTAGTATGAATTCCAAAAATATTTAATACTTTTGAAATAGAGAATTCTAAAGCATCTATAAATAAGCATTATTTAACAATTGTGATATCTGTTAAAAATGGTTTGAATAGTTTGACATCTTTATATGATTTGGGAATTTGCTTACTTTTAAAAATGTTGTTTTCTTGAATATATAACGATTATGTATTTTCTTCTCCAATGGTGTGATGAGTGTATCAAATGCTTAGATTTCTTGAATTCTCTAGAAAAAACATAGTTAGAAATAACGAAAACTTTGTTTATTAGAAAATTATTGCAATAGCAATGTTAATTATTAAACAAATTTTTTATAGTTGTTATGATTAATAGTATTTATTTAATAAGGAAAACTTATACTAATCATATTTAAAGCAGTTGTTTGGGTACAACCGAATACACACCAGTTTTGGTTGTATTCTTCCCTTTTATACTATTTCTTGATCATTGATAGTTGTTCTAACTGCTCTTTGGTTTATTGTTTGATACAGTTTAAAAATTAATCTTTTCTTTCTGAATTATCAGGTATCATTACATCCCCTCGCTATGGAGATTCGTTCACTGGATCTCCATATTTTATCATATTTATTGGTTCTTTCTTTTGCTTGATTATCAGTTTTCTTTGTCTTATTGGTCATTCGTTCTATTGATCATATTTTTCTTTTACTGGTAAGTTACTTTTCTTCTTCTTTCTTTTTTAATCCTTTCTATTTTCTTTTCTTTCTTTCATGTTCTTCTTATATAAACTTTTTGATAAATTCCTCTGCATTTTAACATGGCTTTCAATATATATAGCCATTTTCTAATAAAGATGGTTTTTATTTAAAGTTTTATTTTCATTATTATTATTTCATTTGTCTAGATATCTTGTCTATATAATTTTTATTGTTTTATTTAAGTTTTTTTCTTTCTAATTTTAGTTTATTTTCTATTATTTTCAAATGGAGTGTTACGATCAACAAACATTGTTCTTGGCTGTGGGATTTTCAATAGTATCAACTATTTTAATAATGTTGATTGTTGGTCGTCTCATACGACATTTCCACCCGTCTCAACATATTCAAAATAGACGGGTTGTTATGAGTGCTTTCTATTCTGCACAGGGCCGCCAAGTTGGCTTTAATTTGTTAGTTTTTTGTTTCTTTTTATTCATTACTTTAATTTTCTCTTTCTTCTATTTATAGTGCTGCTGATCCTGTAGTTCCAGCTTATGAGGAGAGAAGTGATCATGCAGCTTCTAGTAAAATAAGGGAAATAGAGGCATAATATTAAATTTATTATTAATTGTTGTTGTTTTACATAAAATGTTGTTGACTATTTGCTCCATTGAGATTTTTATTTGTTTTTATTAATTTTTAAGATTTTGTTTATAATTTGTTGACGGTGGATTTTTGATTTTTTAGTTTGAGATACTTTCTTTCTTTAGCATCTCGGCATTTATCTTTAGTTCTTTTCCCGTCATTCTTCCTTTCCCCGTGATCTTACGTATCATGTAAGTATCACCATAAATGTGTTTGACAACAATATATGGTCCTTCATATTGTGGTGTATTCTTTTGTTTAGTTGTTCTTGTATTGATAATACGTTTCCATACTTTCTCACCTTCATGTAAAAGATTTGAATTAGTTACTTGTTCCTGTGGAGTGGTTGTTTTAAAAAGATCCAACATACCACTTAGCTTCGCATGTATAGGTGATCCAGTAATAGGATGCGGTTGGGTGTTCAATATGATTGACATGGGACTCATTTTTGTTGTAGTATGTTTCGTGTTGTTATGGGCAAAAACACACATATGTATTGAATTATTGGATACATCATAGAATCGTAATCTTTCTCTTAGTGTACGTAAAAATCTTTCTGCAATGCTGTTTCCTTTGTGGTGATGTGCAGATGATGTGAGATGTTGAATTCCTAAGTTGCTGAGAAAAGTGACAAATTTCGATGATTTGAAAGTGGGCCCATTGTCGCTTCTAATTGCTCTCGGGAATCCAAAATTGCAAAACATTTTCATCAATTCCGTGGTTGTGGTTAAAGCTCCTTGATTCTTGGTGACCGCTAATTGTACAAATTTGCTAAATTCGTCCACAACCGCTAGAACGTATGTACCTTCTTCGATTACTCCATAATCAATGGATAATGTGTGAAAAATGTCATTAGGTCTCTCCAAGTGCTTTTTTACAACCGGAACTTTTCTATTTGGCTGTTCTTTATTGGCTAAGCAGTCCGGACAACTTTCCCAATTTTTCCTCATGTCTTTTACCATGTCAGGCCAAAAGATCCGTTGGAAAAATTCAGCACACTTCTTGAGTCCAAAATGACTTCCTAATAGTGGGTGTTTGTGATACCGTGTTAAAAGTTCTTCTCGTAATATTTCTGGAACATAGAAACGATTTGTGTTACGAACAGTGACCAAAGGTTTTCCGTCGTATTTATAATTATCCTCCGCCGTGTAGTAATTAATAAAATTATTAATGTTGTAGGGTGTATCATATGGATTTATCATTACTGGAAATGCAGCATCTATGGCTGTTATGAGGTTAAACGTTTCTCGTGAAAGATAATCGGCCATGTGATTATCTGGACCTTTGACATAATCAATTTTCACATCGAATTCCATAATAGCGAGTTGAAATCGCTCCAATATACCTTTTAGGTTTTTATTTTTTATTAGAGCTAATAGAGGCTTGTGATCTGTGTAGACTTGGGTTTGTTTTCCATAAATGTAACTTTTAAATGTGCGCAATGCATATATTAATGCAATTGCTTCTAGTTTGATGGGTGGATAATTCTTTTCGCTCTTTGTTAATGATCTGGATATAAATGCCACTGGACGATTGTCTTGTATTAACACAGCTCCAATACCTTGAGTGGAGGCGTCTGTATGAATTTCATATGTTCCTCGGCTATCAGGTTTTTTAAGACAGGCAGCATTTATTAATGCTGTCTTTATGTTGTTAAAAGCAGTTTCCTGTTCATTAGTCCACTCAAATTCATTGGAGATGCGATATAATGGTTCGGCCATGTGTGCAAAATTGGGTATGTGCCTCCTAAAATAGGATGCAGCTCCCATAAAAGACTTGACTTCTTTAGCCGTTGTTGGAGATTTTTTGTTTGCCAAAGCTGATATTTTGTCTTGGTGTGGTTTAATTCCATGGAAGTCAATTGTGTAGCCTAAGTAGTTTATTTGTAATAAACCAAAACTACTCTTCTTTAATGATATCTTCATGCCGTTTTCTGCGATCCGTTTAAGGATGGCTTCAATGTTTTCTAAATGCTCTAACTCATCGTCCGAAGCTGTTAGAATATCGTCAATATACACAAAAGTATTAGTAAGACCGAAAAGAACAGTTTCCATGATTCTTTGAAAGGCATCTGGACTTCCTGTCAAACCCATAGGCATTACTTTATAACTAAAGATACCCTGGTGGGTGACAAAAGAAGCTAATTTTCTAGAAGATGCATCCAGAGCAATCTGGTGAAATCCAGATTTCAAATCAAATGTGGAGTAGAATCGTTTTCCGGCTGCTTCATTGAGAATATTTTGTATTCTTGGTATGTGATGACTTTGTGCTTCAATTAATGAATTAATTCTCCTGAAATCAACTACGAAGCGCCAATTGGAATCTTTTTTCTTTACTAATACGACTCTTGAAAGATAGGGACTGCGTGAAGGCTCTATCATATCCTCATTGATCATTTGTTTGATTTGCCGTTCAATTTCTGCTTCCTTTTCTCTCGATAATTGTTGTGCTCGTATAGGCTTTGGTAATGAATCTTTGTCTTTCAACCGGATGGTTAATTTTTCTTTGCCTTTATATCTGCCGATTTTGCCATCGTATTCATGAAATGCTAGTTTATATTTGACAACTATCTTTTTTAATTTCTCTATGTTTCGTTTTGATAAATTGCACTCCTTCCAATTAATGAGTGAAAGTAATGCATTATCTGATAATATTTCATTTCCAGGATAGGGTGGTAGATTTTCTTCCCAATCTCCCCCATCTGGTATGAGTTCTTCTCCCTTGATAGTAATAGAATTGTCATTCGCTGCTATGATACCGGCAATTCTCCCTACTTGCTTATGCTTTGGTAATGTTACCGGATTCCTTCCCATGTTGATAACTAATACCGCATACTGGTTATTATGAATATTACCTAACTGGTTACAAGTTAGTAGAAGATTATCTTTCCTGAATGTATCGTTGACAGTAAAATAACCATGTTCATAACAAAAATTACTTGTTTGTAGCTCACAGTGAATAATATTTGATGAGTAAGGGGGTAACGTAACTTTCTTTATGGAATATAATTTCGACGAATTGTTGATATTGTAAAATTGATCTCCAATTTCTATTCTTCCACGCTTCCAATTAAAAAGTGTACTATCTCCCATGTCTTGTAAAGTTTGACGTCCGATTATGAAATCGTGATTTATTTCTTTACTTATCAGAGATGGTACTGTGATTTGTTTATTGCCAATTGTCAAATAAACATCAACTTCTCCCTCAAAATGCATGGTTTGGCCATTCGCGGCTCGTGCTTTCTGAGTCGTAGATCGTATGGTACTTTTATATTGATCACTTAATCGAATAATGCTATTCCAGTGTATTACATTGAGATTAGCACCAGTATCTATTAATGTGTCTAGTTGCATGGTGCCAACATTCAGAGTAATAATGGGACTAGCTTCATTCAATATTTCGTTTATTTCCATTTCTTCATCTGTGCGTACTTGAATGGAACGATATTTAGTTGAATCATCGACAATATACAATGGAGCTTCTTCTCTAGACGTAGATGGATGTGGATTAAACCTATTCCGAATATGATGAATGCCATTCTTAGTTAATAATGTCATAATAATAGAAATGAGTGCGACTATGCTGCTTGGCATACCTGTCATAGTTTCGTCAATTCCTTTTTTTGGTATGTTCGCAATCCATTCTGTTAAATCAGGGGAGTTTGCGCAGTGACAAGTTACTGATGTTGTCGAATTTGAAAGTTTTGTGTCAGCTTGTTCTTCTTTAAGTTGTTTCAAGAATGTAGGAATTTCAGATATAGCTGTGTGCAAGTCATTTATCTCTGGTCGAACATCAATAGTGGGTGTATAAGAATTTATCGCGTGTTCCAGTTTCGTCATGCTATATTCAATTCCAGAAATGCGCTTATCCAAATCTGTTGGTGTACGATGTTTCAAGCTATTTAGATTGGCGTTAACATTCTTAAGATCGCAGGGTGGACAAGATAATGCTGGAATCGTGGGACATTTAAAGTTATCCATATATTTTTCCAAAGTATTCAGCTTTGTAAGTAAGTCTTTGGGGTCATTTGCTTTCATTGAAGAGGATAAAGACTGAAGTTGTTGTTGAAAATTGCGAAGTTGTTGAGTTTTTTCTGAAACAGACGATTGGTAGTCAGTTATTCTGCTATTCAATGTCTTAATAGCCATATCTTTCTGATCCAGCTGTGATTTTGAAGTTAACCGAGAATTCTCATAATCAATTTTTAGATCTTGAATTGTACGTTCCAATAACTCTTTATCCTTAAGCCATTGTTCCTTTTCAAGTTCCAAATTGCGTAAAGCAATCTTCAATTTTGACTTTTCATCTTCACATCTGGCCAGTTCATCCTCTGTAGATTTACGTATCTTGACTACAGCATCATCTTTTTGTTCAAGGGGGGGTCGTTTTCTAAGGGCTATTTGAGTTTCTGAGGCCACAGGTGGCGGTGATGGGATTATTGGTTCTATCTTTACTGGAGGATGATTGGAGATTTCAATAATTTCAGGACATTTCTCATTACTGTCAAAAGTATCAAAATATTCCAAATAGTGGCTAGCTCTTTTTGCAGCAGATACTTTGTAACTATTAGTTGCAATTGGTACGACGCCATATTTGTTACCACTTAAATCTTCAAATACTTTGGTATTATCACATAGTGCTTCTGTATTGTGTAATTGAATTTCTGAACTGTCCTTGTCGTTAATGTATATGGAATGAATCTTCACATAAACACTTGGATCTGTCAAAATACAGTTATTAGGTATTCTGTATATTTGCATTGGCAAGGCATCGTCCTTAACAAAATTCCTAAAGTTTTTGTATAACAATTTAAAATTCTTAGGCTCTGTCAAACAAGTAGTATTAGTTGCTCCAGCCAATGGAAGACATAGGCAAAATATTAAAATACATATTGTAAAGGCGTTTTTAATAACTAATGTTAACTCTCTTAGTTGATTACATGTTTCATCAAGTTTAGAATTGGTTGATTCAATTTTGTTTACGTAACTATTTCTTGAGTTATTGTATTTATTCGCTTTATAATTGGCATTCGGCTGCTTTCTATTGAAGGTGGCCTTATTTTTCTTTTCATGGTTGTAACCCTGTGAAGCATTCTTTTTGTAATTCGGAGAAGTTGTATTGTAATTAGAAAAATTTGTATTGTATCGGGGTTTGTAATATCTGTTGTTTTTATTAAAGAATTTCTTATTAAATTGTCGGGAGGTCTGGATAGCATTAATCTGGTTATCATCTCCAAATATTATGGCAGTATTTTCTACTTCTGTAAGTTTTTCGATAACTTCTTCGTACTTCATCTTCTGTAGTCCCGGTATGGGAAGATATTTCTTAACAGACTTGTTTAATCCTTTTAATAAAAGAACATAAATTCTTGTACTAATTGTATCAGCATGAATAATTCTATTGAACTCATCCGTTCCTTCTAGCTGTCGGTGATATTCTTCAAAGCGTTTGCTGTAGTTCAGGATGGATTCATTTTGGCCTTGTACAGGTGCGTCTAATTTGCATTTTTCATTTTCGGCAATTCCAGTAGAGTGAAGAATATGTATCATTTTAGTAAAAATCTGTTCGATATCATCATTCTTATCAGTCCATGCTCGTTTCATAATGTTGTCAAATCGGTTTCCATCGGGAATAAGTTTGTTTAAATAATTTTTGGCAATCTTCATTGTAAGGGGAATACGTTCTTCAGTCAAAGCAATTGTCTTAAGCATTGTCAATGTTTGAGTAATCCATTTTTCCAGTTCTCGTACAGTTGTACCGTTAAATGGTACTAAAAGTCCATCAGCTCTGATGTTCTTCATCAAATCTTGGTTAATCTTGTTTTGTTGTTCAGCGGTATCTTTGATTTTAAATTTGAATATTGGAGGGTGTATTTCGGCTGTGATTCCATGTGTTCTGCGTAGGCCATCGAATTCCTGCTTCATTTGTTGATATACCTGTTGTTGTTCATTGGTGCTTTTGTCAAGAGCGTCCTCCTGCATTCTGCGCCATTTAGGTTTCAAAAGTTCGACTGCAGTCTCAAAGGCTAATAAGTCCGCATCATTGCGTTTAGTCCGGCGAAATATCGTCTTCATACGTCAAAGGTCTGCAATGTATAAAATAAAGGTGATCCATATGATACATCTGCTATAGACGAATAATAGCAGTAACCGTTAATCTCGAGAATAATTATAGCGGACGCAGGAATAAAAGTAGTTCAATCGTGGAACCTCCATGTTATGATTAATAGTATTTATTTAATAAGGAAAACTTATACTAATCATATTTAAAGCAGTTGTTTGGGTACAACCGAATACACACCAGTTTTGGTTGTATTCTTCCCTTTTATACTATTTCTTGATCATTGATAGTTGTTCTAACTGCTCTTTGGTTTATTGTTTGATACAGTTTAAAAATTAATCTTTTCTTTCTGAATTATCAGGTATCATTACATAGTGTTGCTATTTTATACGATTTATTGGTTCCACTGTTTTTATAATTATATAATGTTAATTCCATTTCTTCTCCATTTCATGTAGAAAGATGTCCAGAGAGGAAGTTTACCAGCGCATTTTGATATCTAAGCAGATAGTATAAGTGAATTTATGGTATTTGTAGAATGTTGTACATATATTTGTTATACTTGGGTTACTGTGATTCACGAATAATAGATAACAAGTTTTTATAATCATTGTAAATATGAACAGAACATCTTTGAACAATTCCAACAAAAAATGAGAGAGAGAGGAAATTATGACCTTTAATTCTTGCATTCCAATCATTAAAATGTTTTTATAGTGATGTTGTTGGAGGCATAAACCTACTTAGTGTATAATTTTGTCAAATGGTTTACTAATATTAAAAATATTTTTCGATTGTTGCAAGAAAAAAAGACTAATTCTAAATTAATTAAATCAATAGTTAGAATAAATGGAAATCTCATTGAATATGTGACAGCAATATGTTTACAAACTTACAATTTTTTGTAATTAGTAGATTGAATTATTGAATCAGAAATCAAAATAGGAGTTTTAGAACATTCTTTTGTGTATGAGTAATAAATTTGTTCATTTTAGATTGCTGAGCTAAATAATCTTTGACGTATCTGTAACCCTGCTCGAGGGTTATCCTGTTTTGGTGTCTGGAATAGATAGTTTCCGAAGGTAGAACAAGGTTAAATATATTCATTAACTTTTATCATCTTTTAACATTAATAGTCACAATTAAATATGTCTTATTATAAACTCGTCCTTCTTCGTTCTTCCATCTTTCAAGAGTGATTATATTCTTCAGATCTTTCTTTATATATTCGCCTGGCTCTGGGCGTGTCTGACACAGAGCCTAGACAATGCTTCCTAACTTTATTACAACAACTGTCTGCATATCGTTTACAAAAATAGCATATACAACGGTATTTCCACGATTGATAAATAAAAAAACGGACCGGGAAATTTACAACAAAAATTTTGATTTTAGCCCAAAAGCGATGCTTTTTCAGTTATTTCTGTGTTGGTAAAATCATTTCGTTAGATAAAAATTTGGACTTCTCAAGAGAAATTTTTAGGTTGTGAAAAGTAACAACCTTGTAAATTGAGACAACTTCCTTCGAATGTAAAATGCAAATTCTTAGTATTAATAAAAGTATCATTCCGAAATTTTATGCTAGTTGTTTCAGCTAGAACTTAATCGATAATGGATTGGAAGTTTGCAGATGTATAGATCTTCATTTAATGTGTCAACCAATCGTTTGAGAATCGGCATGGTTAAGTAGAACCTGAGTTTACGCGCTTCAGAGGTTTAAACACTTTGAAAATTAAATGTATTTTATAATCAAAAATAAAATTAATTTTTATCGATGAATAATAGTTAGGAAAGAGGCATTTTTTATAAGATGCATATCCAGAGTTATTCTAATTAACCTTTTTTTAGAAATTATGTATTTCTTCAAAAACATTGCTTCTTTCATTTTATTTACAAATCTACCAATTGTTCTATATCTAATCTTAAAAATCAAACAAATCGATTTTTTTAACAACATTAAAAGTTTCTTGTAGTTGACTTTTGAAGGGAGTAGGTTTTATTATCGAAACTGAAATAAATTTAGGAAAAATTATAAAAGTCTTTTGTAATTGAGACATACACTAAATTCCATATTTAATTTTCATGCATAACCAAATTAGGTATGGTTTGTTTAATAATAGTGATGTTACTTCAACAACTTCTAATTACAAAAAGTATGCTGTAAATTCGGACAGACTGTTGAATTCGTAAGAAAGTAGTTTAAATTCAGTTA
Organism: Strongyloides venezuelensis; assembly: GCA_963280985.1. NCBI lineage: Eukaryota > Metazoa > Nematoda > Chromadorea > Rhabditida > Strongyloididae > Strongyloides > Strongyloides venezuelensis. Next base: position 6,671,030 of record CAUJLX010000001.1, on the reverse strand, counting down.
CTACTGGGATCATGATGATGGCGGTAGTTGTTGAAATTCTACTGTTGGTAAAATAAGAACATGACTAAAACATGATTAAAAAAAAACTTAAATGAGAAATAACGTTTCAACAAAAATTTTTCCAAAAAATTAAAAATTAGATAAACTTTTACTATTAATATTCAAATGATTATTTTATTCAATCACAAATTGTGCAATTAAATGTTTATAGTCCTAAACATGATTCTTATAGAGATTCTTTATTTCAAAATTATTTATTTATGATGCTCATTTGTAAGATAATTTTACTAAAAAATTTAAAACGTTTTATAGAGTTAACTTTCAGAACTTATCGTGAAATTTGCTTTATTAAATTGTTAGAATATCACAGATATAGTATCATATAAAATTATTAATTTAAAAAAAATTTATGAAAGTTTAAATCAACAGAACATGTGACGACTTATAATAAAAAAATATAAGATACTATATTTTATGTTTATTTATATCTTATCAACTTAAATTAAAGAAATTTTTAGTTGTTTATACTGTTCCAATTAAGCGATTATATTGATAAAAGATAAACATGCATTGATAGTGAAAATTTAAAAACAAAAGCATGTGAATTCATAAACTTTTTAAAATAATAGAGAATTTTAAAGATTCATGTATGAAAGAATTCTGGAGTTAAGAATATTGGTTGAAAATACTTTAAATAAAAAAACACTGAACAAAAAAAAGACTATTGTTTTAACATCAACCTATTAACTGCTTAAAAATTTTACAAATGCTTTTATTTTTACGATGTTTAGAAATAAAAATTGTCTGATTAGAAATTCGTATTTTTTTAAACTAAACTACAAAATGAATTTTGGAAATCAAAGAATATGTTGACATTCAAATAGATTATTAAAATCATGATTTGTTTTTTTATAACTATTAGTAGTTTTAATAGTCCCGATATCTATTTAGTTAGCTAATAAATGTAAAAAGTATATTTATAAGTTTCCGATTATACATTAATTTAAATATTCATTTATTCATCGTTATAATAATTTTAAAAAACTAAAAATATAAATTTATTTCCAACAAACTCTATGAATTTCAAATATTTTTTAAAGTGCCAAATGATGAGATGATTTGGGAATTGTAAAATTTAAATTTCGTAAGAAGTTTAAAAGAATGAAACTATCATCATTATAGCATAATTACTTATATTTTTATAACATATTAGATTGTTTAAAAATAATGTTATTTTCGTTAGTAAAATTTTTAGGTATTCGTAATTTTCTAATATGTTTAACTTTCGCTACCAATTATGTATCACTTTTTAAAACTACTTAAGTTCTGTATTTATCACAAACTTGCCTTTTTTATTGTCGTTAAATAAAAAGTTTACACTAATCTCAAAAAACTAAATTAAAATCGATTTTAGAATCATTTGATTTTTTTTTCTAAAAGTTAAACTTAAACAGATATTATTTAAATTCCTGTAAAACTTAATATTACATTTAGTTTATATTCAGTTATAAAATATTTCATATTAGAAAATTAAGTAGTCATCGAGATGAAAATCACAAATGAACAAGTAGTTATTGAGAATATGATTTTATAGTTATAAGAAAACATTATTCGAAAATAACAGTTTAGAGACGTAAGAAAAAAATTGTTAGGGTGTTTAAAAAACAACTCTGCTATTATTGGAAAAATTGAAAACATAAAAATAGCTTTTTTTTTTAACAGTCTAGTAATATTATTTGCAATATGGTAATTAAGAATTTTTTTAGTATTTTTTTATCATTATTTCAATCTCTACTGATTTAAATAATAGTGAAAAATGTATTTTCTAGTTATTATGAGTAATTATTTTATCGTATAAAAAATGGAATTTATAATATATTCCAATATGTAATTGTGCTTGAATAAGAAAATGATAAAAAGCTTATTAACGTGAATTTAAACTCTAGTATTTTTTCATTGATTATTTTTATAAACTCATTTCTGTTTTCAGTAAATTAGAATAGGCGATCATTAGAAATATTGTAAACAAGTTTAAACGTGCTATATTTAAATACAATTTAATTTATTTTTTAGTGTATCAAAATAATTTTAACAAAAAAAAGTGTCAAGATTATTTGAAAATTCAAAATGTTATTTTTCCTAAGAAAATTTTTATGCATTTTATCTACATTTTATTTAGTAGACTGTCAAATGCCTACAATTCTTTATTATACAAAACATATAAGAAGTAGACTTTTTTTTTTGCTATGGAAAAACTACTTTTGCTACAAAATTAGATATGGTAAAACAAATTGTAAAAGACAATAACCATTATCCTCCATGTTGTTTATACATACAGCAAATTGAATACAAAAAACATTTTTCTTTATTTGATGATAGAATTATTAAACCACCTGAAAAAGTAACTCATATAATTAGGATGAAAAGTAAAGCATATGACTGCAAACCAAGTAAGTATTGTCCATTAAGACATAGAATCAAAGAAGTTTATAGAGATGGGATTTTAATATATGAATGTTTTGGAAATTATTTTAAGACATTTCAAGAAGCTCGTTTTTATTTAATGGTGCGAACCAAATATCGTGTAAGATTTAATGGAGAAAGAAGAATATCATTTGATCAAAATGAACCTCCAATAAATGTTAGATTTGCCAAACAGAAAGGTATAAAACTTTCAAAGTCTCTAGACTCAGGTTTAGATATGATCTAAAATTAAGTCATTTTGTTGTTGATTTTATTTATAAACGAATATAAAAGTCATATAAAATATTTCTCATCAAAAAATTTTTTAAATTATATTGCAACATTTGAATCAAATGTTAATTTTTATGTATTTTAATCCAATATGAATTGAGCAAAAATTTTATGATCTTTAATAGTGGCAATAGTTATAAGCTTTTTTATAGAGGTGCTATCCTCTTTAATATGAATCACAATATGAGTAAGGATGTAGTTTATTTAACTTAATAATAATAATCAAAATGAACGAAATAAAATGTGATATTTTAGTGAATATTCTTCTATTTATATCCTTTTTACTTCAACGCCTTCTATGGGCGTTACATCCCCTTTTCAGTTACTTTGTAGCGATATAGGAATGTATCTGTTCTGATAGTTATTGTTCTTGTAATGCCGATGTTAGAAAATATTTTCTACAACTGATTTTGTATCTGATATTTGATATTTTAATTTTTTTCTTTAATAATCTTAGTAGTTTTCGGCAATAATAAGAAAATAAATATGTAATAATAATGCGGTAATTGATCATTGACATTTTTAATCCATCAATGCTTTATTTTATAATCATCAAAAGTTTTTGCATATAAGGCTCTAAAAATTATTTTTTATTCCTTTTTTATCATTGTGTTGATACGAAATAAAAAGATGCCAGCCGTGTAAGTTTTATTTTGTCTGGACTTTATTTATTAATTCTTCTTTTTAGTAACTATGGAGAATTATGTAGCCGCCACGGCTACTACTCAACATCAATGGCTCCACCAACTACCACTGTTGGAGTTTCCGGAGCCTTCAAGAAGGAAATGGCTGCTTGGACCATGTTAGCTATCCAAGTAATGGGTTACTGCTAGCCATTACTGGAGTTTTTGATTCTAATGGTTTTGACAGCGGCTTATCGGAAAATTAGGAAATGGGCGAAAGCCTCCAAGAAAGAGCCCTGTCCCCATTGCGGCTCAGTGGTTTTTGGGGAAGAGAATGATGCTCCAGGAGCACCACCATCACCACCGTCTTCACCACCTCCAACTCTAATCATCTCTAAGGAGGTTTAATTAAAATTTATTATTGTATTGTTTTCTTTTTTATAATAAATTTTATTTAATAAGTTTAATTTTTTTTTAACTTTTGTCTAACTTTATTTTCTTAGTTCTTTTATAATGCACGATCATTTCTTATGTAACGTGTTATTTTTTTCTTCTATACGAGGATGTTTTTATAATCCTCTTAGTATATATCTTTTTATATAAAAAAGTATGTATGTTTTTGTTTTGTCAAATGTTCTTGACCTGATATGTCTAGTGTTAGACAATAAAAATAATTTTTTACATTTTCTGTAAATATTATACTATCAACATTTCTTAGATATTTTCATATCCTTTACTGTTGATAACTTTGTTTATATGACATTGTATAAGTTAAGTACTTTATTTAAAAGATACTTTTTATTTAGTTATGTTAAACTAACTTATTATATATTTTTAAACGAGTGATTACTTTGTCCTTAATTGGATTTCATTTGTATATGTCTGATGCACATACAATTGTTATATATTTATAGTTTTTTTTTTTTTTCAATTAAAAGTATGTCATTCGTTTTAAAACTGTGTGTATTTCCTTCCCTTTTCAGACGTCTAGTCGAAAGAGATATAAAATACACCAAATGAAGTAACAAGTACTATTCTATTATATTCGTACTATTATGAAGGACGAAAATATGTTATTAGGAGATACTGCTGATGAAATAGCAGTAAAAGAAGCCAAAAAAGGTATGGAACTGCAAAAGGAAGGGAATCAAAAAGTACCACAATTAACTGGTGGTATAAAAGATTCGATTGATGGGAGTGAAAAACTCCCTACAGTTAAAAATTCTTCCACAAATGGTAAGAAAGAAAGATCTGACGAAGAAAAGTCAGAAGAGGTTAAGAAACAACCAAAGGTGGTGTTTTCTTTAGAAGAGTTGGTAAAGACAATGTACGATGGTTAGGTGCAAGCCTTATTAGCCAACCATGATCTTCAAGGGGTCCCATATCGTGAGATAATGGTAAAGAACATGTGTGTTCCATTAATTGCTTTATTAAGCAACACAAAAAACGAAAAGGTGTCTAAACGAACACAACTATACCCCACGAATTCTAGAGACAGACATGTCAAAATGACATTTAGTGAGATCTATAGAATATGCAAATATGATATTTTTGAATTTTGTGAATATCAAAAAAGGTAAAATGATACTCAACAAATTTTCAATAATGCTATGTTCATAAAGACTAATATGCATACTGGTAAATTTTTTATAATTACACTCACATATTTATTAATTATCACTATTATATTTATTAATTCTGAATAGTTAGTTATTTTTTTGACATTATAATTAAATGATTTTTTACAAATAAATACTGATGAATAAGTTGAATTTATAAACTTGAATGTAATAAAATGTCGCTTTTTTTAATTTAAAGATTTTATAATATTAAATGCGATTTACCAACAATTTTTTAAATAAATAAAATAAAAAACAATACAGACATAAAGGATATTCTACTGGTTTTATGAATAATACTCTACATTTTTTGTTAAGAAAAGTTTAAGAAATAAGTTTTACTTTTTATATATTTTATAGAGGAAAAATAAGTTCTTATAAAAAATAAAAATCTTATAAAAAAATTAAAAACAACTATTTATTACAAAAATAAACAGTATTAAAATACACATTCCTTAAAAATTGTATTCAACAGGCATAAAATAAAAGTAAAAAAGCGTTTTTCTCTGATTAGAATAGATTAAAAACTATACATTTTTTTAAATTATTTTGTGGGATCAAAACAAAACATTATATCATATATTTTTTTGATTTAAAGTTTTTAAAATGTCTATACTGTCAATTATTCGATTTTTTAAAATTCATATAATACTTCTTTTAATGTTTTTTGTTTAAAATAAATTCAAACTCAGGAGTTTACTTTCCAATGTATGCTTATATTTAAAACTTTGTTAACAATAAATAAAATTAAAAATATCTTTTTAAAATACAACAAGAATAACTACTATTTTTTCCAAGTGTTCTGGTTGTACATATCAAAAATATTTGTATCCATAAAGTCTTCGTCTTTTAATACATATCACATGACGTTGATATCTTGGATTATGTTACACTAGACCAATAAGGCTAATGTTGCTTTACCTGATATCTTTTACCTAGGACAACAAGTTTTTTTACTTTTATTTAGATCTGCTTACAAAGTTCTCCAAATGTTACTACTACAAGAACAATAAGTGTATTACTTTGTTTTTCCAGTAACATATACAAAGATAGCAGGTAAGTATCCTACTTTGTTACCAGTATTACTTGCACTAAACATCAATATATTATTATTACATTTTATTTCCCAATAATTAAAAATAAAATAAATCATAAACAAACGTTAGAAAAAAGTGAATTTAAATTTTTAGAAATACTTTTTTAGAATTTTCTTAAATAAATAAATTTTTCTGATTCAAAAAACTCCAAAGATCCAATAATAATTACCTTTATATTCACAATGTTCAAAAAACGAATCTTCTCTAATCCATTGTTGCATTCAACGTTTTGAAACAAAATTATATTCTAGACCATATGTTTCATGAAGTCTAAAGGTACATTAAAAGATGTCAAAAAAAATTACTTCATAGCTCGTCATGTATGAAGAATAGGGGTACTATAAACTTCTTTATTTAATAAAACTTAACATTTCTTTAATTCATTTCTATCAACACCTGAAGAACCTATCAATACTATTCGTTCACAACAATCAACTTTTGGGGAAATTTTTACAACACTTTCATGATAAATTCTTAAAAATTTTCTTTCACTTTCAATTATAATAACAACTTTTTGAAAGCATGTGTTTGATGGAATAAGTTCAATTTTGAAATTATCATTTTCTTTTTTGTCATAGATGCTATACTAGGTAGGAATCTATTTCCTAAATTTGATGCTTGTAACCACGTTGGCACATCTGCAACTAAAATTTCTAAAATGCCACTGCGTTCAAATGATATTACGGCTTCAGGAACAGAATGATTTGAATCATACGTTCCATTATATCCAACCATGGGCCTCTAAATGAGTATAAATTTATTTCATCCCTATAATCATTCATTAGTGCAGAAAAAAGTTTTAATATCATTTCATTCTTTAAATTTAACAATTTAGCACTGTCATTTGGCTTTATATCACTAACTGAAATATCATTTATTCCAAAAATGCTATTATCAACTTGAATGACACTACTTTTATCAGCAACACCATTATCCATAATTCTTGAAATAACAATTCTTCCATTCTTTTTGCATTTAATAATAACACCAAGAGGCTCATTATGTTTTACCAGTTTAACATATTTAACAGCAATTTCTTTATCGTCATCAACTTCAAATGGTATATCAGGAAGTTTTTCTGAAAATACATTTTTACAAACATTCTCTTAGCATTTTAGATATTCCTTAATCCATGGCTTATCTAATAAACATTTAAGTTTACTAGCTGACTCTGAATTTGAAGAAGAAGCTGATGTAGTGATAATTAAACTATCATATATTGTTGGTGAAGATTCACTGTAAAAACCTAATAATTTTATTATAATGAAATATTTATCGAAAATCTCTCATGCTAAAAATAATATGATGAATAATTATTATTTAAAATATAGGTAGTATAAAAAGCAAAAAATGAAGAAATAAACATTTAAAAATTACTAAAGATATATTACTTAATCAAATGTTCCTATAGTTCTAGTGAAGTACTTCTTTAACTGTTCTTTGAAATGATTATCTTCCTTTTTATCATAGAAAATGTAGCACAAATTTATTAGCTCACTGATTTTCTCCATTCTTATATGAAAGTCAATAAAGTTATTATTAAGCTCGAAATTGATAAATTGGTAAATTTCTTTAAAATCCATTTCACGAGCAGCAACATCCGCAGCAACTATTATATTAATATCATTTTTGAATGAAATAATTGAATTCATACGGATTTTCTGATCTAAATCACCGTGAAGTATACTACAGGTAAAACCATTTTCTAATAAAAATTCAGTAATTAAATTTACGAAGCTCTTAGTTTTACAAAAAATGATAGCTTTTATATTGCCAACACTTAATGCTTGAAATGTTAAAAGTAGTGATAATAATGCTACTTTTTTTGTTTCCATTGAGTTTACTGGTATAATAACAGTTATCAAACTATCATTACAAGGCTTGAAATTTTTAAAAAAAACTACCAAAAATTCTTTAACATAGAATGACTCGACCGGATTTTGCATGCTAAGTGGTAGAACAGTAGAACTGACGACGATTTTTTGCATATCAGAAAAATAATCCAAATGTTTTGAAATTAATACTAAATCATCAAGAAAGTCGTGTTGGAACATGCGATCTGCTTCTTCTACAACTAATGTATGGACATTGGATATAAGATATGGATATAAAGCTAATTTTTTTTAGTGTTCTAGGTGTACATATTAAGATATTTGTATCAATAAATTCCTCCATCTTTTGATATAAACGTATAACGGTTAAATCTTTTATTTGATACAATAAATGCTTTGCTTTCATGTAAATTTGCTCGCAAAGTTCTCTTACCGGAACTACTATAGAAACACTAAGTTTTCCAAAGTGTTGAATTTCCAATAACATATCTATGATAGCAGCTAAGTACCCTATTCTCTTATCAGTATTATTTGCACTAATTACCATCATATTTTTACCAGATTTTATACCGTCAACCATTTCACAATGTAATAAAGATGGTTCTCCTAACATATGAGTGACATTTTGGCTTAAATAATTGTTTTTTATTACATTAGACCACATCTCATTAGAACTCTGTAAAAATATAAACAAATTTTTATATCAATTTTACCAAAAAAAAAACTTTTATTTATACAACATTTTAAACGTTAAAAATAAAAATTAAATAATTATCAATAAAAAGATGCATAGAAGTGTTAAATATATTACTCCTTATAAAAATTAAAACGAAAATGAATTTAAAGGAACTATTAATTGAATGACGAAAAGTAAATGATATAACTCTATGTCTAATCGGTTAAAATAATTTAACAAAAAGTACATGATTTTAATTCTCTTCTAAAACACATCATAGTCTAAAGATAACTTAATGACATTATTGATTGACTATTTTAAATAAGAGGTAAGTTATCTTTAGACTATGAATGCATTTTAAAAGAGAATTGAAATTATGTATTTCTTGTTAAATCATTTTAACCGATTGTACAAAATCATATAAATAAAAAAAGTTACATGTGAATATGACTTTTTTCCATTCAAAAGATCTTGTGAAAAAGCAGTAATAACATACTTTTTGGTAGTTTTCTGACAATTATTGTAAATGCAAGATCAAGACATAAATTAACAAAAAATTTTTGGAAGAAATTAGTAATAGGATTAGTAAAAAATCTAAAAAAAACTTTCAGAATACATTTTTATTTCTTCTAACATGTTTAATAATAGAAATTATTTCAATTATATGCTTTTAACCATTATTAAAAGGAATCTACAAACTTAATGATTTACCATTACTTTTTTATGAATATAAGACTATAGGTGGAAAGTTTATATGCGAGATTTGTAAAAATAATTATATTTTTTAGACAATAAAAGTTCAATTTCATAAAGAAGAATGTACCTCATTTGAACAACAAAAAATATCTATATTGTGTCAGGATCTGAGTTTTATCTATTGTGCATAATTATAGAGATTCCATTATATTTTTGGGTGAAACGTAGTCGTGTCTTTCTGCGTCAAATAGTTTATTACTAAAATATTCATTTGTTCTTTTAATAAATCTTTATATTTGTTATCAACATCATTATCAGTTTGGTTCATTTCATGTACAAGTTTTACTCATCATCTCATGAGTGCTTAGATATGCCAATACTATTCATGGAAATTGTGGACCATATTCGCAATATAAGATTGCTGGAACTAAGGATATTTCTATTAGTGTTAGGAATATATTAAATATTAATTGTAATAAGGCGAATGACATTCCTCTAGAGCCACGGCTAATTGCTTTTAGTAAGTCTCTAGTTTGTTCGTTAAGACGAAATTGTAAATCTAAATTATGAAGATAGTTTTTGTGTACCTTATTTGAAGACAAAGAAAGTGAAATTTTACAAAAATATTTTTATTGATACATTTTTGTGGTACTATTATTATTTTGTGTTATAGGAAATCTTATGGTTATATTAACAATATTAATAGAACGAGGTTTAAAGAGTAGACATCAATGTTATTTAATATTTTATCTTGCAGTAGCTGATTCATTCGTTGGTTTATTTGTAACACATCTTGGTGCATGGATTACAGTTGCTGGAGGATGAAATTTTGGTAAAGCATTATGTGATTTTAGAGCAGCGTTGATGTATTTTTATGTAAAGCAAATATTTTACATCTTGTTGCAATTGCACTTGACAGGCAAGTGAAAAATTTAATTAACAGCTATTTTTAATAATAGGTATTGAAGTATAACAGATACTTATTATGTCCAAAAGCGAACACCAAAGAGAATCACGTGGATGTTAATTATTATCTGGTTTGTTTCACTATTAGTCTCCGTAACCCCAATATTTAGATGGAAGAATGCAATGCTCACTTCTCGTGTTCTAGAGGAACATGCGTGATTAATGTTACAAGAAAGAAGTTATCAGGTATATAAGCTTTTTAAATATATTTTATAAACTTTAATCGTTAATTCTATGAAATATCTAGGTATTTTCAACAGCTTCCGTGTCCCATATACCATTAATTGCTATAATATGCTTTATTTTCGAAATATGAAAGCTGCAAAAAAACGTATTAAAAGGGAAGGAAATAGAAAAACTGTGATTTGTCATAGTGGTAATAGTTTACATACATATATGGAAAGTAATAAATTTTTAGAAAATGATAATAAAATTGATGATGAAATTGTTAACAAGAAAGAATGTCTGCCAACAATTCCCGTTATTATTATAGAGGAGAATAGTGAAGTAAGTATGAGCAAAAAAAGTAACAGTAATAATGAAGAAGATAAAAGTATGGTAAAGATATCAGATCTCATTGAATCAGATGAAGCAAATGAATCATTCACGAAAATTCGTGGGACTTCAAGAAAAAGTCTTCTTGTAGTAAGAACATAAATAAAAAAATAAAGATCCAAAGGTGTCGTTGGAGGGTATGAATAGCGGGAAATTTAAATTTCCTAAAAAAATCAAAAGTGAGGGAAGAAGCAAAGTGATGAATAACGAAAGTAGAAGAGAAAGGAAAGCTTGGAGGGACATTAGCAATAATAACAGGAACATTTTTAGTATGTTGGACACCATTTTTCCTTGTTAGTTTATATCGTCCTATTTGTGGATGCAAGATACCAGATATAATTGAAGAAATCACACTTTGGTTAGGCATGTTTTAAAATATATTTAAAAACAAATTAATGTTAATACATATTTTTAGGTTACCTAAATTTGGCAACAAATTCCATAATTTACACAGTTTTTTCCCTGAACTTCCGTCTAGCCTTTGAACGAATACCAAAAAGATTATGTTTTACTCGTGGCTTTCCATAAACGGGACTCCCTACAACATTCATATAGAAACAAGTATTTTAGATTTTAAAATAATAACACTTAATCATATACCTAACTCTTATTATACAAACATTTTTTTTAAATAAATTTGCTAATAATAATTTTTATTATAAATTATAATTAATCATCTTTTAATAAATAAACAATTGAATTAAACATCAGAAAGCCAGTCTTTTGGTATCCAACTTGGTTGTGTATGAAAGGCATGAATAATATCTGTTAGTTTTTTAAAAGCGATCTTGAGATCATCATTTACAATTCTAGCATCAAAATATTGTCCATAAGTATGATCAATTTTTGCGGCAGAAGTTAGTCATTTTTGGTTCATTTTGTATGTTTTAGGAGAATTCAAATATCATGTATAAAATAGTTTACCACATTCTTTCTATGTATAAAAGATAAGTGATGTAAACAGTTTTTGTACGAGGTTTTTAAAAGCAATAAGAAATAACGATATCGTTGAGGCAGTAAAACTTCTATTCCATAAAAAAAAGTGTTTTATTTAATTAGTAATCATATAATTTTTTTAAATATCGGTATAATACAAAAATTTTACATGTGAAGACAATGAAAAAATATAATATTAAAGATACAATTGATGGTCAAGAGATCCGTTCATTAGTTTGGTCACATAAATAAATTGTATTCATATGATAGTAAAATTTGAAATTCTCAGAAATTATGTGAAATATTTTTTTAAAATTTATCCATATATAGAAGAAAATATAAAATATCGAATTTCATTAGCGTCATATCTTAAAAAGTAAAAATTTTTGAATATGTTTTTGTTAAAATTTTTTCAATATATGATATTTTTTAAAAAAAAATTTCATGCGAAACTATACGATATTAAGAAGTATTTGTCAGAGATTCAGCAAAAAATACTAAATTGAAAGAATCATTCAAAGCTTTAAAGATAAAATTTCATGTATTATAGTGAAAATTGTTCTTTTGATATTGGTTTGTATACACATAAAAAAATTTGAAAAATGAAAGAAGCTTAAAATATTAATATAACATTCATTTTTAGTATAAATTCTAAAATTTAATTTAAACACAACATTTTTATACCTTCTTAATATTTCCTTTAAAGTTTATTCTAATTTCTTTAATAATGGCATTTTTCTATACTTTAACCTAATATTTTCTGTATATTGATGATTTAATTTTTAAGTAACATTTAACTTTTAGCACAGAATATCACAATAAATTTAAAAAAAGGAATATTAAAATGGTAAATCCAAATCAAATAGCTTCTAGAAATGCAAATTCTTCACGTTTAGTAAATAGTGATTCCTATACCATTTCTAATGTTAATGAACACAAAACAAAGGAACTTCCATTAAGACCTACAATTGTTTGGTCATCAGAACAATCAAAATATTCTGAAAATATAACTGAATCTTCTGCTTTTTCATATCAAAATGAAAATACAAAAACATTGCTTTTAGAAAACAAAACAAAGGAATTAGATATCAATCATATGGTAAATGGTACAGCAGATGAAGGAACGAAAACTTTATTGCTAAATAATCCTTCAACGCAACTAAAAAACTCAAAAAGTACAACTAATCGAAGTGAAATTAGTAGGGGTGTTAATGATTCTTTGTTTCGAAGAATATTTATGCACTTATTTGAAAACAACCAATTTTCAATAAAATACGATCAAGAAGTTTTTGTAAAGTCTAACAAAAGAGTGGCTAGAGGTTTTGAAATATTACGAACGCAATCAGAAATTGATAGAACCATTCAATTTAACTCAAACAATATTAGCAGAAAAGTTTATGGTTTTCTCGCAGAGTGCTTTTTGTTAGTTTTTCCATATAATTATCTTTAGTAAGTTATTTCTAGATGTTTGATTCCAAAGGACATACGTGATGAAAGAGGAAGCTATTATTGTTATCTAAATTGCATTGCCAACCATTTTAAAATAGAAAATTATAAATTTAATAAAGAAAAACATAGAAATATTTGTAGAATGCGCGAAAGAAATTTGAAAAAAACAAATACACGACTTGAATCTCCCGAAGAAATTGAAATAAAAGTAAGTTGATAATTCTTATTTTACAAATTTAATGTATTGTTTAAGGCAACTGTAGTGAATCTTAAAAAACTAACAAATACAATTGATTTCAGTTTAATGTTCATAGGAGATCTTAATCAGTTCAATTTACTAAAGACACAACTTGACACATTGTTGATTGTTTATAAAGATACTCTGTCACCAAAAATTATTAATATGGTACCTGCAATTGAAAATATAGAAAATGCAATGCTTATTATGACAACCTACGCAATTTCTTTAGACCCAGGGTTAAATTCTGTTAATGGGAATGAAAAATTTTATAAAGTAGTAAACGCAATTTTTGATCATTACAATATGAGTTCACCTTGCAATTTAGTAAAAACAGTTACTGCAGCCAGTAATGGGATTTATAAAGAAATATCAAATTCAAATACATGTTATATATTTTTTCTAGGTACTGTACCTATATATACAGAACAAAACTATTATGAAGCAATTTTAAAATGGATAAAATGTAATATTATTTCAAAACAATTGCGTATGAATGATCCTCATCGAAATCTTTTTCAAATGATATTGGAACTTTCAAACGCAAACAAAAGTAGAATTGTAAAAGGAAGATCAGAACCTTGACAGTTAATAAGTGCTATAACCACTCAAATACGAAGTACTCTTAATATATAAATGTGTAATTGTAAAACTTGAAAGTCTCCGCATCTATCACGTATTTAGAAAAGTATTATCATCAATTTCAATAGAAATTAATAGTAGTCATAATCCTTTGTTAATTGTAAATTCATTGTTTTTATAAAAAATAAAAAATATATAATTTTTAAATTTGAATTAATTAATTTTTAAAATTTGAATAAACTAATATATTTTTTCTTAAGTATTTAAATTCAAGTAAAATTTTGTACATAAATATCAAACATTTTTATGTAAAAAGATAACTAACCATTTCAAAATGAAGGAATCTGGTTTTATGGAATCATTTATTGAAGTCAACAATGAAGTAGTGGAGAACAAGGACATCAGGGTTGTAGCTGCAAGCAATGCAATGGACCTTTACTTAAAGAAATCACTATTTGGGGATTTAATGATCAAAGAAATCGATTTTAGAAAAATTAACTCAATTTTATTGGCCGAAGTATCGAAATTAGATATTATCAAACGCATTGAAACATTGAAAAAAACACCATTTATAGGAAGTTTTTATGAAAAGTTAGATATGCTTATCTACTGTTCTTCATTGTTAGAATTAGGAATATGGAGAGATGGAATAGTAATGTCAATTTTTTTAGAACGAATTCCTAATGCAATGAAAGAATCCATTATTCATAAAGATCTTCAAAGTTTAGATGATATGAAGAACTTTGCAAAAAAATTAGATGAATTAAAAAGTAATTTTTTTAAATCCGTTTCCCCGGCTTCTTCAATTTATCAACAACGCACTTCAAATCGACTTTCAGAATGTTGTTCAACGCCGCTACCATCATATACGTCAACGGCTCAACTTCCACAACTATCAAATAACCTATCAAATATTTCCACCGGTGTTTCACATATGTCTCATGAAAATCATTTATCCTTAAATGCTAACACAAATAATTGTAAGGAAATGTCATTAAACGAAACTAAACATAACACAACAATGAATTTATCAAAAAGAAGTGATCCAATTAAACATAGTTCAATTATTATATCTTCAACACCTATAACAAAAAGTACCAAAACAACGCAAAAAGATGTCTTAGGATCCTCAATTGAATCTCTAAACTTATCAGATATTCCAGATTTCGACAACAAATTTATTCCAACGCAAGTAAGCAAAGAAAAAAAACAAATAACAAAAGAAATTGCAATTATTGATGCAGGAACAGACATAAATTTGTCTAACAGTTATCTTGATCCAACGCAATATGAGATTCGTATAGGTGTCTCACTTATTCAAAAAGGACAATTGTTTGGATACGGATGGGCAGCAGATTCTAATAATGCAATTAAACACCATGAACGCAAAAATAAGTCGATCAAATTCATTTCAAACTGTTGTATTGCAATGCTTAGACTCAATTATAACTTTCTTGAAGGATCAAAATATACGCAATTTCTTAATTGTAACCCAACACATACAGTTTTTTGAAGTTTGCAAATTGTTTCCTACCGGCTATAAAGAATTAACATCTACTGGTAAAACCTGTTTAAAAGCAATCATCAACGCAATCAAAAGTATGAAAGGCAATATTTTGTTTGTCTCTGCACTCAAAATTTAAAACTGTCGTTTTGACAGACATTGTACAATCATGGGTATTATAGAAAACTTTTGTCATTTCGACTACCAATTAGGTTATTTTTAATTGTGCCCACGTAATAAACATAAAATATATATCTATTTTCTAAGAAATGCCATACATTTTACAAAAAATGTATTATTTTTTGGAAGAAATGTACATACAGTCAAAACAACATACATACTTTTCTTTATCATTTGCCATACATTTTTGTATAAAATGTATATACATTTCTAAACGACATTTACTATACATTTTTTAAACAATATAGCATTTTTAATGAAAATGTACATACAGTCAAAATGACATACATACTCTTTTTTACTATTTACTATACATTTTTATATAAAATGTATAAGCATTTCTAAACGACATTTACTATACATTTTTTAAATTGTATGGTTGTTTTTAAATACAAAATTATACATAACCAATGCAAAATACACACTTTTTTTTATGAATTGGTATATATTTTATATAAAAATGTATATGAATTTTTTTAAAACTACTGGTGATGAGAAAAATTGTGATGAAAATTTTATAGTTATTTCAGAAAGATTCATAAACGGAGTAATAAAATTATTTCTTTAAAATATATTGTATTTTATATTTTTAATTTGATTTAACATGCAATCACAAATATATGTAATTATAAGCCAAACTAACAACTTTAAAAAAGATTAAATCGTATATAATTGTTATATATTTTATAATAATTAAGATAAAGTTTTAATACTGTTAAAAAAGATATTACTTTATTTGATGTACTTTTAATGTAGTTTATTAACGATATAATTCAGTTTCAGTATTTTTTGTATTCATTACAATAATATGTTAATTTCTATAATTATGAAATTTAGTTCATAAATAAAATTGTTAAAACATTTTTATAAATATTATGCTAGAACAAATAAAAAACACTATTTTATTTTAACCTCATTAATTAAATAAAAATGAATAATTATAAATAAACAACAACCTTATTTATACTATGTTAAATATTAATTCTTATCATTGTCATTAAAAATTTTTATTATTTATGTTAAAAATACTTTATCTTATACTAGTGTATAATAATAAAATTATTCAAAATTATTCTTCGGACATAATAAAACTTAATTCTTTAATTTCCTCTTCCATAGAATCTTCGAGTTGTTCATTTTCATCACAGTCCATTAAAGATTGATCATATATCCAATTGTTATTCTCCACTATTAATTCCTTGTGAACTTTTCTATGTCTATTAATAAAATTATTCCAAGTTATTTTTTTAACAATCGTTAAGCATGGATTAATTCGGCTATTAGTTCGTGATAAAATATTTTTAAGACGAATATTAGCAGCTATAACAAAAAGTTATTATATTAAATAATTATATATTTATTATGTTTTCAAAAATTTCTTATTATCTTACTTTTTATAAATTTAAATAAAAAATTTTGCAGATGTTAAAAATGTTGTTAATAAAATTTTAAATACAAAAATATTTATTTTTTTAACAAAATTAGTTATTCAATATTTAAAATATATTAATCATCTACTTTTGATAAAAAATTTTAATGATTCAAAATTAAAAGCAAATATAAAAAATCATTCTAAAATTGCAATATTGACTTACCTTCGAATCTAATACAAGAAAAATTAACTGGAAGAAGTTTATGTCTTAATATGTTCCAAGGATAATGTGTTAAATTATGCATTTTTAATGTAAGCTTAAGATCTGAAGAAAATACTTTATACAGATACTCAAAAATTTTGTCAACGTTATATTCACACAGTCTCGAGCATTCATTAATGTCCATATTAAACTCCATGCATAAATATGTAACATTTAGAAGCACATTTAAAAGATTGATTATTTGTTTGAATTTTATTTTTACACCATTTTCATAATTATTGAAATATATTTTGATTAAATATTCATAGAATGCTCTTGTCACAGTCAATGTTTGACTACCATTGAGAAGATAACGCCCTTTTTTACTTAATGTATCTTGTGTTCTTTGAAGAGCAAAAAAGTTTTCATTAATAACACTATTTATGTAGCCATATTTTTTCATTAAAATACATTCATTAATAATACCTTCATGAATTTGCAGTAGAGTTAAATCTGTAATGATTTGAACTATTTGTGTTGTACCAAAAAGAACATTACTTAGAACACCAAGGTTAAGGTTATGAAAGTGTCTGATATAAAATTGTTATCAATAGGTATTCCAAAAAAAGTATGCTCATTTTTAAGTTGGTTCTTTACTAAGTTGCATTTCATAAATTTATGCTAATCACGACCTTGAAAAATATATTATAATAAACAATTTCTTAAATATTTCTCCGTATTTTTAAAATTTAATTTTTTATAAAAATATACACCAAAATTCACAGAACGTTTATTGCTTTAACTAATCATATCAATTATCATTTAGTATGACATAAATTTTTTCATAAAGACAATGAGAACTTATATAATTCCATACCTATGTAGTTTTTTTATCTAAACAATACATAATTCTTATTATTTTTTTAACAATAAATAAAATATCTAATATTATAAGTTTTTCAATAAATACTAATTTTTAGAAATGGTAATCACGTAAAAGAAACATTATTGATACATGTAAAGAAAAAAAAATGTTTCTTATTTAACATATTTGAAAATAACAATGAATTAAGCAAAGGTAAATTTAAGATATACTCTTAAACGTTAACATGTTACTTTTATTACTGTCACTAATTTTTTACAAATTGAAAAATTAATGTTATTTAAGTAAGAATAGCTCTTTAAAATCTCAGAAAAAAAGTGTATTTTCAATAATTTATTGTTTAAATTTTTAGAATATGGTAGATGTGGATCATTAAGTACGATTGTATTTTTAGAACTCAAAGCGTTACTTTATGCTTTAGAAAGTAATTTTAATTTTTAAAATTAATTTTATAAAATTTTGTTATTTTTTTAGAAATAAATTTCGATGAATTCAATGATAATGAAGAATTGCACATTTTTTCGTCACATAACAAATTATGTAAAATTACAAATCCAGATTGTATTGATGTCTATAAAAAGTAAGCTTTTACGAATCTTTAGATTTTTTTATTATAATAAATTTTAATTATATATTCTTATTATTACAGTAACGATGGATTATTTCAAAAAATTAAAATGTATTTAAGAAGATTTAAGAAAATAAACATTCTGTCAACTGATTCCTTGGACCAACAATCAGCTGTTACATTATTTATGGGTAAAAGATTACTGGAAGAGGCCGGGAAAATGAAAGCAGGATATTTTAATTTAATTTAAAAATTTTTAATTTATTTAAAAAATTTGTATTAAAGTTAAATAAATGTAAATTTAAATTATTTTGTTTGATTTAGTATTGTTTAATTTGTTTTAAAACACAAGCCAAGTTCTTCTTAATCTTCAAATAACTCACTCAAACTCTGAAAATAGTTACAGTTAATATATGTTTGAAAAATACAAAAATAATGACACCATTTCCATAAATTTCCTACTTTTATATAATTTAAAAGTATGCTTTAAATATTTTATTTATTGAATAAGGTAATTTATCTATATCTAAACAATTGTAAATATAATTTTGTATTTTTTGATAATAAAATTCCAACCTTATTTTGTAAAAAAGTACGTAGTTCAACATTTAAAATAATTTTTCTTTCCAAAAAAATAGCCTTACAGTGAAACAACATGATTTATGTTAAGAATTTTAATATTTTTTTGTTGTGTAAATAAGATAAATAAACCTGATAAAAATTATTGTTTACTTAAAAGTAAAGCAATTTTTATCAAATAATAGAATCAATGGAATTGGCATAATATGATTATATTGAATTAACAATAAATATTCAGTCAACGTGATATATGTGTATAATATGAAATCCAACTAAAACATTATTTTACTTTGTAAAAAATTGTGATATAAAAGAGATATTATTAATTATCATTTTTTTGTGATGTGTTTTCAAAATATTTTGCTTATATTTTTTAATAGTTTAAAATTAAGCTACAATGTAAAGTAATAGTTATTTAGTAATATTTATAATTAATGGAATTAACAAATAAATACTTAATATTCTAAAAAAATTACTTTTTCATTATTTAAAATTTTTTAAAATCATTTAAGATGTTAAATTTCGTTAATTTATAGATATTTTTACTAAAAAATAGAATAAATCAATTTACAAAAAGACATTATTAATTATAAAAAAAAATATTATTTAAAGACAGTATCAATTTTAACAACACGATTTTACCGTGTAAAATTTATTATTTTAATGTCCTTAAATTGCGATCATTTATATATTTTATTGAAAAATATAATAAATTGTCTTTTTTTTAAAATGTTTATTATTTAGCACTATTTTTTTTGTGCCAGTCATTTTGACTTGTATAAAATCACTTTTTTGTATAGTTAATTTAGAAAAAAAGACTAGGTCTAATTTTTAAGAATGATCATGCATTTATGGTAATATAACTATTCACCTTAAAAAAATGAATGATAATTTATAAAAAATGTATGTACATGTCTATAAAAAATGTATAGGTAATGTCGTTTTAACAAGATATGCACATTTTATAAGAAATGTATATACATTTTTATAAAAAAACATGGCGAATTATTATAACAGGTATGTAAGTCGTTTTAACATTATATACAGTCAAAACAACATACATATATATTTTTTTAAATATATAATATATTTTCTGAAAATTTCACAATCGAAAATAAATAAAAGTATATGAATTTATACAAAATGATACCTCATTATTTTATTAAGTGTTTTGAAATTTCTGTAAATTGGTATACTAATTTTTTTAAATTAAGTATACTTAGAAAATTTATGATCACTAACATTTACTAATAAATTAAATGAATATTTTATTTTTTTCACACTACATCGAAGGGTACTATAGCACA
Organism: Strongyloides venezuelensis; assembly: GCA_963280985.1. Taxonomy (NCBI): domain Eukaryota; kingdom Metazoa; phylum Nematoda; class Chromadorea; order Rhabditida; family Strongyloididae; genus Strongyloides; species Strongyloides venezuelensis. The sequence continues at coordinate 6,650,412 of CAUJLX010000001.1, read as the reverse complement.
TGTCAAAACGACAGTTTTCATTTTTGAGTGTGAAACATTCAAGCCACCTATTCTTCAAACGTCAGATGCAGAAGCAGAAAAGTTACAATATTAAAAACGAAATTTTTAACGCAATAAATATAAAACTTTATTTAAAATTTTTTAAAATTATAAAGTAAATAAAATTTTTAAAGTTAATATTTCTTTAACATTAGAAAATTTTTTGTCACAATAAATTCGACAAACATGCATAGTTTGTTAATAGTTACAATTTGAATTTCAATTCAATTTTAAATAATCCAATTATTATATTGTTAAATGAATGAATATTTCAAACTGTTTTATAGAATATTTTACATTGTAACCAGGCAAACAAACTACAATGTTTCATGCATCAGTTATATATCTTCTAGTTTAGAAAAAACATAAAGAATAATAAAATTATAACAATAATTAGTTTATATAAATTAAATATTTATTCTATTTTAATTGTATTTTTAAGTAATGTAAATCTTTATTGAATCCTAATATTTTTTACAATATTATGTAAATTGTAGAAATAACTTTTTCTTCATAATATATTATGAATTACTTTATTAAAAGTCAATTTGTGTAATTTTACAAATGCTTTAACAAAAATTATTTTTTTAAGAAATCTAATAACAGCAATAACATTTTATATATTTTATTATGTTTTTCGAAATTTATTTGGTATATTAACTAAAAAAATTTATTTTTGTTTTCATTTTTCTAGATAACCATTATAAACTATTTCTTTTTTAGTTGTATTTTAAAATAAATTAGGGACACGTAAAAGTCATCATTGCTTTTTTGCTTCTTTTGACTTTGAAAAAATATGTATTCACAATAAGTTTTTTGTACTATAATGTGTCTTAACTATATAAATCTTATAATTATGCTTTTTTTATCTTATTAACTTTAAATGATCTTTTGTTATATATAAACTATGTAATAACACGAAATTTTTTAAAATTAAGCAAACTTTTAAAGTTATCATGTTTTTTATGGCACAAATATGTATATTATATATTATTAATATATTAATAAAAGTAAATATTAATCAGTTGATCATTGGTAAAAAACAATTTTGATAAATACTGAGGATAATAAACATCAACAAACAGTAATATTAATGAATTCTTTATATTTTTATCTTTGTATTATAATTATTGTTAATCTTACAAAAATTCAATTGTCCAGTATATAAAGAAAGTTTGAAAACTAGCTTATGTTAAAATTATTCAAACGTTTACCAATCTTTTTATAATGTTACAAATATACAATCATGCCTTAAATAATTACTTCATATTTAACTTGTAAAATTGGTTTTTTATTTATTAGCTTTGAACAAGCTTGAAATTTATACATCATTATATTATAAAAATCGTATTCACAATGCACGAATTTTTCTCTAGAATTTTAAAAATTATTAATTAAGCCAAAAAAAGTGAATTTTTTGATTAATTTTATTTATAAATCATATGAAATAAACTAGCTTAATAGGACCAGTGTGACATTACCCATAATTATATACATAATTTTATATTTAAACAATTTTAATTGTAGTATAACAAAACTTTTCCAGTGTAATAAATTAATATAAATTTAAATATATTTAATGAAAATTTTATACACAATAAAGAAAAAAAACGCAATATAATATAACAAAAATAATTTTACTAAAGGCAAATTTTATAGACAATAAAGAAAGAAAAACGCAATATAATATAAAAAATTTATTTTATTTAATTTTTTGTAATGATTGCTTTACCAGCAACAATTATTCATCCGTATGGAAGGATTGAATTGAGCAAAATAATAGGTCAAGGAGGTTTTTCTATTGTTTATTCTGGACATATAAACAATTATATAATGGCAGTTAAAGTAGCACCAGGACTTGACGATGAAATAAGAATCATGAACACATTTTTGACAAGAGAAAATCTTTTATCGCATTTTAACAACGCAATACCTACATTACCAGAGATATTATTACATGGATATTGTGGTATTAGAGATGTTCATTATTTCGCAATTCCAAGATACACAATGAATTTAAGAGAATTTAGAAATCAACGAAATTTTTCTAACAGTGCAATGAACTTGTTAGATGTTCATAACGCGACAAAAAACGTTTTATCAGCTCTTAATTATTTAGCACGTTACAAAATAGTTCATTTAGATATTAAAAGTTCAAATATAATGTTACGCAATGAAAATGATACTTCTAATTGTGTTTTAATAGACTTTGGTTCAGCACAATTAGAAGATTCGAATTTAAATAATAACAATTTATTGAACAACAACGCAATTAAAAACACAAGAGCTCGTTTAACGCCAATGTATTCCCCAATCTCGATTTACGAAAATTCTCCAAAGAGATTAACTAATGATTTAGAAAGCTTATATTATAACATTTGCGATTGGTTTGGCATAAACTTGCCATGGAAAAATAAACACAATGAATTTGAAGAAACGCAAAGTTTGAAAAAAAACATTTTTCGCAACTTTTTGTATTGAATCTAACCTACAATTTGAGATTCGAAAATATTTAGAATTATTTTATAATTCTTCAAAAAACTGTTATAATTCTGACGCAATTCCATACGAATTTATTTACCAACAACTTGATCTTATTGCTCAAAATTATGTTGATAAAACACAAGAAATAGAAAGTATAAGAAATAACAACCAAGTTGGAAACAATACTGAATACTACACAATACATCAAACGCAATTATTAAACTTAAATACAGAAGAAAATAACACATTTTTATCTAATAAGATAGTTTTAAAGGATTCATTATCTAATCAAAAAATTAACGCAATACTTCAAAACACAAGAAATGTTGGTGTTGTTTTACACTTTGAAAGAATGCAAATCAGAGGATTTTACTATTCCTTTTACACAAATATAGATATAAGTAAGTGATAGAACTACATAATGAACAATATACTTTCAGATAACGCAATTGAAAAATTCGGAAATAAATCATATGAAAATAAATATGTTGCACACAATCGTCTTAATTATAACGTAAATCCTATTTTCTCACTTTTAAGAGGAATCATATCTTTAACGAAACACATGGGCAAAGAAAATATTCGCAATGTTATGATTTTAGTAGTCGAAAATACATTTGTTAAAATACTAAAAGAAATCTTGTATAATAACACAATATCAAAGGAGGATTTTGGTCAATATTTTATAAACGCAATAAAAGAGTTTAAAGAAAATGTCAATTCCCATGTAGATAAAATGACAATTGTTTATGTTAATCTTAGATCCAACAACGAAATTATAACTGACACAATAAATCATTATGACAAAATTATAAATATTCACATTAACGAAACGAAATCTCCAGCACACACTAATATACGGAAGATGGTGTACAGGTTTAATGAATAAATATACTGAAAATAATTTTAATTAACTATATACATTATGACACAATCTTTTTTAAACTTTATAACGAAATTACTTTTTAATGCCTTTTGTATATTATTTTTTTATTATGGAAAAAATTAAAATAAAATATTTAAAATTTGAGGAAATAAATAGATGTACATCGTGATAATAAAATTATAAACAGAAAGATAAAATTGTCATTTTAATGTTTTTAATATGTAATTTACTTATTTTTACTTTTTTATCATATAAAAATTTTTATTATTAATTTAATAATTTAGGCATTCACCGTTTAAATGTAAAAAAAATATCAAAATAATCGTTTTATTTTTGGTTTGTATTATTAAATGTTTTTTCTAGCTAAAAATGAATTATAATACTTCTGATCTGTTTAATCAACTTATGGTAGAAAAGGAACAACGGGAAAACTCCAGAAATATTAAAAATGCAATGACTTATGCAAAATATATATCTGATAAAGTTAATGACTATGTAAAAGATAACTTTTCTACAAATAAACAAGTAATTGAATTAAAGAAGCTTTTTAAAGAAATTTTTTCAAACAGTTATTTACAAGAAATGAGAGAAATCAGTTCATACCTAGACCTTCCTCAAATAAGTGAACTTAAAAAAGATGACTATAAAATAATACAATTGCCAGCTATTAACACTGAAAAACGTAGGAAAATGATAAACGCCAAAACAGATGCTTATACCATAAATTTCAAACGTGATCTACAAAACGATATCGATGAATTTAAAAGTAAGCTACCTTTGTATAATATAATAAATGTTTAGTTTGCATTACTGAATTTGTTGATATTATTTTTTATGGTGATGATATTACTGTTAGTCAACCACTTGGACCTTTTCGTCACAACAACGCATATTTCCATATGGCTTATCGTATATCAAACGCTACTAATTTATATTCAAGTAAACTCGTGCATTTTAGAACATATGGTGTTGTAGCATCGAAATACGCAAAGTTTGATCAATACCAAACATTAATAAAAAACGCAATTGAAGATATTAACACAACTGAAATAGAAATTGGATTAAAAAAAGTTAAAGCTCGTGTTGTTCTTGTTATAGGAGATAATCAATTCATGCATTATCTACTAAAAGTACCCTTGAATTTTTCAAATAAAGGCATAAATAATTGTAGATGCTGTACTGTTTCTGGAAAAAAGTGGAAGAATTTTAAAACAACACAATCACTTATTAAATTTATAAGAAAAAACACGCAATTGACTATTTGCCTTCATTAAATCATTTAAATATGGATGGTTTTCACGATATCATGAGTGGATCAGTAAATTATTTTTTATCTGGATGTGTAAACATATTTCTAAAACTTGTGAAAGATGATTTTACCGAACAGGATTTAATTAACGAAATCATAAAAAACGCAACAAATCTTGATAGAGAAGGTGAAATAAGAACGTTATTAAAGCCAGGGTTTTTCAAAACTGGTAGAAAATTAAGTGATAAGAAAAAGTCAAATATGTCAGGTGCCGAATGTATTTTAATAACTCGATGTTTTTGGAAAATTTTATGTTCAACACAATCACACAGAGACAATCTCATCATTTTCTTTCCCAAAAACATTATTCAAATTTAACTATTTATATCATTTTTTTTCCTATCCAATCATTTTGTTTCCTATTCAATCATTTTCTTAACTAAAAAATCATTTTGTTTTCTATTCAATCATTTTTTTAACTAAAAAATCATTTTGTTTTCTATTTAATCATTTTGTTTCCTAAAAAATTATTTTCTTCCTTGTGCAATCATTTTTTTTTTCTCTGAAAACTTTTATTTTTAATAAAATTAATTAAAAATATTATTTTGTTAATATTATCTTTTCACGTTTATTAGCTTAACATAAACAATTAAAGTATAAAACATTCCAGACTAACAGTCATTGAGGATTACTACTATATTTTTGAAATAATTAATTGAAAACCAAAGAAAAATTCCAGAAATTTTTTGTTAATGATTTTTTTATTGTTAGATAGATTATATACTTCAAAAGCTTATGTATGACAGTTTATTTTGTTTGAACAATAGAATATCAAAAACTGTATCAAAATAAGTTGTTTAATTCTGATCGTAAACTTATTTGTATAAAGCAAGCTAAGCTAACTGAAGAGTATAACAATATAAATTTTTTACAAAAAGTAAAAAAAGTTATAATACTCAGAAATGTGATAATATTTTAAAGGTAAAAAAACAGTCTTCATAAAAATGTTCATATCTTTATTCTGATTATTTATAAATTTTATTTCAAAATAAAAAGTTTTTTATATAAGAATAAGATTAAGCTTTGCAATAATTTATTTCAAATGTAGATATATAATGTTTAATTACTATGACCAATGATAAAAAATATATTTCAAATAAAAATATTCATAGTTTTAAATCGCATATTGATATGAATTTAATATAAAAAAAATATTTTTTAATTATTGTAAGTTATATTGTTATTAAATTATTTTATGATCAATTATACATTCAAGAAAAAAAATGATTTCTTAGAAAGAAAAACAATTTGTTGGAAAAAAAATATTTTTTACAAAAGAAAATGATATTTTAGGAAGAAAAATGATTTAATAGGAAAAAAAAATGATATGAATGAGAAAGAAAATGATTAGACAGGAAAGAAAGTGATTGAACAGAAAAGAAAATGATTGAATAGGAATGAAAATGATTGGACAGGAAAGAAAATGATGAGATTGTCTCTGTGTGATTAAAAGAATATAATGTAATCATTAAATCTAAACTTAAAGAAATGGAAATTCTAATAAAATCGTCATTAAATCTTAGCTATGCAATAAATGATTATACACTAAAAATTGAAGAATGTGCAACGATTTTTGATGAAAATTCAGAAATAATTTTTAAAATGATGTTTAAATTGTTTGGTGAAACATTTGGAGTTACAACAAAAATACATAATCTTCTTCATTATGGATACGCAATACGCAATCTAAACATGCTTCCATATATGTTTAATACTATTAGATTTGAATCTTCAAATCAACGCATAAAAACTCATTTACGAAATTCAAATTGCCGTATTAACGCTCCTAAATCTATAATTAAAAAAATTATTTTTTGTAACAGTATAAATAAAAACACACATGAAAACACATATGAAAACTCAATCCATAGGAATATACGAAATCAATTACTAAAATGGAACTATAACATCGAAAATCACAACGAAACTTTAAATACTTCTGATGATTTAGAAGTTGAAAAAGATTTGTTAAACGCATCTGCTTATCTTAGTAAATATGCTGAAGATGCTGAAAAATTATCAGAAAGTGATAAAGATTCAAGTTATGAAAATGTATTAGATAATACTTATAGGCCAGGAATGAGAATAATTTAGTTGTGTAATATTTTTTAACACAAATTATAATAATATATAATACTATAAAATGTCTCGAACTGTTGGGGTTAAAATTTTCGTACAAAAAGCAAACTATTCATTAATAAAAATTTTAAATAACGTTTAATAATTATAAATTTTCACAGAGAATAAAGTGTCCAGAATATCTATATAAACATTAATTAGTAACTAGTCCTTGACATTTTAAATATAGAAATTCTGGACAATTTAAATGTCTAAATTTTCTGTGAAGTAAAATGTTTAAAAATCACTAACATTTAACCTTTTAATTTTTTTAATTTAAATTACCTATAATTCTAGACATTTAAATATAAATAATTTCAGATATTTTATTATTTCAAAATATTAAAAAAAAATCAATTTATTAAAACAAATATAAAATAATTAGTTTGTACTAAGAAGAACTGTTTGTTTACTTTTCTTGACCTGGTTTCCTCTTGAACATCCAAAAATTGTATCAGAAAAGTAAAAATTAAAGAATCAATTTAGCATTAAATTTACATTTTAACTGCATCGTTTATAAAAATATACCTTAAATAAAGTATAATGTTAATTGATATTCAACTTACATTATATCTACTAGTTTCTTTGTAGAATTTCCTAAAAAGTTGTTATATAGATATAGAGAATGACAACTCACATTAACCACAAATTTTGCTATAGTCCTCTTACAATACCCGTAGTTATCAGCAATAATGTCCTAAAAATATAAACTATTAAATGCAAAAAGGATGGAAGAATTGTTATTTCAAGAACTATGGATAATGGCGTTGCTGATAAAAGTGGTGTCATTTAAGTTGGTGATAGCATTTTTGAAATAAATTATATTTCAGTTACTGATATGAAGCCAAATGACAGTGCTAAATTGTTAAATTGAAAGAATGAAATTATACTAACACTTCTTCCTGCACTAATGAATGATTATAGGGATGAAATAAATTTATACTCATTTAGAGGCCCATGGTTGGATATAATGGAACGTATGATTCAAATCATTCTGTTCCTGAAGCCGTAATATCATTTGAACGCAGTGGCATTTTAGAAATTTTAGTTGCAGATGTGCCAACGTGGTTACAAGCATCAAATTTAGGAAATAGATTCCTACCTAGTATAGCATCTATGACAAAAAAAGAAAATGATAATTTCAAAATTGAACTTATTCCATCAAACACATGCTTTCAAAAAGTTGTTATTATAATTGAAAGTGAAAGAAAATTTTTAAGAATTTATCATGAAAGTGTTGTAAAAATTTCCCCAAAAGTTGATTGTTGTGAACGAATAGTATTGATAGGTCCTTCAGGTGTTGATAGAAATGAATTAAAGAAATGTTAAGTTTTATTAAATAAAGAAGTTTATAGTACCCCTATTCTTCATACATGACGAGCTATGAAGTAATTTTTTTTGACATCTTTTAATGTACCTTTAGACTTCATGAAACATATGGTCTAGAATATAATTTTGTTTCAAAGCGTTGAATGCAACAATGGATTAGAGAAGATTCGTTTTTTGAACATTGTGAATATAAAGGTAATTATTATTGGATCTTTGGAGTTTTTTGAATCAGAAAAATTTATTTATTTAAAAAAATTCTAAAAAAAGTATTTCTAAAAATTTAAATTCACTTTTTTGTCAAAATTTTTTTAATGATTTACATATTTACTCTTTTAAAAGTCATAAATATCATTTTAATGAAATATAAGTATGTTATTTTATCATTTTGTTATATTCTTTTTTTAATAATTGTAAAGTAGCTATTTATCAAAAAATAAATATGATAATTTTATATATTACGTATAAACAAAATATTAAAATGATATATGCAATATATTAAATTTTCTAGGTTAAATAGGGTAATCTTGTACAGTGCAAATATCAATAATTGACTGGTTCGAAAACTACTCTTTTGGTTTTCTGTGAATAAACAAATAAAAAATGGAAAGATAGTCGACCGGGAAGTGGTCAATATTCCATCTGGGCGCAGATTAGTACCCAATGTAGGTGTAATAAAAGCCTACGAATCCAGTCAACATGAAAGTACGGTAAAAATGTTAACAAGCAAGAACTGGGAACTCATAGAGTTCAATGCTTTTACAGAAGGGCAGCAGCCCTTGTTCAAGAATGTCAGTACTAAGGTACTGATTATAAAATTAAGATTATCATGTATGAATATGAGCTTCTTGGCTTGCAAGAAGGTTGAATTTCTATGGTATAATTCAAATCCTGCAGGAAGAGGCATGTTAAGCCATTTTCCTGCATTAAAAGGAGTGGCATACTCCGATTGTCACTTTCTGAAAAAGGTAGCAATACCATTTCAAGTGAAAATCCTTATGTGTTTCAGTAAGAACTGCAAGTGCGATTTTCGCATCGTCATGAAACAACGCAGAAAGCCGTATGTTTTCAACTGTTCTGCAAGTTGCACTGGTAGACCAGCAACTGTAGTCTACACCGAACTCTCTGATATATGGAGATTCGGTCAATGGAACAATGTATTTGCTTAAATCTTATTAATATTACATCTGTACCATTTTGTTAACAAATAAATTGTAATTTAATCGTCGAATTATTGTTTATGTGTAAAACTGTTATTTCATATATATATAAATCTATTGTTTGGTTTATAGATAATAGTAGAAATAGTCAAGAAATAAAACTTCATGTGACTATATCTGTTATACATGATGCACAAGACATAACTTATATATTATTAGAAGATGTAGATAGTGAAGGAATAACCTTCAATCTATCCGTGGTAACTCTTTCTTCTCTACCAGTAAGTCTACCAGTACGAGAACATTTTTGGATGATATATGTGTCCGCATGTAAATGCTGAATTATTTTATAAGGACCTTCAAATATATCTTGGTTTTTATGTGATGTGTAATTTAATTTTTTGTGTAAAACACGTTTCATCACAAACATGCCTGGAGAAAGAACTTTTCCTTTTCTCTTAGGTTGTAATTCATCAAATTCGGTACGACCGAATTGAATAATATCTTTCAAACCACTAAGAGATAAATTAACTGCAATCTCATCTGAAAATGTATCAGCTGTATTGAGAATAAAATAACAAGGTGGATAACCTGTTGAAGTATGCTTTGTACGATTATAAGCATATGTTAAAGCATATACAGCATCGGTATATGATAATTCAGATTGTTCTCTGATAGCTTCGCGAATTGTACGATTAAATCGTTCAGCGAAAGCATTAGAAGTATGATTATGTGGAGATGACACATAATGAGTAACGCTAACAGATTTGAGATAATCTGACACTTTACTACCAATAAAGTCAGATCCTCCATTTGTACGTAATATTTTTGAGAATTCAAAAGTGGAAAAGCACTTCATTATTTGTAAAAGTGTAGTATTTTAATCTTGTCGTTTGGTAACAGCAGTATACACGAAACGACTATATTCGTCTAATATCACTAACATCTGAAGATGATTATCAAGCTGTATATAATCAGCATTTAATGTTTCCCAAATACCTTCAGGTTTAGGAATTGTTTTAGTATTGGTAGCTGCTAAATTAGTAGGTTGGTGTTTTACTTTCCAACATACTTCACAGTTTTGCCAAATACGTTTCATGTTTTCAAGCATCTTAGGCCAGAAGAATATAAGACAGAATTTATCTGCTATTTTATCGAAACCAAAATGTTGTCCTAGTAAAGGATGGCTATGGAATCGTCTCAACAACTCTTCCCTTAGCACCTTAGGGACAAACACTCGTCGTTTACCTCTGTAAAAGACGTTGATATTACCATCTCGGATGACATCATTTTCTTTATCATTAAGAAATTTATGAAATTGACCTATAACATATGGAGTATTCATTCAATTCTCCATTATAGAAAATACCTCTTCCAAGAGGCCTTCATTTAACAGAATTGCATTGAATTCTGTTCTACTAAAATAATCTGCAACATGATTATCTTCCCCTTTAAGATATACGATTGTAATATCGTATTCCATTATAGCCATCTGATATCGTTGAAGAATACCAGTTAACTCTTTATTTTTAAGTAAAGCCAACAATGGTTTGTAATCGGTAACAACTTTAGTATGTTTACCATAAATATATAGTCTAAATTGCTGTAAAACATGAACTAGACCCAAGGCTTTCAATTTTATAATCGGATAGTTTTTCTCTGCGGGTTTCAGAGATCTAAAAGCAAAAGCAATTGGTTTATTCTTTTGCGAAAGAGCTGCACCTAAGCCTTGAAATGAAGCATCGGTGTAAATAGTATATGAAGCGGTATGGTCCGGAGGAGCCAATACTGCAGCATTTATTAATGTTTTTTTTAAGGCTTGAAAAGCATAAGATTGTTCGGATGTCCAAGAATAAAAGTTGATAACTCTATATAAGGGTTCAGCTAATGCTGAAAAATTTTTAATGTGCCTTCTAAAATAAGAAACAGCACCAAGAAAAGATTTGATTTCTTTTTCTGTTTTTGGTTCACGTTTATCCGTGATAGCTTTAACCTTATCAGAGTTAGGATAGATACCATCAAAATCAATGATGTATTCTAGATATTGAGCATTCTGTTGTCTAAATTGACACTTATTTAAAGTGATTTTCATATTGTATTCTGCAATACGTGCTAGAATATTATCAATATTTCTGATATGAGATTTCTCATTTTGAGAACAAATGAGAATATCATCTAGGTAGATATAGCAATCTGGTATGTTGCTAAGGACTTTGTCCATTATATCTTGAAACTTATCTGGAGATCCAGTAAGTCCCATAGGCATTACCTTATATTGGTAAATTCCTCTATGTGTGACAAAAGCAGCAATCCGCCTGCTATGTTCATCAAGAGGTATTTGATGAAATCCTTGTTTCAAATCAAATACGCTGTAGTACTTATGACCACTAGCTTCTTCAGTCAATCTATCTATCCTTGGGATGAGATGTGACTGTTGTTTTATGAGCTTATTAATAGCTCTGAAATCAACGACAAAACGCCTTTTCATATCTTTCGTTCGTACTAATACGACTCTAGAAAGGTAAAGAAATCGACTAGGCTCAATCATCCTCTTTTTATGCATGCCTTCGACTTGCTTATCAATTTCAATCTCAATCTCTCTCGACCTACGACCTGGTCGAATACGTTGAGGTAATTCAGATGTGGCTAGCTCAATATTGAGACGCTCATCACCATTATAAAGACAAGCATTTCCATCATACTCGAAAAATGCTGTACGATTATTCCATATAATCTCTTGTAACAACTCTTTAGCTTTCGGTAAAAGAGTACAATTTGTCCAAGAAATGGAATCCATTAGTTGCTCTCCAGTAAGAGGAGCATGACTTTCAGGATAGTTGGGTAAAGAATCTTCCCAATCAGCATCTTCTGGGATTATTTCATTACCAGAGATCCGTATGGTATTATCATCTACTTCTTCAATAGAATGTAGAGTACCGATTTCTGTATTAGCGAGTATTAATACAGTATTTGCTCCATGATTTTGAAGAATCACAGCAAATTTATTATCAATCACAGGATCTGTCTGATAGTAGGTCATAATGTGATCACTACCCTTCCAACGAGGGTTACTCACAAATAAACAATTTATTGTATCGTGTGAGGGAATTGCATGCACATTAGCATGAATTACTTTTGTTGTTCTAGGAGGAACACGTACCTTTGAAGTCGTTTTGACTGGTACATTGGTGATAGAAGGCATACTATGATTGAATCGAATAGTAAGTTCATCACCAAAAATTTGATGTAATCCAGGAATACCGATTATTACATCGTAAGATAACTTGTCCACTATGTGGAATTCAAGTTGTACTCGTTTATTATTTGTTTCAACATATAATCGTGAAGCCCCGCGAAAAACGAGTTTGTCGTTATTTGCAACTGTTGCAGCTTTTAACGATGGTTTAACCATAGTCTTATGCGAACTAGGTATGAGACTAAATGCATCTTGACTGATGACATTTAAGGAAGCACCAGTATTCATAAGTGCATTGAATTTATTTGTTCCGATATTAATCGAAATTACAGGTAATTTTACCGTGGTGTCAGAACTTCGAATGTTCTGTATTACACCATATCGTGATGCACGAATAGGATTTCCTGAAAGCGGTCGTGCTTTAGAAATCGTTCTTAATTGATGAGTGTATGGAATCTCATTGTTAGAAGAAGAACCATAACGTTTTATCAAAGTATCAACAGTTTTAGCAAAACCGTATTTAACCAAAATTGCAGTGATTAAAGTTAATGCACTAGCAATAGAATTAGGCATTTCAGTTATTGCCTCATCAACATGAAGTTGATATATTTTCTTAGCCCATTTGATCATAGACAATCCTTTCTCTGATTTAGTATCAGCAAAAGAAATACTATTAAGACTAGACGATGAGAATACCCGTGATTTTATCAAAGCAATCTCCGATTCACAGCGAGTAAGCTCTGTCCGTCCCAAATTATATTGATCTTGCACCTAGATCAATTTTAGGTGGCATTGAGCCTCTTTATTTATGCAACTATGTAACTCAAGTACGTTGCCTGACGATGCATGCGATTGCACTTCATCATTTTCAATATTAGGATTCTCTAATCGAGCAATTTGATTAGTAACTGCAACTAATCGTTCGTTTAGAGTAGTTTCCTGATTTTTATAGACCTCAATTTGGGATTCATGAGTGTCTATTTTTGTTGTGGCCTCGGATAATTTAATGTTTTTATCCTTTATAATGTCATTAAGACGATTAACGTCATTTATTAACTTCTTATTATTTATAAGACAGGAGTGTCTATCTGAATTACAAGTGTCTAAGGATGTGCTTAATGTATCCTTATCTTTTTTACATGCTTCAAAAGCTGTATTTATTGTATCTTTCTCAAATTCCACAAATTTAATCTGACTGTAGATTAGAGATAATCTTTTTACATTTACTTAGATCATCTTTAAGATGATTTATTGTGTTCGCGTGAAATTGCTCACATTCCTCGAGTATCCTCTGTTCATCTGCAAATGCAGTAGAGGATATTTTTATATCTTCGGAAAAAGAAGATTTAGAAGCCTCAGTTATCTTTCTCAAGGTTCCCTGATGGCGTGCTTCATTATCACGAAGTAAATTAGATAAATTATTTTTTTCTCGCTTCATGCGATCTAATTCCTCACGCAAATTTTGTATGGTACCAGAGTGCTGTACCAACAATTCTTGCGCTTCTTTTAATTTTTTCTCGCATTCATCGCGGGAACTCTTTATTTTCTGGTATCCAGACGTGGTAGACGATACCATTGAATTAACAACAGCTGCGCCGTCGAAGGCAGCATTAGTGTTAGATTTTACTGTTTTCGGAAAGGTACCAGTATCGGTTGGCACTTTAGTTTTCGAATTAGTTATATTTTTGTTGCTTGAAGCAACTTGTATAGTACGTGGGCGTTCGGTTAACATTTTAATCGGCGCCCTAGTTGTCGTAGTTAATTTGCTAGGATGAGAATTCATAGGTACTGCTTGTGAAACAGAACTGGGCTTATCACATCCAGCTTCATACATGGCATGCTTAGCACGTATGTTTTTTAAAGAGGTATCAGCATTGTGTGTACCAATTGAAACTTCTTTAGCGAATGTTTCATTACGTCCTGCTAAATGGACGAGTTGGCTTCCAGCACAAGAAAAAGTGGGAGCCTTTTTATCAAAGTAATGTTCGACATTATTATCGGGATCTATAAAGACATTGCCAAGGCGATAGCCACTAGCAAACACGTCTAAAGCTACACATTTGGTATCAACCGCTACTAGTGTAACATGTTTCGCTTTTTTAGCGTCATAGTTATTCTGAAGATACAATCTAGGAAATTCAGAAAGTGCAAATCGACAAATACCAAGGGGTTGACAACCACTTAATGGTATAAGCATACAGATCATTAACATACAAATTGTTAATGTATTTAATTTGAAATCGTTTATTAAATGTTTGATTTCTTTAATTGAATGCATTATACATTCATCTCACCACCATCGTGGCATTCCTCATGTGTAGGTTCAATTGTATGAATCTTACCATGTTTTTGAGGTTTAGTTTTTATACTATTTTTATTATAACCAGATGATTGGTTATTTTGAGATTTATAGTTCATACCAAAACTAGTATTATTGTATGAAGTTGTAGGCTTATTAGCCGGTTTCACTGAAAAATATCGGGATTGATGTTCCTTAGAATTATTTGTACCAGATGAAGACTAGTAATTATTTTTATTATAACCACTTGAGTTATTTTTTACAAATAGTTTCTTTGTATTATCAAATTTCAAATTCGATTGTTTATTTTTTGACACATTAGAATTTTTATTTATGTGTTTATTGTTATTTTTATAACTGTTGTTATGATTATTATTGGTTTTCTGTGAAGCATTATTTAATTTAGTTTGAAAACGTAGTTGTGTATCAACATACGTTGCTATGAATTCATCATATTGTAATTCATAAAGATTTTTTGTGGAATTATTTTCCCTGAGGATTGGATGTAATCCTCTTGTAAACAAATAAAATTGTTCGCGTCTCAGGTCAGGTTTATCCTTCAAAAATTCTGAAGGCTGATTAGTAGTAAATCTTCTACGAAGATAGTCATTAAATTTTTTGGCGAATGTGGAAACATCCATAGCATTCTCTATCGGAGAACGAGCATTAAATTGCTCTAGGCGATTCATGCCTTGACTTTCAAGTACCATCTTGATGTCGTTTAAGATTTCAGACAAAGTGAAATCATATTGTTTATGTCCTTTAGTAATATCGGACTTCTTCTCGACAGCAATGTGTCGAGCATGTGCTATTTTGCTATCTCTTGGTATAAGATAGTCAATGTGACGTCACGCTATGCAATCAAGCATGGGTATTTCGTCGTCAGTTATAGCTAATTGTCTAATAGCCGTCATGCAATCACTTATAAAAAGCGTAAAGCTTGTAAGAGACTTACCCTTAAACTGATAAAAGGCTCCATGCGATTTCGCATGGAGGACCATGTCGAATAAAGCATTATAGCTTCTTGTTGAACAAAGATTGTCACTAACCTGTGCACGTACATCTGGTAAATCAACAATGGCTTCAGAACCCAATTCATATAACAGTTTAGTCGTTTTAACCTTCTGTCTTTAAAGCAATCCATCATAGTCACTGGAACTATATATCAAGGCATTGATTTGTTCACTTTTAAGTTCTTCAAGAAGTAACTTAATAACATAGTCAACATCAATTTGCCGTTTAGATCTATTCAGTGAAATTGTATTAACCATTGAATGTTTAGAAGATACCTGATTGGTAATCTTATTTATCAAGTTACTGAAACTTGTCCTTATTTTGCTTTCTTTATGAGGAGAAGCAAAAACATTGGTTTCTTCGAGACTATTTCCATATGGTGGCGCACTTGCCAATGGAGATGTCATTGAGGATACTATGAGATTGACACCATCGTAAAGATAGGTTTCGTCTCGTGTAAGAGAGGTAAAGGGTTGCTGGGCATCCTTGGAGAGGCCTAGCTCGGCTTGTGTAAAAGCATTGAAGAAGGGTACTCTAGGTACCTTATCGTTTGTGTCATTACCCAAACGATTGTTTGCCTTAACAAGCGTGCTGCTACTACGAAGAGACATGAATGAACGGTAAGAAAGCAAAAATGCACAACTGAACGAATTTTATTAAAAACGTCGCGCTTTTATCCTCATTATTTTTTTTTCATCAGAAAAAGAGGTTGGATTTTGCTGAAAATGTAATTATCAATGTAAAACAAGTTACATTGTATTAAAATAGATGTGGAACTATTGAGGCCATTCGTAATTTTGTCATTACTTTCAATAGCACATTATCAAAAGATCTAAGTGGTAAAAAAATTTTTTTTTCGTAAAAAATGAATGTAAATATTTGGATCGTTTATAATTGCATATTTCTATACAGGTATTTTTAACAATCATTATTATAATAATTAAAATTGTCTTTTTTGTTGCATTCAACATAAATGACTGAATAGAACTAACCTGTTTGTGTCCAATTTTTAATTATCTTTCCTTCTTTGAATCACTTACAACGATAAATTGTGCAAGGCCGCGACATGGTTTGGTAGAACCTCTATATAAGCTTTTTTATAGAGGTACTATCCTCTTTAATATGAATCACAATATGAGTAAGAATGTAGTTTATTTAACTTAATAATAATAATCAAAATAAACGAAATAAAATGTGGTATTTTAGTGAATATTCTTCTATTTATATCCTTTTTACTTCAACGCCTTCTATGGGCGTTACATAGTAACAATATTAAAATAAATGTTTTTAACTTAACTGGTCTTACTTCAAATATAGTATTATAAAAACAAAACAAAAATAAATTTTGACTTGAAAACGACTTTATGTGCGAAAAGAATTATCAAAATTTTAACGTGTCAATATTGCTTTATTAAAATCAATAAATTTTAGTGAAAAAGAACACTAATTTAATTACTCTTTTACTTCTTTTTTTTAAGAACATTATTTTTAATATTCATTATTTTATTTTCACAGTTACCAAAATAAACAATTATTTATTTTTATTTTTTTAGCTTAAGCTTTGATCCTCCAGATACTTCAAAAAATTAAAAAAAAAACAATACATAGAAATTTTCCATAGAAAACTTATCCTATCAACTTACGTTTGAAATAAAATCACTTATAGATATGATTATTTTCAAATCTAACCTTTAATCAAATGTTTTGGAACAATTCTTTCTCATTGACAATTTTAAAAACATTAAGTTCAACAGACAAAAAAAAGAAACATGTTTGCATAAAAAGTAACAAATTTGTCCCGTCTAAAGTAATTTGAATTTCATAATTTTGCGTCTAATTTTATCGCAATTATTTTGTATATAAAAAATTTATTAATATTAAGAGAATAATTAAAATAAGTTTCTATTTTTCTAGTATACTATTTTCATCTTAGAACATAAGTTGTTTTATACAATACATTTTAAAAAACGAGGTTTCAATTTAATTCTATGTAAAATTACAAATACTTTTATATAAAAACATTTTTAACATATTACTGTACATTTTTTAATATTTTTAATAGTTTGAATTAATATAAATTGTATTCTATGAAATTTTTACATTTAATACTCTAAATTTTTTTATAGTGTTTTTAAATATCAACTTTAAAAATTAAACTTATGAAAAGTTATAAAATAATATATTTTTTTTTATAGTAAAAAATAATAACTTTTACATATTTTAATTTAAAATAAGAACGTATGCTAAAATAATATTTTAAATAGTAATATTTTGTGTAAATAAATTATTAATGCTTTTAATTATTATTGTTATAAAATTTTTAAACTTGTTGGTTTTAGTAGATTTGTAGTGATACCTGGTACTTCTAAGAGGAAAGATCAAAAATAAAGCAATATCAGATAGTAAACCAAAGATCAGTTACAAACGATTATCAATAATCAGAAGATAATATAAAAGGGAAGACGATAACCAAAATGGTGTGTTTTCGGTTGCACCTTAGTAACTGCTATTATTATGATTTAATTTGTATAAATATTCTTTTATTTAAATAAATACCATTGATCATAACAGATTGTTTAGTACATTATTTTTATTAAAGCATAAATAATTTTCCACGAGATTTACTTTTAAGATCATATTTTATAAAATAAAAACAAGTTAAGATCTATCTCAGCTTTATGTTCTAAAAAATATCAGAATTAAAAAATTCACATTAATTTTAAAAGTCAAACACATATGTTTTCGTGAAAAAACGGCAAAATGTATGCGACAACTTAATATTTTGCGTCATTTAAATAATTTTTTGTTGTTGCATGATATTTTTAAAATTTGAATAATATACAATTTTTAAAAATAGTGAGACATTTTATTGAATTATAGATAGATTTTTTAGAATTTGTTCTTTTCTTGTGTGTGAATAGTATTTTTACAAGTTGTTTTTTTAACTTTTTTGAATAACTCTACTTCATTTTTATTAAATGTAATTGTTAATTTACCAGAATATTATATTATGTTTTAAAATTTAAACATTTTCACTTTTAATAAATATTGTTACATATATAACCATGACTTTTTTTTTATTTATTAATGTTAGATCTAACTTCTTCCCTAGTTTTTTTTAAGATTTAAATGTTTCCATTACCATTTTACATTTTTACATGTAGAACTCTAACACAATCAGTAACAATTGCTTTTTTAAAATCATTATTTTTATCCTTTCTAGACTTTTCAATATAATTAGTTTTTTTTGCAATGATTTTTTCTCTTTATCTTCAATATGTATAATTTTTTTAACACTATTCTCATGACAAAAATTACAAGTTCTTTATTATCCATAAACTTCTATATCCTCGTGTTCTTTATTCCCTATCATTTCTTCACTTTATGCATTCGTATCAATTTAATTATATTTTGTTTCTAGTATTGCATGAACAAATTGCTTTAAAAAATGTTAGGACATGTTTAATTAAACTTTTAATTATTTCCTTCGGTGAGATTCTAGTTGAATGACTTTTCCTTTTATCTAAAAAGTTTGTTACAAAATTTTCAACATAATTTTTATTAACAATATTGATATTTTATTTCCAATACTTATTGAATCAGAACTTTTATAATTCGTAATGAGGATAATATATGACAATCAATAACAATATTTTTTTAACATCTTCAGTTACGTTACAAATAATACAGGATGACCCACCTTAAACATCTCAGATATTTAGACATATAACTTTGCGCATAGATACCCTACAAATATGGCATTATAGTCATTTTGTAACTAATATACTTACCATTTTAAATCTATAAATATCAGAACAAAATGTGGTTTCTGGGCAGAGTTACGAACTTTCAAATTTAAAACATTGTTTAACTTTTATCAACTGTAACTTTTTTACTTGAAAAGATTTTTTAATGATTGTTGCAGATTCTTAAAATACAAAAGTCTTTTGTACTAACACCCAAAAATCACATGAAAATTAAGGTCAACAACTATGTTTTATTTTTTAAAAACAGTTAAAAATCCCGATTTTTGTCAAAAAATCAATGTTTTTTAAGAATAAACTTTTTGCCACGAAATTTTTAAAACATTTTTACCATTATTGTGATAGAGAAAGCAAAGCTCTATCGAATAAGTATATGAACGTTCAGAGCGGTTGGCTTTGAAAGTTATGATTTGCCAAAGTCAACTTTTTGACACTTTCATTTTGAAAATTAAAGTACAAATAATACTTTTCCGATCTTTATAATATCCTAATAGTAATAATATCACTTATACATATTAGCTAACGTATTATTACTTTTTTGTACATACATTGTCTGAAGAACTGTAATATTGATTATCACTTAAATTTTCAGAAAAAATATTTTTTTCTAAATTTTTACATCATTTACTATCATTTATATTATTTTGTATAGATATTACCCTGTAAAAACATTTATATTGTGTCTTTTGAATATTTCGTACATTCACTCGTAATCCCATACTTTCTATTTTTAAAATATCAGCGAGTAATAATAAAAATAAGATAATATTTTGAATGTTTTTAACAATAAGCTATAATTTTTATTCGAAAATTTGAGGAATACTTACGTTTCCTTTTTTTACTAAAATTATGGTAAAAAAATGGTCAATATTTGACTAATCATAACTTTCTGAAAACGTAATCAAATTTAGTGGTACTATACTCATTCGATATGTTATGATCAATGATATTTATTTAAATAAAAGAATATTTATACAAAATTATAATAATAGCAGTTACTTGGGTACAACCGAAAACACACCAGTTTTGGTTATATTCTTCCCTTTTATATTATCTTTTGATTATTGATAATCGTTTATACTGGTCTTTGGTTTTCTGTATGATATTACTTTATTTTGATCTTTCATCTCAGAAGTACCAGGCATCACTACAGATAGAGCATTGCTTATTCTATCAGAAAATTGACAAATTTTTTTTAAAAGTTACTTGATTAAAATTTTACTCTTTAAAAACTTCGACTTTTTGACAAAATTCAAGATTTTTTTGTTTAAAAGTTAAAAATATTTACTAGACTTAAATTTTCATGTAAATTAAGGGATTAGTACAAAAGACTTTGTATTTTAAAAATCTGCAACAATTATAAACATACCTTTTTATTTACAAAAGTTACAGTTAATGAAAGTTAAAAAATGCATTTAAATTTTAAAGTTCATCACTCTGCCCAGAATCCACATTTCGTTATGATATTTACAGATTTAAAATGGTAAGTATTAGGTTTTTCCATATGAAATAAGCCACTTATACTAAAAAAAGTTTAAATGCGCATTACTCGAAGAAAAATAAAGATTTTTATTTTAAATAAAAGCCATTGGATTCTATACAATGTTGTCAACGCAATGGTATTTTATTTATTCCATTAGAATAAAAACTGTCGTCCCTGGAGTCGATAAAGTCTTCAAAGGCAGATTTAATAGCCTCTTCGTTTTTGAAGACTTTCTCCTTCAGAAATTGGTTCAATTGCTTGAAAAAATAAAAGTCAGTTGGAGCAAGATCAGGAGAATAAGGAGGGTGAGAGAGAGTTTCATATTTCAATTCGTTCAGTTTCTAAAGTGTGATTCTTGAAATATGTGGGCGCTCATTGTCATGAAGAAGAATTGACCCCTTTCTATTGGCTAAAGATGGTCTTTTTTAAGACAATTTCTGGTGAACTTTATCCAATAATTGACAGCAGAGTTCAGAATTAATTGTTTCACCATGTTTCAGAAATTCATAGTGAAGAAGTCCCTCACAAGACCACCAAACAATAATCAATACTTTCTTTGCCGTTAACTGAGGTTTTGGAAACTGTTTTGGATCTTCATTCTTATCCAACCACTGGCCATTACGTTTCTTGTTGTCGTAGAGAATCCACTTTTCATCACAATTCACGATCATGTCCAAAAAACGAGTCATTTTTGTTCCTCAAAAGAAGAGAAGAACAAGTTTCAAGACGACACATTTTTTGTTTTTCGGTCAGTTTATGAGGTATCCTTTGATCTAGCTTTTTCGTTTTTTCAATTTACTGCAAATAACGAGAAACGCTAGATTTTGAAACTTCTAATGCCCCAGCAATTTTTTCAACCGTTTGACGTAGATTGGCTTCAACTACGCCTTTCAGCTCCTCGTTATCAACCACTGAATCCGGTCTCCCACGCTCCTCATTCTCAAGGCTTTCATCTCCTTCTTTGAATTTCTTGAACCGTCTTTTTGCAGTCACACGGCTAACAAGATTCTCTCTAAAAGCTTCATTAATATTTCGTACTGTTTTTGAAGCATTTGTCCCTCTTTTGAACTCATATAGGAAAATAATACGAATTTCATTGATAGAAGGCATTTTAATAAATTGATAAAAAAGATGATAATTTAGTTTTTTTTTGTGATTTTTATGTCATTTTGTAGAGGAGATTAAGACGAATCAAACGAGATGTTTGACATCATTTTATCATTACTAGTTAGTTAATAACGTTAGTTTAAAGTGCTGCGTATATAAAATGGCTCAATTCATGTGGGACAACCTAATATCTTAGTTACAAAATGACTATAATAACAAATTTGTAGCTTATCTATGCGTAGAGTTATATGTCCGAATATCTGGAGTATTTTAGGTGAGCAACCCTGTATATCGATTAGTACAGAATGCAATTTTTACATTATTAATTTTAAATTCTTGGAATTTTATGTGCTCTATAGTTTTAAATTATTAAATGATAAAAATCTTTTTAAAAAACAAATTTTTTTATTAGATAAAAAAATTTTTACTACTAAAATATCGAATCCAAATTTATATGAAAATGCTAAAAAAAAATTTACTAATTTAAAACGAATTATCAACTGGTTTAGTTTGTTATTCTTTTTATATAATTTTTTTGCTTGTAACAGCTTTGCTGTCTAACCAGAATTTATAATTTTTTAGACGTTATTACATCACGTGCACCACCATATTCGTAATTTATGTTAAATGATGGTTCAATTCTACGGAAAAAACTAGTAAGGGTTTTTATTTGACTATTACTGCAACCGATATGTTTAGTATTTCTTGCAATTAAATTTCAAAATTCGGGATATTCGAACCTTTCATTCGAGTTTAGAATAACATTACCATCATCATACAATTTCCAAGATTTTACAGTATCACAATCAACCAGTTTTTGTTTTTAACATATATATTGTAATCGACCTTCATCTTCGTAAGGTTCTAATTCATTGTAATCGAAATTTTTGACGAAGTAATTTGAATAATTTCGTGCATCTCCGATTAGTTCATCACTAAGAATAAGTAAATCTCTACAAAACTTTTCACGTAATCCATTAGTATCTCTTACTGTTTTTAAAATATAAATTAAAAAAATAAATAGTTATTTTACTTTTTTTATAAATTTGATAAAATTATCAGGTATTTGTATTGTAGTACTAGATGTTGTGGCTGTTGGATTTTCTGTTAATGGTGTAGTAATTATCGAGTCAAAAAGTGAAGACTTTTTTGTTTTCGATTTCATTATTTGTAGATATTGTAAGTTTGATGGTTGTAGATGTTGAAGGTTTAACTGTTGTTGATGCTGCAGAATTAATGGTTGCAATAATTGGTTTCACTTTAGGTTTTTGTTTAGGCTTTGTTGTTAGAGGTACAAGTTTCTAAGTTGATAGTTTATTATTTGGAGATACCTTACTTGTAGTTTTTAATATCGATAGTTTTTTTTGCTGTTTTTCTAGGTTTTGGTTTTCTAAGAGTCGTTTTCTGAGAGCAGTTTTTTTTTAGAATTGTTTTTCTGGTAGTTGTTTTTCCGGATAAAACCTTTTTTTAGTCATTATTTTCAGATGTAAAGGTATTATTAAGTTAGTTTTTTTTAATTTTTTCTGTTTATTACTTACATTAGTTTGCTTTTTTTAGAAATAATGATTTTTATCATTCTCAGTTATTTAATCTATTATAGAATCTAGTTTGGTAATATTAATTGTAGATATATCATTTTAAAGAATGTAATCCTGGTGGATTCTTGGGAGCCCTTTGGGGCTCCCGTGGTTTAGTATAATAACACGAGACTTTATATAAACTTTTATTAAGCAACGGGTTATAGTGAAATATAAATCTAAGTGATTATAGATTAAAAAGGGTATTCTCAGTTATTCTTGTGATTGACTGATATATCTATATTCTGATCAAGTATTCTTTAAAGGCTCCTTTTATACTCCTTTAAGAGATAGGCGTGTTTTTATTCTGATAAGCTTACATACATTCTGTTCGACGCAGCTCTCATGGTTCACAAGAAAACATGAAGATATAGAATCATTCTTTTTGACATTACTTTCAAATGCTTGATATTGATTAAATAATGTAGACAAGATGATAACAATAATATAGTAATTTCTATAAAAAGTGTGCATCTTTAATTTTCACTTTTATTTTTAAAAAGTTTCCTTTTACTACTTTTTACATAAGTTATGTTGTGAACATGGAATGCTGTATCAGACAAATGTATGTATATCAACACCCAAATTATGTAGGAAACTAGAAGATGAAACACGCCCTCACCTTGAGGACTATATAAGGAACGGATGAAGAATACTGCACGCAGTTGATAAATCATAACTATTTTGTAATATTGTAACCTTTACCTTTATTATTATTCTAATACCCTTCGCTTAAATAAACTATCGTACAAAGCTTCGTGTTATACATATTGTAAAAGCCCGGGAGCCTACAAGGCTCCCGAAGAATCCACCAGGATTACACTTTGGTAATTTTTAAAACATATTTTATATTTTAAGTTTATTTTTAATTTAAATATCTTTGTATTGAATATCATTTTGATTAAATAAACTTATTTATTTTGTTATTATTTTTGCATAAATTTAATAAAATATTTATAATAAACATTTACTTTATGATCAATTTTTTTAAACTTTTTTATACGTTTAAAACGTTTTAAAATTGCGTAGCTTTTTTAAATAAAGTTTTTTTTTCTCTTTACAAATAATGTATGAGAGTTGTTTTTGTACCTACATTTTTGTTAAAAATGCAGTTTAAAACGACACCACAGTTTTTGTTTAAGTTGAATATATGTACATACATTTTTATTTATAGGTAATATATAAATTTAAATAATGATATATATAATGAATTATATTTTTCATATTTTTATATATAAATAATATATATTTTTATAAGAATAAAAATAATTTTTTATTTTAAACATTTAACAAAATTCGTTAAAAATAATCATAAAATTTTATTTATTTTAATAGAAATTAATTAATTTTAAAACTATTTGTTTATTTAAAAATCTTTCAAAATTTGGTAAAAAAAAAGTAAAAATTGAAAAAACTACTTTATAATAAATAAAATTAATCTCGTAGAAAACATTTTTAATTAATTATCAAATTGTTAAATAATTTAATTGATAATATAAAATATATCAAATACAGCAGAAAAATAACGACGCTTAAATATAAAATAAAATACAATAAAACGGTAATTGATGAAAATAACTGATAATATAAAGAAACAAAAAGATAAGAAAATAATCATTTTTTATTTCTTTAATTTATCCAATTTTTTTTTATAAAAATAAAACTATACATTTAAAAACAATTTTCATTAATAAAACATCATAAACATTATTTAAAAAAAAACTAATAAAACTTTATAATTTATATTTTATTGTAATTATTACTATTATTATTTAACAATTTAAATTATTTTTTCACAAAATAATTTTTATACATATTTAAATATTTTTAAATTTGTTAATTATCATTACTTATTGAATTTGTTAAAGTTTCATTTAAAGCATTAAATTCTTTATAAACATTTTCACTACCTTCCAATGACAATGAAGGATTTTGATCAAAATGTGTTATTGTAAAATCCCATTCTATCTCAACATCTTCTGATTCTTCATTTTCTTCATTTCCTTCTTTTGTAATGTTACGGTCCAAAAAATTATTCCACGCAATTTTCTGAATTATTGTTTTACAAGGATTAACATATGAAGATCCAACGTTAAGCAACTTTTTTATACGACTATTTGAAGATTCAAAACGTAGTGTACTAAACGCTGACAATGAAACATATGGAAATGTTTCAATCATCTTACCATAATGACATAAATTGTGATACTAAAAAAAATAATAAATTATATTAAATTCAAAATTTAGGAAAAAAAAAACAATGCATATTTAATTTTTTTGAATTAGCTTACTTTTACTGTCATTCTGAATTTGTTGTTAGTTAAAGAAAATAGTGATTCAAAATGATTTTCTACAATTTTCTCAATAAAATCTACTGGATTTTCAATATTTTGAACTTCTTTTTTATTTGAAAAAAAGACTACCATACTTATTGTATAATGAAGGACTTCAAAAATTTTTTGAATTTTTTCATATAAAATAACAGAATCACAATATATAAAAGATTCTTTGACAATATGGTAAAAACATATCATTAGATAGAATGTTTGCTGTCCATTTAATGAAAAACGTCCTTTATTTTCCAAAATATCTTTTTTTGAAAATAATTCAAAAAACTTTTCTTTTAATGGAGTTTTTAATTGACTATGAAGCCTGAGTTTTTGAGCTTTTTTAAAATTTTTTCACGTAAGCATTCTCCTTCCATGTTAAATAATTTCTTAAATAAATGAACACATAAATATAAATTATATGCACAAATACCCTCTAAAAAAATACAAATATTTAATAATCGAAAAGTTTTTATTTTAAATTTTATAAATAACATAATTTTTTTTCTGTCACGTTTTGGAAAATATTTTCTATATTAAAATATTAGTAATTTAATTAAATTCATAGCATCAATTATCAACTTCCATTATACTTTTTATAATTTTAATAAAACGTTTAATAAATTAAAAGAAGTTTGGAAAAATATTTTGTTTTATTGTTAATATGATTATTTATTATATATATTTAAATTTTTTATGTTTACTAACCTTGAAGATCATGAAAAGTATCAAATATAAAATGATTATTTCTTGGAAAGTAGCTATGATACGATTCACGTAAAAAAGTTTCCAATGCTTTCTTTTTTGTGTATAAATGGAAATCTTCTCCATTAATAGTACAAGCTTTGCAACTATTTTTACTCTTATTTGAATAGCATTTTTTCAATTGAAATGCAGACTGCATCATTGCATTGTCTGATATAAAAAAATTGGTTTCAATTTTTTCGTTATTCCATTGAAATCGAATGTAGTATCATTAAATGTTTTCATAACACTTTTCAATATTTTTTGATAATTGTTTTCATTTTCCAATTTTGTTATTGATGCTCCATAAGTCATATAATGCTTAAGTTTGCTACTTTTTATGCAGTTAAATTTATAAGCAATATGTAGGTATGAAGTTGTATTTTTTCCAGTTCCTGATAATACAATATCATCCGCATAAACAATAACAGGCAGACAATTATCTTCATTAGAAGAAAACAATGAAGAATATTTTTGAAAATATCTTAAAGTTTCCAATTTCAGATTAACATGAAAAGCATTTTTCGAATGAGGAAATTGTGAAATTGATTTGTTCACATTTTCTCGTTCCTTTTTAAATTTATTTTCAATGCTACGTATGAAAAATTTTTATCTTTTGTTTCTATAAATAAATTAATTAATAAAAAAGTTGATGTTTTATTATTTATTTTTAAAATTTTTAATTCATTGAAATAAGTTGGAATTTTTTTTTTAAATATATCATAAGATATGCAAATTATAAAAATTTTATAATTAGAAATTATTAATTTGTTTAATTTAAATTAATTATAATTATTATTATTATTATTTTAATTTTTATTGTATAAATATTTTTGTTAAAGTTAAATAAATTATTTTTTGCTTGAAGTTATATTGTTTTATATTGTTATGACTGTTACTGAAGCTCTCCAGGAATTACTTGTTAGCCATAACAAAATAAAAACATTATGTAGTATTTTTAATAAATAATAAGCCAATTTTAAAAAAATTTAAAAATTTTTCATCATCAATAACACTAAAATTATTTTTCTTTTTTATTTATTTAGTTAAAATCTATGAAATAAAATAATAATGTTTGGTTTTTCGATAAAAGTTAAAATAAAAAGAACGCTATGAATTTGATTAAAAGAATATTAAAAAGAGAAGATTCTGAATGAACCTTCATCAAATTTATTTTATACATTTAATTGCATTTATAATATTTTTAATGTTATATTTTTTTAGGGATTGTTGTCAATAGGGTTAATTTATAAAATATTTGTTTTAAAAAAAAGGAAATCAAAAAAAAATTTTAATTTAAGGTAATTAATTAGATTATTAATTATTTTATATTATTATATTTTTTATATATAATATAGGCATACTCCAAATAAAATAAAATATTTTACTATTTTTTATCATTTAAAATAATTGTAAAAATTTTATTTTTAAAATAAAATTAAACGAAAAATTAATTTTTTGTTAATTATAATGATATAAAATTATGAAAAATAATACAATTAAACATTAAAAATTTTTAATAAAATTACTTAAAAAAATATCAGCAATCAGATCACTTAAATCATATACCATTTGATCAGTGTGTACATGTTTTTGTAAAAAAATATAGCATTTTTCAACAACAAATTTTGTAAATAATTCATTTTAAAAAAAATTATTTTCTAAAGTATAATAATGATATATATATTTAATAAAAAGGAAATTGATAAAAGTAATGATAAAATAAGAAATAAAATAATTGATGAAACAAAAGAAGTGACAGTGAGATAATATTGATCACTGATCAATTCTTTTTGACTTGCATTTGATCAGTTTTTTATAAGTGACTATTTTGAAATTATTATCGTTTTATACAATTATTTTTGAAAAATACTTATTTTTTTTATTTTAGTTTGAAAATGTTTACCAGATCAATGAAAAATGCTTCAAACAAAAATGAAGGTGAAGATATTGCTGAAACTCTTAAATCTACCTTGAAAGTATGTTTTTTTTTTCTTTTTGTCTATTTTATTATTTAGAATGTCGAAAAGTATAAAAGCCTTTACAAACATTCTTGTGACATGAATGAATCGCTTGAAAAAGCTGTTGAAAAAAGCGAAAAAACAACAAAGTGTTTAGAAGCTGATTTAAGAAAAAAAGATATTTTAATTGATTCATTAAGAAATGAAATTGAAATGCTTAAAGAAGAAATAGAAAAATTGAAAATGAGAAATAAAAATTTAAGTGAAAATATGGAATTAAAAGAAGAAATGAATTTAAATTTTCAATTAACTGAAGCAAAGGAGACAATAAAAGAGATGGAAGAAGCTGAAAATTTTGCAAATTCAAAAAAGAATCAATTGCCAATTTGTTTAAAAGAGGAAATAGAAAAAGTTGAAATTTACAAAATTACAGAAGATCTAGAAGAAAAGGAGGATGTTATTGTTAAAGCTGATGGTATAGTTGATGGAGCTGATTTTATTGTTAATGAAGCAGATGTTATTTCTGATGAAGATAATGTTATTGTTGATGAAGCTGAATTTGAATTTGATGATATAGACATATGTCTTCAACCTCAATTTACATCATCAAGAAAAAGTGCTGCGTTTGAAGAAAATATGGAATATTATTGGATGATTCATTTTTCAAAAAACAAAGCTTTATTTATTCTGAAAGAAAATGGTAGAATCTTAAGAAAGGATAAAATCGAACCTGTAACAAATGTTTCAAAGCAATTGTTGGAGTTACTAATTTTGGAGAAGATATTCAAGTTGAAAATCAATTTTATTTTCAACTATTCAGTAACATTTGTTTCAAATAATCATTTGGAAGCAATTTATGGTGAAGATTTTGCTACGGAATATAAGAATTGTTTGCCGTTAGCTAAACATGTTCATTCGATGCTAACAAAGTTTATTAGTATAAATATTGAAGTTGTATCGGATGATTATGTTACAAAATTATTTAATGATTGTTTAAAAATAGAAAATGGTTGATGTTTATAACCTTTTTTTTAATAAAATATTTAATCTTTTCCATGTTTCTAGAAAAAAAATTAAATATATCAATTGCAATAAAATTAAAAAAAAAATATTTTCTAAATCATAATTTTTTATAAAACATTTTTTCATTAAGATAATATGTAAATGCAAAGAAAAAAATTTCGCATCAAAATTAGCACTTAAAAATTACAAATAATTTTAAAAAATAATATAATAGTAGAAAAATATATGATTAATATATATATAAAATTACATTTAATATAAAATATATAATAATTTTTATAAAGATATATAATTTTTTTATTTATATAATTTTAAATTAACAATAAGTTAATTAATACGTCAAAACAAATTTTATGGACCTTATATGAATCACTTTTTAATGTTACATGTACATATATTTATAAAGAAATATAACTATTTAACCATGACGGTTTAATTAAATTGATATAATGTAGATTAATAAATAAAGAAATATTTTCAATTTAATGATTTATTGACATTATTATATCACTTATAACAATTTAATAGTAAATTATTAAGTATATATATATTTTTAAAAGTGATAAATTTTAAATAAATCTTTCCTCATAATGTATTAAATTTGAAAAAATTTCAATTATCTTTTTTTTATAGTAATATAAAAAAGATAAATATATTTAATAAACTAGTAGTCATTTGTAATAAATAATTTTCACTTTCCTTACTCATTTTTAACTAATAATAATTTTTCAAAAATGTATTATTTATTAATATATGTTTATAAAATATTTTAATTTTTGTTATTGGAATTATTTTTTTATTTTATATAAAAGAAACATTTATAAATTATAAATAGTATATTTTTTAAGATTTTATATTTTTTATTGATATTTAAAAATTATTTTAATATTAGATAATATATTTGAAATGTGTTAAAAATTTTAAAAGATATGATCTATAAAACAAGTATCTAGAAGCATTTATAATTAGTTGGTTTGCAAATTTTACAATAAAAATAAAAAAAGATTTGAAGATATTAAATTAAATAATATTTTTTTTAATATTATTAGCAAAAAGTATTGTACGACTTCCAAATAGTTAATTATTTTTAACTTTAATGTTCATACTAAAAATGTAAAAGTATTTATAAAAATTATTATTTTGTAAAATTTTTATTAATTTAAATATAAAAAAAAATTAATACATAAATAACCAAATTTTACCATAAAAAATAATAAATAAACAAATTTTAAAATTAAAATAAAGGAAATTGATAGTAGAATTTTTTTACAAATTTTTTAAACTATTTACATGTTTTTTGTCTTTTTTTTGATTAATTATTATTTAAGTATAAAAATTATATTAAATCACTATTGTTTTCTTAAAAAATTATACATATATATAATATTCAAAATTTCAAAATTTTATTTTTCTAGAATCCAAATCTTTTTTTCATTGGATTTAAATAAAAATATTTTATTTATAAACAGAAATATTAGAAAATCACATTAACTAAAAAATCTTCTCATAAAATAACAAATAATACAATTGATCTTTGACTAGTTAAATCACTTTTTTACCAGTGGTGATCTCTCTTTTGATAAAAACAATTACCTTTTAGCATGAAATAAAACTTTTTTCTAAGTTGCAAATAAAATAATCATCAATTAATAAAAAAGAATTTACTTATACAAAAAGGTAAAAAAGAATAAGTTAACAAATAAAAAGTTAATAAATAAACTTATCATAATTTTAACACAATTTATTATTATTATATTATTATCGTTTTCTGTTATTTTTTTGCTTTTTTTTAAATAAATATTTAATTTTTTTAATTTTAGTGATCAATTTTGCAACAAAAAAAGTATAAAATGGAAAGACTTGTCAACTTCTTCAGAAATACAATGATTGAAAATGGAAATTTGAATGAAAGAGTTGAAAGACTCAACAACAATTCCTGGAATGCTTCAATGGAGTATTTACGTGATGGAAATTCAATAGGAAGATTCTATGAAAATGGAAAACTCGTCAACTATGTTTATGCTACGTTGTACGAGTTTCATAGAGACTTTTTTCCTAAGGAATTGAATCGTGTACGTGGAAGTATGGCAGCATTCCTGAAAACGATACATGGATTTCTTTTTCTTAGTGATAATTTTGCATTTGATGCTGCAAAATTACAAAATATCATTAAGCACAGAAAAAGAAGGTACAATGCAATTGTACCTCCCATTGTTCTGGCTGAAGCGGTTAGTTTAGATTCTTTTTATTTGTTTTTTTTGTTTCTTTTGTTTTTTTTTTGCTTTTTGATATTATTTACTCTAACTTTGTTATTTTTTTAGGGAATCTTCAAAATGATTTACAAACTTCCAAATCCAATGCATGTTTACAGGTATTTGGAAGAAAATCATTTGGTGGACGAAATAAAGGAGAAATTCAGTGTTTTCTTCAATTTGTTTGTTAACAAACAGCAAATTGAAAAAACAAAATGCTGAAAAGAAATCCAGTTTACGAAATGGCTCCGGATTTGAACGAAGAAAGGATTCTGTTTGCTCTGGAAATGTTAATGGAGGGCGCTCTACCTAATGCTCCATTTCCAGAGCAATTTAACTGTTTAATGGGAAAATTACTTACGTTTAGTATTCCCAGATTAAACAAAGTTAAGATAAGTTCCAATGGAATTTATTTCATTGATATGTAAGTTTCATTTAACACTTATTTTTTTATAATTTTAATGATAATTTTAGTGGATTGGTACGAGAATATGTGTTCTACATAGGAACAACGGAGATTTTCAAGGACAAAGATCTCAAAAAACGGTCTTATGGTTTCTGAAAATCAACCTTATATTCCGTAGGATGAAGATAGAGAAACCTTACAAATTTCTCTACCAGCTAGTTTGCCTGGCAATGGAAGAGAAGGCACTTGCCAAGAAGAATAGAGAGGTGTTGGCACCCTCTGTTCAATTGTATTGGAGGCAACTAAATGGTGAAGATGGAGTGGAAGAAGAAGTAATTATTGAAGAAGGAGAACCAGAACCAGATGGGGAATTGACTGCTGAAGAGCAAGAAATACTAAATGCTCTGGAAAACAACATGGAGCTTTAATTTTTTTTATTAGTTGGGAAAACCCTTCTTTTAAAATAAAAATTTTTTTGTTTTATAAATTTTTAAATATAATTTTCTTTGTTTTTTGCATAAAAATTACTTATAATAGTTTTTAAAACAAATTAAATCAAGTAAAATTAGCATATATAAATATTTTTTTTTTAAATTATTTCATCCATGTCCATAATTCGCCCAAACTTTAATAAACTCGGACAATCCATTTATTTAGCATTTATTGCTTTAAAAAGAAATAAATAAATAACAAAGTTATTTTTTTAAATAAATTATGAGTATTTATGATATAAAAATGATATTTTAAGTTGATTTATTTTATTTGAACTCGTCGAAAATATCTGTGTTGCATTGGGATATTATTTGATTTTTTTTGGCAAAAAAAAGAAGTAAATAATAATTGATTTTTATTGAATAACTTTACACACATTAATAATGATTTTTTTTCACTTTTTTTAATTTTTAAAATTACCTAGGTAAATTAAAAAAGGGAGTTTTCCATCAACTTGAATTAAAAAATAACAATTTTGAAATAATTTATAAGGTTTCAAAATGAGGGGACAAAACCGTAAAGTATCATTTTTTTTAAAATAATGTTTATGATGTTTTGTTAATAAATATTGTTTTTAAATGTATAGTTTTATTTTTATAAAATAAAAATTGGATAAATAAAAGAAATAAAAAATGATTATTTTCTTATCTTTTTGTTTCTTTATATAATCAGTTATTTTCATCAGTTACCGTTTTATTGTATTTTATTTTATATTTAAGCGTCGTTATTTTTCTGCTGTATTTGATATAATTTATATTATCAATCAAATTATTTAACAATTAGATAATTAATTAAAAATGTTTTCTACGAGATTAATTTTATTTATTATAGAGTAGTTTTTTCAATTTTTACTTTTTTTTTACCAAATTTTGAAAGATTTTTAAATAAACAAATAGTTTTAAAATTAATTAATTTCTATTAAAATAAATAAAATTTTATGATTATTTTTAACGAATTTTGTTAAATGTTTAAAATAAAAAATTATTTTTATTCTTATAAAAATATATATTATTTATATATAAAAATATGAAAAATATAATTCATTATATATATCATTATTTAAATTTATATATTACCTATAAATAAAAATGTATGTACATATATTCAACTTAAACAAAAACTGTGGTGTCGTTTTAAACTGCATTTTTAACAAAAATGTAGGTACAAAAACAACTCTCATACATTATTTGTAAAGAGAAAAAAAAACTTTATTTAAAAAAGCTACGCAATTTTAAAACGTTTTAAACGTATAAAAAAGTTTAAAAAAATTGATCATAAAGTAAATGTTTATTATAAATATTTTATTAAATTTATGCAAAAATAATAACAAAATAAATAAGTTTATTTAATCAAAATGATATTTAATACAAAGACATTTAAATTAAAAATAAACTTAAAATATAAAATAGATCATTGGATTTTAGATAATAATTTTTATTAAGAAAAAACAAATTTATACAAAAAATAAAATTATAAAAAAACATTTTTATTAATAATTATTTTTTAAAAATTATTTAACAATTTAATTTAAGAAATACAAAAATTTAAAAAAAATTTATTTCAGAATTAGTATGAAATGCATAAATATTCAATTCAATTAATTCATAGTTTTTCTTCAATTAACACTACCCGGATTTTTCCTGCGAGCGGTGTCGAAACGAACCGCAAATTTTCTCTGTGTTAGTATAGCTGTTACAACTCTCATAAAACTCAGGCAATTTTGGTAGAACTTCACTTAACTTTTTAAAAGCTTCTTCATTAGAGATCATAGACTCTCTTAACATTATATTATTCATGTTATGGAAATTAGGCTTCACAACTTCAATTAAATCAATTGACTTCTTGTCCATACTAATCTCCTTTTGAGCAAGATTAATATTTAAATTAAATTTAACAATAGCATTTGTGTCAAGAAACAGATCGTAAATATCATCCATGTAAATATTCTTAACACATAACAATTCTAATTCACATATTTTATCTTTCATCTTAACACTAACAACAGTTTTTCCTAATGATCTGGACTCAGTACCGTAGGTTTAATGTACAATATCATCACATGGTGTAACTTCAAGACCATGACGTAAAGTGATGCTTTCACGAATTATTCCAACATTAGCTCCAGTATCAATTAAGGCAGTATAACATCCTTTACTTATATTAACATCGATCAATGGTAACTTAACATTTTCACTCTTTAGAATAAAATTGTTACGATGATATATTTGAGGTTGATATTTATTTGAAGAATTTGGAACATTTGAAGTATTTTTAGTAATATCAGCAGAAGTATTGAGTGTTTTTATAGCATTATTTATTCTAGTATGGCAACGTGCGGCTTTATGACCAACTTTATGACAGTAATTACATTCCCCTGTAAATTTTTGAGTTATCTGAGAATTCTTATTTAGACGTGACTTCTCAGCTGATTTATCAATTTTAACAGCACAGTCAAGATCATATAAACCTTCAGACAATGTTTGATAACGATAACCATGGTTGTATAATCTACTCCATGCTCATCCTTTTAAAAACGATAACATCATTTGAAACTGGTGTTCCTTCATTACAGGTTTATCGAGATGTGGAGCGGATGTAGCAATTAGTTTAGCAAGTTTAGTAACAGACTTCAGGAAATTCTTGGGCTTATGGTCAACAACATATCCTCTAATACGTGCTTGAGCATTCATTACAGACAAATGAGACGTATATTTTGCCAACAGTAAACGTTTGACTTTTTCATATGTATCTACTTCGATAGGTTGAAGTGATTCAAGATAATCGTGAATTTCATCCTCTAGTTTAATTTTGAGAATAGAAATTTTCTTATCAGGTTCTATCTTATCCACTTCTAAACGTAACTCGAATTCTCTCAGCCAAATTTTAAAATCACCAGAAAACGGCGAATATTTTTTTATTTCACTCCAAGCAGTAGACATTTTCTTTTTTACAACTTTATTTTCATTAACAGTTACAATTGGATCTTTAAAACTTTGTTCTAACTTATTTAAAAGATTATCAATTCCTTCCAGAGATTCCTTGGATATATCAGAACTATACGAGCCTTTATCAGACACAAAACTATTCTCAGAATTCTCACTATCTACACTCCCTGTTAATCTTGACAACAGACGAAAACTTCGACCGAAAATTTCTTCACTACTTGTATTAGCAGGTATAGTGTCCTTTAAGAAGTTTAAAACAGCAGTTGTACGGGCTCTATCACTTTTACTAGCGTGAGATAGATTCAATTCAGTCCACTTTAAAAGGTCTTCAGCAGTATACTTGAAGCTAGGATAGTGGATTCTCAACAGTGTTGATATAGTAGTACTTATAATTTGATGTTCAATTTTGACTACTTTAAAACGATGACGCGACGATAAATAAAACGATGACTTTAGGTGATGCGTTCAATTCCAGAAATCTAACAGATCAAAGATTACACACTTTAATTACAGATAAAACGATAAGATTTCACAAAAGTAATTTCCACACTATTCTTAACCACGAATAGAATTATAGGACTTAACAAGACAGATAAAATGATTCCACACTATTCACCACTGAACAGAATTACAGGATTCGCAAAAAAAAACAGACAGATTCCACACTATTCTAACCAATGAATAGAATTATAGGATTCACAACAGATAGACAGCTATTTGTAAGCGGGTACAGTGTTTATCCAGACAAATAATATATTCCAGAAAAATAATAAGCTTTATGTGTCTTTATTTGTACTGGCGCCTACTTACGAAATACTGACTATATTAAAACTTTATAAAACGGACTATAAAAAAAGATATAAAAAATGGTATACAATATATTAACTTACCCTCTATATCGAGAGGTAAAATACAATGACAACGAATGTGTAATAATTATAAAATATTAAACCTTATATACTAAATTATGTGATGACATTAGGTGTCAACGCGTTTGATTATTCACTGTAGGTAATTTTTAAAATGTAGATTAATTTTTAGTTAAATTTTATCGCTTATTAATTTTCCGATAGTCAATTTTTCTCTAATATTTTTAGAAAGATAGAATTTTTACAAAATTTAAATATATATTCAAAATAATTTACTTAATTGAATATAAAAAATTCTGTCTTCTCAAAATTTATTTAATACCATGTTTTGAGATAGAATAATTTCTGCGTTCTCATTGCTTGATCTTAAAATGAGTCAAATTTTCCAACATTAATTATTAAATTTATAAAAACTTTAAAACATAATAGGGAAATACTTTAATTATTTTGTAAATAATTCTTTTTTTTTATTTTTTACTTATATTTAATCTCGATTTTAAGCAAAAACAAAGTTTTTGTAAAAAATATACTTTTATATTGAGATTCATTGTGCGTACTCAAAAGTATGAAAATAAATTTTGATTTTTTAATATCACTTTAGCTGGCAATATAAAAGTGTCGCTATCCCAGGCATTTTAATGCCTTATCGCTTAGGAATGAACAATAGTTGCAGCAAATATTTCTTTTAAATTATTTATATTTTGAACTTTATTTAGAAAGTAAAATAATTCCTTTTGAAGATATTTGTTTGTAAATTTAATATTAAATATATTCTTATTTATTATTTTAATGAGAAAAGCTCTTTATTATTTGATAGGCTTTGATAACTTTTTGTAGTCTTCGATAAATATTCGAATGCCTGGAATGGCGATACTTTTATATTTCCAGGTAAAGTGATAATATAAAAATAAAAATTTATTTTCATACTTTTGAGTACGCAAAATGAATCTCAATATAAAAGTATATTTTTTTACAAAAACGAAGTTTTTAGTATAGTTATTTATTTAGTGAAATAAATATATTGGAATTCTACGTCCTCTAGTAAAATTAATATAAATATCAAAGGATTTCGTAACTTTGTACTTTTTTTATGTCATGCTATTTTGTAATACATATAACTTTATGTCACTATATTTTATATATTTCAGGGTTTTTTGTTTCTACGTGTGATTGTGTTATTAATAATAAAGTCTAAGATAAACCACCACAGATCTGTTATATCCTAGAGTATACGCCAATAACTTATAAATTTACTATTCCAATAATTTTTCGTGACAAAAACATTAAGTATCTTTAAATTCTATAACGAAAAATATTTATATTGCAAATGCTCAATTAACAGTTTTTAGCTACATCTTTTCAATCATCCCATTTAATAGTTTTTAAATTACTAGAAATAATTATTAAATATTAAAAAAAACAGTAAAAATTTAGAAATTTACAACAATAAAAAAAAATTAATATACAAAAATCTTCTCTTATACGTGTCTAAGTCGTTATGGTTGTCATGATTTGTAGCGGATATTATAGGTAAGTATTTATTTAGAGAAAATTATAACAATAAAATATAATAAGAAGTTAATGGCTCCACATAGTAATTTTTGAATATAACTTCTTAATGTAATAACAAGACGTTTTATATTTTTGATATCGCGTGGGTGCTTTCCTAGATATAACTGGGTGAGTGTTAAAGCTTAAATATAAGTAAATATATATAAGAAAAAGTTTCGTTTATAACGAAGTTTCTAAAAAATAGATTAAAAGCGTTCAAAGTTTGTGTCTGAAGATTTTAAATCTAAAAAATTTAAATTTTTTATAAAATATAGCTTGTCCTATTGTTATTGTTAGGAAAAACCTTCTGAAAATGCAAAAAAAAAACACATGATTTGTTATCTACGTTGTAACAGATTTATTTAATATATAATAATGACACACATACATGTAAAATTTTTATGTATGTGCGTGTAAAATTTTTGTTAAATTGCGGCTCGACCATTTATAACGAAAATTGCAATTTTGGCACTTTAGCTTCAAATTTATCCACTTTGAAGAAACTTCTTCGAAAATTTTTTTTTAAATGTTTATAGAACATGTTGGAATCTACCTACAGTAAAATATTTATGTTATACTGGTCTCCCAATAGCCAATGAAGACTAAATCAACTAACACAACGAAGATTCAGGTATATGATATATTATAAAACTATAAAGCATTATGAAAATAAACAATTACAATTTTTACTTACCCAAGTAACCCTTGGTCGTCACTATAACAAATATATGACTATCTTAGATAATACCAGACTTTATATACTAACTCACTGTCATCGTAATATACTATTACTTCTCTACCCTAAAGACAATAAGTCCACCTTATCAATAGTGATAGCAGCACAATAAATCTAATAATAATAACAATACACATTACATAAATAAAG
The DNA here is from genome assembly GCA_963280985.1 of Strongyloides venezuelensis. Classification (NCBI taxonomy): domain Eukaryota; kingdom Metazoa; phylum Nematoda; class Chromadorea; order Rhabditida; family Strongyloididae; genus Strongyloides; species Strongyloides venezuelensis. The sequence goes on along the minus strand of CAUJLX010000001.1, from coordinate 6,611,194 downwards.
TTACAGATGACACTCAGTATAAAAATCTAACTTAACTATGGTAGACCAAGATTACAGGGCAAAACAAATGAATATTAGTATAAATGAAATAATTAAAATTTAGAATTAAGACTATATCAGTTGACAATACTGGCGACATCAAATAAGTGTACAGTTCTCGTTTTTCTGTGATCTTTAAAAGTGACCAGAGAGGTGTCTACATTCGTGACTAAGAATGGTCCTGCATACAATGGTTGAAATTTCTGATTAAGATTAGTTTTTTTCCAGAAATTTTTTACATAAATTTTATCACCAATTGTAGGGGGTTTCATTATCTTATTTTCATCATTGACTTTCTCATTAGACGCATTTCTGATTTCTTCCAAAACATCTTTACAGATTTTATTTGCTAAAGAACGCGCTTTTTGACTTACAACTTCATATAGTTCAAAATCAACGACATTTAACATTTGACGTTCAGATTCAAACTTATCTGATACTAGAATAGAATAACGATTAAATACCATGAAGAAAGGTGTTTGGTTAGTGGTAGAATGTTTAGTAATATTCAATGCAAAATTAACATGAGGCAGAACATCTTCCCAATCAATTTGTACAGAAGAGTCATCTATTTCTTCAGAAAGTTTCTTTGCAATACCACGATTAATAGAACGGAAAAGACGTTCAATGTTACTATTTCCATTATGATGATTGGCAGTTGAGAATTCAAGAATAATACCAGTTCTGGTACAAAAATCTTTAAACATATCATTAATAAATGTTTTTCCATTATCCGCTTTTAAAAATTGAGGTCTACCATAAACATAAATAACATTTTTTAACAATGCATCAATAACGAATTGAGCAGAGCTGTCATGAATAGAAATAAGAATAGAATATTTGCTCAGTACACATACTAACCCAAGAATAAATTTATTTGAATTTTTAGAAGTCTTTAAAGCACCATTTAAGTCAATATTCATGCGTTGAAAAGGAAAATATGCAATAGTAGTTTTGAGCAATGTATTTCTAGCAGGTAACAAATTATTTTTTTTACAAGTTTCACAGATTGAATAAACTTTTTAAAGTCAATTGACATACCAGACCATGATTTTCTTTGTTTAAGTACATTGAAAGAACGAGAAAACGAAGCATGATTTGTATTAAGATGAACTTCTTTCATTAATTCAATTTTATCTGGTGACAATTCAAAGGAGTCTTTACAAGTTTCATCTAAGTTTTGATTAACAGCAATATTAAAAATATTGAAACTTTCAGATACATTTATCCTACAACAAGATCTACTTAATGAATCAGCGATCACATTAGAATGACCAGGCAGATAAACTATCTTTGCATTAAACTCTAAAATAGTTTAAATATGTTTGAAAAAGTATCTATCCGTATTATTTGATATTAAACTTTGGAGCGGTTTATGATCTGTGTGAATTTCAACAACAGATCCATATAGCCATTCTCTAAAAAATACCAACGATTGACTAATAGCAGCTAACTCGAGATACACAGATGGAATAAATTTTTGACGATGTGGATTTGTTCTTGAGAAAAATGCGATTGGTACAAGATTCTTCGATTTATTGGACATATTTTTTACATTCACCTTATCATGCTTATTTTCACTAACATTATCAATATCATCAACATTTGCATTATATTCATCAACTTTTGAAGGAGGTTCCTGGAGGAGAGCTGCACCAAATGTGGCCTGAGAAGCATCTGTGTGCAAAATAAATTTACGGTTTAAATCAGGATACATTAAAAAAGTAGAATTTGCTAACATTTGATTAATTTTATTAAAACATTCTTTCTCCACACTACCCCAAGAGAAAGGTTGAGATTTTTTTAACAATTTTAAAATAAGTTGTTCAATTATTGCAAGATTTGGAAGATAATTACGAAAATAGTTAATTTTCCCATGCCAACGTCTAATTGCATCGGCATTCTTTGGTTCAGGAAATCTCAAAATTGCTTGTACAGAAGTTTGATTGGGTTTATGGCCTAATTTAGATATATTATAACCTAAATATGTTACACTAGTGCTAAAAAAATTACATTTAGAAAAATTTAACTTTAAACTGTGAGAACCAATACATTTCAAAATTTCAAAAATATCATGTTTGTGTTGATCAATAGTACCTTTACTGAAAATTATTATATCATCAACAAAACTAATTGCCTGTGATTGATCACTAAGAATCTGATTCATAATACGCTGAAATGTTGCTGTTGCAGATTTCAGTCCATAAGGCATTCTCAAAAATTTATATGTTTTACCACGTAATCCACGAAAACTAACGAGAGAAGAGGAATATTCATCCAACTTAATTTGAAGAAAAGCATTTGAAATATCCAACGTTGAGAAAAAACTACATCCAGAAATATTACCAAGTATTTCTTTAATCGACGGAACTTTATATCTATCATCTTTCAGAACTTTGTTAAGAGGTCTAGTATCCAAACAGATGCGATCTTCTTCACCTCCTTTCTTACCAACGCAAACAAGATTTAATAGATACTGCTGATTAGGATCTTCAACTATGATACTAGCTTTTAACCACCCTGTAGTAGTTCTCTCAAGACAGTCTTTTTTGTTAATGGGTATGGGATAAGACTTTACTTTGATTGGTTGAGGATCTACAACTTCAAGTTTTGGACACGGAATATCACACAAACCAAGATCATAATTATCTTTAGAAAAACAGTGGTCAAAATCACTTTTGAGTTGATCAAAAAATTCAGCTTCTACATTTTCTTGATTAGTTATTTTCAGGAGAACTCTACCTTTTGCTATATCATTTAAAGTATATACCGGAACAGCACGTTCACAAAAACTAAGCGAGAAATTACCAAAATCAACATTACTCTTCAATATTTTTAGAAGATCATTTCCTAAAATAATGTGAGCAGAATTTGTTTCCTTTTAAATATCCGTAACAAAAATTCTCCCCCAAATACAACACCATTTTTGAATCTAAGAGAGTCATTGATTAATCCATATTCTGTGACAATTTCACCACTAAATACTGTTAAATTACCAACTTTTGATTTAACTGGTACAATACCTAGTTCTTTACATAGAGATATGTCCATAATAGTTCTTTGAGCAGCAGAGTCAATGATGGCAAATACTCGTACATTTCCATTAATCACAGTGACTACAAACATATCATTTGAAGTCTGTATAGCATCCTTAATCATCATTGGTTCCACTTCAACTCTACAAGATCTGAAAAAAATTCTAGGTACATTAACAGAAGAAGAGTCTCTGGTATTTGATTTCTTTTTGGAACAATTGTTAGCATAATGTCCTTTTTCATTACATAACAAACATGTTATATTACTTAGATCTCTTTTCTTCTTTTTATCATCCAGTTTAACCTTATCTTGAAATTTAAAATTTTTCTTATTCAAATTTCGGTAGCGAGCATTAGTCAATTTCAATGTAGCTTCAAGATCAGATGCCATTTCAGTGACATTTTTATACTCCTTGTGATTCAATAATCTCGTCCATAAGTGATCATTGTTTTCTAACTTAAACATTAATCTTGATATTTGATTGTTAAGCAGAGAAGATCCAGTTTCATCACATGATTGATCAACCAGTTCACAGAATTCTATGACTGATTTGTAAAAATTTTCTTCTCTGAGATCTATTCTAAAACATTTTAAGCGAGCTTGAGCAGTAACATAGGCCAATTTTCCATCATATCTTTCAATCAGTTTATTCTTCAATAATTCATAAGTAGCAATGTCACCGGTGGTAACGATTCAATAAAGTCATTAACATCTTTGTTAGAAAATTAGTTGTTAGTATACTTTATTTAAACAGAGTAGAGGAAAAACAATAATAAAACAATTACAAAAATGTTGGTATATATAAACTTAATACCAATCAATCATATCAATACCCTATTGGAAGAATTTGAGGTTTCATAGTTTGTAACATATTTTGTTTTTGGTCTTACGAGAAGGTTGAATTCTTGTAGGTAACTTTGATACTTTTTTCTTTAGATTTATTTTACTTTCAGCTGGTGATATTTCAGCAATTTTGTTTTCTGATGAATAGTTATCAATGTCTAATAGATCCTTCCGTATCTTTAAAGATGAACGATAGGCCATCATAATATAGAGTCTTTCAAGTTGTATATAAACTATTTTGAAACTAACAACTTCTAAAATTACAGCTTTCATCCATTTACCCTTATTTTTATGATAGTACCAAACTTTATCATGTTTTTGAAAAGGATTGTCTTTTGGACTGAACTCCATTGTCTTTTCATCTGTCCCAAAACGTCTAGCAAACAATTCTCTTGGTGTTTTGTTGTCTTTGTTTGGTGTCTCTCGTAATTGAATTATCACATCATTTGAAATTCTCTCAACTAATGACTTATCTGATATACCAATTAATTTCATTTCTTCAGCTCTTTTTTTTATTTTATTTTTTAACTATTCTGACATATGTTTCTATGAGACCATTACATTCTGGAATATACGGTGGAGAGTTGCTAGCTCTTGGACAGACTCTTTGGTTGGAAGAGTCCGATCCCAAAAGAAATTAAGTTTTTTTATATAATATTTTATATACTTTTTTGTTCGCGAGATAATAAACGTTAATTGTAATATTAGTGTATCTAGCATGGAGCCCTCCAGGATTAATGATGGTAAATCCAGTATTGGATTTGAAAAGTTAGGCAATCATGATCCGTTGGTTTGGATCGAATCTACAACTACACGCATTCAATTAGTTGTAAATCCGGATCAACAACTTGAGAAATTTTTGTCGTTATTACCAAAAGATTTGCAAGCGCTGATCATATCTGATAGTGATGTCACCAGCTTGGACGAAGCGTCGTCAATTCTTAAGAAATTCTTAGATAACAGTATGGACAGTTTGCCAAATGAATTAAAATCATTAAAATTGGACTTCAGTGACTACCTACCGGTTTTAGGATTGTGTAACCGTTCTAAACCTCTGATCAAACGTCTCTTTAGTTGTAGTTCTAAAGAATCAGAGATCGCGTGTTTACTGATGGCTGTGTTACGTTCTCCCGCTTCTTTTACACAAGATTGGCTAAAAGAAGAAGAAACTGTAAATTTAGAGTCGCTGAAGCACTTTGAGCTTGCCAATCGTAATCTGTTGAATAGAGATGAGCAAGTGAAAAGAAAAAAACATCATACTCAACCGTCAGGTGGGGAAATGAAAATGAAATTGGAGGATAAACCTGGGTTTTTGGTTTCCTCAGTACCTAAATGGAGTGTACAAGTTTGGTTTAATAATAAATGGCCTGTAGTATCATATTTGGATAATGGAGCAGGTTTGAATTACATACCCGTTGATTTAGTTAGAGAGTGGCAGATTTCGCTCGATGAGGATGATAAAGTAGAAATTTTACAACTTCTGGGAAAGTCAGTTCGGTGTTATGGTTCAGTGGTTTTGGATATTAAGGTGGGGAAGTACGAGGAGAAATCGACAAAGTTTTATGTTTGGGAAGTTCCTAATACGATTGTTGGATTTTCTTCACTTCAATCTATGGGATTGATTCCAAATATTTATAAGATTGAGAATAAAGCGTTAAAAGGGAACATATCGTTGGTCGAGAAAAGGTCTTCTGATGACAATACACCTTCTGGAGAAAGTATCACTCTTGTGGAGAATGTGAATCGTATTATGTTAAATGTAGATCTTCTCAGTACTTATGTCCCTAAGATAATTCCATATAGAAAAATTAAAAATCCTGAATTAGCGGAATTAACTAAACGTCGACTTCAGGAAGAAGTGGATTTAGGGTGTTATGTTAAGGTGCCTAGAAGTGAGGTGAAGTCAGCTCATCCTGTTGTTATTGTACCAAAAGAGAATTCTGTTAGGATTTGCGGGGATTATACGTATCTGAATAAGTCTGTGGTGAAACCATCTTCAGTTGAATTGGCTAACATTTAATCGGTATTGTCAATACCTAAGGGTAAGTTGCGCTACTTGTCGAAGTTGGATATATCTAATGCATTCAAACAATGTCTTCTCCCTCCTAATATACTGGATCATTCTGTTATTACTACTCAGTTTGGGTTTTATAAGCCTCTTAGGGGTGTTTTTGGAATTTCTAGTATTCCAATTTTGTTTGAACAAGAATTATCATACTTGTTTCAGGATCTCCAAGTAATTCGTTATTTAGATGATCTTTTCATTTACGGTGAATCGTTGGGAGAACATAATTATTTTTTATCAAAGTGCAAAGAAATAATGGCACAGTGGAATTTACCCGTTAATGAATCTAAAGAACAAATTTTAGCACCTGAAATCGAATTCTTAGATTATACCATTCGTTGCGACGATTCTATTACTGCCAAAGAAAAATATAAAAAAATGTTATATCAGCGACCTAGTTCTAATTCTCAACTCTTATCTTTCATAGGACGTATGACTTATCTGAAGCAGATGTTTAGTGATTTCTCTAAAACGATGCGTCCATTATATGTTAAATCTAATGAAGAGTTTTATTGGGATGATAGAAGAGAAGCTGCATGGTTGTGTATGATCAACCAGTTTCAGAATTTGCATGTGTTGCATATTGTTTCCGATGAGACAAAACAGATGGTAATAATTCCTCAGGCTGATAATGAAACGATTTCCGCTTTACTTTTTTGTGAGAATCAACTATTTTATTCATCCTCTAGAGTTTTACAGAATTCTGAATGTCATTATCCGTGGGAAAACAAATTACTATTGATAAAAGTAGAAATGTTGGAATTGTTTAAAACTGTAATGTCTCATAGACAAGTTAAGATAGTGGTTCCTACTTCAAAAATGGTAAAATTTTTTTCTTCTTATATGGATAATTATAATTACAAATCATCCACGTTTACTCGTTTAATGATGAGGCTTATACCATTTCAAGTTCAATTTATTACAGATAGAAACCACAAGTCGGAGAATGTCATGTCGTGCGATGTTCCGCTCCTGGTAGAAGAATCGTTAATTCGTGATGAAAAGAGTGAGTTTCCATTAGAAAGGATTCGTACCGCGTCGATGGCTGATGATGTAGTCACAATGGTGAGAGAAAAAAAGCTTACCGGTCTTCCAGTACAGTTGCATAACAAGGACTTAAATATACAAGATGGTATTTTGTATGTCAACTCTAGAATATTTGTTCCTGCGGTATTAGCTGAGCAATTATTATCATTTTTACATGGATATCATTTTTCACGAATTCATATGACTCGGACATTAGCCAGTAAATATGTATTACTTAATTATTCTCGTTTAATAGTAGAATTTATAAATAACTGTTCTATATGTTGTCAAGCTAAACGTAATATGAATTCTTGTATTGGGAGTTTACCAGATACCCAGTATTTCAATGAACGCATTTCAATTGATAATGCTCAATTCGGTCAATTACATTTCTGCACAATTGTAGAACATTATTCTAATATTATATTTGCACGTCCGTTGAAAGACTATTTTTCTAGAAATATCATTAAAGTAATTTCAGATTACATTGAATCTTATGGACTACCCGATGTGTTGTTGTCAGATAATCATAGACCACTGATTTCAAAGGAGTTAAATGATTTCTTGTCATCCAAAGATGTTATACACTTAACTTCATTGAATATCGTTCCACCAGTAATGGCCAAGTGGAGAAAGCAATTCAAACTATCAAGCAAGATTCACGATTACATTTATCTTTAGAAGAAAGTGTCAAAAGAGCAAGTTTAATAATTGGAATAGATGGGCATAATGCTTTAGAAAGAATGAAACAGGGTTTTGCTTCATCAAAATTATCGCGTGATTCCTTGTCAAAAAATATTCGGTCACTCAAATTCAGTGTGTGGGTAAATGTTACTTCAAAAAGAAATACTCGGATGATGTATATCTGCTAGACAAGATAACTCAAAAAGTGGGAAATTTTTATGTTATTGAATATGAAGGTGGTTATTTTCTTAGAAACAAGGATGCTGTTAATGTGTTATCATTGAAAATTGGTAATACATCGAAATCTTTGCCTATTTGGGAAGTCAAGAAGCAGATTTCGAAGGGGAAAGTCCTGAGTGAAAAGGAAAACATGGTATCAAGTGGATCTGAAATTGAAGAAATTTCAGATGAAATGAAGATAAAAAAGAAATCATTTCCCTTTAAGGAATTAGAAGCTAACGATCAAATATACCAAGAAATATTTAAGTTTAAGAATCTTAAAACAATAAAAAAAATAGATGAACTTAGAACTACATGTGGTCCAGCTACAAAAGCTCAATTGCTCGAAGTTTTAGCTGTTAAAAATGCTATAGAGTTGATAGTCAAAAATAGGTTAGGGGAGCACGAAATAGCTTTGATAATTGATTCAAGCTATGCAGCCTCTAAGGTAGCTGAAATATTTAGCTGGAAAGAAAAAGATTTCAAAAAATATGATGGATCTCCGGCGAAACATATTAAAACTTGGAATGAGATTTATAACCTTATCAATGAGCATCAATTACAATTACATGTTATCAAAGTCAAAAGCTATAATAATTTTTTACTTAATGATTTAGCTGATGGATTAGCAAATCAAGGGGGATGATAGCTCTTGGACAGACTCTTTGGTTGGAAGAGTCCGATTCCAAAAGAAATTAAGTTTTTTTATATAATATTTTATATACTTTTTTGTTCGCGAGATAATAAACGTTAATTGTAATATTAGTGTATCTAGCAAGAGTATATTCCTATAGTTTCATTTTTAGCACAGAATTCATCAGTCAATCCATTTACAAAGTGAGGTGCATTGTCATTTATTAGGTATGTTATTTTTCCATGTTCTTTTCTATAGTCGTGTAATTTCTTTACCACACTTTCAGCAAATTTATTATTTAAAGCATACCTACTTACAAATGTTGATGTAGATTCTACCATTAATAATATACTACAACCCCATATGTCCATGTGTGTACGAGATACATTTTCAGGCCAATTGGTGTGTTTCTTTTTTAGTCGTGGTGCTATGACTTGACATACGCTACATATTTGTACTTTTATTCCTACATCATGATATTTTTTGGACCAAAACACTTCCTTTAGATTATTTAACATCTTTCCTATACCGTCGTGTGACTTTTGTACTTCTGTTAACACTTCACTTCTGTATTCTTTAGGGATGTATATCTTTTCCCCCACCAGTAGTACGTTTCCTATTTGATCTAAATCATACTTTCTTTTTCTTAATGATGCATACTCTTTATCATTATTGTTCTTTTCCCACTTTTCTTCATGTTTAAGACATTTTATCACTTTATTCACTATAGTTGATTCTCTACTAGTTTCTACCAATTTTCCAATATCAATATACTTTGGAGCTTTACTTTCTAATATTCTTACTTCATCTTCCACCATTACTTGTGAAATTATGTATTCTTCATCTCTCCTACTAGATAGACTTTTATCTTTCTCAATCCCATCAAATATCATTCTCGACAAGATGTTAGGGATTGAATTTTGATTAGAAGATATCAATTTTAGGACAAAGTCATACTCAGCAAGTGCAAGTCTATATCTAGCTAGTCTTCTATGATTTTTTTCCCCAATACCTTTTTTACTAGTATGTATACAATACAATGCTCTCGAATCTACATGGAGTTCAAATTTTCTGCTTTAAAAAATTTTTCAAAACGTTTTACGAAATATACCACACTTAAAGCTTCTTTATTTGCTATATCATACTTGAGTTCATGTTCATTAAATCTTTTCGCCGCTAAAAAAATTTGTCTAGTTGTACCAATTTCAAACTTATGAAATAGTGTTCCTCCTGTTGAGTGCTCACTAGCATCTGTTGCTAGTATTAGTGGAAAGATCCAATCTATAGTGGCATACCGAATTTTCCGTGGTCAATAAATTTTTAATGTTCTAAAAATTTTCCTTTTCTTTTTCTGATAATTTGAACTTGTTTAATTTTTTGTATTGATCAAACGAATCTTTGTACTTGTATAACGTTGGCATAAAGGATCCATAATATGATAACAGCCCCTGTATGCTCTCAAGTTCTTTCTTAGTTCTCGGTTCTCTCAAATCTTTAAAACTGTTCAGTCGTTCTTTACATATTTTTCTCTCTGTCGAGTTTATTTCGTAACCAAGAAATGTCAAACTTCTTTTAAACAACTTCATTTTCTCTTTTTTAATTCTCAAGTTTATTCTGTCTAGTTTATTCATGACTTCATTGACCAAATCAAACATCTCTTTTAAATTGTTTCCCATCAACAATATATCGTCTTGCCATGTTATTATAGACTCTTTCTGATCTTCATTTATACTCTTAGAGATATATTATTGAAAAAATAATGGAGATATCTTAAGTCCCTGCGGAAGACGTTTATATTTGAAGCATCCCCATTTTGTGACGATTGTTGTTAGTTCTCTACATTCTTTTTTTATCGGCACGTTATTAAAGGCATCAGATAAATCAAGTGAACAGAAATAGTTGGCTTTTATTCTACTTAAGAAATCTTTAGTTGGTGGAATGATTGTATTGTAATCTTCAATTGAATCGTTCATACTTGTTGAGCAGTCTGCTGTAATTTTACCTTCGGTTTACTAAATTCATCAACACCTTTCAACGCGACACAAATCGGAGAACCCCATCTTGGGTTTTCAATTTTTTCCAGAATACCATTATTTATCATTCTATCAATTTCATTTTTCGTTGCTTCCTCAAGACCATACGGTATTTTTCTTGGTGTTTTGAAAACTTCGGTTCCTTGTCTTTCTTTATTTTTATTTCTACTTCTAGATCAACACATCTCAAGTTATTTTCAAAAAGTCTGGGATACTTGTTTACCAACTCTTTCTCATAATTCTTAATGATACTTTCTTCTGTTTGTATTTTATTCACATCATAATTTGGGAGCCATTTATTCTTTTTCATATAATTTCGCCCAATAATATTTTCAAAATCACCAAATACCACAATCATATCTATTCCTATCTTCTCACACCTTGCTACACCTTTCATATCTACTTTCAATCTATTGTATCCTAATAGCCTAAACGTTGGTTTTCTTAACTCACTAAATTCATCTATATGTACTTCATAGGTTACCTCATTCACTATCGACACGTCTGACCCTGAATCAATCATAAATTCAACTTCTCCTAACAAAAATTTAATTTTTTCTATAAACTTTTTTTCAACAGACAAACACAATGTATAAGTTTTATAATTTTCAAAAACTTTATTTTCATCATCATTTTCTACAATATCAATTTTAGCAACTTTTTTCTTACAAGACTTAGCTGTATGACCAATAGAATTACAATTATAACATTTAGTTTTCATTCTAGCCGCACAGTCTCTTGCAAAATGACCTTTTTCTTTACAAAAGTAACATGTTTTTTCTTGTTTCACCCTAAAGTTATCGAATTTCTTCAACCTGTTCACTTCACATATTGCCTTGTTTTTTTTATCTAGTTGAACTATCATTGCCGCTTTCAAGAAATCTTCTGCTTGCTTTATCGTTTTGAATTCTCTTTTTACCAATTTTTCCCTGAACTTTACTTTGGTTTGCTCACCAACAATATCCGTACATACATTCTCTAGATATATTAACCTTTACACCAGTATTACCTTTTATTTTTTAATGCCTCAGTAAGTTCCTGTTTCTTTATACTTACTTCAGTTCAAGCACTTCCGATTGATCCGGGATTATACTAACCTGAGAAAACTTCTAACAACTTAATTTAATCATTTTTCTTTGTGGTAAACAGTTATAGTAGGTATTTCTTTAGACCATCTTCTTTTCCATCTTCATCCACTCTTTTCCACGGAGTCTTCGCTAGCACATCCCTACTTAAAACTGAAAATACTTTTCTCCTGCTCTCATTGCAAAGTTTTGTCAAGACTATTCTAGATTTTTCAATTTCAGTTAAAATTGTACTACTTTCCAGCTCATCCAATGGTATAAAGTTAACATTTAGAAAATCATCAAATTTTTCCGATATTTCAAACATTGTCATCTTATTTGTTATTTCTCTTATCTTGTTTTCCTTAATTTGCTCTGTTATCCACAACTGTTGTGCACCTTCCTTCTTTTCACTTAACTCTTTCTCCAACTTCTCAACCTTCAGCAACAGTGATGCATAAATACCGGGGATCGCCATGTTAGAAAATTAGTTGTTAGTATACTTTATTTAAAACAGAGTAGAGGAAAAACAATAATAAAACAATTACAAAATGTTGGTATATATAAACTTAATTCCAATCAATCACATCAATTTCAAAACATTTTATCTTCACAATAGAGACTTTAGCAGCATCACGTACTATTTCATCAACATTCATGTATTCTTCAAGTATTTTCAACCATTTTCTAATTGGTTTACCAATTTTATCATCATATTTCTCATATGACTTCCACGACATAGTTGACGATTTAGATGACAATTTTTGATGATTTATTTTAATCCAATTTTCTTGTTCAATTTTAAAAATGTTGTAAACGAACGATACAACTTCAGCTAAAGATGAATTTTTCTCCGGTGTAGATGAGTGATACTTTGCAGTTGAGTCAACAATAAATTCAAGTTGATGTTCTTCTAGATCAGGAAGAAATGTCATGAGAGCAGCTTTGAAAGATTCTTTTTTTGTTTGATCGAGCTTGACAGACTAATTAAGATGCCAGAACACTTCCAGTAAAATATTTATGTTATACTGGTCTCCCAATAGCCAGTGAAAACTGAATCAACTAACACAACGAAGATTCAGGTATATGATATATTATAAAACTATAAAGCATCATGAAAATAAACAATTACAATTTTTACTTACCCAAGTAACCCTTGGTCGTTACTATAACAAATATATGACTATCTTAGGTAATACCAGACTTTATATACTAACTCACTGTCATCGTAATATACTATTACTTTACATTTAAAATTTCAGAGTCTAAATCTGAAATCTAAGGGGTCAAAAATGGTACGTTGCATTTTTTGTTTCTCCGATACGATGTCGAGTTAATATAAAAGTATATAAAAAGCGTTTTTTAGAGAAGAAATTCCAAACATTGATTTAGTTTCATGTTTTTCTACTACAGTGTTTACCTTAAAGTTTAAATGATATCATTAACTAAGAAATATAAAAATATTTTTTCATAGAAATAGCAACAAAGTATCACCTGGCAATTAAAATTGATTAATGATTATCAATAATATTTGTTTGTTTTTTTTACTTTTTAGATAACATTTTTTACTTGATGCATATTATTCCTTAATAGGTAGTTAATTTCAACTTTCTTTCTCATTATTAAAAAATTGCTTGCAAAAAATTATTTTGATCGTATTCTTTAATTTACATCAAACAATTACAATATGAGTTTTATAACCAAATGTTAGTTAAGCATTTGAATTAAGAAATATTATTACATTCAATTTTCAATAAAATTTTTTCACTTAAATACAAAAATTAATATATTCATTCATGCTTAAAATACTAAAGCGATGAATTGTTTGATAGTATATGAAAATTACTTAGTTCTATAATACATTTCATGCATGTAACTGATATTATCTTTAGAATTACATAAAAATACATTTATCTTTTACAATACAATGGAAAAGTCATAAAAATTATCATATCAATATTCAAAATAATCACAAAACATATTTTGCAAATATATTAGTTTTATAACATTTAGTCGAATTAATTTGATTTATTTGATATCAAAAACAATTATTAAATTAATTAAATTTTTTATTTTTAGATCATCACTACTAAGTTAACTCCATTATATTTACAATATAAAGTTAATAAACAAAAATACTTATCAAATTAATATTTTAGTTTATCTCTAAATTAACCCTTGATTATTGTTTTCAGGTAGTGTATGATAACATATTAAAATGATTCTAATCTTTAACATTATTTGGATGTTTTTAACAGCTACTCTCTAAAAATTATTCAATCTAAAATCAAAAGTTTTAATGTTCAAAAATGAAAAAGTATCTTTTTGTTTTAGAATTTCAAATATGACCTTAAAATGAATAAAATTTAAAGGGTAATATTCTTTTTTGTGATACTTAACAATTATAAACCGCATAAATACCACACTGTTTCATTATATTGATAAGGAAACCCTTAATAGATAACATAATTGATTATGTTTCTAACTCTAAATTTTCACAATTTTTATATTGTTTACTAAACAGATAATTACTAAAAAGTAATAAAACGATTATTAAAAATTCTTGCAAAAATTTATAGTTATTTATCAATGTTACTCCTTTTATAAAACATTTAAAATAACCATCAATGTGCAAAATATAAAATTTTTCTTATCACTTATTGTTAAAATATAATTTCATAGAAACAAATGCTGCTAACATTTCCTTTGAAAATATTTAATAATAATTTATAAAGAATAAATATTTCATGGTGTAACAAAAGATTTTATCTTCTCAATTAATATAATTTTACGTTAATTTTAAAACATTAATCGAATAATGATTAATTAAAAATAATTTTTTTTGCTTTGGGAAGTTAATAATTATAGAAATACTATATAATTGAACATTCAATTACTCTTTCCACCCGCTATTTATTTCTGGTGACTTCCTGTAATGTTCATCATCAGATTTTATTGTGATTGTACTCTCTGTACTACTCTCTTCATCTAAAGTTTCATCAATCTTAGTTGCAATAACTGGCGTGATTTTATTACGTGTAAAATGATTTCTTTGTTTTGCTTTATGATGATGCTCTGGATGCTCAAATTGTTTCGGATTAGTATACAAACTATGCTTTCTTTTAGTATTACCACCAAGATCAAATGCTACACTACTTCTTCTTTGATAAGCTTCAGCAAGTTCCTCCATTGATATTTCTTGATGTACCGACATCTTTCTAACATGTGTATTTGGGCGTTTCTTATCACTTCCCTCCGTTTTAATATTTTCAAATTCATCCCATCCATGTCCATATGCATGTAATGGGTATGCTGCTTCACCATGCTTGTAAATGTCTAATCCTTTAGTCTCCACTTCATATGAAACACGGAATTTACTAATTACTTTTAAAAATGAAAATACCGGTCCCATAATACCAATTGACCATGTAATAATAGCTATAGCACATACTAGATTCCATCCAAGTTGGGCAAATGCCTGAGCAACAGCGGATCCATCTTTACTACCATTAATAACATTAACAATTGAGTATGCAACTCCATCTGGTGCTATTATACAAACAGCGATTAATCCCCAAAAACCACCTCCTGCATGAACAGCAAATGCATCAAGTGGATCATCAATTCTTAATTTCACCATCATTTTACTTAGCCCTAAATATATAAGCCCAGCACCAACACCCACAAATGCACTTCCCCATGGCATCATTTTATTACAACCAGCACAAGCTGCAACCATACCTGCAAGGCATGCGTTGATTGTAAGAAGGAGTGTCCATTTTCCATTCCAAATATAGTGAATGACAAGAAAAACCATAGCAGCGAAAGCACCTGATAAAATTGTATTTGTCATAGCTAAAGCAACAATTGGCCCATCACCAGGTTTTACAATTTCAGCAACTGATCCACCATTAAAAGCTAGGAAGCCAAACATAAGAATAAATCCTCCTAAAGCAGCAAATGGGACAGAGTGACCTTTAATTTCAATACTTTCCTCTTCGTCTTCTGTAGCAAAACGACCATGTCTTGGACCCATCATATAGGCTGCCAAAAATGATATAGCTCCACCGCAAAGATGTACAACACCTGAACCTGCATTATCAATATATGTTGTATGAATATTCCCACTTTGAATTCCATTCTTCATCCAACCACCATCAGCCCATCCCCAATGTGTAATAACAGGATAAACAAATGCTAAAATTACTAAATTATATATAGAATTATGTTAAAACATACAGGAAATAACTGTACAGTAAGTAATGTAGGTGGCAAATTCACATCTCTCTGCTACAGCTCCTGAAACAATAGTAGCTGAGGTTGCAGCAAAAACATATTGAAAGAAAAATTTTGAATAGTTATCTACACCGGCTAAAAAAAATTGTGAATACCCAATAAATAAATTCCAACTTGAACCAGGTGTTCCAGGTCCATATGCAAATGCCCATCCAATGCAATAGTAACCGATGACAGCAAGACAAGAATCTAATAAATTTTTGATTAAAATGTTTGTTGTATTTTTACTTCTTACAGCACCAGCTTCCAAAAATGCAAATCCACATTGCATTACTAGAATAAAATAATTTTATATTAATTAAAATAACTTACAAAAAATGATAAGTGCCATAGAACACATAAAAAAAGAATTTTCATTAACATTTTCATTAGACTCTAAGATATCTAATCTTTCTTCCATTTGACGTACATGGTCAGATAACTGAGCAATAATTAAATCTTTTGATGTTTCAACTAGTTCACCAACCATACTTGAAATTCCTACAAATATTAGACACAGTTAAAATTTAAATGTCTATATCAATTATAAATATTAAGGTAAATGATAAAAACAACCAAAAAAGTTATTAATATAATGAATAGTTTTATCTTTTAGCAAAGTATCTTTTCCATTTATTACTACATTAATTTATATTTACAGAATTATAAAATTCTAATAAAATGATAATAGAAAATTTGTAGTATATATATAATTTTTATCAGCTGTTAACTAAAATTAATAAACTTGAATTCTTTTACAATTAACAAATAAACGTAAATATAAAAAGTATAAATTTTTAAGGTATGGAATAACAAATAATTAACAGCTTTAAGTGATAGTTATGGTGGACTTAATGCTTTATATTTATATATATACTTTCTATTTTTCTGTGTTGAGTTTTTATTTTTGATCTTTTCATAATGTGAACGAATGGGTGAGGAGAAAAAAAATATTAAGAATATTTATGTTTAATCAATTTTTGCTCTTTGATTTTTTGACAATGGCATGATAAGAAAAAATTCTTGTTATATGAATTTGATAATGGTATCAGTTACAGCTATATTTAAAGGAGATTATGCAATATTTTTTTTGTAGGTAACCTTTTATTAATAGGTGTCACATATCCTTATGATTTGATTTGTTTTATCAGATAAATGTCATTCAAAATATTGTGGTAGATTATTTTGATTACAAACAATCATTGATTATACTTATAATTTGTTTTATCATTAATCAAAAATTGTTTTTTCAAAATTCTTAAATTAAAAGTATAATATTGATAACGTTTTTTGTTGTGAAAGAGAGATTAATAAATTGTATGAAAATATTTAAAATTTTAACCTTTGAAATTTCATAGATTTCTTGCAAACTAAAGCATTTTACGTTTCTTTTCTATATATTTATAATATACTACTATAGTAATATTTTTACAATTTTCTTTTTAAAGACCGACAAAGTGTCATAATGTTCTGTAATTTCCTGGTATTAAAAATGTATATTAACAATATTTGGTAATATATTTTAATATAAAATTCTTTAGATAAACATTAACTTCAACATTATTAAATATTATTATTAAATTTCTTCAAAAGATTTAATAATCAGCAACATATTCTTAAAAATAGCCATTTTTATTTAACTTTAAATATATTTATTAACAAAATGTGAACTTTGTAATTTAGTAACAAAGTCTAAAATTTTCAATTTTAAACTAATTTAATATCCATATATAGATGTTTCAACGAAAAAGATACTTCTACTATATTTGAAAAACAATTTATTTTTATATAATAAAAAGAAATAGTATTTATGAGAATAATTTGCTAAATAAAATATTTATAGCATGATAAAAAAATGCAAATAAAATTGGGGAAGTTAAATACGTTTAAAAATTATATATAATTGTCTAATCTGAGTATCAAAAAATAAAAACGTTTTAATGAATGTAATAACAACACTTTTTTACACAAAATAAAAAATATTCTTTCTTAAAAAAGGTTGTTTTTAAAAAAGGTAAATAGTTTTCCATGCCATAATTCAAGATTACTAAATAAGCTGATATTGTATAAATTTACAATAAGAAAGAGTTAAAATCATAAAAATTATATGCATATATTTTATTAATAATGTTCTAGAAGTTAGTCAGCTATAACTTTTCTTTTTCTACTCAATTTTTCTATATAAAATCTTTCTTTTTTTTCGTTTTGTTTCTTTAAATTATGTGTTAGAGCATAATACAATTACAAATTCAGCTGCGACAATATAAAAAGTACTATCCTGAAATATAGTAAAAAAATTGAAAACAAGATGTGCTGCAATAATTATACAAAGTTAAGGTAGATAGCAGATAAAAGAAATACAATAATTACTGGCAGTGTTGAAAGACTTCCTCCAATTTGGGAATATGATGCGGCGTTAAGTAAAGCATTTGATTGTCCGATTTCAGCTTCGTTTGGTTCTTCACGGTGCTGATGTTCAGGTTCTTCATCTAAATCATCTATTGAACCACAATTTAAATCACATCCTTCCAATTTATCTGCATGAAGACCTTTAAACATACTTTCTAATGATTTACACATTAAGTATTGAGCACGTTTATTACAAGCTTGTCTTAGTGCTTCTTTATACTCCTCCATTTTCTCATTAAGATCACTACAAATATCATCATCTTCCTTGTCACCGTCAAGAAACTTTTCACTTAAATATGTTCCTGCTGAAATTGTCATTTCACTGATATGTTCAGATCTAAAACATTCCTCATTTTCATTTATCAATTTTTGTCCTTCATTAGAACATGCAAAACTAAGAAGATAATAACTTTTGAGGAATGAACCAGCATTTTTTCTATGTGTTATCAAATCTGAAACTGTATTAGATACTTCAACAACTTCTTTATGTGTGCAAGAATGAGGATTCTCATTACCATCCTATAAATAATTATCGTTATTATTATTTTTATGTAGCTATGAAACATACATCCATACAAACTTCTAATTTTCTCAAATGTTGACATTGATCATTTGTAATACCAACCATATTTTTTTTAATATCACTTAATTCATACAATGTCCATGTCCATTCATCTAATACTTCAATGAAACATTTAACAAGGCTTGTAAAGTCACAAGTAGATTCTTGATGCTTCTAAAAATGATTGAAAAAAATGTGTTTTATTAGTTAAATAGATGTACAATTTAAAAACCTACTGTTCCAATAATAAAGCCCGATAAAATAATAAATAGAAAATTGACATAATACTTCATTTTTTATGTAGCAAAAAAAATAGGTTGATTAATATTAATAGTCAACTTTTTATTTCTAAAAAAAAGCAAAAAATAACTCAAATTTAAAAAAAATATGAAAAATAGGAAAATTTTCATCTCTAGCGAAGAAGAGAAATATATTTAAATAAAGCATTAAATTTTGTTAAAATTGTCGCGCTTTTATACATAATAACATAAAAGATTTGATAACTTCTTCATCTAATTTCAATTTTATTTTCTAACAAAAGTCTCAAAAATTTTTAGCATCATATAGATAAAATAAAAAAATAAATTCTTTCTCTTTTTAAGGCATTTTACGAACAAAGATAATATAAATTTAGATGTATGTTGTTGTAGAATAGAGATTCAAGGAATTGTCAAAATAGTAAATGTTTTTAGAATATGATTGTATTTTGTGTAGAGGAGGCAAAAAGTTTTTTAATCCTCTTTTCGATAGTTGATATTGTGGAGTAAATTTATAAAAAGTATTAAATGTATCTATGTATATTGAAATTTTATAAATTTATTATTTTCTTTCTTTAAAATTTTTAAAAGTAACTATGATTCTTAGTGTATTTTTGAATCTTAATGAAGGAATGGTGAATTTATATTTTGTTTTTTTCAAAAACAAAAAAATAGCATGACTTGTTAAAAATTTAAAAATGTTATGGGGTAGTATGTAAGATAATGAATAATGACTGTTATTGAATTATAAGATAAATTGAATGTGACAATAATAAAATAAGAATTGTAGATAGATTTTTAGAATAAAAAGGTTCCACATTTTTTTGGGATGTTTGTTAAATAAAAATACATATAGTTAAGGTTATTTCATCGAGATAAATAGTTATCTTCAAAAGGCAAAGTTTTTATGAATTGGAATTAAATAAAAATTATTTTAAGTCAAATGGTAAGTAAATAAAAGGAATAAAAATCATTTTCGCTTTAAAGTATGTAATTTTAATTCAACTATTAAAATTAGAAAAACATATTAAAACTTTTTTTGGTTTGTTCAAATATGTAAACATACATAATAAGTGGTAAATGACAAAAAGAAGTTTATAAATAAAAATATTATCTAAAAAGTAAACATAATTTATAAGGAATAATTATTATGGCCATAGATTAATATTAAAAAAACAACTCACAATATTAATCAATATAATATCAACTTTTAAATATTTCATCGTTTTTAATGGGATATATGTATATAAAAGATTTTAAAAAATGATAATGTTATTGTTATAAATAAAGTAATTTGTCTAAATTCTGTCTTTTTCAAAAAAACAAGATAGATACAGAATGCATACATATATAACTAAACTAATGTCATTATGATAATAATACTAATATTTTTCTTAAAACCCGAATTGGAGCTCTCCAATTTTCGTAACATCAATCCATACACAATGTCTTTTTTTCCTAATTTGTATATTTTGTTATAAATTATAATAGTATAAACTCAATTACATTGAAATGGATATAAATATATTTACAAAAGAGTTAATTGGAAATCTTTCAATTGACATTTCCTTCATATTTCTTTATCAATTCTATTTCCAATTGTTAATTTCATAATATCATTGGATGATTTACTTCACTAGTCCATGAATAACGGATATATCAATAGAAGAAGTATAGATAGTCAAAAGATTTTGCATGTAAAAAAAATAAAAGTAAATTTAAAGTTGGATAAATAGTAAATGAGATAGAGTAAAAATCAAAAATAAATTCTTTTATATTAGATTTAATTTTTTATTTGGTAGTAGATATATGTAAAATAAGTAGACTATTATATTGGTATTGTCTTTTCAACACTAGTAATTTGTTAACTTATTCCACCCATTGTTCGAAATTCTTAGTTTTGTTATGATGGTACTCAGTTACACATGGTTAAGACTATATCTTAGACTCAAGAAAGTAGACGGAAGTTGAAGGATAAAAAATAAGTTATGATACCTAAGGGGTTTGTTTTGTTTTCTTTTTACTTTATTATATTTATTTAATTGTTTCGAAATATGATTAATTTTTCAAGATAAATAAAAAGATAAATCAAAAAAACAACATTTTTGAGACATCTAACTATATTTACAATCCATAAACTATTCATTATATTTTTAATTGGAAATTAAATATCAAAATGTCAGTGTAAAGTCCTTAAAGTATAATAAAAATTTAATAATTTTTTGTTGAAAAGTACGATATACAGTAATAGTGGCTTTTAGAGGAGGAAAAATATAATAATTATGATATATTATTATAGAGAATGACTAATACCCTAGCAACATATGGAAATGAGAGATTTTTCTTTGTTAACCCCGATGACAAAATGTTATATTTTGAAAATGTTAATTAAAGTTTCTAAATGTAATTAGAAGTTTTAAGATAGTATGTATATAATTTATAAACAATCTCACAACAAACATAATTCTTTCGTTTTAATTCTATACATGTTAATATATGATAAATTTATATTGCCGTTCCTGCCAGAAACAAGATCCCACTAAATAATCTAATTAGTATCGTTAGTTAATCTTTTTCTTTTCCCAGTAAATAAGAACAAAACTTTTATGAGTGATAAGTTTAAGTAAAACAAAATATATTTAAATGAAGTGTATGATTAGTTTTTATAATTTATATATATTTGTGTGCGAAGAAAATTTTTGGTAGTGATGAGAAAGATAAATTACTTTTAAACAAAATTCCCCAAAAGTGCATAATACAAGAAGTCAAAAATTTTTGATAAAAATATATATTTCTTATTTATAACACAATAAACAAAAGTTTACATATATATATATTTAAATTGATACATTTAAAAAGTGATAATGTTTTTATAACATTGATTAACTTTAAAAAATATAAATAATTTAAATGAGAAAGTTTTACATAAAATAGAAAAAGTACAAAAAATTTATCATCTAAATTAAGTAGTAAAATTATTGCTCATTTTTGAAATATTTGGTATTCAATTTTATTTACATAAACCATAAAATTGTTACGCTATTAAGAGCGAATTTTCTTTTTAGATTAACTGTTAAGAAAAGGCCTTAAGCATATTTAGTGTTAAACTTTATTTTTTATATAAATTATGATAACTACTACATGTTGAGGTTTTAAAGGAAAATATTGAGGAGAATGAGTTTGTTTGCTGTCTTTTTATTTAAGAATTATTAGTATGAAGAGGAGACCTTTTTCATTTCATAAAATAACTATGTACCCTCCAATTGAGGCATTCTTTATCACCAATATTTATGTAATATATTTTTGACAAAAAGATTTTAGAATTTTTAGTTTTATAAAAGTGGTAGGTTTTGTATAGGAAATAGGATGAATGAGGTAAAATTAGTAGTAAAGAGGTATAACTAATAAAAATGCATGTATTATGAATGTGATTCAATACGTAATGACAAGTAAAGAATGGCATAAAGTTATCTTTGAGATGAAATCTAAAATATTTTAAAAATGAAAGATACGCTTTAGATTAAAAAATTTTATAGATTTATTATGCTTAATCAAGACATATAAATATATTTTAAATTGGCAAATAATTTGTGTATAATAAAAATTTTTTATCTTCTTCAAATAGATAGAAGTTAAATAATCTAAAGTTAAGAGTTAAAAAAATTTCACTTTGAATGTTTTATTTGATTAAAAAATTAAATGATAATAGTGGAAATTTATAGACAAATATAGAAAAAAGTATACATTTTTATAATTAACAAAGTTGGTAATAAGGCTATACTAATTTTCATACAATTACTAAGTAAATTATTAAAAAATGAAATAAAAAAATTATGTAAGCTTAAAAAAATAAACTAATAGTTGAGTATTAAAAATTTTATAAAAGATTTATACTTCTTTTGGAGAGAAAAATTGTTTTAATAATTAATATTATAAGAAGTTTGAATTTACTTATTTACCATATATGTTAACTTTATTTTTTATTGTTAAAAATATAAATATGTTATGAAAAATTAATATTGATAGGAAAACTAAATTATGTGAAAAAATATTATTTTTTTTATAAAACCTATTTTGAGATTTTATTGGAAAATACCAATGAAAATAAAATATTGGGTGTTCGTATATATTATATTTATAATATAGTTTTATCATTTTGTCAATATTAAAGTCTTTAGAAGAAAAAAGATAAAAAAAATTTTGTTAATGGTTTTAAGGAAACCATATTAATTTTTCAATTTTAACTTTACACTTTCTACATCTTTAAAATAAATCATTAATACTCTCATTTGACTTATTTTTATATTTTTAGTTGAAAAATTATTACATAAAAAAGAAAGTTAATGTATTTTTGAGGTTTTATTATGGTATTGGAGGAACTAAATAATTATAAACTTATCTTATGTTCTAGGTTCTTAAATATGTATCATTGTCAACATATAGATTAATGAGTATGTAAAAATTTAACGAGTGCATTAATAATAATTATCATATTTATACATTATACAAATGAATACTTATGACATATATATTAATAAGTGATATCTGATTCCGTTACTATTAAACTTTTATAATATTAAAAGTAAAAATATTATTCGTTTTCAAAAGTTGGGATAAAAATAAATGGTTTTAAATTATTTCAAATTTATCCCAGTATACTTTTGGCATATCATTAAATTTTTATCCAACTTTATATTTATCATCGTAGTACGTTTTATTTTAATTTTTTACAAATTAGAAACCTATTTATTCTCAAATTTTAAAAATGATATTGATAATATGTAACAAAAAATGTGATTGGTTAATTTTGTTAATTTCTATTAAGCAAATTTATCATGTATTTAGGATGTGCTAACATAGTTGTAATAATTAAACGTAAAATAAGGCAAATTAAAAACGTATAAGAATTTGAATAAAAAAAGATAATCTATTAATTAATCATTATTAATCATTTTTTTGAAATTTTCATTTTTTCTGTAAAAGTAAAAATAATGTAATAAGTAGAAATTAATAAATATGGAAGTGAAAATATATGTATATAAAAATATAAAATGTTAATAACAAAGGTAGTAAAATTATCACTCTTCACAAGTTGAGTATAAATAACTGTCATAAAAGATGACAAGTATATTTTGATGTCTTCAATGGATGGAATGGAAGAAAAAAATTTTTATTTATATCCTAGAAATGAAAGTTAAATGTTAAATTAGAGAAGTGCTTTTATCCTAACAATTTATAGATACAATTGTAATGTGAGGATAGTGAAACTTTTTACATGAATTTGATACTTTATTTCATTTTAACATGACTGTAAATATAGATACATTAATGTGAAAGAAATGTATTAGGAATATTAAAAAAAGATAAGATAAATGTTTTAAAGTTATGTGTGAAAATGATTGTAGTTGAGTAAATTATTTAATAACCTTTTAAATAATTCTATTAAGTGATACTTAAGATTTAAAAAGATTTTTTAAATATGTTCATGTTTTACAGTTAAAAGAATAAAGGAAAAATTTTTCAATAACTGTTATGATGAGATATTTTTGTTAGAACATTATATTACAATGAAAGGTATACAATATAATAGGAAGAAGTGATAAAGACTAATAATTGATTTGACATATATCAAAAAAAAACTAGAAAGGTGAGATAATGTCTGTTTATAAAGCATTTTAAACTATTAATATATCATTGTTATTATTTCATTGTTACATATATGTTTTTAGAAATAATAATTTTTGAAATGGAATTAATGTTTCAATAATATAGTAAAGTATTAAGTTTGTATCATGTTTAATCAACATTTACTTATTTATTACATAAGAAAGAGAACATTTTTGAGGAAGAAGGAGAATATTGAGTATTTTTACATTATATAAAATATTATTTTTATCATATCATACCATAATCTGACCAACTACTTATGCTTTTTAAACAGATATTTTATTATAACTCTCTTTTAACTATTGTTAAATTATGATGAAGGCTTATAGATAAGATTAAATGAAGAAGATGGCAATAATTGATGGAAAGAACGTTTTTATATTAAAAATATATTATATCTATTTAATAATATTCAATATGATTAAATATTATTTAATATCAATTACTAATATATTTATAAAATATTAAAATGACATAGTTAGTAGATATGATATATTCTTTTATATAATATATTATTAATACAATTACAGTTCCTTTGAGAGAAATATATCTATATAAATAATAAAATTTTCTATTATTTTTACTAAAAGTATTATATAAAATTTCGGTAGTTTATAGAAACTATAAACAAATCCTAACTTTTTAAATATCTTTGTAGAAGTTTTAAAACTATAACTTTAAATTTTGACTATTTTCAAGAGGTCATAAAAATTTATTATACATATAGTAATGTCTAGTATAATCTCCAAAGAAAATATATATGTATATGTAGAAATTTTGAAAAAAAAAATATTATATTTATATCACCTTTAGTAGTTGGGAAATTTTATCATTTTCAATATATGATACTTTTTAAAATGTTTAATAACATAGCAAAAATTTTTTTTAGCTGATAATATAAGACAGTTACTTTTATGTTTTACTAAAACTATACATGAAATACCATTTATTTATTTTTAAAAGAACTTTCCTAAGCATATAAATTGTGTGTGATAGTGAAAAAATAGAACTTTTTTCTGATATTTTTGTTTACACCAAAAAAATTTGTTAAAAAGAAAAATGATATGAGATTAAATAAAATTATTAGATAAAATGTGACAAATATAACTTCATTTTTTTTAAACCCCTCCTAAAAACAAGAAGTCACGTTTGGAAAATGTTTGCCTTTTTAAGAGTAAATAAAAGACGCCATGATCATCTGCTTTAGTATATACTCAAATTGAATTGATGTAATGAATTAGAAGTGGTAATAACTAGAAAATAGAATCATGCTGTCACCTAACATTTGAAGAATGATTGAAGAAAAGTGGCACTTGACAGGATAAAGAAAAAAGTTAGATGAAAGGGAGAAGGAATATAAAAAAATAAACATAATGTCATAGCAAGCTGTTAAAGGCATAAAGTGAAGTATATTATCATAGATTATTAAAAAGTAATTATTTGTTAAGTATATAGGATCTTTTGACACTCTATTATTTTACAACATTAAACATTTGTAAAATAATAATTGGAGTAAGATTTTTAGATATTTCATATAGGAACAATCTTTATAATACATATTATAGAGTAAACACGTATAATCTTAATTTACAATAATAAATATCCTTTAAAATCAAATTTCTACTATGTATTTGTGTGGACCAAAAGGATGATGAAAAGAAGGGGAACGGAAGTTGTGGTGATTGAATTCTTTTAACTAAATTTGACCATTCACTTATGTTTGACTGCTGGTACGGAAATAAATATGGAGTATATAATAATCACATTTTATTTTGTTAAAGAACATCAAAGTAAGATTAGAGATATGTTAAATATCTTACATATATTCTAATAATTAAGGTTAATTTTCTTAAATTAAAAAGTCTTTTAAAGCAATAAAGGATAGTTAAATATTTAGTGAAAGTTATATTTATAAATGGTTATAATTATGTGTAATTATTGTAGTTAAATATTATGGTATGTTATATGATCTAACTTATCCTTATAAAGTAAGTAATAAGCAATTAACAGTAAATAATATAAAAAAGTGTTTTTAAGTTATAAAGATATCTATTACAATAGTTATCATTTAAATGGTATTTAGTAATTGGTTATTGAAGATAAAGGAAAGTATATTATAAACATTATATATGCATATATAGAATCTCTTCAGATGGCAATTAAAGAAAATAGACAAATCATTTATTTGTCAATTAACTCTTTCCAAATACACAAACATTATATAGGTTAATAATTTTAAGAGTAATGATAGATATCATTATGTGTTTTTAAACATTTTATAACTTAGAAGCTACCTGTTACGAGAAAGATTATTTGTTAATTATAAAAAGCACCAACATTTAATCTTCTATGTCTTTTTAAATCTTCACATTTCTATTTACCTTTAAACATATGGAGAAAAATTAAACATAAAAAAACTTAAGATAGTAGAAGTTTAATTGATAATTTTTTTGTTTTTCTAGGACTACCAATTGACTAAGTCTACTTTAAGGATAGGTGTCCTCATACATAAAAAGGTGAATAATTTCTATTTATAAAATAAACAATGAAAGATTAGTATAAAATAAATAATAAAGTATTTAAATTAATGGAAACATGATAAAAGTTTTTAACCATTTTAAAGCTTAGATAATAAGTTAAAAAATATTTATAACATATACTTAGATATATTAAAGGATAATGATGCATGAAATAGAAAAATAGGAATAGCCATTAAAAGATACCACAAACATTTCAAATGAGGTGGTAAATAAAAAATTTGATATATTTTGTTTTTAAAAATTTCTTTACATATATTATTTATATTTAAAAATATGTAAATATTTGGTGGATGAGAAACATTGAAAATATTGAGAGGGAGTGTATTGTAGGAAAAAGATTTTAAAATATATTTAGTAAAAATAGATCGTATATCAATGTAATTTTTAAATAAGGATATTTTTAAAAGAAATGATACTTTTTTTATTTGGTTGAATGATGATAAGATGTGAAAAGTTTTGTGTACTTTTCTAGACGATATAAAATTTAACTTTAAGGATAATAGAAAAATGAAAAACTTATTTTTGTGGTATGGAAATGTCTAGATTTTTAGAAGTATTATGTTATTGCAAAAATTATGCAACATTTTTGTGAAGCGAAAGGTTAAGTGAAGATAACATTAGAAAGATTTGAAGGTGAATTATTGATGACAAATTTTTTTTTAAATTTATTAAGTTCATTTAAAAGGTATTTCATTTTGTTTAAATAAAGCGTGTAAAAGTTCCTTTTTTAAATTAATTATGACATAATTACATTAAGGCTGTATAACAAAGAAAGTGTTAAAATGTAGTAGAAAAATAAACATACGATTAGTGTTATTTAAGACTTTTAATTTTTTATAAGGTATAATTAAATATAAAAATGTTCTCAAATTTCATTGAAATAATTGGTTAAATTTATATTATTTAATAACATGTCAGATAATGGTTTAAGCACATGTAAGTTTTTCTCAACATTATTTAGATCACTTTATATGAAATATCTTGATGACTATTCATATTAAAATTAAAGTAATATAAGTGTGGACAATAATATAATAGCCAAATTATTTATATGTTTATCAAGAGTTACTGGTTGAGCAGATGTGTTGAATGGAGTATAAAGAGTAACCTTAACTATGTGTTTTCCTAATCTTTTTATACCTTAAACAATAAAGCCTATTCATGGTGTTGAGGACAGTTAATACATAATATCAGCTTTTACTACTTAACCTTGGTTAAATAATTTTATCAATAAATGGGAAGTAATTGTATTTCGTTTAAAAAATATATAATAGTAAAGAAATAAAAATTTTATTTTGAAAGGATTAATAAGGATATTATAAGAAAGGCAACTGTTATTTTATGGAAGTCTTAATAAAGATAGTAATTATTATTGTAACATAAAATTAAATGAATAAAAATAATTTATAGAATGGTTCATTTTTGTGAAAAATCTGTTATCTTCTGTAAACAGTCACTTATTAGGAGAAAAATATATTCAATGTAAATTATAAGTTTTATTTTGGAGTGTTTATTAATTAAATTTAAGAGTTACCGATGCATTTATGGATCGGAAATAACCAGAAGGTGCCTAACATCTATGATAAGTAGTTAAAGAGAAGTCAAATTTAATTAAGATAAAATGAGTAATATAGGAAGTAATAATGATAAATTATATTTGTAGAGTGATTGACTACACTCCTTGAAATAGTGTAAAAATAACTATTATCATGATAGTATTCTTTTATTTTCCCATCAAACGAAAGATGTTGCCTCCCTTCTCAAGATGTTCATGTTTAAGAATATTATATAATAAGAAGAATAAGACAATAATATATGGTAGATAGAAGCGACAAAACCTTAAAAGATAGTAATTACGTAACAAAGTTACATGGAAAAGATTCAATTAAATTTGTTCATTAAATAATTCAAGCACAAGTGTCTCTATGATTTAATACACACCAAACTGTTATCTTTTTAATCAAAATAGTTAAATTAATATTTATACAATTTCTTTTTCTCATTTGGTTGTAGAAGAAGATTTGTAAACATTAAAGGATATTAGCCAGATATGAGATGTAATTTATACAATTTAATTGTTAAAATGAAATTAATTTACATTTTATTAAAGTAAATTAGTTATTGTTATTAAATATAAATATATGTATTCTAATATGATATTGATATTTATGAATAATAAATCTTTTTATAATTACATAAAATACAAAAATAAATAGTATATATGATTGATAATAGTAATCTTGGGAGGTTACAAAATTTCTAAAAGAAATAGAAGTTAAATTTGATAGATATTATAGCATATTCTTTTAAGTTATATCAAAATGAATGTATGATTAAAATATAAACAAGTTCTACAGTAAAATAATTATGGATTAATGAATAATTGCTTAATTTAATGTTCACATAATTAAAGAAATATAAAATAATATCATTAAAATTACTGATTATTTTAATATATATATTGTAATAAAAACAATACCTTTAAAGAATAACAAAGTTATTAAAAGATAATTTTCAATTTTTCAAATGTAATAATATATATTCCAGTTAATTTAAGTAAAAATAGTATTAGAATAAAGTAATAAACACTAAAAGAATAATATATAATAATAAAGTAATAATTTAGTTGATGAAGGCATAACTTTTAAATTGACAAACTTAACTCCCTTAATAACATCAATTTTTGATGAATCATGACTTGTGACCTGGATAGCATTTTATATAAGCTAATATTGTTTAATTTATTTTCGCTTCATCAACCTTAAAAGTTTTCCAAAATAATGGTTGTTTTTAATTTAATACTTTATAAATATAGATTATTAATGATATCTCATTTTATATTAAAATTTAAATAATAATCATGTCGGTGGAATACTTTTTTTAATTGATACTTCAAAGTATATTTTTGTATCTATATTTTTAATGTCCTCAAATTGTCCGTAAAATTATTTGGTGATATCAAAAGATCTTTGTTATTGAGTAAGTTACTATTAATGATATCTGATTTATTTATTCTTTTTTAGCTTTTAATTGCTATCCTGCTAGATGGAGAAGTGAAACATTTTTTATTATACAGTATATCCCATAATGTGACCATATTTCTAATTAAAGTTTAATAAGTCTATTTTACAAAAAGTATGTAATATATGTTATACTTTTTATTTTCGATTTTACAATATTTACATTCTTTAATAGTTAGGAACAAAATTTATATTATTAAATAAATGGAATGAATTACAAAAAGTTACGAAGATTTTAATACAACTGCAGTATATATTGTGGATCATTCGATTTTTTTTCCAACTGAATAAATTAAAAAATATACACAGAAATTTTTTTGTAATTTTTTAAACAAAAAGAGCAAATTTGTCAAATAGCACTCAAAAAAGACAAAGGATATACATATTTAAAGAAATAGCATTTTATGTAAAAAGTTTGAATTTTTTTGAATAATTATCAAAAATATTTCTATAGTTGCTTTTTGCAATTTTTTATTAAAAGCGTATAAACATTAAAGCAATTTTAAACCCAAATTTTTACTAACTTTTGTCAAAGACACTAAGAAAATAGAATCAATTTTGACAAAAAAAATTTTCTATGTTCTGTAGTGTTAAAAAAATTTTTACATTAAATTTAAGAAGATATTAACTTATTAACATCTATGTCCGTTAAAACGTATGATATTTTGTAACTATAAGGCATTATTTCATCTTTTATCAATTTATTGTAAAAAGATCTTAAGCCTTTAAGGCTAGTTTGACCAGAAGATATTGCATTGTTAAATTTCATAATTGCTGTAAAAATAATATTTTTTAATTATATAATGCAGTAAGAAGCTATATGATTAATATCATTTCATACGTCTTCATAAGATGCAACTATAAGATCATATTCTTTTTTTTCAAATTGATAGTCCAAAATGTTACACTTAATATTTTTAAAATTTGACATCATTAATTTTTATTTATAACTTTTTTCTTTCGTATTTCTAACTCAAGCTTGTGATTTTCAAAACCTTATAAGAAGGAAAATCACCATTTATTACCTTTTCTATGTCAATAAAGTTTGAAACAGAATCTTTTTCAAATTTTATTTTCTTTTACTATTGGAATATTTGTTTGAACAAAAATTTATCTGTCATTTTCATAATCTAGTAACTTTGCAATGTTATCAAAATTATGTATTGGTGGAATTACTTTTTTTATTTATATGTTCTTGCTTACAAACAACAGAACTCTCTGATTTCGGAAGAAAACCACTACTAAAAGAAGACTTCATAATAACACTATTTTTGTAATCTCTAATATCTTCAAATATTGAGTCATCACTTAATGATAACTTAAAAGTTCTATTATCTAAATCACTATGAACAAAAGCAACTGTTTCTCCAAAATTTTCTTAAATCTTTATTTGAGAATCTTGTGATTGTTTTTCATTAAAAAATATCCCTAAAACTTTTTTTTTTCTAATAAAACTTATTTAAACAAAAATAAAAAAAGAATAAATTTTGCTAAAATGTGATAAAATGTTCTGCTTATTCAAAAAAATTTTCGTTTTCTCTATTAAAATGCATATGCATAAAATGAAATATACTTTTAAATTTTTAAAATTTTTGTCACAGACATTAAATAAATGACATCAATTGTAACAAAAAATTTTTCTGTGAAGTGAATAATTTTGCAAATAACGATATATACTAAAATCAAACACTAAGAACCATAAAAAAATAGATTTTTGAAAATTTAACATTTAACTACACACAAAAAAGAAAAAATTTTGACAAATCTATCTAAAATGCAATAAAATGCCCCATCATTTTAAAATGTTAAAATTAATTAAAATTTTAAAAAATTAAGCGACAACATTCCACTGCGAATAACATAAAATAATGATATTACGAACGCTATCAAATATTAAAAAATAATTTAATAATAAAGTTTTTAATTAAATTTTTTCTATTTTATTATTTATAGAGTTAAAAAATGATAAATTAAGTCCAAATGTTGACTGTCAATTTAGTGATGGAAAAGTTGAAAAATCAAGATATTTGGATCATCTAAGAGATACGCATGAATATGGAGATGATAGAATTTTAAAATTAATTGCTTGCCCCGTATTTGAATGTTAAACAAAGGGAAAAGCAATATTCTTTTAAAAACTTTAAAATTCATTGAAGAAAATTTCATGTTCTTTGTTTTAATCATAGATGTGATAGTAAAAGGTACGTGAATAAAATCAAAATTTAAAACTATCGCTTTGATTGTAATTGTGTTTACAATATATAAAATGTATATATAGTAAAAACAATTTTTATTTTTTAAAAATATTATAACTCAATTTGTAAAAATGTTCACAAACATGAAGAACAAAGATATATTATTTAAAAAAATGATAGCTCATTTTCATGCGATTTTACATTTAAGATAATTGTTAGAGTTTTTATAATATTAAATAAAAAAATAATAAGTTTATTTGGTTTGACGATTCTATATAAACAAAAAAACTGATAAAGAATTTTTCTTCTAATGTTGAGAAAAGCTAGTGAAACATGCGATTGAAAGAAAATATTCCATTTAATTTCCAGAAATATTTGTTTTAAATTTTTTATGAAATAGACTTTTAATTTTCCAGTTTATAAAAAGTATTTAAACCACTCCTTTGATTTACTGGAAAAAATTTTGGTGTTGATTTTTTTCAATTATTTTTAATGAACTTGTTTATAAAATATTTCAGTAAACCATGTTCAAAAGATATTTTTATGTGCAATTATAATATAAAATAAATGATTTCTAAAAAACCAATGTTTAGAAAAAAATTAACTTTAAATGACGAGTATGGCAATTTTTTTAACTTTATATAAAAACTTAAACCCATTGTCTCCACCAATATCATATATTTGTTTTAGGAAATATTAAATGGTTAAAAAGTTATTCTGCGTTAATTAAAAATGGTACTAATATCTGTTAATCCAATTAACTACTTTTTTTATGATCTTTATTTCAAAATTAATAACTAAAGCATAAATATAATATAATTCTGTTAATTTATATTATATTTTTTATTTAATAAATAAGATATAAATGTTGTTGTAATTTGACAAATATTGTATTTTTTTTCTTTTATCTCTACAAGAAAGTTTTTTTTTAAAAAATATTGGATTAATACTTAATAATTAATGTTTAATGATTTTTTAATTATCTATGTTGTTCTCATATGCAAAATAATGCGACGAAATTATTTGCAAATAAAGAAAATTTGAATTTTATTTGATAGGACAAATTTACTACATTTTTTGCAAACCTGTGTTCTTTTTTTTCTGTGTACAATCTTAAACAGTGTAATAAAAAATTATTACAGTATTTAAACTTATACACAAATCGAAATTTTTTCAATTTAAAATGTACATGAGAATTTACGTAAAATTGTATTACAATTTAGGTAAAATTATTATGCAAATTTGAGAAAAAATAGTTTAATATATTTAATTAAATATATTTTCTTCGAAAAACAGAAAAATAGCATATTAAAAGAATATGAATTCAATAAATCTACTATAAACTAGTTGATGTATTAAATTATTATAATCTACTAAATATAAGTTTGAAATATTAAATATAAAAC
This sequence comes from Strongyloides venezuelensis, assembly GCA_963280985.1. NCBI lineage: Eukaryota > Metazoa > Nematoda > Chromadorea > Rhabditida > Strongyloididae > Strongyloides > Strongyloides venezuelensis. The sequence goes on along the minus strand of CAUJLX010000001.1, from coordinate 6,577,220 downwards.
CATAAAAATAATATTAATACATAAAAAGTCATCATTTAAATATAGAATAACTTCCTTTTTCTAAACATTAATAATATGTTTGTATTTCAATATAAATTTAAAAATTTTTTTAATGGAAACACAAAAATTTATCAAGATTTTAATAAATAGATCAACATTTTATGTGGTGTTTTCCAACACCTTATAAAATGTAGATAATAAGAGTAACTTGAAAACTTTATTTTTTTATAAGTACTGATTACATTTAAAATATAGTAATATTATATATTAGTTATTTTGTGTCAAACATTATGTTTGACGCTACAAAAAAGTTTTATCTTGACATATTTTTTTAAAAAAAACACAAAAAATTTAAGTCAAAAATTTATGGTACTTAAAGTTATCCGATTTTCTTGAGATTATACTTAAAATTTAAGTTAAAGAAAAACTTAAAATAAGTTTTTTTCTTTTTATCAATTTTCCTTTTCAGAATTCTGATATATCATTTTAAATTGTGAGAATTTAGGTTTTTTTGGTAATTATTAAAAATTTTTAAAAAAATTAAAAATCTCAATAATGGACTTGAAATTCTAACTTTTTTTATAATATTAGTATTTAAAACTTTATATACCTGTAAAATTTCAGATAAAACTAATAACTCTAAGAAGGTCAAGAATAATACATCAAAACATCTTTAAATAGCTGTATCTCAAGAACGCGACTCCAGATTAAAAAAATATTGCGTTTTTCGTAATCACCGCATAAAGTTACATATATTAAGATATTCAAAAAGTTTTAATATTGAAAATAATTTATACTCACTCGTTACTCCTCTATATTATATAAAGATTACTCAACTGCGGTTTAAAAAACAATAACTCGTTTACATATAAATTAATAATAATTGTGAAATCAGATAAAAGATAAATTTCTTAAAAAGAGTTTTTCTGTTTATAATCTGGTTTTGGTATAATATTCGATTTTCATTAAGAAAATTTCAAAATATATTGCGAATAAATACATATATTTAATTACTGTATAAAGATGTATTATTAATAATTGTGATGTTTTATCTTTAAAAAATCTCTCAAAAAAGATTTTTTCATCATACTATAAAGTATAGTAAATATATTTATTGGTATAAATTTATTACTTTTTTTAATTTTTAATGTTGTAGTTGTTTCTGGTTTTAAATTAGGACCATGTGTTATTAAAACTGTCCGTGAAAGTGCACCACCAGAAGAGAAAATTTATTTTATCTTTGAAGCTAGTGTCATGAAAAAATTTCACATTTCATTTATTGTTAACCTTTATGGTGTAGTTAGTGAAAGTCAATCTGTACTCGTTTATGTGGAGATGATAGAAAAAGAAAATTTAAAAGATATCCTAAAATCTTATAGACCCAATTCAGAAATTGCTATGGAAAAATCAACACTTTTAAATTAAGTCATTTATTTTAAGAAAACCAAATATTAAGTATATTAAAACACATATATAATTTGCATAACTGAACATTAAAAATAAAATTATATTAAATTTCAATATAACATTTCCTCTCTACGTTTAAACTAACTTTATAGTTTGCTTTATTTAAACATTTATTCTTACTCAGAGGCTTCTTCACTTGGAGAATAAGTGTAATCACTGTTTTCTTGAATATCATCAATGTAAGAAAGTGACGGAAGAGATATTTCAGATTCCAATTCAACCAGTAATTTTTCGTCTGCAATTTTATAATCTTCCTTTTTAGTCATTACATCAAAAACTTTTTCTTTACTAAAACCTTTTGCTGGGCTACATTTCTCAATCAACTGGGGTGTTTCGATCTTCTGTAACTCATCTTCTTCATTTTCTGCATCTGAATAAAGAAGACGTTTTTCAACATTAATAAATCTCTGTCGCAGATGAGTTACATGAATATCTTTGGCTTTAGTGCCATTTTCTATTACCACCCTTGCTCCTCTCGATCCAATTAACTTCTCTATGACTCCAGGTATCCATGTTTTAGTAATCACATCATAGTACCAAATATTCACAACATTGCAAAATGGGTTTTCTTTCGTGTGATCGAGATGTTCATATACAATTTCATTAGTTCTTAAATCTCTATTCAACATATCTTGTGCTGGGGTTCGACCATTATCTTTTTGTAGTTCATGATATTCCATTAAACAATTATTTAGATAACTCTCAAGATCCTCAACATTATCTATTTTTCCTTTTATTAATATATTTTTAACATGTTGAATTGCCCTCTCAGCCGTTCCATTAGAAGCAGCATGATAGGCATGTGAAATCATCTTAACTATGCCAACATCTCTACAATATTGCTCCATTTCGCAGGAATTAAATACTGGGGCTTGATCTGTTATTAAACATTGTTGGAAACCTAATCTTCTGAATATCAAATTAAACCACTGAATTGTAACATTGGCGTGTAATGACTTTACAGATGTTACTTCAATCCAATCAGAGTATACATCTTTCAACAATAAATATGGTTTGCCTTCAAAATAAAAATGATCTACATGAATTCTTTGCATCGGTCGTATTGTTTTTGGCCAATTTTCATCCGGTATTGAACGACGATTAGATACATTTTGGCAAGCTGTACATAATCTCACAAAATTTTTTACATCAGTGTCTAGTCCATGCCAAATGTACTTGATTCTCAATTTTCGAGACATATTAGTGATTCCCATATGTCCTTCATGAGCTTCTTGAAGAGCTTTAGACCGTAAACTGTTAGGTAATAAGATTCTATCATTAATATATAGAACTTCATCTACTTCTTCAATCATACTTCTGTATTTCTTATAAAACCTAATCGATGAATTTGTTCGTTTTGGCCAATTTCCTGTGTCCATACACATCTTTATTTCTTTTATCAATTCGTCAATGCTACTTTCATATCTTATACTTAATAGATTTAATTGTACTTCAACCTGTTTATTATTTTTAATTCTAGCTACCATTATTTCATCATCCTTTAAATTTTCTTTTTCAGTCATAATAAGTCTAGAAAGACTGTCAGCAGGTCCCATTGAAGCAGATTTTGTCAACTGTACATCAAAATCATACTCCAGCAACTGTAATCTCCAACGTGCAATTTTTTTTAGCCTGTACTTTAGACATTCCTTTACTGGTTTTAAAAATACATTCAAGACCTCTATTATCAGTCATCAGGGTGAACTTTCTTCCAGATAAATATTGATGAAATCTTTCTATACTCAGAACTGCAGCAAGACCTTCTTTTTCACATATTTGATAATTAATCTCTGTATCTGTTAGCGTTTTGGCATAAAAGGCAATTGGCTTTAAATCTCCATTAGGCATCCTGTGATTTAAAGAAGATCCAATACCATACTCACTACTATCTGTCATTAAAACTAACGGCAATTCAAAAGAGTAATGTTCCAACACTTCAGTAACCAAAGAATCTTTTATTGCCTTGAAAGCCGTTTCTTCTTTCACACCCCATTTGAATGGACATCCTTTTTTTAGTAGACAAGACAATATCGGCTTATGTAGATAAAGATTTGGGATATAATTACCATAATAAGCTAACATACTAATGAAAGAATGCAATTGTAATTGATTTACTGATGATTTCATGTTCAATAAAACTTTATATCTATTTGGATCTAGTCTTTTACCTTTATTACTTAGTATATACCCAAGATAAGGAACTTCATTTTTGTTAAATGAACATTTTGTTAATTTTAATTTTAGACCTATATTTTCCATTAACGTTAATACTGCATCAACATCTCTCAAATGATCTTTGTAATTATCATCTACTATCAATATGTCATCTTGCCAAGCACTAGCTGCTTTAACTGGAGAAAAGAAGATCATTCATGAATTTCTGAAACACAATTGGTGCTACCTTTAAACCAAATGCCATTCTCGTATATTGATAGTGACCGAATGGAGTGGATATGGATACATATTTTTGGCTGTCAGGTGCTATTTCAAAAGAGTGGAAAGCATCTCGTACATCAACTACCGTCCAATGTTTACCTTTTGGACACAAAGCTAAAAGTTCTTTCATAGTGCGAGTTGTTATTCTTTCTTCTTCTAATACATCATTTAAACCAGTGGAGAAATCGGGACATATTCTAATAGCATTCAATTTTTCCTCTGTAATAGCATCGTCACCTACTCTTTTTGAAATTACAACAATTGGAGCCGACCATTCTGGATTATCTACCGGTATCAAGACTCCTTTTTGTACCATTTGTTCTAAACATTTTTTTACTGGCTCCATTCTTGAGAATGGAACTCTTCTAGCTTCACAATATATAGGCTTCACACCCTCTTTTACTTTAAGATGTATTTGTCGTCCTTTTATAGTGCCTAATTCATCCTTAAATAATTCAGCATGTTTAGAAGCCATAAGTTCAGACATGGATTTTTTTGTCGTTAGTTGGTTCACGTACTTGAATTGATAGGAATTTCGTTTCATCCATTCCTTACCAAGGAGATTATCACACCCGTTTTTCACTACCAAAAATTCACCATGGAAAGTTTTCCATTTTCCCAAAATATCAATCACCTCATTTGCATATGACAATACCTTATAAGAACAACTTGATATTGAACTATATGTAGCGATCTTTAAAAAATCACTCAGTCGTATAAAATTTGCATCTGCATCACTATCTACAAGAAATTTGACTTTTACATTATTAAACGAGAGATGTTCATAAAAATTCTCGGTACCAGTTGAAGCAAGAAAGAACACCTTATATTGTAAATTTTTATTGTTATAAATCTTTTTACAAACAATGGCTAAATGACCAAATAATTGACAGCTATCACATCTCTTAGTATAGACTTCACTCAATGATGGACACTGTGGTTTAATATGATCACAAGCTCCACATACATAACACTTTCTTTTCTTTTTCTTTTCAAATACCTTCTTATTGATAGTTTGACTTTTAACTTCTACCTTATTAACCTTTACCATTTCTTCATCTTCATTCTTTTTCAGATACTCAAGAATGTCTTTATAAGATGAAATTTTACCTCTAGCAATCTTCTTTTCAATTTCCTGTTTTTGGACAGAATCTGAAAGACCGTGTAATACCACAACAGTTTTCAATCCATCTAATTTGGTTACATCTTTTCCTAACTGTTCCAATACTCTAGAGGTGTATCTTGCATAACCTGTGTGTTTGCCGGAAGAATTCTGCTTTTTCCAATCCTTATAACCTGTATTTATCAATTTGTAAAATTCAATCAAAGGATTAGTTGGGGTTGAGAAATGGAGTTCCAATAGTGACTTTAATGTAACGTGTTTCTTACTCGAAGAAATCCATTCCAAATCTTTCAACTCTTTACCACCTTCTAGAGCATTTTTCAACTGTGTTCTAACATTTTCTTCCAGCTTGCTTACCATCAAACGTCTTTGTAACTTACTGGTGAGTTCCTCAACTTCTTCCAGTTCTGGTCCATATTTCTGTGCATATTTTGAAAAACAGATCTCTCCATTATACTCTTTCAACCTTGTTGGTAACATAGTGAAATGTGACATCATCTTTATGTCTTCATCTCCAACCATAGTGAAACTTGATGAACTCTTACATAGTTCTTTTGTTACTGATTCTGTTACCATAGCTATAATTTTAGCTAATGATTCCTGGTCCGGGATCGCCATGTTATGGAAAAATCAACACTTTTAAATCAAGTCATTTATTTTAAGAAAACCAAATATTAAGTATATTAAAACACTTATATAATTTGCATAACTGTACATTAAAAATAAAATTATATTAAATTTCAATATAACAGAAATTAATTTTGATTATAAATTTATACTATCATCACAGAAATTTATTAATTGGGCTGCACAAATAGCTGATAGTATGACATACCTTGAAAAGTTATAAATTTTGTCATAAAGATTTAGCTGCAAGAAATTGTTTAGTACATAGAAATGAAATAGTTGAAATTGGTGATTTTGATATGGCTAGATATATTTATTATCATGAGTACTATCAACCAACTGATAAACGTCTCATACCTGTTTGATGAATAGATCAAGAAAGTTTAAAAGATGGTAAATTTCCCGTTAAGTCAGATATTTGGTCCTATGGTATTGTTTTATATGAAATGTTAACATTAGCCTAACAGCCATATGCTGGTTTAGATAATCCCAAAGTTTTTGAATATATTGTTAAACCAAGGAAAATTTTATCAAGCCCACAGGGATGTGCTGAATTCTGACATCATACAACAAAGAATTGTTGAAGATACAACCCCAGTGATAGACCATCGTTCTTTTAAATTTTAATGCGTCTAGAATTATACACAACAGAAGACTTCAAACAACGGTCATTTGTTTTGACTAATTATAAAAAACTTAAAATGAATATAAGATGTATCATGAATTTGATTTTACAGATGATGATAAGAATATGAGGAGAAGCATAATGAAGATAAGGAGAAGGAAAAGATAAAAGAGGTACATAATCATGTTGGTAAAGAAGATGGTAGAGTAAATGATGATGAGAGGATGATGAGAATGAAAACAAAAATGAGAGTGATAGTGTGCTATCAGATCACAATTTTTCAAAATTAAAACATTTGGAAATCACCTTGAAGTTAAAAATGAAGATGATAAATTAAAAGATGTTATTATAGTCCTTCCAAAGAAACATGTAAGGATATCAACACCAGATAATAATGGCCAATAATAAATAGGAGTAAAGCAGTGAAGAATGTTGATAGTATTTGAATAATTATAAAGGGTATGAAGCTTACATTAATGTTTAATTTAGATAAAATTTTTAAATTTTATTATTGTAAAAAAATAATAGAATTATTTACTTAATAAATGTGATTATTTAAAAAGACAATATTTTAATTTAAACATTAAAAAAAGCTTTTTGAATAAAAAGCAAAGCTATTGTTTCATACAATACAAGTTGCATAAGGAGAAAAAAATTTATTTACATTTATTCATATATTAAAAATAATTCACATAACATTTTATTTTTGTTAGTTGAAAGTATTATTAATAAAACTTTATCACATAATAAACATTAAAAAAATATTTATTAAAATTATTAAATAAAATTTGGGAACTCCTGTTCTACTTTTTGGAGCATCTAAAAGAAGTATAAAATAATTTAAATTAATTTAACTTACGTCTTTAATGTCATTAGCTAAAATGTAATCCTCTTCTGAGTTTTACAAAGTTGTTACATCACCTTCCTTTATTCTTTCAGTTCTTCCGACTCTATGGATAAAAGTTTTAAAATCATTTAGCAAATCAACAATCATAACGTGGTTCAAATCACTAATATCCATGCCTCTTGCTAAAACATTAGTGACAACCAAAACATTAATATTACCACTTCTTAATGCATTAAGAGCTTTTTCTCTATATTCTTGGTAAATTCACCATTTATTGGTAAAGCTTTTATTTCTTTTTCGATAAATAAATATGCCAAAATGTCACTTGTTCTTTTCTTTCCAACAAGAACAAGTATTTTTCTGCTGGATAATCTGAAGTTATTTGCCATTTCATTATCTGCACTAATTACATCACCAAACATTCTATTTTTATTTACTCCCCAACGTAGATAAATGTGTGAATAATGTTTCTATTAACATGATTAAATCCGTTATTTCTAAAAGTAACGATATTTTTTTGATCTATTCACTAAAATATTGGTGTGGCTCTGGTGGGAATGTTGAAGAAATAGTAAATTTTGCCTTGACATTAGTGGAACACATGATGGAAATTCCAAAGTATTGGTTATATCATTGGCAAAGTTATATTCCATTAAACGATTAGCGTCATCTAAAACCATACTACAAAGTTTGTTGAGGTGTACGTATCCTTTAAAGAGGAATTTATTTAAACGTCCTTGCGTAGTAACGATTATATCTTAACGACTATCAAGTTTTCTATGTAAGTATCTATTACTTAGTCGTTCATACAAGTTGCACATCCGTATTGAGATCTATCACAAAACTTTCTGACTTGTTCATGAATTTGAAACATAAGTTCGCGGGTTTAGAGCAATAATGAGAGCAAAAGGCACTTTTCCTCTTAATTTCCAATCAGTTCTTAACATGTTATCGATTATTGGAAGCAAATATGCTCATGTTTTTCCAGAAGCAGAATCAGATGGATGAATTAAAAAAAAGCCATTTGCAACTATGGAGATTGCAATTGCCTGTGTTCTTCTTAGTTTTGTATATCCAAATTTCATTATTGCGTTTTGTAGAGTGGGATGAAGTTCGTGTCTTCCCATGTTTCATAACATTTAGGAACATCGACTACTTGATTGACAATAATCTCATTGTCAATCTAATCAAGACGGTTATAGTATTCAGCATTTTTCTGTCTTCCTCAAGAATAACATCACAGGGACGGTTAATAGCAATATAATCTCTACAAAAATTATTTCAAAGTCCATTTTTAAAGTTATATAACTATAGGAGTGTTTAATATTCGCAAGAGATGGTAATGTGCGAAAACATTAATCAACAAAATATCCGTAAAAAAACCGAATAAAAAATGAATATAAAAAATTCATTGGATGAAAAATGAACGATTTTAATCTCTGCGATAAGAAACATGTTTTTACAATAATCAGTTTGCAATTTTTTCTATATAGTAATTTGAATATTATTTCTATTGTATAATATTTTTTAATTAACAAACAAAACATTGTAAAGTCTAACCTCATTTCATGAAAAAACATTCAACCAAATTTTTGTTAGTACCATCTTATTTTTTTAACCGCTAATATATCAATTTTAAAATTTAATTTTTTTTTTTTTGATTTATAGTACAATGTCATTTTTGTAGCAAGAAATATTAATCAACATCAGCTTTAAACAGAGATTAGGAAAATGCATTATTATATAATTTTCTAAAGAAACACATTAGCTTCATTCACTTTCTGATAATAATCTGATAAAAATAGTGAATTACATCTTTTGTCCAGTATTGCCACCTTTAATTACAGCATTTAGGTGTTAAGATACAAATATTTCACGAATCTATTAAATTAGCATAATTTTTAAATATTTTGCATAATATGTTTCCTAAAAAATGTGTCTTTTAGAATTTGGAAGAAATTTCTTCTAATTAATCTCTCTATTATTTTTATAATTAATATGTTAAAAAGATTTTGTATTTCATTGTTTATCTAAAAAAATAACTAATTTTTACTTTAAAACACTTTAAAAATCTGTCAAGAACCCTCACATGTGCAAAAAGTATGATTGATGCTAACAAGGAAATTAATAAAATATTTTATCCATGGAATGAGATTGGATTATAGTGTAGTGTTAATAAACAAACAATTAGTTAATTTATTTGCTTTTAGAAATAATATATTGCAATTTTATTTTTATTATGATTATATAAACACTTACAACCTCTAAAAAATACAAAACCTGATATTTAAATTTCTTTAATCTTATTTATAGTCATTTAATTTTATATGATTTATCATAACACTACTTTTTTTAATTTTACATATAAGAAGTTTTTTAAGTATAACAAGATATTGCTTCATATCCATTTTATTATAAATGTATTTAAAACATTTATATTCCATGTAGATATATAATTTGCAAATAAAATATTTTTGTATTTTAATTATCAAATGCTAAGTAAAAAAGATCATCTTAACATTAAAATTATTAAAATTTAAATTAGTTCATAACTTCTTGAAAGCCTATTTTTTATATCTTTTTCAATCTAAGCCTTCATATACCATTACTAACATATATACCAAATATAGATGATATTGGACAAGTTTAAAGTTTTTAAAACAAGTCCGGATTTTCGTTTTATGAACTTCATAAAACTCATGGACACTGTATTATAAAACAACCTGAAGAAGTCTAAAAAAGTTCTATAATATGTATATTTCAGTTCATATAGCACAAGAGTGAACTTTGTTATATCTATACTCGGTGATTTTTGTCTATTTCAAATATTAGCATATTAAAGAAAAAATGCGCGCTTGTTGCTTCACTTTTCTTTTATGTTTAATTTAATTTTTTTTATGTTTAGGAATGCTTAAGTAATTAAAAACAAATATACGGTATTAAAAGAAAAGCGCGCACTTTTCTACTTCATTTTTATTTTTTGTTTCATTCGAATATATTTTGTTTTATAATCGGAAATCCGCTTTTTATGTTTTTTATACGCTGAAAATTTTTTCGGGACAAAATGTCACGGAAATTGCAGAACTCGCATGGAATTCCCGCATACGCGTGACATTTTGTCTTGTATCTTTGAAAAATGTGGGAAAAAATTTTTCTTAAATAAACGTGAAAAAATGTCACGTTTACTTAAAATGACATTTTGTCGCGAAAATATTCAGGAGATTAAGTATCTGTGACATTTTTATCCGTAACACTTTTTTTTTTCGTGACAAAATGTCACGCAAAGTAATGTCACAGATTTTTTTTTCTGTGTATTTGTTTTTTATCGTTTTAATATTTTATTTATACTTATATTATATTTTTACCTATATTTTATTTTATGTTTTTTAGTTTTTATTGTTGACGAAAAATATGAGCGGAAGACAAAGTGTAAAAAAAAGGGAGAAGTCCAAAACCTACGGAAAAAATACTTCAATATAAAGAAAGTTAAAACGATAATGAAAGAAGAAGCGGAAAGGATCATGATGAAGGAAATATGATGAATCAGGGTGAAGAAGGTATGAAGGATACTGTTTATTGAAGTACAAAGAATGTTAGTGATGAAAACGCGATGAATTATGGTAGAAACAACTTAGTGGTCACTGAAGGAAAAGAAAACTTTGGAATTAATAGTAGGCTTTGAGTAGTAATTATTATTAATAATATTTTTGTGTAAGGTACTAGACCTAATAATGATGAAGACAGTTCCCAGAGCTCTGAAGGTGTACCTAGAAAGAAATTTGCTGGACCAGTAGTGACGGAACGTGACGGGTCAGCATTAACGGACAACGAAGGATTTATCACACAATTTCCAAGACCAAGTAAGTTTGAAAGATTAAATTAATGATTTATTATTTCAGTTCTTTTTTGCAATGACCCCTTTCCCAAAGAAGTTTCTCAAGAAGTAAAAGTCAATACAGTTCTAAAATCTTTTCAATAAAAAGTTAATGTACATCATGTATAGCAATCAAGGAAACTTTGAAAAAATTAGAGGGGAAATATGATAAAATTTTTGCTCAAATGATAGGTGCATTGGAGGAAAAGCTAACTGGTGGGAACTTAATGAAAATAAGAAAACCCAGATCTGTAAAAACTGTTAACACATGGAAGGTTGCTGTTGGAGAGAGTAAATATTTTCTTGAGGAAATAAGAAAAGAAGTAGAGACGAACGAATTGAAGACAGTAAAGGAAGACATGAGATAAGTAGGTTTTGCTTGTTTTTTCATGATCTATTTTACTAACATAGAATTTTTTGTGCATTTTAGAAAGAGCTTGTAACAGAAAGCGATGGAAATTTCATAGGCAAGTACCTAGAATTATATCATGAAGGCACTCAATTACCCTCAACAGTTCGGAAGTCAAGTTGCCGATGTATTACTATCGAAGGATCAACAAACATACTACAAGCTTTCTGTTGGATCGGTAAAAAACAGTGATAGGCTATCGATGGATTAAAAATTGAGAGAAAGAATATACAGTAAGTTTATTTTACATGAATTTTTTGCTATTTTTTATTTTAGACTTATATCTTTATGCTGGTGCTGGGTTGATCGTGAAGGATTTGAAGTATACCTACTTTCAAGCATTATATGAGGAAGTTAATGGAAGGGTATCATTAGTATGCAAGGGAAGTGTAGAAACATTTTATTCCAATAAACAATTGAATGAAACTTTGTTGGAAAATGACAAAAATTTAAAGGTTCACGAAAGCATACTTACTGACATCAAAAGAAAATTCCGTAAAAAAAGGGAAGCAAGTGGAAATTCTGATGGAAATAATATTTAAAATAATTGTTAATTAATTTTTATTGTGTAAATTAAATTTTAATATAAATTTTATTTTTAATAAAATTATATTTAATCATATATAGTTTTAACTATTACATCTATAAACATATAGAAAATAACATGGATACAAAATTAAAATATATATAGACTATATTATGTAAAAATATTTTGTAAATGTATTGTCTATACATTCATTTAGTTCCCACAATAAACTTAACTGTAAAATACTAAAATCTAGTCTAGAAAAATCAAAATTTGTAAAACCGGGGACAACAAAACTATAAATCAGAGAAACAACATTGACAAAATATTTTAGCGAAAGTCACTCTAATATTCTAGTTTCTTCAGATAAAAGAATTTTAAAGCAATGAACGCTTATAAGAAGAATTCTCCAAGACCAATAGAAGGTAACCGTTAAACTATTGGAATATTTAGTATTATAATTTTATAGGAAACACATAAGTTATTATTTTTATATTATAGAATTCAAGATATATCATTACTTCTACACCGAATATGTGGGGTCAATCGTTTCCAAGGAACCGTTTTCAGCAAGATTTGTAATTTTAACAATAATATTTACTATGTTAGTGGTATCGGTAAATGCTTATTCTGAATGTTCTTTAGGGTCAAATGGAAAAGGAATTGACCTGTGAATTTGATTGTTACTCTCTATTTGATTTTGAAGATGGTGGCTTTTTTTGTTGCCGTGGAGATAGTGAAAACTCCTTAATTCATAGATTTTCTAGTTTTCTACCATCAGATCATCTTAATTCTGATCGATTTCTTTCAGCATATGGAAACGATTTTCAAACTGTTTTATTATTTTCCCTTATGGCTGCCAGATTAATAATATTAACTATGATTTTTGTATCATTACCACTACTGTTTTGTCGTTATTTTTTGTGTAAAAGTTGTTGATTGCGTAATGAAAACAATTATAATGGTCATGTTCAAGTATAAGTATTCGTACCACCAGTTTGTTGTGGTTTTGGCTTTCCAACTGACACATCATTAGTTTTTTGTATTCATTCTTCACTATTCAATCTACCAAGCAACATTTACGTTGAGAGTGGTATAACATCTATCAAAGTATAGAAAGCATAGTTACAATTGATAATCATATGACTCCAGGAGATGATTTGAAAAATAATCAAACACACGGTTATGATTCTATTTAAAACACTTTTAACTTTTCTTCCAAGTATTTTTTTTAATTTATATAATAATATATATATATATATATTTTAAACATTAGGACATTATAGTAAAAATATTTAAGTTTTGTTGGTGCTTAGCTTCAGTAGGAAATAGTAGTATGAGAAGGTTTCACACACAAATTAATCTTTTATTCAATATATCTTACAATACAAAGTATAAACGCTAAAAAAATGGCCACCTAATGACAATTTGTTAATTATAAGATTCATGGGAACTTACTTTTAGCTACACAAATTACAATCTAGACAAAAATAGACAATATACTAAGAATCCTCTACGTTCCCTTGAATCTTACACTAAAATAAAATAGGTTAGTACAATACTTAATACAATAAAAAAAAACAATGACATAATGTTTTACAAAATGACAAATGTTTTGAAATATTTTGTTTATATACTAAACTATAAGGGATATTTTCCTTACAGGATAACACAAAGCTAAATGAGAAGAAGAGTTAGGATTACAATTCTTTTACTTTATAAAATTTTCTTTTTATCCTAATTATCTTTTTATAAGATTAACAGTGTATATAATAAACTACATAGTCATAAATATTGTAAATATTCCAAATCTTGAATCAAATAATATCTATAGTATTGTCAAATAAATCCTTACTTTATAGATCGTATTTAGAAAAGATTGTCATCTATTTTTATGTTGATAGAGCTGAAAAATTCTTTAAACGATAAATAAAAACAATATATTTTATGTTAAAAATGATATTGTAATTATTTAAATACTGTTCAATCTTCGTTCTAAAAAAAGAATAATAACCTTGTGTTACAAAGCTGAATATCTTTAATAATTCAATTCTTGTTATGATTTATGCAATTAGACATACTGATAAAATATTACTGTTAATTAAACCAATAAATATAAAAATTGTCATTTGTAGAAAAGTGTTTAAAGGTTTCTTTAACAAAAATCATAAAATGTAATATTTTAAAGTCAAATAAATTTGCAGAAAATACATTAAATGGCATCATTTATTTACAAATTTAATTTCTTGCATCTCTTTTTCATGTGAGGATATTTTGCTGCAAGATTATTATTAAAATCGTCTATTAACTTGCAGAATTCTTTCTTAATAGAATGAACAATTTTGGTCTCAACTTGATTTAATTTTAATTTAATACCTTTATGAATAGTAAAGATATCATTAATTATGGCAAATTTAAATCCTTGATAGCACATTATATGTGCCAAATGTGTGTTTGAACGTATTCTGTAAGGAAATTTTTCATCATGAAATGGCACTCTATCATCACCAACAAATTGTGGTTCCCATGCTGAATGACTATAATCAGTAATCCAGCCAATTTCTGTTTCATTGAACTTTTCTTTTGTCTTAAACCATAATTCTAATTTCGGAATATAATGCGCTTCAATATAAAAGTGTGAATGAAAAACAAAAGCTTTTTTTTGATCATACAATTTTTTCAATTCTTTTTTTGTTCTTGGTATTGAAACGTTATCTTTAATTTCAAATCTTCTATGTACTAAAACTAATTTTTGTTTTTCATTTACTAATACTTTTTTAGCTAACTTTGACACTTTGTTTTCAAAGTTTAATGATGGAAAATTTTCTATATCACTAGATAAGAATAATTTTGTCCTTTTACCTAATCTAGCTATATTTCTAGCAACATTAATTGGATATATATTATAAAATACTGGTAAATTTTTTACCATGCTTACTAATGTTCTATACTTTTTAATTAAATTTTCTTTTGGCTTACTTAATCTCCTTAATAAAATATTTGGGCAATTTTTGAAGTTACCTCTTTCAAAAAACAAGTGCAAAGAAATTTTTCTTGTATCAAAAAGATAGTCAAAATATGCTAGTATCTGATAGTACAATAAATCAATTCTATTATTTATCAAACAATACTTATTTTTATATTTATTACATTCTTTTTCTCTTAGTCTCGGTATAATTATTGATACGGATATTGGACCATCCCATATTAAGATCTAAAAGTACATCAAAATAAATGATTGAAGAACTTACTTGATCTTCAAGATATTTTATATAATCAATTGTTGCATGAAGTACAAGAGTAACCCTCGATTTATCTTTTTTTAAATCTAATGAGTCTTTCCAATAATAAAAAGAAACACAATATTTATCATTGTAACTAGAAAAGTTGATAATATTTTTTTTAATAGAAGATGTCTAAAATATGACTTAAATATAATGTAATAAAATGTACCTGCACATAATTTTGTAAGTAATAAAAATAAAATATTACATAAAATATTATTAAAAGTGTTCCTTTCATTTTTATTTAAAAAAATATCCTTTACTTTACTGAAATAGCTGTTAACTATACTTTCTTGTATGTATCTTGATAATAATAAAAGCAATATTTCCTTAGAAGTACTAAAAAAATAAACATGATTTTTAAAATTTTATTCACTTAATAGCAATAAAGTATGTGAATAATCAAAGCTATTACTTTATATATTGCTGCAGCTTATAATAGTGGGAGTTACTGAAATTAGATAATATGTATTTTCATAAAGTATATTAAATTCTGTCAAAAAATTTTAACCTTATTTTATTATACTTCAACAAATAATTACAACATGGGACATAAAAAGACGCTTTTAAATTTTAGTGAAATAGTTGTTTAATGAAATATAAAATATCAAAAAATAGAGAAAAATTGGACACAGGAAAATTTACTGAGTGTGTTTTGAATTTTGAATTATAAGATTACAAATAATATCTATTATTAGACTTAATTATCCAAATTAGACATTATATATAAACTTTATAAAGTAAATTATTTCTGTTGATAATCAACAATTACATTAGTTTAAATTTTAAAGGTTTAAATTATTTTGAAAAATATTAAATTAGTTAATGAGATTATTTTATTTTTATTCAAAAAAATGTTTCTAGTACAATTCTTAAATTTATGTATAAAAAAACATTGTGATAATGAAGAATAAAAAAACTTATCACTTTCATTTTTATTTAAAATATTTTAAGAATTGTATTACATAATATTAATAATTCCAAAGCATAAATATAACAACTCAATTAGGATTATTTACTTAAAAAAATAGTTAGGTAATTTATTGATAAACCAGAATTTTGAATTATGAAGGGCAAGGAAAGTCCAAATTTTAAAAATGTTTACAATGTCATAAAAACATACTGAATATAACTTAAAATGTCGTCATTCTAAAATGAGTTATATTTTTTAGAATAACTATTTTTTTAAATAAACATTTACAATTAATTGTATCCATTTAAATGTCTAAAATTGTAAAAAATATTATTTAAAAAGTAATATTTATAATTATCACTTGCAAAATAAATTTGTTCTATGTTATGTAAACAGAAATACCTCACCTTGAGAAATTGTTGTAATTTCATAATACAAAAAATTATTCCAAACTAAATTAAAAATATTTTAGAAATAAAACCAGTTTTCTTAGTGAAATAATTATTAAATTTTTTATTTATATTACTTTACATTTTTAAAAGATTAATCCTTATAATATCGTTTTTACAAAATTATTCTCAATTTCTTCCAATTACAAAATGTGTGTAATAGAAATTTTTTCTAGAAATATTAAGTTGGAGAAAAAAATAATGACCACATTTTTCATCTCAAATTTTTTATTGTTTATAATTTTAATGAATATATTTATATAGAGATATTATTTGTATAAAAAATTAGAGACAATTAATCTAATAATATTTTACAACCAACTAATTTTACATTACATTTTGATGGAATCGGGTTCATTCAAAAGATGTCATCATAAATACTAAGTATGAGTTATAATTTTTCACGGACTCAAAATTATCTGGAATATAAGTGGAGCACATAGAAGTATATTGAAAATATATGTCGAGGAAACTAATTTTGAAAGTACTATAGACAAGTAATTTTAAAACTTTTATAGTAGCATTCTGAATTTTGAAATTCTAGTTATTCTTATAATTTATTTCTATTGAATCCATCTGTTAAAATTTTTATTACATTTGGTAAATCTACTTAGATTGAAAAGTTTTGGTAAATAATTATAAAAAAAATTAAAAATTAGTAAATAGACATTTTTAATTAATTTTCAATAAAATTGCATACAATTTCATACCATCTCAAGACACATTATCACTGAAAATGATATATAAAAAAAATAACTTAAAGTTAGAATGTTCTTCCTCCAATCTCTAACTACAGAAATCAATTTTTATGACAAGTTATCGTATTAGGTTAATTTATACATATATATGATATACAGTCAAACTTGCGTTTTAGGACCACCAAAATTTTTTTGGAAAAGTGGTCTTAAATGTCAGGTAGTCTTATATTGTAGTTTCCATTTTATTGCAGACATTAGTATGGTTTTAAGTATATTATCTTAATTTTTTTATTAAAATAAGTATTAAATACAATTCAGACAATAAAAAAAATGTTAAAAATTATTTATTTATCAAAAATACGTAATTTTCATTTTACCTGACAACTCGTTTCTAAGTTCTACTTCAAATTTATCAATTGATTTTAGTAAATTACTGGATAACTTTTTTCCAAGAATAAATTCTCTACACTTATTAATAGATTCAAAGACCTCTATACTCGTAACAATTTTTGGTTCATCTTCACTTATTATCGTATCACTTTAATCATCACTTTTTCCCCATTTGAAGTATAGTGATCTGCTAATATATTTGTAAGCGATTTGTCAACATCAATATTATTATTTTCTTCAATACTAAATAACCCACAATTTTCTTCCAAATAACAAAAGATCTTCTGGACTACCTGGAAAATTTAAGACTTTTAGCATACCATCAATATCATTTAAATGATCAGTTAATTTTTCATGATGGTTATTGCCGTTATTGTTGATGTGACTAAGATATTCATGTATTGTTATACCAAATGCTTGTTCAAATCCAATAATGACAACACGTTCAGATATTTCACCAAGTGATGCTATACAAAATCGTACGACATCATGAAGAGTGATAGAATTTAATAACGTGTTGACATCATTATTTTCACAAGATTCTGTTAAAGAGATAATTTTTTGTAAATTTTTTTTGTAGTACATTTTAAAGATCCTATTTACTGTTATATCCAATGGTTGAAGTTCATCTGTAGTTGACTTAGGCAAAAATAATAATTTAATATTGTTAAAATGAAAACCCAATTCAGCTGATTCAACATTATGGACATACAATTATTCAGTATTAAAGCTACAGGGCCAAGATTTTTTTTTGTAAAGTAGTTGTCCAAGTAAATCAAATATTCTTGAAATAGTGATTTGGTCATCCAAGCAGCTTTATTACCACGATATAAGAAGCCTGCTTTTTCATCTAAATTAAATTTTTCCAATACTCTAGGTCTTCTAGAAGATCTAATAATCAAGGGAGAACATTTCATTCCATCAAAACTGACACATAAACATATTGTAATTCTTGAACTGTTCATTTTTACACCACTAGATTCCTTAGATTTGTTGATTAATGATTTACTGCTTAAACATTTGTAGTACAGAGCAGTCTCATCAATGTTAAAAATTTGTGACGACATATAGTCTTTGAAAACACCAAGAACATTTTTACGGAACTTGTCAATTACATTTTTATCAAATCCACCTTTTTCACCATGTAATGTTTCTCTTTTTATATTGTGTCTACATTTGAAACTGTCTAACCATACATTACTTGCTTCAAAAGAATCTATTTGTAAACTTCTGGCTACAGTAAGAGCTTTTTCTTGTAGTAATGCACCTGTAACTGGTATGTTGCAGCTTCTAAGATTACAAAAAAAAATCCAGTATTATACAATTAATTCCTTCATAGCATTTATTTGAGTTTATATATTTCTTATCCTCAGAAGTTGTAGACGACAGAATCTCTTCCTCTCTATATAGAACATTTAAACTTGAGTCTTTGATATACCATATTTATCAGCCAATTTTCTTTGAGAGAATCCTGCTTTTGAGTCATTTATAACTTTTATTTTCTCACTCATACTAAGAACCTTTCTTTGAAAACATGAACTTTTCTTGGACATAGTTACAAAATTTAGATCTTCTATGAACTTTGTATCGAAGTGAATTATTAGTAAACACGTTAAATTTTGTCTATATTCACTAAAAATAAAAACATACAATATGATTTAACCTACATATTTTTTTAACTTATTAGTGTAGCATGTTAAATAGATGTTCATAGGAGCCACAGAAATTTGTCTTTATTCCTAAAATTTAAAAAATTAACATATAAAAATATAATATAATCATTAAAACTTATTTATTCGTGCTTTATTTAAATTGTACAACGATAAATGAAATCTTAGACAAAGAGAAATTGTTTATAACACATTTTCTTTATAAGAAAATTGTTTATTTTTTAAGATAGCTAATTACAAAATGAGCAAATGTTTTGGTTAAATATCCCTGGTTTTAAATTAAAGATGTTTTATACAGTTGTAATCAAAAATTAGTTAAAAAAGTGGTCTCTCATTAGAAGTGGACTTTTATCACAGGTATTTGGAACGTATTTGTATGGGCAGAAATTGGGTTTTTAAAAAAGTTGTTCTAGGTGTCAGGTGGTCTTAAGGACAAGTTTGACTTATTATCTATGTATATAAAATATTTATTATTCAAATAAAATTTATTAAAAAAATACTCATAGTGTGAACCATGGGAGCTGCGTCGGACAGAATGTATGTAAGCTTATCAGAATAAGAACACGCCTATCTCTTAAAGGAGTATAAAAGGAGCCTTTAAAGAATACCTGATCAGAATATAAATATATCAGTCAATCACAAGAATAACTGAGAATACCCTCTTTAATCTATAATCACTTATATTTATATTTCACTATAACCCTTTGCCTAATAAAAAATTATATAAAGTCTCGTGTTATTATACTAAACCACGGGAGCCCCAAAGTGCTCCCAAGAATCCACCAGGATTACAATAGACTAATAAAGATTATTCATTTTATTTGTGCACATATAAAAATATTAAATTAAAATTTTTATCATTTATGGAGTAATGTTTTTAAGCTTTGAAAATTTATATGTTTATATGTATATGTTAAAAAAATTGATAATTTAAAATATCTTTCATCAGTTTATAGTTACACTGCCTTGTTTAGATTTGGTATTTTCTGATATTGTGGGTGATCTTTCCGAAGTTGTTTTTGAGCTATCTGAAAATGTCAAAGTTGTTGATGAACTTAAATCATTTTTATTTGTGCTTTTAAAAGTTGTGGTATAAGTTTTCAATTTTGATATTCCATAATTACTAACAGATTGTTTATCAGACCTATCTTTCCTACTTTTTTTGTTAAACGATCTTTTCAAATTAAAGTATAACTGTTTAAAATTTCGATTTTTCGTTCTTTTAACTATAAATAAAGTAATAAAAGCAGATAAGTTAATAAAATAACAAATCCGGCAGATATCCCGTAGATAATTCTAACATTGGGAGATTTGTCAATTTTATTCTCAGATGAATTTGAATTATTAGATATTTGAGAAAGAAGATCTTTAACAAAATAATTTGAAAATGCCAAATTTCTCCTTATAGAAAACAAATTGGTGTCATTATTTTCGTATTTATAAATGCATTCATAATAATCAATGTCTAAAGAATTCATCAACAGAAAGTGAACAAAGTTTGATTGTATATCAATTGATCTCAAAAGACTAAAGCTTTCTTTCATAGCTGATAATTCATACCTTAAGATAATATTTCCTTTCTTTATTTCAATCATATATAAAATTCCATCTTCATTGTAAATTTTCTCACAATCTTGATTCATATGAATTTTATCAGTTATGGTAATTGTCTCATATAATATTTTTCTATTATTGTATGATTTTAAACTATTATAAGAAATTATAACAGTTATGAATATTGAAAAATAAAAAAATAAAAACATAAAATACATACTCGACATGCTTATAAATTTTATAAAAACAATTTTTTCCACTATAATAATATATTATAAAATTAAAAGAAAATTTAAATATTTTTACTCCATAATTTTATAATTAATTGCTTTATTCGAATAAAACATATTTCTTTTTCTTTTCCATTGAATATATTTAAAAATAGTTATATATGACATTAAAGGGAATCCTTTGTAATAAGCTTTATCAGCTTGATCACTATGATGTGTACCATAACGTATTCTATTAACATAATGCTCACAATTATCAAATAAAGAATTGTATGGATATAAACCTAATGAGTTAAAAGATATTTTTCTTATCTTTTTTACATTAAATGGTATTAAATATTTGTCTTGTTTATTATTAATTCTTACTTTTCCATGTTTAAAAGAAGCATCTTCTATTTTCGACAATTGTACAGAATAATTTCCTTTCATATGACATGACAATTCTTTATTAACTAAATTTTTATTATTATCTATTCTTTCTTCCTTTGCTAGATGTGATATAATATAATCATTCTGTATAACACCAAGAAATATCACAAAATGACTATATACAGTTACTCCTAGTATTCTTCTCTCAAATTCAACAATATCACCTGGTTTTAATAATATTTTGATCATTTCCAAAGAACTCCATTCTGTTTGAAGTGGTCGTACGAAAATATCATCAATATTTTTCACCTTATACTTTTCATCATTAAATGAAGATAAAAAAGTTTTTAAATCATCTTTAAATTCATATTGGCTTAGAGTTTTCATAACCTAAAATTAAACATTTAATATCATAGCTAATAATAATCAAATATACGTTACATGATCATTAAACGACATTAAATGTAACATAACTAAAAAATTTTATTAGTCAAAATGTGTATGGATAGAAAACTTTCACTATTAATATATCAAAACCATAAGATAAGTAGATTATAGAAAATTAAACAATATATTAGCATCTAGTTTTATTTGTATTATATTTGGTAAGGTGCAATAAAAATTGACCAAAATTTAGAAGTCCCTCAGTTCATATAAAATTTTGCATACATATAGAATTTTTTTTGCTGATTCCATTTTTTAACTAATATTTTTAAAAAATTGAGTGTAAACACTCATAAAAGGCGATAAGCAAAAGTTGCCTTAGGATCAAAGTGTCACAGGTAACAACATCTCAAATGAAGTATAAACTAATAATCTAATGTTTTATTTAAGCATATCTTATAATAAAACAATTATTTGAGGGTTTTTTAAATAATTATAGATAAACTTACAAAGAAAAGTAATAAAAATAACTAATTAAGCATAAAAAATAAAATTTCTATAGTAAAATTCAAAGTTTAGTAGTCAAAATTTAGTAATTTTTATTGAAGTCCGTTCCTGAGCTACTGAGACAGTTAATATCTCATTTTGTAGTCAAGACTTTATTCTACCAAAATTAGTTAGCTTTTGTTAATACGTCTTTTTATGTCTGAGAAATTAAAAGTCAAATTGTAAAAGGCTAAAATTTTTAACATTGATCACAAGTATTCAATAATTTTTATTGAAGTCAATTATTAAGATATTGAAATGGTTAATATCTCATTTTGTAGCCAAGAAGTTATCTATCAAAATTAGTTAGCTTTGTTGATAAGTCTTTATATGTACGAGATATTAAATGCCAAACATGAAAAAATTAAAATCTTCAAAAATGACTAAGAATATTCAATAATTTTTATTGAGGCCTGTTCTTGAGCTACTGACACGGTTAATATCTCATTTTGTAGCCAAAAATTAACTCCATCTAAATTAGTTAGTTTTTGATGATTGGTGGTCAATTAATAAAAATGTTAATTAAATAATTAATAATAAAAAAAGTGTTTTTCAAATTTCCTAATATTTTATCAACATGTTTGGTACCACTTGACTCCAAATTTCATGCTGATTATGAAAATTGTATTTGTTTTTCATAATAGTTGTTTATTTAAAGGTTGTTTACATTTAAATAATATTGACATTTTACCACACTATTTTGATGTGAAACAACTTTTTAAAAAATTAACTTTATCGCACCTTACTAGTTATATCATTATAAAACATAAACTTTTACAAATTGTTTAAAAATTTATTAAAAAATTTAGTTAACTATTCTAACCATTCAATACAAATGTTAGTGTTTTCTTCATTTATCATTACATAAGTAATATATTAGATTATAATTTTTTTTTGTTTACATTCATTGGGTAAAAGAATTATAAAATTTTACGAATCGAATTAATTATTCATTCTTGTTCAAAAAGAGTTCCGTTTGTTGCTACGATTGGATTTCTGTCTGAAGAAAAGTTAGCTATTATATTCAGAGGAATCATTGATTTATTATTCCCTAAATTTATTGATAAATCGAAAACCATATCAAATTCTGATTCATCCTTTTTACACTTAGAATTCTTCTTAAAAGTTTTTATTAAAAATCCTACATGTGTCCCCGGAACTTCTTGGTAACTACTTTCTTTTGTTGAATTTTTATTCACTTTGGTTTTGTTCTTTTCATGATTATACGGAATTACAGAAGCAACAGTGGTAGAGGAATGTGATGTCACTAGAGATCTTGCAATAATAGGATAAGTATCTGTAGAATTGAGCGGATCAAAAACATGTGGAGTATTTTTTAATTCATTTCTTCTTTCATTACTATAAATTTCATCACCACTTCCATTCCTTCCAGATATCTTTTCTACTTTATTTTCGTATGATTTTTTTCTTTCATTACTATTCAATAAATTTAATTCAACAGCACTTTTTTCTTTATTATTCATTTCAATATGTTCCAAAATATCTTTAGAACAAAAGTCATTGCGATTAGTACGACTTTTCAGATTACATTTCATATTAATAGATGGTTTTTCTATATCACATGTTGTTTCAACTTTTAAATCTTCGTGAATAACTGCTGGAAGTTCTTGATTATTTAACATTGCTCTTTTTGTTTTTACTTTTTTACTTTTAGACTTTTCGGAAATACTCCTTGAACCTTTAATTGAATGTCTAGAATGGATTGGAGCCTTAAATAACTTTTTCGTAAAATATTTTGTATCCTTCATAGAAGAAGTTACTTTATCTATATTGTTAAAATTTTCACACATTTCATTGCTCCTTTTAACGATACAAGTTTTTAAGTCTTTAGTAATATTTTCTGAAATTCTGAGACTATCTCTAATATATTGCGCCAATTTGATTTCATCGTCCTTTAAAATTTTACAATTAGACGACATAACAAAAAAAATGTTATTTTAACTACTCTTAATTAAAATACAAATTATATATCTTATAAATTTGCATTGCTCTTAGTAGACATATACAAATTTGTTAATTTAAGAAACAAATGGATTATCTTAAGAAGATAAAAGATTGGAATATTGTGTATGTATGATTTCCGCTACTCTAATAATAAATTTTAATGGTTAACCTTTTATAATACCAAATTGTATATAGCTTTCTATAATAATATCTATTATTACTTATATATATTTACTTCTACTAATGACTAATACTAATTTTAAATCACCTGAAAATCCTAGTTCTGATGCTTATGATCTCATTGCTTTAGGAGAATACTTTAGACAATGTAATCCTCCAAAGTTAAAGTTGTCTTTAAAATGTTTGATGGTAAATTTACTGAAGATTTTTCTTTCTTAATAATTATTTTCTTCATTATTCGTATAAATTTATATTTTTTTCAGTCAACCCTTCATTTAAATACACCACCAAATGTGAAAGCAGAATGTTTGTACTTGACTGGAAAAACTTTGTTGTTGTATACAACAAATTTCCGGGAAGCGAGACAATATTTAGAGATAGCATTTATAGCAATGAAAGAAATAGGCTCTAGTATGGAAATACAACGTTTTGAGGTAGTATGTCTATTAGCAGAAACAATGATGGATCAACAAAGATATGAACACTTGAAAAAATTACTACGTGATGAGGTAGCTGCATCGATTAAATATCCAAAACAAAATGCAAAACTGATACTTTTGTTAGCTGAATGCCATGCTAGATTGAATGACATCAGTAGTGCTTTATATATTTTAAATACAGGTTGTGAACATTTTCAGAAACATAATCATTACTTAATAGAAGCCTTTACAATATCAGCTCAAACAATATTATTATCTCAAGATCCTTCGTGTTCACCTGAAGATATGACTAAAAGATTGACGAGATTAGAACAAATATCTAGACATTACCCATCAGAATGGACATGTGTTATGAATCTTCGTGTTTTTTGTTGTGCGATACAATTATGTTATTTATTGAGTAGAGGTCTATTACAAAGTGCTAAAAATTGTCTTAAACAACTACAGACACTAGTTGGTGTGTTAGCATCGAGAGAAATGAATTTAGGTAATCACGAGTATAGCGGTACAGCATGGAAAATAATGTCGCCAGAAATGTTTACTGCAGTGACATATACTTTAACATTTATGACAAATATTATGGCTTGTAATTATGAAAAAGTCAACAAGTATTACCATATAGCTTTAAATCATTTGGAGGAAATTAGGAAATTTTCAAAGTCATCTCCTTATACATTGATGGAACGTGGTACATTTGAGTTAGTTGAAGCATTGGAAGTTGTACTTTATGAAAATATGGCACAATGTAATTTAGTTTTAGCAAGACCATCTGATTGTATACAAGTAGTAACATTGATGTTAGACAAATTAAAATTTGATACAACGTTACAGGATGATTTTAAACCGGCAGCACATCTTATACTTGGAATGTACTGTACGTTTATGTATAAATATACGGAAGCAGAAAAACAATTTCTGGAAGTTATTAACAAAGTTCGTGATAAAGACGTATATTTGTTTGCAAATTCATGTTTAGCTTTATTATATGTTCTAACAAACAAAGAAATTGATTATTTTAAAGTATATGGTAAAATAATACCAAATAAAGTACAGACACACTCAATTGGAATTAGATTTGTAACACTTTTTGCATGCGGGTTTCATGCATATATTGTTAATAGAATATCTGATTGTCGTGGTTATATGAATGAAATTGTTGACATAGCCAAAGAAGATAATTTGTTTAGAATAATCTCAATGGCACTATTAATGTTAGCACAAATATTTGAATCTCAAGAAATTGATACTATTAAAAAAGCTTATGAATACACTGCTACACTAGGTGATAACACATTAACAATATGGTTAAATAAAATTATTATGAGTAAGTTTTCGTATTTATTTATGTAATATTACATTATAATTTCTTTATTTTTTAAGAAATGCACAGAAGTTATGGTAGAGTAAGTCAGGCTGAAGTGATACAGCAAGCCACTATACAATATATTAATGTTATAGCAGCAGATAGACAGAAAGCTGAAAGTCATGCTTCTAATAGTTATATAAACTGGACTGAAGGACACCTTGATTTTCTCTAACGTATTTATTTGTTCTTTTTTTTTTCTTTTCACATTTTTTAAATATTAATAAATATATATTATAAAGAGATCTGATGAATAGGAATTCGATTTTTATATAAAAAAGCTTAACTATTTTAGGAATAGTATAATTAAATATCATCAGATTCAGACTTCCACTTTTTTGTTGGTAATTCTAATTCATCAAGTAAATTTCTCATATCTTCACTATTAATAGGTTGTCCTCCTTTTTCCTCGAATTTTCTTTTTAAACCAGTCACAACTTGATTCGTTATATTCTTAATATTTTCCGCTATTAACATTGATGCTTCATGACCATAAGTTTTTGATGTCTCCGCCAGGACTTCTTTAATAACATCTTGTGTTGACTTTTCTTCACTATCAAAATCAGGAGCATCTTTATAATATACAGCTAATGAATCACCTGGTTCAGTGAGCCATGTACAACCTAAATCTTCATACATATAAGTACATGTATTACAAACACAAATTGTTTCTCTCCATGAAAATCTTTCGAAATAGCATGTTTCTTCAGAGGTTATTAGGTTAATATTGTTATCAGTGATATACATTTTTATTCTTGCCAGCCTACAACTTTCTTCTTTAATTTTCTCATCAATTTTTTCTAGTGGAACATCTTGTATAGCATTGTAAAACTTTAAAAAGTCTAACTTTTTTGTGCAATCTTTACAATATATTTCATCAGCATTAATTGCAACATCATGTTCCTGACCTTCTTTTAAAAGATGCTCTAAATGAAACCAATCTTCACACGAGTTACACTGTAACATTTCTTCGGCTCCAGTATAAATAGCATCACAGGAACAATATTTACCAACAAAATTATGCGAATAAATATTGTTTTTATTGATAGAATCTTTACCATCATATAACTGACACTTAAAATTTGAAAAATTGTTATTGCCACAATCACAACAATAATTCCTTTTAGTGTATAATTCTATAACATTATGATCTTGATGGCAATGCATAGAACATCCAAAACATATAGCAGCATCTTTACCAGTTTTTTCACGACATGTTAAACAACTAAATAATAATTGTCTCGTTTTATATCCCTAGAAATTTATTTAATAATAATATCTATACTTGTTTCTAATTATCTCAAAATAACCTACCTCAGGATAAGTGCAAATTTTACCGTCTGAAGCAGACGTAAGTGTAGCTATTCTTTCATCCTCTGTCTTACAATAATCAACAAATTCAGTAAGCGATATAACTCTGTCAGTGTCATCATCTAAACTTGTCATTGCAGCAGTTGAGCTAGCACATGTATCAGTGTCTGTCTCTGGATCATTCTCACTGTGAACACTAATCTGATCTTTATCCATGATATTGTGTATATATAGATATATATTTATTTGTTATTTTCTTATTTAAATTCTAATTAAATAAAATTCTTTGTTGTTTGGGAAGGTTATATCTGTAAATTGCAAAAATTAATCGAATTTTAAAAGTTAATTGAAAAATCAATATAAAAAAATTTTTTTGAGTCGAAATGTAAATTTTAACTTTTAAATGTTACTTTTTTGAAGTAATTTTTTTATTCAATATTAACTAAACACATAAAAAGTTTAATGGTGATAGATTGATTACATGATAATTTCTATAGTAATAAAAAAAATTTAACATTTGTTGGAGGGGTATATTTTATACAATACAAAAAAATAGTCTAGTTTTAATACTTGCTATACAGTCATTCCATTTATCAAAAAATGCACAAAACTTTCGCGCACTTTTTTGAAAAATATTACTTTTTAGTATATATGGATATTATAGTTACATATAGATTTTAATTGTTTATGAATACTTGAAAAGCATAAAAATACACACTAGTAAATAAAAATTATTATCGTTTTAAATTTTTACGTTCTATCTATCTAGTCATCATAACATACTTTTTGATAGCAGAAATGAAAGATATAGTAATAATAATAGTTGGTGGTTAAGAAACAGAAAATGAGATGTTGTTATACAACTTCCTATCAAGACCATTACGTTGTACCAAAATTATGTTATTTAATCTGTGTGCATTCCCTCTTCTATATTTGAGTTAACCCGTTATTCTTTAATTAAATTGACTATTTCTTCTTGTAGTTATTTACTTTAACTCTTATTTTTTCATATGTTCTATGCATTCTTCAGTTTCCTTACATAAAAAAATTGTTAACACCCCATATATGCATTTGATGTTAGAGAAAATATAATGATTAAAACAATATGCTATTTATAAATAAAATAAGCACCTATAGGAAAATGTATTAGTATTTTTAAACAATTTTATCACCATAAAAAATACAATAAGGAAGATAATTTTATATTAGTACTACAACGTAAAATAAAATCAATACAAAAGTGAATATAAAATAATAGTTATATATTTATCCATTTATTATAAACTAACATAATAAGTGCTTTTATTAATTTATATGTTATTCACTTTAACGTTTTTAATATTTAATTTTCACACCTTATTTTGGTATAAATAATTTATTCTCATGAATTATTGAACTATATTTATTTATTTTTTTGGTATCTTTTTTAGATGACATGCCGGAATATGCTAGTGAATCCAGGAATCATGCCTGTGGTAGAAAATGGATGGTAAATGATGCATGTGGCATTGTCTGCCTTTTCATAACATGGTTTCTAATGTTATATGGTCAATTTTGTGTCTGTACAGTGATGTTGTCGTCTTTTGAATATCATCCACTACATCAATCTATAAATTTTATTATATTTCAATGTTTTTTTATATTAGCTGGTATATCTCATTATAAAACTGTCTTTACCTGATCCAGGTGCAGTTCCAATAGGAAATTTGACGGAGGAACATATTGCTAGATTACAACGTGAAAATTCAAATAAAAAACTTTATCAGTGTATTAAATGTTGTTCTGTGAAACCTGATAGAGCTCATCACTGTAGTGTATGCGATAGATGTATCAATAAGATGGATCACCATTGTCCCTGGGTAAATAATTGTGTTGGCCAGAAAAATCAGAAATTTTTTGTTCTTTTTACACTTTACATAGCATTATTATCAATACATGTACTGTATTGGGTAATATGGCAATTTCTTAGCTGTTTAGATAGTGATTGGACTAAATGTTCACGTTATAGTCCACCTGTAACAACAATTTTACTAATATTTTTATTATTTGAATCTATACTGTTTTCTGTATTTACTTTAGTTATGTTTGGTACGCAGATAAATGCTATTTGTTCTGACAAAACGGGGATTGAGTCACTGAAAAGGATTGAAGGGAAAAAAATATCTAGTAAATATAAAAATATGCAATTAGTCTTTGGTGGAAGAATGGGATTCAAATGGTTGAATCCATTTTATACTCCATTTGTTAATGAGAAAACATATGAACTGTCAGTTTAAAAACCATTTTTTTAAAAACCCGATTGAAATCAAACCTTTTCGAAGTATGTGATGTAATTTACTAACAAAAGATGCTTTAATTTTCTCGAAAATCTTAACGCCATTAAAAATTTATTATCTAAATTTAATATATTTATATGTTTTAAAAATTAAATTAATTTTTTATAATTATATTCCTTTAACATTCGTATGGAAATTTAAAAAATAAGGCCAAATTCTTTTATTAATATTGATTGTAATTAATAAACTCAGAGTATAAAATAAAATATGCTTATACACTTCCGTTTTTTAGAATTATATTTTTCGAAATTGATGTTTACATATTATATAAAGAGGATAAATATTATCGAGGAAGTATTATAAAATTTGAAAATATTGTAAAAAAATAATTTTTTAAAGTTTTTCATAGATTTTGAATAATATAAAAAAACATTCACACAAAAAGAAACTACTTATGTAATTTTCTTTTGTAAATCAAGTAAAATGAAAAAGATAATTTGTTATTCGTAATTTCTAAAACTATAAAAAAAATAAAGAGTTTCTACTTTTTTTCAAACTTAACCTCTATTTCTAAGAAATTTTTTCTGAAGTAATTTTTTTCAAATACATTGAACTTTCTTTTGAGAATAATTTAATTTTTAAATTTAATAATGATAATTTTATCTAAGAAAAAGAAAAATATGATATATTGGAAGAGGAATAACATAAGTGTTTTCCTAACATTTTTATGTATTTCATTTGTTTATTTATCCATAAAAACTGATAATATTTTATTTAAAATTTGCCATTCAGAAGTCAAATAAAGTTATAAAATACTTTATATTTTAATGAACTGTGATCTCGTTTAATCATAAACAAAAGGATCACATTGCATTTGTTTTTCATTCTTATCAAATATTTTTTAACAATCAAGCGCGTTTTTCTTCAAGTTTTATCTTAAAAGAAATGTCACTTTTACTTTGATTCAGATGATGCTCTTGTTTATAATAATAAAAAATATATTTTTACATTAATATAAAGTGCTAAAGAGTGATTTTGATAAGATGTTATGAGTTTAAAGTGAGATATACTTAAACGACAATTTTTTAAACGTGCTTTTTACGAAAAGGCGCGTTCTTGTTAAGAGTAATTCTAAAATTAACTAATTATTTTAACATTCTCATATTTTTGTTTTAAAGATATTCATTGATAATTTATTACCAGTATTACTTTGTTCTATGTAAATATGATTTTTGATTCGATAAATAATATATGTACGTACAATTCTTATCAAGTACTTTATTAATATATGAGAAAGCATCAAATAATAATTTTGTATTAGATTTTTATTTAATTAATTTCTTTAATTATAAATTTAATGTATTGTATTGGCAAATAATTGAAATTCAAATACATATTATATAAATTTTTCATAACATTCTTTTATATTTATATGGCACACTTTTACTACTGTAAAATAATTGTTAAAAAAATATCAATTATAAAAATAATACTGTTTTTTAAATAAATTTAATTTATATTTGTCATAACAAAAAACAATTATTCTCATACCTATTCTACAAGTTAAACCTTCTATTATGGCCATTATAGACTCATTGTCTTCCCGTTTCTAACTCATTTGTTTATTTTTAATAATGATACTTTTTATAGTTTAAAAATATAGAGTGTTTTATCCTTACCATTTGAAACGTAAGGAAGCTTAATACTTTATTCTTTTAAAACTTAATTTACCGTTGAAAAAAATTATCATATATTTGTACTAATAAATTGTTTGTAAAAGCACATACAAATAACAATAATGAGTAATATTTTTTCCATAATATTAGTTGAAAATATAAGAAAATTTATCTGTAATTATCTATCTTAAGGGAGGTTGAAAAAGTATCAATAAATATTGTTATTAAAAGGTTAACATTTTGAACTAAAAATCATTATGTTAAGTTACTTTTTTTAATTGTACTTATATGCTTTTATATGCGTTATTATTTCCGTCTAATATATGATTATATTAGCCAATAAATTTTGCATTTCTTTTGAAATTTACTTTTTTTTCCATATATTACATTGTGGATTAAAAATCTACTGATAAATATTTTCTCTAAATATTCATTAATATAATCAACATATATAAAGATATGAGAAAAATGTTTACCAAGTAATTTATTTTACGTTTTTTATGTCCCTTGTTCCATTTAAATATGTATATTTATAAACTTCTGAAATTGGATCTTTTTCTTATTTCTTTTTTACTTGGTTTTAGGTACATTGATGACTTTCTCTTCAATACTGTTGTTATACTTTTAATATTTCTATTAATAAGAATGAAATAAGTAATTTTATCAAAAAAATCACTTATTATATTGGAAATAATAATTAAGAATTTTAAACTTATTTGTACTTTGTGAAATAATGACTAGTGAAAAATAAAACATAAATAAAAATATCTTGTCTATATTTATAAAAAATTTTAGAATAGATATTTTATATTAAATTTTATAGATATATTTTACATTGAAATAATGTTTCTATCATTTATTCATATAATAAGATTTTTAA
This sequence comes from Strongyloides venezuelensis, assembly GCA_963280985.1. Classification (NCBI taxonomy): domain Eukaryota; kingdom Metazoa; phylum Nematoda; class Chromadorea; order Rhabditida; family Strongyloididae; genus Strongyloides; species Strongyloides venezuelensis. The sequence goes on along the minus strand of CAUJLX010000001.1, from coordinate 6,544,708 downwards.
TATCTATAATTAATGTTGCACAATTTTTTTTGAAGTTACAAACTGTATAATATTTTAAATGTTTAATAAAATTATGATAGTAAAAAATGTATGTTTAAATTAATTCAATGATCACTACAATTGAAAATATTTTTGAAGATATAATAAAAAATATTGTCAAATAAGTACAAAGATAGTAGGCATTTCTTTGAAACAAGATTAATACTTTTTTAGCAATGGTTTAATGTAGTTTATGTTATAATGCTTGTTAGGAGCAATCTTCAAAAACCAATTAAATTTAATATTTTAAGCATCTTTAATACTACTGTTGACATATTTATGAACAACTAAGACAACTGTCTTTAAATTTTTTGTTATTTTCAATAAATGAGCTTCAACGATATTATAATTATATTTAACTCTCTAAAAAATGAATTTATTTTGTGATTAAGATAATTTATATTTTCTAAATTATTTTGCCATTTTTATTATTATAATAACGATTGAGAAAATAGTTTATTTTATTCGTGATAATGTGTTAATATTATGTTACATACACAAATGTAAATAAATATTTATTGAGAAAGTTAATAATAATCAAAAATAATTTTTAAAATAGCATCAAGGTAGGTTAGGCAATTTATTAAATACTTACTTTTGATGTAAATATTTAAGATCAGGTAATAGACATGATATTGTGCCTTTGTTGATGTATTGAGTTGATTTTGTTGAATATGTCGCAATTTTTATATTCAATGGATGATAAATTTAAAATACTTTTATCAACATTTGGATATCATAGTAATGCTATAGAAAACATTATAACAGATACTTTTCATTTCACAAACTAATATCTTTTTAATTTCTCTCTATTAATTTTATAAAATTTTTATATTCTTTTCTTTATCATTTTACTTTTTTTTATATATTTATACTCATTAATTATTTTTACTCATCACTCAAAATAGATGTGGCTATTTATATTTTATTCTTATTATATTAAAGTTTGCTAATATTGTGTAATGTAATGCTGTAAGGTATTCCCACTTTCAATACCTGATCAATTTCTATTTTATATCTCATAAACACATTACCTATAATCAATTACATTTTATTTTTTAATTTGTTTTCAGTTGGTCAGTTTATATTTTTATTAAAAAAAAATAAGTAATTTATATTAAAAGCTAATTTATATTTATATTAATTCTATAAAACTTTCTTCTTTTTTATACTTTTCTAAATGTCTCATGTCCGAAATTTATTTACATGGTTGAAAGATAAGAAAAAGAAATCTTTTACTAGATTAAAGGAAGATTCATCTAATATTGAAGTTACTTCTGAGAATGACATATCAAATATAGATGAGAAAAAAGGTAAACATAGTAAATCACTTAAAATAGAGACTTCATCAAAAAGTTCAACTATTCCTGGTAAACACAAAGAAGATAGTGATGATATTATGAGTAAGAGTCTCATTTCTGGAAGTGTTTTAACAGAACCGTCAAGTTTAACAAATTTAGATACGAGTAATTATATATCTTCTTCAACAAAAAGTTTAGATGATAAGGTTGTTAATAAGAAAAAACGCAATATTATGAGCGAAAACTATGGAAAAAACGATGATAAATTGAGTAAAAATAGGAATAATGAACTAAGAAATAGTAATAGAGGGCATTTTAAAAGGACAAGTGAAGTTTATTGGATTCCAAAGAATGAACCAATAATTGATGAGATTGTTATTGATAAGTGCAGAAATATTTTTGGTACTGGTAGCTCACTTTATTGTTCAGATGTTAAAGAACATACTTCAAATATTTTTCAAATTTCAAATGATATATGTTTAAGGTTTGATAGCAAAGACCAAAATGATAATATGGTTAGTAGTAATAAAGAGATAGATATTGTTATATCTAGAAAGGATAAAAATACTGAAAAGGAGGTAGGTTTCTATAACAATACATTTTCCTGAAACTAATTTTATGAATTGATATACTTTTTTTAATCTATTCTTGTATATTATTATTTACAATCCATTATTATATTTTTTCTACTTTTTAATTTTTAAAAAAATAGCCTGAAATTTATACCCGTGGCTGATAGTAGAAGAATAATATTCATAGTAAGAAAAAAAAATTAGTCTCTAAAATATATACATATATTATATATATACATCTAGCTTATTTTTAATTCTCCTCAAATCATTTTCTTAATTACAATTGTTCACTCAACCATTTCAATTTTGTTCTTGTAAACAATTCTAATAATTAACACTTTTTATTGGTTGATGAAATATCTTCTGTATAAGTTTAAAATACTTCAATGTTTTTCATTCATTTGAATGAAACATTAGATTAAATTACTTCTTTCTACTTTAAACTAGCAAACAACTACATTCATATAACTTTTCCTATAAATATATTTAAAATATTAAAAAAAAAATTATTCATTCAATAATACATTTTTTTAATATTGTTTATTTAATATATTATTGTAAGAAATTATAGTATAGATATAAAACATTTATCATAATGTTTTTATCCATCTACTTTTTACGTCACAATCTTTAAATCCTATTCATAAAAAAATTCTTTTCAGTAGTTGCAACTTTTGAAATGTTTAATTGTGTTATTATTAGTTAAATATTATATTTTTATTGCATTTTAATACTTTATGTTTTAAATTCTTAAATACATTTTAAAAAAGTTTGTTTTTAAATGATATATTTTTGCAATAAATTATAAACTTTTTTTAAGATACCTGAAATATTTTATTTACCCTTATTTCTGCATCAAATTGTTTATAATTTTATTTTTAGAAATAATTTAATGGAAAGAAAATTATTGATCTTTAGGTGATTATTTTTTGTAAAGCACTTCATTTTATCTTTTGATATAATACATTATTTTAATAACATACTTAATGGTTAAAATTTTTTCTAACTATAATTTTATCGCTTCCAAAATTTACTTAAAAGTATATGCAATGTTTTAAACATTTTATCTTTTGATATTATTACATTATTCATTATTCTTACTTTAGGCTTTTGGTGAGAAGTTACAAAGAAAAATTTCACAATCAACTTCGGATTTAAGGATTTATGAGGTAATTCCAATAAAAGAAGAAAGAAGAGGTAGTGTTACAAGGATAATAAGAAGAATACCTTCTTTTAAAAAAGAAGAAATAGGTTGTGATAAACCAACAGTTTTGGCAGTTTGTTTTTTGGATAAGGATAAAATTAAAGAGGGAATGTCCGATAGTTACCACGTTTTTATGGAGGACCCAGAAAAACTAGTTCTCTCAACATCAAAGATGACAAAACAAGGCAATTATTCAAAGAATGATTTATCCTCTATTGGGATGCCACTTGCACCATCATCCTCTGCTATCAATGTCCGTGATAAATCAGTAAGTTTGTTACAAAAATTAAGAGATAAATCTGGAAAGAATATTACAAGTAAAAGTTCATCAAACATTCAGGCTATACATAGGAGTGAATCTCTAAATGAGAAGAAAAATGCGGATAAAGATGAAAAGGAAGAGGAGGAAAATGATAAGGTAAGTAGATGAATTTTTTTTCAATATAAGGTTACTATTAAGATGTAGATAAAATTATTAAAATAAAATTAAAAATTTAAATATTGCAATTTATGTAAGAACATAAAATACTTTCATTTCATTCTCTTCCTTATCCTTTAATTTGAAATATCACATCATTTATTTAATATTTTAAACACATTATCTATTGCATGATATGACATCTTATTTTCACACCAATAATTTTTCGACAACAACCACGACTATCAAAATTTTAATTTTCATAAGCTATAACAAAATATGATTTTTATTATTTAATTTTTTGAAATTGAAAATAACACTTTTCCCATGAACTTTACTAATAGAAATTCTAAGATTATACTTCATTATCTTAGTAAATTCATTCTTAACATCATAAAAAGTTTTATAATATTTTTTTTACTAAAACTTAAAAATTAAGTGGTTTTTATTTTTCAAAATCTCTAATTTATTTTTCATAAACATTTTATTTTATTTTGAAATGTGCTATTTTACTATGTTATCATGAAACATATGTTTCATTTAAAGCTGTTTTTTGTTGCAATAGAAAAAATATAGGTGGAAAATGGAGTAAATTTTTTGCTTGTTCTAAACCATAATATATTTTAGTAAAATTGTACAATTAATGGAGTTTGTATGTCTTCTTCTTGAAAGCTTTTTAATTATAAGCTTGTTTACAAAATTAATAACCTTCTAATATATGTAAAGCAGTTTAATGTTAAAACTTTTAGAATACCATTTATGAAATATATATTATTTATTTACAAATTCTACTTTTCCAATGGAAAAAAAATATTATATTTATAAATGTGTCAATTTTTTTACTAAATATCATCAAACTTAAGAGGTTAGAAAATATTGTTATTTTAACTTTAACGATTTACTTATTATAAGAAGGTAATTCTAATATTTTAAATTTTTTTAACACCACATAACTTTTCCTTATGTACTATTATTAGATTTGTTAACAAAAAATAAATCTATATTATTTTTTTTTAAAAATTATAAAACTTTCTAAAAATTAATTTATTTATTTACTTAAGTACTTAGTAAAAATTGTTTTAATTTATTATGTTTATTTATAAATAATTAATATTTTGGTTCTTTGAAATAAGACACTCTTCTAATCACTTATAATTACATTATTACATGTATAATCTTCTCCACATTAACAAAATTTTTATCATCTATTCTTTAATTTAAAGTACTTCTAACAGAAGTAGGTATTATTTTAACTCTTAAAGATATGTATTCTTCTAAAAAAATATTCACAGATACATCTAACATCATTGTTTAAGTTTGAATTTATTTGATCTTGAAATATAGGACAAAAATTTTGAAATCTTCTAATAAATTCTTAAAAATCATCTTAATTTATTTTAACTTTATATAATATAGTTTATTCTTCAAACAATAAATAAATTATTACTAATTAATTTTCTAAAATTATAGAATAGTTGTATGCCACAATCTTCTAGTGTTGGTGACAACTTAGAAGAAAAAAACACAATCCTTAAAAGTTTCAGATTCATTCAAAGAAGACGATAGAAGTGATAGAAGTTGTAGTAATATTTCAAGTGACAATTTATCATTAAAACTTTCAAAACCAGAGAATACCTCATTGTCATCTAAACTAGGAAGTAAACCAAATATTTCTGTTGAAGGAGAAGAAGACGAAGTTTTTATAACACCCAGAGAAGATAATAATTCTACAGAAAAAGAAGGAGATAAAGAGGATAACAGCAGTGATATGGTAAATGATAAAATGAATGTTCAAGATAATTCTTTTACATCATCACCAAATCAGAAAGTTACAAGTAATGATGCATTAACTTCAATAAATGAAGATACCACTCTTCAAGAACCCTCATCATCTAAAAATAATAGTAGTTTAAAAATACCTAAAAATACTAATAATGGAAATAATTTGACATCATCTACAAGACATTCTTCTTTAACAAAAGGCTTAACATTTGAATTGACAAATAACAATGATGAATCTACTGCAGTAGATGAAAATCAAAAAAAAATATTTGAACAGATGGAGAAACGTCGTCAAAGTTTAGCTCTTAGAAGAGCAAGTAACGTACAGGTAATATATTAATTATTAAAAAAAATATTTTATTTATGTTCAGTTGGTACAAAGTGTTTCTGGAAGAAGAACATCAACAACATTAATTCCTTTAACATTAGCTCAAATTCATCTTGTAAGATCATTATGGCGTCAAATTTATGTTAGCAAAGGACCTACTGTAATAGGACAAACTATTTTCCATAGATTTTTCTTTAGAAACTCTGCTACAAGAGATCAATTTAGAAGGTGTCCATTACCAGATGGTTTTCCAAATCATGATTCTTTTTCAAAAGCTCATTGTAAAGCAGCTGCTGATATGATAGATAAAGTTGTTCTAAATTTAGATAATTTAGAAAATATAGCACCAGATCTTGAAAGAATAGGAAGAGTTCATGCTGAAGTTTTGAATGGTGATTTAAGTTCAAAAATGTGGAATACAATTGCCGAAACTTTCATTGATTGTACTCTTGAATGGGGAGATAAAAGGTGTCGTTCAGAAACCGTTAGAAAAGCTTGGGCTTTGATAATTGCATTTATGGTTGAAAAAATAAAATTAGGACATTTAGAGCAGGTATGTTAAGCGTCATATATTTATTCATTTTAACTTTGACATTTAATTAATTTACTTTTAGCGAAAAGTACTTTTATCAATGAAAATGAGGAACTCACAGATATTTACAGAAAGTCAATTTCAGTGACCAAATTTCTAGAATTATGACGTTTTTTTGTCAAAATATTTTAATATTATTTAAAAACATATTTTTTAAAATATAATATTATTGTTATACCATTAAATCAATAAAATTTCAGTATGATAAAAGTGTTTTTTTTATTTATTAGCATCTTCCCAGAAAGCTTTTAAATATTTAAAATGTAATTTTCCTTCATCGAAATTTAAAGTACTGTCGACTTGTTGGCACTGAGCTGGAGGTATTTCAGGTACAATTTTAGTTCTCTTAAACCGTATATTAAAAATATTTGATGAGAAGTTCTCATCACACTTCTTAAAAAAAAATAAAAACTGGCACAAGCACTTTGAGTCCAATTAGTATTGAAAACGATAAATTAATCATTGGTGGGATATTTATCACAAGAGGAAGTAATGTAGTAAAGAAAGTATAAATAATGCCTATAGAAAAAAAATAGCCTAGTGGTTTTAATAAAGATCCAAGAATGACAATATTTTCTTTTCCTTGATATCTTGTTGATAAAAATCTTTTAACTTGAAAATAATACTTTTGACGTTTTTTTATATAATAAATATATGATATTTTAAAAAGTAAGACTAGTCCAATGATTTCAGAAATAACATTTATGATGTGGTATGACCTAAGTGAATTATCATCTAAATAATAAATTAAATAAAATATATTGTAAATATCAAGTTTACATCACAATATGTACATAATAAACTTACTCCAAGAATGAAGAAATTTTAATGAAAATATTAAAAAGCAGATCATAATAATATGATAAATAAAAATAACATAGGAGCATTCATTGTATTCGTATCTTTTAACAAATATAATAGCGAAAAATCTTTCGAATTCTATTCCAATAATATTGTATGTTAACATGATATTACATAAAATTTTAAAAAGTTCAGAATAAACAAGTAAATTAACTATTTTAAGTTCATACATCAATAAATAAGCAATATTGCCAACAATAGCAGATAAAAGATGTAATAAAATAAAAATTCGGTAAATAGTACAATTGATTTTGAAGTTTTTATGTATTAGAGACTTATTCCATAATTTATATATACATATTAATATTATTATTATTAATAATATGAAAAAAATAATATTAGGAATTATTATTAATAAGCTTATTACCATTGTTAAATATTATTTTCTAAAACATATATTAACATGTGTTAGATAATTTAAAAAAAATCACAAACATTATTCTTTGGTATATTTTTCTTTTATTGCATAAAGATTTTTATTTTTAATAATAAAATTTTTAAATTCAATAATAAAAATTTCAACTATAAGAATTAGTTAAAAATCTCTAAAATTTTTAATGATTTCTTCGATTGTTATTTAAAAATCTATTTCATTTTACCCAACGCAATGGTTAATTTAATACATTAACAAACCATATAAAAGAGTTTTACATTTAAAAAGGTAAGAATAATATGTGGTAATGAGATTGTAAGTTTCTTTAAAATAAAATAAAAAACATAATACACATTTATTTTTACACATTTTTTATATTATAATAAAAATGTGATGGAATAAATTTTTCTAAAGTATATTTTGTAAAGAAAATACATATTTTCAATGGATATAAAAGTAATAAGTCGTCTTTTAATATACATACATTCATACCTTTAACATTTGAAATTAATAAAAAATGTACAAAAGATAAATATCAAAATTTCTAAATATAAGTGGAAAACGATGAATTTCTGAGACAAATAACTACTTTTATTTTTTCCAATGAAAAATTAGCAAGGGAAACTATATTTATTTTATTGATATTTAAAAACCGATGCTTCTGTAATTTTTATAGGTTTCCATATGTCTTTCTTATCCGAAGCACACAGTTTTTCAAAAGAACTTGTTCTTCCTCTTTTCTGAAAAAAATTTATTAATTACTATCAAAAATTAATATATCTAATTGTTACCATTCGCCAATTTTCAAGCAAACTAATTAATGATCTTGTAGATGCCATTGCTGTCCCATTAATAGTATGAATGTACTCATAATTTCCATCCTCATTCTTAAATCTTATATTTAATCTTCTAGATTGGTAATCAGTACAATTAGATGCACTTGTAACCTCACCAAAAAGTTTTCGCCCTGGCATCAAACAATTAATATCATATTTTCTATAAGCTGATGCTCCTAATTCTTCACTGGCCATATCAATCAATTGATAAGGTATCTCTAAATCTTCTATAATCTTTTTTTGTATCTCTACAAACTCTTCTAAAACACCATCACTTTGATCTGGTCGACATATAGAAAACATCTCTACTTTAAAAAACTCATGAACTCTATATAATTTTGCTTCATTAACTGATTGATTAATTTCGGGTCTATAACACCTACTTAAAGCTACAAATTTTTTAGGAAATATATCATGTTTTATAAAAAATTTTCCCTTCAAGTAAACCTGCTAAACCCATTTCCGATGTTCCCGCTAGATGAAGTGATGGATTATTTAAAACACTGTACTGTATACTATGATCTGATCTTTGAGATACTCCACATCCAACAGTTACATTATTATGGACTATATCTGGTACAATTACTGGTATAAATCCTAAACCTTTTACATAATTATAAGCGTATTTCAATAAAGCCTTTTCTAAAAAAGATAAAAATCCATTAAAATAATAACTTCTGTTACCAGAAGCTTGAGAAGGATATGATAAATTCCTCCATGATTTCCCCTATATCTTCAGCCGTTTGAACATTTGGAAGTGGGTCATCTGTTAAATGAAAACTTTTAACAATTTTTCCATTTTCCTCTGTTCCTAAAGGAACAGATGGATGTGTTTTATTAGGGATATTATAAGCTTCTAAGTATAACTGGTCCCAAAGATTTTTAAATATTTTTTTAGATTCTTCCATTGATGTATATTTTGAGTTGTCAAAACATTCAATACTTCTCCAGATCTCATGAATTTTCTTAACATCACCAACACCTTTTCTACTTTTTATGTTTTTTTCAATCGTTTCAATATGTTCTTCATCAGTTAATCTTTCTAAATCTAAATCTGGTCTTCTGTCAACCAATTCTTGTTGTAATGGATTTAATTTTACATATTGAACGCTATTTCTTATAAAAACATTTTTCTGATTTATAAAATTCCTTAACAACATCATACCCTAGTAATATTAAAACTTTTAAATGATAAAATAAATTAACAACAAATATATGTTACAAAGAATTAACTTTAATTTAAATAAAATATTATTTACATATTTTTAAGTTTAACAGCAACAGGTAAAATAAAATTAAAAGTCTTCGTCTACTTCTATTTCTTCCTCTTGATGGTCGTTATAAAAAGTACTATTATCATTTTGCGTTCCATTACTAGTCATACAATTATGTGAAGAGCCATTTTGCATAATATTATTAAACAATCTCTCAGAGAACCTTTGGAATTCTTTACTATTTCCTTCCATATTGTAATTTTTTTCATCAGATAATATAAGAATGTTTTCAGGATTATCATTATCAACAATAATCCTACCTTCTAATTCTAATTGAGTAAATGACTTACTATCAAAAATAATTTTCAATTCTTCAAGTCTGGCACAGATAACAGCTATCATCTTTCGTAGATGTTCTACTTTATCATCACCATACTTTTCAGCAATCTTTTTAATCTTATACGTATCAAAATCTTTTAATGCTGGTACAACTTTTAATATTTTATCTAAATGTTCTTGACATTTTGGTGGAAAACAACTCCAAAAATGGCGTATTAATTCTGAACAGGCAGCATGACACTCAGCAATCTGTTCATCTGCAATACTGTTTAATTTAATTTTATTATGATTGCATTTTCTTGTAAAATCATCTATTAACTCATTTAAAACTTCTTCCATCTTTTCATAATTTCTTTCTAATCGACCTTCTCCATGCATTGATGGTTTTCTTACATCATCATCAAGCTTTGGCCGTTTAGATTCAGGATCGGACAATTCATTAGAGTCATTAAAATCCTCATCATCCTTACTTTCATCACCCGAAAATTCAACATCACATAAGCCAGGTTCATTTGGATTATCCTGAAGGACTTTCAAAGTAGTAGTTAGTAAATTAATTGAAGTTTCAAGTTTAGTTTCTTTTTCAACAACTGAATCAAGAGACCTCCAATATTCATCAAATTCAGAATCACTATATTCGATGCTTGGATCCTCTTTTTCTTTTTGGTTACGATACTCATATCTTGTCATACCAAAAGGCACAAATAAGATATTTTGAAGATTACTATAACATGCCATAAAACTTTTTAGTTCTGCAAAATTTTTTTTCTTACGCAAAACTTTAAGCATCTCTTTATTAGCTAATCTAACTTTAACTAGTTCATCTTCATCACTTTTATCTTTATTTCCTATATTTCCAAAAGGTAGCTTTTTACTTTCTTGAATACTTTTTATTATTCTTTCAGACAAATAATTGCATCTTTTTATTAACATTTTATTTTTTCGAGATTCCATTTTTGGGATCCACTTCTTCATTGGTATTGGGAGACAGAACACCGAAATTGTCTTCATTATCAATTCCACGGTTACCATTGGCAGAAACACATTGTGCAACTATTTTAGACATGTCTTTTTCATCAATTTCAATACAATCTTTAAATATATCATCTTTAGCATCTGGAGCATTTGAAGAGTCTTTATCTCTATGAAAATAGTGGGATTTAAAAAATCTTGCCCAAAACTCCTGTTCACTAATATCTTGTGGTACCATTTCTAAATGCTTCCTCTCAACAGCTGGGTATGTTTTAAAGATTGCATTTATAATCTCTAAACTTAAATTTAATGTAACACCTTCCTTATCTTCAGATTGGGAAATAGCACCAAGAAAACCACTTGACACTCCTTGATTTTCTTCCTTATTAAGTAAAGCATTCTTAAGATGGTCCTCCCAAAAATCTGCTGGAGATAAATATTTTTCTTTTACCAAAACTGAGTATATGCTATTCATAAACTTGTCTTCATCTAATATTTTACTTTTAACGGTCTCATGTAATTCTGATAATTGTGATGTTCTTTTACTTTTTTCTGATTTATACTTTTTATAGCGTATGAAAGATTGATGAATAACACTACGAGCTCCATCCCTTATTTCTTGTAATTCTATTTTGTCTGCACCCGGTTTAACAAAGATGAAAGTTACTTGTCTTGCATTATCTTTATGTTTTATTTGTAACATTACTCTAGATTTTGATGGTGGAGACACACGAATACCTAAAGAAAATTAAAATAAAAAACAAAGAAACAAACCTGTAACATCACCGTAATCAACAAAATGAGTTTCAAGGGTATCATTGAAAATATATTTGACACCATTAGTCCATACCTCAAAAATTCCAGGCTCACCAGGTGATTTACTTGATTCATGAGCTAAACGTATTCTAATTTCTTTAAATGTTTGTAAAAGTTTATCAGGTATATCTGTCAATTCAGATGTCATTGTAAAGAAGTAAGTGAGATTAGGAAATAAAAAATAAATATAATAGAGAAAAAATGGTAAGAATAAAAAAATATTTTATGTGTTATATGAATAATCAAAATTCCAAAACTTGCTAACTAATCTTCGTAAGACACTTTCCTTAACGGCGCGTAAAAATACCTTTAATATCTTTATTATTTGTCAAAAGCATTAAAAAAATACAGAAAAAAATGCTCATAATAATAATCTTTAAAACAATCATAGCATTTTATATTTAACAATTAAAAATCAATCTAATTTTCTAATTATAGTTCTTCTTTGTTTAACACCGTGTACCTTTGTTCGGATGGTTTCAATTTGTTGAAGACGCTTTCTGGTGGCGATGTTGGGACGGGATCTTCGTATGCCTTTGGTGCTTCTGTTTCTGGGCCATAATGGAATTCTCTATGAAGTTTACCTGAGTGGAGATCGAGAACAAACTGACGTAATTTTCCTTCACTCTTATGAACATCACTAAATTCTTTGAAAACATACATATGACGGAATGAATCAATAACAATTAATGGTAAATCATGTTCACTCTTACCGAGATGATGAAGAGGATGTGCAAATAGTTTACCATCAGCTAAGAAGAGCATTTATGTATGGTTTTTGGTCTTCTAATTCTCTTTTAACTGCATCAGTAAAATGTTTCTCGGATTCAATATCACCTTGTTTTCTAAATAATATAAGGAATGGAAGTCCTTCTTCTGTTAACTCTTCAGCATTTTCAAATGTAATCTCACGAACTAATGGTATACATACATCTGTTACCCATTTTTTTATACTCTCAATATCATTGTGGTCACCTTCGTAGTCGATTTTATTTCCGGTTTTGTGTTCAAAAAAGACAAATTTAGGATCTTTGTTTGTTACGTTTTTCACCCAATCACCAAAAGCAATATATACATTACAATCATCCATGAATGAACTAGCTGTTTTAATTGCAGTTTCAAATTGTTTAGATGGAGTTGTGGCATAAGCGATAACAGCATTCTTTGTTTTGTCAAGTTTATGTTCTAGATCATCTTCACTACGTAGGTGAACAATTGCTGTTTTAAGAACTTTTGTTACAAATTCCGCTATTGCCTCAGCTGTACGTTGTCCACGGTACTCACGCTTAGCTACTTCTCCAAATTTAATTATTTTTAATGTTGGATATTTATTGATGTTATACTTCTGAGCTAGGTCAGCTTAAATGGTAAAATCCTCGTTAATAATATGCATTATATAAACAAACCTTGTTCTTCACAGTTTATGCTAACAAAACCTACACTTTTTTTGACATCCTCTGCAATTTTTTCACTTGCATCGTCAAAAATTGGTTTGAGTAGTTGGGAATATCTACACCACTCTGCGTAAAAATTTACAATTAATACTGAATGTTTTTCTAAAAAATTATGTAAGTTATTAGAAAATGTAATAATACATACTTATAAGTTGATCAAAATTATCTTTTGTTGCAGGTACTACTTCACCGTTGACAGTAGAAATCTAAAGTATAAATATTTGATTGTGATTAATTTTTTAACTTACAAATAACAAGAATAAACTATATATTATAATTAACATTATTTTTTATTGTTATATTATGATGAGAAAAAAAATATGAATTTAAAAAAATTGATATAGCTGTAAAAAATGTAATTACAGAGTAATAATTTTATTATCAAAGTAGTGCTTATGGAAACACGTCACCAAAAAATGATAGGACCTATAACGTGTATAATAAATATTATCAATTGTATGTGTTCGAACCAACAAATGGCCGATAGAATATACATATCATTGAGTAGACAGAGTTAAAATTTATTTAAAGATGAGGAGGCATATTTCACTTACTGAAATGTTTTAAAGTCGCGGCAAAAGAGATTTATCTGGGAAAGAACAAATAAGTATGAAAAGCATAAATATATTTTTATCATAGAAACTAATAAAAACGTTCACGATATTATTATTGTATCCATGAGCATTAAAAACAAAAGGGATTTTTTTAAAAATATATCATACAAAGGAAATTTTAAAATTTTTATTTAAATATTTAGAATAAATGGATAATTCTAAAAAGATTGTTATTATTAAAAATATTTATTTTGATCAAAAAATTTAATTAAAAATCTAAAATTTTATAAAGTAATTTTCTTTATGCACATTTTTTAAGATAAATATTGTTATAGATTTTATTTGTTATATATTTAAATTCACCATCTTAAAATATTCTAATATATTGAGTAAATAAGGAATAATAATTACTCGATGAGCAAATTAACTCTAATATAAAGAAAATTGAAAGTACGATTTGTGGTATTACTTAAAAATTCAGAGAGAAATTTCATAAAATATTGATATGGTAGATTTATTTGAAGTATAGAGTTACAAAATAACACGTGCTCTGGACAAACAAAAACATGGTGATATAAACATGTTGATTATCATGATTATACAATAAAATATGTATCTTTTCAATTACTTTTTTAAGGTAATTTTTGTTCCATAGAAAGTATGTCATTTTTCCCTGATAGCAATAAATAAACACATTAAATATTTCATAAATTTAAACAAAAACTTTTTTAATAAACAATATAATGTGATAATATTAAGTTAAGTACAAAAATTATTTACAGTAATATGCTTAATTAATTATGTTATACTTTTTATTCTTTTTAAATATTAATATAGTTGAATCTTTTATGATAAAACAACATACCCACTCATTTATACTGTCATTTATATTTCTGTAGTAAATAAAACCTATCAGCTTATCAATAAGGCATTTTATTTTGACTGATGAACTAGAAAATATTAATTTTAACTTAGTTTAAATATTTATTATTTTGCATTTCTATATTTGAAAAAACTTTTAAAATATTTTTGTCTTTAACATTCATAGTATACTTAAAAATTGCAACAAATTGTTTTTCTCGTATTTTTAATTAGTTTGAATAAATTGTATAATGTAAGTTTAAGGATATCTTTAAAATTGTATACATTTTTAAAAGTATGATTTAATTAAACATGTACAATTTTTGATATAAGCTCATAATGTAAAACTATTCATTTAAATTTAAGTATTCAAACTTTTTAGAATATGAATAATTTATGTAGAATATTTGACATAATTTTATTTATTAACATATTTTATAAAATATACCATAATTTGTTAAAAAACGTTTCCTTTTTTATTAAAAATATTGCTATTTTATTTAGATAATTTTCCTACTCCTCTTATAAAAGAAAGTTAGACCATAAATACACTCCAGATTTGTAAAGAAAGAATTAAAATAAAATGTAATGTAATTAGATAGTCGGAAGTTTGGAAATTAATTTTCGCCAAAAGCATTTCACGCTTTCAAATTTAAAACTTGTAAATCACTCATTGTTTTATATTTTTATACCAGTGGTGTCTCAATTACTTAAAATAACTATATTAGTATTTATCAACGCCTCTCACTTTTATATTAGTATACTTTTTATTTATAATCATTCTTCTTACATAAAATTCTCAATCAAAACCCTATTTTTGGTAGATAAATTTTCTTCACCAGAAATATTTTTCCTATAACTTTACTAAAAACTATACTATATATATTTATTTATATCATTCAACAATTCACTTAAAGATAAACCAAAAGTTTTGAAGTTCTAGTTGTAATTAAGTCTGTAGTAGTATGTTAAGTTGGAAGAAATTTTTAAATACTGTTTATAAGTTCGTTTTGTTTATCAATTCTTGGTCAAGATTCTTCTTTTGTTATATAATTTTTGAATAAAAAAAAAGTTACATTACGTTAATGAATATATTCAATTTATCATTTATCATAATATAAATTTTTTATATTATGTCTATATTATAATAAATAATAAGAACTATTATGGCATAAATTGTTGCATATATTACCATACAAAGGAAAATACTTTAATAATGGATAAATTATTTGTAATAAAGAAAATTTTTCACTTATGTTATTTAAGGAATAATAAAGATAAATTTAGAAGGATGTTATTCATTTTTCCTATATACATATCTAACTTAGTTTTAAAATTGTGTTTGTTAAAAAAGTAGGTGGTTCTAGAAAGTTATCTTATTTTGTTTAATATAAAAAAAATCTTAAGATACACATTGTTTTTGTTTTAAATAGCTATTGTAGTGTCATTTTTTCAAAGATTACATTTATCCTTCATCTTTTATTGTATTTGAATAGCTATATTTGACATTTTAGCGTTCTTTTATATTAAAAAGTAGAAAAATTAATCAAACGTTCTATTTTTGTCCTAAATTCCCTTTACATCAGAAGAAAAATATTTTTTTACTATATTATATATCTATATTTGTATCTATATTTTATGTATCTGTCTATATATTTAAATAAATATTCACTTAATCTTTTAACAAAAGCTTTCTTTCTTATCAAATTTTATTTTTATATATATATAAAATTTATGTATTTTTAAAATATTTCTAACATTAAGACATTACAATAAATTATATTTTAGTCAAATGTCCTTAAATATTAAATAGTATGGATTTTACACTAAATTGTCTCAAATTAATAAAAATACTCTCAGTTATAGTAATATTTTTACTAACAAAATGTTCTACATTGAATGAAACTTTAATTAGGGAAACAAAAGGAGAAACTGATGAACAAAGATTGTTATATTATTTATTATATAATTATGAAAAAGCTGTCAGACCGGTGAAGAATGCCTCTAATCCAATTGTTGTCAGACTAGGATTAACATTAACAAATATTTTTGAAATGGTATGTTTATAGTTTTTATTTTTTCCACATAATATTTATTTTTCTTCTAATTTTAAGGATGAAAAAAATCAAGTGTTAACAATAAATGTATGGTTAGATCAGGAATGGACAGATGAGTTATTAACATGGGATCCAAAAAATTTTGGTGGGATAACTTCAATAAGAATTCCTTGTGATTTAGTTTGGTTACCAGATATTGTATTATATAATAATGCTGATGATTACACTGCTGGTTACATGAGAGCTAGAATTATGCTTCAATATGACGGTAAAGTATTTTGGCCACCACCTACGCAGCTAAGAAGTACATGTAGAATTGATGTTAGGTGGTTTCCTTTTGATACACAATATTGTTCTCTTAAAATGGGTTCATGGAGTTATCATGGCTTTCAAGTTGATGTTACTAATAGAAGTGAAAATGTTGATTTAACTAACTATGTACCTTCTGGAGGGTTTGATTTAGTTAAAGTACATCAAAAAAGACGTGTTGCTACTTATACATGTTGTCCAGAACCTTATCCAGATGTTACTTTTTATATACATATCAGAAGAAAAGTAATTTTTTTCCTATTTATAAATATCAATTAATTAAATATAATTTAGACACTTTATTACATGTATAATGTAATATTTCCTTGTATCATGATGTCCATCTTAACATTACTTGGTAAGTAATAAAATTAGAATTAATAATAAAAAATCCTTTTTAGTGTTTTATCTTCCACCAGATTCTGGAGAGAAAGTGGCATTAGGAATCACAACATTGCTTGCTTTTTCTGTTTTTGTGTTGGCTATTGCTGAACAAATGCCTGAAACAAGTGATTCAATGCCATTAATTGCAATATATTTAACACTTGTCATGGTGATGACTTCTATATCAGTTGTAATGACAGTCATGGTTTTAAATCTTCATCATCGAGGTCCTTTTAATAAACCAGTTGGACCTAAGGTTAAATATTGGGTACTAAAGAGATTAAAAAACTTTTTAAATATGCATCTACCCAACTTAACGCTAGAAGAACATCAACGTGAAAGTGTTAAAAAGAAGAAAAAAGAAAATTCTGGTCTTCCTAATTTGACACCTATGGCTTCAGTACTCTTTCAGAACAGTTTGTCATTACTGGTTGGAAAAGATAAATCTACATTAGACTATGAATTACTAAATAATGATATTGAAAAGTGTAGAAAAAATGTTTCTACAGAGAATGATTCTGGTGCTAGATTATTGACAGCAATACAGCATTTATTAAGAAAACATGAATTGGAGGAACAATATCAAATTGTAGCTGGAGAATGGAAACAAGTGGCACAAGTCATTGATAGATTATTGTTTTGGGTATTTTTAGTAGCTACTGTCATAATAACATCTACACTTTTGGTAATACTTCCTCTGATTAATTATTCTTTGGAATCAGAAGATTTAGATGAATCACTATATGGTTTACATTAATTTGAGTTAACCTTTAAATCTCTTAACAAAATACATGTAAAACGATGTTGTGAAATATAAAATATTAAGAAATTTGACATTTTTTTTATCTATCTATAATAAATATTTTATAAACATATATGTTTAAACTATTTTAATTAAAAAACACCATTATATAAAGTTTGTCTTGTTTTTAATTTAGAAAAATAAGTATTGCTATCAAAATTTTTTTATTTACACAAATTTATTTATCATTTTAAAAGAGTTTGTCATATTTCACTTTAATTTTTATTTAAAAGACTATTTGTAGTTGTTGTCCTTAAAATATATAAGCAAAACATTGATGTGTAGTAAGTGAAAAAACTGATTGAAGTAAAAGTGGCAACCTGCACGCACACAAAAAAAGCAAATTTTGACAAATCTATCTGAAATGCAATAAAATGTCCCACCATTTTAAAATGTCAAAATTTATTCAAATTTTAAAGAATTAAGCGACAACATTCCACCGCGAAGAACGTAAAATAATGATGTTACGAACATTATCAAATATTAAAAATCAATTTTATAATTAATATATAACAATTGTATAATTTTTTGTAATATAATTTAATAAAGTTTTTAATTAAATGTTTCTTTATTTTATTATTTATGGAGTCCAAAAATGGATAAAATAAGTTTAAATGTTGATTACCAATTTTGTAATATAAAAGTTGAAAAATCAAAATATTTGGATCATCTAAGAGATACGCATGAATATGCAGACAATAGATTTTTAAAAGTAATTATTTGCTCCGTATTTGAATGTGAAACAAAGGTGTATCAATAATCTTTTAAAAACTTTAAAATTCATTGGAGAAAATTTCATGTTCTTCATTTTACTCATAGATGTGATAGTAAAAGGTACGTGAATAAAATAAAAATTTAAAACTATCGCTTCGATTGTAATTGTGTTTACAATATATAAAATGTATATATAGTAAAAACAATTTTTATTTTTTAACATATTAAACTCATTTTCTAAAAATGTTCACAAAAATAAAGAACAAAGATATATTATTTAAAAAAACGATAGCTCATTTTCATGCGATTTCACATTTAGAATAATTGTTAGAGTCTTTATAATATTAAACAAAACAATAATAAATTTATTTGGTTTGAAGAATCTGTATAAACGAAAAAACTGATAAAGAATTTTTCTTCTAATGTTGAGAAAAGCTAGTGAACCATGCGATTGAAAGAAAATATTCCATTTAATTCTGAGAAGTATTTGTTTTAAATTTTATATGAAATAGACATTTAATTTTTTAGTTTATAAAGAATACTTAAACCACTCCTTTGATTTACCGGAAAAAATTTTGGTGTTGACTTTTTTCTATTATTTTTAATGAATTTGTTAATAATATTTTTTCAGTAAACCATGTTCAGAAGATATTTTTTTGTGTAATTATAATATAAAATAAATGATTTCTAAAAGCCAATGTTTAGAAAAAAATTAACTTTAAATGACGAATATGGCAATTTTTTTAACTTTATATAAAAACTTAAACCCATTGTCTTCACCAATATCATATATTTGTTTTAGAAATTATTAAATTGTTAAAAAGTTATTCTACGTTAATTAAAAATGGTATCAATATCTGTAAATCCAAATAGCTACTTTTTTAATGATCTTTATTTCAAAATTAATAACTAAAGCATAAATATAATATAATTCTGTTAATTTATATTATATTTTTTATTTAATAAATAAGATATAAATGTTGTTGTAATTTAACAAATATTGTATTTTTTTTCTTTTATCTCTACAAGAAAGTTTTTTTTTTTAAAAATAATGGATTTACCCGGTTAGTTGCAATATGCGATTTATAGCTATAAATCGGCGAAATATTGTATAAGTATTGAGAATATAATATATTCTCTTATAGCTATATATTCGTAATATGATTTCCTGCATAAATATAAGAATGCTATAAATTTTTTTATTAGTAATATATTATATATTGGTAATGATTTATAGCTATAAATTTGCTTCTATAGTTACAATATATTGCTTAAAATTTTCTATATATTCACTAGACAATCTCATAAGTTAGTTGTATATTTATAAATAAATTACACGCATAAATAAATTAAAATATTTTTATTATTTATTAAAAAGCTACAAAACAAAACACAATTTAGCTTATTAATAAGAACTTACAATTTTATTTTCATAGTGCAGCATCACCTTCTTCATAATCCATAGCATCTAAAAAGAACAGATAAAATTTAAGAAATAGATCAAAAACTTACCATTTCCAGCTTAATAGTCCACATTAAATTTCCTGAAAATAAACAATGAAAATTTAAAAAAAATAATACTAAAATTTACCATTTTATCCAAAATTACCCCTTATTTTTATAAAAATATCTAAAACAATTAGTAATATATACTAGTATTGGAAATAAACTTACATAAAATGTTTAATAGTGGGAACTGTTTCTCTATTTGTCATCCGGTTAAGAGATATTTTTTGGTAAAGAGTTCCTACCAATGAATAAATTTAAAATTATAAGGAGTATAGAAACTGTTTATTAGAAGCCTTTAAAAGTAATAAAAATTAAAAAAAAGTATACGATATTATTAATATTTAAAAAAAAGCTTTTAATGGTACTACTTCCTATTATCCGGCATTGTTGATAGCTGCTTTAGTTAATAGTATAGGTAATGATATTTTAATCATTAAACGATTGAAAGTAATTAGTGGAATTTTATCAAATGTACCTAGAAATTCTAATATAGATGGAAAGAAAACTAAACTTTTGAAGGAAAGTAATTTCATTGATAAATATTATATTGTCGATGATTCTTTCATAGGTAGAAAAATACGTGTGCATGATGAAACATTGTTTATTGTTGAAGGAAAGGATGAAATTTATTCTAAAGGTGTTTATGTAAAATCTAAATCTATGAAAGCTTATATTTGTCCAATGATGGATTCTTTTGAATATTTCTTTTTTTTTTTTTAGAAATTTTTTTATTTAGTTTTTTTTATTCAATGATGAATTCTTCTGAAAATAGTTGCTATTTCTAATTTTTTAGAAGAATTTTTCTCTTTTTTATTTATTATATAAAATCTTGTAACACATTAAAAAGAAAATGGCAGAAACTTCAAATGTTAAAAATATCTAAATAGTTTATCTCAATAGTATACATCTTTTATTTTTTATAAATAAATTAGATCAATTTATTGCATTGGCATTACTATAATTGGGCAATAATAGTAATTATAAACATAAAGCAATATATTGATATATTTAGCTTACCTATAAGTATATATTGACATATTTCTTTATATATATATGGCTTACAGAGAAGAAGCAATATATTGGTAAATATAATGATCTTATAGCTTCTTTTCTAGACATATAAAATATGCTCTGACCGGGTATATTAAATAATTAATGTTTAATGATTTTTTAATTATCTATTTTGTTCTCATATGCGAAATAATGCGACGAAATTATTTGCAAATAAAGAAAATTTGAATTTTATTTGGTGGGACAAATTTATTACATTTTTTGCAAACCTGTGTTCTTTTTGTCTGTGCAGTTTTTTCATTAAAATTTTGAACTTCTCCTAACATTCTAAAAATTGGAATGTGGAAGGAATTTTTTACGTTTAATCCATTTTTGAAATATAATTTCAAAAATGTTAAGTGTAAACAACCAAAGGAAGAAGTAAACAAAACATCGTGTGAAATAAAAATTTGTAAAGACATAATTCCAACTATTCTTAGAAAATTACTTTATTTCTTTATATGCAGTATATTTAAGTAATTAAACAATTATTTGTGAATTAAAAAGGAAATGTTGATTAATGAGGAACTTAAGAAAGTGATTACTTAAAAAAAGTTCTAAATAACTTTTGAAAACTAATTTTTAAAGACAAATTTTATAGCTACGAAAAATAATACTTATTCAACCCTCCAGGCTACCTATAAAAATTGTCAATAATTCATTTGGTAGCCAAGACTTAATTCTTAGATTTGATCTGCCGGAATTTTTAATGTCTTGTTATAAATTGAGTTATTAATCTTTTGAAATTGTTTTTTTAATTTTTGATATACTTGACTGCTTATAGAAAATAATATTTATTAAACCCACCAGATTACCTATAAATATGGTCAATGGCTCATTTTGTACCAAGACTTAAATCTGATCTGGCGGATTTTTAGTATCCATCTTTATTAGGTGAGATATTTATCTTTAAATTATTTTTTCACAACATTTGTTTTTGTAAAACTACCCTAAACTGTCGGCACAAAATATTTAATTTTGAGACTTCCATACTATCTATAAAGACAGTTAATGTTTCATTAGTTAGCCAAGACTTTCTTCTAGAAACCCTTAGGGCGATCTTCGATATCTGTCTTTTTAAGGAGAATATGAATCAAATAGTTAAGCGGCAAAAAAAATTTTCTAAATATTTTTAAACAATTTTATATTTCTAGATTCAGATTTCTATGCTAATTTCGATTATGATATAAATATTTTAACATTTATTGTTTATTTAAATGTTACTAACATTTATTTATAGTTAAGGAGAAATCCATTTTTCACCTTCTTTTTATATAATATTGGAATAACGTTCCTCCAAAATACAGGATTGTGCAGATAAGTGATTTTAAGAAGAATACTTTTTTTAATTTGTAATATTCAAAAGTATATCTATCCAGTAATTTTTGAAAAAATGTTTTACAAAAACAATTCTGGTATGGATATACATATCATAACATGTACGATTATTGCTGGCAGGAATTAGCTTTAGTAAACTTGATCCTTTCACTATGAATTCAAAATTCTTTGAATGATTATAGCAATCAAAATCGTAAAAATTGTTTTTGGTTACTCCTATAAAGATATCTAATATTGTAGCATAAATATACATAAAAAAAATATGTTTTTTTTAATTTATTTATAAATTGTCCGTCTATTTATCATTTTTTCTTAACTCAAAAGAAATAGACATATAGAAATATGGATTTTTTAGGAGTCGCGACTTCATCAAAAGCTATTTTTTCTTTTTTTTTTCGCGGCAGGACCACCATAAAATTTTATTGGGGAAATATATTTATAAAAAATTATATATAATAAATATTTGTTAATTAATTTGAAAAAATAACTGGTTTCAATCAAGACTAATGAGATAATTTTTGAGAAAAATACAATTTCTTTTTTTTGAAAGTGAAATTTTTCTGTTCTATGAAAAAGCATATTTACTAAGCATAAAAGTAGTATCAGTTATAATCAACTAAACAAATTATGTTATTATTTTGTTAAAATACATAATGTTTCTATGCTATAATTTAAGACTAACATTTAGAAATTAATCATTTAAATCCAAACTTTATAGATTGTAAAATAATTTATTTTATTTTTAATTGTGTAATAAAATTATATAAAGCAAATTTGTAAAACAATTATTATAGTTCTAGATAT
The DNA here is from genome assembly GCA_963280985.1 of Strongyloides venezuelensis. Classification (NCBI taxonomy): domain Eukaryota; kingdom Metazoa; phylum Nematoda; class Chromadorea; order Rhabditida; family Strongyloididae; genus Strongyloides; species Strongyloides venezuelensis. Next base: position 6,521,225 of record CAUJLX010000001.1, on the reverse strand, counting down.
ACGTGGTTCATTAAATAATCAATTATAATATTGTAGAATATTAATATTTAGATAAATAAATTAATTCTAAATCAGCTTAATATCTTTATTTATCAAATACCATTCAATTTTTCAAATAACTACTCTTACATCTTGATTTCAGAATTTTTTTTATAAAAAGTTCTACATGACTAAACTTTTTTGCACAATTGTAGCAGAAGAAATTTTTTTACTCCAAATGCTACAAAATACATTTAAATATATTTATTCATGTATACCTATTAATAAAATATTATTTCATATCTGAAGAAAAAGCTAAATAGCAATTTGGTGAGGGAGACCCTTTTTCTAAACATTTCTTTTTCCTGCTGAAATTTTTGTAATAGTCTTATCATGAAAAAAAAAGCAAAATAGCATTTATACGCCTGTCTAAATCTGAATACTAATTTTTGATGAAGTAATGGGTCGCCGGGTTTTTCTTTTCAAAAGATCCCATGTGTGTATAATTATAATCTTTGCCGTTATGACTATGGTTTCCAAGAAAAAATAAAAATGAGTTATTAAAGTATTCTGATTGATTATGAGAAAATTCTTCAAAATATTTGTTACAATAAAAAATATCTTTCATGTTATTTTCCATTGGCACTGTTTGCCACAAGAAAAACCATTTTAAATCTATATTCATATCTAATTAAAAACTTTTCCAAATAATCTAATATATGAAAACCATAAAATTGATATTTTTTTTTAAAATTTATTTGATAAAAAATCTCTTTTTTTATTTTTATTCAAAAATGTTTGGAATGGGTGGAAAAGATGATCTACTATGTTTTTCTTAAAATCTTTACAATTTTGATAAGTCAAAAATCTCACTATACTCGGAGTCATCTGACATTAATGTTATATAATCATTGTTATTGTACAAATAAGATATAAATGTTTTTAATGTTAAGTATTCATTACAAGGAATTTTTGAACTCCAGTCATTAATAAACTTTTTCTTTTCATCAAAACTATCAGTAACATTAATGTTTTGTTTTTTAACAGTAATCCATAAAAATTATAAAGAATATCATTTCCTTGAATATTCAAATAATTCATTTCAAATCCTTCAAAATTTTCACGTAGGTATTTTCTTGTTCTATTTAATACTCTATGAACATGAAAATTTGATAAAAAATCAACTATATGGATATAAACATCGTATTTACTTGATTTTTTTAAAGAATTACCATTACTCTCTAATGACTTTAAACGATTATTTTGTCCAGAATCAATTCACCTAATATGAAAATAATAATCAATTTATTTAATATTATTAAAAGTATTGTTACATTTAATTTTAAAAATATCGCATGGAAAGAAGAACAGAGTCTGTCATATCAATGTACACAGAAAAAATTTTTTGTCAAAATTGATGTCATTTTTTTAATGTCTGTGACAAAAATTTAAATGTAGATTTCATTATATACACGCACGTATTAATAAAGAAAACGAAATTTTTTTTGAATAAGTGGAATATTTTATTACATTTTAGCAAAATTTATTCTTTTTTTACTTTTTTTCTGAATAAGTTTTACTAGAAAAAAAAGTTTTAGGGATATTTTTTAATGAAGAATAATCACAAGATTCTTAAAAGAAGATTTCAGAATATTTTGGAGAAACAGTTACTTTTGTTCATAGTGATTAAGATAATAGAACTTTTAAGTCATCATTAAGTTATGACTCATTATTTGAAGATATCAGAGGTTACAAAAATAGTGTTATTATGAAGTCTTCTTTTAGTAGTGGATTTCTTCCGAAATCAGGAAGTTCTGTTGTTTGTAAACAAAAACATATAAATAAAAAAAATAATTTCATCAGGACATAATCTTGATAATATTACAAAGTTACCAGATTATGAAAGTAACAGAAAAACTTTTGTAGAAACAAATATTCCAATAATAAAAAAATAAAATTTGGAAAAGATTTTGTTTCAAACTTTATTGACATAGAAAAGGTAATAAGTGGTGATTTTCTTTCTTCTAAAAATTTTGACAATCACAAGCTTAAATTAGAAATACGAAAGGAACAAGTTAAAAATAATAATTAATGATGTCAAATTTTAAAAATGTTAAGTGTAACATTTTGGACTATCAATTTGAAAAAAAAGAATATGATCTTATAGTTGCATCTTATGAAGACGTATGAGATGATATTAATCATATAGCTTATTACTGCATTATATAATTAAAAAATATTATTTTTACAGCAATTATGAAATTTAACAATGCAATATCTTCTGGTCAAACTAGCCTTAAAGGCTTAAGATCTTTTTACAATAAATTGATAAACAATAAAATATTGTCTTATAGTTGCAAAATATCATACGTTTCAACGGACATAGATGTAAATGAGTTAATATCTTCTAAAATTAAATGTAAAAATTTTGTTGACACTACAGAACACGGAAAATTTTTTTTGTCAAAATTGATTTAATTTACTTAGTGCCTTTGACAAAAGTTAGTAAAAATCAGAGTTTAAAATTGCTTAAATGTGTATACACTTTTAACAAAAAAATGCAAAAAGCATCTACAGAAATATCTTAGATACACTCAAAAATGAAAACTGTCGTTTTGACATGTGCTATAGTACCCTTCGATGTAGTGTGAAAAAAATAAAATATTCATTTAATTTATTAGTAAATGTTAGTGATCATAAATTTTCTAAGTATACTTAATTTAAAAAAATTAGTATACCAATTTACAGAAAATTCAAAACACTTAATAAAATAATGAGGTATCATTTTGTATAAATTCATATACTTTTATTTATTTTCGATTGTGAAATTTTCAGAAAATATATTATATATTTAAAAAAATATATATGTATGTTGTTTTGACTGTATATAATGTTAAAACGACTTACATACCTGTTATAATAATTCGCCATGTTTTTTTATAAAAATGTATATACATTTCTTATAAAATGTGCATATCTTGTTAAAACAACATTACCTATACATTTTTTATAGACATGTACATACATTTTTTATAAATTATCATTCATTTTTTTAAGATGAATAGTTATATTACCATAAATGCATGATCATTCTTAAAAATTAGACCTAGTCTTTTTTTCTAAATTAACTATACAAAAAAGTGATTTTATACAAGTTAAAATGACTGACACAAAAAAAAAATAGTGCTAAATAATAAACATTTAAAAAAAAAAGACAATTTATTATATTTTTCAATAAAATATAAAAATGATCGCAATTTAAGGACATTAAAATAATAAATTTTACACGGTAAAATCGTGTTGTTAAAATTGATACTGTCTTTAAATAATATTTTTTTTCTTTATAATTAATAATGTCTTTTTTTAAATTGATTTATTCTATTTTTTAGTAAAAATATCTATAAATTAACGAAATTTAACATCTTAAATGATTTTAAAAAATTTTAAATAATGAAAAAGTAATTTTTTAAAACAATAAGTATTTATTTGTTAATTCCAATAATTATAAATATTACTAAATAACTATTACTTTACATTGTAGCTTAATTTTAAACTATTAAAAAATATAAGCAAAATATTTTGAAAACATATCACAAAAAAGAGTGATAATTAAAAATATCTCATTTATATCACAATTTTTTACAAAGTAAAATAATGTTTTAGTTGGATCTCATATTATACACGTATATTACGTTAACTAAATATTTCTTGTTTATTCACTATGATCATAATATGCCATTTCCATTGATTCTGTTATTTAATGAAAATTGCTTTACGTTTAAGTAAACAATAATTTTTATTAGGTTAATTTATCTTATTTACACAACAAAAAAATATCAAAATTCTTAATATAAATCATGTTGTTTCACCGTAAGGCTATTTTTTGAAAAAAAAATAATTTTAAATGTTGAACTACGTACTTTTTTTATAAAATAAGGTTGGAATTTTATTATCAAAAGATATAAAATTATATTTACATGGCGTTATATCTTAAAATTATATATACAATTATTTAGATATAGAAAAATTACCTTATTTGATTAATAAAATATTTATAGCATACATTAAAATTATATAAAAGTAGGAAATTTATGGAAATGATGTCATTATTTTCAATTTTCAAACATATATTAACTGTAACTAATTTCAGAGTTTAAGTGAGTTAATTGAAATTTAAGAAGAACTTGGTTTATGTTTTCAATCATTTCGAACAATATCAAAACAAATTTATATTTACTATTATTCAACTTTTAAAAAAAAATTTTTAAAATAAATTAAAATATCCTGCTTGCTTTTTCTCGGCCTCTTTCAGTAATCTTTTACCTATAAATAATGTAACAGCTGATTGTAGTTCAAGGAATCAGTTGACAGAATGTTTATTTTCTTAAACATTCTTAAATACATTCTAATTTTTTGAAATAACCCATCATTACTGTTATAATAAGAAAATATAATTAAAAATTATTATAAAAATTCTAAAGATTTGAAAATGCTTACTTTCTATACAAATTAAAGCAGTCGGGATCTGTAATTTTACATAATTTTTTATGTGATGAAAAATGTGTAATTCTTCATTATTATTAAATTCATCGAAATTTATTTCTAAAAAAATAACAAAATTTTATAATTTAATTTTAAAATTACTTTCTGAAGCATAAAGTAATAATTAGAGTTTTAAAAATACAATCGCACTTAATGATTCACATCTATCATATCTTAAAAATTTAAACAATAAATTATTGAAATACACTTTTTCTGAGATTTTAAAGAGCTATTCTTACTTAAATAACATTAATTTTTCAATTTGTAAAAAATTGGTGACAGTATTAAAAGTAACATGTTAACGTTTAAGAGAATATATTAAGTTTACCATTGCTTAATTCATTGTTATTACCAAATATGTTAAATAAGAAACATTTTTTTTCACAGGTATCAATAATGATTTTTTTACATGATTCTCATTTTTAAAAAATAGTATTTATAGAAATAATTATGATATTAGATATTTTATTCGTTGTTAAAAAGATAATAAGAATTATGTATTGGTTAGATAAAAAAACTACATAGGCACGGAATCATATAAGTTTTTATTGTCTTTAAGAAAAAATTTATGTCACACTAAAACATATTTGTTATGATTAGTTAAAGCAATAAACGTTCTGTGAATTTTGATGTATATTTTTATAAAAAATTAAATTTTAAAAATACGGAGAAGCATCTAAGAAATTGTTTATTATAATATATATTTTTTAAGCTCGTGATTTGCATAAATTTATAAAATGTAGCTAAGTAAAGAACCAACTTAAAAATGAGCATACTTTTTTCTGGAATACCTATTGATAACAATTTTATATCAGACACTTTCATAACCTTAACCTTGGTGTTCTAAGTAACGTTCTTTTCGGTACAACACAATAGTTCAAATCATTACAGTTTTAACTCCGTTACAAATTTATGAAGGTATAATTAATGAATGTACTTTAATGAAATAATATGGTTACATAAATAGTGTTATTAACGGAAAATTTTTTGTTCATCAAAGAACACAAGATACACCAAGTAAAAAAGAACGTTATCTTTTCAATGATAGTCAAACATTGACTGTGGTAAGAGCATTCTACGAATATTTAATCAAAATAAATATCAATAATTATGAAAATGGTGTAAAAATAAAATTCAAACAAATAATCAATCTTTTAAAAGTGCTTTTAAATGTTATATATTTATGCATGGATTTTGATATGAACACTAATGAATGCTCGAAACTGTGCGAATATAATGTTGTCAAAATTTTTGAGTATCTGTTAAATTATTTTCTTCAGATCTTAAGCTTACATTAAAAATGCATAATTTAACACGTTATCTTTAAAACATACTACGGCATAAACTTCAGTTAATTTTTCTTGTATTAGATTCGAAGGTAAGCCAATATTACAATTTTAGAGTTATATCTCTTTATTTTCGCTTTTAATTTTGAATCATTAAAAATTTTTATAAAAAGTAGATGATTAATATATTTTAAATATTGAATAACTAATTTTGTTAAAAAAAAATATTTTTGTATTTAAAATTTTATTAACAACATTTTTAACATCTGCAAACTTTTTTATTTAAATTTGTAAAAAGTAAGATAATATAAAATTTTTAAAAGCCATAATAATTATTTACTATAATAACTTTTTATTATAGCTGCTAACATCCGTCTTAAAAATATTTTATCACGAACTAATAGCCTAATTAATCCATTATTAACAATAGTTAAAAAAATTACTTAGAATAATTTTATTAATAGACATATAAATGTTCACAACAAATTAATGGTTTAGAATAACAATTAAATATATGATCTACCTGTAATAAACTGTATGAAAATGAACAACTCGAAGCTTCTATGGAAGAGAAAATTAAAGAATTAAGTTTTATTATGTCAGAAGAATAATTTTGAATAATTTTATTATTATACACTAGTATAAGATAAAGGATTTTTAACATAAATGATACAAATTTTTAATAACAATTATATGAATTTAATTTTTAAAATCGTCTTAATACGTTGTTGTTTATTTATAATTATTCATTTTTTTATAGTAAATAAGGTTGAAATAAAGTGGTGTTTTTTATTTGTTCTGGCAAATATTTTTGGAAATGTTTTAACAATGTTATTTATGTACTAAATTTCATAATATAGAAATTAACATATTATTTTAATGAATTACAAAAAATGCTAAAATTAAATTATATTGTTAACAAACTATATTAAACGGTATTTTAAATAAAGTAATATCTTTTTTAACAATATTAGAACTTTATTCTAATTATTATAAAATATATAACAATTCTAAACGATTTGATCTTTTTTAAAGTTGTTGGTTTGGATTACAATGACATATATTTTTCATTGCCTGTTAAATCGAATAAAAATATAAAATACAATATATTTTATAGAAATAATTTTATTACTCCGTTTATGAATCTTTCTGAAATAACTATAAAATTTTCATCACAATTTTTCTCATCACCAGTAGTTTTAAAAAAATTCATATACATTTTTATAAAAAATATATACCAATTCATAAAAAAAAGTGTGTATTTTGCATTGGTTATGTATAATTTTGTATTTAAAAACAACCATACAATTTAAAAAATGTATAGTAAATGTCGTTTAGAAATGCTTATACATTTTATATAAAAATGTATAGTAAATAATAAAAAAGAGTATGTATGTCATTTTGACTGTATATACACTTTCATTAAAAATGCTATAATGTTTAAAAAATGTATAGTAAATGTCGTTTAGAAATGTATATACATTTTATATAAAAATGTATGGCAAATGATAAAGAAAAGTATGTATGTTGTTTTGACTGTATGTACATTTCTTCCAAAAAATAATACATTTTTTGTAAAATGTATGGCATTTCTTAGAAAATAGATATATATTTTATGCTTATTACGTGGGCACAATTAAAAATAACCTAATTGGTAGTCGAAATGACAAAAGTTTTCTATAATACCCATGATTGTACAATGTCTGTCAAAACGACAGTTTTAAATTTTGAGTGTAATTATTCAAAAAATTTCAAAATTTTACGTAAAATGCAATTTATTAAAAAATGCATACCCTTTGTGTTTTCTAAGTGCTATTTGACAAATTTGCTCTTTTTGTTTTAAAAATGACGAAAAAAATTTCTGTGTAATCTCCATCAATAACTTTATTTTCTCCATCAGAAAAACTACAACTATATTTACAGATTGAAATTTTCTATTTTAAAGTGAATATTCCATCTTGAAAATGTTAAAAATGATTCTTTTACCCATACGTACATTGATTATTATACACATTGTTCACAATATTTCCACCAAATTTCATTATAAAATTTAGATAATCATCTGAAAATAAATTATACTCTTTAAAAAAACAATTTTCAATATTTTTTATTCCGTCATTATTACTTGTGCTTAGTATAAATTTTTTCAGTTGTTTTTTGTGGATTAAAAAAAAAGTTAAAGTTATTTGTTGCGTATTTCCACACTATAATAAATAAAAAAATAAGCAAATGTAAAGCTTTTTGTATTTTAAAGTGTTAATGATCATTATCAATAATGATTTTAGCATTTTAAATATTTTGATTGTATAAAAGCGTGGTAAATTAAATAGATTGATTTTATTTGTCTCCATATCTGCTTTTAATATAACATTAATAAAAATTTCCTAAAAACAAATATATTTTTGTATATCAAGCAACACATTGATAAGAAGTATAGAAATAATGAACCAAAAATTTTCTAATCGTAAATTAATGATATTAAAGTTTAAAATATATATATATAGAAAAACTGGATATTAAAATCAAATTAAATAAATGAAATACAAACTTTTTATAAAATAAGTTATTCAAATCAATATAAAAAATAAATATTCACAAAAGATAATATCTAAATAATTTTTTATTATGTCATTATAATTAACTATATATTTTTGATTAACTAAAATTTAATTTTTCCTAGAAATTATCCAAAATCATATCATTTAATACAAATTTCTACAGTTATTAAATAAAATATTCTGCAAATTCAAAAAGTAACTACATGTTGTGGTATTTACTACATATTCTAGTACTTTTTATTTTTTAACAATATAGTACAGTTTAACTTTTTCAATCAAATAAAGCTTTAATATTTTAAAAGTTACGCTTTAATCTCTTTCTTATTATCTCTAATTGATATCTACAATAAAAATTACTCTAAAATATAAATGTAGCAAAGTATATTACTTTTGAAAAAAATAAGGAGTTATGGTAGCAAGTAAAAATATAATTTTTTTATGTTTTATGATCCTGGTTATTAAAAAATATATCTGTAGAATAGTTGCATAAAAATATGGCATTTGTAATAACTATCTATACAGGAATTTTTTATTTCTGTATGAAAAGACTTTTTACAAGTTATGATACCTACTCTTCAAATATTAATAATAAATCAACTATAGTTTTATCTTAACTCAACAATTTTATAAGTGTAACGACTTAAATAATTAATTTTCTTACTATTATAACTACACAATTTTTATTTATAAGAAAAATAAAAGATTTAAAGCTTCAACAACTTTTTATATAATGATTTATTTATATATTAAGTTAAGGAATAAATAATAGTCGCAAATTATTAATGCAATTTTCCATTGTAAAAACTTATAGTAAATAATTTGAGTAAAGCTACACTAGTCTGATTGACTTAGAATGTATTTAGTTCCATCAAAATAAAGGTAAATACATACTAACCTAAAAGGGTCAGTGTTGTTTTATCCAATAAATTCATGTTATACCAATGTTTATGTATGGATCTAGGGATACTTGTCCTGGTAATATTTTGCATATTACCTTAATCCTTAATTAACTTTTTAATAATTTTTTGTCTGATTTTAAAAATGTTATAAAAAAAGGAATTAAGGGTAATTTTATTGCATCAGTTTAAACTTGAATGTAATGAAGCTGAAGTATATTAAAATACGGTGGATGCATAGTGGGGAGGATCAACTTTTCAACGCTCGATGCGTCGTTGATTTGAGAAATTTCAAGGGGGTAATTTTGATCTCAATGATGAAGAGGGTAGACAAAACCCATAAATAAAAATACAGACGATTTACGGAAAGTTGTGTAATCAAATTTTCGCTTATTCAAACATTTGAATGTATTTTCGAAAAATAAATTGCTTTAAAATCAATACTCTGCAGAAACCCCTTTTTATTGATTCTATAAATTTCTCAAAACCTAAGTTTTACAAAACGAAAATTCTTAAGTTGTTAAAACGTTGACAAAGTTGCATAGACTCTATTGGGTAATATAGTTAATTAATTTAAATTTAATTAAAATAGATATTATCTTTATTAATTTTTTTTCACGCAGCCATTGTTTATATCTCAATCTAATATTTTTATTGATAAACTTTACATTTTATATCAGAAGATAAATACTAACAAAACGATACTCTAGTACTAATTAGAGTTAAACAATTATTAATAGGGTATACTTTAGAGTTATTTTTTACATTGAAAATGAATAATAAAAAAGTTTAAAATTTTAATCCATTTAAATTTAGTAATTTTAAATTATTTTACATTATTATATGAGAACATTTATTAATTAAAAAAATTAGTATATTCGTAATAAATTTTTTATACTCAAGATTAGTGTAATTTTATATAATAATTTTTTCAATCAAATATTCATGATGTAAAAATTCTTTAAAATGAACAGCAATTTAAACGTATAAACGTTAATTTCAATTGTTATAACTGTAGTAAATTTTAATCTACCAATAAGTTTTTTTAATATTTAAAAACACAGAAGGATGATTCTCGACGTCAATCTAATACAGATTTATTTATTCTATAGAAAAGTTTGATTATTATCATTCATTTGATAGGATACATTGTAAATTGATAAAACATTTGTTCATCAAACTCCTTTTATATATGCATGTTTATTAAACTATTAAGAAATTGATTGATTTTTATCAATCATACTACAAGTATATAAGCTTGTAAGAATTATTACTTACCATAAGGTTTATATCCAGATCAAGGTAAGTAGTAATTTCTACAAGTAATCAAATTATTGCTTTAATATATTTTTTCATCAAATAAATATATAATAAGTAGATTATATATTACAAAAACATTTATTCAGAAAGTTATTATATTTGTTAAAAAATATCACTTTTAAAAAAAAAACAATTATTTTAATTACGAAAAGGTGGATAATTTTTAAAAATATATGAAATTATGAATAATTAATACAGTATTTTAGTTATACATAAATTTAATTTATATATTTGGGGAAAAGTTTTGATAATATTTTTTATTGTATTATGCTGGTATATATATATTATATTTTCCTGTTTGTTGTGAAAACAACCATATAATTTTTGATTTGCAAAAAAAATTAAAATAATGAACTATACAGTAGTTCCCCTGTATCCGCGGTTTGAAAATTACCAGAAACTAGATAATTAGAGCATAGGGGGAGGGTGGAAGTACGTTCGTTGTTTTTTTATTTTAGCTATCCTAGAGTTTAAACTTCATATATGGTTAAATTTTCCAGATTTTTTTTCAATTTAGCTAACTAAAAGACCACTGTTGTCTACAATTTTAGAAAAAAAACATCTTATCTACGATTTAATGTTCTTAACACATGAAAAAATAAGTAATACTACGGTTCGTAATTATTCGCAGTAGTCTCAGGAACCAATCTACCGCGGATACGGAGGAATAATTGTGTAGTGTTTTTGAGTTTATGAATTTTTTCACGATTGCTTTCAGTTGTTATGCATTACGCTTTGAGAATAAGGTTAGCGTAGAAAAAAGCAATTGCGTATGTTTTTGGATTTTAAGAAATATAATGTATATTAAAATATATAAAAAAATTAAAGTAATATCCTTTTTATAATATTTGAAAAAGAATCGCGTGTTGAAAATTTATTTTATATATTATTGTTTTGAAAGTTAAATTTTGGCTTTAATGAAACAATTTATAGATTTTTTAGATGACCTGTATCATTAAGTTAGTTAAAAAATTTGTTCCTTCATCTAAAACATTTGCATTACTTATTAAAGAAAATCATAATAATTACTAAAAATTTACCTTAATAACAATTCTTGAAAAACTACATGTGGCTAAAATAATCTAATCAACATATCATCATAACATTTTCTGGATATTCTTAAACAAAAAGGAAAGTGTTAATTATTGTTCTGTATAAATGATAATTTTTACAAATCTAATTAGAGGATTTAGGTATAGTTTTTTAAAGATCGTACATGTTTCTTATAAAGATCTTTTTTGGTAATTCGTTAGTTAAATGTTTTTTGTACAACAACTCTTATTGATTGTTGATATTTTTTGTTTGACATGAAACTATTGTTTTGATTTGCTTTGTTTATACTTAGCGAAAATCATTGCTTTAAATTTTTATTGTTTTTAGAAAAACTTCAAACAACATGATGTCGTTGATAAATTTTAATTTTTTAATTCAATTTTGAAGCACATCTTATTAGTTTATAAATGTTTAATAATTAATTTTCTTAATTATTTTAATACAAAAAAAATAAAAATATTATTATAAATGTTTTTAATCTATATCTGTTGCCAATAGTAATAAAGTTTTCTTAATTTCTTTAATTTTTAGCAGATAAGAAGTATTTTTTTCGCTTTACGATTTCATACTTTGAATTATGCATATATTAATTAAATGATTTTTGACTATTGCATTACACCTTATTTTTTAAATTTATTTTATGGTTTTATAATATTATATTACTCTCATTTATAGGCGTATTTTTAAGTAGTATTAGTTGAGGAATAAACTTATAATGTAAATTAAAATTCTTTTAATCAAGAATTTTGGTATAAGAATTGCTATAATGATATTTTGAAATTCTTATTTATAATAAGCTATTATACCGAATATCTTTTAATGTGGAAAAATTTTAACATTGTATCATTGTAACAACAAGTAATAGTAATTATTTTAATACGATGTATATTTGTTATTACATTTCAATGCACTTTTTAAATAATTTAAAATAAACATGCTATAGATAATTTAAAATTAAAGATTTAAAAAAAATATGTGAGATTGTAAATTATATCAAAATTCTTTATTACATAAATGCAGTTTTAGAATTGACGTTTTAAATTACACTTTTTAACTCTTGTAAAAAAGATTCCTTTTTATTGTTTTCATACGAAATATTTATGTAGTTTTAGTTTCCACTTTTTGGTAAATTTATTCTAACTTTAAAATATCTTATTTTACTTTTTATTTTTTATTAAAGGGTAATTGATTAATTTGGCACACGCAAAGACTTACTATTTTATTTTGTTTCATAAATTACAATAACATTCCTTAAATATGTGACTTACAAATACGCAATCTAAAAGGCTAAACAAATTTTAGCATGTAATTTCTTAACTCATTTATGGTTTTACACAATTAATTATATTAGTCTCGCCTAAAGATTAATTATCTAAGATTAATATTTTGACTTTAGTGAAGTTATTCTCTAATTAAAATCATGGTTTTACTAGTTATTACTGTTGTATATTCCTTTTTTTATGAAAATATCAATTGCTTAAAATAGACTATTATAATTGCAATATTGTATTTTTTGCCATCTGACAAATTAGTAAAATTAATAGCTTTGGTTTTCTTTATTAATCGCAATTAGTTTATTGAACATTTTATTTCCCAGTTTTTTGTCTTTTAATTATATTAAGCTTTTAATTTAAATTAATTTTATTGTAATTTTTACTTCTAGATATTTCATAATGCTTTCATTATGTAGAAGTCAAGAAGCCTATCTTTTTAGAAAAGGCTGATAATAACAAAATTAATTGCGAAATTGTTTTTAAATGCCCAGAATTAGTGGCTTTAATATATAAAAATTTATCAAATCTAACAGATAAATATAATTTCATACTAACATGTAAAACAATTCATAATATTGTAAAAAGAATTATTATAATACCCGAAGAGTCTGTACTTAACCAAAATTCTTTCGATAGTGAATCAATATTTATTGACTATACTAAATTGACTCTCCACTGTAATTTTCTTGAAATATCACCAGGACCTATAGAAATTCATGATGGTGAGTCAGTTAATAATGTAAACAAAAAAATTAAAATAAATACGAAGAATATTAAAAAATTATATATAAATTCTGATTTTGAGAATTGGAATCAAGTAATAAGAAAATTAAATTCATTTGAAAATATTAAATATCTAAAAATTGCCTGGACATCCATATCACAAAATTTAAATTTCTTTAACTATTTAACCACTCTTAATCCTGATACTATATATTGTGACTGTCAAGAAACTGTCCGTCATGTAAATAATGAAGGAAATAATGAAAATTGGTCATTTCCTAAAAGTATTAAGAAGTTTAAAATAAAATGTAAAAGTTATCTTTGGATTGATACTTTACTTGAAGGATTATCAAACTTCAAACAAAACGAAATCGACTTTTTGGAACTTATCCCATTTTCAAATTTTCGCTTGTAATTTTACAAACTATTGGAATAAATTTATCAGACTAACTAGTTATTTTAAAAGAGTAGATATCACATCAGATTTCTCTATCTATGGACAAGAATTTTATAATTCTATGCAAAGACTTTCTTCTATTGATGATATTTCAAAATTTTGGTTAAACTTAAAAGTTTCTATTGATTCATCTTTTTGGAATGAAATTCAACCGGTAACATGTTTGAAAATTAAATTATTGTGTATTCTTAATATCGTTGAAATAATAAATGGGGAATTTGTAGATCAAAATATGGCGAATAGTATTTATAATACATTATTTAGAATGCAGCGACTAGAAACATTGATGTTTAGATTTACAATGACTGATCTAGGCGTTAATTTTACAAACTTTATTCATAGTGTCTCAAAAAATTTGAAAAATATACAAATTACAGATTGTAATAAGATGAAATTAGTAGATCTACAAACAATGGCAGCACATTTAAATAATTTGGATACTTTATCATTACATGGAATCGAATCAGGTGATATAACATTAAAAGAGATTTTTGAATTGTTCAAATCAGTTAAAGTATTAGAAGTCTTTTTTAAAAAATCATTTAAAAATTCTCAAATTTTAGATTATTTCAAGGGACAAAAATTGAGTGATGGTAGTTGTAAATTTATATGGCCAAAAACCATTTGTCTAAATATATATACGTACTATCCAAATAAAGAAGAATTTTATGATTTTCATATGATTGAGAAAATTATACCAAGAAAAAGTGGACAATTAATATTTGCTTTTGATAAATTATACTTTGAAGATGAAACAGACATCTTTAGAGTGACTCTACAACAATCACCAGGTTGTTATAACCATTTAAAAGTTTTTAGAAATGATCTTTATAAAATCAATCCCAAACTAGGGTTTTATGAAGATTTATTGTATAAAATTTGAAGGTTTTTAATAGATCCAAATTAATTTTAAACCAAAATAATAATTTGGAATCATTCTCACGTTAATAAATTTTTCTAATGAATTGTTATAACATATTTTGAATTAACGTTATTTAAACAAATAAATTTTTCATAATCTAGTATTATGTATCAGATCAAAGTTATTTATTCAAATAGTTTCTACCAAAATTTAAACAGATTTTTTTAAATCTTTCCTTTTTAATATTTCTTTACTAGAAGTTATGAATAAATGTTTTTGCATCAGAATATAAACATACTTCAAAATGTTTTTATTCAAACATATATTTTATATATAAGATTGTAGTAAATTAAAAAAATCGTTTATTATGTTATCAAAACCAGTCTTAGACCCGTCTTCGGCAGGTCAGGACTGGACCGCAGGGCATATGTTTTGTAAAAGTAATTTTATACTTAATTATAAAACACAGTATGTGTTAAAAAATTGTTTATTTGAGTAACATATTTCTGAAGAAATAAAATATTCGAAAATAAATTGCTATAACATATGAATATAGGAAATATTTCTGAGTTTGCGAATCATTTTATAACGTCTGCCTTTATTGGAACTGTTTAAGTTAAAAAACTCACCCAACAAAAAGAATTTTATTTATATTTAAAAGGTGAATAAAAATAAATATTTGAATCATTTCAAGCTATAATTTAAATGACTTTTTATCATATTTCTGAAATTGATACAAATAATTTCAAATCGTTGATATATTAACTGCATATTTACCTTATTTCTGCAAATATATGAGTGAGAAAAAAGCAAAAGAAATTAATACCAAAAAATAACTTTTGTCGTTTTTAATCAACAAACTTCGTAATAGTTTTCGTATTTTATGCCAATCTTTAATATATGTACTAAATTTAATTTAAATAACTTTGATAAAGTTATAATATGAGGAAATTTTTAATTTGACTAAACAAATAGTCATCACTGTTGTATTTATTACTGACATAGTGATGACAATATCACTATATAAACCCTGGTTATAGATAGGTTATCTCATAGATAGCCTGTCGGTAGCAGGGTAAGTTGTTTTTTGTAATCATTTTATAAAACTTTTTCTAGCTTTTTTGGTAACAATAAAAACATATCGTTTTCCCTATTACAATTACCTAATTCATTTTTTATTAATCTTTTTAATATTGAGTATCGCTTTTATTTCATACTTTTACCTTTAAAATGAATCATAAATCACAAATTTTCTTTGACTTTTAAAAGAACTATTTTTGAGACAAAACAATGCAAAAATATGTCTAAAAAGTGAAGTTTTCGAAAATTAATTTGACTAATAATAAACCAAAAGTTTCAGGACTTATTTCTCTCCTAAGTCGAAAAAAAAACATCAAATGACTATTTGATCATAAAAATTGATCAAGTTTGAAGAGAGTTATGTTTAGAACAAAATTGATTTTTACATTAAAAATGGAAAAAATGCAAAAAAAATGACATTAAAATTAATATAACTACTTTCGTAGTTAAGTTATGAAGTTCGTTAGACTCTTATTTTTTAAGTAAAAGTTATATCTATATAGCAGATACTATTTTATTTGTTTTTATCAAGTTATAAATAAGTTATAGCTATTTAACTTTTAAGATATTTTTTTAAAATGGTCACCACTCTTTGGATCATAACTCGGCTAACTATAAATCAGATCTAATATTATTAAGCTTCCGCTCTATTCTGGAATTATATCTTACAAGTGAGATGTAAAGTAATTTATTTCGTTAACTTTAAGAAGAGTTAGTCGAATAACAAAACTATGTAATAAAAGCTTTAAAAAAGAGTGTTTTTTTTAGATTACCTAGCCAATTGTGGCCCAAAAAATTTAAAATTTATTTTTCCCTCTAAATTAGAAAAAAGCACATTTTTTGGCTATTATTTATCCATTTAAATTGGTCAACTTTAAAACAGAGTTATTTCAAAGACAAAATTTTTTTCTTATTTCTCTTTTTTATAGACAAGAATAACTTTTGATATTAATGCATGAATTTAAGTTTGGCCGATAAAGGCGTCAAAGCTTTTAAAATATTTAAGAAGCATGAGGCAAAGAAACTACTTCAAAAGTACAATACGTAGGTTGTTTGGAAAGGTTCATAGCGGCAATTTAAATCTTGGAGATGAAGAAGAGAGGAAACATCTAATTCCCATTGACAACGATCAAACAAAAAAAATTAATAACATAAATTCACGACAAAGTACTCATGAGACTCCAGACAAAGTAAATAGTAGTTAACAGTCTCTCGAAATTTAGATTAATTAGGAATGATGGAAAATGATAACAAATGGGTTTTACATGAATTAAATGAAAATAAAAAAGAAAGCGTTATAAAATTTGTTTTGTTTTTCTATTTCGAAATAAAAGTTATCAATTTCTTGATCATCTGATAATTTATAATGGAAAGTGAAGTTATAACGAGAATCATTAACAATCTCCAGAAAGTATTATATAATAACAAAATCCAAAAGTTAATTTACGTCAAATGATAATTATATTAATTTTTTGGTGGCCATCAAAATTCATTATTCATTATAATTTCCTTTCACATGAAGAGACTATTGCAGATAAAAAAATATTCTCTTGAAATGAGCAAAATGAATAAAAATTTACATATTAAACATTAAATAATTTTAAGCAAAAGAAATTCAATTCAACTTCATGATAATATACCGGATTACATGACAAAATGAGGTTATATAATCTTTACCTATGAACAGAGTTGAGATATATGAGAATATGGGTAGAAATTATATAACCTCGACAAAATTAACTCTTACAAAAGCTTAATAAATTAAAATCTGAAAGATTACCTTATTCTTATCATTCATTTGAGTTGATGTTCGACAGTATTTTATTTGTTTAAATATTTAGAGTGTTTTTTGTGTAAAAAAAGCCTTTGAGATGAAACATCAATATAAAGATGCTTTTAAGAAGTTTATTGACTCCAAAACTCTAGAATTATATTACTCTGGTATAAATGAACTTATTTCCTGCTTGTAAAAGGGCATCGATTCTGATGGCTTTTTATTTTGAAAAGAAAGATATTTTCTAATAGATGCATTATATTTTTGAATAAACTTAATGTTTAATGCAAGTTATTAAGTAATATTTATTCAACTCCACTATTATGATAAACTAACTATAATAATTAAAAATCATTTTGACATTTAAAGTTTTAGTAAAAGTAACATAAATTTGATTCTTTCTGTGAAGATATGGGTTATTTTATTTGATATAACTTTCAAAATATCATACATATAACAATTTATTAATTGAATATGCTTTAATGACAACACGTCAATTCATGAATAATCGTTTTTTAACTAAATTTAATTTAAAAAAGTATTAATATATTTTTTATTTATTAAGGCAATACATGATTTCTAACGAATTGTAAAAATTTTGATATTGTCAAAAAATTCGTAAATATAAAAATACCATCTTGTTATTTTACATGCCTCTTGATATAAGACTTTTTAGGAACGAGCAAATATAAAAATTTTATTTTTTATCATTGTAGTTTAAAAGACTAAATATACTGAGGAAATCATCAGTTAATGATTTTTGTGAGAATAATATAAAATTATTTATAAATTTATATTGAAATTTTTAACATTCAGATTTTAGAGATTAAATGTCATAATCAAGAACTTTGGAAAAATCTTTTTATTCGAAAAAAGTTTTTGAGTTAATTTATTAATATAAAAATATTTATTTGAACTTCTTATGTTGTTTGATTTGTTATATTATATAAATAATATAATATAAATTTGATTAAATTTATGAAAAGTATATATAGAAGCAAAACGTTATATATTTGCATACTAATTTTATATTACTCAAACTAAGCATATGTTATATTCAGTTTTCTATTAGTGAAGAATTTTTTTCTTCTTAACATTAAAATAATTTTTATTATATTAAATTTTATAGTATTAACTTTTAAATACTATCCGTCCAGCTTACTCTCATATTTTAAATGTTTTTTAGTAATTACTTTATAAGCAATTAAAAAATTATTTTGAGATTTTGTCGCATGAAAGCAATTGTGAGATGGTAATAATAAATAAAATATTATATTAGTGAAATAATCAGTGAGAATGTTATATTTTACTGAGACCAATAATTTGTAAATAATGTAGTCACAATTTTGTATATAATAACAAAATTAGAAATAATTGAATTATATTTTAATTAAAATGAAGATAAAAGTTTTTTTCTAAACTATATCATTCCCAATTGTTCAAAATGATGATAATGATATAGCTTGAATATATAATATTTGAAAATGTTTATGAGTAGGTTTTATATAATATTCCTCCATTCGAGTTTTAAATTATTTAGCAAAAAAATACTTTATACTTGCTAATCGCTTGAGCTATTTTCAATATCAATGAACATGCATAATCATTACATTATAAACAAGATTTTTTCCATGAAAAATAACTTTCTGAATTTTTAAAAATTGAGAAAATAATTGTTTCTATTTTAATTAAAAATTTTGGCACAATATTTATCGTGATATAACTTTAATTAGATAATTTAATATGAGAAAAAAATAATGCTTTATCTTCGAAAATGATCTAAGAATTAACTAAAAAATACTAACGATTTTTAAAAATATATTTCTATAACTTCTACGAATTTTATTAATTTTTCTACCTTTTTATGATATATAAAATTATTGTACTCATTAAAGCATTTAATTTTGTTTCATTTTTTAAAATTTCTGCAATTTTTTTACTATTATTTTTTAAATTTTATTGTTTAAATGCAACACTTAATACACTAAAATATTTTTAGTAGTGATAAAAGCTTATAAAGGGAAACATGGAAAATATTTTCTTACGTTTTTCAAAAATTATATTGGGTTTAGAATGATAACATTCAATGCACTCTACAGAAATCAGGCAAGGTCTACATGTATATAACTTCATCTGTCTCCTCTGTTTTAATTAGACAGTCGGATTTCTATTGTCCATGTCATTTCTTAATTAATGTATATAAGTTGGTATTCGTTTATATATTATACTTTGAAAATATCTTACTTTTATGGTAAAATGATTAATAAATATAAAACGAATAGCTATCCGTAGTAATTATTTTATACTAGTAAAAAAACTGCCACGTAAATAATACACGAATATCAATATATCAAAAGCCAATCCTTTTCCCAAAATTATAAATATATTTTGCTTGCACATTCATAAAATTATTATTTCGTAGATTCGATTACTAAGTATTTTGAGAATTTGCTGTATACATGAGTACGATTAAATTATGAAATTTATTATGCTTTCACTAACATTTTAAGTAATCAAACAAGCATTTTGGATACCAAAAAAATGTTAGCATTGTAAGTTAATAGAATTTCATCTATATCTCTTGTTGAGTATTTGTGATAGATTTAAATCTTAACTTGAAAATATATCTCTCTAGAGACCGGTTAAATTAACGTCAGTTTCATTATTGTTACCACGCATAATATAATTTTTTTCTATATTATCGTTATAAATATTGTAGAAATGTTGATCAAATTTTTTTGCTGAATACAAGTAAAAAAAATTTTCAATTTTAGTTTAAGATTAGTAATAATATTAGATATTTAAAATATCTTTTATGAATTAAAACAATGTTGTATTTTTCAAGCTTCCATTAGCTTAGATAATGCAACATAAACAAAAAGAAGATTATATAAAGAATAATAGATTTTAAAAATATATATAATTACAATTAATTTTAAAGAAGATAAAATCCTGTTAGATTTTATCTGATTGAAATAAAACTCTTTATTATATTGCTACACTTTTATACATATTTCCCAAACAATCAAGATGTCAAAACAAAGAAGATATTTTTTTAAAAATTCCATAAGACATTATTGTGCATATAAGATAGTGTATGCAATTAAGGATAATTTTAGTGATAATTAATTTTTTGTATTCTAGGGTTAATTAAGATGTTTTACATTTTTTGTTATTGTATTAGTTAAGTGAAATCTCACTAAAGGAACTGTAAGTGAAATTAATGATTCTGATAAGTTTTAATTGCTTAGATGGATACTTTAAACTTTATATTATCCTTATATATATATTGGTGTTATATAGATATTGTGATTTATGAATATTGTTAATTAAGTTATATTGCTGAATTGTTATTGTGATTTTGAAGTTGTGTTAAATAAAGTGACAAAATATCTAATAGAGGTATACGCATAAAATTTAAAATAAATTTCTGATTTGTTAATCTATAATCTAATGATATTGATTTAAAATCTTTTACTATCTCATATCGCATTATATTGTGTATTCGTTATTATCATCAAGATCTGCATTGATAGCAGTTCTAATCAGGTTAGCGCATTTAATGTTACATGTTGACAATATTTAATAGAAACGTTCTGATATAAATTATAATCGTCTTTATAAATATCCATGGTGACCGAAAAATTCCTCAACGTAAATTTTCAAAGTTGATATCAAACTCAACCTTTTTAGTGTAAAAAATGATCACTCAAAGTTTTCCTTGTAACAATGCTTTGGTTATTCCATTGGATTTACTTTACACACAAATACGCACTTTCACAACGACCCCTACTCTAATTAAATTAAAAATGAGACGATGCAATATCGTTTTCCCGTGGTTACCCATAGACAAATGAATGCCAACGATCTCAGAAATAATTTTTTTATAAATTGATTTGGTTATTTATTAAGTAGAATTATAAGTTTAATTTTAACATTAGTTTAAATGAATTAGTTTATTTTCTTTAGAAATATAATTATTGTAAATTTGCAAGTCTTTTTCTCCATTTAGAAGGCGTGAATATATATATATATATATATATATATTAGGTTGTCCCACATGAAATGAGCCATTTTATATACGCAGCACTTTAAACTGACGTTATTAACTAACTAGTAGTAATAAAAAGATGTGAAGCATCTCGTTTGATTCGTCTTAATCTCCTCTACAAAATGACATAAAAATCATAAAAAAAACCAAATTATCATTTTTTTTTTACAATTTATTAAAATGCCTTCTATCAATGAAATTCGTATTATTTTCCCCATATGAGTTCAAAAGAAGGACAAGTGTTTCAAAAACAGCACGAAATATTAATAAAGCTTTTGGAGAGAATTTTGTTAGCCGTGCGACTGCAAAAAGATGGTTAAAGAAATTCAAAGAAGGAGATGAAAGCCTTGAGAATGAGGAGCGTGGGAGACCGGATTCAGTGGTTGATAATGAAGAGCTGAAGCGCGTAGTTGAAGTCAATCCACGTCAAATGGTTAGAGAAATTGCTGGGGCATTAGAAGTTTCAAAATCTAGCGTTTCTCGTCATTTGCAGCAAATTGAAAAAACGAAAAAGCTAGTTCAATGGATACCCCATGAACAGACTAAAAAACAAAAAATTTGTCGTCTTGAAACTTGTTCTTCTCTTCTTTTGAGGAACAAAAATGACCCGTTTTTGGACAGAATCGTGACCTGTGATGAAAAGTGGATTCTCTACGACAACAGGAAACGTAATGGCCAGTGGTTGGATAAGAATGAAGATCCAAAACAGTTTTCAAAACCTCAGTTAACGGCAAAGAAAGTATTGGTTACTGTTTGGTGGTCTTGTGAGAAACTTCTTCACTATGAATTTCTGAAACATAGTAAAACAATCAATTTTGAACTGTACTGTTAATTATTGGATATAGTTCACCAGAAATTGTTCCAAAAAAACCATCCTTAGTCAATAGAAAGGAGCCAATTCTTCTTCATGACAATGCGCGCCCACATATTTCAAAAATCACACTTCAGAAGCTGAACGAATTGAAATATGAAACTCTCCCTCACCCTCCTTATTCTCCTGATCTTGCTCCAACTGACTTTTATTTTTTCAAGCAATTGAACTAATTTCTGAAGGAGAAAGTCTTCAAAAACGAAGAGACTATAAAATCTGCCTTTGAAGACTTTATCGACTCCAGGGACGACAGTTTTTATTCTAATGGAATAAATAAGTTACCATTGCGTTGGCAACATTGTATAGAATTTAGTGGCTTTTATTTTAAATAAAAATCTTTATTTATCTTCGAGTTATGCGCGTTTAAATTTTTTAGTATAAGTGGCTCATTTCATATGAAAAAACCTAATATTTAATTCCCATATAATGAAAGACTTCATTTCCTCTTTGGCTCTTCTATTAACTTCATTAATTACACTTTTATAGAAGATCAAATATAAATTTATAAAAATTAAAAGCATTTAATGGAGGGATTTTTTTAAAAAAATTGCATTGAGAAATTTTCCTAGATTCATTTTCATTAGTTAAATAGAACCGCTCTACTTAAATGCTTGAAACAAAGGAAATTTATTTCACTTAAATGTTTTTCAATTTAAAAAGAAATTAAATGAAATTATAATCTGATTATAATTTCATTTTGAAAAAGTTTTTACATAATTTATTAAATTTTATTTATTCATTTAGCGAAATTAAATTTAGAAAAATCAAAAGTTATACGTATTATAAATATTTAGGTAGAAAAATTACGTTTTTTTTTAATACGTAGATAATTTATAATATAGTTATTAAAATTTAAAATAATTGAATATACTATGTAAGAAGTTATATATATTTTGTTTTTTTTAAAATATTATTTTCAGTACAAAATTTTTCAAACCATAAAATGTAGAAATAATCGAAAATAAGATAATAAGACTTAAATTTTTATTTATGATTAAGCAATATTAATTCGAATCAAGTAGAATAATTATTTGCTTAATTACCAAATAGTGTTTTTAAGCGATATATATATTAACAAGCTCGATTAAAAAATATTTAAAAGAAATTTACTAAATTTAAAAAGAAAAAAAATTATAAAAAAAACGATAAACTTATAAGAAAATATATAAATTATAAAAAAAATTTCCAATATACAATAATTTTACATTTTTAAATTGTATATTAAAAATTAAAAAATTTTTTTGGTTTGATTTTTTTTTTAAAATTGTTAAAAAAATATAGGAAGAATCTCTGACTCTCAAAAGGATAGTCCTGGGAGTTTGGAAGATCGTCTAAAATCCACGGTATAAAAAGAAATTTTTGGGGAAAATATTCATTCTTTACTTTTACTCCGTCGTATACAGTCGGCTTAGAACTGTTAGCTGTTATATTGTAGAATCGTTAAATTCTTAATAAAATTATTATTATTACCTATCGTGTACGTGTTTTCTAACTCTCATATATATCCAACAATTTTAAAATATTGCTATATATTGAAATTAACTAAATGCTAGAAAGTATTTAATTTTAACAATTATTTTGATTTTATTCAAACAAAAATATTGTAATTTCGTATATAATATATAGATAACTTAAAAATTTTTTTAATTATATTATATTTTATAAAAATTTACTATAAATTACATTACTTTTATTTTTAATTTTTCCCAATATACTAAACTTTTTGAAAACAATATACTATATTACTGTTTGATTTATATGAATTACTCTTTGTTAAAATAAGCCTCTCTTAATATTTTAATAAAAATGTACACTATTTTAATATTTAATAATTTGATTTATTACCGTGCTAATTCTAAAAAATTTGTGGAAAATGCATAAAATTTTTGATGGATGAAGAATATAAGAACAAAAAGTTAAGATTACGTCAGTCATAAAAATTCATTAAAATTCCCACATTAAAAAAGAGATAGAAAATGTTTATAAGATTATTTTTTCATAGTATAATCTTTAACAGGCTAATATATAATGCTATTATTCAAATGAAATTTTTTGAAGCATTAACAAGAGGTAAATATATAGGTGAAAATCGAAATAAAACTTAAATAATGAAATTAAGCGATAATAAGAAAAATGTGGTAAATAAACTATTAAAATAAACGAAAACTAAAATACTTTGTTAATTAACTTATATTTGCTTGAAATTTCTTGTCAATATTTCTATATTCTTTTACTAAAAAACAAAGTTTTAGAAATGTTAATTTATTATCAAATTTTAAATTATATTGACAAATTATTTAATTGGAAATCTTTAGCAAAATGATGTTAAAAGGTAACTTTTCCTTTATTTTTTAATATGTAAATTAAAAGTATTTAGATGTAATTTTAACATAAAGTAATATTTAGAAAAATTTCCTTACGAATTTTAATTAATATTAAAACTAATTTATTCATAGCACATTGACTTTTTAACAAACTGTTAAAACGTAGTAATTTGTTAATGTTTTAAATGCAGTTAAATTGATAATATTCAACAATCGCCATTTGAAAAACAGATTCCTGCAATAAACTAGCAAGTTATTTAGAAAATAAACTGTTAAGAATACGGAGTCTTACATTGGCTCCGGTACCTTACTCATCATTAGCCTTACTTCTGGTCATCATTGTTAAACTAAGATTTTATTTTATACTATAAAAAAAATACAATAAATGGTTAGCAAGCTCTGAGGATGTTCTATTTGTATTCTTATTTTGATGACACTGACGATATGTCACACCTAACATAAGCATTTATAAAATTATAGGAAAAAAATTTGCTGAAACGTTTTTAATAAACTTTATAATCTGTAATAAAGGAAAGTTTAAATATATATAAATGAATTCACGGAGTAAATATTATTCTAAGTATAATAATATTGAAATAGTATATTTTCAAAGCAAAGAATTTTATAGGAAATAGTGAACAAATGCAAATGGTAATTACTTTAATGGTCATAAATAATAACAAAATTATCAAACTACCTTTTCTTAAAATAACTACATCTTAGAGGATAAATTAATCTTTGACTCTGTATAACTTGAAAAGGTTAATCCAATTTTTAATATAAAGAAAACGACTTTATTAAAAGAAGATTATTATTGTGCAATGTAAAACAATTAAACAATGTTTGTTTAAAGGAAAAAAATTTAATTTAGAATATATTAACAACTATTAAGAATATGAATAGACATTTAAGTACCTTTAAAAATAACGTGGTAAGAAAAAGGCAATATTAAATAAACTATGGTGTTAAACGACTACATAAGTAATTTTTAATAAAATTTTACAAATCGATTTTAAACAATATTGATGACTGAAAATTTGTTGATATCTTGTCTAAAGTTTAGGAAGTTTTATTAACAGTAATATTAAAATCAATAGACTATTATTTTTTAATTCGATAAATCTAATTATGTAATTGAGAGAGAAACTTAATTCTAAAAGTTTTACTATAGTATGAATATTTTTCTAATAGACAAAATTATTGGATTTAATAGTCAAAGAATTTTATAAAGATTTTATGAACAGTTAAGTTTTTGTGGTATTTTGCGACGTGAATTAAGCTATAAGAAGAAACTTTTTTGTAAAAAGTAACTTTTATAAGTTTTTGTTTAACATTTAAATTTCGTGGTAGTTAAATCAATTATAGAAAAATTTTTGAAGGATTAAAAGATATCTACAATCTGATGTTATTCTATACATAAAATCTTAAAAAATAATTTACTATTATGTTAATTACCACAAACAATCATTTTATTAAAACACTCAAATTGAATTTATAAGAATATCAAAATTTTAAACCCAATAAAAGCCATGGTATTTATTAAATTTGAAAAACAATGCTTCATAAATTTAAAAACTTTTTACTATGTGTGATAAAAAAATAATTTAAATAACTCATTTGTAGCTCGCCTACCACACACACTATTTTATATATATATATATATATATATATATATGTATATATATATATTGTTGGATACTAAAAGTCAGTCTTATTGATGTGGAAGATATAGTGATGTAACTCTATATTCATTTATGATAAATTTATTTTTTCCTTATTTCTAATTTACTTATAATAATAAATTATTATATAAAATAAAATGTACTATCTTTATTCTTCTAGATTACTGAAAGTACAACACATTATTCAAATTATTGTATCAATAATTACTATTTAATTATTGTATTTGATCAAATAAACAGTTTTTTCCTTTATCTTATAATGTCGGTTTTTTTATAATTTATAAACCTTAATGACAAACCATAACACTATGTAGATTTTTAAAAATATAGCAAAAAAGTAGATTTATTGAAACATTGTTGGAGTATTCATAATATATTTCCAATCGATAAGTTATTCATTGTATCGTACAATAAAAATTAATATCATAACCGTTGATTTTAATGTAATCTAATATAACAATTATACATTAAATAAAAAGACACAGGTTTGTATAAAATGTAATAAATTAGTCCCACCTAATAAAATTTAAATTTTCTTGATTAGCGGCTAATTTTATCGCAACTATTTGTACATAAAAGTAAAAGCATTAATTAAATTCTTAGTAAAATAAGCCTCTATTTTTCTAATATATTTTTTTAAAATTTGCTGTTTTCTATAATACGTTTTAGAATATAGAATTAGAATTTATTTCTATGTAAAATACGAACACTTTTATAAAAAAGCATTTGTAACATATCAGAGTACATTTTTTGTAATTTTTAATAGTTTGAATTATAATAAATTATATTCCTTTATTAAATTTTGCATACCTAATAGTCTAGATTGTTTCCATAATACCTTTAAAGATCGTCTTTAAAAATCAAACTTATGAAAAGATATAAAATAATATGAATGTTATTTATACTAAAAAATAACTTTTATATATTTTAATTTAAAATAAGAACAAATATTAAAATAGTTATTTAATTAAAAATACTTTGTATGAGTAAATAACTATTACTTTTTATTGCTACTGTTATAAAATTTTGAAATTTATTATTTTTAGTAGATTGTTTAGTACAGTATTTTTATAAAAACATCAATAACTTTACAGAGAATTAACTTTTAATAGTGTATTTTAAGAAAAAAAAACCAATTAAGATCTAAGATGAGCATAATGTCATAAAAGTATCAGAATAAAATAAAAGTTACATTTACTTTAAATCCAAAATATATATTTTTGTAAATAACGGTAAAATATTTGCGGTAATCTAATATTTTGCGTCATTTAAATAATTTTTATTGTCGCTTGATATTTCAAAATTTTAATAAATATAAAATTTTTAAGATGATGGAACCATTTTATTGCATTTTAGATAGATTTGTTAAAATTTCTTCTTTTTATTTTTTGTGTGTAAGCTAACAGACATTTCTTATTCTATTGAAGAAAATTAATGATGTTGTGTGAATTTATTCTTATACACACTATATTGTTTCCTCGGTCGAATACTTTTTCCTTACCGCAGCGACGTTTATCTAAACTAATGAAAAACCTTTTTGTAGCAAGTAAAATTTTATGAAACTCTTACAGTCTATTTTTTATATTGTGTAAAGATAGATTTTTGAAAAAAATTTTTAAAATTTCCAAAAATGGGAATTTTTTTTAAAGCTTTATATCTCGACCGTTAAACGTGATACCTGTTATGAAGTCTATTTATTTCTTCTACAAAAATATACCTATATCATATCAAACTTTCTATACAGTTTAGAGATAATTAAATTTAATGATAATTATCCATAATTTTTCAATATTTTTGACGTTAAAAGTCAATTTTTGAATATATTAGAACTTAAAAATTGTTTTATCATGGATTTCATTTTATATTAAATTTAAAATAATTAAGTTACTGAAAAAACTATTAATACATGATCATTTTAGCCAAATATTTCAAGTAATAATGTTTAGGGAAAAACTTATTAAACCTTTTTATTATGAAACAGTAAAAATTTATTTAAAATTGGTCTCACAATCTAATAAGATATAAAATTTAGATCATTATATGCATAAAAAACTATATGAAATTATATTTTAATATTTAAATAAACAAATTTTTATATAATTTGTTACTAAAACTTTTAAAAGTAATTTTTGTATATTACAATCACACTAAGCTTTAACTATATATATTTATATTATTTATTTCAAAAAAATGTATTTCATACTATGGCTTTAACACACCTCAAATGTGCCCTTGTATACCTCAAAAACATACAATAATGTTTTTGTTTTCTATGTAAAAAACAATTTTAAGCACCTTAAAATGTTTTCCAATATTAAAACTAAAACATTTAATCCTTTTTAAAAAGTAAAAGTTAAATTTATTTTTCAATATAAATTAATCTATTAAGGAATTTTTGTTTATTTTTAACTTATTAAAATAACCTATAATATGTATTAACAAAATTTCTGACTTCTGTTAATTAAAAAATTCGGCTTTTAATATCAAAAATATTGAAAAATTATGAGTAATTGTCAGTAAATCTAATTATCTCAAAACTGTATAGAAACTTTAATATGATATGGGTATATCCTTGTAGAGAAAATAAAGGTCTTTCAGAATATATAGGTTTCATAGAAGATATCATGTTTAACTATCGAGATATAAAGTTTTTAAAAAAATTCCCATTTTTAGAAATTTTTAAAATTTTTTTCAATAATCTATCTTTACACAATATAAAAAACAGACTGTAAGGGTTTCATAAAATTTTGCTTGCTACAAAAAGGTTTTTCATAAATTTAGAAAAACGTCCCTGTGGCAAGAGTCAAAGTATTCGACGAGAAATTTAATACTAAACAACATAGTTTGTGTTTCATACAATCAATCAGTAATGATTGTAAGATAATCCATAAATGCAATATATAATGAATGAACAAGTAAACAACAGTCATTCATCCAATATTGTCATCTTTTACTAATTTTGTCAATTTTAGATTACTAATCTTATTATTTTATTTTTTTAAAATTACTAAATATTGAAATCTCCGATAAAAAGAGAGGGTAGGTAATTATCTATACTAATTGTAAACTTAGTTACATATTTATAGTTTTTCGTATCAGAATAAAATAGTTATTCCTTTTCTTTGGTAATTTTTAAAACAGTTTGTATAATAAAATCAGTTTTTTACAATGTTTCGTGATTAAATAGAGTACATGTAATTGAAGTTTGTTATAAATTAATCTTTATAGACCAATAGCAATGCATAAAAAATACTATAATTTAAAGAAATAAACAAATTATTTTGTCTTTAACAAAACGTTTGCTGTACTTAATTGATTTTATGATTAAGTTGTAAAAAAGTATTTCTTTTAACAAAACAGTGAAAATTAATTTCATACACTTTTTTTTAAAAAAAATACTTTAGGTACAATTTTAAAATTGCTTTTTAAGCGTTATTCATATGTATAGTTTTGCACAAAGAATTATTTTATTATAAACTATATACATAATATGTCTTTTTACTTATTTAAACTAGAGTGGTTTTTATTTATATGCTATTTTGTCATTTTTTCACATATATAATAAAAAAATCAAATTTTGTATTATTTTATGAACTTAATGGAAAACATTATTTAAGTAAAAAAAAAAAAAATTTTTTCTTTTTGAGAGATTGTAGAGTATCTTGGACAGCGCGAAAAAGAGTTTTCTTTTTTCTTTGTCTAAAAAGTTATATAATATGCGATATTTTTTGTTTTTTGTCACTTAGTATAATCTTTCAATTTTTGTATTGCGTTTCTGTAATTCTATTTCGTAATGTCATTATGTAAAATTATCGTTTAATTTTTTAAAATTTAATTATTATCATTTTTTTGTATTTTGTGTTTTTTTTATAGGAACGTATACACCAATTTAATAAAATTTTTACTATTTTTATGTTTTTTAACTGAGGGAAGGCATATTATATCTAAAAAGCGTTTTTTAAAGCTTTTTTTAAAAAATTCTGGTAACAATATTATATATTTAAAATCTAAAAACATATTCCTAAACAATGAAGATGTCAAAACAAAAAGATATTCCTTTAAAAAGTTCATAAGACATAATTGTGCATATAATATAGTTTATGCAATTAGGGATAATTTTAGTGATAATTAATTATTTGTATTCTAGGGTTAATTAAGATGCTTTACATTTTTTGTTATTGTATTAGTTAAATAAAATCTCACTAAAGGAACTGTAAGTGAAATGAATGATTCTGATAAGTTTTAATTGCTTAGATACACACAAAAAAATTCCCGGAATTTTAAAAGCCGGAAAAATTTTTGTAGGAATTTTGAAATTGAATGAAAAATAATTTCAGGAATTTTTTTTGCGGAAAATTAAAATGAAGTAAACATAATTGCAAGATTTTTGAATGCAGGAAAATAAACATAAAGATTTTTGAATGCATGAAATATATATTGCAGGATTTTTGGATGTAGGAAAATGAACTGTAGAAATTTTAGATGTAGGAAAAATAAATCGCAGGATTTTAAAGCACAGGAAAATAGATCGCGGGATTTTAAAGAGCAGGAAAATGGACCGAAAGATTTTTGATTGTAGGAAAAGGAACTACAGGATTTTTAAATGTTGGAAAAATAGATGGCAGGATTTTCAAGGCCAGGAAAATAAATCGAAGGATTTTTAATTGTAGGAAAAACATCTACAGGATTTTCAAGTGCAGGAGAAGCAAGTTGCAGAATTTTTCTCTTAGCGCAATGTAGTTGAAGAACAAATTTCCTTTAGTAAACAAATTATATGTTTATTTAAATATGCTTTTTTAAAATGTTTTTTATGTAAAAAAAATGTGATATGTGTCTTTACCATCAAGAAATATTTGGGTTGTTTATAATAATGTTTTTTTTTTGTATTATTAGAGCTTTTTGTATTATTACAAATTGAATAATTTTTATATTTAATAATAAATATTTAATAATTGCAATTTGTATAGTTTTGAATATTTTTTAAAAAGTTTTAATAGTAAGACAAATTTCAATCATTTTGTTATTTTTATTAAAAATTATATTTAAATTCTGGAAAGATGTTACCTCTATAATATAATTTATAACATCAAATAAAAAAATTTCTTTTTCTACAAAAATATTCGTTATTAAAATCAACAATAATTCTGAAGAAAATTTTCTTGATAAATTAAATCGTTTCATTTAATGTTTAATTTTCATAAAAAGCTACATATTTTTTTATATAATTTAGCATTAATAACAAGATTCCAGATAGTAAGCAAAACACAGCTAAAAAAATTACAATTTTTTTTAAATATGCATATATAATAAGCCATAGCATGTTAGTTATTTCCAAAAATTATTGTTTCAACAATAAAAAAAATTTTTTTGTTCTTTACTATATGTATAATTTTTTTTTCTTAATTAATAAGTAACATGCTCGTTTTATATTATAATATTTTGTACCTTTAGTAAATGTTTATTTCATTCAAATAGCAATAAGCATATAAATAAACAATCTTATAGTTATTTTAGTTGTTAAAAAAAGTATTTAAAAGAAAATTAATTTACTAGTTGATCCATTTAGATTCTTTAACTGATATATTTACATCAAATAAATTATACGATTATAATCACTATATCTATTTAAAGTAATGTAAATAACATAAAAAACGTAAATATTCTCTAATTGTGATTAAATATGTTAGCTTAAAACAAAACATACTTTTTTTGCTGCTTTGAGTTCCCTCACAATTTAAATTTTGATATCTTTCTCCGAGATTTTACCATCTTTCCTGTCAGACTACTTCTTTCTATCGTGTCCAGTTTTCTTAATTTCATTATAAACATATAAACATAATCAAAAGTTTCAAAAGATTGAAAAAGCAATAATCTACAGTTTGCACATTCATCTATTGAATATTGTTATATACCTACTGAATTTTTATAAATAATTTCTTTGATTGAAATCTCTGTAAAAGGAAAATTATGAATTGTTTTAACAAATATTTAATAATAAAATGACTCATACCTGGGTAAATGATGTTTTGGCATAATACAACAACTAACAATTTATTTAAAAACTACAAAAAAACATCTACTGTCATTATTCCTACCATCAATTCCATTAACTACATCAGAGAATGGAGAAGTTATAATGTAATCTTTCTAAATGTTCATCGTTCAAATTTGAGATTTTTTGTTTTTTTTTTTCAGATAAGGAATTAAATTTTTTTCTTTTGAGTCGTCCTCCATTCGTTTCTTTTACGATCATAATCATCGTCAAAACGATCCTCATAGATTCACACATTTTGTACTTACTAATTGTCTCTTTGTATTTACTTGACGGGAGAATTAATGTATCCGCACTACATATTCAAAAAAACCAAATATAACATGTTTGTATTAACAAAAATAGATTTATTTATATCTTCATCATGCTTCTTTAACTCTTTTATAACAGCATCCTTAAAGAACCATACTTTTTGTTTTGAAAACTTCTAGCTGAAGTAAATACATATTTTTCACAT
Source organism: Strongyloides venezuelensis (assembly GCA_963280985.1). Lineage (NCBI taxonomy): Eukaryota > Metazoa > Nematoda > Chromadorea > Rhabditida > Strongyloididae > Strongyloides > Strongyloides venezuelensis. The sequence continues at coordinate 6,487,984 of CAUJLX010000001.1, read as the reverse complement.
TCTTTTCAAAAATTATTTTAACAGTCTTTTAAAAGGCTAGACGTTCAAAAGACCAGAATATTCAATACGTTCTAACTTCATTGTTCTGTGACAAATATTTTATTTTTTTACCCCAAAAATAGTTGTTTAATTCTCTAGTAAGTATATATTTCACAGGTATAATGAATTCTGAGCATATAAAATCCAATAGGCCAATTTCAATGGAAAAAGTTTTGGGTTCAAATCTTGAGATCTAGTATAGGAGAAATGTTAGTCATAAATATTTTTTTAAAATAATTCAATCTCAGGCCATATGAGTCAAAATAGGCATACATAAAAGTTTCTTAGACTTTACTGGGTTATTTTAAAGAAGTAAGAATGTTCCCAAATTACATTAAGAGCCAAAAAATGAAAAATTCAGACATGTTTTTAAAACATCAAACTTATCCAATGGGTCCCATCTTTTAAATATATGTAAATCACTGTATATGGACCCTGAGGTTGAAAAAATTTGAAAAATGATAAACTTTTAAGAAGTTATAGGCGAATTAAATTTCAGTAATTTCTGTTTTATGACTATCCTCTTTACTTAGTATTATTTGATAATATATATATTCAAATAATTTATTTTAGATTGGTTAATTATCTATATGAAAAAAAACTGTCTTGAATACAATTATAGTAAAATAGTCATGAAAAATTATCTTGTTATATTCATAAAATCCTCTCATGTATAAAATAACATAGCCATTAATATACACAAAGAAATTTTAATGTTTGCAATGGGCAAAAATTTCCAAAATATAGATATAACAAAATTTGCCCTTAGAAACTGATAATCATAAAAATAGGTGTTTGAATATCAAGAAGTATATACTTCAAAGGGATAAATAATTTCGGAAATATGCAGTTAAATATGGCAAATTCAATGGGATATATTGGGGCTCTAAACCTTGAGGTCCAATTTTCGGGAATTGTTGGCCAAAAACATTTTTCTAAAAAATCAATCTTGTCTTAAATAAACTGGAATATACATATATAGAAGTTCAGACTTCTTGAGATTGTTTTCAAGAATTAGAGTGTTTATAGATTTCATAAAATTCAGGAAATGAAAATTTGGATTGTTTAATAAATTTTAAAATGTCCAATAGCTTCCAGCTTTGGTATATATGTTTATCATGTTATATGGAACCTCCGATTAAAAAACATAAAAAAAATTTTAAACTTTTAAAATTTTGTAAGACATTTGAAATTTTTATAATTTTAATGTCAAGATGGTGCTCTTTACTCAGTATATGATAATTTAAATACACACATAATTTGTTTGTAAATTATATATCTACATGAAATATAGTTGTTTTAAATACATTTGTAATTAAATGGATATGAAGTACTATCTTCTTATATTTATAAATTCTTTTTACATATAAAAATTACAAAAGTAATGTTACGATAAAACGTATAAAATAAAGAGACTATAAATAAAGTTATAGAGATTTAAATAAAAGGTTTTGTATATTTCAGAAGTCATAAGTATTCATATAATGACAATAAAAATATGAATACAATGCATTATTTCTAAAAGTAGATAAATTAGCTGACTATTTATTTATTAATTAAAAAATATTATACAATAGAAACAGTATTCAAACTACTATATAGAAAAAATTGAAAAATTAATTATTTTAAAACATGTTTCTTGAAAAAATCGAGTAATCTTAAATATCTGGGACAAGCAAAGAAATCTAAAGTACTTCTATATATGTATATTCCAGTTTATTTAAGACAAGATTGATTTTTTAGAAAAATACTTTTGGTCAACAATTCCCGAAAATTGGACCTCATGATTTAGAGCCCAAACATATCCCATTAAATTTGCCATATTTAACTGCATATTTCCGAAATTATTTATCCCTGTGAAGTATATACTTCTTGATATTCAAACACCTATTTTTATGATTATCAGTTTCTAAGGGCAAATTTTGTTATATCTATATTTTGGAATTTTTGCCCATTGCAAACATTAAAATTTCTTTGTGTATGTTAATGGCTATGTTATTTTATACATGAGAGGATTTTATGAATATAACAAGATAATTTTTTCATGACTATTTTACTATAATTGTATTTAAGACAGTTTTTTTTCATATAGATAATTAACTAATCTACAAATAAATTATTTGAATATTTAAATTATCAAATAATACTAAGTAAAGAAGATAGTTATAAAACAGAAATTACTGAAATTTTAATTCGCCTATAACTTCTTAAAAGTTTATCATTTTTTAAATAATTTTCAACCTCAAGGTCCATATACAGTGATTTGCATATATTTTAAAAATGGGACCCATTGGACAAGTTTAAAGCTTTTAAAACATCTGTGCATTTTAACTTCCTGAATTTCATGAAAAATAGGCACATTATACCTTCTTGAAAACAACTTTCAAAAGTCTGAAAAACTTTTATTTATGCCTATTTTGGTCCATATAGCCTGAGGTTGAATTATTTTAAAAAAATATTCACGGCCAACATTTATCCAAAACTTGACCTCAAGATTTGGACCCAGAAATTATTATATTGAATTTGACTTATTGGATTACTTTTATCTAGAATACATTACCCTTGTGATATTTATACTTCCTGGCCATTAAAAAACTAAATTTTGGGATAAAAAATATCTAAAGTCAAAAATTGTTATTTCTAACTTCGGACATGTTTGTCTATTACAAACATTAGAATAAATGTTTTATGATAAAGCATTTATTTTATGAAACATACATTCAAAATGATAAAGGTAATTTTTAAACTTTAATATAAAATTATCATAAAAAATTCAAGAAATTGAAATGTAAATAATAATGGTTATAATTTTTGATGATTATAGTTAATTTTTTTGAAAAAAATAGTATGTCGGAACTGATGGCTATTGTTTATTCATTTGATTAGTTATAGATTTAGAGATTATTGAAATATGATTTTGAATATAATAGAATTTTACATTAAAAGATCAACTAATTTTATGTAAAATGAATATCGTTTGATCATGATCGAATTCTTTTTAAAATATTTTTGGACATTAGAAGATTAAATTTTGTTGTTTTTGAATATGAAAAGAAAAGGTATAAGGATGGCTGGATAACTAACGATAAATTAGTAGTAAATTTGAACTTAATATTTTTTGTTAATGAAATAAGAATTTAATTTACATATTTATAGTTAGATATCAAATGATACATTATACTATAGTCCAATTTCATTTCATGGATAAAATATTTTATTAATTTCCTTGTTAGCATCAAACATATTTTTCTGCGCATGGGAAGGTTCTTGACAGATTTTTAAAAGTCTTCTAAAGTAAAAGTTACGTTTTTTTTAAATAAACAATCCAATACAAAATCTTTTAAACGTATTAATTATAAAAATAATAGGGAGATCAACTAGAGAAAATATTTTCCAAATTCTAAATGACACATTTTTTAGTAAACATATTATACAAAATATTGAAAAATTGTGTTAATTAAATAGATTCGTGGAATATTTGTATCTTATCATCTATATGCTGTAATTAAAGAAGGCAATACTTAAAAAAGATGCAATTCACTAGTTTTATCAAATTATTATCAGAAAAAAGAATGAAGCTAATTTATTTCTCTAGAACATTATATAATAATGCATTTTTCTGATCTCTGTTTAAAGCTGATGTTGATTAATATTTCTTGCTACAAAAATAACATTGTATTGTAAATCAAAAAAAAATTAAATTTTAAAATTTATATATTTGCGGTAAAAAAAAAAAACATGGTACTAACAAAAATTTGGTGGAATTTTTTTTTCATGGAATGAGGTTGGACTTTAGTATGTCCTTTCAATTGTGAATATTACATCTAAACGAATGAAAAAGATATTATTTTGAGTAACAAAACAATGAAAAAACTTTTTTGTGTTGAATTTAAAAAATTTGTATATTGTTAAAAAAATTGTATCAATGATCGATACATTTTTCTACTTTTTGTAATATCCTTTTTTTTGTGTGAGATAATTAATAAGAATCTTTTGCTAACGATCTTTTTGTCTTCTAAGACTAACAATGTAATACTATTCTTTAGAAGATTATTTAAAAAGTACATAAATTGTAGAAATAAATGCAAATATGTAATAATAATAAAAAATAAAAACTAATTTCCAAGTAAAAAATAATATTAATTATATAAAAAATTTCGTTTTTGCCTGAAACAGGTCCTTCTAGTGTAGTTGACTGTGAGATATCTTTCCATATAGTGTAGTTGAGTTCGGGCCCTCCTGTAGACAGTTAGATGTAAATTAGATTTCTAATATTTCCTGGTTGTAGGGTAGTGGTTTAGAATGAGATATATAAAAGGGGTCGAGCGGTAGAGCTAGGAAAATCAAAAAATGTGGAGGTCTTTTTTTCTATGTTTTTCTAATATTTTTTACAATCATGGCGAAAAAATTTTTTCCTGCATTGAAGGAAATTTTTTCCTGCATCGAAGGAAATTCTTTCCTGCATCGAAGGAAATTTTTTCCTTCAAATTGCAGGATTTTTATTGGCATATTTCCTTCAAAATTGCAGGAAAATATTTTCTTTACACTTTAGAATTTATTTTACGATGGTGGAGGAAAATTTTTCCTCCAATTGAACATTCCACCAGCTTTCCTGCAAATTGCAGGAAAGATTTTCCGTCAATTTTTTTTTGTGTAGATACTTTAAACTTTATATTATCCTTATATATATATATTGGTGCTATATAGAAATTGTGATTTATGAATATTATTAATTAAGTTATGTTGTTGAATTGTTATCGTGATTTTGAAGTTGTGTTAAATAAAGTGACAAAATATCTTATAGGGGTATACGCATAAAATTTAAGATAAATTTCTCTATTTATTTCATGTATTTGTTTTATAAAACTGATGAAACAAAAACGTGGATATATTTTAATAAAGCAAAATTTTTCGGAAAACATGTTTTCAATTGTAACAAATTGCTTAGTTGTACTAAATTTTATTTATGATTTTTTAGAAAAATTTAAAATTTAATTTTAGGAATTAAGAAATATTAGGAAAGTTTATATTATTGTTTGTTAAAAGTCAATAAATTTTTTTTGAATTAGGATGAAAAAAGTTGTATACTAAAAAGTTTATTTACTAAAATTTAGACTCTTTATTTGTGTAAAAATTGTGAAAATATAATTTTTAAAAACTATGTATAGTAAGAAAGAAAAGGTAAAAATCTAAAGATTTAAGTTTAGATAAGTTTTTATATATAAATAAGCCTTTTTTAATATTTTATCATTCATTCATTTATACATTTATTGTAATAATCATCATATATATTGTAAACCGTAAGTCACTATTTTTTATGTAATGTTTTTTATTAATTAATGTAGGTGGCCACGGTGTTCTCATTTATATTGTATTGTTACTGTACTTTCTTAAGATTCCAATAAAAGTTATAAGTTTAGTATAGTCATCACTTATAAAATTTACTGTATTTATGAAGTATATATTTTGAATAGTGTTTAACATAATTGGTTTATCACATATTTTTCAATTTAAAAATATTTTAATATCGAGGAAACACTATAAAAAGAAAATAAATTAAACTAAATATCATGATAGTAATAGCAATATTTAACAAATTAGCATAAATAAATTATAATTTAAACATTCATTGCCGATACTATATTATAACTATACATCTTTAATAAATCACTTACAAGTAAAATGATAAAAGTTATATAAATTAATTCTCTCTACACAATGAGAAAAAGCATAATAAATAAAACACCTAATAATTTAAATTAATTTTTATTTAAAATCCGACAAATCAGTACATTAAATCATTCGCATATATCAAAAATATACATTCCGGCTCGCTTGCTTGAGGGGCCGCACAGGGGTAAAATTTCGCTCATCACAAACGAGAGCGAGCGAGAAAAAAAAGATGCTCACTCGCTTAACAAAAAAATTGTATTCATGTTTTAAAATTATTGTAACATAAATTCAAAGTATTATAATTAATTTGATGATTATTTATTGAAAAAAAAGTATTTATATTTTATCATCTTATTTCATTTGTTTTCTATTACCATTAGTCAATTTTAAAAATGGCAACTTTTAATTCAATTATTAAGCAAATATTTTGATTTATGACACAAAAGCAGCGATAATTCACTGTCTTAAATTTGAATCTGTTTACCAACCAACAACATCTTCAACTTTATGGTATAAACATGCTATAAAACACAAAGAAAATGTTGTTAGAATGAAAGATTTATTAAATCACAAGACCTTTTGCAACATTTATAAAACTGTTTACAAATCTGAATATAAAGAAGGTGAAGATAATAATTTTTTGTTATCCGTGGTTCACCAGAAAAAAACCCAAGAATACGACCTAATATAAATAGATAAAAAAATCCGTTTACATAAACAAAAGATGTTTCTATGAGAAAACAACAGAACTTGAAAGGAATTTAACATTAATTATAGTCTCTCACAATCTTCCAATTATCATTTTAGAGAATCAGTTTTTCCAAAAGTTGTAGGAGATTCAAATTGTAATCCTTGTGGATTCTTCGGAAGTTGTGAAGGCTCCCGAGGCTTTTACATTATAAAACATGAAACTTTATACAATAGTTTATTTAAGTAAGGTTAATAAAAAATATAATAAAAGTAACAATATATATGTTATAATTTAACTAATGTTTTAAGTACTCTTCATCCATTCATTATATCGTTCTCAAGGTGAGAGGCGTGTTTCATTTGGTAGATTATGCATACATTTGGTTGACACAGCACATTCCATGTTCACAAAATGCTATGATAACATTCGTTGATAAAATAGCTAAAATAACAATGCCAAGTATTGCACATGAAGTAAGGGAAAAAGTTATAACCACTTCTTTAAAACATGGAAATTTGATTAGCATTTGTTTTGATGAAATAAGTAGTGAACCTTTTTAAGTTTTGTGGAATTTTATATAGTGGAATTGACAATTAATTAACAACTTTTAAAGGTGTTGGAATAAAATACATTAAATGCTAAGAAAAAACAGAAACTGGTGTGTTTATGACTGGATTTAAGAAAATAACAACAGGTACATTATCAGTTGAATTAAGTAAAATTATAATAGACTTGATGGAACCATTAAAATAAATAAATATAATAAGTGTACAACAAATGAAGCAGCAAATGCAAAAAAATGTACAACTGTATTTGTAAAATATGATAATGATACATATCATTGTGGTGCACATTTAGTTAATTTCGTCGTTTAAAATAGTATGGTTAAAAAGAATTAGCAAATATTTGTTGTAAAGTTAGTTCTCTTGTTAAATACGCGCATACACCAAAAGGGAATAGAGTGTTGCCAGTATTCCTTGAAGGAAGTGTTAAAACAAGATGGAATTCTCTGTATCTTTCATTCATTACTATTTTAAGAAATCAAGCAAAGATTACTCAATTTTTTTGCAACAGAATCTTGTAATAATTATACTGGTAAACCATTAAGTTATGCAGATTTCAGGATGATAGAAAATATTGCTAACTATCTTGACATTTACTTTCAAAGTACTTTGTTTTTTCTAAGAATAACACATCAATTTCTATGATTCTTTCAGTCTTTCTGGATTTGCTTGCTTACTCAAAAGCTTATCATAAAAGAATAAATAATGATAATGATGATAAAAATATTTCTTATTTTATCCTTGATGATAATAAACTTCCAAAAACTAGAGATGATCAATGCATTGAAATAGAGCAAAGTCACAATGATAATATAACATATTCAGATAGTAAAGAAGATATTGAAAGTAATTTTAAAGAAACTATAAATAATGATAACATTAAAGAACTTTTAAAGAAATTTCAATTAGAACTAGAAATAAAATTATAAAATTGTTTTACTATTCAATCCTCAATTTGCTTTCCGTCGCTTATTAACTAGGAAAATTATTTCATTTGACTTTCTATTGAAAGAATTGATTAATTAGAAGAATCAAATATTAATATACAAAATAAACCAACAGTAAGAGATGAAAACGATACTGATTTTCTTTATTCTGAAATTGAAAAAAGTAAAAATAGTAACGAAAAATTTAATATTATAAGAGAAATATATCGTAATAATAAGGATATAAAAAAACCTCATCTCAAATTTCCAACAGTTGGCCTTCTTTTCATAAACTTGCTACAAGATATAGTTTTTGTTTTCTAAGAAAATTCTCTCTTCTGGATGCCATAAGAAGTAAAAAAAAAGTCGCCTTTTAGATAGTAATATCGAAAATCTACTTATACTAAAAACAGCATATCGCAAAAAAGCAAAAGTTTAAATAAATTTTTTTTTGTTTCTATACTAAAAAGAAATAAAGAAAAAAAATTTGTCTCTCACACAACTCTCTTCAAATTTAACTGATTTTTATGGGTAAGTAGCCAAAAGATGTGTTTTTTTCTAACTTAGTGGGAAAGAAGGTTCTAAAAAGTTTTAGGTCACAATTAGCCATGTCATCTTTAAAAAACATTCTTTTTTAGCCTTTTTTAGCAAAGATTTGACCAGGGGTAAACGTTATTTAAAAATAGATAATATACAATGGTTTATATATCATTTAAAAGGTATACTATCAGAATAGGGGAAAAACACAATTATATCCAATTGTATCAAAAATTGACCGAGTTATGGTCCAAAGAGTGGTAACCGTTTTGAAAAAAAGGGTTAAAAGTTTAATAGTTATAATTTAGTAATTACTTGATGAAAAAAAATAAAATATTATCTGTTATATAGATCTACATCTAATTTAAAAAACAAGTATCTAACGATGTTTATAACTCAACTACGAAAAAAGTTATTTTAATTTAAATGTCAACTTTTTTGCTTTTTTTTCATTTTTATTGTAAAAATCAATTTTGTTCCAGACATAACTCTTTCCAAACTCGATCAAATTTTATAGTCAAATAGTCATTTGATGTATTTTTTTTCAACTTAGTGCGGAAAATGGATTTAAAAACTTTTAATTTATAATTGGCTAAATTATTTTTAGAAATCATCGCTTTTAAGATCATTTTTGCATAGTTTTGTTCAGAAATAACTATTTTAAAAGTAAATGAAATTTTATGGTTTATGACTTATTTGAAAGATACAATTTCAGATTAGTACGGAAACACAGTAGTATTAAGAATGATAAGAAATTGGCCAAGTTATAGATCAACAAGTGATGACTATTCTTTTGGTAAAAATTAAAATGTCAAATAGCTTTTACTTAACAATATCTCTATAAAATTAAATAGATATAGTTTTTTTTACATTGATTTAAACATAACTTAAAAAATAAAACTATTGAGAAGTTTATTGCTTATTTGTAAAACAGATTATACTAATTTTAATAATAATTTTCTCATATTTTCTTCATTTTTTACACAAATATCGGTTTTGCCTTTAGCACAACCTATTTAAACTTGATTTATTTTTTGTGGTTTAAAAATCAATAAAAATTTTTTTAACTTTAGAGGAAAAAAAACTTCATAACTTCCAAACCAAAATTGGCAAAGTTATCTTTTAGAAAACAACATTTTTGAAAAATTTTTGTGTAGTTTTTTTTCCCGAATAACGTTTATGATAGTAAATTAAATTTTTATTTTATAACTTATTTCAAAGGTACAAAGTAGAAATTAAATAGAAACTTAATTCTAAGAAGTTTGACCAAAAATTTACCAAATAATAAACCAAAGAGTGATATCTTTTTGTTTAAGTGAAAGCATTATAATAAAATATATTTGGAAGATAAATAAAGAAATTAAAGAAATTTATTTTTAACCTTTATTAAATTTATACAGTATAAAATTTAAAAAAAAATTTTTAATTATAAAAATTATTATTTTCTTTAATAAAAACAAAATTAATACTACATCTTGCAAACATTTGCAATTTTTTCATTATATTTAATTGTCATGTAGGTGTATTTAAAGATTAAATAAAACTTTTACTTTGTATATCTGATTAAAAAAAAGAGATACCTTAGTCACAAATTATAAAAAAATTATTAAAAATATAACTATATTTTAAAATTTTGTAGTTAAGTAGTAATGATGTAAAACAAAGATTTTTATTACACATGAAATATAATGTGTCATGAATTATAATTTTATTAAATTTAAATTCAATTAATAATGAAATTAAATTATTTTAATGAGTAAAACCATGCATCTTTAAATAAGAAAGAAAATAGTGGTCATTGGTCATCAATAAAATAATTAAAAAAAAAAACATATATAAAGCGATAGTCAGTATAATTTGAACACATTTAATTTTGCTGACTATTCGTAAGTTAAAATTTCTTTTCTTGATTGTTATTTTATAGGTGGCCACGAATAAAGAATTAAATAAAACTCGTCTAATTTACTGCCACAAAACTTTTTATTAAATAAAAATTTTACTAATGTTACTAAGTAAGATTGTTTTATCTTTCAAAAAAACAAATAATTGAAATACCAAACAATGGTTAAAAAATTGGTCAACATGTCATTATTAAATTAATTAGTTATTGAATATTTATGAATAAATTAACTTTATAATTTGTAATATGTGTGAATAGATAATTTTATAAAACAAGAAGGTTACTTTATACTAAAGACAATTACAATGGATTGTTTCAAGAAAAATGTAAAAGTGCGATGCCTAACATGCTTCGTAATTACTTTAGTCTCATGATTTGCTATTGATCATCTTTTGTAAGGCATTATGACACTTTTACTAATTTTAAAAATTACTTAATTGAAGATTATTTAATAAAATACAACGGTAATAAAGAAAGAGCTAAAGCTCAAGACATTTTTGATATTAGAAATGTTCAACAGTCTAATAACCTTAACGGCAATACTAATTTACCTGAAGTCAATTTCAATATTATAGAAATTGACTATGTTGAAGATAAAGATGTTCTAAAAAGGTTAGGTGACGAAAATTTAAAATCAGCTAACGAAAAACAGAAAAACTTTACTAATAGAATATTAAATATTATTGTTAATAATTTCTTAGATAAACGTTGCTTCTTTTTAGAAGGACCTGCAGAAACAGGTAAAACATTTGTTTTCACAACGTTATATTACTTGCTTAGAGCTGAAGATAAGGTAGTACTTAATTGTGCTTCAACAGGAATTGCAGCTACTTTTCTTAGAAATGGACAAACAGTTCATTCTATGTTTTCAGTGCCAATTGCCCTATACGATAGTAATTTTAGGCTATCAAAGCTCAATAAATTACGTACTACTATGCTTGAAAAAGCTTCATTAATAATAATTGATAAAGCATCTATGCTTAGTAAGTATGTAATTAATTATCTTGATCAACAACTAAAAAAAGTTTGCAAGAATAATCTTCCATTTGTGTGGAAAGCCATTATATGTGGTGGTTATTTTAGACAAACATTGTCAATCTTACCAAATTCTACAAGGCACCAAAATGTATTGTTCTCTACTAAGTATAGCCATCTTTGGAATGTTCATTTTGGGACAGTGAAACTTATCAAAAACATGAGGATTAAAGAAAACGAAATAGATTTTGCCAAATGGGTTTTAGATATTGGTGATAATGCTCTTCAAATAAATGAAGATGGCGAGGTAGATATACCACCACTAAATCTCCAATCAACAGGAAATTTAGTTAATGATATATTCGGAGCTAAAAATGAAAACATATTAGAAAAATCAAACTAAACAATTTTTGCTCCAACAAATGCCATTGTAAAGACTATTAATAATAAATTATTAAATACTCTACCAGGCGATGTAAAAAAAATATTTTCAGCCGATTCGATAAGAAAAGATTTGGATACAAATAAAAATTACTACACCATGCCTATTGATAATTTAAATCAGTTGACACCTAGCGGTTTACCACCATATGTGTTGAATCTCAAGGTTAATGCTGTTATTATTATTCTTCGTAACTTGAACATCAAAGAAGAACTTTGTAACGGAACAAGATTGAGAATTATAAAGATTAGTAAAAAAATCTTGACATGTATTCATTTGTCAGGATTAAATAAAGATAAAACTGTTCTTATACCTAGGATAGTTTTATATAGTTCTGAGGGAAAATACCCTTTTACATTAACAAGGAAACAGTTTCCTGTAAGACTTGCCTTTGCTATGACCATTAATAAAAGTCAAGGGCAAACATTAAGTAAAGTTGGTGTAGATTTAACAACACCAGTATTTTCACATAGACAATCGTATGTGACTTTTTCACGTGTAAAAAGCCCTGATTGTCTATTTGTAAAAACAGAATCTGATGAAACAAAAAATATTGTTTATTCAGAAATATTTAATGCATAGATTCTAATCAAATAGTGAAAATATGGAGAACAATTAAATGGCAGTATGAAAAGCAGATGAAGGACCAAGACAATGAATCAAGAATAATTTTTTAACATTTTTAATTAAATGATTGTATTTTAAATTGTGTTTTTTTATTTCTTTGAATAACAATTTTTCTATACAAATATTTCGAATTATAACTTATAGTCAGATAAATTCAAGAAATTTCTCTTGACACAAAATAAGTTATGGTACGAATTAAGCTAAATTTAATACCATTCATTTATTTCGTGACTTTTTGGTGTAATCTCCATCAAAAAAATATATATGATGAGCATATATGAGATACATCTATTATTTTTTACATTCATTATATCGAGTTTAATACATTGTCTTATATATTTTAATTATCATTGTATATTTTTTAGGCTATACACTATCTTAAATAAAATTTTAACTTTATTATTAAATTCTCTTATAAAAAAATATGCTCTGCAGACCAGACGTGACCTGCCGAAGGCAGGTTTAAAGCTAGTTAAACAGATAAAAGTAAGGGGTTATAAAGCACATAGTGTTATTCGTCCCATTCTACGTACTGTCTCATTGTAAGCTAGGCGCTTTCTATTTCAGTCGACAATTATAAGCTGCTACACATATGCATGCCGAACATCCGCTTTAACTAAGAATGCCTTATATGACATAGCCTGCTTGGGTCGAAAATTTATATTTTTATGTAAACTAATAAATGCGGAGAAAATTCCTAGTAAAAAAAATATACCCAGTGATAAGAGAATTCCAATAACTCTTATCTATACATATGCTAAGGTTGAGCCAATATAACAATATGTTCTCAAAATCAGGTGTAGGTTCCTTCATAACATTCACTATAACGGCTCTCTAGCCTTAAAGCCTACTGTTGTACTACCCTTATGGATATAAAAGAAAAGTTGGCAGACCTAGAGAATGATATCTTGATAATATTAAAAAACATAACTTATTAAAATTTTTGTTAATTCTGTTAAATTATACAGAACAGAATTTATTTGTAACATTGTACCTTTACTTGTTAAGAATAGTACGTAAATAAATAAAATCGTTTTGTTGATTTATGTTTTAGTCAAAGAATGATACTTATTTTTATTTTAACATACGTGGATAAAATTAATTTCTCTAGTAATCTTGCTAATTTATGGCTAAACTTTGAGCAAATATAATACTTATTCAAAATAAACTTTCAATATAATATTGTTAACTACTACATCTAAGACATATAAAGCTAAGTTTTGAATTAATGTATATAAATCAAAAATATTATTTAAAATGTTTTCCAATTTATTAAACCTTTTTTAGTTTTAAACGAATGATTAAGCGATTTATAATCACATGATAGTTTAAATGTAAAATATTTTTTGTTAAAATTGCTAGTTATATAGAAATACTAAAAATTTTATTGAGACACTCAAGGTCCCGTTAAACAACATAAAGTAAATTTTATAAGTGATGACTATACTAAACTTATAACTTTTATTGGAATCTTAAGAAAGCAAAGTAACAATACAATATAAATGAGAACACCGTGGCCACCTACATTAATTAATAAAAAACATTACATAAAAAATAGTGACTTACGGTTTACAATATATATGATAATTATTACAATAAATGTATAAATGAATGAATGATAGAATATTAAAAAAGGCTTATTTATATATAAAAACTTATCTAAACTTAAATCTTTGGATTTTTACCTTTTCTTTCTTACTATAAGTATATAAACATATTAATTATAAATAAATATAATATCGGCAATGAAAACTTTTCTAATTTACTTATAAATTAGATTGTTAGCAAATTCTAAAAAAATATGATTTAGTAACAAATTGGTAAAAAAGATGACAAAAATTGTTTTAAGAAAATTTTAAGAGATTAGTACAATAAGGTTGTAAACTGTTGTTTGTATAATAGTAGTTGATACCAATTTGACGTTGAACATGTAATTTTTAAGTAAAAAATAAATTTTCCTCGCTTATATACAATTTCAGAGAATATTTACTTTTTAAAAATTGCTGCGATTATTAATCCCATTATAAAGTAATAACTTTTTAACTTCGCTATAAAAATTTAAACCGTTAAAGAAAGCAATGTAAAGAGATTTTAATAAATTATTCGGAAAAAAAATTGAACATTGAAAATTATATCCAAAAAAGCAGTTAAAAAATATGGGAAAAGCGAATTATTTAACTAAAACTATATATTAAATTCTGAGAATGATTGCGGTGAAATAGGTATGTTCTACACACAACCTCATTGAAACAGTCGAAAGAACGTCAGTCTTATAGCACAATGGTCGTTAGCTTGAGAATCACACGGAATATTTTTTTTAGAGTTTTGATACCTTTAGATGGGTTATTGAAATAGTTTATTATCTTTATGTTTTTTGTAATTTTAATCATAATTGTTAAAGTATATTAAAAAATATTTTTATAACGAGTAAAGAAAAAGGGATTTTTCTTTTTGATAGATCTTGATGTGTCTTGGAGAGCGCGAACAAGAGTTCTCTTTTTCTTCGTCTTAAGAAGTATATAGATGGGATATTTTTGTTTTTTGTCACTCAATATAATTCCTTAAATTTTTGTATTGTGTCTCTACAATTCTATTTTCCAATGTCATTATGTAAAATTGTCGTTTAATTTTTTGTAACTTAATTATTATTATTTTTAATGTATTTTGTGTTTTTTTTATAGAAGCGTATACACCAATTTAATAACATTTTTACTTAACGTTTTTTCTTTGACAAATTTAATTTATTTATAATGACAAGCATATTTTTAACAATTCTATAACTGTTACATATAAATTTTTTTAGTATATAATCATATATTTGCTTATATACATGATGGGTCAAAATATGTACTACAATTGTAATAAAATGTTTTTAATAAGATGTTTGTTATGTATAGTAGTGCCTTTACAATTATAATTTTTAAATATTTATACCGTCTAATTATTGACTGAATGAATTGTAGAAAAAATTATGTAGTTTTGAATACAACTGTGATTCATGTTTTGGTAACATTGTGTAGTGAGGCATATGATAAAGAAGTAATTAGTATACATATTTTATGTAATGTAACATTAACTTGTAGAGAGTATAAGGCTCGGACATTTCAGGAAAATGGACTAACTCAATGCTAACTAAGTTTAACGTTGTTTATAGCATCAAGATATTTTATAATACTTGCCCAGAATAAGAATCATTGATAGGAGAGACAGTATTAAAATATAATCTTAATTCTTACTTATATATTCCTGGTTTACATCTTTATATTTATAACAAACACTAATGGAATGCTTACATTTTATATCGTATTATGTTAAATTAGAAGCTTCTGTGAGACTCTAAGAATTCATCGACTTCTATGTGATAAATGATAAAATATTAGAAGGTCAATTAAATGTAAACAAGAAGTTTCAACAATAAAATTAAACTTAGATATAAAAAATTTTATATGACAGTAAAATATTTGACTTTAAATTATATGGTTGATTCACAGTCTATTCCAATAGGTTTTGGTGGCATAATGTATGTGAAAAATAGCTTTTGATGTACTGCATTTTTGACATGCCTTAGTGGCACCAAAAGTACAATAATTTTCAATTGTATCTAACATACTATAAGTTCCACATGGAAAATATTTGATAAATTCAACATTATTAATAATACCGTTTTTATGTGGAAGATAAATATGATATTTTTCATGACTTTTCTCATCATTATTGCATAAATCTTGTCTTGCTTTTATATTTCTAACCAAATCAACTTCAAAGTTACTACATTTTGAGTATATTTTCACTTCTTTAAGATTTTTATTATTAATAAATAAATTTTTAATCATTAAAGAATTGACGAGACAAGTACATCTACACTCTAAGAGAAATAAATTGGATAATTTTTTCAATCATTGATAATTCATAATTTTTTGGAATATTTTTATCAGTAAAACATAGATTTTTTAAATATAGTGAATTAACGTATCTTATTTTTTGGATAAATTGAGAAAAACTTTGGAAATCTGGATTGTTATTAACTTCAATATGCAATGATTGTACTGATGTACCTGGTTTAAAATAACGATTTAATATGTCAAAAACAATAGTTTTTCCATTGGTTTTAACCCAAACATACTCAATATCGAATAGATTCACTTTTTTGAGATAATATTCTATATCATCTACTTTTATCTAAAGTGAGATGTTGATTTAAAAAAAATGATTTAAATAAATAAACCTACTTCATCTATTAAAATGGAAAATCGTTCAAGATTTATAAATTTATCTTCACAAAAAAATGAACAGTAAATTTCTAAAGTATCTTCTTTGTTATAGAAGCTTGACATATTTAACATTTTCATTTTTGGTTTTTGAAAGAAATCCAAATTTGAATTAACAAGAGTATCAAAAAATTTAGATACTAACTTTACTTTATAAAGTGTTCTCCAATCAACATTTTTAAGAATAAGTTTTATTACTTCGTTAGGAAGGTGCATAATAGGAAATACAAACGTATTATTATAAGAAAACATTATAAAAGAATTTGAAAGCGTTAGTAAATTTTTTATATATTTTAAAGTATAGTAATAACCTTTTAACAAACAAATAAAATTGCTTGTTTTTATAAAAATTGGCATTTGAAAACAATAAGTTTTAGAATTAAATAGCGTTAAATCTAAAGTTAGAAAGTTTTAAATAAAATATATCTTTATCTATACCTAACAGCAAATAATAATGTTATTTGTTATAAAGCTACATTGCAACTTTATGTGAAACTGAAAATTTTTTTCTTAATAAATCAAATTATTTATAGTATTCCTAATAATGTAATTTAAATAAAATTTTATGATTAATGTAAAACAGAATTTTAATGAGAAGTAATGATATATTACGTGTAAAATAATTTACCAAGTAAATAATGGTTAAAAAATTTAGGAAACATGTGAACTCACTACTGCTATTTTGCATTTTTCGACATTAGGAGAATATATATTAACAATGAGTATTTTATCCTGTAATGTGTATTAATCTTATTGTTATAGCACATTTTCTTTTCTTATTAACATATACAACCTTTTATTAAATATAAATAATGCAATAACACGGACTTTAAAAATTATAAAAACTTTCATAGATGGCAATTTTTTATAATATAAATATACGGGTGGCTACATAAATCTCCCCAAACATTTGCATAAATATCTCTGCGAATAGATAAGCTACAAACATAGTATTATAATTATTTTTTAGTCGAGATACATCCCATTTTAAATCTATAGATTCCATAACAAAATACGGATTCTAGGCGGAGTTATTAAATTTTGAAATTTATGTACATTTTTGGACTTTCATCAACTCTAACTTTTTTATTTAAAAAGATATTTGCATGTTAGATGCAGATTCTGAAAAGTGCAAAATCTTTTGTACTAATTCCCAAAATTACACGAAAATTGAAGTCTGACAACTATGTTTAATTTTTAAAAAAAGTTCAAAATCTTGATTTTTGCTAATAATCCATGTTTTTTAAGAATACAAATTTAATCAGGTAATTTCTAAAGAATGCTTTACTAATATTCTGATAGAGTGAGTAAAGCTCTATCAAATAAGCTTAGTATTACTGAATTTAATTACGTTTGAAGAAAGTTACGAATAGTCCAAAATTGACGATTTTTTACAATAATTCTAACAAGAAAGAAAATATGTCAATCTTTTTCAAATTTTCGGATAATAATTATGTTTTATTTTTAAAAGTATTCACAATACTCTTCTATTTTTATAATTACTCGCTCATATTTTAAAATAGAGAATATGAGATTATAAGTGGACATACGAAAAATTTAAAAGACACATTATAATTGCTCCTACAGAGTAATATCTATACAAAATAAAATAAAATTATAGTAAATGACGTAAAAATGTTGAAAAAAATATTTTTTTTTCTAAAATTTGACTGATAATCAAAATTACAATACTTTAAACAATGTATTTACAAATACGTAACAATCTGTTAATTAATAAATATAAGAAGTGATATTATTGCTGTTAAAATATCGTAGACGTAGGAAAAAGTATTATTTGTATTTTAATTTTTGAATAAAAGTATCAAAAAGTCGACTTTGGCAAATCATAACTCTTTTTAAATCAATTGCTCAAAACCGTCATAAATTTATTCGATAGAGCTTTGCTTGCTCTATCAGAATATTAAATAAATTTCTTAAAAATTTACCTGATTAAATTTTTATTCTTAAAAAACATGAATTTTCGGCAAAAATCAAAATTTTGAACTTTTTTTAAAAATTAAACATAGTTGTCGGACGTCAATTTTCATAAAATTTTAAAAGTTATTACAAAAAACTTTACACTTTCAGAATTTGCATTAACCATGAGAATAACTTTTTTAATAAAAAAAATTAAGTTGATGAAAGTCAAAAAATGTACTTAAATTTCAAAATTCAATAGTTCCGCCTAGAATCCATATTTCGTCATGAAATTTATAGATTTAAGATGGTATGTATCCCAGCTACAAAATGATTATAATACCATATTTGTAGATTATCTATGCGTGGAGATATTTATACAAATGTCTGTAAAGTTTTAAGTAGGCCATCTTGTATAATGCATTAAACTTATAAGAATGTTTATGTTTATAAAAGAATAACACGTACATATGTGTTTAAAGAAGCGTATTCTTTACAGATGTCGGATAACATAATGATTTGAAATTTTTTCAGTAATGTTTTTATAAATTATAAAACAATGATTGAAATTAATATTTTAATTAGTCTAATAAATTGTAAACTATTCTAAAAAAATTCTATTATCTCTTAAAATTATATTATAATTCGTTTTATTTCTCCCTACAGTCGCCTCATTACACTCAAAACCTTTTGCTTTTTATTTTCCAGTGTTTACCAAAAAGACGGAAATTTTCTGATAATTAAAAAAATTCATTCATTTTCTATTATATGATTAAAATGTTTATAATGTATATTTTCAGATTTTATATTTTTGTAGTAAAAATGGTAGCAGTTGGAGATGAATATTATGTAAGTACATTTTAATGGAAAGATAATATTTTTATACTTATATTCATTACAGATATGACTCTAAAAAATTTTTTGAAGTATTCCCATGTTATCAAAAGATAGGTTTAAAATGTTTCTTTATTATTATAACTTTATTTATAAATTAATTTTGTATGAAAGTTCATACTTACAAGGTATGCTGGATATTATAGTGTTGGATGTTTTGGAGAATGACAGGAATTCTATATAAAGGTTCATATTAATTAATTTATTGTATGTATTATGTTTTTTTATTTTATAATAATTTAAATGTTGTTAATAAATATTTAATTTATGTATGTTTTTTATCAATGTTTTGTAACAGTAAATAATCAAACGCGTTGACACCTAATGTCATCATATAATTTAGTATATAAGGTTTAACATTTTATAATTATTACACATTCGTTGTCATTGTATTTTACCTCTCGATATAGAGGGTAAGTTATTATATTGTATACCTTTTTTTTTTATATCTTTTTTATAGTCCGTTTATAAAGTTTTAATATAGTTAGTATTTCGTAAGTAGGCGCCAGCATATATAAAAGCTTATTATTTTTCTTAACATTTTTAACAGTATACATGAAGCATATTGTATACTATTTAAGAAGAAATTGAAAATTTCTTTATAAAAAACGCTTTGGGATAATGTAAAAATTTTTTGACAGTTGGAAATGACATCCAATTTTGGCGTAAAATTTTCTGATAGTTAGGTTTTACGTGTTTACTGACAAGATTAAAGTTTTTGAAATATGACTGTTTATTTGATAAGGTCGAATCTCGATGGTTGAACGCCAATGGTAAAAGTTTAGAAGTAGCATAATTAATTGAAAACAAGATCACTAGAAAAATGCCAAGATTACAAAAAGATTTAATTAAAATATAAAAATATGTTTTAATTTTTTTTTCTACCTGACAAGTTGAGATTTACAGAAATATTTTCGAAAATATTAGCTGCACCTAATTCACGCTGACATTTAAAAAAGTTTCGATTTTGTCAGGTGCAGCTGACAAACTTCCTTTGAGGTGGCAAGTTATCTATTCAATATTTTGCATCAAAAAGACAAAACATTATTCCAACTAAATTATTTTTTGAATACGCGGCAAAACGTTGTTCCAAGATAATAATTTATGGTTATATTAATAAAAAAAGAAGTTGATTATTAAATTAATGATAAATAATTTATGGTAAACAAGAGTTAAAAGTGCAGTTGATACCTCTATTTTGTAAATTGTGAAAAATAATTTTTTAAAATGTATTTTTGACGATATTATAAAAGTTTATGAATAATTTAAAATAAATTTGAATTAGCTTTTATTTTTATGGTAGATATAGCGTATAAGTATATATATAATTCAATTATTAATAGGATTTTTTATATTATATTAAATGTGATAAATAAAATAAAAACAAACAACTACTAATATTTTTTAAAAACAGCAATAACGACTTGATCTTGAGAAAATTCAAAGTAGGTAGAATATAAAGAGTCGTTTAATTGTACCCATAAATTCTCTAAAGAAACATATGCCGTGTAATGTTGATTATAATATGTAATGGCTCAACAAATTACATATGAAATATCTACAAAATTATATACTTCTCTTTTTTCTATTTCTACAGCAGCATCATTAAATATAGATCTTGAATATCTATCAATATGTACAAACATATAATCAGGTGCTTTTTTCACTTGTATATGTTCATAAAAATTAATTTTGTTGAACAATTTGTATATAAAACTTAATAACATTCATATTTAACATCAAAATAAACCTTAATAAGAATTTCAATTTTAACATATCCTGGAGCAGGTTGAGGAATACTGACTCTTAAAAATAAACTTTGAAATTAATAATAAGATTCATTTTTACATAAATTACAACAGCGCTTAACATTAAGTAAACACTTTACTAAATTGTTTAAGTTTTTTTGCATACTTCCAATCTCAATTCTTCATTTAATTTATCAAGGAAAACTTCCATAAAATCACAAACATCATGCATTTCTGGAGGAACAAAAAATTGTGATATTTTTTCATTTGAATAAAAAGATTGAGAATCAACAAGTAGTGGACTTTTCTTGTATTCGTTGTAGAAATTTATAAAATTAACTCTTAACTCATTTTTTGAAGTAGAATTCTTATACTTAAGAACGTTAATTACTTCATATATCTTGATAATTACCTGTATACTTGAATTTGTAAAACAGTACAAACCACTGTTTATGATACCATTTATATTTGCATGCTTTAATAATTGTGGAATCTTACGAAGAGGATAAATATTTGGTGTTTGTTCATTTTCAAGAGAATTTTGCTGCGTACTTGGATCAAAAACTTCACAAATATTATCTTCCAACTTACTATTATAAAGAGATAATAAACCATTAAGATTATCCATTATTTTTTCACAAAGAAGTAAACGCGACAAAGCATAAAGATAATTCTCAGTTGTTATTTCTTTACTATCATAATTATCTTGCAGTTTATTAATCATAGCATCTAGTAACCAATATGTACGTCGTTTAAGAGAAGAAAAATAACAAAGTGAATTGAGTTTTAAATGAGCAATTTTAAGTTCAACTTAATCAAAATATTCTCTAAGTTTAGACATTACTTTTTCTATAGTAACGGTATTTGAAGCACTAAATCTTTTTTACTGTAGAAAGAAAAGACTCTGCAACATTCGTGGAGCAGCAACTTTTTCTTTACTTACAAAGTGAAGATAATAGAATATTCGAATAAATCCACCGCTTTTGAAAATAATCAAAAAATTTTTTAACTTTTCCAACTACTACATCTTCTAAATCTCCAGAATTACATAAATCATCAAAATCCAATTTAATTTTTTTGTACACTTCAATAATCTCTTTTTCTGGGAGAAATACTAATGAAAAAAAGTGGTGAATATAAACACCAAGAATTCTTTCGAGCTTTTTTTAGGATTCTTTCAAGAGGGATAATCTTTCATCAAACCAAAACTATTTATTTCACGGAAAAAAGCATTACTGTAGTGAAAGAAGCAAAGGCTAATTTTCTCCTGTGCTATTTCAAAAGTATTCTTTATTGAATTAATTACAGCATACCTACGACCAACAATCCATTCATCAGATGAAAAAACAGCTTTGTGCTCAATGTAGAGAATTCTTTTTAAATAAGAAAAAGCTTCTGTATAAACTGTTTCAGAACTATCTTTTAAAAATAGTATGGCCAACGGAAGCCATATATCTCATTTTAATCCATTACTTTATTTTTTTTTTCTAATTTTCCATGTATCGTATATAATTGAGCAAAATATCTTTTATTAATCAACGAATAGCATACTTTAGATAATAAAATTTTATATTCTTTTAATTTTTCTAGCAGTGTAAAACTTGAAAACATAATGAAATTTTTTGACAAAATTACACCTTTAATTATTGGCCTAAACCATTTGAAGTATCTCCAGGGAAACGTAGTAGTGAAAATTTAACTGTAGAACTTGAATTTATTACATAGTGAATGTAACTATAAAAATCATTTTTGTTAATACCATTTAATTGATGTTAACGACCACAAAGAGTTCTTTATTTTGAAGAGTTTATAAGATGCTTAAAAATATCTTGCAAATGTTGCCTCCGATTTTCACATAATTTCTTTGTTGAAAATTTAATCTTAGTATAATTTAGTTGAAAGTCAGAAATCAAATTTTCTACTAAATGCTTTATCAATTCTTCAATTTCTTTACTTATTAACTTTACAAACTTAATCGGAAGGCAATTAGAACAATGAAATTTATTTCTACCAGAGTTTAACATTTTTCATTTGATCCATACTTTTAAAAAATAAAGTAAGTTTGTCCTTTTTGATTTACATTTGTAGAATCTTCAACAACAGTACAGACGCTACAAGGATAATACAAAAATGTTCCATTTTTGGATTCATTCGTATCATGACACGTGTAAGCATATCCGTCTAATTCTAATATATCAGGATTTCATTTTATAAAAATTTTATTTCTACTTTTACGAAAAGATATTAATTTGAAATAAAATTTTCTTCACTACTATATAATTAAAGTCAAAAATATCAAATAAAATTTTTTTGCATTTATAATTATTTAAATTGTCATTATCATTTTCATCTCTTAAAGATTCATCTAACAATTTTTCTGTTGAAATGTCTTCGCTATTTATTCAACTGTAGTTACAGAAATCTTATTTTTAAACTCTTCATATCTTTTTGATGTATCTTCATCTCTTTCTATCAAAACCATTAATTTTTGGAGATTATTTTTTACTGCTTTGTAACCTTTTTTAAAATTTATTTTATCAAGTTCTATTTCCAGTTCACTTACATTAACTTGCACATTGTTTTGTAATGCCTAGATATTTTGTAAAAATTTAATCTATATATTTAACATACTTTAAGAACAAAAGAAAAAAATAACCCTTCTTCAATTGAATTGAAACGAAGAAAATTTAAAGAATTTGTTGAACTTGATGGAAAAACTTTACTAACCATTTGAAAATAATTATTTGATTTTTGAAGAATGATCATAAAATAAAGGCAATTTCTTGAGTAGTCATTTGAGATGCAATTTAATAAGTTGTATAAGAACCCATTATCGTAAATATAAAGATTTACTTTAAGTGATTTTGCTATGTGAGTTTCAAGTTTAAGAAAATTTGTATCATTTAGATCTACATTAAATATATCACTCTTTCGAGAATTTAAACCAAGATCCAAAAAAAAGAAGATTTACCTTAATAACATATTATCATTAAATTTAATATTTTTGCTACTAACACTTACAATTTTTTATTTAAATTATCAAAAAATACATGTTTAAAAATAGGCAATATACTTAAAAACTTTTCTTTTTTAATCTCTACTTTTACCAAGTAATTTGATTTTATTCTAGATCAGCTCATTGTTCTACAAGAAATATTCTTACAAACAAATAAATTTCTATTTTTTTAAAAAAAAAGATGTAGACAATACTTCAGAGATTGACGGTAAAATTAAACTTATAAATTGAAATGACAATTTATTTCCTAAGTGGTTAATAGATGGAAGCTTATAGTTATCAAAATACTTTGCTTCAACTATTTCAAGAAATCCTTGCACATTCATAGTAAAGTATCTGGAAAAATAAAAAATTAACACCTTCTTATAACATAAATTAAAATAGTTATAATATTAATACAGTTTAATTCAATTATAACTATCTTTCTTTTGGGTTTATCGATAAATAGTAGTTACATATTTAATAACTAACTTTTGATATAAGCTATTTATTATATGTAGCGAAAGATTATATATAATCTTTCTTTAACTTACTTGGCAAAAAAGTACCTGCGACAATCATTTTTCTTAAAATCAAATTTCAATAAACATATAAATTAAATATTATTTTATTAAATAAAATAAACATTTTGTAACCTTGGTGGATTCTTCGGGAGCCTTGTAGGCTCAAGGGCTTTTACAATAAGTGTAACACGAAGCTTTGTATGATAGTTTATTTGAGCGAAGGGGATTAGAATTATATAAAAAGTAAAGGTTACAATATTATAAAATAGTTATGATTTATCAACTGCGTGAAGTATTCTTTTTCCGTTCCTTATATAGTTCTCAAGGTGAGGGCATGTTTCATCTTTTAGTTTTTTACATAATTTGGGTGTTGATATACATACATTTGTCTGATACAGCATTCCATGTTTACTATTTTTTTTTGTATAAAGATTAATTAATTTATTTGCTATTGTTTATTATATGAAAGAGATTATTAATTGAAAATTTTCGCAGCAAGAATTTTTGTAGGAATGACATTTTGCCTTTTTAGTGCAATATGTTGAAAAAAATCAGACCATCTTCTGGCTCAATGGTCTAATGGCATGATTCTCGCTTCGGGTGCGAGAGGTTCCGGTTTCGATTACCGGTTGAGCCCTTTATTACTGCGTTTTTTATTTTATCGTGATAAAAATATTGAAGCACAACAAATGTTTAAGTTTAGAAATTATAATTTATACACTGAAAAGCAAAACGTGATAAATGTCACGCTAAAAAATTTTTTTTTTTAATTTTCTATAACTATTTAAGTTTTTACTAACTTGAAATTTTTTTCTCTCTTTTTGTAAAAAAAATTAATAATCAAATTTTAACAATAGTTTAATTTTTTGAAAAAAATGATTATTATAATACATTATTTGGAAAAACTATAAGTAAAATAAATAACAGCGATCTAGAAAATAAATTAATTTATTTCAAATAAAAAATGTAGACATTAAAATATAATTTATTTTTAGTATAAAAGAAAAAAAAATAAAAACATTTTTAATTTTGCTAAAATTTTTACCATATTTAAATTAGGATGTTTCTAAGATCCTTTTAAATTGCTTCTATAACGTATAGGATTGCTATTTTTAGAGCTGGTTGAGAACAATATTTTTTTAATGTTGTTTTAAACTATCTTTCAAACATTTAATTTTTTCAAATACAATTAAAAGTATTAAAAGAAGTAATAAATTATTTACTGAATTACAAATTATATTGAGAAGATAGTAATCTTTTTTATTCAAAGTTTTAATATTTGAAAAAAAAAGCCGTAAATACTATAAAAATAATATTTTTTGAATTTTTTTAAGTAATTACTACAACACAAACCTTTTACGATTATGATATTCCTGTTTCGTTAGTAGTTTTCAATAAAAAATACTGAAACTTCTATTGTCTAACTAGGATGGATTTTTGTTTACAATCTGTTAAAGCTTCTTTTGAAAGTACATCTATATTTACAACCATTTTTTATTATATTTTCTGTTGTTACTGTTTAACTTTTAATTATTTTAAGTGCATATATTTATATATTCAAAATAAATTTCTTCGAAAATTTTAATAAAAATAATTCTTAAAAATATATCATTTAAATTTTTATACATTTAAATAGGAAGAACAATAATGTTTTCATCTATAAAAGTTTGTAATGAAAACTATAAGTTGCTTTATTAAAATTTTACCAAAGAAAGATATAAAAAACAGGCTTGAATTACTGGCAAAAAGTGATAATGATATGAACAATGCTTTACAATACATAAAAATTTGTAATAATGATATTGAAATGTTTCATAAAGAGGAGATTCATGTAAAAACAATGAATAATTTTTTTTTAATATCTTTTGGTAAGCTTTTAACATTAACCATCATAAACATTGTTTAGTGAATACATTGATTTTGATAATTCTTACGAAAGAAATTGTTATATAAAATTTATGAAGTGTATGAGTCAGATTATTGGAACTAATATTCTCTTTAATTCTCAAAGATTATCTGCAGGAATAAGACAAAAACGTAAAAAAAATAAGATAAAAGTTTCTGATAAAAAATTGATATTTTGGACATTGAAAATAAAGTATGTTAGTGTTACTGTTTTTAAAAAAAATACTTTTATAGAGTAATATTGTTGATATTTGTAAAAATGTCAAAGTCAACATTTTACCCATAAAGTTTATAATAGAAACAAATTTAAGCGAACTTATTTCTCAATTTAGTTACGAAGAACAATTATTAGAACATGAAGGTTATCAAGAATACAAATTATTTAATTTTTTAAGAACTACAATTCCTTTAAATCATAGATTCTTTTTTCCCACAGAATTTACAGCTACATCACTACCAAAACAACTTTTTTTCTTTTGTAAATTAATGAAAATTGGAAAAATTTTTTGTAGTATTGAAAATGCAAGACAACCTTTAAATGGAATTTTTATAGGTAACCAAACAGGATTATATTGTGCTTACGTTGAAAATGAAATCATTTGGAGAGAAAAAATTTTGAATCTATCCTTATTAAATACATTTCAACTACAATCATTTGTCCCAAAATGAAAGTTGACTTTCAATACAAAAAATTGTTACAATTTATTTTACTTGGTTCAGATATACCACGACACTATTTTATGGCAAAAAATTGTCATACCTATAATTTAGTAGAAAAGGTATTAAAAAACTTTAGAAATGTAGTGAACATACCAAATTTTCAATAACATGACTAATAAGCAAAAAGTTGTTTTGTTTAATGATGTAATATTTATATTTATTTTGCATTAATCATATAATGTTGACTGTTTTCTTTTTAAGATAAAAAAATCCGTTAAATTTCTTTTCGAGAGTAGAAAGTTTCTTAATAAATAAATTAAAAAAATATTAAATTTTATCTTAAATTTATTGTTGTTGTAAATTAATAATTAAGAATTCTACAAAGTATAGAATTATATTTTGTCATTTATTCTATAAAATTATTTATACCTATTATTTTTTATAACTTTAGATAGTATATACCAATTAAAATTTTATAATAATATTTAGAAAAAATAATTTGAAAATTTCTCATAACGTTGAGGATATACCTGTAAATCATTAACACTCCCTTCAACGCTTCCAAGAATTCCTGTATCATTTAATATGCTTGTTACAAAGGATGATTGATTTACAGTGTATTTGAATGATAAGAATTTTTTTTCAGCTTCTAAAATTTGTTTTCCCAAATCTGCTCTTATTCCTTTTCCAAGATAAGCTAAGCAAAAATTATGATTTCTATTTTGTAAAAACTTGAAAACATAGTCACTTGTTAAAATTAAATTGACACTTTTATTTCTAAATTTTATTGAAGCATAATTCATCATTTCAGCAAAAGCCTAAATTTTAAATTGAAATTTAAAAATTGGTTACACAGTAAAAATATTATAAGTTTTATTAGTGTATAACAATACAAAAAATTAGTTTATTTTACAAGAAGTTTACAATAACACAAATATATCAAAATAATTACAAGTTAGATAACGTTTCACAAGTGGTCATTTAACAGTTATGGTAATATTAGTTAGTCAAAAGAAGGGAACTTTAGTTTTTTATCAAATACAATTAACACACACAATATATTTATATTTTCCTTTTATACTTATTTTACACTAAAAATAAAAAATTCATTACAATTGAGGTTGCAAGGTAAAACTATGACATAACAAAATTTCAAAATAACCTTGTAACCGAATTTTTGTATTTTTAAATCACATACTGTTTGAGGTAAATTCTTTTTACAAGATTAACCCTTTCGGAGCCTGTGCACATTGTAATGTACATGATACTTTTTGTGCTGTATTTTATTATGTATAGGTTTAAACTTATTTCAACACTTAATGTACCTACCAGTGAGATCTGCAACGCCATCTGTTTTTTCTGTGCTGAATTGCATTGCTTTTTATCTCAGTAATTTAAAGTTTGAATGACCGTGATAGCGTATAAAAATAATATTTTCTTAAACGAAAAAAAATTCGGGTTTGAAAGGGTTAAATAAAAAAAACAATGATGAGAAGAACTGTTAAGATTACAATTATCTTACTATATATATTATAAATAATATTATTTTTCTACATATATATACATAAAAATTCACTCATATTTATTGCGCATTCTCTCTAGATACATAGTATAAAAGTTTTTTATCAATAGCACAATTAATCACAATCATGATATTACAAAACAATAATATTAAAATTCTCATTTAACTAATTATACACTATTACATATATTTATACTCTTACAATTACATTGGTGGGCTTAATATGCTTTCCTAACACTGAACTTTTAATAACTTATTTTAACCTTAATTAACCCTAATAAATATAATAATTAACTATAATTAAAAGAAATATCAATAAGTTAAATTAAATAGAAATGACTTATATCATGCAATTTATTAAGAAGTTTACGGTGTCGATTTAAATGACTTTTTAACTTGAACCTTACTTTTGCATGAGTTTATTGCTATGTTTAGACATAACATATCTTAAGTTCCTTATAATCATCTAGAGAATTTGAAACGAGTTTAAAATGACCACACCAAATTTCATTTTTTGTTAAAATAATGATGGCCGCAACTTTTTATTATTTATTGAAATTCTACCACCAATAGCAGAAAGAACAGCATCATGTTGCTCCAACATTTCCGTCAATACCAAATCAGATGTTTTTCTGAAACTTTCTTTATGTTCATAACAATTCATATTAACGTTTACAGAAGAATTAAAAATTATTGAATCAAATTTATTTTTGCTTGTAAAAATAGAATCATTATTTCCTGTGCTTTAACTATTATTTGTTGTATTGCTAGAAACATCACTACATATTTTTAGTTGATCAATTTTTGCTGACAAAACATTAAACATATTTTCCATTTCTTTTTTTTATTGTTTTTTTCTTGTGCAATTTGATCTTTTTTTAATGTAATTAAATTTTTGATATTCTAAAAAATTTTTAATCAGTATGTTGAAGTTAAGAATATTTACTACTTAAGTACTGGTAATGCTTTATAAAACCATTGATCTAATAAATTACGTTTTTTTTTTGAATAACAATGACTCAAATTAAAGAATTGTCTTTTTTATATTATCATGTTTTTTTACATTACTGTTAACGTTTTGATTATGTAACAATAATTCTTCAAGCTTTTGAAGATGATTTGGGTGGACAGTAACTCGATCTTGATTTTCCTCTCTCATTAGAAATTATTAAAATAAAGAAAGTGATTTTTTTATTAAACAGTTTTAAATTCATGTAAAAATTTTACAAATTTAAATAATAATGTATATAATTTAAAATTAATGTTTTCAGAAATAAATTTATACTTTCAAGGCAATTATATTATGTTTCAATTGATATAACAAACGATTCAATAAATTCAGCATCCTTATAAATTTGATTTAATTCATATTCAATTTCCTTGTAACTCCACTTCTCGTCAACGTGTTTTCCATCTTTCCAATCATCAGATATATTCAAATCAAAATAATTTTGAATAATTATACTTTTAATTATCGATAAACCAATATTTATATGACAACTATTATTCCTCATTATTTTTTTTATTCTCATATGGCTTGCTTAAAGAAAGTATAAATAAAAAATTTGTCACTTACCTTCAAATCTTAGACAACTCCAATTCACCGGTGTAAGATGAAAATATTCGATTGCAGATGGATAGTGCAATATGTTATGAAATTTAGTGCTCATTCGAAAACCTGGTAAAACTTCCCATAATAACTAAAAAAACTACATTCTTAATATGAAAAAAGTAACTTTAATCTCATTTAATAATATGTTTAAAAGTTTCTTTGTCAAAACATGTAAAAATATTACCTTTATAAGAAAGTCAATTTTTTAAACTTTAAAACATACCTTATAAAAATGATCTACATTTGTTGTTGTTATTTTAATAGCTTCATGACAAGATATTTCATGATCCATAGTCATATAACAAAGATTAAACAAGCATTCCATTAAAAATTTTATCTGTAACATCTTCGAAATACTATCCAAAGTGTCTTTTTTCTTCTTAATAATCTTACAAACAAAAATGTAAAATGAGTGAAGAATATATAGTGATTGTGTATTTGACACTGATAATTTAATTTTTTTTGAAAGTTAGTGAGATCATATCTTTGTGGCACTACAATCATATTTGGTTTAAAAACTGTGCATATTTTTTCATAATACCCTAGTTGTTTTGATTCATCTAGAATAAAATTACATAATTCACTATTTGAAATATCAGTAATTATTTTTATAATTATTAAAAGAGGATACATCACAACTCCTTCAATTCCATGCATCAGATCATGAAATGGATCACTAATTATGTGATTTAAATTTGGTAAGAATTCGATCTGTTTTTCCATATATATATATATATCTTTTTACTAAAGAAACAGAAACAAAATGTTTCCACTGTCGTCCTCCTAAGCTGCACCCTCTACAGTTATTTGTTCCTAAATCTCGATAGTTTTGAGTTTTATTGTGTAAAACTTGAAGAAAGGTATTATCTCCTAAAATGTTACTTGCATTTATATCAAAATTGTAGATTTTTATATTTTTATTTTATTACTTTTAAAAGCTAATTTTTTTAATGTACCTGTAACTAAAACAATTTTTATTTCTCGAATAACATTCTGATAATCGAAAATTAAAGAGTTAATATCGTTAATTACAAAGATAACAAGTTCATTGTAGTTATTTTTTTTACAAAAGATGATTTACAGATACCTAAAGTACGATAGTGTTTTTATAAAGAACTTTAAATATGAGGTCTGTTAACAATCAAATATCCAACATGTGTAATTATAACATTTGATCTAGATGCTCCAATAGGATTTCCTAAAATATTAAATGAAAAAGACACTATAAAAACGTTTAAAATACCTATTCAACAATCATCTAAAGCTAACACAATTTCAATAATTTTCTTTTCAGGTTCCAGGCCACCTGTCTTGTCTAGATATAAAGTTAAATCATTAGTCAAATTAATATAGTGAAAACATGGTACTTCATTTTTCATTTTAATACGATGGTTTGGAGCTATTGCTTCAGTTAGCTCTTTTTTCTTTACTGTTTTCTGTGCTTTATTTATATCAGAATTAAATTTAACGTATTTCATAACTTTTAATAAATCACTGTTTTTAAATACTTTTATGAATTGTATTACAAAATTTTCAAAATCAATTAACTGCTGTTGATTAAAGTAGTTTTTTGAAAGATAATTTATAATTACTTGGTTTACATTTTCTTCAATTTCTTTGAAATCATTATAAACTAATTCATTGGGGGCTAATCTTTTCATATTTGGTAGGAAACAAAATGATATCGAAAAAAAAAATTCTTTTAAATTTACAAATTTTATTCAAATTTCTTAGCGTGATTTTTTTCCTATTACGTGACACTAAATTTATGTTACGTTAGAATTTTATAATTTGAATTATTTATGCTTAATATTCATTATGAATAGCTAATTTTTTTTAGTAAAAAACCTCACGATTTCCTTTTCAGTGTAGTTATACGTGAATGGAAATTTTCTAATTAAGCAAAAATTTAAATCTCTTGAAAACGAAATTTTGGATAAAATATTTTGACCTTTATTTTATAAAAAGAGTATAAATTTGAATAAAATATAGGAGAATTTTGTGCCATTTCTAAAAATTATTATAAGACTTATTTTAACACAAATATTTTATTTAAAAAATTAAAATATACAACATAAACTTGCTTAAAATGAGTTGTCATATATTGTTTAAGTTAACGTATTATTTTAATCTTATGGTTGTCCTAAAACCTAACTGTTTTTTTATAAAAATTGATATTACAATAGTAGTGATATTAATTAATTGAAATCAACTAAGATTTCTATATAAAAATGTATTGTGTATTTTATGCAAAATTGTTTCTTAAATACAGATTTGTATTTCTCAAGCATTTATAAGGTTAACAAATGCAGTATAAATATCTATTTTTAAAACACTACATTCAATTTGTTTTCACTCATCATATTTTTTGTTCTACAGCATATTTTAAAATATGTTGTATAAAAGTTATTTAAAAGAAATATTTTTACTAAATAATGCTTTTGCATGATTAAATGTTTGTTTCTTCTTAAAATTATTTTAAAGAGTTTTAAGATGTTAAACATGTGAGATTTTGAAAAGAAAACAAACAAAAAATATGCGAAAGCTAATATTTTTGATTTTTTTCAATATCATTAATATCGATAGATACTTCTGAAAACTTTTAATGTAATTTTATTCATAAAAAAAAGATTATATATCAAAATAGAATGCAAACGATATTAATAAAATTAGCTTTTGAAAAAACTCTACGTTTTATTAAATTTTGTTAAAATATATAATACAGAAAAATTAATTTGCATTTACTACACTGTTTAGAAATTTTTTTCACTAAAAATGAATTCTAGTGAGATATATTTTTTATTTCAAATTAAATTTTTTTGTCGATGCATCATTTTATGCAAACAGAAAATTTGCCTTTTTTAAATTAAATATTTCTATTAGTCGTGTACAACACTTAAAGAAAAAATTTATAACAATATGGGACATTATAAAAAAAATTTCTGAATTATTCAATAAATTTATTAGGAAAACCAAAGCAGTCATATTATAAAGCATGATGCAATCATTTTGGAACATATAAATTTAAAGAATGACTTATATAATGTTAAAAATGGTCTAGAAAGGAAATTTTATGAAAGTGAGTTGAAAACTTCAGAAAAAATATTTATACTTGCTTATGTATGGTTAAAAAAACAGATATTGCTTAACGAACAAAAAATTATCTTAAAAAGAAAGTTCAGGTAAATGAATATTCAAAGAAATTTTATAACAAAATAAAATTGTAGAAATATTGAATTTTTTTATTTTATATGCTAAAATTCCACTAAAATATATATCCAATTTGTACAACAAAAAAACTAGTAAAGATCTTTATACACATTGACATTTTATTAAAAATGGTTTCAAAAATGTCTCTTTTACGAATATTTTCTCTTTTAATTAATAACATACATTTTTAAAAAACATTAATTAATATTTTTGAAAAATCATATTAAAGCTACAACAAATTTGAATTTTTATCATGGGCTATTGACCTCATTACCATAAAAATTGATTACCTTAAAATTATTAGGAAATTATGTTTTTATAATAAATTTCGGAGAAAATTTGACTTCGATCTTTACTTATTTTAAAGAATCTAATATGTTTTTAGTTGTTTCTAACCGTTGTATTCTTATTATATAGTACCGGTATTTTCACACTCAACTTTTAATTTGTTATTTTTAATGAATAAACATGTTGACTTGTATTTAAAATTTGATGGCTTATAAGATAGCGTTTAATATTTAAACCTTCGTTTCCTGCATTAATCAAAAGAATTGATTGAATAAATTAGTAAAAATTAGAAATTGTTTTAGTTGGCGTGTTGCTCTGCTTAAAAGATACCTTTTATTTTTATACTACGAATATTAAACAGATTACAATAAAACATAATAAGTTAATTAGCTAACAAAGGCTTTCTAGAAAATACAAAAGAATAATACAATATAAATAATTAATTAAAGCTTGCAGTTAGTATCAGATCTATGTAACTTATCGCCAAAACAATATCAGATTCATAACTGTAGTTATAACTCTAAAATATACAATTAATGAGGTAAAATAAAAAGGTATACTAAATGATGAAATAGTTATACAATGACTAAAGATATAAATAAAAAAGAATGACAGATCTGTACTATATATACTAAAAGAGAATTTTCTAGAATTACAAAACAAAGAGTTAATTTCGAGATGATGTTTTCCCATAATCTAGATAATTCTATAAGATAATAGAGAAGAGGAGTAGAAAAGCCTTAGGTATAAAGATTAGAGTATAAATGAAATATTCGATAAGAGATCATGTTCCTACTAGTTTTTAAAAATAAAAATTAATCATTATGTTATTTCTAAAAATTATGTCAATTATGATAAATATAACATAAATTTCAAGTTCTAAATATAACTCAAAAAAAATAAATTCTAATATAGTAATTATCGACTTGAGAAAATTAAATATCAATTTAGGAAAAAATTTTATATAAACACTAATTAATAAAAAACATATTATGAAAAGCAAAAGATATGTAAAAATAAAAAACATAACTTAATTAAATTTAATCCAAATAAAACTCTAATATATTACTTAAATATTAATGTTGTAAATTATTATAATTAGAATGTACATTTTTCCAATTGTTATCATTTATTATAATCTATAAAAATATGAAAAAAGACAATAATGGTACTTTATAAATGAAAATAATTACATGATTAATAAATCAATTACTATTGATTATGTTTTTATAGATTAACTAAATATTTCCATAAAGATTTTAAAAATCTTATATACTAGAGTAATTGAAATATTTTTTTATAATTCATTGTGTGTTTTAGATATAATAAAATGGTTTCCAATTTATTAAATAAAAATAATTTGATGTACGTATCTTTTCGATTATGCCATACAAGAATTAAGAGTGCTAATCAAATTAAATAAAAAATATTTTTTTAAGAGAGAAAATTATTTACTTACATACATTCCATTAAAATAAAATTGTACAAATTAAAAACAATGATCAATTTGTCATTACTGATTGTAACTTTATTGATAATTTTGGAAAAATAATTTTTAATATATTATTATATAGCAGTAATGTGTCTCGAATAGAAAATACAGTTGAGAAATATAAAGGTGAAATACTTTTATCAACTGTAATTAATTTCAAAATTTTGTAATCAAATTCTATAATTAATATTTTGTATATTTTTAGAAAAAGGAAATACTTATTAAGATCTATAAGCCAACACAATAATTAGTAAGAAAATAGGTTAAGGGTAAAAAGTAAGTAAAAATTTTAAGTATTTAAAGTAATTATTGTAGTTGGCCAATTTTACCACTATTTTATAGTTTTATTGTAAATTGTGTTAGGAAAATAAAGGGGTTGATTTGAAGTTCCTTATATATCCAATAATATTTTTATAAAAATAATACTATATTAATATTTATTATTAATTTTATTTTACATGTTTGTTAAAAAACAAATAAAAAATTTAATTCATGTTATTTTTCTAGAGATGTAAATAAATTCAAAAATGTTTAATATGCGTCAGTAAAAGTAAACTCGTTAGAAAAAATTTTTAAAAAAAAATTATTTTTAATTAAATTTGCACTATGATATAAATTGATCATTGAGATCAATCTTTAACGATAAAAATCAAATACATTAAATAATCGCAAAATAAAGTAAAATGATTATAATAAAATTATTATAAAATTTGTCTTATCTTTTTTTATTAGTTATTTGAAAATTAGTGAAAATTAAAATATCAAATATTTTTAAAGATATCGAAAAAAATCAAAATTTTTGATTATTAAAATATAATTTTATTATAATGTAAAGTACATTTTATCTATAATATAAATGATATTCTTTTTTGTTTATAAATATCAATAAAAAAAATGTAATTTTTAAACAAGATACTAACATTTGTTAGTCATCACTGATTTAGTAAATAATATAAAAGGTGTAAAAAGTTGATATTTCTGTAGTATTTTTATTTAATAAAAATTCATTTAAAATGATTTTCAAATTATATTATTCTTTATTTATTCTGTTTTTGGCAGCATTTATTGATGGTACAAGAAAACCAAAGTGTAGTAAAAATATGATCGCAAAAAAATGTCCTGTGTGTACTAATACATGTAGTTTTACTAAGTCTTTACCTAGTCGACCTGTTAAGAAGTGCTATAAAAAAAATCAATGCAAAATCAATAAATATACTTGTGTCTGTAAAAAAGGTTTCTACTTGAGCGCTACAAACAAATGTGTAAAACGCAAAGATTGTAGTAAGAATCTAGGAACAACCAAAAAACCAGCAACAACCACACACAAATGTTCGAAGAACGAGTTTTGGACAAATTGTAAATCTGCTTGTGAAGAAAAATGCTCAGATGACAACAAAAAGCCTTGTCCCTATAAGTGTAATGGAAGAGGTTGCCAATGTAAACCATTATATCTCCGTGATGACGTAACTGGGAAATGTGTTAAACGTGAAGAATGTACAAAAACGACAACACTATTGCCAACAACTACACGTAGATGCAAAATGAATGAATATTTCACACTTTGTGGATCTGCTTGTGAACCAAGGTGTTCTGACTATAATAAAATAAATAATTGGTGTACTTTGCAATGCGTTATTGGCTGTGAATGTTATAAGGGCTTTGTCCGTAATGATTATACCAATGAATGCATTCGTTCTAGTGAATGTCCAATCATTACGACACGTAGACCACCTACTAAACAGTGTGATGCTAATAGTACGTTCAATACATGTAAAAGTCCATGCCCTGACAAATGTTCAGAGAAACCTTCAAAAATTAAAATTTGTACCAGGAACTGTGCTGGAATTGGTTGCGAATGCCTTCGCGGTTATGTGATAAATGACGTTGGTGGCGATGGAAAATGCATTCTTCGTAAAGATTGTCCAGTTGCCACAACATCTAGCCCTGAAACCACACCACGTTGTCCAAAGAACATGGTTTATACTGACTGTAAATCTGCTTGTGAACCAAGATGTGGAATTTCTCTTGAAACATCGGGAATCTGCACTATGGAATGTGCTGGAAAAGGTTGTGAATGCCGGGCACCATTTGCATTAAATGATCATGGTGAATGTGTTGAGAGAGAAAAATGCAAGAAGTCTCCATCTGGCGGATATTATATTATTCATTTGTTACGTAAAACTATTACAAGTATGTATACACTTATATTTAAACATTAATTTATTAAAAAAATTAATTTTATATTTTTTGCATTCAAATAAAATAAACGTTTTATTGTACTTTTGTTATATATCTAAAGAAAATTTTTTACTATTTTATCTTTTTTATCAGTTTATTTTTTATAAATACAATTTAATTTAGTTATGATATAAAAAATAAATTAAAATGCATTGAAGGAATTTGTAATTTCGATTTTAAAGAATAGAGATATTGAACTGTATGTTAATTTTTTTTTTTAAATTTATTTTACATATAAAAACTAAAAATATTTATTTCAAATAAAAACTATTTGTAAAAATTAATCAGCATTTATGTAAAGCACATAAAATAATTTTTATTTAATATTTTAATACGTAATAAAAAATTTTTTTAATCGAATAAAATAGTTGTGAGTTAAAACGAATTGTGTTCGTAGCTATTCTGTAAAATTATTAGAAAAATCTGTTAC
The DNA here is from genome assembly GCA_963280985.1 of Strongyloides venezuelensis. Lineage (NCBI taxonomy): Eukaryota > Metazoa > Nematoda > Chromadorea > Rhabditida > Strongyloididae > Strongyloides > Strongyloides venezuelensis. The sequence continues at coordinate 6,449,908 of CAUJLX010000001.1, read as the reverse complement.
CCAGTTCGTGGGTTTTCTCTTGTTTGAACATTTTAAGTAGACAGTTTTCCGAAGGCAGAACAAGCTTAAATATATAAAATAACTAGCAAAAATATTGTTGGTACTTACACCTGTGGAAAGTGAATAAATACAATAAAATTTTTATTTTAGTTAAGTCACAAAGCTCATTCTGTAATTAGGTTGTTTTGTCAGGTTAGTAAAGTCAACTCGCATGTCATCACTTTTTTAGACTATTTATATCCGTCTTTATTTTTCTTCTAAGAAGAAAAACATCCATTATTTACTAACTTTTATTATCTTTTTTACATTAATAATTACTATTAGCATATATCTTTTTATACATTCGTTCTTCTATCATTCAAGAGTCATTATATTCTTCTGTTCTTTCTTTATATATTCTCATGGTTCTGGGCATGTCTGCCACAGAGCCTAGAGAATGCTTCCTATCTTCATTACAACCACTGTCTGCAAATCTGAACACTTCTTTTCCCGATACATAAAGCAATATATGATTATATAAAGATATTTTAAAATATTTGTAAATATTACACAAATAAATAAAAACAAATCTTAGCGATATGTAATAAATATCTTATAGTAAAATTATTAAGCTTTGTTTTGAGATGTACTTCGAGATAGATGAGAATAAATAATTTGTTAAGTAGAAAACCAGAGATAACAACCAAGTTAGAATTGTAGGCCTACCTATAAATATTACTTAGACAGGAAGACTATATACAATAACTTACGATTATTCAAAAAACAATTAATTAGAATAACAAGACGATTACATTAACGTAATATAACATAAATTACACGAGTAGTAACTTAAGTACACCCAGTGCTTAGCGGAAAATTATTTCCGATATCGGCATAAAACTCTGAAAATTAACCAATTAATAACAACTATAAAAGGCTTTTTAGTTATATTTCAAATTTATAAATAAAAAAATTTTGGAAAAAAAATTAACATTTTCTATTTTGAAAAAAAATTAGATATTAAAATTTGAAAAATGATTTTATTAAAATGAAAGAGAAATTAAGAAAAAACAATTTTAAAATAAAAAAAATTTACATTTAGTTTTTCTTTTTCTTCATAATTTTTTCAAAATATTCTTTTGAAAAAAATGTGGGCTCACTCTTCCTGTCATAAAATGCCACATTTCTATTTCTTTTTGACTTATCGTACGTTCTTGCATTTATTAAATGAACTCCTCGGGAAAGAAATCTAAAAAAGTATGTATTAATATTAAAAAAAAAAATTTTCATTTACTTTTTTTCTTCTTTTATTATACCAGCTCCTAGGTACTTTGCTGCAATATTAAAAGTGTCGACTATTTCCTCATCAAAAAGTTTCTCCTTTGGTCTTCTTGTATGTTTTGTGGGGAAATATAATTTCAGGAGATACTCTTGAGGTATCAAAATGTCTGCAACAAATTTGCAGAACTTACCAACATCATTCATGTATCCAATTGCCACTTTAATTATTCCATAATCATTAAGAAACTTTTGAAGTTCCCTTTTTTCAATTCTCCGCGATCCATTTTCTCCATAGTACTTGTTGTGCGCCTAAAGAACAAGATTTTCAATGTAAGTATCTTCTAGATCATATAGAATTGAATGTTTCTCATCCAAAACGTGATAGACCTTTTTCTTATTAATTGTCCGCTTTCAGGCCTTTTTCTGTCATTCATTTCTTGCATTATTAAATTGATCCCAATTAGCATCTCCATTATTTTATTATTTTGCTTTTGCATAATTTTCTTCATTCCTTAAATATCTTCTTCAATTTTTTGGATCCTGTTTTTTAGAGTATTGAAAATGTTGAGAATTTTATTACCGTTTCCTACTGGTTCTTCAATGTCAACCATTTCTACATCAGTTATTCCACCTGCAAGAGAAATGGTTTCTTCTATATTTGGTAAATTTATATTTCCATAAGTTTTAAAAGCTGCTTTTTGTTTATCCAATTTTTAAAAAATGTTTGAAAAAGATGACTATAACAATAATAATATTTTTTAATAAAAATTTTACTTTCGATGATTTATTCTTCTCGTTTTCCTCGATTGTTGTTTTAGAATCAGCAATTTTATATTCTTTTGCCTGTTTTCACGTAGTAAGATTTTCTTTATTTTGTTTTCTTGGTCTTCTTCCACTACTTTTAGATTTTTTTCTCTTTCTTGATGCTTCTCTACTATACGATCTTCTTTTTTTTCTTGATGACTCTCCACTACTTTCAGAATAATCTGATAGAACATTATCCCCAGCGCTTGAAGATAGTGAATGGTTTGAATCACTTTTTGAGTCATCTGCATATTCTTTAAAAGATGAAGGACTGACAAGTCTTCCGAAACGTTTAACATTTTTGTTAGACATTTTTAGACAAATGGATGATTATCTGAAATTTCATATTGTTATAATTATATTTTATCAAAAAGATTACTTTAAAAATACGCGATGTTTAGAAAATTAATAAGAAAAACAAAAATAGTATATAATCTTAATAGTAAATATTACTAAAAATATTAATTTTCCTTTTTTTTAAATATAAAAATTTATTTCTTAGATGCACATTGACCTACAAAAGATACATACATACAATCTTTATATTACAACATTCTTTTATAAAATATTATATGGTAAATTATGAAATAATAACAGTCTTTTATATATGTCTATTTATTTCCAATCAAAAATGCCGTTTTTTAAATGTATAGTAGAGGATAAAGCATACAAGCATAAAACATTCATCTTACTACAATCTTATCTTTTATTAATTGCCATATAGTAATGACAGCTTTGTACTTATTATTATTTATATAATCAACAACATTTTATTTATTTGTGTTCAAAGTTAACTAAAAAAGGTATTTTTCTGTTATATTCCTTAAAAGATATTGGCTTTAATGGTTATTTTTAAAATTTTTTGATTATTTATAAATAGGTATTGTAAGATAAAATTATTTTAAAGTATTTATTATTAAAAAAGTTAAATTTTAAAATTTCCTATTTTTGAAATTTTTAATATAATTCAAGAATAACCTGCTTTTAAATACTTTTTCTGCATACGTTAAATGATAAAAGTATCCTCATTTTTTCTCTTTAGTACTTGACAAAAAAGAAACAAGAAATTAATTAAAAAAATTTTATTTTAAAAATAAATTTACAAATGAATTACATAAAAAGTTACAAAAAAAATTAAGAAATTAATTTAAATAAAAGAATTACATATAAAACTATTAAAAAAAATTTAAAAATAAATTTAAAAAAAAGAATAAAAAATTTGTTATTAAAAAGCCTTTTTTATTACTTAATGGTAATAAAGGCATCCAAGGAATTTTTGATTTCATTTCTGATGGTGTCTTTGACACCCTTTAATAGCTGGTCGTTTGCTTTAACAGTTGATAATGCAACTGGAGCTTTACTGTTAGTCGTAATATCTTCTGATATTACATTTCTCATTTCTATGTTATCTGAAAAATATTTTAATTAATAAAATAAATATTTGACTTATCATATTGGTGAGTATTTGAATGTCTCTTCAATATTCCTCTTATCGAAGAGAAACAAAAGTTAGTTTTGCAATAACATTTTAATACAAAGTACAGTATACAAAGAAATCCAAAGATTGAGAGATAAAACTGAATTTCGTGCTTGATATCCTCGAAAATACCTTGCTTGATTAGCTCATGGTTTGTTATGGAATTAATTTTTCCATTTAATTGTTCGTTTTCATTAATAATGTTAATAGTTTCTTTAGGTTATGATGTCGCAGAACCCATTGTAAATATTTTTTTAAAAATGCAAATAAATTTTGATTTACCAATATTTATATTATTAATATTTTCATTGTCATGCCTAGTAAATATTTTGCCTTTGTTCCAATACATTTTTTTACTGTGAAATATTTCTTTGTTGTAAAATTAATTGCTTCCTATTATTCAATTCATTTAATAATAACACAATATCATCAATTCTTAATAAATTAATAGATATTGCAAATAATTTGATTTTATACATTTATTTAAAAAGAACAACTTATTAATTACCAAACAAGTATTTTTTATATAATATTACACGTGCCAAAATAATAGTATCATCAACTTATTCAAATAGATTTGTATACATTTTTGTTATTTCAAACTATTAATATTAATACAATAAAAACGTTTATAAAAATAATGAAGATTTGATATTACAAATTGTAAAGGGAATATTATAATTAAATCTTTAAATAAAATAATTCATTAAACAATGTGTAGAGTTAAAACTATTTTGAAAATATAGTTTATTGGGGATGTGCAATAAGAATGTTCTAAAGTTTACCGTATATTAAGTTACAAAGCTTCTGGGAACTCTTTTATCAATGTAAAAAAATTCGTTGGCTGAACATGGAGTGAACAGATACTTTTAATCTCTTTTTTTGTTATTGTTACTTTATTTTTGTTATTATCAAATATTTTTAAGTATATTCTTTTGTCGAATATTATAATCACATATCATTTACATTCCTAGAACTATCTTGCAAATCAAATAATTATAATGCGCAAGTTAAAGACTTATTATCAAAGTTTCTAATTGATACTAAAATATTTTTTTTTAACAAAGGATATATTTAGTAGTCACAAAATGCTGTTATGATTTTCCCTGTGTGTCATGTATTTACAAATTTAATATTTTTGTCTGACAAAAGCTATGTTCAAACATAATTTTATAAATAAAGAGGTTAAATGCTAGAAAATGATCTTTTAAGTTCGAATTTTTAAATTATTTATCATTTCGTTATTGAAATTGTTGTAAAATTTGACAGCAATGTTATTTAAAAATTAATAAATCCAGTATATAATTTCTCAAATTTTTATGTTTACGTGAATACATTGTACTATATTGAAACGTATGCCATAAAATAATATTTTTATTATAGTTACAACATGTTTAGTGGTTATAGAGAAACATATGAAGATCTAAGAAGATTAATAGAAGAATATGAAAGAGAAAGAAGAGAAGAATCAAATGAAAAAATAGTGGAAGATGATAATGCTGTTGATGAAGAACCTGTTGCTGTTGACGATATGATTATGGGAGATTTTGAAGACGAAAGATGGGATTTGGTATCTATTGATGGTGGCAATGAAAACAATGATGACAACACAGCTTTATATGAAAATGCAGACATCACACTAAAGGATTTTATTAGTGATTTGATGGATACAAAGGTAATAACAATTTAATCTTTAAATTTCTACATATCTTTTTAGCTTAAGAGTGGTATTTCAGACAGAGGACATGAATTATATTTGAGGTAAATTATTATATATAATATTTATTGTTCGCAACTTTATAGTGTAATTAAAAAAGCTCTACCAAAACTAAACAAGCTTTAAACAACATTAGAAGGGACAAGAAATTACATTAAAGGCCAAAAAATATCTTTATCAGATGAAGCAATATACCATGATTTAGAAGATGGAAAGCTTGTTGTTTACAATGCAAAAAGAAGAATAGATGAAATATTTAATCTCTATAAGAAAGAAATAATTGAATACACTGAGGAGATGCTTTCATCTGAACAAATCAAGGATACTATTTGTGGAAACTTTTACAAAACAATATCTGAGGTTGAGAAGAATATATTCACAGTTGGTGTTCAAATGCATTTTGATGGCGCAAATTTCAATAGAAGTAATAGGACACATCAAATTTTTTCTATATCACTAAGAATATTGAATTTGCCGATGTCAATAAGGAATAAATTTCAATTTTACATTCCATTAGCAATTTTTTATGGAGGACAAAAGCCACCACTTCATTTGATGGAAGGTAAAATTAGAAATGCTTTTGAAAGTAAGTTTATTTCTTTCTAGCTTTAAATTTTATTTTAAGGATTTCAATTATTTAATGATACTTCCTATATATACAACGGTAGATGTTTGAAATATAACGTTAAAGTTATTAATATGACAGCTGACATCGTAGCCAAAAATAATTTTTTAATGATGAAAAGCTTTAGACATTCCTATGGATGTAGTTTATGCCTCACAGAATGTTCATATTTTTCAAAAAGACCTGTTTACCCTTCAGCTAAAGAGTGCGTTTTCCGAACAAGAGATTCAATTGTTGATGATGTCAACTACGTAGTTAGAAATATTAATTTAACAGATAGTATGCATGGACATACAAAAAATTTGCCATTATTTTATAAATATATAATGTACCCTTACACAATTACAGTTGATTGGTTCCATTCGGTACTGCAGGGCACTTTTCATGATGATATGAAAAATATTTTTGTGAGTGGATTTTCTATAAACAACCATAATTTTAAAATACCTCCATTAGAAAATTATTATAAAGAAAACTTGGACTATATAGTTGAAAACAACAAAATAAGCAGATGTTTTGCAAGAAAGCCAAGGAAATTAAAATTCTTTGACTCATATAAAGCAAATGAAATGAAATTATTTTTTCTATATATTTTTCCACTATCAACCTATTTAATCATAAATTCAGGCGATAATGAATACAGTAGATATGTTTTAAACATATTTTTACAAATCAGTTCAGTTGGAAGTTTATTAAATACTAATCTTACTTTGGAAACTATTGAATTTATTGAATCTGTACTATTTAAATGGCATGATAACAGAACTCAAGTAATCTCAAAAAACCACTATAGCAAAATAAAGTCTCATGATATAACACATTTAGCATAGTAAGTATAAATTTTATCTTATTTAAATATTTTATTCTATTTCCAGTGTAGCAAAATATCATGGACCAATCAACTGTTTTAGTACTTTCGCAGGAGAAGCTTCTTTGCATGACTTACATTCGCTTCTCTCATCTTTATCGTAAGCTTACTTTATATTTGAATTTTAATTGCATAATTTATTTTTAGAATGGAAAACGTCTTGACTCAGATAACGAAAAGATTGGATGACAAATGGCTGATCTTTGAAAAGCCAAAATTCTCTATTTCTGATATTCAGGAAAGACTAAAAATAATCATTATGGAAATAACTTTTTAGGAAAGTGTCATTAACGTTGAATTACCAGAATATGTCAGAAATAATTTTACGAATGAAGTACGTGTTCTTAAGAACACCATTTACCTTTCTATTTTATCTAAAGAAAAAATAATTAACAGAATGACAAGCAATCTTGAAAATGATGTAATTGATCAAGACTGTTACATTTATGTTAAAGAAGAAAATCAAGAACATTTCAAACCATATATTATTGAATATATAGTAATTGATAACATCAACAATGTTTTTTTTACTACATGAGAAATTTTAACATCAGGATCAATTGAAAAGTACATTATTCATAGTGATCTTGAGATTACGAACTTGATAAAACAAACAAACTTCTTTAAAAACTATTTTGAAGTGAAAAGCATTGGAAAAAATATAAAAATGTTTGATGCACGTTTTGTAAAATTATCGTTTATTAAAGGAGTATGCATTAAAACAATAGAGAAATCATTTATTTGTCCATTAAACAGTTACGAACATAATTAAAAATGAAAAAATTTTACTAGATAATGTTTTTGTAATATAACATTTAAAAAAAATAATAATTACTTGTTGTTGATAAAGATTTTGGTAAAAAATTATTTATGCATTTTTTAAACTTTAATATTTAATAGTTTTTTGTTATTCCAAGATACCAGGTACTTGATAAAAATCTTCTGCCAACGATTTTTTTGTCTTATAAGCACTGACAATGTATATAAAATATTATTCTTTAAAAGGTTATCAAAAAAGTACATATATGATAGAAATATCTGCAAATATGTATTAGTAATTAGAAAAAAAAACTAATTTTTAAGTAAAAAATAATATTAATTATATAGAAAATTTCGTGTTCTAGGAAAACAGATTCTTGTAGCGTAGTTGAGTATAAGATATCTTTCCATGTAGGGTAGGTGAGTTCGAGATCTCCTGTAGGCAGTAAGCTGTAGGTTAGATTTCTGAGATCCCCGGGGTTGTAGATAGTAGGCGAGAGTGAGGAGGACTAAGCAGGAGGGTCTAATGAAGATTAGAAGATGTAGAATGTTTTTATTTTTTAACATTTTTTACAATCTTGGCGGAAAATTTTCCGGCCATGTATAGCGCGGCAGAATCCGACGTCGGCAGAAGCTTTTCGCTGGGCACTGGGCAATCACAGTAGAGAGTAATTTAACAAAATGATTATTTTAATATAGTTAGATGACCACTAAAATGAAGTTTATTACATAAAAAAGCATCTGTCTCTTGGAATAGCTTATAGTCCTACACATTATAATTTAACAAAAGGTTTACAATTACTATGCGCTAAAGGAATGGAAAAACGATAATTTAATAACTATTTTCTTTATCTGTTAAAAAGATTAAATTTTTTTCAATTTAAAAAATATTATTGATAACAAAAATTATTTAAACGACGTATAATACTAGATTGTTGTATACTTTTTGTCAACTTTTTACAAAAATATTTATGCTTGACACATTGGACTAATGTAACTTTTATTTAATATTATATTTTTTATAATATTATGATCAAGTTAGTGTCCAAACTTATTTTTTTTTTAAATTTGAGACAAAGTACGCCATTAGAAGTTGTTTTTGTATAATTTTGTAAAAGTTTTAACAAAGGTTAATCTTTTTAACAGTCCACTAACAACAGTAAATTTAGAAATTTTACATTAATAATAACGAAAAGCAATAATTATTTAACCTCAAATGTATGATTAATTTAAAACATTATTCCAATCTACATTTCTTTTTAAAATTAAACATGTAAAATTATTTTTTTTATGAAAGAAGATAAATAATGTTTATAATATCAATAAGATGAGTTTACATCTTATGAGGAAGCCCTGGACTTTTGTACTTTTATAATTTGGAACAGCATGCCAAAAGCCATTCCAATATCATTCCCCATTTTAAAAATTTAATTATCTCATTATTTCTTATCATTTCTACTTAAGCTTATTAAGTAATATCCTTCCTTTAAATTGTGGCCACAATTTAAAATAATAAAGTCTTTAATATAATTGATAGTTTTTGTTAGTCTTGTATTCTCTGGCATACCTTGACACCAGATCTCATAAAATTTTGCTTATCTGTAGATTTGATTTTTTAAAATTATTTTTAAAGATAATATAAAAAAATAATTTGTAATAATTCAAGTTATAAAAACATATCAATAAAGATACTGTGACATATTAATAAATTTCTTTTATGGAAAATATATTAAATAAACTGTAATCCCGAAGATTCCTCCTGATTGGAGGAGATCTCCAGAATTGGGTTTTTAGATTAGAAAAGAACTACAAATATATATATATCTTTTATTATATTATAAGAAAAAGGTTAATAAGAAAGTGTGTATCTTAAGAAGTCCCCTGTGTATAAGAGAACATCTCTTATATACATGTGTTTTGGAGCGTATCCGACACAGCTGTCGGATAACATATTTTAACACTAGAACAATATAAATAATCACGGAAAATTTAGTTCTTTTTTTTAATTACAATATTTATTTTCAAGTATAAATAGTTTTTCTTTTAATTTAATAAATTTAAAGTGGTATAAATATAATTGAGTTATTCGAAAATGTATCAGCAAAATGCGTTCTATATAGTATTTAACAATTTATATACTATTAGCTGTTCAGTTCAGTTTCCAAGAATATACTTCTGAAAATTCTCTTCCTCTTGAAACTTCTTCCGCTCTAGAAAATTCTTCATTATCTGAAAAACATTCTCAATCTGAAAATGAATTAATGAAGTTAAATGATAAAGGTGAAAATAGATTACCTATTAAAATAGAGAGACAAAATGTTGAGGAAAATTTAGAACAATCTAGTTTAAATTCTCGAGAAAAAATAGGTAACAAAGAAGAAGGTTGTAGTAATGAAGAAAGATCCTTACTTGGTGATCTACCAAAAGTTGATACATAGGCTAAAGAAAATGAAGAAACAATGGAATTATCTACTCATAATTCGAAAAGTGATGTTGATAAAAATGAAAATAATAATTTATCAATTGTTGACAAACAAATTTCAGAAACCACAGATCTCAATAATTAGCCTGATTCAAATTCTATTAATGTTGTTGAAGTCGTATCAGACTCTAATGTTAGTGAAAATAGATTTTTGAAATATTTTGTAAATAATTAATTCTATAATTATAATTTTTTAGAATAATGTAAAAAATACGTTAAGTCAATCAATCGGAAAAGCAAAAATGCAGCAAAACATTTTTTTTAAAAGAGTAAAAGTAAAATTAGCGGTTTCTCTAAAATGTTAACAAATCGTTTTTAGTAGATTTTTTGGAAAAAAAAATTCTAGAGAATTCGTTTTAAATAATTGTAGTAGAGAAAAAAGATAGTTTATTGCAGCCTCTGTAAGTTATAATAAAAAAATTTTAATTTTTTCTTAGGCAAATGGACTTGGAAGTGATATTGTCGAAACAGCCAAACAAATTGTAAATTGTAAAAAAAATTTGTTAAAGAATAAAAATCTTTGAATGGGATTAGTTGAAGATGAATATTAAAATTTTACATTGAACGATATTCATAACATAATCTTTAAATGATGAAACTATTTTTAAATAAGTTAAAAATATATATATAAACTATAAAATAATAATTTTATTATGCTTATGTAAAATATTAGTATTTAATCATTCTTTAATAAATTATAATCATAAAAATTGAATTTCTTTTCACTAATACCTCAAAGACTTACACTCAAAATTAATTTTTGGTTTCAATACTACTTTGCATAATGTTTAAAAATAATATCAATTAATAAGAATAAATTCCTTAAAAAGTTGTATAAAACTTTCTTTCTTCATAACATTTAACCAACAACTCTTCTATGTAAAATCAACTGTTTACAGATATTCAATTCAAAGAATTTTATAAATGCCTTATTTTCATTTTTTTATGACTCTAAACAGCAGAATTTTACTAAAATTCTGCTTGATTATTGCTTATAAATCTAAAATGTACCCATAATCATACAGATAAGTTCATATTTTGTATCTATACTGCAGATAGTATTTGATGAGCACTATGTATAAACTTGTATAGTAAACTTCTTATTTGGTTCAACGAAACAACGTTTTTTCTATTTATTTTTATATAAAGTTTTCAAAATTCATCATACTTAGCCACCATAAATAACATTCAAAAGAAATGATTTAAAAACGCTATTTAATTATTATATCATTAATTTTTAACTATTTTAATGTTTGTATATTTATATATTTGAAATAACTATCCAGTTTTTAAAACAAAGATTATAGATTTTTAGTATTTATGGACAACATTTGTATTATAAAAGAAAACAAATATAAAAGATAGACATTTTTATTAATAAAAACTATAAATTAGTTATAACATGATATATTTAATCATAAAAAAATCGTTAGTTATTCGTTACTATAAATTTATTATATTTGAATCAAAACATTGCAAAATTTCTTTCTTATAATCAAATCCAGAATAGATGCATATAATAAAGTTAATCGAAAAAAAATGTTAACAAAACGTGCTTTGCAAAGTACTTAGCTATCTTTCTATTTTTGACTGTTAAATACAGTTTTCAAAAAATCTTCATTCTCTGAAACCAAAACTATTGAAGTTGATCCTTTAACAACAACAGAATCAAATGAAAATTTACCACTCGTTAATGGAGAAAGAGTAAAAAAATGTTTTTTAAATTATTTAAAACAAGGAACTAGAGATGTAAATAAAAAAATGAAAAGTTTTTTTAAAACTTATTTCAGTAAAGGTGGCATTAGGAACAATTCGATATGTTAGTCAGTTTTTAATTAATTTTTTTTCTAGAAAAAAGCGGAAGATAAAATAAACAATGTAATTATCAAAAGTGAAAAAGTATTTAAAAGGTTTGAAAAGAAAGGTAAAGACACTGTTAAAGGATTATTTAAAAAAACGAAAATCATATTTAACGGCAAATGGGAGTAATAGAAATAAAGGATTCATTATCGAAAAAGCTGTAAGTTATAATAAAATAATTTTAATTTTTTAAACCAGTTTTATCGGCAGAAAAGTAGGAAGACATATGGGTAAGCTTGGAAAGAAACTAATAGGAAAATTAGACTCAAAAACTTTTAAAATAATATAATCATAGACGCTATGATGTGAAATGATATTATGTTAAATATTATTATCTTACATCAACTATCAGTCTACATGATAATCTTTTTCAAGCAATTTATTCTAGGTTATTTAAAAATACAGTAGCACAAGCCCTAAGATATATAATTTGATAGTTTTATGTAAAATTCCAATATATTATTATTTTTTAATCAATTTTTGTTATAGATTATAGTTATTTTATTTTATTCATCTATAAAATTACAGAATCGATTTTCGAAATTTAGTCAAATATCTTCTGTTAAGCTATAGAAAGCAGTTTTTTTATTTCATTTATTATTGAAACGTATAGTAACAATTTTAAATACTTATTTGATTTGGGTTAAGTTATCTTAAAATTGATATTTTTACAAAGTTAGTGAATAAGAATTGAGACGTTATTTTTACTTGGACGTGGCTAAAATTGCAATTTTTTTAATATTGATTATTTATTATTTAAGAAACATAATTTCTAAATCATCTTTAAATTGATTTTTTTTACAAATACAACTTGATGTTTGATTGATCGAAAACTTACGTATTCAATAATTCACAAATACACAAAAAATTTTTTTGCCATTTTTTAAAACAAAAAAAAAAATTGTTAAATAGTACTCAAAAAAAAACAAAGGAATGCATTTTTTATAAAATTGTATAGTGTGTAAATTTTTTGATGTTAGAAAAATGCATATTTTGCGATTCAAACAAAAATAACTTTTCTAATTTTACCTGTTTAATTTTAAAAAATATATTATGAAATCTTTAAATTTTACTGTAATTTCTAGGAGATTAGAAAATAATTTAACAAACATTGAATCTATTAAAGACGAAGAAAATTTTTTCTGTCATATTTCAAACAAAACGACAAACATATCAAATAGCACTCATAAAAAACAAAGAAATACATTTTTCTTTTAAATTGTAATGTATATATAAATTTTTGAATTTTTTTAATTATTTAAGATATTTCTACATGTGCCTTTTGCATTTTTTTATTAATAAAACATACACATTAAAAGCAATTTTAAAATTCATATTTTTGCCAATTTTTGTCATAGATGTTTAAAAATTAACATCAATTATGACAAAAAATTTTTCTGTGAAATGCTTTTTAATAAACATAAAAAAGAAACATGTGTTTGGGTAACATGTAATAATCTTTTTCCACCTACTAAAATTCGAATATTTAATTCACCAATAGTCTTACCACAATTACTTGATATATGAAGATTAAAGCAATAATAATAAAATTATTAAATAGCTTGCTATTTTCTTATTATATTATTTTTATCTCAAAACATAAAATTTGTTTTTACAAGATTAAGTAATTTGTAAGGCATGTAAATTCCAGAGAAGCTGTGGTAACATTATCCAGCGGAAAGAGAAGACAAATAGGAGGAACGACAAACAGGATAAGACAAAACACTCTTCCTTGCAAAAGGGAAAGATATAAGATAAAAATATAGTTTTTGTTGTATTTAGAGACAAGATACTTGACTACTAATAAACGTTTTAATTTTATATACCCAGTGTTAAATTCTACATTTGGGATCCCCTTTAGGAGTCCCCCTGAATCCAACCGGATTACAGGCATAAATATCTTTTAAAATTTGTAATTTTCAAAAGCATAATAAAATTGTTTTTTAACAAAGATAGTATTATAATATTTTCTAATCCATTAATTTCATATGTATGGGAGTTAAAAAAACTTTTTAACAGAAAACACCTTAATTTCATTTTTAGCAGTATGCGTTATCCTCTTGATCTAGTATAATAATTTCTTTAATTTTAATATTTAAATGTCATAATAATAATTTCTAAATAAACAATTATCATTGTTTTAAAGAAATCGGAAACAAAAGTAATAAATTTAAGTCTATTGCAGTTAACGACAAAGATAAAAATTTATAATTTGAAGGAAAAATTTAAGGTTAAGGATAAACTTTTATGCAATTGTCCTTGGGTGAAGTTCTTCGTTTAAATATTCGTTTATTCCTTGTTCTTTATAAAAGTGACATTCGCTAATTTTGTCATAAGAAAATGAATGTGGTTCTTTGTCACAATATCCATTTTAATTATACACATAGCATTTACTATCGCAATTTATTAAATCGCAATATTGAAACTCGATTGATATTGTTCTAACAATTACTTTATCAAAAAAAACAATGATATTAATAGTAACAAGTATCAAAATAATATAAATAATCTTCATAATATAAAAAAAAAATTTTTTAATTTTAAATATTGGGAATTTTTTATAACATATTAAAATTGGATATGTAATCAAAAGAATGGTATTAGGAATTGTATAATTAATATTTTTAATATATACAACATTGAATTAGAAAATTTCCAGCTTTTTTAATGTAAAATATTCTTTGATCATGAAAAATTTAAAAAGATTATTTTATCATACTTATAATAGAAAATAATGTTCATGTGGTTTTTAATATAAAATTAATACTAAAAGCATTTGAACAAAATAGAATGAATCACATAAAATCAAATCCTTCGTCTACAATACGTATGATGAGGGTTTAAATAATATATATTTTTAATAATTTAATAACACTTTTATTATTGTTTACATGGACAAAAAAATTAGGAATAATTAATTTTGTAGGTTTAAAAGATTAATTTAAAAAATAACAAAATACTATGACTATTCTTTTAAATTAAATGTACAAAAATAAACAAAAAAATGTATTCAAGAATAAAGAAAAAACCCTCAAAATGATAAGAAATGTTAATTTTTTTTTCACAAAAACACATTATTTCTATATTCAACCAGTATTATTTTACTTAAAAAATACAGTGTTTTAATAATCAAAAAAGTGATTTATTAGCATATAAAATACATACAATTCTCTTTTATTTGTTATGTCTAATTTAAAAAAAATTGAATACTAAGATTTATAAGAAACAGAACGTTTTTTTGTTTTTACATATTATAATAAAAAACGAAGGAATAGTTATTTTATGATTATTTGACAAGTGACCCTTCGTTATATTAAATAAAGTTAAACGTTTTTTTTTTTCTTCAAACATAAAATTTTATTTAAATTAAAGTAACCAACGCAGTTAATAAATCCAATAAAACTATACTGTTATCACAAAACATTATCATTTTTAGAAGAGTTTCTAAAACATAAATAGAAATTGGGTAAGTTTATTTAGTATGATTGATTACTATATAGCTAATTAGAATAAAATAAATTTTTTTAAATGACAAGACAATTGGAGTAATCAGATATGGTAAATTTTATATCTCAAGAAATAGCTTTTTAATTTTACTTTCTACTAATTTAATATAACTGAAGTTAAAGAAAATAAACCAATATATTCCTTAACAGTTGTTTATTGTCCAGGTAAATTTAAAGACTTCTATGTTTTTAGTAGAAATTTTTCAGAATGTGCAATGTCATTTGAGTATTGTAGACGAAATTATTTTATACAATCAAATCAAGAGATTGTAAAAGATGTAGAAGAAATTATGATAACAGATAATGATGTAGCTGTAGAAAATAAGGATCACAAACATGAAGGCTTAAGATTTAAGTGTTGATGTAAATCAACCAAAAATAGTTTTGCTTAGAGAGCTTAAATAGAAGCAAATAAATATACAAAAACTGTTAAAAATCTTAGTAATTATAAAATTGATTTTAAAGTAGCAATAAAATTTTTTACATCCTAGTTAGTTTCTTTTAGTAGTTCAACGGGAGTTGATAAAATTGCTATTCAGTAAGATGTTGTTGATGAGTTATATGATGCCATTCCAGAAAAATGACTTCACATAACTGAAGATGATACTGAAGATAAAAAAAGCAAATTCTTTTCTTCTATTTACTATACTTTCATCGTTTAAAATATGGATAACTTTATTACATTATTCTAACTCAAAAAAATACATTTATTAAAAATTTAAAGATATTAATGGTAAGAATTTTGAGAGAATTCAAACAAAATTCAATCAAAGAAAAAATGAACTTTTCAAATTTGAAGGACAAGAAACTAGTAATAATATTAAAATAACCGATTGTTATGAAAGTAAAAACTTTACAAAATTTGATAATGGTAAATATCTTTTTATTGTTGAAAATGATTATGTTATAATTTACTTTACTATTAAATTTTTGCCCATATAATTAAATTTTTAATAAATATACTTTTTTTTAATTTTTATAAAATTAAATATTTAATCAGGATCACTAAAAACAACTTTTTTAAACTACATACAGTTGTTTCATTATCCTTATATGATTTAATAATTAAATAAACAACATTATCTTTTAATAAAGTTGTCACTGGAAAAAGATAGTATCTAAAAATTCATTATATTATAGTTCTTTTTGTTGATATTTAATAGCCCCTTTTCTAATAGCTTTATAACAACCTTTTGAAAACCTTTAACTTATATTTAATAACATAGACAAAAACAGTTATTTTATAATACACTTGTTTATTTTTTTATAAAAGTATATTCTGTAATTTTTATTGAATCTAACAAATTATAATTTTTTTAAATATGAGTTTATTAAAATTTATTAATATATATAATGAAAAAAATTGTTTTTTTTTACAACTACAGGAAGAAAATGCAAAATTTCAATAGTTGTCATTCTCCATGTATGACATTTGCAAAACAGTTGACGAACTGATAATTAAATTTTTATGTATTAGAAAATTAACAGATAAACAAATCAAAGGACTTCATGACATGTTGTCTGATATATTTTTAGCAACTAAAAACTCTAAATCATAAAATCACTGGGTTATTTACAATTTTTTAGAATGAAAAAAAGGTAAAATCTGATATAAAAAAATCGATTTAAATGATCAAGATGTAAGTTAATAAAATTTACACATAATAACAAAATATAAATTTTAGTTTTCTGCAATGACAATAAATTTAAAAAAAGATATTGAAAAATATATTAAACGTGAAGATTTTTTAACTGAATCAGATAATCAACTAGAGAGAATTTTATATGGAAATAATATTGACACTAATTAATATATTAATTTTAATAAAAATGGTATTGTAACACACATAGGATACAAAATTCACCATAAAAACATTTTAAGATCACAGTTAAAGCATTATAGAACATATAGTGTTATAAAATCAAAAAAAAGTTAAAAAAAACTATGCAGTTATTTAATATCATGCAAAAATGATTTTGAAAATACTACAATTAATTATAACGGTCGTCAACTTAGTATTAGAATAATCTCTATAAGCGGTGATAATGAATTTTTTCAATTACTTCGTGGTTTTAAATTAAATTGGAGAGATATGGATACTAATAATTGCCGTTGTTGCTTTGTAGATGGTAAGTTTTTGAATAAAACCAAAAGAATAACATGTTATTAAATATGAATTTCGTTAATTACTATAATATTTTTATAACTAAAATTTTAATCTATTTTTAGGTGAAAATTGAAAAAATTATCGTAATGTTGAATTAATTGCATCGATGATTCGTCCACACGATTCATCCTATATGTTACCATTTAACAATCACTTATTTAGTGACCCACTTTATGACTTACATGAGGGGGCTTTTAGTTATGCTTTATATTCTAGTGTTTGTTATTAGAAAATATTAGTTAATAATTTTACTTCATCATTTATTTTCAATGGTGTAATACATTATGTAATTCTATTGAACTATAGTATGGTCTTCAAATCAGTTCTGAATGAAAAAATATTCTCAGTTGATTTGAATATAGTTGATATAAAAAAAAGAAAAATTACAATTAAGTGGAAGTAATGCATTATATGTGTTAAGATGCTTCTATGGATTTTAAAAACCTTATATTTCTTGTACGACTATCGAAAACAGAGACGATAAAATTAAAATTAATCAAATAATTGTTTATATGTAATCAGTACTTGGATTATGGTATTTGTCTCAAAAACTAAATATTAACATTAACGAACTAAAGGATAAATAGAGCCATCATGCAAATATTTTGTTCAAATCTACATATGCTATATTTAGTAAAAGATATAGGCAATTTACAAAGTTACATAATGTTCTTCACACAAAGTACATGCCTGATTATTTCAATATACAGGTTTTTCATTTTTCTATGATTCAGTTTGAAAGTGCAAATTCAAGAATAAAACAGATGCTACTTCTATCAAAAAATAGACGTAATATAACAAAAACAATTTTTTCAAAAGCAATCTTTTCTTCATATCTTGAGAATTATGAAGATAACGAGGAAGAAAGTTATATAAATGACAATAGAAATTGGGTATATGAAATTAACGAAACAGAATGCTTAGATATCACATTAAATAAAAGTGATATTGAAAATAGTTTTATAGAAAATATAATAAGAGCAATAGAGGAATCATTCAGTTCTCAAAACAGTACTATTGATGAAACTGACGATGGCGAGACATATCAGGAAGAAACTAATGATTTTGATAGTAAGTAAATAAATTCACATAAAAGTTATAGAAATTTCGTTTAAATACACATATGTAAAACAAAATTAAATTTTTGAAATAAAAGCTAATAAAATTATTTGTTCTATAATTTTAAAATTAATGTTTATTCTTAGTAAATTAAAAGCATGTATAATCATACATTAGATTTATTAAAAAGAATATTTTTAATGGCTAGTAAATAATTTGATTTTTATCAGTAAAAAAAAATCCAAATATACTAACTAATATATGGTGTTTAACATATATAAAAAATGCGAGTAAAAAATGTATCGTTTTTAAGTACTATCATTTTAATGCACCATACCTTACTAACAAATAATGTCTACAAATGTATAAAAATTGTTTTTTCAAATGAAAATAGATGATAAATATGACTTTTTAGAAACAATCAAAATACAAAGATATGTTGATTAGAATGTTCTTAATCACATGTATCCTTAATATGGTAAAGTAATGAGTCATTTTTAAGTACTGTCATTTTTATTCAACATACTTAACTAATAGTGTGTTCACTTCCGTATAAACTAAAGCATTTTAACAAATAATTTGATATTATATTAATGGAAAATTGATTTTTTGTTTTATGTAATTTTTGTTTTCAAATATTAAGTAATATTTAAAAATTATTTTAAAAAACATTAAACATGCATATATACATGAATACAGAAAAAAAATTGTATTTTTATTTTCTATGTAGTAATATGTTTTTCTAGTTAAACAATTAGTTGTACGTATTTGATTGTCTATCATATTTATGGATCTTGATACTTATACAAAAGTTATACATATATATATGAAAATGAAAATTGAATGTTTTAAGTTAAATTTTTATTTGATTTATCTGTGATTTCAAAAAGTTTGCATTATAGGAGTATCTTTTTAAAAATACAATACAGAAGTTAAAATTTTATCTTTAAATGAGGGCATATATTCAAATGAGCTATAATTTGAAAATGATCTTCATTGAGGGTACATGCCTTTAAATATAAGTTTTAATCAATTATCTGATTAATATATTTTAACTTCAGAAAAATTCATCTCGTGAATTTGGATTTAATTAAAAAAATATGCAAAAGTTAAAATTTTACCTTTAAATGAGTGCATATATTTTAATTAGCCATAATTTAAAAATATTCTTCATTTTGATAACCATTCATACTTAGTATTGGTTATAAATGATACTATTAACAAATTCACTTTATTTTTTGTTTAAATATAAATTTTCAAATTCAAAAAAAGCACTTGTATATTATGAATAAGATTTTTAATATAAAAGTTTTTTAAATTACAAGTATGTTTAAAGCTATAATTAAAAAAACCGTTTTACAAATTAATTGAAAATTAGTTATTTAGGACATGATTGTATATTTGTAAAATCACAAAAAATTGAAAAAGTTACAATAATATTAACAGAAAGCTTATCTTAAAACATTTTTTACATTCCAAACAATTGAATTTTTGTAATTTTAATAATAGTCATACTATAAAAATAAAAGATAGAAGAAATTTTATTAATATTACTGTTTATTGTCATTATTATTTTTATTATTACTCAACGTTATCCTATGTTAATGATCAACTGATTAATATTCATTTTAAATAATAGCTTCTGAATTCATTGATATGTATTTGTGTATTCACAATAAGTTTTTGTATTGTAATATGTCTTAACTGTATAAATCTTACAGTTATTTCACATTTTTTATTTTATTAACACGATAACTTTTTATTAAATATGAATTATGTAATAACATGTAATTTTAAAAATGATGCTAACTTTCATAAATGACAGTTTTATATAATACAATTCCCCAATGTCGAAAAAGTAAAATAGTCAGTGGTGAATAGACAGGCAATTAAATAGTTAAGCACAAAAAAAAATTTCTTAGTATTTTTAAACAATTTTTATATTTCTAGATTCAGATTTTTACGATAATTACGAAATAACATTAATCTTCAGTATTTATCGTTTATTTTTATGTTATTAATAATTAATTACAGTTAAAAGGAGGGTGCATTTCTCACTACTTTTTTGTATTGAAACAACGTCTTTTTAAAATACAGAATATTGCAGTGTGCTAAATTAAATCTATTTTATTCTTATCTATTATATATTTTTTAATTATTTTATTTTTTAAATATTTTATAATATTTTTATATATTTTTCTAAATATTTATTTTAAGATTTTTAATAGCCTTTAATATTGTAAGAAGAAAATACCGAAAAAATCCAGAGATGATGAAAAAAATAAAGGGTAATTTAGAGGATCAACTAAAGCTCTAACGTCATCGAGAAGTGGTGCAAAACTACAAAAAAAAAGTCGAATCGTTTTGGCAGTCTTTAATGCATGAAGTTGCCCGTTCTAGTGCTGCTCCACTTGATTATGACTTCTTATATTCAAAGTATGTGAAAATTGTAGAGAAAAGAGAAGGAGGAGGAATAAAGATTGATGAAGAAGAAATAAAAATTGAGGAAGAATAAGGAAAGGAAAATAAAGAGGAGAGAAAAAAAAGTAAAGAGAAAGGGGGTAGATTTAGAAAAAGAAGGGTCACCCATGGTTAAAAAACCATGGTGGAAAAATAGAAAAATTATAAAATTTTTGTATTAATAAATATTTGTTTTTAATAAATTTTATTTTTAAATTTACGATCTTTAGAAGTAACTTTGCACTTTAAAATTGTTTTAAAATCATTAAGCTTATTGCTAAACCCATAAAAATCAGGAGATGTTTCTTAAATTTCTCAACATATAATAATGACACATTGTTAATTTGAGAAAATTTTTTAAAACTTTTTGAAATACAGCTACATCTTTCTAATATATAAAATATTTTGTGTACTGTTAAAATATCAAATTTTAAAAAATTTTTTAAAAAAAATAATGAATAATATCATGTATTAGTAAAATATGAAGCATAAGTGTGACAATAATTCTGAAATAGCTTAATATTTTTTATCATAATTCTTTTTATATCTTTTACAATATTTTGACTTGATCGTGTAGAATAATTTTTTCTACTATGCTTAGAGCCAAACATAACATATTTTAATCCAAATTCTGTCAATTACTCACTAAATAAGAGTTGTTTCTTTATAAGAATAAGTTTAAATATTTTTAATAGTTGTTTTTTATTGTAATTCAAATAAGTTAAAGAAAATAAAATATATAACAACTTTTTATTAACTAGTCAAAATTTTCAACACAATATAAACATGAATATGAAGAAATTTTTATATAAGCTATCACTGATTTATCCTTGAATTTCTTAATCAATCTCCATTATTACATCGATCGGCTCCTGTTAACTGTTTATCATCTTTCCTTGCAAAAGAATGATTTTTTTTTCTTTAGTTGTCATGTACCTTATAAACATTTTGTTTTTTTTATACAATCACAAGACCCGCTTCTCGACTTTTTTAATCTTATTGGTCAATTTTAAAACTTTTTTTTTCTCAACTGCTCTTTTTTCACTTTGAGACTGATGAGTTAGGATCATTTTTAAAGTCTTGCTGGCTTCCTAAAAAAATAAGATACAATCTTAAAACATAAATTTAAACTTACATCAGCAGATAGATTTAGCTTAACGACAACATTCAATTTCGAATTTATGGTTATTTTAAGAAAATAATATATTAAAGCAAAAAAAATTAAATGAAATATTTTTATGAAAGTACCTTTAAAGTATTAATGATATTCGTTCAAATATTCATACTCTTTGACCATCTTTTTTAAAACAGTATTAAATCTGATAGATATGTAACATCTAACAGTTCATAGTTTTCAAATTTAAAAAAATAAATAACTTTTTCAATATGTAACTATATATTTGTGAATTTTATACTTTTATATTTCTTACACTTTTCAGTTTATTAAATGTTACTGAAATCATGTCTGAACTCAAATCATAGGTAGAGTTTATATTTACATGTATATGAACTCTATCCCTGTTTTTAAATATAGATAGAGTTTTATTTTACTCAAAATTTTTTTCTTTAGTCTCTTTTTTACAACCGATATTACTATCTGGAGATAATTTATGTAATGTTAAATTTTTTTTAAATATGTTATGTGCCGATAAGAAATACATCAATGCGCTTTGACATTGTAAAAGAAATATCTTCGAAAAATTATAAATATTTGTTAATCTAGAAACATCGTAAATTATAAAGTTTATCTAAATTAGCACTTGAGAATCGCATTTTTTAAACTTTTTTGACACTATTAAAGAGAAAGAGATTAAAATTCTATGTAAGAGAGTTTGTATAAGGCAAAATTTATCACTTTTTAAAAGTTATAAAAAAATAGATCAACGGCGTAATGAATATTTATACATATTTATCTAAAAACATGTATATAGATATATAATTTTAGTTTCAAATAATGTTATAAAGATTAGATAAAAAACAAATAATGAAAAAAAATCGTAAAGATAATATATTTAACTTGTTAAGTTGATTTTTTAAAAAATAAAGCATTATTTAATATTTGTATATACAAAGTTTTAAAGAAATATAATTTATTTGTAAATTTTATAACATGCATTTGCACTCAAATCTTGTGTACAATTATAATTAATATGCTAGGAAAATATTAAGAAAATCTCCTATCTTTATTAGTAATATCTATTCCAAAAACACACAAAATAAAGAAATTTATTAAATTTAAACGTATTCAATATTTTGAAAAACTAAGTAAACTTTACTATTTCTTTCATGTCCATTATTAGACAAAAACATTATGTAAAAAAGAATGAAAGGAATGTTTCCGCTCATTATTTTTTGTTTAGTAATTTTAAAAACGAAGGATATATGCATTTACTAATTTTTGACAAAAGCATATTATTTTAAAATAGTTATCTATCATATTAACTGTATATACAAAAAAAAATAAAATACATTTATTTTGTGAAATTTTGTATATGCAAAAATGAGGCCTACAAAAGTATATGCAAAAAAAATAATTGTTTGACATAACAGCCTTCGTGAGAGAAGGATTTGATTTTATGTGTCAGCGTAAAACTTTTACTGACGTCTTCACAATTTTCAGACAAAGTCTGCTATTGACAAATTATGAAAAGTATTCTCATTTTTAGAACTATGTAAAAAATCTCTTCCGACAATCATTTCGGCTTTTCATGTCGGACAACTGTTTAGTCAACTAGATAGTGCCACATACTTTGACGTCATCAGAAGTTATCTACCGAGCGAAGGAATAGTAAATATTTTTATTATTTAAAAATTGATTAATATTGATATTCATGTTCATAATTTACAAAACAATTCATATGATAAACAAATAAATGATAATTTATTTAGAATGATAAATCATTGATTATTTTTATTTCAAGCTTATTACAATATTTATAGTTATTGCCAATAGTATCAAATATTTCTGCAATTTTTGCTAAAACTTGAAAAAATTATTTCTTCAAAAGCAAACAATTCAAATTTTTGATAGTCATCACAGAAATTTGATTTATTTTAACTGTTAACTTACTTTTTTTGAAAGTATTTTAGAAATTGTATCAGTTTCTATCAGTATTTGTTAAAAATTGTCACGATTTGTTTTTTACTAGTAATGTAAATAATCAATTTTTCATTATATATGCAAAAATATTAAAAATATTCAAACATTAATTTATAGTAAATAAAATTAACATTTTGAAAAAGGTAATATTAATTACTTCTTTACTAAAATGTATTATTACTTTTCATTTTTTATATATTAGGTTATCGCACAAATTCTGCCGTTTTTTTTACCGAAGCTTTAGAAAGACTATAATTTAAATAAGAAATTTATTAAATTTAAAATATTTTATGTATTATTATATACCATTTGTCTCCATTTGGTAGACACTTTATCGATTTTAGATGTGAAGAATTTCTTTATCATTTTGAAGAAAGTTTCAGATAAATTAATTTTTACGTCATCAACTTTTCTGAAGTTTATATTATTTAAAAAACAATATAGAAACAAAATTAGATATTTTAATGGATAGAGACACACTTAGAGGTATGTTAAGTGAAAACAGACTTCAAAACTTCTCTCATCTAGATTTTTTTTAGTTTTCAATGTTACATATTGTTATATTGAAGAACAACTTTTTTATCATTTTGCTAATTTCGCAATTTTTTGAATTTGCTTGTATAATTTTGATAACATGTTACATTAAAGATTATTAAAAGTAGTTTAAGGGTGGTAAAATTATAGAAAAAATATTAGGAGCAGGAGTCCTACAAAACATGCTTTATCATTAAGATTCATTTAGTCGTATCGAAACTTAAGAACAATTAGTAAAATAAAAGTATTTCTAACTGTACTTTTAAAATAATTTTTAGAATAACTTTATACAATTACGTATATAGAAATACGGGACACTAGTCAGATCGTCATATGACCAGTGATAAAATACCAAAATTAAAATTTTTTAGAAAATTTTCGTGTTGAGACAATCATGCAAAAAAATAAATTAAATCATAAATTAAAATATCTTAACCTTTTTGCGATGGCACCAAGTATAAGAGTTCAAATTAAAGATTTATGACACAAATTTATTTATCAAAAAATGAGATATCTGCAAGTCAAATGATGAAAGCTGTTAATAACCAATTTGGAGGTAATTCGATTGGTTTAACGACAATAAAAATATTTTTAAAACAAATAACGAAAAGTAATTTAGAAAATATGGAGTTTTCTGATAATCCAGTTCAAGAACAGCGTAGTAATAATGTTTATTTTAAAAGTAGTGAAGATTTGTTTTCACATAGTCCCGGATGTCATTTAATATATGATTTAAATACACAAAGAAAGCTACGTAGTTCAGCATTTATGATAGAAAAAATTGATGATAACTCAATATTAAAATGTTATGGAAGAAGGTATATTAGTGAAAATGGTAAATTATATTGTTCTGGATGTAGGAGAATTGGAAATAAATTTCATAAAACAATAAGACGGGCTCTTGGTAGTGGTCATGAAAATGAATGTCAACAAGTATCTTTTATATCAGTTTTGTGCAAGTCAATTGAAATTCATTACTGTGATAAAATTAGTTCCGGTTTTGTAATGCCTTTAGATTGCAAAAAATTGTATTTAGGATCTCTAGCACAACTAGCATTTGAAAATCAAATTAATTTTCACGATATTTTATTACACAATAATTTTTCTAAGCTTGAAACAATATATGAATCATTTCGTAAATGCAAAACAAGATCATTTAATAAAATAATTGATGATATTGACAAATGTATTTATTCAAATAATGAAAAAATGATATTTGATAATTATGAGGAAGGTTTTGTAGCAATAATATCTCCTTCAATGCTTGAAGAATTTTCAAAAACTTCATATATAGTTGCAGATGCGACTTTCTCTACGTGTCCGAAACCGTTCAATTATCTTAATTGTCTTCATTCTTTGAATATAGAATGTCTCAAGTCAGTTACCCTGTGCTATTTTTTAATGTATACTAAAGATGCTAATGCTTATAATAGCTGTTTGTTATGGTTAAAAAAACAAACTGATAAATATTGTTTAAAAAATTTATTAATTTTCAATACAAATAAAACAATAATGACGGATAAAGAACGTTCTTTTTAAAAATCAATTGGTCGCGTGTATCCGTCTTTTAATAGAAAACTGTGTTTTTTCCACTATAAAAAATGTATAAGAAAGCATTTGATAAAATTTAACTTACTTGGTACTGTTAATAAGAAATTGAAGATGACTTTGCGATCTCATAACAACAATTATGAGAAGACTGCATTGAAAAAACGTTTGGCAGTCTTGGTTCTTAATTTACCGTTTATTAAAACAGATGATCTTGTTGATTATTGAGCCACTTTAGAAGACGAGTATAAAAAATTGCCGAATGAAAATGAACTTATTTTTTACTATAAAAAAGAGTGGTTGAAGGAATCCGACTCTTATACTAGGGAAACGATATGCCTTTGAAAAAACAATAACATTAGTACAATTGGAACATCAAATTTTGCTAAAATAACACATTCAGCATTTAAGAAATTGTTGTTTTTTAATATTAGAGGCACTTTAAAAAGTTTTTTTACTAGTATAAAATTGTGGGATAACTGTGAGTATGCAAAACTTATATTATTGAAAAATGAAAGTATAGTTGTTGACGAAAAAATATCAAAACTAAATTATATCAACTACAATAAATATGAACTAGATGGTTTTTTAAACAATGTAGAATATATTCTTGAATCTTACAGAAAGAAAAAATTGAAAAAATTAAATTTTAAAAATTTGAAAATCCAACATTTTTAAATTTTTTTTAAAACTTTGTTTTCATTTGCCTTCTATGAAATATCATTTCCTATTTTTTATACAGTAACTAGTAAAATTTTTAGTATACAATTTAGTATTGACATTATTCCAACCGCTATTTTTAATATGTAAATTATATGGATTGACTAGTGTCTACAGTCTCCGTATATAAACAAAAAATTTTAAATATGTTGTCATTTATTGTTATATTGTAAGAACATAATATCATCATTTTCACACAACATAATATACTGTAATGATATATATTATTTTAGTATATAGTTTTAATCAGAGGATTTCTATAATTTGTATTTTTTTAGACAGTTAATTTGTATAGCTAAAAATAATTTCCCATAAATCGTGTACCTAAAAGTATGGTAATTAGATGACCGTTTTTAACATTCTGTTAATTTTAACTTAAAATAGTAGTAAAATTTAACCTAAATATGTGTTTTTATACTTCTAAAGCTATCTTATAACAGAAGCAAGACACAAACAAATATAAAATAATTTTACTAGTCTTAGTACTGTTCCAACATTTACTACACCATTCCTTAATGCTCAAATAGTTTTTTAGAAACATCAATTGTGTTATATCATGGATGTAGTTGAAGCTCTCTGAAAATACAGTGTCAAAAATGATTCTAACATACATTCAAGTTTTATCAAAAAAACGTAGCATAGGTAATATGATATTTGTGATATTGAAGATTATAAAATAGAGAGTTGGTACTATTTAATTATCATGAAAACTTAGATTTCTATTACTTGTAATCATATTTTTGATGATATAAAGTAGCATTTGAACAAACAACGGAACTTATGTGAAAAACCTAGTAATTGTTAAAAGTTAAACAGTATAAAAAATTTATGTAAATTTTAATTAATCTGAGTTTTTACATAAGTAATTATTACTGCTTTTTGTGCAAAATATTTGATTACATATTTGTAAAATCGAGATCTTATAAAACAATGAGTTTTGTATTATTATCACTGTTGATCTCCGAAAGGTGCTAATTAATGATATACTAAGATTATAATAGCTAAGGTAACTTATACTTCTACTAGGTAAAATATAATGTAACAGCAATAATCAATATTGAATAAAAGTACATGTATAAATAGTGTGTTTTGACTGTAAACAATACTGTAGGTGTTTTTTGGATGTTGTTTTACAGTCTATTTACCGGCATATTGTGGTAAAATTTAACACATAAATTTTGAATAAACAATACAAATATTTGTAAATGGTGATTTTCAAGATGAAAGACGAAAAAAAGTACATTATGATACATAATATGGTTCTAAAATAAGCAAAATTTTTATTTAGTATAAATATATTTATTACAACATCAAGCTTGGAACTTCTGCAGCTTGTATATTAACAGCTGTCACATTAAAACAAAATAGTATATTTTTTTGAATTATAAATGTAAAATTAATTACTTATCTGAACAATAAATTTTGATATCATATAAACTATTTGCTTTATTTGTTCCATGCTCATAAAGTTTTACTGTTTTTTCTTTACTTTTTCCACCACAGTAACATTTATAAATTATATAAGGGTCTAATGGTGATATCTCTGTAGCTCTTCCGGTGAAAGTAAATTCAATTATATAATTATTATCAAAATAATAAGTTTCATTTCCAATATAATGATCTTTAAAAATTTCTTTATCCATTAATATTATATTTATATTGCTAGGTCCATTTCTATCTCTTTTATAACACAAAGCTGTTCCTCTAATTATAACTTCATTTTGAAATAAATGACAAAAAGAAGATTTTAAAAATATGAGTATAAAGAAATTCACAGAAAAATTGTGCATAATATTTAAAATTAATATTTAATTTTAAACGTTCCTTTTAAATACTTATATTCATGATTCACAGGTAATTAAGAATTAGCTTTCAAATATGACTAAAATGATGATATCATATTAAAGATATTTTTAAAATTTTAATTCTTATTTAATTTAACTATTCGTTGAAATTTCTTAAATGTTTATTTTTTTAAAAAGTATTGAAATTTATTAAAAATGTGTGATAAATTTTATGAATCACATTCTCTGCTAAAAAGTTTTAATTTTTTACATTTCAACTGATACTAAATAAGAATCAAACAACAAATGATTTCGAAACAATTTTTCTATAAAAATAATAAAGATTAAAATTAAAACAATGATTTATCTCTTAAAGGAAAAGTTCCTTTCAATTAAAAATAAATAAAATACCCTCTCAAAATGAAAGAAAATTATTTCTACTATTTTATTAAATAATAAAAACAATATATTTTTAATGTTTTTATAAGAATGAAATACAAATATAATAACTAAAATATTACTTAAAACAGATTACATTTTATTGAATTTCTTTTGTTTTTCATTGTAAAAACAACATATTTAATATAAAAATTAATTTTTTTAAAAGCAATCTATAATAATTTTAGTAATTATGCTCAATTTTAAAAATTCATGTAGATTTTGTATTCGCTTTGTAAAATCATTTATGAAAGGTGAAATGTAATTTAACATGGAAACTTTATTTGATCGTGCATGTTACATGCTTGCAATATGGCAATATCATATAAGTTAAATTTTTTTACTATGAAAAAAAAATTATCAATAAGCGTTTTTCATATAACAGAATAATTGAGCCAACCACATTATTTATTTAAATGTGCAATTAATCTCTTATCATATTTTAAACAAATGTTATAGCAAACTGCTTATGTTTCATGGTTTTCTTAATTTACCATGAACCACACTTTTTTATAATAACATGAATTTTATTTTAATTCTCTATGACTTTATATAAAGTAAATCTCAAAATTAAGATAAAAATAAGAAATATTTTCTTTTATTTAAAGCAAATATTTTGATTTACTTTAAACAGTAAAAATTTACCATTGAATGTTTTATAAAAGTGTTTTTCAAAAAATCATTTCATGACTCTTCTATCATCTTTAAATACTATTTGATGTTAAAATTTTTAAAAAAAAACACATTTTATTTTTTGGTTCCTAACTAACAATTACAACCATTATAGGTATTGTTGACATATCAACATTTAGATATATAATTGATGTTCTTATTTCTTTTAGATTGCTATTTTTTCACAGAATTTATTTATTGTTTACTATATTTTTATCTCTAATATAAAAAAATTTGTAAAATCTAGATATATCATACTTCAAAAAAAGCATCTTCCAACAAGACTTGAAAAAACTATATAACAGAACATATTATGTATTATACAATCTTTATCTATCTTAGCAAAAGCTTTGTATATACAGACTTTCCTATTATACTTTACATTTAAAAAGAATGATTTTTGATTTGTTTGCGTAACAAATTTTTTGTGTTAGAATAAAACTTCTTAACTCTACACTTTAGAATTCCTATACTTAGCTTTTAACATTAATATTTACCAAAATTTACAACTAATTTCAGTCACTAATAATTAGTTTTTATATAAATCTTAAATATAGATATTTATTAATTAAATTAGTGCGTTTATATATTAAGAAATATTAGCTTTTCTGTTTTAATATTATCGAAATATAAGGTTTCATAACCAAATAATTTTATATTTAAGTTTTGTTTTATATTTGATAAAAAAATTTTTTCTATTTCAAAAAAAGTTATTCAAGTTATAGACAGTTAAAATTTAATCTTATATATATGGAAGATGACATAAAGTTATATATCCTAGTTCTTCGAGCTTTTGAATTTTTTAAATTTATAGCATAACATTTACATTGTCATAGAATGATAATTATTTAGTAATACTTTATGTTTCTCATTAATTTAAATATTTTTTGATTAATATTTCTTTGTTTTTAATTGTTTTTAAAATTAAAGAATAATTGTTTATGTACAATTTTATTTGCGGATTAAGAAAACTGTCAAATAGTTACAAAATTGAAATCATTCTTATATTATTTTTTAATATGATCTATGCATTTTAAGTTAAAAAATTGATTCATTTTGTCTCGTATTTCCATTTATATTTCAGAAATTTTACTCGCTTTTTATCTAATTTTTGTTCATAAAAATTAACTTTTACGTAATTATAATTTAAACAATGTTTTTATAGTAAATTAAATTGTGATAAATTTTTTGTAAAATAAGTATTCAGGGACAAAATCCAAAATTATACCCATACTAACCCTTAAATTATTATACTTTTTGTAAATTATAATATTTTTAATATGAAGTTAAAAAAATCACAATTTTTACATCGATTTATATTTTTGATTGACAGAAAACATATAAATTTTAATATTCTATCATTGATTAAAAATACATTTAAATAATGATATATACAAACATTTAAGTATATTATGACAAAAAAAATTTATAAGTTGCGCTAATTTATCAAAAGTTTAAAAAACATTAAATCTAAGGTAAAAATAAACTACTTTAAAAATAATATTGAATTAATTGAAAATAAATGTCTGAACAATTTAATACATTTTTTTCTTCAAAAACTTTAAGAGCAAAATAATTTTAATTACTTTAAATTACATAAATTTTATTAAGGATATTCAATTAAAAAACTCTTTTTTATGTACTTTACATATTATATAGAAATCTAAAAAGTTTGTACAAAAATATCGTTAAAGAAGTGTAATTAATTTAAGTTCCTTATTTTGTTTTATTTCAAATTTGGTCATTGCTTTGTTCAATTATTTTCCATAATAAAGAAATATTTTAGTAATATAAAAATATTTTATTTTTGTTTTTATTTAAAAAGTTTAGAAAAATATTTCTAAATGTCGTATTTTTTACTGTGAACAATCAATCTTAATATAATATAAACTATTTCTTCTATTTACTCCATGTTCGTAAAGTCTAACTTCCCTTACCTTAATATGATTTCCACAATAGCATTCATAAATAATGTAAGGATCTAGTGGTGATAATTCTTCTGCTCTTCCAGAAATAGTGAAATCAATATCAGGATATTCAAGAAAATAGTATATTTCAGATCCCATATAGTAATCTCTAAATATTTCTTTGTCTAATAAAGATATTTTTATATAACTCGGTCCTCTAAAATCTCTTTCATAACATACTGCTATTCCTCTTACAATAACTTCATTATCAAATAGTGAACAAATAAATGTACTTAAAAACAGTATTAAAAATAAAAAAATTGAGTAAATTTTGATCATGATTGTAAAATAAAAATTTAATCATAAAATTTTTATTTAAATATCTATGTGAATGAGTCATTTTTAATTCCAGTTAACATTAACGATAGTTAAAAATATTAATAATTCGCTAAAAAATTGTATGATTAAACAGAGTATTAATCTAACTAATCGTAAAAACAATTTGAATAGTGAAATATATTTAAACAAGTAAAATTATTTGTTAAAGTAAAAATATATTATTTTATTTTTAATTAATACTTTTGATAAATAATTTTAGGGTATTATCTTACTTGTTGGTATATACAATGCATATAAAAGAGTGAGTCAAAATACTTTTTACAGTTGCAAAAAACATCTGTAACTTTGTTTATTTTCAGTTCTTTTTTTATGATATTTAATGTATTGTATAAAAAAGGATTTATAAAATAATGTCTTATAAGATCATTCTTAATATTAACTTGGGAAAGATTTAAGATTGTTTATATTTATATAACTTCTTTAATTAGTTATTATAAAAAGTGTTGTTTAGTTAGCTCATATTATATGTGTTACGTAGAAAAATTACATCTCAATGATAGCTGTTACTGAATACTCACACTTATGAAATCTTTCAAAACAATTTCAATTCCTTTTTTAAGGTTTTCTCTTCGATATATTAAATTCCATCATCTATCTTCTTTAATTCTTAAATAGTTCTGAGCATGTTTTTATAAATACAAGCTTTTAAATATCCGTGAAAAAAAATATATGGAAACGAGAAATTAAGTAAGAAAACAGATAAATACTAAAATAATTTCATTATTGCTTTTCGAAGTTATTCTGCTCATATATGTACTCAAAAAACGCATTTTTTTATGGTCTAGTTAAATTTTTGTCTAAGCTTGAAATCTCATGTAATATTAGCATTACTCATGAAAAAAATTTTTTTAAGTGGGTCAGATATAGCGCAAATTAATTTATAACCTTTATTCAACTTCTATTTACAAAGACATATAAGTTTAAACAAAAATATACATGGTGTATAGTAAGTTACCAAAAGAGTTTAAGTACAAATAACTTTCTGCAATGGGAATGTATTTTTATGTTATTGTATCCATCTGAGAACCTAACTTCTTACTTAAAAAAGTTTTCAAGATGGAAAAAAAGGTTAATTTATAATATAATTATAATTATTTATGTGATTTCCATTCTTTTATTACATTTAGTATTTTATAATTTTTCAAAACATTGCAACTTTCTGAAAACTTAGTATTTTTTATATCTTCATATGCAACTGATAGTTTAACTTCTTTTCTTCGAAATAGTTTAAGAATCATTATTATGTATCTATTTTAAGAAAAATTATAGAGCATAAAATGTTTTGTTTTTTCGCATGGGAAAAAATTTTTTTATACCTTTCAATTATTTTATAAAAACTAAGAGTTAA
The DNA here is from genome assembly GCA_963280985.1 of Strongyloides venezuelensis. NCBI lineage: Eukaryota > Metazoa > Nematoda > Chromadorea > Rhabditida > Strongyloididae > Strongyloides > Strongyloides venezuelensis. The sequence goes on along the minus strand of CAUJLX010000001.1, from coordinate 6,416,413 downwards.
GATACAACTACTATTTGCAGTTAACAATATTTCATATAATTAATTATTTGTTGCTTTTTATTGTTCTAGATACGAATACTTTCACATACCTAAATTTACAAGTTAAAAAATAGTTAAAAATGTTTCATACAAAAGTGTTCGTATCTTTAAATATAATAAATATATATTAATGATTTTTAAATATTTTAAATAAAAGAAGTTGAGCTATCAGATGCGAATAAACGTGTAAAACAATATAAAGTCTTCAGAAAGTTAAGTCGTTTTGAAAATTAAGAAATTCTTAAAATCATGAAAAATAATTGAAGTAACATAAATGCCATAGCTATATTATACGAGGGTCACTTAACAAGAAAAGAGACAAATCATCATAGGTAAAATAATTAACAATACCAAAAACTTCGTTTTTGTAAGAAGTATACTTTTATATTGTGGTTCATTTTGCACGCTCAAAAGAATAAAAATACAATTTTGATGATTATTTTACCACTTTACCTGGCAATATAAAAGTATGCCGTTCTGGGCATGTTAATGCTTTACCGTTTGTTATTAAACAATAGTTGTAGCAAATATTTCTTTCAAATTATTTACATTTTGATATTTATTTAGAAATTAAAATAATTTCATTTGCAGATACTTGCTTGTAAATTTAATTTTAGCTATATCCTTATTTATTATTTTAATAAGAAAAGCTCTTTATTTATTGATATGCAATGATATCTTTTTGTAGTCTTCGAAAAATATTCAAATGTCTGGAACGGTGATACTTTTATATTACCAGGTAAAGTGATAATATAAAAATTAAAATTTTATATTCACATTTTTGAGTGTGCAAAATGAATCTCAATAGAAAAGTATATTTTTACACACAAAAAAGGAAAAATTTTGACAAATCTATCTGAAATGCAAAAAAATGTCCCACCATTTCAAAATGTCAAAATTTATTTAAATTTTAAAGAATTAAGCGACGACATTCCACCGTGAAGAACGTAAAATAATAATATGACGAACATCATTAAATATTAAAAATTAATTTAATAATTAATATATAACAATTGTATAATTTTTTGTATTATATTTTAATAAGGTTTTTAATTAAATGTTTCTTCATTTTATTATTTATACAGTCCAAAAATGGACTAAAATTATATTACTTCTCGTGTCTTGAATGTATTCTTATATAGTGTATATAGTTTATACGTTAATGTTTCTTGAAATTTTTTTCATTGTATCTTTACACTACAAATTATAACAAAAATTATTATTATTTTTATTAAAAAATTGTAAAATTAACGATTGAATTAATTTAATATTTTAGAAATTGTTTACTAATATTGCTTTACCAAAAGCTTCGAATATTCTTTATCAAGTTATTTTAATGCTAGCAGGAGACTGCAGAAAAAAAATTACAAAAAAAAGATCAAAAATTTTTGAAGAATCATTTCAATTGTTTAATTTTATCCAAAATTTAAAAGAATAATTGTTAGTGTTTTTATAATATTAAATAAATTAATAATAAATTTATTTGGTTTGACGACTATATATAAACGAAAAAAATGATAAAAAACATTTCTTCTAATGTTGAGAAAAGCTAGTGAACCATACGTTTGAAAGAAAATATTCCATTTAATTTCGAGAAATATGTTTTAAATTTTATTTGAAATAGACTTTTAATTTTCTAGTTTATTAAGAATACTTGAACCACTTCTCTAATTTACTGGAAAAAATTTTGGTGTTGATTTCTTTTCAATTATTTTTAATAAAATTGTTTATAATAATTTTTCAGTAAACTATGTTTATAAGATATTTTTATGTGTAATTATAATACAACATAAATGATTTCTATAAACCAATATTTAGAAAAAAATAAACTTTAACTGACGAGTATGGCAATTTTTCTAACTTTATGTAAAAACTTAAACCATCGTTTTCACTAATATCATATATTTGTTTTAGAAAATATTAAAAGGCTAAAAAATTTATTCTACGTTGATTTAAAATGGCACAAATATCTGTAAATCCAAAAAGCTACTTTTTAATGATCTTTATTTCAAAATAAATAACTAAAGCATAAATATAATATAATATAATTCTGTTAATTTATATTATAATTTTTATTTTATAAAAAAGATATAAATGTTGTTGTAATTTAACAAATATTGTATTTTTTTCTTTTATTTCTACAAGAAAGTCTTTTAAAAATAATGGATTTATATTAAATAATTAATATTTTTAGATTTTTTAATTTTCTATGTTGTTCTCGTATGCGAAATAATGTGACGAAATAAGTCTCAAATAAAAAAAAATTTGAATTTTATTTGGTGGAAAAAACTTATTACGATTTTGCAAACCTGTGTCCTTTTTTTTCTGTGTACAAAAACAAAATTTTTTGTATTGTTCTTTATTTTCATAATTTTTCGTGATAAAAAATAATCTACAAATTCTATAACAAAAATATTTCTATTTCATACGACCAATAAACAGTTTCTAGGTACACAGAAAAAAAAGAAAGGACACAGATTTGCAAAAAATGTAATAAATTTGTCCCACCAAATAAAATTCGAATTTTCTTTATTTGCGACTAATTTCGTCACATTATTTCGCATATGAGAAAAACATAGATAATTAAAAATTCATTCAACATGAATTATTTTATAAAAATCCAATATTTTTAAAAGAACTTTCTTGTAGAAATAAAAGAAAAAAAATACAATATTTGTTAAATTACAACAACATTTATATCTTTTTTATAAAATAAAAATTATAATATAAATTAACAGAATTATATTATATTATATTTAAGCTTTGGTTATTTATTTTAAAATAAAGATTATTAAAAAAGTAGCTTTTTGGATTTACAGATATTTGTGCCATTTTAAATCAAAGTAGAATAAATTTTTTAGCCTTTTAATATTTTCTAAAACAAATATATGATATTAGTGAAAACGATGGTTTAAGTTTTTACATAAAGTTAGAAAAATTGCCATACTCGTCAGTTAAAGTTTATTTTTTTCTAAATATTGGTTTATAGAAATCATTTATGTTGTATTATAATTACACATAAAAATATCTTATAAACATAGTTTACTGAAAAATTATTATAAACAATTTTATTAAAATTAATTGAAAAGAAATCAACACCAAAATTTTTTCCAGTAAATTAGAGAAGTGGTTCAAGTATTCTTAATAAACTAGAAAATTAAAAGTCTATTTCAAATAAAATTTAAAACATATTTCTCGAAATTAAATGGAATATTTTCTTTCAAACGTATGGTTCACTAGCTTTTCTCAACATTAGAAGAAATGTTTTTTATCATTTTTTTCGTTTATATATAGTCGTCAAACCAAATAAATTTATTATTATTTTATTTAATATTATAAAAACACTAACAATTATTCTTTTAAATTTTGGATAAAATTAAACAATTGAAATGATTCTTCAAAAATTTTTGATCTTTTTTTTGTAATTTTTTTTCTGCAGTCTCCTGCTAGCATTAAAATAACTTGATAAAGAATATTCGAAGCTTTTGGTAAAGCAATATTAGTAAACAATTTCTAAAATATTAAATTAATTCAATCGTTAATTTTACAATTTTTTAATAAAAATAATAATAATTTTTGTTATAATTTGTAGTGTAAAGATACAATGAAACCAATTTTAAGAAACATTAACGTATAAACTACATACATTATATAAGAATACATTCAAGACACGAGAAATAATATAATTTTAGTCCATTTTTGGACTCTATAAATAATAAAATAAAGAAACATTTAATTAAAAAATTTATTTAAATATAATACAAAAATTTATACAATTGTTATATATTAATTATAAAATTAATTTTTAATATTTCATAGTGTTCGTCATATTATTATTTTACGTTCTTCACGGTGGAATGTCGTCGCTTAATTCTTTAAAATTTGATTAAATTTTGACATTTTGAAATGGTGGGACATTTTTTTTTGCATTTCAGATAGATTTGTCAAAATTTGTCTCTTTATTTTTTTGTATGTACATCATTTCAATTATGGCATTTAATAATTTTTAAATTACTACAAATTACTATTAAATATTTTAAAAAACAGTACAAATATAAAAATTGTAAATTTACTACAACAAAAAGTAGATAATTTGGAAAAATCTTCTCTTAAACGTGATCAAGTTTCTAAAAAATAAATTAAAGACGTTAAAAGTTAGTGTCTGAAGATTGTAAATCCAAAAAGTTCGAATTTTTTCTAAAGTCTAACTTGTTAAAAATATTATTGTTACGAAAAAAACTTCTAAAAATGCCAAAAAAACGCGATTTTTTATCTGTGTTGTAATAGATTTATCTAATTTATAATAATGGTACACATACATATTAAATTTTTATGTGTGTGTTAAATTTACTGTTAAATTGAGATTCAGCCATTAATCGCGAAAATTGCAATTTTTTGTCACACTGGCCCCAATTTTCTTTACACTGAAGAGAAAATCGTAACGTTTTTGGCTAAAAAAAATTAGCTATTTATAATGAATATAAAGCATAAATAATTCAAATTATAAAATTCTAACGTGACGTAAATTTAGTGTCACGTTATAGAAAAAAAATTTCCTTTAAGAAATTTGAAAAAAAAATTTGTAAGTTTATGAGAATTATTTTCTTCAATATCATTTTGTTTTCTACCAAATATGAAAAGATTAGTTCCCAATGAATTAGTTATAATGATTTGAAATTAATTGGAAAGAATGTAAACCGAGTACTTAAAATTATCTTTCAAAAAATTATTTCAATGAACAACAGTTAATCGATTTTGAAAACTTTCTACTTAACTTAAAAAACTTAATTAATTTTTTATAACAATTTCTTTTGTAAATATTATAAAAACAAATGTATTCACTAAACAATGCTTTTTATAGTTGAAACTAACAGTTTCTCAAAAAATATTAAAGAAAAAGTTATTATTTTAACGTGAATTTCTTTTCTATGAAACATTTCAATATCATTATTACAAATTTTTATGTATTTTAAAGCATTGTTCATACTATTATCATTTTTTGCCAGTAATTCAAGCTTGTTTTTTATATCTTTCTTTGGCAAAATTTTAATTAAGCAACTTATGGTTTTCATTACAAATTTTTATAGATGAAAACGTCATTGTTCTTCCTATATAAAGGTATAAAAATTTAAATGATATATTTTTAAGAATTATTTTTATTAAAATTTTCGAAGAAATTTATTTTGAATATATAAATATATGCACTTAAAATTATCAAAAGTTAAACAGTAACAACAGAAAATCTGATAAAAAATAGTTGTTACTTTAGATGTACATTCAAAAGAGGCTTCAGCAGATTGTAAACAAAAATCCAGCCTAGTTAGACAATAGAAGTTTCAATATTTTTCATTAAAAACTAGTAACGAAACAGGAATATCAAAATCGTAAACGTTTGTGTTGTAGTAATTACTTAAAAAAATCTAAAAAATAATATCTATATATTATTTATGGCTTTTTTCAAATATTAAAAGCTTTGAATAATAAAGATTATTATCTTCTCAAGATAACTTATGATTCAGTAAATAATTTATTACTTCATTAAACACTTCTAATTGTATTTGGAAAAATTAAATGTTTAAGAAATAATTTAAAACTACATTAAAAAATATTGTTCACAACCAGGTCTAAAAATAGCAATCCCATACATTATAGAAGCAATTTAAAAAGATCTTAGAAACATCCTAATTCAAATATAGTAGAAATTTTAGCAAAATTTAAAATGTTATCATTTTTTTTTCTTTTATGCTAAAAATAAATTATATTTTAATGTCTACATTTTTTATTTAAAATAAATTAATTTATTTTCGTGATCGCCGTTATTTATTTTACTTATAGTTTTTCCAAATAATATATTATAATAATCATTTTTTTCAAAAAATTAAACTAGTGTTAAAATTTGACTATTAATTTGTTTTTTACAAAAAGAAAAAAAAATGTCATGCTAGTAAAAATTTAAATAATTATAGAAAATTAAAAAAAAATTTTTTTAGCGTGATATTTATCACGTTTTGCTTTTCAGTGTAATATAAGCATAATTTCTTACTCTATTTTTGTATCTAATATAAATAAAAGTCATAAATTTATATTTAATTTATTTTCACTCGTCATATTTAGGAACCACATAGGAGCTCCCCTATAATCATTTGAATTACAATTTCAATTATTATTTGATTATTGTATAATATTTATGCACCAAATAATCGCAACAAAACTAGTTGGAAGTCAAAAAAAAATTTGAATTTTATTATATTAGTCAAATTTTTATATTTTTTACCGATTTGCGTCACTTTTTTATTATTTTCAATTACTATGATAAAAAATTTTAACTATTAAGAGTATCATAATATAACTTAGATCTAGTGATTTTTCTAAACAGGTTAGGCAACAGAAAGACATTATCTAAAAAATTCTATGCAAAAGTTTAGGTAACCAAATACAATTTATTCACATTTTTTTATTTGATAAAAAAAATCTGCACATTTAATTCAGTATATGTTGTAAACCTAATATTCTTACATGAAATGCAGAGACAAAATACTTATAATTGAAATTATTCAAGAACAAAAGTTTATCATGTTATTTGAAAGATAACGTATCAACATTATTTGCTGCAGCATTAATTTTATATAATCAGTTATTTTGTCATAAGATTTGATTAATATTGCTATGAAAAATTGTTTCTTTTTTTTATTGCATAATTTATACCAATAAGTAATATCAATTAAATACTTTACTATTAAAAAATAATAATGTAAAAGCATTTTAAATCAATCTTAAAGTACATATTTGTAAATTTTTCTTTTATTGTCCTTCCATTGGTCAACCTCAACGTGGTGGAAAGGTGTAACTGCTCTACGGTGTAACATCGGGTACCTGAACTTTTACGATGCCAGCACATCGCTAAGAAGGAATGGCGGTGGAACCGCGAAGAGAAAGCGAACTGACCTACAAACCCAACAACAATATGCTGGTAATGATGAAGGGGTCTACCATCTAGCTTCACAAGCTGCGGTAGCACTATACCAACCGTGAAAAAGCCAAATATAGAGCGCTCAAATGGCGGCATTGAACATGGACGAAGCGACGTAAGAGGCGATGAAGTCGCCAGTTCATGCGAAGGAGCGTGCAGACAAAAATATAGCCGAAAACAACGAACTCGCCGGCCCACATTGAAACTATTAACTTACAACCTGAAAGAAGGACTTCAGAAAGAACAACGGATTATATCACTCTACAAAGAACTTGACAAAACAACGTATGATATTATTGGAGTATGCGAAACCCATCTTCGTGAAGTTAAATACCAGAGATGGATAAACGGAGACGAACACCACTTTGGCGCATCAGAAATTAATGAAGAAACGAAGAGCAATATTGGTGGAGTAGGTTTTATTATTAGAGCAGAATTGGCTAAGACAGTCACAAAAGGTTGAGATTATCTCCCCAAGGATAGCAGTACTAGAAATGAAAGTGAAACGTCAACCAAAACCTCTTCGAATTATTCAAATATATGCACCACACAGCGGTTATAAAGAAGAAGCAATTGAGAAATTTTATGAAGAAATCGAAGAACTTATGAAAACTCCCGCCTACAAAACAATAGTAATGGGAGATTACAACGCAAAAGTTGGAATTGCCAAAGAAGAGGAGAAACACGTTGGAAAGGAATCTGATCAAGAAAGGAATGAAGTCGGAGAACGAATGGCTACTTTCGCGGAAACCAATCGGCTCTACATCATGAACACTTTCTTTCAAAAACCACAAGGTAAGCGATACACTTGGCGTGCTCCAAATGCTACACATACGGCAGAAATAGATTACTTCCTATCAAGCGATCGACAACTAATTACAAATGTGGAGGTAATTCGACATGTTTCTGGATCTGATCACCGGCTCATCCGAGCAACACTAAAAATGAATCTAGAGGCAGACAGGCGCAAAATGTTTCAAACACAAAGACTGGAGAAGACAAAATTAAATGAAGACATCTTAAAACAAGCCGTAATTAACACAGAATGGCAACTTGAAGGAACATTAGAAGAAAAGGCAAACACATTAACCGAAACTTTAATAGAAATTCAAAAAACAGCAACAACTCCAGCTGTCGGTGGTAGAAAAGAATGGATGTCTCCTCAAACACTTGGAAACATTACAAAACGGCGCAAGATGGAACATACTAAAGAGAATCACTTGGAATATTCACTTCTCAGCAAACTTATACGTCAGAAGATTATAGAAGAGTACAATACATACAAAGTTAAAAAACTTCAAGAGGTAGCTCTGCAACGGAATAGTCTGAAAAAATGCAAACAAGATCTAACAAACGCCAGAAGAATGATGGTGACACTAAAGAAACCAGATGGAAGCAATTCCAAGACCAGAGAGGAAACAGAAGAAGTATGCAGATGTTTTTACACCGATCTTTTTAAATCAAAAAAATATATACAAGAAAGAATGATGGAGGATAACAATGAAGAAATTCCATCAATACTGACATCCGAAATCGAGTATGCACTGAAGAACACAAAAAATGGAAAAGCACCTGGCCCGGACACAATTACGAATGAGACATTAAAAGCGGGTGGCATACATCTATGGAGAATACTGGCAGAATTGTTCACAGAATGCTTGAGAACCAGAAAAATTCCAATCCTGTGGAAAACGTCAAAAACGGTTCTTTTGTTTAAAAAAGGTGACCATGAAGACATAAAAAACTACAGACCAATATGCCTCCTCCCCTGTATTTACAAACTTTTTACGAAGATTATACTAAATCGCGTCACGAGAGCGTTAGACGAAGCACAACCCAGGGAACAGGCCGGGTTTAGAAGTGGTTACTCGACAATAGACCACATCCACACCCTCAACCAAACTCTGGAAAGAACCGAAGAATATAAGCTCCCTCTTGTACTGACCTTTATCGACTACGAAAAGGCATTTGACAGCGTTGAAATAAATGCCGTTATTAATGCTATCAGCAAGCAAGGAATTCAAAAACAGTACGTCGAGCTTCTAAAAGACATTAATCGAGGATGCAACACAACAATTAAACTCTTCCACAAAAAGCTACAAATACCAGTAGAAAGAGGAGTCCGCCAAGGTGACACTATATCACCTAAACTCTTCACGGCAGTAATAGAAGATGTTTTTTCAAAATTAGATTGGACTAAAAAGGGAATACGTATAGATGGAGAATACTTAACTCACCTTCGATTTGCTGACGATATCGTCTTAATCACACATACAATGGAAGAAGCAGAACAAAACTTGAACGAACTAAATCGTTTAAGCGAAGAAATCGGGCTCCGAATAAACAGAAAGAAGACACAAGTTCTTAGAAACAAGACAAGTCAACAGAAAGAGCCTAATAGCATAGTGAAATTAGGCGAAGAAAGTATTGAAGAAGTGAGTAGCTACACATACCTTGGCCAACAAATCAGCAACGACCACAATCAAGATGAAGAAATCAGCCGAAGAAGAAGAGCAGGATGGTTAGCGTTTAGAAGAATCTCCGAAGTCATGAAAAAACTAAAAGACCACAAGGTCAGGACTCAACTCTTCAACAGCATGGTTCTTCCAGCTATGTTATATGGCTGCGAAACTTGGAATCTGAGAAAGTCTGATAAAGAAAAGCTGAAAGTAACACAACGTGCAATGGAGAGAAGAATTCTCGGAGTCACAAGAAGAGATGAAATCCACAATGAAGACCTACATAAACAAACGAACTTCAACGACATTGTACAATCCGCCTTAACAAACAAACTAAGATGGGCTGGTCACATAGCAAGAAGAATAGATAACAGATGGGCACAGAAAACGACCTTCTGGAGACCATATGATTTGACCAGACCACTTGGAAGACCCAAAACTAGATGGCGAGACGATCTGAAGAAAGTTGAAGAAGCTACGGGAACCAAATGGTACCGATGGGCACACAACAGAGACAAATTCAAAGAAATAATCAAAACATCTATATTTGAGGCTCAGCAGCCACCACCACGTCGAGGACCCCCACGTAAAGTGAAAAACCAAGACAAGGAAAGACCGAACTGAGCAATCTTGTAATCTTGTAATCTTTTATTGTAAAAGTAAAAAAAAATATTAAAATCATTTTTTTTTCCATAGTTTTGTGAATCATCAGGAAATTTATAATTTCTCCCAACAGGTTCTAGTAAATTTCGTGCACTGGCGTTGTGTAAACTATGTGCAGCATGTTGAGTTGCAACAAAAAAAATTTGCTTCTAGGCAAAGCATAACTTAAGCATTTTTTTCTCTTATTTGAAGTTTTATTACCACGTGAAGTTGATTTTTTTCTCGTTGCTGTCGTTATAATTATATCGTTTTTTCTTTTTAAAGTCATTTCCAAACTTACAAAATGTAGCAAAAAAGAATTTGAAAAATAAATATGTTTGTTCCAATACTACTGAAAAAGTTCATTTAAAAATTTTGAATTAAAATTCGATTTGGAAACATTACTTTATTTTTTTAGAATATTTATACGCCAAAAATTAGTATTAGGTTGTTCCACATGAAATGAGCTATTTTATATACGCAGCACTTCAAACTGACGTTATTAACTAACTAGTAGTGATAAAATGATGTCAAGCATCTCGTTTGATTTGTCTTAATCTCCTCTACAAAGTGACATAAAAATCATTACAAAAAAATCAAATTATCACCTTTTTTTATAAATTTATTAAAATGCCTTCTATCAATGAAATTCGTATTATTTTCCTATATGAGTTCAAAAGAGGGACAAATGATTCAAAAACAGCACGAAATATTAATGAAGCTTTTGGAGAGAATCTTGTTAGCCGTGCGACTGCAAAAAGATGGTTCAAGAAATTCAAAAAAGGAGATGAAAGTCTTGAGAATGAGGAGCGTGAGAGACCGAATTTAGTGGTTGATAACGAGGAGCTGAAGGGCGTAGTTGAAGCCAATCTACGTCAAACGGTTAGAGAAATTGCTAGGGTATTAGAAGTTCCAAAATCTAGCGTTTCTCGTCATTTGCTGCAAATTGAAAAAACGAAAAAGCTAGATTAAAGAATACCCCATAAACTGACTGAAAAACAAAAAATGTGTCGTCTTGAAACTTGTTCTTCTCTTCTTTTGAGGAAAAAAAATGACTCGTTTTTTGGACATGATCGCGAATTGTGATGAAAAGTGGATTCTCTACGACAACAGTAAACGTAATGGCCAGTGGTTGGATAAGAATGAAGATCCAAAACAGTTTTCAAAATCTCAGTTAACGGCAAAGAAAGTATTGGTTACTGTTTGGTGGTCTTGTGAGAAACTTCTTCACTATGAATTTCTGAAAGCTGGTGAAACAATCAATTCTGAACTCTATTGTCAATTATTGGATAAAGTTCACCAGAAATTGTCCCAAAAAAGACCATCTTTAGTCAATAGAAAGGGGCCAATTCTTCTTCATGATAATGAGCGCCCACATATTTCAAGAATCATACTTCAGAAGCTAAACGAATTAAAATATGAAACTCTCCCTCACCCTCCTTATTCTCCTGATCTTGCTTCAACTGACTTTTATTTTTTCAAGCAATTGAACCAATTTCTGAAGGAGAAAGTCTTTAAAAACGAAGAGGCTATAAAATCTGCCTTTGAAGACTTTATCGATTTTAGGAACGGCAGTTTTTATTCTAATGGAATAAATAAGTTACTATTGCGTTGGCAATATTGTATAGAATCCAATGGCTCTTATTTTAAATAAAAATCTTTATTTTTCTTCGAGTTATGCGCATTTAAACTTTTTTTAGTATAAGTGGCTCATTTCATATGAGACAATCTAATATTATATCGTGCATATATCAAAATTAAAAAAGATTCATAGGAAGGTGATTAATTTTCTAAATATTTTTAAAACATTTTGATTCATATTTTAAGTATCTTAAAAAATCAAATAAACTATCTGTAATATTCAGATATTAAATTTAATATATTATTATTTCATATTCATTTTTGAGTTTTATTTGTCTATAAATATCCCTGTTTTTACAATAAAATTAATCTATTAATATTGTATATTTACATTTCACTATCTGAATAGTATTTTGTTTATAATTGGTATTAAGATAAAATTCTATTTAAAAAAGAAATTCAACTTTTTTTATATTAAAAAATAGCAAGTACTCGTTTTCTAAATATTTATGAATATTTTCAAAGGTATAAAGTTAAAAAAAAATCAATATATAAACTTATATACGTTTCGTTTTTTTCCCTTCACCAAAAAAAATTAATTGTAATAGCTCTTGAAAAGTATTTTAGTATAACTATTTAGTAATTTCAATAAGGAAGAGATATTTTTAAATATTTTCCACAAAAAAATTTCATAAACAACTAATTTTTTCGAATTCAAAAAAATATCTCTAAATTTTTACGGTAAAAATTATGTTCTATACTTTTATAATTATTCGTGAATAAATGTATGCAATTTTATCATTTTGGGCACCTAGATTTCAGAATTTGATTTTGAAATTTTGCGTAAAGGTAGATTTCAATATAAACTGTTAGAATTTAGGAAAACTCTTCAATGTAATTTCTTTAAAAAAATTCCTATATTATGTAATTTTAATTTTCATAAATTTGTATTTAATCTTCACAAGAGCCTAATTAATGAAATTTTCAAAGAGTCAAAGAGAAAATGAAGTCCTAAATTATATGGAATTTTAATATATATATATATACGTTTTCTAAATGAAGAAAAGAGTTGCAAATTTACCATAATTCTACTTCAAAATAAAAATAAACTATTAATTTGAAAATATGTTAAAATTAAAACTAATAATTTTACTTAATAAATAACAAAATTCCTTTATTGAAAGTTTATTCTTGAGACAATGGATAATCACTTGTCTAAGAGTAACCACGAAAAAATTAATTTCAATCGTATTCTTTTTGATTTAATTAGAGTAGAGATCTCTGTGAAGTCCGTATACGTATGTGAAATGAATCCAATGGAATAATCAAAACATTTTTACAAAAAATATATTGAGTGATCACTTTTTACACTAAAAAGGTTGAATTTTATATCTCCCTTAACAATTTACGTTGAGGAATTTTTTTGGTCACCGATCTATTTTATTCTAAAAAATCTAATCGAAAGTAAAAGAACCGAGGTCTAAATGCTAGAAATTACATCTTTTTGATTTTATGCAATGCCTATATATATTAAAAATTTTTATACACACGCACATATGTATGTTTTGAATAACTCAGATATATAAAGATAAAAAATTGTGGTTTTTGGCATTTTCAAATGGTTTTTCTGGATAACAATACTGAGAACAAATTTTAATTTAGTAGGAATTAGAGTTTCTTGAATTTATATAAATCTCAGACATTTACTTCTATTGTTATTTATGAATTTTTAAAAATTTAAATCTATGAAAAAGATATCTTTAGTAAATAATCTTATTTTTACACCTTATCAATTTAATATTTTCACCGTATTTTTATCAATATGAAAAGTAACAATTCTTTCTAAAATTAAATATTGATTTAAGAGATTTAAAAAATATTAAATGCTATGATTGAAAAGATGCACATTTGGATTTTTAATTTATCTATTTACAGTAAAAAAGATATATCATTATGAAGTAATTTATAGATATTTAATTTTTTTGTTAAGAAAAAATACGAAAATAATTTCTGATTCTTATATTATCAGTCCACCTGTTATAAAAGTATCATCATCTTCGGCATATAAATACCATCGAAAACTGCACAAAATATCATTACATATTAAAAATAAAAGTTATTTCCTATAGCGTTACACGTATCTAAAATGAAAACATTTATATCCAGTAAACTTTATTTATTGGTATGTGTACCTATAAGAAAACAAGAAGATTAACAATACCTTAATAATATTATGATAACAATATAATAATATGGTTATAATTTAAATTAAATTAAATTGACAGTATATTTAGTTTTTCGTCCTTTTTGAATTATATGTACCTTTCATATACTGTTTACTATCCAAACAAAATAAATGAAGATGAAATTAACATAAAAATTAAACAAAACAATATTTACGACTACAATTTAATTAAAACGATAAATATTTAAATCCCGGAGACTACTTTTTTTTACAGCAAATGAAATGATAATAAAAGAGTTAAACTTTCTTCATGCTTTTTTTTTAGCGAAACTTAAAAAACATTTATAAAAATATATAAAAAGTTTTACTAGCATATCAAATGTAGAGAAATTGCAGTTAAAATTTTATTATTTTAAATGATGTATAACCTAAAAAATATAGAATGATGAAAAAAGATACAAAACAATATAATAAACGCGAGATAATAGATGTAATTATAAAAGACGTATCCCACATATGCTCATCATATATATATTTTATGATAGAGATTTGACCAAGAAATTACAGAATAAATTGATGATATTAAATTTAGGTTAATTCATACCATAACTTATTTTCGTGTCAAAAAAAATTTCTTGAATTTATCTAATTCTGCTTTTTTAAATATAAAAAAGCAAACTTTTATGTGGTTTTAAAGTATTATAAAAGTACCATAAAAAATAAATAATGAATCATGTAAAATTATAAATAATGAAATTTAATTTTGTAGTTCCCTTAATTTTTTATGTCGCTATCTTATTGTAAAAGCAACCTGTTTCGTTTGACGTTTTTTAGTAAGAACACCTTTATGATTACCACAAACTTTTTAAAATTTGATGTTGTCATAAAATCTGCAAAAGTCCATATCATCTCACCGGCTATGATTTTTGAGGATATTAAATTATCTAAGGCTCTGTGATTTTCAAAAATAACATCATTTTAATAATTTGTTGTGAAAGATACTGATGCCAGTGATTCTAAACTACAAATTGATTCAGCACAATACTCAGTAATCACTATCGGAATATTAACTCTTTGCCTCCAACTAGTTAGTGTATTTATAATATTTGCATTAACAATTTCCAAATATCCCATATATATACCATTCAAAATACATATTTAAACAAATAAAATCCATATATTTAGCTCAATTATCAATACCATATCTTTAAGCAGCATATACTACAGTTATCGGTCCTGCTAGATCATATTCTTTTGCAGTTTTATACATTTCATTAAAGTAATTACCACTATAATTTACCGAGGGTAAAAGTTCATTTAATAGTGACCACGCAATTATGAATAGATGATTTCTACCTCTAATAATCATTTCTTGTATCATTTTTTTGTGAAGTTCAATTAAATTTTACTTATTAAAATATTTTATACCAATAGCTGGATCTTCTGTTATAAGAGCAATTTCTCTTCTATCTGCTCATACGATGTTTCTTCAGAATAAGGATAATGAAACTTTCTTAAACAATTATCATTCATCCATTGCAAAAGATTTAAATTTTTTGTCACTATAATAAGATCAAAGCCTCTTCTACGAATATCACTGTCTTCATGCATTTCAAAACCAAGACAATAAAACTGTTTACCATTTATTAATATACTATCATTTGTCAATTCAACACTTCTAAAACTAAACATCTCATATATACTTATCATAAACTATTTCTTAATTTATTGATTATATTTCAACAGAAAATTTATATAATGTACTATTTCCATAACCACGTAGCCACCATTATTTAAGTTTTTTTTTATTTTTTATTTCACAATTACTATTACCCTTATTAGTACTACTAAAAAGAATGTTATCATTCTCATCAATTATTGTCATATATAAGTATAGAGATATTTTTTTCTTCCAATTTTAGAAAATTTAGTTGATTTTTTTATATCTCTGTCATTGATCTTTATGTTATACTTTATTAATTCATTTTTGTCGCTATTAATTGTTAAAATTTTTATAAAATATTTATTTAAATTAACGACATATACGCTACGTAAAATTCCAGCATAATTAAAAAAATCAAATCGTGATGTTGTAGTAAAAAATCCTTATAGATAGCCTATATCAGATAAATATTCAAATTCTCTAGGTGGTATAGTATCATGGCTAAGAGTGTTATTAACAGCGACTGTTACATTATTTACTTTATTACACAATAATAAGGCTTCACTTTCAAATGGGAGATGTCTTCCAGTATGTGTCATTGCTTGATTGTTGTTTTTAAACGATAGGAATTATATTAATATGTTTTACTTGTCAACTTATGTCCACAACATTGTAATTTACACTACCAAAACGCAAGACAAATCTCTTGTTTCAAACCTCTTTTGTTACAATAAAGTCTTTTTAATACCAAATCCAGCGAACGTGATCTCGTAAATCTTCACTAGTGCCTAAATCATTATATGCTGAAGGTACAGGCATAATACTTCTATTTTCAAAAATACTCAATTTCATGTTATACCATTTATTAATAAAATTTAAGCAATAGAATTTTTCGGTTCCATTACAAATGTTTATAATCCATATAATAAATCATATAATCTAATTTCATTTTTTGAGGAAAAAGCATACATTCAGTTGATTTTATGTGTAATAGAGAAATTAAAATATAAATTTTCAAAAATATTTTTTTTCTTAAGATAACCCTTACTATATAGATCGATCAAATTATCTATCACAGTCATAAAAAAATACATGAATTTTTTGTACATAGAATTTTTTATCAATATTATATGCATCTTGCAAAAAAAAAATAAGAACAAAAATTTTCTATATTGCATTTTTCACAATTTTATCGATAACAAACAGGGCATTTATTTAAAGCTTTATTTTTTGTTTGAACCACACGGTATGAAAAATATTAACTTATGTAACTTTTTATCTCAATAATTTTAAGTTCTATACAAAAGATTTTTTTGATATAATTAAGTTACTTTCGACAACCAAAGCTAAATATATTGTTTGTAACTAGTAATTATAAAAAACCTTTCTCGTGGACTAATACAAAAGTTAGAAGTCAAGCCACGTAAAGATTATTTGAACATTTTTAAATATATTTCTAATCAATAAAAGATTTTGCTGAATCATTGAGTCAAATAAAACTGGACTTGAAGGTAAAATTGTAAGATGTCAAAAAGACCTTATCCGTTTTTCTAGGTAAATTTTTTTCCCTTTTTCTATAATCAAATAAAAACTTATAAAGAAAAATAAAATTAGATAAACAAAACAGTTTAAAGCAAAATGTTTATTAATCAATAATATTTTTGTTGAATATAGAATATATTCATATTTCATATATATTATTTATTATATAAAACTATCGTTATATTTAATAAAGCGAATTCTATCTTAATGAGTGTTTATTCCAATTTACTGTCACTATGTGACAACAATTTTGAAAATCTTTTATTGACTTAAAATTTGGGGGATTTTATTACAAAACTTATAGTTCCTAGTGGAGTTGATTCACGAAAACAATTTTGTTATAATATTTAAATTTACAATTAATTATCTTTAAGATGCATATAATATTACCATTATTCCAAACATTCATTAAAACTATGTAATATAATAAATAAGCTTAAAACATCTAGAAGTCAAAATGTTATTCATTTGATTTTTTTAAGAAACAATATTACCATATTAAAATACATAATAAAAAGAGCAAATCAATTATAAGGTTAAGTTCGCTTTTTGATAAAGCAATTCAAGAAGAAAACAAAAAATTACTAAAATATAAAAAAAAATCTATATATTAGATTTTAAGTATACATTTACAAAAATAGAAAGCAATTCAGATGAAATCTTGTAACTATATTTTATAGTATAATTCATATCGTGGATATAGATAAATTTATAGTATCTAAAAAGAAATTAAGAAAAAGTTTTTTTATTTGTCCATACAAATGATAGAGTATAACATCTAATATTTTAAAATAGTATATTACAATGTATTAACACATTTTAAATACATTAAGTCTTTAAATTAGAAATACTAAAAAAATGTGGAAAAAATATTGTGCGTTTATCTGATAATAATCGCAAAAGCAAAATGAGAAGTAGGCATTGTAACAGTGTTATTTGAAATGAGCATAGTTTAAAAAATCTAAACCGCTTAATATATTATATATAAATAATTTATTTTTAATATTAAATATTTGTAACATTTTATAATTCTAAATTGACATGTAATAATTTTTTTT
Source organism: Strongyloides venezuelensis (assembly GCA_963280985.1). Taxonomy (NCBI): domain Eukaryota; kingdom Metazoa; phylum Nematoda; class Chromadorea; order Rhabditida; family Strongyloididae; genus Strongyloides; species Strongyloides venezuelensis. The sequence goes on along the minus strand of CAUJLX010000001.1, from coordinate 6,398,274 downwards.
GCTCGTAAATATTAATAATGACGATAAATTATTTACTGATGTTTATATTGAATACCACATTTTGAGGAAATTCCAGAACATTTTGGAAAAGTCTTTCAAAGAAATAAAATTAACATTAAAATATATGTTTACCCTTTATTACCTTATTTTTTGCCGTGATTTTTATTAAATTCTCTAATTATTTATTTTCTTATTTTTTTATTACAGGTTACAAAAGCCAATTTCAACTTTAAATAATCCATATTGAGGTCTAATTGTACTTACAAAGATGTTATCAATAAAAATCATAATAATGTTTATAAATATTACTTTAAGGATTATTAATAATCTACAAGACATAGTTTAAATAGATGTGTAGATTACAGAACCAATAATTTAAAAGTAAAGATAAGTTCTTAAAAATAAAACTCTTTAAGAATCTTTTATTTTTAAGAAAATATTTTTTTTTCGCATAACACAGCTAAGAAGCTACTTGAGTACTTAATTAATAGACTCGTTACTTTATATTACATATAAATAATTATTTATTAGATTTTATAAATGTGGCTATTGTTGAAAATGAAATATTACAAAATTTAAATTATCAATTGTTTATTGCAATAAATAATTTAACAACTTTTGCGTCAAAAATTTGTACAGATTTTCTAGCTGTAATAAAAAACAAGTTTTAGTAATATTCCATTTTGTAAGTAAGTAGGTGTGAGAAATATATAAATTTAATTTTTTTGATGTAACAATGATAGCATAGATTTTTAAGATTTAATTTTAAAAGGCAGCATATGACACAGTTTATAAAAATTTTAAATATAGTTGTTAAAATTAATTTAACAAATAATAAAATTAACCCTTAAGCTTTTCTATAAATTATATGAATTGATAAAAAAAACATTTTACAAAGCAATAATTGATAACAAATGTTAGTTAAAGTTATCAAAAGAGTAAAAACTGAATCGTTATCACAGTTGTCAAAATAGTTTTTTTTGAGTTAAATATATTACTATCGGTATAATTGGTAAAAATGCAATTCTTAGTTTGCTGCCAATAAAATCAAATAATTAATAAATCAAGGTCTTTAAATAATCTGAATTTTTTTTGCATTTTACAAAAGCACAAAATGTAAAATGGTAAAAGTTGAAAAAATTAAAGACAATTAAATTAACTTTTAGAAAAAATGTCAGTAAATATACGAAGATAGGAACGAGTTTTTGTTAATCTTAAAATAGATCTTAGGAATAATTTACAAATAAAAAGCATTATAGATCTAATTCTATAGTTAAGTAAATGTTGATAAAATTTTAGTCAACATGCTAGAATCATACAGAACTACTTATTTCAAAAGTATGAGTTTATTTTTAAATTTTTCTTCTGATTTTATCAATTTTTTATTTTTATTTATTTTCCTAAAAACAATAAAAATTAGGAAACTTACAAGATATTTGTATCACCTATATAAAAAGAACACTCTTTATCAAAAAACTTCTTATAAAATAAAGCATTTCTTTAAAAGTAACAAGGAAAACTATTTACCCGACTTCACGTCAAATAGTGGTTTTAGTATAGCCTTCGCGCACCGTCAGTGAGCAGTTAGTGGTTCACTTAAGCGATATTTATACTACCCCCAGTTAACATTCTATGCAACATCATCTCTTCACTGACCATTGATAGCGGTAAGGCAACAAAAATTTATGTTATTAACACACAATTTGTGTTACTAACAGGCGAATATGAATAAAATAAAGGATTTTATCTAAACTAGCATAATTAGACTAAAAAAACTAATTTATTAATCTCAAAACAATAACAACAAATACATATTATCGATTCTGAAAAAATTATCTAATCGCTGTTATCTCAGATATCGGTAGACTATCATCCAAGATTCCGAGTGATGCATTTTGATAGTACTTAAGAATTCTGGAACAAGTATAAAAAATAAACTAAAAAACATTATTATTGTAATCCTAGACACGAAATAACCATAATAAAATGAAGACTGCATATGTTAGAAACCAACATAGAAAAATTAAATGATCGTATTATAAGAACTAAATATGTTAATCTACCGATCGTGATTTACAGTATCCAAAACAGCTTAACGTGGATAAAGTTGAAGATGGCATCTAAAATGTTAATTAAAAATAATTTTAGTATTTAAAAACTAACCTCGAGATAAAATAAACCGGATATAGCAATAACTCAACATAAAAATAATTATTAGGTCACATAGAATATTAATAATAACCTACCCTTTTTAAAAGACTGTGGAAATTAAAGCTAAAATTATTGTTTAAGAAATATATGTTTTTGGGTAAACGTACCTGTTGACAATAAAGATAATGCGCGAGAATGCAAATTTCTGTGTGTAGGCAAACGAAGACAAAAATATAAGACAGTTAGAATAAAAAAAATTACATTTGGAAAACGCTGATATTAAAAATCATCTTAATGTGTAACATTGATACCAATATCACATGGCGCTGAATTTTCGTTATTATCTGGCATCAAAAAGTCACTTGATTTGTAAAATGTTAGTATATTCTTAGTATTATAAGAGATTCTTTTTTTTCCATTTCGCCAATGACTAGCCTTGCCATTAGTGCTTCGAATGCTGAAAAAATACATCTTTCTTTCTTCCTTAACACATAGACATGCCAATACACAGTACATCATGGCTTCTAAAACAAAAATAACTATTACATACACTCAAGCTTACTTTTAAATACTCTCTTTTTATCTTCTGGCATTTCGATTCTGGGGTATGTTCGTGTCATAGTAAGATGAAACTTATAATACATCTGTACTTCTTTAGGCATTATAATATCTGCTAATGTCATACCAAATACATAAGAACTAGCTAGAGTGCTGCAGACTGTACTGATATCCATATTTTCATCAAGAAATTTACAAAGTTTGTCATCAGGAGCTCTATCATTCTAAAAGAATTCATATAAAATCGGTAGACAACTTACCTTCAAAAGATGCTCCTTTGCATTAACTATTATAAGTTTCTTGAGATCAGCTTTAACTGAACACATAGGTTTTTTTCTTTACCTGCCATTACTATCCATACACTCTTTAATTATCCTAAATCTGCACCTTTCTTTGACTTTTTTCTCCCTGTTGATAGATCGACTGAAATATTTTCAATAGCTGACAAAACAATGTTAGTTTTCTCTTGATTGCATTCCAAAACTTTATCAACAACCTAGTTAACAATGTTTTTGACGGCCTCATCTACAATGCCTTTAATATTTACAGTGAAAGTTGATACAGCGTTTGATAATGATTTTGTCATGTATGATATAAAATCCACCTTACATTTAGTTTCCATTTTTTCTATCATTTGTTCTATAGGGGATGTTAATGGAATCGACATTAATGATTCTTATGATACTGGTGGTGCACACAATTGACTTTCTGATGATAAACTGCACACTAAATTGATGTCCTTGGAGCATGTTTGTGATTCTTTCACCTTCTCATTACCATAACCTTCTCGTAGTCTTTTTTCATGATGAAGAGCCGTACCTTTCGTTGCATTTTTTTCTCATTTTTATCATGATTAATGGCTCCTTCAATTGCATTGTAATATTCACTAGCAGTTAAATATTCGTTATGATAACTGAGTGATTTAGAAGGTATTGTGGAGCCTCTTTTTTTATTTGACCAATATCTTTGGTTTCTTTGTCGCTTTCAGAATCATTTTCATAATCCTTATTATCGCAAAACATATTGAATACCTAAAATTAATAAAAAGGTAACACAAATTTTTATAAATTAGCAATAAAGTGAGGTAAAATGAACACGTAAAGTGGTATTATCAGTATTACGAGAGGAATAAAGAATTAATTGCGGGGGTAAAAACATGTAACAAAAGAATGACTTGTAGTAGAAAATAGAACTATCTTATACATAAAATATAAAAGTCCTATAAATAAAAAGTGTAAAGTCCAATACTGTGGGAATTATAAGCATTTAAATAATTAAATTTTTCATTGATTTACACTTTTACTAGTTAAAAAATTTTTTATCGATATTTAATTTATCTGTAATGAGTAAAAAATGTATGCCTAGATGAAGACATCGGAAGATTCTTTGTAGATCAAGGATTCATGGAACCGGTGTTCTAAAAATTAATAGTAACAGTACCGGTGAGAAAGATAAGAAGAATGATAATGACGAAGGTGAAATAAAACTTGACGATATTATGTATGATTTACAAAATGGTGCTGCCTGTCGTATGAAATGGCCTACCATTTTAACAGACAAAGCTACTGACCAAGACACGGAAGAGGAAAAATTGACCTATTTTTTGGCTGATTTTTTTAAATTAAGAATGAAGGTAACGTCAGTGATAAAACAGCTTCAAGAATTCTAAATCTTGTCGCCAGTTTCTTGCCAAAGGAAAATATGTGTCCACGAACTATACAGGAATGTCGATCATTTGTGAAAAAAAAGGTTTCAGAGATCGCGTCAATTTTTGAAGAAGCAGAGGAACAAAAATGTGGAGAAGATCGTATACTTGTAATGCCAATTAACAAGACTGTCAAGAATGTAGTCAGGAGAAACATGAAATATTTGTTGCCGAAAATAAATGACGAAAAAAGTTATTGACATTAAACTTCAGTTGCATACTGATGGAGTTGAAATAGCCAAAAGTTTCAAAGTCAAGGTGTGGCCATTAAGCGCAGTTATTGAGAATTTGCCTAGAAAAGTAAGAGTCAATAAGAATAACGTCATTTTGATCGCCATTCATGTATCCAAAAAAATACCAGACTTCAACTTGTTTTGTCCAAGATTTGTAAATGACTTTAATTCAAGGATTCAGGCAGTCTTATATGATGTCGACGATGAAGTAGTTCAGAAACGCACTGTCAAGATAAAAGTCAGTTGCAACATGATGACAGGGGACATTCTACCCATATGAAGTATTCTGAATCTTCAAGGTCACAACTGCCGATATGGTTGTATTCACTGCTATTGTAAATCTGTCATTAAAATGTCTGTTTTTGGAAATGGTAAGTGTCAGCATCCTAGAGCGAATACTTTGGTATGTGTCAGCACTGACCACTTGTACTGTACAATTTTTATCATAGACAACAAATCACTTAATATTACGCTAACAGCAGGAAAAGAACTTATGCTAGTAGTAAAGTCTATGCTCTAAGAACTAACGACAATTATCAAAGTGACTTGAATCAAATGACAACTGCTGGTGTGCCTTCTTTTAACGTTGTCAGGGGTGTATCTCATTTGTCAAATTTAATTAAAGTCCCGGAGAATGTGGCAATTGAATACTTTCATAGTGTATTATTAGGTCCATTCAAAGAAGCTATTACAAGAATTTTCTTTGGTTACACGTCGTTAAGCAAGAACAAAACTATTGTCAAAATACCTGGATTTATTAACCGTCAATTTTGTTACTTCAAAGAGTCTATAGAAATGTCTATTTTCTCTAGTGAGTTTAAAAGAAAGATAAAGCCACTCATAGAAATCGACATAATAAAGGCATTGAATGAAAAAATTTTTTGCCCTATGCTATGCCAACAGTAATGTCTGATATTTGCAAAAGCAGTTCAAAGCTTTTATACTTGATTAATCTGTTCCTGACAAATGCAGTCATTGTTTTAATGAAAGACGATGTTAGTGCCATGAAAATCAAGAAAAGTCAAGAACAGCTCTACGAATGGCACATACTGAGAACGGCAAATTTTGGTTAATAAAGCAATAAAGTTAAAAGCACATCAAGTGACTCATCTGGCAGAGATAGTTAAGCGTCATGGAAGCTTAAGTCAATACAACTGCTTTTTTGGAGAAGATCTTGGATACAACTTGACACGAATAATTAGTTAAAAGACAGTTGATAAAAGTCTTAGTCAATTGAAAACTAGACTGACGAATTATAATGTCATTAATGCAATTTTCGAACAAAAGGAGTCGAAAAAAGAAACTGCCAATAGAATTTTAGAGACAAAAAATTGCGTCAGAGATTTCTGTCATAATCACTTTGAAAATTATTGTCTGTATGTGCAAGAATTAGGCAAATATTCTTTAAAGTCATTTATATTCAAGCCAGTTTATAACCTTCCATTTACCAAAGATTCATTTCTGTCATACAAATGTGATCAGTTGGAATTTAAATGTGGCATTAATATTGTCAAAAGTATCGTCAGTATTGATGATAACATTTGGTTCATTATTAGGCTAATTGAGATCAAGTTTTTTTTATTAGACAAAGTCCCTGTCAATGCAAACGAAGCTGTTATTAATAGAATCGAAGAAAATACAATGTTTAACTATTATTTTTGTCTTAAGGAATGCATGGTGAAAAAAGACATGACTTCATATAAACCTATGAATCTCTTCGTCAACGAAATCAGTCATCTTGTAGTCATTAACGAAAGTGCCATTTTACATATGTATCTAGTAATTAATTCGTCAGGGAAAAATTCTTACTGCTGTCCTATTATTGCGCCACTCGAACATAACTAAATTTTTTTATATGATCTACTTTTTACACAGAATGTACATTGTCATAAATTTATATTTTGTTACAAATGAATTTTTTGTTAGTCCAAAAAAAGTCACTTCGCCAGATGTCGAAGTATTCGAGCGAGATATTTATTATTAAACAACACATATGTATATGACATCTAAGTTATTTATTTAACACAGCGAAACCTTTATTTTAAAACACCGTTTTACAAAACACCAAATACAATGATAGTAATCAAAAACTTAAATTTAAAAAATCTGTTTTACAACCAGTAATTAACCGCTGAATTTGGAACGGAACAAGTTTGGAAATACAGAAACATTTCTAGCGGGTGGTGCTGGTTCACGAGCCAATTTACATATTGTGTAGTGAATTCCAGTTAATCGTCTGTAGACTTTTTTGTGATCTTGATTAATTACTCTTGTGACAATAATAACTTAAACATTTCTTCTTTCAACAAAAGTGTCAAGAAAATACTCGACAAATTTCATTTGTGATTCGTTACACATAGCAACTGCTTCGTCTATTACAAAATAACGTACATGGGGATAGTGAATGGTATCATTGTAATGTAAAGAAAGTGTAAATGATCGTAAGTGATAAAAATGACATCGGCATTTTTAAGATCTTCACTAACAGTCGCCCAGTTGATTGTAAATGTTAAATTGAGAATTTTTATATCTGGTAATAAGAATCTAAGTGTTGTTGCTATGTCCTGACAAGTTGGTGTTTTGTAACATAAAATGAGAGCGAAAGCTTTTTTCTTCGATACGGGATTTGGTATGGATACCTATATTATTATTATCACCAGAACTAATCTTGACCTCATCTGTTTCATTCCTTATTGGCGTTATCACCCACATATTGATTAACAGTAACTTTAACTACCTCAAGCTTGACGTTTTCAGATTTGATTTCACTTGTAGTTGATTCGTTTGGTATAACATCACTTGCGGTATTGTTGTTGATTATTTCAATCTTGACATTTGTATTATTGACATGTCTGGCTTCATTAATCTCGCGTGTTTCGAAATTGTTGAGATTTTGATTAAAAAATTCGGCGTTTTCAAGATTTAAAATTTGTGCTGTTAAAAATAAATGACGATTATTGGATTACAAGCAACAAAAGAAACTTACTTTTTAAATATTAATAGGCAATATCGGTTAATACCGTAGATGTTTTACCTCTATTACTTTTCCCACTAACGAGTATGCTCTGGCTGAAAAAATCAATTGTTTTAAAGAGATTTATTTCCCTTTCAAATGGTCCATTAGGCCAATCCATTCTTGTATAGAATAACTGAAGTACGTTCTGATAATTCATAACTCTAAACGTAAGAATTAAAATACAATTATAAAAACATTATAATTAAACAATAGCATAAATAAAAAACACCCGGTTTAAAAAATTAAAAGCATTAGGAATTCTGAAAACATAAAAAAACTAAATGAATTACATATTATGATAGAAAAAAAAAACTAAAGGATTAACGAAAAAAAATGACTTTATAACTAAATGTATTATAAAATGCGTTAACAAGTAACCAATTGTATTATAAAATATGATAGCAAGAAAAAAACTGCTGAGAGAATACGTATAATACATATAGTTAAAAAAAAACCAAATATTACCTTTTGTTAGTTATATATAGGTAAGTAATTTATCCAATTGATATGCTCTCACAGGCATAAAAAAATTTAGACTTTAGACTGTTAACATTCACACTGACTCTTGTAAACACATTAAAATTCCCACAGACTGTCTATTAATAGTACACAATTTCCTAATTATCTGCACACATCTAAAGACCATCTTACCTCAACGCCGTGTAGCCGGGTATAGTTCATTAACTTAAATAAGTATCATAACTTACCACAATTTGTTTAAAAATTTAAACTACGACTATCTCTTAATATATGCTTTTATTATTTTTAATATCATTTAAACTATATACAATATGTACAAAAGGAGCCTGAAAATTATAAATAAAAATAATTTTTTCAATGTAAACGATTTTTTTTTGGTATTATGTATATCTGAAAGTCTAACTTTATGCTTAAAAAATGTTTTAATAAGGATAAAAAGTTAATATACGAAGGTTATTCAATAAGTAAAGAGACAAATGATAATAACTCAAAATATATTATCGTATAAATCCCAAATTTTACTCATTTTTCGGCATAATTCCCTTCTACATTTATACACTTGTCAAATCTTTCCACGAGCTTTCTAATTACAATGGGAAAGAAATTTTTACTTTGAGACATAAGCGATTACTATATTTTTTCCTTTACTTGTTCATTATTGTTAAATCTTACTTAGCAAAAAAAATCTTTGAGAGTCTTAAACAAAATAAAAATCTAATTGTTCACGATCTGGACCGTAATGTGAATGTAACAAAATCTTTCAACCAAGCTCTTTCGCACAATTTTTTTACGATAAATTAGTTTACTTTGAATTAACAAATGAATCGTGCTTACACTTGTAACATATTTTTTCAGAAATTTGAACAATTCATACAGCTTCTACCATATTGCTTGAGCAGCTGAAAATAGATTTCGAAAGATTTAATCTTTTCTGAGATATAAAATCTTTTTACAAACCGATGTTCTTCCAAATTTATTTTTAAAGTGAAAATATTATCATTAGATAGTTAAATATAGTTTATTTATAGCATAAAATATTTATTGCAAATTATGCAAAAAAAAAGAAAACATTTCTTTTTTCATGATTTATTTCTTACCATCGTTTTTATTTTACTATTTTATATAATTCTATATTGACTTGTTAGCGTATACAAAAAACGAAAAATGCAACGTTAGCATTTTTAACTCTCTATATTTCAGAGTTAGACTCTGAAATTTTGCATGTAGATAGATTCTAAAATGCTCTATGACCATTCAAAAAGAAATTTCCTAAAAAATTTCTTCAAAGTGCACTGAAAAGCAAAACGTGATAAATATCACGCTAAAAAAATTTTTTTTTAATTTTCTATAATTATTTAAATTTTTACTAGCGTGACATTTTTTTTTTTCTTTTTATAAAAAACAAATTAATAGTCAAATTTTAACACTAGTTTAATTTTTTGAAAAAAATGATTATTATAATATATTATTTGGAAAAACTATAAGTAAAATAAATAACGGCGATCACGAAAATAAATTAATTTATTTTAAATAAAAAATGTAGACATTAAAATATAATTTATTTTTAGCATAAAAGAAAAAAAAATGATAACATTTTAAATTTTGCTAAAATTTCTACTATATTTGAATTAGGATGTTTCTAAGATCTTTTTAAATTGCTTCTATAATGTATGGGATTGCTATTTTTAGACCTGGTTGTGAACAATATTTTTTAATGTAGTTTTAAATTATTTCTTAAACATTTAATTTTTCCAAATACAATTAGAAGTGTTTAATGAAGTAATAAATTATTTACTGAATCATAAGTTATCTTGAGAAGATAATAATCTTTATTATTCAAAGCTTTTAATATTTGAAAAAAAGCCATAAATACTATATAGATATTATTTTTTAGATTTTTTTAAGTAATTACTACAACACAAACGTTTACGATTTTGATATTCCTGTTTCGTTACTAGTTTTCAATGAAAAATATTGAAACTTCTATTGTTTAACTAGGCTGGATTTTTGTTTACAATCTGCTGAAGCCTCTTTTGAATGTACATCTAAAGTAACAACTATTTTTTATCAGATTTTCTGTTGTTACTGTTTAACTTTTGATAATTTTAAGTGCATATATTTATATATTCAAAATAAATTTCTTCGAAAATTTTAATAAAAATAATTCTTAAAAATATATCATTTAAATTTTTATACCTTTATATAGGAAGAACAATGACGTTTTCATCTATAAAAATTTGTAATGAAAACCATAAGTTGCTTAATTAAAATTTTGCCAAAGAAAGATATAAAAAACAAGCTTGAATTACTGGCAAAAAATGATAATAGTATAAACAATGCTTTAAAATACATAAAAATTTGTAATAATGATATTGAAATGTTTCATAGAAAAGAAATTCACGTTAAAATAATAACTTTTTCTTTAATATTTTTTGAGAAACTGTTAGTTTCAACTATAAAAAGCATTGTTTAGTGAATACATTTGTTTTTATAATATTTACAAAAGAAATTGTTATAAAAAATTAATTAAGTTTTTTAAGTTAAGTAGAAAGTTTTCAAAATCGATTAACTGTTGTTCATTGAAATAATTTTTTGAAAGATAATTTTAAGTACTCGGTTTACATTTTTTCCAATTAATTTCAAATCATTATAACTAATTCATTGGGAACTAATCTTTTCATATTTGGTAGAAAACAAAATGATATTGAAGAAAATAATTCTCATAAACTTACAAATTTTTTTTTCAAATTTCTTAAAGGAAATTTTTTTTCTATAACGTGACACTAAATTTACGTCACGTTAGAATTTTATAATTTGAATTATTTATGCTCTATATTCATTATAAATAGCTAATTTTTTTTAGCCAAAAACGTTACGATTTTCTTTTCAGTGTATATATGTTGCATACTGAAACTATTTCTTCATAGTGTTTCTTTGAATCTCATTTTGTTTTTATCCTATGTCTGACATAGTTGTCTATGATTATATATATCTTTAGATCTTCCAAAAATTAGTGCAGTTATAATCAGATAATCTATATAGATTATAACTCAATTAAAATTACTATTTTAATTCAAAATTAAAAACATTTGATTTAATCCAATGTTAGTAACATGATAATAGTTTATTAATTCAACATGAAAAAAAAACTAAACTTCCTAGAAATCAGCTTAATAATGACGCCAAATTATTATTTGAGTTACTTAATGTTTTTTATAATTCATTTCTATTAAACCGTTTAGCAAAATTTTTGTGATTGTCATATGTAATCTAACTATAATTATATCAAGTAACAACATCCAAAAATGATCACTCATATTTCGTTAATTTAACAAAACAAAATTTTTTTTTATATCCAGTATTTATTTCTAGCTAATAAATAAAAAAATATAATTACTCAATACTTTTTTTTTATTGATAACTTTTAAATGAACAGCACCATCATTATAATCCATGTCACCTAAAATTCAGAAAGTCAGAATTGATAGATTACCTTTTTATTAATGAACTTTAATATTCAATAAAAAAAATGGTTAAACTGTTATAATCTATTCTTTCTCTAAGGTTTGTATTTTAACTAACAATTATTCTCAGTCAATGTTGTTAGTGTTTCAAGTAGTTGGCAGTGAACTAAATAAACCGTAAAATTCTGACAGTTTCAATTACTGTTATTAAATTTTGAATCTATAAAATAAACTACACGAAAGCAGCTTTTTGGCATAATTCTTGTATGAATAATTATAACTTTTAAAATTGTTGATAACAAAGGCAATTTACCAGTAAAGACACAGTTCAATTTGTTTTACATGATACATATTTACCTGTAATATGTAAAAAAATGCTTTTAAAATCGACAGTTAATTTTAAAAAAAATTATATTTCGATTCATCACAAACTGCTCTTATGGGAAACTTATACTTTTTTAATATTATTTCTGGCTCTGTCATCTGTAAATAATTACACTTAAGAAAATAACTAATTTAACATGACAACATTTTTTAGTTCAATTTAAAAATATAGACGTTTTTATATGAATATTTTAAATGTCTTATTTATTTTCTCCATTTCTTCAGTTCATATATGAAGTAATAAATTAGTTATTGTTTAATTAATGGTCTAATAAAAACAAATTTGAAAATAATTATGTCTTTTTAGTGTTATATTTTAAAAAAACGTTTCATCTGATTATATCAAAATAATTATGATAGAATTAACATTATGAGATAAAATATTATCAAAAAATGTTTATAAACCGTTAGAGTACTGTGTCAAATAAGCGACGCACCGTGATTGTTTATTTTTATGATGTATATATTGTCTCTTTGGATGATTTCTCAGTTGTTTTTCCATTTATTTTATAACAATTACTTACTTAAAATAAATATAACTTATATTTATTAAATTTATTCTAACATAAACTATCAAGTTTCTTTCTATATTTCTAAACATTTTTATTGTACGTTTTACCCGTATGCTGTAAAATTCTTCGAGAAAAGTTAAATATACCACTTTATGGTTTTTAAATTTTAGGAAGAAATTAAAAATAAAATTGTGCGAATATAATCATTATAATTAAATTTTACTTCTTATTTGCATCGAGGAGTACTCTTTTCGAAATATTCTTAGTAAAAATAAAAACTAAACTTATAATGTATATTTGCCTTTAAATAAATATAATTACTCGTTACTACTATTAACATCATAAATGCGACTTGTTTGACTAATTTTCTATTTATATTACCTTAAATTCTATTATATCTTTTATAAATTATTAAACAAATTCAACTTAACTTTATTTGTAAATTATAGAACTAAAAAATATATAATAAAATATTATAAAAAGAGTCACTTATCCCAACTCCACTTGGGTTTAGTATGACTATATTATTAAAACAATCTTATTTATATAATTCTACTTTTGATTGCATTTAAGTTTGATACATTATTCGTGTAATGTATAGCAATATCTTTCTGTTAAAAAAATTGTATATAATACTAATAATTTTATAGCTTATAATAAAGTGGAAAAAAATACTCAAGTAAACTTCTCTATTTTATTCTAAAACATGGTTAAGTATTTTTTAATTTTGAAATTAGTTTTTTTGTTTCTAATTAAAGTGGAATGTTATAAAATATTAGTTGTAAATCACCTTTTATCACATAGTCACGCAAATTTTATGGTTGGCATCGCCAATTTATTATCAAATGCTGGACATGATGTGGTAAGCTGACTATAGATAAATGAATGAAATATCTTTAGACTATTATACAATCACCAATGAATCCAGAACTAGATGATAGTAATGTAAGAGGACCCAAAATAGAAAAACCTTTGAAAAGAAATTCAAAAATGGATGGAACTCTTGAATCACTTAAAAATGTTAGAAACAAATCATTTACCTTAAGTGGTGTAAATCCTTTTGATATTCTTAATGTAAATTTATTTTTCATACAATTTTAAGCATGGAATCTTTTTTGATTTAGACATTTTACGATGTATCTGTTGCATTGACAGAAAGTTGCGAAAATACAATGATGGATGAGAAAATTACCAAAAGAATGAAAGATGAAAAATTCGATCTTGGAATATCAGAATCATTTGCTCCATGTGGATTAGGGGTTTTAAAACATTATAACATTACAAATACAGTATCAGTGTTTTCTGGTTGCTCATTTGATTCACACTATGAAATTTTAGGTTTGTCAGTTCCTGTCGCACAATCTCCAACAAGTGTTGCACCATTGCCAAGTAAAATGAATATTTTTGAAAGAATCTTAAATTTACTATCATATATTGTACTAAAAAAGAGTTATAGTGATTCGATTAATATAGGAAATAGCATGTTTAAAAGATTTTATAAGGAAGGAGAAATTGATTTACACAATTTGTTTAAGGAGTCAGCGTTTTATATTGATAATTGTGATCCTTTACTAAATTTTGGATCACCATCAACACCAAAATTTTTACATTTGGGAGGTTTCTTATCTCGGGAATCTAAACCCCTTTCTTCGGAATATGATGAGGTTTTAAGTAGACGTAAGAGAAATGTCCTTATTTCGTTTGGTTCTATAACTGAAAGTAGCAAAATGACAGATAATATGAAAAAAAACTTAGCTAGATTATTTAAGGAATATCCAGATGTAACATTTCTATGGAAATATGATAAAGATAGACCAGAGATACTTAAAGGGATTGGCAATGTTTTCTTATCAAAATGGATGCCACAGCTTGATTTACTAGCTGATCCTAGAATGTCACTTTTTATTACTCATGGTGGAATGAATTCATTTTTAGAAGCATCTAAATACGGTGTTCCATTAATAGATATTCCATTATTTGGTGACCAACCAAAAAATGCAAAAATAGTTGAGGAATTAAAATTAGGCAGAATTGTTGATAAATTTGTTTTACAAGATAATTATGAGGAATTTAATATAATTTTTGATGATGTCTTCAATAATGTGATTTATAGAGAGACAGCTAAAAAAATGTCTCATATGATTTCTCAAAGACCGTACGATCCAAAGGAAATATTCATTAAAACTATTGAATTTGCAGCAAAATTTGGTAGAGTAGATCATTATACAATTCCAGGCGCAGACATTCCATATTGGAAATTCTTTTACCTTGATGCCATTTTGATATTCATTGGAATTCTTCTTGTGAAATTTATCATTATTAAAACTGTATTAAGGAAAGTTAAAGATTTTATTTTTGGGAAAAAGAAAAGTCAAAAAATTGATTAGTTTATTATCTTAAACGCTCCAAATTAATGATACCAGTTTTTTATCAAATTTTCTACAGAATAAAATTTGAAATACAAATTCATACTAATTGAATGGAGGAGCATGATTTAATAAATGAATTGAATAATATTCAGCATTATTTCGAGATTGTATTAGATTTTTTTCCAAAAATACAGCACTACTATTTTCGAAATTATAATAAATTTATTAAAAAATTTAAGTTTCGTAAAATTTTATTTGTTTTGATCATTGAAGTTTAATTTTAAAATATGTAATTAATTATCATTTTACATTTTTAGATTTTTTATTATTTCCTGTCTTTTTTAATTACTTTCTTTAAATAATATTATTTATTTAAATTAAATGAAATTATATAAATATATTCCTTATTCATCAATATGATACAAAAATTCTAAAAGTTAATTTAAAAAAATATCTTTTATGAAATAACAATAGGGACCGTTTTTATCATCGTAACAACACTTATAATAGAAACGCCAAAAACTAAATAGCATAAAAAATTTATTTCATTTTTAAAGTTTTCAATTTTATAAAAATTTTGGAATATTACTTTATAGAAAAAATAAATCACTTCTATAATTTATTTCTAATTCTATTGAAATAGGTGAAGCAAGAATAATAAAATGCTTAATAAGCAATAAACTGTAAATAAAAAATTGTGATAAAATTTTTTATTCTTCTACTTCTTAGAAATAATAATTGTTATCAATTACTATTCATGTAACTTTAAACTACAGTATTAAGAAATAAAATTAGCATCTAAGCAACACAAATTTTACTATAACTTTTTAAAGATATAATAAATTTAAAAAGAATAATCGTTGTTTTCCATCGTTCTGTGGAGTAAGATAAAATAATTTTTTGTTTTTTTCTATAGTCTAAAACTCTGGTAGTGTAAAATAAAATACATTCCAAAACATTATATTAATTTCGATGTGTTTCGAATTACATTTGCCCACAAAATTGTGAAATACCATCTACTGTAATGATATCATTTCTATATGTTATAAATTCAACTAATTTAACTTGTGTAATTTTTTGAGTTATTATACAAAAGGTTACTTTTATTCGAGATTAAACAGAAAAAGTTGTTTTCTGATATTTTTTTAGATTTAACATAATTTGATGCTTTTTCTTTTATGTATTATAAAATTAAACTTTTAATATTTTGAAATAATCAATCAAAAAATAAGAAATATTTTTCAAATATGTCCAACGATTCATTGTAACAATGGTAAACAAATATTACATACAGCTGTGAATATTCTTTAAAAAAAATTAATATGACACTTTAATAGGTAAAATTATAGTACAAATAATCTTTAAATGAATAGATGTTTGTATTAAAGTTAATTTTAGTAAAAAAATTAAATACAAAATAGGAAGATGTTTGTTAAAAAATGTTAATGATATTAAAAAGTTAATAATAACAATATTGTTCATGCTGTCATACAGTCTTATAAAATTAAATTTTACATGGTTGTGAATATACGTATCTTTATTTAAAAGCTGTAATTAATAAGATTAAATTTTACTTCTAATAAAATATCTTAAGTATCAATGTCTTTTAAATATACTTGTTACTTTTAAAATCAAAGTATAGATTATTAAAGTTATTATGCTAAAAGGAATTTTTTATTTTTTAATTAATAATTTTATGAATAAATTTTGAAAAAAAAGCAAAAATATAAATGAATTAACCTTATTTAAGATTAACAAGAACAATTCATAATTACAACCAATTCAGTACTGACATAAAAAAATTATTAATCATAACACGAATACGTTTTGGAGACACGCATCATGTTTGGATTTTTGTAAACTAAATGAATAAATTGTGTTTATCGTTTTTTAGATATAGTAAAACATTTTCTTTTTTTCTATTATTTTATCTCCACTATTTAAGGAAGGTTATGGGGTATTTTAGAATCCAAAAAATTTAAATTAATAATTTATAGTTATAAATAAAAATCCTACAGCCTATTTGGGTAAAGTAAATTTTATTCAAAAAAAATTACATTAATATTTATTAATAAGTTAAATGTTTTTTAATCATTATTAGCATAAGAACATCTTGTTTTACGATTTGTATATTTTTAAAACATATATTTTATTTAATTAATCATTCAATAACAATCTTTTTAGAGAAATTTCATATACATACATGGATTCAGATGGTTTTGTGATTGTAGCTAAAAGGAGATCATGTAAACCAAAACTAAAGATTGACGAAATGAATTTAATTTATCCATGTACTATTGAAATTTCTTTCAAACGAACAAATGAAAATGTCTATCGAGCCATGAATCAACTAACCAAAGATAAATATATGTACGTTTCTTTTTTTTAAAAACACACAAAAAAATTTTTTTTTCAGTAATATGTTTTTAACAATACTGGAAAAGATATTGAATGGAGAGAGAATATCAAAAATAAAATGTTATGGAATAGGACATTTCGGTGAATTAGATGGAAGTGGTACCTATCAACTTGCATTATTATTATTAATTCAAAAAATTCTACAACATTCCTGTAACAATCCAAGAACCAATATTAAATGATGTTGAAATTAACTATATTAACAACTATCCTTTTTTTGAATACATATCTGGAGATGATTTAACTAGCATAGAAATTTCTGAGTCACAAAATGATTATGTGCTTTTTTATACCTCATGGTGAGGATGAGATGTATGAAGGTATATTAAAAGCACATAACAATGAAAAACAAAGGCAAAAAATGATTATCTTAGGTAATGTTTTAGATGATATATCTATTACATACAAAAATATATCAAATTTTAAATACTGGAAAGAATATTATGATGTGTGTAAAAAACATATACTACCAACTTACAACAAATGCTTGGGTGCATTTAATAATACCTGTTTAATGTATAATTAATAATAGTTTATTAACAAATAACGTTACCTTAGTAATATTATACAATTAAAAAATTTTTATTTTTTTATATATAATAAATTACTTCTATAATTAGTAGATTTTTATTTTCAATTATAAATTGTTATGAATAAAAATTTTTATTGTACTTTGTCATCTAATCGTATAATTATGTCTTTAATGTTCTAAGATGAGTTAAGACTATAATGATCATCACATATTAAGATTGTTATTTTTGTTATAATAATTTATAAAAAAGTATAATCAAAATAATATCAGATAAAACTTTGTTTTTGATAATAAATTTTCATACATTAAAATTTTATATTAATATTATCCAAAAATTATACTTGTTCTAAAACACACAAAATTATTTTTAATAAAAACCTAAAAAAAATACTCATTACTAGTTTTGCTAATAAGACACTGGACGTTATTATTTCACAATTCTAATATTCCAATATTATATAGTTTTTTTTTTGGTTATCCTTCATATCTTACTTAATAAATAAATTTTTGTATAAGTATATTAAGACTTAATCAAAGAATTTTATTGTTTCAAATTTTGATGTAAGATATGAAACTTCAATCATTCTTCTTTATTATTACAGTACTTTATGTCTCTTTACAAATTTTTATTGTTATATTACTATACATTAAATTTGTGTTATTTTTCCACATAATTTGATAGTTAAATTTTGTGATTCTCTTTAACATTAAAACATATATCAAATTTGAAATAACATTTAAGGTTTTGATTAAGGAGTACAATATGGTTGTAGATATAAAAAATGGCACAAGTATTAATAATTTCTTTACTTTCCAAATTATATCAACAAATTTTACAACAAAACTAAACAATTTAATAATCTTATTTTCAACATTTAATGAATTCATTTAAAAAGACTACAAATTTATAATACTACTATTTAAATTAATTATTAAA
This sequence comes from Strongyloides venezuelensis, assembly GCA_963280985.1. NCBI lineage: Eukaryota > Metazoa > Nematoda > Chromadorea > Rhabditida > Strongyloididae > Strongyloides > Strongyloides venezuelensis. The sequence continues at coordinate 6,379,515 of CAUJLX010000001.1, read as the reverse complement.
GAGAATAATCGCTTTTCAATAATAAAGTTATTAATATCTTGTTATAATTAATATTATTTAATAATTCATGTTTGACGTAGAAAGTATTTGTAAAACGTTTTACCTTAGTTAGTTAATTTTAAATGTCTAACTTTATAGGAAAATCTCACAATTATGTACTTTAATGCATTTTAAATGAAAAATTGTATTATTTAAATATGTAAATATACACGAAAATTCATAATTTTTAGTTGGAACTTTTATAATATAACCAAAATTTTGAAAAAGTAGTATTTTTTACTGTTTTGAAGTATAAAAATTATGTTTTTATTATGGAAATAAATGATTAATGATCTAAAAAAGTCAAATCTAAATAACCCACAAAGGTATTTTTAAAATAAAGTACTTGTGCCATATATTGCGCAGCGATAAAATATCTTTTGAAAATATTGAGAATAGTTAAAATTTTTTGTTAAAAATCTGATAAATGTTTTATAAATACAAATTATTAATTATTAAATATTCAATTAAATTATGTCTAAAAAAATTAACAAGTACTTTATAAACAAACTTCTTTTAAAACACATTTCTAATATTTTAAGAACAATAAGAAATACTTTTTACAATTAATATAGCAGGATATTTAGATCTTAAAGGATAATTAAATGAAAATGTACTGTTATAGCTCTGGATTTTTGAACTGTACTTCTGTACATTTAATAATACCTATTTTTGATGATATATAAATATTAAATTTAATAAGTAATTATTTAAGAAATTTGATGTCGTTGTTTGAGATATTTTTTGAATTGAAAAATTAAGTTTCTAAAAATATTTTCATAAATTATGCATTATCTATTGTACCACCTTTATCTCAACTATTAACATAATAATACTCATTTTAACTATATTCGTCACAAACTATTCTTTAATTAACAGAAATATTTATTTGTATTTCCATTCTAATACTATAAATTAAAGTAGTTTGTACTTTCATATAAATTTAACAATATTAATAGCATTTTTTTATTTTATAACTAGAAGTAATTTTCAGTGTAAACTCTATAAATTTAGTAAACTATTATATATATCATGATTAATAAAACAAAAAGACTACAAAATACAAATATTAAATATAACATATATTTGATAACTTTTTATTTCAAACATTTTAGAATGTTTAAAAATTTGTTTTTCTAAAAATATACTTATCCAGAAATGTATAATAACACTAAAGTATTTTGTTTTTATACTTCCATTAAAAGGATATGCTATCTGAAACGAACAACAATAGATATATTCACATAACATAAAGTATTTGTATGCTAATAATAGATATTTCATTATTTAAAACACTTAAATCTTTAAGTTGTATATTTGAATTATTAAAAATATATTCGATTAAATATGAATATTAAAGTGATTTTTATTATTTAATATTTATTATATCATATTCATTCTTCGTTATATATATTTTTTTCAACACTCATTCTGACATAATTAAAGAAAATTAAATTCTTTAAAATCATTTATCTTAATTTTAGAATTAATTATTATTAATAATATTGATAGATATAGAAATTTTAATTTTATAGACTAAGTTAATTCTTATTAATCATTAAGTAATTTATTTTATTGACCCTACTTGTTAATTACTTTTAAGGATATCTAAAGCATTAAATAAAAACAGATAAAAAATTATTTACCGATGAATAAAACAATCAAAATGTTAACATAAAAAGTGACATTGATGGTGAACAATAAAAATAAGGTATATATTTGTTAAGTTTGAATCTCCAAACAACCTTTTGTCATTACATAATAATATTTGTTTTGATGTAAATTATTTTTTAACAATTACAACATTTTGTAAATAAAATATTATAACTCTTTTTTTTTGACTGTATATAATAAATTTCTTTCCTAGTTGTCAACATTTCTATATCACTACATTTTGGTGGTCCTTGACCTGTCATAATGTTCTTTTTCATCCTTCAAATGTTGCTCTCTTTTATCTTTAACAGATATTTTATTTGTTACCTTTTGTCAACTTTCAAAAACAGCCTAACAATTTACTTATTGTAGCTAAAAAGTATCATCAAAAGAATGTTACATATACGGAAATTAAATCAAAATTTTTGATTGAAAAACTTGTAAAAGGAGTGTAATTCCTTCCTTTATTGTAGTTGTTATCTTATTAGGATTATTTACAATATCCTTCACCTACCTACTACCTTTTATTTATTCATTTTCAGTTCCTTTAATTATATTAACTATGGTTTATCCTATATTTAACCTTCTATTATCCTTTTTTAAGTGGTATGTAGCTTCCTACATCACAATACGTATTGGAAAATGCTTATGGATTTTAATAAATAGTATTAAGGGACATTTCTTTACAAAGCCATACGATTTATCATCTTATATCAATGAATGGGCAGGTATGTTTTAAATAAGAAATTTTTTTATATAATATTATTTATTAAAACAATATGAATATATTAATCATATTAATTTTTTTTGTAGATATATATTTATTAAATTATTTTTAATATTGTATATCAAATGCACTTTATCATTAAAACGCTCTCTATACCACTTCTAAATCATCATTTTTAACATAAATACTTTTCAAATTGTCGTTTAATAAAATGCATATTTTTTAGTTGTTACTGGCGCAACTGATGGTATTGGAAAAGCATATATAAATGAACTTGCTAAAAGTAGAGGATTTAAAAAATTTTTCCTTATTGGAAGAAGTATCAAAAAACTAGAAGAAGTTAAAAAATATATGGAGGATACCTATAAAGCTCAAGTTGAGATTTTTTGTTTTTGACTTCGCCTCTGATGACCTTAGTAAATTAGATTGTGTCATCGAGAAATTAGATATTGGAATATTAATCAATTGTGCTGGTACTGGACCTTCTGAAGTTGCTAATTTTGTTGAATTACCAAAGGGACAAGGCTCACAAATATTAAAAGTAAATTTAATGTCTACTGTTAAGATGGTTGAATTAATCCTCCCTAAGATGGTTAAAAAAGATCATGGTATTATTGTCAATTTTGCTTCAGCTACCTCATGGAGACCCCTACCATACATGTCTACTTATCCATCATCAAAAGCTGGTATTTCATTTTTCACATCATCTTTAATTGATGAATTTAAACATACTAATGTTAAAATTCAATTATTAATACCATTACTTGTTGCAACAAAAATTGCATTTTATGAAAGAGAAGAATCAAATAACATTTTTGTTGTTGATCCAGAGGAGTACGTAAGACAAGCTGTCAATACTTTAGGTAACTTTCCTCTTTCAACAGGTTGTTTCCAACATGACGTTCAAATAGCCCTCGCTAACTTAATCGGATTTAATATTTTCAAATTTTTCTTCGTACCACTTGTAATGTTACGTGTTCACAAAAAAAGAGTTGCTGGATACATTGAACGCAAAGGCAAAAAAGAATAAAATGGTATTAAATTTATCATTTTTATAAATTTTTTTTATTATGAGTTATGATTTTCGTATTATTTTTTCAGCCTTTTATAAATTTAAAAGTTTCATATAAAAATAATTTCTTCTTGCATTTATTTATTACTAATAATTGTGGAAATTGTATAATTATTTTTTTAGATATATACATATTTATAGTATATAAAATACTTAATTTTTATTTATACTCTTCTTCAACATTTTTATGATGGCAAAAATTTATTTTAAATTTCATTTATATAAAAAGAATCTCTTGTTATGTTGTTATTTAGTTATGCTAGTATAACTAAATTGACATAATAAAAAGAGTTATTTTATAATAACATAACCCTACAAAGACAAGATTGATCATAATGTGTATCATTATAATATTTTTCTTTAATGATAATAAACATAATAGTACTAACTTTTTAGCACCATTAACTGTGAAAATGATTCCACCACATCAATCTTCTTCTCCATTTATCTCAACAAACTAAAAATTACTATTTTTAAAATATGCATAATATATTGATAATAAAAGCGTTAAAATTTTTGCTAAAAAATTGACATTTATTTTGAGTATATCTAAAAATATAAATATAGCTCCTTTAAATATATTGCATATAATAGTAATGATTTTCAAAAAAAGTGAATAACATTAATGTACGTTTTGTTATATGGTTTATGATACTTTTTATATATTAATTCGTTAATATACAATTTTCTTAAGAAATATGAAATTTGTCAGTTCATTTATTATTATAATAGATTTATTATTAGTAATTTAAGTGAGTTATGTAAGTTTTACATAATTATATTTATTACTCCCATACTCCTAACCAATTGTTTAAATTTTCTTTAATAACTTTATTATAATTTTCTTCTATGATATGGTTATGATTTTATTAGTGTTATTAAATAAATTACTTCAAACATATTATATAATAAAACACCATTGATATTTTCTACTTTTAAAAATTATTTTATTAAAAGTTTTTCTATTCTCAGATTTCTTTACCTTGTCAAAACTAATTATTTCATTTTTAGTAATTAAGAAATGGATAGTAGTGGCAAAAATGAAGATTGGAATTTATATGATGATTATTTTGTTGATGAAAATGAGTTACGAGGTAATGTTTTTTTCGTTATTGTGCTTAAAACCAATTTTCTTTAATTATATCAATCACTCATTGTTTTGAGTCAAATTACCATGACACAATATCATTTTAAACCTAAAACATCTTGCTTACCATTATTAAAAGAAAAATGGATATCAAACTTCATTCACTCTCTTGTTCCCTTCAATCATTTGATTTTTATTCTAAATCTATTCATTAAAGCAATAATTCTTAACTTAATTTTTATACATATCTATTTTTTTCACTATATTATATTCATTCTTACTAGTTGATAAAAAAAAGAAGAGAAGGAATATTATATGGTTGGTTAAATATTTCATAAATTAAACAAAAAAATTTATCTAAATTCAAGGATATATTAAACAATACATAATAAATCACATATTTGAGATTTACTTTTACTTTTAAGTATTTTAATTTGTGACCTCAAACCATAATTTTTTACAGTTTAAAGTTGGTTGAAATTTATGATATACCATTTATAATTTAATCTCATTTACAATTCCTCCTTACCCTACAATCTAATTCTAAAAAAGACATATATCTAATGAGGAAATAAAAATTTACTTAAAATTATATATAATTTTTTACTTATATATTATCCCTTTTTATTAATGTTAATAAAAATAATATCAAAGTAAGATGTTCATTTTTTATATCATATTACATATACAAGAAAAAAAATTTTGCTACACATATTAATACTGTAAATATATTATTAAAAAACATTTATTAACATTGTGAAGATCAGATTAATATAACTATTAAACTAATGATATACAGATTTTAGTATCATCTTTGCCTTTAGAATAAAAGTTTTTGCATATGTTGAATTATATATTTTTATATCTTTTATTTCATTTAGGAGGTATCTTTTCCACATTTAAATTTCTGTGAAAAAGCATTATAAGCAATTGGAAAAGATGCAAAAAACAAATTAGCATAAAATTACATTTATTTAAGAGATTGTAAAGATTTATTAGTGAGATACTAAAGAAATCTTTATATTTGTCAATTTAAGAATCATAAATGTTTATATATATCTACTTTTGAGACTTCCCTATACAACTATGTATGAATTCTTATCAAAACTTTTCATCATTTTCATCCTTATCTTATTTAATATTATGTAAAAGGACACCATTTAATCAAAAATTACTCCTATTGTCCTCCCTTAAATATTCTTATAACCAATGGCTAGAATATATATGTTTATGTTTTTATTAGGGGATTCACGTCACAAAATTATTTACACGCAAATCTACAAAATTCTTATAACAAAGAGACATCATTATTCATTTATCTTTGTACTAAAGCATTATTTGTAGAAGAGATAGTACTTTGTCAAGTATCATCTTTATGCTCATATCAAAGCTTATCAGTCCTTCTTTGTTCATAACATCCATATAACTTTTCCTAAAGATATTTAGCTTTTTCTTAAAGAATGATATAAATATATATTTATATGTATGAATTAACATAATATTATTTTTATTTTGTCCTCAAAACTCTAATACTATGGACTTAATTTTGATAACTTTGAATAATAAAACTATCTTATGTAAAATGATTTTGTAATACATTAGCTAAAACTTCATGTGATTAGAGTCTTTATCATAAATGACAAATGTATTCACTTAATGTTTTCTTAAACAATTCTATTATTTTAAATATACACATACACCATATTAGTTTCCCCTTTAATTTTATATTTATAAATAAATAATTCTTAATCCAATCTTCCTTCTTAGCATACATTTATGACAATATTTTATCTTTTAAACTTTCTTATATCTACATCTTACTTACCGTTTATTTACAAAAATCTGTTTTAGTAAATATTCTCTTACTTTCTAAGTACCTTTAAATATACTTCAAAATGATTGATGGTCATGATGAGGGTGATCATGGTTAACGAAAAGTTATTAACCATAATCAACAATACAAAAATTTAATATCTTCCTTACCTTTTACAAGGTATGAGGCGCCAAGGTGTTTCATACTTAATAGAAGGAGGCAAAAAAAAGAAAATTAAAAATATTTTTTTCTTAACCAGACCATAACGTATGTCGTTTATTGTTCCTTGTTGATTAGTTTACATGAAAAAGTTAAATGTCAAATTTAAATTATTATTACATATTTCTTATTCTCTCATGATTGTTTATTATCCCTTGTTTGTGATTTGCTCCATTAACCAGTTTAAGTGAACCTCTGTTATCCAGATGGTTTTAGAAAGTTGAAAGGATAATAGAGTTACATGTATCTTATTACCTTTTATTAAACCACAAAAATATTCTCCTAATTAAATATATTACCTTTGTTTATATAAAATTGTAGATTAATTACTTTTTATATGGATTAAAGAAATATTTATTTTAAAATATTTTTAAGTCATTACGATATATGTATATCTTAAATTTTATATTTTAATAATCATTTTATGTCACCTGTATCTTGTTCCATGTTGTTAAATTTATATCCACAATCACTCAAACTATTTACTTTTTAATAATCAACTTTACTGTATAAATAATATTCTTTTACAATATGCGACTAATTTAAACTTTTTAGTATCAATGGTCTTTGATACATGTGTTTGTCTTTAAAAGAACTGTAAATCACTGATTAATAGATTTTCTGGTAAATTTATATATATTATATATTTAATGAAAAGGTAAATACGTTGTACATGGGACCTTTATAATATATTAATTTATTATATTATTATTATAAAATTTTTTAATTGATAATTAATGTATCATCATACTACTTCATGTTTACCTATATTTGTAATACTATTCTTATTATCATATAATACATATTAATTATTTTTACTAACAATATGTACTTCAGAACTATTTAACTCCCCTATCACATATTATAAATATATTACAAATATTGTACCCTACATTTTACAATATATTCTTTTTATAAAATTTATATTACCAACATGAAAAGAAATAGTTTTAGCATTCTCCATAAAATTTATTGTAATATATTTTATGTTTTCTTAAACGACAATCCTAAAGCTATTTTGATGGATATTTTCTTTTATTTAGTTTAAATGTCAAGTACCCTTTTCCCTATAACCCCTGATTAGAACATTTATATAAATTTGATTAAAATTCAAGTACCTTCCACTGATTCTAGATAATTTTAAGAGTTTGTTTTAGTTTGTGTATTATCAGTAGATTATATTGTAACTGGAACTAAATGGTAATGAAATGTAATAAACTTTTTGATAATAGTTTGTACATGCTTTGATATATCAAAATTTAACATTTTGAAATGACACGCGACTTTTTTTAATGATTATTAATAAATTTATTACTGACCTTTGACGGCACCGGTAGCTAAGAATACATAAATTTTTTATGTCCTTCACTAATTATTAATGTAGATGATAGTTAATGATCCATGCTCTATCAAAGGAATATTTCTTTAAATTATCATTTCATTTTTATATTACATTCTTTTCTTTTTTTTATTAAAACAATTTTACTATAATAATTTATTATTAACGGTGTTAAATAACACTAATCAAAATAGTATTTTTTTTCATAAACTATACAACCACATATCAATTACACACATCTTTTTCTCTTGATCTATCAAATATATATGTGGAAAATTGTAAAAAAAAGTTACATACTTTAATACATTATTTATCATTTTTAAAAATTTTTATATACAGTGCTTCTTCATCATCTTTAAAAAATATACATATCATATTTATGTTGTATAAGTTAAATTATATATTATAAATTACTAAATCTTTACTTTTTATATTAACCGAAGCGTAAATAATTAGGTAATAGTTCTTTTTTTTCTTTAAATACAAAGGCAAATGATTAAACTTTTTTTCACTCCAATACACACATGCGAACATTTTTCTTTACTCTTATCGTCAGCTGTTCTTTTCATAGTAACTTAATTTAGCTTTTTTTTGCTCGTTATATTTTTTAAAACGATTACTTTACAAAAACTTAAAAAGCTCTTTAAATCTAAGCAAAGTTAATCAACATGTGGTTTTTGTAAGGGCAAAAAACTTTTGTTTTCTATCATGTAACTATGCTACTATTGGTATCTGTTTTGTCGGCTTAATGTAAAAAGACCAGAAGTACCATAAAGTTTTGCGCAACCGGTTCAGGACAAAGTGTCACGGTCTTTTCATTTTTAATTGTCTAAACTAATATCAATTTCCTAAAGAAAGAAGGCGTCTTTATAAGGACATTTATATTTTCTTGAATATCTTAACCATGTATCAAGGCGTGTCCATATAGATAATATATGTAACAACGCTCTAATAAAAATAAACTTCAGAAATGTTTGTATTGAAGGACAGGAAGTTATTGTAAGTATTATACTTGCGCAATCTCCAGAAACTTTATAAAAGATATTGGAGAATGTTTTTAGATAGGAAAAGTATAATACTTTGAGTATATAACTTAATCCATGTTTTGATAAATATGTAATATATTTATGTATTTAGAAGATTATGATTTTCTATTTTACTTTTCCACTATACCCCCTCAATTAATAAAAGATCTTTTTACAATATCTATATAGTTATTTTATTTAATCCGAAATATTTATTAATATTGTTTATGTTATCCCTTTATTTATTATTTGTTATAATAAACATATCCTTCACGATAATATTTATAACTAGAAAAAAAAGAGATTAAATGATATTTTTCTTCTACAATTTTCAATATACTTATTCTATATAATGTTCTAACACATTATTAAATATTTTTCTTCTAGATATATTATGATTATTTAACAACCATATAATTATTATCATAATAAAAAAAACTATATCTTACCTTTTGTCATTAACAATAAATATTGTTATTTCTTTGAAATTTCTACCAACCAAGGATAAGACTCATCATTGTAGTTGTTAATATTAAATTTAACACATATAATTAACCAATTTCTCCTTTTCACAACTATAATAATCCTATTAACAATAATTTTATATGAATAAAAGAAAAATATTAGAAAAATAATAATGCTTTTATATCTTTTTCATATTCATAATATACCTTGTTTCCTACTATACTACTATTTAACAATCTGCTTTTTCTTCTTTTTTACTATCGTATTATTACAAAATATGTAAAAAAAGCCATCATAATTTGGTATATTACTTTTTATTTTTCATGTAATATCTTTTTGATGGTATGAAAAATTTATTATCTTTATTACTAAATGCAAAGTCAAAATATTTTTTTATAGAATACAAACATCTCAAAACATTACCTTTTTTATTTTATGATCTTAAAATTATTGATACATAAAATTTTACCGTTCGCTTCATCTTTCGTTATTTTCTTCCTTCTCTCCGTTATATGTAGGATGAACTTTGAAAAAGGGTAAAAAATATGCATATTAAGTGATTTATTTAATTATGTAACTATTCAATATTGTTCCACTACATCTTATAAACCTTTCATGACTTTTTAATTGGATCATTAACTTTTTAACTATCTTTAATATGCCAATCTTCAACTTTTTTTAGATTTTAACACTACTTCATCTCTCCCCTCTCTCTTTCTACATTCTTAATCCTGCCTACAAAAATTTTTTTAATAATACACTACCCATTTTACTGATTTTATCTATAAACTATTATTTTTTTATAAATTTTTTTAAACTCATATCTTTTTACTTTAACATAAACAAATTGTCTTTTTTACCAATTTTATTATATATTTACCTCATAAATATTAGTGAAGTGAATCATTCATTTATATTTATTTAGTAACTACCATTTTCTTATCTTATTTGCTATATCATATTATACAATTTATTGGTTCATTCAATCAGTTCAATGAACCTAATTTTAACATGCCATATGATGTTGTTTCATTTTTAGTATAGAGTCCCAATATGTTATCATTACATACTAATATATTTTCATTCTTTCTTTTACTATTGTACAATTTTTATTATTGTTATTGTGATATATAAATTATTAAATTTTTATTATTGTAGATATGACAAAAATATCCTTTCGTGAACATCCCAAATCTGGATATATAGTACGTTTCCGTTCCACAATCTTATCATGTTCAGCTATCAATAGCAATAAAATAAGGGTAAAGTGTAATTCACAATGGGTAAGTTATAGTAAAAAAAAAGTTATGTAGTTATTCATAATATGACAAGATACATCAAAATATTGTATATGGTTTGATGATGAATCTATTTATGTAATAAAAATCCGATTCCTTTTGATATGAAAATTGGAAGCATAAAAGATATATCTTTATTATGAAATATGTATTTTTAAGTAGTATAATTTTTATAAAAAGATATATTATGATATGGTACCATAAAATTTCAACATTATACATCTCATTATATTTTTTTTATATTTTATAGATTGACAATGACATGATAGAAATTTCAAAAGGAATTGATCAAGTTACACAATCTAATATAATAAGAGCAAGTGTAGACATATCCCGTCAACTAACAGATTCCACCATCACCGGTAGCTTTTCATTCAAACAACCGAAAATTAATTGTCAATGTTATGGTTATGGTGGGAATGAAAAAATATTTGTTAAATCAGATATGGCTATACTTAAATTGGCATGTAAGTTTATTAACAATAAAATACTTTTTCGTTTATCTAACAAAAATCTTAATATATTATATATATCAAGTAGTTTCTAAATGTTTTTATATAAACATTTGCCTTCTTACCATCCTCATGTTTATATTTTTATCGTTCTAATTTATCTTAACCAATATATCTTTTAATAACTTTCTCAAATAATTAATGTTTTGGGAGATTATATGATAAGGATATTAGATGGCAGTGGATAAATATATTTATAAAAATCTTTTTAAAACGGTTATTTAATATAGCAATACAGTATTTTTGTATATATATAAATGATTAAAAATAGGATTGTCAAGTAGGATAAAAAGTTTACTAAATGATAAAGATTACCATTAAGTCATTTTACTTTAATCTACCATACAAAAACTTTAGGCAATAAGTTTCAAGTTCCACAAAATTAATGAGTTAACGATATTAAATATCGGCTAATTGTTTGAGACAATAATATATATGTATAAATGCAAGAAAGTAATTACTAAAGCGGTTTCTAACAAAGACTTCATTAAATATTATTGACTATTTTAATGTATTCCTTCTTAAACTTTAAATTCAACAAAGATAGACATTTTAACTTTTGTAAAGTGATTCCGGAAACAACTTCATCTCCAATAGTGAATACAAACAATTAACATTAAATGAATAATGATATTGAATTATTTTTGTTTGTTATTTAATAATAAGGAAAAAGTTATACAAATTTATCACAAGTTTTAATATGACATTTTTACAATATATCCATTTTATTCAATGAATCCATCAACCTCTTTTGACATTTAAATAATCTTAACGATACATATTCAATAATTAATTTTACAATACTTAAAACTCATAAATCGTTTTATTGTATACTCTTAGATAAGATTAGAAACTTTTTGTTTATATGTTTTTGTCATACTTGACAGGAATGTACAAATAAATCAAATCTTAAGTATATTTATTCTCAAAACAACAATCATTCATTTTAATCCTCTCTCTCATATCATGTTACAGATATAAGGAAGCATTTTTTTAATTCACCTTCATCTGAAAGGATACATGAAGGTAAAATGATACAAATACCATGTACACCACCAGAATCTGATCCACCGTCAGAGATAACATGGTACAAAGATGGTGTAAAAATTGATAATTCATTTGATTCGAATTTAATATTGGCAAATGATGGTAGTTTAATTATTTCGTCAACGCGGCTTAATGATTCTGGTAATTATACATGTGAAGCAAAAAATATAGCTAATAAAAGAATTTCTGAACCAGGCCAACTTACTGTCTTCGGTATGTTACTTTTAATATAAAAAATATTTTATTACATTCTATTAATCACATCAATCATTTTTATTAGCACTTTATCCTTTATTTTTATTAATTTCTTTTTTTTAGTTAATGGTGGATGGTCTCCTTGGAGTGAGTGGTCTGGTAGTTGTTATGTCAATTGTAATTTACTACTGGAGAATGTTAAAAAGTTTAATGGTGATGAACAAATATTACAAAGGTTAATGCCGTCGCAAAGGAGGACTAGATTATGTAACAACCCACCACCGTTAAATGGCGGTGATTCTTGTAATGGTGAGGAAGAACAATATAATGAATGTCCGCATACATGTGAAGATTACTTTGGGCAATGGTCAGAGTGGTCCTCCTGGTCACAGTGTAACGAAAATTGTCAAAAGACCCGCAACAGGAAGTGTCAAGATGATGCCGATAATCAATTATCTTCAAATGATGGTGTTTGTTTAGGACTATCACAAGAACATTCATTTTGTGTTAATGATGATTTTTCAAAAAACAATAATAATTGTAGTATACTTATTAAGTCACTTAACCTATCTTATGATCATATAAATGGTCATCATCAACAATATAATAGAAATCACTTTCCATTAAATAACATGAATAATCAAGTAGTCGGGAATGGTATGTCAAGTAGAGATTTAAATATTCAATGGACGTCACAATTTGTGACATTATCCATACTCGGACTTGTCTCATTTGTTATCCTTCTCCTTATACTAATTATCCTTACTTTTATGTGCCTTAGAAGATTATCAATAAAGAAGCGTAAAAAAGATTTAAGGTGCCATCATTACGATAAAGAGACTGTTAGAACAGTATTATTACAACAACATCCAAATGCTCCAGTAGCAACATTATCAAATAAATTAAATTCATTTCAATATGATCCTCCAGACAATACCAATAATTCACCATTCCCATATAATTTTACATTAAATTCTAAGATAAGTGGTAATTCAAATTATTCATTTAAAAACAGTGCCAACAAATCAACATGTAGCACAGCTTTAATTGTTAATTTTGACAATTGTTCAAATCAAAAATACCATCATGCAAAGGCATTATCTGTTAGTGGTGATAATTATAGTTCAGATGATAATTATGCTAGTTTATATGACATTGATACAGAGACAATACAACATAGTTCAACATCAACATCAAATAAATTATACCAAGATGACGTTAAGGATAAATTTGCTACTATCATTGCAGCATCCATTGAACCATGTGGTGGGAAAATAAAACTACAAAGAAATGGAGCATCTCTATTAATATCAGAAGGAACTTTCATAAGGGATAAAATGTTATTCTTAGCTTTATCTGATGATGTTAAAGATATGCCATCAGTTGGAGAGGATGAACATCACCTTAGTTCATTAGTTATGTGTGGTGTATGTGACAATGAGGTATATAGCAATACAAATTTTAAAAATGAAATGTTAAAACCAATTGTCTTGACATTTGATCATAATGCGTCACTATTTCCAAAAGATAATTGGATATTCACTTTATATGCAAATTATGGTTTAAATGATGGATGGCAAGCTGTAAATTCATTCTCCTCAATTGAGTCAATATCTAAATTAACGGATAACGAGAATAATGATAGTATTTTTATGGTTGAACGGGAGAAGTGTCATGTTATGAGTCATAAATTTGGACAATTTTTGTTAGTTGGAAAATCAAAGAAAAAAAGTAATCACCCATCAAAAAAGAATTCATATTTCTGCCTATATCTCACGTAATGACTTTAATGGTGGTAAAGTATGCCCAACATCATTACGTTTATATTTTGTACCAGAAACTGGTATGGCTGTAGAGAATGTTCGCAAACAGGAAGAACACCTAGGATACCTTGTTGTTGAGGGTGAAAACTTTTTATTAAAAGAAAATGGTTCACTATGCTGTAAATTATTTAATCAAAATAATCAAGAAATTCAAGCTGTTGAGATTAATGAAAATAATCACAATTGGTGCTCACAGAATGGTTTACATATTGTAGTTAATTTACCATCACAAAATTATCCATTTATTGGGTATGTTACAATTTACCAAAATGGTAATAATTTCTCTGAACCAACTCAATTAAATATTAATTTAATGGACCTTAATCTTAATAGTGTAATGACAAAATCTGTCTTCTACGATGATAAATTGGTTTCTAATGACTTTTTATTAAATAGTATGGTAAAGACTCAATTAGCGTATTTAATTGATAAAGAACCTTTTATGTTGAAATCATTGTCTAAGAAGCTGGGAATGGAACAACATTTAACAGTAAGATTTTTTTTGTATTTGAAAATAAATATTTAATTACTTTAATATTTTTACAGTTTTTTAAAAACAATAATGTGTCAAATTCGATGTCTCCCACAGGATTGTGTCTAGAGTTATGGGAAGCTGTTAATGAAGGTTCTGAACGAGCAATTTTAGATCTCCTACAAACAATACGAGTACTTGGATCAACTGAAGGTGTTATCCTTCTGGAAAATTATGTTGCTTCATTATTCGATTATAACTAAGAGAAACCAAAAAAATAAATTTTTTGAATTATAAAAACATCATGCTAACTTATTTATATTTGCTTTAATAATATCACAAACAAACAAAAAATAAAATATTTCTTGGATATGATTTTAAAAGAAATATATTATTATTTAAAAAAATTTAATAAATTTACTATAAATTTTAAACCTGTGAGTGGTTAACATTTGGTATAGAATATTTAACAAGAAAGCCAAATAAAATTTTTAATTAAATTTATATATTTTCTTATTGTACAAAAATAAATATAATATATATATTTGCCTTTAATTTCTAAATAATTGCAAACTATTAGTAGATAGTAAATTTTTTACTTTAATTTTTAATAAACTCTTAGAAATGTTTAATTTTTAAAGAAAAAGAACAGGTGTTTATTATTAATTTTTAAATGAGAGTTAAGTTTTTATAAAAAAACAAATTTATCACTCATTGAATATAATTAAAAATTTAGATTAAAAAGAATTGCCATTTCTAAGATGTATTATTTATTTTTTATACTCGACTTATGGCTATAGTTTCATTATTACTTCATAAGAATGAGGTAAAATACTTTAATATTTAATTATTTTACTTTTATTGAAAAGGATGTAAATTAATTTTCTTTCCTATCGTCAAACATTATTATATATATGTAAAAGTATATATATCTAAGTAAGTATAAGAAAGTTATCCAATAAATGAATATTTTATGTGTTCATTTATAACATTATACGTAAATTTTTAACTACCTTCTTATTTATAAAAATTTCATTTTTTGTTTTAACAATTCAAAATACAATTTTATATCATTTTAGTACAAAACCTATTTTATTAAAATCATCTTCACAATTAATTTTAATATCTAAAAATCTCAATGAAAATTTTTAATGATACATTTTTCAAAATACAAAGTGATTAGGAATATTAGTAACTAAATTTATACTAATCCTAACCTAAAATTTATTTCCCTTTATAAGAACATAATCATTGATAGTCATAAAAATTTTTTGTAGTCTATTAATTTATTAAATGTAATTTGTTATTCCTTTTTATCAATTTAACACTCCCTATTTAAAGTAGGAGTTAAAAATGTATAATTATACTATTAAATAAATTTTTTACCAAAAATAATTAATTTAAAATATAATTTAATAGATTTTTAAAAGTATAATTTAATTTTGAAGCAATCTATGTCAGTTATATCTGTTATCTCAATTAAAAGTACTTTTGTAATAATAATAAATGGAAATTTTTATTAAACACTATGACATAATTTTTAGTATTATAACTTTATACCTTAAAAAGTAAATTTATTTTTCCTTTTTACTTTATAAGTTCCTAATTTTAAGTAGTTACTTTTCACATTAAACCTCTCACATATATATATTTCTATCTTTTTTTTAAATATTTATATAAATTTTCATGTGTAATATAGAATATAATTTCTTTTCCAACTCATTGACTTATTATATCATAACTAAAACCAAAAAGGTTCCTGATTTTTTGTTAAACGTTTTAAAATGCTTAATATAAAATTATAGTTCAGTTAATCATTTAGAAAGAAATATTTTTATGGGTCATTATAGTCAAATATTTTTACCGTTTGAAGAATGAAAGAAAAATTGGATAAAATAAGAAGACTATATTTTATTTTAACACTTTCCTTTTATTAGTCTACCACCTTAAGATAGTTAATTTTTTATTATTATTATAATAAATAATTTATAAACACGCAAAATTTAATATTAATATTGTTTTTTTCTTTTTTATTTAAATTATTTTAATTTTATACTAGGATACATCTTGATAACATTATTTATATTTTCCTGAAAATATAGTTGAATCTTAAAATAATTTTTTAAAAAAATAATAGATATTTAATAAAAATGTTTAAGTAATTGTGTTTGATTATATATATGTCGAAGATTTTATTCTTTTCATAAACCTCTTAGCGATAATATGAAAAAAATTTCCTATGTGAAACATGTTGGAAAAAATGAAATAATTTCTTTCTATTAATATTCACATAAATATATGGTAATTATTAATTTGATTGATGAATAAATTAAAATTACTTTACCAACTTTTATTCCCTATTTTTTTAATGTTTAATAACAATCTTTTTACAAAAATACAAAATCTTTTTTTTATTTATATTGTATATGCAATAAGTTATGTATCATTAATCATATTATCTTTTTAAATATTAATTTATTAAATAAAAAATTCTTAATTTAACAATATTATATAATAAATTTTTTTTTTCAATTTTATATCCTTCACATAATAAATACCAAAAATAAGGAGGTGGAAATATTTTAAGATTTTTGTGAAGGTAACAAAAATATATTATATATATTTTTACCGCTTAGTTATAACATAAAAAGAAATATAAAATATATACTTTATATCGTGTTATTTCTTATATAAAATTTTATTTATTTCAATATTGTATTTAAAAAAGATTAATAATAAATTTATTGCCATAATTTATATTTATTTTTAAAAAAATACTTCTTTCAGAATAAAATAAATTATATAGAAAAAAACACATATGCTAGATAAATTAAAAAGTAAATTTTTAAATGTATCCGGTAAAAAGTCTATTCGTGGGACATTTGATCCAGATGAAAAATGGTCAAATCTATATCGAGAACGAGAAAAAAATCATCTATATAAATGGGTTGGTGTAAGAAGTGGTACGTTTTTTATTCTTTTTATAATATTTTACTTTTTAAATAATTATAAAAATATATACCCTTATAATTTCTCCATTTTATAAATTATTTACTCCTTTCAGGTGGTGAATTAATACAATCTTATGAGAAAGAAGGTGAGGAAGGTGTACTAAAGTTTGCCTCTGAGAAAATAGAACCTATGTTATATGAGGATGGTAAAAAACCACAGCTTATAAAGTATACAGATTATTGTAAATGGAAGAAAACGGCGGTAAGTTATTTTTAAACCTTTATAATATAAAGTATACTGTACATCACGTGTAATATTAATAATTAAAGGAAAATATTTATGTTTTTTTCATTATTATAAAAATTTTTTTAAAGAATGTTCAATTGGGAAGAACTAATAATGAGGAGAAGATTCATTTGGATATAAATTTCGAGAACATTATTCACAATGGAAGCTAAATAAAAGAGGTGTAGATGGTGAAACTGTCCTCCATCTTTTATTAAACCGTGAAGATCTTATGTGTGGTGAGATTGCAAGAATATTAATTACAAAATATCCTGGATTATCGAATGATATTTATCTTGGTGATGAAATGTTTGGTCAAAGCGCTTTACATTTAGCTATTGTTCATGATGATTATGATACAGTACAATTATTGTTAGAAAATGATGCTGACGTTAAGGCACGTGCATGTGGTAATTTTTTCATGCCGGAAGATTCAACATTTGGTAAAAGTATTGATTATCAAGGGTATGCATATTATGGTGAATATCCTTTAGCATTTGCTGCTTGTTTTGGTAATAAAGATATTTATGATTTATTAATACAATATGGAGCAGATCCTAATTTACAAGATATGTTTGGGAATACCATATTGCATATGTGTGTCATCAATTACAGTAGTTCTATGTATAGTTATGCTGTAAGACATTGGGAAAAACCAGCA
This sequence comes from Strongyloides venezuelensis, assembly GCA_963280985.1. Lineage (NCBI taxonomy): Eukaryota > Metazoa > Nematoda > Chromadorea > Rhabditida > Strongyloididae > Strongyloides > Strongyloides venezuelensis. The sequence goes on along the minus strand of CAUJLX010000001.1, from coordinate 6,360,831 downwards.
CATCCACATATAGTTAATAATGCTGGTTATACACCATTAACATTGGCCTCTAAACTTGGTAGAAGACAAATTTTTGAAGAAATGTTAGAATTAATGAAAGTTGAATTTTGGAGATTCTCTGATATGACGTGTAGTGCATATCCATTAACTGCATTAGATACCATAAAACCCGATGGATCAACAAGTATGTTTTATTTTATATATTTTATTAGATAACAATTTTTTAAGATTATGATTCTGCATTAATGACAGTTATTAATGGTGATACAGCTGAACATCTTGAAATGATTGGAAGTGAGGTTATACAACGTTTGCTAGCTGATAAATGGAAAGCATTTGCATCAAGAAAATTATTTGAAAGATTGTCACTTCTTATTTTTCACTTAATATGCTTATGTTTTGTTGTTTACCTTAGACCAACAGAATTAGAAAGATTATATATGAAAGAACCAAAATGGGATGATTACATAAGATCAGTATTTGAGGTACTTGTTATTCTTAGCTGTCTATCATTTGTCTTTATACAACAATTAGGTGAATTTCGTACACAAGGATTTTATGGTTATTTTCAAAATTTAAAGACAGCGCCAGCTAAAATTGTATTTTTTATGGCTAATATATGCTTATTAGCTTGTGTACCATTCAGAATATTACAACATTACCAAGTTGAAGAAGGTTTATTAGTATTTGCTTTACCTGGATCATGGATATTTTTACTATTCTTTGCTAGGAGTGCAAAATTAACGGGTCCTTTTGTACAAATGATTTATTCTATGATTGCAGGAGACATGATTAGATTCGCAATTATTAGTGCTATCTTCTTAGTATCTTTTTCACAAGTATTTTTCTTTGTTGGTAAAGATATGTCAGCAAAACAAGCACTCTTAGAAAATGATCCCAATAAATGCAATGTTACTGGTTATACAATATATACATATAGTAGCTTTTTAGAAACATTTATTACTCTTTTTAGAGCTAGTATGGGTGGTTATGATGTAAGTTTTATCTTCAATGTTATAATTTATTATTTTATTATTAATAGTATGAAGAATTTGATTGTGCGAATTATGAAGGATTAACTAAAGGATTATTTGTATTGTACATGTTCGTTATGCCAATTATGATGATAAATATTCTTATTGCCATGATGGGTAATACATACACAACAATTATTACTCAAGCAGAAAAGGCCTGGCGCCAACAGGTATTTTTATAGATATTATCTCACAAAAATTAATTACTAATTTTATTATAGTATGCACAAATTGTTATGGTTTTAGAACGTTCCATGAATAAGGATAAACTAGCAGCATGTCAATTAGAATATTCCATTAAGCTAAATGAATCTGGTGATACAGAAACTAGAGGGTTGATGGTTATTAAGCAGACAAAAAAAACACGTGCTAAGCAGAGAAAGCATGCAATAGGCAATTGGAAAGTAAGTAAAGTAAATTTAAATTAGTTCTATGTTTTATCACATAAAAATTAATTAAGATAAATATTATCCGTATTATTAACAACTTTTTTCAGAATATTGGTAGAAAAGTAATTGAAACAATACATTCAATTGGTACTGATTATGCAAGAGCAATTCTTCATAGTCATGAAAGGATATACATTGATTCTGATATTATTTTAACATCATCACTTGTACCGCATAAACATCGTACTTCAACAATTACACAAAAAGGTGATGAAATAGCTACTACACCTGAAAAGATACCATTTATCGATGACACACCTACACAACAATATAATGCTGCAGAACCTCCCGTTAATCCAAGTGTATCTATGATAACAAAAGAAGACTTCAAACAACAATCTATTGACACTGAGGATGAAGATATGTATAATTTAATAAGCCATATTGAAAGGAGAAGTGCTCTAAATCATCCAAATTCAATTAGTTCACTCTCCTAACAGATCAAGAACAAATGACTAGAGCATTAGATTCTAATGAAACAATTATCGTAAATAGTGGAAGAAATAGTTTGGAGGGGAAAGGTAAAAATACAATAATAAAGCTAGGAAATACAATGGATATTAATACTAAACCCGTTGTTTCATTAGCTATGCTTACAAATACCACACATTATAATAGCAATCAATTACATATAAATGATCCATCATTGCAACCTCATTTAAATCAAAAAATAAGTATTCATTCCATACCAAATATGCCAAATATATCTCCGAAACGTAATACAACAATATTCTCAATCTCCCCTAAACAAAATATTAATAATTTACCGTTAAAAACTAATATACCTAATATACCCAATATACCTAATATTCCAAATGTGCCTTTAACAAATAATAGAAGAAATCACAATCATGATGTTCCTGGAACATCTAAACAATTGGTAAAAAGGACCGATATTTTTAGGAAGAAAGAATCACCAGGAAGAACAGTATCATCATCATTATCATCAACTGACAAGTAAGTTATACTCTATTTTTTACATGATAGATAACATTTGTTTCTTCTTTAATTAATTTCAGTTTCTCAACCAGTAAGACAAGAGAAGTTAGTTTGGATATTGAGGAGTTAGATGAATTATCTAAAATGAAATAAAAATTATCTTATCTTTCCATCAAAATTATAATTTTTATCAATAATATATTTATATATAAATAATCAATTGTGTAGGAAAAGCAATAAGTTAAGCACTATCACACTTTAAACTAATGGTATTTTGATAAATAAAATTTCATTTATAAGTATCTTTTTTCATTCTTTTTAAAATATCATTCTTACCATCCATTAATTTTTATCTCTAAGGTATTTTAGTAGAAATGTTATTTGAAACATTGGAAAAACAACAACATTAAACTGTTGCGTTATGTAATATTAAAAGAAATGTGTGAATATATATTTTGGAAAACGATGAAGATCATCATATATATTTATTACAATGTTTTAGTGAGACTTATGGGAAATTTGGATTTGGAAGGATGGAATATTTTTATTTAATCATACTTTTTAAACATTAAACCATGTCAATATTTCATTAAAAATTAAATTAATTTTTGAAAAGAGATTTTTTTAAATAAAAATAAGATATTTGTTTTTTTTGTTAAAAAAAAATTTTTATTTTTGCAACATACAAATAATAATTCAAGTATTCATAAATTTATAAATAATAATAATAATACAACAAAAAAGAAATATTTAAATATCATACAAAATACATATGATAAAAATCGTAATATTTTAGAAGAAAAATATTTAAAAAAAAGATGTTTAAACAAAATTTACAAAAAAAATAAAAAACAAAATGCATAAATTATTTTTGTATCTTAAAATACATTGCTAATTTTTATTTATAAAAATGTTAAATCATTAAACTATTGTGTTATTTTTAGATAAGAAAATGTTTTAATATTTATAAATGTTGTGATTCATTTTTATTGTGCCAAGTTAACTTGACATACCAGCGTATGATGGATTTTTTTATTCTAAATTTATTATTAATTTTTTCTACATTCCCACTCTTTATAGGGTAATCATTAAAATAAATCCTAGTAAAGGTAGATATGGTTTTAAAAAAGGTCCTATAACTGGTGTCATTAACATGTAATCAACAATCCACCAATAAACTTTAAATTGTAAACGTCCCCAACTAAGCTTAGCACGATGAACCTCAATTTTCCCTTTACCCATCTTTTCTCTTATCTTTTCAACAGCCTCATAATCACACGTTCTACCATCCTCTTTTGTAAAATGGAAACCATATTTTGCTAGTTGCATTAATTTTGTTCCACCATCAGTTTCACAATCCAATTGAATTATATATGGTGGATTCTCTTGTTTCGTGTACATCCATTCCCAGGAATGAGCAATTTTATGAGGTATAAATGCACATTTAGGATTACCCCACGTATGACATTGATGTATCATTATACCCATATCTGGAGTATACCAATGAGCTAATTTATCAGCTACTCTTTGGAAAAATTTCAGTGTTCCATTGTTTGCTCTAACAAAAAAATTAGCTCCTACAAAAAAATAAGTATAAAGTAATTACTATTAAAAAAACAATATTTTATATGTAATAAAAGTAAACTTTATTTCAACCCACAAACTATAGCAATAAAAATATTTTATTCTCAGGATACAAAAAAATGTATGTAATGGATGATAATGTACATTTTTACTACATAAAAGTTAAGGAACAGACAAATGAAGAATACTTATAATATCTTCATTCATAGAACATTTAAACTTCGTTACATTTTTGTTTAAAAAATTATCTCAAAATATACGCCTTTTCATGATTGAGGAATAGATATTATATAATATTTTAAAGTAATAACAAAAGAAAGAATATAAATTTACGTGTAATTATAAAAATCTTAGCATATATAAATCTTACCTATCGTACTAAAATTTATTAAAAATTTCTATCACTACATTTATATTGACATCATTCCTTTAATTGTTTAATAAAACTCTTACAACATTCTCTATTACAATTTTTTATTAAAACTACTTTTTTATAAAAACTTACCATTTACCCATTCAGCTCTTTGACTATTACTATCATCTCCTATCTGGTCAAATAAGGCGTCAAAAGACATATCATTTTCTAACTCCAGTTCAAATAAATTTTTCCTCCAAAAGGTATCTTGTTGCATCATCCAAAATGATTTACCATTTTTAAGTAATGAAACAGCTAAATTTGCCCTTAACAAATAAATTTGTTGATATGGTCCTTCTGCGAAACTAAATGGCTTCTAAAAATATTTAAAGGAAATTACTTTACAATAGAGAGTTTATTTTAAATAGAAATTTGATTTTACTTTTTATTATCTTATATATGTATCATATAATTTTTCCTTTAGAAAGTATTTTCATTATATAATATTATTTTTCTCAATCCTAGAATTCTCTCCACATCTCTATTATTTATATTCTCTTTTAATTATTATATTTTTATTATCTATTTTAGGCAATTATATCATATATTTAAATATCTCTTTCATTATACTTTACTTATTCTTTTTTTAACAAAAATTTTTAATTGAAATGGCTATAAATTCCCATACTATTATTTATAATAGCCTTGTCTTAAAATTATCTTACTATCTATTTTTTTACGTATAAGAGAAGTGAAAATTTTTAGAAAGAAATAATTTTATTAAAAAGTATGCTTGTTGTTAATTATCATTTATACACATCTATTACACAACTACTTAATGAAAACAATATATGCATTTTTATAGATTTTGACTTGTAAAACCATGTTAAATAAATATTTGATAATGAATAAAAAAGTTTGTCTTAGAAAATTATGATAAATTACTCAAATTAATCATCCTTAATGTGACAACTTTAACATATTTTTAATGATTTATTAATACAAAAATTACTTTTTATTTCCTTTTTTTTCTCTTTATTTGTGATTTGAAAAAAAAACATTCTCAAACATACTTCAATCATTATAATTTTATTATTATGATATACGCTCATTTAAATTTTTTTGATAAAAAATTTATTCTTTCCTATATAATTTTTAAATCATGAATGTGAAGATTAATTTATTAAAGGTTTATCTATTTAATTTAAAGTACAAACAAAAATGTTTGTACTTAATTTGATAAAATTATTATCACTTATTATTATTAATACATTTATTTCTAAATGACCTCTAATACTAAAAGATATGTATACCAGAGAAAATAATTATTCCAATTTGGTAAAATAGAATATGAGAAAGAGAAGTGTCATCTCGACCTTACTATTTATTTCATTACATTTACTACTGTTTAACAGACCATAATACAATAATGGCATTTAATAGTTTCACCACCCCCAAACGACACATACCATCATACATTTTAATGTATTAAAGAAATAAAATATACATTTATATTGATAATATATATTTATGCAAAGTCATTTTTATCAATTTTAATACTTTAACATCTATCAAAATTAAAATTTTTACCTAAGTACAACTATTATATGTGAAGGAAGAAGAGAAACCATTGGAATTTATATAAAAAAATTTTGATAAATAGGTGTATAAATCTGACATGATTTTATATTTAACATTCTTCTATGTACACTATAAAAACATAGATCTCTTCTCCTAAAACAACTTTACCACTTTAAAGTAATATAAAAAAATTTTTTATATAAATTTCTTTTTATAAACATGGAAAATGATTTATACATATCTAGAAATTATATGAAAAATTATTCCTATTAAATGTTATTAATATATCTAGGTATACTAATTATATTAGTATTTATAATCATATAAAAACTTTTTCACCTATTAATCACACATACAAATGATATAAATATCATAAAAGATGATTAAAATTTTTAATTATAAAAAGTTATTAGATAGATTAAATGTAGTAAGATTTCTCTTATTTTTATTGTTAAAATGATAAATATATTATAAGGTAAAATTAATCTCATATTTTAGTAAGTGAATACCCATAGATGGTGAAGATAGGTGATTTGGAGTGAAACCGTATATATTAGAGAAAACGATTTTACCGATTTACATTTAATTATTATAAATTTAATAAAAAAACTTACATATAAAGATGGTGTTGGCCAGTATAGTTGGCGTACCTCAGGCCAATACTCATTCAATACATCATGAGCCTTTTGATCCAATGTAACAAAAATTAACCTTTCATGGACACCTTTAAGTGTTTTTGTGTTACATAAAAAATTAAATGTCATATTTAACGCATACTGATTAAGCAACAATATTGCTGGTGGTTTTGTAAATTCTGTATCAATTGTGTGTAAAAGTTCTTTAAAAACATCTGATTCTTCAATAGTACTTAATGCAACAGTATTACCATAAGTTTTAACATAACTGACAGCTTTTATAGCTCGATCAGTTTTACGTAAAATGAAACATCCAACAACAAACCAAAAGATATAAGTTGCCAAAACAATAGAATGGTACAATATTCTAGGTAATAATAATTTTAGATAATTTCTTGGTTTTATTATCCACCAGGCTGTTTCAGCAATATTGTTTACTGATGAAGTCATCATTCTTAAAAAAATAAATAACATAATTCAAAAAATAATAAAAGGTTAATATTAATGTAAATAAAAATTAAATTATAAATAATGTAAGGCGTATTAAATAAAACATTAAAAATGAATAAGTAGGTAGTTGAATGCTACCAGAAATAGAAGTCTAGTAACACTTTTTTCGTCTACTACAGTTTATTGCGGTTAACTTTATTTTTTTAGGAAGACAGTTGTATTAACTATATATTAAATATGTTGATAAAACAATATAGTAATAAATGTTTAGATGCTTTTAAAAAATTAATTATTTTGAACCAACTTTTTTAAGCCATACACTTTAGACAACTTTTATAATTAAGAAGGAAATAAATTTTTGTTAAATAGTTAGGAGGAGTAATTAAATATAAAATGGGGGAAAAAAGAGTTTTAAAAATAACTTATGATTAACTTTTATGTTATATTTGTAATTATAAAAGTAATAATATTAAAATCAATTTGTAGGCTAAAAATTGTAATTACTTAGTTATAGTTGTCAATCACAATATTTTAACCCCTACAGGTCAAGTATAAATGAAAGAATATTTTAATATATATTTATTGTGAGAGAGTTATTCACTGGAAGAGGGGCATGAATTTTAAAATGTAATTTTTGTATAGGTAACATTACATAGTTAAATGATTAATATATAAAAATGTCAATTTTGATATTATATATATTCCTTTTTATCAAAGTATATTAATGATTAAAATCTAAGAATAGTTAAAAATTAAAAAGTTATCTTTTTTATAAAATCCAAATCACTTTGGTTTGTGATGGGAAAAGATTTTATTGAAAGAAAGGTAGAAGTATGTTGATTAGTACAGTGATCTTGAAAATTTTTTCCTTTATAATATGTATATTGCAAAAGTTTTATCATTTTAAACCACCTCTTTTACAACATAAATATACGTTAAGGTAGGTAATGGTCAGTTAATCTTCCGTCAAAAAGACAAAAGGCCATCTATGAATGCATATTTAACATGATACATAGATATATATAGAATTAAACAAATTTTCAATTCAAAATTATTTTAAAAATGAATTTTTTTAATGTAAAATATATTTTGAGATAAATCGTTGAATAACAATAAAAATATTTATATCATTTCTCTCTTTATATATATCCATGTTATATAATAATAATATTAAAAAGAAATAAAACTTTTAAATAACATTACTGATATATGGGATTTGAAACAGATTAAGTATCAAAGGATTTGTATTAAAATCTCATCATACAGTGTATAACTAATATATATTTATATGTTTATGAATATATATTTATATGACAAATGTATAAAAGAGAAATATATATTTTATGCATTAATAACTTTGACTTTATTTATAAAAGTACCCAAAAAGAAATAAAAAAAAATTATTTTATAATACAAAAATTTTTATATTCTTTTACGCAATCAACCAAATCTATTTTTATCAAATACTCAATTATTTTTGTGTTTGATATTTTAAAAACAAAAAAATTTCATATATTATAATAATAATGGCATACTAGTAAACATTTTATGATGATTGAACACTTCAGATGTATTTAATTAAATCATAATTAAAAGTTTACATTTTTTCACTTTTAATTTTATATTAACATATTAAAACAAGCTCTTTTTCATATTTTGCTAAAATCAAAATACCGTACAAATTAATCAAATTAGATATTTATTTATCGAGCTAGTTGTAGAAATGCATTTTTCATACTAATCACTTTACATCATCAACGGCATTTTTTAGGTTAATTAATATTGTGCACATATAAATTTTTATACTCATTATATAAGCACTTAATCTATCTCCCAGTCACTCTTCGATCACAGAAATTGCATTTGATTTTTCCTTCTCATTTAAATAAAATCTAATCGCATACAACACATCTTTTTTAATAGATTTTTTTTATATTTAACATTATTATAAAACAGTAAAAAAAAATTTTTTGATTTTATATAGATTCTATTCTTCACATATTTTTTATTGTCACACATCACAGTGATTTAATTTCTCTTAACAACTTATATATTATGTCTTTTAAGCTATATGAAATAAGGATAAAAAGAACGTTATAGTAAAACAAAATATATCAAATATATAATCATTTTTTTATATTATTTTATAGTTTTAAATAAAATTTACCAATATATATGTGTTTCTGGAGATTAATAAAAATATTTCTATTAATATTTTTGAAGAATGGTTTATAAGAAAAGCAAGATATATCAAGATAATATTTTATCTTACTTTAAAAAATCACTTTTATTCTCCATTTATCATATATATTTTTTCTTTTGACATAGTTTAACATGATTATAAGTAATGACAGTGAATATAAATATGCTGTAATTTCTTAGGTAGGTCTTTTTATTATATTAAGTAACGATAATTTCCAAAGAAACATTGATTTATGCTAAAAAATTTTAGTTATATATCACATTTAGTAGTAAGTATTATATAATATATATATTCAGGAAACAATAAAAAAATATAATCTCAATGTGAGTGTTTGCTTCTTTTAATATTAAAGTTACACTCTTCTTTACTTTTTAAATACTTCTCTGTAAAAATCTTAAAATCATATTATAATAATTAAATAGACACATTATAATCACACTTCCATTATTTCAACTTTTTATTTTGAACAATTTATTTTTTAAAAATTCATAAAGTACTACACTTACATTTTAACTCCTTTGATTTATTATTTTTTTACTACCACATTGATATTAATATTATTTATTTAATAATTGTTTTAAAAATTTAATTGTCATATGATAGAATAATGATAAGCCTTTTATTTGATTTTTTTCATTTTATTTTAATAATTCATGAGTAAGAGTTGAATAAACAATGATAATGTATTTGAATGACATGGTTGAGAACCTTGTGTCAATTATTTAGATAAGACAATCTTTCATATAGTTTTTTCCCATAAATTTTATCACTACTTGAAAATTTTCACTTTTTTATAGGAGGTTAATCAAAATATAATATACTTATTTATCACATGGAAGTTTGTTTAACTGATAACAGTTATTTTTTTATTATTAAATTTATCAAATAAAAAAATAATTAAAGGTTACAAAATATTTAAAATATTTTCACTTTTCTAGCTAAATTTTTATTTCAAAATTAGTATGTAATTGAATCCATGAGATAGCTGTATATTTTTAATTTATAAGTTTTGTTAGATAAATGACGGAGGTAGATAAAATAATAGGAAATGTTTACGTATATATTAGTTAGATGGTGTTGGTAATTCATTTAGCTTTAATGAAAAATTAGCTTTTATATATTAAAGTTTAATTTGTAAGTCAACAGGTTTTGTCATTGTATATCATACCAATAAAATTTAGTAAAGCTCATGAAGCTTATCAAATATTCAAATATATTAAACGTGTCATATTTTGCGATATTGAGAGTTCTATCATATAAATTATATATTTTTAAATAGACAACAATACGTCTATTTTATAAAATTTCATGACTTTAACTCATGTGCTTAGGTTATAAAAAAAATTATATATTTTTTCGCTGTTATAAATTATGTAATAAAATATATTTTTATTATAATTTTCAATAGACAAATTATATTAGGCTTATTTTTAATTTTTTTTGAATAGACGTCAATCTTATTGTTTAAATCTTTGTAGATTTAGGTAAAAAACACATAACAAATAATTGTGTAAAATAAATTAAAAGTGCATTTTAACTACTTTTGTTGTCTAGCAAATGTTATTTTAATTATTTTGTATTTTTTTGTCTAATTTAAAAGTGCTTTGTCATACATTATTTGTATTTACTTTTTTGTGACTCATAAAATTAGTTTATAATCTTTAACCAACCATTTTACTTGGAGATGAGTGCGATCACAAAATTACTATCTATCACAAAATGCATATATATATATATATATCGTTTTTAAATTATACATCCTCATACAATTAAAACTCTCCCACAACATTGGCAGGGAAAATTTACTAAAGAAAATCTTTGTTCTTATTTTATATTCTATCCACCTAATTTGACTAATTTTATTGCATCCTCAATTTCTCCAAAATTACCATTTTTTTACAACACTTTTGATTTTTACTTGAAAAAATTTTCCTAATTCTTAATGGAATTATATTATAATTAGTGGTTCAAAAATATATATATATAACTACGTTGTGTTGATAATTAACCGTTTTTATTTAAATATTCCTATAAATTAAAAATTATATTTGTATTACGATATATGAAATTAAATATTTAAAGTAATATTACTTTCTGGAAATCGGAAGCTTTTATTTCTGTTACGTTGTTGATAACAAAAAAGGAAAAAACAAAAGTCGGGAGTGTTTAGGTATTTTGAAAATAAAATGAAAGATTTATTTATAATATAATATTCATTTGAATTAATTGTCATTTAAAAATATTATACTAAAGCTAGATACAGTTAGAAAAAGATTATAAATAATATAAGTATTTTTTTAAATTATATTTTTTTATCCATAACTGTTTATCCATTATTTTATAATGTGTTTATTAAAGTGCTGTTAATGAAAGTTTTAATAACAGCTTTAATCATAAAATATGTTTTTATTTTTTTATGTCTATACCCTTGCTTTTTCTTTCATTTTATTTTTTAAAATAATATGCGGTGGAAAAACTTATTTATATTGATGTTAAATAAATCCATCCAAGCAGCTGTATTAATGTTTATAAACAGCCTTTAATAGACATTTTCAAGATACTCAGTGTGTTGATTTTAATTTGAACAACCAAAATAGAGTTTCTTTATTCCCTTTTATCCATCATTCCTAAAATACAATTAAATATTATAAAGTACATTTTTATAAACTATCATTTAAAATTACAACAAAATGAAAATAGTAATATGTTATTTTTGTAAGAATATAATATTGCATTTTAATTTAATATAATAATATTCCAGTTTATTTCTCCATTTATTCTTATATCCCTCAATAAAATACTTGTCATTTGATTCACCCTCACAATATTGAGTATTATTTAAATCTTGAATATTTCCTTTCCTAATAGATCTTTACTGTTACTATGTGTTGATAAAAGAATTCCTGTCCAAAATAATCTTATAATTATTGATGCTATTTGATAAGTAAATTTTCTTTATCAAAATTACCACACAAATATTATTTCTGTAACGTGTATATCTCTAAATTATCTCATTTTTTTATACAAAGTGTTTGCTCTCCAAACTAGTTAGAATATTATTATTATTTTTTTACTCATTTTTTTTGATAATATTAATTCTTACTATTATTTACTTCAAAAGTCCACAATTTATAATAAATATTAAAGTATTATATTACATTTAATTGACCATTGTTAGGTAAACAATCAAATGGTCATGTTGTTTATGGAACCCAAAATGCTGGTTAGTATATCTATATGGTAAAAAATATATTTATCATTTAGTTTCAAAATCTTCTATTTTATATAGATAAATTGAGGTGTCACCCTATCACCCTTAACCTTTTAATATTATATTTTCATAACTCATATAGTATATAATAATTGACCTTACTCTTTGAATATTCATCTATCTAATATATATAATGTATATTTCAATATTTTACTTGACAGTTTATATTACTTCATTTGAGTACTTCCTTCCAACCTTCTTTCTAAAACATGAATCATTTATAAAAATTATCCATGTTTAGTTGTCAATGTTTACTCAAGAATTATTTCCCCTCTTAAATACTTCCTTATCCTTTTGACATGTTTTTCATATCTAAATTTTTTATCTCTAGAACCTTAAAACATATGGCTATTTGTATAATATAAACACATTTATATTAATATTTTCATATATAATATAGACGTATATAGATATCCTCTTTTATCTATCTTACTACTTTCTTATACTATATTTTTCATTCTAATAATTTTAAAAATATCCAAAATATGTTATATAAACAATCAATACCTATTTTGTTTTAGTGCCAGTTTTGGCACAACAACCCAATTTTAACTTAAACTATATTATATACCCACCATAATAAATTTCTTTTAAATTTTCTAAAAAAAATGAATATTATAATATCGCATATATTTTAATTGTTACTTTAATACATTACACATTTATTTTATATAAAAATCTTCCACATTTAATATTTGTGTAAGTGGGCACACATTGTACAGCGATTAAACTTACTCTTAATTGTACCATTCTACCGAAGTTAAAACGTTATAATGCCATCTGTGCTATTATTAATACCTATTTTAATAGAATAGTTCTTTTGTAAAAATTCAAACTGTTCATATATTAACAGTAGGTATTAAATATATATATATATATATATATATATATATATATATATATATATATATATATATAAATAAATCTCACTTGTACTATTAACTGTGTGGTATAGTCTTTTCTAATAATTTTCTTGATTACATCCCCCTACAAACAATTTTATATATAACTTATTTTTGCTTATAAATTCTATTGTAAAAATTAATTTTTATTGAAATATTTATAACTATTATAATAGAAATTACATATATATAATGTATGACGAATGAATAAATATTAAATTAATATTATAAAACTATATGGTATTATTATAATTATTATTCTTTTACCTCTCCCACCCTCACTATTCTATATAAGTTTATAAGCCTTTTTTTATTTTAGTATCCACTTTACTCTTTTATATTGAATTAACATTATATGTAAAATGAAAATTTTGATTATATTAGCATTCAAAGTACACCATAACTTAAAGTCTTTTTTTCTAATAATATTATAAATGAATGTAGTCTTTTTATGTATTCACACTGTCATTTCTATTACCTAATACTACTATGAAATCATGAGAAAGAGTCTTTTGTTTCATTTTTGCAATATTTTAAAAAAGTGTAATACTCATTTTATAGTGTTCATTAACGGTTTTCTTTTGCATTACTTGTGTTGTAGTTTTAACATAAAAAATAGCGACAAATATTTATATTTTTTAATAAATTATAATGGGACTTAAAGTATTAAGAGGAATATAACATAATAACAAAAGCTTTAAAAATTCATTTAATTTTCTCCTTTTATCATTTAAATCCCCCTTCTACTCCGAATTGCCTCCATTTTTATTATTTTAATTTTTACTAGTTTTTGAACATATCTAAAAACTCTTATGTGTCCTAATACATACAAACTATATACTATCTCTATATATATTATATATACCCAGTGGAAGCTACTATACATCATCAGACTATTTACAACATATTTTGAAAATTATATAGAAAATGCTTTAACGGGATATTATTCTCGTGTTTCTTTTTGGATAACATTATTATTTTAAACTCAAAGTATATAATTAGATATTCTTTTCCAATAAATATATATGTTTTATTACATACTATATTTTTTTCTTTAATATAATATCTCTCTTGAAAATCATGTCATTTTATTATATTAATAAATTTTTTAAAATTAACATTATTACAAAATAAAAATATTTATATTTTCATTCTTAAATTTAGATTAATTTTTACTGTCTTTTATATACATAACATATATGCTTCAATGAATATAATTTATATTTTATTTTAAAAAATTACAATTTTGTTAATAAAATAAGAAAAATTATAAGAGTGTTGTATAATAAATATATTTACGGTAACGATTATTTGACAATCTTGAATCTAAAGTTAAAACTTTTTTTGTTTAATTTGTAATACATTTTTATTTGTACTATATTTTTACTTCCTTTGATTTTATGTCTACGTAGTCTCCTCAATGACCTGTTCATGAATTGTTTACCTAACAAAAACTTAAAGTTTACATTTTTTTTTATTAAAATTAACTAATATCTAGTTTTATCAAAATTTTTTCTCATTAATTAATTTATAATTTTATGCTAACTATTTAAAAATAAAATTTTTAACACATTTCATGATGAAACTAAAAAGTCCAACTTTTGTTTACTTATCTAAAATATTATTAATTTTTCTTACAATTGTTCTAAATTGAATTTTTCATGTAAATTTTTTTTAAACATGTATAAATTTTTATAGTACTAATGTGTGTTATTATATAACTTTGTAACATATATGACATGGATTTCCTATCGATCCTTGTACAAATGTTATAAATTTTCAAATGTTGGCGTGACTGGAGGGTAAAACATGGAATATTTTTGTATAATATCATTGTTTTATATATATTATTTCATTTTATTTATACTATTACAATATATGTGCATTTATATAAGAATTATATAAAAATTATTTCTTTTTATTTTTTGTTACAAATTATATTTATAGTACAAGTTTTTGCACCCTTTTTTACTACATACAATCATTTTTCTAACAGTTCTTTATTATCTATAATATTTAATTTTTATTTGTTAATGTTTTTTTTTCTTTTTAAGATTTATTCTTTCATTATTTGAAAGTAATTAATCATACAAACTACTAAAAATATTGTTTTTAATTTACTAATATTGTGGAGTATTGTAATTTTAATAAATTGTAAAAATTAATTTCCAAGTTAATACCTCAATGTTAACATTGATTGAAGCCCCAACGGGTAAAAACACAGATGGTGAGACAGCACCTGAAAATTCAAGACAAGGTCAAAGGTTATTAGATTATTCACAAAGTAACAATATAAATAATGAATTTGAAGATGACAGAGATATTGGAACAATAAGATTAACAAGATATATAAAATCATGGAGAAAATTTTTTGTAGGTAAATCAAATTCTGGTGACTATTCACAGGAATGGAAACGTGAATTTAGTCTCCATCCAACGATGAGTGATGCTGATATGACATTACAACAAATATATTTAGATAATGCTCAAGGTAGTATACCAACACTTGTAATAAGGAGTGTAATACAAAATAACGTTTATATGTTGGCGTCATATGTTCAAAAGAAACCTTGGTTAATTTTAACGATTGTTGTCTCATTATTCTTAATGTGTACTTTTGGCCTTCAACATGTTAGATTTGAGGATGATATTATTGTTAAATTATGGGTTCCCAGTAAGTCACCTATATATAATACATATAAAATTTAATTTTTATTATACTTATTTTTATAGAGGGTGGACATTTAAATTCTGAAATTAATTTTTACTCTAATCTTAAAAAAGAGTTTGAGTCTCGCAAAAATGTTTGGAGTCAATATGAAGAGGAACATTTTATAAAGCCTTTTATAGATGCTAAATTAGAAAATTATAAAGATGAAGATGAAATTGGTGGTAGTTATCAAGTTTTAATACAAACTGGTGAGGAGGATGGTCAAAATTTGTTGACAAAAAATAAATTATTAGAACATGTTGAGTTGATGAAACAAATAAAAAATATTTCTGTTAATCTATACGGATTAAATTGGACGCTTGATGATATATGTTTTAAACCAGGAGATTTATCTATAAAAGGTGATTCAATGGCAAAAGACTACCAACCAATTATTGAAAGCTTAATACCTTGTATATGGATAACACCAATTGATTGTTTTTTTGAAGGTTCAAAACCAATGGGACCTAACCCACCTATAGAACTTAATACCATTACATTACTTGGTTATATAACACAATTACCAGAAGAAAATACATTAAAATGGACAAATATTAATCCAAAACAAGTTATTGATGATATATCAAAAGTTACCAATCTTGGGACAATGAAAGAATTTTTTGATAGGAGTGAAATAGGTATGGGTTACCTTGATCGTCCATGTATAGATCCATTAGACCCTGAATGTCCAACAACATCATCAAATTATTACGATGCATTACCGGCTTTTAATATATTTAAAGAAACACTTAAAGAAAGAAATATTAGTATTGATAGTATTTTGAGTAAATTTGTTGATTCTTTGAATGCTTTTGACTTCTTTTTTATTAATATTAATCGCAAACAATCAACAAATGATACCTATTATAATTCATATCGACAATCATTTATGAATTACCTTAGAAATAATAAAATGGAAGCTGAACAGTTATTTAGTAAAACATCATACCCAGTATATCCAAAGTACGGTGATATTGTTAAAAATGGTTGTAAAGGTTTTGCTAGGGGTGTCATGAATTGGTCAAAAAATATGATATTTGGTGGTATAAATAATACTGATGATGGTGAGATGACAGCTGAAGCTATGCAAACGATTATACTTGTTTCATCACCTAAAGAATTTTATGCATCCTTCGCTAATAACCAAACATCAAGACATAAAAAATTAATTCAAGGTAATATAGTTGAGGAATGGAATATTGATATGGCTAAAGAAATTTTAAAAATATGGCAGAGAAATTTTACACAATCTATATACAATCACGAATTAAATTTTTACTCTGAACCTGATTACCCCGATACTAAAATTGAAAGGAGACGTCTTCATCCATTAGCATCAACATCAATTGGTGATATGTTATCAGAGTTTTGTCAATTTAATTATGGTGTCATCTTTTTTGGATATGGATTTATGATTGTTTATGCTATGTATTCACAAGGGAAAATAAGAAACTATAAATTATCACACGATTCATCTGTTGGTTTAGCATTTTTCGGTGTATTAAGTGTTACGTTATCAAGTATTGCTGGTCTTGGCGTCTCTACATGGCTTGGAATTCAATTTAATGCAGCAACAACTCAAATAGTACCATTCTTAACATTAGGAATAGGTGTCGATAATATGTTTTTGTTACTTCATAACTATCATACTGTGACAAAATCAGTTAAAAAAAATGAAGTTGGTGTATTGTTAAAAGAAACAGGAATGTCTATACTTATGACAAGTACAAATAACATTTTATCATTTTTAGCTGGAACTGTTCTTCCTATTCCAGCATTACGATCATTTTGTTTTCAATCATGTATATTGTTGACATTTAATTTGATTGGAATTTTTACAATTTTCCTCGCAATGATATCTATTGATTTAAGGCGCCTCAAAGATGGTAGAAGGGATGTTTTTTGTTGTTCCTATGAAGGGACGTACTCTGATGAAGAGGAAGATAGAGGATATGGTGATGGTGATAATAATACAAGAGTTAGTATTAGAAATGAAAGTATTATAGAGAGGGCATTATCACGATCAACTGCAGTGTCAATAAATAATAACAATGCATACCAATCATTAAATTTCATTAAAGGAAATGATGATGATGACGTGAATGGGTGTAGTGATCAATTACCAGCTAAAGGAATTATTCATCGTTTGTTAAGAAAATACTACATACCCTTTTTAAGATATAAAACTGTTAAAGCATTAATTCTTATATTTGGTTTGACATTAGCAGTAATTGGTTATTTAGGGACATTTAGTATTAAACAAGGATTAGAATTAAGTGATGTCTTGCCAGAACATACAGCACCAGCAGCTTTTCTACGTGCCAGAGATCGTTACTTTAGTTTCTATCCTATGTCGCTAGTCATCCGAGGTGAGAATGTAGATTTTGCTACCAAACAAAAATTAATTGAAAACCTTCGTAGTGATGTTGGTAGATTAAGTTATGTTGTAAAAAATGCTTACGGCCAACCAAGTGAACCATTTTGGATGGACCTATTTAAGAATTGGCTTATGAGGTTACAAGAAAAGATTGATAAGGCTGGTTCTGATGGATTATTAGTTGATTTTGATAAAAGAATATTAAATGGTTCTGAAGAGGTAAAATATCCAGATTTACAGGTAGCTTACTCATTATTGTGTAGTTATGGTGATAAAGAGGATTGTTCACGTGTTGGAAAAGTTAAATTAATTGAAAATGGTATTATAAATGAAGAAGGATTTTATAATTATTTATATGGATGGCATGAATATGAATCAATGCTTTATACTGTTTCACAAGCTAAATTTTATCCACCATTATATAAATTAAAAGAAGGTACTGGAAATATGACATATAGATATTTTATACCACCCGTTCCAAGACCACGTTATAGTGAGATACCATTTTATATGACTGGATTATCTGATACAGAAACAATTGTGCAAATGATAAAAGAAGTTAGAGCTATATGTTCTAGATATACAGAACTTGGTGTTGATAATTTCCCCAGTGGTATTGCATTTGTTTTCTGGGATCAATATTTAAATCTTAATGTAACAATTTTAAAAGCAATAGCAATAATTACATTTGCTGTTTTTATTGTAATTACAATATTATTATTTAATATTTGGGCTTCAGCATGTATTTGTTTTACTCTCATGATAATGACATTAGAATTAGCAGGATTTTTAGGATATTCTGGAATTAAATTAAATCCTGTCTCAGCAGTTTCATTAATTACTGCTGTTGGTATTGGTGTTGAGTTTACTGTACATGTTATGTATTCATATTTAACGGCACTTGGTTCGAGACAAAAGCGTATGGAAATGGCAATTGATAGAGTATTTGTACCAGTTATTCATGGTGCAATATCAACTTTACTAGGAATTTTAATGCTTGGTTTTTCGGAATTTGAATTTGTCGTAAAGTACTTCTTCATAATAATGTCTGCATTAATTATTATCGGTCTTATAAATGGTTTGATTTTTATGCCAGTCCTCCTATCATTATTTGGTCCAAATACAGAGGTATGTTTTAAAAGGATTTACAAATATATTTACTAAAATATTTTTTTTTTTTATAGATCAAAATTAAAGGAAACAGAAAAGGTCTTCCTCCACCACCACCACTTTCCCGTGATATCGATCTTCCAAATAGAAGAATAAAAACTCGGTCTTCTGTAACATTCCCAACAACGCATGAAAATGCAATGGAATAATATATATACTATTATCTCATTATGATGTATTAATATTTTTTAGATTTTTTATATTACTAGGCCATTTATTATTAATTTTTCATTTTATTATTATTATAATTTTTAAAAGTTTGTGCTAGAGTTTAAAGATCTCGTACAAATTTAACATTATAGTTTTATTTGAATAATAACTATATTAATTTTTTTTCTTAGACTTACGGGTTATATGCTTATTTGATTTAACTATTTTTGTAAGTCTATTTATACTCTTTCTTATAATAGTTTTATATATATGTGTTATTTTTATAACATTGCTCAATTTTTTTAACTATTTCTTAGAATATTACTGTAATCTTTTCAATAACATTCTAGAAGAGTAGAAAAATTTAGCGTGTTTCATAAATGTTATAGGCATGATAGTCGCACAAGACACGTATACTTAGAAACAAAAAAAGAACCTTCTTACTTTGATATAAATAAAAACGAAAAATTATTAAAAAAAGGAAAAAAAATTCATTAAAATTTAAAAGTTAATATTTTGTCCCGTGCAATTTTATGGCGAGATATCTTTAAACATTTTAAAAATTTTACAAAATAAATATATATTGTAAAATGAAAGATTTCTTTTTTATTAATAAAATTTTTATTTAAAAAGGCCTTTTTTTATGTCATTAAATTGAAAATTTATACGTAATTTTAAATTCATTAATAATCAACTTGAGATAGTAATATTGAAACATAAATAATTCATTTTTTAAGGTATCTCTGCACTTTAATAGCTCAATTTTATTATTATTTACAATTTTGAGGAGATAAATTTTAAATTACCAAAGAACATAAAATTATTTCTTCAGATGCTCTAGATGAATAAGTATGTTATTGAATGTTAAATATGTGTCTTTAACATAGCTAAAATAATGTTACTTTACAATTATAATAAATTTATGGTAATTAATAAAATTAATATTTTGAATGTAGTTCAAATGTAGTAATTGAATGTTTAATATTTATTTATCTATCAAGCTCTCTTTTAACATTAATAGGATATTATTAATTATATATAGTATCAAAAATAGTTAATTCTTGTCTCATGGCAACTAAAAATAAGTGACAAGAGGATTATTGCAATTAGATACTATTCAACTTCCTAATAAACAAATCTTTTACAAATAAAAATTTTATTATAAAATTTCCAATACTAGTAAAGAGACATTTTACATTATTTTGGATTTCGGTAAAATAATTAAAGTATAATAATATAATTATTTCAATAATCTAATCATTGTATACGATACTTTTAAATATTTGAACTTATAATCATTACATTGCAATCAATTTTAAAATATATTAATATTTATATTAGAAAAATTAAATTATAAACATAAAGTGTATCTTAATTATCTTATAATAAATCATTATTAAAATCTCCATTTTTATAATCTTTAATATATTATCACTTTAAATAGTAAGAATAAGTAAAAGACGTTTATCAAAAAATAGAAGACCATTTTGCTAAAATAATTCTTAATTAAAAATCATTGAAACAAAAAACAAGGAAAAATTAAAGATTTTCTATTTTTAAATAAAATTTATTGCGAATATCACAAGAAAAGATTTAATATATGGTAAAAAAAGATAAAGCCTATCAGTTTATGTGTAAGATAAATGTTTAAATGATAAAATGTTCTGTAAAAAATTGAGAAAAGATTATTCCATAGTCCTTATTTTTCTTATCATTATGTTATTTTTTGTTTTTATATTATTATATAGGTATTGTGTAAATCCACTTCTGCTTTTATTTGTGAACATTAGAAATGACGTAAAATTTAGAAAAAAAGAGAAATGATTTTAAATCGATACAAAGTGGATTTAGTTTTTCAGTTGTTATTTTATATTAGTGAAAAATATTCAGCACTAGGAGTGGTTGATGGTGTTTCAACACAACAAGTTGTAGCAATTTGATTATCAGAGCATTCTCCTTTACAACACTGGTCAGCTAATGAAACTTTCCCTAGAAAATAATAGTTTTATAAAATTAAAAA
Source organism: Strongyloides venezuelensis (assembly GCA_963280985.1). Classification (NCBI taxonomy): domain Eukaryota; kingdom Metazoa; phylum Nematoda; class Chromadorea; order Rhabditida; family Strongyloididae; genus Strongyloides; species Strongyloides venezuelensis. The sequence goes on along the minus strand of CAUJLX010000001.1, from coordinate 6,339,001 downwards.
AAACATACTATTTACACTTTTCCAGTCATATACATGACATTGTCTACAAACTTCTTTAGCCCTATCCATTAGAAGTCTACCACAACTTTTTACCAACTCTCTTGGGTCCCTACGTTTTTTAAACACATACCCTTCTAAATATGGGTATCCATTAGAACTTCTCATCTGTCTAGATTTTAGATAACCATCATAAGGATTTAGTGGAACCTGATCATCATTAGATTCCATGAAAGATAACCATGGGTTTCTATTGAAGCGGCAGTTAACTATTACAACAAGTGAACCAATAATAAGTAAAAGGTGGAGGGCTTTGTTAAGGGATGATATTGAAGCAATTAAAAACATTATTACAAATAAATGAATAGTAATAAAGTCTAGAAAAAAGTACAAAAACTTAAATTTGGTGAAGTGATATAATTTATATGGAATCCTCTTCTTAAATAATATTAACCTTAAGGTTGTTATAATAAAAGGCGTAGCTTTGGGTAAACTTCTTTTCCTCTATCAAGATTGGTCAAAAATAGCGTTATTATGGAATTTCCTTTTAGAAGGTGGGATCTAAATAAGGAACTCTCTTGCTTCTCATCAATTTTTATCCGCCTTTTAATAGACCTAAAGGGCACAGAGAGACATAATTAACCTATAAAAAATCACTGAAATATTAGTCTGGGATTTAAGAGATTAAAAATATGGGAGGTATCAAATATTCATGATAAAATAAACATTATATTTTTATTGTTAAGAAATAGTTAAAATCTAGACATTTAAACGACAAAATTGTATCATTTTTGTTATATATTTATATGCCAATAAGGGGATAATAATTTGTTTTGATGTTAGAAATAAGATTATGGTCAACATTTTAAAAGAAATATCAAAGATTCAATTTTTTTATTATAAAGTTAAGTACATATAATGATTATATAATTACATTAATTTGTTTATTTAATAATTAAGGGAATTTTTTATAAAACAATCTGTATACTAAATATAAAAATATCCCCATTAGTTCATGTACTTCAAAAGAACAATATAAAAAACGTCTAAAATAAACAATTTTATAACAAGGAAATTTTTAGAACATTTAAATATTGTTTTATTATAATATACCTATTTTTAAAGACTATTCTTGCAATTTTTTATTTTGATATTATAAAGTACAATTTGTGAGGAGTTTCTTGGTACACTATTTTTTTAAATTTTAAATTGTTTAAAAGAATTGATGATATACATTAAATATTCTAAATGATTAGATATAATTATATATAAATTTTCTGAAAGTGATTTCCGTTTGTTAATGTTTCATAGACATGTATCTTTGAGTTTTGAATAGTTTCTGTGATATTCTTGCGCATACGTCATCATCAAACTACTATAATTTCACACAAATCTTTAAGAATACGTTAAATTTTCTGTTCTATTATGCAATACTATCGTTTTCGTGCATGAATTAAAAAGTTATTTTAAAATATTTTCTGTGAGAAATAAGAAAGAATCTCTATATTTATATATGATACATTTAGAAACATTTATATTAAATATCAAATGAAAATTTATAATTAAAAATTATTTAAGTATTTTTAATTTGATGGTAAAAAAAAAGTTTTTTTGCAAAATAATTTTATTACTTTTCTATCATCTTACAAACATTTCCGAGTGTAAATTATTCATATCTTAAATAAGGATTACTTTTAAGATCATAAAATGGTTGAAAAAATTTGAATGTGACTAATTATATTTTGTCTGTTTCACAAATATAATTATCATTTATGTACTTCTTAAGAGCAGATGTAAATAACAGAGCGGTAAACAAATTTGTCCCAAAAGATTGACATGTACTTAAATGTAACTAAATGTCTTATTCAATCATTGGACTTGAAAGTCTAAAAATAAAATGTTATAATTAATTAAAATTTTCATACTTCTGTATTACACTGTCTGGTTAATGTCAAAGACTTTCTCAACCAAAGAATTATTTGTGACATGAATTTGTAAATAATTAATTTTAAATATTTTAAAAGTTTAACATTGAAAAAAGGGAGTGAGTTGTCTGTTACTTGGAAGGAATTTGAAACCCTTAGGAGGTTTGTTATAATTATTAGTCTAAAATTACTTGACATATAATTATGTTTATTCTAGGTAAATCATTTACCATATAAAATTTGATACTTTATATCTTATTTATACATATTTTAATAAATAAAATGAAAAATGAAAGGGAAAAGTATTAATCTTCTACGTCTCATGAATATGTAAAATAATTTAACAAAATCCTTTTGTTAATCTAAAATGGCTAATATTTGCAAAGGTTTTTTTGAATATCCTATCAAAAGGTTATCATGAAAGTTTTATGAAGAAAATAAACTTCTAAGGATAACAAAAATAATACCTTTGTCATATGATAATGACATAGAAACTTAATTCTTACATCAATCCTTTTTCTTTTTATAAATCTTAATCTCGAAACCTTGCATGATAGTAAAATTTCAATAAAAAGAGTAAAAATCTTTTTTTAACTTGGGATATTCCATTTTTATATGAATAGTAATTGTTTGAATATTTTTCTTTCCCAACAATAAAACACATTTAAATACAAAGAACATTAAACTTTCTTGAAAAGCAAAAAATAAAAATTATGGTACAAATAATCTTATTACATGACAAATGTTCCCTAAAATATAATATAAAATTTTCTTTAAAATAAATTCTTATTTCTATTCTTATTAATTTTAAAGCTGTCAAATTAAACCTTTAATTTTTTTTAAATACACAACATTTTTTACGATGATTCATTTTATCCTAGTTTTGTTCGTTAAAACAAGATTGTATGTAATTTAAAAAAATTAAATATTTATGTGATTATATGGTGATGACAGATCAAGGTATATAATTAAATTTTATTAAATAATAAAAAAAACAACAATAATATATAATTTCTTATCTATAACCCCTGTTCATTTATTTTGGAAGAGTGAACCCCAGTTATTGTGCATCTTTTTTTATATTTTTGTAGAAGAATGAACAAAAATATGCATAATATATAAATTATACTACAATATATCTATAAAAGAATGACTAATAAATAAAAAATTTTACGACTAAGATATATATATATATATATATATATTTATTTCGCCATTTCAAATGTTTTTTAGTATTGATAGACATGTATAATATTAGCTCCACGTAGCAAAACTCTTTAATTTTACCTCATGACTGACTTAATATATATTATATTTTTTAAAAATTTTGCATCTTTAAAATATTGTATATATATACTCTCCTCGATTATTTATAAAGTTGTTTATATATTATTTTAAAAAGGTCAGAGAAAGAAAATATATATTCTTTCAAAATATATTTATTTTATTCATCTTTTTATTTTTTTATTGCTTATTGAGAAATTTTTAAAAATATAATGTACATATTTAAACCAAAAATTATTTTTTACATAATTTTAAATATTTTGTTATAGAAAATACTTTAGTTGTTTAAATGAATGAAGCATCCTCTGGTTCATTACAAAACGGAAAGGAGAATGATAATGACATTAAGGAATATAAAAATTTAAAAAAACACGAAACATTATATGAAAATTTTTGTATTGTTGGACAAATTGATTGTAACAGTGATGTTGAAGTTGTTAGTAAAAATGAGATATCAAAAGAACCAATTATTGATATAGAACTTGTATTTCCTCGCTTAAAAGAAAGTGTAAGTTATTAGCATATACACTTATATATAAGTAATTATATATTTATGAAAGAATTTTATTTTTTAAGGTTAAAGATGACTATGAAATTATAAGTAGTACACCAGGAGGGACTGTTGCAGACTTGTTACATAGTTCTATAAAACATACAGAATGTTTTATTACAATACGACGTGGTTTCTCAAAAATGCCTATTGTTGATATTGGTATCCTTGATGAGTCAAATGGTGAACAATTAATGGCTGATTCTGTTGCCATTACCCAAACAAGATATGGAAATTCAGCAAACATTAGTGGTAATAAGAATAAACAAGTATACTTAACATTTCGTCGTTTAAAGACAATGTCAGAGATAAGTACGAATGAAGTTGTAACTGACATTTGTGTTATTAATGCTTCAAACAACGAAAAATGTCCTGCATCATTTTACAAAATTGACAAAGTTTTTAACAAAAGTTTAACAGCATCTAATATGTATCTTTGTTATAAAAAAAGTAGGAGAGCAAGACGTTCAATATCATACTCTCCAAAAATATTGGATTCATTCTCAAATGATAGTTGTAAAATGATATCACCGGATGTTGCAAATTTTTGTATGCCTAATGGCGTTGAGGTGGTTTGTTGGCCAATTACTAAACCATATCCAGAAGATCAAGTATCTTCATTTGTTTTGACTGATGATAAAGCAAAAAAGACATATGCAACTTGTTTGACATTCTATGAATTACATAATCATAAATTAAATGATGAACAAAAACAAAAACTTAATATTGATGAGGTATCCAATATATCAAAAGATGACAACTCAAGTAACCATAAAGGTGAAGACAATGAAGAATTTGAAAGGAAAATTGATAAAAAAGAGTATAATGAAATGAGAAAAAGACTAATTGATAATGGAATAACATTATATGCGCCAATTGAAGGAGGTGATAATGAAGTAACGAAATTATCATTAGACTTTACAAATGATGATTTAATTATTTTAAAGAATAAAACAATAGTTTTTATCTCGAAATTTCCATTTACGGAAGGATTTAAGACGATTTTGGAGATGTTAAGGAGATATAATTTGATAAACAGTAGTTCAAAGATACCAGTTGAAAGGGTATTATCATATTTAGTAAGTTACAATATTTTTACTTTTAAATTTTTTCTTTTCTAAGATGTATGAAGTTGTCTATCCAGCACCAAAATTACCACAATTTCGTCTTCATTTATTTAATGAAAAAATTTTATTCAATTTACAAGATATCCCAGAAATGCCATTATCAGGAGCTAGACTTTTTGATTGCCTTAATCAGTTAGGTGTTGAAAACATGATAACAATCTTTTTATGTATCCTTCAAGAAAGAACAGTAATATTTCATTCAATGCGTCATAATACTCTCTCACCGATATGTGAAACATTTGTTTCCTTAATCTTCCCACTCTTCTGGCAATGTCCTTATGTTCCACTATGTATTAGTGAGGCAAGCATAATATGTGAATCACCTGTACCAGTAATTGCAGGAATTGATTCAAAGTATTTTGATGTTGAGGGGGACCAATCAACAGATGCAATTTTTTTTGGTATTGATACCCAATCATCTTCATTATCAAATGATGAAGTTAAAAAACTTATGAATTCTATTCCATCAACTCCACTGAAAGTATTAAAGAGTGACCTAGAGTCACTACATAGATATGATTCATTTTCACAAATGAGAGCTTACTCCAGTTTAATATCGCGTGACACTCACTTTGAAACATTTAAAACTGTTGAAAAAGCAAATCTCAAAATAAGATGGTATTTTTTAAAATTTATGTCTGCTCTCTTAAAAGGATATGATGAATCTATACTACCATTAAAAAAAGCCCCATACTTAGATAATTTAAAGGACATCCAAAATGTTTTTGATTTTGAAAAATTTATTCGTTCTAAGGATCGTCAAACTTTATCATTCTTCAAAACATTCGTAAACACTCAAATGTTTCGTCACTTCATTCAAGAAAGAATTTTTTCCTCTGAAAAGAATGAATTTTACTTCTTCTTTGATGATATTTGTCGTAAATGTGAGGTATCACCAAATGTAAACTATAATATTGAAGATGCCCATTTATTTATAAAGACAATTGAAGCAGATATTCAATGTTCTACAGCAGTTATAAAAAAAGTTAAGAAATTTATCCAATTCCCAAATCAATTAAATTGTGAATTGTATGATTTAGATTATGTTAATACATCAGTAGGTTTAAAAGATAGTTGTGAAATGTTAACAAAAGATCCACAGTTAAGAAATTTAAATGTATTAAGAAGTGTATATGAATTTAAAAGTGAGAAAGAGAAGATACACTCACATTTAACGGAAGCGACCTTTTCCTGGCCAAGAATAATATTTTTTGAAATTAATGCTATATGGTTTTCGTTACTACCATCTTTTTTGCAAAAAATTGATAATAAGATATTGGGGTTGAACTTAGGGATAAACTATCTTTTTAATTTATTGGATACAAAAGCAATTATTTTAGACCAACAGCCATTTAGAGTTCTCATACATTTGTGTGGTTTCTATGGGAAACCATATTGGAGTTATAGAGTCTTTCAATTAATGCAATCATACGGTATTATGGCGGATGGTATAACATTACCAATATATCATAAAGCAATAACTGCTAAAGGATGGCCATCCGAAAATGGTATTAAAGCATACAGAAAATTTAAAGGTATTGGTTGGTTTATTGTAGGAGCTAATCATATGATAAAAACATACATTAAAGTATCCCCCTCAAATGATATGGGGAATACTGGAAAAGATGTAAACAAAATGTTTAAGACATTAAACATCAGTGAAGATAATGAAAACGAGATTAAAAACGAGGAGATTTGTCATGAGAGTTTTAATCCCCACAAATATAAAAAATCACTTTATAATTACATGGAAAATTGTGCAGAATGTAAAGATTTGCCGATGTCATTTGATTTATTAGAACCAAATGAAAATTTTATGACATGGAAAGAGGATGAAGAAAGCGTGACATTTAATGAAAGCCAAAAATTTCCCTGAATTAAACAACTATATTAATAATATGAAAAGTCAGGGACTTTTATTAAAATTTCGCAAAGAAGTTGATGAAGTAAAAAAAGAAGAGAAAATTAATGAAAATGATATTTACATTGATTGCCTTCATAAAGAACATTTTGATACAGATATCCCTATAACAGCTGACGTATCATTATTAACAGATTCTAAAGGTTATTTTAAAATGGAAAGTAATGTTGAGAAAGAGAAAACAAAATTAAATGTCAGTTCTGGTAGTCTTTGTACTTCTAATGAGATGGATCCTCTTAATGATATAGACGATAAATTAACTATCAATACTGAAGAGTCATTAAAAAATGATGATATACTATCTTCATCAATAAGTGTAAGAGTAGAACCATTAGGTGTTGATGAGTTATCAGATAAAAGTTCTAAAACAGACTCTGAATCAAATTTGGAAGAATCAAGAAGAAAATTCTTAATAGAACATTTAAGTGAACCATTCTCTGAGAAGAAGGGAGAACAAAATTTGATAGATTCAACAAAATTAACACCATCAAAAAGTTGGTTTAAAACACTTAGTAAATCTCCACTTGTATCGAAAATTTTAAGTCCATCCTTGGTTAATAAACAAGTTGATACGTCAAATTTAAAACATTCTTTGTCAACACAAAGTTTATCAACAATATTTTTTAAACCAGTCCAACAGGTGGCAAAAAATTTATTTGGTGAAATGAAAACTAAATGGAAAACATCTAATAGTAATGATATACCATCTAATGATGAATTACCATTAGGAATAGAACAGGAAACAGATCATTTTACACAAAAGATATATCGTATAAGTAACGGGTTTGTTTATGGATTTCGTGGTATAGAAAGATTTTCAATTTTAATGAATCAATACGTTGATTCATATCCTTTCCTTCGCAAATGTAATCGCCAACTAAAAAGAATTGAATTATGTATTGCATCAAAATGTACAAGACCTGAGTGTGGTAATATTAATTATGATGAAGAGATATGGACAAAGTTTATGGATTCTCCCGAACCATCTATTTATTCATGTTATCATTGTGGACATCATTTTGTACCAATACTTACAGTAAAAACATTTTCAAATACAATTTTAAAAAAAAGCAGTTATTATCAACAAAATCATTTACGTGATAAAGTTGAATATGGTGATAATGAAGATTACTATACATCATTTCCGGTACGTTTTTTAAATCCTATCTATCTCCGTATGATATTGGAAACACAAATTTTAAATTGCAATAATTATTCTATTGGTCCTGGATTTTTTTATGATCATCAAATGCTTTATTATAATCTTCTTTATTATTTTAAAAGAATTAATATGTTATCACATGTAAATTTATGGTGTGGGACCAATGTTCAAGTTATTTGTACATATGACGTACCTGAACTACATGAGGACAAAAACCAACCATTATATCTTGTATCAAAACAAGTAAGTTTTATTTTAATTCATTTTATTTTATAAAAATATTATTAAAAATTTTTAAAAAAATTATACAAAGTATAAAACATATATGTTTGTTGTTGCTATAGTAACAATAAGTCGATTAGGAAAATATTTACTATTACAATATAAAGTACCATAGAAATATTATTTACCGGTGAAATATTATTTAAGTATTTGTTTGTATTCTATTTTATTTTAAACAAAAAAAATGGAATCAAAAACAATTGATGCTTTTTCGAAGATAATTAGTAAACCAATACTCACTGAAACTCTACTTAAAAGACCCCCTTTTCGTTTTCTTTTTGATATTATTAATGAAACTATTAATGAAACATCATATCTATGTGATAAATATACTAAAGACTTTCTTGATATTGAAAAATTGAATGATAAAGCCTCGAAAGTGTCGTTCTTGGATGATTTAATAAAAATAGTAAATGATGATGGAAGTTTGGATAATTTGAAGGCAAATAAAATAGTTGCTGGAAAAGACGCTGAATTGACAAATTTATTCCTACAAAAATTTGCCAAAGCAGCAAAAGATTTTAAGAAAACTAAAAAGAAGAAGAATAAAGAGAAAGAAGATGAGGAAACAAAAGAGAGTTCTAAGAAGAGCAGTAGTAGTCATTCGGAAAAAAAAATCAAAGAAAGAAAAAGATTCTAATGACGTTGATAAGTCTAAAGATGAGAAAAAGTCAAAAAAGAAGGAAAAACAGAGGGATAAAGAGAAGGAAAAAAGTAAAGAGAAGGGAAAAATTAAAGAGAAAGAAAAAATTAAAGAGAAAGGAAAAAGTAAAAATGGGGAGAATAGTGAGATTATCGATAATGGTAAAAAAGAAGTCAATCATGATACTTCAAAAAAGACAACTAAAAAATCAAGCGAGAAAAATCATAAAAAGAAGGGAAAAAATATTCCAACAGTTGAGGTAAATTCTGTAGGTGAAGAGGAGCCTCATTCCAGTAACAAAAGTACTACTACTAGACAAAAAATAATTGATGAAAATGGACAGGATGAGAAACAATTAGTAGTTCAAAGTAACAAAGATAATCATGTGAACAATAATTACGAACCTCAAAGAATTACATCACCTTTAATTAGACCAGGAACTGCTGTTGCTCGTCCACCTCCACCAAAATTAAAGAAAAATCAAATTATTTATGAGGAAGAAAATGTCAAAAAAAATGATGGTCCATCAAATTCAGTTGCTGTAATAACTGAAGAAGAATCTAAAACTGAAAATAATGATGAGGATGTTTTTGTGACAGAGGAGATACCAATAGACAAATTTAATAACACATCCATAAATGTCAATAAAATTAATGAAGACCAACATGGTATACTTGTCAATAAAATAGTTGAGAATACTAAAAAAATTGAAAGTGATACTTTTGGTACAACATCAACAGAGTACACCTATGATAATAGTGAGTATATTCAATTGAAACAGGAGACAGATGAGTTGAGAAAAACAATCCAACATCTAACACAAATAATATATCCGTTAGCACAAATATTTGATTTTATTCAGGAGGATTTTGATGAGATGCTCCGTGAATTAGATATATGGTGGAAAGAAATTTCAAGTAATTTAAATGAGTTAAGGCAACAACAAAATATATTAAGTAGTACTGAGGCTAATGAAAAATTTTTACGAAATTTAAATAGTCAAATTAAAGACAAAAAAGAGGAAATTTTCAATTTAAAAGCATCATTAATAAATACAAATAAATTTTTATCAAACTATATAACATCTTCCTAATTATAATATATTTTAATTTTAGTCACCCTGGAATAGTATACGTGAACAGATATTATCAAGTTTAGAGAGTGGAGATTTTATAAAACCTATGACACAATATATAAATGCTATAAGAGCAAATAAAACAAATTCTGAAATGGTTTCTGGTGACAGTTTTTCAATGTATAGGTAAGATATATATAAAAATATTACTTATTATTAACAATAATATTTGCACATTTTAGAGACTTTCTATTCTGTACATTAGATAGATATGGTACTCGTGTTGATATAGCAAACTTTGATTTTTATTATAGAGAAGCATTTGAAAAGATACCACCAATGATAATGAATGTCTTACCGGCAAAAGATTACGCTCCATCACAAATAAGAATGGCAAATAGAAGAATATTTATTCCATTGGATCTTGTTTAATTTTTTTTTCTTATTATTATTTGACGTTTTTATTTTCGTCTTTTAACTTATCACCAACGTAAATATATATTAAAAATAAAATTATATTAATAATTTATATTCTAACAATATAATAGAAAAAAAATTTTCATGTTTGTTTGTTTTTTATAACTAATTTTCTATTGAAATAAAAAATTGCTTTCCTTTCTCCTCAAACTCATAGACACATTCAATAATTTTTTTTCACTTTATTTTAGTGTTGTTTTATAATTTTTGAATTATAAATTTTCCATATAGTATTTATGAATAATATATTGCTTCTTATTTTTTGAATTATATAATTTTCCTATTCATATGATTTTCCAATGATTCTCGTGAAAGATGGGAATATAAACATATGAGATAATATATAAAAAAATTTTTTTTATATTCACTGCATTAAATGATCATTCTTTGATGTTATTATATAAATTTCTCTTATCATAAAAAAATTAATGTACCTTCTGTACATTTTATTAATGTGTTAACCTTGTTTTAGATTAGTATTTTGTTACTTTAAGCAACATATTCCAACATTTTTTTGTTTAAAAAGGCCTTGAAAGAACTTTATTGTTAAAATTGAATGTAGTACTTACTAGCAAGCTTTTATAGAGTTAGGCAGTCAGACGAAGTTTTTCGTTGTTTCTCGTAGCGATATATCAGCTGATTCAACTAAACATCACACTGTTAGGTCATGTGAATTATAAGTAAAAGTTTAACCCTCTTTTTATAAAGTTTTTTTTCTTCGTATACTATTTAAGGATGAAAATAAATTCACTTAAATATTATTTTTTCTCTTTCTTTTTCATAATAACTAATCCTCCTTTTTATATAGGTGTGTATGAGTGTAATAAATAAGGTGTCATTGATAAATACATTTAATCCTAAAGTACAACAAACGCTTAATACTATTTTTAATTTTTAGAAAATATCATATTTTTTAAATATAATAAAGAAAATTGATGCTTTTAAAATATATTATTATTAGTTGGATTTTTTTAGTATTATCTCTAAATTATAATTTTATAAACACATCTATGTAATATTGTTTTTAAAAGTGATGATAAATTTTTCTGAAAGTTATTTTTAATAACAGAAGCATAAAAATATTATTTTTTTTAACCTTTATTGTTTTTTATTTGATCTTCTTATGTACTAAATATAAGAATCATAAAATTGTAAACAGGGAGGAAAGACACTTTGAGTTATATTAGTTTGTTAAGCTATTTGTTAAATTTTATATATTTTGAGCTAACATGTTATTATTTAAAATTATGGCATAATAAACAAATGTTGTAATAGACTTTTCTATCTATATATGTAAAATATAATTGAAATAAAGTATAAATAACTTGTTAATGTCTCTTTAGGAATAGATAAAAAATTTTAATTATAATTATGTGTATATTTGTTGTTGTATCGTTAGACTTATTATCATATGATTGTTTTACCTCGTAACAAGAAGTATTAGTAAAATTGTATAAGAGTATTTAATATCTCTTAGAATATAAATTATATATATTTTCATATAAATATGGCATCTAACAAAGCATTCATTGTGTTTCAAAACTTTTCTCGACCTGTACGATAAAATAATTAAAATATTGTGACTGGTGTTGTGTGTACATCATTTTAAAAATTTATATCACGTGAATCTGTAAAACATCTATATATATATATTATTTTTGACTTAATATCCCATTTTTCTTAAAATTATTATTCATTATTATAGATAATACAGTTATAATTATGTCCCTTCCTGGATATGCACCAACATTTAAGGAACGTAAATCTTTTGGTAAGATAAAAAACGAAATAAATAACAAATAATTTACTAATATATTTTTTTTACTATTTCACTTAATTTCACTTTTTTTATTATAGAAATAAGAAAAAGAAATGCATTAGAAATCCTTCAAACTCATCCCGATAAAATACCTATTATTATTGAAAGATATGAAAATGAAAGACATCTACCATTAATTGATAGATGTAAATTTCTAGTACCAAATCATGTTACAATTGGTGATTTAATGCAAATCATTCGTAGACGTTTAAATTTGCATCATGAACAATCATTTTTCTTAATGATAAACGAAAAAAGTATTTTCTCTATTTCAACACCAATTTCATCAGTTTATCTTAACGAACGTGATGATGATGGATTTTTATACATTGTTTATACTAGTCAACCAGCATTTGGATAGTTGATGAATTTTTTGTCTCAAAATTATTGAAAAAAATTAAACAAAAAATAATATTAATACTTTTTGTTCAAAAACAAAAAAAATTCCTCAAACAAACAATTAAATGCTTTCTTAACAGCTTTTTAAAAAAACATTTTTAATTCCAATTCGTAACAATTAATTAATTGCCAAAATTGTCATCTTAATGTTTGTAAATATAACAGATTTTTTTCTGTTAAACACCATTAAATGTATAAATAATTCTTTTAATGATATATTATCTTTTTTACTTTTATTCTTCAAAAAAAGACTTTATCACCAAAATTAATATGTTACATTATTTATATTTCATTGATCACAAGATATAATAAAAATTTATATCGATATATACATTTATCTTGTTATTTCTTTCTTCAAAGTACAAGTATTAAAGATTGCTTACAACAACATCAAAATTTTTTTCTATCTATATCTTCTATTAGATATATATATATATATTTTATTTGTAGCTCCAACCCTTTGTCAGCTGAGTTATACGTATAAATAAATATGATTTAAACATTATTCTTAACACGAATGTATTGTGAACAAACTTTAAAAAAGATGACGTTTCCTACTAATATAAAATTTTTCTAATAAAATTTCTAAAGATATTATATTTAAAAATTGAAATGTAACATTTTTTGTATACATTTTAACCAATGGCTGTAATTGAAAGTACTATTAATTTATCAACAAAAAAATTTATATTTATTTGTATATTGACAACAATAATTGCCAACACAAGTTGGAATATTATTATAAACACTATTAGGCATACTGACTTCTGTAATTATAAATGGATTAATGAAAATATAAAAAAAAATTATCTTAAATGTAATATACAAAAAGGCATTTTACCGAAAAATGGAGGATTAGATATTAAAAAAGTTAACGATGATTTCCCATTTATGGATACACAAGTTTTAGATATCAGCCAATATTCTGGAAACAGAGGTTTGATTCGTTTTTTTACAATTTTTTATATATAACATATATTTTTAGATGATGTAATCTATCAACCATTAATTAAAACAACAAATGATTTTGCTTTTAGTGAGAATGAAGCAAAAGCTGTTCTTATAGCATCAAAAAATTCAAGAGAACGAGGTAATTTTAAAAAAGCACAAGCAATAATTGAGAATGCTCTATTAAAATCACCTCTACATACTGATATTCTAATGGAATATGGTATAATATTAGAAAAAGAAGAAACAGGTATTATTTTAGCTGATACTATATATACAAAAGTTTTAAATTATAATCCATATCATTCTGAAGCTTTGATACGTCGCCAACGTACATTACCTATTGTACAAAAATATGATGATAAAATTTTAAAAGCTTTATACTATAAACGTGATGAATTTTATAAAATTCGCAAAAATATAGGAGCATTCAGAAGAGCACTTAAAGAATGTTATTTTCAACATGTTTATCATACTGTTGCATTAGAGGGAAATACAATGAGTTATCTGCAAACACGAATGTTTCTTGAAACAGGAAGAGCTATTGGTGGTAAAAGTATCTTTGAACATAATGAAATATTAGGTCTTGATGCTGCTTTACGTTTTTTAAATCAATCAAAAATATCTCTTGGTGGTATAGGACTTCCCGAGATTCTACAAATACATCACAAAGTTATGGCTTATGTTGATCCTGAAAATGCAGGAAAAGTAAGAAAAGTTCAGGTGTATGTTGGTGGTTTTACTCCACCAGCACCGCAATATATTGACTGTGAGATGAAAAATTTTATTGAATGGTTAAATGATTATGACACATTACAAATGGATCCTGTTGAATTAGCTGCAATAGCTCATTATAAATTAGTGTTTATTCACCCTTTTGTTGATGGTAATGGTAGAACAGCAAGATTGTTAATGAATTTAATTTTATCTCGATCTGGTTTTCCACCAATTATAATACCACTTGAGGAAAGATTAAATTACTACAAAACGTTAAAAGAAGCAAATGATGGTGATTTACGTCCTTTTATACGTTTTATCATCCAACAAACAGATAAAACATTACAGGTAAATTAATATAAATCTTTAATTAATAATAGTAATTTTTTATAGTATTTCATTGATACAACAGCAACAAACCTTGAAAAAGATGAATTAAAAGAATCACAACTAATACATTAAAATTATTATAAAATATATCATTCTAATATTAAATCTGCATTATTTAACACTTCATATATTAACATTTTATTTATAACTTAGCAATAAATTATTTCCATTTTTTTTATTACTTAAAAAATTTTATTTAATCAAATTAATAGGAACATCATAAAAAAAAGATTTGTAAGAAAAACGGAATAAAAATAATGAATTGAAACCCGTATAAATTTAATAGTTAGAACATAAATGTTTCTACCGCATCGCAAAGGCGAGCCAGCGCTTGAATATGAATTGGTAGACAGCTTCTTCTTTCACTTGTGACACAATCAACATTTAACCATGATAAGGCATTATACGTCTTTAGTACATACCTCAAAACATCATCCGTTGCTGTTGAGTCTAATGGATGAGTAGATTCTGTATTTTTAAAATTAAGCATTAATTCATCAGACTGGAGGATATTTGATGTTACAATATGTAATGAATTTCGTAGATGAACTGGACACCTATCCTTTGCTTTTGGGCATTGACTCCAAAACCAATTTGGCAGTTTTCCTGTTGGTGCTGTTGAGATGTAGTATCCAATTGCCATTGGTTGATTACTTGCATCAGCTTCTAAAAAAATTAGTATAATTAATTTATCACTATTAACTTACCAAATGCATCAATATTAAAGAAATTCTCTTCATGATTATTATCTGGTTCTGTTGTCTTAAGTTCATCTTCAACATCATCGAAACCATCTTTCATTAATTCCATAATTTCATCGTTACCTTCATCTAACATTAGATTCTCAAAATCATCCTTCTCTTGTCCATCTTTACCCTGTGTTAAATCTATAGAAAGATCTACTGTTGTTGGGAACACAAGAATATGTGTAACTGATACATCATCTGGTGAATGAATAACTTTTTGTTTTGATGATCTATTAGAGGAGATCGGTGGAACCATTACTTTATGTTTTGCTACAGCATTACTAAATAATCTTAAATTATGTTCAGCTTCCATTGATACAAAACAAGCTGATACAATAATAGGACATGATTGTGAATTTAATGATTCAGCACATAAATTACATGCTTCCTTGATTTTTGTATTATATCTTTTTATATTTGATTTTGATAATATATGCATCCATGCTTTTAATTCTGTATGTCCTACTCTACCAAATCTTCCTATAACTATCCTCCAATTTCTTGTTTCTGATGCTAAGACTCCCATAATATATACCCATAGGCGTGAGATAGCGTCAAGTATTCTATTTCCTTTCTTATACTTTACAATTTCATTATCTTTATGAGTAACTTGTAAATTGATAAGACAATTGTCCAACAAATAACCTAGATGATCGGATATTGTTACAACAAGCCATTTATCCTCAACCAAACAATAACTAACAAATAAAACACTATCTTCAATATGGCGTTTTAATGATTTCCCAATAATTTGTATTGGATTTCGTTTTTGTGATGAGAGGCGATATAAATTACATGGAAGTTTAAATATTTTATCACCACTTTCAATATCCTCAGCAACATGATCTAATACTGTACTTGTATATCCAAACTTTGTTACACTCTTCGCTAAAACATATCTAACATCTTCAGTATTATATACTCTTGAATGTGTATAAACAGCAAATGATAAATTTCTTAATTGTTCATATGCACTAAATTTGAAGTTTTTATTTCTTGTATATACAGGATCTGGTGCATACCATCTTTCATTTCTTTTCTTATCACATAAATATCCGGCATAATCCATTATACTTTGTAAATTGATAACTTCCAATTGAATACGAAAACGTTTTGTTGTATTAAGTTTCATTAGAAAAACATTAAATGCACGCATTAATGAGATAAGTGCAAATTTAGGTTGTTCAGGTTGGTTAATTCTTATACCAAAATTGAAAGGATTAATAATGTAAATAACAATAACATGAGGCATCTCAGTCATATCTTCATCCTTTATTGGTGAATTTGGTTTTTGTTGATCAAATTCTGTTCCTGAACGATTCATATTTGGTGGACTACAGTGATCATAATATCCTGGTGGGAAATTTACTGATGTAGTATCCTGAATACTTTGTAATGAAATAGTAGATGCAGTTGTTGATAAATCATGAGAGATATTTGGTATACCACTTAACTCTTGTTTAACACATTCCCAATATGCTCTTCTATCAAATAAAATATCATTATATTCAAAGAATTGGTATACTTGTTTTTCAATAAATGCAGCATACGATTTCATTTTATCTAAATATTCTTTATCACTTATTATTTCATTGAAAAGGTCATAGTACTTTTGTTCTGAATCACCTTCTATTTTACAGTTATCTGGAATCATTATTGGTACTCTAAATATTCCATCCTCAACAATATCTTTTGATAATTTTATATGCCTTCCTAATTTATAATTTTCGTAAATTTTTGAAAGTTCGTGGAAGTAAAGTCTTGTCTTCTCAACAACAAAATCATTATCAGGTGTTACAACAAAATATAAAACATCTTTGGGTTGATCAATTGGACTAAGTCCTAACTTTTCCCAATTACATACAATTTGTGGAGCAGATGATATTAAATCTTTTTCTGATGCTAATATAACTGATGGAATTGGTTCAGGTGCTTGTAAACATTCATCTTGAACTTTAGAACTCCTTGTTGCACTTTTAAAAAATTCTGACCATGTTAATGTCTTAACATCTTTTCTCTCCTCTTGCCCAAAACATTGAGTACTATGTATGAGAGTTTTAAAGAATGTACTAACATTATCTAGTATAATAAAGCAATCAGCATCAGTAGCATCTTTGGCATTATTTGGGAATTGTATAGACCATGGATGTAAGAATGATGGATAATCAATCAATTTTCTATTTCTATTTGGGATACATAAGTGTGATTCATTATCATCCTCAATACTCGCTTTAAATGAATTATAGATAGCATGTTCTTTTTCATTAATATCAACCTGTGAAAACATATAATTGCTACATTTACTAAGATATTTATTTGATATTGCGTTTGTTAATGGTGGATTACATTTTGTTAACATACTTTCAATTGAATGTATCTGTGCACCCATTTCGCGATTTAAACTTTGTATTCTAATTAAATTAATGAATGACAAATCATACTCTGTTAATTGATTATAAAATGTATGGTATTTTGTTGGATGTTGTTCATAAATAGCACCAAGTCCTGATCCTTCCTCAGCATCTTCTTTAAATAGACCAGAATTATAACTAAATAATTTATGTCGGAGAGCAGAAAAACCACATTTACATTTATTTTTATCACCAGCTAAATAAAAACCACTCCATTCAGATTTTGTGACTCCTTTTTTATTTAGTATTCCTGGTGGTCTAAGGTACATACCATAATCATCTGACATAATATTTGAGTTACATGAACATATTGGACAACCATCGAAAATAATATCGTAATGTAACTCAAAAACTGAATCATGTAATAATAATGAAATACCTATTGAATCTTTTTTAATCTCCCGACGTGAGATGATATCTTTTCTAATAACATCTACTTTCTTATTTGGTTCCATAGGTAAAATATAATTTGTATCTATAGCTAATTTTTCTGTCTCAACAAGAGGAAGTGTTGAAGCTAGTGGTATTGTTTCAGGCTCCATTTTATAATATAAACAATTATACTCAGTATTACTATCAATGATTAATGGTTCAATTGCAAAATTACTTTCATTGTGTAACAAAGGCATAGGTGAATTATCAAAAGTTTGCTGGTTATCTCTACTACTATGTGGGTGTAATAAGTCATCATACATTCCATCCATACTTGAACCTTCATGATCATCATTATTAAACATTTGGACATTACCCTCAGAATCCATATAATTATTTTGATTGTAATTCATTTGATAATTATTTCCAGGTGATTGATTGAATGAGATATTTTTTGCATTAAACATTTCATTACCTTGATTGACAGAAATTTGATGATGTTGATTACCAACACTATTATTAAATGTCGAATCGAATGGAACCTCATTTGGATTATTTTCATCACCATATGAATTTCTATTATTTATAAAATTCTGACTATTATTTTCATAATTCATATTTGGCAATTTATTATAATATTGACTATCAGGCATTTGATTATTATAATTTACACGTTGGTTTCCTCCAGCCATATGATGACTACCTGAATTAATGTATCCTTGATTGATATTTCCGCTTGTCTGGTGATTCATAGTCTCCAAAGGATAATGTTGTGAGTTTCTATCAGGTAAATTATTTGAATTATTAAATTGCTGCATAGGATTGTTGTAGTGAGAATTGATTATTTGATTCATATTCGAATTCATCTCTGGTCTCATGTTACTCATACTATCACCACTTGCCATTTGATTGATGTTAGAATTATACTGATTATGATCGTACAATGCGTTTGTTCCATCATTATTATAACTAACATTATGTTTATCATTTCCCATGAATACATTTTGATTATTCATATTTTGGAACATCCCGGAATTGTAGTTATCTCTCATTGGATTATAACAACTTTGATTCATCTGTCTATTAAAATTGTAGTTTCCTGAATTAGGCATAAATTGATTTTCACTATTCATTATTGGACTTTGCATCATTGTTTGTCCAATCTGACCACTACCATGGAATGAAGATGGACTTGATATATTTCCTGGTAAGAAATGTTGTGGATTTCCCTGAGAATTTGGTTGGCTTATAATACTTTGGAGAACAGAACTATTACTACCTGGATTTGGATAAGTATTTGATGCTGGATTAGAATAACTATTACTACCAGGATTTGGATAACTATTGCTTCCCGGATTTGGGTAACTATTACTACCGGGATTTGAATAACTATTACTACCTGGATTTGGATAGTTATTGCTTCCAGGATTCATATAATTACTTGGAGGTCCAGAACTTGAAATCGAACCAGGATTTGGTGTTAAAGCATTAATATTTTGTGAACCATCTAATGTTGAGGTTCCGGGTGTCATTGGATTTGCCATTTGTGGTGTCAAAGGATTCATAGATGGTGTCATAGGATTTCCTGGTGTTAATGGGTTGAGTAAATTAATTCCTGATGTATTGCAACTAGAAGAATCTAATAAATTACTTGACAAATCAGCATGATTTTCTAAAATGGGACACTCTTCTGAATATGAATGAGCTGATGGTAAATCATAATACTCATCATATTCATCTTCCTTCTCACTATCCTCCACAATAACATCAGGATATTGGAATGGACGATCACTTGAAGATATAATATTATTATATAACCCTTCACGTTCATGACTTCTAGAATCATAACCTTTAAAGAAATATATTTTAGGTGATTTAAATTTTAATAATGACAGTCTTTTAGTTTTCATTTTTTGGTATTGCTTTTTTGTTACCAATCTTTCATAAGCACCCCTTGTTACGGGATTCCCTTTTTCATTTAATTTCAAGAAATCTGGTGGTCTAGAAGCATTTAGTACTTTTATATTTGCAATGTTCCTTTCAACTTCAATAATTGCAGCGGTATCTGGATATTCCTTACCCATAATTTTTCCATTATTACAATACTTCTTATTTCTTACTGTTCTATCAATTTTATCATTCAAACTTTTTATAACATTCATATATTTTATATTACACGATAATTTATTATTTAATTGAAGAGAATTATTGAAAGCGTGGTGTGACATCATTGGTGGAATATACCGTTTAGATGTTGATGAAATATTATATATAGTTGATCCTTTATTAATAAATTTAGGATTTCTATAGTTAAAAAGATATGGATTCTTTGATGTTGGATCATCTAAATCAATATAACTTGGTATTGGTGGTAATTGTAGGCATTCGCAGCATTCACAATTAGGTAAATGTATATAACTATCAATATCATTATGAATAAGATAATGTGAATAGGAGACAACTGGTCCTTCACGATATAATATGTAACTTTCATATGGTAATGTGTACCCAAATTCTTTAATTTTTCCTCATAATTTTGTAGTAATCTGGTGATTCTCTGGCAAGTTTATTTTTTGTAATCTTTTCAAGGATTGAATCACGAAGGTTGTCAAATAATTCCTGTGAATTAGCAATCAAACACAATTGATAAATATCATTTATATTTGTATATCTTGGAATAATTGATTGTACTATTAAATTAACACCTGACCAATTATTTTGAAGTTGCCTACAAACAGCCAATGGTTGATAATTATCTTTTAAACATTTTTCACAATTCTCCACCATAAAATGGTCATCGTTTGAGGTATAATTAAATACTTCTGATTCAGATTCAGAGTCAGAATCAATCAATTCTTCAGAGGAATCATTAGATGAACTATTAAATTCTGTTTCTTTTAACTCTTTCTCAATTTCTGCCTCCATTTCCTCGTCAAAAGCATTTATTGGTGAGTTGTCATAGTCTGTTGAATCATTGGATCCATCACTATTACTATCATTAGAGTCATCTTCATAACTACTATCAAAATCATTTATCTCATAAATTTCATCAACATCATTATAATCCAAAGGATTATGTTGATTAGAAGAATTGTAAGTAAAATAGTTTTGAGAAAAGTTGAGATTATATTTTGATGGTGGTATAGATTCATTATCATCATCTGACCCGGAAAATGATACAACACTTAATAAAGAAGGAGATCTATTCATATTATAAAGGTAATTTACTTCATTCCTAAAATCTTCACTATCACCTTTCTCAACCATCCTAAAAGCAATTTCATTCATCAATGAATAATAATCATGTTCTATATATTTGTTTGATTTTATTAATTCTTGATCATTGTTATCTAAATTATTCATTCCACCTAATAAAGATTCATCAACAAATCCATCCTCATCAATTTCATTAATATTATTTTTACTACCAAATAGAATATTTAAACTTGAGTATCTAGCTTTTATAAATTCATCGGTTCTATAATTTTCAAGAGTCTCAGGATCATAATTATATACAAAATAATTTTTATCAATTTCCATTGCGTTATTATATTTAGTGATTAAATCATTGTAAGATTCTGAATAATGAGGTATACTATATTGGAGTTGGCGAATATTAACATTATATGGATTGGGGATATTTGTTGAAAGTAATGATTTTTCTTGATTAATTCTTTTATACATCTCCTCACTCCATTTTTCAATATCATTAGAAGTTTCATTACTATAATCAACCTGTGAATATCCAACTTTACATGGAAATATTTGAAAAATTGAACCACCTTGATATGAATTAACTTGCTTTCTAACAACATTACTACGCTCTTCAATGAAAAATGGAATACTATTTATCTCCATATCATGGATATTTTCTTGATTTGTTAAATTCAAATCAATTTTTCTTCTTTTAGCACCATTATCTGAATAGGTAAGATCATTAAATTCAAATAATTTATCATTTGAAGTAATTGTTAGTTGTTCAGATTCTATAGCGGGTTTAGAAATATAATGTCTTTTTGTATATTTCTTATAATTTGTATTATAAAAAATTGGTTCAACATATAGATTATGAAAAATATAATTATTTAAGATATGTTGAAGTGCATTGAAAGATCCCATCTCATCGGTAAAGATATGTTTAAGATTTTTATTTATACAAATTTGAGATTCAAATTTTTTGGCAAAACATTTTTTCTCATTAATTGTACTATCTTCATTTATTGTATCATATGAATCACTCATAAATGGTCCCTCTAATCTACCATCGATTGTAAATGTGTAATATTGGTTTTGATTTAATGTGTTTGTTGTTTCTGATGCTATTGTTTCTCTGAAGTTAAATTTTAATAATAAGTTTTTCCCAACAAATTTATCTGATATTGTATGATAATATCGATTATTTTTATTTAGTGTTTTAAAATTCTTTGCTTTTATTGTTGTTTCATTTTCCTTCATAATGCATGTTTGTTCTTCATCATTCTCTAGTGTTGTTGGTATATTTCTACCATAATTTGAATTACCTCCAAAAACATTATTTTGATTTGGAAGATAATTTTGTTGATAAGAATTTCTTGATGGAAAATTTGAGTGTGGCATCTGATTCCATGAACCTAAATTATTGTGATTTGAAATTTGATCAAAATTATCATTCATGAAATTATCGAAAGATGGTGTAATAGATGAATGTAAGCTTGGATAACCACTTTGATTGCTAAAAAATTGGTTACTATGCCTACTTTGATAGTTAATAGGACCATTATAAAATCCTTGATTATGTTGAGAATTATTCATATTAAAATTATTTCCCATCCCATGGAAATCATCCATAATATTAAAATTTTGCTGGTGATTAAAGAAATCATTGTTTTGAGGATGGTGTTGGGACATATTATGCATACTCATTGTTGAAGGTTGTGTTTCATAATCGAACATCATATGAGTTATGTCAGAATCATCAGCTGTTCGCACAGGACAAAAACGATTTGATATTTCAAAGGCACGTAACATTCTTTCATATCTATGTCTAATTAAATTCCTTTTAGACTGTTGGTCTGCTTTACACATCTCAAATGATTTACTTAATCTGCATGTCTTATCTTTTTTATATCCATCATCATTCTTATATTCATTAACAATATTAATGATTTCTTGTATACTAGATGCATTCGTATTTCTTATACATTTCTCTTCTTGAATAAAAATGGTATTCTTGAAGTTATCAGTTAATATTTTCTTTGGAGGAAAATTTTTAGAATCAAAATAACTGTATAATGGAATATTTTTCCATGATGTTTTAACAAGTTGATTAATATACCTTTCATGAGCTTGTTTTTGAATATCAACGTTCTCTACAATTTTCTTAATAATTGCAAGCACCGAAACTTTTGGAACATTCTTTCTTATATAACTTTCTGGTATTCCATAAACACCTTTTTCCTCATCTAATACTTGTTTAAAAGGATCACAACATGAATGTTTAGTATTTTTATACAAATCAAATGAATCGTACTTTTTTGGTCGTAAACGTTCTGGAACAATGTTATCATAATCAACATCCCTAAAAAATCTATTCCATTCACAAAAATCATTCAAATATCCAGGAAATACATTTTTTCCTAAAATATAAGTTTTGATTTTTTTACTTTTAGTTACTGTATCACAATCAATTGATGTAGATGAACATCCAATCTCTTTATTGATATTTTCTAAAATAATTGACAATTCACTATTATTCTCTTTATCAGCATCCTCGATAATATTATCTCTTTCACAAATAAAATTATTATAAATCATCCTAAAGTGATCAAGATTTGAATCATACTTTACTCTGTAATCATTTAAAATACTTTCTACTATATCATCATCCTCATCAATTGATGAACTATTTGTTGGATTATTTTCAACTTGATTTAAATTCACTCCATCTCTCTCATTTTGTTTTTTATTAAAAGTAGTTAATAATGAGTCATCAACTTCCATTGAATTACTGTCACCAGCCTCTTTTAAAAATTCATCAACATCAAAATTAGATGCCATCTCTACATCTTCAATTTCTACTATTTTATTATGATTATTTACATTATTATCTTCTTCCTTCTCATTCTCTGATTCCAATAACTCATTTATAATATTTCCATTATATATTCCTTCCACTAACTCTTTTGTAAATGATGTTTTTGGTAGTTTGTCTTCGTAAGTAGCATCAAATGTATTAAGTTTATTAATTAAAATCAAGACATTCATCTTTTGTATTAAGTAGATAATTATCAAAGTATTTTTGTACCACATCACATTGTGGTTCATTTTCATTGTTTATATCAACAAAGTATTTTCTATTATTTATTAAATCATTATCAGTGCTAATTGGAAACAGTCTCTCATTGCTAAACATACTATTTGGCTCACTTTTTGTTCTCTCCAATTTTCTATCAACAATAACGTAAAAATATTCATTCATTATTATATAATATGGAACATGATTTAATGTACCTTTATTGTCATCCAAATTATAATATGATTCGAATGTCTCTTTTCCCTCATAATGCCATTTAAATGGATCTAGACTATCTAGACTAATCGACTCCTCCCTATTCAAAAGGAATTTTTCTTTAATTTTATATAATTGACATTTATATATCGTATCACCACTAATATCACTATCATTGTTATCAAATTGTTGAAATAACAAGTCAATGTAATTTTCCTTCAAATCCATTGAGGGTGATATTTTAATATCTTTATAAATTTTAATTTTATAATCATATTTCTTTGTACTATTGATATCATATATACAACTAATAAATGAATTTAACATCTCATTGGTATCATGTTGTATTGATTTATCATAAAAAGTTACGTCTCTAGCCATTAATGTATCCTCTTTAGGAAATAGGTACCTTTTTCTTGTCCTATTAATTAAACGATTTCTTCTAGATGTTGGTGGTGTTAAACATAGTCTAGCCATCATATTATTTGTATGATAAATTTTTTTCTTTCCTTTCTTGTGACTTATCCTCCCTAAAAGATATTTCTTTTTGCGAAAATATTCAAACTTAGTTTTTATTAATGGAGTAAATTTTGGAAATAATTCTTTTGATGTTGTTCCTTTAGTTGCATTAAATTCTGGGAGACATTTCATTTCTTCAAATATTTTAGGGTCACCATATTTCATTGTTTGAAAATTGGAAGTATGATCACGTAAGGTGAAATTTCCAATTCCATATATTGGTTTTCCTTCCAATACCCTTTTCTCAGGTGCTGGAATACGCTTCGAAAGTTTAGGTATAGCTGTTTGTGCCTCCAACCTTTGTATAACCAACTTTTCATAGGATGTTGACACATTTGGTTCATTTTCTTTTTCCTTATCACCGTTCATCAATTCTTCCTTTAATGTTAAATTTTTATTAAATTTCTTACTCGGATTTATTAACATCATTTTTCCAAGCTTAAAGCATAATGGACACACACAATCAGTTTTCCCACAGTAATTAGAATACCTCCATTTATTACCAAGAGCTGGTTCAACATTTTTTGGAACAATAATTTTGACTGTTTCTTTCACCTCCTCAATAGTATCATTTTTATCTTTGATAATCTTTATATCACCATCTTTCTTTTCATTTAACATCAACTTTTTCATTCTTTGAGTCTGTTGAATTTTTTTCTGGAGATTTTGAGTTTGGTCCTTTTATTGAATTATCAAAATTTAAAAATTTCTCAATGTCATCATCATCATCAATTTCCATCCTTTTAGATTCCTCTTTCTTAAGTTCATTGTCAATCTCCATTAAAAATGACATAGCATTTTCAAATTTTTCATCTTTCTCTTTATTCTCTGTCATTGGTAATGATGTTATGTTTGATATTGGTTTTTCAACATCGTTTTCAGGTAAAACAGCATATTCTGATGAAATTATCATATCTTCAAATATACGACCATTTTGATCAATATCCTCATTGTGATGTCGACAAAAACACTCTAAATCTACACGCTCGATATCGAACATAACACGATTACTAGTATTATCAAGTTTTAAATCAGAATTTTCTTTGCTATTAGCCATAATTGTTGCGACTTCTTGATCTTCATCAACTACCTTCTCATAGAAACATTTTCTATCCCCATTACAAACATACTCATCCATTATAATACCAATATATTCTGTTGGCCATAGCATTTTTAAATTATCAATTTCAACTAGTGTCATACGAGGTAATATTTCAGAGACTGTTGGAACTCTATACTTGATATCTTCAGAATCATATACAGGTAAAGGATAAAAACCCCTCCAATCATTGTACTGTTCCTCAGCAATCGTCTCAATCTCTTTATATTGTTTACCAACCAAAATATCTCTTTTATATTTGGTAGAAATATTAACAACTTCCCTCCTGACACATTCTATTTGATCCGCCACTAATGTTGCTCTAATACCATGAGGTCCTAATATAAGAGGTACTGTTTTCTTTGAGAAATAATCCAACAAACCAAGTCTACACATTAATGGTTGCCTTTGAATATTAATTGTTGCGCAAACCATAATTTCACCATGAACAAAAAATGAAAAACCGTATGCTAATGAGTAATTTCTTTGCGGCATACTTTGCTTCATCTCCTCCTTTGTCCCTGTTGCTACAAACCATTTCCCAAAACGTTTTTGTCCCATTGTAAATAATGAACGTTCAATAAGATTATGAATGGCACGAAACAATAGGCATCGAATGTCATACCTAACGACATCTATTTGATTTTGGTGATCACCATCATACTCATCTCTAACAACAAGATCACATGTATATGAAGCCAAATTACGTGGCTCTTTTTTGTCAAACCAAAAAACCCATAATTCTTTGGCAGAACGTAGAGTAAATTCACCTTTTGGATAATCATTGTCAAAATCATCTGGTGGTATCCTTCGCCACAAACATATATAATTTTCAGATATACATAAACTATATGCTTTTAAAACTAAGTCTGCTTTTATTGCCTCTTTACATTTTGTAGTACTCCTACTATTAGTTCTAAAACATTTCCATTTTAATTTACTTATATCTGCCTAAAAAAGGTTAATATTTTATTTATTAAAAAAACATATATAATTAATCTTACCAATGGAAGGACATTTGTGTGACAATCTTCAAGTGTGACATCATTTGCAATAGAATCTTTATGAAAGAGATTAGAGTAATCATCAAAAATATCTTTATGGTTTTTTGTTGTCATTCGAATTTATAAAAAACCGCAATATCTAGAAAAAAAATTATATAGGATTTAGAAATAGCCTTTTAACAAAAAGATACTTTTTAAGGAAAAATAAGTTTGATTAAAATTAATGTATAAATAAATACTGGTTTAAAGATTGTCTCCTTAATAAAAATTATTTAAGGATGAAGATATAATGAAGTTTGAGGGGAAAATAAAAAAAGTTGTACTTTTGAATTTATAATAGGATTAATAAATTATGTTACTTTAATGTATATAATATATTAAGAATAATATTTTTAGATATTATTAAAATATAAAACTTAATAAAAACAAAAATTAATTATTTTATATCCAGTTTGACCAAAGCAGGATTGTGTAAATTATGAAATTATGCATATCAATACGAGGCTTTTGTGGCGGGTCCACTTGTGTTTTATGAGTAACTATACATTGTGAAGTTTAAACATTATTATATTAAGGCATCTAGTTATATATAAAATTTGGAAAAATGGAAGTGCGCTAAGGTCTTGAGAAGAAATACTAATTTTACTTGTCCCTTGTTTGATGACCGAGACCATTGATGATATTAAGAGAAAACAAATGTCACCCTTATTATGTAAAAGATTTAGGAAAGGCTGTCAAGTAGAGAGATAAAAAATACTAGAAAAGTTAATTTTTGCCATTCCTCTTACATACAATCGTTTAGTGATCTAATCTTTTGGAATAAATGTATACTCTATAGTCTTTATTTAAAAACATAAAAAGATTAAAATTACTGGAATAAAAAGTACAAAAATGTGTTTAAAATTTAATTTTCACACTTTTATTAATGTAGAATTTTAATATTACAAAAAAATCTAATTAAATATGCAAAATAATTTCATTAATGACTATGTATTTTTAGAATTTAAATAGAAATGTAGTAAAAAATATTTTTACACATGAATGCTTTTTTTTTTAAAAATTTTTTAGAAATGGTAGGAATAAAAATATAAATTTATAAGTTATTTAAAAAACAGCATATAATAAGGTGAAATAAAATAAAAATTAATTAGTTTGATGCACATAATAATTAATAATAATACATTGAAAATTTTTTCAGTAAAGTCAATCAGACAAATGCTTAAAAATGTTATAATAATAGTTTTATATTATGTTTGTTTTATATACATAATATGTGAAGCTTCAAAATGATACTGTCATAAAAACAAATAAAAAAATAATCATTAGAAAAATTTGTTGAAAAAAAGATACATTGAATTACAAATCAACAATTGTCTGTATTTGAAGGATCATTATAAAAGAGGAATGTATGCTATTATGGTATTATAAGGAAGTGGTAAAAAACTAAAATTTGTTGAGTAAAGGAATTTATTAGGACATCTGTTCAATATAGTCATTATATATTATATAAAGATGCCTTTTCTATTTTCCTCCATAAATCTAAATCGTTATATATCGACCTTTTTACATTTTTCACAATACTAAAGTTGTTGTTTTATCTATTTCAATATTTATTGAAAAAAAGCATAATTTTTAGGAGTAATATTACCAATAACATAATAATATTATTAATTTATTACTTCTTTATAAAATTTTTATCCTTCCATTTCGTTTTTTTTATAGTTTCCTTCATATTATATCCTATAAATGTTGTTATTCAAACAAACAAATTAATTTATATATTTTAATCTTTGTGGTTAAAGCAAAACTTTTTTTTTGTAATTTATACATATATATTTATATATTTACAGGATATTTTATAAAAAATAATAAATTACGTAAAATGATAGAATGTTTTAATGAATAATAAAGTGTTATGTACGTGCATTCATTAAGATTCATTTTGTATAAAAGTTCTATAAGTCACGTTATCCTTATGTATAGCTTATATTAATCCGGTAGAGCCATTAGTGATCATATCTGTTCATTAAAAGATAAAATATCACATCTGTTATCTATTGCCATAATTATATAAATAGTAAACCATATTTATAAAAAAATTTTTAAAAGTACACGTTATTACAAAATAAGATCTGGTCATGTAATATGTTATTGTAAAAATTTATAAATATAAAGTTAGATGCCGTTATAAAATTATAAGGATGATTAAAGCGAAGGGTGTGGACAAAATGTAATGGCCAGATATTTTATTATACGTGGCATAGTAAGATTGAATATTTAAAGGCTTTTTTCTTAATACCAATATCATTAAACTAGTAAAAGTTAACTAATATTATATTTTTATAGAAATGAAACATTATTTTTTACACATAATATTTATACTAATATTTTTTATAAAAAATGGTTATTCTAACTATCCAGAGGTAAAATTTTTTACCGTTGGTACTGAAATGACAGATGGATTGATAAGATTAATTAAATCAGCCAGTGCATATAATATTAATTTAAATGTAATTGGTCTTGGTGAAACATGGAAAGGTGGTGACATGGAAACTGGAGAAGGTGGTGGACATAAAATTCATCTTTTTAGAAATGAAATGGAAAAATATAAGGATAGAGATGATTTAATTGTTGTATTTATGGATGCGTAAGTATAAAAAAATATTTTTTTTTATTGTTAATCTCTTTCATTTAATTTTAGTTATGATGTACTTTTAACTGGTCCAACTAACAAAATTTTAGAACATTTTCTTTATGAATATAAAAATAATCGTGTTGTTTTCTCTGCTGAAGGTTTTTGTTGGCCAGATAAATCACTTGCATCACAATATCCTGTCATAAGATTTGGTAAACGTTTCCTTAACTCTGGTATGTACATGGGATATGCAAATGATATATATGAAATACTTAATTACGGCAAAGATATAAAGAACGCCGATGATGATCAATTATTTTTCACAAAAATATATTTGAATGAGGCATTACGTCTTAAGCACAAAATGACACTCGATTCTATGTCCTTTATCTTTCAAAATCTTAACGGTGTTAAAGAAGATGTTTTTGTTGAGTATAAAGATGATGGTAAAGCTATTATAAATAACATAATTTATAATACACATCCAATAATAATTCATGGTAATGGACCAAGTAAATTACAATTAAATTCACTATCAAATTATGTACCAGAGAAACAATCGAATAAAGATGGTTGTTTGTATTGTAGAGATCTCAAACTACCAAATGAAAAAATGAATCTTCCATCAATGACTATTGCAGTTATCATTCCTAAACCTATACCATTTGTTGAAGAATTTTTACAATCTATTACAGAATTGGAATATGATAAAAATTTAATTGATCTATTTATTTATAATAATCAAGATTATAATAACGAAGATGTCACAAGATTTGTTGATAAATATACAAAAGAATATAAATCTGTTACTGTTATCAATAATGATTATACAAAAAGTGAAAGAGATGCAAGAAGTGAAAGTATCAATTGGGGTATTGAAATGGGTAATGATTATTTCTTTACAATTGATGGCGATGTTCACATTACAAATAAAAATCTCTTAAAGGATTTAATTTATAAGTCAGAAAAAATGAACATAGGAATTTTATCACCACTTGTTACACAAATTGGAAAATTATTCTCAAATTTTTGGGGTGCAATAAATAATGATGGTTATTATGCTCGTTCAGAAAATTATATGGGTATTGTTAATTATGAATATCTTGGAGTATGGAATGTACCATATATTAGTTCTGTTATGTTAATTAAAGGAAATTACCTTAAAAAGATAAAAAATGCTTTTAATAAATATAGAAATGTTGATCCTGATATGTCATTTTGTGCTTATTTAAGAGAACAAGGAATATTTATGTTTACAGTTAATACAGAAGAGTATGGTTTCTTAGTTGATAGTGATGATTTCAAAACATATGGTGATCGAAAACATCCAGAATTATACACAATATTTACGAATAGAAAATTATGGGAAAAAAGATATGTGCATTCAGAATACTACCAATACATTAAACCTGATGTCGTTGTTCCTCAACCATGCAATGATGTTTATGATTACCCATTAGTATCAGAAAGATTTTGTAGTGAACTCATTGACGAGATGGAACATTATGGACAATGGTCTACCGGAACACATGAAGATAAAAGATTACAAGGTGGTTATGAAAATGTTCCAACAAGAGATATTCATATGAATCAAGTTGAATTCGAAAAACAATGGTTGTACTTTCTTGATCAATTCGTTAGACCAATGCAAGAGAAAGTATTCATTGGTTACTACCACGTACCAGTTGAATCGAATATGATGTTTGTTGTTAGATATCGTCCAGATGAACAACCATCACTTCGTCCTCATCATGATGCATCAACATTTAGTATTGATATTGCTTTAAATAAAGCTGGTGTTGATTATGAAGGTGGTGGTGTACGTTATATTAGACAAAATTGTACTGTTCATGCTGACCAAGTTGGATGGTCAATGATGTTTCCAGGGCGTTTAACACATATGCATGAAGGTTTACCAACAACTAAAGGAACTCGTTACATTTTAGTATCTTTCATCAATCCTTAAGATTATACAATTTATATTGCAAAAAAAGTTAAGCGGCGGATGCTTTATTTCGATAGATATCTTTTTTTTACTTAAAATTTTTTTGCTTTAATTATAACACAATAATAACAATAAGTGTCTTAAAATAAAATAAATAAATATTGGTTCTAATGTATTGTAATTTTTTTAAAAAAATTTTTTTAAATGTCATGTAATCGTTTTAACATTCTCTTTAAAGAGCAATTTGCAATCATATATAAACAGTTGATAAAAAACTCATCATAATAATGAACAGTATTTTGTAATTGATAACGATAAAAGATGAACCTATATTGAATGATAATAACTTGGGTTTTGATAGTAGTTAACATAAAAATATATAAAATAATTTTTTAAACTCTATGCAGTTTCTTTTTTAGAAATATTTTTGTTGATTGGTTATAACAAAATGTATATTATTTAACTTGTTCAAATTTTATTTTATAACAACAAAATGTAATTTAAAAACTTTACACCTTTTTTATTTTTAGAAGTCTTTCATAATTATAGCGTCAGTTAATGGCTAATTACAATAAAAAAAAGAAATGACAATGGATACAAAGATTCAAGTTCAACCAACTAACGATGCAACACCATTATTACTTACAAAAACAAAACAGAAAACATGCATTGTAAGGTTTTTTCCAATCATATTGGTTTTAATTTCAATTTTAATTTGTCTTCTCGCATACGTTCAATTTGGTAACTCTGAAAAAACATGGCCAATACAAATTTTATAATAAAAATACATAATGTATAATTCAAATTACTATCACTGTGCCTTTCAAGTTTTTTTTCCGAATACTATCATTAACATTAAAACAAGACTACGAAAATGTATATATTTCTTCTTCTACAGAACATTCCATTTTTATAGTTTATAAAATAGATTACTTTACGTTTTATTTTAAAGACAATATATTCTTGGAAATATTTTATCATCTCCTTTAATTATTATGAAACACATTAGCGACATATTTAAGAACATAATATTTGTATAATTTTTTTACAACACTAAAATACATATGAATTAAAACGAAATTAAGAAAAAAATGTATAAAATTATTAAATAAGCATTAAAAATTTAATTTAATTCATGTATTATTATTGCCAATACATTATTTTGCGAAAAAATTAATTCTTTTTATTATACTTGCGTATTTTATGTGAAGAATAATAAAAGTTAAAGTTCACGATAAGATCAAATTAAATACATTTCTCTAATAAATAAAAATTCTTTTCATAAATATATATAATATGAAGAAATTGTTTTTTTCACACTTTTAGATAAATACTTTTTTATACCTATCAATAGTAAAAGAATGACAAAAAATATGCCATATTCAGTAATTTATTATAAATTTAGAATATTCAATATTGTCAAGCTAAAAAATTAATTAAACACACATAAATAAGGAGTATATTTATAACATCTTCTTCAGCAAGTTGCTATTTTTATGAAAAAAATTACAAATAAAATTGTAAAGCATATATCTGATAGAAACAAAGATTGAAATTTTTCCTTCCTCCTCGCATTCTATATTTGCAATATATATGTCACTCAAATAACGATATTAAAGATAACCAGTTTGAGAGAAGTAAAAAGACTTGATTGTATAACCTCATATCTTGAACTTTAAATTTCAATAATCAACAAACGTAAATATTTATAAACAATTGATAACCATTACTTGTGTACTTTAGCCCCAAGAGAGTGTTTATATTTCTTAATTTATCAAATGAAAGCTAATATTAAATATGTGATAAAGATATAAAAAATTGACTTTTTTGTTTGAAGGTACCTGAAATGAGGTTAAATATAACTTATATCAATAATGAATTCTCATGTTTTCTCATGTAGAATATATATAATAAATGAACTTTATAATCATTTAAATATTTCATAAGTTTCATTATTCATATATTCTTGGAAATTACTTTACCATATGGTATTTTTTAAAAAATAACTTAAAGAAAATTTTTAAATAATTATGCATATAATTTTTTATATATATAATGCTGTACTTAATCACTTATAATGAAAATTAGATTATTGTTTTTATTTTTTTTTAACTACCAGATGCTTATTTTTTATTTCATTGGTTAAGGGATTTTTTTTATTTTCAGCTTTTTTAAAAGTTAATAACAATCAAATAATAATTATATAATCATTTTATGGTACAAATATTTCTCATTCACGTAAATAAAACAATTCTAGGTAAATATCATTATAATTAACATAGTACAGTTAAATTTTAATTTGTACCATTATTGTTATTTCAATGTTTATTATAAAAAAGTACTTTTTTGACAATTAATTACTAAAATAAGTAAACATATTAAACCCACAAAATTGCTTTATATTATGAGATTTTATTATTGTAAAAATTATATATATATTAATCATAAAAAGTTTTATTGTGTAAATAGTTTAATAATTTATAAAATTACTATACTTTATTATTGCTTAAATTTATTTAACTTTAATTATTTAATAATGTTCCACTTACCTTTATAAACATTTAATCCTTTTTTTAAAATATTTCTTAAATTAATATGCCATTTTCCAGATATTTTGTAATCTTCAAAAAATGCTTATGAAAATTTTTTGCCTGTTTCTCCTATTTACACCATCTACCTCATTTTATATAAATCCTAATGATAGTAGCGAGCTTAAAATTGTAACGCTATCAGATGTTATTCAAAAACACCTTAAAATTAAGACTGGAGAAGATATTAAACCTGGTTTACCATACCAAACAATTAATGTTATTTCCAATTTGCAACCTAACAATGATTTATATAAAGAAAAGTAAACAAAATTATAATTTTTGACTATTTTATTTAGCATTACTTTTTTTAGAAAGTTTATTATCTATGATAATAATATTAATAATTTTAAATTAAATGAAAATCAAAAGGAAGATATGATCACAAATCAAGAACAATCTAATACCATAAAAGATGCATTTTCTAATAACTTTGGCGATTCTGAAAGTACAAACTTTAAAAAAATAAGTCGTAGGTCAATTAGTAATGCAGTTATCGAATCAGGTATGATACTTTGATAATAATAAACTTGTATAACCCCCTCTCCGTTTCTTTTAGCACATTGTGAACATATGGAATTAATAGAGTGTGACTCGTATGAGACAAATGATATGAAATGTCTTGTTACTGCTACTGGAATGCCTTGTTGTGTATGTACTGGGAAATTAAAATCTTTAAGAAAAGTTAAGAAATGGATCGTTTGGTAATTTATTTTTACTATCCGATAATTCATGGATAAGCATCACAAAGAGAATTTTATTTATAAATGTACTTTGCATATTTTCTTTTTACCCTAAAGGCATTAGTATATCATTCATATGTGTTGACGCGTGATTCAAATACTTTGGGAATTACCCATTATTTTTGTTTTCATTAATAATTTATTATGATAAATGACAAATCAGTTGATAGAAATTTGAAGATCAAACATTCAACAAATTTGGCTGTGTAAAAGTTATTTGAAATTTGTAAATCTCAACATATGATTAATTAAACAAGAAAAAGAATAATAGTCCTTGAATATAACATGATAGACAGTATTTGATCTACAATATACCATCTTTTCTCATAATCTTACCTATTAACTTCTACTAAAAATGCATGATCTCTTTTGTAAAGAATTATGATTCACTATTATTTTATTTAATAATTGTATAATAAAATGATTTTTTTTCTGAAAAATAATTTATCATACCCTCTGGCACATGTTTTGTTTTAGAAAAATACATTAATGATTCTTTACAAACAAAAATGATAACTTCCTAATTCTTAAAAACAAGTTAAAAACAAGCTTTAAAAATTGACATGTAAATACATGAAACATAAAACCAATAAATAACTTAATGCATGTTTATTGTAAGAGATACGTTCAAATCAAAGGTCTTTCAAAAAATTCTAAATGACAATTTTTTTACTATATAAATAGATAACTAATATTATAAATGATATTTTTAAATATACATTGATTTTGCACAAAATGAAAAGAATGAGATTAAAATAAACGAGTTTGAATGAACCGATGTTAAAAAAATAACTTTCTTTTTAATATTATTCCTAATATATATGTATATATGATTGTGTTCTTACAAATAAATTTATTGCTTTTTTGTAAACATTTAAAATAACTTGTTAAAAATCTTTATCATATGATGTAACAAAAATTTTTATAATCTTATATAGAGACATCTTTAATACCTATCAAATTCTTTTTATCATCAAATTTTATTTTGGTTTATCTTATAATACACAAGTATGTTATAAAATGTCATAAAATAAATGCATAATTAACATTAAAAATTTACAAAATTTTAATCTTACATCTCCTGGTAATGAATGATTATTAAATTAGATTATATTAACATTTTCTATATAATAAATTTTATTTATAAATCAGTAAAATTTGAAATTATTTTAAAAGATATAAGATCTATTTTAAAATAAAATGATATGCTCTTCTCTTTTTGATTGATAAATACCTCCGAAAATAGAAACACACACAAAATTTTGTTAAAACGAATTTAATCTTATATAGTTTAAATATAATAACATTTCTTCACTTAATTTTATATAATAATAATTACTTTTATAACTAATCATATAAAATGTCAATGATTTAATAATAGTAATAATAAAGGTATTTGAATTTAACTTAAAAGAAATGTAAAAACTTTTCAGTAAGTATTTATGGCAAAGATGCACACATTCTGTCTTTTCATCTCTTTCTATAAAGTTTAATAAGTATTTAGTGTAAAATTAATTATTAAACACCTACCTGATTCAAAATTTTCCCACCAAATATAAGGTGATTTTAGGTGAATGGCATAAAAGTAGATATTTTAAAAGTTTTAGGTTGTTATTTGAATAAACATTACATCTTATTATAATTCATCAAAAGTTTGTCATTCCTCTGCAAAAACTAAATTCTTTTTCTTTTACTGCTTATTAACTTGAATGTTTGATCTTGCTTGTGCCAAGGTTACATTAAACAATATATAATGACCAACTCTTTCTCTATTTCGTCATTAATTTCATATAAATGGTCATATGGTTGTAATCATATTTATTTACTTTTATCTTTCTCTTCGTGAAATTTCTTTCGTTATCTTATAGATTGTTCTTTTTTTCATAATTTTTTAATATTGTTTTAGTAAATTATAAACGTCTTTGCTTAGTTACTTTGCTTTTTGTGTTCTTCCTGGTACAGAAAATAACAACAAACAATATTTTAATTAGGAAATCCATTAATAGAGAATGTCATCATCTCTACTTTTTTTTAAAGTCACGCTTCATCGTTTATGTCATCACATTTCTCATTTTTTTAAACCAAACATTCAAATAATTTAATGATTAAGCACTCTTTTTACTAGTATGATGACATCACTTTAAATTAAGATAACTTTCATTAATTTATACCAAAAAACCTAGTAAATTTTTACACGCGTTAATTAAGTTTTAATATTAAAGAATTTCTATTTATAATTGAAGTTAGAAAATAGACAGCCTAATGAAAGCGTTTGAAATTAACAAAAATTTTGAATTAAGATCTCATACAACATAACATTACAAACGTTCTATTTTTTATTTTGTGGCACAAGAGAATTTGCAGATAAAATTTTATACAGTTTACCTGTAGTTATTTAATGACTGTTGCGACGATTATTATCTCTTTTGAACTTGTTTATCAGTGTCTAAACTCGAATCTTTAATGCGTACACATATATTTGATATATGGTATATTTTACTGATTTTATTATTCTATATCATTCTTTGTTCTTATACATTTATAAAAATATAATATAGTGTATTTCACGTAGATATAATTTGACTTATCGGAATTTAGGAGACTAATATATAAAAATAGGGGCGGAAGTATTTGTAAGATGATTGGAAGAATCATGATTCGCCAAATTAAGCCATTTACTACTTATTCTTAGTAGTTATAATAATTATGTGCTCCTCTTACAAATTTATATAGTATCTTTTAGTTGGGAGATTATATTTCACATGTCAAATTACTCTCGTTCGTCAAAGTAATTACGTTTTGCAAAAAATATAGTTTACATAGTAAATTATTATTAGTGTTAATTAAAAAAAAGTTTAGATCGTAAAACTTTTTTGTCCATCCCTTTCTTTTCTTAATTGGCTGAATTTCTATTTTATACATATATTTATATGAAAAATTTTTTAGACTTAAAAACCTAACCGGCTTTGTGCGGTGCTGTTAGCTTTTTGCTGCAGTATCTAGGCTATTGGTCAGTGCCAAACGCCACATATCATCCTTGAGGATTCTAGCGCAACCTGCTTAATCTATTTTACGACTTAAAGGTGGGTTCTTTTTTAATGATATTTCGACTATATATTTTGTCTTCTAGTCAATTTTAACTACAATTGTCTATTAACAACACGAATCAACGTTTGATTCTACTGACCCTAATATATACATATATTCATCAACATGTCAGACACTTCATCTGAAACAAAATCCATCGATATTGATGATAGATTGGAAGAGAATACAACTTATGATGAACTTTCATGGAGTCGTACACTTTTCCTTATAGTTGTTTCTATTATTTTAACAACTTTAACCAATCTACCATCTGGTTCCAGTCACACTACCATCAATACTGGAGCAACTCTTATTGATGAATATATGAATGATTCTTATACAAGTCGAGGAAATGAATTATCACATGGACATATCTCTTTACTTCGTAGTGGATTAAGTAGCAGCTGGTATGTTGGCCAAATAATTGGTACAGTCATAGCCCCTGTTATTATGAATAGATTGGGAAGGAAACCAGCATACTTGATCTCAATTTTTTGTATGACTGCTGCCTGTACCCTTCAATGGCTTTCAACACATATGCCATACCCTGAAATCTTTTTTGCTGGAAGAATTATTGGAGC
Organism: Strongyloides venezuelensis; assembly: GCA_963280985.1. Taxonomy (NCBI): domain Eukaryota; kingdom Metazoa; phylum Nematoda; class Chromadorea; order Rhabditida; family Strongyloididae; genus Strongyloides; species Strongyloides venezuelensis. Next base: position 6,300,068 of record CAUJLX010000001.1, on the reverse strand, counting down.
AGTATTTTCACCACTTGCTGATGCCGCTCTTATTATTTATACCCGTGAAATTGCCCCCCCATCTCTTGCTGGTGCTCTTGGTTCAATGATGAATCCAGGTTTTTCAGCTTGTGCATTAATCGGTGCACTCCTTAGTACAAAACACATTCTTGGTGATTCACTCAAGAAAATGTTATTTGTACCAATTATGCCCGGAGTTGTAGGAATTTTATTCCTCCTTTGGATACCAGAGACCCCAAAGTTTTTATACTTGTCACAAGATAATGAAAAAAAAGCAAGAAAAGCACTGAAATTTTATATGGGTAAAGAAACAAATGTTGATGGGATAATAGAAAGATATGAAGTTGAGAAACTCCAAGAAATGAATAAGGAATCTGGTAAATTCACTGATATCTTCTTCATTTCACATGTTAGAAAGGCAACATTACTATGTCTTGTTGTCTTTATGTTGACATTACCTTTCTATCCATTCTTATCATATTCAACACACTTCCTAGACAAATTAGATTTCGATCATGCTATCTCGCAATATATCTCTACTGTTGTTATGGTTTTACTTACTGTAACTGCTATTGTATCACCAATAGCAATTAATAAATTTAGTAGAAGAGGAATGACATTAGGTGTTGGAATTTTTGGATATATTTGCATTACATTATTTAGTGTTTGTGGATATTTCAACTACGTTTCCGAGCACATGAAATATTTTTCAGTTGTCTTCATGATTGGGTATATGGTTTCTCATGGTCTTGCAATTGGATCAATTGCTTGGTTCATTGGAACTGAATTAGTCTCCCACGAGTACTCTTCAATAGTGCTTTGCTTTTGTATCGGTATTCAAAGTTTTATGATTGCTGGTACTAACTTTGCAACAATGCCATTATACGATGTAAGTAAAAGGAGTCTTTATAGATATAATTTTATAATTTTCTAGACATTCGGACCACTTTCATTGATACCACTTTTTGTTATTCCATCAATTTTATTCTTTGTTATTGTCTATTACCATCTTCCTGAGACAAAGGATGCTGTTATTGCTGATGTTATCCTCCAACTTAAGAATGGAATTCGTGGAAAAACAAATATCTTCCCACTTACAGTACCACTTATTTTGGGAGAGAACTTAGTTAAAAAAGCGGAGGCTGCTGGAGGAGAATTAAGACCGATGTCACCAATGGAGATTGAGTCTGCTGCAACATCAACCGTCACTTCCACAACATCTTCCATTCTTCCTATTGGTTGTGATGTTGTATAGAAATTTTTTAACTTTTGAAATTTAACGTAACATCACCAACTAATACGAAGTTTTGAATTATAGCCCAAAAAAAAACATTTTTCCCTTTTTATATTGTTATTCTTATAGTTATATCCTTCAAATGACGGCATCTCTTATTACCCATTGTTTTTGTATTTAACTTTTATCATGAAGTTATAGAAGTATAGAATTTTTTTATACTTTCTTATCTTCCTATCACTGACCATAGATTTAAAATTTGCATTTTATGCTTATTTAAAAATAAGTATCAGTGATCATACAATTATTACCAAAAAACGTAGGTATCAAGGGATCATTTTTTTAAAATAGACATTTTATGAGTGATTTTATCTTAAAATTAATAATTAACATTTGTGGGATATTGTATTTTTTTATATCAACGACAGAGTCACATTAGACTGTCAATTTTTTTAACTTTTTTCTTACCATCCACTTAACTATGAATTGTAGCATTTTTTTTGTATAAACTTCTTTTTAGAAGTTTAATTATGAAAAATGTTATTACATACCATCCTAAGAATAACATTATAATTTCTTAAATTGTATAATTTATACTTTTGTTTGTTAGCAGTCATTGTATTTATATTTCTTTTTTATTATTTATTACATGATTACTTACTAATAAAAGTATATTAAACAATGAAATGGTTTTTTTGTCTTTATAATTAAATTTTCTGAATTCTAATAAATAATATAATACTTGATGAAAGAATAAATGAAAGAAGTATAACATTTATATTAAAATTTTTCTCAACTACTTTGAAGAATATTCTTAATCATCTTCAAAATTTGAATTGCTTAATTATACTTAAGTATATATAACATTGTAGAGTAATAATAATTATAATCACTCCATATATCAAATATTTTGAAAACCAAAATCTATTTAATAATCATCTAAATTTTTATACATAAACTATTCTTCTAATACAATGATATTTGTTTTGACTTCATCAACATTTTACTTATATATATAAATATTCTTGATATGTATATTAATAAGACGATTATTCTGTACACATACATCTTTTTTGATAATTTTACTTTCATTACCTTTTAAAACATTCAATCTTAAATTTATAATATAAACACATGTTCATCCTTTTTCATTTTTGCCTTCTTTTCTATAATAGTATTCAAATATATAGATATAAACTGATAATAATAAGGAAATTTTATCAAAAGATTAACAAATTGTGATATTAGTTTAACTATGTAAACCTAATTAATCATTTCTATTCAAACTACTGATTATAAATTTTATATGTACTTAAATATCCTATTTATTATATTAATTATTTATTATGTGAAATTATTATGTTTCTTCATCAACATATAGTATCATTAATTTAGCAATTATTTTAACATTTTCCCTTTCATTTTATTTTCTTATCCATATCAAAAATTAAATACATTCATGTATCCTTCTTCAATCTAAATAAATATGTTTTAAGCACGCATAGTTTTGGAATGAAAACATAACTATTTTGATATATCATTTGTTATTTATATTTGGTCATACACTATTTTCATTTCAATCATTAGCTATCATTATCTTTTGTCTTCCTATATACTTACCTCCTTATTCTTTTGTCGTCAATCATCAAACTCTCATTCGTCATCATTTTCTTTCAATTTTCTGTTTTTATCTTTTCCTGGACACATACTAACTTCTGATTTGTCCAAACTGGAAAGTGATTAATTATCTACTTTATATTGACAAGATAAATAAAGTATAAATAGAAAATAAGTATGATGTTTTAGCATTAATTCATTATTGCCAATAAAATATCATCCAACATAACAGTCTTTTTATTTTTATTCTACTATTCTAAGCCAGCTAAAATGAGTTGATTCATTTTAATCTAATAATAATCAAAAAAAATGTATGAAGCACTCCCAAAATATACTATTTACATACTTTATTATGTTAATCTTAAAAACATATGACAATTTATCTTTTTAAGTAAAACATTCATGCCTAATCTTTTCCTATGTCTCTAAAATATTCATTAACTCGATTATCTTTCTCACAATCTACAATATTCATTTATTATCATTATTGGTTAAAAATAAATATAAAGTTAACTATGATTACAATAAAAAATATATACTATTAAATAAGTTCTGTCAAAGACCATCACATTTATAAAATTATTATTTAAAAAGTAGACAAAAAACCTATATTTTTATTGCTTATGATACTATTGGTAATTAAAAATGATATTTTAAAATATCCAGTAAACAGTTCTTATCTCTCAAGTACCACAAAAATTTGTTTCTTTTTAAAATATATCTCATTTATCAAGATGAATATTTTTGCTTTTTTCACTCTCACTAAATATTTCATAGCATTTCTACTTTTCAAATAAAATATATATATTATCTTCATTATTTTAATATAATGTATTTAATAGAATAATGTTTCATAATTTTTAATACTACAACATATATAATATTATTATATACCTTCAAACTAAATATTATCTGTGGATTATCTTTTTTATTGTTACAAAACATCTAATCATTAATTATATTTAATCCCTCCGTTCTCACGATCATTCTTTACTTCATGCTGTTATAAGGTGGATAAATCACTTTAAAAATATGTTGTTTTTTCCGTCAAAGGTAAAATGAATATGTATAAATATATGATTAATTACAATCACGTAATATGATCTCATCCTAACAGACAAATTTTTTTTACTTCATTTATGCCGTGATAGTTAAGTAATTATTACTTTATATAGTTATAACTGTTTTCCTCTTTTCTTAATTTCAAACTTCTTCCTTTTTATCTATCACCATCTCCTCCTTCTCCCCTTAAAATATGGTCATCATAAATAGTTATTTCTCCTTAATACGGGAAGATCAAAACATTAGAAGAGATATATTCTCGGTTCAATGACCGCTTAGATTAGCTAAAGTGTAAACTATATCTCTTAATTATATTTATAACTAATCTAAACTTCTAACATTAAATTATAATATCTCAACTTTATAAAAGTAGGTGACAAACAAAAAATGTCAATTCAAAAGTATATCTATTCATTACAAACCTCATTACTTATATAATTTCCTAATTCATATATAATATATATAATTTCTATATACATTTAAAATTAAAAAGTACAATTAAAAAGTTTTTTGTATAATAATTATTGCATATTTCTTCAAATATCATGTCGATAGGGTTCTTTTGAAAATTGTATATTTTCATATAATATCTATTGTTGTTGATTTAATTAACCGTCCCTTTAACTTTAAACAAAGAACATTTTTTTCAATATAAAAAAAAAGTTTTCTATATTATTTAAACATTTTTCACACATTTTACCACTCAAAACAATAGCTTTTAAATATGATAATGTATATATTTTTTTTGAAAAAAAAATCTTTCCATATAAATATTTCACTTTTAATGGAAAAAGTTATGTTAATTTCTTTTGACACTCCTAACTTTTTATACTTTAATCAATTTATAAAACGAAAATTCTCAATTTCAGATATTAAAATAATATTTATAATATCAATACTATTATAATTTTTTATCAGGCAAAAATATATTTTTGAACTATCATTTTATTAGGAAAATATAATTTTTTGTTATTCCTTTACAATTTGAAATTTATTTTAAAATAAAGAAGAAATAAGTTTAATTGAAGGAATATTATAAACGATTAATTTGTCTTCAAATTCATCTCCTTAAGAAGAAATTTTTTTCTTCTCTAACAAAAAAGTATATTTGTTTTTGAGAAGGAAATAAAGTTTAACAGAAAAACAAAAAAAAACAACTCTACTATATATTCAACAATTTTTTTGAGAAAAAGAGTTTTTTTCAATATTTTACAACAATGATATCGTTTTTTTACTATCATTTTAACACTCCAGTTTTACTATACCTCTCCTCATTTTATCTTTTAACTCATGGGACATTAGTTGATGAACCAGCTTGGTGGACATCATTACACGCCTTTGGTTCATATAATTATAAAGTTAATAGAGATTTGCGACCATCATGTATGGCACTTGAAGGCTTATCACCTGGACAGGCAAGAATATGTGAGCTTTTTAAAGATCATATGCCAGCTGTAAATCAAGGAGCTACTTTAGCAATGGAGGTAAGTAGATAATACTAAAAAGTTACTATATCTATTTCTGTTATTATTTTCTTGTTATTATTCATTTTGTCCTGAGAATTTCTTTAAATGACGATAAGTGGTTTATCTCATAATCTTAAGTATAGAGTTGCTTTTTTATTAACTTTATTTTCTCTTTCTCCAACTCAATAATCCTTTATTCTTTTCTTAAAGATATATTTTTCTTTCACTTATACATTCATTTTTGATGAATGATACTTTGTTATATCTCGTCCTTATCAAACAATTTTTATTTCGAGAACCAAATATTTTATTGTTAAAATAAAAAATTAAACAATAAGAATTTTCCATAAATGTATTGTAAATGCTTCCTTCTTTTAACTATATTAAAAGATTAAAACAAAAAATTTTGTCCTCAAACTTTTATCATTAAAATTGTCATAAAAAGATAAATAACATTTTTATTTTAAGGAATGTACACATCAATTTAAGAATGATCGATGGAATTGTTCAGCTCCACCAACAAATTACACAACACCATCTATCAACAAAGCTGGTACTCGTGAAGCAGCATTTACACATGCCATTCTAGCTGCTGCTGTTACATATGAAATTGGAAGAAAATGTAGATTAGGGTATATTGAATCATGTGGTTGTGCAAATACTCCCAAACCAAATGGTTTGAAAGAAGATTGGTCCTGGTCTGGGTGTGGAGATAACATTGATTATGGTTATAGATTTTCAAAAGATTTTATTGATGTTAGGGAGAAAGAGCATAGTATGGCAAATAATGAAGCTAAAGGTGTCTCCTTAATGAATAGATGGAATAATGATGTTGGAAGGAAAATATTAAAAAGACACACAAAACCTAAATGTAAATGTCATGGTGTTTCGGGATCATGTAATTTAAAGACATGTTGGATGCAAATGCCAAGTATAAGACAGATAGGTAATATTCTTCAATCAAAATACCGATCAGCCAGAAGGATACAAATAAACTCTCGGGGTAACATGCAAATTGTTGCTCATGTTGAGAAGAGGGGCATTGAGAAGAGTAAGAAGACAAGAAGTCAACTTCAAACAGAGTTAGTATTCCTTCAAAATAGTCCTGACTACTGTCGTAGTGATAATAAAACCGGAACAATTGGTACTGAAGGTAGAATATGTAATAAAGATTCACAAGGGCCTGATTCCTGTGATTTATTATGTTGTGGACGTGGATATAATTCATATATTGAGGAAGTAGAAACAAAGTGTAATTGTAAATTTCAATGGTGTTGTAAAGTTGTTTGTGACATATGCAAAGATCAAACTTACATTCATACATGCAAATAATCAATTGATTCAACTTTTCAATTTTTAAAATTCATTGATAAAATAATTTTTTTAAAAACAGAATTAATCAAATTTTCATTGTGGTCTCAATTTAGAAGATATAGACACTATTTTAATTAAATTTGTTTTGTAACAACTCGTTGAAATCAAACTAAACATTTTGTTCCTCTCTCTCTATTATAATTCCCAAACACTATTTGTTTTTATTTGTCCTATTGTAATAAATTATGTAAAAATATATATGAATATCCCTTTAAATGTTGCATCTTTATTTTTATAATCATTTTTTAAATAAGAATATCTAAAATATGTATAACATTACCTCACGATAACAGTTATTAAAATAACACTAATATTAAAAAAAATTAAAGAAGCATTTTATAGATAAGATTTTTAAAACTATTTTAAAAATAGGATAAAAATTGAAGAAAACCACCTAAGTGGTTAAATAATTTTTAATACTCCATTCACACTTTTTAAAATAAAAGAACAATGTTGACAAGATGATTAAAAATGGTGAAATATTAAAAGTAATATATAATATAAAAGTATATAATAATTGTATTAATAAAAATTATACAAAAAGCATTTATTTGTTTTTAAAAATGTCACATTTATTAAATAAATTAAGCGGATTTTGTACGTTTAAATGACTTTAATGTAAAATAATGAACTTGATATATTAATGTGTTTGTGACTTCTGACAGTTTTTGTGTAACAAAATGTCTTTATAATAAACTTTTTTCTCTTTTTTGTTATCTCTCCATTCTCTTCTATCCAATTGGATGTCATAATACTGTTAAAACAAAAAAGATTTTAACACAAAAAAAAGAGTAAAAATTTTTACACATTTTTAAGAGAAAATGATTTGCCACAAAAATGTAAGAAATAATCATTTTTGTAGTTTTTATTTTTTGACTCTTCTCTTTTCTTAAATATCTTTGTGTCTCAACAATTTTGAAGTCGTGATTTTTTAAGGGAACAAATCAAAATCATCTTGTATCATCATATATTAAATATCTTTGTCTGACATCTATTTATCTTCAAGATTATGTTTTATAATCTCATTTCATACTAGAATCTTTCTGGTTTATCTGGTGTAAATGAAAAAAACGATACATATAATATCTCCAGAATGATAATTTTCCAAGGGTTGTTCAAAAATTTGTACAATAAAAAAAGAAGAAAGTAGTTTTTAGAAAATGAGTATGTAAATGTATAGGTAGGTTTAAGAGGTCTATTGTAACTGATAAACAAATTATAAAAATGTGTTAAAAGGTTATTATTGATAAAGTGGACACAAGATTAAAATTGTAACCACTTTTTTTTTAGTTTTTTTTTCTGTCCTCGATGTATTAATGTTTCTTGGTTAACTATATTTACATTTTATTATCTTTTTTGAAGGCTTTCACATATATAATATATATATATATATATATATTATAATCACAATGATTGTTTTGCTTCTCCTATCAAAACAAGTTTAATTGTTTCGCTAAACTTCAACTATTAGAAAAATTTAAGGTGACCAGTTGTTTTACCTAACACTTTGACAGTTAACCTCAACCCCATAAAATTGATATAAAGCATCCGAAGTTAAAATTATTATATCATTCAACCATGATAAAGATTCTAAATTTTTATTTTTGTACTATTTTAAATGTTTCTTTTAATTTATATAAACATTTATTAGTTAAAATTTATATTTTTAATATTCATTAAACTTTCAATGAATGTCATATCATCTTGCCTAAAGGCTTATAGAAATATAAAGTTTTATTTTTTTTAGTGTTGCGTAATCAATTTATTATTAAAAGGTTAAATATTTTAATTTTTTGTTAATTATAAAATATAGTAACAAATTTGTTGTTAGAAGGATATATATATATTTATTTTACCAACATTAAACCTTTCTAATTGTCACGGTATCTTAGAAGGTGGACATTCTTAGGATATAAATATATATACTATCAATAAATTCTTGAAAGACAAAAATTTTTACAGTTATGTTATAAAAATAAAGAAAATTTTTGTTAGATTGAGAAACAATAATTTGGTTTCTTTTTATACTAGCTAAAAATATATATATTTATTAATATTCATAAGACTAGTTTTATTTTGAATAGGTGGAATTGAAGACATTTAATAATGGGATCAGAGGTCTTGACACAAACTAAAGCAGTACACTTTTAGAGGCTCCACAAACTTGTTAACCATTTTAAAAACTTTTTAAAATTTATATAATTCTAAACAGTTACTGTTAAACGGTTTTTAGGTTGTTAAATTACTTTTGATCTTGATATCTTATATATATTATAATTCTATAATTATATATATTTTACCTTCTTTTACAATTATTAAAAATCTAGTAATAAGCGGTTAAATTTTTAACATTAAACTATCATTTTGACAAAATATAAATGTTTCATTCTAGACATATCTTACATAACATTTATTAAAATTGATATCTATTATACTTGAATGATCAAAGTAAAGCTAACTTCCTTTTACTTTATTATTATACATAAATATCTTGTTTCATTATATCCGAATATTATATTAATGGAAACGTGATATATATTTTAGGTTTAATTATTATTAAATTATTTAAAATGAATTTATTTCTAATCCTGGTTTTGTCACCTACTATATTATCTCTTTCCTTGTTACCAATTCCAGACACCTCTGCAAATGCCGTAAAAAAACAATATGATTGTAAGTTCTTCATTAATCAAAAATTCATTTCATAATATTTATAAATTTTCTTAGCTTTCTCTGAAAAATTTCTTCTTCCACAAGATTTCGATTTAGCTGAATCGACACCTGTGAGGCAACCAACAGAAAAAGAAATGGACGAAATGCAAAATGGTGACTTATTTGAGGGTGATATTATGGGAGTACCTGACGATGAAGATCCAACATTATATATACAAAGAGATTTACCACTCGGTGAACACGATGCATTTGATCATATTTTCAGAACACCTGTATGTTTGTGATTTTTTAAAAGTATTTAATCAAAAAACAACCACTTTTTAGTATCATAGTTCATTAAATTTAGCAACATATCCAGATAAATTATGGATTGATGGTAAAGTTCCGTATATGCTAGAAGAGGGTATGACACCATCACAACGTGCTGCTATAGCCCAGGCATTTGAGGAGTATAAATCAAAGACATGCATACGTTTTGAACCACGACAAGAAGATGATGAAGATTATATATTTATAAAAAGGAATAAAGGTTTTGGATGTTCTTCATATGTTGGGAGAGCTGGTGGTAATCAAACAGTATCCTTAGAAATTGGTAAATGTTTTTCGAAAGGTATTATTGCACATGAATTGATGCATTCAATCGGATTTTTCCATGAACACTCCCGTACAGATAGAGATGAATTTGTTAAAATTAATGAAGATAACATTAGACCAGGAATGATGAGAAATTTTGAGAAATATCCAAGAAAAATTATTGATCCTCTTGGTATGCCATATGATTATGAATCTGTTATGCATTACCATAAACTTGCATTCTCAAAAAATGGTAAAGCAACATTAATACCAAAAGATGATAATGCAGAAATAGGACAACGTTACAAATTAAGTGACGTTGATGCAAAGAAAATCAATAAACTTTATCAATGTAAGGAATATTCTATTAAACCTGAAACAACAACCGATGAACCTGATGAGATTATAACAACAAGAAAACCTAAAACAACAAAGAAACCAGAGAAAGAACGTTTTACTAGATGGCCAACAAAGAAACAAAAAACAATACCATCAACAATTACTCCAACATCTACAACAACTGATTATATAATAACTGAAGAGAAAACTACTACTAAAAAGGCTGTTGAAATTGAAACTACAACAAAAATGGAAGAAACAATAAGAGGTATTGAAATAACAACATCAAGTATTGGTACAACAACGAAATTAAATAAGAAGAATAAGGAGAAATGTGAAGATCTTAATGCTCATTGTACGATGTGGGAACAATTGGGTCATTGTCAACATTCAACAAAATATATGAAACATTATTGTCGTAAGGCATGCAACTTTTGTGATATCAATTCATCAAGTGAAACAAGTTCTGAGGTACCTGAAGAAAAAGTTGTGGAAGGTGAAAAAGTTATTGTAACTTCAACATCCTATCCAACGACCGGAAAACCATCAATATCAAGCAAAAAACCAACAATAAAAGCATGCGTCGACAAAAATCTATTTTGCGGGTACTGGGCTAAGATAGGAGAGTGTAAGACTGAATCAAAATTTATGAAAATATTTTGTAAACAATCTTGCCATCTATGCTAAGATTAACTTATAATGAATAGTTAATAATATTTTATTTTTTATATTTCCATCTATAATATCAACTAAGCACTTAACATATATTATATATTTAAAACATATATTATTTATGTTTTAAATGCCTAACTACGTGAAATCATTAGTAATATCGCACATAATACCTGTTTTTTATTCCTCCTTCAATAAATGCTTGTAAAAGACAAGAAAATTAATGAAATATTAAGTTTAATAACATATATATAATTCATAAGTTTACAATTATTGATTCTAAATTATTTTAAAATAATTAATCATAAAAAGTGCACAATACTTTTTTGTATCCTAAATATAAAAATTTTTTTATCTTATAAAAAAATTAATTTTTAAGCCAATAAAACCTGTATTTTTTTAACATTTGAATATTTTATTGAATTTAAGAAGAAAATAATCTAAAATTTCTATAGTATTCAATGTAAAAAATAATAACAAGGAATGTAAATCCAAATATTAATATGGATATTCTGGTACGTACAGAAAGTGGTGATTTATATTCTCTGCCATCTTGAGTATGAGGATTTTTCTAAAGATAAATATAAAAATTATCGTTATTTGTATGTAAATAAAAATCAGAGACTTACACGATTTTTAAAGAATTTAAATATATTCCATTTAAAAGATTGATTTTCAACTTCTCTTTGTGGAAGTGAACTTAAAGAAAATGATTAATAAAATAATGATTTAATAGCTTACATTATTGAATAATTATTTCTTTTGTTAGTCATTTGACTAGGCTGAATTTTACAAGCCATAATTTGTTAACAAAATATTATTATATATCTATAATTTCATAAAAATGAGTTTTAAGAGTAATGAGGAAAAAATGAAAAAGTACATTTTTAAATGGCATTGAAAGAGCAATTAATATTAAAAAACAAACATTTAATAGTTAAGTTTTGAATGATAAAATACTTTGTACTAAATATGAAATAGATTTCTTCTTTTGAATACATGTATTGCGTTTAGTTACATTCTCTATAAAAATTAATAGTTTATATATATATAATTATATATAAACATAACACTAAATCTTGAGATTTGTTAAATAGATAGTGTAAGAAATAATTTAAAATTTTTTTTCGGTATTCATGAAGGAAAGAATAGTTAATTTAATTATTTTCACTAGAAAAAATCTAGTACATCCTATATTGAAAATAAAAATTTAAAATAAACTACCAATATTATTTTCTTTAACCAATCACTACAAAACAAAAATAAATTGAAAATTTATTTGAAAAAAGCGAACTATAGAAAGCTTGAAATTTTTTTCGCACTTTTTATAAAATATAGTTCAATTGGAATTAATACTATTCTGGAAGAATTTAAATAATAATTTGTCTTCTTAAAATAATCTAATGGATACTTTTACAATTTTTGTGTTTCTGAAAATACTTTGTCTGTTAATACTCCTATTAATGGAACGATAATTAAATTAATTTAATGGGAAATTAAGCTTTTTGAAAATTATTGAAATGTAATAAATTATCTTCATCCATTTGACACGTTAAAATATATCAGAACATTTAACTTCTATGATTCCTATTAGAGGGAATTTTATAGATGAAAATACAATTAAATTTAGTATAAATAAAAATTTTATTTTTTGATTTTTTAACCTACAAAAAAAAGTGATTTAAAATTTTTTAGTGTTTATAATTTTAAGGTTAATTATAGTGTTGGTGATGATACATATAATGATCAACTTTATGATAGATTAAATTTTTATTATCGTTATTTTTTAAAGTAACTTTTCCAGATAATGATTATGTTTAGCTCAAAAATGAATAAATAAAAATGTTAAGGAATATTAACAACCTTTTTTTAAAACCAGTTCTTTTAATCCCTCATTTCCTTTTTACTCTCTCTATCTTATTCCGTTCTTAAAAATATTAACGGAAAAATAAAAAAAGATCAGGATAAATAAGTTTGAAATGATACTTTTCCTTATTTTATTTTATTTAATTTTTATTATATCAACGTAATATAAGATAATAAATAGATAAATATTTAAAAAAACAAGTGTGTTTATTTGTTATTTGAAAGTCACTATAAACTCAAAAAATCCTATAATAAAAAAATTTAAAAAATGAATATTAAAAATATATATATTTAATATATGTAAGATTATAACAAATTTATAATATATCTTTTACTATGTTTAACACCAAAACATATATTGAAAAAATTTAAAAAAATATATATTTAAATATTATAAATATATTTATGTAGTGAAAAAGAAAAAAATAACAAAAGAATTTATATAAATAAAAATCATTTGATAAATTTTTATCAATTAATTTGACAAATACAATAAATAAAGTGAGTATTAAAAGTAAAAATGGCAAAGAACAACAAGAGTCTTTTTATAGTGTCAATTTCTACAAGAAAAATTATCGAATTTAATTGCTTATTTTAAATCAATTTAGATGTACAAACTTTTCCACTTATATTAAAAAGTTACTTTTTAGTTTTAATTTTGATTTATAAAAAGAATTCCAATAAAATATATTACATAAACAATAATTTTTTTATAACAAATATTTTTGAATCATGTAAAGAATTAATCAGTCATAAAACTTCAATTATTTTTGTAATAAATTTTTTTATTATCTTTGTTTTCATATTTCAAAACTTATATTTAAGACTAATACTAGTTTCAAAATATTCCTATGATTTATTATTAAATGGAACACTAATTTTTTTTATGATTTTTAATTACTTAAAAAAATGTTAGATCCCTAACATTTTTCAAAGTTTTATTTAATATGATAATATGAAGGTGTAAGAATGTTCATAAAAATGAATACTTTAAAGAATATGTATTTTAATCTAATTTGTGATAAAAAGTAATTTATTTTTATTATATATTTTTACACATTTCTTTCAAAAATTAAAATATTTATATTTTTAAAAAATGCCAATAGATGGATGGTTTATAAATTATCTATTAACTAACAATTTTGGTTGTAATATAAAATAATTTATTTATAATTCATAAGAACTTTTTGATTTATTTTGTTTAAAATTAATTATTTATAAAAGACAGACAAATTTTATTATTTTTCTTTTACATAAAGTTTACGTTTTTTACAAAAATATAATTTAATTAGAAAATTGTGTACAATTTTTTTCTATCTCTACAAATAATAAATTATTATAAAGATGGAATTTTTTTGCTTCATCTTTAATATCTACTGTGAAAAATCAATTGCTTATTTATTGGAGGTAAATCCATGAGACGAATGTCCTCTCTTTGCGTATTTGAGGATCTCAATATTGAGTAACTGGTACATACAGAAATAATAAAAGAGATCAAAAGAATTATTGTGCTCAATAAATGTATATAAAAGGCATGACCAATTGTTTGCTAAAATTAAAAGGTTTAATCATTTTAAAATGTATGTATATCTATCATACCTCGTATGTTCCAATAAGACCTTGAACAAAACGATTGTCAACACGATGGGCTGCAAAAAAGAATATGCCATCTGCAGTTATTGATGATACCACTGAAATTGTTTTTAAAAAAAGTTAAATAATTGTTCAAGAAAATAAAAAAACATACATGAAAGAAAAATTAAAATTGCAAAAACTAAAGAGCATGTACCGAAACATGGTGAACACATCCCTGTAAATATTGATAAACCACCAAGAATTATTGAAGAAACAATTGAGATAAGAACAGCTTTATGCCAAAAGAAAAATTGATGGTGTTCAGCTTCACCGGCAGCACTATTTTCATCCTCATTAACAATATTTTCTTCAATAATTTTCGCTTGTGCCCAGTCAAATTTATATGTACAATGTAATGGACTTATAGAATCATAATAATCATTTTGATGTCTATGTGGACGAACATTCGAGGAGTGAGATAGGAAAGAATCATCTTCATTGTTACTTTTAATGTTAATATTTATTGATGAGTATGATTTTTCTGATCTTGTACAATCTAACCACAAACCATGGTGATGTTCAGCGCGAAATTCCCTTATATCAACAACTTGCCATGATGGTGAACATGTTGAGTAGATGGCCAGACTTATGGCAATTATTTGAAAAATTAATGATATTATTAAAACCACTGTTTGAATAAAATTTTCTGTACCACTCATAATTTATTTAATTATTTATTATTTTCTAAAATTATAAAAAGGAAAGTCGTATAGGGAAATAAATATAATAAGATTATTATATTAAAATTGAAAAATTATAATTATATAAAACGGTTTTATAATATATTTGCATGAATGTAGTCAAAAATATATGTATTTAGTATATGTAAAAACAGAGTTAAATAAAATTCAAGGCAACTGCCCATGTAAAAATTTCTCCTAAAAACAGGTTGACCAGTGTATAATATTTTATGTATGGTACAATATAAATAACGATTTTATTGAAAAAAGAATGCACGATGAGGAAGGTAATCTATATAGGAGAAAGATGACAACTACAATATCATATATAAAGGTATGAGAAAAGGAAGTTTTTATGACTAAAGATAAAAGGATCATTTATAAAGATTTTGGAGGTCAACATCTTTTAACTTTATAAATAGGTAAGATTTATAATTATTTTATTTTATTCTTTTATTAATTATAAATTAACTTTCATTATGCCATCAACTACCTTAATGTCAATGAAAAATTTATTTATTGTGATATAATAATTTTAAAAGAAAAGTGTTATTATTGTTTGGTGATGTAAAACTTTTCGTAAATATTAATTAAAAGATATTTAAAATTCACTGTTTATAACAACAATAAAAATTATATTTACAATGAAGTAAGTACATTCAAGATATGATAATAAAAATAAAAGTTTAATCTATTTTTTATTATTAATTTTTTATATTTTTAAAAATAAAAGAATTACATTATATGTATATATGAGAAAATTATAAACTTTACATTTATCATTGTAAAAATGAATGGAGAATGTTAAAAAAAAGAAAATAGTTGCCAATCATTTATTATTAAAAAAAATATATGTAAAGCACTATTAATATGCATTTATTATCAATTTTCAACAAATTTTTGTCTTTAAAAGTTTTATAATATATAGAAAAGAAATCTCTTTGATGAGAAATTTTAAAAATTGCATGTCTTTTTTATGTTATCTGGTTAAAGAAAGGTTTGTATACTCTCTCTCCATAATCAAGATATGCAAATTTTTTTTTAAATTCATTTTTCAATTCTTATTACAATAAAACATATTGTACAATAAAATAAAATATTTTATTTTAACTCTATTTAATAAAGTTCCTATCATTTTCAAATATATATATATACATATATATGAGGTAGATACAAGAAAATTATTTGCAAAAAAAGGAGAATAAAGCAAATAATATAAATGTAGTTTTCTTTTTTATTTTAAATAGTTATTTAAAATATAAAGTTAGAAAAATTTTTTACTATTAAAAAATATATGTATAATAAATTTTTATTAGTGTTTCTTTAAAACAAATAATTTATTACAAATTTACTTAATAAATAGTGTGGGATTAATTAGATAGAGACGTATAATTTAATTACTTTACAAAATATTACAGCTAATTAGGTTGTCAAAAAATTTGCTTTACATTTTAAATAACATTATCTACAGTTATCATTACAAAATAATTTGTTTTAATTATTTTGATTTTATAATCTTTTTTATTAAAAGTATTTTTATTACTTCTTTTCTATCTTCTTTTTTCTATCCTAATTTTTGTGTTTTAGTCATTATGTTACAGTACTTTAAAAGTTGTGAAAGATTTCAAAAATCAACATTATTTACATGTTTTAAGTACTATTTAGAAATTAATTTTTTTCTTTTTATGTAATATCATTAATATTCTTTTTATAAAATATAATAATAAATTCTTTTTTTTCAAATATTTCTTATAGTAAGCATCTTTGAAAGTTCAATTAAATAATCAAATAGATTTAAAAGATTTTCATTCATTTAATAAATTTTCTTTCTTTTTTTAATGTAATGATTAATATAAAAAATTAATGTCCTCATTTTGTGTTGTATATGTAATTTTACGATTTATAATGAACATACATTGTCTTTTCCACCCTCAAATAAGTTTTTACAACTTTTTTTTGTTGCAATCTACATAAATATTAATCTACTGGCCAAAAATTATTTTTAATAATATCTCAAATAGATAGATTTATAATATATAGTATTTTTTCTCGTGAATTAAAAAAAGGAAGTCTTTATCAATATTAAAAAATTACAAGAAGATTATATACATACATAAATAATAATAAGAATAATTTTTCTCTTTTTAAAATGGTCAATCTTTAAAAGATTCTTTTGTTTGAATAATAACTTATAAAATACAATATAATATTAAACATTTTGTTTTATTTTTAACAAAATTTTGTTTATTACCTTTATACAAATATTTTAGTGTAAAATTATTATTTTCTGTTATTATCATGACATCTTCAATTATCATAAAAAAATTTTAACAACTTAAATACATAAGATATGACAGAAAATATTGTATTTACTTTAATTTTACAACTTATAATTATTCATTTTTTGGTGACTAGTTTGTTAAATTGTATTAGGTATTATTCAATTGACTAGAATTAAAAAACAAAACAAAAAAAGAGAGATTAGTAAAACAAAAGTACAGAATGTGAATATATGATAAAGCAACGGGATATGTATATCTATATATTAATATATTATAAAACAAATGACCTCGAATTATTAGATGTATAATCTCCAACAAATTACTACACCAAAACTCTTTATAGTTCATTGCCAGGTTGGTTCTAGTTCATCAAGATTTTATTTACTATTGTTGATGATAACTATAAACCAAAGTTTTAATTAATATTTTTAAACTTTCAAGTCTATAAAAGATTTTTAGATAATTTATCAATATAGTAAAAGTATATCAATAGTTTAGAGGGTGGAAAAGATAATATAATCTTTGTGGACTAATTTTATAAGATTGTCCTTAAGGTTCAAAATGATAATCTAGATATATATTATATAAATACAGATGTGAATTTGGAAATTAGATATAATAATTTATTATCTCATCTAAATAATATTTTACTACTATTATTTTTTATTAGCATCTCTTAATCATTCATCTTTCTTACTCTTTCTATCTTCCCTACTATCATTACACCTATACATTTTTTTCTTCCAAAAACTATCTATTTTTAATTAAATTTTACAAACATGTTCATTTTTAACATAAAATATAATTATTTTAACTATATTTCATATTGCAATTTCAGGATCACTTTGACAATTTAAAGTTTTAATTAACTCATAAAAATTTATATAATGTACTAATATTTTTAAAAAAAAGAGAATTTTAATGAATATTCATTTTTTCATATCCTTCCATATAAATTATTTTCTCTCCCCCATTTTCTCCCCTTCAAATTTTTCAATCTTTATATTTCTCAATTATTACAACTAGTATCTCTTTAAATAAATATATATATTAACAAAAGAACATTTTTTTAGTAGAATTTTCTCAAAGATTCCTTTAATATCATTCTTAAAGAAAATCTCAAATTTTTTTGATTTTCTTTCTCTTTTTGTTCTAAAATTATCCTACTCTCACAGCTTTGTCTCATGCAACATACTAATAACCATTATATGATTAATGATTCATCAATTGCTCACACTAAAAAAGTAACTTATCTTTTTTTTTCTGATTTTTGTTTGGAATTTTTAAAAATTTATACAAAGGAGATAATTTAAAAAATATATTTCAAAACGCCTACAATTTTTCCTTAAAACATTTTCTTCATTCTCTGTTAAAAATATTTTAATTTAATAGCATAAATCTACTTTACACTATCTCTTATCATTCAATTTGCTGTGACAAAATAATTTTACATATTATTCATGGATGTGATGGAAAAAATTTTTCTAATTTGATAATATCATTGTTAAGAAAAAGTAGGAGGAATCTTTGATATTTAAACAAAGTATTTTTTAAATCTTCCTTAAATTATATCAGTTTTGTTATAAACTCATTCCACTTTGTCGGTTGTTATTTTTTAATGTTTAGGTAATTAATGAGCCGTCTTTCTCTATTCCTCTTTCACTATATTAATATCTCTCTATCAAAAATATTGCCTTTTATCAAAAAATCTCTTTTTTTATTGGATTGCCATTTTGAGGAATATTTTTACCCCTAATAAAACCAAATTTACCCTTTAACTATAATATTAGTTTATTTGTTGATAAACTTTTACCATTCCTCCCTCTATAACTAAATACTACTCTTATCCTAGTTTTACTATTTTTAGTTATCATATATATTTATATACATATCTGAGGGATAATCATTTATATTCGTATTAACAATTAAAGTTTTAAAAGATATATAGACTAAAATTTTCCATCTACTTTTATATATCATCTTATTTATATAAAATAAATCATTCGTGCTTTCCTATGCCATTCTTGAGAACATTCTTGAATCTTGTTTCCTATATATAAATGTTCACCGCGTTATAGTAATACATGACATAAACAGAAGAAATGTTTCTTTGATAATAAATAAAAATATTTATCATTCATGTATGAAGGTATACATTTGTATAGGTATATACACCCGAAGTTTGATGGAGCGGTATTGATATAGTAATTTGAAGAAAAAAGAAGGACATTCTTTAAATCAAAATCGGCCTATCACGTACTCTTTTTAACTATTCTAATCAGATGATACATCCAATTGATACTTTTATTACATTCTATGTATCTAAATACGTTCGTATATATATCTCAATTTAATTCATTCCATACCTTAGGGGTTTTATACTGTTAAAGACCATCATTTTACGTATTTTTAATATTTTTATACCATAATTACAAATGTAAATAATTACAGTTAAGATATGTATCATTATTATGGTATGGTAAAGTGAGAATTAATGAAAATCTTGAGAAAATTAGGATATATCATACATATTAATTCCATAACTTCTCTCAGATAATCTGATAAGAATTTTACCATTAATAGTACTGTTTGTTTATGGAAAAAAATAATTCTTATTCATCTAAATATTTTTCCATTCATTCTTCGTCCTCCTCCCTCACCATCCATTAAACATTCCTATTTTTCAAGAAAAAAATGTTTGTTTTTATTTTTTCTAAAAGTTAACATAATGTCCTTACCATATAATAAATATACTTGTTAATTTATTGCAACTAAATTTTCTCCACTGATTTATATGTTTTTTGTTTTCGAAAAAAGAAATTATCTTAACTACACAATCATTTAAATGTTATTTTTCTTAAAATGCACAACATTCATCTGTACTTTCATATTTCATTCACAAACAAGTACTTTTTTAAACGTTTATTAAATAATACATCTTAGTATATAATAGTAAAGTATAAAAACAAAAAAATTTTAAGTAAACTTTTATTATTGTATCAATTATATTATAATATAAATAAAACAAAATATAAGAATTTTTCTTTAGAATATATTACACTTTTTTGTTGTTCATTTATCTTCTTAAATTGACAAATCATTGAAGGAGTAAACAACTTAAAAATATTTTATTAATTTTTCTATATTTTTATTCTTTTATAAGAAAAATCAAAATATTTTAAACAAAAGGGCATTGTTTAAAGTATGTTTTTGGTGTTTGTGATGATGAATTAAAAGGAGAAAATAGAAAATGTCCATTTATTTTTTAAAATTCTTGTTATGGAATGTTAAAATATATATTTTTTAATCCTACTAATTAATTAGTAAAAATACACAATGAAAAAGAGATGGCAAAAAAAAGATTGTTTAGTAATCATTATATGTTACAGATTTACAAAAAAACATATGCATGTTTGTTCATCTGGCTATATTACGTTCATTAATTATTTACTATTCAAAATATAGGTTCTTAGAAAGTTGAAATGTATGATTTTCTTATTTATATTATATTTATTAGAAAGTTGGTTCATATTTTAATGCTACTAACTTTTACAACATACTTTTTATTACTAATTTTTTCAATATTTCAAAAAAATGTTTTATTTCAACTTTTCTTCGTATGATAGGATGTGCATCTAAAATTAACAAAATAAAAGATTGAAAACATTTGATATTTAAGTTTTATTATAATTTAAAAGAATATATTGTAAATGTAACAATAAGGGTGGCAGATCCATTTTATCTCACAAAAAAATACTATCCTTCCAGTATCTAAATTCTCACATTCATTAATATATCTACTTTTCTTACTTTTTCTGTTTAAAGGATTATCTCAAATTTATAATTGTTAATATACGATTTCCTCTTTCTTCTAACGAGACATCTTTTTTAAAAATATATTTTTTATACTTTTCAAAAAGCAAGTAACTTTTATTCATAAACAAATCCTTGAATCTGCCATATGGTGACAATAAACTTTCCAATCTCCCTCTAGTGCAAAAATTTTATCTGTTTATAACTTATTAATTTCATTTTATTTATTAATAAATATATATATTAATTGTTATTTCTAAGTCTAATATAACAAAAAAAGACTATTATTACTAACCTACATTTTATTTTTATACCATAGTTTTTCTAATTTTAAACTAAGAGAAAAACCTTACTAATTTAAGAATAATCAAATTACCTCTTTCGTCAAAAATTTAAGTAACCTGTTTAGGTAATTAATTACAATCCTTAATATTAAATAATGCAAAATAAAATTCAATTAAACTTATTTCACACTCACCTAATAAAAGACCTTCTAATGATTTCATAAGTAATATAAAAGATTGAACGAGTTACCATTCTTAAACCTACTCACCTACACGTTCAGTAATATTGCCATTTTTTTATTTTATTTCAATTACCATATATCGTCATGAAAAGTATATACATAATCTTATCTTGTGTAAGTGTAATATTAAAATAAAAGGCTATTTATGTTTAAATAAAGTAATATTTATATGATTTTTAAAGTTATAAAATATTATTCATAATATAAAGTTTTATATAGAGATGTTTAAAAGATTTTGTTTTAGTGTAATTTTTTTTATTTATATTTTTTTCATTTAACATTATTATATAGCAATACAAAAAACAATTTTTAGATTTTTTCATAAAAGTGAAAAAAAAAATTTAAGAAATCAAATTTTTGGTATTTCTTTTTTGGCAATGTCTAGTTGTGGTAGAGCAAAAAGTCGTCGTCCTTCTTTGAATGATTGGAGTGATTCAATGGTACGTTTTATAGTATCATTTTGACATATAAATAACATTTATTTTCTACAATAAAAATTAGGTTTTTTTAGTTTATTATACTTTTTAAAACAAGTTCTTTCTCTTTTTATCCATTTTTTACATTTTTTACTTATATTTTTTCCAGAAAAGACATCAAAGTATGGATTTCGAACATAAAGGCGATAATGGAAGTAATTGTAATGCACTTATAGTTGAGATCTGCGAAGATGAACCAAATAATAGTAATAATCCGGTTGATTTTGTTTTTGTTACAAATGGAGTAACTTTAAAAGATACATTGGGTCCATACTTCAAAAGTAAAGGTATAAGTATGGATAAAGTTGATTGCATGCTTGAAAATAGTAATACGCCAATACCTGACAATAGTGAAGCTATTTACCTTGTTGGTCGTAAAATTTTTGTAAAAGGTATGTTTAATTTTGGTTAAAAATTGTTAGTGGAGGGGAAGACAAGTATCATTTATATGAATAATCAAAAAAATCTTTTTTTACATCGTATTTTAAAAGTCTTAGTATAATTGAAAAAAAATTTATCATATTGGTATGTATTTAAAGATTATTCTATTTTTAGTATTTAACAAAATCTTATATTGATACTTTATGTGCTTTTAACATCATGTAGGAAGATTTTTTGTTAAATTTTTTTAGAATATTATGCTAACCTTGATAATTTATTAGAAAATAATTAATGATATTGTTCACATAATACTTCTTTCTTTATTTTTACCTATTATATATTACAATATATTTAAAGTTAACAAATTATCAAATTTACTACTGATAGTAGTTCTTAAAAGTATATAGACAGGTTTAAATAAAGAGTAACACATCAACATATTTGTATAAAGGTTTTAACCCTCATTTTTAAAAGTTCGAAGTTTTGAGAGATTGTAAATAAAAAAGTTTTATTAAATCTAAAGTTTAAAGCTGTAAATGGTAAATAATATACCCAATCATTACTACAATAAATTGTCCTATCTTTAACTATTGATAAAATAAAAACTTATTTCACATTTAAATATGAACTTTTATAGACACATACATAGAAAAAATTTTTATAAATTTTATCATGAATAATATGTACTTTATTGTTATTTAATAAAAAAAATTGTTTACTTATTAAAGCATATAGTATACTTTTATTAATAGTCTCACCATTAATCATAGATGTTTTTCTTATAAAAAATATTATTTTTGTATAACAACTTTTTTTTTAAAACTAATTAAGTGTTATGCTCAAATTTATGAGATAGGGAAAATAACATTTATATAGCAAGTACTTTTAAATTTTTTGCCAAAACATGATTTTAAAAAGTTTTCTTTTTCATTATAATTAGTGAATTACCCATGTAGGGAATCTAAAAGATTTCTTTTGATGTTTTTATTTTAGAAATTTGTTTAATTATGTATATGTTTATAAATAAAAAAAGGAGGCATGCCTTAATCATTTTAAATTAAAAAATTAGAAATACATTTTTTTGTAGTTTATAACAATTTATTATTGAAACGTCAAAAAGATTGAAAATATTTTCTAGTATATTATTGAGAGGTTTCCTCAACTAGTTTAGATAAGCATTCCTTATCATAAACAAAAACTGTTATAAATTATTTAAGAAACAACAACCCCTTTTTTTATTTATAATTATATCTACATTTTTGAACTACTTGATTACATTATTTTATAATTGTAGTACTTATCTTATTTTTATATTTTATTTTTCTACTCCACACATAAGCCGCTCTTTTTTTATATTAAGAAATATTAAATATCTTTAAAAAATCTTTAGAAATCCTTTCTTTAGGATAAATTATTATAAACAGCTATTTTTTAACCATTATGATATGTATATTTTAATATTTTATTTACTACCGTTTCTTTTCTTTCTTTTTTTCATGATAAAAACAATATGGTGTTAAGTGTTATTTTATTTAATATATATTATCATGGGCTTATAGTACACATCTATTATTTTTATAATTCTTTCCCTTTTTTATAAGTATAACATATTATATAAATTTCAAGAAATAATAACGAATACTTCACACATTTTTGATTTTGATTTTGAAAGAATAAAATTTTATAGATATATTTTTATTATTTTACATATTAAATATAAAGAATAAGTACAAAGTAAGGTGATTTTATATTTGAAGGAATTTATTTTGAAGTTTGTATAAATAAAAAGTTTACCACATTTGACAGTTAAAAGACACTTGACTTTTATATTATCTTTTGCTAATAAGAAAACTATTTACAATAAAACAATCTACATATTATATTAATAATGGAGGTTTTTAATAAAAATTTTATTATTCTTTTTATTACAGGTAAAAAGGGAAATCGTTTAACATTAAAAAAAGCTTCGCTCACTGGAGAAAGTGATATTTTTAGTGGTACAATAGAAATGGTTAAAACATCACTTGGACATAGCTCAGGAGCTAAAGCTCTTTATCAACTTCAACATTCTAATTCTAATAAAGGAATACTTTCAACAAATAGAAAGATGTCAGCTGATGCAATCTCAAGGAAATCTTCTTTTGTGAGCAGTAAAGTTGTAAGTTTTAATTACTATTTTTATATTAAAACTTAAAAGTTAATGAAAATTAGTTCAAATGACTATAGTTGGATGTAAAATATAAAATAATATTCTAAGTAACATCTTTTTTCTTAAATGATGTTATACTATTAAGTTTTAGTTGTTTAATAATATATAATACATTTATAAAATATGTATTTAACTTTGAATAAATGATATGTAAAAATATAGATAATACTATTCGTTGAAAATAGATAATTTTTTATATAACTTATTTACAGTAAATATGGTAATAACATCATTTTTGACAAAAAAGTTCTTTTTTCCCCTTTCTTTTAGAACAAACTAAATTCTTTAAGAAGAGTTGTTATAATACCCAAAAATGGAGGAGGTTTTTAAAATATAATAATTTTAAAATAACACCAACGCTGAAATACAAATATATATTGCATGTTTATTTGTATTTATAGAAAAAAAAGTAAATGAATATTTTGGGACTATATGAGTTAAAAGTTCATTTACTTTTATTAACTTGAATTTTAATTAGGGTGAATAATATTATGATTGAAGGAAAAGTACTATTTAAATAGTATTGCATTTTCCATATCTCTTCCTTTTCTGTATCTAAATTTTACACTCAACTTATTTTAAGACACATATAATTAGGTTTCCCATTTGAAATATTCCACCTTTTAATTGCTATCTATTTTTATATATATTTTGGTTTTAACTTATTTAAATGTTAATAGAAGTAAAAAAAAGTACTTTAATTTTATAATTTTCATTTCCTACTCTAAAATTTTAATCTTAACCTCTTTATACCATTGCATTGATAATAATTAATTCAAGAATAGTTAAAAAATGACTTAATTATTTTTTGATTTTTTAATCACTATCATACAACAAAGGCTATAGAAATTTGGTATAAAGTAAGTAAAAGGAGGTTTATTCAAAGATTAGTTACAAATGAAGAAAAATTTATTATAGGAAAGTTTTCTCATTATACTTCACTCACAATGAGCCCCTTAAAAAGAGTATCCTTATAAATAAATCATGGATATTTAAAAATTGCCGCTATTTATTCTTTTCCTTATTTTTTTTGTTATATGATCATATGAATAATACTTCATTTAATAATCGACAACTACTTAATTTTCCTTCTGCATATATAATATATCTATTTTTGCCAATAACTTTTTATAATTTAAAAATTAAATTTAAAAATGAATAGTGTAGATGATGAATTATTATTATAATTTTATAACTATTCTTTTGTCATTTTTTTTATTTATTAAAGCATAAGAAAAGAAGATGTCTGTTTATTAGTATATTTTTACAAATAACATCTGATTTCTTAGTTAAAGAAATAATTTTTGTAATTTTCCATAATAATAATTTTTTAGTATTTTTTTTAAACAATTTTAAAAAGAATTTAATTAGTTTTGTATAATTAATTTTATAGGAAAAATTATAGTAAAATTTTGTTAGACTATATTGAAGAATTGTATATGTAATGTTTTTAAGTTATTCTATGTAGGAAGTTATATCTTGATGTTTTGTAACATACAATTATTTTTTCATCTTTTAACTCAATATTCTTATTTATAAACTTTTTTAACGATAAACATAAATATTTTATAATTAAAAAAAAATAAAACTTTGAATATTCATTAGTACATTTGCCTTTTTTTGTTCCTCCTTCAAAAAGTCTACAATATTTATTATGCTTTGCTGTTAAATAATTTATAACTTTTTGATATAAAGCATAAGATTTCAAATAGCAAAAATGTTTCGAATTAATTATTATTTTAAAAAATATAGATAAATGGAAATTTATCATAGAATGAGACTTAAGATATCTTTATCAAACACACCTTATGTCCAATGAATCCGTATTTAATATTAAAATTATAAAGAAAAAAAGTAAATATAATTTATGAATGCTTCGTTAATACGCGTTTTATTATGTTAAAGAAGGATTAAGGGTTTCCATTACTATATTATCAAAAATTAAAACGGGGTAATGTTTAAGATATCCATATAAATATTTTTTCCCATTCCGTTAGTATCACCTTCAAACCCTTCATTTATTTTTTATGATATCTTTTTTAAACTTTTTATGATAGTATTTTCCCCTTTTATGTATAGGAATGTTTATATTTATATATTTTGTTACATAGTCTGTGAAAATAAAAGTCATGTTTATGATGAATCATACTTTAAGATCAGGATTTTTTGCTAGAAAAGCTTGTTCTTTTTAAGTTTATCAATGTCTACCATATATTTATGACTAATTTTAAATTTTATATAACTTTTATTTATTCTTTATATATATTTAAATTAACGGAAATATATATATAGAATATCTATTGAAAGAGTTTTAAAATTCTATTCTTTATCTGATTTAGTATATATCCTTTAACAATTAAAAATTTTAACTTTTTTTATTTTGTATTACTTGTTATATTAATTTTAAAACTACAAAATTTAAAACTTTCATATATTATTGAATAATTCCCATGTGTACTTATTTTTAGAGTGTTAAGAACGATTAAAAATGAAATAGACACTTTTTGTATTTTTGGATATCATCTTATATTTGCTCTTTTGAGATTTTTCTTGAAATAAATTTAAACCATAAATTTCTTTTTTTTAGAAAATATCTTTAAAATATTAAATTTTAAAACTTTGTTTAATTATTTAAATCTAAAAAGCAAATAAAAAATTTTATTAGTTACATATTATATTAAACGAGGAAATAATATTAAAAAAAAGACATGAATCTATTGACAGGAAAAAATAATTCACCTATTATTGAGAAGGAAGGTAAGAGATCATCCTCAGCAAATACATTTTCATCATCGGCTATTCATGCAGCTGCAGCTTTAATAAGTGCTGTCCCAGAAACAATAGCAATGAAAAAATGTGTACAAAAAAATGTTCCAATGACACCATTATCTGTAGTTGTAACTAAACAACTTGATGATGAAATAAATAATTCATCTCATAGGCATTCACTTCCAATGACATTATTAGCACCAGACATGTTACCTAAAAGAATACCATCATTGCGCAAAACAAGCTCTGCATTACAATTTCAGGTAATATTATTGTTATTACTATTTATAATATTTATAACCAACCACATACAATATACTTTTTCAAGAATCAGTCTCAATTTAAAAATGTTAACAAAAAAATATATAAAGAGATAAGAATACAATTTATTTTGTCATATATTTACAAGTGGTTTTTATTAAAAAGAATTTCCACTACCTCTAAAATAATTCCCCTATTTTACAAATAGAAGGTGTTTGTCAAGAAAATAATTATGATATTTGTCTTGTCAATTTCTTTTTTAACAACTAATAATATAGGTAGTTATGTTTGACAGAAATTTATATTATTATTCCTCTTAATTGTTTACTTGATATTTCAATATTTTAACTAAAAATATATTTTACATATCTATTACTAGATATAAGTTAAAATTATATTTGTCAACCAAAAATTTTGTACATGTTATTCTATTAACCATTAAATAATCATCTAAAACTAAAAATATTTACCATATATTTCATTCTTTTATCTTATACTTGTAGGTATATAATAAAAATTCTGTAGAATTAGATCAAAACTCTCCTACCAATCTCTTTTGTATACAATTATTTAAAACTATTCATTTACCTTAAACTTTTTGTGACGTTTATATGTATATATGTTAGAATTTATATATCTTGATCCCTATTACAAATACATCTACGTTGGTATGTATTAGACATTGAGTATATAATTAAAATGCCAAATATGTATATAACTTTATAGTTAATAAGATAAATTTGAATATTATTTGTGAGATATACCTTATGATCTTAATATTATTCGCTATCCCTACCCCCCTTTTTAATACTCCTTTTTCATACATTCACTTTTTAACCCCGAATTTTAATTATATATAGATATACAACATTTAGGTACAATAATAAAAATATTTGTATATATTAAATACAATATATATTCTATCTTCTATTAATAATTAAAGTTCCCCATCTCTATTTCCTCATTCTTTATAATTTAAATACTTTTATCTATCTTAACATTCCATCAAATTTACCAATACATTGTACATATATAAAAGAATATTTATGGTTACTTAACAAATGTTTTTAAAAATATTACTTTAAATAATTTTATTATAAAAATTAACCCATCCAACTATAATATATTTATTTAAAAAAAGTTTATCATAATATTGTTAAATAAACGAAAAATTTTCTTAGTAAATCATTTTTTTAATATATTATTTCTTTTAGTTATCAAAAACTAGAAATTTATCAACATCAACAACACCACCACCATCGTGTGTAATACCAGCCGCAACAACTTCCGCTCCAAATCAACAGAATCATCCTAATAGTCAATTTTTTCATAACTCAATCGATTCAAATTCTTCACTTACCGGATCAGTTAGTGCTAACAGTACACCTGGTAATAACTCTATAGATAGTTCATCTACAGCTGGTATCGTTAATACGAGTCGTAAAATTTCTCTTGGAATTAATACTCATCCCCCAATCACAGGTTATTCTTATCCACCACCAGAAGATCCAATGTCTGTTGCACAACAATTTCAACATCCATACTTATACTCAACAACAAATGGTACTGGGACAATTAATGGTCATCATCAACTTAACCTTCAAGGACCATCATCTTTTGGGGTTACTAGTTTTCAAATTTGTGGATGTCCATTAATTAATGGTATGCCTGGAATGCATGATGTAAATATATGTCATTATACAAATATGATTATGCCGCAAGAAGAGACTACTACAAAGAAGATACGATCAAGTACCTCAAATAGAATGAGTTTATTTTTTGGAAAGGTAATAATTTTTTAAAATATTTTACTTATATTTTTGTAGGAGAAACAAGATATGATATCAAGATTAAATGTATTAAAGAAAGAATGTTTATCAAGGAATGATTTATCAGAACTTGAACTTGAAAATCATTGGTCGTGTATTGTTACAAATAGTAATGATATGAGTGAGCATGAAAAAAAACAACAAGGTATTATATGGGAAGTAATTACAACGGAACAAAGATATATTTATCTCCTTAAACAAATGGATGAGTTATGTTATTATTTTAATGAAATGCAAAAAATTGGTTTTTTACGTGATATTAATGGTAGAACAGTATTCCTTAATTTTGCTGAACTTTTCCAATGTAATAAAGTTTTTTGGTCCAAAGCAATAGTACCAATATTAAAAGAAACTAGAGATAAAGGAACACCATTATCATTTAAACCACTTTTAGATGGTTTTGACGAGATAAATGAATGGTTTAAATGTTATATCTTTTTCAATTGTCATGCCAAAGAGGCTCACTCATATATACAAAAAAAACAATCTGATAATGAATTTTTTCATGAATTTATTGTTTGGGCTGAGTCACAAAATTCAATGAATAGGCAAAGATTATTAGATATTTTTACAGCTCCAATGCAGCGTATGACTAGATATGCATTATTAACAAAAACTTATCTGGAAACTATCGGTAATCGTGAGGAATATGATTACACGAAATCTATCTATGATAAGATTGATGAAGCTAATAGTATTATGGATATTGAGATAGCCCAAAATATGATGAGAAATCAACTGGAAGAGATAATGTCTTGTATAGAGGGATATGATGTTATTGACAATGATGAATTTTTCAGACTATATAAAAGAGGTACAAGGAACGTCCTTAATTTAAATCAACCGATGCCGTATTTAATGGGTCCTCCACGTTTTAGAAGAGTATTTTATAAAGGTGATATTAAATTACGTGAAAATAGAAATGGACCAAAGACTGATGTTTTGTGCTTTGTGATGACTGATATGTTTTTAATATGTAGAATTGTTAATAAGAATAAGGACCGTCTTAGAATATTTAAACCACCAATGCATATAACAAATGTAGTATTTTATCCATGTCAAGACTATACTGGTTTTTACTTAGTTTATACAAATGAATTTGATGCTTTGTCAGGATTATATGTTATGCAAACATCATCACATGATGAAACTAGACGATGGATTGAATTTTTATCCTTGGCACAGGAGGAATTTAGAACATTAAGAAGACTTAATGAACCATCATATGAAATGAATCCTATCGATGATATGTCACTTCAACAAGCACTTCAGATGCACCAATTACCGGATAATCAAGGTCCTTATCCTTGGTTATCACATAGCAGAAGAGTATCTCATGGAATGACTAATCCTCAAATTGAAGGATATATGACACCTGATCAAGGCTACGTTCATAGAAAAAGTAATAGTATGGATTCACAGGTTATTGCATTGAATAACCAAAATATGGGAGGTGGTGGAAATAGTATTAGAAATCAACATGTTAGAAGTTCAACAACTCTCTTAAATCAGGATAAAGAGTATCCTGTTATTAATGGTATAATAAGAGGACCACGTAATACAACTGTTAACATTCAAGGTAACCCACCACCAGATAGATCACGTAAAAAGATAAATACATCTATCGATATAATTCAACCTGTTTCAATGGCCCATTCAAAATCAAGCATTGATATGAATAATTTAAATAAAACAACTAATGAAGAATCAGGTAATAACATAAGTATACCAAAAGTAAGATCTAGATCAAATAGTTCCGGAAATTTAAAGGTAAAGGAAGATGAAAAATCAAGAAGTCCCAGTCCCAAAGATAATGAGAGTAGAAAGGTTAATAAAAAAGATGATGTTAAGGAGGATGAGAGATGTGGTATTAATGAAAAAAAGAAAGAAGGCAATTTAATTAAAAACGCTTCATTGGATGAGAAGAATGTTTTAATGAAGGGTAATGTTAATGGTACAATAAAAGAAGAAGATCAAAAGTGGTAGTGATGTATATTTATTACCATCAGGTAACACTAGTAATAGTAGTAGTGGAATATTTGGTAGGAGATTTGAAAGGAGATACCATACAGCTGATCAAATAGATATGATGAAACCTAAAGGTACTTTTCAAACAAGTATACTAAAACGTTTCTCCTTAAATTTATCTAATGCCGTTAGTGGTTCATCAAAAAAAATAAGCAATCGTATATATGATCAGAATACCAAAAAGCATAGTCAAACATCAACTGTAACAAGTAGTGAAAGTTTTGGTTCCTCAACGTCGGGTATCTCATCGGCATCCTCTCATGATACAACTGGTATTATTATTGACAATCATGATTCCTCTGAAAGCTATAGAGGAATGAAGAAGAGTAATATTGGAAATGTATCAATTCCAGAACATTCATACGAAAAAGGAAAGTTATTTAAGGGAATGAATGATTCAAAGGTGTTGCATATTCATTTGGAGGAGGAGAACACTAATAATGAAGATGTTACACCATCAGATGCCTTTAAATCGGCAAGTTCAACACCACCACCCGTACCACAAGTCTCACCACCACCGATAAGTGAAGGTGATGGAGAAGGAGGTGTTTTTGAGCAGGAACAAGATATTATCAAATATATTTTAGATAATAAATTGGAAACCTCAGATGTATAAATTTACTCAACAGTCAAAAAATAAAAAAGCCAAAAAAATATAGATAGAGACGAAAGTTTGTAGATCATCAATTTCTTTTTATTATTATATCAGACAGTTTTTTCTCACATATTTTTACAGTATTTACTTATATCTCAATTCAAATATTTAAGTTTGCTTATTTTAACGGGGAAAAAACAATTTATTTTTGGAGAATGGAAAAAAAAATATTATCAAATTTTCTTTTTCACTATGGAAAATTTGGTATAATTTAATTAATTCATTGACCTGTATAATGATGGCAAATAAGTAAATACATATTTAGTAATAATTAATTTTTATAAAGCTTTCTTCATACGAAAGCAAAAAAAATACTATGTGATAACCAAAACCTATCCATTGTCTATAAATCAAAGAATTAATACTTTAAAAAAATACTTTTTTCGTTGTTATTTTTTTCATTTACACTTTTTATAATGTATTTTATGGATGAGACAGATGAAAAACAGTATACCTATGGTAATTGTGATGATAATGTTTCATTGTCACAAATAATTTAACATAATGATATTATTAATATATAATTGGTAGAGAAATAAAAAAGTTTATGGATATTATACGTTGACTTAATTTTAATACACTTAAATTAATTTTTTCTCTTTTTTATATACATATTTATCATAATAAAAAAATTTATTATAAAATCCTTGTTTTAATCTTTCTTATTTTTGAATGTTGAAGACTTTGAAGAAGTTTAAAAATTTTAGCATATAAAATAATTAATGACAAGTTTAAAAGTGCCTCAAGGAATAAGCAGACAAATATGGTAAATATGTTTCGGTAATTCTCATTCATCCAGAAGATGTGTTTTATCTTTAATTAAAAAGGCTTTTTTATTAGTCAAATTAAAGTAATTTTCGCGTAACTTTTTAAAAAATAAACTGTTAAAAAAACAAAAATTTCCTAAAATTATGACTAATAGGCTTAATTAATTTTTCAGTAAATTTCTAAGGGAAATAAAAACAAGTTAGGAGAATGATTATGAAGGAAAATTTTCAAATATATTTAACATAAGAATATATTAATAGCTTTTTAGATATAAATTATGCATTTCCCATTTGAAAAATGAAAAATCTCAATGTATAAAAAGAAAAGATACTTGTTTAAAGATTACTCATCAAATTACCCTTTTATGTATAAATGAAAAAATATAAATAAACTTATAATGTTAATGAATATACCAAATCATCATGCATATAAAAGATCTTATAATCTAGAAAATATATATAAATATATCATTATTTTTCAAAACTATATATCACATAAAATTACTTACTTTTCTTTTAAATATATATTGCATGACTAAAATTTTAAAGATATCTTATTATAAAATTAAGTGATTGATGTTCATTTGTCATATATCAATGTCATTAATTTCAATTTAGGATGCCTTTTGGATATATTATTTAAATAAATATCTTGAATAAAATTGTATTTGTTTCTTTACTTTTCTTTCATAACCATTTTACACTTTTTAAGATACAGTATTTTAATAATAACAATAATAATAATATTTTTCCATTTTAAATTCCTATAATATAATATCGAAACGATTTTTGACCTGATATTTTTTTTAAAAATAAATTATATATGCTTAATGTTTATGTACTTTCTTCTTTTAATAATACCTCACACCAGGATATTTTTAAAATTTTATTATAAACAATCTTTAATACCACATTTTTATAGAGAGAAAAGTTTGAGTGT
Organism: Strongyloides venezuelensis; assembly: GCA_963280985.1. Classification (NCBI taxonomy): domain Eukaryota; kingdom Metazoa; phylum Nematoda; class Chromadorea; order Rhabditida; family Strongyloididae; genus Strongyloides; species Strongyloides venezuelensis. The sequence goes on along the minus strand of CAUJLX010000001.1, from coordinate 6,265,941 downwards.
GATAAAAAGGAGATTATGATTGGAAAATTATCCTATTTAAATGTATTTTTTATTATTTATAACTATTTCTTTTATACATTGTGAAAGTTTAAGACCAAATAATATTGCTATTAATGAAAAATTAAAACATATTGAAGTGGATTCTTCTTGGTTAGATAAAAATGGAAAAAAAGTACAAAGGGTATGTAGAAGCATAATTATATTGTTATTATTTTACAAATGCCTATATATACTTAAATAACAATATATTTATAGGTTGGATTAGATGCTAGTGATGCTGAAAGAGTTATTCTAAATCTATTAACAGAAAATAAACAATTTTCAGCCTCAGCACACGGCAATGTTGCTGCTGCTGAGACATCCGATGGTAAAAGAGCCCAAGTACAAAAATTAGGTGATAAAGGTGGTATAGCTACTGTTGATGGACATAAAGGGCAAATAAAATTTAAAGAAGACGAGGAAGGAAAACATGCTTTGTTGAAAGCTGACTCTAAGTATGATTTAGATACTATGGTTATTGGTGACATCAAAACAGTTGAAGGAACAAAATTTAAAGCTACAAATGATAGATTTAATTTTAATCTCAATCCAAATAATATGGATAAAAATGGTGGTGAAGGAATGTTGGGATTTAATGATAAAGAAAAAAACACAAAGGGTAATTACGCATATACTATTAAACAAAATGGTAAAAAAACAGAGGCAGAAATAACGTCAAAGAGTTTAGGTGATAAAGATGGTTTTCTTGATAACCTATTTAATAGACGTTCTGATAAGTACAGATGCGTTGCTGAGACACCAGGAATATCACAATGTTATGATGAACAAGGAAAGAGTGTTGGTAAAGTTGTTGCTGATAAAGCAGGAAATACTGTTGTATATAATGATAAAGATGTCCCAATTGGTACCGGTACTGTTAAAAAAATCGGTGAAAGATCATATGAAGCAACAATATCAAAAAATCTTTTTATTGCACGTCTCAAAGATGCCAGAAGTCAAAAATGTTGCAAAGAAATTAGTGGTAAAGATTGTATTGCACCAATAAAATTATCTAAACCAAAATTTTCTCATCCAAGTAGAACTGATGAAAATGGTACAAAACATTTAACATGGCCAGATTGTTTTGATATGAGTATTGAAGTTACTCTACCTAAAGGTATTCACATAGATAAATTGGCTATGAAATTGGATGTTAATATACAACCTATAGGAAAATTAAGATGTATGGATGTAGCTACATGCGGTAGAGAGTGTTTTTATTGTGATTGGTGTAAAGAATCTAGAAAATTAAAACTACTTGAAAATAATGATGGTAACTTATGTAGATCAACTGATGAAAGAACATATAGATTAACTGTAAAATTATGTCCTCCACCCGAAGATCCTAATTTTACAATGTGTAGTGCATTCTCAAAGTCTGTTTGGCAAAAGGATTATTGGCAAAAGGAAGGTGCTGTTGATGTTTGGATGAAATTCTATGAGAGAGGAAGTAATAGAGCACAACTTGAGGATGAATTTTTTGCTCAAATCGATAATCCGATTCTCGGCAAAGCATTTAAATTAGCTATAATTGCTGAGTGGTTAGCTGCTAATTCACTTGATCAAGGCTCATATCAACCAAGTAATGCTGAATTACTAGAATATTGGGTTAGTAAAAGAAATCCAGATACATTATTAGCATGTGAACATGCTGTTGTTGATTATGAAATTGAGGGAGCTAAAGTTAAGAGTAATCTTTTGTTTGAAGCAGCAACCACAGCAGGAAATGTAAGTTCATCTATAATTATTTTCTTATAAACAATCTATATATGTATTATTTTAGATTCCCAATATATTTAAAGATAAAAAGTGTAGTAAATTTGAGGAATTCCAAGAAAAAAGATTCCAAGAGGAGGCAAGGAGTTATAAACAGCGAACAGGGGGTGGATCTATTTTATCAGGGCTTAAAAACTTATTTGGAAATAGAGGTTAAAAAGTAATGGATTTTAGTTGCAATTATCATTTTATACTTTTGTGTGCCAAGCAATTATACTTGAATATATTTTAATTTGTTTTTTTTATTGTTTTATATATATACATATATCTTAATGAGATGCCGGTTGTTAGGTGAAATGAGAAAAAGAAGAAATAAGAAAATAGAGTAAGTGAGAAAGAGTGATAAAAAAGAAGAAAAAGAAATGTATATAAAATTTTAAATATAAAAAAGGACATATTTTGACTAATTTTATTATTATTTGTTATTTGTAAAAATATAGTTAAGTAAATATTTTAAATTTTTTAAGTTATTCTTATTTTAATTTTCTTTTTCTATTTGTTCTTTTAAGTCAATTTATGGAGGATTTTATATATCTTAAAATTTCTTTTCATTCCATAATAGTAAATCAAGATAAGATTTAGAGGAAGAAAAAAAAGAAAAATTCGTTTTAAAGGAAGTTTTAAGGTTGAATAGATTTTTTTATTACTATCAAAGGAAGTTTAAGAAGTAGTTTAAAAAAAAGTTTACCAAACTTTTATATATGTTTATTCCTGGTTCTACTTTAAAAGTAAATGTATTTTTATTGTCAAATTTCTTTTAATTCCCTCATACCATTAGGGATATTTAAATTAGATGGTGTTACTTAAAAAATTATTTATATATATTTTGAAAGAAATTTATACATCTACCAGAAGGTAAAACGAAATACAGTAATTAATCATAAATGAAATTTGTTTTTTTTAAATTTCACTCTCTATACAGTGGATTTTGAATTATTTTTTAGTTTTAAAACTTTGATGCGCAAACTTTTTACATATATTATTATTGCTCCTACACCATAAGCTTTAAAAATATTGGGAGTGTACTTTGTTAAGGAAAAGCAATTTACTGACTTTAACTGTCTATTTTATCATTTATTTTCTTATTATGATTATCACGTCCATAAAACCTCAGTTTCTTTTTTTCTACCCTCCAAATAATAACAAACCTTATGTGGGTTTGTAAATTATTTCTATTCATATTTAAAATAATCATAATTTCGCACACTATACTTTCAAAGAAATTGCCATTCCAATTTTGTTTAATTTTACCAAATATTGCTTATTAGATATCCTTTGTAATAAATATTTGAACATAAAAGTATGCTTTATAATAGCTACTATCTAATAAAGTAAAATTTTACTTAATTTACATTTAAAATTTTTATTACTAAGTTAAATAAAAGTTTTTGTTACATTTATAAGTTAACTTTCAACTTTTTATCTTTACTTTTCGATTATCTTATTCATATTTTGAATATAACCATAAATACATGTATCTAATACTTTATTTAGTTCTTAAATTACAAACATATTGGTATAAATCATTTTATGTATATATCTGTATTTGACGACTTTAAAGTCTTTAGTTAACACCGTTATATGGTAAGCTTTCATGGACATTAGCTATCATTTCAAAGGATTAAGACTTTCTTTTTTAAATAACATTTGTAAATATGATATAACTATATAAAATTTATTAAAGCCCAACCTTCTTTATTTCCCCTTTTTTAATTCCACAAAATTAATATCATTAATATAAAAACCTCATGTCCAAAATATTTTTCTTTTCTTAAACCATTAAAAAATTATCGCCTCTTAATTTTATTCATTCAAATGTTTCACATATATTTATTCCTTTTCAATTATTTTCAATTCACAAACAAATTAACCATAGATTTATCACAATTATATTCAATGTAAATAATATATATAATTAACTATATATAAACATATTTTTACTTAAAAATATATAGTACTATGTTTAAACAACAAAAATACCCCTAACTTTTCGATATTTCCGTATCAAATATTTAAATTTTTAAACATAATTTTGTGTAATTATAGTTTTGTATTATTTTTATTTTCTATCAATATAGAAAAGAGAATGGATCGGGAGATGAGATTGAGAGCATTTATGGAAGATTATACAAGATTGGTACAACTTTTAGATAACGTAATTACCATAAACGAAACATTAAAAAATATTGAGCTCATAGTCGCAATTCTTGTTATAGAAGTTATTGGATTAACTTTTGTAAGTTTTTTTATTTTTTACCCCGATTATTATATAAAAAAATAATAATGTTTTATTGTTATAGCTTGCTGTATTAACGATATTTTGTAAGAAGTGTTGTTGTGTTGAAAGTCATTCTAGTTACGATGTTACATCAGGTTCTGTATATAAACAATCGGATAGTAGATTACCATCAATAGCTAATGGTACTTTTAAAACGTCAGCTAAAAGTACATTACTTGATAATAATCCAATGTTAAATACAGGTAATGTAACTAAACGTGAATCATTTGGTACCAGTGGATGTCGTGAAAAGACGTCAATTTTATCTAGTGGTGGTTCACCAATGGTTCCCTCTCAAACAATACCAACATTTTTTAAATCAACAACTTTAACAACAACAGGACAACAACCATTAACAGCAACAACAGATTCTCCAAAACGTTCCTCCATAGATATTATTAATAATTATTCATCGTCAAAATTATAACCGTAAAAGTTATTCTAAATATTATTTACAGGAAAAAAATAATTATAGTTGAAATAATAAAGAAAGACAAAATTTAGACCACCAGTAGGAATATTTTAAAAATAACATCTTTTTTAGTCATATGAAATCTACTGGAATTGATAAATTTTATAAATGGTTACTTCCAAAAAAAATAATAAAATGACAACAAACCCCAAATAATATTTGTTATAGAAATAAAATAATAAATAAAGATTTATTTATAAAATGGTAACCATTTATTTGTAATTTAATTTTACAAAAAAAAATAAAGGAAAAGAAATAACTACGTTTGATGTTCTTGCAAAAATAAAGCATTTTTTAAAACTACTTTTTATTTTTCTTGTATTTATGTGTATATTAAAACAATCATTAAAATAATAAATTAATTATCTTGTTACGTGTAAATTTTTGAGCTATGAACAAAAAAAAGATTAAACATATTTTTATCTATCATCTCTATAGAAAAACAACATTGTTTATAATCACATTTTTGAAATAAAAAGAAAAAAATAGTTAAGAAAAAAGTTATTTGTAAAAATGTGTGAAACTTTTAAATGATTCATTCCTTGAATAATGATTATTTTCAATATTTTCACAATTATTGTTCTTAGTCTTAAATAAAAATGCATAATTAAATCGCATATATTTTCAATATATCTTGTGATTAGTGTAGATATTTCATAATTTTTAGTCTTCCATTTTTATACATTCAATATATCTCAATAATCATTAATATTTAGTTATATAAACTGTTATATCTAGGAAGCCTTCATCCATTAATAAATATTAATTTTTTTATTGTTAAAAATAATTAAATATTTCTTCACTTTGATTATTAAAAATTTATAAAGAGGATAAAAGATTTTAAAGTATTTTTATTTTAATAGATATATTAATAACAACACAGTATTAGTCAAATGAGAAATGAAATAATTTGTTTACTTTTAATTATTCCCTATTAAGAGTATTTATATACATACTTAGATGGATAGACGAAATTTTGTATATATAACTACAAAATACAATTAAATGAATAGATCCCATTTAATCTTTTACCAACCTTTTTTTCCACTCTAAATAAATAAAAATCACTTGTTTTTCACTTTATCTATTCTTTTTTTATTTATCTATGTATTACGAAACTAAGAGAAAAAAAAGAAGGAAAAACTTATCCCATATATATTATAAAGATTGAGAAAACTAAACTTTTTTCATAAATTCTCGTCTTTCGTAACGATTTCCCTGAACAGATAAATAAATTAAAAGTAAACAAAATGTGAAAACTGCACACATTTGACAAAACACACAGAGTACCTTATAATTGTCAATGTGTTAATATATTTTTGTCACTGATTATAAATAATCAAATAACATATATATTTTATTTTTTTTATATTTTTAACATTAAAGTGGTTTCTTTATTAAATGAGACACTACTTTTCATAATAAACTATTATTGAGAAAGTACTGAGAATGTATGATTTCGGATCGTAGAACAAATGTTATCAAATGTTATATTTGGAATATAATATTCCTATTTAAAGTGTCACTACACCAAACTTTATTTGCTAGTTGTCCTCTATTGTGTTTTAATCATCCTTATCATAAAGGATAATTCTTTTAATATTAATTAAATTGTCATATAAAAAGAGTTCATTCTTATAATTTGTGCTAAGGAGGATTAACTTTAAAAATTTTTACTATTTAGGATGTTTTAAAATTAAACAGGATGTCCCACGTAGGTTTCCGTGATAGACGTTAAAATTATTTGTTTGAATTATAAAAATGAGTATAAATTTCTTATTCCATCATTAAGATCTTTGTTGTACACCATGTACAATTTTCATATCAATTTTTTTGATAATACTTCGCTATAGAGATGAAAAATAAATTTTATTTTTATCAAACATTTATAATAATGACTCACATATTACAAAGTATTATTGATAATTTATTTATAACATATTGGCGTAGGAATATATTTATAAATCTACATATTTATATTTTGGCTGTAATAATTATACATAGTAATGAAGTAATAAGCTATAATTTTTTTATTTCAAGACATTACAGCAACAAAGTTGTATTAATTAGATTATAATAATAGAAAAAAATAAGAACATTTTATTTTGAATTTAAAAGTTTATGAAGCTTTAAATAGAGGTTAATTTACCTTTTTTATTCTGTATAATCTTAAGTATAAATATACTTTTGTTAAACCAAACTTACTTATACATAACTAATAATTTTTTATACATCAATAAAAAAGTAAAAGTGAATAATAAAATGACAATCATGTTTATCAATGTGATAATGTAAAATTTTTTTTTATAAAAATAATTTTATTTTTTCCTAAACGCATCCTAATAAGGTAAATTTTTAACAACTTGGTTGTTTTCACCTAATCGGAATGCCATTTTATTTAGATGATATAAATATTTAGTTTTTTATTAGATATATAAATATTTTTTCCAAGTACCTTTGCATTATTTAATATTAATAAATATTTAGAAGGAACTTATTTTTATAATTTTTTTCTATTACATTACTTATAAGATATAACAATTTCTTATATATGAGTCATATATAGATATGACATATGTAAAAATATACATTAGTTTTCGAAATAATAAAAAAAAACATTTTAAAATATTGACAAGCTACTTTTGGTAGCAATAAGCTTTATAGAGAAATTCTTCTGTAGAAATATTTTATGTTGTGTGATTATTATATAAACATATGAACGAAAACTGTTACAGGTTGTTAGTTTACTTGTCCATGTATGAAAATGAGAATAACTAAAATTTGTATTACAATTAATTTATTGGTGGTAAAAAAATGTTTTAATTGTCAAACGGAGTGTTGTAAAATTTAATCGTAATCGTTAATTGTTTATGATCCTACAAATATACATATTTCTAAAAAGCAGGCATATTATAAATGATTTAATTTTATTAACAAACTTTTTATTAATGTAATATTAATGAAATTTTCTTCTAGTAACGTCAATAGGTTAATCTCTGATCATAATTCCTTTGAAAGCTCTTTTGATTGATTTTTTTCCCTATGTATAGATATGCAACATTTTATATGCATAACATTATAAATGAATTGATTTTAATAAGAAAAAGTTTTATACCTATCAACGAGACTTTTTAAACTTTTAAGTTAATCTTTTTAAATATATTTATTCTCGGTATCATTTTATTACTTTGTCCTATAAATAATTGGTGTAGAGAAAAAATTTCTCTCTTATTTTTTATTTATAAGTGTTTACAAGCATGTTGTAAGTGGTAATTTTGAACGTAAATTCTTATTTCTTTAACATTCTTGTTAGTATTTAAAATATTATTTTTACTATATATCATTTAAAAAGTTGGAGAATTTTTAAAAGTCACTCTAAGGTTAGACAACTTTTATTTGTCATTCGTGTAATTCTAATTCCCAAAATTTTTCACGTTTTTTCGTATGGCTTTTATCATTAGTAGGAATCTACCGTTTTTTATATATGTCCTTTTTATTGGAAATTCAAATAAAAGCAGAAGTTTTTACTAAATCACAATGTACTACTTGAAGGGAATAAATTTGATAAATCAAATATTTCATCATCAAAAGAGATGTAAACAAAATTGGTTGATTTTTTTGCAACGAAAAACATTTCCAATTGGCTTTATAGTTACATCATCCCTTAAATTGTTCGTTTTTATTTTTAGTACAGTGAATGGTTATAAAATAATCATCATTATGACAAAATATTATATATTAAGTAACCTTTTTTTTATTTTTTGTCATAGATATGTTTTGAAATAGTTTTAAATGTGCCACATCAATATTTTATGAAAAGCTTGCTTTATTTTGAACAATTGTTCTTAAATACTAAGTTCCTAGATCATAATTAAGGAAAAATGTCATATATAAGAGAAAACATTTCTATAGGGGGAATAGCACTCTATTATAATTTCTCCTAAATAAATAAATGTCATTGTTTTTCTAAGTTGTAGTTATTTTTGATGGTGAGTTGTCAGAACTTTTCACCATTTTTTTTATGTCCTTTATGACGAACCCTTTCTTTTTTTTTCTTCTCATTTCATGTGATTCATAAAAAAACCATATTGGAATAAGAATAACATTAGTTAACATGAAAATGATTTAATTATTATTACTTAAAAAAATACAAGCGTAGGAAAAATTTTAATTGTCTTTTCTATGTCTTTGTGATATACATTTTTTGTTTTATCAACAAAATATTATTTTAGTAACTGTATACGTGAGATAAGGAGGTTAAAATCGTTTGTTAAAATATCAATTTTAAAAAGAATAATGCATGTGTTTTACTTTATCATTTTTAATATTCTTTTGTTTAGGTTATTATCTTATTCCATTGATGTTTTAATTTTAAAATTTCTTATAATGTATATAAGTTTTTTTGCCTAACTTTTGTTAGCCAGATTATTTTTTCTTTGTACATACCTAATGAGTCATGAAATTTAATACCTTGTTTATGAAATATAACCTTTTTTAAAGATTAGTTTGGATTTTTTAGCGTATACTATTACGGTCTTCTACATTCTTTCCCTCCATTAGAAATATATTTTTTATGAAGTTTTTTATATTAAAAAAGTTGATTAATCATATTTATATTAAAATATATGAGGATCATATTTTAATATGATTAATAATTATTGTCTATAAGTTAAATACTTAATAAAGAGTTATGATCTATATTATATATGTTTACAAAAATATTTGTTTACACATAAATTTCGAGGTCGTTCTACCAATAGCTATTTAACTAATGGCATTAGTATGCACATTTATCCTTCACTTTTATACGAGAAAATTCATTCTACAAATATCATTGTATTTAAGCATCAGGTTTTTTGGGAAGTTAAAAATTAGATTAAAATCTATCCTTGTAATTATCTAAAATTATACCTGATACCATTTCTTTATAGTACTAACTTCTTATTCCTTAATTTTTTTACTCTTTAATCTAAATACAATTTGATAGTTACCTTATCATATTTTTTTTAATAATAATGAATTCTTATCAATTTTACCCCTATTATCGGTCATTTTTATATGACCTTACTTATCTAATATAAATATTTCTTAAGTTAGATTAAACAAAATTTAGCATCATATTATTTAAAGTTAATGTTAATGTTACAATATATTTTAAACAATATTTTAAATATTTATTCAATATTATTGTTCTATAATTAATATTTTCCTTTTTTCAGGCTCTAAATGAGAACTAAACTAACATATCTCAGTTTAACTATTATATTATTTTTTACTACCAATAACTTCATACCTTTTGTTCCAGGAGCACTAGGTGGACACGTTCCAATACGTAAGGTTATTCTTTTGAAGTAATAATAAGCTAATGATAATTACTTTTTTAGAATGTGAGAGCGATTCATTTTATTGTGGTGACGGAACATGTATACAAAGATCTTGGTATTGCGATGGTGATAAAGATTGTGATGATGGAACTGATGAAAAAGATTGTTATAATCTTAATCCCCATGATTTTTGTAACAATAGTACTGAATTCTTCTGTCATAAATCACTAGTCTCAAGATATAGTGATAAATCTATGAATCTTGGTCATTCATCGCATTCTTTCAGAGATAAATATTGTATTCCAGTAGATTATCAATGTGATGGTCATGACGATTGTGAGGGAGGTGAGGATGAAGATAATTGTGGTGATAGATTAAGATGTTCTGAGGGTACATTTAAATGTCCACAATCTGAAAATGACAAATTAACATGCGTACCAGATGCCTGGAAGTGTGATGGCTCATATGATTGTTTTGATGGTTCTGATGAAAGAAATTGTACAGTTAACTCAGTTTGTACAAATTCTCAATTTTTATGTAAAAATGGACAATGTATTTATAAAAAATGGGTATGTGACGGTGAGAAAGACTGTAATGATGGAAGTGATGAAAGTGATTGTCATGAAGATTGCGATACCGAAACACACTTTAAATGTAAAGATGGTAGTCGTTGTATACCAATTCATTTACGTTGTGATGGTGATTCAGACTGTATTGATCATTCTGATGAACATGATTGTAATTCCTTCATGCCAACTCATACCAAACAATGTAGTGCTTATGAGTTCAAATGTGCTTCTAATACTCGATGTATCTCATCAAAATGGGTATGTGATGGTGATGTCGATTGCTCTGATGGTAGTGATGAAAACAATTGTACAGAAAAAGTATGTACTGTAGATCAAAAGAAATGTGATAGTGTTTGCAAACCAAAAGATTTATGGTGTAATGGGGTTGTTGATTGCAATGATGGTACTGATGAATTAAATTGTGCATTTTTAAATAATATTACAATTTGCGATCAAACAAGACAATATGAATGTTTAGACAAGCCAACAGTTTGCATAAATTATGAGGACTTATGTAAAGATGAAAGTCCAACAAATAATTGTATAACATCTGTTTGTAATAAAGTTGTACATTCATGTAAAAAGGATTCACCAAACTGTTATTGTCGTAATACAAAGTATAACGGATCAATTTGTTATTGTAATAAAGGCTTTGAACTTCAAAATGAATTTTGCGTTGATATTAATGAGTGTAAAAATGAAGGAACTTGTGATCAAATATGTTATAATAAACCAGGAACATATGAATGTGATTGTTATCATGGATTTCAGCTTGTTCCAGTTGATAATAAAACAGTTATCTCACATAAATGTCGTGCATCAGGATCAGATCCATTATTGTTATTGACAAATCGCGCTTCCATTAGGCAATATGATATGACAAAGCACGTTGTATCGCCATTAATCTCATCACTAAAATCAGCCGTTGCTATGGATTATTGGCATAAAAATGGTATAATAACATGGTCTGATCTAGTTAATGAACATATTATGTCATGCCAAATGGACCATAAAGAACCTGTGTATAATATTAGTAAATGTAATGAGGGAAATGGTACAATTATTGTTAGAAATGTTACCAATGCTGATGGTTTAGCAGTTGACTGGGTACATGGATTATTATTTTGGACAGATTCTGTTAGAAAACATATTAGTGTTGTTGATATTAAAACTGGTAAAAATAAGATTCTTTTTAATACCTCCCTTGATGAACCCAGGGCTATTGCTGTAGACCCAGCTTCAGGACTGCTTTTCTGGACAGATTGGGGTAAACAAGCTAAAATTGAACGTGCTGGAATGGATGGTAATCATAGGACAATTATTGCATCAGGTGAACATATTAAATGGCCAAATGGTTTGACACTTGATATTCTTGATAAAAGAATTTATTTTGCCGATGCTAAAATTAAAATCAATTTCGTCAATGGACTATTGGGGAAATAACTTACGTACTGTTATTCATTCTCATGAAAAACTCAAACATCCATTTTCCTTAGCAGTATTTGAAGAAAAATTATACTGGAGTGATTGGGATAGGGATGGAATAGTTAGTGCAAATAAATTCAATGGTGATGAGGTTACGGAAGTTTTACGACATGTATCAACACCAATGACTGTTAGAATTTTCCATGAAGCTGTACAACCAGATCATCCTGATAAATGTCAATCAAATAAATGTACTGGTTTATGTTTACCTAAAGCACATTATCGTTCTGATGTTGAGGAACAGAAAAAAATATACGATGAGTTACCATATTCGTGTGTTTGTGATGATGGATCAATCCTTGTTAATGAAGTGTGTGTACTTAATCATGCGGTTTCAGATTTTATCAAGGAATCAACAGGAGGTCGAACATCTACAATTGTTATATTTATTCTTCTAACAGGTGCTGTTGGAATAATTGGGGTATATTTATCAACATTGTTTTTACATAATTTTAATAATTTTTTCTTATAGTACTCATTTTACTCACGTCGCAAGCGTCCAGTAAATCAATTTATAAGATTTAATAATCCAGTATATAGAACTACAATTGAGGATGGATCCCATGATATGGATGATATCAATGACCGAACATCTGCTGTTAACATAACTAGGACTCTTCCAAACTCAACAAATTCACTAATTGATCCAATTAGTAATCTTCAAGTTGAAAACCCACCTTCATATTCCTTTGCTAATCCAACATTTGGAGACATTCACACATAAACCAAATCTCTATCTATCAAAGAGTGTTTTTTTAATACTATAAATTTATATTTTTTTTCAAAACAAGACAAATTTATTTTATTCTGTGCAATTTCAACAAAGCAAATAATTTATTAAGTTACAAAAAGATGAAGAAAGAAAAACTCTACGGGCATCTATTTTTTTATGTGTGCCTGGAAAATGGGGTTGTTAATTTTTTTTAATTGATAATGTTGAAAAAATCTGCATTTATCAAATATTCACTTTGAAGATTGGTTTCTTTGTCAACTTGTCTCGAGTTTAGAAGGGTAACTGTGATTTAAATATTTTTTGTATAAATTTATTAATATTAAAATATTTTCCTCATATATTAAGTCAATAATATGTATTATTTGTATGCGAATAAATTTTAAAATATATATCAAAAAATTTAATTGTTTCGGGAAGGAAGAAAGAGGAGATGGCTAACTTTTGTAAAACATCGTACATCAAAATTTTATAATAATAATAATCCTATTAAGCACTATGCTGAATTTCCATATAGATAAAAAATAATTAAAATGTAAAGTATCTACTAATCATCTATAGAAATTGTCTATATAATTTCAATAGAAATATCAAATTTTCCATTATTATTTTCCATTTCGCAATCTTACGTTGTGTTCTTGATTTTAGCATCAAATATGACAGAAAAGAAGCCACGAATGAGTATATGTGCGGTTGAAGGTGCCCCACCACCAGCAACAATTACTCTTCCATCTCCAACAAATATTTCTTCTACAAATGAAAGTCAATCAGAAAAAAAGTATGTTTACAATTTTTAATTTATTTTATATTAATTGTTATACTTTAATTATGAAATAGTTTAAAAAAGTCATTATAAATTGGTAGTTTATGTGATCTTGATAAATATATTATTTGTCAATTATTTTGTTTTGGTAACTAATTTATAGTGATAAAATAAAGTAAAATATAAGTAGTAATTGTGAAATTTTTCGACAGTTTATTAAGAATGTTTATTAAAAGTTTAGCGTGTGTAGATGAAGCAACAATATTACAATTAGATAATAATTTTTGTAACTAATCTTTAAAAATTATTATATACTGCCTAATTAATGGTGATATGTTGCAAGTAACATTTCTTTGCTAAAACTAATCGTATTTTTCAAGTATTATAGGTAAATTTTTGTAAAAATATTTGAATATCTAATTACAAAATAACTTTTAGAAAATTCTTTTACCAACAAATGTTTGTAATTGTTAAGTAGGACATTATATGACTAAATAAACATGTCAAAAATTTAGTATATTTTGCCATTGAAAATATAACTATCGTAAATGATAGTATTATAATGATCGAAGAAGTTTTATAGTTTAACGGATATCAGTATTTAGATATGTTACTAATTAATAGTTATAGTTCTTAAGGTTATAAATATTTGTGTTTACACCAATTAATAATATTATTATCATATACGTCTGTTATTGAAAATATATTATTATTTAAATATTGTAATTTGTTAATCTCATTAATTCGTTGAAACACATATTTATCCTTGGATTATTAAAAATTCCTTTTTATTTTAGAAAAAAATAAAAATAAATTGTTTATACTTTTGTGCGCTTTGTTGCATATTATTATTTATAACTTTTTTTTAGGAAAAACATTTTTGGAAAACTTTTTAATAAATCTACTAAGGAAGAGAAAAGTAGCAGTATTATGGGAAGAGGAAATAATGTTAATCCAGTAATTACAGATACTGGTATGAGTCGTAAGGATACTGTTACTTCTATGACAGAGTCCGAGGGTATGTTTTCATAATAATATAAATGAAATAATAAATAAGTTAAAAAAATATAAGGAAATTATACTCATTAGTCTATAATTGTTTTACTTTTTATTTGTTTTACCAAAATATTAACTAAATATAAAATAACAAAATAATTTATTAAACTTTTAACCATTTTTCATTTATTATGATTTATCATTTTTGAATGTCATTCTTTACAATGCAAATAAAAATATAAAAGACTATTTGCATAGATTAAATGTTTGTAACGACTTAATTTCTAATAGAAGTGATTTAAAAATATTTCTTACTATATTTATGTACCTGACATTGCAAATAATAGGAACGATAAGTATAATATTAATTTAAGTATTAGGAAAAAGAAAGTAATTGAGGAATTAAAAAATTTTAAGTAATATTAATAGTTACCCAATACACTATCTTATTAACGAAATTCTTGTTTTTAAATACATTTTTGCATTTCCATATAGTTTAGTAAAATTTAAATGCACTCCAAACAACTATTTTTATATAAATAAGCCAGATGTTTTTAATTTCCCTTATGCCTTACAGAAAATGCCTATAATGCAATTCATGATAGAATGCTTTTATTAATAGTGCACATATATACGTCTTCAAATGCCAGTTGTTTCTAGTATTTTCATATAACATTATAGACTATATTAAAATTCTATTCTTCCAAATATATTTATTAATTTTTATACTATTATCATTTTTATACCGTACGAAAAAAGTAATTAATTTTTTTTAAATAGTTTAAAAATATTTAATTTATTTTGAGGACTGACAAATAATAATTTATAAAATAAATAGTGGGATTTGTTTAAAATAATATTATACTCTTAATATATAAATCTTTAATAAATTCGTACATTTTAAATGATTAACATCTTCACTACTTGAATTTTATAATGCTTATACCATTAATATAATGATAACAGAATAAGTTAAATTTTGCGGGAAATATTTTTTATCTGACTCACTCTCTGGTTAGTCTTTTTTTAACCTATCATTAAACATAAAGAATATAATTTTATATTGTTACATTATAGAATATCATTATTTAGGAAATATTTTGTTTAATGAATGTTCTCTCCTCAAACAAACTTTACTATCCACATTGTAATCATATTATTTCATCATTTTTCTTATAACAATCTTAAATCTTAACATTATTTGAATTTTATATATAATATCGTTTTTTACTTATAGACTAACAAAAAAATTTCATCATTATATTGCTTTTATACTAAATACTAATAATTATTAACAAAAAAAGGTTTTATCTTTTTCTTTTTGTTTATCATTATAATTACCAACAAAGAGTATGAATACAAATTCATTCAATGCTGATGAGGAGAATCAAGAGAATGTTCCTGTTAAACATTTATCATCAAATCGTGTACCACCTTCCATAAGGAAAAAGATGTCCTTGAATACCCAACAACATCTTTATAGTGAAAATAAAAGATTTATGGTTAAACAGTTATCCAAAAGCGACTGCCACTTAAATGGGATCTCTGAACTGCCATGTACAATTCAAAGAGCCGAAAGTAGTCAGACTGAATGCCTTATTGAACACCAAGGAACATTAAATGTTCCAATTTCTCCAAATTCTATATCATCACCAAGTAATAACCTGCTTTCTAACATTATTCTTTTAAACTTACAACAAAATAAAGAAAAAAAATTTAAAAATATTGTAAAAAATTATTTTTTAATTAAATTTATTTTTTTTAGACGATGGTGCGAGAAATCTTTTTTCATGGGGTGGTTCGATAAAAAGAACTAATACAGTAACTGGAGGATCTACTAATGATCATAATTTAGCTTTATATGAGGATCAAAATGCAACATTCTTGAGTGCTTATTTTAGGGCTTATACAACACCTGGACCAAGTGAAAGGGCACATTCAAAGAAGGGAAAAGCTGATCTAGGAGTTATGCTTGGAGTTTACCTACCAACCATTCAACATATTCTTGGTGTTACCATGTTTATTCGTCTTGGATGGTGTGTAGGTGTTGCTGGAATTGGACAAACTTTTCTTATGTTATTCGTCTGTTGCCTCTGTGTATGCTTTTTCTTACGTTTTGTATTTATTTGTTATAATAATATTTTAGACATTTCTAACATGTATAAGTATTTCCGCTGTTGCCACAAATGGAGTTATTGAATCTGGAGGAGCGTATTTTATGATATCTAGAAATTTAGGACCAGAGTTTGGATCGGCAATTGGATTACTATTTTATCTAGCCAATACTGTTGCTACATCTATGTATTTAGTTGGTGGTGTTGAAATTCTACTTTTATACATAGCTCCTGGTTTAACAATTGGTGGGCCGGAAGTACAATCTGATACAGGATTATTTGGTATGATGACACATAATTTAAGGTTTTATGCTACAATCTTATTAATTCTTGAATTTTGTATTGTTGCTATGGGTGTTAAATTTGTTCAACTGCTTGCGCCAGTCTCATTGGTAACTGTAATAATATCAATTTTGGCATGTTATGCTGGTAGTATTGAAAAAACATTAAATCCTGATATGGGACCATATGTTTGTAAAATTGATAATCATTTACTTGTTTCTAAAATGTATATCCCAGAAGGTGTTGGTTTAGATAGAGTTTGTGAATTTTGTAATATGAATAATACATTGTTAATGGAAAATATTTGTAAAAATGAAACATGCCTTTGGGATATGAATGGACTTAAATGTGTAAATGGATTCCCTGGATTTACAAGTTCGGCAATGTTAGATAATGTAGGTCCAAATTATCCTGGTAAAAATGAATATACACATGGATCCGAAGCAGTTCCAAATGCAGAAATTTTCCAAGACGTTAGAACATCATTCTTTGTCCTTCTAGCCATATATTTTCCTGCAGTAACTGGTATTTTTACAGGTGCAAATATGTCTGGAGATTTAAAAAATCCTGGAAGGTCTATTCCTGTTGGTACAATTAGTGCTCAATTGACGACATCATTCATATACTTCTCATTAGCACTTTGCTTTGGTGCTGTCATTGATGGTGATGTATTAAGAGATAAAAATGGTTTCTCTTTAAATGGTGGTATGATTGTAGCTTCATTAGCCTGGCCATCTGACTGGATATTATTAGCTGGTTCATTTTTATCAACATTTGGTGCTGCATTACAATGTTTGTGTTCTGCACCACGTATTCTTCAGGGTATTGCAAAAGATGATGTCATCCCAATACTTTCTGTTTTTGCTAAAGTTACAAAGAACAATGAACCATTTTATGGATTGATTCTAACAACAATAATTGCTGAATTGGCCGTCCTCCTTGGTGCTATGGATTCTATTGCCGCTGTTGTTGATTTCTTCTTCTTAATGTGCTATGCTTTTGTTAACCTTATCTGTGCCCTCCATTCAATACTTGGAGCACCAAATTGGAGACCACGTTTCCAATATTATCATTGGAGCTTATCATTACTTGGTGCTGGACTTTGTTTCTTTATTATGTTCTCAACGCACTGGGATTATGCAATTATATCATGTCTTCTTTGCACAATAATATATAAATATGTTGAATGGAAAGGTGCTAAAAAAGAATGGGGTGATGGTATTCGTGGGTTAGCTTTAAGTACAGCACAATACAGTTTAATGAAAATCGAAGATAAAGCACCACATCCAAAGAATTGGAGACCTCAACTTTTAGTACTCCATTCAATGCCATGGTCTAAAGAATTAGTTGATATAAGATATTTGAATTTACTACACCTTGCATCACAATTAAAAGCCGGTAAAGGTTTAACAATTGTAACATCGTTTGTACGTGGTGATCCAATTAGTGTTGAGGATCGTGAACATGCCAATAAAGTTAGAGCACGTATGGAATTTGATATGAACAGTCTTCACTTACGAGGCTTCGCCAAAACATTATTATATGGAGAAAATCAAATAGCTGGTAGTTTGTCAACTCTTATTCAAAGCGTTGGTATTGGTGGTTTAAAACCAAACACATTATTATTAAGTTGGCCAATTCGTCGTGAAGATATTGATAGAAGTTTAGACTCTGAATATTTAACATTTACAGATAAAATTCATATTGGAGCTGCAATGAATATGTCACTTATTGTCGCTAAAGATATTACTGATTTCCCAACAACAACTAAGATGAATGGATATATTGATGTTTATTGGATTGTTCAAGATGGTGGACTTTGTATTCTCCTTGCATACCTCCTTAAACAACATAGAGTCTGGAGACATTGTAAACAACGAGTTATTGCTGTTGCTCAGAAGGATGATAATAATACAAAATTAATGAAAGATCTTCAAAATTACGTATATCAACTTCGTATTACTGCTGATGTTTGTGTTGTTGAGTTGAGTGATCCAACAATTAGTAAACATGCCTTTGAAAGAACATTATTAATGGAAGAGAGAACTAAGTTCCAGAAGGAACTTCATCAACAAAAAATTGAAGTAAGTAACAACTCTAATGGATTTGTTAATATTTCTCTTGCTGATACGCAATCACAAAGTAGTAAAATCATTGACGAAACCGTGGATACAATGGATGATTCAGTCACCAGTGAGGAAATAAAAACAGATTCATCTGATGATGCAAAGATAGATGAAAATAATGGTGAAGGAAAAACAAGCAAGTATGTTTTATTATGAACAAAAAATTTTTTACAATTAATATTTTTTAGGGGAAAGAAAACAGCTACATTGGCTATTAGTGAAGAATATGAGAAGAATAAAAAATTAAGAGCATTGGATAGGAAGAAAGTTCATAAGATGCATACAGCTGTACGTCTTAATGAATTAATACAAGAAAAATCAGGTGATTCTTCACTCATTCTTCTTAACCTTCCAAGGCCACCACATACCAGAGAAGGTTTAGATGATTATATTCATTATATGGAGGTTCTATCAGACAAAATTCCTCGAGTATTATTTGTCAGAGGTACTGGACAAGAAGTTATCACAACTAGTTCATAATTTTATGAATTAAAACGCGTTAAAAATTATTCAATATATATTTAATATTTAGATATATTTTCTGTAACAATATTCAACTTTTTTATGGCAAAAAACAAATCTAAATCTGGCAATTATTAATCATACATATTTTCACTTAATATCAATATATAGATGAAACTTTGTAGTATTTAATATCAACGTCATGTGAAACATTTAGCGATCCCTATAAAAAATAGACAAAATTGTATATCATTTGGTTCGAAAAAAGAAAAAAAACTATTTTGCAAATAGCTTTTTTATTAATTCACTAATATATATTTTTCTTGATTCTTCGTTAATCAAAACTTTATATATTTAACTATTTTGTAATGTAACGAAAGCATGAGTTAATAAAAAAAATACACAATAACGATTTTGTTTCTGTTTAAATTTTAAAATAAATAAATTTATGAAATATTTACATTTGTTATACTTTAATTATTATATTTAAAAAAGAGTAGAATAGTGATAAAATATGTACTTATAAATTGATTTTTGCGAGCTATTCATTTTTAACCCCTTTCCAATGCCATCACATGGAAGTACCAACTCCACCTGTTTGTTTAAAATTTTTTGTCCCCTTATATTTCACTTTATTTCATTTATTCTTTCAAATCTCCAATATTCCATGTGAACAAAATGTTGTAGTGTAATTATTATTATATTATTTTTAAAATTAAAAAATAATCCTATATATATTAGTATTAATATGTAAACATTTTTACCATAAATTAAAACTATAGACTACTTCCAATCTTTTACAAAATTAATAGCATTTTTCGCATTAGTACAATTATTAATAGTTGTGTATAGTTTTGATACATCATATATTCTTTCTTGTGATAATATACTTCTGTAATCATTTAACTTGTCACATAAAGCACATACACCATTTTGTAAATTAAATTGATCCCAATTCATAACAGTTATATTATTATTGTTTCTATACTCGAAATATTTTAAATATTTTTTACTATTATTCATTAAATCATTTAAATGTACTACCATATCTTTACTTGTTTGATAATCACTAATAGCAATTAGTGATGTATTAGGTATACCAATGTTGGTATAAATATCACGTCTCATTACAATTGGCACAGAATTATACATATAACGAGACCAATATTTTTCTGTTACGTAATCATTACATAGAGCATTTTCAATTGCAATATAAAAATAATAACTATTTATTAAATCTTTTTCACATTCTTTATCATTTGAAGGGCAACTAACTTTTTTTACACTATCATTTGAGCATTTACCATAAATATCTATTTTTATATATTTTGATAATTTACCAATAACTTGTTCTCTTCCAGAATTTGTTTCGCAATTTGAAATAAATCCAATTATTCCTTTATACTTCTTACTTGATAGAATATTTTTATAATTATTGTCTAGACGATGAGTAGTATTAGTATTATTTCTATTACCAACATTGATCCATCTACTACCATATTGAAATAAAATGTCTGATTTTCTATTATAAGACATTAACCAGTTAAAATAATCTTTTGGTGTATTATAGTATGATGTTGAGAATGGTGCTTCCATAGTAAAGTAGATGAACTTTTGTGTTGGGAATGTTCGATTAGGCATATTAGTTAGATTAATATCACTAAAATGAAATATAACGGCATCAGAGGTAGACAATAGTGATTTGTTATTTGTTACAATACAATTTAATGATTTGCATTGTAAATTTGTAAGGTCATCACTACCAAAAAATGTTGTCCATACTAATATTTGTTTTTTACTATTTTTAAATTCACTTCCATGGATAAATTTGTCATTCTTCCTACTACCTAAATCACTCCATTCTAGATAATATAGTATATAAATGACAGCTATACAAATTATTGAAATAAAACATTTTTTATAGTTAATATTTTGACACATTTCTTATTTCATTCACTAAAAATGTTTTGAGAAAAATATCTTTAAGGTCATATGTTAGAGAATAACATATTGTTGTAGATGTACTAACTCCAAACAAATGGAATGTTTGGCATTTAAAATGCCTAAAAAAGTAACTAAAACGTGAAAAAAAACTTTTATTTATTTTATCGAGATCTACGTATCAGGTGTTATGTTTTCATTTTTTTTGTATTTTATATGTTTAAATATCTAAATGAAATTTAGAAAAAGTATACTGTATATGATGCTTTAATTTTAAGAGTATGTTAAGTCATGAATGTTGAGTTTTTATACATGTCTTCTACCTCATCTTCATCATCTATAGTTTCTTCTCTCATTTCATAGGAGACATTAGCAAATAAATAATCCCATGTCCATGGAATACTTTCATCATTACACTCATCCTCTAACCACATAAAGCGTGTTATATAATTTAGATCTATAATTATGAAATATATAATATAAAAAGTTCTATTCACATATTATTTTTTTCAAAATGTTTTATAAATCATACCTATGTCATCAACTTTATATTGATTATATGCATTATTATTTAATATTTCTAGTGGGTATATTGCATTCATTTCATTCTTTGTTAATTTGGGTGGCTCAATAACTGCTAAAGATATCAATGATTGGGTTCTATCATGTTGAGGTGTATCATGTTTTAAATCATCTGAGTCATCCATTCCTGTACCATGTATTTCAATTACATCGGTACTAAATGATTCTTTGTTAAATGGAACAACTGAGTCTTTAATACTACTATTACTTTGTGTTACCTCCTCATTTTTTACATCAACATCTTTAGGAGTTTTACGAAATAATCCGGTTAATGGACGTTTTAGTGTCTCCTTGATGTCTGATTGACCAGTTTTCTTGAGGAATGTTTTAATTCCTGATCCTTCAAATTTAGTCTTTATTCCTTTCTTCTTAACATCAAAATTGTTATTCTTTACTCTTACATTTGGTATAATTTCATCTAAAATTTTAATTTTATATATTAATTATATTGATGAGTAACACATATTGCTCAATAATGTTTTAATCTTGATTATATGACAACGACAACAAAATATGATTTTAGCATTTGTTTAGGATAGAAAAAAGTACAATTGTAGTGCAATTTTTTAAATGTAAACAAACTTTTTCATTGTTACATTATTATAGTGAAAATAAATTTCATCTAGAAGCAACTTTTAAAAGATTTTTTTTGTTATCTCTTTTCATCATTAAAACCATCACAGTTTAAAATTATGCATTTTTATTGTCGTGATTTTAATGAAAGGAGAAAAAAATAAAATGGAGTGTAAAAAAGGTCTTTAACTTAATAGATAAAACTTACTGGTGTCATCTTTTCTATCTTCAAAAGATGGTGAAGTTTCAACTTTATCATTTCTTTCACTATTTTGTTTTCTGCGCATTTTGTTTGAGAAAGAAATGTACCAATACTCTTAGCCAAATTATTATAGGATTACTTTTTATAATTAAATTTAATCCTTATTAGTAACATTAAATTTCTGAATATAGTAGTAATTTTAATTAAAATTAATTGATACAAATACTATGGTTTGTTATTATTTTTTTTAAGCCGTATTAAAATTTAAATAATTTAAAACTTCCTACTTCTAATGAAAAAAAAATTCAAATTTTATGTTATGTCAAATTTGCATTTACTGAGGCTGTATAAATATAAAAATAATTCATTCAAGGTATCATATTTGTATTTTTCTTTATACAAGGATTTTATGCATTATTTCAAAATAAGCTACTATACATACATTAAGTATATTTATAATATTTGCCTATCTACGTATACATCGTCACATTAAAATCTCCCTTCTAGTGTATATTTCTCGTTTTCTCTATACACTTAAAAGTTATGCATTTATGATTCATACAAGAATTTGTTATATTTTTTTACTACTCTCGTATATAGGTTAATGTGCGTTTAAAATTTTTTATCTCTATCTCCACCCATTGTCAGAGAACATGATAATCGATTTTAGAATAATATAAATAGAAAGAAAACTAATACTAGCATTTCAGACGGAGAAAACACACTTTGGTGATGGTTGCTTGTACTGCATCTAATTATACTTCCCAATTTAATAAAATGGATCAGGGTAAAAGTAAATTTTCTGCTCATGATCTTTTACCCGATAAGGAAACATTACAAAGAACGATGGTTAAGGTTGAGAAGTATCAAAAAGATCTTCAAAAAGGCCTAGAGAATGTAAGATAACTATTTTAAATTTTGGGTTTTTTTTACTAGTTTATTTAAAAGGTTCTTAAGTTTTGAAAATAATATCTTTTTTAACCTTAAGTTTAAAAACCTTATGAGTCTCTAAACTTGTTATGATTCTATGAACTTTGATCATGTATGCTTATCATATTTTTTCAGCGAAATTATGTGTTACTTGATGAAGTGATAACATATTTTGAAAAATTGGATATGCCATGGAAAGTTTTAGAGGTAAGTCACTCGAACTAATAATATTTTTTTTATTTTCAAATTCTATCTATAACTATTGTCATTAATATATTGCACTGTATTATTTTAAAAACAATTTGTGCAATCTTGTAATGATAATTGTTATTTTTTTTCTATTTAAAAATAGAGCTAGGCCTATTTTACAGATATATCTGTCTATACGATGAAATATAGTAGAAAAAAGATAAATCGATAGAACAAAAAAAATTTTGCATTGAGAAGGCAAGACACATCATCTTTACTGATCCACCACATCATCACAAATGCTGAGACGTGTTGAGAGGTGGTTGTCTTTTTCATAAAAATAGAGGCTGACTCGCGTCAGATTAAAACCATTTTCTCATTTCTCTAACATTGTATATTATAAAATCGAAGTTGTATTTTGAAATAATGTATATATGTATATAATAGTTGTCATTTTAAACTAAGTCATAGAAATCCATTTCTATAACTATAGTATAATATAAATATGCATTCTAATGTCAGAAAAATTCTACTAGAAGAGAAAAAGAGAATATCATTAGAGATAATCTTTTACATATATGTATATACCGCTTTAACCAATATATAATATTTATCTTTCTTTCTTTTTTTTTCGTTATATAATGGAATTTTGTAATTTGCATTTTACTTCCACATACAAATGTTTTACTTAATTTTTCTCTTTTTTTGTTAGGAATCTTTTATCCCAAAAAAAGAGATAAATTTTTTATATATACTGTTAAGAGAATATATGACAGTTGGAGAGTTTTTTTTATTAAAATAAAAAAAATGTAAAAATAATAATAATAAAATAGCAATTTATTGTAAGATATATGTATTTAATTTAAATAAAAATAAAACTTTTTTTAATTGGTGAAAGTTAAATAATTCAATTAAACAAATTTTGTTTATTAAGAATAGTGTTAAGATATATGATTTTTGGTGTACATATTTTTATTAGTACATCATAAAACCAGCTTCATCTTTTTTTAGTATCCAGAAAATATAAAATAACTACCAAAAAACAATCATTTTCCGGAGGCTGATGAATTATAATGTAATTAACTTGTTTTTAATAATGATCAATTTAAAATATATGATTTTTTATGATGACGTTGTTTCAATAAAATTAAGAGATTTCCGTATGGTCTTCTCTTCCCTATTTTTTTTAATTATGTTTTATAGTTTTTTAATTTTTTTATCTTTGATATATATATACATTGTTTATACGAAATATTTTTTTTTAAATTTTAATATCTTGTTTTATGAATATGATATTCTTCATTAAATAGACTATATATAATATTAATAGATATTTTTTTTATTAAAATAATGTGTATTATATTTTAAATATGCTATCATTATAAAAATAATAATCGGGAATTTGTATCATTTATTAATCGTTTTTATTAAAGCAAACAAGGGTTGGACGTGATATCAATGAAATTAGAAAAGCATTATGTAATGATAAACCAGCATTATCTAAACGCTGCCGTAAATTAATCAAAAAATGGCAGCCATTACGAAATATTCAATCTCCTCCATGTGATGGGTCACCTCAAGGAGAAGTAACTGATAATTTAAATAAAAAGGATACTCTTTCAAATATAACAGATAATTCAAATGCACGTAAACGTAAATTAGTTGAGGTTAATGGAAAGAAGGATAATGATAATATTTTTGCATCATTAACTGGAGAGACAAAATCTTCAATACCAGTATATGAGCCAAAGAAGGGGCGTTTTGAGCGTAGTGAATCAGTTATCTCAAGATCATCCTCCTCATCTACTGTTTCTTCACCCAGTGGTAATACACTTAATATTTTAGCATCTAGACGTAAGAACATTCAAAAAACTTCAGCTTTGATAACTGATATTGTTGTACGAGATGATGTTCCAAAACCAGATACACCTATATCAATGAAATCAAACTCACCCAATATATTTACAGATGATGATACAGATGTATGTTTGGCATATCAAAATAATTTGATCATGAAAAATTTTTTTGTCTATTTCTAGGAATCAAATAGTCGTTTTTCATCTAATTTTATCAATAACAGTAGGAAAGTATCTCCTATTGTTGATTCTGTTAATAAATCAAAAAGTTTACCTAATGATGACAAAAGAGGTTTAACTACATATTTGTCGCAAAAAGAAACATCACAAGGATCAGTACAAAAAACCGGAAAGACCATGGATGAAATTAAAAAGGACTCTAAATGTGAAAGTAAACAACAGTTAATGTCATCCGCGTCATCATCTAAAACAAAAAGGGCATCAACAAATTTGTATACACCACAAAATAAAAATTCACAAACAAATAACTTTTCATGGGATAAATATTGTAATGTTCCATCAATAGAGGAATTACAAAGAAAATTACAAAAAAGTGAGATAAAAGATGATGTCTCACCTTTTAAGGAGGGACGAGTTATTTTAGTTAAAGAAAATCATCCAGTAGTCGCTTGGCCATATCTTATGAAAACACGAGATTTTGACTTTACTGCTTAATTAATATTTATCACATTTGTTGATGACAAAACTTTTTTTTCATTTTCTAGGATCATTTATTTCTTCTCCATTTCTTTCTTATTTTTAATCATTCAAAACCATCTTCTAAAAGTTAAATCTCATCTATAGTCACTGATAGTAAATTCAGTGCCTACAACAAGCAACAAATGTCTTGCCAAACCAAAAAATGTCTATCCGTCTAGAATTTATATACTTTTTTTTCTTCTTATTATACACCATATCTTTTATGTGTCTAATTATGTGAAATTATTCAATTTTTAAGAAAAAGAAGTATAGCATTTTCCTTATTTTTATTTAATGAACAAAATATTTGTATTCATTGTAAAAATACATTGCAAGTCATTGTATGCTCAACAACTCATCCATACTCAAATTTTTTTATCAACTTCCATTAATGTTCTTTCTTTTCATCTTATTTTTATTCTAATAATTTGTCAAAAAATACACCTCATTGTAATCTTTTGTTAACATTATTTATCGATGTTTAATCATTGAGTAGTCTCAACTTTCAAACCTACTTTCACTGACGGCTATCATAAGGAATTGTGAAATTTCATATAGATATATATTTTATCCCCAATAATTTAATTGTGATGTCTTTAATGACGGGTTGGAGCACAGTAATAAAAAAGACAAAAAAATTTTTTTAATGTTTGCCATCTCTGTGTAATTTTGTATGATATATGTTATATATTACAATAAAAAATTTATTTATATAGATTATTTTTTTTACTTCTTTCAACGGATAGATCAGATGTTATATTTTTTTTGGCCAAGCACGTAGATGGACTTTTGGATTATCTGATGGTTAATATAAAAATGCAAAAAAAAATTTTTTTGATTTGTGCAGATATTTAGGATTTAATCGGCTCAATAAATATGTATTATTTGTATCTCTTATATATATATATATATATATATATTTTAAATAGATTTTTAATTATTTTTATACGTTTTGTAATCATTCAAACCGATTGTTACACTTTTATTGTATATTGAATTAGTATTGTAAATACTCATTGAAATTCTTTGTAATCTTCTATAAATTTCTCAATTTAATATTTGTCTTATTATAATAAAATCTTTTTGGAATCACTTCATATTTCACATTAATGAAAAATATTCTTATTATATTTTATTTTTTAATAAGTTAATAAAAATATATTATGTCAATAAAATTTTATAAAGTGTATCATTTAATAATTTTAAATTTAACATTTAAAAAGAAATATTTCAATGAATTATATATTTTATCGTTATATTGATTTACAATGTTTCAATAAAAAAAATCATTTTGTTTGTTCTTCTAAACATATGTTCACTTTCTGTCTATGTATAATTTAATTCATTGATGTAGCGATATCTCTTCGCGTGCTTTCATTCTATGACATTTGAAAACTATCTACCAAAATGTTCCTCAAATATCTTTTATAAAGTAAGGATATTAAAAAAAAGGAAGTAATTTTATGTTGACGTGTGAAAATGTTCATCTCATCATTTACTATATCCAGTTGGTTATCCTTTTTTATTCTATTTATTGAATTTGACTAATAAAACTGTATTACATTCAAACAAACAACATCATGTTGTAGTCTATCTTTCCTTAAAATTAGATGTTAAATAATTTTTTCGTTATGTAGTATTGTTTTGTTTTGTTTTGCTTTATTTAACATTAGATAAAAGTAATTGAAAGTAAAAACATGTAGTTCACATCGAAAAATAATATCGAAAGTGTCGCATATTAATATAAATCAACACGGTTTTTTTTTATATTTCACAGGAAAAAAATAATCATTAGCATTATATTATAAAGAAAAACTTTATTGTTTATGTTACCTCTTATCATAATTAGTTTGTTTATAAATAACTAATTCAAGTTTATATCTACTTTTTCCAACAAATTATTCCACCTTCATTCAAAAAACAATTTCAAAATATTTCATAGTATTTCATCATCTTTGATTATTATATAAGTAATCTTTTCATTGTATTTTAAATTAGATTTTTTTTTATATTATTATTAACAATAACAACTTCTATATGAAATTTGTTTCATTAATTGTTGAATAGTGTTCCTATTTATATCTTCGACCTATTTATTTGATATATAATATGTCCAACAAAGTTAATTTTTTTTCTAAATATAGATGGTAAATACTCAAATAAACAAATTTTTTATCCTCCAACTTTTATGGTATTTATCAAATATTTTGTGTTTATTTTTTGTCTAATCTCAAAGTATATTTTTTCGTTAAAATATACTTTCATATTAGCTTTTCTTCTTTGTAACTTTAATAAACGATTTAATGTATTTTTTTAGATTAATTCTATTATAGAGTAAAAAAAAGGAGTGTAGAGAAGTAAGGATGGCATCGGATGAAAATAAAGCCGCCTTAGTTGCTGCACTTTTTAATAGTAACGATGACATGATGGAGGGTGAATTTAGTATATTTGATAGTGAGGCCGCAAAAGAAGCATGTCTTGATACTCAATTTCTTATTAGAATGAATTCTGAAGCCATTCAAAGGTACAAAGAACATTTAAGGGAACAACTACTAGCTGGTGAAGGTGAAACAATTATTGAAATTGGTAAAAGTTTGGAAGAAGAAATGGATGAGGAAAAAGGATTAACACGTGATCAACTTGAGATCGCCAAAAGAAATCACGAATTGGTGATAAAAGAGATAGGTGCAATAAATAAAAATTTAATGACAAAAGTTATGAGAGCAAATAAGTGCACAGAAATTGCATTGGTAAGAGAAAAGACAGTTGATACAGATTTTATTGAAGTACGTGTTGCTGTTGTTGGAAATGTGGATGCTGGGAAAAGTACATTATTAGGTGTTTTAACACATAATGCATTAGATGATGGTAGAGGACAAGCAAGACAAAAATTATTCCGTCATAAACATGAATTTGAGACAGGAAGAACATCATCCGTAAGTAATGATATTTTAGGATTCAACATTGACGGTGATATTGTCAATAATCCTAATCCACATAGTGGACATCTAGATTGGACAACAATATGTAGAGAATCTGCTAAAGTAGTCACTTTTATTGATCTCGCAGGACATGAAAAATATTTAAAAACGACTATTTTTGGTATGACAGGACATGTTCCTGATTATTCTATGATAATGATTGGTGCAAATGCTGGAATAATTGGAACAACAAAAGAACATTTAACGATAGCATTATCATTACACGTTCCAGTATTTGCTGTGATAACAAAAATTGATATGTGTCCTGAGAATATATTGGCACAGACAATACAAAATTTAAATAAATTGATGAAAAGTCCCGGTGCTAGAAAACGTCCAATTATTGTTAATAATGAAAATGACGTTATTGAGTGTGCTGTTAATTTCCATAATGGGAAAATTTGCCCAATCTTTCAAGTATCAAACGTTACAGGAAAGAATATTGATTTATTAAGAAAATTTCTTAACATAATTCCATTGTGGAGACAACATTCCACAGAAGGACCACCTGAGTTTCAAATTGATGAAATTTACACTGTTGGTGGTGTTGGTACAGTGATATCCGGCACATGTATGTCTGGAGTGATATCACTTAACGACAATATGTTACTAGGACCAAATCCAGTTGGAAATTATACAACAGTACCAATTAAATCTATTCATCGCAAAAGATTACCAGTTTCATGTGTCAAAGCAGGACAAACAGCATCATTTGCTATGAGAAAAGTTAGTAGAAAGGATGTAAGAAAAGGAATGGTTTTATTATCACCAACAATAAATCCAATTTCTTGTTATGAATTTGAGGCTGAAATTGTTATCTTACACCACCCTACAACAATAGCATTAAATTATCAAGCTATGGTACACGTTGGATCTGTTAGACAAACAGCACAAATAATAAGTATGGGGAAGGATGTTCTTCGCACAGGTGATAGAGATACTGTTAAATTTAGATTTATTCGACACCCTGAATATTTACGTATAGGTACACGATTAGTCTTTAGAGAGGGACGTTCAAAGGCTATTGGTAAGATTATAAGTGTAACACCACATCAAGGTACCGTACCACCAAAATTATTAAAACCACTTAAACAAAAACAAATAAACCAAACAATTGGAAAGGTTGCACCAGCTAAAAATACTACAATTCATCATCAAAAGTCAAAGTCAGCTTTTGCAAATAAAAAAAAGACATAATTAAAGTTGAAAAAATATGTTTTTCTTTTCTTCTTCAACTATTAAAAACCATTTATATATGCTATTTTTAATGTGATAGATGATATTCTTCTCATTTTAATTCTCGTATTTTCAACAATTTCCTGTTTTGTAGTGAACTGAATTTTGATGTATTTTCTTTAAAATAAATAAATTCTTAATATCTAATACATCCAATTTACATTTTGCTTTGTTAACAAAACATTTAATCTTGGTTGACCAAGTATTGCCCTCTCGTTGTGGTTGTTGTATTTATCGAATAACCGATCAAATATTGATCATACTAAACTTGATAATCTCCTTAAAATTTATCGTTTGACATAATTTAAGTTTCATAAACTTTTTGATATTTTTTCCTGATAAATTTTATTTTTACTATCACGAATGTATAGGTTGTTCCACATTCTACTTAGAAGTTCAATATATTGTCATGACATCTCATTTTATACATTGAACAATTATAATTAGGTACAAGTAAATCTGCGCAGAATAGCTGTTGTAAACTTCTATTTGCCTTGACAAAAATAACAATTATATTATACCCATTTTATTTTATTATTCATATCGTTTTTTTTAACGCAGAATTTGGTAGTTAACGCGATTTAATTCTTATTACTTAACGTGTTATTATTTTTATTCCATCCAATGATGTCATCGATAAAACCATCTTAAACTACCTACCTATAAATATTATTATATAAATAATTCACTTTTTGAAATATAACCTCTTTTAATGACAATACACATCGATAGTTTAGTTGCCTTTAATAAATTTTCCTATTTACATTACGATAATTCTTTCTTTTTTAGATTTTTAAATAAATCTAAAGACAAAATGAATAATATTCATGTTGAGGATATAACTATGCCTTGGGGACACGCAGCTGATCCTTTAGATCACCAATTCGGAAAATGGCGTATGGCTTGTTTCCAAGATGGACAGGAAGGAAATGATACATCCAAGTTGTATTTCCTTTATGATTCTCAACTTGACCAAAAATGTGACACAACTTATGGATGTCAATCAACACAAAATTGTCTTGTTGTCTTCGACACCAACCGACGTGTTTTTATTGGTGAAATTCCATTTTACAGTCAAGGTAAGTGGAAAAAAAGTTAAAGTATAATAAATATTAATGTTTTTCTTTGTATAGGTTTGGCTAAAATGATTTTCCCAATAAAGGGTAGCAATCACCTTGGTGGGACATCATTGATTTTGGTAACAGAAACAGAAGGAAATGATGGATACCATATTCAATTATCTAGAATTAATTTAACTTTCGATGGAATGAGAATGGATAATCAACCAATTCCAATGATGGATCAACCAATTATAACTGATGGAGGATATATTATTACAATGCGTGAAGATCGTCCAGAGGTCGTTGTCATACATGGACCTGGATTACGTGTTGATAGAATAAATGTTGATGGTAAAGGACCTGCTTCTGTAATTGATCGTTTCTCTGTCAATGGTGCTAACATTGATCATTTCTATGATGCATTTGTTAGCAGAGGACATATCGTCTTCCTATCAGCATCCCCTGATGGCCACTTGGACTGGAGTCGCTGTCATACATTGAATCTTGAAACTCGTGGACCAATTAATACCCAATATTGTAAGCCAGATAATGCAAGAGGTATGCCGCCAGCAAGAAAAGATTGTGGAATTGATTCAATCTCTGGATTTGTATTAGTTGGAGGTGGTGAAATAGAATATGATGAAGGTAATGTTAATAGACTTGTTGATTTTTGGGCACTTGAACTTGATAATTTTGGATGGAAACAAATTCCAGCAAATATGCCTGTTCCCTTAATTGAACCAAGAATAATGACAACATACTCTGGAAATACATATGTTTGGGGTGATTTTGATGAACCATTACCTGGTATGGCACCAGAAGGAACACACGTTCGTATATTTAGAGCTAATGGAATAAATCTTTTAACTCCACCACCATATGAACAAGCCGTAAATGAAGGATCTCAATATCCTTCCACAAATCCATCAACAGTTCCACCATATCCAGCTGGTGTTTTTAGTGGATCAACAAATCAACAACAATATCAATCATATGATCAACAATATGGTGGTGGTAATCAACAGTATGGGGGGCAACAACAATATGGTGGACCTCAACAATATAGTGATGGACCATCACCTCAAGGTGGTATGTATGCTCATTATCCTCCAAAGGAAAAGAAAGATAAATGTAGTATTCAATAAGTCGTCAATTATACTGTAAAACACTAAGATACATAATATATAGTTTATTTCATAATATTTTCACATACACTTTATGTAAATTTACTGATCTAATTTAGTATTAAAAAATGACAATTTTTTTGTTTATTTTTTTGACATTAACTAAATTAATTAAGCAATTATCTCGCTCTATTTGTCATTCCTTTTATTTCATTGAACGATAATTTTTCCCAATATTTAGAAGATCCTTTATTTTACTTGATTTTAATTAAACTAATAAAATATTGTAAATAATTTTTTTAGCCTACTATTTTTTAAATAGTACCATGTGATTTATTTAATTAGTATTCCTTCAATCGTCATTTATATTATTGTACTTCTATAATGTTTATTAAATTAGAAAAGAGTACTTTTTTGATAATAGATGTCTTGAAAATATTATTTTTCGTTAGTGAAAACGGAGTAATTCATCTAATTTTAAAATAATATTTTTATTTTTGACAAATATAGCATTTATAATTAAAAGTTTTACCTATATAAAAGGAGAACTATGAAAGTTTGTATTTGTATTTAAGTAAAGTTATTAGAACATTATATTTATATAGTAATTTCAAGTGATTGGTATATAAGAAAGGATTAATTGCCTCTAATAATCTTTACGGTAAGCGACCTTGTCATGATAATAGGTATCTTTAGTCACCTATTGAATGAAACATACTTTTGCAAGTTATTTCTAAAGTCCTATTGTTACATAAAGAAATATATTTTTAGTCAGGTTTTAATTCAAAAGCCTTTATCATCATATTATTCCCACTTCTCCTTTATGACTTTTTCTATTATGTTAAACAATATAAACTCGTTAATCATCAAAAATATATAATCATTCCAAGTTAAATTTGTATTTTTCTAATTTAATTAGAAAGACTTTTTAATTATCTAACGATAATTTGTTTAATTTCCCATTCATATTTTACATATCCACAAATGAATGTGTCTTTCAAACATCCTAATAAATTATTTATAGTGATGTATTTTCTATTTTCTGGAAGATTATTGAAAAATATTTATTTATATGTGTATATCAATCTTACATTTCATTTCGTACTGACTTCCTCCAACTTTTTAATTTTGTTAAGCTTTATAATATAAATATTTTAATTTCATATTTCTATTCTTTTATAATATTATCGATAAAATGTTTCTATTAAGTTAATAGAATTAAAAATTGATAGTATATAATATCCTTTTAAATTAACTGAAATTTTACCGAAATAATTATAGACAAATCAACCTTTTATTTATTTTTTTCTACAAAATAATACAATTACAATCGTATAACCTTTCACAAACTATATTTTAAAAATCAAAAAATATGATAGTTTTATGTTTATAACATTTCTAAACGGAAGGATGGCTTTTGTTTTCTGTTAAAAATATTAGACTAGGAGAAATCTGAAGTGAATAAGTGAAATAATGTATATTTATTTTAACGCTATCGGGTTTTGGTAAAACTAAATCAAAATATACAAAAGTTTCACAAACAATTATCTTTAAAAATTTTTTGCATCTATAATTTTTTTAAAGTTATATCAAAGATGACGTATTTTGATGATAATTTAATTTTATATTAAACTTTAACCTTCCTTTTATTCACATAAATTTTTTTTCAGTATTCACTTGTATACTCTACCATTCTGGTGGTGAGGGGACAAAATTCTTGTAAATTAAATAAAAATTAATTGTTTATTTGATGAAATTAATTAAAAAAGATATTTTACACTAATTAATTTATTAGAACAATTTACATATTGTATTTATTTTTGTAAAGTATAGATTGTTTAAAATATTATATATGAATATCTATACTTTCATTCATTTTGGACATCTGAATTTTAAGTTGGCCATGAATAATATGTGTATAGCTTCCTCGCCTTTCCTGTTTCCCATTTTTACTAAAATATTTATTTTCAAACACACATTATTTGGGATAATATTTATCTGAGAAAGTAATTTTCATTTTAATAAGAATGCTTAGATACAATTTTTATTATTAAAATGTTTAAAAATTAATAATGTCTTTTTCTTATCGTAATATTCTTATTTCTTGTATTTACGAACATTGATAAAATTGAAATTAAGTTGTTTCATTCCTTACCCATTAACAGAAATTTTATCATCTATCATAAGGTATTTTATAAGTGCTGACACCTGGACAAAGATAATAATGTTATATTTTCAACATATTATCTATCACTTTTATAATTTATATGATTATTATATTTGAAAATTAGTATTATATACTTTTACCCTCACTTTCTTTTATTTAAAAACATATTTTTTAATGTGATTTTTTTACATTTATTAAAAAGTTTTTTATAAATATTTTCTCAGCTGCTTCCTCACCTTCCATTAGGGATGTCCCTCTATTTTTTAAAATAGATAGGAATACAGGAATAGTTGTTATAAAATATTTTTTTTCTTCTAGTAAACAATTAAACATGTTAAAATAAATATAAGATGATAATCATTTATTTTAATGCTTTATAAATTTTTTTTCCTATTTATTCTATTTATACAAAATAAATACTGATTTATTAATTTTAAACGTTTTAGGTTTGTCATTTTTTAAATTATTAATATGTAACTAAAAGTCACAACTAACAATTTTTTCTTTTCCACACTAGTTGGTATTATTGAATTATAGATAAATAAATAATATTAGTTAAAAAAAGTGGAAAATTTTAACGCTTATTTTCAGAAACGTATTGAATAAAAATATTTTATTATCATTTAAAGATACCCATAATGTTATATGTTTCGGATTCGAACAATAAAAATCATGTTAATAGTTATTTATTTGTTAATGATAAAAATAGTATTACAATAATTTCTGGTGATAAAATTTGCTTTATTTTTAATAAAAGAACATGTAATTAAAAAAATTCTAAGTTACTTTTTGTTTTTAGGTATTACTTGTTCAAACCATTCTTATTACGATGGCAGGAGTCACAGATATTGGTGCGGGTCAAACATATTCTACTCCTGTAAGCTACCTTAAAATAAAAAGAGATATATTTTTATAAATTATTTCTAGATTGGGTTATTGTATGTTTTTAATTTAATTGTCGGGACTGGAGCTTTAGCTCTACCGAAAGCTTTTCAAACGGCAGGTTATGCTTTGTCAATAATATTGCTTGGTATCTCAGCATTGATATCTTTTATATGCGCAACTTTTATTATTGAAGCAATGAGTGTATCAAATGCCTTAATTTCTAAAAGTGGGAAATCAAAAAAATTTCAAAATCAAAATAATACTACTACAAATTTGGAAGGTGAAAATTCAAACTCACAAAATGAGATGTTTTCTTATAATATTGTAGAGAAAGTTGAAGTGGTATGTTTATTTTGTGGTATTCAAATAATTTTATGGTTTTAATATTTATAGAGTGAAATGTCCAATTTAATAAAAAATCGTTTTGGAGTCTTTTTTTGCTATTTATCTCTTACAATCTATTTATTCGGTGATTTAGCTATTTATTCAACAACAGTTCCGAAATCATTAATGAATATTGTTTGTGGATCTGTTAATACAACTATTGTTACTTCAGTTGATTCTCCATGTCACAATCACTGGTCACCATTTTTTACTAGATTTGTTGTTTATCGTATATGTGTTTTGCTATTTATTTCATTTTGTATACCAATGATCATTATTGGAATAACAAAAACAAAATACATACAATTATCAACAACAATCTCAAGATGGACAGCATTTTCATTAATGATTATTTTAGCATCAATTCAATTAGGTAAAGAAGGAGCACAAGGAAAACCACCAGCATTTGAATGGAATAATTTTGGAAATCTTTTTGGTGTTTCTGTGTACTCATTCATGTGCCATCATTCAATTCCATCACTTGTTACACCAATGAAAAATAAGTCAAATCTTTATAGAAATCTTTTAATAATTTATATTATTGTACTTGGATTTTATGTTACATTATCAACAACAGGTGCTTTTGCATTTGAACATGCACAAGATATTTATACATTAAATTTTCTTCATGATTCAAATAATACAGCATTTTATAAAATTATTGACTATTTCTTGGCATTATTTCCAGTTTTTACATTAACAACAAACTATCCTATTGTTGCAATTACTCTTATTAACAATCTTAGAGTATTGTCAAAAGATGGTTGCTGTACAGGGACAAACGTAAGTTTTATAGGTATCTTTACTTTCCAACCTATTTTTGTGTGGTTGTTTGAGCATGTTTCCTTTTTGCATGTTTCACCTATTTTTACATTTTTCAAACTTTATTTTACCTTTTTTCTTTACCCTATTTTAAATTAATTTGTTTTAAACAAATTTATTATTTTTTAAACTACCCTATGTGATGTAGTTTTTTTTTACTTTTTAAAAAAAACTACCATGCTCATTGGATGTTTGTAATTTTATACCATTTTTCGGATATTTTTTTTAAAATCTTAAGAAAACATGTAGAGGGAAACATTTTAGGTTATCTTCCAATAATGATATTGAAACTGAACGTCTTTTAAGTGATTCAGATAATGAAGAGTCTGATAGAGAGGAAAGAACTGGTAATGCTGGAACAAGAACAGTTAATAGAAATGGCGAAAATAAATTTTTTTCAAATATATTTATACCAATAGTTGCTGTTGCTTTACCAACATTTTTATCATTATCAACGGAAAATGTTTTATTCTTGGCATGCATTACAGGATCTTACCCAGGTGTTGGAGTTCAATTTATCATTCCATGTTTAGTAGTTATTGGAGCTAGAGCGACAGCAAAGAAACAATTAAGTGAGGATGTCAAAAATAAGTTTGCCAGTCCATTTCAACATAGCTTTTGGCCTTATGTTGTTTTTGTATGGTCAGCATTCGCTTTGGTAAATGTAACTATCAATTTGTTGAATAAAATTGTATAGAATGTTAAACAAGTGGTTACTCCGTATTATAAACAAACGTTTAGATATCATACAAATGGGTTTTAAATTTTTGTAAATAAACAATTCTTGTTAATAATACGTTACATTTTTTATAAATTACTTTTAATATCATATAAATATCCCCAAATAATTATTCTCAAAAGAAATCTATATATGATCATTTTTTTTAAGTAAGAATATTTCTATTGTAATAAAGTTATTAAAGTAAATTTCTATTTAAAGTTTTCGTCATTGTGTCATTATTAAATATTCTTCCGTATTTTTTATAAACCAGCCATAAACCGTAACTTTGCATGGTTTTATTTAAACGTTCGAAATATTCTATTTAGAATTATCTAAATGAAACCTTTCACTACTTTTTGTTCCATAACATTACAAGTCATTTAGTAATTTTTATAATACTAAGTTCATTCACTGTCTTAGTGTTAACCTTTTTAAATTAACCAAATATTACATTATTACGTTAACTTTTAGAAAACTTTTGTGTTAAACAGAAATATACAAAAAAAAGTATATGGGAAAGAGATTTTTCTTATAAATAATTTTGTCAATTTTGGTAAAAACAGTTAAAGATTCATTTTCCACACTAAGTTATGCAAAAATGCATTAAATGACTGTTTAATCATAAAAAATTGATAAAGTTAAAAAAGTTTTGTATAAAGTGCAAAAATTGACACTTAAATTGGAATAACTCGTTTTATTATTTACTCATAAACTCCATAATAGTTTCATTTATTAAATTAGATTTAGATCTATATATTAAGAAAATACCATTTTTGTTTTCATTATGTTATAACTATTTAACTTTGAAAATATTTTTAAAATGTTCTTTAGTTTTGGTACATAAGCTAGTTAATATTTAATAAATTTCCAAAATATTATATTTTTTCACTAATTTGGTGTCAGACCTTTCAAATGATTTACAAATTATTGTATTTTATCTATTTTAAAGGAACATTACCTTATGGTTACAAATATGTTATAAAAGGCAAAAAAAATTTCTTTAATAATAACTTGTCTAATTATGCTTTAAAACATTTAAGGCCCATTTTCTCATTCATATTAACATCTAACGCCACTTTTAGCTATTTGTAAAAATCTGTTCAATTTCAAAAGAGTAATGTTCAAGAAAAAATTATGTTTATAGTTGAAATGGCTTCATATTATTTAGATACAAATTTTATAAGATAAAACTCTATAAATAATAATGCCTTGTTACTACACAGAAAAAAAAGGCACAGGTTTGCAAAAAATGTAATAAATTTGTCCCAACAAATAAAGTTCAAATTTGCTTTATTTGCGACTGATTTCGCCGCATTATTTTGCATATGAGAACAGCATAGATAATTAAAAAATCATTAAACATTAAT
The DNA here is from genome assembly GCA_963280985.1 of Strongyloides venezuelensis. NCBI lineage: Eukaryota > Metazoa > Nematoda > Chromadorea > Rhabditida > Strongyloididae > Strongyloides > Strongyloides venezuelensis. Next base: position 6,226,805 of record CAUJLX010000001.1, on the reverse strand, counting down.
TATTTAATATAAATCCAATATTTTTAAAAGAACTTTCTTGTAGAGTAAAAGAAAAAAAAATACAATATTTGTTAAATTACAACAACATTTATGTCTTATTTATTAAATAAAAAATGTAGTATAAATTAACAGAATTATATTATATTTATGCTTTAGTTATTTATTTTGAAATAAAGATCATTAAAAAGTAGCTATTTGGATTTACAGATATTGATACCATTTTTAATTAACGTAGAATAACTTTTTTAACCATTTAATATTTTCTAAAACAAATATATGATATTGGTGAAAACAATGTGCTGAAGTTTTTATATAAAGTTAAAAAAATTTCCACGCACGTTATTAAAAGTTAATTTTTTTCTACACATTGGTTTTTAGAAATCATTTGTTTTATATTATAATTAGACATAAAAATATCTTATAAACATAGTTTACTGAAAAATTATTATAAACAATTTCACTAAAAATAATAGAAAAAAATCAACACCAAAATTTTTTCCATTAAATCAAAGGAGTGATTTAAATATTCTTTATAAACTAAAAAATTAAAAGTCTATTTCACATAAAATTTAAAACAAATATTTCCCGAAATCAAATGGAATATTTTCTTTCAATCGCATGGTTTATTAGTTTTTCTCAATATTAGAAGAAAAATTCTTTATCAGTTTTCTCGTTTATACAGAGTCGTTAAACCAAATAAATTTATTTTTATTTTATTTAATATTAAAAAACTCTAACAATTATCCTAAATGTGAAATTGCATGAAAATGAGCTATCATTTTTTAAATAATATATCTTTGCTCTTTATTTTTGTGAACATTTTTAGAAAATAAATTATAATATTTTTAAAAATAAAAATTGTTTTTACTATATATACATTTTATATATTGTAAACACAATTACAATCGAAACGATAGTTTTAAATGTTGATTTTATTCACGTACTTTTACTATCACATCTATGATTGAAATGAAAAACATAAAATTTTCTCTAATGAATTTTAAAGTTTTTAAAAGAATATTGCTTACCTTTTGTTTTTCATTCAAATACGGAGCAAACAATTACTTTAAAAAATCTATCATCTGCATATTCATGCGTATCTCTTAGATCATCCAAATATCTTGATTTTTCAACCTTTCTATTACAAAATTGGTAGTCAGCATATGAACTTAATTTATCCATTTTTGGACTGTATAAATAATAAATTAAAGAAACATTAAATTAAAAACTTTATTAAATTATAGTACAAAAAATTATACAATTGTTAAATATTACTTATTAAATTAATTTTTAATATTTAATAGTGTTCGTAATATCATTATTTTACGTTCATCGCGGTGAAATTCGTCGCTTAATTCTTTAAAATTTGAATAAATTTTGACATTTAAAAAGGGTGGGACATTTTGTTACATTTCATAAAGATTTGCAAAATTTGTCTCTTTTTTGTGTGTAATATAATGTTTAACATAAATTATTAATTGTATAAAAACCGTTTTTATTAATACATTGAATTTTAATTTAATAAGTGTTTATTTTAATTTACTGTCTTTATGCGACAACAATAATAGAATATTATGTTTTCTATGATTCAATATTATTAATTTATGAATGTAATGTGATCTATTTATCAAAATTTTTATCAAATTGTAATTTATGTTACAATCTGTTTTATCTTATATCTAATCAAATATCGCAAATGATTTTTAGACAATTTTACTAGCTCTTGAATTACAAAAAACTATTATTATTTTAGTAAAATCTCACCACCATTTCACAAAGTATTATTTATTTACTTTAATATTTTATTGAAATAAAATAAAAGAATATTAACAATGTTTTATATGAAGTTGTATGTTTTGTATTAACAAAAATTAGAAAACAAACAGGTATTTCTTCAAATAAACTGTATACATTTTTCATTTATTTTTCTTTCTGTTGTATGAATTGATTTATTTTGTAGAATAAATAGTCAAAAAATTACTACAAGTTAGACCATATAAACTAGTTTTCTGGCATTTCCGTAGTTTGAAAATAAAACTACTTAAACCTAGCCGTATTGTCGATTACGGTAAAAAAAATTAATTATATTTGTCAATCGCTCTCTGAAATATTTTATTCATATAATACTGATTTCTGAAGCAAGTATAACCTTCTGGGCAATTATTGTTTATAAATAACATTATTGGTTTATATATTGCATTTGCAAAAACATATGGATTCCATCTTCCTGGGCCACGCCAATATGGGTAAGGACAAAGTTAAAAATCTCTATATCAGTGTGCATGCCGATGCCCGTGACAACGTTTATGCCAATATCTATGCCTTTTACAACGTGAGGTTACATCCTCATACAATTTTGGTACGCATTATGCAAAGCAATTTAGAAGAAAAATAAGTTTATTATTTAAATTAAAAAAGTTCCAAACTGTAATTTAAATACAATACATTTATTGATAACTATGAAAAACTATGCTTCTACTATACATTAATAAAAAACCTTATTTATACTAGAATATTTGTTTGAAAAAACAATAATTTAAGTTTTTTTATTGTTTAAAGTACTAAATATATATCTGTATTATTTTTTTCCAACGGTAGTTTAAATGCTAATTTTTTTAAAATTCGAAAATACTTTTATTTAATAATTCATATATGTTTTAATTATATATGAATTACCATCGAATAAATATTAATTTTGCTTTTTTATAAATGATAAACAATGATAAATATATATTGATTATTTTAAAACAAAACAAAAATCTATATATTTTGGTTAAATCATTTTTCTTTTTATATTATCTAGTTTTTTTAAAAATTTTATAAATGTACAAATATAAAATCTATCCGTTTTGAGGCGATAATATCATAATTTGAATAGACAATCGTTAGAAGTTTTATATTTATTATAAAAATACATTATTTTAATTTATATTAATTTTAGAACAATAAACGTTGTTCTCAAATAAAAATATTTTTAGCAATCTAGGTTTAATTACTTTAAGATTGTTAACAAAAAAGTCGGCACAAGTTTGTCATAAATATCGTGATTATCTTTATATTCTATTAGTTTTATCGTAATAACTTTGCATATGAAAATTTAAGCAACAGTTGGAAAACTATTAAAATAAGTTGTCACTACTGCATGATATTATTCTCATTTAAAACTTTAATTGTTTTTTACAATATCTTTTAAAATACAAGATTATATTTTTTATGTAAAATTACAAATGTTTTTATAAAAATCATATATAAATATGTCGTAATATTTTTCAATATTTTTAATTATTATAAATTAAATATTTTTAAGAAATCATTCTCATCTGATAATTCAACGTTTTGTAGACCGTCTTTGAAATCATTTTTAAAAAATCAAACTCATAAAAGTTATAAAATATTATGCACTTTCTGTTTATAATTGACATAGTGATGACAATATCACTATATAAACCCTGGTTATAGATAGGTTATCTCATAGATAGCCTGTCGGTAGCAGAGTAAGTTGTTTTTTGTAATCATTTTATAAAACTTTTTCTAGCTTTTTTGGTAACAATAAAAACATATCGTTTTCCCTATTACAATAATATAAAAATAACCTAAAATTGTTTTTTTTAAAAGATGTGAAAATGACAAAAAAAATTTTAAATTAATAATACTCTGTATGGTAAATTAATTATTGCTTTCTATTGTTCATGTTATGAAATTTTTAAATTGTTGTTGTTAATAGATTGTTAAAAAAATTATTAAAACATTTGATAAAATTAATTTCAAATAACATACTTTAATTATATATTATAAAAACAAGTAAGACTCTGAACTGAGCATGAAATCATAAAAAAATATCAATGTTAAATAAAATTTACGTATCTTCAATGCGTGAAACATTTTAATTTTTCTTAAAAAAGATTTAATATGTGCAACAATTAAAAATTTTGCCTCACTCAAAACATTTTTGTTATCGTTTGATTTCTTTAAACTTTGAAAATATTTTATTTTTTTGAAAGGTAAGACATATTGCATATTACAAAGAAATGTCGAAATTCTTGTCATTTATTTCATTCAGCTTAAAAATAATTGTTCAAATTTAAAAGAATATTAAAATGTCACCATTTTTAATAAAATGTCTAAAAGTATAGAAAAATTTAAAAATTCATGGAATAACTATTAAAAGAATAAAAATCATAGGAATCCTAAAATTTGTCACTAAGTGACTGATTAAGAAAAAATTTGAAAGAATTAATCTTATACACTTTCAAATTATATATAAATGAATCAAAATTTAAATTAATAACATAATTTTAAAAGAATATTTCTACATAACAATTATAATAAACTTTATTACCTTATTATTTTAATATTTTATTATTTTTAGTCGCGAGATCATGAAATTTATAAAATTTATTACTATATCTTGTGTTATTCTTGGAATGTCTGAATTAATAAATGGGTTTTTCTGTGTAGATTATGGTTGTCAACTTTATTGTAAATTTCAACAAAAATCAAAAGGATATTGTGTGAATGATAATTGTAAATGCTTTTTTTAATTTTTTAAAACTTTTTTAAAGATTTTTATTGTCAAATTTTAAATATATGACTTTTCATTTATTAAATACTATACATTTAAAATTATAAAAATATAATTTTGTAATTTCTTCAAATGATGGAAATAAAAATTATAAGCATTTATTATGTAATATATTGAATTTTTATTTCAATATATTTTTATTAAATAATTTTAGTTTGTCGCAAATTTCTGTTGCTTTATTTTATTAAATTTTAAAAAACTATAATTTTGTTAAGAAATTTATCCAACACACAACATATTATTCATTTTTATCCACAACTTATCTTCATTTGCAGACGCCTTATCAATTCTAGATGTGGAGAACTTATTAATCCTTTTCAAAAGAGTTTCAAAAAATTTATTTCCTATTTCATCAATGTTATCAAGACTTTTGTCATTCAAAAAACAATGTAGAGACAAAATAAGATTAATGTTAGATAGAGACAAACTTGGAAAGCATGACAAATGAAAAAAATTTTATATATTCTCTCATTCAGATTTTTTCGAGTCTTTGATGCCATATATCATCATAATGAAAAACAATATCTTTATTATTCTTCAAATTTCGTTATTTTCTAGAACTTTTTTGTCCAATTTTGACAATATTTTATACTATAAGTCATTAAAATTGTTTTGCACTTGAAAGAATTTTTAAAAGTCGTATAAATGCATGCTTCATTATAAAGATTCATTTATGATATCAAAACATAATCAACAATTTTTTGCATTGTTCTAACATCTACTATACCTCCTCCAATGCTTCAAAAGAATTTTTAGAAGCATGCTTTTCTTTTTTCTTAGTTAAAACTCACATAGAATACAATGTCAAAAAAGACTCTTAGTTAAATCTAAGTCTAACCAAAAGAATGTATAATTGATAATATAAAATATTGTTGTTTTGTAAATTGTAAAACTGAAAAATAATGCTATCTACTTATTATAATAGTTTAATTTTCTATTAATTGTAATTATATTTTTTCGTTGACATAATATGATAATGGAAAAAAGACAAAACTTTTACGACAACCTAATAATTACATAATATTTCAAATTTTTTGTTAGAATATATTTAAAAATCATTCTTGATGTCAAATTTAAAACGAAATTATAGAAATATCTAACGTTGTAGACTTTTTTATAGGACCAAAAAAATAATAATAATGCAAAAATTTTGTTATCGTTCGATGAACATTGGAAATCCATATCTTCTTTAGAATGGATTTATACTTCGGACCAATTGATCTTACAATTATTTTTCTTAACACATATTTTATAGCGCTTATTGAAATTTTAATTTATCTATAGTAAAGCATTTACATAGAAAAAATAGAACTTCAATATCTTTATAATTCAGGGTTAATAGAAAATAGTTATATTTATCTTAAATCAAGTAAATTGTTAGAAGTTAAAATTAGATAACAAAATTATACTATATAAGTTTAGATACTTACTTTATTGCTTTATCAATTCTATGATAAAATTTAATCATAAAATTTAAATAAAATATAAAATAAGGAAAATTTGATTTAATTAATTAGAATAGAAGAAAGGTATAAAAATTGATAATGAAATTATGCAACCTGTCCCATTTTTAAAAATAAATTGAAATCCTCCAAGCAGTGTGGTTCTAATAATATTTAAATTCATTTATTTAAATTTTTATGAATTTTTTTCATATAACGTAAGTTTAAAATAAAAAACAATCTTTTTTACATTAATATTCCTTATCAAGTTACTAAAACATATCTTTTATTACTTTATTATTAAAATTGTAGTACTTAAAAAACAGTTAAAGAGGCGTCAATTCTACTTCTTTATCATTTTAAATTTTCCTGCTATGAATAAACAAATATAGAAACATTTACTACATGTTTTAAAAATTCGATAACTAGATTCAGTGATGTTTTAGTGTAATAACTCACAAAGTAATACATATTAAATTACATCATATTAATTTTTTTATTTGTTTACCATGGAGTTTTATCATAAATTAAATATCCTTTTTCTTCATCATATTCAATCTAATTTGTATATAATTTCTATTAACGTTTTTTATTATATAAGTATTTTAAAATGACTTAACGAAGCAAATTAATAATATTATAAACTATCTAAATATTCCCTTGAAACTTAGTAACAATTATTTCTTTATAATTTTATAATTTTGCATTTTATCATTTGAGCAAATTAATTTCAATAATTTATTTTTCCATTATGTAAAATGATATTTTATAATTTAATATTCTATAAAAAGTTATTAAATAATATTTTTCACATTATTCGTTTATTTCTATAACAAAGGCATTTTTCAAATTCTATTTATTTATTCTTTCTTTTTTTAAAGTAATCCAAGCAATACTTTAAACAATGTAATTGATTAATAAATCAAATTTATATTTTTTCTTAAAATAAAAAGTATTATTCTTTTAATTATTCATTATAAACATTTTTCTACAATTGATAAACTAATTTAAGATAAATTATTGTATCTAAGAAACAATTGCATATTTTATTAAAGAAATTATTTTTAGCTGTAGTAAAAAAACATTTAGAAAATGAATTAAAATGTATTATTATAATTTTGTTATCTCCAAACAGTTAACTTAAAATATAAAAAATGTTTTTACAAAATCGATGTATTGTAAACATGTTTTCCTACTTTTAATGATGTTTAAAAAAAATAATAAAATGTTTACATCTGTAAAAGACAAAGTATGGAATAATTCCCTTGCTCTAAAATTGTGTTAACTAATATTCTATCTTCAAAAAATTCACATAATCTTTAAATAATTGTTTATAATAATTTTTTTTCTTAAAATAAATCAATGCTGCTTTTACTATAAAAGAGTAATCAAAATTGTAAACAAAGTAATATATTTTCTAAATTTTTTATTGGAAATATTTTACATTTATTGATATAATATCCCTTTTTGTTTTTAAAAATTAAAATATTTATATAATTAAAAAATAAATTATTTTGATAATTTTTTGAAATTACTTTTCTATGTTTATTTTAACATTGCAATTCAATACCCGAATTACTAGCATAAGTAACGAGACTAGCTAAAGCTGAAGAAAGTGCCGATAAATCGTCTTCAGTATCAGCTCTATAGAAACAATCGCTCATACTTTGTAACGCATAAACATTATTCTTTGTCTGATAACCAATGGAAATTATTTTAAATTTATTACTGTTTCTTATAATATTTGACTGATAAATAGCATCATAATCAGGGGATGATGTTGTTGTAAGGTAAAAAATAATATGTGGTTTATATGAATCATTGTAACCTGTTTTAAGGAATTGATTATTAAGTGCCATCTTCAACATATCTTTAAGTTGCCCTTGTCCAAAGGACTGTGAACCATCTAATGGATAGTAAGAAGAATGAATATAATCTCTTAATGATGTATTTCCATAAAAAGAATTAAATGATGGTAAATACAACCACATATTGTTATCACCAGGTGACATTGTAAAAGCTACATTAACATATGATGGATTAATTTCGAAATTGTTAAAAAATCCCATTAAAAAATTTGTAAATATATCTGCATATATATTTGATAGAACATTTATTGAACCATCAGCTATAACATAAATATTAGCTTTAATATTAGATGAAAGATAAGATTGTCTTTCCACTGATTTTAAAAATTTTTTGTCCATTTGTTCAACAATATCTTCTTTGTTTAAGTTAGATATTTTGTAAACTTAAAAAAATAACTAATAATTATGTGTAATTTTAAAGCTTACATATGTTAGGTTGTTCCCTATACTCATTGTTAGCTTCATAAATTTTAAAAATAGAGAATAACAAAAATATAGAAAATATAAAATAATTATGATAGTTTTTTGATAATATCATTTCACAATACCCTATCTAAAAATTAATGGTAATTAAAGATGAAATATCATGACGAAATGAATTGTTAAGTAATCTTATCACAAAATTGTTATCTGTCTGGAAAATTTTAGTAATTTACATAATATATTCAAAATCATATATATACTTCATTATTTAAGTTTTATCATATAATATATTGTAATTAAATTTTATGTTGATTAATCATTTTTATGATAATACAAATATGAATATTTGTGTAGGTGATAAGCTTTTAAGATTAAAGTACATGCAATCTGGTGATAGTAAAATAAGATATTTTATTATCAACTACCGTAATGCTAGGTTAAAATAATTTTTAATAACGTGGTTATTTCATGAAAATTGGCACTTAAAAGAAAATTGTATTACAATGACATAGTAGATTAAGAATATAAACAACTATGATGATTCAGTTTCGATTAATGTCATGAGTTTAGTTAATAAATGTAATGTTTATAACTATTATAAATATTCAATAATGTTAATATATAATTAAAAATTCGTTTGTTTTAATAAAATTTAACATTTATGGAGCGGAATTTTTTTTATATAGTTACGTTTCTAATGTAAAAAAAACATATAACTAAATTTTAAATGACATATTTTATTGAATTTTTACACTTTAGTTAATCATTATTCAATTTTATTCACGTATTATAAGTTATTCGAGTTATTCTTTTTTTAAAAGGCCAAAATTTTTTAAAACTCATAACTAAACAATATGAATATATTGCAATTAATGAAGACAATAAAACAATTAACAATCTTTAATTAAATTAGTGATAAATACTTTATTTGTGAATTTAAAAAATTTATCTGTCATTTACGGTATTCCTAATTTGTTAGAATGTAAACAAGATTAATATTATCTTTTAAAGTTAAAATTTAAATAACAAAAAAATTTAAAAAAAACCTATTTAAGAGAAAGTAAATCCAGAAGTCTTGTAGGTATGGTATACTTTTTCAATAGAGTTTACGTAAGCAGCTGTACGAAGATCTAAGCCAAGATTGTATTTTCTAGCAGTTTTAATGATTGCTTTAGCTGATCTATTCATTGAGTATTCAAGTCCAGAGTGAACGATATCCTTTTCTGAAGCACCAGATATTCTATTTGAGAAAGCTTCATTTGGTGAAATTGGAACCTTTTGTCCAAGAGCTTTAGAAACAGATTCTTCGACAGAGTTAAGAAGAAGGTTATTTGAGTCAGTTTCATATTTGAACGTCAAACGTCCATATGATACGTGATTCAAATTTTTAAGCCATTCAAAGTATGAAACAGTTACACCACCACTGTTTACGAACATATCAGGAATGATAAGACAATCACCACGTTTAAGGAGAATCTTATCAGCTGCTGGTGTAATTGGTCCATTGGCAGCTTCAGCAATAATTTTAGCTTGAACACGAGCGGCATTTCCTTTGTGGATTGATTTTTCACAGGCAGCTGGAACAAGAATATCACATTTTTCAAACATAAGATCCTCAAATGGTTCAAATGTTTTAGCTCCTGGGAAACCTTTTATAGTTTTATTTGCAATAGTATAATCTTCAAGAGCTTTTGGATCAATTCCATTTTTATTATAGATAGCACAATTGTATTCTTGGACTCCAATAACTTTAACTCCATCTCTATGGAGGTATCTCATGGTATGGAGACCAACATTACCGAATCCTTGGATAATAGCTGTTTTTCCTTTATATCCAGTCGTAAGACCAACAGCATCCATGTAATCTTTATCATTAATAAAAACTTCCATACCTTTCCATACACCACGTCCTGTAGCAGATACACGTCCGTGAATACCTCCGGAAACAATTGGTTTTCCTGTAATACAAGCTGACGCATCTTTATCTAAATGTCCAGTTGTTTGGGCATAGGTATCAGCAATCCAAGCCATTTCACGTTCTCCAGTACCCATGTCTGGAGCTGGAACATCAACACCTGGTCCTAAGAAACCTTTCTTTGAAAATTCGATAGCAAGACGACGTGTAATTTTTTCGATTTCATAATCTGTATATTTTTTTGGATCAATCTTAACACCTCCTTTAGCACCCCCAAATGGAACATCAACAACAGCACATTTGTATGTCATCAAAGCTGATAAAGCTTTTACTTCATCTTCACAAACATCCATAGAATAACGGATACCTCCTTTTGTTGGTGTTCTGTGTTCTGAGTGTTGAGCTCTCCATGCTTCAATCATTTGATATTGTCCATTTTCACGTCTAATTGGGAAAGAAACGTAAAGAACTTTGTTAACTGGCTTAATTGCTCCTAAGATGCCTCTAACATAGTTAGTCTTTTCATCATTACTCATTGAACTTTGTTTAAATTCTTTGATAAGAGCTGGTTCAAGAACAGCAGCACCTTTATCAAAATAATATTCAGTCATCTAAATTATATTTTTATAAAAAAACTTTATAAATATTATTAAAAAATTTTAATTACCTTGAAGAATGATGGATTAATTTGTTCATCCATTGGTTTCAATTCATCTTTGATTTGTTCATGAGCATCAAGTGTTGATGAGCAAAAGGCTCTCTTAGAAGAGTTAATAACTGCACGTGGAGAACTATTTGCAAAACGGGAGAGCATTTTAACTAAAAGAATGTCGTTAAAATTATAATTTTAAATAAAATGTGACTTTGTATTTATACCAATTTTAAATAAAGAGGAGTGATCAACAAGAAGTGGGGAAAAATTTTTTTTATGCAATATCAATTGACATTTATCTAAATTAGTCAGAGATGATATAATGAAAGGAAGTACCTAAAAACACTAAAATGTGCTTATTTACAATAAAAATTTTCTTAAATTGATAGTGTGCAAAAATTGGGGATAACCTGATAAAATGGTAATAATAAAATACGTTGGAAAAATTTTTTGTTACAGAGCACAAAAAATTATTCATCATTATAAGTTAATTTAAGCATTTTATCAAGCAATATACACTTATATATTTCACTTCAATGACACGTATACTAAAAATTAATAACACATTTAAAGAAATGCTTTAAAAAATATAAATAATAATAAAAGATCAAAATTATAAATGTATGTGATAAAATGAATATTTAATAGATAATTGTGTAAAATCACATTATTAAGAATAATGTAATATTTAATGACTGTTATATACAAATAAAAAATGAATATAAATGTAAAATTTTGTCTCAACTTTAATATATAAACCATTTCCAATTTTTTTATTTCTAACGTCTACACAATTTATATTTTATCTATTTAACTTTAGAAATAAATAGATTTGTCGATTGAAGTATTTGCTTATACAAATTACAATATAAGAGTATTTCTATGTAACTATTTATTAGATTTTCATTTACTTTTATACTTTCACAAAAATTATTTTATTTAAAAATTTTTCGATCACGTTACATTATTGTTTAAGCATATATAAATTTTGACGCGTGTTATCTAAAAGAAAGTTTATAATAACAAATGATAAGCATATTACTTTCATGGAAATGTAACATTTATATACTTAAGATTTAAATTTAAAATATAAAGGGAATAATAATTATGTATGAAAGAAAAAAATATTTTTTTAAAGAAAGTAGTAACAAATTAATCAAAGCAATTATTTACATTCATTTTTAACAATATTTTATATAATATAGTTGCCATGACAAAAGTTTACTTTAACTTTAAATATACTCATTATTTAATTGAAAAAAATAATAACAACAAGGTCATTTTAAATATATACTATAATCGTTAAATAAGATATTTATTTATTGCACATCCTAAATACAAATTTTGAAAACACAACAACACTTGATGATATTAAAATTCACATTAGTGATAAAAATTTTTCTTACTCTCCTTAAAAACATCGATTTGTTGGCATGATATCTTTACGACAACAAACCAAATATAATTTAAATATTACTTATACAATATTTTCTGTTGCCTTCCCTCTTCAAATTTTTCCAAATAAGTTTAAAATTAATATAACCTTAGTCTGTTGGAAAAACGTGAGAGACACCCTATACATGTTATATAAATAATGTTGATTAATCAAGAGATGTTGAATAATGTAAATTATAAATATCTCTTTCATTTTAAGGTCGAAAATGATTATAAATAAATATTTATTTCCGTTTACTTCAAATATCGCTATATTAAAATATTTATAGTTCTAGTTTTATAGATAAACAATAATATTTGGTATTGAAATTAAAAAATATCACGTCTTATTTATTTTAAACATCTCATTAATATTTTACTTTATTAGTAATGATAACAAAAAAATGAAAAATAAGTAATATTGCATCATGATGATAAAATTTCAATTTCTTGATTATTACGTTACGTCACAATGATTTTGTGATCTTTTAATTATTTGTTTACAAAAAAGATTACAATTCTTTCTATAATATTTATAAATTTTATATCTTAAGAATTATATTTATGTATTTTTTAAATTCAATGAAATACTCTAACACGTGATGCTTCCAATATTGATACATTTTAAAGCACAATAATCGTAAAAAAAATTCTTATTTATTAATTACATATTGGAATACGATAATATACTATCAAATAATGTAAATATCAGTTCTCGAAATTGGCCTCCTTCTAATCATTCCCTTATTTTTATAGTGGGCTTTTTATTTTTAATTACAATAATTATCATACTTTTACAGTATATATAAAATTAAAAATGATAAACATTATTACTAAATATCATGTTTTATTTTTAATCTTCAATTTATAGAATAATAAATAATATACTAAGAACAAATTTATTGCTTAAGACACACAATTTTAATATTTATAAATAACTTTGTCTTAAGAATAATATATTATATTAAAAAATATTTTAAAAAATTGTAAAATAAATTTTCTTAATACACAGAAAATGAACCGAACAATAGACATTAATTTGCGTGAAAACATTTCATCTAATGAGATGAATTTTTATAAGTACTGTAAAGTTATTATTTTACCTAGAGATCACATCCTCCTTCAATAACTCCACTGTCAAGTGAATTATAACTTAATCTCCTTGTTGGTGGTGCTGTACCTGGAGCTTTGACATTCGAGGATGATGATGATGAAGGACATAAACTAGAGACACTTGGTTCCACATCAGACAATCCAGAATCTCTTTGATTTTCAATTCCATTATTCATTCTATAGTAGTATACCAACTCTGCTCCTAATGACATATTTTGATCTTTAAATTTTTGTAAATCAACTTGCATACTAAGTCTAACATTCTCAGCAGCCATACACTCCAATAACGATTCTTTTAAATCCATCATAAAACGTTGTTGATCTGACATTGTCCTTGCTATTAGTATAATTTCATTTCCTTTTTTATCATATATCCTTATTCCATGATCTACATTTTTTGACTCGTATGTTGTTACAGATAGATGTTCTAATTGTTCATAAAAACGAACTGTATAATGATCTTCACCATTCTTATTACGACTTATTTTTGCGATCATCAAAGAATCATTAAACAAAAATAATTCTCGACAATGAGCCATTATACTTTGTTTTTTATTTCCACCTTTAAATTGATTCATCCGGCAATAACATATCAATCGTCTATGTTGTTCCACCAAATTTGGTTTATTTTTACCTATAAGATGTGACTGTAAATTAGCGACTTGCGTAACATGATCTCTTGCTGGTAATATTTCATTATTCTTTATACGATGATATATTTCTTCGTAACATTCAACAGGAAGTTTACCTAATTGATCTGCTTGACGTGTATTTTTAACAAAATCGCTACATGACATTCTTTTTTCTTTCTTTAAATGTGGTGAATGAAGATCTGTATTTAGGATGATAATTGCAAATGCCAGAATATGTATAACGTCTTCATTAACTGTACTGAATATTTCATTATATGTCGTTGTAGAGTAGTGATGAGAGAATGCTGTAACAATTCTATCAATTTGTTGTGCCTCCCCAGGAAGGGTGAAGTATTTCATAAAATCCCTAATAGCTAAATCTAATGGTAAATCTTTAAAATCCATATATTCCACATAACGACTATAATAATAATAAAGGGGGTACTTAAAAATATTGGTTATTTTATATACTTACTTTAATACATCTGTATGGTATTGAGAATTATGTGTGCCTAAAAATTCTCCTATCTTTCTTCTACTTAAACCACGTCTTGTTAAAAAAAAATGCGCAACCTCTTCTGGACTTCCTTGTATAAAACCATTCTTTGCTAATAATGCTATACCGCGATCAGGTTTTTTATTGAAAAAATTTAGACATATTCTATACAAACGTTTTCTTTTAATATCTACACTTTTTTCATATATCTCTCCTACCCTTAGTACACATTCACCATTTTCAGGGCCTTGATATCTTGATTTATGTGTTGAGATCATTGTAGTTGATTTACTAAATCTAATGATATAAAAAATTTTAATTAAAATTTTATAAGTATAATTTAAATAAATTTTAACCACAACCAATAAATATATTTCCCAAAAAATAAAAATTAATAAAAAGATAAAACCTTTTTTATTGTATCACTTTTAAAATGTTAAATTAAAATTTTTTAACTATTTGTAAGAGGAAAAATAATTTACAACAAATATATCTAATCATTAGAGAAGTAAAATAAAAAATTATATAATAGTATCTTTGAATGGAAGTAGGAAAAAGCTTAAAGTAAAAAATATAAAAGAAAAGTTTATATGTTATAAGAGAGAACTATTATCAACTAAAAGAAAAGGGTTGATTAACCTCTTTAACCTTAATGCGTTGTTTTGACTTTTTAAAGTATATGTTGTTTTTTATTATGATATATGTGGAAGGTTACATTCACAAAATGGATAGTAGAAAAATATAAATTAAATTTTCTGAGGAAAATATAAAAAATATCATATATAGTTAGATATATATCATATTATAATTATTAATAATATATAAAGATGATGAATTAAAGTTAAAAAAATAATAATTAATGTTTATTTAGGATATGTAATTGATAGTGATTTGTGGGGAGTAAAAAAAGTGGTAAATATTTTAATTTATGAAAATAAAAATTATTATGAGATGGAATAGGCTTTGATGAAAAGCAAGAATACTTAAGTAAATAATTTAAAGAGAATCTCAAACCAATGAGCCATAGAAAATAAAGACGTTATTTTGGTTGTAAAGAAAAATACCATTGTATAGTTTCTTTTTGAATGTGAAATATGTAAAGTACCATGCATAGATTGTTAAATCAAAAGTAGTTTTAAAATTTTAGTATGATAAATTACAGAAAAATGTGTTGTAGTCCACACTGATAAGTGATAAAATGGATAAAAAATGAAAGAAATTTGATAAAAAATAATATTTATCAATTTTTAAGATATAAATGAAAGCTATAAACAATATTTCACCACAACATATAAAGAATAAAAAAATACATAAAATATATTATTAAAGTTTAAATAAATTATTTATCTTCAAATTTATATAGAAGAAGGCATATGTAAGATTATATAGAAATAAGATGATTTCCTATTTTATTAAAAAGTATAAAAATTGTGGTAAAAATATTTTTTTGAAGATGGTAAGCAACAATCAAATACAATTTCTAATAAACATGTCCTTTTATAGAAGGAAATTTTATAAATAATTTACAGACGATAATTAACCGTGTGAAGAGTTCATGCAAATATTTTATTTATTCAATAACATTTTTATTTCTAGTTATTTTTATAAAGAAAAGTCAAGTTTAAAAATTCTTATTCTTTGATCAATCCTAATTAATGTCTTTTCTTTTTTATATGGTAAAAAAATGATAAACAAAATATTTTGTTCTAGAAATAGTCTTATCTATTTATAAATTACTATAATTTCTTTGAATGATAAGTAAAGAAAAATTAATGTGTTGTGGGAATATTTAGAAAATTTAATAATTTGTACAAATTTGCTTATTTCAAAAAAGGTACTATAAATAAAAACCATATTTAGTTAAAAATAAAGTAACTTAAAAGAAGTTTTCGTAAAAATTGAATTAACTACCTTATGTATTTTATTAATTCAAATAGAATGATGACAAGAAAAAAATTAATTCACTCTTTTTATCCCTTAATGCTCTCTCTCTGGTGGGGTTGATGAATTTAATAATAAAATATCTATTAATAAGAATACATTAATAGAAAAGCAAGAGGACAAACTATTAATTTCAATACATTTATTGTTCAAAAGTAATTAACAATTTTCCCTATTATTTTATATATTATTATAATATGGATTAATATTTTATAAAAAGAAAAATGGAGATTTAACAAATCAAATAGAAACAATAAATCTTGACAATTGACAAGTAGTAATATATTTTTCCAAAATATATAAATAATTGGTAAATTAAATATAAAATACTAGAAAACTTATTTTTATATACGTTTTACAATTCAATTAAATAAAATTCACCGTTTCCCAAAATTGACAGTCTAACTAAACAACCTATTAGTCATACAGAGAGACTTAAATAAATCACACTCAAATAAAATTAGAAATATATAACCAAAAAAAAGTTGATTAGAATTGGAAAAAATATAAATACTTTTACCTAGTGTCATTAAAGTGACAATTTTATAAAGCTAGTCTCACTCTTCAAATACGTTTTTTTATATCTATCAAAATTTGACACTTCTAAAAGTTTATAGTAAAAATTGACATATCATATTTTATTATACATAACTTTTCATTTTCAAACTATCTATAACTATAAACAATATTTGATGGTAATATGTACTCCAGAAAAATAAATAGATAAATGAATGTTACATGAACAATATATTAAAAAAATGAGTCACTAAAAACCAATTGTATTGATAATATTATGACAAGGAAAAAGTTTGAAAAGTAAAAACAAAAAGATGGAATTTTTTTTCCTATATGATTAACTATAAATATCTAAAGTTGATTTCATTATTAATGTTTATATATGATAATGTATTAAATAGATATTTAACACAATTATATTTAATTCAATTGATAAAATCTTTTAACGAAAAAATGTTATTACATAATACATATAACTATTATATTATAAAAAAAATATTTTATTTATCAATTGGTACTATTTCTATACATATTGCAAATAATATTTATAGAAATTTTTATAAAAATATGGAAATATAATTTATGATTAATTTAATGTATATGATTAGCTTTTTTTAAAACCCTTAAATTTATATAATAATCGTAATTTGCTAAAAAGACATGTAAAAAAAGTACGTCACATATCATTAGATATTATTACCTAATGATTTGTATTTTTATATGATTGTTATCACAAGATTAAAGTTATCTTTTTGCATAAAACTTACCCTCGACAATCATTTTTACTACTATTACTACTATAATCATCCTTTCCAAAATCTTTGTTACTTAGATGTGGTGATGATGGTGTTAGATTATTTGATGGCATGTACATATTTATATTTTTTTGATATTGTGCTTGTTTATCATATAATATATTTGGATTACATGATTTACCTGATATTTTATGTACCTCACTTTCACTAGTACCTCCAACCATTGATTTTTGATAATTTTCATTATATCTATTATTTCTTAGTACCCAAACATTAGGACTATTTGTACCATAATTGACTTTTTTATATGTACTATTATCATCATCATTACAATTTTTTGATATAATAATTGATGTACCAGAACTATCGCAATATTCATTGGTTTTATCACCATACTGTTGTTTATTCTGAAATACAGTATATATTTGTCTTCTATGAGGTGCCAATCTAGGAGATGATGTATTAGCATAACTTTTAGAAAATAAATTCATTGTGTTAGAAGGTGGTTGATAATTGTTAATACTATTAAAATAATTTGTTTCAGATAATTGATTGATTATGTCAGATGGTAAATTTAATGTATCATTTAACGATATATCTTTATTTGTTGAAGTATTAGTATCAAACTGTAGTGTTTGATATGTTTGAAATATCCTTTCACTATTATCATCTTCTTTATCATCATCTTTTATATAATTGTCTATATCGGTGGTTTTTGATGATAAAATATCGTCTTTAGGTGTTAAGATATGAATTCCTTGTGTGTAAATATTATTTGATGACAGTCTTTCACAACATGATATATTACTTCCCATTTGTAATCCTGTACCTTTGCGAATCGGAGCCGAGTAAGTATATATCTCTGGTACTGTTGAGTTAAAATTTCTACAAAAAAAATATATTATAAATTGAGAAAATTTTCAATTTAAATAGGAAAAAATTTATTTTTAAAATAAGAGATAAATATAATGTTGTTGGGAAAACAAAAATCATATGTTGTCTAGCTTCGTATAAAAATCTAAGGAATATTTTTATTCACCTAAATACAATATTGTACTAGGATAAAATTTAAAATGTAATAGATTTATTGTAAATTATCATGGTAAGTGATCGTTAAAGTATAAAAGATAGATATCAAATATAAATCGAATTAAAAAAGAGAAGTATAAAAACGTACCGTGTTAAATGTGGATCTGTCATAATTATCTCTGATGGTTGTTGCCAACATGGTGACAATTTTCTATTTTGACACAGAGTTAAATTTGTTTGCAAAACTTTATTTATATATGATTCAGATTTCATTGGATGTAAGGTAGGAATTGAAGACTTTGATCGAGTACTTCTTTTTTGAGGGACAATTCCTTTATAAAATTTAGCTAATCTATAATTTCCTATAGCATCGTTGTATGATTGTTGCTGCTTTATGTGCCTTTTCCGCCCCTCCGTACTTTTTTTCCAATATCTAAAATGGTTTAATATAAGATAAGAAAAGTTATTGTATGTCCTTAGAAGAAAGGTAGTAACTAAAAAGAAAGAAAGAAAAAAAGCACCTACATCTAAATGACATCTACGTAAACAATCAGAAATTTCATATTCTCTCGTAAGTCGTTTGTTTCCAGGATTGAAAGCTATACCTGCTCGAAGGACAGTACTCATATTTTATAAAACTTCTAAAAAAGTATGAATGTTATATACATTAATAATTTTACTCTTTTACATGTAGTATTAAAAATTTTTAATACCTCTCGAAAATTGGTTAGTGAAAATAAAATTATATAAAAATGAAAAGTATAATTAGTGCATCAGAAATTTCATAATTATCTTTTGACATAAAGGAAATTTCATTTCTAGTGAATTATAAATACATTCTAAACTTTTACAATACAATGTAATAAAAAAAATTTTCATGAGAAAAGAATTTTAAAATAAGTAAAAAAGTAAATTTTAAATATAAATTTTTTTTAAAGAAATAATACTATTGGTCAATAATTGCAATTTTTCTCTCTATAAATAATAATTTATTGTAAATTTTTTTCTTTTTTATTCATATATCTTTCTACATATAAGATGGGTAATAAATAGATAGAAAGAATAGGTAACGGTTTGGGAAAATTCTATAAAAAATAATGTTTTATTTAAAATAAAATAATGTTTGTGGACAGATATCTTTTATTTTTCAGATCGATTAATATATGATTAATTGATGATACTTTATGTTGTGATATATTATCTATTGTTTTAAAGTAGTTATATTTTGTGAAAACAGAAATAAAAAAAGTTGTTTAAATGTTATCAATTGGATAAATTAGTTTACCTTGTATTTATGTTTAAATTTTTTAAGTATGTCAATCAAATTTTCCATAAATTATGTTGTTTAGTGGTAATCAACAAAATTTAATAATATGCATAAAAATGGGAAAAAAATTTGATAAGTATATTAAAAATTATGTTAAACACTTATTGGCAACAAAAATATTAGATAACTATAATAATTATAGAATAAAAAATATATATTTTTCTGCTTTAGTTGAATAGAGAATATATGGAAAATAATTTTAATGTTATTGCTATTCTTTTGTATTTATAACATTCTTGAATAAGTCTTATATAATGCTAAGTATATGTTTACTTGACATTAAGATGTATCTTATATGTTCAATGAATTCATCTTCAACTTTAAACTATGCTAATGTGTGTTCTATAATATCGTGCCGTCATCTTATTCTTAAAAATTTTAAACTTGGTCATGGTCTAAATTTACCGGCCATTCTTTTCTTATAATAAATCCTCATATTACTACGCATCTCAAATATTAGTAGTAATATCAATAATAAATAGAGGGTTTTTGAAACATTATCTGTAGTAGCGTGAATTTTTATGGCCACACTGATAGTATATACACAAATTTAATAATAAAATAATAGATATAATGAAGTGTAAGAAAATATTAAAAGAGACTCCCTAAATTATTCATAAAAACATCTTTTTGGGCAAATAAATTATAAAAAGATGTTAGAATAGTAATTACTACAAAAGGAGAGGATAAAAGATTTTTTAAAGATATATGTTATTTAATAGTGTAACAAAGTCATAAAAGTAATAATAAAAACAAATATAAATGATGGAAAATAGAAATTTTTAGAATATTATATTGAAATAATATGAAAAGAATACATGTAAAAGATAAGAAAGTTTATTGGACATTTGAGACGAGTAAAATTATTTTCAATAATGAAATGAATTAATAAAAATGATACTTCAAAATATAGTAAAAAGATAACATAAATTATTTCTAAGATAAACTTATAAAATAATAGAAATAAGGACAATGTTCATATCTTGAATAATAATTAATCTTTTTGAGATTATTAAAAAAGAGAAATATTAACTATATACTATATTTAACATTTCATATGGATTAAAATTTTAATCTATCACTTTTGAAATGATAAAGTAGGAAAAATAAAAAATAACATTAATAACTTTTTAGTGTAAAAAAATTTTTTTACAGAAGCTATAAAGTCACACAAATATTAAATATAAACTTTTGAATATAATGTAGGAGATAGAGGAGTTATGCAGAGAGAAACTAAAAAATATTAATAAAATCATTTTTATTTATATATAAGTATTTTATTATAATAAACTCGATTATGCCAACAACATCTAATCAGCTAAGTGTTATCATTAGTCTATTCAATTATAATAAAAAGTTTTAAAAATAAAAAAATAGAAATATTTATGAAGTAAATGAGTTACGTAGACTACATAACAATAAATGATATTGCACTTAAAAAGAGTTGAAGAAAAAATTTAAAAAAGTTACTTAATTTAAAAAGCAAACATTTTTTATAAGGTAAAACAAATAAAGTGTGTGAAAAAGAATTATATAATGTAGAATTATATAATTTTAGATACATTAAAGAATCTTGTACAAAGGAATGTTTAAAGAAAATAAATAATAATTTTTCATTTGTCACATAAAATTGTATACCAAATTTTTTAAAGAGTCATTGTTTTAGTGATAAATAAAAAATGAGACATATATTCTTCTTTTTTTATCTGTCACATTCAGAATAATAAAAGAAAATGGAATGATAGACATTGAATTTTTCTGTTCTTTTCTCTGATTTGTATAATGTTCAAAAAATAAAATATTATAGTATGAAAGGAGACTCTTAATCAAAATAATGTAAATTTAATGTCTAAAAAAGGATAGATGTAGTCAAGTTAGATATAAAAAAGATACTTATAAATGCGTATTATAAAAAAATTGAAATAAATGCTAAAAAACAACTTTTTTTACTCAAAAATAAATGCTTGACAATATATTATTATGATTGTAATAAAATTGTAAGCAACAAAATAATTGATATTTTTTCTGAGAATATTTTTAAGATATGCACTTTCAATGAAATATAATATCTAAGAAAAAAAAATTCATTATTTACATATAATGATTTTACAATAATGATATTTTTCTTTAATTATCTATATAATTAAAAATCATAGCAACATAAAAAAATTGTTTATTTCCAAAAAAACTGATGAAAGTTCAAGTGATGAAGCATTATAATACTCCACAAAAACTATAAATGTTTTTTCCTTCAAATCATTTATCATAAAGTACTTCTTTATAAAAAGATGAGTGTAAATTTATAATGGTAATATGAATAGAATTTATCATTTCTAGTTACTGTGTGAAGGAAAAAGAGAACATTTAATACATGCAGCTTAAAGAAACATTTAGCATTATCTAAAACTAATAGAGTGTCCAAAATTTTATATAATAGTTAAAATCCTTAATTTAACGAAACTAAAAATTTTCGAGAGTTTACATATATGTTATCCAGATTTACTATCATCTCATTGTCCTTACCACAATAAATCAGTGATGATGAGTCTTTTAACTTAAATTTTCCTGCCATTTCCTATACACCAAATATAATTTTGTATTCCTTAAACCAGTTAAAACTAAGAAGTTAATGTTCTCTGTAAAATGGAAGAGAAAAGTTGAATGACAACGTAAATTTGTATAATATAATATTAGTATAGTATTGTTAAATGATTCAGATAACATATAAACAAGTCATTAAATTGATAGAAACCATGTTTTCACCTACGTTATTAATAATATAAACATTTAACAAATTGTAAGAATGTTGACATGCAATTTTGCATAATAATAGTAAAGTTGTATAAATAATTATAAATATAGTAATATACAATTTTTGCATCTCATCAATATACAAATTATTTTTTATTAACAATCATGTGAATTTCTTAAAATCAACAAAAAAAAATTAGTACAAAAAATATTACTTATAATTAAATTTAGAATAAAAATTAAAAATTATCATAATGATGATAATAGTATAAAGAATTATATTTATTTTAACACTATCGTAACTAGATTTTTAAGATAAAATAAGATAAGAATGTAATCGGCAAAATGTCATACTTGATCTGTCAATAGATTATGAAATAAATAATGATTTATTGGAATATTTTAGATCTATTATGTTAACTTAAACTAATGTATGAAGAAGTTATATAAAAATGCCAAATGTGTAAATAGATAAAGGAAGACTATAATTATAAATAGAGGGTAACAAACAATGTTTGAAAGAAAAAATATTACGTCATTTTTATAGAAGATTATGTCAAAGTAAGGGAAAATTTCATTTTTTTCTATTCATGTAATAAAAACAACAACAAAAACAACTCAAACAAGGTATTTAGATATTGTAATTTTACTATTGTTTAATATTCTTACAATAATATTTGTTTATTTTATTTTTAGAAAATAACTTACACAAGTTTTTTTAACAAAAAAATATATATACAAAATTTTGTTTAGCTAGAGGGAAATGATGTTTTATATATTGATAAAGATAAGAAGTCAAAAAATAAAATAGTTAAACAATTGTACAATTGAAAAAAATTTGTTAAAACTGTCAAAGTATATATAATCAAAGAATAAACAAGATTTATTAATAATCTTTTTCTAACAATACACATAATAAATAATCTTTAAAAAATTTTATAAATAAAAAAAGTTTAGTTTAACAATGTTGCTTTAAAAACATTTATTATACTTCTGTATATAATATTTATAAATAGATACACACTTTTTTGGTAAAGTTGACTCATAAAATGTTAGAAAATAAGAATATCAGGCATTATTCATAATATCATCCACTTTAATTGTTTATCAATATATAGATACAATCTATTGTCACAAACACTATATAAATGGGATAACTCTAATTAAGCAATTGAAATAGGAGTGATTAAAATTTCATTTCTATTCTCTAACATATGCAAATTTTATACTATATTTAAGCATTACTTTGTCTAGAAAAGTTATCAAACATTATATACAATACAAGCTGCTTATATTGCAAGTGTAAGATCTATAAATATAAATAAATATATATATATATATTTATAAATAAATTTACCACTATAACACATGGATAGTTACATAAATAGAACGTTAAAAATAAACGAACGTTTCATTAGGCAAGTAAAAATAAAACATTTAAATATATTTAATTACTTTTATTTTAAAAATAATTTAAATTACTGTTTTATTTATATTTACATGAAAGATAATATATTATTGAAATAAGATATAAATTAATAGAATGAAAAATTAAGAAGTAATATGAAAACAAGATTCAAAGTTACACTAACCATATAACATTATTTGTAAATAATTACAAAACTTCCGTTATCTGATCTAAAATAATGAATATAAGAATCATTTATACCAAGGTTAATGTTTATAAAGTCTCTTTCTCAACAAATAAAAACTATATTCTATCATATAAAAATTAATTTTTTCCCAAAGATAATGTCAATTTCATTATTTTATTACTATTATGAACTTTTACATAAAAAATTTATTTTAGAACATAAAACGGAGACATATTCTTGCTTTTGTATAAAATTGTATATTTAAAAATTTTGTTAACTTTTAATATAATTTTATTATTGTTGGAAAAAACTTGATTTCACATTCATTTAAATATTAACAAGCCACTCTCAAATGGTGCACGAGAATGAATTGATGATAGAATATAACTATAATAAGATTAAATCATAAATAAATATATTTTACAAGAGAAAAAGTCTCACGCATCGAAAAATTTATTATTCATTGTTGAAACTTACTATTATATATCAATAATCAGTTAATACAAATACACTAAATAATATTATACATACATCTTCTATTACATAAAAGTCAAAGTAAACATTTAGAAAAAAAGCTACGAATAATTTTCAGTTATTTTTTTTTAAAAACATGTATAAATTTAATTAAGCTTCATTTATGCTTATACTTTTTTTAACTTCAAACTAATAAATGACTTTCAAAATACATAATTATTTTTTACTTTTTTTTTTGCATTTTATTGTGCAGGAACATTAACAGCCTCAGAATCATTTATAATTTGGTTTTTGAGAGCGGAATCTGGGTGACATACCTCGAGAATAGCGCGTCCTTCCAACTCAGACATTGATAGTTGACGTAAAACTGATGAAGCATCTGTCATTGGGAAAACTCTATAATCTGGTGCTTCAATACGACCATCTGCAAGTAATTCTACTAATTTTTTAAGTTGATCAATTGATCCACGGGATACTCCCATCATAGCGAGGCGATTTTTAGCAACTAATTTTACTGGTATTGTTACATCAATACCAAAAACACCACCTACAAAAAGGAAACCACCTTCTGCTAAACATTTTAATGATCTTGTTACTGATCTCTGAGAGGTAACAAAATCGAAGACAACCTGAACACCTTTTCTTGCAATATCTTTGGTTCTCATTACAAGATACTCCTCAAATTCAGAATCATCCCAATGGACAACAAAATCAGCACCATTCTTTTCAGCTAATGATAACCTTTCCTCTTTACTATCAGCAACAATTAATTTTATTTTTTGTTCAGGTTTACTAACTTTCAAAAAATATTTTGCGAGTTTTAATAACCACAATCCAAGACCTCCACAACCTACTATTAAAATATTACAATATCCTTTGCTATTGAGGAATCCTTCGACAATGGGACGGGCCTATAGAAGTTTCAATGATATTATAAAATTAGTTACATTAATTAACTTACATGAACAATACCAGATAAAGCCCAAGTAGCACCAGCAGGTAAAATTGAAGCGACATGCATACTTAAACTTTCTGGTATCTTAACTAAATATTGGAGATCAGGAACTGTTAAAAAATCAGCATAACCGGTACCAGCCATCTCTTCAGTTGGCCAAACTATAACTTTATCTCCAACGGCGAATCCGGCTTCCTCTGGATTAACTTCATCACCAAATGATTCTAGGACACCAGAAACTTCATAACCAGGAAAAAGTGAGGTATCTTTGATGCCAGCTGTAATACGAGCTTGTTTAGTGTTAGTAATTTCTCTTTCAGTGAGACATACACCAGCATAACAAACTTTTACTCTAGCACCTTTCGGTGGGACCTCTGGAACCTCCTCATCTTCAAAAAAATGAACCTCTCTTAAGTCTTTTGGTGAGCCAAGAGAAATACGGCGATTTTTGACGCCACCAAGTGTAGTCATTTTTTATGACAACTTTTTAAACTAAAATAATAAAATATATTAAGATGAAAATGATAATCGATGCGAAGTATGGATGTAACATTATTTGTAAGTAAAAAAAGAAGAGGCTTTTATTTGAAGTAAAATAAATTGCCTATGTCGACAATTGAGAGAACCTTATGAATAAGTTATTGGATGGAATAACAAGAGGTAAAGTTTTATAAGGATGTTGAAGAAAAATAATCAATGTTATAAGTTGGAACTATGTTTTCTATATCAATATACTTGAGAATAAGAAAAAATTGTTAATATTTGTTAAACTTCAAAAAACCGAAGGGAAAATTTACCTAATATAAATGTTAATTTAAAAATGAAAAAATATTATGATAGTAACCAAACTAAATATATGTTTTTTCTCTTTTTCAATACACGAAAGATAGTTAAAATAAAACATAATATAGAGAAATTACATAAAATATATTACACTTTAGTAGTAAAAGGAGAAACACGTTTATAACTTATAATAAATTAAACTTTTTTTACTATTTGAGAAAAGAAAAACGTGCAAAAGTATTATCATGTATTTTATTAATGATTAGAAGTTAAAAAACATTTTACCAACTAAAAGTAATACTTATTCATCATAAGATTTTTAGATTTTGCTCGTATTAGCTAAAAAAATTTTAATAAATGGCACGTTTCATCGTAAAAATATTGTATATAAAAAGTTATAGATAGATTTTGTAAGCATATTTAAGTAAACAAAAATATAAAGGATATAGAAAGGGAAAATAAAGTGTAGAATTAGTAGTTAAAGCTTATATTGATTCTAAAGTTTAATAAATATCTTATGTTAGAAAAATTATTATGTATACATATTATAAAGAGAGATTCCGTTATTGCTATGTAAAAGAGTAATGGAATATAATAAATAGTTTAAATGAATAATTAGGAGTTTTTTAATTATGGTAGCAATAGCATCATCTTTTTTTTGCTAATATGCTTAAAATGTCACATAACAAAACATAAATTCTTGTTGAGAAACAAAATAAATTAGATATTTGAAATATACTTAATGTATACTCCTAAACCATCATTAAATAAATCTCAGGTATGGACTTTGATACCAATTGTTTTGATAAATAAAATAAGTAATAGGATAAACAAACTATGATAGAATTTCTGAAGTAAAAATTTATAAAATGATTTTTATATTTAAATGCGTTCTTTAGAAATTTAATATATACATATTTTTATTTTACAAAAAATGTTATATGATTTGTATACTTGAAATTTGAACACTTAATAAATTTAAAAATAATCACGATACTGCCAATATTTCTGAATAATTATTCTTTCTCAAAATATATAATAGTAATATTGATAAACACTCTAGGAGTGTTGATCTATATAGATAGGTAGTCAAAGTAATCATTATCATTTAGACATAAAAGATACCTTTTACGATAATCAAAATAAGGAAAATTCTGCAATTTTAAAAATTAGTTGTTGAACACGTGAAAGAAAATATATCCATTTCCATAGTTCATATTTCAATTTAAATTTTAAAAAACAAATTTTAAAATAAATAAAAATTAAATGAATGTATCATTTTTTATACATTTAAAAAGGACATCGAAAAAAAGAATCATTTTAGAAGTATTTTCATAGATAGATATACTTCTTAGTAGTAGATGCAATAGATAATGATCTTTAATCTTTATATATTTGTTACAATGCTAACATTTTCTAAAATTTACATGACACCTCACGTAAATAAAATTAATTGAGATTATTACTTATTATTAAATTGGTAAATTGATTTAATGATGTTTAACATTATTGTTTATTGGTAAAATTATCATATTTCTTAACTATCAACAAAAATTCTATCTTTTTTCTACAAGACCCCCAAGACGTATATATTTTTAGATACATTTAATATTTTTTTTTCTGACACCCTTCAACAAGAAACAAAAATTAATAGTCATAGTTTCATTGATTGAAAAATATAAAATTTTTTAATAGTACATAAAATTAGTAATATTAAAATGTTTTCAAAGTATATTTTCAAATATTATTTATATTTTATCAAAGCTATAAGTAAAATCAGTTTCTAACTTTTAAGAGTATCTTGTGATCATAATGGAAAAACAATGGAAATAGGTAAAATATTTTTTTAAGATAATAAAAATTTGTGCAATTAGAAAAAATCATATGATAAATGTAGATTTTTTTATAAAATATTTGTAAAAAAACATATTGGTATGTGGAAGAACCAAAAAATGTATGTATATATTTGATATACATCATAGTTTTTAATATTCTGCAGTAAATAATTAGCAATACTAGGAATTTTGCTGTTAAATTGGAAAAATAAAGCGAATTTTAAATGTCTTGAAAATCTCTACTTAAATTAAAAAAAGAAGTTTGTAGACTTTTGAGATTAACATTTGCTATACAAACTTAAAATTTTGTCCCCTATGAACAAAATAAAATTTTTTGCTGTTTTAAAATATTTTCAGTAATATCAAGAATCAATTGAGAGATGGTAAATAAAAATATTTTTTAGATAGTGAAATATAGTGTAAAGTTTATTAATAAATGTGAAATAATTTAAATTTCACATTAATTTAAGACCAAAACCAAAGATTTGTTGTATAATTTTCAATTTTTAGGACTAAAAATTATTGTGACAACGTGTTAGTTAGATATTAAAGCTATAACACATTTTGACATTTAATATTTTTTTCAACTTAATTTAAGTTAAAACACTATAACATATATGAATATTTTACCAAAAAAACTTTTTTTAATCTACAATATGGTTATTATCACAGATTTATATATTTTGTAGTGTTTAAAATCACATACTCAACACATGACTACAATATTAAAAGTTTTGACAAATTTTTTATATCAATCAAATGAGAAATAAAGAAAAGTAGATAAATATACTTAATTATACATTATATGGTTAAGTATATATTCCCTAGTTTTTTTAAAATTCTTTCACAAATTAATGTCTACTCTTCTTTTATTTCAATGTAATAATCCGGAAAGAAATTTAATATCTCAGACATTACAGTTTTTCTTCTTGCAATCTTTCCAACGGTATTTGTAATTTTATTATCAATGTTACGAAGTCTTAATGAAGCATGTGTTAAAATAAGAAGTAACAAGAGTAAATTCCACATAAATCCAGAAAGAATCCCTGTAAAGGATGCTAACATAATACCAGCAACAATCATTGGACCGGATGCTTTAACAATACTTTCATGTTGCTAAAATAAACAACGAAAATGATTTACATTAATACGAAATAACAAAAATAACAAAATGTTACCTTATTTGGAATTGGAAAATATTTGGGAACAATAACAGGTGCTATAACACCTACTACAAACACAAAGGGTTTTAAAAAAAAGAGTACATAATTGGTAATCCAAAATATTATCATAAGGATAAAATAATTACTTTGATAGTAGATTAAATTTTTTTGTATTCTATTATTCCATCTTTTGGCATCTTTAAAATCAGGTAAACCAAACTGAAACAAAAAAATAAATTAATATATACAACACATATGTTACAACTCACCCCAGAACTAAAACTATTGGTTGATAAGAAATCATAAATACTTCTTGGTTGTGGGATGCAAATATCTTGATAAAT
Source organism: Strongyloides venezuelensis (assembly GCA_963280985.1). NCBI lineage: Eukaryota > Metazoa > Nematoda > Chromadorea > Rhabditida > Strongyloididae > Strongyloides > Strongyloides venezuelensis. The sequence goes on along the minus strand of CAUJLX010000001.1, from coordinate 6,196,780 downwards.
AGTATAATATTTATCTTGTAATGTATTTGCCATATTATTTTTGACAGAATCAATTTTATCAGCGGCTTTTTGGAAAATCGACATTATATCTTCCTACGTATTGTGAAAATTATACATCCGTCTTCCTACATCCAATCATAATAAGTTAATTTTCAAAACAATCGTTGTAAGATAATGCCGAATGTCATTTGACAATTTTTTATTCAATTCTCTACCACTTACCAATCATATTTCTTTTTTTTTACATAATATATAATGTTTAGTTTTATGTTCAATAAATATACAAAGTTCAAAAAAAAGGGAAAGTAATTTTATTACAAATGAATTCAAGATGGAAAAAATTTTATTAATGTTTATAAATTATTACTCTTTTTTTAAACAATTATATTTATGAAAATGATATTTTTTAAATAAATAGATAATTTGAAAGTGTTAAAGACAAATAAATTTATAAATTACAATTGAATTTCGTTTTGGTTGTATACTCATATTACACATATAAATCACATACTCAAATTATATAGTAAAAAATACTCAATAAAATAAAAAAGTGAATTTTGATTTAACATTTAATATTAAAAATTAAAATTTGCCATTACCGCCTACAGTTTTTAATTTACATAATACATAGTAGTGACCTTACCATTATTTCAATGGTTTTTGCTTCATATTTTCCATTATCTTTTTATATCTTTGTTCAAAGTCACCATAAAATATATAAAGTTCAGTACTTGTCTTCTCTTTTTTCCTCTCCTTCTTCTTTTTCTTTTAGTTTTCATTATTTAAAAATGCATATATTTACACCCTTTCTCAAGTTCTTTCTTACCATTTATATATGTTATTTCTGTCTTCAAATTGCATAGTGTTATCATTGGATATTATATAGAAAAAAATTTCTTAGTAATTTAAATGAAAATGTTTTAAGCTAAATAAAATTTATAGTCCCTGACCATTTTAAGGTTCTTTGGCAATATACTAATACATTAAAATAAAAATAGAAAAACCGTCCCAATAACAAACCTTTATGTTTTAAATTAAAATGCTTTATAAAATGTGTGACATTAATTTTTGGAACCTAAAACACAAAAAGGGGAAAAGAAGTTATCATGATTAGGAGATATATGTAGTTATTTTACAAAGAAAAATTATCATTAGAAAGATGAAAAACTTTTTATTTTTACACATAATAAATTACTAATTACCATCACGTGCCATTTTATATAATTCCATTTTCAATATAAATCTATATACTTTTTTGTATACACTTATTATTCAATATTTATCTCTTATTACAAAAAAGGAAAAAAATTTTAATTCCTACTTATCACATTTTTATTTTTTTTTTAATCAAAAAGCTTTTAAATAAAAATAAAAATTAACTGTTTTCATTATGAATTCTTTATGTTTTTCTATTTAAATATGAAGGAAATTTTTGAGATATCTTAAAACTTTTCTTTTTTCCATTCAATTAACTAAAATTTTAAACTAATCAAAATATATTTCTGGTATTTATTTAATATTCCAAATGCAAATAGGCTTTAAAAATTTATCTTAACTATTTATTAGAGTTATAAAATGTAATGGAGTCATTTTGTGGAATATATAATTTTTATATAAAATGCCAATATTTTTATTTTATTAAAATAAGGTTAATCTTATCAGATTTTCATAAGCTTTTAATATAAAAAATGTATAAAAAGAATTTTATATTTTTTAATAAAATAAATATGTTTTAAATTTACTTTTTATTTCATTTATTGCCATATGGTTTATGTAAGATTTTGCATTAATATATAATTATTCTTTCTTTACATATATATAAATTTTTCTTTTTTAAATATATTAGAAAATATTTTTGTTCAAAAAAAAAGCTATTCAAAACTTTCCCATTATTATTATTTATTGTTATTTTAGAAATAACTTTGAAATTATTAAAAATAAAAATAACCTCAAAATATACTTATTGTGTATGAATATATTGAAGTTATTATTTAATCTAAATATAAATTTTATAATTTGTACAAATATTGTGTGTATAAAATGATGAATCCAAATGAAAGTCAGATGCAGTTGATAACTATGCAAGATTCAACAAACTCTGGACAAAATTCGAGAAGGTAAGTTGTTAATATTTTTGTACATTCATATTATAGTTCATCTCCCTTTCCTGACAGTGAAGGTCCATCTAATTTAAGGAGCCCCCCAAGAGTAGCATATAAAGCAAATAGACCCATATCAAAACATTTTATATGTTGGAAACAACGAACTATATTAGAAAAAATATTATTTTATATTATATTAGTACTAACAACAGTATTTTTATTATTTATAATTATTGACTGTATCTCATCTAAAGGATTCATCAATCATAGAAAATTACCTAATGACAATGATTTTACACCTACCAATACTAATGGTAGAGGTTATATACATAATGAATCAAAAAATAATAATGATGAGATTAATGATCCTAATATAGCGGTTCTATCATCAAATAAATCTATAAATATATGTATAACACCTGGATGTGTACAAGCAGCAAACAGTTTACTCTTCTCAATAAATACATCAGCAGATCCATGTGAAAACTTTTTTGAATATGCATGTGGAAGATGGAATGATGAACATACCATTCCTGATGGTATGTCACAATATGGAACTTTCGATTATGTAAGAGAACAAGTTAGATCTCAATTAAAAAATATTCTTGAAAATACCGATAAAACTGAATCAAAATCTATTGGTATGGTAAAATCTGTCTACTCTGCCTGTATGAATACGACTGATCTCCAAAAGAAGAAAACACAACCATTTTTGAAGGAAATTAAGAAATTAGGTACTTGGCCATTACTATTTCCAAATGGAGTTGATGGAAATACATCATTGGAAGAGTTAGATTTAACTCAACTCTTAGCAACAATACGTAATGAATATGGTGTTGAGGTATTTTTTACAGTTTATGTTTATGCTGATGCAAAAGATACGACAAAAAATATATTAAGCGTTGATCAGACAATATTATCATTAGGAAGAGGTTCTAGAGATTATTATCTTAATAATACAATGTTTGGTAATCATATGAGAGCATACAAAAATTATATGACAGCAACAATGAAATTACTTGTTCAAGATTTTAAGCTCAATATAACTGATGAGGATCTTATAATAGGTGAAAAAGAACTCTTAGAATTTGAGACAGAATTTGCTAAATTTATTGTTCCCAGTGATAATAGAAGAAATAATTCTAGAATGCATAATGAGAGAAAAATTTATGATTTACCAGGATTATTTGATCAAGTTGAATGGGAACGTTATTTTTCATTAATAATGCCACCAGAAGTACAAAATTTTTCGAAGAATGACACAAAAATTATTGTCACAGAAATTGAGTATTTTAAAAATTTATCTGATTTTCTAAAAAGAAGTGATAAACGTATTGTTGTTAATTATGTTATGTGGAGGATGGCTCAAGTATATACAAAGGTGTTAGATGAAAGATTTGAAGATGTTAAACAAGAGTTGAATAAAGTAATGTCTGGTCAAGAAACAAAACCACCTAGATGGAAAAGTTGTATATCAACTGTTATGGGCTACTTACCATTGGCAATAGGTTCTGTATATGTTAAAGAACATTTTCAACCAAGTGATAAAAATGAAGCTTTAGAGATGATAGAGAACTTACAAAAGTCATTTATTCAGTTAGTTAAAACGAATGAATGGGTTACTAATAAAACAAAAACTATTGCTATTGACAAAGCTAATGCAATGATAAAATCTATAGGATATCCTGATTTTATATTAGATAATACTAAACTTGATAAATATTATGATGGTCTTAATATTGAAGATGGTGATGGTTTTGTTGATGTTTACATGAAAGCTATTAAATGGACAAATAGAAGAGATTTTTTAAAATTAAAAGAACCATTTGATAAAAACGAATTTGACGTTTCGCCAGCGGCCGTTAATGCATTTTATTCTCCTGAAAGAAATTCTATAACATTCCCAGCCGGTATACTTCAACCACCATTCTTTAGTGGTAATTTTCCAAAAGCAGTTAATTATGGTGGTATCGGTGCTGTTATTGGTCATGAAATTACTCATGGGTTTGATGATCAAGGAAGCCAATATGATAAAAATGGTAATCTTTTTAATTGGTGGGATACAGAAAGTTTTAATGGCTTTCAAGAACGCAAAAAATGTATCATTGATCAATATAATCAGTTTAAAGTTCCCGGTACCAATTTGACCGTAAATGGAAAATTAACAATAGGTGAAAATATTGCTGATAATGGTGGTGTTAAAGAAACATACCTTGCTTATAAAAAAAGTATAGCTGGTTTGGAGGATAAACAACCTAGACTACCTGGATTACAACATATGTCAAATGATAAAATTTTCTTTTTAAGTTATGCTCATGTAAGTTATATATAATAATTGCAAAAAAATTTATAAATTATATTACTATAGTTCTGGTGTGGTCACAAAAAAGATGCTTCAGCAGTACAACAGGTTTTGACAGATGAACACAGTCCAGAAATATTTCGTGTTATAGGAGTTCTTTCCAATATGAAAGAATTTTCAGATACATTCAATTGTCCCAAAGGAAGTCAGTTGAATCCAATCAAAAAATGTTCTGTTTGGTAAAAGTATCTAGATATATAAATTTTTTTAAAAATAATAAGTTAAAATAACCATTATATTTTATCACACAATACAAAACTATTTTCTTTAGTCTTTTTAGTACAAATAACAGTAATTCTTTTGTATCATTTTAAGACACACGACATTTTCTATTACAATATTATTATATGATATTTAGGGATAACTTTTAAATACCAATTATTTGTTATAATACAAATTTTTGTAAATTCAATAAAATTTATAATTGACAATCATTTATAGACATAATATTATGTATTATATAAAATATACATAAATACAATTTTAAAATTTAATACACTATTTTAACTTATTAAACTGATATTGTACATTATAATAAGAAGTATTTTCTATTTTAAAATTTATATAACTTAAATAATAATAATTAAAAAGAAAATTTACTTTTTATTGCGAGAAATGCAAGTATTATTTGCATAAAAAGTATTAAATATGACAAAATAAAATGTGATAAATTAAAAGTTGGAGAAAAAAATGTTTCTTTTTCTTCATTCAAATCACCTTGTCATATATAATAAAATACAAAATAATTGTATCCAATATACACAAACATAATTTTTCTATTTATACAAATAATTTTCTAGAGACTTTCATTGTCAATAAATTAATTTATAATTTTGATTGTTTTTCAAGCCACTTATTCATACTATTTTGAATAATATTTTCAGTCTTCTCTTCAGCTTCTTCTTTTAAAGTTTGATTGACTTGCTAAAATAGTTGTTTTAAGTTATTAATGAATAAAAAGGGAAAAAAATTACTTTTTTTGCTTTACGAATTGGCACAGCACCGGGAAGGGAGACGGCTGAAGCAGGCCAAGCAGCAGTAATTTTAGTAACATCTGGCCAATTAGCTGGCATTGGTGGAACGTAATTGTAGAATGGGGAAGCTGGTCTCCAGGCAGCTCCATATGTAGACCAGATTGGACAACAGAAATATGGTCCAATATCAACAGAATTAGTGGCATAACAATATGATTGTGGTGGACATTGTGGCCATGGACGTTTTGGATCGCATTCAATTGGAAGGCTTGGTCCTCCTGGACATTGTCCAACTGTTGCAGCTGGAACAGCAACTGGTACTGCTGGAGCAACTGGTGAGCTTACAACACCTGGTGGGACGGCAGCAACTGGTGGAGCACCAATGAATTGTCTTCTAACACCACCGGCTGGTTCTAACATAATAAATTACAAATAAAAGGCATTACTAAAATTATTTTAACATACCAGTTGGTGAAGCGTAAGCTCCAGCAAGATAAAGGATAGCAACTAATGTTGAAGATTGTGAAATTTTTGAGAACATGATTTTGTTTGTTTGTAAAGTGCTATAATAAAAAGTTACTAGAAAGGAAATTGGGAATTGTAAATTATGTAAAAATCTGTGAAGAATATTTCTTTAAATAACCTTATAATGGGGCAGGACAAGTGATAAAATTTAGTTGATCACCACCAAAGGAACCGTGTACTCTCGAAATATAATTTTTTTGTTCACATAATCTAAGAAAAACAATAGAACCACCTCTAAAATTTTATTGGTACTTCTTAAGAACCAGATAAAATTTCATTATACTTGTTTAGTTGTACTAAGAATAGTTTTATGAAATATTTAAAATTAAAAAATAACATTAGGCGGAGTCTTTTTGGATTGGTATGTCTGTTCTTTTTACCTTTTACAACTTCATTATTATTATTATTTGTTCAGACCATTAGTTGAATGTTATATATTTATAAAATGTTTAAATTTATCTTTTTGTTTCTTTTACTTTCTTAAAATATACGTATTATCTTTACTTTAAAAGATTAAAACATTACTGATTAAAAGATATTTATACATAAAAGACCACCATGAGAAGAAAAGACATATTGGAAGTGAACAGAGTGTTGATAAACTTTGAATGACCGTTTTCACACATACATATCTAGTGATATTTATATTTGTTTACATTGATTAAAATTTGCTTAAATATAAATCAAAACTATTCACATAAAAAAGCAATCAAAACTAGAAGAGTTAAAGGAGCAATGGTCGATTGAAGGAACACAACATTTAAAATCTGGAAACTTTTACTTTTTACAACTTTGAAATAAAGTATGGTAGATTGTCTCAGTTAAGACTAGTTTAATTATTGTATTGTTAAGAAGAAGCTATAAATATATTATATTTATAAAGTGTAAATGAGATTATTAAGGATATAAGATAAAGTTTAACAAAAAATTTACTTAAGGTATTATACTAAGTTATTTTAACGTAGTTTTATTGGAAGTATGATAAGTGTTGACGCATCAATCTTTTTTCAACAATATATTTATAACGTAATTTTTAATTGTCCAGTTATATTTAATAGTTTTCTTAAAAGATGTCAATAGGATGTTTAGAAAAGAAAATAATTCTTAAACAATAACTTGATTAAGTTACCCTCTAATCAGGAAATGTCAAGTTTCAAAAGAATAAAACTTTTACAAATCTTGTTTCATTTGTTTAAATTTTTTTATCAAGATTTTTAATTGTTTATCTTCAAGATTAAGAGCTTTAAAATTTTCGAAATTTTTTATCATATCAAAAAGTATTATCGAAAAATTTTACAAAAAATGAAGTAACAATAAATAAAAAAAAGTACACACATTAACATTTCAAATATTACAAAGAAAACAATACGAATAATTTTAAACAAGATCACAAATCCTTTTATCATATTTTTAAAATTTTGTCTAAATAAATAGTTATATAGTATTTCAAAAATTATAATTCTTTAAAACACCTGTAAATGTTTTTAAATATATTTTTATCTTAACAAATAATAAATTACATAATACTCGAGTAATTTTTTACTTTTTTTATAGTGATAAAAGCATTCTTCAATAACTTTTTACAAATACATTTATTTACTATAACAATCATTTAACTTACCATTTATTAAAAACTTTAGCTAAACAATAATATTATCAAAATATAAAATATTTGATAATCTTATAATGTTTCAAGCATCCTTAAGCAATTGTATTAACTTGATTTATCTTTAATTTTAATTATATCACCATCATCATATACACTTCATCTCAAATGATACATTTCATCATTATAAAATTAAAAATAAAACAATTTTAGTATTAAAAATAAAATTTTATAGTTCATTATATTATATTTTTTATCATAAAACGTTATTTAACATTAACAATAATATTTAAACAATTCTTCAAAAATTAACACGACATCTCCAATTTTTTGTACATAAAATTTAAAGAAAAGTCATAAAAGTACTACAATAATTGATTTGCGACCCTCAAAATTGTGAAGAAAATCCATTTAATGTTGAAGTAGTAGTAATAGTTACTGAATCATAACTTTGGTAATTATTAGTACCTTTTACTCTACGAATAGTTTCGATATAATCATTACAATCATCAACTTCAGATTCATATTCATGCATTATATTATCATTGCCTTGTATAGCTATCCTTAGCTGGAATGATAAATTTTCTAAATTGCGGTTGCTTACGAACAACAATTGTTCTTGATCCACCTCTAGTCTAAACAACACGTATTATAACACCATTATCAATTGATAATCTTCCCGTTGTCGAATTTCTTCTTGATTGAAAACAACGCAATTGAATTGGGTGGAAAAATGTTCCACGCCTTGGTCTAGGTTTAGGAATATCTCTTGAAATACGATTAGGGGTTTCTACTTGAGTGAGGAGGTGAAATGTGTTACTACATCTTGCCGTCTCCCATATATTAAGAAATCCTATAAATTTATGTTCAATATAGCATTATAATAATAAAATACCTAAAAAATTACTACCTAATAAATTTACCTGTGTAGAAGTCTTCAATATCTGTTGATGCGTCATGAGATAAAATATTTTTAACGGTACGTTCCTCAATTTTATCGTTAGTAAATTCATTATTAGGGCTATCTAAAGCAGTAATTGATGCTGTAACGAAAAAATTTTGTTGTGATTTTGTATAAAAACAAATTCTTCTTGCTTTTATTCGTTTTATGAGATGTACATAATATATTACTTTACTTTCAAAAATATTATATTCTTGAAGAATTTCAGAGAATGGTTTTGGAGATAGAACAGTAAAAATGACATTTAATCCTTCATTCGTTGAATATTCAATATTTCTGAATTTTGATGTTTCATTTTCATCATCACTGAGACTATCATCCTCATCTTCTATCGAAGAATATTTACGTTTTCTGATACCATTTTTATTCATAAAATATTTTAAATCAGGTTTTGATTTATCTTCAGTATCACTTTCATCACCCATAGCTATTCCAAATAATATAACTAAAAAGACAAAACAAAATGTAAAATAAAGATTAATTGATAAAAAAAAATCAACTATATTAATACAACAAAGAATTATAGAGTTATCATATAAACAAAGTATGTCAATAAATTCATTACGCAGCATGCTTTTTTAGTATTTATATTTTATATTATATCAATATACATCATACATGATAATATTAGAATTATTTTTCTTTAATAAAAACCGTCTATAAGAACATAAAAGAGAATATAGAGAGTTAAACGAAGACAATGCCACCACTTTTAAAAACGTAAGTATTTTTTTTATTTGCAAAAATAAAATTTTGCAATTTAAAAATGAAAAATTGATACAAAAATAATAAGTAAAATATTGTGTAATCTATACATGTGTATGAATACAAATATAGAAGCAATCTGTTATATTCGATAATCGATAAAGTATAGACTTTATTATAAGGTTATACTATTTATAGAAAATTAATCAGTTTACGCTATCATTAAAACAACAAACAAAAACAACTGCATAATATAATTTTTTTGATGGGCAAAAAATCTTTACTGATAAAAAAAACAATTATTTATGAATGAGATTTTTATTTTATAATTTTTAAATTTCCAATGAAAACACAGCATTTACTTTTCTTTCTCCGCTGCAAGATATATGTAATTTTTACAAACGTTCAAAATACAAAATTGTTTATCAAAATTTCAATTTAATTATCAAAAACTAATATATTCAGTATTATCTCTATAGAAACGATTATTGCATTAATATTATATAAAATATTCTTCTTTCTAATTCACTCTTTGTACTATTTTATATCTATGCATACATTAACATGTTACACATCTAAACAATATCATAGTTAATAATGAGTTTGGTACCTCTTAACATCACTATCATCATTAAATACTATGCCTTTTAGGGTTAAAAATAAGTACAAAATGGTTCATGAGATTGTGTTATTAACTTGACAATTTATATTAAAGCGATAATTACAATTACCAATGTGTCCTAGGAACATGAAGGTAGATTATTAGTATTAACTACCTAACATTGGTGTCTAGTGTGACTACCAAAAGGTAGTATATAGTAAATTAAAGTTTATATTTTATCTATATTCCATATATATTTATAAAATCTTTTATTAATTCTACAAAATATTCCAATATTTTGAAAAAAATTTGCTGTTATTGATAGGATGTCGCAATTACCACAGACACATTTTAAAATAGTTATTTTTTTACTAACAATATTATCTAATTTTGTTAATGCATGGGATTGGGGTGATTTTCATAAATTTGCTGTTGTATTTTTTACAATCCTAGGCTTTGGTATATGTTTCTTAGCAATTTTGATTGTATTTTACTTTGGTTTTATGAGAGGTTGTCTTAAAAAACATCAGGAAGATGTATTGCACACTCATAGAGCATTCCATCCATGGCCACCTGGATCGGCTCAGTGGGAAAGACAAAGAACATGTAAGTTTATAAACTATAACGTAAATATATAATTAAATAATTAAGATAGAGCAAGTACCGGAAGAAGTGGAGGTCAAAATGATGTTCAATATCAATATGGTGTTAGAGAAAATCAAAATACCAACATTCCATATAATACACTTTCTAATCAACAATATGATGTTAAAGAAACATATCATAATAACCAACCTCGTCGACAAGGTGAATATGGGCAACAAGAATACTTAACAACAGACGGTCAACAGAAATCACACATTAATGCACAATATTATCCACAGGAAAAATGTTATCAAGAACAATATTATCCCTCAAACATAAAGTCATCAACACAATTTACGTCACAAGAAGCTTATCCATACACAACATCCCATCAAAAATCATCCCCTTACCCATCCGCTAATAACATGCAACAGCCTCCTTATTATCCATATATACATTCATCATATCCTGAGACTGATAAAAATGTACCTCCACAACATATGCGTTCATTATCACCATACTACTCATCAATTAAAAAGGAAACATCAATATTGAAGAGAAGTTTTAGTCCACCATCGAAAAATAAAAATATGATAATACGAAATTCAACATTAATTAATCAACAACAATCTTCTTCTATCATGAATACTCATACATACATCTAATTTTCTCACATATATTCAACAATATTTAAAAGTATTTTTTTTTTCGTTTTGATAAAATTATTTTAATTTTCGATAACATCTTTAATATACAAATAAACATCTTATCATATATTATAAAATTAAACATTAAAGTAGGAAATATTATTAAGTTACCAACAAAAAAGTTAAGAATTTTTTGGAGTATTTAAAAAAAGAAGATAAAATTGAATGTTCAAATTGGAAAAAAAAATTTTAATGATAGTAAATTAATACAAAACTTGATATTGATGTGGAAAATGAAATTAAAAAAGCTAATTTGATTCGACAAAATAAAATAGTAATAAAAAGGTAATTTAATGAAAATTAGCTGATCAACGATAGGATAAATATTTTAATTTAATTATGAGATTTGTATATATATTTGTGTATATTAATTTAATGAGACAGGATAAAATTAAAATTCTTTGCATTTATTTTTTTACTTTTATATAACTTAAAAATAACTTTTATACCATTCTTATGATAGTTTGTCAATAATATTTTACAAGCAGATTATTTTGAATATAAACTTCGTGTGTTCAATGAATATATTAATTTAAATTCAATTTTTTGATACCATAACTCACTTTTCTTCTACCTCATTATAGTTGTATTTTTTTTATAAAAAAATTCTCTCACACCATGCCAGTTGGAGCGATCAAAAAAGTAAGTGGAATTTTTTTAATATATTCTCTCGTAGTGTTGTCCTTAAACTTAATTAAAAATTTTTATTATTTCTCCTATTAATATCTAGATTGATGTTTAAGAAAAAAATTTTTTAAAACTATCATTATTAACAATCATTCCCTTCTCTCTATATTACTATTATTCATTCCTCTATTCTCTTTCTCATTTTATTTTTTACAATTGATGTGTTGGCTCCTAAAAATCTCATCTGATGATGCATTGATATTCATCCTTGATATGCTTGAATAGAAAATTATATTATATATGTATCGTAAAGTTTTATGGTAATATTACAAGACAATCTTTACATTTAAAAATTTGTTAAGGTATAACAATAATATAGTATAAAATGAATGTGTTAATATTACATTTATATTTGGTTATCTTTTTTTTATTATTTTTCCAAAAAGGGTATTTGTGTTAGGGGAAAAGGAAAAACAGTGAAGAATTTTTATTAGTATCTTACAAAATTTTACCAAAAGTTTTTGTCTTCCTCATTACACAATTATAGATCTTTTTTAAATACCCGTAAAGCTACGTGTGTTTATTTAAATTTATATTATATAATTTTATATTTTTATTTACCAGCCAATCTCTAGTGAAGCTTTCTAATTTTAGGTTACATGTCCTTGTCTATTATAAAAAATAATACTTTTTTTTGTTGAAAGACAAAATATTTGTTTAAAATTTAAAAAAACAAAACGCATCTGATTACTACAGAGAATGCCATTTGACTTTTGAATAAAAATAATTTTGAAAACAATTAAAAATGTTAAAAATATGTTTTTATAACATATGTATCGCAGTTGTTTCATTCCCGATAATCTCTGTTATCTTTTAATTTTGTTATGCTTTTTTTACAGAATTAATTCATTAAATAAGAGATACTAACAACATATCTGAAATTTATATGATAATTGATCAAAAAATTATTTAAAAAATCTTTACATATGTAACTTGAATATTCACTTAATAGCTACATATTAGATGATTGCTAAGAATGATAATTATTTGAAGTGAAAAAAAATTATTTCTAGAATACAATTAATTTCTTTGAAATAAGTGAAAAATTTAGATTTATATATTTTTTTAATAAACATGCACTTATACACTCGGAAAACGTTATTTGTGTTACCTTTTGCCAACATCTTTTTTTCCTCACTTTGTTGATTAGAATATATATTTAAATAGTTAACAAAATTCAAATATTACAATCACTTATTCATATATATTATCTTCCTCTGCATATAATATAAAAGTAATTGTCACTTTAAAAAAGAATAAGAAAATGTTCCTGTTCATTAACATATATAATAAAAATCTTTATATATACATTATACATAATCTCTTGATTTATTCTAATTATTTACCTATCATCTTGCTATTCAGAACTCACATATATATGTTATTATTAAAGAATATACAAGATTTATACTTGAAGACATTTCTAAATTCTCTAAAAACAGTCAACTAACTACCTTTTACCCTCCAATTACAATGCGCAATTATTATGTGTTGGTAGATTGTTGATTTATCAACTTATTTTTACTATATTTGATCCATATTTTCTTTTACAATTCCATAAAAGAATTTATGTTAAAATTATACTTTCACTAACCATACAATTAATTATCAAATAATAGTTAAAATTTTGAAGATTTCATGTAGGTATACAATAAAATAATTATTGGTAATCACTTCAGTTAAGAGTCTTAATGAAGTAAAAAAAACTTTTCCACATAATTACAATGGTCAATATTTATACATTCATTTACTTTTATGTAAAGTAAAAAAATTTTTAAAGATATTTTTAAAAAAAATATTTCTTTAATTATTCATCGTTTTCTAGATTTTTAAATGCATATATAAAATATTTTTATACTAAAAACTATAACTGTTTAAAATGTTAGGAGGAACTGTAACGTTGAAATCTTTATTATTAATAAAAATTTTAAAAAATATATTTTATTGTAAAATTTTTTCTTCCATTAAATATAATACATATTTTTTTGTTATTTTACTTTTATTTCTTTTCTTTATCGTTTTTTCAAAAATAATATTTAAACAATCACAAGATATATGTTTATTTTACTTGATTTTTGAAATATATTTAAGATTTGGGTGTTATAATATTTTTATCATAATTTTAAACTTAAAAATAAGTAAATATATTATATTAAAATAAAAAGTTATTCATTAATAAAACTACGTCTTTTTTACTTCATAGACTAGACCTTATTTCAATATAATGATTAACATCATTTTCACTTACCTCATTTTACAAATAAAAATACTACACATTATTTTAAAGTCCACTTCATATAATATATATTATTTTTAATTATTAAACTTTTTGCAATATCTAAATATATATTTTTATCTTTTCTTTTTAACATTACATTATTTTTTCATTCTTAAATTTTAACATAAATTTTGACAAATGATGCATCTTTAAACTATGACTCCTACGCTGATGATCAGGAGCATATGTTGTGAGGTAATGACATTTATATTTTTCTATAATATTTTTCCGATAACTTTTAATCATGTTTTTAATGATTAGGCATAGGACAATAATGCTAAATGTCTTGACTTTCACAATACCTCATTTTAATAAAAAAAGATGATCAGACAAAAATATTATTTATCATAAATGTTCCTATTCTTTTTCATGCTTCATATAGCATTAGAAATGTTATATAAATAAAATATTTTATTTTGTTATATTTATAATTATTATATATATATCCTTACATCAAACGTTTTTATAAATTTTTTAATAAAACTTTTTAAACATTTTATAACATATTCTTTTTTGTAATTATAATAATAAGATAATCTTAAGTTATTCAAATTTAAATTATTTTTTTATTTATAATATATTTATTGTATCTTATCATTTGATACAAATAAAATATACCTCTAACAATATTTATTTAATATAAAAGTCATCTTAAAACATTTTTATCTACAGGTTATCTATGTATGTTCCCTTATTATCAAACTAGCCTTTGAGGCTCAATTCTTAAAGCAAGTATTATTGAAGTTGATATATTTTTATAAGAGTTCTTTTTACTATCATAGATACTTGTTAATTTTAACTAAAGGTAGGCCCAATCACTATCTTTTTAACTCTTCATCAGAAGCTTATTACCTCACATCAGTCCACATACAAATATACATATTTTGTCTACTGGTAACAATTATTATACAAAAAGCTTAAAACATTAAATATGTATTATTTATTGACTGTTTAGCTAAGGTATCTTACCTAACAAATTTATATTTAAAATAAAAAATCAACAAAAAGTAGGGAGGAATGTATTTTCTTTATTAATCAAAGAAAAACCCGGATTTACACAATGTCAGTTGACAATTTTCTTAAATTACCAATATACAACTTGTGAAAACTTTTTTTTTATTATTTATTCCTCTTATATTTTCACTTTGATCTCGTTCTTTATTTTTTAAAAGTTGTCTTGAAGTGTTTGGGAGAAACGAATGCTTATCAATAATTAGTCATCATACATTTTCAATTTTAAACATTACATTTTAATAACAATTGTTTGTTCATAAGTTCATGAAATGAAGATTAATCTGACTTTTTAACTTTATACATATCACTTTAAGTTATCACTTATTAAATAAAATTCTATCGTGGGTTGTTTGCTGTAATATATAGATATCTATTTAAATGTTCACTTTATTTTAGAGGATCACCTTGATCATAAACAAATTTATCTTAATTATTTACCTCCTTCTTTATTGTTTAATGTGTTCAACAATCATAGAAACAAATATATATATTTAATACCTAACATCATTATTCTCATTTGTCAATAAAATGGCCAGTGTCGAGAATGACACTGATTATCACTTTCAATACTAAAGTGTACTTATCTTTCACTATGCCAATGCCATTTTTCTTATAGAACCTTAATATATCAGCATATTTTAAAATTAAATGTTATTTTAATGTATTTCAATTTTATAAATATAGATACCTCTTTTCTGTTTAATTAATTAAAGTATTATAAGAATTTTTAAACAAAGCATTTACAATTTCCTAATAACATATAAAATTTTCTTTTTGATCTAATATATAATTCTTTTCATCAACCTGTCATCATGATTACTTTCGTTATATAAACTTTTATAGTACAGGAAAAATTTTTCTATTATTATTGTACCATCAATATAATTCTTTAACTATTAAAATGCTTGATCTTATCGTTTTTATAATATAGTTCAAGTGAAGTGTTAATAAAATTTTATTTAAAACTAATAATTATATCATATGTAAATTTTCCAAATTCATTTAAATGTATTATGTTATAATATTTTAATAATTTTTTTCCTTATTTGTTCTTGAACCTTAAGTAATATTTTTATAGGTTTCCAAGAACTGTTCCACTTGATTTAGAGAGAAAATATTTAAAGAAGAATAAAAATTTTTTTTGTATAAATTAGATAAAAAGCCTTTGCTATGTTTTCTGGGCACCCGATTTTGGCTGTAAGTTTACATTTTTTACCATGTTTATCACTTCCCCAAAACTAGTTTATTATGCAGTTAATGTTTTTTTGAGCTGTGCAAAAAATTTTATTTTCAACATTTATATTTATATAAAATCTTTTTTTAATAATAATACTATTATTATTCTTTTTTATCTCATTTGATCTTAGGAAATTCGTCAAGGAACTCGTTTACGACCAACAAAAACTGTTGATAAAAGTAAACCTGTAATTGTTGCTGATGGAGAAACTTTGAATACAATACTTGATGAATCAAAAGCACCTACAAAAACACTAAATTGTGAAAATTCTTTATCGTCTAATAATAATAATAATAACAATAACGGTCCACCACCACCTCCACCACCGATGACATCTTCAGGTATTCCACCACCACCGCCTATTGGAGGTAAAATACAACCAAAAAATATTTCAAATAAACCGGTAAATACAAAATTTCAAGGATTGGGAGGAAAAGTAACTGTTGACCAGGATGAATTTATTAAATCAATCCAAAATGGTTTTAAACTGAAGCCAACTGTCACAAATGATAAGAGTGGATTAATCTTTGATGATGAACAGCTTGAAATTATCAATGCAGCTAAAAATGCCTCATCTGATGGAAGTGAGGACGGGGTAAGATATAACTATAAAATATATCACTTAACTAGTATCAATATAAATAATGTTACATACAATGTCAATTTGATTTACATTTAATATTTTCCAATTGACATGTTAACTTCATATTACTAACATAATTAAATATTTTTAGAAAAGAAAAGTATTAATTGAATTTAAAAAACCTCAGGAAGATTCATCACAACCTCCACCTCCACCACCAATGATGATGAATGTCCCAATGCCACCACCACCACCCGGTAATATGCAAACAAATAATGTACCCAAAAAACCAACCAAACCAATAACAAACCCAAAATTGCTTAAATTAGGAGGTGGTACAGCGGCAAATGTTGATAAAGATGAATTTTTAAATTCTATTAAAGGTGGTTTCAAATTAAAAAAAGTTGAGGTTGTAGAAAAAAATTCACTATATTTCGATGAGGAAGAGCTCCAAGCATTTAAGTAAAGTTAGGGATGAAACTAAAGCATCCAGTTCCAATTTATCATCCTATACAGCATCAAGTGAAAACTTATTCAATTCTTCACATGCAACATCCACATCATCACTCCTTAACGGTGATAACTTTTCCTCAACCTCTTCGTTAATGGATGGATCTGGATCATTTGAACCTGTTAAGAAGAAGGAATTTAAATGGAAGGTTCGTGATGTTAAAGAAGAAACACCACCAGCACATATTGATGCTGGATGGAACTTAGAGGAAAAAAAATGGAATCCAGAGAAGATGACAGATGAGATACCCAAAGGATCAGCTAAAGCGAGAATAGCCATGTTAGCAAAACTTACAAGTTCAAATGAATCATTAGCATCAAATGGATCTAGTGGTGGTTGTAAATTTAAACCATCAGTACTTAAGAAAGATTTATTTGAAAAGAAGGAAGAAACAACACCACCAAGAGAGGTAAGAAAAGAAATTAGACCGGTGAAAAAATTAGATTATAAAATGTTTGAAAATAATAATAATAATTCAACACACAAAGCCGATGATATTAAAGTTGCAAAAAAATTAGTGGAAAGATCAAAACTAGAGGATAGTTTTGATTTTGATGGTATTACATTAAACGAGGATGAGGCTGATGAGATAATGAAAGAAGCCATGAGATTGGAAGAGAAACCTATACCAAAACCATTAGATAAATCATTATATGAAGCAAAATTTGGTGGTTCATGTAACTCACTAATTGATAGCACTTATAATGACAGAAAAGATAGAGACATAACACCAAAACCATTAGATAGATCATTTTTAGCATCACCATTTATAAACAATACTACAACAGAATTACCATCCTCAGCACAACCATCACCGAGAGCATCCCCTGGAAGATTTGATAGAGGTGAACTTGAAGCTAAATTTGGAGGCGGAAATCCACTACATTTTCCTACAGAGAAGGAGGACATTAAGCCAAAGAAAGAAATTACTATTAAAATTGAACCTCAAAATGAAGAGGACGTAGAGAAAAAGAAAGTTATTAAAAAAATTGAAAAGAAAAAAGTAACACCACCATCATCAAAATTAAATATATTGCCATCAAATAATGGAATGACAAATCCAAAAGTTGCTGTAAATGGTAAAATAAAAATTTCAGAAGAATTAAATACACCATTATCAATTGATACAAAAAATAACCCATTGAAAACTGGTAATGTTAGTGCGATGAGAAATCAATTTCAAAAATCAGTTACACCATCACCTCAAAGTAGCAATACATTAGGAACCTCTTCACCGTCAGTTAAATCGAGAAGTTTAAGTCCATTAGCTGTTGAGACATCATCACCAACCAGTCCCTCATTATCACAATATAAAACAGCACCAACAAGTGCTGTTAGTTGTAGAACAATAAATACTAATTCTGAATCATCGACACCAATCTCATTATCACCTGTCTCCTCTACTGGTAGTATTGGGGGTAGGAAAAATTCTAGTGATGATGGAAAAGAGTCATCTGTTAAAGCATTTGGAAGATACAACCCAAAAGCTATAAACAGTAATTCATCAAGGTTTGAGGAGTTGAGAAAATCATTTAATGTAAAGAAAGATGACATGGAACCTCCCAAATTTCGTGTAAGCAGTGCTTCACCATTAAGTGGTGAACATATATGGAAGCAGGCAATAAAAGAAAAAAATACTAACAACAATTTAAGTAATAATAATAATAACAATAACAGCATTTGTACTAATAATGGAAAAGATGGTGTAACAAAAAATAGAGCCGTACCAATAAAATTAACCAATGAATACAAAAGATTCCGATGAAGTGTGATATTTGACAATGTGTGTATGTAAAAACTTTTCAATATTTATATAAATGTAAAAAAATCACATAGACAAAATATTAAAAAAGCAGAAAGAACTATAAATATTTTTTTGTTGATAGATCTATAAATACTTATTTAGACTGAAAAAATTATATGAAGAATTTTTTTCTTAAAATATATTTTTATGAAAATGTCAATACCAACTGTTTTATCCCAAACAAAATTTGAAGTAAATTTATTATTATTATTTTTTGAAACAAAAAGTGTACCCATAGTTTATATATTTTTATGTTTACAACAACAATCAAAAAAAATTTTTATCAATATTTTTAATATAATTTTTATTTACCATTTTTTTTAAAGTTTTTTTTCGAGAAAGGGAAAAACGGATTTGTGCCATACCTACTGCATAAACGGTCATAATATTTCTTTTGTATAAATTTAATCAATTTGACAAATAATGATACATTTTTGTTGTTCATTAAATGATAAAATAAAAAAAATAGAATTTTTGTTTTTGTTCAATTAATTTTATAATTATGAAAATATTATAACATTTAGTTTTGTTTGAAAGTAATAAAACATTTTTTTCAATGATATAAAAAATAATCAAAGTTGTTTGTTAGGTAGAATGATGTAATTGCAAGTGCAAATAAGTAGTTTATCATAGAAATAGTTTTTAAAAGTTATAAACAAAAAGGACGACAATTGGTTATAAAAAAAGGTTATTTTAATTATCATTTTTATTAACAATATACATACTTTCCATTTACCTATCTTTTATTATAAAAAAGTGTTCATTTTATTAATTAATTTTGTTATTATTTTGTTATCGGTATGTAATAAATTAAAAGTTTCAGTGAAAGAGTAGTTAATTGGCAGATCAAGTGAATGATAGTTAATCTCGGCATTTCTTTTCATTTATTAGGTTAACAATGATGAACTTTGACAACATAATTTTTTGGAAAGTTATACTATCAGTTAATCTAAAAATCAAAGTGAGAATACTTTTGTTAAAACATTATCTCTCTCCTTCATCATTCCGCGCCATCATCAACTGGTAATTGGAAAATGAATCCTTTTGTCTTAAAGGGGTATCGGCATTGTATTGTAATTTATATTAAATAACTAATCAGCATGTTCTCACCATACTGTTAAAATTATAATACCTATCAACCCGTTGTTGGGTTTAAAATAAAAATATGAAGGTAATAAGAGATAAGAAATTATAATCTTTTAATATTAATTATTTGAATATGTCTATTTTCAAAAGATTAATACAATTAATTTTTTAACCTTTTATTAATTGTGTGAAATTAAATTTTTGTTACGAATAATTTATTAAACGTTAAGAAGGTGAAACAATTGATAGAATATATATTATAATATCGTTTTTTAATTTACTAAATATTTAATTTTAGAAGAACCATATTTACCAACATTATATATTAAGATATATATATATATTTAAATATTCTCAAATAATTTACAAAATTAATTGGTAATCTTATGGCTGATTATAACTTGTCTTCTTTTACCTTTTTCTATTCACATACCTTCAATCCTAATTTTTTTAATATTAATGGCGTGTTCCATTCCTCCATCTTATTGGGTTGTCAAAAAGAATATATAAAAATGTTTAGAAAGGTAATAGTGCAAAAAACTTATTTTCATGTTGACATTTTTCAAAAGGTGTAAAATATTATAAACTTTTCCCCTCCACATAATATAATTTTTCTTAATTAAAAAAAGTTATTTAAAGAGTTATAAAAGATAAAATTTTATTTAATTTATATTATATATTTTATGTATGTGTTTGATTGCCACCTATATAGATATTTTTTATTGTTTTTTGTAGTAATGTTAACAAAAATTATATATTTTTATAAATTATTATTTTCATATATGTATATTATTTTTGTATGTTTTCGGTGGTAATCAAAGGCATGTATTAAGAGATATTATGTCATCATTTAGTCATAATTAATATCTTTATAGATATGCTTAAACTTCTCCATGACAGATTGATTAAAATGATAGTTATGGATGCCGCTGTGAGTTGTTGAAGGTGCCATAAATTTAAAGTGAAAATGTTCAGCCTACGAAAGTATTTTTTGATTTCAGGTTGGCGATAATATCATTTTAACTTTAAGAATCATTTGATATAATTATTATTCATAGGAATATACATTACCTCCTCATCTTTATTACAAAATAATATTTATATAATATTAAAATGGTCTTCGTACATTTTTATTATAATTATTATTATATTTTATTATTAGATCATTATTAAAACTTAACTAATAATTATTACATTTCCCATTATAATCATTATTATCAAATATTTTTTTTTCTTGTGTCCTCCTAATAAATGAAGAAATATGTAGAAGAGAGGGAAAAAATGTCATTTTTATAATAGTAAAGCAAATAACAAGCTAAATAATAGGATGTTATATCATTAAGTAAAAACATGTTCCGAACATGATACAGTACTGTAATAATTATATATATTACGTTAATTTTAATTTTTTTTCTCCAATTTACTGATTCTTTTAGTGGGGTGGGTGATATATTTGATAAGTTAAAATTTTGTTTTCAAGTCAATTGTAGTTACTATATTCTTTTTAATAAAATTATTCAAATGACATATTAAGTGTGTAATTAGTGTATATCTTTGGTGATATTTATTAAGTATGGAAAATATTTTTAGATAGTTAAAACTCCTTTATAAACACATGTATTTTTTGCAAAGTATTTTTAATTAACATTTTTTTCAGGTTAAATTTGTCGTATACTTAATAAAAATTTCAATAACGGATACGAAAGTATGAGCTTGATGTATGATAAGCAAGTAAAATTTACAAATATTATGGGCCAAGTAAGTTTATAATTATTTAATGAAAAAACAGATGACATTTAATCTTTCAATTTTTAATATAACTTTACAAAAATTAATTTTTATATAATTATAGGGCCGTATTAATCAACTTGGTGGGATGTTTATAAATGGAAGACCATTACCTACGCATGTTAGATTGAAGATAATTGAACTAGCAAAAAATGGTGTAAAACCATGTCATATCTCTAGACAATTAAAAGTTTCTCATGGAGCTGTGTCAAAAATATTAAATCGTTTTGCCGAAACAGGATCTGTATCTCCTGGACAAGTTGGTGGTTCGTCTAAATCACGAATTGCAACACAATGTATTGAAAAGGATGTCGCTAGTATAATGGAAATTAATCCTGATTACAATGCAAATGATATCCGTATGGAGTTGATTGCTAATAAAATATGTACAAATGAAAATGCTCCATCATTAACATCCATAAAAAAGTTAATTAAGAGTATAGAATTTAGGAGAGAGAATAATTCTTGTTCTGTAAATTCAGAGAATAATAAAATATCTTTAACAAATGAATTACCTTTTAGTATAGATAAAATTTTATGTAAGTTTATTATTCACAAAAATCGTTTTTTGTCTCAAAGATGTTATATGAAAAATATTTTTCTTTTTGTTTTTTTTTTTAAATGTAGTTTTTGATTGCCTTTAAATGTCATGTAGGTGATGAAATGATATTTGCGCATATAATATCATTATTTTTATTTAAAAAACACATTTGTTAAGTATTCCTTAAACATTGTTTTTATCTCTTTTCCTAATTCTTGATTTTTATTAAAATTTTTAAGATACGCTATTCTTTAATAACGAAAAATTGATTCTTCCACTAAACTGTCAAAAATGACATATTAAAACTTATAAAAAACTCATTAGAATGAGAAATGTATATAAAAAATAACCAATCATATAATAGATGTATTATCCAATACCTCGTAAAACATAATTGATATGATAATATCATTTAAAAGAATTTTATAACAAAAATTTTAATTGCTTCCAAGTGCTAATGTATATTCGTAAGATAGAGAGGAAGAAGAAAGAGAGAGAAGGAGAGAAAAAACATAATTTACGAGTAAATAAAATAACAGTCCAAATGTAGCATAAATTAAAATTATTTTTATGGCGTTATAAAATTACCCTAAACTTGTTTTTAACACAACATCACTAATTTTGATTAGCTATACAAAATTTTTCCTATTTCATTAATTTATTACCTATATTTTTTGTAATAATTGTATTAAAAAGTTTCTTAAAAATATTTATTTATAAAATATTTTTAGCAGTTAATATAACATCTGGAGATGGTAGAAAAAGAAATCATGATTTGGCTATTTCAGAAAAAAGTCCCACTGGATCAGGGGAAGGAAAAAGAAATAGAACTTCATTTACCGCTCAACAACTTAAAGCTCTCGAAAATTTATTTTTAATTAATACTTATCCTGATTCTGATGAAAGAGAAAAATTATCAAAAATAACAAATTTAAGTGAGGAAAAAATAATGGTAAAATTTTATTAATATTAAACTTTTTTGATTAATTATTTTTAGACATGGTTTAGTAATCGCCGCGCAAGATGTCGTAAGAATCTTTCATTTAGCAGTTCAGATCAACATGATTATATTATTTCTCCAATTCTTTCATCAACAAATAATGGTATATCATCAATTACTTCCTCTACTATGACACCTTTAACTATAACAACGACCAACAATTGTACTTCATATTTTGGAGCAACACCAACACCACCCTCGTCGCATTTTGTAGGTACGCCTTACTTTCAGATGGGTCAAAATCAAGGAAAATTTTTTCAAGATACATTATTACCATTTATGACAATACCAAATATCAGTCTTCAACATTACAATTCAGTAGCATTGTAAAAATTATATTATTTTCTTCTTTAAATGTGGTAGATATAAAAATTTGTAATTAACTTCTTCCAAAAAAAGAAGATGTTATTATTTATATATATGTGAAAGAAAAGAAGTTATTGTACAAAATATTATTAATAACATTTTAATTGTTGAATAAGATAATAAAAAACAAACCATTTAGAAAGAAAAGAAATTAAAAATTATACCAAAAAAATAAAGCTTATAAATGAAAGGAGATAGATGGAAAAAATTATGAATATAAATATAATAAATGATATTTAAAAATTTTATGATATCTTTCCTTTTTGTCACAAAAGAAAAATTAAAAAACTATATAAAAATGAAATATCAGTTGTAATGTAATAATAATTATTTTATCAATATAAGATATTTAAAACTGATTTATTATTTTTAAATTCTTTTCTTTTTTAATAAACATTATATATACAAAAATATTTAATTATTACAAAACGTTTCACATAATAAATCGGTTAATTAAAATTTAATCCCATTTTTCTTTTATTTTTTTCATCAACTTTGTTTTATAATTAGATGTATAAATACACACATGCATCTACATTTCATGTATTAATGCATCAAATAATATGATTATTTATTTATGAGAAAATTCTATGAAATTTAAGATTAATGCTACCATAATCTTGAGTGCCATTGCTAATAAAAAGAAAAATACTTTTATAAAAGTAAAATAAAAATTTATTAAATCGCGGAAGTTTTTATTTAAGATTTGATATGCATTTTTAAATTAATAATAGTGTTTAATATCCTGAGATTATTATGATTTTTAAAATATTAATATATTAATTAAAGTATAACTTTTCATTGATATAATTACTTCCTTAACATACATTTTTAAAATATCATATATATACTATAATTTCGTTATGGGTAAAGAGGAAAGAACTTTTTGTAGTAAAAATGGCATTGTATTAAAAAGGTAACCTTTAATATTACGTTAAAACCATAAGAAATGGAGATATAAATATATTTATTAATTTCTAATAAATAACATATCTATGACCTCTCGTTAAGATATTCCACCAACTGAGAATGTAATTTATTGCTTAAATTAATTAACTAATTAAGGTATATTATTATATAAGATAAATTTAACTGATTATTTTTCTATCAATAGTAATTAAATTAATATTAATAAATATAAAAAGAGGTAAAAAACGTTACTTTGTATAAAGAATGTACTTTGAAGATAAATAAGGGAAAAGAAATAATAGAAGTGGGATGAATGATGAAAAGGGACTATTGAAAGTTTTTTTAATAATTTATAAAAATTATTAATATATACTTTCTGAATATACAGTACTCCTCCATATCATTGTTATTTTATTGATATTAAAGAAAAGCCCATTATAAAAATAAAGATACTTAAAAAAATTTCCTTTTTAAAAAATAAAAAAAAGCATAGAAAATGGAACAAAAGAATATCCTATCAAGAGATAATGGATCCAACAATTCTTAGTTATCTTAAAATTACTCTCTCAAATCATAAATAGATTGGTGGAACAAAAGGATTAATATTGAGATAAATCATATTCGTGAAAAAACTAAACATGAGACCATTTTTTAATAAACACAAAGCATTGTTAAATAGTATTAATACAAAAATAAAAAAATTTTTGATTCAATCTTTTAACAATCTTATATTTTATTTCTTAATGAAAGAAATAAAAGATATAAAATATTTTTTAAAAATAAAATTATTATGATTTTTTATTTCTGGTATTTTCATCAAATATAATATTAGTATTTACATAAATTTAAATTATAAAAATATAATTTTTTCAAAGTTTTTTCCAATATTATCATCTCTACTAATAATGACTATCTTTTTTTCTTCAGTTGATATATATAATATTTATATCCTAATATTATGGAACGTTACAAGATTAATAATTATTCAATTGCACCCTCCTTCCATACAGAATCTTCATCTACATCCGGAAAAGGTAAGTATATATTTTATGAAAATTTCTTCCGTCACTTTCCCTTTTTCACATTACTTTTTTTGTTTTTTACTTCTATTATATAAAAATCTTTTATGAAAAGATGTATAAAATCTTATTACCTTAACTTTTCTAATATTTTTATATTATAAATATTCGTTAATGTCTATATAGTATTAGAATATATTACATTAATACAAAAATTATTAAACGAAATATTGGAGAAAAAAATTTAAAAAATGGAATGTTTTTGTAAATAGTGTTCTACTTTACCATATTTATACCATCAAGTCTTCCAAAGAAATGGATTCATTTTTTTCATATATTTATATATATATATAATTAATTATTATATAAAACATATAAAATAGAGGAATGAATCTCTAATAATTGATGTGTAATTTTTATAAAAAGAAATATTTTATTTCCTCTACAGTAGTCTTTATTTTTTTATTTTGTTTAAATAATGTCCTTTTTTCACAGGTAGCATGTTAAAACAATATACTATCTTAAAAAATCATGTTTAATAAAAATGTACACATATATATTTATTAATTTATTGACTATTTTTCATCTGTTTTCGGCATTTTTCATTATACCTCACTTTTTTAATTATTTACCTCTATATATCTTAATTCATAAAATTTTCCCATTTTATGAGCGCAATTTATAATACACCAATACGTAATTAGAATCTATTTTGTTAATTTTTTACTTATTTTAAAAATTTTCTATCCTTATAGTTAATAAAATTTTATAAATAATTTTATATCTTATTAAATTTCCACTACCTCCTCTTTATATTAGAAATATATATACATATTGTGATAATCAGATTTATGATAAAAGGTAGACCAAAAAGTTTTCTGAACTTTATATATTTTACAGACTTTTCCAATATATTAATATTTACATATAAGAAAAAATATTCTTATATATATTAAGGTTTCATAATTATTATATTTCTATGAAAAATATAGTAGATTAGTTATGATAAAATTAAAAATTTGCGTTATATGAGATAACAGGAAACTGGTTATTATATGTTTAGTTAAATTATAAGCAACATCTATTGTCATGATATATCTATTCATATTATCAAAAAAGGCATATCTAAAAACTTTATCAATAATAATACTTTAATAGGTATATTTATCTATGCTTATGGTATATGTATACATATATAGTCAACCGTACATAAGAAAGAATTAAATAAATATAATTATGTAAAAATGATGTAAATGTTTATAAAGAAGCAAGATTAATTTTTTTACTATTCACCTAAAAAATACCACTATTGTTTTGCCTCTACTACAATAATAATATTAATAATTTTATTTCTACTAAAGAAAACAGAAAAAGGGAAATTTTTTTACACCATTTTAATTGTTAACTTTTATTTTATTATTTATAAGGATTGTAGTTTTTTCTTAAATCCATCAATTTCTATTAATAAATAATTTACGATGTATTATAAAATTTTAAAAATCTAGTTGTCTAACTAAGTATATATCCAAAAAATAAAATATTTGTTAACTTTTAAGTTATTAAATAAAGTAAGTATTATACATTATAATGCCACCTTTAATATCTATTAGTTGGTGAAAAAAAAGAAACATGGTAAACTCATATATTTTTTTTAATCAATGAACATATCAAAGTTTTTATATTAAAAAACAGTCAATATTATAGCCGTTTTTGAGATAGTAACTAAAATCTAATAATTATTCACTAATTGCCTTGTTATTGTTATAGATATATTATATAATGTATTAATTGATATGATAAAAAATAATATTATCATATTTCTCTCTATATTTTTATACTTTTTCATTATTTTTATATAATTTATATAAAGCATTTGCACATATTTTTCGTCTTTAGTTATAGTTAATTAACCTACTTTTATAAAATTTGAAATTGTTGCTAAAACTTTATCATTTGTTTTTAGAAACTTTCATTAACATACCAAAGGATAATACGACTTTGATCAATAAAGATCAATTATCTATAAATAGCGAAATTCATAATATAGGTGTACCATTAATACCGCCAACAGTTGAAACAAATCTTTTCTGGAATTTTGATGTATTTCATCAAATACCATCATCAAATTCATTGAGTGTTCCTACATCATTCTTAAATACAAACAATTTTACTGATTCAACAACATCCTCATTTTATAATACTCCTACAATTGGTTTAACACAAGTTGAAGTATCATCACACCTGACAAGAAATTATAATTCTTGTAATTACACTGAAGAAACGCCACATTGTCTTTTACCTTTTTATCATCCTACTGTAATAAATTCAGCATCATTAACACCTGGACAAATGGATTCATATCCATTAACACCTCAATCCAATAACAGGTTAGTTTTTTTGACTTGTCACATCAAATTTAAATATATCACAAAAGGTAACATTTTATAAGAATAAAATTTGAATCAATTAATTTATTTCTCCATTTTAAAAAAGATTTTAAAGGTAAATATTAAAAACCATAATAGGTATAATATCCTTTTATGCTCCTTAAATTGATATCAATATACCAAACAAATAAGATAATTAGCAGGAATAATGTCAAAACATCATTAATTTGTATTTTCTTAAAAAGGCATCGGAAAATTTTGTTAATAGGATGTTTTATATATTTTATTGACATGTCTACATTTGTTATCTATTGTTATATTACCATATACCAAAAGGTATGATATTTCATGAAGGTAGTTATAAAATAGAGTAATTACTTTTATAAAGTATCATTATCATCATCAACATCCACCACCCAAAAATGTTATCCTTCTTTTGTTGGATTATTATAAATTTAAGAAAGAGTATAAACATCATAGAAAGGAGTAGAGGTTTATAATGATTAGCGTAATATAACAGGAAGCTATAATAATTTATTATCTTTACTTGAACTCTTTTGTAACTGTCAAAAAGAGTAGCCGACATCTAAATTTATTACAATAGGAATAAATTGAAGGACCTACCGCAATAGCAGATGGTAGCAGGTGGGTGTAAGTAAAAAAACATTTCATGACTAAGTACAAAATATAGCATGAACATGATAATTAATTAATAAATACACCATTAAATTTGATTTTTAAAAGAACTTTATCTATTAAAATATAAAATAAGTGAAGAATTTTAGAAAGAATAACCTAGGTAACATATATTTTACGTAGGTATGTAATTTTGAGTACTAAAATAATATTCTCTCAGCTGAATTGTATCCTAGCAATCACGAAAACATGCTTCATTATAAAAATTAAATATATGTATATTTAGGTAGGTAAAATCAGCTACTAAAAAAAGGTGATGTCCTTTATAAATAAAATATTATTTGTCAAACATTTTAATAAAAAAATTTACATTAGTAAAAATATGAGTTACATAACAAGGAAAATAATTTTTTTCTTCACTTCATAACTCTATATATCAAAACTTGGAGATGATATCTTCATGTATCTCTGAGAAGTTGTCTTGGAGATAAATACTTTTTATTAATAGATAAGAAGATAATTTCCTCAATTTTAGTGGAGAGTTTAAGATAAATAACATATTATAATATATTTTAAATCATATCTTTTAATAGTATACCTTTTTTTTGTTCAAAATACTTTTTATTATAGATTATAAAAAAAATATGTTATAATATCAAATTTATTAAGATATACAATATTAAACGTATTATAAAAGATATTTAAACTATCATATATGTAAAAATGTGAAAGATAACACTTAATTTTAAAATATATCACTCTACTGTATATTAAAAAAAGTAGTATTAATGAAACCATAACAACCGAAAAAATTATAATATCCTATTTTTTAAAATTTCTTCGGTTCCTGGTTTTATTTAAGAAATAAAATTTTATTTTATTACTTCTAAAAATATTGTAAAAAAAACAAATAACTTTTAATTAAATATATTAAATATTGATATGAATTATCAAAAGATGAAGAAGTATTCTTTTTCTAATGAAATATGGAGTGAATTTGAAAAGACATTAATGTCTTTATATCAGTTGTAAGTTATTAATAAAGTAATGTTAAAGAAAAAAATAAATAAACATTATTATAACGTCTTTTTTTATCTTCCTTATTACAAGCCATCTTCCATATGTTATAAATTCCTATAACTGTAAATTGTATTTTTTCTTCTTCATGCAATTATTTATGCCACCTGTGACATCTTAATTAGCAGCTTTCCTCTATCATAAATATAATCTCTTATTATTTATTTCACTTATAAGTTGTTTATAATTTCTTTATGCCACAACAACAACAACCAAAAAATGTAAGGATTAAAATTTTTATTTTGTAACAGTTCATCTCATAAATGATGCATTTTCAAAATTAATAATTTTTTATTATTTTATTAGTAGATATTTGTTACAATTTATGTGTATTTTAAACTATTATTATAATAATATACATTATACTTTTTTATCCATCCATATAAATCATATACTACATGTCAAGATATACTATGTCAAGTAGTAATCTATTTTTTTATTCAAACCTTTAAATTTGAATGTCTATTTATCATTCCTAGGAGTGGATAATATTTTGTTGTCATTACCCATTCAGTACCATTTTCATCTCACCATTTTTTCTTTTTTAAGAAAATATTTTACAAAATGATACATTCATACACCATCATCTATTTTCCAGGTGCTTCTTATATATTTAAAAAGACATACATATGTCCATTTTTCTTAATAATATCTATCATAGTAGAACATTTTGCATGCTTTAAATGACTGTCCTCTTCATTATAGTAATAATAATAATATAATGAGTAAAACCTTTGGTGTTATCAAGAAACATTTTTAATATTCTTTTAATGGTAAAAATAATATAATATTTGATTCCGCCCTCCTAGGTAGGGGTAATGGTTTTTAATTTACTTCTACATATATAAATATATATATTAAACTACATATTATTAGGACAATTAGAAAGTTCTATCAAATTACAAAGGATATATTGTGATTTGGAAGTAATAATACTTTCTAAACAATTTTTAAATCTTTTGTTTTGAGATGACCTTCTTTTAGTACCAGACGAAAAAATCTTTTGTTAAAGAAAAATGTTTTTTTACCTAACAATATTATTATATTATTATTATTACAATAGTAGACAAAATTTTTTACATAATTATTTAACCTTCCTACATAATTTTGATTTAGTCATATATAATAAATACCAAACCCACTCTTAATATATAACTACTTTGTATACATTATATTATTTGTTAAAGACATAGAGTAGTAAACATTTATTATTCCCTTTACAGTATCCAAAAATAAAATATTATCCCTACTTCTCATCTTTATTTAATATCAATTTAATCCTAAACTTCAAGTCTTCAAAGTTCTAGTAAATATATATTTAATATAAATATTCAAAATATTTTATTAATATCTTATACAAAAAGAAATCATTATATATTCATTTTCTATCATCAGATTATTGGTAAAAATATTATTAATTTTTTTGAAGTGTTATTTATATACTATAGTATACTTGGATCTTGGAATATTCACAAATAAAAATATCAATTATTCAAATTTTATTCTTTCTATCACAAAAAATATTATTTGTTACCTAAATATATAATATTAAAATTAAAAAGTTATAACAAGGAGATATATATATATAAAACATTTTACAAAAATAGAAATATAATTTTTTTTTCAAAATGGTTGCTTTTAGCACTGTATGTTACGGCTACAACAATACTGAGCCATACCAAGGATATTATAATGTAAGTTATTTATATTTAAAAATATAAAAAAATTTCACCTGTAGAAGAATGTGCTTCCTTCTATCTTATAATAATAATTTTCCCTTTATATCAAAAATAAATTTATATATATAGCTATATGTATATGTAGACATTACTATTAACAAGTATAGGAAAAGATTTAAAAGTGTAACTTATTCTATATAGGTAAAGAGAAGTGAGTACAAGAAAAAAGTTAGTTTTATAAATAATTACACAATTAGCTTTCATTTTTTAAGAATTAAAATATAATGTCATTTGTACATTCTTTTTCTATAGATTTTTTTAAACTTTCTATTAATTTATGATACTTATAAGCATTATCTACCATAAAAGATATAAGAAATGATGAATAAGATCTAATATAGACGTAAAACTATTTGAATGTATTTTATTTAATGTACGAAAAAATTTTTATTTTTTATTATTTTAATCTTTCCTTCTCTGACATATTTTTATTAAAAAGATATTTTAAGATAAATATACATGTATATATATAATGTAAAATATACTTCATATTATTAGAATGAAGCCATTAGTAAGGTAGCAGCACCTTTTTGATATTAGTATAACAGTTTTGAATGCTTGACATGCACATAAACATTACATAACCATTTTCTGAAAAGGGTACATTTTTCTCTCCTTTTATACATCTGTTTCTTCTTAAATAATAATATTAAAAATGAAATTTTTATTTAACACATCCCTTCATTTTCTCATATCTTTACACCTTTGCTATTTAAATAGATTAATAAAAAATTGTTAAATATATATTAATCTCATTAGATTTTTTTAAAATCATACTTGTTGTTTCATGTTTCTTCATTTATTTTTATGATAGGTTGTAAATTGAATTAATATATTATTATATTTTATTACACTAAATAAAATACCGACTGATTTTTTATAATCACTATTTAAAAGTTAGTGCAATATTATTGAAATTAAATATGTATTCACCTACAAGTTTACCTTCTGACTTCAATAATGAAAATGAAGGAAAGGGAAATTGTAAAAAAAGAAAATATGTTAAAAAAAGAGGAAGACCTATTAAAAACAAAATTGTATCCAGTAATAGGGTATATCAAATTAAAAATATGTCTTATATTAAAATAATAACTAATTAAACGTTTTCTTTCTTTTTTAGTATCATAATCATGTTCACTCACCACAAGCACAGGGAAATTATCTGGTCCAAAATAATACCGTTAATCAGGGAAATTCACCAATATCTGGTAATGAGGAAGATTCCTCTGCTCAAATGGTACATGCAACAAGAGCATCACCTGCTACTGTAAGCTTTTATCATAATTTATTATAATTTCTCTATTCTATCCCTACTACATAAAAGATGAAAAGAAAAATATTAATAACGTAGAGATAGGAAACCTTTAATTAATTTGATATTTATTATACTAAAAATGATAAAAGATTATTCTTTCTTTGTTCTAATTATAATCATAAATATGTATACATGGATATAGATAAAATTCACTAAATATTATTCTTTTAATTTTAGATTCAATGGCTTGTAACAAATTATGAGACGGCGGATGGAACATCTTTACCTAGGTGTACCCTATATAATCATTATATTAAACACTGTAATGAACATAAAATAGAACCAGTTAATGCTGCAAGTTTTGGAAAATTAATAAGGTCTGTATTTTTGGGATTAAGGACAAGGAGATTGGGTACTAGAGGGAATTCAAAATATCATTACTACGGTATTAGAATTAAACCTGATAGCCAATTAGCAAAATTATCAAACAAAGAAGAAGAAGCAACCAGGGCAACGAGAGGTTCAGGAACAAGGTAAGAGAATAAGTTTCTATTTTATTTATTAACCCCATTGCGAAATTATATTATAAATAATTAAAAAATTTTTAGAAGTAAACGTCAACCACCCTCTACAACAACCTCCACATCAACTTCGTCATCTTTTCCTAGTAATGGTACAAATAATAATGGTACACCCTCTCTAAATGGTGATGATAATTCATATAATATACGTCGTTCTGGTATCACAAATTATACTTACAACCATTCAAAGTCTACCATTCAAAATAAGAGGTAAGAAGTATAACTTTAAAAAGCAATAATTTTTGATTTATTATTACTTCAATATTAATAAATATCTCAAACATCTAATTAGTCAATTAAAAATAAAATGAGTTATAGCTGAAAAAGACTAAGACAGGATGTAATTTACCGTTACCTTAATTAGTTTTCATTTAAATTTTATAAAGACGGAAAGGGGTAGAGATGCAAGGTGTTTTTATGTTTAAGAAATTAAGTCTCTTTCCTATTATTAGTTAGAGGACATTATCAATCATGGGATTAGGATATATAGTATTTATATATGTAATAAGAAATGAAACAATAAAATGGATATATTAATAATAATTAATTTTTTTCTTTTTACAGAAGTTTATCTGATGATTATAACTCTGACAACTCAAATGATTCTTTAAATTTACTAATACCCTCACCAGAGGTTGTTAAAAGAGATATTGATACACATTTTACATTCTTCAAAAATAATAATGGATCATCAGAATTTGAGAATGGGTTTAGTAATGATGTATTGATGATGGATAGAGAATTTATAACATCACAACTTGATATGTATACATTTAGACATAAAGAGATGCCACATATTCCATTTCCACCATTGGACGATTTAAAAGAATATATGGGGTCGTATCAATTAACACCACAAAATATATTTAAATTTTTAAATTCATACACAACAATCTCTCAAAATATCTTAAAGGCCATTCAACGCCTTAGTTTTAATTCAATACCCCAATATTTACAAAACTTTTGGCATATTTCATTTGAGATTGAAGATTCTGAGGATATCGAGAATCTGAAACAAAAAAGTGGTAGTGAAAATGAGGAGTATAATTTAAATGTTATACATAGATTATGTAATATACCTATCATTCAGAATTATATTTATAATTTTGATATACTTTTTTACCAAACATTAATTGAAACATTAATACCAAATATATTATGTAGTACGATGACTATAACAGTTGCTACATTTTTAAGAAACTTCGCAAAAAGTTTAGAAATTCATATATCAAATGCTTTTAAAGGGACAGTTGAACAATTTTTACAGAATAAAATAATTACTGTTAGGATGTTTTCAACATCTTTAAGAAGATATGTATCTATTAATCATGTAGCACAAGCTGCTAGGTCGGTCTTCCAAAAACCAGATCAAATAAGGCAGATGTATTTTGACTATTCCAGGTGAGTTTATTGGGATAATATGTGTAAAGGAAATATTTAATCCATTACTATAAATTTTAGGGTTGACTTGGATTTAATACATGAACATGCTGGATGGGTATGTTGTTGTGATTATAATTTAGTTAGAAATATAGAAAGTGACTTTAAAAATAATATGGGGAAACAAAAGACACTTGAGGAATGGGCTGAATGGATTGAGGCAGTTGTTGATCAATGTTTAGCTAATTCACATGATAAACCAATCAAATCAGTCATAAAAACAGCAAAAAATTTATTATTAGAATGGAATTTCTATGCTTCAGCTGTTATAAGAGATTTAACATTACGATCAGCACCATCATTTGGTTCATTTCACCTTGTGAGACTCCTATTCGATGATTATATTTATCTGATGGTTGAACAAAAAATAGCAAGAACAATAAATGTACCACCAATATCAGTATCAAGCAATGCTATCCTAACAGATGCTTTTGTTCATAATTTCAATTATAGTATAACAACAGAAACATCCACCTCTGATTATCCATCATCGCATGATTCACCCATTGAAATATTAATACCAACATCAACCTCATCACAATACATCCCAATTGATACAATTTCATCAGAACACACGACACCTATACGCCCACAACCAAATACAACAACAGCTGATGAAGATGATGATACACCAATAGATATATTATCAACAGATTTTGATGAAGGAAGTGAAATGATTAATAATACAGATAATTTTTCGTTATCACATATAGATGGAATAACAAATGAAGATAGTCATTTATCACATCTTGGTGATAGTGTCTATATGGAAGATGGTGATTGTACGCAAGTCAATGAACCTTCAAATTGTTCAGTGTTAATGAATCAGAATAATGATGACCGTTCCTCAACATCTTCTTCGTCCTATAAATATGGTAGAACAACATTCCTTGAGTCATCAAATTCTATGCTTCTCTCACCAGGTAATTCTTATTATGATAAGAGCGCTTTATTGGAATTTTTTACTGTATAATTGTATTACTCATTTTTATAACTCTATCTGTACTAACAAACTTTTTTCTATCACCTTATATATATTTATAAAATACACGTACATTATTTTTATAATTATGTGTATTTCAGAATTATTATTAGATGTTGAAGGAGATAATGACAAAAATTTTCAAAAAAGTTCCAGTAACGGCGATTGCCATGAATTGTCGGAAAATTTTATTATTTCTTAATGATAGTATTTATTGTATAAAAAATTGCTTTTGAAATTATATTTACATCTCTTTTTTTCTTCTACATACTTTTTTCTTTTATCTCTACATTTTTTAAAATTTCATAGCTTGTTAAAAAAATAAATAAAATCTTTTTTATTAATTTTACTTTATTTAATAATTATAAATGATTTTTTGTTGAAGTTTCTTTCTATCATTTATTTTCTTTCATCTTAAAAAATTTTTAAAAAAAACGAATCAACTTATATTGTATGGTTCTGAGTCGAAAAAAATGTTTAAATTAGGTGTAATTTTTTAATAAGGAAAAGAGATAATTACCTTTATTTTGTGTTTTTGAGGACATAAAAAATATATTTAAAATAACATCTGTAAGCATATGTTTATTCGTGCTTATTGGAAAACTTCTTCAAATGTTATTTCCCCTTATAATATAAAAATAGCAATATATATGGGTATATTTTCAAAAATTTTTCTAAATAAAAAATTTTGTTTAATCATTTTTAGTATTATATTTTTATGATGATACAATAAGATTTCATCACGTCATATATTATTAATTTTAGCTTAATAAACATCAAATGTTTTATTCCTTCTCCTAAATAATCACTGAATATTTCCTGGAAAAAAATTTTTTTTATTAAATAATGTTAAGAATTTAGAATATTTTAAATCTTTAAACTAATGTTCACACAAAGTATATTGTATTTCCTAATTAATACTTTACAAAATTGTAAAAGTATTTCATTCTCCTACAATCTATAGGTGCAATATTTAAACAGCGTTAATAAGAACATAATAAATTCTACAAACAACAAAAAGCATTATTATATTCGCTATATCTTAATTGGCAAAAAATTATAATTTTGATGAGGAATTGTTGATTTTTTTTGTTATTGTATATGAATAAAATTTAAAAATTTAAACAAAATTATTATAAGTTAAAGGAAATTACAAGAACCTTTAACGATAATAAAAAAAGTTGTAATATAGTAATTTAATTCATGTTTTATAATAATAAAAGTTAAAACTTAATTGTTCTTCATACTTAAATGATTCTATCTGATATGATAAATTTAATATTATTGTATTTTTTAGATTTTTTGCACCTTAAATTAACACAATTTACATTCTATTATCAAACCCATTTTTATAGTTTTAACAGTTTTATAATAATACATGTATAAACGTTTTAAATTTTTTTGAATTAATTGCGAAAGTTAATAATATCATGTTTTTTGCCAAAGAAAAATCAAATTCTAATAAAGAAAAAGAAGCTGAATATCTTTATTTGTAGACATTTAACTTGGTATAGTTAAAAGAGAAAACAATATTGTCTCATGAATGTTATAGTAAATTATTGCAACAACTTAGTACCTTTTATATGTAGAAAAATGTTTTTTTTCCTTTACAATATTAAAATTTGATGCTCTTTAAAGTTATCGTATTTAAAAAGCTTTAAAGTTAACAATGATGTTGTAAATTATTTGTTACAAATATAAGATATAATCAAACAGTTAATTTTTTTCCAATAAAATATATTTATACAACATTGATTTTTAGTTTCTTTATAAAGAAAATAGTAATCGTGAAGACTGTATAGTATGACCAATTATATCACTTTAAGTTTGTATAACATATATATATCAATTGCATTGTTTTCCATTCCTAAAAATGTAATCATCCTTCATACATGAATTATTTGTTTCACTTTTTTATTCCAAAAAAAACTTTTTTAATCTATTTACACTACTTTTTTCAAAGTTCTTTTTCTTTTAGTATCGAGTCAGTGATACAAACATCCTAAAGAATGACGAACAATTTAAATATTAACATATATGGATATAATTACTCTTCCGGCTCAATTTCATTAATAATTACCTATAACAGTAAGTTATCCTAACAATAGTAATTTGTTTATACATTTTATAGAAGATCCAGAAGTAGCTACACTTGCAGAAACAAAAGAGTTTCCAGTAAAAATGAGTGTTTTAACAAAACGACTATCAAAAAGAATTGTTAACTATTAGATGAAATTATTTAAACTATAAGTATCTTTAAATTTTTGTTTATATTAATATAAAAAATAAAATATGGGGTTGATATTTATTAGATGTGTTGTAGTTTTTAAACAAAAAATAAATATTTAATTTTGACCTTTAATGTAGAAAATGCATTTAAATTTATTTCAAATTTAAATCACTAGCTAACATTTATGGAAAATAGATATTGTATAAAGAATTTTTATAAAAAGTTATCATTTTTCAAATTTATTTTATTATTAGTAGTATGAATGATTTTAAAAATTGGTAATTATTTAATCTCCCGCAAATTTGTATTAGCTATAGTGTTTTTTATTAAAAAAAAACAAATCGCTTTTAAAATTAAAAATAAGTTATTCCAGTTTGTAATGATAATTACCATAAAAATATATCTTTTTATCTCAACAATATTTCACTTTAATCCAATTTAGGATTATATAAATATAAAGAAATGTTGAAATTTATAAAAAAAAAAAACAATAAAATCATTAAAAAAAAATTTGTTCTTTTATATTGCAAGCTCATATGTTTATATTCTTCTTCTCTTAATCTTATTACCATTTTTTATGTGTAGTTTAGATGTTTTGTTTTACAATTTTTTTAACGAGAAATTTAATTAAAAAAAGATAATTGTAAGAATAATTTGTTTTTTATAGCTTTTAAGTTAACCCTTTCAATTTATCATAATTATTATCTTTAAAATTTACTATAACTCAGCTACAGAACAATCATATATTACTATTATAACTCTTTTTATCAATAATTAAATTATAAGTCATTTTAAAAAGACTTTTATAACAATAATATAAAGAATATGTTGAATAAAAAAATAATTCAATTTTAGCTGAAAATAAAGGAATTTTTCTATGTAAAAATTATACACACTTTTGTATACTTTTTATAGCATATAAAAATGATCAATTCAGTATATCAATATTCAATACCCACTAATCATAATTCTCCTCAGTTATTGATATTCTTAAAATAAAAATGTTAGCATAACATGAACGATATTTATTTGAAATATAGTTTACACGCTTTAATATTAGTAGTAACAACAATGTTTCTTAGGAATAATGATAAATGTATACTTTTTGGTGTACAAATATTTTAAAAAGTATATATTTTGTCATTAATAACAACAAACATCGTTAAAACATACAAAGTGTATTTAGACATTTATATTGAACAAAAATCGTTTAAGTGAAATAATATCAACATCATAATACTTTGTCAGTGTACTTTTTTTTAAAAAATTTATGTAATATAAGATTTTTCTTTAAGTGTTTTGTTTACGTTTCTTTTAAAAAAATTCATCAAAAAATATATTATAACTTTTTATATTTTAGAAACTCTATCTTTCCATACATTTTTTATCATTCTTCAAATTCAGATAAATAATTATTTACATTACTTTATATAATAATGATATTTTTAAAATTACCTTTCTTTATTAAAGTTAGGTATGTGAATAATTCTTAATTTTATGAATTTTTTGACATTAAATAAATTACAAATACATTCATTTAATGACTCTTATTTCTTTTTATAGATATTTAAATTAACTATACGTATTATAAATTTGTTTTTTCAATAAAAACGGCTGTTTTAATATGAGAGTGATTTTATTTTATGTAGGTAAAAAAAACGGAAATTGTGGAGAAAAAAGCTTTTTATTGTTGTATCTTAATAAAACACAAAATACTACAATAATTGTAGTTTAGAAATTCACATGAAAAAACATAACAATTTAAAGATATAGTTAAATTTATTATTAATAATATAGATAACAATAGTTTTACTGGACTGTGACCCTACAATAA
Source organism: Strongyloides venezuelensis (assembly GCA_963280985.1). Classification (NCBI taxonomy): domain Eukaryota; kingdom Metazoa; phylum Nematoda; class Chromadorea; order Rhabditida; family Strongyloididae; genus Strongyloides; species Strongyloides venezuelensis. The sequence goes on along the minus strand of CAUJLX010000001.1, from coordinate 6,156,668 downwards.
AATTATTAGTTTATGACTCAAAAGGTAAAAATTGGTTAACAATAGTAGAATATAACTTTAAAATTAATAAATGTTTTGAAGATAGTAATGTCACCATTTGTAATTTATTCCCATTAATAGTTTCAGGAGAAATGAATAAATATATATACATATATATATTTATGAATATATATAACTCTATTTATCAATTTGATTCTACAATTTTTCTTATAAGATTACATAGAAATTTGAAATTCCTTGAAATATAAACAACTTTGCTTTATAGTTAATATTAAAAATAAATAAAATGATATATGTTTAAAAATGTATAAAACTTTTAGTTCAGTCATAGTTATTAAAAATTAATATGTACAGTTAGTGTCTACAATTTTACTGATAACTTGTATTTGTAAAATTGATGCTCTATTGAAATTTAAGTTAAATCAATGTCATAGTAATAGTCTCCTTTTTTCTTTTACAAAAGATATTTTTTTAAATGAAATTGAGGAAGAAGTTAAAAATGTTTTTTTAAACTTATGAGTCGAAATAAATTTATTATTCTAAAATTAAAATAAATGATTATATTAACAATAATAATAATAAAAATTATATAAAATAAAAGATTACAATATTTACAATACTGTAATCAGACTGGGACAGGGTTGGTAAGATTTTACTTCTTTCTGTTTAAGAGCCAACAGTTCTTACTTTATGATTTAAATGATAATTTATCTTTTAAAATTATCTTTGACTCTTTAAGTATTGTAGTACTCACTAATAAATATAAATTTTTCTCAATAACTTTACTTTACTTTTTTTTGTTTCGTTTTTCCCATAGAATACAGCTCATAAAATAAATTAAATGCCATGTAGTTTTTATTTCAGTTTTTAAAATAAAAATAAATATTCCGTTTATAATCTAAATTATTGTTAGATATTATTTTCTAATAATTTAACTCATATTTTTAGAATCATATAATTAATGTTTATTATAACTAACTTAGTCAGTATAAAAAATGGATATTATTTTGTTTTTATACTTTAAATAATCCTTTTTAATAGAGAAAGTATTATTGTATATATTACAATAATCACTATTATAATATAATAGAGAATATATTTACTACTTTTTTGAATGAATTTAAGCTTTTTTCAATGTATAACGTTCAAATAATCTTTAATTGAGTTAAATATAAATGCTATTTTTATAAAAAAGACACATTAAGTTTATATCAAAATGATTCAAGTTAAAGAAGGATTGAATTTAAAGTTGAGCAAAATGGAAATCAACAGTTTAGATTTAAATCGGTAAAGTAAAAGTAAAAAAACCACATTTTGATAATCCTCAAGTAAAATATTCTAAGTGCTATAAAAAATAACTTATTAATGAGTATTTTATTTTATGATTCATTACATTCTAATATTATAAATAAATTAAAATATATAAAGAATATTTAGTGATTCATTTTATTTTTATTTTGGTAGTATAATTTTTATAGAAACTCATTTGAATAAATTAATTTTCTAAGGAGATTAAAAGTGTTTTGACATTAATCAAGATATTAAAAATTCTACTATCCATCAATCGAAGTTACCAAAGTTTTGAAAAAATAATTTATTTAAATACTTGATGATAACGAAAGAGCAATACATTGGTTTTAGAATTGTTTTTTGACGTCCTTATAAGACTCATCAAATTATTGAAAAAGAGCCTCTTATTCTTTCACTAAGCTGTAATATTAATATTAGTATTTATGGTCATATAGCGAATGGAAATTAAAATCTGTAAATTAATAAGTTCACAAACAGTTCATTTATGAAATTCATAAACTGAAGAAACTTTTAGAAAAAAAGGCGGTATAATTATAGTTATCATGCAACTAATAATATACAGTAAAACATTGAAAAATTATATTTTATCAAAAGATAGAGTAATTAATTATTATGAAAATAACAATTGAACTGCTTTATACTTTAAAATGAATAATTGATATTTTATACTAAGAATATTTTTAAATATTCGAGTACTATTGGTGGAGTATAAAATTATTAAAAAAGGTGTGTTGCTAGTAAAATAAAGATTGTTTTATAATCTCTATTAAATAAAATTGTAAATTATTCGTTTTTTATAAATTATGATAATTTTCTTTTTATCATACATAAATTTTTTATAAGAAACGAATATTTCATTTTTAATTTTGAACAATATTAAATATATTTGGTTACATCGTTGATTTTGTAAATGCAAATGTATAAATTTAGTTTATTGATGCTTTTTATTGATATGTAGTTTGTTCATCAATATCATAGTTCTTAAAAACTTAAGTAAGTATTATTATTTTCTTAGTAAAGATGAAATTCACGGCAATTTTAATAAATTTTTTATTCTAAAAGAATATAAGATTAGCTTTAAAAGTACGAATTACGGTCGTATTCTTAGAAAATTATTTTCACCTGTTATATTGTAAATTATACCTCATAATAATTATTTTGAAATTTTACTATAAAAAGTAGTTGTAGTTATATGGATTTTAAAATGAACATTTACTATAACACATTCGATATTGTTTTTAATTTATTTTTTAATTATTAATTTATAAATGATTATATCTAGTACAATTGCAATTATAAAAATTATCTTTTTTAATTTAATGATTACATCCTTTATCCTTACCAATATCATTGCATAATTATAAAAATTACAAACAAAATAAAGGTAAATTTTATTAATATTCAAAAACTATGAAAAATTTTTTATCCAAATTGTTTCGAATTTGAAATTTTTAACAAGCAGAAGCCTCGCTTCGTTCGTCACTACTTACCCGCAGGGCCGGTGTTTTGTTTTTTCAGTGACTCGTCGCAGTTCGCTGTCAGAACTGGGAAATCCATGTAAACATAAAATATGTTATTATCTCTTTTTCATTTTATTAATTTTTAAAGTATAGATATAGTTGTTATTTTAAAAAATTTATTATATAAAATTTAAAGAATATGTAAAAACAATAACATAACATAATAATTATATTTCCGATTCTATTTGTGGAGGTGGTCTGAAAGCCATATTTAAAACACCCTCGTAAATGACATTTTTTATTTTTTTTTAAATTTTAAATTAATTCATACAACCATTGTAATGGTGAAATTATTTTTTTGAACATCCATGTTAGTTTATTTCATAGCCAATTATAAGAATCTTTTTTCAAAAATATTTTATGTATTATAAAATATATAATAACAATGATTATTTTTATAGCTATCATTATGAGAATAATTTAGTTTTTGATTAAGTTATAGCTCCACCATCCCATTTTGAGGGTTTTTAAAAGGGAATGGATAATGTTTAGAAATCAATCAACAAAATTTGTATAATGGTTTTCCTTGCTGTGTACAAATAATTTCTTAATTTTTGTTTCATTAACAACATCTGTACATTTTCTTAATGAAGAAAAATGGTGCACATAATTGCTATTATCCACAAATAATAAGTGATTATATTTTGAGAGCATAGGCATTTATTGGTAGCACATATTATCAATTGAGTGGTCGGCGAAATATTTCACTGGTATGAATTCCTTACGCACTTCTACAATAATGACGTTCTCCCCTATTAGTTGAAACTGCTGTGACATCTGCTCTGTGCTAATATACTCGGACTTTTTCTTCAGAAGTATGGCTTTCCCTTACTTCCTTAAGACAGTTGTTTTTTGAAATACACGTTTACCTATATATTTCATTTCCTAAATGTCGTGTTTTCTTTCTTAATATTTCTTTGCCTCCTTCAATGTTTATTTTGTTGTTATTAAGATCAAATCCTGTTATTACATAAAATAAATTTGATAAATTTTTATACAAAATTTGTTCTTTGTTGATATTTAAATTTTCGATTAGTGAAAATGAATTGATTCCTAACATGAGTGCATCGTTATTCAAATTTCTTCTCTCAAATTTTTTAGAAATATTTTGCTCGATGGTTGAAGAGCTTAATTTATTGTTAGTCCAGTAATCTTCTTTTTCCGTTGAGATGAGTAAATCTCTTTCAAATTTGTAGAAATGCTTATCTTTTGGAAGACATTCTGGATATTTTTCATGATTTGTATATAGATCGTTGCCATAATTTAGTAAAATATTTTCTTCGGGGATTCCTAATTCTTCCATTGTTATAACATAACTCTTTGTTACCGATAGTATTTTTAAATCAGAAATGCATTTCTGTTTATTTCTGATGTAAAGAACTACATATTTTATTTCCATGTGCCATAAATAATTAAAATAAGTGGAGCATTTAGATGGGATTTCAAGTTCAAAACTGTCCATATTATCAGTATTGCAATCTAAAATTGTCTTGCCATAAAAATAACTGTCTATAAGGTAGGAAACAATAAATAATGTTGTTAACCAAAAGTATAAAAAATGCATAGTTAAAAGTATTAGTTAGTGTCAATAGGTTCAAATGATGTCTAAATAAAATTTTGATAATATATTTATGAGATGTATGTGATTTAGATGGGTAGATCTAAAGAATCAATTTCTTAATATATAATTTTGAATGTTAGGTAGTAATGACATGGTATATGCTTTTTGTTTCTATTTATTCAATATATAAAAAAATATAACAAACATTGTTGATGACTTTTAATTGAAATATTATGCCACAAATTAAAAATTATTATTATTTTATAAATATATTTTACAATTTTAAATGTTTAAACAATTAATTTACTATCTTTTAATAATGTGCATATTATTATATTATATTTTTCATATCATATTTGCTAGTTTTGTTAAGTTTAGTACAAAAGTGCATCATATTCATTTTAAAATAAAAAAGCTAGTTTAATTATTTTGCAATTAACAAATAAAAAATTTATTAATATTGAACAATTTTATTCACTATAAATTTTGGTTAGTAACTAAAATTTATAGGCATTACTTTTATTTATATATATGTTTAATGTCATTCTTTTCCTATATCAATCAAATATATTACAAATAATTTTTCGAATATGTGGTAAGAATTTTAATTTTACAAATCAATCGTCTAACAAAAATTTTTTTAAGTAAACTTTTAACATGTTTTTTATTTAATATATAAGTAGTACATATAAATTAGTAAAAATTATTCTATCATTGTTATACTTATATTCTGAATGTATGTTGATATTAGATATTTGATCATAACTCAGCTTAAAGTTGTCCAATTAGAATGATTAAAATCCCAAAATGTATCATTTTTTATGCTTAACAAAAGTTGTTCCTACATAAAATATGCTAACATTTAATTTTGCTTCGTTTGCTAAAAAATGTGAAAAAGTGCTAAAAAATGATGTTTAATTTTTTCAACATATCTCAAGAATGGGAAAAGATTTTAAAACGGTTTTATAGGCAAAAGGAAGATAACATATTTCCCCTGAGCAGTTTTTGGAATTAGCATAAAACCCCAATTTTGAACTACTTTTAAGTTTCATTAAATGTAAAAATGTGTAAACTCGAGATTCAAGTTTTTTAATTGTATCTTAAGATTAAAACATATTATGATCTTGAAACTTTGTTTATTAGATAGAACATTTAAAAATAGCCGTTTTTTACTTTCTAACAAATATTAAAATATTTATTATTTAAAAAGTTATAAGAAAAAATGAATTTTTAAAAAATTAAAATTTTTTGAATTTTGAAATTTCTCTCTTCTTTCATCCAAAATTTTTCTACAATTTTATATTTAAAATATTAACCATAGAATTCCCCCGAGGCCTTTTTGGAATTAGAAAAATTCACTTAGAAAAAAAAAATTATAAACAAAAATGTTCATGATAGGTTTTTGATCTAATGTTAATAAATTCATCATAACTTCACGATGAATAAATTTACAAAAACGTTATTAGCATCGTTAGATAGATAATCACTTTCTGAACAATTAAGCTGAATATAGTATTCCTGAATTTTTACATCTTAACATAATAATTTGACAAAGAAGAGAAATTTTCTTAGAATAAAAAAAAATAAAAAAAATTTTACGGCGATTTTTTATATACTTAATCTTATTCAAATTTTTTGGAATTACTCTTAAAATGTTGGAAATTGAAAAACTTAGAGGTACTTTTTTTGTTTCTTCTGATTTCTATTTTCGAACAGAGATATATCGTTTTGAAGCACTGAAATTTGGGGTAAAAAATAGCATTTTGGAGAAGTGTCTTAATCTTGAGAATAAATCTTGAAATATCAATTTTTTAATATTTTATCGTAAAGAGCACAAAAAATTACGTATATTTGTAAATTTTCATATTTTTATTTTAATTTTAAAGGGATAATCAGGGGTACCGAAATTCGAGATTTTGAGTACTTTAAAAGATGTATTTCAAGAACGGGACTTAGCATGGAACTGATATTGCATATTTAGATTTACTATTATGACACAATAATATTTCAATAAAAATTTTATTTTAAATCGGAAATTATTTTTCGATGCACAGCTTTCTTCTATATATATAGGGGAATATAAATATTTATAATTGTTAATTTATCAATTGTTAATTTTACTACACAATTTTTTATTTTTATATGCTTTTGTCAGTAAAGCGTTTTTAAATAAATAAAAACTATTATTAGATATTTCTAATTTGTTAAATTTTTAAAAAAAGCAAAGTGCAAATCAGTTATAAATAATTATATTTTTTATTATTATTAACTTTAATATAATGGTAGTCATAATAAGAGTGACCATATTTGTGTGCTGGACATAATAAAATAAATTACTATACAATATTTTTATACTTTTTTTATAGAAATGATAACAATTTTAGATGTAATACAAATCATCTATACGGTTCCATCATTAATTTTAATAGTTACTTTTGTGATAATATTGACGAGAGAAATATTTATCAAGAAGAATTCTATCTATTCAGATGAAATTTTTACATTTATTTTGTATAAAGAATATGTAGATATTTTGACAATCATTTCATCATTTTTTTGCCATAGAACTGCGAAAATGAATATATTTCCATCATTTTATAATAAAAATTCTAATCTTGCCTCATATTTCTGTGTGGTAATTGGAATGAGTTATACAATTATGTACCAAATATCATTTATTATAACTATTAATAGATTTATGGTTATCACTTATTCATGTACAATTGAAACATGGTTTTCAAGTAAAAATACTAAAGTATATATTGTGATAACACTTTTAATTGGATTAATTAATGGAATATCAGTAAATTTATTCCATCCTTACTATGTATTTAACCAAATAACCTCAGAATACTATATTTCTTTTAGATCTCCAAAAATTTCTAATTTCGTTATTGAATATACTTTTGCAATAATTACTCCTATAGGTATTATTTCCACAATTCTGAATATTATAATGATTTACAAATTAATTAATTCTTTTCAAAAACCCATTCAAAAACCAACTCACCACGACATTTCGTTATTACTTTACAGTATTATGAGTTTCATATTTTTTCCTTCTTTATGCTGTATACAATATAGTACGCTCAATTAATTTTTTGACTGTGTCAGACAAGAAAATTGATAGTAATGCTACTACTATAATATACTGGATTATGGATATTCAAATGTTTGAATTATTTTATTTGGTTTTATTTTTAAAGTAAATTTTTAAAAGTGATATCAAACTATAAACTTTTTTACCAGTTAACCACTGAGAAATATACTTCTACCATTTCTTACTTTAACAATTATAAAAATAAAAACAAAGTTCACGATGGTAACAAGAAAATTTGGTGTTATAACGAATAAACATATTTAACTTAAAATTATGAAAACTTTTATATTGAATAAGCATAATTTAAAGGGACGATTTATCCCTTAGAAACTTTTAAAATTTTCTCATAACTATATCATCATAGGATAAACATCAATAATGAATAATATTAAAATATATTACGAGTGACTCTGAAATTTTTGATTGATACATCTTAATTTTTGAAATAAATACTTTTTTTTATATAATCTTATTTTTCTGATTTACACATTCATTATGGCGAAATTGACTAACAATAAGAAGGTAAAACTATTTAGAATGAATTTGATAAATACTTTCCTTTATAAGTAAAAATTTAAATAAGTTGTTGCTGGCTTCAATTCCTATTAGAATAAAAACTCAGATCTCTATAAATTTTAATTTATTAACTATTAGTAAAGTATTTATATGACCACCTTGAGAGAGACACAAACAGTATTAAACATAAGACAAAATTATACTTAAATAATACAAGTTGTTAAATTTTTAACGATATAAATATAAGATCTCCAAATATATAACTTAGATAACTAATATTTTAAAATGTATAAAAAGAATGAATTAAAACTTTGGAATTGGTTTACTAAACTTTATTTCAAAGTTATAAAAATCAAAACTTCTACTTAAGATATCACTATATCTTATTTGTAGTCAACATTTTTAATTTTAACATCTTTTTACTTTTGTTTTTTGATCAATTGTTTTTCTTATTTTAATATTTATTAATTGTTTCTTTTTTATGACATATTATAATTATTTTGCAAAGGTAACATAACAATAGTAAATTCTTTTTTTAATACATCATCAAATCTATAGTACAGTACATATTTAATATAAATATTACTGTATTTATTCAACTAATAAATACCAGAAAAGGGGGGTTCATAATAGAAAGTAAATTATAATTTTTTATCAATAAAAAGAACCGATATTTTGAAGTCATTACAATGTTATAAACATACAATAATTAGTTAATTTTATGGTAATATTGTTGTTTTAGTTGAACATAAAAGTCTCCATAAATTTAATCATTTTAAAAAAATTATTTATTGAGTACCATTTTATTAACTATTTTAAAATAATGAAAAATAATATATTATCTTATAATTACGCTGGAAGAATTGTTGTAATAAAATACGAAATATAAAATTATATAATCAAATTTTAAAAAAATTTTCAAATATATTTAACTTTATGTATTCAGAAATTTGTTTTTTCTTACAAATACAATGGGTAATAAGTTTATTACTGTTATAAAACTAATTTAAATGCTTATATTTTTATTTTATTTATTTTTTTGTTAAATTTATTAACTCGTAAAAAGAATGTATACGTCAAAGTATTTAGCAATATAAGCTACTACTAATTTAATAAATAATATATCTTTTCTGAAGAAGAAATATGGAAAAATTGTTATTTTTTATATTAATTTATTACTAAATAAACGTTAAAATATGAAATTTAATCTTAAAAATTATTTTATTAGAGTTCTCAACGAAACATTGCAAAAACTACTTTAGATCCTTTTTAGGTGTTATTAATAAAATAAAAATTAAATTTCATTCAAATTTTTATTTTTGTTATTAAAAATGGGATTTATTTCATACTATAATAAAATGCCAATATTATAATATTCAGTCTTATTTCTAATTTAGCAATAGAATAATAACGTCTTAACATTATAAAAATTGTAAAATTTTAATGAATATATTAAATTTACGTTAAAGGAACAAATACACTTATGAAGAATATTTTAACATTACAATTGAATGACTAAGATACCAGTGACAAATTTGTTTATAAGTTTTCATACATAACTATTCAAAATTAAAAGTATTCGTTGGAAAATTTTAAAAATGGTAAAGTACAATGATCAAAATTCAAATATAAGCTAAACCTTATAACTCTTTTAATTTTATTAGTTAATTATTTCATTTGTTAAAAAGGCAACTAAACTTATGATTCCATATTTTTACTAAAAATTTCAAAATATAAGCAAGAAAATAATAAAAAATGGTATGTATGTAATATTTTTGCAATTAAATTATTTAAAATATATTTTTTCTAGTTTTCAAGTGAAATGAAAAACAAGTTAATTGTAGAAATAAATATTTTTTCAGAAAAAAATTATTTTGAATAATATTTGATGCAATTTGTTAGTACCATTTTAATAATCTATTTTTATCTTACACGCGAATTACTATCCCTGATTCAACAAACTTAAAATAACAAATATGCTAAAGTTTTTATTTTTTTAGTAAATCAAGCACCAAAAAATAGAAAATAAGTTATCTATTAAAAAATAAATAAATTGATACTTTAAAAAACTTTAAACAGTTAATTGACTTTAAACTCTGAGTAAACTAATAATTTTAAATAATCGAAAAATGAGGGAACTCAAAAATATCAATTATATTTATATTTATGACTTTTTAAATTACTATGTTGTTTATTTATTAATATAATTTTATTTTTCTAATTCTGTATTACCACTTTTTATTGTCATTATTTTTATAGTTATAATAGTTTTAGTTTTTCAATTTGATTAATTTGACTAAAATTCCATGCAACGGATTTTTGTAATAGTGTCAATTGTTTACTAAATCTGCTATGTATAATATGCCATAAATTATGTATATTAACAACATAGAAGATTGAACACTTTGCAAAATAAAAATATTATGATGTTAGATTATTAATAAATGCCATATATAAAAATTTTAAATGCAAATAAATGATGTCTTGAATTTCCGATAAATAAATATTTTACAGTAAAATGAAGTATTATTTTATTATTTCAAATGACATGTCTATAGCAAAAAAATAAGAAATTAAATATTTTCTTCCCTAAAACTTTTTTAAATTTAAACCATTATTACAGTTTAATAGTCAAAAGATCTATTTTTTGACTTAATGCTGAAAACACGCATCAAAACGTTTTACTTGTAATAGATCAAGTGATTTTTAAATAACATCTCTTTTTGAAATAATTTTTTTAATTTTGTTTACAAATAATATTTTCAAAAGTTAACGAAATAAAGTAATTAATTGCTTGTTTGAAAATCTTGACACCAGAATAAGAGAGTAAATTAATACTACTAAGGTTAATTGAAAACTATTCTAATTTAAGAACCAAATAATGGTAAATATTTTTACTAAAAAAATCAAGGTAGAATATGTTGAAATGTTAAACAAAGCCACGAAGAAGCAAAGATTTCAGCTGTTATAATAAATATTATATACAATCAAAATATTTAAGATATTGTAATTGTTAGCATTTCATATATAAGTTTTATGGTCAATATTAATTATTAAATTAACAGTTCAATATATTTATATTTTAATTTTTCAAAGTGTTCAATCATTTATTTTGTTAATGTACATACTATATAACATTTTATATATATTAAATTTAATAAACAGTTGACACTATTACATACATTCGTTGCATGAAATTTTAGTAAAATTAATCAAATTGAATAAAATAAGCAATTGAACTATTAATATAAAGATAATATAAAAAGGTGGTAGTATAAAATTACAAAAATAAATTTGTATTAGTAGTTAAACAACATAATATTTAAAAAAGTCTTAAGTATAAATATAATTAATAATATTAAATTTTCTTATTTTCCGATTATCTTAAAATTATTAATTTTTTAGAAGTTAAAGTCAATTAACTGTTTAAGGTTTTTAAAAATATTAATTTATTAATTTTTTTAAAGTTAAACTGATTTATTTTTTTTTTTGCTGCTTGATTTACTAAAAAAATTAAACCTTTAGCATATTTGTTATTTTAAGTTTATTGAATCAGGGATAGTAAATCGCGTGTACACAGACAGCTCTGACACAAAACAATACGATTTTTGGCAGTACTTTTAGACAAAAAGAAAATTAATTTTTCTTTTATTTATGTTCATTAAATTGTTTGATATACATACTTTTCCTTTGTCTAAAAGTACTTCCGAAAATCGAATTGTTTTTCAGTGTCAAAGCTGTGTGTGTAATTATGAAGAAGGAATTTCCTCTTTTTGTGAAATATTATGTGATAGAATGTTTTTTTTATTAAAAGGGATTGATCATATAAATTTTTTATTTAATGCATTAAGATTAATCTACCGTGCTCAAATAAGATATTCTAATAAAACTATCAGTCCAGAAATATTTACAATTAAAAATATTCTCTTCTTATTAAATTTTTGTAGTTTACAAATTAACGTTGCCAATAAAAAGTATAATTTATCAGCTATCAATAGTAGATTCGTACTAATACTAGTAAAAAGTCGAAAATCCAATTTTTGTAATAAACAGAAATGTTATATAATAATGTAGCATTTATTAAATTTTTTACATTAAAAATTAATAGAAGGATATTAATTTTTTAGAATACATCAATTAAGTTAACTTTTAAATTCTTCTTGTGAATCGGTATTACATATAGTATAATTAGTTTTTTATAATTATAATCAACTTAGTTTAGTTAATTTTTTTCGTGCATAATATATAATATTACTTTATAAAAGATTCTAAGCTATGTTTTTAATTTTTAGTATATAGAGATTAAGTTAATGTTATGACAAATCTCTTTAAACAAAATATGAATTATGTTATTTTTTATGTTAATTCATGTATAGTAGTTGATATTTCTACTGCCTTTAGTCTTATAAAATTTACAAATTACCAGGATAATTAAACCGCCAGACTTAATAAGTTCGTTATTCTAATTGTATGATACAATTATTTTATAATTTGTTACATCAAAGGATACGTGCTATCATTTATCGAAAGATTGTAAAACAACAAAAAAAATACATATGATTAACAAATTATTAGAAAATAAAAATAAATGTTTCATTTTACTACATTTATTTTTTAAGAGCATCATAGAATATTTCATATTTTTACCTTTTAATTTTATAAACATAGAAAATCACAAGTTATTGAATTAAGTTGCAATACATAAGATAATATGACATTTATAATATTATCATTTCAATTGATTTCCAAGAATATTTAGCTTTTCGTTCATTTGAGAGAATAAATTATTTTTGCACATAATGTGTCAACTTTGTGTATATATTAAATTTATATAAAGTTGTTGTATTTGGTAGAAATATTTCTTTTTAATGGTTAATTTAATGTTAATTTTTAATTTTATTGATAGTTTTTTATTCTAATCGTATTGTTTTCGCTTTAATCATTTTCCTTGGTAAGTTATATAATATAATTGAAAAATTATTGTGTAAAAATTTTATTTAATTTTATATATTTCTTTATTTCAACAAATCTGAATATGGATTCATTACTGAAATAATGCAAATTTCGTAGAATATAATTATTTTTTTAAATTATTTCTAATTATTTTGTTTCACCTACCCTTAATTATTAATTCTTTATTAGCTAATATCCTGTAATTAAATATATTATATAAAAAACATGTTCTCGATACAACAGATATTGAATAAGAAATTTTAAAAACATACTGTTATATAAAAAGAATAGTTCACAAATTTTGTTACTCGATACTTTAATTCCTTTTACACTTTTATGTTTTCTGATTTTTTATAAATATTTACTGTAATTCTAAGAATCAAAGAAACAGTATATATAGGCTCCTTTACCTTATTTTTGACTTACTAATGCAATTATCTTTAGTTTCCTTTTATATATAGACTACTATCCCGATATATAATAATATCTTTTTCATGGTATTTATTAAGGAAAAACATAAAAAGGCTTGAATTATATATTTAAAATAAGCAATATTTATGAAAGATTATCGGAAACGCAACTATTATTCATTTTTTACCATAAATTTATAATAATAAAGACCCGGTCAAAATATTTTTCAATATTTATATATGCACTTTTTAAAATAAGTTAAAGAAAAAAACGAAACAGAAATTTTCATAGAAAAAATATAGAGTTTCAAATATAAAGGATACACACGATTTACTATCCCTGATTCAATAAACCTAAAATAACAAATATGCTAAAATTTTTATTTTTTTAGTAAATTTAGCAGCAAAAAAAAATTAATAAATTTAACTGTAAAAAAATTAATAATTTTAAGATAATCGGAAAATAAGAAAACTCAATAATATCAATTACATTTATACTTATGACTTTTTAAAATATTATGTTGTTTATCTATTAATAAAATTTGATGTTTGTAATTCTAAACTATCATTCTTTTATATTATCTTTATATTAATAGTTCAATCGTTCATTTTATTCAATTTGATTAATTTGACTAAAATTTCATGCAACGAATGTATGTAATAGTGTCAACTGTTTATTAAATTTAATATATATAAAATGTTATATAGTATTTACATTAACAAAATAAATGATTGAACACTTTGAAAAATTAAAATATAAATATATTGAAATGTTAGTTTATTAATTCATGTAAAATATAGGAATTTTAATACAAAATAACTAAAGTATTGAATTACTAATAAGTTTACACTTTGTAATTAAAATAAGTTTATTTTAAAAAGTTTGGATGACATTTTTAATAAAAATTCTTTTTTTTATTTCTTTTGTTTATGTTAATAACGGTAAAAGTAGTATCAAATTTATTAAGAATATATATATTATTTGTATCTTCGTCATATGTATAGTAGACGAAAGATTTGATTTTATGTGCTTATTTATTTGGATTTAAAATTATTATATTTTACATTAATTAATATATTAACATTTCCATATATTTAAATTTTAACGTTGCAAAGTGTTCAATCTTTTATTTTTTTAATGTACATACTATTTGGCATTCTATATATATAAAATTTTGTAAACAGTTGACACTATTACATACATTCGTTGCATGAAATTTTAGTCAAATTAATCAAATTGAACGACTAAAATTATTATAACTATTGTAATATTAACAATATAAAAAAATGATAGTTTAGAATTACAAACGTCAAATTTTATTAATAGATAAACAACATAATATTTTAAAAAGTCATAAGTATAAATGTAATTGATATTATTGAGTTTCCTTATTTTTCGATTATTTAAAATTATTAGTTAACTCAGAATTTAAAATCAATTAACTGATTAAAGTTTTTAAAAATATTAATTTATTTATTTTTCTACAGTTAAATTGATTAATTTTTTTTTCTGCTTGATTTACTAAAAAAATAAAAACTTTAGCATATTTGTTATTTTAGGTTTATTGAATCAGGGATAGTAAATCGTGTGTAGTTTTAAAAAAATAATTCTTAGTCTAAAAGTACGAAGTTCTTATGAAAAACTAGAGCTAGCAAATTTTTTAAAACAACATTTGAAAGCATTATTTAAAAATAGTTAACGTGTAAATAATGATATGATAAGATACTCGGTTAGGAAAAATAATTTTTATATTAAGACTATAATTCCATTAATCATTGATCTTAATTGAAAAATACATTATTATTATTATTGAAAGTATAAGACATTTAAACTACAATTACTCATACGTTTACTAAAATAAAATAACCTAAACAAACAATATTATTTAGTAAATAACTGGATTCAAATAATATAACAAAATTATACTAAACAAAGCACAACGTAAAATCATATCATAATTTATTGTACATTTATTTAATTTTACTTTTCACTATTAAATCATACACTTTTTGACAAAATAATAAGCTATCGCTTGTATTAGCAATTAAATACTTCATAGTGGGTGTTGATAAACATAAAATAATAACTTTAAATGTTAATAATTAAGAGTTTCAATAAGAAGATGGTAAATAAAATGTCATATTAAATTTTCCTTAAAAAGATAATTACTTTTTACAGTAGGTTGTACAAAAAAGTAACTAACTTTTCTATCTTTAAAAAGAGTTTATTATCATAAAATCAAAAAGCATTTAAGATAAAAATAATAATATATATAATCATCAATTTAGATAATATTTTTCAATTTAATCTTCTTACTTTAGCAAAAACAATATCATAAATTATAAGATTGTAAAAACGTTAATTTTTTATTTACCAAATACATAAAAAGCTATCGGTTAAATTTGATTTGCTATAGTGTTTTATTAGATAATAATTACAATTCCTAATCATATGTTATCACATGTTTTTTGATAAGAACGATAGTAAACTGTCTTAATCAATTTGTATATAAATTTATTTTATTTCAACCAACATTTTGTTTAAATTTATGCAATATTTGCTGTAACAAAAAATATTAAATCTATTTTTTAATTGTTTTTCTATACACAAATATTAAATTTTTATAAAATGGATAATAAAAATAAAACTCTTATTTTTTTTGTTAACTCAAGAAAAATCGAATTGAGTAAAGTTGATATTACTAAAACATTAACTGACTTTCTTAGAAATGATTGTAAATTAATTAAAAATAAAAATAAATATTCTTTTAGTAAAATTAACAGGAACTAAAATTGGCTGTAATGAAGGAAGATGTGGAAGTTGTACTGTTATGATTTCTGATCAGGATCCATTAACTAATAATATTAGACACTACTCAATTAATTCCTGTATAACTTATCTTTGTTCATTACATGGAAAATCTATAACAACAATTGAAGGCATTACAAATATTGGTAAGGAACGATTACACATACTCCAAGCACGATTATATCAAGGACATGGTAGTCAATGTGGATTTTGTACACCTGGATTTACAATGGCAATGTATACATTATTAAGAAATAGTTCAGATCCAACGATTGAAGAGATAGATGAAGCAATTCAAGGTAATCTTTGTCGTTGTACAGGTTACAGACCAATCCTTGAAACATTTTATTCCTTTTCTAGTGAATATAAAAATATCAGTAATAATAAAAATTGTCCTCTTGGTGATAAATGTTGTGGAAAAAGTAGTGATAAACAATGTAATAAAAAGAAAGAATTATGGTCACTTGTTAATTTCGATCAATCTGCTCCTTACAATAAAAATCAAGAACCAATTTTTCCACCTTATTTGATTGCAAATGAATATCATAAAAAAAGTTTTGTGTTTAAGGATAATAATTCTTTTTGGTTTCAACCAACAACAATAAATGAGTTAAATGATTTATTAGAAAAATATTCTAATGCAAAAATTGTATGTGGTTGCAGTGATGCTGTTATAAAAAATAGATTTATAAATCTCCAATCATCAGTTATTATTAATATCAATCAAATAGCTGAATTTAAAAGATCTCATATTGATAAAGAGAGGAAAGCATTTTATATTGGTTCAACATTATCGTTATCACAAGTAAACGGTATCTTGAAAAAATGGATGGATGAATTACCATCTACTGATACAAAAATAATTAAAAAATTGTCGGAAATGATTCGTAAAATTGGAGGTAAACAAATTAAAAATGTGGCTACAATCGGTGGAAATATTGCTATTAATTCAAACTCTGATCTTAATGTTATTTGGATGGCTAGTGGAAGTGAGATAGAAGTCTTCATTGAAAATCAAACAAAAGCTATTAAAATTGATGATGAATTTTTTGAAAAATATAAATTACATTTTTTTAACAATAAAATTATAATTAAAGGAATTTGGATTCCTTTTTCAGAAGAAAATTTATATTTTAATGCTTATAAAGTATCGAAAAGAAATGACAATGACTATGCGATTGTCAACGGAGCATTCTCTGTAAATATTAACGAATATGTAATAAAAAGTATTAACATTTGCTTTGGTAACGTAGGTCCTGAAACAGTAATGGCTTCTAAAACAATGGCAGCAAGTATCGATGAATATTTTAACGACGACTATTTAAATAAACTTTCAAAGATATTAGTTAATGAATTAAAGACGTTCATTGACAATTCACCAAAAATAAAAAATATTAAGTTAACACTTGCATTGTCCTTATTTTTCAAATTTATTATACAAGTTAAATCTGATTATAATGGACATCATAAGAAAATGCTGGAATATGAATACAGAAATTTCAGTCCATCACAAATATATTATGATGCTTCAAACGATCGAAAAATTAACGATAGTGTGGGCCTTACAATACCTCACGTAAGTGGTAAAAAACACACCACAGGTGAAGCAAAATACGTGGATGATATTGATGTTCCAGATTGTCTCTATATGGCTCTTGTTTTATCACCTGTCAGTTGTGGAAAAATAAATTTTGTTGATCCAACTGAAGCATTAAGTGAGAAGGGTGTTATCTGTTATGTTGATAAAAATGACTTACCACCTAATACACGGATGGGATTTGGTGGCGAAATAATATTTGCAGAAGATGAAATATTTTCACATGGCCAAGTCATTGGTAGTATTATTGCTGAAAGCCATGAAATTGCAAGAAAAGCTGCCTCAAAAGTTAAAATTAATATAAGCAGTAAAACTCCAGTCATAACAATTGATGATGCAATAAAAAACAAGAGTTTCCATAAATCAGATAATCTAACATTTCCACAGTTCATACATTAAAAATGGAAGCATAGTTGATTTTGATTATAATAATGACCATTCAATAGTTGAAGGAAACATTTCTGTTGGTTTACAAGAGCATATGTATCTGGAAACAAATCAAGTTTTAGTCATTCCAGGTGAAGACGATGAATTAGAGATTATTTCATCTACCCAAGGGCCTTCAGATGTTCAAAGAGAAGTATCTAATGTTTTAAAAATTTCAAGAAATATGATTTCAGTAAAAGTAAAACGAATAGGTGGAGGATTTGGTGGTAAAGAAACTCCATCATATTGTGTTGCTGTTATTGCTTCTATCGGTGCAAGAAAAGTAAGAAAACCTGTAAAACTGATACTCGAGAGATGTGACGATATGATAATGTCTGGGAATAGGCATGCATTTAAATTTATTTACAAAGCTGCTCTTTCAAGTGATAGAAAATTAGAAAGTATGGATATAAGGTGTTTCACAAATGCTGGATGTTATCTTGAATGTAGCTCTTTAGTAACGATTAGAACTATGTTAACCTTATCTTCAACATACAAATGGAATAATACAGATATTTATGGCTATTTATGCAAAACAAATATTACAAGTAATGGAGCATTTAGAGGCTTTGGTGCACCACAAGGAATGTTTTGTTGTGAAATAATACTTGAACATTTAGCAGAGGTATACAATATTGATATAAATAAATTAAGAGAAGATAATTTTTATCGTGAAGGAGAGGAAACAAATTATGGAATGAAATTAGAGAAATGTAATGCATTACGTTGTTGGAGAGAATGCCTTGAGTTATCAGATTATAGTAATAGATTGGAAAGTATAAAAGAATTTAATAAATCTAATTCATTTGTAAAGAAGGGAATTTATGTTGTTCCAACAATGTTTCCAGTAGGTTTTGGTTTGAAAGCAATTAGTCAAGCAGCTTCCCTTGTAAATGTATACTTTGATGGATCAGTCCTTGTTAGCCATGGTGGTATGGAGATGGGACAAGGACTACATACAAAGATAATTCAAATTGTTTCAAGATGTCTTGAGATACCAATAAGCAAAATAACAATACGTGATACAAGAACAGATAATGTTCCTAATACTACACCAACAGTTGCAAGTTTAGGTATTGATTTAAACGGTGCAGCTGTTAAGGATGCTTGTGAAAAAATTATGAAACTTTTAGAACCAATAAAAGAAAAAAATAAAAGTGGATCATGGGAAGAATGGATAAAAGAAGCCTATGAATGTAGAATTCCACTCAGTGCTACAGGATTCAGTATTATTGAAACGGAAGACATCGATTTTACTAAAAAAAGTATTGCAAATGCATATAGTTATTGTGTATATGGTGCAGCATGCAGTGAAATTGAACTTGATTGTTTAACTGGAAGTCACCATATATTAAGAAGTGATATTGTTATGGATATTGGCGATTCTATAAATCCAGCAATTGATATTGGACAAATTGAAGGGGCATTTATCCAAGGATATGGATATTTTACAATGGAAGAAGTTATTTTTAACAACGATGGCGTGAGGTTATCCAATAATTGCAGTAAATATAGAATACCAGGATCAAGTGATATACCAAGAGAATTTAACGTAAAGTTACTAAAAGGTTCTTCCAATAGAAAAGGAATATTTTCATCAAAGGTGAGTTCGATTGATTAATATATTGACCTATCTTTTTAGGCTGTCGGTGAACCACCATTAATTTTAGGTTCCAGTGTTTACTTTGCTATCAAAGAAGCTATAAAATCATATCGAAAGGATAATGGATTTTATGATTATTTTAGTATGGATGCTCCTGCAACTAGCGAGAATATTCGAAAACATTGTAATGACTTAATCACTGTAATTATTAATAAATGTCTTAATGATGAAGAAAATTTATAATATTACATTATTTGTTTGTAAAAAATTTATCCATATTTAATATTGTGTTAAATAAAATTTTTAGATGATTTTCTACTACATACATTTTCAAATAGTACACCAGATTGTTAAAATATATGAAGTATTGTAATATTTACAGTAATTTATAAAAAAAGTAACTTTTAAAAGAGTATGATATGATAAATATTTTATTAACTACAATTGGATTTTTTAAAACAATACTCTAAAGCACCTTGATTTATGTTTTCTCTTTGGAATTCCAATTCATCGCCTTTTAAGTTTATGATGAAAAAAGTTATCTAAACAAATTGTCATGTTTATTAAGCATGTATTATGTTTAAGTTCCTTTAAATAAAAGAAGTCACACAAACACCATGAATAGAAATGTTGTGATTTCTATGTAATGCATAAAAAACATGCTTATTTTTCCAATAAACTTTTAAAATACTTGTTAGAAATAATAAAAATTAATAATTTATTGTTGTATGTCAAATTAATAAATTAGTAACAATCAAAAAAATATTTTTAGATATTTTTATCTTTCATAAAAAATAGTTAGAGTTAATATATGCAAAATTATTGTTCACACTTTAATTTAAATAAATTATGCAAAAAAAGTTTTTTCGAAAATATTATTAAATATACAGTATATCTTAAATATATTAAAGTTGTGAATATACTTTTTTGTAGATACAGATTTATCGCTTTCTTGGAGAATTAAAAGTTTCGAAAAAAATATCTCAATTGAATTTTAATAGGAAAACAAACATATATCAATAAATTTTCAACATTTTAATCGCAAAACAATAAAACTACAAGTGCATTGGCACTCATTACAATTCAAACAAAACAAGTTATTTGAATTGACGAAAAAAACAAATATACTAACCAAATAAAGCTACTGAAATGTATATATAGATGGTATTTCAGGATTAATGAATAGCAATTTGAGTAAAAAGTTTTTAACTTTAATGAAGTTGTTATAAAGAATGACTATTTATAACTTATTTGTTGCAGTTTTATGCGTTTTTTCTTTTAAACTCTATGATTCTACACTACTAAAAAATATTTGCCCAAAAAACATGGTGCTTAAAGAATGTGGGACACTATGCCCGGAGAGATGCAATGAAAAACCTCGACCTTGTGTAAAAATGTGCCTTTTAAATGTTTGCCAATGTACCAAATACCATGTTCTAAATAAACATGGCGTTTGTGTTAGAAAATCACAATGTAAAGAAGATATAAAACCACTTGCACCTACAGAAAATTGCCCAGAAAATACCATTTTTTCTGTCAATGCTTCAGCTTGTCCACCAATGTGTTATGATGTAGAAGGACCAAAACATTGTGCTAATCAAAAAATACAAAATGTGTGTGAATGTAAAGATCCATATGCATACAATATTGTTGGAGAGTGTGTTCCAAGATATAAATGTGGTGCAAGTTCGCTTCATAGATGTTATGATGAAAAGATTTATTCTTTGTGTCCAGATCGTTATGAGAAAAAATGTGTTACATTGAAAAAGTCATTAAAATCTATTTCTTGCGGAGAACCTAGATGTATTTGTAGACCTGGATTTGTTAATATTAAAGGCGATTGTTATAAAGCGTCAATTTGTGAAAAATTAAGAAGAAAACGTCGTCGTCAAACTAAAAAAATGTGAATATTCGATAAAATAAATTAATAGATATTTAAGACAAAAAAGATGTACATTGTAAATAACCATAATATCTTTAGTTTTTTTAATAACTTTCTTTGACTCAATTATTTTTTATTATTTCAAATTTTTTATTATGACAATTTTTAAAGAGAGATAAAATTTCAACAAATTCCTTAATATACTCAATTAATTATATTTGGATAGAAAAGATATAAAAATAAATAGATCTCGCATCTTAAACTGATTTTATTAATTTCAATTATCCATAAAGATAAATTTAATACAATCATTACATTACTAAAAATATTATTTAATGTTGATAATTTAGTTACATCATAATTTAAAAAATATGATTGCATGCAAAGATACACGCAATCTACTTACCCTGGTGTAATACTTTTAAAATTGTAAAAAATTAGATTATTAATAATACAACATATCTAAAGGAATTAACAAATTAAGTAGTTCAAATTTTAACGAATTAAAGAATTTCAACAACAAATTTTTTGATAAATTGAGGCAATTAAAATTATTATTTAGCATTAGATTTTTAATTTGTGTAAAATATTGATTATTCTAAAAATTTTAAGTGATTTTAAACACCTGATATATCTAAACCAATCAGCATACTTACATACCAATTTGATCAAATGTATTAAAAGTTCAGTTTATTAATTTGACCAACTTGACTAAAAAGTTGTACATCGAAAATAACTAAAGGTTGCAATTTGTTTATTTGGGTTAATGTTTTGAAAAATTGTTACTCTAGGTATTAAAAACGTATTAGAAAAATTATTAAATTGAAATATTAATAAATTGGTATATCAATAAATTAAAATTTCGAATCAGCTATTATCATAGATTCTGTTTTCCTAGTTTCTGGGGTATTAAAGTCCGAAATTTCAAATGACAACCTATAAGAAATTATTTTAAATAAAGTATAAATTCCAGAATGTATTTGTCTATATCGGAAAATAACTAAGTAAGCATCGTAGATGTAGCAATGATCATACATATAGAATCAAATCCTCCGTCTACTATACATATGATGTAGATTTAATTAATATATATATCTTTAATAATTTGATATCAAGCATAAACTTAAAAAATGACAATAATTTTATTAAATTTAAAGTAAATACTACTTTTGATTCATAAATTTACTTAAATTAGCAATATTTTATAAGAGTAATTGAAGATAAACTTTTAATATTTTTAACACTTACAAACACTACAACATCTATAATTTTTGTTAAACTATTTTCTGATTAAAACAAAGGCAATCTAGAGTATTGTTTTTATTTAAAACAATTCTTTATCGTTTGCCATTTAAAAGTTCGTATTTTAATACTCCAGAAACCAAGAAAACTAACTCCATGTTAATAATTGAATCGGAATTTTTAATTTATTGATATATTAATTAATTAATATTTTAATATACTAATTAATTTAACTCATTAATATTTCAATTAATTAATTGTTTATTTTATTAATGTGTTTAAAATATCCAAAATAACAAACTTTCAAAACATAAACCTAAATAAACAAATTGATAGTTTTAGTTATTTTCGTTGTATAACTTTTTAGCCAAGTTAGTTAAATTGATAGACTGAACTTTTAAAACAATTGATCAAATTGGTATGTAAGTACGTTGACTGGTTTAGTTATATCAGGTGTTAAAAATTATACACACAAATAAAAGGACAAATTTTGACAAATCTATTTGAAATGCCAAAAAATGTCCCACCATTTTAAAATGTCAAAATTTGTTCAAATTTTAAAGAATTAAGCGACGACATTCCACCGCGAAGATCGTAAAAAAAATGATATTACGAACACTATCAAATATTAAAAATTAATTTAATAATTAATATATAGCAATTGTATAATTTTTTGTATTATATTTTAATAAAGTTTTTAATTAAATGTTTCTTTATTTTATTATTTATAGAGTCCAAAAATGGATAAATTAAGTTCAAATGTTGACTGTCAATTTTGTAATAAAAAAGTTGAAAAGTCAAGATATTTGGATCATCTAAAAGATACACATGAATATGCAGATGATAGATATTTAAAAGTAATTTTTTGCCCCGTATTTGAGTGTAAAACAAAGGGTAAGCAATATTCTTTTAAAAATTTTAAAATTCATTGGAGAAAATTTCATGTTCTTAATATCAATCATATTTTGTGATAGTAAAAGGTTACGTGAAAATAATCAACATTTAAAACTATCGTTTCGATTTTAATTGTGTTTACAATATAAAAATGTATATATAGCAAAAAAAATTTTTATTTTTAAAAATATTATAACTCATTTTCTAAAAATGCTTACAAAAATAAAGAACAAAGATATATTATTTAAAAAAATGATAGCTCATTTTCATGTGATTTCACATTTAGAATAATTGTTAGAGTTTTTATAATTCTAATTAAAATAATAATAAATTTATTTGGTTTGACGACTCTGTATAAACGAAAAAACTAATAAAGAATTTTTTTCTAATGTTGAGAAAAGTTAATGAACCATGTAATTGAAAGAAAATATTCCATTTTATTTCGAGAAAAATTTGTTTTAAATTTTATATGAAATAGACTTTTAATTTTCTATTTTATAAAAAATATTTAAACCATTCCTTTGATTTACTGGAAAAAATTTTGGTGTTGATTTTTTTCAATTATTTTTAATGAAATTGTTTATAATAATTTTTTAGTATACCATGTTAAGAAGATATTTTTATGTGTTATTATAATATAAGATAAATGATTTCTAAAAACCAATGTGTAGAAAAAAAATTAACTTTTTGTAACGTGCGTGGAAATTTTTTTAACTTTTTATAAAAACTTTAACACATTGTTTTCACCAATATCATATATTTGTTTTAGAAAATATTAAAAGGCTAAAAAATTTATTCTACGTTAATTTGAAATGGCACAAATATCTGTAAATCCAAAAAGCTACTTTTTTAATAATCTTTATTTCAAAATTAATAACTAAAGCATAAATCTAATACAATTCTGTTAATTTATACAATATTTTTTTTTAATAAATAAGACATAAATGTTGTTGTAATTTAACAAATATTGTATTTTTTTTCTTTTACTCTACAAGAAAGTTCTTTTAAAAATATTGGATTTATATAAAATAATTAATGTTTAATGATTTTTTAATTGTCTATGCTGTTCTCATATGCGAAATAATGAGGCGAAATCAGTCGCAAATAAAACAAATTTGAACTTTATTTGTTGGGACAAATTTATTACATTTTTTGCAAACCTGTGCCTTTTTTTTCTGTGTATAATCAATATAAAACAATCTGCTTTCTGTATCTGAAAAAAATTTCTGGTAGCATTTAAAAATTATTTTCAACATATAATTTGAACCATAATCTGTTCATGAATAAAGTATTTTCTCAAGATACAGTCACAATTGCATATTGTAAAACTAAAGCATGATTAATTTAAAAATGAAATTCACTCAACATTCTAATAGACTCTTCATTAAATTTTTTGGAATAATATTTTTTGATTTGTAAATTTAAAACGATTAACATATATTTAATACCTTTTGTTGTTCTATTTCTAATCCTGGTGGATTCTTGGGAGCCCTTTGGAGCTCCCGTGGTTTAGTATAATAACACGAAAATTTATATAAACTGTTATTAAGCAAAGGGTTATAGTGAAATATAAATATAAGTGATTATAGATTAAAAAGGGTATTCTCAGTTATTCTTGTGATTGACTGATATATCTATATTCTGATCAAAAATTCTTTAAATGCTATTTTATACTCCTTTAAGAAATAGGCGTGTTCTTATTCTGATAAGTTTCATACATTCTGTTTGACGCAGCTCTCCCATGGTTCACATATTTAGTTTTATCAAATTTAAAATAAAAAATACGACTCCTTAAACATTCCTTTTAATTTTACACTAATCGTAAAAGAATGGTAGTGAATTATCTTAATATCCATGAATAAATATTCTTAAATATGCAAATATAATATTTCTCTTCACATGCTTTAATTAAAATACAATTTTCATAATTTTACTAATCAGTAACTAAGAAGCACTATTAAGCAAAAAAATTGTAGATACGGTTAACACATTTCTTTTTAAAATCGCTTTTAATAAAAACTCTTTATAAATTCACGAATAATTTAGACAGAACCTTTATGTGTTAGGTGTAACTTAATCATTTTTTCAATATTTTTTATATATTTTTATAACCATATTTAATGCATTCAATAAAAAACACTTAAATAAACTATAAAATGAAGAAAGGTTATCCAAAAAAAACTGACCATGTAAAATTTTGTAACTTTAAAGAACATTACTCCAAAAATTATAAAAAATTCGGAGACTTTAAATTGAATTATATTGTTTTTTAGTTGCGACTATAAAAAAAATATTTGAAACCTTGTCGAAATTGTTTTGATTTTTTTTATAATGATGTGATTTTATGTCTAAATCTATCATAGTCTTTCTATAATTTTACAAAGCCAGACATTTTTTATAAAACCAAAATCTCTATATACAAATATATTTACACATCTCCAATAAATATTACCAAATAAATGTATTTTATTACTTTATGAGTCCCTTATTAAAAATAATTTCATGACTTATAACAGGTTAGCGTGTAAGATAGAATAAATGTAAAAATATCATTCAAATTTAATACAACTCAATGTTTACATTAATTTAAATAACAAAAGTGTCTTTTAAAGTAATTTTAGTATTATCTATAATATTTAATAAAAAATGAATCATACACACAAAAAAAAAATAAAAATAATAAATTTTGACAAATCTATCTAAAAATGCAATCAAATGTCCTACTATTTTAAAAAATTCAGTTTTATTCAAATTTTAAAAACATTAAGCAACAATAAAAATTATTGAAATGACGCAAAATATTAGATTACCGCAAACATTTTACCATTGTTTACAAAAATATATGTTTTATATTTGAAATTAATGTAACTTTTATTTTATCCTGATACTTTTATGACATTATGCTTATCTTAGATCTTAATTTGTTTTTTATTTTATAACATACATTATTAAAATCTAATTCCGTGTAAAGTTATTGATGTTTTAATAAAAATATTATACTAAACAATCTATTAAAAACAAAAAGTTTAAAAATTCCATAACAATAGAAATGAAAAACAATGTTTATTTACTCATACAAAGTATTGTCAATTAAAGAACTATTTTAATATTTTTCTTATTTTAAATTAAAATATACAAAAGTTATTTTTTACTATAACTAAAATGCATGATATTTTCTAACTTTTCATAAGTTTGATCTTTAAAGATATCTTTAAAGACATTATGGAAACAATGTAGACTATCGGGTGTACAAAATTTCATAAAGAAATATAATTTATAATAATTAGAACTATTGAAACATATAAAAAATGCACTCTGAAATGTTAAAAATGCTTTTTTTATAAAAGTGTTCGTATTTTACATAGAGTAATAAATTTATTGGGTTGACGACTCTATAATAATATATAACAATTAAATAAAATATAAAATAACTCTTATAAAAATGAAATTAACTTAAAATGGAAAATAAGCCTTTTCTTTAAGCTTATATAGTAAACTTAATACCTTCATTGTCATCAATATTATCACTATAGAAATAAATTGTAATCCTCTATTCTACAATGTATTGTAGAAAAAACTAAAGTTCTAAAGTAAAGTTTTATATAAAAGGAAAATAGAGGCTTATTTTATTAATTATTTAATTAATGCTTTTACTTTTATGTACAAATAATTGCGATAAAATTAGCCGCAAATCAAGAAAATTCAAATTTTATTTGGTGAGACAAATTTATTTTATTTTATGCAAACCTTTGTCTTTTTTATTTTTTGTGAGTAGCTACTTCGATAATATTATATACATATAAAGCTTATTTTTTCTTGTGCAACATCTACTTTCTACAAAACTTTAAATTAATTTTTTTATATTAAAATGGAAAAAATTTGTAATGATAAAAGCTCTGGGAGTAACTTGTAAGATACTCTGTATATAAATTATTAATTAAACTTTTTTCTTAATTTAGTGGTAATAAAATTTTAAAATGTAAAAAATTTAAATATTATATACAAAAATACAATACTTCTTCTTTATGTTACTGTTTTAAATTCATCACCTTTTTATGTTTTAAATGATTATTTTGTAAAATATTAGACCTAAATAGAGTAGTTAAAAAAGCTAGTTTTTAAAGACATTTTTCCTATATAGTTTTAAATCGCTTATAACATTTACATAATGGTATATAACTTCTAAAAATAAATAAGAAATTAATTCTACAAGACACAATCTTTGTTTGAATCTCACTCATATTCATTAAAAAAAATAACTAAATCTTCAAAACATCGAAATAAAAAGGAATTATTTACATGAAAATAATTAAAATCTATTACTAACAAAAATACAAAACTTTAATCCCATACTTTTAAGATTATGTCAATATAAAAAAGTGGACCATTTAATATTTATAATTTGGTTACAAACATATTTTTTAGTAACACAATGAAAACTTAAGACACAGGAATAAATAATTAATGTAGAATCCTTTTAACTTGTTTAACATCACTAGTACAAATAACAAAATTCAATATAGAGCGATTAAAAATAAAGTTATTATAAATTTAAGTATAGAAAAGGTTAAATATTGCCTGTGATATATAAAAAGATTTTTGTTATCTTGTAAACTATTATAATTTTCATGTAACATATAAAGATAAAGAAGAAGATAAAGTTGGCTATAGTAATTTATTTATGAACAAATTTTTTTATCATTACCTTGTATCTGATTAACTTCCTAGTAATTTTTATTTCATTGTTTTTATATAAATAAACACACTTTTGTAAATGTTATATTATAGATTATGTAATTAAAGCATTCAACAATATTTTAAATCTAGTCATTTAGATTATAATCATAGAAAATAATTTTAAATTGACGTATCCCTATCGAGAATGAAAATATTTATCTTATAATAAAATATAATTCATTAATTTTATCAAAATTTTATATTCAATCTGGTATATTTGCAAACAAATAAGTTAGTCCTTTCTTTTTTTAAACAATACATTGTTTGTTTCAGAAAGTTTATAAATAATGTTTTATTTAATTTTTATTAAATACCTATATTATAAAAATTTTTATAAGAGAAATTTTTGTTTAAGATGTTTGCAAAAATTATTTATAGATTTAAATATCTTAATTTCTAATGTTTAATATCATTAGGTTATATAAAATTATTTTAATTATAGAGTGTTTAGTTTAGATTATCTTAAGGAATTTTTTCGGTATTGGTCATTTGTAAATTTAACTTCTATTTTGATATATTCTTTTTAAAAAAATTGTTTAAGATAATTTAAGGAATTTACATATATGGTTAAAAGATGATAATTATCTGTAATTTAATGTTACACTTAATTTCTACTTGTTACCATTTATATTGCCAATAAAAAAGACATATATCAAGATTTTTGGTAAACAATATTAGTTTTAAAAAAATAAAATTTTTTCTTGTAATGGAACATACATTTACTATGGACGTTAGAAAATTAATATTAAATTTTATAAAATATTAATTATTATCATTATCCATTACTTATTAAATTATACTTTTTACTTGATAATTTTTCTTAAGGAAAATCATTAATTAATCTAATGTGATTAAAGTTAAAAGTTTAATTTTAAAATGCTCTATATATTTTTTATTTTCTATACATATTATTCATTATTTTTAAATGATTTAACAATTACACTTTCTGCTATTTTACTAGGATTGGTTAGAAAATTACTAATTAAATAAATTTTTTCTTTTTCAGGTTGATACTTAAAAAATAAAAATAACTCAACTATCTTTCTTTGATTTTAAATACGATCAGAATTATCCATGAATATGATAAAATTCAATTGTAACCATGACTTAAATTCTATTGTTCAACATTATTGCAAAATATATTTAAATCCTAAGTATTAATATAAAATATTAATTCAAATTTCATACTAACTAAATAAGTTAAAGTACTTTCAAATAATAACACACAAAATATATTGTAAACAATTTAACCATTATTATACCACTCCAAAGATAATTTTTTATATTTTTATCGTATATTCTTTTTGATGGCAATCCAATTCTAAAAAAATCTGACATATGATATATTAGAAGAAGTTAGTCATTGTCTTTACATTTCATTTTTCTATCATAAGCAAAAAATATTTATCTAGATAAAGTTTTAAAGGTATTTTTGGTCCTTGTTATTATTTGATTGCCTATTAAGCCTAAAATATTTCAATATTTTTTAATGAATATGGATATTTTATATTATATTTCACCAAAATCATAATCATTATTAACTTCAATTTTGTTTCCTGATTTTTATTAATATGTACAGGGTAATCAAAAAGTCATTTTCACCTTATGAAT
This sequence comes from Strongyloides venezuelensis, assembly GCA_963280985.1. NCBI lineage: Eukaryota > Metazoa > Nematoda > Chromadorea > Rhabditida > Strongyloididae > Strongyloides > Strongyloides venezuelensis. Next base: position 6,126,496 of record CAUJLX010000001.1, on the reverse strand, counting down.
GTTAATGATTTTTTCTGTAGCTTATATAGTTTTTGGTATTATAACAACTCGATATCTCAACCATCTTCTATAAAATGCTTTAAGAACAGTGGAAAAAGCTTGAGGTTGAAGAGATTTACAGAGGTTTATACGCACCTTTTGGTATAAAAGTAAATGACCACTATCAAAAAAACTATCATGAATTTTATAATTTTTAACATTTTTAAAAAGTATTACAACCATTTGACACTCAAAAATCCTTTATAAACCGTACATTGATTTATAATTATAGGATATCTATAGATATAGTTATGTAGCGCCAAAAATGTGATTTTTTATTCAAATCAAATATAAATTTTTACAACTTTCAAATGTTTTAATGAACAATAAGGAGGAGATATTACTCGTTATAATACTTTATAAGTCATAATGCCTATCGCTACTAACTTACTAGATTCTGTATTATTTTAAATTTCTAAACTTATTCTATGTAATATTTTGCAGAAAAATGCCTGCTATGAAAACGTTAGTATTTTTATCAATAATTAACTTACTTTTTAAGTTTTTCAATAATTTGAGAAAAGACATTGGGCTATCAAATAGCTACAACACTACAAAAAGTATTGCTTAAAAAATTTAATGTTTGATTATTTTAATAAAAATGTATATAAAAAATGGCACTTATATAAATTGCTATAACTCTCTCCAAATAAAAGCTTTTTCTCTTCATTCAAATACATTTAATAGAAGATTGTTGGGGCTATTTAATGGTTAAATATCATTAAATTGTATAAACTACTACAAAAGTAATTAACATTCATATAATGAAAGTAACTTTCTGGTCACCCTTAATAAAAATATTTCAATTTTTCTAATTATGTTATATATATTTTACTAATGTTTATTTCAAAAAGAATAATTATAGTTCTTATAAATGTCTAAAGATTCACAGATGCATATTTAAAACAAAAAATTCATGTATATTTTGATCAACTTTTGATATCCGATGATGTGATAAACTTTTAGTTATTTTTTAGCTTTATTTACATATCTTATTAATTATCATTATATTATTAAAATTTATAACTTCTTCGTTATAATGGTGAACAGAAGTTCTGCCTTCAGACTAAGGCTTGTTCTTTGAAATTAGATGAACAATATTGGAAATGTTTTTGATGCAAGTCATTATATCTTTTCTCTTACCTTTTATCTTCAATTAATCAAATATAAATAAAGTAAATAAATGTAAAAATTTTCTATTAATTTAGAAAGATTAACAAATATGATAAGGATAGGTTTTTAAAAAGATATTAAAATAGAATTTATGAAGCATTATGAATTGCAAAGTTATATAACTAACGTTTATAAAAAAATATTAATAAAAGGAATTAAAATTTGTTTCATTAGAAATCAAATTGAGTTATAAAGATAATGAAAAGTTTATTTTTAATTTCACTATAGATGTTAATTTTTTAAAACAGTGCTAATTAACTGTGTATAATATTTTGAAGTATCTAATTTGATGAATAAAAAAAATACATTTTCGATATAAAATAAAATTTTTTACTCATAAATATAATTAATATTGTAAGAAATCAAGTGTAACATTTGTAAAATTTTTATAAAGATAGTTTATCGAGAATATAAGATACTAGCAGTTTTTAAGACAGCAGTCGGTCTTTTAAGTGAATTTACTAGTAGTATTCTGTAAAAACTATTTTGTCGCCATGTAAAGAAAATATTATTGCATGTTGATTTAATTTATCAAATCAAAAATTTTGATCATTTTTTCGACTAACTTTAAAATTAAATTACAATAGCTCTTTTAGAAAAATCTTTCATATGATGTTTTAAAGTTTTCCCAAATCAAAAAAGTACTAATATACAGAAATTTTATTAAAAAAAAAGTTTTATCTTTGATTTTATTTATATATATATATATATTATAAAGAAAAGATAATATTCAAATTACTATTTTCATTGAGAAGAGAAACGTGGTATATTTATTCATTTTCTCCAATGAATAAATTAATACTTAGGCAGTATAATTTTTTAGTATATAATTTGATAGTACTTATAATAATTTAATCATAAAATAAAAAGAAACATATTTTTTGTAAGAGAATTTTAAAATATATTTATAGTTACTATTTAATAAATAATTGATCACCATTTTTTACTTCAGATTTTCTCTAAAATAATAACTTATTTCTCAAAAAGCTATAATAATTAATTTTTACGATCACCTGTAAAACTGTAAAAAAGTAAGATATATGTTAAGTTGTCAATTATATAATTACTTTTTTTTATTTTTTTCACTCTCCTTTTTTATGAATGTTCGTAATTCCATTACTCTAAAATTTCTTGCTATCAAATTATTCATTAAACGTCTTCTAAAAATATGCAATATAATAGGTCTATAAATTATACTTACGTTGAATCAATTATTTGTTTTTCCCTTAGAAAAGCATCAATTCTCGACTCATGATTTTGTTTTTTTGTAGATAATGTCTTGAAATATTTTTTAGAAAAATTGTTATCATATGATTTTCTATTAATTAAAGGAGACGGTGATTTAGATTCTGCTCTTTTTGGAGTAGTTTTTATCCCATTTTTTGATATTGAACATCTAATTTTCTCAATAGACATTATAATAATAATTCTAAAAATGCTAAAATATTATTATTTTATTGTATAGTAAATGTTTTTCTTCTTATGAATTGAATTGAAAAGGTTTAAAAAAGTGCTATAAGATTATAGTAAAAACTTTAATCAAACTAATTGTTATGAAGAGTAGCATTCATTTAAAAATATTTTCCACATTTCAAAAATTTTATGAAAATAGTAAAAATAATTTATTCAATAATCTAGAGTATAGTTTATTAAATCTTTCATATTTTATTCAATAACTTTTACAACATACTATAACTAATTTCAAAACATAGATATTGACATAATTAATGACTTTTGAGATAACAAACTAGGGAATTAAAATATGTTTAAATAAAAAAATATAATCTCTATTTTTAGAAGTAAACTTTTTTCTCAATTATATGATGACACTTGCACTTTTTTAATATAATATTTTTTTCTCTTTCTAAAATATTGTATTCTATTATGTTGCTGTTAAATGAATAGATATACTTAACTGCTTGTCACTTTCAAGTCATGTAACTTCCTGTTATAAGAAGGTATATGTATTCTTTCCTTTAGATACCAATAAATACTAAAAACTCCTCATTTTGGTAAATTATCTAAATTTTAATTACGATTTTCTTAATTGGAAAAAAGAAATGAAATTAAGATGCATAAAAAAAAAACCACTTTCTCTTGTAACTTCTAGAAATTTCTTCAATAAAACTACTATAAATCTTTTTCCTTAACTATAAATAATTATTCAAAGTAATAATACCAAATATTCATAACAAAAAAAAAAGCTATAAATTTGTAATTAGTTTATGATACCATTAAAGTTATTGTGATTTCCGAACAAATTTTTATGACAAACATAAATTTATTTTATCATTAGATTTGACAATATTGAAAGAAAAAATGCCTTTCCTTTTTTAGATAAATACGGTTAAGTAATATTTTTTGTACTTTATCATTACTACATTTCTTTCAATAAATCTTAATTGCTTACTTAAAAACTATAAAAAATTTTTTTCCATAAAGAATGAAGATTAAAAAAAGAAAAACCTAATCTTTTTTTAGTGTTATTAATTATGGAAAATTAAAAATGTGAAACAGTTGATGGTAACTTCGAAAACGACCATGAAACAACTTTTTAATATGATTCTACGCGTTTTTATATTTTAATGCTGTGAAAAAAACTTAATTTATTTTTCTATGAAATATTATTTTTCAATCACCTTATTATTGGAAATTTAGATGTCTATTAGTACATATTAAGCGAAATAAAAAATATTTCTAGTGGTTACATTAAAAAATATTTTTGTATTTGGTAGATTATCAATTATCTCACTTGTTTAAATTAGATGATTATTTTATATATTCTAAAATAGTTAAAATATTATATTATTAAATATTTATTTTTTTAAACTCTTTTATACATAAATATAACTATCGAAGATTGATATTATCATAAAAATTTTACGTTTTTAATAATTTTTAAAAAAATGAAATAAATTTCAATTCAATAAATTAGACAACTTATTAAGTTTCTAAATGCAGTTTTCTCTAATCTTCTAATAAAAAAATTGTGACATTATTTGATATTATTTAATAACTAAGTTATTTTATCACATTAATAATATTATTTAATATTATATAAACATTAGATTACAGCAAAAACAGCTATTGGTTCTTATTAAACTTTGAATATCAAACCATTTTTGTTAATCAAAAATTTTATAATCTTTTAATAAAAGTACCACATGTTAGATTAAAAAATAATAATTTAGAGGAGATTTGTAAAATTAAAAGTAATGATTAAAAGGAGAAGATATCAAAATTAAATTTTTTATTACTTGCTTTTTATTTTTAAGGTAACCTTCACATTTTATTTACCAATCAAATTTATTATCATACTTCTTATAAATTAATTACATTATACAATAATTTTTTTAATATTTAAATAAGAATTTACTAGGAAGATTTTTACCAAAGTTTGCTTTTTTAAAAAGTATTTTGGAATAAATATAAATTTTGTAATTAATAATTTAATGACGATTTTATAGCACGTGTATTTGTTGTTTTACATGGATTCAACTACTTGTTCTAATAGATGAAATTCTAACAGCATAATAAATTGTCTTCTTTTATGATTATCTAAAAGTTATATAGTAGTACTTTTTGTATATTGTGAAAATATTATTTTTTGATATTATTATTTATTCAAAACAAATGTCTCTACAAAATTTCGAACTTATTATTGGTTAATTTATTCTGTTTTTTAGCTACTTAATTGTTATTAAAGTTAATTGGCATTTGTCATTTATTTTTTTATTTATGAAATATTAGGGAACAGTATTTATTTGTCAATTCATAATATATGATTGATATTTAAACATAATTTTTATTTTAAATTAGAATTAAGATAATCACTTTATTATTATAATAACATAAAACTTTATTCCAAAAAATAGTTTAACGCTACTAAATTTAATCACAATTTCTATAACTTTAAGTTACTATTAGATAGAAGAAGAATGCAAATAAAATAGATATTAAAAATAGGTAATACTAATAATAGTATAAAATTTATCTCTCTTTTTTATTAATAAAATAATAACTTTACATTTTTTACTATCTTTTATGTATAAATATTTTCATTTTTATATAAATGAAAAGCATTTTTTTGTTCTTTTCTTTCGAATTTCTCTATACAAAATATATTATTATAAATAATTTTGAAAATTACTGATATTCATGCTCCCTTGAAATTAATTGAATTAAAAAAATTTTATTATTCACAATTTTTGTCAGTTATAGGACATATTTTTCTCTATCGCTTTTGATTACTGTTTTTTAATAATCATTATGATAAAAAGCTTTTCTCATTTTAGATAATTTTTCAGTACAACAAATATTTTTAGAAAACAAATAGATGCTAACTTTTTTAGTTAAACTTTCAATATGGCTAAAATTATTTCACGAAACAATGATTACCGTAACAGATCTATCATTCTTGTGATTCTGGATATATAAGTGATTCAGAAGATAATGTATCTGGAAATATTAATCTTTCAGTAAACCCAATAGTGTAAGTTTTAGTGACAGTAAAATTAATTTATAATTTATTATAGAACTATACTTGAAAGCATACTTATTAATAGAAGAATTAAAAAAATAGATAAAAAAGAAAACTTAAAAAAGCTAACCAAAAATCGAAAAATTAAATTTTTTATTTGGCTTTTTAGAATTTAATATTGTTATAGATTATAATATTTTTACCTTTTTCATTATTGGTTTACTTATTATGATCATCTTGTTATATTAAAAAATAAAATTAAGTTAATCATATAAAAAAGATAAATTTTAATGTTTTTTTTATTTAGTAACTTAAATGTAAATTTATTCTTACATAAATTGTGATATATAAATATATTTATATTTAAAATGATGAAAATACTTTTTTAGTTAATTTTACCAAAACATAATTTCACGTCTACAATAATAATTTTTTTCGATTATAATCTTTTACACTTCATAATAAAAACAATTGTAAATTTATCAATACTTTCTTTTATCGCTTTTATTATCTATGCAAAAAAATATTTTTCATCTTCACAAAACTATTATTAAAAATTATATACATAAAAAAATAAAAAGATGTATTTTCAGTAATTATCATTGCATTTAATGGTCTATTATTTACAAAGTTGCAAAATTACTATAAAAAACAATGTATAATTTTATAAATAAAATATAGATTATAAAAATAAATTTAGAATAATTGTTTTATATTTTAATACAAAAAAAGTAGATTGTTGTAGGTATATAAAGTAATAAAATTATCTTAGAAATTAATACAAAAATTATCGTTTACTAAATTCTAAAATAAATTCCTGTTTTATTTTTTTTTAAATATCTAAGTAATTGTTATTAATTTGATGTGTGAAAGTGAGCTCATAAGAAGTTTTTATAAAATATTTAAAATTCATAGTCAACATTAGAAACATCTTCCTGAATGTTTTAAATTTTGAAGGTGAGTGTAATATAGTTTTGAATGTTAGAAGAAATTAACTAATAAAAAAGTTGACTTATCTAAAAAAATAATTAAGCCTTCCAATATAATATGTATTAATTTTACCAAAAAGCCGGTCTCGATATTTTTTGAAAGATTAATGCCTTTAAAAGATAAAAAACTTCCTATTTTATAACTTTTTCCATTATTAAAACAATAATTAATTTTATTTTCTTCTTTAGTGTATCAAATTGTTTATTATTTTTAATAAAACTATAAATATATCACATAGATAAATTAATTTATTATAGAATCATTAAAAATAGATGCCAAAATTTTTTACTATAGAGCGTATACTTTATTAAACATATTATTACATTGTTTTTATCTGTAATATAATTGCCATGTAAAAATTCTTTATGAACCTACAGCTTTTATATATTAAAAGAACATCGTTATTACAATATTGTAAAAATAGATTTGTACATAACTTAAAAGATAAAATACAATATATGTAATAATTTATTAAGCAGCAGATAGCCTAAAGTTCACTACAAAAATGTAAAAGAACTGATAACTTTGAAACGTTAGGTCTAATTCATAAGCAATTTCTAAGCACTTCTTTGCACTGTGTTTATTAAGTGAAAATTATTATCATGTTTTTAAGTTTCAATAGAGTACAAGTAATTGCACCACGAATAAGTTTTTTTATTCATAACTTTATAATTTGTTTTACTTTTCTCTTAGTTAAGTTTTTTCTTATTTAGTCACATATTGCACATAAAAAAAACTATCATTTTATAAATCTTAATTCTACAGGCAAAAAAATACTAAATATTCTATGGAATAAAACTTTTATGATTTATACTCTTAAACATTTATTTTGTTAAATTACAAACAATAACAATTGTACTAGTAACATAATAAAGAATTAATACATATATTCAACATTTCTTCGTAATTTCTGGCATTATGAATAAGAAAAAATAAAATATAGTATATATTTAATATGTGAATAAATATTAGTATATATATATGTTCCAAATAATTAAGTCAAGAGATAAAAAAAGAACAGATAATTAAAATAAGTACTGTGCGCAGATTTAAACCATATTTTATATAAAGTTGTATATTTGCTTAACAAACATCTGGAAGAAAAAAAGAACATCCTCTTATCAAACTAAGAAGAAGTTTAATATGAGGAGGAGAAGAAAAAGCAGTATTTAAGAAGTAAATAATTAAAAAAAATCGGTTTGGATGAGTTGTAGAAAAAGGAATCAGAAGTACTGAATAGCACGCCAGACTCAAAAAGTTATATAATAAACTATAAATAAATTGCTAACTTTTGTTTATGTAAAATAAAAGGTTATTATTATTGTTCATATGTAATTTTATTGTATTACTCTGATCGAGCACGCATGTTCCAATATGCTTTTTCATTAGGTAATCATCTCGGTCAAGGTAGTAGAAACCAGCTAGCATGTATCCGCTGGGATACATGTTGCAGAAGGCCTCGCTACACCTTAAATAAGTCACACCACCATAAGAGAACGCAAGTATTTAGGTTCTTGAAAGTTTTGATCTTTTAATAAAAATGCCAATTTAATCAGTATCTACAAAATAAATTTAAAAAATTTGATAACTTTTCTATTTGAATAAAAATCTACTACAATTTCCATTTATTTATTTTTTTCATGGGTCTCATTATAGTATAACTAATAAATACATTTTAAAATATAATATTATAAAAAATTTAGTAAAAAATAAATCAAGAATATATTGTGGTTTAAATATAAAGAGTTGGTTATAAAAAATAAACTGAAACTGAATTTAATTAAAAATACTAAAGCATTATGATTTTTTATTTTTAGATGACATTTCTATTCCTCTTTTTAAAAATCAAAAAAGGACGTTTACTCGTTCATACATAATCATTGCATTATGTAGATAGATAGTAGTAATTTTAACAAAATTATGCAAATTTCACATTAAAATGTCATCCGTTTTCTCTTAATAAAAATTTTATTGTTTATACATATTAAAAAAAAATTTGATGTTATCATTCAACTTTTTGTACACATCATCATAGAATTAATAATTATTTTTTGCACAAAATGTTTTAAAATATATTACTAAAAATGATTATTTTATAGTTATAAATTAGTTGTAATTTAGGTTGATACTATAATTTTTTAATTTCTAACTTTAATTATTTACACGAAATCTCTTAGAACTTTATATATTTTATGAGTTACCATACTAATTTTTTAAGTACTCTAACATTTGCTAAAATTTATTACCAGCTTTTCTCCTTATTCTCAGTAAGAGCATCTTGGTAAAGTATAAATTTCATTTTAATAATCATCTCCTATAGATTCATTATAAAAATGTTAACAATGCACAGAAAAAAATCCCCGGAATTCTAAATGACGGAAAAAATTTTGCAGGAATTTTTAATCTAGGCAAATAGACTACTAAATTTTTTTCTGCATTTGCAGGAAGATTTTTCCTGCAATTTTTTTGTGTGATGGGGTTATAATAAAGGAATTTAAAAAAAGAAAATGCTTTTCTAGAATTATGATTTGCTATTGCAGAACATACTTATCACATAATAGAAGAAGAACAAAAAATTATCCGTAAAAAGGTATGTAATAAAAATATTTCATATATTGTATTAATTAATTAGAATATTTATTTAATAATTTTAATAAGGTGGATATCGAATTTTACACAAGAGTCGTAGAATATAAAAAGGGTGAAATTGATAATAATATTATTCAAAAACAATTTAACAACATAATAACGGAAGACAATCGCATCATGCTTAATGGAAATATAGGTAATGTAGATAATTTTGCAATAGAAATAACTAAAGTTTAAAAAACATTGAAAACATAAATAAAGAAACTCTTTATAAGTTTAAATATAACTGTAAAACGACTAATAATCTCGAATATGAGAACAATTATGTGTTTTTTCGAAAAGCACACTAGTAAGAATGTTTTGTGAATATTTTGTCATCATTTTTTATAAATTTTACAATTTTCCTCAATTATATATATCCTATTACTATCTAATGCTGGAAAAAGCTCCTCTGTTATCATCTGCACGTACTGGCAATAGTTGGAGAGGAGTAATGCCATATGGCTTCATAATTTCAAATCTGAAGCGAAAATAAACATGGAAAATAACTTGGTGTGCATAGAAATTATGACATATAATGCGTGCTCAATTGGAAAACTAGGGTTATTGGATATAACAATTGAAAAAATGAAAAACTAAATATAGATACCCTAGTAATCATGGAAACAAGATTGAAGAAGGATATTCACGAAGAAGATACAAATTCAATAGTAATTATGAAAAAAGGCTATGGCACAGGTTCATAATTAGTCCTAAATTGAAAAATCAAATAAAGAATGTCTATCTTATAAAGAAAGAATTGGAGTAATTAACTTTGACAAATTTGATCTTGTTGAAGTATATGCACCTTTTAATACACCAGGAAAGTAAAAAGAAAGAGAAATTTTTCACAATCAGCTGAAAAACACATTAACGAAATTGAGAAAAGATAAAATTGTTATTATGGGTGACATGTATGTGACTTTCTTAAAATATGATAGCTGTAAAATTATCTTGGATAATTTCTGAATTGACAAAGAAACAAATGAGAATAAAGAATAAATTCTTAACTTATGCCAAGAATATAGTCTTTTACTCCACCAATCGTTTGCAAGAATGAGAAAAGGCAGGAAATTCACATTGACAAAAACAGCATTTACCGATGATATTGTCCAAAATAATGTGATAAAAAAACTATTCGATCATGTAATAACAGCACAAAAATTTAGGGAACATATCAAAATAATATATGCTATAAGTCAATGGAGTTTGACCCATGTTGTTTTGATCACAGAGCACTAATTTTGGAATAGTATATTCCTAATTCAAGCGAACAAAGTCCTAAGAAATAGAAAAAAGAAGAAATTAAAATTTTCGACGAAGAAAAAGCAAAGTCATTACTGTTAAATTTTGTCGATAATTCAGTACATACACTTAATAACAATCTTAATATAGATTCTGATTATCAACGCTTTTGTCAGAAACTTACTAATATTCAAAAAAATGCATTTTCGACTAAAAACAAAGACAACTTTCTATCCAATAAGATTAAATCAATGTTAGAAAAAACTAAAATACTACTAAATGAAATAATTATGGTAAAAGATAATAAAATTAAAAAAAAAGAATTTAGTAATAGAACTTTGTGGACTCAAAAAGAGAATTAGATGTGAGATAGAAAAAGAATTTAAAAACACAAGACGAGAAATAGTAATTAATCTCCTTGAACAAAGTAAAGGAAGAAAAAGATATAAAATAAAAATAATGTTAAAAAATCAAAAAATAGAAAATTACTATAATTCTTTATATAATCTGTCAGAAAAAGAAAAAACTTACTTAAAAATGCATTTGAAATTTCATTTGGTAATTTTAACAGAACTCCAGATTTTCTTCTAAGTGAAATAATAGAAGCTGTTAAAAACCTGAAAATAGGACAGAGTGTAGGTCCAGATAAAATTACAAATGACTTACTGATAGCAAGAAACAACAAACTTTATTAGGCAATACTAAAAAGATTTAACTTGTATAAAAATAAAAAAAATTTCTTGTTATTTGTTCCCAATCAGAAAAAATATTTTATATTCGAAGAAGAATACCCACTTAAAGCAGAAAATTATCGTCCGATAAGTTTACTTTGTATATTTTATAAAGTATTCATGTATATTATGATTAAATGTTTCTAAAAATTTACAACAAATATCTCAAGTTACCAGTTTAGATTCCAATCTAAATTTGCAACCACAGATTGCATTAAAACACTTGAAAATGAAATGGAAAAACTATATGAATATAAGATTCCGGCTCAACTCTGTTTTATAGATTATAAAAGAGCGTTAGACCAAATCTATAAAAAAATAGCATGGAAAGCTATGGCAAAATTAGTAATAGAGAAAGAACTGATTGTGATATTTCAAGCTTTCAGTAACAATAACAAAATTATCTTTATTGATTTTTCTGATAAAAAAATAGAAGTTGAAACGCTTAGAGGGACAAGACAAGTATGCCCAGCTTCCCCGATAATATTTATACTACTATTAGATTTCATTAAACAATCTATAAAGCTCTCCCGTCTCTTCCAAAATTCCCAAGAAATATTATGTTATGCTGATGAGTCAATGACTATGAATTTTGATTATAAAAAACTACAACACAATATTGATAAAATAAACGAAATTTCAAAGAATTGTGGACTAAAGATTAATGAAAATAAAACTGAAATCATCAGCTATAAAATTAGTTCAAATCTGAAAATGAATAGAAAAATTTTACCTGAGACGAAAGTGTTCAATTATTTAGAAAAATGGATATCAATTAAAAATAGCAGAAGTTACGTTTCCCAAGCTAGAAGTCGAGCATGGAAATCCTTTTATGCTTACTAAAATATTAAATCAAAGTCATGAAAAGTCAGGAAGTTCCTATACCAAGCCTGTATAAGATCTTGTTTCACTTATGGTACGAATACATGGTGCTGGTCTTTATCGGATATTAAGAAATTATGGAGTACAGGAAATCTCTACTACATAAAATCTGAATTATCAAAAGATTTAATGCTGTAGATCACTTCTCAACTGAGAAACTATATGAAATATGTGATATTATAGCATTACCAGAATATGCTAAAATTGGAAACATAAATATGTAGGTCACATTATAAGATTACCTAACCATAGACTGGAAAAAATCACATTAGAATGGAAACCTTTAAAGAAAATACCAATTGCAAGGCCAAGATTATCTAGATGAACTAAAAATAAAGTTTAATGGTTACCACAACTTTTTTATGTCAGATAAAGATAGGGTTTTATAGAGAAGCCTCCGGAAACGATAAAAAAGTTTTAATTTTCATTTTTTGATGTAAGCTTTTAAATAAATAAAGGAAAACAATGATAATAAATGCAAATGACGTAAAAATGAATAACATGATATCAACAACCAAGACAAGCAATGTTATGAATTATAAGTAAATATCATTACAAATAGTTGGAGTAAGCAGCTAATATAATGAATGTGATTACTAGTAATATTTTTTTTTTCAATAAGGATAGAATACATCTTGAATTATCGTGCAAAAAATTCTTCAATATTTGTAATATTAAAAACTCTAGAGTTTCATACTTCAGTATAAATGATAGAAATGTAATGCAAAATTTTATATGTCATAGTCCTAAAATATAATTTTAAGATACAATTTTTATTAATTACTGAAATTATTTAGTAAATTTTTATTAAAAGTTCTGGACTATATCCTATAAAACAAAACATATAAAATATATTGGACATTAATATAAATTGGGGGGATAGAGGATAGCGTATAGAAAGGGTAGGGAGCTTATAAAATGGTAATTTCACATTAATTTTGATGATATAATTAATTTAAATTCCAAACGATTCTTTTCTTTTTTCGTTCTGAGAGAGGGACTCTTACTCCTCCGTTGTTGAAATTAAGCTTCCAGGGTTCTCTGCTGTTGAAGCTGTGCTATCAGAATCTTCAGGAGAGGCTCCATCTTGAAAATGTTTCAATTGTGCTTTATTTCTTACTAACGGTCTACCGGGCTTTCCTTCAATAGATAAATGACATGTATCATCAACAATTTTCCTAACGATGTATGGTCCTTGGAATGGAGGTTGGAGTTTGTTGGCTGGATGTGATTTGATGAATACTTTGCTTCCTACTTTCAATTCGTCTTGACCCCGAGACTCATTCAGTTTTTGATTTTGTTTTTGTCTTAGTATTTCGGAAGTAATTCTGGCTGATGTTCTTAACATTTTTATTTTTTCAACGGTGATGTTTTCATTTAGTCCAATTTCCATTCCTATTATGTCAATATTGTTTGGTTCCCTGCCAAACATTACTTGGAAGGGAGTCCTTTTTGGTGGTGTCGTTTACTGATATGTTGTAGATGAAGGCGGCGTAGTTGATGGCTAATTTTAGATCGAAGGTGGCATTCTGATCAGATATACACTTCAGTTTCATCAGTATATTCCTCATTGTCCGGAATGAGCGCTCGGCGATGCTGTTACCCGTTTTATGGTCTGAAGTGCAGTAATGTAATTCAATGTTGAAAGTGTCACATAGTTTTTCCATGTCCGCGTTCTTGTAATTAGTACCTCTGTCTACAATTAATTTTTTGGGGGAGCCAAATCGTGAGAAGATTTCTTGGATGGCAATGGTGATGGTATTTTCGGCAGTCAGGTTCTTTAGTAATACAGGAATCCAAAATCTCGATAGGGTGCAGATGAATTGGATTACTTTCCCGTGTTGAGGGATGACTAAGATATCACTAGCTACGATCTCCCAGGTTTCATCTGGATATGGAATTGTTTTCAATTCTGGTCTCAAACATTCATCATTCTTAACCTTTTGACAGATAACACATTCTTCTAAGTATTTGTTAATATGTTGTCGTAAGTTTTGGATCAGATACCTACTTTTGATTAACTCTTCCATTTTTCTTGCAGAAATGTGGGCATATTTTTCGTGATACATTTCAATGAGTTTCAGGATCGATTCGTTTCTGGACAATGGTAGCTTTAGCTTATCATCCCCTCCCTTTTTAAATTTCATTCCCTTTAGTTTAATGTCAAAGTCCTTCAGGTCCTTTTGGTCCTCTATGATAATTTTACTCATGGCATCTCTTTCCTGTGAAGTGGTCTCAAGTACCGCGTAACATTTTGAAATATTGGAGGTGGTGTTGGGTCGTGACAGTAGGTCTGCCAGAGTGTTTTCATTCCCGGGCAGGTACTTTATTTCGGTAGCATATTGATTTATGGATGACATTAATTCAAAGTGTTTTGGTAGAGTGATGGATTTGCTGTGTAGTAGAGCACTTAAGGGTTTGTGGTCGGAGTGGATATAAAGGGTACGTCCGGTTATTAGGTTTTTGAACTTATCTACTCCTACTGCGATACTCTTCAGTTCTAAATAACTTGGACTACGTGCTTTAATGGTAGGCCCTAAGACATTGCAGAAGTGGCCTAGAATATATCGTTCACTTCCTTCTTCTTGATACAGGTAGCCACCCACGGCTTCATTTGAGGCGTCAACCACCATAATAAGTGGTTTAGATGGGTCCATCATTTTCAGTGGCGGTATTTCTAGCAGTGCTGTCAGGAGGTTCTTGTATAGGTGTTGTTGGTGGTTCCAGTCAATTGTGTCATTAAGGTTTCCTCTGGTCAGTTGGTACAGTGGTCGAGTTACTTTCTCCCAATTCGGTATTGCGGTATGAAAGTAGTTGGCAGCTTGTATTATTGAGTATAGATGTTTCTTTTCACTGGTAATGTAGAATTTACAAGCTTGGAGATCGAGCTGTCACTGGGTGTTATACTGCCATTGCTGAATTTCCAAGATAAATATTCGATTTCTCTTTTCAGAAATTTTGATTTATCTACTGATAATTTAGCATCTTTTTCACTCAGTATAGAAAGCATGTCCTTTAAAATTTGTAAATGGTGGGTTATGTCTTTTGGAAGTCAACAGGATAATGTCATCTTGGTAAATTTCAAGTTGGAAATTTTCTCTTGTTGACCTCTCTCTGAATTCTTCAAACAGTAGCTCAATACTTCTCTGAAATATGATTGGGCTGTTGATGCATCCTTGAGGTAATCGTACATAGGAATATGTTGTTGTTCCCACTTTGAAATTAAAATTTTTCTCATTTTCCGGGTTTAGCTTTATTTGGAAGAATCCCTGATGCAAGTCAATGACGGAGGCGTAGGTGAATCGTCTCAAGGATTGTATAATTTTCGCCAACGTATTAGGTTCATAGTTTATTTTTACCGTTTTATGATTTAGTTCTCTTGCGTCAAAGAGAACTCGGACTCTCTGGTGAACAATGTTGTTTTGGTCAGTAAATGTCTTCGGTCGGTTGTTCTTGTCTTTCTTAACGATTGAATAAAATGGTTGAATTTCAAGTGCCTTTGATCTTTTTATAATCCCGTAGTGTTCCATTTCTTGAATATTGGCAATGAGATCTGGTGTGATGGGGCAGCTGTAGAATTTTATGTTCAGTGGTTTCACGTTAACGAATTTCTGGGCGGGGGCGGTGTTGATGCTTCTTCCAACATCGTATTCGCTTTTTGGTTCAAGATTTGGGAATTTTAGACGCATTGCAATTTTAAATTTATTAGCAATTTGATCTAAATACTCAGTTGTTATGTTAAAATTATTTTCATTAATCTCAACGTAGTTTACAACAGGGTCAGAGTTTAATGATTTATTATTAAACGTGATATGGATGTTTATTTTCTTCAGGACATCAATTCCCAGTATTCCTTCAAATCCATGAAAGACATTTGGAGATATTAACAGATCACTAACCGATATTTTGAAATTTGCAATAGTCAATTCAACAGATTCAGGAATTCTTTTTACTTCAAGGATGCCGCTTGCAGTTCTAATTACTCTGGTAGGCAACTTGGAGATGTCGGTGATGTTTTCGGCGCAGGCTTTCGGTATAGTAGAGACCTGTGATCCGGTGTCTACCAGTCCTTTGAAGTGATAATTCTTTATGGTTACATTAACAATATATAGACCGTTTTCTTCATTAGCGTGTTCGATGATGGCTAAGTATGGTTCATGATTTTCAGTGATATCGGCTTTTATGTACATATCTTCTTTCTTAACTATAACATTAATATTTTCTTTATTTCGGAGACTATCAAGAACATTATTGTGTGGTTTTTCATTCATTTGGCATTTGACTGTAGGAACATTGGATTCAGTGGAAACAGTGTGTTCAGTGGAAACGGTTGGTTCAGTGGAAACAGTAGATTCAGTGGAAACAGTTGGTTCAGTGGAAGCGGTTGGTCCAGTGGGTTCAGTGGAAATAGTGTGTTCAGTGAAAACGGTAGGTTCAGTAGAAGTGGTTGGTTCAGTGGAAACAGTGGGTTCAGTGGAAGCAGTAAGATTTGTGGAAATAGGAGGCTTAGAATTCCTTCTTTTGGTACGAGTAAGGTATGGTTTTTGGAAGGTTGTAGGAGTTTTACCTCTAAAGTCCTTCTCTTCAGAGCTTACAAGTTTTTTGAACCATTTCTTTGAGGACATTCGTTTAGTTTGTGATCATTGGCTCCACATTTTAGACATTCACCATTCTTGCGTCGACAATTTTCGGCACTGTGGTTGTTTTTCTTACAATAAGAGCAGTGGAGGTTCTTGTCTTGGTTGGACAATTTGTAGGCTGTGATGATTTCTGTCTTTAGCTCTTCAATTGAACGGTTGTTGAGGGACTATCCGGTAGCATGTAGAAGAGTGGGGTTGTGGGCTAGAGACTTCAAGATATACGTGTGAATCTCCCTTTCTAAGGCCTTTTCTCCCAGGCTGTTGTGGGCGGTTGACATCAGCATCTCTAGTTCATTCAATGAAGATTCAAGGGCATTGGCGGATTCTAAGTTCAGTTTAAAGGTGACCAGTTTGCGTAATGAGTATTCGGTTGAATTTGTTCCGTCATAGTTGTCTTTGAGAAATTGTTTAATTTCTTGGCAAGTGGTGAGTCCTTTCTTCTCTATCAGTTTGATAATTGAGAGATCCAGCTTGATTAAGAGAATGTCAAGCTCGTCTTCTACTAAGGCATCCAGGCGTATCGCTCTCTCCAGTTGTTGAAACCAAATGGTGGCATTTTCCATCTTTGGAGCAAATTTTTCGATGCTGTGAACAAAGTCGGCCATGTCGATTATCGATAATTGCTTTGAGTTGTAGTTCTTCCAGTAATAGAACAGTTAAACTCTTTTAAGCTGACAGTAGAACAGTACAAGTACAGTAAATTTTTATTAAAAGTTCTGGACTATATCCTATAAAACAAAACATATAAAATATATTGGACATTAAGATAAATTGGGGGGATAGAGGATAGCGTATAGAAAGGGTAGGGAGCTTATAAAATGGTAATTTAACATTAATTTTGATGATATAATTAATTTAAATTCCAAACGATTCTTTTCTTTTTTCGTTCTGAGAGAGGGACTCTTACTATTTAATTTTTCAAACTATATTTTAATATCAATGCTTAATAAAACGAAGAGAAGTATGGAGTTGTATATACAGAGTAAATCAACATTATTTTTAAAATAATTACTTTTATTTGTTGTAACACATCTTAAATAACTTTAATGTCTATAAAATTTTTTTACCGTGTGTTTTAAATCAAGAAAGTACAACAAAAAAGTCAATGCGTATATTAAATAAATTCGAACTAAGTTTGATGCGAAATGCTCTCTTTTTTGAAAATTATGGCATTTCTGCGGGAATTAATAATTCTAAGTTTCTTAATTATGGTGATAATTCTCATTTCTCAATTTTTTTAAATATCATCTTTCATTGCAATCAAAATAGATATTCATTTTAAATTAATGTATTCAATGATATGGATAAAAAAAATATATTTAGAAAAATCAATTTCAGAGCTATTTGTACACACGAATTTATGACATATGAGAAGTAATGTCTTGTGTCATATTTTATAAAAAAGAAAAGATACTTATTAAAAATAAAGTCGGAGGAGATTTATATAAATTTATGCAAAATTTTCATGAATAAGTTTATCAAATTACAAAAGTTAAACTTTTTATCAATATTTTTTTGATTTTACACTGTTAAAATTTAATCCTACAAATTTTTTAGAACGTTGAACAACATAAGATAAAGAATCGTTGAAATGTATAAGAATATTTCTATTTATTAAAAGCTATTGAAATTTTTCCATGATATCTATCTGTAAAAAAATATTATCCAATGTTAAGTACAATATCTTAAAATTATCCTTAAAAAATATCAATTTATAGATATTAGAATTTAACTATATGCTTATTGAATTAACAAAACACTCCCCAAGTAATGTTAAAATATTGTCACTTTTTCTGAAGAAAAGTCAAATTCGGATTTGTCTTCAAAATTGTTATTAATGAACTGTTACTCCTAGAAAAATATATACAACGTATTGAAAACCTAAATTTTCGTTTCTTTAGTGCTCAAAAACTGACTTTGTGATTTATATTAGAGACATCCCAAGGTTTTATATAGAACTAACAAGGGTTTGAAGATTATTTTCGATATTGAAACTTTTTGGTATAATAAAATATGTAACTTTATATAGCAATTTCAAAAAACGCAATATTGTTTAAATCTGAAACCCGTTCATGTGATACACCTGCTTAAACATGCTTTAGTGTATTATTCTTGACCCCCTTAAGTTTATTCGTTTTATCTGAAATTTTACAGGTATATATAGTTTTTGATGCTAACAATTAAAAACAAAAAAAGTTGAAATTTCAAGTCTCATTCTTGAGATTTCGAACTTTTTCGAAAATTACCAAAAGAACACATAAATTCCTACATTCTAAAATGATATATCTGGATTCAGAAAAGGAAATTGAAAAAAAGATATCCTAAGTCTCTCTTTAACTTACATTTCAAGTATTGTTCCAAGAAAATCGGAAAACTTTAAGTAAGTAAACCCGTTATTGAAATTTTTTTTCGAAAAATTTTTTGGTGTTTTTTAAAAAAGATATGTCAAGATGAAACTTTTTGAATAAAACGTTTTTCACAACTTTTATGTAAAAACAAATTCTCTATCGAATGATATACATATCATGTTGATTTATTTATTCGTTCACGAGATAAAAAGAAAAAGTGATTTTTTAATTTCTAAAAAAAGTGCTATTTTTTAGTTTCAAGAAAGAAAAAAGTTTCGATACGTCAATTTTTTCGAAATGTCTTAAATTCCCCCTAGAGACATTTGTTGCAAACATTTTAAGAAATTAACCGTTAATTTATTTTATTTCATTCTTGAGTTAATCAAAAAACAATGTCAATTTTTTTCTTATTTTTAAAGTTTATAAAAAAAGTACGCAAAGATAAATTGTTTCCATCATTCAATGTTAACAAAATATATGTGGAATTAATTTCTCTATCCAATGGCATCTAGACTGTCTTTATTCCATTATCCGTTCTCGAGATACATCGCATTAAGTACTAAATTCTAAGATTTAGCACCTCCATTTTTCTCTCAAATAATGATTTTTTTATTCAAAATTTTACATATAGATATAATTTCTAATGTTTATTACATGTAATTAATAAAAATCACTAAAAAAGTCTGATCCCGGAAAATAGCAAGTCATCGAAAATTCTCCTATATCTTAGAAGAAAAGTTTACCTCTAAAAATGCTTTCGTTTTATGTACTTTCTTCTATTAAAAAAAAATGCATTTTAATATGTTGAACAAAAAAAATAAATAGTAGCTTTATTTTAATTTAGTTCTTGAAATACGTATATTTAAATGTGAATGATTCTGAAATTTGTGACCCCATAAAATAAAAATTACAAGAACAACCGATTTTTTTTAAGAATGTTAAAAAACAATAATTCGAAGAAGTCATTAAGCCAATTGTTTTAAACAATTTAAAATGCGAATTTATATTCCTCAAAATATTGTAGGTAGGATAGTTGAAAAAATTTGTTTTTAACTTATATGTGTAGTTTTTGAAGTGATTAAAAATATTTAAAATCAGTGCAGTACACTACAATTATTAAGAAATAATGAAAAATATAAAAAAAAATAATATATGGCTTTTTAAAATTTAACAAAATTTATATTTGTTATCTTTAAATTCTATAATAAATTTTATTGTTCACTCCAAATCTTTTTATGTTAAAATGATCTATACTTAATTGTTTCAAACTACTTCAACTTAGTTATGCATATTATAAGTTTAAAAAATTTACCATATGGTGATACAAACACTTATTTTAAAAAATGTAAAAATATCTAAAAGTTTCGCTATGTCTTATAGGAATTACAAGAAGATTTACTTAAATTTCTATGTCGAAACTATTCACCAAAACATTTTAAAAGCAAATTTTTGAATATTTTTTTAAAAAAAAACCACTAATACTTTGATTTAAATGTATTTGTAGCTTTTTAAAGAAAGTCTATATAAATTTCTTCAATACGAAAAGTGTCCAAGTAATTGTTTTGATTTAATTTTAATCTTATCAACTTAGAAAAATATTTTTATCATTTTAAATAAATAAAAAAACTGTATTTTATTTTTCATAATATATTTTAAAAAGTATACATTTAATTGGTAAAAATATTCTTTATTATGTTACCAAAGTGCGAAATGATAAAATAATAATTGGCCAAATTGGATCATTTTAGGTTAAATAATTATAAAATATTTATGATCAAACTTCTAATATTATTAATATTTAAAAAATGGTCAGTCTTAAAACTAAGTCTGTATTTTAAATTCCTATCTTTTTTAATAACTTAAAAATTTCCTTTTATATTAATTTTGAATTTATGAAAAATTATCCAAACATAGAGCATCAAATAAGTTTCAAATCATGAAAATATGTAATAATACAATTTCGATACAATGTGTTTTATAAATTTATAACATTTAAAAACTATAATATTTCAATAATAATTACAAATACTATAAAATACGGAACTATTTATTCGAATATTACTATATGTGTTTTTCATAAAACGAAAGTTTTAGAATATTTTTTTAATTAGAAAATTTTAAATATTTAAAAAACCAGTTCTTGGGGCAATTAGCGACGAACGAAGCGAGTTTGCTGCTTGTTTAAAATTTAACTGATTTACTTAATAAATTTGAAAAATCTTCCTATTTTAAAAATATTTTAAGACATCTAAGAGAAGGTAATAACAAAAGTAGTATATCAGCGCATAATTGACCTAGTATTCAATTATTAGAAATTCATTGCCAAATAAATTAAAACGATATGGCTATCCTTAAGAAGATTGGAAGGAACATTCTTAGAAAATAAGGGAAATTTATGGCAATTAAAAACAACGTCGATTTCGAAGTGGTTAATAGAAAATGCCTTAATATTTACAAAGCTAGCTATTAGTATTATTCAAAAAAATTCAAAATATTATCTTAACATCAAAACTACTTTAAAGTTGGATAATGATAAATGCATAGATAATTTGTCAGTCGTATTTCAGACTGGATACTGATGTTACATATAAATATTAAGTTTTTTTACCTAAAAATTAGATAAATTTTAAAATTTTTTTACTTTTTGTGTGAAATGTTTGGCAATTTTTAAATGGGCAAAAACTATTTAAAAAAAAACAATTCTACTATATAATCATTGTACTTTTTATTTTTTTTTAATAAATGTAGAAGCAATTAATTAATATATGAAATAAAGTTTTTTTCACACAAAGATGCTGATTTTGGAAATTTGAATTGTAATTACTAGTTAATAATTAAAATTGAAAGTTTGTTAATAAATACTTTACTTTTTGAGTCAACAAAAAAAAAACTAAAAACTTACAAATAATTATTAATAATTAAAGAACAACTTAACCTAGTGTTTCCCTGGGTTTCCAACAACTGGTGGGAAAGTGTTCTATTCTTTTCTTTATATATCTTTATTTTGATGACATTGTAAAGTTATCAGTATTAGACAATTAAATTTGTTTAAGAACTAAAAGTTGTAAAAAGAAAACAATAGATTTCTGCCGAATTTTAACATTATTTCTAAATTTATTTCCTATTTACTTTTAAAAAAAACTTTATAATTTCCTCTATAAGCATAAATATTATTTTTATACTAAAGTAATGTATATTTATATTATAAAAATTTCTATACAATCTATTAGAAATAATATAGAATGATGTAATAAATTTTTCTAACTACATTTTTATGCATATTAATAAGTTTATATATACTTTCGTTTATGTTTTTGTAATTATTCAAAAAAGAGGAGATTACAAGTCAATCAGTAATCCTAATTATATTTTATTAAAGCAAACAATAAAAATTTTTTTTTCTATTTCTACATGATGATAGCTTTTTTGTATAACTATTTTACTAATACAATTTCTATATACTGAAAAGCAGTACAAAACTGCATCTTAGAAGGACCTCTAAAAATCGTGCTGATTAAAGGAAAAAGGTAGGTTATTTTTAAGCAAAAAAATAATATTATTTAAAACAAACATATGATATGGCACACCTTCTGCTTTTTTTAATTATCTTAATTACACCATATTAGTTATATTAACAACCCGCAAAGTTAAAAATTAAATAATTCAAAGTAGATCAATAGCATCATCAATATATAGCAGACCATAAGAATATGAATTGGTTAAATATATGTTAAAGAGTTATTCATCAAAACACTTTTCATATTGAAAAAAGAGTTGATTGAATAAATTACAAATATTTTTAGAGTATTTACACAAGAAATAAAAAAATACGTGTGAAAAAAATAATTTATTTTGCGGCAAAACTAGTGGCATACAATATTTGAGAGGTAGAAAAAATAAAATAAAAAAATTTATGAAGCGATATTTTGCGGATTGATATTTATGACATTCTTCTCTTTTTTCGACATCATAAAAAAAACAATAATCCTTATAAGGTATAAATAAAAGATTATTCAATATTTTGATTGTTTTTGAATTTTCTTGCATACTACATCCTTCGTAATAAAATTGTTGGAGACACCATTTAGTATGTTGAATAATAAAACCTTTTTTCTACAAAATAATATATATACTTTTGATCCTATGATAAGTACATAAAAATATAATTTATGCACTATTTTTTTGCGATCCATGATTTGTGACATCATATTTGTGTATCATTCTTATTTGTGACTTCCTAGTTGGAGAGTAAATGATATTTCCACATAATACTCAATATTTTAGCGTAGTCTGACTTGAGAATTAATACATTAAAATTGATTATTACTTTTTTTTTAATAATAAATTAGATGAGAATACGAATTTTTTAAAGATTTCATTTATTTAACACGGTTTCTTCCTACTGTCTCTCATATCGAGGTGGTTGAATATTATCCTACCTCAGATAATAAGTTAGATAAGTATAATCTCATTCCATGAAGTTTCACAGATGTAAAGGTATCGTAAAGTTAACTGAAGAGTTAGTGTGCCATTAATAAGGACAATTTTTTCCCGAAACGCCTATGAACATGTCAAACATTATATGTCGAGTTAAAAAGCGAGGCAAAAAATGTGGCACATCTATGCTACGATGTATAATAATAAAAATACCTTTTATAAATATAACCTTTTTCATTGCTAATATTTGCTATAAATTATAACAGAGGATAAATTAAGCATTATTGATATTTTAATATATAAAAAAATGAACATATGTCAATAGAAATCGAAAGTTGATCTCGTTGAATCATATTTGTAAAGTAAACTAAGCAGAAATTTCACAATACATTAAAAGAAGAATCTGTAAAAATTATTAAACAATTAAATTTAAGTTATATTACTGACAAAATCTTTACATGCTAAATTGATTACTCTCAAAATTATAAGTATTTCAAGACGCTTGCAGTCTAATTGTTTATCATTGATAACAATCATTATCATTTCATCGAATATACAAATTAAAATATTAAAATTTTATGTATATTAACTCAATTATTTGAATATTGTTTGACAAATAAGATCACTGCACAACTAAAGTAAAAGTAATAATATTTTAATCGATTTGAGGTCAATCTATGTCGTCGTACCATATTTGTTAAATAATAACATATATGTCTGTTTTTGATAAAATAAATAGTCAATTTTGCAAGTTTAAAATAGTTTAATAATTTTTAATTTGCTATCATATGGTGATAAATCATTTTATTTTGTGCAAAACATAAGTTAATAGCAATATTAGGTGTATCCTTGATAACTGAGTTATATAACATTTAAGAGTATTACAATTTTAAAATATATCGTGTAATATTTGAACGAGAAAAAGAGTAACATTGTAAAAAACAATAAATTTTCAAAAAAACAGTAATATTTAAGAAATAATTTTTGTATTATTATTTAGCTTACTAATTATTGATGTTATTTAATTTTCTTATATATAGTTAGTTTTTTTATTATTAAAAAGCTTTTAAAATTGAAATCTTTGTATAGTTTAAACATTTATAAGATTCCCTAAATAAATTTTTATCGATAGAAAAACATGATATAACTCAAGCGTTGACAAGTGATTTCTTGTTTGAATAAACGTTATTTTTAATAATTTTTCATGTTGCAAATGATTTTTAAAGTCATATTAATAATAGCAGTAATATCTCAACTCAATAAAAAGATTAACAAAAAAATGTTGTTGTTCTATAATACTAAAGTTACTAGTATTTAAATCGTACACAGAAACTTTTTATCAAAATTAATGGCATTATTTTTAATGTATGTGTCGAAATATTAACAAAAATTTGAGTTTAGTAATTGCATTTAATGTGTAAATTTTTGTTTAAAAAAATGCAAATGAGCATACTGAAATATCTTAGATGATTTTTTTAAGGAAATTTCACTAAAAACTTCATTGACATTGCTTTGATGTATAAATAAAATAAGTCTGAAAATTATTTATAATTAACAAAAATTTTCTTTTTATTATTAACACATGCATATATATTTAAATTGTTTGAATTTAAGTAACTATTTATTTCATTTTTGAGTGATTCAAATTTAATAAACTGTGTTTTTTCTACCTTTTAGAAATTGCAATAAAATTTAATAATTTCATGTATGTATTGTTCAAAATAAAATTTATAAACTTAAGAAATAACTTTTTGTGAAAAATTCAAAAAATCGAAAAAAAAATGTAAACAAACACAATTTTTGAATAAACGTATTTTTTTATCTTTCGATTGTTCTATTTAACAATTTTGTTCTTTATGGTTAAAGAATAATGAAATTTTTTAAATGTAATTTCTTCAAATTTCGGACATACTAATTACACTTAAATTCTTAAAATAATTTCTTTTATGAAATATTGTTGAAAAGAATTTTAATCATCATTTTCCTGATTGAAATTAATTTAATATTATTTTATATTATGCTCACACATATTTTCTTAAACAAATATACATAACTTCAAAAATCTTCGTTTACTTTTCATATTTAATGTATATTAACCATTACTTTAGACACTGAAAAAATAATTTCTAAAAATAATGTCTTTGTTTGTATAAATTTTTATACATATCATATTTGTTATAATTAAAAAATACTCTTATTGTTTAATTTTCCTGTTCATTTGAATAAATATTATAAATTTTAAATATAGTCTATAAAATTAAACGTATTTTTTAATAATAACATTTTTCATGTCTATCTTTTCGTTATAATATTAATTTTTTTATTGTGCATTTTCATTGATAATTGTGATTTTACTAATAAAAAATTCTAATAATATATTTTTATTTTATTTTTAACAATGAGTGGTGAAGAGGATATATTAAATGATTGTAATACAATTGAATCATGTATAAAAAAGTCTAAGGCTCAAAGAAGTTCATATGCACCTTTATTTAGTAGAGGTCGGTAAAATAAAATATTTGTTTTTTATTTAAATTTTATTTATAAGTTTATATATACAAATTTTACTTTATTTTTATAAAAATTAAAAAAAAATTTTTCTTTATAATAATGTTTAATATTTTTATTGCGAAACCAAATTTCTTCTGTTGATATTGTGTAAAAATAAATTACTTTTAAGTTCTTGCTCTTAAATATTTTGTAAAAATTATAAAATATCTAAGAAAAAAAATTAATATTAGCTGGTATAGTACTACATAAATATTTTATATTATTTCCGCAATTTTATCATTTGACTTTTCATTATGATTATGTACTAATGAATTTCAAAGATAATATTTGTAAAAAAAATTAACCTTTATATATAAATTTATAAAAAATAAAAAGTCAACTACAAATCATTAATTTTTTATATAGATTCAATGGAAGAAATAACGGCTTACCTTGATTTTAATGGACTTCGCAAACGTTCTCAAAGAAATGGGTATCTCTATTATACTTGTAAAGTTAGTGGATGTAAAATGATGATGAGAATAAAAAAACTCCCAAATATTAATATTGTTGCATGGAATGGAAAAAATCACAACTGTAATGGTAAATATATGAAACGAAGTAATTCGTTGAATCTAAAGTCTCAAATTGATAAATGTATCTTAGAAGGTGTCAAAACAAAGGATATAAGTAACATTCTAAAAATAGAAAATTCATATATACCAATTGAGATTAAACAAATTAGAGATTACTTTTACCAATTAAAAAGGCAAAGTGTGCAAATTTAAAATCCATATCTATAAGTTTTCTTAATCGTTTTATAATTTTTGTCAATAATAAACTATTGCTGTATGATTCTTTTATAAATTTATTTTAGTTTAATTTTTTCTGTTTAAAATTCGTTTCTAAATATTAAATAAATCTCTATAATAATATTTACTTATAATTTATATTTTTATAAATTTTAACAGAGGAAAATTATAAGTTAAATAACATTTAAAGTATTAATTGTTGAATAAATATAGTAAAGTGTAAATTTTAATCTATATACGTAAAAAAGTTTTTATAATATACTTTTATGAAGATTCACCACCATATTTGTGCATAGAAAAGTGCAACATTAACATTTTTGACTTCCCAGACATTCTATTGTGTTAGATTCACATATGGACTACCGAAGCTTCAAAAATTAAATATACTTTTTTTAAGGAAAAATAGTTTATCTCAGTATACCAAAAATGGTGGTTTTTTTTGCATTAATAGGTACATCACAATTTAATAAATAATTAAAAACATGTATATATATATATAACTTTAGTATGTGTGTGTCACTATTATATGTTGAATTATCCAATTACTTCAAAGATTAAGAAATCGTAATTATTTTGACATTTTCAGAAAGTTTTTTGTGACAAAATTACTAAGGACAGATTATACTTTAGATATGATTCAAGCTTCATTAATTCAAGGGTCTCAGATATTAACTTTACTATTATTACTATATAATTAAGAAATTTAAACCATTTAAAAATTATTTTAGTAAACAATATTCTTTCTTCTTTTATAAGTTTACCTTTTGTAATTTGCAATATTTTTTATTCTCTAATATAAAATGTTAACAATTTTTTTAAAAGATTTGAAAATTACTAAACGATATTAATAAAATAATAGTATTGAACTATTAATTTAGTCATTTAACAATATGAAATATGAATATAAAGAATTATAAATTATGAATTTTAAAAGAAGAAATTTTAAATATTATATTGAATTTTAAATATTAAAAGTTTATAATTTGTATAATTTTTTGATAAAAAGGAGTCTTATTGCTGGCTGTTAGTATTAGTGTACTCGAATAGTTATAGAGTTTGAATGAGTCGTATATGATTGGCTACCGAATAATTTTATATGGTGACCAATCATGAGATTTTCCCTGCATATATCATGATTGGCCACCATATATTTTTGTTCGGTGGCAAATCATGAAAATTTCCCGTGTATATACCATTATTTTAATTTATTTAATTAACAACCAATATGTTATATTATAAACTATGCAATCTTCTTTTTGATATATACTTTTGTAATCTTAATTAATTGTAATCTTTTAAAAATAATGTTTCAATTTGCTACATATAGTTAAAGTTATTTTAATAGATACTTTTTTTGTTATTATTTGTTATTCTCGCAATCACTAAATTATTGTAGTTCCATACTTCTTTGAATTTTTTTATATATTTTATAAGTATTCTTTATATATAAATAGAAAATAATAAATTTCGTTTTAAACTCCTTTGTTTTATTCATTAATTATAATTTTATTGGAATAGACCTTCTTTTTTACAATAAATGTACTGCCAAAATTGAGACTACTTTCCCATGGCACTCTCAAATTTGAGAAGAATTGGTGGCCAATCAGGTGTACCTCGTTTGAATCCATTGCAGTAAATTATTATCTCAAGTGTTATTATATAAAATTACTTCAATATTTTATTTTACACAATATAAAACATTTGACCTGTAAACCTTATAGATAATTAATTTTTTGTCAAGAAAATGTTTGAAAATAAATCAAAATTTCAAATTTTTTATAAATTCAATATATTTTTATTTCGTATTCAATTCATGCACTTTAAAGAATAAAAATAAATTGTGCTTCTTGTCTTATCACGTCATCTGTTATAAAAATAACGTCATATCAAGCTTTTAATTACCATCTCAATGTATTAAAAGATAATAATACCCATTAGATAACAAAAACCATATTTTTAAAAACATAAATATTACTTAATCCATCATTTTAATGATAGAAATTATATTATATAAAACTACATTTCGTGTAAAATTTATCAAAATTCATACTTAGTATTAACAATCATTTCAATTAGTAACTTAAATAATATAATAACAAATTGAATATTATAAAAATAAGATAATACACAACATTACAAATATTTATCAAAAAATTATCTTTATTTTTAAAAAAACAATTGGTTACAACTATGATTTAATTAAAAGTGATAAATATTAGGACACCTATGACGACAATGCTTTTATATTAGATGAAGTGATAATATAAGAATCAGAATTCATTTTTATTTTTCTATGCGCGCATAAGTTGGATATAATATAGAAGTATATTGAATTAATCAATAGTTTGAATTTTTAAATCAGTTTTTTTTTCACCAATTTTTCCTGGAGAAACAACTTTTTTATCCTCTTTTCTAATCTTATTCGGATTTTCTCCGTGATCTTTTTTGGTACCTATATTTTGTACATCATCTATCCTTTTTTCAATGATTCCATTACTACTGTTTTGAAAGAATTTAAAACTACCATATAATATTATCTCCATTATAAAAAGCTGTGGTACGATTGCTATTGAACATCTTTTTATCAATATTTTAAAAGGTACTCCAACTGTCATTGAAGCAACTAAAAACTAGTATTAAAAATTAATACTTAACTTACTATTGGCAACTGTTGAAATAAAATCTGGAGATTTCCCTATCATATTAAGTGAAACATTTCTAACAGTCAGTGTTTCCATAAAATTCATTGCTGCCGCTATTGAAAACCCTACAACTCCAAAAAGCATAGGTAAAGGCTAAAAAAATATGAATTAGTAAGGCAAAACAATTAAACCAACTTTTTTAATTGCATAAAAAGTTCCTGATAACGTCATAACCAAAAAAATACAGAATTCCCGTAAGAAATTAAAATCCCCTTTTAAAGCAAGATAACTGGGCACAACACAACCAATAAATCCTCCGATGTCGTAATATTTATTAAGTTCAGGAATATCTAAATTTTCAAACATCGATAAGTATTTTTGCATTCGTGTTTATGTAAAACTACGGCATTGTAAAACAAAGAAATTCCCTAACGCTATATTAAGAATAAGATGATTGCCGATAATATCTCGTAATTCGAATGTACTATCACTTCGTTTTTTACTATTTTCATGATATTCCTTTTCATGAGACACTACTACAGCGACAACTGCAAGAAAAACACCAATAGCAGCAGCACCATAACATCTATACTTCCGTATACCTACATGATCATAGGCATAAAGCATTCCACAAATATAGTGTGCATTTATTAGAATGCCTAAAAGTATAGATAACAACTTCCCATTAAAATAAATTTTGCATAATTTAGATGAAATACTCCTTCATCAAGCCTGTACAAAATAATAATGAAAAAAATAACACTTAATCCAAAAAATGTATTTGTAGTTGTAAAACTGATCATAAACCCACAAAGTGTAATGATAGAACATCTACAAAGGTTGACATCAAAAACTTGCCACATACTATTCCAATAGACTGTATTGTAAAAAGAAATGCTAAAAGTAGGAAAATATCATATTAATGAGCAAAATCAGATTACATCAAGAAAAACAAACCAAAACCATCTTCCTCTATTAAGATATCCTTGGAAATGTCACCAATTTTCATAAACACAAACTTTCGGCAGTATACAAAAAAGGAAACATGAAAAAAAATAGGAATCTGACAAAATTAAAAAACATACTAATAAAGTGGAGTATCTAAATTTCTGCGATATCTATCTTTTCTAATATTAGTGAGTACTTAATTTCGTTTATGGAAATATTATAATGATCGAAATACAATTCCATATCATAGTTCCTTCTAAGATAAGGTTTGCTCACTCTTTTATATACTTTTATAAATGACTTTCATTTTCATTTTTTCAACGTTATCATTTTTGACTAGACATGGGATCCGACCCTGGTCGACCCTTGACCAATTATTAAAGGTCGACTCCAAATTTTAGGGTAGATTTAATAATATTTTTAAATTTTAATGTAAGTTTAACAATAAAAAATAAACATTATAAAAGGATAATGCAATAATAATAGTGTTGAGACAATTTTTTGTTACAAATAGTATAAATTATGTTTATGTTTATGAATCTCGGTGGCTAATAATTTTGTGTATTTTAGAGATTTTTTCTGAATTGCCATAAAAATGAGGAAGCCAGAAATTTTAAAATTGATGAAGGATAATAAGTGCACCGTATGCAATATAAAATTTGCAACATCAAACATTCGGAGGTTAATTTTGACTATTTTTGGAGTTCAGTAAAATTATCAGCACCTCATTTACATAGTCTTTATCAGAAATTAAGAACAATAAAGTCAACTAGCATCAAATCTGAAAATGTTTTTCCAACACTTTCATATATTAGAAATTGTTGACGAACTAATTTAACTACAAAGAATTTGAACAATTTATTAGTTTTAAGGGATAATTTATATATTGTTATATTTTTTTACTAGAAAATTTTCACTAATTATAATTAAGTTATGTTTTTTATAGTGGTATATGTTGCTAGTTTAACGGGTCGTTTTTAAAAAACAACCCAAAACCGATCGACCTTGGGTCGAACATTTTATCGACCCGCCCATGTCTATTTTTGACTTCCTAGATTTTATATTATATATCTTAAATTTTGCATGTTGGAGGATCTTTATACGGATGATGGAAGTTTAAAAAAATTAAAAATAACACTTCTAAAAGACAGATATTTTATCTCAATGTGCCAAAAATAGAGATTTTTTTGATTTAATAGAAGTACTTTATTTAAATAAAAAATTTAACATATAAATATATTAATTTATTATATGTATTTCTGTAAAAGTATAAGATATAAAATTTATTATGTATAAAGACTAAATTGATATAATAAAAAAATATAATTAAGTACCCTATTCAACGCTTGTTGATTTCATTTATATTAACTTAAAACATCCAGGTTTTATATATAATATAAATAGTTATTACAATCAATTTATCACTTAGTATCGGATATATAGCTATGTCGTTATTATGTTTTGATTAAATCAATTACCAAGTAGAGAAAATTGTTATTTTTTGGCTTTTTCAGAATGTTTTATGACAACAATACTAAAAATAAATGAAACATTAGAATAAATTCAAACTCTATTAATTCAAAAATTTTAGACAATAATTTTTATAACTGTTAATAAATATTTTAAAATTTTAACAATTTAGAAAATTTTTGTAAGCAATGTTCTGTTTCCTTCTATCAATTCACCTTTTAATTTCCAATGCTTTTTTTCATTCATACAAAAGGTTAACAAACTTTTTTTATAAAATTATTAAATACTATTATTGAAAAAATTATTCTTGAACAATCAAGTTAATTAGTAACTATATAAAAGTTTATAGATAATTAATTTTTGTCGCGAAAACGTACGAAAATAAATTCTAATCTTATCATTTCACCTGTTATAAAAATAATATCGTCTCAAGCATTAGAATACTCTTGAAATTTCAGAAAGATATAATTACATTATTAAAGTAAAAGATATTATCAACAAAAAAATATAAACTTTAATTTGATTTATCAGCTGGGAAATTATAATTAATAAAGCTAAATTTCATATTAAATTTATCAGAATTTATATATAGTATTGATTATGATTCAAAAATATAATAATTATGGAAATTTTATCAAAATAAGATAGTATTTACTACGTTAAAAGTTATATATATAAAAAAGTATTTTTATTTTTAATAAAAGTAAAGAAATGTAATTAATTTAAATAACATACAACTATAGATATAATTTAATTAATGGCAAAAAAAATTTAGATGCCCAAAACGATATTTCTTTTATAACATTATGAAATGATATTTTATCAATCAGTATTTATTTCTATCTTTCAAGTATACACAAAAAATAAGACAAAATATGACAAATCTATCTGAAGTGCAATAAAATGTCCCACCATTTTAAAATGTCAAAATTTATTCAAATTTTAAAGAATCAAACGACGACATTCCACCGCGAAGAACGTAAAATAATGATATTACGAAAACTATTAAATATTAAAAATTAATTTAATAAATAATATATAACAATTGTATAATTATTTGTATTATAATTCAATAAAGTTTTTAATTAAATGTTTCTTTATTTTATTATTTATAGAGTCCAAAAATGGATAAAATAAGTTCAAATGTTGACTGTCAATTTTGTAATAAAAAAGTTGAAAAGTCAAGATATTTGGATCATCTAAAAGATACACATGAATATGCAGATGATAGATGTTTAAAAGTAATTGTTTGCCCCGTATTTGAGTGTAAAACAAAGGGTAAGCAATATTCTTTTAAAAACTTTAAATTTCATTTTCTTAATTTCAATCATAGATGTGATAGTAAAAGGTTACGTGAATAAAATCAAAATTTAAAACTATCGTTTTGATTGTAATTGTGTTTACAATATATAAAATGTATATATAGTAAAAACAGTTTTTATTTTTTAACATATTATAACTCATTTTCTAAAAATGTTCACAAAAATAAAGAACAAAGATATATTATTTAAAAAAATGATAGTTCATTTTCATGTGATTTCACATTTAGAATAATTGTTAGTGTTTTTACAATATTAAATAAAATAATAATTAATTTATTTGGTTTAACGACTCCATACAAAACGAAAAAACTGATAAAGAATTTTTCTTCTAATGTTGAGAAAAGCAAGTGAACCATGCAATTGAAAGAAAATATTCCATTTAATTTCAAAAGATATTTGTTTTAAATTTTATATGAAATAGACTTTTAATTTTCTAGTTTATAAAGAATATTTAAACCACTCCTTTGATTTAATGGAAAAAATTTTGGTGTTGATTTTTTTCAATTATTTTTAATGAAATTTTTTATAATAATTTTTAAGTAAACCATGTTTAGAAGATATTTTTATGTGTTATTATAAAATAAATGATTTTTATAAACCAATATTTAGAAAAAAATAAACTTTAACCGACGAGTATGGCAATTTTTTTAACTTTATATAAAAACTTAAACCCATTGTTTTCACTAATATAATATATTTGTTTTAGAAAATATTAAAAGGCTAAAAAATTTATTCTACGTTAATTTGAAATGGCACAAATATCTGTAAATCCAAAAAGCTACTTTTTTAATAATCTTTATTTCAAAATAAATAACTAAAGCATAAATATAATATAATGTAATTCTGTTAATTTATACTATATTTTTTATTTAATAAATAAGATATAAATGTTGTTGTAATTTAACAAATATTGTATTTTTTTATTTTATTTCTACAAGAAAGTTCTTTTAAAAATATTGGATTTTTATAAAATAATTCATGTTTAATGATTTTTTAATTATCTATGTTTTTCTCATATCCGAAATAATGCGACGAAACTAGTCGCAAATAAAGAAAATTTGAATTTTATTTGGTGAGACAAATTTACTACATTTTTTGCAAACCTGTGTTCTTTTTTTTCTGTGTGCGCATAATTGATCACAAATAAAAATATATTGAATTTACCAATAACTTGAATTTTTGAATCACAAAGTGTAAAATTTTCAATTATTTTATGCTTTTTTGTTACCGCCTCAGAATTACTATATATATTTAATTAAATTTTAACAACCTCCAATTTTTAAAATAAATTTGTAAAATCTATCATTAATTTAATTAGTCATACGTATATACTTTGAAATAGTGTTCTAATAGATATAACAATTAACAAAACGTTGTGTTTTTATTATTTAATTTAAAGACACAAATATTTTGTAATTTATTATTCATAAAACTTGATTGTCATCTTTACTATTATTACTTTTTACTTCATGATATAAGTAAACTAAGTAAATATGCTTAAATTATAAATTTTATTTCGTTGAAAAATTATTATCTTGATTTATATCGACTGAAAAACTTAATAAATTAACCTATAATATAACAAATT
Organism: Strongyloides venezuelensis; assembly: GCA_963280985.1. NCBI lineage: Eukaryota > Metazoa > Nematoda > Chromadorea > Rhabditida > Strongyloididae > Strongyloides > Strongyloides venezuelensis. The sequence goes on along the minus strand of CAUJLX010000001.1, from coordinate 6,091,631 downwards.
TTAAAAGTAACTCATTTTATTTAATTGATATTTTATATTATTTACAATAAAAAGAGAATAATATTTAATTGTAGCATTATTTTTAATATTAATCATCCAAAAATTTGACTTTTTTATTCATTCCTTCTTAGTTTCAAGGATTTAAACTTATCGATTTTGTGAAAGTAAATTTGATATGATAAAAGTTTATTTTTAACAGTACAATCACAAATAATTTATAGGAATAAAATGCCAAAAATATTATCTACTTAATATATCAATACAATAAATATGGATAAAGGTATGTATTACTAATTAAGAAAAATATATTAATTAACCATGTTTTTCTTATAAATAGTAACGTATAAGAAATGGTATTATTCAAATTAGTTAAAAATTCGCTTGCTCATTTTAAAAAATATTAGAAATTTATTAACTAAATATTATTGTTAGCAATAACTAATAAACGAACAAGAAAAGAAGTATACTGAAAATTCATTGACAAATATTGGGAAAGACATGACATATATTTTTAAAAAAGTAGTAAAATTAACTAGTAAACTTTAAAATTGTTCATCAAGTATTCAGGAGAAAATAAAATTATAAATGATAAATTATTTACACAATAATCACTTTTAACAGCTCCTTGACAAAAATATAATAAAAAATAACAGAATTAATTTTAATGTTAACTGGACTATATTCCTCAACCTTAAAGATCGGCCAGGTAACAACTTATCGGTGAATCCCACGACAGAACAACCTTTTAAAAAACTTTATTTAAATTCACTCATGGATTACAAAGTGTAAATATAAAAAACTAAGTAATAATAATCATAATTATACAATATTAATACATATTTAAATTTACACTTTTCCGGCTTTGTTATAATATCATCTCCTGGCTCGTTAGTATGATTTATTTGGCAAAATAAAAAATGACTCTCTATTGTAACATCTTAATTATTTATAGTTATATTTGTCATCAATTTTGAGGCCGCCGTACCTCCAATTAAATTAAATCATTTATGATTTACTACAGTTTAAACTAATTAGAGAGAATTTTTTTTCTAAAAAATTCTAAATATCATGCACAATAAAGAATTAGTAGTAAATTGTCAAAATTCTTTTGCAATGTTAGTAGCATTCTTTTGCTTTATATCTTCTTTTTGTTTTACTTCTTTTTCTAATAAAATTTACATTATTTATTCTACTATAATTTTTGATGAATAATATGGTTATAAAATTGAGAGTAATGATTTTAAAAAGTCAAATGATGTCTTAATATATTGAGTCTTTGTCGGTGCAAAAATATTCAATAAAGAGAAAGAAATCATCACATGATTTGATGTTTTAGTAACAATATTAAATATCGCGCTTTAATAATTATTTTAAGGATAATTTTATATAAATTAAAAAATCTATTATGAAATGAGCATTTTAAAAAGCCTCTTAATCCGGCGTAGATTGTTTCTAACTCAATCAATTTTTGGTAAGGTTAGAATGATATATCCCTATACTTTTAATCTTATTTAACAAAAATCAAGAATATATACTACATTGCACTGAGAATATGAATGATTACATTAATATCAATACAATTAATAATTCATATTGCCTTAATAAAATTTTGACTATGAGTATCAGAATAAATGAAAAATTTTCAGCCTCAATTCTTTCCAAATTTGACGCTTTCAACTATGATTTTTTTTAAAAATAGGAATAAATTTTTTGAAATCATTTTAAATAAATACATATGGATTGTGGAAATAATTATATTATTTAGAAGATGGAATTGGATAGATGAATACTTATTCTTTCGAAGAAAATTTAGAAAGTTTAATAAACAGTTTTGTAATTCTCAGGTATACTATTAGAATACTTACTTGAAACCAATGTAAACATTCCAGAACAATTAATATGCATACATTTCAATTGCAAGAACTCTCGGGAAAATATTTTAAAAATAACAAATACTCAACTTTAGTAATCATAAAATGTTACAATTTATTTGAGTATTTAGTTTAATAATTCTAACATGAAAATTAAACGTTATTTTAAATATCTTGTAACGCAAAGGAGCGTTTTGTTTGTATTTTGATGGTTCATATTAAAACTTACAAACTCATATGAAATAATTAAATTATTATTAAAATCATTTAAATACTGTCCTAATTTAGAGAATCATAAAAATTTTCCGTCATTATTTTTTTTATCTTATTTTTAGTAGCATTTTATAAATACATATTGTGTTATAATTATTTAATCATAATCTTACACCATTGTTTAGTAACAAAAATTTACTGTTATAAAAGGTTATTTTGGAAAAAAGAAATAATGATCAAGGGAATTATTATCACATTTATCTTTTTTTATTTTTTTGTTTTATTTTTTTAGATATCTTTTCATTTATCATTTGTTTTAAAGTAATTCCAGTTGACTGTGAAATTCTTCAAAAACACAATAAACTTTAAAAATGCCTTTTTATTAAAATAAAAATATTACTTATATACATGTGAATATCAAAAAAGTAAGAAGAATATTAATACTTTACATAAGTAATTGTATAATCTTTTAAAATATATTATAAAATATGCAACGTCACGTCTCTTAAATTTATCTATAACTTTTCTTATAGATGTTGTTATGAAAGAATTTGCTTCCAAACAACTTAAAACTATTAATATAACTATTTTTTTTAATTTTTTTATTTACACTTTTTACTTTCCTTCAAAGACATATCATATGTTATTTCATCATAACCTTTAAAGATATTGTTTTTATATTCGTAAAATATAATTTTATTCTTGTGTGGAAATATATACATAGAAATTAAGATAATCTAAATAATAATTTTACAGCTAATTCATTTATACATAATTTAAAATTGTAACATTTTTTACTCCATCACTTATTCTAAAAAGTTAAAAAAAAAACTTCCTCAAAATATAGTTAACAGATGTTCTATGGACATAATAATTGATCTGAAGTGACTTTGTTCTCAAAATTAACAACTTTACATCTTTAAGTGCATATATTAGCCATATTTTATTCTTGGAATGAGAAACATTGATTTTGAAAATATAAATTTGCTTAATTTCAAAGAAAAACAGTATTTTGATATTTAGGAGAATTTTAAATATGCCAAAATTAATTGTTATTATAATTTATCATAATTTCATATTTCGCATTTAGTTTTTTGACATCTTTCATGTTGTCTTTTGATCATAATAATGTCATTTATATTTTTAATAATTCAATTCATGCATATATATGACTTACAATCATTGTATCCTTTATCACCTAAAATATGATGTGAGATTTATCTTTTTATGTGTTGCATTTAATGAAGTAATAACTTATTAATAAGTATATATTCTATATTTTTTTTGCCAAATTGTTTTTTCATATAGTTCTTTATAAAAACGTTAAAAACTACAAATAATTCTGACATATTTTTTATGTTTTAATAGTAAAAAAGAATAAAGCTCAATTTCGTTTAAATATTTTATTGTCATTTTCATAGTGTTTTTACTGGTGTGATATAACAAATAGCACTAATTAATCATCTAAACTTTTTTACGGTTAAAAAAATATTCAGAAATCTTTTCATTAAAGCCTAGTTATTTTTAAATTTTCCCTGGTAATCTATATAATGACTTTTTTCATACAACTACTATGTATTATTCAAATCTTCTGTATAAGCCCATAAAATACTCTGTATAATTTTTTATACATTTTTTTTCTCATTCGCAAGTTAATTTTTTGAGGTGCCTTTTCACTTTTACTTGATATCTTAATTTTTTTATAATGAGACAATTTGAGAAATACTTACTGTGCTCTATGTATTTCTTTTTTGCCCTATAACAAGTACTATAAATTCATAGTTCATATGAAAAAATATTTTTCATCTACTGAAAGATTTTTTTTCCAATAATGTCAATTGTATTTTAAAACTCTTATAAAAACAATATAATAGTTTAAGACAAATTGAGATGAAAGGTAAATAGAGCTAATCTTTTTTATTATATCGAATCAAATAAAAGCATTTCATAACTGAATTTAGACCACATTATATGCCGCAACAAAAATTTAATGTCTGTGAGGACACTTGGATATACCCAATCTTCAATTATTCTTTATTTTTTTTAATTTTTTGATATTACAGTCAGTGTTTATTTTTTATCAAAATATGTGCTCTTTTTTTTGAAGAAATAGAAAAAAGTGTATGCTAATTAATCATTTTCTCTAGAAAATATAATCTTTAAATGGCAAAAATTTAAGCCTCATTTTAGTAAAATATTATTTCACATAGTTGAAGTATAATTATTGTACTTTAATGCTCTTTCAATGTGTTAGTTCATAAGGTATATAAATAGTATATTATTCATTTACATATATTTGCTTATTCTCAAAAACTATATATTTTTTAAAGTTACTTATTTTTATTAAAAGTACTATAGAAAATATTCAATTTTAACTATTAAAGAAATAATTGAATTTAGTTAATATGAAGGGGAAGGGAGAAAATGATAGTTTTAAAAATCAAATTAAAACTATACACGAAATACCACCAGCATTTAAAAATATTTATAATTCTTGTGATGGTTTGTTAAATTGTTTTAATAAACTTAAACTTATTTATCATATTTTTCAGCATTCTTTGATTCATCAAAAGAAGTAGTAGTTCTAAGAAATATATCTAGTGAGATTAGAGAAAAAAATGATTCTGAATTTCAATGGACGGAGAAGGATATTATAAATGCTACAACAATTGTTGATAACAAAGAGATTATGTCAATGATTATTGGAAATATGCCAAAACTTATTGATAGATGTTCATTAGAATTAACTTGTTCAACTTTTTACAGAATTTGTAATAATAAAAGTTCACAAATTACACCATTTAATGTAGAAGAAGGAGTACAAAAATATATCAGAGATGGAAGTAAAGTTAAATGTTGTCAAAATACAGTTTATCTTAATATTCCCCATACCACTGATTCAGTTAAAAGTAGTTTCATGAAGAAAACAAAAATTTTGGAAACATATTTTAAAAGAAAACCAAAGTTGGTTATTAAAAATCTACCTATTGAAATGGCAAGTGATTTAAATAGAATACCTACTTTGGATAACATAAAAACTATTATTTTTAAAACAAATAGCCAACCTATTTTTTCAATAAATCTTTTAAATTCCATTCCTTCGCTAAATCCAAAAAATGTTATTTTTGAAGATTACGGAAAGAGTTCAGTTGATATTGATGAAGAAGTTGTTGGGGAAATGAATATTGATATGCCTAGAGAGGTCAGAAATGTTGTTCTAATGTGTAGCCGTAAAAAAGGCTTCTGTTTATTAAAGTGTTTTGAAAAATTAAAAAAAGGAAGTCTTGACCAACTGACATTTGGAAGATTTTTTACAATTGGTATTGTAAAAAAAGATCAATTGCTTATGGCATCCCATTTGGCTAGTTATTTTAAGAATGTTAAAGTAATCTTCAAAAATGATATTAGTGGAGATGTAAATAATTCTATATTTAAATTGTTGGACAAATTTAATATGACAACGACAACACCTGTTACATATGAAATCTCATTTTATATGTCATCAGTTGGTAACTTGTTTTCTCAAATATTAGCTGGACAATTTAAGGAAAAAAAAGACTTGATATGGCCTAAATACTCTAGGATATCAGTTTTTAGAGTATTTAGGAAACGACAAAACGAGAATGGAAAACTTACTGATGAGGAGATTGAATCTTTAGGTCTTGGTTTATCACAAATGTTTAACTTAACTATCTTCGAATTTCAATTTGATTTAATAAAGACAATTGATGAATTTTCTGTAATATGTCGTGGATTTAAGAAGTCAGTAAAAAATATTAAAATATATGAGTGTTCAAAGTTTTCCTTAGATCATTTAAATATACTTTCAAGTAGTGTAGAAAGTCTTGAAAATTTTAGTATAGAAGGTATTTCCTGTAGTGCCATTAAATTAAGCCTAATAATGTTATCATTCAAGACATTAAGAGGTTTACATGTTGATTTTAGTGAAAGTTATTTTTTTGAAAATATAATCGAAGATATAATAACCATTGATGAAACAAAAGGTGGAGAATTAGTTAAATGGCCAAATCTAGATTTATTAGATATTATTTGTATTATTAAAAAAAGTGAATATGATATTCTTGAAAGGATGAATAGGAATACTCCAAGAAGAAGTGGTAAATTCCTATATTTTAAAAGTTCAAAAGAAGCTACTCCATATTGTGAATCATATTGTCCTTTTTATAGGATTATAATACAAAAAAGCTCGAAAAATTTTGGAATATTTAGAAGTATCTTTTCACAAGATACATATGAATTTCGTGATGAAACATACTTTGGTTATGATCCACGAAGTCATGATTAAAATCTTTGTCATAATATTAAATTTATTATTATTGGCGAAAAAAAATAAAGTTATCATCCAAAAATGTGTATAAGTTTAACAGTTTATTTTAATTTAATAAAATTGTAAAAGATCTTAATGAAAAGTTATAATTTAAATTAATTTATTTCAACTAAATGTTTTGTCAAAAATTTTCAAGATTTCTCTTTAAAATAAGAATACAATTTCTTGGTACAATGTAATTTCTGCATCTTTATTACAATATTAGTTGTTAAAAATTGTTTTATTTAAATTTCTAGTAATAGCCTTTTTAAGAAAAACAATTTACTATTCACGGGAGAAAATGGAAAAAAAAAACCATTTAAGAATGTTGCCCAAGAATGAATCAAGATCAATTGGACAACACTTAAAATGTAAAATAAAAATCATTAAGGAGTTGTTCCTTTAGTGAGACTGAAAGATATCAAAATTCAACAGAGCTTTTTGTAAAAAACCCTTTGAACGTCTAAATCGTAAACTTGCACAAGACAGGTATAATGATTATTGCTTCGCAAAAAAATGTATGAATGCTCTCAAAAAAGCAAGCGACGAATATTTAAAATCACTCTATCAAAAAGCAAACCTACTGGCGATACATGCCAAACATTTTACTGTAATGTTAAACGATTTAAGAATGGGCCAAGGAATCACTTAGTAATACTAATAATTTAATGTTAAACCATTTAGATTGAGTTTTTGTCAATAATTACTAGCAATTAATGTTTTACTAAAATAAATAATGCTTTATTTTAAATTTCATCTTATTATTAATATTATAGACAAAACAGTTGTTTTAATAAAAAGTTAAGTGTCACTCTTGCTCGTCATAAGATATTTGACTGAAATTATATAATTTGCGGGTTGTTAAAAATTTTTTCATTTTCATTGTTAAGAAAATGAACTTTAATAAAAAAATCAAGTTAAGATAAATTAATTAAGTTATAAATTACAATTAAAAATGAGTAAACAAATATTTTTTACATTATATTCTATATCTTTATGAATTATTTCATGGAATTTACTGATTCAAAGTAAATGTTCAACATTTTTTAACCACAAAAAAGTAATAATTGAATTATAGGTGTCAGTAAAGGTAATATATTATCAAAAAAAATTAATATAAATAAGATAAAAATTTACTTTTATCATTTTTCTACACACAAAAAAATAAAAGAAAAAATTTTGACAAATCTATCTGAAATGCAAAAAAATGTCCCACCATTTTAAAATGTCAAAATTCATTCAAATTTTAAAGAATTAAACGACGACATTCCACCGCAAAGAACGTAAAATAATGATATTACGAAAACTATTAAATATTAAAAATTAATTTCATAATTAATATATAACAATTGTATAATTTTTTGTATTATATTTTAAATAAATTTTTTAATTAAATGTTTCTTCATTTTATTATTTATAGAGTCCAAAAATGGACTAAAATTATATTACTTCTCGTGTCTTGAATGTATTCTTATATAGTGTATATAGTTTATACGTTAATGTCTCTTAAAATTGGTTTCGTTGTATCTTTACATTACAAATTATAACAAAAATTATTATTATTTTTAATAAAAATTGTAAAATTAACGATTGAATTAATTTAATATTTTAGAAATTGTGTACTAATATTGCTTTACTAAAAGCTTCGAATATTCTTTACCAAGTTATTTTAATGCTAGCAGGAGATTGCAGAAGAAAAACTACAAAAAAAGATTAAAAATTTTAGAAGAATCATATCAATTGTTTAAATTTATCGAAAATTTAAAAGAATAATTGTTAGTGTTTTTACAATATTAAATAAAATAATAATTAATTTATTTGGCTTAACGACTCCATACAAAACGAAAAAACTGATAAAGAATTATTTCTTCTAATGTTGAGAAAAGCAAGTGAACCATGCAATTGAAAGAAAATATTCAATTTAATTTCAAAAGATATTTGTTTTAAATTTTATATGAAATAGACTTTTAATTTTCTAGTTTATAAAGAATATTTAAACCACTCCTTTGATTTAATGGAAAAAATTTTGGTGTTGATTTTTTTCAATTATTTTTAATGAAATTGTTAATAATATTTTTTCAGTAAACCATGTTTAGAAGACATTTTTATGTGTTATTATAAAATAAATGATTTTTATAAACCAATATTTAGAAAAAATAAACTTTAACCGACGAGTATGGCAATTTTTTTAACTTTATATAAAAACTTAAACCCATTGTTTTCACTAATATAATATATTTGTTTTAGAAAATATTAAAAGGCTAAAAAATTTATTCTACGTTAATTTGATATGGCACAAATATCTGTAAATCCAAAAAGCTAATTTTTTAATAATTTTTATTTCAAAATAAATAACTAAAGCATAAATATAATATAATCCTGTTAATTTATACTATATTTTTTATTTAATAAATAAGATATAAATGTTGTTGTAATTTAACAAATATTGTATTTTTTATTTTATTTCTACAAGAAAGTTCTTTTAAAAATATTGGATTTTTATAAAATAATTCATGTTTAATGATTTTTTAATTATCTATGTTTTTCTCATATGCGAAATAATGCGACGAAATTAGTCGCAAATAAAGAAAATTTGAATTTTATTTGGTGGGACAAATTTATTACATTTTTTGCAAACCTGTGTTCTTTTTTTTCTGTGTATTAAGAGGTATCTATTATTTTTAATAAAATAAAATAAAATTTATTTTTTATTTAAATAAACCATTTATTTATTAAAAATAATCATGTATGTATTAAAAATTTTAATAAAAAAAATCATAATATTTATTATAAATGTTACTAATCTTTATGCCTAAGAGTAAAATGTCAAAATTTGTAATTTTATTGTATACAACATTAATATCATTTTCTAAATAAATAGATTAATTAATTAAATTGTTTTTAAAAGTGATAAATTTTACACATTTTTAAATATTGATAATTTAATAAATAAAAACTTTGTATTGAGTTAAAAATGATATCATTTAATTTATGAAAATAAATTTTCTAATAGTCTACCATAAATTAATGTTAAAATTGATATTTCTGGAGGAAAATAAAAATAACATTATATGTGGGAGAATGATCTTTGTATTCGTTTATACTAAATTTTTTAGTGCTATACGTTATTTAGATAAGAAAAAAATAATTTTTTAATCATTCTAAAGACTTTAGATATTTTCTTGGTATAAAGAAATCTTTCGATGTTATGAGTTTTTATAAATAATATTATACATCAACTACCTGAAGTACATGAATAATTGCAAAAAAATTTAAGAATACATTTTACGAATAATTTATTAATACAATAAAGGCCATGATGGAAGAAGGAAGGAAAATATTCAACTTCTTTTGTCTGCATGTAGTTTTTTAAATATATAATTATTGAATTATTTTTTCTCATATTTATCATATATAAAAATTAAGAAAGGATTATCTGTATTGAATAATCATTTACCAAATCAACAATTTAATACTATAAGTGATGTATATTGTATGATTTATTTGTCTTAATTATAAATTTCTGTTTAATTTTCATTTCATTATTCTATGTGTATACAATAAAATATAATTTAATAAAAGTATTTGAAATCTTTTCAAATAAACGATATAATATAAAAATAACAAAAAAATTTTTTTAGCTTATACCTAAATAACATGTTTTTAACCTGTCAGTTGTTTTAATTGATTACTAATTTATATTATAAAGATAAATCTTGAAATAAGCTTTCAAAATATAAATATTTTTTTGAAATTTAAGTTACTTTATATTAGTTGATATTATAGAAATGTTAAAAAAAATTTTTTCCATTATCTCTTCGTCATCAAATTAATATTTTTGGCAGATAATATATATATATATTATCACTCCCTTTATTAAATTGTATATATAAAAAAAGAAAGATAAATAGTGATAAAATGATTTTAAGATTTTACTTTTATTTTATCAAAATTATAATATTAGGTAATATTTAAATAGTTTTATTATTAAATCCATATCTAACTTTTATATTATATGTATTAATTTTAAAATCTTTTTATTACTTTGTGTTAGTAATATTAAATAACTAAAAATTTTAAAAAAAATAAATTAAAAATAATTGATACGAATATTAAAATTTACTGCATTACCATTAATGATAAAAAATTTAAAGAAATAATTTTTTTTTACTTAATCATACTTTATAGTGAGATATATTATATTTTATAGAAAATAATTAATTTGATATACATCAATTAAATATCATTAAATCTACTAAACACACTTATTTTCAGTACTTAACTTTAAGTTAAGCATTTTGTATAATAAATATATATATGAGATATATAAATATAAATGTGTATATCATTTGTGATCAAATGTTAAAGTAATGAAAACGGCTAGATTGCGATTTGTTCCAACTATTAAATTATATATGTATTATTGAACATTAATATTTTCTCTGCTTTTAATACTCATTCTTCAAAGTTACTAAAGAAGTATGTATATACCTATAGATAAATAAGAGTAGGCGTTAGAAGAAAGATATAATATTTTTAAAGATAAGTTCATTATGTTTATCCGTATGTGTAATACTTTGACTCCTTTTTGTTGTCACTTGATCATAAGTAAATGAAAATATATTGTTTTTAAATTTACTTTTTTTTTGATGATTTTTAAACTTACTTTTACCTTAAATTATATTTTGTTTATTTTCTAACCATTCCATGTTTATATTTATTTTAATTTGTTATTAAGTACTTTTTTTTTCTACAAATAATTTATATTAAATTTTTAGCAACGTAAATATGTCTGATAACGAGGATCCCTATGCTTTGTCTGATTCCGATGAAGAATCATTGAAAGGACCACCACCAAAAATTGATATTGGGATAAAATCAAGTATAGACATTAGTCGTATTGTGAGTTACCTTATAATAGTACTTTTTTAATAATATCTCTACAGAAAGAAAACTTAACATCAGAAAATCAAGAAGTTGTTAAAGATCAAGATAAACTTAAAGAATTAGAAGAATTGAAAAAGATAAAAGGAGAAGAATTAAAAAAGGTAATGGAAAATTTTAAGGAAGGTAAAATTAGTAATAAGAATGATGATGAAGAAACAAAGACAATTGATCTAGATAAACCAACAGGTCTCTCAAAAGATGTCTTATCACAATTTAAAAATAAATTTGAACATATGGAGGAAACTTTAGCTGCTAATGTTGAGGAAAAACTAAAAGGAGTTGAGAAAGAGCTTGAGGGACTTCAAAATATCGGAAAAGATATTCTTAAAGATATTAAAGGTAATTTTGAAGGGTCTGGTAAAGGAAATGCTACTGGAATTGAATTCAATAAAGAACAAATCAAAGGAAAATCTGGAGATGAGTTATCCAAAATTATGGGAGCTTTTGAAAATCCAAAAATTGACGACGAAGGACCAAGAAATTGTACTATTTGTAATAAACTTGTTTATTCTGCAGAAAAATTACTTGCTAACAAAAACATTTATCATTATGCTTGTTTTAAGTGCAGTAAATGTTCAAAGAAATTAACGTAAGTTGATTATACTATACAATTATATTTACCTGTTTATTTCGTTTTTTCTTATCATTCTAGTCCTGTAACTTTTTATTCCCATGAAGGAAATTTACTTTGTAAACAACATATGGATTTAGTACTCCACCCTGATAGAGCTGCTGCACTTGAATCACTTAATGTTGTCGATGTTGAGGACACAAGTCAAGGAGATGATGATGATGAATATGCTATTTCATCAAAACCTAAACAATTATCTGGTGATGTAGTTAGAGGTATTATTTTTTATGACATATTTATTAAATAAATAATTTTTTTTGTTTAGCTGGCACAAATATTGGCGAAGAATTACTACAAATAAAGAGCTTGCGAGAAAAGAAGGAACATTTACAATCTTCTATTCAAGAGTCAGGAAAAATTGATAAAAAGACAATTATTGAGGAGAATATTAAATCAGGACTTGTTAAAGGAAATGTTGACCGTTTAGTACATTCAAGTGATGACGGAGATTCAAATGTTAATAAAACTGTTGTTGAATTAGACACAACACAAATAGCTGAAGTTAAGAATCGTTGGAAAACAGGTGATGTTGAGAAAGAAAAAGAAATTACAACTGAAACAAAAGCAGAATTGGAGGAATTGCGTAAAGGAGGAGGAAATATTAAAGAGAGATTTTGTGAAAAAACTGGTGATGAGGAACCTGATCCAAATGTTAAAAGAAGTTATAATATAAGTGATTTAGATGTCACAAGTAAGTATTTATTTAAACTTTAACAATTAATGAGTATATATAAAATTTTTAAAGATGTAGCAGCTGCAAGAAAGAGCTTTTTGGAGGGAGCAGCATATCAAAGTGGACCTGTTGAAAAGACTGCTACTGAACTAACTGATTTAGAGTTCAAAAGTATGTTTATATTTTGTAGTAAAGATATATCTTTTAATAACATTATATTGTTAAATAACACTTATTTTATCTATTATTCTATAGGCATCTTCAAAATATAATTACCAATCTAATATATCTATTTAACAGAGGTTTATAATATAAGAAAGTCTAGAATGTGTATATTGTTATTGAAATGATAAAATAGATGACTAATTGAATTTTATTCATACTTCTAATACAATTATTATTTTTAAAATTGAGAGATATAGTAAGATGATTTGTATTGTTAAGCCAGATGTTATTGAATATTTATATATTATATCTTAAAAATATTATCCTTTCATTGAAAAAATAGTAGTAAAGTCTTATAAAATAAAACATCTCTACAATGATATACATATTCTAAAGTTAAAATCACATTTTTAACAAACAATAGATAGATGACCAGTTATTAAAAGATATTTGTTTATAATATCAAAATTTTGATATACAAGTAATGTAAAATTTTTTTAGAACTTGACTCATTTAAAGACCGATTTGAAAAGAGTGAGGATTCTGATAATATTGAGAAAACTAAAATCGATTTAGATATTCAATTAGGAAGTATTAAAGCAGCATTTGAAAAGGTAAAATATAAAAATATAGAAAAAATCTTCATTTATAATTTTAAGGGTGAAGATACAATGACTCCGGAAGAGAGAGCAGAGTTGAAGAAGAAAGAGATTGAGGCTGAATTTTTGAGATATAAATTAGCTCGTAAATTACAAGCACAAAAGGCAAAAGAAGAAGTTGAAAAAGAGGATGTTATAGAGGAGAGTGATGAGAAAAAAATCGAAATTAACACTAACCTCATTGGTAAAGCAAGAGATAAATTTAAACAAATTGAGGCAGAAAATCCAGATCAACATTTGCCAATGCCTAGACAAACATCAATCAAAGCACCAAGTAAGTGGGATAAAAAAGAAACTACAACTGCAGAAATAGTAAATAGATCTTCAACACAATATGAAGACAATGATGATGATGAAGAAGAGTATGATGTTAAAAATATTATGAATAAATTTAAAAATATTGGTAAAGAAGATAATACAATTAAAACACCTAAAAAACTTGATCTTGAAGGCTTACAAATCAAGGGAAAAGATATTCGTGATAAATTTGAGACAATCACAAATGATGATACCGATATTTGTGAAGAAAAAAGAAAAGCATTGGAGGAAGAATTTATGAGATTGAAGGAGGAACGTGATAAAGCTTTGAAACAATTAGAGGAGGAATCCTTGATAAGTGAACAACATTCATCATATACTAAAGATGATGTAAATATTGCTGCCGAACATGCCCATAAAATGACTGCTAAATGGGAAAAAATTCAACAAAAAGAGGCTAAGAAGGCTCAAAAAAGTCAGATGCCAAGCAAACCAAACGCGTAAAATAACAAAAAAAAGTATATACATATATTCTTTTTATTGTTTTCTACGATTATCTTTTTATTTTTGTAACTTTTTGCAAAATTTGTTTTGTAACATTCAAATAAAATTCTTTAATAATAAATAAAAGAAATCTAAAATTTAAATAACATTAAATAAAATAATTTTTATTTGTTAACATTTAATATATACTATTAAATATAAATGATTATATTTGCTTTTATAGATTAAATATAACAGATTATGGACACATTAATTGTATTGAGACATATTGTAATATATAAATAGAAAGTCGATATGGTTAAAATGAGTCACATACAACGTAAGTAAAGGACATAATATTTCTTTTTTTATTGTTCTCTCTATATGTATATTATTATCTTGGCAAATAATTATCATACGCTATTCCACTCAAAACTGTACTCATTATATTCTGTTTAAATACCTGAATATAAATGTATAACTTGTATTCCATTATTAAAGTACATCTATCTACAGCACAATTGTGACAATTGCTATTGATTTTTTATGGAATACTTTTAAAAGTATAATATATATGAACTCAAATTTTCTATCAAACATAAAGCACATATATTTATTACCTTTAGTTATCAATATTTTTAATATATCATATTAAAAATATCATAATAATTTTTAATTTTTTGATTAAAAAAAGTTAAAATTCTATCTTAACACTTCTCGTTACATATTTACATATATACGTATTTAAATTTTATTATAATAATATCATTGACAAATAAATTTTTTTCCACAAATACAACTACAAGTCATTTTTTTATTTTATTATTTTATGTCATTAATAATTTAAAATAATTGGTAAAAGTAAATTTAATTAATACCTTTATATATAATTCGCTTAATTTTGTTTGTTACTTTTGTAAAAATTAACATCAAAATTAATACATAAAATTTTTCTATTCATTTTTTTATTATACTCTCTATTTTATTTTAACATATACATTAATTCATAGAAAATTTTAATATGACGCATATCTTAAAAATTTAATTTTAGTTTAAAAAATGGCAAATATTTTTTCTAGAAAAAAAGTATTTGGAAAAAATACTCCACCTGATTTTTTGGCAAGATATTTTCAAATAACTGAACAAGACTCATTAGGGTTTAATGATAATATTGTCATATTTCATCCTGGAAAATATGGTAGTGAAATTGTTTATGGAACATCATCAAACACATTAGGATTGTAAGTTATTATATACAGTATCAGTTAATAAAAATTTAAATTGTAGTATATCTTGTGATGAATCACCACCAATCATTAAATTTCTATACACAATATATAAAGTATTTTATATTGACAATATTGATAAGAAATTAATTCTACTGATTACAGGATCAGGAAAAAGAGATTATAAAAATTTGTATATTCTAGATCGTGATATTCTTAACACCACTAAAAAATCACTTGAAAAGAAAAATCCCACAGAAAGTATTGTTTTTAACTACAATGAAAATTATGTTTTATATAAAAAAGAAGAAATATTTATGATTTCTTCTTTGAAAATGTATTATAATATGAATTCATTTTCTTTTTACTACGCAAATGCCAATGGAAATTTAAATAGAATTACTGGTGAAAAAAAGTCATTAGAATGTACAATGATGATATTCACGAACCAACGAGAGATTCAATGTCATTCACTTTTGAAATAATGAATTTATCAAAGTATCATTATTATTGTGATAGTATTCAATTGGAGGATCATACAAATTTTACAATACAAAATTTCTATGTTAATGTTACGAAAACACCTTCAAAGAAAGATGAAATCTTTATTGTTATTAATGATAATATCCTTTTTAGTACAACTTTTGGTAGTGACAAATTAAATATTGATTATTGGGAGTATAAATATCCTATTATTGGAGTTGATTATGACAAATACCAAAAAGGTATAATTGTTATAACATCAGATTGTTCAATATACCTTATTGATCCAACTAATATTAATCATATTACTAGTAAAAATAACTTTTTTAATCTAACAACAAATTGTACAGAATTATGTCACAAAAATATGAAAGATTTTTTCTTTATTAATACAAAATCAAAAAATGAAAATACCAATAGTTCATCAAATCCTTTTATAATCTTTGACGATACTAAATCATCCAAAAAAATTCAAGAATATTCACAATGTTTAACAATATTTAATTCAAAAAATGTTGGGAAAAAATATGTCATTGCTTCGGAGGTTTATGATTATCATGTTACAAGTAAAAGGGATTTTAATAATGATGAATTTCATTATACTATACCTGATGACATATTGTTTATACTTTGTCGTAATGAATTTATACTTGTGGATTTAACAGATGACCCATATTATAGAGAGGTACATCCAGGTTTACTTTTAACATTAGATCATCATCCTGTAACCAAAACTATTTTTGTTGATAACATTTCAAATGACATATTTTCAAGAATTGTTGATTTGCAAAAAAGTCACAACACAAATATTAAATATACTAGAATATTTGATTTCCCTCAATCGTTAGTAATTGATAAAGAAGTCACAGGAGGTGGAAATAATTTACTTATAATTGGTTATGGAAATGGTGAAGTATATTTTTTTAAGTTACTAAAACGTACTTTAAAATTCATATTTAAACTAGATACAAAGATTATATTTGAGGAGGGTAATAATAAAAAAGTTGATACAATCAGTGAATTAGAAAACTTATTTTTACCAATTTCAAATTATGCAGGTGTATTTGATGATTATTTGGATTCAGAGAATTTAGCTATAACATCACTCACTTTTGTCAAAGAGACTGGTGAAATGTTTGTTGGTAATCATGGGGGATTTATATTAAAATATACTCTACCATCAAAGGAGGAAAGATCTGTTGATGGTGGTAATTTATCACAAATATCAATATCCAAATCAAATATTCAATTGCCAAAAGGTGCTATTAGTGAAATTCATGAAGAATTAATAATAAACAGGGAGTATTCACAATTAGATGATAATTATCAATTAGATATTAATAGTATTGTTAAAGGTGATGGTTCAAAAATAACAGTGTTGACATATGAAAGAGATGAGAAAATTTTGGCAATTGGAACAGAATATAGTTTACATATTTATAGTTATGGAAAGAAAAAAATGTTATTTGAAATACCAACATTTACACAAGCTGAAATATCTCATCTTTCAAATGCACCTTTAAGTCGTTTTAAAAGTTTAAAAAAATCGTTGAGGCAAACATTTAGAAGGAAACAAAAGATTGATTGTGATGGTAATAAGATCTTTGAAAATGATAATTTCCATTCAGTTGAAAGGCAAATAGAATCGAGGGGAGTACTGAAAGCAACAGAATGTTTGATAGGTAAAGATCCATATGTTGTTGATATTGTTATTTCCAAAGAATCGTTTCATCGTGACTACATCTTAAACGTGTATGTTGGATTATTTAAAGGAGAGATTCATTGCTTTACATTGACAGATATCATCAATGGAACGTATAGAAATACATTTCCAAAAGACACACTATTCTATAAACATTCAGCACCAATTATTGATATCAAACTTTTTACATTTCCGGGTGATATGTATCCTAGTAAATTGTTAATAGCTAATGAGGAACGTATATTTACACGTTCATTGTTATGTTCTAAAGTTCGCAAAGATAATTATAAATGGAAAATAACAACATTTACTGGATGTAGAGTAAAAAATTTTAATATCTATAATATTAATGCAAATGATGTTGTAATTTGTGCGTCATTAAGTGATGGAACAATATGTGGAATTGTATTGAGTGATAAAAAAAAGTATGCTCTAAGGAAATTTGTTGATGAAAGAAATAAAAACGCTATTTCTACAGCTATGTTGTTATCAACAGGTGATATTATTCATTACAACAAAAGAGGATGCCTACTTTTGAAGAAGAAATTTATGCAATTTTAATAAATAAGAGAAAAATACATTACATCAGATTTTAAACCGGTTTATATATTTTTGTTAAAATGATAACATACTTTTATAATTATATTTATATATCAAATTAATTTATTAATAGGGTGTATTGTTATATATCAAAAAGCAAATTTAAAAGCTTTTTTTCTAACTAATGCTTTTATTTTCACTTTATGAAGTGAAAGATATAACTTTTGTTTCTACAAAAACGTTTTAATGTTAATTAAATGTAATTTTTAATATTAATGAACATTATAATATCGTTTTGGATTAAAGAGTAACAAGTAAAAACCTTGAAATAATCAAATAATTATATTTAAAAGAAAAAAATGAAAATAATTATTTTTATCTTTTCGGTGACAAATGTATCATTTTATTACATAATAAATATATAATAAAATATATGCTATTTAGTATAAAAGTTCAATATTATTAATGTCAATTATAATTAAACAAATTAAAATAAAATCTTAACGTAAAATGATTAGCAAATGATGAAATTAGTTAATGTACATAGCTAGATTAGTTTTGTTTACAACAACATAACGAAAAATATATCACTTTAAATTTACAAAATTATTACAATCAAATTTTTTTCACTCAATCTTCTCTTGTTAATATTTTTCAATTGATATAATGGTTATATTAGCGTATTAATATGGTATAAGTGTTGAGATATAATAATGCAACTGTAGAAAAAGATAATGAAGCAAACAAATAATATATATAAGATAAAAATAATTATTTATAAATTATTAGATGAGTAATTGAAAGGACAATTAATTTTAATGATTCTTTTTTATATGCATTTTTCTTAGCAAATAATTTTGTTTAATGAGTAAATATTAAGATTTCTATTATTTTTCATAATTCTTCATCTCACGGAATGTAAGTAATTAGTTGTGATCGAAATTACTTTTAAAATAATTAAAAAAAAATATTTCATTTTGCATATACAAAATACATTAGCAAATACAGTTAATTTATCGTTTTAATATATTAAACAAATAAAAATTTATAAATTAGTCACTTACAAAAAATGTATTAAAAAAAATAAGAAGAAATACGAATATTGTGTCAATTATCATATTAAATAAAATAGTTAATGTTACATTAAGTTATAGTCTATTTTTCTTATTTTCATCTTATTCATACACTTTGAACATGTCAATAAAATATGTAACTTAAAAATTTTGCATTAAATAAAAAAAGAAAATTTCTTTTTCATCAATTTTGATTGTTGTCAATATAGAATCCTTTAAGGCAATCTAAAATTCTTTCTTGGAGTTTTGCTTTTTGATTTTGATCAGTTAAACCAAAAAAGTTAACTGAAACATCATAATTTAATATTTTAAGTTTCTCTACAAGGTTTTCATTCGATGCAGACAATCTACTAATAATAGCTTGTTGATCTTGAATAATATTTTTCTGTTGCCTTATCTCTTCCTCATTTAATTGTATTTTTCTTTGGCATTCATGTAATTTACTTGTCATCTAAAAAATAAGATTTCATCAGTATTAAATGTTATTTAAAAATTACCTGAGCATTCAATAAAACTAATTCTTCATTTGCTTGACTTTGATTATCACCTCCATCAGTGGTGGTATCTGGAATTATGTCCAAAATACCTGTTTGTTGGTATCTTTGAATAATATTAAGCAATTTTTTCTTTGGTCCAAAAGCTTTTATTCCCATCTCATCAATTTCATCATCAGTTAATGTAAAAAAATTAGTCATATCAATTTTATTTTTCTCAAAATTTGGTAAATATTTTTCAAGTTTAAGAGCTTTTAACATTTCTAGAATTGTTATTGTAATTTTTTGATTCTGACGAAGTATCTCAATTTCTGAAGATTTTGAATTAGAATTAATTGTAATGTTTGTAACACCAATTTTCTTTTGATCACTAACATTTACACCATATTGCTTTAATAGTGATAGCAATGATGGGGAATCACCAATTAAACTAATACCATTTTCACCTTTTTTATTAGTAATTATTGGATTACCTTTATTTTTTAATAATATTGTTATTATTTTTTCATGTCCAATGGAGCAGGCTTCTAATGTTGGAGTCATTCCATACAAATCAACAACATTTGGATTGGCACCCCATGATAATAAGTATTCTGTGGTACTGGATTGCGAACTACTAACAGCATAATATAATGCTGATTGACCATTACAATCTTGTTTATTGACTTCAGCACCTTCTTTAATTAATAATTTAACCGTTTGGTCATGTCCACATGTTGATGCTAACATCAAAGCTGTTTGTCCTTTTTGGTTTTGACTATTTAAAAGTGCTCCTTTTTTGATTAGTAATTCACAAATGGATGTATGTCCTAGGTAAGCTGCATACATTAATGGTGTCCACTTTGTACTATTAGTGGCATTAGGATTAGCCTTATTTTTCAATAAAATTTCTGTAGCTTCCTTTTCCGTTGATGATGCTGTATGAATTTCAATGTTATACTCAGAGTCAGAGAGACGTCTTGGTAATGGAATGCTTAGAATTGTATTAATTGCTGGAGTTGATATTGGCTCACTATCAGGTAATTCATGTTCAATAGGTTTTTGCGAGGAAAATCTTACTATTCTAGGAATTGTAGGCATTTATATAAATTATAAAAAATGTATAAATTATTTTGTTGTTATAAAATATAATTGAATATTTGTTAATTAAATCGATTTATATAAAAGAAACTAAAGATCGACCCGACCAAATGTATACCATATATAAGATGTTATATTATATTTTTAATAAACTTTTTCAATTACCATTAAGTTTAGATAAAAGAGATAGAAAATAATTTAAAAGACAATCCATGACATTTTTTTAAAAACAAAATATTTCCATGCTGATTTCATGTTTTTTATTTTATAAAATACATCTATATGCATATAAATCTTTTAAAAAATTAATAGGAATTTATCATTGAAACATTTTTTTAAAATTTGTATTTATTTATAACAACTGTTTTAACAATATTAATTGCATAATATTTTTCATCTCTCTATAATACACACTTGTATTAAAAAGAACTTGAAAAACTATACAGAAATTTTCAAATCAAATGCAATAAAATAAAAATGTCAATAAACTGATGTAACAATTCTCATAAATATAATTATTTTTTCTTATTCATTTATGCTTTTAAATGTGGTATTGTGTATACGCTCAATAGAAAAGTGATTAAATTATGGAAATATTTTATTTTTAACTAGAAATAATATTTATTTTCTACAGATAAACTTTTTTATTACATATTATAATTAATAAAAAACACTATAAACAGTTTTCTATATTCACTATTAAAAATGTCAGAACAATTTCTTAATACATCTGAAATGTTAGATATTCAAATTAGTTGCATGTAAGATAAAATAATATCATAATTACCCTCACTTTGTATATCTATTTAGAAATCTTCCAATGGAACTATACTCAGGATGTAAAATAGTTGGCTCAGTAGGAACGCACGGGGATTTTAAACAATTTTACCAGACAGATGTCTTTTTTAAATAATATTAATCCGGTGTTCAATCAAAAGTGCACAGTAATATATCATTTTGAGGGAAGACAAAAATTAGAATTTTTAATGTAAGATTATAGTATTATTATACTTTTAAATATTTGATAAATATTTCTTTTTAAGTTACTCCGCTGATCCCGTCACAAAGGAGGAAAAGTATTTAGCTGGAAAAGCCTTATTCAACTTGCATGATTTACTTTTATTGGGTGGTGTTGGTACAGCTGCAATTGAAAGAGATAGTTCAAAGGTTGATCAAAAACAAGCAATAAGTCAAATATGTATAAGAATTATTAAATCAAAAAGAGAATTAGCAACATTAATTAAATTTAAAGCTTCAGGCTTATCATCACAAAATGAATATCCCTTAAATCCATACTTGATTATGCAATTATATGACAAGGAAAATCCGACTAATATTGTTCTACTCCATAAAAGTGAAGTTATTCGTGGATCACAAAATCCAAATTGGAAATCGTTTGTGACATTAACAAAATATCTTAATCTTTACAAAGATTCAATGATTAAAGTTGACATTTTTAATTATAATCCTAATACAATGGATAGTCTAATAGGATCGTTTGTTACAACTTTCTTTCAACTTGTTCAAGGACAAGCTTTAAGATTTTCATTAAATAGCATAACGGGTGCCAAATTAAATGATATGGTAGTAGATGTTGTTGAATTTAAACCATATGAGTTAACATCTTTTACTGATCTATTATTAAAAGAAAAACTAAGAATACATTGTACTATTGGTATCGATTTTACAGCATTTAACGGTCCAGTAGAAGATCCTTATAGTTGCCACCATTATCAGGATGGTGAAACAAACGAATATCAAAAAATACTGGAAAATATTTTTGAAGATTTATCAAATTGTGATTTAAGCAGAAAAGTTTGTGTGTTTGGTTTTGGTGGAAGGAATAAAAAAAGTCAAATGACATCACATTTATCACCATTGGAATGTGAAGAGACTAAAAAGCCTTACTTTGTTAGATTTAACTCCTTAGTTAATTCATACAAAAAATTTTTAAATGAAAATGTCTTATCAATACCATGTGATTTTTCTGATATCATTCATCAAGTTAAAGGAATGGCTAAAGCATCCAGGAAAAACTTTAAAAATGAAAAGATATATTTTTTACTTGTTATCTTAACCCGTGGCTGTGTTAAGAATACTAAAAAAATTGTTGATGCAATTGTTGGATGTTCAACATTACCACTATCAATAGTTGTTGTACCTATTGGGAATATTAAAAATCCATTTACAAGTATTCAAGATACTATATTTACAAATATTTTTTTGCCGCAACTAAAGGATTCTGATAATAATCCACTATTGAGAGAAGTAATAACTTTAATTAACCCGTCATTATCCAATAATTGTCAATTATCTCAATATATTATGCAACACATTCCAAGGCATGCTGAAATATGGTCACATAATTTTTCTTCTACCCCAAAATAGTAAATAATGTTATAATATTGTCCTTTTATTTTTGCTAAAAAAATTTTATAAAAAAATTATGTAATGAAATTTATAATAAAAAAAATAGTTATGCATTTTTACTTAAACAAATTTCGATGTAATAAGATGTAGCATAGGAGTTTTAATTTCCAGAATAAATTTCCAACCATGGGTAAGATAATTCTTCTAAATTGATAACAACATTTGCATTTGTCTCACATATAACTTCTTGAAGAGTTACTGAACTTTTACATTCTTGTGGAAATGGTACACTATGCCAGACAAGTGGAGCCAAACGAATCCCATAACCATAAGGTACAAGAATATTGTGTAAACGTGAAAAATCAGGTCTACCAGATTCGTTTGATGGTACTACACTTATAATAAAACCTGTATCTGGTGTTAAACTTCTAAGGAAAAATGTTCCATCTGGTCTAGCCATTAATAATTTATAGGAATATGTTTTGAATTCCTCCCTGTACATAATACCTGGTTCTCCATATTCACCCTCAAAAGAACCACTAAGTCCATGAAATCCTATTTTAGTAACTCTTGGTTCATCTTTTTCGGTAATCCACTTCATCTTAAAATTTTGGGATAACTGTTTGCTTTTATTTTCAAAAACCGAATTCTTCCATTTTGTGCCTACAGGGACTTCACGAAAATTGTTATCAATTTTGATAACTTCAAGTCCATCAAAACATTTCATTGTTTCATGTGCTTTGAGAAGACTGGGAGTATTCACACCTTTGATAGTGTTAACATAATCATTTATTTTTACAGCTATTTTATCACTTTGTTCACATGATTCTTCGGTAAATGTGATAAGATTACTATTAATATTATTTCCTTCAATATTCATTTTAAGCATACTTAAGTTTAATTTTTCAAATGAAATTCCATTTGTCTAGAAATAAGAATAAATTTTGATGATTAATCGATTTAATAATCTTTACCTACCATTCTTTGAAGTATTTTAATATCGCCAGTTTCTTGATAAAGTATTGGTGGTGTATGAAGAATTCCCTTGTTAATTAAAACTTCATTTTTTTCACCATCAAAAACACACCCTATAAAATCCTCTTCTCCTCGTATTGATACTTTAAAGACAATTAGAAAATTTTTATCTGATGAGTATATAATGTCGCCGTCAAGAGCCTTAATAAATGATGGAGATATCTCAAAAATATTATTTTCACTTTTTTTGACGATATCAAAAACATCTAATGTGCTAAATGTAACTGATCCTTTATTATCTATCCATTCAGTATGGACACAACTTGTCATTATTGAACCACTATCACCACCTTCAGTATAATAATCCAGAAATTTTGGCCATTTTGCTTTTGTTATTAAAGAAGAACGACTATATATATTGATAAATTATAAGAAAAAATGGAAAATAAAAACAACTTACTCTTCTTTTACATTTAAAATTTTTCCAAAGAAATTGACAGAAGATGTTATCTTAAGATTTTTTACGATTGATACCATGGTTAAAAAATTGATTTCGTTACAAAAATTGGAATTAAATTTGATTAACGTGAAATAATAAAAAAAACGTTTGCAATAAAGTTAATTGGTAGATGAGACAATAAGTATACTGTTGGATCAATATGTATACTATATATGTCAAAGGTAATTACAAGAAAACGATTGATTTCTCATTAAAGACCTTGATGAATAAAATAAAATTTTACAAGTCATTATAAATTGATATTCTTAAGTCATCATCCTTAAAATGTTATAATCATATTTTTTACTGATATAAATAAAATGTTTAATGAGTGACACTTGAACCTGATGTAAAAGCTTTATTATTTAATTAATTGTCAAATTGGACATAACATATTTATTAAAGACATTAAAATATAAGTTCTAAAATAAAATTATATACAAAATTTTTCCAATAAATTTTCAATTACCCTTTGATAAGCCAATTTGATCTTAAAAACTTTATCATTAACATATTAGAAAAGAAACAAAATATGTTATAGGCATCGTTCCCTTTAACCCTAATTACATTTAATAGATAATTGCATTCAAACACTATCTTTAAACTGAACTATATTCTTATTTTAAATCATATATATAACATTTACACATATTCATATGTTTATACATATTTGAAACCATATTTTTTTACATTAAAATATTTTGTTTATATTCTTTTTGATTAAAATGTTATTACCAAATTCTCAACAACAAAAATAATAATTATTTTTAAATGTGAAATTTAATTAGTATTATGAAAATTAAGAATTGTATGGTATTAAATTAAAGGTATTTAGTAAAATTAATAAATACTTTTAAAATTAAAAACAACTAATATTATGGAATTAAAAAATTTTTTTAATCAAAGCTATATAATCTTTTTTTTCTAATCTTGAAAAAAATTGTAAAATAAAGCTCCAATATTTTTTTAAAATATGCATTATTAGCTAAATTATATGTTTTTTTGCTGCCAATTACGTCAATAATAGATTATGATTAATTCGATTACTGTAATCATTTTTTTAGTTATTCCTATATCTTATATCAAGATATAATGTTAAATTATATTTTACGTAAGAAAATTTTTTTGTCATTCACATTCTATAGGGAGTTAAATATTTGAATAAAATATCCAATCTTTCATGTACTTTATTTTTATTTGTACTTTTTGAAATCTTGCCTTAAAATTTTTTATTTATCATTATTCATGCGTAATAACATAATTTTTCTCTATTAAATAATAAAAAAATACAAGAATCGAGTAGATTTTCAGACAACTGAAAAAAACTATCCTACTAGACGTAGTTTGGTTTTATTCGAAAAAAAATATTATCATTTATTTTTTTAAATGTTACTTATTACCTTTATAAATAGGAATTTGATATGCATCTAATAGTGTAAACATAATTATCACTCTACACAGGAATATCAAATTAAAAAAAAAATTTTGTATAAAAAAAGAAAAAAAAATCATTTATTAATCTTCTAGTTCTTCTATTATGAGAATTATTTGTTTTATTTCTTAAGTTGAGTATAAAAATGAAAAAATTTATACAATTTTATTTTTTTGTGTATAAATTGTTAAGATATATCCTTTTCCTTCAAAATAGCTTAACTTAATATTTAAAAATAGTAATTTATCATAGCAAAATTATTTATTGTACTAATAATTTATAGTAAAGAAGTTGTATAGTTTATTGTAACTCTTACATACAACTATATTGTTTTAAGAAATTTTTTATTAATAAAAACAAAATAAATGTATGTATGTATAAATATTTATTTAAAGTTGTGATAAAAAATTAGATTTTTTTTTATATATTTTATATATAACATCATCTAATATGTTTACTTTATTTTAATTAAATGTTTAAAGTTAATTGTTACATATATCTTCTATTTTTTATTAAATAAGAGTTAACACATGAAATGTTTAGTAAAGCAATAATAATATATTTTTTATTCTCACTATAACTGACATATAATTTGTTTGATAAATTTTTTAGAAAAATTCATTAAATTTTATCACTACCATTTTAATATCGTTTTTTTGGATTTATTTAAATTTTATTTATTAATTTCTTTAGATTATACTTTTACTTTTGGCAATTTATTTATTATTTTTATGAGGAAACATAAAAGAATTCTTTAGTGATAACATTTTTTGACTTTTAAATTTTAGAATTTTCAATAAAAAAGAAAAAGTGGAATAATTACCTCTTTACAATAATCATGGCATTTCTTCTTAGAATAATTAAATAATACTTTAGTTTTAAAGATTTGATTGATTATATGTACAATTAACAACACACTTTTTATTATTTTATAAAATTATCATATCTTAAACTTGAAAGCATCATTTTTTTTTATAAATAGATAAGTGTATTGAGTATTTTTTTATTGTCTCTTAGACTTATTTTCTCTTATAATTACCATTATACTCTAAATAACACTGATTTTAAGTTGAATAACAAATTTTCATATACTCCTTTTTTTGCATATCAAAAACAAAAATGTTACAATGCTCTTATTTTACCCAGTTATTATGAATAAATTTATCCATATTTTTCATAATATACCCACCGGAAAACATATTAATTTTTAAAGGTTGCTAATCAAATTTTTTCGCTTAAATTGTTAATTTATATTTTTAAAATAATGAATTTTTTATCTTCCTCTTTCTAGTGTTATTTATGAATTTAAACACTATTAAAAAGGAAATTCATACTGTGAAAAAGGAAAAGTTATGGACATAATATTTATTATAAATAATCGTAAAACCATTTTTGGTCTTTATTGTTTTATGATAAAAAGATTATTTTAGTATTTTTTTTTTGATTAAATATTAAGATATATAAGGTACTTAGGACACATTTGAACATATGACCTTTTTATCTCGATTACGCTTTTTTCTAACTCTAAAAAAGTTTTTAGTGAAGCAATAAGTTTGACGAAAAAAATTAATGATCAGGAAAATTATCATGGATAAGGACTATTCTAAATAACTTTTAATAGATAAAATGTTTGTTTTTAGTGCTTTTTAAATATTGCTTAAATAAACCAAAAAATGACTTATAATTCATTCAAAATACTTTATTATTTTTAAACTTATTTACATATGGTTTAATTACAAAATAAAAGAAAAAAATTCAGTGTTTTATTTTGTTTAAAGATATTCTTTTTAAATTCCCTTTAAGTTAACTTTTAACTTTCTTAAAATTTCTAATATTAAAAAAGAATTAATTGCTATATTTTTAGAGAGGTGTAGTCATATAATGATTTTATTTTTTTCAAAGTTTACATAAAATAAAGTATTTTCAGGTAAATTTATATGATTATCATAAATTGTTATTAAAAGTCTAATACTTATTTTTATATAAACTTATACTTCATTATAGATGATAAAATCAGTTGTATATGTCAAGAATGAATTTATGTAATAACATTTCTGATGGATGGAATTATAGTGGATGTTTATTAACCTTATACCTACTACCATTGGTTTGTATTCTTGGATTATTACTAAATATAGCATGTTTAGCAGTATTTATCCTCCATCGGAAACATCCAATTGTCCCAGCATTAATATCATTATCAATATGTGATAGTCTTCAATTATTTTTTTCACTTTTTGTATTATATATCCCAGCTTTACATCAATTTTCAGGTATGTCTGCATTAAAAAATTATTATAACGTTTTAAAAGTTTGAATATTTTTTAAATTTCAATTACTTTATAAGATTAGAAAAACCAATCTTTGAAGTATAACATAAAAAATAAATTTGTTTATAGTCTTATATAAACCATGGAAAAATATATGAAAAAAATTTTTATGTGTACGGGAAATTTTTTAACACTAACTACCCTTCTACTAATAATTTATTTTCTCCTAATTTTAAAGTTTTAAATAGGAAAAATAATTTTATAAATGACACTAGGGTACAGCAATTAAAATTCAAAAATCATAATTATGCATTCTCACTAAATATAGTCACATATTTAATTTTATTTTTTCTACTAAATTTGTTAATAGATAAAATAAATATTATATTATCAAATAATAAAATGTATACAATTTTTACTATTAATATTTACGCGTTAAATATAACTTCAGGCAGTGAGTTTTCAAGTCGTCTAGGACAAATTTCATTTATATCCACAGGTTTATTTGGTCCTGTCTTATTAACAGCTAATTGTTCGTCAATATGGACAATGTGCTATATATGTATAAAAAGGTATCGTGTAATATCAAATCCCTTATCATCATTAACAGATAAGAATTCAAATTGGAAAATTTTAATTTGTATTACAATAGTTGCGTTTTTATTTAACTTCCGTAAATGGTTAGAATATGAATGGAAATGGATTGATCTTCAAACAACTGAAGATATTCTTTATAAACAACAAAATTATGACCCAAACAGAAAGTGGTTTTTAGCATATGAGTATAAAAAATTTATACATAATGTTAATTATAGAATTATTGTATGTTTTACGTATATTTTTTATGACGTTTTTTTAAAAAATCTTTTTTTAGTGGGAAATAGTTGTATATCCAGTTTGTGTATATCTTATTCCTTGTCTCCTTATATTAGTATTGCATGGAAGAATATTGACAAGTATGAGGGAGAGGCAAATTGAATCTGTTGGCCATAAACGTCGTCTAGCTCAGGAAAAGAGATCAGCTATGCTCCTAATTGCCATTGTTATTATGTTTTTTATCTGCCATACTGGTGGTTTAATTGTTAGACTTTTTGATTTTTCAAAATATCAAACTGTTTCATGGTTTATTTTTATGAAAGACACTGCTAATTTCTTATTTAATGTAAATTCATGTGCAAATCCAATGGTAATAATTAAATAACTTTTATATAAAACATATCATTTTTAGGTATACTTTATTTTTACAAGACATTTTAAAGATCTTCATTCGACATGGTCATCAACAAAATTAAAAAATAAACAACAAAAATTAGCTTCCAAAGAATTAAAAAATTTATTAATTAAAAATTCTTCAACTTCAGCGACACAACAAAATCATTATGATGGTGAAAAGAAAGGTATTTGAATAAATAATATTATTATTTTTTGTTATTCAACAAATGATAGTCTCAAAATACAACAAGAATAATTTTTTTATATCAATAAATACTATTGAAAAATATTTATATTTTACTTTTAAAAGAAATTAATCTAAAAATTTTTTATTTCATTTACATTTTACAATTAAATTATTAAAATGAATATTTTAAATATATAAATGACTAGGTAAAATTACAATCATTTAGTAATTTAATATTTTTAATTTAAAAACCAAAATTTCTAGAAAAGCGATTTCCAAATGGGTTGTTTATAAGATTATAACTAGCAAATTGTGGAATTCTATTATATTGGTTTATATTCATAAACCTTGGATCATTCGTCATTTCAGAGTATGGAAACATTCCAGATGTGTAGAAATTTTGAGTGAAATCTTGTGCCATTTCCACTCTATATTGCTCATTATTACCATATAAATTATTTCCAGGAACATAATATTGTGAATTTCTTAATCTTTCCTCATATGTTGGATTTCCATAGCCCATATAAGGACGATTTCCTGTGAGTGATTTTAATTCATTTATTCCACCAATACTAAAAATTGAATTAACATAGAAGATGAAAATTACAAAAATATGTAAAACGAACATATTAGATTATTTAAATTGAAACTAAATATTTTTGTAAAATATATCACCTTATATAACCATAATATTGTAAATAAATTAATCATAATGAAAACGTGGTGATTCGCCTAATTTATTATTATTATTATTTTTTCCATTGTGTTACTTCTAATTCAAATTTAACACTAAATTTTAATTCAATTGCAAAAATTTTTGAGTGTTAAAACATGATTTGAAGTTTTAAACAATTACTAAGATCCGGTTATGGAAAATATTTTTGATGAACATTTGGTATTTTTAATTGTACTATCATCGTGTTAGCCTAATCATAATATTTCACTTTCATTACATTTTCCTGCCAAAATTTTTATGAGTACAAAATGAACTTATTAGAATAACCTTCTAAAGTATAACTTTAATATTTCGTTAAGAATCATAAAATTCCGCCTCATAAATGTTATGTATATATTATTGCTACGGAATAAACTAATAGTCATTGTGTTTGAAATTTTATATTTATCTTTAAGATTTTCCTCCAATTAATCATTTTAAAAACAATTTTTTTAACAACTGATGATTATGATGCTTATTAATTTAACATTTAAACAATAAAACTAATGATGATAAAAATTGAAACGAAAATGTAAAATTTTATAAAAATACAATTCTTTTTATCTCTCATTTACAATAATACTTAATAATAAAACATAAAAAAAATTAAAACATGAAATTCAATCATTTAACTTTTTATTTATTTTTAAAAAACTTTTCACTTTTATAAACATTTCTACAATTTGTTCCCATCACTTCAAAGCAAAAGTCCAGTTTTATTTAGAGGATCTTTGAATAAAGTAATAATAACTACTTTAAATCTTCTCATCACATTTTCTCTATTATCAAATATTTTATTTACTTATTGTAAAAGTACCTTAACAAATCACAATTGACGATAATATCAGCTTACTTTATTACATTTGTATCAC
The DNA here is from genome assembly GCA_963280985.1 of Strongyloides venezuelensis. NCBI lineage: Eukaryota > Metazoa > Nematoda > Chromadorea > Rhabditida > Strongyloididae > Strongyloides > Strongyloides venezuelensis. The sequence continues at coordinate 6,060,274 of CAUJLX010000001.1, read as the reverse complement.
TTTATTTTAATTCTTGCACCTGTAAGAACTAAAAATAAATAAAACATTAACTTCATTTTATTTGTTAAAATATTTAAATATATCAATTACCATTTTTCATTGATATAATTTTTTTTATTATTTTTATTTGAGAATTAATTTTCCATATTATTTATAATGAAAAATTATTCTGCATATTGGTAGGAAAATAAATTAAAAATTTTTATAAAGTAAGCATAACATAATTCATGGAGATGAATCATTCACCATTTTCTAATTGTGATTATATTCAATTATTAAAACGTCCTAGAGAACAACCTGATTTTGTTGGTGATGAATCTGGTACAAATGCTGTATGGAAGTGCAAGGTAACTCTATAATTATTCGTTTTTTATTTTTAAAATTCATCTAGATAGTTTATTGGAGGATACGGAAGAAATTAATTCCACGTGTTGTTTACAAAGGAACAGTAAAAATTCAATATTCAAATTTACATTTAGAAGGTTTTATACCACCATTCAAAACAACTATACCACTAGTTTCAATATGTTATGTCGACGCTAATGAGAAAAAAAATTCACTATCAGTGAGAGGACGTTGGTTTGCAATAGAAATGTATGGAATTTCAAATATCCTTGAGACACAGGAGTGGCTTCGTTTCCTTATCGTTCGCCAAAGAATACCGCACTGTATATTGGGAAAAAAATTTGACTGGGAAAGTGATAATGGGAAGAATGGGAGTGACAACAATCGAATAGAAAATAAAATTGTACATGATGATAATATTTCAATGTATGATAATTTAAGTGTTACTGGTTTACCCAAGGTCCCATTATCATTAAAAAAATCAATTCTTGCTTGCTTACCTTTTATTGACAATAAACTTTTACAATGAAACTTTAATTTATTACAACGATATCATGATACATATTTATAGATATTTTATTATTATGTATATTTAAAAAAGATAAAGTTTATTTTGTTACTATTTATAATTTATTAATAGGTAAAGAAAAATTAAAGACAAACTTCAAATTCATCAATTTGTTCAAGAATTGTTATTTCATCATCATTTTTAAAAAAAATTTGACTATCATTAATATTAGATTTTTGTGGTAAAAAAGAGAAAAAATTTTTTTATCCTCATCACGGGGATTATTTTTTTCGTCTATAAAATGTTCTCCAATATCATCTTTTTCTTTTATCTTTAAATTTATTTACCACATTATCAAAAGTAAATTTTTTGTGCTGTTTATCACTCATTAAATTAAATGAGAAATAATCTTCATTCCTAAAAATTATCTTTTTAATGTGATTCTTTAGAGATATCAAAATTTAAATAATAAAAATAATTAATTAAACAAACATATTACCGTTTGCGGGTTGTTAAGGAAGTATATGTTGATGATTTAGGAATTAAGTGACAATCTTGACTTTTAAATTCATTATAATTTACAACATCAAAATTATCATTATTATTTTCATACTCATTATATTCATTTGACAATGTTATAGATCTTTTTAAATTATTCCTCTCCTCATCTTCAACAAAACCTTCATTTATTGAATGTTTTTGAGACATTTTTAATACCAACGTATCTACTAGAGATAAATCTGTTTCATTTAATCTTAAAAAAAATAAATTTACAGTTATGCTTATAAAGAAATACTAAACAATAAATATTACCTATAATTTTCTAATTTATCACTTTTTTCGTCATTTGCAGTTATCTTTCTAAGAACATATTTATTCTCGTCCTTATTCGCAAAGTCTTCCTGAATTTGCGTTATTTTTATGATTCCTGGAATTTTTGTCATACCATCTGATGTCATAGATGTTTTCTCAGAATTTAAGAATGATATTTTTGTTGATTTTGATGATTCTGTTTTAAAAAGTTTTTCTTTTTTGAATGTTTCATTTTGAATTCTTGTATCATCATCATAACTTATAACATCACAAGTATTCTTATCAATTTGATTAAAAGAACTACTAAAGATATAAAATTTAATAATCAGATTAGTTAAGATTGTTTAAATATTTTTATTTTATGTTCTTACGTTTTTTTGTCATACTTTGTTGAAGTTGAATTTTGAAAGGAGGATAAAGAAGTACTACTATTTAAGATAATTTGAAGAAATCTAATAAATCTAAATTCAATTAACAATTTTCTGAGATGAGATCTCATTTCTTTGTTAAATGAAAAATGGATAATTGGATTTATCATATGAGTAGTGGAATAAAAAAAGGAATGGAAAACACTTAACCATATGCTATTTTGTGTAATAACATGAATGTATAAATAATATGCTGTCATGTAAGAGAAAAAAATTACAGCAACGACGGAAATCTGTAAAAAAAAAATAAGAAAGAAAAGTAGATGTTTATGATAAAGGATTTAAAAATATTGTTATATTTTATATCTTTTAGGTAAGATACCTGAAATAGAATTCGTTGTTGTTGTCTACTTGACTTTCTTCCTGCCATATCTTTCAATTCATTACTTATATGTTTAGAACCCATTCTAACTGACATTTCAAGTAACATAGCACTAGCTTGAAAATTTCTAAAAAATGTTTATGTAAATATTAGATAAAAATAATTTATTGTTTTATTAACACATCAATTTTAACGATTTTAACAAAAAAGTAATATGTCAAAATTTATTTATCTTTTTTCATTAAGAAAATTTTTTTATTATTTTAAAACTTACATCCTTAAGGCTACTTTTCTCTTATGTTGCCTGTAAAGTTGAACTAGAGTAATGGGATTCGATATTGCTAATATACAAAATGCACTTATTTCTAAAGGGGTATATAAATAAACAAATATGTTTACATCTTTATAGGTATAATCAGTACTATCTAAAATTAGAAGAAAAAAATAAATAATTTTAAAAAATTGTGTTATATTTTTACTTTAAAAATATATATATCTTACCATCATTTTTATAACTGAAACTATAGTAACTATGAGCTTTAATTGGTGTAATCATGCAGCAAAAGTTAAATATGAAAAACAGGATATTTATAAAGAGAAAAATTGTCCAGCAAAACACTGTAAAACGAGAGATCCTTTGAAGTGTAATGATTTGATTGTACCTTGCATAGAGCATTATTGCAGTAAGTCTATCAAGACACATTGCTGCCATATGTCTAAATAAATAATTAAATACAATTAGTTTATAAAAAGAAGCTTACGTTAACGTGATACCCCATGCCGTCCAGTCTAAGATATTCCAAATTCTAACAGCAATCCATGGAAATATTGTTTTCTTTAATAAGATTGGTGGATAGAAATGTAATGTTGTCACTAATCCATGTATTACGTCAGCTACAGCCAATGAGAACATTAGTACAAAACTATAAAATAACATTTTTATATAAAAAATACAAATTATATTGTTATTATACCTTGGTTTTGTTAAATATTTATTTCTCAATAACACTAATACTAATAGAGCATTTCCAAAGATAGCAAAAATTCCAAGTAATTCAAGACATAAAAATAATATAATATCAACAAAACATGGAAATTCATCTTTCAACCCAATAGATTTCAATTCATTCACAATATCCATTTTGCTAATATTAAACATTTTTTCAACGCTTTGATATCAAGGACCAGTAAAATTTTATTTTTTATTATATTTATTATAGAAATAATATTATTTAAACCATATTTAATTGAAAAAAAGAATATTAGAAAAAACAATCATTTACTTCTTTTTTAGATTAAAATGTATCTTAAAAAATAGAAAGGGTACTAATATTTGTGTTTTCAATTCTCTCTCATTGACTTATAATTTTTTTTCCTTTTCAACCGTTACCATTAATGGTTGTAGTTAAGCTTTAATAAAATTTTATTATAATAGCTATTGTTTCTTTCAATCACAGTGGTCTAAATCAAATTAAAGAAATTACACATTTTTTTCTTTTTTAAAACGGATTTTTTTTAAAGCAAATAAAATGAAAAAAAGTAAAAAAAAGATTTTTAAATAAAAATAAATTATAAAAAAAGGTTATCATGTACAACTTTATCCTTTACAAAAAAAGATATTCCTCTAATCTTAATAAAACGCATATTTTTTATATAAACTTGTCAAGTATTTTATTTTAGAAACGGAGTATAAAAAATTTTTTTTTAAGAAAAATGATACTGAAAATATATCCTCACAACATATACATATATAAGTATTATAATGTTAAACTTCACATAACTTTCCTTATAACAATGGCACAAGGGATTTTTTTGATAAAAAATTGAATTGTATAAAAATCATAAGATTTTATAGTTAAAATGAATGAAACCTTTAAGAAATATAATGTTATATATTAAGAAAAAAGAAAATGTTTTTAATTTTAATATTAAATGACCTTTAAAAGTGAATATATATATTTATTAAAATTAAAAATTACACAAAATTTGTTATTAATTTTTATGGCAAAATTTTTTTTATCATCATATTACTAATAAATTAATAGTGAATGCCAATTAAACTTTACAAAAACATTATAACTTTTTTAAAGTGAGTTAATTACAATTTTAAATATAGTATAAGGAACAAAAAATGCAATTCTCTTATCTACTAATTTTACATGCACTTAACTCCTGCTGTCTCCTTTCTCTCTTTTCTTTTTTTACTCCCTTCATAAATTATTTTTTAGGATGCTTTTATAAAATAAAGGTTATTTAAATTGAAAGTTTATATTGCATTATCTTTTTTTTTCTAACATTTAAAAGATATAATAAAAAAAGATATTTTGGATTTAGATTTTTTTCCTATAGTTATAGTGTAGATAAGATAAATGGAGTGAAAAAATGAAGTAGATACATTGGAGAAAAAAGATATAAGTTTTTCAATGAAAAATAAATTCGTCAGTATTAACAAAGTTCAATTACAGTAAGGTTGATGATTGATAAGTTACAATTAATGATACGCCCTATTAATGGAAATGAAAGATTATCAGAAAAATTAATAAAACTGTTTTCTAATAAAAATTATCAGTTATCTTACATCACATTCTTTTCTAACTAATCTTCAGTAAATATATTTAAATATAAATATATATTTTGCTCAATAAAATTAGTCATAAAAATGAATATGTATGCAGATAAAGTTTGATCATAAATTTGTTATCTAAATAAATCTTACCAATAAAATATTATAATAAAAAAGGTAAAAATGAAATATAAAAGTACCTTTTAATGCACTAAAAATATTATATAAGTAATATTTTTATTTTTGTATCTTATTAACATTTTAATACAATAAATATGTAGATAAATTTTATTTCATTCCAACTCTCTTCTTACACTCCTTAATTTTTAATATTATATTAATTTTTATAAATTTATTTTGTATTCTACTCAATTACTTTAATAATCTACTTAACTTTTTTATACCATTTAATTTAGATTATATTATGAGACAATTTTTATTTGGGTTGGTCGTAATAGGTTCATTATTACATATTATATTAGGTAACTACTCTTTATCTTTACTGCTACAAGAATATGATGTTGGAATGGGATACCTTAATAATGGCTCTCATTGTAATCCATTTTGGTTTACTGGACTGAAATGTAATATTCAATTAAAAATATGTATCTCATTATTCTCTGATAAAAGTGCAGTAGCAAATTGCCAAAGTGAAGGGGAGAAATCCATCAAATCAATGGATAGACTTAGGGCAAGTTTCGAACAATTCTAATTCTATTCAATTTGGTTTGGGAAAATATAAAGATTGGATAAATCCATTATTCATTACAAGTAATGATGAAGTTTTTGCTGTATGTTACATATAATAATCTTTATTTATTTATCTTTGATTTATTAAGGGTTTCTCATTATCAGTAGAAGCTTATAACATTAATGGTAATGATGTTCAATTGATTGACTCATTTACACATCAATTTGCTGGCCCTACAGATATTAGTGATTCTGCCCCATTTACTCATATAAGAAATAATAGTCTATTAGATCCTACCTTAACTAAAGTTTCATGGATTGTTAGTGGTCCTGTTTTAGTTACAACAACACAAAAACCGAAAATAAATGGTATTTTAGATTGTAATGATTCGCCTATTACAGAGGGAAAATTAACATTAAATTATACTACTTCTTCATTTGATGTATACTGTGATCCTGGCAATAATAATTCATCATACACTGTTATACAAGCTAGAGGACCAACTAGTAGTAGTACTGATTTCAATAAAAATTATACTGAATATGAAGGTTTAATTGGTACAATAGAAAAAAATGGTAATTTTTGGATTGGATTAAAAAATATGAATACAATTACGAGTAATGGACAATATCAATATGCTATGAGGATTGATTTATGTTGTGGGAATCAATCAATAAAAACCATGTATTATAGTAATTTTGTAATTGGTGATACAAGTACAAATTATTTATTGACTGCTACACCACTAGATCAAGGTATTGGTTTAGGATATGGTCCATCAGGAATATTTGACATTAATGCAACATTTAGTACTCCAGATGCTTATACAAATGATGCTAATGGTTTTCCTATTGATTTTTGTGATATCTTGGTAGATCCTAAAAATTCATCAATAAAATGGGGCACAGGAGGTTGGTGGTATGGTTCATGTGGTAATAATCTTAATGGAAAATATATACCAAATAATAATGGAAGTTGTTCAACAGTTGATTTAACTAGAGAAGATTCAATAAAAGCTTCATCTCCAGGTATAGAGATGTCAACAAGTCAGCAACAAACTGGAACATATGCATTTGATGGTATTTCATATGATAAAGTTAGAATGGCTCTATATAGAAGTGGTAATCCACCTACTGGAACTAAAGATTTCTGTACCTCATAAAAATACCAAATTAATATATAAAATAAAATTATTCTAATGTTGTTAAGTAAATTTTTCCAGTAACCATCTGTTAAAATATCTTAATTGTTACATTAATTTATTTCTTTAATTATAATTTTTACTTTTTAGATGTATATGAAGAATTTTTTAATTTTATTATCAGTAAGTATCTTAGAATTATAAACGAAGCGATTAAATTAAAATTATTTTTAGTTGATTTGTGTTCCAACATTTATATCATCATTATATAGTATAACAATATCGTTAGCAACATTAAATGTCTCTGGATTTTTAGAAGATGGAAGAAACTGTAGTAGGTTTGCTAATGTTGGCATTGAATGTAATCCACAACCGAAAATATGTATTGAGAAATTAACAACCTCCTCAAATGATACAGAGCATTGTTCACAAGGCAATTTTCAAGATTTAGGTGTTTTTAATGGTAATAAAATAAAATTTAATACTCAAAAATGGTTCAATTCTTGGTACAACCCACAAATGACAAAATACTCTGACTCATATGATGGATTTAGATTAAAATTATTTATTTATAATGTTGATGGTACATACTATGAAAAAATTGGTTCTTTGATGTGGGATTTCCAGAAAAATGATACTGGAGCAACTACACCCGTAAAATATACTTCAACAAAAATGAAGAATGATAAAGCTATTGATGAATTTTCTTTATTATACTCTATTCAATAAATTATATAATAAAAAAATTATAATTTCAGATCGAGTTTATAGATGTCATAGAATGAATAAAAAATAAAATTGAAAATATTTTAATAATTTCAAATATTTCTCCTTTATCAATTTTTTCTGATACAAAAATGTATACAAAAAAAAATAATATATTAATAATATGCTATTCATCATAAACCATCTAGCATTTTCTTATTATCTTCCAATAAAATATAACGACTGTCTCTTACCATTTTTGTTATTATATCATTGATTTTTCAAGTTCAGAAACCATACAAAGAAATTTTCTAAATTTTGGCTGTTCAAATAATGCTTGACCTTCACTGGTAAGGCAAAGTGTCTTACATACTTTGAATGATGGTGGTGGTATAGTTACTTGTTGCTGGAGAAGGTATGAACGTATGATATCTTCAGCTGATGAAGCACTTCCAATGGTATTATAATTGTTATTAGATTGAAGAAGTGAATTATTTAATGGTAGTAGGTAGTTGTTATTGTTTGAGGATAAAGCAGAAAGAAGAAGTGAATTTGATGGCGTTATATGTTGGTTTTGTTGGTCATAATCATGTGGGAAGTCAACTTGAACGGAAGGTTGTTGATTAATCATGGAAACTTGACAAATAACATTTCTTTGGTTCTCTGTACCTTCTGATTGACGGTGGGTGTTTGATGAGTTGCTGTTGTTATTATTTGTAGTTACCTGTCTTGAGAAAACACTCATAGGTAATTGGTGATTTTGTTGAAGAGTATTCTCATTTGACTGTACATTTGTATATGAGTTATTCGTTTGATTTTGAATAACTCCATTATTTTGAAGAATGGTTAAAAGTTGTTGTTGTAAGGTAAAATCAATATTATTCGACGTTTGTTGGCATTGATAATTATTATTTCCTTGATTAGATATCATGTTTAATAAATAATTGTAGTCATTAACAGATAAGTTATTTTGATTATTATTTCCATTATTATGATAACGATTGTAATCACTATGTGAGGGTAAATTTCCATTACTAAGATCAGATTGTTGGATTGATACAATTGATAAATTGACATTTTTATTATAGTCAGTTGTAAAATTTTTTTGTGATGTAACATTCTCCTGAATAAATGGTCCATTTGTCTTCTCAACTATAGAAACTGTATTTTGTGGATCAGGTGGTGGTGGTTGTTGGTGTCCAATACTCTCTTTAATCAATGAATCTTCCATTTTTGGTATTGTGGTATCTAGATACTCATCGTCACTTACTGATAAATCCATATCAAAAACATTATCATTTTTATCATCTCTTAAATCACCATCTTTATCTTTAATATCTTTTGGGGTACCTTTTCTTGTCTTATAATTACTACGCTTTCCTTTTGGTACCATATCAATTCCCTCAACAACCATAAAACTATCGTCAGAGGAACAACGACTTGCAGTACTATTTTTTGGTGATGGTGTACTTGACTTTTTAGAACTCGGACGGCTATTTCCCTAAAATTGACCAACAATAATGAAATAAATTTTATTTACGTAGACGAATTATTAAAAATTACCTTTGGACAATCTTTTTTCAAAGCACTAACAATTTGCATTACATGTTTTCTTCCAGGATTATTTGTTTGAATGAGATTTATTTGATCAGCATTTCTTGTTTCAGGGTTATCTGACAAGAGTACATATTTTGGTTGTGTATCATTACTTCCACCAACGGCTTCTTGAAATCTAATTTGTGAATCATTCATTGATCTTTCTGTTGGGATGGGGAGACAATCAGCATCTAAATAAAAATAAATATATAAAAAATAAAAGAAATCTACCATACCACTAATAAATCTTGGAAATACACGAAGACGTGTATTACCATTTTTAAATTGAACAGGCTTAAGGACAAGTCCAGTTTCATGAGCGCGAGCACGATAACGGCGAATAATAGCGTTAGCACGCATTGACATAACATGTGCGCACTAAAAACAATTTTACTGTTATTTAAACAATTATCAACATTTTTTAAATTATATATGTGTATGAGTGTTTATTTATTTAGTTAAAAAATCCTAATTGAAATAAAACTTTAAAAAAACAATTGCATTAAAATGATAACTTACCGTCTTACACGTACATTTGTTGTAAGGACAATAGCTAGCATGTCCCCTTAATGTTACTTGTTTGTTATGTCCTTCACATTTACGGCAAAATAATATTCTACCGTTACCCGATTTTTTTCCAGAATTTTTGCGAGAAGAAATTTTTGAAATTCGGGCACGATTTCCTGAGGAATTTTCGGGAGAATTTTCAACAGCAAGAGATGGGCTTTGAACAGTCTCGTTAGCAGTAGCTGTATCTTCAGCAATTGCACTATCAATATCTGAGGTTAAAAGTGCAGAATCAACAACAACATTTGCTTCTATAGCAATATCATCGTCAACAATCATTTGAGTTCCAATTTCCATTTCACTAAAGAAAGGACAAATTTTAATATTAAAAATTGTGTTTAATGGATGAAAATCAAAGTCACTGACCTCATATCTTTATTTCTCAATAATTTTCTCCACTATGCTGTACGAGAACAGTCAGTGTACCACAAAAAAATTTGATCAGGCTATGGAAGCCGTCACTTAAATTAGTGCTTTGTTTCTAAAATTTTTTAACATACAAACAAATATAAATTAAAACAACAACATTAAAAACTTAAACACCATTGAATAAATAAAACTTTTATTTTATTTAAAATATTTGTCAAAATTATTTAAAATAATTAAAAATATTTAACATTATGTTAAAAGGTAAAAAAGCGATTAAAATAAATAAAAAAAGTAATTAATGTTTATTACATTAAATACGAAGATGAAACATAGAAAAAATATTTGATTTATGGAAAACAAAAAAAATAGCGTATTGGTTAAATAAATAGTATTATTATGTAAGATACATTCAATTTTAAATATAACTTTTGGTAGTGATAATATATACATAAAATAAAATTATTTCATATGACCACGCTAAAATTTTATCAAATATATTATGATTGAAAAGTATATACGATGATTTTTCATTAGTTTGGCAACATCTTTATCGCAATCTTATTAAGAATATTTATCTTTGAACAAGTATAATAAATAAAACGAATTAAAATGGTTGCAGTTAATATAGAACGCGCAATCTTCATAAAATTTCAACTAAAAACTGATATGGAAAAGAAGAAATTTTAGTTATCTTTTTCTTAAATTATACTAATAGTACAACATAACTTCACTTTTGATTGTTAACACATGCCTTAAATTGTTATTTTACATTATTTTAATGTTTTTTTGGGTACGAAAAAGGCTAACAAATTAAAACATATTTGAATGAATGAGAAAAAATAAAAATTTTTGTCAAATAATCATTTACATAAATGTTGATATTTAATACATTATTATATTATCAACATACAAAAACTTTATACAAAGATTTGGTTAATGATAAGAGAATGACTAAAAATTTCTTTATTTATTGTTTTTTAAAAAGGACAAGGGGAGGAAAAAAATATTATAATCTTTGAAATATATATTATAACAAAAACTTTTTGATAAAAAATAAATATGTATAAACTACTTGCTGGTATTTTCAAAAATTATAAAAATTTTTATTTTAACAAAGTCATATCACCAGCTAGTTTATATTTTTATTGCGCCTTTGGGTGTGCATAAAAATGTTTAAAATCATGCATTAATTAATACTAAATGTATATAAATTTTGTGGTTTGTAAGAGACAATGAAAAATATCAATCTTTACTTTTTACGTGGTATATGCTGCGCTGTATACATTTTTACCAGCCTTGATCTTAACCTGTTGTAATTGCATAAAATTTTTCTTTTTTGTCTTTTATCATTTTCAATCATACCATTTAGTATCATTATATTACTCAATAATAAAAAAATTTTTTTATTAGCTACTCAATTTTTAAATATTTTTTTTGAACTTATGAGTTCTCAAAATCACATGGTTATAAGGAGAATAAAATCAATTAATTACATCAATTTTTTATTATTTTTTTTATAATTATGTAAAAATTTGTTATTATATAATAATATATAAAGTACAAAGTTTGATAAAAAGGTATTATTATAAACTTTTTATACTAGTGAATAATTTTATAAATATAAATTTATATAATATATAGATAGTAGTGATAAATAATAAAAGTAGCACGTAATACTTTATAATTACATATATTAGAAGATATATAATAACTTATCATACCTAATTTGTACCTAAAAATGTAATCTTTCTCTCCCATTCCTTCTTTATGTCATATCCTAAAACGTCATTGAAAAGTAGTAAAACGAAGTTAAATCATGTTTCAATAAAATTTTACAGCAATTCCTTAAATTTTATTCTTTGATTTCTTTATTTGATTCTTCAACGTCATTTTTAATAGATACCCATAAATATAATCATATAACAAAGATCATAATTTAAAGGAAGATAAGAATTTAAATCAACCAAAAGTAAAAGAAATGAAAAAAATTCACATTCAAAAATTTTTTTCCAACCTATAAAAATAATAAATTTAAACCTTACAAACTACTAAACATATTGCCAAATCAGACGAAACAATTTTAAACGATTATATTTATGATTTTCATATGAATAATATTTATATTATGTAAATAATAAATATTTAGTGATAAATTGTTTTTTTCTTCAAACTGTTGATAATAGATAAATTAGTTATAAAAATAAAATTAATTGTGACATACAAAAATTTGTTATCATAAAATTTTTTATAGTTTTTGATAAAGTTTGATTATTCTAAAAGTTATTTTTTTTATGTACCGTAATTGAATTTTGCGTTAAATAAATACATCAGTACATGCTTTTTTGTTTAAAGAATTTTAAAAATGATTGTGATTTAATGAATTTTTATAAATTATTGTAAACAATGATTATATATCAAATGAATAATTAATACCGATTTTGATATTTTAGTGCAACATTAATTTTTATAAATCATGTGAATGTTAATGAAAAAATGTGATTTTTTAACACGATATTAGTTACAAAATTTTTATATGTGATATGCCAGTTTAAATAAATTCCTGTTTTCATTTTACCTTAATCCACCATTCACAATTTTTTCTACTCATTTATAAGTTTTTATATTGTTTGAAGCATGTCAAATCTCTACATTAGACATTTTCACTACCGATTACTTTTTTCCATGGATTAACCGACATTTTTTAATCTCTAAAGCTTATAAGCTCTAAAAAAGGTCGAATTATTTTAGGATTTATGGGTATATAAAATGGATATTTTTAAATATCCTAGTTATTGTAAATTTTACTCTATCTAAATTGACTTTTTTTACTATTTCAAAAATTATTTTACGAATACTACAAGAAAAGTTTTTAAAAATTAAAGAAATGATGTTTGAAAAAAAAACTTCTTTACTTATGTTTATAACACTACTACTACCAACAAATATTATTTTATCTGTAAGTTGAAAACAATTTCAAAATTTCAATTTTTTAATTTATCATAATTAGAGACCCAATGAGTTGAATGAAGGTCCTGAAAATACACCACAAATAGAGGAACAAAGAGATGGATTTTTTTATCAACAACAATTAAATAGTGTAAGTTTATTTTCCATATTTTTAGCACACATATAAAAGACCAACTATTGTTCATTTTAATAAATCATTTTTTTGTAGTTTCCGAATCAAGGCATGATGTCTACTATGACAATACAAAATCCTTCTTGTAAGTATAGTTTGAAAAAAATCATACTATTTATTTATTTTTTTATTATAAATTATAGTAATAAATTTCGATTTTAATTGTAAATGTGTTGCAAAAGTTAATTCAGCGGTAAATTCACCTGCTCCAATAGATGCTAATGCTCAAGCACAACAACAAATTCAACAATTACAGGAACAAATAAAACGTTTACAGGAGACAGTAAGAAAAACACAACAAGGGTCAACACCGTTTGAAACTTTTGCTAATACGTTATCGTTAGCTGAGGGTTTAGATTGTTCGTGTAGTGGTTCACAAAATGGCGGAGGAATAAATCAAATGGGAGTTCAAACTTTTACTGGTACACCAAATCAATTTATAAACCCAAGTCAACTAAATCAACTAACAGGAATTGTACAACCATCATTACAAGGTGGAATTTCTAGAAGTGGTCAACTTCCTATCGCAACAAGATATTCACCTGTATCAGAGTATGGAATGCGTAATAATCCATTCTTTCCATAAATAATTTTACTATTCCCTTTATCATTTATACATTAATGTTATATATTTTTTATTACTTTATATCATTTTTTATTATTATAAAAATGTCTGTAAAATATGACATATTATATAAATTAATTTAATATAAAATTTTTTAAAATACTATCATTTTTATCTCATAAATTAATCTTTTTTTTGTGATTTGATAAACTAAAAATTTTTACATTGACAGATAATGAAGTAAACAGTTTACGGTTATTTGCAATCTGATTATTTTGATAAAAATGATTTTTTTATAATTTCAAATAACTGTAAGATAGATAATAATAAATAGTTCAATTTTATAGGAAATATAATAAAAACTACCATTCTTATCAAATAAATAAAGTAGTTTTTTTTACATTTTTTAAAATAGTTATATTTTTAAGATCATATAATATATTTTTAATCATCTTATTAATAATTATAAATATATATCATATTGAAAGTCTTATGATATATAATATTTATTTGAGAAGTAATAAAAATATTAATTGTACGATGTTGATCAAAGATTATATGTCGTAATCACTTAATTTTACATCATTATTTTAAAATAAAAAAAACTATTCTAGAATCATGCTGTAAAAGATTATTGATAAATATTTCGTTCTAAACAAAAAAATATCATATAATTATAAAATAACATAATTTAATTAATTAGATAAGTCAAAACATATCAATCAGGTTAAACCCAAATAATTTATTTAAAGGAATGACATAAAAAGATAATTACCACGTGAAATTAAGACATGCGTAATTGATAAATTTAAATGATAATTATGCAAATATACAAGATTGTCATGAAAAAGTATATTTTATCAGAACGAAAATGAAAAGATTTACCTTAATTGTAGTATTTAATTTTTTTTAACCTTTCATTTTATACTCAATGCTTATCATTAAACTTAATTTTCTTATCATTTTATTTTATAATAAATTTAGCAATACCAAAATAGTATATATAAATGAACCATATAAATATTTTCAATTCTCGAATAAAATTTTAAATTAAACACAAAATCATAATCAAAATATATGACCTTCGTACATGTGAAAAATTTTTTACACACTAAATTAACTTAATATTTAAAAATAATATAAATTTGTTAAGAAAATGTTTTTACTTTTAGTCTAAATTTGTTACTTTATTACTATATGCTTCAATTTTTAATAGGAATAAATTATTTATATAGTTTCAATATAACCATCTAGTGATTTGTCAGTTGGTTATAGTATAATTTTTTTTAACCACTACCATTCTTGCTTCATTAGGTTTTACCATTAAGTATTTCAATTTTTAAAAAGTTTACTGTTTTATTAATAAAAATTTATTTAATCTTATCATGTGATATATATTTTTTTAAAATTTTGTATTAAAAAGTATAGTTTTATCATTTTTTTAAATCAGAAGATATTTTTTGTTTTTTTTTCTGTAAAAATAAAAATAGAGGTATTTATATAAATATATCAAATTTCACTATTATTTTTCTTTAGTTTTTGTAGAAACAAATTCTTAATTAATTTGTTTATTTGATACTTTTGATTGAGCCATTCTTATAAAAGTAATTAACATATAATACTATACAATATTTTGGTAAAAAAATAATACGATCTATATGGTAATTTTAAAAAATCTAATAGAAATTTTTAAAAGAGAAATATGCATTTATAGTAATTTTAATTTTGGTAATATTAATATCCAAATTTTTTGTAAAAAAAATATATATAAGACAGCATTTATATTATTTTTCATCTCTTACTACTTTTAATAATTCTTTTTTTTTTGAATTTAAAATACCAATAAGATACTTAGTTGTATCAAAACATAAGGATACAATTAATACATATCAATTTCAACTAACATCTCGCTAATCTGGTTTTACCTATATTTTATTACTTCAGAACAATACTTCAAATTTACATAACAACAACACAATGGCTGATGTTAGAAATAACAATGGACTCTGCAGGGAACAGCTTTTAAAGCACGAAGAAGATATTTCACCTATTTCAAAAGATGCTTGGAAAAATCACCCACTCTTTAGAAGAAAAGTAGAGTAAGTTTAATTTATACTTATATTAATTATTTAACTACTAATTTAAGTCCAAAGAACTATGATGACATTGCTGAGATAACATCGTATATTAAAAAGTTAGCCAATTTAGATACCATACCAACACATGGCATTATCTGTGGATCAGGTCTAGGTGGCATTGGAGATATTATTAGCAATCCCATTGTTATACCATATTACAAGATTCCTGGTTTCCCAACACCTAATGTTCCCGGACATAAGGGTAACTTGATATTTGGATACATTGATAAAAAGTACGTTGCTTGTCTTCAAGGAAGATTTCATCCCTATGAACATGATATGGATATGGCACTTTGTACATTACCGATACGTATATTACACCTACTTGGTGTCAAAACTCTTATAGCATCAAATGCTGCTGGTGGGATAAGTGACAAATTTCATTTCGGAGATTTAATGGTTATTAAAGATCATATATTTATGCCTGGTTTATGTGGATTTTCACCATTCGTTGGATTGAAAGATCAACGTTTTGGTGCGAGATTCGTCTCAGTCCATGATGCATATGATTATAATTTAAGAAAATCAGCTCTTAAAATTGGTCATGAACTTGGCCTTCGCATTTCAGAAGGTATATATGTAATGTCAAGTGGACCACAATATGAGACACCAGCTGAAGTAGTTTTATATAAAAATGTTGGCGCTGATGCACTTGGTATGTCAACATGTCATGAAATTACTGTTGCAAGACAATGTGGAATTAAATGTTTTGCTTTTTCACTTATTACCAACATTGCAAATACTGATGCTGATAAATCAGTAGTTGTTTCACATGAAGAAGTCCTGGAGACATCTGCAAATGCTTCTGCTCGTGCATGTAATTTCGTTATGAAGTTTCTTGAATCAATTTAATATTAGTTAATTCAAATATCTGTCCATACATAAGTTTATTATTTTTTTACATGATGATAATATTTCTATGTATAATAAAATTAAATGTATAAGCAAGCAAATTTGTATATCTTAACTCTTTTACTTTTAATTCTTCATTTATATATAACTTTAATATATATGTATATAAGAGCTTAACAAAACACCTTTTGATAGACAATCAAGAAAATTGATTATATCCATTATTATAGATATATTATAATCAAAATGTTTCTTAATTCTTAAAATGATGTGTTTATTCCTCTACCAATACCCTTTGCCTTTTTTTGCAAAATATAAATGTACAAGTATAATTTTATCTTTTCAACATCTCATTAACAAAGAACAATACATTTTATACCATTTTATAAATGATGACATTTAAAAAAATTGTTCATCACTTTTTGCACTTTTATATTGCTTATATTTAAATATCGTAAGATATAGTAGTATAATAAATTTCTAATATACATATTGTATGCCTTTTCACTCCTTTATATAACTATTGAAAATAGTTTCATACTTTTAATTTTTGAGAAATTTTTAAGTAACAATAAAATTATTTTTGTTAATACCTCTCTGTATAATAGTTAATATATAATATCTTGGAAATTTAATTGTTTGTATAATTACATAAGTTATATTTGAAAGTTTTTAATGGAAATTTTAACTACCTTAAAGTGCAATTTTAACTATTAGAAATATATTATCCTGCAAAAATCACTATCAAATGATATTTTAACACATATAATGCCCCTTTCATTTTACATAACCTCTTGTACATTCCAATCTATTCTTCTGTTAAAAACTACTTTTCTTGGACATCTGTTCATTTTGTAGCATAAAATTGTTAATTTATCAGTTTGTTATCATTGGTACACCATTAAAACTATTTGTGAATGCGATAATATACATAAAAATTAAAAGTTCTTCAAGTAGAAAGTTAAGCTTTATTATAGTGATATTGAGTAAAGAACATTCTTTTAAGGTTGATTAGTAATCTCCTGTTTGTCATTAGATTTTTCCTTTATGATTATAAAAATGATTTTTATAAATTTGTTACAATGTCTGTATCATATATAATCACCCTCATTACTTGTTTCTTTTATGTAACTTTATCACAAATAAAACAAAAAAAACAATTTTATGTATTTTTTTAAACAATAAATCTATAAATATTTATTATGATTCATGAATCAATTGACTTAAAAAATGCTAACATTCCAAATAATATGTCTTTTTATCTATTATAATATCAAAATATTTAAAAAAAATTTTGTTATTATTGTAATATGAGAATTAAGTAAATGCCATTACAATATATATAAATGTTACATGTCAATTGTAATACTCACAAATTGACAACAATGTCATTTTAACTTTATTTAAATTACAGTTTAAAATAAATATATTTAAACAATGTGATCTTATTAATTTTATTCTCAAAATGTTTTTAAAGTTCTTAAATTTTTATATATTCAACCTATCTATCATATAAAAAAAAGTTTTTCCGAAATTATTTATATTCCTACTCTTTATTTCGAATTTTTTTACCACATATAAAGTTAAATTCAGAAAGATTGTTTTTGCGATTAGTTTTTATTTTTAAGATTATTTACATTTTCCTTGTTTCAAAATAGAAAAAAATTATCATAAAATCATTTTACCTTACTTTTTTTTACTACTACAAAATTACATAAAATGTTTGTTTTTAGAGGTGTTAAAATAGTTTGATGAATCACTATATCCTTTCTTAACATTCCTTTGCCATCTATTTTATATATAAATATTATTATGCACATTTTTTGTCTATATTATTTAAATAAATTTAAAAGAATTTGTAAATGACATTTATTTTTACCAATATAATAATATATAAATATTTTATATATTATAGTAAAATATTATTAATTGTTTCTGTATTAACAAAAACATTAAATCTTAACTTTAATAAATTTAAACATTGTGAGAATATCTCTTTTATATTTTATTATAATTAAACAAATATCTTTTGTATATACTTATGTATATAAATATTATTTTTTGTTTTCTTACAGTTTATATTGTCTTTGGAATTTTATAGATTTAATATTTCCCCTCCGTCATTATGGACAGGAAAAGTTTCACTGAAAATTTAATTCAACATTCTCAAGGAAGTGAGAAAAATATTAAAAGTGGTAATGAAGTAAAATTTATAAAACCCGAAAGTGCCTTAAAAGGAAAATCATCTACCTCACATCCAATTCAACATGTCAAATTTAAGTTAGGTGCTGGTTAGTTTTTTATTTAAATTCTTTTTATTTTATTTTTTTGAAAGGTGATGACGATGGAAATTGTAATGAGGAGAGAGCATTAATTAGTGATTGTGAATCTAATACTGAACATATAAATTATCAAAAAGATAGTAGAAGAAGTATAGTACAAAGTTTTAGAAATGATATTGATGAAATTGGATCTAAATCAACAATCAATTCATTGGATACACCTGATTCAATTCATGATCACAGTCATTATTACCATGATATTAATCCTGAAATACAAGATAGAGAGGTTCTTGTTGAGTTGTTTGATTTAAAATACCCTAAAAATGGTGAGAAAAATAAGTTTTGGAAAGAAACAGCGCGTTGGTTAAAGTATGAAGAGGATGCTGAGGAGATAAATAATCGTTGGGGTCAACCACACGTCGCTTTTTTAAGTTTTGATTCATTAATACAATTACGAAAAGTTATGAGTAAAGGAGAATTTCATTTTGATGTTGATATAGGAAATTTTAATGACTTATCAAATATTATTGCTCAATCATTATTTACAGAAGGTTTACTTAAATGTGACCAAGCTGATGGTATAAGGCAAATGAAAGACATTCTAACATTAAATCACAAGTCAGTAGGTAGAAAACCATCAAGAAGTAATACTCAAGGTAGTTCAATACTTTCAATTAACTTTTCAAATAGTTTTTCAAGAAATAGATCAACATCGCAGACACGTTCAGCCTCCTTCCAAGCAAAATATTCATTAACGTCTTTAAAACCTACTAATGGTGGTAATGAGACAGTGAAGTTATTCAAAAACATTGAATCCAATAAATTTAATGAAAATCGTAGTTTTCCAAATCTTAGAAAAATTAATGAGACACGCGATGGTGTTCAAGAGGTTGTAGATAAACCTAAAAGGCGTCAATCAGTCTTCCAGATGTTTTCTGATAAGAGCTCCTCTGATTTAATGGAAAAGAAAAATTCGTTTTATCATAGGTATGATGATTTGTTTAAAAATCTACCTGAAGGTTGCGAGAAGGCAAATGTTTTGTGTGGTTGTGTTCCGGATATGCCTAAAGCAAGATTGGTTATGGTTCGCTTAAAAAATGCTATATACATGGATGATTTCTCCGAATCTAATCTCCCTTTGCGTTTTGTGTTTGTTGTTCTTGGTCCTGTCCTTCCAGAAGGTAGTTATCATGAATTAGGTAGAGCTTTATCAACACTTATGGCAAATCCTGTAAGTTTTATCTATCACACATTTTTAAAAACTTTTAATCTGACATTTTTTTGACATAACATTTATATAAATACAATAATTATAGGAGACAAAATTTAATAATACCTCCATATCACTTGTTTTTTAACATATTCCTATTATTATATTTTAATTTGATAAAATATAAACACATAATTAACTTTATCAAAACTAAAATATTTCAAATGTATTGTTAAAAAGATTAACATATATGTAAAAGGAGAAGAATTTGTATACCGCTTTGGTGTAAAAAATACTCTTTTTAAATGATATTTGTATAGATAATATTTGTTTAATGAAAAGATATATCAGAATAAGGGAATATACATATGTATAATAATAATAATATTGATAAGTAAAATTGTAAACAGAAATATCTCAAATCAACTTTTATTTTAACTAACTATGTTATAATAATAAAAATTATTGTAATATTAATACTTTTAATTGACTAACCTTTATCCTTTTTTTAGTAGATAAATATCTTTTTTTTAATATTTATATTGAATTAAAAATAATATGACATCAAATGTTAATGTTATCCAGATACCAAATTTAAAATATATATTTATAGTATTATAGAAATTGTTCTTTAAAATTTATATTATATTTTTTATTATATTTATAATTTTTTTCATTAACTAATACTTTATAATTTTAATAGTACTTTTGTCTTTATAATATTTACTAAAAAATCATTACTTTTATTGGTATATTAAAGTATACTAATTTTAGTAACTGTTTATTTTTTATTATAATTAGTCATGATCATTGCCTTCTATACGTTGTTTGAAAAAGTTGATTTTTAAAGATTATTTTTATTCTTAGTCTTATATATAATTATTTAGGTCATGATTGAAATGTAATTTATAAATAATATATTTATATGATTTTGCGTTTCTAAGAAATTATTTTATTTAATTATAATCATATTAAAATTTATAAAAATTGATCATCATTTAACCTCCTCTATCTATTTATCTCTATTTTCTTTCCATATTTCATTTGTAATTTTTTTATTTATTTTAAAAAAATTATCAAAATAACATTTAATAAGATGTTTTTACACATATTTTTAATGTTCTTTAAAATCAATCTCTATATTTTGTAACCATAAATTATAATTTTCAATGATTATCTCCGAAATACCAGGACAATTAATTAGGATTAACAAATTAAAGTTTACTTTAAATAACTATTCTTTTATAAAATATTCTTTATCACAGGAGAAATGACAAATTTAATTAAAAAAATATTTGTTGAATTTTGACATTCATAGAAATAATTGATATTTATGAATGTTAATTTTTCAATGACATTAAAAAAAGTATTTTATATTTAAAATTATAAAAATAATAAAAAAAATTTTATTTCAGCAATTTCGACGTGTTGCATACGCTTCTTATAGCAAGTCTGATTTTATTGACGCTGCTGACTACTTCTTAAACGAATCAATTGTAATCCCACCTGGAGGTGTAAGTCTTAACTAATCTAAGATAAGGTTATAAAACTTTTTTCAGGTCGACAATAAAAAATTGTTATGGAATAATGAGATAAAGCGATTTATTAAAAAGAAACGTGCTGATATTGATATGGCTGAACGTAAAGGTAATTTTCTAAAAAAACTGCTTGTACTTCTATACTTTTAATTAATTAAGGTGCTATTATGAATGTTTTAAATCATCATGACATACAAAAAATACATGCTTCAGCTCACCATTCAATTAATATACCTCATCACAACAATTATAATGATGACAAAAGAGAATCAGGATGGTCAATGTTCAAAGGATTGCGTGAAGATTTTACTTCAAGAATTCGTCACTACACATCTGATATGACAGATGCTTTGAATTTACAATGCCTTAGTTCTATTGTTTTTATGTTTTTTGCGTGTTTTGCTCCAGCTATCACTTTTGGTGGTTTAATGGGTTCATATACCAATGGACAGATGGGTGTCACCGAAACGTTAATGGCACAATGTATTTGTGGAATTTTATGGGGGTATTTTGGTTGTCAGCCACTTATTGTTATGAGTGCTACTGGTCCTGTCCTTGTTTTTGAAGCAGCTTTATATAAATTTTGTGAAAGTTATAATTTAGATTTCCTCACAATTCGCCTTATCACTGGTGTCTTCATATTCCTTATTTCTCTTATTTTAGTCGCCTTAGATGGTTCAAGGCTTCTGAAATATGTCACAAGATATACAGAAGATATTTTCGCAACACTTATCTCATTTATTTTTATAACAGAAAGTATAAAATTTATCAAACATACATTTCATGATCATCCTGTTGAAAATTTTGCCTACTATCAAGAGTTACATAATAAATGTGGTAATGTATCAACAATACAAAATATTAAAAAAGTCCCTGATGTAAATGCTTTTAAAAATCTTACTAATGATGGTGAGAATGTATTAGATCATATAAAAAATATTTGTGTAAATCATACAGAAGTTGAACCAAATACAGCATTATTAACAGCAATGATAACATTTGGTGTATTTGCCTTTGCATTTTTTTTAAAAAAAGTACGTGATAGTTTTTTTTTGGGTAGACAGGCAAGAAGATTAGTTGGTGATTTCGGTGTTCTTATTTCTATTGCCACCTTTGCTATAATTGTTAAACTATTTTTTCAAGATCCTTATATATCAAAATTAGAGATGAAAAAAAGAGTTTGACTTTACTAATAGAACAGCTCGTGGACATGGATTAATAATTTACCCGAAACTTTCACCTGATGATTTACTCTTTGGTACGTGTGTTGGATTTGGCGTTGCTTTACTTGTCTTTATTCTATTATTTGTTGAAACAGAAATTACTGAATTATTATTAGATAGAAAAGAGAGAGGCTTAAAAAAAGGTAGTGGTAGAAATTGGGATTTACTTTTAGTAGGTATATTGTGCCTTTTAACGTCATGTATTGGCTTACCGTGGATGTGTGCTGCTGCTGTACAGTCACTTGCTCATTGTGGATCACTAACTGTTATGAAGAAGAAAGTTCCTGGTGCTAGACCAGAAGTTGATTATGTTATTGAACAAAGAGTAACAACAATTGGAATTGGATTAAGTATTGGTGGTGTGGCATTCTTTGGTGAATACCTACAATTACCAATGGCAGCATTATTTGGTGTATTTTTATATCTTGGTGTGATGAATCTTTCAGGTGTCCAATTAATATCAAGAATTGTTTTATTTTTAATACCAGAAAAATATCATCCAGTTGTTCCATATACTGAAAATGTTAGATTACGAAAGATGCACTTATATACAACAATTCAAATAATATGTTTACTTTTTATTATTTTTATTAAAACATATATTGCTCTTCTTTTCCCATTTATTTTAATAATTTTTATCTTAATTAGATTATTCATGCTACCATGTATTTTTAATGAAAAAGAACTTAAAGCTGTAAGTTTTATTATTTTTGAAATTTTTCTATGTTCTAATTCTATTGTTAATTTTTAGTTAGATGGAGAAGATGATCAGGATGATGATGAATGGATGGAGAAAGATTTCTATGAAAATGCACCTATTCCTGTTTAAATTTTCTACTCTACAGTATACATATTTTTGAATCACAACATTTATATTTCTTATAACTATGGATAAAAAATCCAATATATAGAAATGATATTATTTGAACTTGAAAACATTAGAAATTTTTTTTCAAAATTAAGATTTGTAAAAATTTTTTTCTTTTTTATTTTTATTAAACATTTTATTATTTTATATTGAAAGAATAATAGTATATAAATTAATAAAAACAAATTAGCTTTTATTTGTCAATATTTAAGAGTTTTTGTATCCAATAAATTTCTTTCGTTATCAATGAAAGTAAAAGAATATATAAAAATGATATTTTATCAGTAACATTTATATTATGAGAATTTACAATATGAGGTATTTTAATTATCATATAATTTTGACTGTTTTTCACTAGTTTTTTAATAAATGACATTGAAATAAACCTTTTTTCTCTAAAGTGTTGTTTTTATTCATTTAATGATATTTATTTTAATACTACATTTTTAAAGTTATACCACTTATTTGTTTTCTTGTACAACTAATTAAATTTTTTTCCTATCATCATACTGTTTATTTTTCATATGAATATTTCGATAAAAATATAAAATATCTAATTTAAAAACAATATTTTTTAATCGTAAGATAACATGTTTTTTTAATGAAATATCGTTAAATATTTATTAATTTTGTATTAATACATATAGTTCTTTTAAAAAAAGAAAATAAAGTATCATTCAATCAAAATGAAAACATTATTTCACAATGTCAGAAAAAAAGCCTTAATATCTTCTATCAATAAATCAATTTATAAATTTTAGTTAATTATATAAAAAATCCTTCTTTTTGGTTGATTTCTACCATACAATGTTATTCGTGCAAAAATTTAATAAACTTTATATCCCCTTAAAATTACAACTCAATTTTATCCATCTTCCGAAATAATACAACTTTACAAAATGACACAACGTTATAACCTTCTTCTTTAAGATTTAAGACACCAAACAGTTTAACATAACAACTGTAAGTGACCAGTACTCATAATTATTCGAATAGTAAATAGTTATTGTCCGGGTTTTTGATTTGACTTTACTACTCTCCATTAATGCAATGAAATTTTCTTTACAATACTAGGTAAAGGTAAATTTTCATATACAAACTATGACACTCATTGAATTACATTTTGAAATAAAGAAGCTTTATAAGACTTTGTTCTAAGAATAATATAAATACTACAATAAAAATTGAGAATATATATATAAATATCCTATGATATTGAAAAATTAAGTAAATATGTATTTATTAATAGGAGAATAGATACATGTCAATTTTAACATGTCATTATAAACTTTTTTCTTACAATTTGATTTAAAAAAAATAATTTTTTATTATAAAAAAATGAAATAATTCTTAAAAACAAGTAAGAAACCATTTTTTTCTACTTTTTGAATTTTTTTAGTGAATGATTATACATACTTGAATAGATTAACCTTTAATGATATTTATATTCATGTATGGTGAATTACTATCCAAATTAGTTGATTTGTTTTTAGAATCATCTAAACAAACGGTCTATTGTTCTAGGTAAATTGTCGGTAGTAGTTGTAAAAATATCTTTATGATATCATTATCCCTCTTAGATAAATAAACTGACAAGTCAAGAATTGTTTGACTACACTTATAATCTTTAAACGGATGTTTATAATATCTTTTGTCTATTTTTATAACAACTATTTAACTCTTTAAAATTCCGCATACTTAGAAGAAAGGTTCAACAATGTTTACTGAAATCATGATCCTATCGTAATTTCTTTTCATGCCGATATATATTATGTGAATGAAAAAAGCTTTTGTTGTTCACCAATTATAAGATGTATTATCTTACTTAAGTTTCTCAATCTTTTGTTTATTTCTTCATAATAATATGAGTGACTTTTTAAATAAAACTATATATATATATATATATATATATTTGTGGTGTTATTTGTAAAAATATTACATTGAACATACACAAATTTAAACTTCATAATTACCATATGTAAATGAAAATTTATGGAAAATGCTTTACTCATTGTTTATTTCACCATATAATATATATGAAAAATCTCATGTTGATAAGAAACATGTGTCCTTTTATAAAGTGGATATTACCATTCCATGAATGTTGATAGTTAATAAATGTTCAATGTTTATTTAAATCTAACAATGGAATGTTTATTTTTAAGAAAATTTATATTTATATTAATAAACTTTCTTTTCTGGTATTATTGATAAAAATAACACATTGAGGACAGTTGATTAATATGAGAAAAAAAATAGCATCAAGTTAAAGATATTTTTTTATCAATAACATACACATTGCTAATTTTTTTATAATAATGTTATCATCCATAAATTTTAAAAAGAAAGTGATAAGAAATAAATTGGTGATATCTTTTTTATTGATATTATTAAAATGATTTAATAAAATGTAAAGGAAATAAAAAGTATTTTTTAAAAATGTGTTTAATGAGGTGTCATTTATTTGCTTAATGATTTATTTTATCGTATTTCCTTGACTAACAACAAATTAAATATTTTTTTAATGTTTATTTTAAAGTAATTTATTTTCTCATACGTGCTTTTCTCATAACTGTTCCTATAAAGATAAGTCGATATTTTAAAAAAGAGTATAAATCTTTAAAGTGGTTTGGATTGAAACAGTTGTAGTATTCTATCAAAGCTCATCTTAATAATTTCATTCTTGATATCTCTTTAATTACTTTTTGATTTATCCATTCCATTGGTTTTGTTGAGGTACAGAGGAGTGAATATATCAATGACATATGTGATGAAGTTCAAATAAAAAAGAAACAGACTTTTTAATTTTTCACTTTAATATAGTAATTTACAATTACTTTAATTGTCATGTTTTAAGTAAAATTAATTATAATGAATGTTTTAAAGTACCTTGTAAAAAAGATAATAAATATATGAATGAGAAGTAATTTATAATTTTGTAAATAATATCTTCTAATTATTAAATTGATGTTGTAGAGGACAAACACTTTTCAGAAGTGTACTTACATTAGGTATTGTATATTTTTGAAGTCAAATAAGGTGAAGTTTTAAGCTTATTATTGGTGCGTCAAAAGATTATCCGATAAAGAGAAAATAAAAGTTGTTGAAATAGTAGTAAAGAGTTTGCTTGCTTTCCATATGCATATATATGTCATAACTTTAATCATTGATGAAGTGAAAATATATATTTATTAAAATTGTAAGAAAGTTATTTAAAAGTATGTAAATAATTTCAGATTACGATATTATTGTTATTACTATGATTTTTTATCTTCTGATCATATTAAATTAGTTTTTTTATTATCAAAAAAATTTAAACCATTATAAGCATGTACATACATATATTCTTTGAAATTTGAATGTTTAAGCAAAAAATGACAATTGTTGTTTTCATAAATAATCATGGCAAAAGAGCTTCTTTTCTTAAACATCTAAAAATATTTGTTTATTTGAATACGCTTTTAAACTAGTAAAAAAAAATCAAATTTCGTAAGAAGAGTGCTTTGCCATGACAATGGAAAAAATGCAGTATGTTATCTTACTCACCACAATAGACTATTTGTATACTTGAGTTACATACAAAATTCAGCAAATTTATCTTCATCCACATCAGAAATTTTTCTTTTTCATTATCTTCTTCTTTTCTTCATAAATCAACTACTACCAAGCAAATGAATATGATTGAAGAAGAAAAAAAGAGAAGCAAGGGTAAAATCAAGTAAATATGTATGTATATTTAAAATATCTCATTGCATGTCACATACCTCAAACTTCTAATCATCTCATTATCTTAACCTTTTGACTTTTACTTTCTTCTTTAACACTAATTTATTATTTGCACGCTGTTGTTACAATTATTTCAATATACACTTTTCATTCAACTTCAGTATTCATTTACTTGATGAATCTATATAAATTGCAGACTTAGTTATGTCAAATGAGAATGTAATCGCAGCGTGGTGCTATATAAATTTCGTGGCCAGATTTTTCGTTGGTGTCAATACATATGTATATTATATATAATAAAAAGTTATAAAAGACAATTAATTGTAATAGAAAGAATGTCAAGAAACAGATATTTATCGTATGATCTCCTTTTGCCATTGGCTTACACTATATATCTCTGGTCATAAAAAAATATATAGAGATGGAAAAATATATTGTTTGCCAAATCATAAAATATTAAGAGAAAAAAGTTGATGAATGGAAGAAAAATTTTATTACAAAGGTTTATGGCATATGTTAGTAAAAATCATGAGAAATAATCTATATGTTAAATAATAAATCAAATTTGACTCTCAAAATATAAAAAAAATTAACAATAAAATGTTAAAGTGCTCTCATTCGCAATTCATTCATATTAATCATTTTTAATATTCCTTAACAATAAATATATGATTGCGAATAACGACATGGTAACCGAGAAAGAGAGTAAAAGTTATAAATAATAAAATCATATAAAAGAAAGGTAAATATAAATTTAAGAAAATTGAATTAATATAATATATTGAATAAATTCTTGATTTTGAACACATATGTAATCATGTACAATATGTTAGTCAATATATACATAATAACTTAAACTTCAAACTGTACACATTGTAGTTAATAGAAAAAAATTGAATTAGATATTAAACTCGTTTAAAAATTGTTGATTATGTCCTATAATTAATGTATAAATAGAGTTATTGAGAATTTTCGATCAAAAAACAAGAGTTAAATTATTTTGTTGTTGTTATTGAATAGATAGATAAAAATGAAATTTTTTGAAATTTGGCATTTACTTTTTCTTCATTTGTTAAATTGTAAGATTGACTTATTTTTAAGCAGTAACATTTGATATATTGCAAAAAATTGATAACAAACTTAAGACAATCGTCATAGTTATTAATAATCTAAGAGTTTTTTTTTCTTTGTTAATATGTATAATACCATCATGACCAATACAAATTATAAAACTGCTTTTTTAAATAAAATAATTATTTTTATTTAAGCATCTGCTTGCATACCAAACAATTTACTTATATCAAACATTCCTAATGAAGCTGGTGTTAAAGGTAAAGTAGATTTTGTATTTGTTATTGGTGAATTATTTTCACCATTAATAGTTTGAACCACTTCAACTAAATTATCAAATTTTTGTTGAAGTGCTGTATATCTTGATAACATATCTTCATACTTCATTCTATATGAATCACCATCATCCTGAGCATCCGATGCTGTTGAGGAGTTCGTTGAATAATTATCAGAAACTGGTGAAGCTTTTTGTGGTGATGATGCGCATGAAGAATCAGAATGCTCATCTAATTTAATTTGATTAAGAGGTCCAACAGTGTTTGGTGATGAAACCATCAAGCTTGTAAGCTTAGATGCATCTTCAATATTCATTGTTGATGAATTATTATTATTATTATTGCTTAAGTGATTTAAAGCAAAATGCACGGCTAAAGCTGTAGTGTCATTAAATGTTTGAGAACAGCGTGGGCAAGAAATGGAATTAGCTGCCAATAATGAATTATTGCGTTGGGGTGTTCCTCCTAATTGTGATAGTAACAAAGATGCAAACATATTATTTTGATTTGGTACAATGGTTTGTTTTAAATTTGTCAAAGCATCTAGTGGATTTGTTGCTGTTGATTGTAAAGCCAAATTCATAGGATTGTTAGTGGTTTGTTGGGACAAACTATTTGTATTGGCAGCAGCTGATTGTAAAAAATTATTTAAGTTGAAGTTTAATGAATTTACATTATTACCATTATTTTGTGTTGAGGGACTTTGCGAAAAACGGAATGAATTTGTAATTGATTCTTTGATGGTAGAATTATTATTTAATGGTGTATGACTTCTTAACTTACCACCACCATTTGATTGTTGTGAAGTATTATTTGATGAACCTTTACACTTAATTTCATGTTCTGTTTGTTGACTTTGTTTTTGAAATGATCTTCCACATTTTTGACAATTAAAACCTCGTTCAGCATGAATCTTCATATGACGATTGAGATCAAATTTGAAGATAAATGTTTTTTGACATAATTGACATTGATGTGGGCGTCCACCAGCATGAATCATAAGATGTTGTGTAAGATGCCCTTTCTAAAAATAATAATATGAATTAATATATAAATATTTATTAAACTTACTTGAAAGAATGCTTTTTTACAATGAGGACAAACATGTGAACGTTCTCCTGTATGCCACATCCAATGTTTTTTTAATAATTGTCTTGTACCAAATTCTTTACCACATTGTGTACATTTGTGTGGTTGTTCCCCAGAATGAATTCTCATATGAGTGCTCAATTCTCTTTTAACACCAAATACCATATGGCATGTCTCACAAACGTACTGTGGTTTATCGCGATGTGTATGGGTATAGTGGATGTTTAATTGTCCACGATCATGAAATATTTTAGGACAAAATCTACAAGTATATGTGTTATTTTTTTGTATTCCATTTTCATTATGTTCTTCAGAGGTTTCTGAACTACTAGGTGAATTTGTTGATTGACTTTCAATTAAATTGGAGAGTGATGAATCCTGTAATGAGAAAAATAATTATTACATATATATTTATTTACTTATAACTATGGTAAGAAGATTGTTTATATAATATATACACAGTAATCTACTAAAATGCATGTATTGAGAAAGATAAACTTACCACTTGTTCTAATGAAATATCATTATTGTTGTCTTTAGAAGTATTCTCAGCATGATGTTGATGTTGAATGTGACTTTCTAACTGATCAAGACTCGGAAAAGATTTTGTGCATTCATTACAAGCATAACAACAATCATCATTTCCGGGCATGTTTTTGTTAAAATAATTCACAAGATATAATAAATATATTTAATTTGTAAATCTATGGTAACTAGAGAAATGAGGATAGCTATCTATAAGGTCATATAAGTTAAAGATATATCAAATTTCACAAGTTAAGACGCGCCTTAGCATATAACAAGTAAATAAAAAGATTGAATGAATATATATTATTGAATGGGAACTTGTTAGGCAAACAAAATGATCACGCCTTTTGATTTTGTCTCAAGTGATTTCATACCATTTAATCAGGGATATTACATATGATTAAAATACTTAAACATATCGGATATATAAATATCATAAGCTATTCATATCTCAATACTTTTTTAAAAAAATAAAATTATGTATAAAAAAATCATAAATATCAAGAAATATAAATAAAGATAACATTCCTTGTATATTTATAATTTAACAAATTAATTGATAACATTTATTCTATGTTCAAAGGTTAGTAAAATAATAATTAGTAAAAACATCTTCCCCAACAAGTGCATAAAGGAATGAAGAAATGAAAATGATCTTTCTTAAACTTCATGAAACATGGGTCAGGAAGAGGTGCGGTCAAAGGAGCACTTTTTAGCGAGTAAAGAGTTTACTAAAATCGCATCACAAGGGATGTATTAGCTTTACTTTGTTTTGTGAATTCATCTTGACACACGCCTACTATAGCTTTTAGGCGTGACTAGTCCATTCACAAAATGAAACAAAGCTGCTGCTTGTCAGCTTGTCACTCACGCATGAAGATATATTTATATAAAGTAGCATACGGTAGCGGAAGTTTTAAACCACCATGAAAATTATTAAACTTGTTAAAACTCATTATTTTATTATTTTTAACAGAAATTACTATCAATTTTCATGTGTGCATAAATTTAAATATAAATAGTATATATAATAAATAGAAAGGAAAACAACTATGAAGAAATAAATATTTGTTCATTATTTTGTAAAATACTTTTATCAAAAAATTATAAGAATAAAATGAGAAAGGTATAATGTGAAATTTTTGTAAAACTCAAGCATATTGTGTCATGACATACATCTTCTCAAATATTGTACTAAGGAAATAGAAAATTCTATTTACGTGTGGTGAGTTAAACAAAAATTAAAGTATTTGAGATTGTCAATATAATTTAATATAAGAATCATGGTACTGTTATAATATTATATATAAAAAATTTTTAGCTTTTTAAAAGATTCAATATTGTATAGGTAGAAATAATTTAATATAATAAGCAACAAAAAATCAAGCTACGGAATGAAAGCTGTTTTATTGCCAGAATATATTATATATTAAAAAGGAACAGAAGCTTATAATGATGTATGGCATTGGAAAATGTTTGATCATAGGGCAGTGACTTAATATTTTTACTACACTCATTTGATTGGGCAGACTTTTAATATAAAACCTTTTGGCCAGATTATTATTTTAAAAAAAGCATTAAATGCTTTCCTTCTGATCTCTTGAATACTTTACAAAACTAAAACGCAACTGCTAGGATAAGATAAAAGACTCAAGTTATTGCCAGAACAGTATAATATCAGTAAATTAAAAAGAAGAATTAATCTGGTGGCGGCTAGAATAAGACAAAAATAATAAAATGTAAATAATAAATAGAGGATATCGATGAATCGTTGCTCCTTCCTAGATCTATAATCCTTCCGCCCTGTTTCTGGAGGTATACATTTATAATAAAAGATATTAAGTCAAAAATAATTGTATAATATCAAGAACAAATTGGTATTTGAAGATGGCATCACATAATATGAATGTAACTTTTCTCCTTTTATTATAAT
This sequence comes from Strongyloides venezuelensis, assembly GCA_963280985.1. NCBI lineage: Eukaryota > Metazoa > Nematoda > Chromadorea > Rhabditida > Strongyloididae > Strongyloides > Strongyloides venezuelensis. Next base: position 6,027,789 of record CAUJLX010000001.1, on the reverse strand, counting down.
AGATAATTGGTAAAACTAACTATATTATAAATAAGTATGTATGTATATTGCTTAAAAAAACCCCAACAACCAAATATTCTTACACATCACGACCTTTGCCACCAAGACAAAGAATGGCCGTTTATTAAAATGTACACAAGAGTAACTAGGAATATAACGACAGTGAAAATAAAAGTAAAATAGTGAAAGTAATGGGGACCACAGAGAAAAGGAACTTCATAAGTAGCATTGTTGCTTTAACGTAATGGGTGTACCAGAATAAAACTACTTTCTCAAACAAATTTATAGTAACTGTCAAGATGTTATAAGGCTACTGATCTCAGGTTATGGGATATGTTTGAAGGTAAGGTGATATTAACATATATCTTTAATACGGAAAATATTTAACGTTAAGTCTTTTTTCTATTGTTAAATTATAATTGGAAATGTATTATGAAAAAGTTAAAAGTATACAAATTTTAAAAGAAGGTATTTGCTACTTTTATGATACATTTATTAGACTTACATAAATTTCCTATAACAAATGATTGAATACAATTGAATTTTAATGGAAGATTTATTGTCACTATCATGACAAAAAATTTCTTGAAAAATTGTTTTGATTTATAAATAAAATATTTTATGTCTTTTTGTACCCATTATATTTGATCATAACATAACAGAAAAAAAGAAAAAGTACTTTTTTTTTAAAAATTTAAATAGGTGAATATATTTTAATAGCAATATATGTGCACAAATCTATTCATAAATATATATGAATCGGTAGTATCTACTTAAATAAAATTAATTTTTAAAATTCTTTTGTCTTGCAGGACATATAACTTAAAATATTAATTAGGTTTAAAAAATTATAAATAAAATTTTTTACAAATATGTACTTTTTGTTATGGCAAAAATTTTGTTTGAGTTAATTAATACCAAATGTTGTTATGTTAACATGTTTTAAAAAATGATAATGTTAAGGTAGAAAAAAGTTTGTACTAAGGTATTCATGAATTTATTAGTTAAAATAAGCTTTATATCTTAATAAAATATTAAATATCTTAACAATAAGAAATAAGAATAGATTAATGTTAGTCAAACATTTATGACAAACATCTTTGAAATATATCATATCTACAGTACCACAAATCACACGCGTTAATCATTCCACAAAATGTGAAATAAAAAGTTACCAATCATCAAAATTTTACTCTCTTATAATAAATGTGAAATATATGTGATGTCTCACAATTACAGAAGGGCAAAATGTGATTTGGATCAAAATCTCATAACCAATTGGTAGTAAGATAATTCTCAAGAATATGAGGAATAAATTTAATGTTTCAAGCCTCCTTTGATTGAAGAATATGCTTTATCTTGCTACCAAGCACACTGGTACCTTGTGGCACGGCCGTTAGGATATGTAAAATCATTAAATGAGATTTGATATGAGAATGATCATCAATTTTAGCCACAACAGCTGTAGGGTTATTTTAAAAGACTGCATTTTGTTATGACATATTAATACTATCCATTTTAAATAATATGAATTTTTCTTTAAACAATCATCAAATAAAATTATCATAAAATACAATATTTTAATGTTTTTATTAATGAATTTTATGATTTAAAGCTTAATAACGTTATTTTATATTTCTTATTAAAAAATCATATACCAAGATTAATTACTCCCAGTTCATAGTTTATCAAATATTTCTAACCAAAATATTATCGATAATTTAAGGGATATACATCCATAATTACATGTATAATAAAACAGACTAAAATAGATAGTAACATGATACAATTTGTGATTTTTTTAAGAAATCTTTTATATACTTTTATTTCTCTCCTTAATAGTAAAATTTTTCAAAATCAACAGTCATTATAAGTTTAACAAAAAAATTTCTTTTTTAGATATACAAATTTTATTCATGAATATTTATTATTTAATAATTTATTATTTGACTTTTCATTTATTGTTGTAAAAATTTATTAACATAAACTTTACTAATATGCTTGTTTAATTCATTAAAATATATCAATATGTTTAAATCATTTAAATGATTAAAAAACAAATAATGTCGACCAACATTTGTGAGGTGTATGAAAAAAGATTAGCCAGATGATTATAAAAACATTCACTGTCCATCGATGGTATACGTGAAATGAGAAAGTTAAATATGTAAAAGACCTTAATTCTACTTCTTTAACAGTTAACTGCTTTATAAACATACAAACAACGTCAATCATTTCGTGTGGTTGTCTTGACTTTTTTAAGAAAATAACAATACAGATAAGAAAGGTACAACAAAAGAATCATCTATCATACTATCTTCTTTCATTAGTTTGCCTATATTTGAGTAACATAAGACTGTCACTTTTAAAAAGCTATCGGACTACCGTCATATATATTTATATGATCTTCACAATTACTTTTATCAGTTGACTTATACAAGCATCGATTAAGAGACAATGTCTTGACAAACATTAAGTGCTTCATCAAGTCATCTAAGGTATGTATTCAATTTAAGCTGACCTGATCACCTTTCCTAGCTAACTACTGTTTACAGATAAACACATTCACAATATTGGCCAATCAGATTGATCATTTGAAAGTATCTTGATTAGTTTGCCGTCACAGAAGGAGTCCTCTTAAGTATACCAAATAGTATTACTGACAAACAATAGACATTACTTTAATATTAGTTTGAGAAAGCAAACTTTACAATTCTTGAGAATTATTATACTAATAAAATAACATGGGATATGACTAGTAAAAGTTAATATATCATTAAATATATGATACCACCACTCAAGTTATTTATATGCTCATTAAATGTTAATTTACTTATTAACTCATGGGAAAATAAAAAGAAGATTAATTGATTTTATAATGGTAAAATAAGTGTAATCGAAGCATGAAAAGATAAACAAAGATTTATTTATTATTTCACTTATTTGAAATGATTTACATAAAAATTTTAAAATAACATATATGAAAATTTTTATAATATATAACTTAATCTATGTATTTTTTAAAAACTTATTCTTAACATAAATTGACAGTTAACTCGTAAAGAATAGGCATTGTAAAACTTATCTTTATTAACTAACTTAGTATTTTTATAAATAATAAAAAGTTATGTATTTCACTAGATTATAAGTTAATTATTTTCACCCTTTTATCTTTAAGTCTAAATAAATATATTCGTTAAGATACTAAAAATTTTTTCGTTCCCTCTTGTATCAGGCAACTCTTAAAGTATGTTAAAAAAAGAATATTTACTTGAAACTAATAATATTATAGTAATTTTGTAATTGAAAAAATTATGTTAAGATTGTTTTGAAATTGATTAACAATATTTTGAATTGTATCAAATTAACATGTGATAAATTTTTGGTTTATGATTTTTCAGTTGGATTATAAGTATATTTTATGGTAGATTTATTAAAAAAAATAAGTAAAAATTAAAATAATTATTTTTTTATAAATTGATCTCTACTTGTTTATTTGATTTCTGCATTTATAACTTGATTTTTATCATCAATAACGAAACACCTATTGATAAGAACATATCAACATGTATAAAAGTATTTAATAAGTCATTTTTTGATTAGTTAAATACATTATTAACTTACCAATATTGTTTTAAGATGTCAAGTGTTGGTTTATTACTTCAAAAAGTATTAATGGTACCACCGACACATTTTTGTGTTGAATATAGTATAAATCCATGGATGGGTGGTGTTGTTGATAAGGATCAAGCAATGGTACAATGGAATAATTTAAAAAAAATAATTGAAAACGAAGGAGTAGAGGTAATTTATTTATATACATATCAATAATATGTCTTTTTCATAAAACTTTAAAGGTTTTAACATTAGAACAAGTTAAAGGACTTCCTGATATGGTTTTTAGTTGTAATGCTGGAATAATATATAAAAATAAAGTATTTATGACGAAATTTAAGCATCCTCAAAGAGAGGGTGAGGAGAAATACTTTAGGAAATGGTTTATAGATAATAATTATGAAATTGTAAGTGATTTAAATGAATATTATTTTGAAGGTGGTGGTGACGCATTTTTTTCTGACTACAAAACATTATGGGCAGGTTATGGGGAAAGAACAAAAAAAGATGTATATAAAAATATTACTGCATTAGGAATGAATGAGTTTGATATAATAACGTGTGAATTAATTCATCCTATGTACTATCATATGGACACATGCATGGCTCCATACTCTGAAATAGCATGTTTATGGTACCCTCCTGCATTTTCAGTTGAGTCTCAAGAAAAGGCAAGTATAAATATATAAATATAGATGTTAAATAATATAAAATTACCATTGTAGATTAAAAAAAAACTACCAAATTCAATAGCAGTTGATGATGATGAAGCAAAAGCATTTGTGTGTAATTCTATATGTATCAAGAATACAATCATATCACCAATTGGCATGAAACAATCAACAAAAAATAAATTATTGAAGCAGGGTTATAATGTTAGAGAAGTTGATATGAGTGAATTTATGAAGTCTGGAGGTGCATGTCAATGTTTAGTATTGAAACTTTAAATAAAGGCATGGTCATCGATGATGATGACGATATATTCATATAAATTTATTTATATACACTTATGGAAGGTTAATAGATAAACATAAAAATTTATATGGCGTTTTTATACAATTTCTTTAACACAAATAGTCTACAAAATAAAATAAATTGTATTTTAAAATTTAAGTAGGTACAATAACAATATATTAAAAATATATTTATAATATATAATAAAATTAAACTTCAAAACATTTTATTAATATTTCAATCAAAGTATTTTTTTAAAAGAAAAAATGATTATGTTATAAATTCATTTGACATAATATTTAAAAGTGTAAAAGTTTATATACATTATTAGCCATTTTTTAAATGAATTACAATGCACTACTATTAATAGTAAATATTTTTTATTCTATCATATTTTATCAGGATAATGTTTGAATAATTTTTTAAAATAAAGTATTTTTAGATTTTTAACAAAATTATACGCATTCTTATTTAAAAAATTATTGTCTGTAATTGTTTAATTAATAATAATATTTATGACGATAGAAATGTTTATTTACTATGTAAATATAGTGAGTCAATAAATTGATAATAAATATAAACGATTGTAATAATTCTAAAAATTGAGAAAAATCTATTAAAATTATTTATTTAATTTAATGTTACGTTATGTTTAAAAAATAAAATAGTCATGTTTTTCCAAAATATTATAAAATAATACATTTAAATACTTTTTTAAGATCATCTTAAATTAATAATATTATACTTGTGTAGTAATATGACAACTCTGATTTATTAAAGGAAAAAAGTCATTGTATTTTTACTACGCAAATTACAAAGTATTATCATGTTTCCATTTTGAAAATAAAATTGAAATGTTAATATATTAATACTATTTTATTAAACTAAAAAAATTAACTCTAATATGTTAAAAAGAAACAAACTTTATATTTTAATATGCATAAAAAGTATCTATGTCATATAATTTATTTTTTGGTAGTATTGAAAATGTTCTTAGTAAGCAAGAATTTTCAATAACTTTTTTAGTATGAATTTTTACACCACTTAATATCATTATAATACTACCAATTTTTACATCAACATTTTTACAATTATTACGATGCTTTTCGTAGTTGTACATTTCAACAAATACGTGATCTCTTAACTTTTGAAGATATTTTATTGTTTCTTCTTTTATATCTGGTATAGTTGGTTCGAACAATAGTAATGCAATTAAAAAGACAAACTCATACTCATTTATATTATTTTCTTCCATCACTTTTGCAATAAGATCTATAGCATTCTTGTATGATGAAATAAATAATTTTATAATCGTTTCCTTATCTAAATTAATGTAATTAAAAACATTTTTTGTTGTAAAATATTCATCGATATTTGACATATCAATATATGTTTTATTTGCCATCATCCACCAATTAAGATTAATTCCATCACTTATCCATGTTAAATATGGTTCCTCTAATGCTTGGAAAAAAGGTAAAAAATTTTTATAAATTTTAAACTTCTCTTCAGGATGTAAACATTTTATAAACTTATTTGTTGAAATAAATTTAATTATGAGTCGAGGTTCTATTCTCCATAATAAATGTAAACAGTCACCAAAATCACTCAGTTCAGATGGCTCTAAATTTATATTATCATCAAATAATTTAAATGAATTTTTCTCTGTATAAAATAATTTGCGATCATCCTTTAAAATTTGATATCTTCTAAATAACTCCTCAATAATATTATCATCTTGTACCTTTAAACTTTGATAAGGTTGATGGTCAATTAAAATATTGCTTGTTGTTGGTGTTTGGTTATGAATATTTAACTCACCATTACCACTAGTATTTTTTAATAAATTATTTTTTCGAAAATTTTCTCTAGCAATAATTCCTTGCTTACTTTGCTTTCCAATAGCATCTCTCTTATTTTGGACGGCTTTATATTTTTAATAATGAAAAATTCTAGTATTTTATAAGTAGAAAATAAATCTTACCTGATTTAATCATTCCCATTTCATAGCATCTTTGTAAACGACATGCTCTACATTTTTTCCATTTATACTCTGATTTGCAATATATGGAATGATACGAATATATTTTTCCCATAACAACACTTCTTCTAAAGAATGCTGAACATGATCCACATGATTCTGCCCCAAAATGTATACCAGTAGACTCACCATTGCATATTGAACATAAAGCTGTTTGCAACTTAAAATTTTTTCTTCCCATATTAGTAGGTAAATTTTCTTCATGAGTAGAATTGGGATTTGCCATTTTTTTCAAGAAAAAAGAGAAATAAGAATTAAATTGATATAACTACTAAAAACAAATTATTTTGAGTAAAAGTTGTTTTGAGCTATCCAAATAATACATCATTAAATAATGTTATATAAAAATCTAATAAAAAGTAAAATTTGTATTTAATTTCTTAACAATTTACATGAAATTTTAAAAATAAAATGAATATATTAAGAAAAAGTAAATATTTTTAAAAAATTAAACTTAAACAGGTCTTAAAAACTATTTATCACAACATTTTATTGTATATAAAGTGTACTTTTAGAATGGTACTAAATTAGAACAATGTTTTATGAGAATGAAAAATATTAATAAACATTGATATAAATTATCGGAAGAAATATATAAAAAAAATATATGGAGTTCGGAAGAAAAATTTTGTATAAACAATACTCTATTATTCATTAGAAATTTTCTAATAATCTTATATTTTTCAAGGAAACAAAAAAATACATAAAAAAATACGATGTTGATAAGAAATGATAAATTGATAACAAAAGTTTTTTTAATAGAAAGGAAATTATACTTTTTTTTGTAAAAAAAATATCTTTTGTACTTGAATATGATAAAAAAATATCAAAACATAGAATAAGCTTCGAATTAACTATGAATTTTTATTATATGCGAATTAATTTTTTTATGGTTCATGTAAAAATAATACTTTTTAAATGTAATTCGGATAGGGAAATTTCATTGTTTATTATAACTTCAATGTTTTTTTTACTATAAATTAGTAAAAAGAAGGAATATTGGAAAATAAGAGTTTTGTTTATTATCTCTTAAAGTATGTATAAAATCTTGAATTAGCTAATAATTTCAAACATATAATTATGAGTATATTGTTTCAAACTAAATTATTTATAATATCAAAAGCAATTGTTTTAGTTGTATTTATTAGATATTGAAGTTAAATTAACCAAATATGAAGTTAAGAATGTGATAAAATTTGTATATTAATTTTAAGGTGGAAAGCAAAGCATATATAAAGTAATTATTTTGTAGAAACTTTTCTTTTCAAATCTTGTTATATCTATTTTTCTTAGATGTCCTTTTAGTAAGATTGCTAATTTCAAAATATTAGTAATATTATTAAAATCATCATAAATATTTAGTTATGTAGAATCAAACATTAATTAATGATAAATACTTATTAAAGATAATCTTTTTTAAACGATAGAGTATATTTATAAAAAAAAATCATAAGATATTAATGTTTATGGAAAAGAAATTTGATAACTTAAAAGAATGAAGATTTCTTATCAATTTATTTCCACTGATTAATAACCACATTAAGATTAAAAAAAATTATGACCATTGTATCAATTTAAATATTTATTATATTAAGAAAATTACATCTTTAGCAGTGAATGTAGCAAAAATAATTTATATTTTAACTACCACAAATTTTTCTTTTCATTTTTGAATATTATTTTGATTAAATTTTTTTTGTTATTTGTTTAAAATTTGCACTTTAAAAAAGGAGAAAAATTATTTTTTAGTTACGTATTAAAGTTAGTTTACAATACTTCTGTCCTTCATTCCTATTATTTTTCCATATTTATATACAGTGTTTGTATATAATTGTGACGCTGTGGTTGTTTGTTATATGTAAAACAATCTGATTATATACATTAATTAAAAATAACTCGTTTCTATGGAGGTTAATTTTTATTTTAAAAAAATCTATTTTTTGCCATTCGGTGATTGATAAATTATAGATTATGGAGACACATTACTGTTTTAAATAAAGATAAAGTTATAGTTCTTGCATTTAAGTCAAAATGTAAGCGCTTAAATCGGTTATAAATTAATTTGTATATCAAATTAAAATCTATATATGGATGAATATATTAGAAAGAAAACTATTTTACATACAGCATAACAATACAATAATGAATTATAAAATTTATTTAGAGTGCAAAAAAGAGACAGTATGTTTAAACTACATGATTCAAAATTTTTCAAACTATATTATTTATTACTGCAAAAACTTTAACATATAATTTAATTTAATATCTTCATTAAAACAAATTTAAGATTATATCTTTTAATTCTAATTGATTTTTAATCACTAAACGTTTACTATTTCAAAAAAATTTTTTTTATTCACAAACTGATCACGAAAACATAAATAAGATTGTATGGAAGTAATTAATATATCTTTACTTCTAATCATTGATACCTGATAATTCTCTCTTATGGAATAGTTGAAATTCTTGTCATTCATACATTATGCTTTTATTTAAACTTTAAAAATCATATATTTATTTCACTTGATAAAGAATTTTTAGAAATTACATGTCAATTAAGCAGGTTTTGTTGATAAATCAAAATAAAGTGATTGTTTTTTTAAAGAATATAAACTAAATCAATTTACTGTCAATTGAGAAATTTTGTAGACATTTTTCTGATAATTGTAGAATATGCATTAAAACTTTTATTCAAAATTACTTTATATTTATAAAGTTGTTTAGTAATTGAGAATGAGTTAATATTAATTCAATCTTATTGAACTGAAAGTGACTATTAATTAAATTAAGCATTTAACAACTTTTTCGATATTTCAAATCACTTAAATGTAACAACAATTTTTACTAAACTACTTTTCTAAATATAAGTGATATTCTTTATATAAAGTCATTTTTAATCTTTTTTTAACATAAATCAATAATGTTAAAATTATTTATAAATTTTCAACTACTATTTAATCCCACGCTTTATTTTTTAAAATAAATGATTAGAAAAACAAGAAGAAGTGTTTAAAAACAGGAATTTTTTTATAATCAAGTATTTTATCATTAGGAGATAATTATTGGGAAAAAGTTGACCTTTTATAAAATAATAAAAAAAGTCAGTCAAAATATATTTTTTTATTTAACTAAAATTATGTATTTTACAAAGATTATTATATAACATAATGGGTAAACAAAATTTCTTAAAAATAATATTTCAGAAATCAAAGCTCATTAAATTTTTTAGAAATTAATTTTTTAACACCAAACCTTTTTTTAAGATTATCTCGTTTTTTAATACTTAAATTGGATGTACTATATGCTTTAAAAAAATTAAACACCTTTAGTAAAAGAATATATAATAAGTATGTGAAGTATATTTCATATGGAAATCATATAATGATATAACTAACAAGCAGCAACTCGCTTCGCTGTCGTTACTTGCCCCCAAAGACAGTTTTTTAAATATTTAAAATTTTTTAATTAAAAAAAACTTCTAAAACTTTCGTTTTATAAAAAACATATATAATAATATTCGAATAAATAGTTCCGTATTTTATAGTATTTGTAATTATTACTGAAATATTATAGTTTTTTAATGTTAGAAATTTATAAAACACATTGTATCAAAATTGTATTATTACATATTTTCATGATTTTAAACTTATTTGATGCTCTAAGTTTGGATAATTTTTTATAAATTCAAAATTAATATAAAAGGAAATTTTTAAGTTATCAAAAAAGATAGGAATTTAAAATAGAGACTTAGTTTTAAGATTGACCATTTTTTAAATATTAATTATATTAGAAGTTTGATCATAAATATATTATAATTATTTAACCTAAAATGATCCAATTTGGCTAATTATTATTTTATCGTTTCGAACTTTGGTAACATAATAAAGAATATTTTTACCAATTAAATGTATACTTTTTAAAATATATTATGAAAAATAAAATACAGTTTTTTTATTTATTTAAAATGATAAAAATATTTTTCTAAGTTGATAAGATTAAAAATAAATCAAAACAATTACTTGGACACTTTTCGTATTGAAGAAATTTATATAGACTTTCTTTAAAAAGCTACAAATATATTTAAATCAAAGTATTAGTGGTTTTTTTTGAAAAAATATTCAAAAATTTGCTTTTAAAATGTTTTGGTGAATAGTTTCGACTTAGAAATTTAAGTAAATCTTCTTGTAATTTTTATAAGGCATAGCTAAACTTTTAGATATTTTTACATTTTTTAAAATAAGTGTTTGTATCACCATATGGTAAATTTTTAAACTTATAATATGCATAACTAAGTTGAAGTAGTTTGAAACAATTAAGTATAGATCATTTGAACATAAAAAGATTTGGAGTGAACAATAAAATTTATTATAGAATTTAAAGATAAAAAATATAAATTTTGTTGAATTTTAAAAAGCCATTTATTTTTTTTTTTATATTTTTCATTATTTCTTAATAATTGTAGTGTACTGCACTGATTTTAAATATTTTTAATCGGTTCAAAAACTACACATATAAGTTAAAAACAAATTTTTTCAACCATCCTACCTACAATATTTTGAGGAATAAAAATTAGCATTTTAAATTGTTTAAAATAATTGGCTTAATGACTTCTATGAATTATTGTTTTTTAACATTCTTAAAAAAAATCGGTTGTTCATGTAATTTTTTTTTATGGGGTTACAAATTTCAGAATCATTCACATTTAAATATACGTATTTCAAGAACTAAATTAAAATAAAGCTACTATTAATTTTTTTTGTTCAACATATTAAAATGCATTTTTTATTTTAGTAGAAGAAAGTACATAAAACGAAAGCATTTTTAGAGGTAAACTTTTCTTCTAAGATATAGGGGAATTTTCGATGACTTGCTATTTTCCGGAATCAGATTTTTTAGTGATTTTTATTAATTACATGTAATAAACATTAGAAATTATATCTATATGTAAAATTTTGAATAAAAAAATCATCATTTGAGAGAAAAATTGAGGTGCTAAATCTTAGAATTTAGTACTTAATGCGATGTATCTGGAGAACGGATAATGGAATTAAGACAGTCTAGATGTCATTGGATAGAGAAATTAATTCCACATATATTTTGTTAACATTGAATGATGGAAACAATTCATCTTTGCGTACTTTTTTTTTTTAAACTTTAAAAATAAGAAAAAAATTGACTGATTTGTTTTTTGATTAACTCAAGAATGAAAAGAAATAAATAAACGGTTAATTTCTTAAAATGTTTGTAACAAATGTCTCTAGGGGGAATTTAAGACATTTCAAAGAAATTGACGTATCGAAACTTTTTTCTTTCTTGAAACAAAAAAATAGCACTTTTTTTAGAAATTAAAAAATCACTTTTTTCTTTATCTCTCGTGAACGAGTAAATAAATCAACATGATATGTATATCATTCGATAAAGAATTTGTTTTTACATAAAAGTTGTGAAAAACGCTTTATTCAAAAAGTTTCATCTTGACATATCTTTTTTAAAAAACACCAAAAAATTTTTCAAAAAAAAATTTCAATAACGGGTTTACTTACTTAAAGTTTTCCGGTTTTCTTGAGACAATACTTAAAATGTAAGTTAAAGAGAGACTTAGGATATCTTTTTTTCAATTTCCTTTTCTGAATCCAGATATATCATTTTAGAATGTAGGAATTTAGGTGTTCTTTTGGTAATTTTCGAAAAAGTTCGAAATCTCAAGAATGAAACTTGAAATTTCAACTTTTTTTTGTTTTTAATTGTTAGCATCAAAAACTATATATACCTGTAAAATTTCAGATAAAACGAATAAACTTAAGGGGGTCAAGAATAATACACTAAAGCATGTTTAAGCAAGTGTATCACATGAACGGGCTTCAGATTAAAACAATATTGCGTTTTTTGAAATCGTTATATAAAGTTACATATTTTATTATACCAAAAAGTTTCAATATCGAAAATAATCTTCAAACCCTTGTTAGTTCTATATAAAACCTTGGGATAAACAAAGTGCACGGAAACGATTTAGTACGTGTAAGTTTTGGTAAATTTTTTATTGCATGTTCAAATAAATAAACAAAATAATCACAAATATTACTATAAACAATCGCGTAAAAGTATAAAATTAATATACAGTCTTTCAATCGTGAAATTTTATGATCACACTACATTTTTTTACATGAATGTGAGAAATTTTTTGGTTTAGTCATAATTTAGTACCTATCTCCAAAAATTTTTCGCTGTCAAATTACTATACTTTCTTAAAAACATTTTATAACTCTATTATTGGCATATTATCAAACTCTAAACTTAATATTATTATAAAGTTAAGAAGTTACGGAAAAATCTTAAAATAATAAAATTTACTATTTATAGAGCAATACAAATCTGCGTAAAACTTTGATTGTATGCAAATTAATAGAAGTGTAGTCTTTTTTAATTAAACTAATTGTGATTTAAAATAATTTATCCCTTTTTTGTATTAAACAATGACTCAATAGACTAAAAGACACTAATGCCATATTATTATCTTATTACAATGAATAATATTTCTAAAAAGAAATTTTTACACTTTTTATATCAGTTATTATATTAATTAATTGACAGATCATAGATTCTTTTATCGCAAAAATTTATGAAATATTGTTCTTTATTAAAGAAATAGTTATTTTCAAAATCCTTACTAAATGCGTATATTTTTACAAAGTCCTACTATAACTCTCGTTAATACCATATAATTGTTTTTTTAATAATTAATAAAATTGGTTAAAATTAGTTTTATTAATTCGAAAATCGTTCCATTTTATACAAAATAAAGGATAAAAAAGTTCTACTTTTGGTTTGAGTTATATTATATCTTTCTTAAACATTTATTTAAAGATTTTTAAAACCTCTTTATTTTTATAAGTGTCATATATTAAATTTTTCTTATATTTAAAGTATTCTTAGATAATAAAAAAATTTCACTTATTTTATAAAGTTTAAAAAATGATGACATATCAATAACAATTTTGTTTCAAAAATCAAATTATTATCTATAGCAATGCCATTCTATTGTAAATATAGTTTAAGACTATTTAAACTCTTAGATCGATTTTCAAGGTACAATTTTAAATTTGTGCATTCAAATAAAATTATTTAAAAATAATTATCAATTTTCATTTTATTAACAGCTTGTCAAATTAGAAAAATAAAAAAATAATCCAACATATAAACTGGACGAATTAACGCTTAATATGTTTGCTCTAGAATTGGAAAATAGATAAAATTTTTGCAAAGATGAGTCATTCATTTTTATGTAAACATAAATATTAAGGAATATTTCTTTACTAAAACAATGTCACAGTATGAATAAACAAAAGCATTGATATTATTTTACCATTTTTTTTATCATATAGGGTAAAATGAGATAGTTCAAAATTTTCAGTAGAGTTAGGCACACATGGTTAAAATAGTAATATTCCAGAAGTTTTTGTTATGTATTAGAAGCAATAGTTTTATATGAAATATAACAAACTTATTATGCTTGTTTTTTCGTTATTTTTTACTAAATAATCTGTTTTTAACTTAAACTTGAAATATAACATATTGTGAATATGGAATGCTGTATCAGACAAATGTATGTATATCAACACCCAAATTATGTAGGAAACTAGAAGATGAAACGCGCCCTCACCTTGAAGACTATAGAAGGAACGGAAGGAGAATGCTTCACTCAGTTGATAAATCATAACTATTTTATAATATTGTAACCTTTACTTTTATTATTATTCTAATCCCCTTTGCTTAAATAAACTATCGTACAAAAGCTTCGTGTTATATATATTGTAAAAGCCCGGGAAGCCTACAAGGCACCCGAAGAATCCACCAGGATTACAATATGATTATGTTATTTAATTAATTATATTTTAAGAAAATAAAAACATTAATCGATTTTTAATTATTCGACTTTCACGAACTTTTGAAATTTTATAAATTTTGATAAAACGCTAAATTTCTGTTTAACGAGGGTTTTTTCCAATACAAACTTAATTTATAGTAATTTTCGAGAAAAATATTGAAAATATAGTCAATTATATAAAGTTTTAAACTTTAGAAAATACTTTTACAGTTATTTTTATCATATAAATAAATATTTTTTAATTTTTATCTCTACATTCGGAAAAAATAGCAAAAAAAAAACATAAAACAAATAATTAACAAAATTTTCTTTAAGGCCATATATATGACAGTGAAATTCAATATAATAATTTATACAATTCATAAATAAATATATATTATTAAAATAAGATGAAATAATAATGAATAAAAATAGTGGTGTTCTGATGGTTATAAACATAGGCGTAGTTCCTTTATTACATACCTGATATATAAAAATATTTTGAAATATAAAATTTATTTACTGTTGTTGGGCTATAAATTATTTGATTTTCAAATATTAATTATTGAAATAGTGGATTTTTTTTAATTTAAATTTTATTCTAAAAATTGATGTTAGCAAATTTAATATCAAAAATAAATTTGTATGATTTAGTTTAAAAAATTAAATTGCTGAAAAAGAAACATAAGGTATCTATCTAAAACATTTTATTCTCAAATTTATTGTTGTAAAAAGTAGTTCAATGATAATTATAGAAATAAGAACGGAAGTTTTTTTTCCAAAAATTAAAACATGGAAAATAAATGTAATTTAAAGGCCTTAGCAATATTGCATAAAAATTTTTCATTTTAAGAATGTTATAATACTATTAAATGCTATTTACGTGAAATAAATATACTAGCAAATAAACATTCTTATGATTAATGAGTATTTTCCAGTAAGATACAAGTTTATTCAAAATCTTCTAAATGCTAAGTAATATATGACTATTTTTACTTTCTGTATGTTGTTAAACCCATTTGTTATTGTAAAAATGATAAAAAAATGTGTATAAAGATTTATTTTTTAATAATTCACAAGAGAATAGAACTGATAAAGTAAAGTATTACACTAAATTTAGTTTTTTTAAAAATATTTTAATCGAATAAATGGATAAATAAGTAATCACTTTATCATTATCTTAATTTTTAATATATATTTTTTATTATACATATAAGCTTATGCAAGAAGAGCACTCCTCCGGATTACCATGAATTCTCAAAATAAAATTTCCGCCATATGTATCTGCAAAAAATTTTGCAGGTATTAGTTCACTAGCTTCAACAACCGTTTTAAATTTAGTTTCATTGATAATTGCATGTACAAGTTGATACTCTTGACGAAGAGTAACATTTTTGTCATTTATAACATTATTTACCTTATCATAAAACTCTTTGCCAGCCGGAGATAATCTTTTTGCTTTCTCAAGCAATCTATTTTGTCTTTCATTTTCATTTTCTTCATTGTTTTTTTTATATTCTTCATAGCGTCTTTTTGCTTCATCAGATTGACTATTCATAAAATCATCTTGTTGTTTAGAGATATCGCTTTTCGGAATATCTTTTTGTTTTCCAATTCTAATAAAGTCGCATCGATCTTTAAATGGTATTTTTGAAAGAAAATACATAATATCATCTATACTGTAACAAAATGGGCAAAAGCCGAAATATGTTATAGTGTTGCATTCATCATCATCATCATACCAAAACGAGTTTACAGGAGTTCCGACAAGCAAGAATAATAGAACAAAAGATATTATATGAACTCTCAATTTAGTCATTATTCAAAATATATACGTCCAATCATAATTCTACATTTAAATGAAGTCTTAAATACCTAAATTTATTTGATTATTAGAAAAATGCTGAATTTTTATAATATACGAATAATATTTAATTATTATTTATGCAAAATAAATAGGCAAAATATATAGAATACAATAAAATTTTATTTTAATTAAAAATATAAAAATTTATGATTTTTTTTTTAAATTGCATAATTTGTGTTTATTTGAATTTTTTCTAAAATAATAACAATCCAAAAATTGTTAATCATATGAAAAAATTCACATATAGTCTAGATATCATATAATCTATTTTTTACCGGTCATATGATTGAGATTATGTTGAATACAAAAATAAATCATTTAAAATAATGAATAAATCATAATTTGGTCAGCTGTGAAAATAATATTTAAAAAGTTTATAACTTTCAGAAAAAAATTATTAGCTATGGTAACAAAGACTTTTAATTAAGTTCTTTAAAAATAATTTTGAAATAATCAAGATATTTATTGAAATAAAAAAAAAGTTGTACAATAAATTAAAAATATGTATCGAAGTCAATACTATGTGTATAAATTAGTTTAAGGTAATATTTTCCAATATTTGAATACAATTTTAAAACTTAATGACAAATCTAAAATAATTTTATATTTGAAAAAAAAGAAAAAAATAACCTGCTATTGTAAATATTTTCAGAAATCTGTTGTACTCATTATAAAATGTTAAAGTTTTACTTTTTCTTTTTAAAAGTAGCACAGAAATTTTGAATTTTTTGTATATAATTTAAATACTTTGAATCGTAATAGCCGGCATTAAGAAAAGAAAATATTAAATACATATTATATTTTTAATAATAAGAAATATTATTATATTAATATGTTCTAAATAATCAAGTCAAGAGGTAAGAAAGAACGAATAAATAAAATAAGTATTATGTGCAGATTTATATAATATTTTATATAAATTTGAACATATACTTAACAAAAACATCTGAAAGAAGAAAAAACAGTCTTTTAATAAACTAAGGAGAAGTTTAATAAAAGGAGGAGAAGGAAAAAGCAGTATTTAAGAAGAAAATATTTCAGATATTTTAGTTTTAGTTTTTAGTTTTAGAAAAGGGTTAGTTGGAATAACTCCAAGAAAGGAGAAGATCAGAGGTGCTGAATAGCATTCAAAGACTGAATCTCCGAACAAGGATAATTACATTTAACATGTATATATATATTGTTCGTTATTGATTATAAAATAAAAAGGTTATATATGAAAATTAATGTGTTTATTTATTTCTGATCGAGCACACATGTTCCAACATGCTTCTTCATAAGGTAAATACTCGGATAAGATGGTGGGAACCAGCAAGAATGTATTCACTGGGATACATGCAGCAGGAGGCTTTGCAACACCTACAATAAGGCCACACCACCATAAGAGAACACAGGTAAATGAGACTCTTTAAGGGAATCAAGGTAACCAATTAATTTTTCCATTTTCGAATTAATAGTAGAATTAAGTCCTCGATAAACAATATATTTCTTATTTATATGAATATAGTATATAATGTTATAGTATTCTACATAAAGATTATATTGTATTATTTATTGTTAAAATTCCTTAAAGAGTCTGTTTGTTTACGTTCTCTTATGGTGGTGTGACCGTTTATAGATGTAGCGAGGCTGCCTGCTACATGTATCCCAGCGGATACATGCTAGCTGGTTCCCACCATCTTAACCGAGTATCTTACCTAATGAAAAGCATGTTGAACATGCGTGTTCGATCAGAATTTAGATGAATAAACACATTAAATTTATGGTAACCTTTTATTTATGGGGAATATTAAAAGAACAATATATGTGTGAATTACTTTTGTCTGGAGTTTCGGATATGGAGTGATATTTAGCACCTCTGATTTATTTCTTTTCCTCAACTTATTCAAGCTGCTATTTCTTGAAATATTTTCTTCTTAAATACTGCTTTTCTTCTCCTCTTCATATTAAACTTTTTTTTAATTTAAAAAGAGGATGTTCTTTCTTTTTTCAGTTGTTTATTAAGTAAATATACAGATTTATATATAAAATATTATTTAAATCTGCACATTTACTTTTTCTATTTATCCGTTCTTTTCTTATCCCTTAACTTGATTAGTTAAAACATATGCTTTGATATTTGTTTTCATATGTAATATTTGATTTATTTTATCTTTTCCTTATACCTAATGCGGGGCATTACGAATTATTAATATTGTAAATCTAACAATTCTTATATTATCCTAGTTTAGACTTTTTGTATTAGATTTAGAAATTTAATAAGCTAGATCTTTAAAGAATTACGTTTATCTAAATTGATTGTTTCTGAAATTCGATCACTTCTACAAATTAATTTTAAACTAATTTTTTATAACATTTGATGGGGATTAAAATTTTATTAGAAACATTCAAGGATTTAATAGAAACGTTTTCATAATTGCATGAAAAATTAAAGCGAGACTTAAATATTTTTTTCTGAAATTCTTTAATTATTAACCACATCTCTTGTAGAAAGAATGGCATTTCTTTTAAATTAATGATATCGGTTAAATTATGGGGCTTTGCTTTAGAAATCAACAATAGTTTCATAAATGTAATATAAATTTCTTAAGAAATGCATTCAAAATTTAGGATAAAATTTGTCTATTTTTAATATTTTTCAAAAAAGAGCTAATAATTCATTAAATAAATGTCAGAATCTCAAAAATCAAAAAAAAGTTGTACAAAATTAGAATAATTCGATAGAGTGTGTTATTTTTTATTAGAATTTTTCAATAATTTAAGTAATGAAAAATAGAAATCTTGAGAAAGCAATTAATTAAAAGAAGTTCTTTGTTTCCTTAAACAAGTTGTAAATGTATTTCCTTCAATGAAGAATGGAGTTCCATAATAAAATTTATCAGTCGTACTTTATATGTAAAGAAAATTGTTGAGATGTGTTTAAAAAAGTAAACATTTTTTGGTCCTTTTTTTATTCAAAAAACAAAGACAATATCTTAAGAAATAGTAATCAATATTTTTTAAAAATCTTTAAAGAAATAGGTTATGAAATTTTAGGTTAGAATAAATTAATTTTTTCCAAGTGTAATGTAAAAATCATGAGAAACAAATTACTAATAGTTTTAATTAATAGTTTTTCAGTTTATCTATTGAAATAACGTTATATCCCATAAAAACTAATTTCATTCGATAAAGCATAAACAATTACTCTAGGAATCATTCAAACATTTATATACATTTTAAATAAAATTTACTACAAACAAGGAAAAAAGTTTAATATTAAATTTCAATTGCAAGGAGAAATAGAATTTGCAAGCGAATAAGATAACTTTGATCTATACATAAAAAAAGTATAACAACATTTGTTTAATCTTTATAAAATTAAACTTTTATATGATTTGCAATTAATTTTATCGTAATCACTAAGCACATGAAATAAAAGTAATAATTAAAAAATTATTAGATTAATTTACTAATTTTCTATGATATCATTATCACCTTAAAACTTGACTATGTTTTATAATGTATTTCAAAGTAAAGGTGACCAAAAAGTTACTTTCACTTTATGAATGTTTATAGCTTTTGCTGTAGTTTATAGAATTTTATGGTATTATAACCATTCGATATCCCCAACCGTCTTCTATAAAACACTTCAACAACAATGGAAAAGCTTGATGTTGAAGAGAGTTACAGAGGTTTTTATGAATGTCATTTTTTATTTTTTTTATGCACCTTGTTGTATAAAAGTAAAAAGTCACCATTAAAAAAACTATCATAAATTTTATAATTTTTAAATAATATTACGACTATTTAATTCTAAAATATCTTTATAAACCGTACATTGCTTCATAATTATAGGATATCTATAGATAAAGTTATGTAGCATCAAAAATGTAAATTTTTATTTAAATCAAATATAAATTTTTACAACTTTCAAATGTTTTAATGAACAATAGGGAGGAGATATTTTTCGTTATAATACTTTATAAGTCACAATGCCTATCACTACCAACTTTCTGGGTTCTGTATTATTTTTAAATTTCTAAACTTATTCTTGATAATGAATTGTAAAAAAATGCCTGCTATGAAAATGTTAGTATTTTTATCAGTAATTAACTTACTTTTTAAGTCATCCAATAATCTGAGAAAGACATTGGGCTATCAAATAGCTACAACACTACAAAAAGTATTGCTTAAAAAATTTATGTTTGATTATTTTAATAAAAACGTATATAAAAAATGGTAATTATATAAACTCATATAACTCTCTCCAAATGAAAGCTTTTTCTCTTCATTATAATACATTTTGTAGGAGATGACTGGGTCTATTTAATGGCTACGATACCATGACATTGTATAAACTACTACAAAAGTAATGAACATTCTGTTAGATATTAGTAATACATTAAGGTTATTGATAATAAAATAAACACAAGTTGATGAATGGACAGTAACCACATTAAACTTATATATAATAACATAATCATAATAACAATAATTCTACACGTTTGACAAGACAAAACCTAATACGTCACAGATTCATAATGTGAAAGTATCTTTTTGGTCACCCTGTACTTTTATTAACATGGTTAAATAGTTTCCAAGAAAAAATAAATGCATTTTTATTAAAAATTGTGATATATTTATAATTAAAAAAAATTTCAATTTAAATATGAATTTTCTGCAATTACAATGTGAAATTGTAGATTAATTTTACATGCTTTATTAAAAAATGAAAATTTGAAGTCATCAAAATTTTTTTTGTAAATTCTAGAAATCTAGAAATTAATATGTGTATGTCTAAACCATTTAATAATGAAGAAAACAGTTATTTAAATTCCAATATCCACGTGTGTTACAATAATAAAGAGATAATTTTATTAATTAGATTTATATCTTCAAAATTATTTTATCAAGCAATCAAAACATTGCTAGAAAGTTTACCAAAAAATTAACCAAAATTTTTCAATATGTTTATTTGCATTTTTTATTAAAAGAATAGATGGTAGGCAACTACATCTTCACTAAAACAGTGTTGGTAATCTTCTTTATATATAAAATACTATTATTGTATCAGTAAACTAATCTTTATCAATCGGTAATTGAAATTTTATTGTATTTCAAGGTTGTTTTAATTTAAACATATAGAGTGAGCCGAAAATCACATCTCACTTGCACGAAATGTGTTATAACTGCTATAACTTTTTTTGTAGTTGACGTATTTTTATGTAATTATTTGCACTTTGTAAAGAATGATTTATAAAATAATATATCACAAGATTGTTTTCAAGAATGATCTTTACAATAAGTTACATTAAGTTAAATAAAAATATTTATATTTTCGTTTTAAAAGTATATCTTATAATATTTCAATTAATTAGAAAATAAATGCCAGATGTTTAAAAAGTTAGCTTGAGACATATTTATTCACAAATATCGTTTATACAATATTAATTTCCCTCATATATTTATAATATTTTCTATGAATGTTACAACAGTAAGAAAATATTTTGTTGAGAAACGTTCAAGAATAGTTTGTATTATCATACTAACAAATGTTTGAGTGCTTGAACACCAAAATTATTCAGAAACTAATACAATGTGACGTAAGCTATATAAACACATGCAATATTAAGTCTGGTAAACCGTGTCGAATAATCAAATATAATCATTTCATAAAGAGCAATGAATAATGCTTTAAAGGAAACACGTTTGTTCAAGGAATCAGGTATTGGTAACTTAAAAAATACTATTTTTCACACATCATTTTGTAAGATATTTATTTATTACAAAATGTATTCACGCATTTTAAACATTAAAATAAGTTTAAATTAAATAAAATTAAACGTTTTTTTTTAATAGAAAATATTATAAAATTTTGTAACTTTTTTTTAAGTTCGTTCTTGAAAACAATCTTGTAATATATTATTCTCTAGCACATTCTCTACAAAATGTGTATAATACAATAAAAATATGTTGCCTCAAAAAAGTTATAAATTGTTTTATTGCGACTGTGGTGTGACTTTTGACCCACCCTTTATATGATCTGACAAGCTGAGTATAATTAATTGTTAAATTGTATAAAAAAATTTTCTATAAAATTCTATTAATTCAAAAAATTAAATTTCCTTTTTTTTTGGAGACCATGTACGAAATTATTCGTGGTAGGGAAGCTTTGGTTGACCGCTTTTAACACATTAGAAGGAAAGTTTAAACTTAAACTTTTTATAATTTTTTGTCACAGACATTAGAAAAATGTCATTTATTATAATTAAAGTTTTTTTGGTAGCTTTATACCAGCTTCCAAATAGACACAGAGAGTTAAGAATTACGTTTTAATATATTTTTTAAAGAAATGGATAAAATTACAAATAGATGTAGTTTATTAGCATTTTCTTAAAAAATGTTTTATAAAACAATTAATTAACAAATTAACAGAAATATACATTTTAATATAAAAAATTTGAATAATATATATTTATTAATAAATATTTTATACAAAGTAAAGTTGTTTTTTTTTGCAAGTTTGTAAAATCTAAAAATGAATAATTTAAATAGTTTAATATGTTATTTTTTGTATCGAAAGTGCCTATCTTGAAAATTTTTTTGAATATATAAAAAGATATCATCCACAAACAAAATGGTAACGCAATGATCCTTTGTAATTATAAGACTTGTTTTATGAAGAAAAAATATAAATTTCGAACTTTTTGAATCATTTTAAACATTATCATGATAGTTAATTTACAACTTTAAATTCGCTACGTTTAAATGGCACCAAACTTTTTTATACTCCATCCACCGAAAATGATAACTTTCTGTTAGACAATAAAATAACACTTTATTATTGATACTGGCTCATAAAAATTACTCTTTAAATACGAAAATTACAATGACAAAGTTATATAATGCTAATCCTCTGCATCATGTCCAACGCTTTCTTTTTGGAAAATATGGTTGGTTTGATGTTGATAATATACTTGAAAATTTAAAAAGTCTGTATCTTGATAAATTTATAAATTCAAAAAATTATGGCTTCCGTAACTCCACCCTTAATAAATTTCAAGTAATTGATAGTAGAAGCTGGAAGTTTAGGTGTTAAAACATTTGATTTTTTTATTGTCTATCATTTGTTTCGACAATTTTATCAGTTTTAAAATATACTGTAAGTAAACATAACTACAATGCTTCTAAAAAACGTCTTTTCGGACAAATTTTTAATCAAAATTTCAAAACTATTTGTTTAATCTAGCTAAATTTATTTGTAATTTAATTATAATATTTATTAAAGCTCATACTTAATATATCAGAATAATTAATATCTTGTTTTGTAGTCAAGATATTGTTTTACAAACAAATAGAACAGATCTTCAATAAGTATTTTTATTAAAAAAGTATTTACTATTTAAAATTTGAAGAAATTTACTCTTTTGAATAACCACTATTAATTTATTTAAATTTTCTGTGTATGCTTTTCAATTACACAGTATTTGATTCTGTGTATCCTAAAATGTAATTCTTAACTCTTTGTGAACACATTTTATTCGCTCACAATTTTTACTTCTCGTTTACACAATACAAAATTTAATTTTAGATTATTTTATCGTTTTTAACATATATGTATACGTTAAGTACTTAATTATTTGTATGATTCTAGGGTATTTTCTTATACTCCATTGAATACAACTAATTTTTGAGAAATCATAGTACATCTATTAGAGATTTAGTTAATATTAACAAGTGTTTTAGAAAGTATATTTCAAATACGTTATATTTTTCATGGTTTTCTTACAGGGTTTAAATAAAATCTTTTGAATTAATAATGATTTCTAAATATTTAATAATTTAATTGAGTTAATAAGTTTATGTATACTTTTTTTAGAATAATTTGAAACAACAGATTACCTTATAGTATTACCAAAAATTATACTATTAATTTTCCACGTTTAAAAACAATATTAATTTGTATTCAAAACAAATGTAAAATTATTTAATTAAAAATGTTTATATATTTTTTGCGATATATTAGAATAATGCTAAATATAATAATAATTATATTTTATGAAATATGAATTTGATGATTTGAGTCTTCCATATTCAATTTTTATTTATAAATATGCATTTTTGTAATAGTTACAAATTTATTTGTCAGCGTTCTTTTAGATTCCGAAGATGTACACTTTTAATTTCTGTAACTGAAGAAAATTATGAATTCATATTTTTATGTCTTTTGCCAAGAGAATTTAAATAAATGGTTCAAAATGCTGCTTTAGCTGAAAGATTTCAAAGAGTTGGTCTATTAACTAAAACTAATAAAATGTTCACAAAAATAAAATAGATCAAACTTTAGTAAGAATAATATTATAAATTGTGAGTTTTTATTCATTTTAGTTTTGCTTGGCAATTGCATTTTGATTTCGGCCAAGAAGTTTACACACAGTTTGCTTACTCAGAATAAAATTGGTAATTTAACTTAATTATTGAAAATATTTTTTTTAATATAATGATTTCTAGCATTAAAACATTATAAAAACAATATGAAGTAAATATTAATGGAGAACGACTTTTCTAGCAAAAGTAAAATAAAAGAAAGCGCATGAGTAGAGACAAAAGATCTATTTCAAATTATGTTAATTCTAAGGAAATTAGAAATTGTCAAAATAATTGCTCAAGAATTCGATGAAAACCATATGTCCAAAACCTAAAATTTTGAGTCAATTTATATTGTTGATTGAACATTCTTAGAAAAATACTTAAAATTAAAACAATGTGTGTTTACTTCTATCTTTTAATGATTATATGGAAATGTTAATTTTCAATTTTTTAAACTACTTGTTAAAGCTTCATAACGTTGTTCCATTTTTTTATATTAATAATTTATCATTATTTTATGATAAATAAATTATAATTAAAAATAGTACAATTTTTATATTGCATATTTTGAAGTAACACATTTATGGGTGATAAAAAATATAACTATTTCAACCACTGTAACGTAATTACATTTTTATAAACAAATGGTGATTTTTTTATTTAAAAAAATATTTGGGAAATTTAAAAAAAATACAATTTTAATGTTGTTGTCATTTTATAGCAAATTTCAAAAAAGAAAGATTATATTTTAATCTCATTAAATCCTAAAAATTATATAAATTATCATTTAAAAAAATTTGAAAGGTAACTCTTATTTAGGAATAAAAATTTTATGCGATTTCTATTAAGCTAACTAACGTAATTTTCAATGCATCTGTATAAGGATAGAACTATTTTTTTTCAAAAAGTTGATATTCTTAATTTTATTAAAAAGTTTGTTTATTTTTTTAAATAGTCTTTGATTTAATCAAATTTAAAATTATTTAATTTATAATATCTGTTGTTTTTAAAATAAATTAAAATAATACTGCTTTTTAATTTTATTAGATTATTAATAAGTAGATTTAATAAAATTATATTTTGATATTTAATTAGTAGTGATAACTATTTATTTTGAAGGTTCCTAGAAAATATATTTTTATTCTTTTTGTTATAGGTAGTTAAAAAATTATGTTAAGAATTTATTTCAACAGAAAATTCTAATATGTTGATTTGTTATAAAACACTAATAAATTTGTAAATTATTCATTATAAAGGAAATAAATAGCACAAATAATATTATATCCCAATAAGCTCTTTTTTTAATTTTAGTGTTGTTAAGCTGCTACCTTTTGTTACAAGTATAGAAATCAACTTGAAAATCAAAATTTATATGTTATTTTTTCTAATATAATATTTTTATATAACTAAACAGATTATTATAAAAAAGGTGACGTATATAACAATGATAATAAGTTTATTCTGCAAAAGAAATAATAAATGAAAGTTTACAAGCCGAGGAAAAAGATCATTTTCAAAAAATAGCTTTATATATTGATATGAAGTTGTTAGAGTTTCATGAAATTTATATATGTTTAGTCTAAAATTATTTTCAGTATTTGCTATCACTAAAAATTCCAAAAAAACACCTTTACAAAAAAATATTTAAATGTATTCCAATATATGCTCACTTCTACTTTTAATGATTACATGGAAATGATCATAGCTAATTTTTAAAAATTCTTTCTTCAGCAAGCTTCCTAATTTCCTTAAAATTCACATATTATAAATAATACTAATTAACTAATACTTTATTTACTTGATCAGAATAATAATACCGCATTTGTAAAAATACGTTATTCAAATTTTATTAATGTAAAATTTTAAAACTTTTAAAAATATAATGATTTTTCTATATTAAAAAATTGAACATAGTTGATGATCTTGAGTCTTAACTAAAGCCATTCTATATAAAAGTAATAAAAAAATTGCGACTCACCAATATATAATTCCAAAATAAGCTTCTTTAATTAATTTGACTCCGTAATTATTAGCTAATCATGGTTTTTGTACTGTGACCTTTCTTATTTTATTACTAACAATTGTACCAGAGAGACAT
This sequence comes from Strongyloides venezuelensis, assembly GCA_963280985.1. Lineage (NCBI taxonomy): Eukaryota > Metazoa > Nematoda > Chromadorea > Rhabditida > Strongyloididae > Strongyloides > Strongyloides venezuelensis. The sequence continues at coordinate 6,000,998 of CAUJLX010000001.1, read as the reverse complement.
TTAACAAATAAAAATTACTTAGAGTATTTTAAAAATAGTAAATGCATTTTTTTTTCAAAAAAAGGATTTTAAATTAAAAATCATATTCAATAAATATTCAACTATTTTAGAAAAAAAATTTTTTTAATTCAATTAGGATGTTGGTGGCTGTGAATGCATATTTAAATGTAAAGTGAATCCAATGAAATAACTAAATAATGTTTTCTCTATTTTAAAATCAACTATTTGTATATCATTTTATTGAGTTGAATACATACATTGTTTTTAAAAGTCACAGTATAAAAAACCACCGTTAGCCAATGTTACTTTGTCATTTATTTAAATTATAATCTATAAAATTTTATTTGATTTTTATCTTTTAAATGATTTTTTCAAAGCAACATCTTGAATTCAAATAATTTCCAAAAAATTTTAATTTAATTCCTGTTTTAAGAATATTTTTATCGATATTAAAATAATGCTAAATTTGGAATTTTAACAAAAAAAGTTTATTAAGAAAAGCTTTTTGATATTTGTATTTGGTGATTAAAAATTTTAACAACTAAATAATTTTTTAGAATAAATTGTCTAATACATGTACTTTACTGATTGATACTTCTCTCAAAAGACAAACTTATTCTTTTTGGTACAACACTAGCTTTTTAAACTTCTGCATACTATTTCATACTTTTTGACTTCCTTTGATAATCTAAAAGATTGTTATACTCTTTTTGTGCGTTTCAAAATTTTTTCATGTTTTATTCTATTTTTTCCCATTAAGCAATTTTTAATTGACTATTTCCTTCTGGGGTATTTAAAAATATATATACAGTACATCTTCTCACTAAGAAACCTCTTAATGAAAGAAATCCCCACTTAGTTACCGTAAAGTCTGGTCCTGAATTTTTATAAAATTTCTATATAAAAAAACCTCTTAATAAAGTACCTTCAAATAAAAATAACCTCCAAATAATCACTGTAATAAAAAAAATCATATGCATTTTTTCATCTATTTAAACGGTACTGTTCCTTTCTCGGTACGACAACTTTTGGAATTATTTTTTTGTATATAAAAAGCAATAATATGATAAAATAAAGTGGTTTTTAATGATTACATAATATTTTACCAGTAATAATGAGAAAAAAAATTAAAAACTTTGAATATATTTTAGGCGAAAATAACTGATAACAGACACCAGTTATTTTGGTTATATATACCTCTATTAAATCATTATTAATTTTGAATATTAAGAGGGGTAAAGTGGTAGTTTGATAAAATAAAGTGATCTAAACTGATAATATAATACTTTTTCACTGATAATGAAAAAAAATTCAAAAAAGTAAAAAAATTTAACCGAATCCTGTAAATTTATTATGCTAAATTAACTACGTCTATATACGTTTAGTGGGGTGTGCAGTAAAAATGGTGAACAAGTCATTAATACGATGCCCAAGTATAGTATTCAAGATGCTAATGGCTATTGTTCAGATATAAAAATTGAAAAACATTTATGGGTAAAAATTATTAAAAACACTTCGTTCTATTTTTATAGTTAATAAAAACATAAAAAAATTTGTTTTAATATTCAAATTTAACAGTTTAAAAATTGCCCTACCTAAAAGGAACAGTACCATTTTAACCTCTAAATAGTCTCTTAGTCAACTAGAGGTATTAATTTACTAAAAATTTCGCTAAAATTGATATTTTGGAGAGTAATATTAACGTGTGGTAATTTAAAATTGCAAGAATGTTATGATCTTACTAATAATGAAGTTACTGATTACAATAGTGATAAAAGAATTACTCAATAAGAAACAATGAGTAAAATTTTTAGGGGTCTATAAAATTTAAAAACTTATATTAAATATTTTAAAATAGATGATCGTCTTCCTCTTACAGCTCATTTAGAGTATAAAATAGTAAATCATGTTACTAATTACAATTCTCAATATTAGATCACACAATACTTTTACATAATGTACCTAAAGATAAATAATTATAATTAGAATATATTTGATAGTAATATTTTTTGTTTTTTAGTTTATGTGGCACTTTTTTTATATTTAACATTGTCTAATAAATATTTATACATTTTATTAGATTTTAGTCATCAATATTAGTGAGATATTAAATAACCTCTAAGTAAGTAAAATATCTAAAAAGTCACCAAATTTCTAGGTCCCGGCAAGGCGCTTATTTGGAGCTTATACTGTACTTCACTTGATAATGAAGGAATCGATAGATTTTTAGCATTTTTGCATATTGTAAGGCCAGTTGTACCTCTGTCTAGTCGATAGTTAATATCTATATAAGTGCCATTAATTGTTCAATCATTTTTTAAGATTGTTAAACTTAAAATTTCCATTCTAAGATTTCTATGACTTTGTGATATAATACTAAATGCACATTTTCCATTAAGTATTGCTGAATTAATAGATTGTACATCCTTATTTGCATAATAGATATGTTTTTGACCATAATTTCTTCTACTATCAAAATAACTTGTGCATTTTAATCCTTGGAAATATGGAGGGCATACGCAAATAATACAGTCTTTTACTATAGAATGATCCATGCCTACAATGTTCCTTTTTAGGACGTGAGATGAGACAGTACATTTCCCTAATAAGTCTACGATCATTATAGTAAAATATTTTAAAGTAATTTTCTATTTTTTGATATTGTTTATATGCCTCACGTGTATATGTAGACTTTTTTTTACTTTTGGATCTAAAATATGAATTAACAAGCATTACAGATCCAAAATCAAATTCCTGCTTAAAAAAATTATGCTTACATTTTATTATGATATAGTACTTCTTATACTCTCTCTTAATATTACTCCACTTAATATATACATATTTACCCCTTTCACGACGCTTAATTTTTGTATTTAATCACGTCGAAAGCCCTACATAAAATGCTAATTTTGATCTATTTTTACATACATCACTTTTCAAATTTACTACAGTTGGTTTTCTTTTGTCACATGATTTTTATACTTCATTTTTCTTTATATTTACATAGAAGTTTATGCCAGATCTATATTTAATTGGAATATTATGTATCTTATATCTGAAGCGCAGATCTTCAGTAAGATAATAAAACAATGAATTTATTGTATGGAAAAGATTTCGATCTACATAAACATTTAAGACATTCGAACATTCAAGATAAGGTACTATTTTTCTTTAAAAATGTTACTACCATAACTTTTTTTTACCAACTAAAGTTGATAATATAATATTTTATATTCAAAATTTATGCATACTGTTAATAATAGCAAAACAAATATGGTGGTAACATAAATTTTCTTCATGTTGAATCAAATCGTACTTGTATTAACTATATTCAAATCTATTAAATACTTATTTGAAAATAGATAGAAACATTTTTATGCAAATATTGGAAATGAACAATTTGATTAGTCAAAAAAAATTTAAAAACAATTCTTTTTCACATTTTAAACATATATGAATTGATTTAATTTCCTTTCTAATTAAATACAAAAGTTATAAATTGATAGATTTAGTGAACATTTCCAAGATGATAAAAATCTCTATATGATATTTTATTATTAACTAATAAAGAATATTTATTTATAATTATTACAATGTATTACTTTTGTCAAGCTAAATAAATTTGATAATTTGGAACCATGATATCATCTATATTTATGAAGCAAAAAAAGTGTTCGTTACTTAGGCGATTTATAGTTACGATAAGAAAGTTTCTATTTATCATTTTTTTACGTGATTAAATTTCAAAAACAATTGTAGATACTTCATTTTCTTTTAACAATTTTCTTGATATTACATTTAAAATAAAATTTAAATCTGTTTTTTTGAAAGGCAGAGGATATTTTAATATTCAGAATTGATTTTTTAATATAAAAATTAAAAATTACTTAGAATAAAATAAATCCAATTCTATAATCGAAGAAAAGTTTAGAGTTTAGAAAAATTTATACAAAAAAATTAAAAAATATCAAAACATTTTTTTTTTAATTTATGAATTATTTAAATTCTAACTAAACATATAAAAAACCTGCATAATAAATGAAACAAATTTTTAGTAGGTCTGAAAATCTATATAAATTTAGTATATTTCATTTTCATTATACGATTCTTGTGTTTGCAGGTTTAAATATCAATAACTTTAATGAAATTAAATTTGTAAGAAAATAACTTTTTCGTAATTTATAATCTTAAAATTTCGCTTGTTAATTTTCTTTCTTTTATAGAAATCAGACTTATTTATAGTATTATTTGGACAATCACCTAGTTTATAATATCTTAATTAATTTAAAAAGTTACATTATCAGTTATCAAAAGTTGGATTCTTTTTAAATATTAATTCTTCGTATTAGGAGTTATTCGAAAGTTTATATATGTGAAGAAAAAATTGAAAGTTTTTTCATGATTAAAAATATATTTTCAACTAACAAATTTGTTATATTTCAAAACACTTTATAGATCAAAAAGTTTTTAGAACATAATAATTTAAAGTATATGAGAATCATTTTATTCTTACTTATTATTTAGTAAATAAAATATACCTTAAGTTAAATTTCGGATTAAAATAATTTTAGAGTCATTTCTTAAAATTACAAAACGCTACAGATTTTTTTATAAAAAAATGAATCGAAACACTGTTTATTCACATTGTATCTCATATGGCATATACAATGATTAATTTTTTTGCAGTATATAATAACAAAGTTTGAATTACAGAGATTTGATTAATAATAATATTTCTACGTACCGATTTTTGATGTTTAACAGCAAGCTCAAAAATTATACCAATTGGAACAAATTTTACGCTTTTATTTTTATTAAAAGCTATCTATTTTAAATATACCATAATAAATCCTATGCTTTTTCTTTTTGTAACAAGAAATTTTTTGTTGAAAAATTTAATGCAATTTAAATTTATTTTTTAAATTTATTAAATATTGTGAACATGGAATGCTGTATCAGATAAATGTATGTATACCATCACCCAAATTATGTAGGAAACTAGAAGATGAAACACGCCCCCACCTTGAGGACTATATAAGGAACGGATGAAGAATACTGGACGCAGTTGATAAATCATAACTATTTTGTAATATTGTAACCTTTACCTTTATTATTATTCTAATACCCTTCGCTTAAATAAACTATCGTACAAAGCTTCGTGTTATACATATTGTAAAAGCCCGGGAGCCTACAAGGCACCCGAAGAATCCACCAGGATTACAATATCAGTATTTTAAAAAAAGATAAATTTGTCTGGATGAATGATAGGATAATTTCTGTAATTACTTTATTTTTTAACTTAAATAACAAACAATTGAACAACTTTTGTTAAAAGATAAAATAAAGTGTAAAAAAACTTTAAATGAAATGTATAACATTTTACTATTTACAACCAATCACAATTTTTACTTAAATTTCACAATTATGAAATATCAACTACGCTGAAATAAATGATTTTGACTTCTGTGAATAGATATGAATATTTATTGTTCAATTTTTTTTTCATATAATTACATTAATATTCTATGAATATATTTTTTCATACAACCTCTAAACGTTAAATAAATCAATTTTTCATGTAAAAAATAAAAATACTATTGCTTTAAAACTTTAAGTGAATTAAAAAATATTGTAGAAAACCCACATTTTTTCCATTATATTTAAAATTAATTTTTATTGATATTTCCTACATACATTTTTTAAACAAAATTTCTAAATATCTAATTTATACTAAGTGAAATGTAAATAATTGCATTTCATTATAAGCAAGCTAGTTCTCATCATCACTACTTACAACTTTTATCAATTTTTATTTTTTAATAACTATTTTTTAATGTATAAATAATTGCAACAATTGTTGTCCAAAATTTTTTCACTTCGATTTCAAAATTTATACCCTAATATTTTTTTCTATAAAAGGTTTATCTTATTATACATCAATAAAAATATCCTTTAAATGACACAACTTTACTTTTATAGTGTTTTTAAAAATGCAACATAGATTAGAATATCGTTTCCGTAAAAATCAGCATAAAGTTATCTCTTCGTCCTAGATTGACAAATGAAAAAATATAATAAAGGACGTTGTTCATGTTGTCTGAAATTAGTAAAAATATTTTTTACTTCAAATTAACCTTAAACTTTTTATATTTCAGTGATTTAAAAAAATACACTGTGCTTATGATAAGTATCATAAAGGTAAATTCATAATATCATTATATTTTTTTGATTTGTCGATTTCTTGTTAAAAATAATATTTCAATTAACATTAATTTTAATGTATTTTTCACACCAATCTCTTACAAAAATATTTCAAAACTTTTATGATTCATAATCACATATGATTTGATAGTTTCTCATGTTTATTATAAAGATAAAGCAAAGTGATTGCTTTTAAACCAATCAAATAATACTGCACTAAAGTTGTGACACGATGAAATATCGGGTCAAAAAATATTAATGACACAAAATGGCAATCAAAAATATTAAATTAGTATTTTTTACTAATTTTAGTAAATAAAAAATTGAAGCATACCATTAAGTATTATTTGATCATCAATATATTCGGTTATTATCTTTAAAAAAAATATTGTCTTATCAATTCATATGATTAAACCACTATCATTTGATAGAAATAAACTACTAAATGTACAAGCATTTATAGTATCGACTTTTTATTGTTTTTTTTTGCTTCATATTTTATCAAATGATTAGAAGATTTGATAGAAATTATAGTTAAAAATAAACTTTACTTATTGAAATTTTGGTAAATTAGTTTTTTAGCAAAAAAATTCCTTTTCCCCTACATGATATATGATACTACAAAATAATTTTCGAAAAAAAGATTAAAAATAATTATTTTCCATAAGATTTATAAACATGAAATATTCTTCATGCAAGTTATTTGTAGTTGATATCTACGTATATAATTAAGATTATCCTTTTTAATGCTTAGAGATAATATTACAAAATATTGTTTTAGAATAACCTTTTTTTAGTAAACAATATATTTTTGATACTCAATAGATTATTTATAAACTCTCAAATGATCATTTTTATTAAATAATTTCTATTCTATTACGTTTGATGATAAATGAAATTTTTAGAAGCATGCAAAGAAATAATGATTCTAGTAATCATTTAATAACCTACTACAATGATATGACTAATTTTATAAATATTTTAATGAAGGAAGGCAGAATTATACCACTTATATTATCATCTATTTTCTTATCCATCTCTCCAGTAGGCTATCATATTGTCGTTCTTAATGTGCCTGGCACAATCATACAAAATTCCATTAATGAAAGTATTTTTAATAATTTTGAAATAAAGTTAAATGATAGCCAGCTAGGATTTTTATGGTAAATGCATAAAAGACATTATAAATTTTTTTATAACCTTTAAGGTCTTTAACAGTATCGTCTCAAGCATTTGGTGCATTAATTGGATGCTTTTCAATAACATATTTTGTACAAAAATATGGAGTAAAATTTACAATGTTTTATATCAATAATATAGTCCTTATTGTCTCATCATTATTAATGTTTACATCAAAATATATTTTTACATTTTTCCTTCTTTTTGCTGGAAGAGTTTGTGTTGGTTTATATACAGGAATGGCTTGTGGTATAACACCAATGTTTATAAAAGAAGTCTCGCCAAAGCACGTTAAAGGTGCATTAGGATGTTTTTTACATATTGCTGTATGTATTGGATCAGCGATTTCAGCTATCTTATCACTTGAATTTATATTAGGTGGTCCAAATACATGGGGTTTCTTACTTCTTATCCCAATATTTATAGGGGGAATCCAAATGTGGATTGGAAAAAAAATGCCTGATACACCAAATTTCTTATTACAAAATTGTGATATCAAGAATACCTTATGGTCAATTGAGTATTACTACAACATAAAGCAAAGGAGTAGTGATGAAACATTATCTAAATATAGTGAACTAGTTAGTAATGTTCCTTCACAGATATCAATTAAAGAAGCATTCAGTGATTATAATACCAGAAAAGGTATTATTCTAGGAATGATATTAAATGCAGCGCAAATATTTTGTGGATCTATGGCAAGTGTATCTTATTCAACGTTCATGTTTAATTCTGTATCATTTTCCAAATTATTAACACCATTCTTACCAGCAATTGGTTCATTAATTAGTGTTTTATTAACCATACCCGCTATAAGATTTGTTGAAATGTATGGAAGAAGACAATTAATTATTGTTACATTAATTATATGTGGATCAGCAAACTATTTAATGACACTTTTTTCATTGCTCTCTCAATCAAAAGGTAATAAATATTTGCTAAATTTAACAAATTAATATATATTTTTTTATATAGTCTCTGCTAATTGGAGTACCTATGCATATTCACTAACTTTTTTACTAATGGGAATAGGTTATAATATTGGAATAGGTCCTTTAGCATATTTTGTACCAGAGGAGTTAGTTCACCCGCGTGCCTCATCTGTAGCATTAGGCTTTTCAATATGTATTAATTGGATCTCTACTATGACAACAAATTTTATATTTTATCCAATGAATATTGTTATAGGCGGATATAGTTATTTATTGTTTGCTCTTCCAACAACATTATTTACAATATTTTTGTATTTCTATCTTCCTGAAACAAAATCACCCTCTTACGATTCTGACAGTGAAACATTAACTTGCAATTTGTTACAAAATGTATATGATGACGAATTAACTTATGGTACTTTCTATCAAGATTAAAAATATCACAAAACATTTTATAAATATATATTTTGATAACGGGTTATTAATTTATACTTCAATCAAACTTTGTACACACATCCATTTCGAGACATATAATTTAACTAATTCATTTATATTCATTTTATATTATTGTTGTTTCCATATAACAATAATATGTTTATACATAAAATTTTAGTAATATAAACAGTACACATATACTATACTTTAATTAATTTATACGGGTAGAAGAATTGATTCTATGAGATACGTAATGATAACAGTAACCTTTAATGAAGAATTTAATTTTATACTTTTATTTTATCTTTACGATATAATGAAAAAAGATTAACCTTAAGGATATATATTCGTAATTATCGCATAAACGATACCATTTCATGTCTATCAAAAAAAATATAATCTTTTTTTGATATTTTATATTAACATTATTTATTAAAAACTTTATATCATATAATTACGTGTGCTTCACAATAACTTATTACTACGTATCTTCAAAACGCAAATCCTCTTCATTCATGGATAATATGATTAATTCATTCAAATAAACCTGTTTTTATGTTCTTCCTTGTCTGAAATAAATCTTTTCATTTAAAACTTTATAATTATTAATTTAAGAACATTTTTATAAATTCTTATACTTTTTATACAATATTTCTAATATTTTAAATCATAGTTTTTTTAATGTGAAAAAACTATATTTAATCTTAAAAAAATAATTCATAGATCACTATTGTAAAAGTTACAGAAAAAGTGTTAACATCTAATTTGTTTTTAGATTATATTTATTTATGTAAAGACTATAACAATTTGTTAACAGGAAATGAATAAAGTATCAAATTTAGGTTTAGAGGATGAAAAAAATTATCTAAAAAAATTGGATAACAGTAAAACATATACGGATGGTTCTTTAAAGTATACAGAAATAATAAAGTTTGTTTTTATTTTTTATAATTTTTAATTAAAAATTTTACTTATCTTTTTTTTAAGAATCACTCCACTTTTAGTTTTTATTGCTGGCATTGTACCACCATTAGCAGGATCAATTTTATCTATATCAATTGCATTATTATTTCATAATGATGACATAAGTAATTATAACTGGCAATGTGGAAGAGCATTACTGCCATCATTATCAAGAATTATAAATCTTCCTTTGGAAAGAGTATTTTGGCAAATACTAATCCTTATGCATGTACCATTACGTTTTCTAGAAATATGTGTACAAACAGAAAGATATACTAGGTTTGAGAATGTTATAAAAGGAAAATCAAAATTACATTTTTTACTAATAAAAGTATACACTATTTCTGGGTTAATAGAACTTGTTTTTATTACATTTTTGTCTGTAATAGGAGAAAGAGAAAATGCGCGTAAGTTTTGTGAATATTTTTTATCCGATCGTCTACTATTGAATAATTTTTTTTCTATTTTTTTTAGAATTGCACGTAATATGTTTTTACTTATTTGGTACTTCTGGTATTGTATTTATGATAACAAACACAATACTTCATAGGAAAACTTTATATTATTGTAAACCTTACGGAATTTTTTCATATCGAATGAAAATTTTATTTATATCAATATATTGTACAATAGCTCCTATTATGATAATAGCATTTTATTTATATTTCAAAAAGTGTACAAAAAATGCATATGAAGTATTTGCAATTTGCGAATATTTAGAGGTTGTTGTTAATATATTATTCCATTCAACAGCATATTGGGATATTAAAAATAAAATATTATTATGTACAAGGTATGTGGAAAAATATGTAGATGAAAAATCAAAAGCTTGGTCATTTGACAAAAAAATATGTCTCAAAGTTGATGAAGGTTTATGTAAAATAAATATATCCTCAAAATAAAATAATCTTAATTAAAACAATTAATTTTTTACTAACTTTATGGTAGTTTTTTCCTTTCATTGAAAAGTATAAATTTAAATTTTATTATTTATAAATAAATGTAATAACAAGATTTTATATATTTCGTAAATTTTGTATTTTATCTAGATAATTTAATTGTTTCCATGTATATACTTTTATTTATATTGGTAGATAAAATCTCTACATTTTTATAATGAAATGTTACTTTAAAATCCATTTCACTTTTGATTTCTTATAAAATTAGTTATTAAACTATATCAAAATATGTTTAAAAGGAACAGTACAATAACTTCAACAGATAACACTATTGAATGGTTATCAAAATATAAGGATGCTGAGAGTAGTAAGCATTTTTACTGGTTCTTTGGAACTTTTCATGTATTAGTAGGTTTTTCATATATACTATATTGTATTATATAAAATTATAAAAAATTTTTTAAGCCATCAGCAAAAATAATTTTTATGTTTCAAAGTTCAATAATGTTTGCATATATTGTCTCAAATTTTCCATGTTCCATATATATTTTATTATTTTTTCTACTACTTTGTATCTCCACAATATATTCATTTTATACTTGTGATGATTACTTCCTCCTTCCACTTATTTTCACTTCTTTTAATAGGACATATTACATTATTGTACATTGGATTATGTGTTTTGGTTTTTACAACTAGTAATTTGTATGAAAAACAAGATTACAATGAATGGATCTTTGGTTTTATGATAAATAATTATATTACCGAACGATTTCTAAGTACAAATATATTATTGTTAGTTGTTATATTTTATTAACTTAATTAATATAATTTTTAGTAACATATTTGAATTCGTCTTTTATCTGTTTCTGTCTGGAATATACATCTATCAATTTATTATTATATGGAGGTGTATGGAATTTTTTGAAATTGTAAAACACCACCCAACATATTGTGCTGTGTCAATGCCTCCGGCATATCTTAGTCAACTTTCACTAAATTCTGTAAATGATAAGAACGATTCATTAATCAATATATCCGTAATTGGCTGTGAACATTTTAAAAAAAATGACATTAAATTATGCAATAAAACTTTAGACAAAAAGTTGGCTAGAGTCGGAACAAAAAGATGAGGAAACAGAAAGATTTTACAAATCATTAATTGATATTAATTTATTATAGATTTAAAAATAAACAAATATAACTTAATAATAACGAGAAATGAATTTAAATTTTTAAAAATTTGCGGGTTATAATCAAAAAAATTGCAAAGTTAGAGACGGAAGACCGCCATAAATTTTGTACCATCTTCCAAATACTGGAATGCTGGATAATACTTGTCCTATGTATAATAAAACACTTTGTTTCATTTTTGATGTTGAAAATAATTTTGGTACTCCACCAATTCTTAACATTCTTTGAAGATTATTAACATAATTTTTATTACATGATTTATCATTATTTAAAAACCACATTTTATATCTTGTCATTGTTAATATTTTCCCACCCTCCGTTTCGCCATCCATTTGAAGGAGTGCTGGAGGATTTGTTTGATTCCCATATACCCATTCCCATCCTGATATGTATCTGAAAGTAAAAATTAGAAAACAAAAGAAGAGAAAGGAGAAAAAAGATAATAATCATGAATAATCAATTAATCTTACTTATGATCAATATAATTGCATTTATACATAGAATTTGTACACATAATTTTTATAGCGTCAGGATCAGTGACATAAAAGTTTGACTGATACCAATAAAGATCATCTATAAATTGGCGTGTTTTATTATTAAAGACTATCAAAAAATTTGCACCATTCATGACTTCTTTTCTATTTCTATCCGATCCATCATAACCGGATTGATCCAGGAAAACATTATAATCGGATCTATTAATATAATTTTCATTAAATATTTTAAATATTGATTCTTTCCATATTGTATCGGCTTGTAACATCCAAAATGTTCGTTTTAATCGTAACAATACTTTTATGATTGTTGTTCTAAGGAGGAAAAAACTCATGTATTTGCTATCACCAAATGAAAATGTTTCCTAATTAAAAATGTTTGTTATACTTTAACAATTGACCTACCGATAAACAGTCTGTTTCCCATGTGTAAATGTTTAAATTTTTATACCTTGATTCAAGTTCATGTTTCGATTCCTTATCTAATGTAAAAAATAATATTTCATCTTCAAAATTTATGAAATCTTTAACATTACACATCCAATTTAAAGTAATATCGACAGCATGCTTGTTTAACATTATCACACCAAATGTGTTTTTTAAATTTGATACAGCTTTCCCAAGTAATGGGTCAAATAAAATATCTTCATAGTTAAATTCTAATGCACAATTATTCATTTCCCTCACAATAATAAATCCTTTCAAAATATTATTAATAAGAAGGATAACTATGAGATTACAAATAATAAATAGAATATTTATATTTAGCATATCTGAATAGGAGTAAAATTAGTAAAAAAATATAGATTAGATTTTAATGAAATTTTTTTCTAGATATTATTAATAATCTATGAATTTTTCAAAAGTTTTTAAAAAGTTTTCAAAAGAAAAATAAACGTTTTTTTTGGAAATTTACAAAACAAATTGGCGTGATAAAATAAGTAAATTGGTAATTTGATTTTAAGAGAGTATTTTTTAATAAGTTTTAATTATTATAATTTGACTTATAATGACAATGATGTGATATAAAAAGTATAAATGTCCTACTAAGATAATGTTACTAATATATTATAGTGAACTTTTCATTCGGTTTAGGTAAGAAAAGAGTTTAATATAGAAATGATTTAATATTAGATTAAAATTCTATTTATTATATTTTCAATATTATTCAAACTTTTCGCCTGTATTTATTTGTTCATTATACACTTTTACACAACTTCATACGTTGTCAATATGCTTTTTATTTAAAACTATATAAATTAAATTAAAAATTCTACTTTAGGAATATTTTATAGTAAATGTTATGAGAAAAATAAAAAAATAAAAGGTTTTACAATCAAGGTGAGTAGAAATTCATTTTTAACAAATTTTTTATTTAAAAAAAAACAAAATATTATTAGTATGATAAAATCTATCTTTGAAATAAAGATCTTATCTATAAATTATTTCGTTAATAAAGAAAGTTAAAAATTGCGATTTTTAGTATACTTCTTTCTCATCTCTACTACCATCAAATGAACTTCCTTTACAGTCTATAATAAGTATAAAAATACTATATATCTTGCAAAATTTCAGACTTACAATTTAAATAATCATAATATTCAGGTAGCCTTTGAGGTTGTTTTCTGGTTAAGATAAATCCTAATATTGATAATAGTAGTTGATCAAAAATAAGAACAATTGACATCATAAAAGCCCATCTTACACTACAATATCCAAGTGCATATACCTGTGAATCACAAATTTCTCTGGCAATACTGTGATCCCATGAGAAGGGAAAAACAAAGCTCCCAATTGTTGTCATGACGAAAGACAACAACTGAAACCACGATGCAACCAAAAATACATACCTTTCAGTTAGGAGAACAAAAAGCTTAAGGAAAAAAATATAAATTATTAATTTTAGATTTTCCCTTACCATAATTGAAAAAATGGAAAATCCATTAAGAATTGCTGCTGTGACATAAAATAAAAATGAAATATGTGATATAATTGAGAATGGTTTAATTGTCATTATATCCCATTCACAATCAAAACCATTATTACAGTAATTATATAAACCAAAATATGATTTTGTTTTATTATTTCCAATCCACTCTGGATTAATAATTACTAACATATGAAGAATAGTTGAACAAATAGTTAAAAATATCCAAACAGCACTTAAAATTCTCCAACTTTTATTATAGTCCTTGCTATATGTAACTAAATCAAGATAATTACTTGGATACATATTTATTTAAAATAAGAATTCTAAAAATAATATATATACTAATTATTAATTATTATAAATATATTTAAACAAAATTAATAATATTTGTTATTTTTAGATACAAATAAAGGTTTTAATCCAATTACTACAGTAAAGACAATAAAAGATGTCAAAGTAGAAAGAGCTAAAAGTGAGTATAGAGAAAATATAAGGTGATTAGAATTTTAGTATCATTATAGATCATTTGAAAAATAAACTTTAAGTTGTTTATTTAAAAGAAATTGACTCTTTTAAAGTTAAATGTGCTTTATAATGAAGGTACTATCAAAACAAATTAATACTTTATGAAGTAATTAAGAATACTATAGTTTAAGATTGTTTAAAACTTAACACAAGATCATTATGTTTTTTATAATAAAATTTAATAGAAAATTAATTTAATATAAATTGTTTTATGTCTCCTCTCCTTCCATTATCTTTTCCTTTCAATTACCCCATTTTTTATTGTTTTCGAATCTCTTTTTTCATTCTTTAAATATGACTTTTTGCACTTTATATGCTCATAACAATATAATCAAAATATTTTAAATTTTATACTATGAAATAAATAATATTGTATTAAAATAAAAGAATATTTTTTTGTGTGTCCAAAGGTATAAATATTTATTGGCTGAAGTATCGATATCCTTAATCTAAAAATGTTTCTTATAAATATGGAAATAAACATAATCTAGGTTACTGAAAGCCTCAGGAAAAAATGAACAGCAGTATGGGTGAGATAAAATAACAGACTTTCCATGAAGTTTCATTTTAGTGAAAGAATTAACACAACATTGTACACTTAAGCAGACAAAACAGTAGAAATTTTCGATAATTTCAGCATTTATTGGAGTTGATATATGTTCATTCGCCTAAGGACTTATAAAATTTCTTTTTATGCAAATTTAAAGTATGCAGTAAGCGAAAGTTATTTGAATTCTAATGTTTGACAGATTTATTATATACCAAAAAGTCAAAATAATTATAGTGTTGAAAAAAATATGTAAAGAAATATTAAGGAAATGAGAGATTCTGTTAAAAAAGAAAATTATTTGAGAGATAAAGTAATAATTTTTTTCTAATTTAACTTTTAAAGCAAAATATAATTATAATTTAATGTGATACTCCACAAGGTTAAATTCTATTAACATAGACAAGTTTTTTTTTCCCACGTGCATATACAATTTATGTTTTGTACTTTCATTTCAATAATAACTTTTCCTTAGAAAGATTTCTGTCAAATAAAACATAAATAACATATTTATCAGAAGAAATCTAATTCTTTTTATTTTCAGACGATAAAGTCTGGTGATATAGAAGTTATTGGAGTTGATTTATAATGAAGTTATTAACTATCTACAAACATTAGTGTTTATGAAATTATAACATTCATAATGTTGTAATCCCATTGTTTAAATTACAATATACAATAAATTTAATTTCTAATAACACTTGATAGCATTTTTTAGAAAAAAAATTTTTGTGGGAGGTAAAATTTTCAGATCTTTTAAAAAAAAAGTACTGTAAAGTTTATACATGAAGAATAGTCAGGTGTGAACGATTATTTTGAAGATTATACTTTATCTTTATAGACATAATAAGTTTTTACCTATTCAAGTTCGAATAAACTTCTCCATACTTTAAATAATATTTATTTTTTGTAATTCATAGTATTTTATCTTTATTTTATTATCATTATTTAAATTACTGATAAACATCAGTTATATTATTTTATAAAAACACATCAACAAAAATTATTACGATCAATTTAACTTAAAATTACAAGTAAATATTTTTATTTTTATAAAAAATATCAAAATTTCATTGAAAAATAAAATTAATCTAAATATTGCGCCAACCACCTAAATCCCTCTCCATATCCTTGTCTTTTGATAACGGAACACATAAATATTTCTATGGGTCTAGATGCTAAATCTTTTCTTGGAATAAGTCTTTTTCCTGTTGTTATACTACTTATTTCAAGATGATATTTTAAGTAATCTTCACTTAATGCATTTGGTTTATCAATTTTGTTACCGAGAACAAGAATTGGACATTCTGAAATTTGTTCATCCTTAAGTAAACTCAATAATTCCTCTTTCGCTTCTAATATTCTCTCTAAATCTGCACAATCAACTAAAAAAACAATCGCATCAACAGCAGGAAAATAATCTTTCCATACTCTTCTAGCTAAAAATATATTTTTAATTAAAAAATTATTGTTTATTATATATAAAACTTACCTTGTGCGTGACCACCCAAATCAAATGTTGTAAATTTTATTCCACCCAAAGATAACTCTTCAGCTGTTGGATGAAGCGTTGGAACATGCTGAGCAATTTTATCATCTTTTAACATATGAAGAAGTGTTGTTTTTCCAGCATTATCTAATCCTAGAAATACTAGTTTACCAGATTTTTGAGACAACCCTTGAAATATATTATTATATTAGACAAACTTATAAATTACTTTTTTAATTTACCTAAATAGTTAAGAATACCAGAAATCCAATTCCATAACCATGACATATTTTTTATAAATCAATTTATTATCCTGTAAAAAAAATTTTGGTATAAAAAGTATAAACGAAAAATAAAATAAAACGGAGATTAAAAATAATTGAAATAATAAAAAAGATTTTACATAATAATAATTTATGTTTTTAGAGAAGAATATACTAGTTAAGGATAGATCTATGAAATTTAACAATAAATATAAAAGATAGTTTCCTAATAACTATCCTTAAGAATCACATAATGACAACCAATTGTCTTACAAGATACCAGATTAGTAGGTTTTATTAATTTACATATCGCGTGATTAATTTTTAGTACAATATATAATATAATAATAATATATTTTTACATTAAGAGCATCATTTATCAGTAAAAATTGATAGTATATATGATGAAGGGTAAAATAAAGATTTATGTACTCTTTCAAAGGGTAAATTTAATTAAACGTGTGTATCACTTTCTCGCCCTTTTACGTGTTAGATCAAACATATTCTCCATATTTTAATTATTAGGTAAAGTATAATTTTTAAAATTTAGAAAATTTATTTTTTGAAAACAATGTCTGTTGAAAGTAATATATAATAATATTTTATATTATGTGGCTTCTTTTATTTTAACATTAAACCAATAAAATTATCAATGATTTTTTTATAAAAAAAATATTAAAACATTATGAGGACATTCACATTACGCATCAATTTTTAAATTTTAGCGCATTATAGTTTATAATTAAGTTTTTTTCTTTTTAAAAATAACAAAATGTAGTTAATAATTTTTAGATGATTAAACTTTTTTTAAATTATCAATTATTATACTAAAAAAATTACATATAAATATACATTAAAATAATAATTACTCAATGAAACTTTATTAGCATTTTAATAGCTTGTTTAATATAAGAGCGTATTAAAAATTAAAAGTAATCCATTAAATATTAAAAACAATAATTAAAATTTTACCCTTTAAATTGTTTATATAATGGTATTTCTATACAACAATATTAACAATAACGTTACATTAGGCTGCACCAACGTTTTAAATAAACTATATCATACAAAATTGAAAATTCTCTATAATAAATATTTAAAATATGTCATTATCAACCTTTTATTGCAAAATTAATTCTCAAGGAAGTAACATAAATTTATTATATGATAATGACAAACTTCTAAATGTACTTTGTAAGAGAATATTTTTTTAAGCAAACTATTTGTGATATATCATTTTAAATTAACATTTGTTTATTTATCAAAATTAACCACTCTATTATTCTATCTTTCAAGACCTATAATGTTATTTATAAACATAATAAATCACATTAGAATTTTTTTCAAAACTTTCTTACTTTTTACTCCAAAAAGAATTATAATCTTTAAAGAATAAAGTAAACATTTATAAAACTAACGAATTTAAAAAGTATTTGAAACATGATAATGCAACAATTGAATCGTAATCACCAATCCAAGAAGTTGTCAATTATCTTAACAATATTAACATTGAAACATTTATAAAATAAAAAATAATAATACATTTGTTTTTTAACAATTAAATAATTATCATACATATAAAAGATTTTATATGTCTTTTCTATCAAAAAAATTATTGACATTAGTTTAGTATAAATAGAATATTAAATGTTGAAAAGTAAAGTTAAAATAATACAATTTAGTTTAAAATATAAATTTTATTAATAAAAATAATCTGAATCAATCATACATTTGTCAATAAAACATATGCATATTTATTCTGATGTTGTAAAATTTTTATTTTTTCCAGGATCAATAAATCTATTAAAGATATTTCCAACTGATGCCTGTCAATTGCCTTTTTTTCTAATTGGTTCATTCTCCAATAAGCTATTCTCGTTGAAATGCACCTACAATTTAACGGAGAGTATTAAAATTCTTTGATTCATCAATATTTGACAACTAAATTTAATGTTTTTTACATTTTATCAAATTCCTACAAATACTTCGGTACTTTTAATCCCAAATGGAGGAACATTATTTCGAGTGCTTTGTAACGCTGTTTACTGAGAAGATACCACTCCGTTACTTATAGACAACGTTAAGTTGCAAAAAAAAATGTACACAATAACGCTAGTAATAGACAATTAATTAACCAACTCAACTTTCATGTTTCATGTTACCGCTGCCGAATTATTTAAAGCATCCGTGCACTTTATGTTCATAATTACTTCTTTCCCCTATACGTCTTTAATGTTCCAACAAGCCATTTGCTTTTTGACAGGTGTACATTCGTGCAATGGAGTGACACACAACTCCAGTAATAAGATCACATTATATAATAAATTTCAATTAATTAAATATTAATATTAAAATTTAATTTTATGACATATATTAATATAGCAATAAATATGCAGTTTATTTATATAAATTGACACAACTTTTATTTGTTTGAATTTTGTAAAGATAGAAACATTGATAAAACAAATTACTATTATTTTTGAAATATTGTGATAAAATTAAAGTAGCATTTACAAAAAGAGGTAAAATAAAAAGGCTCTTTACTATTACCAAATTAGTATTATTTTTGAAACTAAAATAAATTCCATCAATTATCGTTATTTTGAATTACATTATAAAATTACATTTTCCCATTCAAATTTCTAAAGTAAATATAAAAGTATATGATGATCCATGAAAGGTACCAACAAAGAAATAGATAACAGTCTTTATAACATTATAAAATAGTAACAATTCCTGTAAAATACATTAAAATATCTTACCGAGTAATAATATATTAACGATATCAGGTCATTTTAATTTCGATGACATAAATTTATATTATAAAAAAATTTTGATCATGATAATTTTACATGCTTAAAGAAAAAAATAAATGTAAAAAGAGAGGTTAGGACTAAAGGAAATGTCATAATTTTTAAGGCAGACCGTCGATTCACCACTGTCTATTTTGCATTTTTTGACATTGGAGAAATATATATTAGCAATGAGTATTTTGTACTTAACGTGTATTAAATGTATTAATTTTATAGTTATGCCACAAAACCTTATCTTTTTAACATATTTAACTTTTTATTGTATATGAACTATGTAATAACATAAAATTTTAGAAATGGTGCAAACTTTTGAAGATGGTAATTTTTATATGATATAAATGTACATTAATGTATTATAAAGGTATTACCTTCAATTTAATGTAACAAACAATAAAGAAAAGGTAAGGAAATTGTATTTTTATAAATATATTGATATGATAAAACGTCTACTACACAAATTAAAATAAACATTACGTTGAAAGCTCCATATTAACAATTTTAATGAATATCATCAAATACAATAAAAAGTTATAGAAGTTTAAAAAAATCATATTTTTGAATAAGAAAATAGCATTTATCATGCAAATTAAAAAGCTAAATAGAATAAAAACTTTTATCAAAATATTTATTTATAAAAATTATCAATTTATTATTGTCATTGCTGTAAATTTGAGATAAAGTATATAAATAATTTTCAGCATAGTAATTTGTGTAACTTCATTAAAATACTAATTAATTATACTTTGATTATTAATATATATCTAATATTATCAGTAGTACAATATAAAAGAATTTATTTATTGCATTAATCTCTAACATCACTATTTGTATTATTGTTTATTAAACTAAACTTCTATTTGCATTTTTATACACTATTATATATAATACGAAGTAACTTTAGTCCTAAATGGTATATATTAAAGTGTTAAAATAGGTGTCGAAAAATGCAAAGTAGACGTCAGAGCTTGTTCATAATCTCCTTACAAACTAGTGGTGAAACGACGTGTCGCCATTTCTAAAGCGTAATTTTGTCCCAAAAAGAATGATGAAAAGCTGGAATTAAATTCACCATCAAAAAAAAAAACAATCTTTATCTATTCCAACTTTCGTCATACTTGGAGAAGTTTGTTTTTTCTTATACATATTTAGTGTTAAACCCTTCATCAAATATCTAATTACTACCTTTTCATTCTTTTAGTTCATTTATAATAATTTAAACATTTTTTATTAGTTTTTTTGCCAGTTTTATCCAAAAATTTGTTTAACAAACATGTATATTAGTACAACAATATAAATATTTATCATATAGTCTAGGATATTTTTTATGTCACAATTTTAATATATGAACTTTACAACCACTACGTCATCTAACACTTTAAAACCACAATTGATTATAAAATTAATTTTTTAAGTAACCATATAAATAGTATATACTCTTAATAACGAATACTTGGGATAATGAATACTTAGAGTTAACTCTTATGTGTCAAAATGAATAACAATATTATGAGTTAAATATGTAAAATGTAGCATAATTTTAATATTATTACACTCTTCCTTTATTATATTCTTTCAATTCATTACCTAATATTTTTTTAGTAAATTATTAATTTATTCCTAAAAATGGATAGATCAATTAACGGAACATGGAGTGAATTACCAGAATTACCATATATTGGAGATTATGAACCAGATGTTAATACATCACAAAGAGATATTCCATCAGATGCGTTTGTTGATGCATTTAAAAAAAAATTAAGAAATAAATCCATGAAAATTAAACAATTTTTAGATGAACATAGTGATAATTTATACTTATACGTGGGACAATTAAAGAAATTTGCTTCATCACCGGGTGGATTAATTTCGGATGAATATAGAGAAAAAATATGGCCTGTACTAGCTAGGTCTTACCCTTCAGATTTTGATTATATTAAAAATAGTGAGGATTCTAATTCTGATTCTGATTACGATACAGTGTCATCAACATTAGATGCCGAGTATGATGAAGATGTAAGATATAAATTTTGATTTAAAAAATTGAAATTTTAGTATATTGAACCGACAATTGAAATGTTACAGTTACATAAAGATTGGAAACAAGTGCAATTAGATGTCCATAGAACGTTAGAAAGATTTCCACCTTTTATTGACCAAGAGAAAAGAAATGCGCTTATGGAGGAATTAACTCCATTTATTGTTAAAGTATTATATAGGAACAAGAAATTTCATTATTATCAAGGTTTTCATGATGTATGTTTGACTATTGTTCTTGTTGTTGGGTTAGATATCGGTTATGAAATATGTAAATCACTGACAAGGAAAGGGGTATTTTTAAATTATTTAAAAAAATCACTTGAAGATTCAGTTATGAAACAACTAGAATTAATGTTTCCAATCATTTATAAAAGAAGTAAAGTAATTGATAAAGCTTTAAAAGATTCAAATATGACATGTATATTTGCCCTCTCTTGGCCGTTAACATGGTTGTCACATTCATTACAAAATTACGAACATATCATTTTATGTTTCGATCTTTTTTTAAGTAGTCATTCTCTAATGCCAATCTACTTATCATCAGCTTTAATATTATCTAGAGAAAAAGAAGTACAAGAGTGTGAAAATGATATGGGTCTTTTATTTGGGATACTTAATAAAATTCCCAAAAATTGCCAAATTCATGAAATAATTGTGGATGCGCAAAATCTGTTTCAGGATTATCCACCAACAGTTTTAAGGAAACGCCTAATGAATGAGTATTTGGAGGATCGCAAAACTCCTATCCCAAGACCAAAAGATCCAATACCAAGAAATGGTATTAATAATTTCTTGGTAATTTTTGGTGTAGTAGGAATTGCTTTTGCTTGTTTTTACATAAAAAATTATTTTTCTAATTTTCTTTTATAAATTATTGTTAGATGGAAAAACTTTTTATTAAACTTTTATCACTGCAAATAAAAATACACTTTCTTTTTTAAAATACTTTTCTTGTATATATAATTGAAGTATAAGATAAATTATATATAATTACAAATTTTAACTTTTTCAAAATTCAAATCCATTTTATCACTTCCTTTATAATAATGTATATTTTTATAAAATATATGTATCTTTAATTTTAAAATATTATTAACACTCATGTTATTGGATATACATATAAAAATATTTAATTGAGGATGGTTGAAAAAAAAGGAATGGAGAAAGAGATTAATTTCAATGTTTAAATTCTACCACGGCAACATATAAAAATTTGATGGAGTACAATGATTTTAAATTAAAGTTTGGTTACCCTAGTAACGTTAGGATAGTAATCTGCACATGATTTATCAAGAGAAACCTTTTAAAAATGTTTTAAAGTAAATATTTCATAATATTATTCAATGTACATTTTACGTAATTTGTTTATACTATAATTGTAATCTTAAGTTTAATAAAGATTTATTTTTAAAAGTACATTAAAATATATATCAAGTGACAGGTTTTTATTATTAAAATACATAATATACTATATGAGTATCGAAACGGATGCCAAATTTTGTTTTTATATACTTTGAGTGATAAAAAGAAGTACATTTTTGTACATCTATAGCCTCTAGTTAAATAAAGATACTATCAAGCAAAATTATGTTTGTTATTGTTTTTCAAAAGCCAATTATCTATAATTTTCACTTACCACATATCCATACTTTTAAAAATTAATTGATATCAAAAGATTATTTTATTTCTATCTAGAATATTTTCCAAACTACTAAAGTATAAAAAAATTCAATAATTTTAGTTATTCCTAATCGTTTGTTTTTATATATTGAATACATTTTTTTATATATATTAAATAAGTAAGTTAACTAATTTTAAACTTTTTTTTAAACAGCTGCTTGTTGATTAAATTAATCTCATCGTTGCATAATTGCTTATAGCAAATTTTTATAATTTTAAGACAAATTTATTCTTAGCCTTTAGATATTAATAATAAAAGTTTAATGATAATATTATTCAAATAAATTGGTTCTTTTTCTTCAACCCTCTTTCAGATATTATTAAAATAAAAAGAATATATTTCATAAGACTCTTGTTTTTGTATAACTTTATATTTAATTTAAATTGTATTTTATTATAATGAGTAATGAACAAAAAGAATGGATTAATCATAATTTACGGAAACAGGTAAAGTTTAAATAACTTTTCAAATTTTCAACTTTTTTACAGAGGAGATTACTGGAAGAGAAACAACGTCAAAAACGTTTGAATTCAAGTGAATTAAGGACAAATAATTTATCTACAAATCATAATTTTCTACAATCTTCAAATGTAAAAACTCCAGAAAAACAATCGTTTGCTCAATCATTATTTGGTGGGTATTCTTTTAGTGATAACAAGAGTAAAAAAGATAAAGAATTGTATGCTTATGACAACCCACTAACATTTCCTCCTGATGATCCTGATATGATACAAAAACCAACAGATATCAGTCCAACTACATATATAACAGTAAGAGGTATAACTCCACCTCCAATACAAAGGTTGGTATCCATGGGTATAATAATTTCTAACTAATTAGACATATTAACTTTAAAATTTTTTTAGTATACCAAGCGATGACGATATTGGAAGTATTGGATTACCGGAGGAAAAACTTCCTATAAGTAATTCATCACCAAACAACAGATATGGTAATACATATAGTGACTCTAATACAAATCTCCTTGATTCACCGCAAAAAACAGCAGTATCCCAAATGATATCTCATGATGGTTTAGAAAACCATATTCTTCCTTCCATACAGCAATGTAATGTTTCTGATATTATAAATAACCTGCCTAAATTTGTGACAGGTAATAATTCAAAAAACTAAAATTCCAAATAATGTATTTACTAATTTATAGAAGCTGTTAAGAAGCATTTAACATTAAAATGTCGTATAACTCGAGATAAAAGAGGTGTAGATCGTGGTATCTACCCAACATATTATCTTCATTTAGAAAAAGAAGATGATAGAAAGGTAGTAAATCACTAAAAGTGTCTTAAACATTAAAAAATTTTATCTAATTTTAGATATTTCTATTAGCAGCTAGAAAAAGAAAAAAAAGTGCGACTGCTAATTATCTAATCTCAACAGATGCTACTGATTTGAGTAGAGAGGGAACATCTTTTGTTGGTAAGGTACGTTCAAATGCTATCGGTACAGCATTTACTATTTATGATAATGGAGAAAATCCTAAAAAATCAACTATTATAAGAGAGGAGATTAGACAAGAGTTGGCTGCGGTGATATATGAGACAAACGTTCTCGGTTTTAAGGGACCCCGAAGGATGACTGTTATTATACCAGGAATATATGATTCAGATATTAGTTCAAGAAAAGAATTCCGACCTCTCTCTGAGAAGGATTCAATTGTTGAGAGATATAAAAGTAAAAGACTGGATGGATTAGTGGTTATGCAAAATAAAAGTCCACAATGGAATGAGGATACACAATCATATGTATTAAATTTCCATGGTCGTGTAACACAGGCCAGTGTTAAAAACTTCCAAATAATCCATGAAGCTGATCCTGATTATATTGTTATGCAATTTGGTAGAGTCTCCGATGAACTTTTTACAATGGATTTTAGATATCCACTCTCACCATTACAAGCTTTTGGAATTGCTATGACAAGTTTTCATAGTAAATTAGCCTGTGAATAGAAATGGTAATCAAAACAATGCTACTTTCACTGATAAAATATCTGATTACCTTAAATACTAAACAAAAATCTTATTTCTTTAACACACATTATATTTTCAACATATTTGTGCTTTTTTTCATTAACATTATATAACAAATTTTTTTAGCATAAATTAAAATACATATATTTTTAAGTAATAATTTCTTAATCAAAATTCAAATATTATTTTTTTATACTTTACATTATCTTTCTTGGTATTGTATAGGGCATAACAGGTCTTTGAGGGATACGTGGTGTATCAGATGGTTTGGAATCCCAATTAATTGTAGGTGGTGATGCACTTATTGAAGCCCTAATTTCATCCAAAAATGAAGAACTATTATAATTTGGTAATGTTAATTGTGGCTCATTGAAGTATAATTGTTGTTGGGGAAAATTTAATGGTGGTATATTAAATTGATTATAATTTTGATAATTTGTTCCCTGGGTATATAGTGGTTGATGTTGCTGTTGGATTCCAGGTGTATTAAATAGAGAGGATAATGAATTTTGTAAATTATTTATATTTTGTCCATTTGATGTTGCTGGTATGGTAGATTCAATTGGACTAAAGAAATCAATAAGATTTTCACTAAGATCTATAAGATCATCACTTCCATTTCTTATTATTTCCTTTGGTTTATTTGTATTCCTTGTTTCTGTATTAACGCTTTGTTTTTGAAGTTGAATTTGACTTGGTTGTGGAGTTATTGTATGAAAAACGGTTGTTTGTTGTGGCTTGATAGCTGGAATTATGCTAGTTGGTAGTGTAATTTTGTTTGGTTGTCCAATAGATATATTTGATACTGGTCGTGGTCTGGAATTTACAGTACTTGGATTAAATGACGAAGGTTTTAATAAACTGTTAATTTCAATATTTTTTGTTGGTTTCTTGAATTGAATAATTTTGCGAAGATTTAAACATATCACGGTTGATATTCGTGTTTAGTTTATTTGTTGATGTAGCTGAAGGTTTACTATCACTTGATAAAGATGAACTTCCAAATAAATCTGCCAACAAGTCAACATCATTTCCCTTTGACGAGAAATAACTTTGTTTTCTCTCAGGTTTCTGTTCAAATTTTGGTACTTGGTTTACATTAGAAGTAGAAAGATCATCAACGAGCTTATTTGTATAACCTTTTGATGGCCCAAGTTTATCAAAGGTAGAAGCTGCTACACTTCCCTCATTAGGATATAAACTTAAACAATCAGGTGAAACAATAGATTCAGAAAGACCATTAGTTACAAAGTAATTCGGACCACGTCTCTCAATAATCAATACAACATTTCCCTTCTTGATATAAAACTTATCTCTTGGATTCTTAAAATTCTTTATAACAAGTCTTAAATTTTCTTTATCAGATTGATTAGGACACATTGACAGTAAGAAATTTTTATGAGTCTCTGTTTGAATTGGTATATCGTTTAATGTATAAAAATTATTATCGTTCAATGGTTGATTTTTAAATCTAATATCAATTTTATCACCAATCGGTAATGCTTCTATCCTCTTAAAAATATATATTTTATTGGCTTTCTGTATGAACACAGAAAATAATGGTATATGAATATTCTTTTTCCAATTTGTTCTTTCTGCTTGTAACATACAATGATTCTTATCAACAGACAAAAGAAAATCATAATGTTTACCTAGGAATTTATGTATGAATTGTGTTGTTGAGTTATAGATATTATCTATTGTCTTTGGTAAATCAGATTTTAATTTATTATTCAAAGCATCATATTCAGCTTTTTTTAAAGCTATTTCACTTGTTGGTTTTGATGCGTTAAATGCATTCTCATAATCAGCTAATTTATCATTTCGCTTTTTTATTAATCGTCCATAATCTCTGGCCGATAATGCACTTGCTTTTTGTCCTATCTCTTGATCAACAGAATGAATATATTCAGTTATCTTTATAAGAATTGATGTTGTTAATTCGAGGTATGTATCCCATAAACCTTCATTTATTGCATTACGAACTGAAAAAATGATAATAATTTAAAAATTATTTAACAATTAAACATACCATCATTTCTAGTATAGTCAGAGACATACTTTTTAGCTTCATCTTTCATTGCTTTGCGATAAATTTGAAGATGATATAAAAATTTCAATAACCTTGAGTTAGCGTCTTTAAGCATTATTAATAATTTAGAAAATTCCTGATCTTTTATCTTATTTAATCCCAAATTTGAACTTATTCTATATTTAAAACGACTGCTTTTTTTGGCTACAGAATGCATATTAAGTCTTGATAATCTTTCCATTATTGTTAATGGTTTATCATCTGTATATTTTTTAGTTATTTCACACTTTCTTTTAGTATCATTTAAATTCTTTGGATAAATATGTCATATTTTCTTTAGCCTTAAAAAGATTTTTATAATCAGAATGAGTTGGTGCTGTCATCTTATAAAGTTGATCTAAATATAAAATGTACTTCATTGCTCTTTGTATTGGTCTGGTGACAGCACTTGTTACATCAAATATATTCTTTCCAGAAAGTCTCATCTCATCTACAATAAGTGATAATTTTTGCCTCAAACCGGAATCGCTCTCTTCCTCGATGGTCTCAGCAATACTTTCAAGTGCTCCACAATGTGAAGTATATGCTTGGAAGAATTTATCCTTAAATCGAATAAATACATAACCTATTTTTTGTTCCTTCTCATCTTTACATTGTTCCTCCACAAAAGCTTCAACAAGATATTTTGATAATAATTTTAATTGAGAATATCCCGTTAGTAAGTTTTCTTTCTCCTTTATTGTTAATTCATTTGCCTTAGATATTGTTGATTCCCACATTTCTAAAAATGTTGAATACTCAATCTCTGATGATATTAATTCTTCAATAATGCTTGTTATACTTGTCGGAGTTTTTTGAAGTCCAAGTGAGACTGAACTATTGTTATTACCATGCGCTTCGCGTTGTTGTTTATCCTCAATTTTTATATTTGGTAATTTTTCCGGTCTTGGTGGTGCTGATCTGATAGGCTTAAGATTGTTAGATATATTTGGTGGTGGTGGTCTTTCTGGTGTTAGTTTATCATCAGTTTTTGATAGTTTATTAAGTTCAGGAAATTGAACCCATTCAACATTTTTTTGTGATGATGAGTAATTTGAAAAATTTTGTGGTTGTGTTGATGAATTGTATAATTTATTGTTTTTTTGATTAGATGATGGTGAAGAATAATAGTTTGGTGGAGGATCAAATAAACTTGATGTTGAATAGTTTATTGGTTGTGTTGGAAAGGTATTATTTAAACTAGAAAATGTATCTTCTTGATATACACTCCCTTCTTTTTTTGGATATGGTACGCCACCAATGTTAATATCAATTTTTTCACTCTCTATCTCTTCTGATAAATTTGGATATAGATTTCCTTGTTGATTACCAGTAGAATAAATATCTTGCCCATACATATCATTATCAACTTCATATGTATCACCAATATTATCAACACCAAAGTTGTCATCAGAATAAATTTGCAAAAATGCTACTGGAATAATACCAATTTCATCAGTTTTTGGATTTTGACATTTTACCCATTCATCACTGCAAAATTCAATTACTTTTAGTGAATAACCTTTATATACTGTTAACTCATCATCATACTGTGCCACATAATCATATAAAACAACTGCTAAACCATATTCACGTGAATCACTTGAAGGCGTTGGTGATAATTTATCCAAAGTATTTTCATATACAATCTCATTGTCATCTGCATTCTTGGTGACATAGTTTTTTGGAATTGCGCCTCTTTCTCCAGTACGTTTATTTAACCCATAGTACCAGTCTTCATCAATTTCATTTTCAATCTCAATTTCATCACCAATACATATAGTTAACTCATTTGGAGAACGTTTCTCAAAATCATAAAGTGATCTAACTTTCTGTTTACTACCACGATTCTCCTCAATATCATTTGAGGATCGTAAAACAACTTTGCCGTCATCAGGAACCTCAGCATATTCATTTTCAGGACTACCAAGTGATTGAATATTAACTAACTTTACAACGTATGTCAATGGAAACATTCCTTCTTTTCCTAGGCGTTTACCATTATCATTCAACACATACCCTGTTGCCCAAGAATCATCAATACGTCTCTCAATAATTATAATAGTAAATTTAGTAAATTGGAGATCATTCTCTTCATTCGAATTGTACTCAGCAATAGATAATACCAGTGAATCAATTAAATTATTATCTATCTCAATCTTATTTAAATGATCTTTTTCGATAAATGCTTCTTCCATGAAGCTATTGCGACATCTATATCGAGATTCGCTAGTTGAATCAGGTTCAAAAACTACAACAATATCATCTTGTTGTATTGTACCATAAATATTACTCGTAACTCTGGCATAAAATAAAGAAAACTTATACATAGTTTTAATGTTGTTGTTAATATAATTCCATTCACTACAAAAAATATTAAAATTATTGATATAATTTTTTTAGATATTTAATATTGAAATAACAATTCAAAAAAATAACGAGAAAATTTAAATTTTTAATGTATGAATATTTTTGTTGGTAAAAATTAAAACCACAATAAAACGATAACTTTTAAGACTATTCCGAAGGAGTATAAAAGCATACTATGAAAAAAATATTGACCAATATAAAATGAATGATAAAGAATAGTTGAAATATTAATAATTAATTTTAAACATATGAATATATATATATATTTTTGAACTACCACGAATATTATTTTTATGGGTTTGCCTTATTCAAAAGATTATTCATTTCAAGTTGTGTTTGTGTTGTTTGTGGTGGTGCTTTATATGGGAAGACGGAATATACTATAACAGCTATTATAACTAATGCAGCACCAATTATGAAAATGTATGATGGTATAAAGTTAAAAAGATAAATTGATGCAATTGTACTAACGATAATGGCGACTGACGTAGCAAATCCTTTTAAAATATTATCAGCATATTTTATTACAACTGCGACAATCAACCCACCAACTGCATTGATCAATACAGTTATCCATACCATCCAATCAAACCCTTGCATGAAACCATCCTTCATAACCTTGTCCCCGTCTTTTATCTAAAAAAATATATATATTTATTAGTAAGTTATTTTATATATGTTTAATCTAACCATAGTAATTGCAAAGAGAAGTGGTAATGATAGTGTTGCTAATTGTATATTTCTTGTCCATAGTGATACTTTACTAAATTTTAACATTTTTTCTAGATATATACCAGCAAATCCTGAAAGAACACAGGCCGTTATGACAAATGATAATCCTAAGAAACTATTTTGATATCGGCCCTCTTTTTTAGGTGTAGCAATTGTTGTTGAGATAAATTCCTTCAATGTCTCTGTTGTAACTTCTAATGGGGATGACGTTGACGTAGTATTAATTGGTTCTATATTTTTTTTACTACTTGAAAATTTAACATCGTACTGTACAATGACAACACCACTAAAAAGGACAAGTAATGATATCCATTGTAAAACAGATAATTTGCGACGTAATATGACAACAGTAAAGATAGCAGTAGTTAGAATTTTTAATTGATAAGTGACCATAAATGTTGCAGCTTCAAGATGTGATACAGCATGATAAAGGAGCATATTTTGGACAGAGTATATTAATGATGGTACTGCTGTTTTGAGGAGTTCTTTGTATTCAACAAAAAAATTTGTGTATAAACATGTTAAGGCATTTTTTAATCCTTTTTGTTCACCAACTAATAAAAAGAATCCAATTACAAGCTTCATAACCTCACCCCAAAAGACTGAGACAGATGAGAGGAACATTGTAGTTCCTGGTCTTGATCTTACATGACGCATAAATAATACATTCAATGCATTTTGAGCAACCAATATAAACAATGATAGGTATTTGATGAATTTAGCTAGAAAATTAAAAAATTTATTTAAGGTTTTTCAGTAAATGTATATTTACACATAATTAAATGTATTCTCTTTTCTCATAATTTAAAAAAAGATAATAGTGGAAAAAATTTTTTATATTATGTTTATTGGAGAAGAGAGTGTTAAAGAGTATAGTTTTGCTAGTAAATTTATGATAAATATATAACATAGAAGAATTATTAAAAACTAAAAATCTAGAAACAATGGTAGCTGAAATATAATATTATGAAGTAAAAAGAAGCTTATTTAATTTCACTTTCTATT
Organism: Strongyloides venezuelensis; assembly: GCA_963280985.1. Taxonomy (NCBI): domain Eukaryota; kingdom Metazoa; phylum Nematoda; class Chromadorea; order Rhabditida; family Strongyloididae; genus Strongyloides; species Strongyloides venezuelensis. The sequence continues at coordinate 5,969,250 of CAUJLX010000001.1, read as the reverse complement.
TTTTTGAATTTTAATATTTATTTATACCTATTGAGTATATACGTATGGTCAAAAGTATATATAAGTTGTTATTTAAATGATAAATAATTTAGAAAAAAATATAACAAATGTTATAAGTATATATTATAATAAATATATAATAATACTTATTTATAATGATTTTAAAACTCTACACAAAAAAAATTATTTTAGTGATGGCATTTTTAACATAATTTCACTCTCAATTGGTCTATAAAAAAGAATAAAGAATATAAAACTTATTTTTGAATGATAATTACAAGTATGTATATATGTCAGCTGTAAAAAATTTTCCTATCAATACAGATGGAAAAGTCTTTATTTAGTGAAAATATAGATAAAAAACATATTGCATTAAATGTTTATCTATTTAAAGTTAACTTGAAAATTAAAAATTATATAATTGATGATAAAAGGGTGTTAAATAAAATATGTTAAAATTCTACGACATTTCCTAGTTTTAATATCAAATATATATTTTTTTAATACATTTATATATATAAAATGTTAATAAAAATATTCTGTCTTTAGAAACAAGAATTTATGAAAATTTTTAGTTATTAAATAAACAAAGAAAACTAATAAATGTATAAGTTCTAGTTTTGTTACATTTCATATAAAAGAAAATTCATATAAATGAATTATAACAAATACAACAATATCTGCATAGCGTTACACTAAAGATTTATTATAAACGTGACCTCCTTTTGTGTATAACTTTATATGATCGCGCCGCATTTTATCTAAGTCTTTATAATATTTAAATATATCCCTACGAAAATAATTGTTAAATATTACAAAAATAATAACATTATTCATTTTTTATTTTAAAATTATTTTAAAAGAAGAAGGACACATGTCATAAGGTATTTTTTATACTATAACATTTTTTTATTAATATTTTAATTTTTGGTGTTTAGTCAAAATTAATAAATTAAATATTTTATCATTCTATGGAAATGAAATATTAATTTTGGTGTATTTCTGAAACTATCAGAAATACATTATAGAACATTATTATATAAAAAATGATGTGACATCAAGGAGCGATCAAAGTAATATCAACACTAGGTAACACACATGAAAAAAATTAATCAGAGGACTATATTTATAATTAATTTAAATAATATACCTGTTTGTGAGGATGATTCTGGTTTCTTAATTTCTTGATTGTTACTTTCTTGAGGTGCTTTACCCTCATTTTTTAATTCAAATTTTTCCTCACTCTTTATTCCAGGATTTTCGATAATTTCATTTTGTTTCTTCTCAGACATTATCTTTATTTTTTCCAAAAAATATTAATTTTTGACCAAAAAATAAAGTGTTCGTTAAATATTAAAATTATTTAATATATAGATAAAACTATAATAATCTTAATAAGGATTAATAGATTCAAAAATACTTTATTTAAAAAGTACTTTTAAGGCGTTTAAAACGATTAATAACATTTTAATAATAAATAATATAAAACAAGATAAGTATATCTTCTAAAAATTAATAAAAACAAGCTTTTAGGAGAAAAAGTAAAAATAATTTTAAAAATATAAGATTTTTAAATGTGATAAGTAACTTGACTATATATTTACATATATTTAATTTTAGAGCATAATAGTATTATTAAACAATAAAAAAATAAAGTACACTTTTAGAAAAATGAAATTGGTAATTATTAATTTTGCTTAGAATATAAATCTTATATATTGCAAAGAATGATGGATATACTTATTTTTGTTAGAAAATATTTTACCTTTTCAAAATTAATAAATTATAATTATAAAGGACATATATGTTAAAATGATTGTAGCATATTTCATTGAAAAGAATTTATTTAAATAGAAAAAAAAATAATACAAAACAATAAAAAATTAAACATTAAAATAACACGTTCATACAAAATGTGATATGTTGGTGATTTATTACATAAATTACAATAACTTAAACTTTAAAATATTGATAATATTAATAAAAATTGTTGCGTTCCTCTTCTTGGTAAAAAATATATTATAAAATTCTTATTTAATATAACAAATAATTTTTTTCTATATTATTAAAATCAAAAAAAAAAGTTTTGTTTAAATTAAACTATAGACAATAAAATATATTTTCTCGATCATTATTAAAAAAATTTTTTTCACATATAAAATAGGAATAAAACTTATATATATATATATTGATGATATAGAAGAATAAAATTAAAATTAAAGTCTCAACTTTTAGTGTACATTTATATTGGTTCTCAATATAATGGATAACAAAGTGGATGTTGTTTATAAAATGTTTCTTGTATATAATAAATAAGGCCAAACATACGAGGTGGCTTTATGATAGAGAAAATCAAAGATATTGTAGTATTATTATAGGACAATATGTATAGATGACATTAATATTAGAAAAATTGTAAGAAAATAAAAAAAACAATTCAAGAATGTGTATATATATATTTTATAATATCAATTTATATAATATTAATATAAAAATTATCACTTACTATCTAATAACGACAGCTACAATATTTAACCAGATGATATAATATTATATATAAACATTTTATCAAATAATTGTTTGTTTCTTTAACAATTTTACGAACATATTTGTGGAACTATATAAGAATATACTTAATATAACAAGTCCAGCACCTAGACTAAATAACGTATTTGGGATGAATGAGAAAAAGTACATTGATCCAACGGTACTTAATATTATAGAAACTGACGTGGCGAAATTTTTAGCTATATTATCTGCATATTTTATGCATACAGCAACTGATAAACCCCCTACACCATACCAAAAGACCGTTAACCATACAACAAAGTCATACCCATAATAGATACCTTTTTCCATAATTGAAGAACCATCTTGTGTAAACATTCCTATAAAACTTGCTGGTATAGCAAAAATTGCCATTTGTACATTTCTCATCCATATAGATACAGGAGCAGAACCTTTTAATATCTTTTCAAAATATACTCCAGCAAATCCAGATAAACAACATGCTCCAACAACAGCTAATGAACCAATAAATGGCTTCTGTTTAGGATCTATTCCACCAGTCTTTCCGGTTTGCATTTGTACCAATGAAACACCAATAAATAAAATAAATAATGCAATCCATTGTGTTTTTAATAAACTTTTCCTTAACATTGTAACAGAAAAGAGGGCGGTTGTAAAAATTTTGAGTTGTGATGTGATCTATAAAAATATTTTAAATATTTTTATTAATAAAGGAAAATAAAAATACGAAAGGAAAAAAGAGATTAAGAATGTTTATCCAAATTATAAAAAGTATTTGTTGAAAAGTAAACGATGAAAGTTCATCTAAAACATACCATGAAAGAAGCAGCATCAAGGTGCGATGCAGCAAGGTAGAACAAGTTATTCTGTAAAATATATATCATTGCCGGAACACATACTTTTAATGTATCAAACGGTTGCTTTATAACTTGTGCATTAATTTGCCTAATCAATCCCTTGAAGCTTCCAGTTTCGTGAAAAACCATATACAAACATATAAATAATTTAATTATCTCGGTATTAAAAACAGCTGAAGTTGAAAAAAACATATCCTGTACATTACGAGCTCTGGAATACCTTATAAGAAGATTGTGGGCTGAATTTTGAAATGTTAACCACACCAAAATAAGTATTTTAATATTAAAATTTGTATTTTCTCTTTGAATTTCAATCATGTTCTAAAAGTAAAATAAATTTAGAAAAGAATATTATTATTGATAATAGTTTTTTTTCTTTTTGTCTTGCAAGACAAAAATAATAATATTTAAAATAATATCCTCGATATATATGAAAAATAAGATTAATTTAGTTAAAATTTTTAAAGATCTAATAAAATATTATCAATCTCCTCTTCCTCAATAAAATCACTAAGATTGTATGGATCACAAATATATATAGAACATTTATAGATGATATACATCTTAGATTTAAATCTTTTTAATGTTAAAAGTCTACATATTTACTAAACAATTGACTTAATATATAAATGTCCTCATTAGAAATAATTTTCATTAAGAAATTTTAAAATTAAAGTTAAAAATTGACTAAATAATTAATTTTTAAAATTAATTATGATCACTGTTAGAAAAATCTTTCTCATAACTTTAAAATATAAGTTGTAAAAAAAAATTGCTTTTTCATGAACTTAAAAATTAATTGAAAAGTTCATTTATTATATGTATTTAGCAATAGATAAAAAATCATCTTAATCCTGGGAGAATTTTTTTTTTTACTTCTACTGATATAGTATACATTATTTTTACAAGTTGGGTATAAGAGTTAAAACTAACCATTGATATTTGAAGTTTATCTTGAATAATCAATGCAGCATTTTTTGCTAAACTCGGTAATTTTGAAAAACCTTTGACAGAACGTCTTTTTGTTTTAATTTTATGTTTACTTCTATGTTCATTATTACATTCAATAGTAATGCTAGAAAGCATGTCATCCTTTAATAGTGGATGAGATTCCTTCACATCAATAACATGATCATGAATAATTACTTCATTGTTATCACCATTATTTTTTGTACTTTCCATCAATCTATAAAAAAAACTTTTTATAGTAAAAAGATTTTTTTTATTTTAACATATATAATGAATACGTATATATATATATATGCATTTTTATAAAAAAAAAACAAAATATAATATTATTTATGGATAATAAAGTATAAATATATTATATTAATTTTTTTGTCATGAAAAGGATTGAATAAGCACGGTAACATTTTGCTTATACAAATAATAAAAACATTCTTCCAATAATATAAATATTAACTTCTGGACAAGAGGAGAAAATATGAGGGTAATGCAAAGTAAAAGAATAAACTGAAGAGTTGTAATTATGCATTTTGTATACCAATCATCATAAGTACATTTTCATAATGTTACTATAATTGTAATGATAATTTATAAAATTTTATTCATATTATTTACTATTAAAAATTTTGAAAAAAATTTATTGAGTTGTATAAATATTATGTAGTTTTAATCTTGTCATCAATGATGTTTCTCGAAAACCCCTATGTTGTAATTATAATTTTCTATTACTTTTAAAGCTCATTAATAAAAATCTCTCGTTTATTTAAATAATGCTTTCCAAAATTTATGATAAACGTTATTTAACTTTAAAAGTATGTTGTATGTTTATATTAATATTTGCGGTATAATTAAATATTTATTTATAAATCAAAATTTCCTAGTAAATTTTAAATAAAATAATAATTCAATGAAAAAATTTCTTTTTTAAATTTAATTGAATTAAAAGGCAAGAACAATTTGTTTACATTAGTATATAAATAATAAGTGGTAAATCATCTTATATTTTATTTCACATGATATTCAGACTATCAAAAATGGCGTGAGAGGTTTGACAAATATATTGTAAAATTAGTACTATTAATTACAAAAAAGGTCATATATTTATTACAGTTATATTTATTAGATAAAAAAGTTTAATTTCCATTGATAAGTTGAAAATTATAGTTTTATGTAATTCCTTATCGTTAATTAAAACATATATAGTTAAAAATTAACATTATTTTTATGTAAGCTAGCAAATCAAAGTATTTCTTTTTCTTGTTTATTTTTTATACTTTCAATACATTTAACATTAATTCTTGTCACACATAAAATATTTTCATTTAAAATTTGTAAAATATATAATATTCATTAATGCTGATTTTGGTTATACGAAAAAGGAGAATAAATGAGAAAAGTTAAAAAAGATACACCAGTGAGAGAGAGAGGGAGAAAGTAACGATCCATTGAATATTATAAAAAAAATTCGATATTTTTGAATTTAATTGTATATCACAACTTATGAATCATAAAAAATAATTAGAAAGTGTTTTTTATGACACATAAATTAAATATTATCTCCTCACCTATTGGTGATTTAAAAGTATAGAGAAACACATGATGTTAATTATTTGTTTTAAGGATAAAAAGAATACTTTGAACCTGTAGACAGCTTATTTATATTTTAAGGTATACATATATTAAATATTCTAGAAAGATAAAAGTGTAGAATCTATTAAACAAGAGTAGGTTAGTTTACTGATAAGAAGTATTATATAAATTTTTACAAATGATTATTGGGGTTACATTTTAATTATAAGGTAATTTTTCAGTATCACAACTTGGCAATTTTATGTTATAGACAATTCTATACTTATTAATTGTCATTTATTTTTATAAATTAAATAAAGACTTTATTTCATTTTGTATAATTTTATTATTTAAAGCGTTTTCATTCATCGTTGTTATTTTAATTTTCTATCGACTTACAACATGTTTGAGTTGGTGTTTATTTTTATTTGAGGTAAAGATTTTATACTCACGTATGAATTGTTGTATTGAATTAAATAATATTTTAGGCAGATTATATCATATTCTGACTACTATTTACTTTCTCATTGTTATTTAAAAATATTTATCATACTCTTTTATCATTTTTCATATTTTTAAAATTAAAATTCACATGTGAAAATTTTTTTTGATTACAGATTAAAATGGTTAAAAATAGTTCTGTCCCATATGTATCCATGACGGATATTCTTTTTTCTGATCAATGGTCTAACACCGATGCAAAATATTTTATGTCTCACTGGGTTCCAACATGTGGTTGGATTTCATTAACATACGTAGTAGTAGTATTTGTTGGTCAAAGAATCATGAAGAATAGAGATGCATTTGATTTACAAAAAGTTGTTGGATTATGGAATCTTGGTTTCTCACTCTTTTCAGCCATTGATTTATATTTCCTTCTCCCTGAATTAATTTTGTCTATCCAAAACCTCGGATTTTTTGGTTCTTATTGCTATAATGCTGAATACTATACAAATCAAACAACAGGATATTGGGGATGGATGTTTGTTATGAGTAAGCTCCCAGAACTTGGAGATACTATCTTGTTAATTCTCAGAAAAAAACCTGTTATTTTTATGCATTGGTATCATCATGCTCTTACATTTTATTATGCTGCTCTAACATACTCCGAAAGTCAAGCATGGGCTAGATGGTCTTTAGTTATGAATCTTTTTGTTCATACTATTATGTATTTGTAAGTTCGTAGAGAAATCGTATGTTATTAATTATATTTTACAGTTATTTTGGGACATCTGCATTAGGTAAGAGATATCCCAACGCATTTAGACAATTCATTACCTCAATTCAACTTATTCAATTTATTATATCAGTTGGAATTTTCTCTCACCTTGTTTATATTATGTCATTTGGAAACGCTGAAGGATGTAATACCTCATGGAATGTTTTAGCTTTAGGAGGAGTTATGTATTTAAGTTATTTGTATTTGTTTGCTAAATTCTTTTACAAAGCTTACATAGCACCTAAGAAGGCATCTGATAAAAAATCAAAGAAAAACGAGTAATTTAATTCATGTTGAACTTCGTAAAACAAAAACTCATGTAATCCTTTATGTTGTCTAATTTTTCAAAATTTTCTTTTATTTTTATCATTTTTTTAAAATTAAGAAAATACACAAATTATTATTGATACAACTTTTAATTTCTATATATAGCAATTAATGTAGTTATCATTAAATTAATCGAATTAATTTGTCTTTCACAAGAGAAAAGAAAAGTATATTCAAATGAGATATCTCTTTTATTTGATATCTAATCATGTTTGACTTGTTTTTGCAAAAAAATATTAACTAATTAACTTTTTTATTTCTTAGAAGTTTATTTTTACAAACTAAAAATAGTATTCATTCTTCATCTATCTTTAATTTATCGGTAATGGAATAGAAATCGTCCGATCATCATCAGATTTTATTTGTTGATTTTTGATTAAATGTTAAAGTTACAAAATTTTGTTTATACTTCAGAATATTTTATAAAGTATCAAAAAAAAGATCACCTTATTATTTTTTTTAAAGCAAAGTAAGGTCCAAAGTACAAAAAAAAAATTAAACAAGATTTGAAAGTATTTTCTTATCATTAAGATAAATAAAATGTTTTATTTGAATAGTTTCCTTTTCTTATCAAAAATATTTTAAATTGTTTTTCCACATTACATCTAACAAGGGGTTGCTTTAAATTTAAAAATAGAAACTTTGAATTAATTTGCTATACTTTAAAATGTATATAAAAGACAAAATAATTATTTTTAAACAAATTTATTAAAATTTTTAAGAGTTTTTCGGTTAAATACATTCTCTCAACGACAACTACATATAATAATTATATTATAAGCGTTATCAAAATTTTTACTTACATCAAATTATATCAATTTAAATTATTTAATTTCTTAACATTTTATATACAATTACAGCACATTCTACTTAATTTAAATTTTATTACACTATTCTAAAATGATATGGCCTGATACATTTTGTGAAAAGAAGTCGTCAATTAGATTGTGATTATAAAAATTTGTACAAAGATTATTGCGTACTTTAAACTGCTTATAGGTTTTATTTAAAATTAGTTTAGTTTTAATGGTACATAAAATTCCAACCTTTCCCCAAAATTTTTTTTACCATGATATTTTTTATTTATTATATTTTTACTCCTTGAAAAATATACCTTTTTATTATAAAAATATTGGAAAATGTTATAGGAAAATTTTTTTTATCAATATAACATTAAAATACTCAATACACAAATTGATATAATTATCTAATAATAATAAATGATAAGATTGTAATAGTTTTAATAAACTGTTCTTATCAAATATATAATTTTGAATGTTAGAATTTTTATATTTTTACAACTTATTTCATAGGTGAATGCTCTAAAATATTTTTATATGATTTATTTGGAATTTTTTTGTTATTTATCTATATTTTTGCTTTATTAAATTATAACGATTCCTTCTTTTTTGTCATGTTCATGAATGCTCTACCGTTAGTAAAAGTTTCTTTGCTAAGCTGCTTTATGTTATGTCAATTGTTAACTCATGTCTTTTTCAGGGAAAAACATGGCATCTGAATTGCTTAAGGGATTACCTGACAAAATTTTGTCATCACCAAAATTTGACTTGGAAGGATTCCTTGATATTGTTACTTCACCAACATTCGATGAAAATAAAGGTAGAGATTGGATTATTGAACATTTCCCATTGACAATTCAAGTAAGTTAATACCACGCATCAACCTCGTTTCTTACCTTCTTGTACGTTTTGTAGCTTTCAATCATATATGTTATAACAATCTTTTCAATCAAATTTATCATGAAGAATCGTGAACCATTTCAACTCACAATTCCCCTCAACATTTGGAATGCCTTTTTATCGGTCTTCTCAATTACTGGAACAATCATGTTATCTAGAGAATTCTTCACAACTGTCCAAGAAAAAGGAATATATGGATCATATTGTAAAATCTATGATATGAATAAAGGTGCTAATGGTTATTGGGTATGGCTTTTTATGGTATCAAAGATGTTTGAACTTATTGATACGATCTTCCTTGTTCTTAGAAAAAAACCACTCATGTTCCTTCATTGGTATCACCATATTCTTACAGTGATGTATTCATTCTTCTCCTACCCATATACACCAGGTTTCAATAGATGGGGTATTTATTTAAATTTCTTTGTACATGCATTTATGTATACATATTATTTTATTGCTTCAATGAAGATTAGAGTCCCAAAAGCTATTGCTCAATCAATTACAACAATTCAAATTTTACAATTTATCATCTCTAATTGGATCCTTCTTCACTTGTTCTTTGCAATATATGTCTTTGGTGCTAATTGTGATTTTGATGATACAGTTTTTAAGGTTGCAACAGTTATGGAAGTATCTTACCTTGCTTTGTTCATAAACTTCTTCATCCAAAGATACATCAAAGGAGGTAAAGGTGGTAAAGGAAAGAGTAAGAAGGTTAAATCAAACTAAGCGGGGTACATGAATAGTTGAAAAAAAAACTAACAGATTGTATGTTATATTATACTAACATTTACTCCAATAGAACAAGAAAATTATTGCTAACGTAAATGATTTTTGAAATGAATAAATGTTTTTTTAGTTATTTAAAATATATTCTGTTTTATAGTATGAAAAAAAGAATTTTACAAATTATTTAAAGGCGCTATACTTAGTTTGAAAACAGACGTTAAAAAAATGAATATAGATTTTCTGAAAAAAAAATTCAAAATATTAAATATAACAAATTTACAAAATCAACTTTTAAATTATTGGAAATAATTTTTTGCCAAACGTATTTGTAAATAATCTATGTATGCATTTTGTTTTTGAAAAGTCATGTTAAATCATATTCATATAAACATTAGAAAAAGTATTTAATTGTTGACAATTCATTTGTTTGATAAAATTATATTTGCACATTTATTATAATTTACATAATTGATTTTGACAATTTTATTAAATTTGCCTAAAAGGATTTTAAAAACACGGTTACGTTAAAAAATAGACTTAGTTTACCATACTCCTTATTTATTATTTTTAATATAAATTTTCTCAAGTTTGTTTTTGGAAAGGTAAAGTAAAAAGTACATAATATATGTACTTGTTTAAAAAAATTATCTTCTAACAACATATCAAGCAAACATATTTTTATTGATAAAAAACTATAAAAAAAAGATCACAAGATGATTTTAAATGAAAACTTTATTTTTCATCACTTTTATAAAAAAATTTTTCTTTTTTTCAACAATCATTTTTGAATGTGATTTTGTAAGGCAAAAAAGAATTTTTGTTTGATTGGAGTATTTGGATTGACGTAAAGATTAAATAGGTCAAAAAATTTTTGATATCAATTTAAATATTATTAAAAATTAAACATAAAAATTTACAAAGTGATTGTCCCTAATAAAAATTTTTCAGTTTAACTATATCTTCCACCAATCAGGATTATATATTATTGTAATTTTATATATGTATTTGAAGAAGTAGAATTTTGATGGTAGAATTTAATGAAGTTTATGTTTAAAATGTAAATTTTATTATCTGTAAAATTAAAAAGAAGGTCAATTGCATGCTTATGAATTATCATCTCTTGTACTTTTTTATATATTTACTAGTTTAATTATAATAAATTTTTAATAATTGTAAACGGAAACATTCATTGCATTTTTTTTATTTTAGAATAATAAACTTGAATTTTATACAATGAAAAATTATTAAATATATATGTATATATTAAATTTCATCGACTTTAACTAGTGATAGTATAAAATAATTTTACCACTTTGAAATGTAAACATACAAATCTCCTTTAAACATTTAAATATAGTACAATTTATTACATTCAAAAGTAAACTATTTATTTAGAAATGATAATAAATTATTTCCTATTATATTTCAACGTGTTATTTTTAATGATCCAAATTTATAATTATTAGTAGAAAAAAATTTAATAATTTCTTTTTTTAAATAAAACGATATAAAAATAAATTTTTACTACTACTAATACAAATAATTGACAACGTTTTGTTAATATAAATTTTTATAATTAGTATTTTACTTAAAAAGTAAACAAGAAGTTATACTATAAATATTAAAGTTCCTCAAACATTTTCAATTACGATTTTTAAAATTATTTGATCTTTTTTTTTAATCACCATTGCTTGAATTTCTCTCCTCCAAAAGTAAAACATCATCTTTTAAAATATATCATAATAAAATAACTAAAACATCCATTACTTAACAACTTAAAAAATGATAATAAAAAGAAAGAATCTATATAGATTAAAAGAATGAATAGTTTTTGGAGGAGAAAATATTTTTTGAATATAATAAAGTAAAATTGTAATTTTAAAAAGAAGAAAATGATAAAATTTAACTGTTATTTGAAAATATCTTTTAATTATCTTCTGACTTTTTATTATAATATTATAAGAATTTTTAAATTTTTTCATTTTTAAGTTATTTTTATAAATTTAAATAAATTTTTTTATAATATAAAAATATAGCATTCTTCATGATATGATGTAAAAAAGTTTATATATAAAATATCTTTTTTTAGTCGCCTACTGTTTTCAAATATATACATTATCTTTATTTGTTTGGTCGTTGGAAGCTGAATAAATAGTATACTTTTGGTAATTAGAAGCTTTGAAACTTTTATAAAGCCTCAAAATATCTGGTAATTCAAAATTCAAGATATATTTAAAATGTACCGATTAAAATGGCATTTTTAATAGGACCTATCTTCTTTTATTTTTTTTATTTGCTTTTATATATTTTAAAAATATTTATCTAATTTTTAGTGTTAAAAGACAAATTATGACAATTAAAATAATGAAAGCTCTTTTATATTCGGTAAATCGCCTTTATAGCTTAAGGCGCTGTCTATCGTTTTTTTTATCATTCAATATCAAAGAATTTATTCACATTTTTTATTTGTGAGTCACCTCACATCATCATCTATTTTATACTTTTTAACATTTAACTAAAACAGTTCTTGAAAAATATAAAGTAATTTTTAACAACTAATGTTATGCACTTATTCATTCCATAAGTTTGTTAAATATGTGCCGTAATTTATATTTTGAACCATAATTTAACATGCCTTTTTATATTTGAATATATTTTGTTAATTTTTATTGCTCAAAATTTTATTGAAAAATTGATCAATTTAATGATAAATATAGATATTTAAGCTTGTGTAGAAATGCATATATTTTATGAGTAGTGAAATGTTTTTTTAATATTTATGACATACTCCTACTTTCATCTAAATAAAACTTTTTATTATGCATTATTTTAAATATCTTTATTATTCATAAAAAAATAAAGAAAAATTAAATATTATAAAAATAAGACTTTAGATTAAATTCTTTATCAATCAATCTATTGAAGGGAAACAAAATTTCTAGCTATAGAATGTAATTAATCCTTTTACAGTGATTCAAAATAAATATATAATATTCTTTTTTGTATTAATTATGTTAATATTTAAAATAACTTTAAAAATGGCATAAAATAATATACACCTTCATATAAAAATTAAAGCGAATGCCGAAAATTTAAAATATACATTGTCATTTCTTTACCATATGTTTTTAAAAAAGTATGATTATTTGGAGATGCACTAAACTACTTCTTTGTCACATACTTTTATCTGATATATAAATTATATTAGTATAAAAATTTTTTATAATCATTTTATAAAAATTTATCCAAATCTCCACATATCTTTTACATTTTTTTACAATTAAGTGAATTGATATCTAACAATTATATGCTGTTAAACATTTAATGCTTATAATTAATAGAAGATATTTTGTTATTTTACAAAATATATTCTTTTATTCTTATCATTAATTATTACTTTAAAATATATTTATATTCATCTTATAATAACTCAATTGGTGACTAAAACTGATGTAGTGTATACAGCTATGATGGAGAAAAAATGTTTTTAATAGATGAAAAAATATTAACAATGGCATTGTTTCTAATTAATGTATATTCAATTTATATGCAAAGTGAAAAATAATATATTTATAATAACATAGATTTTTATTCCATATAATAAAATGCTAAAATAAAACAAACTATTTTATCACGATATAATTTTATGAATTTATAGATAGATATATTATATAAAATTCATGTATATTTTTCTATATGTAGTTCGTATTTTTATACAATGAAATTATAGAACTATTATTATTGGAGGCCCAAGAGAGTGTACTTAATGAAAGGGGAACTTTACAAATGATACATTTTTCATAGTTATAGTATTTTTTTTATCTTATTCATTTTTACCAATAACTGTTTTATTTATGGTTCAAATAAACATTATCCATCTTGGCAGTTAAACTATTTTTCGCGTTTTTATATAATTTTAGACAGTTTCATAAACAAATTTGAATAATTAGGAAATTATTGTTAGTGGACAAAATATTATATTATATGTCGTGAAATAATGCATATAAATACATATACAAGTATATGAAAAATTAGATATCTTATTAACCTAAGAATGACATTGAAAGTAATATTATTGAGTGTTATAAAATGTTACTTATAAAACTACTTATCTCATCATGACTTCAAATTTTTTACATTTGTTTTTGTTGTCATTTTCTTTTTTGATAGATATAAATAAATTTTACAACCTAATACCTTTTCTATGGGTAAAATTGATAAAATACTGAAGACCATAAATGAGTTTTTGCTGTTTGATATAACATATATAGCATGATGATGATCAATATAATATTTTTTTTCCTGACATTTAATATAAAACATTTTTTAAATATCCCTTAACGTCAATTATTTATTTCTTTTTTTCATATGCTTTTTCCTTACTTTTAACACTAATCATATAAAAAAAATGAAATTCGTTGTGATTATAATTTGAAGTTCCCTAAACAAAAAAAATTATTTTTTTCAATCTTTATCATTTCAGTGTCATTAATTTTTAAGCTGTTTCAAAAAGTGTAATGTGAAGAAAAAGAGTATCATTAAAAGTTATTATATCAAATTTTAAAATAATTTTTTTATTATAATTGTTCGACAACTTATAAAATATAATCCAAAAATGAAGGGTAAAAAAGATGAATGGAAGCGTTTTAGGGCTTTTACCATTTCTCATTCAAATCACATAAGGTGAGTTACATATATACATATATGAATGTTGAAGGAATACATACAACAACAATAACAAAAAAGTATTCTTTTTTCTATATTTTCAAACGATGTTGAGTTTTTCGAAAGAGTTGTTCTTTTAATATATATATTAAATATATTATTGCAATAATTATAAGATTATTTAAATGTCTCTAAAAACTAAGTGTCGTCTTATACAAACAAAATGTGTACAATTTAATAATGTTAGAATTACTTCCACCCCAGTAGATGGTAAGGAAGAATCAAATTTATTATAAAATCAAAATCTTTATATTCTTGATGATTTTATTGCGCAAAAAAGAATAGCAAATTTTATAAATATTTAAAAATAAGTGATACTTTTCTCAAGGATTTTAAAGGTGATAATTTTGCACAAAATTTATATATAAAATATAAATAAATAAATATATAATATTATATAAATACATGTGCACATATAAAAATTGACTTAAAAATTACATTTTACTTGCTTATATCAAAAATCACATTATATAATATTATTATTAAAAATGATTAGCCATAGAATGTTAGGATATAACAAATATTTTTTAACTTTTCTTACTACATATACTATTTTTATTTACCTTTAAATATTTGTTAAATTTTTTTTATTATAAAATAACGAAAGCTATTGATAAGTTATTTTTTTAATATTTATATATATTTGATTTTTGGATATATTATATATTTTAAAAATGTTTTTCAATTTCATCTTTTATTTATACTTTTAAATTATCAATTTTAAATTATAAGTTTTGAGAACCCAATTATCTAATATTATAAGAATATTTGAAATAAATTTTTTATTGCCAGAATATGCTTTTTTTCTTTTCATTTTTTTTATTCACTTAAAATATATTATATATATTTAAACTGTATATGTATATTCATTTAGGAACTCATAAAACATTTTGATTTTAATGGTTATCTTTAATAAAAATTCCTAACTATAAACTTTTTCATACAAATTTATGTATAAAACTTTAATACGTTTGATGACTAGGCGGGATTGAGTCACATGAGAGAATCGTATTTTCCAAAAGGGTGAAGAAATCTGTATAAAGTGAAATATATGCATTTGTTGAAAATTTTTTATCTTTTTTGTATCAATATAAATGTCATAACATAGGAACCATGTGTTGAAATATTGCGTAATGATTATTGCCATTTACCAGTATCAAATATTACTTTTTACTTTATCAAAAACTTTTTAAGAGGAGTAAGAATAAAGCTTATTTCGATGTTTTATTGTTAAATTATTTTGTGATAAGTGCAATCATGAATGTTATCCATTTTTATTGGTATATTTTATATTATGTTATTTATCATCAATCATTATTACAAATTTTGTTATTTACATAACATTAAAAATAGGAAATCATCTTTATTTTTATTTATAAAACACAACCAATATCCTATTTAATCTTGAAACCAATTTTTCATTTTTAAATGTCATTTATTTGTCTACTTGTTAAGAGCTATCATTGATACAAACATTTTCCTGATACACATTCCTATTATCACTGAAATGATTCATTAATTGCTAATTGTCTCCTTGTTACTCATGAGTAAATATATTCATACCAACAGATTCCAATTTCAGAAATAACCATTTTTGTTAAAGATTTTATGTCAAATGACAACATCCTCTAATACTCGCAATAGACGTCATACTGTTTGGTTTGTTCCAGGAAAAAGGTAAGAATTGTAAAAAAATGTTTTTTTTTAAAAAAATTTTTAAAAATCGTTAAATATATCTAATTTAAATATCCTTGATCTTTATTGTTCAACTTTTCAACTTAACATTTTTTGTATTAATGAAAAACTTGAAAAAATTTGTGTTACTTTCTTTTATTACAACATTCTCCATATTCTAAATAATTAATACTATAAATTACACTTCCGGTAAAACTGGTGCACAAATTTCGTCTGTTTAACTTCCACCTTATTTCACCTAATATTGTAATACCAGAATCTCTCTATCATTAATTATTACTTAGTGTTTCATGTATAAATCATGTGGCGATACATAACTATCATTTTTAGTACTGGCAAACTATCTTTTAATTGCAAATTTATTCAATAAGTATATTAAAAAATCACCATTACGTGGGAGAATAAATATATATAACAAAGTTAATGATTATTCTTTTATTACTCTTTTTTAATTTTCTTTAGAAAATGTTATCTTTATAAAAGTTTTCAACATTTCTATTTTATAATCATTAATATTCCTTTTAAACATAACATTTTTACCCTTCTTTTATCATTTTTATCAGTCAAAAAAATTTTTTTGACTAATCTTCAATCATATAAAAATTTTTATAATAGAAAAATATTTTATTTACATCCTTCAATATTTTATCATTGTTAGACTTTTATTTTTACTCAATTTAAAAATAAATTAATGAGCTTCAAAAAATGTCTGCAAATTGAGTTATTTTATAAGATATAAGGTCACAATTATTTATTTTCAAACCAGCTGCTACTGCTACTATATATTATTATTTATGATGCATCTAATCTTCCTAACAAAACTAATATTAAATTTCATTATCTAATTTCCATAAAAACCAAATTAAGTTGAAGAAAATGGTTTAGACAAGAGTAGTTGTATATATAATTTGTCATGCATTATATAATTTTAATCTTTTTTTACTATCATAAAAAGCGCACTCATAATTTCCAATCTTTAAGGGTTAATAAACTACTCTTAAAAGTAAATACATACTTTTTAAAATAATAATATTAGTTTTTCTTTAGATGATATCCTATTATAATGATAATACTAACATATTGGTAGACAAAAAATTACTTTAAATTAATATAGTAAAATGTAGATTTTTCTTTTTTACTTTCCAATTCAAATAATATATATTATATTTATATAAATTGAAAGGACAAGTGGTGAAATTTCTTTTTAAAAAAAGGAAACATCTTGTAAGCTTACTCTCATCTATCTCTCGAATTAGATACGTATTTTGTATATATATATTTATATATATATGTATATAAATTTCTGGTGCCTGAAGAGTAATATGTAACTGAATGTAAAAGATAAAATTAAGCAGTATAATATTATGACACGCCTGCTTTTTACTATACAATATCCATTCTTTACGACGTTTGCCGTATGTATTTGTTTGGGCCTCTATAGATAAAGAAAGATTTTACAGCTGGGTCCAATTTAACTAAAGAAGTCAGGGGTAGAGTGTATGTAAAAATGTTAAAAGAATGTAGTAAAAGATAAGATAAATTTTGGGAGAATAAAGATAGAGTATTATGACATACTTTCCCGGGCTTAGTATATATTGTACCACAGATAAAAATATACATACTTTTCACCCCTTTGTAGTTGGTATTCGTAAAATTTTTATAGAAAAAAAAGTGTATATACTAACTTTACTTATTTTAAAAAAGAAAGTTGAAGCGTCATTGGCGCAGTTAAAGCTTGTAAGCCTGGCGGCTTTCTCCTTGCTCCTTCACATCTTATTTCCTTCTTATTGTGGTAGTAGCTGTCTTCATTTGTGCCTCATAACAATAATCAGAATATATAGGAGAATAGAGGACGGCGACAACCCTTAACTACGTCATCATCCATTTTTCTTATAGCAGCTCTGTTTCTTTTCAATCTGAAAACTGTCTTTCAGAGACTCCTGAGGTTTTTGTCTTCATCTACTTATTCCATCATCTATCTCAGGCTCCTACTACTATTTATTGGCACTTTTTTTTTTTGCTTTTGACTGCTTTACTACCAACAAACCTGAACAAAGATAATTTAAAAGCAGCTTTATTTGTTGTTAATTTTTCTAAGACTATCAAGTGTTTCAATAATTAACGGAACGGCAGCTTAAAACAGTTTTCAAATATTAATATTTATTTCTGACTAACGGTTAGGTGTCAAAACGAAAAAGAAAATTTAGTGCCTTTTTGTATGTATTATAAGGTTGTTTTTTAAATAAAATACCTTAAGAATCACTATATTATATAATCTAATTATAATTTTATATAAAAAAAGTCACCATTTGTCTAATGTCAAAAAAGAACAACACTTTCGGAATTCTCCGCAAAGATCTTCATTTAAATAACTTTTTTCGTCCCTCAAACCAATCTACCAATTTCAGTCAACCAGTCCCATCAGATTTTATTGAAAAAGAATCTTTGTCTTCAATTTCCTCAAGTAATAAATTTATACAACAATGCCCAAATACTGATTCTATTGGTGGTGGTAGACCAATCCAAACATCATCTTCAATTCATTTAACTGGAAGTTCTTTAAATATGCATCTTACTCCTGGTGGTGGTGGTCATGCGAGGAGAGAATCATTTTTATATAAAACTGATCCTCCTGAAGCATTAGCATGTCGACCAGTCTCCAGAGCATCATCAGTCACCTCGACAGAGCATCCTCACCCAGCTCCTTTGTAAGTTTTTTTTGTTTAATTTTTTTAATTTATTTTTTTTATATATTTCACATGTAAAATATGGAAATTTATTTTATTATAGTTTTTGTTAAAATAATACATATATCATCTATTTAAAATATCTCTTTACATATAATTTTTCTTTTATTTTTAATGTAAAAAAGATATATAATTAGTATTGTTATAATATTATGTATAAATATTCTATTTAACATTTTATTTTATTTTCCATTAACATAATTTTATGTTTTATTTTGTGGTAATATTATATAAAATTAACATTCCTCCATCTAACCTATTCATCTTTAATATTCCTCAATTTCTAAAACATTACTATATACTTTTATAAATTAACACAAAGACCTTATTTAATGATAATTACCTCAATTCACATAATGTAACATATAATGTCTTGTGCCAATAGAAAAAGAGAAGATATACTACTTTTTTCAATAAAATAGCTCCTTTATAAAATCTAATTTAACGCACCGTCTGGACCAATTTTTATCGCACAAATTATTATTTTTATATTAATTTAATGGAGATGGTGTATTATAAAAGAGATACATACTTACTTACTAATGCCATTATCCTTGAGTATCTATAAAAAAAATTTTTGTTTATCACTTATCTTAAATAACCTATCTGAAAAAATAATAATAAAAAATGAAAAAGATATGTATACAATAAAAAAGTAAAAATTTGATTATAAATATATAATTTAAAAAAATTCAAAAAAAGAGTTTTTATTTATTATATATTTATATTTTTTATAAAAATAGTTTAAAATATTTTTTTAGGCATGGTGATGATTTGATTGTAACACCATTTGCACAATTGTTGGCATCTCTTCGAAATGTTCGCACAAATTTATTATCCATTACCAATTTACCACCAAATAAATTAGGTTCTGAAGATAAGTATCGGAGTATCAAAAAAGCAGCACCACTACACAGCATCCAACTACCAGATAATGTAATGGCTTGTGCTTTAGAAACTTTAGAAGAATTAGACTGGTGTTTGGAGCAATTAGAGACTATTCAAACTCATCGTTCTGTATCAGAAATGGCTTCCAGCAAGGTAAAATATAAACATTTTAAAAAACGACTTTTAGACTTTTTAAAAGTCATCTATTTATACGAAAATTAATTTTGTGTCTTTCTCATTCTCGAAGGAATTTTTTTAATAATTTTATACTTATCCCACACATGGCATCATTCTTTAAATATTTCTTCAAAAACCTTATGTGGTTTAGTTATTACATTTATGATGTAAAGATAAATTTACTTTATCTCTTTGGTTAAGAATTTTTTTAAAAAATATATAAAAAAATTGATACTCTTGGGAAATTTTATAATACTATGTGGGATATTTACAATATGGTTGTTCGTTTTAACCAATCTTTAAAGTAATTTTGTTTTTACAAAAAAATTCTCATACTTTGTTTAACTAATTATAATTCAATGCCATTAAAATTAAATACAAAAGGTAAAACGTACATTTTTATAGGATTATTAAAAAAAGAGATAATAATAATGAATTAAAAAACGAAAAGGAGAAAGAATAGATTATCATAAAAATTTAAGATTTCCTTTACTAACATCAATTATATTTTATTGTTAAATGTATATATACTTTTATAAGTGTAATATACTTCTTTTTCAAATGACATAGAGCTAGAAATTATATTTATTGTCCTTTACATACAAACAAGGAGGCTATATTACAAAAGACATTTTCATAGCTTCACTACGAAGTTCTTTTATATAGAAACTGGTTTTGATTCACTTTATAATATTTACTTTTCTTATAGTTCCGGAAAATGCTCAATAAAGAATTGAGTCATTTTGCTGAATCTTCCAAGTCTGGAACTCAAATTTCAAAGTTCCTTATTAATACATATATGGATAATAACGAAGAGGAGTCTGTATCTCCAAATCAACCTGAACAACCAAAAGAGATTAGTGCCGAAGATGCTTCCTCTGTCGCAAGTACATCTCAATCAAGTCCTCATCTATCATTGTTTGGTAAAGCAAAAACTGCTGCAATGTCAAAGATTAGTGGAGTGCGTAAACTCAAAAACCTTCACTCTGGACAGGTACCAGAGTATGGTGTTGATTGCGCAAAAGAAATTATAGTATATATGCAGATGGTAAGTTTATTTTTCCTTTTTATTACTAACATAATATTTAACTATTGATTTTAACATGTAAACAATATAAAAAACTTTTATATATTTTATATTTATTTATCTTGTAGCTTGACAAATGGGGGCCAAATATTTTTAAAATCCATGAGTTATCTAAAGGGCATTCTTTAACATCAACAACATATACTATTATGAAACAACGTAGATTACTATCAACATTTAATATTAATCCTCATCAATTGATTACATATTTGATTCATCTAGAACATCATTATAAAGAGAATGCTTATCATAATCAAATACATGCAGCCGATGTGACACAATCTATTCATGTATTCTTAAATAGTCCTTCATTAAAAGGCGTCTTCTCTGACTTAGAAATATTAGCTGGAATATTTGCAGCTGCTGTACATGATGTAGACCATCCAGGATTTACTAACCAATATTTAATTAACTCTAGTAAGTTCTGAATAATGAGAAAAATAAAAATTAATCACTTGTAATGTAATTTTTAAGATAATGAATTAGCTATTATGTATAATGATGAATCTGTCCTTGAGCAACATCATTTAGCAGTTGCATTTAAACTCCTACAAGATTCAAGTTGTGACTTTTTAACATGTTTAAATAAAAAACAAAGACAAAGTTTTAGGAAAACAGTTATTGATATGGTATTAGCTACTGATATGTCGAAACATATGAGTTTATTGGCGGATCTTAAGACAATGGTTGAGGCAAAAAAAGTTGCTGGAAATTCAATTGTTAGGCCTGAAAAGTACAATGAACGTGTTATATTATTGCAATCAATGATTCATTTAGCTGATCTATCAAATCCTACAAAACCAATAGAATTATATAGGTGTTGGAATCAAAGAATTCTCGAGGAATACTGGAGACAAGGTGACAAAGAAAAAGACCTTGGTTTGGAGGTTAGTCCAATGTGTGATAGAGGTACTGTTACAATTGAAAAATCTCAAATAGGATTTATTGATTATATTGTTCATCCACTATTTGAGACATGGGCTGAGTTGGTACAACCCGATGCTCAAGATATTTTAGACCAATTAGAGGAGAATCGGCAATGGTATTTATCACGTATACCACCGGACGAGACAGAAGAAGATAATATGTCAGAGGAGTCAAATACTGAACGTGGTACCTCTCACGGATCGTTAAAAGTTTTAGAGGAAGGTGAGGAGACCAATAATGTTACAGATAATACCGGTAATAATGGGGAAGCCTAAAAGTATATGTGTTAATTAAATATATTATATAAGAAAATATACTCATAAAAAAAGTACATGTGATTTTGTTATCTTATTAGGTGGTATTATTTTATTTAGTATATTATGACAAGCAGAAGACAAAAAAAAGTTTAATGAGTCAAAATATTTGAAAACTAAACTCGCAAGATTGTTTTCGTTTAGTGTGCAAATTACAATAAAAAAGTAACCATCGTCACTCTTGTATTTCATTAAATGGATCTTCACTAAATTATCCATATTTAATAAGTCAAAAAAATTACAAACAATTAACGACAAAACCAATGCCGTACCTTGCGTTAGAAATTTTATAAAAGTACAAACAAAAATAATGAAATTTGATCTAACAAAATATTTAACATATTATTTTAGAAAAAAAAAGTCTCATTTGCCAAATATGCTGTCGCTTCAGACAAAGTTATATATTAGTTAATATTTTTGCTTGTCTTCTATCTTAATATATATAATCATTTTAAGAATAAAATTTTAAATAAAATCTTTTTTATTAGTTAATTTCCTTAATATATCAACATTCTTGCTAATAAACCAATTTCCTTATAAATATAAAAATTAAATTGTCGTCATTCTTACAATTGCCTTCAAGTTAATCAATTATTCGCCAAACTTGTTTTCTTATCATAAATAGGTTATTAAATTAATATAAATTAAAAAAATGAAACAAATAATAATTTTGCTATTTTTTTATTCTTTTCGCAACAATACTATTTAAAGAAGACGTGAAACTTAGTATGCTCTAAGTTTATTGTTAAAAAAATTTAAGAAATAAAGGATATTGTAAAAAATTATTTTTATTTTTTGTGTGTGTGTTTTTTGATTGAAGTATTAAAAAAACATCATAAATATAATAATGTAGGTTGATGATAATAAAATTTAATTAATACATAAATAATATTAAAACAAACAAAAAATGATATATATTTCAATGTTATGCTTATCATTGAACCCTGCGCATTTAATTATAAAAGAAGTATAAATATATAAATATTTAAAATGATATATTTTAAGATTGATTAATTTATAATAAAATATCATAGGAAGTTTAGCGATCATCAGTAAGAAAGAAGGATAACTTTGTTATCATTAATTTTTTTGTCAAAAATCATTATACTAATTTGTACTGTACAATTAATATAAAAATCATACAACTTTCTTTGCTAGTCATTTTATAATATTTTTAAATTTTGAGATGTTTGAAATTTTCCATGAATTTTCATTATTAAATTTTTTATCACTCCTAGCATTTGTGACTACAGTAGCATTATTTTTTTGTGGTACTGCTATATGTAGACAAATATGGAGAAGAAAAGACACTAAAGAAATTTCTGGTGCTCCATTTTTAATGGGTATATTAGGGTACGTTTAAATATTTACACTTATTTTACTAATTAAATTAATTTTTAATTTATACAATAATATCTTACCTATTTTGTAGTGGTACATGTTGGCTGACATATGGATATTTAAAGCCTGATTCAACTGTTATCTATGTAACATCAGTACAATGTGTTCTTTACATAACCTATTCAACATTCTACTGGGTAATGACAAAAGATAAACTTTGGATAACATTTCAATTAGGTGGTATCTATACAATATGTGCATCACTTGTCCTTTCTGTATATTTTTTTGGCCATAAGGTATACCATCCATTAGGCATAATATGTGTTACCTTAAATGCTATGGATTTTGGAGCACCATTAGCTGGTATTCATGTTGTATTACGTAAAAGAGCCACATCAACATTACCGTTACCATTATGTATTGCTAATTTTGCTGTTAGTACAGAATGGTTTTTATATGGTTTATTAAAAGAGGATCTTTACATTATTGTTCCTAATGGCATTGGAAGTTTTCTTTCAACACTTCAAATAATTATCTTCCTTGTTTTACCCCGAAAGCATGGTAGACAGATTCCAATTGTTTGGTTATTCAAAAAGTTAACTTGTAGAAGTCGTGTTAAACCAGACATTGAATGTGAACCACAAATAGTTAATTATCATGAAGAGGAAAATATAAAGGAGGAAATTCCTGATAGAAGTATCAAGGGACGAATCCATAGTTTTAGGCAATCAATACCAAAATTAATAAAAAAACCATCCGAAATGATAGCACATATTGGCTCAGATATAGCAAACTACCAACATAGAGATCCATTTGATTACCACCCGGCTGTTGATGAGACAGACTCTTCTGACTCAGATAGTATTCATGATGCCGCAAATAGATTTTCTCAAAGTATGTTTGCCCAAATTCATAAAGATCGTGGAGTATCTTTTAAAAATAGAGAGAGAGGCCAATTACGTAAACGTCAATTATCTCTTCCTAACATTAATGAATCTATAGAAAAAGAGAGGTAAAAAAGAGGATCATTTCAATTGTCTTTCTTAAAAATCTCCAACTATTTTTCATATGCAAAAACATATACATTAAAAAAGATTATTTTGTATTCCGGTAAACGTGAATATAATAATATTTTGTTCTTTAGATATATATGTTTAAATTAAATGATATCATTTTTAATTTTATTAACCCACTTACCATTAAGTGTTATTAACTTGACATGCTTTTCAAAATGTATTTAATTTAACACCGACGATGACAAAAGTTTTCAGATTATCATTTATTCTAGAAATAATGCCATTGTAACATCACATAAAGTTATGAGATTCATTGAATTATTTAAAAATCGGAATTTTTAAAATTATATGATTTCTGGAAAAAAAATATTACTGATAAAAAATATATAAATATAACTTTAAAAACACTTATTATGATAAAACAAAAGGCTTGCCTATCTCGTGATGTTTCAAGTATATTATTGTCAAATATTCATACTAGACTATTGAATGTTAAAGAAATTTTCAAAAAATAAAACATTACTTAATATTTTATTATGTTTTAAAATAAATTAAATCATTTAAATGTCACACTTAAAAGTTCAAAAAACCAAGTAAATGACAATCAATTATTGATAAAATGAATATGGAAAAATATATGTTTTTGAGAAAATAAATACTTTAACAATCCAAACACCTTTTTTTATAATAATTAAATGATATCACTAATAGTTCTGGAATATTCTAATATTAAATTACACTATGAGATAAGATATTAAATGTATATGTATTTTTATACAAAATTGTTTAATAATATCAAAAAGGTTTCCTTTCCACTTTTACTATCTTATATAGTCTTCCTATGGATAATATAAGGAGTGAAAAAAATATGAAAAAATAAAAACAATTTTTAATGATATTTTAAATTTGAAAATTTAAAATAAGTTTTCCAAATAAATTTAATTCTAATTATAAATTAACTATTTTCTTAACGACCCATTGAATAGATTTTATTTTTATCAACATCCTTTTTTTTATGAAACGTTTTTGAAAAAAATTTAAAAACTTTTTCTAAGCTTATTATTAAATTTATCTAATAAATTTCGAAAGAAATATTCTAAGAATACTTAAGATTATTATAAGTGAATTTTATTTTAAGATGCAAATTGGTGGGGAATAAAAATTATATTAAAAACAATATTAAGATTTATAAATATGTATTCTATCTCAAAAATATTCATATAAGAAAAATTTAATTTGGTATTTTTGTTTTTAATTAATGTTTAGAAAAATATTGTGATATGAAGTTAAAAAATTTTTTTATAACTTGTTTTACTTTTTGAACGACAAAAAAACACAATATTAATACACTAAAAAAACATATTGTAATTATTTTGTAGGTATTTTAGATTATGATAATATATATTATTTGTTATAGTGTAATAAATTTATTGTATTTCTGCCAAATAACATTTAAAAAAAATATGTTAAGCAAATACCATTGCCACATCCATAAATTTGATCACTGATGCTGATTAAAATTTTATTTCCGTATATGTCTAGAATTAAATAATATTATATTTATAAATTTATAGACATCTATATTTACACTCAAAATAATGATGGTATCAGACATTCTTAATATTTTTGTTCGTTTAATTTGATTAGGCTTTGCATAAATTTTCAAAACTCGTACATACAAATATAATAATATTTTTATTTTTGTTAAAACTTTTGATAAAAGTTTTATTAAATGTCTTACCATCAACATTAAAGTTTATATAAATGAAACTAAAATTATTTATGCAAAATTAAATGCATTTTATATCATTTTTTATTATTGAATTTCCAAATACTATAAATAATTTTCCTTTAATATATTAGTGAAATGTTGACAAATTATTAAAAGAAATGTAAATTTGATTTCAATCTAATAAAAAATTTTTTATTGTTAATTTAGTATATTTTCATTTTTTTATTTTACAATAAAAACATTATTTAGAACGTTAAATAAAATAAAAAAAATCTCTACTTTTGTGTAAATATTTACGACTACTTTTTATGAATTGTTACTTTTCGAATTTTTTATTTTTAATATTCTACTTTTATTAACAAAAGAATTGTTGTCTGTAATACAAAAATAAAAAAATTTTAAGGAATTTTAGAGTGATTCCTTATTAATACTATCATTGTAACAAAAATGTACTGCTAATAGAGCACATGTAGTTTTATTCTATTAATTATCTTTAAAGATATTAGTATACACTATCATTTTGAAAAATTAACAAAATATTATGACAATATTAATTTTTAATCAATGAAACTTTAGTTAAATAGAGAAATAATTTTTAATTTCCTGTTCAGTTTATAAGACCGGTCATTCGACATAAATCAACCCAAATTGACTGGGAGAAAATTTTTTTTATCTTTGTGATATAAACATTATAAAGCTTCTTCTTAGCAGTTATAAAGTTGACTGATAAAACTTGTTATTTTGAAGACTACCATTGATAATTTTTCTATATTAAATGCGATTTATTTCAACCAAAATCCTGTCTTTAAGATTAAATTACGAAAGATTGTTGGTTAAGAAAATAAAAAACTTCTATATATTTCCTCAAAAATCAAAAATATGTTCATTGAAATTTTTATCATTTCCATTTTAATGACTCTTTATCTTTTATGTGCATTAAAAATGGACATATCAATCTTAGTTATTTTACATTATTTCTATATTATTATTATGCTAAGTATTAGTTAAATTGTGTCATGTGGAAGACCTTCACAATGTAAGATTAATAAATAAATCTTTGTCGAAAACACATCTTTATTTTTTTCATATTTTTTAGCTTTAAAAGATTATTTATAGGAAAATGCTTAATATCATATGTTTAATCTTTTTTAGTTTTAAATGTTATATTCCTATAAAATTGTAGTTTATTTTGTCATTTATTGCCATATTCTAAGAAATAAATAAAAAACTTTTCAAAAGATATACTTATTTAAAAAAAAAAATGTTAATGATATAATACAACTTTGAATATCTTTTAATTATTTACTCTTCGCGAACCAATATTCTATATATTATACTTTCACAAAATTTTACTCATTTACTATTATTATTATTATTACATATACATTATATATACCAACACAATTCTATCTATATATTAAAATAAAATAAAAATTCTGTTTGACAATGTCAAGGGGTACGACAATTTACCACTGCGACCCAACAAAGTACATCGATCGAGAGATATATTTTCTCGGAAATTCTATTATTTATTATCTATTTTTATATATCTTTATTGTCATTAAAGTTTTTCTCTTTTTTTATAGATATATTGAATATAAATACTTTATATTATCAAATTTTGAAAATATTCATTTTATTAAGTGTTTTTAAATTTTTTAATTATATCTAAACATAGTGGAGATAAATATATATAATTTAATTTTCATGTACAAGTTGTAGGAAAGGAAAATTTTAATAAGAAGGTTTTAAAACGAAGAATTAAATATATATATATATATATATATATATATCAAACATATATAAATTTTAAATATAAAGAAGAGAAATAAATGAGAATAAAGAATTTAATTTATATATCAAGAAAAGATGGATGTCTGTTATTCTAATTAGGTTCTTTATTTTTAAAGATAAAGCAAATTTATGGTAAATAATACTATTAAGTATACAATAAAAGAATACAATTTTTTTCTGTCATGCAAAAGCAATCTATCGATTTTCCCTCAACGGATGTTACTACCCGACCTAGGGCAAAAACAGAATCTTCATACAATAAGTTTGGAGAAGGTTTATCAGTTAAAACATCTATTTCAACATCAAGTTCTTTGTCTAAAGGAAATAATACTATTCAATATCGTCGTCATACACCAAGCCCTCTTTTGTTAAATGATTACATCTTGCAATCAAAAAATAACTATCTGGTAAGTATATAACTTAAATATAATATACAATTTCTTAATGTATTTTTCTTTTAATTTTTATCAATGAGGCAAAAAAATAAAAATGTTACTCTAAGGGGGTGAGTTAAAAAATTTACTACATTTAATTGCCTTTTAAGATGACAATTTTTTGTGTATAATATAAAAATAAAAATAATTTATTTAAATGTATTAGGTTAAACACTTCCCATAAATGTCTATTTTTACTCATTATTTATTCCAATTAATTTATCTCTTTCATTTTTAAAAAAAAATTTTAAAATTGCAAGTTTTAACGTTTAACATGTAACATTTTAACAATTTTTAATTATACATTTTACCAATAATCTAACATAAAACTTACTTTTATAAATAGAAATCATATATGTATTGTTCGATCCACTTAAGGAATGATTTTTTCCACCATTTATAATGACTTTAATTTTACAAAACTAAAATTATTGTTTACAATATTTTTGCAATAAAAAAATATTTTAAGCTGTCTTTCTTATATTTACCACGATATATTTTTGTAAAATTCATGCATAGAAAAAATAGAATAATGGAGATATTTTTAAAAAAAAATATAGGTAAAACAAATAGATTTCACATAATGTCTCACATTGTTTTTATACAAACTAAAATGTATCCCTTTTCATAATAAACTTAAAAGTTTGTTTGATTACAAAAAAATGCACCGTGTTTTGTTATTGTTTCTTGTACATTATATACAATCTGTTAATTTAAAGGTCATATTATATTTTTTCATATTTTTTTGCATGACAAACAACGTGAATTATTTATTTCGATTATATAAAAATGCCTTCATATATAATTGTAATGTATGTGTTATTTTATTAATTAAAAATTTTTACGTTCCTATACTAACATTTATCATAATTATAAAACAGTTGTTTTAGAGGAAAATTTATGTATAGTATTACACTCTCGACATATTCTCCCATAAAATTTAGATACGAACTAAAAATATTTTACAATTTTTCTTCAAATTCCTCATTCCTAATTTATTTTAAAAGAAAATGTGCCTATATTTTTAGAACATTTTTTATAATACACTTTTAAAAAGTATGAAATATAACTTTATTTAATTTATTATACTTCCTACATTCATTTTCTTATCACTCTTTCTTTCATTTATTTTCTCATAATTTTCATTGGTAAAAAAACAAAAATTATTTGGTAGATAAAGTTATGTCTGTCAATATTGTAATATTCCAATTAACAAATATCTTTTTCATTTGTTTTTATCTATAAGTGACATTGGAGTGATGTATAGATAGTAGAAATTAAAATGTAAAAATAGTTATTGAAAAACAAAGTACATGCTCTTAAAAATGTTCCCTTGCTTTAGGACATAAAATACATTTAAATGTGTAAATATATATAAAATTCTAACAGCCTACTTTTAATATGTAACGAAACATTAATATATAATAATTTCACGTAATAATATTTTAAAATTTTATAGTTTACGACGAGTGATTGTTTATCACCATCTGTTTTATTGTCACCAGTCTTATCAAGACCTGTCAGATCATTGTCATCTCAATCTAACAATAATTTTATAAGAACTACGTCTATTGGATCTGGAAGTGGTATAACAAATAGTGGCATCTCTGATTGTGAATTTGATTGTACTTGGATGGAGGGTAACGATCAACTTACCTTTTGTTCACGAGACAACTCAAGAACTTCACACGTATCTGAATCTTATAGTATTACTAGTAATATTAATCAATCTTCTACAACTGAGAATATTATTAACAATAGTACAAATTCACCTGGAACATTTACACAAATGTCAAGTGGTAACCACGATAATCCATCTTCATACCAGTCACATTATTCAGGTAATTATTGCTTGTTTATTTATTTATTTATATTATTATTATATTGACTTTTATTATTTGTTAAATATATTTTTTTCTTTTACTATCCACTCTATCTTATCAATATTGAACGTTATATTTTTATATCCTAAATATGAAAAATATTTAATTTTTAGTATGACTAATTTGATAGTTGTTTCTTTTTCTCTTGTTATTCATACCTATCATTTTTATTTTTTTAGTTTCACATCCATCATCCTATCGAGAGGGAAATTTGCAGAAATTTCCTTGTCGTGATGAGAGTATGGAATCTTCAAATAATATACCAGGAGATACTTACCAGCTATCCCCTTTCCCTTGTAAAGGAAATAGTTATTCTTTATTAAGTCATCCTAACGCCTCATCAATAAACTCACAATATAATATTTCAGATTCCTCTGAAACATTTATGTCCCGCCCTGAATCAGTAACAGAAGGAAAGTACACCAATTCATTACACTCCTCATTTTCAATGTTAAATCGAAATGATAACATCATGGGACGGTCACAAGTACTTGGTCCAAGTAATTATATATTAAATCCTATTCAAAGATTTACTAGACGTCCTTCAATTGCTGCGACATCTATTACTTCCTTACAGGGGCAACATTATAATGATTCAAATTTTTTGAATGAAGGAAATAATATGGTTTCACAAAATAGTAGATTAAATTTAATTAGAATGCGCCATTCTCTTGGTCATTCTGATCCAGAGTTATCATCAATATACTCAACGAAAAGTTCTAGAAGTAGTTTTGGTTCGAGAAAATCTACTCTTAGTATTATGTCATCATATAGTGGTACTGGAATACTATCTCGTTCCAAAAAAGAACGTCGTTCAGTTGGTTTATGTTCACAACATAATTCAAATACTAAACAAATAAAGTCAAAAGGTACTTCACAAAAAAAGAATATTGATGGTCCACAAAATATAGTACAGATTGCTAGATGTAAAAGTCCAGTTAATCGTATTAAATTTCGTAACGCTGTTGGGAGAGAATCAATAAGAAATCATATAAATCCATCAATAGCAAAGTATCCCGTCACAAAATATAATAATCCGAATCTTCCACCACATGTTAATATTGCCGAACATCGTCGTTGGTCCGTTGCATCACTACCATCCACTTCTGGATACGGTACTCCAGGAAGTAGTTCAGCACTTTCAAGTCAATATTCATCTCAAGAACATATAAATGAATTATTTAATGATATGAGGATTGACAAAGATAAACAATATTGTATCGAGGAACAAACCTAATGATGAGATACATAAAAGCATTTTTAGGCCTCGTTCTCGTAGTCTTAGCAGTCCAGTATGTTTTATAAATGATAATGTATATGAAGTTCCATTAATGTCAACGGTATTCAAAGAAAGATTTCCTAAAGCTAAAAGATATATGGAAGAGTTGTTAAGACAATTTATAACAGAAAATATACCATTATCAGGAATAAGTACAACTATTGATTTAACATCTTTAGATACATCACCTGGTAAGGCAACAAGTCAATCTATTAGTGGTAGTAGAAATTCTGTTTCTATAAATGAGCCTATTCAATCAGATGTATCAACTAATACATGTAAATCATTTAACGTACAAAGTCTCAATACATCACATTCATCTTCAATAAATTCTGTTATTTCAAATAGGAGATCTGTCATTGTTAGTGGAACAGAGTCAATCAATTGTGATACAAATACATTACATTGTGTCTCCGATGGTGCAACACGTTTTATTCATCATCAAATAGTTGAGATTGCCTCTGATTGTTACCAAAAAAGTAAAGATGATGGATTGTCAAGTAATTATTTCTTGGAAATGTCATGTAAATTAGATGAACTACTTGTGGAAGCACAACATAAAGTTAGTGATGAATGTTTTAATTATTTATCTAAAATTGTAAAAGAATTATTAATTATCATTTCGAGACCAGCAAGGTTACTCGAATGTCTTGAATTTGATCCTGATGATTTTTATAAATTGTTACATGAAACAGAGGGTGTTGTGAGACAACAAATGTATCAGACAAACCAAAGACCTCGAGATTTACCACAATATATTTTGGAGAAATTAGGTTTGGATAAGGGTTTAAATTCAAGTCCTCTTCAGGAAAGATTTTCAAAAACTAACTCCATAGATATTGATAATTTAGAAAAGTCATCATCAGTACCATCGACATCATCATCTTCTGACGCAAAACAAAAAATTGTTCAACCACAGGAAAGTGATTTTGAAACCGTTAGACTTATAAGTAATGGTGCATATGGAGCAGTTTATTTGGTAAGACATAAGATTACCCGTCAAAGATTTGCATTAAAAAAGATGAAAAAACAAACATTAATTTTAAGGAATCAAATTGATCAAGTGTATGCTGAAAGAGATATTTTAACATTTACAGACAATCCATTTGTCGTATCATTTTTCGGTAGTTTCGAAACTAAAACATATCTATGTATGTTATTAGAATATGTTGAAGGTGGTGATTGTGCTTCACTACTAAAAATTGCTGGTGTATTACCATTAGAGCTTACAAGATTATACTCAGCAGAAACAGTACTTGCAATAGAATATTTACACTCCTATGGTATCGTTCATCGTGATTTAAAACCTGATAATCTTTTAATTACTGCTATGGGTCATATTAAATTAACAGATTTTGGATTATCAAAAATTGGTTTAATGAATAGGACAACATTAGCATCAGAGAGTCATGTTGATGATATCCATCAGTTTAAAGATATGCAATTATGTGGTACACCTGATTACATTGCTCCTGAAGTTATTTTACGTCAAGGGTATGGTAAACCGGTGGATTGGTGGGCTTTAGGCATAATTGTATACGAATTCTTGGTTGGTGTTGTTCCATTTTGTAGTGATACACCAGAAAATCTTTTTGCATGTATAATAAGAGATGAACCAGAATTTCCAGAGGGTGAAGAAGCTTTAGACTCAGAAGCGGAAGATATGATTAAAATGCTTCTTGAAAAGAATCCAGATGAAAGACTTGGAACATTTGGTGGAGCTGTCCAAGTTTCTTCACATCCATTCTTTAAAACACTTGATTTTAATTCACTACTAAGACAAAAAGCAGAATTCATACCAAAACTTAGGGGTGAAGATGATACAAGCTATTTTGATACAAGATCCGATAGATATAACCACGATGCTGATTCTGGTGATGAAGAAACACCAATGTTTTTATCATTTAACACAGCAACACCACGTCATAGTATATGTGCAATAGATCCCCAACAAATAAATTGTGTTAATTTGCCAGGAATTGTTAGCTCCTCAGTTTCAGAGCTATGTAATACATCATTCTTCCCATCGGAATTTAATGCGACTAAAAATCTACAAGCAAATAGTGATTTTGAAATAATTAAAAAAGAAGATAATAGTCCTTCACAAAGTAGTAACTATATTCATAAGAAGTTGGTAGCATCACCAAGTGACAAAACACATAATAAGATTGACACTACATCAAAACCATTAAGAACTTCATTGTCCTCTGATACACCAGATTCAGTTATAAATTCAAGTGCTGTTGTATTAAGAAAAAAATTCTCCGCCCAAAGACATATGAATTCTTCAACATCTAGCAGTGGAACCAATTATACAGGATATGTAGGTACCGGAAGATCATCATCTAATTCAAGTATTGATACTTCAAACTTTACATTAACTGAAAGTACAGGATCTGTTTTAGCTCAAATGTGTAAGAAATCATCACCCTTATCATCACCACTTCCAAAATTACAAATATCAAATTATGGACATCTTTCAACTGTAGGATCACAAGATTCTAATAGTTTTTCAATGCAACAACAATCAGACTTATCACCAGTAGATGAACACTATACGACGGTTATAAACACTAATGACGATAAGACAAAGGATAGTACTACAATAAAAAAATCACCGGTATTGTTATCTCAAACAACAAAAAAGCCACAATCACTAGTTGGGTCAGTCAAGAGTAATTCTATTGAGGAATCAATACAAGTATTAATTCCAAGTTCATTGAATTGTTCTCCAAATCAACCACAATCTTTAAATGTTTCCTCTAGTCAATTGTCTCCAGGTGCAAATTCTGTATCAAGTATCTCGTCATTTGACAGTAATTCACCAAATGTATCAAACACTTCAACGACAGTTAATGAAAGAGGAGCATCTAATCGTTCACCATCTTCGTCCTTCCTCCATCCACATATTTCACATAGTCATATATCATCAGTTGCAGGAAAAGGACGTCCTATTATTATAAATAAAGGTGCACGTGGATTTGGTTTTACCATAAAATCTATTAAAGTTTTTGAGAATAGTGAATCGAATTATTTTACAATTGAGCATTTAATTAATACCGTCATACCAAATTCATCTGCAGAGAAGGCAGGATTAACGACAAATGAATTTATAACTCACATAAATAATTCATCTGTTAGCAATATCACTTATTATGAGTGTATTCAAAAAATTTTATCAGCAGGATCATGTATCCAATTACGTGTTATACCAATGTCACAAACATCAATAAGAGAAGGAACCGGTAAAAGAGGTGAGTGCCAAACACCTAAAAGACTTCCAAAAAAATGTACTAAACAACAAAAATTAGAAAAAAAGCATAGAAAAGGATCTTCATTGTTAAGAAGATTAAGTGGTAAACGTGGACCAACAGATATAATACCAGGAAGTTCAACGCAAAAGCAGACATTTATGCCAAGATCAGCCTCCAGTCAAGATGCTGTTTCCCTAACAACAACATCACAAATACCTTCTAATACCTTACATCCTGATGACGATTATTATCGTAAAGGAGCTGAATCTACAGGATTATCGACATTAAAAAATAAGCTTTCATCAACATCTACAAAGTTGTCAGAGATTCCGTCAATTGTAAAAACTTCCGCATCTGTTGAGTCTATTTCACGAATGGTTATAAAACCAGATATACCATTAAATGAAGCTTTAAAACAGGAACCACAACAATTAACAAAAAAACATCCTACTAGAATGGAATCGACAGCAAGAACAATGATAAGTAGTTTACTAGGTAATCGTGACAAACATAAAACTCAGGTACAAACGCCAAAGGTTATGGTATCCTCAAGAGAGGATTCACCACCATCACGAGAAGGAGGAAATGGACGTATCAAAAGGTTTGTTTTTAAAATCAATAAATTAATAGTAAATTTTATTTATTGTAGGTCTCCAAATGCAACTCGCCGTTTGTCAGCAGCTAAACTTGTTGTTAATAGATTTCTTAAAAACAACACAGACAACTCCTAAGAAATATTTTTATTTGGAGAACAATAAAAATACTTATAGCTTATAAAAATAGGATAATTTTAATTATTTTAAAATGTTTAGTGTATTTACAAAATCAAAAAAGTATTAAATAATTAACAGGATGATATTTATATAAATTTTTCACTTAACGCAATTTTAATTTTTCATTATTTGCATTAATCGAAAAATGTTTTAATAAAATTCTTTTTTAATGTTATCTTTTATTTATAATTTATAAAACTACAGTCTTTTGATGTTTTTTTATTTTATTAAAAATTAAGTTCTTATTTATTATAAATTGGTTATGAAAATATGATAATTATTTTCCAAAGAAATAAAAACAAGTTAATTTTTTTCATCAACTATTCAGAAATCCCTTATGCATGTTATGGTTAAATATAATAGCATATACTTAAGATAAAATTAATCTTTTTAGTGAACGTATTTAAAATAGTTATTTATAAATACTTTATTAGCATATAAACCAAAAAACACTTAATAATCAAGACTTTAGCAAGATATTGAATTTTAATTCATTCATAATATTAGTTTCACAACGTTCTGCTTGATAAAAATAGGTGCAAAAGGAAAGGCTAATTTGCAGAATAACATTATTTAAGCATTAAAAATGCATAAATTAAACACCACGTGCAATTATGGGATACAAATTTTTTAATGTTAATAATGTTTTAGTCATGCAATTAAATTTAACGGTTAATTTATTTTTGAAAAAATATGATGTCTTTTTATTTGATATTATTTTTAGACGCAAAATACAAGTGTACATGAATTAGCATGTATGGTTAAATTTTTGAAATTTAAAATTAGAACATGTTATATTTTTTTATTTTTAGGGAAAAACGAAATTTTGTCATCAATGAATTTGAATTAAATATTTTTTCTAAGTATTTTAAGAAAATGCATATTTCATTAATTGTTAATTCATCAGAAATTTTGTCATTTCATGATTGGTGTAAATATAATGAAAAGATTTTAATAAACTTAAAACATTTCTTAGTTTAAAATATATTTTGTCAATCAAAACAAATGCATTATGAATCAATGTACTTATGTTTACGTGATATGTGCTTATTTATTTAAGTATTAGTAAATTTTAGACATTTAGAATCAAAAATTTTCCAATGAAATTTCCATTGATGCATTACCTATATACTTTTTATTCAAAAATGTTTATTCTAATAATCAATTAATAAGTTGTTTAAAAATAAATATCGAAAGTTGAGTTGATTTTAAATGTTAATCGTCTGAAAGGTGGACGTGCCAATTTAATATAAGATCACAGGAATCAAGATTTTGCTCTCCGCTTGTTGATTCCGTTCGAAAGAGAAGTACTTCTCCTTCTTCAAATCCACACCTCGTAATCTTTTCATCCACGCTGTATAGCTGGTTCATTATCTAATCCAAAAGAAATGGAAACTTAACTCTTATGTTAAAGCTATTTACGATTTGTAGTCTGAATTTAAACGTGGAAACAAGTTTAATATCACTTTATTCTTAGTTTTCTTTAGAATGACAGGAAATTTTAAATTTAAGATCATAATAATAAATAATCGATAAAGATATAATCCAATTTGCTCTATGAAGGACTTATATATTGTAAAATTCATTTAGTGTATAAGTAAATACTGAACATTTAAAAATCGTTTTACTAAAAATAGTATTTATTTATGGAGCATCTATAATTATCATAGTGTATATTAATTTTAAATATTTTACTATTATTTTTACAAAAAAAATTATTGAAACTTTTGTTCCTGAAAAATTTTTTATTCTTCATTATTTAAAGTAAAAAAATGTTCAGAAAATTTTTGCCATCCTATCAAGCCCACGCACAAATTCTCAGTGCAACAAAGTTCAATTTGATTACAAAAATGTTGACATATTGAATTATGATTATTAATTTGATTTCTATCCATATCATTATTTGCAAGCTCGCTGATAACAGATATTTTTCTAAATTAATGAATAAATAACTATGTACAATTGCATGGTAATGGAAAAAATGTTGTATAATATTAACAAATATATTAATTTATTATTCAAATTATATATTAGAAATAAAATAAAAATGATAAAGTTTCTATACAAATTTTAAAAATATTTAGATTATAAGAGTAGAATAAATATATTAATCCAAATAACCGCTAAAGGGATTAAGCATCAAAATATTATGATATCAATTTTATCTAATTTTGAAATAATTTGCAAAAATTATTATGCAATTAAAAAGAAATAATGCGAAAAATAATTCATCTTCTGAGTGGTAAATCTTGTCGATTAACCAAATAAATGAATTATGTTAGCATAAAAAGTATTGTTTTATTATTTAAAATTAAAACAATAAAAATACCATATATGTATCATTTGTAGTTAATTTATTTCATGATAAGTGATATTGGCATAATGATTTTGAATAAAGCCATTATATTGTACAAATACTGTATTGTCTTCTGATTGTACAACTTCATTCTCTGCATAAGTACATGCACAAAGTCCTGTTACAGATTTGTCACTTCTATGTTTTATTTCCAGACCTTTCTTTTCGAAACACGGATAAGCAGCACCAAGACTAGCTTTTATAACTGTTATATTAATTCTTTTGTGATCGCTTGCTGTTATTAAAATATTACATGTACCTCTACCTTTAATTAAAAGACTTTGTGGAGCAGATGTTGCATTAAGACGTGTCTTACCACATTCACCTGTAGAATCCTCAAGTTCTTCACATAAATTACCTTTGTATCCATTCGGGCATTCACAATACTCACAGCCCTCAGGATTTTGAAATCCACCATTTTTACAAGATAACTTGTTAAGACATTTCTCTCTACAATAGCGATAGTTTAAAATTTTGTAATCAGAGAAACTTAATCCGTATTCTTGTCCCACCATTGATTCATATGATAATGAAAATTTTGTTTTAAATGGATCACCGCGTAAATAATTTCTTCGATAAAATTTACTAATATGCATAACTGAACCAAAATCGTATCCGGTAACATTATAATCCATATCATTTGATATTTTTTCAAATTCCCATTCATAACCTGTTAAAATATTGGAGTCATTAACAGTAATATATGAATCTCTATCTTTTCTTCTATGCGTCAAATATAAACCCAAATAAGCTAATATTTTTTTTAAGAAACATCCAACTTTTCTGTTACAAGAAGCTTGAATTTTTATTTCATATGGATTCGTAAATTTTATTGGATAAGTGAAATTATATTGATTTATATAAGTTCCTAAGTCATCAATAAGTAAAATCAATGGGTTCGGAAAAGCGGAGTCGTTTTTACAGGGAATCTGTTCAATAAATGATAAACACATACGTGCTTCAAGTTGCTTTATAGCTTCTTTAAGAACAGTTCTATTTATACCCTTTAGTGGACTATATGTTTCACCATTTTTTAAATATATACAATAATAAACTGGAAAAGTTATTTCAGTAATATTAGGTTTAACTTCTGGTTTGATTACAGGCGTAGTTTCAGGCCTTTTTGTAGTCACAATTTCAGTTTTAACTGGTTTAGAAGTTTTATTAGGCTTTTTACCAGGCTTAACAGGTTTACTAGGTCTACTAGACTTATTTGGCTTAATAGGCTTTCCACAAGACTTATTACTAGGCTTCTTAGTAGACTTAGTGACAGGCTTCTTACAAAGCTTGCGACCATGCTTTTTGGATGGTAACATACTTGTTTTTTTCTTCTTATCTATTCTTAGTTTTAGGATTAATTTTATTATTTTTTTTATCATCGTCTTTCCTAGAAACACTTTTTTTCTTTTTTTTGGAGTCAAGCAACTAAAAAATTAAATATAACAATGATTATTTACTTACATCTGCAAAAAAAACTAGCAATATAATAAGGATAATTGACTTCTTGAATAAATTCATTATATAATGATAATGTAAGTTTGATATTTTTTATATAATGAAATATTTATGATCATTATAACAGAGTTTTTTCCCTCAAATATTTGTGAACTATCCAATTATTAAATAAAATCATTTTTTTCTATATTATTATTCATTTGCACTTAAAAATTTCAAACATTAAAAAGTTCATTTTTTCATCATATATATTAAATATTCTGCTAATCGTGCAGAAATAACTTTTAAAATTTGACAGATTTAAATAAATCCGATGTGTAAACTAATTTTGTAAATAATGAACTTGATAATGAAATTACTAGTATTTTTTATGAATTTTTTAAACTTTTTTCTAATTAATATATTTTGCAGTTAACTACAAATGGCAATTTTGAAATTTGTCTTATCAATTTCTTCTTGTTTGTAATCAGCAACACAATAGTATTAAAATATTTTTTATTAATAAAACATATTTGATAAATAACGATATTATATAATATTGTATTGTAGTTATTTTAATTAAAACGAAATTCACCTAAATTTCAATTATTCAATAAAGAAATATTCTATTAAGTCTAAGTTTTTTATATTGAAAGGCGGAAAATTTTCACTATTTAAAAATGTACTGGAATATTAATGATCTTATCTTTATATTGTTTTGTTTATTACTTTTTGTTAGTGATATATTGTTATTTTTTAAACGATTAAACATTTTCCCATTAAATCACTGATTAGAATAGAAAACGAAAAACTAAATGTAATTAATGTATTATTTATTTCTATTCCATTTCGAATGATTAAAAAGTAATATAGTGATTTAAATTTGGGATATTTTAACATAAAAATTAGCTATTGTTTTGTTATCAGCTCTTCTTGGAAATTTATACTGGCATAAATAGAAAGGCCATTACTATATTTTAATTTGTTGAGAAAAAGTCTTACAAAAGCATTACATTAATGATTTTACTGCTTGATATTCTACTTTAGCATTATAATGTTTTTTTTGCCATTATATTGTATCAACACATAATGATCCTCTGATTCTATTGTTACATTTAAAGCATAGGTACATAAACAAAGTTCTGTTAGCGATTTGTCTTTTCTGTGTTTAATTTCTAAAGCCTGTTTCTCAAAGCATGGGTTAAAAGTTGGAAGATACGCCAAAGTTACATTTATTTTAATTGTCATTCCAATACTAGCTGTTATTAAAATGTTACATGTTTCTATTCCAGAAAAGTTTAGTGTTGACAATGGTGTCGAAGCATTCAATTGATTCTGACCTCAACCAGACGTAGAGTTATCAAGTCTTTCACATTGTAAACCAGCAAACACATTGGGACATTCACAATATTTACAACTGTCAGTATTTAAAAACCCACCGCGTTCACATGTTACAGCGTTAAGACATTTATTACTACAGTATCTGTAATTTATAAATTTATAATCAGTAAAGCTTAGCCCATATTGTTGACCTGTCATTAATTCGTAGTATGGTGAAATCTTTGTCTTAAACGTATCATCAAGTGTACAATTTTTTCCAAAATATTTACTAACATGCATTACTGAACTATAATCGTGACTAATATTGGCCAAATTATAACTTGTATTTTGTACTTCATATATACACAAAAGTTCCTAAAATATTGGACTCATTAACATCAATAAAACTATCTCTATCTATTTTTTGTGTGTTAAAAAAAGACCCAAATAAGCCATGATTTTTTTAAGAAAATATCCAACATATCTATTGCAACTTTTTTCGATTGTTATCTTGTTGGGGTTTGGAACCGAGTAATCATATGTAAAATTAAAGTCATTTATATATGTTCTTAAATTATCTTCAAAATAGATCAATATGCAATAAAAAAAGATGCTACTTTACATTCTGTTAATAGATTGAATTTCCGACATGTACGTGATTCAAGTTGAGCAATAGCTTGTTTTGCAACAGTTATATTTACAACATTATATTGTCCATACGATTGATCAATTTTCAATAATACACACCAATGAATTGGATACTTTATTAGTTCAGCATCAGTTCTAATTCATGATCTTTTGCTTCTTTATTGTTTATCGGATAAGATGTAATTAACTAAAAACTAACAAAATATTGGAAAATATTAGCTTACCTTTGTTAATAAAATTAATGTACAAATGGCGAAAATTATTATATTGAAATAATTCATGGTATATAATTATTTAATAATTTGAAAAATTTTTATATTCCTAATTATTTACAATTTTTTAAAAAAATGTTTCAAATATTTATTTATTGCTTCCTCGAGGTGTAAACTTTTGTTGTTTTTTATAAAATGAAGTTTATTCTTTTTAAATAATTTTGAACATTATGGAAAACTTTTTATTAGTTCATCTCTTTTTCAATAATTGTTTTATTAAATCTGTATTGATAGTTTTTTGTTAACAATAAATTTAAATGTATATGAATAATATGATTGCATAAAATATATAAATCACTTTTGTTGTTTTTTTTTACTCATAATATTTTTATTAATAAATATATAACTGCTAGAAATTATAAATTATTACAATTTGTTTAGCTGTTGTAATGTGTTAAAATGAAAGTCAAGTTTAGAAATTTTTAATTTAGATTTTGCAATATTTCGAAAAATAAAATTGTTTTATATACGATTGTAAAACATTGTAAAGAATATGCTTGAATTTTTAGAATGACATTTTATAAATCTTTTTTTATAGTAATTATCATTTTTAACATTTTTTTTAGAATAATTTATATTATTATTAAAAAAGTATAAAATAAATTCAATAATCATTTAAATACTTATTAATCATTTGTCTGTTTTATATTTTTCACTACTTTTTATACATTTTGTAGATGTTTTTTAAAATGTATCGATTAAAATTATTAAAATGATAGATTTGTATTTTTAATTATTTTTGCAAGATGACTCAGGTAGAGCTCCTAGAATACTTGTATGTTGAATTTAGCTAATAATTGGATTCAAATGCTGTGATATAACTATTTTGTGGTCATGTATGTAACGCCCTCAAAAAGCGTTATTTAAAAGAAGATATAAATACCAAGGAGAATTCATATTTAACGTCATAATTGAAAATAGTAGATATTGTTATAACCTACTATGAATAAAAGGTTTCATATTATATTTTACTTCATAATATCACCCGAGGATAGAATTTTGTTAAAAAAGCTTATAGATACATGTATTTATTGTTTGCAGGTCACATAAAGAAATTTGGACTATGGTGAAATTTATTGATTATCCAAATTTAGATACATTTTTCAATTTCAATTCAACATAATTTTTTATATGGAAATATGTACTTATGATTGTTATAGATAGTAAAAGAGTGGCTTCTTTTTTACATATTTTAAAAAAATAA
Organism: Strongyloides venezuelensis; assembly: GCA_963280985.1. Lineage (NCBI taxonomy): Eukaryota > Metazoa > Nematoda > Chromadorea > Rhabditida > Strongyloididae > Strongyloides > Strongyloides venezuelensis. Next base: position 5,926,051 of record CAUJLX010000001.1, on the reverse strand, counting down.
TGAGCATAGAAGTTTGACAACTATATTTAATGTTTTTATAAAAAAACAACATTGATTGTTTCCAAAAATTTGAAGCTTTTAACAAAAAAATTTTGATAAAATAATTTCTTACAGTGTATTATTACTATTATTATAAAGAAAAAAAGTATACATAGTAATAATATCACATATTATTATCTCGAAACGAAACCCTGTCAATCCATTGTGACCCAAAAGCTAAATAATTTAATGTTCTTAATTAAATTGTCTCTTTATAATATATAGTGTTTTTAAATATTATGTTTCTAATTATTATATATTATAGAGTAGTCAGCCCAATAAAATTTATTACTATATTGAATAAATATGGTATTTTTATTCATAATTAACTTTTAAGAAAACTATGATTAGTCAAATATTAGCTATTTTCACATAAGATATAGCAAATAGAGAAAGTATGTTTATTTTGCTTAATATTTCAAAATTGATAATATTTTATTAATAGAAGTATTTATGTTATTGCTATATTTTTACTACTAGCTTTTACGTTATTTAAACAAAAGGGTTATAAAAATAAGACTAAATATATTATTCTTTAAAAAGGTATGTCAAAAGGTTTTTATTAAATAGTAGCAATGGCAAATAGAAAGAAATGGTAGTAAATAAAGTAAAAATATAAAGTTATTTTTCTGGAATTTTCGGTAATAAAAGAAATCACATTTTTTTGGGACAATATATAAATTAATATGTAATATTATTCTAATAAACTGTTTTAATAATAATATTCATAATCAAAAATATTCAAAAACACACAATTATAATTTATTTTTTCTCCTTCAAATATGATAACGGTGATTTTTGATAAATTTAAACTTCGTTAAAATCAATTTTAATTATTAGTGCTATACTTCTCCAATAATATTTATTTACTTTATCAAAATAACGATAAAGTCTTGGTAAAAATTAGCACATTAAAATTTTGTTGTTAAAATACTTTAAAGTTTCGAAAAAATCATATTTTTCCTTATATATTAAAAAGCTAAACATAGTTATTGCAATTTTTATGTTTATAATATTTTAGAATTATAAAGAAGTTGCTTTTTCGCAATCAGTAACAACCATAATTAAAACATTTTATATAAAAAGTTACATTATTTAGAAGTAAAATATTTGCCTAAATTTTGAAAATTTATAATTCTATTCAGAATCCAAGTCTCTTTATGGATATGTAAAATAATAATGTTGCGTAATTTTTACTACAAAAAATTTATAATACCAAATTTGTATTCCAGGAATAAAAAAGTTGTATATAAAAATGCCAAGAAATCATTATCGTCTCACCATATATATATGTAAAGCGAGAGAATATATTAAATTAAAAATTAAAAAATGCAATGATTCTTCAGTTTAAATAAAAGAAATTAGCAGAAAACTGAGAATACACACCGACAAAATATTGTATCGTTTTCCATCTCATTTAACTGTTTTGCTCTTTTTTGACTTATTTTACATTTTAATCGACGTAATTTTTTAAATTCAATTTTTTTTCTAAATTTATTTCACCGCTAAAATTTTTAATGTCGTCAAATTATCGTATATACAAATAATATATGGAATAAAATTATAAAATGAATTTAAATGCATGTTAAAAGAATTTATTTTTTGATAAATAAGTTAAATTAATATATCATAAATATAAAAAACTAACTAACACTTTACAAATGCAACATTTATTACTTTAAAAAGTCAATTAAAAGTTTTTAAACTTTAAATTTAGTAATAAAAAAGAATATCCAATAAAATTTTATTGTAGAAATTAAAAATGCAAATATTTTTAAATCGTTTTTAAGTATGATGAAACATATCATTCATCTTCCTTTTTATGTAAATAAAATTCAATCTCAAATACCTTTAATTTCCATAAATCCTCTAACTTATAATAACTTTTGTGTTTATAATATATTTTATCAGTATATATGAATGATTTTCATATATTTTTCTAGTCAATTCCGTATGTTTAAAATAGGCGAGTACTTTTTAAATTTTTTTATTTTTCTCCCAAAAATAAGAAAAACCCAAATGAGAATCAAACTATAAAAAATCAAGTTTTATCATAGTTCGATTTAAAATAATTTTTAATTTAATATATCGCAAAAAGTAATTTTTATAACTCTAGTGTACGCATTTACGTAAATATAAGTGTAAAAATAATTAATTATTGTATCGTCTCATTCAAGAGAATGGTCCTTGTATTTCGATACAATAATTTGTGAGTGTTGAAGATAGTTGCTTATATGAGAATTTAATATTAAAGATTGCACCAAATGAAAAAATATCTGCACGAAGAAGTAATATCGACTACTTAAAATTAATAAAGAAAAAATGGTTTTTATTTATTTATTTACGTACTATTCTTAACAAGTAAGAGCACAATGTTACAAATAAAAACTGTTCTATCTAAGTTAACAAAATTGACAAAAAGATTTAGTAAGTTATGTTTTTTTATATTATGAAGATATCTTTCTCTAGGTCTGCCAACTTTTCTTTTATATCCATAAGGGTAGTACCGCAATAGGTTTAAGGCTAGAGAGCCGTTATAGTGAATGTTATGAAGGAACCTACACCTGATTTTTAGAACATATTGTTATAGTGGTTCGACCTTAGCATATGTATAGATAAGAGTTATTCGAATTCTCTTATTACTGGGTATATTTTTTTTACTACGAAGTTTCTTCACATTTATTAGTTTACATGAAAATATAAATTTCCGATTCAAGCAGGCTATGTCGTATAAGGCATTCTTAGTTAAAGTCTATGTTTGGCATGCGTACGTGTAACAGCTTTTAATTATTGATTGAAATAGAAAGCACCTAGCTTTCAATGAGACAGTACGTAGAGCGGGACGAATAACACCAAGTGCTTTATAACCCCTCACTTTTATTTGTCTAATAACAGGCCTACATTCTAAAAAACTTAATTCTTTACCCAGGTAGTTAAAAGAAGTACAAGGAGGTATTTAAAAGAAATCTTCCATCACAATTTTAACGCTATATAGTTAGATTTATCCAAATTAATATCAAGTCCAACTATTTTAGAATGATATGTAAAAGCAGATAACATTTCCTTGAAACTATCACCGCTATCAGCAATGAGAGTAGTATCATCGACATATGAAATTACCACTACTTGTGACTCATTAACAGCAACTCCAAAATTAGGTAGGGATAAAGCAAGTCGTCTAGAAGAGCATTCTTATATATAGATTTCCAGAATAGTATTAAACAGCATTGATGATGTGGGACATTCTTGCTTTAGTTCTCTCCATACTCTGCATTTAATCTTTTTATCATATTATGGGTCAAACATAAGATAATTTTTAGAATATAAACTATCCAAAATTTTAACTAGGTGAAATGGAACGTTATATGAAGAAGTTAAAATCTTAAACAACATTTTCTTATACACCTATTATAAGCTTTGGAGAAATCTAAAAATGATAAGATTGTAGATAGATTAAATTCATGTCTCACACTTATAAGGTTATCCAGACAACTAATTGCATCAGTACAAGATTGCTTTTCTCTGAAACTTATTTAATACGTTATTTTTTTAGAATTAACTATATTATTAACTCTGACATCCAAATTCTAATAAAACTCTTGTAAACATGGGATATAATTGATATTAAACGATAATTTTTTATACTATGACGAGATCTCTTTTTAAAAATAAGAGCCACTTAAGTTAACCTCCAAGATTTAAGAAATTTCATTTTTTTCCAGCCCAAGTTAAAAAAAAGAGTAATAAAATATAGTACTTTGTCTGATAAAGCCATATGTTTCAATAGATAACCATCAATTTCATCTAGCTCAGGTTGTTTACTTTTACCAGAGCAATTTATTGCTTTTAGAACTTCATCTTTTAAAGTTTCAGATTCAAAAGATTTGACATTTCTACCAAGTTTATAGTATTTTTTCATATTTGATTTTTCTTATTTAGATAATCCATTAAGTTTACTGTAAAATTTAAAAATATCATTCTTTGGCAATGGTACAGCTTGTTTTCTATTGAATAAATTTTTAAACACTTTTTTGACACTTCTGCTCTTTTCCACTTGCGCCTTAAGTCTAGTGATTTTTTTTCCAGATAGTTATTAAATCTCTTCTGTAATAACTTATTCAGAATATTAAATTTTAAAATTTTAGTAGAAAATACTGAGTTTTTTAGATTTAACTCAGATGATTCAATTTTTAACTCTCTTCTTTTGCTTAATAGTTTCTGAATAACTTCTGGCATTTTTAACTTAATGACAATTTTATTTGTGAATTTCTTAGCAACTTTCTTATAAAATTGGATTAATATGTCATTATAGCTTATCAACGTTATCATCATCCATAACAAGACTACTTCCTAGATGATCAGCGACTACAGTGACAGTGTTCATAGTTTGAAAATGGGTCTTTTTTTCTTTGAATAACCCTTGATAACTTTATATAAGGTATCTCTAGCTGAGACTACATCGTATGGAGGCAATTTTGAGACGATGGTTGGACAAAGTAAGGTTAAACTTTTCAAGAGACACACTTTACACGTTATCAAATAGTTGCTTTCTATTTGTTAAAAAGTAATCCAAACACTTAAGTTGGCTTCTTTTAAATGAATCGTTAGAAAAACCACCAGGTTTAGCCCATTTCTATTGTTTTCCTGGTCTTTTAGGGAAAAAAGAATCAATAGTAATCAGTTTATTCTTGACAGCATTTTCTATTAATGCAGATATGTTTTTATTTCTCTCCCCATTGAAGATGTATCTGCCTTTCTCTTTCTCGACAGTCTCTCTACCCAATGTTGCATTGAAATATTCTCCAATTATAACAAAATCTTTCTTCAATTGAAGAATGCCAAAGTTGGACTGAAGAACATGATAGAAATCCTCCTGTCTTTTTCTTGATAAGTTTCATTTAGTGCATACGAACATATCAATCCCAATTTTTTATTTTTAATGTTTATCACCACATAGCTAGCACGGTTGTTGATATGCTTAACCTCAGAGACAGCTTCAATTAATTTATCACCAATGATAACGAAACCAGTACCACCTGATGAGTTGATATCAACTTCTTTTAAGATGAGGACTCCACTTTTTTCTGATATAGTTTGACTGTTTTTTGTTTCATTAATGAACGTTATGTTGGTTTTTAGAAACTTAAGATTTTCTACCAATTTTTGCTTTACTTTCCAAGATTTAGACCACCTCTGGTATTAAGAATACCCACTTTAACTCTAGTAAATTCTTTTTTGTTTTTATAATTATTAGTATTGCTAATACAAATTCTTCTCGTATACATATTTTAAAAAGATGACATTAAAGAGATGACAATAAGTTTATGTCTTGGATAAGTTAGATAATATTCTAGAGATTAGTAAATTAGAATTCATAGAATTTAGAAATAACATTTGCAGTGACCCAAAAATTGCTAGACACTACCACAGACAGCTTCAAACGGGAAATTACACTCTAAAATAGGTAATTTATAATATTTTTTTCAATAATAACAAAGAAAAACACATAAGTACCACTCGCTAGCGAGCAAAAAGATGTATATAATCTAATTAAAGAGAAAATGATGTGAACTTTTATAAATTTTTTCTGATTTTTTATAACTGTAAATTAAATATTTAATTTCTTAATAAACATTTTATACTAATGTATTGTTTTCATTTTATATCTAATATAAATTATGTATTCGAAAAAAACTGTTTACCAAATTTTAAGTACAGTATATCGGTAAAGTATCTAACTAAACATATTTGAAGAATTAAAAAATTACTGCAGAAAAAGCTTTATACAAATACTGCTGACTAGTGATTTGTAACCAAATTCGAAAACAATTTTTTAAACCATCCCAGCTTAGAAATGAACGTTTACACAAAAAAGTATTATTTTTTTTATAGAAAAATATAAAAATTTGCGTTTATAAGATATTTAATAAAAATTAAAATGTAAATTAATAACAAAAAGTGAAACTTTTATTTCCAAGATTATGTTACAATTATAGTAAAAATAAGAAACTTTCAATAGCAATTATAAAAATGCAAAAATTATTAGAAAGTAATATCAATATAGCTTTCAAAATAATCATTATAAAGATTAGCGCCAATGTTTAAGTACATTAGTTTTCAAGAAAAGTTAAAGTTATTTTCAGTTTTCCATTTTAATAATCTTATGTTGATATGAGTATAAAGTATCATGAGATGTTTTAATGTAAAACAATTTAACAATCATTATGTGACATTTTATCTTTATATTTCTCGATATTCTATTTTAGCTAAATGTGTTGTACCATCGCCATTATATTGTATAAATACTTCATTGTTTTCTGATGTTACTGTTACATCGTTTGCAACCATGCATAAACAAAGTCCTGTCAATGATTTATCTGCTCTATATTTAATTTCTAAACCATGATTTTCGAAGCATGGATTAAAAGTTGGAACACGTAAATCATTTACTTTTATTTCAATTTTTCTACCAACATTTGCAGTAATTAAAACATTACACTTCCTTCTTCCATTAAATGTAAGAACTTTGAGATCAGATGAAGCTGAAAGTTTATTATCACCACAACCAAGTGAAGATTCTTCAATTTCTTCACATAAATTACCTTTGTATCCATTCGGGCATTCACAATACTTACAGCCCTCAGGACTTTGAAATCCACCATTTTTACAAGATAACTTGTTAGGACATTTCTCACTACAATAGCGATAGTTTACTATTTTATAGTCGTTGAAACTTAGTCCATATTCCTGGCCAACCATTAATTCATATTGCTCTGGATTGATATTAAACGTATCACCACGCGAATAATTTTTTCCGTAAAATTTACTAGCATGCATAACTGAACCATAATCGTATCCAGTGTTGGCTAAATCGTAATCTTTATCAATTTTCTCGTAGTCATTTTTGTAATGATCTAAGATATAATCATTATTTACAGTAATATATTGATCCCTATCAATTCTCCTTTGTGTCATAAAAAATCCCATATAAGCTAGTAATTTTTTTATAATACATCCAACTCTTTTATTGCAATTGTATTCAACTTTTATTTCGTATGGATTTTGAACTTTTGATTGGTAATTAAAATGATAATTATTTATTTTATTTTTTAAATCGCCTACAAACTTAATCAAAGGAAATTTTACATCCCCAGCGGGGCAATTGGCTTCTTGAACAAATTGTAGACATGAACGATCTTGAAATTTTGTTACAGCAAGTTGTATTAAAGTTATATTAACATCCAAATATTGATTATATCGTTTGCCGGGTTCCAAATATAAGCACCAACGAACTGGAAAATTTATTAGTTCAGTATCAGTTTTAGTTCCAGATCTTTTTTTTCTCGATTGTACATTATATAATGAATAAACGAACTAAAAAATAAAATATTCTAAAAATAATTAACTTACATTTGTTATGAAGATTAATGTTAAAAGTAAAAAAATCACTTTACTGATATGATTCATTGTATAGTATATAAACTCATGAAGTTTTTAGAAATTTTTTGATTTTTATATTTATTTGCTATTTACAAGCAATCCAAAGAGTTCATTTATTAAATATTTGATAAGCTTCTAATTGAAAATAGATTTTTACAGTCCTATAAAGAATTTTAATGATATGAACTTGAAAATTTAAACATTGAGATATTTTTTTCGTTCATCTTTATTTTAATAAATATTTAATCAAAAGTATAAGGGTAATTTATGTTATCTATTAGGTTGAAAGTTGTCCGAAGGAAACATCTGTATTAAATTTATACAAGGTACAAAACAATGTTGTTCAAATTAATGTTAGTTTTAACAATATTTTTTTAACAAGCCGCAGTTAAACTATACTTATGGATGCAAGATATATATTACATATTTTCTCCAAATGAACTTCATCTGTATAATTTGTTTGTTTTCATAACTTTATTTCCTACAACTACCATTATTCTAAAAAAATAATATATTAAAAAATTCTTTTAATCATTATCTATTGTAAATTTGTATTTGAGTAGTATAGAATTAGAATCATATTAAAGAATCAACAATCTATTTGGCTCAGTGTTAAATACTGTAATATAAAACGTTGGTTATAAAGTATTCATGATAATGTTTCTAATAATAAAGATAGTACTAGTTGTGGTATTCCAACCGTTATTGTAAATTATAATCTGTGAATACACGCGATTTACAATCCCTGATTCAATAAACTTAAAATAACAAATATGCTAAAGTTTTAATTTTTTTAGTAAATCAAGCAGCAAAAAAAAAATAAATCAGTTTAACTGTAAAAAAATTAATAAATTTTTTTTTTAAAAACTTTAAACAGTTAATTGACTTTAACTTCTACAAAATTAATATTTGTAGTCCGGTTGGATTCAGGAGACCCCTAAAGGGGATCACAAATATGAAATTTAACACTGGGCATATAAATTAAAAACGTTGATTAACAGACAAATATTTTATATCTAATTACAACAAAACTATCTATTTATCTTATATCTCTCTCTTTTGCAATGAAGAGTGTCTTGTCTTATCCTGGTTATTTCGTTCCTCTTATTTGTCTTCTCTTTCCGCTGGATAATGTTACTACAGCTTCTCTAGGGTTTACATAATTTTAAGATAATCGGAAAATAAGGAAATTCAATATTATTAATTATATTTATGATTTTTTTAAATATTATGTTGTTTATCTACTAATACAATTTTATTTTTGTAATTTTATACTACCATCTTTTTATATTATCTTTATATTAATAGTTCAATTGCTTATTTTATTTAATTTGATTAATTTGACTAAAATTTCATACGACGAATGTTTATAATAGTGTCAATTGTTTACAAAATTTTAAAATATATAAAATGTTATATAGAATGTACATTAACAAAATAAATGATTGAACACTTTGAAAAATTAAAATATAAATATATTGAAATGTTAATTTAATAATTAATATTGACTATAAAAATTTATATATGAAATGCTAACATTAACAATTCTTTAATATTTTGATTATATATAATTTTTATTATACCAGCCGAAAGCTTTGCCTCCATGGCTTTGTTTAACATTTCAACATATTCTACGTTGATTGTTTTAGTAAAAACATTTACCATTATTTGGTTCTTAATAAAAATAGTTTTCAATTAACCTTAGTAATATTAATTTACTCTCTTTTACTGGTCCTAAGATTTTCAAATAAGCAATTAATTACTTTATTTCGTTAACTTTTGAAAATATTATTTGTAAACAAAATTAAAAAAATTGTTTCTAAAAGAGGTGTTATTTAAAAATCACTAGATCTATTACAACTAAAACGTTTTGATACGTGTTTTAGGCATTAAGTTAAAAAATAGATCTTTTGACTATTAAACTGTAATAATGAGTTAAGTTTAAAAAAAGTTTTAGTGAAGAAAAAATTAATTTTCTTATTTTTTTACTATAGACATGTTATTTGAACTAATAAATTAATACTTATTTTTACTGTAAAATATTTATTTATCAGAAATTCAAGACATCATTTATTTGCATTTAAAATTTTTATATAAGCATTGATTAAAAATCTAACATTTTAATATTTTAATTTTGCAAAGTATTCAATTATTTATGTCGTTAATATACATACACTATGGCATTTTGAACATATTAAATTAAGTAAACAGTTGACACTATTACATACATTCGTTGCATGAAATTTTAGTCAAAATAATCAAATTGAACGACTAAAACTATTATAACTATTGTAATAATAACAATATAAAAAAGTGATAGTATAGAATTACAAACATCAAATTATATTAATAGATAAACAACATAATATTTTAAAAAGTCATAAGTGTAAATATAATTGATATTATTGAGTTTCCTTATTTTTCGATTATTTAAAATTATTAGTTTACTCAGAATTTAAAGTCAATTAACTATTTAAAGTTTTTAAAAGTATCAATTTATTTATCTTTAAAAAAGTAAATTATTTTCTATTTTTTGGTGCTTGATTTACTAAAAAATAGAAACTTTAGTATATTCGTTAGTTTAAGTTTATTGAATCAGGGATAGTAAATCGCGTGTATAGTAACTTTTAATTTATTTGCAAATTTTTAGAACTACTTAATTCGTTGATATATGAGACAAATTCTTCTCATCAATTTTCAACTAATTTGTCACAAATAGATCTCCTTATCTATGAATATAAAGCCTTTCTTTATAAAGAAAATTTTGTAATTTAGGCTACCTAAAAAATCTATCGTTTTTCTGATTATGAGTCATAGAGAGTGTAGTTTCTTTTTGAACAAAATCATCAATTTCTTGTAAAGTTAAAACAGTGTTTTGGTATTCAATATCTTAAGTTTCAAAATTAATATTAATTGTTTACAATAGTATTATTTTAAATTTTATTTTGAACAACTCAACATTTATAGATGAAAAATAATGGTTAACATTAATATGTACTTAAGAGAAATTTCAATAAATTTATATTTTTTAAGAGTGTATCTTTAAAGACGATGGGAAACATAATATTTAATTGTACACATATATAATTTAGTTGTTTCTTTTAATAAATAAAACATTTTGTACATGTTTATATTTCAAAATCATGATTTTTATATACCATTTCTTAACGAAAAAAATATTACTACTGGAAAATAATTTGGAATAATTTTTATTACATATTGCTGTTGTAAAAAATATTTAAAATTAAATTTAACAACTTACACTAGTACAAAGATCCAGAGCGAGGAGGAGCGATTAATTCAAAAATTTTGTATGGTGCTCCGGACCGGGTACGGATCAGATCCTGATATATCCGCGGATAGAAAAAATTGTAGCATAAGTAAACTAATGTGCGGTCTAGAAAAATATAAAGCATGTTTATTAATAGTAAATTATTGTGATATTCTTACAACGATCTCTTTATCGTAAAACTTTCAAATCTAGTGAAGATTTTATAAATAGTAAAATTTTTAGAAAAATTAAATTATATTTTCTACTGTATGTCAAAAATATAATTTAAATATTTTTGTTGTTTCTTCATAAATTTTTTTATTAAATTAATTTTAAAAAATATCAAAATATATTAAACATTATAACAAATATAAATACGCTGTATAATTATATTTTTATGAAACTTCATTTCAAGGTATTTAAATTTACAAGTATCCGCAAATATTACGGATCGATCTGCGGATATTTATACGGATCGGGACGGATAATAAAATTCCGATTTTGATCCACTCCGGATAGTCAACTATTTGCTCCGTAATATGCGGAGCATTATCCGCTCCCAGTGATATACTAATTTATACAATTTACTAGAATTATTTACATACATAAATACTAATAAAAAATATTTTTTTAATACCAAATACGACAATTTTTTGCATTATTTATACTATTGTTGTATTATTTCATTTATTTATTAAGATATCAATTTGATTTAAATTACGTCTATTATTCGAGTAAAGGCAATATTAATATAAAAAAAGTTCATTTTAAATATCATAACTCAATGATTAAAATTAAGAAAATTTACTAAGCTTAGAATACTTAATAATATCCTTTTGTAATTCTAATAATTGTTTATTGCTAATAAGCTTTTTTGCAATAATTGTTATTACTGAAGACAAACGTTTTTATTGTGATATTATAAAATTAGAAATAACTAAATATTTTGTCGACACTATAAATATTTTTACGACAATTATTTTTATATATATTCACTAATAACACATAAGTTTAATTATAAAGAAAATTTTTGTTTTGTATATTTATATCTTTTTTTTGGTTGTAATTCACTTTTCTATCTACATTTTTTCTAAGTATTATAGCATCCTAAAATAAATATTTTTAATTATATTATGTAGTAAATAGTTTTCTTTTAAATATATTAAATAATTAATTATTTTTTTGTAATAATAACGTTTTACTTACCCAAATAGTTTCTGGTAAAGGGACATCTTTTGTTTCAGGTAAAAACATTACCATAGCAGCAGCAATTAAAGACAAAAATGCAAAAATTGACATTGGTATGTAAGGAACAGTAAAATCAAAAGAAACAGCAACATAACCCGATAAAGCAGATCCAACTCTTCCTATCATTGAGGAAACACCAACAGCACTATTCCTATATATTGTTGGATATATTTCAGCAGTAAAAATATATAAAATATTAAATGCTCCCTGAATAAACATTTTACTTAACAACATAAATGTAAATGATGTTTTCGGGTCTTCCATGATTATAAAAATCATAGACAGTATTAATGATATGCCAGTACTAACAAACATAGTCATTTCTGCTTTTCTCCTTCCATACCTCATTAAGAATAAACAGATTCCAAGAGTGGGTAATTCAATTATTCCTGCTATAATATTGTTAAGAAAAAAATTTCCTGAAAAAATTGACCTATCAGGTTTACTTTGATCAGATATTACTATAACTAATCCATAATAAACTAAAGCAGCCGAAGACCATATAAAAAATACGATCCCATTTTTCCATGCCATATTTGATAGCATTAATAATTTTAAGAAATTTAAATTTTTTATTTTTGTTAATTAATGTATTTTTTCCTTTATGTGTTACCAATTCCAAATCTGATGGAAGACTTTTTTTATTTATTTTACTTGCTTTTCTTATTATCATTTCAGCATTATATACCTTCCCAATAACTATTAACCATCGCGGACTTTCAGGTATAAAATAAAATAATAATATAGAAATAGCTAATAATAATGTAGTAAAGTACTGTATAAATATCCATGATCTTGATATGAAAGCCATAAAAGTTAAAAGTATATATCCCAAAGCCCATGGGATTTGAAATAAACATCCAACAATTGCACGATATTGAACACCAGTAACTTCCATACAAAGTATATATGCAGCTAAATTGGATGCTTCATTGCATATAGCCAAAAATAGGCGAATGATAAGGAATGACTCAAAATCAATGGTATTTGGAAGGAGTAGTGCAAAAAATGTTGCCAAAAAAGTAAAAGTTAATAATGTTGTCTTTCTTCCATACTTATCAGATATATAACCACCAATAAGACAGCCGATTAAATATCCTATTGAATATGATAAATGAACATGAGCTCGACTCCAATTATTATCACAAACTCTGTTAAATTTTGTCACAACCGTCTCCTTCATAATACTTGTATCATACTCCCATGATTTACACTTTTTTATAACACTTGAATTGATTAAACTTTTTGAATAAATTGTGTTATTAATATTATAAAAATTTATGTCTTTAAATATTTCAAATATTTCATCATTATTTCTACTATAGAAATTACATTGATCATGTTTATGGACCTTTGGATAATTTTCATTATCAATCTTAATTAAAAAATTATATAACAATTTTCTCGCAATTAAACTTACAATTGGATATAACAAGCCGGATTCTAAAATTGCACTCCAATCCCAAATAGTATTTATAAGAAACATACGATTATCAACGCTTTCTTTTGTAAAATTATCAATTTTACACCAATGATCGGGTTGATACATCATATAAATAACCCCTAAATTAAACATAGCATGAGGTATTTGATGTAACGATATTATTAAAAATATTAAAATTTGCCATCTATTGCATCCCCCAATTAATTTTAATATTCCCTCAAAGTCAATGTCTATCAATGTACATCTCGACTTATTTGAAGTTTTTAAAAAATGATTTTTTATTATATCATTTTTATGTTTATTTATCTCCGTTTCACTTTTATTTAATGTTTGATGTCCTTTACCATATTCATTAAAATTAATACTTTCTTCAGAGTAAGATACTTGATAATAAGTTGAGTATGAATCATTTTCTCCCTCTTCAATAATAATATCTAAATGATGTTGATTAATATAAGAACATGGATTAATATAAATACGGTTATTAAAAATATCTTCACTTTTCATTTCCTTTATATTAAAATTTATTTTATCATTGATACCCATTTCCTCCTCAATATAATTATAATTAATATTTAGTTTCTATAAACATACACTAAATTTAAGAAAAAAAATAGATAAGTTTAAAAATTTTTGTCATTACAAAAAAATAAACAACAAAAAAATTATTAGGAGTAAATTTTGTTACATAATTAATTTATCTAACTTACGTCATTTATACTACCAATACTATTATTGCTATCATTTCTTAATATATTATTGTACTTGACATTATCATTATTTATATCATCCATCTTTTTCCTATAAAAATATTAAAGTACATAAAATTGGGTAAAATTTAATATTATTATGTAAGATATAAATATTACATATATCTTATAAAAATATTTTATTACTAAGGAACATTTGATTTGTTAGAAATATTATTTTGCTGGGAGATTGTTTAAGAAGGATAGGTAAATTTTAAGAGTGAACAATTAATTAATACATTTATCTTAATGCAATACATCAAAAAGAAATACTTTTTAAAAGTTTGTCAGCTGGTATTGACAATACCTATCTTTTATAATTTTTCTATATGATATATTGTATTAAGAAAGTTGATAGTAATGTTAAATTTTTATTTAGAAAAGAATAATCACATTATTAGGAACAGAAGTTTTAGTTAGTCAAAAAAAATCTAATATTATTTTTAATTTTAAACTAATATAGTATTAAAAAAGATAATGCTTAAAACATTAAAAGAATAAACACTTGAAATATATTTGTTTTTATCATTTAAAAAAAATAAAATAATTTCTGTTTTCAAATAATCGCGAAAGTTCAAAGCATTTTTGTATTATTATTTAAAAGTTTAAATGAAGAACAATATGTTTTAGAAGAATCTAACTAAAAAATATTTTTAATTCATATTACTAAACTTTTAAAAGTTTGCAATTATTATATATAACCTAAAAGTATAGGACAATTAAAGATGAGGAGAAGTTTGTTTTTCTTCCTATAAAATAATGAATTATATCAAGTACAAAATATATCAGCACTAAAATATTAACGAAAAAATCATATACATGAAAGTATAAAAATTACATAAGATTGTGTGGTAAAAATAAAAAAATTTATGACCTACAATATATCTTATAGATAAATTAACAATATAAATTTAATTAAAATATTAAATAATCTTTGTCCTAATGCATTGTCATCATCATAACCCTTTTTCTCTTTAGAAAATATTATAAAAATCTTATACTTTAATTTTTGTTTCATTATCATTTTCAATTGGGCCATAAATTTTTATAATATTACTTTTTGAGAAAATTAAAAGATTAGTGTTATTTTGAACTACAAATATTTATATAACTTTTAAAGTAATTTTAAGAAAATTCTTTTTACTTGTTATGTATTTAAAATAATGTTATTTCAAAAAAACTTCAAATAATACAATTATAAAGTACATCATTAAGTGGAAGTTTTATTTGCAGAAGTAATTAATTGTAAAAATAATAATTTTGAAAAAATTTACATGATTTGGGGAACGATTATAATTTTTATATTTATTCAGTCCCCGTATAATATTTTTTTTGAAGGTTCAAATTTATATGATGTAACTATATATTTAAAAAAAATTTTATTTCTTCTAATTTTATTTTGTTAAATAAACTTTAAAATCATCAAACAAAATAATGATTCCTTTATATCTCATCTTATTTTTACAATAAAATATTATCATCAAAGTAAAATAGTATTTTAAGATTACGATTAAATTTTATCATTATGGAAATAAATTTTATTTCTAAAACCGAATATAATTTAATTAAAATAATACCATTAAACTTTTGGGTGTTTTAAAGATAAAGGAGAAGAAAAAAGCTTTTATTTTAAGTTCCTTAGTAATTTAATGAAAGATAAGAAATTAAATAACAATAAAAAAATAACTATCATTTGGTAAAATAAAAATATTTGGACCTTGAGAAAAACTGTTTTTCACCATTGGTACAAGTGACCTTATCAAAGATGTGTGAAATATTATACATATTTCTTCTTAATTTTTGTTGTCTAATATTTTAAAAAAGACAGTAAATTTAGTTTAAAAAAATAATGGTAAGAATATTTTAAAATTTGATTTTTTTAATTTTAAATTAAATCCATACTCTTTGAAATAGAATTTCTAGTGATTCTCTAACTTTTTACGCACATTTATTCTTAGTATATAAATTATATCTTTAAACACTTGTAAGATTGAATATATTATAATAATAATAATATGTAAATTTTATATAAGCCCACTTTTGTGGAAAATTTTAAAAAACACAAAATATATAAAATGATAAAACACTCTTTTATCTATAAATTTTGTATTGATCATAAAAAAATTTATTTATTTACACGTGTTTTGTTATATTAAAAGTTTAATATACCATTTTTTTTATAGATAAAAATAACTTATTTTTTTATATACCATTAGTGTAAACCATTAAATTATTTTTAGACATTTATTTATAGTGCTTTTAAGAAAATCTAAAATATGCCATTTGAAAATATTAATTTAAGTTATTGAAAACTTTTATTATTATAATATTTGATAGTTTTAACTTCAAAAACAATAAGATAAATTTTAGTTAAATGTCACTGAAAATGTTGATATGTTATCATAAGTATGATCTTATTTTTTAATAACTTTATCATACTTTTAAAAATGCTTTAAATGTATGAATCACTTATAAATTATTAAGATATTTTAAAAGATATACTCTTTTTATTATCATATTATATATTTATTTATGACAATTTAACTTGAAAATGAAACAATCTTTAAATGTAAAAAATTTTTTAATTAATGTTATGAAATGTAGGCGAAATTTATTATTTGATTTCCATATACTTAAATGCTTATCATTTTATTATAATTTTCCTTTAAAAGTCTATTTCACCTAACACATTTCCTTTTTATTATTTCTTGATATTAAAATGAAGCATTTTTAAAAATTAGTTTTTATTACATAAATGGAAGGCTTTCATATATTAAATAGTTGGCATCATTTATGTACGTATATAAGGTGATACATTAAAATTACGGATATGGTAAATGCAAGGAAAATTGTTTGTTATCATATCTTTCTTTTTTTATTTTATTTCTATAGACAATTTTAAAATTATATTTGATGATAGAAAGATAAAGTATATAATGTAATAAACTAACACCTATATCTCTTTCTTGAATAGTTAATCTTTTTATTTATCATTTTCCTATAATGTAATTTCCTTCTGAAAAAAGAGATCCTAATACATTTTCAATAGATAATCATCAATTATTTTATATGCCTAATAAAATAACTTAAAATTATCATTAAATGTAAAACTTTTTCTTTATTATTTTACATTTATAAATGTATACTGCAAATAATTAAATACCTTATGCCTAATTCTTTCTTATAGTTTATTATAATTTTATAAAAATTTTACATTTATCAATAAATATTGACATAAAAAGTCATAACTTATCATTTAGTCACATTTTTACTGAAATTTCCTTTTAATTACACAATATTTCTTTGAAAACAATTTTTATTAATATCCTGATTTTTTTGTAACAATAAAAACTTTAAATAATTTGTCATAACCACGACATTCATGCATTTGATATTAGGAAAATAATATTTTTGAAAAATTATTTTTCTATTGAAAAATAATTTATGTAGTTATTATAATACATTTATTTACTTTTTGGAATGCTTAACAATCTAACATTACTATTCATCCTATACTTGGAAAATTTTTACGATATATTACATTCATAAAATTTAAATTAACTTCTCATTCCTTGGGAACTTCTTTTGTTATTTTTTTATACCACCCTCCTCATATTTATTTTCTTATATTAAAGAGGCGTAATAAATTAATGTGATTTTAAATTTTATAGTAAAAAATTTGAATTTCTCTGGTTGCGATATTAAAAATAACCGTTGCAAGTATATTTGTTTTTAATTATATAAAATTTTATCCATTTAAATTGGTCATAAAGTTAAAAATTTAATAATGGTGCTAATTTATTACTTTAGTGAAATTAAACCAGACACAATGGAAAGAGATTTAATAAATGCTTAATCAAAATTCACATACTTTAATTCTCTAAAATCTTTACACCAAAAATTTTTCTTTCTATTATTAATTATATAGTCGTTTACTTTAATTATATTTCTAACCCTTTGAACTTATTATTTTTATCATTCTATTTATACTTTTTATAACATTTAATTTTCAAATGCATATATTTTTCATGCTTTATTATTATATATTTTTTGTAATAAAAAAGTATATGTACATATTTTTAATTAATATTTTATGTTTAAAGAAATTCTTAAAATATTACTTAAGGTTTTAATAGGGATTATCTACGTAAATGTATATCGTTATTTTATTTTGCTCATCAATAAACATATTTATATAGTTAAATTATAAATCTATTTATCTTGTAATATATTTTTAGTCGCAATGACGGCTACCAGAGAATCGTCCATGGAAAATACTGATCGTTATACTTTTGGTTATACTACAGAACTTTCTAATCATGAATCGTCAATATGTACTGCCAAAAGACTACGTCAACGCTTACAAAGACAACAATCTGGATTATCGGGAAAGTCAGGTAAACAAATATAAGGGATAAAAATATTGGAACACTTTATTATTTTAATATCTATAAAGATTATCTCTTTTATTGATAAAACAAAAAAAATATAGTCTTTAAGCAAAAATTTTCCATAATATATATTGTAATTATTCATCTTTTATTTTTTTTGCATTTTTTAGGTAGACGTTATACAGGAGAAAGTAGTGAATGTTCCTCACTGGTTGGTACTCCAACTGATACAGGAAGATCTTTTACATTTACAGCAATTCCAAGAATGACAAGAGATGAAAGGAAAGCTTCTGTTTGCCAAACAATATCAGAAATGATTTTAGAGGTAAATTTAAATAAGTTTGTGACTATATTATATAAACATTATTAAACAAATATTTATACAAATTATCCCTTTTTGTGTTATAATTAAATGAATGTTTTTATGAATATTTAGGCAATACATCTTGAAGATGCTAACTTGGTAGATAAAATTCTGACTACACACCAATCTAAAACATTATCATCATCTCCATCTATTGGTAGTACTAATACCTTGACAGACTTAGCCACTAGACATAGAACAAATCATCGTCGTTCCAATGCCTCCTCAACATTATCAACTCACTCTAGTGGTAAACCAACATGTGCATTATATAACACTCTTCATATGGCAGTAGCGCATAAACAAAAAGAAATTGTCGAATTATTACTAAAAAATGGTTATGATCCAAATGGACCGGCAGTTTGTTACTGTAGAGGTAGTACATGTACATCATCAGCTAGTGTACCAATAACCTCAATTTTACCATCATCTGCCTCATCAACAGGGAGGGCACATTCAATGACACCGGAAATATGTTCAACATGTAGTGCAATGAGAGTTATTAGTATAATTGATCAAACACCTTTATCTGTTGCTGTTAAAGTTCAAAGTTCTGAGATGATAGCAATTTTAATAGCTTATGGAGCTGACATTAATTTAGCTGATGATGATGGCAATACACCATTAATGTTAGCGGTAAAAGAAACCCCAGTATGTTGGAATTGTTTATATGCATTAATATTAATGGGTAGTAGAATCGAGCAAAAAAATGTTAGAGGCATATGCCCGTTAGATTTGGCACCAGAATTAAGAAAAATTCAAGGTACATGTGTCGAGACATTATTTCAAATAGCATGTAATTGTGTTGAAAATAATAATGTAATTCCTGAACAATCATCTAAATTATCACATTATACGAGTGGTAAAAGTATTAACTGGAGATTAAATGTTGATAGTAATAATTTACATAATGAAAAAATTAGTATTAATAAAGCACCACTATCACCTAGACCAAGTGCTGCACCCTCTATAAGTACAATCTCAATATTAGATAATACATCAGCAAAGGAATCAGCAAGAAGGAAATCACTTATATCGTTACAATTTTATAGGAGAAATAAAATAACACGAGAATGTAGTATGTTAGATTCACTATCATGGGAACAAGCATGGGAATTATTACAAAGAATGGCTAGCAACTCAGAATGTCTTGAATTTATGCAAACATCTCTACAACAATCAATTGGTAAATTAGAAAATATACCACAGCATATTGATAGAGATATTTTTGATTCACATTTGGGAGGTTTGCTTCATAAAGTTCTCCAAACAGTTATAAGTGAATATGAATTAAGTACACCAACATATCGCAAAACAAGTAAACATTTATTAGTTTGTGTATTAACATCATTAATTGAATTTTGTATGGAATTTATTAAAAAAAATGGTACAAACAGGCAATTTGCTGCATTAAATACATTAAACAAAATAATTGATACAGGATTAGTACATTCACTTTTTAAACAAAATGATACACTATTTCACTCCTCAATACTATTAAATAAATCACATAATTTTGATTGTGATGAAATAGATCATATTATTCATTCACCGACAGTAGCATCAATAGCATCACACGATGAATATGAATCAAATATTGACAATATGTTTTATGGTAATATAAAAGGTGCAAATTATAAAATGTCAAATGGTGGTAATTGTAGTAGAAAGAAAGGTGATGTTATTGGAGCTTTTAGTTCTGTTGATCCTGATACAATCATAGCAACACTTCATAATGCTATTACAATGCAAAATAGAGAAGCTGGTGTTAGATCTGTGTGTAGTCCTGCTCATAGATGGAGGCAATGTTGGCAGCATTGTACGCAAATTTTAGTAGCAAGATTAATGCTTTTTTTAACAAGCATTAAAAGTTTTCGCTTAAAGTTATCTGAGAAACAGCAACTTAAAAATTTGATTCAATTATTAGAGCCAACATTAGATCCACAATTGTTATGTCTTTTATTGCAAACATTGGCATTAATAGCATTAAACCCTCAGACACATAAAATATTTACAGACATTCAAATTGACGATGTACTAATACAATTACTTTTACCATCTGATGATTGGTATTATACAAATCATTCAACAAAATTTGGGCAATTTGTTAAATATCATTCAGCTAGAATACTTGTTTACGTTGGTTTAGGTGATCGTATAGGTTCAAGAATGAATATCTTTCAAACATTTGAACAATTAAACAGTCAAAAAAATTCTACCTCAACACCAGCAACCAGTTGTAATGAGGATGACTATATCTGTGAGACGTGCTGTACACCAAGAATGATAACAGAATTCCATCAAACAGGAATGTCTGTTGAAGGTATATTATTAAATCTTCTTAATGACTTAATTAAAATACAACCCCCAATTAGTGAAGCTATTACAGAAGAATCACCTACAGCTATCTCATCAACACATTTATCTGATAAACCTTTTGATAATCCACCAAAAACTCCAGTAAAAACAGAAAAAGAAATGTATGCTGAGACATTTAGATATAAAGCTATGGCTGTGATGGAGAATTTGGATAATCTAGAAATTCATCTCTGCAGATTAGGATTAATTTTGGATTCAACGTTGTTATTAAGATTACTATTACATAAATTATCGTGGGATTTAAGCTTAGTTATAAAAAAAAGACAACCAAACCATGATTCATATGGATATAAAAATATAAAAGATCCTAGGAGTTTATCAACAAGTGTTAAAGTAAAAGATAAAGGAGATAGATTCGGATTAAAAGGTTTTGTTAAATCAAAATCTTTTGATAGAAGAGAGGATAAAGAATCTAAGAAGGAGGATAAAAATTTTCTTCGTGTTACCCATGGTTCTAAGACATCGAAAAGGATAAAAATAAGAAGATCGAGTTCAGTTGAAATATTGAGACCAAAACGTTTTAGTAGTGGTGCAAAAGACTTAAAATCAAAGGATAGGAGAAAAAGACTAGGTACTGATACATCAATTGGTTCTAGTAGATCAAAAAAAACTAATTCATCTTCTAATAGTGTTCAAAAGCACCTACCAAAATATATACAATCATTATTTCGAAATAGAATGGGTACAGATCCATGTAAAAGGCATAGTAGAAGAGATTCTTCCCCAGATAGTAATACATCAGGTTCTGAGGCTATACTAGAATTTACCAAAAAATTGCAAAATTATCCTTTAACAAGAAGAGACGCTTGGAGACAGACATACAAAAATTCTAATCATAATGATTCTATAAGTGACTCAAATAAATTTAAATCTTCAAATAATACTTTTTTACCTGAACTTGAGGTTCAAGGTGCATCACCGCCACAAACACCAGGTATTGGTTATGAATCTTTTTGTAATGAACTACCATCAGAAAATATGTTGCAAAAAAGACCATCAAGTCCACAAGCTATACCAGGATTACCTTTAATTGAAATTAGGAGACCGTCAGCGTTAAGTCAATTTGAATTTGGGTATTTTGTTAATTCACCAGAACTATCAGGTGGTGAAGTGTCTGATTGTGCACCCCTCTTATTAACAAGAAATGGTACACAAATAGACTCAAGGAAATCATCTGATGAATCATCAATATATGGATGGAGTTCAAGAGCAAGTTCAGCAATGAGTTATCGTAGTTCATCAGGTGCCTTAAGATTATCAACATTTAGTGCTGGTACATCAATAGCCTCTGATAACAGTGGACCATTTTTATTTTCATTCGTTCTAAGAAAAAGAGCCTCAACAATTGGGACAAGAATACCAATACCAAGGAGAACTCATTCAAGGTTGTCTGGTGATAGTCTTCGTGTCCCTGATAGAGAATCACCAGTACACTTAATAGCAATAAGTGAGATGAATCCAGATTTTCAATGTGTACGTCAATTAATATTAAATTTACTAGCTGTTTATACAAAACAAAATACAAATATTGTCGCAACAATGAAAGAATGTGCTGATGTATTGAAGCAGATATTAAATTCACCACAACATCCTACAGTTAAAAACTGGTGTGCTGAGATAATTCATGTTGTTAATGAGCATGTTGAACCTGATACAAAAATCAATGCTGAAACTGATGAACGTATCAATGATGAGTATTTAGAGTTGCAGGATCAAATAATTAGTGGAAGTTTACCGGCATTGAAAGAGGAAGCATCATTATTAGCATCTATTCAATTAAGTATTGAGGAGAACTGGCCACATAATAAAAGAACACAAACAATTAGAAGGCATTTATTAAAGGGACAATTTGGTAGGATACGTGATTTGGCTCAAAAAATTATGGTAACACCATGGGAGGTAGATCAACAATTATATTGTACCCCAGCAAGAAATGGAGTTGAAAATAGAAGAAATTTTTCAATTTTTGAATCTGAGAAACGAAGTAGGAGTGTAAATATCTTACGTTGTATAACAGATGCAGATACATTGATGTCAGCTGATTTACAGGCACAATGTTTACCTCCTGATCTAAGAGGTGATCGTAGAACAATAAAAATGGTTAAAGAGAGAAAAAGAAAGTTATTTCATAGTCAGGTTTATGAGAGTGAAATTGGTATGAAAAAGTTGTATATCCAGACAATAAAAAAATTAGCTGCATATGGTTGTAAAGTTTTTCAAGTCAAAGAACTGGTTCATGGGAGGACATTAAGGAAAACTGTTAGATTACTATGCCTTAGTAGTACTGTTTTATGTTTGTTAGATGGACAAACAAAGATTGTTCTTAAAAGGCAACATGCCTCAACATTACAACAATGGCGTGTTGGCGGTGGGGTATCTAAACATCAATTGTTGCTTGAATTTCGTGGTACTAAATGGCAATTAATAGGTAAGTTCATTTTTTATCAGAATACCAATCTAAATTTTATTTTATGAATTGATTTTTTTAAATTTTTGGTGGTATGAATATTTATAGATGATAATAAATTTTATCATTATTGACATTGTGAGCGTCATCAAAGATGAAAAAACTTTTATTATCCAATTACTTTTTAATATTATAGTCATATAAGGTGATAATACTATAATATTTTATATATTTACCCTGTCACTGTGACTAAAATTTGAATATTATGAAATTCTTTATTTGTAAATTTTAATCCTCTTATATATAAAATAGTTTTGTATAAATATATACATTTTTTCAATTCCCTTTTTAATGCTTTATTATTTGTATATGGCAAATAATTTTCCTAAAAAACAATAAAATTGAATTTTATTACTTATTACTATTCTTTAGCTCCTACATATAATGTTTTAAAGTCAATCTCAATGACTTTATGGGAGATAATGCAAGGTAGTGCTAGTACATCAATACAAAAAAGTTTTAATTCAACAAATCAACCATCTAATATGCCAATTCCTCGTCCAAGTGGTAACATTTTAAATTTTACTAGTAATTACTTTCTGTTTCCTTTTTTTAGTATCCTCAGCCAGAACATCAACATCCTCAACCTCAACAACAGGAGGATTGCTTTTAGATGATGAACCAATAACATTATTTAAATTAGAGTTGGAAAGATTACAATATATCTTACATTTTCCAGAGGAGGTTGCTTTTCAATTATCATCAACAGAATATCAATTATTTTATAACATCCAACCAGTTGATTATGTAAGATATGTATCATGTGATATTACAAATGTCCCTGTAATAGATAATCCAAGTCCAGTGAAAAATCTCGTAAAACGGCTTAGTGAAGTATCATCATGGATAACACATGTTATCATCTCTCAGCCAACACACGAAGATAGGAAAATTGCTTTATTAGCAATTATTAGGATGATTGATACATGTTGGAATATTGGTAATTTTAATGCAGCAATAGAAATATTAATGGGTTTAAAAAGTGATAAATTACGCCCCTTTTGGTTATCATTAAAACCAGAGGAAAAGAAAAGGTATGAGGAGTTATGCGAAATGCTTCTATCAAATACAGCCTCAATACCATCGCATCACTTTATTGAAGCATTACAAAGAGGTCTTGCTATGCCACAATGTAGATTAATTCCATTTTTTGGAATCTTTTTAAGAGATCTCTATGCAATTGTTAATGATATATCAAGTGTTGTTGTTTTGGGGCATCAAGGTAATAAAGAAAAGTTGCAATTTTTGAATGATTTAAATGGGGATGACCATTTTAGTTCAAGGATTGGTGTTGGATGTTTATTGAATTCTGATAAAATAAAATATATTACTGTTGTTGTTAATAATCTTAATATTTATCATGAACATTACAGAAATCTCCATAGATATGTTTCGGAAAGTCCAAATACTTCATCAACAAGTAAAAATGATATTGAGGTAAAATTGTATGAACCTGTCAATCCATTAACAAAAAGTAATCATGGTGTCACGTTTATACCTCTTGATACTTCAAAATTTGATTTGGATGTTATACAAAGACTTCAACACGGTACAACTGTCATTCATTATGATCCAGTAACAGGAAGGAGTGTACTTTGTTTAATGAAATTAGATTCTAGTTGTGGTATAGTTACTTGGAAAAAAATCAATTATGGCATAAATAAGGAAGGTAAAGATAAGAATAAAAATGAATCAAACCCAACATTTAAAAGTACTTTTAATGCAGCGACAGCACTTGGTGAAGGTTTACGTCCCCTTGGGTTATCTTCGAATACCCTTCCAAGACCATTTGGTGATTCGAATTTGGATGAAGGTTTTATAAGACTACGTTATGTTAAATCTGTTGAGTCTGTTGATTCATATGATATTGATATTGAAAATATTTACAGAAGACATAGTTCTGAGGAAATGTCAGTACCAGTTTTCTGTTGGAATATAAATTATGGTGTATTGCTTAATGAAAATGAATTTCTATATTTTCTGGCTCCACAACAAATTGCTCATTATTGGATGGTTGGTTTAAGTGGTATTGTTCAAAAGTTGCAGGAACAACAAAATTTGCCTGACAAGCGTATTATATGGTTAAAAGTACTATATTTACAACTATATCAGGAGGCAGAGAAGTCCGGAAAAGTAGAGGATGACAATAAGTTCTATGGACCAAAACCAATTGATGCATTGCAAATTTTTGGTGGTAATATGGAAAGAATTAAAGGTTGTATGATAAATACAGTTCCAACACCAACGATTCATACATTAACAAAATGCCCAGAATCTAAAGAAAGTGGTGAAGCTAATTCAGCGAAAAATCGCCTAAAAACATTAACTGGTGCAATGAAAAAACGTATGAGAGTTCAAAGTAGAGATACAAGTAGAAGTCAATCACCACAACCAAATTCACCATTAGTCAGACCACCATCAGTAAGAAGTCAATTATCTAGTCAAAGTGGACCACCAGATTCAACATGTCCAGCATATTTTTTAAAGCCTAAAGGTGATGCAACATGTAGTGAAGCCGGTGACTTAGATTCACTCTATACGCCGAGATCAAGAACACCAACAACTAGTTCATATGGTGGTAGAAGTGTCGGGGGGAGATCAATAAAATCATGGAGAGCAAGAGGTGGTGAAACACCTAATTCTGGTAGTATAAGTAGTGGTGGACAGGTATCTGGTTTGAATGGTTTTGCTGCGAAAGAATTTCAAGATAAACCTTTACATTTATATGAATTTATTGAATTATACAAAGTATTTTATACAAAAATACGTACAGATTTAAAAGCTATTTTTAATGACTTTGTTAATTCATATACGCCAAATGTTATTGTACAGAAAAATTCACGAGAACGTCATTCACCAAGGTTACCATCTCGTTTAGAATCAATATCAAATCAACCACAAAATGATTTCCTACCATTTCATATGTTAACAAGGAATTCGTCATCAAATAATTATAGCATTAGTGAGAAACAACATAAAATATATAATGCATTAGTATTCTATGCAACAAATCCTAATCATATTGATACGACGAGAAGTGGTTATATGAGTGCTAATGCATTAAGACATTTTTTATGTACCTATCAAATGGAGATGGTTGATGAGAATTATACGATAAAATTAATACAAGAGCATGAACCTGATCCGATATGTCGTTCCAAACAACAATTATCATTTGAAGGATTTGTTAGATATTTATCTGATGCAAATAATTTTGCATTTGTACCAGAATTAATTGATGAGAAATCAGAAAATTTTGATTATCCATTAAGTTATTATTATATTAATTCAAGTCATAATACTTATTTAAAAGGACATCAATTAAAAGGTGAGAGTAGTGCTGAAATGTATAGACAAGTTTTGATGACAGGATGTCGATGTGTTGAATTAGATTGTTGGGATGGTGATGATGGTATGCCAATGATATATCATGGTCATACATTTACATCAAAAATATTTTTTAGACAAGTTTTGGATATTATTAAAAAATCAGCATTTGAGACAAGTGATTTGCCTGTTATATTAAGTATTGAGAATCATTGTTCACTTCAACAACAGGCAAAAATGGCACAAATGTTTAAGACTGTTCTTGGAGAGAAATTAGTTACCAAATTCTTATTTGAAGCTGATTTTACACAAAATGCTCATTTGCCATCACCAAATCAATTAAGGAATAGGATATTGATAAAAAATAAGAAAATGATATCTGAGCCATCTGTTGGACCATCGTTTTATTTTGAAACACAGCAAAATTGGATAGAGGAATCACAAAATATGAATAGGAAACAGAGTAAAAATTCATATGAATCAAGTACAGCAGATGAAGAAGATATTGATTGCTTGTTTGATGAGAATGAACAAGATGAGGATGAATCTGATGATGTGAGTGATACAGAAAGTCCAAAAGATTTAAGATGCATTGAAAAAATTGAAAGAAATGGAAGAATAAATATGAATGATTTAAAAAAAAATAATATTAAGGGGACATCAAAAAATGATAGATGCGAGGAAAAGTTTATATACGAACAGAAACAAAATATTATCAACGATGCAACAAAATCTAGTAATTTACGTAAACAACCTATTGTTGGCCCGCAATTAGCACCAGAATTATCAGATTTAGTTAATTACCTACAATCAGTTAAATTTAAAGGTTTCCCACAACAATGTGGTGAAAGTAGAACATTTCAAATTAACGATAACCAAAAGGCCATAACAACAAATGGTAATACACCAACAGGTAATGGTAGAACACGTATCACCTCAAATACCTTAACAACACCTGGCACTGTTTTAAAGAAACAAAAAAGTACTACTATTGGTTTAAGTAAGGCTGAGTCCATGAGAAGCCTTGAGGATGGTAGTCAAATATCAGCAAATGGACAGACATTAAGACCAAATTCAAATGCAACATGTTACCAAGTGACATCATTAAATGAAACTGTTGCTAGAAAATTGTGTAGAAAACACCCATTAAAATCGACGGCTTATACAAAAGATCACATTGTCCGGACGTATCCTGGTGGTATGAGAATTGATTCATCTAACTTTAATCCAATTCAATATTGGAATCACGGTCTTCAGATGGTTGCATTAAATTTCCAAACACCAGACAATTTTATGGCTCTTAATTCAGCAATGTTTGAACAAAATGGTAATTGTGGATATAAACTTAAACCAAAAGCTTTATGGGACGTTACACATCCTTTGTATAAGAAGTACAATCCCTTATCAAAAGAACATGCTAATCAATCAGCTTTATTAGTTAATTTTACAGTTATCTCTGGACAGCATGTTGGTGGATCGTATAATAACTTACACACATATGTTGAGGTTGAGATAATTGGTATACCACAGGATTGTTATAAAGATAAAACTAAAGTTGTTAGGAGTAATTCTGTTAATCCTGTATGGAATCACGTAATGAATTTTAGGTAATTAAAGTAAAAAATAGTTTATATGATAGTTATAATTCTTTTATAGAGTATCATTTGTTGATTTAGCATTTATTAGATTATCAGTGTGTGATAGTTCAAATAATGGTCGTGTAATCTGTCAAAGAGTTGTTCCATTAAAATGCCTTCGTCCTGGGTATCGACATCTTCCAATGAGGACACAAGCAAATAAACCAATAGAACAAGCTCATTTATTTATTCTAACAAAATATGAACATGAAGAACATATATATTTAAATGATATTGATAATCTCAATAATGTTGCATTTGAACAGGAAATGAATTACCAAAATTTAAAATTATTCAAAGATTCATGTGCTAAACCATTACCAATATTAAAGAAACAAATATTCGTAATGAGAATTTATGGCATTTCACAGGATGACAATTGGGTTACAGTTGAGGCAAAAGAAAAGACAACTGTTAGGAGTGTTATACAATTAGCATTACAGGGTAGTGGCAAAAATACAGATAACGTTGAAGATTACTTTTTGGTTGAAGAATTTACCTCCCAAACACAATTGAATCCTTATATTATGGAGAACGAAGAATCAATGGAGATAGGAAGCTTTGTAAATCAAAGAATATTATTACCTAATGAACCTATAATGGATGCTGTTGCTGCATGGAATGGGGTTACAAAAAAATTTGTGTTAAAAAGAAAGGGTGCTGATCAAAATAATAAAGCATGGTATAGCAATATTATTAATAAAAATGGCCCATCAACAGGTAATAATAATAGTAATAATAATAATAATAATACATTGCAATCACCTGGAATGTCACCAAATAATCACCCTACATTTACAGCATCCCTAAATTCACATGATAAAAAATTTGGTCTTAATGAACCAGTTAATTTAACACAAAAATCTCTCTCCTCAACACATATTCACGGACATTCATCGGAGGTTCAACAGACGATGGATAGTATTGATTTACCACCATTAATCCACCAACAGCGTCCAAAATCAATGGGTGATACATTCTTGATAAGTATTCATAATGTTAGTAAAGAACATCCATATGCCATATTAAGAGTTAACATGACAACAACAGCAAAATCAATTATAAGTCAAGTTTTCTTAAAATTTAGAATATTAGATGCGAATGAGAATGAATTTACATTGTTGGAGGAGATTTATGATGAACCAGAGGTCCAACATCGCATACAGGGAAATAAGACATCATTAGTACCAACGAATTCTAAAATAAGTTATAGAGCATTACCACCAGATGAGTACCTTTATAAATGTCAAAATCACTGGGGCCATGGTGGTAGATTTGTTTTGGAAAGTAAAAAAGATACGGTATGACAATTTTTATATTTTTTATTTTTTTTCACCTCGTTGGTATATATAATCGCAATATTTATGATATTTTTGATATGTATATTTGAATTGCTAAATGATAATATTTTTATTTTATTTAATTGACTGCATGTAATTCTTGTGAATGTTTATGTATGTATTTCTTTTTTGATCAAAAATATTAATTTATAAAAATATGAATTATCTTTTTTTAGAAGAAAAGAATGAATGAACAACCAAGAAAAGTTTCATTATCTAATGTCCGTTCATTAGGTTTAACTAGGAAATTATCACGATTTGGAAAAAGTTTTACAATGGATGTAAGTGGCAAAGTAGATAAATAATACATTTTTAATTTAAATAATTGTAAATAATTTTTTTAATATACAAACATCAGTACATACATATAAATAGTAATCTGATAATATAATTTTCGATAAATTGTTTAACAAAAAATTAATCTATTCACATTGTCGGGAGGTTGTTTTGTAGAAGTATCATGGTTGAAATAAATAAAAAAAATGTCATAAAAAGTATATAACTTTTTTTTATATAAAGATTTATACTATAAATCATATAAATTATTTAAAGCCCAGAGCATATCTACTTTATTCTTTGCAGTTTTAATTAATTATTTTCCCTTATTTATTGTTTTAAAATTTTTAACTGGAAATCGGCTGTATTAAAAATAATTTGATCATGATTCATACCAGTTCGCTAAAATAAAAATAATAAATTAAATATAGTATAAAAAGATGGGATAAAATGTTTGATTATAACTAAAGGTATCAATACAATTTATATGAAAAAATCTACACATACCTGATATGATTCATTTTCTCCTTTTATTTTACTTGCGATCCTACCACATGCTAAATAACCAACTTTATCATCACCCGTTGAGTATAAGGTATATACTTTTTTACCTTCGTAATGTTGTTTTCTGTTGATATCAGTAATAAAACGAGAATTACAATTCAATCCATTAATAAGATTACAACTACCAAATGGGAATATACATAAAGATGAGCCATGATTTGCACCAGCGACACTAATAAATTTTTCAACTAATGGTGTTATCGGTGGTCCCAAATCACGGCCCGTATCAACACACTTTGATCCTAGTATTGCTTTCCTTGCAACAGGTGATCCCATAGAATAAGCTATTATATCAACCTTTGAATTTGTATAATCGGCCACTGTTTGGATGAACATTCTCACCTTTACAAGAAAAAGATTAGATAATAATTTTTTTAAAAGTTATATCATTAATACCTGCATAATAAATCGACATTCCATTGTAACCATTAAAATATTTGTCTTTCCAGCGTCACCATATGTTGTTCCATATACCAACTCATCAGTATATCCATGTCTTAATAAATATTTACGTATAGAATTAAATGTTCCAGCACTATTTGTTATACCATGTACTAGAATAACAGGACGTTTACTAGAAGAAAAAATTAAATCATAGAGTATTATTCTGAACACATTATAATATTTTACATACTCTTTAATTGTAGGTCTTTTATTTCCACCACCATAACTTCCTCGGCGACCTAAGTCTTGACGTGATAATGTTTTAGCTATCTCCTCACCATAATGATCAATTATAAAATTTTTAAATGAATTAGAGATAGGTCTGGTAAGAATTGGTAATAAAATAATTATTAAAAATGTAAATTTAATTATAATCATCTAAATAATCGTAAATTTTAATGTATACATAAACAAATGGTAATCTAAGCAAATTTTCACCGTCAATAATTTTAAATATATTTTTAGTTAATTAAAAATGAGTAATCTTAAATTATATCAACGAACATAATAACTAATATATCTTTGAATATATTATAAATAACCTCTGGGCTAACATAGAAATCAAAAGCCGGTTTGAAGATAAAATCAAGGTAATATAAGCATGTTTTATATGAAAATCGACTTTTTCACCAAACAATAATTTTATTTGATAGTATAAATATTGAACTGTTTATATAGTTCCTTTTTTAATAGATGTAACTAATGCCAAGACTTGTTCATAAGCGTTACCAAAAACTATATGGTAAAGGTTATTTAAAAATAAATTTTGATATATATTATAAAGAACTATAAAATACAGTTCACTTTAAAAAGGTTATCATTTTCCTTTCAAACATCAAGTTTTATAAAATACATGTAAAAAAGTTTATTATATGTAACAACGAAAAATTAACAAGGATAAGTCAGTTTATGTGAGAATTATGTGTGTATAATCATTAAAAAATATGACAATTAATTAACATGTTAATAAAAGAAACACACATATCATTGATTATTAATTTTTGTTTTATTTTCATTTAAGCTAAACAAGTATAATTCTTTTGCCTTCTCACAAATTTCATGATTTCCTTGATGGTGGAAAAAAAATTTAAATGGATGAGTTGGAAGCTAAAAATAACATTTGAAAAAATATTTTATAACATCTTTTAATTTGAATTGTTTAAACATACTTTTCGTACTTCTCCATTTCCTGGAACATTCACAGTATTAGAAGGTAAATGGAATATATTGTTGGTATTTTCGAATGAATTTTCTGATACTTTTATATTACGTGTTGTAAAGTTCTCAATAAAGGACATTATTATAAAAAGGAAAAATATTGTTATATTTATGTGGTACCTTTTATATTTAAACTTCTTTTAATATTGCTATTTTTTTGCTTCTTATCAAATTACATTTTAAATTTTTACACGCATCTTTGCTTGATTAAATAAATGATAAAATTTAATGATAAAGAGTTGTTTGATAAGAGATTTTTAATTTACCTAATATTAAAGGGTTTTCCTTTAGTCGTTTTTATTTGAATAAAAAATTTCTTTTGAATAAATAATGATATATTATTAATAATATTAATATACGTCTATTTATAAATAAGCAACTTGTTAATATAATGTTAAAATTTCAACTGCATTCAAATATAATAACATCATTAAAGATGGATTTTCAAATATTAAAGTGAATTTTTAACAAGATATTTAAGAATATATAATTTTTACTATAACAAATATTATAATTATACTTTATTTTAAAATGAAAATAAATCTTACTTATTTTATTAGAGAGAATTATATATCTATAAAATTGTTAGTTATTAGTCCTAATAATATAAGTTAACTTTCATTAATACATGTTATTTTTGTATTTGTGAATAGATTAGTTAATAGACTCTTATATCTTGTATAAAATATTAATTTAGTTATTGATATTTATACACTAAAACAATTTCTAGTTAAAAGTTTTTTTAATATACATCCAGAATAAAAAATATGATCCTGATAAGAGTTATTTTATTTTCTTTTGAACTCTCGGTTTTAACGATCGCCCTACCTCTATTAATATTTTTTCTTAATATAATGTCAAGAACAGCAACAATGAATATAAGGTTAAAAGTTTTGTTAATTAATTTTGCAATATCTGGATTAATAAATATTGTAACAAGATACCTAAGTATTGCATGGTATTTAAGTGAATCTAGATGGTTTCCTGAAAACGGTATATGGTATCAAATTATTTTTAGACTTCATGATTTGTGTGTCGTTATGTTGACTATCAATCCTGTTGTAATAGCAATTGAAAGGATATCAGCAACTATTTTTTCAAAAAGTTATGAAGATTTTAATAATACTATTTGTAATTACACTTTACGACTCTCCTCGGTAGGTTATTTACTGATGCTTTACCAAAAGATTATGCATATAATTTTTTTAACTTTTAGTGGATATTTTCAGTAATGCTAATGTGTGCATTTTACTTCATAGATCCAGGTTAAAATTTTGTTTCATTTATTATTTTAATAGCCTTTTTTATAGCATATATAACATTATGCATTATAATAATATTAATATCACTCAATTCAATAACTTTTATTGTAAGTACATGTTAAAATAATAAGGACTTGAAGAAATTATTAAATTTTCAGATATTTGCTATAATATTTTATGTGAATAAAAGAAAATTTTTGAATGAGAAAAAAGAGATTAGAAATTCATTATCACACAAATATCAGGTGATATTTATAATTTTATTAATTATTTTTGTAAAATATATCTTTTTAAGATTGCTGAAAATATCCGTACCTCGAGAATGCTCGCGATATTTGTTGGTCAAGTTACCATCGTCCAGATCATTTTACAATCCATCTTAATTTTAATTTATTTTTATTTTTTTCCTAGGTTAGTTTATTATATTTTTATCTTTTAAATTTATCATATTATATTTTTAGAAATATGGTCTTTGAAAAAGAACTAATGTCAAACGTCTTTGACATCATAAATGCCCTCTTCCTAACAACGTTTCCTTTCCCCATTTTGTTATCGCACATAGAAACAAAAAAGTTATTCTGGTAGGCTGTTTTTAACATCACCATTTTTTTAATTTTAAAAAATTCACTTCTTTTCTAGCAGAATCTTTAAAAGAACTACTGCAAAAATATCAACTAATAATCCAAAAAATGTATTTGGTAAAGATATTATAATACATAACGCTAACCATGACAACATCGGAATGTTGCAAGATATGTGGAAGTAAATTTTACATAAAATTTTAAAATTAACTTCATTGAAACTTAATACTTATTAACATTATTGCGATTAAAGAGTGTGGAAATAATCATGTGAAATAAATAACCCTTTTTATTATATATGTTAATTAAGAATGTCTTTCACGATACAGTTAATTTTATTATATCAAATCTCGCAAAATGTAACACCAAAACCAGAAAAATGCTGCTTTCACCTTATAATTATCATTATTTATTGTGGTAATTTTATATTAAAAAATGGTATGCAAAACTACATTTTGACTAGTGGAACGTCACATAACAAGTAATATAATTTTTAACTTGTAAATTTAAATTACTCAATTGCTTTTTCATTTATATTTTAAATTGCTTTTTCAAGCTTTAATTTTTACCAAATAACATTAATATCTTTTGAAAATAGAGTTTAATTATTTTAATAATAACAAAGAAGTGTACATTATCGTTTTTAACTCTAATAAAAACAAACAAGTACTGCCATTAATAGAAGAAACAATTTTAGTGACAGTACGATCCACTTAAAAGGATTGTCTTAATTTCTTAAAAACATTTTGTCGATGTTTCATATGCTATATCAATTTAAGATAAATAAATATACAATAATTATAAGTGAAATAGAATACTTTATTAGTTGAACAAATATTAAGAAAAAATAATCACGAAAGTCAGGACCTTTTTCTCATGTAATAATTATCATTATAGTCTTTCATACAACACATCATAAACTAAACTTTTTGCGTAGTAGGGAATTTTTTTTCCAACAATAAAAAACAGATAAAATTCTTATAATAATTATAATATAATCATTGTTTACATAATTATTTTTCATATTTCCCTACTCGATTTTTGGTTTTGGTGGAAGTGCTGAAGCTTCCTGGGTAATACTTTCATAACTTGGTGGTGCTGATGGAGCTGGACCTCTAAAGTTGAGATTAGTATTACTACCACTTGGAAATTCTGTAATAATTGGTGTATCACCAATTCCAGTATATGGTGGTGGTTGTTCAAACATATAAACAGTACCAGAACGTGGATTTTCAGTTAAAATATCTCTTGGAGCTTGGAAACCACACATATTTCCATTTGGTGCCATGTAATATTCTGGTGGTGGTGCAAAAACATTTCCTTGGGGTTGTTGATATGGAGGTGGTGCATCATATGGCCTGAAAGCTCTTGCCATATCAGCCGCCTTCAAAAGTGCACGTCCAAAGTCTGTACAACCACCTTTGCCAAATGTTATCTTCCAATGCACATCCTTATCTAAATTTCCACCTGGTTGAGGAGAGGCATAACCTTGTAAATAATTGGCTCCAAACAATGGAAGTTCAATTTTTACATTATTCATACAATGGAATGGTAAAGAGAGAGATTTTACATGTTTTGTTGTCCCAGTGCCAAAGAAAATTGCCTAAAAATATATGATTCTTACTATGTAAAGTTAAGAAAACATACTCGATGTGTTGTTAAGTATAAACTTCCAGAAACACTTTTTCTAAACTTTTCATCTTTTTCACCAGGAAAATGAAGTACAACACCATTACAGTAGAGTAAAATCCTAAAAAAATTTTAAAATAACCATATTGATTTTAAGGATAATAAGCTAAAACTTACATTTCGCCATTGTAAATTAAGACACCATTTCCATCAGGGGTATGAGCTGTATTAAGTGACATACTTTATCTAAATTAAAAATAAAAAAGTGAAAAATATTATTTTTTAATAATGTATATGATGGAAATTTGACTATAAAGTATATGTCATTTAAATTGTTTTTTTGGAGAAACGACATATCAGGGAAGAAAACATGTGTGTTTGTTAAAAATGGTTAACATTAACCTTATATTCCATTTATGTTTATAGAAAATGATAGCAGGTAGTAGGGTATTATTTTAAAATATTGTTTTAATTATTAGAAAAAGAATATTTTGAAATTTTTTTAAAAGGTCGTAAACAAATTATTTTCAGATAGAAGAACAAAAGTTAATTTCACTTAGTAATATCACGTCATTGGATATATTTTTTACTTTAGATTTAAAAAGTCTTTTATTTTATTATCATATGGTTATAGTACAGTTATGATCAATATTAAAACAGTTTGATGTTGATGTGCAAATTTTGATATATGTTGGAACAATATAAATGAGAGTATAATGATTAATTTTATTTTTTTGATCATTTGATTTTTTTTTACAAAAACTGGAGGAGGAAGAAAGGTTAATGAAGGAAATATGATTAAGCGATAATACTATCAAACAGAAACATTTACAATGACAATTTAAGAAATATCTTTTTCCAAATGTGCTGAGTCACAAATAAGATATAATTCATATGCCTAACGAAGGTGAACTACAACCAATAAACGGAATTAATAACTTTATTGATTTTAAGAGAATTTAATATGTTTTTCATTTATAATCTGTTTTCATTATATTTTTTATGATAGAAGTAACCTGGATACAAAAGTTAAAATAATAACTTTACACTTATAAATTTATAAAATAGTACAATTAAACTCCAAAATATTTTTCGATTTAAATTAGAATAATAATAAAACGAAAATTGTCCATTAAATATATAATCTTACAATTATCTTCTTCTTTTTGTAAAATAAATTAAAATGGTCAAATAAAAGTACAAATATAATTATTCTCCAAAAATCTATCTATAGAATTAAAATTTTAATTACATCTAAAAATGTATCAATTGATATGTTTACAATCTCTATATAATTGTTGTTTTTATTTTTGAACGTGTTTTAAAATAGTTTAAAAAAGAAAAATAATAATAATAAATTTGTAGGATCATATTTAAATAAATGAAAACTTCTTTATATTACCATATTTTTAATTCAGTATTACTAATAGATGTAAAGATAATAATTTTAGAATGTTAGATATAGATATTGCTAATATATGATGCAAATATTTTAATTATTAAAATGTACAAACTTCTTCTAAATCAACATATTTTTATTTTCTAAAAAGGTGGTAGATAATGTATACTTTAAAACCAGATTAATTAAAATTGAGTAAATTGGAATATATGTAGTTAAACTTTAAAACTAATTAAATATAAGCTTGTATAATTTGAATTGAATGTTTCTATTTCCAATTAATTTAACTTTTTTATAATTATAACGATTATTTCTAAAAACAACAATATAAACATGGGTAATATAGTTAACTTTTTTAGTGTACACCTTAAATAAACTTTAAATCTTCTCAAGCCAGTTTTTGAATTGATATATCTTGACGTCAAAATCATATATATAAATATATATTTATAAAATAATCATTACTATTTAAATTTTTAAAAATGTTACATTTATTGATATACGTATAACTTTTCTTTAAGTATACTTTATTAAATTGTTTTCATATCTAATATTCCTAATTATACAGTATTCCTAGAACATATTGAAAGGTCAAGTTAAAGAAAAATAATTTTTTATAGAATGCATCAACCTTATAAGATCTTTCTTTTTTTAAAATAATATTGACAAAATAAAATTTTATAATAACGAAAATATATTTTTTCTTAATAAAAAGCTCTTTATTTTTGTCGACAACTGAAAAATTATCTTTATTAGAACTTCCATAATCATTATCCGGCAATATATGTAATTGTAAAAATATTATTTATTTTGAATATAATTTAAATTTTTTATATCAACACGTCATACTATCATCATTTTAAAAAAAATGTTAAAGATATTCTTAATATGAATTTCTTAAATGACATCAACGAGAACCCCTTTATCTACTATATATTTATAAATTTTTTTCTCTCCATCTTCAAAGTATAATAGTAATTCATTATATACTTTTACTGAAAAAAATAAGCGTAGGATTCTACCAATAATTTATATTTATTGTCACTTTTATACTAAAAAATTCTTTTGTTTCATTATCTTAAGAGTCTTTTAAGAATTATTTTTTTAAAAAAACCAGAAAATATCTATATATATTTTGAAATTTAAAACGAAATGAGTTCAGTTCATATTTTTATGATGACCAACCAATTTTAAAATACCTAATTTTTTTAATTTACTTAATCATTACTATTTACCTAATAAACATCTTAAATTTACTATTTAATTTTAGTTATCATTGACTGTTAGTCACTACAAAATACATTTATTATGACTAACTTATTAAAACACCTTTTGATTTTATTAATTACTATAACATCATTCAATAGTCAAATTTACTGTTATCCTCATAGGTATGTTTAAAAAATAATTGTTTTTGATAATTCATTAGTAGTTACCAAATTAGATCTGGTGGGATAATTGAGGAGAGCAAAATTTCACCTCCAAATGTTTATCGAAATTTAGATTCCTCCGACTATATGACAGACCCGTCACAACTTTATTTGTTAAAAGAAAAAAGGTATGTTAATTATTTAATAAAAACATTAAAAAAGCATCTATTATTATAAAATATTAGGTATCCAAATGTTGAATATAAAAAAAATTACCAAGATATAATTAACTTCATGGATTCATTGAAAAGACCCCGCTTTGGTCGTTGATACATAGAAAAGGAATGTTGTTATAGTATTATCAACATACAACTAAAAATGTTGTTGTATTAACTATATTAAAAAAATCTATCACCATTTCATATGTATTTGCCAAATTTTAAGAGTATTAGTCAATCAGATGCAAATTGTTTCTTATCATGATATATCCAACGTTACCTTAAGCAATCGTTGCTATGACTACATTTTAAAAATAAAATTTGAACGATGCCAATGGAACTAAATTAAGTATCAAAAGCATTACAGACTCAATTTCAATAAAAATGCATATTAATATTAAAATCTCCTGCAATAATTAATATACCATAAGCTTCTCAATTACAAAATTATTAATTTTTAATATAATCGTAAAATATAATAATTTACTTTGTTGGCTCATATAATATTTTAATGTATATTTGTGCATATTTGGAAATAAAATTTTGAACACTTTAAATTTTATAATATATTTTTTTAACTATAATCATTTTTGAAGAATGAATACTAGGATTCTTTGGAAAATTATTTTCCTCCTTTCATATCTAATAGGTATGAGGTGTGATGGATCAAGGAGAATTAAAAGGCAAATCCTTCCAAATGACAAGATAAAGGTTCTTAAAATTTATATTCCTTATTATATTAAATAATTATTGTCGAAATCTTTTTTTAGGTCTTTTCAATGTTTTCAAATATCTCTCTTAATGATAATATTGTCGTTGATTCCATACAAAGTAGAATTAATGTCACAGAAAATATTGGCAATCTTGTTGTTTTTTCAAACATCTCAAAACTTTCATTTCCTTCATCCTGTCGATCATTTAATTTATCTCTTCAAAATCAAGGAACCTTTTTAAATATTTCAAATATTAAATTTGCGGCCCTCTCAGATATTGGATATTTACAGGAAGAATCAACAAGAGTTTCAAATACCGATGAAAGTACCCTGCTTGGAATATTTAATAATAATGTTAATTTAAAAGTTGATGATGGACAGACACTCTTTCAAGCCATTAATGGTACTAGTGGTAGTTTAAAAATATTAACAAGACAATTAACCTCTTCATTAGGGCAAGAAAATGAAAATCCAATATTTTCTTTAAAAGCAAACCACTCAACGATAAACGATGACAAAACACTGTACATTGAATCAGAAAGTACCACATACGAAATTATGGCATCCATTGATGGAGCAAATGTAAGTTTTAAAAGCGAAATAATAATAAGTTTAAATAATAATTTTCTCAAATAATAGATTGGAATTAATTTTGATAACTTAAGTGTTTTATTATATAACAACTACAATAAATTAACAATATTTTCTAATTCATATGTATGTGATGTTAATGCTGAATTTTCAAATTTTAGTATGAGATTATCAAAAGATTTATTTGTTGTTCATACAACTGATAATATTCTTACAATAATTTATGATTTAAAAAATCATGTTATAAAATTAATCATTCAACAACCTTCAGATACAGGTATTACATTAGGTGGTGCAACTGTTAATGTTAATAATAGTATGTTTAGTAAAGCTTTTGGTGATGAACTTTATGTCAACTCATCATCCATTCAAATAACAGCATTGGATGATGGAAGCAAATTTTTAGTTAATGCAAATAAATCTCATCTTAAATTTGGCTGTCAAAATAATGTTATCTCTTTAAACTCCAATATGCATGAATTTCAAATAATTAATGGATCACCAACTATTACTATTAGATTAAAAAATTACAATTTTTTAATTACTATTTCTCCTAAAGCTAATACTACAGTACCACTTTGGTTATTAAGGGATAATTTTAATGAGTCACAATTTGGGATACTTTCAAATGCACTGGATTCAATTATAACAAATACTACAACAAAGAGCAATTTTAATAATGAAAATTATATTGATAATGAAAGCAACATTATAACTACTGGGCATGTCACAAATCCACCAAGTGGAGAAGATAATCCTATAACAATGAAAAGTACGAGTAACGGAAATTACCCCTCAACATATAGTATTTCTAATGAAGTAACATTATTACCGAATGCGGAAATATCATCAAATGAGATTTATCCTGCACCAACAACACCAATTACTTTTGTAACACAAAATTTATTACCATCAACCAGTGAGGGGAGTATTTTTCAAACACTAATACCACAAATTGGGAAAGGAAAACAAACAATAACATGGCAATCTACATCTGGAGAAGGTAAATATTCAAAATTAATAAGTATTATTAATTATATTTTAGACGGTATCATGGAAGAATTTGCAGTCTTTCAATTTTACACAGAATCAAGTAGAAATGATGGCATTGAGATATCAGCAACAATATCTAGTATTGATTTAAATAATACCACAAATGTTCCAACATCTCAAAAAACAGAAACTATAGATAATGAAATCTCAAATATTCCAAAAAATCAATTACCATCAACAACAACCATTTCATTTACGAATGATACAACAACTCCAATTCCTGTGACGTCATCAATAAATATTTTAACTCAATTGAATGACTTTCCGACACCATCTCCTTTAATTAGATCACGATACTATAATTTATTTCGTAAAACAAGAAATATAATGAATGGAGAAAATACATATAATGCTATTTTAAAACGAAAAATTAAAAATTAATAGCATAAAATATGATGAAAAAAAGTTAATGATAAACATTAAATTTGTATGATATCTTTTTTTGATACTTTCCAACATTTCAGTTATTGATGAAACATTAATTAACTTTAAGAAAAAAAAGTAGTATAATCGCATTTATTTGAAGAATATAATAAATAAGCTTTAATTAAATTTTAAAGTAAATAAAAAAGTAAAATATTATGGATATTTTTAACAACCAAGAAGTGCTTTTTGTTTTTGTTGTGTTGTTACATAAATGCCCATCACAAGTGCATAATTCCATGGATCCTTCATTTGAGGATACCTTCGTACAATCAGCTTTTATTTGATTTTGTGACTTTGGTATACAACCTCTCCATACTTTAGATGTTCCATTATGATGTGTAAGGGACATCTTCATACACATTCCTCCTTGGCATTCTTGACTTTTTGCTCCTGAACGTAAAGCAATATCAGGTTCAAAAGAATCAGAACATCCCTCTGTAAATTGTACATATAGCATATTCTCCATCCATTTATGCCAATGATAATCTTTAACATCATTTAAAACTTTTTCAGCACTTAATGATGTACATGAGTAACATCGAATGTTACGTAAATAAGAAATTTCTAGAATTAATAAAAATAAGAAAATTTAAAATTACATATAAATAAAAGATTACATTACCTCCTACAACTTCCTTCATAAATATCATTAAAATAATAATTAGAAAATATATTTTTTTATTATCATTTTTAAAGGAAAAAAATAAGTTATTAAATAAGAACATAACTAAGTATGTGGTAAAATTTTATTAATAACCAAGGAATATTAAAAAATTTTATGAGATATTATACAAGTAGTTAGTGTAATTTTTTGATAAGTACTCAATTTTTTGTATTATATTATAAATCATAACACAGAAAAAAGTCCACTTTATTTCTTTGAGACACTTAAATTTCACATAAAAAGGAAGTTTTAACAATATTATAAAGATAAACTTTATATTATAATAAACAATATAAGATTTTACGAATTATATAATATTTCACTTTTTGACACCTTAATATTTTCTTTTCACACTATTATACCGTTTTTATTTCCCCTTTTTCTTTATGAATAGATATAATTTATGACAATTAAAATACATTTAATATCCCTTACCTTTTGAAATTTATAATTTACTTAAGTATAAAAATTTTATTTCAAAATGATAAAAGGGATAATGCATTCGTAAAAATGTTATGTCAATTACTATTAAAGGAACAGTCAAAAGAATGACAAAACTATTTAATGCTTTTAATGGTGAATTGATTATGATTAATTAATAAAAAGTGTATATATTTTTTAAACTTAAAATATATACATTTTATAGAAGATTTTTAATGGATTTTTTATTATCATAAAATACCTTACGTTATAAACATCAATTTTCATTTTTTACCTTGTACTAATGAAATATACATATATATCTTTAGTAAACTATTCTTATCATTTTCTTGATTTTTCCCATGAAAATTGAAGAGAAAAAAGAGATAGTATTATTTATTTAAATAAATTTGCTAATGTATTTACTATGAAAAGATGTACTCTATTATTTATAATATGTCATTAATGTATCACTTGAAATCTTAATGTTCTCCTATTAATCTTGTAAAAATTTTATTAATAATAAATTTTTATTTAATTTTAAAGAAAACATAAAAATGTATTGAGACAGATGTTATGTGAAGTATGATGTATATCATTTATATGCTTGTTTGATGTTATCAATAAATCATTACAATATAAAATATATATCAACATACCACATAACCTATTAAAAATTTTATTTTTTCTAATATCAATTTATTTATATGTAAAATGTTATTATAATAGGGGAGTGAGAGAGTTAAGGTACTTTTAAGAATCTTCTCAATGATTCATTAATCTTGATATATTAATTTTTTTTATTAATATACTATTTACATTAACAAAAATATAATGTTTTCTTTTTGGATCATTTCCATTTTATTTTCACTACACTCGATAGTTTTATCAGTTTTGAAATATATATATATATTTAAGAAGTATCTTTCTACCAAACATTTTAAAGTTTCATATCATTATATATATACATATTCTTATGTATTTCTAAGTCTTTTATCATTGAATAGATTTATAATACCATATTTACATATCATTTATCTTATAAGTATTATATTCATTGAGAAATAAGTTATGTATTGATATGAGTATATAAAACCATCGATTTTTATAAATTTTTATTCATATTCTCATCTTTAATAATTGTTAAATACTTCAATAATATACGATACTCAAGTACATATACATACATACACAAATACAACCCATTCTTTCTACTTCATTCATTATCAATTAATTATTATATTAGAAGTTTAAAAATAATAAAGGACAAATTTTGCTTTTCATTATACCAT
Organism: Strongyloides venezuelensis; assembly: GCA_963280985.1. Classification (NCBI taxonomy): domain Eukaryota; kingdom Metazoa; phylum Nematoda; class Chromadorea; order Rhabditida; family Strongyloididae; genus Strongyloides; species Strongyloides venezuelensis. The sequence continues at coordinate 5,881,835 of CAUJLX010000001.1, read as the reverse complement.
AAAACAATAACAATATATTTTTTTGACAAAATCCTTTATAAGAAATATTGGGTCATATATATCCTTATATATGTAGAAAGTAGAAATTGGATTACATATATTAAGGAAGAAAGATGCTTATTTCATCTTTTTAAAACTTTACCCTTTTATTGAAAATGCACAAAAATACACTAATATATCTATATATGTGTCTTCAAAAAAGCATGACATTAAAAATCACTAAGTTTTTAGCATTAAATTCTATTTCTGTTTGTTGGAGAAAAAAATAAAAAGAAGAGAAATTTTGTTGTTCATAAGCTTCCTTATCATATTTAAATAAAAATTTATATATTCTTTTTAAAATATAAATGTATAAATTATTTTTACTATTGTTGAACTAAAAATGCACTGTCTTTCTTCTAAAATAATAATATATATATATCCATCTTTCTATTTATATTTTTGTTCATTATATATATATATATATATAAGCATGTTAATTATTTAAATTAAAAAATAGTCTTTAACTAGAAACTAGTTTTTAATATTTCAAGGCAATATACATATTCAAATGATTAAAATATATGTATATTATATGTAAGTGAGTAATAAGAAGTGAATAATATATTATTTTTAAAAAGAGATGTAGCATTTAATAATAATAAATTTTTTTATTTGTTGTGATTTGAAAAATATATTTATTACTTTTTACTGTTACCCTACTTTAACTATTTCTTGAGAATCTTTCTTTTGAATATTTAATTATTAATAAATTATCACTATGCGAATTAAATTTTTAACATTTATTCTCTCCTTCATTTCCCCCTCTCCCTCCCCAACTTCATATCATTTCTTCTTAACTTATCCATTTTGATTGCTTAAACAAAGTTTATCCTTATTAAATATCATTTTGTTAATAAAATACAGGATTATATTCTACTTCTACAATTAATTTTTCTCCTAGTTCCCATTTTTTTCCATTATTATTATTCTGTTCAATTTGCCATTTCCTTTTTTTATTTGAATTTTTTTTCAAAATTTGTTTACTCTCAAACTTTATAAATTAAAGTCTCATTTAACACAAACTAATAAATAAGCGAAAAAAAAAGTAATTAAAGCATATTTTTTTATATTTAAAGAGAAAAGATTATTAATATTATTTACATTTAATATTATTAACAATATATTATGCAATCTTTCATTTCTTAATATCATTCCTCCTCATCAGTGTAATCATAACTTTTATATTTATACTTTTTAATCATATAAGCTTTCTCACCATATATGGGATGATATACTTATACTTTTTGTACATATGTATGTATTTTAGTAAAATGAAATTAACAAAATTTATACATGTAAATTAATGCCCTAATTACAATTTTTTGCCTCAGTTTTCAAGCTCAAAATTTTTTGATTAACATTTGAGAATATTAATATTGAGACGGAGGCAAAGAATTTTAATTATAGTAATCTATAAATATATCTTCTCTTTGAGATATGACTTTTTAATGAAATATTCTATTATATCAAACTAACTCCTTATAAGGGTTTTTAATTCCTCTTTGAAACTAAGAATTTAGTGAAAAAGATAAATTTTTACCAATAAATAATGATGGTTTCCCTTCAATTACTTTAAAAATAATATAATATTTATAAAAAAATAATTTGTTTAACTCACCATTCACAATATATATGTATTTATTTATACCAAAAAACTCTTTGTCTATTTATAATCATGTAAATCCTCCAAGTATAGATAAGCGCCGCTCTCTTTTTTGTGTCAAATAAGAATTTATTTTCATTTAAGATATTATTTATGTTTTTGACACTAAATAAATGTATCTTTTGTTAACTTTCACTCATTAGATGATTAAAAAAATAAAATAAAGTTTACCTATCTTTAATATATTGATATTTTTTGAAAGATATTATTTAAAAAATTACACATTTAGTTATTGTCAAGGTAATTCTACTGAGTTAAAGATTATATATATGAGTTAGTTGTGAAATTTTATTTCAACATTAGTGTCTTTACTAATCAAATATTAAATTTCAGTTGCTTCATCATATGTATTATATCAACATTTTGTAAAGTTAAACTTTCATAATTGGTTAAAAGGTAATTTAATACTACGTGCCGTTTTATCTTTAACTTTTCTTTTCATTTCATTAATGCATGGTAGTGATATATTAGATATATTATAATAGTTTATATATTATATAAAATACAATTACTACATTTTAATTGTCTTTTGGTTACTTTTTTGATACATCATTTTATCAAACTACAAACCTTGGGATTAATCTTTTGACTACATCCTGTAACATGATAAATCAAATAAATTTTAAACTTCCTTAAATAATTTTCCTTCTTTCTAATCAAAAATTGAGAAAAAAAATTTTAATTTAATTAAAATTAAATAAAATGATATGTTGTTGTCATTGTAAAAAATTGTTTTGACAATAAATGTATTTGTCGTTATCAAATGTCAGACCAACATTAAGCGCTCATTTTCTGAATATACCATTTATCAATAACGACAACATTATCAATATTATAATCAATAATAATTGTTATATTTAATTAATATATACATAGTTCTAAGATAATACACTTCATCTATCATTAAACACACATCATATTTTTTATCATCGTTTCAAAAATTTTACCATAAAAAAAGTGATGATATAATATTTTTAAGTTAAAATAGTTTTAGATGTTAAAAATTAAAAATCATTCATGTTTTAGATGATACAATAAAATTTTTAAATCTTTTCAATGATGTATGACTTTGTTATTAAAATATTATATAACATTCTAAAAATGTTATAAGATCCAATATTAAAACTTAACACAAATTTATCTTGACATTTTTAATTTATTTTTATTCCTTTGATATAGGTTGCTATTCGTGTAAAGTATATAAAATAATCTCAATTACTTTTAATAGAAATAGTTGTTTGAAAATGTTTCATTACGCACCATTAATTTTTTAAATGAAAAAATTTTTTTCTCTAACATTTTCATTTTTGAATTATACAACTTATTAATACAATTTTCAACAGTCCATCTTTCCGTAATCATTTTTTTTATATTTTTTATAATATTCCTCTATTAATATCTTATCTATATTTCTTTTTTTCCTAACTTCCCAATGTCATTTGAAAAATAATGATATAAGATATTTATTTTTATATAATTAAAACAAAAAAAAATAAAATGGATATATTATACTATACTTTTCCTACTATTTTTACTTAATTTAAAAATTTTTATATCCTTTATATCGTATTTTGCCATTTTATATATCAAAATATGTATATTCTTTGAAGTGATGCATCATTATTTCATGAAATGTGTCGGTAATATATTTATTTATTCAGCACATCTTTTCATTTAAGTAGTGAGAAGCGTAAGTAAGTATAGCAGTCATAAGATTAGGAATTTATAGCACATATATACATGTATGGAATTTATAAAGTAATATTATTTTTATGGAAGAAATATAATCCTCAAATTTAACACCTCTTCCATCAAATATTATATAGAGGAATAATAATATATAAAAAATTTATATTTGATGTTATATATATACATATAATTCATTGTTTTTAACATTATAATAAATATTATTGCTTTTTATAGTAGTAATAAATGTTATTATTTTCACATCTCCTATAGTGAGGAATCCTATATTGAGAAGAGGAAGAAGAAGGAAAAAACAAAAGAGTTTTTATTTAAAATTAAGTAAAATCTCAATATTATATTTGATGAAACCTGCCTTTTTAAATGAAAAGTAAATTTTTATTTTAAAATCAATTGATAATAATATTATTTTTAAAGATAATTCTAATATATACGTGAGGTTGCTTAGTAATTATAAGATATATCTATTTCACCTTATCATTATTATTTATATTAAACCATTGAAAAATTATAATATAATATAAAATATTCTAATAATATTTTGATATATAACCTATAACTATTAATGTATAATTAGAATAATTCATAAATATTTAAAAATTTCTCTCTATAAAAACAAACGTAAATATATATTTCTATAACTTAATGGTTCAATTTTTTATTATCTATTTTAATGATAAAAATTAACATAAAAATAATATATTCATAAGTTATATAATATATATAAAATTATTCATTTTTTATTTATGTAAAAATATATTAAATGATGAGAATAATAAATGTTTTGATGAAAATGGAAAATTAAATATGAAATCAAATTATTTTTAAACTTTTATATTGTACTTTCTCTCAAAACTTAATTACAGCATTTTTAAATTTCCTCTTCCCTAGCATCCTCTTTTTTTAATAAGTAGTTTGAGTTATAAATTTAAGATTATTTTTACTACAAAATAATCGTGTAATAAAATGTTTGTGATAATACTTTGATAAAAATAATGATATGCAACTTTTAATGTATTAAAAAATAAAAAAAATTCCTACCCGTATTTTGTATAATTTAAAACTATAAAGGATAAGAAAGATATAATGCTCTTTTTTTCTTTGTTCCTTAACTATATAATAAAACAAAATTGAGGCTATTTTAAATGTATTTTTTTTTACATTTTAAAAGTTTATTACAAATAATATTACTTCCATTTTGACACAACTTTTACTTTTACAATTATATAGTAGTTGAGTTAAGAAAATATTTTGAATTACTTTAAGATTTTAGGATTGATATTGGTCTAAAGATGTTCTTGCTTTTCTTTTATTTTTAACAACTAGAAACTGGATAATATTAGGTTGGTTTATGAAAATGATAAAAGAGAGGGAGATAAGGAGAAAGAGAGAGATGGGAATATTTGTATATTAGTGTCCAGCTGTCTATATTTTTTCTTTATATCATTTTTCTGCCATCACCTCCCTTTAGCTACATTTATTTTATATTGAACTGTTCCTTAAAGAATAATAGAAAATAGTTAGATAGTGATAAGAATAAAAGCTAAGAGATAAGCTTATAAAAGTACGAGAGTAATATAGAAAGAAAGAGAGGTGAAAATAAGAGTGAGAGAGATATAGATAGATAGACAAATAAACGCAAACATATACATACAAAAATTGAATTTTCTTCTGTTTGTTAGTTAGATTGTTGATAAATATTGTGGTAGGCAAAGAAATTAAGTTTTAATTTTATTCAACCTTTCATCTGTTTCCTAACTTTTTGTAATATATACACAGTGTGTTTTTTAATATATGTAATTAATATTTTAAAGAACATTTATATATTTGTTTTACTATATCTAAATATTATTTTTAAAATACTTATTATTTATATATGTATATATAGACAACCTTTTAAATTGTAATAATTTTAGATTCAATAAACTGAGACATATATTTATATATTGTTCCTACAAAATTATTTTTTTCAAACAAAAATAATTGCAAAAAAGTTTTCCTTTTTTACTTAATATTTAAAAAATATATTGTCTGTCTAAAGGTGGCAGAAAATTTTAGTTTACAATGAATAATACGTGTACTAAATTTAGTGACAATTACGAAGTTAAAGAAGAACTTGGAAAGTATGTTTTTTAATTATTGTTATTTTTTTGTTTTTAAAAAAAAACTTACATTTATATTAATCTTCTTTAATAGAGGTGCTTTTTCTGTGGTACGACGATGTATCCATAAGAGTACATTGATGGAGTATGCAGCAAAAATTATAAATACTAAGCGTTTATCGTCAAGAGGTAATATAACAAAAAAAGAGGTAATAAGGCCCTTCATTTTGTATTTATTTAGATTTTCAAAAACTTGAAAGAGAAGCAAGGATATGCCGCAAATTGCAGCACCCTAATATTGTTCGCCTCCATGACAGTATTCAAGAAGAAGCTTTTCATTATTTAATTTTTGATTTGTATGTTTTATTGAAAAAATAAGAGAAGAAAATAAATAATTCAATTTTTTAGAGTAACTGGAGGTGAATTATTTGAAGATATTGTTGCTAGAGAATTTTACAGTGAGGCTGATGCATCCCATTGTATTCAACAAATTTTGGAATCAATAGCTTATTGCCATAATAATAATGTTGTTCATCGTGATTTGAAACCAGAAAATTTGTTACTTGCCTCAAAAGCAAAAGGTGCAGCTGTTAAATTGGCCGATTTTGGTTTAGCAATTGAAGTTCAAGGTGATCAAGAGGCATGGTTTGGTTTTGCTGGTACACCAGGTTACCTATCACCCGAAGTATTAAAAAAAGATCCATATGGTAAACCAGTTGATATATGGGCATGTGGTGTTATTTTATATATTCTCCTTGTTGGTTACCCTCCATTTTGGGATGAGGATCAACATAGATTGTACGCTCAGATTAAGGCTGGTGCATATGATTATCCTTCCCCTGAATGGGACACAGTTACCCCAGAAGCTAAAAATTTAATTGATAATATGTTAACTGTTAATCCTAAGAAAAGAATAACAGCTGATCAGGCACTTAAAGTTCCATGGATATGTAATCGTGATAGAGTTGCTTCATTAGTCCATAGACAGGATACTGTTGACTGTTTGCGCAAATTTAATGCTCGTAGAAAATTAAAGGTATGTTTTAAAATTTATTGAATGTTTTTTTAAGCACCAAATCCTTATCATTATCATCATGTATTCCCTTTACATTAAAAAATGCATGTTTTTTGTTTCTGTGGTTGTGAATTTTGATTTTTATAATCTTACACAAAGCAGAAACTACATTGTGATAAGTGATTTTTTTTAAATTTATATAGGAAAAGCTTAAAATTTTTGTTCTATTATTGAGGAAAAATAAAAAAAAAATAGTATATTGTTTAATATATATACATATTATGATAACAATTTGATATTCATATTATTATCACCTTTAAATCCAGGCAGCTATTTCTGCAGTTACTGTAATAAATCGCATGAGTAATGTGGTGAAAAATGCGTTACCAATGTCTTCTACTGATATCAATTCGGGTGCTTCATTGAATAATTCAAAGAAGACGGCATCATCATTATCAATCAACACGGGTTTACCTTCTTCCTCATCCCCATCATTTTCCCCAATAGCGCAAGATACTTCCAAAATCTCTACTACAGAAGTATTACCACCCCCACCTTTGTCAAATGATCGCAATGAAATCATATCCAATGTAATAAATAATGATAATGTCTCTGGTACATCTTCATATTGCACAAACAAAGCAGGTGAAGTTGAGGGTATCTTTATGGGTGAAGAAAATGAAAATGGTCAGATATTTTCTTCTATATCAAAAGATATACCAAATAATATTGTAACTAATATACAAGAAAATAATAAGCCAACGGAGAAGTCCTTGGCAGAGGTAAACATTATGCGTGATATTATTTTTACTAAAACCATTGTTTTTATAGCTTATAATCCTGCTTTGATAATAAAATAACAAAATCTTGTTCTACTATCCTCTATCGCTTTTTTAAAATTTTTATATCTCCATTAAATATTAAATATATATCAATAATAATTCGCTGAAAGTATTGTTAATTTAGAAAATTTATTAACATGGTCTGTCTACGTTTTTATCAGTGTTTTTTAATATGTTATTTTACATAAAACATAATATTATTTGAATAAAACTTTTTTTACAAATATTTGTTTAAAAAAAAGCCATCTGAAGAATTTATTTTTAACTAAAATAATATTTTTAATATTGTTGTAATTATGTTTATGGTGTAGGTTGTTATATATTCAAATATGTTTAAAATCTTCCTTTTTTACTAATATTATCTGTGCATAAAAATAATTAAAAGAAACTATATTTAATCGTTTTTCATTATTCTTTTAGGGAGCAATTTTGACAACAATGATTGCAACAAGAAACATTTCTCGTAAGTTTAAATAGATAAAAAAGTCATTAAAAATATATTGTTGGATGCAATAAAAAGTAAAAAAAATAAAATTTTTATAGCATCGATTTTGATGTTTCTTGAAAAGTAATAAAGTAGTTGTAAAAAGATATAATATATATTTTTAAGAATAAATATAATTGATAACTGTGATAAAATTTTGTCATCAAATATCATTATATAAAATAAATTTTAAATGAAAGGAGGAATAAATTTTAATTAATAAAAGTTATCTAACTTTTTATTGAAAGTTGTTTATTTAATGGAGAATTGAAATAAATTATCTTTACAGATGTATATAATATTTATAAATATATATTATTAGCATAATCACTTAAGTACATATTATTATATATTCATAAAATCTAGATTTTTAAAATATACCGATATCTTCTTATATTATTTATATGAATTACATAATTTTCATCTTTACAATATTATTATCTAATATTATTATAAAAATTTTCTACCAAAAATAATAACTATATATAAGGCTATACATGTATATAGTAATTAGAATGATAAATTCAAATTTGATGGAACAATTAAATGATCACCTATCATTAATTGATGAATATAGGAGAGTTAAACAAAGATTTTCCAAAGATGAAAAAGAGACTTCTGAGGAAAATGATGCCCAGATGATGTCTTTCAATTCACAATCACCATCTACTTGTAATATGAATTTTAACAATGTTCAGAGGTTTGAGAAATTTTAACATATTTCAATTATTTTAAAGCAAAAAAAGTGTTTTTTTATTATTGTAGATTTAAAGATAAGAAAAATTATTGTATACATGAAATGATAACTCCAATAATAAGAGTTCAGTACACAAAAGAAGAGATACTTATATCAGGTACAAATAAAAGATATATACACATATTTCCTATTCTTCTTAAATCTCTTAAAAACAAAATTTAAGTTAATCTATAAAAATAATAATAAATATTATAATAATTATATCTACTACGTAATGATGGATATTTATAAGATTTTATAGTATTAGATGAAAAGATAATAAAAGCTATAGTTCCTATTATTTGTTTACTTGTATTAAATAATTATAGTAAATAATTATTATTAAAAAAATAATTCTCAAGATTCTTATGCTTTATAATTGTTGTTTTTTTTATAACAAGGAATTTTAAAATTATAATACTGTTTACATATTCTATATAGCTATATCTATATAATTGTTTTAAACTTTCTTATAAAGTCATGGGATAAAAATATGATTTTTTAAGTGAAATGGAAAGTAATACTATAATATATCATCATTTTATTTAATATATATTACATAACTTTTATCCTATGTCATCAAGAAGATATCATTTACTTTTTAAAATTGTTTAGTTTTTCTAGCATATTATACACAGTAACTTTTATTTATCATTGTAATCTAACTTTTATCTATTCCTGAGTTATATAAATATATCCTACGACAAAATATACCTTTCATTAAAAATATAATTTAATAGTGATATCATTTTAGTATTATTATATAAAAATTTGTTGAAATTAAAAAAAACTTTACTATCTACTTTCTACTCTAAAAATTTTAAAAAAGTATATATGTATATTAAATGAAAAGTGATCAATGCCAATAATAGATCAAAGTTTACATTTAATGTCAAAGACAATCACATTTATTTTAAAGACACTTAAATATATGCTCGAAAATTTTTGGCATTTTGTTTATGCTGCAAATATTGGAATATATTTAAAAATACTATCATTTTATGAAAATCAAAAGATAAAAAATGATGAATGCAAAAATATTTGTTGCGGTGATAGTTTAGTAAATATTATACGTCAGGAATCATTACCTGTTGACGAAAGCAAAAGCAAAATATTACTTTTAAACTTACATAACAACATTTCTAATAACACTTCTTCATCAATATTAAAATTTGGTGAGATTTTCACTCTTATAATATGCCGTCTAATTCTGGATGCATCAATTCATTAATTAGTATTAATTTATATTAAAAATAAACTAAAAATAATTTAATTGAAGTTAAAATAACAACTTTTATTTATAATTTATAATTATAAATGCAGTATATTTTATGAAATTAAAAAATATATAAAAACATTTCTTGTTTATATAATAATATATTATTTTTTTTGTAGGCTGTAATCTGTTAAACAAAAAGGACGGTGGGAATACGCCATCATCAACAATAAAAGAATCATCAGATTCGCAGGCAACTATTGACGAACAGGATTCTACTGATAAAGGTAAATTTTAGCAACAAACTTTTCCTATTTTTTATGTTATTTCCTAATCATCTATCATTTATTTAATCTTCTTACTTTCTATTATCTAAACTAAAAAAATACAATATTTTAATTATTTTTACAAACTTAATAATTACTTTAGTGTCCTCTCATATAATGATACGTCATACAAAAAAGCAAGCCTAAGCTTCATTTTTATGTTTCTCTCTCCTTCTTCATCATTAACTTCTGCAACATCAACCTTAAAATTTTGTCATTTTATTTTTTAATATTCCCAATATCAAATGAAATGTCATTAATCCATCTTTAAAACACAAAAAAAAATTTATATTCACTCAGTAACATAAGATCGTTTTATATATTTTTTATATTTTTACATCAAAAAAGCTATTTAGCTAACAAAAAATATATAAAATGTAGAATAGATAACTAATTTCGAAGATTTGTTTAGTGAATATAAGTACGTTAAATCACTGAGACTTTATCTTTATCCATACACTTTTTTTACTATATTTGTTTAAATAATTTCTTGAATATCTCCAATTTTTAGTTATTATTTTAGTATGTATTCATAGTAGTAATAATAATATGATGTAAGATAGAATGCAATTTTAAACTAAAAAGACAAACTTTTTTGTGACTATTCTTATTGCTCTTTATTTTTTTTGTGATAAGGAATAATAAAACATTCTTATTATTTGGTTAAAGATGTAATTAAATAGTTTACTCAAAAATGACAAATTGATATTAATTGCTTTTTTAATACAATTATTTATAGATATTCATATTTAAGTGGAAAAATAAAAAAATTTGTTTATAAATTGTTGAGGATATCATCTTCGCTTTATTTCAATTTTTTTATTGTTATAAATATTTCCTTATTAGTTGGATTTAAAAATAATGTTTATACAGATTGTACTATAATAGAAGAATTTTAAATTCAATGAATACATACTAAAATATTACTTTCTTGAAAATGTTTTAATTTTTAAATGTCCTTTTCCTTTAGGTTGTCATTATCATATATATATGAGTGAAACAATTACATAAATTTAAGGAATAAAAAAAGCCATATGTATGATAATTGCATTTTATTTTGTTTTTTTTTGTTACTTAAACAAATTATAATTTGAAACGCTTACATAATTTTTATTTTCAACAAAATCCATAATCCTTGTCACCTCCATAATAATTTTTACTTTTGTCAATATATCCTTGAAAATAAAACTTCATCTTCTTGTTTTCACAGCATTAAACGGTGCTGCCGGACCTTTAAAACACGAGAATACAGTTGTTCGTGTAGATACCAACATAGCTGCTGGTAAAACATCTTCATCAGGTCTTCCATATACCGCCATTGGATCGGTTATTGGTGCTATTCAAAATACTAACATTCAAAATCAGCCTACAACTGTTGGAGGTAGTGTCACCAATCAATCTATTGTCCCAAGATCTGGTGGACCTATTATGACACCTGTTCCTCCATTATCTAATGCTTCAGGTACAAAAAATATTTTAAATATTTTTTTTAATTAATTAATTTTCTTTTGGAATGCTAAATATAATGATTTGTATATATGAATTATATGTGGTTAATTTTATTTCTGCACTTTTCACTATATTGTAAATATCTATTTTTAACAAAAATTAATACCTTTAAAATTTTCAGTAAAAAATTTTCTATAACAAATTTTTGCATGCTCCTTTGAAATATGCAGTCAATATATATAATTTATAACTTAAATTTTGCATAATTTAAGCTTTTTAACTTCGACACATTTTTACAATTAATGTTATATAAGAAATTACTTAATATAAGTGTATGGTCATATGTATATAGTTGTTTCGAAACTTTAGGCATATTCTTAAATACCACTTATTGCACAAAACTTTTATCAAATGTTAGGTATTTTTGCAAGCTGTTATGCTATGTTGAAGTAATTAAAATTATTAAATATTTTTTGTTGATTACTTTAGTTGTACATATTCTCTATTATGATAGTTGGTTATTTTAAATATGCTATAAAAACATATTTTAATTGTAAAAATTTTTTTAATTTCTTCACAAAATATTTAACATAAATAATTATTTTAGTTTTGAAGCAAGAGATTGTTAGAGTTACTCAACAACTCCTTGATGCAATTACCTGCAAAGATTTTGAAGCTTACTCGTAAGTACTCAATGTATTTATACTGTTATGTTTATTAATAAAATATATATTTTTAGTAAATTATGCGATTCCTCAATGACTTGCTTTGAACCTGAAACATTAGGAAATCTTATTGAAGGAATGGATTTTCATAAATTTTATTTTGATACAAACTATGGTTCTGGAAATAATTCAACATCTTCTACCGTTACGACATTTAGAAAACAACAAATTCACACAACATTACTTAACCCAAATGTACATTTAATGGGAGAAGAAGGTGCTTGTATTGCTTATATAAGGATTAACTCAATTTTTGGATAAGTAAGTTCTTCATTTAACTGTCATTATAATACTTCCTTTAATATTGTTTTTTATTGTAGAAATGGAGAAGCACATACAAGACAGGCACAGGAAACAAGAGTTTGGCAGAAGAAAGCTAATCGTGGATGGGTTTGTGTTCATGTTCATCGTAGTGGAGCATATAATTAGAATCTTACTAAAATGGTATAACATCTCTAAAAGAACATCATTTCTTCTCCTTACTTTTAATACAATAATGAAATTAATTTTTTTATCACCCGGAAATTTTTAATTTAGTGATATATGTTATACTTGTGTGTATGTTAACTTTCATCTGTGACGTTTTTTGGGTCGCAATCATCAAACATAAAACTAATTTTTAAAGAGATTTTCTATAATCTTTTATTTCAACAAAAAAATATATGCTTCTTTTTTTATATTATATTTTTACTAATTAAACGTAATCATTGTGTGTATGAAAAGAAAAATTAACAATGGTTTTTGGTAATAACAACAAACAAAATAATGTTAAATGAAATTTGTTATACTTCTTATTACAAGAAAAAATATTTTTATATGGCATCCAGTTTCAAACATTGTATCTCTCTTAAAAATCAATATAATACAATAACACTTATACATTTTTATAATGTTTTTGAAACATTTATTCTTGCCATTCATTTATTTTTTTTTATAAAATCATTAAATTAATTTTCTTTTTTTATGCGAACATTTTAAATGTTCATTTTTCGAATCAACATATCTTTATTTAACTTGTTGAGGTATTGTTGATTTTATTTGCAAGGAAATTATGTTTTCTGAGATTCAAAAATCATTAAAATGAATTATTTTTGGTCATCTGAAATAGTAAGTGTTATATCTTTCAGGTGATTCTACTTATACAAAAACGAAAAAAAGATTATTTGTATAAAATACAATTTCTATGAAAAGAAGAGTTTTACGCAATGGAAAATTTTAAGATATCGTACAATATCCATTTCTAATGCACACTAAAATTGTATTACAAATACATCATATATTTTATTTGAACTATTTTCATCTTAAGTCTCTTTATTACTGCATCTCGTAGAAGTTTTTTAAAAAAAGATTCTCCCACTCTTAATACTTTTAGCTTTATAACAAAAGCAATTTATCTACGCAGTAAAAACTGTTTAATACTTGACTTTAAGTCGAATACAAGATTAATGCCTTTGTCAAATTTAGACATGTTTTATTAAAATTTGATTTCTGGAAAAAGATTAAAAAATCGTTTTTATAACAGTTTTTTTTTAAAAAGCGACAGTTTTAAGGTTAAAAATGATGTGAAACAAATCCTCGACGTAGTTATAACAAAATTTACCTATATAAAAGCATATATTTTTTATTAGAAAATGTATATATAAATTTCACCCATTTAAAAAAATGTTTTAATAAAGCCGACGTTTACTATTTAACGGTTTAACATAACGTCATCAATGTTTGAAAAAAATGTAATTTTACATTTTTATGGAAAAGAGTTTTTATGTAGCAAAACATAATTTAAAAATTTTGTAGTTACTTTTGTGCAATAGCTTAAAGAAATTTTTGGTAACTCTTATAATATATAATAATTATATTTATATTTAAATTAAAAAACTTATTACTTCTTCTTAATTTATGGCCATTTTGTTTTTAACTCATTTCTTAATGTTGAACAAAAATGAATTTGAGTATTTACTCGTTTTGTTATGAAATGATGACATAAAGAAAAAATAATTCAAGAAAAACATGGATTGCTATTTGAGAGGATAATTTTATTTTTATACATTTTTTGATATATATCAATAAAAGGATAAAATGCTGATTTATAATAATTATCCAGATGTTGATAATCTAGATCTACCACCTGGGGGACAATGACAATATTTTGCATCGTCACCTGGTACACCGGGTGGACCACTCATACCGAGTTGACCAGAGTATCCTGGAGTACCGCTAACTCCAGCCTCTCCTGGAGGACCTGATTCACCAGGAGAACCTGGTGGTCCAGGTGTTCCATCAACACCAGGATATCCTTTTACACCCGGTTCTCCCTTCATTCCTACATCTCCTTTGGGTCCTTGGCCACCACGAGTTCCATCTTGTCCTGGAACACCTTTTTCACCATTAGCACCAATCTTACCAGTTTGTCCATGTTCACCAGGAGGACCCTGAGGACCAGCAGCACCAGGCCTGCCTGGACTTCCTGGATTACCTTCTGGACCTCCCTGTCCTGGTGGACCTGGTATGCCGGGATATCCATTTTGCCCAGGTGGACCAGGAGGACATTTACGGCATCCAGAAGTATCTTTATTTTGTTCAGCAGATGAAATTCCTGGAGGACCAGGTTCTCCTGGCAATCCGGGTCTTCCTGGAAATCCATCCATACCATTATCACCTGGCTGCCCTCCTGGACCTGATGGACAACGATTAGATGTACCGCATTGGCATGAAGGCCCAGCTTGTCTTTTAAGACGTTGTCTAACTATTTCAGGTTCATCTTTAACATCCATTAAATCTAACCAAATTTGCTTCTCTAATATACGAAATTCATCAATATCATTATTGAGAATATTTTGAATATTAGTTATTTTTGAAATAAGATATGGAAGATAGAATAATGAAAGAAGAATAACAAATAAAGAAGTTATAATAGCTGAAAGGCCTGCAGATTTGGCTATACTATAGTTGGTCATTAGTAACTTTGATATTTTATTAATATGATATAACATTATATACAAAAAAAATCGTCTCACTATTATATACAAAATAAGTTATCACAAACAGTTAGAAGAAAAATAAAACCAACATATTACATTTTTATTCAACACTTTAGGGCATTATATTTCAAATTAACTTGTTTAATGTGGAAAAAAGAAAAACATAATAATATGAAAAAAACAGGATTTTAGCACGTTGTGTATTTTATTCCTCATACAAAAAAATAATTCAGATAAAATTAAAAAAAATAATGAAGCTTATATTCAAAAGTCATTGGGACTGGAGAGTCACTAATTTAAATAACCAAATACCATCTGCTGTCAAGTAAATTGTATCATATATATATTAATTTTTTTAGTTGATCTCCATGTTTATCCAATCCAAGTATTTCTTAATAATGCATTGATGTCATGTTCACTAACTCTTTTAATTCCATGTGGACGATATTGAAGACGCTGACCTAATAGGTAAGAGGGGTATGATTTGTATGGTATATTATAATTATCTTCTGAAGATAAAGGAATTTGTTGAGAGTAGAGTGGTGAAATCTCATCATCGTTATACTTTAAACTTCTGACAGGTTGACTAATGTAGAAAAAAATTATTGAAGCAAGAACAATGTAAAATAATTTCTGCATCATCCTAAAAAATGAAAGTATTAATATTAAATTTTTAACAACAAAAAAATAGGACAATAAAAATAATAATGTGATATAAAGATAGAAATGTTTATATAAACAACTTTATGACATGAAAACTTATCAAATAAAGTTCATTCATAGAAATTTTAAGAGAACAAATAACCAAATTAGCTACAACTTTTGTTAAAAAGAAATCTTTTTTAACATCAGAATATAATAAATTAGTTTAAATTGCCGTTTTTGTGTAATATTACACTTATGATATAGGATTTATATGAGTAATTAATATCATGCATCTATCTTCTTCAAACTAAAGGAAATGTTAGGCATTTTGTAAATTAAGAATGAGAATAAGTTCTCAATAAAATTAGTATAGAAATATAGATATCAAAATGCAGACATAATTGGTATATAATTCAAACTTTGATACTGAATTGTTGTTTATATAGAGTCTACTTGTTCTTTGAGTCTTATCATTAATTTAAATATCGATACCGCCTAAATAATATACTATACAAATATCAATCATTTCTATTATACAGGATGTTATAAATGCTCCATAGAATGATTTTTTTATCTTTACGCTGCACGAATTTTGTTCCTAGATAGTAATAAAAAAAAATAAGGAATGCAAGATGTCATAATAAATCTTTGTCGAATTTCAAAGAATATATAAAAAAAAGTTTGTTGAGAAAATTGGTATTTTGTAAGATAGCATTCTTTGAAATACTAATACTTTGAAAATTATTTCCTACAATTATATAGGAACAATTATTGTAATGTTATTTTATTACTTCATTACAGTAAACTTTTTGTCTAAAAAATAGCCTTAGTATATTCTTGAATTTTAGAAACATATTTTTATAAGAGTACTCCTTACAACAGAAAACAGTATAAATATTACATTTCATCAAGAATAAATAGTTTTAAGAAGTGGAAAAAAAAATATATCGATACATAAAGATAAAATTTTAAAAAATGAAGATGATATAATAGAATAATAAAGAAATAAATAAGAAAATTTTTAATTAAGATAAATGTTTATTAGCAAGTATTTGAAAGTATACATAAAATAAATTATCATTGTCATGAATCATTTGTTACGTGTTAAGAATTAAATTGTATACACAGAAGGAATTACTTAATTTCCTTTTGAATATTAATTTTTTTATTCTATAATTATAATTATAGAACATATATCTTGGTACTTCTAATAGAAAATTTTAACTATCACATTTACACGATGGTTCAAGTTTCTTATGATGGAATTCTCTTTTATTATTAATCCATTTCGAAGGAAAAGATTGGAAAAATGAGAAGGCACACTAAAAAGTGAGAATTATTAAAAATATAGCAAATTTAAATGTCCTTTATAAACATAAAATTAATTATTTACAACTTACATTTGATAAATCTGAAAATTGAATATTCCTATTTCTTTATACTTTCTAGTATGTGGTGAGCATCAGAAAATGTCTTACTCTCCAAAAGATCATTTTCACACATTTTAAGTAATGCCAATGCAAATCGAAATATAACTTTGTTTCCTTCATTTAAAAAACAATCAAATATTTTAAGATATAACTCATGAGATAATGAATCTATAAAAACAGTCATAAACCATTTTAAAGAATATAATTGAAAATCAACATCTAGATATTTTAAATGATTAGCTAAGCGAGGCAATTTTTCATTTACGATTTCTGAAAAAACAGCTTGATCAATAATAACACCTAGTAATTTTTCATTATAATAATCTTTTGGTTGTAGATTAATACAAGCAACCAAAAACCAAAACGCATCTTCTTCTTCTAAGAATAGTAATCCAAGTGCTGCTAATCTGTTTAGTCCTTGACAATACCCAATATCTGTATTATAATACCTATATGCATATAATATTCTCCTTAATTTAGGTATTTTTCCACCATTAAGACTACAAAAATATTTATTTGATGGTAATGTCCTCGTTAAATCTGAATCAATTAATCTTAATATTGGATCTGTGTAATTATCTTCACCCAGTAAATCTATATCACTAGCATATAAATCAATATCTTGTTCTTTTGCTTTAGCTAACAAATTTTTATAGTATTTCATACCAACTTCATTTCTTATCTCACCAACACATTTATTGACCATAACTAACCATAATTGTGATCTATATGATTCAGGTATTGATGTTCTAACTAATTTTTTATATTCCTCCTCGTATTTCGGTGTAGTATCTGGAGACTTAAGCATAAATTCATCCCATTTAATTATCCAATCTTTGTAAAATTTACTTTGCTCTGTTTTTAACTTTGTTTCTATAACATCAGCTTTTTGTGCCATACATTTAGCAACATTCATTGAATTATTGTCAATATTTTCATTAACATTTGTAATAACAAATCCTAAATTATTACATGCCTGTTTATAACCCCGTTCATCTTTATTTTCCGTAAAAAAAGAACTATTCAAATTTGAATTTGCTTCCTCATAAACGACTTCATAAATTTGATTTTTAACATCATCATACTCAACAGGATTAGAGAGATGATTTAACAATAAAATATATCTACTTTTTAGACGATAATATGATGCTTCAAGATTAAAATTACGTTGTCTTAATTCGTCTTCCCTTTTATGTGATTGATCAAGTTGACTTTCCAATAATAATATTTGCTCTCCCATATTTGTGACAACCTCCATATAATTACGTAATTTAATTTCTAGTTCATTAACATCTGTACATTGAAACTCATTAAATGTTTGAGACGATTCTGTAACGCAGGTATTATCGACTTCAATACCCTCAGTCAGACCCTCATCCTCATATATAACATTCTCATTTTGTTTTATGCACTTCTCAAAGGAAGACGGATAAAATTTTGTTGGTGGTGTTTTAGATAATTCATCTTCAAAAATACTTTTAACATCAACACATTTAATATTGATTAAATGATCAATCCACTCATTTTTTTCATCAACATTCTCAGCTTCTAATGTCAAAACGTTCTTTTCATTATGTAATTCAAATGCTTTATTATTTTTTGATGAAGAACTTATTTTAGTGTTTATTAATGGAAAATTTTCCTTGTGGTATCATATCATTACTAGATGAGAACCAAAAATAAAAATGGTTGTTCACAAGATGATACAAACCAATATTTTTTTTTTGTGTTATAAAAAATACCATTTATCTAGAAGAAAATATAAAAATTTGGAAGATTATGAAATATTAAAATCATACCTTGTATAGGTATCCATTTAATCGAGTAATTTTTGCCTCTATACCAGAAGTAGTATTCTCGTTATTTTGATTACTCATTAATCTATAATGAAAAAAATAATAAGATATAAATGTGGGTAGATAAAATAATAATATTAACGAATAAAAATGTAATTCTCCATGGTTAAAGTTTTCATCCTATATATATTTTGATGATGCTCACATTCACATAGATTATATCAATTATTTACTATAAAAGTTTACTATATATTCGTATATAACAAGAATTTTATGAACTACAACCAGAGTCATAGAATAATATATTACAAAAATCGTTTTGAGACAGTCAACAACTTTGTAAATATTAATATAATTTTTTAAAAAAATACATTACTAAAAACATTTTTTCATAAGAAATATTGTTTGGTTAATTTTTTTATTATTTGTTAATACATATATGGAATATAATTGACTATTATTTTAAAAATTTTTAAAGGGTAATTGAAAAAGCGCATTTGATTGAACATTTAATAGTTGATGATATGAATGTAATAAAAAATCCATATACTTAGATAAATCACGTTCAAAAATGAATATTTAAAATAAAGATATTCTAATGAAAGTGTTGTACTTCTTCATGAATATTTAAAATATTAGTTTTTGAAATTTAGTTAGAAGTTGTGATCCTTTAACTCACATTTACATTTAATTATTATGATTACAAAGCAAAACTTCTAAGTACAAAGAAGATACTAAATAAATGAATCGATCAAATATTGTTTAACATTTTGATATACGAGAAATATGTATGCATGATAACAACTCATCGAAAGACTATTACAGTGTTAAATGAAAATGTTTATGTTAATTGATAGTTTTGAATTTATGGGTCTTTATAAAAAACGATGTAGAAAATCATATGTTGAGAAATTAAATGTTACTTAGTAAAGAAATATTGTAACTCTTTGTTTTTTGATTGATGATTTTAAAAAAAATGGAATTTTTATCTAATGGTTGTAAAAATAAAAAACAAAATTTATACTGTTTACGTTTTAGCTGATATTGAGAATAAATAAAAATTTCATTTCGTGTGTATACATTACATGGTGACTAAAAAGGCTCTCTTGAGCACTTATAGAAAACTAAAAAGATTCATTCAGATGGTAAAAGATTATACTAATTTTTAAAGCTAGAAATTTCCAAAATTTTCCTCAATTTTTAAGCTATTGGTTTTTTATTTAAGAAGGAAAGTTATTAGAAGAAGATAAATTTTTGGTTTAAAGTTAATTTAAAAGTCATATGCTTCAAATTACATTTAATTCAGAAAAATAAAAAATAGAGCAAATTTAAGCGCATTGAAAAAATTGACCACTAATTAATCATATCACAAGAATAAGTCTTAAGTTAGAAACGGCATTAACACTATTCAACGAATCATAAAATATACCATATTCTTACAATGAAAATAAAACAATCGGAAATAATTTACAATCGTTTCTTTCTCTAAAGGGCATAGGAATTGTTAAAATAATGATAGGAAAATGAATATTTGAATCAAACACAATTGGGGCAAAAAATATATTTTAAAGGAAATGGATAACTTTGAAATTTGTCACTGTTCAATGTATCATGAATCAGATGATGTCATTATTGTTTTACCTGAATATTTTTAATGTCTTATAATAATTTTTTAATGAATATATTTTTTATACATTTTTCTATTTTAAATTGTTTGTCTCAATTAATAAATTTTTTGTCTTTATTTTATTATATATTTACAGATAATCTGATTTTTTTAATAGTAAATCACCCATTTATTTTATTCAATCACAGATGTGATCACAGTTAATTATTTTTATTCATATGTCAATTATATCTGTCTATTAAACCTTTTCTTAAATATACACAACATAAAAAACAATTTAAAATTACTAGTGATAATTTCTTGCTATATGAAGTAAAATTTGATAGTTAATTTTAGTTAAAAAATTACATTAAATTGACTTATGAATATATATAAAATACAAATAAGATTTTATATTTTTTGGAAATAAATTGTAATTATTAGATGTTTTTATATGGTAAAAATATTTAAAGATTTGTAATGATGTCACCAAGAAGTTAATATATATATTATAGCACATTAGATATTTTTGTTGATATCTTTTGTTAAAATATGTGAACCTGAAAGTTGGAAAACATTTTTTATTGTTTCGGAAGTTGATTTATTTTACAAAACATATGCATGTTAATAGTGAAAAAAATTGATAATATATTTAAAAAACTGAAGAACACTTTTTTCCTAAACACAAAAATTTTTATTTAATGTTTTAATATATAACATTATTTAAATTTTAGTCAAAAAAAAAGTTATAGAAAAATTACTTTAACTTTTTTATCGTTAAATAATACTAATATTCTAGAATATTAAATGTCCATAAAAGGATAATAATATTTTGTACTTTATCAAAAATCTTGATACAATTAATAATGACTACTTTAATTATAGTAATTTTGAATTACAAATTTTCGATTAATTATTATTTATGTATATTTTTACATTATGTCTTAAATATTTTATATTTAATATGTAGAAATTTTGCTACGATTTTAATGTAAAAGGGTCGAGGAAAATTTTTATATAATTGCATAAATTTTTAAGGTTTACATTCGATTGTACAATTATTACTCCGGAATTTCAAAGTAAAATTAATCGTGTTTGTTATGAATAAAGTTTATAGTTAATAATATTTTATTAATTTCAATAATGATGTTAAAGCGTGTAAATTGTGCTGATATATTTGTCACCATTTTCTTATTCTGTAATCCTGGTGGATACTTCGGGAGCCTTGTAGGCTTCCGGGCTTTTACAATACATACAACACGAAACTTTGTACGATAGTTTATTTAAGCAAGGGGGAATTAGTATAAAAATAAAAGTAAAGGTAACAATGTTATATTATAACTGTGATTCATCAACTTCGTGAAATATTCTCCTTCCGTTCCTTATATAGTCCTCAAGGTGAGAGTGTGTTTCATCTTCTAGTTTTTTACATAGTTTGGGTGTTGATGTACATACATTTAGTCTGATACAGCATTCCATGTTCACAATTCCAATCAATTGCATTAACTAATATTTTTTTATTGAGTTAGATATGAAATCAAAAAATTTTAATGATATATCCAATCTTATTTTTTGGGTTAATATTCAATAAAATTAATATATTAAGTTGTTGCAAAAAATTCTGTTGTTTTATTCAGTGATACTATATATCATAAAAAAAGTACTATTAAGAATTATAGAAAATTATGTTATCTTAATAACTATGTATTTCTACTTTTAAGTTTATAATTTGTATAATCACAATATATTAGTCATTTATTGTACTTTTTTTCTAAAGCATGGACGTATTTAGGAGTTATCCTAGGCACTGTACACCAATCGGCTTCAAATAAAACATAAGACAATTGATACTTCTAAGCATTTACATTAAATATCGACAAAGGTGTAGTAGACATTAGAATAATGCAAAGATTTTTCATTAATTTTCTAGACAAAAAAATGAATATTCAAGTAAAACTCATAAACATGAAGAAACTTTCCCTTCTAATAAAGATTTTTAGATCTAATCAGTTGCAAAGCAATTTAAGCCTTCTATAATGTAACATCTTACTAAAACTGGGAAAGAAAAATTAAAAAAAAACAAGAAATTTGAAAAATGGTAAAAACATTGTTCTTCAATATGACAACATATGGTGTTGAAAGACTAAAAAAAGATTCATGAGCTAAACTTTAGAATTGTCTATCTAACCATTGCCTATTTTTGTAACCACACAACTTTTTAAATCATAGATGCTTCAGTAAAATTGATGAAGTAAATATTAATTTCTCTAAAAATTTATGAATTCATCACATTTGGAATCAATAAAGTGCCTATTAAAGGAAAACAAATTGTAGATAACGATGAATGACATGTAGTAAATTTTATAAGTGACGACTATACTAAACTTATAACTTTTATTGGAATCTTAAGAAAGTACAGTAACAATACAATATAAATAAGAACATCGTGGCCACATACATTAATTAATAAAAACATTACATAAAAAATAGTGACTTATGGTTTACAATATATATGATGATTAATATAACAAATGTATAAATTAATAAATGATAAAATATTAAAAAACTTTTTTATATATAAAAACTTATCTAAACTTTAATTTTTAGATTTTTACCTTTTCTTTCTTACTATAAGTTAAATTTTTATAAGATATATATTGACGCGTTTTTCTAGGTCCTTTTGAGAGCCAGATATTATATATTAGATAAGTAAACTGATTATTTTATTTAATAGAAATAAAAGACAATTTTAGATATATGGAATTTCAATGAAATCTTAAATTATAATTATTTAGGCCCACTAAAATTTCATAAAGGAGATTGGTGAGTAAGATAACTTACATTTATTACCAGTTTTAACTTGTAGCCCTTTGAGTTTTTCCAGCACACAAGTATTAACTCAAACCCCTAAAATTGGCAAGTATATTAAATTGTGAAATAGCTTATGAAATTACAACAAAATGTAAAATAAAATGATTTCAAAATTTCTAAGCTTATATACCAAATCTTTTGATTGGTGAAACGTAATTTCATTGTCTAATCTACCTAATTTTCCTTCGAGATATTAAAGATCACATTTAAAGATATTGTAAAAGTATATGATATTTTTCCAAAACTATCTTACTTATATCACAAATTAAATAAATTTATTATTAAAATGATAACGTTTCGAAGTATGTGTATGAAAAATAAAAGAATTTTTGTACCACCCTATTACATAAAAGATTATTTTTTAGGTAAGGAATAAAAAGGACTATGTCGTTGTTTTAAAATAAATCTTTATACAACTTATTCATTAAATTGTTCAAAAGTATTGATATTTCATTTGATTAATATGAAAATATAGCGAAAACACTTTTTTGTTTAATTAGTAAAGATTTTTTATATTTTATGTGTATAATTTATAAACATGAGGTTATAAAATAATTATTGATCTTTGTCTACAACATAATTTCTATAAGATTATGCAAATATACTAAATGAAATTATATAAAATACCAATAATATAATTTTACGTACATTCTTTTATTAATAATAAAGCAATTTAAGATATTATTTTTAATAATTTAAATATGTATTACAATAGCTAATAACGTATGCTTTCAATTTAATTTAATTTTATATATTATTTAGACTGTTAATATTTAAAAAAGTAAAAAGAAACCATCAAAAAAACCACATGTAACAGCATCTAATTCTAACAATTTCAAATTTTAAAAAACAATCACATATTTTATAAAGAGTACATTTTTAAATTCATTTAGAATTGTAAAGGATATTAAATAAATGGAAAACGAAACATGTTTTAATTTTATTGATACAATTCATTCTTCATTTGTAAATATAATAATTTTCGAATTCGGAGAAAAATATACAGCTTTTGCACAGTGTAAGGATAAACATGTAATTTTTAGTATTCATGTAAATAAAGATTGCATGTTTAGAAGTAGTCTTCGAAAATTTATCTTCAAAAGTCTTGAAATGAAGTAGCAGATGGAAAAGTGTTTTCTGAATAAAGCATACGGCCCTGTACAGGAAAATTTTGAAGAACGAAACATTGCAGATATTCTAAGAGGATATAAATGTAAACTTGAACATTTAAATAAGACATCATATTTCTTAGAACAGCAGTAATGTGTCTCGAATAGAAAATACAGTTGAGAAATGTAAAGGTGAAATTCTTTTACCAACTGTAATTAATCCCAAAAATTTGTAATCAAATTTTATAATTATATTTTACTATATTAATATTTTGTATATTTTAGAAAGAAAAAGTAACATATTAAGATTCAGAAGCCAACAAAATAATTATTAGTAAGAAAATAATTTAAGGGTAAAAAATAAATAGAATTTTAAACAATTAAGGTAATTATTGTAGTTGGCCAATTTTACCATAATTTTATTTTAAATTGTGTTTGGAAAAATAAATAGAGGTTGATTTGAAGTTCCTTGTGTATCCAATATTTTTTAAAAATAATACTGAACCATATTCTTTTGGATATTATAATAAAAATAATCCAAAAACATCAATTATAAAACCTAAGTACCTGGAACAAATAGATTATTCTGCAAAATTATCTTTTTTAGAAATCGAAGCTTTAAATAACAAAGATGCGCAAAGATTACAGTAAAAATGAACACCTAAATATTTTATCAATAACGGGTAAAGAAAAATAAGATAATGTGCTAGATTTTAATGCTTATTTTTTTGTACAGGAAAACAATGTCAATATTTAGAATAATCAAAAAATCCAAAGGATTGTGGATCTCAATCAACAACAGCATATTCAACAGTGAACAATAAAAATTAAGATTTCAATAAAAATTGATATTAAAATATTAATCCTTAATCAATCCTAAATGAACGAAGAAAAAAGTTCAATAAAAATTTACACCACTTTGTTCTATATATTAGGATTTTAGTAGATATGAAAATGTTGAAATTTAGTATTTAAGTGATAAATCAAAAGACGGAACAATTCCATGTAGATATATAAGAAATTGTACAGTAAAAGGTACAAAGGCTTTAGTATATACTTCTAAAATACACTTGGGATTCAAACTAAAATTGGAATATATAGAAATAAAGAAATAAAATTTTTAAAAAAATTGAGAATAAAGTTCTTTCATTGTAAAAAAAATTATTTTCACTAATTATAATATTAAATAGTAAAAATTAACTTTCTTGACTTTGTTTGTAGTTAAATAACAATTATTTTTGCATTTCTTTGTGTAAAATATTTCTTTGAATAAATAAACAAAGTCTTTTTTTTCTAGTTTATTAGTGATGAATTTAAAATTAAATTTTTGATAATAACATATACATTCCTAACTATATTGAGATTTAGTGTACAAAAAAAAATCTTTACTATCATATAATTACTTTGTTTATGTCTAAAATTTGCATCGTTTTATGCATTTAGTTATTTTCATTAACATCACAATAGAAAATTTCACATAATTGACTTTAACAATTTACAATAATGCAGCATTTTTTATACTTTATCTTGTTTTGTATCCTTTTCTGAATTCTAACAAGTGATCTTGCTACTGACCTTCAAATAATTATATCATTTTATCAAGAGCTTGTTAATATTGTCTTACTATTTTTATTAAAAATACTATTTTTTAGAGATTATATCTAATTTAAACTAATTTGTTTTTGTTCTTAAAAATAAGTTCTGATTTCAAATGAGTATTACGTTACAGACTCTCCCAATGATAAAAAGTTTTATTGTATTTTAAGGTATTTGAAAAATTTTCCTGAAATGCCAAAGAAGAATTTAGATGATGACAAGAAATATTTACTAAAGAAACTCAAAGAAATGCTATTAATATTATTATAACTAAAATTCTAGTTGATAAGCTTGAAATAAAAAAGGCGCTAACAAGAGAAGTAGAATAAATACAGTACTTTGTGGAGTGTTAAATGATAAAAATGATTATGAATTTGATAAGTTAGGAAGCAGATTACTTATTGTAGTAATTTTAAAGAAAAAGCAATTATAAAATATAGATTGAATATCTAAAAGATTATTAACAAAATTAGAACTTTATTTTTGAATAAAAATTATTGTTTAGTTTATACATTATCAATTCTTTTTATTAAATAGTATTTTAGATATACTTTGCTTATTTAATAATGCAAAGACTATTCTTACTTATTTTTCAAAATATCAATCTATATATCTCAATTTTTGGTCATCATATATGCATGTAATTATGATGTGCAGAACGTGATATTTTAATATTATTGTTTGATTTTTAATAAACATAATTATTCCTGTGAAATTAAATATTGTTAAACTTTAATCTTTAAAACTAATAGATAAATGATTTGTTTATAATAATTCATGTTATAATTTTTTGTATCTAATTCGATTATCCACCATGATACTTGGTAAAGATATCGCTGATTGTCCATTATCATAGTAAATTATATACATTTTTTTTATATTGCAAAAAGTACAATATCTTAAGTGCTATAACAGAAATAAATAGCTGTTAAATTCCTATCTGAGAGATAAAAAAAGTACCGATCTGCAGTTTCCGTAGAATACGTTTTTCATTAAAATATAACTGATTTAAGTTGATAGCATCTTCTATAGTAATTTTATATGGTAACAAAATTGTCCCTTTGCATATTTAAACAATAAAAATTGTTTCCTAGATATTGATTCATACAATATTTTTGTGATATAGGAGGCTTTAATGTTTACAAAAAGGTGCACACATTTTTCAGAGAAATGATAATCACCATAAAAGTTACTACAATCGTTTACTAAATATTTACGATCATCACATTCTTCAACATTAAAATATTTGTTCTTTCAATATATTTACTTTAGACTTCTATAATCACTATTTAAATAATCATACTTTAACTAGTAGAATCATTATATAAGGATTTAAATTATATGAATAAGTGAAAATGTATCATTTATATCAATTATTTTTAGAAGTTATAATAGTATCATAATTAAAGCTTCTAAAATTATTTTTTCTTCCAGCTTCCTTTTTATTAAACGTTTAAAACAATATATTAACTTTATTAATTAAACATTAACATAATTATTTATACTCAATGTTTTATTTCAGGAATCAATTCTAATGGAAAGCCAGTGAAAAAAATGCAATAATCTATACTTGTAAAAAATATCCATAGGTTTGCCGTACAAATTTGATGTAGATTTAACTTTCAAAATCATCTAAGAAATGTCTTACTAAGAAAATATAGCATTGTAAAGTTTAAAAATAATGCATAATTATATTTGGTAATTTAGTTTTGGTTCATATAATTCTTTTGCGATCAATATGTTTTTTATATGTTTTCTTTATCGAATATAAGATAATTGTTTTAATATTTATGATTTACATCTCGGTCAACACACAATATAGCTAATATAAAAATTAATGGAAATTTTATTTATTTGAAAAATAGAATAAAATATTTTTTACTATTCTCTTATATACAAAATTATTTCTAAATTTATACAAACGAAATAAAGAAAACCACAGTTCTGACAAATTTTGACTAAATGTAATATAATGTTTCGTCTGATAAAAAATATAATTTTACTAAAATTTAAAAAATATCAAGAAACAACAATAATATATTGGAGCACCTAAAATGTTAAGTTCACGCATAATTTTGACGTTTTGAAATAGTGTAACTTTTATTTTATCTTGATATTTTTTTATTATATCATGATCATATTTGAGTCTTACTTATTCTCTGATAATACATTTCAAACCATATTATTAGGATTTGATTTCATGCAAATTTGTAGACTTTTTAACAAAGATCATTTTTTAAATAATATACTAAAAACAAGGGATATAGAATTTTAAAATTTCATAAAAATAATAACGGAAAAGTAACAAGTTGTATGTCATGCAAATTATTAAAAGTTAGAATTTTTTTAATTGTTCGTCCTTAGTAAAGTAAAATATTTAAAAGCTAATTTTTACTATAACTAAAAATGCATAATGTTTTACATAGAAAAAAAAGAAAGGACACAGATTTGCAAAAAATGTAATAAATTTGTCCCACCAAATAAAATTCAAATTTTCTTTATTTGCGACTAATTTCGTCGCATTATTTCGCATATGAGAAAAACATAGATAATTAAAAATTCATTAAACATGAATTATTTTATAAAAATCAAATATTTTTAAAAGAACTTTCTTGTAGAAATAAAAGAAAAAAAATACAATATTTGTTAAATAACAACAACATTTATATTTTATTTGTTAAATAAAAAATATAGTATAAATTAACAAATTATATTATATTTAAGCTATAGTTATTTATTTTAAAATAAAGATTATTAAAAAAGTAGCTTTTTGTATTTACAGATATTTGTGCCATTTTAAATCAACGTAGAATAAATTTTTTAGCCTTTTAATGTTTTCTAAAACAAATATATTATATTGGTGAAAACAATGGGCTGAAGTTTTTATATAAAGTTAAAAAAATTTCCACGCACGATATTAAAAGTTAATTTTTTTCTAAACATTAGTTTTTAGAAATCATTTGTTTTATATTATAATTAGACATAAAAATATCTTCTGAACATGGTTTACTGAAAAATTATTATTAACAATTTTATTAAAATAATTGAAAAAATCAACACCAAAATTTTTTCCAGTAAATTAATGGAGTGGTTTAAATATTCTTTATAAACTAGAAAATTAAAAGCCTATTTTATATAAAATTTAAAACAAATATTTCTCGAAATTAAATGAAATATTCTCTTTCAATCCAATGGTTCACTAGCTTTTCTCAACATTAGAAGAAAAAGTTTTTATCAGTTTTTTCGTTTATATAGAGTCGTCAAACCAAATAAATTTATTATTACTTTATTTAATATTATAAAAACGCTAACAATTATTCCTACATGTGAAATCGCATGAAAATGAGCTATCATTTTTTTAAATAATATGACTTTGTTCTTTATTTTTGTGAACATTTTTAGAAAATGAGTTATAATATTTTTAGAAATAAAAATTGTTTTTACTATATGTGCATTTTTATATTGTAAACACAATTACAATCGAAACGATAGTTTTAAATTTTGATTTTATTCACATACCTTTTACTATCACATCTTTGATTAAAATGAAGAACATAAAATTTTCTCTAATGAATTTTAAAGTTTTTAAAAGAATATTGCTTACCTTTTGTTTTACATTCAAATACGGAGCAAACAATTACTTTAAAAAATCTATCATCTGCATATTCATGCGTATCTCTTAGATCATCCAAATATCTTGATTTTTCAACCTTTCTATTACAAAATTGGTAGTCAACATATGAATTAATTTATCCATTTTTGGACTGTATAAATAATAAAATAAAGAAATATTAAATTAAAAACTTTATTAAATTATAATACAAAAAATTATACAATTGTTAAATATTACTTATTAAATTAATTTTTAATATTTAATAGTGTTCGTAATATCATTATTTTACGTTCTTCACGGAGGAATTCGTCGCTTAATTCTTTAAAATTTGAATAAATTTTGACATTTAAATAGCGTGGGACATTTTGTTACATTTCAGATAGATTTGACAAAATTTGTCCTTTTTTTTCTTTTGTGTGTATAGTTAAAAGATTTCTATTTCATGATATTTAAAAAATAGATAGGAAATATATTAAATATTCTAAAATTATCAAAACTTTTAATAATAACTTGTTAAGTAAATAAGTTAACTTAATTTAACTTTTAAAATGATCTAAAGTCGAAAATCTACAACGTTTCTTATAATTTATATTTCTTTCATGGAATTTGTAAAAAATAATTATACGTTCCAAAGCAAAAAATAAATATTACTATACATTTTCATCTTGAGAATGAGCAACACTACAAATGTAAAAATTTAGATAAACTTAGATGAGGCATTCTCTGCATGAATTTTTTTAACTATAATTTCTACTACATTATTTTTCTTCTACATAACAAAGCCAGTTTTAACTATTATAAATTGGTGTTTTATACTATCAACAGTGGTTGGTAAAATAATATTTAAATTTTTTCACTAGTTTTATAAATGTTTGCTATTTTTTGTTTGTTTTTAAAACATATGTAAAACATTTAAGAAATTACTTTTATAATTATTTTTCTGCATGTTTTTCAGATAAAACAGTTTTATATAGTTTACATAACCAAGCGACGAATTATTCTTTATTTAATAACGATTATTTGTATAGTTTTCTACAAAAATGTTTATTTAGTGTAGCATATAATTTTTTCCAAGAAATTTAGTCTGCTTCATTGAGAATTACTTAATTGTGAGTATCTTATAAGCATTTAGGGATATATTACTAAACTTTATAATAAAAAATATCGAATACAAGATAAAGATATGATATCAAAAGAAATTTTAAACTCAAAGCATATATCATTTAAGGAAAACTTTATTAAGACGGTGTATTTTGTTAGTATGATAAAAATTATTTATATTTAGTGATAATTTATCAAGAAATTAATCTAGATTGTTTTATTGTAACAGATTAATTAATATTTTTAGATAATATTCACAATATATACATGACCGATAATGGCACGAAAATTTCTAGCTCAAAAGAAAACTATTATTTCCTTATATAAATCTATATCAATAATTAAATATATTAGCAATCTATATTTTATAAGCATAAAAATAATTTTTTTAATAAAATATTTACATAAATTTTTTGCCTTACTCAAGTAAAAAATGTTAATTAAAATATTTTATTTATTCTCCTAATAATACGTTAAAAATAATAGATATAATACAGAAGTACGTAAATTTAACAATTGTTTAATAATATTTTACACTTTGTTAAATATTTTTATATTATTTCGGAAACAGATTTATATACGGAGAATTTGATAAATAAAACTTCACATATTTACTTTGTAACATCATTTATTGTTTATATAAAATAATTTTTTATTAAATCAACCATTAAGAATTTACATTGATTTTTAGACGAGAAAATTAATTTCGATTGTCTTCAACTATACTTAAATTTAAGATATTTACATGACATCCATAAAATTATGCTTCACATCTTCTTGGCTATTAGATAACAATGATGTTATATTATATTTCAAGAGAAACCAAAGTCATTAAATGACAAAAATAGTGCGCTACCTACAAAGCATCCTGTATTTACTATAAATAAATCAAGAGAATCACAATCTCTAGAATAAGGTATATCAACATAAGTACAACAAATTTACTTTCATAAAAAGGAATTAAAAAATTTTATTTTAATTATTCTTAATATATATTACTAAGCACGACAAATAAAATTGATCAAAAAATTAAATGATAGTTTACGACAAAACTATTTGAAACACTAGTAATTAATAATAATATATACCATCAGAAAAAAATATAATAGTTAAAATAAACATAATTTAAATATAAACTTTTTGTTTGAAAAGTATTATATATAAAGATATACATTTTTTTTTCTAAAATTATATATAGTCTTCAGTTTTGAAAAAAAAAACCCGCAACAAAAATATTTTTGACTACTTTTTTTGAGAAACTACCAATAAAGGTAGAAAATAAATTTTTCGTCTTTTTTTATAATCGAGATCGTCTCAAAAATTTTTGATATACTAATAACTTTATCCCATTTTTTAAACAATTGTTGCAGTTGAACTTTTGTTTGACATATCATCTTTCATATTATTTCCATTAATTGGATTGTTACGATATGAATTTAATAATGATTCGATTCTTTGATTAGTTAGATTATGAAGTTGAAAGGCATTCTTACGCCAATCCTCATTTTTATATAATATTTGTTTGTCTCCTGCTTTTGTTAATGTGATACTTTCTGGTGCGACTTTACAATTACCAATTCTATCATATGTTGCTGGAAATGTTGTAACTTTACCTAGATTCATCGTACCATTTACAGAATTCTTCATAATTCCATTTGAATCTTTCATTGGTAATCTATTATGTTGATCATTTTTATTATTAAAGTATGTTGTCGAATTTCCAGGGCTATTGCAATTTATATGTTTATCGGCACCAATAGGTGATGTATTATTATATATAGAGTTATAATGTGAATTTGACGGTGTTGTATATGGACCACTTATTAGTGATGATTGACTTATTTGTTTAACAATCAATCCCATTTGTGTTGATGCAGCAGCAGCAACTGAATTATTTGTAGGTATTTTTTTGGTACCATTAGCAGGAGTCACTGAATTGGATCTCCCTTGCCTATTATTATTTCTTGCTACTTGTTGATCGAAAAGTGTAGGATAATGACTTTGTCGATAACTACTGATATATGGAGCAGAAGTGTGGTATCCAATATTTGCATATCTAAAAATAAACTTATATAAACATCTAATTTATATACTTACATTGGTATATTATTAATGTCATGGTAACTTTTAGATTGTTCCTCTACCTTCTCATTGTCAAGTGAATATCCTTTAACAAATGTTGTTGGTTTTATTGACACTATAGAATTTGCTCTCCTTGATGGTATAGATGGTGGTGAATTATTATTTGTCATACCAAAACTTTTTTTCACATCATATCGTTGATGATTATTATAATAATTACCTGAAGAGGAATTTGATAAGTTATAATATGTATTTTCTGATTTATCGGAAATATTTGTTATACTTTTTACATTTCCTGTTGTATCAATGCCAAAAGTTGTTCTATTGTCTTTATAATAACTTAAATCACTCAATGAACCTCTTGGTGTTGTTGGGCATGATTTTGTTACCAGTGATTTAAGACTCTCCGATGATCTTGGCATTCCTGAGTGTCCTTGCCATAAATGGCTACCAAATCTTGGTCTACTAAAATCAACACTTGATAAATCTGGTTTCGATCTTGCCATGTGGATTTTTTGTAAACCTAATTCAAGTCCTTTTAATTTCTGACTTGCTGCCTCAAAATCTCTTCTCCTTTTCTTTCTAACTGATTTATTGGTTGTTTTATCACTAGCTAATCTACTAGCAGCATCGACTATCTTCCTTCTGAAGATCAATTTCCATCTCAAGTTTATTAACAGTATCATTCTAAATAAATATTGATAACAATAAATACTTTAAAGTAAACATACTTTATTTGCGTTATTTAATATGTTATTTGATAATTTAAATGCTGTTCCAACTCTTTTCTTAATTTTTGGTTCCGGTTCACCAGGAGCTAGTGTTCTATAAATTTCTTTTGGTAATTCTCCTGTCAATTCTGCCTCTTCAATACATATATACTTTAAATCATCGAGTTTTTGTAAAAGTAACTCTTCAAGTTTATTTCTTTTATCTTTTAATCCCTTATATGCCTTTAATCTTCTTTCTTTTTCACCTTCTGTTTCAGTATTCTGAGAACCGTGTATAATACCATTAATACGAACATAAGATATAGAATCACTTTCATTTAATGATGAAGTTGTTAAATTACTCATACGACTACAAAAATAAATTTCATTATTACACATATTAAGAAAATTAAATTATCATAAATATAATGCATATAGTGACGGCAAGGTGATAAACAAATTAAAATTACAGTGGATTTAAAAATTACTCTAAATAAGAATATACATTATAATTAATATTTTAAAATGATAATTTAAGGTAAATAAAGAATTAAAAATAATATATTTATAATAGCAGGACTATAGCAAATTAATATATTGATGCTATTTAGTATCATAATTTCATGTATATAGATTGACAACTATATTCTGCGCACAATTTGTTGATTTGACTTATATTCATATTTAAAATATAAATTCTTCTCATTTTAACTGTTAAACAATACTTATCTTCTTTGAGGTAGTTATAAAATTTTGTAGTCATCGAAAGTTTTTAGCTTTAACTTCAATTGCTAAATAGTAAAAAAGAAGAAAATCAATGAAGAGATAGTAATAATAATAAAAGGACTGTCTCTATATAGTTTAACTAAATACTTTAATATCTTTTATTGAAGAAATTTTTCCTATCACACTGATAACAAAAGCTAAGTTAATAGTACTGACTAGATATATTACTTTTAATGTGAAATATAGTACAAAATGTTGATTGATAAATAGATAGTAAATAAAAATAATATCACTTTTTATTAACAATTTACTTATATATCTTTTCAAAAAAAATATTTACCATTTATAAATAACACAAGTAATCTTGATTTTTATTACCTCCTACATATATAAAAGAATAAAGCTCTACAAAAAAATTACTAAATAAAATTTGTTAATACCAATATTCAATTCACCTCTCTCACTTTTAATAATAACAGATACTTTTTTATTTATTTCATGAATATATTAAAAGCTTACCTGTGGGTTGACATTTTTGAACTGCTTTCGTTATTTGCAAATTGTGTAAGAATATTGTTTGTTAATACTCCATTGATATTTTCGATAATACGCTTAAAATCCGATTCAATACTTTGATCCTGTTCACTGTAATTCATTAAGAAATTCTAAAATTAAATTACTTAATACATGTTTAAAGAATGATTTAATTTTTAATGAAAAAATTTAGTTAATTAATTATCTCCCATTGCTTAATTATATATAAATATATTTATACTAAAATAATAAAACTTTAATGTACATCTTTTATTTTTCTTAATTGTATTTTGAAACAATTCTAGTTAATTATACATATATCATTTCAAGGTTGGGAAAAATAAAACATTTGTGTACTTTTAAAGATAAAAATAAAAAGTATATTATTTGTATAATACATACCTTATTTTTAGAATTAGACATTTGATCTAAATAAAATTGATGTTGATTGACTGCAGCATCCCAAAGTACACGACATAGTGATGATGACTCACAAAAAAAATTATATTTTTGTTTTATAACTATTGGAGTTATCATTGAATTTCTAATTGAACTATAAAAATATTTATAAATGAATTACTTTATATAAATTAAAGGCTTTTATATGATCCTACCCTGATAATCTCCCATCATGGTCATTTCCCCCTAAAATACTATCATTTATACTTGAATCAATCTCATCTATAAGATGATTATTTGGACTTGTTTCTACTTCAATATTAAAATGTTGATCAACGTAGTGAAAATTATCCAAATTTTTCCAATGAAATATTCTTTTTAATTTAAATTGTAAATCATTAGTATATTGACATATTCCACGATTATTAATTGCAAGTAAATAACTAGTATTATTTTTATCCTTAACATGATAAAAGCGACTTCCGTAAGTAAATGATTTTTCTGCTAATGTTAGAAATTTAACAACTGCTTCCCCTTTACTCATACCAATCATTTTTTGATATTCATACCCAATTGTGGTACGTAGACCCCCTGCTGTCATTTGTAATTTTGTAAGAATATTTTTTGGGAAAATATATTGATAAACTTAAAACTGAATACATATTATGACTAACATAATCACCTCGATAATATTGAAGAATTAATGCATACATATAACTATAATTATCTATCGGTAAATCTAAATACCCCCTCAAAAATAATGATTTTGCTTCTAAAAAAAACATTATAGCCGAACTAGGATTTGATAGTGTTATAAAATTAGGAACAAAATATTTGACAGCAAAATAAAATTGTAATAATGTATCTTGATTCAATATGTTTTCATTTATATACCAATTACCAGGAAGTTCACAATCAATTACTTTTTTTTCTCTTTTTAACCAAATATAATGATCTCTAAAATTGATGTAATAGGGTAAAATAAAAAATAAATTGATAAAAATAAAAAAAGTGATATAATTAAAATACTTACTTTTCATTAACATATGCAATACCAAAATATTTTAAATCTGGCTCATAAATTTGACACTGATTACCAGCCAAAATAATTAACTCCTCAACTTTTAGTTTTTTTGTTAATATTATTTCAAATTTAAAACCATTTATTAGTACGACTTCTGCCCTCCTACCTTTATCAGACATATCTTTAGAAAAAATGTTATTAAATGTTAATAAAATGGATAATAAAAATAAATTTAAGAATAATAAATCTAAAAATAATAGTATTCTTACATATAAATAATCTAATGCTAACAACAAATAGATAAAATCATATTTTATTTAAAGATTAACATAAATCATTAGAACAATTTACCCAATAAAGGAATAAACAATGTCAAATTAGTAATGCCAATGTATGTGAAAGTTCAAAATCTTAAGATATATCTCCTTATAATATTAAGATGGCCATTAATTTTAAATGTTTAATGAATCATACAATAAGTTAAAAATAATAATAAGGGAAATTAAATTAATAAAAGTAAAGAGGGCTTTAACTTTACAATTTAGTACAAGAACGCACATATAAACATTGAACCGCAATAATGCCGATGATCCTGTAATAGGAATAACACTTAGATATTTACATTAAAATAAAGGAGTATATATGTTATAAAAGTCTATGGAGAAAAAAGGAGGAAAGAGTAGGCGCGCGTGAACATTTAAACATATAGACAAGGAAATAATTTATTGTACAGAAAAGAATTATTATTATTGTATATATTAAATGTAAGACTGTCTATATTCTAACATTTTTGTCAGCAATTAATTTTTCTAAACGTTTACCATCTATTTATTATATATAATGTATAAATATAAATGCATATTATTATGATTTCTTTAAAATATTTAATTGCTAAAATATATTTAAATCTTAACAATGTAACGTAAGAAATTTATTATCATTACGATTCAAAACTATATTTTTAAAAATTCCAGTAACCTAACTATATAATAAATTAATAACTCTTCATTTTAATGATACAATAAATGTATTTATAGAAGTAAAGTTAGTAAAAAAAATTTTATGACTTGATTGTGACTGAGGACACACATATGCATTCACATAAATATATACATAACAACTCATTCAAATAAATAAAGGTTAATACAATATATCTTTTCAAATACCTTTTCTACAATTGATATATTGAACAATAAAGAAAACTTCATCCTTTTTTCTTAATATTTTTATAGATGTTTTTTTAGTGATTAATAATTTTACTCACCATAAAATTTATTGATGTAAATATTAATAAAATGATTTGTAATCATATTTACGATTAATTTTTTATAACAAATCAGCAGGATTACGCAGCAAATATATAAGGTTACTTTTCTTTTTGGTTACCAATAAAGTCAATATATATACTTCAAAAGACATAAACTAACTATTATAAAAATCAAATGATTGGTAACAATAAAAAAGACATATATCATTTGACATTTTAAAATTACTCAACTTTGTAGCAACTCATCAAGTTACTATAGTCAAAAAGACCTTTTCAAAAATAAAATAAACATTGTTAATTGAAAAAAATCTGATTACATTATATCTTTTATTTGATAAAAATTACTTATAACTAAAAAGAGTAATAATAACTTTTACTTAATAAAATATATATTATAGTAAAAAACATAAATATAATTATGAGACAATACAACTTCTTCCTGAATTTTTCTTTTTAGCTTTTTTTGGTTTAATAACAGTTGTTGGAACATTATATGATGATTTGCTTATTTGCTTTGTTAACACTTTTTGTTTATCATACATTTCCATCTTTATAAATGGATTGTTATATGGATGTTGCGTTATATTAGATTTGGGATGCCCTTTTGAAGAAATTTTACATGTATCCATTGATACGGCTAGGTAATTTGTAAGGTACTCATCATCTGGATCACTATCAGAGGAGGAACAATAATCAAGAGTTGGATCATTGTCATAATGATTCTCCTCTCCTACAACCTTTGGATGATCATACTTTGTATTATTAACTTTAGTTACATTTTGTTGTTTAGTATTTTTAGGATAACTTTTATTATCCTCCATAAAACGTACACCTTGTTTGGTGGGATGACTTGATATTGGTGGTTGAGGAGGATAATTTTTTTCACTAGCATAATAATTACAATAGGTCACTGAACTAGGGTAAATTAATGATCCACGAGATGATGAATTGGAAGAGGAACATGGTAGTAATGTTTCATAAATATTTTCACCTCCACCATCTTTTCCGTTATTTTCCTCTTCAGTCTTCACCACTACCTGTTTATCCTTTGATGATGGTAATGATTTTGAACTTTTAATACTAACAGTTGATGCTTGACTATCGAATGTTAAATTATGATTTTGTAGATTAGGTGAAGATTCATTAGAAGTTTTACTTTTAATGCCTCCAGAGTGACCATTAGATAGTAATGAGGGTACACTTGATGATGATTGTTGTGACATGGCACGTTCCATCCTACGGCATGCTTCCCTTTCACAGAATAATTGTGAATAAACAAATGTATAGCGTTTCCCTAAAAGATTTTTGTCACATACACTACAACAAAAACATCTCTCATCGGCATGCCAGTGGAAGGTACTTTGTGTGATGTGCGGCTTGTCAGAGATAATTTCTTTTTGACATGTATTACAGGTAATTAAGTTATATGAATTATTATAACAAGGTATACAAAAGGGTTGTTCATCCTTCATTAAATACTTCTGTCCACCTAACTGACAATCACATGAGACACATATAAAATGCTTCATATGCCATACATGACCTTCGGCTTCTGTACATTCATATGAAAATATTAACTTAAAAAATAGATTATTAAAAAGTTAATTTTTTTTTTATAAATTACCTCATCACATTTTGAACACCTTGGTTTAAATAACTCAGCATGATGTCTCCCACAATAAATATTCTGTTCATATTTATAATAAACTAAATCAACTAGTAATTCCTCACAATGATTACATTGAAAACACTTAGGATGCCAAAAAATATTTTTATCAAAATTATTTGCTTTTATAGCTATTTCATTTTTCTTAAAATTTCCTTTACAAAAATGGCATTTTAATGGTGATGAGTTGATATTTGGGACAAATGCTACAATCCCCCTCCCTAAACATTCATCTTCTCTCCTTTCTACAAAGCTTTGTAATTCTCTTTCCTCTGACAATGATAAATAACCACAATATTTTGCATGTGAATCTTGTGGTGGATTTTGGTATATTAGTTGTTCATTACGCCATTTTTCACCAGGAGAATTTGCATAAGGAATACGATTATCGGGAAGTGATGAGAAATACATATGAATCTGTAATTAAATAAGTTAATAACTGTAATATTTAATGAATGGTAAATAAAAATAAAATAAATTATACATATCAATCTACATTTTAAATAATCATTATTGTAACATTT
Source organism: Strongyloides venezuelensis (assembly GCA_963280985.1). Classification (NCBI taxonomy): domain Eukaryota; kingdom Metazoa; phylum Nematoda; class Chromadorea; order Rhabditida; family Strongyloididae; genus Strongyloides; species Strongyloides venezuelensis. The sequence continues at coordinate 5,841,854 of CAUJLX010000001.1, read as the reverse complement.
TAATTAAGATAAATTTATTTATATAGGAAGATAACATACCATATCTGGTTGAACGCCTTCTGGTACCCAAACATACTCCTCCAAAGAGCATCCAGAATCATCATCACTGTTATTTTGAGTCCGATTATCTGCATAAATCCTGACAAGTGAAGCAGCTCCAGCAGAACATACACCAGTCATTGTATATTAATAATATAAATTATCCAATAAGTAGAAAAGAAAAGTTACAAAAAATAAAAAACTTTTTATGGTTTGTTTGTTTTTCAAGATTATAATTAGCTTAATCTTATTGTAAAAAAAAGTCTAAAAAGTATAAAAAGATTACTAATGAGAAAGTAATAAAATCTTTTATGTATAATAATAAGTAAATCGTCTTTTCCTGTTCACTTTTGACTGTTAGATAAAAAGAACAAATAAAGACTTAAGCTATTTAATTAGTAAAATGTTATCCTCATATAAATACCTAACAACATCACATTGAACCGCTAATTATACTTTATGAATTAGGGTGTTAAAAGATTGACAATAGTAATTTTGCCTAAAAGACATTTAATATGATTGATGTTTTTAATGGTTTATATCTAAATTTTTTACATTTATTATAAATTGTGAGTAATTGTTAAGGATATCATCTTTCTACGAAAATAATTAACTTTTCAATAATAATTATCTTTGAAAATTGAACAGAGATTGACAAAGGAGAGTTATAGGGAGTGTTTATTTGTATGTGTGTGCATAAAATTAAATTTTATTTCTATTATCCTTAATAATTTTTCGGACCTATCTATAAATGATTGGCCTTCTAAAGAATAAATAAATCATAATGTAACAAAGGTATCATATATATTTATTAATAGGAACCATCCTGTTGGGGATTGATGTCTTTTTGATGAAATGTACTATGTTGTTGGAGGAAAGTTATATTGATGACAATATTTGTCAAGAAATCATTTAAAAATCAAAATAAGTCTACTTTAATTTTCCTTCATCATCCTGTTTCATTTTCCTCTTTCTCCTTAACACCATCACTTTAACGAAAATTCCCAAGGGAAGTATTAATAATTTTAAGAGTTAAGCTTAATAATAATGAGACAAATCAATTGTAATATATTAAAACATAAAGAACCATTATTCTAACAATTATTATTTATTTTAATGTCTCATTATTAAATAAAGGATGATGATAAAAGATTATTTATTAAAATATACCAAATGTGATATTTTTTTACAAATTTTTTCTGTAATTATAATTGATAGTAGTAATATAATAATTATAAGTTGTTTTAAAGATTATATGAATATCAAAAAATGTAATAGATGGAGGAATATAAAATTATAATTATTAAGTAAGTTATTAAAAAAGGCAACTGTCCATTAATGATATACATAAAAAGGGGTGATCTATATAAAAAAGGTGTAATCTTTTCTATCTCTCATCTCAACAACTTAACATCTCAGATGGTAATATTAAAATAACAAAAGTAAATACCACTTTAATTTTATTCATTTTTTATAGCCTTATTTTTTTCACCTCTTCAAATTGAGGGAATTATAGAAGAGAAAAGATAGTAGATGATCAGCTGAATAATTAAAATGAAGTGTTCTTCATTTAATATATAATTGAAGGAAGTTAAATAGATAAAACATGGAATGTTAAAAATGTATACATGAAGTGTGTTTATAAAAATACCCGAAACATAAGATACCTTCAAGATTAGTTTAAGAACCATCTTAAGGATATGAAAAAGAAATAATTATGATAGCTAGATTAAACAAACTAAATCTGTCTTTTCCTAAGTAAGACCTATCAAATGTTTTAATAAATTGTATAGGAAGAAGGATGATGAAGATAGAGGAGAAAGATAGAATAGATTGAAGGAATAAAAACAATGAAAATGAAACATATTTTAATACACATTCGACAGATGTTCTATGTATCATTAACCGTATCATGATATTTCCCCTTACTATAAATAGGAAGTAAAGTGTAAAATGTTTTGAAGGCACTTTCTATTAATATTCAAATAAGTAATAATAATTTATCTCCCCATCATAAAAATTATATTTACTTTTACTTAACACAATAACTTTTGATTCATTTAAATTATATGTGTAATTTTTATTATAATACCTAAATAATGATTTTAATAAACTAAGTTTTATAAAAAATTTTATGATTAAATAATAAAAACTATATCTATTCAATTTTTTTATTTTTTTGATTTAATAAAAATTACAGTAGTAATAAAATATTATTGAATTTATATAATAATGAAAAAATAAAAATGCTTGATATATATGTAATTTTACAGGAGAATGAGAGTAAAAGGTCAAAAAATATGGTGATCTGATATAGGGAGGTGTATTTATAGAAAAAATAATTGTAATAAAAAAATAAAACAATAAAATAGTAGAGTATTTGATAATCAAAAGAAATAAGATTTATGATTCCTAATAAAAATAACTTAATTACCATGTCAAAATCTTTTCTTTTTCATCTTTTTAAATGATTGTGGCGTTGTTCTTTTTGATATTAAAAGATAATCATATCAATATATAACAAGAATTTAATTTGAGAATTATTTATAAAAAAGGAAAAGGTATTAAGAGAAATTGGCAAACATTAATAAAATTGATAGTAAAAGGTCATATAGATAAGGAAATTTAAACGACAAAATCATATTATGTTTTGGTAAATTAAATTGATATAAAAATAAGTTTATATAAAAGTGATATCAGAATTTATATTAAGATATATATTCCTAATGTCAGGAATAGTCTTTTGTATGTACATATATATGTTGTTGTCATACTTGGACTACAAAAATAATAAGAACAAAACTTTTGTCACCAAGGGAGAATTTAATGAATTTTTAGTTTTATTTGATTGAATAAATATTTGTTGGATGATGAAACAATATATATAACTCATGGGATTCATTATTTAGAGAATTGACAATGTAAAAAGTAGAAAGAAAATAACAAGATGATAAATTAGGTTGGTATCATCTTAATTTTCATTCTTTTTAACAAGGAGATGAAAAAGAAGGACTATAAATGGTAATTCCTGGTGGTGATTAATAAGGATAGATGTAAAAATTTTTAATTTTTAGAAAAACTAATTTGTATTGAAGGAAATTGCATTTTGTTTTTGGATGTAGTGGGTTAGTAGTTGACAAAAATCAAGCATGAAGTATTTGAGAGTAGTAAAAATGAATATAGTATCTAAATAAGGATAAGATATATATTTTTGTTACTAAACTTTTTATATATACATAAAAATAGTTATAAATTAAAGAAAGGATATTTTATGTATTAGAAGTGTAAAATTAATTGTTAAAAATACAAATTTAAGATAAGTTACACTCTTGGTAAATAAAATATTAAGTAAAAACATTTTATTTTATGTAATAAATGTGACAAAAATATATATATGAGATTTTATTAATTATTAAAAGGATCCACAAAAATATATGGATAGTATGGTACAAATACTTAAATATGTATTCTTAAATACCAATATATGAAATATGATTTCAAAAGAATAAACTATTGTTTATGTATAATAATTTATGGTGAAATACAAAAAAAATATATTGTATAGTTAGAATATATTAGTAACATAACCTATTCAAATGATTGATTTGAGTTTAAATGTTTACATTGTTATGCTAATTATGGATACTATCAAGTAACATCAATAAATAATGATGGATGAAGTTTAAATTAGAAGGTGTATGTCTGTTATAAGAGAATAAGAATACACTTAAGATGATAATATGCAAAAGAAAAATTATGTAATTAAAGATAAAAAATAACGGAGAGGAGTATTTAAAGCTGCGAACTATTAAAGTTCACCTATGTCAATCATCTGATAATAATTATATTATTTATTTCTTACTTTTACCAAAAAGAATAAGTAAACAAGTAGTAGAATTAATGCTTTCACAATAAAATTGCATATTTATGAATTTATATATATATATTTCACATTTACTAATTTGTGGTTCACAGATGGAGAGGACGAATATATAGGAGACTGTGATTGTTATAAAATCTATCACATCTGCTAAATATTAAAAAAGAATACCATGTAATATATTTAATATCACTTCACATCCAGAGGTAATATTGTGGTTTTAATGAAGGTAAAACATTATATATATTTATACTTTACAATATAGATATTAGATAATATATTTACTCAAAGATATTTTAAAATAATTTTGATGGATGAAATAAAATTTTTATATTTTTAACTGTTATCTTTTAGATTATTACATTGAAAGACATATATCTACTTAAAATTTTTAACTTAGTGAAAAAGTTAATTTAACAGAAGTATAAATTTTCAATTCACTATCTTTTTTCTTTGATTTTAATAATTTTTAAATAATCATTATAAATAAAATAGAGGGGAAATAAACTTTTTTATTATGATATGATGATATTCAAACATAAACTTTGTTGATCATTTAAGACTATTTTATATTATTTTTGTTAACTAATGTACTATCAACATTCAAGATAAGATAATTACATTACAAAAATTGAGTTAAAATAAAAATAAATAGTAATTTTTTTGTGATAGTGTCATTGAAAAATATATGAAGGTTAGTATTATTCTCATTGTGACAGATAAATTTGTATTAAATAGCAGAAGATTAATCTTAATTAGTTAGTTTAGGATGTTAAAAATTTTATATATCATATCAATAATTCTTAATATTTTGTCATTAATAAATATTAAAAAAATAGATATATCATTTAATGTTAAATGACTATTGTAATAGTACTATTAATTATTATATATATACTTTAATAATAATTTTTAATTTAACAATACCACTTTAATAATTATAAAAGTATTTGGGTTTAAAGGAATTTTAATTATAGATTAAATAAATTAAAATGATTTGGTAAAAGTTTTAATATCAAAAAGATAATTAATCAAATTCAAATGGTAACAATTCAATTTAAGTTTTCATTACAAAAGTGATCAAATAGAAATTTTGTATAATGAAAATATTTGGTAAATTGAGGAACAAAAGAGATAATATATAAAAGTTAGTGATATATATTTAACGGTTCAAAAGTAGAACCTTATGTTTTCATTGACTTAATTTTCTAAAAGTAAAATATTTATTGTTTATATGTCATAAAAGTAAACGAATAATATAACACTAACTGCTAATAATAATATACTATCATCATCAAATAAACTACTAATGGGTGTGGACGGTTCAATGAAAAGATTCTAATATTATTAATATTATTATTAATACTATAAAAACATACATATTTATCCTATGCTATGCTAATAAATTTAATCAAAAGGAAAGCGAAACTCCCTTTTTTATTCTTTACATAAGATAGATAAATATAGTGGATTAGTAGTTTTACCGTACAAAGGTGGAAAGGTAATTAACAAGTATATAAAAAGAATAGTAAAAAGTGATGTAATACTATTAATGATCATTTTTATGTGTATATAAAATGTTATGTAATTGTATAAGAAGAAATTTCAATACACTCTTAAACATGAAGAGTTCTTTTTTAATGTAGGTAAATTCTTTTTAACTACTTAATACTTAGAAGAGATTATTTATTCTCAAAACATAGTTAAAAACATGTTGATAATTAATAGTATATTTTTGAAACTAAAAGTGATTACTAAAAATAAACATTTATACTCATATAATTTGAATCTTATAAATTATTCATTCAAAAAGTTTATGGAATTGTAATTAATACAATAGTTTAAATAAGAATAGAAATTTTTTTGATTTAAATCTTACATATAAAAGTCCTCGAGAAATTGGATATATAATTTGAAGTACTCTATAAGGAGTGATTATATCTCCACGCTATAATCAAAATGCCATCAGTTTTAGTTTCAAATGACAAGTGCAAAGGTTGTCATATAAAATAAATATGCATTAAGGAATAAAAAATATAAAAGTGATTGTAAGTAGGAGATTTGCTTTAGGAAAATGTAAAGATAACCTTTCTCACTCCATATTTGTGACATATAAATTTTTGTAAGAAAAAAATTGATATATATAATTATTAGTGATACAGCATAAAACTGCAAGAGATTTGAAGACAAAAAATGCTTTCAAAAAAGTATGTAGGTCAGTCAATTAAAAAAATTAATGAGTTTTTTTTTGTTGTAAAATTATAGTAGTAACAAATAATTTTAATGTATTAAACTATGTGAAATGATAACTATAACGTTTTTCTTGTGTTATGTATAATTTTTTTTCACACTATCATTGATTTATAATAAATAATTTTATAAAAAGATAAATAATATTGGAACATAATAAAATTAGTTTTTTAATCAGATTATGTTTATAAGTTAATTACAAATACTTTCAAATTTTATGATCATATAAAATTAAGATTTTAAAAAATGAAGAAATTTTTCTTATATTATAAATATCAAAATAAAAGTTTAAAAAACGTCTTAGTGAAAAATTTTTGTAAAATACAAATTAAATCACTTTCTGGTAGAGTAATAAAATTTTTAGAGGTTTTTGATATACAATAAAGTTTAAAGAGAAATACTATTTTATACCAATTAAATATCATTAAAATTAATTTAATTCAATAAAAATTTTGGTATAATTTTGATAGATGATCCTCATTATTATGTTAAACTTTTTAAAGAAATATAAAATTTAAAAAAAGGAAGAATTAATGGTCTTTAATTAAATGTAATTTGATACAATTCCTATTATACAATTTTATCAACTCCCCTTAATTATGTATAAATCTTTTAAATTTAAAGTGACAACATAAAAATGTATAATACTATTTAAAGTAAAAGATATTTTTAAATTAAGGTATTGTTTCCACATAATGTTTAGTGTAATAGAGATTAGTAAAAATGTTGGTAAGGAAGATTTCATTTAAACAAAATATTTAAAATTATTATAAATAACAAAATCACTTAATAATATGAGAAAATACTTAAAAATGAACAATGTAGAAATTTTAATAACAATAAATTAATGAATTGAAAAGAATAAATGTCTACAAAAATTTAGTGTAAATAATCTTTTTAAGAAACAACAATAAGAAAAAATATTTTAAAATAGTATGATAAAAAGTTTATACTTAACCTAATAAAATATTGTTTATTAAATAAGTAATAAAAAACATTTTCTAAAAAGTATAGAAGAATTTTAGAATAAAAGGATAATAATAGTTTTTAATTACAAAAACATTAAAGTAAAGATATTGTAAAAAGTCAATATAAAATGTATTTTTATGATAATAAAGGACTTCATTTTAACTATAATAACCAAAAAAGACATAGTTTAATTCCTTTTGTCGTCGGTTTTCCTTAATTCCTAAAAAAATTTTTTATGAATATTTTATTTGATAGAGATATATTAAATATATTAATAATAATAAAAAAGAAAGTAATTTTATGAAAACAATGCGCAAAAAGATATATTAGAGGAGAGGATAATGATAGTGGAGAGTAGGAGAAAGAAAAAAGAGATGATTGTTGATGTGGGGCAGTATACAATAGATTTAGTCTTGATAAGCCGATAAATTAAAAGTTTTAACGGATTATTGTAAAGGCCAACATTTATGATTTTCTTTTTGAAGAGTTTTTAAGAAAAATAAATGTCTATTAAGGTTGAGGAGTATACCACCATCCTAAATGACCTTTTGAATGTAAATGAACACATGAGATTTTATTAAAAAGAAATCGTGGTATATATCACTATTAATAACTTCTTAGACGTATTATTTTAAATGATTATAATGTGTGAAGAAGTAAAAAAAATTATATAAATGATAATTGATGATGATGATGTTAATGTCGCTGGTTTTGAAGGAGAAAGTAGAAATGATGATAAAAGATTTTAATTAATGGAAAGTGATAGTATAAAAATAATGTAAGAGAAAAATTTTTGACATTTAACATCTCAATATATCGTCAATGTCATATGTGTGGGTATAAATAAGGAGAGGGGAGATAAAAATAAAGGAGTACAAAAAGTTTTGTGGTGAAAAAGTTGAATGTCATCCACCAAAAAGTTATCCATATAAAGGAGCAAAATCTATTATGTTATTTATTAAAAGAAACAATAAAAAAGAAAAATAGATAACATAAGGTTTTGGAAGGACAAGTGTCAGGATAGATTATGAGCATTAAAATAGAATTAGATGGAGAAATGAATGTTATGGAAAATATAAATGATATAGGGGAAGATGAGAAATGAATTGGAAGGAAGGCAAATATAGGAGGCTTCAAATAAAATATGATACTATCAATTAATGTTTTTATAGATATCCTTTATTATTGTAATAAAAAAAGTTACAGTAAAAGGAACAATGTTTTCTTTTGAAAAGATATATCATTAAAAAAAATCATACATACTGGGAAAGATGACTTTTAATCATTATATTTTTATTTTATAAATGAGATAGGGGGATTCTAAAAATAATTATTTTTTACTTATCAAACACCACAAATTTATAATATCCACTCTCCTTATCTATTATTTTCTCAACACAACCGTCTAAAAAATAATACTTTAAGATTTTAAGTTAATTTTATTTACTCATTTAAAGGAGATAAAGTTAATGACCATAACAATGATTAACATGAAAATACATAAATCATCTTCTTAAAATAATAATACAATGACAATGTTATTAAAAGTTAAAGTCATTAAAATGTAATGTATATTTAAAAATATCAGATGAAGAATCATGATTTATATATAATCTATTGCCTTAATCTACAAACAATGTAAAATATGTGTACAAAATTTTTTGATATTTTTATTATACTCTATTAAATAAAAATTCTTTATATAATTTATGAGGAAAATAACAATACTAATTCTTATTGTTATGTTAAATGTAACAATAAGGAAAGTTCATTATTTTTTTGATAAAACATAAGTCATATTTTCAACTATAGAAGAAGAGATTATAATTTATTTAAAAATTTGAGTTAATATTAATATAATTTGTAAATGAAAGAATGCTTATGATTGTGTAAAGATATTTTCTATTGCCTTTTCTGTTGAATCTTTACAATATATGTTATAAAGGTTCTTTTCAATTATATCAGATAATCGTTTTTCCTTATCCATATATATTTTAAGATTAGTAATGTATGGAAAGAGTATATTTTTTAGTATATCATTTTTGTTAAATTTTATGTTTCTTTTGTCTTCAAGTAGTGATAGCTTATTTTTGTATCCATTAATCTCTAATTTAGTATCTCTAAAACGGTTCTGGAATTTTTCTTCTTTTTCATTCTTTTGATAAATATTTTTTCTTTCATTATTGGGATTATCTTCGGGAATGGAGTGAAATGATTGCTGTGAACTTCTTTCACTATCTCGCGAATTATATTTGATATCAACGTTAGTTAATTTTTCACTCACATAACTATGTATGCTTGATAATTCATCGAAAGACTCACTTGTATCATTCTTAGTTTCTTGTTCTTTTGTCAAAGTTATGGAAGTAGATTCTGAAAAGGTTGTTAATGTTTCTGAAGATGATGTTTCATCTGACGAATCTACTGTACTTGACGTTGAAGATAACTTAGTAACAGAGGAAGAATCTGTTGTTGAAATTGTTGTAATACTAGATGTTGATGTAGTTACCTTTTTTGAAGAGAAAATTGAACTTAATGAAGTATGTATTGAAGTAGTATCTTTTTTTGATAATTTATAATTATGTTTAACAGTAGAAATTGATGAAGATTCACTAATTCTCTCCATTTCAGAGTTAATACTCTCGGATATAGAGGAACTAAAATTTATATTTCTTTTTGAAAAGTTTCGACTGTTATCATTTCTAATTTTTGTTTTTCCAATAACTATACGTTTTTTTCTAAATACTGACATTGGTAAAATAACCTTCTCTTTATTAATTGTCTCATCTTCAATATTATCATTCTTACATATATTCTCAGCCTCCATAATCGTTTCTTGCCTTTGATTTCTATTAACCAAACTTCCAATTTTAAAATTACTTCTTAATTTCTTAACATCCCTACTATTAATATCAAGTACTTTACCGTTAATATGGTTGGATGGTTTATTAACAATTTTGTTTGATATATTTGAAGTTGACGATAATGGGCTTATTTCATCTGAGTTAACATCATTTTTAGTTCCCATAAATAATGATGTATCAATTGAATATCTAATCATTTTTAGGTACTTATCAGCAGGTATAGAAGTGATTGAGTAACGATTACTATCAGATAAATTATCATTTCCTTTCTCTGTACCATTTTGATTTGAAGAAAATTCATTACTAGTTGTAGGAGTTAATGAATCTTTGATTTTGGATTTCTTTCTTAATTGTTCTCTTAAGTGATTCATCAAGAATGTCACTGTCGATTGATGAAGTAATATCACTTGTATGTATTGATTCAGATAATATTGTTGCGTTTTGGTTCTTGGATTGTTCTTTTTGGTTACTTTTTTGAATGTAATTTTTAGATAACGTATTTGTTCCTTGTTTTTGAGCTAGTAATTTTCTTGTTTCTTGTTGTAGGGATTCAAGATATGACTAGAAGTTAAATGTGAATATTTTATAAATAAATGCTTAAATTACCTGTGCCGATGATGATATTTTTGAGTTTTTCATTATTCAATAAAATTATTAAATAATACAATAAATATAAAGAATAGCTTTAACTGTAAGACTAATTGTAGTTCCATTATTATGTCCCCATGGCAACCATTAAGAAGTGGGAAGTTTACCTATTCGCAAAATTGTACAACTTTGTTTTAAAAAGACAGCTAATGTAGTTCTTAAGATTGCTGTAGTATTTGCAATTTATTTAATAAAAAAGAATCTAGCTAACATAAAAAATCACTTTTGTTATTTTCTCATATCATTATCATTAAGATGTTAAAACTTTTCATTTTCCCTAATATTAATGATTATTAATTTTAATCTCAGCAGACAAATAAAAATTCTGGCTCTAAAAAATTTGTTTTGATTATAGATCATAAAACTGTCTGATGCAAGCTTATAATAAATCACATCTTTAAAAATTCTTTTAAATTATAGGAATACCTATAATGCAATAGACATCCATTAAATCCTTCTAATTAACTTATTTTTTTAAACTCTCACATTTAACAACTACCTTGTAGTTCTTTTAAAATTATTAAATTATCTTCTTATAATATTTCTTTTTAACATTCCGACATTATTTTAGACATTTATTAATGGCTGTTTTAAAAATAAAGTGATAACAAAATAAATCAAAAATGTTTTTTTAATCTCATAGTAGTAGATGTATACTATTTTGTAAATTTTATGTTATGAATATTATGTTACTAAATAAAAAACGAGTATATTTTAAAATATCTTAATGTGTAATAACTCTATTATGTGTTTCGCTTAATTTTTAATATTTTTTTATCATTATTTGTTCTAACTTAAACTTGAAAGTAATTAATGGTGTATTAAACTAAATTTCATTATATATCTCCAACATTAAATAACAATAAAGAAAATGTCTTTCAAATTTGTTATTTTTAACAAGTAATTCCTTTTGTTCTTACATTATCGGCTCCAGGATGTCGTGATTTAAAGAGTGTTTTACATAATTACAATATAACAAATGTTTAAATAACAATTTATACATCATTTTGAGTATCACTTTTTATTTTACTATTATACTTTAAATATTAATTTTAAATGTTTGTATTATAAAGGTTTTTATGATTATTTATTAATTTTAAAACAATAAAACGATTTAACAATTGATCTATTATTAAACAATAGTTAATTCATTTAACTACTAATTGTCAAATTTTAGACTAAAATACTTTACAGTATATTTTATTATTATAGTATAAAAGTAAATGTCTTCAAAATTTCTTTATCACAATTAGTAAAACTTTTAATAAATAAATAATAATAATTTTTTTAAAGCAATTAATTTAAGGTAATTTTATATATTAAAAATACAACAAAGAAGTGTTATTTACAATAATTGACTGATCTAAATTTAAAAAAATCAATGAATTGAAAAGAATTTTTATAAAAAAAACTTAAATATATATATTTTTACGACATTGATAACAACATCAATCCAAAATATATTTTTATATATGAAAATCAAATATTACTTTAAATCACCAAAAAGATATATATAGCCAAATAAAGAATTAACGACAATATGAAATACATAATTTAATTGTTAAAAGCGAAAATAGCCGAGCTTAAAGTATTTGTTTTTGTAAAATTTATAGACAACTCAATTGTGTATGGGTGTAGCGAAAAAAAGAAGTTATAATTTATCATTATCTCATTCTTAAATAAAAAAAAGTAATATGAGCATAATGATTGTTGCTTTTTTTGTTATTGAAATTTAATAATATGTCAATTTTTTTAGAAATAAAATTGATAGCATTTAATTTATAATTAAAAAAAAGAAGTGTATTTTGTCTATCAAATAAAAATATTCGGGATATGTATAATATTTTTGTCATTCCATATAATATTGCTTGATTAGAAAAAATTTCATATAATTTTATATCATTTTCCAGCATCATTTCTGTTAGGTAAAATGATTTATCTTAATAATATTTTTTATACAACGCCCATTTAGTAAATATTTTGTATATTTCACCATTGTTGAGTAGTTGGGTACGCAAATTGCATGAATGCTTTTGAATGATCAACAACACTACCGGCATTTGCTGCAAGTGATGCTGCTGTTGCTAAAGCTGATGCTTGTGCAAATTTTACTTTTTCAATTTCAGCTTCCTGTAACCTTTTTGATTTAGCACGACGATTCTATAAATAATAAAAAGTAAATTAATTCTTTTCTTTTATCTTTTTATGGCGAATATATATTTTTATGTACTTCTTAATTATGATTGAAAATGTATTTTTAAGTGATATTATTATACTCCTCTATCTAGATTAATGTTTTGATAATTATTATTTTTAGAGGATTAATAATATCGGATTATAAAGTATAAGTAATGGAATTTACATTAAGAAATCATCATTAACAATTGAGCTTAATAAAATGTTTATATCGTTAATAATATAACTACCTGCTCTGACACCTTTTAATCAAAGAATTAGACCTTTTTAACAATTGGCAATTGTCTCGAAGGATAATTGTTTTAAATTAACATTAAAAAGCAATTTATTTTGTTTAACCATGTAGCTAATATGATAACAAATTTACCCACCTTATATTATATTTAAAAAGTTTAATGATGAGGGTAATTTACTAATTGATTTTATGTTGAAGATATAAGTAGTTAATGAAAGCAACTCTTAAAATAATATTTATACAATGAAAGTTTAATAAATGAAAGTAACTTTTAGTACGTCTTAAAAGATAAAAAGTAATTTATCATTTAATATTCACATTCAAAATATATAACTTTTAGTGTAGAATCTTTTAAGATGTATAATAAATAAGAGAATCTTTATCCATGTAAAAAATATATTGTGCATATTTTCCTTTACAAACAGATGCTTTATTATTGTATTTGAATTTTATTTTATTACAGATAAACAATTATAATTTACACTCTAATAAGTATTATTATATATATTAAGAAGTTATAAAAAATATTGTTTACAAAAATAATTACTATTAACAATGTAAAGTACTATAATTCAGAAAAAAATTGTATAAGTCAAATCCCAAAAGTCAATTAAGTTAGCGGTTAACATAATTTACGAGTGAATTACGGTATACTTATTAAAATAATTAATTATATTAGTAAATTAAGAATACTTAATGAGTTACAAACATCGTAAATGAATTTTCATACTATCCCTTAAATGTTAAATTTTTTTTTATATTCCTTAAAAAAAGAAAATTTTAAAGGTCCCTTTTTAAATATAAAATAATTCAACATATGTACTTATCATTTTTTCTCTATTGTCTCAAACATTTTTTTTCCCTAATATTAAGTCAAACAAAGAATATAAAATTAAACTTGAATAACTTTATATAATTATATAAAATTTACTCTTTTGATTGACTATAAATTAATACTAATGTTTATTTTTAAAAAAGTATGATTAAGGCATACTGAAATGACTCATTCATTTTTCTTTTTAACTTCTAAAACAATAGTTATATTCATATAAATGGATGATGCTGAGATATGAATTAAAATGTTTTAAATGATTGTGTATATTGTTAATGACAGATGATGGGGGAAAATTTTTCTATAACAATAATAATATTTTAAGATTCTCCTTATTTATCAACTAATAAACTTGTTTATAGGAATTTTTAACTCTATAAGAGTAATAAAAGTTAAACTATAAATATTTTTTTCGTAAATTGGTTAATTAAATAATAGTAAAAACAAAAGTAAAAATGGCATATCTATATATGAATATATTTCATTTACTATCAATTTAATTACAATATATTACACATATTATATAATTAAAAAGATTTTCATAAAATCTTTTGTTTATCATAAAATATCTTAATTTAATTACCATGATGTGACAGTTAAGCTCTAATTAAATGTTTACTCAATAACTCGTAATCTTATCCTAATAAACTATAATATATTAAAGTATTATTCTCTTTTTGATGACTATATCATAATATTAATCTTTTCATGGTTAATCAAATCACGCAATACTGTTTAATTATAAAACAATACTTGTCACTTTATTACAATATGTTATAAATTAAAATTTTTTGATAATAACTTTATATATAAATGAATATATCTTACCTGAAACCATATTTTAACTTGTGTTTCTGTTAGATTAAGTGATGCACTAAATTCAGCTCTCTCAGCAATTGATAGATACTGTTTTTGTTGAAATTTTCTCTCTAATGATAATAATTGTTGTGAAGAGAATGGTGTTCTTGGTTTACGATTATTTTTATGTTTACGTAACATACATTTTGATAAACCACTGTTATCTTTAACATCATCTTAAAATAATTATTATTTAAATAAATATAAAGTATAAAAAAAGTCTAAACATACTTGAAGAGGGTGATCTTTCATCAGAGTATGAATTTTTGCTATTTAAGGTACACTGTAATTGTGAGGAACCAAAATATTGTGGTGGTGAGGATGAACTAATTGAGTGGGGTGGAGATGAATCACTTTTTGGAGTATTAAATATTACTTGATGATTTTGTTGTAAAGTTGCAGCCTGTAGTAGGAACATTGTGGTTGGATCAAGATTTTGCGCATAATTTAAAAGTAAATTGGCATTAGGATTTGTTAAAGATGCTAAAGTATTATTTCTTGCTAACATTAAACTTGACAAATCTGGTATTGTTGTTGACGTTGTTGTTGTAGTTGGTAATGGATATGAGATGACCGTTGATGGTAAATCTATTGGTGATGTTGATAGTATCGGTGATCCTGATGTTGAGGAACTGGGTATTTTTGTTTCAATGCTTGAGGACAGTAAATCTTCTACATTGAAAGCAGATTTTCGTATAGATTTGGATGTTTCTTTATTAGTTTGATCTGTTATCACGTCTCCAGGCATCAAGTAAATTTTTTTTATCTACAAAATATTATTGCTGTAGAATGAATGAATATAGATAGATGCGTAAATATGAATATATAAATTTTTTTATTTAAACCTAAGAATAAATATTTATTTAAAATAGAAAAATAAATTATCTTAATATAGAAAAGTATTAATTAAAATGTTATTTTTATTAATGGTTACACGCAGTTGCTTTAGTGAGTGGCAGGCAACATATAATGAAAATATATTATACTGAATAATAATAAAACTTGTACATAACTCCACCTTCAATTGCCACCCGTTTCTTCGAAAGGCGGAAGCGTCTTATTGGCTATGTTTTTAAATTTTTTTTTGTTTCCTGCTAAAAGGTTTAATAATCAAGATTTATACATAAAAAAGTTTGGTAAAAATAGTTATTTTTTTCAATTTAATTTTTCTAATTTTATAAGGAAAATCACGAGTGCGTTATGAAAATATATTTTTATTTAAGAAGTTTTAAAAAATGAGATTATTTAAAACATTGCATGCATTTATAATAAGTAACCATAAAAAATATTGTCCATTGAAAAATGATAATATAATCAAGAAATTTAGAATGAATCATCTTAAATTAAAATACGTAATGTAGAAAAAGATTATTTTAATATAAAATAAAAATTATTCACTTTCAGTAGTAAATCTTTATAACAATAAAAATACCTCATACAACAATTTACATATACTTTATCTAGAAATATTTCTCATTAATAATCAACTACTAATATGAAAAATTTTGAGAATAAATTTATAATGTAGTCATCAATGATATTAAAATAATAAAAAAAGAGGTATAATAATCGGAAAAATTTTTAATGATAACATTTTAAAATTGAAAATGAATGTAGAGGAGACAAAACTTTTTTCTATAAAATATATATTATGATTTTTGTTAAAATACTTTCGTTAATTAAGAATATAGCTAATGTATTAATTTATCTATAATATTATATAAAATTTTTAAAAAGTGAAAATATGATGATTTGGTGAGGAATGAAATATTAATAGTAAAAATTTAAAAGATTTCTCCTGATCAATTGGAGTATAAACTTTTGTAAATGATATATTATTCAGGAAAGAAACAATAGATGTGTTTAATGACAAAATTATGAATAGTAAAATAGTTAATATAACATTATAAGCACAGTTGGAGATGATAAAGGTATTTAATTAAAATATTTCTTAATAAAATTTAATATTTCTATTATGTAATATTTATGAAAATTTTTAATCTTTTAATTATGATATTTAAATTTGATAAAGTCAAGTATAAAAATAATTGTCTGTACAAGAAGAGAATATTATATATAAATTTCAATAATCAAAAGGGTATGATAATTTAAAAAGTTTATCAATTATACTTTTTATTTCATTTTATTGTAATAAAGGAAAGATAATTCAACTTTATTAAAAATGATAATGTTAAAATAAATTAATGAATAATGGTTTAATTAAAGCAATATAATTATCTGTAAATATTTGATGATTAAAATTACCAAAGAATATTAAAATTGAAATTTAGTTGTTAATTAAATTAATTATATCATTTATTGCTACAAAAGTAATATATTATAAGGGGGAAGTGGGAAAAAGTTTGATGAGTTAAAATATTTAATGCTAAATTTTTATAACAACTTTTTGCTAATACAAAATAATACCATTTACAATTAGGTACTATTTCTTAATTGATAAGTATTATGTATGGCACACTAATTAATAGAAAAATCAAAAGCCCTAGAGACTGTGAGATATATTAAAATAATTATGTTACAATGCTTCCTAACTTAATAACTCATTTAAATATTTCTTCAAGTTGATAGTAAAAGTTATCTCATGTAATGCAAAATATTTCTTTATTGTATTTCAAGTAGACAAAAAAGTGAAACAATGGTGTAAACATATGGTGCCTTGATCATTCATGCAATTAAAAATGAAGTCTTTAACAGAGCCCATCTTATGATCATAAAATAAGGATAATGAAATACTAAAGTATGAGTAAATATTTTTAAATTTCTATTTCAAACAATAAATTATATTATTTTTAATATAATGAAAATATAAAAAAAAGTATTTGTTTCTTTTATATTTTTATTTTTTTCGTTAAAAAGAAGATAATATTTAGATAGGAAGATTATTTATAATTAATTAGAAAGACTATTTGATAATAATATAAAACGAAATTTCCAAAAAAAAATTTAGTAGATTGGCACATTACAGTACCAGTAGAAATTTTAATAATTCAGCTTTTAACAACTTTATTCATTCTGGTATTAGCAAATAAACAAGTACTAAATATACTGTAATCGTCGAATGTAATAAAAAATGTTTGTTTATCTTCTTTAGAATAATTGCATCTTAAATTGTTCTATTAAATTTAGAATTCATTAAACCAATTATTTCTTAGTATATATTACTTCATTTCCCTTTCAACTCTTTCGGAAATTAACTTATTAAGTGGGAGTTTTTTATTCTTTTTTACAAATTTCCTTCCGAAGAATAATTATTGATAGTGAAATTGAATGAATATAAATACAATTCTAATTTTTTTGCCTTAACAAAATACCATCGATAATTAATTTTTCATTGGTAAAACGCAATTTTAAATTTATAAAATATGCTCTAATATACATATATATAATTATTTTAAAAATAAAAAAGATTTTTAATTAATTGCATAATAAACATTTTATCTGATTATAATACTTCCACCAACTGTTGTTATTTTCATAATGGTCAATCATTTAATTAATCATATTATCTCAATTACAATTAAAAGTTCATTTTCTTTGTCGGTAGTATTTTTTGTTTACAGGAAAGAAAAGAATTTTACGCAAGATGACATGAACTGATGTAAATTTATGGAAAGCTTAATCGGGAAAATTAAAAAGAATAATACGGCATTACAATTCTTATATGAAGGGTAAATAAAGATTATGCTTCTGTTTGATCTACATACTGTTAGATTACAATATTTTTTAAAGCTATACGAAAGGGTATTCTTTGAATATGTGACGTGATTAATAAAGTATGTGAATGTGCTATAATTATCCCTTGGAGATTATATAGTAGCATTAACACTAACATGATATTTTTTCTTTAAGGAATATCCATAAAAGTGATACTTTCTTTAATTTCCTTAAATAGAAGATTATTATTTATTTTTAATGTCAAGAGGAATCATTCAATCATTTTAAATATTTCTTATCACAAGTTCGAAGCATCTTTTTTTAACATTCTCAAGATTATATCAATTAATTTTTTATTAATTTTCCAATTTTACACTTGATTAATTATTATGTATACATATCAGAACAAGTATGATTAATAAATAAGGATATTTACATAAATGTTGTCCTCATGAATCATTGTTATGTGGATGATCTTATTAACACTTTATAATTAATTATATTTAAAGAAGGATAAAGGAAAAGTTTAGTAACTTTTCTAGTGTAATTGTTGATTGACTGCAAAATACATATAATAATGAGATATATTAATAACATATTATGGTTGTGAACATTTTTATGAGTTATTATCATTAAATCTTAATATATGAATCTTATTAACTACTCATAAAATTCATCATAAATGTTCAGTCCTGTGGGAAATATAATTCACCTACTACTTATGAAGATAGTTAATTAATACATATTTCTTCAAAACTAATAAATTTCATACTCATTTTATTAGAATTAAAAAATGTTATATTTTCACAAAGTGTGGTGATGTATCAATTAAAGATTGTAATAAAATTAAATAATTATTTTCATTAAATTAAGAAACGTATTAATTGCAATGTTAAATGTAGTAATTCATTTGTAAATTGACAGTAACCATAAAGTTATTTTATATTGTTTTAAGGAACTCTTAAATACCAACTTTTTTTTATTATATTTAAATGTAATAAACTCATAAATTTAAATTTACGGATATTATTTTAAGAAGTATAGGAAGTGTAATATGAGTATTGGTACATAATTTTATAACTTTTTATTATTTCCTCATTAATAATATTTTAACTGTGTTGGAATGTCTACTAAAAACTGACTGGAGGTATATATATATATATATTGTGAGGCAATCATAAAAATGTGTAAATTAAGTTTTAAATGCTCTTTCTTATGTTTTTATTTATGTGACAGTTCACCAGTATTGTTAGTATATGTTTAATTTATATATAATGTATTAAAGTTTATTTAGAATCTGAAATTTATATAATTAATTAAAGTAACAAAAAACTAAAAGAATAATTGTCTGTTGAAATGTTTTTAAAAAAGAAGTTTTATTGCAATGGGTAACAAAATCAAAAATGAAGCACAAATTTTTTTATAACTAAAATTTATATTGTTGTCATTTCAATACAAAAATGAGAGATTAAAAGAATATTGTGAACAATAATAAAAAAGATGGAAGTTTAAAAATGCCATTAATTCATTTTTTTTATAAAACAAAATTTGCTGTTGATGAATTATCCGAAAACTAAATTGAGGGATTGTTGGTTTTGTCCTTCAGCATTCTTAACAACACACTTATACTTTGCTTCATCATCTTTTTGTGGTCCAATAATTTCAAGAGTGAACAATGTACCATCTTTATCTTTAGTATCTTTCTTAGAATTTATCTTGATTCTATCAGTTCCTTTAACTGGTTTGTCATCCTTAAACCATTCTGCTTTCATTTCAATATGCGATTTGGCTCTAACTTTAATGCAAATTACATTGCCATCATCTTTTTGAACAATCTTTGGTTTATCATAAAACTCAGGAGCATCTAAAAATATTTTTTTTTAAATAACAATTTGAAATTTGATACTTTAACTTACTCCCACAATTGACAGTAAATGTGCAACTATTTTCTCCATCAGCACTAAAAACTTTAGCTTTATACTCTCCAGCTTTTGTTTTATCAAATTTCTTAAAAATATCGTTAGTTTAATGAAAAATATATGTCCAATTTAAACTTACAAGAATATGACAAGTGAATTTAAATCTTTTACCGCCTTCATCAGAGTTACTTATCTTGTATCCTGAATCAGAAGTTATATCAGTTTCACCAAAAAACCATTGTGTTTTTGCTTTATCAACTCCACCTGAGGCAACAAACTCAAGAGTAACAGTTCCATCATTATTAGGAATAATTTTTGGTTCTCCGTAGATACTTGGTGGGGCCATAATATCTAAAAATGACCGTACATATATCGTTAAAAATAATAAAATATAAAATTATACTAAAAATAAAATGCATAGCATACATAATTATATAATTAATTTATCTCAGAATGATCAACTCAATAAACATATCACTACAGAATTAAAATTCCCATAAAATTAAGGTAATATAAAAGCTTAATAATATAATTTGTGATATTTAAACTAAAATTTGATAATGACGATTCAACCTTAACACTATTATAACTCATTATTTTGTGGCAAGCGGAGGTAGTACCAAATATCTTAAAACAAAAAAATGTAATAACTTTCAATTTTAAAATATTCTCTATTTTCTATTTTATTTTCTTATTATTAGAATAAATCAACAATATTTTGCGTAGGAAACTTTTAAATCAAAAAGATAATTTATATTGAAATGCAATAAAGGGTAAATTTGTTAGTGTAATATATGTATAATAAAGATTTCCAAAAAGCTTAACAACAATTCAACATACTTTTTATATTAAAAATTATAAAAAAAGATGATAAAAAATAGTTTTAGAAAGACACATCTTCTTTTATCATTTCTTATGTAAATATCATAAATCAAAATTATTGAGAATATCTGTTAAGACGCTAAAAATTATTTTTTCAACAAAATAATTTTTAATAAGTTAATTGATGATATGAAATATTATTTCAAAAAGACATATGAGATTGAAATCAGATTTTTAAAAAATGCTACATAGTACTAATGTAACTTATTTTCGTGAAATCTTAGATTTTAATAATAAATTGTTATTTAATGATGTTATAAAGTAACTTTATATGATATTTATTATTATGTTCCAAATATTTTATCTTCTATTTTTATGGTTTTTAAAAGTAACTATGATTTAACAAATATTAACTCTAATTTATGATATGATTAAATGTATATTACTTAAAATTGTGAAGTTAATAAAAGTACATATAAATGCTTTTTCGTAATCTGAAAATTTTATGTTAAAGAATGCTATTATAATAAAAATTCATTGTCTAGATATCATAAAAATTATAATATGCTTTATCAATAGCATTATTTAAACTAAGTTAATATTTTTCTAGGTTAATGGTATATATTTTATTAAAAGTGTCGTTAAAGAGAAATGATAGAATATTTTATTAATTTATATAATTATTTTTTTTGCAAATCTACAATTTAAATATAAATAATAATGATTCATCTTGCGTGTAAAATTTTCCCATCACTACTTGAACGACAGGTTTGAAAAAAAATTGCAATCCTATTAAATAATGTTAAACCGAATCCATTAGACAGAACACAAACAAGGGCTGGATAAATATTTAATCTATTTACGTGAGCAAAAACTGATAAACCCATTGTATACCATAAAAAAATAAATTGTATGACTTTTGTTACCTTTATCCTTGTTTTGTAGTGGTGTAACTCACTTAAAGTACATTATTTTTACGTAAATATTTCTATGGAATAATTTAAAATTACCTGAAATAATTATAGATGGGTGATGGATTAACAGGAATATGATCTGATAAACCTTTCTCTTTAAGTGTATTTTCAGTGCAAAATAAAAAAGCAACCATGTAAGAGACTAGATAGACTAAGGCTGATATTAAGGCAGATGTAACAACTAAGATTCCTATTGTTATGCTTAACAAGTTTTGCATCTCCTCATAATTTGTAACAGTTGACCAGATGTGTGAGCAGAATGTTGTTAGTGTCATGAAGGCAAATATTATTGTGTACCATATTGACATATGATGTCTACCAACTTGAAGTTTTCTTAAGTCACATTCTAATTTATTGGAGGATGCAAAATTACCAGAAGAAAAATGTGAAGATGTTAATAATTTATGAAACCAGTGCACTTCTTTTTGTCGACTTATTAAATTTTCATTCTCTGTTATTATAATTGCTAAAATTTTTTTAAATTGTATCTCAATGCTATTACTACCATTGATATTTGGTATATTTATTAGTGATGTATCAGTAATAAGACCATTCTTTGCACATGACAATAGTTGCTTCTTTTTATGGATGGACATTTTATTTACGTATTCTTTGATGAAATTTGTTGGTGGTAGATCTATTGAAATATCATCCTCTGAGTCATCATTACTTCCACCGCTTATAACAACTTTCGAATGTTTTTGTATAAAATTTGATATACTTTGATCAACTAATGATTTTACACTTTCAGTTGGATCAATTTTAATATTATGATACCATTGTTTCCATTCATCACCGGCATCATTTAGAAATTCTTCAATAGTAATTGGTATAATTACATAATCTAATGAAATTTTTCTAAAAAATAATGTGACCACGTGTTTATTTGATAACCTACGTTATGTCAATATATAATTTTGTCTTTTCATGTAATAGACCTTGCTTGAAAGGCATCAATATTTTTAAAATATCATCCTTACTTAATTGTTTAATATAATTTCTCAAGGCATCCCTTGATGTATTTGACATTGATTCACTTTGAATACCCAATCTTAATCGTGATATATCCATTATTTCAAAATATATATATATATATAAATGTAAAGTAATATTCAAAAATGATTATAGCACACAATTAAATAAATAAAACTTTATAATTTTTTGAATCAAAATATTAATAAAAAGAATCTCTCCCGTCTATTATATAAAATTTACAAAAGAACTATAAATAAAATTATTTTTGATAATAAGGAAAATGAAAAGTGTTGTTTGATTAAGGAATCATTTTATCATTTTTATCAATAAAAATAACGTTTATTAATTTGTCTAATAAACTTAAAGATAAGAATGTAATTGTTAGTTATATTTAAATATCCATCTTGTACGACTTTTTAGTTAGCTGGTGAAGTATAATATTTACTACAATCTTTAGAATTTTTTGTTGTTCTTATGAATGGACATGATTTGTCTGGACAGGCCAATGGGAGACTTGGGGAACTAAGATTAACTTTCTCTGTTTTACTACCAACTGGTTCAACCATATTTTTCCAAAGATGTGATGAGACGATGGCGTGTCCTTTTTGACTGAAATGGAAACAGTCTGGAGCAAAGAAAGAAATATCAACTGTTCCATTTGATAATTTTGGTGGATTGACGGTTTTTTTAAGGAATGGTTGAACAACAAGTGTAAAATCATCAGTTGTATCAAATTGTCCACTAGTCATAAGTTCAGCTTCAGCATCTTGCATATCATTACAAAGTTTAAAAATTTGAGATGATGTATAGTTCGCATCTGATTCACAATGACACTCATCAACATGTAGAGCTTGACAGAAGAATTCATTTCTATCAATTTGACGAACCATCTCCAAATGAAGCATTCCAGTTAATGAAACGATAACTCTTGGTACATTATCTTTAATGAATTGAATAGCTTCTCCAATTTGGTCTGCAAAAGTTTTTGCAGAATCTTGTGGATGGTTACAGAAATGACAAGCATCATTACCACCAATAAAGATGTTTAATAATTTCCAATCATTTTCACTATCAATTATATCAGAGTGTGATTTGATCTTATGAACTAAATCTCTAGCTTGTCCAAGAAGATCCGATGCTACTGCTCCTGGTACAGCTGCATTTAAATACGAAACTGGCCATACATCAGGACTTCCAATACCAAGAGAGTATCCGAATAAATTATTGTTGTATTTTTTTAAAATATCTTAAAATAAAAAGTTAAATATTTATATTTTTTAAACATACTTGGAATTGTAATATGGTTTTCTAATCCTTTATCACCCCCAGCTAAAAATGCAAGTCCTCTGTATTGTAATAAAATACTAACAGGGTCTTCAGCACCAGCTCCATTAGCAGCAGTTAAAGAATCACCAAGAGCCATAACATGCTTAATATCACCAGGCCTTAGACTGTGAACACTAGTAGGAACAGTAGCACTTTTTTTAAAAAGTACAGGATCACATGTATAATTCGGTGCTCCAATATCCTGGAGGTGATCTCCCCAATTGGCAAAGGTTGAAACTGCTAGTGTAGATAGGAAAACAGCCAAGGTAACTATTAAAAATAATATAAAACTGTCTTTTTAAACTTACAGAACTTCATTCTCCTTGATATAAATGTTACAATAGAAATATTACTATCATATATTTTTACTTATAAAATAAATTATGAAACGGAATTTGTGATAAGAATCACTCTTATCAGGTTAATTTATAGAAGAACCTGACGAATTTTGTTCATTCTTGATATATTTATTCAAGAAAGGTAGTTGTCTTTAATAAATAAATTTTGATATTAATGTTTATCAATTTTTAATCTTTCAAAACTAATATGTTATCATAAAATTTTTCACCAAAAAGCATATTTTTATTTTATATATAATTTTTACATTTTTTTTAATATTTTATTTTTATATAAAATAAATATAATATTACAAAAATTAAAATGAGTATAAAATTTTTTAATGATATTTTTGTATTTGAATTATTTTGTAAGTATAAATGTTTATTAGTAGCAATATTTAAAAACACTGAAGGATCATTGCAAAGTGTTCCTTTGCAACAACAAAATTTACACTCGCTACCATCTAATTTTTTTATAGTCTTACAACCAGAATCTTGTATCTCTCCTAAAAAATCACCACATTGAGGAACACCAGAAAATATATTATAAGAATATAAGTTAAAGCAATTATATTCACTCTGAAGTGTTGTAGGATTATATACTACAGTACACCAATTTTCTTTTAAATCTTTATTACATGTAGTAGCTGATATCTCCTGAATGTTTTGGCTTTCATCTATGAAGCCTAAAAGGAGAGAAGGAATTTTTTGCCAGATAATGTTAAAATTAAATATAATTAGGACAAACCTGAGTAACATTGATTTTCCATTTGAGACAAGCATCCATATACATTAATAACATGATTAAAATGAAAAAAAAGAAAAATATAGAGAATATTTAAAAACATCTTAATTTTGTGTTTTGAAATCTTTCATATATAACAATATCTTTATTATTAATATCAGTCATAACAAAGCACTTATATTATTTCTTACATTTATTTAAATTGCTATGATAAATTTAATGTAATAATTCATAAATAAATGATACGTTAAATAAAAATTAATAAGAAAATGTTTATTTTATTTGTAAAAGTTCTTTATATGTTATTATATTTTTATTATTATGTTTAGATTAGATAAAAGTCATATATGTCATAAAATGGTTCTTAATATCATCCTTTTGAAAGATATTATTAATAATTTTCTATTTTTAAACTATAAAATTTAATAATTTCTACCTTTATAAATATGACTTTTGCTTTTTATTGTGTCTACTTGGTGATGAAATAATGTAATGATTCTTAAAAGATAAAATAAAAAGATAAAAATAAAGTTTAATTTCTAAACGCCTTTAAACAAAAATGCCAATTTATGAAATTTATTTGTTGACAATGAATGATATAGTTATTATCAGCGTATTATTAAAACAAACAATAAAAACAATTATGATTGAGGTAGTTGGGGAAAATTTTTGTTTATTGAAATTATTTGGATTAATAAAAAATTTGAGATATTTTATGAATTAATGTGATGAAACTTTAGTGCTTATCGACGATTGTTTTAAAGGTTCAAATATCAATCCAAAGTATCCTTAAGATTTCTATCATTTTTATAACGGTGTAAAAAATGAATTTCAAATGGGCATTAATTTTTTTAAAGATAATCTTATTAAAACGTTCGAAAGAAATAATTTTACCAAATTAATCTTAAGATTATATAAAATAAAAGATGTTACACACAAAAAAAGGACAATTTTTGACAAATTAATCTAAAATGCAATAAAATGTCCCACCATATTAAAATGTTAAAATTTTTTCAAATTTTCAAGAATTATGCGACGACATTCAACCACGAAGAACGTAAAATGATGATATTACGAACACTATCAGATATTAAAAATAATTTAATAATAAAGTTTTTAATTAAATTTTTTTAATTTTATTATTTATAGAGTTCAAAAATGAATAAATTAAGTTCATATGTTGACTACCAATTTTGTAATAGAAAGGTTGAAAAATCAAGATATTTGGATGATATAAGAGATACGCATGAATATGCAGATGATAGATTTTTAAAAGTAATTGTTTGCTCCGTATTTGAATGTAAAACAAAAGGTAAGCAATATTCTTTAAAAATTTTAAAATTCATTGGAGAAAATTTCATGTTTTTAATTTCAATCATATTTTGTGATAGTAAAAGGTACGTGAAAATAATCAACATTTAAAACTATCGTTTCGATTGTAATTGTGTTTACAATATAAAAATGTATATATAGTAAAAACAATTTTTATTTTTAAAAATATTATAACTTATTTTTTAAAAATGTTCACAAAAATAAAAAACAAAGATGTTTTATTTAAAAAAATGATAGCTCATTTTCATGCGATTTCACATGTAGAATAATTGTTAGAGTTTTTATAATATTAAATAAAATAAAAATAAATTTATTTGGTTTGACGACTCTATATAAACAAAAAAACTGATAAAGAATTTTTCTTCTAATGTTGAGAAAAGCTAGTGAACCATGCGATTGAAAGAAAATATTCCATTTAATTCTGAGAAGTATTTGTTTTAAATTTTATATGAAATAGACATTTAATTTTTTAGTTTATAAAGAATACTTAAACCACTCCTTTGATTTACAGGAAAAAATTTTGATGTTGATTTTTTTCAATTATTTTAATAAAATTGTTTATAATAATTTTTCAGTAAACCATGTTCGGAAGATATTTTTTTGTGTAACTATAATTTAAAATGAAAGATTTTTATAAACCAATACTTAGAAAAAAATTAACTTTAAATGACGAGTATGGCAATTTTTTTAACTTTATATAAAAACTTCAGCCCCTTGTTTTCACCAATATCATATACTTGTTTTAGAAAATATTAAATGGTTAAAAAAGTTATTCTACGTTAATTAAAAATGGTATCAATATCTGTAAATCCAAATAGCTACTTTTTAATGATCTTTATTTCAAAATAAATAACTAAAGCATAAATATAATATAATTCTGTAAATTTATACTACATTTTTTATTTAATAAATAAGATATAAGTGTTGTTGTAATTTAACAAATATTGTATTTTTTTCTTTTATCTCTACAAGAAAGTTCTTTTAAAAGATTGGATTTATATTAAATAATTAATGTTTAAGGATTTTTTAATTATCTATGTTGTTCTCATATGCGAAATAGTGCGACGAAATTAGTCGCAAATAAAGAAAATTTGAATTTTATTTGGTGGGACAAATTTATTACATTTTTTGCAAACCTGTGACATTTTTTTCTGTGTACTGAAAAAAAATTCACAAATCATGTTGCAAAAATTTATTATATGATAATGTGATAAAATTAAAAAATTACATATATAGATAAAGTGGATGTACACTAATTTTATTAATTTCTTTGTATGTTTTTTATGTTTAATTATTTTATACTTTAAATGCTTACGATTATCAAATGTTTTAAAATATATCACATGCAAGTTATGTACTTTCTTATTATTATTTATAGAACTATTATAATCTTATTTTGATTTAATTATAATTATTGCTGTTATTTACTCTTAACTTTATTTTTTTCAAAATGGGTATTTAAAGGTTATTAATAATTTAGCTATTGTAAATATTTTCTTATATTAGTAATTTTGCAAAATCAATTAAATTAAAATAAAGAGAAATATTTTTTAGATTCTTTGTGACTGTCAAAAAATAATATTTCTTATTTTTTAATGAATCTGATATAGATCTTACTCTGATTTTTTTGTCTATTAGTTTATGTAATTATATATATATATTCTATTTTATTTATTATTATGCATGAAAATGGTTGCCTTTTATTTTGTAATGATTTTTTATTCCGATTAAAATAAAAAAGGTACTTAATTGGATGTTTGTTGGATGATATTATGAAATGAGAACATTGACATTGATACAAAGTTTCGATTAAAACTCATTCAGCATTTTAAGTGCCATTTTCATAGCATAGTATCTTGTCTTATCGTGGAAAAGTATTAAACTTTTCGATTAACCAATGCTAGGCCAATCCAATATGCTTTTTTTTGGCTCATTTGATTAATTTTTAAATAGTAATTATTAATTTTTATTTTTTCATTAGATGCCAAAATTTGTGATGTATTATTCCTACTGCAAACCACTTAGTAGTTATCATGAATTTTAAGATTTATTCTTTTCTAATAAAATTAAATGTTTTTCCATTACACACTCTGAAGTAGTCAATCGTAACAATGCTTCTTATGCATTATGATGGATCTAGCTTGATTTTTTTGTTATTATATTTTTCAAAAATATTTAATATATTTCCTATTTTTAAAGTTTTAAAAAAAATACACTTAAATTTATTAAAATTTAATGTAAAAAATTACTTTATAAGAGCTATATTGTTGAAGTAATAATCCCATAAAGTTATATAAATATTGTGTTCTAAATAAATGCATTTAATTTTTATTTTTGCAATAGAAATATTTGACAAAAAAGCCGTAATTTTTAAATCAATCTAATAATACACTGTTAGAGAAATGTGAATTATTTTAAATGTATAGAATAGATAATTATATTTATTTATAATAACTGTAGAATAATTATTTTTATTTCTACTCACTAAGAAGGGAAAAGTATAATAGAGTTTAAAAAATACTATCCTTAAAAATGTTCTCCAGCATGCAATTACAATTGTTTTTTCAAAATTTCTAAGTAATATGCGTGTTGTCTCTTAAAACGAAATGTAATAAATTTTTCTAGAAAATTCTTATTGGCCAAAGTTAAGTGACATGTTTGTTGTTTATTTTTATGTTATTCTTAATTTACTATATCATCTTATCTGACAAATTCAGAAACACTTTTTTTATCATCTAGTGTTTTATTATTACTTTATGTTTTTTCTAAAAAATTTAACATATTTTTCAGTGAAGTACTTTGTATACGATCATTGAATGTAACTTTTGCAAAAATTGTACGGATGTATTTTAAAAAATTGTTAATTTTGTATAATTTTAACAACTATTATAATTTTAATGCTTAGTGTGTAATAGTTTTAAATATTTAAAAAATTTTGATTCATGAAATGATATACAAATGTTTAACATACATCATTTATTAAATGAAATTATAAACAAAAATTTAGTAAATGTGTATGGCGTACATATTAGAATTTTAGAAATTTTAAATTATTATATTAATTTCTATATATAAAAGTAACTTTAATCTTACTTATGAATAAATTACTGTATCTAATTTTTTAAATTCATTGTGTTTTATATCATTAAGTAAATTATTTTTAAAAAATTATTTATCAATTGTTATTTTGATTGATTTTTTTTACCAATAGTATAAGAGGATGTTAGCAATCAAAATCTTTAACATTTCTTACTAATTATCTTGGAAAAAGATTATCAGATATAATTGTATATTTCTTAATTTTGTATAATATTAAACTATTTGTGTAAATTGTCTTTTTTAGTTTATAGATATAATGCAATAGATACGTACAAATATAAAAAGTACTTGGCAATATTTGGAGTTACATATTTTTTAATACATGGCTATTAAGTGTCATTTAATTACTTTAAATTTGTTATATTTTTCATATTTTTACAGTCATTGTGACTCAATTTGTACAGATAAAATACATCTTTTTTTACTTTACAATTTAAAAAATAAGTATCTCATCATATTTATTGTTATTAAATTGGAATGTTGATGTTTCTTACTTAAATACAAAAATTTATAGTAGTCATTTAAAATCATGTGAAAGCGTTCGATTAATTTAATTAAAAAGTTTATGTTTATATATGTCAAATATTAATGAGATAAATAAAAGCTTTTTTAATATAATATAAAATGTTTTCCTATTCAAAATTTCTTTTTATTTAAAAAAACCAATGAATAATATTTTAAAAGTCTAAAAAAAAGAAGATTGTAGCTAGTCAAAACTTCTAAGTAATAACGTTTACATAACTAAAAATAGTAACTAAATAGTTTAAACAAATAAAAAAAGAAAATTCTGATTATATTATTATATTGCTATTTTATTCAAATAACTCTTTATTTTAACAATTTATTAAAAAGTCATAGTTCAAGAAAATAGCATAAATTATATTATCGTATTACTCATTAAAAAGTTTGTTACTAGTAAGGTATATGTATGTAATCAAATGTTTTAATGGATTTTGCTATCGAAAATAATCATTTAAGTTTAAAAATTAATGATTTTTCTTTCTAGAATCCAAGTAAATTGAGAAGTAGTGAAACATAGTATTATATAATTAATTATTAAAATAACATAAATGAAATGGAGAAAGATGATGAAAATCTTTTTCGAAAATTAACAAATATTAACTTAGTTAGACAATGTATTTTTAAACAACTACCTTCTGCAGATGATATTTGCAATTTTAGTAAAGTATCCCGTGATATGTACAATAACACAAACGAAGATATAATCAAAAAAAATATAAAGTGGTATACGGATATGCAAATTATTAAAATAAGGCCAATAGAAAGTAATTTACCTTCTAAAAGTCCAATGAAGTTAAGAAATATTAAATTTGAGAAGGATGAAAATAATTTAAATATGTATGATGAGTTAAAGTGTTACAACGGTGAAACAGCACGTAATTGGAATTGTATTACTATAACCATTGAAAATTCTATCCAAAAACTCAGAAAATTTGACCGTGTACCATTTTTCAAAAGGTTGGCAAGGGAGATGAACATTAACTGTGAAAGGCGAAAAGATGTAAAAATCTTAAGTTTTATACTTAAAGCAAATTTTAATCATCAAATGCTTCTTTACACCCTAGGTTATATGAAACATGATAGAGTAGAAAGAATCACCATTCCATCAGCTGTTTTTCTGTCTGATGCTCTTCACCCTAAAGAAATAAAATGTAGTATCTTTGAAGGTTTTCCAGAACTTCGTGAACTTTCAATTTACATTACACCTAACTATAATTATTTTTCGAATGATTTCATGAATGAGAATATTATGGATCATGTTTTTAAAGAATTTTCAAAGAAGGAGGGCGCAAAAATATTACTTACCGATGCAGATTATGTTTATGGAACTTTTCCTAATATTGTTAATTTAATTTTAATAATTGCAACAAAATACCAAATTAAAATAACTTGTAATGGTTGTTCTTTATTTAAAATGATAAACAATTTTAACTCTCCATTTGAAATAGATAATCTTCAATTAAAAGATTTAATAACTTCTGTAGAATTTTCAACACCAGGCTCAAAAGTTTTTCCAGAACTAATCAGACAATTAGAATTACTTAGAAATTTACAAAAATTATCTATGCAATTCCATTTTTTTATTATCCATAAAGCATTTTCTAAATCAAAAATGAGTAATTTGAATTATCCATCTCTTAAAAATTCCACAAATTTAAAAGAAGTAAAACTTGTTTTTATTGATTTTGCTGAAGAGTGTGAACTATATGAAGGTCGTGATTATGTAGAACAAACGATTATTGATAATATTAAATTTCTTGCTTCATTGATGCCAAGAACTATAGAGAAGTTAGAATTATGGTATTTTAATAATATGTCTAAAGAGGTATCTGATATCATAGCTGAACATATGCCTAATATAAAAGTACTCAAAACTTATAAAGTAAAAAGTCGAGATGCAAAATGGCTTTTATCATTTAAAAATTTACAAGTTTACATTACTCATAATAAGGACATGATTGAAATTCCTAGTTCTGTTGAGCTTTTAGGTATCAAAAATAGTCATATTTATGGTGGGGCTAATGATGATCCTGTAGAGAAATATGTTGTTGATTACTATACCTCTAAATATACTAAATGTTTCAATAATGAGAGCAATGAATTTTACTTTTTTAATAAGATTGAACAATGGATTTCATTTAAACAATCAACTCATAAGTTTTAAATTAATATTATTAATCATATTATTATTTATATTAAATACTTTGGTTTACAATATTTTATATCTTTTGAACTATTTAATTTACTTTAAATGAATTTTAGATTCTTTATAAAAAGAAATAAAAAAGTTAATCATAATAAATTTTAAACTAAAATTCCTATAGAGTATTTCTAATAATTCAAAGTTTGTTTGTAAGACAATGCAATATTGCACCATTAATATTTATGTAAATTGTTGAAATTTTCTCACAATAGAACACTTTAGAATTTCGTGTTGATTTTATCATGTAGTATTTGTAAGAAACTTGAAACAAATGATGTTAACCATAAATTAATATTTTTTATGATATACACAGAAAAATGTTTTTGTCAAAATTGATGTCATTTTATTAATGTCTGTGACAATAATTTAAATGCAGATTTCATTTTATGCACTTACGTTTTAATAAAGAAAACAAAAATTTTTTTGAATAAGAGGAACATTTTATTTTCATTTTAGCAAAATTTATCCTTTTTTATTTTTGTTTAATAAGTTTTACTAGGAAAAAAAGTTTAAGGAATATTTTTTAATGAAGAACAATCACTAGATTCTCAAAAAAAGATTTCAGACAATTCTGGAGAAACGGTTGCTTTTAATCATAGTGATTTATATAATAGAACTTTTATGTGATCATTAAGTGATAGCTCGATATTTGAAGATATTAGAGATTACAAAAGTAGTGTTATTATGAAAATGACAGGTAAATTTTTGTTGAAACAAATATTCTAATAATAAAATAAATAAAATTTGAAAAAGATTTTGTTTTCAACTTTATTGACATAGAAAAGGGAATAAATGGTGAGTTTCTTTCTTCTAAACTTTTTGATAATCATAAGCTTAAGTTCGAAAAACAAAAGGAAAAAGTTAAAAAAAAGATTAATGGTGTCAAATTTTAAAAAATATTAAATGTAATATTTTGGACCATCAATTTGAAAAAAAAGAATATGATCTTATAGTTACATCTTATGAAGACGTATGAAATTCATATTAATCATGCAGCTTCTAGCTACATTATTTTATCAAAAATATTATTTTTACAGCAAGATAAGATTTAACAATGCAATATCTTCTGGTCTAGCTAACTTTAAAGGCCCAACATCTCTCTACAATAAATTGATAAAACTTGAAATAATACCTTATATTTGCAAAATATCAAAAGTTTCAACAGATTTAGATGAAAATAAATTAATATCTTTCAAAATTAAATGTAAAATTTTTGTTGACACTACAGAACACAGAAAATTTTTTTGTCAAAATTGATTCTATTTTCTTAGTGTTTTTTGACAAAAGTTACTAAAAATCTGAAATTAAAATTGCTTTAATGTTTATACACTTTTAATTAAAAATTCAAAAAGCATCTACAGAAATATCTTACATAATTGTTCAAAAAAATTAAAAAATTTTTACATAAAATGCAAATTTTTAAAATATGTATACCCTTTGTCTTTTTTGAGTGCTATTTGACAAATTTGCTCTTTTTGTTTAAAAAATAATAAAGAAAATTTTCTGTGTATTGCCCTCTGATAGTTAAAGAGTTTTTACAGTTCAGACAAAAGAATTTATTACTTTTTTGATAAAACTATTAAAAGTCACATTATTTTCTTTTGTAACGCCCTCAGAAGGCGTTATATAAAATAAGATTTAAATACTAAGGAGAATTCATACATATAGTCATAATTGAAAATAGTAGAGATTGTTATAACTTATTATTAATAAAAGGTTTCATATTATCACCCGAGGATAGCACCTCGATAAAAAAGCTTATACCTTATCATAAAATTTTTTTATATTCGTTAAGTTTTGCAAAGAAAAATTTTTAATAAACTGGTAGACCAATATCTAGAGAATATACTTTTAAAAAAGAAAATTTTTATTAATAACTTGATTAGAATTTTTCCAATCCTAAATGCATATGTGCCAACATGTTACATTGAATGTAAATTTCTCTAATTATAGAAAATTGATAATTATATCAAGATATTTTCATCTAATTTTGTTTATATCAAACGGTATATATCGGAAATAAGATTTTTATAAAATGATAAAAATGATAGTATATTTGGTCATTTTAATCATGCTAAACATAGACACTTTCTTTTTTTAATATCAAGCTCGATAATAACTTGAATTTTCTAAACAGATAAACATATGATTATTTTCCTAACAGAGTTATTCTGTGGTTCTATTTTCTGTTTCGATCAACTAGTCGTTCCAAAAAATTTTGATTATTTTATCGTAACTGAGTGAAAATAAAATACTTAATTGATTCTCTGAACGTTCATAAGACACTTATTGGTTAAGTTCTTAAATATATTTAAGCATAGATAAAAAATAATATATTTTGCTGTATGTTGATTGCCTTTTGTACCTTTATTTCTAGGAGATAAATATGTGTATTACGAAAAGAAAACCCTAAAAGATCTTTATTTAAACTCCAATATTTATTAGTATGCTGTTTGTTATCTTTATTAATGTTTTCATTTCAATAATCAAAGAGCCATTTTTTAATCGTTTAATATTTGTAAAGATTTTTTAAACATCGCACAAATTACTAGTAGAAAGAGTTTTATTGTGATATTTTTTGAAGTCTTAAAGTATAAAGTATAATAGATGTATTTGACTAGTTCATGTTTTAGCATCAGAAAGTTATGAATAAAAGTACAATAAATTAAAATTATACAAATTATAAAGAGAATATGTGATATATTTAATTATCATAGTTACACGATTTAAAAATCACATGTACACAGAGAAAATTTGCAGTCCGTTTGGACACCGCTCGCAGTAGAATCCGGGTAGTGTTAATTGAAGAAAAACTATGAATTAATTGAATTGAATATTTATGTATTTCATACTAATTCTGAAATAAATTTTTTTTTAAATTTTTGTATTTCTTAAATTAAATTGTTAAATAATTTTTAAAAAATAATTATTAATAAAAATGTTTTTTTATAATTTAATTTTTTTTATAAATTTGTTTATTATTAATAAAAATAAATATCTAAAATGCAATGATCTAATTTTTATTTTAAGTTTATTTTTAATTTAAATATCTTTGTATTGAATATCATTTTGATTAAATAAACTTATTTATTTTGTTATTATTTTTGCATAAATTTAATAAAATATTTATAATAAACATTTACTTTATGATCAATTTTTTTAAACTTTTTTATACGTTTAAAACGTTTTAAAATCGCGTAGCTTTTTTAAATAAAGTTTTTTTTTCTCTTTACAAATAATGTATAAGAGTTGTTTTTGTACCTACATTTTTGTTAAAAATGCAGTTTAAAACGACACCACAGTTTTTGTTTAAGTTGAATATATGTACATACATTTTTATTTATAGGTAATATATAAATTTAAATAATGATATATATAATGAATTATATTTTTCATATTTTTATATATAAATAATATATATTTTTATAAAAATAAAAATAATTTTTTATTTTAAACATTTAGCAAAATTCGTTAAAAATAATCATAAAATTTTATTTATTTTAATAGAAATTAATTAATTTCAAAACTATTTGTTTATTTAAAAATCTTTCAAAATTTGGTAAAAAAAAGTAAAAATTGAAAAAACTACTTTATAATAAATAAAATTAATCTCGTAGAAAACATTTTTAATTAATTATCAAATTGTTAAATAATTTAATTGATAATATAAAATATATCAAATACAGCAGAAAAATAACGACGCTTAAGTATAAAATAAAATACAATAAAACGGTAACTGATGAAAATAACTGATTATATAAAGAAACAAAAAGATAAGAAAATAATCATTTTTTATTTCTTTTATTTATCCAATTTTTTTTTATAAAAATAAAACTATACATTTTAAAAACAATTTTTATTAACAAAACATCATAAACATTATTTAAAAAAAAAACTAGTAAAACTTTATAATTTATATTTTATTGTAATTATTACTATTATTATTTAACAATTTTAATTATTTTTTCACAAAATAATTTTTATACATATTTGAATATTTTTAAATTTGTTAATTATCATTACTTATTGAATTTGTTAAAGTTTCATTTAAAGCATTAAATTCTTCATAAACATTTTCACTACCTTCCAATGACAATGAAGGATTTCGATCAAAATGTGTTATTGTAAAATCCCATTCTATCTCAACATCTTCTGATTCTTCATTTTCTTCATTTCCTTCTTTTGTAATGTTACGGTCCAAAAAATTATTCCACGCAATTTTCTGAATTATTGTTTTACAAGGATTAACATATGAAGATCCAACGTTAAGCAACTTTTTTATACGACTATTTGAAGATTCAAAACGTAGTGTACTAAACGCTGACAATGAAACATATGGAAATGTTTCAATCATCTTACCATAATGACATAAATTGTGATACTAAAAAAAATAATAAATTATATTAAATTCAAAATTTAGGAAAAAAAAACAATGCATATTTAATTTTTTTGAATTAGCTTACTTTTAATGTCATTCTGAATTTGTTGTCAGTTAAAGAAAATAGTGATTCAAAATGATTTTCTACAATTTTCTCAATAAAATCTACTGGATTTTCAATATTTTGAACTTCTTTTTTATTTGAAAAAAAGACTACCATACTTATTGTATAATGAAGGACTTCAAAAATTTTTTGAATTTTTTCATATAAAATAACAGAATCACAATATATAAAAGATTCTTTGACAATATGGTAAAAACATATCATTAGATAGAATGTTTGCTGTCCATTTAATGAAAAACGTCCTTTATTTTCCAAAATATCTTTTTTTTTTGAAAATAATTCAAAAAACTTTTCTTTTAATGGAGTTTTTAATTGACTATGAAGCCTGAGTTTTTGAGCTTTTTTTAAAATTTTTTCACGTAAGCATTCTCCTTCCATGTTAAATAATTTCTTAAATAAATGAACACATAAATATAAATTATATGCACAAATACCCTCTAAAAAAATACAAATATTTAATAATCGAAAAGTTTTTATTTTAAATTTTATAAATAACATAATTTTTTTCTGTCACGTTTTGGAAAATATTTTCTATATTAAAATATTAGTAATTTAATTAAATTCATAGCATCAATTATCAACTTCCATTATACTTTTTATAATTTTAATAAAACGTTTAATAAATTAAAAGAAATTTGGAAAAATATTTTGTTTTATTGTTAATATGATTATTTATTATATATATTTAAATTTTTTATGTTTACTAACCTTGAAGATCATGAAAAGTATCAAATATAAAATGATTATTTCTTGGAAAGTAGCTATGATACGATTCACGTAAAAAAGTTTCCAATGCTTTCTTTTTTGTGTATAAATGGAAATCTTCTCCATTAATAGTACAAGCTTTGCAACTATTTTTACTCTTATTTGAATAGCATTTTTCAATTGAAATGCAGACTGCATCATTGCATTGTCTGATATAAAAAAAATTGGTTTCAATTTTTTCGTTATTCCATTGAAATCGAATGTAGTATCATTAAATGTTTTCATAACACTTTTCAATATTTTTTGATAATTGTTTTCGTTTTCCAATTTTGTTATTGATGCTCCATAAGTCATATAATGCTTAAGTTTGCTACTTTTTATGCAGCTAAATTTATAAGCAATATGTAGGTATGAAGTTGTATTTTTTCCAGTTCCTGATAATACAATATCATCCGCATAAACAATAACAGGCAGACAATTATCTTCATTAGAAGAAAACAATGAAGAATATTTTTGAAAATAACTTAAAGTTTCCAATTTCAGATTAACATGAAAAGCATTTTTCGAATGAGGAAATTGTGAAATTGATTTGTTCACATTTTCTCGTTCTTTTTTCAAATTTATTTTCAATGCTACGTATGATAAATTTTTATCTTTTGTTTCTATAAATAAATTAATTAATAAAAAAGTTGATGTTTTATTATTTATTTTTAAAATTTTTAATTCATTGAAATAGGTTGGAATTTTTTTTTAAAATATGTCATAAGATATGCAAATTATAAAAATTATTAATTCTTTTAATTTAAATTAATTATAATTATTATAATTATTATTATTATTATTTTAATTTTTATTGTATAAATATTTTTGTTAAAGTTAAATAAATTATTTTTTGCTTGAAGTTATATTGTTTTATATTGTTATGACTGTTACTGAAGCTCTCCAGGAATTACTTGTTAGCCATAACAAAATAAAAACATTATGTAGTATTTTTAATAAATAATAAGCCAATTTTAAAAAAATTTAAAAATTTTTCATCATCAATAACACTAACATTATTTTTCTTTTTTATTTATTTAGTTAAAATCTAAGAAATAAAATAATAATGTTTGATTTTTCGATAAAAGTTAAAATAAAAAGAACGCTATGAATTTGATTAAAAGACTATTAAAAAGAGAAGATTCCGAATAAACCTTTATCAAATTTATTTTATACATTTAATTGCATTTATAATATTTTTAATGTTATATTTTTTTAGCAATTGTTGTCAATAGGGTCAATTTATAAAATATTTGTTTTAAAAAAAAGGAAATTAAAAAAAATTTTAATTTAAGGTAATTAATTAGATTATTAATTATTTTATATTATTATATCTTTTATATATAATATAGGCATACTCCAAATAAAATAAAATATTTTACTATTTTTTATCATTTAAAATAATTGTAAAAATTTTATTTTCAAATTAAAATTATACGAAAAATTAATTTTTTGTTAATTATAATGATATAAAATTATGAAAAATAATACCATTAAACATTAAAAATTTTTAATAAAATTACCTAAAAAAATATCAGCAATCAGATCACTTAAATCATATACCATTTGATCAGTGTGTACATGTTTTTGTAAAAAAATATAGCATTTTTCAACAACAAATTTTGTAAATAATTCATAATTCATTTTAAAAAAAATTATTTTCTAAAGTATAATAATGATATATATATTTAATAAAAAGGAAATTGATAAAAGTAATGATAAAATAAGAAATAAAACAATTGATGAAACAAAAGAAGTGACAGTGAGATAATATTGATCACTGATCAATTCTTTTTGACTTGCATTTGATCAGTTTTTTATAAGTGACTATTTTGAAATTATTATCGTTTTATACAATTATTTTTGAAAAATACTTATTTTTTTTATTTTAGTTTGAAAATGTTAACCAGATCAATGAAAAATGCTTCAAACAAAAATGAAGGTGAAGATATTGCTGAAACTCTTAAATCTACCTTGAAAGTATGTTTTTTTCTTTTTGTCTATTTTATTATTTAGAATGTCGAAAAGTATAAAAGCCTTTACAAACATTCTTGTGACATGAATGAATCGCTTGAAAAAGCTGTTGAAAAAAGCGAAAAAACAACAAAGTGTTTAGAAGCTGATTTAAGAAAAAAAGATATTTTAATTGATTCATTAAGAAATGAAATTGAAATGCTTAAAGAAGAAATAGAAAAATTGAAAATGAGAAATAAAAATTTAAGTGAAAATATGGAATTAAAAGAAGAAATGAATTTAAATTTAAATTTTCAATTAACTGAAGCAAAGGAGACAATAAAAGAGATGGAAGAAGCTGAAAATTTTGCAAATTCAAAAAAAAATCAATTGCCAATTTGTTTAAAAGAGGAAATAGAAAAAATTGAAATTTACAAAATTACAGAAGATCTAGAAGAAAAGGAAGATGTTATTGTTAAAGCTGATGGTATAGTTGATGGAGCTGATTTTATTGTTAATGAAGCAGATGTTATTTCTGATGAAGATAATGTTATTGTTGATGAAGCTGAATTTGAATTTGATGATATAGACATATGTCTTCAACCTCAATTTACATCATCAAGAAAAAGTGCTGCGTTTGAAGAAAATATGGAATATTATTGGATGATTCATTTTTCAAAAAACAAAGCTTCATTTATTCTGAAAGAAAATGGTAGAATCTTAAGAAAGGATAAAATCGAACCTGTAACAAATGTTTCAAAGCAATTGTTAGAGTTACTAATTTTGGAGAAGATATTCAAGTTGAAAATCAATTTTATTTTCAACTATTCAGTAACAATTGTTTCAAATAATCATTTGGAAGCAATTTATGGTGAAGATTTTGCTACGGAATATAAGAATTGTTTGCCGTTAGCTAAACATGTTCATTCGATGCTAACAAAGTTTATTAGTATAAATATTGAAGTTGTATCGGATGATTATGTTACAAAATTATTTAATGATTGTTTAAAAATAGAAAATGGTTGATGCTTATAACCTTTTTTTTTAATAAAATATTTAATCTTTTCCATATTTCTAGAAAAAAAAATTAAATATATCAATTGCAATAAAATTAAAAAAAAAATATTTTCTAAATCATAATTTTTTATAACACATTTTTTCATTAAGGTAATATGTAAATGCAAAGAAAAAATTTCGCATCAAAATTAGCACTTAAAAATTAAAAATAGTTTTAAAAAATAATATAATAGTAGAAAAATATATAATTAATATATATATATAATTACATTTAATATAAAATATATAATAATTTTTATAAAGATATATAATTTTTTTATTTATGTAATTTTAAATTAACAATAAGTTAATTAATACGTCAAAACAAATTTTATGGACCTTATATGAATCACTTTTTAATGTTACATGTACATATATTTATAAAGAAATATAACTATTTAACCATGACGGTTTAATTAAATTGATATAATGTAGATTAATAAATAAAGAAATATTTTCAATTTAATGATTTATTGACATTATTATATCACTTATAACAATTTAATAATAAATTATTAAGTATATATATATTTTTAAAAGTGATAAATTTTAAATAAATCTTTCCTCATAATGTATTAAATTTGAAAAAAATTTCAATTATCCTTTTTTTATAGTAATATAAAAAAGATAAATATATTTAATAAACTAGTAGTCATTTATAATAAATAATTTTTCACTTTCCTTACTCATTTTTAACTAATAATAATTTTTCAAAAATGTATTATTTATTAATATATGTTTATAAAATATTTTAATTTTTGTTATTGGAATTATTTTTTTATTTTATATAAAAGAAACATTTATAAATTATAAATAGTATATTTTTTAAGATTTTATATTTTTTATTGATATTTAAAAATTATTTTAATA
Organism: Strongyloides venezuelensis; assembly: GCA_963280985.1. Lineage (NCBI taxonomy): Eukaryota > Metazoa > Nematoda > Chromadorea > Rhabditida > Strongyloididae > Strongyloides > Strongyloides venezuelensis. The sequence continues at coordinate 5,800,028 of CAUJLX010000001.1, read as the reverse complement.
TTAGATAATATATTTGAAATGTGTTAAAAATTTTAAAAGATATGATCTATAAAACAAGTATCTAGAAGCATTTATAATTAGTTGGTTTGCAAATTTTACAATAAAAATAAAAAAAGATTTTAAGAATTTAAAATAAATAATATTTTTTTCATATTATTAGCAAAATGTATTGTACGACTTCCAAATAGTTAATTATTTTTAACTTTAATGTTCATACTAAAAATGTAAAAGTATTTAAAAAAATTATTATTTTGTTAAATTTTTATTAATTTAAATATAAAAAAAAATTAATACATAAATAACCAAATTTTACCATAAAAAATAATAAATAAACAAATTTTAAAATTAAAATACAGGAAATTGATAGTAGAATTTTTTTACAAATTTTTTAAACTATTTACATGTTTTTTGTCTTTTTTTGATTAATTATTATTTAAGTATAAAAATTATATTAAATCACTATTGTTTTCTTAAAAAATTATACATATATATAATATTCAAAATTTCAAAATTTTATTTTTCTAGAATCCAAATCTTTTTCATTGGATTTAAATAAAAATATTTTATTTATATACAGAAATATTAGAAAATCACATTAACTAAAAATCTTCTCATAAAATAACAAATAATACAATTGATCTTTGACTAGTTAAATCACTTTTTTACCAGTGGTGATCTCTCTTTTGATAAAAACAACTACCTTTTAGCATGAAATAAAACTTTTTTTCTAAGTTGCAAATAAAATAATCATCAATTAATAGAAAAAGAATTTACTTATACAAAGAGGTAAAATAGAATAAGTTAAATAATAAAAAGTTAATAAATAAACTTATCATAATTTTAACGCAATTTATTATTATTATATTTTTATCGTTTTCTATTATTTTTTTGCTTTTTTTTTTAAATAAATATTTAATTTTTTTAATTTTAGTGATCAATTTTGCAACAAAAAAAATATAAAATGGAATGACTTGTCAACTTCTTCAGAAATACAATGATTGAAAATGGAAATTTGAATGAAACAGTTGAAAAACTCAACAACAATTCCTGGATTGCTTCAATGGAGTATTTACGTGATGGAAATTCAATAGGAAGATTCTATGAAAATGGAAAACTCGTCAACTATGTTTATGCTACGTTGTACGAGTTTCATAGAGACTTTTTTCCTAAGGAATTGAATCGTGTACGTGGAAGTATGGCAGCATTCCTGAAAACGATACATGGATTTCTTTTTCTTAGTGATAATTTTGCATTTGATGCTGCAAAATTACAAAATATCATTAAGCACAGAAAAAGAAGGTACAATGCAATTGTACCTCCCATTGTTCTGGCTGAAGCGGTTAGTTTAGATTCTTTTTATTTGTTTTTTTTGTTTCTTTTTTTGCTTTTTGTTATTATTTACTCTAACTTTGTTATTTTTTTAGGGAATCTTCAAAATGATTTACAAACTTCCAAATCCAATGCATGTTTGCAGGTATTTGGAAGAAAATTATTTAGTGGACGAAATAAAGGAGAAATTCAGTGTTTTCTTCAATTTGTTTGTTAACAAACAGCAAATTGAAAAAAACAAAATGCTGAAAAAGAAATCCAGTTTACGAAATGGCTCCGGATTTGAACGAAGAAAGGATTCTGTTTGCTCTGGAAATGTTAATGGAGGGCGCTTTACCTAATGCTCCATTTCCAGAGCAATTTAACTGTTTAATGGGAAATTACTTACGTTTAGTATTCCCAGATTAAACAAAGTTAAGATAAGTTCCAATGGAATTTATTTCATTGATATGTAAGTTTCATTTAACACTTATTTTTTTAAAATTTTAATGATAATTTTAGTGGATTGGTACGAGAATATGTGTTCTACATAGGAACAACGGAGATTTTCAAGGACAAAGATCTCAAAAAAACGGTCTTATGGTTTCTGAAAATCAACCTCATATTCCGTAGGATGAAGATAGAGAAACCTTACAAATTTCTCTACCAGCTAGTTTGCCTGGCAATGGAACAGAAGGCACTTGCCAAGAAGAATAGAGAGGTGTTGGCACCCTCTGTTCAATTGTATTGGAGGCAACTAAATGGTGAAGATGGAGTGGAAGAAGAAGTAATTATTGAAGAAGGAGAACCAGAACCAGATGGGGAATTGACTGCTGAAGAGCAAGAAATACTAAATGCTCTGGAAAACAACATGGAGCTTTAATTTTTTTTATTAGTTGAAACCCTTCTTTTAAAATAAAAATTTTTTTGTTTTATAAATTTTTTAAATAAAATTTTTAAATATAATTTTTTGTTTTCTGCATAAAAATTACTTATAATAGTTTTTAAAACATATTAAATCAAGTAAAATTAGCATATATAAATATTTTTTTTTTAAATTATTTCATCCATGTCCATAATTCGCCCAAACTTTAATAAACTCGGACAATTCATTTATTTAGCATTTATTGCTTTAAAAAGAAATAAATGAATAACAAAGTTATTTTTTTAAATAAATTATGAGTATTTATGATATAAAAATGATATTTTAAGTTGATTTATTTCATTTGAACTCGTCGAAAATATCTGTGTTGCATTGGGATTTAATTTGATTTTTTTTGACAAAAAAAAAAGTAAATAATAATTGATTTTTATTGAATAACTTTACACACATTAATAATGATTTTTTTTTTCACTTTTTTTAATTTTTAAAATTACCTAGGTAAATTAAAAAAGGGAGTTTTCCATCAAATTGAATTAAAAAATAACAATTTTGAAATAATTTATAAGGTTTCAAAATGAGGGGACAAAACCGTAAAGTATCATTTTTTTTAAAATAATGTTTATGATGTTTTGTTAATAAATATTGTTTTTAAATGTATAGTTTTATTTTTATAAAAAAAAATTGGATAAATAAAAGAAATAAAAAATGATTATTTTCTTATCTTTTTGTTTCTTTATATAATCAGTTATTTTCATCAGTTACCGTTTTATTGTATTTTATTTTATATTTAAGCGTCGTTATTTTTCTGCTGTATTTGATATATTTTATATTATCAATTAAATTATTTAACAATTTGATAATTAATTAAAAATGTTTTCTACGAGATTAATTTTATTTATTATAAAGTAGTTTTTTCAATTTTTACTTTTTTTACCAAATTTTGAAAGATTTTTAAATAAACAAATAGTTTTAAAATTAATTAATTTCTATTAAAATAAATAAAATTTTATGATTATTTTTAACGAATTTTGTTAAATGTTTAAAATAAAAAATTATTTTTATTTTTATAAAAATATATATTATTTATATATAAAAATATGAAAAATATAATTCATTATATATATCATTATTTAAATTTATATATTACCTATAAATAAAAATGTATGTACATATATTCAACTTAAACAAAAACTGTGGTGTCGTTTTAAACTGCATTTTTAACAAAAATGTAGGTACAAAAACAACTCTTATACATTATTTGTAAAGAGAAAAAAAAACTTTATTTAAAAAAGCTACGCGATTTTAAAACGTTTTAAACGTATAAAAAAGTTTAAAAAATTGATCATAAAGTAAATGTTTATTATAAATATTTTATTAAATTTATGCAAAAATAGTAACAAAATAAATAAGTTTATTTAATCAAAATGATATTCAATACAAAGATATTTAAATTAAAAATAAACTTAAAATAAAAATTAGATCATTGTATTTTAGATAATAATTTTTATTAAGAAAAAACAAATTTATACAAAAAATAAAATTATAAAAAAACATTTTTATTAGTAATTATTTTTTAAAAATTATTTAACAATTTAATTTAAGAAATACAAAAATTTAAAAGAAAATTTATTTCAAAATTATTATGAAATACATAAATATTCAATTCAATTAATTCATAGTTTTTCTTCAATTAACACTACTCGGATTTTTCCTGCGAGCGGTGTCGAAACGAACCGCAAATTTTCTCTGTGTACTTATATTTTATTGACTTTATAAAATTATTATGCAAAAAATGTCACAATCTATGGAATAACATTATATACTATATAATAATAGTGATAATTTATGTTTATTAACATTATATTTTCTTCCATATGTTGTAAAAATATTTTACTATAGTTAATTGTATTGACCGTTAAAAAAGTTTTCACTACCAGCTCTACAATTTAATTTTACCAAAATTATATTAAAAATTATATCTTAATAAGAAATTGGTCAACTTTTTCGTTGGTTCTAGATAATACCGGAGTAAAGCAATCTGTTAAGCTCTATTTTGTATAAACTAAAATGTTATATGAAAAATATATATGTAAAAATTTTGATATTAAATATATATGTGGTCTGTTCCAAAAGTAATGAGAATGAATTCATTACAAACTTCACAGGCATCGGACAAAAAGGCGAGGATTTCGTTTTGTAGAAAAAGTTCTTAACTACAAAATGGCATATATTTTATCTAAATCCGAGCTCTACAAAAATTTTGAAAATGCGATAGATAAATATAAAAAGAAAATTTTTGTCATTAGCCCAAATTCTTTATCTAAAAGAGTATTTTGAGCATTCGACGAAGTTAACTCTACATTTTCTATAATTCCCAAATTAATGTTCTCTTAGATAATTTTTAACCTTGAAGAGTAGAAAGAAGTTACACATTGTAGGTTCAATTATAGTGGACAAGAAATAAAGTGGAAATAATTGTCAAACATTAAAACTCTCCAACATCCAATGATAAATGACTCAATTTAAAGTCATAATAATTAGCCTGTAGATTTTCTAACTTTGATGTTTTGTTTTTACTTTATTAAATCTTTTTGTCACTTAAAAGTATGATATTTTTTCGCGTGATAAGGGTACCTAACATGAGTCTATCTTTTAATATAAAAAATTTTTAGAGCTCGAATTTTGATGGGATATATGCCATTTTATAGAAGAAAATTTTTCTTTCAAAACGGTATATTTACCTTTTAAATTCAATACCTGCGAGGATCGTTACAAAGTCATTCTCATTACTTTTGGGACAGACCATGTAATAAAATTCTACAACATTATTGTGAAATTAAAGTATTTAATCATTTAAACCAATTTAAATTATAAGATAAAAATCATTTTGCATTTACAAGAACTTTCAAAAAATAAAAAAAATACTTTTTTGCTCTAAAAACTTAAAAATGACCGTTATTTAATTTTTTTGGCCATATATAAAGTTAAAAAAAAATTTGCTTTGTTTAAACCTTTTAAATTGATTTTGAGCGTCCTCATAACTTTTTATTTGCTTCGTTAAAGTAATAAGGAGAATTATTTTTATTAAAAATCACTCTTTATACCACTAAAATATATATGCCTGTATTGTTTTTTCCTTGCATATTTTTTCACATTATATAACGAACGAAACATTTTTCGATTGTATTTGTAATATACTAATTCAGCTAAAAAATGTACTTTTTTTTGTTACTTTAAACGGTAACTATTCTTAAAGTTGCAATGTGTTTGACTCATTTCTGATTTTTTAATAGCATTTATTTGTTCAGGTGAAAAACTCTAGGTGAAGTGTTAGTTTTTGCATCTTTTTCAAATTTAATTTTTTTTGCATATATAAACAACAAAGTAGATATTTTGCGTAGCTCCTTAAAATTGCGTCTGCTACATCACTTTTGGTAAGATAATTTCCTCTTTTATAAATGTGGAAGTACCTTTTTCTAATATACTTAGAAAAGTAGAAAATTGTAACAATTTGACAATTCACAAGTTGTAATGTTAAAAGTATACGACAGAAAATTTCAAAATTAAAATACATTTCTTATTTAAAAATTTTCTAAATATTTTTAAATACGCTTGTTAAAAAGTTATTAACGGCAGCAAGATTAATCAAATCATATATAAAATATGTAACTTCAGGTTTTATTTACAATTATTTTTACAAAATCAATTACTAAATTTACTAGGAATAATTTTGGAAGAAAATATTTGAAATTAACCTATTTTTTACTATTTGTTTATGATATATGTTTAATCATCAAAAAGTATTAAATTATAAAATCTTACTATAAATTACACATACGAATTATATTTAAATGTCAATTATTCACAATTGTTTTAGAAAAAAATTGATTTGATTACACAATTGAAAATCTTAAATTTACTTTTAACATCTAATATGTTTTTAAAAATTAAAAATATTTATTTTCTAGATATTTTAATAATATATTTGATAGAAAAATTTATGTTTATTTGTTATTCCATGATGTTTTAAAGTTGTAATATAATAATTGTTTTATGTGAGAACATTATTTATCCATATTATCACTCTTTTGTTATACTATTATATTTAGTTCTTCAATTTTAAAAACATATTTATAGGAAAATAATCAATCATACAATACTAATTGTACTAACAATCTTATACTTTTAGCAATAAATAAATATTCATTAATTGTAAATATAGTTAAATTAATCTTTTTAAAACATAGTTGAGACAAATAGACCATTTTATAAATTCTTAAAAAATTCACTTCAAGTAATGTTTTCTGAGTTATTGAATATGATATTTGATTGAATAACGTATCTTTATTTTGTGCAATGGTAACCCAATATCATTTGCATTTATCTTTTTTGTCAGCTATCAAAAATGATTTGATTTAAATAAGATTTAATGGATTACTGTATATTTTTAATTTTTAGTAATCAATTTAGGTATATTCAGATAAGGTTACGATCTCTAAAAAATGTATTGACTAGATTAAGAAACATATCTATTCTTTTACATTTATCATAAACTATTAATAAAACGTGTTTATTTTTTTTCACTCTGAAAAGCAAATTTTTAGTTTAAAAACATTTAATTATTTACATTTTAGAAGAACAGTTCATTAATTTTCCATTCAAGAATCGAACAAGTACGCAATATTCCATTGTTACATATCACATAATTTCAGGTTGCAGATATAATATGGGTAAACAGAGATATAAATGAGTAAAGTTTAAAATATTCCAAATTAAAATCAATAAAAATAAAATATTTTTCAAAAAATTTGTTATCTTTCTTCTAAGCAATATTTCAACAGTAATTTAAAATTATACGAAAGAAGTGAGACTGAGTTGAAAAAGTAAAGAAAAAATGGCAAGAAGATTATTTTTATTTATATTACTTAATGTGTATATTTTAAATCTATATTAAAAAATTTTTAAATAAGATAGAATGTAAAAAGTAAGTGAAATAAAACTGAAAAAAAATATGTTCGTAAGCTTTACAAAAAAATTGTGAATTTATTTTATTCATCTGATATAGAAATTTAACTACTGTTATACGAATAACACATGTTTGATGGTAATAATTAAGATGATAAACTCTTGTTGTGAGGTTTATATATTCGATAATGTTAACAATTTAATCAATAATATAAACTGAGTTAAGATACAAAATAAAATTACTGTATGTTTTTAAAAGTACTTAAATAATATAAAAATACTTCTTTCAAAAAAATATTTTAATGTGGCACTTATTTAAACTCATCAACAAAATTGGTAATTAATTAAATTGCTGATTTCGTTTAATCTTTTTAATTAGATCTTTGAGCGTATTTTTCTATTACTAGCATAAAGAGAATACTACTGATTCGCAAAAAATATTTTATTGTTCATACTTTGTTTATAATATCTTTTATTTCCTGTTCTTGCATATAGTTTTGCATTGCGAAATGAACGAAAGATTCTTCCATTACACTCGTATAATTCTAATCCAGATCTATAATATTCATTAATATTGTATTTTGAAGGGCAACTGTTCTTAAAACTGCAGTGTCTTCGATACATTTCTAGTTTATTGTAAACCAATTCTGGTTCAGTTTGACGATATCTATTATTTCTATAAGTCCTTAAAAATGCTTCACTTTTGAGTTCTTGCATGTATAAACAACAAGGTGAATAATCTTGGGAGTCTCTTACAATAGCGATTGCAACTTCTCTTTTGGAATAGTAAATTTCCGTTTTATATCTATAGACATTTCTTCTTTTATGATAACTAGAAGTGTAGTGAAATGTAACTATTTGACATTCAACAAAATGTAATACATAAAGAATACAACAGAAAATTTTAAAATTACAATACATCTCTAATTAAATAAATTTCTAAATAATTTAAATTTTTTTATTATAAAATTATGTTAAACTAAGAGATTCAACAAATGACATTTAAATATTCAATTTTTTTAATTTATTTACAATTTTTTTAAAAAAAATATTTGCTAAATTTGGTTAATAATAATGTTTGATTGAAAAAATTACATCGATTTTATAATCTATTAAATATATCTATCTCTAATTTTGTACGTTAATTAAACTTAAAACATTTTCAAATTTTTTCTCCTTAAATAACGTTTGAATGTAAGATGTTATTTTACATTTCATTTTTTGATTAAATTAAATAACTAGATATTTTATGAAAGTCAGGCAAGTGTGTTTTATAAAGTTAGTTAAATTAGTTCGAAAAAGAAAAAATAATTAAAATTAAAAAAAATTTTAAGTTTTCATATGTCATTATAAGAAACTGTTATGAAAAAACAAGTATAATCATTGAAATCTATAAATTCATATTTTGTATGTTTAGTCGATTAGATAGTCGTGTTTCATTATAGATTTATATCACATAATGTTTTTTTATTTATCTAATTTATAAATTATTTTCATATTTGAAAATGCATTTGATTTAGAAAATAAATACGCGAAGTAAAATATAAAAAAAATGTCATCTTGATCGAATATTTTAATTTTGTATAAACAATGTAGGCGTTATATATTAAAGAGGCCGATGTAAATTTAACATTCAAAATTTGGTCGTTGCAAATTATAAAAAATGATTATAATAGTCAATCTGGTAGCTTTAACTGAAGTTTTGACCAAAAAAGATTGTTCTTTCAAAATATATGAAGTGTTAAAAATTTTAATGTAATGTTGAATTTGATTTGAATAATCTGCGTCGATAGATAAAAATTTTTCTAACAGTAGAATGGTGTGAAAAAAACTAAAAAAGTAAGCTATCATAGGATTTGTTGAAAAAGTGTAATAGAGCAGAAATCGATAAAGTTCATTAAAAATTCCAGTATTATTATTTTACTTTATGATAGTTACTACTTTGTGTTTTTAAATAACAAAAAATCACTTTCATAACTATAAGTTTGAAATCGTCAAGAAGGGATTTTTTGTAAATCTTTGTGATTTGCATCCATTAATTGCTTAACCTACTAAGTCAAACAAAGCCATTTTATTAGTAAATTCTGTCAAAATTAAATTTTCATACATAATACGAACCGGTTGTCAATGAAATAACCAGAAAAATCTGGATGAATATAGTTATTTTCAATGACAAAATGTTTTTATAATATTACTTCTAACTTAAACTTTTCTCTTAAAATATAGTTCCAGATGAATGTAAAAAAGTTAATTTATAGTTAAATCGTTTATATGATTTCGTTTTTTCTACGAATTTTCATATTTCTTAATCTTTTCAAATTATGTAACTTTTTTCAGGTTAAATATTTTTTAAATGTTTTATACACATCTAAGTGACTTACTTTTTCCTACAGCATATTTTAAGATTCTTTATTAAGTTTTTATTCTAAGTTAATATGTGAATACTTTTAATAAACATTTTTAAACAATTTTATCAACATTTAGTTTAGGTATATAAAAATATTCATATTAATGCTAATAAATAGCAAAAAATATTTAACTAATAAAATATTATTAATTAGCAGTATAGTTGTAGATTTGTTCTAATTTTTTATAAAACTAATTAAAAGTATTTAAAATTTATTTTGATGTAAAAAAGAGTATTACATAATATTTGATAACTCAACATAATATCAATATGAAATCTTATAATATGGCTTAGAAAAGAAATTTAGGCTATCAGACAATATAACATAATAAAAATATTATGTTATAAATGTAACATTAATTTGAAAAATAAATATGAAAATTCATAGAAAAAAATGGAATCTATTTAAACAATCAAAAGTATATTACAAATTAACTTTTCACATTCATCTAAAACTATTTTTTAAGTGAAAAGTTTAAGTTTTAGTTAGATATAATACTATAAGTATACGCTGCTATTGAAAAAAGCTATACTCAATTAAACTTTTATGGTAACATTGTTAACACCTCTTGTACATTCACTTATCTAATATTGGTTTAAGTAAGGTAATTAAACACCGCTGTATGTCAACAATTTTGTATTATATCAACCATTTTTCAGATTTTATATATAATCTATGTACTTAGGTACCCCTTTCAATATATCAAATTCCCACACATCTGAAGACTATAAAATCAAATTGAACGTAGTTCAAAGTTATTTCTCAACTCTCAGTAGACAAAATAGTTAATGGTTCCTAGTTAAGTTGAGTCATACACGAGATCAGAAGCTTCTAACTAATTCTAAGATAATTTATTGATTATGATCTTTATTGTATCATTATTTTATTTCTTATTATAATGTTTCAAAACACTCTAATTCATTTTACTAAATACTACTATGCACACGAATCATGACGACGCTGAAAAACATTACTTTTTATTATAGTCGAAATATAACTAGTTCTTTAAGTTATAAAAATTATTAAATTTTTAATGTAGTTAAATAATTTAATCAGAAAGTTGGAAACATTTCAGAATAACGTAAATATAAAATGTAGAGATTAAAAGGTCAGTAAACGATTGAATTCTGAAACAAAACATTTGCAATTTCATCTAAATTTTTTACAATTTTTTTATAGTAACAATTTTATACTTAAAAATATAAATTATACTAATTTGTTTTATTAATTACACATGCAAATTATTTTTCAAACGTCATTTATCGGCAACTTTTTTAAATGAGATTTAATGTAAAAGATTAATAGTTACTGTCCAACTTTAAAATGTTTTAATATCTCATTATATTCTTTATTTGGTATAAAAACATTCGTGTTCATATAATTACCTTTTTGTTCTACAATTTTATTTAGTTTTTACATTTTAACAAGCAAAAAGCTCCACATTAAGAAACTTGGTGTACAATTTCAAAGCTTATTAACAAGATAGGAAATGTCAATGAGAAGCATATAATGGGACATAAAGCTAAAACTCATAATGAGATAGACCTTCTAGCTAAAGGTATAAAAAAAGGGATGTTAAATGAAAAATATCTACATCTTTTATCTAAATTATAATTAACATTAATTTTTTATTTATTTTTTTATTGTACTGTGCTTTGATGCTATATATATAATAGATAATGATTGATTGATATAGCAATGCATATTTTATATATGTATATGCATAGATATGTAAGGTAACTAAATTTTAACCAACTACTGTTGGGTAAGTTACCTATTTTTTTATTCTTCATCTCATATTTTTAGTTTTATATAGTAAAAATTTTTAATTTTGACGAGCGGCTTCCTGTAAGGAATAAAGTGACCCAATTTAGAAATATTATTTATTCAATATATAAGTATAAATATAGCAAAAGAACTAAAAAACATAAAACAATATACATTTACAGAAAAATAGAGACTTACCCTGTGATTACAACTTCACTATTTCACAGGTTACAACAATAGTATTACTTAATATAAAAGATATATAATCTAAAATTGTATTAAATTAGAAAAGTCCTAAAAACTTTTTAAGGTTGCATGTATATATTTTAGTTTATATATACCAATAATATGATGAAATAAGCTAAGGTTAGATATAGAGAGAAATAAACAAACAAGCGATCAACGATCACATCAAATAAGATTACATAAAAAATATAAGATATATTTTTACTATATACAAATAAATAATTACCTCAAATTGTTGCCCAAATACTACCCAACTAACTAAAAAAGTCTCTAAATATTGAAATACAAATCATAAAATCTTTGAAAAATCGAAACATTTTAATTCATTAACAATGTAGGTAATTTTTAAAATGTAGATTAATTTTCAGTTAAATTTTATCACTTATTAATTTTGCAATAGTCAATTTTTTTTTAATGTTTTGGGAAATATAGACTTTTTACATAATTTAAATATATATTCTAAATATTTTATCTTACTTAATTGAATATAAAAAATTTTATCTTCTCAAAATTTATTTAAGTACAATGTTTTGAGATAGAATAATTTCTGTGTGTACTCATTGCTTGATCTTAAAAAAAGTAAAATTATCAAACATTAATTATTAAATTAAAAAAACTTTAAAACATAAGTAGTAAGGAAATACTTTAATTATTTTGTAAATAATTCTTTTTCTTATTTTTTACTTATATTTAATCTTGATTTTAAACAAAATTTCGTTTTTGTAAAAAATATACTTTTATATTGAGATTCATTTTGCGCACTCAAAAGTATTAAAATAAATTTCGATTTTTATATTATCACTTTACCTGGCATTATAAAAGTATCGCCTTCCTAGACATTTTAATGCTTTATCACTTGTGATTAAACAATAGTTGCAGCATATATTTCTTTTAAATTATTTACATTTAGATCTTTATTTAGAAATTAAAATAATTTCTTTGTAGATATTTGTTTGTAAATTTAATATTAGACATATAAAAATTTACTATTTTATTAAGAAAAGCTCTTTATTATTTGATATGCAGTGATATCTTTTTGTAGTCTTCAATAAATATTCAAATGCCTAGGATGGCGATACTTTTATATTGCCAGGTAAAGTGATAATATAAAAATCAAAATTTATTTTTCATCCTTTTGAGTACGCAAAATGAATCTCAATATAAAAAGTATATTTTATACAAAACCGAAATTTTCGGTATTGTTATTTATTTGATTATTTATTTATGATTTTATTTAAATAGTAAAAAGTATAATATATAATATTATATTTTAACTTGTACCCATGAAATATATGTCAAAAGTCATTCATTGACAATTATTTAAAAAAATTAGTTTTACTTCACAGTTGAAGATTTTCTACTCGTTTTATTTATAATTTTAATAAAGTTTTTGTTGAGTAACATTATTTTTAACTAGATATTTTTAAATGAGGTTTAATTCGAAAATTTATACCTACTATGTTAATCTAAAGTGTTTTAGAGTTCTAGTACAATATTTATTTAGCATAAAACTTTTTTTTCGTATAATTTCTTTTTGTTTCTACAATGATGCATTTTTATAAAATAACTTATTTAAAGTAGAGGAATCATTTAAATATATTAACAATTTGTCACTTGATTAAAAAAAATATTAATAATAAACGTTATTATATTAGTCTTTTTTTAAACATTGTAAAAATATGTAGTCTTCTAAATTTTAATTCTTATGAGATTTCAACATAAGATAATAAGTTTTAAAGATTTTAATATAATATTTTATTTTAATTACGTAACTTTATTTCCCATATATTTGTAACATAGTATTATTTTAACCAAGCATTTATATCCGTAATGCTCGGCATTAAGAATAGGAAATTATTAAATACATATTACATATAATAATAAAATATATTATTATAAATATGTTCCAACTAATCAAGTCAAGAGGTAAGAAAGAACGAATAAATAAAATAAGTATTATGTGCAGATTTAAATAATATTTTATATAAATCTAAACATATACTTAACAAAAACATCTGGAAGAAGAAAGAAAAACTTTTTATTAAACTAAGAAGAAATTAAATGAAAGGAGGAGAAGGAAAAGCAGGATTTGATAAGAAAATATTTCAGAAGTTACAGTTTTAGTTTAGTTTTGAATAACCTGGAATAGAGGAAACGACAGAGGCGCTGAATAGCACTCCACATCCAAAACTCTGGGTAATATCAACTTCCGTTTACCATATATATAAATTGTTCGTTATTATTTATAAATAAAAGGTTATATTAAAATAAATGTGTTTTTTCGTTTAATTCTTTTTAGCACGAATGTTCTAACATGCTTCTTCATAAGCTAAGTACTTGGATAAGATAGTGTGAACAAACAAGCATGTATCTGCTGGATAACATGTAGCAGCAGATCTCGCTACACCTGAAATAAGATCACACCACCATGTAAGAACATAAGTAATGAGACTCTTAAAGGTATCGGTTGTTACAAAATGCTTTGATTTTGAAAATATTTTATAGAAAAATGTTTATTATCAATTACTACAAACAAAAATCAAAATGTAATTTTTATAAAAAAAAAAGCATTTAGTCGGAATGATACAATTAGGGTACCTACACAGAAAAAAAGGTCGAAAACAAAAAATGCAAATTATCCCTTTATATTATAAGAGTAACGGAAGCGTGAAATAAATAACAATAAAATGACTCGGATCTGGGTAATTAATAAATTGGCATAATACAATAACTAATAAATACTTTAAAAAAATTAAAAGTAAAACATCCACTGCTATTACGGCTACCATCAATTATATATAAAGTATACTCTTCTCTAGATTCTTGTAATTTAACTTCGCCAATATTCATTAATAAAGGTAAGCAACGTCTTTAATACAATAACGGTTATCGTTTCCTTTAAAACTCCTGTAAATATTAGTTTATTTTTTTTTATAAATAATAGGATCACCGTGTTGAAAACAACTTAAAAAAACTTAACTTTAATATCTAAAGAATTTTTAATAAAGTTTATTAAGTAATTATAAAGTATATTTTAATGTTATTAAAATATTTCACAAAAAAGTTTGACTCAACATAAACAAGTTTGTTATACAGATCAACAAATATCAAATCATTGAAAATATACAATAACTGACTACAAAAACTTTATGTAATTTTTATAATAGAATATTTTATTGATATTGACCGCATAAACAATTAAGTCTTCACAAAATAAAGTTTACTTTATTCAAATTTTTAATAAAAAAATGTAGTCTTAAAAGTGTATTTTTAAAATTTTAATGTAGTGGAGTAGCGTCACAAATAATAAATAGTCGGAAATGAAATAAAGACAATCCGACCAAAATGATAGGCTGGTATTTAACGAAAAAAAACTATGCTAAAATTACATTTTTGTGTAGTAATCAATATAGATATATTAAAATTATAGTTATGGTTTCTAGATAATAAATACATAGTTTAGGAAACATACACACTCATTTAATATTTTTCACTAGCTCTTAGTAATATTATTTTATTTTTTTGTCACTTAAAAAAAACAAATAAATTATTAGAAAAAACTTAGTTATGTATACTTTAGAAGAGCAATTCATTTAATTTATGATCAAGAATCAAAAAACAACGTAATATGACTTTGTTTCATTATCAGATAACATTATATTAGAGATCTAACTTTATGTAAAATTAAAAAAATAAGCAAAAAAAACCAGATTAAAAAATTGAAGCAAGAATGGCAAAAAAAATAATTTATATTTTTACTACCTGAATACTTTATGCGTTTATTATAAATCAACGTTTAAAAAATTCCAATTAAAGATTACTGATACCAAAACAAATGTTGCATAACGAGAAAAAAATATTTTAGAATTCTATAAAAGAAAATTTTAAAAAATACTTTTTTTTTACTGGATAAAAAAAATAAATGCGTTTATACAAATAAAACATTTCCGATAGTAATGTTTAAAATAAAAAACTTCTATTATAAACTCCTTTATCTTTAGTAATATTAAAAATTTAATAAATACTTTTAATTGTGTTGAAATATACACACACAGCTTTGACACCAAACAAAAATTAGATTTTCAGCAATACCTTTAGATAAAAAGAAAAAAATATATCTTTTGTTAATAATTGTCATAAAAACTAATGGTGTCCCACGAAAGATCGATTGATAAGAATAATTTGTACACATTTATTTTTTGTAAAAAATTACCTTTACATTATCTCCATATAACACCATGTGTAATTAAAGAAATTAGAGTTATCTTTTAATTTCTACACACAGAGACAATCTCATCATTTTCTTTCCTATTCAATCATTTTTTTTCTTGGATGTATAATTGATCATTAAATATTTTAATAACAATATAACTTACAATAATTAAAAAATAATTTTTTTTATAAATTAAAAAGTCTACAATATGAATTAGTTATATTTGAAAATAATATAATTATGTAGTAATTATCTAGATATTTTCCTTACGAATTTACAATGTTTTAAAAAACAATTTAATAAAATAAAAGAATTGTTAAACAACTTAGTTGGTGAAAAGGAAAGTAAATCAAAAAAAAATTTTTTTTGATACACAATTCATATCAATATGTGAATTAAAACTATAAATATTTTTACTTAAAATATATTCTTTATCATTGATCGTAGTAATTAACATTATATATCTACTTTTAAAATAAATTTTTGTAAAGCTTTATCTTATTAATATATGAAACAACTTTTATTTTAAAATAAAATTTATAAATATTTAGAATATAGATATGAGCATTTTTATAAGTTCCATTTTTTTACCTTAAAAGTATTATTAGATTTCTAAGTATAATAACTTTTTTACTTTTCGTAAAAATTTATTTTGTTTTACTCTTCAATTAGTTTGGCCTGCTTTTATACAAATAAATTCACGATCAGAATAAAACAACTTGTTTTGATACAGTTTTTGATATTCTATTCCTCAAACAAAATAAACTGTCATACATAAACTTTTGAAGTATATAATTTATCTAATAATAAAAAAATCATTAACAAAAAATTTCTAGACATTCTTCTTTGGTTTTTATTTAATTATTTCAAAAGTATAGTAGTAAACCTCAATAGCTGTTAGTTTGGATTGTTTTATACTTTAATTGTTTATGTTAAACTAATAAATGTAAAAAGATAATATTAACAAAATAACATTTTTAACTAATTTTATTAAAAATTAAGGTTTTCAAAGAAAAAATTGATTGGACAGGGAAGAAAATGAATTTTTAGGAAATAAAATGATTGAATAGGAAAAAAAATGGTATGAATAGTTAAATTTGAATAATGTTTTTGGGAAAGAAAATGATGAGATTGTCTCTGTGTGTAGGGAATAAAAACTTTATTTTTTTTAACACAAAAAAATGGTATTATTTTACTTTTGTAACTAATAAAATTAAAATTTTTAGTTTAAATAGTTTTATGAAATCTTGGTTTTAGAAGAAGTTTTAAACTATATGACCATAACAAATCTTAATTACTTGTTGAAAAAACGGAAAAATCATTTTTAAAATGAATGAAATTTCTAAGGAAAAACTATTAATAAAATAATTTCTTAGACTTTTCTATCATTATGTCCATATAGAAAAAGAAACCAAACGAAAAGTTATTTATCAACAATCATACAAAAAAATTTCAAAAAAATATACAATTAGTTAAATAAGTCTTATTGTTCATATTTTTTAAATGTTTAAAGAAAAACGCCTTTTTTTTATGTCAAAAATATTTTTAATGCTTCTTAATTATAAGCAATCATATAACTACACTATTTTCGATTCTTATCTGCTGTATTTTGAAAAGTTAAAAGTATAAAAATAAAATTAAATATATAACTAATCTAAAAGATTCGTAGTAACGTCTTTATTTGAAAATAATTATGCTAAAATATGTGAAATAACAATAAATTATGTAAAAGTGCTGTAGTTTTAAAAAATTATTATTACAAAAATAATGTAAGATTTCTTAAACACATATGAATAAATGAGTAACATTCTGTAAATTGGATCTATGGTATTAATGTTTACAATTTTAGTGTGCGAATAAGAGTTTTAAAAAAATGGTATATATAGCTATCTTCTTTCTAAAAATAATAAAAATTTAAATAGTTGTGACAATTTTTAAATTATTAAGTAATGTTTTACATGTTTGACGGAGCTCTTCTTGGTCTATTAATAAAATAAAAATATTTATTAATTTATTTTGGCTATAAATTGATAAAACTCCAATTTATTTTGTCACATTATTTTACTATTATAAATTTAAATGTTTTAAAACAGGAATTAAACAGGAAAGACGCTAATGAATTTAAATTTATCAGAAATATATTCGTGAAACATCAATAGTTTTGATGACAATTTTTAACAAAAGATAAATTTCTTTCCCTTTGTCTAAAGGTATTACAGAAAATTGGATTGTTTTTCAGTGTCAAAGCTGTATGTGTATGACAAAAATCGTTTTATATTCAAAAGAACATTCATTTATTAAATAAACATTTTTTTGTTCAAGAAATATTTTAATATGTTGCTTATATAAATTTATCGATAAAATCATGATTAGTTTATTGACTTCGTTTAATCACACAGTGAGTACGGTAACGTTCTCACCCAGAAAAACACAATTGGAGAAACGTAATTTATCAGTTCTAAAAGGTTGATTAAAATGTTATCCATTAATTAAAGTTATGACTGTTAATTGTATTGAATATTTGTTTCGTTTTAGGGTGAGGACCAATAAATAATTTACTTTGGAGAATGAGTATGGATAATAAAAATATTTCTATTGAAGAGTTAGTTAAATATAATTCTTATAAGTGCTTAAATACTGCAGCACAATTATTGAAAGTAGGATTAGGTGGGACTAAAATGGAAATAGCTACCCGGTTGGTTGAAAGTGGACAGGGTTTACAGAAACTTGGTTTTTTAATTGTCCAGGCAAGTGAGATTAGAGAGAAGAATTTGGAAACCACTTTTCAATGGGGCGGCGAAGATGGCAAAAGTATCAAAAGAGAAGAGGTAGAGAGAAATGAAAGATCTAGTTGCAGATTTGAGGCGATTAAAATGGTAGTTCCTTTTAAAGAAGGGGATGATGTAGAAGTTTTTAAGTTTTTATTTATGAATGCAGCACAAAGCGATGGTTGTTTAGAAAGTAAGAGTCTAGGTAGTATTTTGTTGCAGAAAATATGTCCTAAAGTTTTAAGAAAATTGTTGAATGAAAATAGCGATTTGATGAATATGTCATGGAAAGCTATAATGGCCATGATGCAACGTATGATGTCTAAAAGACTTGATAGAGAGTTGGCAAAGGGTGAATTGTTGCATTTCAAAGTAGACTGCGATAATTTAGCGGATAGTATGGAAAGACTGAAAACATTGGTGGATGATGCATACTATGGTTGTAATAATCTTGAAATAGAAGATATATTTAAATGGGAATTGTTAAGGGCATTTAAAAATATATCCTGGTTATCAAAATTAGCTGAATATGGCCGGTATAGCACAGTGTCTCAACTTTAAATTGATGCAACTCGATTAAACGCCGATTACAAGAAACGCCCGTTTGGGATAAACAAAAATATTCAAAAGCATAAAAATCAAAAGTGGAATCATAAGAATAATAGTGAATCTACCAATGAAGTTAAAACGGGTAAATTCATTTGTTTCGTATGTGGTCAAGAAGGTCATAGAGCTAATATATGTCCAGAAAAGAAAACTACCCAACATAGACGAGTTGAAAATGAAGCGGGAGGAGCCATTGTGCAATTACCTATCAATTTACCTAACGGAGAAGTTAAGTATATCACTACATATATTGACACTGGCGCGGACAGAACATTAATTTCGTAAGAATTGGCCGATAGCCTTATTGGAGGAAATGAATCAAATAATATAAAATTTGGGGAACATACAGTTAGATATGAACGTTTTGTATGTTTAAATATAAGAGGTAGTGACACCATTTATACAGTGAAAGCCGTAGTCATCCCCACAAAAACTATGATATCTCAAAATTATGCACATATTTTGCTAGGATCCGAAAGTTTACGCATGGGTGGTAGACTAGTTATTGATTATAAAGAAAAGAAATGTGAAATGTTTGGCATTCAGCTTGAGGCCACCATTGTCACTGAAGAGTATGAACCTACTGTCACAATACGGCGTCAGCGTAGGATCACTATGGCAGACAGTGATGGTAAAGCATTGATGGAGAAATCTTTAAAGGAAGTGTTTGATAAATATCCTAAGGTGGTAACAAATGATCCTAAAGAGCTGGGTATCATGAAGTTTACGGTAAAGGAAATACAGTTTCATAAGGAATTACCTAAAATAGTTAAGTACACAAATACTCCGAAAACAAATCATCTAATAAAATCCGAAGTTCAACAACTAATTGCCAATGGAGTACTCGTGCCATGCACAACACCAAAATTTATTAGTAATTTAGTTGTGGTAAGAAAAGATGGTACTGACAAAATACGTATCTGCGGTGACTTTCGCCGATTGAATTCGGCTGTCAGCAAAATAGTTACATACATTCCATCACCTGAATTAATCATCAGTAATTTGGCTGGGGCAAAATTTTTTTTTCAAGTGGATTTATTAAATGGATATCATCATGTGCCACTGGGGGGAAATATTCGTGATTTCTTTGCAGTATTTACACCATTAGGTATTTTCAAATATACACGCCTTCCGTTTGGGTTTATTAATGCGGGTACTCTTTTTGGTTTTGCATTAAATGAAGTATTGAAACCAGTGATGGATTGGCTACAACAACGGGATACTGGATCATCGCTAACGATATATGTGGATGACATTGTTGCTAGTGCACAATCGTTGGAGGAGTTGAAGGAGCTAGCGCTACAAATTTTCAAGTGTTTTGATAGAGACGGTTGCAAACTTAAGCAATCTAAATTACAAATGGGTACCTCCATCAATTTTTTATCTTACACTATCGCAGATGGTTTGGTAGTTTCTCAACAAGAGGCTTTGACAAAAATTCAACAATACAAAATTCCATCGACATTGAAGCAGGTACGCAGATGGTTAGGAATGGTAGGTTATTATGCCAAACATATCAAAAACTTGCAGTTATTATTGTTGCCTATCGCAAGATTGTTAAAGAAGGATGCACCATTTGATTTCAATAATCAATGCTTACAGGCATTCCATACCATCAACAACGCACTAGGTAGTGCTCCAATTTTATTAATTCCGCGAGATGATGCCGAATTTTTTCTAGAGGTAGATTCTAGTCTGGATGGGGTAGGTGCTGTACTATCTCAGAAAAAGGGGGGTTCACTATGGCCGGTTGGTTTTTATTCAAAACGTTTTCGCCTAGGAAAACGACCTTCATCGGTCACCATGCTAGAACTAAAGGGTATTGTGATGGCACTACAGCATTTTGGTAGATTTACAAATCATATCACCATTTTTAGCGACCATAAACCAGTAATTCGCATGATAAAACACGGAAGAGCTCCCGAATTATATCAATATTTATCATTTCTGGAGGAAACTGGAATGACGGTCACATATAAAAGGGGTTCAAGTATGTTCGTAAGTGATGCGCTTTCCCGGATGCATATCCGTAGAATCCAAGAGGAACCATCCTCCCGGGTAGGGGCAGTATCTGTGGCAACAGATAAGGAGAAATTAGTGAACTTAGTAAAACAATTACACTTAAAATTCTGTCATCTTGGAATAAATAAAATCAAGAACTTGTTGGAAGAATATGAAAGTGAGGGTAAAGAAATTTACGACGAATACAAAAAACAAGCAACATATTGTGAAGCCTGCCAAAGAGTAAACATACATTTAAAAAAATATGGAAATAATCGATGCGAAGCAGATGATGTAATGGAGTCATGGTCTATTGACGTGAAAGGCCCATTACCTGAAGATATCCACGGATACAAATACATAGTTGGAATAGTTGACACTTATTCCAGATTCGTTATGCTATATCCTAGCTATTCCACCAGTTCAAGGGATGTAGGCCAAATATATCTACATTTCATTAACATTTTGGGAATACCTAAAATAGTAAGAGCGGATAATGCTCAAACATTTGACTCTACCCATTTCAAGAAAAATATCTTACTGACAGAGAATTTAAAACTTGGAGCACCCTATTACTCAAAGTCACAATCTTTAGTAGAAAGATTATTCGGTACGGTAAATAGAATTCTTATGAAAATGGATATAGAAAAAGAAGACGAACCTATGGATTACATAAAAGCATGTGAAAACATAATGGCAGTATTGAACTCAAGTATATATCACGGTAAAGGAGAACAATGGATTCCTAGAGAAAAACTACTGTTATTACCTAGAAATGATCTAGTAATGGAAAATGGACTAAAGTCTCGTATAAAACAATGGTTAAAAGAGGATGAGAATATAGAAACAACTTTTAAAATAGGTGACCTTATTAGAATAAGAACGAAAAACAAAAGGGAAAATTATTCAGAAGTAATTGAAGTAATAAAAGTGAATGGTAGCCGAGTTTTTTATAAATTCAAAGAAGAAATGGGTGGCGTAAAGAAAAGGGGTCGAAAAATGAAAGGATATGCGCACCACAGTCAGGTAAAGAAAGTTCTTCAGAAAAATCTCTGTTTACTGGGAGAGAAACTTGGGGAACAAGAAAAGAAAGGCAATCCTGAGTCTGAAGGAAACCTTGAACTTTAGGATGGGGAAGTGAGTACGGTAACGTTCTCACCCAGAAAAACACAATTAGAGAAACGTAATTTATCAGTTCTAAAAGGTTGATTAAGATGTTATCTATTAATTAAAGTTATGACTGTTAATTGTATTGAATATTTGTTTCGTTTTTAGGGTGAGGACAAATAAATAATTTACTCACACAATAAATGTTGAGTATCTCCGAAAATATATTTTATTATTACCAATGTCACAAGAAGAGTCGTCTTTATTAAAAAGTATGGTATCTGCGGTACTAAATCTAACATATCTTCTCTTTCTTCCATTTACATAAAGTTTTGCATAGTATAATGACCGAAACAATCTTTTAAAACATTGATAATATACTAGTCCATCAATAAAATGTACTCTGATTTTACACTTTGAACTGCAACTTTTGTAAAATCTACATGGTTTATGGTTCATTTATTCTTTTTAAACAGCAATCACCTGTTCAGATGGAAAATATGTAGGCCTTATGTAAGATTTTGAATGGGAAATAAATCAAACTTCCTGCATGTATAAACAACAATATGGATAATTTTTGTAATCTTTTAAAATTTCATCTATCATATCATTTTTAGTAGAGTAACTCTCTTTCTTATAACAATAGAAGGATCTTTTATTAATATTTTTAACAGAGTAGTTAATTATAACTATTTGACACTCCACAAAATATAGAGTAAAAATTAAATAACAAAAAATTTTTATATTAAAATACATCTTTAACTTAAAAATTTTCAAATAGTTTCAATATCCTTATAAAAAAATATTGTATATTAAAAGACTAATCGAGTCAGATTTAAATATATGAATTTAAGATTTATTTACAATTTTTTTTAAAAATCATTTGTTAAATTTGATTGGCAATAGTTTTAATTTGAAAAGAAAATATTTGCGATTACAGATATATTTTGATTATTTTTTATGATTTTATTTTAATAATCAAAAAGTAATAATTATAATAATTCATTATAAATTAAAAGTACGAATATAGTTTCAAATGTCATTTATTAATAATTATTTTAAAAAAAATTGATTTGAGTTCGCATTTAAATATTTCTTCTAATTTTTATATAACTTTAAGATGTTTTTATTAGATAAAATTAGTTTTCAACTAGATATTTTAAAATGGAATGTATAAAAAAATTATATTTATTATGTACTATACATTGTTTTTTATGCTTCAATTAATAATTTATTTGGAATGATAACTTTTTGCTATTGTTCAAAAAAATTACCAAACAAGAACGAATGTTTTTAATACGAAAAAAATAATATAATTATATATGCACTTTTAAACTTAATGTAGAAGATCACTCACCCTTTTTTTTATTGAAGATTAAATAGTTAGTACTTTAAAATATAAATTCATAGTTTAAAACAGTAAAGATCAGTTAATTAATGACAATTTGAGATAAATTATTATTTTCCTTTGTTTTTAATCTACAAACCTTTTTTCAAATTGTCAATAACTGATTGCATAAAACGATCGTATAAATTTCTTTTTTGTTATTATTATTGTATTTGTTTGCTTTTTTAAAAATGAATTTAATTATAGAGAAGTAATCATTCATGCAATATTAAATATATTTACTATTTTATGTGTTATTCGAAAAAGAAACAGTGATTAATTGTACTTAGATTAATCATTCTTTATATTTTTTAGAAACATATAGACATATAAATGTACATTTTTCATCAAATTCAAGTAATGTTTTTTAAATAATTGGATGTGATATTTTATTGCAATTATATATATTTATTTCACTTATATTGATAACCAATATCATTTGTATTCAACATATTTTCAACTTTTAAAAGTACTTTGAGTTTGTTAGATTTTTATATTTTATAGACACTATATATTATCAACAATTAGTAATTAAGCTAAGTATGTTAAGATTGTGGCTATAATCTCTAGACAACTGGTGACTTAGCTATAAAAGAATATATCTTTACATTTACGATAAACTCTTTAGAACATTTATTTACACTTTACTTATTTTTAAAAACAAAGTTATTTGTTTAAAACACTTGCTATGTGTATTTTATTAGAAAAGTTCTTTTAATTTGTGATCAAGAATCAAATAACAATGCGATATCAGATAATATTTTATTAGAGATTTAATTTATGCGCAACATAAATAATAAAGGAAGCAAAGTTTATAATATTTAAATAAAAATCGATAACTTTAATCAATAAATATTAAAAGTGTTTTAAAAAATTTTTTACTTTTTTCAATTAATATTCCAATAGTAAATTGAAGATGAACGAGATAAGTAAAGCAAATTTGAAAAATAAACATAAATATACACAGAAAAAAAATGACACAGGTTTGCAAAAAATGTAACAAATTTGTTTCACCAAATAAAATTCAAATTTTCTTTATTTGCGATTAATTTCGTCACATTATTTCGCATATGAGAACAACATAGATAATTAAAAAATCATTAAACATTAATTATTTAATATAAATCTAATATTTGTTAAATTACAACAACATTTATGTCTTATTTATTTAATAAAAAATAGTATAAACTAATAAAATTATATTATATTTATGTTTTAGTTATTAATTTTGAAAAAAAGATTATTAAAATAGTAGCTATTTGGACTTAAAGATATTGGTACCATTTTTAATTAACGTAGAATAACTTTTTTAACAAATTTAATATTTTCTAAAACAAATATATGATATTGGTGAAAACAATGGGTTTAAGTTTTTACAAGCAGCAAACTCGCTTCGTTCGTTGCTACTTGCCCGCAGGACTTTTTAAATATTTAAAATTCTTACAAAAAACTTCTAAGACTTTTGTTTTATAAAAAAAACACATATAGTAATATTTGAATATATAGTTCCGTATTTTATAGTATTTATAATTATTATTAAAATTTTGTAGTTTTTTTAAAGTTGGAAATTTATAAAACAAATTGTATCGAAATTGTTTTATTACATATTTTTATGATTTCAAACTCATTTAATGCTCTAAGTTTGAATAATTTTTTACAAATTCCTAAAAAATAAAAAATTCAAATTTTATATGATTAAAAAAGATAGAAATTTAAGATAAGGATTTAGTTTTAAGATTGACCATTTTTTAAAATATTAATAATATTTGAGGTTGATCATAAATATTTTACAGTTATTTAACCTAAAATAATCCAATTTTAGCAATTATTATTTTACTATATCGCATTTAGGTAACATAATTAAGAATGCATTAACAAATTTAATGCATACATTTTAAAATGTATTATGAAAAATAAAATACAGTTTTTTTATGTATTTAAAATGATAAAAATATTTTTCTAAGTTAATAACATTAAAAATAAATCAAAACAATTACTTGAAAACTTTTCGTATTGAAGAAATTTGTACAGACTTTAAAAAGCTACAAATATATTTAAATCAAAGTATCAGTGTTTTTTTTTAAAATATTAAAAAATTCATTTTTAAAATATTTTGATGAATAGTTTCGATTTAGAAATTTAGGATATTTTTTTTGCAATTTTTATGAAGCATAGTAAAACTTTTAAATATTTTTAGATTTTTTTTAAAATAAGAGTTTGTATCGCCATATCGTAAATTTATTAAATTTATAATATGTATAACTAAATTGGAGTAGTTGGAAACAATTTAGTATAGATCATTTTAACATAAAAAGATTTGGAGCAAAAAATAAAATTTTTTGTAGAATTTAATGATAAAAAATATAAATTTAAAAAGGCCAAAATATAATTTCTTTTTAAATTTTTCATTATTTCTTAATAATTGTAGTGTACTGCACTGATTTTAAATATTTTTAATCGGTTCAAAAACTACACATATAGGTTAAAAACAAATTTTTTCAACTATCCTACTACAATATTTTGAGGAATATAAACTAGCATTTTAAATTGTTTAAAACAATTGGCTTAATGACTTCTATAAATTATTCTTTTCTAACATTTTCAAAAAAAAATAAGATATTCTTGTAATTTTTTATTTTATGGGGTCATAAATTTCAGGATCATTCTCATTTAAATATACGCATCTAAAGAACTAAATAAAAATAAAGCTACTAATTATTTTTTTATTCAGCATATTAAAATGTATTTTTTATTTTAATAGAAGAAAGAACATAAGATGAAAACCATTTTGAGAAGTAAGCTATTCTTCTAAATATAGGAGAATTTTTTGGTATTTGTTATTATTTGGATGTAGTAAACATTGTAAAATACATCTATGTGTAAAATTTCTAATAAAAAAAATCATTTTTTGAAGGAGGCAAAAAAGTGCCTAATTTTGGAATTTAGTATTTAATGTAATGTATATCAAGAACGAATAATGGAGTAGAACGATCTCTATATCATTTGTTAGAAAATTTAATCCCATATAAAAATTGTGAACATTGTAATATTGAAAAAGTATCATCATTGCATACTGTTTCTATAAAATTACATAAATTTTAAAAAATTGCTTTATTAATGTTGAGATTATCCTAAAAGCAAAAATTCAGATGAAACTAATACTTATTTTTTCTATTCAGCATATTAGAATAAAGTTTTTATTTTAGTAAAAAGAGGTACATAAAATGAAGACCATTTTTAGAGGTAAACTTTCCCTCTAATATATAGGGGAATTTTCGATAACTTATATATTTTCATAAACCAAACATTTTTTGTAATTTTTTATGGTTTGAGTGTAACAAGAATTAAAAATTACATCTTTCTGTAAAGTTTCAGCTTAATATGATTATTTTTAAGAAGTTTAAGGGGTTACTAATTTCAAGGTCATTCTCATTTAAATAGATGCATTTCAAGAAATAATCCAAGTGAAGCTACTATTTTTTTTTACTTAGCATGTTTAAATACATTTTTTATTTTATTAAAAGAAGTACATAAAACAAAAACGATTTTGAGGGGTAAACTTTTCTTCTAAGATAAAAGAAATTTTCGATGACCTACAATTTTGGAAATCGAACTTCTTTGGTAAATTTTTTTATGTCCATGTAATAAACAATAGAAATTACATCTATATGTAAAATTTTGAATAAAAAAATCATCTTTTGGGAGAAAATGATGCTGACAAATCTTAGAATTTAGTATTTAATGCAAAGCATCTCGAGAACAAATAATATGATTAAGACGGCCTAAATGTCATTAGATAGAAAATTAAATTCCACATATATTTTGTAAACATTTCATATTGAAAAGTTCCATTTTTGCATACTTTTTTTATAAAATTAAGAAAAAAAATTGACTAATTTGTTTGTTAATTAACTCAATAATGAAAAGAGATAAATTAACGGTTAATATCTTAAAATGTTTACAACAAATTTCTCTAGGGTGGAAATTCGAGATATTTGAAAAAAATTAACGTATTGAAACTTTTTCTCTTTCTTGAAACTAAAAAAAAGCGCTTTTTTAAAAAATTAAAAATCAATTTTTTCTTTATATATCGAGAACGGATAAAAGAATCAAGATGATATATATATCATTTGATAGAAAATTTAATTCTACATAAAAGTTGTAAAAACACTTTATTTAAAAAGTTTTATCTTGACCTACTTTTTTTAAAAAAACACAAAAAATTATAGTCAAAAATTTCTAATACTTAAAGTTATTAGATTTTCTTGAGATTAAACTTAAAATTAAAGTTAAAGAAAAACTTAGATTAACTTTTTTTCTTTTTATCAATTTTCTTTCCAGAATCCTGATATATCATTTTAAAATGTGAGAATTTAGGTTTTTTTTGGTAATTTTTGAAAAAATTCAAAATCTTAAGAGTGAACATAAAATTTTAACTTTTTTTTATTTTTGTATTATTAGTATTTAAAACTATATATACCTGTAAAATTTCAGATAAAACGGATAGTTCTAAGGGGGTCAAGAATAATACAACAAAACACTATTATGTAGCTGTACCTCAAGAACGGAACTTTAGATTAAAATAATAATGCGTTTTTTGAAATCATCACATAAAGTTACATATATTAATATATAAAAAAGTTTTAATATCAAAAATAATTTACATTCCTTCGTTACTCCTCTAAATTAAGTAGGAATTTTACGTTCTTCACGGTGAAATGTTGTCGCTTAATTCTTTAAAATTTGAATAAATTTTGACGTTTTAAAATGGTGAGACATTTTATTGCATTTCAGATAGATTTGTCAAAATTTGTCCTTTTTTTGTATGCAGAAGAAAGATATTTTTAATTTATATAGTATAAATAATTGGAGTGTATATTTCGGACCTATTTTTAGAAATACGTAACTAAAGTTTCTGGTAACGATGCAAAAAAATTACAAACAGGAAAAAAATTTTTTAACATATTAAAGAAATTAAAAATCAATTATATATATTTGATTTACAAAAAACTAATTATTTTTACACAAATAACACATTTTTTGTTGTAATATTTAAGGTAGTAACTCTTCAATATAAAGCTTTGTAAAATCGGTAATATCATCAAATTAATCAATATTTTAAACCAAATTAAAAAAAAATTTATTCTATATTTATACTTGCATTTAAATAATAAATAAATATATTTTCATTAAGAAAATTATCTGAATGTAGTACTTATTTAAACTTAGTTAGTTTTAAACATACACAATTGTTTTTGATCGTATTTGTGATTTCCTAACTGCACTGTAAACATAATTGGAAGATTCATTTTTTTTTAAAACTGACACTTTTTTGAATACTAGAATTTACACGTCTTTTTATTTTTTTTTACAAAATCAATTGCATAAACAAAGTTTTAAAAATAAAGTCCTGCATACTTGTAGTATACTCTTCCATTTATATTGTGAGCTTTAATTTGATATTTTGATTTACAACTTTTCTTTACCTTCTAGCTTGTTTGACTTGTTTATAACTTTCTATAAGCAACTACCTTCTCAGATGGAAGAGAAGTTTCTTTCGTGTGAGACTTTGAAAACTTTTCAATTTGAATTCCTTTCATATATGAACAACAAGGTGGAATATCATTGTAATCTTTTAAAATTGCGTCTATCATTTCATTTTTGGTAAGATAATTCACTATTATAAACATAGAAGAATACTTCTCTAATTTTTTTATAAAAATAGGGAATTGAATAGTTTGACAACATGCAAAATGCAACGTTATAAATACTCACAAAAAATTTTTTAAATTAAAACACATTTTTTATTAAAAAATTTGTTTATGAGAATTTTTATATTCTTATAAAAAATTAAATAAATCAAATTTAAATAAATGATTGTAATATAATCCTTTAAGGCAATCAGAATCCTAAATAGGGCTCTCAGAATAAAAATGTGTAAAAGTGATTATAATAATTAATTTAATAACAAGAATGTTTGAATGGTAAAAGTCTTAATATTACAAAATATATAGAATGATTAAATAATGTCCTTTCTAAGTTCTTTTATTCTTTATGTATCGCGATACTACGTCTTTACGTTTATACAATCTTTATTACAAAATCATGTACTAAATTTGATTAGCAATAATTTTAATTTGAAAAGATAATATTTGTGATCAAAGCTAATTTTCAATTATTTGTCTATGATATTGTTTTAATAATCGAAAAGTAATAATTCTTTATAAATTGAATGTATGAATAAAAATTTAAATGTCGTTTAGCGACAATTATTTTAAAAATATGTTTTAATCTTAGTTGGATATTTCTAGCAAATATGTTTTTCTTTTTAATTTCAGGTGTGCTTTTATTAAGTGTAATTGTTCACAACAGTAATTTTTAAATGACATATATTGCAACAAAATTTTATTATTCTAAGAGATTTTAGAAGCCAAAAACAGGATTCACTTGAAAAAAGCGTTTTTTTACTTATATAATCTATTTTTTTATTACTACTATTAATTTTACTTTTACTATATTAAAAATAAATTTTCTAATAGTAAAGGAATCATTTATACAATACTAAGTATATCCACTTTTCTAGACTTCATCGAATAAAAAAAATTATTATTTACCACTATGATTAAAATAATTTTCCTTTTAAATATAATAGGAACAAATAACTATTTAAAAATAAATTTTCAATAAGTTCAACTTTGGGTAATTTTTTCTGAATAATTAAATGTAATATTTTATCGTACTTATGTATCTTTATTTTATATCTTTTTATAACTAATATCTTTAATAATTTAAATTTTTGTTAGTAATAAGAGTGATTTGATTTTCAGATTTTTTGCAAACTGTATAATATTAACTACTTGTAATCAGTTTAAAAATGTTAAGACTGGGATCACAATATCTAGATAGTTAATTATCTCAATTAAGATGCATATATATTTATTTTAAATGTATCAAAAACTATTAAGAACACTAATTTAACTTTAGTTATTTTTACAAACAAATTTATTTGTTAAAAACATTTACTATGCGTATTTTACAAGAGAAGTCCATGAAATTCATGATCAAGATTTAAACAACAAAGCGATAAATTTTTTTTAAAATCAAATAATTTTATACGGATATCTAATTTATATGATACTAAAACATTAAAAAACAAAGTTTTTAATATTTCGAATCAAAATTAGCAAACATAATCAACAGAGATCAAACGCAAATAGGAAAACATTTTTACTTTTCTTTAAAGTTATATTTAAACAATAAATTAAAATTAGATAATAGAAGTAGTGTTGGATTAAAAAAGTTAAGCAAGAACAATAGGAAAATATTTTTAATTTACATTTTTTAACTTCTTTATGTGTAAATTTAAAATCTATATCTTACAATTTGTAACCAAAGTCACTGACATGAAGAAAATGAATTAACACCGGAAAAAAATATTTTGTAACTTTTTGGAAAAATTAGAAAATATTTATATCATTTGACAAAAAAGATTTATTACATATATTTTGTTTTAATCATTTATAATGGTAATATTTAAGA
Source organism: Strongyloides venezuelensis (assembly GCA_963280985.1). NCBI lineage: Eukaryota > Metazoa > Nematoda > Chromadorea > Rhabditida > Strongyloididae > Strongyloides > Strongyloides venezuelensis. The sequence goes on along the minus strand of CAUJLX010000001.1, from coordinate 5,768,830 downwards.
TGCTACACTCTTGTCATAAGATGTTATAACTTCAACGATATTAACAATTTAATTAATATTTTAACAGAGCCAAAATATAGGATAAGAATCATTGTACTTTTTATAGAATTGTCAGTAATATGAAAATTATTTTTTTGCTAAAAAAATGTTAATACATGACATATATCTAAATTTAATGATATAGTTAATGTTTAATTGAATAATTATTCGGTTTTTTCTAAACTTATGCAATAGACCTTGAGCGCTGACGAAATGTTCTGTAAGCTTCTCTTACATATGAAGGAGGTTCTTTTTTATTAAAAGAGACTCTATATTCGTTACCAAATTTTACACGCCTGTTTTGTTTTTCAAATATATATTTCTTTGCATGATATAATGAGCGAAATGCAAGTCCATTAACCTCGTAATATGTTATTCCACCAATATATAGTACAAATATTTTGTATTTCGAGGGACAGCTTTTTTTCTTACTACAGGGCCAGTTTCGTGATTTTGTAATACTGTTTAATAACGGCTCAGGTGTAAGAAATTTACGTTTTATATATTTCTTAAAGTATTTTTCTACTTTAATTTCTTGTAAATATAAGCAACAAATAGATAAATTAGAATAATCACGTAAAATTACGTCTATCATATCTTCTTTTGCAATGTAATTTCCTTTCTTATATGAGAAGAAAGTTTTTCCTCTCATCGATTTATGAAAGTACTGAACTGTAACAATTTGACAATTCGCAAAATTTAATACAACAATTGTCAAAAAGAAAATTTTAAAACTACAATACATTCTATATATAATAATCTCTATAAAAAATAATTTTAAACAGTTTATTAATCACATATAAATATATCTTTTTATTATTTGATTTAAAATCATTTAGCTCAATTTATTAATAATTTTTGTATTTTAAAAATCAATAAACAATGATTAAAAATCATTCATAAGCTCTGATTTTAAATTAATTAATAAGCAATAATTAATTACATCTACTTTAAAATATTGACTCACTAAATTTTTTATCTTGAATCAAAATTACAAGAAAGATTAATTTTCTGTAATAATAATTAATTTTAAATCTTAAAAACTAATTTGTGTCCAATTTAAATAACAAAAAATAAATTAATATATTTTTATTTTAAATCAAGTGAATAAATAAATACAAATTGATGGAATCAACAATAAGAATCAAATATGCTCAAAAAATTTTTCAAAACAAATAAATCTTTAATAAAAAGACTTGGAAAAATGTCAATATTATTTTTTATTATCGGATAAAGAAATAATATTCTTTTATATCAGGTTGACTATAATAAGATATAATAAATAAAATGAAAAATAGTACATTTTACATACTTCAATAAAAAGTTTGTAAAATTCTTTAATAAGAAATTTACATGCTATTTAAAAAGTAACCAATGTGTCGTCTAATATTTCACATTTTTCTATAGATTAATACATTGACAACAAATTGAAATTTTACAAAAGAATCATAATTTCTTTTAATATACAAAGAAAAATAATACGACAATTTTTTTGAATTAAATGTTCTAAATTCTCATAAGTATATTTTGATTCCAAGTTAAAAAAATTGTAGTAAAAAAACGTTACTATTAATTTAAATCAACGTAACAAAAAGATAAGAAAACTTACTTTTTACAAAATAATTTTTACTTTTATTCGAATAAGAAATTTTTGATGGCAATTTTTACAGTTATAATTTTTTGAAATAAAGTTTTATATCTTTTAAATATATGAGATCTACTTAAAAATTTTAGTTGAAAGGATATACAATATAAAAATTACTGTGTTTTATAATAGCTTTTCAATAACAAAAATCGTTTTTTTAGCTAATAAATGTTTAAACATAGTGTCTATATAATTTTATCATCAAAATTTATATTGAAGTGAAACATTAATTAATTTTATTTTAAGCTTTACTAATGGATCTTGAGAACCATTGATGATTTTTTTTTGCATCTCTAACAGCTGTAGGTGATTGCTCTTCATTAAAATAGAGTCTTTTTTCATTATCAAATTTAACACGTCTGTCTTGCTTTTTTATTAGATGTAAACGTACATAATATAATGAATAGAATATTTCTCCACCATATTCGTAAACTGTTTTTCCATTTTTAGTATATATTTTAATTTTACTCATTAAAGAACAATATTTTTTTATATTGCAAAATGTTGGTTTTTTTATAACGTCTTTTGTTTTAACTACTCGTTCAAGTTGAGAAAAAGGATGTTTTATATGTAGGATTTTGTATACTTATTATATATAGCTTCGAGCATATATAAACAACAGAAGGGAATACTAGAATAATCGTTCATAATTGCTTCCATTAAATCTTCTTTACTAGCATAATTTGTTTTCTTATAATGAAAGAAAATTCTCTTTCTTAACATAGTACGATAGTAATAAACTACATAAATTTGACAATTTACAAAATGTAATGTAAAAAGTATATATAAGAAACTTTTTGTACTATAATACATTTTTTAATTAAATATATTTTATAAAATTTCAAAAAAGTTACAAGAAAGATAAAATAATATACTAAATAGTTAATAAAATTATCATAAATACATTAGTTTTAATATTTAATTATAATTTTCTGAAAATTTTTTTGTTAAATTTATTATTAATTTTTGCATTGGAAAAAAAACTAATAAATCTCGTGACATTTTCAAATTAAAAAAATTGTTTAACAATATATTTGTATTTTAAATATATTTGAAAGATAATTTATGCTCTTGTTTTATTAAAATTCATTAATATAAAATGTTGTAATTTATATATTGTTTATTAGCACATTCAATGTTCACGTGTTCTATTAAACTTAAAATATCCAAATTTGTTATATTACTATAATTCTAAAAATTAAGTAATGATTTAAAAATACGAATGGTAAGTTTTTTTATTTTATTGAATAAAATTTTATAAAGTGTGTGCAAAATTATAGCACACAACATTTTTTGCAATTACTTTTTTATAAAGAAATGCTTTTTACCTAATTTTAATTCTATTCGTTAATAGACCTTATTAATGTATAGTATATTGAAAAGTATGTTGAAATAATAAGTTATAACATCAAAAAAATACATTTGTTTATCAATGTATGGCGCATAATTATAACTCATATTAAAATTTTAACTTAAAACTTATGGAAAACTTTTATTAAATGAATATAATTGATGTGAACTGGTACAATAATAAGAAACAACTGTTTTAAAACATTATTCACTTTACTATCTCGTATTTTATTCTCTTTTACTGTCAAAAGAAACAGAGTTTACTAAGTTTGAAAAAGGCCAAATTTTGGCTTTCGCATCTGTTGGGAAAACGCATAGCAAAAGTCTCAACATTTGTAAATCGCTCTAGAAAAGTTATTTCAACATTTCTAAAAGATCCATCATCTTATGAAACTGCAAAACATACAGGATAGGCCATCAAGGTTAAATGTTCGTGATAAAAGAGCAATTTCTCGATCAGCTTCAAATACTACTAAAAGCTGCACTTTAATTAGAAATTAACTGAATTTTTAAGTTTCAAGATGGACAGTATGTTGAGCTCTTAATAATGATCAAAATATTGCACGCTTTAAAATGACAAAGCATCCAAGATTACATAAAAGTCATAAAGCAGCACGTTTAGAATATGCTCGTAAATACATGACATGGAATGAAGAATGAACTAGAGTATTATTCAGCGATAAAAAAAATTCAATTTAGATGGTCCTGATGGTTTCAAATAGTTATTAGCGTGGTTCAAGAAGGGATCCAGATATTTTTTAAAGCGTGATTTTGGTGGTGGCAATGTAATTTTTTTTGCGTGCTTAAGTTCGTATAATAGATCAAAATTAACATTTATAAATCATCGTATGGATTCATTGATGTATCAAGATGTTCTCAGGAATAATTTAATGGCATATTTAAAACTATTTAGATCTGTTTCATTCAAATTTATGCAAGATAATGCTAGTTGTCATGCTAATAAAAAAAATGAATTTCTGATAAAATAATCAGTCTTGTAGATCACCCATCAAGAAGCCCAGATTTAAATCTAATAGAAAATTTATGGGAGATACTTGTTTGTGCTGTTAATAAAGATAATAGACAATATTCTACCGTTCAAGAATTAAAAGAAGCTATTGCAAAATGTTGGGATGAAATACTTAGTGAAAACTTGTTTCACTTGTAAATAGTATGCCAAATAAAATTTTTGAGTTAATAAGCACAATTTTGGGGTGAGGTACACAAACTATTAAAAATAGTTTTAAATCCTTAAATTTAAATATGTGCTATAATTATGCACCACACCGTAGAATATTAATTTTATTAAAATATTCAAATCCATATATGATACGTGTCTTTGTTTTTCTAATGTGGTGTTTTTTAACACTCTAGATATAATAACAATGGTTTAAGTTAATTTTATTGCAATTACTAAAAGATTGAATAATCATTACAAAAAGTACCCTATAAATATTTATTTTCCTACGTTAAACATAGTTTTTGAAGCAAAAATTGTATAATTTTTGACGTGGAGGTCTAATTTTCTCTAATAAAAATTACTAAAGAAAGCGAAAATTAATTTTTTTTATTTAAACTCAATAAAATTAAATGATTTCTATCGACTATGTCAGAAAATCTACTAAAGTAACGGAACTTGAAAATTAATAAAGAAATATTCTAAATTAGTATTTTCAAACTAAGAAACAATGCTGTATTATATTCTTTTCTGATTAGAATTAAATATAACAAATAAAATAAAAAAGAATTAATTTAGATACTCTAGAAAATTCACTAGTAAAAGATATTGATAATAAATTAAGTTAAACATAATGAAAAACAACATATTAACATTTTTGGAGAGATGTTAAAAAAATTGAATTTATTTACTAAGAAAAACATAATTTTTTTATACAAACAGCGTATTTTTTTATAGTAATACTCTAATTAATGAATTTTGAGCATTAAAATTTGTATAATAGAAAATAATAAAAATAAATTATTTTAACTAGGATAAAATATAGTATAGAGACAATTTTTTAATGAAAAGTTTTGTCAAAAAGTAAAATAATTTTTTTACATAAGTAAAATATGTAGATTATCAACTCTTACTGAAAAATTTATAATAAAATGTTTCCCTACTTAATTCTTTTTAACAAAGACTAAGATACTTTGATCTCTCCAATAGTTTTAATTTGGCATCTTTAATGCATTATGGTGTCCAGTTTTTATCAAAAAGTAATTGTTTTTCATTACAAAACACGCATTTTTCTTCCTTTTTTAATAAAAAAATTACACGCTTGATAATATGAAAGAAAGTAATATCTACAATATTCATAGAGTAATCTTTCATTTATCTGAAGAACTCTGATCCTACATTTTATTAGACAATATTTTTTCTACTGCATTATTTTGTTCTCATTTTCATACTTCTTGTATTAACTACATGTTCGGGTGGTGACAAGATTTTTTGTATATCAAATTTAAATCTATAGTTGTATTTAATGTTTTGTATACATGACAATAAGCAAGTAAACCAGGTTGATCAACTAAAATTCTCTCAATCATATCTTGCTTAGTAGCATAATTAGTATTTAATGACGTGTTTACGTCAAAATGATGATAAGGCATTAAATGCTTTCACTTGAGTAGGATATACATATATAACTATTGCTTTTAGTATAATCCAAATATTTTTTCTCACAATTTTTTATCATTATTTGTACTTTTACTAATTTAAGATTTTTTTTAGTATTGTTAACGAACTAATTAAATAAGGCTAAATTAAGAGGAAAGTCAATAATTACTATTATTTATCTTTTTTTAAGTGAAATTTAATTCATTATTTTATATGTTTTAATAGGACTACATAGATTTCAATAAAAATTTTTTTTAATTACATTGACGCATTAACTTTATGTCATAATAAAATTTTTCACCATATTAAAAGCAATATATAATATGTATTAGTTTTAGTATTTATTTATAACCATTAAAATGATAATGTTTTATTGATGTTACTTACATTACGAAATCATATAATTTCTTTTTTGTGAATTGCAAAAATATTTTTAGTGCATATTTAACAAAATAAATTTTTTATTGTATATCCTTATTTATAGATTTAAAATAAAATCTTTTCAAATATATTTAACTTAATTTTAAGAATATACATTTATAAGAATCATTTAATAATTTATTGAAAAGCAACTTTAAAATATTTAATTTTAGTTTAATATTTTAATAGATTAATAGAAATGATAAGGGTACTATAGTGTTAAAGATGTTATTTAATTACATTCATTCCATTAAGTATTTGTAGTATAAAGCTTCATCTTTTTCATGTGATAATGAAGGTAAATAAACTTTGAAACAGTTTCAAAAAGTGTAAAAATAAAATTTAAATCATAGATAGATTGTAAATGAAATTAATATATATTTAAATTCAAATTTTTTATGATGTGCTAGATATTTTTAAATTATAGAATTAATTGTTCCAAAACATAACATATTTTTTATAAAATAGAATAAATCATATAGAATAACTAAAAAATTTTTAAAAAAGTTTGTACAAATAAAGTAACCTAAATTATTTGAAAATCCAAAAAATAATTGAAGAATGATGCGTTAACCGGGAATCGAACCCGGGACTCCCGCGTGGCAGGCGAGAATTATACCACTCACTCAAATTCAGATTCTCACCGATAGATGACAATGTTTAAAATTTTTAGGAATCTAAGAGATAGTCATCTACAAGTGACAATGTTAAAAGATAAAAAGACATTGTCACCTTTAAATTTCAAATACCGTATATTAAATTTTAACTTTTATTTATAATTATAAAATATAAAGTAAAAAAACAATAAAATACATGAAGAATTATAAATTACCTATGTGTACTTACTTTTCATCTTGTTGGTGTTTCAACTGTCTACAGGCAACACTGCAATGCCATTTTTTCTTTCCGCATCATTCTAAAATAAAATCTAACGAAATTATATAATGTTGGTAGTATTGAAATAAACTTATCTTTTTATTTTCCTAAACGTTCTTCTGTTCTCCTTCACAAAAACAATCCATGTTCCATTGAGTTGTATTATCCTAAAATACAATATAAACAAAATTAAATTGATTAAAGATGTTATACAAAACTTATCTTTAATAATATTACCAGCAACGTTCTTGTTCTTCATTTGGTAGGTAGGAATATCTGAAACAAATATTTAAAAACATACTTTAGTAATATATAAAACTTACAAAATGAATGTTGAAATAATTTTTGAATATACAACTTCTTAATGTTATTTTTATGAAAAAATTTGTTGTGTTTATATTGTGTATATTTTTATAAAAATTATGAACTGATTACAGAAAATTTATTATCTTCTTATTTAACAAATAAATTGTAATTAAACACATTAAATATAATTCTTATTTAATTATAGTTTTATTAATGGAATTTGAAAAAAAATTTATATATCGATATTTCATTTTTCTATGTGATTTTTTACTAAAATCTTGTGTTTTATGGCTTGATAAGATGCATTCTGGTTAGTGAAAATGGAAAATTTTGTAATTTATGCCAAATAAATAATAACAAGCTTTTATCATATCACTACACTCTTAAGAACAATAAACTTACAAGAATTTGTAGAATTATGAATATTTTATCAACTGTTGAAATGTGCTAAAAGATGCTCTTGATAATGATTCTCCACGGAAATTATTTGTTTCCAACGTTAATTGTTGAAAATTACGTATTGAAATCATTGTCACCTGTAGATGACAAAGTCGAGAATGTCACCTACAGATGACACTTTGACTTTGAGTGTAACCATCAACACATGATAAGAAGATATATACCAGATTTCCCTTTTTTTATATAAGTGGGAATTATATCTTTACTGACTAATAATTTTTAATAATTTTACCAGCATTTAATTTGCAGCATTGTTTAGAAGAATTTTTTTAAAACCCGACAAATTCGTTTTAGAATATTTTAAAAAAAAATATATATATTATTAATGTTAACTAAACTTTAATATTTATGTTTTCAAAAATTTAAATAGAATTAAAATTTTTATTTGGTGACCAACCCTATAAGTAGATAAGATTAGTCTAACTGAATGAGACAATGTGAAATAATATAAAAATTGATATAATGATAATTAATAATTAATTCAAAACATTTATAGTCATTCGTGATTCTTTATATTCAAATTTTATAAGAATATTCAAAATTCTTATTTCTCCTTTTTAAAATAAAACTTAAAGTTATCATTATGTTTACACCTTAAAAACATCAGTCATTGCATTTTTCTTTATTATCTAACTTTAAATGTGTAATATGTAATCTTCTAGGTCTACCTTTTTGACTTAGTATTTACCCAGCAAGTATTACCCAATCTTTTTATGATTTTGTATCCACTAGTCCATTTATTATCCAGTTTATTCTTAGAAGGCAATTTGATCCAAACATCAGAACCAACTTTTAACTCTGGCAAATTTTTCACTGAATCAGCTTCAGCTTTCTCCTTTCCATGAGAAGATTCCTCCCCTTGTTGTTGTTTGGTGATTTCAGCTACTAACTCAAAAGCTCTTTTACGAATTATTGGATCTTTGATATGATCCACCATATATTCTGCGGATTTATTTGATAAATGTTCACCAGGCATTAAACTTTTCCAACCATAAAATACTTGATGAGGTGTAGCTTTTATAGATTTGTGAGTTGTGTTATTTAAAGCAAACTGAATAGCCGATATAAAACCATCCCAAGTATTTTGATTTGTAAGTAGAGCCATTTCTTTTCTCAACATCATATTAATACTTCTAAATTGTCTCTCAGCTATACAATTGTCCAAATGATAGTAAGGATTTCCAACTTTTAGTGTGATTCCAAGATTTGTAGCAGCTTCAGTGAAATATTGACTAGTATAATAAGTAGCACCGTCAGTTAATAATGTATACGGAATACCATGAACATAGATAAAATTGTCTAACATTTTATTCTAAATTTCTTCACCTGTAATTGTTCTTAAGGGTAACAAACAAATAAAGCGTGACATAGTGTCTGTAAGACTTAACAAGTATTTATGTCCATTTATTGTTACACTTAATGGTCCTAGGACATCACTGCATACTATTTCTAATGGAAATTTACTGGTAACTATTTTCATTTCGACCTTATTTTTATACAATTTTTCATTAACTGCCATGCATTTCTCACATGATTTTAAATAACTCACGTAATCTGCAGCAATACCATCATAACATATACGTAATTTTAGTAAGTTGATTGTTCTATTATAACCAAGATGACCAACATTATCGTGAAAACTTTGAAATATCTTTAACAACGTATCATTGTCAGGACGAATTGTTAGGAGTTCATCATTTCCCGTTAAAACTATACGACGTACATATTGACGACTTAAAGCATCAGCAGGTTTCATTGAGGCAGCATTTTTATATTTAATATCAATGTCAAATGAGTTAATTGTTTCAAGCATATCCATTACTCTTGCACATTTAGAATTTTTCACAAACGAAGACATTGGTTTGTAATCACATAAAATTGTCAGATGTGAGCCAGTCAATAGGTCCATATAATGATTTAATGCCATGATGATTCCTCTTAATTCTATTTCAAGAGTTGACGATTTCTTTTTCCATTCTTTAAAACGTTTGGAGAAGTACCCAATGACTTTTTTCTCCTCTTCTTGCATTTGAAACAAAATTGCACCTACGACATCTTTGCAGCTGTCAACCATTAGTTCAAAAGGTAGTCCAAATATTGGTGGAGCAATAACAGGTCTACTGGATAGTTGTTTATTTACTTTATTGAAAGCTTGAATACATTTCTCAGAAAAGTCAAATATCCTATTATTTTCATTTTTCAACAGGTCATACAAGGGAATTAATGTGATTGAAGCATTCTCTATATGATTTTTAAAATACTGCACCATGCCCAAATAGCGTCTAACTTGTGTAGTATTTGTCGGAACTTTATAATTCATAATCTTTTTAATATAATCACTAGAAGGTCTTATTTCGCGTTGTCCAAATTCAAATGATAAAAAGTCAATATTTGTTGCAAACAATCTAGATTTTTCTTTATTCAACTTTTAGTCCACTGGAATGTAATTTATTCACTACTTTAACAGCTAATTCACCAAGATCTTTAATAGAACACTCATACCCAAATATATCGTCTACATACAATATAACGCCAGAATCTTTTCTTCACTAAATAAGAATTCACTTAATACTTCTTTGCATGACATTAACAAAAGCACTAGTTGAGTTTTTACTACCATAAATTAATCTCGTATATCTTCCTATACCTAGATGAGTGAAGACTCCAAACAATTTCGATGTTTGAAGAGGTAATTCTATCTGTAGAAATCCCTGTGTACAATCGAGAGTAAAATAATATTGTGCTTTTCCAACTTTAAAGTATATTTCATTGAAGGTAGGTAAGGCAATTTGTTGTGAAATAAGTAATTTATTTAAAGCTCTAGTATCAACGCAACATCTCCATTTATCAACTCCTTTCTTAGCCAGAACATGATTGGAAATGAAAGAAACTTCGCTGTCTATCACAATAATTTCATCTCTTATTAACTGTTTTTCAAATTCATTAATGATAGATTGTTTTTGAGGATTATTAACATAACGCACTACCTTTGGAAATGATTTGTTTTCAACTAAACACATGTCTTTAGCTTTAACCGTGCATTTCCTATATCCCATTCATTTTTACTAAAAACATAGTCGTGATCATCTTTAAATGTTTTTTCCAAGCGAGCAGACTCTTCATCAACAATGGCAATTCTTCGAATAGCGTTTTTCAACTCTTTTCTTCACCTACTTGAGTTCTAATAAGTTGAACACATTCACCTCTTATTGTTTTGAAGGTACCTTTTTCATAGTCAACCTCATAGCCCTTAGTTTTTCTCAAGAAATCATCACCTAGAAGTATATCAGCTGGATGTATTATATTCATGTTATTCATTAAACGACATTTAATAGTATAATCCTTTTTACCTAAGGTGAACGTAATTCTACCAGTACCAATGACACTCCATTCTTGATCATCTCCAACTTTAAGTTGTTCTTTGCACAGCATAATATTTTTAACATCAAACTTAGTAACATTATCAATAGCCATCAAACACACGTCACTACCTGGATCAACAAAAGCAGATAAATCATTCACTTGATTTATGCTTACTGGTACAATAATTCCTATACCTGTACACGTATTGATTCTTCTAACTATTGGTTTATCTTCATTGTTGTCAACAAACGATGGTTTCTTTCTTAGAAGTTTACATTGATTTTTCTTATGGCCCTTCTTTTTGCAATTAAAACATGTTACATTAACATCATTTATATCTTTAACATCTCTTTGATAACCATATTTTGTTTTATCTTTCAACCACCCATGAACCGTGTGAATCAAGTCAGAAGTATTCTCAAAATCTCGTTTTTGTTCTCTTAAACGTTCAGCTAACGATCTAAATCTCCTTTCTAATCTAATCATCATCATATCAATTGTCTGAGCTAACAATTCTTTCTTAGAAAGATTAGGATAACCACGTTTTAATAACTGGCACAACTTCTTCAAAGACTCTAAAGTGTGATCAGGTCTAAAGTCAATTTCAAAATTACGTGATTCTTTTCTTGCATCATCTATTTGAGCTTTACCATCATATTTACCCTTAAGAACGGATGACAACTTAGCAAATGTATCAATCTCCTCAGCATCATACCCTCTGAGTTCTTCTCTCACTTCATGTGATAATTTCATCTTGAGTAGAATATGATAATCAGCTTCATCAGTTTTATCCAACTGGAGACAACCCATAAAATCATCCAACCAATATTCAAAAGATGTTGCTTGATTACAATCAAATATAGGTAAGTTACTCCAATATGACGTATTCTTTCCCATGCTAATTTTCGTCCGCTGTATAGTCGCCGTAATGTTATTTACTTCTTTCGTGACTTCTATTAATGTTGGTGAAATTTGCTCACTATTTTCACCAGAAGGTTTTTCAGATATGTAGAATTTCTTCTCCTCTTCACTCAATTTAATTAAGGAATTCGTTTCCTCAACTTTACCAGAATTAGTACTATTTACTTCGTTCTTTTGGTCTAACAGATCTTTACACCGCTGAATTAATCTTGCACTACCAGGCGTGTACCTATCAGCTAACTGTCTGTTTTCAACTGCCAAATGTACAATGTTCTTACCAATTTCCTCCTTACTAAGTACTGCAAGATGTTGAGCAATACTGATAACGGATAGTTTTTCAGATTCGCCTAATTGAGAGTATTCTTCAAACTCTTCCAATTTGGCTTCAATTTCCAATTCAACAACTTTCATTAACTGCTTTCCTTCACTAGTCTATCCAATTAAAATTTGACTAGTCCTGCGGTTCAGTTAATTGAAGTCAACTTATATTCAAACCGAACACAAAAAAATTAAAATTTTTATTTGGTGACCAACCCTATAAGTAGATAAGATTAGTCTAACTGAATGAGACAATGTGAAATAATATAAAAATTGATATAATGATAATTAATAATTAATTCAAAACATTTATAGTCATTCGTGATTCTTTATATTCAAATTTTATAAGAATATTCAAAATTCTTATTATAGTGAGAAAAGATGTAATTTTATTTCGTAAACATTAATAAATAAAAAAAACGTTTTAAAATAAATATCACAAAATATAAGCAAAAAAAATTATGTATTTTACTAAATATTATATACCAAATGTTTACAAACTGTTTGAAAAATACACAATAAAAATTTTAGTTGAATTTACTTTTGAAAATATCTGAGCCCACGAAATGTAAATTAAAGTAGTTGATACGTGTTATGTTTTTATAATTTAAATAATTACTTATATATAAATCTCCATACTTTATGCAATATTGTCATATTAATTATATTTTACAAACTCCTAGTTTCTATTAAGTATACTCGAAATTAATTAAAAATTGTGAATCAAAAAAAACAAGAAGTTTAAATTAGAAGTTTCTTTTTTAAAAAGCTATTTTAAATAATTCAATCTAAATTTCCAACATTAATTCAGACAATTGTGCAATAAAAAGATAATATTACTCTTTCTTTACAGTTTATAAAGAAATTTGTAAGCTGTTAAACAAAATTACATATATTAAAATTTTTAGAATAATTATACAATGTTTATCGGATTGTTATCCGAAAGGTGTGTCGGATACGCTCCAAAACCTATGTACATAAGAAATGTTCTCTTATATACAGAAGACTTCTTAAGATACATACTTTCTTGTTAACCTTTTTCTTATAATACAATAAGGTCTGTATATATATATATATATATATATTTGTAAATCTTTTCTAATCTAAAAACCTAATTCCGGAAATCTTCTCCAATCAGGAGGAATCTCTGGGATTACAGGATGATTTAATCAAAAAAATATTAGATTATTATCATACATAACATTTGCCGTACTTTATTATTTAATCTTTTATTTATTATTGCTCTCATTATATAAAAAAAATATTTTATTAATATATAAAATGTATTTATTACAAATCGTTCTACTTCAATTTACTATATACTTAAAACATATGCCTTGTTTTATAAAATATTAGGTTGTCCCATCTAGAACGACTATTTTTTACCCTAATTTTTAAATAAACATAACTTTTTTTAAAATAAAAATTTTTATTCAAAATAAAAACCACTACAATCTATACAATTGTTGCCAACATAATACGAGCTGTTTTATTTCATCAACATAAAAATCCGAACTTCTAGATTTAATGAAAGCTTTAAAAGCAGTTTTTGTTTCCTCATTCTTCCTGAAGATTTCCTCCGTTATGAAGTTGTTGAGATATTAAAGAAAGTGATAATCTGTTGGAGAAAATTCAAGTGAGTATGCCTGATGAGGAAAAAGTTTTACAAATCAATTCCCTCAGTTTCTAAACGGTTCTTTTTGAAACGTGCGGCTTCGCGCTTTCGTGAAGAAGAATCGGTCTTTTTCTTTTAACTAAAGCGAGTACTTTCTCTGATAATTTCGGATGCATTTTTTCAATTTGTTGGCTGTAGGATTACGAATCAATAGTTTCACCAAGTTTCATAAACTCGTAGTGGATAATTTCTATAGCAGACCACCAAACAGTCACCACGGTCTTCTTTTGGAATAATTTGAGATTTGGGAATTGTTTTGGTTCTTCATCATTGTCCAACCATTGTCAAGATCTTTTGCGATTGTCGTAGAGAATACGTTTTTTATCGCAAGTTATAAGACGAGTAAAGAATTGGTCGTTCTTGGTCTTCAAAATGTGAGATGAACAAATCTTATAACGACTTAATTTTTGGTAGTCGTTAAATTTATGAGGTATCTATCGGTCAAGCTTTCTTGTTTTTTCTATCTTCTGTACCTGACGTTAAAATGTTGATTTGGATACATTTAGTTCTCTAGCAATTTCCCTAATCGTTGCACGTGGATTTGCTTCAATAACTTCTCGTAGCACGTCGTTATTAAGAATCGATTCAGGCCTCTCACGCTCTTCATTCTCGAGATACTCGCTATCTTCTCTAAACTTTTAAAACCATCTTTAAACCGTAGGAGGAGAAACAATATTTTTTCCGAAAGTTTCGTTTATATGTTACGTTGTTTTTGCGGCATTAGTACCGCGTTTGAACTCCTATAGCATAATAGCACTAATATCACGTTTTCACAGCTTTGTTTGTTTTTAGATAAGATGATGATAAACAGAGCTCATGGTAGTGATATATATTAACGTGTAGAGGAGATTTAGGAAATTTAACAGGTTGATTTTTATACCAAAGCGTTGTTAATTATTTGAGAAAATGCGTGTCAAACAACACGTATCAAAAAATAATCATTTTAGATGAGACAACCTAACATATTAATTAAAAAAACTTTTATCAAGTATCAAACATGCAAGTGATAATTCTAAAATGATAAGATGAAGGTGAATTTTTTATTAGAATTTTTATAAAATATTTATAAATATTTACTTTTATAAAGCAGTGGAAATATTAAATTTTAAAAAAATTAGTATTTTATTTAACATTTTCAACTTTTATAATTTACGTAATTTGCATAAGTTAGCAAAATGAAAAAGTCATTGAATTTTTAACTAAAAATTAAACAAATTTATCTACATAATTATAAATTAAAAACTTAGAATATGTGAAAATATATAACTTTTGTTTTTTGGCAAATTTAAAAAATATTAATTATAAACAGGAAAGACATAACTATTTATTTAACAACATAAATGTAATTTTATAATTTTGAACAATGTATCTTTTTACTGAATCAATACTTTCATCATGTTCACATGAAGATTACTCTCAAAATTCAAAACTGTCGATTTGACAGAAATTGTACAATTACGAGAACTATAGAAAGGTTTAGTCATTTTGGCTATCAATTAATTTACTGTTAATTGTGCCCACATTATATATACAAAATATATATCAATTGTTTAAGAAATAATATACATTTTTTCTTAAATGTATGATTTTTTTTTAAAAAAATGTTTATACAATTGAAACAACATTTGTACTCTTTTTACTATTCGTTATGAATTTTTACATAAAATATATAAATTTTTCTTAAATAATGCACTATACATTTTTTTAAATTTTACAGCATATTTTTAAAAAAATGTACATACAGTCAAAATGACACACATACTTTTTTCTATTACTTGCAATGCATTTTTATAAATTGTAATCTTTTTTTTTGATATGAATATTTGTATAACTAATAAAATTTACTTACTTTTTTTTGTAAAATAACGTATAATTTTAAAAAAGATGTACATAAATTTTTTTAAAACTACTAGTGATGTGAAAAATTCTGATGAGATCTTTATAGCTATTTTAGAAAGATTCATAGACGGAATAATAAAATTCTATAAAATATCCTTTTAAATATTTTTTAATACTATCTAACATGCAATAAATCATATATTTAAATTTAAAAGCAAATTAATAATTTTTAAAAAAGATCAAATCATTTAGAATTGTTATTATGCAGAATTCAAGATAAAATTTTAGTATTGTTTAATATAAGTATTATTTTATCTAAATTACCGTTAAATATAGTTTTTTAACGATATAATTTAGTTTTAGTATTTCTTGTAGTTCA
The DNA here is from genome assembly GCA_963280985.1 of Strongyloides venezuelensis. Taxonomy (NCBI): domain Eukaryota; kingdom Metazoa; phylum Nematoda; class Chromadorea; order Rhabditida; family Strongyloididae; genus Strongyloides; species Strongyloides venezuelensis. Next base: position 5,752,623 of record CAUJLX010000001.1, on the reverse strand, counting down.
TTAAAACAATATACTAATTTCTATACTATAAAATTTTGTACATAAATAAAATGGTTAAAACATTTTTATTATTATGTCAGAACAAATAAAAACACCATTCTATTCTAACTTTATTTATTAAGAAAAATAAATAATTATAAATGTGTTGAATATAGAATATATTCATATTTCATATATATTATTTAAGTTAAAATTTAACATATTTTAGTATAACATAATAACAATCAACTGTCATGAAAAAGACAGAACCTTCTAGAAAAGAGTGACCATTTAATATAAAAACAAATATAATCATTAAAATACTCAGTTAGAAAAAGGTCGCTTGTCTAGAAGGTAGGTTGTATAATTATATGATTTTATGTTTTATTGTAATTTAGTGACTACACCCCAGTTCAATTAATAAATAAATTTTAACTTTTATTATATAAAAATATCATTATATTAATAAATAGAATTATATCTTGATGAGTGTTTATTCCAATTTACTGTCACTATGTGACAACAAGATAAAAACCCTAATCATGCTATTTTTAAAATTAATTCATATCATTAAAAATTTGTATTATTTATATTAAAATTTCTTTTCGTTATGTTGATGTATAATAATAAAATTATTCGAAATTATTTTTTGGATAAAATAAAACTTAATTCTTTAATTTCTTCTTCCATAAAAGTCTCGAGTTGCTCATTTCCATCACAGTCTACTACAGATAGATCATATATCCAATTGTTATTCTTCACCATTAATTCGTTTTAAACTTTTCTATGTATCAATAAAATTATTCTAAGTTATTTTTTTAGTTCTCGTTAAGCATAGATTGATTCAGCTATTAGTTCGTAAATAAAATATTTTTAAGACGAATGTTAGCGGCTATAATAAATAGTTATTATAATAAATACTTGTATAATTATTATAGTAAGAAAGAAAAGGTAAAAATCTAAAGATTTAAGTTTAGATAAGTTTTTATATATAAATAAGCCTTTTTTAATATTTTATCAGTCATTCATTTATACATTTATTTTAATAATCATCATATATATTGTAAACCGTAAGTCACTATTTTTTATGTAATGTTTTTTTATTAATTAATTTAGGTGGCCACGGTGTTCTCATTTATATTGTATTGTTACTGTACTTTCTTAAGATTCCAATAAAAGTTATAAGTTTAGTTTAGTCATCACTTATAAAATTTACTTTATATTTTTAAAAATATTTTATAATCCTACTTTTTATAAATTTTAATAAAAAGTTTGCAGATGTTAAAAATGTTGTTAATAAAATTTTAAATACAAAAATATTTATTTTTTAACAAAATTATTTTTCAACATTTGAAATATATTAATCATCTACTTTTTATAAAAATTTTTAATGATTCAAAATTAAAAGCAAATATAAAAAGAAATCATTCTAAAATTGTAATATTGACTTACCTTCGAATCTAATACAAGAAAAATTAACTGGAAGAAGTTTATGTCGTAATATGTTCCAAGGATAATGTGTTAAATTATGCATTTTTAGTGTAAGCTTAAGATCTGAAGAAAATACTTTATACAGATACTCAAAAACTTTGTCAACGTTATATTCGCACAGTCTCAAGCATTCATTAATGTCTATATTAAACTCCATGCATAAATATGTAACATTTAGAAGCACTTTTAAAAGATTGATTATTTGTTTAAATTTTATTTTTACACCATTTTCATAATTATTAATATTTTTTTTGATTAAATATTCATATAATGCTTTTGTTACAGTCAATGTTTGACTACCATCGAGAAGATAACGCTCTTTTTTACTTAATGTATCTTGTGTTCTTTAAAGAGCAAAAAAGTTTTCATTAATAACACTATTTATGTAGCCATATTTTTTCATCGGACTACATTCATTAATAATACTTTCATAAATTTGCAGTGAAGTCAAATCTGTGATGATTTGGACTATTTGTATTGTACCGAAAATAACGTTACTTAGAACACTAAGGTTAAGATCATGAAAAGGGTCTGATAAAAGATTATTATCAATAGGTATTCTTGAAGTAGTATGTTCATTTTTAAGTTGGTCCTTTACTAAGCTGCATTTCATAAATTTATGCCAATCACGACCTTGTAAAATATATTATAATAAACAATTTCTTAGATACTTCTCCGTATTTTTAAAATTTAATTTTTTATAAAAATATAAACCAAAATTAACAGAACGTTTATTGCTTTAACTAATCACAACAAATATGCTTTAGTGTGACATAAATTTTTTCTTAAAGACAATAAGAATTTATATAATTCCATATCTAAGTAGTTTTTTATCTGGCCAATACATAATTCTTATTATCTTTTTAACAACGAATAAAATATTTAATATTATAATTTTTTCTATAAATACTATTTTCTAAAAATAAGAATCATGTAAAAAAATCATTATTGATACCTGTGAAGAAAAAAATATTTCTTATTAACACATTTATAATAATAATGAATCAAGAAAAGGTAAACTTAATATATATACCCTTAAACGTTAACATGTTACTTTTAATATTGTCACCAATTTTTTACAAATTGAAAAATTGATATTATTTAAGTAAGAATAGCTCTGTAAAATCGCAGACGAAAGTGTATTTTTAATAATTTATTGTTTAAATTTTTAGGATATAGTAGAAGTGAATCATTAAATACGATTGTATTTTTTGAACTCAAAGCGTTATTTTATGTTTTAGAAAGTAATTTTAATTTTTAAAATTAATTTTATAAAATTTGGTCATTTTTTTAGAAATAAATTTTGATAAATTTAGTTGATAATGAAGGATTACACATTTTTTCATCACATAACAAATTATGTAAAATTACATATCCAGACTGCTTTAATTTCTATAGAAAGTAAGCATTTTCAACTCTTTAGATTTTTTATAATCAATTATTTTAATTATATATTCTTATTATTACATTAATGATGGATTATTTTAAAGATTTTTTATTAAAGTTGAATAATTGTAAATTTAAATTTGTTTTGTTATTGTTTGAAATGATTGAAAACATAAACCAAGTTTTTCTTAAACTCAAATTAACTCACTTAAACTCTGGAAATAGTTACAGTTAATATATGTTTGAAAATTACAAAAATAATGACACCATTTCCATAAATTTTCTACTTTTATACAATTTTAATGTATACTTTAAATACTTTGTTAATTGAATAAGGTAATTTATCTTTATCTAAATGATCGTATATATAATTTTAAGATACAACGCCAAGAAATATAATTTAACTTCAACATATTTTTTGCTAATAAAATTTCAACTTTATTTAATAAAAAAACACGTGATTAAACATTTAAAATCATTTTTTATTTTCGAAAAAAACCGTATTGTGAAACAACATAGTTCATATTAAAAATTTTGATATTTTTTGTTTCATAAACAAGATAAATGATCTTGATAAAAATTATTGTTTACTTAAAAGTAAAGCAATTTTTATTAAAAAAAAGAATCAAAGGAAATGGCATATTATGATCATATTGAATTAACAATAAATAATTAAGTCAACGTGATATATGTGTATATTATGAGATCTAATTAAAACAACATTTTACGCTGTAAAATATTGTGACATAAAAAAAAACATTATTCATTATCATTTTTATTTTGTGATATGTTTTTAGAATATTTTGCTTGTGATTTAAATAATTTAAAATTAAGCCACAATGTAAAGTAATAGTTGTTGGGTAATATTTATAATTGTTGGGATTAACAAATAAAATAATTATTGCTTTAAAAAATTACTTTTACATCATTTTAAATTTTTTAAAATATTTTAAAATGTTGAATTTCGTTAATTTATAAATGTTCTGGCTAAAAAATATAAAAAATTAATTTAAAAAGAGAGATTAATAATGAGAAAGAGAAAACTATTGTTTAAAGACCGTATCACTTTTAAAAACTTAATTATTAAGCATAAAATTTATTATTTCAATGTTCTTAAATTACAATCTTTTATATATTTTATCATAAAATGTAATAAATTGTCATTTCTCGTTGAAATGTTATTTTTGTGGTACTATTTTTTCTGTGCTAGTCGTTTTAACTTGTATAAGATTACTGTTTAGTATAGTCAATGTAATATAGAAATTTGAGTTTCATTTTTAAAATTAAACATACATTTATGTTAATGTAACTATTCACTTTTAAAAAAATGTATAATAAGTTATAACAAATGTATGTACATGTCTGTAAAAAATGTATAGGTAATGTGGTTTTAACAAAATATGCACATTTTATAAGAAATGTATATACATTTCTGTAAGAAAAACATGCCAAATTATTTTAACAAGTATGTAAGTCTTTTTAATATCATATACAGTCAAAACAACATATCTGTTTTTAAAAATATGCAATGCATTTTCTGAAAAATTCACAAACAATACTCATTATGTTATTAAATGATTTGACGTTTATATTAATTGATATATTAATTTTTAAAATCGAGTATACTAAGAAAATTTAAGATCACTAACATTTATTTATAAATTAAATGGATATTTTATTTTTTTAAACACTACATCGGAAGTTATAGTGTATGTGTCAAAACGACAGTTTTCATTTTTGAGTGCATTACCGACTAATGACAATTTATCTCTTAAAGCATTATTTTTTTCAAACTATTGTGGCTTTTACATTAATAAAAGAATGGAAAACGACAAAAAGTGATTATACAAAATTTCTAACAGTTATAAGAACAGTTCATATTTTCTATACTTTGTTAGGTTCTACTGTTGGTGAATTTCGTTTGTTTTTTATTGAAAAACAGCAGTTTGTCATGGAGTAATTAGATTTCTTGGTGATTATGCATGTGATATATCACTCGTATGTGTTAATAATTATCTATTAATATTTATTTTAGAATGTATTAATGATTTTTATTTTTGTTGAAACATTTTCTGTTGTTTATGCATTTTATGGCAAATACGACATTATTTGTAGAAAAGTTAAGTGACATGAAAATAACTTATTTCAACTTATCAGTTTTTTTATCTGTGTATTTAGTACTGCTGTAATTTTCATTTGTTTTAAATACGTCTTAATATCTGGGAAAGAAACAATGAATTTATGATATATTCCTGACGAAGAATTAAATTTATATCTAAAAAAGAAGTATTCTCTGTTTGCATTCAGTGGACCAAAACAATATATACTATTTATTGCTCTTTTTTTAAATCACTTCATTACATTATTTTTTTTATTCATTATGTTTTTATTCTTACAATGATGGTTAAATTTATAAAACAAACTAAGTAAGCACAACAAAACAACATCAAATAAGAATGATTACACGACTCAATTAAAACACCATATTGTAAATTCATTGCAACCAGTAATATTTTAAAACACACCTGCATCACATACTTTTATGATGATAATATTTTTTTTAAAGAAAAATACTATTGGTATACAAAACTAATAACAAAATGGCATTTTATATTATGGTATACGCAATTGATTCAGCTGTATTTATAATTTTTTTTAAATATTGATCATTTAAAAATCAAAAAAAAAATTTTAGTAAAAAATTCTAAATTTAACAAGAAAATTACAGCATAAGTTCAAAGTAATTAAACTGAACCTTATAGATCTCTTTTATGTAGAACTAATATTCTTATAACTAAGTATTGTTAACCTTATTAATTAGATAGCTGTATTTTTTATCTCATTAATTTTGTCACTTTGATTATATTAGTTGTTTTTAAAATCAGTTTAAAATAATTTACAGATAAAATGTAGCTTAAAACGTTTTATAAATTCTATTTTAATTTTTTTGATCTATGTAATAACACTTTTTCTCTTTTATTGTAGTGATAAGTTTATTGTGTAGAATTTTATTAAATGTTTTGATTTTTAATACTAAGCTTTAAATTAGAAGGCAAATATAATTGTGATTTTAGCACATTTTTTTACTGAAATGTCATATCTTAATTAGTTCATAAAGTAAACAAATTATAGTATTTATAAATTGATAATTCTAAAAATCGACAAACTTATATATAATTAATTGTTATAGATTCATATAACGAAAGAACAGCGTATCCAGGTGTAGTGCACATGTTACAATACTGTAATAGTTTTTTTTTTTTAAAATAAATATTATATTTTATAATATCTTAGCAGTAATGAAGGTTTTTTATAAGTTTTTAAAGTTGAAATAAGTATAGTAAAGTTCAAATTATAATTTAAAGAATTACATATTTGTTGTATGAATAGTGATCAGAATTAAATAAGAGAAAAGAGTTTATTTTAAAATAACAAAATTGCAATACTTTAGACATTATTCTTCTAGACTGCTTTATTTGATTTGTTGTTTGGTATTTATATTATTTTCTAAGCTTTGGGGGAGGTTTAGGTTTTTGTTTTTGTTATGGAAAAATCAACACTTTTAAATCAAGTCATTTATTTTAAGAAAACGAAATATTAAGTATAGCAAAACACATATATAATTTGCATAACTGAACATTAAAAATAAAATTATATTAAATTTCAATATAACATTTCCCCTCTACGTTTAAACTAACTTTATAGTTTGCTTTATTTAGACATTTATTCTTACTCAGAGGCTTCTTCACTTGGAGAATAAGTGTAATCACTGTTTTCTTGACTATCATCAATGTTAGAAAGTGACGGAAGAGATATTTCAGATTCCAATTCAACCAGTAATTTTTCGTCTGCAATTTTATCATCTTCCTTTTTAGTCATTACATCAAAAACTTTTTCTTTACTAAAACCTTTTGCTGGGCTACATTTCTCAATCAACTGGGGTGTTTCGATCTTCTGTAACTCATCTTCTTCATCTGAATAAAGAAGACGTTTTTCAACGTTAATAAATCTCTGTCGCAGATGAGTTACATGAATATCTTTGGCTTTAGTGCCATTTTCTATTACCACCCTTGCTCCTCTCGATCCAATTAACTTTTCTATGACTCCAGGTATCCATGTTTTAGTAATCACATCATAGTACCAAATATTCACAACATTGCAAAATGGGTTTTCTTTCGTGTGATCGAGATGTTCATATACAATTTCATTAGTTCTTAAATCTCTATTCAACATATCTTGTGCTGGGGTTCGACCATTATCTTTTTGTAGTTCATGATATTCTATTAAACAATTATTTAGATAACTCTCAAGATCCTCAACATTATCTATTTTTCCTTTTATTAATATATTTTTAACATGTTGAACTGCCCTCTCAGCCGTTCCATTAGAAGCAGCATGATAGGCATGTGAAATCATCTTAACTATGCCAACATCTCTACAATATTGCTCCATTTCGCATGAATTAAATACTGGGGCTTGATCTGTTACCAAACATTGTGGGAAACCTAATCTTCTGAATATCAAATTAAACCACTGAATTGTAACATTGGCGTGTAATGACTTTACAGATGTTACTTCAATCCAACCAGAGTATACATCTTTCAACAATAAATATGGTTTGCCTTCAAAATAGAAATGATCTACATGGATTTTTTGCATCGGTCGTATTGTTTTTGGCCAATTTTCATCCGGTATTGAGCGACGATTAGATACATTTTGGCAAGCCGTACATAACCTCACAAAATTTTTTACATCAGTGTCTAGTCCATGCCAAATGTACTTGATTCTCAATTTTCGAGACATATTAGTGATTCCCATATGTCCTTCATGAGCTTCTTGGAGAGCTTTAGACCGTAAACTGTTAGGTAATAAGATTCTATCATTAATATATAGAACTTCATCTACTTCTTCAATCATAGTTCTGTATTTCTTATAAAACCTAATCGATGAATTTGTTCGTTTTGGCCAACTTCCTGTGTCCATACACATCTTTATTTCTTTTATCAATTCGTCAATGCTACTTTCATATCTTATATTTAATAGATTTAATTGTACTTCAACCTGTTTATTATTTTTAATTCTAGCTACCATTATTTCATCATCCTTTAAATTTTCTTTTTCAGTCATAATAAGTCTAGAAAGACTGTCAGCAGGTCCCATTGAAGCAGATTTTGTCAACTGTACATCAAAATCATACTCCAGCAACTGTAATCTCCAACGTGCAATTCTTTTAGCCTGTACTTTAGACATTCCTTTACTGGTTTTAAAAATACATTCAAGACCTCTATTATCAGTCATCAGGGTAAACTTTCTTCCAGATAAATATTGATGAAATCTTTCTATACTCAGAACTGCAGCAAGACCTTCTTTTTCACATATTTGATAATTAATCTCTGTATCTGTTAGCGTTTTGGCATAAAAAGCAATTGGCTTTAAATCTCCATCAGGCATCCTGTGATTTAAAGAAGATCCAATACCATACTCACTACTATCTGTCATTAAAACTAACGGCAATTCAAAAGAGTAATGTTCCAACACTTCAGTAACCAAAGAATCTTTTATTGCCTTGAAAGCCGTTTCTTCTTTCACACCCCATTTGAATGGACATCCTTTTTTAGTAGACAAGACAATATCGGCTTATGTAGATAAAGATTTGGGATATAATTACCATAATAAGCTAACATACCAATGAAAGAATGCAATTGTAATTGATTTACTGGTGATTTCATGTTCAATAAATTTTTATATCTATTTGGATCTAGTCTTTTACCTTTATTACTCAGTATATACCCAAGATAAGGAACTTCATTTTTGTTAAATGAACATTTTGTTAATTTTAATTTTAGACCTATATTCTCCATTAACGTTAATACTGCATCAACATCTCTCAAATGATCTTTGTAATTATCATTTACTATCAATATGTCATCTTGCCAAGCACTAGCTGCTTTAACTGGAGAAAGAAGATTATTCATGAATTTCTGAAACACAATTGGTGCTACCTTTAAACCAAATGCCATTCTCGTATATTGATAGTGACCGAATGGAGTGGATATGGATACATATTTTTGGCTGTCAGGTGCTATTTCAAAAGAGTGGAAAGCATCTCGTACATCAACTACCGTCTAATGTTTACCTTTTGGACACAAAGCTAAAAGTTCTTCCATAGTGCGAGTTGTTATTCTTTCTTCTTCTAATACATCATTTAAACCAGTGGAGAAATCGGGACATATTCTAATAGCATTCAATTTTTCCTCTGTACTAGCATCGTCACCTACTCTTTTTGAAACTACAACAATTGGAGCCGACCATTCTGGATTATCTACCGGTATCAAGACTCCTTTTTGTACCATTTGTTCTAAACATTTTTTTACTGGCTCCATTCTTGAGAATGGAACTCTTCTAGCTTCACAATATATAGGCTTCACACCCTCTTTTACTTTAAGATGTATTTGTCGTCCTTTTATAGTGCCTAATTCATCTTTAAATAATTCAGCATGTTTAGAAGCCATAAGTTCAGACATGGATTTTTTTGTCGTTAGTTGGTTCACGTACTTGAATTGATAAGAATTTCGTTTCATCCATTCCTTACCAAGAAGATTATCACACCCGTTTTTTACTACCAAAAATTCACCATGGAAAGTTTTCCATTTTCCCAAAATATCAATCACCTCATTTGCATATGACAATACCTTATAAGAACAACTTGATATTGAACTATATGTAGCGATATTTAAAAAATCACTCAGTCGTATAAAATTTGCATCTGCACCACTATCTACAAGAAATTTGACTTTTACATTATTAAACGAGAGATATTTATAAAAATTCTCGGTACCAGTTGAAGCAAGAAAGAACACCTTATATTGTAAATTTTTATTATTATAAATCTTTTTACAAACAATGGCTAAATAACCAAATAATTGACAGCTATCACATCTTTTAGTATAGACTTCACTCAATGATGGACACTGTGGTTTAATATGATCACAAGCTCCACATACATAACACTTTCTTTCCTTTTTCTTTTCAAATACCTTCTTATTGATAGTTTGACTTTTAACTTCTACCTTATTAACCTTTACCATTTCTTCATCTTCATTCTTTTTCAGATACTCAAGAATGTCTTTATAAGATGAAATTTTACCTCTAGCAATCTTCTTTTCAATTTCCTGTTTTGGATAGAATCTGGAAGACCGTGTAATACCACAACAGTTTTCAATCCATCTAATTTGGTTACATCTTTTCCTAACTGTTCCAATACTCTAGAGGTGTATCTTGCATAACCTGTGTGTTTGCCGGAAGAATCCTGCTTTTCCCAATCCTTATAACCTGTATTTATCAATTTGTAAAATTCAATCAAAGGATTAGTTGGGGTTGAGAAATGGAGTTCCAATAGTGACTTCAATGTAACGTGTTTCTTACTCGAAGAAATCCATTCCAAATCTTTCAACTCTTTACCACCTTCTAGAGCATTTTCCAACTGTGTTCTAACATTTTCTCCCAGCTTGCTTACCATCAAACGTCTTTGTAACTTACTGGTGAGTTCCTCAACTTCTTCCAGTTCTGGTCCATATTTCTGTGCATATTTTGAAAAACAGATCTCTCCATTATACTCTTTCAACCTTGTTTGTAACATAGTGAAATGTGACATCATTTTTATGTCTTCATCTCCAACCATAGTGAAACTTGATGAACTCTTACATAGTTCTTTTGTTACTGATTCTGTTACCATAGCTATAATTTTAGCTAATGATTCCTGGTCCGGGATCGCCATGTTATGGAAAAATCAACACTTTTAAATCAAGTCATTTATTTTAAGAAAACGAAATATTAAGTATAGCAAAACACATATATAATTTGCATAACTGAACATTAAAAATAAAATTATATTAAATTTCAATATAACAGTTTTCTTAGTGTTGTATTAATGTGTTTCACTTTACAGAATTGCATTAATGTGTTTCTTATTATGATGTGATTTACATTACACGTTATAAAATATATTAAACCTCAATAGTTATCGTTATATTCTTTTGATACCGTTTGTTAGTCATTAATACTATAAGCTAAAATTGTACTTTATAATATTATATTTCCAACAACTATTTATTCAGAAAAAAACAATCGTCACCAGAAAAGTTTTAGATTTCGAATTTAGATATTTAATTTTTTTTTAAAAAATGTCTGATAACATAACATGAAAAATAATTTTTAAGAAAAATAAATAAATTTTTATTTTGTTTTAAATTCACCGATATATATAAATTACTGTTTATCATTTAGAGAAAACAGAATTATTATTCACTTTGTGAAGTCCATATTTCATTAAAACATAAATTAATTATAATTTTGAAGTAAAAATATTTTGGAAACACCATTGAACTTTAAAAATTAACGTTTAAATTATCAAGGAAAAAAAATAATAAATAAAATTTTTTTAGTAAATAATAAAAATTTATTAAGTGGTATCAACCATATAATTTAACACATATAAATATTAAAATTATATTCAAGTTTCACAATAATAATATTAATATTTATTTATGATAATCAAATATTATAATTTGATTACAAATACTTTAAACAATAGAAAAAACTCTTTCAAACAAATATTTAAATATAAATATGATTTTTTATTATTGTACTATAAGAGATAGTTTTTTTTTAATAATTGTCAATAAATGTATTGTATTTAAATTAAAAATTAGAATTCTTTTAAATTTAGTAATGAGATTATTGTTATTTCTTTTTTTTTTAAATTATTTTATATTATGTCTCACAAAGTTGTATGAAGAAAATATAAGGTCACTATATAAGAGACATAGATATTGGCATTGGCATGGAGGTAGAGGATATTATCCTTATCCATATTGTCCAGGAAGATGGTATCCACACATTATTGTTAATAGTACTAGTGTAAAAATTGGACCATGTTTAGACAATAAGTGTCCAGATGGTTATACTTGCTACCAAAATCAATGCTATCTAAATGCATTATTTGAAAGAGCGATAAATAGATATAATTCATATCTTTACAATAAGGGAAGTTATCTTTTTTTAAAATAGGTATACTTTAAACTACAAAAGATAACAAAATATTTATTTATACAGTTGAATTTTTTATGAAAATAATTTTCTGACAATTTTTATTCAAAATAAATCAATTTTATACTATAGCAAAAAAGAGAAGTAAAAAATTTCATACAATTTATTTTAAAAAAATGCTTGTTTGTTTTCTAATTTTTGTATTAAACAAAAATCATAATAACTCGATAAAAAATCACTAATTATTATTTTATTTTAATAAAATATTAAAATAAATAAAAAATAACTTGTAAAAATAAGTTAATATTATATCAATCTAATAATAATAGCTTTTTTATACTTAAAATGCTAGTAAAAATATAAGCAAAATTATGTGTGTTATTTGACCAGATAAAAAATATGTATCACATTGTAAATTTAAAATATATATTGATAAAAATTATAGTAAACAGATAATACTATATTAAGGAATTGATAGTAAAAAATCTATAAAATATAATGTTTTATTCTATTATTAAGTTGTTTCCAAAAAAAATGTTTAATTTAGAAAAAAAAATTTCTCAATCGTTTATGATTTAATTATACATCCATCATTTACTGCAAATAGAATAACATTTTTTTGAACTATTGAAATTAATCTTTAATATTAATTTTTTTTATCATTTTTTATTTAAAAATTATTGTTATATCAAAAAGCGACGTTGTAATTATTTATATTCCTGTTATTTTAATGCAATTCTAAACGTTGGAAAAATGCATTTAAAAATAAATATTTTTTTTCGTAGATAATGATTTGATTTATTACTTTGATATGCTAGTTTATATTTTTAGAACTTATTTCTATATTATCACAGTTGATTTACAGATAAATAAATTACAATTTTTCTTTATTTTTCACGTTATTAACTAGAAAGTATACGAAATGATGATGGAGTGTATTTTAAATCTTCAAAATCAATCAAGTGAATCTAACTCTACCATATGATAATTCTCGTTTACGAAAAACAAGTAAATTTTAATAAAAAACATTTGATAATTAGGCAAAATTTGTTTAAAACTTAAAAGTGAATAACTATATTAGATATAACAAATAGAGCACAGAGTTTACATAAGAATCTATCAAGTCTTCAAAACTATAATGTTAGAATCTCGAAATGTACATTAAAAATTATTTTTAATATTTTTTGAAATAAGTACAAATATATTATAAAACAGTAGTCAGATTACCACGAGTAACAAAATAAAATTCTGTGAAATCAATTTCAGTTAACTGAGCAAAAATTTTACTTGGAATCCTTTAACAACATAAAAACATAAAGTTAAAAGTTTGAGAATTGTATTTGAAATTAATCAAAATTCAGTTTTTAATACTTATTAGTTATAGATTTTACATTTCATAACTGCGAGAATATCAGGAATTCATCAATAAAATTGATTTCAATAAATAGCAATAAGTGGAACATAAGAAATTATCCCGTAGTCAATTATATATTTAACTATTTTTTATATGATTTGTTACAGACAGTAAAAAATTTTATATTAAATTTTGTATAGTATAAATTGCAATAAATATTGTAAACAAATGAAATAAGTTAATTTGGGTGGGTGGAAAATATATTCTTATGTTGTATAATAGAATTTCAATAAACCTAACTACAATGTAGCAAAATATTGTCTACAAAAATCAAATTTTGGCTTTGGTGGCCATTCGCCTTTAACATAGGAATATTCGGAATTCACAGTTATTCCGTTACCTACTACATTATAGGTTTCAAGGATGAAATTCTTTTAAGTGGTGCTTATAAAATTATTGGGTTAGCTTTTCACTAGTAGCGTGAGTTCCTAGTCTCTTAAAAAAACTATTTGATAAGACCTGTTAATAAAGCAGAAATCGGCAAGATTCGTTGTTTTAAATGTTGCAGAAACCGTCTTTAAAGATAACTGAGCATGTAGATTGAACAATATGTTCTCACAGGTAGTAGGTGGGATGTAGAAACTGTCAATACTGCAAATTCTACAAGTATACGTTGTTTAAAACTGCAAAAAAACCATATTTATGATTATAAAATAAGAGTATCTCTTATCCATAGGTTCTTTAATGTGAATAATTAGAAAGTATAAACAAACGACTATTTTACAAACTAAAATGATTTCTGTTGATTAATGATAAACTTTTCAAGCCTTATCTTCTTTGAAAATTTGGTAATAAAATTCCAAATTATTTATTTATACTAGTCGAATATTTTCGGGAAAAAGACATTATGAAGGAAATTATTATAATATTTTATAGATATTATAACTTATATTATTTTAAGTATAAAAATGTAAATACTTACAAAAAATAGTCTAATTTTATGAAATATAGGCAATTACTTTTATGAACAATCTGAAATTATCATAAATAATTTAATAATGTCCAAATTTATATCAGAAAACAAATTTAAAATTTAAATGTCAACTCTAGATTTTATTTTTTAGTAAATTAGTTTTTAGTTTGAAAAAAATCATTGAAAGCCCCTTTATCATTATAAAAGTGTTGCATATTAATTATATTCATATTTCTCTCTATTTCTTTATTACATATATTATATCTTTTTTTATGTCTTTTGTCTTCATGTCATAATAAGAGTCTTATTCCATCTATCACAAGGTATGTAAAAAAATATTATATGTAGAAGTAATAATAACAAAAAACATTTTATTTAATTGAAAAAACATATGTTTATGTTTGATTAATTTACATTAATATATTGAATTTAAATTAAGAAAATTAATTAATTTCTAGTATAAAAATTTTTTAAAGTCATACATTTTTCTTTAAAATGCTTCAAAAAGAAAAGTTTTCATTCAAATAAAATTTATTCGTTCTTGATGCATAGTTGTATTTTTAGGCTATAGTTATCATAAAGCATTATCTAATGCTATTATTAAATGCCCTTGATAAAATCTTTTGCCATAGTTAGATTGTCAGCTTGACATCAATTTTAAATCATTTATGATGTTATGAGAAAAGTTTGATTGTATACATCAATCAAAATTAAGATTGTTTGATTATAAAATTATTTTGTATATATCTTCACAAACTTATTGAAATCATAATTATTCTTATAAAAGTTAAGTTTTATAATATGGCCATGATTAATAATGTATTTATTGTTGATGAAATTGAGAAAGAATGCATAGAAACACTTTTAAAGCATGGTATCTCAGTTTCTACTAGGAATAATGAAACAAAAGAGCAGCTGCTTAAAATTATTCCTAATTATGATGCTATCATTGTTAGATCAGCGACAAAGGTTTGAAATACTTTTATTGATATAATAAATATATTTTTTTTAGATCACCAAGGATTTAATAGAAGCAGGAGCAAAAGGATGTTTGAAAGTAATTGGGCGTGCAGGTACCGGAGTTGATAACATCGATGTTTCATCTGCAACTGCAAATGGTGTTTTAGTAATGAACACGCCTTCTGGGAACAGCCAATCTGCAGCTGAATTAACTTGTACGCTTATTCTTTCCCTTGCTCGCAATGTTTCTCAAGCTGATATTTCAATGAAAGAAGGAAAGTGGGCAAGAAAAAATTTTATGGGTGAAGAGGTTGCAAATAAAATTCTAGCAATTATAGGACTTGGGAGAATTGGTCAAATGGTTGCCTCTCGTATGCAAGCATTTGGCATGAAAATAATTGGATATGACCCATTTATCTCCAAAGAAGTTGTAAAACAAAAAGGGATCGAATTACTATCTTTAGAAGAAATTTATCCACTCGCTGATTATATTACAGTTCACGTTCCATTAACAAAAGAAACGGAAAATTTATTGAATGCAAAAACACTATCTAAATGCAAAAAAGGTGTGAAAATAATAAATGTAGCAAGAGGTGGGATAGTTAATGAAGAAGATCTTGTCGCAGCAATTAATAATGGCCATGTTTCAAGAGCAGCTCTTGATGTTTTTGTTGAAGAGCCACCAAAATACCATGACCTCGTTAAAAACAATAAGATAATTGCTACTCCTCATATTGGTGCTTCAACAATTGAGGCACAAAATCGTGTAGCCGTAGAAATTGCTCAAAATATTATTGCATTAAATGAAGGTAAAGAAAATTTTAGTGTTTTAAACGCTAATGATATTTTATCAAAAGAAAAAACAATGTTAAATATCGAAGTATAATCGTTAAACTAATTTTTAATTAATTTATTTAATAAATAAATTGTGCATATTAAACAATATAGCACAAAAATTCTACTTTTACTTATATAAGTAGGAGATGATTATTGTTTTGTAACTTTTTTTAACTTGTGATAAAAAAATTTTATCTATATTGTACAAAGTTTTTATGTACCTTTCAAAACAACCTGCAGCAAGAAATCACTTTTTTATAAGTCATTAATATATTATTTTAGATAAAAAGTGTATATAACAAAATCTCTATGATATTTTTTTTTTAAATTCAAAGCTAATATAAATGAAATAGCTCATTTATTGAATATCTTTATAAACATGTTAGTATTATAAATTATCTATATTAACACTATAAATGTTTAATTGTAAATTAATATAAAGTTTATAAATATGAATCGTATTTTGAAAAAAAGTAAATAGAACGTCATTCATGATAAATTAAATTAAACGTTCTTTAATATTTAGAATTTTTAAGCATAAATTTGTAGTTAATATTACCTTAACAAATTCGGATATATTTTTTCATTTTTAACCACCAAAAGTAAACTGTTGACATTATATTTAAATTTTGTCACATTGCATATTGTTGCAATTTATTTCAAATTGTTATATATTAAAAAAATATATTTATCAATGAAAAGTTGATTTTTTATTATCTATAATGAGAGATACCTTTTTAATTTTTCTGATAGTTTTATTATGTATTCTTCAAAATGTAAGTTTTTTTACGTTAAAAAATAATTTTTTCCAGACAATAGAAGTCAAAAGTTTTTCAAAACATAAAAATACTAAGTGGAACGAGAAAATTTCTCCTTATCCTATTAAACCAGACTTTATCAAGTTTTATGTTTCAAAAAATATTGATAGTGTTCAAATATATAATCAACTTTTTTATTTAAATCACACATCATGTTTAGGATTCAAAGAACAAAATTCTCGAGTTAAAAGTATAGGAATAAACTTCTTATTTTCTATGAAATATAGCAAAGTAGTATTATCAACCAATTCAAAAAAGCCTACAGATGTATACTTAAAAAAGAGTGTATTAAATAATACAAGACAATTATCATATTATGTTGGTCTTGCACTTGGTTTAACTCCAGAAATCCAACGCCGCGACAGAGATAAAAATGTAAAAATTTTATGGAAAAATATTCACAGATCATTTAAAAAATACTATAAAAAGAAAAAGCTCAGTGATAAATTTTCAGCTAATACTGGTTTTGATTTTTCGTCTGTAATGCTTATTAGTCCTTACTATGGAAGTAAAAACAAAAGAAGAACTTATATGTCTAAATTATATCCTTTTTATGAAAAAATATTGAATCAATTTAAATTTTTTTCTCACAATGATCTTAAACGTATAAACTATTTATATTGTAAAGATCACTGTGGGAAAACATATAAATGTGGCCATGGTGGATACCACGAACAAAGTTGCTATATATGTAAATGTCCTTACAGATTAATGGGTGAAAAATGTACTAATATGTATCCTAATTTAGGTAATTGTAGTATCGGAAGAAACCTCTGGGCATCTCGATCTAAAAAAAAATTGCTAATAGAAAATTTTGCTGGTGTGTGCTATTTTTCAATAAAATCAAAAAAAGGAAAAAAAATTAAAATCACTATTTTAGAACTAAAATTATCAAAAGTTAACCTTTGCGCACATGATATTGAACTTGAAATCAAATATACCCGAGATAAAGGTGCAGTAGGCCTTAAATTATGCGATAATTACAAGAATATTAAAATTCCTACACAATCAAATGAAATATTTGTTACTTTCGGTGATAGTAAATCAAATAACAAATTGAGTATTTTATATCAAGAAGTCATTTAAAAGTAAAGTATTATTATTTTTACCTTTTTAAGTTCTACAAATTTTACTTCATTTATTTAACAATAGATATATACATATTCAACCTTAAATATAGCTTTGTTTAAAAATTCTCTTACAATTTTTTTAAATAAATTTCTTCAATGAACTATTCCTCTATAAAAATTTCAAATGTATTGATTCAATATTCAAATATAATTTTACGTAGCTTTAATATAATTTGTAAATATATATCATTTAATGCCCAGACATCAATATGATGTACGTTGATTACTTTGTACAAAAAATCAGAACTAATGATAAAGAATTAAATATCATACGTTAAAATGCGTAATCTATAAAAATTAATTTCTTAATATATAATTATTTTATAATAAATATATATTGTTAATTAGATGTTAAAATATCAAAGTCCGAAGATTTCAAAATTATAATAAAATAGGAAAATTTTTATTTTAATTGTATTGAGCATGTAAAAATGTTCACAATATACACTCATTATATTATTTAAATTTATGTGAATACTATTTAAAGGGAGAAATTTTAATCATGTTTATGTTTAAATTTCAGTAATATTATTTAATCTACCTTCTAAAAATGCTTCACGTATTACTAAAATAATAATTCACAAACTAATAATCTCTTTTTGTTCATAGCATTTGTAATTTTTTTAAAAAATTATAAAATTTACATGAAAAATTTAATTTTATATCTCTTAAACAAGTTGATCAAATAGATTTATATTATTTTTTAAAATATAGTAACATCGTGTATTTTTAATTATGATTTCAAATGGAAAAAAGCAATTGTTTTCCTTAGTATTTCATAAAAAAAAGCACTAATAAAACAATACTAAAAGTTTGATCGACAAGAAAGACAATTCTTTAATTATCCAGCATTTCGTTTGTTAAGAAAAATTTATCTACACTAAAATTTTAATGAAATTTTTTATACGGTTATTTTTTACATTATATAAATTCTTAAATTTGAAAAAAGCAGTCAAAAACAGTCAAAATATTTTGAATTCTAAATTATTTATAAATCTCGATAAATTATTTACCTCTTTGCAAACTTTGTTATCATTGATAAATGTTTCTGTAATTCAGTGTTTAAAGAAATTATTTTAACTAATTACTTTTCCTTTTTCATTTATTATGAATATTTTTTTTAAGTTATGGATTGCGAATTACGCTTCAATATCGACATTTTTTAAAATAACAATGAAACACTAGAACATGTTTGCTATGTGAATTGTGAACATGGAATGCTGTATCAGACTAAATGTATGTACATCAACACCCAAACTATGTAGGAAACTTGAAGATGAAACACACTCTCACCTTGAGGAATATATAAGGAACGGAAGGAGAATATTTCACTCAGTTGATAAATCACATTTATATCATAACATTGTAACCTTTACTTTTAATATTATACTAATTCCTCTTTGCTTAAATAAACTATTGTATAAAGGTTCATGTAATATATTGTAAAAGCCCGGAAGCCCACAAGGCTCCCCAAGAATCCACCCGGATTACAGAATTAGTAAAGACTGCAGATTCATGTTTCGATAAATAATTGTAATTATTGTGAAAATTGCCTTGTGTTACAAGGAGATTAACAACATGTTCGTTCTTGTAACAGAGCAAATCACGACGGATTAGTGTGGGAGCACGTAAACCCTTTACTAGTTTGTATTGAAATCATGAACATATACTAAAGCCTATTTTGTCTTTTTTGACATCTGTTTTAACACTATAATACATGATATTTTGGAATAAAGTTACTTCGTATTATATACAATAGTGTATAAAAATGAAAAATAGACATTGAATAGTGCATAAAAAAGCAAAATAAAGACGTAAGAGGTTAATGAAATTATTATGTTGTTTTTGATAGTACTACTGATAACTTTAAATGAATAATAATAAACAAAATATAATATACTACTATTTTAATTAAAGTTACATAAATTACTATATAGAAAATATTATACACATCCAATTTAAAATCTGCAATAATGATAACAATAAAAATTACGTTTGTTCATTATATTTACAAATGATAATCATCTATTTTTATTTGATATTGTTTATAAATGATAGTAACTAAGAAATTCACTTTGTTTTAGCTTAAATATTAATTTTTCAAATTCTAGAAAAACAATTGTGTATTTTAAGTAAGATTTTATAGTGTAAAGATTTCTAAATTACAAGTATGTTCAAAGTTAATAATTAAAAAACTAATTTTACAAGTTTATTGTAAAGTAATTATTTAAGGCGTAATTGTATATTTGTGAAACTAAAGAAAATTTATAAAAGTTACAATAATTTTAACAAATATGTTATTTCTAGACTCTATATACTAGACAATTGAATTTTTGTAATTTTGATAAAAGTTATACTATAAAAACAAAAAGAATTTTACTAATATTAAAGTTTTTTGTTATTTATTATACTAATTACTACTCAAAGTTATCTTATGTCAATATTTAACTAGTTAATCTTTACTTTTAATAATGTATTCATATGAAATCAATATATATTTGTATCATAAAAAATTACCATCTAAGAAAGTTTGCATCATTTTTAAAATTTCGTGTTATTACACAATTGATATATAATAAAAAATTATATATGTTAAAAAAATAAGAAAACGTGCCATTACTATAATATTTATACAATTAGAACACATTACAATACAAAACAGTCATTGTTAATACATATTTCTCCAATGTTGAAAAATGCAAAATAGCAGTAGTGAGTTCACGTGTCCCCGATCATTACCATTAATCAATTCATACAGAGCTTTGAAAAAGCAATACCTGGGCAGTATGCATTATCAATTTGTGGAATATTACCAAAAAATCTAATAATAGAATAAAAAAGCTAATGTATTTAATATTCTCCGCATTCTAATGATTTTTTTAAAACGTAATATTTATTTTTGATTAATTTAT
The DNA here is from genome assembly GCA_963280985.1 of Strongyloides venezuelensis. Lineage (NCBI taxonomy): Eukaryota > Metazoa > Nematoda > Chromadorea > Rhabditida > Strongyloididae > Strongyloides > Strongyloides venezuelensis. Next base: position 5,731,735 of record CAUJLX010000001.1, on the reverse strand, counting down.
TGTTATAATGTTCATTTTCTTAGCAATTATTGTTGGTAAAATTAAGTAAAAGTTTTCTTTTTATCTTGCATTTAAGTATACTTAAGTGTAAAACCATATTTTTCAATTATTTATATAAAAAAATCTAAAAATTAAGATTAAGTAAATTATGATTTATTAAGATGTACCTAAAAAAGACTGATAGTCTTTCACATATGAATTAAATTATTAAACTACTGAATTAAGAACATGTAAAATATAACAGTAGGCAAATACCGTTAACAAAACATACTTCAACATAAAATGATAACATTTTAAATTGTATTTATTTAGCCACAAATTTATTTTTTAAAAAGGACTAATATCTCCATCAATAAAATAATTTGTCTTCTTAGCTTGTTTTGAAATGAATACAATTACAAATCAACAATTATTTTTTAATTATAATGACAGTAATTTACTTGTAAAATCTTTTACTTCACTAAAAATATATTTTATAATTCACAGAAAATTTGCACCAAGAAAGTTAGATAATATTGCTTACGAATTTTAAATATAAACATAAATTTACAGTAAAATTTTTATTAAATTGGTGCATACGTCCTTATAAAAAAACACAAAATAAAGTAAAAAAAATTTAATTGCAAAAATTAATACGACACTTTTACATGATAGTATTACGAAATAAAATTGTAGAGACGCAATACAGAAAATTAAGAGATATATATTAAATGATAAAAAACAAAAATATCCCATCTTATATATCTCTTTAGACAAAGGAAAAGTGAACTTTATTCCGCGCTCTCCAAAACACATCAAAATCTCTCAAAAAGAAAAATTGCTTTTTTCTTTACTCTTACTTTAAACATTTTATGACTATTTTACTAAACTTCACGATAAGATACTTTAAACAAATTACTGGTGTTATGATTTCCAAAGATGATAATTACTTCATTTGATAATGCTGGTAATTTAATATTTTTGTAGTTTTGACACAATAAAATACCTAATGCTCCTTTGTCCTTAGCATATTTAACTTCCATTCCAACACCATATTCGCATTTATTGAGCATTGATAATTTTAAATCTAAAATAGTAACTTTTACATTTTTTTTTTTAGATGTAATTGAATATACACAGAATCGACCATCATTTTTTACCAATAATACTTTCTTTTTTAGATGCAACTAATTTGTTTTTAGTGTTGCATTTTTTATCGTTAGCTTCAATGTCTTCACAATTTTTTCCTGTTATTCCCATCGGACAGTTACAAGCATCACACTTTAAATTATAATATCCTCCTCTGTGACAATCATTAGTTTTATTGCATCGATTACCACAGTATAAATAGTTTATACGCTTCAAATCGTTATGTGAAAAAACTTTATATACACTAAATGTTCTCTCATAATATGGATATAATTTAGTCTTATACGTTTTCTTATTTCTTTTACTTCCATAAAAAGGAGGAACAAGCATAGCGGAGGAAAAATCAAAACCAGTACCAGCTATGAGTTTATCATTATATTTCTCTTTTTTATAACATGACTGAAATTTACTTAAAATATTTTTAGAAAAAACTTTCACATATTTATCTCTGTCAAAACGTTTGATTTCTGGCATCAAACCAAGAGCGAGGCCAATATAGTAAAACAATTCTTTTGTATATACAAGTGTACTTTTTTTTAAAAGTACTTTTGTAGGCTTCTTAGAACTAGTAGATAGTTGCACTCTATTATAACTTTTAGATAAAAAAAAAGTTAATACCCATTTGTTTTACGGGATGATTTTGTAAATTGAAACGTAAGCATGATACATATGGAAAATTGTAAAGCTGTGAAGCTATTATGCCTCTTTCATCTAGTTTTTTTGAAATATAAGCCTTGATATTGTTTGGTGTTTTTATATAAGCAGGGAAAGAATTTTTCGGCTTAGGCTTTTTACGGTTTTTGGAACTTTTACTTTCTATTATCTACAAAACCATTATTTTTTTTATCCTAATGACTTACATTTTGAATAATAGATAAAAATACTATCCAAAATAATAAAAAATTTCTCATTATTGTGAAAACTAAAAAATGTTTAATGATTTTTAAAATATTTTCATTGAATTTATAGTATTTGTAAGTAAATAGTATTAGTTTTTATGCTGATTTTATACAAAAAATGTGACGTGAATTATATTAAAATACAAAAAAATTATTCCCACCGAAAAGAATAAAAAATTTATTTTTAACAATGTATCATTGCATTGTAAACATCAGAAAAAACTTTATTCTCACTTTTATTGTTTACAATAGAATGGATCAATCAAGTTAATTTTTTTTAGTTAACATTTGTAAATATTTAAATAGTTTGATACAAATATTTAAATACAATAAGAGTTAATTAAATATTCAATTATTAAAAACATTGAAATTTATGAAAAAAAATCCGTCATTTAAAACATGTTAACGGAATTTTTCGTAAAATTATAAAGTTAATAATTTTTATTTTCTAAAATAAATAACTTAAATTAATATTTGATAAAATATCTTTTAAAAAAATTATAATGAAAGACTCTCTTTCAAGTATATGTGTTAACAGGTTCAAAAAAATCAAACTTCATAAGTAATATTTAAAAAAATAAACTAATTTTCAAAAATTCTGTAAAACATAGAAAAGTTGATAAAAATTTTTTAAAAAATGTTTGTCTTGTACTTATAAATAATATATAGATTTAATGCACATATTTATAGTCTCTTTTTAATGTTTATATGTTAAATTTATCCGAATTGTTTTAATAAAGTAACAATAATTTTTCTTATCGGTCATTATTGAAAAAAAATGTAAATTTTAACTCTTTTAAATAAACCAAGCAAAATTAAAATCTCAATTAAATTTTATCCAAATGAAATATGATTTAATCTAATATTAAAATATGTTAAAAGTGTTGAATAAAAGAACATTCCGATATGAAAATTAATATTTTTTGAATATGTATAAATTTTATTTGATGTTTAAATTATTAAAGAAAAAAATTGAAAGAGATATGAATTTAAAAATATTTCAATTATTTGACATTGTTTTTTCATTTAATTGTTCCATTAAGAATACTTTTATTTACATAACTTAAAATTTATGGCACAAATAGACGAGCTTGATTTACATCTTTATAGTTTAGTCTAATTGCTGTCGATTTTTTTTTGTAAAAACTAAGATTATAATGCAAACAAAAGCTGATCGATAATACTAGTAGACCAAAAATTAGTGTTAATGGAATAATTTTAAATGATTTAAAAAAATAATACTATTAATTTTTTTTAATGAATACTTTCACAGCAACATCTTTTAATAAATTTTTATTTAAAGATAAATTTCACGATAGGATGACAATTAATATATGTTAGATGTGACACGTCATCAGTGTCATCAAAATTAAAATATAAAAGAACAGTATCAGAGCTTGACAACCACTTATTATATTTACTAACACCGGTATAACAGCTAGTTAACAAACTATATAAGTTAACTTTTAATATGTCTTTTTTATTTTATTGTTAAAGTATAAAAATAAAACTGTTTTTTTGAATATGACCTCCAGAAGTGAAAATGTTAAGCAGATGAACACCTGAGCTAATGTAAGACTCTTTATATTTAACAATATATTTTCTAAACAACTTAAACTTACTTTTTATATAGAATTAATAAGAAAATAGCTATAAATAATTTTTGTTATTAATTACCCATAAAACCTCAGTAATTGTATTTTTATACTTTATTTTGCCTAAAATTTAACAATTAATACATTAAATTGGAGACATAGTAAAATTAACACTAAGTGCAAAAGTTTTATATTAATGACAATTCTTTCTGAATACGAACAATACTATATCTCCTTGAGTAAGGTTCGAAGCTACGGGAGCAAAGTCCAACTGATTTTAAGTTTGTCTAATTAACTACTCTAAAACTAAGGCGTAAGAATGAAGGACAGTATAATTCTCTACATATTATTATTTGAATTTCACTAATCTTCATTAATATTTATTAATGTGTTTTGAATGCTTTCTTTATTTATCAATTTTTATGACATACAGATGTATTTTAAATCTAAAAATATATGGTAATTTTATAATTTAATAAAATATTTTTTGATTTTCACTAGAAATTTTAAATTTATATATGGATTTCTTTAAAAGCTATTAGTTTTTTATAATATAAACTAATTTTTCATTATAATAAAACAATAGTAAAATGTAGCAAAATAAAGCCCATAAAATACAATACCTCTAAAAGATAATTAGTAAATTATGAATAAATATAATAAAATCTTTAAAAAAATTACTAGTAGTATTCTGTGTTTTGATTTTCTTGTATCATCTCTCTTGGTCAATATTGCTAAATATTATAGTATTTTTTATAATTTCAAATGAACCTCTAAAATACTAAGTGATCGGTAATGGAATTTATAAAACTGAATGTTCAGCACTCTTTGATTGTTTCTTATTATTTGAAATATAATTTATTATTGCCGAATAATTATTTTTTCTATATCCTTTTGTAAATTAAAAACAGTAATAGTTGTTTATGTTTTTTTAGTTAATACAGCTTTTATTATAAAATTTCTTTGTATGTAAATTTCTATTAAATTCTCAAAAATTTCTATCTTAAAAATTGCCGCATTTTATAAATATATTTGGCTGAAAAAGCAATTTATATTCACTTAATTAATGATTTCTTAACAAAATAATATTAATTGTGAAGAGTTTTCTGTGTTTTTTAAATTCGCAAAAAAAATGTATGTATCACTTTAAGAATTAATTGTTATTTCAAAGCTTGTACATAATTAATACCCTTTGAAACAATTAGAAATACTACAAATAATTTTAAATGAAATTTATTAATTTTTCTGCCTACTGAGTGAGATTTAACGAGAGCAGTAGATATCTCTAAATAAGATATCTAAGATAGCTGCTACCACATGCTAGGATTGAACCAGGATCTTTCGGTTTACGAAACCGACTTAATACCACTGAGCTAATGTGGCTATGACAAAGGTACATCTGATTGGCTACTAATTCTTCTCAAATTTTTAGAGTACTTTTTATAGCGAGAAAAAAACTTTATTTCAAAAAATAAAAAATAAAATATTAATACTTCATCAAGTAAAATTATATTTAGTATAAAAAAATAAGTGCTAATAATGGCAGAACAAATTGTTATATTAAGACTTTTAAAAAATTCATTTTCTTCTATTATATTAACAAGTTAAAAGATTATAGAATTAGTATTTTACTAAATATGTGAATTAGAAGCAATAACAATGAAATGATTGAATAAAATAACTTTAATCTCTCATATCAAATTAAAAATATTATCTTTTTAAAATTCAGTTAAATTATTTGATATTACCAATTGTCTATATCAATGACAAAGCTGTTGGCATGTTAGTAGTTTAATTGCTTAAAATAAAAGAATTGTATATATCAGATAATTATTTAACTTTAGTGTATAAGGAAATTTATGCTAACATATGTGTGTGATCCATAAATTAAAATAGATCCTTTATTTTATCTATATAGTAACACTTTTAGAATACACTTTATCAATTTCCTCTGTTACATAATCAAATTATCTTACTTTATATATTAAAAATAACAATTTTTAAAGGATTGTTATAGAATTACAATTAAAATTGTTAATAAAGAAGAAAATTGATATTTGGCAGAAATATTACTACAAGTTTGTCTATTTATAAAAAATTTTAAAAATAACTCTAGAAGCCCAAAATATAGCATAAAATGTTGCTGAAGTAACTGTCATTCAATTAAGAAACTCACAAAAAGTTTTATATCATATTTAACGATTACTAAAAATTATGTGTGTTAAGAAATTTTTCGAATAATTCTATATACTTTTGAATAAGCTTTGGTGATCAATCTATTTTAATTTATACAAGGGATTTGGAAAGCACTTTCAAATTTGAGGGTACTCTTAATAGAGAAAAAAACCATCATTTCTACAAGACAAAAATTTAATAATTAAAAGTCTATCAAGTAAAAGTAATGATAATAATAAAGAAAAAATTGATAAACTACGAAAAAAAATAATTACAGAAATTTTTCTTTTTAAATTTTAATAATGGGACATCATATATTATTTATTTAGTGGTTCATCATGATTTGTACGGAGAAAATCTTATGATTTGCTACCATATATTTACTTGGTGGCTAATCATGATATATACGCAGAAAATCTGCATGATAGGTCACCATATAGATAAATTCGGTGACCAATCATATACGACTTCTATGACAAGAATCACTTTATGTCCTTTGTTACAAACAGTGTAATCTAATATATTTTTTATGTTTTAAAAACCGTATTTTCTTAATTTTCTTATGTTTTATGTTTTCTCATCTTAAATGACTGTTATTTGATCCGCATTTTCTTAATTAATTGAATTTGTTTTAATATACAAAACAAACTGTTAGATTCTTCTAATTCTCCTCTACACGATAATTATATATATTATTGCTATGAAACCAATTTATCTTCATATTATTTCTAAAATAAACAATACTGTCAAAACGAGATATTCCTGTCAGCATAATAAGAGGGTTTAAACATGGTACTAATGCTGCAATAACAACTTAAGAAATCAATTAATCCTTTGTAAAGATTATTATCAATGTTTCCCTGTATAAAGATGATTTATAAATTTGAAGAGGGTAATGGGTATCTTAAAAATAAAAAGTATAGGAGACCTAAATCTATTCTTGATAACAATGAATTAGGAAAAGATATTAAAGACAATCCATACACAAATGTGAAAGAACTTATAAAAGATCAAAATATATCGAAATCAATAATCCTCTTCACTCAAAGACGATAAAAAAGGCGAAAAAGATCGACAAATTGGTATCTCACAAATTAAACAATTATCTGAAGTTGTGTCGTTATAACATTTGCTTTTCTCTCATTTTGAGGAACGAAATTGAACTTATTCTTAAACGTCTTGTTATTTGTGATAAAGAATGAATTTTTTACACAATCATAAACAAATTAGGCAATGGTTGGACAAAAAGAAATTTCAAAACAGTTCCCGAAACCCAAATTATCTTCAAAGAAAGTTATGATAACTGTTTGGTGGTATGTTGTAGAAACCATCTATTATTAATCTATCAAACCCGGATAAACTATTACTTCAAAATCTTTTTGTCAGATACTTGAATATATGCACTAAAGCTTTTTCCAAAAAATGCATATTGTAATAAATAAAAAAAAGATCAATTTTCCTTTATGATAACGCAGAGTTACATGCTTCAAAAATGTGCTTCTCGAAATTTAGTGAATTAGGGTATTAAAATCTGTCTTAATTTGATATTCATCTGATCTTGTTTCGACAGATTTTGACAATTTTTCAACGGAGAAAATTATCAGGAACGATGAGGATATAGAAACTTTTTTGAAGATTTTATTTAATCCAGAAGCCCGAATTTCTATACAAATGAAATAAGGGGGTTCTATCTTGTTGGTAACAACGTGTAGATTTCAATGGTTCTTTTTTCTAGTAAAAATATTTATTTCTAATAATGTTATTCGCGTTTAAAATATAGAGTAAGAAATATGCATTTCATATTAGACAACCTAGTATTTAACAGAACAATCAGAAATTTTTTCGAAAGGATAGCGGCGAGTTATCTGATTCAGCAAGCTCAGGGTCATAAGCTCATTACGCTTCCATCGCTCCACGCTGCTGCGGGCAAAAGATAAGTGCTTTTAATTAATTTATCCCTTCATTTTTTTTAAAATAAAGATGAATTGCAAAATCTTTCTAAAACTGTATTTATTAAATATAATAAGAATCCTTAGTCCAAACTGTGTTACAATACTGTAACTATTTGATAGAATGTAATAAATTCATTTTATTACATTGCAAATTCTAAGTATTTGTAATACTGTTTATATATTTTATTGTTATTTTAATGTCTTTAATATTTTGGAACACAAATTAGATAAAAATTTTATTGTATAAAACTTTATAGTAATCAAAAGTTTTTGTAATTCATAAGTATACTATGTATGATAAATTATTAAAAGTTCGTTAAAATAAAATAAGCAAACTTAATAAAATGTAATGTTAAATATATTTAATTTAAAATAACACACTATCTAAAAAAATTCATAAAACAGTAAATAAATTAAAATATGTTAGTATATTTAGAATAAAGTTATAAAAGTAAGAATAAGATACCTCTTGCGCGGTCTTTCTACACCCAGAACTGAATCATTATCTTAAGGTGATGATTTTAAAAACATTACCTTGAGCCGAGGTTTTTTTTAGAATTTAGTATACAGGAAGATGTCTTACGAAAGTATAGCATAAATTTAGAATTATATATATCAACTTATTAAAACATCGTATTTACTAATTTTTTTTCATCAATTTTATCTTATTAAATTTTCTGTTTTAGATCTAAAATTAGGAGTGCCGACTAATTATTTATGAGTGAAATGAGCTGCAGATAAAGATTAGTTTTTTTATTATAAAAAATCTAGGTATTTTTTAGGCATTTACATGGAAATGTTTCTTTAATTTCAAAATCAACAGAAATATTCAGATATATAAGTTATTGTTTTAATTAACATTTAAATTTGTTTTTATTTATAAGAAAGACAATTTCTACTGGTCAAGCTCCCAGATATGGATGATCACTCAACTAAGGTTTGTTTTGTTAAAAGATTATATGATTTGATGATTATTGTTAAAATATTATTTTAAAATAAAAAATTTTAATTATTTGTTTTATTTATTGTAAATATAACTATATAAATAGAGGTATTATTATAAAAATGTTATAAGACATTTTATGAGGGAAAAGAATCTGTTTTGTACATATTTTTAAAATCATTACCTTGAGGTAATGGTTTCATTCTGAGTATAGGTCAGTTGGTAGAGCGTTAGACTTTAAATCTAACGGTCAGAAATTCGAGCCCCCTGGAAGGCTTTTTGTTTGACTGGCATTGAGAAGGTTAATCAAAAGAATTATTCCCATGGCGAGAATTAGTTGAAATAAAAATTTATCTTTCTTTCTTCTGTGCTAAAAGCTGATTTAACAAAATTAGTCAACTACATAAGCGGTGATATAGATTGAAAACAAATGCTTAAAGTAAAATTATCTAATTTACTCAATATAACATTTTAACAGATCTGTGAGTATCTTCTATTAGTAGTTATTTATAAATTTATGTCTCTAAAACATCTTTTAGTTTCAAAGAGAATTTTATTAAATTATGTGGTAAAATTTCACAATTACGAACAGGAAAATTAAATTAAAAAAAAATATGTTTTTCAAAGTCAAACGTATTCATAATTTAAAGTCGCCTAAAAGGAAATCTGTAATATAGCACATTCAATGTTTAAAATTTAATTTTATTCACACTGTATCTATTTTTATATAATTGGTATTTTTTGTAATTCAGATTAAAAGGCAAGATTTTATTAAAATTTTAACTTTAAACTTTTAAAATTATTTTTAAAACTTTTTTTTAATTAAATACATATAAGTTATAAATAATATTGTTTGATGAAGTTGAAACTGTCAGTAGTATAAACTTTGTTAAATTGTATGCAAACATTAAATTTTATACTTACAGTTAACATTTTTGAGTTATTATATCTAGTATGCTATCTGTTAAGGTTTTGTTTTAATATATTTTTTCTTTATGTTTATACATTTCACAGTTTTTTGGTTTATATTTGATTCTGTATAATGTTCTTTATACTTAAACATTCTAGATAAACTTTTTTACAAAAGATTTAGCCAAATATATATTATTAAACATATTACATTGCAAATCTTTTTATCGTAAATAGGAATTTTTTCACTGTTATAATATTAAATTGCAATAAATTACATTTTCAATTATTTTTTTTATATTAGTTTTTATAATTTTTATTTCTATTTTTATTTCATAATTGTTGTATTTTAATCAATAATAGTCGATGCATTTAAAATCATTTTAAATTTCTCTGTTTATTGATTGATGTACTTGTTATCTTTATAGTTATTGCAATAGAAATTCATTAGACTATAAAAGTAACCAAATATTTTATTATAAACTTTAAAAGTTTCATGTATTTTGTATTGATTTTGACATTTGTATAAAAATCATGCTAAAAAAATTAAATGAATCATTTTTAATTATTAATAAATTTATAAAATGGCTAATTAAAATTCAATAAAAGACCTGTAAGAAAATTCTTTTTAATAATTAAATGATAGAACTTTAACTAATTTATAACGTTTAAATTTTCTTTATGTTAAGCCTTTAAACCAGTTCTGCTGTTTTTAACAAAAAAGTTAGTAATTGCGATGGCACAAATAATAATTATTTTGCTAAATAATTGCTTTAAAATACTGAAATGTTTTGTATTCAAAATAAATAATCCTTTTTACTAAATGAAGGCAAGCATTATAAATCAATGAACAAATATAGTGCAATAAAATTTTGATTAAAATTCTAGTATTTCAATTTTTTTTAATAAATAACATATTTATGTAACAATCTGATATAAGGGATCAAATATAAAAGATTTTTAAACTTTCACAAATTTCCAACTATTTCCCCGTGTTGTTGAAGCTTTTAGTTTAATAATAAATAAATATTATATCTAACGGTTAAATGAAAAAAACAACTATATTGTCATATTTTATCTTTAATTTTATATTCTTTTGCGAAGAAAGAAACTGATGTTTACAAATTGGACTCATAAAACAATTATTTTTATAAATTGTAAATGCTTTACTTCTACTTTAATATTGGAGTATTGGTCGAATTTCTTTGTTACTAAAAAAACGGTTATCTGATTTTCTGAAATGAACTTTTAATTATCAATAAAACTACAATAACACTAATTAAAAGAAAAGTTAAAAAATGTAAAAATTTATTTTTACAAAATCAAATGTCACCGTTAACAAATAAGCACTAAATGGCAAGTGGAAATACAAAAAAAATGTATCAATGTCAATGAAAGCAATTAACGCATTTTTTAACGACATTAGAAAAATAGGATTAAAAAAAATAATTTTTTAATAAATTTAAATTATTCATGTAAAACTAAAGATTATATATTTTTCTTCCATTACAATTGTAGGATGTTTTAACTGCCTTTGATATTTTGTGGAAAATTTCAAGTTTTAAAATTACTAAACCATTTATGGCGAAAAATAAATAAACTCAATTGTATTAATTTATTTGTACTTTAAAAATCAAGTGTTATTAAACCTAAACAAATGGGAAATTTATATATAGTTTTTTGTTTTAAAAATATTATAATATCTAATTTTCCAATTAAAATTCTTTGTTAATTTGAATTCTAATTTAGGAACTAGGGGTTTCCTAGAACTTGTAAAATTCGTAATTATTAAGAAAAAAGTGTTTCTTAGTAGAATTATAATGTTTTTTTTTAGAAAATTATAAATAAAATATTTTTTATTTAAAGTACTAATAAAAATTCAGTGTATAAATCATAGACGTGCTTCAACTAATTTAATGTAAAAACAAAAAATTGATTTCATAAACTTTTGTTTTTTCAATAGTAAAAGTGTTATAAAAATTTTTTTAAATATTTTCAATCTAGTTATAGAATTTTATATCATTAACCGTAGTTTTAGTATTAATTTGAAGATTTAAATTTTCTTTTTTGAGAAATTAACTCATTTAACTTTCCGAATAATTCTGATGTTGTTTTTACGTGTTCTATAAGAAGTTTAGCGTGCTCTTCTTGAGAATATGCAAGCTGTCTCAACTTATATTGGAGTCTGAAGTTATTGAAGCTGAAAAAGCTCCATTCATTCATTTCTTCAGGAAATCCTTCAAGGTGCTGTAATGTATTTGAAACACAGGCTATTAAAATAAATAAACTATAAAGGAATAACTTAACATAAGAAATCTTCATTCTAATATGAAATGAAAATTAATATGACTAATAAAAATTTAATAGTTGGAAACAATTTATATACTTTAATTTTTTTTTAGTAAGTGTAAATTTCCTAGTTAGAATAAGTTTACTTTTGAATGTTTATGTACAAGTTTAATATTTGATGAATTATTTTATGCAGCAAATATAGCATTAATAAATATGTTCTTTAGTTTTTTGATGGTCTCCAATTTATAAAATTATTGATAATGTATGAAACATTATTACAAAAAAAATATTTTAACAAATAATCGAGTATAAGGTAATGTTCATGGATTAAATAACGTTAATTATTTTGACAAGAAATGTTTGTAAATGTTTTACAACTGTTTTATAATATTTTAAAATTATCCTGATTTTGCAAAAAAATTACAGGAAATTAAAAAGCAATTCTTCGTGATCATACTTTAACAAGCCTAAAATTTATTTCATAAGTTATTAAATTAAAGCATAGTAATTTTAATTTTAAATAGTTATCAATGTCTTTTATAAGATACTTTTTTCTATTACTTATAATCTTTTATATAAAGGGTTTTTCAATTAGAATATTTTAAGAGTTGTTTTATTCATTTGTTTTAATAAATTTAAATTGTTAATATTTTAACTATAATTTGGAAATATTTATTTATTATGTTACTGGCATTTCAGTTGCTTTAAAGTTATTTTAGTTTACAAAAAATTAAAAGTCTTTAAAAATATTAAATGAAATTTTTAGTTCCGTATTCTATTCAATTTAAGATATACAAATATTTTAAATAATTATACTTTGCTTAAATAAGAAAAACATAAATATATTTTCATTTTCCTTGTTTTGGTTTAAATGTGCTTAAAAAGTTTTATAAGAGTTACAATTGCTCCATTTATAGATTTTATACATTTCTTTAATGCCTCGAAATTTGCTTCATCATCTTTGATAAGTTTGTCTTCTTTTAGTTTATGTTTAAAATTGCTATAATCTTGTACTAATCGCATTTGAGAATCAGGACAAAGTTGCATGCTATATAAGCATAGGTGAAAAAAACAAATGTTGTAAGCTAATTTCTATTTTATCAATTAAGACAACTAAAAAATGAAAAGAACTTTAATGGACAATCCTGCCACACCCAGATATTATAAAAGCATCGTTAAATTAATTATGCATTATCATTTAAATACTTTTCATTTTTTATTACGAATAAATATTTTAAAACAAAAGTTTACTATTAAAACTTTGAAGTACAATTGTTCAATATTTTGCAATAAAGTTATCTAATACTCGTAGTAAGATTTAAAAATTAAATTTTTTTTATTTATTTTTCTTAATTTTATAGTTATCTGTTTATAGAAAACACATTTTATAAAAGTCTTGATAATGAAGATATTTTTTTAAGAATTTAAAAAATTACTTCATAATATTTGTTATGTATTAATGGCCTGCAAGATAGTATTTCATGATTTAACACCTATCACAATATTTTAAGTTTGTAAAAAAATTTTTACAACTTAACTTTCAACATGGCTAAGTGAAAATGATAAACAATCAAATATTATTTTTAAAGAGAATATTTTTAAAGTATTTTTTTTAAATTGACTTAGATTGTTTTATTTTATAAATTAATTTTATAATATTAAAATATTTTTATTGCACTTTAGCAGAACAAGGAATTCGTTAAATTGATATGAGTGACGAAATCACGTAGTAATCTTTGGTTTTTTATTATATTATTTTACACTTTGTCAGATATATCAAATTTATCGTTTCAAAAATTCGTTTAACAATTTGTCTATTTTAAAATCGAAATCCCAAAACTAAAATAAAACTTTAAACGATTTTTCACATTTTTAAACTTAAATATTTAAATTTTAGTAGAAAGTTTGTTATTTGCTAGACTTTTATTTATATTATTTTATGTACAAATATATCTAAAGTCTTATTATTATAAAAATTTTAAAAGCAGCACTTTTTCTAATGTTTGTATTAATAAATTGTATTTATGTTATAGATAATTATATTTATAATATTAATAAAAAAATTTCATTAAATATTTAATTACTCTTTATTTCTAATTTGGGGAAATCCCCATTTTATAGGAACATGTGTACTAAGATAAACACGACAAAGCTTTGTACATTAAGCATCATTGGTAAAAAAAAGAAATTTTTATAATAAATTTGTTATAATTACTAATAATTTGTTATTCAGTGAAATTAATTGATAATTACTTTAAAGGATTAAGTGACAAAAGCACTAAAAATACTAGCAACTGGAACAGTTATAAACCAGGATAAAGCAATTTCTCCAAAATATTTTCGATAAACTGAGTGGTTATGTTATGAAAAGCCAAAAAAAATTACGGATTCAATTTTACATTGAGTTGATGAGATCGGTGGACTCAGTTTTGATGCAGACAATACTATCGCTACAGAATCAAATTCAAAAGGCAAAATTTGAGGCAGGAGTTATTATGTAATATCTTCACTAATGGTATAGATGACACGATGATCAAGAAGCCATAAACCCCCATACATGCCCGTTACACTAAAAAATAAAATATATATATATGTGTTTTAAAGACTCCTTAAAGATCCATCTAATTAAATGGCATGAATTGATACAAGAGACCATTAGCATTTGATACATGATTAGCACCATAAATAAAGCCTCAAAAACATGCAACACAAATTGAAGGTAAGAAAATACATAATTCAGTGTTTCTAAATCTTTGTAATTATAGTTATTTTTAATTCTTTTTCTTTTACCAAAATTATATGTATTGTTGATAGTTTTTAAATTACAAAAAACAAAATTAATATCTTCAGTACAATGTGGTAAATTCTCCTTAATTGTTTTACAGGATTGACTTTCCAATGCTTAAATAAATTTTAGTTATATAATTAAATCAAGTTAAACATACCACCTAATTATTTTTTAAAAAATGGTGTCAAAATGAAAATTCCATTAAAAGATAAAACAAATAAAGATATAAATGTGTATATAATGATAATGGTTGCTGATTACTTATCAATACCAAAAAAGATGATCTTTTATGAATTGTACCAAAGACATTCAGCTATATTATAGGAAATTTTTAAAATTTGTAAGTGAGATAAATAAATTCTTAGTGAATTATTATAAAGCATAAAAATTTATATACTTCTCGTAACATATCCACCCTTTTTAATTTATATATTTTATAATAATAAAAAAACACAGGAAGGAAATGGAGAATAAACCATGACAAAACAATTTTTCCTATTTTTAATTAATTTATTCTAACAGGGCTACAAAGAAAGATCGAGAAACCTATCGTTGATCTTACGATTGAGTATCTTGTTGAGATAGGAGTTTTGAAAAATGTTCTCACAAGAATCCAACACTAAGACCTGTTAAAATTCTAATTTTCTTAACATTAATTCTGTTGATTTCTTCTCACAAACTCCCAAATTAACCATTTTTTTTTGCATTGTATAAGTTGCTTTATATCCAAAAAGTACGGCGCCTAATGATTAAAAATTAATTCTAATTATATAAGCTTAAACGAGTGTTAAAACTTCTGCTTTTACAGATGTCTCAAAAGCATTTTCAATATTATTGACACTAATAGGAAATGCCAAAATAAAAGCTTTTATAGATCCTAATATAGTAAAAATAGATAGAAGGATTAAAACATATCTAGTCCTGATACTGTTGAAGAACAAACTGCACATATAGTTAATGAAATAAGTGATTTTATTCTTCAAGAAATATAATTAGAGAAGTTTATCAGAATTAGACCCTTGTTGTTGTTTAAAATCTGAAATTTGAAAATTTTTTAAAACATTTTGTAATTAAAATGATAATATTAATATGTATACATATAAAAAAATTTATCTTATTAACAACGACTAATTACACGTAGCTAAAATGAAGAATACTGGAAACAATATATATTCATAAGAAAAGAATTTAGAAATATCATAAAATGACAAATCTATTTTAATTTTATTTATTTAACCAAAATATTGGAACAAAACAATAAAAAGATAATTAAATGTTGTAATATTTTATAATTTGAATAAGAATTTATTTTGTTATTAATCAAATATAAAAGTGAAGAATACTTTGACACTTTAAATTATACTATTTAAAAAGATATGAAAAAATTTGTATTCGGTATGTCTTAAAATATATATTTAAAAAATGCATATAGTCGGATTAAATAAATAATAAAATAAGATCAATGGAAGTTCATTAAAAATTTTAAAATTTACTTTTTTGTGGTGAACAATTATTAATGACATATTATTATGTCCAGTATAGTAAAAGATAGTATAATTGTTATTTTTGCCCACGTTTTAATTTTTTTAATTTAGAATTTCATTCATAGAAAGCATATTTCAAATGAAATGGAAACCATTGTTTTTAAAAGCCAATTATTTTATTTATAAATGAAAATTCTGTTACCAACGGAAAATATTTTGTGATTTTATTCATGATATCTTTACTTAAATTTTTTTTTAAAATATATATTTTTTATTTAAATCCTTAACCAATTTTAATGATTGATTTCTTCATTGTTGAATATATTATAAATTTGATATATCTCTCTTATAAAACATTTGAATTTATTTATATGTATATAAATTTGATGATTTAAACAATAACATATGTTATGGAATGATAACATCATTTTTATGAAAAATAATTCTTCTGTAAATAAATAAGAGCATTAATTCTCATATATTATAATATTTTAAATCTTGATAAAAATAATTCACATAAAACACATCATACAAAATAACTAAAAACTTTTAAATTGTTGTTATGATATGATAATTTCATTATTATTGAAGAACAAAAGCTATCCCTTTACTACTATTTTATTATTATAGAATTGTTTTAAGTATATATCATTTTAGACTCATGTTAATAATATTACAATTATGGATGACTTATATTAATGAATGCATTTATTTAAAGAAACTATACTAAAGAATAAATTTAATTAATAAGAAAATATACCTCCAAAGCTATAAATTTTCGTTTTTAGCATAAAATGTTATTTTGATTATTATAGCTTATAATAAGTAATCGAAAAATATTTTATTGAATGTCTTTACATTGAAATTAAAAAAAATTACACATTTCTTAATTATTTATAAAAAAGACTAAGTAGAAAATTAGACAATTTATTTCTATCAAAAAATTGTTTTATTCGGTGATTAACTAATGGTTATTAAGCAACCAACATTTACTGAAATTGATAATTCTGTTATTGATCTTTACTAAGTCTGGAGAATTCTAACATATTTCTTCATTTACTGACTTACACTTGATTATTTTCTTTTCTCGATCTCAGATACTAACTTTTTTCATGTCAGTAAAGTATTTTTTCAAAACTTTACTGTTTTTTGATATAACTTTTGATGCTAAAACATCAATATCGATCATTTTTATGAAGAAAATCGTTCTTAAAATATTTCTTGTTAATCTAAACTTTTAGCAATTTGGTAACAGTCATATATTTTTTCATTCTTCAATATAATCAAGAATATTTATATTTGAAGAACTTAAAAACGTAAGTATACGGTTTGATCCAGTCAATGAATGACAGTATGGTACTTTTGCGGTTAGGTTTATCTATTACATTCTTTTTGTTCCCACTTAAACTGCAATCATTTGGTGTGTGAAAACCCTTAAAAATGTTTGTAGATAGTAGTAAAAAGAGTATTATTTTTACACACTTTTCATATCAAACATTCTTGCGTACAAAAGGAAACTTTTTCTTTCATAGAAATAAACTTTCTTTATATTAACGTTCAAACAAACCAGCCGATCGAATTATGTAATTTATATATATATTTTAATCTTTTGTTAATCATATCACCAATAACTAATAAAAATATGATATTTTTAAAGAAATTATTTAAAAAAGTAAGTTTAGAATTTACACTTTTGGTGAATATAAAAATATTAAAAAAGAATATAAAAGGTAAGAAAATGAAATAACTAAATTTGTGTAAAAATTATACGTTTTGTATTGTTAATAGTTTACTTTGTTACAAATATCTATTTATATAAATTTGATATTCTTAAATCTAATCTTTATCACAAAGGTGCACGTATAGCTAAAACATATTAGAGATAGAAGATTTATAGATAAATTAAAGTTGATCTATCAACTAAAACACTAATATCTTATTTATTTTTCTAAAAAATTATTTTAAAAATACAATAAAACTAATTTCTATGGTATTTCTAGCATTTATTAATCTAAAAAAGATATATAAAATTTTTTTAGCTCTTTTATATGATTAAACTATAAAATTCATTTTAAGATAAAATTACATAAACACAATTAACATATCATAGTTTTTTCGAAATTTAAATATTTAAGTTTTGAAACATTTAAATTTTCTAAACCAATATATCTTTCAATTAGAATTAAGACATTTAAATAGATCGATTGTAGAACCATCTGTTAAAAAAATACACTATACAGATAAAATATGTAAAAAAAAATTTATAAAAAATTAAAAATTGCAGTTTGATTTTTTCACTCACATTTATATAATAAAAATTTGCTTCCTTATAAAAAGCACTAAATAAACATTTTTATATTATGAAGTTTAAAATATTAAAACTCAAATTTATTACTTTAATAATAATATTATTTGATGTACAAATAAGATGAGTTTACATCTTATGAGGAAGCCCTGGACTTTTGTACTTTTATATTTTGGAACAGCATGCCAAAAGCCATTCCAAAATCATTCCCCATTTTAAAAATTTAGTTATCTTATTATTTCTTATCATTTCTACTTAAGCTTATTAAGTAATATCCTTCCTTTAAATTGTAAGTACCTATGTTTTATTGTATATGTTTATTGTATGTTCTTTAGGTGGCCACAATTTAAAATAATAAAGTCTTAATATAATTGATAGTTTTTTTGTTAGTCTTGTAATCTCTGGCATACCTTGACACCAGATCTCATAAAATTTTACTTACAATTTTTGATGCAATTTGCAATATGGTTAAATTAATGACTATATAAACAAACTTTTTTCTTCAAATTTGTCATATTGAACAAAATCATTTTACTAGATTTACAAGAAAATATTAATTTATAATAGCAAATTTTATATTCATAAGAGATGTTTAAAATGAAATTTAACAACTTTAAATAACACTTTCTGAATATTAATCACAAATATAATTATCTTCAATGGTAAACAAATATGTGAAAAATATTTGACAATTATTTTATATAAAATCATAACATAAAAATTTATATTTCTGTTAAAATTTATTCTTAAAAATATGAATATTCAAAATTCAATTGAAAAGTATACATTATTGTAACTAAATTAAAATCCGAAAAAAAGATTTATTTAATTATAAAATATTGTTTTCTAATAAAATTAAGAAATTTTCATTTATTCCTATACAAAAAATTATAAAATTCAGATAGTATCAAAAGTCTAAATACATTAATTTAATAGATTCGAAATACTAAACAAATAAAATAATATTTTGAAAAAATGTAAAAATTAAAAATAATTAAGTAATATATTAGGATCGCATTAATACATATTTGTCACAAATTAATTTCATTATTATTGTCAAGAAAAAAAACTTATATCACTTTTATTTCATGACAAGTGTTTATCTACGAACAGATAACTATATAATCAAATGGATAGAATAACTATTTTATTTTTTTTAAATATTACTACGAGTTCTAGATACCTTATTACAAAATATTGAATAGTTGTACTTCAAAGTTTCAATAGTAAACATTATATTTAAATTATATCTATTTATTATAAAATAAAAAAGTATTTAAATGATATTGATGGACCAAGTTAGTTATACTTTATAATATTTTGGTATGACAGAATTGTCTATTAAAGTTTTATTCATTTTTTTAGTCATTTTAATTGTTGGAATAGAAGTTAGCTTACAACATCCATTTTCCCCACCTATGCAATATGGCATGCAGTCAGGTAATGATTTTTATATGAAAATGTTAGAAGATCAGAGCAATTTCAAACTTGAACTAAAAGTAGATAAACTTATCGAAGATGATGAAGCAAATTTCGAAGCAATAGACAAATATTTAGCATCTTTGAACGGAGGACTTGAAACTGTTATGAAATTGGTAGAACATCTTTTAGGATAAAACTAAGTTAATGAAAAAATATATTTAATTTTTTCTCATTTAAGTAAATATAATTTTTAAAATAGTTATATATATTAAATTGATTAAAATACTGAAATAAAAATTCCATTCAGTAATTTGTAATAATATATTTTCTATTATTTATAAATTTTTTAAAAAATATTTCTTTTGTTAAAAAGAATTTCAAAACAAAATAATTACACACAAAGAAAAGTGGACACATATATGCGTAAAATGTAATAAATTTGTCCCACTTAATAAAATTTGAATTTTCTTGATCTTCAACAAATCTTAATACAATTATTTCGTACAAAAATGCAATAAGTAAAATAAGTCTTTATTTTACGATTATACTAATGCCATTTTAAAACTTGAGTTATTTTCTGCAATACATTTTGTTGTACATTACACGTGTAATGTATCAAACTTAAATGTAATCAAAATTAGAATTATATAAATAAAATTGTTTTAATAATATAGTCATATTAAACCCAAGTGGAGTTGGGGTAAGTGACTCTTTTTTTTACATTTCATTATATATTTTTTTAGTTTTATAAGTTACAAATAAAAGTTGAATTTGTTGAGTAATTTATGATACATTTTAAAATATAATATTAGAACTTAACTTTATATATGATTATAAATACTTTTAAAAAAAGTATTTATTGGTATATGATGGTATTTTTTAAAGTATTTATTGAATTGTCTAAATTACTATAAATTAGATGTTTGTATGAAGTTATATTGATCTAGTAACCAATTTTTTTATACTATTTTTCAAAATTATTTTTGTAGGTCAAATTTAATGAAAGTTTTTAAACATTGAGCCTTTTGTTCATAGAAAAATTGCTCTTAAAATATTTTAATTTTTAAAAAAGCGAATGGTAAAATAATATTTTTAATAACTTATAATACTTTCTGTGCCCAAATAATTATTGGATTTCGTCATTGTTATGAAGTTTTTAAATTAATAAACTCGTTGTTGTTTTGTAGATTATTTAATAAAATGGCCTTTGTTAAGACGTTTAGAACTTTACATAAAATAGATTTGTAATATCGTATCTCCAAAACATTATAAAAACAAGTCAGATTTGAAGATGAGTAAAATATCATATAAAGTATCAATATTAAATAAAAGTAACGTTTTTTAAAGATGTCAAATATATATATTTAGCAGAAAAAACAACAAACTTCATGTGACAATATAATATTTTAATTCGTTCACAACACTTTTTTTTCTCGCTTGTTACTTTTAAAACTTTTTATTTTAACAGATAGAACGTTTTCATTACTATTCATCAAGATTTGCCAAAATTGTTTTTTATTTTTGATTGCTATACTTAAAGTTACTGACAAATATCTTCATGTAATCAATTGCTTTTTTTATGTACCAGAAAAATAAGTATTTTAAAAATTTCTATCATTAATGAGGACAATATTTATATTTTTTATGTTTTTTTAGCAACCATGAACGCAATTGTAAAAATTTCTTCTTAAATTCTCAATTATTTTATTTGACCAAAAAATTCCGTAGTATGTGTTTAAAATATTGAGTAATAATTATTTATTAAAATATGTACTTTATATGAATAATATGCATATATTACAAAATGTATTCAAGTGAAATAAATATTTGTTTTTGATATGTATAACAAATTTAAAGAAAACTTAGATAAATAAGAATCAATTATAGAAAGTATTTTTTAAATATAAGACGAAGTAGAACAAAAACATCTATTTTATCTTTTTTAAATGCTAAAGATGTAAAATTAATTTTTTTAACAAATTAATATCTAAATATAAGTGTATATATAGCTGTAACAGTTTTGCGTATCATATGAATAATAAAATATCCTCCTTTTGAAGGATTTTTGCATTCTTCTCTTCTGACACAATTTTCTAATTCATCCAAAGCAAATGGTTCTCGGCATTCACAGCCTTTTCGTGCACATTGGAGGGTACAAATGCTTGTTAAATTTTGAGAAATATCACATTTTGGTGGACAAGCAGATTTGCAGTCTGTGTAAACCATGTTCTTTGGACAAACTGGAGTAGTTTCAGGTCTAGATGTTGTAATAACTGGACAATCTTTTTTGAAGAATACATTTACCATCAAAGTTATTGATAACATAGCCTGGGTAACACTCGCAAGCGGGATAATTACAATCTTGGGTACAATTCATTGATGTGTCTGGTTTATCAGAACATTTCTTTTGGCATGTAGATTTACATGGAGTGTATATGCTATTTATTGGACATTTTGGTGTGCTTGGTTGAAGTGTTGTTTGTGTGCTAGATTTTTTACACTCTTCACGATGAATGCATTTTTCATATGGACCTTTGACATAAGGTTCGGCACATTGGCACCCACTAGAAAGGCATCTTAGTGAACTACACAGTTTTTTTACAACCCCATTGATACATTGAAAAGGACAAATTGATTTGCAGGCAGTATACTCCATATGTTCTTCACAAACTGGAGTTGTTGTCGGTTTAGATGTTGTTGTCGATCTTTTAGATGTTTTTATTGATGGCTTAGATGTTGGTTTTGGCTTTTTGCTTGGACATTTGTTACGACTGAAGCACTTTCCATCATCAGTCATATAGTATTTACTTTTACATACACAAACATATTCATTTTTTTTGCATTTTTTAATGCATTTTTTACCATTATTTTTGCTGTTGCAAGATTTATGACAAGCAGGACATTTTTTTGCTTCCATCTTATTGGAAGAACATTTTAGCTTTTTTGCATCTACAATAAGTGGTAAAAGAAAAATTTAAAAAATAACACTGAGTTTTAGTAACATTATAAAAATTTATTTCTATAAAATAAAATTTTTATGAATGTTTTAATTATTTTAAAGGGTTTTATATATGTAATAAATTACAAATGATTGTTAAACAGTTCTAATTTGTTTAAAAATTTTATTTTTTCTGTACTGTGAATACAAATTTTGACAAAACCTTCAGTTCATTAAATAATAGATAACAATATAATGTGTACTTTTATGAATTAAGTATTTATTTATATGATAGATTATTGTATTTTGGTTTTTAATTGGTCGTAGTTTACTTTTATTTTATTTTAAATTAATAAAATTTTTAGTTCTTATTATTGTATTTAAAAATATCTGAAAATAAGATGTGCAACCAACATGAATTTTTTTAAAATAAAATTTTAAAAACGAATTAAATGTATATAAAGAAATATTCAGCATTTCTTTTTCATTTGGAACACTGATTTTAATAATTTTCTTTTATTAATAATAAAATAGCTGAAAATTCGCTTTAAATTTAATAAGTTTGCAATTTTTCTTATAAAATTTGGCTATATTATTACATTGATTTAAGACGTTGTTAAAAAAACATCCACGAAATTTGATTTTTGTTACTATATTTTCTGTGTAAACAAAGTTTTGCAGAATTTTTTATAATAATCGTAATGCATTGAAATTCAATAATAAAGATTACAAATATAATTTAGATTAATCATCCAAATTAAGTTTACACATCAACTCAACTCTTGACATTTTACATATGCGTTATTTGTACTTTTACTAGGTAAAATTGTTTTGCTTATTTAAACTATGATTTTAATTGCATTACGTGTGCTCAGAAGAATTTTAATTATCTCATTATTTTCCAATTTTTACTAATGTGATATATACATATTTTGTTAAAAGCTGTTTTCTGATTGTAGCAAAGATGTATTAATAATAATTTTTATGTTTGATCTTTTGTTTCTCAAAGAGGTTTTTATGGTGAGAGTACTAAATACCAAAAGATTTTATTATGTAAACAGTGGTCAATCCGAGTTAAAATTATTTTGTAATCATTTAGTATTTTATGTTCTATCCTAATTGTGCCATTTTTTAAGGATTGTAATTGTTTTATTTTGTATAAGCTATAAGGTTGTTTTTTAAGATAAGTACTTTGTACTGATAAGGTAATTTTATTAAAAAATATTATTGTAATGTAATTTTTAATATACAGGCGTAATACTAATAAAAATATTTTACTTTATTTAACTAAATAATATATGCAAAGTATTAAAAAGTGATAACACATTTTAAATTTTAATAAAGTTATTAGTATTTATTATTAATTTTATAGATTAATTTAAACTAAGATTAAATGATTTACCGTTTAAAGATTATCTTTGTCCAATTCATTGTATTTTTAAAAGATTTATAAAGTGTTTTAGATTTATTAATTTTCGTTTGAATATTTGTTTTAAAAAAATACCATAAAAGGAAAGTTAAGTGATAAGCAATTAAATTGATTAAAAAATTAAATATTACGGAAAGTAGTTTGAATATAATTTCTAGTATAAATTATTATGATTTGTCTTCATACTATTTTTTGTTCATAATTAATATATTATTTTAATTTACTAAATATTGCTTACGAAGAAAAAAGTTATTAAATATTAAAGTTTTCTTTACTTTTTAATATATAGTTGAAAGTTTTACAGTTTATAATTTTTTTCTGAAAAACAAAAAATTTATAATTTCTTTCATTGTAATCTTATGACTACTTACTGATACGAAGAATATAATTACACATTTTCACTATATGTACAAGCCAAATAAATTTCCATGATCAGTATTTAAAATTATGTTTAGTAATTTTGTACTTTTTTTTTTCTTCTAACTTTTCTAGTAATTAATAATTAAAATAAGATTTATTGACGTTAATTTATAAATGTTTAATAATATAATGCAATGGATGTTTTGAAGCATAATTTTAAAATAAAGATAAAAATTTGAAGTTATTATATCATAAAAATTAATAAAATAAACTGATAAATTAATTATACATGATAAACAAATTTATAAAAGACAAACAAATCTAAATCTTTAATTATTAAAAACAAGCATTGCTAATAAGAGATTTTTTTATAATTTTAACTTGAAGATAAAATGTTTTAATTTACAATGAAAAAGACATAAATAATATAAGATGGAAAAATTGTTGAGATATGGATTAATATTTATTTAATAATAGAAGATTTTTAAGTATGAGTATGTAATATATAAATGTATATCAAGAATGTTTAAACAAAGTTTTAAGTGATAAACGTCTAAGTTTTTGTTTTAAAATATTAAATGAATGTTAAACTTTTTTTCTCTATAGAGACCTTCGTAGGTAATTTGTACATATTATTTTTTTAGTTATTTATTAAATAAAACTTTGATCTTCGTATACTACTCTTCAATATTTTCAATTTTTAAAATAAATAATTAATCGGTATTTAATTTCACTTAAAAATGGCAGAACTAGATTCTCCCAAACACAATAATTCACACAACATAACGGCACTTTATCTCAATTAATTGTAATTTTCTTGAGTTCACACAGAAATTATTCTATCTCAAAACATGACACTTAAAAATTTGTTTGAGAAGATAGAATTTTTAATATTCAATTAAGGAAGAGAAATTATTTTGAATATATAATTAAATTTTCTAAAAATTCTATCTTTCTCAAAACATTAGCAAAAAAACTGACTATTACAACATTAATAATTGATAAATTTGTAATATGATTAGATATTAATAGTAAATATGAGGAAGAGTTTATTTAAAAGAAAGATATTATAAGGTTACAACATTTTAGAAGTTATTTAACAAGACTGCGTTGTGTTCTTGAGAGAGCTTGTATTTATATTGCCTTTAATGGTATGAGTTGGAATGTCTTGTGTCTGGAGTTCTCTTGCGGCATGTTGGATAATAATGTGTTCCACATTACAAATTTTAACTAAAAATTAATCTACATTATAAAAATTGCCTACATTGTTGATGAATCGAAAAAGTTTAAATTTTCTAAATATTTATGGTTAATATTCAAATATTTAGAAACTTTTTACTTATCTGTATTTCATTTATACTAACAATTTGTATGAATAAAGATATTTTTTTAAATAAAAATTATGTAGATCCAAAGTATTTAATTTTTCTCTGGTAAGCAATTAATGTAGGTAAACGATCTACTTCTTCACAGAACATTTTTTCAGATTCACTAATCTTCATCGATCTTTATTAATATTTATTAATGTTTTTTCATTATTTTTTAGTTTTTTTTTTTATAAATAACAAAAAAGTTTTAATTTTTTAAATTTTTGCTTCATCATATATTTTTTTAAGATTTCCAATAGTGTTGTGGCGGAGTTTTGCTCCAACACATTTATTAGAAGAATATCAAGGACACATTATTGCGGAAGATATACATTAAAGAACGATCACTAACTATTATCATCAATATATAACTCTCATAATTAATACCACATTTCCCACTATACTAATTGTACTTTCGTTTTACATTTAATAAATCGTTTTATACTCTACCTATTTTAACGTCCTCCGGCGTCTTGAATCTCTCAGAAGATTCTCGGATACGCGTGGACAACAATTAACAATTGTTCTATTTAAATGTTGATAGGTAGAAAAAATTAATATGATACCCCATTAACATTAAAATTTCTAATAAAAGTACAGAGGAATTAAACAATTGAAATTTATTTCGTTAAATTATTGTCTTGGATCGTTTGAATAATTGCGACGTGTTTTCGTGTAAATTCATTTTAAAAATTCTATCCTCTCAATTTAAAGTTGAGGAGTAAATTATTATATCTACACAAATTTATCTTTTTGTAAAAAATTTAAATATAACATATTTGAAAAAAATTTCATCTAATTAAGTGTGACTTGTGCGATTTTTATACTTAAATATATAAAATCAAATGTTTTAGGATAGAAACATTTCTGTATGTTATTTGTATATTAATATTTGGTTGTAATGAAATTAGTATATGTTTTACCATTATAGTAAACAATAGTTATTGTTGTAGAATTTTTAATATCAAATTGAATTTTTGTTTTGATTAAAATAGATGAAAAATTTAAAATCTTTTCTGTTTATTATACTTTTATAATTGATTGTTAAGTACCACAGACAACGGCCCCGTGGCCTAATGGCTAAGGCGTCTGTCTCCTAAGCAGAAGATTGTGGGTTCAAGTCCCACCGGGGTCGTTTATTCTTTTTCATCTTAAATAATAGATTAAAAATTAAATTAATGATATTTTTTAAAATTATTCTTCAATAGAAAATATAATAAGATGTAATATGTTTATAAAAAAAATATTTTTTTTAAATATAAATTAATTTTTAAAATTTCTGCTTACTTTTAAATTGTAGTATAAGTTTACAAATAAAATGATTTCTATATAACTTTACTAAAAGTGCAATTATTTTGTTATCCGATAGCTATGTCGGATACACTCCAAATCCCATGTATATAAGAGATATTTTCTTATACACAAGGGACTTCCGAAGATACACAAATTCTTGTTAACCTTGTTCTTATAATATAATAAAAGATATATATATATATATATATACATATATTTGTAGTTCTCTTCTAATCTAAAAACACAATTACGGAGACCTTCTCCTATCAGGAGGAATCTCTGGGATTACGATTTTACTAATGTTTTAAAATTTTGTCATTACATAAGTTAATCATAAACATTATATGGTAATACTATTATTAATAAAGAATTTTTTACGATAAGACCTTCTAAATTCAAAAAATTAAAATTTTTTAATAAATATGATTTTTAATAAATCATAACTTATAGTGCTTTTCATTGCAGTCAATTGAGATACTAAATATTTAAAACATTTGATCAATTAAATCTCAAAACAATTTTATAAATAATGTCTACGTAAAAAAAGTTAAAATAAATTTTACGTATACATGCAAAAATAAAGTTATTAAAGATGATATTAACAATGAATATTATTGACAAATTTTTTCTTTATTCCACTCGGAATTATCAAGAAAAATATTTGTAAAATTATAAAGCTTTCAATATAATTAAATATCAACATTATGATTTGCAATAATGATAGTTATATTAATTTACTTTCTAGATTTTATTGAAAAATAGTAATTTAATTGATAACATTAGCTATAGTGGTTGAGTAATATAACATTTATCAGCATTAATTTTATGGATATCCACACTCACTACATTTCAATTTATCTCTACATTGACTATTCTTATATATAAGATTTTTTCTACAAACGTTTCTATAAAAAATTATTTTATAAGATCGGGCATCTTTATATGTGAAATTAAAATTAAAAAATTTATCTCCTAGCACAATGATATTGATTTTTCAATAGAGTTGTCTCTCGAATATATTGATTTTTTTAGTTCGTTTAACGCATAACTTAAATGAAATTATGTTTTCTGTTAC
The DNA here is from genome assembly GCA_963280985.1 of Strongyloides venezuelensis. Classification (NCBI taxonomy): domain Eukaryota; kingdom Metazoa; phylum Nematoda; class Chromadorea; order Rhabditida; family Strongyloididae; genus Strongyloides; species Strongyloides venezuelensis. Next base: position 5,703,381 of record CAUJLX010000001.1, on the reverse strand, counting down.
ATATAGATGAATGTTTTGTGTCTTTGTAAATTTGGATTAAAAAAAATAAGTTTATTCAATCATTTTAATTGTCTTTATTAGATCTGTTGTGTTGACAATCGAAAAAAAGCATGAATGTGCATTTAATATTTTATATTTTTCTTTAAAATAATTGTTTGTCACTGCAATATTTTACACTTTGGTATTCTTGGAAGAATGCTTTAAAGTTGCATATTTAAATTGGTTTTCTGAACAAAAATATAATCTATTTTGACATGTTGTTTGTTTATTTTTTATTCTAATTTCAAAACTAGTTTGCTTTTTTAATGAATTCAAAAAGTAATAACTTAGTTTATGTTTATATTATTATAATTAATTTTGTAACATATAACTAGAGATTTTCAGCGATATTCTGAATTTATATTGCTGCTCTTTTTTCTCATTTAAAGACCATTTTATATTGGATTAATTCCAAGGTTTTATATAGGACTAACAAGGGTATGTAAATTATTTTTGATATTAAAATTTTTTTTATATATTAATTTATATAACTTTATTTGATAATTTTAAAAACGCAATATTATTTAAATCTAAAGTTTCGTTCTTGAGATACAACTACATAAAGGTGTTTTGGTGTATTATTCTTGACCCCCTTAGAGTTATTCATTTTATCTGAAATTTTACAGGTATATATAGTTTTAAATACTAATAATATAAAAATAAAAAAAAGTTAAAATTTTAAGTTCACTCTTAAGATTTTGAATTTTTTCAAAAATTACCAAAAAAAAACCTAAATTCTCACATTTTGAAATGATATATCAGGATTCTGAAAAGAAAATTGATAAAAAGAAAAAAAGTTAATCTAAGTTTTTTGTTAACTTTAATTTTAAGTTTAATCTCAAGAAAATCTAATAACTTTAAGTATTAGAAATTTTTGACTAAAATTTTTTGTGTTTTTTTAAAAAAAGTAGGTCAAGATAAAACTTTTTAAATAAAGTGTTTTTACAACTTTTATGTAGAATTAAATTCTCTATCAAATGATATATATATCATCTTGATTCCTTTATCCGTTCTCGATATGTAAAGAAAAAATTGATTTTTAATTTTTTGAAAAAGCGCTTTTTTTTTATTTTCAAGAAAGAGAAAAAGTTTCAATACGTTAATTTTTTCAATGTCTTAAATTTCCCCCCTAGAGAAATTTGTTGTAAACATTTTAAGATATTAACCATTAATTTATCTCTTTTCATTATTGAGTTAATTAACAAACAAATTAGTCAATTTTTTTTCTTAATTTTATAAAAAAAGTATGCAAAAATAGAACTTTTCAATATGAAACGTTTACAAAATATATGTGGAAATTAATTCTCTATCTAATGACATTTATGCCGTCTTAATCATATTATTTGTTCTCGAGGTGCATTGCATTAAGTATTAAATTCTAAGATTTGTCAGCTCCATTTTCCCCCAAAAGATGATTTTTTTATTCAAAATTTTACATATAGATGTAATTTATATTGTTTATTACCTGCACATAAAAAAATTTACCAAAGAAGTTCGATTTCCAAAATTGTAGGTCATCGAAAATTTCTTTTATCTTAGCAGAAAAGTTTACCCCTCAAAATCGTTTTTGTTGTATGTACTTCTTTTAATAAAATAAAAAATGTATTTAAACATGCTAAGTAGAAAAAAAATAGTAGCTTCATTTGGATTATTTCTTGAAATGCATCTATTTAAAATGAGAATGACCTTGAAATTAGTAACCCCTTAAACTTCTTAAAAATAATCATATTAAGCTGAAACTTTACAGAAAGATGTAATTTTGAATTCTTATCACACTCAAACTATAAAAAATTACAAAAAATGTTTGGTTTATGAAAATATATAAGTTATCGAAAATTCCTCTATATACTAGAAGGAAAGTTTTTCTCTTAAAATGGTCTTCGTTTTATGTACCCCTTTTTACTAAAATAAAAACTTTATTCAAATATGCTGAATAGAAAGAATAAGTATTAGTTTCATCTGAATTTTTACTTTTAGGATAATCTCAACATTAATAAAGCAATTTTTTAAAATTTATGTAATTTTATAAAAAGAGTATGCAATGATGATACTTTTTAAATATTACAATGTTCACAATTTTTATATGGGATTAAATTTTCTAACAAATGATATAGAGATCGTTCTACTCCATTATTCGTTCTTGATATACATTACATTAAATACTAAATTCCAAAATTAGGCACTTTTTTGCCTCCTTCAAAAGATGATTTTTTTTATTAGAAATTTTACACATAAATGTAATTTATAATGTTTACTACATCCAAATAATAACAAATACCAAAAAATTCTCCTATATTTAGAAGAATAGCTTACTTCTCAAAATGGTTTTTATTTTATGTTCTTTCTTCTATTAAAATAAAAAATACATTTTAATATGCTGAATAAAAAAATAATTAGTAGCTTTATTTTTATTTAGTTTTTGAGATGCGTATATTTAAATGAAAATGATTCTGAAATTTACGACCCCATAAAAAAAAATTACAATAATATCTGATTTTTTTTAAAAATGTTAGAAAAGAATAATTTCTAAAAGACATTAAGCCAATTGTTTTAAATAATTTAAAATATTAATTAATATTTTTAAAAATATAGTAGGTTGGATAGGTGAAAAAATTAGTTTCTAACTGATATATGTAGTTTTGTATCGATAAAATATATTAAAAATCAGTGCAGTATACTACAATTATTAAGATATAATGAAAAATTTAAAAAGAAATTATATTTTGGCCTTTTTAAATTTATATTTTTTATCATTAAATTCTGCAATAAATTTTATTTTTTACTCCAAATCTTTTTATGTTAAAATGATCTATACTAAATTGTTTCTAACTACTCCAATTTAGTTATGCATATTATAAATTAAATAAATTTACGATATGGCGATACAAACTCTTATTTTAAAAAAAATCTAAAAATATTTAAAAGTTTTACTATGCTTCATAAAAATTGCAAAAAAAAATATCCTAAATTTCTAAATCGAAACTATTCATCAAAATATTTTAAAAATGAATTTTTTAATATTTTTTAAAAAAAAAACTAATACTTTGATTTAAATATATTTGTAGCTTTTTAAAGTCTGTATAAATTTCTTCAATACGAAAAGTTTTCAAGTAATTGTTTTGATTTATTTTTAATGTTATTATCTTAGAAAAATATTTTTATCATTTTAAATACATAAAAAACTGTATTTTATTTTTTACAACACTTTTTAAAATGTATGCATTAAATTTGTTTATGCATTTTTTATTATGTTACCAAAATGCGATATAGTAAAATAATAATTGCTAAAATTGGATTATTTTAGGTTAAATAACTGTAAAATATTTATGATCAACCTCTAATATTATTAATATTTAAAAAAATGGTCAATCTTAAAACTAAATCTTTACCTTAAATTTCTATCTTTTTTAATCATATAAAATTTGAATTTTTTATATTTTAGGAATTTATAAAAAATTATTCATACTTAGAGCATTAAATGAGTTTAAAATCTTAAAAATATGTAATAAAACAATTTCGATACAATTTGTTTTATAAATTTCTAACTTTAAAAAAACTACAAAATTTTAATAATAACTATAAATACTATAAAATACGGAACTATATATTCAAATATTACTATATGTGTTTTTTTATAAAACAAAAGTCTTAGAATTTTTTTGTAAGAATTTTAAATATTTTAAAAAAACAGGCTCTACAGGCAAGTAACGACGAGCGAAGCGAGTTTGTTGCTTGTATTCATAAAAATAATATTGATGATTAAAAACAAAACTCTTAATAAAGTTAAAATTTTAGGTAAATAATTGAGTTATGAACATAAAGTAATATGACAAAATGCAAGAATAAAATTTTAGATTTAACGTTAGTATAATTTTAAGAAAAATATATTTGTTATATATTGAAAGTAATATATTTATTGGATTGATGAATCTATAATAATGATATAAAAATTGATGCATTATATAACAAATTTTATAAATTAAAATGAATTTTGATTGACAAATAAAACCTTCCTCTATTTTAATACAGTAAAATTAATCCCTTAATTGTCATTAATATTATCATAAAAAGTTTGAAACAATTTTTAAAAAATGGAATTATTTTATAAAACGCTTTAAATTATTGAATATACAAATTTGTTTTCAAACAGGCTTATTTGTAAATTTATTGATTAAAGTTGCCTGAAAATTTTAATGCTAACGTTATAAAATGTAATCAATATTTAATGATATTCGTATAACAAATAATTTCATTCATTATATTTTAATAGTGTTATTCAAAATATATTTTTATCTAAATCCTATACTATTTTTATATCATTAAATAATAAATTTACAATTATTATTTCATTTACAAACATAAATGTTTTTAAGATGTAAAATATGGATTCTGTTTAAACAATAAAAATCACATTTAATGTACTAGAACAATATTACTATTTAAAAATATTAGATTAATCGAAAATTTGTTTAATTTAACACTGAAAAAGTAGCTAATATATAAGGCATTAAAAATGGTAGAGCTTAAATTATTTTATTTGCATAAGAATTTGAATTATTTGTAGAATAATGTTTAATTTTTATGAGAAAAATCAAACGTCTGTTTAAATAAAATTTAAAAATTAATTTATGATTTTATTTAATGAGAAAAAGATTACGTTATAGTGGTATTATTAGTTGAATTTTGAATTAAGTTTCTATTTAATTGTAAATACAAAAAAATGTTTTCGAAAAAAGTTAGGAACTGCCAAGAACAAAATCGAATTTGAATTAATTATTTAACTAACACTATTTTTCATATTTTTCGAAAAGCTTTAAATTAATAGATATTTTAAAGAAATACTTTTTGAATATTTTCTACATAGAACAAACTCATTTGTACAATTTGAATAGAAGGTTTGTGAATAGAATTAAATAAAAGAATCTTATATTTCTGTAGGATAGTATATCAGATTACAACTGATGGAAAAACTGTGTTCCTTTTACCCAATAAGTGAATGGTTATGTATTTTTGACTTTGTTTTCTTAAATTTGATGTGATTCAAGTTAGAATTTTTTTATTTTAATTTAACCCTTAAAACCATTTTTTACAAAAATAAATTAAATTTATATGGACTTAAGAAAAATAAAAGTTTGTACTTATTAGAAAATTTACATACACAAAGACAAACCCTTTTTAATGTAAGTAAAATTAAAGAAAAGATAAATTTAATGATATATATTAAAAAATTATATAATTTGTGTTAATTTGCAATATTTATGTAATAAAACAGATAAATTATGTAGAATTTAGATAATCAATTATATATATTTTAATGATTCTTTTTAACATTTCACTTAAGAATTTTAAAAATTATCAAAACAAAAAATTTTCTCTTTAATTAATTCATATCTATGTACTAAGTTTTTGTAAAACTTTCTAAGTACGTGAAATATCTTTGAATATTAAAAATATTTGTTTATTATATTCTAGTACTTATTTTTGATTAAAATAAGTCACTTTTTGTTAGAAGTTAGTAATACAATAAGTTTTATTGATCACTAAATATAACCAAATAGAAAACTATATAACAATTACCACATTACACTTATATATATGACATAATCATAATAACAATCATTCTACACAATTGATAAGACAAAACTTAATACTTTACACTTTTTTTAGAAATTTGATAGACGAAGGTAGATATTAGAAAAAAATTTTACAAATACTTTTTAAACTAAAAAAAATTAATCTTATTTATCATTAAATGTTTAATTACTTTTAAATAATTGTAAAGATTGATATATATTTGTATATTGAAAGAAAATATTTTTAATTATTTGATTATGAATTCAAATATGCCAATATTTGTCAAACCTTGTTAGAACAAACTATACAACTTGATATCATTGATTCATTTTTTACTATAAATATCAAAAAATTTGTTGGGTAAGATGTGCATTTTATAGTATTAAATCTATTATATCATTTAATGTATTGATTATTTACATTGAAATATTTTAATCTATAATTTGACACTCACCTATTAAACTGCAAGTGTTTATGAGAAATGATATAACTCAAGATTCCAACAAAACATTTAAAAAATATACAATGGAATATAAATATTATAAGCTGAATAATTTTCAGAAAATACTTTCTTTACTGACACGATAGAATTTTTGGGTAGATATATTAAAATATATGAAGAAAATAATTAATATTTTAATGATACTTGTTTTTTTATGCAATTTTTGCAATAATTTTAATATAATGTCTGTGTTATTATTATTTTTTACTAAATAATATATTCAATGATGTGGGTCATTAATAACATTTATATAGAAATAAATTATTAATTTTGTATGCTTTTAAAATAATGTGCAACATTGTTATTAATTTATGCTAAAAATAAATTATCGATAAAACACTAAAAAACGACAAATTTTACTAGCCTTGGAAAAGCATAGTAAAATCCTTCATTTGTTAGAAAAATTAAATTTTATTCAAATTTTTAAAAATACCAACAGACAACACAAATGTTTCAAACGTTGCCAATATTAGATTATCGTCTAATTTTTTTTTGTTCAAAAATACATATACTTTGATTAATGTAAAAACTTTTGTTTTTTTTTTTTGATATCATGCTCATTTTAGAATCTAACTTGTTTTCTACATTAGATTATACGGCACATTATAAGATGTCAATTTCATGTGTATTTTTAAATGTTTTAACAAAAATCATTCTATTAAACAATCTAATAAAAACAATGAATTAAAATATTTTATAACTTCATAATGAAAAGTAATAATTACTTAATCCTAAAGTATTATTGGTTTAAATTACTATTTTAATATTTTATCTTATTTAAAATTAAAATGTTTAAAAGTTATTCTTTAGTTTGAACAGAAATGAATATTATTTTATAACTTTTCATCAGTTTAATTTTAAAAGATGGTTTTGAAATACGGAATAGAAAAAATTGTGTAACCAGATGAGTATAATTTCATAAGAAAATAGAATTCATAATCTTTCAAAATATTGGATCTTATTAAATAAAAAATATTGTGATATGTAATTAAATGCTCTGTTTAAAGCATTCAAAATTTTACTTAAAACTAACTCCAATTTGGCACTTTGAATTGTATTGTAGAAAATAACTTAAGCTTTAAGATGAAGATAATATCATAGAAAAATAGTAATATATTTCATAAAGTTTTTAATGATTGCTTTGATTTTCACATGTAGAATAGCTGCTAGAAAGTTTGTAGTAAGTCAAAAAAATTTGAATTATACCATATGTGACAAATTACTGCATTTTTTATATAAATTTGTTCTTACTTTTTTGTGTCTAATAATGTAGATTTTAAGATAAAACGTGTGCATTTTAACTCTGTAAAAAAGTATTCTCGAAAAAATTAGTAATAAAGCGTTTTGAAACATTACTTTAAATAAATTTTGAGAAAGTGAAAATTATCATGATAGAAAAATTTTGAGAAGAATAAAGATTTTGATGATTTAAGATGAATGCATGTAAACATAATATAAATATTGAGATATATAATATGTTTTGAATTATTTCTTTATCTATTTTTATCTTGAAAAATACTCTTTCTATGGTCGAGAAGGATGAAAAACTTTAAAATTTTTACTTATTAGAGTATAGGCTAAAATATAATAAAATAATATGCTTACAAAGCAAATTTCATCAATTTCTTTATATTTACAATATATTTAGAACATTTAAGGGTGCGTGGTTGGAAATTAAAATGTAAAATCACATATCACATATTTTTACCAGAGGTTCTTATAGCTAGTAATTAAGTTGTAAATTAATGGCCTAAAATTTAAAAATTAGAAAAGTGACAAAAGTATGAAATAAATAAGCATTGTTATTTTCATTTTATCTATAAACCTCTTCTTCAATCAGTATATTTAAAAAATCAAATTTTAGTTATTTATTGGAAATACATTAAAATATAACTTTACAATTCAAATAGAATAAACAGTATATAATATGGGCTACTATCAATTTTCTGAATAATGTCTACTAATTTGAATTTTATATTATTTCAAAGCACTGTCTCAAAACATATTCAAATATTCTTTTATGAAGTTTTAAGGAATTTAATGGCTTAAAATATTTTCTTAATATTTTAAAAACTCAAATATAACTTTACTGCGTTACTTATAAAAATAGAAATGTTTGAATAGTCCATCTAGTAATATTTTTATGTATAAACCTACTTTTAAAAATAAATTTTAATATAGTTAAGTATATTTTATAAATGTTATCAAAGCAGAAATTGCGTGATATAAATTTATATGAGCTGAAACTTGGTAGGCATAAGAGTAGGGACACAATAATATTGTTAAAGCATAGAGCAAAAAGCTATTTTTGAATGCACAGTGTTCAGTTTGATTTGAAAAATTTCAAAGCAGTGATGTAAATTTTAAAAAGCACTTTAATTTTGAAGTTTTCATTTGATAAAACGTTTTATTACTAAATACAGTTTGTTAAGGAAAAAACCATAGAAATTTAAATGATATAACTTTTTTAATCTCTACGTATTTTTATGATCTTATATTCATTTGGAAGTTTACCATATAACTTAAAAAATATTTTGAGATGGATGAAAAAATGTTAATTTACTATATAACTATCCTTATTTATATGATTTTTTTTTATAATTTAATGATTTTTCATAATATAATACTTTTTATAGTACTGTATCTATCTTATAGCCAAATGTTTTTCTCCGACATGTTTCAAGAATGACTTTTTAATATTCCTTAAAGAGTCTGTTTGTTTACGTTCTTTTATGGTGGTGTAGCCGTTTATAGGTGTAGTGAGGCCGCCTGCTACATGTATCCCAGCGGATACATGCTAGCTGGTTCCCACCACCTTAGCCGAGTATCTTACCTGAAGAAAACGCATGTTGAAACATGCGTGCTCGATCAGAATTTTAAATAAATAAACACATTAAATAAACAATAACCTTTTATTTAAAAGTAATAACGAACAATGTGTATATGGTGATTAAAAATTTATATTGTCCGGAGTTTCAGATTTGGGGTGGTATACAGCAACTCCATTCTGGATTAGAGTGCTATTCAGCACCTCTAATTTATTTCTTCTTTCCAACTCATTCAAACTAATATTTCTTGAAATATTTTCTTCTTAAATACTGCTTTTCTTTTCCTCCTCATATTAAACTTTTTCTTAGTGTTAGAATATTTGAATATTCTAAATATAAATTATAAATTTTATGACATTATCTTATTATATTAGATAGTTTTATTTTGATAATAAATTAGAGTTAGCCTAATTGTGTAATTGCTCTCCAACTGGAATAAGAATATTCCAACACTTAGTTTAATAAGAGGATTTTTTTTTCTTCCAGTTGTTTGTTAATTAAATGTACAGATTTCTATATAAAATATAATTAAAATCTGCACATAATACTTGTTTCATTTATCCGTTCTTTTCTTATCCCTTAACTTGCTTTGATATTTATTTTTGTATGTAATATTTTATCTATCTTTTCCTTATACCTATAGCGGGGCATTACGTATTGATTTTAAGTAAAGTAATTTAGTATCAAAAATTGCCAATTTTTTGCAATAATGAAAATAACTTTTTATTACTTTCAACCATTTCTATAAAAATCAAAAGCAAATAATCAAGTGCTACTTTTAATTACTAATATTTTATATGATTAAGTGCATACTGATCTTCATTACCATGAATATTTTTAAATACTTAAACTTATTAGTTATAAGTGTTTTAAAATATTTCTAATAAAAGGTGTCATAACTTTACACAGAATCATTTTTAATTGACGAATCTTGAATTTTGTTGTAGAAAAGAATTTTGGCTGTTAGAAATTTATAATACTGTAAAACAATTTCATGTTTTAAAGAAATTATATTGTTTTGAAAAATTATGAAAACATAAAATTCTTCAAAAAATAGAGACAATATTAATGATTATAAAATCCAATTTCTCATTCCATAAAAGTATTTTAACATGTACATTTAAGCTTTCAGAAAGATGTAAAACCGTAAAAATATGTCAACATTTAGAAAGAAACACTCTTACAAACTTTTATGTCAATTTCGTTGACATCCTATGCATTTCATAATAACATTGTTGAAATAACAGTGATCAAAATTTAAAAACTATTATTTAATTTAGAGCAATTTTTATTAATCACTTTAATCAACACAATCTAAAGACAGTACTTAAGTTTATTTATTTTAGTACTATAAAGTTCTGGATTCTCAATAACAATGAATAATTGTTATAAAATATTTAACACTTGTTATTTACATTTAATAATTTTATTTCCAAAAAGTTGCCAAAATATTTAAAAGTATTAAAATGTGTTAGGAGTATATCTAATGATTATAGAAGATAACGAAAAGTATGCATTTAATTTTTTTTAAATGTAAAATTTGTTACTATACAATTTAAAATTTTTATTAAACAATGTTGTTTCATATCAATTAATCAATTATGGACAAATACGTTCTGACTTTTATCTACTTTTATTAATTTACAAGCAGTATTTGTAAGACTTAATAGTTTCATTAATTGATAGAAATGTTGATGTGAATAACTGAAACTGTAGACTACTAAAATTGCATAATTATACTATTCAAGTCGTCTCAAAAGAAATTTTCGATACAATATTCTCATTTCTAACTTTAAAAGTAATCTCTTCCATATATTTTTTTAAATTCCGAACGGTCTTCCTTGTTTTTCTATAAAACGTTTTGTAGTGCAATAGAATAACATGCAACTCCCCTCTTAAAAGTATTTTTTATAATGAACATAAATTTATTTATAATTAATTTATGTATGACAAATTGTTATAAAGTACACAAAAAATATTTAGGCTGTTCTTCAATAGAAATATTTATTTAAATTTTTGAATGGAAAATTATTTGGTGGAAAAATGATCAATGTTTTTTCATCATAATATATGTGACTAAAAGTATTCCTAAAAATTTTAACAAATTATAAGTATATCTAATTATTTTTATTCGTTTCCCATAATCTTTAGAAGAAACTAAATTTTAAAAAAACATTTACAAAATTTTATCACTATCACTAAAAATGGCAATTTTTTTTCTACAAAAAGGACAACATCCATTCTCAAGGATAGCCTCTTCATAATCATCAAGTAAAAAAAACTTATAACATTCATCGCAATGTGTAATATTAATTTCCTGTAAAACATTAACAAAATAACGATACCTCAATGGTTTTGGCCATTTTTGAATGAAACAATTCGTCTTATCTAACATTAACAATTGTTCCCTTGTTAATACAATATCTTTTGTCTTTTCCTGACTATGAACTATTGATGATGTGTTAACTCCACTATCACCTGCCTCTTTTGATATTAAATCAACTGCCTCCTCGTCTGTTATGTCATCACTAATTTTTATCTCAACCAATGGTAGTATGTCTATAGTAGGAAGTACAAATATATAAATTTGTTATGTTATTTATAAAATACCTACCAAAACTAAAAAATGAATACAAAAATTCTGTTTTACATTGCGCACATGATTTCTTTCCTAACAATGGATTGTGAAGGCCACACTTGAAACATAAAGGTAATAAATCTTCATTATCTGTAAATGGGGCAGCTCTAATATCAATAAATGAGTAGTGTATTTGTGATTCATAATGTAATGGATAGTTTAATTGTGTTAATTGATCTAAGGCAAGTCTGGTTGTTTTGTATGCTTTGAATTCTTTACATAATTCTGTAAATGTAAATAATATGGAAAAACGAGAGATGTGTGGAGTATCTTCATAATTAAGGATCAGGTAACGTAAACAATTAAATAAATTTTCTTTCCTTATTGATGTAAATGGTTCTGTTGTACATTTGTAAACGGTTTCATAAGCATAATATATATCAGAATTTCTAAGATATTCAAAAAATTTCTCAATATATTTTGGGGATGTTTGAGATTTCACAAGGTATGTTGTTGCTAATTTCCAATGATAATATGATGCATCCATATATCTTTTCTCTTTTAATGCATTAATCGCTAAAGTATTTAGAACACTAAATGCCTCTGATATATTACCACTTTTTTTATATGCTTCCTGTGCTTCATCAAATCGTCCCTCTTCTGCTAACCATCTAGCATATGGTAAATAAACAATATCTGTATATTGAGGATTGTGTTGACAAATAGCAAATGCATCATCCCATTGCCTTGCTACAATATGCATATTAAGGAGACTTCTTACATCATTTATTGATGTAAATATTGATGTTGCAACACTAAATTCCTCCCTATTGATCAAATAATATCCAATAGTTTTCAACAATTCTGTATTACCTTTGTCTACCTTACGTAATGTTTGAAGTATCATATCCAACCAATCATTATCAATCATAATCTGTATTGCTTTATCATAATCCTCCGAATCAACTAGCATTTGAGCTGCTATAGCCATATTGTTTGATAATTTCGCCCATTCAGCTTTTTTTCTTATTATTGCTTTTTGTGTATCGACAGATGCCTTTAACATGCATTCTTGTGCCTCATCAAACATTCTCAAATCAGAAAACATATCTAAGGCATTCATTTCAAGATTATTTTGTTGGTAAACTGTTGCAGCTTCTCTAAAACGTCCTTGGTGGGCAAGAATGTACCCTAAGACTTCTGGTTTTGAATGTCCCTTATTAACCATATCCTCAACTTCATATATCAACATCAATGATCGACAATCTTTAATTTTGCAAAAAGCTTTTTTAGCGACATCAAATTCAAAATTTTCTAATGCATCATTTGCCAAAATTGCCCAATCATTTTCTGTTACACCTAATATCGCAATATCATAAGCCTCTTTATACATATGTTTCTCTAAATATTGATACAAATGATTTGTTAATGGTACCTCTATTGTTGACATCTGATATAAATGAAGTGAAAAAACTTTTTTACCACTAAATCCAACAACAAATCCTTGCATTTTTTGACTATTAGGTGTAAATTCGTATGCCTTAACATTTAAAATATTATTTCCACTATAACACAATAAATTTTCATTTTCTGTATTAAAAGCAACACTAGAACTATTTGGTTCAGAAAACAACACTTCTTTTGTTTGTAACGAAACAGTTGTACATACTCCATTCTCATCAACTGTTGCTAACTTCTTTTTCTCCTGAGATATATCTAAACACCTTACAGCATTTTTAAGTTGATATATTATTAATGGAAATGGATTGTCTACAAAAATTTTACATATAAGGCCATTTCTTAATCCTAATAAAATTGCTTCTCTTCCAGGTGGTCCACCAATAACCTTAATATATCTTATCAATGAATCCATTATCCATTCTCTTTGACGGAGACCTTTGAAATCGTAACATTGCAAACGTTTCTCTTGACATAAAATAAGATGTTGTGCACAAATTACTAATAAAGAACACTCGAAATTTTGATTTATCCTTTCGACTAACCGATAATCTAGAGGTTCATTTTCTTTGTCTCCAGTTACTTGATTGTAAATATTAACTTTGTCTGTTAATTGTATTGCGAGTTTTTGGTTATATACAGCAACTTTTTTGACTAAATCACCACAATTAATTCTTGTATTTATTTGTTTACTAAGATGTTGTATAATAACATCCGTCATATTTAGACGATATGCATATTTATCTTTATGTAGACCATGAACTGTTGAAAACATCAATTGATAACATGCAATTCCTCCATCAACACACCCAACAACTATAGTATTAGTCTTTGGTCTCACTTTAATTACTGTTACCCAGCTGTCCATTATCGCAACACATCCCAAACATGTTCCCTCTCTTGTATATAATAAAATATTCCTATCCATTCCTCCTATTATAAGAAAATTACCATTACACATGTAGGCTATTGAAAATACATCAAATTCAAGATCTTTTTCATTTGGTGGAACATTTTGACCCTCCATATTGTAAAATGATATCTTTCTTGTCCAGTCCGTAACAACTAACATCTCCCCTGGATAATAAATTGGAGCGTAATTAATTTTTCCTTTTGATGGTTGAGAGTAATCTAAACGAGGGGAGGCAAATGTTAATGCCCAGACAGGTTCTCCACCTGGTCTAATAATTGTATGTAATAATTCACCATCTGTCTCTGATCTAAGTGATACAGTCCCATCAAACATTCCAATGGCAAAAATTTCTCCAGTACTATTCCATCCGCATGCACAACATCTACTAAAAACTTTATACTTACTTACATTTTTATCCTCCTGTTGCCATAAACCAAAATCACTTATAGAACAACTTATAAGGGTATTTGAGAAAGGATTAAATGCGATACATTGAATCGATTCATTATGTGAATATTTTAAAGTTCCCTCATGTATATCATTCCATATTATAACAGATTTGTCAGCAGACCCGCTAGCAATTAATTCACCTGTATGTGAGTATGTCACGGCATAAACAATATCTTTATGTCCTTTAAGAGACTTTAATAAAGTACCGTCACTGGCATCATAAACTAGTACTTTACAATCAGCTGCTGCTATTAATTCTGTTCCATCTGGTTTAAAAGCAATGTCGTATATTGTGCTTCTGTAAAAAAGATAAAAAGTATCAAAAAGAGGTTCTATGTAATTAGATGTCAATTAATAGCATGTATTATGTTGCATAATTAAATGACACCATTTCATCTTAATATTATTAGTTTACTTACAAAATAAATTTCTCATCATTATTATCATTAATAAGGAAATATGGATGCATTTTTGAAAAAAAAATTATTATTAAATTAAAAATATTACTAATACTTGAATATAAATATTTACAAAAATATAATAATTTGAGACGATCTCATATGGTTTAAAAATTTAATAAATTATGTTATTACAAAGAAATTGTGGAATATTAAATAATTTAATTAAAATCATCGTCATTTTACACATATTATGGTATATAAATAAAGATATAATGTTATTTTACGCAAACCCTCATCAATCACACTTTCTGAAGTGAGATAATGAAAAAATACTTCCCAAAGATTATTTTTTTAATACTACTCACTGTATTTTATAACTCCATTGTTGCTAAAGTAAGCCCTTATATATACTTTTTTGAAGACGTTTCAAATTTTTTATAGGCTTTTCCTGATTGTTGCAAGGCAAATCCAAATGCTCAAATATGTTTAGAGTTTGACAAATTATCATTACAAGAACAAGTATCAATTAAGAATAGCGACGTACTTGATAATCAATGTCAAATTATAACACATGCAACGCCTGAAAAGCGTAAACCTAATTTTATTAGATATGGAAGAAGTACAGGTGGTGTGGTAACGCCAGCAATGGATAAGAAAGCCGCAGATCCAAATTTCTTAAGATTTGGAAGATCTGATCATCAAAACTTCTTAAGATTTGGTCGTACCTTAGGAATTGATGATGCTAATTTTCTTAGGTTTGGTAAAAGTAATTCACCCGATTTTTTACGATTTGGAAAAAGAAACATCGAAGTAGGAAAGGAGCCAAATTTTTTAAGATTTGGTAAAAGAAATAACTTCTTAAGATTCGGAAGAAATTTAGTTGAAGAACAATTTAATCGTGAATACAGAAAACCAAACTTTTTACGTTTCGGAAAAAGAGGTACCACAAATACTAATTTCTTACGTTTTGGTCGATCACCAGGAACCCTCCTTTTCAATGATGTTTTTGATCGTAATTACCGTCAACAACCAGATTTTTTACGTTTTGGTAAATAGAGATATAAACCAAAAAAACACTAATTGGTACAGACAACGTCAAAAAAAAGATAAAATGTTACAAAGAATATAAAGTATCAACAACACACACTTTTTAAAATAATCAAGGACAGTTAAAAGATAAGATCGCATAATTTAAATTTAATTTTCATTTTTATAAATAAAAAGTTAATGTATTTACATTGAACACAAAAATAGTACATATTTAAATGCACCTTTTGACAGTGTATTATATAAAAAAACTTACCCAAGTTCAAAAATCATTTTCGTCAGAAATTTTATCAATCCAATTAAGCACAGGACGCATTGTGATGTTAAAAAGAGGAAAAGAGTAATAAAAAAATAGGTAAATAATCAAGAATAATGTGAAATTTATTGTGAGATTTAAGTATAAAGTGACGTATTATCCTAAGCTATCATATTTACATGTTGCTATGGACAACCATCATACATTTACATGCACCAATCTTTTAAAAGTAAGTATCTATCAATTTATGATTGTAATAATAAGTGAGGTTATACAATATATATAATAAAAAATAAGATAAAATTTTATAAATGTATTGGTTATTTAAAACATTTTTAAAAATTTATGTATATTTGTACTTCTATACATTTTTTTATTATAATTTCTTTGCACTTTTAAGATACTAATTATATGTGTGAATGATTTTATTTTTACTTTTGTGTGGAGTGATATAGTAAAAGAAAAAAATAATATATATTTTTTGCACTATTTGTATTGTATTGAAATATTTATTGCCAAAAAATTGTTCCATATTTCCTCTATTGTTAACAAACGTTGCATTTAAAATACATTTGTATCAGTAAATGGTTAATTTGTAATCTTTTCAATTTGAATCTATTAAATTTCAATTATTATTTTTTGTGCATCTGATAAGGATTATTTATCTTATATTGCAGAAGTGATAAGTTAACAAAAAGAAAAATTATATACATACTTCTCTCGTTGTTGACTAAATATATTTTGATATAATGTTATTATGTTCACTTTTTGAATATTCACCCATTAATTTTTAGTTCATTTATCTATTTACTAACATTAAACGCATTTAATTTCTTTTTTTTTGTGAATATTATTAAACATCTTAATTATAATAATATATAAATATATAACTTTATAATTTATATAATAAATTGTCTATTTTTTGTTACACTATTTTTTTCTTTCCATTATCTAATTAGTATATTAATTTAACACGATAACATATGATTTATTTGATAATAATTATTTGTAAACATAATAGTATAAAATTTTTTTAAATTATCTCTATGCACTTATAATTACTGTTTCCTATAATAAATTAATTCATAAGGTTCATCCCATTCCAATTAACGACCAATAATATTACTTCTTAGGTTCTTTTTTGTTAAAAAAGGAATGATAATTATAATATTAGATAAGTCGCATACTAAAAAAGAGTATTTTAGATCATATATTATTATCAACTCTCTTCTACATTTTCTTCCTCTATATTTTCCTATTTTAGTCGTTGTAAAAAAATAGATTTACAATACAATTTATTGTATTACCTCACAATGATTTCAGGGTTACACACTTTTTATAAGTATAAAATATTCATTTTCACATTTCTCATCATTCTTTTATATATCATATATATATTTATTCATCACTCTCAACATTTTTAAATTTTTTTTTCTCTTTTTATTAATGGCCTAAAAAAAGTTACAAGATAATTATTACTAATATAGCTGTCGTTTTTAACCCCCTACAGTGCCTAAGTGACAAATAAATGGCTTTATCAAACATGGCATACAAAAGGATGATTGAAAGCTTCACATTGAGCTAACCAATCCGATAAAATCATTTTGATTGTTTTTAATTAGAAGGAGGTGTTAGTTATTTTATATATTATACAACTATTTACATTAAAAAAATTAAAGGTTTTATTTTAATAATCTCCATTTTATGGCAGCGGTATTTAGTGTAATAATAATACTTTTGTTAATTTTATTGAAAAGAAAAAATTATAATCTACTTATTATAGTTATAGATAAATCAAATTTTTATTTTAACTTTTGTCATTTATACTTTAACTATAATCTTTTAATAAAATTTTTTTATGCTATATTATTGTGGACTTTAATGATCATATACATAACTATTTTCTTTTATGTAATAAATTATTATCGCATATCTTCCTACTTTCTGGTAAAAGGCAGGCATTTAATTTTATATCCCTTCTTTATATGTCAAATTTTATAACTCTCTTTCACTCTCTTTCACCCTAACTCACTCTCTTTTGAGGTTAATTATTTATCATTAGCTATATTTTGAAAAAATTTTTATAAATTGATTTTTTTTATGTCTTTTTGAGGATATATTTAAATATGCTGTGTAGAAAAAAAAATGTACATATATTTTCTTTCTTTTAAACATAGGCATTGTTATACAAATATATATATATATACAATTGTAGAACATTTGCCATCTAGTGAATGTAGAGTTTTTAAGAGCAAAAAGGCTGATGTAAAAATGTAGCGTCGACCTTTATTCTAACCATCCAGATGATAGAATGTATTTTACGCGCCAAGTAATTGTCATATATGATATTTACATAATGTCTAAACTTCCCATTATTTTTGTAATATTTTTTTAAAAAATTTTTTAACACGTATTTACTATACATTTTTTATAGACATGATAAGTTACACAATATCAGATCGTCTCGGTGAGGATCTTGATGAATATTTATGTGTCAAAACTGAATCATATAAAAATAATGATAAACAAAAAGAATTATCACTAGTTGATTCAACAAATGTATTACCAATGACAGCATTCACACCAACCGCATCATTACCACCAAGCCGTAATACTAATAGAGAATCATTTACTGGAATAAAAGCACCAATTCTTAGGATTCGTCACAAAACCGACAAAACAAAAAGAGAATTAGAACCTAATACTATCAAATTATATAAACCACAAAAACGTACAAATTATGCAGTACAACCAAGGAAAGTTGTATGTCTTGGCACACAAAGAAATACAATGGTGCCAAACAGAATTATTCCCGGATCAACAAAAACCGTCAAATTATCAGAGAAACAAAATATTTATGATAATAAATATATTTTCCCATCACAATTATCACCACCCCACTCTGATAGCTCATCTCATGGTGGTTGCATTGATTATACAAGAAATTTCGGCGCTATTTACCAACAATATAATAATGATGGAAAGACATATGTTGATCCAAAATCAAATAGTATCTCATCATGTTCTAGTCGACAGACACCAGAAGCTGATATTGATGAGATGACACAAAATGAGTATAATGTTATTGATTCCCATGAGAATGATACATTTTTAGACCAAAATTATATGATAACTGAGGATTACTCATCACCAAAATATGAGGATGGTAATCAAAATGATGGATGTAGATATCTTACTAATGATGGTTGTTATACATCATCAAATATGTATGTAACTGATAATATAGATGTTTATGATAATCAACAACATCTAAATAATGATAATAATATGTATGAACTTCTTAATCAAGATATGTCAACAGAAAAAATTATTAGTAGCAAAGATATGACTAAAGATGTCAAATATCAAAATTCAAAGATTACTCCACTACCAGTAGGCAAGAATACAAGTATTAGGTGTTCAGTTTTGAGAGGAATCCTAGATTGTAACAATCCAGAAAGTAATCAATCTAAAAAAACAGTTAATGTTAGGGTAATTAAATCTGATATCGAAATACCTCAAACAGAGACAGCATTTATTAATCATTATAAAGATATTGAACCAAAATCTAATGATACTATCTCATCATCTGGACCGTCGTCAAGATGTTCCACTGAACCATCATCGAGATTTTCAATACCAAATGAGATGGAGAATGATTTTGCACCTTTTTATATAACTGAGGAACCATCAACAAAAGTCGGCCCAAATGAATCTAAAGAACAAGTTGAGAAGAGATATAATGAAGATATTGAGTTTAAGGCAAAGTAAGTTGTTTTTCTTTTAATAGCTTTCCTAAATAATATTTCTTTTTTATAGATTAGCTGCTCATGCTTTATTTGATAAACCACAACTTCCATATGCAGCATTTGTCACATTAATATTAAATAATTTAAATACATATGCAATAAGTGTATCAGAAGTTTATGATGGCATAATTTTCCTTTTTCCACATTTTGAGACAGCCTACGAAGGATGGAGAAATAGTATAAGGCATAATCTATCAATGAGTAAATTATATGAGAAAGTTGAGGCCAAAGTACAGATAGGGAGTAGGAAAGCATGCATGTGGTCGATGGTTAAGCATAATGAACCATTTAATTTTAATGAAGTCCACAAAATTGATGAAAATATGGTTGGGCTTATAAAGAATACTATGAGGTTTTCACGTAAGTATTTATATAGTCTTTAATCTCTATTTTATAAAATGTTGTATTTTTTAGAATTATGGGAGCCATTAACAAAAGGAAATTTACAATTATTTCCATTAACTCATAATAGTTTTAAGACAATTGTTCCAGAATTTGTTAGTGAAGAAGAGATTGATGATTATATAGCTTATATTAGAAAGTATGGTTATTACATGAGAAGACTTGGTAGTAAACATTTTATGAAATCTCCTAAAAAGACAACTAAAGGAAGGAGAAAGAGAGTTAAGAAGGAAGATGGCGTTGAAGAAGATTCTGAGTTTGGTAATAATAGTGATAAATTCGGTGACTCTTGTATCATTGATGATGCCGGTGAACCAATGATTAAAAGGAACAAAATGGATGATTTTAATTTTGATAGTTTTATAAATGATGAAAATACGAATTTGAATAAAGAATTGAGAGATAAACATTCTATGAAACTGGAGGATGGAATAAATGAATTTGACAATTTCGGAAAAACACTAATAAATGATCCATTTTGTTTAACACCAGATGAAGAAGATTCAATAATTAACAATTATTTCGTATCTTGTAACAATTTCAATGATATGTCGGATACCCTGGGAGATTTTTCATTTTCCGAGTTACAGGATGATATAATGCTTGAGAATGACCTTGGTTTTGATGATAATAAAGAAAATTTTATATCATCCTATAATAATCAATCACCCTTTGACAATTATGAAGACCTAAATTTACTATACAATGATAGGAGTAAAAAAAACGAAATTGATGAGTATACCACAATAAATAATGTAGAATCATCTCTAAGAGACACAGATCAATGGTGCTTTGATCTCATATAATATTTATTTATTACCCAATAAATATAATTTTTTTAAACTACAATAAAAAAAGGAGAAAGAAAAATATAAAATTGTAGTATAAAACAAGATTTAAATATATAACTATGTGTGAAGATAAAAGAAACTGCTTGTTTTTAAAATAAATATCAACATTATAGGCAGGCATATTAACTTTAACAACTCAGGATAGAAGGTGAGAAGTTTTCAAATTAATTATTTCGCAATTAATATTGATATTAAATTATTTAACGATTATATAAGGATACCAAAATACAATATATTTTATTATTCTAATCTTTATTAGATAAAAAAATATAGAATATATCAAATATTGTATTAGGTTTATTATTGTTATTATTTTTCATTATTATTTAAACAGAAAAGAATGTCCTTGTACATATATTTCTCTTTATTTGAAAATAATTGTATATAAAATAATCAATGTTTTTATGTTTTTTTTATCATCTCAACAACTTTCGATTTGTTTTCTTTTTTATTTATAATAAATGTTTAAAGTCATAAAAATAATGTAATTCTACATCGATAGTACTTATTTTGCAAATCAATTGGTACATGTAGAAGGTATAAATATATATGTCTTTTTAGTATATATTCATAGGTAACAAGCAAAAATAATTTAAAAATATTTCTTAATAATAGTATTACATTTTCTTCTATAGTATATAATTAATTTTAGTAAGTGTTGGTAATGTCAAAATTTGTGATTATAAACATATCAGTTTTCATATTTTTTTACTCTTACATTGTTAAAAAAATAATTCTCCATATCATATATCACATTCTCTTGTGCTTTAATGTATTTATATATGCCGACGTGTATATGTGAACTTTATGTGTGCGTGTTTGTATCATATAATTAAATATTTATTTATTTCCACTTTTCGTTGTTGAATTGTTAGAGGTTGGGTATCTAACAGTTTTAACTTCTTTACTTTCCTGACCACCTGTGTTTGGTGATTTAAATGATTTATTACCTCTCTCCCTCTTAAATGATTGCCTTTCCCTATCAATTTCCATGTTTTCAAGGCGCTGTTTAGCTTCTAATTTTTGTGTTATAGCCATACGTAATAATGCACTAACGGTTTTCTTTTCCTCCTCTGCCATTCTTTGCATTTCTTTTGCACTTTTTAATTCCTCTTTCAACTCCTCATTCTTAGAATGGAACATAGCACGATGTGATGCAAACGTAGCAGCTTCTTCCTTTAATATTTTAAGCTCCTTACGAAGTCTGTTGATTATTTCATGAGATATTGCCTTCTCGGTATCATATTTCTCTTTTAAGGAAGCTATCGCTGATTCAGCAGTTGTTTTATTCGACTTTAGAACTGTTCTTAATGTTACAATTTGTTCTCGTTTTGTTGCCAATTGAGATTTTAATTTCATATTTTGAGAGATAATCTCTTTCACATCTGTATCCTCAATTTTGGTCTTAGAATTGACGGCATTAAGAGCCGTTCTTGTTGTTATTTTAACTAAATCTTGTGTATACTCCATAACCTTAGAGAACGATTCATCTGTCCCAAAAACAAAATCTTCTTGACAGTCTTTTTCATTAATAAATGTTGCTAATTGTTCCCTTTCCACCAAGAACTTTTTCAACCTCTTGAAGGTAAAGTTTTGATTTTAATGGTTTAACGATTTGGGTTTGTTCCTCAGTTTGAACTACCTGTTCCTCTTCCTCCTCACCTTCTTTAACTTCTTTCCCTTTACTTTCCTCTTTGCCATTTTCTGTAAAATCATAAACACCAAGACTGGAGAGTTTATTAGTTATTTCTTGGACATGTCTATTTGATTCTAATTCTTGATCACCAACAAGATTTTTATAAAGTGAATTCATTTGTTTACCAAAAGAAATCAATAAATCTTTTGCCACAACACATTCAGCATATTTCTTACCACCAAATAATATAACTTCCCTAACATTATTTTTAATTTGTTCAACCTTCTTCTCCAATTCTTTTTCAATACTTTTAGCTGTATTTACTTCATTTAATCGACCAACAGCATTATTACATAACTCTTGTAAATAATCTAAATCAATATTCTCTGAGGCGCTTGAAACATTTAATTCTTTAAGGACAGGCAATATGGCTCTAACATATGCTTTTTTCATGTCGTTAATAGATTTTTTTTGTTCCTCCAATTTTGTTTCAAGTTGTTGAACTTTTTTATTAGCATCATTACTAATTTCACTGAATAAATCATTCCCAGCACCCATTAGTTGTCTTCCCAAACTATCGTCAACACTACCTTCGGTATAAGATAATTCAAATCTATTTAATGCAGAGACATTATTACCTGGTTGATCATGCATCTCCAATAACATATCTAAGTGATTTTTATGTTCAGACATCTTTAGAAACTCTAATTCATTCTTGTAACTTAATTTTTGCTCACGTTCCTGTTGCGCTTGTTGTAGGGCTTCCTCTAATTGTTTCTGAACCAATGTATGAAGATTATTGGCTTCCTCTATAGCCATTTGATAATCCTCAACTTCCTCAGCAAGGCGTTTAACTTCCATCTTTGCTGATTCAAAACCAACTTGACTAAGTTTAAGGAATGATATTTGTTTTTGAAGTGAAATATTTTCCTCCTCCAATTCATTGACATCAGCTGATAACTGTTGTTCACGTATTTTAACTTCTTTTAACTCACTCTGGTATTTCTTTTTTTGTGCCTCTAACTGATCACACTTCTCAATGGATTCAGTATATAATTGATTTAATCTTTTATTTTCGTCAGTTAAATTTTTAATCTCAATAACTAAATTTTTCTTCTCATTCTCAAGATTTGCTATTGTTTCTTTAAGATGAGACTCTCTGGAGGAGGTTTCTTTTAATAATGATTCTTCCTCACTAATACCGGACAATGCAGCACGACTCCTTTCTTCCCTAAAATTTTGTAGTTGTTGTTTAGTATTTTCAAGTTCCATGACAGTTAATTGATGTCTCTCCTCGAGTTGGGTTAATTTTAACTCAACTTTTTCCTTCTCCTCAACTGTCTTTAAACCAACTTGTGCTGCCTGGATTTTTTCAGCTGTTGCTTCTTTTAGAGCGGCTGAGAGACGGGCATGCTCAGCACGTAGTGATTCTAATTCTTTTTCCATCTTGTTGTTGATTATTTTTATTGGTTAGTTATATTAAAACAAAAATATAATAAAATTTTATATATAAATATATATTTCTTTTTTAAACTTGTTTTGTTGTTCCCAAATTTTGGGTTCAATACATGAGTCTATAATGAATAAAAAAAGGTTATGATTGAAAATGTGAAAAAAACAATATTTGGAAAATAAAAAAAATTGTACACGTCAATAAATAATACTTATCTCTCTCACTATATATATTTATATATGTACTCCATCAAATAAAGCTTCATATATATAAAATAATTATAGTTTGTAGGTGATGGATGTAAATGTTAAAAGATACACCAGTTTGAGCTATCAAATATAAGTGTTTAACTTTTATATAATATTATACATATACATGAACAGTTAGTATAAAAAAGTATTACAAAAATTTGTTGGAATAGGCTAGAAATAGGCTACCTTGGTAGTAAAAGTCTTTCTCAAGGTTAGCTTAATAGATAGTATTAAGTAATGGATATTAATTGAAAAATGTCTACATAATATTATAAACAATATTATAAAGTACCACATTACCTTGACTGTATTATTCAATTTTTTCTAAAGATTGTTAAAAAGATGTGAATATTAAATAATAAAAATGGTGCATCTTAGAACATTTGTCCTTTCCTACTTTGTTAATAATTTTTATTATTAGATAAAAAGAGAAAGAAAAAGTAAAAAATTAATATTATTTCTTTTCCTTTCTTTACTATTATTTTAGGAAAGGGCAATTTTTTCCACTATTTTTACTCATAAATTACTGGGAATTTTAAATATAAATATATTAGTAATGACTTTAAATGTTTTTAATTAACCATAATAATAAATTGTTTAATCATCCTTTTATAAATAAAAGATTAATGGTAAATATAAATTATTATTAAATAAATTTAAAAAATACTAAAATTTTTAACTAATCACTCATTAAAATTATTTTTTATTTTCATAATTTTCTTTTGTTCCAAATAATCTATTGATTTTTATTTTAAAAATATGCTTCAAGTGAAGTGTTACTTGAAAAAGAAAAAAATTTATATAAAATACTTCAAGAATATCATTGTTCTAGATGTTTAGCGGTATATTTTTTAGAAATAAAGATAATAATTGGTAAGATTGTAAGAAAGAAGGATAAAGGATTTGAAGTAATGAGAAAAAATAAAACTATTCCCATGGTTGATTATTTTAAACTTCAATAAAGGGTGAGAAGTGTATCAATAATATATTATATATATGTATCTAATATGATAGGACATAAAATTTTATAGGCCTATCACAGTTTTTGATGAAGTGTAATATAGATTAGATTATAAAAAGCCGTTCAATATCAAATGATAAGAGTTCTTTTTATTATTTTGAGTTGCTTTTCAGGATCCTAATACTAAACAGATGTCTATGGGAGATTGAGAAGAGTGGTATAATAATAAATTATGGTAAGTGAGAAAGTATAATACTTTAATGATTAAGTAATATATTATTATTTAATTTTGATTAAATATAATATATATATAGAAAGCTAAATTAAAAACATTTGTCCATAAATTATAAAAAAAATTGGAATATTTTATTTATTTTGTTTTTTTTTTGTAAAGAGAATATAAATGAAATGATGGGGATGTTAAAGGCAAATATTTAGAATGAAAAATGTACATGTGTTTATATTAAGATCGATCTTGAAAGGTTATATAACATTAAAATATATATATTCTTTTTATATTGAAAAGTTAATTTTATAATATTATATATGCAATATTATTTTAATTATAAATGTTTAAACTTAATATTAACATTAGAATTTAGGTTAAAATTTTTGTATAAAATGATACAAAAAATTTCCTGATACATCCGAAAACGATATATTTAATAATTGGTACGTATATATAGTTACCAGGTAAACATTTAAATATATATATATAAATTGAGATGATAGAACAAACTATTATTACTAATGTTGATAGATAGATGACAATGAAATATACTGATAGTTATATATATATACGTGTGGTTTGATTGTTGAAGATTGATAGTAATAATGATATTTTATGATACAAGAACAAGAATAGCATTTAACTTATGTGGAATTGTTTTAGTATTTAATGAAAACGACAAAAGAAGGCTATTATAAGTAATATGTCAAAGGAGAAGAGTTGAGCATTTCATAATGTTGTTTTATGTACATAAATCACAAAGTAGATTCTATATGTTTAAGTGATTGGAAACTTTAAGATTGTTATAAATGAAATAAGAAGGTTAAATACAGAGGAGGTAGATTGAAAAGTAAAATTAATGATCTATAAAAAAATAAATGTATTTAATATTAAAGAATTATAATATTAATAATAGTTTCATGTAAATAGAAATAAAAAAACATAAAGGTATTTGTTTGGGGAAAAATGAAAGAGAGAATGAAAAAATTATGTTATTATAAAATTATTATGAAATATTTATTTTATAAAAATGTAAATCTACATAGATACAAATATTTTTTTAACCTTTTATATATTTGAAAATTTCAACGTATACAAAACGTGTATCATATTTAGTTTTTTATTGATAACATACTTAATATAATGACTCATAAGATTCTTATTTTTTTTCAAATATATTTATATCAAGGGATCACCTTGAATATATATATATATATTTGTATAATACTCTCTGTAGAATATTATTAACTTTAAATGTTAATAAACAGGTATTAAAGAAAAAATTATTTATTATAAAAAATAAAAAAGAAAAGGAGAATATGTACTATGTGTATCACAATCAGCAATGATTGATGAAAATTTCTATAAAAACTAGTGTCTAAAAATTTAAACTTTAAATCATTTTAACAACAACTCGATAGATATTTAGAATGAGAACAAAACACTTTAACATGGTAAAATTTCCAATTAACATTACTTGTAAAGATTTCTTTTCTAAAAGGAAAATGAATAACTTTAATTTTACACATTTAAAAATAGTAAAATAGTAGTGAACAAAAAAATATATAAAATTTTTGTTTTTACTTTTTTTCTATCTCTAGATATTATAACATTATAAACGTAAAATTTATTCATGTACTTTTTATGGAAAAAACTGTTACGTTAACAAATGCTATTTTCTTTTTAATCTTGAGAAGAGAAATTATTAAAATGCTTTGACATGATGGTCTTTGTATAGTGTAAGAGTCTTAATAGAGATATAATAGGAAGTAGATAATGAATATGACGGCATAATTTACTTAAATCAATGAAGATTTTGTTATATACTGTTACAGATTTTTTCTTTTAATCTTTATATATAGATATTAAATGTGAGAAGGTCAGAAATGATAAAAGTAAAAGTTAAATGATTTATATGGTTTATCAATCACATCAAATTATAACATAATCCATCCAAAATTTTGTTTATTTTTATTATAACTGTTTATTAGTAAAGTACAAATAAAAGAGTAAATGAAAAGTTGTGGGTGTACAAATTTTTCTTTGTGGAATTATAAGAGAAGGGAGAAAATAACAAAAATTGTGACTTTCAAAAAGGCATTTTTTATATTTTCACTACTGTTGCAATAATTTTTATCAGAACAAAAACAGACTCCACTTCGTGCTTGAACATTTATGAATGGTGATAATGAGTATGAGGTTGAATCATCGTAACATGATGAATTTGTAAAATATGGATTAACATTTGATGATCCTTTTGCTATATAATATTTATTATCACCAACTTTCATATATCTTTTAAAGCAATATGCTTGAGAACCATCACTTCCCGTGTGGCAATTTCTTTCCTCCTCTTGACATTTATAACAACCAACTAGAAAAAAGTATTTTTATAAGATAAGTTATGGATACATTTATAAACTTACAACTTCCGGATGGCCTTAGGACATTACAGGAATTTTTTAATAATGATATTGAATATTTACTACCGTTTAGAAAGGTAATTATTACAAGGTATTTTTTCATTAGGATCTTGAATATTTGATAAACATAAAGATGCTATATATTCTATGTTCACTGGATTTCCGTTTGATTTGAAGGCAAGGAAGTTGCTATCATACTCACAATATTGGTAATTTTTATCCAAATCGTTATCAGTAATGGATGGTTGTATATTTTGTGTCAATATATTTTGGCAACCTCTAATGTATAAATATTTATTTCTACATGCTGTGGAATCTGGACATTCAATGGCTATATTTGTACAGTATTTATCACAATTGACAAAAAAACTTGAATTTGGTAAAGATGAAGGATTATCACAATTATCAAGGAGAGGTAAGTTCATTATTTGATTCTTTGGAAGTAAAAATAGTTCAGGATAATTTTCAACTCCAGGTGATCTACATATAATACATGGATATTGTCCATTAGAATTATAATTTCCATAAGGTTTAAGATTGTTATTCGAGTAGATTGTTTTTGTTAAGGGAACAAAAAATAAGAATAAAATAAATTTTAACATATTTATTGGTTAAATAAATTATTAAAATTTATAAAATAGCATTAATTTAAAAATTTATACTTCTTAAATACTCAAGCAGTTTTTAATGTGTGAGTATTTGTCATTAAGGTATTTTATTGCGTCCATGTTTATCTACTGAATCACCTTATCGGTTTATAATAACATTTCAAAATATTACAAAGTCAATTATTAATTGATAAATAAAAATTGTGGTATTTTATTGAATGAAGTATTAAGTTATTCTTTATTATGAGCAATAATTAAGTTCATGATTATTATTATCTTAAGTGAGTGAATAAATATTATATGTATCTTTGGTTCTTGTCACCAAAGGGTACATGAAACGTGGTGATATTGTTCGGAAAATTTTTTGGATAAAAATATATATTTTATTGGTTATTATTTTAGATTGAAAAAACAAACTTATGATAATCTTCTTTTATAAACTTGTGTTTATAATCAGTTAGAGATGAAATGTCATGATATAATAAGATAATAGGCATATTATTATTATTATTATCTTGTGACAAATATGAGTATCCTCTTATCCTATAGGTTTTGTACTTTTGATAGGCTTAAAGGAGGTAAATATAAAGAGGGATGATATTTAATTAATTTAAAATGTTATAAAAACATAAAAAAACATTTCTTTTTGATATATAAATAAATATGTTTTGTTTTTTTAACATTTGCTGTTTTATAATTCATGAATGTTTTTTTTATAAGAAATATCTTCATAAACTCTTTACTCATCACCATGATAGAGTAATTTAATTTTAGTTATCGAACTTCTTAAGCAGATAATAATTTTGCTTATAATTTCAATAGGAAGAATTTGTGTTCAAAAATATTAATGAGATAGTTTGGTTTGTACATAAACGAATGTCTAACTTTGTTAATATTAATAAGGTTTAATAATATTTTTGATTGCAAATATGAAAACTTACATTCTTCTCATGTATGTATGATTTAATTAATAAATTTTAAACGTGCAAAAAAATTCTATTTTTGGTAAAGAATTACTTGTTTATTATTACAAAGATTTTGATTAGAATCTTTTAAATTGTTATTATATTCCATTTATAATGTTTTAAAATAATGATGGAATATTTTATCATTGTTATCAAATAACTTTGTAAACAGTTAAAATTTATTCAATGTTTCATTTTATAGATAAACTTTCATGGTTTTAACGTAGGGATACAATTCAAATCATTTCTTAAACTTTTTGAAGTTGTTATTTTTAAAGTTAGTGTAATTATTTATGAGATAATATCGAAATTCTAGATCATAAATATTATTTATTTTGGTATATACTTAAAAAATGCCACGTGAAAGAATGATTTTCTTATTAGAAATTTAATCAAACAATAGTACATATAATATGAATATTCTAGATAATTTCTGATCAAATAATAATAACATAAAAATAAAATGTGAATAATAAATTTAAAAACTAAAAAAATGTGTGCATTTTTTAAGTATAATGGAAATCAAACCCTTAAAGATAATTAATATTATCCCTTTAAAATTACAATTTATTCAATTAAACAAAAGATTTTAGGATGTTTTCTCCTAATAACAACGAAAACTAAAAAAATATCACTAAAATGTCATCTCAAATAAGAAAAAAAATTTATGCTTCATAGAACAACTAAAAATTTTACGATATGTCTAATTGGTCTATTATAATTATTCATTCTATACAAATCAAACTATTTGGAATTTATTTCTATGACAACTTTCAAGAGTTTTCTTATAGTATTTAAATCAATAAATAATGAAAGCAAATTAATTAGAAAATATGTTAGCAAAATTCCTAACTGCTATTTTAAAGTTTATTTTATTATTATAATAGTTTAATTGATGCTTCATATAGGGAAAACCAGTTTTATATGTTGTTAATAGAGAAAAAAATAAATAATAGTTAAGTGGAATGAATTGTTGAGGAAAAAAAACAAAAATATATTTTAATTGATTAAATTTGTAGCTGGAAGAAGAATAAACTTTTAGTGTAAATTAGTTTTTTCTAATTTTATAAATTAAATTTGAAAAAGTGCAATTTCTAATTCATCTTTATCAAATTAGAAAATTTTTTATTACTTAATCTTCAAACTAATAAATTCTTCGTCCACAATATTATATAATAAATATACTTATTGTAATTATATAATCATTAGGAACTAATATCAATAATAATGAACTATTTTATATACACAAATAATAAATTTATATGTTCTTCAAAAATAAATATTGATTTTTACAATAATAATCTTTAAAAAAACATCAGTAACTTGTTTATTTGTAGGTTTTGTTAAATAATATGTATAATTTCGTAGCATCTGATGAGTTTCATCTTTAAAACTTACTTATTTTCACTACAATAAATTTAAAAGTTTTTATTGCTTTAAAAATAATTCTCAAGTCGTTGTTTTACATGAGTACAAACTTAGAAAATTCATCTGAAAATATCAAAAATCAATTGAAACAATTATATCAAGTTTAACAAATACAATCATACGGTATCAATTTAAAAAACTTGGCGTGAAAAAAGCCATTAATATTTAAATTGTTTATGTAACCCAATTGAAATAATAAGTATTCCTAAAAGAGTATAATAATTATTGATAAAAATTTTAATTTTTAGGAGTGTGTTATATGCTCTTTGTTAGGTGTGACACATCGTCAGCGTCATCTAAATAAGAAAATAAAAAGAACATCTTTAGAGCTTACCAACCATTTATTGTGTTACTAACACTTGTATAATAACTAGTTAACAAGCTCTGTAAGTTAACTATTTGGTATACCATTTTATTGTATTTTTTAGAGTATAAAATAAAATCTTAGTCTAACAATGATGACCAGAAGTAAAGGTAATGATGAGGAAGGAACCGGAGCCAATGTAAAACTCGGTATTCTTAACACTCTTAGATGTGAATTTCCTCCTCATCTATCATACTCTCCAGACGGAACTCCTCTATACTATCATCTATTCGACGATATAAAATGTTCTCTAGAACACAAAACATTTACTAACATAATTGATCTAAATCTATTGTTTTGGGATTTTTTGGACCCATGAGAGAGTAAGTTATTAACAGACAGAGCTAAAAAGCTTTCATCACGTTTACAATAACAATTATAACATGATAGTTCTTTTTTAAATGTCACAGTTTATTGAGCAGTTTTATAAAAAAATTCCCAGTAATTTTGAGATCAATAGCACAAACCACTGAATTTATTGAGAACTTATAGAATTGGTTATGGTAATATATTAAAAATCAAATATAAACAACAATACGAACAACAAAAGCAAAATATCAAAGATTTTATTTGATTTTAAAAGGATAAATTGCATATTTATCTTTCTATAATTATATGTTACATATGGCTCATTTCAGTTAAAAAAATATATAATTCCTTGAGTAAATTTCAAATTTAATTGACGTCATAAATTTCAATTAATCAAATATAATTACGATATATTAAGTGGATTTTAAATAAAACTAATTATTTTTTAAATTATTAAGCAGTAAATTAAATGTTCTAATGTTAGATTGTTGTAACGTACTACCAAATTATACTTTTATATAATATTGGAATTTACTTTCAATTAAGATAAACATTTTATTATTATTTCGTTAAAAAAAAATTCAATTTTTAGAAAGGAAAATATTGTGGCAACAATTTACCGTGATAAAATGAAGTGCCTAATTTTATTTTAAAAATCTTTCCTCACTATTAAAATTTTTATACTCAAAAATAGAACTGATAAATGATAAAGATATATTGACATAAAGTTTTAAAATGATGAAATTCATTTTTTTAATGTTTTCTTATCTAATAAGATATTTTATTTCTCTCCAAATGCAAAGCGTGAAAATATTTTTTTACATCAAAAAAATAACTCTAATATATTTCTAAAAAATATGATAATAAAACTTTGATATAATGAGTCAATTTAAATATTTATTTACAATACAAAAAAACATTTTTAACAATATAAGTAAACTATTTTTATGACTCACTCATAAATTTACCAAATGACTAATCATTTCTAAATTATATTGATATTTAAAAATACAATAACAATTTTATTGACATAAATATTAAAAAATATTTTTTTTGATACATTTATTTGATTTAATTTATTATTCATATAAAGCAGACAATATTATATATATAAAAAATGATGATTGATTGTAGCAGACAGGAAAATTTAAAATTTCATATGAAGGCATATCTAAACAATAGATTTTTTGTCTATTTTTGCGCATTGTTACAAATTTTCACATAAGTATATATTTCTTTCCATGTACAATAACTGAAAAAAATTTTCTTATTTAATGCTACAATGATTTCATAATGAGATGTTTATGATATAAAGTGACTTCAAAGATAATTTTAGCTTTAGTATGTATCAATAATTTAAACACATGTCTCTGATTTCCTTCTAATTCTTGGTTGTAAAAGTTCCCCTGTAAATTGTCTTGATCCAGCTAATTCTGGCATACTCTCAGCAACAGTCCTATCAAATTCGTCATTCTTTGTTTGATACATAACTGGTCGAAGTGGGGTACTCTGATTTTGTTGATAATTGTACATTAACTGTGGTTCAAATTCCATTGATCTTCCAATATTTGTTACATTGGTACGTGAACTTCTGTTAACTGAAAAGACATCAGATCCTGTTGATTTTCCAGATAATGAGAAGTAAGAAAATACCATAGCAGCTAGTAAAGAAAAGAAATGGCAGAAACATGCTGCTAATTGGAGGAAGAAAGCCAATCCAACACGTTGCTAAAAAGATAAATAAACATTATTTATAGTTTTTTTTTTATAATAAATAAAAAATTATATTTTATTTAATGTTTACATGTTAAATAATTTTTACCACACTAACCTCGTATGTTCCAACGATACCCTTGATAAAACGATTGTCTGCTCTATGGGAGTAGAAGAAGAAAAGTGCTTCAGCAATGAAAGATGTAAGAACTAAAACAAAAAGATTTTTAATCAAGATGATTTTTGATTCTTAAAAGAGAAAAACTCACGGGTTATGACAGTAATTATAGTAAAAACCAAAGCTAAACTTCTATAACAACATGAACAAAATCCAATACAAACAGATAAGAAGGAGGTTAACAATGCCAAACCCAACAATATCAAGGTTGCTGTGTGCCAACCTGTAATAAATTAATGTCAACATAATTATTATCTATTTAAAATAATATATATAAATTATTCATACTATCATTAATATAAAAATAATAATATTTTACATTACTAATGAAATCTTTTAAATTACACATAACATATATTTAGGTGTAATAAAAAAATTTTTCCCTCAATTACATATAAGTTAAAAAAGAGCAATAAATAAACGATAAAAATATTAAAAGTTAACTGACCATAAAATTTATGACGATTCACCTCTCCTACTGGACTATTATCGTCCTCTAAGTCAAAAGTTCCAGAATACTTATCATAGTCAAATTTGTAGACACAATGTAATGGTTCTGTAACTGTGGCATACCTAAAAAAATAAAATAATTAGAAATTATTTGTTAAACTAGATATGTATAAAAAATAATTACCTTCTTAATATAGGACTACCATCTCTTGAATGTCTAGTACAATCTAACCAAAGACCGTGTTCGTGAATACTGTTATATTCTCTTAAATTAACAACCTGCCAAGATGGAGTCATTATAGCTCCAATTGAAAGACCCATTCCGATGACTGTTAGGGCTATTGAAATAAATATGGAAATTTTACGACCAAAATCTCCTGTTGTTGATGACATCTTGAATCTTTCTTTACTCTGTCTAAATATTATTATCTAATACCTAAAATTATTAATCGATTTAAACGTATCAAAAATTTTTTAAAAAAAAATCAACAAAAACAAACTTCAAAGTAGAATTAATAACAAATCATAAAGTTATATGTTAAAACATATTATGCAAAATAATTTATTAACGATATATAACACGTATATGATATAATAAATAAATTATTTATATTAGATCAAGGAGAAACATTAAAATTTGAAAAGAAAGATGAAATGAAGCAATAACATTTATATCATTAGTATTCACATAATTTTTTTGTCAGTTAAATTACAGAACAAATACTAAGAAGAAAAAGAATATACTTTAAGAATATTATATAACATACGTAAATTTTATAATTAATCTAACGAAAAAAAGAATATTTTTAATTTAAGTGTAAAATATTTTTATTATTTTTTCTTTCATCCATGTTAGGGTAAAAAAAAATTTCATTGTGGGTGGTGCATTAATTATGGATAGGTAAAGAAATATAATGTGCCTATAAAATCTCAATGAGGCGCCAAAAAAATTTTCATAAAATGAAGGAAGGAATATTTTAATTTACAAAAATCCCATATATACCTATGGTTACCTTATTTAATTATAAAGTATAAAAATGAAGATGACAGGAGGTAAGTGATTTAGTGTAATTGACATAACGTGTTATTCAATGACTCATCAATCTATAGGAATATATAAAAAATTGGAAGGAAAAAAATTTAGAAAATTTCGAATTAGAAAGAAATAGATAAAATAAATATATGTATTACTGTTTGAGTGTTTTGATGTTTTAGTGTAATTTAATGATTAAATAGATGTAAAACGTAGTATATTGATAATAGAGTTAATGATGAGTGTGTATAAAATTTATGGATGCAATATATATATGAATACTATTAATTATTAATAATAAAAGAATGATCAAGAAAAATAATTGATAAATTAAATTTTTTATATTGTATTATGATATTTATTACAGTGGAAGATAATTATCAATGAAAGTTCATAGACATATATGAAGTAGGCAACTTATTAAATGAAAATATATTTACCCATCTTAGTGGTTTAAAAAATACATAATGTTATCTTATGTATTGTGATTGAAAGATAAAATAAGTACTAATGTGATAATCAACATATGTTTCAGTTTTACCTATTTATTTAATTAATTGTAATCCCGTCAATAATAGGTATTATAACTTGAAATTTAATAAATTAATAAAATTATTGTGAGAATGAAATGTAGAATATTAATGACTATTTTAGGGATGACATTTAAATAATAAGAAACGATGTTGTTGGGAAAAGAATTCACTGCAGGTTCCTAAAAATACAAAGAAGTAATTATTTGGGGTGTATTTTTAATAGTTATATTACGATGATTAAATATTGATAAAAATTGCAAAACTTTCAGAATATTTGAAAATTTCATTAATTTAAATTTGTGCGTAATAATTCAAGGAACAAGTGCATTTAAAAAGTTTTACATCTATAAACAAGGTTAATACTTTTTTAAAAAAATGAATATGTCACAGGAGCAATTGATTGATATAATGTATAACAAATAAAAATGGTATATTATATTGAAAAAAATAATATATAATATAATTGATGAAGATGATGGAGCTTTTTATATTATAAGTAAGGTATGTTATAAAAAAGATAAAAGATTTATGGAATCTATCCTACATTAATAGCAAGGGTATTTAACTTTTAAGGAATTTTAACATTTTATGAAGGGATTGTCTAAAAATATTTTATATTTAAAAGTTCCTTTTATGTATTTCTTTTTAGTGATTGTTCCAAAAGAAGGACATTTAATATATTATAGTGGTGTGTATTCCATTAATCGGTTGAGATGAAAATATGTAGTAATATGTAAATGGTGTTATGGATAGATGGTGTAGATTAAAGGGGGAGAACGAATCTCTAGAAGTAGGATGAATGAGGATAAATGTTTGTTATTTTAAAATTCAATGATCTATACAAAAAATTATAATTATTATTCATGATATCTATTTATTTTGTTTTCTACCTGTACTTAAAGATTTGTTGACAAGGTACAAAAAGTATGATCAAAAAGAAGATGGAACATTACTTTTGTAATAAATTAAATATGTTAATCCATAAAAACAAACTAAAATCTCAAGGTTTTTATACATTTATAAATGAAAAGAATCATTGAATTTCTATATATAGGTATTAATTTATTCAAATGAAAAAGAAAAGCCCATATATTAACTTAAAATAAATATCATTACATGATTAACAAAATTGTAGAAATATTTTAATTAAACGGCTCTACAAGGTAATGACATTCAGATTATTATCAAAATATATCATATGGTCAAAATGGAATAGGTATATTATAAACAGGTTACTTTTTATGTATACCATAGCTTGAATTATTATGAATTTAAATACATAAAATATATTACAAAATCTTTTAAGATATGTAAAGTTGTTGTAAACTCATTTATATTTAAATAAGTAAACTTAAATGGTAAAAGATAGTAAATCATATAAAAAATATACAAACATAAAAGTTTAAATGTATGGAATGATGGAGAAGTAAATAAAGTATTATATAAAATAATTTCATCATGAAAATTCTTATCGTAAATAAAAAGTAACATATAGAGGTATAAAAAAGTCAAATTATATTGTAAAACAGGATTGTTTTCTGGAAACATTAATGTTAACAATAGAACTATTTAAAACCAGGAGAATAAAGTTTAGAATATGATAATAATCTAGATTATGTTATTAAACAATTAACTCATTTACTGTAGATGATGGAATATTAATTAATAATCCGGTAAATTCATATAATTTATTTTTTATCTTAAAATTTTATACTTAAATTTTTAATAATAATACCTAAAGTAAATTACTGGCACTTAGTTAAGGTAATTAATAATTTTTCATTGTAATAGTTAAAATTTATACAATTAAAATGTGATTACTTATATAGTTATAATTATTACTAATCCAATTCAGACACCCATCTTTACTTAAATTTTACAAATGTCTGAAGGATTGTAAAAGGTGAAATTACTTCATTTCTGGAATATTAATTTTAAGTAGTAATAAATTAAAAAGTTTATTTGTACCTCTTATATCCCATGCAAATTATATAATCATTTATAATATTTCAACTTTATATAATAATTATAAATAGAAAATTTAAAGCGCTTTAATAATGACCAGCAATTTTGATTATTTTAATGAGCAGTAAATTATATATGTAACAAAGGTATATTTCAAAGTTTTATTAACGGTAATTAATTAACATCATAAAATATTTTATTATAGAAAAGTTTTGGAAAGTATTTCAACTTTCTAAAATTCCATTTATATGAAATAACAAACATATTAAATTTCAATTTAAAATTTTATTTGCTACCTTCTTATTTAAATAATCATACAGTATTTATTTATATGACTTATAAAGTATTCTAAGCATTTTGATGGAGATTAACAAAAAGTTAAAAAATGTTATGAGAAAAGGTATTGAATAAAAAAAATTAAGGTAATTGAATTAAAAAAAAACCAGAAATTATTAATAAATTGACATGAAAAGACTACTTAGCTAGTAGTACAAAAGAGATCATTTGATATTATAATAAAAACATTTTTATATATTCTCACGATAAAAATATCATCCTTTCAAGGATATCAAAAGTATATATTGTAAAAGTTAAATGAACTGCGCAAAAAAGGTATATTATTAATGATCTTTCCTTATCTTTTCTCTCTCCTTAATAAACAACGCAATGATCTTCCTATTTAACGGAACTTTTCATCTATTATTGAGATACAGTTTAATACCTACTGATTTTACAGGGGCGATTGTTATCTCAATCTTTAATAAACTGGCACTTATATTGAATTGAAAATTATATTCTTTCAATGATTTTGATAGTATTTATTATGTAAATAAATATAGGCTTATATAAAAACTAACAATTTACATTATTCAATCATAACTTAATAAATAGGTAAAAAATAAAACATTCACAATTTGAAGGTGGTAGAAACTTCTGATAAAAATAAATGACGAATACGAGAATAATATGAAACAAGGTTAAAAAATGATTAAAGAAACTACAAATTATGATGATGGTAAAACTTTTGTGAACTATAAAATAGTAGTATAATGTAAAAACTTTTGGAACACAACTTCATGTCATTTCAACTACTCATTATGTTGTATGTTATTATCATTTTCAATGTCATAATTGAACAATAAAATTCTTTTCATTTATTAGTACAAACAATAGTTTTATTAAGTATATATTGGCATTATATGATACTTATAGATGATACTTCAATATAACTATTGGGGTAGGAGTACCAAGAAGGATGATACAAATGTATGTATTTAGAGACTCTCTTTTTGCCAATGAAAATATGATAAATGTATTTTTGAAATAATTAATTAACATAAAATACCGGTACTTATTTATTAACTATACTTGAAATTAAAAATATTTTACCTTTGATGTTTCTCTCTTTTTTTGATTAAGTATTCTTATAGTTATCATAAGTTTATCACTAACAACAATCAAATAAAATATTTTTTTGTTATTCATTTATAAGATTACTTTAAAATATATTAAAGAAATAAGAGAGAGATCAGTGAATAAAAATAAACATGAGATAACTTTTTTTTCCTTCCAAAATAATAAGTGAAACAATTTAATTTGCAAAATGAAATTTTATCTGAATGTATAATAAAGTTAATGTGTAATACTATTAGAATTTAGACATTTTTTTTGTTCGTTTTTGACCATAGATTATATAATATTAAAAAATTCTTTTTTTAGTGATTAAATATATTTTTATTGATGAGGGTGTGTTGTTGTTTGTTATTTTTTGTGAGTGTGTCGAGATGTTCAATCTTTTCTTTCACCAGAGATGTTAATTACGTTACCAATGGAGTAGGAAATTTGATATTAAATAATAATTCGTTTTAGATTATTTTGGTTATCTAGAATTCATCACAAGAATAGAAGGTAGATTGTAATAATGAGTAGTATTGACACATTCCAAGACGGCATCGACATTTAACACCTCTACTATTAGTGCCAATAATTAAACGTTTAGAAATTCTTGTGTTTATACTTAAAGGTAATCCTTCTGAATCCATTGGTTCAGTACCCCAACATTCATGTGCTCTAAAACATTGTTTTCCAGGAACCTGTAATTATAAAATACGATATTAAAAAATACTTTTTTTGTTAAACAATTTATAATAAATAAAAACATACTGATGATGAGCTTGCTTTACTCTCCAATGCCATTACAGTTAAACAGATGAAAAATACAAAACTTTGTATATACATCTTATAGAGTGGTACTGAAGTAATATGCATATTCTAAAATTAAAAAAATATAATTATATAATTAAAAATTATATTTATTGGACGTAATTATTAGATACTTAAATATTTATTTGTAATCATATTTTAAGTTTACATTAAAATATATAATTAAATGATGTAAGAATAGGTTTTTATTTTGTGTGACATTAAAAATATAATTCTATAGTTAGGAGAATGTAAATAATCTACCTATTGTTTATAAATTTTTTAAAGACGCATTATTGATAGAATATTTCTCAAAAATGATGTATGAGAAATTTAATATAACAAATATCCAAATCATGATAAATAAAACAAATATATACATTTCAGGAACCAAAAACGATCATACAACATCTTAATAATATTTTAAAACCATCTAAGGACAGGAAAACAATTTGAATATGTAAGTTAAATATATTTAAATAGTAGGAAAAAGTGATTTTGAATGACAAAATTTTAAAATTTACTATAATATACCCCCATATATGTGAAAAAATAAAAATACTTTAAAAAGAATTAAATTTTTAACTAAAATGAATGGGGCATATATATTATGTTTAAAACAAAATTGTTTTAAAACGACTACAGAGTCAATTATATTAAAGTGATATGGGAATTACCTTATCAAACAGCCTACTCCTTTTTTTCCTCTCCTCCTGTTGACAAATCTAAAAATCCTCAGAATTGTCAATGGTAGATTTATAAAGCTTAACTATCAAAATTAATAAATTAAATGAGAGATTAATTTATATAGATAGGAAAATCTTATTTTGTAGTACGATGGTTTAAGGGAGAGGAAAAACAACATGTAGACTTATTATTTATATTCATTGAGTTTATTAAATATAAGGAGAAAAAAAAGGACTACCAATTATGGGAATTTTATGATGTCATAAGTATATAAATTAACCAGTCAACAAATGAAATTTTCTTTGAATCTAATATAACAAAGTTTATTTTCTAACAATAATGGTATAAGAAAGTTAATTGGAAATGATTTAAAATCTTTTTAACATAAATATTTCAACTACGTTTTTAAAAATAAAAAATAATCTTCCTTAAAAAATAAAGAGAAAAATAAAAAAAGTTGGCACCTCTCAAACTATCTCGGAACCATTATTATTAAAGTTTTATCATTAATTAATTATATCAATAAATAAATAACTTTTTTAATATTTTCATCTACCCATAAAAATATGATTTTTTCTCCATTCAAGTAGAAACAGCATTAGACAACCTACTTAACTTTACTAACTTTACAAAACAAAAAACTTCTATAAATGTAAAGTTATCCTACGTTTAGCTTTTATTTCATACATAAAATAATACTGTAATCTAATATTTTTAATATGATAATTGTTTTAAAATGTGTGGTAGGAGTTGTAATTACAACACATCACTCCATCTCTCTCTCTTCTTACTTCTCCATTTTCTATCATTCTCCTTCTTACTTTTTATAGATAATTTTAGTCTGTTTAATTAAGATAATCAACAAAATTATATATATATCTAAAATGGTTCTTTATTTAAAAAAATTTATTTTTAGAAATATACGAATAAAGAGTGGACAAAAGTATTTTATATGTGTTATAATTTATCTGATATTATATAGCATTTCTGGAAGATAGATATTTTTAATCGTTAAGGGAAAAATAAATTATTAATCTTCTTAAAATGTACTTGTTTTTATGTATGGTTAAAGTATTATATATATTTTTTACTAGTTCAAAATTTAAAAAGAAAAATTGTATCAAATTATCTTTATTTTTTTCTACTTTTATTTATTCCTTCTTCTTTTTTTTGTTTTACATAAAAAGTTTTTGGAAGTAAAGAATTATAAATAATTATCACTTAACCATAAAAAAATATTTTAACATATGATTTTAAAAAAAATTTTGTCTTCCTCATTCATTAAAATGTAAGTATACTTGAAATATATATTTAAAAATGAAAAAAAAAGAAAAGTATAAGTTAATCAAATTTTCATAAAAAATCATTTTTTCTCTCCCACAAACTATTTCTTATCTAAAAAGATTACAGTATTTTAAAGTAAGCAATTATTAAAGAAAGTCTATGAATGTTGATAATTTAGAAAAAAAAGTATAAATTTATAAATAATAAAACAAGGAAACATTAAAAATATAAAAATTTTTATATATTTCGTTTCTAACCCAAAAATAAGTGTTGAACCATATGTATATTGAGTTATACATATATATGGGGGTTTGCCAAAAAATTTAATATATTTATATTGTAACTAATTAACTCATAAATTACATCATTTTCTCTATTTATCATATAAGATTTCTTCCACTTAAAATAAATTTCCTAAATTTATTCTTTTTACTCTATACAAAGTTAGTGATAATTATTTCTAAAAATTTGTTGTAGAAATAAAAATTGGTACATAAAATTAGGAATGATAATAAAATTGGACTGTTATATTTAAAGGAAATAGAAATAATAATATACTATTAAAGTAATAAATTTATGCTATTTTTAGTTTATTATAATTTTTTGCACTGAAATTTTTGTTATTTTAAAAATCTCATATAATAAAAAATTTCTGTGGATATAAAATAGGAATATGATAATGTCGAGTGAGATAAAACAATGACGATAGAATTATATATTAGATGTTTTATTATAATTTTTTATTCTTTTATGATTATTAAGTAATATAAAAATTATTTATGATGATATCAAAAAAGAAAAAAAAGTCAATATTAATATTTTGTACATGAAAGGGAAACATAAAGATCATAAATATGGATTTATTTTTTAAAAAATTTCATTTATATGACATAATGACAAAATAATGATTAAAAACTTTAAAAATATTTTAAAAAAACTATCCAAGTATACATCATTTTTTAATCATTTTTGACATCTAAAAAAATATTCAAACATG
The DNA here is from genome assembly GCA_963280985.1 of Strongyloides venezuelensis. NCBI lineage: Eukaryota > Metazoa > Nematoda > Chromadorea > Rhabditida > Strongyloididae > Strongyloides > Strongyloides venezuelensis. Next base: position 5,660,604 of record CAUJLX010000001.1, on the reverse strand, counting down.
TCAAAAAATAATATTAATAAATTTAATTTTGACAAAAAAGTCTTTGATAAAAAGGTTGTTTGATCATAAAAGAATTTTTAAATAAAAAAATTGTCGTTAGAAGGAAGTTATATTTATAAATATAATTATAATAATTATAACTTTACTTACAAGTAAATTTTTACTTCATACCAAAAGAAAAAAAGATAAATAATGTAAAAAACAGATTGTTTATTTATAATATTTTATTATCTCTAAATAATTATAATATTTAACAAATAAGCTCGATTGGTAAAATAAAATGGTCAATAACTGTAATTATATTCATCTTTTTTAATACATATATATATATATATATATATATATATATATATATAATTATTATTAATAATATCCTTAATAAAAAAATTGTGGGACTTGCATGAAATCGGGATTGAAAGAGTAAGATAGGAAGATTTAAAAGAAATTTTTTACAATACTTCTTTTTAATAAATTTTTTTGTGATAATAAGTGTAATCTTCAATAATTTTTCTATTCTTTTTCATAATAATATAACCATTATTCTCTAATTACTCATTCCCTATTTCAGATAGTTTTAATAGGAGAAATGTTTGAATTACTATTATTTTTTGTTTATGGCACAGAAATTGTAACTATTTAATTATAATTCATTAATATAGTGATAATACTTAGTAGTTTTCGTTCATTTTAATATATATGTTTTTTAAACAGTTGGTTCTTTCATAAATTCTTTTTTCAAAAAAAAAATTATATACTCATTGCCTATAAAAAAATTTCACAATATCATTCTGGAATGTTGTCAATTTTTATGTCTCGTTAATGTATTGCTTCTTAATCACCATTGAGATAAAGAAATACCCGATTGTTTTGTTAAATTTTTGTTTCTTCTTTATCTACTACCAATTCACAATTCAATTATTCATTGAGATTGATAGATGAGAAAAGTGTATGCCATTATTGTGATACAATTGCTTGATTTATAAAAATTCAAAATAATTTCATGCTTTTCAAAACATTCACAAAAATATCTTGTTAAACATGATTTTTGTTATAATTCTTATATTTATATGGTAATGTTTGACTCCAATATGGACCATTACATATTTGACTAGCCGTTTCATCATAAATATGACTTAAAGTATCCTCAGCAATTGTCCTATGTATTGGTATTGGAACACTTCCTGGTGATAGTTGTTTTAAAACAGCAACATTAACATTATTCTCCCATGGTATATCATAAACAATTGGTGAGTAGGTATTTGTGGTACAGGTATTTAATGTACCATTAAAACATTTCCCACTACTGTTGAAATTTGGCGTCTTTGGTGGTGGCATTTTTGGTGGCGGTGGTCTAATAACCGGTGCTATTAATAATGGTGATATCGTCAATCTCTCCTCCTCTTTACAATCATTTGTATTCCTGTATAGATATATTACAGCTCCTATGCATAATAGTACAAAAAATAGAAATATAATAAGACCATATTTGAAGTATGACATTAGATCATCCTCTAATATTGATGTTTTTTGTTCACCAAAGACATTTAATGTAACGGATCTTTGAATTATATCACCTGCATTTGACACAACACAAACATATGTTCCCTCATCTTCTAGATTAACATCTTTTATTGTTAATTTTTTAATAAACATTTTTTGCCCATTTTGTGTTATAATATTTTCAGCTCCGTAACTATTAACTAAGATTAAATCCATATGATTAATATTGATAATTGAATCGATGTCTTTTTTATCAACATTATTTCTATCAACTTTTTTAAACCATCTAATCAATGGCATAGTCTCAGACCATTTTATTTTACATTCAAACTCTGCATCAGCACCCAAATGAACTGATTTGTTTGATGGTACTTCTATTTGTGTACTTTTTGAAGCTTGTAAATTAGCTAAAACATCTCCATCTTCATCATTAATAATATTAAAATTTGTTGAAAATTCATTAGAATTCCTACCGACAACAACTCTAAATGTTGCGTTTATACTACCATATTTATTAAAAACCATACAACTGTATATACCAGAATCAGATTTTTGAACATTATGAAGGAGAAATTTGGCTGATAATATACTTTGATGTGCTTGATCTAAATCAATCTTTTGTCCATTTTTATACCAATTAATTTCTGGCAAAGGGTTTCCTTTACTAGCACAATTTAATTGTAAATTGCCATTGATTTTTGGCGTTATAAAATCTACAGTATGTTTATTAATGTAATCTTGATATGTCCATGATGGTTTTTGTTCATCTGTGGATAGGACCAATGATTCATCTTTTGGTATATATTCATCTTCATCATCTTAAATATGTTTATTATATATGTTATAACTTGGAATTTATTAAAACATACCAAAAACAATTAATGTAAAGTTACTTTTAGCATTGCCAAAACCATTAATTGCAATACATTGATAATGTCCAGTATCACTTAATTCAATATCCTTAATTTTTAATTCTTTTCCATTTCTAATGGTTTTATATCTACTATTATAACTTGGTTCAATTACCTCTTCATCTTTAATCCATTGTATAATTACAGAACGATCATCAGTATTTACTAATGGACAAGTAAATTTAAAAGTTTTAAGAGACTGTGGAACTTTAAAAACTGATTTAATATCCTTATAAAGTTTTGGTGGAACTATAAAGAAAGAAAAAAAAATATAAAACAAATAAACAAACATTTTGAGATACTTGACATTATTTATAATCTTTTTGTATGGATAAGAAGTAAAACTTATATTTACTGATCTATTTAAGCTTATATCCCTCTCATCTCTATTCTCTCAAGACATGTCATTTCTTACTTAATCTAACATTTTTCTAATGACTTGAGAACATATCTCTATATGTATATGGTTTTTATTTATGGAAAACATGACCCATAACAATAGATACTTCAAATTTTTGAATAACTATAATGAAAAGCCTCTTAATCCATAAGCATTATAGTGGACTACTTCTTTAATTCTAATATACAATTGAACATCCTAAGCTGTTAATCAGCTGTTAGTCAGCTGTCAAAAATTTTATATACATTAGATAAACTTATCAATCACCTTATTAAAGAAAAACATCATTTGATTTAAATTTACTCAAGAGAAAGTTTTAGTGAATATTTGAAGGAAAAGAAAATTGTCAATCATTGGATGATTATATGAATATACTTTTTGAAAATTTTAATAATTATCTATTATAATGGGAATTAAAAATTTTGTCAATTAAATAGTTTATGTATCTTATCCTTTTAGAGATAATTAAATAATTTTTAACTTTCGCTAATTATTTCTTTTAATTTAAAATGTGGTACTTTTTATAAGATAATTTTATTCAAAACATTTTTTTTATTTACATATAATTTTTTTTAAAAAAATAAACTGACCTCTTGAATCAGGAGAAATTCCTTGAAGTGATAAAAACAATGATATAAAAATAAAAAAGAATATAACTTTTTTTGTAGTACCCATCACTGAACCATAAAAAACTGTAAAATATATTAATTCCAAAAAATTAAAGATATTCCATAAAAGTAGATAATTATTATACTTCTAATAAAACAAGGCAATTTCTTATAACTGGTTACCGTCACTGTAAAAACAAAGTATGAAAATTATTATTACTACTTTTTAATACTGTTAAGAATTAACAAACAAAAATATAATTAATATTAAGATGTAACGAAAAAATATAATAAATAGGGGGAGTAAAAAGGAAAAATGTAGTTGATGAGTGACAATATATTAATAAATGATTAATTGTCTTATTAATATACATATATCTTTTGATATTTACAATATGTTTTATTATATATATATATATTCTCAATAACAACTACATTTTAATTAAAAACCTCCTGTAACGGAGAAGAGATAGATCCTTCGCATGAGAAGGGTGGAGACAAGATTTTTTTAATAAGCTTGTAATTAACATGAAATTAACCAATTAGCATATTTAAAAATGGAGGATACTTAAAAGAGAAAAAACCTGGCGTTCATATGGTCCACTTTATAAAAGTAGTATTAAAGGTGTTTATTAATGATGGTATAATTAGATGTGACAAAATTAATTATCATTTATTAATGATATAATTTTATAAAAAATGGCAAGATAAAAGATACTTTTTTCCTTCCTTTTCATATAAGAAAAGGTTACCCAGTACAAAAAAAAGGTTTGATAATGGGTACAATAGTAAATTATTTTAATATACCAAAAGTTTAGGTAATATAGAAAGTGAACGATTTTAAAGAGTAAATGGATGATTAAACATAGATAGGTGATTGTATTAAGAAGATGTAGTAGAGGTACAAGAAGGCATTACAAAAATATTTACATGAGGACCTTACTAGAATATGTTTATGTATTTGATTTAAAAAATCTTATTCATTCATTCATCAATATGGTACATAAAATGTTTTAACTTTTCAAAGTAAAATGTTATAAGATATTACATGATTAATCAAAATATTTAACATTTATTGATAGAAGGTAAAAAAAGTACAATTTTTACATCATTCATTAACAAAAATGTATATTCTATATGTGTATTTTATTATAATAAAATTGGCATGATAATAAGAAATTTTCTTTTTAGTTAATGTTAAAACAAAAAAATGTACCTCCTTGTGCATATTTATTTTCAATAGAATACATTCGTATTATCGGATCTTCTTTTTTTTGTTAAGAACTTTCTATATTTACATATGTAAAGATATGATGCAATAAAATAAAGAGTAGATCATTGAATGAGGAAAAACCTTTTTGACAATTGTAAGAACCCCTACTTCTATATAGAGTAGAATGTTTTTATAAAATAAGATGAAAAGATAAAAGGAAAAGATTCGGTGTTTTATTTGATCCTAACTTTTGACGATTGCACTCAATTAACCGCTTAGAAGTGGTATAATTATGGACAGTAGCTAAAAAAGACTACTTTAAATGGTAGGTATTGTAAAACAAAATAAAAACAGTTATATGTGTATATTTAAATAATGTAGTAAGACCACCTACTGAGATGATTGTAAAAAAATCAATGATATGTTTTTTTTCTCTAAAAATAACACAAATATTTGTATTATAAACATAATTAAAAAATATAAAAAAATTTTTGTTATATAAAACAAAAAAATGATGTTAGAAAAGACATATCGATGGTTCGGAGAAAGCTTAAGATGTATCAAAATAATGGATGATGGTGTATGTTTACAAAAAAAAAAACTAACTAAAAAAGATAGTAAAACAAAACAACAAAGATGAGTTTCAGATATCATAGAAAAATAATATCTATCCTTTATTTTAATAATTATTAAAAAGATAAGAAAGAAAGTTAATTATAAATTTTTGTCCGTCATCCATTTAATCTTCCTATTCACAAACTTTATTGAAGAATCACATATTTGAATAGAAACATAATCATCTACAACTTTTTATTTTTGTTACAAATTAAAAGGTTTTTTTCTTCTTTTAAGATAGTAGTTGAAGATTAAAGAAGATAGAAAAGTTATATTCTTATTTTATGAATATAATATTATATATCAATGATTATTGTATGGAAGAAGAGTAATAATAATAAGGAATAAGAAGAAAAAAATTAATAGTACATTTTGATGAGAGATGTCAAAAAGTGGTATTAACAAAGATGGGGAGGGAAAAAATCATCCAATAATTATGATGATTAAAATATGATCAAACAAATTATTAAAACATTCTGAAGATGGAAGGAAAAGATAATTATATATTTAGCAATAAAAATAAAGTACATATGTCCGGAGAGTTTTTAATGATAATTGTTGAAAATTTTTATCAAACATATTAATTTAGAAGATGATGATAAAGGAAGAATAGAGGAGAAGGAGAGGATAGGAGATGTAAATTAAAAGAAAAGATGGAAATGTATCAAAATTTTTGTTTATCACTATATGAGAATGTTAATAAATATTAAAATAGATAAATTATTTATAAACAATATTAAAGTTATGCCGTATTGATATATATTAATGAATGTATAATTTTATTAAATAAAAGTTGTGATAATCATTAATTATACTTTTATATTACAAACTTCCAACTTTTGATATATACTTTCAACAGGTGAGAATATTAATTTACGAGCTGTTACTTGACAAATAGTTCTATATTTGATATGACGAATGGTGGGGTGGATAATGAAGTGATGATTATTATTATAAATGTTAGTAACTATGGATATAAAAAAGATTATCATTATGTGGGGAAAGAGAGGGAAGTATAAAAAATAAAGGTAAAATAAAGTAAAAAGGAATCACAACCAGATGATGATTATGATGATTGCCACAAAATAGTAATAATTTAAAATTACAAATGACACGGTAGTAGATAAATCACTAAAAAACAACAGATTGATTTATGAAGTTTCTCTTTTTAATAAGTTGAAACTTAATATCTGTTTCTGTTGCTATAACTTTTTAAAGTACTACAAATTCCTGACAATAAAAATGGCATACATTATTATTATTAATAATAAGTCTATTTACTCATCATAATCGAGAAAGTGACATTATAAGTTTAAGATATATACATATATATATAGAAGTATAAATTGAAAAAGAGAGGAGGATTGGTCAAAAAGGAGAAAGATTAATAATAAGTGGCCAGTAGTTTTGAAAAATAATAAGAAGTACAGATTTTAGCTTTATGAGGAGCTGTCAAAAAGAACCATAGGGAAAGATTGATAAACTTGACATAAAAATTAACAAAATTTAATAGACTTATTTGGTTAATCTCAAAATACTATAACTTTAAATAACATATGTATATATCATTCTTTTTGTTAGCAATTATAATGTAAGATGATAAATTTTAAAAATTAACGGAATATATTTTTACTATTTGTTGAAAATAAATAAATTATATATACCATGAAGTTTGTGTTATAGTTATTATATATAATTTTTATTATTTGTAAAATTATAAGGAAGAAGAGTGAGAAAAGAAAAGATGAGAAATTAAATTAAGTTTTGATGAAGAGAAAATCATTTTATATTCTTAGCTTTTTGACAGGACCCTGACAAATTATTTTTACAATATATGACATAACCACACATCAGGAAATCATGTATATGTATCCAATTCCTTAAAGGGGTATCTAAAAATCATCCTCCAGGAAATGGAGAAGGAGATATGTCTTGCGAAAGTTAGAGGGTATAGTATATGGTAAAAAAAAATAGCTATACGGAAGTAGAAGGGGTAATTGTTAGTAAAGTGATTATAAAATGATTTATTGTTTGTTCACTACAAAGGAATGCCATAACTAATAGTAATATCGAAATAGAAAAGGTACAAGTTAAAAAAATACCTTATCTTCTGTTGAAATCATGACATTTGTTCACGGTGGACGTCAATTTAAATGACAGGGTCAATCGGAAGGTAGAAATTATTATACAACTGTTGGAGTAGATTAGCAATTGTTAGATGTGGTAAAAGGGTAATTTAACCTAATCAGAAGTTAATTTTTTTGTCATATATTTTTTTGATTATGCAAAGGGATGAGGAGGAAAGGAGTTGGTTATATGAGGGAAATGACGTTAAATTAAAGGCTTAAGAATATAATTTGTTTAATTATTACGTAAAAAGTATCCTGTGGAGTAAGAGATAACATGACAACAGATTGTAACAATTTTATAGTTAATAAATAAAATTGTTTACTTACTGAAGAGATAAATATATATAAGAATTGATAGATGATCTTTAATAAATAAATATTAAATTTATCTTAACAAATTATATTGTTAAATGGATAAATAATTAAAATAGGAAGTTTTTAAAAGTTTTTAGAAAGTAAGAGTGCCATTATTTAGTTAGTATTTAGATAAATTATGAAGTGGTTATGATGTATAAAGATTAATTACAAATCTCTTCATGATGATAGTTCAAATATATATGTAGATATAGATGTATGTAATTTATAAATATATGGATATATATTGTATTCATATATTATATATATAATATATATTAAATGTGAATTGAAGCATAAAATGGATAATTGTGAAAGTGTATCAAGTAAAGAATTGAAAGTAGTTTGAAAAGTTAGCCTACATTTAAATAATTAATATGGCTAGTATCTTAAAATATAACTAAAAATAAGCTAAATATATAATGACACTGTCAATAACAAAAATTTAACAATAGTTCTATAAATATATATTAAAAATTATAGAGTGTTCCTATAAGTCTTTTTGATGTATTTTTAGATATAAAAAAGAAGTAAACTTTTTAATGATAAGTTGCATTCTTTAATTCATAATATATAGTAATACAATATCACCCTCATTACATGCATATAATATATCATCACCTCATTTGTTAAGGTACAATCATCAGACAATTATTTATAAAACGTATTTATCATCAAGTGAGAGTTTTGTCTTTTTGTGTACTTGGAGATAGCAATGTCAAAATACAAAAGTCAAGAATATTAGGTATACGTATTAATAAATTTAGCTCTATATACTTATTTATTATAATAGTGAAGATAAAACATTTTGTGGAGATTAATTTTATTTTTAATATTTTAATACCTTTATCATAATTCTTAGTAATACATATTTAGATTGATAATTGTCTAAATTTACATGTGTACAATATTTGTCTAAAGAATGATTGGAGGGAGTAAAAAGAATGAAATGAGATAGAGAAATGAATTTGAATAAAAAAGAAGAATTTGAACTTGACAGTTTGTTAAGAGTATCAAAGATACATCAAATGATGATGAATGAGCTTTAAATTTACTAATCCAAGGAATTTATCTTCAATCACACATACACACTAGGAAAATTTTTGTGATTGAATAGAAAATTATAATTATCATCTCTACAAAATCCACAGAAATCTTTTCGATAAAAATTTTGAAAAATCCCTATTTTTGGATTTTAGTACAATTTTAAAATTAAAGGGACGATGATGGTATGAAAAGTATTAAGAAGGAAGTAAAGTGTATAAGAAAAGGATATATCATTAGTGGTATTTTTTACTATATCTTTAAGGTAATCAAATTTAAATGTACAGTATAAGAATATTTTAAAAATGAAGAAGTTTTCTATGAATTATAGGTAATTTATTAGTGAAAATAATTTGTGATAGCCTGTAAAAAGGTTATTTAAAAATGACATAATTTAATTGGCATTTATGAAGTTCTTTTTTTCCTTTGTATTAATTGAGAAAGATAAATTTATAAAGAAAAAATTTAAAAAAATTCTTTCTTAATTTAAATTTCAATTTGAAAAAGCATCATTCCATTTATTCTAATAAGTTCTCTAATTTTTGAAATCCAAACAACCTTGACGTCAATTTTTTTGTGTAGATAAATATTATATAACTTAAAGATGTTGGGTGTTTTAATTTTTTGTTTATTAAATATTATATAAAGGAAAAATAATATTTTTTTTGGTTTTTTTCTCAACTTTAATAAACCAAAGTCCACAAAGGTAGTTAGATTAATTATTGTTTTATTTTATCGGAAAAAACAATTTTTCAAACTTTCTCATCTCTTATTAGTTAATTTTTGTTCGAATCTAGGTTTTTTTAAGATATAAATAGATATTTTTCATTGACATTACAGTTATATTATCTTTAAAGTAGAGTAACAAATTGTTTTAAATTTTTAATGAGTTTATAAATATTGTACATTTTACTCTTATATGGAGTTACAAATTAAATATTCATCCCCAACCAAACTGAAGGGAGATGAATGTATATATGGTACTCAATTAGCTAATGTTAATTAGGTTAATTATAATTAAATAGGATTTTAATAATGCATTTTTGAGTAAATAAATGATTTACATTTTTTAGTAACTATCAATTAACTTTTTTATTTGAAACTTTCTCAACAAATTTACTAATTATTTATTTTTAGATGATGAAACCTGAAGAGTGTCCTATACTTGATCGTGACATTGTTTGTGATGATGATCCTATGTCAAGCAATAAACTCCTTTTTGCATTTATTGGATTTCTTGTATTATTTCTCTTCCTTCAAATTATCTGCTACTATTATCAAATTTATGTTTTCATTTTAAGTCAAGCTTTAGATTTTGAACATAACGATACAGAGATTATTAATTTTTAAATTCAATTAAGTAAAAATTTTCTTTAATTTTTTCTATTTAATTGAAATTAATAAAATTGTTAATCATAGAGTAATCTTTTTTCTTCTAACCTTCTTTAAAAAAAGATCCCTAGAAGAAAGTTTTTCTGTTGAAGTTTTTGAAAACAAAGAAAGTTGTTTACATTATCATTAATTTATAATTTTTATTAAAAATGACCTCCTGAAAAACATTTTTCCCTATATCCGTTTCACAAAAAAGGAATATTTTTTACCTCTATTTACCAAAAATTATTACCTATCAATTATCTCATTTAAATTGAAAATAGATTTATTTTTTCAATAGTAAATATGGTTATCACATCCTGTTGTTCTTGTTATACCATATATAAATATAAAACAAAATAGTAAAACTGATAATAATCACATTTTTTTGTTTTTAAAATAAAAAGTACAAAAAAAAAGTTAACTATTAGTCCCATTTCTTTATCTATGTATTTGGTTGTAAAATTTTAAAAAGTTTATTTTTATAAAAGTGATTTTCATTAGTCTATTGATATTAGGTATAAAATAAATGTAATTAAAATTCCATCTAACATTAATTACAACCACCATAAATGTTAATTTTAATATAGTACAACTGTAATTTAAGAAGATATTTTTAACCCCATTTTTTTGTAAATAAAATTCATATATACATATTATAGAAAAATATATTAAACGCGTGTTTCTTGAAGTAAAAAAATTCTTTTTTATTTTTTTTAAAAAGTGTTGTAATTGTTATGTTGATAACGATATAGATAACTAAACTTTTATTAACATTTTTTCTCATGAGTTTATGCAAATAATATGTTTATTTTTAGTTGAAAGGTTGAAAATGTTACTTGCTTTTTCGGAGTTAGGTTCACTCCCTTACGGACCTGAGGGCGAGAATTTCAACATTATGGATGCTGTATCAATGAACATCCGTATTGCATTCGTTTTTTTTTACCTTTTTTTATTTATTTTAACTGTTTGCAATTGCTTCGTTATTGTTTATTTCACTATCAAAATCCTTTACATTAGAATTGAACCTTGTGATGAAGAAAAAAAGGAGATATTAATTGTTTAAGAGGGATGGAATTTGATTCTTTACTACCAGAATATCTGTTAATCACATATTTGAAACAATTTTGTTTGATTTCATAAAAGAATTTTTTGAATTACACAGATGTTCTGTAAAATAAAATTTCTTTTAAATAATATGCTGAATTAATATATTATTAGCTATTTAGTTTTCTATCATAATCTTCAAAATATGTTTTTTTTAAATTTATGATAAATAGACCAAAACATTAAAAAAATACTTATTCATTTATACCTTTATAAATATATTATAAAATGATGATATAATAAATAACTATAAAATTTATACCTCCCTCTTAATATATGTGTACTAAGAGAAATTCTATAAGTAATATAAATTCATTAAGTGGTGTTACCCACCATTTAACGGACAAATAAATGTGACAATTGTATTCAAATTCATTTGATAATATTTAAATTTTAATTTTAATAACCAAATATTATAATTTGGTTACATATAAAAAGAAAAGTTTATTTTCTCGTTGATAGTTTATGTTAATAATAAATGTTTTAATAATATGAAAAAATTAGTAATTAAACATTGCAATTAATCATAACCCATTTCAATCTCATTGATATTTAAAATTAATGAGTTTTTGAAAAAGTTTCTCTAAATAACCTTTTTATTTTGTAAAAATGAAAAAAATCTGTTAATTTTCCAAGTAAATGTAGTGATATGATATAAATATTTACATGATTTTCATTTCTTTTACCCTTTTCAAAAAATAATTTGATATTTTAAATTTATTTATTTCCAATTATCTCCGATAGATATTTGATTTATCTATGAAAGTTAATTTACTATATTAATAAATATTTAATATCAATTATTAATATACGATATCTGTCATTATAAAAATTACCGTTTTATTAAATATTCTTTAATTACTTTAAGGATTGTTTTATGACAAACTTAATAATAACGGATTAGTCAGTTTTACCATATCTAATGCAAGCAAATTTACTAAAGTGGTAAATATTAGGTTATTTATAAAATAGATATTAGTTTTAGGAACGAACTTTTAAAATGCTTGTTTTTTACTTGTATGTACCTATTTTTCAAAGACACATTTCATCTTGTAAAGGAAATTAAATTTTATATTTATCACTAGTTTGCTTTTCGCAATCTTCGATATCGAAAAGGTGTTGTTATTTAAAAAGAAAACTGTGGCGATAAATGATTTTTTGAGTCGTTTTTTATATATTTCTATTTGGATATATTGTAGTTAAAATTAATGAGAAAATTAATCCCTTTTTGTCCTAAAGGCATTTTGATAAGGGTTTATAGCTTTAGTATAAAAGATCTCACAATAAAGTTATAGGTATTTAAAAAGAGATAATCATTTAATCAAAATGAAATAAAAATTTTAAAAAAATATATATTAAATATAAAATAACGCATTTTTAGTCACTTTTACGAAACAATGGTGGCTTCATACATATCTTATAATTATCTCCTCACCAATGTTTAAAGCGTATAAAAACCCCTTCTTTATTGATTTGGTTGAATTGCAATGACCCATTTTTTGAACAAGAATATAACATTAAGTAAAGAATAGATCCTATACGACGAATGTAAAAGATCTGTTCAATCCTTGAACATGATTGAAGAACAAAACTTCTAACTAATTCAATCGATTTGAAATGGTTTATCTGATATTTAAATTAAAATGGTCGTAGTTTTTTTTAGAAATAGAGTCAATATACTCCTAACATTCTGTTGACAATTTAGATTGTCTGAATAGTTAATCTTTTTAAAAAAATATAATTTTCGCCAATAATGGCGATTATTTACCTTTTTGGTATTAAGCTGACATTTATTTTCCAATAATATTAATATTTTTAATGTAATAAAAGTATTTTGTTATTTTGTCTCAATTTCTCTCTTAAAACCTTCTAAAAATAAAACATAACCATTAATTACATTAATAAAATTTCATAACGAATAGATTAAATATTTTATGTCTTCAAACTCTTTAGAAATATATCAATTTCATATGAATTTTTTTATGTTTACCATTTAAAAATGTTCACATGAAATATGAGAATTAAAAGGTTGTCATTAAAAAATATGTAAAAATATGATATTATGAACAAATATATTATTCGAAATTATTTCGTTTAATGAATAAATGGTATTTTAGTGTTCTAATGATAAAACAGAAGTTTAAAGAAGAAAAAAGTAATTTAAAAAATGTTTTGATAGGTGTGGAGAAGAATGATTTGGATTTATCTTTTGTTTATTCAAAATATGAGTTAATCAACATAATTTTAATAAGAAATTATTTCAAAAAGAAGTTTTTTTAATTAATGCTAAAAGGTTAGTGAACTTTTATAAAGTTTTGTTATCTTTAATGTGTACTGTAAATATAAATTTGATTCATTTATTTATATTTCGTAAATTACTGAATGATATAAGAATCTTTTATAAAATTTTAGAAATGTTTTAGAATATTTTGAAAATATATTAAAAATGTTGTTTGATGAATCCTTAACACATTGAAGTCTATAAAATTCATAGGAAAATAAAAATGTGGAGTTACATTTGATGAAAATATGAATTGTTAGTAGCCTTTGAAAGTAACATTTATATTGTTAAATCTTTTAATCTTTCTCTTTTAATTCTTCACAATTATAAACTATTTTACCATGAATGTGTAATTCTATTCAAATTGTACTACAAAAGTTATGCAAAATTAATCACCAAAAGAAAACGGTAACACGTCTTTTCACTACTAGATTGTATGGAAATTTAAAAACAAGTTATAAAGCCTATTTTGCGTTTTCCGACGTTTGTTTTGACTCCATAATATATAACAATTTGGACTAAAATTACTTTGTATTGTATATAGTAGTGTATGAAAAAGCAAAACAGACAACTAACAGTATATAAAAAAGCATAATAGAAGTATATTTTAACAAGTAATACTGAATAGAAGTAATAGCATAGAAGTGCAAAAAAAACAAAATAGATATACTGAAAGTTATATGTAATTAATAAATTGTTTTATATACTACTATTAATGTTATTAGGTAGATATTAATAATCAAAGTATGATTAATTAAATTTAAATTATTAAACTTACATTAATTACTATGCTAGAATTCATTTATATATCTTATTTTAAATTTACAATAATGACAAAAATAAAAATTACATTTGTACATTATAAGTACTACTAGCAAACATTTATTCTTATTTGATATTGTTTATGAAAGGTAGTAATAAACAAATTTATTTTATTTTTGTTTAAATATTAATTTTTAAATTCAAGAAAAACATTTGTGTATTATGTATAAGATATTATAATATAAAACTTTCTAAATTATAAGTATGTTCTAAGCTAATATTTGAAGAAAAAACGTTTTTACAAGTTAAATGCAAATTAATTATTTAGGGCATGGTTGTATTTTTGAAAAACTGAAAAAATTTGATAAAAGCTACAATAACTTTAAAAAATGGGTTATTTATAAACTCTATATACTAAACATTTGAGTTTTTGTAATCTTAATAATAATATAATTGTTATACTATAAAGAAAAAAATAGAAAAAATTTTATTAACATAAATGTTTATTGTTGTTTGTTATCTTAATTATTACACAAAATTATCTCTTATCAATGATCAACTGATTAGTATTTACTTTTAGTTATATATTTAGAATACATTAATATGTATTTGTACCATAAAAAATTTACCCTCTTTGAAAGTTTGTATTGTTTCTAATATTTCGTGATATTACATAATTGACATACAATAAAAGTTTATATAAATTAATAAGATAAATAATGGTTGCATAACTATGAGATTTATACATTTAAGACACATTACAACATAAAAAGCTCTTTGGGAATACATATTTTTCCAATGTCGAAAAAAGCAAAATAGCAGTGGTGAATCGACGGACTGTCAAGCAAACGGAGGCACGTTAGCCACTAAAGGATATATTGCATTTTTTTTTCATAACGAGACCATTATAGAAATTATAGCAGGGAAAGAGCGTTTCTAGAATAAGAAGCTCTTTTACCAAGTCTCTATTTATGTTATTTTTTTAAAGGCGAAATAATATTTTGATAATAAATATCCATGAATAGACACATTAAGATGTATTTTTGTAACACTTGGAAAGGAAAAATTTTTTTTGCTAGAATTGTGCATAAAAATTTAATTATGTTGTATTTTTCATAAAAAAGTTTCAAAATCAAAATATAAAAGTAATTATTTGGGAAAATCAAATTATATTTGATAAATAAAGATATTCAGCTAATTTAGAATTAATTAATTTATTTAATCATTCATATTCTATAATATCATAGTTAGTTATTTAATATACTATGTATTTCTTAAACTATAATAATTAATTTAAAAATTATTGCCTTTATATAATTTATAAATTATAATACAATTGAAATTAAAGTAAATAATTTATATAGTTTTATGAAAATTGAATTTTGATATTTAATTTCTAAAAGATAGTCTTAATTTTTATCATTAAAAAATTATGTATTTTACAAAAATAACATTTATTGTTTTTTTGATTATAATTGATACTATTTTTATATTAACAAGTATAAATTTTTTTTAGACTAGAGGAAATTCTTCTTTCATACAAAACAAAAAGTATTTTCTTTAAAATTTTATATGTTCTTACCACGAAAAAAAAATTCGAAATGGCATATATACGCTCGTATAAATTTCCGTACTAATTTTCAGTGAAGCTACGTATACCCCAAGCAAACATAAAAAATGCGTCTCAAGATGGACTTTATTGGTGGAAAGTTTAATATCGTCCCTTGGTTACACATACCAACGCAAAAAATAATAAATTATATCTTATTTTTATAGCTTTTAAAACATCTCCAGCTGTTAAATTGTAATAATTTCTTTGACGTGAAACAACATTTTTCTTAATTAACAACGAAAATACTATTTTTAGTCCACATTCGCAGAAATATAAATAATTCATTCATAATTCTTTTTTAGAATTTAGCAATATTGAAATGATTAGTAAAAGTTTTATAAAAATTGAGAGATAAAATCAAGAACAGAAATTATAAAATAAGTTGATATCGAAAATATTACCAACCCGCAAAGTTAAATAAAATTTCTAGAAGTCTATCTCTCTCTATCTTTTTCAAAACATATGCATACAGCAATAGACAAGTTTTGTTATCAGTAGTGCTTATCATATCCTAAAATATTGTTTCTATTGAAAATCTTTCAATTCAGATGTCTTTTTATCAAACTGTTTGTCAAAACATTTTTATGAAGTTCAACGAATTGAGTAATAAACTTTCATCTTTCCTAATGTTTTTAATTTACAAACGTCTTTAAATTATAAAGCTATTATTACAATTAATTAAAAAAAGTCCTCTTGAACTATATGTTTACATCTAAGTATGCATACGTATCTAAAACAAATATAAATGATGGATAATATTGTTTGAGTAATAATGAATTATCATTAAAATTATACTTCCTATATATATATATATTTAAAATATAAATGTTTATCAATAGTCTTTATTTATCTTTTTTTATCCGTTATTACACATCATCTTCACACAAAATTACAATATATGTTTAATTATAAGATTTCAATGAAAAATATATATATAAAAATTTATAAATATTACAAAATTATTAACAATAGAAAAAATACGTTTAATTTTTTTTCAATAATAGTAAAAATTGAAAATAATCATATGATTTTGTTATATGATATTAAATAACCAAGATTATAAAAAAACAAACAAAAAATATATTTTCTATAAAAAGTAAACTATTATAAGTAACTAAAACATTTTTTTATATATTAGTTTAACAAAATATTAATTAGTTTTGTCTGTTATCTCGTTTTTTTCTCTAAAAAAGAACCTTGCTATATTAATACATTCCATTTGGCCAATTTATTTTATTATATCTTAAAATTCTCTATAAATATCCTCATCAATCTCATAAATTGTAGGAAGGTATGGTACTCTTGGATTTTTAAAACTCATTACACCAAGCTCCTTAAAAAGTTCACATTTCTCATGTCTTAGGCGACTAAACATCTCAGCCCAATCGAAATGGAAAAAAGAGAGGACAGTTTCACCAGTATAGAACATTTTATGTTTGATTCCATACCATGGTTTAACTTTTTTTGACTTTAAGTTATTACTTTTTTTTCCTTTCTTTGTGTATTTATTATAATACACTTGAAGGGCTAGAAATAAATAAATGAAAATTAATTGATACAAAAACAAAGTATGTGTAAATTTAGATTTTCTTATGTCAAATGATGCAATACTTACGAACAGGATGTTTTTGAGAAAGTAATGGCGCATCCTCATAAGTTTTTCCATTATCCATATTTTTAAGGATTCCGTGCTCGAAATCTTTCTTTTTTGAAGTCCTTCAAAATATATCCTGCTGGAACGAGGCATTCTACTAAAAAGGTAGAAAAAATAGTAAGATATTAATGATAAAAGAAGACAATAAAAATGATAATAAAAATGACAGGAGAGTAAATATATTTATCTACAAAGAGGTATATATATATAGAAAAATTTATTATAGTTTAGCATTTTGATAAACAAAAGGAACCAAAGAGGAAAAATCAATGAAAAAGAAATATTATATAAATAGCTTTCCGATATACAATATATATATATATAATTTTAACGAGTGAAAGGACATATATATCTCATAATTTTGCTAACTATCGATAAATATATTGTAAAATTTAAGGAATTATAATTGTTAATGGTAATTCTTTGCTCTTAGATATAACATATATATTTTTGGAATGATATAAATTTTGATAACGTACTACTAAATACAATAATTTATTTATTATAAAAGTTATGGAAAAATAAAAATCATTTTCACATAAAAGGACAAAAATTGGTTAATTAAGAAAAGCAAAAGAAGTTTATAGTCATACGTAAATATATATATATTTCCTCTATAAAATTTATCCAAAATGAGAATGTATACATTTATATATGTATATATATGGAGAAGAAGTAAAGTAATATTGAAAGTAACATATATCTTGGAACTAAAGTTATGAAGTAAAAATAGATAGTATATCAATAAGAGGTACCATGAAAAATGATGAACTAATGAGGTATATAATGAAATAATATTATATTATAATTATATATTAAATATTTATCAATAGGACTAATTATCAATGTATAAAATTCCCGTTACCACCATATATCTCTATTGTTTTCATCATTAATCATTAATATAAAATTTTTATATGATAATGAAGGAATAAAAGAATAATTGTTAAAAATAGATGTATATTATTTGCAGGCATAGATTTGGGAGGAAATTTTGTTTTGAAATTACCATAAGAAAAAGGGAGAAAATGGAATGGAAAAAATTATTAATGATGGTGAGGAGAGATCTTTTATATTTATTTTTTTACAATAAAAATATAACTTAAATATAAAAATACATCTTTAAATAAATGTAGAAATAGACAATTAAGTTGCATTTTTATTTCTTGTGTGATTGAATATACAAAAATATTTATTAAGCAATATTTTTTAAGTAGATTACAAAAACTATCATACATAAAGTATAGAAAATTAATATTAAATAGTAGTTGTTAAAGATAACGAAAGTAATATATATATATATATATATATATATATAGATATTTAGATGTAGCTTGAGTGGTGTAGTTAATGTGAAAGGAATAATTAATAAAGTTAATATATGTGTACTTATTGCATAATAATTTCTGATTAATTAATTTTAGATATTTTTACATATATAAATATGTTCTCTAGAAGTGATAAAAAGTACTATGAATATAAAAAATAAGTTTTAACAAAAAAAATAAATTAATGATAATACAAAAAAATGAAGAATTTAATTTGTACTAATAAATTTATCAGATGCCATGGAAACATTTTTGTAAGACTTTTAAAATAAGTGTATTTATAACATTGTACTTCTGATATAATGTATTTTATTAATTAATTGTAAAATTAATCTAACATTCTATTAGATAGGAGAATTGCTCTTTATCGTAAAATTTTAAAATAAACGTTTTTTATGTATTATTTTTTAAGTGAGAATTTATAGTTAATCATCTAAATACATTTTATATTTTAATATTTGTATTATCAATATTAAATAATACTGATCATTCTGTTATTTCGTAATAAGTTTTTTAACCAATAAAAATTTTCCTTCAAATGATAAGGATAATCTTAATCAATAAAAAACATCTGCTAAAATGTAATATATTATATTAATTTATAAGTAATTTAATTCTATAGTTTTTTTAAAACTTTTATTTTAGGAATGTCATGAAAACCTTTACCATAAATAAGAAATTGAAATAATCAATTTATAAAATTACTTTTTTCTCCCAAAATTATAAAAAAATATTATTGAATATAAGTATTTTTACAAATATATATATAATTTGTTTACATGAATGTATACAAAAATGTTTGTTTTCTACCTTCCATTCTCAGGAGAGATGAACTCTTGTTATCAAGAGATGAATAAATAGGAATAAAACAGTTATAATGATTATCATTTCCTTATCATTCACAAAAATTTTAACTACTACTCACCTTTTATCATTTAAATATTTATATATTTTAGAGTTAAAAATTTTTAGGTACTTGTTAAACTATTCCTATATATAAATAATATTTATATACATAGCCATATTTAAATTTATTAAACTGCTATCCACTAAATGCCTTGATGGATATTTTTATATTTGTAAAAAGTTAATTCCACAAAGATTCTCCTTATATTATTCCTTTAAGTTGTTAACTTCTTATTTTCACTTCTATAGACGGAATTATATTTATTAATGTTTCTCTCCTAATATTTTATAAAAAAATTTATCTTATCTAATAAATAATTTAAAGAATCCACTTATTTTTTTATTAGTAATATTATGGAGGTACTTCATGAAGAAGAAATCTCTAACCATCAGAGGGCATTCCTTACACAAGTAAGTCTATAAAAAATTATATAATTATTTATAAAACACTTTAAAATTAATAATAAATCAATATAGGAACAATTTGATAATATTCATCAATTTTTACCACCACCAAAGTCATCATTAATTAAAAATTTCATACATTTTCTTACAAAACCATTTATCTCAATCTCCAAATTTCTTCACTTCATTATTTCATTCATCCCAATCCTCCAATGGCTTCCAGTATATTCAATAAAAAATTCACTATCTGGTGACATAATGGCTGGTCTAACAATTGGTATAGTACAAGTACCACAAGGTATAGCTTATGCTCTCTTAACAGGTGTTGATCCCATCTATGGTTTATACTCATCCTTCTTTGCTATTATCTTTTATATGATATTTGGTACCTCAAAATATGTCTCAATTGGTTCATTTGCTATTGTTTCCTTAATGACTGGAGTGGCGGCGAATAATGTTATGAGGAGATTAGAAAAAGAGGCATTAACTGAACAAGTTCATTATTTAGAAAAACACACTGGTGAACAAATTGATATAAATAATTTGACGGAAATAACATCAAATGAATTTAAAGATTTAGATAGAATAACACTTGTTACAACACTAACTTTTTTCGTTGGCTTAATTCAAGTATGTTTTAATACAAACTTTCTCATCTTTTCTTCGTTTTCCTTTTATTTTAGATTGCATTAGGAATATTCCATTTTGACTTTCTTGCATCATATCTCTCTGATCAGGTTGTCTCTGGATTTGCTGTTGGTGCTGCTGTCCATGTTTGTGTGGTACAGTTTAATAAATTATTTCAATTAGATTCAAAATCTTTCAGTGGTATTGGTTATATAATTAAGGTAATACATCTTTTTTAAAATTTAGTTATCGTAACTACTTTTTTTAAAAAAACATATTTAATTATCCCGTCTAAAAACTTATTAATTACTAAACCAAATGGCATTGAAAAAATTCATTAAGAAGAAAAAATATACATGTTTACATAATATTACGTTCCACGAATATACATTTTACATGATATTATTAAAATATAATAATTTATTATTATTTTTATAGCAATTTATCGATGTATGTGGGAGGCTTAGTTACATGAATACACCGTCAGCATTAATATCTTTATTCGGATTTATCTTCTTATACTTTGGTAAAGATTTTATAAACATATATTATAAAAAACATTTACTATTGCCAATACCATTTGACTTTTTGTTAGTCGTAATAACAACATATGCATCATATCTTTTTCAACTTAATGAAAAATTTGATGTTAAAATAGTTAATGATGTTCCAAGAGGATTAAAATATCCGAATTTACCTAGATTTGATTTATTTCCATATATGTTATCAGAAATGGCTGAGATATCAATTGTTATTATAGCTATACACTTATCTATGTGTAAAATTTTTAATAGTAAGATGGGAACTAAAACTGATAATAATCAAGAACTTTATGCTATCGGTTTTACTGCTATACTATCATCATTCTTTCAAGTTTATCCTGTATCATCAGCACTTGGAAGGTCGATGTTAAATGTTGAGTGTGGGGCATCAACTCAATTTGCCGGATTTTTTACAGCACTCGTTCTTCTTTTAGTTATTCTATTCCTTGGACCCCTGTTGGCATCATTACCAATGTGCACACTTGCTGTTATTATAATCTTTTCTATGAAATCAATTTTTTTAAAAATGAAAGAGTTAAAATCATTATGGAGGATATCAAAGACTGATTTTTTAATTTGGATTGTTAGTTTTACAGCAACGACAGTATTTAATGTTATGCAAGGATTATTGATATCAATATGTTTTGCATTGGCAACAGTTATCATTAGAATGCAATGGCCAAAGTGGCATGGATTATCAAGATTAGGTGAGACAGAGGAGTATCGTGATGCTGGGAGATATGCACAAAATGAAAGGATTGAGAATGTTTTTGTCTTTAGATTTGATGCACCGTTATTATTTATAAATGTTGACCACTTTGGGAAGTCAATTGAGAAAGCATTAGAAAAAATGGAGGAAGATGATGATGAAGAGAGAGAGAAGAGGAGTAGTGTAGATTGTGAATGTTGCCCCAATAATAATAATGAAACAACAATAACATCACAGATGGTTAATAAATCAATCCTTGGAAAGATTGGTGTACTAAGTAGTAAAAAAATAAATGACAAAATTTGTAAACATCTAGTGATTGATTGTTCTGGTTTCACTGTCGTCGATTACTCAAGTACTACAGCATTAATGAATTTATTTCACCAATTTGGTAAGAAAAATATTACAATATATTTTGCTGGTGCAAAAGCACCGATTAGAGACCAATTTGAGAAGTGTGGTTTTTATAAAAAAGTCCCAAAATCATTTTTTTACCCAACGATTCATGATGCAATATTGGCTATAAAATCACTAAAAGGACCACAGTTTACTAAAACGTTTCTTCCACAACCCATTGATTTGACTAAAAAACGTGGTAGTATATTTTATCAAAGTCAAATAGATTATAGGACTGTTGATTCGGAGATTCCAGATGTTGTTATCTACTAAAAAAGATTATTTTTACTTAAATTATTACTATGAAGATAAAAATTAATATTTGTGCGAAAAAATTTATCTTTACTTGTTTTTATTATGATTTAAAATTGATAGCATATCTCGTTTTTTTATTGCAAAGAAAAAATTAGTTACAATGAGTATTTTTTTTGTTAAAAACAACCTAAAAATGAAATAATAATATTTATATTTGTCAAAGGAATTATTAGGGTGAAAAAATCTAATTATCAAAGACATCTTGATAAAACTAAGATTTTGAGAAAAAAGGATGTCAAGTTTATGTGAGGATAGATAAGAATGAAATAAAAAAGTAAAGTGTTTAAAAAATAATATATTATTGACATAATTTAAATAGCAAAGTTGGAGGATGATTTAAAATTTTGATAATGTAAGTAGCATATCATGCCAAGGTTGTTGATTTGAAGGTTTTCAATGTATTATTAGTTATGATAAAAAAATTAAGATAAAATTAAAAGTTTTTAGTTTCATCTTCCTCTTTAATTTTGTATATAAATACGATAGTCTTCTAAATTTCCGATTATTTATCAATTTTTCTTATCATGTTCGCCATGTTCAAGATATTGAGAACTTATTTAGAAATTCATTATCAAATGAGGCTTTGTCTTATTCTTATTTACCTATCAATAACAATCCTAGTTTCCTCGATTTTGATAACATTATAGCAGTTATGATAGTAAGAGAGAATGAAAAAGGAAAAAAAGTACCTATAGGATATGGAGTAACACAAAAGATTACTAACAATCAGGTATAAAAACTACATCTTTAATAATGATTTTAACATTACAGTACTATGTCATGATGAATGTTATTGATGGGAATTATTTGAATAAATATGTTTCCATTAGCGACAACCAAACATATTTTAAAAGCTTTAGTCATAAAAATTTATCAATTCTTTCAATAGACAATATTTATAATATTTTCAATAATAGCAATATTATAAAATCACCTATCTCCACCTATTTTTCACCTTACAATACAGTATTTGGGGATAGTGATGTTAAATCGGTGATGGAAATTTTGTTCGATGAGACTATTAAGAAGTTTAATATTAACAAGAATTTTTATCTTAGTAAAAATATGACAATTGATTTTATGTATGATGGTAATAAGATGTATGTTTTTCTTGAAAATTGCAGATTTTACTTGTTTTTATTATAGAGGCAGGGAGGAAGAATTGATGATAATGAACGGTATCGGATTTAATGTTGTTGATAAAATGTACTTTCAAAAATGTACTCATACTTTAGAAACTTTAAAAATTTCTACAGAAAACGCGTTTAATTATATTGGGGAATGTCTTGAAATTGGAAATGATAATTTAGGAATGGTTATTGAATATGATAATTTTGTTATTGGAATCAATAGGAAAGATTTTCTTGAACATCTTTTTAAACTTGGAAATGTAAATTTTAAAAACTTTAAAAAGTATAACTTTTACTAAAATTTAGGTTAATGGATTAATTCAAGTTGATGGTAAAAGAAATGTTATTGGATATATTTTGATAATGAATAATCATATTTTAGGATGTTATGGAGATGATAAAATTATTCAAATGTACATTTTTGATTTAAAATATTATGGAAAATAATCTATTTTTTTTCAGGAATTTAATAAAAAATATTCTTCCAAAATTGGATGACATAAGAGATGTCACCTTTTTCCTCAATTGTACTGGTGACTCACTAGCAACAAAACTTCTTGAAAACGCTCTTGAAATAAAAGAAATCCGTAGACATAATACATTATCAATTATAGAAAAAATAAACTGGAATAAAATTGGTATCATTGGAATTGGATGTCATATTTTTTAAAAATATTTCAAGATGTTTTTTGTATAAAAATTAATATTTTGGTTAAAAATTGTAATCCGCTTAATTTTCTTAACACAAACTATATCTATAATATTGAAATGACATTTTTAAAACAAAATATTTTTATTAGATAATGATATATGATAAAAATTTTGCAAATATCCTTATCTACCAATGATCAATCGGGATATTTTGGACAGTATGTCGTCAAAAATCCTATCGTAGTTTTGCTTTTTATTTTATTTTTATAAATCTTTTTAGCTTGAGATTTTTATAATAAAACGTTAAGAAGTTAGTAGCAAAATGTATAAATTTATTAACAAAGAATTAGTTTGGTGATTTTATTATAACTAACAATATAAGGTTATAATTAAGTAATTAAGTGATAAATACTAAATTTAAAGAAAGATGATAAACTTTTTATCCTCCTACCACTAAATTTTAATTATGATTGGCAGTTATGCAACTTCTGTTTATGGTGGAAGGAAAGATTGTAATTACAAGTTAATGATAGAAGTATAAAGAATTGTATTCTTAACTTCTTTTAAACCATGACTGATAACTTACTTCTTAATAATATATATGACTTAAAGATATATGTGTATTAAGTATTCAATTCAAATCCTTGATTATAAAAACAATTTATTGTAAATCCTCATAAATTATATTTTAAATGGTAGAGCCTTTAGTTTTGTAACTTAAAATGTATGACAGGTTTTTGCGAGTAAGTAAAAGTTAGAATGTCGGCTTTTAATTAATATCATAATGTTAATTTATTATTATATTTTTACTTTCTCATATTAATAGTTTTTATATTTATTTGATGGCACAATAGTTTTAATCCTAATTGGTACATTCAATTAATTTGTTCTGTTAATGTAAAAGTAAATAAATGATTTGATATAAACAAAGATTTGTTTGTTAAATGTTTACATCCATCTTGAACATGAATCTTTATATAGAGGTTTTGTAGTAATAAATATAAATAGCGCTTTTATTATTTTTATTATACACACCAAATAACAATTTTTGAGTTGATTTTCCAGTAAATTAACTTTTTAAACTATTTAAAGTTCCATAAAAATTATTAAATACATATATATGGATAGATCGCTATATCATGTTAGCGTGTGTGCGTTTCTTTTATTTATGTTTATAGATGGTGGTGTAAGATGAAGTATATAATTTTAAGATATCCTGAATCAGTTTTCAAGTACCTTTACTATTATCTTATTTCTTTATCCTTTCCCTCTTCCCTTGTCCCTTCTTTAATTTTAATATTTTCATATCTTTGAAGATGAAAATGACAGATGAAAGAAATACTTGAGAGATTGTTACATCATATTATATATCTTAAGCTCCTTTGATAACACAACAACATGAATATTTTATGTTTTGATGATGAAAGTATGATTAATGGATAATAGCTTGGAAAAAATCATGTCATCCAGTTTACCTTATAAAATATTTTACTATTATCAGAAAATATTCTATCATACTCTAATCTTCTATAGTTCTAATGTCTTCTAAATATTGCAATTACTGTTTCACATTAATTTAAAGATATTTTAAGGTAATAATTACTAACGATTTATAAACGATTGCGCATAATCTTATTTAGGTTGTGAAACAGATGTTGTTTGTGAGGAACAAATTTACTACTTTTAACGGCATCAAAAACAAAATATGTGTATATTTATTACGTTTATTAAATTTTTTTTAAATTATAAAAGCCAACTATCAAGTAAATTATTTTTATTTTTCTCCTTTTGAAAAAAAGAAATTTTTAATTTTTATTTTATTTATCCAGTATTATAAAGTTAAGAATTTATTTTTAAATTTGAAAATATAGATGTATTTTGAAATAGGGGTAAAAAATAAGAGAAACTAGTGGAGTGTAAAGTTTATTATTATGATATATTTTGTGATAAGAATTTCATAAAAATTAACATAAAATATGATGAATCAGTAATATTTCTGCATTTATAAAATCCTAGAATAGTTATATTTGTTAAGGAACCTTCTGTACTTCAATACCATCTGTTATAATACTATTAACAACATAAAATATGTTTATTATTACAAATACAATATTTTCCAAAAATGCTATTATACTATAATGTTTTGGGAAAAGTTTATTTAAACTTAACCACTTTAAAATTTTACTGTTTTCATAAGCTTATAAAATTTATATTAAAAATTTTTCTATTAAAATTACTAACTAATACTATCTATTTTATTTATAAATGGTAAAAATAATTGATAAAAGTAAGGAGTTATTATTATTATTGTTATTTATAAATGATAATAATAAGATAATAGTGAGAATATTTTTATCCTTTTAACTATATATATAAAATTAAAAAGACAGTCTTTAAAATATTTATCTTTTTATTGTATTATTATATTTATACATATATTATTTTATGTAAACTTTTCTATATCAAAATAAAAAGATATATATTTATGTAGAAGTGTATATGTATCAAAAAGAGGATACAAAAGAAGATTTTGTGTGACCTAAACACAACATATCTCTAGAGGATAACTTTTTAGAAACTGTTAGAAATTATATATTTTGTAGATTGAGTGTGCATGAACACAGGAGGGAGATAGGTTCTGAAAATATGGTCTTATATAAAAAAGAATAGAAAAAGTAGGATGATATTTAAATAATTTTGTTATGTAAGAAAAGATGCTTGATATTTATAAAATTAACTTTATTTAAATTATTTTTTATTTCATTTATCTTTATCACATTATATTTATTATTTTCCTTTCTCTTAGGACATTTTAATTTTATTGAATGTTATCTATGAAATTAACAGTGAAATGGATGAAAACCAGGTTATAATTACATGTTTACTTTAATCACCCTTTTCTTGTAACTTTTTATTTCATTTTATTTGTAAAAGTGTGATTTTTAATAAAACTGACATATTTATATTCAAAGTTAAAACAAAAATGAAATGTTAAATATCTTTCATCAATTAACTTTTTTACACTCTTTCTTCTAATTCATTGTACTTTAATGTATAAGAGTGCAATGTGTATATTATATTTAAAAATTTTATTTATTTAAAAAAGTTTAAGACTTTGTATGCAAAAAATCTTTTTTTTAATTGTAATTATATGGTAATTATAGTTCAATTTTCTAGAAGATTAGTTAAACAGATAAGATATTCAATTTATTTAATGAAATTTTCTTAAAACACTTTCTTTAAGAATGTTGATTTTTTAAGGAATGAAGGAAATTTAATACAAATATTTTTGATTAATTATCTGAAAATTGTAACACTATTTATGTATTTTAATATTTTTTAGTCAAAGTCATCTAATTAATATTTAATAATTCATTTCCTGGTATAATAGTTATTCAAGACAACCAACTACATCCACAATTCACCTCCTTCTTTTTTCTCCACAACCCTCATACATCATCTTTTAATAATATACTAACTGAAAATGGAATATTTACAAGGGCGTCTGTAGAAAAATTTAAGTCCTCATTATAGTGACCTGTAATCCTCTACTCATATTGGGTCTTCTTTCTGAAAAGTTTTGTCTTTTTATAAATGATTAGATAGCATGTAGAAAATGTTGTTATTTGAGAGAGCGGGTGATAATTTAAATATCTATATTTAATGGTATATATTTTAACTATAAAATTATGGAAAGTGAAAATATTATGAAAATAATATCATTTTGTACTTTTATATAATATTTCCTTGAATATTATTATAAAAAATTTCTATCCTTTTTGATTGTGATATCTTTTCACACCTTTAAGTGATGCCTTAAGTTATAATATTAGATTACATTTAGAGTGATATAAAATTTTAAATGTTATATTTAATATAGTTTTTTGTGGTTAAAAAATGATTAATGATTATTGAGATGTGTAAGGGTAATTGTAGGATTTGTTAATTAAAATAAAACTTAATTACAACAAATATGATTGTCATAATTATATAGAAAGGTATTTTAAAGTATGACGTAAAAAAATGAAAGAAGAACTATAAATCTATTCTAAAAATTAACTATATTTTTTCCACAATAAAATATATTTTTTGGGAATGATAAATTTTGACTCTGTTAAACCATTATCTACTTTCTATTGTTTTATCTACATGTTTTTATGGTTAGTCTCATTATAGAGGGAGATGATATAGTAATAATATTATATGTAATAATAAAGAGCAATTTTTTATAATAATTACATTTTTTCTATCTTCAGTAAAGATATCTTTTGTTAAGAATTGAAAATAATAAAAAAGATATAAATTATTCTTATTTTATTATTCCAACACAAAGGGTGTGATAATTATACATTTTATTGAAAATATTTAATATATTTATTTGTAATATTTTTAAATGAATATAGATACTTTAGAATAAAAGTATACTTTAAATATTATAATCATTAATCAACTGAAAACTCTTTAACCAATAGCCAAAATTAGTATCATAAATCTTTTTTATTTTGATCTAAGATTCAGGTAAGTTATTGAGAGTGATAATATATATTATATTGCAACAAAGATTTCTACTTATATAAAAAGAGTGAAATTTATTTAATCTTTAAAAATTTGACCAACTTTTTATATTTCTAAAAGTTTTAATATGTTCAAAAGATGTTGTGTAGTAAAAAAAATCAATCTAATAGCTTATTATATTAAATTTTTAAAATTGCAATAAAAATCATTATAATAATCTTTTGGGATGTTTTGTTTTGATTAGTATAAAGTATTTATTACCAAATGTAAAAGATGAGATGATAATTATAAGCTATAAATCTAATTTATTTTATGATTACCAATAATTCTACTCTATTATTGTTTCATTCCAATTTTACTTTATTATACTCATATTTACCTCATGTTTAATGTTTATCTACTACTACAATATTAATTAACTATTCATATATCTTTTTAATTATACTATGGAGGGAAGTTTATCAAAAAATCGAGTAACCGTTTAAGAGAAATTATAATGATATGAATTTAAACCTACCAAATTATTATCTTCACAACTCTTTATAAATGTCATATATCTTTTTCCTATAATTTAGATATTAATTAGCTTGAAGAAGATAAAAGAATTTGTTTAAAATCAAATCAACAATTCTTCTTACCTCTGGTCATTTTGTAAAAAGTCTTCTTGTATCTTAAGCACAAATTAATAAAAAGGACTATTGTCTGGTAATCTATTAAATGATAATTGTTCCCCTATAGTTCATATATTATTAAGAGTTATTACAAGTGATAAGTGAGTCTCCTAGCGATAACATTATCATTCTCCTCCTGGTGGTAAATGTTGCCCTTTATATTTTGATATCCCTACTTCTTAAAACATATCATCTGATGATATATAGCGATTTTTCTTCTCTTTTAACATTATCCCAAATATTTTATCATTTTTATACTTATCATTATTATATCTATTATAAAGACAAAACTACTAATGTGTTTTTATTATCCAAATACTTTTTTTTACAAATATCATTTAGTTTACATATAGTATTTCTTTTATCTTATATGTAGATTAAACAAATAGATATAATTTGTTTATATTTTAAAATTAAGGGAAAAAAAGAAAAAGTACTTTTGCCTTTTTATCAATTATTACTGTAATTTTCTATTCATACACTTTTGTGTTTCATTATAAAAGATATTCGGTACCTTTTATGATAATTATATGATAAAAAAGAGCCGAATGAATGTATGTTGATATAAGATTATATAAAAAATATTTTATTAAACAAAGAGACTTTGATTTTTAAAATTTTTAATTACTTTTAATTGAAATTAAATTTCTTTGTACCAAATAATCAACTATTATGTTGTATAAACAAAAATTATTATTCATGATTTGTAATTTAACTTTTCTCAACTAATATTTTTTTTTTGTTATATTAGTTATTATTTTTAAATAAAACAGAAATTTTTCAATGTTTTCGTTTTATTAATTTCAATTATTTCAACCTTTTTATTGTGTCTACAACTAAAAATAAAGCATATGTATATTCAATGAAAAAATAGTGTCCAAAATATTATAAACTTATTTTTATTTATTGTTAATATTTGTTATTAATACAAAAATAATCTTTCCCTCATAACATATATATCCTGATTACGTAATCAAACTTGAAAATAAAAATAATGAGAGAGAGAAGTAAGTTGTTAGATGTTAACCTCTTAAGGAGTAAGATTCATTCCTGACTACAACATAGTCAGAAAACCATCATTATATATAACTTAACATCCTTAAGTACTGATTTCTATCACATCAATTCATTAACTCTTTCCTCTTTGTTTTGCCAATCATCATTGAAATAAAAGAGAGATATGGAAGAGGGAGAGTGAACAAATTAACATTTGATTGCATTAACTTTTAAATTTATATTAACTAGTAACAAATTATAGATAGTGATTATTTAATTGTAAAAGGATTTAACATCATCATAATTTCATTTTCTCCTCCCCCTTAACTGTATTCCTTTTTTAAATTATATTTTAAGATTGTTAAAGTACTTGGCGAATAACTTTTACTATAATATTACGGATTCTTCTTCTTTTTTATGTTAAAATTCTTAAAAAACATTTTATTAAATAAAAATGTTTTTTTGTTAATTTTTATATTCATAAACAAAAATAACTATTACAAACAAAAACTTCATTGTACTATAGTTTGTTTCCACCATTATTATCATGAAAAAAGGTATGTTATTTTTACTTTTTGAGTATCTAATAGTATAATACATTATCTATCAATTTTATTTAATTTAGATTATTTATTTTTACTTATTCTATAATTATAGAAATCTTAAGACATATTTTTTGTTAATAAAGATGTTATTAGTTTGTTGTGAATAAGAAAAATTACACCAATTATGAGTTTATAGATAAAATTTTGTAAAACTACAATACTAGTTAATTTTAGTTTGTTCTATCCTTTTGTTAGCCATAATATTTATATCATTATTAAAATAGTTTTGATTTACATTATAATGACATATTTTATATTTGCAAAATATGCCAAATATTTCTTATCAATGAGAATAGGCAATATTAGTTCTTTATAATTTAATGATGTTGTTAAACTTCTAAAGACTAAATAATATTGATGTGATATTCTAATATTAATATTGCTAATTTATTAAATATCTTGACCCAATATGAATTATATATAATCAAATCCCTTAATATATAAATTTCTAATTTTTTTTATTATCATCCCTTCTTTTCGTATTACTATTTTACTATAAAAAGTATTTTTAACTTTCCTATAACTTAATTTATTATTTGGTATTATACAAAAAGTCAAGTTAATGAATAGAATAAATTTCTCATTTTCATTTATTTTGTTTCTCTTTATTATCACACTTTTTTTTTATTTTTTAAATTTTTAATGTTTTGGATTTGATATATATTTCTTAGAAAGGAGTAATTTTACCTATTTTATAAAATTATATTTTAATAATAATTAATGGAAGGCTCCACTTTTACACTTTCTTAAATTAAATATCCATGAATGAGATATTTTAAAGATGTACTTAAATTTATTTTAAATTTTACTGAATCATTTATATATATTATTTTTTTAATTATAATTTTGACGCTTTAAAAATAACGTTAAATATAAAATCTTTTCACATTATACATATGAATAAAAAGAAATTTATTTCAATTTTTATTGTTCACCTTAAATAATTATTTTTAATAAAATTTTTTATTGTTTTTTACTCTCCATGCAAGTGATACTTTTAGGGAATAATTTAATTCTTTTACATATCTTTTAAAATATTTTAAGGAATTCTCTCAAGCGTTATATCCTCAAGATATGTGCAAGGATAAAAAAACATTACGCTTTTAAACATGTTTCTAAAAATTTCCAATTCTTGAGTTAAATTAATATTACAAATTTTTGGAGAGTACTTTTAATATTATGACTTAATATTTATCAAAAAATAAATATTTATTACTTGATTTAATTTCTTTTAACCTTTGAAGAAATGTGATAAGAAAAAAGTTGTTTAATCAGAAGTTTTGTCTTTTTTATATTATGAGATCAGTTTTTTGAGTTTTGTTTATTTTATCAAAAGTATTTTTAAATGATACTTTAGTTTTTGGAAAATTAAAAGATCTAATACTAGTTGCTTTCATCAATGTTGTATAAATAATACCCGTCATGTTTTCTTCCCCAATTTCTTTATATATTCTATTTCATACTTCTTTAAAACACACAAATAATATAAAGATTATTATTTAAAATATCATCCTTAAATTTGTACTTCTAATAATCATATTTTACTACATTTCTAATTATCCAAAACCTCATACTCATTAAAGTATTACCTAACTGTCTAATTTAAATCAGCTACCAGATATGAACTTATCTATATTTAGAGAATTATTATTAAATCGGAAAGTATACAGATTAAATAAACACAATTAGGGGATCCACTTACTGTGGGTACCCAAAACTTTGTTGGAAACACTCTTTTCCTCATAATTAGGTACCACTTGGCATTCTTGAATGACATAAGCTTTGACAGAGTTTATATTTATTTACCAACACCTTTTTGTTATAATTAACTGAACATTAATAAAAGAATATTTTTAATCACAAATATCAAATATTTCATATTTCATTTATATTACATAGCAAATAATAATTTATTAAAGTTTTGTTTTATAATCTTAGATTTTTATCACTTCTATTATAGTGGTGGTTGGAAGAAAAAAATTTGATAAATGTTAGTAGAATTGTAATATAATAATGGATAGTTTAAAAAATATTTATTAATATTTTTAACACTACCTTTTTAAAATCGTATCTTGAATGATAGATGTCTTTATTTAAAGATTGTAAGATGAAAGGAGGAGACAATATGAGAATATTGAAGGGAGGATGTGATGAAAAGGAAGTACATGATTAGAATTGATAAAAGTTTCAAAATTAATATATATTTTTTATAATTATTATATTATCTTATATATGAATAAATATCTTTATATAAAAAGATATATCCTACATATAAAAATTATTTATTCTTTAAAAATTCCTTATTCATAACACTTTTAACTTTTTTTTTTCTATTGATAACTTAATATATTTCATTTTTCAAAATTCAACTATTTCATAAGCAATTTATGAAAAGCTTTTTAATCTTATATATGTTAAGGAATATATATATATTATAAGAAGTTCTCCTAAAAAGGAGAGATGATGAAAGTTTGATAAGGCAAATGAAGAAGATTTATTATTTATTGTTTGTTATATTAAAATATATTGTTATATACTTATAACGAAATTTTACAATTGCTTTAATATAATTCTCTCCTTGTATAAGATTATTTGTATCCTTTTTATTACAGTATTGTGGTTGAGAAGAAATTTTTAGAAAAAAAATAATAAGGTTATTTGTATAGCATTGCAATTTATTCTCTAAATTACCAGCATTTAATTCATAGTATATCTTTAATTTTATTCCATAAATTACTCACTTTTTTGTTAGAATAGTTTATAAATATTTTGATACAAAAACCAAATATTTCTATTGTAAGTGTTGTAAATTTAAAAAAAAACCTATTAGATGTTTCATCTTATGAGTATTACATAGTTTTAATAAATAAAAATAATGTTTGTCTGTTTTTGTTGTAATTGAGAGAAAGCTTATTAATTTATCTAGAACACATATTATTTTAAAGACCATATAAATTTATACATATCTATAACTGATTAAAACATTAATAGTAATATATTTATAAAAACGTCTGTTCAAGTTTTATGTTAATAACTTTAAAGTAATTTATCTAACGTATATATGAGATGTTATGGAATGTATATTTAAGTTTATTCTTATTAAATGATCTATTAATAATTTAATTTTTATACCCTCTGTTCGCGGCATTTTATTAGAGTATATATATTTGTTGTATCAATGATAGTTAGTTGTAGAAGTATGATAAATGTACTTCAATAAGATGAAGTGGATAGAAAATTTCTTTTATAACTGTAACAAGTTGTTTTTTTAAACTTTTATTTTATTTCCGTATTATCTTTTTAAATTTACTCTTATCTTAATTTTTTTTACTTATTTTTAGATATACCTTTAAAACTAATAATAAATTTAAATTCATTAGTATATCTACTTTTTTTAATTTATCCTGCTTCGTATATTAGTTGCTGAAGATGATTAAATTCACGAGAATAAAATTTATATATTCGTTTTTACTTATAATATTATACCTTTTTAATACATCACATGGAATTGTTCGTGAATCTAGGAAGGTTCAGAGAATTGTTGAAGGACCTGTAAATACAACTGTTTATGTTGGTGATACTGTTTCTCTAAAGTGTCGCGTTGAAAATCAAGTAAGTTTTCATTATCACTTTTTTTAATTAAAATTTTAATTTTTAGGAAGGAACTGTTCAATGGCTTCTTGAAGGATTTGGTTTAGGAACAGAGAGAGAGTTACCGATGTTTAAACAATTTAAGATGGTTGGAAGCCCAATGAGTGGAGAGTACGATTTGCTGATAACAAATGTTACAGGATGGGAGGATGGTTTTTATGAATGTCAAGTTACATCATCAAAAGATAGTGACAATTTTGAGAAAACAAAACCAGCTTATTTAGAAGTTCTTAAAACTCCGGATGATTATGGTATTTATGATAAACAAAATCCAGGTAAAAAACATAAGAATGGAGATTTTGTTTTCACTAAAGAAGGAATTCCATTGGAGGAGACATGTTTTGTAGGAAAAATCTCATCCACCACCAAAATTGTATTGGGCAATAACAAAGTCAGGAACACTTAATAGTATTCTTTCATGGATTGGTGATGAGGTACCAGATTTAATATATGACAAATATTTTAGAAATTCAACAATACCATTTCAAAGTGGAACAATTAAAGGAAATTCAACATTCGATAGAATGAAACAATTTACAACATTTAGTAAAGTTACAACAATGATTGATCCAAAATATGATGGTATGAAATTATCATGCATTATTATTCACCAAACATACAATGAACCACAACTATCATCAGTTACCTTAAATCTTTTATATAAACCAATAGTGTCAGTAACAATTGATAGTGAAAATGAATCATTAAAACAAGGTGATGAGGTTAGACTTATATGTAATGTTAATGCAAAACCAGAATCAGACGGTAAATATACATGGTATCATAATAATGAATTATTAAAAAAAGCAACAAAAAAAGTTTTATACATTGAACATCTAATACCCGATGATCATAATTCACGTTTTACGTGTCGTACAAGTAATGCACTTGGTGTTGGTTCTGGTACAATCCAATTAAATGTTTCATATGAACCAAAATTTACTAGTACATCACAGGTAATGATTGTACATCAAAATGACCAAGCAACATTTTCTTGTGAAACACATGGTAATCCACAACCAAAAATATTTTGGAGAAAATCTGGTGATGGGCAAATTATATATGAAGGCGTAAATTTTACAATTAATGATGTACAGAAATGGCAGACAGGTGAATATGAGTGTGTTGCAATGAATAAAGGTTTTGATCCTGTAATATTATCACATAATTTATTTATTGAGGGTGATCTACAGGTACGTGCAAATGAAACTATATATGTTGATTCTGAGTCGACTGGTACATTATCATGTGAATTTCACGGTTACCCAAAACCAAGAGATATTATATGGACATTTAATGGACAAAATATAGTTACTGGAAGGCCAAGTAAAAGATTTAATGTTGTTCAGGTTGAAAAAAATTATGGCGTTGAGAGTAAATTGGTTATTTATGATGTTGAAGGAAAAGACTTAGGTAATTACAATTGTTCAGCATCAACAATGTATACAACAATCTCAGCAACTATGTCACTTCGTTCACATAGTGTTATTTATAAAATATCAGGATTGATAAAGAAAATTGATTCAGATATTTTGTTGACACTATTGATAATCTTAGTTTGTGGAATTCTTTTGCCATGTATTCTTGGGATGTTATATTGTTTCTATAACAAGAGATATAAGAAAAGGAAATCAGTATATCGTTTAGGAAGTAAGAAACATATTGGTGATATACAAGTAGAATGTGCAGCAATAGATGATGTTAATTTTGCTTCTGTGGAGTTATTACATAATGAAAGAAGTAATTCAAATGGTGGATTAATTTACAATAAAGTTTATGAATCAATAAATCAAAATAATCCAGATTTAGATTATAATGCTAGTTATGAAAAGGGTTCATATCAAACTGGATATCCAGTAACATTTATAACAACAGATTCAAATTCAAGTCAAGCAACAACTGTTTTAAGGTATGATGGTTATGGTAATAATATAACAACATTTTGTGGTGGTGATAAGAACGATTTTATGTCTATGGAACCATTAAGAGAAATAATAACACCAGATAATGAAAGTGGTACACCATTATTAAGTGCTTGTGTAGATAATAATGGTAATTCAAGAGATAGTCCTGTAAGTAGAATTTCTACACACGTGTAAGTCAATATTTCGGGAAAATATTTTCTAGGTTTATCATTATTAATTATAAACACACGCACTTATTATACAACTATTTAATTACATAGTAATATAATTATTTTTGTTATTAAATGAAAGAAAAAGAGATATCCTTGTTTGTTTTAGCAAACTTGTTGCACTTATTTGAAGCCTTAAAAAGAAGTTTCAAGTCACAAAAGATTTATTTAAACATCACAATCATTGTGTTGAGGAGTTTAAGTTTTGTTATGAACGGTGAAAGTATGGAGATTGAAACTTTTTTTAAATTTTTATTATTTTTTTTATTAATACGTTTGTAAATCTTTTGAGTACTTTATTATTCAATAAACTTTTAAATAATAATCATTATTTGTTTATATTTTCATTTGTAAGTTTGATAAGGTTATCTTTATTATAAATTTTTTGATATATTAAAAAAGTTAAAAATACTAAAAAAATCTATATATATTCCGTTATTTACCACTTATAAACACTTAATCATTTTTAACGTCTAACAAAGTGTCAAATTTTACTTTAAAAACAATCTATATTTTTTTTGAAGATTCTGTACATTGTTTTTATAAAAATCTGTGAACTAAATTATTACTATTTATATGTCGTTAAGTATTTTAATAGTCATAATTTATTATTGTAAATGTTTCATTATCTTTTTTTATATTGAGTACATCTTCTATAAGTTATCTTATTTAAAAATATTTAATGCTATTATAGGTATACCCTTTAAGGTGTTGATGGTATAAAGTTCCAAGCATAAAAGAGGTAGAAATATCATGTTTTTGTATTCTGAGATCTTATTCTTTTTAGTTAATACTACTACAATAGGGATAAGTTTTATTCAAGAAAGATCTAATAATTTGTTAAATTAATTTCAGAAAAACTAATAGTAGTATTTATGAAAATCCCCAAGTTGGTTATTAATAAAAAGTTGTCAACTAAAGAAAAATGATTTATATAGGTGAGTTACGAAATATTAATATATATATATATATAGATATATAGATTTTTAGAAAAAACTTATGAATCCATAGAAAAGGGTACATGAAGTTTCTGCAATAGTGAAAAAAATTATTGTTGGACTACAATGACTTCACTAATAAATAATTTTAATGTATTGAGAATAGGTCTAAGCCAACGGATACAATTAGAAAGGAAGTCACACTTCGAGTTAATTTCTCTTTAGAGTGAAGCTACTTTTAATGTTTGTATATGAATAAAGGAGAATAACCAAGGCTATCAAACATTTTGTTAAATTTCTTACCGGATTTTTTTTAGTTAATTGTCTCATTAATTTTATGGTAAATTTTTTTCTAACTATTAATTTTACTTTATGTCTAATTTTAATTTTGTATTCCTTAAAGTATTATGAATGACATTGATTTATTATAATCATTTTTTCCAAGAAAAAAATTATAATTTATTGGAAAGATGCAAGTAATAATTGATTTCAATATTTTTAGTAAAACTAAAAAAATGTTTTATTAGAATAAATAGTAACTAGAAATTTAGAATTTATTATTCAATGTTTACTAAAAAGAATTGTAAATCTTTATATAATATAGAGGAGTAACGAGTGAGTGTAAATTATTTTGGATATTGAAACTTTTTGATATCTTAATATATGTAACTTTATGCGGTGATTACGAAAAACGCAATATTTTTTTAATCTGAAGTCGCGTTCTTGAGATACAGCTATTTAAAGGTGTTTTGGTGTATTATTCTTGACCCCCTTAGAGTTATTCGTTTTATCTGAAATTTTACAGGTATATAAAGTTTTAAATACTAATATTATAAAAATAAAAAAAGTTAGATTTTTAAGTCCATTCTTGAGATTTTGAACTTTTTTGAAAATTTTTAAAAATTACCTAAAAAAACCTAAATTCTCACATTTTAAAATATTATATCAGGATTCTAAAAAGGAAATTGATAAAAAGAAAAAAGTTAATCTAAGTCTTCCTTTAACTTAAATTTTAATTATAATCTCAAGAAAATCGTATAACTTTAAGTACCATAGATTTTTTGAAAAAAATTTTTCTTAAAAAATTTTGTATGTTTTTTTAAAAAAAGTATGTCAAGATAAAACTTTTGAAATAAAATGTTTTCACAACTTTTATGTAGAATTTATTTCTCTATCAAATGATATATATCATCTTGATTCCTTTATCCGTTTTCGAGATATAAGGAAAAAAGTGATTTTTTAATTTTTTAAAAAAGTGCTTTTTTTTAGTTTCAAGAAAGAGAAAAAGTTTCAATACGTCAATTTTTTTAAATGTCTCGAATTTCCACCCTAGAGAAATTTGTTCCGAACATTTTAAGATATTAATCGTTAATTTATCTCTTTTCATTCTTGAGTTAGTTAAAAAACAAATTAGTCAATTTTTTTTTCTGATTTTTAAGTTTTAAAAAAAAAGTATGCAAAGATGAAACTTTTTCAATATAAAATGCTTACAAAAACTATGTGAAATTTAATTCTCTACCGAATGACATATAGATCGTCTTAATACCACTATCCGCTCTTGAGATTCATTCCATTAAGTATCAAACTTTAAAAATTGCTACTTCTATTTTTCTCCCAATAATGATTTTTCTTTTCAAAATTCCACATATATGTCTAATTTTTAATGCTTATTACATCAAAACATTAAAAATTACCAAAAAATATTTGATTCGTAGAAATATATAAGTTATCGAAAATTCCACTATATATTAGAGGAAAAGTTTACCTTTTGAAATGGTTTTCGCTTTATGTACTTCTTTTTACTAAAATAAATAATTCATTCTAATATGCTGATTAGAAAAAATAAATATTAGTTTCATCTGAATTTTCGTTCTTGAAATAGTCAGTTAAAAGTAAAAGGCAATTTTAAAAATTTCTTAACACAATAACATAACATTTTCCATGCATAATATATAAATAAAATAGAGAATTTGTATGATTTTTGGATACTAGGAATTTAAAATATTATAAAAATTTATTTTTGAATCAAAGTAAGAAATCAACGAATTAATGGAATTATCTAAGAAATATTCTTAACAATTAAACTTAAAAAAATGCTCGAAAATTTATCATATGGCAAAAAGATACATCATCGTTTTTTATTTGATATAAAAATTACTTTAATTTAAATGGTTTTACACGCGACTTATACAAATGCCTAAAAACAATAAATCATTATATCGCGTAAAATAAAATCCACATAATTTATTATATTTTTGTAAGCTGAGATGTTCAATGATACTATCAACTCAAAGTATGAAATAATCTTACTAGACATTACCAAATTATTTGCTAGGTAATTGACTAGGCGTATTTAAATGAAAAAAATAATATATATAAGGTTCGCAAAATAGCATATTTTTACCAAAAAAATAGTTTGTGAAGTTGTATCTTTACAAATCTTCAAAAATTGCTACTATGGAAAATATCAATATATATTAGAGAAAAAAATTTTGTTCAAAAATTATTTCGATTTTGAAAGTTTTGATATATTAATATATATAGTACTTTAAAAATCTTAACAAACTGTAGAATATCATATCATTCTTAAGTCTTATTTTTAAGATATACTCTTTCAAACTTGGAAAAAAGGCAAATATAGCCATCTATCTTTGGTATTTAACATAGTTATTTTGATCTAAAACTTTGGAGAAACATGTAATTTTAGATGTAGAACATGTCTTCAAAAAAGTTTTCGTTTTTATTATTTTGTTCTTGAGATATTGAGATTTCTCAAGAATGCCTTTTTTTAAAGAAATTTTGGGATTTCAAAACGGATTATTTCAGTACAGAATAAAGTTTTCGAAAAACAAAAAAAAATCCATCTGCGAATTTATTTTCTCTACATTTAAAGTATAATTTCAAAAAAATTGATAAAGTTTGAGTATGAGTTTTGTGTTGCAAAGTGATTACAAAAATATTGAAAAAATGAAATTCATGTGTTTATTCAAAAATAAATATTTAAAAACTTCTTAATTTCATATAGCTTTATTTACAACGTTTTTGCAGCAAAACATTCTTTATCAAATGGTATATATATGAGCTTTATCCGATCATTTATTATCGAGATATTTTTAATTATATTTTATCTGTTTTTTTTGAAAAAAATTTTTCTTCATTCTTTTTTAAAAAAAATTTTAGAAAATGAACATGTATTAGCACAATCTCAAAATTGTCCGAGGAAACCTTTCTGCGCATATTATGAGATATTAATGATAAAAATTATTCTAATCTATTCTTGAGATAATTTGAAATAACCTATGAAAATTTTCAAGATTTTTTGCTCAGTAACGTTTTCTTAACATGTATAATAGGAAAATTTTTAAATTTCAAACTAATTATTGAGATAAATAATAAAGAAAACCAAGAAACGCAACTTTTAGAGGAATAAAAATAGCAATGTAATAATCAAAAAGGCTTTGTAACTAAATCTTAAATTACTTTCAAAAATAAATATTCATTTGTAAGTAAGAAATAAGAAAACAATGCTTATATAAAAATTTTAATATTATATAAACACATTTTTTCCTCTATAAATATATACGTAGAGAGGAGAAATTAAGACAAAAAAACTTTAAA
Organism: Strongyloides venezuelensis; assembly: GCA_963280985.1. Taxonomy (NCBI): domain Eukaryota; kingdom Metazoa; phylum Nematoda; class Chromadorea; order Rhabditida; family Strongyloididae; genus Strongyloides; species Strongyloides venezuelensis. The sequence continues at coordinate 5,618,906 of CAUJLX010000001.1, read as the reverse complement.
TTTCTTTCAAAGTATTTTTAAGAAAACGAAATTAAAAACATGTAGAAATCACCTCAATACGAAGTTGCATTTTTAAAATATATGAATGTAAAGGTACCAAATATTAAACATATATTATTAATTGTTTTAATAGTTTATATTATACACATAGATGTAATTTTAAATGTTTATTGCCTATAACTATAAAATTAATTAAAAAAGGTCTAATTATTGAGAATTATTAAGTAATCGAAAATTCCCCTTTACTTTAAAAAAGAAGTTTACCTCTTAAAAGGAGTTAATTTGTATTCACTTTTTGAAATTAGAGTAAAATTATATTTCAAGATTCTGATAAAAAAATAAATATTAACTTTATTTGAATTTTTCCTTTTGAGATGCATATATTTAAGTGAGAATAATATTGAAATTTGTAAACCCCCCAAAATAAAAATTTACAAGAACAACTTATTCTTTTAAAGAAAATAAAAAAACAAATGTTCGTAAAAATCATTGGATTAATTGTTTTAAACAAATTTAAATATCAATTTATATTCCTAAAAATATAGTATACAGGATAGATGAAAAAATTAATTATTATTTAATTATATGTAACTTTTATGTCAATTAAAAGTTTTTTTAGTCAATACAAGATATGATAATTGTTAAGAAATAATAAAAAATATTAAAATCAAATTATATTTGGTTACTTGAGATTTAATAAAATTTTTTTTGAATACCATACATTCTAGAATAGAATAGATTTTCTTTCAAAATCTTTTTATGTTAAAATGATCTAAACTAAAATGTTTAAAAGTGCCGCAATATAGCTACGCTCAGTTAAAATTTCTAAAAATTGTTTACAAATTTATGATATAGCGAGACCATCCTTATTTTTAAAAAAATGTAAAAGTATCTAAATGTTTTGCTATGCTTTGTAAAAATCAGAAAAAAAATTAAACTAAATTTCGAAGTCGAAATTATTCATAAATGCATTTTAGAAGTAAATTTTGTAGTATGTTATTAAAAAACATCACCAATACTTTGATTTGAATATATTTTTATTTTTTTAAAGCCTAGATAAATTTTTTAATACGAAAAGTTTCCGAGTAATTATTTTGATTTATTTTTAATCTTATCAACTTAGAGAAACAGAACAATATTTTTATCATTTTAAATATATTAGAAATTTGTATTTTAATTTATAGAATACATATTTTAAAGTTTTTTTTTCAAAACAAAATAAAACAAAAGAAGAAGTATCCATTAAATTGGTGGAATTGTATTTTATTATGTAACCAAAATGTGAAATTACAAAATAACAATCGCTAAAATTAAATATTATCAGTTAAATAATTATGAAATACTCATGACTAGCGTTAAGCATTATTAATATTTTAAAAAATTAACCAAACTTAAAACTAATCTGTACTTTGAATTTATATTATATTTAATAACTTACAACTTGCATTTTTAAACTAATTAAAATTTAATGTAAACGATATTTTTAATTTTTATTTCTTTATTGAAGAATTGTAAAAAATTGTTCAAACTTAGAATCCCAAATGGGTCTACAATCATAAAGATATGTAATAAAACAATTTTGATAAAATATGTTTTTATAAACTTTTAAAACTCAAAAATCTTTAAAATTTTAATAATAATTTTAAACATTGTAAAAACAAATATAATACTTTGAATTTTAAATGTGTGCTACTACAAACCAAAAAATGTTAAAGTTTTTTAAATTTTAAATATTTTAAAAAATTTCTGCATGTAGCGACGAGCACAGCGAATTTCTAGTCATGGAAAAAAGGCTAGCCCTGCGGGCAAGCAGTGACGAGCGAAGCGAGGCTACTGCTTGTATTTATTTTATAAAATAAGATACAAAAAACAAATTTTTATAAGTCGTCAAATCTTTGTTCCACAATAATATAAAGCTAAAAATTATATTTGTAATCCCAGAGATTCCTCCTGATAGAAAGAGATCTCCGGAATTGGGTTTTTAGATTAGAAGAGAACAACAAATATATATGTATCTTTTATTATATTATAAGGAAAGGGTTAACAAGAAAGTTTGTATATTTAAGAAGTCTCCTGTATATAAGAGAACATCTCTTATATACGTGTTTTGGAGCGTATCCGACACAACTGTCGGATAACATATTTTAACACTAGAACAATATAAATAATCACGGAAAATTTAGTTGTTTTTTTTAATTACAATATTTATTTTCAAGTATAAATAGTTTTTCTTTTAATTTAATAAATTTAAAGTGGTATAAATATAATTGAGTTATTTGAAAATGTATCAGCAAAATGAGTTCTATATAGTATTTAACAATTTATATACTATTAGCTGTTTAGTTCAGTTTCCAAGAATATACTTCTGAAAATTCTCTTCCTCTTGAAACTCCTTCCGCTCTAGAAAATTCTTCATTATCTGAAAAACATTCTCAATCTGAAAATGAATTAATGAAGTTAAATGATAAAGGTGAAAGTAGATTACCTATTAAAATAGAGGGACAAAATGTTGAGGAAAATTTAGAACAATCTAGTTTAAATTCTCAAGAAAAAATAGGTAACAAAGAAGAAGGTTGTAGTAATGAAGAAAGATCCTTACTTGGTGATCTACCAAAAGTTGATACATAGGCTAAAGAAAATGAAGAAACAATGGAATTATCTACTCATAATTCGGAAAGTGATGTTGATAAAAATGAAAATAATAATTTATCAACTGTTGACAAACAAATTTTAGAAACCACAGATCTCAATAATTAGCCTGATTCAAATTCTATTAATGTTGTTGAAGTCGTATCAGACTCTAATGTTGGTGAAAATAAATTTTTGAAATATTTTGTAAATAATTAATTCTATAATTATAATTTTTTAGAATAATGTAAAAAATACGTTAAGCCAATCAATCGGAAAAGCAAAAATGCAGCAAAACATTTTCTTTAAAAGAGTAAAAGTAAAATTTGCGGTTTCTCTAAAATGTTAACAAATCGTTTTTAGTAGATTTTTTGGAAAAAAAAATTCTAGAGAATTCGTTTTAAATAATGGTAGTAGAGAAAAAGATAATTTATTGCAGCCTCTGTAAGTTATAATAAAAAAATTTTAATTTTTTCTTAGGCAAATGGACTTGGAAGTGATATTGTCAAAACAGCCAAACAAATTGTAAATTGTAAAAAAAATTTGTTAAAGAATAAAAATCTTTGAATTGGATTAGTTGAAGATGAATATTAAAATTTTACATTGAACGATATTCATAACATAATCTTTAATTGATGAAACTATTTTTAAATAAGTTCACAATATATATATAAACTATAAAATAATAATTTTATTATGCTTATGTAAAATATTAGTATTTAATCATTCTTTAATAAATTATAATTATAAAAATTGAATTTCTTTTCACAAATAACTCAAAGACTTACACTCAAAATTAATTTTTGGTTTCAATACTACTTTGCATAATATTTAAAAATAATATTAATTAATAAGATTAAATTCCTTAAAAAGTTGTATAAAACTTTTTTTCTTCATAACATTTAACCAACAACTCTTCTATGTAAAATCAACTGTTTACAGATATTCAATTGAAAGAATTTTATAAATTCCTTATTTTCATTTTTTCTGACTCTAAACAGCAGAATTTTACTAAAATTCTGCTTGATTATTGCTTATAAATCTAAAATATACCCATAATCATACAGATAAGTTCATATTTTGTATCTATACTGCAGATAGTACTTGATGAGCACTATGTATAAACTTGTATAGTAAACTTCTTATTTGGTTCAACGAAACAACGTTTTTTCTATTTATTTTTATATAAAGTTTTCAAAATTCATCATACTTAGCCACCATAAATAACATTCAAAAGAAATGATTTAAAAACGCTATTTAATTATTATATCATTAATTTTTAACTATTTTAATGTTTGTATATTTATATATTTGAAATAATTATCCAGTTTTTAAAACAAAGATTATAGATTTTTAGTATTTATGGACAACATTTGTATTATAAAAGAAAACAAATATAAAAGATAGACATTTTTATTAATAAAAACTATAAATTAGTTATAACATGATATATTTAATCATAAAAAAATCGTTAGTTATTCGTTACTATAAATTTATTATATTTGAATCAAAACATTGCAAAATTTCTTTCTTATAATCAAACCCAGAATAGATGCATATAATAAAGTTAATCGAAAAAAAATATTAACAAAACGTGCTTTGCAAAGTACTTAGCTATCTTTCTATTTTTGACTGTTAAATACAGTTTTCAAAAATCTTCATTCTCTGAAACCAAAACTATTGAAGTTGATCCTTTAACAACAACAGAATCAAATGAAAATTTACCACTCGTTAATGGAGAAAGAGTAAAAAAATGTTTTTTAAATTATTTAAAACAAGGAACTAGAGATGTAAATAAAAAAATGAAAAGTTTTTTTAAAACTTATTTCAGTAAAGGTGGCATTAGGAACAATTCAATATGTTAATCAGTTTTTAATTAATTTTTTTTCTAGAAAAAAGCGGAAGATAAAATAAATGATGTAATTACCAAAAGTGAAAAAGCATTTAAAAGGTTTGAAAAGAAAGGTAAAGACACTGTTAAAGGATTATTTAAAAAAACGAAAATCATATTTAACGGCAAATGGGAGTAATAGAAATAAAGGATTCATTATCGAAAAAGTTGTAAGTTATAATAAAATAATTTTAATTTTTTAAACCAGTTTTATCGGCAGAAAAGTAGGAAGACATATGGGTAAGCTTGGAAAGAAACTAATAGGAAAATTAGACTCAAAAACTTTTAAAATAATATAATCATAGACGCTATGATGTGAAATGATATTATGTTAAATATTATTATCTTACATCAACTATCAGTCTACATGATAATCTTTTTCAAGCAATTTATTCTAGGTTATTTAAAAATACAGTAGCACAAGCCCGAAGATATATAATTTGATAGTTTTATGTAAAATTCCAATATATTATTATTTTTTAATCAATTTTTGTTATAGATTATAGTTATTTTATTTTATTCATCTATAAAATTACAGAATCGATTTTCGAAATTTAGTCAAATATCTTCTGTTAAGCTATAGAAAGCAGTTTTTTTATTTAATTTATTATTGAAACGTATAGTAACAATTTTAAATACTTATTTGATTTGGGTTAAGTTATCTTAAAATTGATATTTTTACAAAGTTAGTGAATAAGAATTGAGACGTTATTTTTACTTGGACGTGGCTAAAATTGCAATTTTTTTAATATTGATTATTTATTATTTAAGAAACATAATTTCTAAATCATCTTTAAATTGATTTTTTTACAAATACAACTTGATGTTTGATTGATCGAAAACTTACGTATTCAATAATTCACAAATACACAAAAAATTTTTTTGCCATTTTTTAAAACAAAAAAAATTGTTAAATAGTACTCAAAAAAAAACAAAGGAATGCATTTTTTATAAAATTGTATAGTGTGTAAATTTTTTGATGTTAGAAAAATGCATATTTTGCGATTCAAACAAAAATAACTTTTCTAATTTTACCTGTTTAATTTTAAAAAATATATTATGAAATCTTTAAATTTTACTGTAATTTCTAGGAGATTAGAAAATAATTTAACAAACATTGAATCTATTAAAGACGAAGAAAATTTTTTCTGTCATATTTCAAACAAAACGACAAACATATCAAATAGCACTCATAAAAAACAAAGAAATACATTTTTCTTTTAAATTGTAATGTATATATAAATTTTTGAATTTTTTTAATTATTTAAGATATTTCTGCATGTGCCTTTTGCATTTTTTTATTAATAACACATACACATTAAAAGCAATTTTAAAATTCATATTTTTGCCAATTTTTGTCACAGATGTTTAAAAAATGACATCAATTATGACAAAAAATTTTTCTGTGTAATGCTTTTTAATAAACATAAAAAAGAAACATGTGTTTGGATAACATGTAATAATTTTTTTCCACCTACTAAAATTCGAATATTTAATTCACCAATAGTCTTACCACAATTACTTGATATATGAAGATTAAAGCAATAATAATAAAATTATTAAATAGCTTGCTATTTTCTTATTATATTATTTTTATCTCAAAACATAAAATTTGTTTTTACAAAATAAAGTATTTTGTAAGGCATGTAAACCCCAGAGAAGCTGTGGTAATATTATCCAGCGGAAAGAGAAGACAAATGGGAGGAACGACAACCAGGATAAGACAAGACACTCTTCTTTGCAAAAGGGAGAGATATAAGATAAATATATAGTTTTTGTTGTATTTAGAGATAAGATACTTGACTACTAATAAACGTTTTAATTTTATATACCCAGTGTTAAATTCTACATTTTGGATCCCCTTTAGGGGTCCCCCTGAATCCAACCGGATTACAGGCATAAATATCTCTTAAAATTTGTAATTTTCAGAAGCATAATAAAATTGTTTTTTAACAAAGATAGTATTATAATATTTTCTAATCTATTAATTTCATGTGCTATGGGAGTTAAAAAAACTTTTTAACAGAAAACACCTTAATTTATTTTTTAGCAGTATGCGTTATCCTCTTGATCTAGTATAATAATTTTTTTAATTTTAATATTTAAATGTCATAATAATAATTTCTAAATAAACAATTATTATTGTTTTAAAGAAATCGGAAACAAAAGTAATAAATTTAAGTCTATTGCAGTTAACGACAAAGATAAAAATTTATAATTTGAAGGAAAAATTTAAGGTTAAGGATAAACTTTTATGCAATTGTCCTTGGGTGAAGTTCTTCGTTTAAATATTCGTTTATTCCTTGTTCTTTATAACAGTGACATTCGCTAATTTTGTCATAAGAAAATGAATGTGGTTCTTTGTCACAATATCTATTTTAATTATACGCATAGCATTCACTATCGCAATTTATTAAATCGTAATATTGAGACTCGATTGATATTGTTCTAACAATTACTTTATCGAAAAAAACAATGATATTAATAGTAACAAGTATCAAAATAATATAAATAATCTTCATAATATAAAAAAGAAAGTCGATTAATTTTAAATATTGGGAATTGTTTATAACATATTAAAATTGGATATGTAATCAAAAGAATGGTATTAGGAATTGTATAATTAATATTTTTAATATATACAACATTGAATTAGAAAATTTCCAGCTTTTTTAATGTAAAATATTCTTTGATCATGAAAAATTTAAAAAGATTATTTTATCATACTTATAATAGAAAATAATGTTCATGTGGTTTTTAATATAAAATTAATACTAAAAGCATTTAAACAAAATCGAATGAATCGCATAAAATCGAATCCTTTGTCTACAATACGTATGATGAGGGTTTAAATAATATATATTTTTAATAATTTAATAGCACTTTTATTATTGTTTACATGGACAAAAAAATTAGGAATAATTAATTTTGTAGGTTTAAAAGATTAATTTAAAAAATAACAAAATACTATGACTATTCTTTTAAATTAAATGTACAAAAATGAACAAAAAATGTATTCAAGAATAAAGAAAAAACCCTCAAAATGATAAGAAATGTTAATTTTTTTCTCACAAAAACACATTATTTCTATATTCAACCAGTATTATTTTACTTAAAAAATACAGTATTTTAATAATCAAAAAAGTGATTTATTAGCATATAAAATACATACAATTGTCTTTTATTTGTTATGTCTAATTTAAAAAAAAATTGAATACTAAGATTTATAAGAAACATAACGTTTTTTTGTTTTTACATATTATAATTAAAAACGAAGGAAAAGTTATTTTATAATTATTTGACAAGTGACCCTTCGTTATATTAAATAAAGTTAAACGTTTTTTTTTCTTCAAACATAAAATTTTATTTAAATTAAAGTAACCAACGCAGTTAATAAATCCAATAAAACTATACTGTTATCACAAAACATTATCATTTTTAGAAGAGTTTCAATGACATAAATAGGAGTTAGGTAAGTTTATTTAGTATTATTGATTACTATAAAGCTAATTAGAATAAAATAAATTTTTTTAAATGACAAGACAATTGGAGTAATCAGATATGGTAAATTTTATATCTCAAGAAATAGCTTTTTAATTTTACTTTCTACTAATTTAATATAACTGAAGTTAAAGAAAATAAACCAATATATTTCGTAACAGTTGTTTATTGTCCAGGTAAATTTAAAGATTTTTATGTTTTTAGTAGAAATTTTTCAGAATGTGCAATGCCATTTGAGTATTGTAGAGAAAATTATTTTACACAATCAAATCAAGACATTGTAAAAGATGTAGAAGGAATCATGATAACAGATAATGATGTAGCTGAAGAAAATAAGCATCACAAACATGGAGGTTTAAGAATTAAATGTTGATGTAAATCAACCAAAAATAGTTATGCTTAGAGAGTTTCAATATAAGCAAGTAAATATACAACAACTGTTAAAAATCTTAGTAATTATAAAATTAATTTTAAAGTAGCAATAAAATTCTTTACATCTTAGTTAGTTTGTTTTAGTAGTGTAACAGAACTCGATAAAACTGCTATTCAGGAAGATGATGTTGTTGAGTTATATGATGCCATTCTAGTAAAATGACTTCACATAACTGAAGATGATACAGATGATATTGAAGATAAAAAAAGCAAATTCTTTCTTTCTATTTCTATACTTTAATCGTTTAAAATATAAATAACTTTATTACATTATTCTAACTCAAAAAAATACATTTATTAAAGATTTAAAGATACTGATAGTAAGAAATTTGAGAGAATTCAAACAAAATTTAATCAAAGAAAAAATAGACTTTTCAAATTTGAAGAACAAGAAACTAGTGATGATACTATATAACAGATTGTGATAAAAGTAAAAACTTTATAAAATTTGATAATGATAGAGTATTTCTTTATTGTTAAAAAAAATTATGTCATAATTTACTTTATTATTGAATTTTTGCTTATATAATTAATTTTATAATAAATATACTTTTTTTTTTAATTTTTATAAAATTTAATATTTAATCAGGATCACTAAAAACAACTTTTTTAAACTACAAACATATTTGTTTCATTATCCTTATATGATTTAATAATTAAACAAACAATATTATCTTTTAATAAAGTTGTCACTGGAAAAAGATAGTATCTAAAAATTTATTATATTATAGTTCTTTTTGTTGGTATTTAATAGCCCCTTTTCTAATAGCTTTATAACAACCTCTTGAAAACCTTTAACTTATATTTAATAACATTGACAAAAACAGTTATTTTATAACACACTTGTTTATTTTTTTATAAAAGTATTTTCTGTAATTTTTATTGAATTTAGCAAATCAAAATTTCTTTAAATAAAAAATTATTAAAATTTATCTATATATATCTTGATACTTATACAAAAGTTATACATATATATATGAAAATTGATAGTTTTAAGTTAAATTTTTATTTGATTTATCTGTGATTTCAAAAAAGTTTGCATTATAGGAGTACCTTTTTAAAAATACAATACAGAAGTTAAAATTTTATCTTTAAAATGAGGACATATATTCAAATGAGTTATAATTTAAAAATGATCTTCATTGAGGGTACATGCCTTTAAATATAAGTTTTCAATCAATTATCCGATTAATATATTTTAACTGCAGAAAAATTCATCTTGTGGATTTGGATTTAATAAAAAAATATGCAAAAGTTAAAATTTTACCTTTAAATGAGTGCATATATTTAAATTAGCTATAATTTAAAAATATTCTTCATTTTGATAACCATTCATACTTAATATTGTTTATAAATGATACTATTAACAAATTCACTTTATTTTTTGTTTAAATATTAATTTTCAAATTCAAGAAAAGCACTTGCATATTATGAATAAGATTTTTTAATATAAAAGTTTCTAAATTTCAAGTATTTTTAAAGCTATAATTAAAAAAACCGTTTTTACAAGTTACTTAAAAATTAGTTAATTAGGGCATGATTGTATATTTGTAAAACTACAAAAAATTGAAAAAGTTACAATAATATTAACAGAAAGCTTATTTTTAAATATTTTTTTACTCTAAACAATTGAATTGTTGAATTTTAATAATAGTCATAATATAAAAATAAAAGATAAAAGAAATTGTATTAATATTACTGTTTATTATTATTATTTTTATTATTACTCAACGTTATCTTATGTTAATGATCAACTGATTAATATTCACTTTAAATAATAACTTCTGAATTCATTGATATATATTTGTGTATTCACAATAAGTTTTTGTATTGTAATATGTCTTAACTGTATAAATCTTATAGTTATTTCACATTTCTTATTTTATTAACACGATAACTTTTTATTAAATATGAATTATGTAATAACATGTAATTTAAAAATGATGCTAACTTTCATAAATGACAATTTTATATAATACAATTCCCCAATGTCGAAAAAGTAAAATAGTCAGTGGTGAATAAACGGGCAATCAAGTAGTTAAACACAAAAAAAAATTCTTAATATTTTTAAACAATTTTTATATTTCTAGATTTAGATTTTTACGATAATTACGAAATAACATTAATTTTCAGTATTTACCGTTTATTTTTATGTTATTAATAATTAATTACAGTTAAAAGGGGGTGCATTTTTTACTACTTTTTTATATTGGAACAACGTTTTTTTTAAAATACAGAATATTGCAGTTTGCTAAATAAAATCTATTTTATTTTTTTAAATATTTTATTTTTTATATATTTTATAATACTTTTTTATATTTTTTCTAAATATTTTTTTTAAGATTTTTAATGACCTTTAATTTTGTAAGAAGAAAATACCTAGAAAATCCAAAGATAATGAAAAAAATAAAGGATAATTTAGAGAATCAACTAAGGCTCCAACGTCATCGAGAAGTGATGGAAAACTTCAAAAAAGATGTTGAATCGTTTGGGCTGTATTTAATGGATGAAGTTGCCCGCTCTAGAGCTGCTCCATCTGATTATAACTTTTTACATTCAAAATATGTAAAAGTTGAAGAGGAAAATGAAGGAGGAGGAATAAATATTGATGAAGAAGGAGGAGGAATAAATATTGATGAAGAAGAAGGAGGAATAAATATTGATGAAGAAGAAGAAAAAAAAATTGAGGAAGAAGAAGGAGGAAAAATGATTGAGGAAAAAAGAGCAGGAAAAAAAAATGAGAAAGAAGAAGGAAAGAAAAATGATGAGGAGAGAAAAAAAAGTGAAGAAAAGAGAAAGAGGGGTAGACCCAGAAAAAGAAGGGTCTATCCATGGTTAAACAATCATGGCGGAAAAAAAGAAAAATTTTAAAATTTTTAAAAAGTTTTGTATTAATAAATATTTGTTTTTAATAAATTTTATTTTTAACTTTACAATCTTTAGAAGTAACTTTGCACTTTAGAATTGTTTTAAAACCATCAAGTTTATTGCTAAACCCATAAAAATCAGGAGATGTTTTTCAAATTTTTCAATATATAATAATGACACATTGTTTATTTGAGAAAATTTTTTAAAACTTTTTGAAACACAGCTATATCTTTCTAATATATAAAACATTTTATGTACTGTTTAAATATCAAATTTTAAAGAATTTTTTAAAGAAAATAATGAATAATATCATGTATTTGTAAAATATGAAGCATAAGTATGACAATAATTCTGAAATGTCTTAATATTTTCTATCAAAGTTCTTTCTATATCTTTTACAACATTTTACTTGATTGTGTAGAATAATTTTTTTTACTATGCTTACAACCAAACTTAAAATATTTTAATCTTAATTTAGTCAATTACTCACTGAATAAGAGTTGTTTCTTTATAAGAAAAGATTTAAATATTTTTAATTGTTGTTTTTTATTGTAATTCAAAGAAGTTAAAGAAAGTAAAATATATAACAACATTTTATTAACTATTTAAACTTTTCAACACAATATAAGCATGAATATGAAAGAATTTTTATATAAATTACCACTGATTTATCCTTGAATTTCTTAATCAATCTCCATTATTACATCGATCGGCTCCTGTTAACCGTTTATCATCTTTCCTTGCAAAAGAATGATTTTCTTTTCTTTTATTATCATGTACCTTATAAACATTTTGTTTTTTTATACAATCACAAGACCCGTTTCTCGACTTTTTCAATCTTATTGGTCAATTCTAAAAACTTTTTTTTCCTCAATTGCTCTTTGTTCACTTTGAAACTGATGAGTTAGGATCATTTTTAAAGTCTTGCTGGCTTTCTAAAAAAATAATATACAATCTTAAATCGTAAATTCAAACTTACATCAGCAGATAGATTTAGCTTAACGACACCATTCAATTTCGAATTTATGGTTATTTTAAAAAAATAATATATTGAAGCAAAAAAAGTTAAATGAAATATTTTAATGAAAGTACTTTTAAAGTATTAATGACATTCGTTCAAATATTCATACTCTTTGACCATCTTTTTTAAAACAGTATTAAATCTGATAGATATGTAACATCTAACAGTTCATAGTTATACAAATTTAAAAAATAAATTTTTCAATATGTGACTATATATTTGTGAATATTATACTTTTATATTTCTTACACTTTTCAGTTTAACAAATGATTACTGAAATCATGTCTGAACTAAAATCATAGGTAGAGTTTATATTTACATGTATATGAACTCTACCCCTGTTTTTAAATATAGATGGAGTTTTATTTTACTCAAAATTTCTTTAGTCTCTTTTTTACAACCGATATTATTATCTGGAGATAATTTATGTAATATTAAATTTTTTTAAATATGTTATGTGCCAATAAGAGATACATCAATGCACTTTGACATTGTAAAAGAAATATTTTCGAAAAATTATAAATATTTGTTAATCTAGAAACATCGTAAATTATAAAGTTTATCTAAATTAGCACTTGAGAATCGCATTTTTCAAACTTTTTTGACACTATTAAAGAGATTAAAATTCTATGTAAGAGAGTTTGTATAAGACAAAATTTATAACTTTTTAAAAGTTATAAAAAATAGATCAACGGCGTAATGAATATTTATACATATTTATCTAAAAACATGTATATAGATATATAATTTTAGTTTCAAATAATGTTATAAAGATTAGATAAAAAACAAATGATGAAAAAAAATCGTAAAGATAATATATTTAACTTGTTAAGTTGATTTTTTAAAAAATAAAGCATTATTTAATATTTGTATATACAAAGTTTTAGAAAAATATAATTTGTTTGTAAATTTTATAACATGCATTTGCACAGAAATCTTGTGTACAATTATAATTAATATGCTAGGAAAATATTGAGAAAATCTCCTATCTTTATTAGTAATAGCTATTCCAAAAACACACAAAATAAAGAAATTTTTTAAATTTAAACGTATTCAATATTTTAAAAAACTAAGTAAATTTTTCTATTTCTTTGGTGTCCATTATTAGACAAAAACATTATGTAAAAAAAATGAAAGGAATGTTTCCGCTCATTATTTTTTGTTTAGTAATTTTAAAAACGAAGGGTATATGCATTTACTAATTTTTGACATAAGCATATTATTCTAAAATAGTTATTTATCATATTAACTGTATATACAAAAAAGAAATAAAATACATTTATTTTGTGAAATTTTATATGTGCAAAAATGAGGCCTACGAAAGAATATGCAAAAAAATAATAGTTTGACATAACAGCCTTCGTGAGAGAAGGATTTGATTTTATGTGATCTGATGAAATTCAATCAAATGTCCTACTTGTTAAAAAAATTAATTTTATTCAAAATTCAAAAACTAAAGCAACAACAAAACTTTTTTGACGACGCAAAATATTTGGCTATCACATAAATTTTCTTATTTTTTATAAAAATATATAATGTTTAATAATTTTTCATGAAAATTATCTTTAATGACACCACAAAAAAATTTTGGCTACCAGATATGTAAAACTTCATACAAAAATATAATTTATAGTTTTTCGAACAATTGAAACATCTCAAACAAAATACAGTATTATATCTACAAGTGCTTTTCATTTAAAAAAGTAGTTTCAATCTTAAATAAAATGAAATTCTAATTTTATATGTTAAATTATAATGTAGAAAACAAATTATGTCTTAAAATAGAAACCATATCATAAAAATTAAAAGCTATTTACACACAAAAGAAAAAAAGGACAAAATATGACAAATCTATCTGAAATGCAATAAAATGTTTAACCATTTTGAAATGTCAAAATTTATTTAAATTTTAAAAAAATAAGCGACAAAATTCTACAGCGAAGAACGTAAAATAATGATATTGCGAACACTATCAAATATTAAAAATTAATTAAAAAATTGATATATAACAATTGTATAATTTTTTGTATTATAATTTAATAATAAAGTCTTAAATTAAATGTTTCATTATTTTATTATTTATAGAGTCCAAAAATGGATGAATTAAGTCCAAATGTTGACTGTCAGTTTTGTAATAGAAAAGTTGAAAAATCAAGATATTTGGATGATCTAAGAGATACGTATAAATATGCAGATGATAGATTTTTAAAAGTAATTGTTTGCTCCGTATTTGAGTGTAAAACAAAGGGTAAGCAATATTCTTTTAAAAACTTTAAAATTCATTAGAGAAAATTTTATGTTCTTCATTTTAATCATAGATGTGATAGTAAAAGGTACGTGAATAAAATCAAAATTTAAAACTATCGTTTCGATTGTAATTGTGTTTACAATATAAAAATGTATATATAGTAAAAACAATTTTTATTTTTAAAAATATTATAACTCATTTTCTAAAAATGTTCACAAAAATAAAGAACAAAGATATATTATTTAAAAAAATGATAGCTCATTTTTATGCGATTTCACATTTAGGATAATTGTTGGAGTTTTTATAATGTTAAATAAAATAATAATAAATTTATTTGGTTTGACGACTCTATATAAACGAAAAAACTGATAAAGAATTTTTCTTCTAATGTTGAGAAAAGCTAGTAAACCATTGGATTGAAAAAGAATATTTCATTTAAATTCGAGAAATATTTGTTTTAAATTTTATATAAAATAGACTTTTAATTTTCTAGTTTATAAAAAATGTTTAAACCACTCCTTTGATTTACTGGAAAAAATTTTGTTGTTGATTTTTTTCAATTATTTTTAATAGAATTGTTTATAATAATTTTTCAGTAAACTATGTTTATAAGATATTTTTATGTGTAATTATTATAAAATAAATGATTTTTATAAACCAATATTTAGAAAAAAATAAACTTTAAATGACGAGTATGTAACTTTTTTAACTTTATATAAAAACTTAAACCCATTGTTTTCACCAATATCGTATATTTGCTTTAGAAAATATTAAATGGTTAAAAAAGTTATTTTACATTGATTAAAAATGATACCAATATCTGTAAATCCAAATAGTTACTTTTTTAATGATCTTTATTTCAAAATTAATAACTAAAGCATAAATATAATATAATTCTGTTAATTTATACTATATTTTTTATTTAATAAATAAGATATAAATGTTGTTGTAATTTAACAAATATTGTATTTTTTTCTTTTATCTCTACAAGAAAGTTCTTTTCAAAATATTGGATTTATATTAAATAATTGATATTTATTGATTTTTTAATAATCTATGTTGTTTTCATATGCGAAATAATGCGACAAAATTAGTCACAAATAAAGAAAATTTGAATTTTATTTGGTGGGACAAATTTATTACATTTTTTGCAAATCTGTGTCCTTTTTTTTTCTGTGTAATAATTACAAAATTATTTTTCTAATTTTCATATGCAAAATAATTGCGATAAGATTATTCGCAAATAAAAAAATTTAAATTATTAGGCGAGAGAAATCACTACATTTTGTACTTTTTAGCATCGTTTTTTTATTTTGTATACATAATTATATAATTTTCTCTAATATATTTATTAAGTTTTTAAAAAATAAAGCCTTTTGACTATTTTACAAAAAATAAATAAATTAAAAGTAAACTTATTTAATAGAATCCCACCATTTTTCAATATCCTCATTGATAGAAGAAATCTCAATATCAGTTGATACAGCATCTTCCTCTCTTAAAGTATAATTATGATATGTTGGTGATATTGTTCTAGCTCTCCTAATAGTGTAACTTCGACTGTGTGTATTTATCGCGTTTAGGTGTGATAATGTAAAATTTGAACAATCAATTGTAGTTTTGGATGACGGTAAACTCAATTTTTGTGTTATAAAATGTGCTGAATTATGGATATCACCATCATCCATTTCCCATTCCTCTATTTGATCAAGATTATGTGCTGACAATTGATGATGTAGATGTTTTGATAATCTAACGCTTGTTACTGATATATTTTGTTGCTGATCATGGGGAGAGGAGGATGTTGTTGAAGAGGAAGATAATTTTTTACCTATCATTGAAATTTTGCGAACATTTGAAGAGTTTAAAAATTTTTTAGCTGCATCATTGATAAATTTTTTTGTTTCATTAACATCTGATATCGATTTTCTTCTTTCTTTTAATTTTGCATGGTGTTTTGTTAATTTAGGTGTTGATATATCTGTTAAAATATTGTCAGGTTGTATCACGTCTGTTGATCTTGAATGATACAGATCTGTTTTTACCGATGTTTTACCATACATTGATGTTGACTTATCTGATGAAGAAATTTCAGAACGATTCAGTATTCCAGATACTTGTTTGTTTCCAAGCGGTATAAATTTAGGAAACTCCTCATCATCGTCTGTAGAATGAATCATAGAATGGTAAAAAGAAGTCGGATGTATAACAGTTTCTTTATGTACAGTTAAATTTCTATTTTTTCTTAAACATTTTTCAAGCCACATTTTGATTGTTTGTTTAGCAACTTCCTCCTCAATAATATATTCTAATTCTTCTCTTTGAAGCAGTTCCTCAAGTTCAAGAGACTTCCTAATATCTACACTTCTATAACTTAACATATACAAAACATCATGAAATGTCACATCATCACCATTATGAATTTTTTCCATTTCATAACACATATGTTTAAAAAGAAGCCTGTCTTTATTAACGTCAACTTCCAGTCTTCCTTTAAGGAGGCGTAAGAGAAATTTAACTCTTCTAACTGGAATAGAACCTTTTTGTTCTGTGTCTAACATATTCCATATTAATTGGAAATTCTTAATATCAGCATAACTTAATAAAGCATCTTCCTCAGAAGAGTAAAAGAGTGAAAAATTTTCCATAATTACAGCCACTAGCAAATTTCTCACAATATATGTTATAATTAAATAAAATGAACAAAAATAAATAATTGCACCATAATAATTACCACAATCAGTCTCCCAGTAATTTAAACCTTCTTTCCAATAACAAAATGGTGGACTAATTGAGGAGTCATGAAATATATCATTCCAATCTTCTCCGGTAACTGATCTAAATAAAACAACTAATGCCTCTGAACCTGATCTAAAATTAACATGTTTTGATACAGCTTGCCCATACTTTACCATGCCAAATAATATTACACCAGTATATGCATAAAAAAGAACAAGTAAAAACATAGCTAAAATAATAAAAAAACTCCGATACATTGACATAACAACTGTTAACATTAACATTTTTAATATTGTATTCCTTCCAGCTATTGTAAAAAATCTTGCAACAACCACAACATATCCAAATGTATATGTATACCTTTTTAAACTAACTGCACCACCAACAACAGATGCTGGTAATGCTACAAAAAAATGTAAAAATATCCATATGATACCAAATGCTGTAATAAGTAAGTCGATTTTATTTCTCCTACTTTGCCAGAATCCATTAATTGTATAGGCAATAATTTTTAATATAACTTCTATAGCAAATGCTACGTTAGCTATTGCCGATAAAAATGTAACAAAATACAGGAATTTTGATAATTCTTTTTCTTCCTCAACACTCCATGGGACAAGGAGTGTTGCTGAATTAAAAATTACCATATAAAAAAAGAAATTATTAAAAGTTTTTGACATCGTCCAGTCATATACACGTTTCCTAAATTTTGCCGAATCCCTAGGTTTTGGTGGTACATGTAATGGTTGTGCCATCTTTAATCTTGCTTTTAAATCATGCCACCTTCTTTGATCTACTGTTAACAGAGCTGTACCACGATTTTGTGTGTAATTAGCAATTATAACACCAACAAATA
Source organism: Strongyloides venezuelensis (assembly GCA_963280985.1). NCBI lineage: Eukaryota > Metazoa > Nematoda > Chromadorea > Rhabditida > Strongyloididae > Strongyloides > Strongyloides venezuelensis. The sequence continues at coordinate 5,600,722 of CAUJLX010000001.1, read as the reverse complement.
ATGTTAAACCAATCATACAACCAATGAAAACATAAATATGTATGAATACAACAGCCCATGGGCCCTGACGTTTCATTAATATATCTCTAATAACATTCCAACCTTTATATGATAATGTTTCAAATAATGCTAACATTGAATTACCAATATGATCGAAATTAAAATTTCTAGGATTTGTCCATACTCTTGGTACTAAGATCTTTGGGTGTATATTTTCATCATTTTTTCCGTGAACTTCAAGTCTTGTAACAAAAATTTTCTGCCAAAATACACCAGTACAATTTTCTCTTGTGGTTATTGTCGGATCATTACAAGCAGCTAACCTCCCGCCAACAGTTTGCACACCAAAACTAGCAAACATAAACATGACAACAATCATTAATATAGTTACAAGTAATATTTCTTTAAATCCTCTAAATAATTCAACAACAACCCTTCTTATATGTGGCACTAATGTGTATATCCTAAGAGGACGCATAGCTCTACATATCATTAATAATTGCTCCTTTGAATTAATTTCAACTTTTTTCTTCATAGTTAATAAAAATAATAAACTCGTTATATATATAAATAAGGTCATAAAAGCACCTAAATCTTTACAAAATGCTTTTGGTGTAAAAAATAGACCATTTGCAACAATTTTCATAGTTAATTCAATTGTCATAGCTAGGACAAATATATAGTCACATATTTGTAAGTAAAAATTAAACATAACTAAATTTTCACCTGTTGTTGGCCAGGGACTCTCAAAAATCATTGATATACAACTTATTGATGTAACAAATACCATAAACCAATCAAGGTATGGTAATAAACCAATAATAGATCGTATTTGTTTATAATTTCTTGAATATTTTGACATAACATTATTATCAGTCATATGATTTAAATAATTATATTGTGCATTAACGACATACTCACAAAATTTGCGAAATTTTGAATCTCTACCAAATAGAAAGAGAGGCGAATCAAAATATGGGTGATTTTCTCTCATCTCTTCCTCTATCCTACTTCTTGTAAATTCAGCTAAAAGTCTTTTTTGTTGGAATGCTTTAATATCAATACCACCGCCACTTTTTGAATCTTTTTTAAGCTCCTCATTTGGGTATTCATTAAATCTACCAAAGTCACCATTCTCATTAAGTTGTTCAATTATTTTTTGTGTTGCATCTAAATTTTTGTTATTAAAATAATTAGCCTGATGATGTCTATTTTTGGTAAACAACTTTTTTATCATACTTCCCATAGTTGAAAAACCTGAGTGTCTTAATGAAATTGTTTTCATTTTTGAAAAGATTTTATTATTAGATGTTAGTAATTTTTTATGACTATTCGCTGCACTGTCCTCAAAATGGTCCTCTGCATCAGCTTCCCCATTAATAACAAATTGATGTGTAAAAGAGTCACGCATTTTTGGAGTAGGGAAATCACTAGTTATTTTTTTGAGTTTAACCATTTGTGGACGGGTGGGAAATTTTTCAAATATTCTTAACCTCCATGGTAAAGTTAAACGCATTGAGGTAGTTTGTTCTTTAGCCTTTAATTGTTTCATTTTTTTTAATTCCTCATCCATCTCTAAGTTATCAAGAATTACAGCAACAAACAAACTAAGGACAATTAATGTTACAAAGAGATGATATGCAACAAAATATATTGCAACAAAGGGAGTCCATTCATCATTAATCATTCGTAATACTTCCACAACAAAATCTGTCCATCCTTCTTGTGTTATTATTTGAAACATGGCCATAAAAGCTTGAGGAAATGTTTGGAAATGATGTAAATCTGGGACATGGAGAAATAGTTGCAATGAGACCGTTGATGCAATAATAATAAATGTTACTGTAAATATTACTAAACCACCTAATTTTTTCCCTGGACTAAATATTTTCCATACAAACTCTTCTAATATTGGACTTGCTTTGATAAGGCGTAGTAAACGAAAAACTTGGAAATATGTAAATATATTTTTATCATAAAATATTGGTAAAATATTTAAGGTGCTTCCGATTGCTAAGATAAGTTCAAATTTAAAAACATTCCTTTTCCAGTATTGCTTAAAACCAAAACACATTATTTTTACAAAGCATTCAATATTAAAAATAATTGTAAATACACACTCAATTTTATAATATAATTCTTTCCTTTTTATATCACTTTCATTATGTGCCCAAAAAAATGAGGCATTTACGAAAGCATTAGTAAGTACAAATGTTATAACGAATGCTTGAAAGAAAACGGAATGAAGAATTGTTGATAATATTTGATATTTTCCTGTTACTATTTTATTATCGAGATCTAATTTAACTAAATTCCATCCATTTACTCCTTTTTCTATTTTACTTTTAAATTCCTCCTCTATTGAGACATCATTTTTTTGCCACATCTCAGAAAATTGTACACGAATCTCAGCAAATGTCTCTGTTATCACAGCTATAAAAACATTTTTAACTAACCATGCTAAAAAAAATATTAATGTAAGGAAGTAGATGAATGCTAAATGTGATGGTAATGAATCCATACAATCATACAAAACATATACCCATCCTTCTTCTGATGCTGCCATATAAACAGTAAATACACTAGCACCGAAATTATCAAACATCCCATAAAAACCTTCTGCTTTAGCATTTAAATCTAATTTCATACATTCTAAATTATCTGGACACTCATAACCACCACCACCTTTTTTGGAACACATAGTATCAGGGATGGCAAGATCATGGATTGTAACATTAGATGGATCTGTTCCTGGTAGGACACAATGGTAATCCAATCTTCCAAATAATTGTATACCCAATATGGCATAGAGTGCCATAAAAAAGACAAAGAAAACAGTAACATTTTGTACTTGTTGACTAGATCTTCTTAATAATTGTTGTATTCTATTTTGCGGCAAATTAAAATTAACAGTAAGTCGTATTAATCTTATTATAACTAATGGTCTTACACATCTTATCATTGTCCAGATTGGTCGATAAGTTAAATTTAAGAAAGGCATATGTATTGTTATTAATAAATAAACTTCTAAAATCCATGATGATATTTGGGAGAGCATTAATATAAAGTCAAATTGCAGCCATCGTTGACGAAAGTATGAATTTGTTCTTTTTATAAAGCCATAGTATTTAATTTTAATAACATTTTCAGCAAGGAATGTTATTGTTGTGAATGTATCAACGACAAAAATAATATATAATAGCGGTGACCATAATTCTAATGTTTTTGGGGTATTTAGAGAAACTGTTAATAAGTCAAATACACAGGCCAATTTTAATAAATTAATGAATGATTTTTTTTCAAGAAATTCTAGAAAAGGCGATCTTGTAATAAAATAATTATAAGAGAATTATTATGATACCTGTTCTCAGACGCTTTTTTGTTAATGTAGATGAGGCATTTAGGAGATCTGCAAATGTTGTTAGTGATTCTTTGGGACGGAATGAAGTATGATGTTGTTGTCCCTGTATATCTTTTGAAGTTTTGTTCACTATGTAATTTTCATTTGTACTTATTTTTTTTACCATCTCTGATGGATTGGATATACCAGATTCTGAAGTTTTACTGGCAATCATTGCCCCACTAATAACAGCAGCTTTCGCCACTAAAAATAATATTAAAAAATAAATTAAATGATGGTAATTGATATGTAATAAGAGAAGAGAAAAAATAAACTTTAAAAAAATGAGATGAGGGAAAAAAATTTGAGGAGATGTTTAATGAAAATTTAACATTCCCAATTAGAAAAGCTGCATAAAAAATTATATATGCTGTCATCAAAAAACTTGGCAATATCAATCATCATAGCATTGGGAGTGTTATATTATTGAGTATATTAAACTATTTTATATATAATTTAACTTTATATCGAAAAAGGCATGACAACTTTTATTTAACTGATAAAAATTTAAAACTGATGTACAAATTTATTCAAATAAAGTTTTGTTAAGAACAATTAAGAGACATTATATTTCGTTTTAGAAAGTTTATTTATAGTAATCTTTTTTATGAGTAAAATTGAATTGTTTAAAAAAACTAACATAATTTAAAGGAATACTATGATACTAAGTAAGAAAAATTATATTTTGAAAATATTTAACTTTAATTGTTTTTTAAAATAAATTTGTGAACTTAAAAAGTTGTTAAATATTGTTCTTGAGCAATTAAATTAACATGTGCATATTTATCAAATTTATATTGAGGATATCTAATTATATATAAAACTTATATTTAGTGTAGTTACATTTATAAATATATGTATATTGTGCTTTGATATAATAAAAAATGTGAAAGACGGTTAAACGGGATTTATAATATATACAAATTCATATGTGTAATTTTTACAAAAAATATGCAAAAGATAAAATACAACAAATTTATATAAACATATATTTATAAATCTTGTTATTGTTAAGGAGTAAAGAATCATTTTATATATCTAATAGTAAAAAGTTTTAAATGCCAATTTTAGTGTAAAAATAAAGATTAAAGAGTAATGAACCATAAAAATATATATTTTTAAATGGTTACTGATGGTAATCAAATCATTAAAATAATATATATTAGCTTATTTATCTAAAAACATTTTCTTTAATACGTAAAAAATTGATTAAAAAATATGCTTTACAACATGTATTTATTTAATATTTTGTAAAAATTTTAAAAAAAATAATTATAAACTTACTCAGTAATCTAGTTGTTGAAGTTTTCCCCATCTTTTAATTTTTATAAAAATAATTCGTTTAAATGATAAATTGTTAGTAAAATAAATCAAAACAAAAATATTTAGCAATTGTATAGTAGAAAATTTTCATTCAATTGGTCATTCACCCATTACCGGAGGATTAATAGTTTCCTAAAATATGTTTAAAGAAGTTTTTTTTTCTTTTCCGTTAAATCACTTCTTATAAACAATTATCAATATAAAACATTGTAAACAAAAAGATAAGAAGTATAAACTTTTTAAAATTAACAAACAAGAAATAATATGTCTATAGTATCATATTTAAAAGGAAGTGCCATTTATAGTAACTACAATACAACTTTCAAATTTCTAAAATATTATTTGTACCTTTGGGACATCTTTTCACTTTTTCTTATAAAAATACCAAACAATGTTTCAACCATATCAGAAACTTTAAATCTAAATAACTCCTTTATCTGCGTTATATAAATATATACATATATTTTAAAATAAAACGATATTAGTTTAAAGTTTTTTGAAAAATTATCTTTAAAAGCAACTTTTTAGTTTATTAATTTTCTTTTTTACCATTTTAGATATATAGAGTTAAAAGAATAGTAAAAAAAGTATTTAAATTAAACCCCAAAAATATATACTTCAATTTATGCATATATTTATAAATAATTATTTTCGAAATAATAACCTGTGGGGTATCTTGAGGAAACTAGACAATTCTATTGTAAAAAATGATCAGTTTATAACACATAATTACTACGTAATATTTTCTTGACAGAAAAATAATTGATAATTCCCGTAAATGATATGATAAAATTGCTGCTTTTAATAGCATAATGATCTATGTTCAAAAAACAAATAAACTTAACTCCCCTTACTACGTTGTAAATTAAAAACAAAATTTGTAGTTATTTCAATAATTTATCTTCTTTTTTAAATTGTGGGCTACACATTACTACACTTAACATTAAATATATCATTAGCATTTATTAACACCATAAACGACATAATTTTTACAAAAAAAAGAACGTTAGTAAAAAGTCTACTTGATGGGAAGATTTATTATTATATAGTATGTAAAAATTTGTAACGAATAATTTCTTTATTTAATTCCAAATAACAAAACCAAATCATAAAAATATGGATAAAATGACAGTATATTAAAATAGTATGTTAAATTAAATGAATGTATTTTTAAATGAAAACCGTTGAATGGATATTTATACATATAGACATATAATAAATATATAGATATCATCACTATTTAGTAGTGATATATATTCAAAAAGAGTCATATAAGAAGAAATTCTTATTGAATTTTCACTTGTTTACTAATAAACAAATATTCAACAACCACTTAAATAATATATATATTGTTGATAAAGATGTTTTAAATGATATTTAATTTTATCATGAATAAAATAGATATATCCATAAAATTAGTTTATTATATAAAAAAGTGATGTAATTTATGATTATTTTTATTTAATAAAAGTACGTGAAATTTTGTTGCCGGAAGTTTGTAGATGATTATTTTTCTATTGGCATCCGTTTGTTTATTAATGTGAACATTTTATGTATTCTTGTTTTTTATGATAATAAAAAAACCTCACTTTGGGAGTAGAACTTTTGATTTTTTATATGTTATTAAAATTTTGGGGCCGTAAACGTCGGGAGATTCCTTTTATTGCTTTCTAAAAGTAATTGTTTTAGTATTTCATCTATTGAAGTGTAAACATTACCTGTACGTCATCATTTAATAAAGTAAAAACATTATTACTTATAATATAGAGACCAATTAAACAATAACACAAGGCATAAACCATATCCTTAGCTTCTTCCGTTATATCATACCATGAAGCTGCTATACAACCAACTGAAGGTAATAATGTAGCTAGGATACTTATTTTAGCTTCATTTGCCAATTCCCTCTTTGTTTTCGTGTTTTGAACACGACAAATTGAGACGATAATTATGATATTTGAGAGAACAGCAAATACTCCAATAATAATATAAATAATTCTATATGAGTCTTTTAAATCACATATCGTTACATTTTTTACAATGACAAATGGAATTATTACAAGGAGACTAATAATCAACCATATAAACATTAACAAATATCTTCTTCTTAAGGGTAATTCTAAAAGTTTAACAGGATATTGAACTGCTAATAATATATAAATATTATTATTCAATGAAAAACATATCTAAAGGATATAATTAAATTTTTTATATATTACATAAATATTAAATAGTCCACTTACTTGTAATATTATGACCGGTAACAATGTTATAAACGATATACAAATATAATTTAGTATTATCAGGATACCAGAAGTTATTAATATTCCATGAATTATAACATCAACAACGAGTCTTGAAACAACAGCAACATAATCTTGGAATAATTGATTAGAATAGAGATGAATAAATAAAATAAATAATGATATAAGGAATCCTATAATTCCTAATATGAGGAAAACTACAGCATAGAAAGTATACATTTAGTGATTTTTGATTTTAAACAACCATTACACCATTTACTATATTTTTCCTTATCAATAGATCATGTCTCTTTATAATAGTGTATATTATTTTTGTGCTTTATGCTTCTTTTAACAATATATGCACCAATGTATATAAATAAAATATAAAATGATATTTATCACTTATTTATTGTACAACAATAGTAATATGACAATCTTGTAGATGTCGTATTAATAAAATATAATCTAACAACACTCCTCATCAATTTTTACCTATTCCCCTCTTCTCTCCACCTTTTCCTATCTACTAAACAACTCTTTATGGGTATATTATTTTTTTGTCAAACAATATCATTACACAAGATTAACAAGTAAAACATGTTTCCTCACAATATTAATATTTTGTATTGAAAATACATCGCAAGGTTCACTAGTATTTTCTCTTCATTTCTTTTTTAATATATAAACTTGAAGTTACCTATTATGTTATTTGTAAATAACAATTAAATTTTTAAATCATACACTATTAAACTCTTCAAAAATCAAATTAAACATCAACTCTTTGAGAGATTGAGGCAACGTTTTGCCTTTATTATAATGACCTCGTTTAACTTGTAAAGTCACGGACTCCTACACAAAATATACACAATAGTACCTTCATTAACAGCATGATAAAAGTCTTAGGAGGAAGAGCAGATTGGAGATATATTAACCACGACAGTTATACTGCTTTTTTTTTATTTTTCATTTCATATATTACTATTATAAACATTTTGAATTGTTTTAGTTATATTTTAGTAAATAAAGTGTTGTGTTGGTATATATGTTAAGATAAATTATTACTCTATATATATAAAGTGAATAGTATATATAATCTTTGACATACACTTTTACATTACTCATCAGTCAGAGATACTTTCAACGATATTTATACCTGATAATATAGACACCTTAAAGTATTATTTTTTGCAACTAAAATATTTTATATAAAATCTTCCTTCCCAAAAGAAATACATTTATTTTATATTTTGTTTTCTTAATTTTATGGCTATTTAATAAAAATTTATTGATAAAAGATATATTTATTTATATAAAATTATTGATAATGCCAAATCAACAAAGAAGACAACCTACAAATAGTAGTAGGCATCCATTGTCATCAAACAATATACCAGTAAGTTAATAATAACTTTTTTCACCAATATTTTATCTTTATAACAGTCCAGAGAAGAAAGATATCGACATCATTACAGGTATTATCCTTATCATGAAACAGAAATAAGTTGCTGTATGAAATATTCAGTCTTTGGCTTTAATGTCTCATTTTGGATACTGGGTTTTGCACTCCTAGCAATTGGAATATGGGCACAAATAGAAAAAACAAATCCTTATACTCAACTAAATAGATTGTCAAAATTTTACCTTGATCCATCAATGATTTTAATAATTGTTGGAGCGATAATATTTTTAATAGGATTCAGTGGTTGTGTTGGAGCATTAAGAGAGAATACCTGTCTTTTGGCATTGTACTCAACAATACTGGGATTAATATTAATTGCTGAATTAAGTTTAGCAATGTTTGTGTATGTATCAAGAGATTACATTGAGGGAGAGTATAAACTAAAGTTAGACGATATGATAAAAATGTATAGAGATGATCCGGATTTACAAACAGTTATAGATTGGATGCAACAAGATTTTCAATGTTGTGGTATTAATGGTGCTGATGATTGGGATTTAAACATATACTTTAATGCTTCAGCGACAAATTTAAAATCGGAAGAAGCTGGTGGTGTACCATTTTCATGTTGCGTACATTCATCCGATCATGGTTTAACAAATTACGCCTGTGGACATGGTGCAAGATTAAATAAACAAAATCTTGTTAAAGCAATATATATTGAGGGTTGTCTACCAAAATTACAATTATGGTTAGCTAATAATTTTATATATTCTGGAACTTTTCTTGTCATAATATCAGTAACCCAAATAATGGGTATATTATTTGCACAATGTCTACGTGCTGACATCTTTGCCCAAAGAGATAAATTAATGAGATCTTATTAATTAGAGTTATTATATTAATTTATATATACAAAACTTCATTTGAAAGTTAACGTGTACTAAGAAAATTTATATGGACTTATCTATCTTTCATATTTACAAGGAAAAATAATTTATCATAATATTTAAAAGAAATTTCTTCTTTTAAATTTTTTTTTGTCATTTCCTGCAATTTATTTTAATCTTTGTTCTAATAAAAAATAAAGTGATATAATTTATAGACATAACAAAAATCATACTTGTTGTTTGAATAAATATATTTTATTAAATTTAAGTTTGTTTTTAAGAGAAAATATTAATGTATAAAAATGTGGATTAATGATAAATCTTAATGTACTTTTCTTTTTTTTAAAAGCTTTAAATGCATATTAGTATCATAAATGTGTATATTATAAATTGGTTTTAGATCATTATAAAAAAAAATTTAAAGTAGATATGTATGTTTATGTTATCTTTATTTTAATGGATAATATATTCATCTATATGTGCTATATTGATAAGAGCATTAAATGATGTAATAATATAATTATATATGGGTTACAGAGAATATTAATAATTGTTATACATATACACTTTATGAAAGTGTTTATTATAATTGGTTTTTATCAGTTATGTTGCATAACATATATTAAATGTGTATGATTTGGAGTGATATAGATATCCCTTAAATCTCCTATCAAATAAAATAGTCGTTTTTCTTCATGGTACCTTATAAAGTGATATGAGAGCGATTATCGGTAAAACTTAAATAGATATCTTATGTAATATTCAAGTTGGTTAAACTTAAAACAGTTTTATAATTACTCAGTATACTGTTTACAGCTGCCGACAAAAGGAGCCGAGTTGTCTAAAATACAAGTAATTTAAATATATATAACTGTAGCTAACGAAAATCTCTGCCTTGACTCATAATATATTGCATATCAAAAGGGTAAATGAATTGATGAGTTCTTTTACTTCTTGAGTGTCATGTCTTTTTAGAACATAATTACTAGAAATGGATATTAAAAGAAAATAATCATTCATGTTAAACACATCAATTAGAAATTTTATTTTTGATAATAATGATAAAATAAATTGTTGTGAATCAAAGGAGAATACTCGATTTCACTTGAATTTTTATTTTATCACATTGAATATTAGATGATATGAGAAAAGGATTTTTTGTATGGTATTGAAAAGAATAGTTTAGAAGGAAAATAAACATTAAAATTATATGAAAACTAATGAATTTAAATATTCAAATATAGAAGAGATGATGGATATAAAAAAAGAGATGCACGCTTTGTTGTGGTTTCTAAAAAGACATCAACAAACTTCCTTTATTATACAAAAGACTAATTCTTTATTTTATTACTACTATTTGCTAATGAGGAATGAAGTTAGAAATGTTGTTCTCTTCTCCATATAATATATATGAATTTTATTTATTATTATTTTTGGTTCGACTTAATAATTGTAAGAAACATTAAATTCTGGTAATGAGAGATGTAAAGAATTTGTGTATATGTATGAAGACAGTTTTTCTTGTATTTATCAACTTATCGTACTCTTCTTACACATATAAAAATATATATTCAAATGTATGTTAATGAAAATTTTAACAAGAATGAGTTTATGTCACAAAAAGGCAAAATTGCCGGAAACAAATCGTGATTTTTAAGAAATGATTCTTTATTCAGACAAATTTTTCTCTTATAGTATTTATACATAAAATTTTCTTTCACATTCTTCCAAAATATTATTTGAACAATTTTAAACACAAATTTATTGTTTACACTTTTCTTTTTTTCACTTATTATAAAAAAATAAAATCTTTTTTTATTATAATTTTATTTTAAAATAAAAAAATGTATATTTTAAATGGTTTGCTGTATGCATGTTTGATAGAATATTATAAAATATTTGTTATATAAATTAATACCATAGTAAAAGTATTTTACTTTTTTAACAAACAAAGATTACTATATCAATATAAATGTAGATAGAAGTTTATAAATTTTGGTAAATGATAAAAGTAAAAAGAAATTGCGAAAGGATGTTTATTCTAGATGGAATCTCCAATTTCAAAATTGTATTGTAGAGAAGATATAATATACTATATTTTGGTTGTTGACTTGAAAAGTTATATTACTAAAGAGTTAAAATGGTTATATCTATATTTCTTCCATATGGAAATGTTTGAATTAGAAGATTTTTCTTTTTAAAATTTTGTATACTTATAAAATGATAAAATTAAAGTTAAAAGATTTATTAAAACAACAGTAGTAACACACGCCTTATGCTTTTAAAATTTTCTTCAATCAAATATGACTTCTCCATTGTCTTATCAAATAAAACTAAAAATGCTAAGAGTTAAATTTTTACTTTATCATTAGATGATATCAAGAAAAATAAAAAAAGAGTGTCGCTTTTCAGTGTTTTATCAAGAAATTTATCCATAAATTACAATTACCTTTTAGAGATTATATTTGTTTAATTTTATTTATTAAAGAAATCTCCGGTAGTGACACTTGTAACCATCACTCTCCTACAATATTTATTCTTCCTTCTTTTTTCATAAGCGGCATTTGCATGTAATATTTCAAGAAAAAACTTTAATATTAACACTTTTTTATTATTATTACATAAAAAGGAGTATGCTCCATATCTCTCTAAACTTATATAAATAATCACGCCATGAAATGTTAACCTGACAGACTTCCGAAAGTCTTATCACCTCATCCCTATGTTTTGCAAAGTTTATTTACCTCTTTTTAGTTTGTATTTTATTAGAATTTTATAAAAAATATAGAGAAAATGATAAACGATAAAGGATTACTTTCATATTAAAGAATATAAAAATTTTTTTTATGCATTATAAATAATTATTATTGATAATATTAAAGATACACTTACATCTATCTAATCTCATATTTTGTAAAAAGTAATTTTAATTATCTAAGAAAAAAATATGAATTATTAATTGGATGATTAGTATTTTAAAAAATTAATTACATCTATTTGTAACTTATTTTATTTTAATAATATTTAATTAAAAAGAATGTGATAGTTTTTGATGTTATTTTACAAAAAAAAATTTTATTTTAATGAGATATATTTAATTCAAATTTGAATTATTTTGAAAGTTATGGATAAAAGAAAAGGATTATAATTAACGGAAATATTTCCTCCAATAGGAAGACTGTAACTGTTTTAGTGATGGGTGGAGTTGGTGGGAAATTGAAAATACAAACAAGCATTAGCTATGTCTTTATAAAGGGACACCATAATAAGGGATAGGGCGGTATTATATTTTGATAAAGGAAACAGTTATACTTGATGTTCATAGCCTTCTTGAGTGCGATGTTACACCACCACAAATATATGAATGTGATCATTTAATAGTTTGTCCTTATTATATTATATTTTTTGATAGATATATTCGAAAAGAATATCATAAAAGAAAAGAATAAATTTTTATGGAATGTTTTCCTTATATCCTTTTGAGAAACAAAAATACTATTTCTTGTGAATATCTAGGAACTTCCTCTCTCTTGAATCATTTTTCCGTCATAAATTATATTATCATATCCATTTAACTTTCATACATATTCCTCTTTTCCTAAGGTTACTTATTTTTTTCATTACCCTAATATTAGTGTATTGAGATATTTTAAATATATTTTTTTTTATTATTTATATACACAATTACCTTACTCAGGAAACCAGAGTTTACATATCCACATCAGTTCTTTATCTTCAAGTAATTATAAAAATTTTCATTCCCTTTATGGTAAAAAAATAATTATTTTTCCTATCCTATTATATTATCATAATCTTTTACTATTATACTTTTTTGTTTATGCTTCCTATATAAAATATTACTTTTTACATATATATTTTTGCACTTATATTACTTTTAATTTAATTTTAATATAGAAATATTTTAAGTAAAAGAAGAAGAGTGAAAAATTTGTAGGATTAAGAAATATTATTCAACATAAAAATATTTTTTTTCAATTACAGGAGGAAAAATATAAAGAAAATAGGAAGGAAGTTTTAAGGAAAGTGATATTGAAATGGACATAAAGCAAGAAAACCTTTCAGTTATAACTGGTGATAACATCAATAGTAAGTTTTTGCCATCTATTAAAATCATTTATTTATATTTATAAATATATATAAAAATAATAGGATTTTTAATTAATACACTTATTCCATTTAGGTTCATCTCTTCAAAATAAGAAAATTTTATCAAATATCAATGAACAACTGTCAAATGGAGCTTTACATCAAAACACCTTTGATTTGACACAATTTAACCTACCAACATTTCAAAATGGTATTATGTATAATTCTCAAGTTCAAAATCTTACTTCATCTGGTGGCATTGGAAGAAATCCATTTTATGATACTCAAGGTATTACTCCACTAAAAGCTAGTGAATTTTCAATGGGACAACAACAGAATGAAGGTATGTTTGAGTATCTCAACAATTGCAGTAAGTATATATTTTTTTATATATATTTAAAAATTTGATTTATTTTTATTAATTTTCTCTTTAAATGTATTAACATTGATATTGTTAATTTTTCTGCGCTAATTTTTAATATTTAATTTAATGTATATTTTTCCAATTTAATATCATATAATCTTTAAAAGCATTAGATTATATATTTATTTATCTATATAAATTTTACCATATCCATAAATATTATGGTAGTATTTTTGTGTATGATGTCAACTACCATAATAATTCTAAGAAATTTCTTTCGCTTATTTATGGTAATAAATGGGACATAAACATGTATATTCTAATTTTGTGTAAGTAAATATTATGAAATGGTATTACTCAATAGTGTATGCGCATATATGTACATTAAAATAGTTTAAGAGAAAAAAAGATATTTTGTTATAAATAATTGAATTGATAAATAATGTCTTTTATATAGTAAAAAGAGGATTTTCTAATTATATATACTTTGTTACAAACTATTATAAATTATTATAATAAACAAGAATTAAGATAATGTCTCCATATGTGTATTTTTATTATTTATGGTATGAGATTATCAAAAATATTATATGATTACATTGAATGAAAAGTTTATAGAAATAGGAAACAATCAATGTTAATTCATACTCCCAGAATAAAATTATTTTTTTCAATTCATTACCATAACATTCTATTTCTTTATTTTACCATGCCAATTTATTCTTATTTCCTCATTATTCTAATTTTTATCAAAACTTAGAAATATGGACATAAATAAAGTATATAAGGCATTTTATTGTTAACATTTGAAGGAGCGTCTTTGTAATTTGATTCATTAATCAACAACAAATCACGTACTTAAGTTTAATAAGTTGTCTTATATAGAGTCCAACTAATTAATTTAACAGCCATATTCTCATCAGTTTTCATTATCCTCCTCCTTAATTTTTCTTCTATTATTTTTCTCTCTCTTTATCATGCTCTTATTATCAGAAATAACATATACTTTTTTGTTTAGGAGTTAATTTGAGTTTACAACACTCATTGTTACAATCATCAACAAGTAATAATTCTACAAATACCTTGCTAAATTCTATGGCAAATACATCTAATCAAGGATCATTGACAACCTCATCTGGACAGACATTATTATTGAAGGATGATAATATTGGTATCAATATGGACAATACTGGAACTTTAAATTCATGTTTTCCATGTCATCCACTTCGTATCTCATCATGCCAATCAAATACACTTAACCAACCAGGTAGGTATTTTTGGGGATTGTCAATTTAAAGGGCTATTATCATTTATATCTATCATATATCTGTTTCACTTTTTAAGTAGTTCTCATTTTTCGAATCTTATTAAAGCTTATAATTGTTTACCTTTTATGGTATATTTATATAATTTTTAGTCAAAATATTATTATTAGAAAGTAGTAATAATATCAGTATAAATTATTAGGATAGTAAAATTTATATACTCCATTACTTGGTTTACTATACTATAGAATGATAGTTTTAAAAAAGATTATTCATTTTTATATAAGTAGAAGGAATAATGATATTTAGTTAGATGTATTTACGTACAGAAAATAAGAAAAATTGAGGTAAAAATTTTAAATAGAACCTATCATTATGTGGCCATATGCGTATATGATTTTATAACTGAACATAAATAACAAGAATAGAGAAAATTTACCCAATTATTCTTTATAAATTTCCGGTTTCAAATTTTTAGTAAAAATATGATGATAAATGATATTGTGTCATTGTATATATATGTATATATTTAACTTGAAATATAAGAAACCAAAAATAAACGGAAATCAAATGAAAAATATAGCAAAAAAAAGATTTCTATATATTTTTTATCAATAATCTTAATTTTGTTGTATTCGCATTAATTTTGTTTTCAAAATTTAATTTTATTTGGAGCACGGAAATTGAAAAGAATAAAATTAGAGTATATAATCAAGTGATATATAATTAGGAAGAAGAGATAGAGAAAGGAAAAGTTGTGCGGAGAGTAATAAAAAATGATGCTTTATTTGGTGATAAGTAATTTATGGTAGATATATGTGTGTACTTTATTAGATTCTTCTTTTTGAAGTATAATTTATTAGAGGAAATCAAAAATTAAATAATAGATAGTTAATTTAGTTTGATTTGTAATGTTGGCACCTTATTTGGTTTGACTTTATTATCTTACTATTGTTTTAAAAGAATAATTAGTTTACGATGTCTTTAACTTTTACTATATAAATTAACGCCAGTTGGTAATTGTTGTAGTTAAATTAAATGGACATCTATTATTAATATGCAAATAAAGACATGTACAAATAAATAGTCGTTTCTTAATGTTTATCTCAATTTTTTTAAGGAACTGCTTTACAGATTTTATAAATGGTCTCTAATTAAGTAAAATTATTACTCCCATGCACCTGTTAAAGATGTTTTAAAAATAATTCTATAAAACAACATATTTTAATGATTCCCAATCTTTTTGTAATATATTTTTAGATCCCTATCAAATTTTGGGACCAACTAGTTCAAAGTTGGCTTCAGCTGGTTCAGGACAAATACAATTGTGGCAATTTTTGTTGGAGTTGTTGTCGGATAGTCGCAATGCTGATTCCATTACATGGGAAGGAACACAAGGTGAATTTAAACTCGTTGATCCAGATGATGTTGCTAGGAGATGGGGTGAAAGAAAGTCGAAACCTAATATGAATTATGATAAAATGAGTAGAGCATTAAGGTATTATTATGATAAGAATATCATGTGTAAAGTTCATGGTAAAAGATATGCCTATAAATTTGATTTTCAAGGTATAGCACAGGCACTTCAACCCCAAACATCACATGCTGGACCTTCAGATATGTTTAATACGGCAAACTCTCGTATTCAACAAGATTTTATGAATACATCTTGGACGACAGCAGCCAATTATAGATCTCTCATGAATCCATCAGGTCTCCAAAATTCGACCGGTTTTTTTAATCAAACAATGGGATATGGTAGTTTTAATTCATCAAATATGTCAACGCCTCGCAACTTTCCTTTGTATAATCCTCAAGGATATTCAAAATGTATATATTCAAAGAGAGTTTCAGATGAAAGATATATATTTTAAGAAGGTTTTTTTTACAAAAAGAATTATATGCTTTTTCCACTATTTTTTGTTTTCCTCTAATTTTTACTCTCAATTTATATTATCACTAATAGATAATGAAGTATAATTTTATAATGATTCTTCCATTCATTTCTCGGAAGATAAAAAAAATATTTTTTTGATTTTAAAGTCATAAATAAAAATTGTTTTATGCTTTGATACTTTAAGAAAACTTTTTTATAAAATACATAATTTTGACTGTATTTATATAAAAGTATCATAAAGTTAAAGAAAATCATTTATGTAACATTGTATAACAGAAAATATAACTTTTTTTTGTTTTAACTTTAATTAAAATATGTGATTGTAATTTTTGGTTTTTAATCAACGATGCTAAAGGTCAAAATGATAATTGAGGAAAGAACAATATACAGTATATAAATCTATTATTAGAATATAAATTTATTTTAAGTATATTTTAAATTTAATTTTAGTGCGGGGTTTTTTTTTGCGGTAAGATAAGGGTAATTAAATATGAATAATAATGTTGTTTAGAGATAATTGGAAAAAATGTAATCTACTTTTGTTTTTATGGGATTTAAAATTTGTAGAAAACTTTAATTAGGAGTATTTCGTTTAATTTGAGGTTTTCGCTAACAACTTTTTTCTCTTATTGCTGTGTTATTTGAAAGAAAAGTAAAATTTAATTATACGCTAGATAATGTTATGTATAAACATCTAAATTATTGATGTTGTCGTTGTTTTTTATTAGAAAAATAGGCTTAATTTATATAAATACTATTTGTCAGAGGTTTCTGTGATTAATTTACATTTATATCAACTGCTACAAAGTATATGCCATCTTGGAGAGTAAATTGAGTTTTGTTATTAACAATATATTCTTTTTCTTTATCCTCAATTTAGAAGTCATTACTAATATTTAAATGAAATATGTCTAATAACGATTTTCGAGTCATCGTTTCAAGCTAAAAACATAAAAATAGTGATACAAAGATTACAAGAATCAATGATCTATGTAAATTAAAATCAGTTATCAATGTAACCATAAACTTTTAGTTAAAAGAATTTTAATAGAAGTACAATTTCTGAAAAAAGAGTGACATATTATTACAATTATCATTAAAAATATTAGTATATGAACGTCAGTAGAAATTAAATTGTACCAAGAAGCCTGAAATATGTAGAATATAATAGTGTTGGTACTTTTTGGTAATTTTAAATGTTAGTGGTTAAACAAAGACTGTCTGCAAAATTATCATGTTGTGATACAATAAATTGATGTATAAAACTTTAATAAATTTTCATATCGTGTTTCTTAGAATTTTAATAGTTTTTACATTTTAAATCGGTATTAAGTAATTATTGTTTCATTGAAAGAAAATTAATTCGCTTTTCAAACTTTCTAGAAACTGTTATTAAAAAAATATGCCAAATACTTTATTGCTTCATTTCGTATCGCCTAAAACTTCTTTTTTTAATGAAATTAAAATATACCTCTAAAAAAGTATATTTTTATTTTACACATCCAAATTTTTTATTCATACACTTCTATAATGAATCCAATATTTTTCAAGTAATTCACTAAAAAACAGCAATATGCAGTGCATTATTTTTTATATATCTTTTTTTATTTTTCAAAACAGCTCACTCTTTGCTACTAATAAATAAATATTTATAAATCAATGTCTGTAAATTTTACTATTTTAATATTGATAATACTAATTATAAAAGTTATATTTTAGTTTTATAGTTTTAACTATAATTTAATGTTGTTTATAAATACTATTTGTTATTTATATAGAATGTTAAATTGGCGAATACAATACGATGTAAAATATTATTACATTCTCCACAAGATATCATTATTTTAACCTTTTTTAGGCCCAAACTTTAATTGATTGTAACAGAGCAAATTTTAAAAAAGATTTTACTTTTTGAAAACGAATATAGTAAAAAAAGAATGGCGAATTTGATAAAGAATGTTTTAAAATCTAATAAAATAAAATCTATCTGTCGATTAACAACTTAAAAGTTAACATAGTTACTCACATTTAGTCATTAGAAAAAGAAATTGATTCTTCTGTAAGAATAAGACTTTTTACCTAAATCTATTAAATATTGTAGGAACGTCTAAAGTATTTTTATTGTTTTTAGTAAACTTTTGCAATTCTCAGCTTTATTGTGCATATATACCAAAATATTTTTTTCATATTAATAATTTATTGTAAAATATATTATTCCTTATAAAAATGTCTAAGAAAAATATATCACAAGAGTTGAATACTTATCATTATAAAATTCAAAAAAGTTACTATAAAAATGTTTTTTTATTGTTTTATTGTCTAACTGCATGCATATATATTTTATAAATTTGTTATTCTAAAATTTTAACTAAATTAATCATTTTACCTATACTTAAAATAACTACTGTACTTTAATATTAAGTAGCGCCATATTAAATCTTGGGTAGTATTATTTCGCCAACCCTTCTTTATTGAATGAATATAAAATAATTTAATTATCTTAAAAATTAACAAAGTTATGTTTCTTTTCTTATAAGTTTGGTGCTGAAAGAGTTAATTACTAAAATTCCAATAATGATTTATAGAAACCTAGGAGTTTTTACTTTTTTCTTGATTTTTACTACTATTGCAGCTAATTATTTTACACTTTGCTCAGGAAGAGATCACGTTATTCAAAATGATTTAATTAAAAAGACAACCCTTAAAGAGTCTGTTCGTTTACGTTCTCTTATGGTGGTGTGGCCATTTATAGGTGTAGCGAGGCCGCCTGCTACATGTGTCCCAGCGGATACATTCTAGCTAGTTCCCACCACCTTAGCCGAGTATCTTACCTAATGAAGAGGCATGTTGAAACATGCGTGCTCGATCAGAATTTTAAGAAATAAACACATTTATTTTATGATAATCTTTTATTTATTGAGATTGTAACTAACAATGTATATATGTTAATTATCTTTGTTCGGAGTTTCGGATATGGAGTACTATTCAGCACATCTGATTTATTTCTTCTCCTCCTCATATTAAACTTTTTCTTAGTTTAATAGGAGAATGTTTTTTTCTTTCTTCCAGTTGTTTGTTAAGTAAATGTGCAGATTTATATATAAAATATTATTAAAATCTGCACATAATACTTTATTTCATTTATCCATTCTTTTCTTATTTCTTAACTTGATTAGTTGGAACATATAGTTTGATATTTATTTGTATATGTAATATTTCATTTATTTTATCTTTAGTAACGTGTTTACGCCAAAATGATGAGAAGGCATTAAAGGCTTTAACCTGAGTAGGATATACATATATATAACTATTGCTTTTAGTATAATCCAAATATTTTTTTCACCATTTTTTTCATCATTATTGGTACTCTTACTAATTTAAGATTATTTTTATTATTGTTAACGAACTAATTAAATAAGGCTAAATTAAGAGGGAAGTCGATAACTATTATTATTTATCTTTATTTGTAAGTGAAATTTAATCTATCATCTTTATATATTTTAATAGGACTACATAGGTACCAATAAAATTTTTACTCTTTTAATTATACCTAATGCGGGGCATTACGCAACAATAAAACCTGTAGTTGTCGCTTTTAACACAAACGATTTTATCTATAAATCATTTGTTTATAGACTAAAAAAAGCACACGAAAAATGTCTCTTTATAAGAAACAAAATAAGAAACTACCAAAAAAACCAAAAATACAAAATTGAAACGTTTACTTCTTAAAAAAAACCAATGAAAAAATTACCAAAAAAGAGCCATAAAAAGGAAATATACATTGAAAGACTACACCAAAATCAACCTATAAAAAACAGTACCAAAAACAATCCATAAAGTAACAACAAAAGGAAAGGTTGAAGAGAATGAAAAAGATAAAAGTGAGTATATGTAGGAGAACGAAGATGATCGCTACAATGAAAATGAGGAGAATGATAATGAATAGAATAAATCTTCTGCAATCATATAATTTAAAAAATTTTCTGCCATTTATCTAAAAATTTATTCATCAATTTTATCTACTTTCTTAAAGTATGTTAAGAATAAATACATTTTATAAGATATTGTATAATTTCGTCATTTTTACTTTTATATAATTTAAAATTTTGTTTTATAAGCATACAATTTTTTAAGCTAATTATAGAATGTTGTTATTATTTAGTATTTACTTTCATTTGACTAAAAATATTGACTGGAACAATTAAAAGATATTAAAGTAACAGAGCTCAAGTAAATTATTAAAAGCCTACTCTTTCAGTAAATCCTGATAATATTAATGAAATGATTCATGTTAAATTTTGTGATGTAGATATGTACAAAACTCTCTAACAAATTTGTTTTTAAATTTATTTTTAGTAGATATGATATAATTATTGTTTCTTTACCTTTCTAACTACCAAACGGATAATAATGGATATTCAAAATGTTATACTTCACAATATGGAAAACAATACTTCATATTCTGATAACATGTATTTTATGAGTTGGAATCAAAATAATCGAATCAAAGTCATTAGAACAATCAATAGATAATTTTAAAAAAAACTACGGCATTTTATTTCGATATATTATAAATGTTATTAGCAAATCAATTATAAATCGAAAAAATTTTTATTTAAAGAAGTGGTAAAAATAAACATATTGTGATAAGAGTAAATGGTTTTGGAATATATAATTTTTATAAAAAATTAATAAGTAACAATATTGCTTCTAATATGTTAACAATTTCTTCGATACTTTTAAAACAAAATGATTATTCATCATTTTCTGGTAGTGTCTTCTTTTTATAAAATTTTTTTTTATTACATTTAAAATAAAGAGACTGACTAAACGATTCAACCGATACGCATGTGCTAGAAATAAAAAGAAAAAAATAGTATAAATTTTCTTTATTTTTGAGAAACATGATTTCAGTGTGCAACAAAAATAATGCACCACTCACATTTTATATTAAAAAAATAATTAGATTTTTTGAATTGTTTATAAATAATTACCACTAGGAAAACAGTATTTAAGACATATAGATAGATAATACAAAAATGTTTTTGACACGTATTACAAAATGGTGATTTTTGACGCGACAAAATTTTTGCACCACCGCAATTTTTGTTAAACAAACTAACAAAAAAGCCTCTTAAAATCTATTTATTAATAAATATTATTTCCTTTGCTTCTACGACTTTGAGGCATCTTGATTTGAAACTTTAAACAATGATTTTATAGGATTTTTTGGTATCTCTTTAACTTGAGAAAAAAATTGCATTTTCCAGTTCAAATATATTTATAAACGAATTTTCATATGCCATAGATTGTAATTTTGACCATAAATTCTCAATGATATTTAAATCCGGTGATCTTGCTAGCCATTGCAAGCTTTTTTAATGGCTGAGACATTTAAAAACTTCTTGTTTTTCGATAAGTATACATAGAAGCATTGTCTTGTTGCCATAAATACTTAATTCGTTAACATGTTTTAATGTTTTTCTTTTAAAAATGGAAAAATTTTAGTCTAAAGCAAATGAACATGTTCATCGGAGTTCAATCTTGATGACGTTTTAGTCAAATAAAATTTATCCGGATAGACCACACATCCAAATACTATTATAAAACCACATTTTCCCTGTCTTTTTGGTAAATTTAATGTGGCTACATCATTTTTTTGACTACTGCATAAATAATCAGGTCCATCAATAAAAAAATTTCTTCTCATCACAAATATACTAAAGTTTGTTGGTATACACACAAAAAAAGGACAAAATACGACAAATCTATCTGAAATGCAATAAAATGTTTAACCATTTTGAAATGTCAAAATTTATTTAAATTTTAAAAAAATAAGCGACAAAATTCCACCACGAAGAACGTAAAATAATAATATTACGAACACTATCAAATATTAAAAATTAATTAAAAAATTGATATATAACAATTGTATAATTTTTTGTATTATAATTTAATAATAAAGGCTTAAATTAAATGTTTCATTATTTTATTATTTATAGAGTCCAAAAATGGATGAATTAAGTTCAAATGTTGACTGTCAGTTTTGTAATAGAAAAGTTGAAAAATCAAGATATTTGGATGATCTAAGAGATACGTATAAATATGTAGATGATAGATTTTTAAAAGTAATTGTTTGCTCCGTATTTGAGTGTAAAACAAAGGGTAAGCAATATTCTTTTAAAAACTTTAAAATTCATTAGAGAAAATTTTATGTTCTTCATTTCAATCATAGATGTAATAGTAAAAGGTACGTGAATAAAATCAAAATTTAAAAATATCGTTTCGATTGTAATTGTGTTTACAATATAAAAATGAATATATAGTAAAACAATTTTTATTTTTTAAAATATTATAATTCATTTTCTAAAAATGTTCACAAAAATAAAGAACAAATATATATTATTTAAAAGTTTGACGACTCTATACAAACGAAAAAACTGATAAAGAATTTTCCTTCTAATGTTGAGAAAAGCTAGTAAACCATTGGATTGAAAAAGAATATTTCGTTTAAATTCGAGAAATATTTGTTTTAAATTTTATATAAAATAGACTTTTAATTTTCTAGTTTATAAAAAATATTTAAACCACTCTTTTGATTTACTGGAAAAAATTTTGGTGTTGATTTTTTTTCTATTATTTTTAACGAGTTTGTTTATAATAATTTTTCAGTAAACCATGTTCAAAAGATATTTTTATGTGTAATTATAATATAAAATAAATGATTTCTATAAACCAATGTTTAGAAAAAAAACTTTTAATGACGAGTATGTAACTTTTTTAACTTTATATAAAAACTTAAACCCATTGTTTTTACCAATATCATATATTTGCTTTAGAAAATATTAAATGGTTAAAAAAGTTATTTTACATTGATTAAAAATGGCACTAATATCTGTAAATCCAAAAAGCTACTTTTTTAATGATCTT
The DNA here is from genome assembly GCA_963280985.1 of Strongyloides venezuelensis. Taxonomy (NCBI): domain Eukaryota; kingdom Metazoa; phylum Nematoda; class Chromadorea; order Rhabditida; family Strongyloididae; genus Strongyloides; species Strongyloides venezuelensis. The sequence continues at coordinate 5,576,898 of CAUJLX010000001.1, read as the reverse complement.
TATTTCAAAATTAATAACTAAAGCAAAAAATTTATTATACTTCTGTTAATTTATACTATATTTTTTATTTAATAAATAAGATATAATTGTTGTTGTAATTTAACGAATATTGTATTTTTTTCTTTTATTTCTACAAGAAAGTTCTGTTAAAAATATTGGACTTTTTATAAAATAATTCATGTTTAATGAATTTTTAATTATCTATGTTCTTCTCATATGCGAAATAATGCGACGAAATTAGTCGCAAATAAAGAAAATTTGAATTTTATTTGGTGGGACAAATTTACTACATTTTTTGCAAATCTGTGTTTTTTTTTCTGTGTACTCTAGTATAAATACAATATTGTCTTATATTACGACAAATATATAAAATATCTATTTGCCGTTATTTACGGACAAAAAATGGTATAAACTATATTATGTCGTGACATAAGACAATCTTATAAAAAAGCAAAAAATTTGACAAATTGTATTCACATTACGACAAATTATATTTTGAGTAAACATTGGGTAGAGAGGTTGTCGGAAACGTGAAAGGCAAATACAGTTTTAAAGAAGAGACAAATGAAAATGGAACTGCATTAAAAGAATATGCTGCTAAAAATAAACCAGTTACTATTGATTCTTTTTTCCCAAAAAGACGAGGAAAACAATAGACATGGGCTAAAACTGGTGGTTTTTCTAACAATTCATTTAAAAGAAGCCAACTTAAGTGTTTGGATTACTTTTTAACAAATAGAAAGCAACTATTTGATAACGTGTAAAGTGTGTCTCTTGAAAAGTCTAACCTTACTTTGTCCGACCATCGTCTCAAAATTGCCTCCATACGATGTAGTCTCAGCTAGAGATACCTTATATAAAGTTATCAAGGGTTATTCAAAGAAAAAAAGACCCATTTGAAACTATGAACACTGTCACTGTAGTCGCTGATCATCTAGGAAGTAGTCTTGTTATGAATGATGATAACGTTGATAAGCTATATGACATATTAATCCAATTTTATAAGAAAGTTGCTAAGAAATTCACAAATAAAATTGCCATTAAGTTAAAAATGCCAGAAGTTATTCAGAAACTGTTAAGCAAAAGAAGAGAGTTAAAAATCGAAACATTTGAGTTAAATCTAAAAAACTCAGTATTTTCTACTAAAATTTTAAAATTAAATATTTTGAATAAGTTATTACGGAAGAGATTTAATAACTATCTGGAAAAAAAATCACTAGACTTAAGGCGCAAGTGGAAAAGAGCAGAAGTGTCAAAAAAGTGTTTAAAAATTTATTCAATAGAAAACAAGCTGTACCATTGCCAAAGAATGATATTTTTGAATTTTACAGTAAACTTAGTGGGTTATCTAAATAAGAGAAATCAAATATGAAAAAATACTAAAACTTGGTAGAAATGTCAAATCTTTTGAATCTGAAACTTTAAAAGATGAAGTTCTAAAAGCAATAAATTGCTCTGGTAAAAGTAAACAACCTGCTCTAGATAGAATTGATGGTTATTTATTAAAACATATGGCTAAATCAGACAAAGTACTGGATTTTATTACTCATTTTTTTAACTTGGGCTGGAAAACAATGAAATTTCCTAAATCTTTGGGGGTTAATTAAAGTGGCTCTTATTTTTAAAAAGGGATCTTGTCAGAGTATTAAGAATTATCGTTTAATATCAATTATATCACATGTTTACAAGAGTTTTATTAGAATTTGGATGGGCAAAGTTAATAATATAGTTAATCCTCAAATAGAATCGTATCAAATGGTTTTCAGAGAAAAGCGATCTTTTATTGATGCAAATAGTTGTCTGGATAACCTTATAAGTGTGAGACATGAATTTAATCTCCCTACAATCTTAGTATTTTTAGATTTCTCCAAAGTTTATAGTATAGTGTATAAAAAAATGTTGTTTAAGATTTTAACCTCTTCATATAACGTTCCGTTTCACCTAGTTAAAATTTTGGAGGTCAATATTCTAAAAATTAACTCACGTTTGACCCAGAATATGGTAAGAAGATTAAACGCATCGTACGAAGAGACTAAAGCAAGAATATCCCGTATCACCAATGCTGTTTAATGCTATTCTGAAATCTATATATAAGAATGCTCTTCTAGACGACTTGCTTTATCCCTACCTAATTTTGGAGTTGTTGTTAATGAGTCACAAGTAGTGGTAATTTCATATGTCGATGATACTACTCTCATTGCTGATAGCGGTGATAGTTTCAAGGAAATGTTATCTGCTTTTACATATCATTCTAAAATAGTTGGACTTGATATTAATTTGGATAAATCTAACTATATAGCGTTAAAATTGAAATGGAAAATTTCTTTTAAATACCTCCTAGTACTTCTTTTAACTACCTGGGTAAAGAATTAAGTTTTTTAGAATGTAGGCCTGTTATTAGACAAATAAAAGTGAGGGGTTATAAAGCACTTGGTGTTATTCGTCCCGCTCTACGTATTGTCTCATTGAAAGCTAGGCGCTTTCTATTTCAATCGACAATTAAAAGCTGTTACACGTACGCATGCCAAACATAGACTTTAACTAAGAATGCCTTCTACGACATAGCCTGCTTGAATCGGAAATTTATATTTTCATGTAAACTAATAAATGTGGAGAAACTTCGTAGTAAAGAAAATATACCCAGTAATGAAAGAATCCCAATAGCTCTTATCTATACATATGCTTAGATTGAACCACTAGAACAATATGTTTTCAAACTCAAATGTAGCTTCCTTCATAACATTCACTATAACGGCTCTCTAGCCTTAAACCTATTGTGGTACTACCCTTATGGATATAAAAGAAAAGTTGGCAGACCTAGAGAAAGATATCTTCATAATATAAAAAAACATAACTTACTAAATTTTTTTGTCAATTTTGTTAACTTAGATAGAACAGTTTTTATTTGTAACATTGTGCTCTTACTTGTTAAGAATAGTACGTAAATAAATAAAAAATAAATAAAAGAGGAGTTTTTACAACACAATGATTAATTTACAATTATGTTATTTATAATTTTTGAATAATTCTAATTGTATTATTTTTTATAGAATGTAAAGACCTAATAAAATTCACTAAAACATTATTTTTTATGTTAAAATTTTAAAAATAATGCTAATTTGGTTTTAAATAAACAATATAATATTTGAGAAAATTTTCGCTTGAATTCAACAATAAATTGTAACTTAGTCATCTTGTACTGTTAAATTTTACCTTTAATAATTATCAAAAATTATGTTATACGAACTACATTGACATTGATTTTAGCTGTTAATTTTTTGGAACATCTAAATACATTTTTCATTTCGTTCCTAAGTTCGACACTAAAAATTTTATTTTACTTAGGTATAAATATAAATAATCTACACTTACTTTGAGTAAATGAGAAAATAAAAATCTCCAACAGACGTTAAGTCAAATGCCAAAATATGAAGAAAATAGAGTATTGGAACAAGTAAGTTAATTTCATACTGTACAACAATAACCCTACAAACATAAAAAGCTTCAACACATGATAATGTTATAAAAATAAAAATTGAATATATAATATTGAATAATTCTCTTTTGTATGTACTACTCATTTGATTATGTTTCTTCAATTTTAAAATTGCTTTTACATTGAAAATACATGTCGCAATTGAAATAGTTCCAAACAAACCGATTGTATAAAATATTTGGTAATAAGTTATACTTCTAGAAGTAAAATACGGCATGAAAATTCGGAAAAAATTATCAATTTTATACAACGGATGAAAAAAATAATTTCCAATTCCAATTAATATTGAAAATAAAATAAAAAAAAGTAATATTTTAATCATATTTGATTTTGAAAAGTAAAGGTTATACATTGTAATATAATTAACAGCTACATATCTATTCACACTTATCAAAAATGTTATAAAGAACATAAATGCTGCTTGTTGTGCTGTTAAAATGTAGAAAGTTTCTGTTAACCAATCATTATTCTCCAAAAATTTAACATAAAACCCCAATTTAGGTAGTTTAAAAAATATTGTGTTAGTTATGATGTAATTAATGTCATTAATCAATTTGCATACAATTATAAAATAAAATTGTTTATTAAAATAAACATTCTTTTTCTTGATTTCTTTTATTATAACACATATTGCTAAGATCATTAAAAAAATTGTTGGTAATTTGTAAATGAGTTGAATTACTTCAGAAACAAAGATTATATCATTCATATTTATAGATAGGGTTTAAAAATAGTCTAAGAAAAATGTTCTAGTGAATTCTTAAAAATTATTTAAGCTGAAAGTAATTTTATCAATCAAATAAATAAAGGATTAATTCTAATAAATATAACTACAAAAGATAATCATTTATAACTTAAAATTAATCTATTGGTAATTTAAATTAATAATTATTTTTACATAATCTTGTTAATAAAATAAAAAAAAGTTAGTATAAACAAGACAAATATTTTCAATTTTAGGATTCATATTTTTAGTTTCAATTTTGATGAGAAAGAAAATGAATTTATGATAAAGTAAAGTATTTTTGGACGAAAATACGATAATTTCTCACTGATATTACAAAACAAATTTAAAAATATATAATTTTTTTGGTGAATAGTTAAATGATAAATTATTTTTATTATGTATTGTTAATTTATATTACTTAAAATTAGCTATCTATAGATATTTGATGGGCTGTGTGGTTAAACTATCAAAATTATTTCGCTCTATAGTAACAGCTAAAGTTTTGGAGAAATTGGTGATAGTTTTTAAAAAACTTATTAAGAAAAATCTAGCAATATATTCTTATTGTTGGAAATCTTACAAGATCAGTAGATCTTTAAATTGTGATTTAATCGTTTTGAAGTTAGTAATAAATATTTTTAGTAGGATTTGAATATGGAATTACACTTAAAAAATTTAGAAAATGTGAAAAAGCGTCGAGTAAAACAATGAAAAAAACCTAAAAATATGTCTATTAGAGAATTTGGCTGAATTTACATATCAATAAATAAACGAAGAAAGTAATCTTTATGAGTAAAAACTGTGCCACGTTAAAGCATATGTGTTCTGAGATAAAAATTAAAAAGGGTTAGAAAATAAATAAGTTGTATACCTTGTAATAAAACTTTTATTTAAACATAATTTAATATCCGAAAAATATTAATTTCTTATAGCTTTGTCGTAATATGACTGTTAAAAATCAAAATATTACTAAAAATGATTATTTGTTGTTTTTTTTTTGTAATACTAATTATTTTTTAGAAATCAAAACAACGTTTTAAATAAAATTTTTAAATTGGTTCTAGAAATTAATTTATTTTTATGCTATTGAACTTAATTAAATTGCAAATCTCAAATTTGTTTTTATATTTGTTGTCTACACTTTACAAAAACAGCAATAATTAACAGTAATTATGAAAAATGAGATACATTTTTAAAAAAGAGCACATTCGTTAATAAATAAAAAAATTAAAAACGAAATAATCTTTACACGAAAGTGTATTAAAACTTTAGTTAATATCATTTTTTGTAAAAATAATAAAAATAGATAAAAAGGTAATTATTATGTTAATTATATTTTTAAAATAACTATTTTTAATATATTATATAAACAGATTATCGATGTTTTCTTAATTGGTGCTAATTGTAGAAAAGAAGAAAAATAATATTTATTATTTTTTTGATAAACTTTTATTTTTAATATTTGCTTAATAAAGATAGTTCTATTACATATCCTGTATTATAATATTGCTTTTTTATGTATTTTAAAATTAATAAAAAAAGATATCTTTAAAATAAGAACCACTTCAGGAAACTACAGTACAAAAATTTATTTTCATATGTTGAATTTATAACGGAAATTCTCATATATATTAAAAACGAAACTATAAATACCAATAAATTATTTTTACTTGTTTTTAAGTACTAGATTTCATTATCAAAATTAACGGAAATATTTTTGCTTTTAAATTTGATTATTTTTAATAAAAATAATAATGTTGGAAATGCAATTGAAGTTTCTAAAATATTTGAACTAGTAAAATTAGTGAGAGAATAATCACTTTGTTGTTGTACAACCAGTTTATCAAAAACAGTGTTAAATACCATTAACGAGATTCTGGAGTATTCGAATAACAGCCTAATCATCTTTGTTATGATATACTTACTCCTCAATTCATCTTTATATCGACGATAAAGATGCGAAAATGCAGTAAAATAATATTGTAGACAAAATATGCTATTTTATGATTTAACTTTTAAACATCTTTTTATTTATATGCTTTAAACTCTTCTCGCTACTTTCTTACTCTCTGTTTCTTATTCATTATGATTTCAAAAGTCTACAGTCATATTACATATTTGTCATTTTAGTAATCAGTTTTTTTAGAGAATTCATACAATAAAAATTTTTTTTATATTTGAAATTTTTGTTTTAAACTATAGAATCTTAAACTACATAACAACTCAAAAGATGTTTTTTACGCCAAGGTAATCTCAATGCGTATTATTCAAATGGAATTAGAAACAACATTTACTTTTAAAAATTTTTTACAACAAACAACGCAATGGAAAATGCATAGACAATACTATCACTGAATTAACATTCTAAAGTGTCTGGAATTCTCCCTCTTCTCCATATTTACACAGTTATTTATATTATTGTTACACTATAAGTGCATGTGTTATTTTTTGATAATAGATTACTTCAGCCATGTTCCCTTTTATGTAAGATTCATATATTCTTATTTTTAGAAGATGCTTTAATCTTTTACCCTTTACTACAGAAGCTGAAAAATCAATTGAAACCATATTGTTCAAAGAACATAATGTAGAGCAAAATATGATAAACATCCTATTTTTTAATTTTACAGTGCTTTTTGTCATTTTATATTCTTTTGGTTCTAATGATTAAAAGCTATTAAAATCATAGTTAAAAAAATTTAAGCACATTACAAATACTTTATGGATAAGAGTTATTGTAATCCAAACTGTTAAATATAAAAATCCTTAAATAGCTCATTCTTTACAGTAAAAACCAAAGCCTTATAAATTTTTGTTTAATTTGTTTTCTTAATTAGTATATTTCATTTTTTAATAATATAAACTTTTCAATGGACCATTACTTTTGTTGCTTTCTATAACTAAAATTATTTTTAGTAATTGAAAAATAATTACCTTTTGTAAAGAATTTTGATGGTTATTTTGGTATTTGGTGAGCATTTGAAATATTTCTTTATTTCATTCCTTAGTTCAACACTAAAAATATAAATTTTATTTAAATATGAATGATTTACACTTGACTTGAGTGAAAAAGAAAATAAAAAATCTCCAATAGATGATAAATCAAATATCCAAAGGTGGAGAAAAATGACTATTTTGGTAAGTAACACGTTTTCATAACGTTGGGCTATAAGTTTGCAAACAATAAAAGCTTCAACAAATGATAATGTTATGAAAACAAAAATTGAATATATTATATAAAATAAATCTTTTCTGTTTTAATGCTAATATTGGTAGTTTCTTTAATATTAAAATTGTTTTTACATTAAAGAAACATGTTGCAATAAAAATAAATCCACATATAAAAGTAAAAATGATTGAATAATGAAATACATATTTATATTTAAAATACGGTACATAAATGCTGTTTTTTGTCAAGTATAATGTACAACGATTCGAAAAAAAAACATTTTTAACCCCAATTAGAATTGAAAACATTGTAGAAAATATTAGTATTTTAATCATTTTTGTTTTAGAAAAATAATGCTTTTATATTGCAGGGTATTTAACAGCTAAATATCTATTTATACTTATTATAAGCGTTACAAGAAACATGATAATAATCTGTTGTGTCGTTAATGCGAAAAACAATGCCGCTGTACACACATTTTTTTCCAAAAACTTATTAGAAAATCCCCATTTAGGTAATACATAAAATATTAGATTAATTACAATATATTTAATATCATTTATTAATTTACAAATAATTATAGAATAAAATTGTTTGTTAAAAATGACTTGTTTCTTTTTAATTTCTTTTATTATAGTATATACCAATAAAATCATTAGCAAAATTGATGATATCTTATACATAAGCTGTGAAATTTCAATAACAAATATTACGCTAACCATTTTCATTTTATTTTCAATTATTTTTACTAAAAAAATTATCTTATGATTCTATAGAATTATTAATACTAAAATAGATGCTATGAATTATTTTCCAAATGAACTAATTTTAGACAAATATAATTACAAAAAGGTATAGCTTATAACTTATGATTATAATTTTTGTATAAAATTAAGATCAATCTATATGTAAAAATGTAGTTAGATTAAGACAAAAATAATGTATTTTGATTTTTCGTCAAATAATAGCTTTGAAAAATCACTATATTATATAAATAATTACCTTATTATGAGTTACGGAATTCTTTTAATTAGAATACTATATCTTGAATTTCATTTTTCAATTTAATTTAAAATTTCAACATTGATTTTTATAATTGCAATATGTGTTTAGTAGAAACGAAATCAGTTAATGTAATTGAGAATAAAAATCTCGTGAAAAACACAATTGTTGCTAGGATAAAAAATGATGTTACAAAATAATTTTGTAAATAAGTAAATATTTCTACTTAAATAAACATGCTAACTAAAAAAAATAATATGAAAGATAATGATATAATAAATATTTTTGTACTATTTTTATAATAACTACGAAGTAATTTGGTAGAAAACATATTTTATGATTTTTTAATTATAAATAATTTAAAAAGATTAAAAAACATTTTTATTACTTTTTTTAAAAATTCAACACGAATTTTTGTAAGGAAAAGTTTTATATTAGTTAACGTTTCATAATTTATTTTTAAGTTCCAAATCTAAGCAAACTCTTCCTCTGATTCTGATGGATTCTTCGAAATTACAGGTAAAGAACAATTTTCGTATTTTAAAATAATAACGATAGAAAATTTAATATGGAACTCTCTAAAAAATTATTTGAATTTTATATTTCCATTATCATCTTAAAATATCTTTTTATCACTATTGAGCGGTTAAGAGAAATCTTTTTGTTTAATGATTTTCTAATAATAACAATTATTTCAATAATTTTAAAATCAAAAAAATGAATGAAATATTTTTTTGTTTTTATATTATAACAATTTGCTAACTTTAGTTTTTTTAATTTACAATTCCAATATTAAAGCTTCACGTGTTTCTCATAAAATAAACCTTATAATTTAGCTCACTTGTTAGGTAAACGCTTTGCTGTGACATAACTAACTTTACAGTAATTTAATTATTTCTGCCAGCAAATATTTATTAAATAGTTTTTATTTTTTGAAGAATGTCGAAATAAAATTTCAAGAACAGTCGATGAATATTTAAGTCATCCGTAATATTATTCTATTTTCAATAAAGTTTTGGCGTAAACTTTCTAAAGCAAATAATGATGAAAGTTAGATTGAAATTAAAAATTTCGAAAAAAGCCCTATTTAGTACAAGACGTAATAAACATTATTATTGTAATAAAATATTTACGGTATTTATTTTTATTACATATTTGCGGTACAGTGTTTTTCTTTAAAAGTATTATAACTAATGTTTAAAAAAAAACTAATGTATATTACGAATTTTTATAGGAAAATATTTATTAAATTTTTAAACAATTAGAATAATTATTAAAATTCAGGTTGCTAAATTAAAAAATATTTCCTTTGCATAATTTTGTTATAAAAAATAAGACTTAGTAATATTGTGAAAGCATGTCTTGATAAATATTATTTTTGACTTAAATTATGCAAATTTTCCAAGAGTTGTATATAGAAAAAGAGCGAAATTGTTAAAAATAATTATAAATATTATTAAAATTCAGTAAAAGATCATAACTTCTGGTCATCTTGTATAATTATCTTATATTTCTAGTAATTCACAAAATATTATACTAGACGAACAACTTTTACATTTACTTTTGCCTGAGTCGTTTTAGGACGTTTGCAAATATTTTACCAATCCGTTTCTTAGATCAAAACTAAGAATTTAATTTAATTTTATATAATTGTAAATAATCTACCTACCTTGAGAAAATAAGAGCATAAAAATCTGCAACTGATACAAAATCAAATGTCCAAGGTGAATAAAATATGAAGTATTTAAAACTACTTGAGCATTAAAAAGTACCATGGATAGAATTCTACAAATGAAATAAGCTTCAACAAAAGATAAAGTTATAAAAATAAAAATTGATTTTATGACAAAAAAGTATTCTTTTCTGTATTTGAATTTATTTCCTACTTTTTTAAATTTACCAAATTTCTAATTATCTTCACGTTGAAAAAACATGTTGCAATAGTAATGGTTCCAAATAAGAATAATATATAGGAAATTTTATAATATAACGTCTTTTTAACTGTTTTGTCTTCAATATTAAAACCAAATAACTGTTTCATATAAAAGGATAAGCGAAAACAGATATTTCCAATTCCTATAGATATTGAAATTATAATGAAAAATATAATGATTTTAATTATATTTGATTTTGAAAAATAAAATTTATATTTTGTAGGATGTTTAATAGCCACATATCTGTTTATACTTATTAATTGTGTTATAAGAAACATAAAAGTAATCTGTTCGGCTGTTAAAATATAATAAATTATTGCTACTCAATCATTTCTTTCCAAGTTTATATTATATAAGTCCCATTTAGGTAGTTTACAAAACATCAATTGAGTTAAAAGTAAAATAATGTTGTTAATCAATTTACAAATTACTTTAAAATAAAATTGTTCCTTAAAATAAACATTTTTCTTTTGGATTTGTTTTAATATTAAATATATTGATAATATCATTAACAAAACTGTCGGTATTGTGTTGACAAGTTGAGTAATTTTTAATCCGAGACATTTATCATTCATAGTGAAATAATTTATTTAGTATGTAATTCTACAGAAAAAATTTTTTAAAAATTTTTGGCAGCTATTGAATTTAAGAATTATTTTATTATTTCTTCTCAATTGACTTAAATTAACTTATCTAGAATGCATATAAAAACCAATATCATTTGTAACTATAAGAATATTATATTCCTATGATAATAACTTTAGAAAATCTTGTATATCTAAAAAACTTTCTATTTTAATAAACAATCATAAGTTATAAATTTATCTAATTCTCTATACTAACACTAAATGATCGGTTTTGCTAATTTTTGTAGGTTTAAAATTATATTTGCAAAAACTTTAAACTAAAACTATACCTTAAAAATTATGTCTTAAAACCTTAGCAATTTTTTATGTTAAATAATTAGAAGATTAAAAATGTGATAAAAACAATTCTTCTAAAATCAATAATCTGTTGCGATCGAACTAGAAATTAATTGTAATTATAAAATTTTTATTGCACTTTATTATTTATTAGTTAAATAATATTGTTATAAAATAACATTGAAAACATCTAAAAAAAGTTTATTTATAATGTTTTCAAAAAATTAAAAGTATTTATTTAAAATAGAATTTTTATTATTTCCTTTATAAATTTTAATTATATTGAAAAATAAAAAATTTATCGTCATGTTTTTAAACTTTTATTTTGAAATTCGTACGTTAATAAATAGTTATATATTGCACTATTTCATTGTTATTTAATCTTGTTTATCATATTTGAACGGATTTATTTTTAAAAAATTCAAACTATTAGAGGAAATCACGGTAAGAAAATTAAAGCTCAGAAATCAAAACTGAAGGAAATGTATTTCACTAAAATTAATAATACTTAAAATAACGATATATTAATTTTTAATGTTTATTTATAAATTATCAAAAGAATATTTTAAAATCCAAAAATGAAAGTAATTTTTTATTCAAAATTTTTAAAATATCACAATATTTTCCTATACTTATTGGATTAAAAATAATTTCGGAAAAAACATTTCCCTTTTAACACCATTTTTTTATCAAAAAATCATATAATTTATCATCTTTTTTCGAATAGCAATAACATCACATAGATTTCAACTCTTGTTTTTATGACTCATGTAATATTTAACTTAAAGTAAGTAATTTAATATATTGATGAAATATGTAAAAACAAAACATAGTGATTGAAATCCTGAAAAGTCCATAAAAAATTGTGTTAAGATTTATTTCTCTTTTTTCTACTTACTACTTTAATTAATTTTCAGATTTAAAACGCAAATACAAGAAATTTTGTAAAACTCTTGTCCAAACAAATTATTAAAAATGCTAATTTTTTAGATGCTCTTCAATTATACATTCTGAAATATTTCTTGTCTATCTTTTTAAATCATCGATATTATAGCCTTTATAATTAGAGAATTTGTAATTAAGAAAGTAATACCTCATTTTCTGTTAAGGTACCATTTATATTTACAAGTGTAACTATAAACAATAAAAATAAACAAATAAGATGTATTGTACATTTTAGAATCCCCAAGATTCTTTGTTGCAATAATGCCTAAATATTCAAATGGCTTTAAATTTGTCCTTCGCATTATTTCGAAATTTTCACATACTTAGAACGTTGTTGCTTTTAAAATTTCTACTTCTTAACTTTGCATTTTTAAAGAAGTAAATTCAAATTAAGTATAAAGTAAAGTGATTTCACTCGTAGAATTATGTTCAAATAAAAGGATATAATACACCAATGCCTTCTAACATACGTAAAATAATTAAACATATTTTCTTCCACAACGGTGCTTAATAATTCCAAAGAAAACTTAAAAATATCTTCTGAAAACTAATATTAAGAGTCTGAATATGACATACAGTAAATAACGGAAAAATAAAAAGTTTATTAAATACAAGAAATACACTGAAAAGCAAAACGTGGTAAATGTCACGCTAAAAAATTTTTTTTCTAATTTTCTATAATTATTTTAATTTTTACTAGTGTGACATTTTTTTCTTTCTTTTTGTAAAAAAAATTAATAGTCAAATTTTAACACTAGTTTAATTTTTTGAAAAAAATGATTATTATGTAATCCTGGTGAATTCTTCGAGAGCCCTGTAGGCTCCCGGGCTTTTACAATATATAACACGAGACTTTATACAATAGTTTATTTAAACGAAGGGGAATTAGTATAATAATAAAAAGTCAAGGTTACAATGTTATAATATAATTATGATTTATCAACTGAGTGAAATATTCTTCTTCCGTTCCTTATATAGTCCTCAAGGTGAGGGCATGTTTCATCTTCTAGTTTTCTACATAGTTTGGGTGTTGATGTACATACATTTAGTCTGATACAGCATTCCATGTTCACAATTATAATGCATTATTTAGAAAAACTATAAGTGAAATAAATAACAGCGATCTCGAGAATAAATAAATTTATTTCAAATAAAAAATGTAGACATTAAAATATAGTTTATTTTTAGTATAAAAGAAAAAAAAATAAAAACATTTTAAATTTTGTTAAAATTTTTACCATATTTAAATTAGGATGTTTCTAAGATCCTTTTAAATTGCTTCTATAACGTATAGGATTGCTATTTTTAGAGCTGGTTGATAACAATACTTTTTTAATGTAGTTTTAAATTATCTTTCAAACATTTAATTTTTTCAAATACAATTAGAAGTATTAAAAGAAGTAATAAATTATTTACTGAATTACAAATTATCTTGAGAAGATAGTAATCTTTTTTATTCAAAGCTTTTAATATTTGAAAAAAAAGCCGTAAATACTATAGAAATATTATTTTTTGAATTTTTTTAAGTAATTACTACAACACAAACCTTTACGATTATGATATTCCTGTTTCGTTAGCAGTTTCCAATAAAAAATACTGAAACTTCTAATGTCTAACTAGGATGGATTTTTGTTTACAATCTGTTGAAGCTTCTTTTGAAAGTACATCTATATTTACAACCATTTTTTATTATATTTTCTGTTGTTACTGTCTAACTTTTAATAATTTTGAGTGCATATATTTATATATTCAAAATAAATTTCTTCGAAAATTTTAATAAAAATAATTCTTAAAAATATATCATTTAAATTTTTATACATTTAAATAGAAAGAACAATAATGTTTTCATCTGTAAAAGTTTGTAATGAAAACTATAAGTTGCTTAATTAAAATTTTACTAAAGAACGATATAAAAAACAGGCTTGAATTACTGGCAAAAAGTGATAATGGTATGAACAATGCTTTGAAATACATAAAAATTTGTAATAATGATAGTGAAATGTTTCATAAAGAGGAGTTTCATGTAAAAACAATAAATAATTTTTTCTTTAATATCTTTTGGTAAGCTTTTAACATTAACCATCATAAACATTGTTTAGTGAATACATTGATTTTGATAATTCTTACGAAAGAAATTGTTATATAAAATTTATGAAGTGTATGAGTCAAATTATTGGAACTAATATTCTCTTTAATTCTCAAAGATTATCTGGTAGAATAAGACAAAAACGTAAAAGAAATAAGATAAAAGTTTCTGATAAAAAATTGATATTTTGGACATTAAAAATAAAGTATGTTAGCGTTACTGTTTTTAAAAAAAATACTTTTATAGAGTAATATTGTTGATATTTGTAAAAATGTCAAAGACAACATTTTATTCATAAAGTTTATAATAGAAACAAATTTAAGCGAACTTATTTCTCAATCTAATTACGAAGAACAATTATTAGGACATGAAGGTTATCAAGAATACAAATTATTTAATTTTTTAAGACGACAATTCCATTAATTCATAGATTCTTTTTTCCCACAGAGTATACAGCTACATCACTACCAAAACAACTTTTTTCCTTTTGTAAATTAATGAAAATTGAAAAAATTTTTTGTAGTATTGAAAATGCAAGACAACCTTTAAATTGAATTTTTATAGATAATCAAACAGGATTATATTGTGCTTACGTTGAAAATGAAATCATTTGGAGAGAAAAAAATTTTGAATCTATTCTTATTAAATACATTTCAACTACAATCATTTGTCCCAAAATGAAAGTTGACTTTCAATACAAAAAATTGTTACAATTTATTTTACTTGGTTCAGATATACCACGACACTATTTTATGCCAAAAAATTGTCATACCTATAATTTAGTAGAAAAGGTATTAAAAAACTTTAGAAATGTATTGAGCATACCAAATTTTCAGTAACATAACTAATAATCAAAAAGTTGTTTTGTTTAATTATGTAATATTTATATTTATTTTGTATTAATCATATAATGTTGACTGTTTTCTTTTCAAGATAAAAAAATATCCGTTAAATTTCTTTTCGAGAGTAGAAAGTTTCTTAATAAATAAATTAAAAAAATATTAAATTTTATCTTAAATTTATTGTTGTTGTAAATTAATAATTAAGAGTTCTACAAAGTATAGAACTTTAGTTCCTCATTTATTCTATAAAATTATTTATACCTATTATCTTTTATTACTTTAGATAGTATATACCAATTAAAATTTTATAATAATATTAAATATTATTTAGAAAAAATAATTTGAAAATTTCTCATAACGTTGAGGATATACCTGTAAATCATTAACACTTCCTTCAACGCTTCCAAGAATTCCTGTATCATTTAATATGCTTGTTATAAAGGATGATTGATTTACAGTGTATTTAAATGATAAGAATTTTTTTTCAGCTTCTAAAATTTGTTTTCCCAAATCTGCTCTTATTCCTTTTCCAAGATAAGCAAAGCAAAAATTATGATTTCTATTTTGTAAAAACTTGAAAACATAGTCACTTGTTAAAATTACATTGACACTTTTATTTCTAAATTTTATTGAAGCATAATTCATCATTTCAGAAAAAGCCTAAATTTTAAATTGAAATTTAAAAAATTGGTAACACAGTAAAAATATTATAAGTTTTGTTGGTGTATAGCGCAATACAAAAGATTAGTTTATTTTACAAGAAGTTTACAATAACACAAATATATCAAAATAATTACAAGTTAGATAACGTTTCACAAGTGGTCATTTAACAGTTATGGTAATATTAGTTAGTCAAAAGAAGGGAACTTTAGTTTTTTATCAAATACAATTAACACACACAATATATTTATATTTCCCTTTTATACCTATTTTACACTAAAAATAAAAAATACATTACAATTGAGGTTGCAAGGTAAAAACTATGACATAACAAAATTTCAAAATAACCATGTAACCGAATTTTTGTATTTTTATATCACATACTGTTTGAGGTAAATTCTTTTTACAAGATTAACTCCTTCGGAACCTGTGCACATTGTAATGTACATAATACTTTTTGTGCTGTATTTTATTACGTATAGGTGTAAACTTAGTTTCAACACTTAATGTACCTACCAGTGAAGTCTGCAACGCCATCTCTTTTTTCTGTGCTGTATTGCATTGCTTTTTATCTCAGTGATTTGAAGTTTGAATGACCGTGATAGCGTATAAAAATAATATTTTCTTAAACGAAAAAAAATTCGGGTTTGAAAGGGTTAAATAAAAAAAACAATGATGAGAAGAACCGTTAAGATTACAATTATCTTATTATATATATTATAAATAATATTATTTTTCTACATATATATACATAAAAATTCACTCATATTTATTGCGCATTCTCTCTAGATACATAGTATAAAAGTTTTTTATCAATAGCACAATTAATCACAATCATGATATTACAAAACAATAATATTAAAATTCTCATTTAACTAATTATACACTATTACATTTATTTATACTCTTACAATTTCATTGGTGGGCTTAATATGCTTTCCTAACACTAAACTTTTAATAACTTATTTTAATCTTAACTAACCCTAATATATATAATAATTAACTATAATTAAAAGAAATGTCAATAAGTTAAATTATATAGAAATGACTTATATCATGCAATTTATTCAGTTAACGGTGTCGATTTAAATGACTTTTTAACTTGAATCTTACTTTCGCATGAATTTATTGCTATATTTAGACATAACATACCTTAAGTTCCATAAAATCATCTAGAGAATTTGAATCGAGTTTAAAATGACCACACCAAATTTCATTTTTTGTTAAAATAACGATGGCCGCAACTTTTTTATTATTCATTGAAATTCTACCACCAATAGCAGAAAGAACAGCATCATGTTACTCCAACATTTCCGTCAATACCAAATCAGATGTTTTTCTGAAACTTTCTTTATGTTCATAACAATTCATATTAACGTCTACAGAAGAATTAAAAATTATTGAATCAAATTTATTTTTGCTTGTAAAAATAGAATCATTATTTCCTGTGCTTAAACTATTATTTGTTGTATTGCTAGAAACATCACTACATATTTTTAGTTGATCAATTTTTGCTGACAAAACATTAAACATATTTTTCATTTCTTTTTTTATTGTTTTTTCTTGTGCAATTTGATCATTTTTTAACGTAATTAAATTCTTGATAATCTAAACAATTTTTAATCAGTATGTTGAAGTTAGGAATATTTAATATTTAAGTACTGGTAATGTTTTATAAAACCATTGATTTAAGAAATTACGTTTTTTTTGAATAACAATGACTTAAATTAAAAATTGTCTTTTTTATATTATCATGTTTTTTCTTACCTCACTGTTAACGTTTTGATTATGTAACAATAATTCTTCAGGCCTTTGAAGATGATTTGGGTAAACGGTAACTCGATCTTAATTTTTCTCTCTCATTAAAAATTATTAAAGTAAAGAAAGTGATTTTTCTATTAAACAATTTTGAATTTATGTAGAAATTTTACAAATTTAAATAATAATGCATATAATTTAAAATTAATGTTTTCAGAAATAAATTTATACTTTCAAGGCAATTATATTATGTTTCAATTGATATAACAAACGATTCAATAAATTCAGCATCATTATAAGTTTGTTTTAATTCATTTTCAATTTCCTTGTAACTCCACTTCTCGTCAACGTATTTTTCATCTTCTCAATCATCAGATATATTCAAATCAAAATAATTTTGAATAATTATACTTTTAATTATCGATAAACCAATATTTATATGACAAATATTATTCCTTATTATTTTTTTTATTCTCATATGGCTTGCTTAAAGAAAGTATAAATAAAAAATTTGTCACTTACCTTAAAATCTTAGACAACTCCAATTCACCGGTGTAAGATAAAAATATTCGATTGCAGATGGATAGTGCAATATATTATGAAATTTAGTGCTCATTCGAAAACCTGGTAAAACTTCTTATAATAACTTAAAAACTACATTCTTAATATGAAAAAAGTAACTTTAATCACATTTAATAATATGTTTAAAAGTTTCTTTTTCAAAACATGTAAAAATATTACCTTTATAAGAAAGTCAATTTTTTAAACTTTAAAATATACCTTATAAAAATGATCTACATTTGTTGTTGTTATTTTAAAAGCTTCATGACAAGATATTTCATAATTCATAGTCATAAAACAAAGATTAAGCAAGCATTTCATTAAAGATTTTATCTGTAACATCTTCGAAATACTATCCAAAGTATCTTTTTTCTCCTCAATAATCTTACAAACAAAAATGTAAAATGAGTAAAGAATATATAGTGATTGTGTACCTGACACTGACAATTTAATTTTATTTTAAAAGTTAGTGAGATCATATCTTTGTGGCACTACAATCATATTTGGTTTAAAAACTGTGCATATTTTTTCATAATAACCTAGTTGTTTTGATTCATCTAGAATAAAATTACATAATTCATTATTTGAAATATCAGTAACTATTTGTATAGATATTAAAAGAGGATACATCACAACTCCTACAATTCCATGCATTAAATCATGAAATGGATCACTAATTATGTGATTTAAATTTGGTAAGAATTCAATCTGTTTTTTCATATATATATATATATATATATATCTTTTTATTAAAAAAACAGAAACAAAATGTTTCCACTGTCGTCTTCCTAAGCTGCACCCTCTACAGTTATTTGTTCCTAAATCTCAATAGTTTTGAGTTTTATTGTGTAAAACTTGGAGAAAAGCATTATCTTCTAAAATGTTACTTGCGTTTATATCAAGATTGTAGATTTTTATATTTTTATTTTATTACTTTTAAAACTAATTTTTTTAACGTACCTGTAACTAAAACAATTTTTTATTCTCGAATAACATTCTGATAATCGAAAATTAAAGAGTTAATATAGTTAACCACAAAGATAACAAGTTCATTGTATTTATTTTTTTTACAAAAGATGATTTTCAGATTCCTAAAGTACGATAGTGTTTTAATGAAGAACTTTTAATATGAGGTCTGTTAACAATCCAATATCCAACATGTGTAATTATAACATTTGATCTAGATGCTCCAATAGGATTTCCTAAAATATTAAATAAAAAAGACACTATAAAAACATTTAAAATACCTATTCAACAATCATCTAATGCTAACACAATTTCAATAATTTTCTTTTCAGCTTCCAGGCCACCTGTCTTGTCTAGATATAAAGTTAAATCATTAGTCAAATTAATATAGTGAAAATATGGTACTTCATTTTTCATTTTAATACGATGGTTTGGAGCTATTGCTTCAGTTAGCTCTTTTTTCTTTACTGTTTTCTGTGCTTTATTTATATCAGAATTAAATTTAACATATTTCATAACTTTTAATAAATCACTATTTTTAAATACTTCTATGAATTGTATTACAAAATTTTCAAAATCAATTAATTGCTGTTGATTAAAGTATTTTTTTGAAAGATAATCTATAATTACTTGGTTTACATTTTCTCTAATTTCTTTGAAATCATTATAAACTAATTCATTGGGGGCTAATCTTTTCATATTTGGTAGGAAACAAAATGATATCGAAGAAAATAATTCTTTTAAATTTACAAATTTTATTCAAATTTCTTAGCGTGATTTTTTTTTCTATAACGTGACACTAAATTTATGTCACGTTAGAATTTTTTAATTTGAATTATTTATGCTTAATATTCATTATAAATAGCTAATTTTTTTAGCCAAAAACGTCACGATTTCCTTTTCAGTGTACTTTATTACCTGATAGTTAAAAGCTTCTAGGCTAATAATGAATGTAAACAAAATTTTGTAAATCAAGAAGCTCATATTGAAATGGTTATAAGTTTTTTTTAATTCTAGCTTACTATAAAAACGAATTATAATAAAAGGTGTTAGTATAGATGATTTTGCTTTTAATTTTTGACTACTAACTTAAGAGTACCAAATAAAGGACATAATTTTGCCTCGCTTTTTCGACATTTAAAAACATAAAGATTTGAATTTTATTTCTAAATAATTATTTAATTATTAAATTCTTTTATTATATAAAATTAAACTAAAAATTAAATGGAAGAAGGTAACGTTTTTGCGTTATTTTTTCACTCTTAAATTTCTTTTAAGATACGCCATAAAGATATTCGAACATGATGGGACAAACAAAAATCTAAGACTCTAATTTTATGTGCCTAAAAAGTATCTCTAAGTGACTTATTGCCACATATAAAATATTGACTTTATATCTTCATTCTGCGCGTTTATATGGCTTTAGAAACTTTTCGATCATGATTGGGTGTTTCAAAATTTACTTCATACAAATATATACATCATTCTTCACTATTTCTTTTGTACTTTTTAAATACTAGAATAAATATTGAAAAACCATACTTTTTATGTACGTTGTAACAAAAAATCATTAAAAATAAAATCCTAATCACCAAAATATTTAATTCGAATTCAAAATGTCAGAAAATCTTTATAGAGGGTGACTTGTATAAATCTCTCGAGATTTACATGTATATCTCTATCTGAGTCTCGATAAGCTACAGATACGGTATTAAATTTAGTATGTAGCTGAGAATTATATAATGTTAAATCTATAGATTTCATTACGAAATGTGGATTTTGGGCGAAGTTATTGGCCATTGAGATTTAGATGCATTTTCCAACTTTCATTAAATGTTACGTTTTTGTTTGAAAGGATTTTTAATAGTTGTTGCAGATTCTTAAAGAACAAAGTCATTTGTACTAACTACCAAAATTTCATGAAAATTGAAGTCCTGCAACTATGTCTAATTTTTAATAAAATAAAGAAGTCTTGTTTTTTGTCAAAATTTCGAGGTTTTATAACAATAAAACTTTTATCAAGTAATTTTAAAAATGTATATTAATTTTCTGATAGAATAAACTAGGCTCTATAGAATAAATCTAATACTACTAAATTTGATTCAGTTTGGAAAAAGTTACTAATAGTAAAAAATTGAATATTTTTTATAAAATTCTAGTAAAATAAATATGTCTATTATTTTCAAATTATCCTGTATGGATTATCTTTTTCATTCAAAAACAGTCAAAATATTAGTTTATTTTGAGTACTAGATTCTCATATTTTAAATATATATGGTAGAAGTTTATGAGTGGATATACGGAAATTTTAAAAAAAAATACGTAAAATTGTTATTACAATGTAAAACCTATGTAAAATAGTATAAAATAATATAAAATAGTGTGAAAATATTGAAAAAAATCTTTTTTTTAATTAAAGCGATATAGAAAATTTCAGTTTCTTAGGCAATGTATAAACAAATAAGTAATAATCTGTCAAATAATATGTATAAGTAGTGTTTTTATTGTTTTAAAATACTGTAAAGGTCGGTAGAATTATTGTCTGTCTTTTAATTTTCAAACGAAAGTTTTGAGAAGTCATCGTTGACAAATCATAACTTCCTGCAAACTCAACCGTTATAAATTGTCATATACTCATTTGATAGAGTTCTGCTTGCTTTATCAGAATTTCAATTAAACATTTTTAAAATTACTTGATAAAAGTTTTATTGTTATAAAACCTCGAAATTTTGACAAAAATCAAGACTTCTTTATTTTATTAAAAATTAGACATAGTTGCAGGACTTCAATTTTCATGAAATTTTTGTAGTTAGTACAAATGATTTTGTTCTTTAAGAATCTGCAACAACTTTTAAAAATCCTTTCAAAAAAAACGTAACATTTAATGAAAGTTGGAAAATGCATCTAAATCTCAATGGCCAATAACTTCGCCCAAAATTTACATTTCGTAATGAAACCTATAGATTTAACATTATATATTTCTCAGCTACATACTAAATTTAATACCATATCTGTAGCTTATCGAGGCTTAGATAGAGATATACATGCAAATCTCGAGAGATTTATACAAGTCACCCTCTATAAAGATTTTCTGACATTTTGAATTCGAATTTAATATTTTGGTGATTCGGATTTTATTTTTAATGACTTTTTGTTACAACGTACACTAAAAAGTAAGATTTTTCAATATTTATTCTAGTATTTAAAAAGTACAAAAGAAATAGTGAAGAATGATGTATATATTTTTATGAAGTAGATTTTGAAACACCCAATCATGGTCGAAAAGTTTCTAAAGCCATATAAACGCGCAGAATGAAGATATAAAGTCAATATTTTATATGTGGCAATAAGTCACCTAGAGATACTGTTTAGGCACATAAAATTAGAGTCTTAGATTTTTGCTTATTCCATATAATTTAAATTGTTCGACTTTCTCAAGAAACTTATTTTAAATAAACAAATATTATAAAATTTGTTTCTTAAAATATAAAAACAAATCTTTATCAAATAAAATTGGCTTTAAAATGATGAGTAAGCCTTTTCTTTAAATTGTTATATTAAATTTATTAACTTTTTTGTCATTAGTTCTATAACTTTTATTAATAAAATGGGGATAATGTTTATTTTGGTAAAAAGATACAACTAAATAAAATAAGTAAAATGATTAAAAATACTTTTATTTGCTAAGTATCGAACACTTTAATTATCAAAAAGTTTTTATCTCCGTATTTGAAACATTTTCGTACTTTTCACATCCTTCAACTGGGTTTTCTTTATCTTTTTGTATTATCGTGCAAATAAAATTCAAAAAATGTGAAGTAAGATAGTTCCTATGTCCATGTAAACTTTCTTTTTCTTGTTTTTTCTTCCATACATCTATTATATAATCACAAGTTGTTCCAGCATTTACAATTCCATATAAAATTCTGTCACGTGTCATTAATGGACCACCACCATCTCCCTTACAAAAGTTGTTACGGGTTTCATCTGTACAAAATGTGCCTTCTGGAATCTCAGAACCCAAACATTTTGTTACATCAAAAATGTCATATTGAAGAGTAAATGTACGGTCACTTTTGTATGGATTATAACCAAAACCAAATCCAATTAATTTTTGTGGGAGAAAATCATTTTGAAAATTAATAGCCATTTTTCTATCACCAATATTTTCTTTAAGTTCTAAAATAGCTAAACCTCCTTCTTTGCAATTACTTTTGATATATTTTTTATGAATAAAGACTTTTTTAACTCCAACCGTTTTTGGTATCTGATTTTTTCTGCATTCTTTTCTTGACTGAGCACAAAAACTATCATATTCAACTGTTATTCTTCTACTAGGAACATACAAATTGTTGTGATTTTTCCTGAAAACAATATTTAATTAAATTTAATTAAAATTACGTTAAATTTTTTTCACAATGATCCCTGGTGAAAGCACAATAAGCTGATGTAATTATAAACTTCCCTCCTAGTATAGTTCCTGTGCAAGACTCTTCGTCAAGTAGATAATCCATGTCTTCTGTTTGATCTTTGATAAATAAATGAACAACTGGATTCAAGTCATCCCCATAGAGGAACTCTATCAAAAACAAAAAAATGAAAATTGTATACATTTTTTAAAATCTCAAAAAATATTTTAGAAAACATCTTTAAATAAAAAAATTTAAATGCTTATGTGAAGATTTTATTTATTTTTTCATGAATAATAATTTTTTATATTAAAACAAAATTTATATTATAATTTGATTTAAATAAATGTATTCTAATTGATTTTTCTGTAATATTTTGTTTATACAACCAAATATTTCATCAAAACCACGATTATATTATTATGCTGAGAATAACACAAAATTTTTCTATTAATATTTATTTTTTACAAAAAAATAAGATGTGCGATAAACCCGAGATAATTTAAACACGCAATTTTTTGATTTGCAGTTGATCGCGTAACCGTTGGAGTGCGTTTAAATCTTTAAAAAATGTTTGCAAAAGCATAATCTAGGATTCTATATTGTAGTAACAAATACTATTTTACTATGTAATTTAGTAAATTTACATCATTTCTCAGTAACTGAATTGAAACTAAGTTTTATAATCCAATGTTTTATAAAAAAATTTTTTTAATAATAAATTCATATTTATTCACTTGCAATTCACAATTTATACAACCTGCATTTAGATTTGATTCTTATAACAATGTAAGAAAATACTTTTATTTTAAAAAAGTTTTTAACTAATAAAATGAAAGTAATTTGATAAATAATTAACAACAATTAATGCTAACAAAACTTAGTAAGAAAATCAAACCTGTAATGCCAAAAAACTATTTAAAAAAAATTCAATATTGAAAATAACTGACATTACATTGTTTAAATTTACATACCAATTGTTTAAAGCATTAGACGACTGTTGTTAATTATTATTAGTGTAAATATCTTTAATAAAAAAAATAAGGAACAAAATTTTGTTTCATTCTAACACTTTGAAATATTAAACAATTTTTATTAGTAAATAGTCGAAACTTATATTTCTTTATTGACAAGAGGGACTGGGAAAGTTTTAAAGATTTGTAACTAGAATTGGTCAAGTTAAATTTCAACAAACTTTTTTTGATGCCTTTTATAGTAAAATTTTGTTTAAAGAATAACCTCCTTCAAAATTAATTAAATTATTTGGAAAGTATTTTATTCAAAAAAGTGAAATACCATAACAGTCTAGAGACATAGTAATCTTTGTATTGATTAATAATTGGCTAAATTCTGACTCTAAGAGCGACGATAATTTCGAAAAAATATTAAAAGTAGTGACATATTAACAATGAAAATAAGTAAAAATACCAAAAACTTTAAAATAAGGTAATAATTTTTTATTTTAATTGCAATGATATACTTATTGTAATCATTTTTTTGTATTGTAATACCTTTTCTTTTTTTAGATGACTATCTACTAATAAAATTTTTACTTTACGAGCCAAATTTTAACTAATAAAATACTTTTATCGTAAAAGAAGAATATTAATAGCTATGGATTTACAAAATTTGGAAAAGTTGGCAGCGTTTTTTGATTTTGATGTGAACTATCAAAGGCTACTAACATAGCTAACGTTAAGCAAGCGTGGTTGTCTGTTAAGGTACATTCTGAATTTGGTGAAGACCTATATTAGTATATCAAAAGTCGTGAAAAATTTAGCCTGTTGATGTATATGGCATGGGTGTTTAAATTGAAAAATGCATTGTTATCAATGATGTAAGTGTCTCTAATTGTGTACTATTTGACTGTTACGGGTAATGACGACAACTATAAGCAAGTGAAGAGAAGCGTTTTTGATAAATTTGATGGCAGTTAAAGTGTCATCACGACCCAAAAAAGATTGAATGTTATTAAGTTAAACTGGAGAGAAGATAAGATTGAAGATTCTCTATTGAGGTATGGTCGAATGTTAAAAAATACAACTAAAACTTTGAATAGTGAGAAGTTACTTGCTTTTCAAATTAGTTAAGTTACTCAGTTAGTTTCAAGTGAAAAGAAATTGTTTAGAAGGTTGTTATATAAGGACAGCTATTTTACTTATAAAAAGTTAGTTTTTAATTTATACACTACATTCTCTAGATGTAGAAAAATGAAAACTAACAATTCTAACTAGAAATTTTCAGATAATTTCGATGGCACAAATGGTTATTTTTAAAGAGTCAATGTTTTTGGTGCAATGCCTACAAAGACAAATTTTGTCAATTTAACAAATCACATTCAAAAAATGTTTTTTTTTGTCTATCAATTAAAATTTTGAAATTGACATACAATTTGCCATATAATTATACAACATTTATATACCTTTGTGATTAGAAAATATTCTTTAAAGTTAATGTTTTTTCTTCATAGAATTAACAATAAAAAATTTTGTGTAATATATTCAATTATACTTTAATATTTCTTTATTTAACTGTTAGATATTTAAATATACAAATATCTAAATATAATATTTCTATAATTTAAATATAATATCTTTATATATACTGCCTCGAATCAATGTTAGATTGAAAAGAACCCAACTGATTTTGGGTAAGTTCAAAAAAAATCTTTTTATAATAATTGTAAAATTATAGTTTTTAGATATTAAAAATAACGAATATCTAGTATTAACATAATAATTGCATTTCATATCTTTTCTAGATGAAATACATTTTATTCGCAATTTAAATACAATTAAGCTTTTTTTTTATAAAAACTAATTATTATTTTTCTACTTTTATATTGATTTAAATATTAGCATTTAATGGTTTTGTATTGGCGTATTTATACTGTCTTATTTGATAAGTTTGTTAGTTATCATATTTTATTAATATCTTATTTTCAAATTACAAATTTTTGCTGTACTCGAAGTAGCAATTTTATTTTTAAACTAAAAATCACAAAAAAAGTTTTATAAGTCAATAAACTTTTTATTAATATTTTTGCAAAAATTATGGGTAAGCATATAAAATCTTTAGAGTTATTCAAACCTTCTTCTAATATTTTATCAGGTGATTACAATAGAATTGAAGTACTAATGTCATTAAAAAATTTTTCAACTTCTTTTTCTTCATCAATATTTTTTTTGAAATATTCATTTTCAAACAACTTTCATCACCAAAATTATAACTCTATCTATAATTGTTGACGGTTTAAATATGTTTATTTTCTTTATAAGTGTCAGTTTGAGCCCCCACATTATCTAAAATGCATGAAAAATCACTGATACTATTTTTAACACATAATACACAAAATTTTTTTAAAGTCACTGTCGTTTTTCTTTTGTTAACGCAATTTAAAAGAAATAACTTAATGTACTTCAAAGAAAGCATATGTATATGTTAAAAAAAAGTAAAATTCACATACATATTTGTAAAGAGTAAAATTTATTCCGGCAATCATATAAATAATTAAATGATGACTGAATATGAAAAGTATTAAAATATTTTTTTTACACTGAAGATATTCTTTTGAACCAATAAAGTTATGATGTAAATATTTACTTTTGAAATAGTATGGAAGAGTAGTAATCGTTGTTAAAGAGTTTTTCAAAAACAACCTTGTCAAGTTTCGAAAATGCGGATGATTTGTAAAATCTTGTGATATAGAATTTATATAAACATTCACCATTTATATTGTATGGAATTTTGTTAAAAGATACTTGAAAACATTAATATAAATATAATCACTTTTTAAATAAAAATCAAAAAATACACAATCATTGCTGTTAGATATAAGATGGGAAACCATCTTTGATGTGAAAAAATTTGTTCTATCTGAATATAACTGATCAAAATGTTTTTAAAGATCTCATAACTAAAAATGTAAACTTTTTAAGTATATTTTGATTTTCAAAATTTATCGTTGAATTCATATATTCAGTATCCTTTATTTTAGTAATCAAAGTTGATACATCAATTAAATTGCTCTTTACTTGATCATTATAAATATCAAGAAAAACCTATTTAAGATGATATCCAGGAACAGAATTTCATTGGAAATTTTTAATAAATTCTTATCATTAGTGATACAAAAAGATAAATTATTTAATTTCATAAAGTTACACATTTGTAGAATAGTTTTATAATCTTATAAATTTCTAAAAGAAACCTAGAAAATAAATTAATTTAGTGAGAAATATTTATTGAGAGAAGACTTTCTTCTTTTATTCTATATTTTTAACAATTAATACAATTACTTCTATCAGTTTCACTACATACACACGATTTACTATCTCTAATTCAATAAACCTAAAATAACAAATATGCTAAAGTTTTTATTTTTTTAGTAAATTTAGCAGCAAAAAAAAATTAATCAATTTAACTGTAAAAAAATTAATAAATTAATATTTTTAAAAACTTTAATTCAGTTAATTGACTTTAACTTCTAGAAAAATTGATAATTTTAAGATAATCGGAAAATAAGGAAACTCAATAATATCAATTACATTTATACTTATGACTTTTTAAAATATTATGTTGTTTATCTATTAATAAAATTTGATGTTTGTAATTCTAAACTATCATTCTTTTATATTATCTTTATATTAATAGTTCAATCGTTCATTTTATTCAACTTGATTAATTTGACTAAAATTTCATGCAACGAATGTATGTAATAGTGTCAACTGTTTACAAAATTTAATATATATAAAATGCCAAATAGTATGTACATTAAAAAAATAAAAGATTGAACACTTTGCAAAATTAAAATACAAATATATTGAAATGTTAGTTTATTAATTCATGTAAAATATAGGAATTTTAACACAAAATAACTAAAGTATTGAATTACTAATAGGTTTACATTTTGTAATTAAAATAAGATTATTTTAAATAGTTTGGATGACAATTTTAATTAAAATTCTTTTTCTTATTTCTTTTGTTTATGTTAATAACGGTAAAAGTAGTATCAAATTACTAAGAATATATATATTACTTGTATCTTCATCATATGTATAGTAGACGAAAGATTTGATTTTATGTGCTTATTTATTTGAATTTAAAATTATTATATTTTACATTAATTAATATATTAACATTTCAATATATTTAAATTTTAACGTTGCAAAGTGTTTAATCTTTTATTTTTTTAATGTACATACTATTTGGCATTTTATATATATATATAAAATTTTGTAAACATTTGACACTATTACACACATTCGTTGCATGAAATTTTAGTCAAATTAATCAAATTGAACGACTAAAATTATTATAACTATTGTAATATCAACAATATAAAAAAATGATAGTTTAGAATTACAAACGTCAAATTTTATTAATAGATAAACAACATAATATTTTAAAAAGTCATAAGTATATTTAAACAATACAAAAACTATGTTTTTTGTCTACATTTTTAAACTAATATTATGTAAATTTATACTTTGTATATCTTTATAAAAAAACAATATTGAAAGAAAAATTAGCTTTAACTGTATATCAATATTAATTCAAAATTACATTTATTTGATTATTAAAATGTTTATAAAAAATAAACATATTTGTATACCATAAAATATAGCATTTTTTATAGCAATAGACATTGTTTACATAACAAATTCTAGAAAATTTACTATTATTCTGCATCAATATTGTCAAGTGAAAATGTATATAATATACATTAACAAAAACATTAGAAATTGTACTACAATTTAAGACTAAATTGTAATACAAAAATACTGTAAATTGTATCGGTATTCTTTGCTCATTTGCTATAGTCAAATTTACAAAAATATGCTCTGTGTGTGAAAAAGAACATAATGAAAGCAATTATAAGAAGAAAACTTTATTGTTTTTAATATTACTAACAGTAAGGATTTCGGTAAAAAAAGTGCTAAATCTGTGAATAGTAGTAATTAATGTACTACTAGTGATGTGAAAGAAAATCGTTAAAATAATACTAGAAGGATCATTTAACTATCGTTAATATGAAATTTAGTTCTAAACGTAATGAAATGAATGATATGGTGATTGTCTAGTTATGTTAGATACAAGGATGAAATGTACACAAGAACAATCAACATAAATTTATTGAACATCAAATTTTTAAAGAAATAATTGTTTTTAAATATTAAATTATATAAATAAAATTTAGCATCTTAAGATTCTTTTTTTCAAATTTGTAAGAGAATATTTATATTTCTCAAGGGAGTATTGTAAAGTTAGTAAAAGATTTTGTTGTTAACAATTTAACAAATTACAATGCAATTAAAAGCAGTTCTACTAAATTATAAAGTGTATTTTTTGATATATATCAGCTTAAAAGTCATGTTTCTATAAATTTCGAATATATGAGATTGACAGATGTGATTTTCTAATTATTGATGACACATGCTTTAAATCTAAGGGGGGGGTTATATAGTGCTATTCTTGGTGTTTGTCTATGATTGATATTGGTTAGATAAGTTTATAAAAATTTGGTGTAACTTGGGAAGAATCTGTTAATATAATTGCCCAACAAATACAAAGAAATAATCATTATTATATTCCTAATTAATTGTTTTTAACGGTTGAAGATCAAATAAAATATCTTGGGAATGGTATTAGAAATCTCATTGATATATTTAGAAGTTAGGGGCAAATATAAAGTTGTTTGCTTTTGAAAGTAAATATGAATTTGTTGCGTATTCTATAGAAGTACTAAAGAAAGTGTTAAATGGAAAAAATTTTGTAAGACCATCTGTATTGTATTAAAATCCTGTTTAGGAGAAAATTCATAAGCTGGTGGACGAATTATTATATTCTGGAATTTCAACAACAAAGGAGACTACTTATGTATCAAATGTTACTATGGTTTATTCAATAGATTTTGTAACACCACCAAAGTTTTTCAATAGATCTGAAAAATTTAAATAGTTGTACTACAATTGATTTTTAACTAATGAAGAAAGCATTAAAGTTATATGGCTATTTACAAAAAGTCTTTTTTTATAAATCTATTGATGTTGCGAAGCAGTCCTAGTAATTACGTTTTCAAAAAGATACCAGATGTACTATTGTGTGTATATCCATTAGGAATTTGTTCTAAACATAATTTTCTTCGACGACGTAGATGCTTTTGCGTACTGACAGAGGATATACGACCTATCGCAAGAGTAGCTATTATTGAAAAGATATTTATTATATATATTATGTATTAGTTTACTCAAAATCTACAAATGAGCAACATTTAAAACTGGTTCGTAAAATGTTTAGTATTTTGAGGAAATATAATCTAAATATAAGGAAGAAGATGACAATGATAGCTCAAAATTTGACCAGGCTTTTGGGATAAATTCTAGTATGCAAGGAAGACTTCTAGCCAAAGTAATAATAAGCCTTTAAAGTCCAGAAAGATAACTAAAGATGCTCAAAAGTTTTTAGTTGTCGTTGGTTTTTATCGTAACGCTATCTCAAAATTTCCACTTATTGCCTTACTACTAACTTAAATGTAGAGAAATAAAAATAAGGATATGTTCGTTTAGTCACATTACGCTGATAAGTTCATTAAAGATTTAACAAAATTGTTAACTAATCCTTCGGATTGAAAAATTTATGAGTGCTATAAACCATTTAATGTTGATTGTGATAGTAGTATGCTAGAAACGAGAGCTTGTATTGGTCAGGTTAATGAAAGTGAAAAATTAAGATCTGTTAGATACTACTTTAAGAAACAAAGTTATGTGAAAACAGAGAAAACAATAAATCTATTTTAATATCAGACAATAGCTAAGATTTTATATGAAAATTTTGATATTTTTAGTTTAAAAAAATCTTTTAACATATTGTACATAAAGTTGTCAAAGCTATTATTAAATCGTCAATGAGTCCAAATTTTTGTAGATATGTATCATATATACAAGTCTACAATATTATTACTTTTAAAATGAAAAGAGAGAATAACTGTATTGGAAATGAATTACCTAGATTTGTGCGTAGTATTAGAATTTTTAAAGATCATAGTAGTGAATATGCATTCCCTTCATCAAACGAACTACTTATTAAAAAACAAAAAAGAAGATTGTTTAGAACCTGTTGCTGAAAATAATTTAGTTTTTCTTAATAAGGTAGCCTACAAGAAAGTTATGAAAAAGAAAAGAGAAGATACTAGGAAGATATTACCCCCAATTATGCAAAGACAATAGTTTAAGTTTATTGGAAAATTATCCATGATAAATTTGGCCATCAAGGAGTGAATAAATTATCACTTAAGCTTAAAAAAACGTATACATGTGACAATCAAGAAAGTGATATTATTATCTATGTGAAATTATACAAGATATTTCAGCAAACTAAAGGAGTTCATGATTAACATCCTCCGTTTCAAGCGATTGATTATTCTGTTATACAATTAAACGTTATCTCATGGGATGTGATTGCTCCTGTGAAATTGTGAAAGCATTATGTAGTGGTTTTGGTAAACTTTTTTCCAAGCTTTTGGTTCCTTTTGTGGTTGATAACCAAAGCATTGAAACATTAATTGGTGAATCATTAAAATTTTTTTCAAATGTCTGGACTATGTCGAGTAATTAGAAGCGGTAACCAAGAAAGTCTGAAGTGTTAAGAAGTTGTTAATCTAAAGAAGAAGTTGAATGTAAATAGAGCATGTAATTACGTTTCAAAAATAGGAAAATTTCTTAGTTGAACGGAGCTTTAAGACAATGAGAAAATTATAAGGAGCGAAAAATTATAAATTCAAGTAAATGATCTGTATGATTTAGTTTGGATGACTGCATGATTAAATAATAGTTATCCGAATTTGACGATACAGAAATCTCTTAGGAGGTTCAATTTGAAAAAGATCTATTTTTGCACAAGGATGCTCCAAGCATTTATGTAATACAGATCGAAAAATGTTTTGAAGACTATTATGTGAAAATAAAAATTGAATTGGTAGTTGCTTCTCTTAAGTTTAAAGAAGTGCGAAAAAGACAAGATGCTAAACTTGATAATTCTACTGTTAAAATAAAGCAAAATAGTGCCAATAATCATGCATGGAGATATTGTAACTTGAGTAAAAATAAAACTCAGTGGTTTGGGCCATATACAGTTGCATGTCAAAATTGAGCTGAAAAATGTCATTAAGAAATTTAATAAAGAGAGAAACTTGAGAACGTATATGAAAGAGATAAAATTAATTATTAAGTATTTAATTTTTTAAAAGAAAAGTGATTAGAAGTGACATATTTTTAATAAAAAATAATCATAAATACTTTGAAAATTGAAAAACAAGTCATTATTTTTATTGTGTTGTAATGTTATACTTATTGTAGTAATTTTTTTAGTGTAATAACTTTTTTATTTAAAGATCACTATCTATCAATAAAGTCTTTACTATTTAAATCGTTATAACCCATTAATTGCGCGATTGAAACAAATGAAATATTACTCGATTTTATAAATGTTCATCTAACTTAAAAATGACTGTTTAACGATATTTCTAGCTTAACAAGAAAACTAGTTATACTAAGTAAAATATCAATTTATTTCTCTGTTTTACATTTTTTTTTGTATTAATCAATTTTATTCCAAACATGGCTCCTTATAAAGCTAATTAATATTTTAATTTTTTAACTCATTTTAAAAACACAATTCCAGAATAGTGCGAATACATAGCAATAGTAAAATCATTCAACAATTAGCAAGGTTATGTACCAAATAGAAAGGACTATTTTTTATTAAAAATTTAATATTAATTACCTTGTAAAAACTCTATAAAATAAAATAAAGTTTAAATTTTTAACTAAAATTTGAATTAAGAATTAAACTGTTTCAAAATTCAAAGCTCAACAACAAAACGATTTATGTTAATTTAAGAGTTAGGAAAAAATTATTTTTCTTATTCAGAGCTTTCGTGGATACGTTGAAATAGAAAGAAATGTCGTTAAAAACTTTCTTTTCTTTATTCTGAAAACAGATTATATAATGAAAATTGGTTCTCTTTCAGTTAATTTATAATGTTTTTATGTAATATCTTTTATGTTTTGCATTATTTTTTATTATCATTACATTTTAATGTGGCTATTATACGTTTCTCTATATAAATTACAAGTAATTTTTTTAAAATTTTTTTTTGATAATTATAGAGGCCTAAACGTCAATCTAAATAAATTTTTACTTTAAGTATCATTTTTAAACAATTTTCATTTCTTCCACAGAAATTAATTTTGTTATTAGTATAACTTCCCTCAAACATTATCAACACTTATAGTTAAATAGTCATGTAGTGTATTTTTCCAAACTTAAGGGGAAAAATAGTTTCAGAATTTTTTAGTTAAAATTGAGAAGGATATTTTAAAAAACACTATCTTTTTTGGCTATCATTTTGAGGAATTTCTTGACATATTAACCTCTCAACGTTAATAATTTTTTGGTATTTTGACTTTTTTGAAAAATATAACTCAGGAATATAGGGATTTTTATTATTATGAAGATTTACTAAAAATTGATCAATTATGAACCTAAGGGTGGTCACCATTTTTTTAGGAAAAATATTCTAGTAGAATGCATTTGAAGAATAAATAAGGCCATTAGAAGAAGTGATCTTTGTTTGTTTATTATAGCATTTTTAAGTTTTCGATCACTTTAATGCTAATATTTAAACTAATAAAAAAATGCACATAATTTTTTTTTGAAATATACGCTGGGGCTTCGCCGTACTGCCGAAAACAGATCTACGACTGGTTTTTAAAATATGAAAAAAAATTTTTTGTATAATATTAGAATTATTTTATATAAAAAGTTACTTTAATTGTTTAAACTTCTAATATTTAATAAAAAAAGCATTATGATTGTAATCTTTGTAAATTACAATTTATTAAATTTCAAAAATAAATCAAAATGTATGTTAATATATTTAAGTATTTACTTTATATTAAAACACAAAGTTATATTTTTTTGTTATTCATTAACTTTAAAAAAAAAGCTATTTAAAAATATTTTAATTAATAAGTTAAGTCTTATTTAAAAAATATAATTAGAGTATACTCTGCAACAAAATAAGAAAAAGAAATTTTTTTACTTAACTCTATAGTATAAAAATAATCAAAGTAATATTTATTATCATGCATTACACGAGTAATGTACCAAACTTAAATGTAATCAAAATTAAAATTATATAAACAAGATTATTTTAATAATTTAGTCATACTAAACCCAAGTGGAGTTGGAATAAGTGACTCTTTTTAGGATATTTTATTATATATTTTTTAATTTTATAATTTACAAATAAAGTTTAGTTGAATTTGTTTAGTAATTTATAATATTTATAAATATATGACTTAATATTACGCTTAATAAGTCATAATAGAATTATTTTGTTGAAAAAATATTTATTTAATTATTTAAGAATTTTTACACACTATGAATACAAAACTTCGGCGATCTGTCACTGCATGACTTTGTTTAAAAACGCATTGTAGGATTTACGTGCTTTTTACCATTGTATCTCAGATTCGTAGGAGATAGATTCCTTTTTTTCCGAAATTTACACCTTTTTAGCACTTTGTACACTAAATTATATTATTCTAGGATAGAAAACATTTTTCTGTTTATCTCGTTAATCTTTTCATTGGTTTAAAACATCAAAGAGCAACATAATTTTATTTCTAAACTCCTTAAGTATGGAATCTTGAGATTATGAATAGTTTTCTTTTTCATTATAAATATTGATATATATAATTGAATAGTTAGTAATTATAAAAGAGTTAATTTAAAATACTAAAAACTAAACTATCACTATAAAGTTGACTATTTATATAATATTGTCATCCAAAACATTGTCGTTCATATCAAGTATGTAATATTTTATTTAACTTATTATTATTAAAGTTGTTCAAATTGTCAAATGTACTTTTATGAATGTTCATAAATCTAGTTATATAATATACTTCCTGAATGGCAAATAGACATCTTTAAATGTTAAGCATAATTATTATTAATTAACACGAGTATGCAAAAAAGTAACATAAAAAAAGTGCTATTGTACTTTTTTATTTTATTTTTAAGTAAGTTTCATATTAAATAAAATAGATAAGTAATATTTTATTGTTCTAAAAGATATAAGTTTGTCGATAGCAATTTTTGATTACAAAATTTAATACTGAAAACTATTATAAATGTCTTTAAAAGTTTGTTTTTTATTCGAAATATACATTAAAACTAGCAATTTTAAAGAGGACAAAAATAATATGACAGTTACAATGACTTTTGTTGTTTAGAATCTATTATACAACAAAATATTCGAATAACTTCCTGAAAATAAAATAAGATTCAAATGATTAATTTAAAACTTTATCTAAATAACTTTTTTTAATAATTTTGAAGCTAATTAAAAGTCGCATATGTTATTTTTAAAATAAACAATAATGCCAGCATTTAAAATTTAATTGCAATAGATAGTATTTATAATTTTTAAAGTATTCAAGTTTCGTATAAAATTTTTATCTGAAAGTAATACAACTAGATATTAATAAAAAGATACAATGTAGAAACATGTTTTGTAGAAAATAACTATTTTTTAAAGAACAGTTATATAAAAACAAGAATAAAATATTTTATTTTATTTTTCACGTGAAAGTGTAATCTTTATTCAGGTTAATCTTTAAATTATGAAAGAAATTATTTATTTTCGGAAAAATTGTTATTTTTTATAATACTTTGATTATGATAAGTATCGAATAAGTGTAAATTAATTAACTGTTATTGTAACATTTTTTTTCTTGACTACCGTTCACTCTTATTCTCAATTGATTCTCTTATTGAAACAGATTCTTGATCATCCTTCTCAATTGAATATGGAATTCTTTTATCTATTGTTTCCATTTTAATACCTAATTCATCAAGAATTTCATCTAATTTAGATACATAATCAAAATGTCCTGTAATAATATGTGATAATTCATGATTTGCGATTTTATATCTATTGTTATTGGTAAATTTTATAGGTGAGATACCCGCTATTGAAAATTGTATACTCATCGTTCTATACAAAAATTTTAGCATCCAATCATTAGAACTATATCCATTAATAATTCTTCCAGCAACAACTTTACATGCTGATTCCCATTGTCCAGGGGATGCTGATACAGGAGCACCAAGCAAAATGACATTCTCGATTATTCCCTTTGACTCTGGTCTCGTTGACATTTTTAGGAGACAATGAAATATAACTCTTGCTCCGAGAGAAAAGCCAATCAATGTTACTGGTTTTTGTCCATTTGGTCGTTGTAGTAATGTTTCCGCTAATTGCTCCCCTATCTCAACACTTCTTGAAATACAGACATTCCATGGATTGTCAATCATACTAGCAATTGATATTATAGCAACAGGCCATGCTATTGCCGTCAATAAACCATGTAATGCCGTTTCCATTAATGTTTGTTGTACAGCAGTTGCTACAACACCAGATAATAAGTATGTAAGAGCATTTCCTAACTCAAGAAGATATTTACTTTCATACACTAGTGCATATTGTTCTTTAGATGCACGCAAATTTCTCCATGGATATGTAAAAGCACAATTCTCACTATTCTAAATATTTTAACTATAAAAAGATAAATTTTATTTTCCTTACTTTATTTATCCATCCACTAACAACAATAATTGTTTGTAAACTACAACCCTCAGAAAATTTAACAAATTCAAATTGTTCAATATTTCCAACTCTTTTTTTCATCTTATAACTAGTTAATCCAGCACCAGCCACACCAAAAGCAGTTCCTAATATTGCAGCACCTGTAGTTGTAGCTAATGCTGCCGTAGCTGCTGTTGTTCCAATCAAGGCAGCTGCGCCGCTGATGCTACAAAGGGTGCTGCTAATCCTCCAGAAACTCCTATTAAAAGGCCACCAATCCCACCGGCTGCTCCTATAGTTATGTAACGTTTTATTTTTTTCACTTTTTGATCTCTCAGACGAGCTCTTTTATGCTCTCTAAAAAATAAATATTATAAAAAATATAAAAAATGGGCACATTTACACAATCACAACAAAATATTCAGTAGACATACGTGATATTTGTACTCCGTAATTTTCTTAATGATTCCAAATAAATCATGATAATTAATTTTTATTTAAAAATGAAAAAAACTTACTCAGATTCTTGATGTTCATTTTTTGTCAACATCTTTACCAAATACTCCTCAGCATCTTCTAGTGTATCCCAATCTATTCCTAACATCGCACAAAGATGCCTCAAGAAAACTCTAAATCTACTATCATAAATACCACCTTCCAAGTGAACTGTTAAAATTTTACATATTGGCATTAAAGTGCCATGATAGCCATCTGATATACCTTCCTTTATTGTAATTATTAAAACCGTTGGATCTGTTGTTATATTATTTCCGTATAACTGTTGTAGAAGTGACATATTCGTAGATTTAGGTAATTTAAATACATTTAAAATTCGTCTTAATGTTTGTTCACTAAATTTTCTTAATAAATAAAATTATTACTATTTTTGATAAATAAATAATTACCTTGTTTCTATATCACCATACTCGTAAAAATCTTGATGTAGAATAATTGTAACCAGGTTAGCAAAAGCAAACTTTATAGGGTAAGACAAATTTTGAAATAAATCTTCATCGAATGCTTTTAAAATTAAAGAATCTGTTGATGAAGAGGTACTACTGGATAGCGACATTCTACCCATATTATCCGTTAAAAATAATTCCATATATTCACGTATAAATAAATTTTATTTCCTCTATTTTTCACGATATCTATAAAAATGATATTGTTATTTGGTAATAAGTAATAATAATGATAATATTGCTATAATCGACATAGTTTTTACATTCATTTAAATAAAAATTAATTAAACAAATTAAATTATAATTAAAATGGAAAGTAGAATAAAAAAATAAATTTTATCTCATCACTAACCATATATTACACTTTTACTATTATAAACATTACTAATAATATTCCTACATTCCTTTTAAATACTTAAATTACAATAAAAGAATATCAAATATAGTTAATGAAAAAGGAAATATTCTATCAGTTTTCTAATAAAAAAGTATTGTTTAATATAAATTCATATAACAAAAGCTAATGATAATAGTATAGACATATGTATATAAATAAATGTATTGTAAAGTGAAGAAAAAAATTCTATATTGCAAAAGATATAAATGAATGCGTAATAATGAAAAATTTTGTACATATGTTATGAGAAACAATATTTATCAAAGAAATAAAACCTTCATTACATATATACATATATCGATGTATATATTTAAAGAATAAAAAATTTATATTTTAATAATCCAGCTTTGGGAATTAGTCCAATTATAATTTCTTTAAATTCTTATATCAACTACTTGACTGCGCATACTTTAAAACTGTATATTCTTTAACTTAAGAAAAATATATTATATATACAATAATTCTATACATATTCATGGATATAATTTTATCTTTTTTTAAAAAAAGAAATAACGATAGACTATCAATTACCTTTCAATTGATTTATCGATAAAAAGATTTTAATATACTTTATTATCTTTTTAAACAAACATATATCTATTTCAGATCAGGTGATTAATGGAAAATGTTTTTAATCAAATTATTACTAAAAATATACCTAGAACTGATGTAAAAAATCGACAATTTTTAAATATAGTGAGAAAAGAAATAACAAAATGGTGGGAAGAATAAGTTTGTAAGAAAATAAATATTTTGATTTAATTGTTTAATAATATAATAAACGATAAGAAATTTGATCTTGTGGAATAGAGCATACATGAATGTATCAAAAATTATATTTTTATATAATTTGAGTATATTTATTAGTAAAAAAGAAAATAAGATAAGTTATTATTGTTAACTACAAAATCATTAGGATAAAACAATTTGTAGTGAACATTTAAAGTACAAATTTCAAATTGTTGCTAAAAATTATAATAACAAACATAGTCGATCATTCATATACGTTACTTTAAACCAGTCCAATAATCTAAAAATAGTCTATTTGAAAATATCGAAAAAGAGTTTTAAGTTTCTAATTTTTATATTCGTGAGCAAATTTATACAAAAAAAATGATTCTTTATCATTTAATAAATAAAACTGGAACGTATTTGATTAAAAATTTGTGCATCAAAATTGATATATAACATAAGGTTTCTTGAATTTCAATTTCCAATCATATTACATTTGCTGTTGATTAAAAATAACTCTCATCAACTTAAAAATTAGAGCATGGAAAAAATTTGTTTGTTTTAAAGTAAAAAGTAATCATCATGATTGTTACTTTTATTTTTCATTTTCCCCTAAAAATTGTTAAGGCGTTGTTGTGGTATAGAAGGAAAACATATAACTGTTTAACTTTTATCGGTAAGTCAAAATTAATAATCATTATCATTTTTCTTATAGATAATTAATTACTTTCAATTAGTTAAAATATATTTCTAGAAGTTTTTTACACTTTTAATAATGCTTGTTTTCCTTCAAAAATTAATAAAATTATTATTCTTTTATAGATTTTATAAAATTTTTCTTATAACTTTTATTATTTTAGAAAGTTCAAATTTCAATAAATTTTTAATTGTTTGCAAAAAAAATATAATATATTATCTTAATTGTTGCTTTTAATGATAATAAATTTTATTAATATATAACATTATTACAAATGTATATTATTTTTTCGTTATGTTTTTTACATAATATAATTAATTTTGTGTTACAATTAATTGTCTAAAGAACTCCATTATTTTTCTTTCAAGTTACACGTAGTCTTTTTTTATTTAAATGTTACTTTTTGTTTGGAAGCGTGTTTACAGGTTATTGGAAAAAGAATATGACCTTATTAATTATTATTAATGTAATGTTTTTTTTTCATTCTTTTTCATTCTTGTTCCAATGATTTAATCATATAAAGTCACGTTAAAAAGTACATTTTTTATAAACATCTCAATATACTTCCTCATAACAAATATTAAAATAAATTTACTTTCCTATGTCGTTTAAATAAGTAAAAAATTTATAAAAATATAGGTTATAAACAGAGTTTAATGTAATAATATTTTTTTCTAAATGTCCCATGATATTATTTATATGCTTTTTTTTATCCTTAATCTTATTTTGTCATTGGCAAGTTTTTATGCACATACTATTCTAGTCGGCTTTTATATTCATAATTTAAATATTTCAAAACTATTTACTAGTTTTGGAAATAAACATTTTCCCCGTTATAAAAAGGATTTATAAATGTCCTCAATAAACAACATCATTTATTTTTTTAAATGTCAAACATTTTATGATAGTAAAAAAATGAAAAAATTGTTATTAACATCCGTATAAAAATTTCCCTTCTGATAAAAATTATATAAATAAATATTTTTATTAATTTTTACCTTTTGTTGAAGACTTGTGTATTTTGAATTTCTGCAAAAATATTTTTTTAAAAAAATTTTTTGATTTTGATAATTTGATAAAAAGATGAAATGTTTTAGATTAGTATAAATTTAAAGTTACATTTGACTATATTGTATTAAGCATAATGTTAATTTTATTTTATGAAGAAAGAATAGTAATGTCTAAGATATATTTATAGATTGGTGTATATATAAATATTTTTTTAAATATTTTATGTATTTAGTTAATATCCAAGATATTATTCAAAATATTTTACTCCAAAAATCTATATAATTGTTTATTTGTAAAAAAGATCATCCACCACAAGCTTTTTTTTATTGAGAATATATTACAGTGAATTAAAGAACAACTTTTAAATAGTTGGAAAATATTGACATAATTTTAAATGTGAAGAATTTATCATACATTTATCTCTTCTTAAGTACTTGAAAATTGATGTAATGTTTATCAAGTAAAATACATTACTTTCACCCCCTCATTTTTAAGATATAAAAATTATCTCTCTTTTTTTCACATTGGCACAACACATCTTGGGTAGTCAGTTGTGGACGGAAAATAGATAAGATACTTCCTATCAGGATAACGGAGTGTGGTATAAAATACTTTTTTATCACTAGTGTTTTAATAAAATTTTTATGTATAAATATTGCCCTTTATGTAAACTTTAAAAAAAGCTCATATTTAATTTTTAAAATACTCATACTCCTTCTTTGCATAGCTTTAAATACTTACATTCATTCTTGTACTGTGGTAAATAATAAGCTTTAAAAATTTGTTTATCAATTGGCACGTAACTAAGCTTATGTTCACTACCGCCGCCATCCGGAAACAGTCTTCTCCTTTTTACTTTAAAATAACTACCGCAATTGAAATATTATTTGGAGCAGTTTTAACTATCAATCTATTTTTTTTTTCAAGGCATTTCAAGTGCTAACAAGTCATAACATGGCATATGACCTAAGATTATTTTGTTGATATCAATATATAAAACATTTATTTTCAATATCTATTTTTATTATGAGCACAATTAATTATATAAATACTAACTCAAATAATATTTCTGATCATGGAACCTCAGAAAGAACAGGAGAAGAAAGTAGTATAAATTATGAGCTTCCCCGACCAACATTCTTTTCAACGTTAAAAGAATATTTATACTCTTTGTATATAAAATTTATTAGCCCTTATTTTATAAGACTTCCAACAGGTAAATAATTAAATTATCACCAAAAAATAACATTTCTACTGTAACGAACAATTTAAACCATTTCATACTTTATTAACATTTGACCGTTTTAAAATGTTTTTACATTATTTAACAGTAAACTAATTGCTGATAATTTATAAAGAACCCACTATTGTTTTATCTTCAAAATTATATTATATATTCCATCAAAATCCATCAATTTCTTTTTAATTATGCTAAGGAAAGTTATTTTTCTTAAAATCTTGTCCTATCACTTTATCTTTTATCTTTGGTGAAAGCTTTAAAATATTAGATAAACAACGGCAATATATCACTTTATACCTTCAAAATTTTTCAAAGATACTTTTAATTCGAAATTTTCATGATATTCACATTAAAAAAATATATAAAATCAATGATATTGCTTTTATAAATTAAATATATGCTTGTTTCATTTTACAAATAAATGGAATAATAATAATAACAAATTTACATTCATTTTTTTATTGATATATCATTTCTTTATAGAACATTAGAAATTAATTAAAAATTCTAAGTTTAATAGTATTTTAAAGATCATTATTTTATGCCTGTATAATTTAAGAGTATTTAAAAATTTATTTTTTCAAATTATATATCACATCTTTTGGTTTTTTGTTTATTTTATAAAATTAAACATTTTCAATTAAAATAAAAGTAACTTATTGAAGGAAGTTAGGGATTTTATTACTTTAACTATCTAATTTGGAATTAAATCACATAAAAATAGGAGCAAATATATTAGATAAATATAATTTTATTGTTTCGATAAATATATATTCAAGGTACCCACCAAACTTTTAATATTTTTCCACTATCAATCTTTTTTTCAATTTAATACTTGAAATGTATATGTTTATTTGATTAGGTCAAATTTGTAATTTATTTGTAAGGTAAAACTTATTACGGTAAATGATAATACGATTATTTAAAATATTTATCATTATAACGGTACGATAAGAATGTCACCGGTTTTTTAAGGATAATGGTCATCAAAATTTAAGATAAGACAGCATCAATTAGTTTGCACAAAATATGCAAGCATGAATATATATCACAAATTTGATTCTCTATAACGTGATTTCTAGCATAGTAGATTACTAGCTTAGAAAAAATATTCTCCGATTTTTTCTAAATATGTCTTATTTTTTTATCATTTTCATCTTTCTTATTACAATATCATTTTAGTTTAATACCAATAAATTATATTTGTCTTTACCTTTCAAAAATAACAAATGTTGTAAAAAAATTATTAGATAGATTTTACTCTCATAACCGTTTGTTGTGATGAAATATAATTTATTAATTTGTTGACCAGATTTTACTCTTAATCTAAATTATTATTGTTAATTTATTGTGCTTCTCAATAACAAAGTTATCTATTATATAAATGTATCATTTTATTGCAAACATTGTTATATTTTAATTACTTTTTTCATATACATTTTTCTAAATTAATTTGTAAAAAATAATAAATTTGTAGAAGAATGATTATTAAAGTAAAAAAATTTTATTAACTAAATAATATTACAATAAACCCCATGTTAATGAGAAGTAGCAATATAAAATTACTTTATTACACTTTTTCAATGTTCTTTTACCCATTACATTTTTAATCAACGTGCTTTGTCCTTTCAAAAATAATCAGATTGTGGTATATCCCAAATACTCTATCTCCATAATTTTTTTCTATTAAGGTAATAATAAAGTAATATCATTAAATGTTTTATTACTGTAGTGATAAATATCATGCCATTTTCTTGTTTATTATAACGGTTTAACTTTTACAAATTTAATATTTTCTTTAAATAAAAGGTAATCAAGAAAATGTTTTGTTTTGTGATATCAAAATCGTTATAACTAGAATTTCTCATTATACAAATTTCCTGTTACTTTGGAAGTTTAACTACAATCCGTCTACTCAAATTAATCTTTAGATTCTTTTTTATTATTTATATATTTTCTTTTATAATTTAATCAAGAAAATATTACTACACATTATATTTTTTATTACTTAAATTATCAAATAACCCCAATTATATAAACGTGGAAGGTTTATTTTCTCTACTAAAATAAATGTGTTTACCTTAGCAGAAATATTAATTCATTCACATTGTTGTAATAGTTTGTTTACATCATCCTTACTAGAGATTTCCCATTTTTATTAATTATCACATGCTTATATTATGAATTGCACACCTTGATTTGATAAAATAAAAAAATTACATGTTTTGGAAAAATAATATGTATGTATTAAAGTAATCATTTATGTAAATAAAATGTCTGTTTTTAAGATTACAAATAGCATTATAGTGAACCAATCTTACTATATAATAAAAAAGTTTCTCTCTTAACTGTGCCATATATCTTGATCATTATATGCATCATTTTGCCAATAACTTAAGGTATATTAAACAGACACAATAATCTTTTCAATCAATCAGTAAGGCTTTCCATTATTCTTTATTATAAGGAGATATATAATATCATCACCATTCTTTATTCATTTACAATACCTTCTCTTACATATTTCATGATTCTTCTCAACTAATAATATTAATTGCATCAGTTTGATGAGAAGTGCAAAAATATATATATATTTCTAGATGACATAATTATTATTATCATTCACTAATGTTTACATATATTCTTTTTTTTACACGAGAAATGGTAAAAATTCTTCTATAAGTTGTAGTTAAGCTAATAAATCTTAATAATTTAAATAATATTCATGTATATTTAATGAAATACTTTGAGTGATGCACGTG
This sequence comes from Strongyloides venezuelensis, assembly GCA_963280985.1. Lineage (NCBI taxonomy): Eukaryota > Metazoa > Nematoda > Chromadorea > Rhabditida > Strongyloididae > Strongyloides > Strongyloides venezuelensis. The sequence continues at coordinate 5,531,962 of CAUJLX010000001.1, read as the reverse complement.
AATAACCTGTGATCGTTATCAAGTTTAATATTAGAGATTGATAGGCTGTCCTACTATTATAACCTACACTTCCAAACAAAAAGGGTTAGTGCCGAAATATATATATACAACTGGGAAAGTTAGAAATTTTGTTTCTTAAATGATAGAATTACTTTATTAGATAAAAAATTATTAACATTTTATCGTCAATTTAGTACACTTAACTTAGGGAATTCCTTTGACCACAAATGTTCAAAAATTATGTAACCCTGTTGGTGTTCTTTAATTTCTCTATACAAATATTATATACATACATATAAATATTTTTTTATAATTTTAGTAATTCACAGAGATTATATATCTACTTTTTTTAATGCACCAATATATAAATTTATTTTAAAAATATATATATAAACAGATAATTAACATTTTATAATTCAAAAACTTTACATGCTCTATGGTTTGGAGAGATCTTTCTTATTTTATAGGTAGGCTTTAAATTATTTAAAAAAAACAACTTTATACTAAAAAAATTATTTTCCTATAATTTGCAAATTTTCTTCATTGTAATATATATTTATTGAAATTCAAATATATATTACACAATGATGTAGTTACTTTTTTTAATTAGACAAAATATAGAAGATATCCTAAACGCAATAGAATAAGAAAGTGTTACTTTAAGGATACTCTGCATCAATTTTTAAAACAAATATCTCGTTTAATTTGTTTAAGCTATATAATGTCTTTGATGACATAAATTTTACAGACGTTAAAGTTTTACGTGATAAAATAACTTAATTTTTAAATCACTTTCACATATTTACTACTAATTACAATAAATAAATATTGTCTCTTACAGTATCTAATTAAGTAAATGTTATTTTAATTTGTTATTACTTAATACACTTATTTTACAAATCAAATTAATTAATAACTCTTTTATACTGTTGATCATTCTTTTTGTTTTTTTTTGTGGTTATTATTAAAAAACATATTGTTCATATTTTTGACAAAGACATACTTTTTTCACCTTTTCATTTTTTACTACCATAAAAATGATTGAGATAGGAATTTTTTACCTAAATAATGGGTGTATATTAAAAATTGGAAACTTTTCATTATTTTACTTTCATATAATATATGTCACTATTTTTTATCAACAAAAAGTCACGTTCCACGCCATAGAAATGTTTACAACCATTTTTCTTTGAAGCTACTTACGTATAATGTATACTTATATATATTTTAACATTTTATATTCCTACTTACTAAATCTTTCTTGATGTATTTCGTTAAAGTGCAATAAGATTATTTAATTTCAAAATAGATATGTCTTAAAAAAATATATCATTATCAATTTTATAGGAATTATTTTAATAAATATCATATAAATACACTTTACACTTTTCTTAAATTGATAAGAATAATTATACACATTACCACTTCTTCTCTTGTCCATTTCCCTAATATAACGCCTTTGACCTTAACAAATATTTTTTTGTTTTACAAATATGAATCTTTTTTAAATATTAATTTATTTACCCTTGAAAAAGTAACATAAAGCGTAATTTGTACTTTTATATGTGCAATTTTTCAGTAAATGGTTCAGATATGGAATGCATGAGTACAAATGTGTTGGATTATCATACAAGTTCTAATGATGTTGAAGTGGCCCATTCTGCTCCAACATCATCACCATCCCTTTTAGCAAGCGGACTTTATCGTCGACCCGGTGTTTTTTCTAAAACAAACTTTAGTGATTCAATGCTTCAACCAATTAAAGTATGTTCTTGCTAGTTAATTAGTTTATTTATATTAATTTATAGGCCCGCTCTAGAAGTGAATCCGAAGGATTAAACAAATTTGATTTTATGAAATTGTGCCAAAACAATTTTCTAGATGAAATTGAAGTTAAAAAATCATGTCTTCGTTGTCCATACAAAAATATAGATAATTGTGATTGTAATGATGACAGTGATAGTGCAGCAAGTTCCGGAATAAGTTCTTCAGAGGAACAATCATTGTCTGATCTTGATTATGGGACACCAACAGATTTTAATCCTTCAATTACTGAAGATGAAATAATATCAAGACTTAAGGAACTTGATAGTAACTCAAGTTCATCATCAATTGCTACAATATTGGCACAAAATAGTAACACAGCATCCTCTTCACCATCCATAAATCATAACATATCACCAACAAGTGATAAAAAATGTGTAAAATTTGCAGATGAAATGGGAAAGGAATTGTATACAGTACGTGTTATGAAAGAGCCTTCTGATTACCCACCTCGTTTATCGCCATCAATCGTAAGGCGTTATCGAAGTAACAACGACGATTCTGATGAATTTTATGATTCTGACAATTCTGATAGTGAAAAAAGTAAAGCTTCGTGGACATTAAACTTTAAACAACCAGCAAGTGAATATGTCAAGTTCCGCGAATCATTGGACTCAAATAAAGTTGCCTTGGAAAATGTGGTTCTTAAAAATAACTGTCACAAAATGACAGGTACAATCAAAGTCGTAAATTTGTCTTTTGAAAAAAATGTATTCCTTCGTCTGACAACAGATAAATGGAAAACTTTTAAAGATATATATGCAAAATACCAGCCATCAAATTCAAAGATTTATGATACCTTTTGTTTTGAAACAGAAATTCCAAAAGATGAACATAAAGTAATAAAATTAATTTATCATACGTAATAATTTTTTAATACTTATTTTTTTAGGATGATACTATAGAGTTCTGTATTTGTTATGAGACTAACAACCAACAATTCTGGGATTCTAATAATGGCGATAATTATCACCTTGTTACTGAAGAAAGTAAATATAATTCTTTTTTACAACCTTTAGCAAATAATTGTAATTCCAGAAACACAAATATAATTTTAAGTAAAAATTATTCACCCCCGAGTTCCAAAAAATATGACTATAAACCATCAACATTAAGTCATCAAGATTCATCTGAGGATGCTTATAATATGAAGCAATCAAATTGGACCCATTTTGCAGCTTGGAAAAATTTGACAAATGAAAGACCTTATTGGTAAATTGTTTTGTGCCTTTATCTTTTTTACTAAGCAAGATAGTTTTATTTAAATATATAACTAATTAGAAACTCTATATTAAACTTTTTTATGTAGTTTGAAAGCAAATAGTCTATTTGAAGATTCTCAAACAAAAAGTTCAAGTTATTTTGACAAAAAATATTTTTAGTTAAAACTGTTATAATGCTATTCAACAATTTTGGTTTGATTTTTACGGGTCTTTAAGCAACAACAAAAAGAAATAAAAAGTTTTCTTAAACTATACTATCGTATTTGTTGGAAAGAACCAGAAATGTTTTTTATAAGGAAGAAAAAAAGAAATATGAAAACTATTCTTTAAATGCTCCTTTTTTCTTTCGTATGTCAATATTTATAATTCATCAACATATAACAAACAGAAGAAAATCTACAATCTTAAAAAAAATATTTGGAACTTACCTTAAAAAGTGTGTTATGAATAAAAATTTACCAGGAACCTTCTGTCAATTTTGCGATCGTTTTATACTTATTGTGAAAAAAAATTATACTAAAGAATTTTGTGAACAGAGTGATATTTCTCATACACTATTTTCAATACGAAATTTCTTACCTATTTTAATTATTTTATTTTTTCTACAAGACTAACCATTAAACTTTAGGTTTTACTAAAAAATATAATGTATCGTAAACCATTTTTATTTAGATTTATTTGTTTAGCTTAATTTTTAGTCTATTTTTGAAATGGTAAACTTAAATATATAATAATGAAGATATAGTTTTTATATAAAAAAAAGTATAATAAAGTAGTTTTATTAATTATCTCAATGTTCTTCTAATTGTTTTTGCACTTATAACAACAATTTACAAGAAGTACTGTAATAATATTAAAGAAGAAGTATTCTTTGATCATTGTTTTCTCATCTTCTTACTAATGTCTTTTTTTATAGAATCATTTGGCATAAACTACGAAGTTTGTTATCGCATTATATAATTAACGATACATCTCAATGCAACTTAAAAAATGTTTATGTTATGTTATATATATTCTTTTTCAAACTATCTATCAAAATTAAAGAAAAAATATATATGTTACTGAAGTAGAGATTTACTTTGTTAATATTTGTTTATTATTCTTCAGAAGTGATAATATTTGAAAGAAAAAAACTACCACGTGCAATTAGTTAGTGTTTATCTATTATTAAAAGCGTTCTTTATAATATATACAAGGTAGGCAACCTTCAAAACTTTTAAAGGAAGGAAAAGGGTTTTTGTTGTTATTGAGAAAACATGTCAATACACTTTGTATTGGAGTTATATAGAATATTATTGTTAAGAATTAAGTAAATTAAATGACATGGATAAGATGAGTGGAGGTATTATGACGATGTACAAAAACAATACAATAAATTATACCTTTTTAAGACGATCATTTCTTTACACTTCTTTTTTTGTTATAACTTGAAACGGATAAAAAGAAATACTATAATTTAATTTCATTATCAAGAATAACATCGTAAATTAGCATCAACAATTAATAACTCGAATAATGGCAAAAAGGCATTTAACATCAAATACCATTTTAAAATTATTCTTTTTTAATATATAAAGTTGGATATTTAAATAGCTGTATAAATTAATTCAATATTAATCTAATATTCTGTTTCAACCAACTACTATTCATCCTTACTCAACAAAAAAAATATCGCTTTTTATGAAAACTTAATTTACCATAACAATAATGTCAATTTTCTTTGAATGGAGCTTTTGACCGTGTCTCCTGTCATTTCATAGAAAGGCATTTATATTATTTATTGATAAACTTATAATAAACGATTCAAAAACTTTTTCATAAATTTATTATCTTTAAAAAATCATTGACATTAATATAATATCACTGTTTGATTTACCCATTTGTTTTATAATATAATATTTCGTTCTTTAAGATAAAATGACGATATTAAAATAAGTTTAAAACTCTTCATATCCTTGAAAATATGATTATCTATGAGCAACTGATCTAGTGACAAAGAGAGTGAGGTAAATTTTCATACCTAAAATGATTAATTTGTTCTAGAGAACTCTTTTTCCCTTTAAGCTTTTTCAATTTTTTATATTTTACCTTTATTTCGAAACTTTCTAATTTATGTTTTATTTATTTAAATATCTTTAATGCAAATTAATTTTCTAGTCAATTTTAACTTTACTATATTCAAGATTGATTTTATATAAAAAAAACGACATGAAATGAGTTTTCAACATAGTTTCTTTCGAAAACAATAAAAAAAACGTGATAGATAACAAATTAATAATAGAGTTTAATATTAGTTATAAATATATACAAGTAAAATTTCCAATCTAATGAAATATTTCATACGCTGTTTAAAACCATTGCAAGTATTAAAATATGTTTGAAGGAAGTATTTTATCAAAAATAAATTATTTCAATATCATTTACTGTACGGTAATTTATTTTATTTCGAAAATTACATTAATTTTAACACAATTTAATCATTCTCTATATGTATAAATATTATATTTATCTTAAGTTAATACATTAAGTTGACAAAGATTTTTTTTCTCATTACAAAGTACTTTATTAAACATAAATAAATATTAAAGAAGATTTTGTGTCATTTAACTCTCCGTTGATTAACATAGTTAACAAAAGAATTATGTGCTTATGGTAGTAGTTTTATTTTTGTAGGAAGAACCTTAATTAAGTTTCTCATATCTCCTTGTCAAAGGTATTAATTTTTACTGAAAAAAGCATATTATCTCAATTATTAAAAGTTGTACTTATAAATAGATATTTCAGAAATCTAAACAACATATTTAACTTATCTTTATTTAATATTAACTTTATTTCTTTAAAAGTTGTGTCTTAAAATAATATACTTGCTAAAACAAATAATTTAACGCTTCAATTTCTTAAAAATTTCTATTTTTCACTTTTTGATGTATAAAAAAACTCATTTCACTACTAATTTATATGTTAAATAAGTATACTATTACTAACCGACGTCAAGTAATTTTCAATTTACTTAAAATTTTTTAGAATTAAAGAAAGCTTATATTTAAAAATGTACTTTTTATATATAAAAAATTTTATTATTTCGTCTACCTAGTGGAAGACGATCTTTTTGACATATTTAAACTTTATTTTAATCTCCATCTTACAAACATTATTTCTATACATACACTCTCATTATTTTTTTGTAACAAAAATGATAGAAAGATACTTTTGTCTTTTTTATTGCAGAATAAAAATTTTATTCTAAAACAAATAACATTCCTTCTTGCTAAACTTTTTAACCTTTTCTCACCCCCTACTGATTATGTTTTGTGTATGGTTTTATTAACAGATATGATATTTACTCCCCAAGAATTTATAAAGTTATCATTTAATACACATATATAAAGATGAATACCAAGTTAATGAAGTTTCTTATATATATCTAGTCAAATTATTAATTTTTACTCTTTATCTATTTAATATATTCAACATATTAGATAAAAGTACTCCTCCAAAGTATCGTTTTAAAGTACTTTATATATATCTTCCATATTAGTTCAATTCATTTATCTTTTCTTTATCTTTTTTGATAAAGTTGAAACATGTTATTTAAGATACACTTTTCTCTCTTAAAACTTTTTCTTGTTAACAAAAATAAGTTTTCTTATGTCATAAGTAGCATTATTTTAGAAAATTTTCTTAAAGATTTTTAATGTTGCAATATAATTGGTATCTTTTGCGAAATTGAAAAGGATATTAATTTTTATAAAAAAATGTTCTTGATTAAATCATCCCTTTTTTATTTATTATAATTTTTGGTACATAATAATGAATGTCTTTATTTTAACTTAATATTTATATCTTTTAAACATTAACAAAAATATACTTTTTTTAGTAGATATTGGATGAATGCAATTTGTGTAAAAAATTTCTTAATTATTTTTGATGATTTATGGATAAACATTTGAAACACCACCTGATAAAATATGCCATAAAAAAGGTTTTATTTAAATTTTTAAACTAATTTTCTGGTCATTTTTAATACATATTACTACCACGAAAATTATTTTATGTGGATCATAAAATTAATTTTAAATCACTCATCATTTTCTCATCATTAAATTACTCTCTTTTCAAATCACTTTATAACAAAAACTGCTTCTACAAAGTCATCATGTCATTTAATATTTCATCAAAAGAACCCATCTTATAACTCTATTCATTTTATCTTTTTCATATCATATTTAGTTACAATATAATACAAAAGCTTTTTTTGTTGTAAATTAACTTTTTATCAAGAATTAAGAATGATAAAATGGTATATTAAATTTCATGTGATCACTTAGCAATAATTATACCTTTTACTTAAAATCTAAAACTTTTCCCACCATAAGCTTGTTATTAAATTATTTATTGTCATCATTTTAATTTGAACTTTCCATTTTCATTGTTTACTCAAAAATAAAATTGCACTTTTTATTATAAAAGGAAGAAAGAAAAAAGGAAAATTGTTTGAAAATCTTTTTTTTGTCCTTGTTGTTAATGTTTTGTTACTTAAAAATCACAAGAATATCTTATTATTATAACTTTTTTTATTTGATTAATTGACATTAAGTAAATTTGTTATATGTTTATATTCTTCACTGTAAGAATTATATTTGTTTAGATGAATTTTAAATACATATAAACTCATGATATTACAATTTTAATACCATTAACATTAAAGGGAAATATAAATTGATGGTGATTTTAAATAAGCAAACTCCCATCATTGTTTTAAGGTACAGATTTGCTATCTTAAAATAAGGTGGAGTCAAACTTCTCCCTTAAATAGGAAATATTTTGTTTTAATACTCCATCTTCAATCATAAAATGGTACTATTCCTAATTATTATTAAAATATATATGTTAAAGATTATCATTTATTTAGTTGCATATTCTTATTTTTGCCTTCATTTCCTGTAATTCATTAATTTATAAAATAGTACAACAATAAATTTATATGCATATATTGCAAGTATATAAATATTTACATCATATAAGCTGAACAGTTTCTAAGAGATACCACTCTATATCAACGTTTTTGTGGTAATCTTTGTTATTATAACTAACCTTATCCCGTTAACATTGACTTAATGAACTCTAGAATGATTATTAAGTATTAAAATGAGTAGAACTTCTTTATAAAGATACATAAACTAAGCTTTACATTCTTCAAGTACCAATGTCTTTTGTTTCCGTGTATGCTATTTTGAAGTGTTACAACAATTTTACCTTTTCATCTTAATCACTTTTCTGTAGTTTCAGGTCTCTTTCTTCTATACATCTAACAATAATTATTAATATATATCAAAATACATTAACATATATTAAAATTTTATCTAATAATTTTTATAAACTTAATCATGTTCTGTTTACCCATTAGTATTTTGGGTATATTTTTATTTTTAATATTTCATTTTATTAATGGTAAGTTTTAAAAATATAAAAAATTATTTAAAGTAATTTATTTCTTATACAAATCTCCATTATACTGCCCCATAAATAAGGATATTTGTGAATGCCTTTTATAACATTAACAATACTTTTTAATATATGTAACAAACTTTAAATGATATATGGATTAGATTAAACATAACACATCTCTGGTAACCAACGAAATCTCTAAGGATTTGATAAAAAGATAACTTTTAATGCTAAACTCCCAAAACAGCCATATATCTTTTTTTTTGTTGTTTTATGTAAACTATTTTATACATATACAAAGTTATATCTCATCTTCAAGGATCTTTATAGATATTTCAAATACATCTATATAATGTAAAAGAAATAATTACATTTTGATTTCGGTAATTAAAAGCTTTTATAACTCTCAAAAATATTAAAAGTCATTTGATCATTTGAAAAAAAAATTATTTTTTATTTTACATACATCATTACTTTTCTTTTATTGTTATAGGATGGGAAATCAAAGTTGGATATTCTGACACTCATGTAACTATCGGCAAATTTTATACACTTCGTTGCTCTGTTATTGGTATTGATGAGCCTCCAAATGATATTACAATTTCTTTTCATAAAGATGGTTTAGAAAAACCTATATCAAGAACAAAAACACCAAAAAAACTTAAAAACGTTGAAGAATACTATTCTGTTTTAATGTTAACCAAAATAAAGGAAGAAGATACAGGAACATATGAATGTATTGTTAGTATTGATGGTGAAATAAAAACATCAGAGAAAGTTGAACTCAATGTTGTTGATCCACCACAATTTATCGATCCACAACCTCTTCAAACACCAGAAGAAGGAACAAATGCTAATATTATGTGTCGTGTTAAAAATCATGATAATTATGATATTTACTGGACGTTCAATGGAACAATTATCCAAGAAGGTAAGTTTTTGAATAATTTATATACCTTACTATTTATGAATTTCTTAAACACACATTAAACTTTGATTAAGTATCATCATATAATTAGACTATTTTCCAGTTAGATCACGCTTCATTAATCATATACCCATATAAATCCTATTATCTTAATTTTTTTTACTCTTCCATATTATAATTATTATAACATTATGTATACATATATTCTAAAAATTTCTAATCATTGGAGGAATAGATCAAAGAAAAGCAATTTAATAAGTAAAATGTACAACAATATCTATTCAATTGGCCCTTTAATTTCTATTTGTAAAACAATATGCCTTAATCATTCTATCTAATATTTTTCAAACTTCTAATTATAACAAAGAGATGCGCAACAACTTTTTGTTACGCTATTATCAAATAAACAACCACTCTTCCGGCTTTTGTACATCCACTTGATAAAATCATTTGACAGATGTTCATGTATATATATTATTTTAATACAATACCAAATTACAGCATTCAACAGATTATTCTATATATCATGAATAATTTAAATCACCCCTATTCAATAACTCATTTTCTTTTCCTATTAAAGAAAAGGAAAATGAAACAAATTATGCATGCATATTAAGTGGATAATATTATAGATAGTTAAAAAAATATATATCTTTTTCATTAACATATGTTTATTAATAAATACTTTCAATTAAAAGAAGCTTTTTTTATCTTTTTTTAATTATAGGTACACCGAGAAATTATGATTTTTTGGAGGGATCACAAATATTAGTTATTCCAAAATTTGATTCAACAACTGATAATGGATTATATGAATGTGTTGCTGCATACCATAATACTATAGAGAAAATGTCAATTGAAGTAATTGGATATGGTATGTTTATATGAAAATTATATATAATAGATTTCTTATCTTTATTATAAACTATTATTAAAATTTAATAACCACCTCTTATCATATTTTTTTAGCTCGTCCATTTATGACAGTTTTTGAGCCATTCAATACAACAGAAGTCTCGGAAGGTTTCAATTTTGCCATTCAATGTCAAGCTGTAGGTAAACCAAAACCTACATATGAATGGAGAGTTACAAAGGTATGTTAATTAAATATTATATCCTGTCTTATCTTTTATTTACCATCTTTCGTGAGACGTCACAATAGTATTTTGTGCTGTTTATATATATTTGTCTATCCCTTCTTTTGTGGTGATCAAAGTCATCATCTTATTTGTGTTTGTTTATTTTAGAATGGCATTGAGACAATTATAGAGAAGACTGATAAATATAAGGTTGAAGGGGGACTTTTAACGATTGATACTATTGATAATGAAGATACCGGAAATTACACATGCATTGCTTCAAATCTTATGGGTTCTGTTGAAAGTTCTGTTTTTGTGAAAGTTATTAGAATTCCAGTGATCAAAAAAATTCCATCAATTGAAAAGATGAAAGATGACGATGTCGTATTGGAGTGCCACTATCAAAGTGATGGTTTAACGACTGCAAAATGGTATTTCGATGAATTAATTAGTACATTAGAAAAGTTCAATGATGAAATTAATGATAACAAAAGTAAAAGTGATGAAGAAACTGAATATAATTCTGAAAAGGTAAGTTTGTTATCATATGAGAGTTAACATGAATACGTATAATACTTTAATTTGTTTGTATTTTACCAACAAATCCCCATAGTTTGGGGAATTATCTATCAATATTTGTTAAAAGAATAAAATTACTTAATAATTATTCCAATTGCAGGAGATTGAGGCTAATGAAAAGTTTGCAATAACAGATACGCCAGGATTACTTAAATTATCAATTAATAAGATTTCAAAAGAAGATGTTGGAATGTATAAATGTAGTGTTGAAAATGTTGCAGGAAAAAAATCAATGAGTACTTTGGTCAATATAAAATATGCTCCAATTGCCATAACACCTGTAGAAAATGATATAATACTTTCTTTTAACAAAAGTGTAACCATAGATTGTGAATTTGAAGGGTCACCTACACCTCAAATTAAATGGTACCATAATGATACTATCATGACTATAACAAATTTAATCAATTACACTAAAACTAAGACTGGACTTAAAAGTACTTTGTTCATTGATGGAGATAATTCAAATTATGATATCTTTGGAGAGTACTATTGTTTAGGAAGTAATTCTGTTAAGGAATCTGTACCTTCTCAAAGAATTACAATTTATCTTAAGGAAAAACCAGAAACACCAACTATTTCATGTTTTGATGAACTCAGTGCTACAAAAGCTATTTGTAATGTTGATTCCGGAATAGAACCTGGAAGAAGACCTGAAACTATTACAATCTTTTACGTTGTTGATGATTTAGAAGACGATATTGAAGAGGAAGCATGGAGAGATGTTAAAGAATATCAAACAATTAAATATGATGAAACTATTATTATTACAAACTTACAACCAGATACAAACTTTGTTGGAAGAGCTTTATCAATAAACGAAGCTGGAGTTTCAGAATTGGGACCAAAATTTTATTTTAAAACTGATCCACCAGGTCTTCCAGACCCAATTAAATCAATCGACGTTGATTGTACCAAAATTTGTACTTTCACTTGGGAACATGCTGAAATAAATGGAGGAAGTGACTTGAAATATAAACTAACATTTAATGCTACACAAAATGACGCACTTGATTTACATTACGCAACTATAGAAACATCAGATAATCATTTGACATTTGAACACTTAAAACCAGAGACAGAATATACGATAAATGTCATAACTATTACAAAAGAAGGTGAATCTGAAATATTTACTAAAATTATACAAACCCCAGATACTCTTTTATCTCAATCTTTCATCAATTGGCCATTTGGAAGTTTTTCAAAATTTTTAGCTATTTTAAGTATTTCAATGATTTTAATAATAACAACTATAGATTTTATATTATACATAACATATCGTTGTGGATTTATATTTTTTATACTTACACATTGTTGTGGGAAAAAACTAAAAAAACATCACAAAATAATGAAGATATTGAAAATAATGGACCTGAAAGTAGTAAATTACTATCTGAAAATCAACCTATAAATGTGTAAGTATAGAAGAAATAATTTTCTATATATATTTTTTTTGTAAAATATCATAATAATAGCTATACAATGAATGTTTACTCACATCTATTAATATATATATAATGCTGCTACTTGTCCGTTTGGTATATTCTTTTGTTCAAACTACATGACAACTCTTGTATTCTTAATGCACACAAAAATAAAATTAACTTTTCAACGGATATATGTATTTGTTCAAAAAATCTTCTTACTAATAATAATTTTAATATCTTAATGTCATAAGTTTTTTTTTCTAGAAAAATTAAGAAGAGAGAAATTTATGGACCGATTACAACTTATGTTTAAATTTTAATGTTAATTCTGTATTGGATAACAAAAATCGTCAATACTTATAAATATATCTAGAGAAAACATAATTTATCACCATTAACAATCTTTAAACATACAGTTTTGATGATTTTGCTGGTCCCAACGTACACCGGGTTTCTATTGCTAAATCAAATCAAGCAATCACATCTCGACTGTCATTCTTCATGTTGTTTTTTAATAACTTTATACACAATATAATATTTTCAATTTATACTACAATTTAAATAGCTAAATATATTTTAAAGACTTTCATATATAACATATGAATTATACCATTTTTTCTCTAATATACATCGATTTTAATAAATTATCTTCTTCTAATTAAAGTTTATCGTTAAAAGACTTTCAAAATCAATTACCAATTATATAGGTACATATAAAAATTTAGGAGAAATCGTATCTTGTTAAATGTTATTATACACGTTTTATAGCGTCATTTTTTAATTAATTAGTGTTATAGAAATATTTAAAATACTTCTTAATTTAAACAAACAATATGTTTAAACAACATTAGTTTTATAAATTTTTTGATTTTTAGAAAATATACTTCATATTATTATTACTTTATATATGAAGAACAAAGTATATTTGATTTTCATAATAATTAGAAATCATATCAGTATTGTTATGATAATAAAAATAAATATTATGAGTTTTATAATATAAATTAATAGTAAATATATTGGTATTAGAATGATAACATTTCAAAAGTATGAAGTAGTAGTCTTAATGTTAAAGAAAAAAGTTTATCAATAATTAAAGTGATTAAATTATTTTAATTTCTTTGTAAGATTGACAGCAAGAAAAAAATTAACTTATAACTCATTATATAAGTGGATTTTAGGTACTTAGTAAATAATAATATTCAACAACCCTCGAAATATTACATTAAAATTCTTAAGTTTCTTAAAAATTTACAACTCTTTTTTTTGAAAAATTCATACTTTTATCGGGAAATCTAAGGTTTTTTTAAACACGGATACTATTTATTAACATAAATAAAAAAATTTTTAGTTTTAAAGACAGAATACTTTATGAATTATTATATTTATAACATCATTTCTTTTTATTATAACCATTTTAGTTGGTAATTTTTTTGTATTTATTACACTTTTACAATCTTTATAAGTACTTCTAATTAATTTTTAAATATCTTCACATTTAAACTATTAGTTTCTTTTTTTAATTACATTTTATTTCTAAAAATAACTTTTTTCTATGTATAGAATTTTCGCAATTATATTAATGATATAATTTTTATTATTTCAAGATATTTAAAAGTTTGATTGATAATACTTGTAATTTACAAAAAGAATCTTTGTATTCGTGATTGGTATTGATAATTTCAAGTTTTTTTTTAAAACCATCTGTCCTTTAACGGAAGTATTTAATAATTTGAATTGTTCTTCATGATTCTAATTAATTATCATTTATAACAGAATCATGTCTAGGTGATACTTTTATATTGAACATTTTATGGTTTAAATCAAATTTATTTTATACATTTATATTTTATTTAACTTTTTTCCTTCCCATCTTATTATACAAAATGAATAAAATTATTTTTTAAAAATGTTTTCATTTTATTTTTAAAATATAAATGTAGCCATCACACATCTATAAATATTCATTAAAATTCACACAAAAGTGATTACTCAATTTAGCTCACACCCCATCAATCTAAAATAGATCTATTTTATCATCACTTTTATGTCGTTCTTCTTTATCCATGATTTACTAATATAACTAAATTGATTAATTATTTAAAAATTTTAACACTTTTATGCACCTAATTGCAATCTCAAACATAGATAATAACATATTTTATTTTAAACTACTATTTCATATTTTTTTTACTATAACTGCAATTTCATTATCTATAAACAAATCAAAATTACTCCTTATTTCATTTATGATTGAGGTATCAAAATAAGCACAAAATATTTAAGAATCTTTTTACCCTTATGTATTACAAAACTAATGATATATATAAACAATTATCACACAACTAATTAACATATAAATCACACATCCTAATGATGTCATACCTCTAAAAGTAATTATATTATATTATAAAAAACATTACTAAAAAGTAGTTTATATGAGATATAAAATATAGTCTTTTTTACCATTTTCCTTTTATGTGATCTCTTAAATTAAAGAAAAGGTAATAACGTAGAAAAAATGTTACAAGAATTTTGTAATACAAAATGTTGTATGTATAATTATTATTCTATTACAAAAATATATATGTTTCTAATATTTACTTTTTAAATTTTTTTTTCCATTTAACACTTTGTTTTGTTAATGAAATTGATATTAATAATGTTTGTAGAGGAGATATATTAACTGATTAACAAGGCATTCACCTTATTGATAGTTCCTTTTTATACATAACTTAAAAATGTCTAAAAAATTTTCTTCTGAAAACGAGTTACGAAAAAGATTGTTAATGAACACCCCCAATGTGGAAGATGACGAGGATGATGATTATGTCATTGAGGAAAATGAGGACTCACCAGTTGCAGCACTATTAAAGACAGTCCCAAGTACTTCACTTTCACTTCTTCCATTTGATAATCAAGATATGACGTCGCTTTTAAATATAAAGAATGTATCTTCAAATGATTCTTCCTTCAATTCAAAGAAGGAAAAGAATAATTCTAAACTTGAAACAGATTATCATTATGAAAAGACTGTGGTAAGTTTTTATAGCTATATAAATAATTTTTATGATATAATATCAATCTAGAAACATTTATTTTATTATAATAGTTATTTGAACCTCTAAAAGTTTACATAGTTATTATCTTCATTTTATTAATAAAAATCATTCTTAAAATCTTTTCTCCCACCTTTTTTTCCTCAATTCTAAATAAATATTTTACTATTTATTTTTATATCTTAAAATGGAAAGTATTAATATATATAGAGAGAAAGTCAAAGTAGCAAAAACATTTTCTACAATTATCTCACGAAAAAAAAAATGTTATATCTTTCCTGAATGACAAATATATAATGGTACGGAAAAAAAAGGATAAAAAACATTTTTTAGTATAAGTAATGCAAATATAGATTTTTGACAATAAAATTACAAAAGAAAAATTTCTTGAGTTAGTATGGAAAGGAAAATTGAACAGTTGTTGATAAGAATTCGGTTACAATTTTTATTCACCATATATTGTATATATATGTGATCTTATATAAATAATTTTTAAGCATAAAATATTTACAGTAATAATATTAAAAGTTTAAAACCAAAATCTGATTAATTAGAGATTATCATTTTAGTTATATTTATACTATAAGATATTTTCCTTAAAAATTAGTGAACATGTATTTAACCTTTTAACTTTCTTTACTATAACTTACATAATATTATCCTTCTTTTCTATTTTCTTTTCCGAAATAGACATTAGACTAGATTAGAGGTCCCTACGTTATTATAAGTATATAAATATGTTGACCGCATCAAAAAAATAAAATTTTTTTCTTTTTAAAAATTCTTCTATAAGAATTGTAGTATATTCTTTACATTGATAGTGAAGAAATATTTAAAAACATAATTAAAATATATTATTACTACTCTAGGTGTTTGGAAGATATCATTCTGAGGAAATGCCTTTCGGGATTCGTAAAAGTACTATTTCACAACTTCCTGGAATATCTGCTAAATCTATTGAATGGGCTAATAAAAATGATGGTTGTAGTGGAAAGGATAGATCGGACTCAACACTAAACATATTAGACGGCATTGATAATGAAAATGGCAAATTTAAACGACATGATAGAAAAAGAAAATCAGGAACTATACAACGTCCAGATGTCACAAGTAGCTATACAAAACGTAAGCCCACATATTTAATGATTCACCTTCATCACAATTTTTAGTAAGAAGAAATTTATTACGCTATGTTCTCGACGATTGGCTATTTTTGGGAATGTTAGGTGTAGCAATGGCATCATGTTCTTTTTGTGTTGATAATTTGATAGAACTCCTTCAACATGCTCATTTATTACTATTAAATAATGTTGAAAATTCTATAGTTTTAACGGGATTTCAAAAACCAATATTGACATATATCGTTTGGGCAGGTTATTGTGTACTCCTGACAACAACTTGTGCTGTTATTGTTCACTTTCTAGGCCCTCAAGCTATTGGCAGTGGAATACCTGAAATGAAAACTATTTTACGTGGAATATTATTGAAAGAATACCTCAGTAGGAGAACTTTACTATCAAAAATTATTGGCCTTACATTATCATTAGGTTCTGGTTTACCAATTGGTAAAGAAGGTCCTTTTGTGCATATTGCTTCAATATTAGCAGATCAAATGAGTAAAATTGTTCATAATAAACATTCTATTTATTCTAATGAAGCCAGGCGTACAGAAATGTTAGCTGCTGGTTGTGCTGTTGGTGTTGCATGTACTTTCTCGGCACCCGTGGGTGGAGTTTTATTTTCCATTGAAGTAACATCCGTTTATTTTGCTGTACGTAACTATTGGAGAGGATTTTTTGCAGCAGCATGTGCAGCAACTGTATTTAGAATATTAAGAGTTGTATTATCAGATACAATGTTAACTGTTGTTGCATTTTATCAAACTAGTTTTCCGAGAGAAGCTTTCGTACCGATTGAAATGCTAGTATTTGCTTTAATGGGTGTTATTGCTGGGATTTTTGGTGCCTTATTTATAATGCTTCAAAGACAATTAGTTAGCATTGTAAGGAAATTAAATAGTTTATCAAATGGCTTTTTATCAAAACATTATTGGATTTATCCTATTGTTATATCATTAATTATCTCAACATTAACATTTCCCAAAGGATATGGTTCATTCATTGCCGGTGAAAAAAGATTTTCAGGAGCTTTAAAAGACTTTTTTAATAATTGTACATTTATATCAGACTATAATGAGACAAATTACTGTGGATATGAATTTTTACAAAGTTGGCAGGGTAAAGATTTACAAAATAATATTTTTTTTGTCCTAATAACCTATCAAATAACATACGTAAGTTATTTATTATTGTGTTGTAAAAGTATTGTCAATTTATATTTAGTTTTTTCTTTCTGCTGTTGCTTCAACAATTCCTGTTCCTTCTGGTATTTTTATGCCTGTATTTGTTATTGGTGCATCATTTGGAAGAACAATTGGCGAATTAATGGCATCTTATTTCCCTTTAGGTATTGATGGTCATGGAGATATCCTTATTTATCCTGGTGTATACGCTGTTGTTGGTGCTGCAGCTTTTTGTGGTGCTGTAACGCATACTGTATCCGTTGCTGTTATTGTATTTGAGTTAACAGGTCAATTAATGTATATTCTTCCTGTTATGATAGCTGTTTTAATTGCAAATGCAATATGTGCATATTTACAACCTTCAATATATGACAGTATTATTCAAGCTAAGAATCTTCCCTACCTCCCTGATATTCCTTCCACCTCTTCATATTTCCACGGAATTATGGTTCAACAGTTTATGGTTAAAAAAATTGCATATCTAACTCAAACATGTACATATAAAGAGATTCAAGATTTATTATTTACATATCCTAAATTAAAATCTTTTCCAATTGTTGATGGAAAAGATTCGATGATCCTTCTCGGTTCATGTTCTCGTCAAATTCTTTATCATTGCCTTGAAAATGTTGTTGGTGATAAAATTAGAAAAAACGAGGCAAGTCATAGAATTCAACAAGAGAAACTTGAAGCATCTAGGAGGATGAAGAGCACAAAAGAGAAGGCGCGTGATGTAAGAACATCAATTATGGATATATCTTTTGATCCAATATTACCTTTTAAAAAAAAATCTAAATCATCAATGGTCATTGCTGGTACTCAAAAACGTTTATTTAAGAAACAAAAGGAAGCTGAAAAGTATAATACAATAGGTAAAGGAGCTTTAGAATATATTCTTGACGAAATACAAACAGAAAAAATGGCATCTCTTAAACCGTCATCTGATTTAAATTTATCTAATTATAAAAGTCGATTTACTGTAACACCAGTAATTACAAGTGAAAATACTAGTGAAAGTAGTATTAAAAAGGGTTTAAGTCAAATTATTCCAATTATTACAGGTTCGGAACCTCGACTTGCCATTGAAAATCAAGAAAAAATTTCTATTGCTTCTATGCCAAATTTTACAACACAAAAATGTGGATTTACACCAGATAATGGAAAAATTATTGAGGAACAGTTTTCTTCCGCCGAAGGTGATAGTAAATCATATTTATCAGTTAATCATACTCATTCTTCTGAAAACTCTAGAAGGAATAGTTTTAATCTTTTTACAGTACACTCTGCAAAAGACGTCTACAATACAATTTCTGGTGCATTAAGAAGTTTACAAAAAAGAGGTATAGTTGCCTTTAGAAGAGACGATTTCGATGATAAGGATTATGATTTGTTTGGAGATGAAAGGAAAGAATGGGAGGATAATCAATTATCTAAAGAGATTGATATGAACAACGTTGGTATTGATCCAGCACCATTTCAATTAGTTGAAGCAACATCTCTTTTTAAGGTTCATTCTCTTTTTAATCTTCTAGGATTAAATAAAGCTTACGTTACAAATTGTGGAAAGCTTGTTGGTGTTGTATCTTCACGAGATCTTAGAATTGCAATAGAAAAAATCCAACAAGGAGTATTATTTCCATCGTCACCAGGAATTCATGTTGAAGCAAATAATATCTCTGAATATAATAATGATTCATTTCTTAATAATAATAATCAAATTATTCCAGAAATCTTAGTTACCGATCCTCCTGAAGAGAAGTCTTCAAAAATCGTTAGAAGGAAGACAACTTTAGTAAGAACTAATTCAGATCCATGTTTACATGATATTGGTACAAAATTAAAAACACCATCAAAACAAAATTTAATGAGATTAAATTCTACACCATGTAGGAAAGGAAACATTGATATTAATATTAGTTTCGAAAAAATTGATTTTCTTCATTATGATGAATCAAGAGAACCTTTTGACAATAAATTGTAAGTTAATGATATTATTTGAATAAATTTCTATTTTTTAGAGACCAAAATAACGATATAAAAATTATAATTGATACAGATGATGAGGACGCCAACAACACGTTAACAAAAAAATCCTCATTCAGATTTTAGATAAAGGTAATCAACAATTATTTCTTGCCTTATAGAATACTTGTAATAGAAGATTAACATAAAATGCAAAATTCCAAGATTCTTCAAAATATTACCAATATGTTATTGAATAAACTGTTTAATATATAACAAGAACGTGTTTAATAAATATATTATTAAAAAAATTGTATTTATCACTTTAGACGTCTTAATCAAAAAATTGCTTTTAATACTATAGAACTTTGATCATATGAACCTGATAAAAATTTAAAAGATTAATATATTCTTGTTAAAGATTTAAAATATGATACAAGTAGTATTTTCAATTTTAAACCTGGTTAAAAATAATAATTCTATAGAAAAAAGGATATATTTTATAAAATTACATATAAATAGTGTTCAGCTAGATGTGATTACACAAGTACACATTTCAGGATTTCATGAATTATTAATAATTATCAAGATATATTCTTGTTTATAGAAAAATTAATTGTCTAAATAATTTACTATATTGATAACAGTAAAAGTAGATTTTTAACAAATACATAAATAAATAATTATCTTTATTACGATTTTAAAAACTGCGTTGACTAATTTTTATTTATTAAAAAAAAATATAAATATTTTTTAAGCTAATTAACGTTATCATTATAGTTTCATACTTCATCATTAATATATTGATAATCGATCTTTAAATCATTAACAAATATGCGATTTAAATATGTATTTATATTGTTAGATTTTTTTTATTTTGATTTTATATCTCATTTGACATGTGTCACATGTCATGTAAGCTTTAAATATTAGTTGTTTTTTAACATTTTTTTATTCAAGAATTTCACTACATTTTTAACTTTAAAGATCATAAGATATTTATTATTACTAAAAATAATTTTTATTAGGAATGCTAAATAAACACATAAAATAAGTATAGATGGCGTGTTTTTTAAAGAAATTATTATCTTACCAAATAAAATTACAATAGTATAGATAGATGTCTTTCATTTATGCGTGTATATTATCTTTTTTGTTGCTCGTAAATTTGTTTAACATATCAATTTACTATTTATCTCTTATCATCCAAAATTATTAGCATTTTTATTATTGTCTCAACATTATAAATCTTTTTTCAATGAAATCTCAAACTTTTATCATATTAAGAATAGTAATTAAATTATTAATAGCTATACTTAATAAAAACAGTATCATTTATATGTATTGTACAGTCTCCACTTGGAAAATTCCATGAATTAACAGATATTTTAATTTTTTGAATTGTTGTAAAACTGTTGACACTAATCAAATATGTTCTTTCTAAATGTTGTAAAATTAATTTTAAAAATTTGATTTTACAATGATCACAGTTAGATATTTATTAAACTTAATTTTTCGTGTAGTAGAATTGTTATGAAAACTTTTCTAATAAATTCAATTAAAAAATATTTTTGTTTGGATCTTTTACGTATTTTAATTCATATATTTTTCTTTATCATTTAATTACCCTTTCTTCCTTACGAAAATATATATATACTTCTAATTTTTTTAGAAAATCTAAATCATTTATACTCCACTCTTTAAAAATGGACGGAGAAAACGACAGACAAGACTTTCTTCAATACTGGAGACAATTTGGTAATGATGCCAATATTAATGGTATGATGCTTAATGCAAATGCATCATTATATGAGGAAAGTGATAGAAAGGATGTTTGTCTTCTACTCCCTGATCTGGGTGGAAAAACAGTCTTAGATGCAGGTGCTGGAATTGGGTAATTCTATCTCTAAATATCATTTAATATATACCATTCTTTAAGTCGTTTTACTGCAGAACTCGCTGCTAGAGCCGAAAGAGTATCAGCATCAGACTTTATATCCGAATATGTCGAAAAGTTACATAATCTCAGTACAGAGGCTTTTAAAGATGGGAAAATTATTGATGTGACAGTTGCTGATGCCACTCGTCTATCATATCCAGAAAATAGCTATTTTCTTGTATTTACTAATTGGTTGTACATGTATTTTAATAGCACCGAATGTTCACGTTTTACTATAAATTCTTTAAAATGGTTAGAAGAAGGTGGCTATTTTAAATTAAGAGAATCCTGTTCTGAGCCATCTACAGGAAGAGTTCAAAATAGAAAAGAAACTTCACTTCACGCATCTGTTAACTCAAATCCAACTGAGTACAGATTTTCATCAGTTTATTTAAAGTTAATTGAAACAGCAAGATACCTTGATTCAAATGGACAAAAGTGGAAATTTGAAATTCAAATATGTGGTTCTGTACCAACATATATTTCACATGGTAATAATTGGAGACAAGTTCAATTAATAGCTAAAAAAGTTAAAGCTGATGTCAATGATATCGTTCCAACTGTGGAAGAATTAAAAAGATTTGTTAATAATGATTGGACTGTTGCTCAAAAAGAAAAGGATAATATTGTTGATGGTGTAAAAAAGTATTTTGGCAATAAAATTTTTACCAATGAATTAATTGAAGAAAATTTGACTGACGACGAAAAAATAACCGCATCTTTCATCTTCCAATCATCCTTCAATCCATGGTACAAAAGAATTTACCCATTTTCATTCAAATCAAATAATCATTCTCTGGTATGGACGAATGAAGGGGATCGTGAACTTTTCAGATGTTCTTTAACTGCTGCTAATGAAGAAAAGAATCCTGGAATTTTCTTTACTTACTCAAATGATAATGTTTTTAATGCATTTGATTATGTTAGTAAAAGAAATATTTTATTAAATAATTTTATGGCTATTGATTATTTAAGTAATCATCAATTCAATTTTATTGAAACTTTTGGTAAGGTTGCCAAACCAAACGCTAAAATACTCCTTCTTGAATCATTCTCAGATGAGGAGGAAAAAAATTTAAAATTAAGTAAACTTACTAAGCAATATACAATTAAGTGCGTAACTGATGATGTTCACAATGAAATTAAGAATATTCATCAAAACAAAAAATATTGTCGATGATATTACGTCAAAAGAATGGATGTTTATCAGTTTAACAACTACAACTGATTAATTTTGTCAAGAATTTTTATATATTTTATACTTAAAAATATATTTTAAAATTATTATACAATATTTCAATAAATAATCAAGTTAATCAAAAAATTTTAAACACTATAAGGATAAAATTTTTCAAGAATCTATGAATAAATTTTATAGTTTTATTCTAATTTTAAAGAATGCACACTACATTAATATTTAAAGAAATCATTTTTTATAATCACTATAAATATTAATAGTATATAATTTAATTTGTTATGGAGTATATTGTTAAATAGTTTGATTTAATTAGATTTGTCTTCTAACATCTATGAAGATAGGAATTCTCACAGAATTTTAAAGATTAATATTTATAATTGAATTATTCACAATTATTTTAAACTTAAATATTTTTAAAGAAAATAATTTATACTGTAAGAATTAAAAAACACTAGTACTTTGTGAAAAATTAATTATAAACTTGTTATTTACATTTAATAAATTTAGTAAGGTGCAATAAAATTTGAAAAAATTTTAGCGTGGTATGTTTAACATAGAAATTTACACATGTATAGAATTCTATATGTTTATTCTATTTTTGAAATAATATTTTTTTAAAAAAAAATTTAGCCGCCCCTTAAGGAGGGTAAAAAAATATCACGTTAGAATCAAAGTGTTACAGTTGACAATATTTCAGTTGAAATAATACTAATAATTTTGTTTCTCTGAGCATATTCCATAAATGAACAATTGTTGTAAACATCATTTAATGAACTTCCTTGATAATAGTAGATAATTATTAAAAATAGAAGTTTCTTTATATATTATAGAGGAGTAACGAGTGAGTGTAAATTATTTTGGATATTGAAACTTTTTGATATCTTAATATATGTAATTTTATGTGGTGATTGGAAAAAACGCAATATTATTTTAATCTAAAGTTTCGTTCTTGAGATACAGCTATCTAAAGGTGTTTTAGTGTATTATTTTTGACTCCCATTGAGTGTTTCGTTTTATCTGAAATTTTACAGGTATATATAGTTTTAGATACTTATATTATAAAAATAAAAAAAGTTGAAATTTCAAGTTTATTCTTGAGATTTTGAATTTTTTTAAAAAATTTTGAAAATGACCAAAAAAAACTTAAATTCTCACATTTTAAAATGTTATATCAGGATTCTGAAAAGGAAATTGATAAAAAAAAAAAGTTAATCTATGTTTTTCTTTAACTTAAATTTTAAGTATAATCTCAAGAAAATTGGATAACTTTAAGTACCATAAATGCCTGACTAAAATTTTTTTAAAAAAAGTATGTCAAGATAAAACTTTTTGAAATAAAATGTTTTCACAACTTTTATGTAGAATTTATTTCTCTATCAAATGATATATATATCATTTTGATTTCCTTTATCCGTTCTCGAAATATAATGAAAAAAGTGACTTTTTAATTTTCTGAAAAAGTGCTATTTTTTAGTTTCAAGAAAGAGAAAAAATTTCAATACGTCAATTTTTTTCAAATGTCTCGAATTTCCACCCTAGAGAAATTTGTTGCGAACATTTTAAGATATTAATCGTTAATTTATCTCTTTTCATTCTTGAGTTAGTTAAAAAACAAATTAGTCAATTTTTTTTCTGATTTTTAAATTTAATTTTGATAAAAAAGTATGCAAAGATGAAACTTTTTCAATATAAAATGTTTCCAGAAACTATGTGAAATTTAATTCTCTATCGAATGACATATAGATCGTCTTAATACCACTATCCGCTCTTGAGATACATTCCATTAAGTATCAAACTTTAAAAATTGCTACTTCTATTTTTCTCCCAATAATGATTTTTCTTTTCAAAATTTCCACATATATGTCTAATTTTTAATGCTTATTACATCAAAACAATAAAAATTACCAAAAAATGTTTGATTCGTAGAAATATATAAGTTATTGAAAATTCCCCTATATATTAGAGGAAAAGTTTACCTTTTAAAATGGTTTTCGTTTTATGTACTTCTTTTCACTAAAATAAAAAATTCATTCTAATATGCTGATTAGAAAAAAAAATATTAGTTTCATTTGAATTTTCATTCTTGAAATAGTCAATTAAAAATAAAAAGCAATTTTAAAAATTTCTTAACACAGTAACATAACATTTTCTATGCATAATATATAAATAAAGTAGAGAATTTGTATGATTTTAAGATACTAGGAATTTAAAATATTATAAAAGTTTATTTTCGAATCAAAGTAAGAAATTAACGAGTTATTGAAGTTATATAAGAAATATTTTTAACAATTAAACTTAAAAAAATGCTCGAAAATTTATCATATGGCAAAAAGATACATCATCGTTTTTTATTTGATATAAAATTTAAATTACTTTACTTTAAATGGTTTTGTATACTACACACGACTTATACAAAAGCCTAAAAAAATAAATCATTATACCGCGTAAAATAAAGTTCATATAATTTATTATATTTTTGTAAGCTGAGATGTCCAATGGTACTATCAACTCCAAGTATGAAATAATCTTACTAGACATTACCAAATTATTTGCTAGGTAATTGACTAGGCGTATTTTAATGAAAAAAATTATATATATAAGGTTCGCAAAATGGCATATTTTTACCAAAAAAAATAGTTTGTAAAGTTGCATCTTTACAAATCTTCAAAAATTGCTACTATGAAAAATATTCTTTTTAAAACATTAATGCTTCTAATTATTATACTACAAATGGGGGCTCCAGTAGGAATCTCACTTTGAAAATGTTTTAAGACTAAAGCCGTTCAACAACACAATCGTATTTAACAAAGAACTGCATTATGATTGTAATAACAAAAGTATGGAACATTTCAAATTCTATTTTCCAAAGTTTGCATAGATTACGCCGAATATTTTTGGCATATGGAAATCAAAAATGTTTATAAATACCACATGCACAACAAAACGTGCACTAAAAGCAGACACATTCTGTTTGTGTCTGAGGATTTTGTCATAATAACAGTGATTGAAAAAAGAAACAATATTTCGTACAAACTTACAAGTCTAATAGCTGATAATAATGTTTCACCAAATTCTTGCTGTATAAAAGAGAATGGAGAAATGGAACAATTTACTGACAACTATTTTATGGATGTTCAAAGAATCAACTTATGGCAATCTGACTTTAATGATACAAATCCTGTTGATGTACCTTTGATTACAGGAGAGTTTTATGAACAATACTTTGATAGTGATATGGATTTAACGTCATTATTTCAATAGATAATATTGAAATTCCGAAAAGAAAATTTAGAGACAGATCGCTTCAGAAATTTTGCAAGATTAATTATCCCGGGTGATAGAGAAAGAATTACAAAAAATTACATTAAGAATAATTTTTCAAACATTTCAGATACAATATTTAAAGAGTTATGCGCAGAACGTAGAAAGTTTAAAATTGACTTTTTATCAAAGAGAAATAAAACTGATAAATTCTTACGACACTATTTAAATATAAAGAATATTATTAATTTAATTTACAATAACAAAGAACATCAATATGTATATGAAATGAAATTTTGCCGTAAAGTTAATGTTATTGAAAAAATTATTAATGATGGTTATGAAGAAAATATCTGCTACACCAGAGTTCCAGTGGTTACAGAAGATAAGGGAATAAGGTTTACAGATGATGAAAATTATTTATATTATAAAACAACAACAATTAGTTGCCTATCAAAAATTAAAATAAACCAGTCAAATTAAATTAAATGACACAATCATTGAAGACACCTAAGATACTATTATCGCTAATTTTTTTGATACTATTGAAAATTTAAACAATAATAGTAGTGAATTCGTTGGGAACATCAGTTTAGTACACCAAATACCAGAAATGAAGATAAAAATAATGTTTACAAAATGGATATCTCGATGTTACATCAATTTAATGAATAAATTATAAATATAAAACTATAGCAAGTTTAGTAATTATTGTTATTTTTTACTTAAGATTCCACAGGTAGATGTAAATTTTAATGCTTACTACATGCAACAATAAAATTGGCCAAAGAAGTCCGATCCCCAAATTAGTAAGTCATCGAAAATTTCTCTATATCTTAGAAGAAAAGTTTACTTCTTTAAATGGTTTTCGTTTTATGTACTTCTTTTCATTATAATATAAAATACATTTAAACATGCAAAATGAAAAAAATAAATAATAACTTCATTTGAATTTAGTACTCGAGATGCATATATTTAATAGAAAATAATCTTGAGATTTGTGACCCCATAAAATCAAAAATTAAAAAACAACTAATTTTTTTAAGAATGTTAAAAAGCAATTATTCATAGATGTCATTGAGCCAATTGTTTTAAACAATTAAAAATACTAATTTATATTCCTAAAAATATGGTAAATAGAAAAGGTGAAAAAATTGGTTTTAAATTAATATATGTAGTTTTGTGCCGATTAAATATATTAAAAATTAGTGCAGTATACTACAATTATTAAGACATAATGAAAAATTTAAAAAGAAATTATATTTGGCTTTTTAAAATTTAACAAAATTGATACTTAATATCATTAAATTCTATAATAAATTAGATTTTTCACTCCAAATCTTTTTATGTTAAAATAATCTATACTAAATTGTTTTTAACTACTGCAACTTAGTTATGCATATTATAAATTTAATAAATTTATGATATGGCGATGCAAAATTTTATTTTAAAAAAATCTTATAATATTTAAAAGTTTTACTATGTTTCATAAAAATTGCAAAAAAAATTTCGTAAATTGCTAAGTCGAAACTATTCACCAGAAAATTTTAAAAGTAAATTTTCTAATATTTTTTTAAAAAAGGCACTAATACTTTGATTTAAATATATTTGTAGCTTTTTAAAGTCTGTATAAATTTCTTCAATACGAAAAGTTTTCAAGTAATTGTTTTGATTTATTTTTAATGTTATTAACTTAGAAAAATATTTTTATCATTTTAAATACATAAAAAAAACTGTATTTTATTTTTCATAATATATTTTAAAAAGTATACATTAAATTTGTAAAAGTATTCTTTATTATGTTACCAAAATACGAAATGATAAAATAATAATTGCCCAAATTGGATCATTTTAGGTTAAATAATTATAAAATATTTATGATCAACCTTTAATATTATTAATATCTAAAAAATAGTCAATCTTAAAAACTAAATCAATATTTTAAATTTCTATCTATTTCAATAATGTAAAATTTGCATTTTATGTTAATTAGGGCTTTGTAAAAAATTATTCAAACTTAGAGCATCAAATGAGCTTAAGATCATGAAAATATGTAATAAGACAATTTCGAAACAATATGTTTTGTAAATTTCCAACATTATAAAAGTTACAAAGTTTTAAAAATAATTATAGATACTATAAAATACGGATTTATTTATTCAAATATTACTATATGTGTTTTTTTATAGAACAAAAGTTTTAGAGTTTTTTTTAAATTAAAAATTTTTAAATATTCTAAAAACAGGCCCTTCGGGCAAGTAGCAACGAGCAAAGTGAGTTGTTGCTTGTTTTTAAATAAATAACAAAGGAGGAATAATAAAATTTCTTTAGTAAAATACAAAGTTTAACAGTCAAACTTCAATAATTTTTATTGAAGTCCATTCTTAACAAATTGAGGTAGTTGAAATCTTTTTTCATACTAAAAATTTGTTGATATTTGTTTCTTGGTGATCAAACAATTTGATACCAATAACAATTTTTCTACATTTTTCAATTTTTTTGGTATCATTCGACACAAAAATTCTACACTGATTTTTAAAATAATATTTATTCTTTAAGATTGTTGCTTATTAAAAATCATTTACATATAAAAAATACCGACGCTTAAGAACCTTATGTTTTGTGTGTGGAATAACGTTTTCTAAAAAACAAGTCTATTGCACCTCACTATTTATAAGTAATAATATTATATTAATCAAATTTTTTCTGTGTTATGTTATCATATTAAATATCATAAATACTTAGCACTCATTAAATATTCATTTTTCATACTAAGAAAGATCTATTTAATAGTATTTTATTAAAAATATATAATTCTTATTAATTTTTTAAAAGTTAATTAAAACGGAAAGAAATATAATTATAACTATATTATTTTTAAAAATAATTCTATATTCTATAAAAAGTTTTCTTAAAATTTTTTTTAAACTTCCTATTTTAACGATTTATTTAATAATAATGTTTACAATGCTATTTGAAATATTCTAGATATTTTCCTGATTGTCGTATTTAACTATATTATTTTGCGTTTGAAATATATGTAAAAGAATTTTTATTCAAAAACATATCCCTTTTAAAATATATCATATCATTTATTTTACACTTCCAAAAGAGCTTTCATGAGTTTTTTTATACATCTTAGAATATCTTCTAAAACATCAAATTTTCTTCAGTAAAACTTATTATTGGAAATAAAAAATTTTAGTTATCTATAACTAGATTTTTTTGCACTTGCTTCAATATTAACGAGAAAAATGTTTATTTTGTGATGGCATAAAAACAATCTTTATGATTTTTTTTTCAAAAAGTCCATTTTATAAAAGTATGCATTTTTTTACTTTAATAGAATGTTTGAAATTTTTAACATTATTACATAAATGTTTTTCTTAATTTTTTCTTCATCTATAAAAATAATAATTACTACTAGATTAACATTTACATGTAATTCTCTCTCCACTTAAATAATTATTTAGGTAAAACAAATATGGTATTAGATATGTGTAAGCATATAATATTTAATATAATTAATAAATAAACCATTCGTAGTTTGATTTTAAAGAAAGTAAATATAAGAAAGATTTTAAAGTAGAATTATACATTCTTTTGTTGATGAAAGGAAAAAAGTAAGTATGTGTGAAAATAGAGAGGTGAATGTATAGTTGAAAGTTTACGGAATAGAAGAACAAACAACTTTTCTCTCTTTTAACTATTTTATTTTAAAAATTTTTTTATCATTTTTTTTTTGATTTTCCCTTTCACTGAAGAATGAGACTTGTTAATGATTAGACAAACACAAGAAAAGCGAGAGTAAAATCTTCTAGCTATTCTTCAACTCTTTAATATAAATATGCAAACGGCTTGATAACTGGTTGTAAGTAAATTGTGATGAAAGGTGCAACAGTATAAATAACTTCTCATTTCCATGTTTCACTCACTTTCAATTTTAGCACTAAATTTTATTGCATGAAATATGAATTCTGGTAAACCTTCTACTGGCACACTTACTTGTGCAATTATATTAATTATTGCTCTGGCAGTAGAAAATCAAAAATTATTTTGGACTCCACCACTACCGGTTGATGTTCCATTATCTATTGAGATACCAGAAAATGATATTCCCTACACATGCCCAAAAAAACTAAAGATGGGGAAATAAGCTTATTATTAAAGCCTGTTGATGTTTGTAATCCATTACCAAATATTATATCGAATTCTTTAAACTACTATCTTCCTCAAAAATCTTCAACATTGTTGGATTTTGTCGAGAACTCTACATTTTAGGAGGTATAATTAAATTTTACCGAAAATAGATTTTTGAGGAATTTCATGCAACTATTAATAATGTGTATTTACAATAATCGATCTGAAGAATATTAACTAAGTATAATTAAATTATAATTTTGTCATGTTCGCCAAATTAGAATATTTTTATCATTTTAAAAATTTTAAAATATACTGTAAAGTCTAATTTTGTTTTTATTTTCTTCGTACATTATAATGCAATCTTATTCTTGGCCGATATATTTTTTTTATAATTATGTAATTAAAGAATTTTTTTCCTTCTTTTAAAGGTCAAAGCATGTTGACTTTCATTATTTTGAGAAATAATGTGAATTATCAATGAAATTACATCTTTTTTCATCATAAAAATAAAGACATAATTCACTCTAATTTTCTTTAAAATTCTTTTAACTTTTGTTTCATTATCAGATACTTTTAAATTAAATTTTTACTTAACAAAGTATAGCTACTTAAATATTTTATGCAAAGATGTTTAAAATTAAAATAAAGGAAAAAACAGCTTATACACATATATAGTAAAGTTTTGTAAAAAATATATTACAACAATTTATATATTTTTAAATTGATAAACATAGAAGAAATAAATTTAATTTATAGAGAATATAAGAAAATTTTACTTCCAACTTTATTTGCATATGATAAGATAAATAAAACAACCGCATCTTTATTATTTTAATAAATATCTAGTTCTATGATTAAACATCAACACGAAGTGATAATGATATATTATATTACACATACAATATCTTAAGGGACTATGACACGTTTCATGAAACAAACTTTTTGACTAAATATTAGTTTTTAATAAATAAATAGATTTTAAAATAAATTTTCTTTATTTATACATCTGCTGAATGAGAAAATTATTTAATATAATTTTTTTTCCTTAACCCAGTATTATATATCTTCAAATATTATGGTACTTCTCTCAAAGGAATCATCTCAGCATTTGGGCCCTGATTGAATTCTGGATTATGACCTCTATTGCTTAATTTTCTAAAAATATACCCTCTTTTTATTATTTTGTTTTTAATAAAATATTATAATATAATCAATAAACTTACATAATTGTATATTGTATGAACATGTAAAAAATAACATTAACAAGTACTAGAACTGTAAATGCAATAATACTACCCATTAATTGATTCATATTAATGCTATGTGCAATATTTATCATGTTGTTATCTGATAAATCAGGGAAAATTGGTTTTCGAGATAAAGGATATTCAGTAACTAACGGTACATCATACTTTGAGAAGTCATGATTACCTTCATTATCATTCTTCCATACTTCAATTTTACTATCCTTTTCTCTTTTTATGTTGCCGGTAACATTAAATAGAATAGTACTTTTACTGCTACTTTCGTATTTATTAATCATCATGATGGTTGTTGTTTTTTCTTTCAAACATACATTGGGGTATGATAATAAAAACTGTGTCATATTTAAATCATATTTACTTACACTACTTCTACACCTCATTAATTCTAAATCTTCAACTTTTTTGTTATTATAATAACTGTCTAACCATTTTTGATAATTTGTTTTATAATTATCATCACAATCACAGCTATAACGTGTCCCATTTCCTGATAACCATACTTTTTCAAGTTTCCTTGAAACATACTGTAAAAAATTATTATTAATCTCCTTGAGAAAATTTCCCTTAAGATTCAGGTGTTTAATATTTCCCAGATTATCATAATTAGTATCTTCTAATGAATCAATTGCATTATACGATAAATCTAATATTTCTAATTTTGGAAATCTTCTTAAATCAACAGTTTCAAGTGATAAAATATTACCACCAGACATATTTAAAACCTTTAAATTCTCCATACCTGGAATAGTCATTAATCCGCTTGATCTATGTCCATCTTTTAATAAATGAAGTTCTGTAGCTCCTTTTGGAAGGAGTGATATTTTATCTTTCCTAAGTTCAGTACATTTTATTTTATTTGATAGTGGTGTTAAATTTATTATCTTCCTACTATAATAACAATTACAATCTGGTAAGCAATTTAAGGAACAATTACAAACTTTTTGTGACATACAACATTCACATCCCTCAATACAAATATGATCATACGGGCATAAAATATTATTTTCATTTGAAGCATTGATAATTCCATGTATTTTTTGAGGAACTAACATATCTAAACATGTAACACTACCTAAATCTCCTATTACTATATTATTATTCTAAAAGAATAAGATTTATATTAAGTATGTTATTGTATAATCTACTTACCGTATTATTATGTTGACTAACAATCCATTCATTCTCACAATGACATTTCAGAGGATTATTAGCCAAAGTTATTGAAATTATTGTTCTATCATGAAGAATTAATCTTTTTTTAATGATTATCTCAAGTAAGTTGTTACTAAAAACAAAATATTTTTAAATATTAATTGAGATAACTTGCTTTAATTTTATATAACTTAATCTTTTCATATCTTTTAATGAGTTTTCATCTTCAATCTTATAAATTTTATTATGATCCAAATAAAGTTTTCTAATAGTTATTGGGAAGCAATTTGTTGTTTTCCACTTTGAACCAATGTAATCAATGTCGTTTTCTCCCAAATCTAAAGTATCTAATTTTGGGAGATTTGATAAATGGTGGTCGAATATTTTTATTTTATTACCTCTAAGAAATAATGATATTGTTGAATTAGGTAAAGATGAGGTTCTAACTTCCACAAGATCGTTATTTTCTATATATAGATATTGGAGCATTCTTAAATTAAGAAGAAAATCTGGTAAGAAATATATTGTATTATTAGACAATGTAAGATTTATTAATGATTTTGTAGAATTAATTGCCATGGGGATAGTTTGAAGATTATTATAGGCTAAACTAAGTACCATAAGATTTGGCATTGAATTAAATAACATTGGGTGGATATCGTTAATTTTAGCGTGCTCCAATCTGAGAGTTGTAAGTGTAGGAAGGTAAGAAAAATAAGTTGGTGGTAAATTTCCTAACCAACAATTAGTGATTGATAAAAAATTTAAAATTCTAAATCCCTCAAACATTCCTACATCAACACTATAAGATTGATCAGTTGACTTATGATTTCTACATGTTATTTCCATTGTACTTGCATTATATTTATTTGGGAATGATCTAATTAAATGGCTTTCAATCTACAAAACAATATTTTTTTACTATGTTATTAATTATTTACTTGCCTTTCTCCAATTGCATATAACATGATGAGTAGTTAATCCATTAGAACCTCTATCAGAACATCGACAACCAACTCCACATTCAAACCATCCAGAAAATTCAATGGATGTTGATATAGGGAGAAACAAACACAATATATGTGTTATTACAATTGAATTGACAATTTTCATCTATAAGATATTAATTAATACTATATTAAAAAGTTACAGAAAATAAAATGTATAAAAATAAGTCACCTTCACAGTGATGAAGTATACATTATTTAAAGGTATATGAAGAATCTTTAAACTCATTATAATAACTATTCATAGTGACTTCTCCTTCACTCATTCATCTATTACAATAGTCTTATTCACATGATGAGTCACTTAAAAATTAGCCTTAGGTGTCTTTACATTGACAGTTAAATATTGTAAAATTTAGTAGTATACTTCTTTATAGTTGAATTACAATATCATTTATTGATGAAGTATCCCATAAGTCTAATATCCTACAAGTTATAGCAAAAAAACAATTTGAATATAAAAATGAGGAATTTCAAGTGAAAATGAGATTTACGAGGAAGTCTACAACTCATAAAGTGTTGTTACGTTTTCTATTAGAATTTAAAAAAATAGATAATTATTTAGAAAAGATGTTGGAATAACATAAATTTTATTTAAATGAAACAATAGTGCTTAGAAGTTATTTTTATTAAAAAATACCAATTTTGTAGAGTTGTGATAACTATAATTTGTGTTTAACTAAAAACAAGTCTAAATTTTATTCTATGATAAAGTTAAATTGTTAAAGTTTAAATAAAATTCTATGATTGAAAGAAATAAACATCTTCCGGTTAGTGTGATATATTTAAATGACTTATAATATAATTTTAAAGTTATATTTTAACAAAGGGCATCAAGAAAATAGTCTAGATATTTATAACTATATAAAAGGAATACCAATTTCAAAATGATTAATTTACTTTAATTATAAAAAAATAAAAAACTTTTATTCATTCTATCAGTTTCTAAGATTTAAAATGAAATAAAAAAATATATTTATTAAATATATTAAATTGTTATCATACAAAATACAAAGATGAATAAATGTATATATACATATAGAAAGTATTGAATTATTATACTTTTGGAGCACATTTATGTGTGTATATTTTGAATGTATCTTTGTCACATTCTGATATCATTCTACTATCGTTCCCCAAATCTGGTCTTCTATTCCCATAGGATGTGGACAAATAAATTGGTCAATTTACTTTAAACTTTAAATTTGACTTCAAGCTCCATATCAACTGTATTATGATGGTTATTTTAATGGTTTTACATCTTGTACCATAGATAAAGATATATAAAAGATATATTAACATTGCCTTCCTTTTAAAATATGTTGAAGATTATTAAAATCAAGGTAACAACACTCCTACTGGGACATTAATCAAATTTTTTTCAAATATTTTCTTAAGCATTCAAAAATATTTTTCGTAAAACCATATGCCAATTACCTTAAGGAGAAGAAAGATAAATTATTAGAGATAATAAAACATATTGAAAGTAATAATTTAATGTCACCATGATTCCTCAATTTATTTTTACATACATTGGATATACTAACAAATATTCATTAATTGCTATATCTTCTTTTTGTAGTGTAAATTGTTCCCCCTGATATAGTTGATAAAGAAATATTTCTTAACAAAAAAACACATTTAATTTATGTATATATCATATTTTACAAACTTTATATAAGATTTATATTTAAATCACTACTACATATGTGTGTATTTATGATAAATGACAAGACATATTGTGTTTCTTTAAGAGTGTTTTCATTAATTTTTAAACAATAGATGTGTTCAATTTTTAACTTACCCATGATATATATTCTTCACTCTTTTCATTTATCTCTCTCCCCTTTTAAAATAAAACAACAATTGATGATTGTTTAAATTAATTCTCAAGATCCATCAAATTTAGAAACAATAAAATTGCTTGTATCTCACTTTATTATACTATCTAAAGTGTTAACACCTAACAATAGAAAGAAGACACTTAATTATGCAATATAATCCAATAACATAATCAATGAACTGTTCCTAGATTATAATATTTTATCAAGGTAAGCAATTTAGTATAAAAATGTCTTTTCCTACCAATAAAATTTAAAATGATGTTTAGTAAGATTTAGATTTGTAAAAAAAATAATTAAATTAAAAAAAAGCATTGTTTCTCACCTTTTTGATTTTTAACTACTATAAATTCTAAATGTCAACTATTATTTTTATAAGATGGTAATTGAATTATAAAAAGGTAATAATTTTTCAGTTTGTGAAAAGCAATAAAATGGTGACATAATATCTTTAACTGATCTTTCTTTTTTATCAACTTTATAGGCCGGAAAAGGGAAGTAAAATAAACAAAATTAAATAAAATAAAATCATTAAAAGGTTATATCCTATATACACGAAATAAAGTAAAATAATATTTTATAACAAATCTTTTGATAATTCTCCCTTTTTACAATATATAATCTTCCTCATTTAAATATGTTGATTTTCGGGGGTGATTTTTTGATGTCATTAAATCATACCTTTAAACAATCAAATTTCTATAATGATTTATTTTACCAACTCTATGATAAAATTTTTGTTTTCATTTCTTTTTTTTTGCGCAAATTCTTTTTAGTTAATTACTTTTCTCACAGCCTCCTGAAAAGATGAAACTAAAATATGTACAAAAATTTGTACTTTTTTCTTAAAAAATAGTATTTAAAGATTAAAAATATCTGTTGAAGTAGATAGGTGGAGAATTATGAAAATAAAACATATTTAATGAATAAAAGAAGAGAAAAATTAATTGCCTATTGAAGTAAGAATAAAAAATTTTTGATAACAGTAGATTTTTAGTTTCTTTCTCTATCAAACAATATCATCATTTTATCACAGTTTTTTTGACATTTATTTTGTTTTATACATATATTTTTTTCAATGATTTTTAAAAAGGCCATTTAATGTACATTGTTGTGAACAATAAACCATACGGCTTTGAATCTGTATTGTTTTCCCTTTATACACAGTGATGTTGCCTCCTCTAAAAACCATATGGTTGAGAAAGTATATAGTTTAAGCTTTGTGACCATAATAATAATAAACAGCTATAATTAAAAGGTTGATTTCAATGATTTTAGGTTGGAGCAAACAATAATTCTCATGGAACAGAGGAGGATGGTTTAATAGTTTATTTACGATTAATTTATTAAAGATTTTACTATTACATTTATTTATATTATAGAATCACAGTTATATGATTAGTCTAAGAAAGATGACCAGATAAGGTACTAAGCTGAGGATAATCGTTTTAATTATTCAAACTTTTTTTCCTACACTTATCTTCCCTTTTTTGCCTTCACCAAAAATATATATTAAATACTATTTCTTCAAATATATATATGTGTTAAGAGTACCTTAAAAAATTAAACTCTACTCTGTTATATTTTACTATAAAAACGACACATTTTTATTTACTTTTGTTGTCATATTATTATACTATATCTCCTTATTTCTTAGAGGAATGTAATTGTCATTACTTCTCTCTCCTCTCCATGAATAATAATAATATATACCTTTTTTACGATACCTATAATAATTATTTTCTTTAAATTTTATCACCTTAAAATTCCATTTTTAAAATTATTTCATTGAAGGAGTAAAAAATATAAGCATATGTATATTTTTCATATTAAAAATAATTTATCTAAATATTTTATATAATAATAATTTTCAATAAAATGACAATAACTTGTTGTTGTCCTGGGAAAGAAGTTTATTATACAAACTCTAATAAACTATGTAATCGTGAATCTGTTTATGGAGGTAAAATTTATCCAGGTAACTTTATATAAAAATATTTTTTTATCCCTGTAATTAAAATGATATTAAATATAACAAGAATAATAAAACGAACTTATATAGTAAATTTAGGATTAATGAAAAGATATAAAATTGTCTTTTCAATTTTATATTAACTTCTGGGACTACTAAAGATTATTAATTATATGGAAGTTAAGTAATTTTAAGAGTCTTCTTCCTCAAGCACATCATTATTGTCTTCCAATCATTCTTACAACTAATTTCTATTCCCTCCAATTTGTATGACGTTTTTATCATCTCATTTTTCCTCTCACTTCCCATTGATAATACAATTTAACATGAAATCTTTATAGTAATGTAACTACAACAATTATTTGTATATGTAGAAATTTTTATTTTCATTTTCCTTCATAATAGTATCAATTTTTAGGAATTTAAATTAATTTTTCTCTCATTCTCCTTTTCTCCCAATTCATCATAGCGTTCTTTCGTTACTTTTTATTTTTATACAAATAATATTATCTATTTTCCTTCTTATGATTGTTATATTAAATTAGAGATTTCTAATTTTATCAAATACTTTCATTACATAAATATACATATTATAAAATGATAATGTATTTGAAAAAATAATTATGACATATATCCTTTTTAGGATGCCCAAGAAGTACAAATTATATTGTAACAAAAATAATACATATATGTATATAATAGGAGGGGAAAAAGATTAATGGGTATGCTAATGAGGAGATTTTGAGTAATAGATCTTACATATATGCATAAAATTTCTAAAAAGGAAAGGATTAGTTAAATTGTTATTATATTTTTCCCCATCCTTTCCATACATATTCTTATCATTTTTTTCCTAATTATTTTACACTTATAGTATATTACTGTCTTTTAATATAATTATTTGCTATGATTAATCATGTTAAAAGTTAAAAAAATAACTAAGAACGAACACTCTAATAATAACAAAAAAAGAAGAAGTTCTTTGTTTAAAAGATGGCAAAATTTTATTTATAAAAAATTATATTATTTTGCTGTAACTGGTTTACATAAACATTCAGATACCACTACTTCTTTTTCCCCATCATTAGAAAGATGGAAATATTATCCATTAACTCCTATTGATCCAGAAGATATTGATAGATATTATGGTAAGCTTAAAAATAAAACTTTGTGATATTTTATAAACTTATTCATATTTATAATCAAATATTTATTTATATAAAATTGATACTTCTCGAGTAGAAGTTAAAAAAAGAGAAGAGAAAGTAAACAAATTAACACATGGTTCTTAGTTACTTATATCATTTTATGGTTGTTTTTATTTCTCCATACCATTTATACTTTTATATCATTTTTACTTTATTAATTCACACCAATAACTAATTTATTATTAGACAAAGATAAACATTGTCAAGAGCTTTCATGAAATCCCTCTTGACATTAAATAAATATAGATAGTTTATCAAAAATATTTCTCTTTTTATAAAAGTGTTTCAATTAAATGAAACATTTCCCTTCTTAGAAACATCTTCATTTCAGTAATTAATTAAAAAGTGATAATTAATGTTGATCTTTAAAATATATCGTATATATTTTGATATTTGATGATTTAAGATGAATTACGGCTCTTAATAATCTACTTGTAGCATCTGCTTTATCATAATAAGTACAAATATATATTATCAATCAACAATAATTTTAAAAAATTATTACAAAATAAATTATAAGTTATTTTGAATTTTTAAAGACAAAGAACATTGTCTTTTAGGATGTTTTATTGTGACAAATCCTATCAATTAATTATTCCTGACACACACTTTAAATTGATACAATTTTTGATAGAACACATTTAAGAGATGCCGATTAAATGTTTTTATAACAAATTATATATACATCTCAACTTTCATTCTTTAAATTCATATATCTTTATTACTTACACATATAAATAAAGAATACAAATAAGAAAAAGGATTGGTAAATCCTAACATATGCTAACCTAAGAAAGATCACATTAAATCTTTTCATCTCATTTTTTTCCTTTTTTTCACCATTAAATACGGATAATGAGAATAATAAAATAGGAAGTTTATTTATGGGTAAAATCGTTTTATGTACTTTTAAGAGATGGCCATAATAAGTATATAGATATTCCTTCTCATTAATTAACCTCACACTCCTTCATTGTCTCATTTTTTCAAGTTACATCACTCATTAATATTATTGCAGTTAATTTAAATGTTTTTAGTTACACAATTAATCTGGTTTCCTTCCTCTTCCTAATAGATATATATTAGTATGGACAACAGTTGTTGTATGTAATTAAATTGTGTAACATGGAAATTTAGGTACTGTACCTTTCCTTCCATATTCATATATATTAGATTAATGTATAGTATATTTAAGAAAAGGCAACAACATTGTTTTTATTTATGTCTTTCTTCACATAATTAAGATATTAAAACAAAAGATTTATTAAAAATCATTAAATCATGCTTGTTTTTTTTGACTTAATCAAAAACTATTAATGGGGGTAGGAAAAACTAATACAACAAAACCATTTTGTGACGGAAAAAAATGATTAAAAGAAAGATAAAAATCTCAAATGGTCTTATAATCTTATTTAATGAAAACCAACTTTTAAAATTAATCTTAAAGAATCAAATAACAAGTTGATTGAAGAATATGATAGAAGAACTGTATTTAATGAAAAAAATATTAACAATTACTTATTTTTAAAATCTCTACTTGACAGTATAATTTATCTAAAACAACAAAAATATTAATTTAATAAGTTAAGGAGATGAATTGATATTAGACATCTTGTAATCACTTCAAAATTATCTAACAAATATAAAACCTCTTTAATATGAAGAAGTGGTATTGTAATGGTAGTGATAGAAAGGAGTACCTAGAAATGTTAAAGCATTATAACCAGGTACAATATTTTTGAATATACAACACATATATATAATAAATAATTTTACAAATACATATCTAGAAATGATAATAAAAGAAGTAAAATAGACTTTTTGCTGTGTACCTTATCATAATTTAGGAGAAGAACATATAGTACAATGTAAAGGTAATTGAGGTTTATTATCAAAAGTTAAGGAAGATTTAAAAATAAGAGAATTTAAAGCTTTTATATATGTTGAAGAAAAAGATAAATACAAAAGGGGAGATTTCCTTTCAACAACCATTTCACTACTATTATTTTTAACTGTATATATCATTTTAACCTCTAAAATATCAATAATACTCATTTGTTTTCTACTACTAATACATATTCTATGATCTTTTGGAGAATATAATTTATATATATATCAAATATAAGGAAAATCAAAAATATATTTTGAAGAATTAATATTATCAATCTTTTTACTATTTAATCTATTATTTTATCACAATCTAATCAAATAATTGATATATTGGATGTCATTTAATATTATTGATGATATCAAATTAAAAAAAAAGTTACCACCACTCATATTAAAATTCACAATACAATTATTTTTACATCCCATTGGAACTATTTTTTATATCTATCAGAATTTTTTAAATGTCATCTACTACAACCTCCTTCTTTGATTTCCCTTCCTCCTCTTCATCTGAGGATGAAACTATCACTTCACTCAAGGTTAATCTTTCCACTGAAGCTT
This sequence comes from Strongyloides venezuelensis, assembly GCA_963280985.1. Classification (NCBI taxonomy): domain Eukaryota; kingdom Metazoa; phylum Nematoda; class Chromadorea; order Rhabditida; family Strongyloididae; genus Strongyloides; species Strongyloides venezuelensis. The sequence goes on along the minus strand of CAUJLX010000001.1, from coordinate 5,490,691 downwards.
CAAAAGAAGATACCTCATTAAGTAATCAACAAAAGGAGAGCAATTCTTCTATCAAATGTAATGGTAATTTCAAAGATAACAATAAAATGGTTAATGAAAATTTATCAGATGAATGTTGTATAGAGAAGAAATTTAACAATCAACTTTTTAAACTTTTTTCACAAATGCCTACTACACCATCATATGAAGGTAAATCTAAATCTACTAATGTATTATCAATATTAACTCAACCTGATGATATCGAAAAGATGATTCTATCAAATAGTGATGAAATAAAAAGTAATAAGAAAAATTTGTCTATTTCATTCCTCCCTGGAACAGGACAATCATTTTTGGAGGACTGTGTAATTAAAAAAGAATGTTGTAATGGAAAAGGATTACAAATTTATAATTGTTATGATATTGCTAGTGCTATGAATTTAAATGATTATAATAAAAATAATAATCTTTTTTCGATTGTGGGTAATAAAATAAGTGCAGAAGGAGTTAAAGAATGTAAAAGAAACGATTATATTTATTCAAAATTAGATAATATTTTAAGTGGATTTAATTTTAACAAGATGCTTACACAATCATTATTTCTTCCTACCTCCGGCTTTAGTTTAAATGATTTAACAGGTATGTTCTTTACTGATATAAAATATTCATGGTATATTGGACTTTTTTATTTTATAAAAAATATATATGATGAATTAAGAGAAAAAACAAAAGTTATTCATAATATTTCTCTTAACACAAAGTAAACTTTTTTTTACCCATATTACTATTTTAATCATCAAGGGAAAATATGAATTGTTCTTCATTTTATATTTATCTACTAATTAAATTGTATAATACATATATTTTATGTATTATTCTTAATAATTACGGTTATATTAATTAAATAAAACGGTATGATAAAACGTCGGTAGGGTTTCTATTTAATATTAACGTTATTAATGTATTTAAATGTAGTTGGTTTGATTATATAAATAATAAAATAATTTGTTTTTATTGATATTAAAACTTTTTAACAATAACTTTGATTTATAATTAAAAAGGATATAAAATATTTCATCAACATTGATGAGTTAAAAGAATAATATTATTTTACATATATAATTATATTCTGATTTTTTATTCTATTTCTTTATGGACTCATTAACCTTCTATTTCTTTCTTAAATTCAATATATAACATTCTTTCTTCTTTTAATATATATCTTCAACAAATATTATATTTTCTTTTAATATAGTAATGTTCTGTTAATCTTACTTATAATTAATTTATCTCCTCATCATTATTAATATATATAAACATATTTATATATATCTAATCAAAGTTCATTATTGCGCGTCCTCACCTTTAACCATTATTTTCTATCATTAGTTTATATCCTCTTTATACTTAACAGAATTATTATCTTTAAAAAAAAAGTAAAAGTTCTAACGAAGAAGTCAAAGTTAGAAAACAGAATACATTCTTTATTTCTTCTACAATCACTTCTATCAATAGATGATCAATTATGACATATTTTTGGTTAACTCATTAATCAAAAGAATCTTTTTTTTTATTCTACAAAACTATTAAAAAGTAGAAACATTTTATACCTCTTTAAAAACAGAAGTTGATATGAGAAGATAAAAAATTAGGATCACTATTTTAATAAATTTGATAGGAAGGTGTAAAAGATGCCATTACCTTCAATCAACATTCTTATATTTTTCACTCTTTTTTTCTATTATTTATAGTATAGAACAGAAAAGTTATCAAAATAACTTTTGAAATATTTTGACATGTTACTTGAATCTCCATTGTGAAGGTAACCACATTTTCAAGTTTTTAAAAGTGTATTATTTTTAAGAACATTTTTACTTGAAGATTATATGAAATCAAAAAGAAAAAATAAATTTTAAAATTTTAATTGTCAAAGTAGATGTATTTTATATTATTAAATCTTCATAGGTGTTGAAGTAAAGATATCACAAGATAATAATATATTAACACTAGTATTTTTAACAATTATTTAAAGTATCATTATGAAACAAATAGAGGAAGAAATAAAATAAGATAAAAAATTTGTTTCCTAATATTTAGATTTTTTTAACTTGAATATTATTATATATTCTTTAGTTATGAAAGATCACACAATATAATAAATAAAATTTGATTTATTTATCTCATTATTCTTTCTATTTCTTGATTTATTATAAATATAAATTTTGTTGAAGATGTACATGTTGAAAAATAATTAATTTTTTAACATCCATTACACATATTTTTTAATTTCTACTATAATCATTTAATAAGTAATATTTTTTTTAATATTATATACATATATTATAAGATAATCGTTATATTGTACCTAATTCATCTTAATCAAATTTATCTTATTTGATGATATCATTATAACATTTTATATTAAACATATATACATTTTTCTTATTTATATCATAATAATATGTATTCTCTTATGCTAATAATATGCTGTTAACATTTATTTATATGTTACCCATTTATGAAACATAAATTATTTATATAAGAATATAGCGGTGATCTCTTAATGTTTGATATCAAAACTCATAAAAATTATTAACATTGAGTGTACAGTTATAACTGTATATTTTCTCATCCATAATCAACTTTTAAAATTCTTCTCATTTAGATTTCTTTGTTATCATCAAACTATAGAAATTTACTTGTAAACTTATCAATTGTCCTCTTTTTTGAAACTTTGAAAATACACTCTATTTATTGTCATAATGGCACAAATTAGGATGTCATATGTAACTCTTTTTCCTTACACCTCACCTAGTTTCCTATACCTAAATTACATATTAAAAAAATTTATATATGTATTTAAAATTTAAAGAACAAGTTTAATTTACATCTTCTTTTTCCCTCAAAATAATAGCCTTCTGCGTACGTATTTTAGTTGCCTTTTTTGTTCCATTGAAGTTGGAATACCATTTATTACAAAAAAAGGTATTACACAATTGTTAAAATTATCTCTTATAAAGGTTAAAATTTTTCTATTACTTTTAATTACAATTCATTTTGATTATACAAACAATCTTAACACCTATTAAAGTTTCTGTTAAAAAAATGATATTTTTTATCTATTCCTTGATAACTTAGAGGTACAATACTAATATTTAAGTTAAAAAGTCATAATTATTTTAAATTTTGTCACTTCAAGATAACAGGATTTTATTAAATATGTATTTTGATATTTTGTAATAACAAAACTTGCTTGATTAATTATCTTATCTCAAGTCCATCATTTGTTTCATCACCCAGTCAATAACTTTCACACTTTTAAATAATTTCCCTTTCAACACTGGGGGTACTTGTTCAATTAATAAGTTACATTTTACTCATCAAATATTTAGTAGACCCGCTTTAAAAATTTATGATTCTCTAAATATTATATCATAATACAAAAACGTGTATCTTTCTTTAAATATCTCTTATATAACAACCATCTTCAATTAACATATTTCACCAAGTTCAAGTAAATTTTATATTAAGAAGATCTTTAAATTTTGGTTTATGGAGAAAATGACACATATTACTATTAAAACAATTCTTTTTGTTCTCTCTTCAACTATAATAGTATCCACATCACTATTAATTTTTAAATACTTTTAAGTTATTCTTTAAAATATTTTTAAGATTATATTTCCCACTTATGCCTTCAAAATTTTTTTATATATATCATTAGATTAACTTTGATAAATTTGTATCTTTCTTTTTTAGAAAACTTTCTTTTATCATTTATTTTTGACAGTTGAACGAATGCCTTGTATCCTCTTATAATATTTATTCTATAAAAAAAAGAAAAGTAGGAGTAATAATATTTTAATAGAAAATTATTACTAATGTCTATTAAACAAAACGACTCCACGGTGACTTGTTGTGGGGTAAAATTCAAAAAAAGGACTGTTAAACCAATAACTTTTACTTATAATACAGGAAAACCTCCTAAACCTTTTCATGCTGAAAAAAATTTATTACCAAATAAAGAGTTTTTAAAATATAAGACAAATCCATTGGGTAATTGTAAAAAAGGACAACTATTCTTAAAAAATAGTAGACATTTTGGTAATCTTGAGATTGCAGGATTAACTTTATGTCAGGAGAAATGTTCTAATTCCATTTATTCTCCACTTATTTTTACTCATACACCCGAAGAAAGATATTCATCATTCATTGAATTGGAAAAACAAATTAAGTTGTTGGAGGGAAATACATTAACTGGATATATAAAAACTTATCATAAATCAAATGGTTAGATTTAATATTTAATAAAAAAATATAAAACATTTTTTATATTTGTTTAAAAAGGGATAAAAAACTTTATTACTCATTTAATATTATTTAAATTTAATAATATTTTTACATTTCAGATGATTTATCATTCAGCCCACCCACTTCTGGTACACCAATGTTACCGCCATCAACAACTCATCAAAGGGATGGGAAAAAATTTTATTCTTCTTTGACAAATCTTGAATATTATAACAAGAATCATTACGGTGGAGAGAAAGGAAATTTAAATAAAAAAATTCATGGAAATTCGTTGACAGGAAGTTACATTGCCAAACTTACAAGAACTAGTGATTTGCATTTGGGATTAGGAATTACAGGTACGTCTGTTTATTCATATTTAAATTTTTTTGAAAACTTGTTGAAATATATCTTTTTAAAGGAAAATTTTTTTTTTTTTACTTTCCACTTACAAATAAAATTAATCTTACTCTTAATGATTTGAGATTCATCTTCATATATTTAAATATTTTTCTAAATCTTTATACTTGCTTTTTTTGTATATATATATCCCAACCTATCGTTATTTTTAATAAGTACATAGAAAAAGAGAGATGTATCAGTTAAAATATTAAACAAACTTTTGAAATATATAGATATTTATTATAATAACTATTGAACTTTTATATCCCAAAACAAAACATTGACAAATCTTAAATATATATATAAGAAGATAAAATAAAATAATCACTAATAATCATTCACCTAAGAATATTTAATATTTTCTTTCTCCATTTTTCATTAAAAATATTTATAAGGTTATAATTTAAATAATTTTCTATAACATTAAAATTTTAGTGTTATTATATTGATATATACTAAAGGTGTCATATATATATATAATATTTAGTTTTTTTTTCCTTTATCAAATATAAAAATTTATATAAATATTATACATTTGCTTTTTAAAAATCAATTGTCATATTTAATTTTATCTATTATTTTCCTTATTTATTATCTTTTTTTTTTTGACCAAAACAATGTAACATTTTATATATTTAAATCTTAAATATTTTTATTTAAAAATCTGTTAAAAATTTTTTTTAAGATGGTAAGAATGAAGGAAATGATGACAAAATAAATGGAACAATTGATAAAGAGGATTTTTAGTGTTGTCCTTACATATATATCCCTTTTCTTTCCCCATATACATGTACATATAATATATGATTGTCATCTTATTAATAAAGTGTCAAGTATCATAAATTAATAAAAATACAAAGTTTACATAATTTTTAAATGTTGTTACTTTATTCTATCTATCAAAATATATATATGCTAATATTACACTCCCAACTCATCAATTAACTATTATTCTTATATATACAAACTTCCTCACAGGGAGTTAAAATTTATTTGAGGAGGGCAAAAAATTAAGTAGGAGAATAAAAATGTTGATAAGAATGGTCAGGAAACTTTGTGTTATATTGATAGATACGTATTTAATTTTAATCCTCCTAATATGTTCTTAAAAATTTATTATACATCATTTATTACACCTCCTTTGTCATGATCTTTCTTCGTACACAATAATGGCAATTTTAATTAAGAAACTTTATTAATGATATTGTATTAAATAAATATAACTGACCGTACATTTTTGTTTAATAAAGAAAACATGTCAAAAGTTTACCCATATATTTGATGGTCCACGTTTTATAAAATTTATATATTTTATACACCATATTATCTATAAAATATATGACTTATTTAAATTCTATTTAGGATATATAAGTATATGATAAATTAAAGCACTGAGAGTTAATTTTTATCATTCAAAATGATTATATTATTTCTCTATTATTCATAAATTTTTAGGGACACATAAAAAACTATATAAAATTAGAGTGATTGTTCATACTCATGATGTAATTTAAAAATCTATACCCTTTCTCATTTTATAGGATGTAAAAAAATACAATCGTTTTTCTTCCATAACAACTATAATGTAGAATGAAAGATAAGTACTTTTGGGTTGTTGATAATTGTTTTTCTACTTAGTATTATTCCATATTTTATCTTTCCAAACTGGATATATATTATTAATTATTGGCCACAATTACTTTTTAAAATGACAAAAGTTATCAATTGTTGTAGTTTTCTTTTTATTTACACTACATAGATAAATTATATCATCTCAAGTAGTTGATTTTACCTCCCCTAATGATAACTAAATGGTAAAATTTTGTTAAACAGTCTATTTCCTCTCGATACTTTTGTATATTCATCCAACACGTTTAATCATTTTTGTATTATATCATATTTTATTACTTTAAAGTAGTATTTTTTACCTAATCAGGTAATAATTTGTCTAATTAACAAAATGCAGAAGCTTTACTAATCAAAATTTATAATCTCCATGTAAATATTCTTCCTTGATTATTAGTGTAAATAACAAAATTTTATCTTCTTATCACTCTTATCTTTAATTTACATTCACAAAACTTAATGAAGTTGTATTTACTTACCTAAAAATAGTATATAAAACTAGAAAAAGTTACAATTTTAATACCACCTATATTACTTGATTAAACAGTATCTTTAAACGTCTCTCCTCACTAATGACACCTTACTTTTATGTGTTAAGCAATTTTAATCATAAATTCACAAACAAATACACATAATATATATTTTCTTTTTAGAACCGTGTAAGCTTAAGGTTCTTGTCCAACTTTTAATAAATAAAAAATATTATGACTTTCAATCGCCTTCTAGTTATTTTCTCATTATAAAAATAGTTAATTCAAATACTTTTGTCCCTTTTATTATTAGAATCATTCATTATAAATTTTATATACACATACTCTTGATATCCTTCAATAACTTTATGTTGACTCACTTTTATTAGAAAAAGTTTTTTTTAGTTTATTTTACAAGTAACCCATCCGATATAATCATTTTGTTATCTGCACTTAACAATTTATATCATTTAAAAAATATTATAACAATTTTTCCAAAACTTGAAATGTAATTATTTTTAATATTTTTAGGTGGTGCTGATCGTGCTTTACCACCAATTATAAGTTACATTAGACCTGGTTTTGTGGCACATCGTTCAGATCAACTTAGAGTTGGTGAAAAACTTATCTCCGTCGATGGTAAAAACGTTTCTGACCTAACACATGGTGAAATATTAACACTAATTAGAACTTGTGGTGACTCAGTTATGTTAGAAGTTTCATATGACTTAAATGATCCTATATTTGAAAGGAATCTAAATGCAATAAACAAATGTACAGAAATAACATTATCAAAAGAAAGTAGTAGTTTTGGTCTAACATTACGTGGTGGTTCTTATGGACCCGATCCAAAGAAAGCAAGGCCAATAACAATTGTTAGTGTTAGACCAGGATCATCCGCACATATCAATGGAAGGTTGTTTGTACGAGATAGAATATTAAGTGTAAATGGAATTGATGTATTTAGTTGTAATTTGCATACTGCTTACAAAATCCTTCAAGAATCAGGAGATAATGTAACATTAACAATTGAATATGATGTTACGATATGTGGTAAGCCTTTTATTTAATACATTCCTCTAATTTCTTTTAGAATCACGGAAATATTCTACAGGACCAATGTTTGTTGATTTAAATAAAAATTCCTGTTGTGCTGACCTTGGAATTAAACTTGCCATTTGTACTGAGGAAGAGTATGAACGGAGTAATTTTGGTACTACTTGTGGTATACATCTGGCAGGTGACAAAAATTCTATATTATCTCCATTGGTAAAGAAAAAAGGAACAAAAATGGATAATAATATATCATCAACTGGTTTAAGTTTAATGAAACGAAAATTAATTTTTATAAAAGAAATCATTCCTGCTTCCATTGCTGATCGGTAAGTTATGCCTTACTTTTTATAAAATAAAAATTGTAAAAATATTTATATATTATTAATTTTTAATAATAACCAATTTATTGACTTTTCAATTATAAGTAATCTTACTAAAATATTAAAAATTTACATTTATGCATCAAGTTTTAAGTAGAAACTTTCACACTTATTATCATTTTCATTATTCTATAAAGTATATGTATTATTAGCTTTTATCACTTGATTACACATACAATCAAAAGAAACAGGATAGAGAAAGACTTACACAAAGATATACTTAAAAATAGTACCCCTAGGACCATATGGACAATTGTATTGTACTTTTTAAAAAGTATTCTACCTATACATTTATGAATGGCAATTTATATATTTTCGGCAACAAATATTATAATGTTTCTATGTATTAACTAACAACATATAAATATTTTACTATAAAATTATCACCCCTAATAAACTTTATTTTACTCTTTATATTATTATAGTTCTGGTGCATTGGAGGTTGGAGATCAAATCTTGGCTATTGATGATATTCAATTGGAACATACAACATTAGGTGAAGCAGAACAATTGTTAAAAGGACAAAGAGAAACAATAAGGATAACTTTTATTCCTAACCATTTATTACTTAAGAATAAAAAAGATACTAAAAGGTTTGTCTTTTCGAAAATGAAATTATATACATTATTTACATTAATAAACTAATATTTTATTTTAAGAATGTTTACTAAAAAAAAAGAGGCTGAATATCCTGATAATAATAGTTTCCTACTAAAAAATAGGCATTCTTTTTATCAGCGCTCTGCTAAATCCAAAAAGAAACAAGGACATTATATGACTACATCTATTTCCCCAGTTATTGGTGAGGCTAGAATCGTTCCAATAACCAATAAAAATACTCTTTCATATTCCTCAAAAAATATCTATCATGAATCGAAAGGACAACAAAAATTTGTTTCATCAAATAATTTAATTGGATCAAAATATCTCGAGAACGGAAGAGTATCATTAAAGGATTCTCAAGCACAAACACCTAATAATACAAGTAGAGCTAAATCATTTGATAGATCATATCTTATTGCTAATCCATCATATAATAATATGAAGATAACAAAATCATTAATAAATAATAGTAAGTTTATAAAAATATTTATATAAATATTTATGGCGTCATGGCAGACCTATCAAATAATAGAAAATAAATATAACTTTTATTAAGAATGTAAGTAATGGTATTAGGGAGTTGATATATGCACTCTTAAAATTAATATCTAGACGATTTGTCATACTAATGTAAAAAGAAACTTGGGTATACATATAATTATTATTAACATCCTTATAACAATTTCCGTTCACAATAAATAATAATTCTTTTATCATCCCGTTAAACATTCATTGTTAATCATCTTTATTGTCATCTAAAACTTTTTACCCTAAAATCACATTTGATTATTATTATAAAATGATATGTATATGTTATAATCTAAAAATTCTCATCTTTAACTGTTGATATTTTATTAAGAGAGATAAATAGATGATATTCTTATCTATGGACAAAGGCTATTAACTTTATCATATTTATTATAATAAGCTGTCAGTGTAGAAATAATAATAGTTTTAGGGAGGCAAAATGTTTTTACGCATTCATAAATGACATTTGAAGGAGCTTAAAAATTATAGAAATGATATTTATTTTCCTCTCTCTCTCCTTTCGATAAAACTCTTTTTTATTTTTTCATCAATCACCATTAAGATAATTTTTTTCCTACATATAATTAAACAGGTGAAATAAAAAAAATATAGATTTTTATTAATTACACAACATTGTTGCATTTTAACTAGTCATTTTATCCTTTCCTCAATAACAAATCCTATCAAAGATTCTTTCTTTTCATTGACAATTAAAATGAAACATTTTTAACCTTTCTTTATACATCTCTACCACAAACAAAGACATTGCAAAAATACGCTAAAAGTTTAGTTCTTCTTAAATAACCAATAAAAATTTTATATTTTTTATTGGTTAATTTCAATACAGAATAACCCTATTACATTTAAAATGCTTTTTATTCCTGATGGAGTTTACCTTCATCTTATTCCCATTTAAAAATATATATATGATATTTTTGATCTCTTCCCAAAACAATACTAATAACTTTTTAATTTTTTTCTTTTTACATTTTAAATTATATGTATATCATTCATTTAGGGTACTTGTTTTTGTGTAAAAATAATTTTATGTAACAATTAAGTGCTACTATATACCATTAAATATTTTTAAAACTAATTTATTTGATATTATGTTTGCCATTTGTTTCCATTATTCAGGCATTTCTGGTATAGCAACTGTTAGTAAGTATAATTAAAAAATAAATAAAAAAAGTTCTACTTATTTAACGTTGTTTATTTTTTAGGTTCAATTAATGGATGTTTTTCTGGTGTTCCAACATCAAAAGTTTGCCATGTTGAAACACAAAAGGTTACCTTAACAGCTCCACTTGCCTCATCAGCATTGTATAAAGGTTATGGGATATCATTACATAAATATGATTTGGAGACATCCTTTACAGATGATCAAACAGGTATTGGTGAAAATTTAGGAGCTATCTACATATCAAATATCGAAAAAAATTCACCTGCTGACAAATGTGAACGTCTTCAAATTGGTGATAGAGTACTTGCGATAAATGATTGGTTTACAATGAATGGAACAATTGAAGAAGCAAACCATATAATTAAAAATACTAAAGGTTCAATTACTTTATTAGTAGAGTTTGATGTTATAGAGGCACCATTATCATTATCAGGAATGTTGTCAGTTAAATTAACAAAAAGAGGTAATGGCGTTGGTATTAAATGTAAATCAAGAGGTGAATATGAGGGAAAAAAAGGTGAACCACTTATTGTTAATGAAATTATTCAAGGATCTCCAGCGTATAGATGCGGTTCAATACATGTTGGTGATAGAATTGTTTCAATTGATGATATTCCATTAAGTACATGTACAGTTGCTGAAGGTATTCGTCTTCTTCATAGATGTGGTGATGTTCTTCATCTATTGATACAAAAGAATCATCGTATTTTGGAGAAACAAAAAGAAGAAGGTAATTGTAGATATATTTATGATATTGTTCTAAATAGGAGGGGAAATCCGTTGGGAATAACTATTGCTAGTAATGGTGAAACCGGAGAACCAATTGTTATAACGCAAATAGCTAGAGGTGGTGTTGCTGAAGTAACAAATACTCTTCATCCTGGTGATCAAATTATAGCTATAAATGGTGAATCTGTTGAGGGGATGAATGTACGTAATGCAATGAGAATTCTTCAGATGGCAAAAGAAACTGTTCACTTAAGAATTGTTAGTAGACATCCAAAACATGCTATTAACGTTCAACTTGTTGATAAACAATTAGTTAATTACTCTAATCATAATAATGTTACCACATCACCAGGAGTGGAAGATCCAACATCACTTATGTATACATCGCTACCACCAACATCTTTATCGAATTACACTAATTATTTAACAAATTCACAAGGAGGAACGTCTCATAATGATACTGGTAGTGAAAGAAGTGACAAAGTTGGAACACCAATTCAAAGTATTGACTCGGCAGTTGAAAGTCTTGATGATAGTCCTGATGGTAGTGGAAAAAGAAATAATAATCATAATGATGGATATATAACATCAAATAAATTACAACTTCAAAGTTTGTCTTCTGTCCTTAATAATAGTAAAAAAGAGACAACTACTGACTATGATGGTAGTGATATACCACCAATGTTAAATTTAGATGCTAAAAGACAAAGTTCTTATATGAGAAAATTATATAATACTAATGAGGATATTATAATAAAGACACCAATATCACTACCTGACAATTACATAAAAAAAGAGTGTTGTAATTGTAATGAGAAAAAGAAGAAAAATGAGAGAAAGAGAAGTAATACAGAAAAAAGTAATCCACATTGGATGAGTATTCTTGAAGCTCTTGAGACTTCTGGTGAAGAAGAGATGTTAAAAAAACTAGAGGAAACAATATTATCAGGAGATATTGATGAACCTGATAAAAACTATCAACATAATATTTATATAGCAAAGCAAAACACAAACCCCACAAATCAGTCTATCCCATCGATTAATCAACCTGTCGGAATATTAAAAAATCCTTTTGTAAAAAGGGATTATTGCTCCCGACAGTCCCCAACAACGTCCACTTGTAGTTCACATGAAAAAACTCCTATACCTAGTTTGGGATTAATTAATATTTGTGATGAAATATCATGTTATAAAAATAAACAACAAGATACTTCAACGAATTTGGTATTTAAAAATTCTGAACTTGTTCAAACAACTATACATCATATTCATTTAGAGAGAGACCCAATTTCTAATAGTTTTGGATTTTCTGTTAGTGATGGTGTTGGTGAGAATCCTGGTATATTTGTTAGTCAAATAAAGAAAGGGTCTCCTGCTGATACTGTATTAAAACCATTTGACAAAATACTTAAAATTAATAATTCTCATGTTGGTTATCTTGATTGTGATTTAGCACTACCACTTTTAGCGATGGAAGTTTTAGAGTTAGTCATTCAGAGAGATACACCTGTTGAGCCTTGTGAAGATGAATTTTGCAAATCTCCTATAAGTTGTGTTGTAAAGGACTCATCTGTCTAAGTAATGTATATCAATATATTTACCTATTAATATTCTTCCTTCGTTGACACTTGATGAATAAAAAAACGATCAACAGTTTATTCACATTGTTGCTTTAATATATTGTTTTTATTATAGACAAGATTAAAACAACAAAATAATGTCAAGAAATAATATAATTTTATCAACATTTTCTATTTAACAAGAAAAGATGTAATTGATGTTTTTGTGGTTAAATGGGAGAGGCGTGGAATGAAGAATATTTTATTAACTTTCTATATCGGTTGAGTTGTCGTAAAACAAAAAAGATTATGAAAATAACAATTTTAAATCTCTATTTGCTTCTTGGCTATTGTGGACGTGTACTTGATGATAATGATAAAATACAAAACAATAACTACAAGAATGTATTAACAAGTCAACAAAGTGTCATTAGAAAAATTACAAATGAATGCCTCAATATAAAAATACATTATCACTATTATTTATTATTATCATATGTATTATCATTAAATAAAAATCTTGTTACTTCCATAAAAATCATGCATATATCTAATAACCTGCACAATTTTGTAATTTGGGAAAACGTCTTTCAAATAGCAGTAACGTTAGAAACTGCACCCTTTTTTGATTGTAAATAATTTTTCATCATTAACAAAATTATAAAAAGTAACTCCGTTATTTGTTATCGACATAAAAATTTAGAAGAAAAAATATTAAAATTATTAATAAATATAAAGAAACTTTTTTTACTCAATTTTTTGATTCATATTTTCTTTAAAAATGCACATGTTAGAACTTTATTTCATCCAATTTTAGGACAATGGTTTAGCTAAAAGTGAGATATTGATCATTTTCATTTGTCAAGTAAGAGCTTCGACTAAAAGAGTTTTGTGTTATCACAATGTTGAACTTTATAGGAAAAAAGTTTTATCTTGTTTTAAAATATTATTTTAATAATGTTTGTTTTTTAGATAGCATTAGTTAAACTTTTTATAAATGCATCAATGCTTATTTATTTGAAAAAATTTACCAGTGATAAACAAATAAATTATATAACTTTTATGTAGTTGGGATGTCGCCTCTGTAATCTTCGTCCTGACACAAGTACCTTGCTTGGCCTTTTTTTAGTTGCTTGTAATCAAATTTTTAAAAGTATTATACTAGAAATGAAATCAACTTATTAAATTCCATTTATATGCTAGTTTTCATAAAACGTGGTGTCAATTTAAAATTTTCGTCAGAAAATGGTGCAGGTTACAACATATATCTTTTGAAAATATTAATTGAGAAGAAAAATTGTACATTTCTGGGGAGGAAAAAATTTAACTTTTTTCCCTATTGAAATTGTCTTAAATTAAGCCAATAACAAAATTTTAAAATAAAAGTGTATAGTTCTTCTATGATTGTTGAATAATAAAATATTTGTATTTATAATTAATAACTTTTATAATGTACTTTTCTTTCCTTAAATAAAAATTAAATAATTAATATATATAAATTCTAAAGAAGTTTTTTTATTCTTTAGATAAAAAAATATAAAAGGCAATTTTATTTTCTAAAGTTTATGATAAAATAAAAGTTTTATCGTGATAATACTTTTATTATTTTAAATATCAGTTATTTTTAAACTATTAAAAGTAAATGTGTACTTATGGTATATTATAATTATTAAAATAGTTTTTATGACATTCTTATTTTATATTATTAATTTTTATCAAAAGAGGCACTTAATATTCATTTTAATAAGTTAATAAACTAGAAAAGTTTTTAAAATAAAAATGATTAAATATTATTTATTCTTTTAGTGAAAAAAATTGAAGCCAATATTTTATGCTTTTTTTATTTTAACTATTTGCAATATATATTAATCTTTGACACTTATTTTAATGTCTCTTAAGGATTTTTAAATATTCCTTTAAAAATTGAGATTTTCTATAATTTGTAATTTATGTAACCTCTCTAATTGCACATAAAGTAAGTTATTTTCATTTTCCAAACATTTAATTTGTTTCCTTATATTAAATAAGTAACATATTTAAAAAATATATAATTATAAAATATTATGGTTTATTCTTACACTTGTTTGTAATTGTTAGAGAAAGAATTTTATTTACTTTTATAATTTAAATTATTACAACAAATGATGATCTTTTTAAAGAATTAGAAATATTAAAAAATATTTTTCAATTGTTTGTCAAATGGACTTTTCTTCAAATTTTGTAAGGAAGAAAAAGAAAACTAGTTTTATTTCAATAAAAGACATCAACATGGAGTTAATTATTAATATTCTCCTTATGAATAAAATTATTTTAAAAGAAAAAAGTGGTGTTTGAGGAAAAAGTTTTTCTTATTTTTAAAAATATTGTAGATATAATTTATGAAAAAGATTTCACCATACTTTATTCTTGCATATCTGAAAATAGATCTTCTACTTTACTAATGAGATGTATTTTGAAATATTGACACCAAAAAACAAATTTCATGAGAGAGGGGTATATATAATATCATAATGATGTAAGCAATGATCAAAATGAGATACCACTATACTAGAAAGTCTTTCAGCTTTTAAAAACCTTCTTAACTACCAGTCAAATTGCTTTTCTACCTGCCAGACATTTAACAAAGTTACGAGTAAATTTATACATTCGATTGTTGATTTAATCACTTTTAGAAGATTAATAGACAACTTGGAAACGATGAAGCACCATAAATTCATTCTTGATATCTTGTTCATATTTTAAATAAGCAACATTAAATCACCGTTAAAATAAAAGGTAGTTTTATTTTTTATATCACTTTACATAATTACTTCCTTTGCATTTCTGTTTCAAACATACTTTTTCAAAAATAAAATATTGGTGTTCCACTAAGAAGTATAGTAAATACATTACCTGACACTTATTTTAATCATTAATTTAAAATTTTTACAATAAGTAGGAGAAATTTATATTTGATAAATGAAACGCCATACTATTTTTTCAAAAATTTTATTTTTTTTTAAGCGTATTCGTTGTGCTTGTAATATTTATCAAATTGTAGTAAACAATTCTTTAAACTTTCCAAATACTTTTTGACAACTACACATTCAAACTCCTACGTAAATAAGATATTATAATGATATCTTTTTATAATTTTTATCATTTATTTGTTTTTAACAAAAATAAATAGTATTATCATTAATCTTTGAATTCTTATTTCATTAATCTAATTAAAATCAATTTTTTTTATTCTTTCCTTTTTATTATTTAGGTATTCCTTATATATAATATAGCTTAGTAAATTTTTTAATTAGTTACAATTTTAGTTTCAATTTATTAACTCACACAAATACAGTTTTTTTCCTCTCTCTTTTAAAAATGTCTAATTTTATTTTGCGTTTTAGAAATTTTTATATAAAAATTTTAAAGGTTTACTAAATGTTAAAGCAAATAAAATATACTTTGATTTTAAAGTTGTACTATTTAATAGAGATTAAACTTATTTCAAACTCATTTAGATGTTTTTTAAAGCTAAATTACTTTCAATTATCGTTTTCATTTTTTTAAAAACTTTATAATTTCTTACCATTAACAACTATTATAATATTGCCCTTTTTATAACTTTCTGTTAATAACATTTTTATCTCCTCTTATATGACGGATTTTTTTAAAATAAATCCTTTACCCCATTCTACTGAAATGCGTGTATTTTTATTAAATAAACAAGAACATTTTTTTATCTTAAAAAATATTATCTATCTTTAATTGATAGTAAAAACATAATAGATTAAAAAATACATTTACACTATGTTTAGATTTAAAGATATATTTGTTTTTTGATTATATAAGTTTTTCTATAATTTCAATAATTTTCATGATATGGAAAAGGTATTCATTTTTCACTTCTTTGATCGCATATATTATAATTTTTACTAATATATTTTTTTTTTCTTACTTCTTGTCTAGATAAAATTATTTCTTACCATTTTCAATGACAGGTACGTAGTGTAATGAAAAATTTAACATTATCAGCATATGTTTCATCTTTGTAATAAAACACAATATTATTCTTTATAGTTTCACATGTATATGCATTACAAAGTAAATTTATTATCACTGTTCATATTATAAAAAAAATAGAATTGTGTTTATGTGAATTTTGGTCCTAATCTAAAGAAATGTTACTTATCTATAATATTTAAAGTTATTTTTTTAAAATTTATATATCATAATAGTAGGGCCTTATAAAATAATCTCTATCATTGCTTTATTGAGCTATTGTAAAATTTTTTTCTTTATCATTTTGTAAAAAAGTTCAATTAAATATTTAATGATAAAGACATACATGTAAAATGCATCCTAGTTGAATTTTATACGACATATTAAATGTTGCACCTCTAAATAACTATAAATTATTAAAAAACATTTTAAATAATGTGAAAATTATTTTCATATGAATTTTAAAAAAAGGATTTCATAGTCGATGGTAAAATTTTTGATAGTATTTTATGAGAGAGTATAATATTTAAAAGTGTATATTCCCGTTATTAAAATTCTACTTATAATCATACTTCATTATTTGTTTCATTGCCCTCGTGAATATATTACATGCACCCTTGCTGCATTATTCTATCTATTTAAGCTAACAAAAAGATTATTTAACTTTTATGCTTTTTGATACCCTATCAAAAATCAATTTTTATAAGGTGTCACAATATTATATATAATTTAAATATATTCTTCCATTGGCATATGTATTTTATTTTTATGCTCCATATTGAAAACGATTCAATAAGAAAATCGCTTGTAATTTTGTTTATTTTGTTTAGAAGAAGTGTAAACGTTTTTCAATAGCATCCATCATATATATATTTGGAAGTAAAGTTATTTTCTTAACAACTACTATAAAATAATATTAATATTTTAATTGTACTTTTGATAAAACTGCCTTTTGTTAAAAAATTAAATAGATATTACTTAATTTACTATTATTATTTACATATAAATTTAAATATACATTTAATGACTATTATTTAAGGTGTAAACAAAGTCTTTGTCTACACTCTTTTTAAAATAATAATATGTGGTAACCTTTTTTGGAGCTAAAATTCTTTATATATAAAAAAAATAAAATTTCCTTTCATCCTTTTATTGCAGCTGGCGCTTAACCCCTAATAGAGCACTGAAAATGATATGAAATATTAGAAAATATATATTATATTTTCACCTACAATGATCACAAACAGTTTTTACCATTTTGTTGTTTTCAACTCTTATCTATCGCAAGGTCGTTTCTAATCATATATACATTCAGACATAATATACATATAGTCTTTCTCAAATAATATAGATGGATTGTAAGACTATCTTTAATATTTTAAACACACATTTCCTCTTTCTTATAATGGTGATTGAGAAGTTGAAATATTATAATATTAAAAAGGTGCAATTTTCATTTTTGTTTTTTATATCTTTTTTTTAATGAGAGTCTTTAAATTTTAAATATTTTAAAGAGTGAGATAGAGATATGTTGGTTCTCTTTCTCCGTCATTCTAAATCATTATAACTTGTTTATTTCTTAATAAAAATACATCAATTTATTATAAAGTAGATTAATTTAAATATGTATAATTTACAAATAAACATACCAAGCAAAAAATATAATTCTTGATGTTTGTCTTAACTATCGTACAATATATTTTTAACCATCATCTGTCTGTTGATAGCATGCTTAGGTTAATGATTTTTGAATTTTGATCACCGGAATATTTTCACTATAAATATCTTAAAAGTACAAGGCATCTTTATTAGTAGCCAAAGGCACATATATATATTTTTAATATGATCAAAACTTTTTTAAAAAATATTGCACTTTTGAATTATAATTAACAATATATTCATTGATTTAATAATTCAAAAAGATTAGAAAAAAATTTAATATATACATATACCCTTGATTTAATTTGTTTTTTGTTGACACCTTTTAAAATAATTGAATATTTATTTGTGTCCGTGTTTTTTAATCTATGATCTCTTTTACCCGTGTTCCATCTTAAATATCTATTACAAAAAAATATATATTATTTTTTATTGCTAAAGATTATATAATCAACATAATGCTTATTTTGATATTTAATCACTATTATTTGATAGAAGATTTCTGATAACTTAATATATCTATTATATAAAAATTCCTTTCTAAAATTTACGCATGTTTATTTTAATATTGATACTATATACCTTATCATTTTAAACTAGTAAAATAGGTAGAAGTCAGTACATATGCACATATTTTGATAAGATGATGCATTGAATATTTAAAGATATTTATCTGATAATTTTATTATTTTATTCCATTTTCAAGATTACCATTTACTAATGTCAAGATCAAAAGTTTAAACAACTTTAATGTCCTTGTTATTCATTAAAATTATTAATGATTATATTTTTATTTTAAAATAAATATTTTTTTCCTTTTAATAGATTTTAACTAAACTTTAAATATTTATCTTATCATTTGATAATAAAAAAGTAGTAGTATTATTATCAAAATATCCTCCTATCTACAAATGTAATTTTAAATTATATTCATATTAAAAAAATTTTTCTATTTCTTATATATTTTTTTATGACTTTCATATCCATATGTTTCATATTGGTAAATACTAATTGAATTATAAACAAGAATGGCTATCATGATTTGTTAAAGGAATATTATACATAATCGAACATAATGTTCATAGATTATATGTAGGTAAATAGTTTCTGAAATATTCTAATATATTTATAATGCCAATAAATATTGTGTGAGCCCTTTTTAAGTAGATGGGAGGAAAATGTGTATGTATAATAGTTAGTATAATGAGCTTCGATTTCTTGATAATCTCTTATCATCAGCTAAATAATCTTTATTTTTTTAGATTGTCACCATCATATATAAATATTTTTTTTAATTGATTGCATATATTTTATTTTAGTTTCCGGGGATGTAAAAGTATATAACTCTCATCTTCTTTTCATTTAACAAATCAACATAATTTTTTACCATCTAATTTATCATTTAATTCATTTCATCTAAAAGAAAAAAAGTACAACACTTTTGATTGATAATTAAACAAAATTGAATAAATATATGCATAATTTATCTATTTAATTAATAAAAGATCATATAATCATATAATAAGTTAACCTAGTTTTTCATAACAGAGTATCTCTTCTGAGACGTGATAATCCAAGTATATATCCTTTTTCTTCACACTTGATTATGACATTTTTATATAGAAGAGGAAATGATAGAAAAAGAAATGTTGTATTTAAATTTACATTTATCTTCTTAATTTATTTGAATGGTTATTAGTGATGAGGAATTGTTGTGATAAACAAGTAACGTTACCAAAAGATAATAGTATTAAGGTAGTAATAAAGCATTTAAATATTTGATTATTACAATACCATCAGATAATTTTACCATATCAATTAAAATTTTTGATCACCTTTGGGAGAGAGATTTAAAAGAAATTTTTAGTGTTTGTTATCTGATTTTCTTGAAAAATGATTAGATATTCCTTTTTATTTTAACATTTGTCTACCTAACTAAAAATTGATAAAAATTTATCTTTTCTATCATGTTCATTTATTAACACACATACATCTTATATTTACATCTTAATCAAGTTAAAATTATTCTCTTCCTAACTCTATAATTTTTAATAAAAGACAAAAGATTTAGAATGTTAATATGTCTGTTAGGTTCATATATTATATTACTGATAAAAGGTCGATACGTTTCTTTTACTCCCATTAGCAAACAATTTCACGTCGATTTATACGCGCTATAGGTAAATGTTTTAATCTCCGAATTCTTCTTTCACTATATATATTAAAAAACTTTATTTTTAAGTTTAATATATATTTTTTATACTATTTAGCAAATGTACCATTTACATTACAATAGTTTTTTTTTTATTTTATAAAAACATTATATTTATATATAATTTTTATTGTGTACCATTCGATTTAATGTTTATATTTTAAACACATATTATTAAATCAGCAATATTGTATTTTTTATTAACATTTGATTATAGATTTCGAATTACATTTTGAGAAAATTATAATATTTTTATTGTAGAATACATATATAATTGTATTTCTTCACTTATTGGTTACAAAAAGTTTAACAATAAAAAGAAAATTTAATTGCAATTAATTGACTTTACAATTTTATTAAAATCAGCTGACTAATAGCATTACTCCAATATTTTCAAAATTCTAATATCTTTTTTTGTCCAGAATTTACAGAGAGGTAAAATTTTGTAATAATTAAAAAACAAATTTGTAATAATTGATGACAAAATTAATCATTCTTTAACATTAACATCCATCAAAACTAGCTTACACACATATTTGGTTAAAAATTCTTGATCTTTGAGATTTAATAATAAAAAATAAATTTTATTGTAGGAAAAAGAGAGAGTGATAGAAAAACTAAAGTTAAAAAGACAGAATATGTCAGGACAATTTACGCCGCAAAATTTCGGACCAAGTGAGTGTATGGATATTTCAAATAATAGAACATTCATGTCCTCAACGATGCCCCATACCAATAATTTTCATGCTCATACTTATGGTGGATCAAATTTTCAAAATTACTATGAGGATTCAAAACGTTTCGTAAGTTTTGACGTCAAAAAATAGTTAAAACAAAGTTCAAGATAATAAATATTTTATTATCATAATAAATATTTAAAAAATTAACTGACGAATGCAGTTGGTGTTTAAAAAATTACTCAACAGGCAAAACTGATAACATTTTATAAAAATTTGACTGCCTCTAAAGAAAATTATATCCTAATATGAATGTATATATATTATACATACATATTTCATACAATACAATTTATTTTACTTTTTTCATTTATAAATACATAAAATATATTCCTTTAAACATACTATTTTAAAATAGTAGTTTTAAGGAATTTTATATTTATATTAAATGATACATTAAAAAATATATTTCTTAAAAATACAATAATAACATAAAAAATTTAAGATCCAAAGATTATGTGTATTATCTTTTATCATTTTGTTGTAAACATATTATTCTACTTAATTGATATAGATCATCGTTCTCGCACTTTTATTATTTTTGGGTATAATTTAAAATGATATATTGTAGATGGAAGTATAAAGTGGAAATGTTATATATTTATATATAAATAAACAGTAGTCAAATAGTATTTCTTTTTTTGTTTAGAAAAGTAGCAACTCCAGATACAATTTCACTATAAAAGTTTGTTTTTCTCCACTTCATTTTATGTTATCTGGATTTTCTCTTCAAATGACACTATTATAGATTACTTAAAAGTTGACTGATTAGATTTAAGGAGAAAATTCTCAGTTGTGTCTTATTGTACCCAAGCTATTATTCAAAATGTTATTGATGGAGGTTTTAAGAGAAAAACTATTTATACTTGTTTATTGGCGCTGTTAAAAGATAAGAATTTAACGACTTTTAATGTGTTACTTGAAATATAATTCCATAACACAACCTAAACTTTTATTTTTCTTTCTTCATTACTAAAAAAGATCTTTGTTGTCTAGTTATATATAAAAATTTAACTATTTTATCTTAATATTTTATCTTATCTAAAAATAACGACAACATTTATTTTGATGAAGAAAAATGATGACAGATATATTAGTCTATAATCAATAAACTTCCATCATCCTTTTGTTAGCACTAATTGCTATTGATATAATAATATTTTATAATTAAATATGCCGTATACATTATGTATATATACTAATAATTATTTGTAATAGGTAATAACAGTATATTAAGAGATAATCAAAGATAATAGTGAAAAAGTTTCATTAACGGTAAATAAAAGAGTAATAATTAACAAATTTTCCATTTCTTATCTCCCTTCATTCATCTCTTTATTACATATTAACTCAAAATTTAATCTTTTTACATAAAATAAATTAGAAATATCATTAACACTAAACTGGTTGTCATTTTTATAAGCCTACCCATTCATGAAACACTACCATTGAAGCATACATACATCCAGCAAAACATTTTTATAACAAAAAAAATTTTTTATTATTTAAATATATACAACACATATTAAGAAATTTTTACTAATATTTCAATTGTGATTTCCTCCTCTATAATTATTTACACTCTTTTAATATTTTTAAAAATTGTGCTTGTCATGAAATTTACTTTGTGATACAAAAGAATATGATCAACAAAATATTCTTAGTATAACGAAAACATTACCTTAACTAAAGGTTTTTTTATATTATATTTATAATATGCAAAAACAATCATTGATCTCTTTATAATTTTCTATTGTCTAAAGATAAAAATATATATATATAAAATGACCGTTTATAAATATTTATTTAAATACTAAGTGAAGAGACAAAAACCCTCAAAAAATATAAATATATATATTTTATTAAAATACCCTTTAATGGGTCAAATTGATAAACTTCATCTCTTCTTCCTTATACTATTTACTCTTCCATTCAACTTAATTACAAAACCAGTTTTTAGGTAATTTATTTTTAAAAGGGAACTTTTAATAGTTTTATATTTATTTATCTTTACAATATGAGATAGTTAAAAATTATTTGTCTAAAAATGAATTTTGAGATTATGATAATTTTAAAATCCATAATATATATAGGATGGTTATCTTTTAGAATTAATATTACTACTCTAACAAACCAGACAATTATTTCGTGAATTAAGAAACTTTTTATCTTTTATTCTTCTCTACCATTCTGCCTCTATTAAATTTTTAGTTTGTGTCATGTTAAAGAAAAGATGTTCCTGGTTTTAATAAACTGATATGAAGCACACATTTTTAGATCAAATATAAAGGGATGTCTGTGAAATATTAATCCAAAATTATTTAAATGTCGCGATGTTTTTAAAATTATTGTTTATTTTAATCGGAATCAATTCACTCCACTCAATCTTTTTAATAATTTTATTTTTCCTTTATCATAAAAGACATATACTCTGGGTGAATGATTTTTTATATAATTCTCAAAACACTGATAAATTGAAGTGTTCTTTAATTTTATATGTTGCAAAACATTTTATTTATCAAAATAGTGCAAACTAAACACAAAGATATTTCCTATTACAGAAAATTGTATATATTTAAAATATCTTTAAAAGTTGAATTTATGTAATACATAACCTTCTACATCAACCTTTATATCACTATACAATTAGCACATCTTATCATATCGATTTATTTTCACCTGAAAGCATACTTTCATTTGACTGTTTTTTTCATTATATAATTTTAAAATTAATAAGGTTTATATTTATTTCTATTAAAATATAATGATGATTATGATAGATGGTGTATATAATTATCAATGTAATTTTACATACAACATTTAGTAACTATTTTGGAAACAATTTCATTGCAAATACATAAATAATTAACCTCTACGATTATCAAAATTTGTTTTGCGTCGTCGCAATGCATCGTACATTTTTCCCAAAAACTAGATAGGCCACATTTCCGCAACGACGGTTTTTGATCTGTTAAAAATTTAATTCAAAATTTTTGTTTTTTGGCTATTATATTTTACTTTTCAAACATATACACATGTATAATATTAGCTTTGCACAACATCACTTCATTTTTATTTTTACATTATGTCTCTTAAAAGACAAAACTTTTATTATATCCTATTACAGTTATTATTTAACAATAATTAATTTTAGACAAGATGTTTATTTATAAAGATATAGATAAAATTATTATAACATTTAGCACTATACGTAAGCAAATACATGCAAAGCTATATAATTTTTATGTACGATTGTTTACTATTATCAAAAAAAAGAAAAATATAATATATTTACAACTCCAAAGTTTCTCATTTCCTAATATATCATAATTCTTCATATATATAAGGGATAAAAATAATTGATTAAAAAATTTATATTGTTTTTTTTAATATAACGTATTATTATTCCATAAAATTATTTTCACCTAGACATTATATATTTTGAAGTATTAATTTTATTTTTGCAACGAGTTAAATAATATAACAGTTTACCCAGCTGATGGTTTCTTTTTGTTCTTTCTCCATAGCATACCACCAACTTTTTAAACAGCTGAGAGAGCAAATAGAAATATTTTAAGGAATAATTTTTCAAAGATACACACATAACATACGACTTCTTGTCCAATATTTTATTTTTCCTTAAGTACATAACATTTTATAAAATTTAAAAATTGCTTATATTTATAAATAATTGGGTTAATTTGATTCTTTTTATATGTATTCTTTAAAATATTGAAAGCAAGCGAAATATCGAAAACTCGATTTTTTTAATTTTCTTGTCAATAACCTCTGAATTTTAAAGTTCCTTCATTATTTACCTAACTCGTTTATCTATTCTCTTTTTTTAGATAAAATAAGAGATTGATAAGTTTTTTTAATACTTTATTACCACTATTATTATTTATACAATATTTTTATTATTATTGAACCATACCACTTAGAAAGGTTGTCTATAATATTTGTTATTAATAATTTTGTAATTGACTACATACATATGCATTCATAAACAATTTCAAAAAGATAGATATCATCATTTATCAACTAAAAATTTAGACATCCAAAATTTATTATTTCTTATAAAAATGAGAAGATTTCGTTAAATTAAATTTTACTTTATCTACTTATCTTAATGGCAATACACATACATATAATCTTGGTTCTTCTTTAATAGGGTATAAAAAGTTAATATCAGATGGTAAAGGCATATATATATGTGTACGTCAAAATTAATGTTAAGAAAATCAAATTGTTGTGTGAATAAGCTTAATTCCCTTAACTAATACCATTTTATACTCTTTGTTATTCTTTAACGATTTTTCATAGCATTAAAGAATGCATAGGTATAGATATCGAAAGTTAACAAATTTTTGCATTATTCAATTTTTATTAATATTAATATATCTTAAATAAATCATTTCGTTTAATATAACATTTTAGCATCAATTTAATGTTTTTACAATATTTTACACCATATACCATATTACTAAATTATATAATATTTTTTCTTTTTTTATATAACAAATTACTGTACTTTTTTTAAATTTCCAAATTTGCACATCATTAAATGGGATAACAAAATGTATTATCTATTAAAGTGGGGAGAAATAAAATTTTTTTACATATTATTATAGAAAAAAAGATTCAAAGAACATCATCATTCATTATAAAATATATTAACGTTAATATAATATCAAATAAGATATTTTTTGTAAGAATGAAGCATTACTAAATAGATATCAGTTTTTATATACAAATGTTTATTATTCCTTTTTAATTTTATTAATAGTATAAAAAAATTTTTTATTAATGATTAAAAGCTGGCACAATTTTACGATTATTTATATACAATTATTATATAAAAAGTGTAATTTTTATAATATTTTTGATATACTAACACGTTTTATTGGTAAAAATGAAACTTGTTATCAAAGTAGTACTTATTTTAACGTTAACTTTACTAAAATCTTCTTACACTCTTTCCTACCCTATTCTTGGCAACAAACTGCCACAAACATATTTATATATCATTCTATGTTATGATGTTGTTTTTTTTCGTTATAACTTTAGAAAATAAGTCTTAACGTCATACATTCCGTTTCCTTGAAACTTCCTTTTCTTTATAATAGCATATTACATCTGTATTTTGCACTTTTAATTTAGTAATTAGAGTTCATCAATAACTTTTTTTTCTCAAAACATTTACAAATTATGTCTACAACATTGTTCTAACAAAATTAATGAGTTACAACTTGACCATTTCGCATGTTCAACACATTCACCAAAAACGACACTTGTATATATATAAATACCTACTCTACTCAACCAATCGAATAATTGGCATCATGTATAGTATATTTCTTTCTCCTACTCTGAATATAAATTTATTTATACATAGAGGTTCACCAAGTTTTAAGATAAAACAATTGCCTTTTTCTTTAATTTATAATAACTCTACCATAACAGCTATATATTATTGCAACTTTTTGTTTTTGGCAAGTAAAAAGCCTAATTATGTGAGGATGAATTTATAATATATTAGCCCATTTGGGCACTTGTTATTGTGAAAGATATATATGTGTACTCTCGATAGGCATTTATAATTGGTTTTATATTGTATGTAACTTTAATATTTACAGATAGTTGATAAAAAAAGAGCATACTATGTATAATTTTAAAACGCTTCTTTCTTTTTGACAAAAAAAACACTACACATTACATCCATATCTAATTTTATTATTTTTTTATACATGATTTAATATTACTTTTTATTACCTTACCATAACAATATTATTATTTTTAAAATAATAAATAAAAATGTCATTAAAATTTCTATTATTTATTTGTGTATTATATTTCAACATAAAAGTAAGGTGATAAAAAATATTTCTTGTTATTGTTTATTTATTGGATGATGGTAAATTTTCTTTTTTATTTCTCAACACATCTTAATCATTTAAACAATAAAAAGCTATAAAAGGGGACTATATTATTTATGTTGTTATGGTTTTGATCGTTATAGAATTTTCATCTAGTTTATAAACAATATATCTTTCTTTATACATATATATATATATATATATATATATGACAGACGAATCTGATATATTTCCAAAAGTGAAGTTGATATTGTTATAATAACAAATGAAGGAAAGAGTTTGTTTAGAAGATTGATAAATACATACAAGTTATTCTTAAGTAAAAAGGTTATTTTTCATTCAATAAGAATATTAATTCTAACATAACTGACTATCTTTATTTCGTTTAATTGAAATTATTTTAAATTTTTTAATTATACATTATGCACTATATCTTTAAAAATTTCTCTACAAAACTTTTGTTGTTGCGCAGGCATTTTATCATTAATAAGTAGAATTTATACACATATATAAGATGTTTGAAGGCATTAAAGTGACGACATTCAACTTTTAAGTATTACTCTAATTTGCATTTCTTTCTCCTTAACTCCATTTTAAAATAACTTTTTATAAAAATTACTAATAACATTGTATATGATATACTCTTTTTTTAACCATAATATGTAAATTTTTATATTTAATATTTGTTTAGAGTCATATAATCTTAACTTTTAAATAATTTTTCATAATTTATTGTTTATCACATATATTCAAGAAGAGAAGTCCAAACTAAATTCTCAAAATTGGCCGTTTTTATTATATATTTATGTATGTAGAAATTGATATCATATATATATACACAATATCTGTTAATCTTTTCTTAAATTTAACAACAAAGATTATAATATGTTTTACTCCAACATTTATGCCTTACACATTTAAATTCCTTATTTTATTATATTTGATTTCAATCTTTTGTATTATAATGTAATTCAAGCTCTTATTTTAAAAAAAAAGATATCATCAGAATGATATTACCCATGAAAAGCACTTCAATAGACTTGTCAACAATTTATATTGTTTGAGGAGGTAACAAGTTTCCTCATTGATCTTTCTCCTGCCATTTTATTTACTCGTTTTCTTTTTTTTACTTGTAAAATACCAGTTACCTTCTAAATATATTTTTCTCCAGTGTATATAAGTATTTTTTATTTTAAAAAGTACCATGTCTCCCGAACCTGGTGGCACCAATTCTGATGGTCGTCGAAAACGTGTAAATTCTACTTCTACAGCAAGTACAAGCTTGCAAATCCGTAAAACACCAGCTAGTATGACAAAAAAGACAGCCAATAACAACTTGCCATCAACAGCAATCTTGATAAGAACGAGAAATAATTCAACAAGTTCAGCACAAGCGCCAGCACTTAAAAATATTAAAGTGAAAAGATCTCCAAGATTACGGACAATTTCGTTAAATATTGACGAGAAAAAATTCTTTACGGAAAGGAAACCTACGGCCTCACCATCTAATTCTTCAGAAAGTTCTAATTACTCTACTGGTGACCGCCAATCAACAACTGTATGCGCAAAAAACAAAACTTATAATATTTTAGTTATTAAGAATGGTGGTACACGAACACGACCTAAACGTAACATTAATAATGTTAGTTTATTATCACTATTTTTTGTTATCACTTCATCGACACTAATACATATTAGTGCCTTGAATGTTTACATAAGAATAATTAATTATATTATAACCTTGTCATTATCTGTGGTACTTTTATATATTATTTTAGTTTGACATCCACTCCCTCGTTTATACCATATACCATTGTTTGACGACACTAATTATCTCCCCGTAATGTTGTTATATTTATAAGTAGATAATACAAAAATCTATATACACACATAAACATACTTTTATGTTTACAATTTTGTTTTAAGATTCAAAAATAAAAATAAAAAAATATTTATTCTTTCTTTCTATAATGACTTTTTATTTGTATTTTTAGCAACAAAATTATAACAACAATTCTATACGCAGTTGTTCTCCTGGTAGAAGCAGCATCACAAACAATATCACGGGAGGAGGTCAACAACATATCAGTTCCAATAATATGATGTACTCCGCCAGTCCAGCCACAAATGTAAGTATTATGTACCATTACAAAATTTTTTTTTTGCAAAAAAAAATAATATTTTGGCTTATTTTTGTCTCCTTACAAGACAACATATACTTTTCACAGACAAAATGTTTTCAACTAAAAAAACTTTTCACATGCACACACAATAATGAGCTTTTTTTGTTACTGTCCCATATATTATTAAATTCCCTTTTATAGTATAAAATTCATACATCGATGGACGACGTCATAATTGAAGAAAATTTCCAAGATGAGGAAGATTATGATCATCTTCGTGTAAGTATAATAGATTGTTTCCATAAAAATGCCCATTTATGTGTACAAAAAGAAGAATGTAAAAAATAGTTTAAATGAAAGTGTTTTATTAAAAATACTGGAAATTTAAAGCAGGCTTGTTTTATTTTAAATACAGTCATAGCATAATGGTTACTTTATAATTATTAGTTATCTTTTCTTATAATGATTACAAAATTATTTATTACCAACCATTTTAACTGGTTTTTTTAGATTCCTGGAAATTATTCGTGCTCAGAAAATTTAAGAAGTCACATTGGAAATTCTCAACACACATCATCACCATCAAGTGATACAATTGGATCGTTACCAAGACCTATTCCATCAGCAAATGGATCATCTGGTGCCAATAGTCTTACATCAGATTCACCACTTGGAAGTGGATTTGGAAAAGTTGTTAGTAGTTCAGCTCCAGCATCATCATTTGAGATGGAAACATTAATGAGAGGAAGAACAGGTACCAATACTTCACAAATTTCATCAATCCCAATGGCATCAGAGACTGAGGTATGTCGTGATAGAAGAAAAAAAGATATTCATAATATGATTGAGAGAAGACGTCGTTACAATATAAATGATAGAATTAAAGAACTAGGACAAATGCTCCCAAAATCGACGGCCGAGGAGATGAAATTGAATAAAGGGACAATTCTTAAAGCTTCATGTGATTATATAAGACAACTACAAAAGGAAAATGAACAGTTGGCAAAACAGGCTCAGGTAGGGAACGTAAGAAATCACGATGCTTTAACAAAAAAATATCAAGAACGTATACGTGAGTTGGAGGAGATAATATTAAGAAATAATTTGGGAAAACTTCCTCAATCAGATAATGGTAATCAAGTGGTAGTAGGAAAGATGATAAAACAAGAAGTCTTTGATGATTATAAGCCAACAAATACACCCTCTCCTCATCATATCGGTTCGTATGGCTCTAAAGGCTTTGTGTCGCAACTTTCCGAAATGCAGATTACCGGTAGTCCTATAAGGAATCCTCAAAATAATTATATAAATGTTCATTCTAACGGACAAGGTAACATGTCTCAAATGATGCATAGCCCTGGCTATAGTTATTTTAACGATTCAACATCCGGAAATGGTGGATCAAATGTTGCTAGTGAGTATGGTACACCAAATGGTAATACGCTTCAATGGGCTTCCAGTGGTCAATCAATGAAGATGGTTCCAGAGAACAATTTCGATTTGATGGATGAGTTGAATCTTTTCCAATCCTCGAGTAATCCAATGATTCAGGGTGATCAAGTTAATGGTATGATGTCTGGTAGTCAAATGTCTCCAGATATAACCTGG
Organism: Strongyloides venezuelensis; assembly: GCA_963280985.1. NCBI lineage: Eukaryota > Metazoa > Nematoda > Chromadorea > Rhabditida > Strongyloididae > Strongyloides > Strongyloides venezuelensis. The sequence continues at coordinate 5,459,693 of CAUJLX010000001.1, read as the reverse complement.
GATCATTCAGGTTTCAGCCCAGAGGGTACCTCCAAAACCGATCCAGGAAGAGTGGTTAATATGGACTATTAACAAATATATTTTATTATTTTTTTAATAAGCGTGTTTATATATATATATATATCTAATGAATAGTAAAAGATAGAAGTCAAGTTAACAAAATAATAAAAAAAACAAAAGAAGTGTCAAAATTTGAATGATTCAATTCATTGTATTTAAAATAATGGTCCATGGTACTTTTTTTTATAATGTAAAAGATGGGTTGGTGACACAAACGAGACAAAGTAGCAAATTTGAAAATCAACCTCTTTCAATAGATCCTTTAATAGTACACTTCTGATACTTATATTTGTTGAGGTATAAAAATTGAACAAAAATTGTACAAAATTAATTGGGAAATAAAATGTGTTCCATTGAATATATATGTTCGTGTATTTGAAAAACCAATTGCTTTTACATAAATTTAAATCTTTTTCACTATACTAAAATATTTATGTAATATTTTTTCACCTATATTTTAAAATTTGAATTGATGAAACTACAACTATATTTTTATTAAGTATTTTTTTGATTGTATTCATAATTATGTAAATAACAGTATTTTTCTATTGATTGAAAATTATAAATGTATAAATATAAACCACATCTGACTACATTTTATAAACTCTTTTTATTTTGTCAAAATTATGACCTTGTCAATTATAAAACCAAACAAAGAACATATGTTGTGATAATAATATACATTTACCTATACTTTTATAGATCCTCTTCCTCTAAAGACAATAAATATATTTATTAACTGATTAAGAAAACATATTGTCAGAAAGAGTAAATAAGACAATACACATTATAATTGTCTTTATCTTCAACTCTTATTATCGTCAATATAAAAATTTCGGCTTTCTTTTTTTCTTCCTTACAACTTTTCTTTAATATCCATCAATTCATACAAAATTTAAACTATTAGCCGCTCTATTTATTGTAATTTGTATACCTTTTTCATAATAATATAATAACAATGTATTTACATGATGAAAAGAAAGAAAATTGAAATATAAAACATAATTGCTAATTACTTTAATGATTATTATTTTCATTCACGTTAAAAATTTAATTAGAATAAACGATAATTACTTGTGTGATTGAGTATTTACATGTACCCTAAAAGATATATTTATGAGGGGAACATTAAATATTGGGAAGAATTTATTTTTAATAAAGAAAGTGAAACTCAATGACGGCATATTTGAAAGGTATATAAAAGTGAAATTTTTATTTATTATAACATATATATGATATTAAAATAGTTAGCATTTACATTCTAGTTTTCTTGTTTATCGTCATTCTTTTTTCATATCCTTTAGCCACACTAATAAACGTAGACTAAGAGGGTTTGTTTAAAAATAACAAAATTAGTATTTTTATGTTTCAATATAAAAAGGATGTCTTTCATCTATATATTTAGAAGAAAATAATATTTATGTGTGCGAGGAAAAGTTTTTTTTATATAAATATTTGATGAGATTTGTGATGGATGTTATAAAGGGTAGTCTTAAATGTTTCATAATATTTATATAAACTTTTTTGATAAAAATATCTTTTGTATACCTTTTTTACGAGGGTAATTAAATAAAACTGACATAACTTTTCAATCAACTACATACAAATTAAACATTGCAATTTTTATCATGAAAATAAATTAGCATTTTCCTTCCGCCTTAATGAATAAAGAATTTATCTAATTAAACAATAATTTAATATTCAAACAGAAAAGAGGTATTAGAGTGAAAAATCAAAATCACAAAAGAGTGTTTTACATACCATGTGAAAGCAATTAACAAGGATACCATTTGGAACTTTATTAGCTTTTCTTTTATCTGACAATTTAAAAACATAACAAATTTAAAGAGATATATCTGGATTCTTAACAAATTTTTATTAGTTTAAAATGTGGAATATCAATAACTTGAACACACAATTGATGTAAATGTATTCTTTTATCTAATTTTTATTTAAAGTTATAATATACTGTAATAGATTTAACAAAAAATAAATTTATACCTCTCTTATGCATTAATTAATGTCCATATATTAGCAAATCACATATAAAATTTTTTATTAACTTTTTCACCATATTTGATCTCATAATATTAATTACATTTATTTTAGTAAGCTGAATTTTTATTATCCTTCCATTTATTAGGATAAATGTCAATCATTGAAAAATACTTTCTCTTTTGCCATTGTCTCTTGTTCCTGAAAATTTATTATTTTCATCTATATTTTACATTATTATTTTAAACCTAAAACACTTTCAATTATTTTAACAACTTGTTTCATGTTATGAAAAAAGAATTATTTTTCTATAATAAATGTACTCTTTTGGGAGGCATAAACTTTAAATTCCATGATTCGAAACGTGAATTTATGGTTTGAATGCAAAACAAAAAAAAATAAATAAAGAGATATTTATTACGTTTTAAAAAGATAACAGTGTAAAATATATTTTTTTACAAAATATGATTGGTTCCTTCTTAAATATCCATATGAAAAGATATAAGTTTCATATTTAACTTCCTTTAGGACATTTCTATTATCTTACATTTAATTTAAAGTTACTTAACGCATCTAGCATATCTATTATATTATTTCATGCCATCTTTTGATTCTATATTAGCAAAAATGTTATCATTTAATATCTTTATTTCCTTATAAACAAACATTGATAAGAAAATATGACCATCATTTTTAGGATTAAATTTTATTTTTGTAAAAAATTTTAACTGAACAAGATGCAATTAGATTGGATAAGAACAAAAGGAAAAAAGGTACGTTTTAAAAAAAAAATTAATATCAAAAGTTTTTTAACTCCCTAATAGCCTTTGTTAAAATATTTAAAAGTTAAGTGGTTAAAAATTATTTCTAAAATAAAAATACATTTAGCAACAAAAAGTAATAATAAAACTTTGCCACAGCATGGTGATATATAAAATTTTACATCTACATCATACTTTTCTATCTCTCGTAAATATGCAATTTTTTACACCTTACTTACTAAACATTTTTTTTGAATTATTCCCCTTAAATTGTTTTTTTTGCACATTTAAAAATCGTAAAAAGTATATGGAATGAACATGAAAAATATAATTATTTTATTAAACTCCATATGCTTGAAAAGAGCATAAGATTTTTTTGTTACAATTTGTCGCTTCATTGAAGAAGATTTTATAGTTTACGATTACTATATGATAATATTTATGGCTATTTTTTTGAATTACTACAAATTTTTCTTTCAAAATATAAAAGATACTTATTTTAATATTATTATTTTTTAGTATTAAAGCATACTTTAAAAATAATTTCATTTTTAAGTTGTAATTAATTTTAAAGAAACACAATTAACATTGAAATATAATTGATATATCTCCCATACCATTATCTTTTGTAATAAATTTTATATATTTCTAGAAGGGATTGTATGTATCTTTTGTATTTTGGAAAAGATGAATTCAATATTTAGTAGAATTATTCCTTTGAAGGATCCGAAAAAATATATTAATCAGGTTAAATAAACATTTAATTTTTATTATAAAAAAATCTATTTCTTAATTATCCATTTTATTATATTTTTTTGTAGGCTACACCATTTGTAGTTCATTTACTTATGATATGTGGTGTTGCTGTATATGCAATATTTGGAGCAATCATCATGCAGAATTTAGAAGCGAAACCAATGGTAGAGGAACAGGATAGTAGTAAGAGGGTGACTAGGGAACTTGCTAAGAATGAAGATAATGAAATTTTAAAAATAAACCGTCATTGTTTGGTTGAAGAGCTTCAAAAGTCAATAAATATAATGTGTTCTGAGTCAAAAATAACCTTGGGAGACATGCTACATTCAATTGATTCGTGTTATCATGTAATTGTAAATTCAAAAAGTGTTGATAGTCTCCATATTATTGAAAAAATCATTCATAACACTGAAACAGGGAAAGATGAAGTTGTTTTGTTTGAGGAATGGTCTTTCCCTGATTCAATACTTTTCGCATTTACAGTTATCACAACTATAGGTTATGGGAATGTGGCGCCCAAAACATTTGGTGGTAGAATGTTTTGTATATTTTATGGATTAATTGGTATTCCATTTACTTTATTGGCGATTGCTGATTTGGGAAAATTTATCTCTGAGGTTATGGTATCTGCCAGTAATGTCTATAATGTTACTGTAAAAAAAATAAAAAAAAAGCTACGAAGGTATACAAATTATAGATATTTAAAAATTTTTACTAGACAAAAAAAATCTAAAATTCAACTTGATTCAAATAAAAATTCTATTTATATTAATCCTGAACATGTAGAAGACTTGGAAGGTGCATTAAATTACAAAGAAGACGTTAATGAACCTTTAACGTTGGCAAATGGTACTAAGAAACTCAATAAAAATTATCATTCAAAAGAGAGTATAGTAAATTACGATGATAATACATCTATAGTGGAATATGAAGATGGTGAGCGGAAGGAAAACGATAATTCAGAGAGTGAAGATGAAGAAAACGACAATGCTTATTCAAATCAAACATGCTCTTTAATAGGATTATTTATCATATACATTATCATTGGTGCGATGATGCTATCTTCTTACGAACCGGAAATGACATTTTTTAATGCTATTTATTTTAATTTTGTTTCTTTAACAAGCATTGGTTTGGGAGATATAGTACCCAAATCACAAGAATACATGGTGTTTACAATCGTATATATTGCTATTGGATTAGCATTAACAACAATTGCTATAGACATTGCTGCGGATTACCTTAAAAAACTACATTACTTTGGAAGGAAAATTGAGAATGTTGCTTCTGTTACAATATGGTTTGGAGGCAATAAACTAACAATGAAACAATTAGTCAAAAATCTCGGTGATCAATTCAATCTCCCAATTACCACTATAAGGAACTTAAATTTAGATGATTTTGTTGATAAAGCAATTAAAGTTGAGGCTGGAGAGATAGAAACACTACGTCCACCACCATTACAACCTGAGAATATTAAAACGCTCGATGAGAGTGTTGTTTTTGCTGATGGCAGTAATGATTGGATTCCTAATGATGAAGATGACTTTAATGATGTTTATGTTGAGGTAGAACAACCTATAATTCTAGAATTATCACCAAAACACGAAACGCCTATTGATAATGTCATTCCTCTTCCTTCTCCGGAGGAAGTCATACACATAAGAACACCTACTCCTGAACCAAAATCTCCAACACCACCTAAAATTCCTACACCAGAGGAGAGGATACCAACACCACCAAAAGTTAAGACACCAGAAACTGAAATTTCACCTTTTAAAAACACCATCACCAGTCATGAAAAAGGAACCACTTGTTGATGAGTATATGATAAATCAAAAACGACGTGGATATAGTGAGGACGCCTGGAGACGGTATCAAGAATATCAAAAGCAATGGCAAAAGTTACGCCAAGTTAAACGTAGTACTGGAAAATCTCCAAATCGTAATTTTTCTAGTGTTGTTGAATCTGCTACAAATGAATTAATAAAAAATCGCAAAACATCTGATATAACACATCTCTCGTCCATCGATAACAATTCATCATTATCTACTATAAATAATGTTAAGAAAAGGAGTCTTCAATCGGAGATATTTAGACCAGTCTCCAGAAATAGAAATAATTTGTCATCATCTTCAACAACTAAGTCAAATGAAGGTGCAAGAAAAAGAAGTCCTTCCATTAACGAGAGTAGAAAAGTTGATAGTAAAAAAAGTGTTGGTTTTAATAATTCTTCAATTAAAAATGATAAAGACACATCTCTTGAGGTAACAAAAATTATAACATCATCTACACCAGTTAAAGGTAAACCACCCTCTATAACCTCATTATCCACAAGATTGACAAAAGGATCAAGATAAATTTTATTTTTAATTAAATATTTTATTACTATATATGATTTTATTTAAAAATCCTATCTAAAAGAAAAAAAAGAATTTTCAATGTATCATAAGCTTATTTAATAAAAAAAAGTAATTTTTATGGAAAGATATCCAGTTGAATCAATTAGCCTAAAGCTAGCTTGTATAAAAGTGTTGGTTTGTTGCTCACCTTAAAAAATTACGATAATTGAATTAAACAAATTTAAAGGGACGCTCGACTCGCCACTGTTTTGTATTAAAGTTTATAACAAGTTGTAAATGTCTATTTTGATTTTTCCGGCGTCTCTTTTAACACTACAATATATAACAATTTGGAAAAAAGTTACTTTGTATTATATATAATAGTGTATAAAAAAAGCAAAAAAAGAGTTTAAGAAGTTAATGTAATTAAAAAATTGTTTTATATAGTATTATTGACATCATTTAATAAATATTGATAAACAAAATATAATTAAGTGAATATTTTAACAAAGTTACATAAATTACTATACTGATAATCATATATCCTATTTTAAATTTACAATAATGACAATAATAAAATGGTAAGTTTTAACAGTAAATATAATATGAATTGATGTGGTTTAGACATAAATGCATTGGAAAGTATATAATTTATGATTTTAAATATATCGAAACATATTTATAAGATAAATATATTGATAATTTGAAAAATACTTTTTTAATAAAATAATGAACATTTAAACATTAAATTAAAATAGTAATAATTAATTATACAACATCATTTAATTCTATTGTTTTTGGATTAAATTTTTCTTTTTCTTGAGCCATTTATTATTTTGCTTAATGATTTTGCTCTTTCATTGAAACATGGCAAAAGTGTCAAGATTTTCAATAGTAACCATAAAAAGAAAAATACTATAAAAATAAGTATTCTGAAAAAATACCCATTTGCTTCTATGATTCCATCTATTCCAAGTGACTACAGACAAAGGTAACCTACAGTCAATATAGACGTTATTTCAAATTGTAGGTATAACTACAACTCCAATAGAAAAATATAATTTGTGTGTTTTTAATATATATCCAAACCATACTGTAGACAATTGTGTAAAGGGAACTTATCCTTTTCATAACGGTATTTGTTGCCGAATTATACAAATCCATTTTAACTTAATGGTTGAATTTTCAAATTCTTTATATTGAACAGACTGCTGTAGAACCTTTTAGATAAGTAATGTGATAGGTAATGTTTTCTATCAACAAAATTAGATCCCCATCATTCAAAACAACTGCCATTTTCTCACATCAAACTTGATCTAATTTGAAATCTGAATGGATTTCTCTTGATATCTCTTCTTTACAAACGTGAACTATATAAAGTTCTTTGAATTCGATTTCCTCTCAGTAATGATATCTTTTCTATCCACGTATTTCTTAATTATTTGATTTGGAGTTCCATTTTCACTACTAATTACAAGCAGTAACTCGCTTTGCTCGTCGCTACTTACCCGCAGGGCCTGTTTTTAGAATATTTAAAAATTTTTATTTTAAAAAAATTCTAAAACTTTTGCTTTTTAAAAAAAAAGTACATACAGTAATATTGGAATAAATAGTTTCGTATTATATAGTATTTATAATTATTATTAAAATTTTGTAATTTTTTTAATGTTAGAAATTTAAAAAACACATTGTATGGAAACTGTTTTACTACATATTTTCATGATTTTAAACTCATTTGATGCTCTAAGTTTTAGTAATTTTTTGCAAATTCCTAATTAATCAAAAATTCAAATTTTATGTAATTAAAAAAGATAGAAATTCAAAATACAGATTTAGTTTTAATGATTGACTATTTTTAAATATTAATAATATTAGAGATTAATCATAAATATTTTATATTTAATTAACCTAAAATAATCCACTTTGGGCGATTATTATTTTATCATTTCGCATTTTGGTAACATAATAAATAATATGTTAACAACTTTAATGTATAATTTTAAAATGTACTATGAAAATTAAAATACCGTTTTCTAAAGTATTTAAAATGATAAAAATATTTTTCTAAGTTGATAACATTAAAAATAAATCAAAACAATTAATTGAAAACTTTTCGTATTGAAGAAATTTATACAGACTTTAAAAAGCTACAAAAATATTTAAATCAAAGTATTAGTGTTTTTTTTTAAAATATTAAATAATTTATTTTTAAAATATTTTGATGAATAGTTTCGATTTAAAAATTCAAATAATTTTTTTTGCAATTCTTATAAAGCATAGAAAAATTTTTAGATATTTTTACATTTTTTTTTTAAATATGTGTTTGCATCGCCATATTATAAATTTTTAAAACTTTTAATATGCATAACTAAATTGCAGTAGTTGGAAACAATTTAGTATAGATCATTTTAACATAAAAAGATTTGGTGTGAAAAATCTAATTTACTATAGAATTTAATGATATTAAATATAAATTTTGTTAAATTTTAAAAAGCCAAATATAATTTCTATTTAAATTTTTCATTATATCTTAATAATTGTAGTATACTGCACTGATTTTAAATATATTTAATCGATACAACTCTAAATATATCAGTTAAAAACCAATTTTTTCACCTATCCAACCTACTATATTTTTAAGAATATAAATTAATATTTTAAATTGTTTAAAACAATTGGCTTAATGACTTCTATAAATTATTCTTTTCTAACATTTTCAAAAAAAATAAGATATTCTTGTAATTTTTTATTTTATGGGTCATAAATTTCAGGATCATTCTCATTTAAATATACGCATCTCAAGAATTAAATAAAAATAAAGCTACTAATTATTTTTTTTATTCAGCATATTAAAATGTATTTTTTATTTTAGTAGAAGAAAGAACATAAAATGAAAACCATTTTGAGAAGTAAGCTATTCTTCAAACATATAGGGGAATTTTCGATGACTTATTATTTTCCGGGATCGGACTTTTTTGGTAATTGTTATTATTTGAATGTAGTAAACATTATAAATTAATCTATGTGTAAAATTTCTAATAAAAAAAAATCATTTTTTGAAGGAGGAAAAAAGTGCCTAATTTTGGAATTAGTACTTAATGTGATGTTGTATCTCGAGAATGAATAATAGAGTAGAACGATCTCTATATAATTTGTTAGAGAATTTAATTTCATATAAAAATTGTGAACATTTCAATATTGAAAAAGTATCATCATTGCATATTCTTCTTATAAAATTACATAAATTTTAAAAAAAATTGCTTCATTTATGTTGAGATTATTCTAAAAGAAAAAATTCAGATGAAACTAATACTTATTTTTTCTATTCAGCATATTAGAATGAAGTTTTTATTTTAGTAAAAAGGGGTACATAAAACGAAGACAATTTTAAGAGATAAACTTTCCTTCTATATATATGGGAATTTTCGATAACTTATATATTTTCATGAACCAAACATTTTTTGCAAATTTTTATGGTTTGAGTGTAATAAGAATTAAAAATTACAACTTTCTGTAAAGTTTCAGCTTAATATGATTATTTTTAAAAAGTTTAAGTGGTTACTAATTTCAAGGTCATTCTCATTTAAAATAGATGCATCTCAAGAAAAAATCCAAATGAAGCTACTATTTTTTTTTCTACTTAGCATGTTTAAACACATGTTTTATTATAATAAAAAGAGGTACATAAAGCAAAAGCGATTTTGAGGGGTGAACTTTTCTTCTAAGATAAAGGAAATTTTCGATGATCTACTATTTTGGGAATCGAATTTCTATGGTAAATTTTATTTTATGCATGTAAAAAACAATAGAAATTACATCTATATGTAAAATTTTGAATAAAAAAATCATCTTTTGGGGGAAAATGAAGCTGACAAATCTTAGAATTTAGTACTTAATGCGATGCATCTCGAGAACGGATAAAAAGATTAAGACAATCTAGATGTCATTGGATAGACAATTAAATTCCACATATATTTTGTAAACATTTCATATTGAAAAAGTTCCATCTTTGCATACTTTTTTTATAAAATTAAGAAAAAAAATTGACTAATTTTTTTTTGATTAACTCAAAAATGAAAAGAGATAAATTAACGGTTTATATCTCAAAATGTTCGCAATTAATTTCTCTAGAGTGGAAATTCGAGACATTTGAAAAAAATTAACGTATTGAAACTTTTTCTCTTTCTTGAAACTAAAAAATAACACTTTTTCAAAAAATTAAAAAATCACTTTTTTCTTTATATCTCGAAAACGAATACAGGAATAAAAATTATATATATATCATTTGATAGAGAATTTAATTCTTTATAAAAGTTGTAAAAACACTTTATTTAAAAAGTTTTATCTTGACCTACTTTTTTTAAAAAAACACAAAAAATTTTAGTCAAAAATTTCTAATACTTAAAGTTATTAGATTTTCTTCAGATTAAACTTAAAATTAAAGTTAAAGAAAAACTTAGATTAATTTTTTTTCTTTTTATCAATTTTCTTTTCAGAATCCTGATATATCATTTTAAAATGTGAGAATTTAGGTTTTTTTTTGGTAATTTTTGAAAAAATTCAAAATCTTAAGAGTGAACTTGAGATTTTAACTTTTTTTTTATTTTTATATTATTAGTATTTAAAACTATACATACCTGTAAAATTTCAGATAAAATGAATAACTCTAAGGGCGTCAAGAATAATACACCAAAACACCTTTAAGTAGCTGTATCTCAAGAACGGGACTTCAGATTAAAATAATATTGCGTTTTTTGAAATCACCACATAAATTTACATATATTAAGATATCAAAAAGTTTCAATATCAAAAATAATTTACATTCCCTCGTTACTCCTCTAAATTATATAGGGATTAATTAGTTTTTTCGCTAAATTTATTGCATTTTGATACTTCTAAAAAATGAAAAGGCAAAAATTTGATACAAGTTTATTACATACACACAAAAAATAAAAGGAAAAATTTTGCAAATCTTTCTGAAATGTAACAAAATGTCCTACCCTTTTTAAATGTCAAAATTTATTCAAATTTTAAAGAATTAAGCGACAAATTCCACCGCAAAGAACGTAAAATAATGATATTATGAACACTATTAAATATTAAAAATTAATTTAATAATTAATATATAACAATTGTATAATTTTTTGTATTATAATTTAACAAAGTTTTTAATTAAACGTTTCTTTATTTTATTATTTATAGAGTCCAAAAATGGATAAATTAAGTTCAATGTTGACTGTCAATTTCGTGATAGAAAAGTTGGAAATCAAGATATTTGGATAAACTAAGAGATAAGCATGAATATGCAGATGATAGATTTTTAAAAGTAATTGTTTGCCTCGTATTTGAATGTAAAACAAAGGGTAAGTAATATTCTTTTAAAAACTTTAAAATTCATTGGATAAAATTTCATATTTTTCATTTCAGTCATAGATGTGATAGTATAATATACGTAAAAAAATCAAAATTTAAAACTATTTTTTTGATTGCAGTTGTGTTTACAATATATAAAATGTATATATAGTAAAAACAATTTTTTTTTAATAATATTATAACTTATTTTCTAAAGATGTTCACAAAAATAAAGAACAAAGATATATTATTTAAAAAAATGATAGCTCATTTTGATGCGATTTCACGTTTAGAATAATTGTTAGAGTCTTTATAATATTGAATAAAATAATAATAAATTTATTTGGTTTGAAGACTCTGTATAAACGAAAAAACTGATAAAGAATTTTTCTTCTAATGTTGAGAAAAGCTAGTAAACCATGCGATTAAAAGAAAGTATTACATTTAATTCTAAGAAGTATTTGTTTTAAACTTTATATGAAATAGACATTTAATTTTTTAGTTTATAAAGAATACTTAAACCACTCCTTTGATTTACTGGAAAAAATTTTGATGTTGATTTCTTTTTAATTATTTTTAATGAAATTGTTTATAGTAATTTTTCAGTAAACTATGTTTATAAGATATTTTTATGTGTAATTATAATACAACATAAATGATTTCTATAAACCAATGTTTAGAAAAAAATTAACTTTAAGTGACGAGTATGGCAATTTTTTTAACTTTATATAAAAACTTAAACCCATTGTTTTCACCAAAATCATATATTTGTTTTAGAAAATGTTAAATGGTTAAAAATGTTATTCTACGTTAATTAAAAAAGGTACCAATATCTGTAAATCCAAATAGCTACTTTTTTAGTAATCTTTATTTCAAAATTAATGACTAAAGCATAAATATAATATAATTCTGTAAATTTATATTAAATTTTTTGTTTAATAAATAAGAAAAAAATGTTGTTGTAATTTAACAAATATTGTATTTTTTTTCTTTTATCTCTACAAGAAAGTTCTTTTCAAAAAATTGGATTTATATTAAATAATTAATGTTTAATGATTTTTTAATTATTTATGTTGTTCTCATATGCGAAATAATGCAACGAAATTAGTCGCAAATAAAGAAAATTTGAATTTTATTTGGTGTGACAAATTTATTACATTTTTTTCAAACCTGTGTCCTTTTTTTTCTGTGTATCATTGAGGAAGAGTTAGAAATCAAATTAATTAACATTAATTACAAAAAGAAACTTTGAAATTTATTAACTATTGAAATATTTAAATAGAGTATAGTAATTAAATGTTACATTATAGTAATCATTCAGGTAATTTCTAACCAGAAATACACCATAATGCTTTTAAAAAATTGAAATTAAAATATAAAACATTCAAATATACAAAAAATTCCAAGTAACAAGATAATAATTATTGTTGTTAATGATAAATATTAGGAAAAATTTTAATTGGTTACTGAAAAAGTTATAAATATTAACGTAAATGAACATATAATTTGTTCAAGAAATAATGGAACTTTTGATAAAATAAATTGAATTGGGAATTACTTAGATTTCAGAATGACCATAACTGGTGTTATTGGTATAAAAAATTGTAACCAACTTATAAAATTACTTAAATAAAATTTTTTTAATAAGTAATGATAATAAAATTACTTTTATATTTGTTTTATGAAGATGATTTTTAGTCTCCCTTTTTTCTATTTATGTTAATATCTTGATTAAGTGATATTTTTGAATAATTGTGTGTTCAAATTACCTTTAAATAATTCCATTGATGAGGAATATGTATTTAATTATTATATTTTTATCTAAAATTTTCTTTTATACATCAAATATATCCTGAAATATACTAATTTGGTTTTAGTATTTTTTTCACTTGAAATTTTAAACAAGTTCACTAACTATCAATAAAATAAAATTACATTTCAAAAGCTGAAATTGTCATGATTAAAATATTTTTATTCACAATAGTGTACATCATCCTTATTTTAAATTTAGTTTTTATATTAGTTTTACCTCATTATATCCTTATTATCTCTTCTTACTACTAATTTATTTTATGAAAGAATAAAATAATATCATTTGCAACACCCTAGTTATTGTTTATTTAAAACTGTATTCAACTTTTAATACTTATTTTTGAATAAATAATTTTTCTTAGTATACATGGATAAATTATGAATTTTTATTATAAATCTTTAACAATAAATAAATTATTTTGTTTTATTTATTATATATAGTAATGTATACATATATAATTAAATTGTATACAATTGATATACATATAATTTTCTTACCTAATAAAACATTCTTTAATTACTTTATCATATCTCCTTTAACAATTACGGGAGTTACCGTTTTATCTTTTGAATTCATTTAACATCATATAATAATATAAGAAAAAGATGAACACTTCATTTGATTATGTTATCAAAATCTTGAATTATTGTATATATTTATTCATATCATTAATATGGGTCAAGGTGTGGCATCACAAAATGGCAAATTAATTAAGACATATCTCATCAACTCGGCCACATACAATTTTCACTTGATTATACAAAAATATTAATATCATTTATTGTTTTAAAAAATGTTATAATACAACAAATTATCTTTTTTTTCACTTCTAACATAGTATTTGAATAACCTTAAACTTTAAAATTATTTCTGTTTCATTTATATTTTGCTAATTAATAAGAATCACTATCATGTTATTAAGGATCTTTATTTATAAACAATTCTTTATTTGTATTCTAAAAATTATGTTGAAAAATTAATTGATTTTTAAGAAAGATTGGATATTTAAGGTTTTCTTGCTAAAATTTAACTTTTTGGAAATTTCACCATTTTTAAATCAAGTTTCTCATTTAAATTATTTTGTTTTGTGCCATGAATTATCTTTTGATCTTATTCCTGTATGTATATGAATTTATTAAATATTAATTTCATAAATTTAATAATATGAACAAATTTGACAATTATAAATTATCTTACAACAATCATTTTCCTTGTTATTATAATTATCAAATTTTTACTAATACTTAAATTGAACTTTTTGATGGCGGGTGGTTGAGAAGGTTTGGTGATATTATAAATACCTGGAGTTTTTCATCTTTTGTTATTAATATACCTTTTATATATAATGATTAACTGTACACATACCATAAGAGTAATCTTTCTTTTAAACAATAAAAGATGGCAATTCTTGATAACAAGATATTATAAGAATACATAGACAATATCTTATCTATTCTTATATTAGTATTCTTTTATTTTATGCGTAAAAATATCTTACCTCATTTTAATAATCATCGAAGGTAATCCAAAAAAAATGTTACAATTTTTTATACTATCTAGTTTTTTTATAAATAAATATAATTACTCACTTTCATACAGATTTATTATTCTTATTCAAATGCATTCCTTTGTTTTATAATAAATGAGTATTGTTAGGATGACTCACTACTAGATAATCGTTATATTAATAGGTATTCTTAATCTACTAATAATTTTTATTAAACATTTTGTTGCATAAATTTATTCTCACTAATAGATATATATTATATTTTCCTCTGGGTCAGTTATTAGAAGTATCAAATCCTCAAGTCATCAAGGAAATTTTTGAGGTGAATTTTTATTACATACCAATAAAAAGTTTATGCACATGTATTTATGTTAATAAAAGACAAAATACAAAGTTTATTTTCTCTATATCATGTACCAATTTACTATTAAATATAACAATATTATTATTATCTCTAAATAGTAAGAGATCATTCTATACAAAAGTTTGTTTAATTAAAATATCTAAATGATAGAACTTTTGTAATAATCAAATCATCCTTATACTTTCACGAATCAATGTTATTTTAATATAAATATTTTTTCCTTTTTAGTTACTTTTTATCTTTTATATTAATATTTTATATATTTATCTATCTTTACCAATTAATTTATTATATATGATATATTTTAAAATGAAACCAAAAGAAATATTTTTTATTTTATTGTCAATTACATGTATCAATGCCATAGAAAATTCTATCACTCGAAATAATTTTAAATATGCAGGTATGTTTTACCATTTACTACAAAAATTTTTATTTAATCTTATGTTGATATAATGATATTATTTATTTAGCACATTTTTTAGGTTACCAATTAACTTTTTAAATTATTTAACTCTTTTTTTCTTTTAATTTTTATTATAAAATTTTTTATAGTTTGCCCTAAAAAAATTAATTGTTAAAATAATCTAAAACAAACATTAAATATTTTTCAGGACATCGTAGGTATAAAAGAACATTATCAGCTCAAAAAAGAGAATCTGGATTAGATTTAAATGTAACAGTTCCTTATATTTTCTCAGCACGTTTATATCCATACGGAAAAGAGCATAATGATTATGAAATGATTAAAAATACAGAAGATTTATTCTTATCAACACCACTATATTTGTTAGGAATACAATATGATAGAATATTTATTTCAAGAGATGGCGCATTAACACTCAATAATCATCCAATTGGAGAACCGAAAAATTTTCCTCTTGATGATCCATTAATTGCTGTATATTGGATGAAATCAACAAATGGAAAAGTATGGTTCCGTGAAACTCGAGATCCTAATATTCTTGAATCAACACGTAATGAAATTAATATACAATATAAATATGGAAAACAATATAAACCTGATTCTGTTGTTATTATTACATGGGAAAACACACAAGAGATTGGAACCACTAGTGAGGAAGGAAATCTTTTCCAAATAGCTTTAATATTATCAGAAAAGTATGGAACATTTGCACATTTTGTCTACAGTAAACTTTCTACTAATAAAGATGCGATAATAGGTTTTCATGGTGAACCTGGTCTTCATTATTTTACATTACCAGGTAGTGGTACAGAAGATGCTATTTTATTAGGTGATAAAAGTGATATAGGAATACCTGGTGAGTGGCTTTTTAGAATTGATGCTGATGATCAAATTTATCTTTGTGGGGCTGGTTCAAAAGGCATGGAATGTGTAGAGACATGTTCTCCAAATCAATGGTACATGGATTGCACCAGAGAGTGTCATTGTGAATCTAATACTGCTTGTAATTCAGATGACGGACATTGCCCAGCCGGCCGTTGTAATAAAGGATGGCGTGGTGCTCCAATATGTGATCGTGACATTGATGAATGTTTTGAAAATAAACATGTATGTCCTCCTGAAACACCAGATTGTGTTAATACACCAGGAGCATATATTTGTCTTTGTCTTGATTACAATAATTCAACAAAATCTTGTAACTCACCTGTACATACAGAAAAAATAGGAAAACAATTTGATGAGAAAGTTTCACCGCATTCTTTTACCTCCGACAGTCCACACATGAATGAAAATTCTGATAATATTATTAACACAATACCACAGGTAATTTTATTTTAAAAAATTTAAAATAGAGCGTAAAAAGTTTAATTTATACATAGCAATTAATGACTTTGGTAATTATTTATAAGAATTATTCGAATTTTAATTATATCTAAAGTTTTTTTTGTTAAATTATTTTAATATATGATCAGTCTTGTAATCTCAGAAATTTAAATAATTACTTCCATTGGTCGGCATAACTTGAGAAATAGATTTCATTTTGTTTATCATTAGACATATTAATTTCATCTCTGAGCTTGGAATTTTTAATCATAGACTCTGGTGTTACGGACGTTTTGTAGATAAATTTGCCTGTGAATTTCCTTAAATACCACATTAGATTTTTTTTTAACTTTTCTTCCGTCAATATAACAGTAAATGGTACAGTACATGCTGTTACGTATGGTATGATATTACCTATGAAAGAACGTAAACTTTTATCGTGGACTGGAAATAAATATTCCATTTCAATAACTAATGATAATAAATCTAGTGTTGTGGTAATTGTTGTCGTTGCAATAAAATAACTCATCATTTTAACTATTTTTTTATTTTCAATGGTCTGGTATTTGATTGAAATAATTGAGAAATTAGAAAATTTTAAATTTTCTAAACGTGCATTTATACATTCATTTAAATTGTATTGTTTTTTTGATGTTTTTATAATGCTAAAACATACCTTAAGAAATATCAAAATATATTTTATACAATATATAACTTACAATTTGTGATGTTATTTGCACAACACCAGTTGAAAATATGAAAAATAAGACATTTAAATTGTATATACGTGTTATTAAACGTTGTATTCCTCCAATAATCCATGATAAAAGAATAAGAAATATTCCAATATACGGAATATGACTACAAAAATACTCATATTTATAGAAGTAGATTAATGCAACAGAACGTTCCAATATAAAACCTATTGTTGTGAATGTCGTTGAAAATAATGCAACTGAGATTAAGTCAGAAAAGATACTTCTAACAAAACCTCTATATGAGAAAATTGTCATGGTTTTTGTTACAATTTTCATAATACATATTATTATAAATCCCAACGGGTAATTTATTAGGAGGACGCGGAAATTTTTATGATAAAATGTTGCATTATAAAAAATTCTACACACAACAATACATATAATTAATGTTATTGGTACTAAAACAAATAATTCGACACCAGTATTCCAGTCTATTTTCAACATTATTAAAATCAAATTAGTTTATATTAGAGAAAATATACATTAAATAAGCAAATTTTCTGTTAAATATAATTTTACCCTACAAAAGTATTTTTTAGCCTGCTATAAATGTATGATGTTTTTCATCTTCTTTAATAATTGATAAGCTTCATTACAAATTTTTTTTACATTAATGATAACGGAAATAAATAACATTGTTTTTTTATGTAATTATAAAATAGGCGTTAATTCCTATCTAATTAGTTTCTAAAGTAATTACAATGTAAAATTTCTTTTTTTGCTTTATAATTATTTCCATTGATCTTCATACTTTGAAAAATATACTTCTTTTTTTGTTTCATCATTCATATGCACCTCTTCATTTATTCTTGTATTACTGATTACTTTTAAAGGAAGAACAAAATTTTTTTTCCTCCAAATTGGTATATATGTATACACACAGTACATTAATTTTTTATAATATCTTTTTTCTGTAATTATTATAGTTAAAGGAACAAAAATTGCCGTAAAGTACGGTACAAGATTACTAAACAAATTTTCTAAATATATATTTTTTAAATCAACTATTGCTTTTGATTTAATTAAAAGTATAATAACATTTAAAAATGACATGACAGCACTTGCTATAACAAAAGATGTCATTAATTCAATGACGTTCTTATTTTCTATCGTTTGGTATCTCATTGAAGTTGTTGTTGAAGCAATAGATTTCTTATTTTTTAACCTATTATCTATTCGCTCATTTAACGTGTATTGTTTATTTGCAGTTTTCATTATAATAAAACAAATCTAGAATTGAAAGAAATGGTTGATATTAAAAAGTAATGGTTAACGAACCATTATTATTATTATTTGAAGTATTAATGTAGAAATAATAGCATTTTGAAGATCATAAAATTTAAATACTCCTAAAACTCTTAATATTACTCCTAATATAAAGGAGACTAATAGTAAAATAATTGCCATCCATGGAATATCTTTGTTGAATTTTTCATACATTTCATAGTATTTAACTGCATACATTCTTTCAATTAAGGCACATATATTTGTAAATGTTAAAGCAAATAATAAAGCTGATATCATATCAGATATTCTATCTTTAACTACATTACTCCATTCCAAAATTGCTAAAGATTTTGAAAAAATTTTTAAAAAACAAATGATAATATTCATGATTGGGTAACTTAGTATTATCATTCTGAAATTTTTATGATAGATATTGACTTTATAAAAAATATATAATGCAAACCAACTAAATAACATTGTCATTGGCATCAGACATCCCAATTCAACTATATTTGACCAATTCATTTTTTAATGAAGATATTCTTAAATTGTAGTTCAACTTTAGTGGTATAATTTTGTAGGAAGTGTGTAAAAATTAAAAATTACAGAATGTCATTGATTAGATATTTTAATAAAAATGTATATAGCAAGAGATTACATCAGAAAATTTTCCAAGCTAAAGGTCTATTAGTAAAAGCTAATTAAAAAAAAGGTTTATTAATTAGAAAATAAATTATATTTAAAATTAATATTTAAAATGTAATAGGATTATATAATTTTAAAATATATTTTTATAGGGTAAAAAAGGTAAATTAAATATAAACGAGTGTATTGATACTTGCTCTGAAAACGCCATATGTGAAGAAGGTACTTGTATTTGTTTAGAAGGTTTCATTGGTGATGGTATAGAATGTCAAGATAAAGATGAATGTGAAACAGGTGAACATATTTGTGGGGAACATTCTAAATGTAAAAATATTTTTGGTGCTTATCATTGTGTATGTGATCCTGGTTTTATTGCTACAGAAGAAGGATGCATGGATGATGATGAATGTGAAAAAGAAACTGCTTTATGTGGTAAAAACTCACTAAAAAATCAAACAACTGATTGTATTAATATCATTGGTAGTTATGAATGTAAATGTAAAAATGGTTATTTTGGTAATCCTGGCACTGTAGAAGGTTGTCTTGATATTAATGAATGCACTAGTATTGATAATGTATGTGGAGAACACTCTACTTGTATTAATAAAGCTGGTGGTTTTAATTGTGAGTGTGATGAAGGGTATGAAAAATTAAGTAGTAACTCAACTTTATGTGTAGATATGGACGAATGTCTTCATAATCCATGTCATCCAGCAGCTAAGTGTACCAATTTACCAGGGACATTTAATTGTGAATGTAATGAAGGTTTTATTGGAAATGGTGTAGATTGCAAAGAAACAATTTTATATTCATCTAAAAATATTAAGAATATTTTATATGTAGATCACAAAGAAAATTCAATTAATGAAATATCATTAATACCTAATTTAATGATATTTGGAAAAGATTATGATAAAGCATATATTTCTTCTAATGGTATTGTAAGTTTTGGTTCTAAAAAAAACTCATTCCAAGAGCTTGACAAAAATTCAGTTGCCTTTATACCGTTATATCAAAATTTTAATCTTAAAAATACTGGTACTATAACTGTAAATCATCTTTCATCTAATGATACATCTTCAAAATCTTTTCTTTCACGCAGTGACTATAATATTTACCAACGTTTTAATGACCATCATTTTCATACACAATCATTGTATATTATTACTTTTGACAATGTTTTTAATCAACTTAAAACGCAACCATTTACTTTTCAAATAATAATTGCATCAAATATTAATAAAACATATTTAACTATGTTATATGAGGAAATTGGACCATTAGATAATTCCAATAACCAAGCTAAAGCTGGAATTTTTAATAAAGGAAATTTTTATCAGTTAACTACAAATTTATTAATAACAAAAAGTAATGTAAAACAACCTGGTAAATGGATATTTAGAATTGATCAACCATCTATAACATCTTGTCCTATTGGTTCAGATGAGCCACCATTTTGTATGCCTACATGTAAGCCTGGTTTCTTTGGTGAGAATTGTAGCAAAAAATGTAATTGTGCTGATGATATACCATGTGATTATATTACAGGATATTGTGCTAATCTTGAATGTAATAAAGGTTTTATGGGTCCAGATTGTCAAATTGATGTTGATGAATGTGAGACTGGTGAACATTTCTGTCATAAAGCTGCTTATTGTACAAACAAAATTGGCTCATATCAATGCCATTGTCCAATGGATATGATAGGAGATGGTATTCATTGTGATCTTATTAATCCTTGCTTTGAAACTTATGGTAAAAATTGTTCTATTAATGGCATTTGTGTTAATCTTAAAAATGAAAAACCAACGTGTAACTGTTTAAAGGGCTTTATTGGTAATGGTTTTGAATGTACACCTCTATCTCCTTCCACAACAATACAAAGTATATTTACTAAAAAATTAACAGTACCACCAAAAATTACAATTTCTGTTAATACCACACTACCATTAAATATTATTGAGCCAAATGAAGTCCAAATTAAAAGTAATGAAATAACAAGTGAAGGTAAAATTCAAAACTTGAAACCTCTTGGAAAACCAAATAATATTTTTACGGGATCACATTCATCTATTAATCCAAAAAATATTATTACAACTTCATTTAAACCAAAAATAAGTGAAAAAGAAGCTAAAATTTTACTCGATGGTACTAAGAATTCTGACATGGATGGAACATTTAACGGTAAGTTAGTATAAACGATGCCCAAAAGAGATGGTTCCGGGCGGATTCGAACCGCCGACCTTCTGTGTGTAAGACAGATGTGATGACCGACTACACCACGAAACCGCGGCACGCCACGAAATGATATAGAAGAGTAAAATCTTGAGAAAACTAATTTTTTTCCTTTCAGTTCTTCTTTTCATTTGTACTGTTGTTTTTGCTGTCATCTGGATGATAGTAGCTATTGCTATTATAGCTACTTGCTGTCAACGGCATTCCAGATCTCATCGTCAAAAATATGATACAACAATTATGCATAATTGGTCTGCTACAACAGCAACACAAGCTGCTTATACAAGTCCTAGGAATAATAACTACGCTAATTTTGCTTATACATAAATTACTATGCTTAAATTTATTTAATTTTGTAGAAAAATGGATAATTAATTTAATTATTTATATAACAATAAAAAAATTATAACTTGTGAAAGGCCTTTAAAAATATTTTACGTAATAAACGATTTTTAGATATATTAGAGGCATTGTCAATCCAAATTAGAAAACAAATTAATGTAGAGCGATTTCTATTAAATTTCTATACTTGGAATTTGAAGATACATAAAAACATAAAATTATGGGTTTTCTTATTTTTTGGGTCAAAAAAAGATAAGTTAAAAAAATACTTTTAAACGTTTAACTTTCTTTAAAGTATTTACTCTCTCTCTAGAGATTTATATTATTTGACTTTTTCTTTCAAAATATATATTAGCCTACAGTATTAAAAGAATAAAAAGTTTTATATGGAGATATCAATACAATTTTATAAGTTAAAATTGAAGTTCTACATTATATACTAATAAAAAAAAGTGATACTCTTAACATGTTACTTTTGTTATTATTGTTACAAAAGTTTTAACTTAAAATAGTTAATGTTACCAAAAAAATTTTTTATCTTTTTTACAACATTAACTTTTAAACATGGTTATATTTATCAAAAATGATGTGCCATATATATTTATATAAATATGTAAACATCAATTTAACTGTTGTTTGTAGGATGAAGGAGGAAAAAGATTATCAAATTTGTTAAAAAAGATTGATAGAAGAAGTAGTAAAGGTTATTTTTGAATTTTCAATATTTAATGTATTTTTGTTTATAAATTGTTTTACTTTCGAGGTACTTTTATATCTGCAAAAGGATTTGTCAATTATTTGTCATAATGCATTACATAAAGAAATAGGAGTCTTTATCATTCATCTAAAGTTGTTTAAATTTTAATTTATTATATATTAAAATAATAGAACATTACTTTTTACTAATGCTTTTGGTAAATAGCAATACACATATTTTTTGCCTAAAAAATCATCCTACTTTATCTTAGTTTATTTGATTAAATTAAAAAACAGTTTATTTGTTTTTAGTCTTTTTTCTTAAATTTAAAAATAAAATTAAAGATAAAATAATTTAGGATATTTAATTTTCATATTACTATTAAATTTTCTTTAGCATTTAACAAAAAAAGTTTGATACAACTATGGGAAAAGTAAATTTTTTGAGGAAGAAACTAAATTATATGTTATTTTAATTGAACAAAAACTTTACTTATCTAGTATTTATCTTTACACCCCGGGGTAGTTAAATATTTTTATTTGTATTATATTTGAAACTTTAACAAGTTATAATTTCTTTTTTTTTACATAAATGAACAAGACATTTATTCTTTAATCTTTTTAGATTTTATTGCCATATCTCGTCTTTTGAAAATAGTGTAAAGAAATATTTTGAGGTACAACTTTTTTAATATTTCCATTTGTCTTCATTAATCTTGAAATACCAAATTCTTTTTTCTATTATCTATTTAAAAATTTTTCCTAAAAGTATCATTTTTTCTATTGATTTTTAAATATTTCTTTATTCATTTTTATAGTAAATCTCTCCGCATATGATTTATTAGTTCCGTTTTACTATGTCTTTTCCTTTTTATCAATGATAAAACAAAGCCATTCATACTTGTTTGGTATCTGTTTGGGGAATATTTCTTAATATGGGGTACTATGAAATACAAGACGGGACATTTCAATTTTTATGAATAATTTTAATAAATTTTTAACATTTCTTTACTTTATCAAGTACCTTTTAAGATATATTTTGATAAATTTTATTTTAATTTTTTTCAAGATACACTTTTACAATTACTGCAAATGTTTACCAATTAACATAAAAATTTTACATTAATAAATTGAAAATTCCTTATGTCACTCCTTCTACGGATATTATTTCTTTCAAATATTTTTTTCCTTATAAGGAAAAGTATTGCAACAAATATATTTTCATTACCATTCTCATCTGGTTGGGCAAAATGGTCTGATTTTTCATCATGCTCCACAGAGGTTTGTTTATCAAATTTGTATAAATACAAATTAAATTGCATAATTTTTTTATATTTCAGTGTGGTACTGGTTTACAATATCAATTACGTCGTTGTCTTGACATTCATTGTTCTGGTCCTAATAAAAGATATCGTTTATGCAATGAAAATAAGTATGAAAAAAGATGTCGATCAAGAGAGAAGTTAAAAGAAATTGAAACATGTGAATTTATTAATCAAAAAGATGGTAGATATGAATATATTGGTGCTGATGAAATAGAAAATGATTGTGAAATAAGGTGTAAAAGTATATTTAGTGGTATTAAAACTAAGACAAATCAAAGTAAAGTAGACGGTACTCTATGTTATTATGGTAATTTAAAAAAGAAAGGTGTTTGTATTGATGGTAAATGTCATTCAATTGGTTGTGATAATATTGTAAATTCTACAGCAAAAATTGATGACTGTGGAAGATGTGTAACATCTATACATGAAACACCATGTACAAAAAATTTAACTGCAGGAATATTTGAATGGAGTGATAGTCAACAATTTTCAAGTTGTGATAAATCATGTGGACCAGAAAGATACAGAATATCCATTTCTATTTGCATTAACACAAAAAATAACAAAACTGTTCCAGAAAGATTTTGTGCTAATATTCCTAAACCACAACCTATTGTTGAAAAGTGTAGTTATATAGTTTGTCCAGAAAAGTAAGTTTTATTTAAACTTTAATAATAATAATAAAAATAAAAAATTTGGTAAAGAGAGAGTAAAGTATAATATTTAAAAATAATAGTACTGATAGATAAATAAATAGTAATATTTGAATGAATTTATGGAAAAGAAAAAAGATTGTTTTAAAAAGTCATATATCATTTGTCAAAATATGGTATTATCATGATGCTGATAACATTCTCTTAAAAGAATATAATCTTGGCATTTTGAAAATTTTAAAAATACAGCTTTAATTGTAATGATTTTCCTTGGTTACTATTTGTTATTACAAATCATCTCTATAGTATATGGTAATAATAACATTTTTACCGATGAGATTGTTTTTGTTCGTTCTAATGAAGAAGAATATGGGTAAGAAAAAATAATAGCATTATTATGTGCTCTTTTTATCACAAAAATATTAAAGCTTAATATTTTAATTAAAATTTTTTTCTTTAGTTGCAGGTACTCGTATATTTTGAAGGCAACTTTATAGAAAATTAAAGAGTGTCTTATACGTGTGCCGTGTTTCTTTCTTTTTGTTTTTATTTGATTATTTAAAATGCCACTTCAAATTTAATTAAATAGCAGTTTATTATTTTATAACATCTTGCATGATACTTTTACTAATTAACTTTCACATAACCACTTATTTGCTGTGCCTTGTATGTTGAATCACAAATTGTTATCTTTTGTCTTTTGAAAATTAATAACTTTGCTTTTAACTATAATTTTCTTTTCAAGTAACTATTTTAAAATTTCTAAAATTATTTTAATTGGTAGGTGGATAAAAAGCAAATGGAGTTCATGTACAACAACTTGTGGAGATGGTATTCAAAGTAGGAATGTTTATTGTGTTGAGACACATAATGAAACATTAACACCAAATATACCTTCAATGTTTAGGTTTAAAAGAAGTGATTATAGTGATGTAGATTATAATGAACTTGAGATGACCAATAGAAAAGTTGAGGATAAATTTTGTTGGCAAACAATGAAACCTAAAAATATAAAAAGCTGTAATCTTGGCGAATGTCCAGAATGGAAAGTTGGTGATTGGGGAATTTGTTCTGTTACATGTGAGAATGGTTATAAATTTAGGAATGTTGATTGTTACAGTGGAAATAAAAAAGTTGATGAAAATTATTGTAGAGAGATTAAACCAAGAAAAAGTATACAATGTTATACTGGTTTGAAATGTACTAACAAACATTTGAGACAATTATCTCCAATTAAATATCCACCGAAAATCAGGTAAAAAAAGTTTTCTCTATTTTCTAAAATTATTATAAATTTTTCCCTTTTATTGATATTAGCATATGCCATGAAAGTAATAAATAAAAAATAATTGACAAGCTTTTATGAAAGGTTTTTGTAACCTCATTAATCTAGTTAATCTCCTACATGTCATATATTGACAATACTTCAGGAAAAAGAAACATCTTTTTTATAGAAAATTTATATTAATTTAAATAGATACAAATATATTTATGGAAGTGTTATAAGTTAATTTATAAAAACCTTAATCTAACCATAAATCATTCATCATACTACTTGTATGTTAATCTTTTGATTCCACTACAACTTATAATCAATCATATCCTCACATTTAGAAATTCCTATTGTAATATATTGTTTTAAAAATATAATATTATTATACAATATTTTTATCTTTACAATCTTCTAATAATGATTGTGAATAAATTTGTATACTTTATTTTCAAAAGTAATCATTAGATATACTCGTTATACGTTATAAATTATTATTTTGTAACATTGTTACAACACAATATCTTATTATAAGAAAGCAAACCATAAATTGGCAATCATAATAAGATTATCAATTAATTCCTTATAATTTATTATCATTTATCTTTTAAACAAATTAAAGATTTCTTATTAAAAAGAAACGAAAAATGTTAATCTATTTCATACTATATTTATATCTCCTCATCTGTCAATCTTTCCTTTCTAAAACTAAATATTAATGGGTGGGATAAATTATGGTGAAGAACATGAAAGATTGTAAAATTATCATGTTTTAAGTTTTGGTATTGTTATTAAGTACTATGATAAAATATTACATATATATTTTCTTTTAACTAAATGCCTCTTTAAAAAAAGAAGATTTTTCACAGTTATTCAACCTCTTACCAGTAACAAAAGGAGAGAACTAATATTTTATCTGGAAGATTTAGTAAACTTTATTCTTTCAAGACATGTATATTTTTGTTGTCGTTTATCTTCCATAAATATGAACTTTAACTCTCAGAAGAGTTATTTTCCTTAAAATGCTTCTTCTTTTAATTTTCCGATTTATGTTATCTTTTTTTTACAATATTCTTTCGAGATTTTTAAAAAATAGTATACAATTTTTAATTTTTTCCTTCAGTATACTTATTCTTAACAATTTAATTACTAAAGAATAATTGATAAAAAGATTAAACACGACTCTAAATTTTATTAATTCCTACAATGATATGGACAATAAAGTTCATTTTTGTCATTTTTATTTTTTCTTATGGTACTCCAAAAATCATAAAAGCACTAAATTTGTGAGTTAAAAAGTGTAAAATTAAATTACTCTCTCTAAATCTAAATAGCTATTCTAATTTAATTGTTATTTTTAGTCTTCCAACTGAAGATACATATCTTCCATGGAAAGTAAGTAAATTTGGTTACCAAAATGATGACTCCGCATCATTTTCTCGAGATAATAATAAGGATGAATCAAGTGAGAATTATATAAATTACCTAACAAATTATGAAGAACCACATTATGAGGCAGGTGAGTGGAGTTCATGTTCCGTAACATGTGGTTCTGGTATCAAAATAAGAACTGTTGAATGTGTCTCTTCACGTGGAATAGGAAGGGGTACAATAAAATTACGCGATTATGAATGTGAGGGACAAAAGAAACCTGAAGAATATGAAAATTGTGATCAAATACCATGTCCATTAAAAGATGATTCCTTATCATTTGCTTCATACAATAATGATACTACTTCATCAATACAATTATTATCAAATAATTTTAAAACAACCTACCGTTGGGATTATGGTGAATGGTCAAATTGTATAAATGGTAGAGAAAAATCAAATTTAAAATGTATTGATATAATACGAAAAGTTCCTGTATCATGGAAATATTGTGATCCAAAACAAAGACCCATTGATAGAACAAGATTATGTCAAAACAATAATGATATATCAAATGAGGAAGAAATTGGTGAATGGGAAACGTTACCATGGAGCGAATGTTCTACATACTGTGGAGGTGGTATTAAGACAAGAAAAGTAAGATGTATTAAAAAAATGGAAAGTAATGAGATACCAGAAGAAAAAGTTATTCTTGATGATAGTAAGTGTAATGATATGAAACCATCAATTGAAGAGGTATGTGGTAATATTGATTGTGAAGCTAAATGGAAAACTGAACCTTGGTCAGAATGTTCAACAACATGTGGTCCAGGTGAACAAAGAAGATATGTTGTTTGTCAACAAATAACATTACAAGGAAAATTAAGAATATTTGATTCATATTCACCATGTGATAGTTTAACTAAACCACCAACAGTACAATTATGTAATTATGGACCGTGTGATAAAATGTTAAATGAGGATACAATTTTTCCACAACATTTCCTTCAAAAATCCCTCGGTCCATCATATGATGCTAGAGAAGACCATCATAAAAAATTAACTTTAAATGTTGGTGGATATGCTAATCTATATGAAGGAACATCATTAAAAATAAAATGTCCTGTTAAAAATTTTGACAAATCAAAAATTATTTGGAGAAAAAATGGAAAAAATATTGTTAATACAAATCATATAAAAGTTTCCAATAATGGTGCACTACGCATATTTCATGCAAAAATGTCTGATGCTGGAATATATTCATGCATAGGTAATGGTATACAAGGTAATGTTACATTAGCATTTAAACATAAAAGTGAAGGCCGAAAAAGTAGAGGTGGTGGACACCATGGTGGCGGAAAATACAATGAGAATGATCCTGATAAACAATTACTTCAAATAGTAAGAATAAATCTTAAAAAAATTGGTGATGACGTATTTTATCAAAAAATATCACATTTACGTGAACCTGGTAAAATAAAAGCTGATTTTTCTATAGGAAATTGGAGTAGTTGTAGTTTAGTTGAATGTAATATTGGTGAAGAGGGAACACAAGTTAGAGCTGTTAAATGTCAAATATCATATAAAAATTTGACAGCATATGTTGATGATATTGTTTGTGAACAATTTGGTGTTGTTAAAGTACCATCTAGTAGAAGTTGTAAACCTGAAGAATGTCCATTTTGGGATGCTGAAAAATGGTCTGAATGTTTAGAATCAAGATGTATCCACCAAGGAACAGCCGTACAAAAAAGAAATGTTCGTTGTTTATTTGCTAATTTAACAATAGCTGATACTAAATATTGTGATAGAGCAGGAAGACCAAAGGTTAAAAGAGAATGTGTTAATAGTAAGTTTTTTAATAAAAAATTATCTTATTTCTTAAACAAATAACAAAATTTTGTTACTTAACATAAAACAATAATTATTAATTCTTTACAAAACCAATTTTTACACAATAAATTATATTTTTTTAGAAAAATGCGTTGCAGAATGGAAACCATCAGAATGGGGAGTTTGTAGCAAGTCATGTGGAAATGATGGTATTCAGGTAAGTATAAAGTAAAACAAATTATAATTAAATAAATTAATATAATGTTTTTAATTTTGCAGATGAGAATATTAAAATGCGTATGGTATGGAACTAAAAAACCAGCTGGACGGCAATGTACAAATATTGAGAGACCTTCTGCAGTTAGAAATTGTAACACACATATATCGTGCCCATTAAAAACAAAAGGAGAGGAAAATATTCCAGAACCATTTAAAGGTTGGCAAAAATGGCGTGGTTGGCATTTGTATAAATGGGATCCAGATGCTTTAGATAAAAAGCGTTTCTAACCCTTATTTGTTATATATACACATTTCTTAAATATTTTCATTTATGTATTTTTTTAATATTTTTCGTAAATGTGTTTTTCTGTAAAAATGTAGTATTTTTTACCTCTTTTATTAATACTAACCTTTGCTTTTTATTATCTATAAAGCTTTTATAAATAATATTTTTATTTTGCTTCGTTAAATTTATTTCTAAAATATTTTATTAACTCTATTCATATATTATTTTAAAAAAATTGGAAAATAATATCTGGTTAAATAGTATAAGAAAATAAATAATAAATGAATAATCTTTTTTCATATAAGGTATTTCCCTTTTTTCAAATTACTAACCTATTTTAACAGACATTTACATTTTACTAGTTTATTATACACAATAGATTAAACATTGATAAAAAACATAACTATTGAAAGCAATATATTTTCATAAATGTGTCATTTGTAATTATAATTAACCTTTTTTTTAATTAAATGGTATTATTTTAGAGATAAAATATATATATACTGTAACGTTATTAATTATTAAAATATAAAATTTTGTTTTGTTATCAAGTATTGTCTGTTGCTTTTTAAACATTTTATCATATACAAGCTTTATTGCTTAAGTAATTTTGTCATTATATTGTTGATATAAACAAATATTTAATCCTTTGATATTGTAGATAAATATTATAATAAGAATAGGAAAATGGATGTCAATAACAATATTGTTGAGGAGGTTAAAGACAAAAAAGGAAAATGTAAAGATTTATCAAGATACTGTGATGTTTTCAAAATTTTTAAATCGTATGTTCAATAATTATTTTGGAAAATTAACAACTTTGGATTATTTAATTATTAATTTTTTAGGTGTCACGACAATGAAGTAAAAGAAAAATGTTGTTTAACATGTGCTTTCTATTCCTGATTTTATAAAGTTATTTATTCATGGAGAAGTTATATTAAAAAAATAATCTTTTATAACAAATTAATACAATTATTTTGAAGACGATATAATTTATATGATTATATAGAATGACTAAACATCTTTATCTTTTTTAATAATTTTATTTTCAAACCATCAATAAAAGTATTTTTATTATTTTTTAAACACGATTGTGATAATGTCTTCTATGGGACAAAAAAATTCATCCCTATCTATCCTTGTCGTTAACGGATCTTTGATAAAGTATCTTGACTACACTAAATTTTCATCTTAAATTTATTTTTAAGTTTCTTAATTTCCACCCACATCATATTCTTTTTTAATTGTTTTCTCTTCATTATCTTATTTTGTTGTCCTACTAAAAAAAAACTTTTTCGAAAATATGACAATCTAGATATTATCAAATATTGGTAAATGTCATTATATAACAAAAAATATAAATAAATATAAACTTTACACATTTCTACAAAACTTGATTAAATTAACATATCATATTTCTAAATTAAATCTACACCCTGTTAGATGGTGTACAATATTATGTAAGCTGATGCCCCGTGAAAATGTATTGTTTCTAGATCAATTATACATATAAAAATATCTCTATTAAACTTTTATTTTCTTCAAAACTTTTCGCTTTATCTTCTTCAGTTCACATTATTCGAATTAATGTGTAACTTAAGATTCATATTTATAACAAAACAAAAAAATATGTAAATAATATATTGTGATTTGTAGATATATACTCTTGGAGGAGATAAACAATATCACAACCAGATATCATTAGTTGCTACAAATTTTGAAAAAAAAATGCAATATATAGTTTAAACATTTCAATTTACTTTCCAGTTATTAACTTTTTTAAATTATACCAATCACTTATAATTTACCAACATCCTACATTAAAACGTATCAAATGGAGGAAAAATGAGAAGTTATTAATAATTATACTCCAATAACTATACTTAAACCATCTTACTTTCCCTTCTTTATTTTTCACATTAAACGTATTTATATTGAAAAAAATTTTTTTAACCTTTACAAGTATGTAATCTTCAATTAGAGAGATTTCAATAAAGTAATTGTTAATTAACATTTAAAAACTTCTTAAACTAACCAACAAATTGTAACTGTTGCATATACATTTACTTTTATCTTAATTTTTCTTCATTAAATTTTATCAAAATTAACCACTTACTATTATCTCTTAAGTAAGATAAACTTTTTTCCCCCTTATACAAAATTATCCAAAATTAAAAAGTTATAGTAATAAAATGATAAAGTTTCTTGTTTATCAACAACTTACTACCACTTTAAAAATACAAAACTTATTTTATTTTAAAGAGATTTCTTCTTCACCATGTACTTTATTTGATTTTCAAAAATATATATTTTGAGTATTAATATCATTATGGTGGAAACTTAATAAGTATAATATTACTTATAACCTGATAAGATGTATATAATCATTATCTAAAATACATTAATACTTATAATGCATTTTTTATCACTCTAAATAACTTTTTATTATATTCATACATATTCTCCTAACCATAAATACAACATTTATTTGTAGTTATGAATCATTTTTACTAAAGATAATCATTACTAAAAAATATTATTGAAAAGAGGAGAACCTCTATAATAAATATTATCTTACAACGATAGTTTGTAATGATACTTAAAATTTGGAACAAAGTTTACTCATTTTAAAAATCCTTAAATATCTCACCTTCACTAGGTTTTTACTACCATATTTCTAAAAAATGGTTAGAAAACTTAAGTTTCACGAGCGTAAACTCCTCAAGAAGGTTGACTTTATTGATTGGGAGTTGGATAATAATTTGCATGAAAATCAAGTCATGGCAAAGTTTGGCATTCAAAAAAGATCCCATTATCTTCTTTATAATAAATTATCAAGAAATGTAACTTTATTTTTTTAAATTCTTTTATATTATTATGTGTTTTAAGATTCGTGAATTTGCAAATAAATTAAAGGATATGCCCGATTCAAATCCATCAAAACGTGTTATGATACGTAAATTTCTTGGGAAACTATACAATTGCGGTCTTATACCAGCAGCAGATTCATTAGAGCGGGCAAATAAAGTTACTGCATCTTCATTTGCCAGAAGAAGACTCCCTGTTCTTATGAAATTATCTAATATGACAGAGACAATTAAACTTGCTACAGATTATGTTGAACAAGGACATATTAGAGTTGGAACTGAGCTTGTAACGGATCCAGCTTTTCTTGTTAATAGGGATCTTTCTGATTACATTACATGGAGTCGTGGAAGTAAAATTAAGAAACATATTGACAATTATAATAATGAAAGAGATGATTATCAGGATGCTTAACAATTATTTTTCTATCACACAGATTAATTGTTGTCGATCATAATAGAATTGACGATAGTTAATATTGTTATGTTTTTGTTTTAAAAATTTTATTTTATTTGTTATTATAATATTTTTCCTCGTAATATCTAATTATTTTTAAATGCATTATAATATGCACTTAATGTTATCTTGTTTTTGTTTTTTAATCTTTTAGAAATTTTTTTACAGATGACAGAAGCTGTTAAGGATTCAGAAATTTCCTCTTCAGATAACCTTTCCATATCATCTGAAAAAAAAATTGACACAATATCTGTAGACGAAGGTAAGGAAACTGATTCATGCCCGGACTCTGAAATTGAGAAAAAAGATGAGGTAAGTGATGGTGATGTTACTGAAGATGAAGAAGAAAATGTATCTTCGGGTGTTGTTAAAAGTTTTGATCCAAGTAACGATTTATGGGAAAAAAGTTATTTGGGAAATTCATCATCTCTTAAATCATTAATTTATGATGTTGATGAGGTTACACTTAAAATTCTTGACCAACTTCTGATTCCTCATGCTGTATCTTATATAAATGTTAGTGGTATAAAAGATGGTTTTAAAGTTATTAAAAATATGAATGTTCGTGGTGCTCCATTAATAGCAACAGTTGCATTATTATCTATTGCTGTAGAATTAGAAAAACCAGACTACGATTCATTAAATATGGAAAAGTTTGTTTTGTTTATAAAAGAAAGTTGTGCTTTTCTTCTTAACTCAAGACCAACGGCTATTAATCTTAGAAACGGCCTTAGGGAAATTGTAGAATTAGTTGACAGGTGTGTTAGTGAAGGAGAAAATGAAGTTGATGAGATAAGACATAAAATTCAGATAGCAGCGTATAATTTTTATACACGTGAATGGGAAGAAAATGATGAATTATTAAAACAGGCAACAATTTGTGTTGAAGCTAATAAAGAACCAGGACACAAATTTACTGTCATGACGATTTGTAATACAGGAGCTCTTGCAACAAGTAGTCTCGGAACAGCATTAGGTGTAATTAGAAAACTTCATGAAAGGAATCATCTTGAAATGGTTTATTGTCTTGAGACAAGGCCATACAATCAAGGTAGTCGATTAACAGCATTTGAATTAACACAAGAAAGTATCCCATTTACACTTATCACCGATAGTATGGCTGCTTGGGCTATGAGAACAAAGAAAATTGATGTTATACTTGTGGGTGCAGATCAAGTTGCTTTGAATGGTGATACAGCTAATAAAATTGGTACATATATGTTATCAATTCTTGGAGCGTCACATAATATTCCATTTTATGTTGTTGTACCAATTTCATCTATCAATAAAGATATTAAAACAGGAAAGAAAATAAAAATAGAGGAAAGACCGGCAATTGAGATGCTTTCATTTAATGGTCTTTTAACAGCACCAACTACAACAAATGTTTGGAATCCTGCTTTTGACGTTACCCCGGCAAAATTTATAACGGGCATCCTAACTGAGAAAGGGTGTTTTAGACCAAATGAATTAGGAAGGTCTATTTTGAAGTTATAAGTGCATTCTATATATAAACCATTTTTGATTAAGTAGAAGATAAATATAAAGTACTTTTGTATTTTAAAATTAACATTTCACTTAAATTTTCATTTTACTTAAAGAATCAATCCTAGAATATTATATTTAAAATAAAATACTTTTATACATAATCTATTACATTGTTTTTAATTTAATTAAAGAAAGGAAATAATTTATTCATTTGAAGAGATTGTAAACAAAATAAGGGATCAATGAAGAATGACCTTTTTAATGAATTAAAAAATTTGAACATTTTTCCTTAATTATTTTATGATAAATAAATTATCTCTTGAATAACAACGTTGTTTATTAATAATTTGATGACAAAATTTGTTAATTTATACAATTTGATCGAATTATTTGATATATTATATGTATATTGTGAAATTGAAATTTAATTAATGTGTATTTACCCGACTCATTTTGTGTAAAAAATATGTCTCATGAAAATATTCATGTTTCGTTAGTTTCAATGATGATTTGTAATTATTTATCAAAATAAACTTTTGTAAAAATAATTTGCATTCACTAAAGGTAAAGGAAGAGAAATTTTTGTATTGTCACATGAAAAAAAGAGTGGAAATTTATTTTAGATAGTCTTCAAAAAGATGGTAAATAGAGTGTAATTCTGTCATCTCTTTTACAATATTCCTCATGACACAACGTTGCTGTGTTAACATTTTGTACCTTGAAACAAAGAACTAGGAGGGATTATCTAACAATACTATTTCCCTTTGCTCTTTCATATTATCATTTTATATTGTTAAAAGAGGAGAAGATGTATGTCTCTTTATTTGTCAAAACAAAGAAAAATAAAATATGATTTGCAAAGGTAATTGTTAATTTAGTAATAAAATAAGACCAATATTGCTACTTAGGACAATGTTTATCACAAAGTATACATCATCATTCACAACTAATCGAATGAAAAGATTTAATTTTTTTTATTTATATTTAAAATTTGTTAACAATTCTATTTAATGGATACTAAAAACAAAGTAATTTAAAGACGAATGTATATATATTACATTAGAATAAAAATTTGACTATTATGATTTGGTAGAAAAATTTTTTGCCTAGATATACATTTTCCTACTTTTAAACATTTAAAATAATATTTAGGGAAAGTATTATATTTCATTTATTTTTTTACAATCATTTTCATTTTATAATAAACTCTAAAAAATTTTCTCAAATAAATATAATTTCATTTAATGAAAAGTTTATTTTCTATTCGATGTTGTTATAAATGTTTAATATATTATCATTTGTTATTTAGTGACGTACAAAATTATTTACACACATTTACAGGAAAAGTTATGGAAAGTAATCAAAAGTTATTTGAAGAACATTTAAATGAAAATCATCCTTTAGAAGAAGATATTGAGCCATATCCTTGTACTAGTGAAAACAACCAAGCACAATTTTGTAAAATCCTAGTAAAAGTATTTTATGATAATAATTATTTTTTAGTTTCATTACCTGAATTAAGTATGTTGGAAAGAATAATAGAAGGAGACGTGTTTACATTATCTGAAAATAGACAGAGAAGATTTAGTGATACTGATTACCTATTATATAACCAAGTGTATAGTGATGAGGATACCTTTGTAGATGTTTATGAAGATAGATTTGAGGAATCATACATCCCTTATGTAGATGTCCTATCTTTCCCAGAAAGGTTAGTTTGGATAAAAAATAAAAATTTTTACTATCCTTATCAGATTGTTATTTTTACTCTGATTTTTCTTTCATTATATTCATTTTCTTCAACCATTTTTCCTCTAGATAAAATATAAACAATTTTATAATAGTAAAATTAAATTTCCATTTGACAAAGACGGATGTCCATTAATGTTTAAGGGGGAAATTTTTTTATATTAAATTCTAAATAATTAATATTGCTTTTTAAAAAAATGCACTTTAAGCAATTCTAGTAAAGATATGCTTTAAATTAAATGATAAACCAAATAATTAGAAATCTTAAATAGTACTTGAGTAATTTTTTTAATCAAATCCCACCTCCCATTTCTCAATACATGTTAAAATTTTTTTTATTATATTTGCTTAAGTATAAATTTTATCCTCCCAATTTTCATTTAATCATTTAGATATCTATCATGAATGTTATCATTCAATTTGCGTGAAAGCATTTCTTTCTTTTTTCTGAAGTACATTTTTTTTCTAATTTCTAATTTATGTTTTATTTTACCAATTGATGGCTTAAATTATGAATAATGGCGTAACAATTTTTATAATGATATATTTGTTAAAATATGGTAATTTATTGAATAACCAATACAAAAGAAATATAATAATATATCTATACCATGTAGGTGTGGGGGCGCAATGCCATAAAAAAATATATCTGTGTTATTATTAACGGCAACTTGTAGGAGTTATATTTTTGATAATATTACAGTGAGGTGTTTTTTTGATGTTAAAATATTAGCGTTTTATATTATATATAGATACAATTATTATGACTATAATATTTCTGATATGGTATAATTTTATGTTTTCCTTATTATGGAATATATTTAACATATAAATGCAATAATAGTCGTTGAGTAATGAAATTTAATATAGGTATGGATGGTAAGATTAGAATTAAAAAAGGAGTCGCCTTTTGTTGACAATTCAACTAACGTCCTTCAATTTTTTCTACTTAAATTTTGGTATCATTTTCTCTTTGTCTTTTAAAAAGTCTCAACTTCATGTTTTTGTCATTGATACATCAATACTTAGTCGCTTTCCATGTTGTACTTTTACAATTATTCTTATTACCATAGTTAAAGGGTTTTTGAAAAAAAAACACACAATCATAAATATTCTAATAAATGACTATTTTAATCACCTTCTTAATTTTTCCTTACTTTTTTTTTAATTATTAACA
The DNA here is from genome assembly GCA_963280985.1 of Strongyloides venezuelensis. Classification (NCBI taxonomy): domain Eukaryota; kingdom Metazoa; phylum Nematoda; class Chromadorea; order Rhabditida; family Strongyloididae; genus Strongyloides; species Strongyloides venezuelensis. Next base: position 5,422,394 of record CAUJLX010000001.1, on the reverse strand, counting down.
TATCTATATAGGAAAAACAATTAATCACATTTTTTTATACTTCATTTTCTTCTTATTTTTTTATCTACTTCCTACTAGACATTTTCATAAAAAAACTCATGCATTCATCAAATTTCTTATGGTTTCACACAAAATTTAGCCTTAAAATATATCTCTTTTAACAATTTTAATTTCGAAACATCTTTTAAAAAGAGTGTTTATTATGATTTTTTTATTACTTGTCCTTTGTGTATTTTTAAAAATTTTATATTAAGAACAAGAATTATATTAAGTGATAATGTATGTTTAAATAAATAATAGAAAATTGTGTCAAAATGTAAAGCTTTTCGTGTAATCTTATCTAAATCTTTTTTAATTTTATCCATCTATTCAGGTAGAAAAAATATATATATTATGATGGATATTTTTAAATACATAGAAAATCTTTTTACCTTTTTTATTTGACCTTAAATCATTTTTTTACCTCAGTTATCAAAAATCATTTTCCTCTTTTGAAAAACAACAGCAGCTCATTGTCATTTAATACTCCTCAATCCATTTTCTGCATTCTCTTTTTTTTATCTCCCCATTTTCATTTTTTTATGCTTTTTCTTCATTCTCACACGACTATACACTTTCTACTATTATTTTTTTATATCTAAATGTAAAAAATGCCTGCGACATATAATATAATATGATAAATATATGATGAAGAGGTTGGTTGCGACCAATGCTTTAGACATTAGCGGCAAAGTGTGTCTTTGATAGCAACAACATGGTAGTCGTTTTTTTTAATAGCTTCTTGAATGTGAAAAAAAAATTATCAGCTGACTGTTGTGGAAGGTTGATAGAAAAAAAGGCATATTGAAATATAAAAGGAAGAGTTAAATTTTTTTGTAGGAAAAGTTTTGGAATTAATAGGCGTTAAGATATATATATTTATACGTATAAATATATATAAAAATATATGTAAAAAGAAGAGACGGAGGAATGTGATTGTTTAACCTCCATAATTTGCTTCTTTTTTTCTCGTTTACACTTTTTTTATTACTAAGAATAAATTTAATTGACGATTATTTTCTCTATATAGTTTAATGGACTTATTATTACAAACGATTTTTAATATAGTTTTTTTTACTACATATGTTGTTTATTTCTAAATATTAAATTGTCTATTCTAATATATGCAAGTATATGTATGTGTCTTTTTATTATAAAAAATTAGATTATTGAAGATCAAATGTCTACAGGTGCATACTAAAAACATATCCATCTATATAAATATATCCATTTATATTTATTAAATATATAAAAGTATCTAAATATTAGCCATTAGTTGTCTACATTAAGTTGCATTCAAAAATAGATAAAAATGTACATTAAATGATACATTTTTGATGTGCAATTAGTAAGGGGGCTCGTGTATCACTGTTAGAGCAAAATACGTACTACAAAATTATTATTTAAATTTAAACATCGTTTAGTATTTATCATTTTTTTATAACTTTTTTTTATTATCTCTTACTCCAAAAGAAGGACAGTTCCATAATATGCATACACAAAGACACAAGACAATGAGACATAAAAAATTGGTGCACTGATTTCCTTCATTTTTTTATAATGTTTCTCTAAATTCGCTATCACCAAAGCTCACTTAACTTTCCTAGCAATAGGCTGTTATCTCTTACATAATATGTCGCAATTGTCATTCAACCTTCAAATTCTCCCACTTTCCCTATCAACTAAAAATATATGCAGAAGTATAATAGTAAAAAATAAACACATACAAACATTTTATATGGATAGTTAAATATAATAACATAAAAAAACAGCTGGTTAGATAGATGAGAAAAAGATATTTTTTACTATTATTTTCTACATGAAACAAAAGAGAGATATTGAAGAATGGGGTAGTTTTTATTGATACTATATATATATATATATATATTTGTATCACATATACAGGGCGTTTTCGGTTGTATGCCCACATTTTAATTTTTTTTTTATTACAAAATTTGCTAACAAAAGTGACTTTTTACTATATCGTTTTATAGTCCGGCATTTTAATTTATTCTAAAAAATCACGTAATTTTTTTCCCTTTTAATTTTATATTCATATATTCTTCATAAGTTATGCATTATTGTAAGATAATATTTGTTTAATTAATACTAGTAAATAACAGATAAGTTTGATAGGTTATTCTAATAATATTTATTGAGAATGATAATTAAGAAAGAAAAATAATGGAAATGTATAATTTCTGGAGACCTTTGATAGTTGTAATTACTTTTAGAATATAATTTTAGTTTAAAAATAATTCTAATAAGAATTACATTGCATTTATATAAGTATATAGTCTGCATTATGTCTTGATATAAAACATATATTAGAAATTTTTGATAAATATATAATTAAATAAATTTGCAATATTAAAGATTTTGAAAGGCGTAGAAATTGTCTAATAAGTGAAAATTTTTTATATATAATTAATTAAAGCAGCATATCAAGTTATAGACTTTACAAATATCAGTGATTTATGTGTGGAGGTCTTTCTATTTAAAGGTTCATAGATCACTTTTAAAAATTAAACATTTTAATTTTTAAAGTTGTTTATGTGGCAAGTTAACTTGAAGAATAATTTAATATTATTCCTATATTTCTTATACCATAATCTTACAAGCCAAAATAAAAGAAACATTATTCTATCATCTACTACTTTTATCTATTTTTAACACTTTTATATTATCAACCTCTTACCTCATTTTCAGTGGTAAAAGTATATTACTCAATGATCATTATTATACATAAAAAATGTTATAATATTTATATTTAAAACCATTAAAGGGGAGTACCATTTTTGATTTGTCTTATATTACTAATATTCATTTTAATCTATACTTTTTTTCATTGTAGTAAAAGTTTTTAGACCATTATATTAATAGTAAGTTTTAACATAACTAACTCAAGGACAATTATATTGAAAAACAATAGCATGATCATAGTATAATTATACTTTGATCATATTTATTATTAAATTTTACTTATTTTTCCTAACTAATAGATATATATTTTGATATTTATATCTTACACTTTTCTTCTAAATTATTAAATATTATTTCTTTTTCTATTTTTAATGAGATGAAACAATATTATAGTTCAACTGGAAATAAACTTACTAATGAAACTACATGTATATCAAAATACAAATTGTTAAAGACTTTTCACTTATATTTCTATGCATATACAAGTTTTAAGAGGCAAATCATTTCATTTATTTTAAGATTTTAAATTCATTTTATAATTACTAAAAACGAAAATATATATAGATACAATTTGTTATATATTTTACAATTACACATATTTCTACACTCTTTTTGTTAAAATATATGTTTATATAATACACATCAATACGTTTAATACAATTATACCTTAAGAAGCTCCCCGATCAAAAGAAGAAATAGTTAAAAGTATAACTTCGCATTAAATTACCTCATAATCAATTTTTACAAATGTTTAACAATCTAGACACAATTAACTTGAGATGTATTTGAAGTTAAGATACTATATATATATATATATATATGTGTATATATCACTTGGAAGAGTCAATTTTGTAAACTTATTATTATCTATATCAACGGTTTTAGTTACTAAAAATTATCAACATACATTATTGTGTGTATATTATAGTGAAAAAAGTAATAGTATACTCTTACAGTTAAACCAATACACTACTAATTCTTAATAATTTTCTATTTACCCATGAATAGACTTTCAAATTGGTCTTTTTTTAAAGTAAAAAAAAGGGAAAAGAATATAAACTTTAAAAGTAAATTTATGTGTGGGATGAAATTCAACATCTTTTCATAATTTACCATTTTCTCCATTTCACTCCTTTTTTTAACACATTTTTTTTAAATTTAAATAATAACCTATTATACTTGCACTATCACACATCTCGAAGTCATTGCTATAAAATCATTCAAATGTTTTGTATTGTACTTTGAAATATTCAAATATTCATCCTTCAATGTCACAACTGACTATTAAATTAAGTGAAGAAAATTGTTTGTAGAATTGCACTTTTGTTTTCTAACAAAGTTTGTTTAATTTTTAGATAGGTTTTAAATGACTACGGAAGTTGCTATATTCCCTTTTCCAACTCTCCTTTACTAATGTAGTTTTAAAGTACATTTATTTTTTTAATATTGAGATAACATAAAATGATGAAAAGGAACAGTGTGTCACTAAAAGGGAAATTAAGTTATATATAAAATAATGAGAAAAATTTCCATTTTTTGGACATTCTTTTCCATTTTTAAATAACTATTTAATTTCACTAAAAACTATATACTTATAAATATTTTGTAATGGAATGGAGTAAATTCTTAAACATTATTTTTTACTTGTCACTTTTAAAATTAACAAAAAAACTCAGCTTATCAAATAAAATAATTATATACCATAAAATATAAATTATACTAAAACATATCTATCGAAAATTTATCTTCTTTTTTTCTTGTTAAAATGTTTGATTTCTTCTTTGTGGAGAAGCCCCTTAGTGTTGCGTGTATACCTGATTTAAAAGATCACTACTACTATACTGATTACTACTATCTTCGTCTTTTTATTACTCTTCTTTTAAAATGTAATTATACTTCGATTGTACTATTTATATTATACACTACTATATTAATATCTAAAATTTCTCGCATATTGATAATATAATTTTCCCATCAGACAGGAAGATATGTTAATCAAACTATAAAAAATAGTATATTAAAAAAATTTGTCTATTTTAATTTATAATCAGAACACCCAAACAAATCAACAATCATTTTTAACTATTATTATATATTTTTTTAATTTTTATTTTCCGTCATCATTTTTCTTATCAATCATCTCGCCAAAAAGCAACAAAAATTGTAGGAGGTTACATTTATTTTCTCACTCCCTTAAAAATTATTATATTATACTGACAGCCGTTATATGTATTCACTTTTATATATTATTACTATCTTAAATTTTTCCATTAACTTAAAAAATTCTCCAATAACGTAACCTTTCAAGGCCAAAATCATTTTATTTTATCTATATATATATATATATAAAAGTGCACTTTTAAATTTTTTGGTCTCTTAAAACATATCTACACGGGGTGGGTTGTATGTACATGTCCATTTTTAAATAAAATATTTCACTTATATAAAAATGAAATAAAGTTTCTGATTATTGTACAGCTATATTTGTTGATATTCGCATATATATATATTTTTTTTTCAATAAAAATGAGCTAGAAAATTTGGAAAATTTAGAAATTTAACATTAATTTATATAAATCTTTTATATAAATTTAATAAACAATAAAGTATTTTATATGATAAATATATTAAAATCCTTTTTTTTACTATCATGGGAAATTTTAAATAATTTTATTTTATATAACTAATTTTCTATAAATATTTTTTCTACATATAGATGTCATACTTTTGTTCTTTCATATTATAATAGTAATAAAGAAAAAAGGTGTTTCAATTATGTACACATATTATAATATAATTCGACTATAACTTTTTTTCTATCACTAATTTAAATTAAAACTTTTGATTATATAATTTAGTCTTTCCCCAACCTGCGACATTATATTTAATCATAAAATTTTTGTTATTTTATCAAAAGCATTTTTCTTCATTGTCATCTTATAACATGATACATAATATCAGTGATTGATAAATATATATATGTATATTTCCCATCGCATCTGAAGAAAAAAGGGAGGTGGAGAAGGAATCACTATAAGTTCTTTCTCTATTTTTCCTCCTTTTTTCAAGTAGAAGATATTTAGGCGTCTTCAAAATGTTCTACCAAAATATCATTCATCTATTAAGTTTTCGTTATTCATTTTTCTCTTTAGAATAACCTTCTCTCTTCTCTATTCTTAACTTATCGTTATCAGCGCCAAAAAATGTACTAACTTTACACTTCTCTCTATTGTTCCAATTTAAAATCACCATTTTACCACTTTTCTTCTTTACTTATTGAAACATATTGTATTATAAACCAATCCAACATTTCCTCTTACAGACAATTTTTATCGTATGTTGTCTCTCATCGACAAGGAGAAGTTTCCTATCTCTTCGTCATTCAACAAAAATGAAACTATTTCATACTACAATTAAAAGTTATGAAAACAAAAATGATACAATTTTATATCAATCAAACTATATTTCTCTTTATTTATCATAATAGTGAGATGATATATCACTATTCAACATTGATTAAATGTCAAGAGACATCTATAATATTCACGTTTAAAATTAATGCCATTATATTTTACTAATATTAATAGAAATATGTCATTACTAGTTATCTTACTTAGGTAGTTTATATACCAAATTTAATGATTCCACTATTTATTTATTCTTTAAAAATTCAACATTAATTTCCAATAGCAGCAAACATTAAACAAAAGAAAGTAGATAGAGATACCAAGTTTTTTTTAAATATTCATTATTACCTCCCCCTACCTTTTTATTTTATCATCCCCCTCTTCACTTCATCTATCTATGATAGAAAGGTGGAATGTGATGGCTGTATCATTATTGCTGCTACTACTATTACTACAACAACTATAACTAATGATGATATAGTTAGTAATGGTGATATTGTAGAAAAATTATTTTGGTGGCCCTGATATTTTAATGGTAGTGGAAAAAGCATTTTTTGGATAAAAAATAAAAAAATGAGAAACAGTAAATCCTTTCTACTTATTTGTTAAAAAGATAATTTAAATTCTCTAAAATAGAAACATATTCACTGTAAAAGAAAAATTATACCTTTTTATAAATAAAATACCCCTTTTTAAAATACCTCATTTTTTAAAAGTAAAAATGTTAAGAAAATAATATCTGCAAACACACAGCTCTTTCCATCACCTCATCTTGTCCTTTTTTCATTTTTTATTTTATACTTTTGTTTTTCATTTTCATCACTTTCAATTATGTATTTAGTGTTGCATCAATATAAATATATATATGTTTTAATTTTTGTTGAGATAGGAAATACCTTGCAATCACAAGTTTAATTATTACTTTAACTACTGATAAGATATTAAAACATCAAATGTATCTATATTTAAATTTTTAATAAAATATTATAAACATTTATTTATAAAACTCTATATAATCAATGCTTTATGCTTTTGATTTTTTTGTTCATTTTTTTATTAGTTTTGCATAGTTTTTTATGAAAATATTTCAAAAAATGTCTCTTAAAAATGTATGATGGATCTTTTCTCTATATTTCTTTAAACACTTTTTTATAAATATACATTAAGTGATGTATCAACTTTATGTATGGAGAAAAATTTGTGACGTAGGAAGGACATTTAAATATTCATGTGTATTTCAACTTTTAAAATCCCTTTCATTTCTGTATACACATAATTTTCTATCAACTACCCTCTTTCGAGGTACACCATTAACTAACCTAATAATTAATTTATGCTCCGTACAAATAATTCTCCTAAACTCTTTAAGAAGGTGAAAAAATAAGTAATATATTTATTATTAAATTATTTTTTTAGACAATTTAATTTCTTTCTTATATAAATTTTTTAACTATTTTTTGATGTAATAAATTGTATATGTGTGTATGTTTAATGTCAAATTATATATGAACATACTACATAATATATCCCCATCTATCTATCTAACTTTCACCCCCCAATCCATTGGACCTAGCAAAAAAACCTTAATTTATTATTATTTATATATTTTCATATACATAAAGGGATAAAAAAGTATAATTCCAATATTTTTCTTTCTTTTTAAATATAAACAAATTAAAAGTTTTTTTTGTAACATTTGTTATTTATCATGATTATCATTATGAAGCTGTTTAATATTTTAAACTACATATTTCTTTTTCGTTCTCCCCCTAAAATATGATATATATGTATACATTTCTATTTTGACACTCTCCCCATTGACACAAGCTGATAATGATTTTTGTTGTCTTCTTATCACGACATATCTTCATATCATCCACCTATAATGATAGTTTGTTATTAATTTTAGACATACACACGCAGGTATCCTTTTTTCCTTCTTCAACATCCATTACATTAATATACCTTCTACTCTTCTAATCAAACTTTTTTTCTAATTTTTTCTTAATTCAAATTATAATAAAATGCTTAATTGGTCACTAAAGTAAAATATTTTATTGATATGATAGGAGGAATTTCAACTTTACATTTGTTCATATATATATTTCGTTGAAAAAAGTTTATTACTGATTATATATTCAATTTTCGCTACTTTTTTTTTCTTAAGATTTCATATTTTTTTGTATGAAATATTTACAATGTATTATTGAAATCAAATATTCTTGTATTGATAGAATTTCTCATATGCATATTATAGGAGCTGTTTTTTTTTACCATTCTTGAAAATATTCTTCTTTGAATCATATGCTTTTTTTAAACTGTTCTCCTCTCTTTCTTTCTTCTCCTCCTTCTACTCTGTTACTTCATATCATCCTTCTGAAAAGAAAAAAAGCGTATCTTCCTTTATGATTTAAAATTACATTCATATTTACATATCTACATACGTATATAAAATATTCATATGTATAGTAGAAATATATATATATATATATATATAATATATATTCATTATGTATATATATATATATATATATTCCTTTTTCGTATTTGGTCATTCTACGTGTACCCTCTATGAAATGGAGGAATAGGATAATAAGATGGATGAATTGAAAAATTAAGTTACAAGAAGGTAAATTGTTAGTACATATTCATTTTAAATATACCGCTTCTTCATCATATTAATATTTTTATAATTGAAAAGTTGTTATCATTTATTCTATCATCAAATCTCTTTTCCTACCATATAAAATAAGATGCCTTTTATTACTTAGCTTTAGATTTTCTTGCATTTATTTTAAAACAAAAGCCCCCAACATATGTCTTCAAAAAATTATCTCCTGAAAAAATTTCCCGATTTTTTCGATGCCATAGAAAATAGATTAAGAATACACATAAAGTAAGATACATTATGAAAAAGTTTATCTAGAAATGATATTTCTTTTTATATTATGTTAATTTTTCCCCATGATCGTTTATTTGCCATGCCATATTATATATTTTTATATTTCGTTATCAGAAGTTAATTTTTTTTGAAACAATATATTTTACTTCATTTTTTACAGATTTTTTAACTACAATTTTCTAAAGATTTATTTTTGACTAGTTAAAATTTATATTAATAAAGTTTAAAAGTGAAGATAAATAGAAGATAATAATCTTATCGTCAAATTAAATTCATTTTTTCGAAATCACATATATATATATATATATATTTTTCTCATCCTGGTGTAGATTAGGTATCCATTTTAAAGAAACGAAAAAAATGAGTGGACATTCATATTCACAACAGTTCACTTCTATAAGTTCGCATTATCAACAAAGTGGTCACTTACCTTCCACAAATGGTTTTCCATCAACATCATCACCATCAACTAATAATTCAGGAAATAATCCCTTACCAACATCTTCATCACCCGCATCAGTTGGAAATTCCCTTCATAACACATCCAGAAATGATGACGTTGTGATGAATTCTATTTCACCATCACCATCCTCCTCCAGAAGTTCACATTTTATGGGAAGTGGTAATGGTGGGGGAAATACATCTATTCACAATACTGGTAATAGTTGTGCTATTAATCGACAGCCAAACCTTCAATCAGATACTTCCGGTATTCCTTCATATGAAACAGGTTCTGGTGCCTCTTCAGCTTCCTCCTCACATACAAGACTAACCTCTAATGGAGACGATTCAGGGGTTGGTTCTTCGCATAATTTGTCTCATTTTGAACAAATTGATCATAGTACACCTTTTTCACACCATACTAGAAACGAGGATTCATTTGTTCATGGTATTGTTAGGACACCTAATAATACGGAAGATCTTGAACCAATAGAAAGAGATCGTTGTAATACATGGCCTTTAAGAAGAACAGCTTTTGATCAAAATAGTAACTCTCCAACAGTCTATGATAAGATACCTGAAGAGTCAGAGTAAATTTAATATCCTTCCAAAAAATTTTAATCTAATTTACCTTAATTTTTAATTCTTTTTTAGTTTTTGTGATAGTACAGAAAATTTACCATTGGATAGTGTAAAACAGGAACTTAATATAAATAGTAATCTACATCAATCACCTTTATCTTCAAATATCAATTCATCAACAGATTATTCAAGAACATCATCTCTTAACAATTCACTTCTTAGTAATAGACATGAAACTAATTCATTTACTGATTTAAATAATACATCTGGTATTAAAGAAGAAATTGAACATTTGAATGGTTTTGATTCATCAACAACACCTAAAAAGACAACAACGAGAAGAAATGCTTGGGGTAGTCATAGTTATGCTGATTTAATTACTCAAGCAATACAGTCTAGTCCAGAACAAAGATTAACATTATCGCAAGGTAATATCAAAATAATAATATTTATTTTAACATTATCCTTTTATAGTTTACGAATGGATGGTTACAAATGTTCCTTTTTTTCGAGATAAAGGTGATAGTAATAGTTCTGCCGGCTGGAAAGTAGGTTTTAAGTATCAAAAATTACCTTTACAATCGCATTAAAAAATAATTTTAAAAGTCACAATTCTCAATCTTAGTTTAAAACCTAAAATTTATATTTTTCTCTTCATGTAACAAATAATTAATATAATTATTTAATCAAAAGTAATTATTTATTAAAAAAATTAATTTAAAATATAAAAACATTAGTTAAATTTAACTTATCAAATTAGAATTTTCTTACTTTAGTTAATTGTTATACCATAGTAATTTTTATTTGTTAATTAGCAAAAAAGAAGAAAATATTTAGTTTATTAAACATAAATTGTATTGTTTTAATAATTCATTAATTTAATACTAGTAACAATTTCTTTGTTTTTAATATTCCAAAGATACACACAAATACATCTTTCTTTTTCTTTTTTTGTAGCAAAATTACCGTTTTTTTAATGAATATTAAGGAACAATTTTTTTTTATTTTAGAATTCATTTCTCCCCAATCACCCAATAAATATATTCTTTTTTAGAGGTTGTTATGGAAGTTGTTGTTAAATATATGACATTGTTACATCTTTTTCCCCTACGTTTTTCTGTCACTTTTTTCATTTTTCACTAGGAATTTTATATCATTTACTTATTAATTTATTGCACATGATACTTTTTATTCATCATTCTTCTTTATTTGTTCCATGGCACTTGTTGATACTTAAAATGTATCTATATAAATGGCACACAATAAATATATGGTCTTATAATTAAAATTATGTTTTTTACTTCTTTTGACCTTACCATACTTCAACAATTTTTGTTATGTCTGTTTTTAATTTTAATTAAAAAATTATACTTTGACATTTCAAAGATAAATAAATTTTTTAGATATAAAATTATTTATGGACATATATATATTTCGAACCTAAAAATTGTTTTTAATATTACTGTAATTAACCCCATAGTGTTCCTCTCTTAGTAATTGGACACCTATTGGTATAATTTTTTATTATAATTTGACTTTCTTTAAATAATTTTTCTTTATTTATTTGACTTTTGCTATTACAAACATCAAACTGTCACATAATTTTATTTTTTGAAAAAAATCTTACTCTCAATATTTTTCTAATTTTTTTAAATATCTTTTACGATATATAATATACGTATATAATATGTATATATATATATTTCTTAAGCCTCGTGATTAAAGATACTAAAGCAAGAATGTACGCTAGGGTGTTTTTAATAATAGTTAGACAATCAAAAAATTCATACTCTACTGATTTGTTAAATACTATTCTTCTCCCTTTTTACTTATTGTTAAAAAAAATAGAGTAATTTAAACGTTATTCAATTTTTTAGTTTTATTTAAAACCAACAATCATCTTTTTTTATTATATTAACACATTTGAGAATGATAGAGAGCTATAATTTATATTTCATATTATTAGATGTAAAAATAATACCCGAATTCATTGGTTCATTTTATCAAATAAGTATTCATATATCTTTTTTTTATTACCATTCTAAATATATCAATCTAAACAAAGGAATGATAGAAGGTTTGTAATATTAAATGTAAATTTTTGTTTATCAATTAGAAAAAATATACTTTATTAGTAGTTTTAATAAACAAATATGGACTATTTCTATTTTCTCATATTCCATATATAATGGTGTGGTCAAGTGTTAGGTATCTTGTATTTATTTATAGATAAACGGGGGAAGAAAATTGAAATAAAAAGAAGAAGGTAATGGTAAAAAAGGTTTAGAGTTAGTGAGAAATATTTGCTTTATCAGCTACTTTACAATTTAAATTGTGTTTAGAATGTAATTTTTTTTCATGAATTATAACTCTCTCAAACATATGTCTTTACATTTATATATCTATCCACACCTATATATGAATATTCTTTTTTGTATAAATATTGAAATTTGAGAAATATTATTCCATTTTTGCATTGAAAAAAATAGTTGTTATTTAGTATTGTTACAAGGAAGAAAGATGATATGAAACTAAAGAAAATATTTTAAAAGAAGGATATGTTTCTTAGTAGTTTTTAATTTTAAAATTTTTCTCTCTTTTTTATATATTCTGTATTATTTTTTATAAAAAAAGATATCTTTTTTTTACATATGGTTTGGATATATATAACCATATGACGACATAGAAAAATAACTATATAAATTTCTTTTTATTATAGTGGAAAAAGATGATTATTAAAAAAGTAAATAAAATTGATAAAATACGAGTCACTTTCACTTTTCATATTTAGAGAGAAAAAACAAAAAGCATGTGAAGGTTTTTATTTGATATAACATTAGTATTATTAAGTCATAACCTTTTCTAAACAGTATATAAATATTATTTTCATTTAAATAAAAAAATAAGCTTTTATCTTTCACATCATCTACTAATAGTATTATTAAAAATGAGATTGTGAAGTTAATTACCTTTGAGGATTAGTTTTAACCTATCTCTTTCATTATCAAATATATTTCTTAATTGTCGTTATTTTAAAATACATTCTCTTTTTATCAAAAGAAAAAATTTAAAATGAAAGAATTTTATTTTTAATTAATTATTACTCATTTTCTTTTATTTTTACCTAATTACTTTGTATTATTAATTATGTAAGATTGCAATTTTTACCATAAGATACACCAGTTTTTTTCTTTATAATGAAAGCAAGTTTCATTTTTGTAAAAAAAATATTTAAATATTTTAGTATTTATCATTATTACTAATGCACTTCTACTTAATATTATTTTTATTGTGTTATGTGGAGAATGGTAATTTTTAGACTACCGTTATTATTTACTTATAACTTTCAAAATTTTCTGCATTTTATTAAGATAAAGTCACATTAAAAATATATTATATACTTTTTTTTTCGAATATTTTGGTCCCTTTAACATCACATGTTTTAATTCGTTCCTTCCTCCTTCAAAGACATTTTTAAGCTCTTTAAAAATAATGGACATTACAGAAGTAAGAGTCTTTGATGCCATATTTTAAATGTTTTAATAGTGTGAAAGAATGATAACAACAAAAAAAACCCTTTATATATTTTTTTGTCTCTCTCTTCTATCATCTACTTTACACCACTCCTAAAGCCTTATATATTTTATTTATATGTTTTTTTATATTTTAACCATCCAAATATCTTGTACTTCTATCTTCTTTTTTATTAGTTAAAAACATACATCTTTCTTAAAAAAAATACATCTTTTTCTATCATTAATTGTTTGATTGAGGACCAACGATAAGAAAGCCTTTAAAGTGTTTATAGATATATATATATATATATATATATCAAAAGAACTATCCTTATCTTTTTTAATTGTTTACCACAAATGAAACCTTTTACTTTCTTTTAACCCCATGAACAATATAATAGTTGATATGTACCATTTTCATTATTTGAAAAATATAATTTTCATCTTATTTTATTACTAAAAGGAATTTTTAAAAAAGGATCCTAGATTATATTACGTTATTTGACTTTTTTCCTAAAAATATATCTTCTTAAAAATACAATTTACATTATTTTATAGTTTTGTCCTATGTCTATACGTCATCTCTAGGAAGATACTTTATATTCTATTAGAATACATTTTTAACCTCCTTCTTCCTGTCTATGATTTCCTAATTTAATTACCTTAACTTTCCAGACCAGATACATTAACTCTACTTTACCATACTTATTTTTTTTTGCAAAAAATTTAATTAGAGAATTCTTATTACTCTTCTATCGGTTAATATTCTTCTACCCACATAACTATAATATCATTCATTCATCCCTTTTTTCACTCACAAATAAACATTCTCACAAAATAAGGGTTCGCGCAGGCTTTTGTTAAAAGGATAGATTAACCTCTTCTCTTTTTTTATATAACAAAAGTAATTAAATACATAATACTGTTTATATAAATAAAAGGTATCAACACTAAATATTTATAAACATTTTGTAATTTCCAAATTTTCTAAACTTCATTTTTCATATTTATTACAATATCGGTCATTCTTTTTTGTTCTTTCAACGTTTATGTCAAAAACAAAAGTTCATTGCTATTTTTTTAAAAAAAGATAATAAAACTTTAAAAGACACAAAACTTTGTTGTTTACTTTTTCTAGACAAAATAAGCGTGTCTTCTTATCATATTATTATCGTTTTTCTTTTATTTAAAATGATACATAAAAAAATAAACAACAAAATATCCTTCTTATTATATTTAAAAAAAATAAACTTTTTAATACACATATGGGGGCTTTTTTGTCAAATATAATGGTGTTTTTAGAAGTCTTTTTTTAATGAAAGTGGATAAAAAGAATCCTTGGTATTTAATCATACATATCCCTTTTTTTGACTTTTTTTTCTCACAACCAATAGAGTTCTCCATTTATCACAATCCCACTTATACATATATATATATTTATAAATATATATTTTTATCCTTTGAAGAGGAAGACAGAATAAAAAAAATAAGATAGCCGTGATAGTCTGATGTTTGGTAAGGGGTGAAAAATTTTCCTTAACACTTTTTTGATGTTATCTCCGTCATCCACATTCTTTTTACCCATAATAAATTTCTCTTTTCGTCATATTTATTCTCTCCCTACCATCATACTTCATATTTTATATATTTAAAAGTTTTTTATCTACACATATCTCCTTCCATGTTCATCCTGGAATGTGAAGGTTTGTCAAAACTTGTGATATCCTTCTCCTGTCCTGTTAAAGGACCTATGTCTTTCTCTCTCTCTTTTTTTTCATTTTTTTTCATTCATTTAACCATACTAACTGATAATTAAAATTATTTTCTATCAAAAATTTTGTCTTTCTCTCTCCTTTTCAAAAACATCAAAGTAATGCTTTAGTTTTTATCAAAAAGGCGGCGTTCGCTTAAAAATTAATATTACATTATACATGTGGATTATGAGAAATAGGAATGAGATGAAAAGTTATTTTCATCCACCATGGGAGAGAAAAGAAGATATACATATATAAATATGTATGTGAAGGAGACCAACATACAGATTTAATTTTTTATACTCTTCCTCTCCTTTCATCCAATCATCTGACCGTCGGAGTTTTTTTGGCTTTTTTTACTAAATGCCTTCTATCTCTCTTTTGTGTATACAATATCACACACCATTTTTCAGGACGCTCCTTCTCTTTTTTATATATTATATATATATTTAATAAAAAATAAAATGTCTCATACCACAACTTAATACATTCTTATCTTGATGTGTCGAGTATTTTTTCTATCTTTTTTTGAGATTTTTTTTTCAAAATCATTTAATTAATAAATACTTTTTCCCCTCCCCTTACTATATTTTTTATTTTTTTTAAACTAACCTTTTTGTTGTGATGGTGATTATCGCTACAACTAAATTAAAAAAAAAAGAGATGGGCGATTGTCGTTTCTCTCTTAAGGGGTTTTGTGATATAATTTGACTATTTATATATAGTACGTTATAAGAATGTATAAAAAAAATTTATATTTTAATATTAGATAATGTAGGAGAATGTGATAAAGAGATAGATTGTTGGCCGAAGAGTGAACACTTTATTTTGTCCATTTTAATACAATGATACTATTTACTTTTTTTATCCTATTGTGAATAGTTTTTTATGTTTAATATTGAAGATTATAGTATATGTTTAAATTTGGGAAGACAAATCGAGAAACGTTATTCATAAAAAATAGACCAGATAGTGATAGAAAATATATAATTGAGTAATGACAAAAAGAATAAAAATTTTTTTTGGAAAAATTTGTTCAAGATGTAGTTTTTTAAAAGATATTTAAATGTGTCTCTTTTTTTATTACAAAAAATTTTTTAAAATGATTTTAGATGGATCTTTTTTCATTACATTTAACATTTTTTTTGGTTGTTATTTCTATATCAACAATTATGGGTACTAGCTTTTCTTTATATAAAATTACCTCCAACTATTATAAAAAATGTAGTTAATAACACAATATATAAAATACAACCAGTCTTTTAACTGCCTCAATCTTTTTCTCTTTTCTTGGGGTTGTGAAATAAAGAATATTTGATAATATTTTATTTCCATACAGGTTATCTTTGTTAACCGTATACCTATATGAGGTGATAAAAATATTTTTAATTTTATATGTATAAAATGTTTTTTGTATATTCACTTTATTATTTTTATCTTTTCTTTACAAATACAATTAATTTATTTCAAAAAAGTTTATTTTTCTTTTATTTTAAGTATGATGGATGTTCTTAAGACAAACATGTCCTTTTATTTTAGCACCTAACGATTTTTACTGTGTTATTTGTAAAATTTTATACTGATAGACGTTTAATTTGCATCAATGATTAACTTAATAAATAAAAAGAGAATATTTTTCTCTTTTCATCAGTTTCTTTTTTATTAGTGGTATGTGTAAAATATTTATTTTTATTTTATATATTTATTGCATATATGTACCAAATAAATACATATACTCAGGACAACTACTTTCATTTATAAACAAAAAAATAAATACATTGTCCCTTTCTCAAGATTTTTTTTTGAGTTGCGCAAAAAAAAACTTGGTCTGATAAGCGTCTTTAAGTGTAAAAAACATATTCTTGTTTTTTTAGTCTAACTCTTAAATTCTTTTTTTTTCTTATCTTCAGTCATTTAATCAAATTTTTTTCTTCTTTTCCCAACCTCCTTCTTTTTAGTATCTTTTACTTTTTCTCATTAATTATTTCTAAATAGTCAAAAAAAGTCTTCTTTTAATACATTATGTTTTGAAAAACTATGAGAAGTAATTTGAATTTTTTATATTTTTTTGTTATACTTTTTCTTATTCATTTATCAAACTCCCAAAACTCTTATTTCCTATCTCTTATCATTGTGTTTCTTTTTATAGAAAAAAAATGGAAAGTTGTAAATCTAAATAAAAAAACAAAATATATTTAAAGTTTAATGTTTTCTGTCTTTTCTTTTTATGTAAAAAATGATTTTAATTTATCACTCTCTCTTTCATATAAAATAAATATATATATATATATATGTATATACGTATCTAAATAAAAATAGCTAATATTTTAATATTGTCAAGACATTTTGTTATATACATCTATTCCTATCACATGTTACTCTTTCAACTAATCATCTTACATCATTTATTTATCAATAGCCTTCAGTTTGCTCTTTTATCATTCTTCAATATATGTAAAAATAAAGATACATTAAAACCTCTCTAAACAATTTTTCTCTCATAACGTATAACATTTTTTTTCCAAAATATATATGATATTGTATTTCACATTATTTAACATATATTTTCCTGTATCTTAATATAGAGTGATGCGCAAAAAAAAGAGTTATATATTCTTTTTTATCGTTTTTTTTATTAAAACATATGATTTTTTTTAGCCCTACTAACAGTCATTATATCACATATCATAAAACATATACATACACATAAAACATACTCTAACTAACCATTCACCTATATATCTCTTTTTATATCTACTTTCTCCCTTATTTTTTTTTTAAATATCAAACAACCAAATAACTCTTTTTTTTACGACAATTGTTAACTTTCCTTTTATCAATACGATATATACAACTCTTTTTTTATAAAATATAATTTTTAATACTTTTTTTCATTAAAGTACCAACTATTTATTGCTTTTACTACCTCAAATATTGTTGGAAAACTTCTACCTCATTATTTTACAAATACTTCAACAATTATTACTATTATTAATAATAATCTTAAAGTAATTTTCAAAAGCTATTATACCTTTAAATCTTAAGTACTACAACTTTAAAAAAATACTTTAATAATTTTTATAAACAACTAATAATAATATTCAAAGAAAGTATTTTTCTTCTTCTATAATTGGATAAGAAGTAAAAATCACATTTATCAATTGGAATTTCCAAAATACAAAGAATCATTTTATTCATACTAATATATAATTCAAGTGAATGATTAAAAAAATCTCCTAAAATTAATGTGTTAATTGAAAATTATTTTATGAAATTTTTTATTTTATTAATTAATTATTCAAGTATCACATTAGAGAGAAAATTTTGTACATCTAAGTGTGTATCTGGAAGGAAATCTCTTTCTAACCTTTTTAATGAAAAATTACCTATTATTATATGTGAATAATCAATTTTTATTATCAACATATATCTACCTCTAAAATATAAATTCAATCTTTAAATTAGCAATCTTTAAACTAACGACTATTTAGTGAACCACTCAATTAAATATTATTCATTTCAAAATTGATATCTAATTATATAACTTAATTTACACTTAGAAAAAAGGAAATTAAAATCTAGAAAGTGAATATAAAAATAAAATTTGTTAACAATAGAAAATAGAAACTGATAATATTATATTGATATTTTTTGATAAGATATTAGATATCATAATTATCTATTCTAATACTTAATAATAGATATTCTATAGAAAGAGAAGAATTATTCATATTTCTACATTCGCCATCTTAAATCTCTTTATATCTTTTGTTGGGAATCTATAAAGAAAAAAAAACAAAAAAATTATTATCAACCCCTCATTATAATATATATTATTCTAAAATATTATTAATATAAATTAAGAAAAAATCATTGAAAAATGAATACGTCTATAGTATCGGATGACTTTTCTCTGGAACCAGAGATTCGAGGTCGTTGTTATACTTGGCCTATGCCACACGTAATTTCACCTATTAATGAGATGGATCCTGAAATAGATGATTGTCCATCATCAATAACAAGTTTTGTAACCTATCTTCATCATCAAACACCAGATACACCAATGACAGGATATAATTTATCTGGTGACATGATAAGTAATTATGGTAGTAATCATAGTATAGCAACATCATGTTCAATACATAATGGTAGTTCTAATTCTGTTGATGGTGTTAATACCAACATTAATGTTGGTAGTAATAATCAACCGACAACAATTTTAGAACACCATCAAATGCCAATGAAGAAAAAAAGAATAAGAAAAAGAAATCCCGATGCTGTATCACAAAAGAAACCCAATCCTTGGGGTGAAGAAAGTTACTCTGATCTTATTGCAAAGGCTTTAGAATGTGCTCCAGAAAAAAGAATGAAATTAAATGAAATTTATCAGTGGTTCTCTGAAAATATACCCTATTTTAATGATAGATCTTCACAAGAAGAAGCTGCCGGATGGAAGGTATCTATTTTAACATTTCCCTATTTTTGGGAAAAAATTTTTTTCTTATTCCTTCTTTGAGAATTGTGACTTTTTAAAAAATTTTAAATATTTAAAACTAAAAAAAACATTTTTTATAACAAAATTAATAATCTATATTCTCTGATTTTTAGAATTCCATTAGACATAACCTATCTCTTCATAATCGTTTTATGCGTATTCAAAATGAAGGTGCAGGAAAGTCTTCATGGTGGGTTATAAATCCAGATGCTAAAAATGGAAGAAGTCAACGTAGACAACGTGACAGAAGTAACACTATTGACAATTCTAAGCCAACTATTGATAAGAAAAGACGTGGAGCTAAAAAGAAGAGTGAACATTTAAATGTCATGGGTCTACGGACTTCTGTTCAAAGTGGATTGAATAATTCATTGTATGGTTCAACTACATCAAGTTTAACACATGAAACTTTCAACCAAGATCAAGATGACCTTATGAGTGCCAATACATTTGATTCTTTCACGTATGTTATCCTTTTAATTTTATTAGTAATTTAATATTTATTTTTCAGCGGCTTCCGTCAACGTGCCGAATCTAATTTAAGTGTCCAAGGAAATGTTAATGGGGTATCCCCAACATTGGATGCATTTGATGAATATGATACTTACCCTTGTTACGATATGTCTACAACCAACAATGGATCTCAAGTTGGTGATATACTTGATCGAACAAATCAAATGCAATTAGGTGATGGTGGAATGGATCCAAATGGATATCGTATGAATATGGGTACTGGGATGATAAATAGTTCTATGAAACCAATTAAAGAAATTATAAAGCCTGGTGAAATGACACATCAACCTCCTCCATCATACCATGAATTGAATAGTGTACGCAATGGTACATCAATGCAACAATCACCTCTATTACGTACACAATTAAATGGACCAATTGATAAAAATTCACCATCATCAATGCCTCCAAATGGTAATAATCCAATGTCACCTAATGGTGGTTATTATAATCCGCAATATAGTGGTCAAATGGTTCACCAACAAATGTGGATGTCATCACCAATGGCTCAACCACCACCAGCTCATATGTCTGGGCATATGATGCAGCACAATACCATGAATCAACTTCCGCATCATCAAATGCAGCAAATGAATCAGATGCAGGGAAATAATATGTTAAGTTGTGGAGCTCAATCTGGTAATGAGTTACCACAAGATCTTCAAAATCTGAATATGCTTGAAACAACTCAAATGACAGAAATGGACTTTGAGTCAATAATGCGCCATGAAATATCTATAAATAGTAATGCTCCAATTAACTTTGATCTGTAGATATGTTATAATATCACAAATATTATATAATATATAAATATATTATGATAGAAGAGATTCCTAAAGTTGTGAAAAAGCCATTATATTTACAAAAATTCAAAAGTTGTAATAATAATTTATCCATTCCCGATGATAAGGACGCATTATGATTGTATTCATATTTAGTATAAAGAATAAGAATTATAATTCTATAATCGTCAATTGATCAATTTAATCAAGAAAATCTCCATCTTTCCTGGCGTATATCATTCTTTCCACCAACCTGCCGGTCTCGTATATAAATACTATTTGTATCAACATTTATAGATTTCTTATTTTTATTAATATATATATATCGTCCAACTATAAAATATATTTTGGATAATACCATTTTGCTACCATCATATCATCAAAATACAATTTTTTTTATACGTAAAAATGATATAAGGCAAAACTTTCCACCTCAATTTTTTAAAATTCTGATAATTCATTTTTATATATAAATTTTTTTTTTGTTTTTTGTTTAATAATTATTTTTGATGGTAGCAGGTATAGGAAAAAGAATATATTTTTATCTCTTTAATATTTTTTTTCAATTTGTAATTAGAATTCCAAATTACTGTTATTAGACAATATAATATTATTTCATTAAAAAACACTTTTTTTATATTCATTTGCACTATTATGTATAAATTTATTAAATTAAAGTAACATATGTAATTATGGTTTTATACTCTTCAGACAAAACTTTCTTTAATCAATCATCCTCATCCTTCTACAGGTATATTATTTACTTGTCAACATCTCCTTCAAAATTTCATTTTCTACAACATACTCTCTCTTTTGCTAAAACAAAAATCTTTTTCTTAATGTATTATTATAATTATTTTTTATCATTTCATAAAGTTATCTATTAATTTTTATGATACTGTTCAAAATATTCTGTTACTAAATTGTATATTAACATTTTTATACAAATTAAGATTATAAGGCAAAATAAAAATATTTATAAGAGGAGAGAGAGAATGTACTAGTGGTTAATTTAATGGTAAATCTTTATAATACTTTTAAGAAATATATCTTTGTATTATTAAACTAGATTATCTATTCATAGAAAGTAAAAAATGAACTGATTATAGGAATGATTTATCAGAGAAAAAAATATTTTTACTGTTTTTTTTACTGTTTATTTTATCTGAATTATATATACCCTTTTAAATATTTAAGAAAAAAAGTATACATTAAGAAATGTGAAGGATTTTTAAAATATTTTGATATGATTCTTATATTTATAAATGTGATGTACCAAAGAAAGCACGAATAAATAATATTTCGTTTCTCCTAAATGGATATAGTAAAATTTACATTTTCTAGCATTACAAAGCAAATGTTTTTCGTGAGGTGTCTTAATTATACTGAGAAGTTGTCTTAAAAAAAAGTTTATTGTAGATTTTGAGAAAAGTCCATTGCAAATAAATAAAGTATAATCATTATTTGAACATTTATAGTTTAATACAAAATAAAAGTATATAGTTGGATGTCTATAATTCTTTGGAAAGAAAAACAAACGATTTTAAATTGTCTTTGTAGATTTTACTAGATACATTGAAATTCTAATTATTGAAATAATTTGAAGTAGTCGTTCAAATTTTGTCGTAGGGTATCAAATTCAGTACCAATTTTTCCAATACGTATATAAAAATTTTTTAAAAAACATTCTATGAGTTAATCCAATTAATTGATTTATTATATCATCATCACTGATTTTCGCCGCCGATTTCTCAAAAATAATCATCAAAAATATATCATTTTATGTTCAATAAGTTTATTGTCTTCATTATTACTAAGCACATCATCCATAGAATCACAGTTTAAGCTTCGTCAATCTATAAACTTTTGAATAAGATAAAAAGAGTAATAAAATTAACGTTTAAATAACACAAGGTGACCAGCCAAATCTTTCCTACGACAATATTTGTGAGCCTATCTTCAATATAAGAGTACCATTATTATACCAGTAACTAAATTTTCATTAATCGGTACTTGAGATATTAGGGTATTTTTAGATTATTTTGATGTAAAAATATGTGATCTGATAAGTTGAGAATGATTAATTTGTAAATCATACAAAAAACATTATATATATTTTATTAATTTAAGAAATCAAACTTGTATTGTTTTGGAGTAATGTGTTTAACATTATTTGCATTTGGTGAGCTTTGTTTGCCACCCTGTATATATTGTTTTAATGAATATACAAATTTATTAAGTCAAATATTTCTATCAGAAGTAAAAGCGTTGTCTATATTTGTTTTATAACATTTCATATATAACTTAACGTTATTAAATTTATCTACCATAACAACAAGAATTTCATATGGCAGTGAGGGAAAAATAACTTCATCAAAATTACATTCCATTCCATGAATTTGCCACTCAATTGGTTTTGCCTTTATCAAATTGTGCTATTGAGTCATCACTTTTTTGAAGCTTTCTTCAAATAAAATTTTTATTTTATTGAAACCATCAGAAGTACAAATAAACAGACTATTTTAATTTTGTCTATATTTTATGTGACAAAATTTGCTATTGTACCATTTAATGATTTCATTATTTTTATGGTAAAAGTTAGTTAGCATAGTTAATATATCAAGAATATTCACTTGATTATCTCCAAGGTTAATCAAAGTTATTACTAAAATAAAAGTTTGTTATGATACAGTATATCCATCATTTATATATATATTTTTATTGTTTTTTAAGTCATCTTACTTAAATATATAAAAAAAAGATTCAAAATAATCTTCATTCCTCATTATGACTAATCTTCAATAATATTGATAACATATAATAACTTTGTCATACTTTCAATTCTTCGTTCGTTCTAATATTTTTCTCCACTTTATAGACAAAGAAGTTGAAAATATTTTAGATCAAAGATGTGAAGGTTTTTTGTTAATTTAATCCCAATATTAAAGTTTTTAAGAAAAATTGTTCATTTCGTTAAATAAAAGTTAATTTTCAATACATTATTTTCTTAAAACAAAGTCTAAAATAATTAAAAAAAGAAGAAGTCCACAAAGGCAAATAATACATGTAATTAGACTAGAAAGAAGTATTTTATATCCTCTCGATAATTGTGATCTAAAACTTTTCTTAAGATCTATGTCATTCCAAAACGAATCATCATTATGTATAGAATCATTTGGATTTGTTAAACTATTCCACATTGCATGTACTAAATTAGGTTATTTAAAAGTTACAAATAAAAACTTACATTTGTATCCATCACCATTTGAATACCTTTTAAGTTGACAATTTGTTAATAGTTCAATTTTTACATCGGGTTTATCTACAATTAAGAATGTATCATTGTTTCTATCCATAATTAATAAATATTAATTTATAATTACAAAATATATTATTGAATATTTTAATAATTACATTTACATATTTACTCTATAAAATTCATTTTTTTTATTATTAAGTAATGAATTATTTATTTATTTTTTCTACATTAATTAACATTTAATTTAAGGGATATTTATCAATTTACACTTTATTAATAAAATTATTAGTCATTATTATTTTAATTGTTTGTCCAATTTTATTATATAAATAATTTCATAGAGAATAAATAAAAATTAATAAGAATATTAAATACATACTGTCTAGACAAAAATGAAAAAATAATTTGTTTTGCTGTATAATTGTTTATTTAACTCATAATGTAATTTTAATGTTATTTATTAAAAAAATTATCTTTTTTTTTCCTTTTCAAGTTTTAGTTGATTCATTCTTTGAATTTTACGCCTTACTTCAGATAATGGACGTCTTCCAAATTGGAAATTATTTTTTGAACCAAACTAAAAAGAGAAAATATAAGTAAAATTTCTATTAAAAAAGCCCTTACCATTTCAAAATGTGTAGCTTCATCACTATCCAATACTAGTGTGTAATTAATAACAAGAGAAAGAAGATATATAGATAAAAGAAAGAGTGCAAAGCATACTCCTCCACCAGTATAATCTAAGAGAACCAAAGACTGAATAGGCATTCTATGAAAAGTTAAAATAAAAACATTTAAGAATTATTTTATATTTATATATGTTCGATTTGATAAATAAAATTTAACAACCTTCTACTAGTAACATAAAATCTTAATGTAACTTCTATCTAAGAATCATTTTTATGATGAATTTTATAACTTTATTAACCTTAAAACATGAATTTCTATACAATTACCAGTTTTCGTAGGAGTAACAATCATTTTCCTAGGCAACAATGTACTTTTAAAAAAATAATAGAAACTAAAATTGATATTGACAGTGATTTTATATATCAGTCTTACTCATAATTATTACAATATCTATCAGTATTAAATAAAAGGCTCAATGATAAATTAAAACGGAAGTATATAATAAATTTTACTTTATAAACTATTTTCATGTATTTGATTGAAAGGTATAATTAAAGTATTTCTCCATCTATTATTGGTTGATTTTTTTAGTTATATATCATAATTTTTTAATATTAAATTGATATTAAAAAAGAATTAAAAATATTCACATAAAAACTGTAATATTACTTATAGAATTTTTTGATATTTTCATATTATATTTTGACCTCGCAAAATAATAATGGGAATGATTTTAATGTATTTATATTATTATTAAGCTGAGAAGCATATTCATAAAACTATTATTAAATAATTAACAATAGAAAAGCTTATTTTTAAAAAATTTATAATAATTTAATCAAAGGCATTTAACGATAAACGAAATAAATTTATTCCAATTCATTTTTCATTAAATCAATGTTCGTCCGTTTACTATTTATATAGAGTTTTATAAAGGATAGTAATTCGTTGTCATGAAGGAACTCAATACGCTTATTTCATTTCGAAAAGTTTGAAGAAAGTTTAAAGAAATTCAAATAAAGTTGAAATCGAATATGTTTAAATGTGATTATTAGTATTATATACTTTTGTGATACAATTAAAAGTCCCAATAATAGCTTTATAGCTAATAAAAAATGAGGTAATTGTTTTATTTATTATTAAATTAAAGTTGGAAATTAAATTAATTAAAGAAACGTGAAAGAAAAAAGATGATATCAACTAATTTTTATCTGTAATTTGGTGGTAGAATATATTAATCCATTTTCATAATACAAATATAAATACCCATTATGAAAACTTCAAAGCGGTAATTAAGAATAATGATATCAATGTAAGTGTATTTTATTATTTAAAGCTTACCTAATAATGACATTTATATTTAATAATTTTCTGCTCGATTTACAGTTATAACGCAATAGTATCAATTTTTATTTAAAAATAACCATCGTTAAAATGTAATCTAAAATCGCAGAATTTTTTGTAAATACTTTTTTAAAAATAGATTTTTGAAATTTAATCTTTATAAAAGTTATAAATAATCAAATTTTTTAGATCGAATTTTTCATTTTGTTTATGTTTAGATATTCATACTAAATATCACATCTTTTGTAAAATGAGAAATTATATTCTAAAAGAATATTTTAATGTTTATATAATGATTGGTCAAGATCAATAGATCAAAACTTTACATATGGTAATCTTGTTATTATCTAAAGATGGCTGGGAATAAACTACAAATATTTAATTATTATTTTAAACAATTAAATAATTTTTCTTTTTCAAAATATAAACATTTTATGATATCGAATGTAACGAAGTGCTTTAATTTTTGAATAGAATAATTATGTTTTGAAATTTTAAGTACAACTTAGAAACCGAAATACAGAAAGTGAATATAAAACAGAAGAATAAATGGTAGAAAGTCACAAAGTATTATACATTAATATATATTATTATAATTCTTATTTTTTATATGTTGGCAAACTTTTTGACCTCATTTATTAATTATTTATCTAATAATTAAAAGTTCAAAATAAAGATTTAGTTAGATAATTGTGCATTATTGATGCTTTTTAATGTCCAAATTAACATTATTTATCACTAACCCTTAGTTAGATAAATTGAAATAATAATCTACTGATAACAAAAAAGGCATGTATTAAGATAAGAAATTAAAAATAAAATTATATTTGTTTATTTCATCATAAAAGATAAGGTTACTTTAAAAGGGATAGTTATTTAAAAGTATTGTTGATTACAGATACTAACTACGGTCAAATTTCAGATTTTTATAAACTTTTCCTAATATATATTGGTAACTAAATTTGTTAGATAAATTTAGTCTTCATAACCCAAAATGATAAAAGACAAAATGCTAATTTTCATTTTACTACTTTTAACAGTAACGATATCAAATATAATTGGAGGACCTGTATGTTTTATTTTTTTTATTCAATTTTTATATAATGTTTATATTTATAGATTTCAAATAATGAAGAACATTCAAGATATGTTAGATCAGAGAAAACTTATGATGCTTGGATGACTGATGAGCAAATTGCAGATATTGGAAATATGAAATCTTCTGGAAAATCCGTTATTGAAATAAAAAATAAAGTTCTTTCATATTTTAACCAGCTTTCAGATGAGCAAAAAAAACCATGGAATCGTCACTATAAAAAAATGTGCGTTAGTTGGATAAAAGATGTTTGCTCTGATGAAGAACAAAAAGAATTAAAAGATTTTTGGGAGAAAAAGAATACAGAAAAGTTAGAGGAAAAGTTTGCTGAATATGTAAATAGACTTCCAGATGAAAAGAAAGAAATGGTTGTAGCATGGAAAGATGAATGCAAGAAATTATGGGAAGATGATAGTATTGAATATAAAAATACTAAACGTCGTGATACTCATCATGTATCTGGTCAAAAATTAGAAGAAACATATAATTCAAATAATGATCTCTATCATAATCATAATGATGAACATAGAGACCATCACAATCACCAACACGTAAAAAGGCATACACAAGGTGATTGGAAATCTTTTGTTAGCGAACATTTAGCATGGTTAACAGATGAACAAAAAAGTGAAATTGAAGAAATGAAAGTAAGTGAAGCTAGTAAAGAATCTATTGCAAACAAAATTTTATTCTTTTTTAATAAAGTATCTGAAGATAAACGGGAGGAAGCTGCTAACTCATTAAAAATCGCTTGTAAAGAATTATATACTAATATTTTTGGAGAGGAAGTTGTAAATAAATTAAGAGAATTAAAAGAGAGTGGTGCAAGCTACGAGGAACTTGAGTCTAAATTTGAAGGATTTGTAAAGAATGTTGATGATGAAAAAAAAATTGATGAATTGAAATCTTACAATATCGCATGTAAACAACTTATTCAAGAATATAGAAAGAAGAGAGACACACATCAACATACTGATTTTGAATCTTTTGCAAAAGAACATTTATTTTGGCTAAGTGAAGAGCAATTACAGAATGTAAAAAACATGAAAAATGACGGTTCAGATAAATCTGAAATTGTCAAAGAAATTATGAATTACTTTGATGGTATTGAAGATGAAAATAAAAAATCAATAGCTTTAGAATCATTAAAAAGCGCTTGTCGTGAAGTATTAACTAGTATTTTCGGAATGGACAAAGCTAGAGAAGTTAAAACAATGAAAGAACAAGGATTAACTCATGAAGAAATTGCTGAAACAGTTGAAAGATGGAAAAAAGATATAACGGATCCTGAAAAAATAAATAAACTTAATACTTACTCATCAACATGTACAATGTTGTTTAAAAAGAAATTATCTAAAAGACATATTCACGGTCAATTTGAAAGTTTCATTTCTCAACACTTAGGATTTTTAAATGATGATCAAAAAAATGTCCTCAGACAAATGAAAGTTGATGGGGTATCTAGACATGATATTGCTAAAAAAATTTTTGCTTTTTACCAAGAAACTTTTGGTGGAGTAAAAAAGCAAGCATATGAACAATTAAAAGCTTTATGCTCTGAAATAATTGGAGATGTTTTTGGTGAAGAAACATTATTAAATTTACGAGAAATGCACGATAGTGGAATGACTTATTCTGAAATAGAACAAAATGTTCAAGGAAAAATAAATTCATTAACTGATGATCACAAAATTGAAAAGATAAAAGCATATGCACCAATTTGTCGTGGTATATACAAAACAGTTCCCCCTAAACGTTTTAAGAAAAATGCTTCTGTTAAAACATGCCCTGACATGAAACAAATAATAGAGAATAGTAATTCATGGCTTGATGAAAAAGACAGAAATATTATTAATGATTTGCAAAGTAAGGATTTCCATAGTTCAAGAATGGGAATAAAATACATATTAGCATTCAGTAAAGCCGTTGGTGAACAAAAAATAAAAGCTACAAAACTTTTACGAGCTCAATGTGATGAGTTATTGAAAAGAGAAGTAGGGGAAAAGGAATTCAATGAATTAAATGAAATGATTGAAAATAACAAAAGTGCCGATGATATTGCAGTTAAATTTTTAGATTTAGTTTACTTAAGTAAGGATGAAAATTCATGTACTTGGGGAAATCTTGTAATGTTATGTAGACAAACTTATATATCAGTTAGTAATCTTATGAAAGAAGGATTATCCACAAGACAAAAAAGACATCCACATAGTGATTTTGACGACTTTGCAGACCATCATTTAACTTGGTTAACCAGTGATCAACTAAGCGAAATTAAGAAAATGATAGCAGACGGAAATGATAAAAAAGTAATAGGAGACAAAATTATGGATTTTTATGATCTTCTTGAGGATGAAAATAAAGCTAAAGCAACAAAAGATTTAAAACTAGCTTGTTCAGAAATTTTTGAAGAAATATTTGGATTGGAGGCTAAAAATACTATTACAGAAATGAAATCATCTGGTAAAAGCTTTGAAGAAATTGGTCAAAAGGTTGCTGAATACGAAAGGCAACTTGATGATGAAGAAAAAAAAATTAAATTTAACGCAATAAAACCTTCATGTAAACGTATTGCTATGATTGAAGAAATGAAAAAAAAAAGAAAACGTCATGATAATGATAATGATGTTAACTCTTTTATTAAAGATCATTTAGCCTGGTTAACACCAGAACAACTTGAAACAATAAAATCAATAGCAACTGATCCTTCGAAAAAAAAAGAACTTTCAGATAAAGTTATGGAGTTTTACAAAGAAACAGCAGGGGAAACTAAGACCGAAGCAACAAATAAATTGGCCAGTGCTTGTAGAGAATTATTTAGAAAAATAGCTGGTGATGAAGCTGCAGATGAAATGCAAAAATTAAAAGAATCTGGAGCAACATTTGATGAACTTGAAGAAAAAGGAAATCAACTTATTTCTTCCATAACCAACGAATCAGACAAAGAAAAAATGAACCTTTACGGTCCAAACTGTAAAGTGATCTTTAAAGAACTTCAACGTAAAAAAAGACATGTACATGGTAATTATAAATCATTCATTGAAGAGCATCTTAATTGGTTAACAAGTGACCAACTTAAAGAACTTAATGATCTTAGAGAAGAAGGCAAGTGTATTAAACATCAAGCTCAAAAAGTTGAAGAATTTTATGATTCAGCACAAGGAGAAATAAAGTTCCTAGCCAAAAAAAGTTTAGAAATGGCATGCCGTGAAGCATATAGTGAATTATTTACTGAAGATATTACAAATGAAATTAAGAAAATGAAGGAAGAAAATGCTTCATTCGAAGAGATGGAGAAAAAATATGAGGAATATATTGTAAATATGGAAGATAAAGATAAAAAATTCAAAGCTGAAGCATACTCATCTATTTGTAAAAAAGTTTTAAAAAATTCTTTTAATGAAAGACTTAGAAGACATATTGATGGTGATTTTGATTCTTTTGCTTCTGAACATTTAAGTTGGATGTCTTCAGAACAACTAGATAAATTAAAATCATTAAAAGAAGCTGGAAAATCTGATGCTGATATTGGAAAAGAAGTTTATGATATTTACAAAACTTTATCTGGTGAAGAAAAAAATAAAGCAACAATTGCTTTATCCTCAGCATGTAAGGAAATGTTTTCTAAACTTTTAGGACCAGAAGCAACTTCTGAACTACAAAAACTTCACGATGAAGGAGCAAGTCTTGAAACCATTTCTGCTAAAGCATTGGAATTTGAAAATAAAATTACTGATGATTTTATAAAACAAAAGCTTGAAGCATATAGACCAGGGTGCAGAGATTTGTATATTGAACATAAGAAAATTATGTCTTAAAAATAATTAAATTAACTAAAATTAATGTTTAAATGTTTCAACTATAAACGTTCAATTTTATTATATTAAAGTGAATAAAATCATTTAAAAATATGTATATAATTATTAAGAAATCATAAAATTGTAATGTTATATAGTTAGTTATAGATATTATCGTCACTTGGCCTATTATATCAATCATTTTATTGCTTTTCATCAATATAGTTCATCCAATGTTTATATTTGTTCATATCTGATTGAGCATTCTTTTTCTTTTCTAAAGCTTTTACAACTTCTCCTACAAATTCATTGCCACCACCTTCCTTGTTATTGATATATTTCTCAAAATTTTCTGGTTCAACATTTAATAATATTTCAGTCTTCCCTGGCATTGTTGCTGAATATGTTATTGTTTTTTCAGGAGAAGTTTTCTTTTCATAAGATTTTTTCTTCTTTTTTGTACCCGATTTATGTTTCTCGTTTTTTACTGACTTTGTTGAATTACAACAAAATATTGAGAAAACAAAAAAAGCAAAGTATTGTTTTATTAAAAATGAAACAAATAGTACTATATGTTTGTTCATTAAAATATATTTTTTCGGGAATAGAAATAATAGTATTTGAAAACATATCAATATATCCTTCCCTATATGTATTAAACTGCCTTTCAAATTTTAATAAATAATAATTTTAAAGATTTTAACATAATTGTAATTTTAATCATTATTCGAAATTTTCATGCAAAAATTGTATAATCATTTTTTTATAAAATAATTTAAAAAAAGGCATTGAAATTTATATATGGAGTTTATGAGAAAATACTTTCCTTGGTTGAACAATTTTAACGTTTTCCACTTTGCGTACTTTTATATCATATTTAAAAAGGAGCAATAAAATTTGATAAGAATTTAAAGTATTATAGTTGGACTAGAAATTAACATATGTATAGAAATTTACATTATGATTCTATTTTTAAAATAATTAAAATCCCTAAAAGAGGATAAAAAAATCAAGTTAAAACCAAAGTGTTACAGATGATGACACTCTAATTGAAGATAATACTAACAAATTAATGTTTCTTGTAACTATAATTGACATTTAAACAGTTATTTATGAGTTTTTAAATAATAATATACAATTTCTACAGAAAGAAACCCTTTAAAATAACTAATTAAGCAAAATAATAAAATTTCCTTTGTAAAATACTAAGTTTAATAGTCAAACCTAAATAAAAATCATTAAATTTCATTATTAAACAATTGAGAAAGTTAATATCTCATTTTGTAGTAAAGAATTTCCTCTATATAAATTTAGTGATCAATGTTCCTAAGTGGTCAATTAATTAAAATATGAAATAATAAAAAACAATGAAAACATTTTTGACATCACTTGACCCCAAATTTCACACTTATCATGAAAATAATACTTAATTTGTATAATTTTGTTTATTAAGAATTTACTCGCATTTAGAAAATATTGACATTTTATCACACTATCTTGAATATATAATAAAGTTCTTTTTAAAAAACAATGTTATTGCATCTTTA
The DNA here is from genome assembly GCA_963280985.1 of Strongyloides venezuelensis. Classification (NCBI taxonomy): domain Eukaryota; kingdom Metazoa; phylum Nematoda; class Chromadorea; order Rhabditida; family Strongyloididae; genus Strongyloides; species Strongyloides venezuelensis. The sequence goes on along the minus strand of CAUJLX010000001.1, from coordinate 5,389,588 downwards.
TTTTGTAAACACTTATTGAATAAAAGAAATATGTTGTAAGAGTCTTATGGAATTAAATCGTTACGTATTTTTTTTTCTATATAATTATAAATACGATAACTATCAAATATGTATATTATTTAGTTACAAGTTTAATCAAGAATAATTTGTCTATTATTATTGAAAATTAGTTAAAATTTAGTTTTTTGTGAAATAGAAAATAATAACAATAAATTTATTACTAGAAACCTCCAAAGAAAATCATTTTTTAATCTAAAGTCCTTTATTATATCTGACAACAGTAATTGATTTAGAATGTTTTGAAATTTTCTCCTGTAGTTCTGGTTCCAATGACGAGACATAAATTTCCCCATTTTGAGGGAAAACACTACATCCTATAGGAGCAGAAATAGATAGAATAACAAAAGTTAAAAAACATTGGATTGGTCCTGACACCCATCTGTTATGATTATAAAACTTGGTTTTTGAAATAATATCCATAATTACCGGTGATAATAACATATATGGTGCTGCCATTAAAATACGACTTAAAACTACCGTTCCTATAGCCCATTTAGCTGCAACAGTAGACCTCCCTAATATAACATTGTTTTCATCTTTAACAGCAATACCTTCAATAAATTCACGTTGCCTCATAATCGGTATATTTGTACTCATTGCAATCGATGAAGCTATAAATGGAACAAATCTATTAATCAAAGATGGTAATTTCATATTCCCAACGACATGGTTTAAAGATAAAGCTGTTCCAACACCAACGGTTGTAGCACAAGCAAAAGCAGTCATTAAGCGGACATCATCACCGCTGCCAGCTTTTCCTGATCTATTGCAATAATTTAACATAGCTCCATGTGCTTGATTAAGATAATGCCAAAAGAATACAGCATAAGGATTTTTATAAAAAGTTAACATGCCTCCTTTTATAAAAGAATTACATGGTGCTTGAGCACTCATACGTCCAAGAACAAATGTTTTCTCTCCTGTTTCAGGGTGGTATGCAGAATCATAATGTCGTTTAGCTGTCCATATTTCGTCTACAGTCATATTAGGATCAAATTTACCATTTTTATAGTCCAATACAGTCTTTCTACACTGTTCTAAGTAACCGCTAGAAAATGTTAAGAAAAATGGATTTATAATTCCAAAGAACCTTTTTAACCTTCCAGTGAATGTTGATTGATCAAAACGTGGTTGTGAAAGGTCGAGAGGACTAGACAATTGACTGATTTTAAGATTTCCTTGTTCATCTGTTAAAAATTTAGTTATAATTGGCATTGTATTAGTAAAAAGTGATAGAAAGTTGATTGGTTAATTGAAAATCTCATACACAATTCCTTATATTTATAAACTATTTTGAGTGGAAATTTTAATTTAAAAAATACTATCAAGGGAAATTTTATTGTAATTTGCAAATTTTCATTAATAAAGACATGAGAAGAAAGAGAATTATTATCAAAAAACATTGTATTGAAAATAAGAACAAATTTATATATATACAAAATTGTAATAAATAAGTCGCTTGAAAACTTCTTAACAACCTCCACGTAATGCTAAGACAAGATGAAGTACAGAACCACCAACAATCTAAATATAATAAAATTAATAAAAATTAAAAAAACGTTACCTTGTACTCAGCAGCAGTCTTATCTTCAGCCATCTGCTTACCAGAAAAAATCAATCTTTGTTGAGCTGGTGGGATTCCTTCTTTCTCCTCAACTTTCTCTTTGATACGATCCACCTTATCAGTTGGTTCAATATCAAGTTCAATTTCTTTACCGGTCAATGTTTTAACTTTAATGAGCATAGCAGAACTGAAATAGTAAAAAAATATTAGTTAATGTTATTTGTAGAAAATAATTCAAAAATAAATGACAAAAAGTTGGAATTATGTTCCAATTGATCATGTTAAAAATAAGTAAAAATTAAGAAATTATTCATCAATTCACCAGCAGCTTTTTCCTTTTTTTTGTCCACTCGGGACTCACATATAAATAGATGTGGAAGAACGTTGACTGGTATCCATAGAATTATTTTATAGTAAAGAAAGGAAAATTGTTTTAGTAAAGAGGAGAAATTTTGTTGTTTTCAAGGCAAACTTACTACGACAAAATAATTTAAAAACAAGTGTTTTTTTTTAAACTTTTAATGACATTAGTAATTGACTCTCAAAACAAACTTGAGAAAATGATAATCTACTATAAAGCAATTTCAAATGCGTAAAAAAGTTGCTCAAAAACAGATTTGAGAGTGCATAGAAAAGTGTAAATTTACATAGTTGTTGTACCTTCAAATATTATTTAATAATTACAACAATAAACATTTATTTTATGAATATTGTTAGAATCATAGGAAAAGATAAAAATCTTTACAAAGTACAAAAGTATTTTCATATTGACCATATTATAACAGATCTTTAATTCTTTGACAGATATAACAAAAAAAATCTAGAACAACATGATACTATATAAACTATCGTATGGAAGAAATCTTAAAAAAATTAACAGCCTTTTTTATACATGTAAAAAAGCCTTTGATGATCACTATTGTTAAATTATCCAATGTAATGTTACATTTAAAAGTATGCTGAACTTATGTAACTTTAAAATGTTACTTTACAATGAATACCTAAAAATTACCATCTTCACTTACTTTAAAAAAATTTTTGTTTAAGTCATTACACATCTATTTGATTAATTAAAATAAAACGTTTTACAACAACAATTTATCTTTATAAGAAGAATATGTCTTTATACTTGTTTTCTCATAATGCAAGAAATTTTTGATATAACAGACACTTTTACAAGTAATATCATTTTTATCAAATCTATATGATTGTAAAATTTTATTGTTAAAAAACTATTGAATTGAATGTTTAGAAAAGATATAAATTTGATAACATTACAAGTAGTTTAAAGAGTTCAAAAAGAATGTATAATAATGATATACTATTAAATGATACAATTTTTGAATCATTTATGTAAACAATCACTATCTGAATAATAAAATATTAAAAAAGCTCTTAGAATGTACTATTAAAAATGACTAATAAACTTTGAAATAATTTATAAATACAGATTTTTTTTAACTTTACAAATAAAAATGAGAAAAAAACATATATTATTAATTTGATCATATTGATGATAAATAAGTATTACGATTGAACACACTTTAATCATGATAAACAATAATAAATGAAATGTTTTAATAATATTTTAGTTATATCAATTATTGCTTATATTACGTACGCTTTCCCAAAAATAGTATCATCATAATTTAAAATGAAGCGGTTTACTTCTGATGGCACAATGACCTTTATTAACTTTTAATTATTTTAAAAAATATTCTCTAGAAGATAATTCATTGATTTTTATTCTTTTACATAATTCTATTATTTTATCTTACCTATTTTTTATCTCCCTCCTTTACAAAACATAATTTTTTTGTCACTTAGCAATTAAATATTGGCCAAGTGCGCGACTTGTTGAATTTTAAAAATACATTTGTATATTGTATATCATTATAACTGTCCGAGTAACAAAGACGTACATATATAAATTTTTCCACTCATATATTACTATTTGACAATCTTGGAGATTAAAAAATCTACGTTGGTTTGACAAGTTTTGTTACCACATTTTTCTATGTGTTTTAATATAATATATTTACACACGCCAATATAATCTACGATGTTATGAGTTTGTTTGTTAATTAAATGGTATTAGGTTAATATTTATTTGAAACTACTTTTTTAGTTAAAGTAACGTTACTAAATAATTCAAATTTATTCTCTATTTATACCTGTTGTATAATTTTTATATTAGTTTGTATCTATTATTCACAATAATGTTCAATGAAGAGAAAATTTATTAGCTTTTTATAAAACTGTTTTGAATGATTTTTGATTTTATATTATTTTATAATTATTTAAAAAATTTTGTTGATTTTATTAATGTTGTATATATTTTATTTTTTGAAAAATGAATTGTGACAATGTTTAAATGAAGGACAGTTAAAGTATATTTTTTTACAGAACAGATTTAAACAATAATTCATTTAATAAAGAAGAAAACAGTATTCTTTTATGATATACTTACCTCAATTGTCTTATTTCTAATTTTGATAGACAGCTGGTAATGATGTTTTGTTGTAAAGTAAAAGTTGTGGTTCTTCTAAACCGGCAAATAAAATCTTTTCTATTAAACTATTATAAGAGCCGCTTAAATTTGTTTCTTAAAATTGGGAATAATGGAACATTTATATGGGTAGGCATATATAGTTGTTTGGACCGGGTGGTTCTGTGCCGTTGTTAAGATACTTTATATGTACTTGAACGACTCTGTGACCGCATGACTCTCTAAATAAATGATATTAAAGAATTGTTAAAATTGATTTGACCTCCTATTATTATTATACTTTGTTAAGGAAATTATTACTATAACAATTTTTGAAATTAACTTTTTGTTAAAGACAGTATAATTATTTGTTAATAGATTAGTTACGCAATTTTAACAAATAGACACAATATGATTTTATCTCTTCTGGTCAAAGATATATATGTATATTAAAAGAATATGTATATATATTTATTATTAATATATAAATGATTGCACTTATTATTCATTCTTTAGTACTTATTATTAATTTTTGACATCTTTAACTAATAATCTTTTATGTGTTGTAAAATTTTATCTTCTTCCTTTAATCCATATGATGGTAGAAAATTTTAATATAAATAAAGATTGTTTTTTATTTAAATATGAATTTTAAAAAACATTAGATTCTGTGTCAAATTTTACACTTTCGGCTAGCTGTAATTTCATTTGTTATGTGATAATTCCAATAAAATATCTAGACATTTGACAAAAATATATTTTAATACTCTTGATTTAGTTTATTTCTTATTAACTAAAAATCAAGTTGTATAAATATCAATAATTAAAATCTGGAATTTTTATAAATTAATTTCTATGAAAAATCATATTTTTTATATAAAGTATTTTGTTTGTGTAAGAATAGATATATTTCAAGGTTCATTATTTTATTTTGTAACATTACTATTTTCTATAATTTTAAATATATAAAGTGTTACAATTCTAATGATTATTATTATATCTCGTTTTACACTTGATCAATCATGAATATGAGCATATTAATAAATTGCCTTTTATATTCATGAATGTTTACAATTTCTTTTTTTAATATCTGCCACCATCTGTATCATCATTTAAAAGATGTGCATATATTTTTATTTCACTAATAGAACTAAAATATAAATATCATTTATCCTTCAGTTAGCCTTGTTTGTAAATTCATACCGACAATCTTATATTTTTATATTATATCTTTGTCCCATTATTTTATATTCTTCTCTTTTTTCATTGAATGATACTTTTTATGTAAACTATTAGAATATCTTTATTTCCTGTGCCACCACTTTGGACAGCTGTTTATTAAAAGTATTAGGGCAAATGAGAAATGCTTATTTAATAACAATAACTTGATCAATATTCTCTTTATTAGGTTTTTATTAATAACTTACTACTATTACTTTTTATTACCTTTACAAAAGAAGTAAAACATTATTATTTTTTACACAAAAAGTGTTAAAGTATCTTTTGTTTAAAATAATTTATACCATTTAACATGAAAGATTATTATTTATTTGTCAAGGTCATTTTTTTCTCAATAATATATATGTATAAAAAGATACTAGATCTATGGGTGGTTTGTGGATTTCTACTAGAAGACTGTTAAAATATTTTCTTCATACGACCTCGTATTTAAAAATCACCATATGTAAAGAAACATCCAATCGAATGGTGACAAATAAATATAACTTTTGTTTTCATTGACTGGTCATTTTCCATATATTTAGTAATTTATTTTAATAGAGAGATATAATGCTTCCAACTATAGGTAATAGTAACAAATTAAAAGGAAAATAAAAATTGAATTTTTTCTCTTGTATTCTCACTAATCTCTAAATATAATTTTGCTAACTTACGTGTTTTTATTTATTTTTTGGTCAATCAATTTTATTGTAGTAATTTAATTTTTCATATAAAGCAACTTTGTATTTAATATTATAAAACTTTAATATAGCTAATAAAATATTAGGATATACTTTTGGGGAGTAAAGTTGTGAATATTTGGTTGTTATTTTTACTAATTAAAAGTTTAAGAGATATAATATGTTGTTTATTTAGCTGTTTTTTGTGAGTGACATTTATTTTAAAAATGCTAACTACTTTTTTATGACATCAACATTATAAATTCAATTATATTTTCAATCTATATTGATGTAATAGCTTTTTTTCTTATTTGTTTTATAAAAAAAACTGTTTCGTCATTTTTATAAAACAATTTGGTTTGTTTACAACTAAAAGTCATGTTAATTTTTTATTTTAACTTTCTTCTAAAAGAGACGCGTCTGTTAGAATATTTTCACATTTATTGTCCGGTAAAAGATAGAAAATAAAAATTGAAAAAGGAAAGCTTATTGATAATACTAGGACATGTATTATAATATTTTATATACTTGAAATTTTAGTTTTTAAAAGAAAATGAATAGCTATATATTTAATAGTATTTTTGAGTAACTCAAAAATCTTATATATAATATTTTCCATGAAGATAAATTTATTTGATATTTATGGTATATATTCATATTTATATACTTTCACTTTCTTCACTATATTTATTCTATGAGGTTATTTATTATACCATATCCATCCAAATATAGATAATATTTTTTAGAAAAAAAATTGAGTTATTTAAAAAAATATATTATCAACAAAAGATGAGGAGAACGATGTAAAGAAATATTCAATTTCGATTTATAGTCTTCTTGTTGAAATATATTATCCTCATTTTAATCTTTGCTCATTTTTTTGACCTACTCCTCGCTTTAACATTTTTGATTTAAAAATATCTTTGTTCACAGCTCTTAGACATATTAATGTTATCTTTTTTATTAATTTGTTTAGTTTGCAGCTTATCACAAATTATATATATAATATGTATATCTATCTAACAGATATTAATCATCCTACCTATGCTTATATTTGATTATTTTAACTCTTTTAATTAAAAATTATAAAGTATCTGATTAATATATTTTAAAGTATTCATAACTTGACTTTTTGGAGTGCTCCACTTTTTGAATAATTGTAATAATTATATAGTCTTTATATATTTATATATATATTTTTAGATATTTATTGAGAAACTTTATAAAATAGTTATTTTGTATTTTTCTCTACAGAAATTTTAATATTTTATTTTTATAAATAATAACAGAAAATTCTAAAGAAGAATTATAGAAATTTAACATAGAAAGAAATATTTTTTATTTATATCTATATTTACAAATAATTTCTGACCACACTTTCAAATAATTTTTTCTACTACTAAAAGAACTTTTATATTTTAATTAATACATTATATTTAAGTATTTTATTTCCATCAAATTACTAAATCATATGTTTCAACTAATTTTCATGTTAAATATTCAATATTCTTTCTTGTGAAATACTTTACAAATTGTTTAAAGAGGAGTTTTTACAATATTAATGTCGCCATCTGCATTAGAACAATCAAATTCAACTTCATTGGTTCGAAGGGCAACAGATATTTTACATGTTTTAAGAGATAAAATTGCATTATTACCTGGTTCCCGAGATCGCCATGATCGTCCTATTATTTTAATTCCAAGTAAAGATTCTTCATATATTGTAAATGGTGATGATATTAGAAATGTATTATTTTATCTACACTCAGTTACCTCATCTTCATCAAAAAATAATGGCTTTCTATTTATTATTGATACAAGAAAAGGAATGAAATCTGATAATGTGAAATTAATATTAAAAATTATTCAAGATCATTTTCCTGGTATAGTGTATGAAGTATTTATAATAAGATCAGATAGTTTTTGGGAAAAGCAAAAATCGACAGGAAAATATAAATTTAAAGTACAAAAGATATCAGTTGAAGAGTTAACAAAATATATTGATGCATCACAGTTACCATCAGAAATTGGTGGTTTTATGAAATATGATCATGAAGAATGGATAGAAAATCGTTTAGAAATAGAAACTGTTATATGGAAAATTTGTGATATTATGTCAGTATTTGATAAATTTAAACAAGAAATGAATAAAGCAGAATTTCCTTTTGATGTCAACTCAGCAGAACAAGCAATTGTTCAACATTCATCAGTATCTAAATTTATACAAGATGCTTCAATGGAACAAATTGATAATGAGATAAAAAAAATTTCACATAAAATAACTGGTGGTAGTATTAATTCTCCAGATGACGGGTATAATTCATCTCTTTCAATATCAGCTATAAATCCAGATCTTGCAGCTGTTATTCCACATCTAGGGAAATTATTAGAAACACTTAGACAAAGTAAAGATGAAATTTTTAGAGAATGGGAACATAGAAGGAAAAATTTAGATCATTGTTATCAATTAAAATTATTTGAACAGGATGCAGAAAAATTATTTGAATGGATACGTAGTCATTATAATTTAACAGTTCAAAGGATGACTGATCTTGGTGAAAATGAAGAAATATCAACAATATATTTACAAGATCATACAGATTTTAAGAAAGCAGCTGAAAATACATATGTTAGTGTAACACATATTTTAACGGTAGCAAAAAGATTAAAAGAACAAGGGCATGTTAATAAGAATAAAATTGAAAATATTGCTAAAAGATTAGAAGAAGAATGGAAATTATTTGAACAAAGAATTGAACAACGTTTAACACTTTTACAATTATCTGTATCATTCCACAAACGCGCAAATTTTTATTTATCTAATTCTATTGTTTGGAAGAATAATATTGGTGTTGATCCATCTAATTTAATTGACGCACCTTCTGACAAACTGGAGGCTGCAATAATTGAGCATGAAAAATTTGGTGATAAAATTAATCAGGCATATGCTGAGGTAAGCCAGAAATACACATTTATATTTTTTAACAAACAATTAGTTTTTATATTTATTTTGCGGATTATTTAACTATTTGAGTATTAATTATGTTTAGTTAAGAATAAAGGAGAATAGGAGAAGTATTTATAAAATAAATCATTTTTATTTAAAATCACTTTTTAAAATATCTTTTTTACCTTAATCTTTTATTTCAATTCAAAGTGCCATATCTTATTTAGTTAGTTTCACAATAAAAAATAGTATCCTTTATATAGTATTATTTTATTAACAACAACTTTTCTTTTTTGGAATATTTTAATGCTTTTGAGAGAAAAAATAGAAATGTTTATTTTAACATTCATTGTATATTGTACAATGAAAAATCTATATGACTTATTTTTGTTTATTAAATTTTGTTTTAGTATTTCTATAGTTATTTAAAAAGTCGTCACAACTCATATTACAAAATAAAAAAGAGGAGGAAAAGTAATCACATATTAGTATATTTATATTCAAATACGTAGAAGTATCTTTTTTAAAATAATATTATAGCTATGAATAATTAACGAAATTTATGAAGATATTTAAATTGTATAAATTATTAAACACCATACTTATCAGTTTTGTTACTTTTTTCTTTAAAGAAAAAATGTAGCTTTTTTACATTTAGGTGACAAATTTTTTTTAATTACGATATGTTTTGTAAGCATGGTATAAAAGTAGTTTTTGTTTATTTATAAGAGATTGTAAAACATAATAATAGTTATTTTTAAATAATATTTAATAAATAAAGATTTATTTTTATATCAAATATTATTATTAAAATTATTCCGTTCTTCTTGAATAATATTTATTCCCTTTATAAATATAAATTGTCGTTCTTCAATACATACACATTCTTATATATTTACTTTTATGTAAAAATAATTTTTCTTTATCATTTTTTGTAATAAATTTTTAGGCTATTGCTGACGGTCGTTCCTTGTCAAATCAATTGAAAGCAACTTGTAGATCCTCATCAGAACTTACAGCACAATTAGGATCATCTCAACTAATAGAAGAAATGAATCAACAAATAACTAAAGTTCACAAAGAAATTCATTTAACATGGCATAAAAGAAAAGTCAAATTTCATGCTAGACTTGCTATGTTAGCATTTAAAAATGATATACAATTAGTTATTTCATGGTTGGAACAACATGGAGAACCATATTTAATAAAAAATACTGCTATTGGTGAAAATTTACAGGCTTCTAAATCATTGTTGAAAAATCACCAACATTTTAAGACTGTTGCTAGTAATACATATTCTAATGCCCAAAAAATTTTTAAAGCAAGTCAGGCGTTAATGGAAAATGGTGAATGTGATATTAAGGAGATGAATAATGTTGTTGAAAATTTAAGAAAACGTCTAGATAAATTTAGTGAAAGAATTGAAGCTAGAACAATTCTCTTGAATAAAGCTATTCTTTTTTATACTCATTTTATGGAATTAATGCAATGGTATGATAAACAAGATCTTAAATCTTCTACTTATGAAATTGTGGATGTAGATGTTGAAAAATGTGAAAAAAGGAGAGATGAATGGATTAGAGAGACAGAAGCTACGGGTCAAGCTTGTGCAACAACAATAACAGAAGGCCAACAGCTGATAAATTGTTTATATGATCAAGCTCAGACCATGAATCTTGAGAACAAAGATGTTATTAAATATATTGAAATGTTAATAGGACAAATTAGTAAGTTTTTTACATATATTATTATTATTTAATAACAATTAAATATTAATGTTTTTTGTTTATTTATCTAATTCTCATATATATAATGAAATATTGTATTATTTTTAGAACAAAGACAAAATTTGTTGTCTGAGAGGTTTGCAAGACAAAGGAGCTGCCTACAAATTGCGTTACGTAATGCAGTTTTAATTTTAGATTGTGAACAAATTCAAGTACAACTAATAAATTGGAAAAAAGATATGTCAAATTTGATCACATGTGAACCTGATAAAGCTGAAAATGTCTTACCATTTCATAATGAAAATACATATAAAGTGAAGAAAGCTGTAGCAGAGGTTAAAGCAACAGGAAATGGATTATTACAAGTTATTGATAGTAATGGTATTAATCTTCGTAATGAATTAAATGAACCTATTAGAGATATAATTATTAATGCTATTAAAAAAGTTAAATTACTAGAGGATGAAGTTATGCAGGCAAGTGCTAATGTTTGTCAACGAATGGAAAATGCTATACAAATAAATAGAATTAGAATTGATGCTAGTAGGACGATACAGATAATGCAAAGAGAGGAAACTCAATTGCTACGTATGAATAGAATACCACAAAATTTTGAAGAAGCTGAAGCATTCCAGGAACAACATGATAATTTCCAAAGAATTGTTGAAGAAAAAGTAAGACCTTCTACTATTAATTTTTGTCAAAGAGCACAAGGTCTTCGTTCTAATTTTATTTCTCCAGAAGAGAATGAACTTATAAATTCAATGATAATGAATGTAACGAGGAAATGGAGTAGATTAGTATGTTTGATAGAGGAAAGATCAAAATTACTTAAAAGTGCAGATGCTTGTTATAAATCTCTCCATCAAAATGTACTTCCAATACTTGAACAACTTGAACATGATTATAAATCGGATCAAAAAGATTTTTGTTCTCTTAAACCATATGATAAAAGAACTGAATTAGCAAAATTGATTGGTGAAAAATTGGAAAAGCATGAACAATGGAAAGAACGTTTTGTAAAGGGTAGTGCATATGCTCAAAAAACTTCTGAAAATTTCCTGAAATATATTAGAAGATGTGGAGCACCTGAGGATCATATCAAACAACGAGAAGAAGAAATAAAGAATGTTAAGGAAAATTTACGAGAGAGACAAAGTCGTATTCTAAAAATGTGGAGTAATAGGAAGAAAGCATATGAACAATGTCAACAAGCAGTTCTCATTCAAGCAACAGAACAACGGGTATGTTTTTTCTAAATTACGCTTCTTTTTCCTTTATTTTCACTTTTACAATTATGGAATTTGTATAGTTATTTGATTATTTTAAAAATACCAAATTTTTTAGTTAGAATAGTTATTTATTAAGCATTTTTTTATAAACCAACTGCTAGGCACATTTGTTGATAAGAAACCGGAGATGTACCTTTTTTATCCACCTAGTTAAGATAGATTATTTTAAAAATATTAATCTTCTTACTCTTAATTTATTAAATGGTCGATTTTTTCTTATAAGTTAGTATTTTAAACCGCTTTTACTGCAATTATTATTGTTCATATTTAAATCAACAATTAATTTACTATTCTCATTACTTGGATTTTTTATAAAGATATTTAAAAAAGAACCCAGTTTTCGTCAGAAGTAATAAAATTTATTTTTAAATTTTTTATCTTTAGGATCATACGTGTAGAAATAATTACCGATAAGATTAATAAATATTGAATAATGTACTAATATTTGGTTAGAAAATGAAAAAATATATATGATGCTAACAAAAAAATTTTATTACACAAAACATCATCTTTTTTATATCCTTTACATTTTCATAAATAAAATCTAAGACATTCTTCAAAATAACCCAATTTTTGTTAGTTATTTAGAAAATTAGTATTTTGTTGTTTTTTTTTTCATATTCTTTAATCACATAGTAATAATTTATTAAAATAATTTATCTTAGGATAATGTTTACATAGAAAAAAAAATTTTTTATTATTACACAAATTAGATATATGTATTAATTTACTTTTTGAATAGTATATTTGATCCTTTATTTATAAAAAGAAAAGCAAATTTTAAATATTATTTATTTTTAGATCAGTCAATGGTTACAAGACGAAGGAGAAACATTTATGGCTCAGTTACCTACTGTTATTACTTTGAAGAATTCTTCACATTCCAAAGAACAATTAGAAGCTTGGAAAAACAAACTATCTGAATTTAAGAAAATTCTAAAAGTAAGTTTTAATAAATGTTTTATTAGATTAATATTAAATATTATGAATATTTTAGAGTGAACGTGAACAAGTTAAAACTTTCCTATCTGCAGCTGAAGGATATCTTAAAAATGGAATAAATGATATACACTCATCAACAACCGAACGAGCAATACAAAAAGTTAAAGATAATTTCAGTTCCTTCTGCCAACGTATGCAGGAAATTGAGTTACAAATTTTAACATCATTAGGAAATCAAAGGAATTCAGGAACTGTATGTTATTTAAATTTTTTAAATATATTTACTCTTTTTAGAAAAATGAATTTTCACTTGATAGAGTGTCTGATTCAAGTCTAGAAGAAAAAATACAAAAACGTAGCTCAGGTGGTATTGTAGATGCTAAACTTATGGAACCAATGAAAGAATTATTAAAATCTGAGCGTGATTATGTTGCAGATCTAGAAACTTGTTTCAATGTGTATATTAAAACTTACCGTGCCTCTACATCAAGTTTACCTGGATCATTAAAAGGAAAAGAAAAAGAAATATTTGGAAATATTGAAGCATTGAAAGATTTCCATTCAGAAATATTTATGAGAGAACTTGAGAAGTATGAGGAAAACCCAGAAGAAGTAGGTAATAGCTTCATAACATGGATGGATAAATTAAATGAATTATATACAACATATTGTGTTAATAAAGAACAAAATAACCATATAATAGGTATGCAAGAATGTTTAGCATTTTTCAATGATGTACGACAACGTCACTCACTTGAACATAATAAAGATCTTCAAAGTATGGTCATTAAACCTGTCCAAAGAATTACAAGATATAGACTTATGCTTGAACAATTATTACGTAATGCTAAATCTAATATTGATGAAATTAAGGAAGCTTATGATGTTGTTGTTGATGTACCAAGGAAAGCAAATGATATGATACATTTAAAAAGACTTGAGGGATATGATGAAGATGACGTTACAATGGGTGAATTTGTTATGCAAGAAACTTTCCTTGTCTCTGATAATAAACATTTATTCAAGAAAGCAAGAGAACGTCAAGTTTTCCTATTTGAATTATGCATTGTTTTTGCAAAGAAAAATAGAAGTCACTCCAAAAATTCACAAATATGTTACAAAAGAAAAATTAATGTTATCAGACGTTTCTATACGTGAACATGTTGAAGGTGATATTTGTAAATTTTCACTTAGAATGGGTAATTTACCAAACTCTGATATGTCAATAGATTTAAAATCAAAAACAGAAAAATCAAAAATGATTTGGATAAAAAAGATACGTGATTTGATGCAAAGGACTTCTTCAATATAACATTGGTCTTTCAACTATAAATAATGATTCAGATTCTAAAAGAAGCAGTAGAACAAGTGCTGTTTCTAAGGATTCTGGTGATCTTGCACTGCTATCAACAGATACAATTACAGAAGGTAACCCTAAACCTATCTCTGAACGATTGCAAGTTAAACAAATAAGTAATTATGATGGTTACAAACAAAATGAAGAGAATAACACAACGACATCTGATCTCAATAAAACACCTACAAGCGATAATATATTATCACCAACTAAAAAAGTATTAGGAAATGTTGTTACAACAGAAGATGTTGAAAAAGCAGTGCCAAAATTGTATGATATCTTGTCTACAGTTAGCTTTAATGATGAATAATAATTGTTGATTATTTTTTTTAATAGAAAATGATTTTAAATTTCCATGTATTTAAATAATTGTAAATAATTTGAAAACAATAAACACTTTTATAACACATTAATAACAATAAGTAAAGCTTTGAAAAAAAATACTAACATTGATGGTGTAATTTATCGACATAATGATAAGCAATAACATTTTCTTTTTTGATACCCTCTTTATCAGCAAAAAGATAATCAAAACAAAATTGACAACATAATGCTGGTAACTTAGGGGATATATTGTCCTCTAAAATGATAAAACACGGTGGTGGTTTTCTACAATAATTACAGCGTCGAATTTTCATTAGATCAAATCTAATTATGGGATATGTTTCTAGCTGTTGATAATCATTTGATGTAATTAATCTTATGTCATTAAAATTAAAAGTATGTTCACAATTACCTCCCATATGAACGTATACGTATGGAGTATTTAGACGAAAAGTAAGATTTTTTAATTTTACATCTACCATACTTTTGATTTTTAGTTCTTCAACAAAGAGATGAGGCTTTTTATCAAAAAATTTCTTATACTCAGCAGCTAGATTTTTGGCATTAGGTCTACATAAGTCTATATAAAATGTATCGTGTATAAATAAAAATGATGATGGAATTAATGTTCCAAAACATTCTTCGGGTTGTAAGAATTCATTTGAAGCAGGTTTTGTATTTACTAAATCCCATGAACATAATATTGTATCTCTAAGGTCAAGGAGTGTGTTGTCACCTCTAAATTGATATTTTTTTTCTTCCACAAAGTGAACTATCCTCTTTGGATAATTTGGCCTTTTCCATTTATTCATCATTGGTCTAAAAAATGATACAGTAACAACAAAATCTTCTGGAAGATCATCATTAACTTTTGGATATGTTCTTCTAAGGAAATCTTCGTGGAAATTATAATACTTCAACTTCTTTTTGTATTCTGACATATTCACAGGAGTTGACAAAAGTGGTTTCATTTTTAAGAATTTATCAACACACCGTTTATCAAATATTCTATCATCATCTGTAAACTCTCTATTGATAATTTTATGTTTTGGATTTTTATCAAAATAATCATCTGTTGCATTCTCGACACCTTTAACTGCAATTTTAGCATTATTTTTGTCACCACCCAATGATTTAACAAATTGAATGAAATTAATATTCAAACCATTTGTATCCATTCTTGATGACAATATTTCAGCACCCTTTTCCCAAACTCTGAACATTTTCTTTTCAGATTCATTTTCATCAACAAAATCTTGATACATAATTTCTTTACAAAGCAAAACATTCAAACACCATCTTTTTTTCCACCTTAAAAAACTTGTTAAAGTTCGTTCATTCATAACTTGTTCAACATGACCACTTATAAGTTTATGGCATTTCCTTTTTGCAACTGAAGGTAATTCATCATCCGTATTATCTCTATGAAAATCCTTCGTAACAGCATCTAAACCTCTCATAGCAAATCTTCTATTATTTTTCATTCTGTATGATATTAGTGCTTCAATATCTGATTCACCACCAGAAGATAATTGTATTGGAAGTTTTTCTTTACCATTAATAAAATTTCTTGGATGTTTTTTTACTTCCAATAAATGATTATTGTCAAATAATTTATCAATAAAATAATTTTCCGTTACATAATTATCATTTGGTGGCTTTAATTTTTTTTTAATTTTATGATAAATTAAATTTTTTGGCTTAATATCTTCTCCATTTTCTAAAAAATTTTTTATAATAGTCCTTTGTTGAAGAGCATGCTCTAAAAATTCTGATGCTACAATAGGAAGTGAAAATGCACCAGGGTTTGAAGGAACATAATTTCTATCAAAACTCATATTTTATGAAATTAAGAATAGATAAAATATAGAAAAATATAGAAAAAGTAATTATATTAAACATAAATTATTCCTGTGAAAATGATATTAAAAAAGTTTAAACTTTTATTTCTCTTAAATGGAAAGATAATATATTTTGGTATAATGTTTATATAATTTTCTGATTTTTTTTTCTTTTTTTATTCCTTTGTTTTTAATTATAAATGGATACAGAAGTTGGACAACACAGTGGTAATGGAGTTGCACCAGTAAAAAAGGAATTTATTGTTGATTTTAACGATAATAATTTACCTAGTTATGTAAAAATAAGACTTGAAGAGGAGAAAGAAGATAAAGCTGCTGTTGTTGGTAATGAAGAAGAAAATGGAGAACCAGTTAGAAAAAAACCTAGGGGAATGAACAAAGGAAGAAGAAAAGAAATGGATAAGGCACGTATTGAGATAAGTACAAATCAACCTAGGTTGTGTCCTTCAGCAATATTTGCCTTACGTAATAAAAGTTATGGCACAGAAGAGTCAACAGATAAAAAATGTAGATTTGGTGATAAATGCAAATACTACCACTCAATAGAAGATTATTCTAAAGTAAGACAACCTGACATAGGTGAAAAATGTTATAATTTTGAAGTTCGTGGAGAATGCCCTTATAATATAGCTTGTAGATATCATAAAGACCATACAATTGACAATTTTGAACAAAAGGTTGATGAAAAAAAAAAAAAGAAAAGGTATAACAACATTCCCGTTTGTGCAATGTTTCGTAATCCGGATATAAAAATTATGCTTAACAAAAATAGATATAACTTCAAAGAGAGTGATGAATTAGTTAAAGGATTTAATGAAGAAAATGTTGTAAAAATAGGAGCAATGGAAAGAGAAAAGGCATCACTAAAGGTAAATGAAATGTCCGGAAAACCATATCTTGCTCCATTAACAACTGTAGGAAATTTACCGTTTCGTAGAGTTTGTGTTAAAGCTGGATGTCAAATAACATGCGGTGAAATGGCATTAGCAACAAATATTGTTAAAGGTATTGGTTCGGAATGTAGTTTATTGAGGAGACATCACTCGGAAAAAATCTTTGGTGTTCAAATTGCAGGTGGGTTTCCAGATACAATGACAAGAGCTGCTCAAGTTATTAAAGAACATTGTGATGTTGATTTTGTGGATATTAATATGGGATGTCCTATTGAACTTATTAATAATAAGGGTGGCGGTTGTGCCTTACCATTTAAATGGAATAAAATTAGTTCAGTAGTTCATTGTATGAAAAATGTCTTAACGGATATTCCTTTGACAATAAAAGTCAGATCAGGAATTAAAGAAGGTGATAATAATATCCATAAAATATTAGCTAGATTAGTAGATTTTTCGCCTCCAGATTTAATAACTCTTCATCCAAGATCAAAGTGAGTTTTTTATTTGTAGTAAATGAACTCTTTATTTATAGGGAACAGCGATACTCGAAACTTGCTGACTGGGACTACGTTGAAACAGTATCCGAATCAATAAATAGAAAATGTCTTTTTTGGGTTTGTGGAGATATTACAAGTTGGACTGACTATTATGATAGATTAGAAAATAAACCAATAGATGGGATTATGATTGGACGTGCAGCTTTAATAAAACCTTGGATATTTAGTGAAATTGAACAGAAAAGACATATAGATGTTACTGCTTCAGAACGCCTTGAATATGTTCAAGATTTTGTAAATTATGGTCTTGAACATTGGGGTAGTGATGATGCAGGATTGGAAACAACAAGACGCTTTTTATTGGAATGGTTATCTTTTACTCATAGATATATTCCTGTTGGGATGTTGGAGAAATTGCCTCAAAGATTAAACGAAAGACCACCATATTTAAAGGGAAGAAATGAGATGGAACATTTACTCTCAAGTACAAGGTGCAAGGATTGGATTAAAATTTCAGAGATGTTTTTAGGACCTGTACCTCAAGATTTTGTCTTTGTACCAAAACATAAAGCGAACAGTTATTGATATTCAAAATTTGTTTTTTTATTATTGTTGTTATTTAAATTTTGTTATATTTTTATCTTATTATAAACTACCTGTTTTTACTATTAATCTTTCTCACATATCAATATTTAAAGGATGGGGAACAGAAAAATTATCAAAGAAAGATTAAAAAAAAAGAAAAAAAGAAGTTTTTCAAATGTGTCGAAAGTAAATTCTACAGAAGGACAAGACAATGAAAAATTTAAAATTAAGAAGTATTCCTTGCATCTACTACACAAATTGTCAGATACATTTCGTTTACCTAAGAAGAGAAAAAGTAGTTTAGGAGATGGTGATGAATCAAGTGAATCATCTACAAATCTATCAGTAACACAACAGAAGGAAGACAAATCTAGTATGCAAAATTTGAGCATTAATGAAAGTGATATTTCTCGGAAAAGTTCTATATCTAATACAAAAAATGAACCTAATAATAGAAGTAATAGTATATCAGAAATGTATTTAGTTGGAAATGAGTCAGAATACAAAAGACAAATGAAAAACTACATTAATAATT
Source organism: Strongyloides venezuelensis (assembly GCA_963280985.1). Taxonomy (NCBI): domain Eukaryota; kingdom Metazoa; phylum Nematoda; class Chromadorea; order Rhabditida; family Strongyloididae; genus Strongyloides; species Strongyloides venezuelensis. The sequence continues at coordinate 5,370,617 of CAUJLX010000001.1, read as the reverse complement.
TAACTCCATGTAGTAACGAAAACTTATCCCTACACAAATGGTTATCTATGGCAGCAAAAATTTTTATTCTTCTTGAGAAATATTTTACTTCAATAAATACAGTGAATATTTTTAATTTTGATTCTGCATTTTTAAAACTTTTTCCAGTTGATGTGATTCAATCTGTAAGTTCTTTTTAATTACATTTATTTAACCAATTTTCTTAAGATTGTTCATAAAGTCATTTCAATAATTAGTGAAGAACCAATTCTACTAGAACTTTCTACAACTCCAAAAGACATCGTAGTTGTATCTGATATTCATGGAAGTATTCTGGATTTGATCAAAGTTTTAATGGATAACGGATTTCCAGACTCTAAAAACTACCTATTTCTTGGAAATTATGTAGATAAAGGAACAGAAGATGTTGTGGTTATAACATTAATATTTCTATTAAAAATATGTTATCCTAAGAATGTTTACCTTTTACGGGGAAATCATGAATTTTTAGATCAAAATTCAAAACAATGCTTCCCTATAAGATGTAAAGCTATTTTTGGATCATATAATGTTTATCGAATATTCAATTATGGTTTTGAGTTCCTTCCATTAGCTGCAATTGTTGATAATGACATTTTATGTGTTCATGGTGGAGTATCACAATGGATGACATGCAGGAATTCTATCAGTTCTATATTACGGCCACTTACTGAAAACAAGGATATAATTAGTAGGGCGATAATAACAGATATTGTATGGGCAGATGCTTATAGAGGAGATTATGAATCATCAGATAGTTTAGGATTTACTCTCTCTAAACGTGGTATTGGTTTCGCTTTCAATGAATATGGATTAAAAAAAATTTTAGAAGCATTAAAAGTCATTAGACTTATTCGTGGTCATCAACCTTATGAAGAGGGATATAAAGTAGAGTATGACAATTCATGTTACACAATACATCTAAGAAATCTCTTCGAATACTATAATTCTCACGGATCATATTGTGTACTTAAAAATATACCAAATAATAGGTCATTAATGAAATCAAATATTTATATAGATTTAAGAAAGTACTCCCTTATAACACAAATTCCAACAAATACCACAGCAGCAACTTTGTGTCGTCACTTAGCTAGTGAATTAAAAAAAACATTGGAAAAGATAAGTGTAAAAGAATATTCAAACGCTGGTAAACCCTGTCCTCATTGTTTTGACAAAACACTATATTTAAAATTTTTAACTACGAAAAAAAGAACATTTGTAATTCATGATCAAATAAAGGAATTAATCACTAGTGATAGATTGTCAAAAACAAAACAGAAAAACTACCAAATATTCAATGTGTATTTAAAAAGTGATAATGCTGTACCAATAGAGAGATTCCCAATTTTCTTGGATCTAATATACAACAAGCAAGTTAGGGATCCACAATTAATATCACCTGATGAAATGCAGTTAGCTAATAAAGTAAGAGAGGATTTAAGAGCAGTTCAGTTTCAATTAAATACACTTACATTCTTTGCCTACAGCAATTTACCTTTACTATATTACAATTCAGTTGCAGATATTTCTAAAGATCGTGACTTAAAGTGTGAAGTCCGAGCAGTAGATTTATACTATAAAAAAACGAAATTTACAAACAACGATGGACAAAATAACAATAAATAAGCATAATAATAATAATAATAATAGTTTAATATATTTTTAATTGTCACTTTAAAAATTGCAAATTAAATTCATTTACATAGTCATTTATTAACTCCCCAATAGTAATAAAACCTTTTCCTCGATATTTCAGATTAACAATATGTTAGTATTAATTTGCTTTGATTTTCAAAAATTTCTGACTATAATCTTTAATGTGCAATTGTAAGTGTCATCAGAGATGTCTCTTTAATATAGTAATGTTTTTTTTTGCAAATTTTGTTACTTTTATAGCTTTAAACAGTAATAATTAAATATATTTAGCACATTATTATTGTTACTTAGTCACAAATTCTTTTTTAAAGAAAATGGTGATTCTAAGCGTTACATTTTCATCATTGATTAGTCAAAGAAAGTATGGTAAAAAAATATTAACAAAAAGTAAAAAGAATTTATGCTTAAGATGACTTTTGCGAAATTTTTCCCTACAAGGTTTTATAAAAATCATGAATGAATAGAAAGGAATATAAAAAAGAAAATGTTTACTTTATTATTCACTTTATCATTACTTTGACCATTAACATACCACTGCTATGACTTCTCTAAAATCTGCCTACAAACCATTCATTGAAAATCTCGATGGATCTGATGTGGTCCTCCCACAGATGGTTTCTGCAATATTGTGGAATGATATTGATAGTGAAAGATATTTTTCCCTAAAGGCTCTCAAGTATTGGGATATTGATGAGGAAAAATTAAGTAGTGACTTTTCGAATGTTATCGATGATAATTCATTAATTTCCTGTCAAACCTGAAGATGTAAATTTTTTTCTCATGATATAAGCACTAAACATATTAAATTAATTTTAGATTATTCTTAATAAATATTATCTTCACTACGATGATCACACACAACGTTTTACACGTGTAAAAGTAGTTTCTGTACCAAAAATTAAGAATAATGGTTCTTTTGAAATAAGTGTTTTTTTCTGCGATTCTTCTACTATTTACGATATTGGATGTACGGGTTTTTATGAAATTCCTGATGCTGTAAATACGTTGATTGATTGTCCACTTCATTTATACTGTCAATTACCAACTTCTAACTGTTTAGAACTATTAGATTTGCCTAATTGTTTGGATTTTGATCATATGTCAATTGTTAGAGCAATGATACTGGGAAATTCAAATGTTCCAACGGCTGTCATTCTTGAGGCTGGACCAGGTGAAATTAAATTCAACATCAAAAATATGTTTAGTAAAATTGATAAACGTATTGATAAGTCATGGAGTACTTTTGTTGAGGCAATGAACACTGGGGAAATAAGACAAATTTTAACTAAGATTTCTGAATGTGGAACTTATGAAATTGCACCTCAAGATGATGTGTACATAGTTGATGTAGACGATTTTGATGCTGTTCATATTAGATCAACAATAATGTCTATAGCTGAGTGCTTCTATTCATCATATCTACAAGAGTATTTTGAAATTGAAAATTTCCGTGAACGTCAGGAAGTCCCAACAAATGATATTTGTCTAGGATGTGTTTATATAGCATATATTAGTTACCTAAAGAGATTTACAAGAGTCCAAGTCGTTGAACTTAGTTCACATAAAGATCGCTTCAGTCTTAAGACAATTGATTATCCTGGAAATGAGATTAAGTCAATGAAGGTATCTAGTTTCAAATTATATTATCTTGTACAAGGTCTTGACATTCCACCATTATACCGAACAGTTAAAATTTCTTCAGCTGAACATAAAAATTCTAATGATAAGGATATTCTTCTAAATGTTGCTTCAAAAGGAGGTAGATATACGTTAATTGAAAAATGGAAAAAGTGATGTGGTTAAGTTAGTAAGTAATATACCTAATGAGGAATATGATTTTATGGAAAAAGTAATGAAGAAAATAAAGGATAATAGCGGAGTACCACCTTATTTCGGTGATGAGGAGTTAAGAACTGGATCTTGTCGTTTGAAAGCACCAGTTGAGGTCAGAAGATGTGGCTTCAATCAATCTTTGAATTGTGTTAAGGGTAGATTGAAACTTCGTTGTGTAGCAGAAAGTAAAAATATCGTTTAATTTTCTATCTTTTCAATATAAATTATCTATTTTATATTTCCATGCAATTGTTTTTAAATAAATTACATATCTATTATTTGAGAGTTTAGCATAAAATTAATTTTTTGTAAATTATTATTGTAGACAAAAATTAATAAATTATATTATACATTTATTTGTTTAAGAAAAAAGATATATGGCAAGTTAGTTATAAAATTGTTTATGTTATATTTTCTTTTCTTATTTAGAAATAGAATCGCATGCCCAAACATCAAGACCTATATGAAGATTAAATTGACCAACAGGAAGTACATTTTTTCCATCTTTTATAATATTATCTGGATTAAATGACACAAGGACTTTCTTTTTATTTTCTTGGTAATCTTTCTCTGTTTCAGCATCAAATGGTTTGTTTACTTCTTCATCATATTGAGTATCATTTATTAGTAAACTTTTTTCTTCATTTTTTGCTAATCCCCCATTCTTCGTATTTTTCGACTCTCCAATTGGTTTCACTGATGTTTTTATTTGTTCTTCCTCACTATTTTTATTTTTAATTATTATATTTTGAAATTTGTTTGTATTGCATTTTCCATCTTTAGTTGTAGCCACTTTCTTTGAAATTTTATTAACCTCAATATTTTCAGTTTTCTTATTGTTATTATTGTCAATACTTTTAGGTTTTGGATGTTTTAGAGAGTTAACTTCTTTTAAGACTTTATTTTTAATATCTTGCTTCCTCTCATGAGTTTCATCCATTCTTGCTGAACCTTTTAATGGGTTCTTTATAAGAGTTTTTAGATTAGTACTATTTTTTAATCCATTTGATGCTTTTTTGCAGCTTTTAGGCTTTATATTATTGATACTTATATTGGATTCTTTTATAAACTTTTGTTCTAATATTGGAACACTCTTACTTCTTTTCCTCCGATTTGAACAAAATGGAATAAATGTACCAAGAAAAAAAAATATTAAGGCTTCATAAAACATATGATTAATTGTGAGAACAAATATTAAAAATGACTGCAATTTCCGCTACTTTATACTATAAAAATGTAAAATAATTATTTTGTTTAATGTATGCAAAATTTAGTAGAATTTCATATTTTTTTTACTAGGTACTATTCATATTTTTATTCTACTAGTGTTCGTTCTTTTATTCTCAGTCATACCCAAACATTTATTACTTTTTTTAAACTAACATAACCTTTTGTATAAAACAAAATTAAAATTCAACAAAAATAATAACAATCAAAATAAAAAGGTCAAATTAATCATAAAGATTAAACTTATTTAGATTCTTGTGGAATCTATTAATAATATCATGTAATTTAGATCTTCTTAATTTTTTATTTTCTTCTTCCAAGCTACTATACTTTTCATAGATAGGTTCAAAAGCATTTGCAATTTGTTTAAATTTCTTTGCCATCTTTTTTATCATCTGTTTTATTGACTAGGTCCTTTCTTAAAACACTAACTGCAGCATCAAGAATAATATAAGTAATAAATGTAGTTGAGGAGCTAAAGTTTTCTTCGACAACTTTCAATAATTCAACAACAGTTGATATATAATTTTCTGGATGTTTTTTTATTGGTGTTAATGGAATAACAAGAGTATCTGGTTTCTCTTTATTCTTAAAACATTGACTTACTTGTTCAACAATTTCATTAGAAGAATTATCCTCTCCAATATTACGTGCCAAAGTAATATAAAAATTTGAAACTTTATCACATAACTTTTTTCCTAAAGTGGAACTAATATTTGAAGAAAATGAATGAAGCTCCTGACGTAACTCAACAATTACGTCATTCGAGATAGTTAATTTTTTGCAATTTGCAATTATTCTATCAATAGTCTTTTCTACAATATCAATTAATTCACCATGATTGGTTTCAGATGAAAGACTTTGGGTAGAAACTACAAGAGAATTTAATGAATTAATGCATACAATGTGCTTATCATTGGATAAGCAAGATGAAGTCAATATTTCTAAGAGTTGAATGACCCTTCCTTTAAAAACATTACTTTGTTTTTGAAGTTGTTTTTTTATTTCTTTTTTTGAAGACATGTGTTCCTTGAAAACTGCTGAGACGGCTTTGTCGAGCTCAAGCATTGCTTCGTCGTCTAACTCTACATCATCATCATCTCCTTCTTCTTTTGACAAACCATTTCCTAAAGCTTCTTCTAGAGCAGATTTTAATTTGGGATCAACTTCTTCATCCCCACTATCTTTCTCATCAGATAAATCTTCCTCCTCTACATCAGAGAAATCATCGTAATTTTTACCATCTTCCTCCTCGTCCTCCATTTCATCATCGATATCATTTCCCAATAGATTACTACTCTTTTCTCCGATGGTGTTGATTAAAAATTCAAACTCAGCTTCATTAAAATCTTTTGAAAGATCAGTGAAAAAAAATAAACAATATTTTTAAATACTTTGGACTCTCGAGATAATAAAACAAGAAGAATATCCAAAAGTTGTTCTGAATCAAAATCTGACCCAGCGAGATGATCCAATTCATTAACAATCTTCAAAAGGCTTTCTTTATCATCCATATTTGTTGTAATATAAAGGACTACTTTAAGAAGACTAACAACAATAATAAAACTTTCATTACTTGCAATGATATTATCAGAACTAACAAGTTTGTAAAGAGTCTTTGCAATCTTCTTCATATCACCTTTAATTTCTACTTTTGAGATTTGATTATCTTGCTTTTTTGTAACAAAAAAAGAATTAATTATATCAGATATAACACTTTCTATAGTTTTTCCATCTTCTTTATCTTTACTTTCAATTAATAAAGATAAAAATTTCTTTATTGCCTTTTTGTCGGCTGAATTGACTACTGCATGAGATACCTTCTTTAGTAAACTAGAATCTTCTTTATACATTTCCACAAGACTATTAAAGGGTAATTTCATAAGCAAAGACTCTTCGAAATTAAAATTACCATGTCCAATAAGAGAATCAAAAGTTCCCTTAGAAACTTCTTGACACAATCTGATTATTTCAGTTATTTCTGATGAATCACAATTTCTAGTTTCAATGGTATCATAAACTTGCTTAATAAGATCATGAACAAGTGGTGTAACAAGTCTCTTTGTAACTCCACTAAATTTAGATAAATTAAAAATAGTTGAAGCAAATGATTTACTGAAAATCTTTGAAACAGAAATACTTTCATATTTCAAAGCAATTGGTATACATATTGAATATCTTTCTAATTTCTTTAAGTAATCTTCTTTTCCTGAACTGGCAAAAGGTTCGATAACTTTTTCGTATAAATTTGGTATTCTAGCCAAAATATCAATGAAATTAGGTCTCCAAGCAATATCACAATTTCTCAATGCTTTACCTAACTCTTCATAGTGTCTTTCATCAAATTCAAATTCACCTTTACTACCAATATAACTACAACTTTTTGATATGACTTTCCTATGTGCGGTTGGAAGTCTAGATAATAGCCATATAATTTCAACAGTAATATTATTAGTTTTAACCATCTCCCAGTAATTTTTAAAAAATTGTTCACCATTCATATTAGTTACAATTCCAGCAATTACTTCATAAATGTAAATTCTCAATAAAAGTGATCTTTTAACAATATCCATTAATTTAGAAATGATATGTTTTACACTGTCACTATCTGAATATTTTCCACATTTAACAGCAGCACTATATAACAAAACTTTAGCTACATCAAGAGAGTGAACAGAAAAAGTATTATGTTGACTATCAATTTTTTCAATAATTATTTGTTCTAATGAGAATAGTGCATAATCATTTGAAAACTTCTTTAGCATCTCCGTTAATAGACCACTGTATCCAATACGTACACATGCACGAGAACTTGTTAATCCTTCAATACATCTTTCAACAACGTACTTCTTATATTTTAAAATTTCCTAAACATTTTAATTTCAAATAATTTTGTTTTTAAAAAGAAGAATAAAACTTACAGAGTTTCCAATTATATTATCAATAGCTTCGATCCTTTTTTCTGAATCATATTCAGCAAGTAGATAAAATTTATCCAAAACTTCTGTTGGTGGACGCATTATGAAATGTACAACAGTTTGTAAATTATTAATTTAAAATTTCAAATTCTATCCAAAATCTTTCGTCTTAAGAGTTAATATTGGAGAAATACTTATTTTACTGTAAAATTTTTTCATTTATCAAGGTAGATCAGTAAACTAGTTAGAATCTCTATAATACAGTTTATTTTATAAAACAATTTGTTCAAAGTTTAAATGGTAAATATAAAAATATACAATATAAGTATTTATATAAATTATTTATAATTTATCAAAGAATGACTTCGGAAACTCTACGTTTATATCCTCATCTTCACATAGGAAGTCCTCTATCGATGGTTCCTCTTCATGACTGATCTCAATCTCCGATACACCATTTATCAAGTCATCAAAATCGCACTCGGTCTGATAACCAAAAGAAGAATTTGCATAAGAACTTTGTGTTAAATCCAATGATGATACCGATTCATAGCTTGGAGAACGGAAAATCTCTACTCTAGGAGATGTCTCTACATAATTGACATCAACATCAAATTTCGAACCAAAATTTTCGTCCTCGATTGTGTATAACTCCTCGCCTGCAGATGGTACTCTTACTACATTTTCAAGGGATTCCAAGAGATCTTTAGTCGAGTGGACGAGAAGAAGATGAAGAGGGATGGCATCTAAGTTCTTTGCAAAATATCTTTGTTCCACTTCCACATCTGTTAAAATTTCATATCCACCTCCTTCAATGTCGAAGCATTTTAAGATATCTTCAGTTATCTTATTTCTTTCTTCATCACTAAGCCACCTGAAGAAATCCTCTCTATCATTCTCATCCTCCTTCTGATAAACCTTGTATTTATCCTCATTCTGAATCCAATCGTGTATTTTATTGACGACTTCCTCAACCTTTGGATTTAATTTATCCTCAGAAGAAGTATTAAATATAAATGAATCGAAGTCGTCAGACAATTCATGTTGTTCTTCATGTTGAAATATAGGTTCTAAAAGGTTTGAAACAATTTAAAAAAACGATAAATTAATAACATACCATCATTATTGTCATGAGGATTATTGAAAATGATGTTCGAATTGTCATCATAATCTTGACGATTTTGTGCAATTGAAGCAAAACTTTGTTTTCTGCTTAAAGTACCATTTTCAGAAATTAATTCTTCATGAATCATCCTTGGAGTAGAAGCGTGTGGTAGACATTTGGAACTTCTAGGTATGGAAACAGAAGTCAGCTTCATTTTAAAATAAAAATTAGTAAGTGATTTCTACTGACAGAGATATAAGTCTTATATAGGAAAACAATCATCAAAAATTTGATTGTTATTAAGTGTCGAAAAAAGAAAAAATAATGACATTACAAGAAGATATGTCAATTCATCGATAGTTATTTTAACACTTTTTTAAAAAAGAGTATTATAAATCTACTGCATCACGGAGACATATTTTATAAGAAAATGCTTTTTGTAATAAAAGTAGAAGACAATTATCAATCTTTTTTAATTTCTGGGAAACTACTAAAAGTACATCACCAATGTTTGGGAAAAAAATCATGCACATGTAGCGAATTTCTTTCTGTTATTATTTTTTATAGTTAAATTTCTTTTCAAATTAACTGTTTGTATTAACAAAAACTGTTACGACTAATTAAAAACATAACTGATGATGATTTATCAAAATAATCTACATTTTTTCACAACAGCGTTGCTTGTTGCTTCATGGTAAAAAAGTAGAAAATATAAATGTATGAGAAAATTTTCTTAAATAATAGAATGTATCGCTAGAAAATCCAATTCAACAATGGTAAATTGCGAAAAATTAACCATTGAATTTTATTCTGTCACAGCAGTTTACCATCCACAAACTTTTTAAAAATAGGAGAGTTAAATTTTTTATAGAACGAAATCTACCATAGAAATGTAAAATATTTATATTACCGATGTAGGCAAAAAGTTCTCCTAAGTGCTATTCTTAAAATGCTGACGAAGGAAGAAATATGTTTTAGAATAGACAATTACGAATGGGACGGATTCATGATGAGTATATTATATTTTACAATTCGGTTTTGTAATTTCTAAAAATAATGGAAAGAAGTATTTTATATTAAAAGAGAAAAATTGTATAAAAGATTCCTATTGATGTTAATCTTTTGGCGTGCTATTATTATCAGTACAATCTCCAGATTCAAGTTCTAAGATTTCGTCTGCTTTTATGGCTTCTAATTTTACTGTAGGAATTTGAATGTGAAATTTCTTTCTATCATTGTAACTTTCAAATAGTACAGTTCCCCACATATGACTTCCTTTTGGGTATGGTAATTCAATGACGCCACTAAATTGAAGACAAGGATTTTCTCTAGTTAAATAAGGACTTTTCTAAAAAATAATACATTTGTAAAAATTAAACCTACCACATGTGTATCGCCTTTAATACTCTTTTCGCTAGTATTGTTCATACTAAAAAGTTTTAATCTCGTTTCTGAAAGAAAAACACAGTGTTGCTCATCTAAATTGCGTACTCTTATAACATAACTCCAACAATGATTTTCATTTGAACCTATTATATTTTTTCCTAGATAAAATATTGTTATTGTCATTTGAATGTTATTTTCAGTAGTTTGGTAAACGCATTGAGGATGAATAAAAGTATTCAAAGAGATATTACAACTACTTTTCCCTTGCTTGTTCGTTGTATATACAGGAACATCACTTTTTCCACATTTTTCAAGTAGAAATAATTTTTCAAAAAGGTCATGTTCAATTGGTTTAATATTTACTAACGGACTAAATGGTATAATATCTTCATGCATTACCAAATCCATACCTAATATATGAGATAAAGGCTTTTCTCTTTTATCATCATTTCCATCTAAATATGTTGTTATTGTTGATGGCATACGCTATTAAAAATAAAAAAAACTATTAGAATATCAAAATTTTAAAAATACCATTGATTTCCAATCTCCTTTGTGAATTAAAACTTGGTAAGCTTGTATATTTTTATGTTTTGATATATCAGTATCTCCACGAGCACCATAAAGTTTGGTTTCAAAGTTACAAAAAATGACTCCACGATAGCCAAAAATTTTATGAATAAATGGTTGTCCACTTTTATACGTCCTACTCTTTAACGGACCAGCAAGCTTTCCTAGTAGTTTAAATTCACCATCAAAAGCTGTTGGTGCTCTTCCACCAGAACCAAATCTAACCAATTTAAAAATACTTGATGAAATCCAACGTCTATTTACTGTGCTATTAGTGCATATCATTATCTAAAAATATAGTACAAAATTGATAATTTTTGTGATCATATTAAAGAAATAATGAATGGTTTTCATACCATGATTTTTAGTAAAAAGCGATATAACTATTTTTATAGTAGTTATATCAATAACAACAAGGAATAAATATACAACAGACACTTAAAATAAAAGTTGATCGAATATCTTAGAGAAAAATAGTAAAATTTATGCAATAAATATGTTTACCAGTCATATGTCTTCTACATCTATCTAAAATAATAACATCCATGAATTATCTATTGTATAAAATTTATATATAAACTAATTAACAACATTATACCTATTCAAGATTATTTGCTTTTTTTAATTCCAGTATGAATAGCACATATACCAAAATTCAAATTTTCATAGGTTACATCTTCAAAACCCTCATCTTTGATCATTTTAGCAAAAGTGTCTTGATCAGGAAATTTACGTATACTTTCAACAAGATATTTATAACTATTGTAATCTGAAGCAAGAACTTCTCCAAGAATAGGAATAACATTAAAACTATATAAATCATACAATGGAGAAATTGGTTTAGCTATTTGTGAAAATTCAAGAACAGCTAATTTCCCATTTGGTTTAAGAACACGGTAAGCTTCCTTTAAAACTTTATCGATGTGTGTACAGTTTCTAATACCAAAAGCAATTGTATACAAATCAAAAGTATCACTTTCAAAAGGTAGTAATTCGGCATTACCACATCCCCATTTTAATTTACTTTTATCTAATGTTTCGTCTTCTTCAGCTCTTGTTTTACCGACATCTAACATATTTTGATTAATATCAAAAACTGTTACATTTCCATCACCGCTTCTTTTTTGAATAAGTTTCAGTGCTCTAAAAGCAATGTCACCTGTTCCTCCAGCAACATCCAACATCTTTGTATTAGATGATGGATTTAATCTTTGAATAAAATAATCCTTCCACAACCTATGAATACCAAGAGACATCGCATCGTTCATCAAATCATATTTTGATGCAACATTAGCAAAAACTGTGTGAACTAAAATATTTTTTTAGAGAAAAAATGAAACCCTTCAATACTCCTTGTTACCTTTTTTTTCTTTATCATTTTCATCAACTTCCTCAAATCCAAAATGAGTCTTTGCTGGACGAGTAGAAATTATAGAATAATTTACTTTAGGTATATTTTTCGAAAAGTAACACAATTTTCTTAGGCTTCTCATAATGTTCATTTTTGTAATAAACCAAACAAAGAGAATTCTTACTAATTAAATTTCTAAAGTTAAAAATGTAAACGAAAAGAAAAACATTTCCCTTCAACATTGCTAGAGTCATCTTCCCACATTAGTGTTATAATGTTTCTTTTCAAGACCTGATAATCTTATTTCAAGAAGTTGATACGAAATTTCCACACACCGCGTATGTATGAAATTGGTAACGTACATATTGAAACAATAGGAATACCTTTTTTTATCGAAAGTCTTTTTTAAAGTATAAAAGCAAATGAACGCTTAATATACGTTAAATGGCGGTAAAAGGTAAAATAGATTGGTATTATTAACAAAGCAATGATTGTTTGAGCAAATTTCCTAGTAAAAGATTAAAAGGGGCGCACTTTTTTTTGTTGGTAATTTGATAAAAGGTTAGTTTTAACATGATCTTATATTGAATGATCAATTCAATAAAAATACTTTTCATTAGTAATTTTATTCTTCCTGATTCTTTTTATTATGCACGTGATTGTTCTCGGTGAATGTGCTTCAACACTTTGACAACGTTTATCTGGTGCTGATTTTTCTTGGATATAAAGAGCGTTCCACTATTGTCAACCAGGTACTACTTTATTCTAGCCAGCACTATCCTCAATTTTCTATGACATTGTTTCCGAGATAATACCCAATAATTTTAATATGTTTTTTGTTATTTTATACGTGTCCTATTTTGGCTCAGAATATGTTTATTTTGTGATCATTGATCTTTACCTAATGTTAATGGTTTATTATAGATCCATTCACTATTACTTTATTCTAACGATTCTCATCAAAAGTTTGATCTTCTTTAAGATATTTAACCGCAAGCGAAATATCAAATAGTAAGACTGTCTACCATAGAAAGACATTCAACAAACACATTTTACAATCAATTACTTGTTAACAATTTATTTGTAAAGCTTTATTGTCATTGTTTTTGTGAGAATTATTTTTATTCAAACACTGGACGTCCCTATATATAGGCATTTTGGATTTACCTAACTATCATTTTACTGGTAAATTATACTGCTGATATTTTGTAGCCTACAAAGGTTCTTTTGCAACCAAAGTATTAAATAAAGGATATCTATATCAAATACTTTAATTTATTATTAACTATGGCACCTACTATTACTGATAATAATTACCAAGATATCTCGGACAACATTTTTCCTGATAAAGTATGGATGGGCATCTTTCAATACCTCCCTTTGAAACAAAGAATTAGCACCTTTTCTTTGGTTTCACGTGCGATGAGAGATCTAGCTAGAAAGTCTGTTAAGGAGGTTGCTTTCTACAGGGAGGACATGGATTATTTGGATGATAATCATCTAAACCTTTTTCTACGTCAATATGGTTACTACCTTAAGTACATTAATTTGGATTTGTTCAAGGCAACTCTTTGTGTAAGTATTATGTCATCGTTTTGTCCACTAACTTTTGTCATCGTTTTTCCCCATTTATAGACTTCACAAGGTAACTGGAGACAAACTGTACTTAACATAACATCTATTGGAAAGAATATTACTTCTCTGGATGTTTTGGTTTGCGATCGCCATAAACTTCGTGATACTGATGTCATGAAGATCTTCAAATTCTGTAACAAACTCCAAATGATTCGTGTTGATGCTCAATTCTTGAATGGATACTGCTTTGCCAATGCTCCAAAGACCATCCAACATTTGGAGTTGGATATGTGTTTCCGTTTCTCTGCTGATGCTTTAACTAAGTTACTCAACCTGAAACGCTTGAAGACTCTCCATATGTCTCAGATGCTTGTTCTTAGTGATGATCTTGTCGGCAAGATGGTTCAAAGACTTAACTACTTGGAAACGTTGTCCATTGTTTCTAACGTCCAATCTAAATATGAGAATTTGACAACCGAAGGACTAGCTGAATTAGCATACCTTCCTCGACTTTCTTCATTTAACCTAGAAGGTTTCGAGATCGTCGACGACAATTTCTTGAAATTGATTGTTGATAACAAGTATAGCTTTAAGGAGCGCATCGAGAAATTATCACTTGCTTTCTGTAACAACATAACTTCTGCTGGTATTAGCCATTTGGCAAAATGTTGTAATCTAACCGCTCTTAATTTGGATGGTATATCTAAGAATGATCTTTCTGAAGGCCTCGTTGCTGCTTCTGCTCATGGGCGCTGGGAGAAATTGTTAGTGGCTGATGGAACGAATTATTCTATTGATGCTCTTGTTGGAGTCATTAAGAATTCTAAAAACCTTCGATTCCTGGATATGTCTAATTATAAAGAGTTAAATGGAAGTAGCTACGTCAGACGTCTAAGTGAACTTTTCCATGATCCTGGATTTGCCACTACTCGTCCACCAATGGTAATATTAACTGAAAATGCCGAAGCATGGACTTCTGTTCCACCAGTTCTAGGAGATGATTCTGACTCTCCACCAAAGCTTCGTATCTATTCCTTGTTTACTGATTGCATTTACAAAGATAAAATTGCACCATATTCTGTTGTTAGTGGAGATTGCGTTAGTCAACTTTGTCCTGGTTATCTAGAACCTGAACTTCGCATTGGGAATAGATATCGCACCCTCTGGGCTTATATTGGACCTAATGCTTCACCCAAAGTAGCTAATACCAGCAATTCAAATAACAATGGAAAGATTCATGATAATATTGAAACTCCTAAGAATAATTACATGAATCGTAACAATTCTTATGCTCGTTATGGTAGCAACAGCAATACTAATCCAACCTTTGGCAGAAAACCATTTTCTAACAACAGAGGTGGAGGCAGACGTGACTACAATGGTAGTCGTTACGGACATGAACATCAATTCCGTCACCTCAAATCATATGGTGATTCGGGTGATGAGTTTGTTGCTAAGAATATTAACACCCAGTATGATATGAAGCATCGTAATGTACCACAGCATCATCAATCTCAGCAACAACAACAGCAGCAGCAGCAGCCTCTTCAACACCACCAATCAGGGGCGACACATAATTTCTGGAGAAAAAATAATAAGTTTGATAATGGAAGAGGAAACATGTTTGAAGAAAAAATGAATAAATCCAACTTCACCAGTACACCCCATGTACAAAGAAACTATGAAGAATTTACTTTTAGACCGAAATTTGAACAATCACCAATTCCTTTGGCCAAAAGTGGTGAGAGGAATGATGAGAGTGCATTGAGTTGCAGTCAGTCCTCCGCAATTAATGACTGCTTCCGTTCTTTTGAACATAACAATCCTAAACTAGATTATTCTAATTTCTCTCCATTCAAGGCATTCAATGATAGTTTTAACAATTCAAAGGAACGTTTTTCCAGTTTTGGTCTTACTTTTGGTTCTGATACACCACCAGAATCGTCACCCTTCCGTCAATTTTCTTTTGATAACTCTGATTCAAATTTCCCGGCAATGAATCTTTTCTGAAGAAGAATTGAGTAAGGAGTACTATATATGTATATTGTAATTTATGCATACCTGTGTCCACTTTCCCTCTGTGATTTTTAAGAATAATTATATAATCCTAATTTTAGTATATTTTATTTTCAATTTAATAATATATACTGTCAGATTATTTATATATAATAAAATAAAAAGTAAATATATTTATTATTTTGTTAGAATTTTTTGATTTGTTATCATTATTACTACAAAATGTAAAGGAATTTTTTAATTTATATCATATTCCAAGTATTCTTTAACTCTCCATAATGTCTCTCTACTAAAAAAGAGATCATTGTTGTCGTATATGGTAAAGCAAGGAACAGGCTTTTTTATAGCCTTATAAATTTTAAAACAAGCTACATATGAAACATTGGCATTATATTGATTTCTTAAAATTAACGTAGGAACATTTATCTTTGAAACAACATCTAATGTGTTAAAATCCTTTCTGTATTTAGAATATTTTTGATATTTCTGGTAATTAAATTGTTTATCTTTATAACAGAGATATTCTAACATTGTATTTGGTGTATCGTATAATATTAAACCACGTAAATCCTTTTCATTTAACATTATATCAGCTGATAATGTTCCACCCAATGATGAACCCCATAAAATTATCTGGTCCTTTTTTATTCCAAGATCAGTATTTACATATTTTATAATTGCTTTTAAAGTTTCTTGCAAATTTTCAACTGATGGTGTACCAGTACTTATACCATAACCAGAATAATCATATGTAACAAAATTTACATTTAAAAAACTTGCTATACTTTGAATGTTAGGAAAAATTTGTGTATAATGGTATAAATTACTATTTTCTGAATGTGAATATATAATTGTATATTTAGGATTAGAATTTACTAGAACATAACTTCCACTAATACTCTGGAAAAAAAACATTAATTTTACAATTATTTCTTAAAAACTTACACCATTATTGGAAATAGGAATTAAAAAATATTTGATCATAGATAAAAAACATTCTCCAGAATGTTTAGGTAAAATATTATATAACTTATTTATAGAGGGAAGATTTTTTATCATATAATATTCGTTTAGTGGTGCTTTCCAAACTTTTTGACATAATATATCATCATCAAAATATTTTTTAAAATACGTTTTGATATTTTTTGTAAAATTCCATAAAATCATTTTTCCATTACTGCAACCAATATTTACAGTATCATCATTAGAAGAAATATCTCCATTTTTTATACAACTGCATTTCTCATATTTATTAAAGTATTTTAATTTATTTAAGAAATTTTGATCTCCTTCCGTTAAAAATAGATATCTTTTAGGAACATTATAGTTAAATGTATTAAATTTATTTGATATTATTGATAATTTTTTATAGTCAGTATCACTTGTTATAATACTTAATATATCATTAACCTTCTTATCTTCTTTATTTATAAAAGTTTCTTGTTTAGATGTTGAAGTATGATGATTAAATGAGCATGAACAATCTTGTAATAAACTTTCAGTAAATTCCATAAATTCATCACCATTTAAGGAAACGTTTCCCTTCGTATTCTTACAAATAATAACCTCTTTATTTCTATCATCCTGTATAACCATTATTTAATTTTTTAATAGAATATTTATGTATATAAAAAATGAAGTATATAAATGAAGTGTAGAAAAAATTTGAAAAGAAACAATATATTATACCTTTTTATTGTATATAGCTTTAAGAAAATTATATTTAAATTTTATGGTATTAATAATTTTAAATAAATATCAAGTCATATATTTTGCATTATCAACAGATCAAGAAATATACATATAAGTATATACATCATTTTCCATAAAACAAATCACATTTTTGTTATATCATTAAATAAAAAAATACTAATCTTTTTTATTATTTTCATTGTAATATTAAATAGAGAAAGATAAAATTATTGTATATAAAAATTTCTTTATCATCTTTTTTCAAATATCAAAAAATAATCTGTTTATTAGTTATAAATTTTAATTTACAATCTTTTAAATAAGTCTTATATCATTAAGTTAGTTGACAATATCATTTTTCAAATGATGACGTTAATAAAAATAAATTTTTTACCATTATTTTTGAAAAAAAATTTACAAATATTCAGTGACAATCAGTATTATCATTACAATTACCAAATTTTTTTTGTTGCAAATTTTATAATAATTAAATATTGAAAAACTGATAAAGTTTATTAATTAAAAGATATTTTAATCACTTATCATAATTATAGAAGAATGATAAAATTTTGAAAGTAAATAAAGTAAAGGAAATATTTACACTTTTAAAAAGATAATTAAAATTATGACATGAAATGGAAATAGATTATCATGATAAATTATTTGAATAAGAAAAAAAAATATATAGGAATAAGTTCTCTATATTTATAAATAACTTCATAAAATTTTACAATAAATGTTATTTTTAATTGAAAATAATGTTTACCTAACTAATCATTATTAATTATATATATCTTTTTAATATATAATGTCTTTGGAAAAAAGACAATTAAATGTTAAAATCTTATTGTATAATAATACTTAATATATCATAAAAATAGATAATTTATTAGTTATGTTAACTATTATTTACAATAAAATAATAATCGTTTGTGATATCTTTTATTTAGTTGATAATCAAATAAGGGTCTATTTTATAAAAAAAGGGGATGGGTAAAAGTTCCATAAAGATAGGTACATTTAGGTGTACATATATATTTATATTATAGAAAGAGATGTGGTATAATATATAACGGTATCTAAAATGTGTAATCACAATATATCATAAACATTCTTAATATCATATATACAAAAGGTTTTGTGGGCCGTCTTCAAATCGCATTCATGTATATATATATATTATTATGATGATAAAAGCCAAGTCTCCACACTTCTTAACATAGCCTGCTCTTAATGATAAAGCATTTGATCATGTGGGTTAAATTATTATTTCTTCCATGATGAATAAGACTCTTTATATGTTGTTTGCCTTGACTGTATGTCATTTCTTTAGTTGCTGTATCAACTTGGATCAGAATTTAAATAATATCATTTTTAGAAGACAATCTTTTTCATAGCTGTATATTTTATTATTTACATCAAAGAAAAATTTTTAAATATATTGTTATTATTATGTATATTATATAATATCTTAAATAATCAAAGATAGTACAGTTAGGGATACATATATATCATTTATTAAAATAGCTTCTTTATCATAACTTTCACTATTTTTTCTTTCTCTATTTTAATATATTTTCTTATTTAGTCATATCAATATAGTATAAAATTTCTTTGTTTAAAGTGTACCTATATTTATACTTTAACAACTATTTATTCAAGTCTATTAATTATTAGAAATTAAAAAAAAGAATATTTCCTTTAAAGAAGTAATGCTATTAATGAATGAAATGAAACGAAAACCATTGGATGAAATTTTTAATGGTCCAGCTAAAAAAAACAATATATTCACTTTTAAAAATAAAGTTAATAAAATTGTTGAAGAAAAAAATCTTTATATCGAGGATCAACGAAGAGCTTCATTAATGATACCACCTTACAGTACTGATAGTAGAGGTGTTCAAGGAAAGTAAGTTTGTTATTAATAACTACTTTTTTAATTTTTAAAAATATTTTTAAAGATTTGGATCATTAATACGCGAGATAAATGAAGATGATTATTCATTGGGAACAGATGATAAACTTTCTTTAATTGATCATATATTTAAAGAATCTATCATAACAGAATGGCCTAAAGAAATAATTGAAGGTGACAGAAAAATAGAAATTGATTGTGCTCCATTGATACATAAAGCAAGGACTGTTAAGAAATGTAGAACACAGCATCCAACTTTACGTGTAAAGTAAGCATATTTACCTAACTTTTTTTCATTTATCTTATCATGATATACCTTCTTTAGAATATGCGGTGCTATTAAAGATGATACAAACGCTTCTACAACAATAAAATATCTTAAAGTAAAGTTAACATTACGTAAATTTAAACCTGATGAAAGAGATGATTCTTCGTAAGTTTTAAATCTGTTTTATTATATTTTAACTTGCCTTATCTTCTTTTTTATTAAGCATAAAATTAAATACTTTATCTACCGTAGTCTTTGTTAGTATCTTTTCTCTAATATAATGTATGTATAAATATAATTTAAATTTTATGTTACATACATTAGATAGTGTAGAGATAACATATATTATATATAAAATATATTTTCTTATAGATCACCAGCTGGACATTTAATGTTAACATTAAGGGAAGGAACATCAACATACCGTGCACCTCCATCACCATTAAAAATTAGTGAAGTTGGTGGAGTTTTAGAATGTGAAATGAAAAATCAAAATGCTCCAGATTTCAATCATCAACAATTTCTTAATTCAATAGGTTTTTCAACAAGTAATGGAACTGAAAATAATTTTATTTATGAAAATGATATTTTAACAGTAACATTTCCGGAAATTGTGAGTTATCATACTTTATTATCATGTTTATTTTAAAATAATTGAGTCATCTTTAATATCTAATTATCACTATTTAGTCACGAGTTTCTTTTTTACTTTTAATGTTTTTTGTAGAACACAAAAATTTAATCAAAAGTGTATTTTTTTAATTTTTTTATTAATATTTTATCCTATATAAATATTGTTTGGATAATACTAATGTGTTAATATGATAAGTTATAAAAATAAAAAATATTTAATTTTAGGGAATGAAGATATTTTCAATGACTGATAGAAGAGCATTAACCACACGATATGTATTGGAGGTAGATGTTGAGATGAATTTTGTTGATGGGCACACTATTAAGCATGTAAGTTATGTTAAAAGATAACACTTGATTACGCATACATTTTCTTTCTCTTTTAACAACTATACAAATATATATATATCTATAAATAATAGCCATATATATAGACAAATATACATATATTTATGATAATACTTTAAACATATCATATTGTTCTTTTTCTTATCATAATTTTTTTTTGCAGAAAGTTGATACAAAAAATTTTTTGATTGCTATCACCAATGATCAAACTGAGGCACTCCTTAATTCCATTTTTTGGAGTAGATTAGGAACTCCAGAAAGTTGCACAACAAGTAGATTAACAGAAAAGGAAGATATTGATCCACCATACATCAAATATGGTATTCTTAAGATTGCATTACAAAATTTTATGAAAGCTCAAGTTAGTAATGCTAGAGAATTGGATAAGCATGAACTTTTGCATATACAATGTATGCTATTTTTACCAAGGTATTTTATTATATTTACCAAATATGCTATCTTCTTATCAATTTAAAATTTTTGTAGGGGTAAATTAATTTTTAATCTTTTATATTATATACATTCATATAAATGTAATAAGAATGGAAATATTTATTTTAACAATTAATATCCCTTATACAATTAGTGATTAATCATTTAAAAGTTAGACTCGAAAGTATAAAACAATCTTTGCATACAAAAGAAATGTATAAATATAATAGTGTTAATAAATTTTTAATTGTAGATTTGTAAAATTAACAAAAGAAGAGATGGTAGAAAAATTAAAAGAACTATATACAAATAATTTTATAGATAATATAGATATGGAAACATTTAATATAGAGAGTGTAAGAGAAATTTTATTAACAGACTTTGTATTAGATTCTGTTTCTGTTGATAAAAATGAATTTATGACTAACCCATTGGTTTCATTAACAGATTGTTCAACAATCCTTGAACATAGATTATGGAATTGGTTTTACAGAACATATGAAATGATTGCTGATATTGGACATAAGTTATGTACATCAACACAAGTTATTGAAAAAAATATCTAAAAATAGAAGAATATCATTTAATTCTCAATCATCAACATCTATTGAAGACCCAATTACAATGGTTTCATTATTTAATCAACGTTTAATAACATTTACCTCAAGGCAACATGCTTATGATTTACTAAATAACCGCACTATAGATCCTGGAAGAGGTGCTATGATGTTAAGATTTTGTGAGGATAATCAAGGATTTATATCTTTCATCTTTGATCATAAAGATGGTAAGCCGAGAATAGGTAGTATCTCATGTGACAAGATCAAAGACAACAAAAAAGGTCTTCTTGGAGTATTGATGGGAGATGATTATCCAAAATCTTTTGAATATATGCTTAAAATAGAAGTAGATAATCACTTGTCGGCAATAAAAGAAGCTAAAAATACACTTTTTTGTCAGTATCAGTCAAATATGAATGATTGTAATAAAAAAATTATTAATGATCAATTATTTACTTCTGTTAATCCATCAAGTGGAGAAGAAGTTAAATTATCGTAAGATAATCTATATTTGTGATTAGATATATTTATGGATATAAATACATTAATTATATATTGTTATTATTTAATATTGTTATCAAAAAATATATATTGTTTATTTTTAGTTAAGTTTTACTTTATTCATAAATATGATATATATATTATATACAAATAAACTGACATTTAATTGCTAATAGGCATTTTATAACTATTATTGTCACTTATGTATTTGATTTAGATTGTAAATTTGATTATAATTATTGTTATATAAATGAAATTTCAAGACATTTCATTTTCCTTCATAGTATTTGTTGAATAATGATATTACATAATTTATTATAATTACCCATCATCACTAACTAACTTAAGGAGAATGTTTATTCAATTTACATAATCACCTGTCCCTATAAATTTTATTTTCTCCCTCCAAATACCTAAACATTTGACAGTTCTATTGTTAATGACAAAGCATACGGTCCAGACATTTGTTTTTAATAAAAAAATATCAAATATAAATTACATTTTTATTAAACCATCATATACAACCACAAAACCACAACCGCCTATTTTTATTGTTATTTCTTTTACACTTTTTCTTTACAAAATTCCATATACATATATCAACAAATATTTTTGTTATTAATTCATTTTGATTTAATGTCATTGTTTATAAAGATTAAGGATATAGTTATTTTAAGTAAATATATGTATATATCTTTGAATCACATCTATCCTTATATGATCTCCACCCAAATTCTTAAGTAATTATTCTATTAACAAGTGGACAGACTCTCTTATTATCCATTCACTTCATCAACGGCATCTTAGTCTTTTTGTTTTATTAGCTAACAGAGAAAGGTATGTTTAAATATGGAAAATAAGTATTGGGGAAATTCACTTTAACAAATACCTCACCAGATTGTTATGCTATGTGTCAATAATATATACGTAATCAGGACACGTAAATAGGCTGAATTTTTTTTTGTTCTATGTTAAAAATGCTTTCTCCAAATATATATATATATATATATAGATTTATTAATTAGCTACATACTTTTATTATACTTTAAATACAAACATTGTCAATATTGTATTAAAGTACATTTGTACCTTATTCAAAATATTCTAGGACATGTTTCCTATCAACGGACATTTTTTTTGCAACTCATTTTATTTCTTAGTCTTGGTAAAAGGTTTTTTTTCCAAAGAATGATACTGGGAAATATGCGATATTAGATGACTCTTAAATTGAAAATTTTCAAATTCCAATCCGTGATTTTTGATTTATTCAAAGATATTAGTATGATGTCTCATTTCTTGTTATATACTCAAAAAGTTATTTTCATTATTTTGATGTGAATTAACGTTCATAGTGTCAATCATTATTATTAAAAATTTTTATTTATATATAAGAAACCGCTATAAAAGTAAAGTACAAATTTGTATCAACAATGTTTTATTTTCTTTTAAATTATTTTATTGTAAAAGTATTTTTCTATATATTAATTGTAGTATTGAAGAAATTTAACATTTAAATTATAGAGTATAATAGAAGATAGTAGTAAAGGATTAGTGTTATATTTATATGACAGTATTACTGCCATTAATTCTTCATAATTAAGAAACATGCTATCCTTAAATCTTTTAGTAGTCATTTATTATGCAAATACAGACCCCCGTCGGGTTTTAGATCCCGCGCATCTTCTTCAATCTTGTCATCTTTATGTTGGTCCAAATGCCTTAACCATTTATGTAGATATACCTCTACACTTCAATGATCCATAAAACTTTAAGTAGTAGTATACAGATCTACAAATCGTTTCTACTTGTTACCTAATATAAAGGTGGTTATAAAATATACATCTTATTATGGTTTTTGGTCCATATGTATCATGAAATACCTTATATAGGTATTAAACGTATTTATTTCACTTGCTTTCTAATAATTTCTTTTTTTTTCCTTTGGGGTAGACTATCGTAATTGAATTAAAAAAAAGGAAATAATAAATATGTTTTAAAGGTATAAATTTTTTAATATATACTTTCTTTTAGTATCATTTCTTATATCTATATATTTTTATAAAAAACTTCTTATAAATGACTTTATGATACTAGTTATTTAAACATAAATTGCAATCATTAACATTGTAAGATAAGATATTATATTTTGTCGATCTTCATTTTACTACTTCTATTCTAGCTTTTATCCATATTGTATATCATCAACAGTTTACAATAAGCTCTATCATACAACTTCTGGTTTCTAGTAGGTGGAGTTACTATTAATAATTTTTGTCCTCTTCTCTATTACATCTATGAGACTTCTAATGATTATGTCATCATCATCTACATATATATATATATATATATATATATATATATATGATTTTTAATATATCTCCGCCATACAGACACTTCACATTTTATTCTCTCTTTAAACTTGAAAATGCCATTACATAATGGTGTTAAGAACTTTTTTAATTGACCATACTAACTTTAACTTCATTTCCAACTTTTTAACTAGGTTTTTAATAAAATACATTTATAAGCAAAACTTAAAAGTAATTATCTAGTAATATTTTTAAAAATACTAGGTATAAGTTTTCATTGATAATTCCATTAAAAGTACATTTTATTGAAATGGTTTGAAGTTAACTATTCAGATATATTACTTTATACATTAGATAAAATCTTTTTTTTAAAACTGTTTTATACAGAAAAAAGTAAATGTAATAATAAAAAACGTTTTCTTTAATAAATCAAAACTTTTCACATTTATACTTTTTATCTTAGTTCAATTGATATATTATACTTCAAATCCCACTAACATCTGGAATTTTTTGTTTTTTAGGTTTTTTAAATAGTACTTTATTATTTTCTACTTTTATTTTCAATACTTATATATTCTTGTTATCAAAATTACTACAAAATTTAAATACCTGGTTTTCAACTATTATTTTATCTTAAAGAAATATTATAAAGAATTATGAGTACACACTATAATATGATGAATCATATCTATCAAGGATCTTGTGAAAAATATCCTGAATTTATAGATATGGTTAGGAAAGCTATGGAGAACAATCCAAATAGTCCTTGTACTTCTAATTCCAGTAATACTGCTACACACCACTCTGATACTGAAAATTCAATGTCTCCTGTCAATGATGGATTACATATCTCTACTAATGGTAGTCAAATTGAAAATTTTATTTTTAAACCACAGGCTATGATGCCTGTTAGTGGCATTCAAGCATATCCATTAACGGATTTGTCTATCAATCAAAATGGTACTGATGGCACATTTAGAGGTAGTAATACCTTCCAACAAAATATTGTTGATGAAAATAACATGAAGATGATTAACAAGAATGGGCAAAAATTGTATAAAAATAAGGAGAATGATGATACAATAAACGAAGAGATAAACGAGAATGAAAGTAAAAATAATGATAAAAAACAAGATCATAGTGATGATGCACATTCCGAAACTGGTTCTCATGCATCCTGCACAACGATTGATGAATCCTCAAAGTCGAGTTCTGTTTCACCAGCATTGAAAAATCATTCAGATAATGATAATGAATCAGCATACTCTGCATCAAATTCTGCATCACCTTTACCAAAAGAAGAATTCCATGATTCATTATTGCCACCATTATCTGATGCTCCTACTGGTGTTATTGTTCATGGAGCAAAATTTAATTCATACGCTGATTTTGAGAGTGTCTTTGAAAATTGGAAAAATACATATTTTCATCCATTCAGAGTTGCTTCAAGTGAAACATTAAGACAATCTGATGGTAGTAAAAATGAAACTTTCCAATATAGATACATCGTTTTTCACTGTGCACATTATGGAAAACCAAGAATGAGAGGTACGTTTATTTTTAAATCTTTATTTTCTAAAAAGAAGTATCTTTTGACATTCACATTAAAACTACATTTAACTTTAATTAGGTATACTTAACATACCCCTACATCTGGCACCATATTTTAAGGAAATGTATATATTCATAAAAAATACTATGTATGTATTAAATAAGATTTATTAAAAAAAAGATATTTGAGATAAAAAAAATTTGACATTTTTTGAAGATCGAAATTCTTTTTATATAAATACTACCGTTAATTATTTTTTCTGTCTCATTAACTTTTGTTACCCTTCAATAAGTTAAAAAAAAGAATTTAAACAATTAATATATGTACCATGTGTTGGTTAGTTGTTAAACTTTTTTACGGTTAATTTTTTTTATAATTATTAATGACAATTCTGAGGTTTCCTTTGATTTTCACATCTATGGATGAGATAATTAGATGTATAATAAAGTTCATATCTATTTAATACTGGTACTTTATTATGACGCCTTTGAGGAATAAAAAGTAAAGTGGGATTTTCTCACAATTAATCTTACTCACAAATAAATTTATAATGTATTCAATAACTTTTTACCGCAAACATTAATAAATATTTTTTATTAAGAGAGAAAAAATTAATTACAGTTAGATGCTAATATGAAGTGATTTTATCTGGAGCCAGCTAATAATATACTAATAGGAAATAGATTACTTTCCAATTAAACATCCTCACCTGTCGTAAATTTTCCTATTTGTATTTGAAAAAATGAAGTATATATAATTAGTAAATAAGAATGATTGGTTGGAAATTATTGCTGCATTATTAATTATATACAATGATTATCCATAAATTTTTTTACCCTAATTTTTTTATTTTTAACCATATATAAAGCCATCAAAGGAATAAGGGGAATAATTAGTTAGTTATTTAAAGACAGCTGTCTTGTATTTGTAGGAGACGCCTGAACATTTATTTTATATATTTATTTGGCATATGTCGTTTTGTTGTACTTGTCAAAATATTATAGTGAAGATAGTTAAAAATTTAACTTGTTGCGTGAAGTTTTAAAAATGAAAGGGAGAAAGATTAGTTATTAAGTAGTAAAAATATATAAATCATACATCTGTCTTCGCCTTTAAAGGATAAAATTAATTATTCTATAATTTTATACATTCATATCATCTTTTTTTAATTTATTTATAGGAGTTGGTAAAAGACCGAATCAATCATATCTTCCATGTGGTTGTAAAGCTATGTTAAGATTAAACTTTAGTTATAATGATCATGCTTTAAGAATAACATCGCTTAATGACAAACATACTGGACACCCGGTTGATCAAGAAAATTATAGTAAAGTTAGTGTAAAGGGTAGAAGATCAACAGGAGATTCATTAGCCAATAATAAGAATAGAAAAAGAAGATCTACATCAATTATTAAAAAGGATGGGGTATCACCTCTACCCCAAATAAATATTACAAATTCCAATAATAATGTTTCAACACCTACTTTATGGAAAAATATGATTAATAATGGTCAAAATAATATAAAAGAAGGAGTACTTTCAAATCCATTTCCTCCAATGCAAAATTCATCTTCAGTTATCAATAATAATTTAGGAAATAGAAATACTTTTAATGGAGATTTTCAAAATACTCTTCAAAATCTTGCAATGTTTAATTTAGTAAATGGTCAAAATCAACAAAATCCTGCTACAGCTGCTGCCGCTGCTCAATTATTTTACAATAATTCTATCCAACAACAACAGCACCAGCACCAACAAATGATGATGAATAATGTACTGTTAAATCTGTTTAATCAACAAAGAAATCAACTTCAAATGGCTAATCTGCAAAAATTGGAAAAAGAAAATACTCCATTGTTTTCACAAATGCCTTCATTTCTTCCAGGACCACCTCATCATATGATATCAAATCTTCAAAATCAACAAAATTTGTTACACTCCCAACAACAATCAATATCTAACAATATGTCTATACCTCAAAATAATAATACTCCTGGAGATTCAACATCAAAACATTTAGAGACAGTTAAAGAAGAAAATTTGTTAGGTACACCAACGCCAGGTCAGCCACCAGCAAAAAAAGATGCAAGTGATCATAATAGCATAAAAAGTATTTTGGAATCTTTAAATGAAGCATTGACAATGAGTTCCAAAGAATCATTAGGAAATAAAATTTCTCAATTGACAGCACTTCTTAAGATATGGAATGATTCAACTGGTGAGATGTTACCTATGAAACGTTTAATAGAAGGTTCCATTAAGCAAACTGATATTAATACTTAATAATATTAGTAAAGAGGATGTTTTTTTAATATTATTTAATTTATTTTATTATTTCTCGTGTAATAGATAGCCTTACAAAGAAAATGTATCTCAATGTATATATTCTCAATTTACACAAATTATATAATTTAATTTCTTAGTTTATTATTTATATATTTTGTCCACAAAATGACTTTTATCTTTAATTGATATATGTCATTTTTTAATAATTATCCTCTTTTGTTATCAATCTTTTTTTGTAAGATTAAATTCTTATTTTAATAAAAAATTGTTTTAATATGTTATATGAACATTATTTTAAAAGAGTTTATAAAAAAAATTTTTTTATTCATCATTCTTTTCACCGGAAGGTTAAAAAAAGAAAATTTACATTTTTAATAAAAAACATTAAATATATGTGAAGAAAGATAAATTAAATAAATGGTAAATTAAAGTAAGTAATCAATAAAATAAACGTTATCAAGAAGGAATTTATGAAGTAATATTTGATAATATAATTGAAAAAAATGCATATGTATGATATATAATATATGAAATTTTCTAGTTATAAGTGTAGTCATATAATTATCTCAAAAAATAGTTTTCTAACTATTTATATGCCTAGTAAAAAAATTTATTTTAAATAAAAAGAAAAATTTTATATAAATAATAAATTTATAATATATAAACTTTTCTAAGTGCATAAAAATAGTAAGGAAAAATTAAGATATTTCTATGAAAGATAAATAATATAGATTATTAAAATACCATAATGATAGATTTGGTTTCAATTATTTGATAAGATTATATGTATCTGTTTAATGATAATATTTATAATTGAATAATGTAATATTATTTATGTGCATATAAATATGATGAAATGTAATATAAAAGAATAAAACAAATAAACAATACGTTAAAAATCAATATAAAGATTTTAGGATTACAAAATGGAAAGATTGAAAAAATTTAAACAATTTTTTCTTTTACATTTCTGAAAGCACTTAGTAAAAATAAAGAATATCCGAAAAATGTACACATATATATCTTTTATCATAAAAACAACATAATATACTGTAGTTTGGGAGAGATTTGTTAAGTAACATACAATATAACTATAATGAAATGTTTATTTTTATAATATATTAGAAATTTATTTTAAATAAGATATAAAAAGAACCGATTTAAAATAAAAAAATCTTAAGACCTACAGTATAATATAATGTAGAAGTTAAATTAAAATAATTAATTATAATAAAAAAGATATAATAGAGATGTATAAAGTATGGTAATGATATTTAGGTATATATATTAAATATATACAAAAATATGATGAATAATAAAATTATAAATAAGTGAAGATAAAAGATATTGTTTACCTATTTCATTTTACCTATTGAATTATGGTGGCTTTAATAACATCATTAAGAAGATTTGTTATTGAAACTGGATTTTGAAAATCAATTGTTTGCATAAATGAAAGAATCTTATCCTGACATTCAGTAAGTTTTCGACGAAGTATTTCATTTTGCTCACGAATAACTCGAGAATCAATCTCAAGTTGACGACATGTGGATTCTGTTATTGATGCTCTAGTATTATAACGTAGTGATTCATTCTAAAAAATAATATGTATTATAATAGTAGATATTTATTTATATTAGAAAATAATGTATTTATTTAAAACTTACTTGTAATGTATTCATACTCTCTTCCAGGTACCTGCAACGATTTTCTGCTACAGCAAGTTTACTCTTATACAATGAACAATCATAACAATTATTATTTGAACCATTATCAGTTGATGGAGAAATACTACTATTTGTTTCTGATGGTGATACACCACTATGAACATTCTGTCTTCCATGATCAGAATTATCAGCTGTGATATTTAAAGGAGTATCATTAGATGTTGTATTATGTTCTTCATGTTTATAATAACTTCCTGTACCACCTGCTTCAATAGAAATAGGACTAGGTGATGATTTAGCTGAGGAGGATGAAGCACTATGATGATGAAGGTGTAAATCAACATGATTACCTTCATTCTTAATTAAATTATTATCCTCCATTATTAGGTTATCTTTTATAATACTATTATTATTACTATTATTATTATTAATATTATCCTCCAATCCTTGTAATGCTTTTTCTAAATCTAATGGTTGATTTAATGTACCGTCTTGTGTTAAAATATTGAAATTATTTTGATTTGATGGTTGTGTTGATGTTGCTGCTGCACTCATAGCTGCAGCAAACCAATTTTGTATACCAATATGTGGTAACATATTATTTAGTAATAATCCGTCTTTAAATTTATTTATAAATTCATTATTTTGTAGAAGTTGTAAATGTGGTAACAAATTATTACCATTATTATTATCTAATGATAATGTATTTTGTAAATTTAATGTTGTTGTAAGGTTTGCAAGATTATTTAATGAATTAAACGGATTTGTATTTGGAAGAGTTTGACTATTATTTGTAGATAATCCAAGTAATGATGTTGTTGTTGATAGTGATGGTGTATTTCCTTTACCAATTACAGGTACATTAACATTTTTCCCTTCTTCTTTAGCCTACAAAATATTTTTCACAAAAATGTTATTATATTACTATTATTACCTGTTGATGCATATGGAGTGACGTCTTATCTGGAAATGCCCAATTACAACATTTACACATGAACATTCTACTTATTTGATGTTGTTTGTACATATGTGCTCTTAATGTTTCATTATCTAAAAAAAATAAAATAAATATATTAATTAAAGTTATATAAAATTTTGATAAGGTAATAAATTTTTATATGCATTTTTTTTGGAACCATTTGTTTTTCTTTATCTAATACTTCATTTTTTAATTCAAAAGTATGATTAAATATAATCAATTTTTTCTATCAAGAAAAGAGGATAGAAAAGAAAAATGAACATACTAAGTATAACACATTGATTTGAAGAAGAGGTTAAGTTATTAGTAAAAGGATTAGGTTTTAAAATTCCTGTATTATTTGGTAAAAAGCAATTTTTTAGAGCCAAATTTTCCAAAAAACTACTTTGATTAAATGATGTTTCATTATCACTATTAGTACTATTACAAAATGATAATTTTCCTCTAGATGAATTAATTGCAAAATTTTCAGTATTGTCACCACGAAGTTTTCTTTTTCTTGATCCAGCAAAACCTGCAGACTCATATGCTCGAATATATTCATGTTTACGTTGCAATATACGACAAACATTTGATTTTGCAATAGTATATTTTTCTGCTATACTAGCCTGCGACAATCCACTATTCTCTTCTGCCAATCTTATAAGTTGAACTTTTTCCTCTAATGTTAGTTCTTTGTATGGTTTTTTCTTTCTCCGTTCTGGTTCGTTAATTCCAGATACTGTAGTAGCGGTAATAGTAGTAGGAGTTGGTGAAAGTTCTTTTGAAGTTATCTCTACTAATTGAAGTGTGTCATCAGGCTTTTCATCAATGTTATCATCTCGATTATTTATAGTAACTTGAGTAATATTTAAATTTTTAGAAAAATCTTTATCAGTCTCCATCAGTTAAATATTAATTTTAGTATTAATGAGATAAAAAAATGATAATGACATTGATAGTTTTAAATAAGAAATACTACTAATAATAATATTCAAAAAGATAGCCTATAGATATATGAAATATTAATTAACTCTAAATAATTTAATTTTTACCTATGACAAAATATATACATACATATCTTCAATAAGTATGCATATAATAAATAAAATCATAATAATTTAAAATATAAATATTTAAATGAAAAAATGTTTGACAAAAAAGGAAATTGGAAAAAAAAGTAGCTGTATGAATGAAAAGAAATTTTGGGATGTATGTTGTGATTATTATTTATTAATGAAAGAGTTAAATGATGTTTAATACAAAATTTTCTAAACTTGTTATTGTTTTACCTCCGCTTTAATTAAGATATATCAAGATATTTTAATATATTTATATATTTTCAGTATAAATTAAATAAAAAAAAGAAATAAAGTATTAAAATCTTTTTTATTTATTCTGTATAAATAATAAAAATGGTAATTTTATTATACATAAGTTTTGTAATGTAGGTATAAATCTTGTTATAATATAAAAATAGCAAATTAGTGACTATTTTAAAAATATTTATGGATGTTATTCTAAAATGATTCTTAATGAACTATTTTAATCTTAAAACAATTAGAAGGTTTAAAATAAAGCAGATATATGATATATTTTGATATCACTTATATGAAAGTTTTAATTTTTGAATATGTATAGTAAAAATCTAATTCATACACACATATCCGTCATTACACTATTTAATAGTAATTTAGGCAACAAAAATTATTAGAAGAAGAAAAGAAGGAGTTGAATGGTTGATATAGTTTTCGGTTGTAAAAAAAGAAGAACACGATAACAACTTTCAATTGTTGCTTTTTTAATTTCAATGGCTAGTTAATGAAAATTAACTTTAATGGGAAGATGAAAGGATAAATTTATGTTGCCGATGGGTGAAAAGTGAAATGTCGCAGTTTGTTTCATGTTTTATGTGTGATGATTGAAGATATATATAAGTCTCGTTAGAAAATATAATTATGTGTTATGTTTTGTTGAAAGAGTAGAAAAGGTGTATAAGTTTTTGAAAAAGGAAATTTGTAAGTAAAATAAGGTAAATTTTTGACAAAAGTCATCGTTAATTATTATCGCCATTTTTGTCTATTACTTGAGTGTAATGTCAAAATGTCCATCACCAAAAATAAATATTTTTTACTTTCTTTATATACATCATATGTATATTAGATTAACATATTAGTTATGGTGTTTGCCTTTTTATTTTGTAGATAAGGAAACCTATATATGAAAAAGACAAGTGCAATTGAAGTGGTTAGTTTAGGATAATTAAAAACAATTTGAAACAAAAATCTTTTCTTTCGAAGTAGTGTTAGAGATTATTTAGTGATTTTGATAATCGAGACACGTTTTGCTTTTTTTTTCAAATACAACTATGCCTAAGGGAAAGTTTTAATTATGTGGAATGGCAGTTTTTAACAAAATGAAAACTTGATTATATTTGAAGATACAGGTAATATTGTTCCGAATAATATTATTTTTGTATGTAAATAGAGTTAAATCAAATATAACTTTAAGTATTTTATGTGCCATTATCAGATATAAAGAGCAGGATATAGAATGATGTTTTTTGTTGTTAAATAATTTTAAATATATTTTTAAATTTTACATTCGAGAGGGTAAAATAAATATTTAAAAGTATAAGATTTAAGTTTATGATTAATATATATATTTTAAGGAATAAATATAAGAATAAATAAAAAGATGAATAAATGATATGAGATGTTTGTTGATTATTATGAAAACAATTCAATGGTAGGTATAAGAAAGATAATAAAACGTGTGTGGGGGAAAAAGAGGTATTGTAATAATAATTGATACTTTTATTAGTATGGAAAAATCTTTAAACAACATGTATATGTTAAAATTAAAAAGGCTAATAAAATTAATAGAATTTTTATAAACGTTGTTCTACCAACAACAAAAAAGTATTAAAAAAGTGTTAAATTAATTTGCAAATTTTTAAATATTATAAATAGATTATCTATTAAAATATGTTTAAATAAATTATGTATATTTATTTGATTATCGAGTAAAATCATTTGAAAAATAAAAAAATAATAGAGTACTTTAAAAAAGTTTTTTTTCTGCATATTTTCTAATTACAATATATAATGATTGTGAAAGTTAAGAAAATGATGATTATATATGTGTGTTCTTGTGAGATAAGTCTAAAACTTGACATCTTACTATAAAGTTCCTTAATTTCAAGATAAAAGTTATATAAAAAAGTTTAACAAATTGGTCATTTGATGTATATTATTTACGTAAACCATCACCTCACAACTAACAAAATCTCTTTTCAATGAATATCTTAAAGTCAATTTAACTCTTTTCAACTTATTATTCATATTTATAAAGTAAAGTTAATGAATTGCGCTAAGAATTACACTTACAAGATATTGGACACAATCTTTAACAGGTCATATATAAAAATTCTACGGAAGTGTCAATAAGCAAAAAGTGTATGATTTACAAAGATTATATAAATTTTGATAGAATAAAAAAATATGGACAAGTTTTGTTGATTTTAACTCTATCTGACCGGTGGTCTTTTTTAACAAACATATCAATAAAAGAAAAATAAATATAATATTATATTATATTGTAAAAGTTAATTAGAAAAGATGATGTTTAATCATAATTGAGAAAGGAAAGAATAAATATGAAGTAATATTTATAATATAATAACAAACACTTATAATTATCATTAAATTACAAAAAGAATAATCACTATTCACATTAAAGGAAAATTCATGATGGTTATAAAAAAAGGTAAATTGTTATAGTGAAAAAAAGTTATATTTCAAGAACTGACCATATTAATAAAACTTTTTATCCAGTTCATTAAACATAATCTTCTTTTAAACTTACAATCTTTTCATACAAATATGTACAAACTTATAATACTAACTCTTTTTATCTGACTCAAACTAACAATTACAATATTTTTCTATTTAAAAAACTTCTCTTTTGATGATAAGCATAAAAAGATTAATCAATTAGACCGTATCATAATATGAATGTCTATTATAATATTAATGATATAATGTCCACTATAAATATATAAATTTCTTCCACTTACCCAATCAAATAACATGTAAATGGAAAAAGTGCTTTTCGTTTTTTTGGGAAAATATATTTTCTTCATTTGCATCATAACTTAAAATATAATATTATAATAAATTTCTTTTTCTTTCAAATACATTATGAATGACCTGTATATAATATTGCAAATTATTTTGAATGCTTGTATTTTTATATCAATACACTTTCAAAGGGTAAATCAAAGCAAGAAAAAAAGAAATATTAAAGTTTCTTTTTATTATTCTTTCAATTATTATAACAATCAATCTAATAATAAGCTTAAATTATATATATTTATATGTGTTATTTAAATGATTACTAAAATACTATCTACAATTAAGGTATTGATAGTGCCGGGTGAACGAAGTATCACAAATAAAAAAAAATTTTATAACTATTTTTTTTTACTTTATACGTATTTATTCTTTAATATATAATGTTATTTCTTGATCAAAAATTACATCCCCATATAAAGAAAAAATTTAATATATTAAATAATAATATGTTTTTCTCTTGTTATATGTATGTTTAAAAAGTGGAGATAGAAAGTTGAATTTGAGAACAAAATATATTTTATTGGACCATTAATTGAAGGTTGATTTAAATTTTATTTGACTGTTTACTTATAGAGAAATTGTTGTATTTAAAACAATTTTTAATTGATATACACATAAATATTAATTTTCATTATTATAAAATATTTATAACATTTTTTTGAAGATTAATAATAGAAGAATGAAAAAGGATCGCTAATAATAATAAACATTAAAGAGAAAAATTTGTGCGTTAAGACAGAAGAAGAAGTATAGAAAAAGGGGTTGAGATGCAGATGTTAATTGTTAATTAATAAAGATACTGTATAATTCTAATTATGGTAGCCGACATTATAATAAACATATAACAATACTACCTTCATTATTTTTTTTATAATTAATCAAATCAATTACTTAACATCATAAATATTTAATTGAAAAATTTTAGTTTTAAAATAAACATAAATATTTTAACAAATATACATTCTTTTATCTTAATAAATTATCCATATCTTCTATATATAGAATGTTCATATATCTATGATATATTCAACAAATTTGAATAGATTGAAGATAACAATGATTAGTAATCCTAAATGTATTGTTGATTGTACTACTAGACATATATAATATCCTTATCCTAAGGCATCTAGTGTCTGGTAGTGTCAACCACCATAGATACAGTTAAGAATATTACAGGGCTTCTAAAGGATATGATGAGCTGCTAGGATATGTCATACAACTTTTTTGTCATAATCAATTCATATAAATGATTGTAATATTAAAGGAATGTTAATTTTTAGTAAAAGGATATGTCAAAGATTAATATAATGATTTCATAAATAAAAAATATAGAAAGAATCTTAAATTTGAAGTAATAATATTGATAATCGAAAAATTTAAGAAATAAATGTGAATAAAAATTTTGTAACAAATTTAAATAGTAGAAGGTAAAATAAATTAGCTTATAAAATATATAAACAAGTTTAATATAATATTTCCATTAGAAATAAAAATTTCATTGCATGTCAAAAGTTCGAAAAAAAAGATTAACAAAAGATTCCAAATATAATAGCTGTTAAATAAATTATAAATAAATATAGACATACGTGTATTAAAATTTAATAAATTTATACCTATATATTAAGTGAATGACATGCAAATGCCATACAAATTTTAATTTTTTTTATATTAATTTTTATTCCAAAAACTTACTTGAAATTTCTTTATGACATATTGTACATGTATAACTTTTAAAATGCGATTGCATTCTATGTCTCGACAATGAAGAACTGTGGCAGAAAATTTTTGAGCAAATAGTGCATCGAAAAGATCCTTAAAATTAATATTAGAATTGCGTGATAATTTATATATTAAATACCTTTCAAGTCTGGTCTTTTAAGTTCACTACGATAACCAAAAGTATTTGTAATACTTTTACTAGTATTATTTCCATTCTTTATTTTTGATTCATCATTTTCATTAAAATTATCAGAAATATTTATTTGTTTGTTCGGTGGGGATACTCGATCCATATCAATACCATCATCAGATTGGTCATGATCTTCCATATAGCAACGTTTATTGTTGTTATTTGTTGTGGATGAGAATGAACTTGATGGTGATATATTTTTTCTTATTAAATTGTCGGTATTATACTCCATTTCATGATCTTGATCATTGGATGGTGAATTAACAGCAGAATCAGATGACAAACTAGGTGACTTTCCACACTTTGTATTTTCAAGTATCTTTGAAAGACTGGTACTGAGATTTTCTTGATTCATAATAAAATCCATAATCTTAAATGATAATATAAATTACTATTATTAATGTGCTTATATATTGATATTCATTCACATTTTAATAAAATGTTTAAGTACAAATAATACAATAATGGTAAAAAAGATTGTGATAAAATAGTGAAATTCTAATAATGCTAAAAAAATATATATAATTTTAATATTTACATTATCACCTATCTCCTTATTATAAAAGTGAATATATTTAAACATTATACTATATAAATTTATCTCATAGAAGACAGACACAATTCACTTATAAAAGTAATAATTAACACTAAAATTGTATTACCCTTTTTTCATCTTATACTAAACTTTTACCGGTCATCTTGATAAGTTATCCAAAACTATTATTTATCAACGCTACATCTCTTCAACTAATTTAGCCTTTTTGTAGGTGGTATAAAAAGAAAGATATAGGTAATGTTTTAATAGGATATATTTTAAATCATGACATATCTAAAATTTAATATATATATATATAAATAACATTTATCTCTACAAAATTATTTTCATCTAATATTAAACATCTTTTCCATTCTTCAAGTATATTATAGTAGCCTTAATAATATAAAGAATGCTTCATAATGATACATTTTAGTGAAAATCAACAATTATCTCATAAAAAGAGATAAATGAAATGAATGGAAAATTTAAATTGTTATATCTTATTATAATACACAAGGAATGCTTTAAATGACCACTGCGCAAATGTACTTTATTTTTATCAATAGAAATGGGGTTAGGAAGGGGATAACAAGGCAGAACACGAAGCATGTGGATTTTATGATTTCACCCTTTTACCTATAAAACTACAAAACTTTTAAAACGATTTTTTGACATAATAGATAGAACAAAATTATTTAACAAAATAAAGAGTGCCGAAAATTTTAAATAATTATATTTTGGAAAGTTAAGAATAAAATTGTTTCAACAATGATAAGTAGATAATCATGATTGTTAAATTAATATATCAAAGTAAGAAATTGACCTTCATCTTGGGGTTCTTTTAAAAAAATAGTCTATTTAATGAAAATACATGTATGTATCTATAACAATAATATTTGATTCAGAGTGAAAGTATACAAGAAACAAAAGTTAAACGATATGATGTTAGAAATATTAATATATTAACCTAAAATAATTAATAATTTTAAATAAATGTGAATATATCCTAACATAATGGTGGATTATCTTTATTTAAGGTGTCTATCATTAATTTGAAAATATACAAATAATACTCAAATAGAA
Organism: Strongyloides venezuelensis; assembly: GCA_963280985.1. NCBI lineage: Eukaryota > Metazoa > Nematoda > Chromadorea > Rhabditida > Strongyloididae > Strongyloides > Strongyloides venezuelensis. Next base: position 5,332,172 of record CAUJLX010000001.1, on the reverse strand, counting down.
AGATTTAATAGTTAGGTCAAGCATTAGGTAAAAAAATCAAAAGCAAAAATAATATATAGTTTTTATATATTAATAATGATGATTGAATAATAAGTTCAGAATATTAATAATAGTAATTAGGAAAAAACAATTATAATAACTGAATGGTTATAAACATGAATATAAAAATTTAATCTCTACGATACTTTTAAATAATCTTATTATTAAAAGAAGTTATTTATTTTACCGGTAATATTAAACTATTCCATATTTTTTTTATTCATATAGCAAATGGAAATATATAAATAAGATTAATAATTAAAAAAAACTATTTTAAATAAAATATGTAAAAAAAATTAAATATATGAACATACTAAATATACATTATATAGTTTTTTTTTGTAAAACATTAATCTTAATAAAAACTATATGTAATCTTTGAATCATATTTTTAATTTCAAACTTTAATTACATTACTAAATCATGTAAATATTTTTTGTTAAAAAACGAAGAGGGATTTTTGCAAAAGTAATAACTATGCTAATGGATTGTTTTTGGTGGGAAAAGTTATAGTATATTTCAATGAAAAGGTATTTACGAAGAATTTTTATACAGCGATGGTCAAAAGTTTACTTTTAGCTTATGTTTAATTTATTGGAAAATTTATAAGTAATAGAAATATACAGTCATTTGTTGTTATCTTAAAAAAAACAGTTCACAGTAGAAGAAAGAAACTACAATCAATCTTGGTAATTTTATGCATAAAATAAAGAAAAGTTTGTACAGAATTTAAAAATCTAAAATTACATCATGTATTAGATAGAAATAAAAATGGTATTAAAAAAATATATAATAGCATCAGAGATAGCATAAGTGGTAAATTAAACAATAAAAACCAAAGACATGAAACATTAAATTTTTTGATTTTTTATCACATATTTATGACAAATTTCCCTCATTCTCATTTGACATTATTATTCATGGGAAAGGCTTTTTTGTTTTAATAAAAAAACTGAGATAGATGTGAAGGATAAATATATGTTAATAATTTGTTATAATATGAATAATAGATTTTAATATGCTTATAGTAAATTATAATAAAAGTGTATAAATTAAATATTTTCCAATGAAGAGTAAATGTTCCTTAAGGAAAAAAAGAAGGGCATAATATAAAAATAGATAAATGATTATTATCAAAAATATATGCATAAATTATGTCACAGATAAAAGATAGTATAGTAGAAAAATGATTGTAAATCACTGATCATAGCAAAAGTAAAAGTGTATGGTTGACGTAAATAAACCCAGATATATAAATGAAATAGCCTAAATCGGGAGACTGAGAGTGAAATTAGAGAGAAAAAGAGATGCAAACGCCTTGAATATCAATGGGAAATTTTCTTTTCCTTTTCAGTTTTACACTTCTTCATGTACCATCCACCAACGGCTACATTATATAAATGTATAAACATATATCTTAATCCAGATGATATATCCTTTTACAATAGAGTATAACATACAAATATATACGCATAAAATTTTGTATATGTATATTATATATCCATAATAGAAATGATTAAAGACGATCCAAACAAAATAGTATGGCAAACAGGGGCATCTTTGCTACTGATCAGCGCCTAAGATGGTCATTCAATACTTGTTACTTAACAACATGGCCTACTTTTGACCGCTGGCTAAATGGAGCGCACCCCATAATAGGGCTGCCTGAAGCGAGGTGTAGTCGGTTGGAGACTAGCATTTATAAATAATAAAAGTGACACTTCCTATTCAATGATTCAGATCACTTAGTAGATTTATCTTTCTATATCTCCTAAATAATAAGATGTCTTTAAGTTTTCTATATCACCGAAAGAAGTTAAAATCATAAAAAGGATAAATAAAATTTTTCCATCAATCAAATGCACATTATATTATTTATTTATAAAATGGATAAAATGAGGGTAAGATGAATTGTATATAGAGGGTCATCAAAATTAGCAAAAATTGAAAGGGAATAATTACGCTTTAAATAATAGAGCCTTTATTAAAGGTATGATTATTTTACTTTTATATATCTTTTAATGACTTTTTACAGTTCATTCAAAAATTATTAGGTTATACTTTTTAATAATCAAAATTTGTACATATATTTTAATAAACATATAAGATATCTATTTTTACTTACTTATCTTTAATACTTTTCGAAAAAGGTAAAATTAATGAAAAGAAATTCAAAGAATATATAGAAAATTGTATTTTTAAAAAAGAAATAAATTATTTATATTAAAATAAATTGTTTGAAATAAAGGAAATATCAAAAAAAGTTAGCAAGTACCGTTACGAAATCATTTCTCTTTTTTATCATCACTCTTCTTATCTAACCCCATTTCTTCAACCTCTTTATCAAATCTCCTTTTAGAAATCCCTTCTATAATTGGCCAAAAAAGTTTATTCCAATTATCTTCCCAGGTCAAACTATTTTCATTAAGTAAGTTGAAATGTAATTCATTTAATGTCTAAAAAAACACATTAATTAAAGTTGAAAATATATAAGTCAAAACTAACGGTTGATGACGTTGGGAAACCGGTTAGAAGGAAAGTTAGTCTTTGTTTCAATTCATCATAATCATTAAAAAGATATCCATTATAGCCATTTTTAACTAATTCAGTAATTGCATTGAAATTTTTAGCCAATACCGGTGTTTTACATCCAAACATGTCAACAACTTTCATTGGTAAATCTATTCCTGAAGTTGATGTATGTAAAGATACACCAAGATCAGCGGAACCCAGTAATTTAGGATAATCTGATGCTTCAAGCCATGGTGTAATAAATGATACTTTTTGTAAATCATAATTTTTTATCTCATTCAAATAATACTCTTTCATTGGTCCTTTACCTGTTATCACACAAACAATATTAGGCAAATCATCACTTTTATCATTATCATATTCATACAAAGCTTTTAATAAAATAGAGAAATCTTCATCTTCCGTCCAACTGGTTGAAGAAACTAAAAGAATTGGTCTGTCATTTCTCATAACTAAAGTACCATCTTTGTTTTCCACAAATTTATTTTTACCATTATTATTATTAAGTAATTCAAAACCACTTTTTGTTGATAATTCTTCCAAAAATTGACATTTTTCATTAGACATTAATCTTTTAAAATTCCAACTTGGTGCTTTATCATACAATACCTCTGCTTTCACACTCCATTTTCCTTCTAAATCTTTTTTCATACATTTAGATACACACAAATTAAAATGAGCTCTCCTACCAAAAAATCCCTCATACCATTGAGTTCCTTTTATTAATTTTCTTATATATGTATTATTACACATTATTGTTTCTTCCTCATTAATTAATTGATTCTTATTGTTAATAACTTCTTTTTTATCATTATTCTTTTTACATGAATATTTATGATCTAAAATACTCCATGTATAATTGTGCCAATCAACAATAAAATAAGCTCCTTTAAGTTTGGCAACCTAAATAATGTATATATAATATTTTTTAATATTTAATTGAATTTATATTATTACTATAGTTACTAATTATTTATCTGATGGTAAATTTAAATTAATTATATATATGTTACAATGTGTATGTGAAATTTTCATCATATTTATATACACATATTTAGAGGATTTTTGGTAGGATAATATAACAATTAATCTAAATATAAGTTGAAGTACATATATCAAATGTGGTTGTGTTCTATTTTGATTTTATCTCTTTTTTCTTTCTAATAAATATGAATTAAATTTACATTAATAAATGTACTTTAACCGATTAAGGTAACCCTGGGTGAGTAATATTTAAAAACAATTTTTTTGTAAACATACCAAATAACATACTGCCATCACTGGCAATCCAGGTGGATTTTGAATCAGAATAAAGGTGCTCCATAAAGATGTACGGAAAATTAAGGTAAATAAAAGTATAATACCTGTCCATACAAATTTTAAAAAAAGTGATAAAGAAGTAGGAACTTTTGTAACAATAAAATCAGGCGGTGGAGTAATGGTCACAAACTCAATTTTTTCGTGTTCAGCTATTCTTTTTGGTGGTATTGAATTTAAATAACTAACAATTTGAACATTAACACCATGGTCAGCTAATGATAATGCATGATAACACATTCTAGGAGAATGACCTATATCTCCAAGGACTACAATAGTTGCTTCTTCAACCATTTAAACTATATTATTTTCCTAAACAAAAAATTTATAAGGAACAAGTTCCAAGTAGCAAAAAAATCTCCTAATGTCCTAAAAAGAAATTCCCTTGGTAAAATATAATAGCAAAAAAAATATTTTTTCACCAGATATAGAATATATTAATATTCAAAGGAAATTTATTAACAGTTAAAAAATTATTATTTTTATACAATCAAAAGAAAATAATTTAATCGGTATTGTTGTTTCAACAGGAAAGGAAAATTGAAGTGAATGAAATTATTCTCTATATTAGTCATATAGGTTGATATATACAAATAAATACAATTATTAAAAAAAATTATCTATGGTCCATATTTGCCTCTAGAATTTTATGTACCTCATTTGTTTTATTAACGATATCAGCTGTCGTTTTTGTACATGATTTAGGATAATCCACTTTGTGAATTTCTTTATATTGAGATTTTGGTTCTAATAAAAATCCAGAATGATTTAATATTGGTGTATTAACTAGTGTAGTCGAATCAGTTGTAGAAATATCACTTTCAAGTTTAATTTTTTTTTCTGGAATAGTATAATTATCTGAGGGAGCAATACGTGGAATTTTTGGTGAGCATTTAATACCAGAAAATCCTTGCCATTCCACTTTTTCTTTTAGCGTTTTTGATGCTGTTGGAATTACTTTTTTACGCTGGTCTGACACTCTTCTTCTATACATAGAACTGTTTGATTCACCACCTAATTTTAAAACATTATCCTCAGGTTTATATACATTTTCCTCTGCTTTTTTGAGATTCACAAATCTCGTCGTGTGCTTTATTTTCCTCTGGTGATGTGATACTTTTTGTACCAGGTGAATTCTCTTCAGTTATCGGAGTAACGGAATTTCGTGGTGAAGATAATTCATTATTACCAGTAATTAGATTGTCATTATCATTCTTTTCAGTACTGGTAGATGTCTCATTCGTCTGACAATCATCCTTTTTTTTCTCTTCTTTACTATCCAAATCATGTTTAGTATCATCAAGTAATGAGTCATTCTCGCTGCCTTCCTTTGAATTTTTGGGCGCCACAGTTATATCATCATTCACTTTTTCTACATAATCCTTTTCAGAGTGTTGTAAATCAGAACTATTAACTGCATCCGGCAAAGTTTCTTCTTTTGTCTCTTCATCTTTTACATTGGTCTCTAAATCTTCGTAACCTGTGACTTTTTCATCACATTTCAAATCAATTTCACTTTGGTCATCATCATTACAAGAAACTTCGGGGATAGTTTCTTTTTTTACCGTCTCCAATTTAGATACGTCATCTACTATCTCCTCATAATTATTACTCTCATCATTTGTAATCTCTTCAGTGATAATATCTTCATCATTTAATTTCTCTTCGGATTCAAGCGATTTTTTCTTTTTCATTTGATGAACTGTCTATTGGTCTTTTCAACTCTTCATATTCCTCCTGCACTTCAGATATCAATAGATCATTACTTTCATCGACAAATGATCTACCTAACTCGTCTTGTACCATATTTTTTACAGATTTTGCATAAACAATTACTTTCCAAAAAGCCCTTAACAATGAGAATGGTCTCGTTATTCCTGCCGGTACAGGCTCAAGAACTTTTTTAGATCTATCTGATCGCTTTGACATATATTCATGCAATTCAAAAAAACCACTAACCTCATCTTCAGACCAAATATCAATAACATCTCTCTTCACAATCTGTTCAAACGTTTCATCATCAAAAGAATCATTATCTGTTTTACCAGAACGTACTTCATCAAATTTCTTACATTCATCGGGTACTATAAAGTATTGACCATTAAATATCTTTTTCAATACATCTTCGTCTTTGAGAACAAATTTAATACATTCCGTTAGATTTTTATTAGTATTTACAAACTTCCTAAAAGTTGTTTTAAAAAAATCTTCATCATATTCTGATTGCTTTTTCCTTTTCTTAAGAGTAGGATTAACAAATACAAGTCCAGTGGCTTCCTCAACAAAGCCTGCAACGGAATACCACAGTAATTCATTAAAAAATGGATATTTATAAACTTCTCCAACTCTACTTCTGGTTTCAGATCTATGAACACATAATTGGAGTGGGATAGATAAACTATGTATGTAATTGCCTCCAAAAACTATACTATCCTCAGCTGTATAAACAGCATGTATAAAACCAGATGGAATGAGGAATGTTTGCCCAGCATAAAGACTAACTCGAAAACAATCCTTTGCTGTTTCACCTAAAAATTCTTTTGTACTTTTACAGCCTTTCATAAATTGTTCGTGAAGTTTAATATTTTCCTCTGTGGGAGGTATTAACCAAAAAATTTTTTTCCCTTTTAGTACATGATACCAAACAGAGGTACCTCCAAAATCCATATGAAAATCCGTATATGAATGTTTCATAGATATCAAACAGTAACAATGAACATTAGGGACTCTTTTCAATGATAATCCTTTTTCATCAATGTACTTTAGTTGATTTACTTTTAATATATCTGGCCAGTACTTAATTACCCAATCCATTTCTTTAACAAAAGACGGTGCTCTAACATGTTTAGATAATTCGTTATAGGAAAATTCTTGTGACAATGAATTTAATAGAACTTCTCTTTCTTCAGGAGACTTCAAAAAATGCTTACCAAATTCTTCTAGAGACATCTTTATTGTCTCAAATTTACCAACCTTAATAACATCAATCTCTAAAGCCTTGCCACAAATTTTTACTATCCTATCAATTGTCAGGTAATTCTTATCCGGCATCATCATTCCAAGTTCTTGTGGAGTTCCATCAACAAATATTGGTGTCGAAGCACCGTTTGAGCGAAAATAAGTAACGTTGAGTTCTATAATAAATAGTAACAAAAAACCTGATATATGAAAAAATTACCTTTAGCTTGAACTACTTTGTAGAGATCATTTCTTTCATAACAGCTATCATTTAAAATTTTATTAATATCGTATTTAAATCCTTCTATAAACAAAGCTCCATCTTCATCTTTAACAGGTGGAGGTACATCTTCAGAAGATTTTTTTACACTTTTTTGAATTTCTGATTTTTCGTTTCCTAGGCATTATTTATGAGTCAGGGATTCACTATATTCCAACTAAATACTAACATAAATATCTAATATTTCAAAACGACTATGTAATTAAAATAGTATTCTGCCAAATTTAAATAAGAAACAATTAAAGAAACGATATACAACATACCAAAAATAATAATTAGAGAAACAAACAAACATTCTTGGCAGGATACTAACAATTAATTGAATTGAAGTTTATCGGCACTTTATATTAAATATCTTAATTATTGATATTATTATTTTTTCTGTAGTCCAGAAATACTTTTTTGTTGTCAAATACATAAGTATATGCGTGTGTAACAACTTTCTGTTGATACAAAATTTTATAAACGTCAAGTAAAAAGGAATTTTTTTTTTTCCCATTTCCATTGCTTGCGTTCTCTACATCATATTTACAGATTTTTTATCTTATGGTATCATAAATTGTTGCAACGTTTGGGATTGCATATACATTGACATAAGGGTAATTTTTTTTAAAAAACTCACGTAGCTACAATAATTTCACGATGTTAAAAGGACACTAATATACGAGTTTGATGAAATAGTGATGCCAGAAATTTAAAATTGACAAAAACAATATTTTTCTCTACCCAATATATTTTAATGTTTTTTGAATATAGCACAATGTCCCTCCTTCGTGTTCTCTATTCATACATACTTTAATGCTTTTGCCTATATATAAACAAACACTTTAGGTTATGCTTTCTAGAAATATTATTTCATCAATACAAAGAAAAAATATCAATTTTCTACGTACAATGTCTTCCAATTCATTTCGTATAGAAAAAGATACCTTTGGTGAATTAAAAGTTCCTTCAGATAAATATTATGGAGCTCAAACCGCTAGGTATGTTATTATTTTATAAATGCATGTTTATCTATTTTGCTTGCTTTATCTATAGATCGATTATGAATTTTAAAATTGGTGGACCTGAAGAAAGAATGCCTCTTCCAGTTGTTCATGCTTTTGGATATCTTAAAAAAGCTGCTGCTATGGTTAATACACAATATGGATTAGACAAGAATTTGAGTGATGCTATTGTTAAAGCTGCAGATGAAGTTATTGCCGGAAAGCTTGACGATCATTTCCCACTTGTAGTTTGGCAAACTGGTTCCGGTACACAATCAAATATGAATGTTAATGAAGTCATCTCTAATAGAGCTATTGAAATTCTTGGTGGACAACTTGGTTCCAAGACTCCAGTACATCCAAATGATCATGTTAATAAATCACAATCTTCTAATGATACCTTCCCAACAGCTATGCATATTGCTGTTGCACTTGAGATTAACAATCGCCTTTTACCATCATTAGAAACATTAAAACAGTCTCTTGATGCTAAAGCTAAAGAATTTGAGAAAATTATTAAGATTGGACGTACTCATACACAAGATGCTGTACCACTTACACTTGGACAAGAATTTTCTGCTTATGTTACACAAATTGAGAATGGTATTCAGCGTGTAAAAAGTACACTTCCACATTTATACCAGTTAGCTGCTGGTGGTACAGCTGTTGGAACAGGACTTAATACAAGAATTGGATTTGCTGAGAAGGTTGCTGATACTGTTAAAAGTCTTACAGGACTTCCATTTGTCACAGCTCCAAACAAGTTTGAAGCTCTTGCTGCTCATGATACAATGGTTGAAGTTCATGGAGCTCTTAATGTCATAGCTACATCATTAATGAAAATTGCTAATGACATTCGTTTTCTTGGTTCAGGACCACGTTGTGGTTTAGGAGAACTTTCTCTTCCAGAAAATGAACCTGGTAGTTCTATTATGCCAGGGAAAGTTAATCCAACTCAATGTGAGTCACTTACAATGATTGCAGCTCAAGTTTTTGGTAATCAAGTTGCTGTAACCGTTGGAGGATCTAATGGACATTTTGAGTTAAATGTATTTAAACCAATGATTGTTAGAAATGTCCTTCAATCTATTCGTCTCATAGCTGATGGTAGTGTATCATTCTCCAAAAATTGTGTTGACGGCATTAAAGCTAACGAAGATAATATAAAGAAGATTCTTAATGAATCTCTTATGCTTGTTACAGCACTTAATCCACATATTGGTTATGATAATGCTGCTAAAATTGCCAAGACCGCCCACAAGAATGGCACCACTCTTAAGGAAGAAGCTATTAAGCTTGGAATCCTTACTGAAGAACAATTTGATAAGTGGGTCAGACCAGAAGACATGCTTGCACCAAAATAAAATAATTGACAATTACTCGTAGATTTTTAAATGATATATAGATGAAATGTATTTAATGTTCTGAAGTCAAACTTATAAAAGAATGGAAGAAATAGTTTTATTTTAAATTTTATTTTTTGACATTTTCAATAAAAGACTTCTTTAGATTTTTTTAATTGCTACGTTAAAAATTAGATAAATTATATCCATGGATATTAAAATATTCTTATTCTTACTGTGCATATTCAGATTTTGATTTAGTCGAAAGATCTTTAAATTATGAAGAATTTTATGGTGTTTTTTACACAATGAAATATATATTTTTATACAGGATATTTAATAGAAAATTTTGAATTACTGGTGACAATAGTATAAAATTTGGAATAAAGCAATTATAAATAATAACAATTAATTAAAAGAACACTATAAGTAAGTTCCTTCAGAATCGCAATCATACCCAATAACTATTAAATTATCCTTATTTTTATCGTCATCATCTTCGTTTATCTGTACAATGGAATTTTCTGAGGAAATTTTTTTAAATGGCTTATTTGGCGTTGATTGTTTATGTAGACCATTTGGAAGGAGCGTTGTCATCTCAGTGGCTGATCCTCTTGAATTATAACTAGAATCTGTTCCTAGTGATAATGGTGCACTAAATTTATATGTTATCTGTAAATGCTGTTTATCACTGTCTTTTTTTGTAATTGAATCAAATAATTTTGAATTATTGTTAAAAGAAATGTCATTATTTGATAATGTAGGGTTATTTTTATTTCCACCAGTTTGGTTAACTGCATTATTATATGATTGCAAGCAATTATTAGTAAATTCACTTCTAAAATTACTATTTGATCGTTGCTTTAATTGTAATTGACTATTCAAAGCTCCATATAAAATCCAATTGACAGCTGAATTAGTAAATGGTAGAGCGTGAATAAAATACATTGCATAGACAAAGAAATGTGGTACTGCACTTGAACCTTGTCCTTCTTCAACATATTCAAGGTAAACAGCTAGTGTTGTTGCAATCCAAAATGGCGTCCAACATAAAAAATAAAAAAGGGAAACCATCATTGTGTAAACAGAAATACGAAGAAGTGGAATCTGGGAAGACTATAATTAATAATATTTATTATTATCAAAATTTCAAAGATCATACTAATTTATAATTTTTGTTATTTAACCATTAACTTTTTAAAAGTATACAATAAACAGGATTTAAATTATTTGAGCTAGAGTATATTTATGTGATATTTTTTCTTTTGTTGTTTTAAAAAAGTAAAGTAAAATTAGATATTAAAAAAATGTAACTATTTATATTTATCAGACTGTTTTTTTTATTATTACTAATATGAAACTAACCTTAAATTGTCTAGCATGGTGACGAAGTCTTGTAAGAAGCCTTGTGTAAAAATATACAACTAATATTAATGGAATAATATAGCACAAGACACATTGATATATTGTAAAAGTTGAAAAACTAAATGAGCTCATATTACTCATTGTACATTTCTCAATTCTCATTCTTGTTATTTTGTATGGTGCTGTTTCTTTCTCAAATAATATTAATTCACGTGCAGAAAAATTTAAAAGTAATGGACATAAGGTAACTAAAGCATATATTGCTAAGCCAACTAATATAGTTATTGCTAATTTTTTTGATCGTAAATATTTTCTATGTGGATGACAGACACCAGCATAACGATCAAATGACATTGCTGTTAAGATTAGTGAAGATAAAATTTTTTCCAAAATTTTCTAATACTGCATGTAATTTACATAAAACAGAACCAAACATCCAAAAACCAAGAATCTAAAAAATTATTATTTGTAAATAAAATATATATATCTTACTACCTGATCAATTACAGTAAAAGGAAGAGACATACAAACACCAAAATCAACACAAGATAACACAATAACATAAATTAATGTATTATCAATAGTAGTTTTTTGTGATCTAGCAACGTGATAAATCGTTGTCATAACAGCAACATTTCCACAAATACCAATAAGAAAAAGGAGCATATAACAAATTGCCATCGTCAGGACATGAGAATCTTCATGATTTGGTGGTGGTAAAACTTCAAAAATCTCTTCTTTTTGCATTAATGCCGTTAACAGTGACTATGAAAATAATATATTAAAAGAATATTAATTGTTTAAAAAACAAAAAATTACTAATTTCTAATAAAAATTTACCTCTTTTTGATAAGGTGAAGAGTCATTTAAAATACTTCTTATATTTTCGTCAGTATAGTAGTCAGTCATTTTATCTTTATAAATTTTTTTCTTATATTACAAAATTGTAATATTTAATTAATAATTTAGTTTTTGATTAAAGTGTTTGTAAAAGTGAAATGCTTGATTCAAATATATATAATTATAACCTCATATACCTTCAAGACAAGTAAAAATACCAATAATAAAAGGCACTCTATATAGAAAAAACTAAAAATTTTTTAATAATATTTTCTCCTGAAAAAAAAACTTGATAAATAAGATGAAGTTAAATTATGGAACATTAGTAAAATTATTTTATTTGTTTATCGAAAGTTATATAATAACAAATGTACACAGGGTTTTAGAAAATGCTGTTTTAAGAAAATTGCCTTTAAACTAAATATTTAAGTTATAAATTTTTCTAAAAGAACAATTAAATAAAATTAACATATTATTTTGGAGAAAAAATATGAGATTTCGTTCAAATTAAAATCATATATTAAATAGGTGATATTTAAAAGATAAAATATAAGTGAGAAAAACAAATGTTTTTATGTAATCGTAAATAATATGTTATTTTACAAAAACAAAGTACAAAAAAATATGTTAAAGATATGTAAATAAAAAACGATTTTCTTTGAATTAATTTATTTAAAAAAGAATTTAAAAAAGAACTATAAAATATAAAAGCAATTACTATAAATGCTCTATTTATGTAATTATAAAACTAACAAAAAAAAATAGAAAACTTATTTAAATAGTAGTATCTAAAACTTATATTCTATTTGAAAGGAACATATCAAAAGAAAAATGTATAATATTATTACAGACAACTTTCACATTTGTATAAAATATACCGTGAAATAATAATAATTAAAATAAAAATTAATGTATATAATAAATTTTAAAATTTTATGGTTAATGATTAGCTAAAATCTTTTTTATTCAATGTAAAAATAATAATGTAATATTAGCTTAGAAATAACGTTTATTTTTAAAAGCATTATACATCTTAAAAATAATTTATATATCGTTTGAATATGGTGATAAATGATTACTTAATCAAAAACCTAGCTTAAAAAAAGTTTTAATGAAGAAGTTCATAAAAAAATTGATTCAAAAGGTGAAATAGTCATTTGATTTAATATTATTTATTAAAATGCTTTTTATAGTTTTAGACAACATTGTGAAAAAAGTAATTATATAAAATTATTTTTTGTTTTCTAAAAAAATTTTTGAATTCAAATTATAGCAACATCCTTAACTTAATAATTAAATCTAGACAAAGAAGGAATAATTAAACTTTATGTAAAAAAATTCAATATATTTAAAAAATGAATTGTCTTAAGTAAGATATATTACAAGGATTTATTATAAAAGTAAATGAAGACTACGTAAATTTAATTAAACTCTCAAAAAATGAAAAGGCAATTCAAGTAGAAGGAAGTATTGTTTTTTTTTATTTATATAAAAAAACTATAACATGCTAAATTTTTATTTTACCTTATAAGTATGTAAGTAAAAAAATTAATGACATGAAGGGATGATTTAAATTCATTAACAGAAGGATTTTTATCATGTTTTCAAACAGACATCTGTTAAATAATTTATTAGGATGACAAGTTAATATTTGGCTTGTATCATGAATATACAATTAATCATCCATAATTTATATTTTTCTTTTTGTAAAAAATTTTTTTTATCATTTTGCAGGAGGAAAATTAAAAATAGTAAATAAAAAAGTAGAGAGATTTAGAACGTCTAAATTTTTAGGTCTCTTAATAAATTTATAAATGTTATAATAAAAAAAATAATTTAAAAGTAAGTGTAAATAAATGAAATTGTAACAAAAGATTTATTAATTCTTAATTAAAAATAAAATATATAAAAAGAATAGGATTAGTAGAAATATATTAATAAATAGTATAATAGAGTTATTTAAAATTTCTTTTTGTGCTTCAACATAAACATTAACTATGAAAGTTAAATTTTATAGTAAATACAATAATGGACCATTTAAAAATAAAATGGCATAAATATTACAAGTGGAATGAATTAATATACATTTTAAATATATCAATAATGTAATATTGGAAATAAAGTAATTTACAATTTAAAATTTTTTAAAATATTCAAAATATAATGTTACAGATGTTAGATTATATAACAACAATGATTACACAAGTTAAATTCCTTTTAAAGTATCTTATACAGTAACAAAGAATAAAAATATTTTAAATCTTTAATTATCTCCATTGGTTACATACCTCTAAATTATATTTGGATAGAAATGTTTTAATTATTATGTGTTATTATGAATGATATCATAACTTCCACTTGATAAAATTTTATGTTTGAAGAAATATAAAAAAATATTCCTAATTATATGTACACATTATTTATGTAAAAATATATTTTGTTATCTTTTTCTTTTTTGTAAAATTCATTTTTAAAAGAAAAGAGGTAATAAATGATACGTTTTTCTTACAATTAATTAACATAAATTTATATAAATCGTAGTCGAAAAGAAGAACTTTTCTTTGATACTATACATGCCTATGGCTATTTCTAGTTACATTTAATTATTTAAAAATTTTCATTATTGAAATCTTTCAACGGCTTTAATAAAAATTAATTTGAATATCCTTTTCAAATATAGATAAAAATATTTATATATATATTAAAAATAACTTTAGTTATTTAATTATTTTTTGGATATAAAAATATAAATAAAAAATTATTTCCTAAATATCATTATCATTTTAAATGCCTTTATATATGGTTATGTTGTAGAAAAAAAAATAAAAAAAAGTTTTATAGTGTTTGTAAAAAACTGTTAAGCAAAAGCTTAGAAATTATGGAAGAGATACAAATAATACATTAATTAAAATGCTCTATACATTTTTTTATTCAAATATATATTAACATCTGAGGTGTTATTAAAAAGAAAATGTTATTAATACTGAAATTTTGTATAATATATGTATGTTAATAGCGTAAATATTTAAATGTTTCATTTGAAAAAAAACAACTAATAATCTAATTTAAGAAAAATTTTTTGTATAAAATTGATAAGATAATACAGGTATTTTAAAACTTGTTTCATTCCCATTTAATATATTTATTTATATTAAAATAACTATTATTAAAATAGATGAATTTTTCATTATTCTCAATAGGTATTGTAACAATCGGAGCTGCTACAGCAACAATCCTTTTTGATACTAATGACTCCTTAGGTATACGCAAAAAATTATTATCAGTAATATCAAGCAATAAAGAAACATGTTATGAAAACTTGGAAGGATTCAACTTAGAAGAAAGTAAAAATGATAAAAAGAAATGTTAATTTTTTTATATTTCATATTAATCAAAATTAAATATATGATAAGGGAGAAATGGAAATAAAGTTCAAAATTATATTATAAATTCATTTAATATTATAATATTTTATATGCATAATTCACTAACTTATGTTTTACATATAAAAAAATTTATTTAACTTTACATCTCAATTAATATTTATTTAACATTTTTATTCCAATAAATAAAATATCTTTAATTGTAAAAATTACTTCACCATTCAATATCAATAAATGATATTAATTTTTAAAAATTTCCCTTTTTTAAAATATTACATAAAATAAGTGTTTTTTTAAAGGATAAAAAAGATTAGGTTAAAATTTTATATATCAATTATTGTGAACAATCAAAAGATATTATCCTACAGCAATATAAATGTTTTTAGCTATACTTTTTGCAAGTTTTTTTCAAATGGATATGAAAATAGTAAATTTAAATGTACAACAAAAACATATGTATTTAGGATGAATGGTTTTACAAAATTAATGTTATCGTGCAAATATATTTCACCAAGAATAAGCTTGCTTTTTTCACTATTAAATATGATAGTATGAAAAATACCTTGTAATCAAAGAAAAATAGAAGATGATAAAATAATCTTCCTCCTACTTCTTATGTCTCGCTCAGATTTAAAAAAATTTTTTTATGCAAAAATATAAAATGTGTTTAAAATTTAAGATTATAAATATAATTAAATTTTACAATGACGTTTCACGATAAATAAAGATAAAGTGGTAGAAGAATATTATTAATATTAGCATTTAATTAACATTTGGTGTGATGGGAATAATTAGTTTCTTCCTAATAAATTTTCTATTTGGTTTCATATCTACAATTTTTATATTGTATGCTCATAGAAGATTTTGTTACCAATTTTACCATACACATACAATTAAATGTGTTCCAAATGCCGGACTAACATTAACACCTAACAGAGGTATAAATAAGTTAAAAAGAGAGTTAAATAAGGCTAGAAATGAAATTAGTACAAATAAAGCTCTTAAAATAGGTAACAAAGTAGACAAGGAGGAGGAATCGAAAAGAAAATTCGAAAATGTGATACAAACAAAGAATAACAAGGTAAAAAATGGTAACGAAAAAGCTGTCAAAGATAATGATCCAGCTTACATAGACTTAACTTCAATTGATGAAGACTTAAACAAAGCAAAAAAATAAGTTTTTTTACTGAATATCATTCATCAACATCCCATGAAAAATTTTATCTCTAATATAGCATTATTTAATTATATTTCATTTATATAACACAAACGATAACTTTAAAATAAAATATTATTTGTTTCTATAATTTTTATGCTACTATATTATTATAATATCACCATTTATGATTAATTTTAACTATCTATCGCAATTATGGTTATATTTTTTTCAAACATAATTATACTTTTTTAAGTTAATATTATATTAAATTAAAAAATAAAGTAAAAGATAAATTAAATTATAGAAGAAAAAAATATTTTTTAACTTTTATATATTAGAAATGTCTAAATACTTAAGATAATTTATATATTTAAGAAAGAATATATTTATTATTATTAATAAATATTTTTATAAATAATAAAAAGTAAATTTTTATAATAAAATTATTTAATTTAAGTATTTCATTATAGATATAAAATGATAGATTAAAAAACAGTGTAAAGTTGATATATTTTCTGTTTCATAACGAGGAAATATAAGTGAAGACATAAAAGAAAACTTTTTTAATGGATCTTTGTATAATATACGTGTTAATTTTTAAGAAAAATGTCAAATATAAAGAAAACTTATACAAATTGGATATAGACTTTACATTATATAAATTTTTTTTAGAAAAAAAATAAAAATTTAGGCTTCTTCCCATAAAAATTATGCAGGCACTCCTAAATTTTTGTGAAGTTTTAGTTTTTTATAAATAAATAAAGTTCATTTTATATTGAAATTACCAAAAACATAAATGATAAATAATATATTAAAAGTGAAAATAAGATGAATAAACTATTTTGTTGTGTCAGGTTTGTCATAACTTCAATTCAATATCCATTTAATTAAAAACATTTTCATTCCATATAATTACATTATTTAAAAGGAATATCTAATAAGGCAATATTTTAAACTTTTACAATTTCTTTATATTTTACTTATGGGTGTGTTTCTAAATGTAAATATTTATTTTCTATGATACAGTATATTATTAAAATGTTTTGTTATTAATAGTTGCGCAAATACTTTACCACCAGTTGGTTTTTTATTTATCATACTATCATTAGTAAAATAAAAATGTCACTCTTAAATGGATTGTTTTTGATCTTGGTATTGTGTCGATTAGATAGATGAAAGAGGTACTTAAATTTACATTTTGCATTAGTTTTTTCTGTATTATGTACTATGAAGATTTATTTAAACCTGATTCTGACCCAGTTAAGCTTATTGTTACAAACTTAAATGATTCAATATCAGATAAATTATTTTATGAATATTTTTCAAGATGGGGGCAAATAAAGAATTTTAAAGTTATGAGAGACATAAAAACGAATCTTTGTCGTGGGTTTGGGTATGTTACCTATACTAATAATACCTCAGCAATAAGATGTTTCCATGATAATCCTCATTCAATTGGGAATAATAAAGTAAATATATCTACATTTAGAATGAGTAAAACAGTAAGTTTACTAGATTTGATATTTTTATTATATTTTTTATAAATAAATATATGGTAATTAATTTTTTTCACAATTGCTTTTCAGAATATAGATGAAGTAATTGATAAAATGGACAGTACTTGTGTAATGATATCATATCCGTTATCATATAAAAAATTAGATGAAATAGAATTAAAGAAATATTTTTCAAAATTTCCTTCCTTTAAAAGTATTGTTGAAGGAGGTTGTGGGTGTAGTTTTGTATATTTTAATGATCCGAGAGATGTAAATTTCATTATTAGTCAAGGCAAACACATAATAAATGGTTGTAGTGTTATTGTAAAAAAAGCTATCAAAAAAGAAGCACTTTTACGGGAACAGCATAAAGAAGATTGCAAAACAACAAAAGTATTATAGAAATATCTTAATAAACTTATTTTAATACACGCATTTAATTAGTTTTTCATCTATAATTATTTTAATTATATTATCCATTCTATTTTTATTATGAGATGTGTATGTTTCTTTATTTTTTAGTAAACAAAAGAATGACTGAAGAAGATACTGTATTAGTATGTGAAACTTCCTCTTTTAAATTAGAAAATAATGAAGTAGAAGATAGATTTAGTATACTAATTAATATGTGGAGACATCAAGCTCACTGTATTAATAGAAGACTTTCTTCTGCTTGTTTATTATCATTTGAAGAAGTAATGAATAATAAATACATCCCTCAAAAGTATAAAACTATGGAATATGTTGTTCAGAAATTAATTTCAAGAGGTAAAATATATTCACAGGAAGTATATCAGTTCTCTAAATTTATTTCACCATTGGAATGTCAATTTGAGACAATAAATTTAAATGAAGATTTAAAAAATCCACATGTTGAGGTTCCTTATCTTATGAAAGTAATTTTAATTGATGGTGATAGTAATGAAAGTTACAGGGATACATATAAATTACAACTTATTATAAATAAAGACATAGTATTATCAAAATGTGTATGGATTAAAAATTATGCTTTTCCACGACTTGAAAAGTGGTTTAAAAATCTTAGTATCAAGAATGAAAGTTTTTCTAAAGAATCATTAATAAATACAGAAAGTTATACCATAAAATATAGAGATATAAAAGAAAATATTGGTAGAGTAATTATTCAAGAGTGGAGTGAAAGAACAGATCCATTAAAGTTTGTGTATGAAGATTGTGGTATATCAGCATATTTATGTGAAATTTGGAAAAGTTTAACTAAAGTGCCTGAATATTTTGTTGATATTGGGTGTGGTAATGGATTATTAAGTTATATTTTAACAAAAGAGGGATATAAAGGTATTGGAATAGATTTAAGAGAAAGAAAAATATGGAATAAATTTAAAAATGATGGATGTATATTAATTGAGAAAACTTTAATACCATCGAGTGATGACGTTGATAATATTGGTATCCCAAGAGAGTGTGATTTTTTAATAGGTAATCATAGTGATGAATTAACACCTTGGATACCAATAATAGCATCCAGATTAAAATGTAATTTTTTTCTTTTACCATGTTGTCCATTTGATTTTTATGGTAAATTTATTCATGTCCCTAATGAATTCGTCAAAAGAAATGATAAGCTATTTGGAGCTCAAGGAACATCTATATATAATAACTATTTAAGCTATCTTAAGTGTTTATGTGAAAAATTGGGATACAATGTGAAAGTGGATAGATTACGAATTCCATCAACAAAAAGGGTAAATAAACGCTCTTTAAATTTTTATTATTAAACGTCATTTACAACAATTAAATTTATTTTTCTATTTTAGATAGCATTGATATGTACTTTACCAGAAGATGGATTATGTAATAATCTTGAGTCTATAATACAAGATATATTAAAAGCAGCAAAAAATAATAAGAATAACATATTTATTCCGAGAAATAAAATTGAGGAAGTACGTAATTGTAGTCAGATTGATGCTACTATTAGGAATAAAATTACTGAAAGGATTTTTAGTAAATTACTTAGTATTAATAAAGACTCTTTATACTCCTCTAAATGGCATACTGGAGGATCATTAACTATATTAGAGGTCTTTAAAATGATTAAAGATGACGAGAAAATACTAATGAAGAAACAATGCGGAGGTTTTCAAACATTTTTAAAGAACCAATATCAAGTATTTAAAATTCATTCTGGAAAAGTTTCTATCAAAAATTGGGCCATAGAAATTAAACATGTCAAAGTTAGAAAAGAATGTATTCATAAGTCTGAATGTTGGTTTCATCGATATCATCCTGATGGCTGTCCATTATCCTCAGAAAGATGTTTATTTTTACATTAGTTATATAATGATAATAATAATTTCATTTATATATACATTTTTGTTGTTTTTTATTTTTAAATAACATATTATTATATATAAAGAGATCCATCTGCCGGTCCTAAATAACCTAATGCTACAAGTATTAAGTCTATCGTCGTCCATATACCAAGTCCACCAAAAGTAATAAGTTTAGCAAGTCCACTTTTCCAGTAGCCGAGGTAAAATCGTTCAGCTCCAAAACCACCACCAATAATTGAAATAAAAAAAGTTTTTTTCCAACTATAACCATTTGTCCAATGACAACGAATATTTTGATAAAAAACTCTCCTACCAAGACAAAAAGTATTTTGTTTGACTCTACATATAGATCTAACAAGTCTAACAGAGGTACTTGTACAGTTTCTTATTTCAGCACAATCATGTTCTATCTTATATTTCGTTTGATAACAATATTTACAATTCATTATTTTTTTAACTGGAGTTTTAACTTTACAATTTCTTAATGGTATACACGTAACAGAGTATTTTTCACCATATGTACAATTTTTAAGAAAAGGACATGTAAGACAACTGGCATACTTATGGCAATTTTTTACTCTTGAACAACTAAATGATAAAATTTAATTAGGAATATTTTGTATGGTTGTATGATATTATATAATGTAAATTAAGATAACACACTTACAATGTTATATTTTCTTTAGGAGGAGGAATACGAAAGAAATGACTTTTTGTGGTAGAGTTAAATGTACTTTTACTTATAGTGTCTGATATAATTAGTTGTAAAATTACAATGAATAGTAAAATTATAACTTTAACAAAAAGTAGAAGGTACTTTTTTGCCATATCTATCATTTATGCATATCAAATATATCCATAAAAATAGCAAAAAATTGTTAAAATTGAAGAGTTTTAATTAAATAAAATATAAAGTGGTACGAAAGACCATAGTTTATCAAAATTGAATGCATTATTTTCCTTAGAAAGGAAAATGTTTATTAGTCAAATCTTACTCACAAAAAATAATAAAAAAATAATGAGGGGTATATGACATTAAAAAGAACAAATTAATTTTTTTTCTTTTTCCCAACAACATTTGTTCCACCAACAACAGACGTATATTTTTTATCGGAAATATTTGCTAATGCCAATGTCCAGAAAAGCGAGAAAAGGATCGTTACTGTTACAGCAACGCCTTGAATAAATGACATAATAATTGCTGATATAGTAATTGAAACAATGACATCAAAGATTCCTGAATATACAATAAAATTTGGATTTGAATTTTTGAAATTTGATACTGATGTTAATAAAAATACATATATAAAAGATCCTAGAAACCCAGCCAATAATACTCCTTCTTTTGAGGATGTTAAAATTCCTTTAGCTACTTGAGTAAAGACTGTAAGTCCAACTACTGCTAAAATTGATATTACTGCACTTTGTTTGTGATTAATCATTCTAAAAAATTATTATATACGATAGAACAGTTATAGATGTATTACGGATAAAAATCACCGTTGTTTTTACAACATATGTCATATAACAAGTATATTGAAAAACGATTTAAAAATAATATATTGTAATAGTACTTTAAGAGGACAATCTTAAGTATATTTTCAGATAAAAAAATAAAACAAAAAGTTAACAAAACAACATTCATAAAAAAAATCTTCGCAACTTAGCTTAACAACAGAACTACTTTAACATATCCAATTGCCAGGTTATATTTTTTCTAATAACAGGAGCAATTAATTCTTCTTCAAGAACTATCCTTTCTGGCATCTCTCCAGCATCAGGCATTCGAATAGTTCCATCAGAGTGACGATACTAAAAAGAACAATATAGTTTGTGAACATATTTTTAAAACATACAATTTCATGAATAGGTCCCAGTAAATGATAAGCATTGATATAGTAAGGCCAATGAATTTTAATTTTTTTTTCAATATCGTCAAGGAGATCAGAGAATGTTTTTTGTAGGAATTTAGCGTCTTCAATAAAATCCCACAAAAGAAGAATAGGTAGGAGATTAACCATTTCTTCTTGTTGAGAATCAATAGTAGTGTAAAGTTTTTTAAGCTCACATAATCTACTAATATCTTCATATTGACTACCATGTTTAACAGATCTTTTCTTTTTTTGAACAGTTTTCCTTCTCTTTCCAGAAAACGTGGATATTTTTGACATTTTCGAGAAAGATGATATTGTAGAAGAAGCTTCACTCTCCATTTCAAAGCCATCATCATCCATAGAAGCATTAACTAATTCTTTAATTTTCCCTTGTTTTTCATTTCTAAGGACTATAAGACGATTACTATGCTCATTAAATGTATTTCTCCATTCATCAAATAATTTTCTTAAATTTTCACATTTTTCTTTTAATTTTAATTTAAAAAGTTGTGTTAAGGTTGGATTATCTGTTTTGCTATCTTTTATAACAAGAACTGAAGCATCATTCCACCTTCCAGCTGTCAATAATAACGATAACATTTTTTTCAGATAACTAACATTATTATCAAACTTTTCATATAAAATATTTTGTATTTCATAACTATTATTATAATCACCATTAGTTTCTAAAAGAAGACTCATCTTTTGTAAAGTTTTCTTAATTATATCTTCACTGGCATTTGTCTCCAAGGCATATTCTAAATAATATTTCCAATTTTTAGTTTTTTCAAAACAAAGTAATGCTTTTGTTGGTGCACTTCCTTTTAGATACATCAAACCAGCATCATTCAATTTTCCTTTACCTTCAAGATATTCTCCATAAATATTACAAATATTTGGATAATATGGTGTTCCTTGAAAAACTGACAAACTATACGAGTACAAATTTTGAAGTCTTATTAAATTTATACACTCATCCATATGTAAGTCGAGATTCTTTTCATCTTCAGATAATGTTAATGCTAAATTATTAAGAGCTGATCTATAATTATCAAGATACATATCAACACAATATCTTTGATATGATAATGGTTCTTTAGAACGAAAACCATTTAATAATAGTGTATATTCTTTTGGATCACGTTGTGAACATTCAGCGACATTTATAGCTATCTCAAAATCATATGTTCCAATGGATTCTTTAAAAAGAGTATTACTATCAACCATATACAAAAGATAACGTATTGAATCACTAACAAATTTATAACCTTCCTCTTTTTCTAATGTATACTTTACTTCTTTCATTTTCATAAGAGCATCTCTTAGCAATCTTGGTGTCTGCATTACATAACATGATAAAATACATGAAAATAAACGTATCATTTCACTATTGTTTAATTCTTCAAGTGAAAGAAAACATTCCAACATTTTCTGACAAATCGTATTAATTTTATTTGAATAACTTTTCCCTATATGTGCAGGATAGTATTCTGAGAACATTGTTTCAGTTGTTGATTCTTCTCTTAATGTAGTAATGAAAATATTTAGCGCATCTGGATCTCTAATATCATCTATAAATTGATGAATACTATTTAAAAATATTTTAGGATTATTGTCAAAAAATAAATTTGTATCTATACGATGTCTTCTCATTATAACATATGCTTCTTTCCACTTATTATTATCAAATAATTTTTTTAGTTTATTCAAAAGTAATATTCTCGGTTCAATTGTTTCTAAATTTCCTCTAGGCATTTGTAAAACAACCTTTTGTTCCATTTACATCAAAATCAACAATTTGAGATCCTCTTTCTACTGCCCTGCCAGCTGACGTTGGTGGAAGAGATGATAATTTTGATAATTGATATCTTGGAATGCAATATAATGTATTAGATAATGTAACTATATATAAAAATTCTTTTCCTACACGGAAACATCCTACAGCAGAGTCAATAATTTTTTCATTGAATAATAATTGATTAGTGTTTGTCAATGATACTAAAATTTTTTCTTCATCTAAAAATTCACTTTTATGTGAATCATAACTGGATAATTTTATTGCTTTATTACCATTTAAACATAATTCTTTTGTTTCACCAGTTACTTGATTATACTCAAACCAATCACCATTTTGATGTTGATATAAATAAAGATTAGGATTTGATGGCACATGTAAATGGAGAAGTATATTTTCTTTAGAGGTTAAAACAATGTAATGTTTTTTTGTAGTAAAATTAAAATATACGATATAGTAATGTAATCCATGGACAATAAAAGTAATTGAATCTGGAGTTAAAAATTTAATATCATAGTAAAAACAACTTCCGAACATAGGATCTATATCTGTAAGATAGAAAATAGTCACAGGAGTATAAATTCCATTTCTTTTAACTAACAAAGAGATATCTGGAGCAGAAGTTATGACAGTTATGTTACCATTTTCATGTTGAGAAAGACATAAAAGATAGTTTGGAAATGTTATTGAATAATTACACATTGGTGGTGGCATAATGCCTTTAGTGAAATCTGTTATATTTAATTTACATCCATCTACAACAAATGCTGCCATGTTAGAAGAGTAGTACTTTGTTGGATCTATAGAAGATGATACAAATACACCATTCTTGAGAAGGTACCTAAAGTTGTGTGGTTTTATCTCATCCCATTCAAATTGAGATATCTCCTCAGATACTTTTATATGATATTTTGCATACCAAACATAATTTGAGGTTGTCCAAAATTGCATATGGTAGGAATTATCTGATTTGAAACACAACCATAAAATTGTACCATCAGCATTCCATAACATTTGTGTCGTACTAAAAATACTAGGTGGAGCTTGGTCTGTAATTTCAAATTCATGTCTTTTTTGTCCATTTCTTTCGTAAAAGCGTAGAAATCTTTGGTTACCTAAAACTCTAACAGTTGCAATATAATTTCTTTGTGGTTTCATAGCAACAGCTGGCTCTGCACCAGACAAATTTTCAAATTCAGAAATATATTTCCCTTCAGAATTCCATACTCTTGTAACTCTATGTAGTATCTCTTTCTTATTTTCGCCCTCCTCAATAATGATAGATTCCACATTACTAATAATAAAATATTCTGTATCAGCCCTCCACGAGATAATAATATTATCAACAGAATCATAATCTTTTATTGGGGTTGGTCTTTTTTCAAATTCAATTTTGGCAAGTTTTTTCTTTCCATCAGCACCTTGGAATTGTGTTGCTAAACTACCCCAACCAACGTTAACTCCTAGATTATCAAGTCCAGGTTCTGTTGGTGTGATACTGAATTGATTTAAAAGTTCGAAATCTCTTCCAAAGTGGTATATTTTACTACCGCAACAAGCAAGAAATGATTGGTAACCTGGACACCATGATATCTTCTTTACCATTCCAGGTAATTGACCTTTGTAAAAAAAAGTATCGTCCTCGAGATTTAAACAAGAAACACTACCATTCTTTAAAATTATATAAATGATAAACTCATCTGGTATAAGTACAAATGACACTATACTAACATCTCCTTTACTACCTCCTCTTACATCACCCCAAATAATTTTTTTAATACCCTTTAGTCAAAATAATAAAGAATATTATTTAAATATTAAATTGAACACTTACAACTTTTGTATCTAGTTTTATAGCATTTATAGTTTGCGGAAGAGACACGTACACAATATTTGATAACGAATCAAAACAAAATGCTTCTGCTTCTATAATAAAATATATGTTCACATAACAATACAATTAATAAAAATTACCTTTTAAATCAAAATTAATGTCATATCCATGAATAGATTGGACTTCATACAACTGAATATTCTTCATATCACTTATATGTTATTTTTTAACTTAAAAGAGAATTATAAAAAAATTCAGGGTAATAGGTTACCAAAATAATTTCTTTTTAAGAGATGTAATTCTTAACTTGGTCAAATACTTATTTAAATAATGATCATAGTTTTTTAAACCGTATTTTTTAAAATGTTTTATGTTGGTAAAAAAGATAAGTAACTAATTTTAGTAATTTTTTAATTAGTCATTTTTATGGAAAACTATCATTTATGGAAAAACAATAAAATGGACTAATTCCTCTAGTAACAAATACACCAAGTTTATACTTGCTTTTGAAAATATAAAAGTCCTCTTTGGTTCACAAACAATTCATAGAATTGTAGTTTTTATTTTGGTTTCTATTTAAAAATCTTCATTTGATTTGACGGCTATCTTCATTTATGATTTTAACCATTAAATTTTGTATTTGACAATAGAGAAGGTTAGTTTTAAACGAGTTTAAGGCATTTTTTGTGATTATCAAATATAACGTTGTTTACATTAACTATATACTAAATGTTTTATTCCTCGAATCATAATTTCTCTGTCTCAATAGTATTTTGAATTATTTATAAAACATTTTTGTTTATTATTTGAATGAATCACTTTTTAAAAATATTACACTAAATCATGTAAAACAAGCTATATGCATTGTAGTAAGTTTTTAGAATAAATTATCATAAACCACTGGTCAAGCTTTATTTTGTTTTCTTTGTTTTTATTACAAGCCAAAACAACAACAAACCTTTCGCAAAAAAAAAACAATTAAAATACATTTCTTAATTATTTTGTACATATTTAATTTGTCGAAGTATAACTCTTTGGAGAGGAATGAGTATTTATCGCTAGTCAAAATCGGATAAACATTTTAGATATAAGGTTGTCAAAAAGAAAATTGAATAATAATTTTTCTTAGATACATATTTCATACTCTTGAGACGAAAAAATCATTTGGTAAAGGGTCCTGCCATTTGTTTATTTTTACTACTTTTGTACTACATTTTAGTTTTGACAATCATCTCTAAACAGCATAACATACAATTATTATTATTTATTGTCTTATATATAATCACTATATCATTAAACTGGCAAAAACATATTTTTAATGCATTTTTAAACCTATATGACATGTGACAAGACGTAATCTATTTCTAGAGAATAATAAAAATATTATATAGGAAAATAGTTTACTTAGAAAATTGCACTTCTTATTTTAAATAGATCAGTATATCAGGTAATATTTGAAAAACGATTTTACTTTAAATATTATAATATAAATGTGTTTAACTACTTTTTCAAAGTAATTTTTTAAACTAAACTATTTTGTTTTATCACTTTGTATTGTAGAGGAAATTTTTTCTAGATAATTTTCATGTAACTATTATCAAATATTATTTTATTAGTTTTTAGTGATTTTTTAAGAACTAAGTATCTAATATTATTAATTGTTAAGAGTCTATCTACAACTTTCTTTAAAATTAACTATGGGTTTAAAAATTTTTATACATATATATTATTCAAAGTTTACCAAAGGAATATATGTTGTTAATTTAGCTTTATTTTTACTAAGGTGGTATTGAATATTTTGTTAATTATCTTACACATATTACTTTTCTTTTCATATCAGCACTTTCCTTTATAAAATTATATAGAAATCTATCTTGTCATCTGTCTATCTGTAGTATTTTGTTTATTAAATATTAATTACATTATTGTCATTTAATATATCTTAGAATGTTATAATAACTTACTATTTTGTCTTAAAATGTACAATAAAAATTTAATTATTATAGGTGAAGTGTCTTGTTAAAAAATAAATACTATGTCTGGGACTAGGCAACATGCGATGAAGCCAAAAAGTTTAAACTTCAGTGATGAATGGCCAAAAATTGAAAAAACTGTTGTAAAGATTCTAACCTTTCAACCTATTGATAAGATGACATGGGATTATAATTTTACTGAAATTTATCATCTCTGTATTTGTGTACCTAGTACTCATGAAAAACATTTATTTGAAAGTGTTAAACTATGTGTATTGAAACATGTAGAAACATTAAGAGAACACTTAGCTATGTATAATGGTGATGTACTTATTAATAAATATGTTAAATTATGGGAACAATATTATGAAGCTTCTAAAATACTACACACACTTTTTTAGTATGTTTTTAATTATACATAGTCTATATTTTTTCATTTTAATTTAGCTATCTTAATAGATTATTAGAAAAGCAAAATGGATCCATGCAAAATAAAAACAAAGCATTAAATCGTACTACTGAAAAAATACCGTGTTCTATCGGTGGACTTGTTCTAGGAATTTGGAAACAAGAAATGGTTTTGAAAATCCGTGATCCATTGTATTTTGCAATATTTGAAGTTATAAATCAACACCGTGAAGGGTATAAATGTGACTCAATTGAGGAAGTTCATGCAGCAATAAATTCATTTGTTCTTCTTGATAAATATGAAGTACCAAAATTAAGTAAAAATGTAGATGTAATATCAGGTGACTTTCAGGAAACAATTTATACATTTTATTCTCAATCATTTGAATTATCTTATCTTGAAAAAACTAGGACATACTGTAATCAGATACTAGCAAATAAATTTGCAGCACTCCCAATACGAGAGTACATGGAGAAGATATTAAATGAAATAGAAAATGAAAGAAAACGTGCTAGGTTATTTTTAGATCCTTCAAGTGAGAAAAAAGTTCATGAAGTTTGTTTGAGATTAATGGTTAATCAACATAAAAAACAATTTGATGATGCAACCAGTGAAATATTGTATGAAGAAGATGAAAAGTATTTGAAAATTGTTTTTAATATCCTTGAACCATTGAAACCGGATGGATTGTCTATACTTATTAAAGAATTTCATAAGAAAGCTGTTGATGATGGGATTATGAATGTATGGAAGTGCGATAACTCAAGCACACCACAGTTATTTGTTGATAATGTAATAGTTATATATAACAAATATAATAATTTAGTCAAAAATGTTTTTAACGGAGCTGGAGAATTTACTAAAAGTCTCGATAATGCAATGCATTATATTGTTAATTATAAAGAAAACCCGAAAATCATATCAAAAGCTAGTGAAAAGACAGCTAAATATGTTGATAGTCTTTTAAAAAGAGCCAAAAAATGTTGATGAAAAGGACATTGATAATAATTTGTCTAAAGCTATCATTATCTTTAAATATCTCGAAGACAAAGATAATTTTCAAAAATTTTATTCTAAAATGCTTGCAAATCGTCTTATTCACAATCTTTCAACTAATCACGAATATGAAGAGTTGATGGTTTCGAAATTAAAAGAAGCATGTGGTTACGAATTTACTAATAAACTTTGTCGAATGTTTTCTGACATTAATATTAGTAAAGAATTATGTACTGGATATCTTAACTCTATATATTGTAAATTATTTACAAATGTTTCTATAAATTTTAATGTACTTCAAGCATGTGCTTGGCCTTACAGCATCAACGGAATTGGCGGTAGTTCTAATAGTCCAAGTGACGATAAACCATCAATTCCTTTGCCACCACCAATTGTTTCTAAATACATAGGGGAAATTATAGATAGCTTTGACTCATTCTATCATACAAAACACAATGGAAGAAAATTATGTTGGCTCTATCATATGTTCACAGTAGATATAAAAAATCAGACAGATTTTAAAAGTTACCTCATAACTATGAATGTTACGCAAGCATCAATATGGCTATCATTTGAGGGTGTAGATCAATTAACAGTTCAAGAATTATGTCAAAAATCATCTTTATCTCATGATGTAGTAGTTAAAAACTTAAAAATATTTGTTGAACATACATTACTTATATGTCATGATCCAACATTTTCCTTGTCGTCATATGTTATTTATAACTCAAAATATCAAGGTAAACGTATAAAATTCCGTCTCCCACAACCACAGAATCAAAAAATCATTGAAAGAGAAGTTGAACAAGTTGCACAAGAGTTATTACATGATCGCAAATATTACATAGAATGCGTCATTGTTAGAATAATGAAATCAAGAAAAGTTATAAAGCATAATGATCTTGTTAGTGAAATAATTTCACAAACGAGATCTCGATTTGTTCCGGATATGTCTTTTATAAAAAGAAATATCGAATCATTAATAGATAAGATGTACCTTAAAAGAGCTGATACAAAAGATGAATATCATTATTTGGCTTAAAATGCACCTTCACATATTATTTATTTGTTTTCTAGAATTTTTCAATTTCAATATTTTCAAAAACTGGCATATATCAAACATAATGAAAAGAGAAAAAAAATATATTTGATTAAGAATACAATATTCTGTAATGTTATTGTGTACACTTTTTTTGTAGTTATAATAATCATTTACTATAATATTTTTCTTATGAATAAGTAATTGTGTGTAAAATCACTAGAAACATTTGTTACATATTATATTGCCTAACTTAATTAAATTTTAATTTATATGTTGGTAACTAAAATATATGTTACCATTCTTCGGGAAGATATTCCCAATCATAAGGATCATCAGGACTATTCTTTGCTATTTTTGCCGCTTCATCCATAATTTTATTTATGTATACAAAATCAACACTGTGAACATAATCTAATTTATCTATATACGATAAAATGGTTTCAAATTCATTCTTACATGAAAAATCACCAATAAGGCGTGATATATTTTCCGGTTTTCTTGATTCTTCTTTAGACACTCTAATCGAATTCATATCACTTAATTTTTTCCATGGCAAACCTCTTCTATTAACCAAATCTTGTAACATATAATACCAAGACTCAGCATCATCTTTACGACTATACTCTTGTCCTTGATGAAGGCGTATTGGAGCAAATTTTAATGTACCCTTAAAATTTACTTGTTTCCTTGGTCTTTTAATTTCACCTTTATCATTTAAAAATTTTCTAGCCATACCAAAGTCTAATAAATAAATAGTTCTTCTTTTATCTTCTATACCAATACAAAAATTTCCTGGTTTCAAATCTCTATGTAAATATCCTAAGCCATGGAATGCATTTATTGCATCAGCACACTGCATCATTGTTCTTATTCCACAACCAAGCGAAAAAACTTTTCCTAATTTATCTCTAATATCTGCTATTGACTTTCCAACTAATTCCATTACAACAAAATAATAAGTTGAAGTTTTTCCTTTATCAATTATTTCAGTAAAATTTTGGCATTTTTCTTTTTTAAGACTTTCAAGAATACTAACTTCCATCTGTAGTTTTGGGTCTTTTCTTCGTGTTGTTTTTTTTTCCACTTTTAAAGCGTATCTAACATTATATGTTAAAGAGGAGGATACAAGAAAAACAGCTCCAAATCCACCTTCACCAAGTAATTTAATAATTTTATAATTAGCCGTTTGTGAAGAAATAGATGAATTAGGCACGAGTCCTAATGACTTTCCAATGTCATCATCGTCAGCCATTATAATTTTAATATAACATAAAAGGCGTGTATTTCAGTTAACACTTGTCAAAAGGGAAAAGATATTAAAAAAATTGCTTTTTAATTATATATTAAATAATTATTTGAAAATTTGAATCATCCATTTTATTAAACAGATTTTATAAAACGAAGTGTACTGTGTTTTTCATATCCTGTTGACATACAATTAAAAAAAATGTTTAACGAACATCATTATCATAGTAAGTATATTTAAATCTTTAAATGGTGGTGTTTTCATTTTCTAAACATTATTATTTTTATGTTAATGTTTTTTTTTAAAAACTCTATGACAAGTAAAATTGCAATATGATTAGTAATTATCAATTAAACAATTCATCATTGTTTGCATACCAAAATTGTAAGTTTATTTTTCTACTATAAAAATATTCAAATTTAAAAATTAATTAAAATTTATATGTAGATACAAATAATGTAGATGATTCTTCAAGTATAAGAACATATTATAGTATCTATACGACAATAATTTCATCATTATCTATAATTATTAATATAAAGCTTATCTTTATATTAGGAATTAATAACTTTACACGAATAAAGAAGAATGATAAAATATTTTATCATACAATTTTTGTAAATTTTATAATTTCAACAATTATTTTAATAACGAAAATTGAAGGATACATAACAAAAGATTATGTTTTTATATTTTGTGGAAAAGTTTTATCACATCTAAGTGAGAAAGTAATCTTAATATCTTTTATTTTATGGATTTTTTTTGTTGGCTACCAAAATTATTTTTTAAATATACTAATATTTATAAGATATTATGAGATAGCAAAACAAAAACTACTTTCGAAATTTCGATATTTTTTTATACATTTAATTTTTTGTATTTTATGGATAATGTTAACTCTCGGATTATCACTTTCCTACAGTCGATTATCAAGTATTCAAACATTAAATATCAAAAAAAATTTTTTAACGGAAATTTATTATGATTATAATCACAAGACATATCCTTTTTTTATAACGTATGCTTTTAATAACAAAAAATTCCTATTCTTTGGTATTTGTGCATTTGTTATGATCATATTTTTTTATATAAGTGCAATGATTATTTTAAGAAAACTTTATAAATGGTTTAAAAACCAAAAAAATTCTTTATCTAATTTTTCCGTGGTAATTGAAGAAGAACTTATTACGTTTTTGTTATTTTATCAGATAACATTAATATTTCTGTTGTGGTTACCATTAACCTTATATATAATTATTGTGATAATTAATTATGAAAGTGATTTATTTGGTTTTTTACTTTTTGCCATCATTAATACAATACCATTAATTCAAGGAATTGAAATTCTACTGAAAGTTAAATTTTTTAGAAATACGATGCTTTCATATATAAATACAATTCAAAGATATATAAACTATAATTTGATGAGAAGCTATTTCAAAAATTCTATATTTAGGAATAAAGAATAAATGATAAAGAGTAAATAAAAAAATTGACATTTTTTTTCATTTTTATGATTTAAGTAAATAACTAAAATTCTTTGAAAAAATTTTTTAAATTAGTAGACTTTTTAAGAATCAGTGGTGAAATATCAATTTTCATGTAGAAAGTGTATAGATAAGAATTTTTTGAATATAAGAAGAAAGATTTTTCATTAATAGAAACATACTAATATTTTATATCATGTTTGCATTTATTATTTTGATAGCTCTGCAATATTATGCTCTTGCTGAAGATCCAGCAGTTAAAATGACTCTGGAAAATTTAGTTGCTTTTTTCAAAAGTAAAATATTTCTAGATTGAAATAATAAAATATTGAGGTTATGAGGGTCAAAATATTGAAGTAACGACTGTTGATGGGTACAAATTAAACATTAACAGGATACCACTGGGGACAAATTTACCAAAGAATCAAACGAGACCAGCGGTTTTTCCTCAACATGAACTTTTAAGTTCATCAGCAGACTGGGTATCAAATCTGCCCTATCAAACAGCAGGATTTATGTTTGCAGATGCTAGCTTTGATGTGTTTATGGGAAATGTTAGAGGAAATACTTATTCTACTGGACATATTTCATTAAATAGTAATTTTCTAGAGAATATTGCAAATTCTCTTGGGATGAGATGGTAAAGTATGTATTAGATGCTATGATTGATAAAGTTTTACAAATTACCGAATAAAAATATTTTTATTATGTTGGCATTCTCAAGAAACATTAATTATGTTTTCCAAATTATTATTAAATACTACCTTTTCATAAAAATTTCGCCAATTTCATGCTCTTGTTCCAATAGGAACAGTTAGGCATTTAAAAGGACTACTATATGAATTATCTAAGCATTTGAACCATCAGGAAATGCTTCTTAATATTATTCTAGGAGGGACAAATTTCATGTCAAATAAATGGATAGAAGACGAAATTAGTAGGACATTTTGTACGCTTCCAATTTTTCAGGACGTATGTAAGGATATTTTCATTTCATTTACGGGAAAAATTTCTGAACAATTAAATATTTCCCGTTTTGATATCTTTTTAGGACACTTCCCAGCAGATACATCACTTAAAAATATGAATTACTGGATTCAAATGGTCAATTCAAATAAACAACAAATTTATGATTATGGATCCAGATATTTAAATATGAAATATTATGGACAATCTAGACCACCAATTTAAAATATCTCGGATATTAATATGGTCATATATTTACACTGGAATAAAAATGATTACCTTGGTAATTCGAAAGATGTTATAAACAGTTTGGTTAAAAAACTTAAACGATCTTCATTAAAAGAAAACTTTGAATACAAAAATTTTAATTTCCTCGATTTTATTTGGGGTCTTCGAGCGGCTCCAGAAATTTATAACAATATCTTACTTAATATTAAAAATGATATTAAGAATAACTAATATGTACTACATCTGAATACAAAAAAAATTTAACTTTTAAAAATAAATTCAGAGCTTTTATTTTTTTTAATATTTCACAATATTGCATTTCGAATGGTAAAAAGATTTATATTTCACATAATATTTTTAGTTCAAAAATTTCCTACAAAAACACTTTAATTATTATCTTATTTAATCATTGGTCATTTATAAAATTATTTTCATTTGAGAAAGCAAATAAATTTATTTACCGCGAATTAAAATTTGATGATAATTTAAAATATAAAAAGATTTTTTGATGAAATTATTAGATTTGAAAAACTTATTATTTTTAGGACTCTTTGTTCTGTCTACCCTAAAATTCGTCTAAATAAACTTTTATATATGGAAATAGTATAAAATTTCATCTTTTATAAATTAAAAAAGAATAACAAATTATTTTTCTTTTATATAATTATTAAAAATAACAAACAAGAAAATTTATTTTTAATATTTTTTGAGATAATTATTCATTTGAGAAATTCATAATCACATTTTTTTCAAATTAATGAGAAAATAAAGTTATTACGTAACACAGCCATATCATAAAATTTTATTGCCGATAATTAGGAAATAATGCAGTATGGAGGTAAATTAAAAGCTAAAAGTTATGAGAAAAATAATTATTTTATTTTTTTTATCGTACAATTTTTGGAAAATGGAGAAGATCCTTGTATTAAATGACACCTGTACGTTTGGTTTTTTAATAGATATGAATTTATTTCTAAGGAAGAGAAAATTGAATATTGTGGTTATAAAGTGGAAGATATTGAATTGATGACTGAAGAGAGGTATATATTGTACATGCATAGAATACAGCAAAAGAAAAGTTTACCGAAAAATCAAATAAGACCTGTGGTTTTCTTTAAACATGGAATTTTAAGTTTCCTAGCAGAAAAGATACTAAATTTTCCTTATCAATCAACAGGTTTTACGTTTGCAAATTCTAGCTTTGCTGTTTTTCCAAAAAATATCATTTTCTTGACGTATTTCATTACATGCTAGTTTATAAGAATAATGGAAATTTTCTTTAGATGATGTTAGAAATCTATGTATTAGTATGCAATTTATTTGAACAGAATAAAAAAACAATAGTAATAAAAACAACTGCAAACGTTGTTTATATAAACTTAATACCAATCACATCATTACGCTACTGGAAGAATTTGAGGTTTAATCATTTATAACATATTTTGTTTTTAGTTTTACGAGGAGGTTGAATTCTTGCAGGTAACTTAGGTATTTTTTTCTTTAAATTTATGTTATTTTCAGCTATTCATATCTCAACAATTTTGTTTTCTGATGGGTAGTTGTTGATGTTAAACAGATCCTTCCGTATCTTTAATGATGAAGGATGGGCCATCATAATGTAGAGACTTTCAAGTTGTATATAAACTATTTTGAAACTGACAACTTCTAAAATTTCAGCTTTCATCCATTTGCCCTTATTTTTTTGATAATACCAAACTTTATCGTCTTATTTGAAAAGGATTATCTTTTGGATTCAACTCCATTATCTCTTCACCTGCCTTAAAACGTCTAGCAAATAATTCTCTTGGAGTTCTGTTGTTTTTGTTTGGTGTCTCTCGCAATTGAATTATCACATGATTTAATATTTTCTCAACTAATGACTCATCCGATATACCATTTAGTTTCATCTCTTTAGCTCCTTTTTTCATTTTATTTTTAACTATTCTGACATATGTTTCCATGAGACCATTACATTCTGGAATATATGGTGGAGAATACATTCTTATAGTCTCATTTTTGGCACAGAATTGATCAATTAATCCATTTTCAAAGTTAGGTGCACTATCATTTATTATGTATGCTATTTTTCAATGTTCTTTTCAATAATCATGTAATTTCTTTACTACATTTTCAGCACATTTATTGTTTAAGACATATACACTCACAAACGTAGATTCAACCAATAATATTCTACAATCCCATGTGTCCATGAAGTCCATGTATGTACGAGATACATTTTCAGGCCAATTGGTGTGTTTCTTTTTAGGTTGTGGTGCTATAACTTGACATATGCTACATTTTTGTACTTTTACATCATTATATTTTCTGAGCCAAAACACTTCGTTTAGATTATTTAACATCTTTTCTATACCATCGTGTAACTTTGTGTACTTCTGTTAGCAGTTCACTTCTGTATTCTTTAGGAATGTATATCTTTTCCCCCACTAATAGTACGTTTCCTATTTGATCTAAATCATATTTTCTTTTTCTCACTGATGCATACTCTTCATTATTATTGTTTTTTTCTATTTTCCTTCGTATTTAAGACAATTTATTACTTTATTCACAATAGTTAATTCTTTACTAGTTTCTACCAATTTTCCAATATCAATATACTTTGAAACTTTACTTTCTAATATTCCTACTTCATCTTCCACCATTACTTGTGAAATTATGTATTCTTCATCTCTCCTACCAGATAGACTTTTATCTTTCTCAATCCCATCAAATATCATTCTCGACAAGATGTTAGGGATTGAATTTTGATTAGAAGATATCAATTTTAGGACAAAGTCATACTCAACAAGTGCAAGTCTATATCTAGCTAGTCTTCTATGATTTTTTTCCCCAATACCTTTTTTACTAGTATGTATACAATACAATGCTCTCGAATCTACATGGAGTTCAAATTTTCTGCTTTAAAAAATTTTTCAAAACGTTTTACAAAGTATACCACACTTAAAGCTTCTTTATTTGCTATATCATACTTGAGTTCATGTTCATTAAATCTTTTCGCCGCTGATAAAATTTGTCTAGTTGTACCATCTTCAAACTTATGAAATAGTGTTCCTCCTGTTGAGTGCTCACTAGCATCTGTTGCTAGTATTAGTGGAAGATCCAATCTATAGTGGCATACCGAATTTTCCGTGGTTAATAAATTTTTAATGTTCTGAAAATTTTCCTTTTCTTTTCCTGATAATTTGAACTTGTCTGATTTTTTGCATTGATCAAACGAATCTTTGTACTTGTATAACGTTGGCATAAAGGATCCATAATATGATAACAGCCCCTGTATGCTCTCAAATCTTTTCTTAGTTCTCGGTTTCCCCAAATCTTTAAAAGTGTTTAGTCGATCTTCAAATATTTTTCTCTCTGTCGAGTTTATTTCGTAACCAAGAAATGTCAAACTTCTTTTAAATATCTTCATTTTCTCTTTCTTTATTTTCAAGTTCATTCTGTCTAGTTTATCCATGACTTCATTGACTAAATCAAACATCTCTTTTAAATTGTTTCCCATCAACAATATATCGTCTTGCCATGTTATTATAGACTCTTTCTGATCTTCATTTATACTCTTAGAGATATATTTTTGAAAAAATAATGGAGATATCTTAAGTCCCTGCGGAAGACGTTTGTATTTGAAGCATCCCCATTTTGTGACGATTGTTGTTAGTTCTCTGCATTCTTTTTTTATCGGCACGTTATTAAAGGCATCAGATAAATCAAGTGAACAGAAATAGTTGGCTTTTATTCTACTTAAGAAGTCTTTAGTTGGTGGAATGATTGTATTGTAATCTTCAATTGAATCGTTCATACTTGTTGAGCAGTCTGCTGTAATTTTACCTTCGGTTTACTAAATTCATCAACACCTTTCAACGCGACACACATCGGAGAATCCCATCTTGGGTTTTCAATTTTTTCCAGAATACCATTATTTATCATTCTATCAATTTCATTTTTCGTTGCTTCCTCAAGACCATACGGTATTTTTCTTGGTGTTTTGAAAAACTTCGGTTCCTTGTCTTTCTTTATTTTTATTTCTACTTCTAGATCAACACATCTCAAGTTATTTTCAAAAAGTCTGGGATACTTGTTTACCAACTCTTTCTCATAATTCTTAATGATACTTTCTTCTGTTTGTATTTTATTCACATCATAATTTGGGAGCCATTTATTCTTTTTCATATAATTTCGCCCAATAATATTTTCAAAATCACCAAATACCACAATCATATCTATTCCTATCTTCTCACACCTTGCTACACCTTTCATATCTACTTTCGATCTATTGTATCCTAATAGCCTAAACGTTGGTTTTCTTAACTCACTAAATTCATCTATATGTGCTTCATAGGTTACCTCATTCACTATCGACACGTCTGACCCTGAATCAATCATAAATTCAACTTCTTCTAACTCAAATTTAATTTTTTCTATGAACTTTTTCTCAACAGACAAACACAATTTATAAGTTTTATAATTTTCAAAGAATTTATTTTCATCATCATTTTTTACAATATCAATTTTAGCAACTTTTTTCTTACAAAACTTAGCTGTATGACCAATAGAATTACAATTATAACATTTAGTTTTCACTCTAACCGCACAGTCTCTTGCAAAATGACCTTTTTCTTTACAAAAGTAACATGTT
Organism: Strongyloides venezuelensis; assembly: GCA_963280985.1. Lineage (NCBI taxonomy): Eukaryota > Metazoa > Nematoda > Chromadorea > Rhabditida > Strongyloididae > Strongyloides > Strongyloides venezuelensis. The sequence continues at coordinate 5,293,658 of CAUJLX010000001.1, read as the reverse complement.
TTTTCTTGTTTCACCCTAAAGTTATCGAATTTCTTCAACCTGTTCACTTAACATATTGCCTTGTTTTCTTTATCTAGTTGAACTATCATTGCCGCTTTCAAGAAATCTTCTGCTTGCTTTATCGTTTTGAAATTCTCTTTTTACCAATTTTTCCCTGAACTTCACTTTGGTTTGCTCACCAACAATATCCGTACATACATTCTCTAGATATATTAACCTTTACACCAGTATTACCTTTTATTTTTTAATGCCTCAGTAAGTTCCTGTTTCTTTATACTTACTTCAGTTCAAGCACTTCCAATTGATCCGGGATTATACTAACCTGAGAAAACTTCTAACAACTTAATTTAATCATTTTTCTTTGTGGTAAACAGTTATAGTAGGTATTTCTTTAGACCATCTTCTTTTCCTTCTTTATTCACTTTTTTTCCACGGAGTTTTCGCTAGCACATCTCTACTTAAAACTGAAAATACTTTTCTCCTGCTCTCACTGCAAAGTTTGTCAAGACTATTCTAGATTTTTCAATTTCAGTTAAAATTGTACTACTTTCCAGTTCATCCAATGGTATAAAGTTATCATTTAAAAAATAATCAAATTTTTCTGATATTTCAAACATTGTCATCTTATTTGCTATTTCCCTTATCTTGTTTTCCTTAGTTTGCTCTGTTATCTATAACTCTTGTGCACCTTCCTTCTTTTCACTTAACTCTTTTTCTAATTTCTCAACTTTCAACAACAGTGATGTATACGTATAGAGGATCACCATGTTATAAATCTTTGTGTTAGTATATAATTCATTTGAACAGAGTAAAAAACAATAATAATAACAACAATTACAAAAATTGATATATATATATATAAGCTTAATACCAATCAATCACATAAGATGAAATGGTAAAAGATGATCTAGATGTTAAGATAGACAAAATTTACAGTTTCTGGACAAAAACGCCTTTGTTGCATTGAAAATTATCAAAGTACATTAATTATGTTTTCAGAAGTGGTTTTCGATCTAAATTTTATAAAAATAGCTAAACAATTTCATGTAATAAGACTTATTGGAGTTGTTGGCTATATAAAAAACTTTTAGAGTTTTCAGCCAGATTATTATATCCAAAAATAGATTTTGTTTAAGAAATTCTGGGTGATAAACATTTTATACCAAACAATAAGCTTTTACAATCTATTCTAAAGAAATATGTGAGAAAGCTGTTGCTCATAGCTTGCGTGTTATTATTTCATTTGTTACAGGTTGTTCAAATTCTGATCAATTGTGTAATTTCCATCTACAAATTTACTTAGGTAATTTTACAATTGGTGTTTCTGCTCAAAATATTCTTCATTGAAATCAGGTGGCACAATCAAGAAAACAAAGAATGTATGATAATATAAATGAAAAAGAAAATCAATATTATAGTGGGGAAAGTACGTCATTTGTTTATGTCATAAGAAAACAAATTGTGATTTTTTTTTTGTAATTGGGGGATATTAATTTTTTAGAGAATCGTAGTGACATAAAAATTAATTTGTAAAATAATCTTAATACTAGAATTTTAGAAATAAATTACTAATATAAAATTTCAGTTATTAAGACTTTATTTCGTAATTTTATGCAAATCAAAAAATTTACAAGACCGTTTTATAAAATATAATTGATGATATCAACAGTATGTAAAATATTCAGTATTTTTAAAAATAAAGTTCTAAATGTAGTTAACTTAATTTAATAATAATACATAATTTACCATATTAATTTTTATTTTATAAAGTTAGAGTATATAAAATTATTAAAATGGAGATATTATCTTAATTTTCAAAATAATTAATTCTTTTTTTTAGGATAATTTCAGTTATCTTTATCATTAATTTAACTATTGATTAAAATGATAAAAACGACGTATTGAAAAATTAAAACATAGTCATTTCGTCACTAAATTATGATTAGTTAAAAAAAACTAAATGGATGTTTTTGACTGTAAGTATTTTAATTTGTGAAATTAATTTTCGATATTGAAAGTATAAGCTTATTTAGTGTATTTAATGTCAGCTACCCACTTAACATCAACAGTAAATAATTATTAAATAAATTAACGTTGAAAGAAGTAAATAACTATATTATTATAATGAGTAAATTAGTAGCTCTTTGTTAGAAATTATCGGATACAATTTTTAAATTTCAATCTTCTTGGTTACTTTTTAGTCATATATTTTGTACACAATTAAATTGAAATTTTGATTTGCTTCTTTTTAAATTTAAAAATTCTATTTTTAATTCTGTTGTGGTAAACAATAATTGAGTAACTGTTACATATTGTTTGATGATTTGGTACAATCATCCTTTTTTTGTAATATTAAAATCTTCCTTTTAACTAAAATAAATCATTCCTGTTTAACTTTAAATGTTTATTATTGTTATTTTTTTATATAATATCACACATGGCGTTCCCCGTTATGAAAGAAAGAACTTCTTCCAATCCTTTTATTTTTTTGAAAAACCTTAAAATTTCCTTATTTAAGCATTATATCGACGAAGCTTGTTTAAAATATATATTTTCTAATCTTGTTTTTACATTTTATTGAGAATAATATTGATGACTTTGAAGGCCTTTCGTCATCCGAATTGTTAACTAAAGTCACCCATTATTATACCGATATAATTGAGGAAGAATTTGATATTTACGACCGTTTATGTTTACTAATAGATGTTTTAAGAATAGACTATGATTTACGTAAACCATATTGTTCAATTATTAGTGAAGCTATTGATAGAATTAGTTTCTTTAATGCTAGTAACTGTGACGCATTAATTATCAAACAAGCAGCAACTCGCCTTGCTCGTCGCTACTTGCTCACAGGGCCTGTTTTTAGAATATTTAAAGATTTTTAATTTAAAAAAATTCTAAAAATTTCGTTTTATAAAAAACACATAAAGTAATATTCGAATGAATAGTTCCGTATTTTATAGTATTTAAAATTATTATTAAAATTTTATAGCTTTTGTAATTGTTAAAAATTTATGAAATACATTGTATCGAAATTGTTTTATTATATATTTTCAGACCTTAAACTCATTTGATGCTCTAAGTTTAAATAATTTTCTACAAAATCCTAATTAATGAAAAATTAAAATTTTATGTGATTAAGAAAGATAGAAATTTAAAATACAGATTTAGTTTTAAAATTGACTATTTTTTTAAATATTAATAATATTAGAGGTTGATCATAAATATTTTATAATTACTTAATCTAAAATAATCCAATTTGGGCAATTATTATTTTATCATTTCGCATTTTGGTATCATAATAAAGAATACTTTCATAAATTTAATGTATACTTATTAAAATATATTATGAAAAATAAAATACAGTTTTTTTAATGTATTTCAAATGATAAAAATATTTTTTTTTAAGTTGATAACATTAAAAATAAATCAAAACAATTACTTGGACACTTTTCGTATTGAAGAAAATTTATTTAGACTTTTAAAAGCTACAAATATATTTAAAACAAAGTATTGGTGCCTTTTTTTAAAAAATATTTAAAAATTTACTTTTAAAATGTTCTGGTGAATAGTTTCGACTTAGAAATTTAGGAAATTTTTTTTGCAATTTTTATGAAACATGGTAAAACTTTTAAATATTATTAGATTTTTTTAAAATAAGAATTTGTATCGTCATATCGTAAATTTATTAAATTTATAAAATGCATGACTAAAATTGCAATAGTTGGAAACAATTTAGTATAGATTATTTTAACATAAAAAGATCTGGAGTAAAAAATATAACTTATTATAAAATTTAATGATATTAAATATCAATTTTGTTAAATTTTAAAAAGCCAAATAAAATTTCTTTTTAAATTTTTCATTATGTCTTAATAATTGTAGTATACTGCAATGGTTTTAATTATATTTAATCGGCACAACAATTACATATATAAGATAAAAATCAATTTTTTCACCAATCCTACCTGCTATAATTTTAGGAATATAAATTAAAATTTTTAATAGTTTAAAAGAATTGGCTCAATGACTTCTATGATTTACTGCTTTCTAACAATCTTAAAAAAATCAGATATTCCTGTAATTTTTTATTTTATCAGGTCATAAATTTCAAGATTATTCTCATTTAAATAGAAGCATTTCCGAGAACTGTATTCAAATGAAGCTATTATTTATTTTTTTCATTTTGCATGTTTACATGTATTTTATATTATAATAAAAGAGGTACATAAAACGAAAACCATTTTAAGAAGTAAACTTTTCTTCTAAGATATAGAGAAATTTTCGATAACTTTCTATTTTGGGGATCGGACTTCTTTGGTCAATTTTATTGTTGCATGTAGTAAGCATTAAAATTTACATCTATCTGTGGAGTCTTAAGTAAAAAATAACAATAATTACTAAAATTGCTATAGTTTTATATTTATAATTATTCATTAAATTGATGTAACATCGAGATACCCTTTCTGTAAACATAATTTTTATCTTTATTTCTGGTATTTGGAGTACTAAACTGATGTTTCCAACGAATTCATTACTATTATTGATAAAATTTTTAATAGTATCAAAAATATTAGCGCTAATAGTATCTTAGGTATCTTCAATGATTGTGTCATTTAATTCAATTGACTGGTTTATTTTAATTATTGATAGGCAATTAATTGTTGTTGTTTTATAATATAAATAATTTTCGTCATCTGCAAACCTTATTTCCTTATCTTCTGTAACCACTGGAACTCTTGTGTAGCAGGTATTTTCTTCATAACCATCATTAAGGATTTTTTCAACAACATTGACATTACGGCAAAATTTCATTTCATATACATTTTTATGTTGATTGTTATTGTAACTTAAGTTAATAATATTTTTCATTTTCAAATAGTTTCGTAAGAATTTATCAGTTTCATTTCTCTTTGATAAAAAGTCAATTATAAACTTTCTACGTTCTGCGCATAACTCTATAAATATTGTATCTGAAATGTTTAATATAATATTCTTAATGTGATTTTTTGTAATTCTTTCTCTATCACCCGGAATAATTAATCTTGCGAAATTTCTAAAGCGATCTGTTTCTGAATTTTATTTTTGAAATTTCAATATTGTCTATTGAAATAATGACGTTAAATCCATATCATCATCAAAGTATTGTTCGTAAAACTCTACTGTAATCAAAGGTACATCAACAGGATTTGTATCATTAAAGGTCAGATTGCCAGAAGTTGATTCTCTGAACATCCATAAAATTGTTGTCAGTAAATTATTCCATTTTTCCATTCTCTTTTATACAGTAAGGGCTTGATGAAACATTCTTGTCAGATATTACACTTGTAAGTTTGTACGAAATATTGTTTCCTTTTTCAATTACTGTTATTCTGACAAAATTCTAAGACACAAACAAAATGTGTCTGCTTTTAGTGCACGTTTTGTTGTGAATGTGGTATTATAAACATTTTTGATTTCCATATGCCAAGAATATTTGGCGTAATCTATGCAAACTTTGAAAAATAAAATTTGAAATGTTCCATACTTTTGTTATTACAATTATAATGCAGTTCTTTGTTGAATACGATTGTGTTGTTGAACGACTTTAGTCTTGAAGCATTTTCAAAGTGAGATTCCAACTGTAGCCTTTATTTATAGTATAATAATTGAAAGCATTAATGTTTTAAAAAGAATATTTTCCATAATAGCAATTTTTGAAGATTTGTAAAGATGCAACTTCACAAACTAATTTTTTGGTAAAAACATGCCATTTTGCTAACTTTATATATTTAATATTTTTCATTAGAACACGCCTATTCAATTACCTATTAAATTTTGATAATGTCTAGTAAGATTATTTCATACTTTGAGTTGATAGTATCATTGGACATCTCAGCTTACAAAACTATAATAAATTATGTGGACTTTATTTTACGCGATATAATAATTCATTGTTTTTAGGTATTTGTATAAGTCGCGTGTAGTATACAAAACCATTTAAAGTAAAGTAATTTAATTTTTATATCAAATAAAAAACGATGATGTATCTTTTCGCCATATGATAAATTTTTGAGCATTTTTTAAGTTTAATTGTAAAAATATTTCTTATATAACTTCATTAATTTGTTGATTTCTTACTTTGATTCAAAAATAAATTTTTATAATATTTTAAATTCCTAGTATCTAAAAATCATACAAATTCTCTATTTTATTTATATATTTTACATAGAAAATGTTATGTTATTGTGTTAAGAAATTTTAAAAATTGCTTTTTATTTTTAATTGACTATTTCAAGAACGAAAATTCAGATAAAACTAATACTTATTTTTTCTAATCAGCATATTAGAATTTATTATTTTTTTAGTAAAAAGAAGTACATAAAACGAAAACCATTTTAAAAGGTAAACTTTTTCTCTAATATATAGGGGAATTTTCGATAACTTATATATTTCTACGAATCAAATCTTTTTGGTAATTTTTATTGTTTTAATGTAATAAGCATTAAAAATTAGATATACATGTGAAATTTTGAATAGAAAAATCATTATTGAGAGGAAAATAGAAGTAGCAAATTTTAAAGTTTGATACTTAATGGAATGTATCTCAAGAACGGATAGTGGGAATAAAACAATCTATATATCATTTGATGGAGAATTAAATTTCACATAGTTTTTGTAGACATTTTATATTGAAAAAGTTTCATCTTTGCATACTTTTTTATCAAAATTAAATTTAAAAATTACAAAAAAAAGTTGACAAATTTGTTTTTTGACTAACTCAAGAATGGAAAGAGATAATTTAACAGTTAATATCTTAAAATGTTCGCAACAAATTTCTCCAGAGAGGAAAATCAAAACAATTGAAAAAATTGACGTATTGAAACTCTTTCTTTTTCTTGAAACTAAAAAATAGCACTTTTTTCTTTATATCTCGAGAACGGATAAAGAAATCAAGATGATATATATATCATTTGATAGAGAAATAAAGTCTACATAAAAGTTGTGAAAACATTTTATTTCAAAAGTTTTATCTTGACATACTTTTTTTAAAAAAATTTTAGTCAGGCATTTATGGTACTTAAAGTTATCCAATTTTCTTGAGATTATACTTAAAATTTAAGTTAAAGAAAAAGTTAGATTAACTTTTTTCTTTTTATCAATTTCCTTTTCAGAATCCTGATATAACATTTTAAAATGTGAGAATTTAGGTTTTTTTAGGTAATTTTTAACAATTTTCAAAAAAGTTCAAAATCTCAAGAATTGACTTGAAATTCTAGTTTTTTTTATTTTTATAATATAAGTATTTAAAACTTTATATACTTGTAAAATTTCAGATAAAACGAATAACTCTAAGGGGGTCAAGAATAATACACCAAAACACCTTTAAATAGCTGTATCTCAAGAACAAAACTTTAGATTAAAATAATATTGCGTTTTTTTCAATCACCACATAAAATTACATATATTAACATATAAAAAAGTTTCAATATCAAAAATAATTTACACTACTTTGTTACTCCACTAAATTAGGTAGGCATACTTTCTAGAATCTATTTCACAAAAATTTAGACAATCCCTAATTTTTAAAGATTATCTCCCTTACTCTATGGTTTTATTAGATTGGCTTAGTGCTGCTAAAGAATGGGATAAACTCGCTACTTCTTCATTAGTAAAAAATTTTCGTAAATCTCACTCTTGTAATAAATCTACTACTAACATTAAGGCTGAGTTTAGTAATAATGTAGTTAAAGATACTAAAGATGTTAAACCTGCTTTTGGTATTCGTCCTTGTCATTATATTATCCAACAAGCCTCTTTCTTCAATATCGATGACGAAGCATTAGTTGATTCCGCATGCAGCGAGAATATACTATCATTGAATGTATTTAATAAATTTACACACGATATTAGAGAATCCCTTTATCGTAATAATACCATAGATATTATTCTTCCTAATGGTTCTCGTATCTCTACCATTGGATCAATTAATGTTGATTTCTCATGTTCTTTTGCTGATATTCATTGTACATCTTTAACATTCTTTGTTTGTGATGTTGCTTGGAATTTCTTAGGTATTAATACTTGTGTTAAATTTAGACTTCTTTCTAAGTTAAAAGCTATAATTCTTGAAAATGAACCATTGCTACGTGATACATCTTCTATGTTATGTAATATTAGTACTGAGAGTGATCATAAAGATTCCATCTATCGCATTAATAAGTTTTTAAAACAGAATCCCGCTTTATGGGATGATTCTCCTGTCACATCAGAGACATTTGTTAGAATTTCCTTTTCCTGAAAATTTTGTACCATCTAAAGCTCCTTTGATTCGTTTTGCTAAACATCTTCGCGACGCTTCAAAAGACATATTAAATAATGACGTAAGAAAAGGTTTCCTTGTTAAGGTTTCATCACAATCTGATCAAATTAGCAATGCGTTTACTATCAAACAACAAGGTAAAAATCCTCGTTTAGTAGTTAATCCTAAGAATTTGAATAATCAAATAGTTATTCCTAGTAATATGACCCATAAGATGATCACTACTAAGGATATTCAAGAAAAGCTCGCTAATTACTATAAAAATAACACAGACTATTGCTTTTCTACTTTTGACATTAAATCTGCATATAGAAATTGTAGACTTTATCCCGATCAATCAAAATATTTACAGTTTGTAACTGAATTCGGTACTTATGAACCTACATCACTTATTTTCGGGTTTAATGTTTCTTCATATCTTTTTATTAATACTTTATCTAATATTATGCATGGTATTGATTCTGTAATATTCTACAGCGATGACGGTCTTGTCTTTACTAAAAAAAAAGATCATGCTAACGTAGTCATAGAAATTTTATCTCGTTTAGTTAATGTAGGATGGAAAATTACTCATGATAAATGCCAGTGGATGAAAGATGAAGTGGAATTTATAGGTTTAACTATATCTAAGAACGGTATTTCTATTCCCGAGCATAAAAAAGTTCAGTATAGAAGTTTCTCACATCCCACAAAATTAGTTCAAATTAAGCAATTTGTTCAATCATTAAATAACTATAGGTCTATGATTCCTGAGTTTAGTAATATTACTGATAGTCTTTATGCCATGAAGTCGTATAAATGAACAGATGTTGAGAAAACTAAATTTAAAAGAATAGTTAACATATTATCTGAAAATATATTTTTAACTATTTTACCCTCAAATATCTCCTCTTTCTCTCTAACAGTTCAAGTATCTGATCGTTCAATTTGTTCTTCGTTATACTGGGACACTAAATCTAATAAAGGCTTATTTGATCTTCAAGGTAGAACTCTAAAAGAATCTGAGATAAATTATTTATATCATAATAAGTTTTTATTAGCAGTAAAAGAGAACTTATTTGCTAACCAAAAATTTATCTTGAATTTATCCGTTTTTGTTATTATCAATAATTCTTCTCTTAAATCTGTATTAGATAATCCTCCAGATATGTTTTCAGCTCAGAGTACTTTTTAAAGATTACGGCTATTTTTAGAATACTTCGACGTTAGATTTATTTATTCTAGAGACTATGATATAATTAGTAAACTTAGAATTGATTCTATTCCTGAAGATTTCACTCAATCCATTACACAATGCGCTATGAAAGAACTCGCTAAAATTGACGATGTTGATTCTTGTATAGATCTTAACAGTCTAATTGTCAGCTATGCCTCTGATCCATTCGCTCCCATACTTATTAAAATTGCTAAGGGTATTAAAGCAGATTATCAAGATCTGTCTGTTTTACCCAAACTTATTATTAAATTTGTCGACAACAATCAAATTGTTTTAGATTCAAATAATGTTATTCGTATAAACAATAAAATTTATGTACCACAATTATTTCAAAACAATATTTTATCTTATTTATACGTATATCATCGAAACCCTACGGCTATGATTCACCTAGCCAATACGCTTTTTGTTATGATAAATTGTACTTTTTTAATTCGCCAATATTATGATAATCGTAAAACATGTATGTATATTCGTCGTTCGGGTCCAAGTCATATATCTTCTTGTCCTAAAGCTGAACATTCTCGTGAACGATAACATGCTAACCATGTTGTTGTTAATGGTAAAACTTTATTATCTATGGTTGATAGCTATAGTAATTTTTTAATTTTATATCACTTATCTTCATATTCTATTCCTAAATTACAAGAAGCACTTATAAATATATTTGCTCTGTATGGAACACCATCTATTATTGTTTTTGATAATTTCCCTTCATTTGTATCACCTTTGTTTAAACAATTTCTTATTGAACACAATGTTGTACCTATGTATTGTATTAAATACGACCATCGTTCAAATGGCCATATTGAAACTCTTAATTCATTTGTTCGCAATTCTATTTCCAAATTCATGGCTGAAAAAGAATCCTTTTCTAATGCAGTGTCTAGAACTTTATTAAAAAACAACACATCTATATATAGAGATAATCTTACATCTCAACAAATTTTCTTCAATGATCCCGACTTCCATGCTGAAGCTGTTATACGATATACCCCTCAGTTCCATATTATCGACAAACCTGTTCTTTTTAAAATAAAAGCCGATCAATCTACATGGACAGAAGGTTTCGCTACATATCGCATAGAAAAAATACGTATCAAGTTATTGATAAAGAGAAATCTATTCATATTATTAAAGATAATCTTATTAATTTTGATATTGGCAAGGATATAATTAAAGAGGTTGTTGACGTTATTTCGATCTCCAAACCTAGTGAATATAGAAATGTCAAAACATCTGTTGATTCCATTGACTCGGTATGTACTGAATCCACTTTAAATATTATCGTACCTAATAATGAAGAGAGGGAAGAATTAACATCTAATATGTTAACAAAGTATGAAGACCTTTCGGCATCATTACTCAATACTTCAATATCTTCACCGTTAAAATCTATTGCTAATGTTGTTCCTGCATATGATAAATTGTTTGAAGTTATAAACACGCGGAAAGAATTTGATGAGTATACTTTCAATAATCCTCAGTTTAAAGAATCGTATATATTTATAGATGGTTCTACTAGAGGTCTTAAAGATAAACCTTCAAGTGGTATTGGTTATTTTGCTCATATTCAGTCGGAAATGGCATGTGGAGGATTACATTTACTTAATCCTGTTTCGTCTGATCTTGCAGAAGTCTGTGCATTTGTAATAGCACTTGAAAATGTAAAAAATATTGAGTCACCTATCTTGTTTCTTACTGAAAGCTCGTACGTTCATAAAACTATAGCAAATGGTTACATAGATAGATTAACATCTTTGGATCGTTCTCATCATAAAATTTGGAGTCGTATAAAGCTATAGTATCGTTCATCATATAAAATAATACAAACCGCTTCTCATTCTCGCCATTCTCTAGTTGGAAATAAAATTGATGATTATGTAGCTAGAACTTATTCTCTAAATTTTCCAAATCAACCACGTTTTTCTCTTAAGTGCGACATGAATCATAAAAACGTTTTCGAAGAGATTAAGAGTAAATTTTTGGCATTTGAAATGAAACACAATATTAAAATTGCTTAACTCCAACAACTACAGCTTCTTTGTTACACGTATAAGTACAGAGCAAAAGTTTTTTTTTCATAATATTTGTTACAAGGAATACTAGTATTTTGGTATCAGTATGTATTAACTGACAAATATAAAAAAATTCTAAAATTTAATAAATTATGCTTAAATATTTTAATGGCAGTTTCGCCATTCTAGTGCATCTAGGGTTATTTATTTTCTTTAATTTTATATATTGTATAACACTTCTCACTTGTTTGTTTTTATCTATATCTTATCTCTATAATTTTTGATTTCCTTATCCTACCATTTATGTTTCCACAGCGGTAGAAGGGGGAGTGTTACATATTGTTTGATGATTTAGTACAATTATTCTTTTTTTGTAATATTTAAATCTTTCTTTTAACTAAATTAAATCATTTCTATTCAACTTTAAGTGTTTATTATTGTTATTCTTTTATGTAACATCACACAATAACTATTCATATGTGAAAATACTTTTAAATATTAATTGTAAACAAAGTACTGAAAATTAAGAGTCTAAAATTAATAAATATTAATAAAATTGAAAAAAAATAGAACACAGATTTAGGTAATTATTTACTTAAAATTGTATTAATCATTAATAATAAAAGTTTTTTGAAAAGACGCTTTCTTAAGAACTTTATCTGTGATTAATACGGTGATAAATTAGAAAATAAATGAATTATATCTCTATGATTAATAAATATCATAAAAAATTTTTTATTTAATTAATAAATTATTCAATAAAAAAAACACAACTTTAATATTAATAGAAAGTTTATTTTTACAAATTACAATAAAAAAATTATGATTGTAAAATCTTTTAATAAATTGTTTTTGTAGTGTCATAAAGAAATATTAAAAATACAACTATTAATGATGTTGTAATTCTGGTAGATTCTTCGAAAGCTGAAAAGGCTCCCGGGACTTTTACAATATATAACGTGAAACTTTATACAATAGTTTATTTAAGTGAGGCAATAGTAAATATAATAAAAGTAAAAATATATATATGTTTAAATCTGACTAATGTTCTAAATACTCTTCATCCGTTCCTTATATCGTCCTCAAGGTGAGAGGCGTGATCCACTTGGTAGATCATACATACATTTGGTCTGACACAGCATATTCCATGTTCACAATGTTACAATTTATTAATACTACTCTTAAGAATAATATCGTAATTCTGGAAATGATAAAAAATTGCTTTAACTAATTTTATTATTTAACTAAAATTTGTTACTTTTATAAATTATGTGATAATTATGGTAACTAAAAAATATAAATATTATTTGAAGCAAGAAAGATAATTTTTTTATTATTTTACAACTAATAATTTAAGATTGATTTTATACAAATTTTGTACTTCTCTTACGAATTAAACAATTTTAAAGAACATTTTAAATTAACTACATTGTAAGGAAAGTTTTTATCTTAATAAAATAGATTGGTATTTAATCTAATTTTTTTTAAAATTAAACATTTATTAGTAAGAGATCACTAGCAAGCAGATTGATTCTTTAAGAAAATGATGATGTTTTCTTACTATAAAACATTGGTATGATGTATTGGATAACATCATTTTTACATTTTTAATAATTGATTATGCTATTTTATTTATATAACTATTTGTAATGTGGAACACATTATTATCCAACATGCCGCAAGAGAACTCCAGACACAAGACATTCCAACTCATACCATTAAAGGCAATATAAATACAAGCTCTCTCAAGAACACAACGCAGTCTTGTTAAATAACTTCTAAAATGTTGTAACCTTATAATATCTTTCTTTTAAATAAACTCTTCCTCATATTTACTATTAATATCTAACCATATTACATATTAGACATTAATTATTTTTTATTTTCTAGGATCTAATAGGTTTTTCTATTTTTTAAAGTCTATTTAAATAAAAGTCTTTTATTCACTTATTTCTATTTCTATCTCAGGTATCTGGGGACCATCTCCAACAAACAATCTATAATTTTTTACTTATTTTTAATTTGGTTTTGAAGAGTAATTAATATTTTTATAGATTTTTTTGAGGTTGTTTATTAGTTCCTTTTGCGTATAATAATATATTTTTATTCTAAGCATTTTTTAAAGATCTTGAAGATTATAATTAATTTTTAAAATTTTATAATCATCTTTACACAACATCCTCCAAAATTGATCCTATTTTTTTCAGCTTCAAGTAAGATAATTTTGGAAAACTATTCTAATTTGTATTTTTGTAATCTCTTTTCTTTTTGATTTTAATCTCTCGCGGGCAATTAGGTAGCCTAAATAATAGACTACGCTTTACCAATTAAAAGATTTGGTATATAAGCTTAGAAATTATTTAATTTTATATTTATGTTTCGATTGTAAGAGGTATTTCGCAATTTAACGGGTTTTTCTATTTTAGGGGTTTAAGTCAATACTTGTGCACTAATAAATTGCAGGGGCTACAAGTTAAAAATTAGTTTTAAATGTAAATTATCTCCCTCATTAAATTTTAGTGGGCTCATTTATAAAATAATATCGTACTGTGTTTAATTTGGTATTTCTGATTAATAAAGAAGTAACTTTATTGTTTTTGTTGCAAAGTTCTAATTTTCAAACTAGCCTAGTAACACACCAATATAAATCTTATAAAATTTAACTTTTGTCAACTACAAAGAAGTTCTTATGTCTAAGCTATAATAAAAATTATAAATCACAACTTCATTTATATTAAAGAAATAGAAATGTAAACTTTTTTAAATATACAATTTTCATTTTTAAAAGGTAAGTTTTATTGGTAAATTTTAATTCCAGGTCTTTTTCCTTTTTAAAAATATGTATATCTGAATCTTTTTTTAAACGTTTTGAATTTATAGATGGACAGAATTTATCGATTTAAAAATGACTTTGTGTTGTACTATAAATCTTTATAAAAAAATTGAAATTAAGTATAAAATATTTTAAACCGAATATATTTTAAAAAATTATCTTTATAATATCTATTAAAACTTTATGAATATCATGTTAAGCGAATGGTGGAAATTTGATTGTAATTAGGTCAAAATAAGTTTAACTTTCAACTCTAGATATTATCCAATTAGGTAAAGTAGTAATAGACAATAGTGAAAAAATGGTTGTAATTTTTTATTAACATTTATTATTTGTAGAAGAAATGAAACACTAAAAAATAATAATATTAAAATTCCTACCAACCTATCTTTGATAAATCAAAAATGTTTTTTTTCAAAAGTTCAAATGTATTCTAAAAGTCATAATAATTATCTATAAATACTTGAATTACGAAGTTAACCAAATTAAAATTGCAATTATTAAAATATCGAAAAATTTTAAAAATTTATGACAATTATGATACAATTTCTCTAATTATGAAAAAAGTTTAATGTCGGTTTTTTATAATAATCCATATTTCAAGAATATTATTACTTATTCATAATGACCTAAATTTTGTGGTGAATTTAATATTCATTGTAATCGAAAAAAGTAAAATATCTAAGATATGAACATAATCAATGAGTCGCTGTAATCTTGTTATCAAACATATCCACTTTTTATTGTAACATATTAAATATAATTATAAAGTGAGATATATACGCTTTCTTTACTAATTTTACTCATAAATAAATTTAAAAAGAATGCATTTTGAAATAGTAAGTTATAATTTCGATGGTTCCTGTAAGTAAAATGTTAAATACATGTTCGAGAAATATTCTTTTGAATTTATTATCTGATTCTTTTCTTATCCATTCATGTAACAACTTATTCAAAAAAATTACCATTAAATTAGCAGTAAAACAAAATCGAAGCGTCAAAAAATCTGGCTAAACTTTGTCTTAGAAATACCTTTTGTAGCGTAATTAAAACTTGCAATGTTTAAATAACTGTCGCAAATATTAGAAATTTAAATTTTCTTTTATTATTTTTCAATGTTTTTATTTAGCCGTAAGTAAAAACCATTTTCATAATATAACATTCACATATTTAGAATTTTTCAAATAATTTTTATATTTCGTCTAAAATTACTTAAAAACAACACACTTATTTTATTATAAAAGCTCTTTCTTTTAGTAATAAGGAGTATTGATACTTTCTCGTTTCAGTACAGCCACTAGAAAAAGGTTGCTTTTGATTATTAAATTATGCTTAAATTATATTTTTCTTAAAAAACATCCTTAATAAGAATGTCTATATTATCTTTTAACAATTTACCTTATCAATTTTTGCTACAGAAAGCGAATTTCTACAATATCTTGAAATATTTATATAAACACATAGTGTTTTGTGTCCATTTTTCTCACGATAGATTCAGATACATTGCTTTTTCAATGTATTTATAATTATATCTCGTGTTTTTTATTTGTTTACCTGGCGCACTTTCATATTATTAAAATTTTCTGAGGTATAACCTCCAAATTCAGAGTCCACAACGTTATATTTATTAAAAACTTTGAAAAAGATAAAGCACTGAGCTTCATGTTAGTAGACTTGTAGGATCTCCATCTATTAAAATGCATTATCGATTTCTTACCAAAAAGTATTTCAATAATAAGTATAAGAGTTTTTGAAATCACTATTCTGCATCACGTTAATAAAATGTTCACAATCTCCACAACACACCTCACTAAATGTATGTAAATGTAGTTAATTTTGTATAATAAAAGTAACGAAATTTAGTTAAAGTTACTTTATTTTCAGAATCTTTTCTCATTATCAGTGGGAAAGTATCATATTTTCACTCTAGAACACTCTGACTTACTATTTAATTATTTTTATTTATTAAAAATCCAAATTTCTTTGTGGTTTAATTGAGATATACTCTAGAAAGAAGACCAAGATATGCTATCAGCTATTGATGCTTTAAAATTAATTAAAGTTCTAGTTTTTCTACTATATCGATATGAATGTATCATATTCAATACTTTATTTCATTATATAATCATTTTTTTATTACTAACACTAACTCCAAAAATAATCCTGTCTTAACGGGAAAAATATCAATTTTTTCTCTTATAGATTTTAACACTTTCACTATTATCAAAAATTAATATGTTATTTTATAAAAATTGTGATCGTAGTAATTCTCAAATTACCAATAATTATACGTAAAATTATTACCTTTTTTGTTTTGTTTTAAATATTGTTGCATTTCATTTTGTATTGTATAATTTAATTTCACAATATAAATTCAAAAAATGAAGTTTAAAAAAAAATTCCCAATTACACTACCATACGGATTTCTACAGACAACAAAAATGGCAAGTTATATAAATGTTTTTTATTTATACGCTTTAGAAAATTTAGATTTTTTCTATAACATTAATAATAATATTTGAATGCATGTGCTATGATTGTAGCAGTATAAATGTTATCAGTTTTTTAATTTGGTTTTTTGGAATATTTTCAACAATATCTTTTGTAGCTCATCTTTTAGATGTTCAACAAAATCTATCGAATAAACTAAATGTTTTTTTTATATTTCATTTGCATTTTTAGATTTTCTGATAGGTACTATAGCTACTGTAACTTATATAATTGGTATAATTTTGTTTATTGTATCGTTTGTACAAGACTATAATGATTCAACACGAACTTTATTTGAATATATTTTAAGAATTGTGAGTTTATCTAACAACTATAATTAATTATATGTATTTATGCTTTAAGATTAATTGTATAATTCTTATATCGTTATACGGTTACTATTCTTTTATGCTTTATAGAAAATCTCCAAGTAGAAAGATACTTTCAATAAGAACCATTAATGTAAAAGGTGATAATATTAAATATGTGAATTTACCAATTTTACAAAGTATACTTTTAAATTCATGATCAAATACAGTCTCCGAAAAAACATGTACTCAAAAAATTCATACACTGGATTTAAAAACAAAATCTTAATAAACTAAAATTAAAATATTTTCTCATTTATTTGAATTAATGCATCATAAAATTTCAAAGTTCATAATCCTTTATTTTACTTTTAGATAATGTTTAAACTTTTAAAAAATTACTGTAGGTATTTTCATCAAATTCATCCACATATTACGTTATATGAAATACTTTTTCGGAAATTATAACAATAACTTGTGTCATTTTTTCCTTCCTATCATTCAATAATAAATCGAAAAATAGATAGTACATTTAATGGTCGTCATCAATCAAAAAACATAAATATAAATCTTTGAAAACATTCATTAGGGCGTTGTTACTAATTTTAAGGTACATAAAAAAAGTTTACATCTCATTATTACGTGGCATGACTAACATTTTAAATAAACACTTTTAAAAAGTGTTTTTTATATAACTTATAAAATTAAGATAAACAATTTCATGAAATTCTGTTATCAAATATTTTTCATATAAGAAAATTCATTTACTTTACATAATTTAGAACTATAATAACTATTCTACGTCAATGTTAAACAAATTTTTTTTACTTGGGAAAGATTACTTCTAATCTATGAGCAATATAATTAACACATTTAGTTTATAGTACAATATAATTTCTTAACAATTGCAATAAATATACTATAATACATCAAAAATGGAAATATTCATTTTTTAAAATAACCATAAAAATTAAAAGCAATTTTAAATTATATGTAAATATTAATTGCCTATAATTTAATTTAAAAAACTCATATTTTTCTTTCAAATTCTTTTAAAAAATAATAAGATTTTACTTTATTAAAGTAATAAAACAAAAATTAATACTTCTTTTCTGGAAGAAATTTTTTGATACATTTTCTATACTTCTGCTTTCTGACCTTTTAAAAAATTCTATTTTTGTGACACGCACAAATTTTCAGTATCTACGTGTTATGGAGAGAAATAAGCTAACAAATATTCAATTTTCCACCAGAGATAAGTTTACCATTAGTGTGGGGTAACGTCACTCGTCACGGGCGCACATCCAATGGCAGAATTTTAATTCTCGTTATCGTTGTCATTTTTTAGTTATTTTTCCAATAAATGTATCCCAAATATGTCTTAGCGTGTCTATTAGTATCATTTTAAATTTAGTTTTCGTACTACTTTGTATTATGTTGTTACATTTTTGAGTTTCTTTTGTATAGATTTTTAAAACGTGCAAAACCTAAAAAAATTTCGACAAATTTTATAAAGGGTGATGTGACTATAGTTTTTCAATTACAGCTGGTTATTATGATCTGCAGTGCTTCAAATATTGTTAAAGCTACTAGTGCTTTGAACTTCAATGCTATTCGTTGTTGTTCTAAAGGAGCCAACATCAAAACATTCGAAATTTATCGATACAATCCTGATCTACCTGGATCCAAGCCTGAAGTTAAAGTTAGTATATAACATATATATATTTATATTGATTTTTAGAAATACAATGTTGATCTTAATAAATGTGGGCCTATGGTCTTGGATGCCCTTATTAAAATTAAGAATGAACAAGATTCATCACTTACATTTAGACGTTCATGTCGTGAAGGGATTTGTGGCTCATGCGCTATGAATATTGGTGGAGCAAACACACTTGCTTGTATCTGTAATATCGACAAAGATACTAGTAAATCAACAAAAATTTATCCACTTCCTCATATGTACGTTGTTAAGGATTTGGTACCAGACATGAATCTTTTCTACGCTCAATACTCTTCAATTCAACCATGGATTCAAAGAAATACTCCAATGAACCTTGGAGATAAACAACTCTACCAATCTGTTGATGAACGCGAAAAACTTGATGGACTTTATGAATGTATTCTTTGTGCTTGTTGTTCAACATCGTGTCCATCCTACTGGTGGAATTCTGATAAGTATCTCGGACCTGCAGTTTTAATGCAAGCTTACAGATGGATCATTGATTCTCGTGATGAGAAACATGAAGAACGTTTGAATCGTATGCGCGACGCTTTTTCAGCTTTCAAATGTCATACTATTTTAAATTGTACTAAAACTTGTCCAAAGCATTTGAATCCAGCTAAAGCTATTGGAGAAATTAAGAGATTGCTTACCGGTGTTGGAAAAAAACCTACTCCACATCCAGCTCCAGCTGACTTTTAATAAATTTTTATAAGGAAGTTTGTAGGGGAATAATGTGAATAAAGGTTCTGTTATAAACAGGAAATTTATTATAATAGTTTTTAATGAGTATTTTTATTTGAAAAATTTTATTTAATAGGTTCAACAACATTGATTTATAAAATTTTTATAAATCTTATCAATAAAATTAAATGTTCTCTAGTATTTATTATATATATGTAGTTCTCTTAAACATATAGGCGTTTTGTGCATTCATGTAATTTTATTAAGGATTGTCGAAATTCCTTATCAAATATAATATAAACAAATAAGTTTATTGAGGATTTTCCTACAGAAACACAATCTGCTGAATCTGCTATAACGGATTCTAACTAAAATAAGAAGAGTATTATAATTTTTGTAGATAATTTACATACTTACTGGTCCTAAAATAGCTGAAGCAAGAGAAATGAAATTAGGTAAAGAAATGGTAACCGAAGAGATAAATGATATAAAAACAACCTGTTTTATACGTTGGTAGTTTTTCACATGCCTTAAAATTAATTGATGCTAAAAAAATTTTAATTCATACCTTTTTATTTCTTGACTTTTGTATGCTGATTTTCTACAATCCGCTACACTTTAGAAAATTATAATAATTTTTTTATTCATAACTTACACTTTTTTATCAATACGTATAAGTAATTTTAAATGCATCATTATTGATAATGTTACTATAAAACATGAAACATATCCAAAAACGTTCATTCCGTATATAAATGAAATATAAGCATAAGTATATGAAACTTTTCTGCCACAAAAATATCTTGAAGGTACATTTCTATGAAGATAAGCAAGTGTAAAAGCCAAAATCATATTAATAATAACATAAATACAACAAAAAGAACATGCTTTAATATCACCTTTAGAAAAGTATCTTTCATACAGAAGGGGATATTTGAATGCTACTGTTCTTTCAATACTCATAACAAAAGTTACTATATGAGGTATAAGCGAACCTAATAAACCCATCCAGTCAAAAACTTTTAAAGCACATGACCAATATGTTTGATTTTTAACATATCCTGTTTTAAAAGCATGTAAATAAATTTCTTTTCTCTCATATCCTTGCATAAAAACATAAATACAATTACATAAATCTCCTATTGCAAGAAGGAGAATAAGTCTTCTGTAACATCTAAAGAATTCAGAACTTAACAATAGAATTATAAGAATAATATTAATTATAATTCCTATACTTCCAAATATCATATTCATAGTTTGAAATGAGAGTAAATATGACGTATATCCTGGATCTAAAGTAATACTCGTCCAATCACTAGAAGAATTTAGAACCATTCTAAATTTGTTAAAAAATATAAAATGAGCAATTTTTTTATTTTCAACATAAAAATATGTATATTTCTATTTCTGAATTTACTTCCTTTCATTTACTAGTAGTAATTAATTTGGCATAATAAAATTAAGTAAAACCTATCATTTATAGTAAATTAATTGTATATAATTAAATATAATAATTTAGATAAGTAATGTCAAAGTAATATTTATTATTTATAACTTTAATGAATAATAATATAAAAATGTGGAAAAAAAATTATTTTTTACCATAATTATTGTGTTATAAGTACATCATAATATTAATAATACCTTTATATTATAATGTGAAAGAGAATATTAATGATTTGTCACAACTTTTATTGCTATTAAAGTATAACTTTTTTCTTGTTATGTATTATATTTCTCAATTGTGAACGAATCTCATTGTATTTAGATCCTTTTATTATTTTAACTGAAGGAGTATTACATTTACCAATTAATTTTTTTATAAATTTAAAAAACATCTTTCTATTACTGGAGATAACAAAGATAATAATTAAAGAATTTATCATAGGTGATAATGAAAGGAGTCTTATAATGACTTCTGGATGATGTACTACTGAATTTTTACCGAAGTATATTGAAATAATACTGAGTACAAATAATGGGAGACCAACAATAAAAAATGGTACTGCAGCTGTTATTATGAATGATCTAGTAAAACTGTTAGCGGCAAGTTTAGTCTTTGATGACATTTCAATTTCGTTTTTCATATTTTTAAGCAATTTTATATGTTTTCTTAATGTAAGAAAAATTATCAAATAGTTTGTTGAAAAAAAAATCAAATACGCTACAGAAATGATTTTATAATATATAGAATCCTTTAATTTTATAGTTAATTTTTTAGTAAAAACAACCTTACCATTCTAATTGCTATACTTTTAGAAAATAAATTTTCTAATTTAGTTTGTGTTTCTGAGATACTAACATTGATTATTGGCATTGGCATTTGAATTCGATCAAAAAAGATGAATCCGTTAGCAAAAACACCAATAAATGTGACAAAGATTGTTGTAAATATATAACAGCAAACATTTTCATTATTTAATTGATGATTATACCATAAAATTAAATTTCTCACAACAACTTTTGTTGTCAAAAAGGTTATATCAAAATAATTTCCAAAAGAGATAAAAATTGATACAAAAATCTGTATGGTAATATTGAATTCAAAATTGCTTAATCTTTTAATATACCAAAATAGAATTCCATTAATTTGAAGCAATTCTAAATTTGTCAATGATGAAATAAAACTTGTTAATATCCCAATGCCTAACTCAAAATAAACAATTTTCTTAAAATGTTTATAATTAATATCATCGGGTGTTGCTTTTGTAATTAATATTGCTATTAAACATGTTAATATAGCAAACAATGATGTTATAAACAAAAAAATGTCTGAATATATGATAGAAAAATAATAATTCATATCGATAAATTTCAATGTTACTAATATAGTTTGAAAATATTTTGTAAAGTTTAAAATAATTTCTTTTGGATATAGTTAGTTTATAAAAAAATTTAATATTTTCTTTAAAAATTGGTGAATTTTATTTTAAAAATTTACAAATGAAAGATGTAAAATTTTTTAAATTATTTATACTTAAATTATTATCAGTTTAAATTCATAAATTCACCATATTACATCATTTAGAAAGGAAGAAAAAAAAGTTTAAAAAAATTTTTTTGGAAAAGATACTAAAAAAGTAATATAATTTCTGCTTATATTTTATTTTACTTTTTGTCTTCGATATCGGAAATTACAGCATAGGATTAATTTCACATCATCTATGAATTTTTAATTATTATTCATAATAAAATGAATAAGATAAGCATTATGATAGTTTTGCAATGTTAGGTATTTGAAATTTAAATTCTTCAAAGTCTTCATAAAAGATTTTCAGCAATAATTTCAATAACTTGAGGTTTTTGAGTAAATAATTTCTATACATATTTGTGATATGTTTTCCATCAGTTATGTGAATTGGTTTAGTTGTATAAAATAACTTTTTTATAAATGTTAATTTTGCTTCTGGTACTCCACTATCTCTTAATTCTTCTAAATATGTTTCATAAAATTTCTTTTTATCAGAATCGTAATGTATAATTTTGTATTTATTCTTGTATTTAAAATATTCACATTGCCTAAAGTAAAATAGTATTAAATTTCAATATACGGATATTACCATTTTTGTGGGTGAAAATGATATGAAATAAAACGATCTATAATGTTGTGTGTTCCTTTAAATTTTAATAATCTAGAGTATAATTTTGTTAGAAAACAGTTCATACTTCTTTTACAATTGAAACAATATGGATGATTTGAAGGTAGCCCTATTTTAAGCACACATATTTGTATGAAACCACTGATAAATCTTGAAATCGGATTTCGTACAACATATATGTTTTTCCATTCATCAAAAAATTTAGTACTATTATTGTTTGAATATTTCTTAATCACATCAGTCATAAGAAGATTTCTATTTCTTCTTTGACATAAATGTCTATTAGCACCTTTATTATTAACAGATTTATAATGTTTGAGAAAACTTTTATCATCGTAAAGGTAACAAAAAAGACCTACAGTCATAGAGCTGAAAGATTTTCCTGTATAACATGCATTAATTTTGTATTTTGGTGTAGAGGCATATTCACTTCTAACAGAATAATTACTTATAGAGGCATATTTCAAAATTATATCATTACTATTTAGTGTTATTTCTTTAACCACATTAATTCTCCTAGCCTCATAAAAATTATTTAAGAGTAGTAATAGATATAATGAAGCAAACAAAAATTTGTAATAAAATTTCATTTAGTTGTAACAATATAAATATAAGTTACTGAAATATTAAGATCATTTAAATATATCTTTATATAGGGGACAATATCCAAAACAAGTATTATTATGAAACAGTAAAAGTGTAAAAAAATTAACGATTTTATACATTAGAAATATATTGTTCATTCCAAAAAATTTCGGAAAAAAAAACTTTATTATTTATTTAGGGCAGTAATTTTTCATAAACATTCAGACAACTTATTTAAAATAAAAGGCCCAATTATCACAAATCATAATCAGAACAAAACTATAACTTGTACAAAATTAAGTAGTAGAATTTGAATTAATGCAGTAATGATAAGAAATAAGAGATGGAAAGTGTTCAGGAAAATGAATGTGGTTTTGATTAAATGATAAGTTGTCATAAAATAAAATATTTCGTTGTAAAATTTGTTTATTAGTTTTAGATAATTAATTCATCTCGAAAAAAATTTATTTTCAAAAGTTTAAAAATATTAATAATATATTTTCAATTGTTTTATTTAAATAAGCTTATTGTTAAATTAGTATCTCACTTAGGAAGTAATTTCAGAATGATTTAAATTTTACTATCTCTTACTATTGTAATATCACCAACAGAAAGTTAAAATTTGTGTTGGTATAAAGAATTTCTTTATGTTCTTACTAATTTAAATCTTGCCTTCATACCTTCTCTGAAGTTTTGCCATTAGTACTGTTGGCTACTCGAAGGGTAAATAGATAAAACTTAAATAATTTTTTCTATAAATTATAAACATTATATATTAATAATACTTCTTGGTTTTTTCTGAAGGTGACACTCTTGTAACCATCAAAGAATTCATTTGGTTTACTTTATATGATTCAATTCTACATATATCCCCATAGAGTCTACTCTGAAATTCTTTGTTTAATATCATGTAGACAAATAAATTAATTGATGATTTTCCCACAGATATCCAATCGGATGGATCTGCAATAGCAGCACTTAACTAGAAATATTACTTATAATTTTTGAAACTACTAAACCTACCCCATTTAGAAATGAGGATGCAAGCGAAACGAAACTTGGAAAAGATATTGTCACAGAAGAAATAAATGAAATTAGAACAATTTGTTTTATTCTTCGGTAATTTCGAATTTGTCTACAAAAAATATAATTCTTTTTTTAAATTTTTACCTTTTATCACCAATAGAAAGTTTATTACCTTCATTTTCTTTACTGTAATTTAAATTAGTATTAAGAAAATATTTTTAAAACTTACTTTTGTAATTTCTTAATTGATGATACTTTAATGTGACACATAACAACAAAAGTTAGTAGAAAACAAGTTACATATCCAAGAATATTCATTAAATAAATAAAGCTAGTATAATATACTGTATAAGATACTTTTCTTCCACACCAATACTTAGATTTAACATGTTTATGTAGATATGATAATGTAAATGCAATAATAAGAGATATTATTAAATAAATAAGGCAAAAAAGAGAAGCTTTTACTTGATTATCATTAAAATATTTTTTAAAAAAAACTGGGAATTTTAATGCAACTATTCTTTCTAAGCCAATTACAAGAGTCACCATATGTGGTATTAATGAACCTACAATCCCAATCCAATCAAAAACTAATAATCCGCAAGACCAATAAGTTTGGTCCTTAATAATTTTTTCATTAATAGCTATCATATAAATTTCATATCTTGTGTATCCTTGCATAAAAATATATAAACAATTTGTTAAATCACCTACACCTAAAAAAATAGTTAGCTTTCCACTTTTTAAAAAATATTTTGTAGATAATAGAATAGACAGAAGCAATATGTTAATAATTGTACCAATTCCTCCAACAATCATATTTATTTTTTGATAAAATACCAAACCAAAAATATATTCAGGTGATTCGTTAATTTTACTCCAGCCTTCAGGAATTGTAATATTAGTAGGCATGATTTAAAATGGATTAAACTTTATAAATGAATAATTTTTAAGAGAGTGAGATATTATAAATAATTATTTTTATTGCTAATATTTCATTAAATTTTATTAATGACAATTATTATTAATTTTTATTAATTTAATAACATTTATATTTTCTATAAAATATTCTTTAATATTTTTCCTTCCTATACTAGATGATTTTAACTTTGTTATGTTAAAATTACTTAGATTTCCAGTATTCAATAATTAATTTTTTATGAAAACTTTTTATAATCAATATTTTTTTGAAATAAATGTATAAAACAAATTAGAACAATTTTCGTACAAAATAATTATCATAAGAAAGGCAACCTAATAATAGTAAAATTTTTTGTACTTTTATAGAAAAAAAAGTTCATTTATTGTTTGTTAATGTCCATTCGTTGGGTGATATTTTTAGATTTTAATGGATTCAATTTTTGGTGTTTTAATATAAATCTTATTTAATTTGTTCAATTAATTATAATAATATATTTATCACGAATTGCATTTATTTATAAAATTTAATTCATTACATAAATTATTACTTATACTTGATTGAAACTGTCCAGACCATTATCAGTTTACGTAATTATTGAGATACATGAAGGAAATTTTTTTACTCATTTATTTCTTATTATGTTATGGAAAATTAATTTTGTTAATAAAATTTTATTTATTATATTTCCTTATATATTAATAAAACAAACTAATTTTATAATTTAAAAATACTTAATTTCCACCTCCTGTAATAATAAACAACATTTTTTAAAGTTAGCTACTAATTAAATAAAATTTTTCTAGCAAAAACTTAAAAACATACACAATGTCATCGGGACTATTAAACTTTTATTAGAAATAAAAAACAAAAACGTAACAACTTTTTTATATTATTTATCTAAATAGACTTTTAGTTCCCTTTTTTCTGGAGCAAAAACTATTATTAGGAGCAACTGATATTGATTTTTGTTTAATTTTAAAGAATTCATCACACTTTGCACATTGCTCACGAAGTTTTTCTTTAGGAAGACAATGTTCTAGTATTCTCTCATATTGAATTCCGTGAATTTCCGCTAACTCCATAGTTCCAGCAAGCATTCTTTGATATGCAGCCTCAAATGTTACATATCTCTTAGACGATAAAATCTTTACTTTTTTCTCAAATTGATCAGCTAGCACTACAAGTAAAGATATAGGTTCACAACCTTTGCAATGTTCTTTATTTTTCCCCATTCTTGTATCAACACAAAGATTTCCTTTAAAAGTTTTAATTAATGTTGCTGCTTTAGGTTTATCTGGGATATCATCTCCATATTTCCCAAGTTTGACATTTTTGTTGAATTCATCTCCAATTTTCTTACAGTTCGTACATCTATAATAATGTTTAAACAATTCACATTTTTTCAGGGTAGGTTTTTTCGATTCTTCTTCAGTTATCTCATTCTCTAATGATGTTTTCATTGATAAATTATATATATTTACAAGACAATTAATTTTGTAATCTGCTGGATTAATTTTGACAATAATTTGATCCGTATACTTTCTTTCCGATAACATTCCAACAATTTCGATACCGTTATCAATTAAATGGTCAAACCCATCAACTTCAAGCTCAATTTTACCGTATCCTTCGTCTTGTGATATCATTTCTTCGTTTAAGATATCATCCCATATTTTATAAACATTGCGCTTGAAAATGTCATATTTTCTAGGAGTAACAGGATCTTTTTGAAGGCAATTCTTAATTAAATTTGACCAATTCATCTTTGCTGTTCTAGTAACAATTTTCTCGTTATCAGTCGGTTTGACACTCCTTATTAAAGAAAATGCAGTTTCGTTTGGAATCCATTTAATAGTATTTTTGTCACCTTTTTCAATTTTTCCAGGAGGTTCTAGAGATAAACATTCAACACCCACATTTGAACATTGTTCTATTGTTTCAATGTCAACAACCTCGTCATCAGTTTCATTTGAAATTTCTGCAAAAGGACGTTTTACTCCTAATGATTGTTTCGACTCAATAATTTCATTATCTTCAGTAGTATTATAAGTACATATTGATTCCATTTGATGACTGTCGTCACTTCCAATTAATGCGGATTTATTAGTAGAACTGGATTCTACATTCTTACTTTCAGTTATATTAGATTCTTTAGTCCTTTCGCAAAAAGCCCTGTAAAAAATATTGGTAAAACAGTAATCTATTTGTTTTTTAAAGCTAACCACATCTAGCTAAATAACTTACTCATAACGCTCTTTTTCGTGGATTGGAAATTTTATTCTAAAAGCCAGATCAGCACAATAGGCTTCTAATTTTTTCAAAAAACGATTTTTGTTTAGTAATTTTTTCTCTAGTAACGTTGAATCACATGCATATATATCATTACAAAGATCATCTAAATTGATATCTAAAACGTTTCCATTAGCCTAAAAAGAAAAAATATAATTTTCCGTGAAGAAAGCTTACCCTCTTTATATATCTAAAAAATGTTTCTTCAATTATTGAATGAGCAACTGGAAAATATAAATTCCTATTATCACCCATTGCCACTTTGCTTATAATACAATATCCACCATCTACTTCCATAATGGCAACAATTGGGTCGGAACAATTTTCGGCAAAATTGTTTTTACTAATTATGTTTCTAAGTGATATAAAATGTTGATTTCTTAAGATGCATAAATTAATTCTCAATGATTGACTTAACACAGCGAGAAACAAAAGTAGACTTTTCTCTGAAATTTGAAAAATTTGTCGATAAAACATCATTCTTTGTTTTATTTCGTGAAATAAAGTTAGAAATTCGTCATTTTTATTTTCTCCAAACAGGTAGTTTTTTAAAAGCTCTACGATTGATTCACTTTTTTCTATTTTCTTGTTAGGTTCTGCGGTCATTATTATACATCCTTTGTTAGTACCAAGGCCCAAAATTTTCTGATTTTTTCTCACTGGTTTATGACTATTTACAAAAATACCATTGTAATGTAACAGACAATCGTCAATGGATTTAGCCATGTCCCAATCAGAAGTATTGTACGGGGCAGGTAAATAACGATTATAATCTCCGTCTATTGTTAATTTTTTTGCAACATATTCCTTATAAATTGGCGTAACATTTAAAAATAAAAAGTTTGTGAATTTGTCTCTCGTAGCTAATGTCGCTTTAAACACTAACTGAAATAACCCATCTTCATTTAACTTTATACAAATTACTGGCCAACTATTTACTTTTTCCTTATCCAATAGATTCAAGAATATGAATGGCTCTAAAAGTTGCTTTGGTGAAGAAAATTCTTTAAAAATTAAGATATTCACTTCTAGCACAGCTGCAACCGAGCAATCAGTATAAGTATTTTCATTTAAAATGCATGAAAAATTTTTATTAATCAACTTGTTTATTTTTAATTCATCTATTATTTTGTCCAAATATTGGATCCCATTTTCCTTATTCACAAACATAATGTCGCAAATCAGTTCTTTTATACTTTGGTATACAGTATCAGATGATTTCATGGTAGAAAATACCATCAAATCTCTTGAACATATACTACCTCCTACGATATCAGTATTTACAACTCCATGTTTGATCTCATCCTTGTTTGAATATTCATCTAACTTGGGAAGAGGTAGTTTACATTCAAAACGATAGGAACAGCTCATTTCACAAAGCTAATCCTTTATCTAATAAAACTTAATTATTTATGGTTATATTGAGAAATATAATTTTTAGCAAAATTTATTAGAAGTAAAAATGTATAAAAAAAAATTGTAATGATATAAACAAAGTAGAAGTTTGAGTAGTAACAAGTGTTTTAAAAAGATATTGGAGAAGTACGTCATTTGTTGATATATGGAATGAATAGATAAAATAAAAGTTAAACTTCTTATTTTCGAATAGTTGGCATTTTGGGGTATAAAAATGTTTGATATAGATTAGCATACGTATTTATTATTTATCTCTTTAGTTGATGAGGATAGCTATTCTATCGTATTTTTTTTTCAAAAAAGTGCGTTATGAATAATTTTTAGTCACGTCATATGTTAAAATGGCATATTTAACGTAGACTTCATCTTTCAACGATTTGTTTAATTTTTATAATATAGTTTATTAGTAAAAAAAATTATAAAATTTACAAGTTAAAACTCATTCATATTAAAATGATTGGTTTGTTGTATTCAATAAGGAGTAAACTCTGTTTAAGAAAGAGAAAGAAAAGGATGATATTGTGACTAAAAGGGACTATAAATAACCTGGAAAGTCATGGACAATATCACTATTATTTTATACATATACTGACTATTATTTTATAGAATCATCAAAAATAAATAAAAGATCAGGAGATTCACTGGTTGAAATTTAGAAGAAATTTAAAAAGATTCTAAGGTATTTTAATTAATTATTGTTTTTATTATTTTATTGTTTTAAAGATCGATAAGACCAATAAATAAATTTTTCTAAGGTGTTAATAAGAAAATTAATATTATTTGTAGTAATTTATAAGATGAGAATTTTTATCTTTTCCTTAAAATCCAACTATTAATTTGAATAAATTTAAAATTTGAATAATTTCTTAATGTATATAAATTAAAAAAAAACATAAAACAGACAAATCTTTACTATGGAATGTAACAAAAATTTTCTTCATGTTGGGAAAATTCCACTATCTAAGGCCTCTGGAATTATAGATAAAATCTTAGATCAATTATTGAATCATGATGTCATTCTTAGTGATTACAAAATTAATTTTTCTATTAATATTGGGAAATATGGTGATTCCAAGAAACAATATTCTACAATGAAGAATTTTTCAAATAAAAAAAAGCAAATTAGTGCAAAAAAGTCAGTCAATATAAATTCAAAAAGAGACTCATTAAAAAATTCTAAAAGAAGTTCGTTAAAAAGTGAGGAGATCAGAAATAAGTGCTTAATTTGTACAAAAGGTCATACAATTGATAAAAGAGGGAAAACATCAATTTGTAGCCATAATTCTACATGTTCACCTACTGAAATTACCAATGACTGTGGATATTAGTTTTTTAATCATTTAATTTAATATAATATTCAACCTTTTTTAATGAAGGTAGTAATCTATTGTTTTAGTAATAATGAAAGTATTCTTCTTCAATTTGAAATAAAAAATATTTGAAAATAATTCATGATTACTTTTTATTATTGTAATTAGATAACTTACATATAGATAAATTTTTTTACGTGTCAAGAAATAAAATTGAAAAAACATAAATTGGACGTAAAAATTGAATGCTTAGTTAAATAAAAGCAGTAAATGATCCTTTTTGTTTTTGAAAGAACATTATTTGTATATTTTATTAATTCATAAATGTTTTATAACTTTACATTAAATTTGATTTTCAAAGAAGTTTTTTGAAAATTGTAGTAGGAAAAAAGTTGGACAATATGTGATTATAATATTATTAAAAAAACAACAGTGTCAAAAAAATTTAAATCATTAAAATACATTAAAAAAATGTTGTACTTTCTTGTTCCCGTAGGGCCAATCGAAAAACAAAGTTATTATAATCTCTTCTTTTTTTCCTATCATCAACGTAAAAGTATCATATTATCATTATTTACTTATTTATTTTATCATACTTTTTATTTTTTATATAAAAATCAAATCTTGAAAATGGTCCTACCAAAGTGAAAAAGTACTAAAAAAAGTCGTTTTTTATTATCAATGACAATCATGTAAATTCTTTATATGTAAAAAAGCTATATTTATTAAAAGTCCAAAAACATACCTAAATTTTGAAACACCGTAAACCTGTCAAAAATGTAAATTTTTTATGAAAAAAAATGAAATATTTAACTCAGTACTGTTGCTACAAAATGGCTATAATATCATACTTTTACCTTAGAAATAAGTAAAACCATGAATGCAAATATCTGAAAATGCACATCTAATTCACTCTGTGTATCTATGCTCAGAATACTCGTTATATGAAGAAAATCGTGCTATTCAACAATTCGTCTAAGGTCACTCGTATTCTAAAGATTGCTCAGCTTAACAAACATCGTCCAAATATTCTATTAATACATATTCTCTATCAGTTTCAACTTCATGACACATTGATTTTTGATTATTATTTTTGCTCTACTAATATAAAATAATTTAAATTTTATAAAGGATCTACATACCAAATTTTTTTCTTAAAAGGATTTCCATAGATACAATATTTCTTCAACTTTATTAGTCACTATTTTTTTTCCTACTCTTATCTACCGTTTTGTTTCTATTCTAAGATATTTTAAAGATAAGAAAAAATGTTTAAGAAATTTGTTCCATCTGAAGATGTAAGTGGGAGTCAACAGCTAAAAAATTCTGTTCAAAAAGGGATAAAAGGAAAAATAATTGAAGCAATGCCAGAAGTTGAGAAAATTGTCGATGATATCTTTCCAAAGAAAGAGAATTTCAAATTAGTGAAGTTGAAGGATCATGTTGAATTAATTGTCGGTCACACAGGGGATGTGTTATTTATTAAACCTAGAGATTATACCTACCTTCCAACGTTACGTCTTCTTCACAAATATCCTTTCATTCTACCTCATCAACAAGTCGACAAAGGAGCAATAAAATTTGTTCTCAATGGTTCTAATATTATGTGTCCGGGTTTAACTAGTTCAGGAGGTAAAGTTACTGAAGGTTTGGATAAAGGAACAATTATTGCTGTTATGGCAGAAGGAAAAGAACATGCTCTAGCTATTGGATCTATGAAGATGAGTTCAGAGGACATTATAAAGAAAAATCAAGATATTGGCATTGAGACAATTCATTACCTTAATGATGGTCTATGGAAATTAGTTACTGCCTGAGAAATAAGTTTCTATTGTAATACGTTAATTGTTAATCTTATTTTTTATTTACTAAAGAAATAACGATGAAGGAGAAGGTATGTAAATTAAATTAAAAAGATAAGAAATAAAATATCTCTATAAATTATACTTTGGCATTTTTGACAGATTTATTAAGGATCCCTACTTTTAATTGAAATGATTTCATGGTGCCAGGAGTTTTAAATATTTGCCCTATCATTCCATCGCAACCTCCAGGATACATTTGATTAAAAACTTCAGCTGTTTGTTCTTTATAAAGAGTAAAAATTGTATATAGTATGTCAGTTATAGCATCTAAAACATTCTGCGATGTGTATCTACTTTGAATCTCTCTTATCAATGGTGGAATTAACTGAGGTATAATTGATCTAACCATTTCTCCTATAATTCCTGTTGGTGAATCTCTAACGCATTTAGCCCAATACTTAAGTGTTAATGCTGCTTCTCTTTTAGCATTAGTATTATCTGTTGTTATCGTCAATATACATATCATAGCAACACTCCTTAAAAAGTTTGCTGTTTCTGATTGAAGGGTACTTGATTGTAACATGATTGATCCTTTTCTCATAATATGATATGATAGATCAATTATATCAACTATGTCGTCATCATTGGTAAAAGTAACATTTCCTTCAACAACCTTACCAAACCAATAATTTATCTTATTAATTATTAATGGATATAATTGTTCTTGTCTTGAAGTAACAATAATAAAATGTTTAGTCAAATGTGATGTTATTCTAGTATGAACATATATAAGAGTATCAATAACGTTGACATAAAGTTCTCCAAAATGTACAATATCCTCCTTAAGAGATGTCAGTGCTGATACTAAAAGTTCACAAAGCCGTTGCATTAAGCTTTCATTTGTGTAAAATTTCTGTAGTAATAATGGTATGTCAACAGCAAATTCTGATAATATCATGTATACTGGTGATGTTTTTGAGAGAATCTCGGGATTAGAAGGTTCTTTCTTACAACCTCTTTGTGTTTGTGAATTTATTACTGTTCTTCCATTTGCATCATTGATAACTGTCTCACTAGATTCAACATTTTTGTTCTTCTTTTGGATTGTTTTGATTATTGCTGCAATGACTTTGATTTCGAATAAGACTTTTTTCTCAAATTCATTCCCACTATACTTAGAAATATCCTCTTCGCCTCTTATAAAACGTTTCAAAAATTGAATCCTCGGTAATACTAATGTATCTAAACTTTGTAAGACAAACTCTAATGGTCTAATTGATAAAAGATATCCTATAATTTTCATTGCATCTATTCTATCATCCTCAGGTAGGTCTTCATTTTGAAAAAATGTATAACAAACACCTATCATTGTATCAGTTATTGATAATAATGATAGATGTTGCCTTTCAACGAGGCCTAACATATATTTCAACGCTGATGATGTTGTTTCAGAATGTGAGATCAAAAAATAATGCCCTATACCAAGAGCATTTCTTATCATATTGTCATCAGAATAACCGTCGCTAAAAAGGAGATATGAAAATTTAGTTATACTATTCATTAGATTTTCACCATAATTTTTTTTAACTTCCTCATAAGTACTGTAACCTTTTACTCCACCAGAATTTAAAAACTCCATATTAATTCTTAAGAATGTCTCTATATGTTCTCTTTCTGTATCACTAAAATAATCCGATATATCATCAAACAAGTATAAAATTGCTTCAGCTTTAATTAAATCACCCTCTTGATATGATAATATTAATGATTTAATTAAAAAATTAATTGTTTCTTCAGGTTCTAAGTCATAAAGTGTTATACTATCTTGAGCTCTATGAATTCTATATGTCTCAAACTTTTCATACTCCTGTTTTGATAACATCTCTTTTCTTAAGGGTAAAGACATTTTTACAATAGCATATGATAAATTTTGAGCAAAATATTTTAAAAATGCTTGTTTGACTTCTTGTTTCTTGGTGCATGATAATGCATCTCTAAAGTTGCACCAAAATTCTAATGGTATATCGGAGAAAGTCTCCTTTGATGGGAATGGTTGGGGAAAATTGGAAATAGAGGAGAAAAATTCACATATTTGTGTTAATAATGGTAAAGATCTTGCATGATAATTTTCATTAGTTACTACTAAATCTACAATATTAGTCATAAAGACGACAATTGAATTGATGAGACTACAAACATCCTCTAAAACCATTTCAGCATCACCATCTTCAAAATCATTAAAATTTATCATTTTAATATTATCATAAAAACGTGGTGTTAACTTAGTTGCAAGAAACTCCATAAATGCAATACAAAATTTTGGGTAAGCTCTTACTTCTTTATTCTCAGAGACAACTGTTATCAATCGAGAACAAGTAACATTGTCGTCAATCTTATTTTCAAGGACAATAAAAAAGACATGCTGCCAGTCCTCAAGTGAAGCCCCCGGTAATTTCATCCAATTTTCAACACAATCAATACCAGCAACTTGTATTGTTGGTGTTGTATCAGGTGCGCACAAGATAGTTCTGGTGATATCAATGATAGCCTTAGACTTTGTTAACAATGTACTCTTAACTAAATTTCTTTGTTGTAATGGTACTTTTATTGTTTGAAAAGCTATAGCAACATCAGATAAAACTTTCATTAATAATTCTGGTGTTGTAGACCAAGTAACAGTTAATTCCTCGAATGGATTTGCCCATATATCAGGCATTGTTGATAAAATAAAAATCGCCAAACATAATGTTAATTTATTGTAAACAGCAAAGTGTAATGTATGATGTGAGTTCGTTAGTATATTTACGAGAAATTCTCTTATCTCATTTGCTTTGAATGCAACATCATCAAAACTATCATGAAGTACTGTGTAAAGGAGAGATGAAGCAAAATGCTTACATGATGAATCATAATTTCCAATTAACAATTCAAAAGAATATAACCATGAAGACGGATCTATATAAAGATATTTATACTATTAAAAAGAAGATTATAAAAATTACTAACCTGATTGAATTTGGATAAGAATATCATTTAATTCAGCCCTCCTTTGTTCATTGGTACATGAGTAAAATTCAGTTACACTATTTACAATAAAATTAAGTTTTTCTTGTTCCATCTAAAAAATAAAAGATTAACTTGAAAGAGTACTTTAAAAAATTGGCTAATACTTTCTGAGATGATATAAGATAGATATAAATTAATTTTAAAAAAAAAGTGAAATATAATGATAAATTAATCTATAAATACATAATATTGATAGAATAAATGAAAATTTATTATTAAACTATTCAATTGTAAATTTACACATCTTTTTGTTTTATACAAAATAAAATTATCACAACTCATATAAATTAAATATTATCCATTTTAAAAATATAAATCGCTATAATTTTACATATTTTTAAATAATAAATAAAAAATATATCATAAGAGTATAAATATAAAAATCGCTATGGTAAGAAGAAATTTGGAGCAGAAATAATAACGATGGCACACTCTCATCCCTCGTTAATTCACCAGCAACTATTGTCCTGTATGGATTTTCGTCCGTACGGGACCAGTAATATCTTGATTTTTGTGGAGCAGAGTTCCATTATAACCAGTAAAATATAAGAATTATGGCACGATGCTTTATGTTTAACTGGTATAGTGAAAGTTAATCTCTCTAATTACCATTTCTACTAACAGCAATTCTTTTCGAAACACTTATAAATAGTGATAAAGATTATATTAAACTATGTATCCTAAGTATAGGAGTACACTTTATCAATTACCTTCTAAATAGATAAGAATTAACTAGTTGAAGATTTTCCTCAATCTGTGTTGAAGTGAAATAAACCCTTTTAATAACTATAATTGAATTTAAAAAATATGGAGAAATATTCAATATAATCTAATTTTTTACCAAATAACAAAGTATTAGATAAGTAGATAATTGTTCAAAATTAGACTATACTTTAGAAAGCAAACAAATAAACCAAAATATTAAAATTGTTTGCCATTTCTTAATACAGTTCTTAGGTTCTCAGGTAGTAACAACAACTACTGTGATGGATGAAATTTAAATGCTTCAGTACATGGATGATTTTTGGTCTAAATAGGATTTGTAAAATTTGGAATGGTTCCGGTTGAATATTTTAATTTAAACTTTATTTTTAATTATTTTAAGTAAACAAATAATCGTTTATATATAATTTTTTTGGTATGAAATTATTGAAAGTTTAAAAGAAAATATCAATAAAAAATGATGACGTACTTCATTCTTAAAATATATTCTAAATATTTTTTTATCGGAAATTAAAATAAAATAATTAAATTAAATTTATTTAGATATATTGTATTTTGAGTTATGTTAACCATTTTTTAAACCAAAAAAATTACAATACTTATCGTTTAATTTAATGTTCAAAAACATGATTTATATGACATTGTCAGATTAAAAAAATTAGAAAGAACTATATTTTAAATAATTTAAAAATTTACAAAATTATCAGTTAACTATGAAATGAAGCATAAAGAAACACTTTTTTCTCCAAAAGTATGAATCACCACCAAGTACTTTGGAAATGTGTTTATATTAATCTTTATCAACCAATTATTTGCAGATGATTTTTTGAAATAGCGTATTAAATGAAATACCATAAATAAGAAAGTTTTAATAGTAATCTCTAATATTATTGTGCCGCATTTAATATTTTTATTTTGAACCTTAATTAATATCAACAGATACTTTTTTTTCTAATATTTATATGTAATATTATATAATTTTTTTGGGAAAAAATTTTATCAGAACTATTATAATTATACAGATTGTATAATTGTATTTACAATAATTTATCTGGTATTTTTCCATTTCAATAACTATATATTTAGAAGTAAAAAAACATAAACAATGATTAGCTTTAGCTAAAAAGTTACCATCAAAAAGTAAGTAAGAAAGATGTACTGTTAAATATGTGGTAACAAAACAAGTTTAGCAAATAGTAAAAAACTTGCACTTTAACTGGAAAGCTAAAGAAAGACATGATTTTCATTGTAAATGAACAAATATTTATAGAAATTTCTATTAATTATCATTATTATAAATACTATATTTTTGTTAAATGATAAAGTAACAGGTACAAAAGTTACAAAATATTTCGAAAGTTTTATTAAAATAAAAATGATTTATTTTGAGATATGTAGAGAGTGGTATTTTTTGTAAATTATTGCAATTTCATCTGTATTATTTTAGAGAAAAAATGTATTAGAAATATGAATTAAGTTATTTATTTTATTATGAGACAATGTTGCATGTATAATTAATTAGTTTAATAGTAATTCATTTTATTTTTTATATTTTTGAGCAACTGATAAAAAAAATTTGGTATTTGAAAAACAAATTACAGATAGCACAATAAATTAACATATTTTTCGAAGTATTTTATTTATTTCGGACTATAATTTATTTTCAACACTTTAATGTATTCAATTGAGATCTTCTTTTTTAAAAGTTTACATATGAAAAATTAGATATATTGAAAAAATATCGTTTTCAATATTATATAAATAAAAGTCATAAGTATTTTTGTTGGCTTAAAATTTGACAGTGTAAGTATTGAAATTCTAATACATTTTAGATACTTTTTGTTCGTTAAATGTACTCCGTAAAAAATGAGTCTCCAGAAATACTTTTATATTCATTATTATTTCTCTTTGAAACTCTCCTTGAAATACTTTTTTTCCAATTAACATTAATTGTTAACATCAAACCAATTGTTGTAAATGAACCAATAAATATCCAAAAAAGTATTCTATTTAACATCATTGTAAATGTTGAAGTTATAAATGTAACTAGAAGTATTATGACAAATGAAGTAACTTCAAAATTGATATAAAAGAAGGCAATAAGAGAAAGAATTCCCATGTATATGGATAAAAATAGGGCATTTG
Source organism: Strongyloides venezuelensis (assembly GCA_963280985.1). Classification (NCBI taxonomy): domain Eukaryota; kingdom Metazoa; phylum Nematoda; class Chromadorea; order Rhabditida; family Strongyloididae; genus Strongyloides; species Strongyloides venezuelensis. The sequence goes on along the minus strand of CAUJLX010000001.1, from coordinate 5,255,192 downwards.
GTTGCATTGAAAAGGCATCAAATATTATGATGCAGTATAGTAAGAAAAATAATGATGGAAAGAATGTTTTTATAAATTCAAAAAAGCATTCACTTTTGTTAAGTGATCCTTTGTTATAATGTATCAATGGTATGGTGATTGAATATAAAATAAGAAAAATTTTTCCTATATTTAAATAACTTGATGAATCATACATTGTTGTAGTAAAAAATTTCCAAAATCTAAAAGGGTAATTTTTAACTTTGATGGAAATTCAATTTTAGAAAACTTACTGATCCATTTCCCACACATCTGTTTCTATATAATATGGTACAAAGTTTCTACAGATAGCTTCATGAATAATGCACAAAATGACAATAGTGAATCCACATAGTGTTAAAAAGCCAATTTGATCTTTATTTGGTATACTATCATTTGTGTTTATATCAAATGATTCATCATCAGATGAAACAAAAAAATTTAGTCTCATTTTAAAATATAATTTCTTTAATTTTTATATATTGAAATCTATGAAGAAATGTTTAAATATATATACATATTTTTTGATAATAAGAATTATGGGATATTATATTTGTAAAAAGTTTAAAATTAATGTTTTTTACATAAACGGAATTTAAAAAGATATATTGGAAAACAAAATTTTTTTAATAAACAACAATATTTATTATTTAAATAAAAAGTGCAACAAATGATATTATGTATATATATATATATATATATATATATATATTTGCAATAATAATATATATTTTAAACCGTAAATAAATACTTAGTAGAATATTTAACCACACCTTAGTATTTGTGACAATAAATATGACGAAAATTTATTTTTATAGGATAAGAATTTTGTAAAAAGTTTAATTTTATTTTTGGGCATTTTAGTTAATAACATATTGCATTTTTTTGATAGAAAATTTAAAAAAAAGTATTTATGGTAAAAAATTATTAGGAATTAAAATAATATTTTTATCCTCAAAGATTTATGGGAAATTTGAAAAAATGATTCATAAGTATGAGGAAATTGAAGAAAATGTCAGAAAAAAAGGGAAATAGAAAAGAATTGTTAATAATTTGAATTATCAATAAAATTATATTATTTTATGTTATTCGTTTAATCTCATTTTCACTGAAAAGCTAATTTGACAGTCAAAAATCATCTATACTTTTCAAAAAAAACTTTTTTAAATTTTTTTTTACATAAGTTTCATAAAAGTTATTGGAATAAAAGAATAATATTAGAAAATTTATTATATTTAAAATGAAATTGTAGTTTTTAACATCATGGCATTTAATTATTCTAAAAAAAATTATTTCAACATGCACTTTAGAAAATACCTATAATTAAGTTGATAAAAAATTCTATCCTTTAAATGGTCTTAATTTTCTACATTAATGATATCTATATAGAAAGTTGTATAGACATGGTAAGCAAATAAAAATCTAGTTAAACAAAAAAAATTTGCTTTGAAAGATATTATTAGTGTATTGGTTAAAACACAATTATACAGTATATTTTATGTTATTAAAGAAGGTTTTTGATGCCTTACATTCCTAGTAAAAAATTTTTATTTAGATATTTTTATAAATGTGAATTTGTTAAAATGTTTATTGCAAAAAGGTAGATATGAAGTACAATGATAAAAAAGCAAAATGCAATGTAAATATAATATGATTTTTAGAGAAGACATGCAAGATAATAATTTATTTTAATAATTTAAATAAATATACCTTTATTTAACAAAAAAGTATATTTAAAGAAAGAATAAAATTTAATATTAAGATTTGAAAAAGAAGTTATTTATATGATAAATAAATTGAAGAAGATTAAGGAAATTTATTAAACCTATAAATATTAAAATGTAGAAAAGAACTAAAAAAGATCGAGTATAAATTGAAATATATTAGTAGCTTTTTTAAATTTATTTATAATATAAATATGGCTATAAAATTGCCTACAAAATGAAGTAATAATTTGAAAATCAACATTGTATTAAAAATAACATAAAAACATCTTATAGTGGAAGTTGTATAACAAGGAAGTAAAAATTAATTAAACAAGAAACTATAAATTATGATTTTGATCCTAAACAAAAATTGAATATGTAACTAGATAAAACGTAACTTCTTATTGATCTAAATATATTCGGAAGATTATCTAATGATAATTTTACTAAATTTTCGTAAAACATACTACTATATTTAAAAAGATTATATATACTAAAAAATATACAAAAAAGAAGTTTTCAGAAAAATAACTTTTTTTTTTAATTTACTAATATAAAAGATTTTCAAATTAGTATACTATCTTAAAAATTAAAATAATTACAATCTGATAAATTTTATTTACATACAATGAATAAATGTTTTTAAATTTTTTATCAATTCTATTTAACCTTTATTTAATTATACATAAAGAAATATTGTTAAAAAATTTTTTATAATGTACTTCTAATAAAATACAATAATACTAATTGCCATTTAAAGTGCAAAGAAAATATACTAAAATATCACAAACGACATTATCTTCTGATATTCTTGGATTTTATGTTAATTACATCTTCATTGTTATTAATAAATATAATATAGTCGTTAATTTTTAAATAATAATGATTTGCTTTGATACTTTATTGAAATGTAAATTGAATAAAAGTAATTAAAATCCTTATCATATTTCAAGCATCAAAATAGAAGCATCATAAAGTGAAAACTTAAATATTTTCTTATGAAAAAATAATATATCGCTATAATATTGCTGGGAGAAAACATACAATATAGTTATTTATTTATTTTTTATTTTAAAATAAAAGTAACACAAAGGTATGTTATAATTACTCTTTGAAATTGTTGATAAACATTTTTATAAATGTTAATATTTTCAACTATAATTTAGTTGATCAAACAATAAAATATATACTTATATAATACTCCATAATATATTTGTACTTTCCTGTAATTAAATATAAGAATGAAAATAATTAAACTTAAAAACAACTTATCACAGAAAAAGTAAAACGACTATGTTTAATTATCATATACTATACAACCATATTAGGTATTTTTTTAAAATCCTCTCAATTAATTATCTGACTCACATGGAAGTTTATTATTATTTGCATGAAACGGTAGAAAACAAACATTGTTAATCGTTCTACCTTATGAATAATTATTAACTGGAGAACAATGATATCTTTCTCCTTTGAATAAACTAAAGAGTAACTTTAACAAAAGTACAGGTTCATTTAGATAATGTACCTTGAAAACATTAAAGAATAAGTATGAAAGATTTTAAAGATATAAAGAAAATAATGTCATCAATTGCAAAATTTTATTATGACAATCATTTATATTTTTTTTTAGAAAATATTTACATATTTTGAAAAGGATGTTGTGTAAGATTATTTTTATCCATACACAAAGAACACATTTCTTTAAATAAAATGTTATCACTAAATCTAAATTAATTTGGATTATATTCGTTGCAAATCAAAAAATAAATATTTTAACTGTTATGAATTAATTACTTTTTACAATAATTGAATTTTTCAATGTAGTCACTAGAAATGTTTTTAATAAATCATAAATGTTTAATATTTTTGCAAAATTTTATACTTTTTTTTAAAAGTATAATGAGCGTATGGTGTAGTGGTATATTTTCTTTTTATATAACAAAGTGTATTTAATCACTTGCTTTTTAAAATACTCTCAAAAAGCAACAACAGATTCTATAATAATTTTGAAAATAATATTTAAAATTATGTTTTTTATAAGTTTTTAAGATTATTGTATACATATTTCGTGAAGAATAACCCTTAAAGAAATAATATTTCCTCATTTCTCTAAATCCCACTTATAAAAAATGAGATGCATCATGTTAAACACATTTGGTCTTTGTCAATTAGAAATGTCTTCACATTAAGAATTATTTGATCACAAGAATCTTATATAAAAATAACATTAAGAATGTAAATGACTGATAAATTCTATATATTGATATAATTTCGATTATCTTTGTAAACATAATTTATCTTATTTGTTATAGTTGATATAATATCTCACATTCATATTATTTGATATAATTAACCAATAGCAAAAAAATTGTTTTTATTATTTTTCCAAAGTTTTTTTTATTATTTCCACTTCTCCAAATATGATATTTATTAAAATTCTTTGCAAATAATTTGTATAAAAGAAAAAAATAATGAAGTTGGAATGTAAAACTGTATAATTGTAAACAATTTTCCACTCTTTATTTAAATAAAAGTTAATTAAACTTTTTAATATGACAAATAAATTTTGATTTAAATACTTTTTTCAATTATAATCCTATCCCAATTTCAAATTTGCAAATGTAAACTATTACTGAAAGATTATGATAAAATAATAAAATAGTTTTGTAACTTATTTGTAGAAATATTAATATGTATTGCCCATTTTACATTTGTATGAAGGGTGGCTAATTAAATTGTGTGAAAGAAAGTTACATTCTGCAAATAAATTACTTTTTAAGCTAAAAAATTAATGTATTAGATTTTTTCTTTGTCATATGGCTTATTAAGGATTAGGAAGTGTTTAATCAAAATTCGCTATCAAAGCTTCAAGTTAACCTATATCATACTAAATTACAAATCAATAAAAATATTAACTAATCTTAATAAAATAACAGCAACAAAATTTCATGATTTTTATAACTTCTTGAGAACCACCATATTGATGGAGAATACTTATTTGGATTCTACACATATATCTTCCAAAAAAACAGGTTTCTTTACTCAAATCAAAACATCTACACTATACTAAAATAGTCTAATGTAAATATGAAAATTATATAAACACACCAGAGTCGTTCTTCCAGGGAAACGAGCATATAATACTTTTATAAGGTTGGAGAGCATTGGAAGTCTTAATATACTATGTGTCAACAACATCATTTAACAACTATAAATTGAATGCATACATCTAAAAATAAACAGTTTTGAATTCATCTATCATTAGCAACACTTATTATTTATTAGGTGTTATACTAAAGCTTGGAATTTATTAACCCAGCGAAATAAACTTGAGAAAATATTATAAACTGTTATATCTAAAAAAAGTGAGTAAGTAGGATAAAAAGTGCAAATTTATGGTTTATTAATAGCAAACAATAAAAGAGATAACACAACATATCAATTAAAAAGAAGTGTGTTAAGCATCAAAATTTCCTTATTCACATAGTAATTAAAATAATATAGATAAATTATCTTTCAGAAAAATGAGTAAAACAAATGTTGAAGAAAAAATTGGTCAACAAATGCTAGATTAGTTCAGGGATTTATTGGCAGAGAATGAATTTTATTTTCCACAAACATAAGGAAGCTTTTTTTCTATAGTACTTCTTTAAACCAATGTAGATCACTAAATTATTAACTGTGAATTGTTATTATATAATATCCAATATCCTAAGATAGGGGAAAAACTGCGATTCGAGTATTTATCTTAATAATAGCTTCAAACTATTTTCAATACATAAGTATGTAACTTTTGTGATGCCTCTTATAGAGGTTATATAATCTCTTCCCATATTCTCAAATATCTAAACTCTGCCCATAGGTAGAGATTATATAACATCCTCTTATATTTTTTTGTTAACTTTTAGTATCATGATAATTGCTTTACCACTATGTAGCATTTTCCATTGATGGTTTCAAAACAATATCTAAATAAATATTTAACGTTAAGAAATGTCACAATCATTTATGATATTAATAAGAAACAACATTTATTCAGAAAATAAACATTTGTACTTGAAAAAATATCTTATCAATATATATTTTATGACTATTAATTAATTCATTCTTTTAAAAACTTTTCTTCTGCAAAATCTGGGAAACTATCAATAAAAAAACCTTTTTTTATTGAATTTCGTACATATTTTAAATTCATAGAAAGTGCCTCTAAAGCACGGTCACCATTCGATACACTTTTATTAGAATACAAATCAAAAAGTTGAAGTTTCGGTGATAAATCAACTGGAAATATTTCTACAGGGTCTGCTTTGTTCATAAGTATAGCATATGATAAGAAGTCAAATTCAGCAAAATAATCTATAAATTGCATTGCTAAATGAGATGCTAAAGGCTTTGGATTGATGAGAGATTGAATTCCACTAGTATCAACAGGTTTATTAAGATTTTCTATTACTTTTTCAATAGAAAGATTTGGAGATACAAAAGAAGAACAAACTTGAGGTATAATAGGAAGAATTGGTTTTTGATTTTTAAAGGGTTTTTGAAGGAAATGTGCCACCAGAACTGAAATCTGGTAACTCGTTAACAATCCCTTCTCTCCATCAAGTAAATCCAAACATGATAACAAATTCTTAACATAAATATACACTTTTCTATATCTAGGGTCCGATGCCGCATAATACCTTAATAAATTAGTATTTTTTAGTGTATGATGGTTACAAAATTGAATATCAATTTTTGTTCCGTCTCCAAAATAAAGTTTTATTATGGGAACTTTTGCATCATATAGAGTGGACATTCTGTTTTTCTTGTTGTTCCAAATTCTTTCATCAGCTCTAATAATTTGCCCAACCAATTTCATAAATTTATCCCTAAATCCTACGTTATTTTTAAAGTCTCTTGAGAAGTTATTTAGTTCATCATCTAATACTACGAAGACTACATCTACATCGGAATTATCAGATATCGTCAACCCAGTTGCTACGGAACCCGCTGTCAGAAGACTACTTTTTTTGCTACATATACATTTTTCTAAAAGATTGACTTTTTTGCAGATTTTTTGACAATCTAAAGGAAATATAATTACATTAAAATGTAAAACTTACAGTTTCATGTACATTTTTCCGTATTTTATCTGCTGTCTCTAGTTTTTCTTCAAGAATTTGAAGTTTGTCGTTAAACTTTAATATAGCAGATTCATAAGCAGAACTACCAATATTTTTTACGGATTTATCAGAAGCATAAACACTACTTTGTAAAAATCTTGTACTAACACTTTTAATAGTAGAAAATAAATTATTTTTATTATATAGAAATAACATTATTTGCAGGAATTTTAAATCATTTAACTATTATATTCTAGGCCGCATTTTCTTTTATCAGTTTTATCATTTTACCAAGGATGAAAAAATGTTTTATGAAATGTACCAAATGTTGAGTTTTATGGTTAAATGGTAGTAGATGTGCTTAAATAAACATAAAATTCGTTCTTTTTATAAAAAGTACTATGGGAAATGCTTTTAATGTACTAAAAAATGTCCATTAAAAAGCTTGGGTTCTTGGAGCATTCGAAAGTACCAGAAGTCATCTCCAGTAGTATACATTCATAACTGAACCCTCACCTTAAGGTAATGTTTTTAAAATCTCTACCTTAAGGTGACCATTTTATTCAGAAATTTATATATAAGGAGATATCTTACGAAGGTATAGATATATCTTTGGAATTGTATATATAAACATGTCATGACAATATATCTCGGTTTTACATAGACGTGCTACAGCTAACTAAAAAGCTTTATACATGTAATTTATAAGCTATATACTGTTTATAAATAATTTTTTTCACTATAAAGTGTAAATTATTTATGCAGCTCTGAGACAAGAATATTATCAGTATTTAGATTGTAAACCAAGAACTATATATATTCTTTAATATATAAGATGTACCGGGTGGTCGGCAAATTTTTTCTTTTTTGATGAAAATTTGTTTACCTATTTTCTTTTTGGGAATAGTTAGCGAGTTTTAAAGAAATTTATTTTTGAAGACAATGATAAGTTTCTTTGTTTACGGATATATTCATTTATTTATTTACTACATATAGCTTAATTATTAATTACCCTGTAATTACTAGAATTATTAGTATAAATTTATTATATATTATCTTTTATAAATTATAATTACGGAATAAAATGAACGATTTTTATGTCATAGAAACGGAAGAAATTCACCGGATACCCGGTATATATCTATGAGATCAGAATACTATTCGTATATAACTAAAAAGTAGTTGCTTAATGTCCTATAACATATAAGTTACATAAATGATAACTCAAAAAATTAATAAAATAAAGGTATATATTAAAATCCTAAAGGTTTTATTCAAGAGTAACAAGGGTTTGTAAATTATTTTGATATTAAAACTTTTTATATCTTAATATATGTAACTTTATGTTGTGATTTCAAAAAACGCAATATTATCTTAATCTGAAGTCCCGTTCTTGAAATACAGCTACTTAAAGGTGTGTCGGTGTGTTATTCTTGACCCCCTTAGAGTTATTCTATTATCTGAAATTTTACAGGCATATATAGTTTTAGATGGTGATATAATAAAAATAAAAAAAGTTAAAATTTCAAGTTTATTCTTGGGATTTTGAAATTTTTGAAAACGATCAAAAAAAAACTAAATTCTTACATTTTAAAATGGTGTATCTGGACTTAGAGAGGAAAATTGAAAAAAAGAAAAAAGCTATTATAAGTTCCTCTTTAACTTACATTTTAAGTATAATCTCATAAAAATCGAAATATTTTAAGTACCATAAAATCGTGTTGAAAACTTTTGGAAAAAATTTTTTGTGTTTTTTAAAAAAAAGTTTGTCAAGATGAAACTTTTTGAATAAAATGTTTTCACAACTTTTATGTAAAATTAAATTTCCTATAGAATGATTTATATTTCATGCTTATTCCTTTATCCGTTCTCGAGATATAAAGAAAAAACTGATTTTTGAATTTTTTGTAAAAGTGCTTTTTTTTAAAATTCAAGAAACGAAAAAGTTTCAATATGTAAATATTTTAAAAATCTCATAAATTTCCCTCTTAGAAAAATTTGTTGCGAACATTTTAAGACATTAACAGTTCATTTACGCCTTTTCATTCTTGAGTTAGTCAAAAAACAAATTATTCAATTTTTTTTTCTAATTTTTAAATTTTTATAAAAAAAGTATACAAAGATCAAATTTTTTCAGTATGAAATGTTCACAAAATATATGTGGAATTGAATTCTATATCGAATGACATCTAGATCATCTTAATTTCATCATCTCTTCTTAAGATACATCTCATTAAGTACCAAATTTCAAAAATTTATACCTTATTTCTCTCTCAATAATGATTTTTTTACTAAAAATTTTACATATCGATGTAATTTTAAACACTTATTTTCATGCAAACAATAAAAATTACCAAAAAATCCCGATCCCGAAAAATAATAAGTCATCGAAAATTCCCCTATATGTTAGAAGAATAACTTACTTCTCAAAATGGTTTTCATTTTATGTTCTTTCTTCTACTAAAATAAAAAATGCATTTTAATATGCTGAATAAAAAAATAAATAGTAGCTTAATTTGATTTTAATTCTCGAGTTGCATCTATTTAAATGAAGAATAATCTTGAAATTTGTGACCCCATAAAATCAAAAATTAAAGAACAACTGATTTTTTTTAAAAATGTTAGAAAAGAATAATTTATAGATGTCATTAAGGCAATTGTTTTAAACAATTTAAAATATTAATTTATATTCTTAAAAATATAGTAGGTTGGATAGGTGAAAAAATTGGTTTTTAACTGATATATGTAGATTTGTATCGATTAAATATATTTAAAAATCAGTGCAGTATACTACAATTATTAAGATATAATGAAAAATTTAAATAGAAATTATATTTGGCTTTTTAAAATTTAGCAAAATTTATATTTAGTATCATTAAATTCTATAGTAAATTAGATTTTTCACACCAAATCTTTTTATGTTAAAATGATGTACACTAAATTGTTTCAAACTACATAATTTAGTTATGCATATTATAAGTTTAAAAAATTTATGATATGGCGATGCAAACACCTATTTAAAAAAAATCTAAAAATATCTAAAAGTTTTGTTATGCTTCATAAAAATTGCAAAAAAAAATTTCTTAAATTTTTAAGTCGAAACTATTCACCAGAACATTTTAAAAGTAAATCTTTTAATATTTTTTTAAAAAAAGCACTAATACTTTAGTAAAAAGAATGACTTCTTTTTGTTTTAAACAGTCATCTTAAATGTTATGTCTCATGATGGTAAAAAAAAACTGTATAAATAGTAGCAAGTAAATAGCGAAATAAGTCATTTTTTTATATTCTATTATTGTCTTGACGTTTATTCGTCTCTCCAAAATAAAAAAATAAATATCTATCATAGCAAGTAAGGGTGAGCCTTTTTAAATTATTTTACTCTTTGTTTTAAACATATTTGTAGCCATTTAAAGTTTATGTACACTTCTTCAATACGAAAAGTGTCTGAGAAATTGTTTTAGATTTATTTTTAATTTTACCAACTTTGAGGAATATTTTTATCATTTTAAATACATTAATAATCTGTATTTCAATTTTCATAACATATTTTTAAAAAAATATAAAACAAAAGCATTTATTAAAATATTCTTTATTATGTTATCAAAATGCAAAATTATAAAATAATAATTGCCAAAATTGTATCATTTTAGGTAAAATAATTATAAAATATTTATGACCAATCTCTAATATCATTAAATATTTGAAAAAATTAGTTAAACTTGAAACTAATCTGTACTATAAATTTCTATCATATTTAATAACTTTAAACTTTCATATTAATAATAATTACAAATTTACTGTAAACATTCTTCTTAATTTTTAATTTCTACATTAAAAATTTGTAAAAAATTATCCAAATTTAGAATCTCAGAGGAATTAAAAATCATATGGTGTGTGATAAACCAATTTAGATAAAATGTGCTTTATAAATTTCTAACGTTAAAAAAACAAACAAACTTTTAATAATAAGTATTAATATTAGAAAATACGAAATTATGTATTCGAATTTTTCGTGGGTGTTTTTATATAACAAATGTTTTAGAAGTTTTCTTTAAAAGAATTTTAAATATTTAAAAAACAAGCCCTTCAGGCAAGTGGCGACGAGCGAAGCCCCTTGCTGCTTGTTGTGTGATTTAAATATATTATCGACAACGGATAAATAGTTTAACAGATTTAATTTATCTACTTAATTAAAACATTAAATAGTTAAAACTAAGACATAAAAGTTATTTATATTTAACCACTTGAGAGTACATAAATGTTTTATGAATTTATAATGTTGAATCACTATGTTCAAATAATTAAAGTAGAACAAAACATTTAGTATAACAAAAATAACGTTACAACAGATAAAATTATGATTAATAACCTACCTAAGAAGTTATCTAGTATATTTTTATTTTCTTCTAAATAGTATTTTTCTAATAGTTTATTTGTCCTTAAGATAATTTTTCAATAATAAAACATAATTTTTATTTTATGTAACAAAATGAAGAAATAGGAAACAAAATGATGAAGCAGGAAACATTTTGTGAAAATTTTAATATTTTTTGGGTAAATAAATGATGGAAGAATTTTTTTGTGGATATATAATTATAATAATGATAGCAATGTTAACAAATGATAAATTATTAATTATACTTATACTTCATTTACTGAAAGATTTAAATCGTTGGTTATCAGAGCTTCCTTATGAGACTATAACAGTTTAAATAATTGTCAATTAGTTAGAAATACTTCTAGTGAACATGACGAATGATACAGAGTTTTACCACTTCATTTGTCTAAGCTTTAGAATTATAATTTTCATTGCACGTTGTTTCCATTGTAATAGTTTGGTTAAATAATTTGAATACGCTTCATTTTGTTTTTGTAATTTTGACAATTGTCAAAAAAATCTACGTTTAATAGTTTTACTAGCTAGTAGAAAATTATATTGAATGGCTTCAGCTCCACGTGGTGTACAAATAATACCATCATTGAGGATTAGTATAAATTAAATCAAATTAAAAATCTAAAATTTGTATTTATAAATTATGTCAATAATATTATTATATTAACAAAAGTTAGAAAAAAAACTTTATATATATTTTACTTTTTTTAAATTATTGTATTCATCGTCATCTTTATATTTATAATTCACCATATTGGCAGTCCTTTTTATTGCTTGGGAAATTGTTTTTGCTGTTGGTTTAATATCAATTAACCTATCAATATCAATAAATTTTTCATTTAATTTCCTATAATTCGACGTTAGAATAAAATTGTATGATGGTGATATTTGAAAATAACTTGAATTAAATGAACAATTCCTATTAATTGTATATGGTAAATTGGTTGTTAATAAAAAATTAGTATCATCCTTAATTATATTTGTAACAGTTGTTGAGAAAGGGCTAAAATATGGTTTCTTGTTGATTGTAGAGTTATTCAGCACATCATTGCTTTTAACATCAAGTTCCCTTAAAATATCATTGATTTTAAAAGAAGAATATCTTGCTTCTTTTGCAAGTAAATCCATACTACTACCATAATACTTTGTTTTCTTTATTTCTTTATCTTCTTCAAAAAGATTAGTATTATTAGATTTTTGGATTGATTTTTTCAGAAGACACTGTAAACGATCATGTGAATTTTTTGGAATCTCTTTGTCTTTATACACAGATGAATCATTTCCGTCTAGAGGAATTGAAGTATTTTTAGATAAAAGAGAAATGTCAAAAGAATCCTCTTCTAAAGACATTTGGTTGTCTACTATTACTGATGATAAAAGTGGTAAGGAATGAACTTTAATCTGTGAAAAACTATTTCTTTTTTGATTATTTGACCCAAAATAAGTTAATTTTTCAACACAACTTATTGGCTCTTTAAAGGATACTGGACCGTCAGGTGTCATTTCAAATGCATACGATATTTCAGTAATAATTAATGACTTGCGAACTCTTGGTAACAAAAAAGTATTATTTTTATGCAATGAAATATTATCTAAACTTTTTTTTTTTCTTTCGTTTAAAAAAGTTTCTGAAGGTGAATGAATATCATTAAGTTTACCGTTATCAGACGTATAGATACGTGAAGTGATATTTCCATAACTAAAAGTTTCTATCCTTTTTAAGGATTGTTCATGTACTTTTTCTGGGACATTCTTTTCAAAAGTACCAGTTTTATTAGAACTTTTTCTCTCAATTAATTGTTTTGATATTACAGAGCTAATGAATGTGTCTTCATTATTAGAGGAATTCTCTAGTGAATTATTTGACATTACTATAATGATTGAAAACCACAATAAATGATGAATAGTTTAATAGTTATTTAAAAATGTCACACGTGGCTACTATCATGAAACATAAGTAAGCTTAGAGATAATTTTTTTAGTGTTAAGCGGACGTCTACTAAAATAGCCTTTGAAAGAGAAGAAGCCAATTAAAAATCATTATTTTTTATTATTATCATAAACATTTTTAATACAATGAAAAGAACACATACAGATATTTTGGTATTTCGTTTATAAAACATGAATTTAACTCCTCCTTTTACCCAAACAAAGTTAAAAAATATCTTATATCTATAGATTAATCATTTATGATAGAAAAAATTCATTTAGAAAGGTTACAATTTATCGTATAGCATTTTCGATAAAGTGTTATTTAAAAGTTAAACATAATTTTAGGATAAGAACCTTTCTTTTCTGAAGTTAGAATATATTCTTTCTTTTAAAATAATTATTATCAGTAGAAATATGATAGTAAAAAAGTATAAACTATGAACTAAAAAAGCTATTTATTTTGAGTATAGGAAATGAAATTTAAATATGTTACTTATATTGATTTTGTTTTATTTATTCAAATAAACATTAAATTAAAAGTACAAGAGTTTCAAAATCAATTCATTCGTCTCAATAAATACTTTATAAAATATTCTCACTACAAAAAAACATCGAGCGCTCTCGTAATAAAATAAAGGAAAATAAACTATTTGTGCTTAATTAATGTGTAAAGATCTAAATATGCAATAAAATTTCCTACTGATACAATATTTCATTTTTCATATACAATAATCTCCTTGAAACTCTTTAAATTTTATAAAAATACCAAAGTACAAAATTTTCAGTGATGAGAAATATTAAAATAACACTTGATAGTCGAATATATGGATACTCCAATAAGAAATGCATTTTATCATCTTTTTTCGTTGAATTAGCGGTTATAAAAATAAATTTTTATTACATGAAAAATAATGAAAACAATTTTACTATTTAATATTACATGGATTTATAGTAATTATTCACAATTTGAATCTCCCTCCAAGGTTTAAAAAACCAACGACATGTAAATTAGAAAAAGATAACAACATTTTTTATTTATAATTGATATTTTATAAATTTGTATAACTCATGGTAATTTATTAAAAAAATATTTTATATAATATCAAAATCCCTCAATTGTTAAAATATATATTGCATACATACATGCGCAATATTTACTTATCATTCAAATATTTATTATCATTTTAATATTTAATTAATAAATAGTTAAATCAAATATAAATGTTGATTTTTCTAATAGAAAAATATTAATTAAAATTTTAAATTATACATGAAATAATAATTCATTGAAAAAAATTAAATGCTTAAATATAATAATATTTTTTTCAAATTTTTGAGATTGTCATATTGATAATTGAAATATTTATCAATTGTCTGTAAAGATATTTAAAAAAAGATAAATTTATTTTTATGAATGAGAAAATATTTAATTGAATGACAAAATAGTAATCATTTTAATCATTTTATTAATTAAGTAAAATTTTTATTTAATAAAAAGTTTTGTGGCAGTAAATTAGACGAGTTTTATTTAATCCTTTATTCGTGGGCACATATAAAATAACAATCAAGAAAAGAAATTTTAACTTACGAATGGTCATCAAAATTAAATGTGTCAAAATTATACTGACTATCGCTTTATATATGTTTATTTTTTTAAATTATTTTATCGATGACTAATGACCACTATTTTCTTTCTTATTTAAAGGTGCATGGTTTTACTATTATTTTTTTCATTTCTTCTAATTAGCATATGTCTAATAAACTGTATTCATTAGATTTATTAAAGATGAAGTATATATGATGTAATAGTTTGGAAAAATTTTTATAGTCATTCTTTAATATACATTAAAACTAATTATGAATATATTTATTTTATGACTTATTTAAAAATTATAAGTATTAACAATGACTGTTATAAAATAAAATGTTTTATATTAAAATTTTTTTTTTGAAAAATAAAATTATTTTATGTGCAATAGCCACAAGTTTTTTTGCAATATTCAGACATTAATTTTTTGTAAGAAATAATATTGCAAAGTTGTGGGTTTCTTCTGCAATCATCATTACCATTTTTTTCAGCAAGATCATAGCATTCACTAGATGCAGATTGATTTCTAGTTGTATCTAATGGTATACAATACTCACATGTTTTTGGACAATGCTCCTTTAAAAACAATAAGTAATAAGGATCTTTGCACAACGTTTTTAAACTTGGGCAACTATTTGGTCCAGTAGTATAACGATCTTCACAATAAGCGCTTGGTATGGAATTTCCGCAATAACCACACGTTTTCTTACAATTATTCATCAAAAAAGATATATAATTGGGGTCTTTGCAATAGGCTTTTAAAGATTCACAACCTTGGGCTTCATCTTTGCAATCATCAACAATTATTGGTATTAATCCATTAATGTTACCACATACCCTTTCTTTTAAAAAAAAATTTACAAAAATAATAAAGCAAAAAATTTTGCTTGATAAAGTCATTGTATAATAAGATATTTTGTCAAATTTAGCTTCATTTTTAATTCAATTTATAGAACTTTGTTTGCTACTATTAAAAAATTATATAAATAGTATAGAATTTCATTAATGTCCAACTTCATGAGGAAAACTACTTTTTTAAAACACAGTTTATGAAAAAAGATAATAAACTTTATATTATAATTTGTTTTCATTGGCGAATTCTTTTTCGTATAAATTATAGTAATATAATGATAAATAAATAAATGTTTATTTTATTAAAAAAAGATTGAATTTTCAAAAAGAAAATAAACTTTATAAAGATAAATGTATAATTCAATTTATTTACCCTTTTAATACATATGTATATTGAATAAGTATATATGACTATGTTGATGTCAAATGCTGGAAGTATTATTCAAAATGTAAAATAATTAGAGTATGAAAATAATAAATACTTTGAAAATTTTTAAAAATAGTATCTTAAAAGTTAAAGTTTATATAAAATAGATATTTATTAATGGGTTAAGTTCAATTTCTTATTATATTAAAAAGTATACCTTTTATTGAGCTATAATTTTTCTAACAATTTTATTTTATTCAAATAACAGCAGGTGACTATATTTCAATAAATTTTTAGATTCAAAAAACAACATTTCTACAAACTTTAAGTTCCATTGTGAATTCTATTATTTTTTATTGCAAGTTACTTTTTGATAACAGTAAAAAGTTAATATATCATTCCAATTTATGGTTTTGAACTAATTCGTAGAATTTTTCCAAGTCTTTAACCTCAACTCCAAGATGTTTATTTGAACAGGATTCCTCAGAATCACAAATAACTTTTTCTATCAGAAATTTAAGATCCTCTTCTTTAACCATACTTTGATTTTCAATTATTGAATTAATATTATTTTTCCTTCTATGTAATTCACCAATATCTTCAGGTAAAACACCACAACATCCTCCAATTCCCGCAATTGGCAATATTTTGCTCCATTCATCAACATATTCAAAAAACATTTTAGCACCCTCAACAACATGGGGAAGACCGTTCTCATACATTATATCGCCTTTATTACTTTTAATAACAATTTCTAAATTGTTATTTGCACAATTAAAGATACTTAAACTTTGTAGTACTTTAGAAATGCACTTCGGATAAGTGCAATTAATTCCAAAATATTTAAATTTTCTAGATTCACTTACAAGTACAAATATTTCAACAATATTACAACCACCAAACGTTACTTTTTCGTCTTTACAAGTTATAGATAATCCAAAACAAATGTTTGAATAAACGTTACTCGGTAAACTGTTTAAAACATTAATTAAACTTTTTATTTCATCATACAATGAGAATGTCTCAAACATTATACATTCTGGTGATAAGCTTATTAGTGATTGAACTTGTATCTTATAGTACATATCAACAATGTCATTCTCATAAATACCATTTTTATATAGGGGGTGACATTTTGGGTCGTAATATTCACATTTATTTTGAAAATATGTTGCTATTGGTCCACAACTTACAATAACACTTGGAAATGATGATACATTTTGGGTGTCATTTCCATAAAATTTCATTATACATTTTGGTATTTCATAACTAATCTGGAAATCAAATTATCTAACTTTATGCTTTTGGTAATAGTAGACATACTTTTAGTAAGATCCAAATTTCATTTAAATTCACCAATTTTTTATACAATCTTGGAATTGACGCTTGGTAATGTGAAGTAAACAACGTCTCGGAGTAATTTTTTAAAAATTCCATATGAACATTAGCTAATTCCAACAATTTTCTATCAATAATAAGATTAAATGAAAAGAAACCATGATCAATATAAGTTTTGTTACCTTGTCGGTTATATGAATACATCTTTTGTATAGTTGTTCCTAAACCGCCGTCTAGTATACGATATTGCATGTCAACTAAAAGAGAAAATACTTGAATTTATAAACTATTAAAAATCACTAGAATTGATACTCATAAATATAAAGACACATATCAAAAAGCGTGTCAAGATAACTATTCAAAAATAAAATGATTTATAAGGTTTTAAAAAAAATATCTGTTTTTAAATTAAAAATCTAAAAATGGTATATTTTTTGTCAAAAAATTAATGTTTTTATTTAAATTCACTGCATTGATTACTAACGTGATTAGAAAACTAAAATTTCTGCAGTTAAATAAGTCTATGGAGCCTGGTTTTAATTTTGATAAAATTATCTGTTTCTTTGAACAACTGATCCTTTACTGTTAAAAAATTTGTAAGATAAGAAGGAAAAAAATAGATTTTTTTATTTCAAAGTATTCTACGTATTTTCTGGCATTTGTGATAAAATTATTTATATAAATAAAATTTTTTTATCAACTAGTACCATTTTACTTATTAATTATTGAGAGCATATCATACTTATAATAATTTTTTATTTTAATAAACAACACAATAAACATAAAAGTTAAAAATAATTATAAGAATATAGCTGAAAAAATTTTGCTAATTTAAGATACGTATATTTTTTAACGTAATTTATTACTTCTTTTCTAAAAAATGTCATTATCTTCCTATATCTTTTTTTGTTTGATTTCATTTCTACGCTCTAACAAAAAGTTCCAAAAAATGTTTATATTTATAAAATAAAGGTGATTGATGAAATTTTATATTACTTTTAAAAAATATAAGTAGTACTTTTCTAATGAAGATACATAGCTGCTCTATATGGTCCTTGTGTTTTAAGATATTGGATGACAAGTGATGGACCACCTTCAACAATGTCGTGAGGTATTGCTGATAGAGGGCACCTTTCAATAGACATTATCTCTAATGAACTACAAAGAGCCAACTCAAAAGGAAGATTATGAAGATAACTATTGTCGTTAAGATACAAAGACTTCAATTTACCCATATGCCCAATTTCTTTAGGAATAAATGTAAGCATATTCTCACCAACACGAAACTCTGTCAAATTTTGAAGATTTCCTATTGTAGCTGGTAATGAAGTTAATTTGTTGCTTTGAAGCCATAATTTTGTAAGATTTGTAAGATATCCCAATTCGGTTGGGATGGAATCTAATTCATTTTCCTCAACATCAAGTTCTCTTAATTTCCGTAAATTACCTATCTGTGGGGGTAAACGTTTAAGGGCATTTGTTGAAATAACTAGAACTTCCAAATTTACCAATTTGTCAACATCTTCAGGGAATGTACTTAAATTATTATTTGAAATATTTAATTCTGTTAAGGATGACCACGTTCCAAAATCTAAAGGAAGAGAAGCTAACTCATTGTCTTTTAAATTCAATTTTGTAAGACCCGTTGCTTTAGAAAACATTCCAAAAGGAATTTTTGAAATTTGGTTATGCTCAAATGATATGGATACAGCAGCTTCAAATTGATTTGGTCCCCCTTGTGGGAATGCTGTTAACATATTCCTACTAACATTTATTGTTTTTAAGAGTGGTAAACTAGCTAGTAAACCATCTGGGAAGGGAATGAAGTTTATTATTTTCCACAATAAATTCTTCCAATTTTGTACAATTTTTTATTGATTCCGGGAGGTCAATTAATTGATTATACCTTATAGCTAGTCGTGTTAGGAGATTTAAATTTCCGATTGACATTGGCAATTGTCGCAATTCATTTTGTTGTAAATCTAATTGTGATAATTTTGAGCAATCACCAATTTCTTCAGGAAGGTATTTGATGTGATTTGAGGATAACAAACATATTGTCATTGAAGAAAGACATCCTATTTCTGATGGTAATTCTGAAATATTATTATTTCTTAAATCTATCATACGGAGATTAATTAAATTCTTAATATCTTTTGACACATTTTTTATATGATTATACCGCAACCAGAGTTTCTCAAGGGAAGTTATTTTATATATAACAGCTGGAATGTGCTGAAAAAAATATTGTTAATAATTTATTTAAGAAAATAGTAAGATATGTATGTCTTCATTTTTGATTATTATTGAAATATGACGTATTTTTTTCCTTGCTTTTTCAATATAATAACAAACAGGAACATACCTCAGAAAATTTGTTATGTCTTAAATCAAGTGTTTCTAACTTTTGTAATTGTGACAATGTATCTGGTAGTGAAGTTAAGTTATTTTCTGATAACCCTAAAATTTTTAAATTTGTGAGATGTCCAATTTCAGCAGGAAGTGTCGATAATTTGTTTTTATAAAGAAATAATTCGGATATCTGTCCATAAAGATCACCAATTACTGGTGGAATTGATTCAATGGAAGCAGAATTGAAATCTAAGCGTGTACTTCCTGATTCTTTACATTTTTGAATTTCCTTTATTATATCCTAAAATATGAATATATATAAAAAATTTTTTTTGTATATTTAATAATAAAATTTTTTAACATTCCCTTAATATTTAGTTACTTTAAAATTTATTTAAAGATTTAAACTAACTTTTCTTAGTTTGTTCTCTAAGGTATTAGCAGAAGAATTTTTTTCATTTAAACTACCGCGATATTTGCCTCTAGCAAAGTTAGATAATTTTTCTATAAAAGCAGAGGGACTTTTTGAACGATTAGCAATACTAGAAGTTTTAGCATGTTTAACTTCTTTGTGCCCACCATTACTAGTTTGTTGGGATGTTTTAGAGGATGATGGTCTAAACTCAAACTCGTTATTTGCAGTTTCTTCGTCGTCCATGAAAGTAGCTACTTTAATATTACCAGATATCTCAACTGCTTTATCTTTTTCAAACGATTGTTCTTTTGTATGTGTAGTTAATTTAGATTGTATATGATCAGCTAATTTTTGTGTACAATACACAATTGAATCGGCAAATTTAGATGATGTAGAGTAGAAAGGCTGCGCACTAGGTGGTAAATAATAATAAGTATGCCTGGAATTAGGTCCAGGTGATATAGAACTTTTTGCAATACGCAAAGATTTTGACTTTCGTTTATTGCGATCCAGTGTGAAGGTTATATACAAATTCCTCCTTCTATGATAAAGAATATAAAAATGGGTGGGTTTAATATAATTGGATAGAATGAAAAGAGAATGATAAAAGGTTATATCTCAATACTAGGTTATTAATTTTATATTAAACGTATATTTGTAAAATATAAATGACCAGGAAGATAATAATAATATAGTAGTAAATTAATTAACATGATAATCATTTTAAATTTCTTATATCATAAATTATCATTACTTAGTGATTTTATGGAACCCTTAATCTTATCAATAGTATTACCTTATAATAAATAAATTTATTAGAAATAATAACAAAATAAAGTTAATCAATTTAACTAATTTTAAAAATATTATTGTATAAATAATGATATTATACAAAAGGTTAATAATTAATTTTACAGTAAAAGTTTAATTTGATAATATGTTTCAATTAACTGACAAAAAGTAGTATTGTTACTTATAAAAAACCAATTAAACTATAGTTGTGTATTTAAATTTTGACTTTTTATTAAACAATAAAATAATCAATCAAGCGATTATGTGAAAATATTATATGTTAGTAAGCTGTAACAGAAGAACACTTTTAATGTAATGTGAAAGTTGATCCTTTGCAAAAAAATTACTCTTTAAAAATGGCAACCTGTCTATTGGCCTACTTTTAGAACTAATAAATTTTTATGAATGGAAAATATTAGACTAGTTTTAAAATCAATTAACTATTAACAAAAGTAGATGATTAAGAGAAAAACAGAATTAAGTTATTAAATACTTTTGCTTTTTTTATAATAACCAAAAAAAAGTGAAGGTAAGGAGACATTATACGAGTATAATAATATTACATTAAACGGCTCATTAACAAATATTTATTTGAATAGGTAATAATAAGATAGCTCACTATTTATTAGAGAAATTGTTTCAGACATAAAAAGTTTCTCATAAAAGTGATAAATTATTTATTTAACATTTAGAAATAAGTAATTAATATAGATGAAAGTTGTAGTAAAACTATTACAATGCCAACAACTGGTATGCCTTATAATGTATCTATTTAAAAATAAATAAAATTATTTTAAAAATTAGATGGCCAGATAAGATTAAGCGATCCTTAGTTTAACCTAAGGATTTGATAAAAGAAGCCTACTTAACTGTATATTACTAAGACCGTTATTTTTAAAATGAAGACAATTTATTTGTGGTATCTCTTATTATCAATAAACATATATATTTCAAATAGACCAAGTTTTTAGTATCATTATTTTAGGAAAATAGTTATCATCAATATAAAAATGTTTATCTATATATATCATTTTGAAGGAAAAATAAATCAGATTTATATAAATAGTAGCTTTCTCTTGCTCCTCAATAACTATGGATAATTTTAAAATTTATAATATTAAAATTCATCTCAATAAAAATAATCATTAAGAAGGAAGAAAGAAATAACTAAAGTGATATGAAACAGTAGAAAATGGTGTTTAAATGGAAGGAGAAAATAGTAAACAATAAAAAAGCAATTTGATTTGTAGAAGAAAATATACATATATAGTTCAACCTATTAACAACATTGATCTAATACACTAATTTAAACAATTTTCAAAAATGATGGTAATGGTAACGTGATTACGAATGAAAAGTAAATATTTGATAATGTTTACAAGAAATAATTAAAAATATATGACATAAAGAATATATAGCCCAATTTATAATAACAAAATTAATTTTTTTCTAAAACTTATATTCTTATATCCCTTCAGTATATAATAAAATTTTTGATTAAATTTCAAAATATGTTTTATTTCTTTGTATTACTTTTCGTAATATATATATATATATTTATTTATTATTGGCTTTTATCATAAATATTTTTATATTTTTGATAGATCTCGTATAAATTATGAGAAAAAATTATAATATTAACAGAGTATTCTACTAAAAATTTTATATTCATGAAAAAACAAAAATATTTTTTTTATTAAAATGCAAGGAAAGTATTTCAAAAATAAATAGATGATTCATCAAATTTAATAGTTTAAAGACTTTTTAAGTATCATTTTAATATATTACTACCAATCTTTGTCTTTTATATTTTAAAAACTAAAAATCTTAAAATATTTACGAGTTAAATGACACAAATAACTTTATATTAAAAAAAATATTATACACTTTATTGAATTATAGTGAATGAATATAAAATTTAATTTTTTTAAATGTAACTTTATACATAAATGACAAATATTGTTAGAAAAAGTTTCAACCAACTCGACTGACTATGTTAAATATAATCCTTTTAAAGTACCAACAGTTAAGTTTTACAACTACTTATATGTATAGATATATATCTTTTATCTGTATTCTTACTTCTTTTTATAACTATACCTTCATGCATATTTTTATTACTGTCGATTAACAAATTTAAATATCATCTACTTTTTTGAGCATCTCAGTGTGACGTTCTAATAATAACAATAATTACACATAGTTATTCTAAAATATATCACAGGAACATAAAATTATCAATCAAGGATAACAATGATGTATATTTTAATTTTTTCATCTTCTCTTATGCATAGTTTATTTTAATGGTTAAGAAATTAAATAAGATAAGTAAAATGAAAGGTTATAAGTACCTCATTTTTTACTCATTTATTATAAAACGTTTTCATTAAAAAATTAATAACATTAATTGATGGTTAAATAGTTACATTAAATTACAAAAAGTGCTTTCTACTTTTGATAAAATTGCTTTCATTTTCAGAACTAATTTAATTATAGTTGAATGGAAAATCAAAAAAAGAGTAGCATAGATATAAAGGTAATAATAAAGAAACCAGGATGGAAAGTGTTTTCTTTGTTAAGTTAAAAGGGAAAATTTATACTTAAAAAAATTGTCAAAGTATAATAAATATGGTGTAAAAATAATTCTTCATTAACTTTATAATGTCTGTGACAAAGGAGAGTAAAATTTTTTCAATTTAAAAATATTGTTTCTTTTTTATGACAGAAAGAGTGATTTTATGAATAGAACAAATAAATTTACAAATATACATATTTTTCTGTTCCATGAAGACAAATATCTTTTGAAGAATGAAATATTTATTACAAATTTATATTGCTATTTATTTTATTCCCGGCAGTTGAAGGATCTCTTTAGAAAGTGTTAATTGAAGTGAATCTATGAAGACCGTCTTATGACAATATATACATACATGTCTAATTTAGGAAGCTTTTTTAATAAACATTTTGTACTGTTTAAATATCATATTGAAAAAATTGCCTCTTTTCCTAATTTGGCCTTTTTCAAGCAGAATAATGATTATTAATTTAAATCAGGTCATATAATAAATTATCAAATTATCTTGTAAATATGTTAAATGAATCATAAAAATTTAAAAATTATAATAATTTAAACTTATCAGCTATTCCTCAACATACTCTTAATGTTGGTTACGTATATTTAAAAATTATTAATCAATTTTTTTTTCCACCCAACTAGTAAAACAAAAGAAATTTGTTAAAAATATAGTTAAAGTTGTACATATTATGTAAAAATGAAATTTTCTAAATATTCAAAACAAGTAGGTTATTGACAATTAAATGACTAGTTGAGTAAAGACAATCTAAATATAGTATTTCTCTTTGATAATAAAAGAAATAATTGAAATTTCATTTAGAAATTTTAAATGTTACACAAGTAATAGAGATATGTTTTATGTATATAATAATATAATACAGTCTTATAATATTATCAAATTTTTAAAGATAAAATATTATGAAAGAACGAAAACTCATGAATCTCTTTTGGGAGTTGTTGAGAAACAATTTTTGTCTACCAAAAATGTACATTGATATAGAAGGGAAAATTGTGTACAATTTTATTTATATAAAAAACCAAGAATATGGATGATAACAATAGTTCGAATACTTATTTTGTTAACAAAAAAAGGATAAATATAAAGATCTTGTAAAGTTCAAAAGTCCCTCAAAAACATGGAAATTAATCGAAATATTTCGTGTATTTTAACTAAATTTAAGTAACAAATAGACATCAAAAAGGGAAAAATCTCATTTATTATGATATACATAAATATTTACGAAGTGATTTTGTATGAGTAGAGGAAATATTTGAAAAGTAAAAAAAATAGCTAAGAAAATATCATATTCATGCACTATATTTATATCTTCAACATTTCTATATTATATGTAAACTGGATATATTTAACAATTATAGATATGTCTTCTTCATTATTATATGACAATATCTGTATTTTCATTTTACATCAAGTCTCCTTTTAAAAAAAATGACGTAATAAAAAATTAGATAGTTGATGTCAAGGCTGATGATAAAAAGTTTTAACAATATTTTTATAAAATCAAAATGTTTAAAATATCTAAGAAATATTTTTTTAATCTTAATTTGAAGTTTTGTTATTATAACTACCGTTATAAAGCAATTTTAAATATTTTTTTAAATAATAAGGAAGTGAAGAAAATTAAGTGATAAAAAAATTTAACACTTTAAAATAATTTCAAAAAAACAGGATGTGTGATAACAAAGGCGTAAAAGGTTAATAATATTTTATTATAAAAAATTTACCTACTTGTAGATGAAAATCATATTTATTATGAATGGTGATTGACACAAATTTGCTAGTTAAAATAATAACGCACATGTATTTGTAGGAAAAACTCAAAAGAGATGATATTAAAATTTTATTTTCATTTATTTTTACCACTTTAGCAGACAGAAAATAATATTAAAAAACGTAGAATTTAAAAATTATTAAACCAAAAAATCATCGAAAAAGCTAATTTTTTAGTATTCATTGAGTGTATTCATTCACGATAAAAGATAATTTTAATGATGGCATATTTTTTTAGACACCTCATCTAATTATGATAATCTATCTTTTAAATTGATTACAAAATATCATTTAATCTTATTTAACGATTCAATAAATATCGTTAGTGATGGTACTTTTTTTCTATATTGATACAATATTGGGATAATTCAATAAAAATTCTCAGTAATATTGTAGTCTGGTGAATAAAATTAATTATATACTGGGGTAAGTGAAACTGAATCATGATATCTCCATATGTATATTAAATACATACTTACATCACTTTATCTTGCTATTAATGTTTTATTTTAAAACCAATACAGCTCATTGTGATATATTTCCAAACACTAAATTTACAAATATTACAGATTATAATATAATCGAAATTTTAATGCTATGTAAAATATAATTTTATATATTTTATTTGCAATATAAGCTAATACAGAAGAAATTTTCTGATTGAAAATAATTAGAAATAAATACTATTAATCTGAATAATTATTATAGTTGAAAATTAAACAAATATAGTAACAACATTAGATATGATCACTAATAAAGAAAAGTGTCGCTGGATTAGAATCTAAGAAAGCTAACAAATTGTAAAAAAGAAGACCATATCATTTAATTTAAGTTAGGAAGATGAAACATTTATTATATAATAATGAAAATTACAATCATACAATGTTCTTCGAAAATATATGTTGATTTTAGTAGTAAATTTTTATATAGGTATATTTAATTATATAACACGTTTACTACAAGATTTAATTATGATCTATCTCTATTATGAAATTCTTTATCATTATTTTTCGTTTGAAAATTTTTACTATTCTAAAAAAATATTAACAAAAACTAATTTTACGTCGTTTTTTATATAAAAAGTTAAACTTGAATATAAACGTTTTTATTTCACAAAAAAATATAAATATAACCAAGGTATAGTATTTTAAATCTATCTAGTTCGAAACAAACACTTATTTGTAAACAACTTAATGTTATTATGATGATGAAATGTTAATTATGGGCATATGGTCTTTGAAAGTATCTATTATTTGGTATTAGAGATAAGCAATATCTTTAAATTAAAATTTTTCAATAATAATAAAAGTGTTTTAAAAGCATTTTACGATTTATATTCAAAACAGAAAATATTTTACAAATTTGATGGAAAATCTATATTCTTCCATGATGAAAAATAACTTAAAAGATATCTCGATCATAGAATTGTATATAAATTTTCTAAATAGTTTTTAAAATATATGGAAAAGAGAAATAAAAAAATAGACAAGATAAAAATGGTAACACATAAAACAGTCTATAATTTAATTAGGGGATTAAAAACAAAAGATTTCTTATACACTCTTGACAAATTATAAAAATAAGCATGAAAAATAGTTATCATAGAAAAATTAAAATATTGAATGACATTTTAATGAATCCAAAGAAATAAAAATGCGTAGAAATTAAAGAATTATAAAATATTGATCACAACTTTAAATTATTAAAGCTCAACGTTTAAATGAATGAGAAATTTATAGATTAGAAAGAAAAAAGTCTCAATGATGTGGAGAAATAAAAACCATAATATAATTATTTATAATAGAAAAGCCATTAAATAAGTCGCTATTTTAAAACTGTTTTAATCCAAATTATAAATCATATAGCACCTAGAATGTGACAAGATAATTATTATCATATATCCATAAATTCCAAAATAAATTTATTACTCTAAAAGTTATATCAAAAACAATAAGGTTTATCACAAAACATTGGAGAAAATTTTTATGAATATATATATTTATAAAATATCTTTTCACATAAATGAAGCTTAAAATATATTGTAATTACCATTAAGTTAGTTTAAAAGAAAAATCAACTAAAAATCATTCTTAAAAATATGTTAACTTTTCTTCTTACTAGAAATAAAAGATTTCTTTTAATTTTTTCCATTCTCAATTAATAACAAGTTAAAGATTAAAATTAAAAAATATATAATTAAAATGACTGCTAGCAATAAAAATTATAAGATTAATTGAGATTTATAAATTAATTATTTAGTGATTGGACATTTCATATCATCAATACGCCATTAGAAATTTCTATATATAATAAAAAACAATTGACACTTTAATTAAGATAGTTAATTAAAAAATAGACATTAATTTTCTTTATTATTTTTGTTTTCAGAAATATCATATTAATTTTACTAATATAAAATAAAATGACATCTATGTATATTGTAAATTTTAAATTTCTTACAATTTATTTTATAAATATATTCATACAACTATATAAATTTACTTTTTTGACGCATTTATCTTTTAATATTTTTTTATTATTTAAAACTTACATGAGCCTTCATATATCCACTTTGAAGTTTCTGTTTATCCTTCAACTTCAATCCAGCATAATGAAATTTTTCTTTTTCTTTTTTACTATTAGTTTCTATTTCTATAACAGAAACTCGTCTCGTTGACTTTCCGTTTGATGAGAATGATTTTGATGAGTTGTTATTACCTGTATCGCTATTGCCATCAAGACGATGAAAATTGCCATTCATAATGTATGTTAAAGAATACCGACGTAGAAAATTTTTCGAATGACTCTGAAAAAACAATATACATTTAAGAATAGGTATTATATTTTAAGTATTATTTTCATAATAAAAAGTTGTTACACATCTAATTTTGCTCATGTTTTTTCTTTATAAATTTATAATAGGTGTATCAAATTAATTATTAACGACAACATTTAAAACTAACATTTTGCAGAGAAGGTTGATAATTATGTTCTAAAAATGTAGTAGTACCATTATCAGTTGATATTGGTATGTTATCAAATGACCCTGTTTTAACTTTTGATTCTAATGAGCCCTTTGAAATACCAGATGCAGTATTTGGTAAATGTTCAATAGTATCACGAAATTTTCTAGTTGATAGATGTTTTCCAGGTAATGAGAAACGTCTCTTATTAGCAAGGTAAATTTCTTTAAAAATATTTTGACGTTTTGGTGAATGAGGAATAGAAGAGGTGGATGGGTCACTGAACGGTGCTTTGATTGAAGAATCTTCTAAAAACAAATTTTGCAATTGTTCTTGGGGTATAATTGATGGTAGTTCTTCCTCCACCTCCTGTTCACTTTTACTATCACCTGCATTTATCTGAATTTTTGACATATATACATCTACATCATCATTATCGACCATTTTTAAATTTATTGGTAATTCATTTATTAGTAAATCTTTTTTATCTGAAGTTATACAATTTTTTTATAATTTATTATTTAAAAAAATAATTCAAGTTATTTTTACACAAACATGTTATTGTATGTTAAAAAGAGTTAAAATGGGATATTAAAAAAAATAGTATTTGTGGAGATAATTGAAATAATATAAAAATTATAGATATTTCACCAAAAAAAGCTAACTATCTTTAGAAATTTTTTATCTAAAGAGTAAAAATATTATTTATATACTTAAAGTAAATTAAAAATCTAAAATAAAAAATCCTCCACAAAAAATATATTAAATTTTATTGAACATGAAATGAAAATTTAATGGAATAAAATTTTAAGGATAAAAAACAATAGGTAATATAAAAAAAATAAATCGAGGATTTTTTTAATAAGTTCATTTTTAACTATTTATTAAAATGCCTTAGAATTATTTATTAGTATCATCTTATTGTTTAAATCAAAATCTTAAAAATGTTTTTAAAGAGATTTCAATTTTTTAAAGTCAATAGATAAAAAGATAGAAGAAAGTGTGTGATGTAACACTTTAAAACTTTTAATTATCAAGGTAAATGAATTGAATATTTTAATAGCATTTAAAAAAATTTAACTATTTTATTGTAATTTTGAGGAAAAGAAGGAAATAGTTTTATTTCCTAAAATAAACTTTTAAATTTTTCTTTTTTGTCCATATATTTGACAATATTATGTTTATAGCTAAATTTTCTTTTACCATATAACTAATTTAATAAATGTTTTGGGATGAAGGTAATTTTAATTAATAAAAGTGTAATTAAAAAAATATAATAATAAACAAAAATTTGAAGTAACTTTAGTGTTTATTTATTGTTATTTTGATATTTTATTATATTAATCAATAAAAAGAAATAACATGTTGATGAGATAGTTTTTTCCTATAGGTGTGCCCTGTTGCCTTGAAAAATTTGTGATCAATTTTTGATGGTACATCACCCTTCTCTTTGGTTACTAAAGAATGGAAACAATGAAATGATAGATAATACCATTGACTAAACTAAATGGGCATTTTATGTGATGTTTAAAATTTAAAAAAAAACACCATCTTGTCAGTTAATATGTAGATTAGGGTTTTTAAGTAATTTTAAGATCTTCTTACTCTTAAAATAATGATAAAATATGAAGTTTATTTACATACTAAAAATTATCTATTTATGAAGGTATGATAAAAGTTCAAGGGTAATAAACGAAAAGTATGTAAGTAAGAACAAACGATGTTAGAATAAAAAATTCTTAAAAAACTTCTAAATATATTCTTTTATTTATATAAATACAAAATTTAACGTTCCTAGACAAATAAACATTTTTTCATATTAGTACTTCGAAATTAGAAATGGAATTTTGAAACTGTTTTTTTATACATATAATAAAAATAAGGAGATAATACTAAGAAATTTTTTTGATAATAATAGACATTTTAATTTTATTCTTAAAATGCATAATACACAAACTTGTTAAGATACTCATTGTGCATTTATCATTAAAAATATCATAATTTGACAAATTTATCAAATATGAGAATGTTAGCATAATAGAAAAGTTGTTCATACTCCTGTAATAGTATATAAATTAACTTTTATTTTTTTCTACCTAATTATAAATGGTTAATAAATTCGTCTTATTTAAAATTTTCCATAAAATATATATATATAACATTTGTTAGAAAATTATCACTTTATAAAGGAAATGAAAAAATTTTAAATGCTTTATGATTACAACTTTAAAATGTAATATGAAATTTTAAAAATAATTTAGTTAAAATTAGGAAAGTTGTTATAAAATTATATTTCTCAAATCAAGTGTAAAATTGCGACTAAAAATATATAGGTAATAAGGTTGAAATGGAGAATTATTATAATAATATAAAGTTGATTGATAAGCTAAAGTGATATCAATGGAAAGTACATATTATCATTTTCTTATTTCAAACAAAAAATGGTATATTTAATTTAGATTAAAATTTCAGGCATTCACCACAAATTAAGATCTTAATATTAATATATAAAAGAATTCTTATCATTTTGCTTAATTGGCATCACTCATCATTATGTCAATGTTGATTTGTTAACTAATCTATAAATAAATAAATAAATGGATATTGCTTTTTTTATAGAATAAATACCAAACTGTTTAGTCTAAAGACTTTTTAATTGGACATTTTAAGAAGAAATTATATTTCCATTTTGTTATTGGATACCAAAAAGAATAAAAACTATTATATGCTATAGTTTTCCTTTGGGGACGAAAAAAGGGGATGAGAGGATACTAAGACAGATATTTTTATGAAACGAGTACAACTAATATTCATTCTAGTTAGTGGGTTAAAAATGTATTTAATTTACTTTTCCTCTAATGAACGATATCTTTTTACACCATTTTTTTCATACTGAGAATGAACTTTAATTAATAAATATAGTGAAAGAATGCTAAGAAAAAATTTTTAACATTCCTCATTAAATGAATAATTATTTGTTTTCCTAATTAAATTTTATTTCAATAAATGATTGAGTGAAAATAAAATTACAAAAAATGGTAATTATATTTAAAACATAAACTGTTACAAACTACAAATTTAAAATAATAAAAGCTTTACGCGATAAAAAAAATGTGTTATATAAAGTTATGGAAGGCTTTAAAAAATATATAATAGGAAATATATATTTATAAAAAGACGTTTATATTATAAACAATACTTGTTATAAATCTTTAACATTTATTTAATATTATTAATGCAATATTCAATTTTTCAGAGTTATATATAATGACAATATTTCAATGGTGTGGTATTTTATTCTTAGTGATTTTTTAAATATGTATTTAAAATTAATTAATGATGATCATTAGGTACATTAATGTAAACAGATATATATATTACGTTTCTTTAAAACGAAGATAGTTTAATAATAAGAATTTTAATAATATTTTAGGATTATCTTGTTTACAAGTTGACATCTAAAAATAGACATATCAACAAAAAGTTTATATATTTTTGATGTTATATTTTACGAATGCATATATAAGTGTAACTGTGTGTTTATATGTAAGATAATATACCTAATGTAGGAGTATGTAATTTATTTTTAATTCCAACTTTTTACGAATTATTAAATGCGTATGAAAAATCAAATTGATTATAATAAATGTTAGTAAAATATTTTTATTTTATATTCATCATTTATAATAAATGGAAAAGAATTATTGCCTTTGTCTTTATGAAGAAAAAGTACTAATAGTTATTTAATTCTTAAATGATGTAAAGAAAGATGTACTTTAATATAGAATAAGCTTAAGTCAAAAGAGATACTCGAACAATAAATGTTAAAAAAACGGACCATTAATATAATTAAAAAGAAAAAATTTATAATTAATTGGAATTATAATAAAAAAATTTAAAACTTATTTGCATATATTTCTAGAAATTGATAATACATATCAAACAATAACCTTAAGTACAAGTATTATAATTATTACATCTTAAATACATAACAAAATAACCATTTGTAGAAAACTGATACCACTTTAAATCTATTAAATCAAAAAGCTAAGGAAAAAAAATTAATTTGATAAAATGAAATTTTGTTATGAATATTGTATAAATCGTGTCAGAAAATACTTATTTCTACTAAAAAGACAACTATGTGATGAAAAAGCTTTGATTCTATTCAATAACGTTTAAATTATATGAACCACAAAATAAAAATAATATTATGGAAATATTTGTAATTAAAAATTTTAATTAGTAAATTATTAATTAAATTGTATATTATAACAAATTTTAAAGTGTTTATTGTAATTTTCAACATGAAAGTACATTTGTTGATTAAATTCTAATGAAAATGATCAAAAAACATATATTAAAAATGTTTCCCAATAAAATTATTATAATATTTGATTAAAAAATATATTTAACAACAATATTAATCATTTATTTATATTAAAAGAATATAAAGCAATTTATCATTATAAAATTATCTTATTTCTTTTGTTTATAATTTTAAAGTAAAAAATATGAATATGATGAACAAATTAAATCGACTGAACTATGTGCACAATAAAAAAATTAACATAAAAAAGTAGAAAAATATGCTTTTTTTAATTAATGAATAGCACTTTATTTTTACTTAAATAACGTAACAATCTAATTAATTATTTTTAAAATCACACGAAATATATTACATATTTATGTATTCCCATCTGAACTATTTTAAAATTTCTTCAAACTCAAAATCAATTCATTTGAATAGAACCTAATTCTTCTCGAGTAATCTTTTCCATGTTCATTAGAGTTTAATTTATCTCAACCCATCTCATAATAGTTTAACTTATTACTAAGAGTTTGTTTTGTTTAGTTTAGATGATTATAGTTTAAAAAAAATTTTTAAAAACTCAATTTGAATGATAGATATAATTATCATAGTACATTGTTTTATGCATCTTAAAGATACTAAGAAAAGGATAATAATTAAAACAACTCATTCTCAATAAAGTTAAATAAATATAAAATTTATTATGACATTTTTAACTGTTCTTATAGAGTGAGATGAAAATTTTTATAAAAAATATATTTTTACATTAAATAAGCGCATTTTTTATTTATGTTAATAAAAATAATAGTTGAACAGAAACAAGCACATTTATTTTGCCATAAAATTTCTAGAAATTTGAAGAGTTTAAGTAAAACTTTTAAAATAAAAAGGGTTTACTTTGAAATACTTAAAAAATTTAAATTCCATGATTAAAGATTCCAAAAACAGAAGAATTTGAGTTAAAAGTCTTTAAAGTATAAAATTTTAATTTGGCGTTTACAAAAGCACATATATTAAATATTGAAAAACTTTGATTTATCATGTCAAAAGATTTTCAAGATTGAATTTTTTTTTGGCATTAAAAGTTTCGTTAAGACAAAAAAACAAAACACACGATACGTTTAAAATGAGTTATTTTTATATTGATAAGAGCAGAAAATTGAGTTTAAAATTTTCTTTTAATTTTAGAAACTTTTACATAATTATAAAACTTTTGTAAATTAAAATGCACCATAAAAATTATTTCTAACATCATTAATCTCTTTAACAAAAAATGAGATTGAACGAAGAAGTGATTTGCATATATATTTTTAACAACATATTTATAATTTTTTGTTAACATTTAAAATAGTTATTAAATAAAGTTAGTAAACAATTTAAATGAATACTTAAATGATAAATTAAAATCAGTAAATAGAAACAAAAATTATTATGAAAAATTATATCGCCATCATACAGTGTAGCTCGGAAGTTGTTCTCCAGATATTCACATATATAACTCCTCTTAGATTCCAAAATTCGTTATGAAACCTTTGATATGATAGTGGTATGTATCTTGTCTACAAAATGATTATTACATCACATAAATATCCAAAGATAAGCGAAGTTATTATATAAGTGTGTATCTGAAGTGCCCAACACAGTTATAGGTAAATTAAAATTCATTATAAAAATAAATAATGGCTATATTTTAATTTAATACAGATCTATTAATTATTTACGAAAACAGTCATACATCAAGCAAATATTATTAAAAATTATAATTAACATTTGGTAAAAAATTTATGATATCAAAGAAGAAATGATACAAAAATTTAGAAGAACATTAGACAACTCTACTTACCTGATAAAAAATTTTTTTTTATAAATTTGTAAAAATTCATTTTAATAATTTCAATTATAATTTCCGAAAACCTATAATGTGTGTATTGATTATTTTAATTTAAAAGTTACTGAATGAAATAAATAATGATAAATATATTTTCAGATTCTGTTTATATTATATAGAAAATTTTACCATAAAACTTCTATAAACTTTTAAAATATTATTTAATTTTTCAATAAATAACCTAATCTAATGAATATTAAAATAAAGTCAGTGAAATATTTTAAGGGCTTATAAAAATTTTTTCTTTTATTCTAAAATTAATTATTTCTTATGAAAATTTTGTCAATTCTAACAAATACAATAATTTTTAATTTATAATAACAAAAAGGTGAGACTTAAATTATTTCGATAAAATCTATTAATATAGTTCATATATAAAACTTTTTAAAATTTACAAAAATAAAACAAAATTTATAATAAAGGGTAAGTTAATCATATATTATTGTGCCTCTAAACAAAAAAGATATTTAATAGTATTCATCTAATTAATAGTACATTTTCATTACTTTATAACAAATATCAATACTTGGAATCATTAAAAATTATTAATTTATCTTACTAATTTGATGAAGCATTATTAACACAATTATATAAGTTTTTTTACTAAAGAAGTCACAAAATATAAAAAAAAATAACATTTTTACTGAGTAATAAAGTTAGTAAAAAAGTTAGAAAACAAATGTCAATTTTGTACTTGAAATTGTTTATCATTAATGTAAAAGATCCAAAACATACAATTTTCGGTAAAATTTAAAAATAAAGAAAATGACAAACAATTTCATAAGATATAATAAAAATAATTAGTTAATAAATGTAATGCTGTAAATAGGATTAATAGAAAATATATTTAAGAATTTATATAAATATAATATAACTCAAAAATAATCAAAGTAAGTAAACTAGTTAGATAATTAATTTTAAAAAAATGAAGAAATATTTCTAACTATAAAGAAAGATAAAATATCAATGTTATTAAAAATTATTCAATTTATTAGAGTATTTTCATATAATAATTTATTATTAAACAATATCATTTTGTTTCTAATAGTATGAAACTAGTAGAGATATTTATGCAGTAATAATTTGTTAAATATTATTTTATATTTTACGAAAAAAATTTTATGCAAAAATGTAATTATCTTGTGGTAGATAGTAATACATGTCAAGAAGTAAATTTTCTAACAATATCTTAAATAATTTAAGATACTAGAACAAATTTCCTTTATAATAATTATATATGAATTATAAATTATAATTTTTATTTTGTTTATATATATTTATTAATTTCTTCATTATTTTATATCTTCTATGACATAAAAATCCATATCTTATCTTAAATCTATTACAAACTTTTAAATGCTGCTAACTTATCCACAATACATATAATAAAGCATATTTTTTTGATATTTCATCATACTTATTAATTATTATATTCATTTTTAAAATAATGTTAAAAGTTAGAAAAAAATTGAATTAAATTTTTATTGTCTTGATATCTCTCATACACTGTAATTTTGAAGCAATTATTTAGGTAGAATAATAAATTATTCTATATTCATTTAAAATCGTTTATATAATTTTCAAATAATAAATGTATTTATCTGCTTTGGAATGAAAAAGTCTTCGAGATTCACTTTGTACTTTAAACATAACAAAAAAGTTAATGAATATTTGGCAACTAAATTTAAAAATCTTAGTAGAATTTAACCAATATCAAAAAAAGTTATTTTAAACAAAAATTTATACTTTTTAAGAACATCTATGATAGTGTATTTATAGTAAATTAATATATACTTACAAAAGTGCTATGAGTTGCTATTTTAATTTGAATAATTATAGCTTTTGATTTTCATTCTCCATCATAATATTGTATTTTTAAAGCAAATAATTCATTGATCATGTAAAATATAATATCTAACTTAACTGTTTGGTGAATTATAAGATTAAAACAATTATTTAATTGCAGTGAACTAGAAATGTTTTAAAAAATTAATACAATTCGCATGCTCTTTTTTTATTTTTGCTACAAATAAAAAATTAAATAAAAAAAAATCATTTACTTAAACTGTACTCTTTAATGAAAATCTTTATAAAAAGATTTTTTTAAACAGCTAGACTATCAATTTGGGATTGTAAAATATTTTATTAATAATTGAATTGATAAGCTTACATCACTATGAACTCATTTAAAAAGATATTGTTATCCATTTTTTTAGTATTGATGTTTGTAAGTGCATTTTTTTAATATTTTTATGTAATTTTTAAGAATTTCAAATTAATTGATAGTAAAATTATCATTGCGGACCAAATAGGTATTAAAAATTTTAATTATTAATTCATGTTTTCTTTTATTTTACAGAATCTACAGACATCATAGAAAATCATAGAAAAAGAGATATATTCAATTATGGAAAATTCGTGTGGAGTCTTCCAATAAAATACTACATCGAAAAACCTGTTTTAAGTAGTAATGTATACAAAGCAATTCAACATATTCAAAATAATACTTGTGTAACATTTCATAGACAAGGATCATTTTTTAATAACACACCAGGATTAATCTTTAAAAAAGCTTCATTTTGTTCTTCGTATGTAGGACTAATGTTTTTACGAAATTCTCAAGAAATTTTATTTGTCCAAAGGTTGTTATAAAAATGTGGCATTAATTTTGCATGAAATAGGACACGCGTTAGGCTTAGTCCATGAACATTCTAGAATTGATAGGGATAAATACATAAAAATTAACAAAAATGCCATCCAGCCTGACGCTGATGTAAATTTTGAAATTTTAAGCTCCTTGGAATATGTAAATTACTCAACCACTTATGACGCTGCTTCCCTAATGCACTACAAATTATATGATTATGCAATTAACAAATCTGTTCAAACTATTTCATCAAAAATTCATAAAGCATATGAAAAAATGATGGGTCAACGAATGAAAATGACTTTTAATGATTATAAACAGATAAACCTAAAGTATTGCAATAAATGTAATTGGGTTGATGATAATGGCAAAAGAAATATAGTAAATTATGTAGGTCTTAGATGTACAAATGGAGGATATCCTCACTACAACGATTGTCAAAAGTGTGTCTGTCCAACGGGATACGGCGGTATTAATTGCGAATTTATAGTATCCAGCAATAAAAAATGTGGTAAAACATCTTTTAAAGCAACAAAATTACAGAAAAAATTGTTTTTTAATAAAAAAATGACGTGTTATATTCATATTAAAGCAAGAAAACAAATGAAAATAAAAATAAAAATATTAAAAACTAAATCGCAATATAAAAAAATTTGCACAGAGGATATTTCTATTCAAATTAAACATTTTGTTGATAAAGGAAACACAGGTTTACTTTTATGCGGACAGCATAAAAAAACTATAGATATCATTTCAAGTTCAAACTCTGTTCTTATAATATACAGAGGCCGTTTCATAAATAATCATTTGTCATTGTCATTTAAGGAAATAAATTTATATAAAAAAATATAAATAAAATATTTCATAAATATATAGTTTAAAATATTTTATAGTAAAATAAAATTTTTAATACAATTAAGCACATAAAACGAAGAATTATATGTTTCTTTATACGATGAACGTGTATTTGTACTTGATTTTATATTATCTGTATTAAATTTATCATTTTGTAGGTTTTCTTTAAATTTTTAGTATAATATTATGTGTATTCTGCAAAAAAAAAATATTAGATGTTTATTGATTGTTATAAAACCATACTTTTCTTTCT
This sequence comes from Strongyloides venezuelensis, assembly GCA_963280985.1. NCBI lineage: Eukaryota > Metazoa > Nematoda > Chromadorea > Rhabditida > Strongyloididae > Strongyloides > Strongyloides venezuelensis. Next base: position 5,217,046 of record CAUJLX010000001.1, on the reverse strand, counting down.
ATTTAAAGATAAAAAATTAAAAGATAACATAGTCTATATTTTTCAAAAAGAAATTTTATACTGTTTTACCAATTTTTAGCCTATTTCACTCAGCAATCATCATTTGTAATTTGTTTCTTTTTTTTATTTTGTAACTGGCTAATTCATTTGTTTTTTTTAGGTATCACCAGCTTAACAAGTCACTTGATACTGTCATGGCTTGTAAAGCTTGCATTAGACACCAACTTCTTTATAAGTGTAAAGGCGATTATTGAAATTTACTGACTCTAAAACATATAAATTTTCAGATATTAGAAAAAGATTTATAAGAATTCAGTTATGAAAGCAAGATTCAAAAAAATTATTTCAAGAAAGAAATTCCTCCATAACAAATATTCTATGTTCATGAAAATAGTACGATATCATGATACAAATCTACTTGGCAGAACTTTTGATAAATTTATTTCCCTATTATTTTTGAAGTTATTATCAAGAAAATGGATTAAAGATAATATTCGATCAATGGTTATAAAGAATTCACATAGCACAACATTCATAATAAATATTAATCAAGGAATGCATCATCCATTAATTATTCTTATTTATCTCCCCAAAATTTATTTATAACAAATCCAAGACTATTTAAAAATGAAATTCGAAAGCTTATTAAGTATATTATAGTTACGCATACCCTAGTCGTTAATAAAGCTGTAGCCAAAGGAAGATCTTTTAAATGAGGTTTATAAGTAAACGGATATTTTTCCAGATATACTATTGAAAGAAATGCTTCATGCTTTATTAAATGTTGATTTGAGTTTTGGACCACTATTTAATGAGGTTATTGAAACAAGCGAAGGAAATGAAGTTTATGCAACCAGAAAATAAATTGAAAACTAATGGTAATATTAGAAGTTAAAAATATCCAAACTAGTTTAATAAAAATTTATCCAAAGAAACCATATTTTCTCTTATAATGAAAAGTAAAATTTTACAAGATAGCTACAATATTAGTGACAAAAAATATACAATAAATAAATGTATTGATGACAGAAATCTAAAGTTTCAGAATCATCAAGATATTGGTAAAAAAATACAAAAAAATCTATAATGTTACTAGAGGTAAATCGCCTCATGGTAAAATTATGAATATTGGTGAAAATATAATTAGAGTTGAAGTTAAAAATCAAAATAAGTATTATGGTAAGAGGGATCATAGAATTCTTAAATTGATTGTGGAATTTAGAAATGCATTTTTATATTTAAAAAAATGGATCTTTTAAGTTATTGCTTTTAAACATGATGTATAATAGTGAAACCACTTGGTCTAAGTATTTTAAGTCTAGAAAGTATTATTATCTTTATAAAAAACTACTTATCATTGATTTTGAATTTTTATCACTTTTAGAACAAAAAGAATAAATAATTTTAAATTGATTTAATATCACAATAATTCATTTTTATTCACAGCAAAATATGTTTTTGAATTATATAGAGTAATGTGTTTATTTAATGACTTGAGAGCCTCAATAAAATGCACTGTAAGTTTCCAAAAATATGTTTTTATTCGTGTTTTGTAGTTTAGAAATATTTCTTTTGAGATTACTAATCCACAAATTTTGATATTTTTTATAATAGAAGAAGAAGAAGAGAAATTAATTTTGAAGGAAGAATAATAATCATGAATGCAAATATTCTAATTTTTAATTATATTATATATTTGGTAATATATTACATCATACTTTTTTTCCTATTGTAAGTCATTGGATTTTGACAATTAAAGCGTAGTTTTTAAAAATAGTAAAATGTTTTTAAAGGATTAATTTTTTTGATATCATGATACAACTTTTTTTTACCTGTATTACCAACGATTATACGATGTAAAATAGTTTGTAGTTAATTTACGTTTTAACAATTCACAAATCTCGAAATTACTCGAAACTTATAGCAAACCTTTTGGCTATTCAAAATAAAACTTTTGACGTACCAAGGATATCTATTGGTTATATTGAATTAGTCTTAGACAGTTTACATTAGTTTTAATATTTTTTATAATTTTTTATTTTAATAGTTATAATGATTTGACATATGAAATATTATAATAAATTAAATAGCACCAATCATTACTAATATGACACTTCACTCATGTATTTTAGCAGAAATGTTATCAAATGTATATACTATTTCTATCATCATATATATATTCAGTTTATCATTACACATTTTTGATGATATTTTTTTTCATTTATTTGTCAAGTTAATTTTCATACATTTCGATTATTATATATTCTTTGGTATAAGCATCTATATTTCTACGTATAAGTAATTTATTTTAGACAATTAAAAGTTAATTAAAAGATAGGTGATGGGTAAATTTGGGAGCTCATTTAATGGATGTAGTAATTCACGTTATGATGATGTTAAAAGGGAAAACATTAGTGAAACGATATATTCAAGAATAGGTTGTGAACAGGGTTATGGTTCATCTCTATATGCTATTTTATTAAACGACAGATTGTGCAAAAATAAATATTTAAAAAAATTGAATCCTCTCAATCATAAAGTAAAGAAATTTTTTAATAATTCATCCAAAACTTCTAATGGGTATTTTCACACACCCACAACCAATTTTAAAACTGAAAATCCTACTAGTTGTCTTATAGATGCATCTGGAAAAAATTCATCTTTAAAAAGTAAGAAGAAAGTTTCTTTTAAAAATCTAAAACAACTAGATACCTACGAATCAACAGGACAAACAGATTATAATTCAGGATTATGTACATTATATTCACAAAACATTCCATCATCTAGCAAATTTTCGTCATCAGAATATATTGAAAAGGAATCACAACAAATTTCAATAAGCCAATCAACTCAAACAAATGGTAATCCAAATTTATATTGTTTATCTTCAAAATCATTTAATGTTAAAAAAAATCAGCCCCAGTTATCAGAAATCTTCTCAACCACGGAATTAGATACTGAAATTGATATTTTTTTGCGTAAAAGTGATGGTCATACACCTTTATTACCTCCAACATCATTAAATGATATTGAACAGTTAGTATTCTCTAAATCTTCACTATCTCTACCACTTAGAAATACAAATGGAAGAACGTATCTTTTGTCAAATATTAAACAAAGAACCATATCAGGATACAACCTTTGTGAACAAATTACAGGTAATGTGCAAACTTCTACCTATTCTCAAATGAATAAACAAATTGGAAGTAAAAGTTATTTTCCAAGTGCACAACCACTGACTACATTATACGAAGAGGAAGATTATGATGACGATTGTGTTAAAATGTGCAGTAAAAAATTTAGCTATAGTATGAATGCAAAATCTACTATAGTAACATCTTCTTATGAAGAATTTGGAAGAAGTATGAATATGATAGAAATCCGTAATTTAAAATTGAAACCAATGATTGATATACCTAAAAAAATTTCAAATAGTGTTTTGAAAACTTTTTTCGATAGAAATGCTGAGAAGAGAGCTTATATAATAAGAAGTGAAGAAAGAAAATCTTCTAAAGGATGGACAAATGTTAATAGATATTCTCAAAGGAAAGTTAAACCAATACCAAGTGGTTGTTGGGTGCAGGGAAAGGACGATGATAAAATATTAGCAAATAATGGTTCACTTAAAGTTATAACTATAACAATTATTAATTGTCCCCATCTTGAAGAATTTAATTTAGGAATTCATTTAGAAGATATTTTACTTGAGAATTTCATTCTAGTCGGAGGAAAAGGTTCTTTTGATTTTTATACACGTGATACTACTATATTTAATGAATTTCTTGATTATCTTTTTGAACATTCAACTGGTATTAAGCTTCCTTACATTGTAAGTTAATTAAATATTATTTAAAGCAATTATATTTCTATAAAAAAATTTCAGGATGAAATAGTCAATTTCGAAATAGCTCCCTAAATAATAATGACGTCGCAATTAAATTTCTTGGATGTTTTTAAATTCTTTGAGTACATTCTCATAATTTATATCATTATATCTAAATTTTTTTGTTTTGTCTCTAAATTTATCGTTTTTATGTGTGAAGTTATTAACCTTTTTGAAGTTTTTTTGTTACCTAGCATTATTATGCACTTTTATTCTTTTAAAATGTGGAATTTTATTTTCATTTATATTATTTTATTCCACAATTAATTTTAACATGAATTCCACATATATTATTTTGTAATATGAAAGTATTAATAACTACTTATTTGTTACTTATTGTTAAGTAATTTTACATTAATATTAATATTAAATAAAAGTTGACTTCTTAAATATTCTGTATAAATTTACTTTATGAGAATTTTTTTTTTAAATTCAATATGCTATTATTTATTTTTACTTGATAGAGTTTTAAAATATAATTTATATCAAGTACATTTTCATATACTGATGTTTAATATGTAATAGTCTATTATTAAAAGGTTAGAATTTTCTTTTTATATAATGAAGGTAATTATTTTCATTAAATTAATAAATTTTGACACATATAAAATTAAAATTTAAGCTTATATGTATATATAATTTTTTCTTTCTTAGACTTATATATATATATAATATTTTATTAGGCTTACCTATTTACATGTATACATAGAAATAAACAACATTTTTGTCCTTAAAAATAAAATATCCTTATATTCTAAAGTTTTCACAAAGCTACTAAAGATTATCTTATGTTTAAAAAAATTTATTTTCTCCTTTTGCTGCTTTAACTAAGAAAAAATACATGATAAATATATTAAATAAAGAACTTTTTTATTAATTTACATAAAATGTTTGAACTATTTTTATGCATCCATTATTTTATTATTTTTTTACTATTATTAATCTTTTCGTTTTGTATAATTTTAATTTCTTATTTTTAAGATATTTCTTTAAATTTCAAGATGTTAAGAAAAAGAATTTTCCCTTTTAATGATGTTGTTGTTTTGGAAGTGAAGTACGTTGGGCCTACTTCTATGAGACTTACTTCTCCTGAGATTTTGAGTACAGATACCGACAGAAAGATATTCACTGAATCTAAATCTATCATATACCATAGAAGAGACTATATTGATAATAATGACAGAGAAAAATTACTTGAAACAAATATGGATGTTACACTTAATATGGTTGGAGAAATTAGATCGATAGGATCTGTTGATGCTTCAATAACATTAATTCCAACGAAACATGTAACAGCAAAAACATATCCTAAGAATAAGTTACTTGAGATCGCAGCTTTTCAACGTTCACTTATTTATAAATCTTCTCATCCAGGACCATCTGGAATACATAGATATTCCGAGGCGAATGTACCATTTAATATAAGTCATTTTATCTCAAAATAATTTCAAAAAGATTTTCATATTAATGAGTTAGTTGCAAAAACCGGAAGATTATGTGTTTTTGGCAAGGGTTTATATATTAACATGATTTTTAATTTAATTTTATATAAAATAAATGTAAATATAATGCACTACTCCTCATTATTTTTATTTATATTGATATATACTTTTTATTAATTTTTTATTTAGCCAAAATAAAATAACAATAGTCTTTAAAAGGCTAATAATAATTTATTACAAAAATAAAAATTATACATGTACCTATTTATGATAATAAGAAATATCTTGCGAAAAAGATAAAATATTATAACCTTATAGCAGCACGTTTCTTGAATAATTTACTTAATGAACCATGTAATCTCCATGTGCCTTTTTTAGACCTAAAACAAATAGTTATTTTTATGTTTAATCTTCAAAAAAAATATTTTTTTCATCTAAATGTAACTGTTAAAGTAAGTATTATTTTTAAAAATGGGGACAAATGATTTTTATATTTTGTCATAAAAACTACCACTGTTTGATGTGTAATAGTATGTATGGATATGGTTTTATGGAGAAAAAAATTGTATGTACTCCTTATTTTATTCCTAAAACATATGTGAATCTGTAAGGCACCTGGACTCAACTGCCATACTTTTTTTTTCTCTTAATGTATTATTTGAATAATCTACTATATTCTTTGATGCTGTCTAAAATTACTATCACATTAGGATTTATTTATAAAAAAATCTTACTATTTGTTTTGGTATAAATGGGCGTGCCCCTGCATATAAAAATTGATTATTGGTATAGTTATCATGGTAATTTATGTCTTCCTCATATTCGTTGTTTTCCATTCTCTGTATTGTCGAATTTTTTGTATAACTTTTATGTGGTGGAATTCTGGGCATTCCTATTTCATCAACCTCTGAAGGATTTTCATAATCATCATTATGTAATTGTTGATGTGATGATATTTTTGTGAGATTTATATCATAATTTGGTAAATTATTTTCTGCAAACGTCTCCATACCCTCATTTGTATTTTCAAACATCAAATGATCAAGTGATTTTGAGGGACGAAGATATTGTCTTTGTCCAATCGAATGATTTGATATTTTTGTATTTTTTTCAATTGGATTATACATGCAATCATTAGATGAAAGCATATTTTGTTTCCACTTATCTTTTTCGTATAAACATCCATGATGAATATCTTTTTCCTTATCATTAACATTTGAAATAGAATGTCTTGAAACAATTGAAGAGGAACTGTTGCTTTTTATTGGACAATTGATTGGTGGATCATTAGTGTGCCTTTTAGCAATTAATGCTGCGGCTGATTTTTTTATAAATCTTCCAGATTTAGTATCAACACTTTGAAGTGTTCCACTATTATCAAAATTATTTTTACTATCCTCAATATATTCAGGGATTTCTTCATCAAAATTGTCATGATTTTCATGGATATTACTTTCGTTTACAAATGAATCTTTTTTAATATGATTTATGTATTTGTTTTCACCCTCCTCCTCTCCATATTGATTTTCAAAGATATTTGGCTGTTTCTGAAAAGTATATTTATTTTTCATTATATCTTGAAGTTGATTATAATTTATTTTTGTATCATTTGTTGTTGCTTCAATATTTTTATCTAGTATATTAATTTGATGAAGATTTAATGCTTTGCTGTTAGGTTCTTTAATTTGCTTTTTTAAAGATTTATCAATTTTACTGTAATTTGAATCATGATTATCCATCTTTGAGTGTAGTAATTTTTTTTTCAATGCTATTTTTCTTGGATCTTGTCTAATTGAACTTCTTACGCTTAATCTTTTCATTAATCTTGGAGCTTCTTTCTGCTTACAGTTATGTTGAATACTTCCTAACTCTTCTTCATAAATTAATCTTACAGTTTTTGGTGGTAAAGAATTTACTTGTTCCCATAATTGATCAGATAAACCAACACCAAGATAATTTAGTAATGGACGACGTCTCTGAAAGTATTCCATTAACATTCTTGCTTCTTTTGCCAAATTTTTACTTAATGTTGATGTTATACTTGTATTAACATTCTTCCTACGATCTAAATCCAAAGGGATATCTTTAGTAAAGTCAGATTCTGTTGATAATCTTTTCATATCACTAGACAATTCACTATCCTCAGATAATAGTGGTTCAGGTAAAATATCATTTAAATTTTTCTTTTCACTAATAAAATATTCTGAATTTTGATCACTATAGATGGTCACATTCTTTTTTATCTCTCCATCTTTAATATTTTTTAGATGTGGGTGCAATTTTTGTTGGAGCTGTTTAACTGTATTTGCAACTTTCCCAATTTTTTTATCTTTACTATCAATGGTGTCTCGTGATATTTCTTTTCTATCATCATCAAAATCTAATGGATATGTTAGCAATTGTTGTTTTATCATTGCTCTTCCACCACCATTATATTGTTTACATTTTTGTTGTGGTACTTCGATTGTTTTCTCAAATTTATTCATTAATTGAACAACCGACTGAACTTTCGAAACTGGTGGTGTACCTTTTTTCTTTAAATATTTCATTTGATTTTCATCTTCAAAGCTAATTCTTTCAATTTTTGATTGCGTTGTTACAATTCTATTTAATTGAACTTTTGAATTACTAATATTTGATTTTGGAGTAGATTCTTCTTGTATTGGTTGCCAATTGTTTTGCTGTGAAGAAATATGTCCACAATAAAATTCATTTCCCCTCTTATTACTGTCGTTATTCAACACCTCTGGAAAAGTTTTTCTTTTTTGAAGGAAGGTATTTGGATTTGAATAGCAATTATTATTGGGTTGCAAGTTAATCTTACTATTCTCATTTTTAAAAAAATCACTACTCATGATCATTTGTCGTGATCCACTTTTTCCATAAGAATGTTGTTTTTGAGAATTACTAAAACTATCACATTTCATTAAATTTGGATAGTCATCATCACCACTAATTCCGTTTTGTGATAATTCTTCCATCTCGTGAAAGTATTCTGGAGGTATTTGATTGGAATACTCATATCTATTGACATGCTGTTTGGATGAATTATGAATTGAGTGATCAGGATAATCGTAATTATTTTGCATATTCTTAACTTTTCTGGATCCAACAATATCACAATTTAATCTAAATATAAGAAAATAAAAAAGGAGAAATAATTAACGAAAAACTATAAGTTAGTAGCAAACCTTTGTTTTATAGAATTATTTAAATAAATCATTTAAAAATATTGTGTATTTATTATTATAGGTGTATAATAATTTTAATGGAGAAGTAGTAATACAAATCTAGTTTTTATTTTTATTTTACTCTTTCTTTATTAAAATGCCATAACGCTAGTTTTAATAATAAAACTTCTTAGAAAGATCGTAACTGCCTTTCAAAAGTAAATAATAATATGGAAAAAATAATATTATACTTTTAAATGGTTTCAATTGAATAAATAAACTTTTAATTGGCATATTGACAAATTACAATTTATTTGTCTTGATAGATGACAGCTAACTGTCATTTTGTGATAACTAAATAAAACCTGTTAAAATTAATTTACTTTTATATTTGATTTTGAAAATAAACACACATTTACCAAAAATTTTATTTTGAAATATAAATTTGCGTAAAACATTCTGTGGACAATATAAAAAATTATATTTAGATAGAAAAAAAATGTTTTTTTTTAATTTCATATTACTACAACTTTTTTAAAAACAGTAACAAGATAATTATCTGTTATCTACAGTACAAATGAAAAATAATTAAATAAAAAAATTACAAAAAAAGAAGAAAAAATGTAGTTTGAGTTAAAATGGTTAACTATTGTAAAAAATGCCTTTATATTTGTGTAATAAAATGAGTCCACACATTATACATTCCTGTGGTTATTTAAATAAAGGCAAAGCTATATCTCATAAAAATGAAATCCAATAATACAAAAAAAGAAGGCAATATATCATTTTGTGTTAAAAACAATATCTAAAACTATTGTATTAATTTTATGAATGTTGAAATTTCAATAAAAAACTTATGAAATTACTACTACTAATAAAAATTGAGAAAATAATCAAATTTTAGATGCTGGCAAGAGATTCAATATCTAAACAATTAATATCTAAGAAATTGTTAAAGAAAAAACATCTATAAGCATATATCTATTATTAAGAAAATGCTACGTAAAATAATTTTAGTAAAAAAAAATTAATTAGACAATTTGATTTTATATATTTCTTTTTTATAAATTATTTATGGTGATAGTATTGAATCAGCTTGCTTTGATGCTGAACGGGAACGATTAAATCCTACAATTTGATTAATATAATCCAGCCTTTTTTAAAAGAAATGTTTACCTCGACCTTCTTGTTCCACTTGTAACTTCAATTGTCGACTTATTTCACGAAGTCTTGCAGCACTTGGACCAGTTATTGAAGGTTCACGTCTATCCAATCCAGCTTGAAATGCTTTAACAACACGAATCTAAAAGAAAAAAAGTTATAAACATGCACAATAATATTATTTCATAACGGTACAATATAGTCATTAAGAAAGCATTCATATTTCTTAATTTGTTAATATAAATAAACATTTCTTCTTTAATTAAAATAAGGAATTTGTATTGTATACATATAATTTAAACTACATAAATAGTGTTATTAATAATTATATTTCATGCTTATTATCTTTTAAAACTTTTAATTTTGTTTTATAGAGAATAATACATTGTTAATTTCATAAAGTAAATTATAGTGATTAATTATTGAAAGAGAAAGTAAATTATAAAAATTTTGAAAATAAACATGCTATTAATATAAATTGTGTATAAATAATTAATTTTAAAAATATAAAGTTAGAGAGAACTGAAATATTAATGATAACCTCTAAAAGATAGACCAGAAACCACATGTACATCACAACACTTCATGTATAAAAAAAACTTAGTCTTACAGCTTGATCTGTTGGAGCAGTGCTATGAGGCACCGGTATTAAATGTTCTGATCGTTCACCGCCAATAACCTGTGAGAATTGGTTGGTAAAAATTGGGAAAAAGACAAAAAATATAGTAAAAAAGATAAAAAAATTTCACAAAAACGTTATAAATTTTTAGGTGTATTTTGTTATAACATGAATTATTTTTTTGTGCTTCAAGATAATTATTTTTAAAAAGACATATTTACCTTTCATTCATGTGAACATAAATAATTTAAGTAAAATGATCAAGTTAATAGATATTTACTCCTTCTTTTAAAATATTAATTATTTTTATTTTTGAAAAAAAAATATATATAATAAAATTTTTTAATATTTTGAATATATTTTTAAAATATAAAACCTATTACTACTTTTAGGAAAGAAATATTTAAAATACTTTTAAATGAAATGAAAAATTTGATGGCATTTATATTGAAAAATAATAAGTACAAATTCAATATAAAGAGTAACACTTTTTATAGGTAGATTATTTGAGAACTTGCCAAGGTAGGGCACTGTTAATTGCATTTAAATGAAGCTACGTTTTTCTTTGTTATTTAATTTAGCTACATTTCAAAAAATAAAAAACAATTTTATTGTTTTTCTTTTGGCAAACAAGTTTTTCTCAAATTGTATACACTATTTTTTTATATTCGGATCCTAAAAAACTACAGATATTGTAAATTATGACAATCAACTAACTATATATAATGTAAGTATGTTAATTTTTTTGCTAGTAATACACATGTGTCATTATTTAGAAAAATTAATTAGTTAAATGTAATGACTTTCATATTAAATATATGAAAACATTACAATAAATAGTTTGAAAAAACTATATTTAATGAACTATAAAGATAACATTAAACGTGAGCAATAGAAACCGGCGTATCCAAAGACATGCTTTTTGTGACCTGCAAAGTAACTGCGTGAGACGATGCAGCGCCACGTCCGGGACTCCAACGCTGAACCAATGGCACTTTTTCGATTTTATCATGTAGCTTTCCTCCATTTTCAACAGCAATGGCACCAGATGTAACATGTATGTTATTAATATTTGTTGGAGATGGAGGTTGCCTAAAATGATCTGTCCCATAACCTATCTTATTACCTTTACTCATATTAGGTGATTGTGGATGGTAATAAGTAGGATAAGGACTTGGACCTGATGTTCTTTGTAAAAAATTAGCTACATTAACTACTCTTGGAACATTTAGATCATTTCCTCCAGCCAATCGATAATTTGATAACATTCCTCTCATAGATTGAAATGATTGGGTACTAGCTATTGAATGTCTATCTTCCAATTCATCAAGTGTAGATCGAAAAACTTTGACAACTCTCAACTGCAAGGATATATTGGTAATATAGAAAATGATTCTGATAACATCAACTTTGCTAGTAGCCAATTCACACCAATTTCACGAACTATAGCATAATAATATCCAAAAAAATACAACAGTAGTGCAAGCATATAGGGAAAAACAAAAACATTATAATAATTATTTACAAACTTAAAATCTGTATTGTTATTCAAAAATAGTTACAAATCACAAAATACTTTTTTTTTCATGCTAGTTAAATATTAATAAAAAATATCTCAAGCATATACTACTATTAAATTAATGAAATAACATGTACTACAGTATGTTCACAATAGTTGCAGGAATTAAAATTAAACTTTGGGAGGTAATGCAGCAACCCAGCGTTGTATTTTCGAGATATTCATGAAGCTCAAAAAATGGTAGTTAGACAATTAACGCTCACTAACCAATAATAAATTATGTTATATATAATAAATATTCTGTTAAATAATAGTATATTTATCACAATATATATAGATATGCATCAGTCATAACAAATGTAAATAAAATTAAATTATAATTCACAAATATTTATAAATAATGATTTGAAAGCTTAATATATTTGGTTAAAATTTAAATTAGAGATTTAGTAGAATAAATTTATAATTTTTTAAGGATTATTAATGTGAGAAGTTGTTTTTTAAAATTAAAAGTGTTATTAGTAACACTTTTTTCAAGACTACCCCGAAAATTTAGGCTGAGAAGGTGCATTTGAATTCCAAATATAAAAAGTATGAAACATTAATTAAAATGATTTTTAAACCACTTGACCATTAAACTTTAAATAATTTAGGGATGGTAGAAAGAGGTATACTGTTCACAAGAATGAAAGACAAACACAAGAACATCTACTTATAAAGAGGGGTTTGATTTTGATAAAATTATGTCAGGTAAATATAAAATTTTCATTTCTATATATAAAATTTCACATTACATTTATCGACTCCCACAAATTTTTCGTGGCATAAAATATATACATATATTTATATATATTTTTTAATCTAAGCAGTAAAAGGAGTCTACATTAAAATTATGCCACTTATTTGTACGCAGTAATATATATTACGCATTCAACGGTGCTAACAATATAATTTCAAAAACTTTAACATACCTGTGTTTGAAGTCTTGTTAAACCTCTAATCCAAAGAATTTGCCCACTTCTTTTTTCATGAGTTTCTGGATCTTCATACTCTCCGGAGAGGATATGTTCTGTTGATTCAACTTCACCACTACCAATTGTTAAATTTTCTGAAAGAGCTTTTGTTGGAATTGACGTAACAACTTGTCCCCAAAGTAAGTCCCCAACACCAAATGCTAAACACCAAAGCCATTGTTCAAGATTTAATGGAGCTGTTGAGAACCACCGACCACCAAATTGAACAATAAATATTTGTGAAATGAATGTAGCAATCCAAATAATATAGTAAATTGGATTAGAAAATAAGCCTTGGAATATATTTCTTTCACCATGAATTTTACGTGCATTTATTTCATTAAATAGTGTCATCATAACAAATGTATTGAAAACAATTGTGAAATGTTCTGATGGCGGCGAATGAAGTAATGCCCACCTTCCAGACTCAATTCCAAAAAATAATTCACCATAGAATATGAGAGTAAAGAGTACAATTAGCTGATAAAATGCATGACCAAGAATATTCTTTGACATTGTTCTTGAAATAAGCGGCGAAGTTCTTCCATATGGCTTTCTTTTTAGTAGTTCTTCTGTTGGAAGTTCTGTAGCTAATGCTAATGAAGCAAGAGTATCCATGATTAAATTAACCCACAACATTTGTACAGCTTTTAATGGAGTATCTTGAATAGCACATGCACCTACGAATGCTACAACAACAGCAACAACATTGACTGTAAGTTGAAATTGTAAAAATTTAGCAATTGAATCGTAAACATTTCTTCCCCACATGACAGCTTTGACAATTGATGTAAAATTATCATCTGTTAATATAATATCGGATGCTTCTTTAGCTACATCAGTACCAGCGATACCCATTGCAAAACCAACATCAGCTTTCTTAAGAGCAGGCCCATCATTTGTGCCATCTCCAGTTACAGCAACAACTTCTCTACTTTCGGTAGCACGAGAGTCAATGATTCCTTTTACGAGAATATATTTATCTGTTGGTTGTGCCCTAGCTAAAACACGTAGTTTGGGCCAAATAGCATCAAGTTTAGCTTGACTAACTTCATTGTTATCATCACGGATACGAGCGTTAAAATCTTTACCTTCAAGTGCAAGGAAATCTTCACCTGGTTTAAGAATACCACATTGTGTTGCAATTGCACGAGCAGTATTGATATTATCTCCAGTAACCATTCTAACAGTTATTCCTGATCTCTGACATTTGGCTATAGCTTCAGGAACTTCAGGCCTTACAGGATCTTGAATACCTAATATTGCTATAGCTGTTAAGTCGCAAATAACAGAATCTTCATCATCCCAATCCATGTTTTGAGAAAGTTGGAATTGATTTTCATCTGGATTTAAAGGAACATAATCTTTGTAAGCTAAGCAAATTGTTCTTAATCCATCTGAAGCCATTGGTTCAATAACATCTCTAACAAGTCTATCTGCATCCTTTTGACTAAATTTAATTAATTTTCCATCTTTACCAAGAAACCATTTACATTTTTTAAGAATAATTTCTGATGCTCCTTTACTGAATACTCTAAATCCACCATCTCTTTGAACAACTGTTGACATAGATTTACGAACAGAATTGAAAGTGTAAACTTTAAAAAGACTTTTTTCTGGATTTTTATCACGAATAGATTGATATGATTGACCAAGTGCTAAGACAAATCCAAGCATACCACATTCAGTTTTATTTCCAAGTTGTTGAGGTTGTTCACCCATTTTTTTTGATGGTATTACTTGTGTTGAATAGGCTGAGTTTATTGAAATATTATCACACATAATTTCTTTAGTATTATTATCCAATCTTTCCCATTTTGGTGTTTCTTTATAATGAACATCATTTATATAACTTTGTACAACTGTCATTCTATTTGTTGTTAGAGTTCCTGTTTTATCAGAGCAAATACTAGTTGCATTACCCATTGTTTCACAAGCATCTAGATGTCTTACAAGATTATTATCTAACATCATTTTTTTAACTGAGTAAGCTAATGAAAGTGTTACAGCTAATGGTAAGCCTTCTGGTACAGCAACGACTAGAACTGTAACTCCAATGATTAAGAAGTTAATGAAATGTTGAAAATCAGCAACACTAAATGGTTTTTCATCAATTGCATATCTTGAGATACAAAATCTTATTACAAGAATAAGTACGGTACATCCAGCAACAAATGATCCAGCATATCCAATTTGAATAGCAAGACGGGTCAATTTAGCTTGCAAAACGGAACGTTCCTTTTTACCTTCATCTTCATTTTTAACTGAAGCAGGTTGTTCTTTTGATGGTCCATTTGCGACATCTTTTATTTCTAAAAAAAATAGTTTTAACATGTTGATTAAATTAATTTATTATATATATCAATATTTCATTGAACCTTTATATTATAAAGAACTTTTTGTATTGCAGTTAACCTAAAGAAATTTATTTTTTAGGACAGTGGAATAAAAAAATGTAATGTAAAAATGCATGCTATATCTATAAATATAAAAAAATATATAAACTTTTAAATAAATAATTTATGCCATATATATAGTATACTTAATTTATAAATTTTTTTAAAAAATAAAAGTTTAAAAATTAAATTATTCCATTATATACTAAAAAATCATTCAAAATTATTGCTTGTTAGATGAATGGAAATAATGTATACATGTACAGTTTTCTAACAAAATTATAAATATAAAATAATATTTAATATATACAAATCACAACTAAGAAGTATTTTACTTGGCATTTAAAGCTACTATACGAGATATGGGTTTTTATAAGGTTTCTATATTGAGATTTTCTTCGAGAATCTGTCATTTCCTCATCAAACTTACGATTTTCAGTTAGAAGTGCTTGATGTGTTCCATCTTCAACAGCTGAATGAACAAAGTCACCTGAAATCAATTATAAAGCACAAGTAGTTGAAAAAAGCTTAAAATGTCAGAAAAAAAATAAAAATAGAATTATTACTAAAGGAAAATTTTAAAAAAATCACACAAAAATACAGTTGTTATTAAATGAACGATATTATTACATAATTGCACCAACACAAAACTTTTCGAAACAATTTTTAAAAAAATTCACATTTAATATTATTTATGTGAAAAAGATAAATAGATGTTTTTGTTAAGTTAAACTTAAAAGAAATCAATTGGTGGGCTCTTATAGTTATAAAATTATTTTAGTGCGCTCTGAAATTGTTTTGTTAAAAAAAGACAAAACTTACCGATTCTACCAGATTCATCCAAAGAATCGGTTGTGTAGGCAACTGATCTGCGTACACGCACTGGAACAAAATTAATATTGAAAATAATTATTTATATATTTAAATAGTTATCGGTTAAGAGGATTAAACAAAAATAAACATAATTATTTTACTTTTTTTTAAATTATTCAAAAAAAGGCTAACTAAAAGTTTGACCACCACCAATTGTACAGTAATTAAAAAAAATTTACACTAATAAAAATACATAAAAGAAAACAAAAACAACGATACCAAAGTAGGATATCGCTTACCCGATGCTTTGCTTTTACGCCTTGATCGACGTTCTAAAAATGAAGAAAGGTAAGATTATAATATTGGTGCAATTTGATGGTAATATCATATAATATTCTTATGTTTAAAAACTACTCATCCAAAAGAAACTTACCTTCTCTTTTAGCTGCCTTTCTTTCTTCCTCAACGACGTCTTTTGCTGCTCCTAATAATGTCATAATAATACCTGTTTGTGAATTTACTCCAACAGCTGTTACAAGCATTTTCCCACTACCTTCCATTACATGTGTACCAGACAAGAGCATTGGATCAACATCAACTGATTTCTTGATTTGATCAGACTCTCCAGTAAGAGATGATTCATCAATTTTCAGATCATTAGATTGAATTAAAATACCGTCAGCTGGTAGTAAATCACCATACTTTATTTGGGCTATGTCGCCAACAACCAATTCACTAACAACGATTTGAATTGCTTGTCCACCACGAATGACAGAAAATTTGTGTTCAGTTTCAATTTTAGCTTGAAGACCACGAAATTGTCTTTCTTTAGTGAAATCATTTAAAGCAGTAACAAGAACTACTACTACAACAGATATTAGAATTGCAACTCCTTCAATCCAACCCGCATCGTGCTCAGATGAATCGGTAGCTTAAAATTTCAATTAAAAATGGTTTGTAAAGAAAAAAAACTTACGAGTGTCGGCCTCTTCTGGTGGTCTATAGAATGATAAGGCCAAAGAAACAATGGCACTTACAAGCAAAATAATTAATGTTACATCCTAAAAAAGCAATTCATCATTCAAAGAAATATCTTTTATATAATTTAATTTTTAACTTTTTTTATTTTTAATTATTTGTATAATAAATTTAAAAACTATTTCTTTTTGTTTTAGAATAAAATAGGATTAGATATAAAAAATTAAAAGATAAATAAATATGACTATATTTTATTTTAACTTTGCATATTTTTATCTTAATTATTCTTGAATATTGTTTTTAAATAATTTTTTAGCTATCATGGGAAAATAACATCATTTAAATGGCAAAAAATATCTGGTAAGAAAATTTAAATTATAATTACCTGAAGAGCTTCCCAAACAAGTGTAAAGAAAGACTTTGGTGGATGAGGCGGAATTTCATTTTTCCCAAAGAAGTCTCGACGCCTCTCCAACTCAGCTTCATCTGCTGACAAACCAGTATGTGGATTTGTTTTTAATTTTTCACAAAGACCTTCTATGGAACCGTAATCAGACTGGATTTTTTCTTTAGCTTCATTGCTACGATACTCCATAAGAGTGCGGAGCTCATCCACAGTCACTCCATAGGCACCCCCAGAAGATGTAGCCATATTTAAAAGATTAGGAGAGAATCACCTGCCAGATCAAATATTTAAATGGTGAGACTCTAAATGATGTTAGCTCCAGTCTATAATATTAAGAATTATATGGATATTAAGAATAGAAATTAACAATAAACACGGCATTTATATTACAATAAAATGTATCTATAAAATTTTTCTTTTAAAGTTATTGACAAAATTATAAATTTTGTGTACAATTTAATAAATATACTCTCTCCCCCTTGCCATCAATGACAGGTCATTTTGTATGCAATGTTACAAATAATTATTATATTATAAAAGTTTATAAGATTATTAATAAAAATAAAATGACATTGAAGATAAAATAATTGTTAAAATTTAAAAAAGATATTTCAAAATATATTATAAACATATATACAATAATAATAACTTTAAAAAATACTTCAAATTTTAAATTAATCTATCAAAAGTCATTTTGAAAAATAAAAGCTAAATTTTCATAATAAAATACAGAAAAAATATAGAAGTATTATTTTTTTAACACTATTTTTTGTTTAGGAAAAATATATTTAAAAAAAATAAAAAAAAGTGGTTATTAACTATAAAAGCCTGTTAATAACTTTTTTTTACACTGATTCTTATTGTATTTAGTGTTACTTATAATGCATACAGACACAAGATATTAGATGACATTTTTCAAGCCATTAAGCATCTATCGTGTTAAATGGTTTTAATTGTCATCGTTGGTCTTATTTTAAATATATTTATATAAATAAATATGGCAAATATAGAATTGTAATAATTTTTCCACTTCACTTGAAAGAAAGGATAAGAAGAAAAGAATTTATACCAATTAAAGGAAAGCTCAAAAAATCGAAGGAAGTATAACGGCAATACATGTGGTACACATATTTATCCGGCTATTTCATTTTTCTATACTTACATCCAGCATCAAAAACTCTTTTCTACGGTGCTTTGGCAAATATACATTCCTCTTCCTACTGTCAATAACGCCAGGGAGAAGCTTTTTACATTTTTGCATCATAAAAAATATTACATATATATAGAGAAATAAGAAAGAACATTGATAGTCTCTCGCCATCTTCTTTTTTGCCAACATCTATGAATTTATAGGAAAAATATGAGAAAGTATAGGAAGAAAGTTGTAAGATAGAGTAGGAGCAATTGAAGCCATTACGGAGCAGTCTAAAAGCAAATAGTCTTATTTTCATTATTTTCTTTTGACACTGCGCCATCGTCGCCAGACTTTGGTGAGAGGAAAAAGAAAAATAAAAAGAGTTAACTTAAATATGTATTCTTTTCTTTCACTAATATTCTTGTCTCTGGTGTCTAAAAACTATAACATTAGTATAATATTTTGTTGTATGTAAAGAAATGTCTTTGTAAAGCTAACATTATTCTTCAAATATTTCCATCAATTTATATATATATATGTATATATATATATATATATATATATATATATTTATATTTACCACTGAAACTATATAATAAATAAAAATGACAAGAAAGATGTTAACAACGTACTTTTTGTACCTCTAATGTTTATAAATTATATAAGAAAATAGAAATTAAATAAGTTTATTCAAAAAGACCTCTTACTTCCCATTCATGTATAGTCGAAGGCATTTCATAAAAAGAAAACTCTAAAAATTGACATCATTTTATATTTTCATTCGGGGACCACCTATAACGTCATTAAAAAATGAGTAAAATTTTTTATTTGTCATAAAGAAATAAATTAAACTCATAAATATTGTTGTTAGTGATAAAAATATAAAATAAGTATATATAAAAAGACTACTACATTTGTCATTTTTCTTTTAATATAAAACGTTAAAGAAAGATAACCTCAAAATGTATTTAATTTGGAAAGAAAAATGATAAAATAAATTAGGCATTCATTTTCCCATCATTTATCTAGACAAGTTTACTTAAAGTTAGAACGGAAGTCTATGTTCTTGTTGGAGGAAGACATATTTATAAATCAAAAACAGGCATATTCTCTCGTTAAGTAATCATTTTGTTATACTAATCACGATTATATGTCTATGATAGGGTCCCCACCTAATCATTACTTAAATAATACTAATAGTTTTATATTACTGCCCTTTAAATTAAAAAGAGAAGTCTTTAATATTATTACACAAAAGTCTATTCTCAAAAAAAGATTAATAAAATTATGATGATATAGTAAGTATGTAAATAAATAAATAAGCAAAAAATTTTCTTTATAAAAAATAATATAAGTATCCTTACCTATAAAAAGTTTTTTTATTTTCATTTTTTAATATTACAAAAATGATGATTTTCATTTTGTTCTTCGTAATGTTCTTTGTTATATTTTTTCAAGAATCGGTGGTTAAAGTAATTGTCATTGTAAAAATAAATAGCTTTTATCCTTTAATAAGAATAAAAAAGAAAAACAAAAGATAAATTTTTGTTATTAGGATTAAAATAAAAGGGTTTGAAATAATTTATCAAAAATATTACATATGTACATTAAACAGAAAACCCTTCTACTTTACTTTAAAATTCTTTTGAGACCAATTAAGTAATTTACATATCAATGTTAAAAGAATAAACATATTTTTGTTAACATTTTAGATCATAACACAAATATATATATTTTTATTTCTTATAAAGATGTAAAAAAAGAAGTAAATTAGAAATCCTTTAGACATACACATACAAAGAATGAATCATTCAATATATATTTAAGTCATTATATATATTTTCCTTTTTTCCTAAGAAATCTCCACTTATACAATATTCTGAAGGATCATTAAAAATTATAAAAATGATTTAAAGTTGAATATAGTAAAAACCTTAAATCATATTTATTTAATAGTCAAGCAATAATTTCTATTCCATTATAATTTATAGAATTGCTCAATCCTTTTTATTTAGACAAAAAATAATATTTCGATTGCGCGAAGTTAACATGTCAACAGAAAGATGGTTTATCAATTTTTATTTTAACCCATCGAAGCAGTCATTTATTTGCCTGAAATCATTTCACACAAATAAAGTTAGTATTTATTGAATTGTAGATAGTGGTCCTATATTTAAAATATATATACATTTCAAGGAACAAATTAATATAATAAATTAATGGTCATTGATATTGATAAGAGAAATGGTAATAAAATATATATTATTTTGATTCGCAAAAAAGAAACACATTAATAGTACTTTTTATCTTATAAAACTAATCGTTAGTGATACAAAACATATGTAAAAGGTCTTTTATTACAAATGGAGCAATGCTAACATTTTGGAAAGGAAAAAAAATGTAGAAATCATGACAACCACATATACACATATATTGGATTTTTTTTCTTTTAAAAATTTCTTTTATAGAATGATTGAGATGTACATATATATATCATTTTTATTGGTTTGACACTAACAAGTGAATGTAGAAAAATATAACCATATTATATGTCAAATACTAACCCTTAGATGCTTCACAATTTTTTACGTCAAAATTTCTGTTGACAAATGATAAATAATTTAAAGAACACAGTAGCTTAAGTTAACTTTGTTAGTGATAAGAAATTTTTACTTGATAAAAGGATTACTATCAATAGATATATTATAAATTTATATGTATAATATATTATATATATAATATATAAAAATATATATGCATATTACTTCTCAAAGGTCAATAATAACAGGCTCATACATATATTTCAACTAAAATTTACTTAATTTTCAAGCCTCCGGAAAATTGTTATTTGTTGAAGGTAGAAAAAAAGAAGAAATTTCCATTAGTAATATTTATCCATAAACAAATAAAGTTAAGATGTATATTTATATATATATATATATATATATACATATATTGAATAGAACATGATATTAGTTAATAGAATTATCGTATTTCATCACTAAAAAAAGAATAGTTTTAGAAAATTAGTGAAAAGAAAATGACTACATTTTATGTTATAGGAGTATTTTACTCCATTATATATATGTTATCAATTATTTAAAATTTTTGATTATATCTCTAATATGAACCATCTTATCTATTTCAGTAAAAAGATTAATCATTCTTTTTAATAAATATAAAGCAAGTTTTAATGAAAAGCAACACATTAATGATAAGTTAAAAAGAAATCGTCATACCTAGTGCCAATTATTTTTAAAATAATACATATAAATATATTTATCACTGATCTTTTTCTTTCTTTACCCAGTCTTATCAACCAATTTGACAGGGTCATCAAAAAAAGAAGCAGCTGCACAAACGGCAAAATTTTTTTTCCTTTTTTTATTAACAGAGGTTATATATATGCTATCTGATCAAGAAGTGATATGTATAGATGAAAAATATTGCAATAGCCTTGTTGTAAACGTTACGACAACATTCACATAAGCGCAATAAGAGCTAATAATAACATAAATATGAGGGTTTATTATTTCAAAAATATGTAATTACAAAATTACTACCATTAAATTGTGTATATAGTATAAATATGGTAAGTTGAATTTTTATATCAATCATATTTAACTTTTTTTTTTTATAAATTTCTCTTGAATACGTATGAAATATAAAATAAATATATATATATAGATGGTTAGTCGATAACAATTATTATAAACATGGTGTATACTTTATTTATTTATATAAAGCTTTCCTCTATTATTTAATAATTCGTTTATATAATTGAATGTGGGATGAATTGAGCAGAGTACATGAATATTTATTAACTTATTAAATTACAAATGTTTCATGAATAAAAGAGCAAAAGTATTAGAGATTTAGTTATTTTAAATAGTTTCAAGTACAATAAGATTTCAATAAATACTTCTATTTTTTATACCGATTTTTTTTTGTAAAAAAAATTCAATTCTCTTCTTCTGTCAATATATTATATCATTTTAAGATGAAGTTGATAGATATGGAATGGAGGATAATAAAATAGATATACATAAAAGGCATAAAGTGCAATTATTATGATGTATTGGTAATGCTAACAAGTGAAGTGAAAAAATAAGGAAGGGTAAAAATAAAATAACTTAGAGTTATTTAAAAATTCTTTTTAAATAAAAATCTTGTAGAGTTTTATTAATGTACTTAATATAATTCACATATAAAGTAAGAACCTAACTATACTATTTTTTTTCTTTTTCACCATATTTGTATATTCCATATCATAAAATTTAAGCTATTGTCTTAGGAGAACTAAAAAAAGGATAGAAAATACATTTATTAACATGTTATATCTCAAGAGAATCTAACGCTCCACCAAATTTTTTAAAATGAAAAATATAAATTCTCACAATAGAACTATTTTTGATTATTTACACACATAACTTTACAATGAATAATCGTACCAAATTGAATACAATATATTCTTTCTATTCTTAGTCATCTCGTATTATTGTACCTTTTATCATATTTACATATCAAATGTTATAATAAAATGTAGAAAGTTTTTATTTAAAATAAATTTTATAAGTAAAAAATAAAAAGTTTTAAATATTTATATAGAAGAAAAAGTATGACTTTTGATAGGTAAAAAGTAAAATTGAGGAAATCATGTTTTATTAAATAAAAGTTCTATTTTGATGAAAAAAATTTTTTTATATTTAAATTAGAAAGTAGTATATTGGTGTAAGTAAAGGCAAACAAGTAGTAGAAAATGGAGGAGGACAAAATTGAAGGGAGATAAATTATGTGAAATACTCATTATTTTAAAAGATACATTTCCTCAATTACTTTCAACAACTATCTTCTAAATACAGTTAACCAAAAATTAGTTTGGTTTTTAGATGAACATAACATAATAAATAACTAAATAGTAAAATCACAACTAATATAAATGAAATTCTTCAACTAAAATTTTCACTCTAATGTTATATAAAGAGAATTTTTATCAATAGTATAATTCCTCAAAAATTTATTTATTACGTAAATGATGATAAGAATTAGTACAGTTATTATCATTATTTTAATTACAATAATAATAACCTGCCATTCTACAATTTTTTTGCAATATTTTTCAAATTTGTCAATGAAAAAAATGCTTATCTTGCAATATAACTGATTAAACTCCTATATAAAAAGTTGGACCTTTAATTTGATGACGCAAAATACATATTATTTTTATTTAAAAATTCATTGTTTACGATAGGCTCAACTAATATAATAATTATCTAAAATATTTGCTATAAAATTTTTTTTAATCTTTAACAGGGATGTGATAATAAAAAAATAAAAAGTTAGTAACAAAAAAGAATAATTTATGTAGTTTACCACATCTAACATAAAAGTGTTTTAAAGAAATTATTTAAACATGATAAATAATAAGATTACTCTATTATAGTGTAAGTTAAAATAATAGAAAAATATCTTTTTATTCTATTTTTTCTAAAATATCAAAATAATAACAAATGATAAATGTGTATTTGTAGATGATAAGGAAAGTAGGAACATGTATTTTGATAAACTGTATAATCTATATTGCCAAAGATACATCAATGTTTCAAAAAAAGATTATTGTGACAAATATTAAATAAAAAATTTTTTTAAAACAAGCTATGGGAATTATTTATTTTCTTTTATACGTAGAAATAACATGAATTTTTAACTAAATTATAGAAAAATTTTGGTAAAATTTAAAAAAAAAACAAAGTTACTATGAATGAGACTTTGTTTGTTTTCACTAAACATAAAATAATAAAAATGTAAAAGAGATGTTATTAAAATTAGGTAAAATTTATTTGTTTTTCTATAGACAAATGTTGTAATTTAATATTTATATGAAAAAATATATTATATGTATTGAAAAAGGGAAAAATTAAAAGGATTGTTAATAAATAATTATATAAAGATCAGATAGATTATAAAAAGTCAAATATCCTCTCTATTAAATGCTTTTAATCATGGATTATCTAGATAAAAACTTCTAATTATAAAGGAGATATCACTGTAGAATAAAATTTTGTTAATTCATCACAATACATCACTCCTATCACAAATAGTTGCAATTTCTACATTTATCAGTTTATGTACCTAATTTTAAATACAAAAAAATATAATTTAATGCTTATACTTTACAAAATAAATAAATTTTGAAAGATAGGAATCTTATATTTATAAATTGTATTGTTAAAATATGTTTTATGGATGGTCAATTCTGGTAAGTTATTAGAATAAAATAGAATCTTTTTATCCTTCCTACATTAATTCATTAAATATAAAAGTCAAAAACTTTTTATTGATATTAATTTCCTTTTTTAGATAGCGTTAGCTATCTATTGCTGGATAACACTTTTGTGGATTTTAAATAATACTGAAAAACATTTACCAACATTATTAGATGACAATAATTGCTCTACAAATGACATTGTAACAAAAAATGTGAAGTTTGAGGGAAGGCAAAATGTTCATTTCCCGCACCGTATGTCAAATTCTCCAACAATGAGGATATTGAGTGGTAAAAATAGAAAGATGCGTGAAAAACAACTTTTTGAAATTCTAAGAAATAGACATTTTACAAATAATATCTTAAGAAATGCTGGTAATATTAATAGAAAAACTATAGTCTTAAATGATGATGAAAGAAAAATATCACTTCCAGATAGTTATAAGGTGGTAAAAGATGATATTTTCCAAAATAAAATAAAATCGGAAGTTTATAATACATCTAATTTATCAAAATTACCATTTAAATTGATGGATAAGTTATTTGAAGATGATAAAGAAACATTAGAAGATTATAAATATAGCCATGCTTATGAAAATACTTGTCGATGGCCTACACTATCCGCAAATTCACTTGATTTAAAAGATTATATCAACCATCGCCGGCAATATAGATGTACTTATGATGATAAATATGAAAAATTGGTTACCCAATCTCCGGATGGCTCAATATTTATAGCGAAACCTAGAAATTCATTGATAAATGGTGAAATTGAATGTTATCTACAAAAGTTAAGTGGAACTCTAAAGCCAAATATCAGGAAATGGGTATTTGACGGTGATAAAATAAAGGTGAGAATAAAAAATATTTTTAAGATAAAATACATATATTATTTTTTATTATTATTATGTTATAAAGTTAACATGTTAGTATCTTTGCAAAATGTATAGTAGTGATAGGAAGCTTTTTATTAGCTTTTATTTATATTGTCATATCATCGATAGAAAAATAACTTTTTCTCTACATGATATAGAAACGATATTTAGTTCTAAAAATTTTAAATGATATAAACATTTATAGAAAAAGTATGAAACAAAGATATATCCTCATTGAGTATTATATATATATATTTTTTTGGAAAAAATGAATACTCATTTTAATTTTTTCAATTGAAAAAAATATGTACAGATATTTTATGTATATAATTTTAGCTTCCTATTGAGTCTCATATAAACATAGATATGAACCAATTCGTTATAACGTGTATAGAAATGGATAGTAAAGATAAAAAAGTCATTTTTGAAGAACCATTTACATCATTATATAACGTTGAAAAAAAAAATCAAGAAAGTATTTCTGCTACAAACGACTCACCAAGTATAACAATTTTAGCTATTGATAGTGTTTCACGTAATCAGTTTTTCCGTCACATGCATAAAACACTGAATTTTATGTCAGAAAATAATTTTCATATATTACAAGGATATACAAAGATAGGTGACAATTCAGCTGTTAATATGATGGCAACGTTCTCTGGCTTAACATATGATGCCGAAGCAAGATGGATGACAGATATTGTTTCTAAAAATATATCGTTAGGAAGGACAATGTTAAGTGATAAATTAAAGAAATACAAAGAACGTTTTATTTGGCATCAAATGGAAAGAAAAAAATGTATTACTCAGTATAATGATGAAATATCAAATTCAGGATACGGAATATTTAGTTATAATCCATTTCAAGGTTTTGATGAACCACCAGCAAATTATTACTTTAGACCATATTATGAGTATTTATATCAACATACATTTGGTGAGGAATGTTTACATGGTACCCATTTATTAAAATCATTCCTCGATATTTGGGAACGTTTCTCAACAACATTCGCCAAAAAATGTCACTTTTCGTTTAATTTTATAACAAAGTTTACACATGATTCAAGTAACTCATTAGAATTATTTGATGACCCTCTTTATGTTGCATTACAAAGATTTAAGGTAAAAGGTGTTTTTAACAATACAGTTATTATTATAATGGGTGATCATGGACAAAGAGTAGAAAGTATTCAAAAAACTTACTACGGTAGAGTTGAAGAACGAATGCCATTAATGGCAATCTATTTACCACAATCTTTTAAGAATAGATTTAAAAATGCAGAAGAAAATATACGTTATAACAAGGTAGGTATTTTAAATATATGTGAAAAAGATTCACATGAGGGAAATGTGTATACATATTTGGTATATTACATTTGCTAAAGCTAAGAGAATATTTTGAAATTTAAAACCCTATAATGTGTTTAAGGTGAGAAAAAAAAGTATACGCAAGGCATACTATTTATTAAAATACAAATACATATATGCAACAAATGCATAATAAATTTCTAACATAAAGATAATAAATATATATATATTTTACAGAATCGTTTAATATCAAATTTTGATATTTATGAAACCTTACTTGATATTGTAAATATAACAAGATTAAAAAGTATGGAAGAACAAAAATTTTCAAAAGAAAGAGGTTTATCCATACTTAGAAA
The DNA here is from genome assembly GCA_963280985.1 of Strongyloides venezuelensis. Lineage (NCBI taxonomy): Eukaryota > Metazoa > Nematoda > Chromadorea > Rhabditida > Strongyloididae > Strongyloides > Strongyloides venezuelensis. The sequence goes on along the minus strand of CAUJLX010000001.1, from coordinate 5,189,704 downwards.
TAAAATCTCTTCCAACCGTACATGCTATGAAGCCAAAGTACCAGAAAATTTTTGTGTCTGCCAACAAAACATCTCTTTGTCAGAGAATAATATTAGATCACTTAAAAATGTTAATAATAATATAACATTAGATGTTAAAATAAAAAATACATTGACAAAATATTTGAGAGAAAAATTAGTATCAGATAAAAGTTGTATTCAATTTATTGAATATAACATATCAACATCATTAACATATTTAACAATTTCTCCTGTTGTTAGATTTGGAGCACGATATCCTAAGAAATGGAGAGAATACTTAGTAAATAACACAGAACAAAGTATTGTTAGAGAAATTCAAGAGATATCATTTGATATTATATTATTATTAATAAATAGAATGTTATTAAAAACATATTTAACTCTTCAAGTAACCATGGAACATCAACAAAAACACTCTTACATTAGAGTTAGCAATAATCCAATGATAAAATCTTTTTGTAATGATCAACAGTCATTATCAACAATTATGATAGTTAATGAAATATGCAAAATATGTTTTCAAGAAAAAAATATTTAATAGATTTTTAATGGTATTGTTAATTTTCAAGTAAAAATATAGCATTAAAAATGTAATCGTGTTAGAATGTAAAAATTAATAATATATACTACAAATTTGTATTATTTCGTTTAATGAACATTAAAAAAATGTAAAAATATATTCTTTTTAATTATGGTGCCGTCCCATTTAATCTATTTATCGTACTATTTTTGTCGAAAAAAATGTTCTAAACATCATTAGAGATATTAAAGTATATTTTTATTTCCAAATTTAACATATAAATTAAAAATGTAAATGAGTATAAGATAAAAATGAAAAAGGGGTTACCTAAAATTTTTTGGCACATTAAACATTGGTAAAGGGAGATTTTTTAGTAATTTAAAATATATCATTCTACACATGGACAACTTACAATTGGCATAAATTTAAATACATATATATTTTAATCAACGTAGAGTGTCATAGTCAAATTTATATGCCATTGAAAGAGATTAACTTTATGAAAGGAGTAGACATAGCAATAATTGTTAGAACATAATAATTATTATATATATGTATTGATAAAAAGATTAAATAATATTACTTATAAAATTTTTTTCATATATTAAATAATTTTAAAAAAAATATGAAAAAAGATTTCAATTTTTTTATAGAGTTTCCTTGGCAATGTGTTAAAAACAAATGCCTATATAGTAAACGGAGTCATTTTATACACACAATTTCATTTTATCACACTTTTTTATGTTATTTTTCTTGTTTAAAATTTCTCAAAAAGTTTGTCATATTCACAGATATTTTAACAACATTAACAATCAACTTTTAAAAATTTCACATTCATTAGAAAATATTAAAAAAGTTATATGATGGATGATAATATAGTATTATGTTGATTAATTTAATTTCAACAAAATTATTAATGAACTCTAATTAAGTTTTCATTTTTACCAAGAAAATAGTTAAATAAATTTTTTGTCAAATATTATAATATTAATCAAATTATACGTTTAAAGTACATGGTAGTATAGTAATATAGACGAAAAATAGATTTATTTACCGAGGGAATGGCAAAAAATAGATTAATTTAATAGACTTTTCTTTTGCCACTTTATATTTATGAGAAAAATATAAATTTGTTAAATGAGTTATATTTTTTATTGAAATCTATTGAAAAAGATAACAATTCCCAAAAACATATAATTATAATACCTTAAATCTCTAAAATTTCCCATACAGTTATGCCAATTTTTGAGGGATATTTATTACTTTAAAATATTCTTTCTTAAACAAATTATTTAAATTCAATCTTTTTTTCATAAAATTGAATAAACAAGTAATTTATTGAAGTTAAAAGGATTGATTTCTTTTATAAATTAATATATTCTTTTGAAATAGTTCTATACATTATTTGCATTGTAAGCATAAAAGAAGAATTATACATAAATGAAATGGTAAAAAGTTATTTCCACGTTTAATTAGAGTGCGATCATAGTTTTATTCATCAACGAAAATAAATTGAGGACTTGATAATAGTGAGAAAACACAACAACTAATAATTATTTCCTATGTATCTGCTTGTAAATTGAAACATTCAAATATTTCTGGCAAATAGTACAGGCACAGTCGATGACTTTTCTTTAACATCTGAAATATCTTAATTATACTGTATACTTGTTTTAACCTACGGTAAAATTATTTGAACAAAAATCATGGCAAAAATCTGGAATATTTCGAGCTTGACAACAAGAGGTGTAATTTTTTCTTCCATCATCAGTTACACAATGAATGAAATTTCTAAAATCAGCGCTTTGACAACTAATTGGATCAAAAACTTCCAAATACATATCTCTCGGTTTGCACATTGAACGACACATTGGATTTATACCTCTTTCCAAGCAACATGCTGTGTAGTCATATCTGATATGCTTATGAAACCCTTGTTTTAAACCACTATCTTAAAATAAAAAAATAATAATTGCTTTTTTTAAATAAACTACATACTTAATACTTCTACATGAAAGTCCAATTGTTGGGGGACTTCATTTATAACACATCTATAATCTCCACCATCCTGTTTAGTAATATTTCGTAATATTAGGTTATAATTTTCTGTAATGCAATTACATGTCTTTCCTTGAGGTAACATAAACATTTCTTTACAATCTAAGATTACATCAATAAAATTAATTCTTAGACAATAAAGAAATTTAAAAAAAAAAAGAAATATACAATCTATATTTTACTAACCTTCAACCTTCATAGACTCTTCATCAATTGTGTGTTGTAAGTAGACTGATGACGGATCTACACCTGATGAAACAATAAATTTTGTATTATTGAACATAACAACACCATTTTTTAACCAAGAAACCTTTAAATAAATAATTATTCAACTGTTTCAACTGTTACTTACAGATAATGCTTGGTCTTTGCACCTATAAACAGTGCATTGTAACCTTCCTGAAAATCCATCCAAAACAGGAATAATAACATCTGAAGTACTTGTCAATTGAAATTTATATTCGTTTGCAGAGGGCCATTGGATAGATAATTTGAATAACAATATTTTATATATAATAAATAGAAAATTTAAAAACTTCATATTATTATTGCAAATATATATAAATATATTAAAAACCTATATTTTACAAACCAAAAATCTAAAATGTTTCAATGGTTAATTTTTCCCTATCATTCATGATACAATCTGAAGGTTAATAGCTATTAAGTTGTAGGATCAAAGAGGTATGACAAAATGATACCAAAATAAATGTTTTCTTTATAATAACACTAGACTACCCCCACTTCAAAACGCCTAACGACTTGGTTAAAAAAAGGTACTATTTTCATATATTAATTTATACACATAATTTAGGCTCATCAACAACTTTTATACGTGTACTAATCATGAGAGAAGACGAAGATACATGTATACATATATCTATTCTACGTTTGGGTTAGCCTTTCAAAAAGTAACCTAAACAAACTCAAAGTCAAAGTTAAATATTACATATAAGAAAAGATATTTTGCGCATCAACATGATGCGTTTTTTGATAGTAATATTAAAAAATATTAAATAAAATTAACATAATTTGATTTTAAGAAAATGATTCTAAAAAATTAGGTTTTATAGAATCGTACGCAACCAAAAAAAATTAAAAAATAACACTATTCAATTTTCCTTGACATTCCTAATTGTAATTCTTCAGTTCTAAAAAGATAACAAAACAATATAACATGATAATAATGATTTTAAAGAATATAAAAAAAACGCAGATAAAGACGTAATTATTAAATCTATGCTTTATTTTTTACCTATAAAAAATTGTAAATTGATTATTACAACATTTCCTTAATAATAAAATTAATGTAATTATTGTAGAAGTTCCTCGGTAAAAAGTAATGCTCATACACATGAAAAATTTCAAACACATTTTTTGGTAATTTAAAATTAATTACTCAATTAAATTTATTTTTTGCACTTTTGTTTAATACGCCTTATTAAGGAACGAGTTTTATAATTATTTTAAGTTTGAGTTGCTTTTTTTAAAAATTTTTACGTTTTAATTATTTTGAGGTTGAATGGATAGAGTACTTTCATATTAATTGAATAAACATCTCTCAAATAATTTTCTTGTCTTTAACCACTTTTGTAAACCCTTTTTAATATTTTGTAGATTTTTTCATTCTATATTTTTAATTATCATGGTTTGTGTTCCATGTATTTTTCTACCAATTTTTTTAGCAATCTACTTGAAATTTATCCAACCAGTTGTTCTTAGATTTGTTCCAGAAAGATGGAAAACAAAGTTAGATTCTATTCTTTATCCAACATGTCCAATAAACATTCAACAACAATCAACAAGACCAAATGGAGGAGATAGTCGTTGTAATGATGAAAATAATATAAGAAGTTGTACTAAAGAAGAAAATAAAAAAGATATTTGACCTCTGTCCCAAAAAAATTAAAAATTGTTTATGTTGAGCCAAACATCAACAAGCAAAGTTTTTGAGATGAAGTATATATATAATCTTTAAATAAATAATACAACATTGTACTAAATGATTATTTTAAAATAAAATATATTTATCCTTAATAATTCCCTCAATTTTTTAATAATATTTTAACAAAATTAGTTTGTTTCTTTATAAATTACAGCAACTGCCATTTAGCATACACTTTCTCCCTCTTGATCAGCCATCATTTATCAGTGATTGGCCCATCATAAAGTAAATAATTTTCACAATCATTCATAAGCGATGGACATATGACATCTACACTGACACATTCTTCATATAAGAAAATAAAATTATAATATTCCTTGAGGCAAAATGTAAGAAATGACTTGCTATTATTATTTATAATTATCATTATAATGAGATATGATTAACTACCTAACTTCCATCTCCATTCAATTTTTCCAGCTCTCCCCCTTTTTATCTTATTATCCTACTATCTATAATTTATAGGAATAAAAAATACTATATTAAAAACGTTCGAAAGTGTTAAAAAGTTTTATTAATGAGTATTGTTAGAAGACCGATGGATTAAAGTAATTATCACACAGTAAGATAAGATATTAATTAGTAAGGGTCATTTGTATCTTTCAGGATACAAAACTTTTTATTTTTTGTAATTATCTTTTAAGGCTAATAACACTGTAAATTGAAATTTAATCATAAGCCTTAAAAACTTTATCCTTATAAAGTCTATAACTACAAAGATTAGCCATGATTTGGAGGCTGGATGTTAATTGTGAATGTTAAACGCATACATTTTATGGAGGCGTTGCATACTTACTCAAAATTGCCTTTCGAGCAAAAATTGAATTTGTCATTTATTAAAGACTATAACAGTAAAATTACTCTTAATATTTTATATTTTTAGTCATTTACGTTATTCAGAAAATGCTCAAAAAGTTACATTTTTTTATTTTCCTAAATTTTTATTTTATTGTTAATGGTAATTACATTTCTTCTGAATCATCATGGTCCAGTTTTCATGCTGATAGATTAACAGCACCAAAATGTGTTGATATACCAAGTAATTTTACATTATGTAAAAACATGCAGGTAATAAATATAGAATAATTAAAAAAGTCCTTTTTTCCTCTTATAGTATAATCAAATGAGATTTCCAAACTTTTTTGAACATGAAACATTAGCTGAGGTACTTGAACAATCAGAATCATTTGTTCCATTAGCAAACATTGACTGTCATCCAGATACAAAGGTAATAACTTAATGTTATCAAAATAAAGTTTATTAAAAGTAATTACAGATGTTTCTTTGTTCATTATTTGCTCCAGTATGCCTATCATCCTTAGATAAACATATTCCACCATGCCGGTCCCTTTGCCTTGCTGTTCGCCAGGTGTGTTTTTATTTAGATTATTCAATAATTTTCTTAATTAGTGTATCACATTAATTATGAAAAATAGATTAAACTATTCGATTTTTTGAGGTTCTTACACTTAACCACTTTAACATTTTATATCAATTTATAGGGATGTGAAAGTAGAATGAAAAAATATGGTTTCGATTGGCCGGAAATGTTAAATTGCAACAACTATCCATTAGATAATGATATGTGTATCAAGGCTCTTACACCAACTAAGCCAAGTACGGTCATTTTTAAAACAACTCCCAGTTAGTCCATTATCCTTATTTTATCCTTTTTGTTTTAAAATATCTTAATTTCTTTTGTTTACATTTTTTTTATTTTTTTAGAGCCATCTAGTCAGTGTCGATCTTGTGGACAAATTTCAACATTTGAAAATATTATTGATAATTACTGCAGAGCTAATATAGGTAAGTTTAAAAAATTTTCAAAGAAGCTATTAATTATACATTCATCGGCTACTCTCTTTAATATTTGGGATAAAAGTTAAATTATTTTCTTTCTAATTTTATATTCTCTCCCACCAAAAGATATTTGTTTTTTTTATATTTTCTGATAAAATATGCTTGTCTTTTTGCACTCATCATTCATTTCTTCATTCTATTGTTCCTCCTCAAGCATTGTAATATTTATTTGCTCCTTAGAGAGCTTCTTTTACCGATAATATAAAAATTTGAAGATAATGGATAAGGAGGAATGATAAAATATACTATGTAAAAGGCGGCATTCTTTGATCAAATTAGTTATCCAAGAGATTTTTGATGAATATGAAGAGCTTTGATATTCGATCCATCATTCTATTTTCTTCTTAAAATTTTAGAAGGTACTATTATATTTTAAAACCATAATCTTTTTTAGTGATCAAAGGGAAGCTAAGTAAAGTTGATAGGAATCATGTTGCAATTAATAACGGTGGAATACGTAATTTGAAACATGACGATGGAAAGCGTCATATTCCAAAAAATAAATTAATTAGACTTAACGATCAAAATGAAAATGGAAGATGTACTTGTAAAATTGAAAAAGGAAACCATTTGATTATGGCCTCACACTTGCAAGATGGTACATTTGTTGCTAAACTTATAATGCCGTGGAAAAGAGATGACCCAGAATTTAAGAAAACAATTCGTTCAATAAAAAAGATTAACTGTCAATCATTGGGACGTGAAATTAGGCAATCTGTCTTCAAGAGACCTCATACACGACAACATTTTTCACATCATTAAACTGTGAATTTATACAACAAAGAAAGAGAAAAAAGGAAAAATAATGAAGACATCATTTATGTAATATTAAATTTTTAATGTGCTAAATTAATTAAAATGACATTATGAATATATACTTTAATATAACTTGTTTCATGAAAAACTAACTTGTCGTAAGAATTAAAAAAAAGTAATAAAAATTGCACATATAATAACTATATTTTTTACTAACGTTTTCTTCTAATTAAGATCTTGAGCCTGAACAAATTTGAAATAAATGCCTTTTTTACGCATAAGTTGTTGATGTGTACCTTGTTCAACAACTTTTTTATCTTTAATTACTATAATGTTATCAGAATTTTTGATTGTACTAATACGGTGAGCAATAATTAGAACAGTACGATTTTTGGTTACATTATTTAATGCTTCCGAAACTAAACGTTCACTCTCTGAATCTAAAGCACTTGTAGCTTCATCCAATATAAGAATTGGCGGATTTTTCAAGATAGCACGCGCAATTGCAATTCTTTGTTTTTGTCCTCCAGACAAAGTAACACCTCTTTCTCCAATCATTGTTTTGTATTTGTCAGGGAAAGATAATATAAATTTATCAGCATTAGCCAATTCAGCTGCCCTAAGAACCTAATATAAAATGAAAATATAAAAAATATTTAATATATACTTACCTCATCATTTGTTGCATTTGGTTTTCCAAATCGGATATTTTCTTCGATAGTTCCATGAAATAATATTGGTTCCTGAGATATATAACCAATTATTAATTTTCTTAGCCAATGAGGATTAAGATTCCTTAAATCATAACCATCTAATGTTATCTTTCCATCAATTGGATCATAAAATCTTTCAATTAAACTAGCTATTGTACTTTTACCACCACCAGAATTACCACATAATGCTGTAACTTTTCCGTATGGTATCTCTAAATCAATTCCATCAAGAACAACATGATTTTTTCTGGTTTCATAAGAAAAAGTAACATTGTCAAATTTGATCGATCCATACAATGAATGATGTGGTATAGTTCTGTCTCCAGGAACCAAAGAATGTTTAATATTCAGATATTCAAAAATCCTAGACAAGGCGCTCCAACCACGAACAGCACCTCCAGAAACAACAGATATTTGAGAAATGCTTTTTTGAATACCTTGCGTTGTTATAAGAAATGACATCAACTCACCAGCTTGCATTTCTTTTTTTATAACTAATTGTGAACCACCCCATAAAACTCCTAAAACGACACTATTAAGAAAAAGATTTGTTGCACCCTGAAAAATTCCAATTCCTCCTCCTAGTTTTATATTCAATGATTGATTTTTTTCAAGTTCATTTTTGTAATTTTCAATAGTTATATCTTCCATAGCAAAAGCTTTAACAGTTCCAATATTACCAAGTGCTTCTGTAGCAACACTTGAAACTTTACCATTTTGTGCTTGAGCACGTTTGCTTAACTCTTTTAAAAAAGCTGAACAAGCTTTACCGATTAAAACAACTATTGGTATTATAATTATGGTACATAAAGTCATTTTGGGAGAAATAAAGTATAGTGTTATTGTACTACCACCAGCTTGAGTTAACGATTTTAATCCTTTTGATACAACTGTCTTGAAAGATGATTTAAATTCTTGAACATCATAATTTAATCTATCACATATCTCTCCTATACGTTGTTTATCAAAAAATGTCATATCATGATAAATAAGGTGATTAAATAATTGCATACGTAAATTGGTAGCTATCTCTTCACCCATCACAGAAATGAAAAATATGTAACCAAAAGTAAGTAAGGATTGAAGGAGATAATTTCCTAGAAGTTTTATTCCTAATGGATGTAATTTATCAAAATTACCAACATCTTGTGATTTCAAAATTTCAGTGACGCCATTAATTAATTTTCCAAGAATTAATGGAATATTAATATCAACATATGCAGCACCAATAACACATATAATTGCGCCTAAAAGGTAATGTAAGACAGGTTTTAAGATAATCCATAAATCATGAAATGTAGCATTATATTCAGAAATTGAATTTCTTTTACTATCGACTTCTTTTTTGATAACATTTTTAGAATAACAATTCGATTCTCTATATAAAGCAACCCCACAACTGAATGATAATCCAAATAATTTGAAAGTATTTCTTAATGAATTGATATGAAAAGGTTTCGTAAACCATCTCTGTGCTTGTAAGATATTTAATTGTACAATTTTTGATGTGTTAATTGAACGATATGTTATGGTTGAAAACTTTATCGGTGTACGGAGTGTCGAAAGAATACCCATTTTTTAACTGAAAAATTTATATTATTAATTAATTTATAATAAATATTTTAATCTTTATTAGATGTGTGGTATATAAATTCTTTTTATGTTTGTAAATTTAATTATATTGTATACTCTTATCAGTTGGTAAAATGATCTTGATTCGTTTCAGAATGTAAATAAAAAAAATTACATAAGAATCATGTTATCTCATTAAATGAATTATGAATTTTTGTACTGTACAACAAACAATTTTTTTACAAAAAAATTTTTTTTAATAATATTGTCGTAAAATTAGTAGTTCACTTCAAATACACTCCATCTGCCATCGGCATTCTTTTAAGTTGTCGTTTTTTATTTATATACCATTATTCATAAAAATAAATTTAATTTTTTATTAGAAATTAGGGAACTTGACGAGCACAAAAGGAGATACGATTAATACCTCGTTACAAATAGGAAACTGTTGAATTATACAAGGTCGTTCTTAATTGTATCTTTGGCGCCATTTGCTTTCTCTAAAACACATAACATCTTTAGCAATACAAAGAGTCGAGATAAATTTTATATATACAAACTAAACTATTCCTTTTTTTAGTACGTATTTTTAAACAAACTTGATAAACCTCAGAACATTCTAGGTTACCTATACCTCCTAAAATTGCATTTAAAACTTATCTGGCTTTATTTTCTTCCCCTAAATTAATATTTACCTCCTTAAAAAGTTTTATTGCTTTATATCAGGATTAGTATTTAAAAAACAAATATTTTTGTGTTTTAACTACTACTAAATATATTTTTGAGTAAATTATATATTTGTTAAAATTTATAATATATGTCTTTTATAGTTATGAATGATCAAGAGAAGAAGATTTTATGTCGTGTTTTCTCTTCACAAAAGACGATTTAATATTTTATTAATAGAAATTAAAGTAAACTCTGACAACATACACCATATGTACTGTTTTCTTTTTATTACATTTTAGATATTGAAAAAGGCCATGCCAATAAATACTACAACTTTTTATTTCTATTACTCTCAATGATGACTCTGGAAAATCGGTTTATCTTTTGAGGTTTTTTAAGATTGTCTTTATTATTATATTATAGATATATATTGTTAAGGTAACGATATATGCATATTTACTTTTTAGTTTCTCTCATTAAAACTTTTATCTCTCTCATATTCCATTTGTAAAGTAAAAACTTCTAAATAAATCTTATTATACCATTAAACTTTTGCACATTTTTTAGAAGTTAATTTATCAAAATTTGATATGATTCCTTCCTATCACTGTCGCTTTCCGATCACATTAATAATTACTATTTAATATCTTATTCTTCATTCTCTTCTTTGATAATACTTATTTTAAATTGTAAGATGAAGTATATTTAAATGTATGATAATTGATATCTTAGTTCAAGAAAGATCTTTACTGATAATTGATACATTTCCTAAATTTTGATTAAATGTTGCGTTATTTAAGGAACAAAAAAATGTAATAAAAATAAAATCTTAAAATGGCATTTGACTATTTTTAATATATGTATATAAATATATTTCTGCACTACATACATAGAGGATAACCAATTTAAAATAGTCACTTCATATAAATTAAAATCGTACCATCAATATATTATAAAGTAAGCTATTGCCATTGATATTATATATAAATTTCTATTGTCATGTTCTCATCCATTAAATTTATACATTTATGCTTCTCCTTTTGTAGTTATAAAATTGATATAAACATGTTATATTATCCTTATCTCTAAACGATTAACGCGCCTATATGTTGAGAATTTTTAATACCATCCATTAATAAACTTCTATCTATTACATTTACTGTCTCCCTTAAATCTTTTTTAATTCTATCTATCATTTTTTTTATATAATGTTTAATTAAAAACTTAACTCGTAAATAATATTTTAATGCACTTTGATATTCATTGAAAAACTTTTACTTTTTAGAATAAGGACACATAGTTATTGAAAATACTGGGTTTCTTCAAAACTATTTTTTTTTAAACTTCATTTGACTTTACTTATTCTTATTTTAACATATAAATTATTCTCTTAAATATGTCTGTTTTCTCTGACAGATCATCAAATAGAAGATATCCAAGACAAAATATAAGAAGTTCAAGAAGTCAGGGAAGATCATATGATCACGATGATTCAGAGAGATCTTTTCTTGTCTCTAAATTTTCTGCTTTAAATTCAGAGGTATCATTACCTTTTTAGTTTCATAAAAATAATAAAAAAAATTTTTAGGGACCAACAATTGATGTTGAACAAAGAGATCAATGGGGTGATAATACAACAGTGATGACAGGAAATACTTCAGAACATTCTTATGTTATTAAGTCAAATGAATATTACTCACAACCACCATCAAAAACTCCAACAAAATGGTGCTCGAGAATAACATGGCTAGGTACAGCATCACTCTTATCAATTTTTGCAATTTTTTCACCTATTATTATGATTATCCTCCCATACTCATTTAGTTACATGGAAATTGATAATTCTCCCAATTTAGAATGTGAAATTGATTGCCAAGGGACATTAATAACATTGTTTGTTAAAGTAACTCTCCTAATTTTAGCTTTAGCGGCAATATTTTGGAGAAAACGAAATTCAAACCTTCCAAGAATCTATGTTGCCAGAACCTCTCTTGCAATGTGTGTGGTATTTATTCTTATCTCCTTTTGGCTTTTCTTTGTTGTTCGTGTTATCTTAGACAAAGAATCAAATTATAAATTTATCGTTAGTTTTTCCTTATCATGTTTGGATTGTTTACTTTACATTCATTATGTCGCTGTCTTGTGGTTAATTATTAGAAAGGTAAAACATGAATATATGGTAACAATTACAAGAGATCCTGATGGTGAATCGAAAACATTTGTTATTGGAAGAATGACAATACAAGAAGCAAGTGAAGAAATTATAAAATTTTATCTTTCCAATTTTCCATCATATAATCCACATTTTGATAAACAATTAAGGGAAGTTGGTCGTTTTAAAACTCCTGGCCCAGCAGCTAGTTCGGGATTTAAAGTATATAATATTGATGGAAATGGTGATGTCGGTCTTGGGATACCTGAAGCTAATGCTCATGCTATTATTGAAGCTGCTGCTAGAAGGAGGAATGGAAGTTATAGTGAAATGCTCCATGAAGAAGTAGAAATTGAGAGGAGAATAAAAAAGAGAAAAATTAAATTAATCTGTTCAACAGAGGAAGCCTTTTCAGGTGTCCGTTTTGCTGCTAGTATAACACAGCCAAACATGAAAGGTGAACAAATGAGTACACATGATGCTGCAAAAACAGTATTTTCCATTATAGCAAGACCACTGAATAAATATCTTCGTCTCATGCGCCGTCAACCCCAACATCGCGGTGGTGATGATATTGTAAGGTATATTGAAAAATGTTTAATATTAAATTTGGGTCCAAGAACGTTCTTACAAAAGTTTTTTAATCCAATTATCAAAAATAAAAATGCTGTATCTAAATGGTCAATTGTTTGTAGTGAATGTGTATCAAACGGAATAGATAATGATTTACTTTTTGTTATTAAGAGCCATTCAAATGATATTGACGCTGGAGTTCAACTTCTATGTGAAATATCAAAATTACCTTTTTTAAACATTACTGAACAATCCGCAAAAAAATGCAAACTTGAGAATCAGAAATACAAGACAGCTGTTCATATAGTTTGAAATGTTAGTAAAAGATAGTAATAATTTTACAATTTTTCCCCACTCCGGGTCTTTATAAATATAATACATATTTATCATTTTTCAAAATTCAACGATGTTTTCGAAACATAACAATATTTCTGTAATTGATGGCTTCTTCAACAACTCAATTCTATTGTTCAATCGTTTTACAGTATATAACTTTTTTTTAAATTATAGTTAAACTTACGTCAAATTGTGAAAAATGTTCTTGTGTATGTGAAAATGTAGTTAATCTTACTAAATACTATATATTTGATTATTCATATACCATAATAATGGTTAAAAAATAAATTACCAGTCGTAAAAATAATTTTAATATTTAATCATTTGTAAGAAGTTACTAAAACAGTTTCCTACAGTAACTGTAGAATTTAGAAATATATATGTACACATATATATTTGAAATCTTCAAAAAAAAAAGTTTAATTTAATTTTTATCATTCCACAAAATCAAATTACACGTTTTAAATTTTTTTTACTATGATAATATCATCTTATCACAAGTGAATAATTTATAAAATTATCGATAAAATTACATGTACAAATGCATTTTTTATTTAATAATAAACTTTACATAAAATATAATGTTCAATAAATGTATGTAAAAATTTTTTATACAAAATGGTAAGTTTAAAAAATTTTAATTAATCTTTATTTACAAAAGGATATTGGGAAATGTTACAAAATACATATCCTATATTCAACTATAAATTGCTACACACTTATTTACATTAAATATTTGTTTTATATTCTTATTCATTTTTCAAAAATAAAATTTTCATTTTTTGCTACAGTAATTAGAGCATTCTTATTATTTATAAATATATGTTTATTCAATCTTCACAATAGTCCCTTCTTTGCATCCTTTATAGGTAACTTTTTGACCAAATTTGGTATAGTAAGTAACATGACATTTTGTTTTATGACCGGTGTGCTAAAAAATGTAAATGATTAATTATATATACGTATTTTTGCTTACTTCATCAAATATTTGACACGTTTTGTATCCTGGAATGTAAACATGAAGTGTTACAGCTGGTTTAGAGTTACTAAGATTTTCCATTCTATGGAGACCAATTTCATCACACATATACGTTACTTCATTAATAGAATATGTATCTTTTCCAATCTCAATCATCTCCTCTTCATCATTTTGAGCTTTTGGCCATTTATATCTTGTTTCAGTTAACTCTCCACCAAGAACTTTTACAAAGCAATCATTCTCCGTATGATCATGAATTGGACTAGCTATTCCTTCAGGCCAAACAAGAATCATTGCATTATATTTTCCATTTCCAGTATCTACTAAATTTCTGGTATATCTGTAAAAATAATAATGATAAATTATTGGATATTAACATACTTGTGTGGATCATAAAAATAAAATTTTTCCCAATCTTCTTTTCTGCTTTTGTAAGATGCTAGAATTTTACGAATAGAGTCAATTGAATATTGATCTTTGTCAAATTCAGACCTCATTTTTTTTAACATGTCGTCCATTTTTAGATTGCCTTGTATTATTTAATAAAAAATTAATTTGTAAACTAAAGTAATATAAAATTACATTAAATGCATAAAAAATATTTATTCAATAATTATGTTGATATAAAATTCAAAAAATGGAATGATTAAATAAGAAGTAGAGTATAGTTATATTATTCCTATCTTTTATAAAATATTTTATAATCCAATTAAAGATAACAAAAATTAGTTTAGTGAACCTATTAAAAGTAATTATCATAAAATTTAGAATACTATATTATTTTAAACTTTATAATACCCTACAAATTTGGATGAAATTAATTTGACAAACTACATTTTATAACTATAATTTGCGCATCACACAATCTAATTGATAAAAGTTAGAAAATTTTACCATAAATCAAAATTTCTAATTATTTATTAATATATTATCATATAAATATAATCTAAAACATACAAACGATTGTTATATCTTATACATAACCACCTCATAAAAACAATCTCGTAAGAGGAAGTGTGATGATAGTTTATGGAGAGATCAAAATATACTCTTTAATTGACTAACATTTAACATTCCTTCATTATGATTATTCAAACACAATAAAATAATACGTATATATAGTAAAACGAATTGTTTTTATTAGTTTATGATAAGCATTTCAATGAAAAGATAACAAATTAATACTTCTGCCCATGTGTTATTTTCAACTTAGAGGCATCAGTTTTCATTTTCTCCTTAAATTCTTTTCATATGTTCCACCCATTAAATTATCATTTATGGTTAAAAATAGAAATAATCACGTATTAATATATTTCAAGAGTGTGATACATTTTTAAATATAAAGCATTATAAAATAACTAATGTTAATTAATTAAGAAAATTGGTAAAGAAATAAAATTTTAAAAAGGTATGTTATTTTTTAGTATATATAATTATACTATTGAAAAATTACAGTTGATCTGTATGTATGATCAATTTATGCATAGTTTTATCTAAGTACATAAGATGATGTAAAAACTTTTAACAAACAAAACAGTTAAACTCCTTTTTTATCAATAATTAAAGCATTTTGTAAAATTTATATATATTTTTTTATCACATGTTACAATATATTATTTTATTAGGGGGATGGTATATCAATGTTGTCGAAAATAATTATTATATTCTTTATTTGCTAAGAAAATTTTTTTATTTAATATATTTGTTTGTAATTAGTAAAAAATTTTTGTATCAAAAAATGTTTCTGATTATACAAAACCTTAGATTAGTTTGAAAAGAAGATAAATTACTTAATTTTTTCAAAAAGACAGATTTGTCATTCTAATTACAGTATTGAGAAGTGTTTTGAAAATGAATTAAAAAGGAAACTTGATTTTATGAAAAAATAACGCAACGAAACTTCTAGATTACCATTTGGAAATTAAAATATTGACATAATTATTAACTGGCTATAAAAAAACCTTTTTTTAAAATCATCGATATGAAATTTTATTCTTTTGAAGTAAAATTATTGTTTAGAAGTGTTTAAAAATATAGTTCTTTTTTAATCATCCTCAAACAATAACTTTTTCTTGTCGAAATATAAAAATTATACAAAAGCAAATATTTTACATTTTTTTCAATAAGACTTTATTGACATTCTCCTTATTATTACTTTAATTTGAGAAGATTATTACTCCTACTAATCTCGGAACCAAGAGTTATTGTTAGGTATACTTATAATGAAAATTAAAGAATAATTATTAATTCTTTTTCTCCACAAAAAACAATACATCAAAATGTTTTATATTTCAATGAAAAACACAAAATTGATTAAATAATTTTAAATTGCCATTTATAAGTACTTTGTCTTTAGAAATTACAAATGATTAATATATAACAAATCAAAAATGTATACGTCATCAAAACAAATGTTTTATTAAAACATGATTGTAAGATTTATAAAATTGCACGTACTATCAAAATCATCTATTCCTCTCTTAACTCCCTCCAATCTTGAGAAGATGCCAGTTAAATATTTAAAAAAATGTATATCCTTCTTATTATATATGATAAACGCTTCTTAAAATTACTTGTTTTATCATTACATATATTAAAGTGTCTACATTCATATTTTTAAAAATTGATCAAATAGTTGTATGGAAAAATATTTTTAAAACACTTTAAATCTTTTTACATTATCTAAAGAATGTGATGTAAAAATTATAAATTGTCTATACCCTCATTTTCAAATAACTTCGTTAAAAAATTATTATTAAATATATGTTAATTTTTAAAATTTTTTATATTCACTTTATTTGATACGGTAAATAAGTTTTACTTAAAAAATTATAAAATAAATGTTATTGAAAAGGCTAATTACATTAGTTATTCATTATTATTACTAATTCACGAAATTAAAATTTATTTACACTTGATATCACTAACATCTGTAATGCTTCTTGTTTTATAAAAAAAGATATTTTATAAAAGAATATGCTCAAAGAACACCTTTATAATATATTACACTAACTAAAATGCAAATAATTTTCTAGTTTCTAAACTTTTTTATAATTAGATGTTCTTTGATTTTTAATTGACATCATTTCTTGTTTTGACAAATCTTAAAAATTTTGAATTAAAATATTGTTTCAATCAAAAGAAATATAAAAAATAACATATTTTGACAAATTGATGTGCCGTTCCGTTTTATCATATTAATTTTAAAGATTATTGGAATATAGTCTTTCTATTTTGACGTTTAAAATAATTTTTTCACCACTTTAATATGTATATCAATAATTTAAATTTTTAACTTTATTTTATTAGTAAATTTTTCAAGTATCCATATATATAAAAAATATTATAATAACTAGAAATATAAAAATAAATTCTTATTACTTTTTAACATACATTCTTGAAAAATGTATACATTTGATTTTTTAAATTAGATTGTACTTAGCATTTACCTATTAATAAATCACCCTATTTTCCCTTAATACCCTTGAATTAAATGTTAAAGATAATTTTATAAAAAGTTAGAAATATCTTATCCTTTACTAATACCAGGAATATTAAACCTTTTTTTAACAAGATAATGATATACGGATATATTAATAAATTTATCCCTTATTTTTCTAGTACTAAACATACCTTGTCATAAAAATATTATTTATAAATTTTTTTTCTTATTTTAGTGATTTAGAATAAGTATATTTTTTTCTTTTCTTGTTAATAAATTTTGTAATTTAATGTAAAACTTTCTTACAACATTACAACAACTATATGTTTTTTTTCATTTTTTCTGCCGAAACATAAATATATTTACATTTTCTTTTATATTAATGATCTATTACTATTAAAGTTTACAACTTTTTAATATAATTAACTTTTCCATTTTATCTTTTTATAACCATTCTCATGTTACTTTTTCAAAAAGCAGTCATTAAATAGAAATAAATAATACTATTAAATTTTCAAGTAATCAAAACCATCTTATCGTTTTGATATCACTGTTCACTATTTTCTACCATATTAATGCCTTTTTTATTTTACTTTAAAATTTTAATTTAATATTAAATACTTTTTTTGACAAATTTATAGCTTACATGTAAAATATTCTCTTTTACTATTATTATATCATCATCATTTGTTTTGTTTGGTATATAAAAATGTATATATAAGAAAGCGAGAGATGCAATATATTATATACAACTCATCAATTTGTAACATCTAATAAAGTCATTCTAATATTATGTCCCATAATTTATTTTTAATAAAAATTTTTATCACATAGTTATGTCACTTTTTTATATAGAAATAGATGATAATATTTAATTCAATATTTTAACATTTATATAATTTTTATGGACATATCTAAATCTTTATTTTAGTATATATTTTTTTTTCGCCAATGAGTAATTCTACTACATCTTCTAGAAAAATTAGCTCAAGTAAACTTGCTAGACAACTTTCTGTAAGTTTTAATATGACATTTATTTAAATATTTTATAGATGCCTGATGTTACTGCTGATTGTGATTATGGAGAGACTGCTAAAGCTGAAGGTCGTTATGTTTTTGAATGTGCTTGGGAAGTTGCTAATAAAGGTAAAAATTATATTTAGTGATAATGGTTAACTTTTTATAGTTGGTGGAATTTACACTGTATTGAGAACCAAAGCTTTTGTTAGTACTGCTGAACTCGGTGATCAATATTGTATGTTTGGACCATATTTTGAACAAAAAGTTAAATTTGAAGTAGAAGAGATGGAACCTGAAACCGGTGCTTTTAAGTATGCTCTTGACAAAATGACTGAATGGGGTTTTAAAGTTGTATATGGTCGCTGGTTAATTGATGGTTACCCAAAAGTTGTACTCTTTGACATTGGTTCGGGTGCCTGGAAACTTGATCAGTGGAAACATGAATTATGGGAGAAAGCTCGAATTGGTGTACCATATGAAGATAGAGAATCAAATGATATCATAATTTTTGGGTTTATGGTAGCGATTTTTTTAAAAACATTCGTTGAATGGTACGACGACCCAGAACTGTTAGCTGTTGCTCATTTCCACGAATGGCAAGCTGGAGTAGGATTAATCATGTCAAGATTATGGAAAATTAATATATCAACAATTTTTACAACTCATGCAACATTATTAGGTCGTCATTTATGTGCTGCAGGAGCAGATTTATACAACAATATTGCTAACTTTAATTGTGATTATGAAGCTGGTAGTAAACAAATTTATCACAGATATTGTTTAGAACGTTGTGGAACTAACTTAGCACATGTCTTTACAACTGTCTCAGATATAACTGGTTTAGAAGCTGAATATTTACTAAAAAGAAAACCAGATCTTTTAACTCCAAATGGATTAAATGTTGTTAAATTTGCAGCTCTCCATGAGTTTCAAAATCTACATGCTTTGGCAAAAGAAAAAATTCATGATTTCATTAGAGGACACTTTTATGGTCATCTTAATTTTAATCTTGATAAAACAATATATTTATTCACTGCTGGAAGGTATGAATTTACAAATAAAGGTGGAGATTTCTTTATTGAAGCTTTAGCTAAATTAAATTGGATGCTAAAAACTTCTGATGATCCAAAAGTTAAAGATATGACTGTTATAGCATTTATTATCTATCCAGCGCCAGCTAATTCCTTTAATGTTGAATCTTTAAAAGGACAAGCTGTATGTAAGCAATTGAAGGATAGTGTCGCAAGAATAAAAGAAACAATGGCGTCAAGATTATTTGAACATTGCTCCAAAGGTGAGATACCTGATATGAATGATCTTTTGACCAATGAGGAAGCAGTACAACTTAAAAGGTGTGTATTATCCGCAAGACGTGAAACACTTCCACCAATATGCACACATAATATGGTCAATGATCATTTAGATCCTGTATTAAATGCTTTTAGAAGATGTCAATTGTACAACAAACCTGATGATAGAGTTAAGGTAATCTTTCATCCTGAATTTTTAAGCTCTGTCTCACCATTAATTGGACTAGACTATGAGGAGTTTGTGAGAGGATGTCATCTAGGTGTCTTTCCATCTTATTACGAGCCATGGGGATACACGCCAGCAGAGTGTACTGTCATGGGAGTTCCATCTGTCACAACAAATCTCTCTGGATTTGGATGCTTTGTTGAAGAAAATGTTCCGGATCATAATCAGTATGGTATTTATGTTATTGATAGAAGATTTAAAAACTTTAATGAATCAATTGAACAACTCGCTAATGTTTTATTTGATTTTACAAAATTATCAAGGAGACAAAGAGTTATTCTTCGTAATCGTACTGAAAGAATTAGTGATTATTTTGATTGGAAAAATTTAGGAGTTGTAAGTTTATTTTTTGTTTGTTGTTTTCACAACAATCATTTTTCCATATCAACCATTTTTCTTCTTTTTAGTTTTATCAACGTGCTCGTTATCTAGCATTACAAAAAACACATCCAAATCTAGAAGTTGTTATCTCTGAAAATCTTAAGAAAATGCCAAAGCCACTTTCTGCTCCAAGCACCCCCTCTCATTCACGTCATGTTTCTCCTCATGGTAGTGATAATGAGGATTCTGATACAGCTGAACAAGAGGAACATGAAAATAAAATCTGGAGTAATGAAAGATAAAATAAAAATGCATTAATTTTTAGGAAACAAATATCAATAACTAAAGATTAATTTTTGATAAAATAATTTTTTTATAAATCATATAATTGTCCCATTACTAAAATCCGTATATACCTTGCGATGAATTATTAATAAATTATCTAATAAAATATTTACTAATATTTTTTAAAACACATTTTATTAAAATAAAAAAATCAACATTATTATTATTATTATTTTATACATAATACGTATTCATAAAAGCTATACAATTACAAAAAATACATTATTCTAAGATAAATAAAATAAAAAACAAAAATTATTTGTTTTTTTTATTTTCATACTTGGTATTTTTCGACTATATAATAACAAAAAATGAAAGAAAAATTTTTTAAAAGCTTTTGAAATGTTTGTTATTATAAATATAAAAATAGTAGCTTCTATGATCTTATATTTCTTTCTATACTTTTAATATATATTGATATTTTATAAGTCCTTATTATCTGATAATTCAAATTAGATGACCAGCACCTCTCGAAGAAGCAATTCTTTAAATGTAATAGTCCATTACAATTTATATCCGGTGACTTACTGGGTCATTTGCATCTCCCATAGTATATTGTGGGGCATTTTGTATATGTAATGCAATAGTATCCCTTATTTTATATAACTTCATACCATCATTCTGCCATACTCATGTATATATATATATGTTCATAAAAATAAATTTATTAATGTCATTAATAATTTGTCGACACACTTTATTCCTATAAATATGTTAGTTAACGATTTCTTTGTTATCCAAAGGTAAATAGCTTTCTTGAGTATTTGAAAACAAATCTTCAATGAAGAGAGAAAGTTCTCTTAAACTATCATATAATAGTGGAGTATTCTAGTTTATCTTTTTAATTAATAGTAAAAAATTTGCATAATTACTATTTTTTAAAATATAAAATTCTTTCTTGTGATAAAGCTGACATAGAATAGATGAATTTATTATCTCATTCCATATAATATTTTAATGGTTTATTTATAAATAAGACAATTTTGTCCAGAATTTTCTACTTTTCAATATGGTTGATCTATTCCTGAGATATATCCAATTTTCAAATTTTATTTCTCTTGTATATTTTGACTTTATTAATCTTTAAATTACTTTATTTTTCTTTCAAACGAAATTCAATTTGTTTTTAAAGTATAGTATACATTATATTTTCTCGTCTATGGAAAATTTCTGAATAAGTAGTATTTAATAATTTTCTTATATTTCTAATTTATAAACTTATCAATTTTTTAGTTTTAGTGAATTTTTTCGTACTTTCCGGATGGTAAATGTTGTTTTAATAATTTATAAATAAAAATATTAAAATGCTTCCTTGTAATATATTTAAAAAAATTCTGGGAGTATCTTTAACATTTATTTTTTTTATTCCCAAGTTAGATTTCTATTTCTTGAATAACGTTATTACACTTTAATGAAAATCTTTAAGTTGACAAGACATTACTATTTTTTGTGATTTTTGTTACGATTTTTTTTATTCATTTAAGGAAAAATATTACCTAATAACGTTTATTTATTATTAATTTTTTTACTCTCTGTTAAATTATTCAATATTTAAATGAACTTAGAAGTATATTTGAATAATAACAGCTTGTTGAAAGGGGGAGATATTTTGTACATATTATATTTATCAGATAAGTATTTTTATAATTTCTTATGTCTTGTTCATTTTATGCATTCTTTATTATTCTAGATTCTTATTTCTAATGCCTATTTTAACTTTTTTTTTGTTATCACAGTTTGAAGTATATTTACTTTACCAATTAATAACTATTAAATTAAATATCTAAACAAAATTTTGTTTTTTATGTATCCTTCACAAAAACTTTAAGATACAAATTTAATGGATGTGTTATGGTAAATAACAATATTCATATACACTGGGCTCTATAGATATAATATTTTTTACACGCTTTTTTTCAATAATCATATAGTGCACCAATTTAACCGTAACATTAGTATAAATATGTTAACGAATATTCTTCTAACATCTTCTTAAATATTTTTCACCAAATTAAAGGAAACTTTTTTTATTAAATTATTTTTTTATTCTATTAAACAGAACTTTTATTATTAGAAACTGTATATTAAGTATATTTATAGAATTATGCATTATAACACTTTTATTGCCCTTTATTTTAATCTTTTTCCTCCCCAAAACAATAATTTCTCTTTTTATTAACTTTTTTATTTTTAATTTTAAAGATATATTGTTATCAAAAAATGTATGTATAAAATAAAATCTTTATGGTTTTTTGGTCTTCTTCTAATATGAGATTGTATTCAAATTTTGTTGATAAGATTTAGTTTGTATTTTGAAATGTATACCCTTAAGTAAATTAACTGATTAAAATAAAGTATTATAGAGAGACTTCCTGAGGAAGTTAATGTTTGCAAAACTTCTAACTAGATAATCTCCTATTCTTAAGAATCAGATTTTTTGTCAACCATAAACTAGTTTACATTTTCGTAGGTGTTAAGGACTTTAGAAAAAAGAATATAATAACAAGCTGTTAATTGATATAATAATTGGTCTTGAATACCTAATTATACAATACTATCACTTTTAATATATTTTTTTCTCACTCATCACCATACATTTGCCAACTTTCACATATCTTTTATTTATTATTACCGTACTATTTAACCTATAAATAAAGTCAAATTATATTGATGAGTGGTGGAATAAATTCAAACAAATTATATATTTCTAATTTTCCTAACCATATTCTAAAATAATATTCATTTTTTTATCTTCTAAATAATATCTATCATTTTATTTGACAAAACTTTCTTTAAAAAACATTATAAAAGATTAATGAATGGTTTTTTTTAAATTTATCAAAAATGACATTACCACCTTTTTCATATTTTCCACTTATTATTACAATTTTTTACAATTATTTTATTTGTTATTATTAAATATAACCACAGAAATTTTTATATATTTTGTTAGAGTAAAAATGCTTTCCTTAATATTACTCTATTATTTATGTTACTTCTATAATTTTTTTTTTAAATTCTTTCATTTTTACTACAAATTATAATAATTCGATGCTTCATCAATGAATACACAAAATTTTTTTATAATGTCTTGTCAAATAAAACCTATATCTTATACGAGGAGGAAAAATTTTTAAGTACCATTATTTAATGATACTTTTTCAATTGTTTTATATCATTCAATATCTCATCACTAAATACTGTTTTTCAGATACATTTATATATTTGAAATTGTTATTTTAAGTGGTTTTTAACAATAAAGTTAATTGTTTAATATTTTTAGTTTCATTAAAATAATATAATGAATATTTTTATTTAAACCAAAATTTACCTGATATATAATGATAAAACATAAAAATATATATATAATGTTGTAAAAAAATATTTAAAATTTCTTTTTTACTCGCACAATATACATCACACAGTAAGACCAAAGAATGAATAATATTTAGTTTACCTATTTATATATATTACTTCCTTATGATTGATTAATTAATTTTAAATCACACAACAATAAAGCCGTTTTTATAATTATCAGCTACTTTTTTCACACTATCTTTTATTATAAAGCCACAAAATATTTATTTTTAATTATTTCGTCGTTTCAATAATAAATAAAAAAACTTGTACAATTTGCTATTTATCAGTATGACAAATATAATTTAAGAAAAATATTATAAGATTACATTAGATTTTTTTGGATACCTAAATATTATACAAGCACAACAAAATATTATTATTTACATTAAAATATAATACTGTTATAGTAATTTCTTTTATGTATATATTTTTTATTTGTATTTCTCATTATTTACGTATAAGAATTAAATAAAATAAAAAGGCAGGTTCGGAAATAAATTAATATAGTTATGGAAAATTTTATGAATCATTTGAATTATGATAGAATAGGAAGAATGATAAAAATTATAAATTTGATGGGTATTGTTTGGGGGAAATTAAATTTATGACATAAACTCTGTAGAAAAATACACATTTAATAATGCCATATGACTCTTTATAATAAATTTTATATCCGTGTGCCTTTATCTATTCCATAGGTTCCTTATCAAAATGAATTGCTTTTATTTAAGAAAATAAAGAAACAACTATCGTCAATTTCATGTGCATGGACATCCGAGTTATTAAAATAAATGATTTTTATTATTACTATGTATATATTTTACTTTAAAAAATTAATATATTATTACACTTTATTATCCCCAACAAAGTCCACTATCAAATTTGTTATCCCTTCTTTTTTATCAGTAAAGAAAATTGATAATTTGGTAAAGTTATTACTAACATTTCTAGGAAACATAAAATTAAAGTAATAATCTTGTATGACGCGTTACAACCCCAAATATATACAACCTATTCACTACTAATTTTAATAAAACACATTAACTGATTATTATGTAAATTTGTTGAATAAACAAAATTTGTAACTTTTGATTTCTCCTGAGACTTCTCATTAAAAATATAAATATAAAATTACTGAGAAAATACAAAGAATAATAAAACATATAGTCTTTTATTTATTTTTTTATCAAATATAATTAAATAAAGAAGTTAATAAAAAATTAATGATCTTTTTAATAATCTTACCAAAACAAATATCTCCACCTCTATTTTAAAAAATTTATTATATCATTATTTTATAAGATCACTTAAAACATCTTTTTATATCTAAAAAATTTTATTATCATATTATATTTGATGTTTAGCTAATGAAGAGATGGCTTTTTCAATCTAATCAACAATGTACATTGGCATTTTTAATAAAAGTTATACATAAATATATATATATATATATCTTTATTCATTTATAACCCCAAAAATGAAGACGTACCTTATCAAGTTACCATGATAAATTTTTGACGACCATCTCTTTTTATATTTTATGCGACTTTTCATCAGCCGATTGTTTAATTCAAACACTAACAACTGTCTTTTTATCTCCCATGTTAAAACAATTATTTATTTTTTTTATTCTCTCCTATTACACATAATATATCATTATCAAAAATGTTTTTTCATGAAACTTATTAGAATTTAATATTATTTATTTTGCTTTTTCAGAATGAATACGGAATGGGGTGTTTACCTCATTATAATAATATATTTTAAATTGGCATTATGCGGTTTAATTGGAAACATATGGGTTTTGTATACTGTTACGAAGCAACTATTAGGCCATAAAAAGTTATCATCAACATCTCATAATTACCGTTGGATATCATCATCTATTCCTTCACAATCATCTGCTTCAATTTATCTACTTACTTTATCTGTTGTAGATTTGATATCATTATTATGTGTACCAATGCTTGCAAATGACATATTAAATAATATGTGGCCATATGGAGGAATTTTATGTAAAATTTTTTATGCATGTGAGGGAGCCAATAAATCATTATCTCCATTACTATTAACAGCTCTTAGTGTTGATCGGTACATAGCAGTTTGTCGTCCGAATCTTGCTTGGTTAAGGCAAATAAAACATTCATTGGGGATCGTTTTTATATGTTTTATAATATCACTTATCTTTATACTTCAAGTTACATGGAGATCTAAAGTTACAGAGATGATTGATTATAATGGTAAGGAACATTTAAAATGTACAGTTAGAATGACAGAAGCATTTGATGTTTATCATGCTATAAGTTGCTACATTTTACCTTTATTAGTTATTCTTGGAGTTTATATAGCTATACTAAATCGTCTATATCATCATACACGATATAGTACTGTTGGAAAGAGAACATCAATTAATTTAAGTAGAGTTGTACGTTGTTCTGTAATGGTTGTAGCATTTTATTTTATCTGTTGGACCCCTTACTGGACTTTACGTATGCACGCGCTAATAACAGGAGGTTAGTTTTTTTTAAAAAAAAATATTATAATATCAAATTACTGTGTTTGCGGAGTCATCAGTAAACATAACTAATGCAATTGATATTTCAAATATTCATTATTTTGCCATCTCCAATTGTTAAATCATTTTTTCGTCACTTACTATATAGTATCTTTGTTAGTGGACAAAAATGTTTATCAAAAAATGATGAAGAATTGTGTTTGAGGATAAGGGGGAAAAATAGTAAATAGGATTTAATTTTACTCTCCTCCGAAACATTTTTATCATATTTCTCATATATTATTATGACAGTTAAAAAACAATGTTGATTAAAGATTTAGAAAAAGAGATTACTAGAAGTATAATGTAGTTTTTTTTTGTTTTAAATTTTTAATGAAATTATCAGATTACATCATAACATGACTGAACAATAATATAACACTATGTTATATTTTATAAATAATTTAAAGAAAAATCTGGGCAAAATGAAATATAATATTCTCATTTTCATAAACTTTCAATATTTTTATTACCAATGTATGCTTAATATATGATAAATTATAAAAAACAAGCTTATGAATTATAAGTTTAAAGTAATCTCGTTGCGGTTATAACAAAAAAAAAGAATTATTAAATTGAAGGATAATCTTTTGTATTAAGAATATTATAAACAATGACATAAGGTATCCTTTTATGTGGGTGTCTTATTAAATAAAGAAACTTTCAATCATTATAAGTAAACAAAAAAGTGGTATTCTACTATTCTCACATTTTTAATAAATTTTTTTAATTTCCAATTCTTATACGTGGTTGTTTTAGATTCAAGACAATATGCGAATGCCAATAAAACTATTGAGGGTCTAACAAATGGTAACAAAATTTCTACTCATGAAGATGATGTACTTTTAGCAAATAATTTATCTTTCACATCATCCTTTATCAATAAAGAGAGTTTATTTAAAGATAAAGTTATTTCAGTTATTCAAACAACATTAAAGACATCCCTCAAGAAGGATGAAGATATATCAATGTCTCAGACAGGAAGTATTTCTGATTTTTTCGAAATTTTCTTTTTATATCTTCTTCATGCTTTACCATACACACAATCATCCTTTAATTGGTTATTTTATGCATTTTTAAATCAAAACTTACGTAATCCTGGAAAAAAAAATGACCAGCGTCAAGTTTTACCAAATTCAGGAGTTAATAATCAAAATAATCCCAATGATAGTTACCCATCAGTTCTCGTGGTTTGGAAAAATTTTTCATCAAACATAACCAGTAATATATTTAATTCACCTAGGCATAAGAAACATGGTAATTTACAACAATCATCAATAAAGTGTGAAACATATAATCTTTCTCCAGATATGTAAGTTTATGTAAATATTATTAATAAAATAGTTCAAAAATAATTATAGGTGTACTATAGAACGTGACAATAATTATAATTGTAAAGAAGATTGTTCTATTAATAATCATTTGGATGTTCACAAACCTTTCTTAAAAAAAACGTCATTAATGGTATCAAAGTAAATGCATATCAACATTTTACATAAAATATCGTAAAAATTATCAATACTTTAACCATAAAAGTAACTACTGATGGGTAAATCTTTTTTATTGGAAAACCAATTGATCTCTATTTAGAAGAAGTATTTTTACAGTAATTTTCTATTTCTTCTTTGCAAATTATTATGTTTTTTATGTAATATGAATGTATTAGATTGTTCAAAAATAAATATAAATTTAAAACTAAATTAGCTAACTTAAAACTTTTAATGTTGACAAAAATAAATATATTTATTTATGACATAAACCACTAGATTCATCAGTAATTATAAATCTGATGATTCGTGATTCGATTTCGTCTGAGAAGAAGCTAACTTTTTTAGACTTAAGACTACAGATTCCACGCCATTTGAGTTAGCTGGGTACTGTTTTCTACTGAATACTTTTAATCATCAAATAAATTTTAATATGAAGATGCTGTATTTGAATAGTATGATAGATAAAAAAGAATTTCAAATGTAAGAACATAATAACATTTTTCTAAGAGCTTAATTTTGGCTTATAGTCGTTATAACCTTTTTGAGTTACTTCTCATCGTAGTTGGATTAGATGAGTATCTTTAATATTAAGATTATGTTTTTCCAGCCAAATCTATTATACTGATTGCTTACAATATCTACATAAACTAAGATTTTTCAAATGTATTACTAAAACTCTTCCGACAACTTGAGATACAATATTCCAAAGTTTTAACTCACATAAGAGACGATTTGAAAATTATTTATAAATATGATTCCTTTTTAGAATAGAAATAAGCTTTAAAAAGGAATATTTAAAACAAATTGATAACGAATGTAGTACTAAATTTCCTTTACAAGATGGCATATTCCTTAAGCCAAAATACAAATATATGTTAATTACAGACATTAAAAAGTGCACTTTTAAAACGGAAATTTATTTCTGAACAGTTTAATATATAAAAATATAATAATCATGTTCTAATTGATCCTTTCTTAATTATAATAGAAGAGAATGCGTACAAATTTTTATTGATAATCCTTATATTTCTTATTTTCTTAATTAATGAAATTTATCTTTAAATGATAATGATAATTGTTAATAAAAGGCTAATCATTGAAATGTATCGAGACGTAGACGAGTTGCAAAAATTTCCATCACAATAACAAACAGTTGATTTTATAACCTATAAATACGTAAATCAAAACTTGCTATAAAAAACATACTTCATTTGCTGTTATGGAGGATGTTAGTGATAGTGGAAACTCTGTATCCGTTTTAATACATGTATTCTTTATATACGGATTTACATTAGAGCATCGTCTTTCTTCAAATTTAGCTTCTGAAACAGGGGAACGTTAGAGCGATTATTATATAAATTTACCTCCATAATGACCAGAAACCTTAACGCAATAAGTTCCAGTACATGTTGAACCTGAATTTGGTTTACATTTTCCATTTCCATATAGATTATTGCAAGAATAACATGTATTTTCTATAACAAAAAAAAGAATTTCATCTTCTTATTGAAAAGAAGTATTTTAAACTTACGTCCTGGAGGAGTTAGACTTTTACAAATTTTATTAAAGTCTTTTACCTTAAAATCATTGTTACATTCATCTCTATTTTTACAATATCTCAAATAGAATTTATCTTTTTCTGGAGTTTTTTCTTCACTTTCTAAACAATATTCACCATCATCATCAAGTTTACTTTTTTGCGTCATTTATTACAGTATCATTAAAAAAATCATCCATACATCCTCTGACGATGTAAAAACTTGAATTACTATTAACAAGCATACTAAAACAAATTGATTGACAATTAGGTTCTATATTTGGACTATTAGTTCTATCACATTCAGAATCAAAAAAATCTTTGGTATTTTTTGGGTACACTAATGTTGTAGCGGACCAATTAACTTCCAATTCTTTTGACGCACATGAAGTACACTTGATTAGTTGACAAAAAATTATCTCAGATGATAATTTCAATAGAAAAAACATAAAAAATGCCTTATTATGACTCATTTCTACAGTCGTATGGATAAATTATAAATAGTAATGAGAAATAATTTAAATTTTTCCTTATTTATATTCATATTAATGCCACACATACCTTTGAGTCAATAATTACTCAATACCAAATTCAAATATATTTATCCTTAAAAATAAATTTTTTTAATCTTTCTAAATACTTGAATGATGCCTTATATCATTTTACTACTCTTTTTATTGCTATTTTATATTGTTAAATAAATCTATATCTGTTGCTAAAATATCAGCAGTAAATATGATTTCTTTTATTCATTTAGAAAAAATTATTAATCAAGTTCTTTTGATGATTATGCGTGCATATACTGAAGTTAATCTTTCTATGATTCATTATTATAAAATATTGAAGATAATATTTGTATAAAGTTTTTTTATTATTCAAATATTCGTGAAGGACGAGGAAAATAAAAAGAACTCTTGTGGAACATTTTAATGTTATATTTATTATCTATTTATTTTTTTAAACAATTTGATTTACTCCTATTTTTATAACCATTGTTTTTAAATTATACATAAATATTATTGCCCTATTGCGGTGGGGACAAAAAAATTAGATAAAGCTTTGCCTATCCATATTATTTGCATTTTTTATACCATCTTTTGAATAAACTTGACCATTTCCTCTTTTTTGCCTATAACTAATATTCTCAGTCATTCTATAATCTTTTGACGAAGTTTTTGGATAATTTATATTATGAAAATTTTGTTTTTGATAAAGATTAACATTATTTGTCATACCACCAATATATGGTACATTTTGCTGTTGATAAGAAGAATATCCTATTGATGACTGTCTTGATATTGTTATATTATCATCCATCTCTATACAAGTAACATTATTTGGTAATTTAATAACACGAGACTCATTACTTAATTCTTCTACATTATCATAGAAGCTAAGACGATTTGGTTCATTAATTGATAATGATGATGATGAATTTTTTGGTATTGTTGGTGTTCTCCTACCAATTAATGGACTTTCGGGATTAGTTTTACCATACTTAGTTAACTGTATTTTTTGATCTGGTTGAAAATGATAGTAAGGGTCTGGTGGATTTATATGACCTTTATGTAGTGCATTACTGGAAACATATTTACTATCAATTCTATCCTTTGGTACTCTAGTAATAGAAGTGGGTGAATAAGTATAATTTAATTTTTCTGACATGTTTGTGTATTTTGGTCCTTTATTCAGATAATTTGACGATTTTATATCTTTTCTATTAACACTACAATTCTGTCCCTCTTTCAATTGATTGAATAATTTTCTCTTACCAATAGTGGGTGATTTACTAGTTGTAGCTATAAATGAAAATTTTATATTTAAAAACAAAAAAATTAATATTTAAATTTAGTTTATTGCGTCAAAGGTTTGTTGGAAAGAAAAGACGATTAATAACATGAAAATGTATTATTGTTTGTTTAAAAATAAGATCTAGAGGATTATATTACATTATTTAAATATTATTACAAAGATGGAAAAGAATTTTCATCAATTAGTAAATTAAGGTTAAAAAGATATATAAATGTTTGGCGTGTATGTGGAACGTTTAAAACTTAGAAAGACTTACAATTACATCGAGACTTTTTTAAGCTACGTATTTCATCAACTTCACTTCTAATCTCATCTATGCTTCTATTCATTATTACACCAAAAGATTGTTGTGGTACCTCAATAGGATCATTCTCCCTTGGTGGTGGTGGTAAATGATCATTATTACTTTTTAACTTTTTATAATTTTTTTCTAAATTTATCATTGTCTCGTACATTGTATATCCAAAATCATCAGCTAATTTATCTTGTATATAATGTAGATAATCTTCAATGGAACATTTCCTTAATTTTTTTTGATGTAAATGTAATATTGTATATCCAATAACAATAAACATGCAACTTCCATTTAACAAAAAGATATCCCAAAATCTTAAAGCTAATGGAAACGGAACACGATCTAAGAAACATCCAAACCACCATTTTGTTAGATATATTGAAGGTATATCTTGAGCTTGTAAATGTTTATACAACTTAGGAAGATATTTTGCAACAATATTATTAAAATGCTTTTCATATCTCATTAAACTTGGGAAACCGATCTTGAAAAAGCCATGCATACCCCATTTTTTATTAGTTAATAGTGAATGCATGCACCAAAAAGAATCCTCTTCATCCATATACATTAAAAATAAAGCACCAATTTGACTCATTCCCTGACAATACCCAACTTCTGTATTAAACATGGCACATGCTGTAAGAAGGTTAAATAAACTCTTTTGCTTCAAATCATATCTTTTGCGAAATGCTAAATGATCTCGGTATGTCCGATTAATATCAAGATCAATTTGTTTTATATCTTTACATACTAATAGTGATTTTTCAAGTAACTCTTTATAATAATTCTTAGGATATTGTTCTTTCAAACTTTGACATTCTAATAAAACTCCCCATACAGTAGGGCGCATTTTATCGGGAATTCCTTTCCATATCCTTTCTTCCCATTTTTTGTGTTTTTTACCTTTCGTTTTTAACATTTTTAACCATTTATATTCCCTTTTTAATTCCAATTGTTTTTCATGTATTGTATCTTCAGTTTCAACTTTTTCGAGATCTTTATGCACAAAACCATACCTATCAGTCAATCTATATAAATTAAAATCAGGGTTTTCCCAATCATCAACTTTTCCTTCAGCATTACCGAAATACTTTGTTTTTATTTCTTCCCTTTCCATCAAATCTCTATATTCTGGTGATAATTCTTCCATTCCATCATCATCATTATCACTCTCATCACTACTATCTTCAAGTTTTTTATTTTGTGAATATACATGAACAATATCATCTTCTTCTTCACTATCACTATCAAGAATGTCAGTTTCTTTACCATTATCGTTACTAAATTCAAAATTACTACTAGGATTTACTATATTTAGTGATTTAAATTCATCTGCAAGCGACATTTTTTTTGACGACATTAATGTAGGTGGTATTTGTTTACCTGCATGTATTGTTCGAGGCGACTTGATATCATGAATTGTCATAAAGTCACCATTATGTTCTCTATTTTTTCTCTCTAAAATTTCTGCAGCATTCATCATGTTATTAACTTGTTTGTTTTCACTTAGCATTACTCCAGAATACTCTTTTGATGTCACAACAGAGTTACTTCTATCTTGCTTAATAGGAATAATAGTTGGGTTATTTGGAATATATCCTGAATAACTATGGGACATTTGATAACGTTCATTCTTTCCTAGACCATAGGGAGATGGGTAAATAGAATGTGGTGTAAAGTCATTTCTATTTCCCTTACTATCGGTAGAGAAGGTAGGATAGTGAATTACTTCAACAAAATTTGACTCTGCTGGAGGAGGTGGTGAAACCATATCCCTTCTTTTTTTTTCACCCGCGCTTTTGATTGGTAAATCGTTATGTTGAAACTATAGAAAAATAGTTTAAAAATATTATCACCTAAAGAGAGAAAAAGACTATAGAAAATAGAGCATTGAAAAGAAATAAAATATATAAACAATTGTCAACTTTATTTACAAATATTCTTATAAGGCTTTGGAGAGATGCTACTACAGTTGAAAATTATTGATCCTTTAAAATAAGATTAAGTATATGTAGTAAATGTATTATATAATTAGCTACGTATATATATATATATTATAAAAACATTACAAATAATTCATATTAAAATTGGTGTAGCTAAAGGTACAATAACAGTATAAATTTAATGGTATAGGAAGATGAAGTTAATAAGAAATAATATGTGTAAATGACAACTTTTTAATAGGTGTAAAAATTTTAAATGTAAGTATTAGTTGGATATGTTATATTGAAAAGTTTTATTCATTAATGTTGATTTATTCAATTTCTTTTTATAAAAATATTAAAAATTACAAGATGCTTTAAAATAAAAGTATTTATAACATGTCAAGACATAACTTCTAAAAAAAAGGAAATGGAATATCAATCATTTATAAATATCATTTATCTTTATACATTAAAATTCATGGAAACATTTATTATTAAATTCTTTGGAGAGAAGGAAATTGATATGTATCAATTGCTATATAATACACCTGATCAAATATAATAGAGTTATAGGATTTAATGTAATAATAATGAATTAAATACTAATGCACAAAAATACCATATATAATTATACATATATAGTTGAATAAATATAAATTTAAATAAAAAAGAAAAAGAGTGATTGTTACTCAGATGGACAAACTAATGAACGTGTTTGAGTAAACTTTTTACATTCATTCTTAAAGACACCAAATATGTTATTGGAAAGCACTTAAAATTAAAAAAGCATTTTCTTATATTGAGAAAATCCCTTGTTTGCTATGTTAATATTGTTTATAATTTTTTTGAGTTATTTTTAATAATCATTAAGGCAAAAAAAATTTGTTTTTATTTTAAAAAATTGATTTATAATTATACTTTGCATCTCCACGATATAACTCTAAAACAATAAAGAAAAGATCGTATAACTAACGTTTTAAAACGGAAAACTTTGTTATATTATTTTTAAAAAAGAGAGATTTTTTAACAAAAAATAAAAAATAGAAAACTTGAAACTTTATTAAGTATTTAAATTTTCCTGTATACTTAACAGACTTATCTTGTATTTGAAATTTTAAGCAAATTTATTGAAATGCAACCACAAAATAAAATATTGCGAATTTGTTTATTTTTTTACATAAACAAAATTAAATTCTATTAAAGAATAAAATTTGTGACAAAAATAATGATATCCAATGACAAAATACTTCAAATAGGTGTAATAACAATAATTCAAAACCCTAAACAAACTAAATAATATATTTTTTCAAAGTAATCTCTTAAAATAAATGTCTGTCATTAATGCATTCACTATGCATAAAATTTAAGAATGATTTATATAATTTTAATTTTATATAAGACTAGAGAAAAAAAAACAAAATTTGATGTATGTACATGAATATAATATAAATTAATTGAAAAACCTAATTAAAAAAATAGTTAACGCTTAAAAGATTTTTTAATATTTTCATTGTTTATTTTTGTTATTGGTAATGATAAAGAACTTTCAGAGGTTGTACTGGTACCGGAAATAGCAACTGATAAAGGGACAACCATATTTCCTTTTCCTCGACAACTTATCCTTTCAACAACATAAAATATTATTGGTATCACTATTAATCCCTGCAATAACGATAACAACACACACAATGTCATGGATTTAACGAATACTTCACCCATATATAGATTAACCCAAAGTAATGAAATCACACATGTTATTGTTGAGAATCCAGCTTGAAGTATTGGGAAAGCAACGGCGTGCATAGTGTGTTCAATTAGTTTTATGCTACAAGATCCAGGATTTTCTAAAGAAGCTTTATGATAATGAAAACATATATGTGCTGGCATGTCAACTGAAAAACCAATTGTCATGATGATTGTTGCCATCATTATTGGATCTAAATCAATACTCCACCAATTTAGATAACCAATAACTCCTAAACATATAAAAAAAATTGATGTTGAGGCAATAATAATCGATTGTATATCGTACAAGAACCAAAAAACAACAAAAGCCATAGACAGAAATGTTATTAATGAACTTTGTAGTGTTACTGATGGGATTGTATCAATCAAATCTATAACTGGCGAATCATCGTTATAAATTGAAACGTCAAACTCATTTTTGTACTTATCAGCTTTCTCTCTCCATTGTTTTAAAAGGTATCCTCTAAATGTGATATCACGTAGTTTGTCTCCTTCAAATCCAGTTGTAAAAAAAAAGCCACTTAAATCGTTAGTATTATTATTAAACTTTAAAAAACCATTCCAAAAGGTATATTCAGGCCATTTTAAAAATTCATCAAATTCATCCAAATTAAGATGTCCTTCCTCCTCACCTAATGCAATATTAAATTCAATAAAATCTCGTAAAAAGAACCTTGTTGATACTTTTCCCTTTGCATTATTCATTGTTTCGAAATCCTCAACCATATTTAGAAGTTTTTTTACCTGTGTTGGATTTGATAAATTACCAGGTTTACCAATAAATACCATTAATGGTGTCATTATTGGTATAACATATTCTGTTTTATAGTGATTTGCTTTAATAAGTTGCGAAGTTGGTAGGAAAAATTTTTCTGGACTAAGGTCAATATGTAGTTGGAATATTCCCTATAATTTTAATTAGTAATAATATAAAATTCTTTATATATGCTACATACCATTATCGATATTATAATAAAACCAATAAATAGAATAAGTAAACAAAATATCATTTTCCAGGTTGTAATTATGTTAATAAATATTTTAATCATATTTATTAAACTTTCTTTTGTTCTTTTCGATACTTCAGGTGACATATTCTTAAAATTAATACAATAATATTATTGACTTTTGAACTTACAAATTTCTTATGAATTCTATTGACAATTGTATAACTTTCATCATTTATCATGTTGGTAAATTCCTTTTCACATACAAATGTCATGACAGCAGAAAAAATTGTTAATTGATAGAAAGTATCTATTAATATGGCAAAACCATTGCCTATACAGAATAATTGAATTTCTGGGGGTGATGTAATACAACCAACAAAAAATGCTAATATATTTGTAAAAGCTGATAATAATATCGAGGGACCTGTTTCACAACTAACATACGATATACATTCTTCAATGTCTTTTTCATCTAATTTATTGCTTTTTAAATACTTTTGAGATACAAATCTTTGTTGGGCATGAATCATTAAAAATGAATCATCAACGCCTATTGCCAATATTAAGAATGGAGTTATTGCTAAAATTGGGCTAAAAGGAAAGCCTAGAAGAATCATTATTGAGAAAGTTGTGGCAGTTGACATTATTGGAACAGTACTTGCTGAGATTGTTAAAATAAATTTATAGATTGTAAATTGTCTATTTATGGCACTACTAATATATGTCGTTGCAATCGTAAAAATTGTCATTAAAATAAATCCAATACCCAAAAACGGTTCCATCGATTTTCCAGTCATTGTCATTTCTTTTTCAAGATATGACTGTGATATACCCATTGCAATAGTACTATTAGATTTAAATGAATCTTTTAAAAAACTTGATATTTTTATTTCATAATTTTTAACATCATCCAATGTCCAGGATGGTTTTCTTTCAGAACGCAACTGTAAAATAATCATTTTTGCAAATTCCATATTTGTTGAATCAGCTTCACTAACATTATTTTTTAATTGAACACCAAAGAAATTTTCTTGTATGCTAAAAAGATCTCCCAAATAGTTGTGTGACAGGATAAGATAAATTAACTCTTAAATCTTTACTTTTTTGACCACTTTCATTATCTCTCCATAATATTTGAAACCCATTGTAAAATTGTCTAATTCCCTCATTAATCTCACAAAAACCAGTACAAAATTGTGAGAATGTTAAATTTTTTCCTGTTTTAGATTCATTTAATGTAATATTATTTTGAAGGTAGTCTATAATCTTAACTGTATCTTTTAAGCATTCATCTCTCAACATCGTTCCATTATCTTTTGCCAAAACCATTATGAATATTGTTATACCTCTACCATTTTGATTAAAAAATTTCTCGTAAATTTCTATCTCTTTGATTGAACGGGCATCGGATGGTGTATAACCATATGGAATTGATTTTTGCTTTGTTCTTGATACATGTAGTCCACATATACATGTGATAACAATAATTAAAATTATTATAATTTTATAGTGCTTTGCGACAAATCTTCCAATTTTATCAAAAGAAGTATTGAGTAATTTGATGAAACTTAAACCTTCCTCATAGGAAGTCTTTTTTTCCATAGCTTTTTTAATAAAAATTATTTTTGTAAGTAGATGACAGAAATTTAATATATTTCTATAATTAGAAAAATAATAGATTTCTATAAATTTTTGAAGTTTAAATAGTTAATTTAAACGAGGTTTTAATTGGATCATTAACTTAAATATATAGAACAAAACCACACGAAATGTCAATATTTTATGAGCTGGATACAAAAAACGAGGACGAAAGGGTGTTTTAAACTCTTTATAAATATATTTGAAAAAAATTATCAGTTGAAGGTTTTTAAAAACCTGTACAAAACCTAAAAATATATTTTAGCATACTACATGTATGAGATATATATATTAATTTTACATTTAGTGAAAGTGTTAGTTCAACGAAAGATGATGATTACTAAATGATAGCTAAGGAGATAACAAAAACATGCTTTTCAGATAGTCGAAATATAAAACCCTAAAAGTTAAGGTATATTTTAGAGTTAACAAAAGACCATGCATAAATGTGACAGTTGAAAGTAAAATCAGTAAATACCAGAAAAAATACTACTTTATCTGTAAATAAAAAATAATATCAATAGTAATTTTGAAAAAGTATTTAAAATTGTATGATGACAAATATTTTTTAATGAAACTTTTGTCCTTAATATCAAATGACATTTTACTTTTACTTTAACAAATAAAGTTTTAAGCAATATAAAACATATATTTAAAAAATCTTAAAAAAAATAATTTTAGATATTTAAAAATACCTGTCTATAGGTAAAGGCGTAATGCGATTCACTTATTTGTGTAATAAAAAAATCGAAAGGGCATTTAATAAGAAAATTTAAGAAAGGATAATATGTATCGTGATGAACTTGTAACAGAAAAAAAATTCTTTTTTTCCACTACTTTCTGTACATGGGACTAGGAATTTAGCGAATGATGATCATAAATTAAAAACTTTATTATTTTTGTAATTGTAAAGGTTAAAAAACAATAACATTTTTTCTAACTTTCCTTGTTTAGTAAAAAAATCATAAACAATGTACAATAGATTTTTTTCGTTTAACAACTATTCAGTAAATAAAATAGAAGCCTACTTAAAGCCACAAAATAAGTACTTAATTTAGTTTGAACAATAAGAAGAAAGAGTTTTAAAACAAGGAAAACGGGTTAAAATATTTCTTTAATTGTTGTATCTTTTTTAACTATTATTACTAAAAAAAGATCATATTCAGTTTATTTTAATATTTTTAATAACATTCCAAATAATCTAAATATTTCTTTGATCATTTAACCTTTCTTCATGATTACATGAAAAGAATCTTTAAAACATGTGAATTTATTGTACAAACAACCATCATAACCTTATTCCTTAGAATAAAAAACAATAAATTAAATTCAATATATACATGTATTTGATGTGACAATATTACATGTAATAAAATTAATTTTCTTAAATTAAAAAAAAATTTAATCAATCATGTCGACAAAATTATTTTATTTACAGAAAAATATTAAAATTAAACATCAAGTGAGAAGTAATTAAGGGTTATAATTCAAGTTTCTTACACCTTCTATCTACCTTCAACTTCTTATTTTTGCTTAAATATTTTTTAAAACTTCCAACTATATTGTATCTAATATATATGTTTAAAATATATTTGACGTGTTGATGTCTATCTTTCTTCTACCGCCACCTGAAGATTCCTCATCTTTAAATGTTAATTTCTTTTCTTTAGAACTGTCAAATTTTGGTAGCATCTTATCAATAAGTATATGAGCTGTTAACGAAAAAGTGGGATTTGTTGAATTTTTCAGAGAATCATCTTTTTCAGTTGTATTATTAGAATCTTCAACGTACACGTCAGTGCTTCTTTCAAAATACTCTTCGTAATCTTTGAAATCTTTTGATTCACCACTTATTGGTCTTCTTACACTCTCGATTTCAAAAATTCTATCATTACTTTCTTTGCTATCGCTTTCAGAAGGTGAATCATTTGATAGTCTCATGATACTCTTTATATCACTCGATGGTGTTATGAAAAATGATGATGTTTCTGGTAAAAATACTACTTTTAGTATTGCAAATATAATATAATAGTTTAAGTAAGTCATATTAGGTTTATTAATAAAAAGGAATGAATTAATAAATCAAGACAAATCAAAAATATAATAATGGCTAATTTATCAATATTATTTAGTATTTATATGGTATTTTTTTATTTATTAACAATAAGATAAAAAACAGTTGACAATAGCCTTAAAGGGTTTTTTTACAACACACCCATTAAAATAATTATTTCCATATTGAATTGGTATATTTTTCAAATGCTCTTATCATTCTTTAAACATCATAAGATCATAAAAATTAGTGATGTTCAAATAAATTACTTAAACCTGATGCTTAATTTTTTTTAGCATACAACAAGGTCATGAGTATATCATTTAATTGTTTACAACCAAATTGTTTTAATTAAATATTTAAACGTAGGTAGTAAAATAATAAAAACATATATTACTATAAGTAGAGAATATAAAAATTAATGTATATTAAGTTAAATATAAGAAATTTTTATTTTTTGCATGAAATTTCTATTTTTCGAAAAGTATTTTGTGATTATTGATGATATAGCATTTATTTTTAAATATTCTCAACTTTTGACAACGAAATTTTAGAATAATTTCGCATAACCATTGGATTTAATGTACTTTTCCTCCATGACATCGATAAATCAACTGATAAATGTCTTCGCATCGCTGATGTTGGGAGAGAGGAATAACTTTTCAATGATTGATTTTCGCCCCATAAAATAACTGATGGATTTCTACTGTTGGCTGCTGATTTTAAATGTTCTATTTCTATTTTAAGTTCACCATGAAATTTATCTTCCTCATCCGATTTATCCAATTTTTTTTTAAAAAAATGTGATACAACCATTGTCGCAAATGCATCACCCATAACATTCACAGCTGTTCGTACACGATCTCTGTAAATGATAATGTGTTTAAAAAAACCATTGACTTACAATAACCAGTCAATTGTAATAAGCAGTGAAACATCTTTAACAGGTAATCCAAGAGTACTTAAAATTAATAATATTGATACCAAACCAGCAGGAACTGAACCCAGACCTAGAGACGCTAATGTTGCTGTTAAACTAACTGTAATAACTTCCGGTAATGTTAAAGTAACATTATTTAGTTGGGCGATAAATATTACTGCGATAGCTTCATATAAAGCATTTCCATCCATGTTAATTGTTGAGCCTAACGGTAAAACAAATCTTGTAATTCTCCTATCACAACCTAAATTATCTTCCATGCATTGCATTAATGAGGGTAATGCAGCACCGCCGGATGCTGTACCAAATCCCGTTACCACAGCTTGAGCAACCTCTTTAACAACAGTAATTGGATTTTTTCTAGTTAAAATAAAATATAAAAGTGGCATCGTAATGATAGTATGAAGCATTAAGGCGCTCATAACTGTAATTACGTACATCATTAAAACAGTTGCTGTGTCTGACAAATCATCAAGTTCCAAAAGGTTACCAGCAATAAGGCATACAATTCCTATTGGAGCAAACCACATTAATATTTCAACAAATTTCATTATAACAGCTTCTAATATAATAAAAAATTCTATAATAATTCGGGCTCTTTCTCCTAACTGTGAGATGACAATACCAAAACCTGTACAAAAAACAATAACACCCATAATATTCATACCAGGAACATATTCAACTACTCTTTGTCTATTTGGGGAGACAAATGAACCTGTGATATTATGAAAAGTTTTTGGTTTTATATAGACAGTTTGTGTACGCTGAAAAGTCGCTTGAATCATATTTTCAGGTAACATATTTCTGATAAGATCTAAAAATGCATCTAATGGATTTACGTTAGCATGAGCGACACCAGTAACTTTAAAGTCATTTTTAATGGTTGGGTCTCCAGGTTGAATGACCAGGACAAGTATTATTCCAGTCTACAAAAATATTATTAAAATATTATAAAACAAACATTAAAAACCATTTACAATTGTAGCGAGAGCAGTTGTTGTTAAATAATAAAAAACCGTTATTAGACCCATTTGTCCCGAATCCTTAGCATTCATTTGTGCTAATGCCGATATTAATGACGAAAATATCAAAGGTAATATCATTAATTTTAGCACCTGCATAAAAATTTCACCGGGGAAATTTATTAAAATAACAGCCTCCTTAGGTAATGTAAATTGACGTAGGATGAAGCCTAGTAACAATCCTACAATTACTGCACTAATAGTTAAAACTAAAAGGAGATTTTTTTTTACAAATTTTTTAATTGCCTTTCTTGAATTTCTTCTGTCCATGGTAAATTTTCTTTTATATCGATTAAATTATTATAATATAGTAAATAATAATCTAAAAAAATTATGATAGATGTGAAAATATAAAAAGAAAAGAATACAAAAATATTTGTTTTTAATATGGTACTAATTATATTTTCAAATCAGTAGTTAATATTTTTGGTTAGTTCTCTAGGATTATCAGTTATCAATATTTGGTTGTATAGTGACGTCAATAAAGTGACAAAATTTTTTCCCAAATTGCATAAATTATTACTAAATTTGTATCTTTTCAATTAAATAACACTATTTAATCTATATATATATGAAATTATCAATAATAATCTTGATTATTATTATAGTACATACGGTAGTGTATTACATCTTGTTTACAAAATCAATGCTATATCTTTTACAATGCTTAAATAATAATAAGTTGATAAAGATATTAACTTCATACTATGAAAGTTTTAATCAGTCATTGATTATTTAAAATGTTAATTTT
The DNA here is from genome assembly GCA_963280985.1 of Strongyloides venezuelensis. Classification (NCBI taxonomy): domain Eukaryota; kingdom Metazoa; phylum Nematoda; class Chromadorea; order Rhabditida; family Strongyloididae; genus Strongyloides; species Strongyloides venezuelensis. The sequence goes on along the minus strand of CAUJLX010000001.1, from coordinate 5,146,813 downwards.
TTAATTCCATCTTTATCTGATATAAGTTTTAATTAAATAGCAAAACATAGTATTTAAATCTATTTATTATTGAAGAACATAATATGTATTAGAGTTAATTAAATACTAAGCTAGTTTATCAAAATCTATACAAAATTAATTTTTAAAAAAATACAATTTTTACCATTATTTTTCTCCTCTGACAAAAAATTGAACATATATATAATATAAAAAAGAATGAGATCAAATAAAAAAAATAATAAACAATGAATTATTACTCCTTTAATTTTCCAATGCTTTCTTGTTAATTCCTCTTAGCAAACATAAAAATATTCTCTTTTGGTATCAATTAATAAAAGTTAGCACATAATTTCCAACGGCAAGGTGCTGGATTGTATTCTGATACAAAAAGTTGGGCTAAAAATATATCTTTATTAAATATAAAAGTAAATAAAAAATATTACATCTTCTGTTCATGCGTCTTCTTCCTATAAAATCAATTTCATAATTATTAAATTTGTCACTTCTTTTAACGATATCCTCAAATGATTTACCTCTATTATCAGAAGAATTCTCATTAAAGAGATAAAAAATTGACTCCTAAAAAAATGAAGTAAAATCTTATAAACACTGAAACTTACATCATCGTACAATGATCGTGACTCAGTTACGTGTAAAAAACATAAAACAAAATATACTGTTACCATAAATTTTAAAGCAATTTTCAACATTTTATATTGTTTAACTAAAATAATCTATATTATTAATAAATAAAAAAGAAAAACAATATTGGTGGGAGTAAGATAAAAATGAAGTCATTATCATTGATATATATGTGCCATCATTTGCAATAAAGTATATTGAAATATTATTCATAATCTATGGTAATACAGACACTTTTTTATGGATAATAAAGATAAGGAAGTATTCAAAACATAAAATTTTAAAATGTTTTTCATTTATGCTACAAATACTTCCATAAAATTCTTAGAATGTATAATTTTTAAAGAAATAAAAAGTAAAAGTATCTCATTTATCTTTTTCTTTACCAATAAATAATTATAGTTTATTTATTTAATTAAGGAATATCTTGTAACCACATGGGACATTATTATTATTTCTTAACAATTTTAATTGGTACTTTAATGGGTACTGAGTGAGAACATAAAAATATTAATTACACCTTCACATAAAAATTTTTCTAAATGAATGGTATAATAATGATGAAAAATTTTAAAGCATATAAAGTCTTAATAATTCAATGGTAAATTGTTTTATTTCCTTTTCTGTAGGTGAGAATTTTTAAATATTAGAGTTGCTAAAAGACAAATCCTTTATTAATATATTATTTTGAAAATATAAAAAAGATAAATGTTAAAATCAAAAAAAAAATTACAAAAGAATGTGCAAAATATACGTTTTAAATTTTTACTTAATGTATTGAAAAAAAATGTTATTGCGTGATTTGTGATTTAAATAAATATTAATAATTTTATAAGTCATGCTATTTACAAAAAAATATAAGAAAATAGTTTTAAAAAGCATAAATTATCATGGTGCCTTCAAACATTGTAGTAGGGAGTGGGGGAAGAATATTAGCTACGAAAAACAAATAATTAATTATAATGTAAAGTTAAAAATTCAGTTCCTCGAATGGCATCATTAAAAGACAATAATGATGATGCTTCTTCATTAAATATCTTTTTATTTAAGTAGACTAGTAGTTTAAAGAACTATTAAAAGGTTTCAATTAATTAAACTAATTTATAATAAATGAGGCCCTTTCAAAAAGGAAACATAGAAATTTTTATAATGAAGTTATTTATTGATATAATTATGATGTCTTTAATATTTATGTAAAATTAAATAACACACATTTTTTTGTTGACGTAATTCGGCAATTATTAAATTTTTTAACAAACATTATATTAAAATTACAACAAAAAGGTAACCTTTAAAGAATCAAACAAATATATTTCATTATCGGTAACTTTTGATAATCATAGTTAAAAATGATGCTGCAAACAAATGTTGATTATTTTTATTTATCTACCTTAAAATAACTCTTTACATATTCAACATAAAATTTCAGTTTTTCGTTAGGATAATATTTCTTTTAGTTATATTTTATGGTTTTATTTTACTAAAACAAAAAAAGATCTAAATGAAGAAATATAAGTAAATTTTCTATAAATAGATAGGATAAATTCATTTATATATATCTTGAAAAAGAATTTTAAATAATTTAAGATGTGATAACTATCAATTGTGATTGAATGACGATATTTTGAGAATTAAAATAATTTTTTGTTCTTTTAATTAAATGATAAAATTATTTTGTGAATATAATGTTATTCATAAATTTTTCAATGGTAAAACAAAATTCACTGAGAATTCTATTTCAAATGATTTACTTTGATTTTATCAGTATATTATTAATGGTAGATTTAACAAAATTTCGAAACATTCTGTCTATTTTTAATTATTTATCACCCATCATCATGTCTTTCAATTTATTTACCTGTCAATGTGACCACACAAACTCATTATGGTAAGTGTTAAAAAACATTTGTTACATTTTATTAACTCTTTAACTATGAGTTCTTTGTTTATCTACTACCTCATTGACCTATAAAATAGTTTTAATCTTCATTTTCCTCATAATAACAAGGTTACCACCATAAGAAATAAAATAGCATACGTCCTATAAAGGTAATTATACAAAATACTTTTTAACAACAACATTCTATTTAGAGCTTTTATAATAATACATTTTTAGTAAAAAATATTTATTTGCTATACTTAAATATTAAGTTTAACTTTAAATATTTTTATTTACTTAACATTCGTTTTATTTTTAAAGTTTAATTGATGAAATAAAATAAATTTTAAATGGAAAATAAGTAACTTAATTCTTTTATATTCTCACATCACTACATCATTTTTGGTAAATCTTTTATCATATTAAATCGTCTGGAGCTCCACCTTTATTTAGTTCATCTTAATCTTCTTCATATCTTTTCCCACCATCGATGTACTAAATATATTTTTAAAAATAGCTTTTAAGCTAAAAGAAAAGAATTGAGAGAAGAAGACTTTAGTAGTAGCATAGTGTGGATTGCAGCATAGCGCACTATATAACACATAACCATCTGCTAGTTGCGAATTTATATATATAACATATAGAAATATATTTAAATTACACATATTTGTTAGTAGTCTTGTGTCCAATTCTTCTCCAGCTGGCGTCAAGACTGAGAAGAGCGGTTACACTCTTGCCGCAATAATCTTTATTGCATAGCAGTATTCTAGACAGTCGAATTGTTTATTTAAGCTTTTTGAATCCCAAATTAAAACTGTTTCTCCGAAATACAATAATCAAATACTATTTTAATTTTGTCTTCTCTTTTTTTTAATTTTATAAATTTTATACTACTCTACTTCATTATTTATTTACATTTTACCTTGATAAATTGTCATTTTTTATTTCTATTTCAAAATAGTATATATACATACGGTTAACCTGTTTATTAAAAGAAAATTAATATAATTATATAACATTTACTACTTCTTTTTTCAATAAATATTTTTTTATCTTATCTCTAGTCATGTTTCCATTTTTGCCTTTCCTGACATTTCCAAAAAATGACAGAGAAGGGAGAAGACGAGAGGAATATTTGGCTATTAAGATCAGTTCAGAAACTGGTCTACCTATATTCAAACGAAAAAATTTACCTATTTCTTTTTTACCTCATAAAGATATTACAACCTCCGTTGAGAGGAAAAGAAGTGGGGAACGAACGAACAAATGTAAAGATGATAAGTGTCAAATCAACATTTCGAATGACAATAATAGTGTGGTTTTCGAGAATTTTGACAATCAACATGATATTAAGTTAACTACTAATACGCCTCAACTAAATACTCATATTGAATATAATATAAATGATGGTGATGTAAAACAAAATATGATTTAGTATCGATAATATTTCATTAAATGTGATAGATGTTGATAAATCAAATGTTGTTTTATTAAGTGATGATAATAATAAGTTATTAGATAAGAAATTAAATACGGATATCTTAGAAGAATCTCGTACTACTAAGCAATCATCCAATGGTAATGTTAATATTGCTAATGATGTTAATAAAAATAATTTACTACCTGCAACTGATTTGCAGACTAGTTTTTATTTGGAGAAATTAAAAAGTATGAATTTAGATGATATATCAGAAGATGAAATTTTCGGAAAGAGTAAAAAAAGTTCATTAACATTTAATCCATCATTTAAAGAATCTTCACCTATTCCTGAGGATGACCATAAAGTGGAAGAAAGTATTGAAATTTATATGGAAAAAGATGAGACGCCTTTGGAAAAATTATTGATTAATAAAGACAAAGAAGAAACGCCAATAATATCTAATGAAACAATTTTTATTAAGAAAAATAAAAAATCTGATGATTCTGAAGAAGAAATAACGTTAGAAAGGTCTGGAAAATTAATTCATAGTCCAGTGCCACCAAAAAATATAAAATCATCACAAAATGTTAGTTCTTCGAAGCAAGATATTACAAAAAATAAAAAAGAAATGGTATCCCCAAGAGATACTGTTTCGCTTAAAAGTACTGAAAAGAAACTTTCTAATGAAAGGATTACATCACCACTTCTTAAGGCATCAACTTCAAATCAAAGAATACATTCTATCTCTCCTAGACAATCTTCGAGCAGTCAAACGAATTTGAGTACAGTAAGAAAAATTTCTTCTAGCGGTAGGCTATCTTCACCAAGTAGTAAGAATATTCAGATGAGTAATGATAAAATTGAAAGATTAAGTCATCTTCACTCACGTCCAATGGAAAGGTTGACTGATATGGGAAGGACAAAATCAACACCACCAAATGTTTTGAAACAGCAAAGTAATTCTACATCATCAAAAGTACAAACACCACCAAGGCAGTCTAATCGTAATCCATTTGCTGTTTCTGAAGCGATGTTATCTATATTTGGAACACCACCAATTGGCGGTGTAGAAGCGTGTTTTAATAAAATTCCTCCACCAAATCTTTCTTTAAGTGGTAAAAATTTTAAAAGATCTAATATTTTGGAAAGAGATTTGGATCAACTGTCGATATTTCCAAATACAAAGCCATTACCTGGACCTTCTTCCTCGTCTAGTTCCTTTAATATTATTCCAGATCATGAAAAAGCATATGAAGAGGCAAAAAAAAGAAGTAACTGGAAGGCAACTGATAGTGCTTTTGAAAAGATTCACGGAGTTTCATGTGGTTCTGAGATTATCTGTGGTCCAGAACGTGATATTTGCAATGAAGATGATGAATTAAATAATGATGGTATTCTTGTTATTGAAGAAAGTACACTTTCGATAACTCCACGATTTAGCAATCAAAAAGAAACGTACAATAAAAATACTGTTTGGTAAGTCTATTTTATATTAAATTTATTTTTAAAATATATATATGTATATCCTTATCTCATATATATATATACATATATATCCATTTTATTTAAATCAACTATGCATTTTTAGTGAACAAGGAGCAGACATCTATGGTGAAGATGACAATGAGGATAATAATTGCATGAAGATAGAAGAAAGAAAAACATCTGTCAACGAGATTAATACAAATGAATGCTTAATTACTTGCAAAGATGGCGTGGATAAAGCGTATGATCATATGACAAATAATTTTCCGGAAGATGTAAAAATTAATTGGTGTCATAATAAAGAGGAAGATAGTATTTGTAATCAGAAAGATAACCAATTTTATGGGGATAAAAGTTGTGAGAACACAATTTATAATAGTATAGATTATGGCAATACCCTACAAGTTAACATTACTTCTCCATCTCTTCAATATACTACTGGTAGTAGTATTATATCACAAACAACCAGTAGTGATGGTGTCCTTTCACAAAATAATGACAAAGTTAGTAATATTATTGATAATATCATAAACAATCAAACTATTATAAGTAGTGGTGAATCAAAAAATGATAAAGAGGGTTCTGATAATTTATCACAAAAATCCTCAACCTCAGGCATTAATAATGATTCTGAGGATGATAATTTATTTAATAAAAATCTACAAAAATCTAGTGGCGATGTTGCGGTAAGTATATATACATTTGTTAGGACATATTTATATCTTTACATTTAAGCTTCAGCTATTCTATTTATATAATATATATATACATTTTAATCCTATTTTTTTCTCTCATCCACTTGTCGTTACGTTTTCACTTACGATATTTCGTATTTTAATGTGCCTTTAAAAATTATTCCATTTTTAATAATATTTTTTAAGAGTGACAAAATGGTTAAACCTGGAGATTGTTCCTCCTCTGGATCTGGTATACCATTATTAATTAAAAATGGAAAAATAATCAATGATGATTCATCATTTATTGCTAATATCTTAGTTGAAGATGCTACTATAACACAAATTGGCAATCAATTTCCAATACCTGATGGTTGCCAAGTAATTGATGCAACTAATAAAATTATCATACCAGCTGGCATTGATATTCATACAGAATTTTGTTCCTCTACATCTGTCGATGACTTTTTAATTGGTTCAAAAGCTGCTATCGCTGGAGGAACAACAACCATTATTGATGTAGCCATTCCAAGAAATGAAAGCGAAAGTCTTTTAAGTGCTTTTGAGAGAGCTAAAAGCCTCATTAGTGGGAAATGTCAATGTAATGCTGCATTAAGTGTTATGATCTTATCATGGAATAGTGTTATTCAAAGAGAGATGGAATGTCTTGTAAAAGAAAAGGGTGTTAATAATTTCATTCTTAACATCTCATCATGTGCAGATGATCAACTATTTGAGATAATGGAACACTCCAAAAAATTAGGTGCCCTTTTAAGAGTATCACCAGAGAACAATTCTATTATCAAGATACTTGAAAGAAAGATGCTTAATTTAGGAGTTACAGGACCAGAAGGTTATTGTCAATCAAGACCTATTCAGGTATGTTATTTAAATTTATTATATTATGAAATTTGAGAAATGGTATTATATGAAAAGGCTTTTTTACTTGCAATATGCCACTACATTTCTCATTTAACATTCTTAAAAAGTTTATCAAATATCTATTTATCCTTGCATTACTAATTACCACCCTTCTCAAAAAAAATTTAGACGTAAGAGAAATTTTATAATTAAGAGAGGTATAACTGTCTTTAAAAATTTTTAAAGGGGAAAATAAAAGTAATTAACTATGTATTACAAAAATATGTTCATTAAGATAAAAGAATATATAACCACAAAAAAATATTATTCTCGTTTTGTATGACAAATAAGATTGATAAAGGACGGATATATAAGAAAGTTTCATTTAAGATTACATAAAATATTAATTTTTTTTGTAGCTTGAGACAGAACGAATTACAAACTTGGGGACACTCTCACAATTATCGAATTGTCCAATATCAATTGTTTCGTTAACATCATCAGAAGGATGTCAGGCACTTCAAACATCTAATATAAATGGTGGTCTATTGACTGCTGAAATACCAATTGTCGCTTTAACACAAAATGGTGATATCTACTATGATAAAAATCTTGCTGTAGCTTCAACATTCATAATTAGAAATCCATTGCGTCCTGGTAGACAACATGCTATTAGCTTACTAAATACATTATCATCATTACCATTGGCAATATGTGTATCTGATCATAAAGCAACAAAAAATTATGATAGATTGAAGGTTTCTGATTTTACAAGGATGACTTATGGTATCCCAGCTGTTGAAGAAAGATTACCAGTATTGTGGGAAAAAGGTGTTTGTTCTGGTGTTATAAATTACATGAGATTTGTTGCTGTAACAAGTTCCAATGCAGCAAAAGCTTTTAATTTATATCCTAGAAAAGGCCGTATTGAGGTTGGAGCTGACGCTGATTTAACTATTCTTGACACAACGGTAAAAAGACAATTGACAGTAAAAAATCAGATGTCATCAGCTGATTTTAACGCTTTTGAACAAATGAATGTTCATTGTCAAGTTGTTGTGACAATTTGTGGTGGCAATATTTTATATCAAGATGGTAAATTATTAAATAATGGCAATACAAAACAAAATGATATGTATTTACCATTATTACCTAACACCCCACATCTCTTTTCTCAGGTTCAACAAAGAGAAAGAATGGCTGGAAGAGTAGAGAAAGTTGAGAGAGATGAAGGCGATTCTAGAAAAAGTTCCATTTCTTCAACTGGTGGTGTCACACCAAATGTCAGAGGGCAGAAAATTAATGCAGCATTTCAGACAACATTTGACACCAGACCTATATCGGGTTCTGGTGTTAGAAATCAATTTGAATCAACATTAAACCAACCATTGCCACCCAATCCCAGTAGATCAGGAACAAAAGTCAAAAATCCGCCTGGAGGAAGGAGTACAGGATTTTGGTAACTGGGAAAATGTAAAGCGCAAATTATATTGGAAAGAAAAATGGTCATAAAATATTTAATATTTATTTAACAAAAAAGTTAATACTATTGCTTCTAATATCCCTTTAAAAAAATTAAAGAAATATTCAGAATTTTTTTATACGCCAAAATAACTATTATATGCTACATTTTTGCTATATATTTACTTGCACAACATTATCAAAAAAAAAAGAAAAATTATTATGGCCGTAATGTAGAAGTCCTTTTCAATCCAATATAATTATTACTTAAAAAGATTTGTTTTATTATTTATTATAAGACTAACTTTTTATATAATTTATGTTAACAGCTTACAAAATTACAAAATATAATTTGTTATTGTTGCGTTAATAAAGCATTTTTTATCATACATTTTAAAGATTTATTTATAAATGAATAAAGATTCACACTAGCTTTTAATGATCCATTTGAGAAGGTTTAGTTTATATAAATACGATACATAATCAATTTAATAGATTTGACAAAAAAAATTAGTTCATGATATTCAAATTATATACTTAACCAAACTTAGATGAAATGTAACTAAATCAAGAGTTTAATGGATATTGATCAAGATTCAGTTATAAGGTGAATTTTATCCGTTGTCATATATGAGGTTCTTCCTCATTAATTATATTTTTCAAGTACATATCATCATACTATCATTGATTTGATGTTGTAAGATCTTTAATGGAACACAGAACTCCAAACAACATACATGGTACGGAATCTGTTTTTAGGGCCTTCGGGCTTTAAGGAGTGTCAATTCTTTCTATATAAAATCAACAAACTTTCAATATGTTGACAAAAGTATAACGACAATAACAGTTTTTATTTTAAAAAAAGATTAATTTAACAAATTTCTAAAAGATTTTTTTTTGATTAAAATAGGCGTTTACTTTTTAATGATATTATAAAAAATCTTGGTCATTTTTATGTTAAATTTAAAAAAAGAAACACTTTTCGTTTAAAATATTAATAATTTTACGGAAAAATACTAATGTAAATAATATTTTCCTTATAGTTAAAGAATAATGTTAGAAGCATCATTAATATATCAAGAGAAAACATTTTCATTTTTTTATAAAATAGTAAGATTTTCTTTTTATAAATAAGAAAGCTTTATCAGGAACATTTAAATGTCAAACTATGACGTTAAATTTTAAATAAAAAAGTATAATTTGTTTGTTATAAAATTAGCCTGTATCATATAAATGTCCAGTATATTGCTAAATTGATTATTATTGTGTTGAGTTATATTATTTCTTTTTATTTTTTATAAATACAAACATTTGATGAGAGACATCATTTGCTGTAAATTGATTATCCTAATCGTCTAAAAAATTTCATTAGTAATTGTTTAAAAAATAATAACACAAAGAGATAGTTATGTTAAATGAACACTATTTTCCTCCTCATAAAGCAGTAAACATCTTTTTACACATAAAATATTTTAATAATATATAAAACGTTACATTAATATTACCAAAATAAAAGAAATACCCATATTAATTTTATAATTCTAGTCTAGAAAGTAGGCAGAGAAAACAATATAAAAAGCTGTTAATATAAAGACAAAAAGCAAACATGTTAAAGGTTTCTTTAAATATACAAAAATTATAAAAAAAAACAAACACATTTTAAATTACCCGAGAAAAAAGAACCAATACCAAATGTTGAAGGCAAGGAAACTTGATGGAAACATTATAGCACTGACAAAGTCAACCTGCCCAGCAGTAATGTAATATTGTCGTAGAGAAGGAAAAAGCCATGTCAAATTTATGCGAATCCTTTCCTTTTTCGGTCCGCCAGATAAAAATCCCACCAAAGCTAGCTCAATAAGACTTAGAAATATGAAAGCCATACATATTAAAATCATTACATCAATTGCTTTGACATCTGATGTCTTTGGTAAATTTGAGATAACAGAGCCAAATTGAAAAGTTAAAGCTAATAAGGCATTTACCCCAACTGTTGTCCTTGGAGCCACATTTTCGGGACCTAAATAAAAAGAGATCCATGAAATGAATACAGAGATATATGCCGGTACATAAACTTGAAGTATATAAAACCCATAAAGTCTTTGAAAGGTAAATGTTGCAATTAGCTCATTCCAAACACCAGGAGGATATAATCTTCTAACGGTTGTTGTGTAATTATCAATCAAAATATAATCTGGCAGTTTGACTTCCTTTAAAATTAATATTGGCTTTGCCGTCCATGTCATTTCGACTTCGGCAAGATTATGATTAAAACTTTCGTAAAAAAGACTACATTTTTGTGTATCAATGGGAAAGGATTTTAGCATATTGGAGCATGGGCCAATTAACTTAATTCTATAGTTATACCAAACATTACCATTGTCATAGATTTGCAGGAAGATATTTTTAACAGGACTTGAGTGGATTTTTGCGTCTTTTGAATTAATAAAACATCCTTGTGGCTTCCAAATTTGTTCTATTACTTTTGGGCCATCAACAGACATATTCGATTTACATGGTGATAAATGAGAAAAGACTAATGAAGGATCATTCCACATTTCTGTGACATATAAATCAACTTCAAATTCAGATGTAATTTCAATTATCTTTGAAACTTCCTGAATCCATATCTCAACTTCCACTTTAACATGACCATTACCTGGAATTTGTAGATAGTTGTAGTCTTTTAGAAGCCATCCAAGGATGACGGCATCATCATTACAACCTGGTATTGTTGATTCATTAGAAATAATGTACCTTTTATCACGGGATAAACCTTTAGAATGTTCTCCAAAATCATTATTATTTTCTTTTGAAAAGAAACTATCTTTACCCATGAATTCAGGGAGGAGTTCGTTTAATGTTCTGTAAAAAAAAAAGTAAGTATTAGAAAAAGTGATAAATGTAGTAAAAACGTACTTATGATCATATTCTATTCCATATCTAGTTATGTACCCGGTATTTACATTTGCGGTAAAGTCAATTATTACGATACAAATAATTATCAGTAATTTATTTTTAATTTCATATTGATTCAATATTTCTAATTTATCAATAAAAAAAATCATTTTTATTAAGATAAAGGATTACTTTTTCTTTTATAAAATATTCCTTTTATACAGAATAGTGGCAAAAATGTAGTTTTTTGAATAAAAGAATTTTCTTTAATTATTTTGTAGAAATAAGTATTAAATTTAAGAAAGAAAGCATTTAAATTTGAAAGGAGAAAAAATATTTCCTTATAAATAGGCACATAGAGCTTTACTATGTTATATCACCACCAATACTTACTATATTTTAGAGAATATGCTTATTTTCTCATCTTTCATGTATATATATATTTATCCACATCAAGATGTGGTGTGCTTCTGGCTGACTTTATTTTGTACTCACTTTTAACAACCAAATTATATAGTTATATTTTTAGCCAAAAATCTTGTAATATGTTATTTAACTGATACAAAGATATATTTTATTTTAGATAAAAGATAACAATTTATAATATTAATTTTCGGTAAAATTTTACAATACAGCAGAAAGAAATTATATAATATATGTATATTTCGACAAAATTTTCTATCTTTTTAAATATAAAAGTGCAACATTCTTTGTTGATAAAATATTTATTATAAATCGCTTCAACAAGAAAAATGATAAGAAAAAAAAAGAAGTTGCAAATAATTATTAATTATAGTGAAATTCCTCGAATAGTTGCATACAAACTAGTGCAAACATCATTCTAACAAATTTGTCACAAATATGAAGAAACTAATAACCATCACAATAATGAAAAAATAAAATAATTTTTTATTTTATAATAAACCCTGTTATAGTAATTGTTTTATAACATAAAAAACTTTGGATTTTTGCATCTTAATATTTGAATGAAATTAATATTAAAGAAATTTAATATATCTCAGGTTAATTTTATGATAAGAAATTAAAACATAACATTGATAAATGCGAAGTGATATTGTTGATTACTACAATGTCGTACTAAATTGGAGAACAATTTTTGAGATTTATATATAATGATATCAAAGAAAAAAACCATTTCATCATTAACATCTTAAACATCAAAAGTATTACAAAATGCGAGAACGTTTTTTGTAGTCATTTATAAAGAACTTTTTTTTTTGCTTTACAAATTTCTTAAATGCTTACCCTTTATTATTTTTTTTTAAATTTAACAATTATATATATAGTCATACTGTGAATTTTAATTAATGAACTCTAAATTTAATAATTCGTTTATTACTATTAATGTGTATATAAAAACGTTTTATTTTACAGGAGCTTGTTATCTTATTATTTTGCAATATAATATTAATATTATAACATTTTTTTATTCACTTGTAAAACGTCCATTTATTTTGTAATATATTATATGCCTATTTTTAAAAATATTCTTATATTTTTGTAATAAGATCATATATATAATAATAGCTTTTGATATTTATTATATGTATATATCATAATTTATTGTAATACCCTATTCAATTCCCTTATTAATGTATCTTTGAAAAATTTTTTATTATTATCACTTATTTTGAATAGTTATATTTATAGAACTAATAGATATGGCACCAAATAACAGTATTTATGTTACTAGTCGTCCTCAGAGAAATAAACTCATGTTACGCATTGCCAAATGTTTTTATTTTGCCGACTTAATTAGGACACAAATAATTTTAAGTAAAACTGTTGACGAGGATCAAAGAAAAATTTATACATATTGTATATTGAAATTTCCAAAACTTTTAACAATTCTAAACAATGAATTTAATAATAATAATCTTAAGAATCATAACATGACGAAATTAACTTTTACAGAATTAGATAAATTAATGAAAGAGCATGAATTTGAAATTGAGGATTACTTCAAGAAGGGTTTGTTTACTGCTCTTGTTAATACTAATTGTTTTTGAGTATTTAATATGAATTATTTTAGGAAACAGTAATAATAATTTATTACTTGGTTTCATTAACCAACGTCCTATTTATGAGTTGTTAATTGAATTAAAGTGGGAAACAATTAGATTCATTAAATATCATAGGGAGAACCTGCATACCTGGATTATTGACGGTATTAATGATGATATGAAAAATTACCCACTACAATCAACATCACAAAGCCATGCTGTATCAATGAAATTTATTTAAAAGCAAAAATATTTTGATTTTTAATCATTACGAAATTCCATTAAGTGTGTTTTAATTCCCTTGATAATATTTTATTTATCAATAGAAACGTTTATTAGTTACTATCTAATCATTTATAATAATTGTTTTAATAATTAAACGGAGTCTTTCTTATATAGATCATGATTTTTCTCTTATTATATATGAGTAGATAGTTAGTTATATATTTTTAATTGTTTTTATCATTGTCGAAATATTTATTCATAAAATACAGCAAGATTTGTTTAATAAAAATAGAGTGTGAAATAAGAAATATGAAAGTTATAGTGAATCCTTGGTGGAAGACAAAAATATATAATAATTACTGATTTTAATATCATTATATAGGTCAAATGATGAATTTTTTGTATTGATTTGAATGTTTACATTATAATTTTATTCATTTAAATGGTTATGTCTTTAATGATAAAACAAACATTATAACAATATTTTTAGAAAATATTTTATACCAAGATTTTATGATAACTTAGAATATCAATTTGCAATTATTTTAAAGATTAGTATTCAAAATAATGTTTGCTTATTTAATTTTTATAGCTATATTATATAGTAGTATAACTATGTGTTAATAATAAATAGGTGTTTAAATTTATTTTAGTAATTGCAAATCTCTATTTCATTGTGTTTTTAATTCTATAAAGATTTGGTTGTTATCATCTTATTTAAAATAAAGTTTTACCTTCGATAATGTTATCGTTTCATTAAAAATCATCAACACGTACGAAATGTTTAAATTGTAACCATAGTAGAAAAAGTATTTCTTGATTCGAAATCATAGATTAAAATTTACTAATAATAAAATTTTATGTTTATGACGTAAATTGATTTTGGAACAATAAAATTTAAATCAACTATATATGTTTTTGAATTTGTCACTGGTTTTAAAAATAATGACGATACTATCAGCAATAAATAACTTGCTAATTCTATAGTAGAAGAAATTTTCGGTAGATTTTCGGTATTAAGCCTTATTACTAGTCCAAATGATATAACTACTTTATCAAATCTAACTTGTGGTAAATAGTTGACGTCTCTTGTGATTAAAGAAAAGTTGATTTATAATTAAAATTATAAAACATTAAGAAAGTACAGCACTAAAATTTAATTTATTTAATTATAATTGTTAGTGATTCTTAAAATTATTGCAATATTGAAGAAAATAATTTTCTTATGAGATTTATAGAAGATAAAGAATATCAATTATATTACACAGAAAAAAAAAAAGACACAGGTTTGCAAAAAATGTAATAAATTTGTCACACCAAATAAAATTCAAATTTTCTTTATTTGCGACTAATTTCGTTGCATTATTTCGAATATGAGAACAACATAAATTATTAAAAAATCATTAAACATTAATTATTTAATATAAATCCAATATTTTTAAAAGAACTTTCTTGTAGAGATAAAAGAAAAAAAATACAATATTTGTTAAATTACAACAACATTTATATCTTATTAAATAAAAAATATAGTATAAATTAACAGAATTATATTATATTTACGCTTTAGTTATTAATTTTGAAATAAAAATCATTAAAAAAGTAACTATTTGAATTTACAGATTTTGATACCATTTTTAATTAATGTAGAATAACTTTTTTAACCGTTTAATATTTTTTAAAACAAATATATGATATTGGTGAAAACAATGAGTTTAAGTTTTTATATAAAGTTAAAAAAATTGCCATACTCGTCAATAAAAGTTAATTTTTTTCTAAACATTGGTTTTTTAGAAATTATTTATTTTATATTATAATTAAACATAAAAATGTCTTCTGAGCATGGTTTATTGAAATTATTATGAACAATTTTATTAAAAATAGTTGAAAAGAAATCAACACCAAAATTTTTTCTAGTAAATCAAAGGAGGGGTTTAAATATTCTTTATAAACTAGAAAATTAAAAGTTTATTTCATATAATATTTAAAACAAATATTTCTCGAAATTAAATGGAATATTTTCTTTTAATCGCATGGTTCACTGGTTTTTCTTAACATTAGAAAAAAAATTCTTTATCAGTTTTTTCGTTTATACAGAGTCTTCAAACCAAATAAATTTATTATTGTTTTATTTAATATTATAAAGACTCTAACAATTATTCTAAATGTGAAATTACATAAAAATGAGCTATTATTTTTTTAAATAATATATCTTTGTTCTTTTTTTTATAAAAATATTTTTAGAAAATGAGTTATAAGATTTTTAAAAATGAAAATTGTTTTTACTATATATACATTTTTATATTGTAAACACAATTACAATCGAAACGATAGTTTTAAATGTTGATTATTTTCACGTACCTTTTACTATCACAAAATATGATTGAAATTAAAAACATGAAATTTTCTCCAATGAATTTTAAAATTTTTAAAGAATATTGCTTACCTTTTGTTTTACAATCAAATAATGGACAAACAAATTACTTTTAAAAATCTATCATCTGCATATTCATGCCTATCTTTTAAATGATGCAAATATCTTGATTTTTCAACTTTTCTATTACGAAATTGACAGTCAACATTTGAACTTAATTTATCCAATTTGGACTCTTTAAATAGTAGAATAAAGAAACATTTAATTAAAAATTTTATTAAATTATAATACAAAAAATTATACAATTGTTATATATTAATTATTAAATTAATTTTTAATATTTGATAGTTTTCGTATTATCATTATTTTACGTTCTTCGCGGTGAAATTTCGTCGCTTAATTCTTTAAAATTTGAATAAATTTTGACATTTTAAAATGGTGTGACATTTTATTGAATTTTAAATAGATTTGTCAAAATTTGTTCTTTTTTGTGTGTATTAATGTCCCAATTATTTACACTTTTAGAAGTATTGCACCAGAGTAAGTAGATTGTTTGTAGTAATTTTATTCCCCTCTAAAAAAATGCTTTTTGAAAAAAAAATGCTATAGATAAGTAGACTTGGAAACCGAATTTTCTGAAAATCACCATATAAAATAAAGGGGTAGACAAGACCTTTTATTTCACAAAGCAAAAAAAAGCACAATCAAAGAAAAATCTATCTATATATAATATATTCTCAAAAAGATACATCATTTTACAGGTCTTATAACGATTGGGTTTTTTTATAATCCCAAAGATGTTCTTTTAAAGAAACGACACGAATGAAACTTATATCATATTTTTTGGAATCTTGTAGTAGCTTCTGCAAAGTCCCAAAAATGCTATTTTTAGTATATTTTGAGATGAAAAATACCTTCAAAATAGAAATCTTATAAAAAGTATAACATCTAATTTTAATAAAAGTAACAATAGAAAAAGTTTTAAAATCACATTATGATACATTTCGAAGATATAAGATTTTATGAAAACGACGCGGAAAAGCGCCATTTTTGCAAAATCCCGTTTTTAATACTACGCTTTAGCTGTATGTTTAAGAATGTGAAATTAGTTTAATTTGTGGCCGATACAAATATATAGTCGTTGGTTTAAAAATGAAATTTAAGTAAACTTATCAACTTTACAAGTAAAATAAACATTAATAAGTAGAATTTTGGGCTTAGTAGCTAATTTCTCTTAATGTAGGAATGTCACTGATTCTCTATTCTTTCGAAACCTACTACATGACAGGTTTCAAAAGTAAAATTCCAATAGGTAGTGCAGATACTACTATTAGATCGTTTTTAAACTGTATGTTGACTCTCAGGCTTTACTAAAGTACTAGTAGAAAGGATCGGCATTAAGACAAAATGCTACAAGAATCATTGTTCTTAAAGATGTAGGGGTCGTCTTTGGAGATATTTGGTGCTTTAGGATAAGTGATAGACTACGACAAGAGTTAAAAAGTAGGCAAAATGTAGGAATTGTCGGTAGAAAATATTTCTATAGGTAGACGTTGTTTTAAGTTAAGCAGGAATTTCTTTCAGTGCAAAAAAAACCTGTAAACTAAGTTCAAGACCCGTGAAGGACTAGAAGATAGAAAAAAGAAAATGTTTATAGGAAAAATTGCCATAGGAAGATATCTTTTTGAGCGATGCAGAAGTCGTTATTTGACCAACTAAATTGATATATTGACTTTTATAAATTTTCAATCAGCGCCAGAATTTGGAGTAGTGTCATGGTGTGATTTTATGTATTTGGCATCATTTTAATGAATATTTAATTAAAATTATCTTTTTAATGAACTTATATAATTATTTTTTATATATTTAGTTATCTTCCAAAATTTAAATCTATTTAGAATGTTAAAAAAATGGTCTTGTAACTAATGTTAAAATATAAGTCATTATTTGTATCTAAGTCACTATTATATTATTTTGCATGCAATTATACATTAACTCTTTCTCGCTTTAATGATTATCAATCTGCACGATCTTGTATTTTTTTAAAAAGTTGTTGAAAAATGTACAACTTTTTGACTGTAAATAACCATAATTAATCTTCTTATAAATAGTAAATATTAAAAAATAAATACATATTTATAACAAGCGTAGAAATCTGAATCTAATGATACCAAAAAAATTTGAATATCTTCAAAAATCTTTTTTTGCACCTTAATAATTAATTCATAACTTTTTTAAAAAACCGGATATTTACAATCCGTCAAATCAGATTAAAGAATAAAGTCTTGTCTACAAAATGACTTATAAACCATATTCATAGGTAGTCTGGGAACTTCAATAAATATTATTTTTTACGACAAATTAATATACTAAAAATTTTTTAAAAAATTTTTTAAAATGGTATAACTTAATTTTTTAGACAAGATATTTAAAATCCGTCAGATCAGACTAAAAATAAAAAGATTCCCTACAAAACGAACTATTTATTCATATTCTTAAGTAGCTTAGTGGCTTCAATAAATGTAATTTTTTGTTGCAATCAAATTTGTTTTTACATGTTATTTTACATTTTTTTTAGGATATAATCACTTTTTTGAAGTTTTGTAGTAATAAATACTTCCATTTTAAATCAAAATTACTTGTTTATTTACTTATATATACTATAGGTAAGGAAATAAAATAGTTTTTTAAGGATAGTTGAAATAGCTCTCTGAAAATCTTTGACCCCACGCGAAAGTTTTGTTTACTTCTTTTTTTGCGTGTTTACACTTAACATTTTTTGAAATATTATTTCAAAATGAAATGAGTGCATAAAACTTCTCCTATATACCAATTTTTAGAATGTTAGGGTAGTTTGAAATTTTGACAAAAAAATTGTGCAAACTGCTATTTAATGATGCATTTATTGTTAAAAAATTGATTGTATTATTTAAATTTATAATTTTTTTTGTTTTATAAAAATATTTAATATTTACTAAAAATAATTAATTTTAGCTAATTTATGAATGAATTATACTATCAATTTTCTCTTAATAATTTGTTTTTTTTGTTGTCATTTATAAATTACACACATAATACTTTTGTATTACGAACAAAATATTTTTATCCGTGAAAAGTAAAAAACACATAAATAACATATTTTAATACAAACAAACAATAAAATTAAATTTAATTATAAAATGTTATCCAAAACAAATTAGACTTAGCTAAATTTAATCATAGGTTAATCTAATGCATGGAAAAATATTAATACAATGTAAAAAAAACTAACGCAATAATATTTTGGTAAAAAACGATAAGTTAAAACATATTTATAACGTACGAAAATTTGATAAAATGTATAAATGAACTGAATTATAGCTAAATTACCACAAAATAAAAGTTATTTCAATAATTAGATACATATTCATCGATCAATGTAAATAAATATGTTTTTTTAATATTGTCTTTTTTCCTGATGATTTTCGTAATTGTATCATTATTTTAATCAAAATTTATACAATTACACACTAAAAGTACTTTGCAAAAAATTATTTATTTAGTCAAACTCCATTTTTGATATATTTTTTTAATCATACGAAAATTAAAACAAAATATGATGCCTAAACATATACGCTAATATTATCTCAAAAACAATTAGAATAAATTTAATATAAAATTACGTAATAAAAAAGTTTCAAAATTAAGTTTATCTTTTTAGAGCATTAAATATGTTGCAGCATAAAAATAAAATCAACTTACTACTTAAAAGTATAGTTGTTTAAATGACCCATTCGATAAAATTGTTGATTAAATCATATATATAAATATTGTTCAAGTTATGTGATTTTAAAGTTAAGTTAAAGAATACAAATAACAAAATTGAATATATCTATCAAATAAATTATTACTTATAATATTTACATTTTTTGTCAACTATAAAAATACTTTTTATGAATATAATTTTTGATTTTTGTTATTTTATCAATATATAGGTAACAAATTTTATAATTTTTTTGGAACAATTTATTAGTTATACATGAATGCCAATTATTACATTTTACTTCTACTATTTTCGCTGTATCAACTTTGTTTCTCGGAAAAGTTAAGGGTATATACAAAAAATTCTTGTTTTGAAGGAAGATCTTCGGTAAAAATAATTTTTTTTTTTTGTTATATTTTTTAGAGTAAATTCCGCAATGTTGTTGAATTTCTCGGAATTCCATTTGCTACCCCACCTGTAGGAAAATATAGATTTAAAGCACCAAGGCCAGTTGCTAAAGATGGTTATGGAAAAAGATGCTTTAAAGCTTTAACTCCAGCAAAAACATGTTATTTCAAAAGAGAATTAACTGGCTTTGTTGGTATCGATGAATGGCAACCTAAATCTTTAAATGTGTCAGAAGATTGCCTTCAATTAAATATGTGGGTTCCAAAAAATAAAACAGGTGCGGTGATTGTATTCATCTTTGGAAAAGGATATTATATGGGTTCTCCATCTCTTCCTCAATATGAAGGAAGTGCTTTAGCTTCATTGACAGGTTCTATTGTAATTAACTTAAATTATCGGCTTGGTGTACTTGGTTTTGCTTTTTATAAACATGGACATATCATACCAGGTAATATGGGACTTCTAGATCAACAATTAGGATTAGAATGGATTTACCAGAACATTGAGAAGTTCGGTGGTAAAAAGTCTATGATAACAATTGTAGGAGATAATCAAGGTGCATCTTCGGCAACAGCACATTTGTTTTCCCACGGTAGCAGAAAATACTTCTCGAGAGTTGTTGCTGTTTCTGGAACAATTTCAAATAGTTGGGCTCTTGAAAAATCACATGTGTTAGACAGCAATTTCAGAAAATTGATAGATAAAATGAATTGTAGTCATAAAAATGAAGACGTAGAAATTAAATGCATGCAAACTGCCGATGTTTCAAAACTTATTAGAATGGCAGGAACAATTGAAAATTCAGAACAACTCCCTATTGTCTATCCATTTTTACCAATGGACAACGATGGTTTCTTTTTTAAAAATTCTCTCACGAAATTACTTGATCAGGGGCAAATGAAAAAAAATTTTGATATTTTAATTGGTAAAACAAGTGATGAAGCTACTATATACATGCACAGATTTATGCCATGTAAAAGAGACGGTTGTAGTTTTGATCCAAAAAAAAATCCTGAATCGTTAGTTAATCAGTGTTATATGAACAAATTTCAATACATACATTCAATTAAGTTACTTGTTCAAAGTCTTCGTTTAAGATATATCGCAATTAGAAAGATAATGAAATTATATGGAGAAAGAAAACGGCAATCTCTTAGGCATAAAACATCAAGAATATATGCTGATTTTATTTTTGATTGTGAATATGTTGAATTTGCTAAAAAAATTAGCACGTATGCCGCAAACAAATATTTCTATGTTATGGGAAAGACGTCAACATTAAATGCATGGAGCAGTTGGATGGGAGTAACAAACGATTACCAAACTCATTATATATTTGGTCATCCATTTTTAAATCCTAAAAAGTATGGTAAAAAAATTTCAAATGAACAAAAATTTTCCACTCAAGTCATGAAAACTCTAGGAAAATTCGCCAAAGAAGGTAAATTATTCAAAAGTTGGCGTCAATTTAAACGTAAGAAAATGGTTGCAGCACATGTTACACACGTACTAAGGGAAAAGATCGATTCAGGAATGTTGATGTCGATACTAGAAAATGCAAAATGATTAAATTTATAAAACGCCATTATAAGATAGTAAAAAGTTGACTTTAATGACTCATAAAAATAAACGAATAGTGAAAAGAAGTTTTTTTATTGCAAATACTAGTTAGACTACTATTTTGCTTTATTGTTGCCAGCTTTTGTAACACAAAGTTATAATTATCATAAAATGAATTTTAATGTCAATTCTTCATTCTTAAAGTCGATATATACACATATAAATTTATATTTTACCACATTATTATTTAACGCATAAATTGATTTTAGATTTTAAATATTAGGTTGTCCCACATGAAATGAGCCATTTTATATACGCAGCACTTTAAACTGACATTATTAACTAACTAGTAGTGATAAAAAGATGTGAAGCATTTCGTTTGATTCGTCTTAATCTCCTCTACAAAATGACGTAAAAATCATAAAAAAAACCAAATTATCATCTTTTTTTTTACAATTTATTAAAATGCCTTCTATCAACAAAATTCGTATTATTTTCCCATATGAGTTCAAAAGAAGGACAATTGTTTCAAAAACAGCACGAAATATTAATAAAGCTTTTGGAGAGAATCTTGTTAGCCGTGCGACTGCAAAAAGATGGTTAAAGAAATTCAAAGAAGGAGATGAAAGCTTTGAGAATGAGGAGCGTGGGAGACCGGATTCAGTGGTTGATAACGAGGAGCTGAAGCGCGTAGTTGAAGTCAATCCACGTCAAACGGTTAGAGAAATTGCTGGGGAATTAGAAGTTTCAAAATCTAGCGTTTCTCGTCATTTGCAGCAAATTGAAAAAACGAAAAAACTAGATCAATAGATACCCCATGAACTGACCGAAAAACAAAAAATGTGTCGTCTTGAAACTTGTTCTTCTCTTCTTTTGAGGAACAAAAATGACCCGTTTTTGAACAGGAACGTGACCTGTGATGAAAAGTGAATTCTCTACGACAACAGGAAACGTAATGCCAGTGGTTAGATAAGAATGAAGATCTAAAACAGTTTCCAAAACCTCAGTTAACGGCAAAGAAAGTATTGGTTACTGTTTCGTGGTCTTGTGAGAGACTTCTTCACTATGAATTTTTGAAACATAGTGAAACAATCAATTTTGAACTCTACTGTCAATTGTTGGATAAAGTTCACCAGAAATTGTTCCAAAAAAGACCATCTTTAATCAATATAAAGGGGACAATTCTTCTTCATGACAATGCGTGCCCACATATTTCAAAAATCACACTTCAGAAGTTGAACGAATTAAAATATGAAACTTTCTCTCACCCTCCTTATTCTCCCGATCATACTCCAACTGATTTTTATTTTTTCAAGCAATTGGACCAATTTCTGAAGGAGAAAGACTTCAAAAACGAAGAGGCTATAAAATCTATCTTTGAAGACTTTATCGACTCCAGGGACAGCAGTTTTTATTCTAATGGAATAAATAAGTTACCATTGCGTTAGCAACATTGTATAGAATCCAATGGCTTTTATTTTAAATAAAAATCTTTATTTGTCTTCGAGTTATGCGCGTTAAAACTTTTTTAGTACAAGTGGCTCATTTCATATGGGACAACTTAATATATGCATCGTATTTAAAAAACGTAGTATTTATTTTATAATTTGAATTCTTTCGTAGAGTTATAAAAATCCATAAGTTTGTTATAAACTTTTTAGGTTAACTTAAGCAATGAGCTACAATCAATCATACCTAAAATATCTTTACTAGATATAACTATTATTTCAAAAAGATATACAAAACCTAACAAGTAATTTGATAAAAGTTGAAGTTATTGCTTTAAAAAACAAAGAATTTTGAATATTCCTCTAAAATTTGAATATAAAGAATCATAAATGACTATAAATATTTTAAATTAATTATTAATTATCATTATGCCAATTTTTATATTATTTCACATTATCTCATTTAGTTAGACTAATCTTATCTACTTACAAGTTTGGTCACCAAATAAAAATTTAATTGAAATGGAAAATTATAAATTACCATAAAACTTTCAAATGTTTATTTTTTACTGTTATATTTGAAAATATTGTTCACAACATGGATTATCTTGATATCAATATTTATTATTTAAATTATTTATTATTTTGAATTTTTTCCTGTTTTCTTAATAAATCTGTTTAATTTATATTGTTCAATAACATGCATTTTACAAATCATGATGAAATCCTAATATTCGAATAGATAAAAAAATCAAATTTTATTCAAATTTTTTTAAAAATATCAATAGGTAACAAAAATGTTTCAAATGACGAAAACATTAGGTTATTGTATAGATCGTTACTCTTTTTACAAATATATATTTGTTTAACATTTGAATTAATGTAACTTTTATTTAATCTTTATAATTTTATGTGACATTATCGGAAATGGGCATTTATTTATTATCAATTATAACATGTATCAGAAATCATTTATTCGACAGAAAAATGATTAGTGTAAATAATTTACCGGTTATAACGTCGTTTTTTAGCAATATATGGCGATAGAAAATCTATTATTTTATTATAACAGATAATAATGCAAAAGCTATTTCAACTTTTGAAATTTTGGTACCAGTATTTAAAAAAATGTTTATTAATGCTTTTTAAAAGGAGTTTTACATTCAATTAAAGAATATTTAACATAACTGATTGATTAATAAATAAATTTTCTTTTCCAAATATTACATTCTATTTTGACTAATATACTCTTTAAAATTTTGTGTTTCAATTAGTAATTTGAATTTTCAAAATATTTTTGTTCTAAAACTACAAGCTTTTTAATTATTAAAAGTATGTAAAATATTTATCTTTTAGTATACCAGCCTTAAAACCGGCTTCGGCAGATCAGAGCTTCTCCGCAGAGCATATTTTTTGTATGATAGCATTTTTTTGTTAAATTATTAATTAATGTAAGTGTATAAAAAATTATTCCATTGAATAACTTATTTCTGGAGAAATAAAAGAACAGAAAATACATCGTTATATTATATGATTATATGAAAGATTTCTGAGTTTGAGAATCATTTTTATTACGTTTATTTTTTTTAAACTGTTTAGCTAAACAAAAAATTGATCCAACAAAAAATATTTTATTTATATCCGATGGGTGAATAAAAATTTGAATCATTCCAAATAATATTTAAGTGATTTTTTATTATTTTTTTAAAATCTGTATAAACAACTTAATCTTATTTTTCTATTGCCTACATATTTACCAAAATTTAAAAATATACAAATGAGAAAAAGCAAAAAAATTAATATTTATAACAACTTCATTTTTTTAAGCTACAAGCATCTTTATAGTTTTATATTTAAATTAAAACTTTAATTTATGTACTAAATTTAATTTTATTAACTTTAATCTATTCTTCATGAAGTTACAGCATTAAAAGTTTTTAATTTTTACTAAATAAACGGTCGTCACTTTTAGTCCATAATTTGGCTAGTTTTTTATTAGCCTTTTTAATCTCAAGTTTCCTCCATATTCAATACTTTTACATTCTAAATGATTCACAATCTAAAAAATTTCACTAACTATAATAAGAATAATTTCTAGAAAAAACCAATAAAAAAGTGCCCAAAAAAGTGGTTTTTTTAACAAAACTCGGATAATTATAGACTAAAAGTTTCCAAGTTATTTTCCCCTCTAAAATTCTAGTAAAATACATCTATTCGCAATTTAACTATACAAATTAATCAAGTTTGGAAAAGTTATGCTAAATATAAAGCTAATTTCTATTTAAGAAATTAACAAAATGTGAAACAATTGTCACTAAAATTAATACTACTCGTTTCACTGATAAGCTATAAACTTCTCAGTAGTTTCATTTTATATGTTAGGATTATATCTACATAAAACATTATGTCTTCGTAATTTTTCATGTCTTCATTCAATAATGGTTGTTAAACTTTTTAATTTTTATAGAAAAAAACGGTTATAATTTTTTAGTGTATACTTTGTCGGTTTTATATCGACTTCAGTAATATTACGTTTCCCCCTTATTCATAACATACACCTTTCAAACGAGTCATAAACAAAAAATTTCCGTTGACTCATATAAAAGTTATCCGAAAAACAAAATAATGCAAAAATTTGTCCAGAAAATTGTTGCTTTTTAAGCATAACTTGGTCAATTGTGAACTAAAACTTTTAAAATCCATTTTCCGCACTATCTTTGAACTAAGCACATTTTTAAAAACTTTAACCATAAAAATTCATCAAGTTTAAAAAGTGTTATGTCTGTAACAAAATTGATTTTTATAAAGGAAATAAAAAAAAGTAAGAAAGATAACACTTAAGTTGGCATAAATTGTTTCGTAGATAAGCTATAAACTTCGCAATAATTGCATTTGTTAAGTTACACTTAGATCTGTACAATATAAATCATGTCTAGTTTATTTTAATAAGTTTCCATTAAGTAATAGTTATTTAACTTTTTAATTTTCACTTAAAAAACAGTCATCACTTGTTGGCCCATATGTTGGCGAATTATTTATCAATCTTAAAGCTGTTATGTTTTCGCACTATTCTGAAATTATACCTTTCAAATGAGTTATAACCAAAAATTTTCACTAACATTGAAAAGAGTTGTTTCTGGAGCAAACCATATAAAAATTCAAAAAAAGTGATGTTTTCTAAATATAACTTAGCTACTTATGAACCAAAAATTTTGAGACCCATTTTCCGCACTATGCTAAAACAAAACACATCTAATAACTACTAAATAATTAAAATTGATTTAATTTAAGGAAGGTTATGCTGAAAACGAAATTGATTTTTGTGAAAAAAATGGAAAAAAGCGAAAAAGTTGACATTCAAATTAATGTAACTTGTTTCTTAGTGAAGCTATAAACTTCGTTAGATACTTGTTTTTTAAGTTAGACTTAGATCAATAAAACAGATACTATTTTATTTCATTTTATCAAGTTACGACTAAGTCATAGATGCTTAACTTTTAAATCTTTTTTTCAAAACAGTCACGACTCTTTAGACCATAACTCTGCCAATTTTAAATACATTTCCGTAGCATTGTGTTTCACTCTATTTCTGGTGGTAGACCTTTCAAATGGTATATAAACCATAGTATTTTATCTATTTTGAAATAACGTTTACCTCTGTTCGAATCTATGCTAAAAAAGACCATAAAAACTATGTTTGTAAGACATAACATGGCCAGTTACGGCCTAAAACTTTTAAGACCCATCTTCCCCACTATGTTAGAAAAAAACATATCTTTTGACAATCTACTTGTAAAAATTGGTTGAATTTTATGAGAGTTATGAGAAAGGCAAATTTTTCTTCTTATTTCTTTTTATTATAGATTATATTTAAAAAAAGTCAAAAATTGCCGTCACATTCGTTGTATAGATTCTTGACAAAATCAACTTTTATGAAACACTAAAAAAAATAATAAAGATAAATAATAGTATAGAGTTTTGGCAAAACATTTATTATGATAAATAAATATAATACTTATTAAAAAAACAAAAATACTACATACAAAAACAAACAAATTTTGACAAATCTATCTAAAGTGCAATAAAATGTCCCACAATTTAAAAATGTCAAAATTTATTCAAATTTTAAAGAATTACGCGACGACATTTCACTGCGAAGAACGTAAAATAATGATATTACGAACACTATCAAATATTAAAAATTAATTTAATAATTAATATATAACAATTGTATAATTTTTTGTATTATAATTTAATAAAATTTTTAATTAAATGTTTTTTTATTCTACTATTTAAAGAGTCCAAATTGGATAAATTAAGTTCAAATGTTGACTGTCAATTTTGTAATAGAAAAGTTGAAAAATCAAGATATTTGCATCATTTAAAAGATAGGCATGAATATGCAGATGATAGATTTTTAAAAGTAATTTGTTTGTTCATTATTTGATTGTAAAACAAATAGTAAGCAGAATTATTTTAAAAACTTTAAAATTCATGTGAGAAAATTTCGTGTTCTTAATTTCAATCATAGATGTGATAGTAAAAGGTACGTGAATAAAATCAAAATTTAAAACTATCGTTTTGATTGTAATCGTGTTTACAATATATAAAATGTATATATAGTAAAATAATTTTTATTTTTAAAAATATCATAAATCATTTTCTAAAAATGTTCACAAAAATAAAGAACAAAGATATATTATTTAAAAAATGATAGCTCATTTTCATGCGATTTCACATGTCGGATAATTGTTAGAGTCTTTATAATATTAAATAAAAAAATGATAA
Organism: Strongyloides venezuelensis; assembly: GCA_963280985.1. Classification (NCBI taxonomy): domain Eukaryota; kingdom Metazoa; phylum Nematoda; class Chromadorea; order Rhabditida; family Strongyloididae; genus Strongyloides; species Strongyloides venezuelensis. Next base: position 5,118,927 of record CAUJLX010000001.1, on the reverse strand, counting down.
ATTTATTTGGTTTGAAGACTCTTTATAAACAAAAAAACTGATAAAGAATTTTTCTTCTAATGTTAAGAAAAGCTAGTGAAAAATGTGATTGAAAGAAAACATTCCATTCAATTTCAAGAAATATTTGTTTTAATTTTTAAATGAAAAAGACATTTAATTTTCTAGTTTATAAAAAATATTTAAACCACTTCTTTGATTTACTGGAAAAAATTTTGGTGTTGATTTTTTTCAATTGTTTTTAATGAAATTGTTTATAATAATTTTTCAGTAAATCATGTTCGGAAGATATTTTTATGTGTAATTATAATATAAAATAAATGATTTCTAAAAACCAATGTTTAGAAAAAAATTAACTTTAAATGACGAGTATGGCAATTTTTTTAACTTTATATAAAAACTTAATCTCATTGTTTTCATCAATATCATATATTTGTTTTAGAAAATATAAAATGGTGAAAAAATTTATTCTGCGTTAATTAAAAAAGGTACCAATATCTGTAACTCCAAAAGGCTTCTTTTTTAATGATCCTTATTTCAAAATTAATAACTAAAGCATAAATATAATATAATTCTGTTAATTTATACAATATTTTTTATTTAATAAATAAGACATAAATGTTGTTGTAATTTAACAAATATTGTATTTTTTTTTATCTCTACAAGAAAGTTCTTTTAAAAATATTGGATTTATATTAAATAATTAGTGTTTAATGATTTTTTAATTATTTATGTTGTTCTCATATGCGAAATAATGCGACGAAATTAGTCGCAAATAAAGAAAATTTGAATTTTATTTGGTGGAACAAATTTATAACATTTTTTGCAAACCTGTGTCTTTTTTTTTCTGTGCCATACAACATATTTAAAGGAATTAACAAATTAAGTAATCAAAATTTTAAAGAATTAAAAAATTCTAATAATAAATTTTTCAATAAATTGAGGTAATTAAAATTATTATTTAGCACTAGATTTTTAATTTATGTAGAATATTGGTAATCGTAGGAATTTTATGTGATTCTCAACACCTTATTTATCTAAACCAATCGGCATACTTACATACCAATTTGATGTAATGTATTAAAAGTTCAATATATCAATTTAATTAACTTGACTAAAAAGTTATACAACGAAAATGACCAAAACTATCAATTTGTTTATTTAGGTTAATGTTTTGAAAATTTGTTACTTTGGGTATTTTAAACGTCCTAAGAAATTGAAAAATTAATAAATTGAAATAATAATATTATATTGAAATATTAATATATTGATGTATCAAAAAAATTAAATTTCGATTCAGCTATTATCATAGATTCTGTTTTACTAGTTTCGGGAATATTAAAATCCGAATTTTCAAATGGCAAGTTATAAAGTATTATTTTAAAGAAAATATAATATTGCAAATTGTATTTGTCTATATCAGAACATAGTCAAGTAAGCACCGTAGATGTATCAATACTTATGTACCTATAATCAATTTCTTCGTCTACTATACATATGATGTAGGTTTAAGTAATGTTTATGTTTTTAATAATTTGATATCAAGCGTAAACATAAAAAATGACAATAATTTACTACGATATATAACAAATACTACTTTTGATTTATAAATTTACTCAAATTAGTAAAATTTTATAAGAGTAATTGAAATTAAACTTCTAATATTTTTAACATTTACAAACATCACAACATCTATAATTTTTGTTAAACTACTTTTTGATTTAAAAGAAAAGAAATCTTGAATATTATATTTTATTTAAAATAATTTTTTATCGTTTGCCATTTAAAAATTTGTATTTTAATACTGCAGAAACCAAGAAAACTAAATTTATGATAATAATTAAATCGGAATTTCAATTTATTGATATATTATAATTAATATTTTAATATATTAATTTATTAAATTTATTAATATTTCAATTTATTAATTTTTCAAATTATTAATATGTTTAAAATAACCAAAATAACAAACTTTCAAAACATTAATCTGAATAAACAGATTGTTAGCGTTAGTTACTTTCGCTGTATAACCTTTCAGTCAAGTTAGTTAAATTGATAGACTGAACTTTTAATACAATTGATCGAATTGATATGTAAGTATGCCGATTGGTTTAAATAAATCAGGTATTGAGAATCACATAAAATTTCTACGATTACCAATATTTTACATAAATTAAAAATCTAGTGCTAAATAATAAATTTATTTACCTCAATTTATTGAAAAATTTATTATTAGAATTTTTTAATTCTTTAAAATTTTGATTACTTAATTTGTTAATTCCTTTAAATATTTTGTATTATTAATGTTTTAATTTTTTACAATTTTAGAAGTATTGCACTAGGGTAAGTAGAGGGCTTGTAAGCAAAAAGTATGTTTACCTCAAAAGGTACTAAGTTTTTAATGATAAAAACAAAAACCATAACTTTTACGTAATTTTTCAAATATTTTTATTTATATTAAAATTTCTAATATATAAAAGTAAAAAAAGTCTCTTAAAAATGCAAACATACAAAAATTACCAGTTTCCAGAATTATGATAATTTTTTTGCTGACTTCATTTAAAAAAACATTTCTTTGCGTTGTTGTGTGGAATTATAAGTTATGCATTGAAAGCAACTTGAGTAATTGTTTATCCAAGCATGTAAAATTTCGATTCCTCGATCACTGAAATAACTAGTACTCTCAATAACACCAACAAAACCATGTGATTAACAAAATTATGGCATTTCGGTGATACATTGAATTCTATAGTAACAGCTGAATGTTCGTAGAGATTCTCTAAATTTTTAATGTAGATATTTAAAACATCTTATTGAGTTTTTGTTAATTCATCAGTAATATATAATGACTTTTTATATAAATATTATAAGGCTTTTGGAAAGTTTTTCTGTTCTTTTTGTTTGTCTATTAACAAATTTAAATTGAGATAGCTGGTTTTAGAAATTAATAAAACTAACTCTGTTTTTCTAGGCATATTGTGATATGTAAATAAATTAAATAGTGATGACGAATTAATTCTTCATTCCTTTATAGATAATAATTGTTAGCATTTTTAATACAAAATGTTGTTGATTTTATAAAAGGTGCGTTGGCATCTTTACATTCTTATTGCTTGCTTTTTTTTTGTTTTTAGTAAATATTTTATTGGCGTAAACACTTTAAAAGAAATTATCTAATTTTTTAAAACAATAGTATTCAATTTATGCTTTTTATTTATGTTTAAATTTGAATAATATTTTTTTACTCCTTTCTTATTCCTCGTTATTGTTAACAAGAGCAGGTTTCATTTTAGCATTTGAAGTTCAGTTGCTTTGTCTCTTGTCATTGGTTCCATCCGGTTGAATTTTTGTAACACCATTGTCTTTGTAAAGTATCTTGCCTTTCTCTGTCCTTGGATGCAGTTTATCACCATGATAATAATCTTCTTGTGCTTTATTAAACTTAGAATTTACAGGATAACTAGATCTATCTTTACACTCCTCTAAAATATATTGGAGATCCATAAACTTTTCTCCTTGACTGTCATTGTCTATTTTTAAATTCATTAGATTGTCGGCTCTCAATCTTGGATTGTATCTGAAAACCAAAGTATTGGGAGAACATTGTAAATATTTATGTTCCGCTGTATTTATGATATGTGCCACTTTGTTAAGGTTTTTTTGTACATCCTTTGATTTTATTGGTAATTTCTTATAAATTGCTCTGACTGTACGAAAAGCTCTTTCAATCTCTGAATTGTGATGTTCATAAGATGCACCATAAATACTAATTATGTCATTTAATTGTAACCATTCTATTAATTGTTGTCTGTGTAGTACTTTAGCATTATTCGAATATAAGTACTTGGGATATCCAAAAGTATTAAACCATTCCTGTAATATTTTTTGAATTAAATATGAAGTTCTTCTAATTGCATAAAATTTAATGTATTTGAAGAATCTATCCTAGATTCCATGTAATATTTTCTTTCCTCAATTATCTTCTGAGATTTTGCAAAAATTTATACATAAACATTCTATTATACCAGCCTTTGGGCGATAATAACTATTTTTCTTTAAAGTATTGTTTGAACGACAAATATCACATTCCAAATTTTACTATTAATTTTTGTATTTAACTTTCCACGAATTTTTTTTATAACTAATCTCTCTTTAATTAACTTATAAATATGGTATAATAATTTATGTATCATCTGTAAATGTAACTCTTTTAAAAAGAAATTCGCTAGCTTACTAACCTCCATAGATGGTAACGTTTTCATTTTATTAAGTATCGGTTGATTAAAAATTTTATTAACTCTCTCACTTTTCACATCATTAAATCTTTTAATTGAAAAATTAACATTTACACGGCTTAAAAAATCTGCCGTATGATTTTCATAACCTCGTTTATAGATTAATTCATATTCTTGATCTTCAATTGAAAATAACAATTCCATATATTTTGAAATGTTTGTACCAGTTCGCAGACCAACCAGTGGTTTGTGATCTGTATAAATAGTCAACTTTCTTCCTGAAAGCAATGCTCTACACTTTTGAATTCCATAAACTATTGAAGAATGTTCTAAATATGTAGCACAACGACTACGTTTACATTTTGTTAACTTCTTTGAATAATACTGAATTGGTAAAATATTCTGACCATCCAATTGGCAAACAAAATCTCCGATTGCCAATTGTGAAGCGTCCGTTTTCATATAAATTTGTTTATTTGGATCCAAACGTCTTAACCATTTAGGATTACTCATAGCTTTATTTAAACTTTTCAACGCATATAAATTTTTCTCATCAAAATTTATTTTATCTTTCTTGTTTGTAACAAAATTAGCCAAATTATATAACCCAGTTGTCAAATTTTCATAATTTGGTGTACTTGAACGAAAAAAATTACTTGAAGCAAGCAATGATACCAATTCACCCTTATTAGTTTGTGTTATCCGATTCAAAAACAAATTCTTATACTATTTTGGTATTCTTACACCCTCTTTAGACACTTCATACTCTAAAAAGCAAACCCTATAACTTCCAAAATGTAACTTTTCAAGACTTATTTTTCAACCAACCTATTGAATACGTCTCAATAAATCAAAAACGGTTAACATATGTGATTCTAGATTACCTTCCGTCGCTACAAAGAAATCATCTTAATAACATATAACATTACTTAAACATTGATCACTTGATTTGCTACCTTCTAAAATTGAATTTGTGTACATCTTCCGCCTTGAGGTAATCTAAAAGAACGATATTATAATTGAAGGCACGTACTTCAAATAAATTTAAATTTTTTTCACTAAGGCCTGCTTGGAAGAAAGCATTATTTAAATCAATCAAAGAATAGTAATTAAACCCTTTGATTTGATCAATCAATTCCAACGTATTAATAGATGGTATATGTTGGGATTGTGTGATCGAATTTATATGACGCAAATCAACACAACATCTCCAGCTGTTCTTTTTAAGAATAACTAAAGGTGGATTATATACTCCACTAATCCTTGATCTATCACTCCTGATCTTTGCAAATTTTCGAAATAAGCCAACACTTTTTCCTTCATGCTAAATGGAATTGGATATGTAACAATTTTTTTCGCCTCTTTATCAGCTACAACTTTATCTTTATCTAAATCAAACTCTGATCTTGCTATTATATCTGAAAAACTACGTTCAACAAGATTCTTAAGATTCATTTTTTCTGTAATCAACGTAAATGTATTAAGTTTCGACTTCTCTCTATATTTCAATTTAATATATCTAGCTCTATCAATATAAATTGATCTTTCTTTCCCATTGAGTATCATATTAAATTGTTGAATTAGGTCACTACCTATAATCAAACTCTTCTCATCATGATCTACGATATGAAAAAACCTTTCTTTTGAATTATATTTAGAAAATCAATTTTAACTATACAAGTTCCGCACAATGCAATTTCTCCATCACCATAACCTTTGATTTTTTTATTACATGGAGTCATCTTCTCCATATCAACTACTCTTTCTGGTAAACTAGATACTTCTGCGCCAGTATCAACCAGTGCCTCATAAATATAGTCTCCAATACGAATCCCTATAGTGAATTGATCAAACATCTTAGACCGTTCATTATCACTTTCTACATGCTTCATATTATTGATAACTTCATCTTCTAACCCAACTATATGATTTACAGTTTTATTTTTTGATGATCTAACTTTATCTTGCTCATTTCCTCTTCTATAATACGGTGAGCTTTCACCTTGCTCTGTCTTGCCTTTCTTACATTGATTTTTCTTATGACCATACTGTCCACACTCATAACATTTTATGTTATTCTTCTTGTGACCCAAACTATGATCTTTCTCTACATGATAAGTCAAAAAAAATAAGTCAGTTTTTCGATTAATTCCATTGTACTTGTGTGAAGATTCATTAAGATAAATTCCCTCAGCTGTTTCATATTAGCACATACTCTAAGCAATTCAGTTTTAAACGTTACTTCCATTTGTTTCAAGTAGAATTCTTATGAGCATTATCAACTAAATCTTTACACTCCTTTAAATCCCTTTTGAATTCTTCACTATTTCCCATCTTTAACTTAAAACTAGCTAACTTCAAAATAGTGTTCTCCAAAGAATGATGTATCGTATACCACCTTTTCAAGATTAACAGAATAGCAGGCAAAAGAAGTCCTTCAAAATCCATAATCTCTGATTACAAACGCACTATTATGGAATCGTCCAACTTCAATATCAACTTTACAACAGAATCATTCAACTCTCTCTTATCTGCTGTTGCAGCTAATTTGAATTTTGTTATATACGAATTAACATCATCTTTTGATGTAAACTGCTTTAACATCTCCATAAATTTAGTTCCTTGCTTCTGCTTGATAGGTATAGTCATAGACTTAGCTGTAGATGCATCTTCTTCATCATCATTATCTTCCCCTTCATTATTTTCACTATCTACTACATCATCACACTCATCTTTTTTATCTACGTCAATTTTGTTCGAAATCCTCAAAGATAACTCATGTTCCTCGATAGCATCTAATTGATTAACATCATATACCAAGTATGACGTGTTCTTAAGATGAAAATTTCCCTCTACTAATTGAACAGCTAATTTGAATTTTGAAAGACTTTTAGATGCTGGTATTCCAAAGTGTTTGCATGCAGCTATCAGTGATGCTTTAGAATTACTCTTCACTAAGGTAGTAACTTTATCACTCATAATCATTTGAAAATTCCAGTCAGTATCTGAAATTGTTTTATCCACACAAATATTTTATTGGTGCAAACACTTAAAAAGAAATGATCTAATTTTTTAAAACAATAGTATTCAATTTATGCTTTTTATTTATGTTTAAATTTGAATAATATTTTTTTTACTTTTTTATTCATTTAGAGTTTTATAAAATATATTTTTAATTTAATGTATGTTTTATAATTATATAATGATTTTTTATCCTTTTTATTTTAAAATTTGGTATTTTTTAAGGTAAACTTACATTTTGTCCCATAACTTTTCCCCAATCGTAAAAAGTTCATTAAAAAATACTCTAGATAAGAAAATGGGAAACTGAATGACATCTATCTAATATTTTTTGAAGTCACGCAGGAACTTTCTTAAAGTCCTAAAAAGTCTCATTTCTTGAAATTTTTTAGGTGCAAACATCTTTAAAATTATAATTTTAAGAAAACCATAATACTTTATTTTCAGTAAAAACAACAATGTAAAAAGTTTAAAAATGACTTTTACAATGCTTCTTGAGGTTATAGAAATATATCCTTTTCTACCGAAATGCAGGAAAAAGCATAAAATGCGGTCGTCTTACAGGTGTGTTATATTTTACTTCTTGTTATATAATACAAAATTTTATATTGAATAATTTTTATAGTTTGTAACAGTTTTTACATAGAAAGTAATTAATTTTTTAAATAATTATAGGGTAATTTTTATATATTTTATTAATTGTTACATTTTGAATTCAATTTTTTTCTTTAATTCATAAAATATCAATAATTAATTCATGATTTATGAAAATCCTCTATTAATAATTATTAAAAAGAAGCATAATTGTAATATTTATCTAATGTATTTCTCAAAATGTTTATATTACACTATTGAATTTACTAATTAATTATAATATGAAATTTTACTATTTTCGTTTAAATTGTTTTAAAAATTTGAAACATTTTGATTATTGTTAACTGGCATTTCAAATATAGCAAATTTATTTTAAAAACTTTAAAAATTCACTAAAATAAAAATTAAATGTTTATTTTAAGTCTTTAGTAAAAAGTTTAATATTTTTTGATCCTTAGATTATATTTTATTTTCCTGAGATAAATAAATAATAAGAGAATAATCTTAATAAGAGCAAATGTTATTATTTTTTAATTTAAATTTTAGTCCCTTTTGGTACATTAAAAGAGTAGGATGGTAATATTTCTTTTATTAAGAATTTACTTTGTACATGACTATCTCAAATACAAAAGATTTAATGAACTTAAATAAATGATAAAATTAATAATTAGAGCTAATTATTTGCTCAACATAAATTTGTGACATCATTAACTTGCCAAGATAAAATTTTAACCTATTATTTTAATTAGGATGATTATTTTAGATAGAATGGATCATAAAATGATAAATTAAGAAAAATATTTTTTATATTAATTAAAGAAAAAACTAATTGGTTTGAAGTTTGGTGTTTGAAGAATACAAAATTACTGCAATTATATAATAGCATTTTGAATTTTTCATTGGACTAATAGTAGTAAAAAAGTTTGCAGTTATTAAAACTTTTCTAGTTAAAGTAGAGAACATCTGGGAGTTGTAGATTTTTTTACAACTAATGTCTTGCTACGTTGGATTTTGTAGTAACAGCTATATGCATTGGAATAATTCTGATTTTTGATAAATGATCCAAAGTATAAAATTTAAACAATTTTTCTCTAATATCTTTACTTAAAATTATTATTAAGAAAGGATGGGAACATGTCATAAGGAGAATTATCCACTCAAAATTAAAATTAGCCAGTTCTTTTAAAGACTTCTTAGCAAATTCTACAGCATATAATTTAATGCTCGAATTTATAAAAACCATCAATAGACTTATTGAAATAATGCAACAATAAAATGAGTAAACGTATACTTTTGATGTTGGTGATCCTGATTTTTTTTTCTTGTTCATAATTTCCTTGTATTTCCTGATATTTAATATATTCATAATGAAGGATACTATAAATGTTAAACCAGACCAGATACACATTACCAGAGAATTAAGCCATGATGCCCTTTGATCTTTCATTGAATGATAGAAATAATCTCTCTCCTCAGAATATACTAATGTTACTTTGAAATTAACAAGATAAATGTATGAAATATATGGTGTAATGATTTGGAAAATAATCAATATTATTGCTGTTTTTTTAGTCCAAAACTAATAATTTTACAATTGTCAACATTTTATTTGTGTAATAAAACTTACAGCTTTGTAAAACAAAGGGAAATTCATCTGAAGGAATCTATTTAAAGTTATGATTAAAATACCCACCGCACAGTTGCCCATGGTGGAATAGTAGATAATTGGCGATATATTTCCAATCCAAAGATAAGAATGATAAAATTCTAAAAAACATCCCCATGTAAGAAATCTTCTAATACAAATGTCCAAAACATTTGAAAGTATATCAACAACGCCATTAGCAATAAAATGAATATAAAATTCAGTTGAAATCCCAGCGGTCTTATGATAAATAGAAGAAATTAGCAGGAAAATAACTAAGAGGTAAGCAATTAGTGATATTATTTGAATACCACAAGTGATATAGTCAGATATTGTAAATGACATCTTTATTGGAGTATAAATATATCTAATTTTTAAACTATATAAAATTAAAATGGATGAACAAATAAAAAAAGATTTTTTCTTATTTTTATAGATGAAAAAATACACTCTATTGAATTTCCACCTACTGAATAAATAATTCCTGCAAAGGTTACTATAAAATTTTTAGCTATGAGAAAAATGTAACGTTTCGCAAAAAGTGATCCATCTAAAGTCAAACCAATGCTAATGAATTTATTACGAAAAGCCTAACCGAGAATTTAAATGAAAATATTTTTACCCATCTAAGCAAAAATATATATAGTCAAATTTACAATGACGCTAATATCTAAAAAGATAGAAAAAAATTTTTATTTGTGAAATTAATTAGCGCCTCAAATAAGTTCATTAAAACTTATCAAATAATTAATATTATTCTAGAATATTTAAAAAGTCTCAATGTCAGTTTTTTTACTTCTAAAAAGTCAGATTTATGATAACGGTTTAGTGAAAATTGTTAACTAACTACTTTTGAAAAGATTATTTATGAATTATGATAAATAATAAAAAAATGATAAAATTTTATAAATAAATAAGAAAATTATTTAGTTAGGAATTTTAAACAATAAAAGGCATAATAAATTAAATTATTATTGATGCTTAATAGGACATATTTGCATTTATGCATTTGAAAAAAATTTATCAGTAAAAATAGAATTTTTGAACCCAAGGAAATCAAGAAATTCTGATTATATTTCTTTAAGTTATATATGCAATTTTATTTTTATTATTTCTTAAATTTATTTATATACTGTGCCATTAATAATTTAACGCTCTTTCTATCTTGATAAATAATTGTTTTGGAAACATTAGATTTATCACGTGGTTAATCTAAAAAAAATACAATTTTTTCCATTTTTTTTACTAGAAAAATAATGGATATTAGATAAAAGATTAATATTTATTCAAAAGTTTGCTTCTGTTACTTTATAGAAAAATCTTGTATTTAATTTTTATTTCAATTTTTTCAATACCTAGGTAGAAAGAATCTATTCGGTAAAAGTGCATGTATTTAGATTATTTATTTTTTAACAGTTTGCTTTATTTTCAGGCAAAAGATGTTATAGTGTTTTCTAGAATTTATCATAATTTCTAATAAAATGTTTAATTAACGTTTTTTGTGTTAATATATATCAAAAGAATTTAATTATTTTTTGTAAATGTTGATGAATTCAAAAAAGTTCAATTTTCTGTTAATTGTCATTGTATGTATTCATTCTTAAACATCAATTTTTTACGGTAAAATTTAAAGATAAATAAAAATGTTCATTTTCCTGGAAAATTATTTATGTATTTATTAAACATAAAAAAATTATGTAAATATCTATTTTTAGCAGTTAACTAATTTTACCTTCTAAATGTGTTAAAGTAAACTAAAAGTATTCACAAAATTTTATTTTTTTTAAGCAATGAAAGATTTAAAGTATTATAAAACAAGTAACTCAGAAAATTCAAAAAACCATAGTTAGTTATAAATCAATAGATGTTCCACTGGTAGCAAGCTATATAATATAAAAATTATATGTATTTAAAATACGAAAAAAGTTCTAAACATTTTTAGAAGTTTACCGTAAAATATTTTGTCTAATTTAATTGGATACAATAATGGAAAAAAATAAAACAATAATAAACAACATGGTTAAAATGAAAATATTATATTATCAACACTTTAAGCCTGTTTGATACTTTGAAGATAACTTTATTTCTTTAAAATTTATTTGCTTTTCAAAATTGATAAACAATATTCAAATTTTAAAAATAATATAAAATGTGATTTTTTTAGCAAATAATCGTTTAATTTTATTAATAAAAAACATTATCACTGTTAATTTTTTATTGTTAATTATAAAAGTGGAAGAAATTAGTAAAATTTTGTGACTTTTTAAGTCCTTATCATAATACAGGCATCGGGGAAGATTAGTACATGCATCTATCAATATAAGTAATTTTTACAGTTTAATAACTTTGAAATGTCATAATTTTAGAATATTGACAAAATACAATTGTATAGTCTTATTCTGGTGATTATATTAGCAAGTATCTTAATCTATATTAGAAAAGCATTTTAGAGATGATTAAATGACTATAACTAGGACGATAGAATACGATTTCTAAACATTTTTTATTAGTATAAAATGAATTTACATGCATAATATTACAAATTAATGAAAAATTTATCATTTACAACTAGAATTTTATAAAAATTATATTATTAATTACTTCAATTATATACTCACTCTTCTTTTTTATAGAATGTTCAAAATTTGATTGAATTCTATCAATACATGAAAGTAGCACAGCAATCCTTGTATGATAATGGTTTTATGTGTATGGTGAAGAAATTTAAAAAGGAATTAAAAAAATGGTTAAATTTTCATATGATGACAGTAAAAGGCATTATTTATCATTATTTTTTCAATTATAACAACCATTGGAATCAAAATCTATGGATTATAAAATTCTACAAAATTTTTTTTCTTCAAATATTTGAATTTTTATGGTTGCAGTTCATTATAATCGTGTTAATGCTGGTAACCTCAAAAATGATTTATCAATACCAGATGTATGCAAAATAATGGAGGATAAGACGAAAGACCCATAAGATAAATTGGCTATTGTTAATAAATATATTTTTGAGAATACTTATATGTCTCCTTATCATGGGTTAGATTATAGTTATCAAGAAGAAGTAGAATTCTTGAAGGATGTCAATTTCTATGATGATAATCTCAGCGCTTCAGCATCAAGATCATGGATATGGCAAACATGTAATGAATTTGGTTATTACCAGGCTACTTCTGCTGGAAATCACTCAATTTAGGGTGGTTCAGTTCCAAATAATATAAATATTGATCTATGTACAGATGTTTTTGGACTATCCTTTAATATTGATTATTTGAAAAAGCAGTCTCAAGAACAGAATCAATGTATGGTGGAGCATACGGATATAACACAACCAATATAGTTATGCCAAATGGCGATTTAGATCCATGGCATGTATTAGGAGTATACAATCAAACTGATAATATGATTCCATATATTATTCATAATTCAGCTCATTGTGCTGATATGAAGTCACCGTCTCCAAATGATCCTCCTGGATTAACATATGTTAGAAATCTTATCCTCCAAAATATTAAAAATTGGATTGGATTAACATATACTCCATTTGCTTCCAAAAAAAAACATCTAATAACACTAAAAAAGAAGAATACTTGCCAGATAAATTGGAGATTGCTAAAATCAATAAATCTGCACCTAAGTTCAGCGCTAGAAAAATAAAAAATAAAAAACAAGAAAGTATAATGAAAAAAAATATCAGCATGGTACACGGGTTAAAAGATCCTGTAGTCAATAAAGACGATATTATTACATCACAAACAGATATTTCCATTGAATATATAGAACAAAAAAAGGATCATTTCAACTCATCAGACATTCGTATATCTCAACAACGATTTTTTGTCAACAGAAAGTTTAATCAAAATAAAAGTATTGCATTTGTCATGATTGGTGGTGAGGGTGAAGCTAGTAGTAAATGGGTTACACTTGAAAGTTTTCCTATGATTGATTTAGCTAAATATGTTAGTGCAGATATTTTTCAACTGGAATATCGCTACTATGGTCAGCCTATTGCTGTAGAAAATTTAAGTACTGATAATTACTAATATCTTACATCTAAACAAGCTTTAGCTGATCTCGCTGTTTTTATAAAGACAATGAATGCTAGATTCAACTACACTTATCAAGTTCAATGGATAACTTTCGGCGGTTCGTACTCAGGAAGTCTCTCCGCTTGGGTCGTGGAGTTTTACCCAGAGCTAATTTTGGCTTCAATGGCATCGTCTGGACCCGTTTTAGCCAAAACCCAGTTCTATGAGTATCTTCAGGTTGTAGAAAAATCTATTTCAACATTCTCACAAACTTGCGCAAATAATATTGCATCCGGTTTCAAGAAGATGCAAACTCTTATCATGTCACAAGAGGGGAAGAGATCAATTAAACAAATTATTCACTTTTACATATCCATGGAATAATGGTTCAGTTGTTGAGGATTACGACGTACAATCATTCTTTTCAAATGTTTACTCTAGTTTCCAAGGAGCTGTTCAATATAGTTTAGATAATACTGGTGAGTAGGTCAAGGGATATGGTATTAAAGAAGTTTGTGGAATTATGAATAATCAAACAAATGAACCATTAGTTAATATTGTTAATGTTGTAAATTATATGAATAATATGTTCTCTCCCTCTAATACACTCATTCCAATGAGTAAAACTTATAAGGAGACAATTCAATTTTATAAAACTGCCACTTATGCTAATGGGAATGCTGACACTAAATCGTGATTATGGCAAACATGTAATGAATTTGGTTATTTCCAATTAAGTGATTTAGGATGTAACATCTTTAAATCATCTTGTAATGTCAATTTATTCGTCAAAAAAATGTACTGATGTATTTGGTAAACAATTCACACGTGATAAAATAGATGCAAATGTTCGGCGAACAAACTTATACTATGGTGGCAATATTAATTATCATGGATCAAACGTTGTAATGGCTTATGGTTCAATTGATCCATGGCATGTATTGGGATCGTACACTTATGATAGTAGTCGTAATTTATTTTCATACCTTATCAATGGTACACCTCATTGGGATGATTTATATCTACAAAGAGAAACGAAACCTGTAGATTTAAAAAATAAAAGACAATTAATAAAATTTCATCTTTTATCATTTCTTAAAATTTAAAAATTTTTTGTGAGTTAAGCAAATAAAGAATCATCCATTTTAATGGTGATAAAAAATAGATAGCTATTTCTTTATTTAAATACAACATTATTTACTATTTTAAATTAATTATATAATAAAAGAGATCGTATTAAAAAAATGTAAATAACGTATTAAGAATATGATAAAAATTGTGTTTTAAAAGTCATATTTCTTTATTAAATATTTAAACACTACAAATGTAAGCTTTTATGTCTTCTTTTAAATAGTGTGTCATTAAAATATGTAACTGTTTCTTTTCACTAGATGAAACAGATTTTAAATTATCAAGAGAATCTTCATATTAAAAAGAATTTAATTTTGCGATGGACTTATCCTTTTTGATTAGTTAGAAAAAAGATTAATTTGAAGAGATTAATGTTCATTAGCCATAAACCCAAAAAAAGATGCTTCAAAAATTTCAATAATTGGTTAATTTTCGTTCAACCATTAATATCATATATCGTAATTCCTTGTGATCAAAAATACGGATTTGTTTTAGAAGTTTTATTATTATTAATGAATGAAGTTTTATGACCAAACCCAGTACGTGTTATGGTGGTAGATGTTGATGGATTACGACCAGCTATGCTAATATTACGAGATTGATTCTCAACTATTCTATAGTTGTATGAATTATTTATATTGCTAAATTTTTTTGAGTAATTGCGACACAATAATCCCTGTAGCATCGTAATCGTCCTACGACGGAAATGAACAGATGCTGTACAAAATAGAACAAAATTTAAAACTTTTCCAAACATAACAAGAAGATTCAATATTGATGTCATGATAGATAACTTTTTATTCTTTATACCAAATAACGAAATTATTGTTGGAATTATTGATGGAGTCTGAAAAAGAAATTTAATAAATTTCTCTTATCATTTTTTAAAATTACCTGTGTTAGTGTAAAACAAATTAAAATTGACATTACAGTTGTTGTAACTTTCTTTTCTTGTCTCAAAAAAGTTCCAAAATCACTTACTCTTCTTAATTCTGTTGTATTAGTGGAACTTGAGGTTCTCGATAAAATTGGTCGTTTTTTAACAATAAATATTAATAAAATATTAAAAATATTGACAGTAACAACAGGAATAATTACTTGATAAAAAATTGAGGCATGCTTGGCAAATTTGATAAATATTGTCAATATTTTTGAATTATTTTTCGTTTCAACTATTTGATAATATGTATAACTATTATTACATTCGGGTGGTCCTTCTTGTGATTCATATTCATATAATAATATCCAATGATAACACAATATAAGACTTAAGAGTACCATAATAATAATTCCAATAATTGTTTTTTTTGCTTTGAATGTTTGTCTTGTATGCATAGGACTACGAATTCCAATAAATCTCTCCATCGAAACTCCTAGTACAAACCAACAACTTGCCATTGAAAACGCATTCTTAAACCATAGACGATAAACATATGTCTTGAAATAAAATACTCTAAAAAGTAATGTTGATCGAATTGGGGCGTATGTTGATAACCATTCAGGTATATGAAGAATAATTACAGATAAATCAGAGAATGCCATTGCTGATAGAAGTAGATTAGCTTGATTTCTCATTCCTTTACTTAATAATACAAGAAGATTCAAACAATTTCCAAGTAAACCAAATAAAATTAAAAGAGGATAGATGTATGATGATATCAAATAGTCAATATAATTAGCAGAAAATGAAAAGTTACACTATAAACAAATATTTTATAAATAAATACTATTAAACTTACATTTTTCAATGGTTTAACATTTTTTAAGGGGTATAGTGATTCGTTAATGAAGTTTTTCCCAATATCTGTGTTATTGTTATCCTCCAACGCTTCAATTGATATATTACAAAATGATTGGATAATAGTAATTATATATAATGATGCTAATAAAACATTTGTCAAAATATTTTTAAAATTCATATCTAAAAAAAATTAAAGATATTTAAATGGATTAAAATTGTCAAAAAAGTGATTTATCAGGGAAAGATAGATAAACATAAGAAATATTACTTTTTTGGCGTTTAAAATCATATACATGGAAAATATTAACACCATCACAATCCCTGAAGGTTTATATACTATTTAATAAAGTCCATGAACACATTATGTAAATAATGGAAGAAATAAAATAATAGGTTTTTATTCTTTCATTCTGACATTAATTAAATAATTATATTTTCTTAAGCTTTTTATTATCATCAAACTATGTTTCATAAATTTTAATAAAGTTTAAATACATAAAAATTTATATTTTTCGTCCTTCAAAAACCTTTTTAGAAATGAAAAAGAAATTTGTATAAAATTTTATTCATTAACGATATTTTAATAAATGAGGAAGTTTCCATAGATTTCTTTTTTTTAAGTATGTATGATTTGGCTAATTACTCTAAATACATATTAGATAAGTTTTAATTAGCATTTACAAACTTACTATCGGTATTAACAAAAATGTGATAGAATAATTTTTGAACATTTTAATAATAATTTAAAATAAGAAACTCTCTAGATCTATGTGTATAATTTTTATGGCAAAATAATGACTGAATATCCTCTTTTATAATAAAGTAGAATAATAAATTAAAGAAAACAATTGAGAAAGCCTGAATGATTAATAAATTAACATGAAACTATGTAAATTAAAAAAATTAAAAAATTCAAGTATATATGATATGGATAAGAATTTGTTATGATGAAAACATACCCTATTTTTAAAAGTATATCTTAAAAAAGACTATCCAATATGTGAGAATTCTTCCCACTTCTAGTGTGATAACTTTAGAATATTCAGACTCTCACATATTCTAAAATATTCTCCATTCACATTCAATTTCTGAAGAATGTGTAAATTTTGATAGTTAAAAATACATTTTTTTATTATACACATCTATCAAATGATATTTAAAATAATACTTATATAAAATTTTGTTTATGTAATTGATATATTTTATACATTACTATATGATGAATCTTTAGATATTCTATAGTATTTTTTACTTCAAACACTTAATAATATCACTTACAGTTTGTACCTTTATTAATATAAATTATTCAGTATGAAAATTAATACTAATAAATATCTACAAAATTGTTTTGTTAACATAATTTTTTAAGTATAATACTATGCAATAATAGGAAAATATAAACTAGTAGGGTTTGTTAAATTAATAATTATAAA
This sequence comes from Strongyloides venezuelensis, assembly GCA_963280985.1. Classification (NCBI taxonomy): domain Eukaryota; kingdom Metazoa; phylum Nematoda; class Chromadorea; order Rhabditida; family Strongyloididae; genus Strongyloides; species Strongyloides venezuelensis. The sequence goes on along the minus strand of CAUJLX010000001.1, from coordinate 5,101,096 downwards.
ATTTTATTTTAAAGAAATATAAAAATGTGTGATATTGTCTTTGTCATACATTTCTTTGCACTTTATCAAAAATTAAATTTTTATTTTCATCAACAAATATTATTAATAACACGCTATATTTGAATAAATATAATTAGAAGGTAATTACTTTAATTTATATTTTTAAGAAAAAATATTATAATAAGATAATATATATAAATATGGACAATAAAAAATCTTTTACATTTTTATCAAAAATTTCTTTTATCGCGTCCTCTATTATCTTTCTTTCTTCTTTATCCCCATAAATTTTTTAAATAAGAATAAGATATTCATTTTTTAAAATATGAATTATTTAATTATTGCCTAAGTTAAAATAGATATATATGTTTAGTTAAATTTCTAAAGATACATTAAGAGGTAAAATAAGAGTTTTCAAAATTGTTATGAGAAACGATACTTAACCGAATTTTATAATAAGATTTCCGTTATGTCTGAGATGATAAAATTTTCTAAAAATAAATAATTTATTTTTAGAAAGAAATAGTTTTCCTTTTATCGATAATAGTCATTTAAATTATATCACTAATCAAATACTATAAAAAACATTCTTTTTTGCATACTTTTAATCTTCTTATTATCAAAAAAAAGATGTAATTACGTAAAAACAGTAAAAATCATTTTTCTCAAAAATAATGTTTGACATTTTCTGCATCATTTCAATATAACTAGAATAATTAATGAAGATGAACCTATGTCATGAATATATAATTCAGTTATTATATATAAAATGATAATGATTTAAAATGCGATATTTATTTTTTTTTCGAGAAAAAAGTACTTTATCAATTGTAAAATATTATGTTTGAAGTATTTGATTTAAATAATTTATAAAAACGATTGATTCAATATAATTTGTTAATAAAATTTTTTATATCCACCATTAAATATCCCTCTTAATCCTCTTTCTATTAATTTGAGGCGTACAATAGTATATTTATCAATAAATATGTCATTTAAAGTATTATCAATTGCATAGTATTTTGTGTAATATGGAACTATTTATAATATTTTTTATTTTATTGATATATTTAGTTAAAAATTCAATTGGAAATGTCGTTTGTTATCAATGCTACGCAAATTCAACAGTTTCTGGTACAACATGTTCTATCGATAAAGTATGCATATCATCTTATTGTATTGGGGTATTATATCCTAACATGACATGGCACATGGATTGTGGTCCAGAAGATAAAAAATCACCAAGCGAATCTTGTACTCTAGATAGTGATACAAAAATCGTGTCATGCTTTTGTGAAAATAATTTCTGTAATTCTATAGATAAAATATTACCAGCATTATCTGATGCTTCAGGAGTAACAGGGAACGCTTCTGTTATTTTACCACATAGAAATTTGACATGTCTTGAATGTGGGCAAGTACTAACAAAAGATGGTGTTAATCATATAATTCCATGTACTGCGGAAAGCACGTGTCTCGGAGTTCAATGTTTAACAAGTAAGAGATTAATATACTTTTTTTAACTCATAAATTTTTCATTAGAACGTAGTGTGTATCCAATTTCATTTTGTGTTACAAGTTGGGATACACCACCTATTTTAAGATGTCGACATGAGGTTGGAAATGATGAAATTTGTGCATGTTTCCAAGATTATTGTAATATACCTTATAATCCTCTTAATATTACCTTTATGACAACAGAAACTCCAACAACTACAGAAATTCCATTAACTACAATATCAGTGTTAACAACAACAACAACTGAACCCGGTACAATTGTCTGTCCTGATGGAAGGAAATATGGTCCTAATGAACAAGCAGTCATAATGGGAGAAAAATTAAGAGACATTATACTTGGAAAGTTTGGCAAGCATACAAGTAATGCAACGACTAATTTTGAAAGTGGAATAAATTACCACATTTGCAATTATATGAATGGACGAAAATAAAAGTATACCTACTTTTTAATAGCTAAACATTTTTTTAATTGAACAATTTATAATAAACAAAAAATATTTTTTTAAATTTATGAGAGAAAAAGAAAGAAATCGTCCTTAAGTATTATTAATATTTATCAAGAATGAAAGGAATAATAAACATTTCTCATTAAAATTTAAAAAAGTTGGATTTTTATGTAAAGTAACACAGTGAGTCATGATACTAACATTTTTTTCTATACAAATTCCCTTAAAAGACTACATAATGTAAATTGTAAACTATTATATACATTTAATATAATTTTAAATAATAACGAGATGATTATAAATAAAATGTTGTATACTTTCAAAAAAGTTATAACAAATAAGTACATCAATTTTGTTAAAATATAAAATTTCATAAAGTTAACTTAAAAATGAGAGATTTTATTATAAATTAATAAGAGATAAAAATTAATATATCCTAAGTGTTTCATAAACTGAATTACTTATCAATTATATTGAGAAGTAAAAATTCCTTTTCAGTTAACTTTCTTTTTTTATTCAATAGCATAAGTATACTAAAAAAAAAAATCCATTAACTTTATTGAAATTTTTGCTGTTAATTTAAAAACAAATAAATAAGAAGTACTTATTTACATCATTTCTTTGTGACTATCCCAAAAGTTTTCTTATTCCATTTTTATCAATTTAAAATAATTTATTTAAAAACAAGCAATTTTTTGAGTTAAAAATAAATTAATAAAATACATTACTTGTAGCTATTAATTCTTATTTTTAAATTATTTATCACTAATAATAGAAAAAAATGTTCCTTCTCTGACATGTTATATATATTTTAAAGAGACAACAAATAAAACATTTACCAAATATATACATTTATCTTTCTTTCCTTCTAGAAGTTAGAACAATCAATTTAGGAAGAAAAAAAATGGAGAAACTTTTTTTTCTCTCCCCAAATCATATAATATATTATTTATTAATATTTGTTATATTACTTTTTTTTAAAATTGAACATTTGTAGTTTATATATTTATGATAAATAAAAGAAAAAAAAGTTATATACCTGTTTTGAAAATATATTTTTTTATTTCATTCTACATAATAAAAACAATTAAATTATTTTTGACAGAGATATGTCTTATATTTACATTATTTTTCTTCCAAAAATCATTACAATTTTCTTTACATATCATATCTTACAATATCGTTTTCATATAAATATCAAATTGATATAACTAAATATTTAGAGATTCATTTATAAGTTGTCGACTATCATCATAATGTAATTGATAAAATTTATGACATATTCTAAGACTTACTCATATAATGCACAAATTTTTTATATTTAAAACTATCCTTTTTCTTTTTAATGTATATAATATAAAATATTTATTTTTTTTCTAAAATAATCTTCTAATTAAGTCATCTTTTATGAAATATATTTGTAATAAGGTTTACTACAGACAATTTTAATAATTTTACTTAACATTTTTCCAATAATATATACAATTTTTTCCCCACATTATTTTCCTCACATTACTAGTAGTCAAATAATGGCATTGGTAAAATTTTTTCCAATTATTAGTGTTATAATTGGTTGAAGATTTAGTAAATATAAGAAATTATAATTAATCCCTTAAACATAGTATTTTGATTCCCAACTCACTAACTTTTAAGAGTTGTAATTTTGAAGTTATTATTTATTGTAAGATTATATATTTATTAAATTTATCACTTATTTTTGTAAACACAACAAGATACATACAATTTATATATAACGAATAATTGACTTTAAAATTTTACCTCTATATAAATCAATTTCACTCATTAACGACTTCATTTTTAGCTACTTTTTAAATTATATTTAATAAATAGTCAAAAAAGATTATAACTATTTTTCATCGTGATTGTTTATTAAACACATTTATTTAACTTCATCTTAAATTTATTTAAAGATAAAATAATTTAAGAATCCACTATCAATAAAATTATTTATAAAAATTTTTAAAAATTAATTGTGGAAAAATAATACTTATAAATAATTTATTTATAGTCATAGTAAATTTTATAAAAACTCCATTGTTTTCATTAAACTTTTTACTGATTCTTGAGCCCATTATTTTTATCAGTAAATGCTAATCCTTTCATTTATTTCTGTTCTTGATAATGGATTTTTTTAATTTAACGAAAAAGTGTTGTTATTTATGATGTTAAATATATAATAGGTTATGGAAAAATTTTTAATGTGTTTAATTTATTAATAACTTTACAATTTTTAAATTTATCCGCCTTCTTTTTTTATAAAACTAATCTTACATATATGAAACTTTTTGTTCATCTTTTTTCCCATTATACTTTTTGAATATATTAGTCTTCAATCTTTGATATAAACTTTTGTTTTCTGTCTATCAAAATTTTACATAGGAGTGAATAATAAAAAAGAATAAAATTATACTACATTTTTAGTTAAAATGTATAGTGTTAATAATTATATTATTTACTGTTATTAGTTTTTTTTCTTTCTAATGTGATATTTAAAATAAATGTTTTTTATCACAAAAAAATAAGATTTCATCAACACTAAACTTTTCTTATAATGAAGTATCTCATAATGATCTTGTTAGAGTGAATATAATAATGTTTAAAAAAAGAAATCTTTTTGGATGGAAATATAAAGAAAGATTACAAAGTGTTTATTTCTTAAATGTTTTTTAAAAAGTATTATATATATATATTCAACAAATGAATTTTTAAAATTCTTAAAAAAAAGTTACACATATTTAAAGTGAATTTTTAGGCAAATTTTTATTCATCGTCTGCTTACATAGTATGTGTAGTATATACAAATTTAAAAGTTTCTTACTTACTTGAATATTAAATACATTTTAACATTGTTAATAAGAATTCATCACTTATCTTTTTCTTTTTTATTTTTTCTCTACAATTCGTAATGTATATTATTAGTAAGTGAAATTTTTATCATAAAACTTAATTTAAAGGCTATCATTATATATATTAAGATAATTGCCATCAAAATGTTTTAATTTATAACTGTACTGCAATGTTTATATCTATCTACACCTTCTTTCTCTTTTCTTAGACTTTCATCCTCCCTCTAGTATATAATTTATGTTTATTAAGAAAAAATAAGTAGAGAAACTTTTCTAGCAAATTTTAACTAGTTTTATTTGCATTGTTATTAGTTTTAAAAAAAATTTGGTGTAACAATGATATATCTTATCATATATAGTGATTTATATCAAAAAAAATACTTTACATAATTTTTAGTTAGCATTTTCGAATATTTGTATTTTTAGGATAATTTTTTTTTAGAAAAATACATACAGAAATGTTCAATGATAACTATATATGATTTGTATTTAATTACAAGATTTTATCATCATTTTTATAAAACTATTTTGTGACAAATAACGTTATAGATTATATTTTACAAAATTTCAACAACCTCCAAGCGAATGTCATCTCTTTGATATTATTTTGGTTAGAAAATAAATAACTTTTTAAATGAAGAACTATATATACATTATTTTTATCTTCTCTTTATTTACTTTAATTCTAAAAGTTTATAATTTCAAATAATTTAAATTTTTAATATTTATCATCTCATATTGCATAATTTCGTTTTTTTCATCTTTCTAGTTAACCTCATTTATTGAAAATTGATGTCTATGACAAACAAGATCACATTTTATTGTATACCTTTTATTCCCGCTTCTTAGATTGCTACTGCACTACCTAACAGCTATCTATTTAGAGTGATGCACCCTTTCATATCAATTATTTTTCTATCGCGCACATGCTCAACACTTTATTAAATGTCCCACTTTGCCACACGCGTGTATTGGTCAATGCCAGCTTTTATACTATATGTCTATTTTCATATGTTAAAGTTTTCTTATCTTCTCCTCATCAGTCTTTATTTAAATAGTTTTTGTTGTCTTTATATAAATATTTCGAGAAAATTTAATTGCTTCATCGTTTTTCAACAACAATTACATAAAGCTAAACCCCATTAGAAGAAAAAGATGCACTATATAAATGTATATATTTATATATTGTAAAGACATCATATGCGCAAGACAATTGTCTACATTTGTTCTTATGAGTGAATGAGACACCCAGTTAAGTTTAATTTCACCATCAACTTACTCCAATCCCTTCTATAAACCATTAATCAAGACTCTAACTGTATCAGATTAACAATTTATTGCTTTATTTCAATTCCTCCCAATTATATTACAAATTGATATACACGTTATATTTATAAACTTTACCTCTTCTTTATCATCTTACTATCACTGCACATATTTATAATTTGCTCACATTTCATCAGTGTGATTTTATATTTCTCCTTTAAATCGTAATTATGTTAGCTTAGAATGTTTTATGCTTTATCTTTAAAATTTTTTAAAAAATTTTTAATGTAATATTTATATATTACAACGCCTTTTTAACATTCCTATATTATAACTCATAGTTTAATAAAAATAACAAAAATTAGTTATATATTCATTTTTTCAAGTCCTATATTCCTCCTTATTGTGAAAGATTTCTCTCCATTTCTCAATATATATAACTAATCTAAATATCACGACAATATAATTGAAAATCATTATTTATAAAAAATATTTTTTGATTAAATATTGAATAAAAAAAATAACAGTAGATTCTTAAATTTAATTATATAAAAATCTTTTAATGATAACTTTTACTCGTTTGTTTTTTTGACATCTATATATACATATCGAGTGTTAAAAATAATCAACCTGGTGGCTGACAATCAATATAACAATAAGCAATTTAAGCAAATGTTACATTTGTTATTTCTTTTGTTAGTTGATGCGTAATCAAATGGAGAATGGTGATGCGCCTACAAGATATATCTTTTCTTTTGATGATCACAAACATACCTGGTTTGTTGAATTTTATATATTATATTATATCGTTTATATATTAAGATATGTTGCGTAGAAAAATACAATTGATAAATATGTTCATCGTATATGTATATATCAACCTATCTATCTATATCAATAAGACCATTTCAGTTCATTAAAAATACGATAACGTGTTGACATTAATCGTTTTTAAGTCTTTATCCCAAAATTCAAGGTCACATTAAGCTGTAGAGTAAGAACTAGTGTTGGGTTTTATGTACCACCACATTAAAACAAGATCTTTTTGCCGTTTTGACTTTTAAATATTTCTTATTCCGAAAGATTTTTGTTTTTTTAATTTTAATATATTTATTATTTGTTACTATTATTGTTATCATCATATTTTTAGAGAGAGGGAAAGATAGCCGATTGCCATTTAACGATGGCGGCAATCAGAAAAAAACTTGTTATCGTTGGAGATGGAGCTTGCGGAAAGACATGTCTTCTTATTGTCTTCTCAAAAGACCAATTTCCAGATGTTTATGTTCCAACTGTCTTTGAAAATTATGTTGCCGATATTGAAGTTGATGGAAAACAGGTATGTATATTAATGTTATTGTCTTTTGTCAACATTTTTTATTGATGATAAATATTTGATTATAGGTGGAACTTGCTTTATGGGATACTGCAGGACAAGAGGACTATGATCGTTTAAGACCATTAAGTTATCCTGACACTGATGTTATTCTTATGTGCTTTAGTATTGATTCTCCTGATTCATTAGATAATATTCCTGAGAAATGGACACCTGAAGTAAGACATTTCTGCCCAAATGTTCCAATTATCTTAGTTGGTAATAAGAAGGATTTAAGAAATGATCCTCAGACAATTCGTGATCTGGCAAGGAATAAACAAGAACCAATTAAGCCTGAACAAGGTAGAGCAATTGCAGAACAAATAGGTGCCTTTGATTACTTAGAATGTTCTGCTAAAACTAAAGAGGTAAGCAATATTAATGATCTAGTTTAAAGATGATTTGTATTAATGATTTGAAAATTAATATTTAAAAAATTATTTTTTAAGGGTATTCGTGAAGTCTTTGAAAAGGCCACTCAAGCAGCATTGCAACAAAAAAAGAAAAAGAAAGGAAAATGTGATCTTTTGTGATAAAAATAATAGCTCTTATCTATTTATTAATAATAATCAACTTTGGAAAAAAATAAATAATTATGAAATATATATACAGTTAAAGGAACAACAATAATAAATAGACAAAATCATTCAAAAGAACTAATTTTTTTTGTTTCATATATAATTATCTATATACACCTTTTCCATAACTTATAACTTTTTTCTCGCAAACTCTTTTTGTAATCAAAATTTATCACATTACAGACAAACACACATTTACATAGAATTATATTTTTTGTCAAGAATTAGTATAACAAATATTGTTAATCAATCTTTGCACAAAAATTTCTTTTTTTACTTTAAATATATTGGAAAAAACAACAACAATCTAGATGTGGAATCAAAATATTTTATAATACTCCTCTCTTTTAATTTTTTTATATGATCCTGAAAGTGATAAATTTTACTAAAAAACTGAGTTTCATTACTTAACATCATTCTTATTTAATGATTGTTAAACTCTAAAGTTGATATTTTTTTTAATATAAATATTGTAATATTTTATATGGTTAAGCCATCTCTACATATGAAATGCATAACTTTAAATATTATCTATAAATCATTGATAAAAGTTATAAATTTTTATTATTATTTCTTTAATTTAACATAATTCAAGGATAAACGAAATATCAGTAAAGTTATTTATTTATTTTTTAATTTTTATATTGAAATGGCAAGAAAATAGTTTTATTGTAAATGTATGGATACATTTTTTCATAAAACAAATATTAATTAATAAATATATGAATAATTTAAATAATGAAGCAGAATATGTTTAATATTATTATGAATTCTCATGTACACAATATACATATCAAATGACGATAAAATCATTAAGATGAAAAAAGAAGATAAATGTACATTATATTTTAAAGTAAAATATGCAATTTTTGGTTGTCAAAAAAAAGATTGTCATTATAATTTATATTGAATTTTAGCCATTGTCTTTGAATATTTCAATTTTTCTTCCACTCCTATCATCTTTCATTTTGCCACTTTTTTGTCTTCAAATATCATAAAATCTATAAATAGAGATAATGTATTAAAGATAGTATGTAAAAAGATTTTTTATGAAATGAAAATTGAAAGAAAAATGAGTTATTTATATAAAATAACTTTACATATATTCCAATAATTTTTTATGCCATTGCCTTTTTGTTTTTTTTTATGATATAACACAAGAAAAGACAATTTAAGTCATTTTTATTACTCATGTTTTTATAGAAAATTTTTGTATACTATTTAAATATAACTCAATTATCTTCAATTCCATAACTTTTCTTTGAAATTTAAATTGAGTCATTATGTAGTGATATATATATATATATATATAAAGAATTTATTTTTACACAAAATATTTTATCACCACTTTATTGTATTGTTCCTCTCCTAACATTTATAGTTGATTATGTGTCATTGTTTTAAAAGTGTTAACTTTATTGACAAGAGCTAACAATTCCACTATATAATCACTCTCCTTCTATCATTCTCAACCATTTTGAAAATTTAGTTTCATAGAAGTCTATTAAACAGTATCTTATAAATTACATAATTACTATTACATTTTTATGCTAAATAATTTTATATAATTGAATATTAATTTATTTTCAATATTGTTTAATGCTATTTCTAAAGACATTCCAAATTACATTACCATCAATGAGCATCATCTGGTCTATTGAATGTATATTCTGTAAGCTTCATCATGTTTATGTAAAAAAGTTTTCAAATCAGAGAGAAAAATAATATATTATATATATTTTTCATTCATAATAGAGATAAAATCGTTTTTGAAAATTGTATAACGTGTTGTTATTTGTTAGAAGTAAAAAACGATAACACATAATTATTTTTAAATAATTTTTTTACCAAGAAACATCATGATTAATTAAATTTTTTTACACTTTAAACCATAAGTTATACCAATAAATGTAAAAAAAATGTTATATCAATAGTCAACATACTTTGTACTTTTTATTTTCAGTTATTTATGATAAGATGTTTGATGGTTTTTTGCCTTTTCTATTTTATTCATTATAATTTTACTTCTAAAAAATACTTTTTTTAAATTTTGAATCATGAATTACACTTTATCATAAATATTGTGATTGTATTAATATTTTACAATTGTACATATATTTCTATGTCTATATCTAAATATCCCATTTCATTTATATGTGTATCATTTTTCGAACATTTAAATAAAAAGTAATGTATATACGCATGTTAGTCAAATAAGGCCATACTTATAATAATTTTATAATTAGTATTGATAAAAAGACCATAAACCAATAGTTTTATATATTTTTATTGTTTTAATTTTTGTAGTTCATACGTATATATATTGACTCTATTAATATATGTATATGCAAAACTTTAATTCTTATCTTTTTTTTGTGCTTAGAGATTTTAGTAATAGAATGATCAAAAAATGTTTCATACATATATTTTATTCCTTCACCATTTAAATAATCTTTTATTTAACTTTGGAATAGAAAAATAAAATTGTTTGTGAAAATTTTTTATACTTCTTATTTGAAAATTACCATTATGCTATGGAATACCTCTTTTTTCATTGAATAGAGTTGTATAACATAAAATTTTACTGATAACTTTTTAATATCCTATTGTAAATAGTAATATTACTGGCTTTTTACATTATTTTCTAAAAATGACTCTTTTATAGATATACATTTTAGGTAAAGTATAATATCATTTTCCTCTTTTTTTTGTTTAATTCTTGCCCTCGTTAATTTTTTTATCTAAAAAAAGCGTTGGCTATTTGTTTGATTTAAAATAAATGATAATATTTGTATTATTGATATGATTTAACATTTATCATCATTGTGATCAGTTAAAAATTCTTTAATTTTTTTCTCGAACTTTGTTGTTATCTCAATATTTTATACCAAAAAAAGCTTATTAAATTAAACGTTTATTAAAATAATAAATAAAAAATTTCATTTATTTACATATAGCAACAAAATAATAATTTTTAGCGTCCTTTAAAATTTTACCATAAGAGTTTAATATTAGCTTAATAATTGAATGTATACCCATGGATAAAGTCATATTTCCTAGTATTAAAACTTTTTTAAAAGCACTTCATATTTTCCTATTATAACATATATTTTGTAACATTTCAATTTTATTTTTTTTACTGATCACATTTTAAATCTTTTTTCCTCATAAAAATATCTCATTCCTTATTTTATTTATTGTTTATAAATTTATCAACATAAGATTTGTGCTGTTAAAATAAATACAAACAAATCTCTGTATATTTATTATATATAACTGTGGTCTTGAGGATGAAAAATATAAAATTTAACAACAATAGATGATAAATGTATAGAATCTTGACATGTAACCTTCTGATAAGATTTTATCGAAAATATGAAGTACTACTCCTATTCATTAAGAAAAATGTATTAGATAATATTAAGTAAAAAGTTACTATAAAATTAAATTCATTTTTAGAAGGCATCTTCATAATTTATACAAATAAAGATATATACACACTTAGACGTTTATTTATTCGCATACCATAAAGTTGTTTATATTACTTATGTATTTTCTTTAAATGGATCTATATATATTATATTTTATTCTGATATGCTTTGTAGACTCATTTACTTTAGTGTCCCCTTTTTCTGCTTCATTTTTTTCATATATAAAAGGAACAAATATTAAATGGATACTTTTAAAATATAGTTTCTTCATACAAATAATACTACATACTAGAGACTTTAAATACCAAAAATATTGAAGAAAATATTCTCTTCCACCCCCTATATAGGCTTATTTTTAATCATCTTATCTATTGAATTTCTTATCACAAAAAATGTTTATTATGTATTTAAAATTTTTTATTATAAATAAACAAATTGTTCTCATTTGTTATGTTAATGTAAGTATCTTAATTATCCATAAAAATAAGAATAATTTAGAGAATGTGAATGAATTAGAAAAATAGAATTAAAAAATCAACAAAAAGCTACCTTTCACCTTCTTATTTTCTAATTTTTTTACATCATCTCTTTTTTTGTCATACAAGTAAATTTCGTTAAAATGTAAAGGCACATGTACTTAATGAGACTATAAATTAATCTAGTATAGTTCCAAGGAAAAGAAAGACAATCTAATAAATTGATATTTTGTATCCGAAATTTTTTTGTTGATAAAAATAATATAATGACGTTTATAATATCTTCTAATTAAAACTTTCCGGTAGAATAAATAACTTTATTAATAACATCACATTATTTTTTACTCAAGAAAAAACTAAAAAGTTACTTTAAGAGCTAGAACAAATTTTAACTTTTATCTTTATACTTAATTTCCTTCTATTTCTTTTATCAATTCATTTTTTTAAAAAGTTTTATCACCTTTTTAAAAATTTCAATTTACTATTTTTTTCATTTCCTCTTTTCCTCCTCATCTACCAAACATACATTTTGAAATAGGAAAAATCTTTATAAGAGAGGGAAAAAAGTATGCATATATTTGTTATCTTCTTCTTGTACATCTCTGTTAGTAAACAAAAGTATTAATACATTTTTTTGTTAATGATTATATCAGTAAAATTATATTTAAGTGATGTTATTTAATAAATCACTTACTAAGCATGACTCATACAATTGATAATACTCCTAAACTTGCATTTTTGTAATTATATACTCCTACATCCACAGTTCTACCTTCCCACTCCCTATTACAATTTTTAATTTTTCGAAAATAGTAAGCGCCAAAAAAATGTCATTTCAACGTCATTGGCGTACCTTATCATCTCCCCCTACAAATAACATGTATATATATAAACTTTATAACTCCTCTCCTGTGACAATCTCTATTTGATCTCCTTTTGTCATTTTTCAATTTTATTATACATTATAGACACTTTATTATTTCTAAATATTTTTAAAAAGTGTACTTTTAATTTCAAAAATGTCGGCTATTCGCAAAAAATTAGTTATTGTTGGTGATGGCGCCTGTGGAAAAACTTGTCTTTTGATCGTCTTTTCTGAAGATCGTTTCCCTGAAATGTACATTCCAACAGTTTTTGAAAATTATGTCGCTGATATTAATGTTGATGGAAAGCAGGTATAACTTTACTACATCTAATAATATTATTTTAATCGGTTTTTTTATTCATGTTCTACAGGTAGAATTAGCTCTTTGGGATACAGCAGGACAGGAAGATTATGACCGTCTTCGTCCGTTATCATATCCTGATACTGATGTTATTTTAATGTGTTATAGCATTGATTCACCTGATTCTCTATCAAATATACCGGAGAAATGGACACCTGAAGTAAAACATTTTTGTTCAAATGTTCCAATAATTTTAGTTGGTAATAAAATGGATATTCGTGATGATCATATAGCTCTTGAGGAGTTAAAAAAGCTTAATCAAGAACCTGTTAAGTATGAACAAGGTAAAGCTATGGCTGAACAAATTGGAGCATTTGCATATATCGAATGTTCTGCTAAAACTAAAAATGTAAGTATTGATTAATATAATTATTTAAAATTAATTTTTTCAGAATGTCCGTGAAGTATTTGAGATGGCAACTAGGGCAGCACTTGCCTCCAAAAAGAAGCATGGTAAAAAGTGCTTAATTTGTTAAATTTTATCAATGGAAAATAAAATATATATGATCAAAATATGGTAACAATAAGATGATATGCTTTACATTCCGATCAACAATAAAAAACTTTTTATTCTATTTTGCATTATACTACCAATTTCATTATATTTTTAACAAGAAAAAATAAGAATAACCTAACGAAAGCTGTTATAATTGTTTACTTAAAATAGAAACTTCAATTTAGCCCAAAAAAATATTGTACTTTAAAAAATCATATATTGTCAAAGTTAGATTTTGAATATATTCAAATGAATATTTATAATTTGTAAAAGCTGAAAACTTTTTATTTACTTTTTTGAATGTACGAAAATTTGTTGACATTTTAAAAAAAAGAAATATTACAACAGCTTTCTGCCAAAAGTGTATAAAAAAATAAATGAGGCCAAAAATATTAAGATATATGAGAAATATTATTAAAAATTGATTTCTATTTTTTATAAACTTTTTTACACAAATTTTTTTTGTAATATTTTGTATGCATATAATTATTAAAAAAAGTGATTTTCGTGTATGAATGTATTAGGATAAAAATTAGGTTGTTCAAAAGTAAAATGTTGGTTTTGGTGATAAACTTTATTAAACATCTATAATTTATTTTTATTTATTCTTATCTCTACAAAAAAATACACTATCTTGTAGTGTAAATTGAACTCTATCTTTAATATCCATTTGTTTTTGTTATTTTTTATTATTATTTATTTCTATTACTCTAAAAATATTATTATACTAAATTCTAATTAATTTGTTTGTTATCTTTTAAAAGGTATAAACTTGATGAGAATGTATCTGAAATAGAAAAAATTATCAATAATGTATCTAAAAATCGTTTTAGTTATTATGTACATTATGTTTTAGAAATTTAAAAATTTTGGCGGGGAACATTCTTTCTTTTTATTTAAATTATTTACTCAATTCATGTGGAAATAGAAACAATCAAATTAAGAGTAAAATGAATATTTCGAAAAATTTTTCATCCATGAGCAAGCTAAATGTTTTTAGATATGAAATTCTTTCTCATCTAGAATACTCTGCGAACATAGCATCTTCATGTCATCATCTATTCGATGATGTGAAGTATTATAAAAAACACAAAACCCCAGCTAACATGAATGATATAGAGTCTGTTGTTTTAGGGTTTTTCGGCCATTTAAAAGGTATATTTTTCTCAGATAGAACTAAAAAGGAGATTACCACATTGATGGAATCCTATGAATACAAAGATTTGTGATTAGAGTTAAAATTAAGTTTAGGGATAGTTTTAGGAACTCAAATTAATTTAGGTTCAAAAACATATAAATTTTTGAAACAACTTAGTAATATTAATCAGTAAAAAAATAAATAAAACTTTATTAAAATTTTTATTGAATTCACTGAAAAAAAATTATAATTTTTGCATTGGGAATTTAAATTATCTCGGTATGAGTCATATATATAAAATTATTTACGATAATGATAAATTGAATATATTTAACATTACATGTCAGTTAGTAAATCGAAATCCCCTCTTTCTTAAGACTAATTTTATCTTCTCAGCAATCTCCATCTCATTAACTGATCCTGTACCATTGTAAACAAAAGTAATGTGATTTTCATATTCTTCCTCCAATACATCAACTGGTGCTTCTGATTCTGGTACTAATCTACATTTTAAACTTAATTTGTCAAGAAATATAGCTCCATAAAATTTTAAATGTGATAACATATCAGTTAATAGGTATTGAGCAATTCCTTCATCAAATATCTATAGTAATTAAATTTTTTATGTAATTTATGATGAGATATTAAATATTATAAAAACTTACTGATACACTACCATCATGTTCCCATGAATCATCCCATTTTGAAATCACTTCATATAATTCTTTTAGTGGTATATCTTGAAGTGTTGGCTTTATAAGCCTCGTAGAAACATCCTTAATTCGATAACTCATTATAATAAAAGTCTCAAACACTAAAACACAATAAATAAACCTTTATAAAATATTTAAAATTAATGTATGATAAAAATTAAATACAAAGATAAGATAAAATAAAATAAAGAAAAGATATATATATTTATATATATATGTTAAAGTTAAACTATATAGTTAGAGAAATACAAAAATAATTTTGTAGTTAATTATTAAAATATATCAAACCTTTTTAAATGGAATTTTAATCTTATTCTACGCATATGATAATTTAGATCATGATTAATTATTATAATGGGGGTATTTCATTAAAATACAAAATATGCAAATACTTTATATGCATTTTAAAATTAAACAAATCTTCCTTGTGTCATTATTTCATTAATTTTACTCCTAGTGATATTAAAATGGTGTTTTATTAAAATAAAGTATTTATTTTAGAGAGACTTAACGAAAAAAACTTTACATTAATCTTAGGAAAAAAATCATAAAGTTTCAAATGTCAAAAGAATTTTGTATGTATGTATTAATAAAAACGTGAAAATGTGAATATAATATGATTTGTAAGCTTCTTTATATGTTAGTTAAATACTATATTGTAGTATGAGCTAGTTCCAACAACCCTCTCCTATACGTATAAAAATTTTTTGGTACATATATGTGATTTCACAATCATGTTCATTATTTAACTAATTTCATGATCAATTTAACAATCATAATATGCATATGTATGAGTATTTAAAAGAAAATAATAATGCAAATATAAAGTAGTAGGAGTAAGAGAGAGAAAGATAAAGAGATGATGATAAATATGGAAAATGTATTTCAACATATGCGTAGATATTCATAATGAAAGCTATTGTATTTCTTATACTTTGAATATATATTTATACTTAAAAAGTCTATTGTTTATACTATTATTTAAATGCTTAATATTTCAAACTTCATATGTGTTATTAGCTGGTATAGATTGTATATTATTAAGTAACTTAAGATAAGAGCAAGTATTGTTGATAGTATTATAAATGACTTTACCTCTTTTCTTTTGATTTTTGTATTTTTAGCAGGAAATTGATTAAAGGATAGTGGAAAGAGAAAATTACAATGAAATGATTATTTGTTTGTGGTAAAAATTAAATATTATACATTATTTGATAAATATTCTCTACTTTTCTTATTGAAACCTTTTTACATCTTTTATTTGCTTTTAATTGTACATAAACACTCCCAACACTATTACATTACAATTATGTGTAATTTAAAATGAAAAAATTTACTTCTTATGTCTTTTTATAAAAAATTAATGATATCAAATATTTTTATTCATTTTAAAACTGTACATTAAATCAAAAAAAATTACATATATAGAGAGAAAGAATAAAAGGAAAAATATATATAAAATTAAAATGACAAATAATTCGAATTATTCCATCAAAAAAAAAGTATAATTAATTGGTCAAATAATGTGATTAAAAATAATACAATGCTTAGTATATGCAAATAAAATAATACAATTCACAGTATATTTAATTACGTCAAAATGACTATAAAATATAAAAGACAAAAGTCTTTTGATAATATGGTATCAAGACAGATAAAATTTTTTTTGGTATTTGTTAAAAATTTAAATTGTTTTGTGACAATATCAGAGCGATCCTACATATTATAATTGAAGTTATGGTTGTGCATGTATATAATATGTTAATGATAAGAATATTAATTTTTTAATGTAATTAATGTTATTCATTAATTGAGTTTCCAGAAGTATTAGATACAGCAGAATTTGTTGAATTTGTACTGCAAGAAGAAGATGGTGTTTGGGAGATTGTTGATTCACTACTAGAAATAGTCAAAACCTGTTTCGATGGATTTGAATTCTCCCCAAATAATTCTTTTTCAAATTCAGTTAATTGTCCCATAAAATGAAAATTAGGAGCAATTGAACCATTTTGTTTGAAGAGTAAATCAAATGCATCATTAAGATTCATCCTACGTGAATACATAATATAAGCCAAACAAATGGTGACAGAGCGACTTATTCCAGCTAAACAATGAACCAGAATACTACATCTTTGTGTCTGTGCCTCATTTATAAAATCAAAAGCTTCTAAAAAAATAACCAGTGGTAAGTAATAATGATAAATAATATTTTTTAAACATACGTTGGAATTCTTTTTTTAAATTTTGTGAATGTGAATCATCAACAGGTATTGTAAAATAATGAAATCCTGGTTCTCCTTCAAACGCATTTTTTAAATCTTTTGTGACGTTAATAATATAACGAATATTATGTCTATCTAGGATATTTCGATCAGATGCAGTTTCAGCATTACCAAGATAAAGATTTTGTAAAACTTGAACGGGAAAACAAGCTGATGGATAATATTTATAGTTATAGTGTAACTCCATAAGACGTCTATCATCCCCAGTCACATCTTCTCTAAGCATAAGACTGTTTAAATTTAAATTTCCAACAATTTTTGCGATACATTTGTTGCCATCTTCTTGTTGCGTATTGTTTTCTATATTAACAGAGGATAATTGTGGAAAGTCAAGAAGAACAGCTTCAACTGAATCTCCTAAGTAACAAACCTATATATATATATATATATATTACATCTTTAATATGTTTTATTTATTTACCTCATAATTATTATTCATTAAACATGAAATAATTCTAACAGCTAAACTTTCATTTTCTAATGAATCTGGTACAACAACAACTTTCGTATTTTCAGAACCTTTTAATTGTGAGCATATAGATTGTGGTGAAATCGTGCCATTTTTTAATCTTCTATATAGGACAGTTGGAAGCCTAATTAGATGAGATCCCCTGATAAAAGAGTTATGAGTAGCTTCATCAGTACGGCAATCAAGAATGACAACAATGTCAAAGAGTTTAAATAAATCTTTACCATAAATAATTGGAACATTACAGATAATGGAAGAAATTTCCGCCATTATTGACTAATAAATAGTAAATATTTTTATAGAAAAATATTATGGTCAAGATTTTAAAAATTATATATATAGAAAAAATACTTCTAAAACTATATTAAATATTAGAATAAATTTTAATTTAAATTAATTTTAAATAGATATATATACAGACAAGAAAGGGGAAGTAAAAAAACCAAAGCAAAGGAAATAGAATGACAAAATTGTAGAAATAATAAACTTCAAATTAATTCATTCATCTTTGCTTTGGGTATTTATAAAAATATAGACTTTCTTTATGAAATCTTAATTATGACTATTTTTTATACCTCAGTGATTGTTGCTCTATAATGGAAATTTCCCACTAGATTTTGATAAAAAATAATAAAAAATTAACATTAAGTTTAGTGGTGAGTTAAATGGAAAGAAGCTCAATTTTATAACTAATTTATATATAAAATTTCAAATGTATAGCATTTATACTTTTATGTAAAACACGAAAATAATTAAACTAGATAAAAAGCTACTGTTACATTGAAAGAAATAAAATTTAGATATTTTATAAATAAAACATATGAAAAGCAGGTTATTTGATGAAAAGCCATCAAAAAAGTAATATGGCATTTTTTTTGAAGAAAACTTTAAAATGTTTTTTAGAGAAAAGAAAATGGCGTTTTTTATATTTTTTTTTCATTTACAATTCTTTTTTCATTTACAATTTTTTTAAAATACCATTGGAATTAGAGTTAAATATATCTATTTTAACATTTAAAAAAATGTTAATCTCGTAGTTTAAAATTAGTGAACCTTTCAATTTAACAAATTTAAAGATAATTAAAAAACACATTCAGGAGAGTATACACAATTTTTTAATTTTCCACATGTTTAAGAGTACATAAATTTAATATTTATAAAATATTTCAAATATCTACTATTTAATTTTAATAAATAATCATTTAAAGTTACATTGTCAAAATAGATAAAGAAGTTTAAAATATATTTTATATCATATATAAGTGTATAATTATTATTTATTAACTTTTCTTAGTAATAAAATAAATAAGGAAGCTGTATAATTTTTTATAAAAGGTATAGATTAGCTCTAATAAGATTTGTATAAAATTTAATTATTTTATAATAGTAATTTATTTAAATAACATTTGACTAATTAACCTTACTTTTTCAAAAATTTGTTCTTACTTTTACCATGTGATAAACAAAAATTTTTTTGAAGTAATACATTTTGACAGATATATTATTTCTTAAAATGTATATACTAAAATAAATCTATTCTAAAGCCGCCTACATTCATTTTGTGTAGGCGGTTATAAGAAGTGAACCGAAATACTTGTAGGGGGTGAAATTCAATCCTAGAGCTTTTAAAAAATTATACAAGAATGAATAAAAAATAATATATTGAATCAAGAAATATGTGGTGGGTTGCAAGTACATATATAATATATAATATAGATATATATATATAGATACTTGTCGATGTCTATATATATAACATATAACAACAAGTTTTAAAATTCTACATTAAAATAAATGTAAAATTGACAAAAAAGAGATATAAAATAGACTTTTTCTATCCCCCGTCGTTATCATATTATCATTGAGTGTATGGTGCCTACAACCACGCAATAAAAATAATCTTTGGTAATGTATTGTTATCACTCATTATAATAAAAATAAATGATAATATGAACAACTTTTTGTCCTAAATATATATATATATATATATATGCGTTTGTAAAAAAATAAATATAAACATTTATTGTTTATCTACCACATATTTATAAGTTTTACCTTTAAATTTGTTGTCTCTCTTTCAAAAAAATCTATAGTAGAGACAACATTCATACAAAAGAAATTTGCAAAAAAATTTATTACACTTTTTAAAATTAACCCTGTTCATCTCTTTGTAAATAATAAATAACATTTATATTAAAAAAAGGTTAAATCGCGTCGAGTCACAGTCTTAATCAGCTGATAAATGCAAGCATATCAAAAGAATTATGTCAAAGAAAAGTTTAAAGGCTATAAAATATTGTGAATAATATTATCAATAAAAATAATAAATAAAAACATTAACAATTATTATTATGTATTTAAAAAAAAATTAACCTATTTAAAATACTAATGATTATTTAATTATATATATTTATGTATTATCTGATTATTAAATGAATTAAAATAACAATTGAAGATGGTGAATGATAAAAAGTTATAAACACAAGATAAATTAAATTTATAAACAACCTATTATAATTTGTGATCATTAAAATTATAATAAATTAAGTCGATCAGAAAAATTAAAGTTGTATAATATAGTTAATAATACATATTACGTTTAAAAGAAAATGAATAATAAAATATTTCTAATTATAGAGAGAAAAAAATTATTAATATTATAAAATAATTTTTAACTTTATGTATAAAAGTTATAGAATATTTAAAACATTATTATATGTGAATTTGATGGTTTCATTCTTAGAAGGGTGTTAAATTTTATATAAAATATATTAAAAAATTTTTATAACAAATGATATACATATTCTTATGTGGAAATGTGATGTGATAAGGGATTATTTTCAAAGATTTCATGGTTAAATAAATGACAGTCATTAAGAGTAGATAATTTTTTAATATTTCCAAAATTAAGATAAAAAAATAAAAAAAGACTTAACAAAATAACGGCATTTTAAAAATTAAATTTCAAGGTTGTAATCATCAAACAAACCATGTTATATCATCCAAAAAAGACAAATAATTTATCAACAAATAAATCAACCGAAAAACAAATTTAAATATATACTTTATTTTTGAAATTTTTTAAAAAGCGCAATTATGGAAATATAATTATATTATATATATATATATTAAAGAGCATATGATAAACAAAAATGCTTAAAAAGTAAAATATTATTAAACAAAAATCAAAAACAAGTTAACTTTTTCTTTTAGATCGAGATATCTAAAATTTGTCAAAAATTTTAAACTACTTATAGCTTTGATTATATGATAATTGCATTTTATATTAATGAATCTAAAATATTATGTACTTTTATAGGTCATCCTTATTAAGGTAGAAAATTTACTACTAGATTGTTGATTAATAAAAACAGATATTTAATGATAATAATTTTAAAAAAAGAGACAAAAAAGTTGTTAATTCAAGTTTGATCATTTTGTAAAATTAATGACGTTTTAAAATTTTACCATTAGTTTTATGGTTGATTTATATATTTTAAAGAATCTAATTTATACATTATTTTATAAAAGAGAGTTAAATGATATGAATGATTAGTTAGTAAAATTTTGATAGGTGTTATAGGCTGTATATATTAAATAGTGAGACATAAAATATTACAATTATAAGCTAATGTAGAGTTCAATTAATATTATTGCAACATATAACATATTCTGTCATTAAAGAGTATACTTAGCGTAGGAGGTTGATGAATTAAAACTTATGCTAACTTAAACCAGGAACTGAAAAATTATTGTTGTAATAGTTAAAAAAATTTTTTTTTTAAGTAAAGTGGTTAGAAATCTAAAAGTTGTGCATATAAAATAAGTATAAGACAAATTTTGTTAGATGGAAGATAATTTTATTCTTTAGGTACCGGAAGTTATATAGGCTAAATGTATTTTGATGGAGTGTGTGTCTTAAAAATTAATGGATAAAACGAATAAAACACCCACGCATATATAAGAAGTTTAAACTCATGAAAATTTAATGTTAACAATAAAAGTTTTACATATTTTTTATATATTATATTTTACACTTAAATTACCATCATTACTATATAACAATATTCCTAATATCCTACACTTCTTTTTTTTTGTTTCTTAAAAATTTACCAAATTAACTATTTTTATTTGCTATATAGACGTATCATTATGAAGTGGAAGAAAGTTATATTCATTTTTAAACTAAAAATCTTTGATGGGAAATAAAATTATTTTTTTGTCAGTTACTTAACAACAATGGTGTACTTAGAGATAAATAAAATGAAATAGTTTTGTCGTAAGCCCACACAGTACTTTCTTAAGTGTTTACTTTAATTCTTTCAATGTCATGAAAACTCTCACAAACGAGTGGTATGGTTATTAAATTTAAACCTAAATGGATAAAAACCTTTTTTTACAATATAATGTTTTTCAAACTTTCTATCTTAATCTGTAATAAATATATACACACAAATGTGTATATGTAGAGTGACAATAATATCAATATATTTACATTTAAAATGTATAAATTTATATTTAATAGTCAAAATTTTTCTAAAGAATCTTTCTTTTATTTTTTTCACAAAACATATGTTTCAAAGAAGATGAAGAAAAAAGGAAAATTATTATTCTATATATTTGCATTTAGAAGAATAGAAGTTTTTAATTTATTAAAAATAGGTCATTCCTTAGAGTTAATCCAAATTTTTGAATAAATATTTGTTAAAATAAAAAATTTTTATTTTTCTCAATTTGAAAAGACTTTTGTTTAATAGGAAAATATAATATATTAGATAATTGTATAAAAAAATTATAGTGAATGAATATGATGGAACCAAAGAAGTCTCAATAAAAGTATAAGCATTTTTAATATTTACTATTGGTATGAACAATAATTTTTTTTTAAAATGTATCTTATAATAGTTAAAATTAAAAAATAATTTCGAAATTTTGTACATCAAAATGAATGAGTTTAAAAAATAGTGACATTTTCTAATAGTCATTTTTGAGATATATTTTATAACCTTACAATACCATATTTTTAAAGGTCTTAACAATACTTAAAAACTCTTCTACAAAATAGTGATATTTTGAATTATTAATAAATAAATCAAAATAGGTGATAATTTTAAAAGTTAAAATGTTTCTATTGTACTTTATTTTGATGTAAAAAAATTATCTTACATACTAAGAATTTTGGTGCACTTTCAAATGTGCAATCAATTTATTTCTCCTACAGCTATCATTTTTATAAAAAGAGGAAGTAAAAGGAATTTAGAGAAAAATTATGTTAAAAAATTTTCTCTAAAAAATAAACATTATAATAAGTATAATATTCAGAAGAATATAGAAGAAAGATTATAAAGAAATAGTGATGGAAAAAACATCTTCAGTTTATTAGAAGATTTCTTTTTAATACCTCTAAGATAAATTTTACTATAAATCTACAACACCCACACAAAAGCACTAGATAAAATTATAAATTTGGATATAAAATAAATATTGTATGAAAAATATTAATAGGATATATAATATCACAAAAAACAAAAGATCATCTTTATTTTTATAGTTTAATAATTCTCTCCCAGATAATCTCTCCTCAAACAACGACGTGTAGGCAACAATTTTCAATGACAAAAGCAAAGAAAAATATAAAAAAGAAAAAATGATGAAATTTATATATTTTATATCTTTTTTAATTCTTTTAAACTGGAACAAAAAACATACGCCTAGCTTGTTAGAGGCAAATTAATTTACACTAATATTTTCATCTTAAAATTTGATATGTCACCACTTTTTTAACAACGTAACATTTTTTACATTAAAGTATTGTTATTAAATAAATAATAAGAAATAATATTTTAAATATAAAGAGATTAAAAATTACCCTCGTTTTATTATTATTTAATAAACGGAAATATTTATTATAGAAAATTCAATTACATTCTTTTGCATATTAATTTTTTATTAGTTTTTACTACAATGATTTCTGTTGACTTTTTTTTAAATATAGTTAAATAACAAGGTGTGGAATGGTAAATATAAAAATGTCAAGAAAAAATTGATGATAAATAGTTAATTTACATAAGTATATATGTATTAAATATTTATAATTGTTTATGTGAAAGAATTTTTAGTTTTTTATTTACATTTGATATACATAACCGAATTTATGTAAAATTTCTAATAAATCTATAATAATTATGTTTTGAAATTAAATAAAAGATAATGGATTAGTTTATCATATAATTTTTAAAAATATTTATATTCATCAAACAACTTGGTGTTAAGTTATATAGTTTATAAGACAAAGAAGGTAAGATAAGAAGTTTATTTTCACTTATCAAATATTCAAACTTTTAAATTTTAATAAAAATGATATTAGAATAATCATACAACAATATATACAAATTTAAAAAAGAAGACTTTTTCCTCTTGTAATCACATTTTTTAATAATTATTACTTTTATTAATTTTTGCGTTATATTTTTTTATTTTTAAGGATTACAATACCCGTAGGGTAATGAATAATGAAATTTTCATAAATGGATGAATAAAATAAGATGTTTAAATAGTTTTTTTAGTTTAGTATTTAAACAATAACATCATCACATGAACTTTGTTCAATACTACAAAATAGTCCTTCAACTTGGTCACAATCAATGAAACTTGAATCAAATGATACTATCTTCATCGTATCAGAACTTCTTCTATCCATAATTTCTTCTCCTTTTTTGTCATTATTTACCATATCTGACAAATCATTCTGTTCTTTTATTTTTTGAAGTAACGGATAGGATGTTAACATCTCCTTCCCTTCATCCCTTAAAGGAATAATTAAATCTTTATTGGTAATTTTGGCCTCAGATATTGCGTATTTATTTAAGCTTTTCGATGTACTTTTAGTTTTTCGATTTTTATAAAATGTCTGAATACACAAATCTCTAAATTGTGGATTTAGCCATGCATAAAGAACTGGATTAAAAACGATATTAGTCATCGCAATACTATGAGTAAATAAATTGATTAAATATGATAAATCTAAGTCATCATCACCATCTATTTTGAATATTGTTTGATCCTCATCATATTCCAAAACTAGTGAAACAACATTATGTGGTAACCAAGTTAATCCAAATATAACAACCATACTGACCAATATTATTGTATTCCTTCTTGTTTGATTTAAAAGGCGTTGTTTATCTTTTTCTTTTTGTATAGCCAATGTTGGTACATTATTCTGACAAATTTCATAATTATTCGCTGTAACTGTTGTTAATGTTCCACTTAATACAACACAACTTTTTTTATCATTTTCCATGTTCAAATGTTCACTAATATTTGTGTAATTTGAGCTTCTACCTAAGGCAACAAAACGTTCATCAATCTTTCTAATTCTCAATTTTGCTCTACTTTTTAATTTTGAAAAGATAGTAGCATAACAAAATGCCATTACACTAAATGGAAAGACAAATTGTGCTACCATTACCATTAATGTGTACGCTCTTCGACTTTCAGGATTTGGCCATTTTTCAGTACAAAAAACACCACATACACCCTTCAACAGTTTTAAATTAAATAAATACATTTTTATTAATAAACTTACATCATAACTTTGTATGTACATAAATAATACATATGGTATATTAAAAATTAATGATAATGTCCAAAGAATCCCAGTAACTATTAGGGCACCCTTCCTACTAAGTGTCTTTGAGTGTGGTTTAACAACTAATATATAGCGATCAACAGCTATAGCTCCAAGGCTAAAAGTGCATATGTAAATGCTAACTCCTTGTATGAGAGCAATTAAACGACATAAAACTTCACCAAAATACCAATTTTTAAAGACGTTTGTGACTGGTGTGATCGGTAGTGATAAAAGACATACAATAATATCGCTAGCAGCCAAATTAAGTATAAACATATTTTGAACACTCTTAAAAAATTTTTTTTAATTAGTATGATTTTGAAAGAAAAATTGATAACAATACCTGTAATACTTTATGTCTTACAGTAACATAAATAATACAAACATTTCCAATAATACCAAGCGTAAAAATTATCATATAAAAGATAGCAAATGGTATAAAGACATAAGGATTTGATGATGGATCAGGATACATCTGATAATAAACTTCGCATTTGCCATCGTTAGTTATCTCAATGACAGATATATTACTATCAGTATAACTCATCATAATATTTCATTACTTCCTTGTAAATATAAAGAAAAATATCTAAAAATATTTAATTTATACAAAAAAAATTTATTTTTTCCTAAACAATTTTTTTATTTCTAAGAAATGACATATATATCTATCTATCAACAAGGTGGAAAATACTAGGAAAATGTTAGAAATATAAATATTTAAAACAATATTAATCAAGTATAGTACATAGTTCTTAATATATATATTTTAAACATATTGCATTCATTTTGATACAAAAATTATTTTCATTTACATATATTAATGTTCATAAGAAAAAAAAGTTACAAAATTAGCAAACATATTAATTATATATAACAAAAAATTGTAAATTGCAAATAATTTTCATTTAATAACTGCCAATTTTTAGTATATAATATTTTAGGTGACTGTTATAAACATGATAATATAAGTAGGGGAAGAACTTAAATTTATAAGTAAAAATAGTTGTTTAATAAATATTGGGCCATAAGAATTAAGATATACTATATGAAGAGGAGGAGGAAAGAAATATTTCATTGTTTTTAAGGATTATCTTTAAAAAAAATTCTACAAAAAATTGTAGCGGTTATCATTTTAATAACTAATAGTGCGAAAAAAAAATGAAATAGAAGATTGATGTTAGGTGAAATTTGATAAGTCAATGATTTGAGCTATTATAGGGGATTAAATTAATAAATTATCTATTCAATAAAAAATAAAATATACTTGAAAAAAATTCCTTGCTTATGTTAATTCTTAATTAATCATATCACATAGTTACTATTATATTTTAGATACTATTTTTACGAAAAAAAATCTTATATTCTTGCATGTATTTTTTTAATTACATGACAAAATATTAATTGAATTTGAAGGCTAAATTAACAATTTTTTAAGGAAATAATCTTCACAAAACTCTTTTCTCATCAATTATAACACGTCTTAAGAATTGTTTTTTAAAAAATATTTTAAAAAAATATTTTTTTTCTTAATTTATGTATCATGTCTAAGTTATATACCAGGTGCAAAAAATTAGTTTTTTTGAAACATTTTAAATTGATACCCATTTTTTATCCCACCATCTTAATGCATCATAGTCTTAATAATTGAATTATTATCTTAAATAAAATGCGTTAAAATAATATCAAAAATTAGTATTCATAATTTCCAAAAAATAATATAAATTACAATTTAAAAATTTGTAAAAAAATTGTTTATTAATTGTTATTGTAAAGAAGAAACAAAAAAAAGTTACAGCTTTTTGGGATAATAACAAAATTATGTTAAATATATTTTTATAAAAAATATTAATAAATATAGACGTATCTTTAATCTCATTCAAATATTAAAAATTTTCTTGTCATATTAAAATAAAAAATGATGTACAATAAATTATTGGTGGAGAGAAGAAAACAAATGAAAATAAACATTTTTCTTGGATATTATCTAAGTAAAGCCAAATTATATTTTTTAAAACCTTTAAACTATTTGATAGAATGATTTTCAAGAAAATGAGAAAAGAAATTTTTGAAATGATAAATAGATTAAAATTAAAAATAGACTAAAATCTCTTTCAACTAAGTCTATAAAATTATTCTTATAATATTATACTACTACTATAATTTTTCATTTTAATCCCCTGGAAATTTTTCTAATTTAATTAAAAATTTCTACAATAATGATTAATTTATTTTAATCTTCCTAAAAAAGGAATATATTTGCATGTTAATTAGATATATTTAACATATCAAAGTACCGTGTCCTATGGAGTATACAATAGTAGTGGTGAATGGAAGGTTAAAGATTTCATGATGTTTAAACAATAAAATATTTCAATTTACCATCAAAAAAATTTATTATCCTTTTTTTAATATAACAATTAGAAGAATAATAGAAATGCACTTTAATTACACAGAAATATGTTTTATACCATATATTATTTATGAAAAAAGTGACATAAAACTTAAGAAACTGAAATACATTCTTAGAAATTATTTTTTTTCTTATCAAAGTCATAATGTCTATATTTTTCAAAAAAAATGCTAGGGCTATTATATTTTCATATATATAAAATAATATTTAAAAATAATGCCTTAACACTTTCAATTTTTGGTAAATAAAACTTATCCAGAAAAATTATAAATTTTTTAGTTAATCAAGGATAAATGTATGGGATGACAAAAAAAATTGTTAATAAAATTTAATATAATATGATAAGAAAAAATAGTCTTCAAAATTAAATTTTTTTTGTAAATTACAATGTTATTATAAAAGTAATCACTTTTAAGCAAATATTTTTTTCTCCTATAATCACCTCAAAGGTTTTCTGTGTTTCTAAGTAAACTTAAGAATAAACTTTATTAAATATAAAATACACTTGATTTTTCCTTTTTTTCCATCTCCAACAATTTATCTTTTAATAAATATCCATTGGAGAGAAATAAAAAAAATATTTTGTTATTTGAATTGATTATATCGGTTACTCTTTATGTTATATTAATGAACAATAAAATAAAGATACTTTATCTTTGCTTTTTTTTTAAATTTTTTTTAAATTGAAAAGAATCCGTAATTTTTAGAATCACTAGAAAGAATTAAATAAATTATGAACGCATTTTTTATTACAAAAAGTTAAAAATAAAATATTAAAATAATAGGAGCGATATCAAAAATCCTATAATTAATATTAAAAAATGAAAATAAAGGAGTGGGAAAAAAGTTATTGATGGATTTGAATCAAAAAACACGAAGGTTAATGTTCTTTTTGAATGGAAAGATAATTAAAATATTTAAATGTACATGTTTGACGTATTTTATAAGCATCTTTTGGGTGATAATATTATAAAAAATATTTTTAGTTTTCGTATATCTACGATATGGATAATTATTAATTATAACACAACACGTAGTATTTTTAAAAAACGGAAATGATGGTTTTTAAAGTACATATAGATTTTTTAACATGATATGCGTATTTTAAATATTTAGTAAAAAAATATTGGTAATTAAAATTTTCCTAATTTTAAAAGTGCTAATAATTTTTATAAACAATTTATTTTTAATTTTACTCTTTGAGATGTATTATATGTATAGTTTCATTGGATGACGGATAATTAATGAAATGACATAATTTATCAAGGGAAAAATAAGGGATAGATTATTATTGAAATTTAGTGAAAAAATGGACAATTTTTTACCATTTTTATATTTGTTTTAAAAAAGGTTGTGTAATTCTATTTGAAATGTTCAATGATCCAAAATTAGCATATGGATAGGTTAAAAAAAAGTAGAACATCAGGCAATTAATATAAAAAAAGTTAACTAAAATTGTACCTAATTATACTTTTTTTTCTTGAAACAGCAGGAGAATTTAAATATATTTTTAAATTCAATATAATGTACTTTTATGAAATTTATACAGAAACCTAATCATTAATATATTAGTTCCCTTTTCGTTTGTTAAAATATATTAGCTAACGAAGTCAATAAAAAGTTATCAATAAAATAATTTTGTATTAAAATTTAAAAAAAAATCTTTATTTTTCATTCTAATTTTACATGTATTGTTATATATATTTTCTTATTATTATAAATATATTTATCTCTATAAATATAATATAGATATTTAAAATATTATCAAGTTTTGAAGAGTAATTTTTGAACAGTCAATGGTTAAATTTATTTTATTTTCCACAATTAATAATATTATATTTAATAAATGATGAATGACAGTTTATTTTGAAAATTAAAATGTTAACTATTTTAATAAATAAGTATACTTGAATATGTTATTATTATTAGGTGATATTTTATATGATAAATGATATATAAGGCATAATTGGAAAACATTCAGCCTTCTTTAGTTATTGTTATTTTTTAGTGTTATTTCATGTACACTTTTGTTTTTGGAAATTTTAATTAAAGGAATTTATTTTAATTTTTAACATATGATTATAATTTAATCGTCCATTAGGAATAAAGGATTAACAGATAATAAATTAAGTATAATCCTATTAATTTTACTTTAATAAGATGAATATGTCTCTTGTGATATAAATTGTATTTAACTAAATGTTTTTATTAATATGGATTATTATTAATTGAATTATTTAACATTTCCATAACTAATAGAAATAATTGTCTATCCATCTCACCTGTATTTATTTTTCCATTGTAAAAATTACATTTTCAATCAACAACAATATCAATAAAAATGTAAATACACAATACAAGTAGTAAATTGCCATTATGGTAGACTCTAAATTTTAATCAACACTTGAAACATCATTATTATATGATCATTGAACACTTATATCTTTATAAAGTAAATTTTATATATTCCTTTTCTTTTT
Organism: Strongyloides venezuelensis; assembly: GCA_963280985.1. Taxonomy (NCBI): domain Eukaryota; kingdom Metazoa; phylum Nematoda; class Chromadorea; order Rhabditida; family Strongyloididae; genus Strongyloides; species Strongyloides venezuelensis. The sequence continues at coordinate 5,070,289 of CAUJLX010000001.1, read as the reverse complement.
GCAAAAATTTTCCATTACAAAGAAGGTCAAAAACGAAACATGGAAGGAAAAAAAGTTATCGCATCAAGATATCAATATTACAAATCTTATATATTACTCAGCAAAAATTATTGTCTTTTTCACTATGTATTTGTGCACCAATTGTAAATATTCATATTTTCTTACCATTTCTCTTTAATAAATGTTGTGAAGAAAATTGAAGAGAAAAAAGTGTTTGATGGAAAGGAGTATTATTATCATATTAGAGTTTTTACGTAATTATACAGAATTTAATATTTTTAACCTTTCTTATAATCCTAATCAGTTGTAGTTTATCGCATTTAATACTTACATTTCTCCATAGTGAAAAAAAATAATCTCACTCATAAGATAAGTTGATTTTTTAACGATGAGATTTGTGTAGAAATTGCAACACTATAGAGAAAAAAGTATTCTTTACATGAATTATTTAAATAAAAAAAAGATTATAAATTTTCATATAAAATGTTTACTTGATTTTTTAACTAATTAAAATATTTTATTAAGTTTAATTTTAAATCTCTTATAATAATTGCATCAGACTTATCTTTCGACTATTTATAAAATACAATTAAACGAAGTTTTTAAACATTTTTACAGATATCAGTCTTTCTAATTTATTATAATAATAAATGTTGATGTGACATTAAATAAAGAATTTTCCATCATTTTCGTTAGCCAAAAATTAGTTGAAATCTTTTTCTTATGTAGTATGATAAAATTAAATGATCATATTTATATGTATGTCTGTTGAAAAAAAAGTTTATAGTTTATTATTTGTCAACCGGAAATTATAGACAATAGTTTAAAAATTGTTTGTATCTAACATATACTTGAAGATAAAAATCTTTGGTAGTTAAAGAGATGATATAAAGATTAATATAACAACAATAAAATCACTAACATCATTAAGGAATAACTTTTTTGTTAAGTACTTTCAAAATATTTCTTTTTATAATATTGATAACTTAATCTAGTTCCAATAGTAGTTTAACTATAATATCTTATTACAAAATTTATGTAACAACTCTTAAATATTTCAATATGATCACTTAAGTTCTAGTTCCTTTACATCACATTTTTGATAAAAATGATTTTTGATAAGAAAGTGTATGATGATAATAATTGATAATATGTAATATCATTGACCAATTAGATAAGCCATGATATCTTTAATCATACACTTCTGGACATTCTTTTTTATCATAATTATTAACAAAAAAAGGCATATAACATTACAATACATACAAATGGGTGTGTCTAAATTCCTAAATAATTCTTGGCGCATAAAGCATTTGACGACAATTATAATGAATGTTCTGATAACTGCAAAACTTAATCAGCCCTATATAAATAAAGACAGACAACTTCTTTAAATTATTCACACATTTTAATTTTTATTTTATAAGATACTATTATAAACTACAACAAATTAAACTATATAATATTAAGCTTATTTTTTACATAATATAATAAGCTTACCTATCAAGATGTTTAATGTACCACAACAATATGAGGAATTTTTAAGCTTTAGCAGTAATTCAAAACCTGATTTAAAGATACTTACCAATTATGGAAGACCACGTCTTGATAGTTTATCATCTACTATGCCAAAAGTTACTTTTGTTAGTAGACCAATCAAACAATCTTCAAGAGGATTAACTTCCCTTCGCCCAGGACAATAGCACTTGGTACACACTTTTTTCACCAGATTCAACAAAAAGTTTACATAAAATAAATAAATTTAAGGATTGTTGATGTGAAATGTTTTAGAAGAGTTATAAAGAAAAAATATATACAAACATTGAAGATACAACTTTTGTTGAATTTCTAATTTATCAATTGAATTTTATATAATTCTTCCCTTCCTGATTAATTGTGGATCAATTTGGAAAATGATATAAAATTCTAATATCAGAGTCACATTATCACTTTTGTGTACATGCAATATATATACATATATTCTCTGTACATATCTGTTTCATAATTTATATACCGTAGAAATTATTAATATATATAAAAAACATGAGGTTTTAATTATGTAATTTTTGTAAAGAAATGATAACAAAAAAATTTTATTGAAAAGGTATTAAAAATTAAAAAAAGTAAAATTATAAAACTTTATTTTATTTAATTATCATTCTTATATTTTCTAATAACCAAATAAACAATATTATTGTTTCAGAAATGAAATTAATTGTCAAAATTATCTTATCATGATTACTTTTTCTATTGTTTTTAATTTTTGATATGGTAAAAAATTTTTAAGATAGTATGTTTAATGTTATTGTTATCTGTTTATTTTTTCATTTTGGATTTTTAACAATCATCTCACCTGATAGGTTAAATTTATAACGCTTATTATTATAACCTCTTTGTATTGATATATCAGTAAAACTAGAAAAAAAAATTTTTTTTGTGTAGTAGGGAAAAAAGTATAAAGCGATAACCTTTTTATCTTCTTCAAATGTTTTAATAATAAGATTTTTAGAAAATATAATTATTTAAACATAAAAATTTTAATACATATAAGATTGATTAATGTGCAAAAATTAACTAGTTTTAATGAGAAAATATATATCAAATTAGATTGATATTCTTAAAATAACATATCTTGTAACAATAAGCTTATAAAATTAACACAAAGTCTTGTAAATATAATAACCTTTTCCTATAAAAAATCTTAAGCTATTTTTTATATTATTAGAAAAATATTATTTATAACATACTGTAGAAATGTTGGTTATAAAAATTACACAATATTAAAAATGAATATAAATATGTTACATATTCATAAATATCTTTTTTTAGACTATATCCTCCAGTTTATAGTTAATATTGTATTTATATATCAAACAGGTATATTTATAGAAGTAAAAAATTTGGTATACTGGGGCAATAGTCACGAGATCAGAGCTGTATAAAATTAATAATAAATATTCTTATAAATTTCCTTAATTTCTCTTCTTCTATTACTTCTAATCAATCAGTTTTTAATCGAATTTTTGTAAAAAATAAACCATTAGATAAAAATTAAAAAGTTGATTTCTCTCCAAGATTGCACTTTTTTATAAAATATTTTAATTAATTATGCATTTATAAATAAAAATCTTAACTAATCTCTTTTATTAACAACTGATCTTTTAATCTAATTTTTCATTAAACATCTGATAGGTAGTACACTTTTATGTAATAAAAATTAAATTAAAATGGATTTTTTATATTATGTAAAAAAATGTATCTAACATTCTCGAATATCATTTTTTTGCTAGTAACAATTAATCAAAATGTTTGACATTAATTTACAAGAAAAATGATTATTATAAAATTTTGTGGAAGTATAATTAAAATATGTTTTATATTCTATTTTCATTATATACAAATAAATGTAAACATACTATTATCTATCTTGAACACCTTAATTTTGCAGAAAAAGATATTGTAATAGAATTATATAAAAAGTTATGGAAATTGTTATCACGTGGTAAAAATATTTTATTTACTTTTTTATTGTAGTAATTATATATTTTGAAGAAATTATATCATGCACATGTCTATCATAGACAACTTAAAAATGTCAGTGAAATTGATTTATATTGTTTAAAAATTGTTACATGTCTTAATAATTAGGTATATCTACTTTTGCAACATCTTTTTTCACTACCATTTAATTATATTCTTTTTTTAAGTTTATTAATTATAATATAGAAAAAATTTTGTAGTGATAAGATAGATAAATACAATGTACTAATTAAACTGATAACAATTATGGAATGATGTAACGACATTGTAGGAAAAAGAATTATATTAGATTATTAATTTTTAAACAACTTTGTCTACAATATATTTACAAGTCATCATCAAAAATTTATGCGATTGCTTGTTGATTTTTGAAAAGTTGGTTTGTCATTTGTATGGTCTTTTTTTGATTTCATTAACTATCATTTTCTGATAATTTTTCTGTTTACTACCAAACATTGGATTAAGGTAAATGACAATATTGATAGGAAAGCAGTATCATTCTTCTTTTTTTAATATAAAACATCATAAATTGTCGAACAGTTAAATTTTTTTAACATACATAAAACAGATGTTGGTCTTTTATAAACAATAAGAAATAATACATATCTTGCAAAAAAAATAATATTTATAAAATTAATTTTTGGGAAACAAAAAATTGTTCAAATTAGCACAATAAAAAAAGTTGTTATTCAGTATTAAATTTTGACAAAAAATAATTTATTATTTCAAATAAAAGTCATTTGATGTTACTTTTTTTATAATTTAAAATACATAAAAAAAAACATTTTTATATCAAAGGTGATAACATTATAAAGATTTATATTTTCAAATTCAAGAGTTAAATCAAACTTTTTTGTGTGTTAATTATCACAATAAAGGTGATTTTAGGTGAGTAGGTAAAATGAGAGGAGATATAGACTTGGCATTCCTGCCGCTAGAGAAGTGATGGATAATGTTTTTTACAATGAAAGGAGCTTAATGATGTAACTAAAAAGTTTAACTCTAGGTTTTATTTCTACACCTTCTATCTTTTTTATTCTATTTTTATTTTATAAATGATTATCATTGACAAAATAATTAGACATTTTTACATATATTTATAATTTAATTACACTTTTATATTATCTAGCCATGCTTAGTCCTGCTATGTTAAAAAGTTCAATTAAAAGGTATCATGTACTTTATTATTTACTCATTCTAACTTTTGATATTTTTAGATCGTCCATTGGTGATAAGAACCATTTTTTAAATAACAGTAAAAATGCACAGGTTCAATCTGATAATGGCGTAGGTTTAGGTCCATTAGGAAAAAGATTATCGGTTATGTTTGATGATCAAAAGCCTCTCTTATTACTTCCATCGAGCTCTGGTAACCCAAATAATAACAATAGAAAGTCATCAATTACCGAGAGGAAAATTTCAGATGAGGTTGATGCATTTATTGTGGCAAAAAATACGAGAAGACGTTCAATGCCTGTAATTAAAACTAAAACTGATATGTCTGCATCATTACTTTTCTCCAATATTCCAAAATCAGATAGTTGCGATGATTCAGAGTCAGAGAAGAAACATGATATTATACTTGTTAAAACGGAAGGTAAGTGCAAAAATTAAGGTAAAATTTTTATAATTACATTGTTCTTATGGTATAAAAAATAAAATTAATTTACATTATACAATTATATATCTTTACCTTACTTTCCGTCAATTAAATTTTTTCATAACGAAAATGATAGCACTTATATATATTAGAATAACTTATATTTTTATATAAATTAAACTAAAAGGATAGACAAATATTTAAATGAGGTGTATTAAGTAGTTAGGGCTATTTACTAATAAACAACTTTAATTGTCTTCACGTAAAGGTGTTAAAAGAATTTAGGCATACTAAGTTATTTACAAAATAATTCACTAACAGATTATTGAATCTTTACTTGCAATGTCAATATAATAGAATGCCTAAATAAATGATTATTTTTACTTTTATCACCTCAATAATTTTTTTTTATTTTTTCTTTAAAAAAATGACAAGAAAAAAAACACTAATTAATCAAAATGGATAAAGATAGACGTAGCACAATGAACCATTGCTATGTTTTTATCACATCTAAAGGTCATAATAATATAAGTCAGAATCAATTAATATAATAAATGAAGCTAACATATCAAAATTTTATTTTATATTTTTTTAAGCTATTAATATTTCAGCTATGATGACTGGCAGATACGAAAATCCTCAGTATCCAACATCCCTTCAAGGATCTTCTAAACCTCCTCGTAAACTTACAAAATCCGATAGTCTTGATTACATCGGAGGTGGTAGTAAATTATATCCAACTTCATTGTATGTTTAAAATAGTTTATGTTTTTTTACATCTAAAATATTTAAGTAAACAACTACGTCGTGAATCGTTAATATCAATGGAGGCAGCAAGAAATAGAAGAGATAGTGAGTTACAATTTCCGATTGAAATTAAACCTCATAAATATACTGATGATCCAACGCTAGCATGGGAGATGTTAAAAGATAAACGTCCTGTTAGAAATGTACGTCAAATGAAACTAGATACACCAATACGTCCTGATGCTTTACGTTTTGTTTGTATTGGGTGTACACATGGAACGCATCTAAATCCTAAAAAAATTCCACCAGGTGATGTGTTAATTGTATGCGGTGACTTTACTAGTTGTGGTTTACCAAGAGAAGTTAAAAGTTTTGATGATAATTTAGGTATGTTAATTTTTTCTTGTCATAATGTTTATTAATTAAAAAACGTTTGTTGTTTTTAAGCTCAACTTAAGCATCCCTTCAAAATAGTTGTTGCTGGAAATCATGAATGTACTTTTGATGAAAATTTTATGAAAATAAACTCATCAAGTATCACAGATCCAAAGGAAGGTGCATTAAAACATGCTTTAAATGCTGCCTTATCAGCTGCAAAAATAATAAATCCCAAAACATTATTAACGCATTGTATGTACCTTCAAGATTCATTGTTAGAGTTATGTGGAATCAAAATTTATGGCTCACCTTGGTATATTTTCTTTAAATAGATTTTAATTAATGTTTTATTATTTATAGGCAACCTAAGAATGATAAATGGGCTTTCAATTTAAATCGAGGACAACCACTACTAGACAAATGGAATCAAATACCATCAGGTATAGATGTATTGATTACTCATACAGCACCCTTAGGTCATGGTGATTTAATGGCAAATGGTGTTAGAGGTGGATGTGTTGAGTTATTAAATTCTGTTGTTAAAAGAATAAGACCAGCTTATCATGTATTTGGACATATTCATGAAGGATATGGATGTACTTCAGATGGATATACAAAATTTATCAATTGTTCACATTTAAACGATTCATCAAATGTTCGAAATAATCCAGTAATCTTTGATATAGCTGTACCACCGGAGGTAAAGCTTAATAATGTTAGGAATGCGAAAAAGATTATGAAGAAATTTAACAAAACATAAAACACCACTAAACGATATCCTGGAACATTAATTATTTTGATTGGCTGTCATTAATAAAATTTTATATAATAACTTTTTTTCAATAAATTACTTGCTTTTATTCTTTAAATTTTCTTCATTATATAATATGCATATTCTCGATATAATTGATAACAGAAAGTGTATTTTGAATTTTTTAATGTTTAAACAACTTAATATATGTACAAATTGAAATGTTAAGATTTTTGATAATGATTAAATATTAGATTATGATATTTTTGTTGGAAAATGTTAAAAAAAATATGTTTACAGTACCATATTTAAACACAAGCATCTTATTTTTATAATACTTTGCACTATGTTAAATCAAAAAACATTTTTTATATAATAATATTTAAGAAAAAGATGAAAAATTTTTATTCCATGACACATTAATAAAAATGTGACAATATATGAAAACATCTGTGATTTTTAATGTCATCATAAGATAAAATGATAACGATTTTTTTTACATTACATAATCTTATAAATCTTTAAAAACAAACAAAATTTTTTTTGAAGTATTATAACATAATTGTCAATACCTAAAACGGCATTTTTTTGAAATAGAAAAATTGTATATAAAAAAATCTAAACATTAGGAATCGTTGAATCTGGTGAAGCAAACGCCTGCCTTTGCAAATCAGAAAAAGATGGAATTTTTTTGAAGTTTTCTTTAGTTTTTTTAGATTGCTTTGAGGAATTTCTTTTGTAATTTCTTTGTTCATCATCAAAAATTGACATATGATTCTTTCCAAATTTGGTGTTTGCCAAATGTTGAACTGGTGGATGATTATTTAAAGATTGGGAACCGACAGTATGAAGTAACTTTACCTCATCATTAAGTGACTCTAAATAGACTGGTGGTACTTGATTATGAAGTTTATCAACAATTAAATTAGACATCTCATTATTCCTGTCCAAAATATAATTAAATTCAATGTCCTCATCATCAGCACCAAAAGGAAACATAAGATCTTCACCTACTTTTAACCAACCAACATAAAATAAAAATTGAAGTATGGTAAATATTGGTACATATAAATCAATCAAATCACCATTTTCATTTTTTGATGGAAACTGCCTACCAATAAGAGCAAAGGCAAAATATCCATAAACAGATATTGAAGCAACCTGTGTGTAGACAAGTGGTATTGTTATCCAATCATAAATAAATAATTGAAAAAATCCATTTCTATATTTTTCTAGGGAATCAAGTAAAACTCGTAACTCATTGGTATGTGATAATGTTCCTTTTTCGTAACATCTCACTAGCATTGTTTGAATCCAATTTAATGGTACAAACCATTTTTTATGAGGATCTACATTAACCTGAATTTCTTTATACATTTCTAATTCTTCTTTGTTTATCAAACCACTATACAATAAATGCTCATCAGTTGGATATCGCATTAATACGCGTAATGAGATACTCCTCCATGCTAAAACTGCTGTTAATGTGCAATACCTTGCAATAGTCTTTCGAATAATTGTTGTTTCTGCCTATTCAAAAAAAAATTTTAATTTGAGTTTAATTATCACATTATCATATTACACTTACATCTTTACCTCTTATCAATGCAGAAATATTGAATAGTAACTCATCTGGCCAACTAATTAATTGACATTGTTCCCACCATCGTCGCACAACCATCTGAACATAAAATCCTAAGAGAAATGTCAATGGAATTTCATGGAGAAATTCATCAAATAATATTACATATTTCATAAACCGCACCTGCTGTGTTTCCGATAAGAGAAACCTTAAAAAATATTTTTATTTATGCAAAAATAAAGATATTATAAAAACTATACCTATAGATTAAATTTATCATATAGTATAGTGATAGAAAGAGTAAAAGATGTTTCCAAATAGCTTTCCAAAGTGAACCACGCCATCTTAAAAGAAGTTTCAAAAATTGATCGGAATATGATATTGTCATTATATTCAAATATTATTTGATCCTATGAAAGTAATTTTTTTATTAAAAAAATTTATCAATAAACATTCTTTCAAAAGTCTCTTATTTTGTAGGTTGATAATCTAAATAAAAGAAATATTGTGAAAATAATTATTATAATACTGGTAAATGTTATGAAAGATATAATAAATGTAGATATGACTATAGTTTTACATCTATAAATACTTGGAAAGGAAGAAAAAAAATTGTTATCATTATTTAAAAATAAAAAATAAAAGTGTTAAATAAGATATAGAAAAGTATTAATTATAATATGTAAGCATTTATTAACAATGTCTTTTAAAACTATAGACTAGTTATATTTAATTGTTTATTAATGATTTTTTTCACAAAAAAAATGATAAAAAAATGAATTAATATTTGAGACTAATTTGATATTCTTTTATGCATGAAAATTGTATGCATTGTAATAATTTTCTTATAAAATTGAAACAAAAACATCTTTAAATAGTGGTTTTAAATAATAATAAGAAAGAAATTTGATAAGAAGCACTATGTTTAACAGTATTTTGCTATAAAATCATAAATGAAATATAGTATTAAAGTTGAAAAATTTGACAAGTGCAAAAAGTACAATTTGAAAGTTCTATATAATTTTTTGAGTAATTGTTTAAGGAAGAAACATGACTTAAATATAATAGCAATATTTTAAAGTATTCATTCAAAATTTGTTAAAAAAAGTATCTTTAAAAAAATATGATATATGAAAATGTATATTAATGTGAAAATGTTAGGTGATGCAAATAAATATTTGATAAGGACAAGAAGAGTAAATGCAATAACTTCTCTTAGTATATCTGAATTTTTTTCTAATTTCAATAATAACAAATGTTCGAATTTTAAAAAAAAAGAAGATACGATATACTAGTAAAACTCTTTTTGTATTTATTGAAATTTTCTATGCTCTAATGTTGATAAAAAGATAAGATCTGTAATTTTAGTTGATGTAAATTAATGAAAAATGAAGTCATGATGCTAATTAACTGATAGCAAAAATTAAATAAAAAAATACTTGCAATTTGTTTATACAAGATATTTTTAGAAACAAAAAAATACAAAGAATGAATAGAGAAGAAATTGGCACTTGTATGTAAATATTACTCGGAATTAAAGTAAAATATATTCCTATCATATAATATTCCTTCTTTATAATCATTCATAAATCAACTAAAGCCAATTTTTTTTATATTTTATCATTCTTTATATAAATAAGCAATGGTATATGATTTTTATATTAAATACAAAAATAAATAAACAGTAGAAATATCCTATTCAATAAGATAAATATCGTTAAAAAATCTGTGAGATTATGAAAAAAAATTTGGAAGATCATATTATTGAAGAATAAAGGAGGTAAAGACATATAAAAATTAAAAGTTGTTAAAATATTTATATTATATAAAGGTACCTAAAGATTAAATATATATGCCGAAATATATATAAAATGCATATCTTGACCGGGAATATAACCACACAATAATGCATTCTTCCATTGATCAATGTAGAGACATTAAATTTTTAATGCTAGTTAATTGGCCAAAATAATTGAATGATAAAAGATAGTTATATAAACTGAAGTAAAATCTGATTATTTTTAAGATAATTAATGAGATATGCAAGATAAACAATTAATGTATATTGTCACTTAATATAGTATTAATCAGTCCTTTGTCTTTAATTATCAATTGTTTCTCATTTTTTTGTCATTAACAATAAAAATTATATGTATATATAATTTTGTTATTTTTTCTTCATTTTTATGTTTTTTTAAGACGTATTAATTTTATAAATCATTTCTAATCTTAATAACTATATATTGAATTTTTTATTATTATTATTCTCATCTGTTTACTCTAAATTTTTATATATAATTTAATATACTTTCTTACTCATCATATTTTTACAATGTTATGTGAAAGTTTTTGATAAAATATTATATAAAATATGTGTTATAATTGACAAAAATAATAATTTTCTGAGAAAATTTATATCTTACATCTATTAATATATATGTATATTTATTATCATATCTTTAATGAATGGAAAATGTATTAATAAGATTTATAGGTATAATTATTTTAGTGATGCCATTTTATAATTAGTACAACAAATATATACATATATAATATATAAACATGATCTAAAAATATATTCTCTTATAAAAGTACATTAAAAATAAAAAGATGTGGATTGTAATTTGAAGGAGAGACTTTTGTTCATGGAAAATATGTATATTTTCATTAATAAAGATAAAGGTCTAAAAAAAGTAACCATATACGTGCATAATGCGTGTACTGTGATTTTTGGATTCAGAAAGAAGAAAGTTCTTTTTCTTTATTATACTTTGTACTTTAAAAGAATGCTAATTTTAGTATGCATGTTTTTTAAAAAAAAATTATTTTAAAATGTTTAAAAAAAACGTGAAAAGTAAAGTTAATTATTTTTTTATTAGTTTATACTTTTTGACATGAACTTTTTTAAGAATAATAAGGACAAATATCCGTTCATACATATTATTTTTTTCATACAATATTTATAATTCCACTTTTTCACCAAAATCCTTTAACGCCCACTAATTTTCATTTTTTATTGTCATTTTTATGTAATAATCTGACGTTTTAATTACGTTCTATTTTTAAAATATTCAAAATATTATCTTAAGTTTTTATATTTAAAATTTCTTTTTTTTATTTTATTAAATAATTCTTTATAATATTTTGAAGATTTAAAACTAAATCACAGAGGTTCTAAAAAAGAAAATTACTCCTTCTTATGATTGAGGATATATTTCATCTGTAGTAAATATTATTTTCTACGGACTATTAATAGTAAAAAATGTTATTTTAATAGCCTTGTTTATTATTTGTTAGTGATCCTTTTAACAATTTTTTCATTTAAATTTAACCTGCTCCCACAAACTATTCATTTTCTTTTTAATTCACATTTAAATTTATAGTTTTACTAAAGGACATCTTAATTATTTTTAGGCATCCATTCTAAATATGGTTCATTTTAATAATATAGTACCTACATATTTATCTTCCTCATTATCATTATCTCCTACACAATCTAATATTAATATACCTAAAAATCCAAACCAATATAATTTAGATGAAAAAAAGACTATTAGAGAGGGGATACCAACATTTCTTAGAGTATGTCAAGAATCTCAAAGTACCCCTGATTTTGTTACCTATAATATCGCAACTAATTTCACCACAAATTCATCCAACACCTTTAGCGTTTCACTGCTCTTAAAACCATTTAAAAAAACTCAAAAAGAAGGTAACGCAAAGAAAATTATTAAATGGAGTGGATCAGTAGACTTCCCGACAGAACCCAATCTACCATTTATAGATAATTTACTTGATCAAGCGACTAATGAAGTTGAGACATCAAGGCATGTTAACATTTCATTACCCGCTCAATTAATTGTAAGTATATATGGAGGGTATCGTACTACTATCTTTTGTAATCTTATAAAACGATTTTTATCATAAATAAACAAGCATGCTTCATGTAAATATTTAATAAAAAAAACCATATATCTATAGTATAACTGTTTTTCTAAATTTAATTATATTCATTTTTACTGTTATTTTTTTAAGAAATCAAAACGATAATATAATAGAAGAGGTCGTTAAAAAATATAGAAAAACAATTTATTAAATATATTTTTTTTATAGAAAGTGTATAACTTAATTGAAATTATTTAAAATATTACATCATAATATGGGGTAATTTACTAAAATAATTATAGTTTCTTTTTTGATTATTTTTTTTCATTTAATTTAATTAGTTTTTTTATTACTTTATTTGCTAGAAATTTTCTTATAAGTTTATTAATAATTTTAATAGTACATTCTATGATAAATTATTGTTTGTTTTATTTGAAATTGTGTAGGTGAGTGAGTAATGCAGTTGACGTAATTTAAAAAGTCTATTTGTGTGTGTGTTTTTTTTTGAATTTTCAATTAGATAAAAATAATATTATTATATGATGAAGAAATCCTGAGAAACAATATACTATTTTTATTGTATTTTAAAAATTCCTTTAGAAGATAAAAAGTTATTTTTAAAATTCTACCATATGTCAATAACACATAAGAAAGAAAAAGCGTTAAAGTAAAGGAGATCTAAGTTAAAGTGTCATAAAATATATTTGCATATATATGAAAAATAGGATAAAGGAAAACTTTTTAGACCTATATTTATATAAATATATATATGGTGACAGAAATATTGGAAATGAAAATATGTTTTGGCAAATTTGTTCCACTACTATCTATTTTATTTCTTATATATATACAATATAAAACTTCAATGTATGGTCTATTAAATGATATAATGGTAGTAGTTTTGGATACATTTTATAAAAACCATTTATAACATGTGATAAAGTTCGATATACTATATATAGCCATTATTGCAATTACTTCTGTTTATATAATAACTTTTTTCCTTTTCTAATTATAAATTTTCTTTTAAATTTTTAGTTATTCATTAAAAATTTATTATGAATTGATATAGTACACATTTTTTTTACAATTATCATTTTAATTATATCATAAATTTTTGTGACATTTTTTTTAATTAAGATATTTGTACATTATAATTTGTTTTTATTTTTCTCAGAAATATCCTTTTTTATTTTTGCCATGTTTTTTTAAAAATGTAGTAATAATTAAAATTAATGATATTATAATAATTTGTCATATTAAAGTAAGTCTTAATTATTCATAATAAAAAATTTTCTGATTATCAAAAGAAATATCCAATGAACGCTTTATTAAATTCTGATATTTCGTAGTTTTTTTGCAATTATTTTAATAGTGAAATATTATTAATTTGCCTTAATATAAATTTAAGAAATGTAAAAGTACAAAAAGAATGTATGAATTCCTTATAAATACTTTTTATTTCTATACTGAATTATTATAAAAATCTTCAAGACTTAAGTATTTCTTTTCTATGTATGCATATAGTTTAGTTCTTATAAATAAAGGGGAGGCTTATAGTTTACTAGAAAAGCTTTGCTTTTATTTTATTTAAATATTTAAAAATAATGTAACAGAGATTGTGATAAAGGCACACTATATAGAAAGATAGTTGATAAATATATACATATATGCAATGAATGCATATATAGTTATATACATAAATTTTACTGCGCCACAAACATCTTTATAATATATATACTAGAAAAAGCAATGTGCTTTTGAATGTTTAAAATATCCCTTTATCCCATTTCTACTTTATTTCTACTTTTCAAAAACTTTTTTTTAATTTATATATTAACGTATAATCATAAAAATCTTAAGATCATGAATTTATTTGTTTTATAAAATGGTTATAATCGCATTTTTTTATATAATAGAAAGATAGGCAAATTCTTGGCATTTATTTCTTTATAAAACTTACAAACAGAAATGAGTATATATTTAAGTTACATATTTTTGATAGATTACAATTGTCAAAATATTGAAATGAATTTTATCAAAAAAATAAATGAAAGATAATTTTAATTTTGATCAATAATAAGTTGAGAATATTAAAAATAACTAATTATTAGTAATAAATGTTTAATATATTTTATTCTGTACCTATAATATTTATATCTCCAAGTAAAGTATTAAAAAGAATATTTTTTTATTTACCCTTTGTTAAATGATAAAAGGTTATACGAGAAATGATATGGAAAATTATTTATATAATAATAATAATATATAGGATATTGGAAAAGTTTTTGTTTGCCATCGATTATCTTCTATTGTTCTTTTCCTCTTTAAATATTATTAAAATGAAATTTCCCTTTTTTACTTTTAACATATAAATTAGAAATAAATTGTCCTTTCTTTGAATGCTTCATTAACGATACTTATCCATTTTCTCTTTAATATATCCTTTTCTTCTAGATGGCACATACTAACGCTGTAGCAACATCAGGATCCGGAGCTCCTGCCGCTGGAGGTCAAGGTGACAATAGTTTCGATTACATGTTTAAACTTCTTATTATTGGTAATTCAAGTGTTGGAAAAACTTCATTCCTTTTCCGTTACTGTGATGATAGTTTTACTTCAGCCTTCGTCTCTACGGTTGGTATTGACTTTAAAGTTAAGCAAGTTGTTAAAGGAGACAAAAAAGTAAAACTCCAGATATGGGTATGTTTGTTGAAAAATTTTTTATTTTAAGGAATGACACATCTATCTGAGGGCAGAAGAGAAAAAGAATAATTAGCTAAATTTATATTTAATCTTCTTAAGAACATTATTTAATTCAATATGCTATACTATTATTTATATAGTCTTTTTTTTCAATTTTTTTAACGAATTTAATTGTAGGATACTGCTGGACAGGAAAGATATCGTACAATTACAACTGCCTATTATAGAGGAGCAATGGGATTTATATTAATGTATGACATCACCAATGAAGAATCATTTAATAGTGTTCAAGATTGGTAAGTTATTTATCATCTTCTTCACATATAAAAATGATATTCTATAACTTTAACAGTTAAAGAAAGAAAATTTAAGACTAATATTATTAGTAGGGGAGTTAAATGTAAAACTAAATAAAATGATATTTCATCTTTTACTATATATATAAATTTCCTTCGTCTTTTTTAACTATTATAAACTTCCGAATAATCGAATATGGATAGTACTATCTGTTTGTTAAATAAAAAATAAATAACCATTAATAATTTAAGTCAAAAGACATTATAACATTTATTTTAATAAATACATTATAATTATAGGTGCACCCAAATTAAAACTTATTCATGGGAGAATGCTCAAGTTGTTCTTGTTGGTAATAAATGTGACATGGAGATGGAGAGAGTTGTCTCAACAGAACGCGGACGTCAGTTAGCTGACCAATTAGGATTGGAATTTTTTGAGACATCCGCAAAGACAAGTCAAAATGTTAAGAATGTTTTTGATAAGTTAGTAGAAATTATTTGTAATAAAATGGCTGAGAGTTTGGATAAGAATCCAAATCAAAATCCTGAGAAAGGAATTAAAGTTGATCAACCAACAAGTCAAAAAGCTTCTGGACAACAATGTAATTGTTGAGATAAAAGATTATGAAATGACTTTTTATAGTAAAAAAATGAGTAATTATTCAAACTACAATACCATTTATCTCATATTATATTATAACGTTTCCCCTTCTAATCATTAAAAAAATATATCCCATATATAGAAAAAATACAGAAAAAACCAACTTTTAATCAGTAATTTGCGCAAATAACTAAAAAAATGAACTTTATTACTTATCGGAGTGTTATTACAATACACTTGTACCATCACTTATCATTTTTTTAGAAAATTTTACTTCATCATTACTGATTTATGAAACTAGTGACAAAAAAACGATACTCAATTATTTTTTATTTCAAATATATCTTTACTTAACACATTTAAATTTGTACTTATTATATTTTCATTCATTGGATAATTACCAAAGCAGCATTTACAATATATTACGAAAATGGAATAGGGAATGAATGTTGAAAAGACAGATGTTTTTTTAAATTGATAAACCAAAAAAAATGTGTATGGTAAGAGAGAAAGGGAAATTCTATATAGTACATTTTTAATCACTATTATCTGTCATAATATTTTTTATTTTATATATCGTCATCTATTCATTAATGAATTTCACTTTTTTTAATGATTAAATAAAATAATGCAAACAAGGAGGCATTGTGTATTCATATGTAAAAGATAGTTTAAAGAATAAATTTTACTTATTTTTACATTATTTTTTAAAAAAATACTGTTGTTAACATCTACTTCACCATAGACAATTAACATTGTTAAGTGGTAAATATGATGTAACAATAAGATAAATATTTAAATTTTTGTTGAAATGAAATAAGTGAGTAAAATGAATTTTAATATATATACAATAAAGTAAAAGAAGTACTAAAAATACTTTATTTAAATAGTACATGATAATAAAAAAACTTGAATAGTTAGCATTGTGTGATAGCAAATTAGCACTAATCCCTTGATTTACTGAATAAAATTATATTATGTTACTATATTGACTTTTTAGTAAATATCACTTTGTTATTAGGACATTAAAATAAATCTTTATAGAAATATATTTTTCCAGTCAAAACATATACAATTATTTTACAATTAATAGGAAACAATTATATAACAACTCCATTATCTATTTTTTGATACGCTAAATACTCCTTAATTAATAAATTTTTTTGTATGAACATTATTTGGAGCTCAAAGCTATCTCTTAAGCCGCGAGAATTATTTTTATTTTATCATATATGACAAAAAATGAAAATTTAATTCCTTCATAATATTTATGATATGTCAAATTTATTTCACTATTTGTTTAAAGTTACATAGTGTAAAATAATGTATTTAAATAAAAACGCAAAGATTTTTTTGATAATGTCGATTTTATCTTTTTTAATTATCTTTTTTGGAAATAAATAATTTAAGGTTAATCATAATAAAACAAAGTGGTTTGTAAACTATGGTTGTTAATCATATTTTATAATTTCTCTCAAATATTTTACATTTTTATATACAAATCAATGAATAAATTAATATAAATTTAACATATAAAGATTGTAATATCATAATAATATTATCCTAAATTGAGTATATTTATGTTTTAAAACAATTTATGCTAACATTATTTTTATGCATCATATTTTTTAACATAATTTGACACCAAGATTTATATAAAATAATATATTAATTAGAAAAATATTGTCTTATTAATTTACTTATATAGAGATTTTTTATAAATTGTGATTTAAAACTATGAGATAAACGCATCTTACTTTTATTAATTTATTCATCATTAATAAACTTATAATACATTAGTGAACTTTTAGAATAAAAATATATTTACATTTAGATATAATAAAGATTTTGTTTACTTTTAGTTAGTTGTTATTTCTAAAAAATATAATTCTTAAAGTTTTTCTACATTTTAATATGATATCATTTTAATTTTTAATGTCTGCTTTTTTTTAGCAATTAAAGCGATTGTACTAAATATAATTTTAATTATTATGATTTAATCTCTAGATTGTAATGTAATGTTTTAATCTTTCTCCGATCAAATTTAAAATCCTTTTTTTAAATTATACATATTGTAAATAAATTTTTATATTATTATAAATAAATCTCTTTTTAAATCAGACTGTAATTATTTCATTTTTGTATTTATATTGGAAGAAATGCAATCATGGATAATCAATCATGCAGTAAAATTGAAGTAAACTCAGATTCAGAATTAAAGTATGCAGCATGTACAGATGACATTATATTTAAAAACAATTGTTTACAAAGTATTTCTTTGGATGAACCAAAAATTGAAGAGAGTAAAATGAAAAAAAGAAATACAATTTTGAAGCTTTATTTAAATAAGTTGAGAAATTTTTATAATGAGAGAAAAACCTTATTTCGCTGCATTTTTTACTCTATTATATTAATACTTTATCATATATACCTTGTATTTGCTGTTTTAAATGATGCAAAAAAAGCTAAAACAATTTTAATTACAACAGGAATCTTTTGGTTTATCTTTTTATTTTTTATTATAAAAAACTATATTTTGATAAATGCTAGGAACATAAAGTTATGTCATGGGCAAAATTTAACATTCCATTTAAAAAAAAGACTTGAAATATGGGAAAAATATGGGAGAAATTTTAAAATTCAATGTATATTTTATTCAATTATATTTATAGGTATTGCAATATTCATTGAAAGGGATACTAAAAATGATAGGTCAAGATTACAAGGTTTATTTGGATTAGTATTTTTTATTTTATCTATGGTTATTTTTTCAAAATCAAGAAAAAATGTATGTACTTTTTATTTATATGGCGATACAATTTATTTTTTAGATAAATTGGTTTACTGTTATTAATGGATATCTTGTACAATTCTTTATGGCTTTATTTGTATTAAAAGTCGATTTTGGGATTGCAATTTTAAGTAAAATATCGAATGAAATTATCAAATTTTTAAGTTCAACATATGCTGGTACAGATTTTGTTTACGGACATCTATCGTCACCACCCAAGATATGTGGAATAAATGAAGTATTCATTTTTAAAATCCTTCAAGTCTTAATATTTTTTAATGCTGTTGTTGTGATACTTAATTACTTTAATATCATATCAATAATTTTAAAATATTTATCAGGAATTATACGCTTAGTTCTTGGAATCTCCTCAGTAGAATCTTTTAATGCCTGTTCTTGTGTTTTACTTGGGATGACTGAAGGTCCGATTTTAATAAAACATTACATACCAAAAATGACGTTATCAGAGCTTCATACATTATGTAGTAGTGGTTTTGCATGTATTGCTGGATCAGTGTTCGCAGCATACATTAGTTTAGGTGCTTGTCCAGTTTATTTAATTACCTCATCATTATTAAGTGCTCCTGGATCTATAGCTGCTTCAAAATTACTATATCCCGAGACAGAAGTGTCCATTTTACAAAAAGAAAAAGATATACAAATTGAGGAAGAGAAAGTAAATTTATTGGAAAAAGTTAGTACTGAGGCAATCATTGCTGCAGGATGGATTACAGCCATTGGTGCAAATTTAATTGTCTTCATAGCACTGCTATTTTTTTTAGATAATTCAATACAATATTTTGGTGATCTTGTTGGTATTAAAGATATGTCATTTTCCTTAATTTTAGGTTATGCATTTTATCCATTAGCTTACCTAATGGGAGTATCAGATGGATCAGAGAATGTATTGGGTGTAGCAAAATTAATGGGTACAAAAACATTTTTAAATGAATTCATTGCATATCGAGAACTTGGTGAAATGATATCAATAAAACCATCAATATTGACAGAGAAATCTGTAATGATTGCGACATTCGCTTTATGCGGTTTTTCTAATATCAGTTCAATAGGTATTCAATTAGCCGTTCTTGGAAGTATGGCTCCAAGTAGAAAAATAGATTTAGCTAGAATTATTGTTCGATCATTAATAACAGGATCTATCTCTACATTTTGGACTGCAACGTTAGCAGGTATATTTAACATCATATTTATAATAAAGAAAATAATTATAAATATTGTATTTAGGTATTATTATTGGAAATCCAACAATTTGTAAGCCTGCAATACATAATAGTGAATGTCTTGATATCCAAAAAGCTATTGATTTTATGAAAAATTATTGAAAACAATATTTCTTTAGTAAATTTTATCAAATAAATAGTTCAAACATTTCGGAGAAAAATAAAGATAATAGTATAATTATTAAAAAGGTTATTATGGAAAATCGCTCCATGTTTTGATTGTTGTTTTCTAAAATTTTAAAAATTCAGAGTTAATTAGTATTTTTATCTAAAAAGTGTTTAAATAAAAGGAAGTAATTTTTAAAAATCACATAAAATTAGTACCATTGTAAAGATCATGAAATTTTACATTTTAATTAATCAATAGTTTTCAAATTTTAATATAAAAATCTTGAGAAAATTAACAAAAGTTAATTTACAACAATTTTATTTATTTTTCTGCTTTTTCAAAAAAACTATATTTCACGACATAATTGTCAGAATCTTTATGAATCTATAAATTAAATTAAGTTGCTGAAGAATGAATACTTATATCGGAATGCTTTATTTTTTGTGAAGTACAATGTCAAAATTATAAGAAAACAATGAAATCAAAAAAGTAATTTGTTTCTTTATATCAATTTTACTCAGAACAAAAATACTAGTATCAAAAAATTAATCTTTAGAAGTTTGTGAAACTAGCTAAATAGACCGATTATGAAATTTCACATTTGAATTTATCAATAGTATGATATGCACTGTACAAAATTGTTGAGATATGCTTCCAAAGCGAAACAAACATTGACTTTGATTTATTTTTAAATTTAAAAAAAAAATTTATATTTTTTATAAATTATTATCACAACCAGTTAAAATTAGTTTCATTCGATATATCATAGAGTTTTGCATTAGAATTCATCACTAATTCTATAAGTTTAAATATTAAAATCATGTGAAATCAATAATATACTAAAATAGTAGTATTTTTCCATATAATAATTTTTTATAACAAAAATATTAATATCACAAGAATTAGTCGTTAGAATCCTGTAAACTTAGTTACATTCTATAAACCACGGAGTTTAACGTTAGAATCAATGTCATTCTTTTTTTTGTATTACAAAATTCACGATACATGTTTTAAAACTTCATAACAATTTGATTTTTCCAAATTTCTCACAAGAAAAATGTTCATACATCAAGAAACATTGATCAGAATTAACTAAATTTGCTACTGTTCAACAGACCCTGGAGTTTTAATGCGAAAATTATCAGTGTTTGCATACACACAAAAGAAAAAAAGGACAAATTTTGACAAATCTATCTGAAATGCAATAAAATGTTCCACCATTTTAAAATGTCAAAATTTATTCAAATTTTAAAGAATTAAGCGACGACATTCCACCACGAAGAACGTAAAATAATGATATTACGAACACTATCAAATATTAAAAATTAATTAAAAAATTGATATATAACAATTGTATAATTTTTTGTATTATAATTTAATAAAGTTTTTAATTAAATGTTTTTTTATTTTATTATTTATACGGTCCAAAAATGGATAAATTAAGTTCATATATTGACTACCAATTTTGAAATATAAAGGTTGAAAAATCAAGATATTTGGATCATCTAAGAGATACGCATGAATATGCAGATGATAGAATTTTCAAATTAATTGCTTGCCCTGTATTTGAATGTGAAACAAAGTGTATCAATAATCCTTTAAAAATTTTAAAATTCATTGAGAAAATTTCATGTTCCTCATTTCAATCATAGATGTGATAATAAAAGGAACGGTAATAAAATCAAAATTTAAAACTATCGTTTTGATTGTAATTGTATTTACAATATATAAAATGTATATATAGTAAAAACAATTTTTATTTTTAAAAATATTATAACTCAATTTATAAAAATGTTCACAAACATGAAGAACAAAGATATATTATTTAAAAAAATGATAGTTCATTTTCATGCGATTTCACATTTAGGACAATTGTTAGAGTTTTTAATATTAAATAAAATAATAATAAATTTATTTGGTTGAAGACTCTGTATAAACGAAAAAACTGATAAAGAATTTTTCTTCTAATGTTAAGAAAAACTAATGAAGCATGTAATTGAAAAAAAATATTCCATTTAATTACGAGAAGTATTTGTTTTAAATTTTGTATGAAATTGACTTTTAATTTTCTAGTTTATAAAGAATATTTTAACCACTTCTTTGATTTACTGGAAAAAATTTTGGAGTTGATTTTTTTAATTATTTTTAATGGAATTATTTATGATAACTTTCCAGTAAACCATGTTCAGAAGATATTTTTATGTGTAATTATAATATAAATAATTTTTATAAACCAATATTTAGAAAAAAATAAACTTTAACCGACGAGTATGGCAATTTTTTTAACTTTATGTAAAAACTTAAACTCTTTGTTTTCACCAATATCATATATTTGTTTTAGAAAATATTAAATGGTTAAAAAAGTTATTCTACATTAATAAAAAATGGTATCAAAATCTGTAAATTCAAATAGCTACTTTTTTAATGATTTTTATTTCAAAATTAATAACTAAAGCGTAAATATAATATAATTCTGTTAATTTATACTATATTTTTTATTTAATAAGATATAAATGTTGTTGTAATTTAACAAATATTGTATTTTTTTTCTTTTATCTCTACAAGAAAGCTCTTTTAAAAATATTGGATTTATATTAAATAATTAATTTTTAATGATTTTTTAATTATCTATTTTGTTCTCATATGCGAAATAATGCGACGAAATTAGTCGCAAATAAAAAAAATTTGAATTTTATTTGGTGGGACAAATTTATTACATTTTTTGCAAATCTGTGTCCTTTTTTTTCTGTGAAACTGTAATAGTAAAATTCTAAGAAATGAATTAAAAAATAATAAAAATTTAGCTTATTTCTAAAGCATATTAAAAAAATTTAATATTAAATGAAATAATTGTCAGAACCTTATGAATTCTTGTTTAAAATTGGAGTAAATAGATAGTACATAAGAAAATATTCCAGAATCATATAATCTACAGACAGTAAAATATCCCAATATTAGATTTTTTTATTGTTTAACAAGAAATATAGATGTTTAGCTAATGAAATGAGTTTATTTTGGAAGGAATTATATAAATATATCGTCTTTGGTTGTTAAAAAAGGAGATAAATAAACCCACCTATTTTATGGGTAAAATTAAATTTGGAACAATTTTGGGCTTAGTAACTTTTTCCCTTCTAGCATGGAAATATTCTGGGAATTACAATTTCCTTCTGAAACTGTTATATAGCAAGTTTCGAAAGCGAAACTTACTTAATTGGTGTAAATACCATTATAGGACAGCTTTTAAACATTAAGTTGATTCCCTAACTTTACAAACAAACTAGTAGGTAGGACACGCAATTAGGGAAAAATACTACAAGAATGGTCGTTTTAAAAGATGTAGAAGCTGTCTCTTGATCTAATGAGCTTTAGATTGAACAGTAAGCCTTTGTGAAATGGGTTGGTAGGTGAAACGTAGGGAATGCTGTCAAGACAAAAAACTATAGAAATCGTTTTTTTAAACGATGCAAAAGTCTTTCTTAAAGCAAACTAAAACTATATGTTTGGGTTGTAAAAGACTACACTAAGAGCAGATAGATATGAAGCAGGTATTGTAGATTGAATAGGTTTCTAAAGGAACCACTGTTCCAAACAGTGTTAAAGCTGCCCTGAAAACCGACTAAACTTACTGAATTAGTTGTAAAATCTTTAGTGATTGTCTTAATTGATGACTGCAATATATAAATATTCTTTATATGAGGCTTGCTTCGAAGATTTAGGTGTCAATCTATAAGCCAGTAATTTATTCATATGATCTTTTAAGCTGTCTAGTAGTTGAATAGTATGAGTTACCAATGAAATAATTCATTTAAGTGGAAGATGAATTAGGTGATTCGGAAGCATTTTCTAAGTAATTATACTGGTGATTAATATTTATCATCCTGTTTACATTTTTTTTGGCACAGTAGTAGAATTCATAAAAAGGAAAATGGTATTATTGAGATAACAAATATTTGATATAGCACTATGCTCATCTAATCTATAGTAGAATGACACGCTTATGACTCCCTTAAAATTTTATACTAACAATATAGTTTGTTAGAAGAATATATATTTGAAATTATATTTATTTTACTGATAAGATGCCATTAAAAAATTTGCTATAATTTATCCATGTGATTGTTTTTTTAAAGCTTCTAATATAATTAATCAACATGTAAAAAAATTTATTTTAGATTATTTTAAAGATTTTTAATAATTAAATATTAGCTATGCATTTTTTGATTAATCCTTGAACAAATATATCTTTTACATTCGTATTATTCTTATCAAGTTTTTAGGACATTCTAACTTTAATTCTTAATATTTGCAAATTCTTTATGGACTTGTTTTATTCTTAAGCATCTCAGATTTTTCTTCCAAAACTTGTTCCTTCAAATTTTCAGTTGCTGCAGCATTAAATTGATACAATCCAATTAATGGAAAAATAAATAAAATTCCTATAAAACAGTAGCAGAAAGTTGACCCCATTAACCAAAATACTAAAAATAAATAAAAAAAATAATATAATATTAATTTATACTAACTTGATGATGTAAAAATGGGACCTATAGCTCTTGCTAATGCTCCTAGACTTCGAAATACTCCCATTGTTGTTCCTTTATTTGAATCTGAACACATTTCAGCAACCATTGATGTTAAGCAAGGGACAATAAAGGCAGACGCTAGAAATTTTTATATTTAATTACTTATTTATTTAAATTTTACCAATAGAATACATTGTTAAGCCGATTCCAAAACCAACCATGTTATTAGAGAATGCAATAACTACATAAGATGGAATTATAATCAATATTGCAATTAGAACTGTCTTTAGTTGCCTTTCACTTGGTATTCTCCTTAATATCCCACCTGAAATAGATAAAAGAAATGGAAAATTTAGAAGAACTTTCTAACCCTGTAAAATAATCATCAAAATACCAATATAAAAGTACATCTTTCCTTGATCACTAGATGTAAAAGAAAACTTTTGATGCGTTAAAAATGACAATGTAAATTCTAAACCGGAATAAAAAAATAAATACATAAAATATGATCTACTTAAATTTTTAATATTTTCATGTCTCTTCTTACTAATACTTCCAACAATAGCTTCATAATTAAATAATGATTTTGGATTAATATATAAAACAACTTTTTGATATATGTGGTTAATTTTTTGTTTTCTAATTAATAAAGTTTCTTTTAAAAATAGTATAACAATAACTAGTTCTATTACTGACGTAAAAATAGAAAAAATTGCTACCGGTATATCTTTTCTTGTATTCATTGTTGTTGCTGAAAGTATTGCTCCAATTAATGGTCCAATTATGAAACCGACAGAAAATGCAATACCAATTAATGCAATACCTTTAACTTTTTTTTTATTGTCACAAATATCAGCCGAGATTGCAATACTTATCGAGGTACTAGCTTTAGTCAAACCACCAACAACACGTGATAAAAAGAATATTGTAAAAGAATCAGCAAAATACCAAAGAATGTATGATATTAATGAACCAATTATTGATACAATTAATATTGGTTTGCGACCGTAAATATCAGAAAGTCCTCCAAATAGTGGAAAACAAAAAAATTGTAATAATGAGTATAGAAATCCTAAGGAACCACCATATAATACTAAATTGTATCTTGAATCACTTGGAATGTGTAGAAAATCTTGTAAAAGTATTATTGAAGTATTCATATATTTGAGAAGAAGATCCTTAAAATTAAAAACAAATATAAGTTTGTATTTAGGTTATTATGCTTACATTATCGTTTGTAGCTGAATATTTTTCAAAGATTGATGGAAATAATGGTAGTATTGAAGCAAAAGCAATAAGATCAAGAGTTAATATTATAGTTAAAATAGCCAATGATTTATTTTCCTCCGATTTATTCATACTATCACTAGACATAATGTCAAAATAAATATTTTTTTTATATTAAAATTTATTCTTTTTATATTTTTTATATATGTAATCTGAAGGTATATTTTTGTATTTTGATATATTATTGGTAAAAGGAAGTTTACTTTTAAAGAAAGAAACAATTTCTACTATTTTAAACAATTTTAGTGAAAATCTAGTAGCTAAACAAATAGATTAATAATGTGAAGTGATGAAATATAAAGAAAATAATTAGGTAAACTAGAATATTAATTGAACATGCTTTTGTTTACCGATATAAAATGTACATATAATGGAAATTAAATAAACATTATTAAGGAAACTCCTACTAATATTTTACCTCTTAATAATATATTGGAATAATTAGACAAATATGGTATATTCCAATAATTGTAGTATTGAAAAGAAATCAATTGGTTTAATTTCCCCATAACAAAATATAAAATTTATGTAGATGAAATAATATATTATTTAATAATTTTAATAAAAAAATATATATGTTAATTGATGTAAAATTTTATAAAAAATGACAATAATTAGTGGTGACAAAGTATAAAGTACCTATAAACTTTCGTATATTAAATGTTATTTAATTGCTTATTTTTTATGAATTATATTTAGACATTTATTTCAATCGTAAATTTTTCTTAAAGTATAAATTAACAATATATATTGTAATTATGAATGTTAAAACAAAATTATTATAATTTAAAATAGTTATTATAGTATCTTTAAATAAAATTTACGTAAAATAATGTAAAAATTCAATATCATTTTATTTAAGAATAATTGAACATTGATTATATGATTGAATATACAAATACATTTTAGAAGTATTGAGATAATATAGTTTAGATGAATAAAAATTCACATGAGAGAAAGAAATTTAAAGAAGATATACATATATGTGAAGATAATAATCACAGAAATGCATACATTATTGCACTATATGTAACATTTGATATATAGAATATAAAATTTTGTATTCGTTGAACTGTTTTGAAGGTTGTTTTGATTTTGCCTTTTCAAATATATAAAAATGTAAAAAGTATATTGGTTTGTCATTGTGAACAAGTTTTTTTAATCATTTTTATTATTCATATATTAACTGTATATTCCTTAATTTAAATAAGCGGTAAAAATGATATATGTTATACTATTTTTTGAAATGTATTTAAGTTGAAATAATTTTTACAGATGATTAAAATACAATTCATCTTATTATTTTTCCTCATCTTCAAATCTTATAAAGATATTTTCAAAAAGAATGCACTTTAGAAATGACTTGTATTATAAAGAAAATCTATAACAAATATTAATTTTTTTTTCTAAACAAATAAATTTAATATTTTTATATCTAATTATTCTTTAATTTAGTAATAAATTTCATTAAAATAAAACATGTTTATTAAGAAGAAGTCGTCTGTAATTCTTTTTTTTCGATTACTTTTCCATTATGAATAATAACAATTTTTTAAAAGATTACCAAAAAAAACTTGAAAAGTACTTATAATTTAAAGAAGAAGTTAGTTTATTAATATTGATTATTGATAAGTTGTTTTTATATATTTTATATGTTGCATTATGCTCTAATATAAATATACTAATGTTATATATTGGTTGTTTGGTTAAAATGAAAAAAAAAACTGATTTTGAAAATTAAAAATTTTTGCAAACAAAAATGATTATTTTCCACTCTCTTTTTTCAAAATTAGTCTTTAAAGATATAAATATCTTATAAGTTTTTTTTACCATAATAATTATATCATTTAAATGAAAATAAGCATGGATAACATTAATACATAATAAATGTATAGTTACATTAAAGTGCTTAATGATTTCTCAAAATTATTTTAGAAGCCTTTGTAATATTCTATCCTCTCAATACTTCTCTCTTTGACTTCTCAATACATGTTATTATGTGAATCTTTTAATTTAATGGTCCTATTTTCTCATATTTCATGTATTGAAATCAAAGTTTATCAAAAAAATATCATTTGTTATAAAAAGTGTCTTATGTATAAAACTACTTATATAATTTTTACTCTCAAAAATATTGTTTTCAATAACTTTTTAAAATATGTTTTGAAATATAACTCCTCTTTGAAGAGAATCATTATCATTTATATTATATTGAATAAATTCTATTTCTCATTATTCTAACAAAATTATTTTATATGAAATTAAAGTACTAGAAAATTTTATTAGCAATTTTCATTTTGAAAAAGTATTTTATACTTTTGAAAGACAATTACTTTGTCAATTTTGGCTATACTCTATATAACTGTTATAATATATGTCTAAAAATATTATATAGAAAGTTGTCAAGATATGTCTTTATAATAAGAAGCTTTTTCAGTATACTAATCATTTTATTCCAGAATCTTCCTTCTATAATTTTATTGTATACTTATTTTAAATCTCTAAATGTCAATACTATTTCTTTAGAACCTAATTTTGAACCAAACCTTATCTGTTTATTTTTCTCTCCTTTATGCGCGCCCTATCAATGTTTATATGAAGGAAAAGAAGAAGCAACAACTACTAATAATTAACAATACAATGTTATATATATTTATTGTTCTCAATTACCATTAAGTTTAATTGTATTATCAAATTGAAATAATTAATTTTTTTCATTTAATATACCCAAAAATTCATTAAAGCACATCTTGTTTCAAAAGTATTTAATTCTTTGCCTCTTCTAAAACTTTCAATCAAAGTGTTTCTAGTATTGTTTATTTAATGATTTATATATTGATCATCAATTATAGCTGTTAACTTGAATGTAATTTCAACAATCACTATTTCATTTATATAACCTATCTAATATAAAAAAATATTTAACCTTTCATATTTTTAATCAAACATAAATAATACGAGAAAATTTCATAAACTATACACTACTTTTGTCTTTGTCAATGTAATTTTAAAGTTTAACTTTTAAAATAATATACACCTTTCTTTATTTTAAAAAATTATACATTTTCGCCATTCTCACATAACCAACTTTATGATTAAAAATTTATTTGAAAGTGGAATAGTAAAAAATGTAAACAAGGCAATTTATGTATTTATTTAATTACAAACTTTTACTATACAATGTATTCATATATTTTTTTTCTTCAAATATTCACTTTTCTTTTACTCTTTATAACATTAACATTTTTTGTCACAATTTTCTTATTATCACTGGAAAAAAAATTTCATATATTATCATTTACTATCAAATACTTTTTTTTCCTATCCAGCGTAAAGGAAAACATATAAGGTTTTTTTTCTACTAAGTTAAAAAATTTTAATGCTATAGCCGATTTAGAAAATCCTCATATAAGTAACAATTTATTAAACAATTATTAACATTTGTCTTATAATATCGCATATATTAGACAAACTAAAATAATTTTAAACTTAATATTGTAATTAATCGCTCATAACTTTGTATATATAAATACATTTTTTAAAACAATTATCTATTCTTTTTATTGATTAATCTTTAAGCATATATCTACGTAAAACTATATAATAATTGAACATTTTAAAATCTTTATTAATAAAAGTGAGCTATATCATATTCTACACATATCTCACTATAAAATACTATAAAAACTTTTCTTCCTCTTTCATATATTTATCCTCTTTATATAATACCTAAACATATCATTTACCGTTCACCTATCTATACAAATCATTTGTGATACATTTTATTAAAAAAATAGTCTAAATTTAGAAGAAACTTCATAAAGATTTATCTATATATCATAAAATCAATTAGCATCTTTTCGATCACCTAAGTATATTTTTATACCTTTGCATTATTTAAAAAATAATCATAAGTATATATGATAAAGAAATAATTTATTATGTTATTTTGTTTAAATAACTTATGAATATTTGAGTATATATTTTATAAGATACCTCCAACTGATATAATTTTAGTAACATTTTTTTTATTTAAATTTATTTTCTTAAATATATATTTCAATTTTATCTAGTACACTATAAAACAAAGTTTATTGTCATTATTATTAAAAAGGTTAATTTACTACTAGGTGAAACAAAATATCACTAGGTGAATTTATTTTACTGATTTTACATTAAATTATTATAATTAATATTGACACAGATATACTTATTTTACATACATGATAAAATTATGTTTATATTTAAAAATAAATAATAATATTTTTATTTTTAGTTATAATTTATAAAAAAAACTATATATATGAATATTAATCATAAAACGTTCCTTGCCTTGTGTGAAGAAGGTAATTACGAAGAAGTTCAAAAAAATTTTAAATGGAAGAAATAAAAATAATTTTTTCCGTTTTCTAAGGTAATATTTTATTTTGTTACTTTAATATTTTTATTTTTCTCTAGGAGAATATTTAAAAAAAGTAATGGTTATAATTTAAG
Source organism: Strongyloides venezuelensis (assembly GCA_963280985.1). NCBI lineage: Eukaryota > Metazoa > Nematoda > Chromadorea > Rhabditida > Strongyloididae > Strongyloides > Strongyloides venezuelensis. The sequence continues at coordinate 5,039,752 of CAUJLX010000001.1, read as the reverse complement.
TAAGATTATAGATCCTAAGAATGAATATACTCCATTACATTATGGTGTGTTGGGAAACAATTTTAATTTAGTTAAAATATTATTAGAAAATGACCTCTCTTTAGTTTATGGGAGTGACGTTAAAGGATCTTATCCAGTTTCATTGGCAGCATATAATGGGTACTATGACATTGTTGAATTATTACTAGAGAAAGACGTTAAAATGGTTAATTTTACCAATAATGCTAAAGATACCCCTCTTCACTTGGCATCAATGAATGGGCATGTTAAGGTTGTCTCTCTCCTTCTAAATAGGCATTGTGATACAAAAATTAAGAATGCTAGACAGGAGACAGCTTTAGATGTTGCTTGCAAACATGGACATGTCCAAGTTTGTCAAATTCTGATCGTTCATTACCCTGAATTTGTTATTCAATCTAAAGTAGACAGCCATAATGCTGAGGCCGGAAATAATGATATTAAAAATATGTACCCACTTCATATTTGTGCACAAAATGGCCACGATAAATGTTTAAATTATTTATGTGAGTCAGGATTTGATGTAAATCACACACTCAAAGAAGGAACGGCGTTACATACAGCAGCTGTATATGGGCATATAAATTGTTTATTTATTTTACTTAAACATGGTGTTGATACTAAAATATTAAATGAAAGAGGATGTGATGTTATTGGAGAATTAGATAATCATATTAATCATCATGGAACTAATATTACGCAAGTAATGGAAAATAAAGAAATTTGGATGGAGGCGAAAAAGATTATTGAGAGTTTTAATAAAGGAGTTTCCGTTGCAGTACTTGAAATGTCACAGAACATGAATAATAATAAAATTTGGATGAAGGTCCCTCATAATTCCAATGATAAAGGTACTGAAAATAACAATACTGTAGAATTTGATGAAATTGTTGGAAAGAAACCTTTAGTAAATTTTGATCAACAATTTCAAAATGAGTTAAAAGAAAAGTTAGAGAAAAGGCAGGCTAAAGCTAATGATCTTCAAGAAATTTATAAACAATTGTCTTCTGTAAATAAGTCAAATGAGCATTTACTTAATAAAAATGAAACATTATCTAAACATGATCAATATAAGATTACACTTGAAAAACCACCAATCTCACCAACATCATCTCTCAAAAGCAACGGTAGTGGTTCAAAAAAAAGTAACGTTAAAACAATTAACAAATTGTCAGTTGATGAAAAGAATATTAATAAACAATTTACTACTCCTACTGAAAAGATCACAAATCATCTGATAGTAAAAAATATTTCAAAAATAACAACAACGACAAAATTAAAAACAAAAAATAATAATAATGGAGGAACAAAATCTTATGATAATGTTTCACAGGCTGTTGTGGAGGCACAACAATTAATTAATTGTCATTTACAAAAAGATGAAAAAAATAATGAAAGGAGGGATGAAATGATGATATCTTCTGCAATTAATAAATTTCCAAAGACAAAAGAAGAGGTTTATGAATTAGTTAATGATATTAAAAAAAATGAAATGATAAAGATGAAAGAGGAAAGAAAGAATTTAAATAGTGAGGGAAATAAAATTGATGGAACATTTAGATATGATAACTTAGGTGATGTATGGAAGGATATTGAGGAGAATAAGGAAACCAAATAATATTATTGATGATAAAAAAGATAATAATACAATAAGTGGAGAGAATATTAATGATTGTTGCAAAGAAATTAGTCCTAAAGTAAAAATTATACCCTGTAAAAAAGTTACATTTGAGGAGATAGAAAAAAAAGATGAAAGGAAGAAAGAGGGGGCGAAGGAAGATAATGATTTAATAGTAAGTACCAGTGTTTGATGATAATACATACAACTAGATTAGAAGAATATATAATTTGATTGATATTAACAATTTAACCTGTCAGAATATTAAATGTTTATAATAACTTATTTTAACCATTAAACCTGCAACTTTCAATATTATTTTTTTTACATTAATATATAAATAAATAATTTAATTTTTTTATTTTTTTTTTGTTTTTCTTTGATGTATATTTTATATTTAAATGACAAACTATGATGTTGACTTTATATATACTTAATTATATTGTTGTGTTCCTCTCCAAGCATCCAATTACTATTTACTTTTTTTTATCCACCATACAATATATTAAAACATACCCAGTGTATCTTGGGGAGTATTTTGAGGAATAGACAATTTCTAGAATATGATATATCATTTTGTACCATTATCTTATTGATATACACATAAACATTCTTTCTAACTTTATTTTTTATCTCATCAAAAAACAACATAATGTTATATTAAAAAATGAAATTCTAAACATTTTGATAAAGTATAACAGTATATAAAAATGTTCAATATTTTATATGTTTATTTTATTTTATTTAACATGTTTGATAATAATTTTTTATTATTTGTCACTACTCAATATATTATATAAAATTTGATACACGTTATCAATGTATTTTAATTCATCCATGCATTAAAAATATTGCATTATGATTTAATACATATTAAAATATACAAGACATCTAGTAATTACATGTAACATTTATAATAAGGGGCATCTTCAGACACTATTCGTTTATCATTTCTTTTTCTTAGTTATTTTACATACTCAATATTATAATCTTCAAATTATTTATTTATTATTCAAATGCATTGATAAAGTTAGAAATTTTTGCTTTCAATTAACATAATTGTTTGGTTGAGGTATAGTGTTGTTATATACAACAAAACTCTACAACCCATAATGTAATTTTTTTATAATTCTAATTTTTTGACATCTTGAAACTATAAAATTATTCTTTCTCTGCCTATCTCATATATATATGTATTTACAATGTTTTAACATTCATATTTATATAATGTTGGAATTAATAGGAAATGTGTTTATGTGACACCCGATGATTTACTATTCCTAGTCAGCTTACATATATATATATAAATGTATATTTTAATATAACCCTACTATCTATATACCATTCCAGTTAATTTTTAATATCATTTTATAAAATAATAAAAAAAATTCTATCGCTTTAATTGTCTATACAAAAGGTTAGTGATAACCTTTTACAATCATATTAAACAATTTTCTCATCTTAGAATGTTCATATACTTATAATATAAAATATATACTTTTTAATTTTAACATCATCCTTAACTACTAAACATACATAATTTGCTTTCAATTTAAATTGTATCTAATTATAAATTCCATTAATCATTTCACTATAAATATTTTATATATTTAAATTTTTTAAATAATATATAATCAGTAGCTATTTAGATAGACAGTATAAAACTAATTAAACATCCATTTATCTAAATACTTCTTTTTTAACAGTTTTCTTGCCATTAATGATATAACTGTCATTTATGTTTTACGTTTACAAACATATATACATCTTAAAAAATAGATGAATGATGGAATGTTTTCTTAGGAATAATATAAGGTAATATTTATTCTAGCATTTTATTCTATTATTTTTATCCTACTAATATATATATACATATATTTATATTTAGACATATTTGTAACATTTCTATTATTATATAAAATATGCCTCTATCTCTCACACTATATTAAATCTTACATTTTTCTATTTATCAATCTTTTTATGTATAAATGTTTGCTTCCAATAAATACCAATCTTTTCTTGTTTAATAAAGTAGATATTACTACTTTTTTCATTTTCTACTTCCATAAACCGTTATAATTTCTCTTTTTTTTTCTAATAGTTTTTTAATTAAATTATTAATTATAAATGTAATATTAAATTACTTACTATTGTAATATAGGGCAATACGGGAGTATGTAAGTTGGGGTATTTAATTAATATATATGTAAATATTTTGGAGTACGTTAAATTGTCAATGTTTAACCAGATAATTAACTATGGCATACTATAGTACTAACAATTTTAAATAAATTTTTATCACTTTATATTAAGGTTTTTATATATATTCTTCTATAATTTTTTATCTGTATAGCCATATGATACGGATATAAATTTATTATATCAATAAATATAAATTATTTTATTAATAATTTATTATTAAAAATAAAGTAATTTTTCTTTTTAGATTAACATAGCTGCCTATTCGTTGAATTTATTTACTATTTACATTTCTATATATATATATATCTTTACAAGAGTAGGAAGTTTTTTGTAATTAAAAATATGGATGCACAAAAAGAATTCCAATATACAATTAATAATAATAAAACTACAAATATAAAAAATCAAGAAAAAAAGAGTGGACAAGACAATAGAACTGGTGGAAATAATAATATTAATAAGAATAAGAATAATAACCACAATAATAAATCTAATAACAACAAGACGCAAAATAAGATTAAATATCAAAATAATAAACCATCCCCAAAAAATGGTGTTAAAAACGTAGGTGGACAAAGAAAGAAACTACATAATGAGGTTACTCCATCAAAACCTTCAAATAGGGGTGGTTTTCCATCACAACCAGACGGGTTAATTGATAGAATTGAATTTTATCAAACTCCAACGTTAAACTTAGAAATTGCCTATTTTAATCCAGATGTTGTTCGCAGCGGAATATTTGGACCTCATAATCCACATCTCAAACCTGGGCAAGTAAATACCAAAGCAATTCAAGATTACCAAAGAAAATTTAATAAACCTCCACCACCTCATGTTTATACAGGTAATTTTATTACAATTGAACCTGTTACGATTCTACCACATCCAAATTTGATGTTTAATAATTTCAATTGTCATCCATTGCAAGGAGGTCCACCACCGCCACAACCACAAAATATGTGTAAACAATTACCACCACCACGTTATGGAGTTGTGCCAAAGTATGGTGGTAATGATATATTACCGGTCAAAAATAACCATTCTATGAATAGAAATTCAACATACAATCAAAATACCTATAGCAAAAATACGAATCGCAACAGAAATGGTTATAGTAATTATTATAATGGAAATAAAGGTAAACAGCAGCTAATTCCACAACAACGAAAAGGAGGTAATTATAATAATAAAAGGGTTTCAAATACTAATATAATTATGTCAAATCAATTTAATAATATGAATATTGTAGAAAATAATGAAAATAAAGAAAAAAGAAATCAAAATAGTATGATAAAAGTTAATGAGAAGGAGATAATTGATGATGGTGCCTTAAAAGAACAAATTAAGAAGCAAATCGAGTATTACTTTTCAGAGGATAATCTTATTAAAGATCTTTACATTAGACAATTGATGAAGGATTCAGGTGAGAAAGGATTTGTTATGATTGAAGATATATTAAATTTTAATAAAATAAAAATTTTAACAAAATCATTCCCAAATCCTCATGAAACGTTGATAGAAGTATTGAAGGATAGTAAAAAGCTTGTATTATCCAATGATAAATTAAAAATAAGACCAGGAACAAGTGTGTTGGATCAATTAAATAATTTATCCTTTATTTAAGAATTGAAAAAAAAATGAAACGGAAAGGATAAAAAGAAAAGAAATATATTTATTTATATTTATAAGCAATTATTGATATTTTTTTACAAAAAGATGTTTTATCAATCTATGATTAAAAATTGTCATGGATAGATTTTTAAATTTTTGACTTGCATTTTTTTAAATAATGATATAGTTAGTATTAATAAAATTTTAGTTAAAATTTTACCATTTATTTTGTACAAATTTAATATATATTTAAAAATTTATTTAGTTTTTCTCAACTTTCTATCATAACTAATACAAAACAATTTTTTAATAAATTATTAACAACCCGCAATTTTAAAATTTTATATAGCAAAGTACAAGGTGTATCATAGTAGAGACCTTCTTATAGTATAATAACAACTTTTTTCATATTGTAGAGTTTTATGATATTATGGTTATCCACTGACTCGACTTATTGTCTTTAAGTATCATAAGATTCATTGAAAGTTCACAGAGATTTAGATCAGAGTTTGTTTGCAACTTAAAACATTAAAATTTAATTCTACAACAAGTTTTATGTTCATCAGTATTCTGATTACCTATGCGATATTTTACATCTTTCTTTTACTCCAAAGAATATCTACATTGGATTTAAAAAAAAGTTTTTCTACTTTTAGATAATAAAAAAATATTTCAGAATCTGACGACAATAAATGAAGGATTTATCATAGGCTAAGTTAGCTTTTGATTAAATATATGGTGCCTTGAATGTCATATAAAAAGATAACAACTGAAATTATCTATTTATTGTAATTTACAGTTTAAATATTTCTTTAAAGAATAAATACTATAGTAATTTATTTGACTTAAAACTTTATTATTTATCAAATTTATTATTTTATAATTTACTATAATATATTTACATGTAGACAATAGGCATAGAGATATAATTAAACTTTTTTCTCAATATATTATTTGCTAACAAGGTTATCATACAATATAAAAAATTGCAAATTTGAAGATGTGTTAAAGCATACTACTCTTAAAATATATGTGTCAAACTTTTACATTAGACATTTAAATCATAAAGCATAAAATAATTTAAGAGATAAGATAGACACCTTAGGAACAGAGTACTTTTAACTTGCTAATAATAATGCCAACATAGTAGACTTAATATTATGAGAAAAAGTAAGGGTAAAATTTTTTGATAAGACCCTCTTTTATAAAGAGCATTATTCTAATATTCTGAATGACAAACTACAAAGTAAAGAGTATCACATAAAACTTTATAATCATCTATTAAAAATGAAAAATGCCAACATTTTTTATATATTTTTTATATTTTCTATCTTTTTATTATCATTTTCTTCAAAAAAAAACGAGGAGTTAGAAAAGTATTATAATACGGGAAATATTTCATTTCCTGATTTAGATATTGAAATTGATGCTGGAATTGAAGGAATTAATTTTTTCTATACAAGAGTAACACACAAACGTAGACTTCTTTGTCAAGGATTCAATAGCACAGAATGTCATAATGATAAAATATCAGGATGTGGTACCGTAACATTAAAATGTGATCCAAATGGACCATTTCAAAATTTGTTTTGTGTTAATATTTATACTTTTCCTGCTAGTAATTTGACAGACAAAAGTCAAATAGAGAAAAGAGTTTGTTGTTTTTATAATTTTTTTGTTATTTTTTTCTTTTAGGAACCATTATTTAAAGGTTGTTATAGACCAATAAATGCACGTAGTTGTCCCAAAGATGGTGGTTGTCATATTCAACCTGATCCTATTATACCCGGAAATAACATTGTATTTTGTTGTTGTAGAACGCATAATTGTAATAAAGATGATTTGGAATATATAAACAAACCAATCCCTGATCATGTCGTGTAATTAAAAAGCAAATATTAAAAAAATGGAAGAAATTCTTTTTATTTTTATGAAGAAAATATAATATTTCAATCAGAGGTTATTTTTTTCTATTTACATTGGCTCTAAATCAATAAAATGGTATAAGAGTCTTCGATCTGTCGTCAAATTATGAATTTAAAAAAATAAACTGCTTCTTTACAGTGAATTTTTTGTCCTACAACTTTGCTTTTTAAATTTCGTATTTTTTTTGAAAATTTTTGGTAATTATAATTAATAATGGGATAAAAAGCATCCTTTGTATGACTTTTTTAAATCATTCACGCATATAAGTTCTGAAATGATTTCGTGGTTATGTACGTTTTTAGCATTTTGATTATTCTCTCTTAATTTTTAACAAAGTTTTTATTCAGCTAATTAAATAAAACATAATTCTTCAATAAATAATAACAATTAGCAAAACATCATTTTATTACAAGATAAAATAACATTAATGTATAATTAATAATATCTCATGAGAATGTTGAAATTTTAATTAATTATTAATTTTTTTTTGCAAATTTTTCGTTCAAATTCCATGGTGATTAATAATGGTGGGTTTAAACTTTTAAATTGCCACAATTTTTGCAAAATTTTTTTTGATTGTACTTCTGCAGTCTGACCTTTCGATTCTGAAAAATAAATAATTTTTTCTTGTCTTTTATTCATATTTGCACTCAAGTTAATTAGTTGATTTGACGCCCTCAAATGAAAATGAATGTAAAAAGTGTATCTTTTTCTCACGGGTATTTTTTATATACATTTTAAGACTTCGATTTCATATAAAATAAAAAGTTTTTAGATTCTATATCTTATTTCCTGCTAAAGATAATAACTATGTCGTTTTTCTTTTTATCTACATTTTTAAAACTGTAGTTAGTGTAATTTTAATATCGTTGTTATTTTTATTTATAATTAAAATATAAAATTCTCAATCGCAAAAATTTTTCGATTACCTTTTAGATTTCCAATAATTTCAATATGATATCTTCAAAATTGAAAGTGGTTAGTTTAATTTTTAAATCAGTATAATGTATTTTCAGGTAATTTTTCTTGTTCTAACAATGGTTCCCAACGTTAGCAAAGGATCCTATTTATATCGAAGATTAACTGATAATTTAATAGAGGAATTAGACAAAAAATTGTTAGTTAATCGTTTAAAAAAGAAACTTGGATTAGAAGAAGATAATATGGAAATAGATGTGACACCATTTGAAAATACAATTATTAATGGAAGACATTTCGGAGAAAATTACCATAAATCAGAAAAAATAAAGAGACACTTTGAGAAGACTAGAATTTTGTTGGATGAGAATGACTTTATAAATGATAATTATGGTAAAAATAAGGATATTGTATTTTTAGCGAAAAAATCGCCTTACGAGAGAGATAGTGATATTATAAGTCATTTTCAGTTTACCGAAAAAATCTTCCATAAACGCTTTGATGAAGGTTTTTTTGTTGCAGATTTAAAAAATGTTCACGTTAATAAGAATTCAAAACATAAGTATTATCTTCAGATATATAAAAAAAGCTACGATGAAGACGTCGAAGATGAAGTCATTTTAGGTAAATTCTTAAAAAGATTAAGTGACTCAACAAATAAAAAACTCAAACTATATTTCCCAAAGGATTTTATAAAAAAAATGAAGAATGAGATGCCATTATATTTGAATACATATGCAAAAATTACCCTTAAAGAAATTAATAACGATAGTATAATTAATATAGAATTGCCATCAACAATCAAATCATTACATCTTACTTTATCTAAGAACGATGATAAAAAGAAACGTTCAAATTACCCCAATTGCGATCCAATAAAACATGGAAAATCATGTTGTATGGTTGATGCACTTATAAATTTACATTCTTTTGGTGAATTAAAAAATATTGCATTTCCTGGGGTAATAAATGTAAGAAGGTGTGTTGGTGGATGTACTCTTAAAGATGTAAGTTTTCTTCACTTTTGTCGACTAATGAAAAATAATTTAAGAATCAATCACCTAATTCATATATACTTGATAACTTCTCAAATATAACAACTAGAAGAAAAAGATGTTGTAGGCCAACAAAATTTGAAACAGTGAAATTTGTTTTAAAAAAGGACAATTCAACAGCAATCGAAATTTCAGTGGATGATTTAGTTGTTAAAGCCTGTGAATGTTATTAGAGGGAAAATTATAATTAATTGGTAATAAAATAGTGTAAAATATTAATTACCAGTCTTATTATTAAATTTTTTAATAAATCTTTTGGTGAAGATAATTTAGTAACAAATAAAATATTTTAAATAATATTTTTTCTAACCATTAAAATTAAATAATGCTTCTTTTTCTCTGAAATTTTAATTTAAAGTATGATCTATAAAAAATAACACATTGCTTCCAGCGTGATGATCTCTTTTTGGTTCTGTTTGAGAAAAATATATCTTCTCGGAGATTCAAAAACCCTAAAAGCAATAGATTCTGGTGTCAACTGAAGTTTTTAAGAAACTCTTTATCATTAGTTAGATGATATCAAGAAAAAGTTATGTTTGAAGACGATTATGGACGAGGAGAATTTCATACCTAAGAGCATGCAACGTATTTCTAGAAGTTTAATTTTTATTGATAATCATTGTACTTCTAATTTAGTTACTTCTCATCTTAGTTTTAATTATATATGAATATTCAAATATTAAGAATTTATTTTTTTGTTAGATATTTTAAATTGATATTATAAATTATTTATATAAATTAAATGTGATCAATGTGCATAAAATATCTTTTAAAGTTTCAAGTTTTAATTCATAGAAGTCCAGATGCTTAAAATATAAAACTTTTAAAATGTTAATGGCATCAATTAACGACTTAATTATGAAACAAATATTAGGTAAATTAAAAGTTTTATTCGCAATATAAATATCGTTAAATAATAATCATAAATATATAGTTATCAGAAATAACTAATAATGCATTTTTTCATTACAAAAATAATATTATCGTAATTAATTTGTCATTTTGACGATGATAGCTTATTCTTTAGATATTTCAAGTAACTCTCTTAACCTATTAGTTCTTTGTTTTCTTGAAATATGAAGTAAGTCCTCATCAACGCTATTTGTTTTTAATGTTGGAAGACTTGGTATACCATTATTATTTCCTGTTGATGGTTTTCTTTCTGTCAAAGGATATATTCCACTTCTAACGCTATTAATGTAAGGCGAATAACCTCCATAACCTATAATAATGAAAATATGTTTAATAATTTTATGTATATGGGGAAAAAAACAAATTACTACAGTAAAAAATGAAACATTTTGAAGAGGATAGAGTATGGTAAATATAGTAGATAAAGAGCATACAGCGTTAAGGCTCACCTCCGCTAAATGAAGTTATAAAATCCTTATCATTAACAAGAATACCATTGCTTATGGTATTCTTATTTTCGCATGAGTTACATGATCCTCTACAATAGGTATTCATAAACGTCGGAAACCTTGAACAATATCCCAATGCTGACCAAGAAGGACAACCATCAACATGTGAATCTATACATAATAAATAGTGAGAGTCCTTGTCACTATTAATAATAGGTGGTAAAAATAAACTATTACTTATTCTAGGACTATTTTCGTTATTATAAAAGTTTGGTAATATATTATTTTGAAAACGTGCATATAAAGCATTAAGGTATTTCATTATATTATCAAATTTATAAGAAGCTACAGAGTCGTAAGTAATAGAGGAATGATCTAAGGTGGGAATAGTATGTAAATAGTCTAAAGAATTTAATATGATATTGGAAGGAGAAAGATCTAAATACCCACCATTTAATCCTGTTTGGAAGAGTTGTAAAAGGAGAATCTATAGAGGCCATTGTAGAAATTGTGTTAAGATTGTTTACCCCAACACTACCTATATCAGATGTAGCACAACCAATTCCACAACTAATTGGGCACAATTTTGTCATAAGAATTGGAGAAGAGCTACACTGGCCTGTTGAAGCATACACAGCACACTGAGTCATCTGATCCTTACACATTCCGCTACCAGATCCTGGGATATATTGAGATGTAAGTAAATTCCTTGTTAATGATGTACTACTGTAATAATGTTTTTAATTTATATATTTTTTTAAAAAATTAAGTTAAACATACTCAGGAACTCCTAATGGCGGTATTGATACATCTGGTTGAATGTAATTAGAAAATGTATTTGGAGTTAAAGAACCTTCATAACCACTTATTCCACTTAAACCACTCATACCACCTAAGCCATAACGTGTATTCCACACGTATGAAGATGGGATTCCAGATGAAAGTGAATTAAGGTATGAATTAGAAATTCCATTCCTATACATAAGAGAATTTAAAGATGGATTAAGATAACTTAAACTACTCATTCCATCAATATAATTTGGGTACCCACTTGAAATTGGCGGCAAAAGACTTGAAGGATACATTAGAGACGAGTATGGATTTATTCTATTGTAGTATGATGAGTATCCACTCATTGAGGTATAAGGATTATAAAGTCCATAACTGTATTGTGAATTTATCGGTACAATAGGTGAAATCTGCCCTTCAACAACTGTGAAAAAGATAGCAAAAGCGACAAATAAAGTGTTTTTGTTAATAAACATTCTTTTTATTAAAGTCAAACAATTATGATATTTGTGGTAAATGATAATATTGTAAAAAATAAAATATTAGAAGTGTCAAAATATTGTGAATCTTTGCTTTTTCTAATAAATTTATATACTACCATAATATGGATATAATCTTTTCATAATCGTATTTAAAATCATACGCATGATTACTTATATTAACTTCTTTTATCATTAAATTTACAAAAATATGAAACAAGTTTGAGATTAATAATACAAGTTTCCAAATATAAATATATTATGCTTACTTTTTAAAAGGAAGAGTAATATCCAATGGATTGTTATATGGTAAGTTTTATATAGTTAAGTCTTCACTACCTTTATTTAGTCGCTTGTTTTATCATAATTCTATTGTACTAGAATTTTTTATTGTTTATATGTTAACATCCAGTTCGATAAAAGTATAATAATTGACCATTATGATTAATAAAAAATAATAAAATTGATAATGCTTTTTCATGGTCACTTTTATTGGATAATTTGTAATATTATTTATCATTGTAATGATATCAGTGAAATTCCTTCAAAATTTATTATTTTTAACCAAAAGATATTTAAATTACAATTAGTTAGATTTACAAAAAAGCAATTTCAGAGAACGCTCAAATCTAAATACAATATTTTTTCAAAGACCCTATGTATTTCTCCGTCCTCATTTTTTTTAAAAATTTGATAGAGAATAGACATTAAACAGTTGTAAGAAAAAGCCTTTTACCCCTGGCGAGTAATTGGTTCTATAAAAGAATAATAAATTGTACTTTTCCTCAAAAGACGTGCTTAACTTTATCAATAGACCAATTATTTCTTATATATTAAGTCATTATTCAAAAATGTCCACTTGTTAGACATAATTATATAAGAATTAGAAATAATCTTGTTTATTAAATATTATTCAACATATATAGATTTTGTAGGATAATAATTTTATTATTGTAATGTTTTGAAATAGGAAAAAAAAGTTTCATTTAAAGTTCATTTTCTACCCACTACATTAATATTATTCAATTTGGGAGAAATTAGCATCAAATTTTTTAAATACATACATTTTACAAAAATAGATTAATTTTTTATCCATTTTTCATATAGAGATTTCCTATCTCTATTAATAGGCAATAAAAATATTACATAATCAAAGAAAACTCAATATATATTAACTTAATAATATTATAATAATCCCTTAAAAATTTGTTATCACTTGTAGAGACAAGTAAATACCAAAATCACTTTGACATATAACTGTATTCCTAAGAGAAATTATTTTGTTATAAATTTCTTTTAACTCAAAAGATATTTCTATTTAAATTAAGAAGAATTTTTAACTTTATAAGATGTATAAATTTAAATATCAATAGCTTAATCTATTATCTATATTTTTCTTTAACCAAATCTCTTACTTATCAGTGGTACATTAAAATTTACTTTATTGTGACACAATGTAAAATTTTAAAATATTCATGTGTCATTTCTTTATATTTTTCACTTCTACTATCTTCTAGATGTCTCTATTTCCCTATTGAATTACTATCATTAATTATACCAACTAGCTGTACTTTATTACATATTTACCAACCATTTTTTATATATTTTTATTTATAGAAATCCAAAAAAGTGACTTTTTTATATTTCCTTTATATTATTGTATAATTTTATTCACGCATAGTAATTTTAGTTTATTTTTTCTAGGTTTTTTAAATTATTTCCCTTCTATAAACAATATGAAAAATGATGGTGAAGGAAATAGAAAATTTCCTTATCTTCAAATACCAAAACTAAATGAACACGATAATGAATATACTTATGGAAATGAATACAACTATCCAGAAAAAAAATTATCAAATTCAGTTGATACAACTTATCGAGATACTGATACTAAAACCTACCAACATCTTCTACCACCCTCGTTTATTTTAGGAGTATCAGATGTTATGAGAACACCGACTTCTATAAGGCGTTCTATGCGTTCATCACGTTTTGAAGGTTCAAGTATTGAATATACAAGTTTTTCGCAAATTTTACGAGATTTCTGTGCTAGAACAAGTAGTCATGGTATCCCCTTTGTAGGGTTAGTCTTTTCTTTTAATATTACATGAGTTATAATCATTTCCTGAATTTCAGGTCATCTTCCTTTTTCGGAAGATACGTATGGCTCTTATTTTTTGTTGTCGCTTCTTTATTGTTCGCATTTCAAACATATTGGACACTATCTGAATATTTTCAATATAGGACAATTATTGAAATGCAACTTAAATTTGAACCTGCACCATTTCCTGCTGCAACAATTTGTAATTTAAATGCTTTTAAAGCTAGTAAACTAAGACAATTTGAAGAAATTGAACAAGGTTTTGCAATATGGGAAAAAGCTATGAATCAAATTGATAGCATGAAAAATAATCCTCAAAAGTATAAAAGTAAGAAAAAAAAAGCATGTTCTTTACAATCCCGTTTATGTAAGATGTGTTTGTAATACACCTGAAGATCAATGTGTACCACAAAGAAATCCTTTGGACGTATGTTTACTTTTTTTTTAATAAGACCAATTATATTTAGGTAAATACAACTGTATGTCTTTGCTATGAAGAAATAAATACTGGAGATATATGGCCATGTTACCCAACTACTGTTTGGGCACAAAAAACATGTTATCATTGTTCATCATCTCAAACATGTGATGATCCTGATCGACCGCCAAATATAACGACATTATTAACAGATGCTGAAGAAGCACCATGTATGTGTCAATCAATATCCCATCATTGTATTAAAAAAACCAAATCTGAAATAGCTTGGTGGAATCCAAATAATTATACAATATATCCAATAACAACAACTACGACACCGCCTGAAGTCGAAGAAGCTTTCGGGTTAAGTGATCTAAAAGATCGGGGTGCTATTACAACGAAAACAAAAGAAAATTTAATTTTTCTTGTTGCAGCAATGCCACTAGAAGTTAGAAAAGAGTTATCCTATACATTAGATGAATTTGTTTTAAGATGTTCTTTTAACAGTGAAGATTGTGTTATGGATCGTGATTTTCAGTTACATATGGATCCAGAATATGGAAATTGTTATACTTTTAATTTTAATGACAGTGTTGAGCTCAAAAACAGTCGAGCTGGTCCTATGTATGGTTTAAGGTTACTTCTTAACGTTGCTCAGAAAGACTATATGCCAACAACTGAGGCTGCTGGTGTTAGATTAGTTGTTCATGAACAAGATCAAGAACCATTTCCTGATACATTTGGATATAGTGCTCCAACAGGTTTTGTTTCATCTTTTGGTTTAAAGACAAAAGTTCTTCAAAGGTTAGATTCACCATATGGATTGTGTAGTGATACATTTCGCCCAGAAGGTTATATTTACGCTGAACATTACTCACCAGAAGGCTGCTATAGAAATTGTTTTCAACATAAAATTCTCCAACATTGCGGTTGTGGTGATCCACGATTTCCTTTAGGCAATGAAACCCTAAAACCATGTGATGCAAGAAATTATAAACAAAGATCTTGTTTAACAAATTTTACCAATAGTATTGGTGGCTTTCATCATCTTCAGGAAGAGTGTCATTGTGTTCAACCATGTACAGAATATGCTTTTGAGACAGCCTATTCTGCTGCAGCATGGCCCGCTATAAACTTCAATATTGGGGCTGATTGTCCAGCTGTTCTTGATATTACAAATGATTCAAAGGCATGTGCAGAGTATTATAGATTAAATACAGCTTACATTGAGATATACTACGAACAATTAAATTTTGAAACATTAAAAGAGACAGCTGGTTATACATTAGTAAATTTATTCTCTGATTTTGGTGGTAACATAGGTCTTTGGATTGGTTTTTCTGTTATCACAGTATTAGAGGTTGTTGAATTATTATGTGAAATATTTTATTACGCTGCTTACAAAAAACCAACAAGATTCATTAAAAACAAAAGAAGAAAAGATTTACATAATAAAATTCAAGAAAGTAATATATTACCAACTCCAAGAATTTTAAGTGTTGAAGAAAGACAAGTAGATAGAGATTTTCCAGTTTATAGGAGGAGGACAGCTTGTATAAAGGGTGGAAATGGTGTGACTGTAGAAAATATTGTTTCTGCTGATAAGAAAAACTCATCTTCAGATGGAAGTATAAAAGATCAATATAGTGTAATTAACAAAGCAAAAGTAAGAAACGACATGGGAAAGTTTAACAATATTGGAGGTATAAAAGAAGAATCTTTAAGCAAAATGACTGGTGATAAAAGTGATTCATATAAATCACTTAAAACGGATACTAGTAGTCTAAGTTCCTCCTAAAATTATTTGATTTCATAATTATTAAAATTTAATATTTTATTTTAAAATAAGTTAACGATACAAATAAATATATGTAAATTTAGTACAAATATTGTAAAAAATGTTACTTAATAATAGCGACAGTGCTTTTTTTGTTTAAAGAAAATGTAAAATAAATATATATGTTAATATAACTAACTGGAGTAATCCTATTGAAATGGAAACATTTTTGATCATAATTTATATATACTCTTTTTTATTATCAAAATATATAAAAATTGTTCTCTAACCATACTTTTTCTATATTTTCTTTTTAACAAAAATGCTGATTACTACCGGTAATTTTATTAATTATGCCTAAAGGTTTGTTCTTCATACAACTTTTTTTAGCATAAGGATAACTTGATGTTAAATTGGATTTTTTGTCTAAAGGTAAGAGTATAATTAAAGTTCATTTTTAACTAGAAGAGAATATCTCTTTTCAGATGGTTTAAGCTCTTTGAAAACAGAAGGTTTTGGTGTACCATCGGGGATTGGGACAGCTGATGGTGGTCCTGCAGATCCATCTTTAGCTTCCAATTTTGCTTGTTCCTCGGCAAATTTCTGTAAATCGGCTAATCTTTGGTCAAGTGTCTCATGAAAATCTTTATGTAATTTCCCTGAATGAAGATCTAAAATAAATTTCTTTAATTGTCCTGGCTCATATAATTTTGACATGTCAGGAAACAAAAACATATGTTGAAATGAGTCAATAGCAACAACAGGTAGGTCGCGTGAAGTTTTTCCAAGATGTTTGAGAGGGTGAGCAAACTTGAAACCATCGGCAAGTAAAGCATTTACGGTAGTCTTATGCTCCAGTAACTCTTTTTGTACAAGTTCAGCAAATTTTTTATCACCCTCTGTATCTTTAGGATCACGGAAGTATAATAAAAATGGCAATCCTTCCTCAGTAAGTTCTTCAACATTCTCAAATGTAACTTCTCTAACCAATGGAACACATTTATCTGTAATCCATGTTTTAAGATATTCATAGTCATTCAAATTTCCTGTATATTTTTGTTCATCATTAGTATCAGGATCATGAAAAACTATTAAATCTCCATAACCTGGTTTAGTTGCGTCTTTTGAAACCCAAAATGAACAATCATCTTTAAGAATTGAAGAAATCTTTTTAAAGTGTTTGTATTCAGGAAGATTAGGAGATTGGAAATATCCAACAATGTTTCTTCTTGTTTTATCCATACTACTATTAAGTTCATCATCAGTTGTAAATTCTTTTATTGCTGATGCGAGATGTTGGCGCACAAAATCATGTAATGCGTCAACATTTCTTGCTCCTCTATACTCTTTTGTTGCTAACTCACCGTTGATGAATATTTTCATTGTTGGGAATTTATTAACAAAATATTTATCAGCAACTTCAGATTCTTGAACTGAATCAACAATTGCAAATGTAACACTAGTTCCAGGATATTTTTCACTCCATTTTTTACCTGCATCTTCCCAAATAGGTTTAAGACGCCTACTAAACGGACACCAATCAGCACAAAAAGCAGTAAAAACGACGTCTGAGGATCCAATAACTTGATCATGGTTTTGTGAATTAATATATGTCACTGATTGGTTAGTTAAGCCATCATTAAGTAAGGACACCAGCAACAAAACAACATAAGATAAATTCATTTTCCTAAAATAAAAAAAGTTCTTGGATATGAAAGTAAATAATAGAGAAAAAATATATTGAATTTATGTGTGAAATTAATAAAATATTGTGAAATAAGTCAAAATTGATATTTAGTAATAATAAAAAGAATGTAGAGGAAAAGACATGATTGTTATTTTAATTTATAAAATAATAAAAAATAAGAAGTTTAACAGAAGGTGCACATTTTAAATAAAAATAATTTTCTATTTCTGATATGGAAACAACTCTTCTTGATATGAATGATTACATTGCATTGACGACCTGAATTTTTTAGTTTTCAACAACTTTTGATTAATATAAAATTTATTTATATATAAATACATATTTATAGACATCGATTTAAAGTAGATAATTCAGTACAGAAATTTGAATATTATTATGTGTAGAATAATGAATGAATATATATATATGTATATTTTAAAGGCCTGTATATTTGGTATCAAGACAACAAAAGAGAGAGAGAAAAAAAGAAAAGAGCTATAAATTTGTTCTACATATACTATAGTATTATATATAGGGAAATGTTTTAATTATATTTGTCTGTAAGATAGTTCAAATAAGAAAGATGACTTGTCAAGGCTATCTGAAAGAAGGTTAAGGTAATAATAACGACAAAGACATTGAATATAGATTTTTTTGTTTTGTTAATAATAATTAAACTTATTTAAGGATTAACATTTTTTAGATATATTATTTTTGATAAATTTAAAAGGAGTAAAAATAACGTGGAAACAAGCTAAGTTGCACTTTATATAATTATATTATAATTTAATTTGTTCATACTACAACAACAAAATAACAACTTTGTTTGGGAGAAATTATAAAAGAAAAATATCTAAATATATTTATCATTAAGAATAAATAAATTTTTTGTCATTAAACAATAAAATTGAATAAATATTAGCAATAAAGTTTATAAAAGTCAACTTTGGTATAGATAAATTTAGTGATTTAAGATATAGACGCTTGTAGTCAATAAATACCTACGTGGAAGTAGAATTGATCTTAATCATATATACTTCTCTATCTCTAATGTAAATGTATTGCGACTTTGATTATAAAGACAGTGATTAACATTAATGACACTTCAATTAATGGCAGAGTAAAAGTCAGATTTTCACAATGCACTTTTATTATTTATTATTATAATGGCCAAAAAAGGAAAAGCTTACATTTGAATCGTATATTTTAAATGTTTATATAAAGTTAACAGTTTTTTCTTCCTTTAAACAAACAGTTTTAACAAAATAAGCATTTGATTATGTGAAAATTATGAATCAGGAGAAAAAAATGCAATAAACTTATTCATAGTTTTTAAAGATAATAACGGTTCCCAATAAAACTAGAAATTTATTATTATAAATAAGAAAAATGATAAAATATGATTAAATCTAATATATAGTTATTAGTGATCCATCAATCAGACTCAATGTTTACTTAAAGAAGATATTTAACACACTTTTTCTCATTATTTTACTCAATTTTTCTTCTAAAGAAATTTCTTTATTTATTGATAGATTGCTAAAAACATCATTATACATATTAACTCACTTCTTCTCATCAATTTAATCATAACGCTCCATATATTATTTTTTTTCTAAATATATCAATACACTTCGAGTCTTTTTAATTATTTTTAAAATAATAAAAATTTTATACTTTACAAAAAGTGGTGTGATATAGGACAACATTTCATGCTACATATACTCCCCAATATATTTTACTATTTACTTTTTATGATAAGCTAGAAACAGATTTTCAAGTAATTTTGCCATCTAGCATATATCTCATTTCTATTAGTGTGTATACTTCTTTTAGTATAGCACACACAATAGTGTGGCAAAAAATTTAATAATCATACATATATATGTATATTCAATTTTCTTTTTAACCACATAATATATATTGTTTAAAAATTTGTATACATTTAATTGCTATATAATAATATCCATATGTAAAATTATTGTTTTGAAAGGAAGATAAATAAAAATTATGTTTTGTTTACTAAAAGTTAAACTATGTATTATTAGTTATTGAAAACAATTTACAAATATTCCTCTTAGGAATTGTTATATTTTTCAAATGAAAAGTGCTTTTAGTTATCTTTAAACATAAAAATAAAAAATGGATAAAAAATGATAAATTATAGCATTTTATAATATACCTTATATGTTATTTTCTCATCATTCCATTTTGCTTCAATTCATAACTGGAAAAGTTTACCATATTTTTTTATTATCAATATCAAATACCATTAGTTAGAATTTCTCAAATATACATAAATTTCATTTGACGAAATTTTAACTTTAAGAGAAATTATTAAATTCAAGAGTTGAATAAATTTATTAAAATTCTCAAATATGTAATAAAAATAGGAATAATTTTAAACTATCACCAACTTAATTGTGCACTTTATAAAATATAAAGCTTCTTAAAAGTGTAATTAGTTGGTTATTTATGACTAAACTTCCACAATATTTTTAGCTCCACTACAAAATTGCTATAATCTTTTTTAGTATAAATATTTATTAATTAGAATATTTATTTGTAAAAAAATACTTTTGCAATTAAAACTCTAACAAAAAAAATAAATATTATTTCTTTATGTACACAGATATCATAACAGTATTCATTTAATAAAAGCCCAAAAAAGCTTTTTTTAATATTTTCAAATAAAAAATAGATGCTTTCTATCTAATATACTTTATAAATGAGATTCCATAATATGGTTTCCGAAGATATATTCATTTTTCGAAAAAAACATTTTAGAAGTTCCCATCAAATGGGGTATAAGAGGATGGGGATGATAATAGATGTTGTGCCAATTTATTTCTCCCCACAGTTTGTTAGTTAATTGAATTTTTATGAATAATTTTGATTCATCTATTCATCAAAAGTCATGTTGTAATGTTAAGCTTAACTACTATGATATTTCATTTTTAACCTCTTAATTTGAAATTTTTAAAATTCTTTCTATAAAATTTTATATTTATTTCTGTCATTATTTATATTATATCGTTGTCCAAAAAGAAGTACAATCATGTCACTTGTGTATTATATATGTAGCCGAGAAAAGAGTTTAACAACAAATATACTTAACTTTCAAATTTTTATCAGAATTTATAATATTTTCTATTTCTATAAAAATAGATATTTTATCTTCCACTAGTATATGCATCTTTTTTTAGTTAAAATATTAAAAAAAACGTTGGCGATTGATATTTCGTTTTTGAAATACATGAACTATTATGTCATTTTTATTGACTTCCAAATTTAAATATCATTACTCTTCTTCCTTCTTATTCAAATATACATAAATTACTCTTTTTTCTTTTTTTTTT
The DNA here is from genome assembly GCA_963280985.1 of Strongyloides venezuelensis. NCBI lineage: Eukaryota > Metazoa > Nematoda > Chromadorea > Rhabditida > Strongyloididae > Strongyloides > Strongyloides venezuelensis. The sequence continues at coordinate 5,018,433 of CAUJLX010000001.1, read as the reverse complement.
GTACTTTTTTTAAACTTTTATTCAAAACCACATCCGCACAATGGAATTTGTCGTTTAAAAACCTTAAAACTTCTTTGTTAACCAAAATTATTTATTTTATATAATTTTTATATTTTATGATACACCCATATAATTTATCACCTTTATTATTTAAAATTATAGTGCCATGGGAGAAACGTCAACGGAATATTCACAACTTGAAGGTCTTTTTTCAGTAGTCCGTCCACCAAATGGTTCACAAAGGAGTCGTTTAGGTATGTTAAAATTCTAATAAAAAGAAAAATTGCATAAAATTTAATTATTTAATACTATCGCTTAATATTGTTAAATAATCTTTATAGCTTTATCTTAATTTGATGAATCTCTAGTAGAAACTTAATATACATAAATAATGTTATAAAATAAACACTATTGATAAAATGGCAATTAAAAGTTTTAATATTATTTAAACATTTGCCATTCCATTTTACAACACAATAACTTGCATATGTTTAATGTTATTCAATAAATTGTGATATAATTTAACATTTAATATTATATATTTTATTTTATTTTATTACTTGTCATATGTTTGATAAGTATTATTTCTATAGATATTTTGTGTAAAAATTTTATAAAATGTTACTTAAAAATTTATCTAGTCAATTTTAAATGGTTTTAGAAAGTTTACCTGAGAATAGATCATATACATATGGTTTCCCCATATCTGAGTATGATATACGTGAAGCTGTTACAAAAGAAGCTAAAGCAAGGAAATTATGGAGATATAAAACTATAAAAAATATGCAAATAAATAATATTGAACATTCCAATTGCTTTCATGTATGTTTATATTTTCATAAAGTAAAATAATAAAAATTTAATATTTTAAAATTTAAGTACGTTCTTGAAAGTTTTACGGAACAAAGATCTATTGCCGAAACAACAGAACCATATATAGCAGGTTCTCATATTGATAGTGTGGGGTATATTGAAAGGCATCAAGATTTGGAAGGTGTACCAACATCATCTGATGCCAGAAGAAGCCCAATACAAGATAATGGTTCTGTAAATCCATGGGAGTATATTATAGAACCAAGTACAGACTTTGTCTCACAAACAAGAGTTATAGAACTTCCTGGCTCTAGTCATTTGGCGTCGTGTACAAATTGCAGTGCGGAAGGACAACAACATTGTTTTCATTGTCGAGGGAATGGCACTGATAAGTGTAACTATTGCAGGTTTGTTTTTATCTTCTATCATCACCAAAAATAATTAAATGTATTGTTTAGGGGAACTGGAATGAAAGCAGGAGTAGCTCATCCAGCTATTTATACTCATCCCATGATCGGTACATTTCCTCATGCTGATACGAGTGTAGGATATCCTGGTTCTGGTTCAGTTATTGTAAGACCCCATGATAAGAGACAATCATATGCCGCTGGGACACCAGTACATTTTATGATGAAAGCTGGTCTTCCACCACCGGGAATTGGTCAACATGATTTATGTATATTTTGTCGTGGTAGGGGAATTAAGGATTGTACTCAATGTAAAGGACAAGGTAGAAAAAATTGTATAACATGTAATGGGACAGGAAATGTTAGAGTATACACAAAACTAAAAGTATTTTTCGCCGTTGAAAGAAGTGATTTTTTTACAGATTCTGAAATACCACAGCATTTATTCCATTTTGCGACAGGTGATCAAATATTTTATGAATGTCATCCTTATGTGTTACCGTTAAAGAAATTCGAGGCAAAAGAAGTAAATGAGGGAAGTCGCAAATTGTGTGCTGAACATTTACAAAGATCATTAGGATCTACAAAAATGTTAAAACAACGTCATTTTGTTGATGCTATACCAGTTGCTAAAGTTTACTATACAATGGGTAAAAATTCTGGTGTTTTCTGGGTTTATGGTAAAGAACACTTATGTTACATACCAAAAAAATCATCAAGTTGTGTTATTCTTTAGTTTCTTAAAAAAATTTTTTCCATATAATGGTTTAAAATTTATGGATGGAGAAAAACACTAACTCATTAAATATTAATGCACAAAAAAAGAATTTAAATTAATATTTAATTATTTATAGTTAATTCCCCTAAAGCACAAATGCTAGAAAAAGTATTATTAAACAAAAATAAGAAATAAACACTTCATTTTCTCAACAAATACATAAACAATGTATATATTTTGAAGAATTTAAAACTTTAATATTTGATAAAAAGTACAGTATCTTATTAAATAAAGTTGTTAAAATTTTAAATTAAACAGAATTGTATTAAGATAATCCTATTAAATATTCAAAATATTATTCAAATTCTTTTGTTATATATTAAGAAAAGACAAATCTTTAATGTAAAATAAATATTTACTATTATTCAATCGTTTATTTAATGAATAATTGAAAAAGAGGATGAGTTATAAGTATCTGAAAAACAGAAGCGCAAAAAATGCTTATCGTTATTATTTCTTACTTAAATGATGTTAATGTATAAAATAAATTTTTAAGTCACTGTCTTAAATGACTTCATACTTAAAATAATAAATCTGAGGATATCAGAAGAGTTTGTGAATCATTTTAATCATGTTTAACTAATATAGACAAAATACAATTCCAACTTAAAGGATTTGGCTTGAAAAAATTCTTAATATTTAAATTATTCACCTAATTCAAACAAGATGAAAAGTAACAAAATTAGGAATTATAGTAAATATTGAAAAAAATTAAACTCTTAGGAGAATGTTCTATGCTCTTAAATATGAAATTCTTCTTTATCTATCATACTCTCCAGATAAAGCACCTTCTTTTTTACCGTCCATTGATGAAATATAGTGTTTTATAAAGCACAATCTTAACTAACACATATGGTATGGAATCTGTTGTTGTGAAGTTTTTATATCCCTTAAAAGATATATTCTTCTAAGATGGAACCAAAAAGATAACAATGATGTGGAATCCGATGAATCAAATGACTTGTATTTTGAATCAAAATATAACTTTGGGGGAGTGATTTTATTTTAAATTAAATTGATTTGAAAAGCATTTATTTCTGAACAATTTAATAATAAATGCAACGAATTAAATGAAAGAATAACTATAGTTATTTACTAAGATAGAATTAATTTTTTTTGCGATTTTGATAAAAAAAATTAGAAAAAAATCTAGTGTTTCTTGTAATGTGAGTTACTTGAAGTATCCGAATCATCATCAATCATAATGACTGCTGTTTGGTATTTTTTGTCACTGTTTATTCTATAATGAAAATTACCCATTATTATCATTTATAAAATGATAGATATTATTAAATAAAAGACATCATAAAAGAGAATCATGCTTTTTTATTTCTACTTATTAATAACATTTTTTATAAAGCTATCAAACTAATATTAATATCTTTGAGACGAAATACAAATGAAAATAAGTTATTATTATTTTCTTTAGCTGCTATTCTTCTTTCCATTCTTGTTTATACATTTGTTTAATATTTTTTTCATTTTCGAAAGAACAATATGAAAAATATCTTATAAAAAGTTTATTCTCTCCATCAATCCTTTATTATACAGTTATTGTTGAAGCGTGAGATTTTTAGTTAATTTTATTTGTTAAATTATTTACCTTGAGACGACATTCCCATTCTCGTCAAACTAGAATAGATTAATGTTAGTAAAAATATTTTAAATGTATTACACTTAAATATATAAAAAAGTTTTACACAATAGTTAAAGGATTAAAAAAATTTTAGGAAAAAATTCTCGTTAATTATAAACATTTACAAAAAGATACTCATGCTACAAAAAGGAAAGAAAATATATATTGAAAAAGTTGAATTTAAAGAAGTTACTAATCAGTAAAACTATATATCCTTACCCGTAGTCGACTTTGACGTTTGTCTAAAATTTTAAATATAAGTAAATCAGTTATTTTTTTTAATTTTATCATTTTGTGTTTATGTTAAAACTTTTTATTCATGCATCGGTTATAACTGTACTTACATCGCTTGGTTTCCAACTACAATATGGCATCGGTAAACCATCTGGCCCTGTTGGACATGGTGCATCAAGTCCAGGAATTCCTTGTTCACCCTTCTCACCTTGTTCTCCTGGTTTTCCACGAGGCCCACGTTCACCTGAGGATCCTGGTGGTCCTGGGTTCCCACGTGGACCTAAGTCACCTTTTAACCCAGGGGGTCCGATTTTTCCCTAAAAAATGGCAATTACCATAACGTTACAAGTTATAATAATAATAATATATATAGGAAAGAGGAATAACACTATACGATATTTAGACAAAGCAATATCTCAGTTGGTCGAACTCTTTCTTATAATTATCTCTCTATTTTTACCTGTTTTCCTTCAACACCCGGTGATCCTGGTGGGCCTCTTAAACCCATTGGACCTGGTGGACCAGGAAGTCCCAATGACCCAGGTGCTCCTGTATCTCCTTTAGGTCCTGGTGGGCCAGGAGGTCCTTCTATAATTGTTTGACTTTCTCTACCAATATATGATAAACTTTCACCAGGGGAGCCAGGTAGTCCTGGTGCTCCAATACTACCTCTTTCTCCTTTCTCTCCAACATGGCCTGGTAGTCCTTGGGGTCCTCTAGGTCCGGGGAGACCTGGTAAACCTTGTTCACCTTTTTTTCCTGGTGGTCCCATCGGCCCACTCTTAATACCCCTAACTGCTTCTTTAACATGATTAAATAACGTTATATTAAGGTGTCTCTCAATAACTGGTGCCACTTTCGAAACTATTTCATTAATGTGCTCCAAAACCGAACCATGTTTACCCTACGATGAAAAAAATAAGCCACAAACACAAAAAAAACAAAAAGATATTAAAAAAACGATTGTATATAGGAGAATATACATGCGAAATTAATATATAAGTGACTAGAACTATTTATTCTAAAAACTTACCCGTTTTCCTTTTTTACCTGGAGGTCCTTCAGGCCCTTGAGGTCCCGGTGGTCCAGGGAGGCCTTTATTACCGCTATCACCCTAGAAAAATAAATTGGTTATTTCTTTGAGAATTTAACAAACTTTTTCGCCTTTTTCTCCATCTCTTCCATCTCTACCCGGAGGTCCAGGTGGTCCTTGAATAACTGTTTGTGATTTACTGCTACTATCACTCCTCGTAATAGCAGCTGGTCCTGGCGGACCTTGTATTCCTGTGTCACCCTTTATGCCACGATCACCTTTAGATCCCTAAAATAAAAATAAAATTAGACAATGAAAAAAATAACATATTTTGAAAGCAAAAAAATATTCATATCAACATAGGATAGTCAGAAAAAAATATATACGATAAAAATGAAAAAAATTAACCTTTTCACCACGTGGTCCAGGTGGTCCTTGAAGTCCCATCTTTCCTGGAATACCATCAGCTCCATCTGAACCTCTAACGCCTTCATCGCCTCTGTCGCCTTTTGGTCCCTGAGGTCCTGGTGGTCCAGGTGGCCCTGGGATAGCAACGTGTTGTGAATCCGACTTTGACGTGTGTCTTGTAAATCCTGGAGGTCCTCGTTGACCTTGTACACCCTATACAGTTCACAATAATTATATAAAAACAAAAACAAAAAAAAAAGTAAAAACTGATTGTTACACTACCTTTTGTCCAGGTGGACCAGGTTCTCCTCTTGATCCTTGTTTTCCTTCATCACCCTTCAAAAATTAAAAAATATATTTAACAAACACATCAAAGAAAGATAGATAAAAATTTAGGAAAGAAATATTTAAATGCGACAGTAATAAAAAATTAAAGATGGCAATTTTTATCGTTATAACTTACCTTTAATCCTGGATGTCCTCTTTCTCCTTGAAGTCCTGGTAGGCCAGGTTTCCCTGGTATTCCTTGTTCACCTTTAGGTCCCATTCTTGATTCGCCGTCAAACCCTGGCAAACCTCTTTCTCCTTTTGGTCCAGGTGGTCCAGCTTTCCCGGTTTGTCCCTGTGGTCCTGGAGGTCCGGGTGGGCCTGGTGGTCCGGTTAAATACACTGGTGGGGAGAGATTTCCGTTATATTTATCAACATTGTACGGTGAGTCCTTTCCAAGTAAAGAGATAGCTTCTCTAATGTCGCTAACAGTTCCTGGCACTCCTTGCGGTCCTGGTAAGCCTGGGGGTCCAATAGGTCCTCTCTCACCTGTCTCACCTTTCATTCCCGGTGCTCCCGGAAATCCTCTTGGTCCATCAAATCCTATAGGTCCTGGGAAGCCTGGATAGCCCCTTAAACCTTTTGGTCCCTGAAAAAGAATATTAATGTAAAGAAAATGTATATTTAATGATAAGGACATACAGGTGGTCCTGGTGGACCGGGAATACCACGAACTTGAATACGACTACCATCAGGTGAATACAAAAAACCCATTGTACGTAAATCCCTTCTTAGTTGTCTATCAAGAGGAATAACTCTATCATCTTTACCAACATATTTGGGATTCCATATTTGGGAAATAAAAGCACGCATGTATTTTTGACTTTCTGGAGACTTTGACCACCACTACAAAAGAAATGAATAGATTTACATAACAAAGACGATATTAATATTTTTTTAAATATAGTAGCAAAACAAGGGTTAGAATATTTGTTAATTCACCGTAGTTTTTTATAAATCATAAACTTACTGGTTCTCCTGGATTCCCTTTTGGTCCTGAAAACAATAATCAAAATTTTATTGTTATTTAAAAAAAATCCCCTACCCGGTGGACAGATACATTTGTCCTTATTACTATCATAACTCTGTTGATTGTGAATTACAGAATTGTACGATCTATGACTTCTAACAAGTCTCTTACTATTATTCTTTTTGTTATCATCAAGTATATCCACTTCAAAATTATTAGATATTATTCTCTATAAATTAAATTAGATAAAATTGAAAGAATAAGATTATTGTTATTTTTGTATATATTTATTCAAATGAAATCTGATACGATTGATTTTTAATAATAATATGCGTATATTTAAACAAATATCGTTATTCTTTTTTATTGTTTGTGAAGTTTCTAGTAAAATATAGATATAAGTTAGATGAAAGCAAGTTAATAATATAATCTAATAAAGGTGTGTACCAAACGATGATATATTTATTTAATTTTTTTGGAGAAAGCGTGACAAAAAATAGAAAGATATATGAAAAAGCAGAAGTACGATGTCTAATGATAAATTAACTAGATTATTTGTCGAGAATCATGACATCTCACAGTATTCCTTAATTGATTTTCCTAATTAATTATATTTGCTCATCTATCAATGATAAATGGAATATCTCTTCTTTTGATTATTTTCCTTCTCTAATTACTTTCACTTTTTATCATAATAGGAAGAGAAAGATTTCATCTTTAGAGTAATTTACAAGAAAAATAAAGGCATCTTAATTCGTTTATTTTACCTCTCATTATAACAGTTATTAATTGACTTTACAACGGATAATCTACATTCATCTCCAATCCTAATATATACATTATATACTTCTCTCATCTAGCAGGTGTTTTGGATTGAATAAAAAAGACATTGGAGGATAAAAAGTGATGTAGAGGCAATTTGTAAAATTGGTGAAAAACTAATTATACCTAAACCTGTAGATTACCTAATCTCATAAGAGGTTCTTTTGTATAAAGGTGAAAAAAATATAAATACTGACTCCTTAAAAAGAGTTACCTTTTTCTTATTATTTCTTCACCTGGATTTGTTGTTGTTTTAACAAAAAAAAATAAAGAACATTTGGCAGACGATAAAAGTTTTTCAAAAAGAAATAAACATATGGAAGGGGATGTTTGTATAATAAACTGTATCATTAATAATCTTTCAAGATGTCTTTTGACTTTCTTCTTCCCTTTCCCAACTTCTCGATAATAATAATTGAAGTAATGCTAATTGTGACAGAATTTCAAATATATTCATAAATAATTATTTTTCTTTCTCTAATTTTGTATTCGACAAATTTAAAGAGTTTGTATATCTTAAAAATATACATATATCAAATATATGAAAAGAATGGTGGTAAATAAATCAGCATGTTGCAGAGGGAAGAAGACTTCTCATTAATTATACTAACATTTTGTCAAATATCTCATAAATTTAACTTAATAATGAGATAAAATTAGGTGATAAATGATGGTGTAGTTTAAAAAAGTTATTTTAGCATTCCCAATTGTATTATTAATGACTATTCAAACTACTATGATCTTAAATTAGCAATATCAATATAAATTTTTTCTTCTTTATTTTTTTTATCCTATCAAATATAAGTAAAGTGATAGGTATAATTTTGTTAAAGGTATATTTAATTTAAAGTACATTCCAAAGTAGATTGGTAGACTTTTTAATTAAAGGTAATTTAATGATTATATACATTAAGGCATCCTATTACTAGATCAAGATGACATTTTAAAAAAATGAAATAATGAAGTTGTAGGTACTTTAAATGCCATTTTACTTAATCTATTTACCTATCACTACATTAATGACTCTACTTAACTTCTCTTAAAGTAATAATGTTTTCTCAATTTTTTGTAAATATAGATAACAACACATGGTAGGTGGAAGATAAGTATATCTGATATAATTATGATGTCCTACACATTCCAATTCACTTACCTGATCTTTTTCACCAATAGTTTTTTCATTATCATACACATATTCTTCCAAAATTAAAATACGATCATTTAACTCCATTATTTTGTAAGAATTAAACATAACTACAGTACATAATGTCAAAATTAATATAAATGTCGAGGCTTTTCGTAGGTAATTACTTAACCTTAATAGATTTTTTGTAAGAAAGAATTTATCAATTATTGTTGGGAAATAATTTTTTCTCTTATTATAGGTATTGTTATCATCCTCCTCCCCTGGAGATCCTTTTCTAGAGAATCTTTTAGGCACAAGAATTGTTGTCACATTTCCTTTACCATCTATTTGATGAACCATTGTTTTACTTGATGTTGTATCTTTGATCTCCTCCAATTTTTTCTTTTCTATCTCACCACAATTTTTTGAGGGTGATGGTATATTTTTATACAACATTCCTTTGTATTAAAATATTCTAATATTGGAAAATTTATATAGGAAAAATAATTTTAGTATATAATTTTTTCAACAAAATAATGCATGATCCCAACAAATGGGGATGATACTTTGTTATTTTTAGAATTTTTTTTTAATAATTATTACTTCTTAAGTATTTCGATTAAGGTAGATAATAAGAGTAATTAGGTATATATCGTTTGGTAGAAATATAGATAAATGATTAGGAGTAACTAAATAATACCTATAAATGGTTCATTAAAAAGTAAGATAATAATCACAAAATTCTGACAACTCCTTAATTATGTTATCAATCAAGTGTGTGAGAAAAATGGTAGAAGAACATGTCGTTTTAACTATGTATATAATGTCAGAAAATTAAAAAAAAAATTTTTATTATCTACTATTCATAATTACTTTTTTAATACTCTTAAGATGTTATTTTAATGTTTTATTACTACAAAAAACAATTATGATTAAGGAGGATGAGAATCATTAAATAATCCAACGTTTTTAAAGGGTTTATTAGTTTTTAAAAAAAAAAAGACAAAAGAAAAATATAAAATTAAAATATGGTGGATGATTTTAATAAAGATTTTAACAATAACCAAATGTAACAATATATATTAATAGGTGGCTTCAAAAGATTCTCTCATTTGGCAAGATGGTCTTTTGGACACGCCCCCTGTACTTGATGTTAAAGCATTTCCTCATATATATTTAATATAGGTGGTTGCTGTAGGTACCTCATCAGTAGTGCTATGACAATTAAAACAATATTAATCGGTAAAATGTGGAATATTTCAAAAAAATTATGTCAAAAAATGTAGACTAATTTTAATCAGTCAAACAAAAATAAAAAAATAACTTGTCTTTTGGATTAGGTTTTATCTTTGCTTTTAATCAAATAGTAAAAGTCAAAATATTTCTACTGCATGAAGTTATAGATTTCTCGAAAGATAAGAATAAAAATTTTTTCTGCTGTGTTAAATATAAACAAAAAAACTTAAAGAAAAGAGGGTGATGATGATGACCTCTGATATGATATGTTTATAAACTTAATATCGTTTTTTTTTAAAAATACTAATGATTTAAATAAACAAATAAAAGTGAAAACTTCTGTTTCATACTCTAAATCAACAAATATCCACTCGTAATGTAATCTTGACAATCAAAATTAATTGTTGCAGGAATAGAATATTTTGTATGAATAAATGAAGGTAGAAGTAAACCTTAGAAGTTTTTTGCGCAATCAGTAACATTGTTTTACAATTGAAGGCTTAATCAAAAGATAATGATCAAAGGAGGTAAAGCCGGCGATTAGGATAATGATATATTCAAATAGAGAAAAAATAAAATGATTAGCATTAGTAGTTTATCTATTATACTTCAAATTCATATATATACATAAGATTATACACTTAACATTGGCGGAACATGCTTTAAAACAAGGAAGGATAAACTTTTTTATTCTCTAATTGGTAATGTCATTAATACTTGTATCATTAAAAGTTAAAGTAACAGTAAATAATACATATTTGGTAAAGATCGAAAAACAATGCTTAAAAATAGGAATAAAAGTTAAAAATGTTTAGAGATATAGAAATGAGGTAAAATAAATATTTATATAATGTTATATTGTTGTTAGGAAACAAATAATTTTAAAAATCCTCATTTTAGAGTATAATATTTTCGCTGAAAGGTTTGAAAAATAATACTTTGGAGAATAATCAAAATATGTAGCAAAAATAATATGCATGAATGAATCTTTTTTTAACTGAATGAAGAAAGATTCTTGAAAATAATGGAGTAGTTTTAGACAATACATTTATGATGATAACAATAAGACTTATGTAGTTTAAACTAACTTTGTAAATTTATATATCCATATATATGGTATAAAATTAAATACTACTCGTATTACTATAACATTTTTGGCATTTAACTCAATTATATAGTGTATATTTTTGGCATAGGTAAAAGTTGATCAACAATCAAAAATTAGTTGATGCATATAATTTGATATATATTAAATTAAAGTACAATGAATACATATATATTTCATTATGCTAAACATGAACTTTTATCTTTATAAGGTACTGTAGATGATCTTTATACAAAGAGTTAAAGGATTGTTTATAATTTGTAGGCTTATAAAGTTGTCAATCAACCAATACACAATTTGATTTTAATCATCTTTTACAACACGCAACAACAATGGCAATCTTTAAAAATCATCTTTATTTATAGTAAGGGTAAATAAACCAAAAAATATTAAGCTTAAAGATTATTTTAAGGTGTAAATTAGGCTTTAAAGACTATTTTGAAGTGAAATTAAGATTAAAAAATTAGATAAAAGAAACAATAAAATGGAGGAGGTTATAAAAAGTTAGATGATTGGTTTAAATTTAATTAGGATGAAAAGAAATTTGTAATAAAAGCTAACATTAAACAAAACAAAGATTAATGTTTTTATTATAAATAAAAATGCAAATCAACCTAACATATCTTTCTTGAGGTGGGTGAATTATTTATAATAAAAAAAATTTTACAATTATGGGATATAATTAAGGATTATTTTAATTAAATTGTTTAACATGCTAATTTATGTATATTTTAATGAATAAGTGATGTAAAAAAAGTAGTAGTAATGTGGGATGTATAATGCATAATTAGTGCATATAATTTTCATTTTGTGGCTAATAACAAAGTTGTTTCCCTGATTTTTATCAAAATTGAGGACAAAAGTAAGAGTTGTAAAAGAAGGTTAAAATAATTAGTTATAAATAAATATAATACTTGAAAGTAAAAAAATAATATAAAATTTAAGAGGTAATATTACATATGTCCTTAGAAAATAAAAATTTAACACTGTTAGATTGATAAAAATAAAAGGCAATTAAATGAAAGTGCCAATATTTGTTAATAAATGTGTATTAAAGATGAAAGAGTATCATATTGTTAGTAGACGTGTTTATGTGATATAATGAAATATATTTCGAAAATGACAACAAATACATCAACATTTGTTACTATCTATTAGTTATCTGAATGATAGAATTATTACAATTTTTAAGAGTCCTCACTAATACTAATTGAATTAATTGTATTTTTATAAATAGGAAATATAAATGATTGTTTAATAGCAGAGAGTGTTATTTTTAGCAATAACTTATCAAAATATGACAATTCAATTTATTAAGATAGCACTAGGAATGAAAATTGTCAAAAGTATAATATGATTAGAAATAATTAATTAGTAATTGACAAATTAATATACAAAATCTTTATTAATACTTAAACTTATAAGATAAATAAAAATTACACTGTACAATCTTGAGATTAAAAAAAACGCAATTTTTTTTAAAATACTGTTAAAAAGAACAATTTTTTTAACATAAATCTTATCATGTGCCATACATCACGATTTTATATAAGTACATAAAAGCCGTAACATTTTTCATTTACATCAAATAACTAATAACAAAAATTCACAACTACTTATTAATTCATATTACCATTACTTTCATTCTAATAATATGCACACTTTTTGGAAAGTATAAAAATAATGTATAAATTTTTAAAAGTATCCAAATATTACTACTACTAATGACATTGGTTTACTATCTTAAGAGCATTGAAAGCATCTTCTATGAAAAATGAAACTCTTAAATATTCAAGATTATAACTGTTAAAAATTAATAATTTATTATGGCGTAAAAAATAAATATTTATTTATTTATTAAAATATTATTATTTTTAAAAATCATATTTTAATTATTAAAATTATATCTAGTATAATAATATTACACAATTTGTCATATTTCAAAGATATTTTGTACATTTATCTCCAATATATAAATTTAATCTCACTTTCATCACAAAATAATTCTTTAATTTCAAAATCTCATAATGATTTATTAACAAAATGTCAAGATTATTTATAATATTAAATTTTTTTATCAATTTTTATTTAAATTTCTCCTTTTTTTAAAGGAAAAGCATAAAAATAAAATATAATTATATATGTATATGCATGGATGGATGGATAATAAATTAAAATTATCTAATAACAAATATAAACGTTCAAAAAAATAGGTATACTTTTATATAAACAAACAAAAATTTATTTCAAGTTATAACAATAATAAAAAATTCACATCAACAATCCAATTTGTATATTTTTTACTAAAATATTACTTTAAATAAGAGAAAATTAATGGTTTGATATCGAAACCAGTCAAAACTATTTACATTACGCAACATGTATTAAAGGATACTTTTTCCTCATTAAAATATAACATACACTTTAGGTAAAAATGGATAAATTAAAACTAAGATAACAGGTTACTTATATCTTGTAGTTTAATTAACTATAGGTAGATTTATTCTTTAAACTAATAATTAAATAATGTATCACTTTTTAACATTGAAAAAACAATTGGAAAATAATTGTAAACATTAATTTTATTTTAATTTGTAAATATTTTTAATATACATTTTTAAAAGGACATTTTTAAATTATTTGTCTACACTTTTTGAATAGTAATTTTTGTACGCTACATGAAAATGTGTACTTATACATATAATGAATAAAATTTTACTTGTAAAATATTTTTATATTAATTGTAATCAACAAATTTTTTAGAAATGGAAAAATTTGGCTTAATTTATGGGAAACGTCTATCATTACTTATTAAAGTGACAAACATAAATTATGTAAATGATTTAGATATATATAGTAAAATTCACACATTTCAATATGAATAAATTTCATTCAGTCTCTGACAACTTGGCATATATAATTTTTCAGCTCGAGCTTTTAATTGTGAATCTCGAAGAGCATTGGCACGCCAAATCATATGTTGTTCTGGAAAGAAAAAATAAAAGAAACACTAATCAGATAACTTACTTTCGTTATTTTCTCTATAACATTTTATTCTTAAATCATTAATATATTCAGCTTCAACATTAGCCTCTAATTGATTTAATTTACTACCGTACTGTGATATGAAATCTTCCTTAACGTAGTATGGAATTTTATGAGTTTTTGTGATACGTTCATACACATATGGTTCTCTTCTTGTTATTGAGTATGGTGATTGATCCATGTAAAATTGTATAAGTATCCCAAATACAAAAAGTAAAAATAAAGGCACAAAATTTATCATACTACTGAAGAAAGACTCCTCTGGATGGTGGTGAAAATGTTGTTGACGACGGTTAAAACTTTGATTGCGACGATATTCCTGTGGTGCAAAACCACTTCTAAAAAACATATTAAATATATCCTCAGCCGTAAAGTCATTCTCAAAACCCCGTCCAACATCGTAATCATAGAAATTATTATCATTTCTATGAATTATATTTGATGAATCCTCAGAACCATACATATCATAACGCTTTCTTTTTTCTGGATCAGATAACACACCATATGCATTTCCTAATGCTTTAAAAGCCTCTGTTGAATTTGGAACTTTGCATTTATCAGGATGAAGTTTCAAAGCCAAAATTCTATAATTTTTTTTTAAAACTTTTATATCAGCATCTTTGGGAACTTTAAGTACTTCATAATAATCTTTGCAATGGCGAATTCTATCAACTTCCTTAAATTCCTCATCTGTGTACTCTTTCTGTCTAGATTTGCTTCTATTTCTTATTGGTGATTTACTATTACTATGACGATGTGATTTATTAGTATGATGGCGATGATAAACATTACTTGTGGAATCTTCATAATGATCATGATGAGAGTATGTATTTGATGTTTCAGATGGATCTGATGAGGATGTTTTGTCATCAGAAGTGGTATCTATTGGGAAGCCTACATGATGAAAAGATGAAGTTAATAATTTAAGTAAATACAATGTAATGGTACCTGAAATGTCACAGTCTGGATCAAGTCTTTGAGCTTTCACTAACAAACGCTTCATCTTCTCAAAATCTTTTTCCCGTAAAGCAATTGTTGCTTTTTTTAAACAAAGCTGAGCATCTTCTTTATTAGCTTCTCTTACCATTATTATTTATGTATAATTAAAAAAATATTTTGCAGGGCAATAAAATATTGATAGGTACCTTCTATATTTTAATTACAGTATTTGTTGTTTTTGAAAAAGAATTTCAATCATCTAATTTTTATTCCAGTATGTTGTTACCCAGTAGTATTTCAACAAATAATTTTGTTACAACTTAAAATCTATAATCAAAAAATGTGTTAACAAAAAGAAAATTGATAATAACAAAAAAAGGAAATTAGTAATGATAAATATAAGAATACCTTTTGGGAGAAGTATTTAGAATGTACATATATGATAACGTCACACTAAGTAATAAATAATGTTAAATAAACATAAGAATAAAAAACTATGATTTTGTCGTATATTGAGTTGACATTCATAGAAGGTTGTTCTGTTCCACAATAGAAACAATAAATCGTTTTAAGAGTGCAATCCAGTGATAAGAATTTAAATGTACATATAGTGGATGTGTTATGTAGTATATCTTAAGATAGCTATTTAGGAACGTTTTGTGTGCTGATATGATTTTTTTTGATTAGTTATTAAGTTCTTATTAATAGGTGACTTTAAAATTAATGTAAAAAATAAAAAATTTAAGTTTTATATTTTATCTTAAAATAATGCTTAGAATCTTTTATAATTAGAGTTTTTAGAATATCTACAGTTTCTCCTGCACTACATTGTAAATTTAAGCATAAGTGCTATTAGAAATTTCCATTAAATAGAAGGAAATGTGTACTAAGTTTATGTAAACATATAAATTAATAAAATAGAATTTATAAGTTTTCGTTAATAATATAATTATTGAGTTAAAGGAATTATAAAATAAAATAGATTTAATAGTTACCTGTATGTATAAGTTCGTTGGCTTTATAATAGGGTATATCTGTCCAAATTGAAAATTAATATTCATAAAAAATACTTTTGAAATAATAAAGTTGTGTTACTAATAAATTAGTAAAAAAAAACTAAATATAAATATGACGGAAAAAAAGTAGTATTAATTTACTATAAATTAGCTTATATAACTTTAAATAGACTAGGTGAACTCTTAACAGTATTTGTACTATCATCAAAGTACAAAATGCTTTTGATAACTCATTTCTATTCTTATTATAGTGATAATTTATTACAACACTAACCTTTAAGATTATAATGTTATTTTAATATAATCAATGACAAGTGTATTCAATAAACGTTTTTTTATTATTTAATACCATTATTTATAAAAGAAATTTCGTTGAAAATATCCAACTTTATTTGTTACTTAATTTAATAGTTGTAAAAACACTATTAATAAATATTTTAAAGGTAAATTGCTTAAAAACTTAAAATCTATATTATATTTGGGACATGCTACTCCATACAAGGAAAAAAAATAAAAATACAACTTGTTTTGCCATGTCAATTAAATATCATTACAAATAAATATTTTTAAAAAAAATGTTGGTGATTAGGTGTAATAGAAGAAATATGTAATCATTTTATGGGTTTTTTTTATTTCAACGAATTAAAATATCTTTGTATGTACAATTTCATCAAGAACAATGTTTATTTATTTTTTGTGTGGGAAAAGTTAATTCAAAGCGTAGGATTTATAAATAAAAATATATAAAACCATTAAAATAAGTTAAAAATGATTGATTACAAATTGAATTGTTTAAATGGTTAAACATTATATCATGGGTCATTTTCACAAAATTACACAGTTATATATATAACTTTATTGCCACTTTATAATGACTAAAAAAAGTTGGGATAATTATTTTTAATGAAATAAACTTTAAATTAATAAACTTATATACTATAACAATTTGTTTTATAGATTTTATTTTTTTGAAAAAATTTTATCGTGCTCCAATATAACAAGTGCAGATTAAATATACCTAAAAAAGAAACAAAAATTGAAAAAAAAATGTTAAATTATGTTTTATATGTAAAAACCCTTGTATAAACATAAATTTTATTATTAGATTCACCACCGTCACAAATATGGATACTAAGTTATAATACTTGAGATAATAAGTAATTTCCATTACAATTAATAATTTTTATTTAAACATATACGTATATATATTTGTCATTTCAGAAAAATTGTTAATGTTTTCATTTCTTTATATTAATTTTTATTTTTGAGATTGTTATCTAATGTAAAAAAATCTTTTTATAGACATTTTTAAAATAAAATATAAATTAATGTTTAATTTGATTAAATAATTCTATCTTTTTTTCAATAATGATATGTTTAGATTATCTATATTGATAAAAATTTGGAGTGCATATATCTATAAAAAACTAATATCTTCATTTATAAAAATAATCACTAACTTATAACACTTTACAAAAATACTAGGAGTTATTTCGACTTCACTTGGAAAAATTAAAATTCCCTTAGAGTTAGAAAATGCCAAAACAACAGATTTCATGTCATCTACATTGGCTGGGATTTTGTGTTCTATAGAACACATTTCATCATCGAAATAGACAATAATATGAATGAGTTATGTCTGGAAAATATTATGGATGTAGAAGAATTTTATATCTTAGGGAATATATCATGCTTCTACAAGTTAAATTTCTTCCAATTATCATTAAATTCGTTAGTTGGTTAATTCTCATCTCAGTTGGATTAAGTGAATAATTTATATATTAGGACTTATTTTCTTACCAAATCTTTATAAATAATAATATGTATTTTTTATTTTAGTTAAACAAGGTTCAAATGTTCACTGATTCTTCTGATAGTTTCAGATTTATTTTATTCATGTATGATTTTATTAAAGACAGTGAGTTGAGAAGTATTTTTTAATAAACATAACAATTATTTATCGCAATAAAAAATTGACCTACATGACTCGTGAAATTTTTTTGGTTTACTTTAAATGATATTTTTGAAACAACCGTAAATATGAAAAATAAAAAGATCTTTATATTTAGTACATAATAGCAAACGATTAAAATAATCATTGTTACATCATTTAATTGTTAATGATAGTACAAATACTACAAAGCTAATTCAGTTTTTAAAAAAAATAATGTTAGAATTACATTCTATCGTTGATTTTATATCACCCATATGTGTTATAATTTGGGTGGTTGGTATATTTGATCGTGGAATAGTTTTAAAAAGGTTACAAAAACAATGATTGTTTAACCTATAATAGTCTTATCAAAAAGACTGAGATTAATTAATATATAATTGGATATATCCATTTCTTTACAGTGTGAAAAAAGACGGAATTTACAATATCTTTTCCTGTATTAATTTAAATTTTTAAGTAATTAAATAAATGACTTTACTTCAATCGATTGAAGATCTTCTTTTCCATATTTTTTTACTTAGTGTAAAAGCTCTTCATTATATGTATGAATGTTTTTGATTTGAAGATCATTGATGTATTTGTAATCAGTTTATTCCAATTATGGTACAATTATAAAACAGTAATTGTAAACAGGATTAAGTGATTATCATTAAACTGGAATTTCCCAGCAACTTTTAGATTTGATAGACTGAAAGTAGCATAGAAAGTGCTTTAATTGTTATTGTTTAATATAAAAATTTGAATACATCCTTTAAATAGATTAATACTTTCATACTTAATATATATTCTCGAGACTGTGCAAAAGAAGATTTAAACAACTATTATGTGGATGATAAAACTAGAATAATCAGAAACACTTGATTATTAAAATATCACTTTATGTGATAATCTACTTAGATATAAATAATTTTTTACATTATTCCTATAATTGAATCCCTCTGTTAGAAAAGATATGTTTTGAAAATTTTTGGAGATATTATTACATAAAAAAGAAAAATTATTATTTTTAATAATGAAAAATGGTTATTTCTTAAACTTTTTTTCTGATGTAATGTCTTTTGCTTAATGTGTCTTTTGATATAATTCTTGAACTCTATGGTAACCATTAACTTATTTTATTATTATTTCCATTGAAAATACTACATACATTTTAGATGACATTATGAAAAAAAAGTACTTTATCATTTTTTAATAATATTTTCGTTAAAATTGACATAAAAATATTTGATGAAAATTAGCTATTATTTGTAAAAATAACACATATTTAAGTATTTAAATAAACGTATTTAAAATGTATAAGTCATTTATTATTAAACTTTAAAATAATCATCTTTCCATTTCAATAATTGTTATTTTTATATAATGTTAAAAGGAGAATTTGGATGCCCTTATTTTTCATCTTTTTATAATGATATATCATTTATCACAACACCAACGCATAATAATACTCTTAAATAATTGTTTCATTATTATTTAAGAAAACTAATAAATAATTAAAATTACCATAATTTCTGATGTATTTGTTCTTATCGTAAAAACACCAAAAAAATTTTTTAATAATTTCAAAAACAGTAATTAATGGTAATATAAGAGCAAGTAACAATTGATATCAATTTAAATATATTATCAACTGAAAATTATTTAAAAAAACTTCGTTTTAAGCTGGTTCTTTTTACATATAATATTTCATGCTTAGATACTTGGTAACACAGGACCGGATGGATTTATGAAACATAAATGTTATGGTTATTGACCACAATATCCAGATAACTAGATTTACAAAAGTTAAAAGTATTGTTAATAAAAATGATTATTCCATACAACGGTTCTTTTAAAGCTTACTCAATCATAGTAATAATTTTATTCTCACAATAAAAATCTCTCCTACCCTTGTACATCAAAACTTTTCCCTTTCTATCACATAATCATTAAATATTTAAAATAAATAATAAAATTACATATATCATGATTTATAAATATATTATCTGAAACTATTTTTGTATACCATATATATTATTAATAACCGTCCATCTATTATTGTGGACATTTTTCTTTATTTAAAACTTTTCCCTAAATTAACTCTTATAATGTTATTTTTAATAACAATATCAACTTTTAGTCAAGCACTAATTGTTACTTATAAAAATAGTTTTATTATAGAGTTATGTCAATTAGATTACAATTGTCAAAATTTTATTTTTGATCTAGTTGGAAATGATAATTGCAGATAGACTACCTTTTAGTTACAGTTAACATTTAATAATAGAAATTTTCCATTTCCTTCAATAAATATTAGTATATTATTCTTTTTTTAGACACAAAAATAATATTCATATTATTTCATTATTTTACTACCCTCTATCTAGTTTTCTTTGAACGTACTTTCTTATAATGATTATTAAACTATCTTTGGTACTCATTTTTTTTGTTTCTTTAATTCAAGTAATATTTAGTTGTGCCCCACCAGGTTTTGTTCCAAGTCAAGATCCAAGTAAGTGTAATATCTATTTATTTTTATTATTCATAATTTTTTAAGCTAATGTTAATGCAAGATGCTCAGATTTAATTTTGTATCCTGTTAGTGCCGTCGACCAAAGTGATCAATATAGATTTGACTATTCAGATGTTTCTTTTGGTAATACACATAATCAAGGAGCTACAGTTGCAATAACATGTACAGCTGGTGGTCAATTAGCTACAGTAGAAGGATATGATCAACAAAGATCCTCAATTACTGCTGCACCAACGATTATTGCTACATGTACAAATGTTGGTGGATCACAATATACCTGGACAATATTGGGAAGAATTCTTCAATTCGTTGACTGCCGATTTTAAGATGATATTTTCAAAAAAAACATTACTTATTATATGTAACATAATGATATTAAAAATTGAAGCTTATGCAGATAATTGTCTTTTAAATTTAAAATTTAAAAAAATTACTTTGTTTAATAATATATTTTATAAAAATATATCAATGGACATCTATCCTACATTATACACGTTTTACTTTTATAATCTTTACTTTTTCGCAAAAAAGATATGGTAGAATAAAAATTGTAAATGAGAATGAAATTTTTATTGAATTAAAAACAGTTACACTTAATGACATATTTTTATTTTAAAAATCTTATTAATATTAATTTTGAGGTGTGTCAAATATATCAGATACAATTACACATCTTTCCGACATCATTTATTGTCTCTTTGTCAAAAAAAAAGTATCTCACAGTATTAAATTTTTGTTCTTGAAAAAGCATTTTTTTGGTGACATCTTGTATTATCTATTTCTTTATTAAAAATTAATTTATTTCGAATAGTTACGTTTTTTTAATAAACAACTTAATGGAGAAAATTCACATTCATCCCAACCATATCCACTCATTTGTAATGGTCTCTCTCTTTTATAATGATTCTTAACAACAATGTATCGAGGATCCTCGCTGTAGTCAGGTTGGATTTCCCCCATTTTTAAATGATTATCCTAAAAAATATATTTATGTTATTTTTTTATACTTGTTTTTTATTCTAAAAATGAAACTTACATCCATTGAGCGTCCATTAGCACCATGGGTAACGAGAAGAATAATAGTAATAAAAAGAAAAATATAGAATGAAAATTTATTCATTGCTTGCTTTTGATTGACTTAAAAACTAGAAAATGTTTAAATGAAATAAACATATGAAAATATGGTACTTATATGGAAAGGAAAGAGCATTAATTAAAAGAAAATTTTTATTTTAAATGACGCTAATACAAATATATTTGTATATTTTAATAAAAGCAATTTAGTGAGAAGAATATTGTTGATAGAAGTACAATGATCTATCATAATTCCCTTAAATGTTACTATTCTTAACACAATTAAATTTTTTTCATAAAAAAATCACAAAAGAAATGAAGATAAAAAAAAATTATAATAAATTAAATTATTACAAAATATTTGTTTCCTGTATTCTTATTAACAGGAATCTTATTTTGCTTTTTGATTTAATAAATAAAAAAAGTTAGTAGCCTACACAGAAATAATAAAAAAATAAGTCTTTATGAAACTTCTAACAAAAGAGTACTGTAATTACATTGTTGAAATTAATGTGTATAAAAAAATATAATAATTTTTAATTATGCTTTCAAAAAAATAAAAATTATTAATTTTGTATTTTTAAATAAGACACCGGCAATATATATATATAAAGTAATAAAGAATGTTTTGTTATTTTTTTGTAGTATAATATTTTAAAATGTATTTTTTTATCGGGGTGGGTGTAACGATGCTTAAAAGAATTTTTATCTTTACAGGTGACAAATTGTTGTGAATTCTAACACACTATCATTATTTAATCATTTGTTTTACATTTATAATCATCTGAAAGTAGTTATTTTTGCAATATAAACTTTGATAGTTATAGTAAAATATAGTAAAAACAAATGAAAGTTTCTAATTCATTTTTCTAAAATTACTCTATCATTTAACGTCATTGTTATTAACTGGTAAGGAGATAAAAATATTTTTTGAAAATATTTAAAACAAATAAATAATTAAACGGTATAAGTTAAAGACATTTATTAATATAGGAGAGATTTTGTTGATGAATGAAATATTTTTTTGTATATTTTATTTTCTTCAAATAGAGTGCACATAAATTAAAATATATATTAAAATTTATGATATACTACAATTTATCATATAAAATAAAAATTTCGTGACTGGTAAGTTGTAAATACATATTGTAATTTAACCCTTAAAATGAAAATATTATTTTATTTAGATATAAATGGTACATAAATATATAAAAAGTAAAAATATTTTGTAAATTTTAAATGCAATAAAAAAATTATCATTCTTTGAAAGTAGATTTTTCTAATCATAAAAAAAGATATATTATACAATGTGATCCTTTATAATGTTCCCGAATAACATTTTTTGAGTGGAATCATTTTTATAAAAAATGACGTAATAGTTGTAGATTGTTATTAATATTTTACATAATGAAGCTGATTTTTATTTGAGTAAGTATAAGATAATTAAAATAGTTGTCTTTTACATTTCTTTCCCTGCAAAGTTATAAGATCGTTTTTTCATCATTTCATTAGCGATGTATTTTTTTAAATTTTTTTTTCTGGAATAACTGGAATGAAGGATAAATGTACTTTTTTTCATTGATATTACAGGTCTTGGAATCTATATTTATATATATATTTTTATACTGTATATATGTAAGTTTAATTAATAATTAATAGTAAGCGGCGAAATAAGTTGTTTTTGCTTTTGTTAAGACATCATCCAAATAAAATAATAAATGTTTCAAAAAAGTATACTTCTCATTGCAAAAATAATTACCAAACACGGCACTTTTCGACTGGATTCATAAGACTTCCCGGAGGGCAATTAAAAGCTTTAGCAAAATCGTATGAATTAGAGAGAGGTCCTTTTACTCTTATAGGACCTGGAGAGTGCTCTGATGTACGTAATTTTCTAATAGCCTCTTTATCATTCATTGCTCCGCACCATATCTAAATAAATAGTTAATGAAAAAAAGGAAATGATAAATCTTAAATAGAGAATGTAATCGCTTGACTTACTTGTGCATAATTAAGGAAAAACAGTTGGTCATGGGTAAGATTAACTCCTGGTAGTCTTTGAGGAGGTGTATGCTTACTTTCATATCTTTTATATGCTCTGTAAGCTTGTTTTAATCCACCATTATCAGCAATATTTTCACCTTTAGTACTCCTTCCATTAATCCTCATTGAAATTTGATCCAAAACATAGTTAGAATACTGTTCTTCGATACATTGAGCTTTCTCTTCGAATCTTTTAATTGTTGTATTATCCCACCATTGTCTAATGTTTCCGACACTATCATAAAGGCGTCCTCTATCATCAAAACCATGTGTAATTTCATGTCCAATAACAACACCAATACCACCGAAATTCATGGAACTTGGAAAATGTTTATCATAGAAGACAGGTTGTAATATACCAGCTGGGAAAATAATTTCATTAGTATTAGGTGAATAAAAAGCGTTAACTAATGCAGCACCAGCAACCCATCTTTCTCTATCAACAGGTAATTTGATTCTTTCCAGAGCGTCATGTTGATACATCTCATAAAATTGGAATTTGGTACGATAATAATCACCAGGGAAAACTTTATAATGCTCATATTCTTTATCAACAGCTTTAGTATCATTAAGGTAATCAGGATAACCAATTTTTTGACTCATACTTCTGACTTTAATCTTTGCAAAATCTTTTGTCTCCTCTGATAACCAATCTTCACTTTCAAGAAGTTCAACAAATGATTCCATTATTAGACTAATCATCTCTTCAACTTGTTTTTTAGCTTCATGATCAAAATGATTCCTAATATAAACACTTGAAGTTGCCATTGGTAGAAGCATATTTATTCTTGATATACATCCATGCCATCGAAGTTTGGGAACTTGCATAAGATTAAGTGTTTGATAAAATTTAAATATTGTAAAAGCAAATGGATCTGGAAGATCACGTACCATTGCTTTATAAAACCAACACCAATTCAAGTAATTAACAATTGTTCTATAAAAAATATAAATTTATAACAATATTTAAGTCTATACTAAACCTTTTATCAAATTTTGGTAGGAGATCATTTAATTTATAAACGAAATCAATTCCATATATAACAATTTGTGTACTATCATCGAAGGTAATCTTTTTGCCATTTTTATCGGGAATTTTTTCAAATAATGTATCAAAAAATAATATCCAATCAAAGTTGGGTAATTTTCTTTTCATCTCCCCAAGTGTTATTTTATTATACATATCAGCAATATCATGTCGTTGTTCCTCAGTAGCGGTAACCTAAAATGAAAAAAGAGATAAAAGTTTGTCTAATAAAACATATACATTTTCGTTGTATGAAGTATCGCTCACATTTGCTAATTGAGTTTCAAAAGCAAGTATCTCTCTGGCACTTTGATTTACTGCATCATTATTAGCATTTAGTAATAAGAGGACATCAGTAATCAATGTCATATATGCTTGTCTCTCATCTTCAGCCTCGTCCATTATATAAAAATCTCTAGCAAATAGATTTAATGCTGGTTGATCAAGAAGGATAATGTGTTTTTCTGAATTTTTATCATCGGGTTGGACGGAAGCTTTAAATAAACTATCCGCTTTGAATTGCGACACCATTTTACCATATAAATGTTCTATCTTAATACCACTAACATCAACCTCTGGAGTTAAAGCTGGCCATCCACCAAAACCATCAATTACTTCATTAAAAACATTCCTCCAAGTACTCATTATTTGACCTGAAGATAATTAAATGTTAAAAATAGTACTATACTTACTTGAATTTAAGCACAAATTATAAAATACTTTAGCCTTCTTAACAGCTTCACCATCTAATCCTTCAATAACTCTTTCCTCCAATAATTCTTTTAACGCTAACTCAAGATCGTGCCCAAGATTTTCAAAATTTGATACCGATGGTGCATCATCTGGTATTGGGTTGTTTTTCATCCAATTACCGCAAGCATATGCATAAAAATCTTCACAAGGATTTGCTGAGGCATTCATTGATGATAAAATAACAGATGCTATAATTTATGAAATTATTTTTATAACATATCTATTTTTTTAGATTTAAAAAAAATTTTCTTAATTTGTTTTTCTCACAAAACTCTGATACATTTTAAGTAAACTTATTTTTTAAACCTTATTTACTTATAACTATACACTCTAACATCCAATCTTATCTTCCACCCTAAGATTCTCCACACAATAAAAAATTTTTCTCTTTTATTAAGCAGCTTTAGTTTATTTAAAATATATATATATAACTTTATTGCAATAAGTAATTTTTTCAAACAAAATATTGGATGATATATTACATGATTGTTTAAATAATATTAAATTTTTAATGACGTGCAAATTAAACTATTAATAATGTTTTTTTCATTTAAGAAGATTAAATAAATCAGCATAATTTAGAAAAATTACACTCTTATCTTTAAATCTCCTGTGGATTTTGAAATATTTTTCTATTTTTAAATTAAAAAATTATGGTGATAAATATTTGTATATTGATTTTTAATTATGTAGATAAAAAAAGATAAAATATTTAAGTTAGGGAGTGAATACTTCTTAAGCAGATACGTATTTCTTAATCTTAAAAAAACATACCGGTTCGAATACAACCTGATGACAAACAGACATCTGGGGTAGACTTAAAAAAAAGTATCCCAATTGTAGCAGACATTATAACAGAGAGGATAATAAAAATTATTAATAAACATAATAAAATTTTATTTATCCGACCATTTCTTTTTTTCTCAGTAGCACCTTCTTTAGGTAAGACTTCTGTTCCAGCCTCTGTATTATTAACCATCTTTTATACAACAATAATATATGTCTATATATAATTTTTAGTTTTTTCTCTTTTTTTAAAAAAAATTAACAACACTTTCGTTGATCAAACAGATTACTTTTAAAAAATGGTATGTCGCGAAGACGATAACGGTTTTGACGCCGTTCTTTTATATTGTATAAAATGTGTATGGTAATATACTACACTTAAAGATATTATTTTTTATCACTTTTTCTTTTCTTTTTTTAATCTTCCAATTCTTTAAAGAAGAAATTTGCAATAAAAAAAATACTTGAAGATAGTGTTTTGAATAAATTTGATAAAAGTTAACCTTTTACTAAAAACAAAAAGGTTATAAATAATAAAATGTTAAAAATAAATTAAAATAAGAGGTTAAAATAATTTTGTCAAAGAATATATATATATATATATCAATTGATATGTAATTATTATATTAGTTGAAGACAATTGTTTTGTTATTTAAAATGATAAAATAAAGAGTATTAGTAAGTGATGATAAATCAAATATTTATTAGATTTAAGAGTACTTTATTAAGATTGCTGGCATATATACATAAGATCAAATATTTTAGGGTAGAAAAATATAATATAGATTTGTCATTAAAAGTTATAAAGAGGAAACAATTGTTTTAATGTCATTAAGAGGAACAAATAAAACTAATGTCTTTAGGTGAAACAATTATACAAGAAACATGAGATCAATTATAATAAACTTAAGAACATCTTTTACACACATTGAGGTGGTAAAGAGCGGTTAAAGAGAAGACAAATGATCTCAGAAGAAGGAATCCTTATAATTTAACTTTTTGTTAACGTCATTTGTCATTATATCACTCAAGCTCATTATATTACAACAATAACATTTATACCAGGATCGAAGATAAAAGTATTATTATTAAGATAAATTTATATAATAGTCAAAAAGTATGGTATTTCGGAGAGAACAACTGGAAGGAAAAGGATTAGATATTTTAAAAAATATAAAGGATAAAATGCCCAAGAGATAGGAAATTTATTAAAATGTATCTATAAAATTTTTTAGTAATATATTTTAAAAGTAACTTTAACATGTTTAAACTTCCTTAATATATAGATGTATATAACATCAAAAATAAAAGTCCTGATGGGTTGTTTTTTTAAACAACTTATATTACCATAATGCCAATTTACATTATACTAACACTTTGTTATTATCAGTTACTGCAACTTTCTAAATAACAGTGTTTATTTGATTGTTCAGGAAGTAAAGCTATAATAAGCTTTGACTTTAATTAAAAAGTATGTTTATTGGAAGTTTAAAAAGATTCATCATTATTATTATATGGTAAATGGTTTTAAGCAGTGTAACATTTAATAAACAAATCAAGTTATTTCACATTGTATATTTAGATATGTTGGTTAAAAAAATATTTTCTATCAACATTTTAAGTAATGGTAATTTAAGTTAATTCTTTTTCTAAAAATCACTAAAAACAATGGGAAAAAAATTTGTTTAATGGATAAGGAATAATATATATAAAAAGAAGTAAAGTTTTGTTTGGTTAATTTATAAATATAATAATATTATGAGAAAAAGGAATTAATCAGAACAAATGAGTTGATTAAAAAATATAAACTATTGTCTAGGAAAGATAAATAATAATGCCATATTTGGGGAGCCTTTAAAATACTGCTAAATTTTATTATCCCATAATTAATAGAATAGCCTGTTTATTAGTTTAAATATTTGTTATCTCAATTTAATTATGATAAAGAGAATAATAGTAAAATTTACAAATACTGCTTCTCCTATTAACCAATCTCATCAATTTTCTTTTTATTACATATTTATAAATTTTTACTCCCTTAAAGAAAATAACAAATTGAACTCCAAAATCAGAAGGAGTAGACTTATATACAATATTTTTTTAAAATATTCACTCTTATAACTTAAAATGAAAAGTGTATTTGAATAGAAAATTTTTAGTATTAATCAAAAATACTGTATAAAATGGCCATTTGTATTAACGGTATCTCATGAATTTTAAAATAAATTACCACACAAAAGGAATACACTTCTATTTGGCCTTTACCATCATAAAAATAGAGTTTAAGATTAATTAGGAAAGCCAAAATAGATTCTCTCAATCTGGGAGACTTCCATTTAACAAGATATATACATAAATATATATTTATAAATATATGCCATTGTGTTTTAAAATTGCATGACTATATAATCAATTGTCAAAAAGCTTTAAATGTATTTTCCTATCAGAAGAAGGAAAAATGATAAAAATTATATATCTACTTAAATATATATATTCAATAAGGAAAGATCTCCATTTGATAAAAAAAATAAAAAATGATCATTATTATTGAAACGATTGTCAAATTTCATAAATAAAATGTAAACAAACAACTACTTTCTTTTTTTCAAAACCAATATATAATAATTAAGAATAAAATAGTATAATAAATTAATATTTATTATTCATTGACAGATATAAAAAAATAAACCGACATTTATTATTAAAAATCTGAGACATAAAGCAACTCTCTCTTCTGTCATATTAACTCAAATAGACATTAATAATAAAGTGATTAAATTTTTTTCCTCTAAAATACTTATCCCTTTTTCCTATAAATCAAATTATACATCTTTCATATGGAATATCTTGTGTACTATAAGACAATATCAAATAATTTTCTCAACATCACTTAAACATCTCCCTCTCATTATTGTTGTTTTTTAGAAAGATTTATCAAAAAACAATAAAGAAGGGAGATAAAATAGGTTTAGATAACTATTAATAATTTAAAAATACAATAATTCTAAACAAATAAAAAAAAGTTTATAATTTAAATATAAAAGTGTAAAAAAAACATATACATAAACTTTAAATATTAGGGTTTGAGAAGAGTTAAAAAGCGCACATTAGAATATTTTGGTTATTAAATAATTTACAATAATAAAAATGTTGTTTTATTGAATATTAAAAAAACAATTAAACTCCTTAGATAGGTTGTTCAAAATACTATTAAAGCAAAATTTATTATTTTAAAGTATATTTGTAATTTTATAAATATATCATAAAAGTATAAGAATAAAGATGTGATTTTTTTTAGTTAGAATTCTTATTATAAGCAAAAACAAAAAAAAATGCAATTTTCCCTTTGTAGTCTCTTAATTATACGACCCAAAGCTATGCTATTTTTTCTATTACTTGAACATCCTTTATTGTTATAAACAAATTTTAAATACTATTTTTTTTCTATTTTTAATGAGGGTATGTATTTTTTGTTTAAAAAATAAAAAAATAGTTGTTTACATGTATATAATAAATTCTTTTATAATAAAATGAGTTTATTTTATTTGCAAATTTGAAATGATGAAATTTAAGAAGACTGAAACAATTATGATCTAATGGAGTCATAAAATTTTTTTTATCAAAAAAAGTTTGACGGGGTACAAAAAAAAGTGGTATATTAAATTGTTCAAAAATTAAGTATCAATTTTAAATAAAAAATATTTTAAAATGCTGTTATAAATTTCAAAATAAATATTTTTATGTAAAGTACGAGCATTTTATACATTGAAATCAATATCGATATATGAGAGCTTGTTGATTTCATTCGAAAAGTAAACCACAGTTTATAGAGTCCAAAAACTATAAAAATAGCATGCTACAAGTTGCCCATATTAGTTAAAGGTTTTATTGCTCTACTTTCATTCAATTATTGCATAAATTATCTGGAATCATTTTACAGAATCCAATTTTTATTCAGTTGTATAGTTCTATCTAATAAATTGGTGTAGTACCATTTTTATTTAATGTATGAAGAAGGAATTTTTATTTGTTTTAATATTGGCCGGGAGTAATTCATAAGGTATGTAGAAACCAATTACTGTTTAGTACCAATAACTAAAAGAGAATTATTTTATAATTAGTAAATGTATTTTTTAATTCTCATCTCAAATAGGTCTGACTTTTCTTTTTTTCTTATTTTTTATACTACTATTTGTAGGCAAATTGTTATATTTCTATATATGCGATTCCTTATATATCTTAAAGGTAAATAAGTGTTGATTTTCTCTCAATTTTATTTGCAATATATTAATGTTTAAACTAATAATTAAACTACTTAGCAATCACTTTTAAACATATTATATTATTTAAAATGATATAAACTTTTAAATCAAAGATAACGAAAAATAAATTGGTGGTAAAAATAGATTTCATTTGCTTTCAAAAGTAATATATTTTACAAAGATAAATATACATAAAAGTGAACTACAAATATTTTATATATTTATTTCTAAAACTAATATTTATTTCTGGACAATATAAAATATTTCGAATAAATATTAAATGATAAGTCTTTTTTTATTATAAAAAACACTTTAAAATTTTTATCATTGTTTGATCAAATTGTTTAAAGTTTATCTTCTTTTGATAATAAAGTTTTTTTTACTTCATCATGTCCCACTGAAACTCCCTTTTTTTTATTTCTCCTGTCAAAAAGTAGTTTATCTAAATATGTTACAGGAAATTCAAATGCACATGCAATAAAGAATGCCACAAAATAAGAGGCTGTTGCTGCAACAGAAAATAATGTAAGCATTTGAAATGTTGATGTAAAGTGGAAAGGATGTGGTCTACTGAAGTTGTAAAGTTGAAGGACAATCGGATGCATTAAGTATGTACAAAAAGTTAATTTACTTAAAGGAACAAATGCTTTCCATCCTAATATTTTTTTAACTATCCCACCATTTCCTGTTGAACAGGCAAATATAACCCATCCTAAACTTAAGGAAAACATTGGTCCACCAAATAACGTGTAAAATATTAAATGAAACTTTGTGATTTCGCCTGTTGAGGAATATGGATACATACCAAATACTGAATAAAAACCCATACTTGTTGATAAACACCAACATAGGTAAATTTTCCATCTTTGTGTTTCTAATTTTAATTTATACTTATAAAGATAATATCCTACCACAAGACCAACCATATATGGCCCACATCTTGCATATGGTTTAATATAAACATTTGTCCAGAATTCATCAATCAATCCAACAATTTGAAGCTTTGTTGTCAAAATTGGTCCTGGTGGATATCCTTTGATGAGTGTTATAATTAATCTACAAATTGAAGAAACGATAACTGTCCCAATACACCCAGTGATTCCTAATTTTTCATTGTAATTTATCAGTAACATATAAAGTGGTGAGATAGCATATAATTGAAAGTCATTGGCTAAATACCATGACCATCCCATGCATTGTTCAACATCTTGCAACAGAAAATTATTCATATAGATTAAATTTGTCCACCACGATTTGCGACAATAATTTAGCTCTATTGGTCTCCAAAATGGACCATTGGATAGGTGAGTAAGAACAGTTGTATTTAATATCATTACAACAACATACACCGGTGTTAATCTTATATATCTTCGAAGGTAAAAAACAATCCAAAATGTAAAACGTTTAACATTAATTGTATGTTTACTGATAACATTCCCATCTTTATCTAATTTTGGTGGCATTGTTTTTTTAAAAAATAGGTATGATGTAAGCATACCAGAGAGGAGAAAAAATGAATCAACAGCTAATGGTGCTTGAATAACTATTTGATTATGAAATACTTTAGGAAAATTTTTTAATGTTTGTAAGACATTATCAGCAGTCAATGATGTACAAATGTACCAATATGTATGTCCAAGTATAATCCACATCATTGATAGAACCCTGGCACCATGAAGACAATCAATTTGATCTGTTAACTTATTCTTTGCTAACACATACTTTCCATTACTATAAATTGAGAATGCTAATAAGAGATGTATAAACCAACTATCGATTTGTGGTGTTCCATAAATATTAATTGATGGCTGATAAACATAAATATCATAAAATGTCCCAAATATTATTGTTGCAAGTATAGCTGTTAGAAAATAAACAACAAACATCGATGTTCTATCAGATGTAATGTTATTTTCAGCTTTTTCACTAGAACATGCTACATTAACATTACAAATTAATTTTGAACCTGATAAACCTTGAACTTTTTTATAAAAAAATTGCAATATTGATTTAACATCATACTCTGTACAGGTATCTGGAACACAAATACCAAAATTTAGTAATGGAAGCATTGTAAAACACTCATTATCCCAATCTGACCATTCAGGAGCCTTCGTTACATTTTTAACCTTAGTACATGATTCTGTTGGATCGGGCTGAGCTGTAGATGCCATGTGAGAGAGAGGATTATTTCTATTGTATGGTTGAAATTGTAATTTACAATATTGTCCCTTCCATTTTTGATTTATATTTTTGGTAACGTCAATTTTTCTACATGTATGCCATGATCCTATCCATAAGTTGTTACCAGACATAACTGCTGAAGGTACTTTACCCATTGCATCAACAACTATTATAAAAAATTTTTTAAATAATCATTTAGCAAAAAAATGTAAACAAACCATCAAAAATCCACTCATATTCATCGAAATATTTCGAAACATTTGCTTTACAAATACAATCATTACATGATTTTTTTTCATTAACCATACGAGCATATTGTGTTGTAATATAACCGTAGTAGAAAATATCTGCAACACAGTTGGGTGAAATATCTAAATTTTTAATCGGTTGAAGAAGATCAAGCATCTTTAACATTGAAATTCCATCACCATCTTTAGCGCTCTCTGTTGCATTTAAAAAACCAGCAATAATATCTTTAAAGATATCTAATTCAAGTGATAAGATTGTGTTTGAATCTCTAAACATATTAAATAGAATATTTCCCTCAACCTCCTCATCCTCTATACCCTCTTCCCATTCATGATTATTAAATTCAATTCTTCTCCCAAAACTAGACAATGATAATAAAATTAAGTATAAAAAAATATGAAGAGAGGTAATAAGTTCCATATTAATGTACACTGAATATATTTTTTAAAAAAGTGTGAATAGTGGAAGAAATATGAAAAATGTAACATTAAGCCATGTAATGTGGTATCTCTTGATTGACAGGTGATGGGTAAAAAAAACAAAAAATTATCTACGTTTAGAAGTTAATAAAGTTTAACTAAAAATATATCTATAATCTTACAATCTAAAACCTATTAATTTAAATATTTTTCTAAACCATTCTATTAAATATACATATATACATGCATTCTAAAGTTTTATTATCAATAAAACACATTCATATAAATATAATTACGGGAAGAAATCAAAAAGTCTTGATTAAAAATGTTAAAGTTTTGTAAATATCATTAATAAGATAAGTAAAACTCCTTTATATAATGTATTATACAAAATACCTTTTACCGTTATTTTAAAAAATTTAATTTTTCATTAGGAAATGATAAAAAACATTCTTTAGTATAAATTATTTTAGTTAAAAAGATGGTACATTAATTTGGTTTGTAATTACGTCTTAGAAGAAATAAATAGTTAATTATGAATCATATTCAATGAAGGATGAATTTATAGGTTGTAATTGAAAAGGTAAATTAAAAACAAAAGATAAATAAATTTGATAAATTTCTTTATAACATAAAAATAATATTTGTATTTTATTAACAATTATTTTTTCAAAATAATATTGTTACCTTATCTACGTAGGTAAGAAAGAAATTACTGTAGATAATTATTTTTATTTCTAATAAAAAAACACAATTAAAAAATAAAAATTTTACTATAAATGTATAAAATTATGTCTACTCCTGCAGCAAATAATTTTTATTTATGAATAAAAATTTTACAACTATATAGTAAAATTCCTAGATATTATAAGACAAATAAGTGTGTTTATTTTTTTTGAAGAATGATTAATGTAATAACATCAAAATACGAAAAGTTTAATGATTGGGAATAGATGCGTTGAAGAAGAGAATAGACAAAAGAAGGAAATTATATACAAGAGACTTTTCTACACCTTCATTAGTCAACTGTCCTTGTACAAAATTTTATCAGTAGAAAATTTTTTAAGGTTCACTGGATAAAGATAATTACATTTAAAATACAAAAAAAAAACTTAATTAAATTGTAATTTTATACACATTTGTACACGAAGGATTCATATGGTACGTTTAGTTTGAAAAACCAATTTAAATAAAACGAAAATTATTAATCTTAAAAACATAAAAAGTATTTAAAATCATAAAGATGTAGTACCTTTTGATTATTAAATATAGTGATAGATAAACACATATATGTAGAAGTCTTTAATATATTTATTAAATTAAATTATTATAGTGCCTTATCAATTTATATATATATATACTTAAACTTTTACATATCTTAATTAAAAGTACTCTTTAATATAATTGCACACATCTTTCTGCTTTTTTTAATATTTATTTTTTATCTTCTTATGTAGATATTTATCATTAAGTAAATACCCTTGATATGAAG
Source organism: Strongyloides venezuelensis (assembly GCA_963280985.1). Lineage (NCBI taxonomy): Eukaryota > Metazoa > Nematoda > Chromadorea > Rhabditida > Strongyloididae > Strongyloides > Strongyloides venezuelensis. The sequence continues at coordinate 4,983,783 of CAUJLX010000001.1, read as the reverse complement.
GTAAAAAAATAATATTATATTATCAAAAAATTGATACTCCTTAATTATAATTATTGTCATGGTACCTTGTCATTCTTACCGTTACAACTTCTGTATATTATTATTTTTTATGTTACTTTTTATTTCGTCTAGTCCACTCTCTTTTCTCTTTAAACATTCCTCTTAACAATTAGTCATTTTGATTAATGATAATAAAAAGTTTTACACTTTTCTAACTACAATTTATCATTTAAATATGATAGTAAAAAATAAAATTAATTAGTAAAAATTATAAGTTTATTGTTGTGTTTGTATATTAAATGATTAAAATATACAAGTTTTACTGGAGAACATTCTAAAGCATTTTACAATAAGATAATTGTATATGACTAAAAAACTATCTTACCTAATAAAAATATGAGTTAAATTTAAATAATAAATAAACTCGTTTTCTGTTTTATTAAAGAATATAATATTTGAAATATTAGATATCGGATATAATACAAAAATTAAACATCAAAAATTATGTAAAATAATAGTAAGTTAACTAATAGAAGAAAATGTTAACTGAATTTGTTATTTCTTAAAAACAGTACTAATTATAAAGTTAAAATTGCTAAATATGTGTTTCTAAATTAAGCGTTTAGAGTCTAATCCAAATGTTATGAGATTATTTAATAATAAGATGCCAGATTTAAAAGTATCCGAATTGGTAACACATTTCTCTTTCATATAAGGTTCTATATCATCGAAAAATGCATATATGTTGGTGAAAAAGTCGTTGAAGTTAAATTTAATATCCCAAAGTATTCAACTCCTGTACAAAATCAACTTTATATCAAAAACTTAACAATTATTCAAAAAAATGGTCATTAAAGAACAGATTTCCATACATGTTAAGCAGTAAAAACTTAAAAATAGGTAAAATATATACAGTCTTACCGTTTTCACGATTAATGACTTTTAGATGCTTGAAAAGATTATAAAAATCAAAAGTAAATAATAGCTAAAAAAGAAAATTTTTTAGGCCACTACTGGCTTAGATTGAAATAAATTTCATGAATCAAAATAGCATTCATTTTATTTAATATGTCTTTAATGACAAGAAAATATTAGTTTATGTTTCCCACTTTTAAAAAAAAATTACATCTTTTAAATTGAGTAAATCTTTTGAAATTACATTCGAATGACACGTAATCTCTAAGAAATTTATTCCTCAAAAAATCACCTAAACATTTCAACTAATGGTATTAAATTAGATATTCTTGTTGAACACGAAAGATGAAGAAGAGTTTAATATCTAAGAGCACATAACATGTTCCTAAAAACTAAATTTTTATTAACAGCCATTATATCCTTTTATTGTTACTTCTCATCTCAGATGAGTTAAGTGAATAATTTAAATATTAAAAATTTATTTTATTTCAGAATTTATTAAACCGATAATAAATAATATTTTTATTAGCTTAATTTGATTCGAATTTATCATTAATTCTCTAAGTAGTTTTAGATACAGTGTACTCAAGTTCTTACTCACATAATATAGTGTTTTGAGAATCAGTCTCCATCATATATTTTTTTAAATAATAATAATTTTCAAAATAGTGATAACAAAAAAATTAAGATGATAGATAGAATTAATTTTTGTCTCACAAAATATATTTACAGCAACAACTGCATATTTAAAAATCAACAGACATTTAAAAATTGCCTTATTAATGCGCACATTGTTTTTGAAAAATTTAATAAATTTAAAGGAAATAATCTCTTAAGAATAATCTTTTTACCACTAATATAGCACAAACTTTAAGACATTATTAAAAAAGAATTTTTATATAATTTATTATCATTAATATTTTTCTAAAGAATATTTGATTTTAGTAACAATACATTAAGTATTTTATCAATTAACTTTAACTAAAAAAAAATATCATAACTAATTTTCTTTATCTTATCATTTGGACCCCTTCTATATCTCATAAAATAATAAAACAGTGATAGGTATGAGTAAAAATAAAAATATATAAAATAATAATCAGGTTTTTTAAAAACTTGACCTGTTATAAAAAAATTATTTACAAAGAATCAATTATTGCGTTTTTGAAACATTGCTTAATATCGTTGAGAACACTCCAACAGGGTAAGTATGTTACATCAGCCTATAATAAAGAGAATTATTTTAATAAATATCAATTAACTACATACCTGGAAATTGGTATCTGGAGTCATCTTACAAAATGCTAAACATTTCTCTCCTGCTGTTGTTCTAGTAACATTCATCTTCCTACAACAATCGGTATGATCACCATCTTGTGCAGCACATGAAAATAAATCTCTTCCATAGGATTGTGGACATGGATCAGAACCAAGGAACATTTGGGTTAGTATTTTTTTATTAATAATATCAAAGTTACACCTAGATTCACATTTTTGAGAAACATTCTTTCTATGACAACACTTCAAGAAGACATCATTAACAGCAGTTGATGTTCCCTTGCTTGGTGAGAGATGTGACGATACTTTTTTTTCTTCCTCAATAATCTTAACAGAAGGTTGTTTTTCTCTGACATGCCCTTGAGGTGTCGTTGTCCTTATGATACTTTTTTCCTCAAAACCACTAGAGGGTTGAACTATTGATGATATATCATCGTGTGATTTAAAGTTCGTTGACATATAATTTTTTAACTTTAGACTCAGGGGCAACACGCACTTTTTGAATGTACTCACTTTCAGGTAAAAATTTTTCTGGTGGTGGAGGGGGAGCATCAGGTAAAGAAAATGATCCTTCTTGTGTATAAGTTGGTGACTGAAATTGTGGTGATGATATTTTTTCAACGACCTTTACAATTTTATTAGATCTATATGTTGGTGCAGAAATTTTTGGAATATTTTGGGAATATTGTGGTTGTACCTGTTGTTGTTGGTATATTCTATCCCTTACAACGCCCTCTGAGGATACTTGAACAGGTGAGGTATTATGAAGATTGGCATTTACATTTGGATTGATGTATTGTTGTTGTTGAGATGGTTGTAAGTTGTATTGTATTAATTGTGGTATAGGAGATTGTTTCATGATTCCATATGACTGTTGTTGCTGTTGCCGTTGAGTAGGATATTGCTGTGGGTATTGTGGTTGTTGAGGGAATTGTTGTTGTGGAGGTTGATATATCTGTGGTTGGTATTGTGGTTGATATTGTGGTAAATTTTTAACAATTTGCCTTGGTTGATAATTTTGTATTGATGGCATCATAGATTGTTGCTGTAAAATTCTATCATACTGTCGAATACCGGAATTAGGATATGTATTTTGATAAATTACTTGTGATTGACGTTGATTTTTACTATTAAAAGGATATTGTTGGGGTTGGTTAATTGTTTGCGGGAATTGTTGAAGGGACTGGTGTTGTTGAGTGGGTTGTTGATAATACTGTTGTTGTGCATATTGTGGAAAATATTGACCAGTGATCAGTGTTGATACTAAAAAATGCATTTTAGTGTAAAAAATATTACAATAAGTTTTTTTTAACTTACTTAAAAGAATAAATAACAATGGACAGGCCATTGGAAAGAAGAGAGAAAACTTTGTATAAAATAAAATTAGTAAATAAAAGTTTAATAATTAGACGTACTATATATATATATATAGATAATATATAACAAAAATATACGACAAAAATTATTGTAGTATAAAATAGAAGATATAATATGGTACGATTTAAAATTTATGTGTGAGGTTAGATTTTTGAAGGATAAATGCTGCTCCAAGGTGTATTTTGGCGAAATAAACTCTTTTAACACAACTCTTGTTTGAAGTGTGGAAGTCGTTGTGTTTCAACCCAGATCAGTATGTATCGAGGAACAGCACTTGTTAAATGCCTGTGGGCAAGGCTGATAAGATATATGAATTTATAAAAGAAAAATGTTTCTATATCATTAGTATAGTTAGCCTAGGCGGTCACTTTATGCAGAAGTTTGTGAATTTTTATAATGGGAAGCGTATGATGGTGTTTGCTACGGTTAATTATAAGAATATGTATATATTCCTTATACTGCGCAACTCATCCTTCTTAATCTTTATGTAAGGAACTCGTTTGATAAACGATTAGGTTTATTTATCCTTATTCTACAATCAACTAAAGATATAAATTATAATATCTTAGTCTGACATTGTCTTTGGTTTACATATAATTGTAATCGAATTAAATATCATTTATCTTATCCTTACAAAGCATCTATTATTTGTATCTATAATTTTTTAATCTTTGTAACACCTGAATCTTCTTGAAATAAATATGGAACGAAAAAAGAAAAAGAAAAATTTAATTGCAAAAATAAAATCATAAATTTTTTTTCTATTACAATATCATAAAAAAATAAATAAATGGATGGAAAAGAACATCGTTTTTGTAATCATTACATTTTTTCAATTGTTAAAAAAAACGCATTAAATTTTATAAGAATTAATTCACCATCATAACTTTTAACAATAATCCTATTTTTTTATGTCAAAGGCATTATACAATAAATAAAAAAGGGAAATTTAACGATTTAAGAAAAGGTAATTAATTACCCTAAAAAGGATCTATATCAAGTTTGAAATTTCATTTTTCTTGTCAATTGTTGTCAAAATATATACAGGTTTCAAGAATTGAAACATACTCTTTTTTATAAATACACAAAAGGTTATGTAAAATTACAGTTATAGAAAGAAATGGTAGAAAATCAACGACACCTTATTTTGATAATAATCCTTTATGACGTGAAATATTTTAACAATTTTTATAAAAAGTTGCTCGTCTAATGCAAATAATTATTTATAGTTCATATCATGTCTAATATGATTTATAAAGATTTTTAATTATATAAATATTCTTATCCAGTGAGACTATCTTTAAACTTCTTTTTATTAATTATTATATGTATATTTTTTTAAGTATTTAATAGTATCTACTATAACAGTCACTTCTTTTTTCTGTTGTTATTTTTTTACCTTCAAAACATTTGAAATATTAAATGCCTGTGGCTTGGTACATGGAATTAATTATTTTTAACAGGAAAATTTAAATTTAGTATAAAGGTATAAAAAAGAGCCATTTTTCATGTGATATTTTTTGTTTTATTTATACCTATAGTTTGTATTAATAGGACAAAAAGAATAAAATCAGGTTTTAATTTGAATTGAGAATTATTTAAAACAAAGTTAAAATGAAACAATAATTTTCCTTGATTTTGAGCTATAATTCATTTAATTGGAATTTAAAAAGATAATGTGAAAAGACCAGTTAACTACAGATTGCTACAAATTTTACCAAACAATAAATTCATTTGTAAAATACCAAGTATTCGTTATTAAAAATTCTAAATAAAGTATCATGAAAGATATCATGTATCCTATTGTAGTCATAAAAAATTTCCAATGAAACGTGCATTATTTTTGAAATTCAATTAACCATAACTTATTGTATCAAAAACAATCTTTTTTTTAAACCTTCTTATTTTTCTTGGTTTAATGTGTGTTGTATGGTAATGTTAATGTACAAAAAATTAGATAACATTTAGAATTGTATTTCTCTTTTTAATACCATTTATTCAAAAAATTAATTTTTCTCTACCATTTCATGTTTGTTTATACAATTAAAAAGACATATAGTTGCAAAAGTTTATTTTTAAATATCATTTTTAACCTCATAAAAAATGTGTTGATGTTATTTAAACTTCGAATAAAATATTATGTTCAAAAAAATAATGATTTCTGAAAAATTATTAAATTTTATAAATAAACAATGGATGTTTGTGATTAAATTATTAAAGAACTTTTATCTTCTATAAGAAGTATTATATAACAAAAGGAATATGTATGTAATATTTTAAAAGGAAGAATATTTTAGAAATGTATGATGAATAACAAGCTTTATCCTTATAAATAATACATATCCGATCATCATCTAAACCACTTTTCTTCAATTAATACTTTGTTATATATTATTTTAAGAACTGGAATTCGTTGTCACATTTGCCAGAGTATATTTTGTCATCAAACAATTGTAAATATATATTAGCTACTAATAGTTAGGGATTTTTATGTTATAAAAATATTTAAACATTTTACAAATCAAAAAGAAGTATATAATAAAAATAAATTATTTGTTTTATTGAGGAGAGAATTGATGACAACTGATTAGTAAAAAAGTAAGAAATCTAATAAGTTGATAGAGGTGTTTCAATAGAGTGAGACTACTAAATGAAATAAATTAAATAAATTTACTATATTTAAAAATTTTATCACCTCTTTGACAATACCAATATTTGTGTTTTGGTTAAATGTTCTAAATCACTAGACATACTGGAGACAAAGTAAATTTCATAATTTTATCATTTCTATAAATTAGTAGGAAATATAATAATTGCTAATTAGTGTATTTTATAAATTATCTTTATAAAAGTTAATAAAAAATTTACTTTTTCATTTTATTAACTTTAAATGTATATATTATATCAATTTATAAAAATCATTTTCTATTATGTATTACTTTTTCTAAACATTACAAATAAAACATTTGGTTTAAAATTATTAGCAGTCGAAATGATATTTTAAAAAATACCTCTATGCAATTTTACCAATACTATTTTTTTACAATGTTTTTAAAAATGAAGCTTTTATAAAATTGAATATAGTTGTTATTATTTATTTTAGATAATGTCTATTGAAAAGATTAATCTTTAAACTTTCTTTAATATTATTTTAACTACCAATAATTGTTTATAGGTAAATTTTTGATTAACAATAGGAACATTAATATTTCTCTTTTTAATTATTTTAAAACCAAACTTTTAAATTTATTGATGATTAAAATGACAAATTTTTCACCCATAATATGTAAAATTTTTTTAGTAAATGACGATTAGTATAAAAATATTCTCTACATAAAGATAGTTTTATATATGCAAAATTTCTTTTGAAACTCTCTAAAATTTTATCTTTAATTACTAAAAATAAGGATTATATTGTATCAATATTTATATAAATTCAAAAATACATGAAATTGATTTTATTTTTTGTAATTATACTATTTGGTAAGTAAAAAATGCAAATATTTTTTATATCGTTATTATTTTTAAACTAAATTACTATAATAAAAATATGAATTTTTACGTACAATTCAAATAATTATATGTAGTAAGTTATAACAGATATTTCTATAAAAATCTCATGACTGCAACAATTTTGATTGTTATTTGTCAATTCAAAAATAAGGAGTTGATTGAAAAACCAGTTTAAATTATAATTTTCTTTTTACTATATAATTTTAAATTATCGGAAAAGCTATATTTACTATATGATTAATAAGAACCAAGTATTAACATTTCATATATATATATGTAATGTAAAAGTAGACAAAAAGAGATAATAAGATATAATATATATAGATCCTAAGGTATAAGAAACAGAAAAATTTTAATTAGCCTGTTATTAAAAACTTATTACCTCTATATAACTCACTATCATCATCTTATTTTTAATCAAAAATCATATGGAAAATTTTCTATCTGTTTAACGATCTCAATGCCAGATGTTGTTAATTTTTAACCCAAAAGACATTCACTCTTCTCCTACGTGATTTTATTAATTGAAAACATTTTTATGCACTTACATTTAAATATAGCATTTCCATAATTACACAAATGTTATTACATTGAAATTAAAAATTGACATCTATATATAGATATCTTCCAACTCATACCATTTTCTAAACTACTTATCCATTTTTTAAACTATAATTTATATTATTATTTATTAGCTTAAATTATATTTTGATTATATACCATAATGTTTTAAAATATTTAAAGATACTTTTTTGTACTAAAGATCCAAATAAATATAAAATAGAAAAAAAATGGGATCTTTCGGTTTACGTTCTGCATACGGATCGTTTGGTAGATCCACAAGAATGATATTTTTTACATCAAATTTACTTTCAATCATTTTTTTAATTGTAACTTTAACTTTTGGTATATGGATGATTATAACATACTCAGCATACTCTGAACTTTTAGCTCCATCATTGTATGTTGATGTTGCATGGATCATGATTATTGTTTCCCTACTTGGCTTGGGAAATTCATTTTTTGGTTATTGGTGCATTATAAAGGAAGTTCGTTGTTTTTCATATACAGTAAGTTTTATAAAACAAAAAAAGAATAATAATTTTGTTTTTGAAGTATTGTGTAGCTAGTATTGTAATATCAACAATGTTATTTATTGGTGGAATGATGGGACATGTTTTTGTATACAAGTTATATAATCAAGTTCCGTTAAGTTTAAAGATGTTAACATCGTTAAGAGAATTATATGGTATGCCTGGTGAGGAAAGTATTACTAATTCTTGGGATGAGTTACAAAAAAATTTCGAATGTTGTGGAGTTGATGAGAAGGACAATTGGAGAGTTTGGAAAACATCTAAATGGCACATGCATTATAAGACAAATACCGAAAAACCTAGGATTCCTGATTCATGGTAGTAACATATGTCAAGTATTATTAATTTATCATATTTTTTTAGTTGTAAACCAGGAATGCTTCAACATTGCAGAGGGCAATTTTTAACACAAGAGCATTTATATGAACAAACATGTCATTCCCTTTTAAATAATAGCTTAGGGAGAAGTTACACGAGTTGCTGGTTATATATCAATTGGAGCTAGTATTGTTATAGTAAGTTGGAATATAATAATTCTAATAATATCTTTTGTTTTAGCTTGTACCTGTAATATTTGCTTTCTTATATACAAGACTTATCCGCAAATAACTTTTTCTTATCTTCAACTCTTGTGAACAGTTGTGGTAAACGACAAATTTTTACCTTTTTAGTTTTTAAATATATAATCGGGTGCCAATTATGAAGAGGATCAAAGCAAGTATATACTTATATTTTTTTAAAAATTTAAAGAAAGAAATAATTAATTTTTATAAAATTTTATATGATTATTTGTATAAAAATATACACACTATAATATATATTTAATCTACATTTTTATCAAGCAATATTATACTAAATTTTTTAATGACAATATTGAAAATAAAATAAAGATATTTTTTATTAAAAATAATATAAAATATATATATAATAAATTTTTTATCTTTGAAGAGATCACTAAAATCTCAATAAAAAGAATATTGATTTATTTTTCATGATAAACATAGATAAAAAATTATTTACTTGTACACATTAGTAAATATATATAATTTATTATTACTAATAATTGTATCCTTAACGTATACAATTACTTAGTTGTTTTTTTTATTAATTAAATAAGTGTTATCCATAACTAGTTAATATATCTATTCTTCTACTATAGTACAATATACATTTTTCTTCATACTTTTTTATCTATGCTTACACATTAAAAAAAATCAATGGTGTCATAAATTCCATGATCAAGAGAATTTGCGATTCTTTGTACAGTTATAATTATGTAAGTTTCTAGGTTAGATTTTTTTGACTCCACTTTATGTTTATAAAATTATGTACTGATTTTTTTTGGAATACTCTTTTTTTTCATTAGTATAGTGACTGCATTAGATTGATAAATAAGCCTATTGCCTGCCATTGGAGGATTGGGTACGAAATTTAAAAAATATATCAACAAATAGATTATTTTTATATTGTTCCTCCATAAACGTATTAATAAAGGTATCTATAGTCATTTCTTCTGCAAGAGTATTTATAATTGTATCCCTTTTACTAAATTTTGATAATTGTTGCGTTGATTGTGGTAAGTTTTTATTCATTGACACTTCGAGTCTAGGTCTTTTATTTAGTAGAGAATTTGAAGAATTTTCAGGAGATGGTGGAACATTTAGTGTAACCTGTTTATATTCACTCCAGTATAAATCAATGTTATCATCACCCAGTTTTATTGATGAGACTCCTTGTTTTTCAAAAAGTTCTGAGATTCTATTCAAAGCCCACTTTTTAAATTCTTTAACTTTAAAATTAGGAGATACCTTAAGGTACAAAGGAACGCGTACAATCTCTCCTAGACGATCAAAACAATTAATAATATTAATATCTGGATTTAACCGAACATTTAACATTCTCCACGAACGAGTAGTTGATTCATATGATGAGCATAATAAATCTTCCTTCCTCAAATATGGAATAACGAGAGAATTATTGTTGGTTAAGGAATTTGTTAAATTATAAATTGATTTGCCATTTTTGTTTATGTTACAAAAATTATTCAAACTACTACTGTTAAATGTATTATTGACGACCGGACGTGATTCTACTTCATTATTTGCTTTGACGACACAATTATCATCTTGTAAATATCCTTGCTTCACCAGTGAACGATCATTATTGTAATCTCCCTTGAAAGACAAAAAATTTAATCTACTTGGAATTTTTTTACTATTTGACATATGTTGTTTATCTCTTTCATACAAATTACACCTTTTCATATTACAATTATTATCCATAACTTCATCAATAGGATAGATAGATCTCCTTTCTGGACATTGATTTTCAATCATCTCAACAATAATATCAAATGTTTTATCTTGAACTAATTTTATTTTATTATCAAAAAGTACATGACACTTTTGACATTTATAATTATCTTTATTTCTAAATTTTGCTTTTGAAATACAAGTTGAACAATATCGCGCCAGACATTTCTAAACAATAAAAGAAAATTAAAAATATTAAATAAATAATAAAATTTATATATAACATACTTGACAAATAAGAGTTTTTTTGATAGGTTTGGTACAAATACCACATCCAATAAGTGGTTCAAATAACTGCCTTGGAATAGAAGAAAAATCTATTGGTTGAGGTGTTAGGCGTTGCCTATGAACAACCTCATCTAACTCTTTTTCTATTCGCATTTGATCCAAAATGGGAAGTTCTTTTGGAGTACTTTTAGCATCACTCATAGACGCTCCAAAATGCTAAAAAAATATATTGCATAAATTTCAAAATTTTTGTTTGGAATGTAATAACTCGTGTATGTAGTATGTTGTTATCGATGTATAGCGAAAAAGTGCAAGTCTCTATGATAAGAGATAAAATTACAAAATGTCCTGGGTGGAATGATATAGTTCCTCAATATTAAAAATTTTGACAACAATAAGAGTCTATTTCCTTTTACTGTAATATTACATATAAATATTATATTTTAAAATATTGGGAGAAAAAATATTGTACATGAAGGAATAAGAAGTTACCTCTCTCTATCAAGATATCTTAAATAATTTTAGGAGTACTAAAAAGCTTCTCTATGGTAGGAACGAGTAATTAATGAACACTAAAAATTTTTATTTAAATTTTTACATCAAGGTTACAATATTCGTTCTATTATAAAATGTTTTCATATCTACACATATTATATGTAAAATAGCATGAATTAATAATACACAATGTAAATTTGTTTCTATACGAAAAATTCAATACGGAGAAAATGTACAAAAATCTTTTTTTACATTCAAAAAATATAAAACTATTTAATTAAAAAGGTGTGGCCTAGTTATATTATTAAATATTACGTATAATAAAGTATTTAAAAACACGTATATTTTTTTTTAAATTATTTAAATATATTAATTTTTTTAAATAAATCTACAATGACACTTTATAATATATATTATTAGTTCTGTTATAAAAATAATACATTTAAAAAAATAAAAAAAGAGGTTGTTTTTGGTAAACATATTTATATTATAAGAGGCACAATAAAATATATGTGCTGTCTAATCAATTTTACCATTTCATTGATCAAATTTTATGTAGAAAGAAGGTTAGTGATAACCTTTCAGTTGTCAAAGGTCTTTGAAAGATTGAGTCCATAAAGACACTGTATTTGTTAAAGAAATATATATTTGATATATATATATATATTTGTTAGAGTGTTATAGAGACACATAGTATATGTTAGTGAAATAAAATCATTTTACTAGAACAGGTGAATCACACATAAATATAATTTCAATAAAGAAGAAAGATAAAATAATTACTCATATATTTTAACGTCTTACATCTTTTTGTACTAATGATTACCAGATTTCTAAACAAAATAGTGGACGATATCCCAAGTTATGTCAATGTGTATTTCCAAGTGATATGCAGTTGCCCTACACTAACATTAAGATTACTTGATATGTATATATGCGTAAATACAAACTTTTAAAATTGATGAGTATCATTAAATTTGATTTCTCTATAACTCTTTCCATAAGATAATAAGTTAAAAATTAAAAAAATAATTCTATAACTTTTTATATAAGGTTATTATTTACTTAATATATAAAATATATAGATATATAAATATATTTTTATCAATTGTATCATTCATTTATTAGTAATAACTATTATCATACAATTGATAATAATTTACATTACCACTTATGCACATAATATGATTGTAGAATAAAGACAATTTCCTTTTTAGGGTTATGCTTCAACAATCAAAATAACAAATAATATAACAATTTTATGCTAATATGTTGCTTCATCCTTTGCACCTTCTAATAATATTATATTATTACACAATTCAAATAATAGGTATACGTGTAACTGGTAAATGGACACCTACAAAGGAACCACTTAAATTTATCGCAAAATTTGGTTTTCAACAACTTGATCCATTAGATATACCTAATTCAATGGGCTTTGTTTATGGAAATATAACAACAAGAGAATTAAATGAAAATATAAATAATGAATATTTATTAACTATTGTACCGGAAACAAAAATATATTCATTTCTTAATATAAAGAATTCTAAAGTAGATGACACATTTTGTTCAAATCTTTTAAAAGATATTAGTAATATTGCTTTTGATTCCAGATGTTTTACTAATGGTAGTAGAGGGGATATCTTTAGATGGGTACCGTGTCCAAAAAATAAATTATGTATTGATGAGGATGATCCAAAAAAGGTATTACCTAATCATCAAATGACATTCAGAATTCGAGAACCTGTAACACCTGAATTTTGGTATGTCTTAGGCTTATCATGCCATCTTAATGAAAAGTGTAAATGGATTCAGTCAACAAATAAAAAATTTATTGATATTAAATATGATATTTGGCTAACCAATGGTAATCCTAATTTGAGATGGAGTAATATATTTAGATTGCAATTATCATTTGATGAGCAAAGGCTTGAAGATATATATGGAATTTCATTGTTTATTTATATAATACTTTTTGTCATCCAAAAACAATCATTGGAAAATAAGGGTAGATTGAATAAAGCATGTACTTACTATAAAATTCTATATAATAGTATTATATGTCATTTAATAAGTTTTTTTCTATCAACTCTTAACATATCATCAATTGCCTGGAGCGGCAATAGTATCGAAATCGCAAATTTTTTAAGTAAAATATTTCAAATTATCGCTATTTCATATATCTCATTGTTTATGGTTAAATTTGCTCAAGAATGGAGAATACACATTAGTAAACCTAAAGGTCTATCGCTTATTACAAGGAAAATATGGTTAATATTAACGGGAATCAGTGTAACTCTTTATTTTATTAAATATGTAAGTGTAGGATTGGAAAAAATGAAAATCTTTAATATAAATATTTATTTCAGTTTTTATTTACAACTAACATTTATACACCTGGAGAATTTGAGACATACCCCGATTGTGGGCTAATCTTAATACGTTGTTTCTATACGGTTTGGTTTTTATATGAAATAAGATTTTATATTGATAGTGTAACCGAATTAAATCAAGCCTCTTTCCTAGCACATTTTGGAGCATCAACATTAGTATGGTTTGTTTATTATCCCATTTTTGGAGTATTTTCGCATCTCATTTCTGAATTCTGGCGTTCAAAAATCGTTATAGGTATTACAACATTTGCTGATACAGTTTGCGTAGGATGTTTGGTGAATTTTCTTTATCAAAACAATTCACCAGAAAGAATATTTCAAGCATCATTACCAATAGATATAATGTTATCACAAAGAACGGATTCATTGGATTCAGCAGAAAAAATATTACTAGATGATTATAAAGAGGATAATGATGAAGAGGGTATAATTTAGTTTGTGTGTCATATGATTTCTTAATTCTATTTTAATCTATCAAAATTTTACGATATTTATATGAAAGTAAAAATTATTACATTCAACAAATCTTTTATCAATTATTCTTAACCTTGTTGTAGCTTGACATTGTCCAATAAGATCACTCATTGTAAATGTAGCATTTTGTAGTGTTATCATTAAATCTTCCTCACAATATTTATACCAAATTTCCATGAGTGCAATAAAAGCCTGAACTGTAAATCGTGGGCGATTAATCATCAAAAATTGTAATTTAAATAACTTTGTTTTCTCCGCATTATCAATAATTTCAAAAAGAAATTTATCAGTAACACCCAATTGGAGATATGACGTTGTATTAATAATACGAAGGTTCAATAATCTTTGAATAGATGGTATAAACATATCGTCAACCATAAATTCATTTGGAGAACATTCCTCAAAACCGATATCATTGATGTATTGTTGATTAAGGGTAAAAAATTTTTTTAACTCAACTATAGCATCAATACAAAAGTCACAATAGAGACAGTAAAATTGAGATGGTTGAAGGGATAAACAATTAAGAAGTCTCATGATAATTTTACTCTCTGATTTAATCATACCCCTAATAAATAATGAATTAACTTTAATATGCTTCATGTTGTTTTCCAATTCTCTTAACGATTGTATAGTAAATTTTTTAGGATCTCTCTGTGTATCTAATGAAAAAATTATTATTTGCCCTTCATCAAGGTTTATTTTAACTTGATCGAATTGGAATTTATCAAATTGTTCCGAGTACGTTTTAACTACATTTCTCCACATTTTTGATACTTTAGCCACTTTCATAAGTTCATTAACATCCATAAAGGTAAATATTTTTCTCAAAATAAATGCATTTTGCAGTGGTGGAGCATTTCTATTTTTGTCAACATATTTGTCTTGTCGGGTGGGTACCTCATTATACTTTATTGTCTTAAATAATTTCCATAATGGTACATATACATTACAAAATGTCAAAAGGTAGCTACATACTTTGGAGAGCAATGAGTAACTAAAAAATAAAGATATGGGTTAGAAAAAATTTATTATATTCTTACATATAACTTATAAGACTAAAAAAATAACCTCTTTTCTTATTTTGTAAGATAGCGAAATCGTCATTTTCTTTTGTCATTTCCTCCAAATTAGTATCATCCTCAATTAGTAATCTTCCTGAATCATATGCTTTAAAGTGTGTACCAATGGTACGACGATTGCGAAGGCCATGAGCTGCAACTGTTACACTTATCATATCCTCTTAAATAAAAATAAATGAATAAATATAACCTTTTAAATTAAAAAATAAAGAAATAAATAATAAGTATTTCTTCTCTGTTTATTTTAGCTAAACCATAAATATATATGGATGATGTAATCGATGATGAGTTAACGTCTATTTCTTTCTCACCACATTCTTTTTCTTTTACTAAAAGTGCCATAGTTACTACATATTTGTTAAAACTACGGTTACTAAAATATATTCTTTTACGAATTTCCTTCTTTTTTGTTTTCAACATTGTTAATAATAAAAACATATATATTAGGTTTTTTGAAATTAAATGTTTATGATTAAACAAAAATAATAAAAAAAATTCAAAAATGACGTTAACAATAAATATGCTTATTGAGATAAGAGGTGTTGGATTCGATTCATTGTTTCTAACATAATAGGAACTTTCTAACTCTATCATAAATGAAAATAGGCGCCTGGAATTTTAAAATACCAATATTGTATATTTTACATCATTTCAATTGGTGACAGTCTTTTTTTCTAACTGTACTTACATGTTTTTGTATATAAGATGGTATGCTTGTGAAAGGTCTAACAATAAAATGGATAATGTAAAGTTTCATATGTCACTTTATATCCTACGAAAAACTATAAATAAACTAATATCCTTAGTTTTCTACTGTAATAGAAAAAGCTCCCAAAGTGTTCAACTATAATAAAAACAAGTTGATGATGTAAACAGAGTTCAGTTCGCTCTAAAAGATAATATAAAATTATATGAATATGAAAACATACAACTAAATTATTGGATTATGACATATTTTCTGTCGTTCGTTTTTACATAAATATCAAAATGCTATAATTTTAATAAGAAATTTAGTTAATTTGTAATATATTTTTCATCATTATCTACAAATCGTCTTCATTTAGCAGGCACCATATCGGTTTCCTATGTGAATAACTTACAAATCCTTTTGAAAAAAATGTTTCAAAAACATTATTTATTTCTTCAACTTTATTAAAACTTCTTCCATTCAAAAAGTTATGTAGAGACAAAAATAGCTAGTACTTAGATGTAGACACACCTAGAGAGAATGTTAGATGAAGGAGAACTACATAACTTAGCTTATCAAGTGTTCAATGTCATGTGTAGTTATATTAAAGAACAACTTTTGCTTGATTTCTAAATTTTGTAATTTTCTTTAAATTTTCTTGTCTAAGTCTAGTAACATATTGCACAGGAAATCATAAAAAACATTTTTTATGTGGAAGAATTTCAAAAAACTTTATTAAAACCAGAAACCATAAAAATGGATGCTTCATCTTCAAGATTCATTTATTTATTCATATAATTTGAGAACTGTTTTTGTACTTTTCTAACATCTACTATACCTCCTTCCAACGGCCTACAGTAATTTATAGTAGCTTAAGCTGTATCATCTTTTAGTTGAAGCTCATAGAAAATATAATGCCAAAGACTACCCTTCTACGTTACATCCCCGTTTTAACCAAAGAAAATATAATACAAATTATAAGACAAATTATGATTATGCAAATTATAAAGTGAAGTGGTACTATTTAATTATTATATTAGGTTGTCCCACATGAAATGAGCCATTTTATATACGCAGCACTTTAAACTGAAGTTATTAACTAACTAGTAATGATAAAATGATGTCAAGCATCTCGTTTGATTCGTCTTAATCTCCTCTACAAAATGACATAAAAATCATAAAAAAAAACCAAATTACCATCTTTTTTTTTACAATTTATTAAAATGCCTTCTATCAATGAAATTCGTATTATTTTCCCATATGAGTTCAAAAGAAGGACAATTGTTTCAAAAACAGCACGAAATATTAATAAAGCTTTTGGAGAGAATCTTGTTAGCCGTGCGACTGCAAAAAGATGGTTAAAGAAATTCAAAGAAGGAGATGAAAGCTTTGAGAATGAGGAGCGTGGGAGACCGGATTCAGTGGTTGATAACGAGGAGCTGAAGCGCGTAGTTGAAGTCAATCCACGTCAAACGGTTAGAGAAATTGCTGGGGAATTAGAAGTTTCAAAATCTAGCGTTTCTCGTCATTTGCAGCAAATTGAAAAAACGAAAAAACTAGATCAATAGATACCCCATGAACTGACCGAAAAACAAAAAATGTGTCGTCTTGAAACTTGTTCTTCTCTTCTTTTGAGGAACAAAAATGACCCGTTTTTGAACAGGAACGTGACCTGTGATGAAAAGTGAATTCTCTACGACAACAGGAAACGTAATGCCAGTGGTTAGATAAGAATGAAGATCTAAAACAGTTTCCAAAACCTCAGTTAACGGCAAAGAAAGTATTGGTTACTGTTTCGTGGTCTTGTGAGAGACTTCTTCACTATGAATTTCTGAAACATAGTGAAACAATCAATTTTGAACTCTACTGTCAATTATTGGATAAAGTTCACCAGAAATTGTTCCAAAAAAGACCATCTTTAATCAATATAAAGGGGGCCAATTCTTCTTCATGACAATGCGCGCCCACATATTTCAAAAATCACACTTCAGAAGTTGAACGAATTAAAATATGAAACTTTTCCTCACCCTCCTTATTCTCCTGATCTTACTCCAACTGACTTTTATTTTTTCAAGCAATTGGACCAATTTCTGAAGGAGAAAGTCTTCAAAAACGAAGAGGCTTTAAAATCTACCTTTGAAGACTTTATCGATTCCAGGGATGACAGTTTTTGTTCTAATGGAATAAATAAGTCACCATTGCGTTGGCAACATTGTATAGAATCCAATGGCTCTTATTTTAAATAAAAATCTTTATTTGTCTTCGAGTTATGCGCGTTAAAACTGTTTTAGTATAAGTGGCTCATTTCATATGGGACAACCTAATAATAACCTAATTTTTCAACAATTTTCATCATATTTTTTAATGATGTAAAGTAACAGTGAAAAAAAGACAGAACTTTTGCTAATTTAAATAATATTAATATTAAAAAAAAATAATAAATTTATTTTAATAATTAAGACAAAAACATTTCCTTTTTCATATGGATATATTTATCCAACCATAAAGCAAAAAAAATTATATACAAAAATATACAATATTATACATAAAAAGGTTTCAAATTTTATCAACACAAATTTCAAAAAAATAATAATAACAAGGATGATATAATTGTTTTTTAAGCACTTATAGAATTTGTACCTTCTATAGGCTCATGAATAGAGGTTAACGTCGTTGGAGGAGCATAGTTAGAACCACTTTCATGATTGCAATTGCGAGCGATTGTAGCCGTAGTTGGAGAAGATATGTTTGAGGATCCAGGATTTAAATGACTTTCCTCATTACTATATGTACTATTTTGAACATCTCTCCTCATACTCGTTAATGACGGATCCGTGATTGTTGGATTCATTTTATAATAATAACACATATCACAAATACGTACTTTTTTATCATAACCAAGTTCTGGTAAAGCTAATCTACTTGATGAACAGTAAGAACAAAATATTCTACCACAGTTTCTACAGTGATGTTTTCTTCTTATAATAGTAAATGGAGCATTGCATGATGTACATTGGTCACACTCTTCATCAGGAACCCAACGAACTCCTTAAAAAATATTATTATATTAAAAACTAGTTTAATTAAAAAAGAATACTTACCAACAATAAAACTTGGTAAAGGAAGAGTTTCTTCCTGTACCTCAATTCCTGTTTCCTCTTCATTTTCAGGTACTCGAGCAGTTTTTCCATTCACTTCATAAACAGGAACAATTTCATTAGGCTGTAAGACCATTTTTAAAAGTTTTCTCACATCTTGAGAATAATTAGTTTGTAATTGATCAGCAACACCTGCTATACATATGAATAATCTATGAATCAACTCATTCCTATCTTTGTACATTCTTCTTGATTTTTTTTGAATTGATTTTTCATATCTCATATAAACTTCAGTTAAGTTCATATTTTGAAAGGCCTCGAGAAGTCTTAAGTCATCAGCTGCATCATGTTCAATCTCCACACGACAATCAATAGCATCTTGAAGAGAAATAGAAACAATTTTTGATTCAGGATCATTATCCGATGCATTGGAATCTTTTTTTAGCATCTTTCCATCACTAGTAGTATCATTTGGTTCACCACTTAATTTCCTCTCCATTTCACCTATGGAGGATGATGATGTTGATGATTCACACTGTCTACTAGACTTTTTGGAACTTGGTGTTGTGATACATTCTCCAGTAACAAGTGTCATTTCTAATTGTCTTAATTCCTCAGGACTCATATCTCTTAGAAGAGATCTCATTGTAAGGAGTAAATGACAATATTGTCTGAACATTTCGGATAATTGTTGTGGTTCCCTATCGACATTTAAAGCACCCTCTGGATAGTATAATAATCCCCATACAATAGCTAACCTTGGGATTGCGAACATTACATTTGGATCAAACATATCAATTTGATCCTGAGTAATGTATTTTTTTTGCATTGCTTTGTTTAATGTTTCAGAGAAGAGGACAGCAATATCAAGTTGTGCATCATGTTCTTTAACACTCTTAACTGGAACCATAGCACTTACATAACTATAATAAAAAAATATTTTATTAAGAGGAGATTTATATAAAAACTTACTGAAATTCAAACTCCGCAAACAGGTAATCAAAAACTTTTAAAGAGGCTTTAATTTTATCTGTATATTGATGAGGATTTCTCAATGATTGATCCTTCAATAATTCCCTCATTTGATCAAGATGTTTTGTCAAGGTTTTTGCTATAGGACGTATTTGTTCACTTTCAAATTCTCTATCAACAATATTTGAACCAGCTGCAAGGCACTCTGCACCAAACCATAGTTGGCCTGGTAATGAATCATGAATAATTTCATCAGGAAA
Source organism: Strongyloides venezuelensis (assembly GCA_963280985.1). Lineage (NCBI taxonomy): Eukaryota > Metazoa > Nematoda > Chromadorea > Rhabditida > Strongyloididae > Strongyloides > Strongyloides venezuelensis. Next base: position 4,963,601 of record CAUJLX010000001.1, on the reverse strand, counting down.
TTTAACTCGATAATCACGACTGGCACGATCTGCTTCATTTGGAAAGATAATTACTATCATTTCATAAATAATATGTATAAGACGGTCCTGTGCCTGTCGTAGACGTTGGACTAATTGGTCACATCTTGCTTGATCTCTCCTTCCATCAAATGATTCTAATTCAAGTGTTATTGAATTTAGAGCTTCATCTGCATAGTAAAATTTAGCCAGCGGTGACCAATCATCCATGCGCGGTTTGCGCACGAGTTTCAATATGCTTTGCATTAAAAAATGTGACAACGACGTTATGGTTGGAAATAAATAAAATCTGTAATGAAAAAAGATTATTAGTAATTATTTTCCTACGTAATAAGAAAGAACAGTCAGTTAAAAATTATATCAAATACATTATAATAAAGATTATTGTTAGAATCAATTATACTATTGATGAATATACATATAATATATATTTTCTAAGTGATGTGTTAAAATGAGATAAGAATAATAAAAATCAAAATGTAGTGTATAGATAACCAATTATGATTCTATCCATTATATGTATATTATATAGTAATCCCTTTATAATATTATATAATAGAAAGAAATAAGAAAATAGTGATTTAATGGAGTGTAAGATATATAGGATATTAACAATTGGGTGCAAAGAACTTTATATTTATTAAAAACTTTTAAAAGAGTGCAAAATTTATATAACAATCGTCGATGATCACATGACCATCGATTTATTTTGTTAAAGTTTTTATTTTAGTGCTCAAGGATAGAATAACGCCTGATATTTATAATATAATGATAGTTTTTCGTTTACACATCACCGAAGACTGAAAATTTTTCGTTGCTTGATACAATAGATAGAATCGTGATAGAGAAGGAGAGGAAAATATATAGTAAATGTTAAACTAAAACCTTAGCTAAACTGGTACTTCTTGAACACATATAAATAAATTAAACATCTATACAACCAATATATGGTAACCTTTGATTATAAAGGTAAATAACTAAAACATTTTAAAAATAAATTTAAGGCAAAATATAATTATGTACATTTTGTATAGTTTAAAATGATATGAAAAAAATATATAAATCATCATCAAAATATTTTTCTTTCTTGTAACATCAAAAATTTGTTATCTGAAATGTAAACAACGAAAACTATCTTAATATTAAAAAATACTATATTTAAATGTAATTATTATTATTATTTCAACATAAAAAGCAACCTTAGATAAAGAAATGTAACTAAAAAATTTATATTAAAGATTATTATCAATATACCAATAAGTTAATGAAAAAAATGGTAAATAATAAAGTGCAGATATTAATAAAAATAGTATAAATATCTATATTTTTTGTTATTCAATGATTCATTATACATCTACAAAGTCTTTTGTCATCCTCTCACAAAATGAGACATTAAATTCAATTAAACAAATTAAATTGAAACAAGGAATTCTTTAATATTTAACATATACAATTAAATGCTTTCCTTAGCGAGCAAAAATTCCTTTTTTTGTTTTTAAGTAAAGCAAAAGACTATTTTATGTACAAGGAAGTAAAATAATTGTACATACATATGGATGAAGAGGAAAAAATAAATAGCAAAAAATAGTAAAAATTTTAAACATAATTTAGATTTAATTTTTTAGTCGAATATATTTTTTAAATAACAATTTATAAAAATTATAGTTACAAATAGTTACTTAATATCTAATGAAGAATAAAAAGAAAAGGAATGGAAAAAAAATAAATATGGAATGATATTAGGAAAAATTGTGTAACCATGGTAAAGAATGTGAAATGGCGAAAGAAAAGTATAATATTGTAATACAAATTTTTTTATATAAATATTTTTATAAAGTTAAATGTAATGGAAAATATTAAACCATTAAGAAATGTAAATGGTTAAAAAGAAAATATTACACTAAATATTTCTGGTAAAAAAGTCTTGTAAAATAATTTTGCTATTATTTCTTTGTCAATTATTATTCATAAACGTGTCATTAATATTAAGATAATCATAATAAAAATAAAAAATGTCAAAGTGTCAATAATGTACTTGATTCACTTAAAATAATTTCTAATTTTGATGTTTCTATTGAAAGTATGACATTTAGAAATGATTAACAAAAAAAACTTACAATTTCTACTTGCTACTTTTTGATAAAATACCCTATTAAGAATTAGTATAGACAATAACATAAAAGAGTAGTCGTAAAAAACACCTTAACGTTTTAATTTAAAAATTGTATAACATTTATCATAAAATACTGGTTGGATTAATAACAAAAATAAAAGCTAATAGGGACTTAGTTATAAAAAAGGACTGGAATTAAATAAAATATCAATAAAAAATGAGGTGACGACATTCAATGACACTGCTCATTATATAGTAATATAAACTCATCATTCCTATCTAATAACATTAAAAGCATCATTTTTTTTCTTGAATATTATCATTATTAAGATGAGAGTAATGACATTATGAAAGAATACATATGCATTGCATAAACGACTGACCAACATGTTTTAAAATTATTTCCCTATAGGATGCCAAGTCTGATCGATTTTCAATTTTATAAATGATAAAAAGGACTTAGAAATATATTTAACCTATCTTATTAAAATCTTATATCATCCATAAAATATCTACGGTAATATCTTAATTAATGTAACCTGAAAAAAGTGTATACGTGTTTCCAACTTACTAGTGATGACAAAAATTGTTTGATGAAGTGTAATAGCTTTTATAGAGATAACGAAATATAAGTATTACTTTTATTATTAGGTATCATTTACAGATACATCTAAAATGGATTTCCATACTTTTTATAATAAAATTATTTTTTTCTACTTTTAAATATTTTAACAAACATAAGTAATTCCATGTAACATTTTGTTCTATATCTAATTCGTGAATTTCTAAATAAATTTTATTGATAACCAATTTATCTTAAATTTTAGGTATGAAAATTATACAATAATCTTATACAATGCTTGGAGGTTTATTTGTTTATAATCACAAAGGTGAAGTCCTAATCTCAAGGATATACAGAGATGATGTTAACAGGAATTCAGTAGATGCATTTCGAGTTAATGTCATCCATGCTCGTCAACAAGTCCGAAGTCCTGTAACCAACATGGCTAGGACATCATTTTTTCACATAAAAAGGGGGAACGTTTGGATTTGTGTTGTCGCTAGGCAGAATGTTAATGCTGCAATGGTTTTTGAATTTTTAAATAGATTCGCTGATACAATGCAATCATATTTTGGGAAACTAAATGAAGAAAATGTGAAGAATAATTTTGTATTGATATATGAATTATTAGATGAAATACTAGATTTTGGATATCCACAAAATACTGATCCTGGGGTATTGAAGACGTTCATTACGCAACAAGGGGTCCGTACAGCGGTAAGTTTTTTTATCATTGCACTCTTGCTTAATCAAAATTTAACTTTTTTTCTTTCACAATCTCAATGTTTATGTTTAATTAAATTGAAAATGTGTAATCTTTTAGGCATCAGTAGTAAGTTAAATGTACTTATTTATTATGTTTGTCTATCATATCTTAGTTATTTTATATGTCCTTTCTTGTACCAGTGTTTTTATTAAATATGATATATACACATATACTTATATAATTTTTTTCTCATATTTTTAGAGTAAAGAAGAACAAGCACAAATAACATCACAAGTAACAGGGCAAATAGGGTGGAGACGTGAAGGTATTAAATATCGTAGAAACGAGTTATTCTTAGATGTTATTGAATACGTCAATTTATTAATGTCACAACAAGGGCAAGTATTATCTGCTCATGTTGCTGGTAAAGTTGCTATGAAATCATACCTCAGTGGGATGCCAGAATGTAAATTTGGTATTAATGATAAAATAACAATTGAAGGCAAAACAAAATCAGGGACTGATGATCTTTCAAAGAGTACTAAAGCTGCTGTTGGATTGGATGATTGTCAATTTCATCAATGTGTTAAACTTACCAAATTTGATACAGAACACGCAATTAGTTTCATACCACCAGATGGAGAGTATGAATTAATGAGATATCGTACAACAAAAGATATTCAACTTCCATTTCGTGTTATTCCATTAGTCAGAGAAAGTTCAAGAAACAAGATGGAAGTTAAGGTTGTTATTAAGTCTAATTTCAAGTCTTCATTGTTAGCTCAAAAAATTGAAGTACGTATTCCAACACCACCAAATACTAGTGGAGTTCAATTGATTTGTATGAAAGGAAAAGCTAAGTATAAAGCAGGTGAAAATGCAATTGTATGGAAGATTAAACGCATGGGAGGGATGAAGGAGTCGCAAATATCAGCTGAGATTGATCTTCTTAATACAGGTGCTGTTGAAAAGAAAAGATGGAACAAACCACCAATATCAATGAATTTCGAGGTACATCTTTATTATAACTTTACATTTTTCTAAATCATTCTTTTTTTCAGGTCCCATTTGCTCCATCAGGCTTAAAAGTTAGATATCTTAAAGTTTTTGAACCAAAATTAAATTATTCAGATCATGATGTTATTAAATGGGTTAGATATATTGGTAGATCTGGATTATATGAAACTCGGTGTTAAATATCGATAGAAATATAGTTAAATTTCAACGAATCTTATTCCACTTAATAATTAATATGAACATGCACACAATCAACTATACACACGGCCATCTCATTCACTTCATAATTTTTTCATATGCCTAACAATATGAACTTAATTAATCTTTTCGTTTAATCAAAAAGTGCTTCTGTAACAAATTATCCCACTTTTAAATTTAGCAAAATATTGTGAAAAATATTTATAATTTACATAATTTTGTTTTTTAACAACATAATGCTTTTATAATTATGACTTTTCTGTACCTCTAATCAGTATATGTTATTGTAAAAAAATAACAATTATAACTTACAAATTTAAACATATATATTATTATAATAAAGTTATATTTTACATTTATAAATTTTATTGCAATTGATAAAATTTCCTTTGAAAGGGCAATCAAATAATGGAGAGAACAGTGATTAATTTGATTGAACTTCTTTTCAAAATAATATAACTTATTATTTTTTGAAAATTAAAAAATTTATCTTATTATGGAAAACGTTTTTCAATGATCATTAGAAGTCTTTATAAAAAGTGGTAAAATAATTACTTTTAAATGGTAAATATTAATTTTTTTCTAAATTAGATGTTTATTATAATTATTTAGAGAGTAAATTATTGTAGATAAGATTAAAATAAAATAGTTTTTAACGATTTATTTATTAATATGTACTCTGTTGAAAAGTAATTTTCTTTTTACGGCATTAAGAGTAATGGTTGTCATTTTAATTTGTTGTTAAATTGTTGTCTTATGGCATTTAAAAATTTCCAGTATTTGTCTCCTTATATCATCATTGTATTTATAATAGATAAATAAGCGTATTGACGATGAAAGGACAAAGAAAACATTTGTTAATTCAGAAAGTATTGTGTAGAGATCACTGAAACTTCTATTTTCATCCTTAAATAAACAAAAATATTTGAATTTAATAAAAAAAGTAAATTACATACCCATAAAATTTCATTATAAAAGTTTTCTAAATTATATAGAAAAAAATTGAGGACATTACATGCTAAGTATGAACTTATAATGGCAAACGTTGTCCTTACAGCACTTCTTAAACGTAGCCTTTCTTTTTTATCATCAATCATCATATTTTGCGATGTTTTAACCTAAAATTAGTTGTATTTTTTAATTGTAATTTTTACATTATAATTACAAACCTGAACTAGTAATGTTGTATATAGGAGTGTGCTATGTCTCCTGGCTGCCTGTTGACCTCGTCGTAATTTTTTAATTATTACGATATTAAGAATGAGTAGAATGACAAATGATACAAATACATGTATAAACTATAATTAGCAGATGTTTAAGGAAATCCTTTTGTTATATATTTAAATTAAATTTGTTTCAAAAAAAGAAAACCCCATATATGTGTGAAATATCGTTACATAAATAAATTATTTTCTTTCCTCTATATAAAGGGGATCTTTTAATTTATTCATTATTAACTACAGTACTAACATATATTTTCTTCTTGAAGAAGGAATATCATTTTAAATTCTAAAACATTTGAATAGATTTTTGTTAAAACATACATTAACTATTAAATCTTGATAATGATAAAAATCCAAAAAAGCTAAATCGGATTGACCTAAATAGATACTTTGAAAATATGGGCATTTATCATTATGGACAAGAACATATCCACCAAATTGAGGCAATTTAATTATAATTGCTATGGATAAAATTAAGATTACATGTAACGTCCGTTTAGATCCTCTAAAATTAAAGCAATTTATTTTAAATTTCTTTTTTACTCCATTAAATTTATAATTACGTTTTTGAAGTTCCCCTGTAACTAGAAACTTTTTCTAATCGTTCTGCGGTTGCTGCTATTAAAATATATGGTATTGCCATTTGAATGATTTTTCCTATGACATATAGAAATAAATCTGTACTTGTAACTAATTGATAAGTATATGCTAATTCAAAATATTGTGATGCTCTTCTCATACAAAATGATACGAGATAAAAAAGATTTAAGAGAAGGTCAAGAATTGCGAGAATTACATAATACAAGAAAGATATTGTATTGCTTTTACGTAAAAGTATATATAAAAGAAATGTATTACTTCCAACTCCTGCTATTGATATACATGTGGTAATCCTATATTTAGTTTATGTGAAATAATTAAGAATTAAATAGGTTTTGTTTTTAAAAATATTTCCAACTTACAATGTAAATAGCATCATATAATCTTTAGGTATTTCATCACATATCTGCGATGTATTGTACTCGTCGTTCTCATCCTCCAATGTATCGTTCATTTTTATGAGGATAAATTACTGTAGGCCCTTTTGTGATTTAATATTATGAGAAATTTAAAACAATATATATATATATATGTGGGTTTAGTATACTATAAAAATTGTAAAATAAAATAATTTTTATGTTGAGAGGTTTTTGAAAAATTGAAAAGTGGTTATGAGAACATAAGTTTTATAAATAAATTTTTACCCTTTGGATTTCTTATTCTTAATAATAATATGACTTCTTCTAACTTATGGGTGTGTTCAGACATCAAATATAAACTTTAAAGTAAAATATATGCTATCAACTATTTAAGTGGAAATTTATATCTAAAGGAGAATGTTAACTTGAATCTCAAATAACTATCAAGAAAAAAGGTTTTACTTTTGGGTTGTTAAATAATTTTTATGAAAATAAAACAATGTCATAATGATATATGATAAGGGCATAATATTATATAAAAAGGAAATATTTTAATCACGAACTGTCAAAAATTGTTACCCAATATATACATAATAAAAAAAGAGAGAGAAACTTCCTTAAAGAATTTTATTAAACTTAGTTCTTAATACTATTAAGAAAACCTATTAATAATATTTGATACTATTATCCTATAAGAAGTTAAAAATTATTTTTTCCTCTCCCTGAATCATTATGATTTCTGTTAAAATATGAGAAAGCTTTTATAAGCCTTTAGATTTACTTAACATAAAATAAGATAATTTGAAATTTATATGACAAATAATAGATTTTTTTCCTCAAAATAATAGAATATATTCAAAATTTCCAACTTATTCTTATGTTTAAAAATTTTTTTATACCTTTGTTATTGTTATCCTACCTATATCTTGATGGTTTTAATGTGATTAACTATGTGATATGTTGTTAAAAAATGCGTAAAAGTTAATTTTTTAAACTTTTTAAAAAAAGACATTAGTATTAAAATTTCTTCTATCACAACCAACACTTTCATTTATTTATATTAAAATAAATATTGTTAAAAAGTGAAAAAGATAAAGTGTATTTTGGGTAAAATCATAAAATCTTTTGAAACAATAGAAGACAATGAATATTTTAAAATGGTTTTAAAAATGAGGACAGAAATAAATATAATTTAAACAAAATTTTTGTTATCTCCCAGAAATTATTAATTTTCAAGAGAGATGGATGAAAAAAGTTAATATTTTAGTGAAAAAAGTTAAGTGAATGGTTGATATATTAAAGTATACCATCCTAAATAATAATGAGTATTATATATTTATAAAATAAAATGCCCTGAAAATAAAATGTTTTATTACTTTATTATTTCTTGAAGAAAGTAAACCTTAATCTTCACGCTTTTAATAGTTTTTTTTTATATTCTCCATCTTTTGTTCATACCATCCCAAAAGGAGGGAAGGGGTAAAGTTTAGGCAATTACGTAATGAAGAAATATTTTAACAAAGGCATTTGAGGATGATGACAATCTATTAGTTGTTAAGAGAACTTTTATCATTAATGAGAAATGGAACGATAAAAGCATTATGATGATGTCGTCTATTTGTGTCTGGGAGAGTGAAAAATGCTTTAATTTGTAGGTTTAACATTTTAAACAACTGTTTATTTTGTTCCATCTTTACCTGCATTAAGTGGTAATTTACTTAGTATTTTCCTTATTAAATAATAGTACAAGAAAGAAGCATATATTTAATGGGATAACAAATGCTCAAGAGAAATATGGACCATTAGTGAAGATAATGTTATATATATTTTTTCATTTATCGTTTTTTTAAATCTACTTCAAAGTTCATAAATAATCAACTTAAAGTAGGTATCATATAAAATTTTTATAAATCCCATACACTTGGGATCTCATATTTTCCCAACAAATAAGGATGACCAAAAATAAATGAGAAGATTATCTTTTTTAAATAGTTTTAATGGAGAAATAACATTTTAGGTAATAAATTAAAAAAAGTACATCTAAAAAGATATAATTTTATTTTTACTATTTTTTTTTTCAATTGAAATTGATAAAGATATTTGAATTATAATATATATAAATTTATGAGAACAGATGGACTAGACATTGATGTTTAAATATAAATATATCTATCACTTTAGATGACTTTTTAATTTACGTATCATTTATTAAAAAAAGTTCATCAATAAAAGAGTGGTCATGAATTTATTATTTAATAATTATTAATACACAAGAAAGGATAAGTTTGATGCAAAAAAAATTTTTAATGAATAATTTATGTGTAAATTTAAAGTATAAAGAGGAAGTAATAATAAAAAATATATTATCATCTCACTATATTTTAATATTTAAAAAAGGTATTGTAGAAAAAAATTGTATTATTATATGGATAATTAAAGGAAAATATTTTATAATTATTAAGGTAATACTAATAATAATGATTGTTATGTAAATGTTTTTTCTCTTACCTAATAATTATAAAAATAATTAAATATTTTTATATAAAATTTTTACTTTTAATACATAAGTAAAATTAATTTAAAAAAATGTTTAAAAGAATAATAATACGAATTTTCAGATAATTCTTTGAGATTAATCATTCACCTTAAAGTCTATTCAAATGTAAAGTGCATTCTTGAAAAGTGTCAAGAATTTGTTAACAGAAATAAACTATTTAATTGCAAAAATGAAATAATATATTATTGTTTGGCTATTAAGATGTCTTTTTTACCTTCAAATATTAAAAGTCAGTATTATATTTCAAATTTTATAATAAAAGCATTATGTGATAAAAAAATCTTCAGATATATGTTCGTTGATTTAAATTGTTTTTAACATTTAGGAAAAACGAAGCTTCATATACAAGTGGGAAATTATGGTAATAAAAGTAGTTAGTATTATAATATTAAAAAGTGAGTTAAAGAATGTAAACAACAAAATAATGAAATTTAACAAACTTATTAAAGTGATAAAAATATTCACTAATTTGGTTTTAATTAAAAATAAACATATATTTAGGAAGATGTAAACAATACATTTCTTGGCTAGAATTTTCCTGCTTAAAAGAGGTTCAGATTTTTATCAATTTTAAATTAAAAGTTCCAAGAATTGGTACTGTATGAGAAAAATAAAATAAACCTTAAAGATTTTTAGATTGAAATTTGTTAAGATTATATCAAAGAATAAATTTATAAAGATATTAAATTTTTTTTCCATCCCTCACATTTTCTAGTTTATCTGGAGAAAGCCTATATTTTAAAAGAAATTATAAAAGATAATCTAAAATCATATACATACACATTTTTGGTATTTTTAAACTCATATCTTCAATTGTTAAAATATTTTAGGAATAATTGAAAAGAAAAAAAAAGAAGAATAAAATACTGATGTTAAAATGATAATCGAATATTGTATTTTTAAAGAAATTTTTTATTTGAGGGTAGATTAAAAGTTTTTAGTCCTTCTAATAATATTGTATTAAGTAGCTTTCCTGTGATAAATAACTCCTCATGGGCACATTTTTTGAATATTAATTTGTTATTTCAATATCCATTCTATTTTTTGAAAAAACAATAATACTATTTTTATTTTCCTGATTATCAGTTAAAATTTATATATATATTTCTTTATTTTAAAATTAAAAAAACAATTTTTTTTATTTCGTCTTAATAATAAAAAAACATAACAACGTTCATCTATTTCCTCTTGAAAAAAAATAAACTTTTTCTTCATGCAAACTTAACACAATATTATGATTACAAATTGAATAATTCTTATCAAATTTAGAAATGCTATTCTACAAAACTTCTCTTTATAAAGTCAGACAGACATTTATATTGTGATAAGGAGAAGAAATTTTATTTTATACATAATTTTAACATTAATTATTAGACAGTTTGTGGAAAAAAAGATAATAAATGACGCTAAATGTAAAAATAAGATCATTTTGATAGTTCTAAAAATCACAACTTGAAATTTTTGTCTTATTAAATGGAAAAGAAAATGAGTGGCTGGAGGTTATTGTTTCATATACCAAAAATTTCCGTCTACTATATTTTTGATCTTTTTTTTTTTAAATATTATAATTAGTAGCCTGCACAATTTTTTTACCAAAATTTCAAACTCGCCCTAACATTCTAAAAATTTATATGTATGGATAGATTTATGCACTGATTTCATTTTTAAAATAATATTTCAAAAACGTTAAATGTAAACATACAAAAAAGGAAGTAAACAAAACTTTCGCGTGAGCATAAAAGTTACAGAGACATTATGCCAACTACCCTTAAAAATTACTTTATTTGTTTAAATGTAGTATATTTAACTAAATAAACAATAATTAATGAATTAAAAAAAAGTTTATTACTGAGGAACTTATGAAAGTGATTATTTAAAAAAAGAATGCAAAATTACGTTTAAAAAATTTTTATTGCCAACGAAAGTAATATTTATTAAAACCTCAGGCTATCTATGAATGTGGCTAATAGCTCGTTTTGTAGCCAAGATCTAAATCTGATCTGACGGATTTTTAGTTTCCATCTTTTTTAGGGTGATACTTATCTTTAAATAATTTTTTCACAACAATTTTTCCTGCAAAATTACTCTTAGTTATCCACACAAAATATTTGATTTTGAAGTTTCCGGACTATCTATGAAAATAACTCTTCATTAGATAACCAAGACTTTCTTCTAAAATATATGGAGGCGATTTTTGACATTTGCTTTTTTAGGAAAAATATGAATCAAATAGTTAAGTGCCAAAGAAATTTTTTATATTTTTTAACAATTTTTATATTAGTATATTCGGATTTCTATGCTGGTTAAGAATATCAAATTAATTGTTTTTAAAATGTTATTTATAGTTATTTACAGTAATTTAGGAGTGCATTTTTCATTTACTTCTTTATGTTGGAACAACGCTTTTTAAAAAAACAGTATTGTGCAGGTTGCTAATTATAATATTAAAATATATTTAAAAATTTACAACTATATAGGGGTGTGTAGTAATTAAATAACATAGTATATTTAATGTTAGTCATTAGACAAAATCTTAAACATTATTCATTTTATTTATAATTCAATCATTACTATCACGCGTAAACCATTTCTGTATAATATCAGGCCATTCAATAGTGATGATAAATTTAAGAATGATTGTAATTTATAACTTTATTTTCAATCTCTAATATATCTTATTAAATTTTTCTTGATTATATACGACATTATTCCATTTTAGGTATTTTGGTATGTCTGTCAAGGTCAAAGATTTCCATAAAGGTAGAGAAGAAGCCAGTTTAAAAGGATTAAATTTATTTAGTAAATTTATGGCATCCTTTGAAAAATCCTTAATTGGAGTTTGGGAGAGTTATTTTCAGTATGATTGTGTGTTAGATAACGATGAGTTAAGAAGATTAGGCAACCATAAGTATAGTGCCTCTGATTCCTCAATTCTCGATCATTTAATATTTCAAAGGTTTGTCGGAAAAAATTATTCACTTTTATTTTTTCTTGTCTATAGATTTTGGAATTGGTTGGTTAATTTCTTACCAATGTCATTAGCACCAAATACAATTACATTATTAGGATTAGTAAGTAATTTGATAACAGTTGGAATTTTATCAACATACTGCTATACAGCAAAGGAAGTTGTAAGTAATTTAATATTAACTCTATCAAAATATGATTTTATACCATCTATACTTTATAGGCACCACGTTGGGCATACTTTTTAGCGGCATTAGGAGTTTTTTTATACCAAACACTAGATGCTTTGGATGGAAAGCAGGCCCGTCGTACCAACTCATCATCTCCCCTCGGTGAATTATTTGATCACGGTTGTGATTCATTGACGCAAGTATTTGTTACATTAAATATTTGTTATGCGATGCAAATTGGAGATGTACCCTCACTGTGTTTTATAATAAATATCATTTCTGTAATATTATTTTATGCGGCACAATGGGCAACTTATTGTACAGGAATTATGAAGTTTAATAAATTTGATGTAACAGAAGCACAATGGTCTGTCATGTTAATTCTCTTAATTTCCGGTATTTTTGGACCAGAAATATGGAATATGTCAATACTTGGATTGAAGATAAAATATTTTATCTTATTTTGTTCACTCTCCGGTTGTTTAATACAATTTTTTAATTATATGAATAGTGTATTCAATGAGGGTAATGGAAAGAATGGAAGCACAATAGCTGGTACCTCAATTATTTTTCCTCTAATTCCATTACTATTAGTATGTATTCCATTTTATTTCATATTTACTGGATCCACAACAACAATATATACTGATCATATTACTTTACTTTGTTTCTGTTTTGGTGCAGTCGGAGCAAAAGCTACAAATAGACTGATTATTGCACATATGAGTAAAAGTGAGTTGAAAGCATTCGATTTAATTTATTTAGCACCTATAAGTATTTTATTAAACCAATATTATGACAATTATATTAATGAATTTACAATTTTAAAATATGCTACTGTAAGCTTCTTATATTGATGTCACATTTTAATTATTTTTTTTTTATTTTTAGATTTATGCTTACACTAATCTCCTAGTATTTTGTATATCAATTTGTAATCAATTTTGTTCATATCTAAATATATACTGTTTTTCATTGGGTAAACAAAGAGATAATAATTTACGTTCAAAAATTGGAGCAAAAAAAATGTTTTAACGATAAAGGCAAATAAAGTTGTTAGTGAAATAAAAAAATTTTGTGATTCAAATACGTCAGTAGAACATTGAAAATAAGTTTCCTTAGAAAAAGTGCACATAATTTTGTAAATGGAAAATTTATTAATCATTAAAAAGGAAGTTATTAATTTTAAATTTTTTATCATTTTTAATAAGCTTATAAAGTATCAACTTATTAGCCAAAAAAAGTATTGTAGTTTTATCATATTATGATGTAACAAAATTAAAAACTTGTATGCCAATGGAAAGAAAATATTTTAGAAATTAAAATAAATTGTTTTTCATTTTTAATATTGATCAAATGCATTTAAATAGATATTGCCATACTATAAAAAATTAAATTATTAAATTAAAAAAATAGTCTTTTATAATTAACTAACATTTATTCCATCATCCCAATTTCTTTTTCCCCATAACAAAATGTTTTTTGCAATATCGTGTTGTTTAGAGTGTTTCATTAAACGTTTATTATTAAAATTGTCTCTTTTTCCAACCCAAAAACGGCTTGAAGATGCTAAATGCTTTCTGAAGACGCTAGAAAGTCTATTACGTTTCATTGCATCAACATGATGTTGAGAAAGAAAAAAGAAAAGAATGAAAAGATGAATAATAAAAATAGTTTTAGAATTCATATCTGTAAATAATAATAAAATATGAACATTATAAGGTTAAAAAAAATAAAAACAAAAAATAAAATGGCAACTTCGTAATTTTTATATATTTATGTATATTTTTCTTTGAAATGGGAAGAAAAAAGTATAAGATCATATATGATTTAAAAGTTTATTGATAAAAGTTATTATTTAACAATATTAGAAATAGTCCAGTAGATTATAAAATTTTGATGGATAAAAAATGTACAGTAATATAAGTGCCTAAACCAGAGTAACGATCTTCAACCTATTTCATAAAATAAAAAATGCAAGATGAATGAGAAACGTTATGCCCAACTTATTGAGATATAAAACTATTTCTTCATTTGAATACATTATTGGCATAAATAATGTGAAAGAATAAAACATCACTAAATTATTTACATATCTTATAAAAAAATTTTTTATTTTCACGTCAATATGGCTACAAAAGAGCAGTAAAAAAAATTGATAAATAATATTTATAAAGTTATTAAACGTTTTTGTTATACATATTCTATCTATTATAATCGCTGACTACATTTCCATTTATTTATATTGTATCATGAAATGAATTATATAAAATAGTATCAGGATGACATAGCTGGATTAGGAGAATCTAAATAAAGTAGTTAATTACATTTTATATATAAATATATAATGGGAAAAAATTTAATAATTTACCTTCTTTTTTTATTATTTTTCTCATAAACAATTTAATATTCTTTATTAACCGACTATCCAAAATAAATTTAATAATATTTTCTAGAATAAAGATAATAATTTGAAACATTGTAATTATAGAAAGACCTAAAAAGAAACCAAATTGTCCTCCTATTTGTGACATAAAACCAGGAATAGATGTTGTATATATTTCTCTTACTCTTTCATACTGTAATATATAATAAAATATATTTTTGATTATTTATTACTACCTGGAGATTATAGAAAGAAACTTCTAAATTAAAAACATAATCCGTGAAATTCTCAAGAACTGGTGTTTGTTGTAACGTTGGGTGATACTCCCATCGATTACATCCTGGAATACATAATGATGAGTTTATACTACCTGCTTTTACAAGTTGAATTGTGTTATAATAATTATTCACTATTGAAGAAAGGTTACAAATTGGATAGTTTTCAGTTCCAGGAATGCCATTGAGATATGTTAACGTGCAATTGTAAACGTTTATAATGGTATTTGTTAACCATTGTTTTATAAAACAAGCAGAATCAGTTCCTTCAATCTTAATAAGACAAAATTATTTTTTATTATTCATTTAAGATGTTTGGAACTTACACGATAAGTGCAATCTCCTGAATGTTCTAATAATTCAATTCTCCTTGACGTTAAATACATCCTATTCCATTCATTTGGATAAATATAATATCTTGGAAAATCCATTGCATAATCAAAATTATCACTCACATAAATAATCAATTGTGGTTGATATGCATAAATTGTGCTACTAGATGATGCAGGTGCCTTCATATGAATTGCTAATTTACCGACATCATCAGCTTCTGTTTGATTGAGTCCTTTGATAGTTTGGTAACATAATCCTCTCCTCATGACAACTTGCTGTTGAAATACCTGCCCACAACAGTTAATTTTGTTTCCTGATAATTCACAATCATAAAAAAGATCTTCACAATTGATACCATATCTTCCTTGAATTAAATCAAAAAATTCTTCAACATCATAACCCCGTGACCATACATTATACATATCATTTAATTTTTTTAAATAGCTAATGTTAAAACTAGAAAGATCATTCATATTTTCAAGACCATTACCCGCTAAAAAATATTGTAATAAATCTCTAGAACCATCTTCTGTCATGTTAGGGAAATATTCCTTCATATCATTGTAAATTTCATTAAATTTAATAACATCAGGAATTTTAGGACATATTGTTATTGCTGGAAATTCTTGTGATTCCACTAATTTAATGATTGTTGATGTTGCTGTAGGACCATCAACATACTCTATAACAACCATTGCCGTCATTGCTACACAAGCGCTGCCACAAATAAAAAGTATAATCCACCAGAAAATACGTTCTCCTTTTGTTTTACTTAGTAATGCCTATAAAAAATTTCTAATGTTAAAAAAGTATTATGTGTGATAAAAAAAATGAGTAGGTGTATAATAACATGCCTGTCCTAATCCATGAATCTCACTAATCCACGGTGGATAATCTTCAGCTTTATTATGACATTCATAAACTTCATCATCTAATAAATTATCCGGTAAATGTACTCTCCTTCCTTCATTTTCTCTTGAATAATTATAAATATCTCTTCCAGGACTTTGAATATATTTGATAGATGGCATTATTAATAGTAAAATAATAAATAAAATAAAAAATTAATAATTAAAATAATTGGTAATTAAATATCTCTTTTTTAAATTATTTTTTACATAAGGTAGGTGAGAATAATTGTGAATAACATAATAATAAATTGAATTAGATTTTGTAATTTGAAAAAGACAAAATTAATATTTATTTAACTATTATGAAATAAGATACATCATTATCAGATACCATATATCAAATATCAATTTACATTAATAAACCCTTAAGACTCTCAATATAATATTAATTCTAAAATATAAATAATTCCATTTTTGCAATTTTAAAAGATGTTCATATAAGTAGTATATATTTTATGAGGTAACGGAAAAAAATTACCACATAATAAATCTTAAATCATCATTTTTAATGATACCATACTTCTTCTTAAATGTCTTTATAATGATAACAGCAAATTGTAAAGCAGTTATAATTGTAAATCCTAAAAATAACCCAGAATGTCCTCCCACTTGGGAGATAAATCCAGGGACAGTTGTAGTTATAACTTCCTTATATAATTCTGTTTGTAAAATAGTGTAACTCATTTCTATACGAAAAAGTGGTATAGTATCTTTATCAATTCCTGTTAGCTTAAAATTATATGGTCTACTGATTAATTCAATTGATGTTTCGTGGCGTTTACAAGATTGTAAACATGGTATGCTTTGTATTTCTACTGGAACAATATCATTATAATTTTTAACAACGAATGTTGGATTGCATATTGTCATATTTGGAGAACGATAACTCATATACCAAAAGATGC
Organism: Strongyloides venezuelensis; assembly: GCA_963280985.1. NCBI lineage: Eukaryota > Metazoa > Nematoda > Chromadorea > Rhabditida > Strongyloididae > Strongyloides > Strongyloides venezuelensis. Next base: position 4,946,301 of record CAUJLX010000001.1, on the reverse strand, counting down.
ATTTATCTTTACTATAGACATTTTCTTCAAACCAATGGTCAATAAAGCAACTACTTCTTCCATTATAATGTGGACTACTATTACATTGTACATTTGCTGGTAGAAAGTCATATTGTTGTTGGGTAAATCTAAAACGATTCCAATCAAGTGCATTAAGGTAAAATCTAGGAAATATTCCTATGTCGGGTCCAGGATTAGAATTATAAACAACTAACTGCATTTGATAAGTTTCGTTAGTAATAAAAGCACTTGGCAAAGATCCAATTACTAAACCAATTTTACCTATCTCATCAGGATCTCGTTGATAAAAGTTATTTAATGTATAACATCTTCCACGTAATAAAACATATGTTGGTTTGAATACTGAACAACAATCTATATCGTCGCCACCATAATAACATTGTATAAGGAACTTAATATAGATTATAAATAATTAAATAATTACAATTACCTCTTTACAAGTGAAATTCACATCCTCAAGAATGAATTTATATAAATTATTTATAGAACCTTTTTGTTTGATCCATGAATTCATTAATCCTTCCAATTCGATCATATCGGCAGAATTAAAATTGCTTATTAATGGACCATAGTTATCAATTCCACTGCCAGCTAAAGCATAAATAATTAAATTATCAACAGTTTTTTTCGATAAAGCTGGTTTAAAAGACCAAATATCTTTACGGACAGCTGTGATATTGAATGTATCTGAACTTTTAGGACATAATGTTACGTATGGATATAATAGTTCGTTGTCACGTTGAATTTTAATTAGTGTCGCTGTCTTCTTTGAATAATATTCTTCGATAACTAAAGCAGTTAAGTATATAGCTGCTAAAAATCCAACCAAAATTACGATAAACCATAACATTCTTCCAATACCAGGTTTTAATGATATCAATAACCCTAAACCATGCAATTCACTTTTCCATAAATTCGAACAATGCCTACATTTTGTATGCGGTCTTGGACCATCACAATTTAAGCTTATTTTGCTATACATAAATAAAAGAGACAATTGATTATTATTAATAGTAAATTTACCTTTTATCAAAAAATGCATTTTCTTTTTTAAATCTATTAATACCATAAAAATTAATATTTGATGCTTTTAGTATAAAGTTATTATTTTTAATATTTTTTCCATCCATTTAAACAATTAAAAAATAAGTTTTATTGTTATTTGTTAGTGAAAGATAAAGTATGTGTATATTATATGTAGTAAAAATTCAGAATATATTCTTAAAGGTAAGAGGTAATATAATAGTTACTTGAGTTAATGATATATATCAACTTCTTTTGTTTCAATTACCTGAAGAAAAATTTAATTTGCACAAATAAGATCTCTTTTGTTTGATTTCAATTAAAATCCATCGTTTGATTCAGGAAAAGGGATTATTTATGCAATATTTACATAATAAAAGCGTTTAAATCTTTATTTTAATAATCTTTTTGTTTTTAAAAGATTTTATCAAAAATAGAATTATTAAAATATTTTTTTCTCAAAAAAGGCCAAAGAATTGAAATTACAATGGGCATTTGGTATGATATAAATAACATTATTAAGTGCATTTAATTAATTTTAAATTACTGTAACTTATTATTTCATAAAAGCATTTTTCTATCATTGATGAAAATATTCAAATAAAAGTATTTAAAACACTATATAATAATAAATATTTTGTAATAAAATTATTGTTTTTGTTTTTTTTTTAAAGTTATTTTGAAATAAAATTTAATGATATTATGTTTAGAAGTTTTGTTATTATTTAAAAGTAAGTTTAGCACACAATAAAACACTTTTTTATCAATTTTAATGAAAACTACTCATTGAACGAGGATAAATTGTATTATTTACTTGAAAGTTTTTTTCTTCAGTATCTTAGGATTTTGTCATTAAAAAAGTATGTCGTATAAATTTATAATTATCATATGATTAATTTCAAATAACTGATAGACATGATTTATTAATGGTTAAAAAAATAAATTGAGGGGTTCTATTAATAAAAAAAACAATTATTTTCTAAAAAAAAACTCTTTGACTGTTTTTAATAAAAACAAAATTTACTAATATGTGATATATTTATGTATAATTTTTATGATGGCTTTGTTAATCAGCAAGTTCACAATTTTTCTTAATCATATTACTCATATAATGACTATATTTCTTTTAATATACATTGGTACAAAAGTGCAAATGAAGAAATACATGGTTTAATAAATATTAATTTAAAATATCTACAAACATTGTTAAAATTATTCTTGTATATCTTTAAGAAAAATATTTACTTATAATAATAAACTATTAATACACTTCTTATCAATTCACTATATACATCTTAATTATAATGCTTTTATCTTCTAATAAACATATTCGACAAAAATAAAGTAGAAATGGTCTATTTTTAAAACAATTTAATAAATATTTTCCAAACATATAACTCATTAATCATAAAAAATAATTTTAAGAAAAAACAGTTTAATTTAAAACATTTCCCTTACTTTAGCAAAATTTCAAAAAACTTATTAATTATCACACATTAATAATTAAAATGCATATTTTTATATATCAAAGAATGACGTTAAAACGTGATAAAATGTACAATTAAATCTATTGAAATTTTAGTGAATGAATTGAAAAGTTTACATTAAGAAAATTTTAAAATTGCAGGTCATTAATAAATTTATTTGATGTAATGTCTTGAAATAAATACATATGAATAATAAACCTAAAGAAAATTATGTCATTTTGAAGTTAAAAGAGAATTTTGTTATTTTTAAAAATTGAAGCTTGCATACAGAGAAAAGAAGTCTTAAAATGATAGAAGATTATCCACAACTCAATAAATTTTGACAATCTGTACGATATTCAATAAGATATTTATAAATATATAGAATAAAACTGAATTATTTAAAAAATGGAAGTTAAATGTTATTTACTTTATCATTTTTGCAATAATAGTAACAAATTAATAAATATCAAATATATTTAAAATATATGTAATAAAAACTCTGATTTTTAAAAATGATCGAGGTCTCTTTTCACCTAAAACTACATTATTTCTTGTCGGTGACGAAGTTTTGTATCTGAACTCTTCAATGACTTACACTGAAAAAAATTTCTAACGCAAAATTCAAAAATTATGTAAAGCAGAGTCATTTTTCAAATAAATAACAGTCTAAAGTTTTAAAAACATCTTTTTTTTTATGTAAAAATGCAGAGTGTTTTATCTAAAGATTTTTAGCGTTATTCTATGCAAAACATGCATTATTTTTCATAGAAAAACGATATTAATATTAGGTTGTTCCATATGAAATGAGCCACTTATACTAAAAAAAGTTTAAACGCGCATAACTCGAAGATAAATAAAGATTTTTATTTAAAATAAGAGCTATTGGATTCTATACAATGTTGCCAACACAATGGTGACTTATTTATTCCATTAGAACAAAAACTGTCATCCCTGGAATCGATAAAGTCTTCAAAGGTAGATTTTATAGCCTTTTCGTTTTTGAAGACTTTCTCCTTCAGAAATTGGTCCAATTGCTTGAAAAAATAAAAGTCAGTTGGAGTAAGATCAGGAGAATAAGGAGGGTGAGGAAAAGTTTCATATTTTAATTCGTTCAACTTCTGAAATGTGATTTTTGAAATATGTGGGCGCGCATTGTCATGAAGAAGAATTGGCCCCTTTATATTGATTAAAGATGGTCTTTTTTTGGAACAATTTCTGGTGAACTTTATCCAATAATTGACAGTAGAGTTCAGAATTGATTGTTTCACCAGGTTTCAAATATTCATAGTAAAGAAGTCCCTCACAAGACCACCTAACAGTAACCAATACTTTCTTTGCCGTTAACTGAGGTTTTGGAAACTATTTTGAATCTTCATTCTTATCCAACCACTGGCCATTACATTTCCTGTTGTCGTAGAGAATCCACTTTTCATCACAGGTCACAATCCTGTTAATAAACGGGTCATTTTTGTTTCTCAAAAGAAGAGAAGAGCAAGTTTCAAGACGACACATTTTTTGTTTTTCGGTCAGTTCATGGGGTATTCATTGATCTAGCTTTTTCGTTTTTTTAATTTGCTGCAAATGATAAGAAACGCTAGATTTTGAAATTTCTAATGCCCCAGCAATTTCTCTAACCGTTTGACGTGGATTGACTTCAACTACGCGCTTCAGCTCCTCGTTATCAACCACTGAATTCGGTCTCCCACGCTCCTCATTCTCAAAGCTTTCATCTCCTTCTTTGAATTTCTTTAACCATCTTTTTGCAGTCGCACGGTCAAAAAGATTCTCTCCAAAAGCTTTATTAATATTTCGTGCTGTTTTTGAAACAATTGTCCTTCTTTTGAACTCATATGGGAAAATAATACGAATTTCATTGATAGAAGGCATTTTAATAAATTGTAAAAAAAAAGATGGTAATTTGGTTTTTTTTTATGATTTTTATGTCATTTTGTAGAGGAGATTAAGACGAATCAAACGAGATGCTTGACATCATTTTATCATTACTAGTTAGTTAATAACGTCAGTTTAAAGTGCTGCGTATATAAAATGGCTCATTTCATGTGGGACAACCTAATATTTACAAAAAGCTAGAGCTATTTTTCATTACATATTACCTTAGTTTTTCAAGAAAAATGCATATAATTTTAAAACAAAAAATTTTAATTATTTTTCATACAAAAACAAATATTATTTTAATTTCATAAATTTATATAAGCTTTCATGAAAAGTGAAATAATAATAAGTATTACTATCATAATACGATTTTTTTACGCTCTTCGTACCATATTGTATAGAAAAGGCGAAGATAAATGAGTTCCTGAATAACACGTTTGTAATTAAAACATATTTATAAATACTATTAAAGATTCATATTGTAAAATGTTTTTCTAAAGAAATAATATATTTTAGTATATTTAAAGATTATTTTCGAATTTTTAGATACAATTTATTTTAATTATGAGTCTTGTTTATCTATTTTTTGCAGCAAAAATATTAGAATTGTTATGAAGTTAAATGTAGATAATGCTAAATTTTTAATAAGATTGCAAAAACGTTTCTTAATTCGTTTTAACTGTATAAGTTTAAAATTTCAATTCATCATATTCTATTGAAGATATAGTTTCTGTTAGAGTAATTGAAGCAATGGAAACAAAGTATTTAAATTAAGAATAACCCCTTGCATTACCATTATTAATTAAGCTTTTTATTTCTGCAATAATAAAGTTCATACTTACTTCTAGAATGTTCTTTAAAAGAAATTTTATTTTAAAGCACATAGTGTTTTTGCTAAAGAAATGAAAAAAGTTTTCGATAAGAATAATACTTTAGTTAGTGAGATTCTATATGCATTTGTTTGTTAATCAATTGAAAAATCCTTGATGTCTAGGTATCCATTATAGATAAACTGAGACAGACATATGAAGCCAAACAAATAGGAAAGTTTGATATTGTAGTTGTTGGTATCAGCAAAAAATTTACACAAACTGCTAACTATTAAAGACTACTTTTATATAGAAAAATTTCTTCATACATATTGTGATTTAAAGTGAATAAATGTTATTTCTCAAAATTTTTTCTATAACTTAGTAATCTAATCATGAATAAAATGATGGGTACTGTTTCCTTGTGTATTAATGTATGTTGTACATTAATTAATAAAATATCAAAAAGGATTTTTTTCTGAATCTTTGATTGATTATGACAAAAACCATTTTTATGAGAAGATTTTTTAATAACGTATGGGATTATTTGTTATATCTTTATAAAATTTAAGTAGCTAAATAAATAAAAATTTTTATAAAATTTACCATTTTTTATATAAAAATTTATATTATACTCAACTTTTCGTTAGTTTACTTGATTCTAACTTTTTCAAACTAATACACTTTTCATTTTAATTTTAACTTAAATCTTATTATAAAGATATGCCAAAGTATTTATCTTAAGAATTTATTTTTTTTTTCAAAATACAAAATAAACTATCAAGTTATGTACTCACACTTTTAAATGTCTTTTTAAACAAACTTTATTTCCTTTTTGTAATAGTTATATTTATACTCAAGAAATTGTCAAATAAAAATGTCAGACCTAATTTAATATTTTTTTCCTGCAATAACAACAGAATTTTTCGACCTTCTAAACATTCCAAAAATATAAAGTTATTTTTAGAAAAAAATATTATGTTTTACAAATAAAAAAAAGCTTGCGTTATTCAATGAAAAACGAGTTGGATTTTAAGAAGAAAAACGTTTAATATTTTTCATGAAAAATTAACGTAGTTTTGATTTTAAAAACGATATCAATTTTTCTTTGAAAAAATGATTATTTTTCATGTAAAAAAATTAAAATTTTCCTATGAAAAAACGTAATCAGTTTTACGTTATATTTTTTTTTCAGTGTAATAAATGAAAGCCAATTTCTTAAGGAATATTCCAAAATTTGTGATGTTTTTCAACACCTTATAAAGTATGGATAATAAGAGTAAATTGTAAACTTTATTTATAAGAATTGATTACTTTTAAAATATAATGACATTATATACTAGTTACTTTGTGTCAAACATCATGCTTAACGCAACAAAATCTAATCGCGCTCTTAGTTTAGCGTCTTTTAAATTTTTTACAATAGGAAATATTCACATTTTAACTACTAAGATTCGAAATCCCACTTAATTCAGTTAAATTCAATGTATCACACAATTCATAAAAAAGAGAATTAACAATCTCAATAGTGTATTATTAAAATTTTGAGGATACATTAAGAATATGAACTTTTTTGTCTATTATTTGGTATTTCTTAATAAATAGCTTCATTTTCAAGGAATCGTTGTTAAATGTCATAAAGATTTTTGAATAAAATTAGTTTCAGCAGACAAAGTATAAAAAATTCATTCAGGATGATTAATTAATCTACCCGGTTTAACGTTACAGCTAAGGTACAGGAATTAGGTGTATGTTAGCTGTATCTTAGCTGTACAGAGTAGTATACAGAGACTTTGGAAATATGTTTACGTGCATACATTTCTGTATATTCTGTATGCTGTATACAGAATTTGACAGCTAAGATACAGATAAGAAAAAACCAAGTAAATCATATCAATTTTGCCGTATGAACATATAATTTAATCATGTATATAAAAATGAAGTGTTCAAAAGACATAAATTTCTAGTGAATTTGATCGAATAATAAATGTTTTTAAATAATTTACAAATTTTATTCTTAATAATTCACATATTACTGACATCTATGGCCTAACCTTAAATTTTTTATTAGTTATCAACGATGTAAAATATTAAAAAACTCAAATTACTAACATGATTTACTAAGTTTTTATTATTATTGATGAAATTTAGATTATTAAATTTTTTAAATAATACTTTACTAACAATAACCAATTTTTTAACTTTATAAAGCATTTATATTTTGTGCCACTCATTGTTCCTTTGCTGCATTTAAAATTATATTTTGAAGTGTTATTATTGCGTGTGATCTTTCAGACTACACATAATACCTTTCGATATACACAAACCCAAAAAAGGTCGAGATACACCTGTCTCTTAAGTATTATTTTGACCATTGTTTTTGTATTATAGTGTTAGATAAAGCATTCTTTTACATTAACATTTAACCAAAATGTGCACATTTTGTTACATGTATTTTTATACTTGCATATCGGTAAGTTTTTTTTATTAAATATTTATTACTCATTAATTAATGTTATATTTACAGATATTATTTTCTCCAGTATCTTGAAGCTTGGCTGCAGTTGTTAACAGATAAGTTTAAATAATTTATTTGATCATTTAATTAGTTTACTTTTAGATAAAAATTTCTTTATCAGAACAGAAAGAAAAGGTTTAAAGGAATTGTAGTATAGGTATTTTTTGTATAAATATTAATACTTTTATATTTACAGGTATTATATAGATCTTTTTGAAAGTTGGCTGGACATTTAGAAAATAGGTTATATTATTCTATTCTCTATTTAAATACTTTACTTTATATTCAATTATTTCACAGTACAATAATACCATTGGAAGCAAATCAAATCGTAGGTTTGGTTTATGCTTTTATTGTAATACATTTTTATTTTTAGATGTGGAAGCATGAATCTAAAAAACGTACGTTTTTACTATTAATAAATTGATTTCTTTTAATTTAAATATATTTTTAACTTGTAATAAAATTTTTCTATATTTAAATGTGCATTTTGTATAATAAAATATAAAAATTTACAATTTTTACATGTTTTTTTTTTCTTAGCTGTATACAGTTAACGTACAGATAAAGTACACCTTACATACAGCTAGTGTACAGCTTATTAGCTTTCTGTACGCCGTACAGGTACTGCTTGTAACAAATCTGTACGTTAGCTGTATACAAGATGTATATCGCGTACAGCTACTAACCGGGTATGACTTTATGACATTTTAACAGAAATGGTCCTAAAACGGAAATTTAGAACAACGCTTTAATGTTTTTTTACAATTTTTTTTATATCATTTTAACGTATATTTATTATTACGCTAAAATAATTATATTTAGACGTTTTTAGATTTGCTTTAAATAGAGTTGACTTTAAGTGGATATATTTTATTCTTTCATTAATTACTACAGTATACTTAGACAATTTTGCCTAAAATCTGACTATTTAGTTGTCCCATATGAAATGTATATTTTTTGATGCGTGTTGGTTGACGGGCGTTTTCTCAAATGATTGGCTTTGTATTGGTATAGAAAACAAAGTGTTAAAATCCACTTTTTTATGTTGATATATATTTTGGGCATTAGTTCTATTTATTATTTATCATTTACATATTTCAAATAAAACTATGCTGTTAAAACATGATATTCGTGCTTATATGCTTTATGAATTTAAACACGGTACCAATGTTGCAAAAACAACTCAAAAAATTAATCAAACTTTCGCAGGGAATCTTGTTAATACTTCAACTGTACAAAAGTATTTTTAAAAAATCAAAGAAGGCAATTAGAATCTCGATAACGAAGAGGGTAGGAGACCTGAGTCCATCATAGATAACGAAGAATTAAGAAAAGCTATTGAAGCCAATCCATGCAAAACTGTTAGTGCTCTTGCAGAAGATTTAAATGTATCTTAATCAACAATCTCCTATCACTTAAAAGAGATAGAAAAGGCTAAAATCTATATAAACGTGTACTTGATGAATTAAATGATTATCAAAAAATGTGTCGTTATGAAGTTTGCTCTTGCCTCGTTTTGAGAAATAATAACGACCCATTTCTTGAACGAATTATTATTTGTGATGAAAAGCTGATCACTTTTAACAACTGTAAACGAATTAGACAGTGATAAAGCAGGTAAACACATATTATCTCAGGAGAAAATTACAGTAACTGATTGGTGGTCTATTGAAAGAGTCATCCATTATGAATTTATGAAACCTGGTTAAATAATAACTCCAGAGTCCTATTGTCAACAACTTGAAAAAATAAATCAGAAATTGTCTAGAAAAAGACCTCCTATAATCAATAGTAAAGGACCAATCCTCCTATATGATAATACAAAGCGTCATATTTCATTAATAACTCTCCAAAAATTGAACTAATTAGGGTATGAAATTCTATCTCACTCTGTATATTCACCCGAACTTGTTCCAATAGATTTCTATATTTTCAATCATCTAGATAATCTCTTATCGGAAAATATCCTAAGGATAGATGGTGAGTTAAAAATAGCCACTGAAGCTTTCATTGAATCCAGAAACCAGGAAATTTTTGCAAATGGAATAAATTTGAATCTTGTTGGCGACAATATGTATATTCTAATTGTTCTTATTTCGAATAAAAATGTTAAATTTTAATTACGTCTAATAACACGTTCAAACGGTATTTAAAATTTTTGTGTCATAGTAAATTCGATGAAAATATTGTAAAAATATTAAATAAATAATTTATTCTGTTTTTTTTTTATAATTTGTCTACTGAGACTAATTTTACTTATGATATTTCGATATCTGGTTCGTAAAAATTAAACTCTTTTCAATAAATACCATGTATTAAACAAAATCGTTTTTAATTTTTATGTATTTCTTAAAAATTTTGTTTTTATATAAAAAACTGATGGATTCCAGTTTTAAACACCATGTTTCATCGCATTAAATTAATATCCTGATATTGTACACAAAGATTCAGAAAGATATATTTCAAATTAAAAAATAGTCATAAATCAAACTAATTAATACCTTTTTAAAATGTGAACATGGAATGTGCTATGTCAGACCAAATGTATGTATAGTCTACCAAGTGAATCACGCTTCTCACCTTGAGGACGATATAAGGAACGGGTGAAGAGTACTTCAAACATTAGTTAGATTAAAACATATGTATTTTTAATTTTTTTATATTTCCTTTTTGCCTCACTTAAATAAACTATTGTATAAAGTTTCGCGTTATACATTGTAAAAGCCCCGGGAGCCTTTATGGCTCCCGAAGAATCCACCAGGATTACAAAAAAATAATAAATATGTAATTCATTTAATGGCTTTTAATTATCTTTAAATCTTACTCAGCGTAAATTTTAATTTGATTAATGTTTTATTAAAAATAATCTATTATATGATATATTTATTAAGTTACATATATTAAATAAAAAATAATTCATTTATAAATTATTAAATTTTACAAAGCACCGTACAAATAATTTTTTTTGAAAAAGCTATAATTATAACTTAATAGATATATTTATAATTGTTTATTTTAGTTGACAACAAGAAGTTATAGAAATAGCTATCCAGCTTTCTTTTCTTCTTTCACACATTTTTTTCGTTACGACAATATGTATTTATATTTTAATGAGAAAAATAAATCTTTAATTTTGTAAATTCATTTATAATGTTCATTTGGAGAGTAAGCCCTATTTACAATAGATGGTGTAATAATATGTGTTGGATTTTCAATATCATAAGACATTCCACGATCATGTGTATACTCAATTTGACCATTATCTCTATCAATATCATTAAAATTAACTTCTTTTCTTTTATTTATCTTCCTTTTCCTATCAATTTTTCCATATAGCGCCTCTAAAGCATCAGTAACATCTTCTTTTGGTTCTGGCATCTCATTTGATTGTAGTATCTCTTGAGCGGTCTTTCTACTTATTAATTCAACGTTATATGGTCTTGGTCCAGCATTAACAACATCTATCATATAATCTTTTTCACTTTTAACATTTCTATTTCCACGACTACAAAAATAAAATATCAAACAACATATACAACAGGAGAGAAGTAATAAAACTATTGATAAAATAATTAATAAATATTCCAAATTACTGAAACCAAATGTAGAATAATTTGTCAATGTTGATACTGATACGATTTCAATGCCATTATTATGAATTTCTCCTAATTTTTCTATAATCTTATTCTTCAATTTATCATCCTTTAATGGTTTCATATTATTCTTATCAATAGCATAAACTAACAATTGTGTTTTATTGGAATCTTTTTCACTATCATTCACATCATTAATTTCATGTTTCTCCAATAATTTAACATCATTATTTGTGAGGCTACTAACTTTCTCTATAACATTTCTTTCATCAACATTTTCAATAGTGTCATTAATCTCAACACTAACAATATTAACGCCAGGAGTTATTTTATAAATCGTGACATCATTTGTTACATTGTGTATAGAATCAGAGACGCCAACTACAATATTAAATTCATCCTTATCGTAATTCATAACATCCTTTACTACCATTATATTACCTGAATCAGTTTCTACTTCAAAATATTGATTATCGGGAAATGATGATAAGTTATTATCAATATAATATTCTAAGTTATCATTTATATCAGCATCAAAAGCTTTAACACCTCCAATAATACTTGATGTTTTTGTTTTCCATTCCATATATAAAGTATATTTTGAATGATTTGTTGATATCTGTTCAAATTTAGGTACGTTATCATTTGAATCAAGAACATGAATAACTACTAATGCCTGAAATTTTGCTAATCTATTTTTAACATCTAAAAAAATATACATAAATATAATATTATGGTAATTATGGCTTACAATCATCAATAATTTTATTTGATGACGGTTGACGTTTCTTTCTAGTTTCATTGGCAAGTTTATTTCTGACCTGCACAATAATATAATGAATTGTCTTAATTTCATAATCTAATGGTTTTGCAGCAAAAAATTCACCTGTTTCCTGATCAACTATAAATTTATCATCTCCCTCTACAATTGAAAAAATGCCATTATTCTGACAGTTTGAAGATAATGTTAACAATTTGTTAATACCAACAGCATTCTCTATAACCTCTCCTTGATAAACTTTTGAATCAAATAAACATGTCATATCCCCATTACTAGGTTTTAAAGTTGGAGGTAATTGCGATGGTCTTGGTGAATCACATGAATCTATGATAACTTCAAACGATGTTGAAGCAGTTAATCCACTAAATTTTGATGTACCATTAACATAACCGATTTCTGACTCACCACATTCCCCAATTTCTGGAGAACGAACTAAATATAATTTCCCATTATTTTCATCAATTGTAAAAGTTGATTCTGGAGATACCGAATAAATGTACTCTCCAACACCAGCAACGACCTGTCCAAATGGTACATCCAATGGATGATTTAAAGAAACTTTATACGTATATGATGGTTCATTAAATTTAGGCTCCTCTTCACTGTTAACAGGAAAAACATCAATTCTAAGTTTATATATAGATGATTGTGGTGGAACCCCATTATCTGTAGCAATGATATCAACATAATTTGTTCTGTTCCCATATTCTAATGGTTTTAAAAGAATTATATTTCCATTATTTTTATCAATTGTAAAAAGATTCATACCATGATCATCTATCATATAAGAAACTTTACCACCTAAACCTTCATCAGAATCAATAGCTTTTATTGTTCCAACAATTTCTGTTGGCCTTGTTGTACTAAATATCGGAATAACCATCGGCGTATTTAACTCAAATATTGGTTTATTGTCATTTAAATCGTTAATTTTTATTGTTATATACACCTTTTCTTTTACATTGGGACTTATTTCATCAATGCCTTCGACTATAAATCTTATTTCTTCACTTTTTTCCCTATCAACATCACCTGACACAATAATATCACCACTATTTTTTCTAATGTGAATTGGAAAATAATTTGTCGGAATTGAAGTGAGATTTTCATTAATAATTATGTTGTACGTAATATTTCGACCAGAAGAAAGGGATTCATCTCTGAAATTTGATGGTTTTATTGATATAAAGGTACCAGTTGGATAATATCCTTCATCAATCTCACCAAAATATGAGGTATGTTCAAAGATTTTAATTGATGAAGTATTAATAAGGGTTGGAATTGGAAAACTAGTTACAATTAAAGTATTCATCGTTGTTGATGTTATACTGTGATTATTTATTGAAGAATTTCTTTCAATAGTTGATGGAGTAATATCTATTGATGAAATATCTTCTGATGTAGTTGTAGACGGTTCAGTTATAGTTCTCATTGTTGTTTCTGTATTATGAATTACTACATTAATATTAGCTTTTGGTGGATTAGCATTATCACTATTTATCTCAATTAGATTAATATTAAATTTTATATTTTCATCATTCCAACCAGTTAGTGGTATTCGCTTCATAACAACTTTTCCTGTATTGATATCTGCATCAAATAACATATCATATTCTTCTGGATCAATAGATAATTTATAGAGATCCCTCTTAAAGTTATTTTTTGTAAAATCCACATGTCCTATTACTGCACCTCTTTCAGAATTTTTATCCATAAGGAAGTAATAATTTGAGTGGGCAAATGATATTTCTTTATCAGATGGTGTCATTGTTATAATATTCATTTCAGTTGTTGTTGTTTCATTTTCAATATTATCGACAACAATTGTTAATTCTTTTTCATTTTTAAATGTTCCGCTAACAGCATTAATAATCACTTTGTACCCCCTTTGTCCATCCTCATTTGGATTTTTAATCATAAAAACATTACCATTTTTATCAATAGAAAATATTTTATCTGGTGAATTTGATTCAATAGTATATAATATTGGTAAAGAAGGGTCAGAAATAATCGTTGATGTCGCAGAAAATATTGGTTTCGTGAAGTTATGATTAGAAGGAATATGTAAAGTTTCTGGTATATTTATAACAAATTCTGGAATAAATTGTCTTAAAGCATTTGTAAAATTAACAGTTACACTAAGCGTCATTGATTCCAATTTATTTGCAAGATTCTTTCCGCCGATATCTAAATTATACAATTTTTGATGAATATCATTTGTCACAATTTCTAATTCAGCTGTCGATCCATTGTGATGATTTATTTTAAACATATTTTCTTCATTTCCTTCTACAATATCGAATTTCCAATCAGCCAGAGCGTTTTCAACAACTGGCATTGTTATCAAAAGTTTTGTACCAAAAAATCCTGATCCGACAGGAACATTCCAATCAATTGGCTCCATTTCATATAATACAGGTTCACTTCCATTTTTAAGGGAGATCCTCTCAAATGAAACCATCTTTTCTATTTCACTTCCATTTTTATCTTTAACTGTCAAAAAGTAATTCATATTCTCCTGGTTCAATATTGCTAACATCGTCTGTCAACACAATCTTCCCTTCATTATCAATATTTACAAAAACTTCTTCACCTTGTGTTTCAAATTCATACTTTAATGGACCTGGTCCAGTGAAATCGTCATCATGAATGGTAACAACTCCCAATTGATCTCCATTAGCATTATTATCATCAATTGTAAATTTCAATATCTCATCAACAAATACTGGTGGAAATTCATTAACATCATTAATTTTAATTTGTACTTTAGCAGATGTTGTTTCACCATTCTGTTTTGCTATGACGTTCAAATTAATAACTCCATTACTTTCTGGTCTCATCTTTTCCAAATCAATTAATTTTTTTACAATTAAATTTCCATTTGTATCAATGCCAAATTTATCGTCTGGTTCCACAAAATATTGAATATCCCTTTCGTCATTACTCTCAACATTTGTTATTTTAATTGAACTATTAATAACACTACCAACAGGTGTATTTTCATCGATAGTAAATCTATAGAGGAGTGATGAAAATACTGTATCATCAACCTTAATTGTTACTCCAACATCACTGAAAAATTGTGGTGCCATCATATTTCTTGCTCTAACAACAACAAAGACATATCCTTTCTTACGATAAGTTATCACAAAAGTTTCATTGATCGTTATCTCACCAGTTACTTCATCTATATTTAAACCTTCAGGTAAATTTTTTGTTGGGAATAATGAATATTCAATTGGACTATTAGATAATGTACAATTAAGTTGTGGTAACTTTAATGGGAAATCGCCATTAATTGGAACATGAAATTGATATGATAATCTTTCGAAGACAGGGAATTTTTCTCTATCCTTCATGACAACAACTTTCATTTGATGGGATGCTGTAAGATAGTCATTCCTTATGGATGCTTTCATTTTTAATATATATTCACCAGGTTGAAGCTTTCTGTTAAGAATCAATTTATCTTGTTCAAACTTGAAATATCTTTTAATTCTATTATCACTTTCAAGTGAGAAAACAATTAATTCCTTAAGACTACTTTTTGCTGAAACTCTAATAATTGGGGAACCCAATGATTTTTCTGACGATATATAAACAATCTTTGGTAATGGAACAAATTCTAAGTAATCTGTTTGATTACTAACAATGTGAATGACAACTACTGTTTGACTTTTCCTTTTAAATATTGAGGATTGATCTATTGCTTCAACAACAATCTGTATCACCGGACCATCATTAGCAGTTAATTCAACAACAGAACTTATCTTTCCATTATCTTTATTAATAGATAACTTCTCTAAATTTTTCTTCATCTGATTATTGGAAGCATTTCCAAATTGATATTTAACAATACCTTCTGGTCCTGGATCTGGGTCAGAGGCATGTACCTGAACTAAGACAACACCTGTAGGTATAGGTGATTCTCTATAAATGTCATATCTAAATTCATCAAATTCTGGTGCTGTTGGATTAGAACCACCTAGAATAATATTAATGGTTGTCCTTGATGACAATTGTGGATCACCATTATCGGATGCTTCAACTTCAATCTGGTAAACTAATCTTTTTTCAAACTCCTTCTCCAAATATATTACTCCAGTGACATTATCAATAGAAAATAAATCTTTATCTTCTTCATTTAATTTTAATTTATATGAAACTTGGCCATTTTTACCAGAGTCAATATCTTTAGCAAAAACAGTTGTCACTTCACTTCCGGCACTCAGATCCATTGGGACTGTAAAATTATATGATTCCACATCAAATGCTGGTGGATTATCATTAACATCGATGATACTAACAAGGACATCTGCCTCACCACATAAAGCTGGCTTACTAATTAGACATCCTAAAATCTTCAGTTCAAACCTTGTTACATCACTCTCAAAGTCAAATTGTTTTGTTGAATTTATTTCACCTGTATTGCCGTCAATGACAAAATATTTTGATTGACCATCTAAAGTTAAGATACTATATATTGTTCTATCATTTAACATCTCCTCAGCCCGATGGTGAGCTTTAACAACTCCAATCCTCCCAGACTCACGATTTTCTGGTACTTTAAAGTTGTATATGGCTTGTTCAAATCTTGGTGGAAGAACAAAAATATTTCTTGAGCTATCCATTCTGACAACAATGTCTGTTTTTGCCTAAAATTAAAATTTTAAAGTAAATTTATTAAAGAATATATATATATATTTAATTTCTAACCATTAAAAGCAGGACCAATAGTGAATATATACACATTTTATAATCTCCCTTCCACGATTATTAAAATATTTTTCAAAAACGTTTTCCAAAAATTTCACTTTTATTATCTTTGATTTTAAGACACATATATATAGGTATATTATTGGTGATAAGAAGATATCTTTTAATGATGAAGAAACTGATCACCTTAAATAACTCCTCAATGTTATATATCCAGAAAATTTTAAAATAATGGTTATCATTAGGTAATTCTTTTTACCAATAATAAGGCACTTATAAAGTAATTTTGTTTATCCTTAAAATAAAAGAGATAAAGGTAAGAGATAAATAGAAAAACACTTCCAAAATGATTAATAAAAAACAAGGATAAAAATATTTTAAAGATAATAAAAAAATTTTATATGTCATTTTGATAACACAAAATATGCAAAAAAAAGAATCAGCAACTAAAAATAAAAATTTGGAAATAAATATACATGAAGGTATTACATAAAATACTAATATTATATTATTCCCTAAAGAGATATACTAAATGAAAAATAAAAATAAACACGAATAGAGATATATATGTGGTTATACATAGGCATATTATTTCTTGTTGCTAAGTGGTAAAAGTTAGAAACTTTTTTCCTTTTGATACTTAAGAAGTCATCAGGGACCAAACTTTCCGTGTGATTAAAATTAATAACTATAAAAATACTTTATAAATAGTTAGCAGATGATGCAATAAGGTTATGATTAATCCATTAAAATAAATTTATACTATATAGTTCAATGGGATTAGATATATATATGTTTTCTATATTATTTTCGGATGTGGATAGTAATGATTTTCTATTCAAAAGTACGTGATGACTATAAGATAGGTAAATAGTAAATTTTGGTATATTACTGGAACCTATTAAAATATTCATAATTGTTTCTCAACAATACAAATAAATAAATATACGAATGTGTATCAAAAATAAATATAGTACTTGTGAATGAGAATGATAAAATTTTTACCTTTCTTCGATCATTCTCTCTCTTTATTGTGTTTTTATTATATTATCTTTTTAAATTAATTACCCATTCAAATATATTCTTATAATTTAAACTCATTAAGGAGATTTCTAATAGACAGAATTTATGGAAGCATAAAAGATACTTGTAATGCTATTAAAATAACCCAATTCATGAAAGGTCACAACACACACACCGGTAAATATAACAATAAAAAGAAACTGTAAGGTAGAATTTTATATATATGTTACGAGCCGTATGGTGGCAGGTATGCCTTTGATAATTAATAGTTCTCCTAATTATGGTGGTAATAATACATAAATATAGAAAACCAAATATGGTGGGAAAATTAAAATAAACAGTTGTGTCAGTTACTTTCACCTCGTAATTGTCTTTTACTTTGTTTTCCACACTCTCTTAATTAACTAGTTTTAGAAAACTTACCACTTTAATGTGCTTACGACGTGCAGAGGCTTCAAAAACAAACTCAAGACCATCATGTTCCATTGACAATAAATTTGGTCCAGTAAATATTTCACCTGTTCCTCCATTAATCTCAAAAACACCAGGAGTTGTAACTTCTAACTCATAGATTATCTCTTCTTCTGGTAAAGCATCAATGATTTTTACAGCTCCAACATACTGATTAACATCAATAACACCAAAAACATCAAAAATATATTTATCCTTCTCGAAATGTCTTGTATATTGGGGAACCTCATCTTTATCAAATGATGTTAAGGTGTTATCAATATTCTGACTTGTTATAACACCAAATAATGGAATATGACTATCGTCTTCATGCTCTTTAATAACGTCTTTTTCAACTTCATCTTCTACTTTTTCCAATTCTTTTTGTCTTACCCTCTCAGGATCAGCATCAAAATCAACAGCAACAGTCATTTTACTTGT
Source organism: Strongyloides venezuelensis (assembly GCA_963280985.1). Lineage (NCBI taxonomy): Eukaryota > Metazoa > Nematoda > Chromadorea > Rhabditida > Strongyloididae > Strongyloides > Strongyloides venezuelensis. Next base: position 4,927,561 of record CAUJLX010000001.1, on the reverse strand, counting down.
TCTAGGATTATCAGATAAGTCAGTAACCTCTACAACAAATGTATAATATTTTTCAATTCTCATTAACGGATCTTTCTTTTCATAAACAATAGCAACACCATCATCTTTATAAACTAGTATAAAAGGTAAACTATCTTCCTTTCCATCATTCGTAATTATATACTCCAAATCACTATTGACACCTTCATCAATATCGAAGGCTTTTATTATCCCAACCTCTGTATTATTTTTTGGAATTTTTGTAAATCCAAAATAATATGAAGGTTTATCAAATTGAGGACTATTATCATTCTCATCAATAATTGTTACATTTATAAGACTAATTTTACAAGGTGAAACCTCCTTCAATGTTTCCCTTCATTATACCATCTGTTGTATTGTATATTAACTGTGCCTTTATCTCCACAGAAGGTACCTCTTCCCTATCTAAGAGTGTGTCATCAAAAACAACTATTTCATTTTTTGAGTTAACAGTAAATATCCCATGACTATCGAGGAGAACAATTTTTTGGTATGATCCAACAACATTTAACCTTGTTAAAATCGTCCCATTTTTTGAATTCTCCCTAATTGATACCTCCTGATAACATGGCGAGAAATGTCCTATAATATTTGTGGTATCTTCACTTAATGTTAAGATCGCAGTTGAGTAACGATGAGGATTATTTGAGGAGTATGCTCTAATTTCAATTTTAATATTACCACCAATAGCATCCGGTGTTAAATCTTTTTTAACACTAATCTGTCCTGTTATCAAGTCCATATCAAATAAAGATGCAACATCAGACTCTTCCATAACATATAATATCGTTTCATTACTCTCTATAGTTTGGTCAAAAAAAGCTTCAATAGGTTTATCAGTTAATAGGATATCTCCAGATTTTGAATTAAATGAATAGGTTGTTGTATATTCTTTTTTGGTAAATACAGGAACAATCTCATCTTTCATCTCAACAAATATTGTTAAATTGACAGTAGAATTATTGGGATGATCATCATTATTATCACTTGCCTCAATGATTAAATTATATTGACGTTGTGTTAGGGGGTGATTAACTAAAATATTAACTATTGGAGGCAATTGTGAGTGTGCCCATTTAATTGGAACTTGTCTTCCTTCAGGTGTCCTCGTTGGGAGGACTCGACGATTGTAGAATGTTGTATTAGAGGGTATCAAGGAAAATGTATTATCGACATTTCCAGATATAATTTTATATGTAATTGAATATTTTTTATTCGGATCCCAGTCAATGGCTAAAATTGGACTTTCCAACATCGTTCCACTCTCAATAACCTGTGAGATATGGAGTTTATATGGACTATTATAAAAAATTGGTGGAAACAAGTTTGGTTGTTTAACTTTTAATGTTAATAATTGATATGAAGCCTTATTACATAAAACTGTTATTGTTAGAGTTGTCTCATTGACATGCCCTGGGTAGGGCGGTAATAATAAATTTGGCTTTAATATTATAATAAATTGTCCATTGGAGTGACGGCGAAGTTCAAATGCTGTAGAGAAATTAACCTTGGGTAGGTTATTGCTCCTAACATTAAGAATAGATAAATCAGCATGTGGTGGTTCAACAACAGTATTAAGGATTGCCAATTCATGTTGATTATTTCCTTCAACCTCAGAGATAAATGGTTCTACATCAGATTCAGGAAAAAAACATGCTAAAATTAGTTGTTTATAGAAGATAAAATTGTAATACTTTTTAAACTTACGTAAACGTCCTTTAATTTGGATAATTATTGAAAAAAAAAGTATGGCTAAAATTATTTGAATGTTGTTAGTCATTTTTTGATTAATCTCACAATATGTTACGTCATCCGTGTCAATACTTGATAAATATAAAATACCTGGAAAAAAGATATTAAATAACCGAAAGCTATAAGTTCATTTGAAGTGATGTTAAATAAAGTATGTTAAAAGTTAGGTATATATTGTAAATATAAATTCTAAATTTTAGGTATAAACCAAATGATACAATGGTAAAAGAAAGAATAAGTTTTTATAAAGAGAAGGATAAGAAAAAAAAATAAGGGCATTAGTTGATAAAAAATTTTACAAATAATTTATATCTATTAGATAAGTATATACCGAAGATAACTTTGTTTTTTAAATGATTTTTTCTTTTAAAATTAATAAAATAAAAGGATAAGTATTTTAATGCAAGGTCTTAAATCTTTTTTAGATATTCTTTTGAATATTCTCTTTGTGGTTGAATAATTTTTAGGTAGATTGATAAAAGACAAATTATCTACATAATCATTAAAGTAAAAAAAATTCTTTTTTATTTTAGAGAAATAGAATAAAACAATTCTCGAGAAGGTGGGGATTTGTAGAGATAATTGGAATGATCATGGATATTAGGGATATAAAAAGAGTAGTATTCGGTTAAACTTTAAAAAGATAACAATAAATAAAAATCGTTCCATCTAAAAATAATTTCATCGTGTTAAAGGAAACTTAACGATGAATTAATTTATAGTATTTAGTTAATGCGAATGTGTCGACATGAGATATCTTTATAAAATAAAACATTAAATTTTATTTCCACTTAATTTTAACTGTAGAAGAAAAGAAGATAACGAAGGAACTTTATTAAAATATGGTAAAAAAATTTTAATATTGCATAGTGTTTCAATTTAAATAGTTCTAATTATAAGGTCTTGATATAATTGATTCAAATTTTGCCGTTAAGTACACAATTCTTATAATATAACCCTGGCAATTAATGATTAACAAAAGGGGAATATTATCAAATGATATCTAATTAACACAAAAAGTTTTTATTCGCAAAAAATCTTAAGCATGTCCTTGATTTTAAAGATAATTTAAAATATAAATATACATTACAATAAAAGTTTTAAAATTCCAAAAAAAGTAACTACTAGGTTTTTTTAATTAATTAGGATAGTTATATAATGAATATTCTTTTGTAATGATAAGATAAAGGAATGTAAAAATTTAAAAATTAAATATGGAATATTGAGATGTGTATAACTATATGATTAAAATATCTGTACAAGGTCATGAAATAAATAAAAATGTTATAAGATAATTAATATATTCTATGATATTCTATGGTAATTAAAAATTATTTTAAACAATATACATTTCAAAAGTTAAATTTATTATTAATAATAAAATTTTTCAACATAAAATAAATTTAGTTTTAACTTTAAAAATGTTATATATTGGAAATCAGGAATTGTCCAATTTCTAAAAAACAAATTTGAAATGAGCTATCTTTTAATAAATTTCAATTATTGCAATTAAAATATACTATATTTAAAAAGATAATAAATATTAATAATATTTAATTAGTCATTGAAATGGAAATTTCTTAAAAAATATGGATAATAAAAAAACCTCAATTTTCATTTCTACAAAAGATTTGTAACCAATTTAAAATAAATACATATTATTTAAAAAAATTAAGTTATAATGTACGTGATTCATTATTTCAATAGGTTATTTGTGATATATTTTACATGATATAGCTGTCATTTTTATGTGGGTCAAGAATTTGTAAATGATATCTTCTTTAAATTAATATTTACAACCAGATAATTGTTTGATTTCTATTAAATTATGCAGTACTTCTGAAAGGTTTCATGATTCTTTGAAAAACAAAAATAGTAAGCCTTTTATTGATAAAACTTACAACCATAGAAAATTTTTCATCTTCTTCTCTTTTCTTGTTTTCGTTTTGTTTCAAGTATTATCAGAGAAAAGAAATCTCTTGAGTATTATGTTGTAGTTTTAAAATTTTGGTTTTGCTCTTATGCATAAAACAATAGAAATTGATATAAAATAATATTAAATTTTTTACATCATCGTAAATGAGTATCGTTTTAATAATTTGTAGTTATTTTATAGTAAGCATTTTTTAAACGATAAACATTACAATAATTCTCATAAGCATCAATGTGAACTAGTAATTGATTAAGTTAAGAAATTGGAGAGCTATTTTTTTATTAATGATAATTTTATTTAACTGTCATTAGTAAAAGCTTCATTCAAATATATCAAACCACTATTTCTTTCGTTGTAACATACAATATTCAAAAGAAATTTTCCGATTACTTTCTTTGATTGCATAAAACTTTTGGTAGTCATTCTTTCTCATTTGTTATAATATGGTTTTTCAAAATAATTATTAACAAGCATATTATTTTATTATTTTCTCCGTATATTTTTTATTCAAAACTATCTACATTTTTATATTTTTGAAATATAATATTTCTTATGATAATATATTTTTTATCAGTTTGATTTCTTTGGTTTATTTTTATATATATTTCCTTTTTAAATACTTCATTTTTAATATATTAATAAGTCTTTATTACATACCAATGTGAAAATATATTTTAACTACCTTACTATTAAAGTTTTTTCTATTCACCACTTATATTTTTTTGTCTTTTTTAACATACAAAAAAATAGTAAGCGGTGTAAGGGTAATTTTGTATTATAGAGCATTCATGATAAATTATAGTAGAGTTTTTTTTGCATTATTAATAGTTTAAAATTTGTCATTGATAATCCTACTTTATTAACACCATCAATTTAATAAATACTATTTAAAATTAATATATTATTTTAGTATTGACCACTTGAGTGGACACTTATTATGTTAATAATTTAATAAACGTTCCTGCAATACAAAATTGTTAATAATACTTGTCAATATTTTATCAATGCTTTATATACGTAAATCGTAAACATAATTGTAACTTTATATACAATTTTAAATTAGCGCAAATTTCTTGTGTTAAATAATAAAAAAGATAATGATAAATATTATCAATCTATGTAAAATTTTGTTGAAGTATTCAGAAAATTTGAATATATATAAAACTTAGTATGTTCAAATATTTTCAGAATGACCTTTATAAAAAAGTTCACTGTAGAATAATCTAAAAAGATTACAAACAAATATCGTGTTAGGAAGAATACTTATAAAAGAGTAACATTCAAATTGTTGCTAATTTTAACACTTTGTATGTTTTCTAAGATTGTAGTTAGGAAGAAAACAGTTAATTATATATTAAAATTAAAAATAAACTTAGAAATGATAATCATGTAAGAACATTGTCTAGATAGCGTTTTATAAAAAAGTATTCTCAGAAATAATTAACATTTTTACAAATAAATTGAACTTAATTGATATTATTTGAAAGTTTATAATGTAGATCGTTCTCGGCTAGTTTAAGAAATTAATACCTAATATTGCACACGAAACTTTTATTCCGTAATTAGACAAAATTAATCCTTACTAATATTTTTTGATTAAAGTTACTTATTTGTCTTATGTTTGTTAACATTTATGTATATCTTAATTGAAATCATTTAACAATTTTTATTTTAATCTTGTTTATAATTGATCAACATAAAAAATATCTTGTTTTGTAATCAAAATTTTGGTTTTGAATCAAATGAAGAAGAATTCTATATTTTATCATATTCGTCAAGAAAATAACAATTTTCTTAAATTATCTGTTATGATATTGTTTAATACTTTTGTATTAATTTATTAAACATATTATGTTTATCACATTAGCAAACATTTCTTAATGTTAAAAATTATTTATGATTTAAAAAAATTGACAAATACTAAACTTCTTTTTTCTAGAAACTTCTTAATGATATATGATTTTACATTTTTCGATAATGTAATCACTTTTAACATAATACTCTTACGTAATTTTTAATTTACGAAAACTTAAAGAAACTGTCATTTTTTATAAAGACAATGATAACAGAATATACATATTAATAATTATAATATGGATAAAGACGTATTATCTAAAATTAATTTATTGGTTGATTCTACATAAACAATTAGTAATTCAAACCGTAATGATCCGTTTAGCCATAATACTTTTTTGTACTTTTCATATTTTTTAGAAAAAAAAGAATATAATGAAGAAAGAATGTATCTCAACTGTAGAAAAAAATATTCATGCTAGTGCTGAAAATTTAGTACTACATATTAGTGGTAATCCAAGGAATATAAGAGATAAACATTCGAATAACGCCAATGTCAAAAATCATCTGAAGGATGACGAAAATATAATGCCTCCTTGTGAAAACATTTTTAAATATTCTGTTAAGAAAAACAATTTAAATATGATGTCATCCAACAATAAAATGTCAAACTTCTTCCATGTTAATGAAAGTTCAGGTAGAAATAAAACCTTACTTGAATCGGATAAGTGTTCTGAAAAAATTAACAAAACCAAAGTTAAACGCCTTGTTATCGGCAAGAGTAAGAAAAAGAAGATTGGCGTGATATTAAAATTAGTTATGGATGTTAATGTGAAATCACTATCACATGATAAGCGAAAAGGTTTTAGAGTGAGATACATGAATAAGGGAAATGTTTTTGAGTTTAAACTTCCTGGTGACAATACCATTCGAACATGCTGTAAAAGTAAGTATATATTTCATATTATTTACAATATTTTCTTATATATTTTTAGAACATACTAAAATAAATGAAAATATCCATTATGATAAGGAATGTAGTAAAAGAAATTGTTTCTCCAAAGTAGAAAGAAATTTAGACAATCTAAATGATTCGTCTTCCAATCTTTTTACTAGTCTAAAATCACAATCAGGACAGAAAGTAACTGACAATAATATTACGATAAAGGAAAATACTGAATTTTCAAGCAGAACAGATACTGAAATGAATTTTAGTGAAGGAGTAAAAGGAGAACCAAATAACGTGACTAATTCAAATAATAAAAGTATAGATTCAGTTAAAAAGGCAAAATCTATTGATGATTTATTTGATGAAACTTTAGAACTCCTTTGTAATCCTAACTCAGATAATATTCCTAAATATACTTTTAAAACTTATGTAGCGGAGTTTTGTAAACAAGATATTGCTATTCTTGACGATAACGTACTCACTGATATTAAAAAACAGAACGAATTCAACAAGGATATGCTTAATACTATATTTGGAAAAGAAGAGGAATTTGAACAACAAGAATACATTAACGATACGATTGTTTCTTTTCCAAAATTAAAAAATACAAGAAGCATTGCAAGCGACAAGATTTGTGATCTTAGATGTGACAAGGAAATTGATAAATTAAGAGTTGTATTCAATAAGAGACACCATAACGAACCCACTTTATCTATGGAAGTAATTTATCAATGTAATAACATTTCTTCATTTAAAAGATATGAAGATGGAAAAGAGATGATACTTAGTCTTATAGCAGGGGTCAAAGAATCAAAGAGAATTAAGTCAAATGTTCCTCCTGCTGTTTATGACAGAGATGGGTTCAAAATTCCACAACTTCATAAGACAGTTGTTAATATAAGTAAAGATCAGATGTCATTTTCTTCTAAAAAAGGATACTATCAACCGATTTCTCCACTGGTAACTGATAATCAGCCATTAAAAATGATAACATTTGATGATTTGTACGGCAAAACTGGTTTTGAAAAATTTTACTCTTGTAAAGAGGTAACTCTTGACCAAAATCAGAATAACAACCATCTATCATCTAATAAAAAGAAATATGACAATGCTATTCTCCAAGAACGAGTTGATAATATGGAATATTCTTCTTGTGATGATGACTCCTCTCAAGAAAAAATGGAAGTAAGTGATTATAATATGGAGGTATTAAATAATTCAAATGAAGAATATGACAACTTTCCTAAAGAAAAGATGGAAGTCGAGAAAAATCAAGTTGTTAGAAGATGTAAACAGGATAACATTTATCATATATTTAATCAACATTCAAAACCTAAAAATATCAATCAATCTCCAATTTAAGATTGAACTAATGACGTAAAACGTCCATTTGTTACACAATAGACTCAAACTGAAATGGAAAATCTTTTCAATCTCCAATTTCCAGTGGAAATAAAAAACATTTTAATTAAAGTTACTACTAATAATCTTATAGAATCTCCTTATAATATGTGTATTTATTTGCTTGCAATACTTTCCTAGTCATGATATTAATTTTATCAACTTGTATACTAACTTTATTTTCATGAGAATCTGCCGCAAGAAATGGATGCAACATCAAAAGTAATCGGCTTACAAATAAAAACGAAATGAGTATTTTATATCATTATATTTTCTTAAGCAAAAGTAGAGTGAATTGTTATTGTTAAGAGATAATCTGTAAACAATAATCATATCTTGTGATACGGATATACTAGAAATTTTCCTTAAGAATTGGGGTTCTATTAAAATATCAATTTTCTGTACATAGTACCATCGCAATACTTGTAATGATGTTTATGTCGCAACATTTCTTGTTTGAATTTTCCCCACTATTGTTTATATTAATTTTTTATTAAGTTTGTTATATTTTGTAAATAAATTAATTTTAAACATGTATGAAGATAGTCAAAATATTTCAAAAAGTAAATTATAAGTAATATTTTTGAGTTTAAAAATATATCCTGGAAAAACAAGTTTTTACCTATACACACAAAGTTAAAAGTCTTGATAACAATTCAATTTCCATGCAATACATTTAAACAAAGAGAAAAACATTTATAATTAATTGTTCTATATAATGGTAAATTAAAATTTATCTATATTTCAATAGGTTTTTGAAATGGATGCAAGAAAACTCTTTTTTTTTTAATAGCTAGCTTTATTAGATAATCAAAATAGCAAATAACTATTAAAAAGTTTGATATGATTGTCATTTTATTTTTGACGCGGTTTGTTTAAACAGTATAGTGGTTATTATTAAATTAGAGTAGAACAGTAACGAACCACATTCGACATTATTAATGCGCAAATGCTTCTGACAAATGTTTGATAAATTATTGAATAAATTTTTTTTAAAATTGTCCAAAAACATTCTTTCACCGATAAGTTCCAAAACTTATAATTATTTTCTCAGTGTAATTTACTAACCACTACATTATTTGGAAAAAACGTATCAGAAAAATATTATCATTTTTATATTAACTCTTTTCACTATTTATTGTTGTTTCAATTTACTAATGAAGCTATTTAAGACAAAAAAAAATTGGTCCTACACTTATTTTAAAAAGTTATTGGAATTTAAATAATCAAATGGTTTTTTAGAGTTTTAGCTCCGTGTGTAATATTTTACTAACTTTCAGTATGAAGACAGTAGTGGATAAGAGTAAGGATACATAATATACACACACTGTATCAGACACGCCTAGATCAGAAAGGATACAAAAAATAGATATGATAAGAGAAAAGTCAGTCTGGATAATGGAGAAGCAGTGAAGGATGATCCTAAATGATAAACATTTAATTTTAATGTATATAACTAGTATAATAAATATCATTTAAAAATCTTCACTAGTACTTATTCTAGCTTGTAACCTATCCTATTTAGATACTTCAATGAACAATAACTTGTGGGAAAGGTTACAAGTAACGTAATAAAAGTTTTCAATAATGAAATTTTATTTCTGTATTTTTATTTAAAATAAAACTAACAAAATGAGCTTCTGAAAACCTTTTAAACTGAATAAAATTTTATCAAACATTCTCAAAACACCAGAAAGTACAAAACTTACAAAAATTTTATTTATATAAAAAATTTATTTTACAAAAAAGATTAAAAAATAATTATTATCTATAAATATAAAAATTTTGCTTATTAGTGGACGGAAAATAAAATTTACTTAATATTTTTTCTTAAAATTTGCAATTAAAGTGGAAAAAATTTGATATGAATGAAAAATACAATTGGCAAATTGGTGTTATATTATATTCCTTCTTTACTATAACAAAAACTACCCGTACAATTTTCTTTTTTTTGTACTTTTTTTTGCATTATTAATGTCCACCGTATATTTAACTAATTATACTTTTAATACTTCTTGAAAACATTTTTATTATAAATTGAATATAGCTATTCATATCTATCGGAATCATAAAATTCAGTTAATTGACTTTCTGTTGGATTCGAACAACTTGTATAACGCGATAGTCTATTGAAATATCTAAAAAAGAAGAGAAAACTAATAATAATGATTAAAAAAATACCTTTGGCGTTGTTTAGAAATCATTTTCTCTGGAACTTTCATCCTTTTTAATTGTCCATCCCACTCAAGATCAACGAGACCACCAGCTTGCGCAATAACTTTCTTAACTCTATTTGCAAATTCAACAGCGCTCTCATTTTCCTAAAAAATGATAATATAACTTCTTTTTTAAAAAATAATGACTTACATGTCTTGTCATTGGTGGAAGATACCATACATGGCAAATTAAAGCCCATGAAGTCATGATACGAAAGATGTAACCAACCCAACTTTGGCGACTACTATTCCAAAAAGCATCACCAAATAAGGAGTCATACTTCATAGCTATTGGATATATTGTAGCACCAACTTCAAAACTTCCTTTCTTAAACATCATAACTGATGTGTTATTAATGCATGTTCCTTCAGGGAAAATTAAAATCGGCAACTTTGTAATGTCATCAACATGTTCTTTTAATGTTCTTGAGACAAGTGCACGATCTTTTGCCTCACTTCTATCAAACCATATATGACTACTTCCTCTACTAAAAGCTCTTTGAAGAAGTCCAAGGAAACCACCGTGTTTTTGTCCAATCAATGCATAACAGTTATCTGTCCCAAGTATTAGAACATCAATAGGAGATGTGTGATTAGCAACACAAATACCACCATTTTTCGTACGATATTGTTGATTGTAGAAGTATATCAGTGCTGTAACAGATCTTGCTAATGTTCTATGTGCTACAAGCATACACTTTTCATAAACATATCTTTTAAGACTACTATTTGGAATTAATCCTGTTATTGCCGTACCAATAATTAGAATACCTATACCAATGACGAATAGAACAACCCGTACTGGAAATAATATTGTGTATCTGAGGAAAAATCCAACAATCCATAGTATACTTAACTTCCAATTGAATGAAAAATCAAAACCACATGATGTTCTTGTCAACATATTCCAACAAACTAATTCTTCAGCCTCAAATCTAGAAGTTACCTCATCCTCTATAACAGCTTCGATTCCTGCTTTCATAAAATCCAGTGAATCATTTATCGCAGCCCACCCACGGCTGTTTACAATCTTTTCCTCCAAATCATCAATATAATCGTCATCAAATGTTATTGTCGTTTCTCTCTTTATAATTGATGCTCCAGAACCATGTCTTCGAAGAAGGCTATTAGAGGAACCAATTCTTGATAAACCACATTCAGGATAAACTCCAGAATCAGCTCTAGGGCTAATATCACCAGGTACACTACTAACAGACTGCTTCCTTGACAACCAATTGTTAGATGTCTTACTCTCCTCCTCTGAATGAAAATCTTCAAGACTTGTGGTATTTGCACTATCCATATGATTATAAAGATCATTATCATCCTCTGATTCACTATCATCACCCAATTTTACAGTTAATTTATTAGAAGATGGCTTTTTATAATTAATTTTTGATCCCCACTCAAATAAGGCCATAAGGATCTTGACATAACACTCTCGAATACCAAGTGATTTACCAATTGAAGCCAGGAGAATAACCAATATAGCGGTACAAAAGACGGGTGGCGTAAAAAAAGCCATCACAAGGACGGCGTATTCAAGAAAAATTATCATAATATTTTTATCTTTTTCTATAAATAAATTAACTGTAAAAATAATAATATATACATACCAAAAAAAATAAATATTATTAATAAATCTATGTACATAAAATATACACAGTTATACAATTAATTCAACTTCGTATACAAGGGAATGAAAAGACTATACTATAATTCGCATGTAGGTTACTAATGATTTAATAAAATATATATACAAAGTGACATTTTATTAAAATTTATCCTTCAACCATTCATTTATCATATCACATATCTTTAATTTTTACACTATGAAAATATAAAATAATATAAATGAAAAATACTAAAAAAATTTGTTGAAAAAAATATTAATAAAATTATAATGGAAAAATATTACGACATCTAGAGAAATGTCACATTTTATAATACATATTTTATAATATAAAATCAAGGGAATTTAAATAAATATAATTTGAGAATATTAACTTATCAGATAATTAACATACTTTGATTTTCTAACCCAGCTAAGACACATGTACTAACGTTTTTTTACACTAAAGAGGGAGTAATAATAGAAAAAAAATTACAGATAAATTTTAAAAAAAGACTTTACTTCACTTTTTCACTATCTGTAAACAAAACATTCTACACAATGTTTTTATAATAATGTATGAACAAAAAATATGGTTATATACTACATTAATGGTAGACTAAAAGTAATAAAATTAAGGGGCAAAAGAAATTGAAATATTCTGTGGTGAAAAACATGAAATGTAAGTGATGAAATTAAATTGCATAATATTACTTATATTTTAATAGGAATAACAAATAATAGAATGAAAATAACTTTTTTTCTAAACTGCACTATAACATACACAAATCTATTAACTTAGTAAATGGAATCTTTTTTCCTTATAATTCAATAAAAAAAAATTGAAAAAAAGAAGTGTTTTATATAAAATAACTTACAATGCTATTTAATATATATATTTGGAACAGGGTTTACTATCATTTAATGAAATCAGCTTTAAATATACTCAAGATGTATTGAGTATTAACATAACCCAATGAATTATGACCTATATACACATTTCATATGTTTAACATATTGTTTAAAAATAGATTAAAAGGTTTTATCTAAAATATTTTATATAGAAATAAATTTTAAATATGTTTTATGTTTCTAAGATATTCATTAAAAAAATATAGTTGTATTAGTAACAATAGATAAATATTAGTATGGTTGACAAAAATTGTTGTAGTATTTTTGAATATTTTTTTTATTTCATACAACATATAATTGATTATCATTAATCTTATAAGAGAATTAACCTTTGGACTATCATAAAATTGTAGATTATAATTTTCAACGACAGAATTTTTTATTCAAAAAAAGATAATAATTTATAGGGTAAGAAAATATTTAAAATAAGACGATTTTAAATATATTATTTTCTTTATATGTCCAAAATATATGTATATTTACATTAAATAAGTTGCACATATTGTTTCCAAGAAAAAGAAGATACAACGATGGAGAAATTGTATATATATTGTGATTATTACATATAATTTCGTTACAATAAATATACACCGTAAAATATTCTATTTTCATTACTGGAAAAGATAGGTTCATATATAATGATAATAAAAATTAGATATAACATGAGTAAAAAAATTTATATCAATCTAAATAAATTTAATATCAATTTAATATAAAGGTAATAAAACTGACAGGATAAAATACATATGTTTAAAACATACAAATCGATGCTCCTGAATTAATATGAGTCTTGCAACATAACAAGGTTTTAAATTTTCAAAGTAAATAAATTTCATTAAAATGGTAATTAGATTGATGGAAAAAAAGATTTGTTAAATGAATCTATATATATACTATATAACTTTTTTTTCGGGACATAAATCTATATGTATGTGTTTTGATTAAAGATCATGGTAAAAAAAATCAAAAAAAAGACTTTTTTCCCCTTTACCATAATATTTTTTTCATACATATTGAGTTTAAAAAAATAATCTAATTTTGTTAAGAAAAGTATAAGTAATATTAAGTGAATTTTCGTACATTTTTCATAATAATGTAATATTTAGTCTTCAAGATTTCTGAAAGCATTTGACATCTTCTCATAAAGGTCATCGAAATCTTTCTTAATTTTCTCCTCTCCTTCTGAACTTGGATTTTTAAATTTCATTGAAGTAAGTTCATACATAAGTGGTTTCATATGATCTTCAATAACTTTCCATGTAATTTTATTGTCTGTTTGAGCAGTTGAATCAACAGCATGTCTTGCCATATCATAGAATCCAATCATATTTTTTAACATACCAACAGTCTTGTAGAATGGACAATAACGATCATATGGAGTGTAACCATTTTGTTGGAGGAAGTCATCCTTAATAAGTTTAGCTACCTCAAGGGTAATCTTGTCGGATTCGGCAAGTGATGCTTTACCGACTAATTGTACAATTTCAGAAAGGTCCTCTTCCTCTTGAAGGATTTCTCTACATTTAGTTCTAAGAGATACGAATTCAGGGAAATTCTTCTCATAGTAGTCATCAAGAGCTCGCATGTATTTACTAAAAAAGAAAATAATTAACTATTTATTTTTTCATAAATTTATTTGACATCATTTTATATTAATTACCCAGGGGTTTAATTAGTTATGTATTATATAACAGAATTTTTAAATTAATTAATAATTTCATTCAACTTTAAAAAATGTTGTAATCTAAAGTGTTACCTAGGTAACCAAACAAACAAAGAATGGAAAAGATTTCTTATTTTAAACACTCCCAGTTTTATTGCTAATCATTAAAATATTGTCAAACATTTTGCCTAATTCCGTAAGTTTAATTAAAGATATAATACTTTTTTATATCTATATAATATTATTAAATATTATTACACAATTAAATATCAAAAAACAAATCTCATTCGAAATATTTATTGAAAAATATAATCTCAAGAACTATATCTGTGATTCACCTCAAAATATTACTACTGAAGGTGAGATAAAGTTTTTGGAAGACAATCACAAGATAACCTTGGAAAAGATGGATAATATAATTGCATCTGATGAAGTTAACATCAGTAATCCCCCAAAAGATGCTTTCAATATTATCCCAGCACGTTCCACTGGTATATGGAGTTTTCTAGTACAATTATTGACTATAACTGTTTCTATCTCAGTCATTTTGTTTTTTTACGTCTTTATAAATGGTCAAACAACCGTGGATAATGTATCTAGAATTTCAAATGGTAAATCATGGAATTTTAATGTCCTTGATGAGGTAAAAAGGGTAATAATTCTTATTAATTTTTGTACTTAGGTTGAACAGATATTTGACGCAACAAACAACTCTGAAAAAAACTCAACATCAACTCATTTATTTCAACATCATATGCTAAACAATGAGACTTCTCAAGTTCTTAATGAATTATCAAATGCTACAATCAATATAGGTAACTCTTATAGAATAGAAATACTTCGTCTCATCATTATCTCAACATTCATTAATATAGGCATTGCAATTTTATGGTTGCTAAGCATCTTTTTATTACTACTATCAGTAAAATTTGAGATTAGAGATTTTATAATCGTTAATGGAGAATTTTTATTATTTTCCTCATTAGGGAATTTATGTCATTCCGTACTAGTTGGATGTCTCCTCTTTTACATGAAAACTCATCATTGGTTGATGATAATTATTATATCATCAACTTCAGCTCTTCTCGTTTTAACAATCTTTATTAATATCATCTCATGTTACTTTAATTGGATATGGTCACGATATGTTTCATACATGAATGGTGATGATAGCGTAAGTTTTTACACTATCATTAAAATATCATTATCAAAAATCTTTTTAGTGTCTATGCTTGGCTAAAATTGCTCATTTATGTGGACACAGAAGAAGAGGTAGCGCAAATGTCACTGCTGGGGAATATGTCATACCTGTAGCGACAGCTCATTCTAATTTACCATATATTGACGAACAACCAATTCGCAATTTTTCTAATTTTTAATTTTAAAGTATATTTTATATAATTTTTATTAGTATTATTTGTTTTTTAAATTTTTTTTTCTAATAAATAATTAAACAAAACATACCTGTATGAGATGAGCCAATTAATAGATGGAAAGTGTTTTCTTTGAGCTAATTTTTTATCTAATCCCCAGAAGACTTGTACAATACCAAGAGTAGCTGAAGTGACTGGATCGGCAAAGTCACCACCAGGTGGTGATACAGCGCCAACAATGGTAACTGAACCATTACGTTCTGGACTTCCAAGACATCTAACTTTACCAGCACGCTCATAGAAGGAAGCAAGACGAGCAGCAAGGTAAGCTGGGTAACCAGAATCGGCAGGCATTTCTCCTAAACGTCCAGAAATTTCACGAAGTGCCTCAGCCCAACGAGAGGTTGAATCAGCCATCATAGCAACATTCAATCCCATATCACGGAAATATTCAGAAAGTGTAATACCTGTGTAGATAGAAGCTTCACGAGCAGCTACAGGCATGTTAGATGTATTAGCTACAAGAGCTGTACGTTTCATGATAGATGTTGTAACTCCATCAACTTCCATAGTAAGTTCTGGGAAATCACGTAATACCTCAGACATTTCATTACCACGTTCTCCACAACCGACGTAAATAATAGCATCAGAGTTAGAGTATTTGGAGAGAGATTGAGAGATGACAGTTTTTCCACAACCAAAAGCTCCTGGAATAGCTGTAGTACCACCTTGAACACATGGGAAAAGAGCATCCAAAACACGTTGTCCACAAAGAAGTGGATAATCAGCAGCAAGTTTCTCAGCTACTGGACGTGGTGAACGTACTGGCCATACTTGGAACATTGGATATTTAGATTTAACTCCTTCAAATTCAGCTTCGACAATAACGTCATCAACTGTATAATCACCAACTGGAGCGATATATGTAATGGTACCATAACAATTTGGTGGAATCATAATACTATGCTTAATAAGTTCATTTTCTTGAACCAAACCAACAATATCTCCTCCAGAAATGTGTGATCCAACAGAGACATTCTTTGATGGAACAAAATGCCATTTCTTTTTTCTATCTAAGGCATTAGTACGTACTCCTAAAATGAAATTGATTAATTATTATTATAAAAATTAAACCTAATATAATTACCTTTTGGAATGTAAATAGAGTTTGTATCTTTTGCGATAGCTTCCAATGGACGTTGGATACCGTCAAAAATAGATTCCATAATACCTGGTCCAAGTTCAACGGAAAGTGGTTTTCCTGTTCTTAAGACTGGGTCACCGATTGTTACAGCAGAAGTTTCTTCATAAACTTGAATTGTAGCGAAATCACCTTCTAAACGAATAATTTCTCCTACTAATTCAGTATGTCCTACACGAACCAATTCGTACATAGCAGCTCCGGCCATTTTTTCGGCTGTTACGACTGAAAACAAATTTATAATATTATTTGATTAAAAGATATATTTTATTTACCAGGTCCAGATACTCCGTAGACGTATCCATATTCAGCTTCTTTAACTTCAGCACGGCTTGATGGAGCCATAATTTAATATACAACTAAAAAGAAAAAAAAATAAAGAAAGAGTCAATCAATTTTTATACAAAAATATATAAAATAAAAATGAACGATAAAAGTTTTATTGATGATATATGATAACATTATAAATATATATTTATTTTCCCAATAAAAAAAATATTGAGTTTAGATATATACATATATAACTCCAATAACAATGTTTTATGAGAATTAATATTATATATTGAGGATAGACAACTTTTATAAGGTGTACATATAAAATTCATGAATACTAATAGAGTAAGATAAAAGATCAAGGAAAAGATCGATGTTCCCCTTGTATCGTGCTCTAACCAATAAGTATTTGAAATCGAAGACCAATGAACAACCGACTGTGAATACAAACTTTCTTGGTAGGATAGGAAATATATAGTATATGGTTAGAGAATGATGCATTATTGATAAGAATAATATATACATATAAGTATGGAAAATTCTTTATATTTATAATAAATTATCAACCTTACAAATGTTAGGGAATAAAAGACGTCAAAATTTGATAGAAATATACCATTTATATGATTTCTTTTCTTTAATTTATATGATAAAATGTGTCTAATATAAAGTTACTTCATCTCAATGATAAATAAAATGCATGATATAAATTATTTGAAAAATGTTTATTAATAAATATGTTGTCTCAATAATCATACGCATTATTGATAATAAATATTTTATAGTAAAAAGTTATTAAAAAATTAATTTTTTATATTTTGTTTTATAGTAGTTTTAAAGAGATTAAGATTAAAAATTAAAATAAAAAATATTCTTGATTAAACACATTCTTGTATTAAAATTAAATAATGTCCCACTCATTTTTGTGATGAAAAGAAAAAATAAAAAGAGAAATTAATTTTACTATCTTTAAAGAAAAAAATAAAGTAAATGATTAAAAAAAAATAATGATGAATATGTGTGTTTACAATCATTGTGATTATGATACACTAGGCGAAAAAATTTTTTTTGATTCACCCGTAAAGATAATTGAAAATTGAACAGTTTTTAAGCTTCTTTTTTGTATTTTAATTGTATTTAAAGTAAAACAATTTATGGTATTATTTGATTTTCCATAATCTTGCGATCATCCCTTCATGGGTATTATTCTTTATTTTTGTGTATTCTGGATAGACTTACATTTGTAGCACCATATTAGTACTACGTTTATGATGAAAAGGTAAATGAGAATTATCATCTAATGTTCTTTTATGAGTTCTACGATTTCCAAGAAATAGAGAACGATATTTCTTTCTTCTTATGATTAAATAATCAAGTGTTAAAAAAAAAGCCAGGAGAACGAAACATGTTATAAATGTATAGATTGCCCATGTTGGTATAGTCATATTAGCTTCTTTCTTTTACTTCCTGCTCAAATGTTATAAAATAGTTCCGTAACAAAAAATTTTAATAAACTAAAAAAATTATTTAAAATATTGAAATAATTTATCTTAATTAAATATGCTCTATTTATCTAAAAATATTCTATTTAATAGTATAAATAACGAATAATAAACAAAAATTTAAAAAGTAAATATTAATATAATCGAACAATATTTAAAAATACAAGTAAAAAGGTACAATAGCTTCTATATAATAATTACTATTATTTTGTATAAATAAAATAAGTACATATATAAATAAAATAAAGAAGCATATATTTGCGAATAATAATTATTATACATTTATAATTAAAGCTAATTATATATCCAAGAAAATTTTCTTTCATATAAATGTTTCTCTTTTTTTAAGAAAAGCATTATAAAATAATAAAAATTTCCTAAAAATTTTAAAACTGTGTGGGTGCCGTTTTTGAAGTTGGTGAGAGATGATATTTATAGGGACATTTGAAACAATTAATTAAGAATAGAAGAAATTTATATCATTTTTCTTTTTTTAATAGTTGTGTATCAAATAAAATTTAAATGAATATTATTTCCTTAAAAGTAGATCGTTTAAATGTATATCAAAAGCTATTATTTGAAAAAGAACATATTTTAATATAACAGATAACTATTATTTATTGAACAATAAAGACAAAGCTTTTGATAAAATTTCATGTATAAATAGATAATTATAGATTATTTACGCAAATTAATAGGTATGAAAGATATCATAATAAAAGATAAAATCGAATAGAAAATTAAAATATTTAATAAAAAGTAATAGCTTATTTATGATATTTAAAAATAGCAACTCAAAAAAAAATCAATTTAAAGATGAAAAGGAAATAATAAAATACCATGAAATTTAAGAATATATATTTCTGATTGATAAAAACGAAATTTGTATATTAAAAGTATTTCAGAATAACTTATGTACTGTGATTATTAAAAGATATAGTATAATAAATATTTATCAATTGTATTGAAAGAATTTCTTCTTTTTTATATCTATTTTTAATATACTCTGAAGACAGACAGTCTGTAAATTAAAAATTCCCCATTAAGTTAGAAGTAGCATTTAAAGAGTGTAGATGAACTATGATGGTAAAAAAAATGAAAGTCATAAAAAAGTAGATATTTTAAAATATATTTTGATGCCAAAAAGTTATACTCTATCATAACACAACTAAATTTGCCTTAACATGATTTGACAACTTTCTCCTCTTATTTCGTTAAAACTATTTTTTTAAAAGAATACTATATTAATTTTTAGAGGGAATTTGCGCAACTTAAATTCTTAACAAAAAAATAGCTCCATAATCTATTGTAAAAAGTTTTTTCTACCTAGAATAAGGGATTTTTATTTTAAAATTAAAATGAGAAATTTTATTGTTATTTGGAAATGAAACGATAGGAAAAAATGATAAACACATGTACTTTCACAATTACATATATCAAATAAAAAAAATTTATAATTGTTTCTTTTAAATTTTTAATTTGTGGGTAATTTTAGAAGGGTAATGATCATATTTATTAACGTTTTATTATTCCTATTTATGGGATGTTAGTACAATTTGTAAAAGCCATCAACTTTTTAATAAGCTATTTGAAAATCCTCCTGTGATAACCACTTTTGACATATTTATAGTTATCCCTGAAAATGTGTATGATTTTAAGCAAACACTTCTTATTTACTTCTAAATTTAACAAAGATAAAAGGATAAGACGAGATAGTAGAATTGATAAAAAAAATAATATTCATAGTCAGAGGTTGATTGATAAAAATATGTTAATAAATGGCATCACAATAAAATATTAAAATTATAAAAGATATGTCATTTTAAAACTATTTTTTTATTATTCTTAACTAGCTTATTAATCTTTATGCAAAAAAATATAAAAATAAAATAAAAGTACAGGAAACCAAGAAGTGTAAGGTAATAAGAAAATATTATTTTTGAGGAAAAAATAGTTTTTTTATTTCAAAAGTAGTTTTATAGTTGGGAGAGTTATCTTTATAAAAATATATATATGCCATCATTAATATTAGCATTTATATATATCTGAATAGTTAATTTACAACTAACAAGTATTGACGGATTGGTAAATTAATGTGGATATGTTAGGATACAATTTAATTAAAGTCCATCTTCAATCTGCTTATCAATTGATGAAATTAATTTGGTTGATTTTTCGAGGAAAAGTTAAGTCAACTTTATAGCATAAAAATAATAAAGTTGAGTAATAAAATTATATGTATATTTTCACAAATTCCTTCAACTATAAACGATTTAAAATTTTTACGGTAGTAAAAAACTTTTTTTTGTAAACAATTGAAATTAAAGGAAAATACTCAAATTTAAAAAAAAAAATTAAAATTTAATAAGAAAGAAAATTATATATTAGATAAACTTGATAACACTAAATAAATAACAATTTTAAAATAATTATAAACTTTTATAAATTGATTAAAAAATTATAACTAACATTTATATGAAATTATAAATAACTTCTCTTATTTAATTATTTTTTATAGACAAATAAAATAATTTTTTTCATCATATATCATTAAACATGAGTGAAATATGACTATTTTCCTAACATTATTATAATACTTTAACTTTTTATTCTCTATTTTCTAATTATAAGAGTTTCGTTAAAAATTAAAGTAATGACAAAATATTAAAAAAACCACAAACCTTTATGGAAAGTTGTATAAAGCAAAAGTATTTTTTTATTTTCATTGCCTCTACAATAGTTTTATGAATGGCAATTCTTTCTCATTTTTTATTATAATTTACCAATATTTACATGATATAAATACTAATTACAACATATGAAATTAAAAGTAATTGTTTTCCATTTTTTATAAATTATGATAAGAACTTTTTTAAATAGTATCTAATAGTCAACAATATATCTACTGAACGTAAATATAATAAATAAAGCATATAGCATTGGATTTGTTAAGTCACATTATGCATAAAAAAATTATTTTTTTCAAAGGTGTTAAATTCCAAATCTTTGGAAGGCATTTAATAGTCCAACTTTGTTGTGATGACAGAAAAAAAGGAGAACCAAAATTAGGGGAGTAGAAGGATTGAAGATTGATGAAATGTGCTTTTATCTTAATGTGTATATCTTTAAAACTTTACAAGATATATTATTTTTTTGCCTGAACGAAAAGTAATTAAGTATTTTATTATAACTTTTTATCAAACAACTTCTATTATTAAACTTAAAAAGAGTAATATTTTGAAAAGTAGTAATTTTAATGTGAAAAATTATTATTAGAATAGTATGTAAAATGGGTCTTATAATTATCTCCGTTAACATACTAATATAATTGAATAAAAATGGGTTTGTTTTTATTACTTCAATACAGTAGCAATTGTATTGGTAAATATTACTTTTAACAAACTATACTGTGAAAAATTTTTTCTATTTTCAAAAATACATGAAAAACAATGAAATGTATGCAGGAAAAAAGTTAGAAGAATAAATGGATACATAGTTATCTTTAATCAACCATCTAATGGAGTTTTCCATGATACACATGTCAAAAACCAAATAATATCCTCGATAAATAAATAAACATATATGTATATATAATACGATGCAATAGTTTATTTGTAAAAATAATAGACATTTATGTGGATATATTAAAAAACCTTTTGTCTGTTTTAAATGCCAATAATTGTTTAATAGTATTTTTGAGATGAATAATAAATGAAATGATATGAGTAGAGGACAAGATAGTTCCTTTGAAAACCATCCATTTTATAGGGAATAATAATGAATAAAAGTACTCTCTCATTTGACAACTTGGCATTTTGATGAAATTTTATAATTTAAACTACCATACAAGAGAAACATTTAACAATGCATTTTTAAAATCACAAATATTCTTTTATTTTAGTTTTTATTTTAAAATTAATGTTTAAAATAATAACGTGTATGAGAAAAAAATGATTTATAGTATATATTATTAAATATATAATAAGTGAAAAATTAGTAATTTATTCGATATTATGATAATTGTATAATAAGGTCTTTCTGTATTAGTATATTGGACTTATCCAAAATAAATGGCTATTCGAGATAATAAGTCTAAAAATGTCATATTCCTTGAAAAAAGGAATCCTCTGCTATTAAAAGATCTGGAATTTATGCTAAGTGAAGAAAAATTTCAAAAACTTAAGGCATTAATTGTTGAATAAGACCTATTTTTGATAATAAGTAATAATATGATCCAAAATGATTTATTTGTATTACTTTGAAGCATTGTTTTATTTAGGATAATATATTATTGCTTCTCATCATAGTTAGTTTAGTAGATAGTCTTTTATCTATAATTTTTACTTCTATTTAAGAGGCATTTTTTCCCATTAATATATAGCTCATTGAGTTAAATACTTTTAAGAAATAAGAAGATTAACTTTCTCGTCTTTTTTAAATGTTGTATATATAAACTCAATAAGGTATAAAATAATGATTTAAAATCAATCTTCAACATCATCCTTTCCTATAGTAGCAAAAGCCATCAAATGTAGTATAATAAAAAACAAAATAAAATATTGATAAAGATGGGAGTTCATTTTCTTTTTAAAGATATATATTTAATAGCGGAAGTTATACATAAAGTTAAGTATAGGCATTTAAAAAATTGTAATACCAAAGCCTACATTTATTTCCTAACAACTAAACATGTAAGAATAAATTTATGATAAAATTCTTATGAATAAGAGATAAAAAAAGAATGCATTTTTGTAAGATCAGTGATATATTATACCTGTTATTATGTGATGATGAATGATAAATATCTTTATATATGTGTATATATAATTCATTACATTGGTCATCGCTCATAATTTTAAATGTTTAAGTCTTGTCAATTTCACTTTTAGTAATCAGGGCAACCAGTATGTTTTAAAATTATAGTATCATGATTTTTCATCCAGATTCAACTGTGGTGTCTCCTTATAATATATTAAGTATTATAAAACGTATCTCTATATTCTTATCCATATTGATTTTTCATTAATCTTTTTAAAAATTTAATTCTATATAATATTCTTTTCCTCTCTTTTGTTGCTTACAATTTCATTTTAATAAAACGATCAAACTAATTTTCTCATGGGCATTTATACAAAGATGAATATCTCAATTAAATACATATTTATTACAGAAATACCTTTAAATTTTGTAAATATATCTAAACAAATTCATAAATTATCTTTTTTTTAATTTACAATAAATTATAAAAAAAAGGTATGTATATGTTTAAATCAGGTTTTCTTAAATCCTTCGTTATTTTTACCTAAATGTACTACTATTTTTTCAACATATCTATATCATCTATAGAGTATGACTTTTCATATATTTAAGCGTCTACATATTATTATATAAAAATCCATCATATGACAAATCAAAAACTTTCTAGCGTTTAGCTAAACTTCTATAAATTATTTGCCAATAATAGTTTTTCAATTTGTTATAAGAGTACAAATACATGTAATAAGTTCTATAAATAAGGATAAAATTTTAATATATATAACATTACTTCAATAATGATAAAACTACAATCTTGATACGTGATACCTTCTTAAATATATTCTCGTAAATTCCTTATTGTTGACTCTCTTTTATCCTCTATAACAATACACAAATACTTCAATAAATTGTTATTATTGTTAAAAGAGTTAATATAAGGAAATTGTAATCTCTTTTATATAAAAATAAGATATTCATATTACTTTCACGATCTTTTCACATTTTATTTGTTAAAATTTTGATTTTAACATATATGAACTAAACTAATTTTTATCGTATTTATAAAGTACACAAAATAATATATTTTTAGGGAAAAAATTAAATCGAATAGTTTGAAATTACCTAGAGATAGTGGAAAAATTTTATTTCATTTATCTTCTTATCACAACTAATTTATCCTTATAATCTTTTTTTTAGCATATCCTTAATATACTTTTTAAAATAATCTTTTAGTAATAGTGATAAAAAGAGATGAATGCACTAGTACAAAGTACTGGTGGATCTAATGCATTTGTAGGAAAGATACTCCAAGTTGCTCTTGGACTTTTTGTTACAACATCTAATTTACAACATTCTGATAATGAAACTTCAAATGATCCCTCCTCTTTTAATTGCTCATTTGACAATAGTTGTCGATGGATTTCCTCAGGAACAGGAATAGACAGTTGGAAAATTGCTAAAGGAGAACCGGAATCATTATTATGGTTTGCAGCTACAGGGACTATGCAATTACCAAGTAAGTTACATTACACAATTTTTAATTAATATATTTTTAAATTTATTTAAAGGGGAGCCCTTCTCATTAATTGAAAATCGTGGAAATGTACCGGATGCTTTAACGTCAGACCTTATACCGTGCCAATCGGATGTAGGGATGATAACATTTATCTATTGGTTAGTAGGTGCCTCAAACTTTGAGATATGCCTCCTACGAAAAAATAATGAAAAATTTAATTGTACAGGTTATCTTCAAGTCCCTACTATGCCAGGGAAATTGGCATTAAATATCCCTCCTGTATTACAACCATTTAAAATTTCAATTATACCAAATGATAAACAAGGTTTAATTGTTATTGATGATATAACGTATACTTCTCAAGGTTGTAAGTATATTCCAAAATCATTGAAAGGCAAAAAATCCAATTTTTTGCCAACACCAGAACCAATTTTACATCTTTCTAATGTAACACCATCACTACCAGAGGTAAAATTACCATGGACATTACCGAATATTGAAATTACCACAACAACAAGAAAACCAATTCATCAATTACCTTTATCAATAAGAACAAATACTGTCAAAAATATACGCATTTCTGAAAGACCAATCTTTCCAAAATCTTCTAATCTTCTACCATTCACTCAAACTAAAAATTCAAAAAGTCATATCAAAATAGAACAATCAACAGATGATAAGGAGGAAGAATTTGATTTATTGATAATTGGAAACAAAACACAACCTTTATTTGATAAGAGAAAAGGAAAAATTATAAATGATACCTCTGATTTGTTATGTGACTTTGGAAGTGATTTTCAATGCTTATGGGGGCCTGAAGCAGGAAGGTGGGCTATCATTAATAAAGGTGCCATTCCATCATTTGAAGAATTGAAATCTAAAGATTTACCTTCATATCCAGCAGGAATTGTTATTCAGGGAACGTCTATGTTTACTAGTGATCCTGTAAGATGTCAAAAAGGATCTGGAA
This sequence comes from Strongyloides venezuelensis, assembly GCA_963280985.1. Lineage (NCBI taxonomy): Eukaryota > Metazoa > Nematoda > Chromadorea > Rhabditida > Strongyloididae > Strongyloides > Strongyloides venezuelensis. Next base: position 4,901,718 of record CAUJLX010000001.1, on the reverse strand, counting down.
AATTATTGTTAAGATACTGGACCAATGGAAATGTTAAATTACAAGCATGTGCTCTCGGTTATAATGAAGATAGTATAGCTATTCAATGTAATGGTCCATCTGAGGATGATTCATCAGCAAATAAGGATTCTTCACTTGTTATTTTTGAATTTCCTGATGATATAGAAGAACCATTTACGGTAAATTTGTATAAATTATTTATATTCATAGTAAATATTTATTTTTAGTTGAATTTAATTCCTGAGTGGGAAGAAACACTCTAAAAATGAATATTTAATTATTGACGAGTTAGCATATGTTGGAAGCTGTGAGGAAAATGTTAAAAAGGAAATTGATAATAAAAAAACTAAAGAAAAAACCACTCAAAAAACTACTCCAGCGACAACAACATTACCACCATCAACTACAATTCCTTCAATAACAATGCTTACAACAACTCTTCCAGAAAGGACTATTCATTATTGTGATGCATTAAATTGTAATTTTAATGGTAAGCTTATCACCACTGGGAATATATTAATTATTTAATAATGCTTTTCTTTTTAAGAAGATGCTTGTCAATATTTGAATCATGGTTTAACAAAAGTTCCATGGACATTAAGAAGTAAAGGATATGGATATCCATTAACGAGATTAACTGACATCCGTCCTTATCCTGGACAACAATCATTTATTAGTACATTATTGTCTCCTGGTGACTATGCCATTCTTGAATCACCGAGACTTGAGTTAAACCAAAACAATGTCATCTACTTTCAATATTACAGGTACGTTAACAATAATTACACTTCAAATTATTAATTCGTCTTAATTTTAAGACCATCATATCAAGCAACAATTCGTTTATGTATTGTAGATAGTGAGACAAAACCATTTAAAACAATAAACTCCTTCATTCAGTGTCCACCAATTTTAAGAACATTAACACCAAAACAAGCTTACTCATGGCAAAATTTACACATAGAATTACCACCAGGAACAGTTAAATTTTATATGGTTGCCCATAATTTAGAGTCTTCCATTGAAAAAACGTCAATAGCAATTGATAATTTTAAGGTAGCTGTATGTGAAAATAAACAATCTGACTTTTATACAGGAATGTCAAATGGAAATGATGACAATGAATAAGAAAAAATAATTTCTCCTTTTTTTATTCAAAAAAGTTAGATCTCCAGAAAAAAAACATTAATTTATATTTAACTATTCATATAAAAATGCAAATTATTATTTATTTTATATAATAAAAAAAACAATGGCATTATTTATTTATATAAAAAATTGTTTATCAATATATGTATGTGATAATAAAAAAAAGAGTGTAATGGTTTTACTTTCAAAGTAGATATAAAGAGAAGGTATTTTTAATGTCAATTTCAGGTATGTTATTGAAATATAAAAAAATATAATAGAAATTATATATATCAAAGACAATTGCAACGTTTATATGTTACATAAGAAATTATTAAATTTATCAAGATTGAGATTGTAAACAATGCTATATTACAAAGATAAAGTATTATAGATAAAAAAACATTTAATGTATAATAAAATGAAAGGAGACGGAGAGGGAATTTATGTGTACAAGAAAAATTTAACTTTTTAATAAAAAGATTGATTAATTTTCTTCATATATATAATTATAACGGCGATTTAAAAGAAAATGATAACATTATTTTGTATTATGAATATTTGACGAATGTATATATAAACTTGTATTATATAAAAGATTTTGTTTGAGAACAAAAAATTTTTTTTGTATAAATTGCTGAATGTTTTGTGAAAATAATATATATTAATATGTAAAAATTGATATAACTAAACTTTTTTTTCATTTTCCTTATTTTTTGTTTATTTTTGTCAAACACTTTATGATATAGTAATATATATGTCTATCTTCAACAACATTAGCATTTTTGTTGTGAAAAAAATTTTGAAAGTTTCATTTAAAAATCTATTGAGAGTGTGTTAAATTGTATGGAGTTGGTATAACACTTCTTATATCTATATTTTCAGTCTTCATATCATCAATCTCATTTTGATACGAGGATTTTGAAGAAACATTATCAGCAGCTTCTTTTTTGCGCCACTTGGTTCTTCGATTTTGAAACCAAACCTTTAAAAAATATATTTATTTATATTAAAAAAAATCAAATTTTTTTGTTAACATTTTATTATTCTAACACTATTATCTAACTAAATGAAATATTTATTTTTTTGTAATAAAAATTTTTCATACACAATCATTTTCTTTTGATAGGGGAAATTTTATACAAAATACATGGGCTAATTTAATAGTTTTGTAAGACACACTATTGTCCTCCCTAATACATTATTTTTTTCGTCTTTTTTAAATGTATGAAAAAGGTACAGTAATCTAATTTGACATTAACCTATTCATTGCATTATAACAAATAAAGACATAAATATCACTACCTAATATTTTAAAAATATGGATTTTTTATTTAATAAAATTACCTTTACTTGACTTTCAGTCATATTAAGTTCAGCAGCCAAAGTGGCACGATCCTGTCCTGCTAAATATTTTGTTGTTTCAAATTTTTTTTCAAGCATAAATATCTAAAATTATTATTTAAAAGTAATGATAAAAAATGAAACAATTTATTATAGTACCTGTGTACTACTAAAAGTAGGTCTGGAATGTTTTTTTCCACCAATAGACATAGAGTTTGGTGATATTTGTTGTAGATTAACAGCATTCCCACTATTATTATTATTGTAATGAAGATGTTGTTGGTAATTTCTAGGTGACGAAATTAAATTATTTTTTGTTTGTTGTGCTATATTCATTCCTGATACTAGTTGTCCTTGTGTATATCCATGTTGAGGAGTTACAGGATGTGAAAAAGGTTGAAACAATGAAAAAGGATTCATCCCTATAACAATAAAGATGTTAAATAAATAATTTTAAATAAAAAAAGATAAAGAAAAATAAAATTAGAATATGGTAATTGATGTTTATTGTGTTTAATGCAACAAATAAAGTACAAAAGTTTTTATTTCATTATATTAGTACTTTTATTAGATAAGGATATATTTTTACTATGACAACTGTAACAGATATAAAAGTAATATAAATTACTTAAAAAGTTATATTTCCTTAAATCAAGTATATTAACCAATTATTATAAATGATTAGGAAATCTCGATTAATATAGGTAGTAAGAAGGTGTTCTAAAAGCTATAATTAATATTTACATGGATATTGTTGTTTAATGTAATATATACATAAATATAACTACCTGATTGCATATTCATTATCATTATTAATATCTGTATATCTAAGGACAAGGTAAAGGTGCGACGATAATCAAACAGTTGATTGAGGGTTAAAAAAGGATTATCATTTCTAGTTAGAGCTAATTAAGTATTCTTTTTAAAACATGTTTATGATATTAAATGATATATATAAAATGTTATATTTAATATAATATTATTCAGAAAAAGGCAAAAAGGTACAAGAATGGTATGATGATTTTAGGAAATAAAAATAAATGTATATACTAAACTCAATATGATTAAATTCAATTATGAATAGAATACAAAGATATAACTCATTTTATGACTTATTGTAGCATCTTTATTATCATATAAGAAAGTGTCAAAGATTGGTACCGATATATTAATAGAATTTATTTCAAAAGTAAATACAAATTTTAATATCTTCTCTCATATTCTTCTCTTTTGTATGTCAATTTTTCAATTATTCACATTTTTTGGTTAATATAGGCATATCAAAGTGGTATGTGAAATGATATAAATAACAACCTTTTTGATCCTATTTTCCTCTTAGTTTCATTATCAATTATAAACTTTTCTTTTTTGTTAATTTTTTATGACTCCATTTAATAATCTATTTATATAATTTTCAAATAAAGAAGGTGAAAATTTTTTAATTTATCACTATAATAAACATACACACATACACATAATTCTTATCATTTATAATAAAAACCTATTGATAATGACTGTTTCAACATATCAATATTTCTTAATTTTTCTCCCTTTTCAGATTGTGATTACCAAAAATTTATATGCGCTCCACTTTTATCATGTGCACTTTTTTTTGCCAATACGTTATATTAATAATATAAAGATGAAAATTAAAAGAAAACTTTACAATTATGAGTTACAGACTACGTACAATTTTATATCTCTTTAAAACAACAAAATCTACTGAAATTGTGTAACAAAAAATACTAAATATTATGGACAAAGATTTTAATACTAAATAAAATTTATAAAATACCTTTAAAATGTTTTATAAACTCTTTTTATTTATCTAGTATTCTAAAAGTATGTTATAATAAATATACCACAAGTTGAAGAATTAAATGATCGGCTTATCAAAAAAAATTACTATTAACCAAGTGAAATAATACTATATTTAATATCAACAAAAAAAGCGACAAAACCGAAAAGTAATATAATTTTTAATTTATTCTTTCTTATTTTTAAGTAGGCGGATGGGGAAATATAAATGTGTAAATTTTCTTTAAAAGAAAAATAATAAAAGTAATATTTTTTATAAATATAATAGATATATTATTGCAACAAATTTTTGAATAGGTAAAAGAAAAAATAACAAAAAAAAATTAATTTTAATTGTCCTATTATATATCAATATTACATCTCTATTTGACAGAAGTTTTGTGTTATTAATAATTAATGGCATCTTTGGATGACAAAAATACATCTAATCTATAGAAATTTAATTTTATTGTTATAATTTTTTTGTCCCTTAGAAATGCATATAATTTTATGGGAAATAAATAAGATGACGGTACTTATTTTTAAAAAATCATATTCAAAATTTGACATATATTAATCAAAGAAAATGATTAAAAAACTGTTTTTTAATACGAAAAAAATTACCTCTTTGACCATTTAATGGTTGCGACATTGGATAGAAGGATTCTGGAGTCCTTGAGTAGTTTGTCTCACCCATCTGTTTCATCCATGAATTCCAGTATCCTTGTGGACCAGTGCATCCTAATGATGCTGATATTGGTGGTAATGAACCATTATAACGAGAAGTTTCAGGCAGTGGACCAGGTGTTGTTGATGGTGTTGTTATGGATGAGGCAAGTGATACAATTGGTGGTAATTGATGTTGAATATCATTATTATTATTATTAAGTGGAGATGCTGATAGGAATGTTGTTGAATCAGGTAATTGAAAAGTATTTGCATTACCTTTTCCTGTATGTGTTGAGTACATTGCTTGTTGCATCTTTAACAAAACAGCTAATGGTGATTGGTTGATAAGGTTTGTCAATGAGTTTGTTAAATAAGGATTTAATAGTGTAGCAACGTTAATATTTGTTTCCTGTTCACTTGATGATACTGTTTCTTTATTATTTTTTTCGCTACAATTTTCTGTTTTTATTTGTTCTTCCTCTGGTGATGGACTAAATATATATAATAATAAGAAAAAAATATATTATAAAGATCACTGATAAACAAACCTTTTTGATTGATTAAGCGCCGCTGTCTTTTGGTTAAGAATGTTACTTATACTATAGATAGTTTTCTTATCTTCTAATACGTCTATCTTATTACTTTCTTCAGACCTTCCAATCACTTCTTCAAATTTTGGTGATAAATTATCCGATGAAGGTGTTGATGTAGACTATAAAAATAAGGTAATTTAATAAATATAAAAATTAAGAAGAAGAAGAGATTCAGTTATGTAATATTGGAAGTATAAAATAATATATAGTTGGTGACCGCCCATTACTCACTTAACTTGTTAGGTATGATATTTCTATGCCAGTCATTGTAGTGGTAAGAAGTTAGAGAGATTTCATTATAAAAATTGAACTTACATTAACAACATTACTAATGTCTAAGGATATTGGGGGCATGTCATTGATATCATCCTGCCTATTATCATTATTTTCTTTCCCTTCCGGTGTTCCTACTTTTTCAAGCTTCTCTTGATCTGGGAGGGTTAAATGTCCAAGCTGCCATACTGTTGTATTCATTATTGAAATTTAATGAAAAAAATAACAAAGTTATCTCTCAACGTAATGAATCTTATCTATAAAAGGTTAATAAATTGTTATATTTGATAAGAATTGTAAATTATCAAAATTTTTTTGAATGTAAATAAATTAAAGTTGAAAGAAAAGGACGGAGAAGATAAAAAAACATGTAATGATTTTAAAAAAAAGTACAAATAATCATGTGTTTAATGAATATAACATTATATGGGGTGAAAGTGTGAATTGGGAGATTCAAAAGATAATCAAATTTGTTTGGTTTCAAACAATTAAATATATATATTATCTGCTAAAAATATACCTTAATTATGACGAAACCTTTATAAATTAAACACTTTAAAAATGTAAGGAAAGATAAATATGAAGCAAATATGATATTATAAATGAAAAATACATCATATTTATATGACATTTATATTAATACAAAGCATATTTTTAATGAAAATACATTAAAATAAGGTCCATGTGATAGAAGATCAAAATTTTGTGTTGAGAGTGTAAGACAACAACATGAAATTAATATAATATATATATTAAAATGGTAAATAAATAATTTTTAAGCTTCACCATGTACTTTTTATAAAATTTATATGTATAATTAAAAGTGAAATCTAATGACAAATTAAATATATTAAGACATTTAACATGTTTTTGACAATGACAAAAATTTTGTAATTTTTTTTCCATTAAAAAGTTATAATAAAAATATAATATTATTTCTATACCGTAAAATAGGTAATTGTAAATTATAATTTTACAATAATTTTACTATATTAATGTATTTTTTGTATATTTTAACATTATAATATCTTATATTTATAAAATATTAGCGAGAAATAAAAGTAGGTAGTTTGCAATTTTAGAGTTATAAAGCGATAAATTTAATATAAAGGTTTCATAAAACCTAAAACAGTTTAATAATGATAAACAAAATATTTCAATAATCCTGAATCCATACTTTATAATAGGAAATTATAATTTTCAAATGAAATTGTATATTCTAACATATTATTGATAATTATTAATATTAACTATATATAAACTATAATTTTTTTATGGATCATTTGCAACATTTCACATAATTTTTTTTCCCTAGAACAACATTACATTTTTTTATACTTTAATTGCCTATGAAAATTAAAATAATTGTAATGTGTATGCTAGAATAAAATTTTTTTAGAGTTATCAATAATAGGTACTAAAAGTAATAATTAAATTTATAATTTTTTTCTAAAAGTAACAAAATTATTATATAAAAAAAAGTAGGCAAAAGAACATGAGTTATATGTACTATTAAGGAAGTTTTGTATTTTTGTACAAAGGTATGTATCTTTGTTTCTACGTTTAATATATCTTAATTGCTTTTTCGCATTATATTAAAGACGTCTTTAGAATTTTTTTATAGTTTCTTAAGAATTTATAAACTAAAAATTTTGGAGAAAATTTTGTCAGGGTTAAAGAATATAAAATTTTAAAAAAAGGCATTATAATGATTGATTAATCTAAAGTTGATTGTTAAAATATTAAATATAATCTTATAAAAATTTAAAAAGGAAAGTTATAATTTTAATTAATTATAGTTTATTTAAATAATTGAAATCATATAAAAACTATTGAAAGAAAAAAGATTCAATTAAGATGAACTTTATAAATTATTTAAATTTATTTTTTGTTTTTTTATCAAAATAATATTTAACAATGGTACTTTATAAAATATAAAATATATTTCAATTAAAATATATAATGCCCTCGCAATGTAAATGGCGTTTTTTAAGAATTTTTCTATTTAAATATACATACTATCATATTTTTATACACCATAAAATAGAGGAAGATGGCATTTAAAAGCAGATTATTATGACATCCGCAATTATCATTTAACACTATTATTTTAACATTAAATTTGACAAAGTTTTGAAAAGATTTATGTAATAATAATTTTGGAAACATTTTTTTATCCTTTTTTTTAGTAAAATTAAAAAAAGAATAAAAAAGTATTATAAAGGAAAGTGTTATTTTTTTATTTTTAATCCTTACTATATAATTATTGATAAAACATTTATTGTTCTATGTTTTATTAATATCACTAATTGGTAACATTTAACTTTATAAATAACTTTAATTAACGATAGAAGGTTTTTTACAATTAAAATATTCTGATTATCACGGAATTAAATATCTCTGTGGTGGTGGCAGAATCGCCTTCATAAAATTGCATAATAATGTGTTGAATTACATAATAACTTTTATAGTGACCACATTCTAACTACTTTTACCAATTAGAGGCCATTCACAATTTATTTGTATTGTTTTTTTTTCTCAATTTCTTGTAATTTGAAATAATATATTAAAAAAGTGATCAATCGTTGCAAAAACCTTATAATGTTTACCATTTATTAATATGTATAAAAAAGTGAAAAGATATTTTTAAATTAACATTAAATATAAAAGAAGTAACATGAATATACTAGGTATCTGTTTTAAGGATGATCTCTCTCTCCCCTTAATGAGATAACGGACTTTAAGAACAGAAATTAAGACTATAATTCTGTAATTTAACTATCAAAAAATTACGACAATCCACATACATTATTTTCTAGAGTAGTTGATAATCCAAATGATATATCAAATATCATGAGATTAAAACATTAAAACAGAAATATAAAAGGGATAATATTTCTTGATTTATAAACATAACTTTTAATATAAAAAATATATAAATATACTTTATTTATAAAAATAAAAATAGTAAATTTTTTATGAATGTTAAATTCAACTAATATAAATATGATACAAGGTGATTACATTTGCCACTATTAAATCACTATAAAATAAAAATATTAAAGAAACCGTAGACAGACATTTAACTATCTTCAGTATCTATATTTTTCTTATATAATTAAACTTTAACATAACATTTTATCTTCATATAAATTTTCTTTTAATACAGTATGATAATAAAAATTAAAAACAAAACTTCATTATATTAAGTTTCTTTTAATCATATGCTAATTAGAAGCCATTCAAAGACAAAATGCACATATGGGAGAGTCAAATAATATAAAATATCATGATACTTTTTATTTTATTTTACTCTCTCCCTCACTCCCGATCATCTCTCAAGAAAGTGAATAACTCCACCCAAAAGTCATATCAATTTATTTCCATAAAATAACTCATATTTTTTAAATATACCTATTACGTGAAACAATAGGAGAGATGAATATATATATATATAGAGTTGTAAGAGTAATTGATGAATTGATATATATACTTACATGTCAGGATGTGTTTTACAGAAGGAATATATTAAACAACCATTAAGTATTGTACATTAAAATATATATAGTCAATGCTAATTATTTATTCAAAATATGTAAAATAAATAAATATATAAAATTTATTGAAAATTAAGATACATAAATTTGACACTAAATATTATAAATGATATAAAATGCCTCTCCTTTTACTAAGGTACAACTATTTATAACATGTAAATAATTTCCAAACATAAGAACTTTTTTTTTTCATTATAAATTATTTGTAAATTAAAAGATAATAGAAGTAATTATAAATCTTTAATTAGCGTGTCTATATTTTTCTTAAAAATGGGGACAAATATCCTAATTTTTGTGGGACACCAGACAAGATAACTAATCTAATTAGACTGTTAAATTAAAAAATTAAAGTGCAAATATTTTTTGTATTGTCCTTATGAGAAAAAATATCAAGACAACAATTTTACAAATGAAAAATTTCAAAAATATGGCCTTAAAAACTAGAATTTTAATATTTTTTTCCTGTTACCTTCCAAAAATACCCTTAATTTAAAAATTATATTTTTTGAAATAATATAAATACGACTATTAGAAGTGTGAATCTTAAATTAAAAGACTAAATATTACAGTTGGAGAAAAAAATAATTTTGTTTTATTATAATTACCATATATATCTAAGACAATCAAAATGGTAAATAAAATAGTAAATTTATCAAAAACAATAATTATTTATCCTCCTATGAAAATAATTTAATAACCCTTGAAGGCACAAAACTACTTTAAATTATGCTTAAACTTTTTTATTTTTATACATAATTTAGCTTCTTTTTTATCACATTTTAAAATACATATTTATGATAAATGTAAATTACTCATATTTCTTTATTAATTGAGAATATTATTAATATATCATCATCATTATTACCCACATTAAAGAAAATAAATAGATAATAATTAAGATAAAATTAACATTTATTAGGAGTTAAAAAATGAAATATCTAATATTGTATTTTGAATAGATGTTATGTTTTTATCAAATTCATTACTAGGAGATAGGTTATGATTAAGAAATATTGATGTTTAATGAAAACAATAATTGCTGATTTTGTTATATAATTATTAATAATAGAAAAATTTAAACAACACCTCATGACTATAACGTTTCACCTTAAAGGAGAGAAAAAATAATAATTTTTATGATATAAATTTTTATTTCATTAAAACAATATACAGAAAAGGGACCCATTTTTATTATTATATTTTTCTTAAACTATATACATAATACAAACATATAAATATATTTGGGGGTACTAATAACATTAATTTAATATATAATTTTATATAAAAAAAGAAAGGTCATTTATGGAGAAGTTTAAAATCAAATAAAAGATTTAAACCATTTATCTCAATTAATATTCCTATTTAAATAATATAAAACTTCTAGATGTTACTTAAACAAATGTTCCTTTTTTATGGTACATATTAATTTACCATATCATTTCAATTTTTATAGAATAAAATAATGTATATACACACATAAGACTAATCTTAATGATATATCAAAAGTTTTTGATTAAAATGAAGTTTTGTTTAATGGTAGGTTGGGGAGATAGTATGCTTTATGGAGAATTACTTTTTGAATAGAAAATAAGGAATAAAAAAATGAGATTTGAACTTTACATTATAATTAAAGGTATTAATATGACATAATAATCAAAAAAATATAATATTTTAACCATTTATTATCTCCATATTTTAAAAATTTTAAAGTTAGCGTTAGGAAGAAAATTACGATACTGTAACATGTTAGTTCTTTAATTTAAATATTTATATTTTTAATATAAAAAAACTACTTTAAATTTATGGTGTGATTCATCGTACTTTAAAAGAATTTTTTTTTTATAAAAAAGTTGTTTAGCATACATTGTTTTATCATTAATTTAGAATGCATTATTTGAGGAATAAATTGAAGGTAAGAGTTTCTAGCAAAAATGTAATTAGTAATATTTGATGAAAAAATATAATAAGAATAGAAAATAAATGATAATGAAATATAGAAATATTATATACATCTTTAATTAAAATAATGAAGGTAAAACTGTAATTTAGGGACTGATGGAAAAAGGTAATAAATTTTGACTAAATTTATAGTGATAAAGTTCTAATGAAATGTTTATTTTTTAAAAACTAATTATAGAAAAAAAGGAGAATATGTTTATATAATTTTTTATCTAAAAGCTATGGTACATGAATTTTCAATTGACATAGATATTACAAAGTTCTTGGATAGAAAGGAGGCAAAAAAAGTGTTTTCTAAAGACTAGGAGGAAAAAAGATTTATCTTATATATAATAATGATGAGATGATTTTATACAATAATCATTTTTGTTATAAATTATCTTTACACAAAACTTTAATATTAAAAATTAACGAAGCACATAAAGATATTAGGATAATTGTGTAACACTTTTGTTAAAAGCAGAATTTTTATGTGATACAAAAAGATAAGAAAACTTAAAAGATTTTAATATGAAAAGGGAGTCAAGTATGTTTATGTACAATTAGGATAAGAAAAGAATAGAAAATTAGCATGAATATGATCTGGAAAGAGGACTCTTAAAGAGATTTATCGAAAAGCTGGTGTTTTAGGATAAAATTAATGATATGAACAAAAAATGTAATTTGATTTAAAAATTGGTTAAAAATCTGATTAAAAGATTAAAGTGGTACTTCTAATAAATACAGTAACATATTCTAATTTAAATTTAAACATCTATCAAGGAACATTATATACAAAATGTATATATGTAATATTAATTATTCATTCTGATCATTCTTATTTTTTTTATATTACAAATATATTATAATTTATCATTATTCGAAGGCAAAGATAAGGGGAAGATACTCTTTTGTGTATATGTTATGGTAAGTAAATTACATATAAAATATTAAATTGATATTCAAAAATAATGTTTGGTAGATGAATGAATGTATACAAATTCAAGAAAAAATATGTTTTCATTTAGATTGTAACAACATATATTTAAAAAAGAGTTTAAAGCAATGTAAATATTATATTTACATTATTAGTTATAAAAAATTAAAAGTATATATATTCCAACTGTGATTTTCTTTTTATTTTACCGCCTTCTTTAAAACAATATTTTAATTCAATAAAATGTTTTGTCTATGAAATTAATTATATTTTTTTAAATTGACTTTAAGTTATATTAGGGAAAAAAGTATCATTTGATGACCGAAAGGTGGTAGGGAATGTTAAATTTGTTGTTTAATAGGTAAATCAAGGACATAAAATTAATTAAACTTAGATTTATAATATATTATATCATCTATCCTCATACTTCATTTAAAATTTTTTTACCACATCAAAGATAATACTCTCATTTTAATTTAATTAATAAAAAAATGTTTCATTTTAAAAAGTTATATAAATTAAGCAAAGTTTATATAATTAATAAAAAAAGAATTCTTCGAATCAAATATGAATCTTTTTTTATGATAAACACTACGAAGTAAATATAATATTATAATAAAAGTTAATATTAAAAGATTAAATAAAATTAATTGGTATGTCATTATCAGGAGGAGACAAAATAAAGTTTTCATAATAATTAATTTACAACATGTAATTTGATAAATTTCAAAGCATGAATATGATAAGAGGTATGTGGTTAAAAATAATATTAGAAGATAAGATGTATAGATATTATTTTTTTTAAAAATTTTATTTTTGATAGATGTAATTATTAAAAAAATTGAAAGTAGGGACAATAATTTATTTACTATTACTTTTTTATATTTATTTGACAGTAAAATTAGTAATATAATTGTTTATAATAATAAATAGAATATGGTTAAAAAAAGGTAAGTAAAAAAAATTAAAATAAATTGTTTTTTCTGGTATATAATTATACATAAAAGTCATAGAGTAGATTTTGACACATTATTATTAGCTTAAAAGGATAAACTAATTGAACTATAAAATTTTAAGGGCATTGTGTTGTGGATAAATAAAATGAGAGAGAAAGTATAAGTGGATGCTTATATTTATAAATATTCTTCTAAAAAATAGGCATCTTTTGTAATAATTTTATTATCATATTATAATTAGATTACGAACTTTTAACATTTAACTATTGTAATATTTGACATTTATTCTTAAATTATTCTATCGAGGTTAGTAATAAATTAATATATCTCCATTTGTAGATATTTATTATGAAAAAATGAAAACTAACTAATAAATACACATAAATGTATATGAAACAAAAGACAATACCGAATATTGCTTGATAAATGTTTTGATGTCATTTATGTACATTTATTGTAATTCTAATAATATTAATAAAAATGAATAAATATCATCTTAATTTATGAATTGCCCAAAAATAGTAGTAATGAAAATGTTATTGGGAAAGTTGAATAACTTTATAATATTAAAAAAGTTGGTGAAATTCTTTTGATTTAGAAAGCAGTCTGGTTGAGGTGATATTATGAATCATCTTTGATTATTAATGACATAATATTGTTTAATAAAAAAAAATAATGAAAAAGTACCTTTTTGTATTGTATTTTTAGGAAATTAATTACAACAAATATGTATGTATACCGACAAGAAGTATAATTTCTATTCTTTTATTATCATAATACAGTTGAATCATTGCTTTACAATAATTATTAATGTTTTTTACTCCAATTCATGTACATGTAAATATCTTGTTAAAGAATTATTATTAAAACATTATAGTATTTTTAGCAAAATATTTTTTTCATTACAAATTCTACCAAAAATAAAAAAGTTTTGAATTAAATTATATTTTTTATTGAAAATATTTAGTTTCATTATATTTAAAATTTACAATACTAATGATATTTAAGAAAAATGTATAAATATATCTTGTAATTTAAATAAAACCTTGTCAATGGAATTTATTATCAAAAGATATTCAAAAATTATAATAAAAAGAGTGTATTAAATAAATATGGTAAAAAGGATAACAAGATAACATATTATGTAGTTGATATATATTATGAAAAGAATCATCCTCTTAATTTTATTATTTGCTTTTTGTTGATAAAACTTGAACAAAATATAATTGTACTTTATTTATTTATCAACACAAATTGACACATATTATTAAATATCTGTTCTAAAATAAAGAACCATCTTTTTTTAATTTTGACACCCACATACTAATAAGGTGTAATATTTAGGTGTCCTTAAATTTAGTTAATATATACTCTTCACCTCATTTCAAATGATTTTATCCATGAAGATTTCCTTTTTAATAGCATATCTATTTATTTATTTTTTTAAAATACAATTATTACATGCTACATTCCTTTGTTTCATATTCTATAAAATATTAAATCCTTTTAAAAATTTCTTTATTACAATTTTTTTTTGTTAAAATTTTGTCATTTGCTAAGTGTAAGGTTACAAAGAGGTCAAGAGAATTTATCTCGCCTTATAAATCCGAAGCTATTCCTTCTTTAATTCATATTTTAAAAATTTAATATTTATAAATTATTTTATTAATTTATATAAATTATCGCCTAATAATTATTATAGATAGTTACAAGGCATTTTTAGACAATATGACTACTTTTTAACAAAAAAATGCCATCTATTATTAAGAGTACTTAAAAGTTATAACATTCTTAATTGTTACATTATCTTGAAACATCCCGTAAAGGAATAAACTTTTTTGTTTTTCTTATCCTCAATTGTTGGCACCTTGACCTTTAGATATTGGCATTGTTCTTTTTTATTCATTTTACTTGATTTCTTATTTATACATCTATAGACATGCTATTATATGCTCATTACCATGACATTTATTTGCATCATAATCTCTTACTACCTTGTAAAATCATAATCAAAATAATATATAAGGAATTGAAGATTCATGAATTCTTTAATACAATTTATAGATATATTTTATCACCCCTATAATCATTTGAATAATCAAATAACTTATAAATAATATATTTATTGTTAAACAACACAAAAGGAAGGTCTATATGGATAATTAAACTCAAGAACTGATGGAAAAAAATTAAATGTCTTGACATTTTTGACGCCTTCATATTATTCCTTATATACCTTTCCATAACTTCACAATCTTATAAACTTATTTTAAGTGAAGTATGAAAGATTAAAATTTTCTTATCTTTATTTTATATCTATTTCCCTCATTATATACTTATTGTTACAATATTTGTTTGTTTGTTTCATGATTGACAAAAGGAGAATATTATGTATTTATTATTTTATTAATTTATATCCTACTTAAGAGTAAAAGAGAATTTCATCTCTTTATCATACATATTATTTAAATTTGTAGGATTACTTGGTAATTTAAGTTTAATAAAGCAATTAAAGTACACATATATATACCTTATTATGTCCTTATGTGTTTACAACTCATCAATTTCTTAAGATAAAAGTCATTTCCACACACAAAATATATCACCTTTATATCATACATATTCTTTTGTTTTTTTTCTTTATCCATTTTTTTAATGATACCTTTTCGCAATAACATACTATAATAATTAAAAAGTGTATATTAATATTTTAAAACTTCTTTAACATTATGATAATAGTTAAAATAAGAAGAGTAGGTTGATGGCAAAAGGACTTAAAATCATTTTATTATTGAATTTCTTATAAATCAAAAGAGTAATTTAGGTTTGATGAGTGCCATCATAGGGAGATAATTGTTAGAGTTAAAAGTTAGTTACTTTTATGTATAATTAAAAAAAAAACCCTCCCCTAGAACGATTATTTTTAATTAAAAAGTATGAACATTATTTTTACAATAAAAAACTTTATGTTGTTACTATTTTTTTAAAGGTATGACTGTTATAAAAGAAATTATGGTGAGGGAATCTTTTCTGAAGACAAGCTGCCGCCAGATGCCTTTCTTTTTACCTTATTTTACCTTACCTTCTTTATAATTGAAGTAAATTGTAATTAAAGCTATTTAAAAAAGATATGTCTTTATCTGTTTTTATTATTAGTGAGAAAAGCCTTGACTATACCCTATATATGTGTCTTTATATTCCAGTTTTTAATTAGTTTTTTATTTACTGTACCCATTAAAATGGTTACTTTTTTATTCACAATATACATTGTAAGATTGATAAGAACAGTTATATATTTTTCCATACTAACCAATTACATTTTCATCACTGATTCACCATACTTTTTTGTATAACTTTGTTACCTTTAATTATACATAAAAGAGATCATTATTTAGTTGTGGTATTAAAAAATAAAAAAACAAACTTTGAGGAAATAAATGTTACTAATAATATTTTAAGGCGGTCAAGGTAAGGAATATTTGTAATATAAATAGGTGCATCTAAATGAAATTCATATACATTTAGATATTAAAGAAAGAAAATGTATCTTTAACGAAGCTTATCCTTAACCATCCTATTACACATTGTATTTGTTATTTTATTTACAATTTCATATTCTTGAGTGATTATGTAATGAATTAATGTAAAAATACTATCCTTCTAAAAATTCACATAAGTGTAATGTACCTTTACATTACATATAGTACTTTCTTTTTCTAATTATCAGTTATAAATGTTCAACAATAAACCTTGGGTTTTTTTTTTTATTATTAGTATTTTAATATAATGTCATTCAAGAAATATTTATTTTCTTCTCCTTTTCCATTTTAACTTATTTTTATATTCATACACAATATTTATACTGTTTATGTCAAAAAGTATATTCTTTTTTTACTTTTAGAAAAATGCACAATATGAGTTACCTTGTTTCAATATTATTACTATCAGTTTTGGTTGTATCAAAACAAGTTGATTTCTTAAATAATGGAATTATAGGAGAGCCAACTATTAATTGTGGTCATGGACAAATAACTTTTAATGTTCATACAAAAAATGGTACACCAAGTTCTATTTTTGTCAAAGGGAACTCTGAAAATGAGGAATGCTCTTTTAAGAATACTTTAAATGCTACCATTCAGCTTGATAAATGTAATATGCGACGTAAACGTGAAGTAAGTGAATAATTTTATTATTATATTTAATTATATTCTTTGTTTTTAAGGTTAATCCTGATGGAGTTGCATATTCAATGACTATAATCGTTCAAATGCATCCGTTATTTATTACAAAGCTTGATCGTGCCTACAATGTTCACTGCTTCTACATGGAAGCTAATAAGAATGTTAACTTAGAAATGGAAGTTAGGTACGTATGATAAAAATAGGAATAAAATCTAATATTTTATTTTTAGTGATCTTACGACTGTCGTACTTGATACTGTCCCTGAAATGCCACAATGCTCCTACTCGGTTCACCGTGATTCTCCAAATGGACCAGTTATTCATTACGCACATATTGGTATGAATATCTACCATGTATGGGATTGCCCCTCAACAGTCTACGCTATGCTCGTTCATAGCTGTCAGGTATTT
The DNA here is from genome assembly GCA_963280985.1 of Strongyloides venezuelensis. Classification (NCBI taxonomy): domain Eukaryota; kingdom Metazoa; phylum Nematoda; class Chromadorea; order Rhabditida; family Strongyloididae; genus Strongyloides; species Strongyloides venezuelensis. The sequence continues at coordinate 4,883,934 of CAUJLX010000001.1, read as the reverse complement.
GATGGTCAAGGAAATGAGCAAATGTTAATTGATGAGATTGGTTGTTCAACAGACAAATATTTGATGCCTGAATTATCATACAATGATGATAAAAGTAAAACGTTTGCTTCATCAAGTGCTTTTAATTTCCCTGATCGTAATTCTGTTTACTTTAAATGTCAAATTAAACTATGTTATAAGACAAGTGATGATTGTTCTCAAATTGTACCACCACATTGTGGAGGTGATAGAAAGAAGACGAATAATAGTATGATTGATGAAGATCTTAATGAAGATCAACTTATTGGTACAACAACAGAATATACAGAGATAGTTGTAAAAGGAGAACAAACAACATTAAAACCAAGAATTTATAGAACAACAACAGAAGAATCGTTCCCAAAACCTTTAGAGCTTGATTTATCTGAGATTGAGGGATCAGGTATTGAAGATATCATGACAACTACAACAACCAAGAAGGTAACACTTCAATCAACAACGACACCAGTAAAGATACTTAAAACTAGAGGAACTAATAGATCTCAAAGACATACAGCTGTTGATTCTAAACGTTTAGTTGACTTTGATATTTCATCACCAGAATTAACGATAATTGACGATTACTTTCAAACGCCAGAACAATCTCCACACATTGGTGTACCAGCACAATACGTTAATGATTTATCTCAACCAAAATCTCTAACCTCCAATGATATATGCATACCTGTCTTTGTTATATTTTCAATTGTTGGTATTTTTATTATTCTATTATCAATCCTTATATTTGTTGTTGCAAATCTACGAAGAACATGGACAAAGTTTTACTAAGTATTTACTGATATATTTGATAGACAGAAAAAAGGAACAAAATCACATATTATACCCACACATTATCACACACATTACACATGCCACTCACGCACAACAAAAATGCCTTTTCTCTTTTATAATAATAATAATTATTTTTAATTTATCAAAGTTAGATTAAAAAAAACTTAATAATTATTTAATAAATTTGTCCTTGTTATATTGCCTATTTTCTTATGATAACAAAATGATATTGTGATTGCCAAGTAGTATATACACAAATATATATATATAAGCATCCCAAATTTTTGTTTAATTTACTTGTATTCTAACAGTAAATTAATTAAGACAATTATTTGTAATAAATACCTTATAATGTTAAATGTTTATTAATTTACCAGCATTAAAAAGGGGTAGATATTTGTGTCATCACCATGGTTACAAAAAATGTGTTACTAAGTATAAGTTGAACTTATTACATATGTGTTCTCATATATGGATTTAAGATTACCCCCTAAATATTCTGGAATAATCCTTCATCTACTACTCTTATCTATTGGAATATTTGGTTGGATTTTAGCGTTAATCGGAGGATCTATCAATTCATTAGCTTATCTTGAAAGATTAAATTTAAATATTACAAAAGAATAGTTCGTAAAAAAAGAAACAAAATGAGTCATCTTAGTGAAATTTATACAATTCCAGTTGTTAAACGGTACGTCTCAACAACAATTTCAATGTCTAATTTTATTAAAATAAATTTTAAATTAATATCATTAATATTGCCATTATTATTGTCAATGGGAAGTTTTGGATTTTGGTGGAAGGTGAATTTTTACAATGAACAACCAAAAATAAAATTTACCAAAAGTTACTTAATATCAATTAATCTTGGGGAAAAAAATATATTTTGGAGTACCTATCAAAATTATAATAAGATATACAAGAGTAATTTAATGGTACCTTCATTACGTTTTATTGAGATGGATAGTAATTTTGACAAAATAATAGATTCAATACAAATTGATATGACCTTTGAGAATGTCACAAAAAATGATAATAGAATGGGTAGAATATTTTTTGCCTTTCTTTTTGATACCATATTAGATTATAGAATTGATTGGAATTATGGAACATTTGTTATGGGGGAATATATTATATCAGTGGAAGATATCGTTAATAAAGTTACTTGTGAGGGTAATCTTTATTTAGAAAGTTTAAATGAATTTGTTGATATGAATGATAAAGGAAACGGTATTGTTGATATTTTAAATACCACTGATATAACAATTACCTGGTTTAAAAAATATGTTCGAGATAAAAAATACAGTTTGGTGGGAAGAAAATTTTACTGTGATTCCTCATATCAAGAAAATTCATCTTCAACTAACTTATCATTTACCTACAACATTCCAGAACAAATAATATTTTATAAAACAACAATTTTTGAAATTATTAAATGGGCATTGATACAATATATAACTTTTACAATTCTTATACGTTCACTTTTGAGTCAATTTTTGAAATTTTTATGTCTTAATAATTGTTTGGATGCATGGTGTGAAGAGTAAATATTTCGTAATTATTTTGTTATATTATTATTACTTTTTTTAAATAACATCAAAGTAATAAAAGTTTTAAACTTTCTTAAGTTTTTTTTGGAAGGTTTATGGAACTATGTTTAGATTATATGAATTCTACAATGGTCTTTTCTTTCTCATTAATAGTAAATTTATTTTTCCTATAATAAAAAAAAATATTTGATTCTTTTTAAAGGATTTCTTTAATTGTTTATTTCCTAAATTCTTTTTATATACAAATTTCAAAATAACTAAAATTTCCACATGACAGTTAGGTTTTTTCCTTTGAATAAATTTATATTTTATGAATGCTTCAAATTTCATCTCCATTAAAATGTACAAATATAATTAACACAGATCAAAATCTACTTTTAATCTAATTAAATATTACATGTCTTTAAGTTCTATTGAAATAAAAAAAATTAGTGTTCAAAATTTTTTAATACCATCTCTTAACACAAATTCAATAAATAATTGTAAGATTTTCAATAGAAGTTAATTAGTCTACTAACATTAATCATTAAAATATCTAAATAATAGTATAGTAAGAAAGAAAAGGTAAAAATCTAAAGATTAAAGTTTAGATAAGTTTTTATATATAAATAAGCTTTTTTTAATATTTTACGATTCATTCATCTATATATTTATTGTAATAATCATCATATATATTGTAAACCGTGGCCACGGTGTTCTCATTTATATTGTATTGTTACTGTACTTTCTTAAGATTCCAATAAAAGTTATAAGTTTAGTATAGTCATCACAATAAAATTTACTGTATAGAGTAACAAAAATCATAATTCTTAGAAAATTCTTTCTATTTAAATTACTTTCTTCAAAGAATAAAAGAAGGAATGCTTTTTTAAACAACATTTCACCTATCTTAAATATTATTTTTATGTCCTTCTCAACTATCAAATTGCCTTTTTTTTCAACCGATGTATAAATTTAATTTTATTACATATTGTATAGATGAATCATTCAAAGACACAAGGAGTAGATAGTACATTTCGACCTCCTTTAAACTAAATGTCATAATGTGGTAAATATTTTAGGAGATATATCTCAAAAGATCAAAAGAAATGGGGTACATATAAAAACGACAACTTTTTATAATTTTTATGGATTAATTTTTTTCTAAAAGGGTTCTTAAGTTATTATACCACTTATAACCTTTAAATCACCAACTTCAAAAGAGATAAATGTGTAAAAGCATAAGAAATTTCATTCTTCATTATTTAAATTAAAAGAGGTTTCAATGTATAAATAAATTTTTTTATGTGATAAAATTATCATTCTTTACTTTATGATTCATATTTTTGTATTGAAGTATTTTAATCAAGGTAACTTGGTATATTCACAAAAAAACTTCTGAATCATACTTTCATAATTTGCTATCCTTTTATATGGATGAGTAATAAAAAAATATTCACAATATTACTATCAACAAACTTGTATTTAGTAATAAAAGGTTTCAAGTAATAGTTTTAGTATCAATAAAATTTATAGACATTTTAATATTAATTATGTGATATCATTTTCATGGGAAAGTTACTGATAACGAAGAATTTTTAAAAAAATATTCGTTAGTGATTTTAAATATCAACTACAAGCTAGATATTATATTACATTTCAAACAAAAATATAATGAATCAAATCTAGAAGAAAATTATGTCAACACGTGCTTAAGAAGTAACTTAATTTACCAAGAACATCATAAATTTCAACACCTTTAAATAGTATAGTTAAAGTTTAAATTCATTCCATTAATCTTTAACTATTCAATGTTAAAACATTTATTAATCGTGTTTGATAAAATTTCGAAAGAATTTGATTAGTTGGGGAAATGCTTAAGAATTGATAAGACATAATAACCATAAAGATGTTGACTGTTATTAAAAATTTTTCTATCACATTTATTTGTGCCTACATTCCTAAAATTCTATCGAATAAAATAACGTTAAATTACTAATATAAGAATTTCCCATTAGTAAACCTAGGACATTCTTTAAATTTTAACTTTTTATTATTTCTTTGACAATTTACAATAATGATCTTAAATGTATTATTATTTTAAAGCATTTAGATAAAATATTCATTTTTAACAGTTAATCCACATGATAAAAGCGCATTAATAAGACATGGGAATAATAAAAAAAGGAATCTAAAATATTAGACACTTGTTGATTAAAAATTTTTATCATTAAATATTTTAGAAAGAGTTTATTAATCATTTAAAATTTATATAACCTTTTCTAGTTTATTTCTGTTTCAATGCAGTAAAAAATGATATTGATATTTTATAGTAAGTATTGTTATTAGAAAATATACTTAACTCAATCAATGTTTGATGTTTTGTTCATATCTCATCAAAAGACTCCATTTTATATTTCTGTTTTTATTGATGGTGATGTTTGAGTTTATAAATTACTTTATATCAATTGTTATCAATGTAATATTTTAATTTTTCACTCTAAATTTTAATACCATTCAGTTGTTATTATAATTTCACTTAATTTTATTATTTTGGTTGTACAAAGAAAATAAAATGTTAAATTTTATGACAAAAGTGAACATATTAATAACTTTCTATCTCATTTTTGTGTTAAACCATAAAAGTTGTACTACTTACTAATAATAGCCTCCATTATCTTTTATTTTTATAATTATGAGATTTACATTTTTTAATTGAAATAAGCGTCCTTTAACTGATATTTTTTGAACATTATTATTGATTTTTTAGAGATTCTTAACAAATATTTTCATTGTTACCACTAATAAAACGATCCTATCTTAATTTCTTTTAAAATAGTGACTTATAAGTAGGAAGGGAAAGAAAAATTTCAAACTATACAAAGTGTAAAAAATTAATAATCCTTTTGATTTTAAATAGTAAGAATATCCCTTAAACTTTATTTTATCTTTTTCCGTAAAAAATAATGTAATTTACCCATCTGAAAATCAGATATTGTTATCAAAAAAGATTCATTAACAAAGCTATGTCCATATCTTACACTTATCTTTTAAATTTCGATTTTTAAAAAAAAAATTAGTACTAGCTTTTGTGAATAAAATAATAAAATAATCCATAAAAATTACCTTTTATTTATGTTAAAAGTGAAAGTATATATAACATCATTCCAAATTTCTCTACGTTTCCAGTATGACCTCTGATTGTGGATAATATACGTGCGATGACACATTGATGTATATTATGAAAATTATTTCTTTAATTTTGATTTAATTAGTATTTTATTATTTTTAGGGATATTTTTTATAAAAATTTCAAACCACTTATCTATTTTGAATCTTAATATTTTAAAATCATATTATATTTATATTTGTTTATAATTATAATCAAATCAACTTTTTTAGAATAAAATATTTAAGAAGATTATTTTCTTTGATAAAATTAGTTAAAATGAATGATTATTATGATATTTATATATGATTGGCTTCATATAATGTTATTTAATTTTCTTACAATTTTTTTACAGCCATATATACCTTCATTCTTCTGAAGGTTTGAAGGAGAATTACATAAAGTTTATATTAACGATGGTTAAAGATCGATTAGCCGAGTTTCAAAATAAAAGTGGTCTCAAACCAACAGATATTAATGCCGACAACGAGGACAATGATTGTAGAAAAGATCTCGAGGCTGGTGTGCGAAATAATAGTGCTAGTAAAAAACTAATTAGTAGCAATAAAAATTATAATTTGGAGAATGTAGAGTTAGTGAGTTTATTATCTTTATTAAATTAATAATTTCTCTATTCATATGTAGTTTTTGAATTCAGTTAGCGTAGTCCATAAAAATATTAAAAAGTTAGAAGATTTATTACACATAATAACTGGTAAACATAATCAAATACTAATTAGTCCTGGAGTACAACCTGGTAATTTTTTTTATCATAACATCATAGATATAATAAGTAAATTCTTCTAGAGATAACAAAAGAACTGAATGATTGTGTAGATGAATTTAAAGTTATCTCTTCATCAACAAGAGACTTCGTTAAAAGGCTTAATAATGATTTAAATCAACTAGAAAATCATATGTCTACAACTGCTTATAGAATTGAAAGAGCCCAAGTTATGTCAATAAATAAAAAACTTAACAATTTGTTACAATCATTTAATGAGGAACAATTAAAATATAGAGATAGGTGTACAGATAAAATAAATAACTTTTTAAAAATAACTGATAGAGAAATGAGAGAGGAGGACGTTGATGAAGCAATTAGAAAAGGAAGGCTGTATGATTTGACGGAGGGGTTAATTTTAGCTACAAGAGAAAAACAAATGCTTTATGAGGATGTTAAATCACGCCAAGAGGATATCCTTCGTCTTGAAGCAAGTATTAGAGAGATGCATGATATTTTTCATGATATGCAGCTTTTGGTGGAGAGTCAAGGAGAAATGATTGATAATATAGAAATGAATGTAAATAATGCTGTTGAGTATGCTCTTAATGCACAAAAAATGGTTCAACAGGCAAAAGAAGCTAGAGCTAGCGGTAGAAAGGTAATTCTTTTTACGATTTCATCTAAATAATACAATTTGTTTTTATAGAAAAAAGTAATTTTTGTTGTCATTCTAATAATTGTAATATTCTTGTTGTTCTCACTTTTGAAAGGCCTTTTTTGTCTTTATATTCCTGTATGCCGTAAATAATCAATAATATAGATTTGGTAAATAAAAATTAATAATATCTAATCTTATCAGATGCCTTAGTTTTGTAATTATAAGCAAAAAAATTATTTTTATTTCAATTTCTTGTACGTATTAGTAAAACAGTATTTTTAAACTAATATTTTAAGAACATCATAAAAATAATGGTTAGAGTGAAAGTACTTATAAGTACTATTTTATTTGAAATGTTATGTTTATAATTTAATTCCTGTGAAAAATTTAATTCAATAGCATTACAATTGTTCCACTTACAAAAGCATAAAGTATGTTCTTTAGAATGTTCTTCGTAATATCCTGGGACCGTAAGATTATTCTAAAAATATAATGTCTTTTTAAAAAATATATCCTTTCGTTTACTATATTTTTAACACCAGCGTAAGTTGTTGTTACACATCCTAAAGTCCTGTTGACTTTTTTGCTGATTTTATGATAGCATAATTCATTACATTCAATTGTACTGTATCTAAATTTAGCAATATCATCTGTATGTTTTGGAGCACTATCTAATATTTGACATTTAAGAGATGTGACATGGTAGATTTTAAAAAAGAAAGTAATAGTAATTGGAATATTTAAAATATAGTTAATTTGTTTTATAGATATCATTCGAGAACAAAACTATTATATTTATAATATTCGAGAAGTTGGAATTAATATTTATCATAAAAACATATTTTCCAAACATTTTTATAAATTTATTAGAAAAAAAGAGACATTCATATTCGTTACATAAGAAAAATTGGTTTAAATATTAATCACACATTATTTTATATATTAGTTTGATTAAAATTTGTGTTTAATATTTGTCATTTGAAAAAAATTTTGCATTCTGAAATAAGCCTAAAACATAGAAATATAAGATATTGTGATCGTTTTATAAATTCTGCTGTTTTTTTCAATGTTGCCTTATGTTAGAAAAAATGTTATTACCAGTGATAGAAAATTAAATTATCATAGTAATTAGATAATATCAGTATTTAATTTTATAATTTAGTTATACAAATTTGACCTATTATCTATACTTTATTTTCTTTTGCTAAGTATGATTGATACTTCATTTACTAGTAACTTCAACAAAGATATAATGCAACTAAAGATTCTAGAAATATATGTTAAGCATTAGAAAAAGATGATAAAAAGGCTATAATGTTTTAATAGTGACTTTCAAACATTTGAACTTAAAATTTCAGTTTCGAAGCAAAATTGTTTAATGTTAAAGTTTCGAATTTTATTATATTTAAAGATATACTTCTTTTAAATACGTGTTTATCTACAAAACTGAAGTTTGATTTTACTAACAAAAGTGGCGTATAATTAGTTTTATCATGCAAAATGTTAAGTTAACAAGTGCTTAATGAATTTTATTGAAATCAATTAGTTAAACGTACATGTTTCTTATCGTGTTACAGTATATTTATTGAATTTATTTATCGATTAGCTACTGAAGATGGTATATAAATCATTTGTGCTAATTCAACTATAAAAATCAAATAATGAATTGCAATTGATAGTATTTTACTAATTAGTATTTTTGATAAAAATAATAATTTTATTTAATTGATTTAAGAAAAGTTAACATCTAGTAAGTTATTAGATAAAAGATTTAATATTCTACATTAATAGAAATATTGATATATCTTTTTGTTCACGTTTTTAATTAATTTAAAAATAGACTTTGAATAATCAATTATATTGTAAATATCAATAAACGTGAAATTGTAGTTTATCATAATTTATCATTTTTTTGTTTACTTTTGCATACCATTAGTTAAATAAATATCAGTAAGCACAGCAGGCATTCCATTTAGTACTATTTCTTCCACTTTATTGACAGTGTCTTTCAATAAAAAAATTTAAACATAATTTATACCATAACTTACTAATTTTTTTATTTTTTTTTACTATTTTTAACATCGCTATTTTCAGAAACTTCTTTTATAAGCTATTTTTTGGGTTCGTAGGTGAATGTTCATCAGGAATTTCTGTTAAACCAATTTTCATTAATTCTATTTTTAATAAAATTGAACAGCCAAAAATAAAATAGTCAATTACTTTATAAAGTACATTTTTTCTCACAGTATTCAATTGATATTTTCTATATTTAAACTTGATTTGATATATTTAAATAAAAAGAAAATAATTTTCATATTTGGTATCAAAACGAGGAAGTTTCATGTAAAATAAAAGCTAGTACATTTTTTTAAAATTGATCATACTATTTTATCATAAAATTTAAGCTTTAATTTGTATATGTATAAAAAGTATATTTTTCAAAGAAAAAATTTATTTTGATTAAATATATTTTATTATCAAATAAATTTATATTTTAGATGTAGAAAAAATATTATTTATTCCATAATTACTGTGCAAATATCTAAGATCAATTATATTTTCAAAAAATATATATTTATATTTAAATTTTTGTTATTTTTTATTCGTTTATCTGACGATATATAACATTTAATCTTTCTAAAAAATAAAATAAATTTAGAAGGTACTATGTTATAAAATATTTTTCAAGCCATTTTTCGAGTACAATATTACTAAAGATTTACATAAAATTGGCGGTAAAATTTTTTTTATATTTTTAACTGTATATCTAATAGATTATACAGTCATAATCAATGAAATAACTTTGATTGATATATGTATATTCAAAAAAAAAACCTTTTTTAACAAAGTTTAGAATTATTAATACAAGGTATTAAATAAAAAAAATAAGCTAACACAAAATCTTGGAATTTTGCCTAATATTTTATGTTTCTGTTAGAGCTTTATCCAACCATTCAAAAGGTATTGATAAAGAGAAAGACATTTCACAAATGAAATCTAGAAGCTAGATAAGTTAAGATATGTGATTAGGTCTCTTCCTGCTTTTTCATTAGACATTCTAATAAATATTGATTATACCTATGAATATGTTGTGTCCTTTGAAAAAATTACATTATGCTAATTTAAAAAATCTAAAATCTCTTTTCATATTGTTTTTCAATGTAGAAATATGTATATATATATATTTTGAAAAAACTAGCATAAATTTTTTTAATGCCTTGATTATTAGATAAAACCGTCCTATAAATACAATCAAAAAGTGATAACAAAAGTATTAGTCATTCAAATTTTATTGATTGTAATGCCTAGTAAATTTAACTCCTCTAATTATCTTTGATCAGAATTTTTATTTAAAGCCAAAAATTATGAAAATTTAAATAAATAATAAAATTATAATTCTAATATTTTATGATATCCATAACTAATAATTTTACAAAAATAAAAAAAAATTGCAAATGATAATATAATTATAGGTTTAATTAATTATGTTGAGAATGCCAAAGATGTTCTCCATGGGTGTTGATTATTATTATTCTCAATTTTCGACATCTTCTCGATATTAGATATATACTTTGTTGACACATTATTTTTTCCGTTTATTGAAGGCATCCGATAAGGGTTTTGTTGATATCTTATACATTTTTGATGTTGACTATCTAATTTCTTTATATCTCTTATATGAGGTGACTTTACTTTTAAATAATACTATAAAATACATAATTATATAATAGTAATTATCAACAAACTTACACTCTCAGCTTTACCATCACTTTTTAATGGTGATAAATAATCTGGTTTTGGAATATAAGGTAAATTACATTTACTTCGTGTTTTTGATTTATGTTCCTCATAGCTTGGCGGAGGTCTATGTTTACTTTTCAATAAATATTCAGTATCCTCCTTTTCTTTTTTGGCTAAAAACTCATTCTTACTTGCTTCCATATCAAACATAGCTGCTTTTGATTTAACATTTGAATGTATAGACAATAATTCTTTCTCATTAGATGATGTTTGCGAGATCTTCACTAAATAATCCGTATCATTTTTGATATTACACTTTTTATTAAAATTTTCTTCCATGCCAAAGTACTTTACTGGTATGTTTCTTTCATGTTTTTCAGAATTATTGTCATGTTGATTGTCGATGCAAAAGTCTCTTCCCATAAAATTAGGTACAGGTTTACTCATAAAGTTTCTATTTGCAGATACTATCTCTTTATCTAATCTATTTTCAATATCTTTAACCCATGAAAAGTCAATATCTGAAATTTCACTTCTTGGATGTGAATAATTTATTGTTGAGTTAATTGTTTGAAGAGATGGATTAATACTTCTACTGGATAATGTTGAACGAGAATTAGTACCTCTCTCTTTAGAGGATGATAGTGATGGTCTGAATGTTGAACCATCAAAAAGTGAATCACTAGTTGTATCATTAAAATTATTCACCTCTTCAATTATCTTCTTTCTTGGTGGTGATGGTGCAATGAAAGTTTTACTCTTGTAAGGTGTTGATGTACGATTATCCTTATGATTAATGTTTGATAAATTAAAATTAATACTTGAAACAGAGCTTTGCGTATTAAAACCATCTTTTGAGGTATCAGAATACATATGATGTGATATTCTCTGAATTGGAATCTCTCTAACACCATTCTCAACAATGTTATTTTTAGATTCCTGATTTATATTTAATGATTGTGAATGTTCATAGGATGTATTAAAACTTGCATTTTCTCCGTTTCTGATATCATCATTATTACTACTTCTACAACTTTTATCTTCACGTCTTAATATTTTTCCATCATTATGATTAGAAGTTGAATTATTTTCTGATGACTCAGGGGTACAGACAATACCGCTTGAACTATCCTCACCATCATAATCATTTCTATTTTGGTAATCGGATATAAAACCTGTATGTAGGTTAGATTGTGTACTTAAATAAATGTAAATTATAATTAATCTATATATCTTTGATTTTATAATCTTTAAATTGATATCTTTTCTTATAATAAAACATACCTACTAATACTTGAAGTACCGCCATGATAATCTACTGATGATGTTCCATTGTGACTTCTTTCTTCATAATGAAAACTTTTACGATACATCTTTTTATTTGTCATCTTTTTCTTATCACTTAAACGTCCCGACTTTGGATGATGTTTATGTATCTCTACATTTTCCTGTACTAAATTATCAAGAGATGTTGCGCGTCCTTGGAGTTTAATTCTTATATCATTAATTGGAACCACTTCTGGCATCATCACAGGCAAAACAGGTCCCGGTGGATATGGTATAATTGTATCTCCTGATGAAGACATCTTCTTCAACATCTTTTTATGAGCCTTTTGTAATTTCTTATATGATTTAACATCCATTGGAGGTCCTTGAACTAAGAAATATCCTGGAGGTAATTTTCCATTTGGTGGGTATGGAATAGGATTTAAACCACCAACAAATTGACGATTATTATTACCAAGTTCATTTAATGACAATCTTGAAGCCATCTTATTATTTTCCATATTGAATGGTGTTTGTTCTGGGTTATTTAAACAATGCATTGATTGATGGAGCGCAGAAACTTTTAAAGGGGACATTGGTGAATTTGTTGGTCTAGGAATAGGAACCATACCTGGTTTAAAATAATACATTCCTGGCCCATTAACATATCCAGGATTTCGGATAAACTTTGCATTTGGAGGTAACTGTGATCGGGAATTTTTATTACCCATTTTCTGAAAATATAAATATTTATAAAAGTTAACAATAAATATTGCATAAATAATATCAACAATAATAATGTAAACAAATGTTATATAGATAAATATATGTCTAAAAATTATATAACTTCAATCAACTAATAAAAGAATTTTTATCTTTCAATCGTAAATGATAAGAGTTTAAGACTCTCATCAAAAGAAATGATTTGTTGTGTGATTCTTTAGAATAAATATATTTACGAAATTAATAAATATATCAGGTTAAATGTAATTTTTATATACAATTTTTTGATGGTATTATTAGTAATTACATATAGATAGATAAAATGTTTTGATAAAAGAAAGTTTCTCACATTTTTATTCCCATAAAAAATTTAAAGTAATACCTTTAAAGTTAAATAAGGAATTAATTTTTTTTTTTAAATAAATATATATCATTTATTCATAATGTAGTAATCAAGTTTTATAATACTTCAGGAGTAATATAAATATATTTAATGATTTTTCTACTTTTTAGAGAGTTACTTAATTAATAAATAGACTAATGTGTTTTAAACTGATTAATTTTTTAATATGAAAATTTGGTGAGTTATTTTGTATTATATCCTTTGTGAATAGTTAGTAAAGATAAGGTAAATAGAAGATATTTATATTTTAAGCATAGAAAAATATATGGATGAAAAAAGTTGATTTTATAAATACATAGGTGTGGGAGTGTTAGATAAAGAGGTTTTGGATGAAGTTATGCATATAAAGATAAACTAATTTGAATAACTAATTAAAGAAGGTTTTAGTTAAATGAAATTTTTACTTTATAGTTTGTCTCATGCCGAGATAATAAATATAATATAAATATCACCCTATGAATGGTACTGAAAGTGATTGTCATAAAATTATAATCTCCTTAATAACATATTTAAGTATTCAGTTATGGTATCTACATCTAATAAAATAGCAACATAACAAAGATAGATAAAAGATAATGAGCAACAGTTGAAAGTGATTAAAATGAGTAAAATCTCGGCATTGTGGTGTGACGTTACATCATCCTTTAAATAGTATAAGATCTATAATGAATGGAAAACATTTCAAATGAAGAAATGTTAAACTAACATATAATCATAAATGGCAATGACTATTTGTTAACAATAAAAAGTGAAAATATCTAATGTAAACATTAGTATTCTATAAGAGTTTAGATAAATAGACTAAATTTCCATGACAATAGTTGATCAAACTATTTTGTTAACACACAACAACTACTTTTCCTAATACAAATGATTGCAAATAAAAAAATAAGAAAGAGTTTTATATGATAACTTCACCAATATTTTTAATCTAGATGTTTAAAGATAGATAAATGCATCTAGATATGTTATCAATAGCATACAAAACCTTTTTCGAGGTCACAAATCATATAAGATAGTGGTTTAAGGGAGTCAAACGTTTTGTTAATAATGGAAATAGCAATACAACTCCATAGTTAGAGATATTAAATCTTAAAATTAACCAAATATATCTATCAATTGTAGATAGTTTGATTGTATATAGTAATAAAAGACTCCCTATACATAAAATAGTTTATAAATAAGTACAATATTTAAAATGGTGAGGAAGATATGTGGTAGGTGATAAATATATTAATATTTATTTATTTAAAGTAGTGAGAAGTATACCTTCATAATACATAATAAATCGGTTTATTATTAAAAAATTTCCAATGATATTTCATTTAGTACATCCTTAAAAAGTATTTACTTTCAATTAGTTACCATACTACGACATAAATCATAAAAGAATGAGGAAAACTTTTTATTATAACGTTGTAATTGTTTCATAAAAATGTTATATCTATAGATTACATCTCTATTAACAATATACAATAAGATCTATTGCAAAATGTAAATTTGATGGAAAATGCATTGTTAAAAATAATAATAATGAAGGATATTAGTAAAAAGGAGTTATGGAACTTGTTCATCTATTATAATATACAAAGACAAATTATACCGTTCAAGTTCTTTAAAAAATCTATAAGATGTAATAATAAGCAATGAATGAATAAAGTCATATCGAGTTGATGAATAGGATATATATAAAGTTGTAAATAATGAACTATATATAGGGAGAAATAGAAAAAAACTAAATTTATCATCTAAAATCTGATATAAATAATAAAAAATAAAGGTTATTGAAAGGCAGTTGAGATATGATGATAATAATATATTAAAAGGTACAATTTGAAAATTCCATATATACTAACAGAATGTGTGTCTTCTGACAGATTGTTTATATCAAAAAAAGAGTTGAAATTATATACCTCGATAGAGCTCATACCTAAAACTGTTATCTTATTCATCAATCATTTCTAAAACCTCATTTTCTTTTTCTTTATAACCTTCAAAATATACCTGGACACGGTCGTTTAACATGTCAAGAGCGGTTGACATAGGTAAAAATTCTTATATTGTTCTTGTTTAAACACTCCATTCTTAAAATGTGACACTAATCATAATGACTACTTTCAAGAAATGCCGGTATTTAGATTACAAACAATGTCATAAATACAGAAATTAAGAACAAAAAAGAAAACGAATGAACATTAAATATGAGATATATTTTCATTTTTTTCTTTAATAGACAACTAAAAAATATCACTCGTTCGTTTGTTTAATTGGATTTGTATATCTGGAGAACAGATGGTCTATGAAATGCGCTCTAAATTGTGTATTTTGAGAAGGAATTTCAATTTATTTAACCAAAAAATAATTATTTTTATAGTGATTGTTTGATGTTCCGAATTATATTGTTTTCAAGTCGTTTTTCTATCTCTGTATTTATAAATAAAAATAAATACTACCTCATAGGATGCAAATTATGTTTTTATAAATTTTACAATACTTTTTCATATGCCTTATAAAAAAGATTCATTACAATTTAAATTAGTATCATTACAGTTTTTTAAAAAGGATTCTCAGAACATCTATGACAAAAAATCATGGAAATTGAATTAAAGGTCAGGTGAACAACACAAACTACATTTTTTTGAATTCAAAATCTATCAACATTTAATTTTTTTATCTTAGAAGACGTTTAGTTTTTTCAATACGAAGTTAACTTTTTCAACAAAAAAATTTTAATAATTTCTGGACTTAAATGTAGAAAAAAAACTTAACCTCTAATTTTTGAAATAAATAACAATGCATAAATAGTATAGATAAAACATTTTAACATTCTTTCTACATTGTTAAAATTATAACAAACAACAAATCAAGTTTGGTAATAAAATTTATTATAAGATACAGGAAGAATACAATATTTCCATACAATTTGAAGTAAATTAATTATATTATAACTGCTAAAAACTACCCTTTTAATTTATGCTAAAAAATAAGTAGATTAATAACAATTTGTCAGAAAAAAATATTTAAAAAAAGGTATAGATATTCTTTAAAAATTCTTTTAACTTCACTTTATAACATTTATAAAAAGATATCTAATCAACTCTTGCTGCACGACGTCTAATTTTGCTTGTTGATTTTTGTTGCGATAGATTTTTTCCAAATACTTCAACAGTTTCATCATTTGAATTGATATCTGCAACACATTTTTTATTTATTAAATGATTATCTTCATCATTCTTCTTACCTTCCTTAGCATGCACTTGTTTTTTGTCATATCTATTATTCTTAGAAAGGTATGCTTGATAGAAGAAGTGACAGAACAAAAGAAAATATGAAAAATATATTCCAAATGAATAGTAAAGATTCTCCCATGTTTGCTGACATTCTCCACCAGATGACTTAATTCTATATACAGCAATGCCTATTGTTACACCACCAACCATTTGAAGTATTTGGAGTGTTGTAATTATCATAGCAGCAACCTTTGGAACTTTAACTTTGGCAGCACGCAAAGCGTAATAAGAATACATAAAAGCATGAACAGTATAATTCATCCATATAAACCATCTTCCTGAGGCAGTGTGATCTTTATATGCATGCCATGTATAAACTAAAACAGTAACATGATGATACCAATGTAAAAAGATTAATGGCCTCTTTCTTAGAACAATAAATGCTGTATCACCAAATTCAGCAACTTTTGACATAGCAAATAGCTCAGTCCAAAGTCCAGTTAATCCCATTGAGTAGGAAGCTGTACAGAAGGAGTATTGAAGTGAGTTACTTGTTATAGCCCAAATCATTTCAGGTGTCATTCTAAGAACACCACATATAGAAAATATAGCTAGACCAAGGTTCCATAAAATTAATAAGAGATCTAGTTTAAATGGTTTCCTTGTTTCCATCATCTTTTTACCACCATAAATAGCAACAATATATAAAACTGACCATGTAAAAGAGTGATACCAATTTTTTTGCATCCATTCTGTTGATTTAACAGTATCAAAATCTCTTTCCCATCTTGTTACAAATGAGTAATTATTGTTATCAAAAGTTCTCTCATAGTTATAGTGAGCCATACTTACTATGGATGCTAAAAAGCCACATTAATTATTAAAAACAATGTAAAAAAATATTATGCTATGTAATAATAAAAATACAATTAAGCTGAGGGTATATAGAGAGGGGGATAAGAGAAAAAATGAGAGAGAATATATATCAAAAAACTACATTTTAATTTTTTATATTTTATCCAAGATTTATTCATCAAATATAATAAACAAGTCTTTCAAAGAGTTTTAAAGAACAACTAGATATTTTTTATCCTACATAATCGTTAAATATTTTACATCGTAAATGGAAATAGATAAAATAGGATTAAGTGAAGTTCTTTTTATTTGCTATGTCTTTTTCTTATCATAAAATATATAATTAGTATATATTGTGATAAGAGGAAAATATTAATGAAAAGATATATAATTTTGTATTTCAGGAAATAACCTGAAACTGTATTAATTTATTAATTAAAAATGTAGTTAGTATACAATCTTTAAATAATTAAAAGAGGTGTCTCATCTATTGATACATTTATAGATAAAAAGGCACATTTTATAATGTGATTTAATGGTGGTTAAAATTGATAGACATACACACATACAACATATAGTTCAGTCTTAGGGCACAAGTTAAAGTGATAATAGGAGAAAGTTTTCCTTCACCCATTTTTAACTTTTATTTCATGTAGTTTCCTGTAAAAAAGGAGGTCAAAATACTAAATAATCTTATATTTTGTTCTCTCATCAAAAATAAACTTTATCAAGGTATAGAAATTACCCTGAAAAATAGTAGAAAAATAAGTAAAAAAAGAAGAATTATGAAATAAAAATGATAATAATTATGGGTACTTAAAGTTATTATTTAATTATATTAAAGAAATGCCTTATGGTGTTATATAAAGTTATAACTTTTTCAACTATAAAACTTTACCTTTAAGGATGTTATAATTGTTTTATTCAAAGGAAATAAGTAAAGAGAAAAGTTAAGAGAAATAAAAAAGAGATAACAAGGAGACGTTATCTTTGAAATAATTAATCATTCTTAAAGGCAAATGACATTTCCTTCAATTAACAATACAAAGATGTAACGATAGTTGATTTGAAACATTAAGTAAATATACAAACTAATAAAAATTTAAATATATGTCTTATAGAAAGGGAAAATTATATAAATTTAAATAAAATATCATTAATTGGAAAAGGTGATCAAAAGGAAGTTCTAATACACTAAAAGTTGGCATATTTATATTATAAGAGAGAGATTTTTAAAGATAGTTTTTTCATTAGCACTAGTTATAAATTCAATGTAAAAGAATATTATACTGCAATGTGGTGAAGCAAGGTATAGCCTAACTTTAAAAAGAGATTTAAAAGACTTTTTATATAACATTTTTTTGATTGTTAAAACAATATTGTTTTACAGACAAAAATGAAAAAAAATCAACACATAGAAAGTTAGTCATCCTTATGCATATGTAACATTTCAATATAGAAAATTAAATAAAAATATATTGAATGAAATATATAAGGATTATGAGAAGATATAAAATATATATTTCCTGACAAACTTTATAAGTTTAAACTTGTATAATAGAATTAAAAGTCAAGTATTTTCAAATATAAATATTTTGGTTTACATATCTATATCATAATTCAACCGATCAAACAGATATTTATGTATAATATAATGGAAATTGTATAAAATATTTTTGAATTGTATTACTATAATATTGTAAATAGATAATATTCTTATATAAGTAATGTTTATTTAAGAATGATTCTTTCAATCAAACAAAAATTACTTTAGTAAAACACACCCAATATAAATGAGTGACGGACAAAAAAATATTTTTCTTCCTTACTTCAATAAAAATATGTCGAAAAAATGGCAAGATATGGAGAATGAGATGCATAATGTACAAAGAATTATGTAATTATTTCTATCCTATTATTTATTATAACTAAACAGAAAAGGCTACTAAAAATACTCTCTCTCTGGATACATTTTACAATGACAATTAAAAGAAATAGTTTGAGTACTTTAAACAATTTATAAATACCATCCTCTGTTCCTTTGATGTATAATATATATATATAATATTACCATATGTACATCAACACTTATTTAAGGTAAAGACATTTTATATATGTAGCTGCTTAGCAATAAACCTTAAGATTAAATCAAGAGTTATCTGTATATTATAGTACGTGACCTGAAACTTAAGGAAAATGGCGCAAAAAGTTAAAAAATAATTATACATATATTAGATACCTAAATACAAAAGGATCCAATAAATTGTAGAATAATATTTAAAGAACTGATTTTTGTAATAATAATAATATGAAAATAATATGTAAAAATTTTGTTAAATTCCTTAAAATGCTATGACGAAGAAATTTATTGAAAAATAAATAATAAAAATTCAAATTGATAATTAAAAAAATATAATAGAACGAAAATATAGGAAAGATTATTAATTCTTGGATACAAGGAATGGTAAAGCATTTTTTTATAGTATCACCGACATATCATTGTAATTTATTGTAACTATCAATGACAATAACAGAAAAATAAATGGAAATGACAAAAAAAGTTGAAATCTGATGAGACAGTTTAGAAACGTTATTAATATATATTTATAAAATTAATAATATATTAATTATATATGTATAATAAACCAAATGATAAGTATGATGATTAATTATAAAGAATGAATAATCACTATGTGAGTTAAATAATCAAATAGAATAATTAATAAGAATTTTTGAAATATAGTAAAAATAATAATTATATAATGAAGGTACATATAATTGGTGGGATATCTAGAACATGGACTAAAATTACATTTAAATTACATATCACCAAATTTATATTGAACTAAGTAGTTAGATTAACAATTTACACTTAGTTTCAACTATTATATATATTATATCATTACACACAGTCATCGTTTTTAGAATATCATTGTTATGTGATGGCTTTATCATCATTTTACCAATTAATATTCAACATTTTTTTTAAACTTCTCTGGTACCATTTTTTATATGACAATGAACCATTATCAAATTAAAGTTAAATCAATTATATTTTAATGATAAATGAAAAATATGCGATGAGTAAAGGATATAAAAAATATCATATCATTAAAAGTACAACGTTACTGACAAGAAAATAATTCAATTTTAATGGTTAAAACTATAAATTGATAGTAATACATTAATGTATCTTATCACGAATGACAAAAAGAATATAAAAATCTTTTAATTGATAGTGACTGCATAAGAAAATGCTAATAAAATGTACTACTAACTTTTCTCTTCATTAAATAAAATTATATTAGATACCTATATACATTTATACACATATATTAATATTTCCTAATTTGATACTTTAAATATTTATAAGTTGAATAAAAGAATAAAAAAAATAGAATAATGAATCAGAGGAATAGTTTAATTCCAACAATTTTAGTTGATGAGGAGGGTGATAATAATATTAGAAATAACAATTCAAGAAAGAATTCACTAGTAGTACCAACATTATTCACTCCCAATAACACTCACCAAAATAAATTCTTTAGAAAACCTAGTACATTTGCCATCCCGACAATTGAAATAATCGAAGAATCATCACCAGCACATTCAACAAGGCATAACTCATTTTCAAGTACAGAACATTTTGATAATTTTAAAGAAGATGATTGTATAATTGTACCAAAATGTTTTAAAAACAATTTTTTGATAACTGAAGATGATTACAATAGTATTATTAAAATCAGTAAGTTTAAAAAAAATAATTTAAATTTGACTGATCATTGAGGTTAGAAAGACTTAGTAAAAATAATAATCGTTTTGGAAAAGTATACAAATTTTTGGAAACCAAGGAAATGATAGAAGTAACAGGAACAAGATTTAAATTAGAAGCTCTCTCAACATGGGATCAAAATAATGTTATAATACAAAAACAGTTAACTCAATTACTAGATGAATTAAGACACTTTTCTGAACTTAGACATCCAAATTTAACAAAATACTTTGGTTGTTACAAAACACCAGAGAAATTAACAATGTATCGTGAGTACCTACCTAACGGATCAGTAGATGATCGCATTGAAGAAGAATCTATTACTGAAGCGCTTGCCATTAAATGGTTACGCCAATCAACAGAAGCACTATACTACTTACATACTCTTCAACCACCATTACCACATAAAAATTTAAAAGCATCAAATATGCTTTTAACAATAAGTGAGGATATCAAGTTGTCTGATATTGGTCATTCCATACAAATAAATAATAAAGAGGATTACGATGAGACATCTAATGTTATGCGAACAGTTTATAGAAAGGTGTTATTAAGTACTGCTCCAGAGCAAATTAAATTTATCACTGAACCCTTTAAATTAACACCTTCTAATGATATATGGAGTTTAGGATGCATATTTGTTCAAATGTTAACATATAAATTACCACACGAAGAGAATTTAAAAGATGTAACAGATGTTATGTTATATAAACATTTAGAAGAAAATATTTACTTATCAAAAGATGAACAACTTCATTACAACGGAGATACATTATACAAAAATGGAAGTATTGAAGCGAAAGAAATAATAAACAATATTCTTATTTTCGATGAAAAACTGAGACCAAAAGCTATTGATATTTTAAATTATGATACATTATCAGTAAACAAAAGACTTTTTGAAGTCCATCCATTACCAATGGCTAAAAAAAGAAAATATAGTTCTTCTAGACAACGTCTTGATAGTTGTTATAGTAAAGAAAATGAGGATGAAAAACCTGTAAGGGTTATTGCAAGATGTGGAAAGAAAGATAAAGTCTTTTCCCCATTACTAAAAAGATATGTTAGTTTAGATTCTGATGACATTAA
Organism: Strongyloides venezuelensis; assembly: GCA_963280985.1. NCBI lineage: Eukaryota > Metazoa > Nematoda > Chromadorea > Rhabditida > Strongyloididae > Strongyloides > Strongyloides venezuelensis. The sequence continues at coordinate 4,861,962 of CAUJLX010000001.1, read as the reverse complement.
TAGTGATGACGAAGTTGAAGCTAAAGTTGAGACAATATCATATGAAAGTGATGATGAAAGTGTCACAGACAATATTGAAACTCCTAAAATAACTGATAATAGGTATATAGCGAAGTATTTTACAAGTAAATTAATCATATTTTTAACATTCTTTGTTCGATGGAGTATTCTTGTCCTCCTAACATCAATAACCTTATTTTGTTTCGCATCATTTGTCTTTGTAGCAATTTATATTATCTATAATAGTATTAATTTTATCTGCCAATGCCATTTAAATGAAGGTTTTATTGTTTTAATTGCTCTTATTCTATTACCGATAATGATTCTATTAGGATCACTATGTTGTAATAATGCATGTCAAAGGTATGAAGCTGCAGAGGAAAAAGGAAAATTAAAAAAATCAAGGTATGTTAATTGATTAAAAAGAGATACACAGATGCGTAGTATCATCTTATCTTAAAATATCATCAATATATTATTATAATTTATTATTATATTTACAGATTATACTATCCACAACCACAAAAAGATATAACATTATGTGGTGTTATCGTTGTTCTTGGATCAAATCATCAAGAAAGGAACGTTTTACATAAAAAGAAAAGAATTGATGATGATGATCCTACAGCTCCAATGAATTTGGAAAAAGGGAAAATTGTCAATGATATTGCAAAATTAGCTTAAAATAATATATATAAATATTGTTTTCATCACTATCATTCCCTTCCAACAAACATGTTAAATTTAAAATACCTTTTATTAAAATTTTTTCTGTTTATATACATTTTTTTGAAGTATTTATACACGAATTTAAAAAAAATATTACAGTTCTTCCATGATATTTATTATTGATAATTTATTAAGATTATAAATTTCAAAAGGCTTGACGTAATATTATATTTATGCTAAACGTATAATATATTTATTAAAAGAGTAGATCATTAAAAATGATATATATATAAAGAGAGACAGTCATAAGATAGATTTATAACATTACACCAGAAACTATTTCATTTGCCATATTAAAATATTTAGAAAGTTAGTCTGTTCAATTGATTTAATGTATATATGTGTTAATTTATTTTATTTTACGTATTATAGAAGTAAAAATATTAAAAGTAGATAATTTATTTTCTAATATAATATAAATTTTAACGCTTCAAAAAGTATAACATTCTTGTCATCAAAATACTAACCATTTACGCTTAAAAAATTTATCTTTTAATACATTTCTTAAAGTATCTATATTTTTTATAAAATTGTTTAATGTTTCTATAACATATTGTTTAAATATATTATCATATCTACAATTCAATAGACATAAGTATAAAAAAAGACTAAAAGTACAATCATATCTTATCAATTTATAATTTTATAAAATTTAATATTTACTTGTATATTTTGTTATATATACATTATAACATAATTTTTGACATTTCGTCTTTTTTACCAAATTAAAATATAGTTGTCATATATATATTTTATTTATTTTTATTGGAATGCCGAGTCTCAATCATTATTTTTATATAACATACTAATTTTTACAATATCTTTTTATTGTTCAATTTTGCTTGGGGTTAATTGACAAAAATTAGATTATACTTTTCTGAGGATCTTCAATTAAATGTAAAATTTTATCACGAACTCAAGAAAATAAGATAAAAATTATATTTTTGTTGTTGTAATCATTTTCTTCCCTGTTACAGAAACTTATTTAAAAAATGGGTGCTACTGTTACAAAAACAAATTTTGAATGGTCGTACACCGAGGAACCACATGCATCTAGGAGAAAAGAGATACTTGAGAAGTATCCAAATGTCAAAGATTATTTTGGGATTGACCAAAGTTTTAAGTATGTTGTTTTAGCACAAGTATTATTTCAAATCTTCTGTGCATATTTATTGAGAGATTCTGATTGGTTACTTGTATGGATTCAAGCATACATCGTAAGTGGAACCTTAAATCATTCATTAACATTAGCCGTCCATGAAATTTCTCATAATATGGCATTTGGATGTGGTAGACCTCTTGCTGTAAGTATCAAATATAATTTTAATAAATATTTTATCTTTTTTTTTAAGAATCGTTTTTTTGGTTTTATTGCTAATCTTCCGATGGGTGTTCCAATGTCTATATCATTTAAAAAGTACCATTTAGAACATCACAGAAATTTGGGTGAAGATATTCATTGATACCGATGTTCCAACGGAATTTGAGGCGAGATTTTTTAGAAATACCTTAGGAAAATTTATTTGGATGATTCTTCAACCAATTTTTTATGCATTTCGTCCTTTTGCTATCTATCCTAAATCAATAACTGATTTCGAAATTCTAAATGGACTTGCTCAGATATTCTTTGATTTTATAATTCTTTATTTCTTTGGATTGAAATCCTTTACGTATTTGTTTGGAGGATTCTTTGTTGGTTTGGGTTTACATCCGTTAGCTGGACATTACATTAGTGACCATTACGTATTTACTCCAGGACAGGAGACTTATTCATATTATGGAGTTATCAATAAATTAACATTTAATGTTGGCCACCATGTAGAACATCATGACTTTCCTTTTGTTTGCGGAGCTAACCTTCCAAAAATTAGAAAGTTAGCACCTGAGTATTATGAAAATTTAACGTATCACGATAGTTGGTTAAGGGTAATTTATGACTTCATCTTTAATCCAAATATGTCATTGAAATCAAGAATTAAAAGAAAGGTAGCAAGTGATGATGAGTTTCATTTTTATGAACCAGGAAAATATGGTTCATCACGGATATATGATTTAATATTAAAAATGTCATCAATTATTCAATCACTACCTATTAGTCCCAATAAACCAAAGAGTTGTTAAAATAAGTGGAAAAAATATATGTATATGTACTTTTACAATAGCGATAAAAAAATTCATAATATGAATATTGTTATTTTCTATTTTTATGCCATAAAATTACTTTAAAGCCTTTAAATGAAATCTATAAATTTTTTTCTATCAAAATAATTAATAATTTATCGCCACCTATATAAAATGCTTCATGTTTTTCTTTTTTTTAATTGTAATAATTAAAAAACAATTGATTTTTATTTCCTTTTATTTAATTAACATCCATATAAATAAGAAAAAAAGAAATGTTAATCATTCTTATAAAGGAGATTCTTTTTTAAATATATATATTTTAATTAAATAGCCCTCAATTGTGTTACCAAATGACTTAATATTGTTTTTATATAGTTATCAATCTTCAAGATTAGTAGAAAATATAAAATAAAAATATTATTCAACAAAATTTATAAAAAAATTAAGCATATTTATTTTTTTTAAAAATTTATATATTTATTTTGCATTTCTTAATTTTATTATTATTTATTTTGTTTCTTCTGTCTATTTAAATAATTGCTTTCTAATGTAACAGCAATTTATGCTAATAAATTCGAAAAAAAAATATATTTTTAAAATATACTTTTATTTTTTTAAAGTAAAATACTTTAGTATTTTTAATATATTTTTAAGTTCCTATTGTTAATGGCATTTTTAAGTACTTAAATTAAGTTATATTTAGTGATGTTCATTTATAAATATTTTTTGTAAACACTTCATAAGACAATTAATGATGAAATTTAGATGCTTTTAACTAAATCATTTATAAAAACATTACCATTAGGCATTTTTTAATTATATATGGTATAATTACTAAAAAGAAGAGATAATTTTCAAGAAGGTTATTAAAATAATATGTCAAATTTAAAATTTATATATTTTAAAGATTAATTTTAAATATTTTCGTTTTTCCCACGGATAAGATTATTATTTATATTTTCTAATCAAAAAGTTTATATTAACTCTTAATTCACTTTTAATCGTGTTGTTAAGGAGACTTCTATAATGTAATTTCTAGTAACATTGTTAAAAAATTTTCTCAAAAAAGATATATATCTCAATGACAAATTCGATGTTTTTTGATTTAAATAACAAATCATAAGGAAGGTAGCTATATATTGTTATGAAAAATATATAGAATACAGAGGTACGGAAATAAGAAATATTTTGTCAATCCCATTGTTATTAATAGTTATGTAATTAAATTTTTTTTATATCTTCCTCTTTTGAATGTTATTAAAAAATATCTATTGTTAATGTCATTTATTATTTTCTCTCCACAATTTTTATTTAACTCACCATTAATTAATTATGTTTTGATAAATGTTCCGATAAAAATATTAAAAGTTTACTTTAAACAACGACTTATTTAAGATAAACTTTTGTGAATATCAAATTTATAATATCATATATATTTCATTCTCCTGTAACATCTAATTAATTATTTTACATCTTTACTAAAAAAGATAATTTAACTTGATGATTGATAAATGTTAAAATATTCGTACTGTTATTTAAAAAAACATTAAACCATTGAGGTGAAAATTTTCACTATTCGGATATATTAAATAATTTGGCACTTCTTAATTTTCTATTCTCAAAAGTACATTTTTTTAAAACAATTTTTTTATAATTAAATTGACTTTGAGAATTTTAAGTTTTACACAGTAAATTCCTTATTTTCGTGATAAACAATGTATTATAGCGTAATTTTCAATAGTTAAAACAAATGTTTAGTTACTATTTCATACTTTTGTGTCCAGTGATGATAGTTTTGATCTTGGTAGTATTATTAAATAGTTTTATATAGTTATAAAATTATTAACAACCATTCGAGATGTTATCAATATTAATCAGATATCGTTAAATCTTTTTTTATTTTTTGTAATAATACTCCTATTACAACATTAAAAATATATATACATATTTCATTCAACAACTACAAACACAATTATTCTATTTCAATATACGATAATAAAGTAGTAGTTTGTTAACTTTATTATGTTAAAAAATATGTTAACAATAATTCGGAATTTATATTTTCTATATATGTTTATTGTGATAAAAAACTATTTTTTTATCTCTCTTTTCAGTGTAATCATCTACATTCTTCTATAATTATTAGAAAATTATTAAAACTCAAATGTATAATAACATATGAGCAACTAAAATACCATTTCCATCAATTCTTTGTTTTCATTATATTTAGCAATTTCAAAAATCTTTTAATCTTTATCTTTTAATGAAATGTCAACTTTTCTGTAATTTTAAATGACAATTTTTATTCACTCCAATTATTAAATATTCCAAAAGAGACACATATATTTTAATTTTTACACTTTCAACATTTCTCATTAACTGTTACAAATATTAATTTTAAAAAATTTTCATTAACATTAATTTTATCACATATTAGCCAATCTTAGGTTATGGTACTCCAACCAGACATCTAAATTTTTAATGGATTCCAAAATTATGTTACCATCTCAAGATAATATTACTATAAATGAAAAGAATTTATTAAATACAACGTTTAAAGAATGTTTTTGTAATATTATTACTGAAGATTTAACTTTACAACAAAAAATATTAATTTTGGGGTTACTTCCAACTATCTCATTAATTGGCATTATTGATAATATATCCAATTTTATAATTTATATAAAAAATAAAAATTCTGCCTCAAGATATCTTACTTTTTTAAGTATCAGCGATTTTGGTATGTTTTTTTTAAAAATATAAGTTTATAATTTTAACTTTGTCCAGGAATTTGTTTAATGGGAATACTTGTGATGTTTGCAGATTCAATGAGAACCTACAATTATACAATAGATCAAATGTTTAGTAGGTGTATGCCATACCTACAACCTCTATCATCAATGTTTCAAATGTTTTCTGTGTATATTACTGTTGCTGCAGCTATAAATTGTTACATTTCTGTATCACCGTAAGTTGAACAAAAAATTTATACATATTTTTTGCATAATAACAATATAAATAATTCTATTTTTTACAGTCGTCATAAAAATGTAAAAAATTGGTATTCAACTGTTAGGATAGCAAATAAAATAGCTGAATACACATTTATTTTTGTTTTCTTTTATAATATTATACTTTTCAAAGAATTAGAAGCTATTTTATGTTATAGTAAAATTTATGGGCATGAAATATATGAGTTATGTCCTACGGAATTACGAATAAGTGAAACATATATGACTATTTATAGAGGTTATATGTATGCTACCATTTGTGCTGTATCTCCATTTGTAGTTTTATGTATTTTAACGATAGGAATATTATCTAACTATAAAAGTAAAAATAAACTTGATGAGTATGATAGAAATAATAAGTATATGAATTGTGAGAATTCTAATCAAATAGATGATATTGAACGACCAGAAGATGAGGAACCACCAATTGTTTTAATTTTAGTAGTTATATTATTTTTAGTTTGTAACATAATACCATTGGCAGTAAACATTTGTGAATTTATTCCTGGGTAAGAGATAAGATAAAAAAATTTATGTTTTTTTGTTTTTTAGTGTTCTTAATGAGGAACAATTGCATTTTCTTTCGGATATTGGTAACAATTTAGTGGTATTTAATGCAACAGCAAATTTCTTCATTTACGCAATATTTTCAAATTCATATAGACGAGATTTATTTAATTATGGTAGCAAATTGTTTTGTCTTACTACTACTACTCAAATTATTGAAACATCTGAGGCAGTAGAAGTTTAAGAATTGTCAGAGAAGACAAATGATAAGATAATTTTTTTGTAAGAAATTTATTTACAAGTACTTTTTTAAACTTTGATTAAATAAAATGAAAGTTCAATCTTATGAGTTTTTGTATATCACACAATGGAAAGATCTGTAAAAGTTAAATTTTTTGTTTTTTGCATTTGGTAAGCTCTTGAATGCTTTACATAATTATCATGACTCATAATAGGATCGATATTTCCTGAATTTGTTCTCAAAGATTTCATTATAGATCTCATCTTGTACCTCTCATAAGTTTTCGCATCCCTTCTTGACATGTAAACGACAGTTGATAGAAGTGCCGTTATCTCAGTACACAAGAATCCAACCTTAAAATATCTTATTATTTTTAAAAATATAAAATTTTAATACCTTAACACATATAAAACTGTATCCATATGTATAATAAAATAATGGATCATCCATCTCTGAAGCTTTATATATTTTATAACCAGCTTCTTTTGTGACTGCTGACATATAAATAATTAAGAAAACAAATTTTGCAATACCTAAAATTTTTATAAATTTAAGAAAAATACTAATAAAATATATTTTATTACCTGCAAAGATATGAAGTACAGTGGAAAAGAATAAACTTTTATATGGGCTGGAACGTATACAACATATTATAATGGCAATGAAACCATTGACATCGAAAAATAAACTTAAAAGTAATGGAATTATTGCTTTCCTTAGTGAAACTAAAATAGTATAAAGTTTAATGATAAAATATATTATTCCTCATAATAATTACCTTCAATAGAAGTTGTAACATCAGCTGGTTCATCAAGTGAAAAAAAATCAATTGTATTACATTTAAATTCAACAACAGCTGAAAAAAATTAAGATAAAAGATGTTTCTTTTTATTATAGAACTAACGATCTAACCAGCAGAATTTCCAGGGACCAAATGTTGCGTTTTTATAATATATAATTTTATTATAAGGATCATCAATAGGATTTGTTTTATTTGGATAAACATAATACTTTAATACTTCTGAAGTGTATAACCAACTGTTTGTCAAAATTCCTATTAAAAAAAGATAAGTTTGTGTTAAATTATAGATAAAATTTACCACAACAATTTAAAGTACATGCCATAGAAGAGAATAATAGCGAAAATTTTATTAACTTGACACGATTTTGCGTAGATATTTTGATTAATTTATGTGGATATACGGGAAAAATCATGATATAAGAAAAAAATCAGCAATACATATCTCATATATGTTTATAAAAATATGCACAAATGATAAGAGAGAGTCCTTAAATAACAAAAATATTATTTTATAAATAGAAATGTTAAAAAATTTTGTGTTAATATAAAACCTTTAATACACATGTCTTTCAAGACATCCTTTTGTGGATAATAAATTTAAAGAGCAATGAATGAAAAATTATAAACGTAAATAAAAAAAGTAAAGTAGACAATCTTTTGACGTTTAATTTATCACTAAAATTTGTTATTAAATTATCTGGACGAATGTTACATTTTCCTCAATAAATAATCTTTTGATAACATTTGACATTTTATTTTAAACAATTATATATTATAAAATTTTATAATGTTAACTTTATTTGATTGAAAAGAAATAAAAATAAAAATGTTATAGTAGTAATTATTGTAAAATTAAAGATTTTGTGGTTTGATATTAAACTATATTTTTGATGTGTTAATATTTTAAAACTGTTTACAATAAATGAAAAGTTTTTTAGAAAAAAGTGTTCAGTTCCCTTGTAATGTGTCTTGTCATATTCTATTTAATATTATTTTTTTCCATTTTTATTATTGAATCATTTTGTTATTTTATTACTTCGTATATTATGTATATCTTTTTAATTGAAAGGTATCTAGAAATACATGAAAATTTTAAAATGTACCTTGGGGGAGATTTAAATCATTATTTTAAATATTTTGAAGATAATTTACATATAAATGAATTTTATAGACAGAATTATTTCTACAATGATTACACTTTATAAATTTTAATCAATTTTTTATATATTTTTAATATATTTGTTATTTTGATATTTATACTTTAATTTGATATTATATTTTTGTATTATTTGCTGACTTATTATTTGTTTATCACAGTTTCAATTATTACAAAATATGTAATACAAAAATATTTGAACAATGTTTATAGCTGATTCATCTAAATTTATTTACACTCATATATTGTGGCTAAAAGGTAACATTTTCTAATGTTTATTTAAAAAAATACAATGCCAACACTTTTCTTAAAACGTATTTTGTTATCATGTCAACTAAATACTATTTTCTAGTATAAACGTTTTTGATTTGTAGAAAAAATATGCTAAAAAGTACATAAAAGAGATTTTTAGAAAAAAACGAAAATAAACTAGTTTATTTATTATTTCAAAAAGGTCATCGTAAATTTAAATTGTATATGCTAACTTTTTGGAAGAATATTAATGGAAAACGGCTGCGACGAAGGTATTATCAATATAATCATATTTGGAGTCTCAAAAACTTGATAATAGTTTATTTGCCTTTTCTCTTTGTTAACTAAACTAATAATAATGTAGCATTCTACACAATTTTTTGATTTTCACAATCCCAAATGCTTCACTACCAAATTATTCACTTACCAGAAAAAATAAATCAGGAAATATCTCAACCGTCTGTTTGTTTTGTGCTTTGTCACTTAGTTTTTCAAATGAACATTTCAGTAGAAAATTGTTGGCTTTATTGTGTTTCTTTCGATAAAATTACTCCCTGTTGTTAACGCTAATCCAACACTTTTTATATAAAATAGTTCTCAAGGCATTACACATTTGCCCCAACCGATACACACTCTTGTAAATCTTTACAATACTAACTGATTTTTTACAATAGATTCCTTAGAATGTTTTTATTTAACTCTTTTGCCTGATAAATCTCAGTGCCAACAACAGCTTGAACAATCTCGAGTTCAACTTACATTAGTGGCAAAACTCTGTTACTACTGTTCTCTAGGGTTTCGAGAACAAATACTAAACTTTCAGAAACACTACTTAAATCGTGTATGCTTGCACTCCAATAACCTAATAGGTACTTTAAAAGGAACAAAATTAGAAACGAATGTTTGCTAACAAGAAAATTCGAGTACAGTATGCAAATAATTAGAAACCTTCTTCATAATCAAGCTATCTAGGGCACCTATTCACTAATTTAAAATAAAACATGTACTTAATATACTTTTTTTATAAGCTAATTTAATTAATTAACATGTTAATTAATAAAGTTCTTGATAAAATATGCCGATTTCACATGTTTTTTTAAAACTGCAGTTCATATCAGTTTACTTAAGTCTTCTATTTTTGAAGTATCTTAGTTATTATTTTTATTATTATTCAAGAGTATTAGTTTTCATTCAAAATTTTCTCATACTTAATAAATCTACGATTTTTTTCGAAATTAAAATAGGTTTTCTCTTTATTTTGATATTTTTTTTGACTTCCTTCTTGAAACTAAAATTTATATTTAGGTAGCTTTTAAAAAGTTAAGAGACAACAACTAAATTTTTTAACTTACAAAAGTTAGTAATTTTTTGAAGATTTTAATTTAAATTAATTTTATATTAGATAAGGCAATTTGTTTAAAACTACCATTGATTGTATGATATTAAATATTAAAGTTTTATTTTTATGTTAACAATGATGCATTAGTGTGATAACTATTGTTGTGTTTAAGATAAAAACATGCATCAAAATAAATAATGATATCAAGTATTATCAATGATCAAAAATTACAAAGAAAAACAATTGATTTTGTATAAATAAAAGAAATATTTCAAAGATATATTTACTTTCCATTCAAAATTCCATGTAAATAATTATAAATATAAAATTTTTTATAGTTTTTAATAAACATTGACCACATAGCCAGAGGGTTCACAAAAAAGGATGCATCGTAATCTTACGTATTAATATAGATTGTTTACTATATTTTTTGATAACAAGTTTTTGAATATTATATATCAAAAGTTTTAATAAAACTGATGAATCATAAAAAGTCACGCTTAAGAAATGATAGTAACTTTAATCAAAAATATAATTTTCTTTGTAAATCTAATAAAAAATTTATAAATTCATTTTGAAATTTATTAATTGTCATTGTAATTTTCAAGATAAAAATAACCATAAATCCAAAAATTTTTTCTTTCATTAAAGAAACCTAGATTTATATTTTATTCGGATTAATTAAAGATGATTCGTAGTTTGTAATTGAACGATAACATATTATCACAACGTCCTATTTTATCTTGTACGATCGTGATATAGACATACTATCAGGAGTGCTTCATATAATTACGTATTATTATATTTATCCTCAATTTTCATATCCCTTTTCAAAATGAAAGTTAATTTTCTTTTTAATATAGTCTTAACAATTATACGACCTGTTTTTTATTTGCCTTTAGGAGTATAAATATTTAGAATTATATATTTATCTCAATTTTAAATATTGTTATTATAATTTATTGATATGTCAAATATATTATTTATAATTTTTATCTCTTTACTCATACACATATCTGAATCTTTTAAATGTGGTAGTAATAAATTTGAAGAAAATATTGCCAGCTCTGTTGTTGATATGCATTGTAAAGGTGAAAAGGCATTAATTAATAAATGTTGCCTTCAACACGATAGATGTTATGAAAGACAATCTCCAAGAAAAAATTGTGACCAGGCTTTTTGTGACTGTCTTCAAACTGCTACAAAGGGTAATCAGTTGTGTCAAGCAGTAAGTTTGTTGTTATTAATTATTAAAATATTTTATAGCTTGGAACATCACATATGTGTAATGTTGTAAAAATGTTTGGACAAACCGCTTATAATAATTCTAAAAAAATCCATTCTGAAAAGATAAAGAAGACTAAAAAAGTTAAACCTGAAGATGGAACTGAGCCAGAGGAAAAGACAATTAAAAAGAAAAAATCGAAAGGAAGTAGAAAGCAAAAAATAGATAGTACTCTAGAGAAAGAAGAAACTGAGGACGAGGAAATATTGAATACAACAGAAAAAATATAATTTATTAATTTTATTTAATATTCACAAAAATGTTTATCACATAGAATACTAAAAATTGAGTTCGTGCAAATTATATCATAAATTACACCTGTAATATGCTTTTAAAATAAATTTTTAATTAATGTATTAACATAGTAAAAATAGACATTAAAAGTGTAAATCTTTCAGCTTATAGAAAGTGAAAGCATAAAAATTACTACTAAGATAATAGGATATTTTATGATTCTTATTGATATATTATAAAATATGTACATGAAGTTGGTTAATCAAACATTTCAAACTTACATAATATTTTTATTAATTTAAATTCCTGAAATTGACTAATTCAGTTTTAATATCAGTAAAAATATTAATAACTATAATATTCGCCTCTTTTAAATATTCTATCATGGAAAGTAATTAATGAAAATTTTTATAACAATTAAGGTAAATCTTTCTAGCATTTAAATATAAAATTTTTTTATTTTATAATCTTATGCGCAACGACTACAATTGTTTACACTGATAAATTGTAAATGTGAAAGACAGAACTATTTTTATACTTAAAAAATTGTGACAATCTAAAACTAAATTTATCAGCTGTTTAGGAGAATTATGACTTTTGTGGAAAAAAGTATTTTAAAAATACTTTACATTTTCTTGTAATAAATAAAAATATTATTTTCCTCAACGGTTAAAGTTATAATATTTTTTATTCCCTAGAATTTTAGTCTACCTTTGTATTACCTGAGGTAATGTATTCTTATCAAACGATGGAAAAGGTTTTGTTAAAATTTATCTTGTATAACAAAGATAATTGTTGTTAATTATATTATTTGTAACTTTACATCAAAGGAATCTAGCGCAGATGACTTAATTTTTTGCATTTCAAGTGATATGAATGGAGTCATATGAATAGTGATTTCTTTACTCATCTAACTGCAATTCAGTTACGAAATATATTATTACAAACATTTAAAAGATTATGTAACAGATGTTGGAAATGTCATTTATGAAAAAAATATAATCTTATATTTATAATATCAAAATTATATTAAAATCTTATTCTATATACGTTAACTAATATACCATATTCATGTTACTCGTAAAAACGCTGGTAATATTTAACGATCACACCTAAATAGCTTGATAAGCTGTTTGATATTTCATCTAAAAAATATGTTTTATTTCAGAAAATAGTTCTTTTTTAATTATTACTGAAGTAATAGTTTAATGTGTTGTTCTTTAATACCAGTTAATAAATAATATCATTTTAAGATTCATAATTAATTATTTTTCACTTTCATTAATGTCTTTTTAACCATGATTTTGTAAAAGGTCATTCCTAGAATAATTAAACTAATTTTAATTATCAATTAGCTTTCAAAGAGAAATGTTTACATTTTGACAGCTCCAGGCAATGATAAAATTTGAAAAAATGTGTGTGTGTAGAAATGTTAAGGGCAGCGATCTTTTAACTATAAAAATTTTTGATAAAATAAAGGTTTTTCACAATTATGTAAGCCACATTTTTATTTATACTAATGTATACTTTAAAAAAACTTTAACTAAATTATTGAAATATAAGTTAGTTATTTTAAATTTTATTAATTAGTCTTTCTCTCAATATATAAAATATTACAATTGACTTCTAAACTACAATTTTTATTTGGATAATTTACTTACTAGAATACATTTTATTGTAATTTGGAACAAGTTAAGACCTTGAAAATCACTAATACCATTCAGCAACCACTTAATTTTTTACTCAAAATTTATTATATAATAATGTAACCATGAATCAGTATATGCTTTCTATAAACTCTTAATAGTAATAAAAATTGCCTGCGTTTCTATATATGTTGACATTATCATTCTCTAAGTATAAACATCTTTTAAGCACATTATAAATAGGTTATTAAAAAAATTATAAATATTACTTAGTGAAGACATTTTGTACTTTATTTTCTTTTTATATGAGAGTAAAAAAGTGGTATACATTTTCATTTAAGATAAAGTTTCACTACCTACCTTTACTAATTATCACATATATTAAAAGTATTATTAAAAATGCATCTATATATATATATACATGGCCATTAGCAAGAATCACTTACTATTTGGTTCATGTTATTGTAAAATAAAAATGTGTTTTATTTAAAAAATTCTTAGTAAACACTATAACAATTTAATGCACATTATTGCATTATAACACCTTTTGTTTCTATCAGTTTTTATCAATTTTTAAATATAAATATGTTTATTTTGGTAAATTTAATAATAATAAAAACTTTTATTATTTATTTTAGAGACCCATTATAATTTAAAAAGATTATTTAAAATTCTATTATTATTATGTCTTCATCTTTAGAATCCTCTAATACAGTACCTAATTTTTTACCTGAGGAGTTAGCTATACTTTTACAATCTTTAAATCAATCAAATCAAGTACTATTTCCAAATCAAGAACCGTTAAATATAATAAATTTATTATCAACATTAAGAAATCCCAATATCGTTGATAAAAATATGAATCTTAAAGACATGCCTTCAATATCACCACCAGCAAATCAAAATGTTTTGATCCCAACAAACTTACCTAAAGAACCTAATGTGATTAATCGCAAAAGAAATCACATAATAGAAGAATTGATGGAGACTAAAAAACCACGACATGAAATAGGAAAGGATTTAATTGACAAAAAAGGACAGAATTCATTTTTGGAGAGAATCCAATACACTGGTGATGAAGATACTGAAACATCCTCAAGTTTAGGGTCAACTTCTTCACATACTTCTACTGCTTTATCGCCAGTAACTGCCAATCCCATTGAAGTTTTAAATCGCGAAAGTATTGCTAACGCTTTAGCTATTGGTGAGTCATTTGAAAATAATGCAAATCTACTTGTTCTCTCCAATACAATACCGTTAAATATTCTTCAAATGGGAAAAGCATCTGGAAAAGATCAAGGAGTAACTGAGTTTCCTTTAATGAATGTCCCCAAAGATAAGATATTTGCTCAAGTTCCTGGTCGATTATCACTTTTATCTAATGTTGTTAAATATAAGGTCTCCGTAAGTGAAATAAGAAGAAGACTTCTTGGTCCAGAATCATTTAATTTCTCATTACTCGGAGCACTACTAAGAAGAGCAAAAATGCCAGCGAAATCACAAGCATTAGTTAATGAACTCGGTGAAATCGGATTATTTATTTCCAGAGGGAGGAGGCGAATTTCTAATGTTACATTGATGTCAGCTTTAACAGAATCTGAGGCATTGGTACTTGCTAATGACTTTAGTACTGTTAGTAAGCAATACTTTCCAATTCATCCCCTAGCTATTGATGCAAACGAAAAGTTTTTAAAAAAGTGTCCTTCTAAGGAGGTTGCAAAAAAATGTACTATTGAAAGGATTAAAAAAATGAAAAATGCCATTGAAGTTTTTGAGGAGTTGTCACAGTATATGTTAAATGATCGAAGTCCTATTCTTGATAAAGAAGATAAACCAATTTTATCGGAACAAATTCAAGATCAATTAAGTCATTATTCTATGTTAACACATGGTTTTGGAGCTAAAGCATTACTTGTTGGTGTTCAAATAGGTATTAAATACATCAACGCTGTCCTGTCTGATTTAAATGAACCTATGTTAACATGTAATATTGATGTTTTTGATAAAGAACAATTAAAGTAATTTCCAAGTACATGGTAAGATAACGGAAATAGATAAATGACAATTTTACCATTTTATTTCACCTCATTCTTTATTTTAGTTTGTTTAAACAAAATTAATATATTAGATTGCTCAAAAATAAATTTCAGTTTTAGTTACGACATTTTTATATATACCTGTACTTTTTTTTATGTACATCTACCACTACAAAATATATATTATTTTACAACACAAATTATAATCTATCTTTATCGTTAATTTTTCTATTATCTCTTATTTAATTATTCTTACTAGTCCAAAGAAAATTTTGCCTTTAAGTGATTTTCGAGTTATTATCCCGAGTACAAAATAGAAAAAAAATTTAATTTGCGGCAAAATTAGTCTTGTATTTGCCTTATAGCTACTTACCAAATACACAATATAGCCTTATTTTAATAAAAAAGTTTCAATTGATATATAAATGTTAAAGAGTATAGACCTTTTCAAAAAAAAGATGAGGAGCAATAATATAATATATAAATAAAAAATATTCAAAACTAAAACTTCGATAATTTGATGAATACTTGAATGTTAGAACTGTATTCAATCATTTAAAAGACAATAATAATAAAAAAAGAGACTTCATAAGAGAAAGTTTAGAATCTAGATATATTGAGGAATGTGATTTTGTCGTAACCCTACATATTCAAAAGAATTTCTACCTACAAAATAATCATCTGTTGAAAGCATAAAATTGAATCTGTAAAAATAAAGCATTTTATGGATGATATAAAACATGTTTTCGTTAAGTTTTTAGAGACTACAAAATAAAGCCATCTTTAAATTGTATCAATATACTTTTACTATATCACGAACAATATTATGGTTATTAATTTATAAAGGGATATTTATTTATAGTGTGATTAAAACATTCTTAGTTTTTTCATTTGATATCGGCAATTTTTTTTTTAAAAATATAATAAACATATATCATGATAAGTTATTTTTATAAAAATTACATTAAAAAAAATTGTTTTTAACCATATAAAAATTATATTTTCTAATTGTTTTGATTAAAAATCACTTTCTGAGACATTATTATCAATGTAATTACAAAATCTTTCTAAGAATTTACTACTGTAAATTGAGTATCTATATGTATTACAGAAACCGTGAGCTCTGACAGCTGAGTTCCCATAAAGTTTAAAATATTCATATGCTTGTTTCTCAGGTAAATTTAACTCTACTGGAATAACTAAATCCTTATTATATGGTTGATTTGGAGTAAAAGGATTGTAGTCTTTTTTGATTTTGACTATCAAAAAATCTTAAAATGTTTTCGTCTTCGTGTACTTTCTTTAGACTATCTGGGTATAAATATTTATCTGTAGTTGGCAAATCATGAAGTGAATTATAATCGATTTGTCTATTTCTTCTAACTAATAGATTACCTCCTTCTAGTCCTTCTATCGAACCAAAAGGATGTTCTTGAAAGAATAGTCCATTATTGAGGAAAGATTGTTGTTGTTGTGGTGGCGGATGAGGGTTTCCAAGTAACAGACCTTGTCGTCTTGGTCTAAATGATGGATCTTGTGCTGGTGGTAGCACTACAGGACCTGGTTCTTGTAGAAACAATTGTTGTGAAATTACATGTTCTGGTTCATGTCGCCTTGGTCTAAGTGGACGTTGTTGTGTTGGTCTGCCAAGCCTTGGCCTCTGTTGTAATGGTCTAACTGGCCTCTTCAGTGGTGGTCTGAGTGGCTTCCGTGGTGGTCTGAGTGGCCTCTGTGGTGGTAGCCTGACTGGCCCTGGACTTTGTGGTCTATCGAATCCTCTTCCTTTTGATATTTGTCGTACTTGTAAATTTCTTTGACCAAATGATTGTTCTTTCGACTGCAGTAATATTACAGGTCCAGATTCTTCAGATGCATGTTGTTGTATTACAGGAGCTGCCTCTTCTTTTAGAAGTTTTCTGAATCGTTGTGGACCATTATGATCATAATCTATATACAGGTTCTTATAATCACTAACTAATCCAATTTTAGAATCATAGTTATCAATAGAATTATTATTTCCATGAGAAGCCTTAACATCTCCATCATGTGAAAATGGAAGAGATTCTGAAATTAATTTATTTTCCAAATCACATTCTATTAGAAGAAATAAACTTAAGAAAAGAAACGTAAATGTAATAAAATGTTTCATATTGAATGTCTAAAATGTTCCCACTTCTTTTATTTTATATTTTATCTAAAAACAATATTTTTTGATTCAATGTTTATATAATTTATGATATTGAAAAAAACGGTTAAAAATTTAACTATCAAGGTGTGTCATTTAAAGTTTCCTATGATTTTTTATGATGTTTTCTCTTCTCTCATAACAAGTTATTCATAATCATGAATATTCATAAAATGTTATTTTTTGAGTCACTTGCAAAAAAAAAGTTAAGAAAAATGTAATACTATAAATATTTTCATGTTATTTTATATAATTTAACACATAATAAAGAAAATTTTAATAGAAAATATTACATTATTTGTCAAATTAAAAAAAAATAAATGTTATCTTTAATTCTATAGTTAATTATTTCATTTAATTAGAGTTGCGTGTCAAAATAATGACATGGTGTTGTTATCATTTTTCAAGATAGATTAATTATTTTAAAAAAATTATTGTTAATCTAAAATTATAGGATGATCGATATGGTAATCGTTAGTTTCTGGTACAAAAATCTTGAAACTCGGTTTAACAACCAATAACTCCGGTGTATCTGAATTGCATTTATGCATCACTTTAAGATAAAATTCAGGCCTATTGGGCAAATTATAAAACCAATTTTGATCACTTGCGCACCCGCTAATGTCAAAAAGACCATCTTCATTTTGAATTGTGTATATTGTAACTCTGTCATCTGGATCAAAAAACTTCAAAAACTATAAAATATGAATTTTTTAGTAAATTTAGATATTAAAAATAAACATACCCCAATACTATCTTCATCCCACAGTTCAACATTGGCTCCAATAACACGAGTTTGATTATGTCGGCATAATATTCTTCCTGCAACAAAAGTACAACTTTCTGCAGCAAAAGTTATACTAATAATTGATAGAAATATTAAAATTAATAAACGGCACGACATTCTAAAATAAAATTTGGAAGAACATTATATGTCATAAACCCATTAAGTTATATTAAATGTTAAAAAAAGATCTTTAAATTTGAGAAGTCACTTTAAATAATAAAATCAAATTTTATAACATATGATATGTCAAATTTACATTCATGTGGGTGTATTTTTAAAATCTGAGATACGAAACTTTTCAAATTATTTTTATGAATATTTAAATATAGCTTATTATCGTTTTACCGCACTTACTTTGATAAAAATTGAATTTTAAAAAGAAGAAAATCTATCGAGAAGAAAAACTTAAAATTTTATTAATACTTTTAATACGTAGTACATCAGGTATTAACTTTATTTTATTTATTTTTTAGTAAACAATAATATATATGATATAATTTGGTTTACTTTGTTAACCAAAAAAAATTAAAAGATAAGGATTGTAAATGGTTGCGCAAATAAAAAAAAAACTAGCTTTGATAGAATAAAAATCGTTAAACTGTTGTATTAAAAAAGAATTGTATAGTTAATGTGTATAATGATATGAGTTGTCTCATATATGGTGACACTTCTTTATTTTTGTTCGTTATATTCAATGTTTCCATTAGTCGACAAGATACTTCAAATCAATGAAGGTTTAAGAGAATAATTTAACTTAAACACAATATGGCTCTACAATCAAATTATATTTAAAGAAGCTAAATCACATTGACCATTATGCATTTATTTATTTATCTGAAAACTTTAAAATTTTTCCAATGTATTTCTTAAAAATTTTTTATTTATATGACACAAAAAAATATATTTATAATAATTAAATTTTAATGTTTATCAGATGTATTAAAACAATTGCACTTCTTAACAAGTATCGTCATTATTAATTTCATTTGACTACTCCAAATTATATATTTTCATTATGCAAGTAGATATTTTATTTACTAAATACAAAAAACTACTTTTTATATCAAAAGAACCAAACTAAAATATAATTTTTTAATTATTATTTCTAATTTGATTCTTCATTAACTTACTCTTCAAAACGAATGTTTATATACATTGGAAAAATGATATTTTGTTGTTTTTATGTTGTTAAGATCACTTAATTAATTAATTTTCAAGTATAAATTTTTTTTCTTGCGTCATTTTATTGTGATTAAGTATATTTACGTCATAAACGAATAGTTTAAAAACTTCTCTTCTCAGAATACGGTATATTATAAAAAACATAATATCATTTATTTAACAAATAAAAGGAAACGATTGTAATGGTTTTAAACTCAATTGTTGGGACTGAGGTCAACAAAATAAAGAGTATGAGATATTCGTTAAATAATTTTTTTGCAATAATCCTAACTTTGAGTTTGTCTATTATCAATTGGTACTTGTAATATGTCTATCTGATGGAATATTGGAAGGAATGACAAATGTCTCACACGAATCTTGCAGACTTCTATTAAAATTTTTATCAACAATTGCCATTTTATTATTATTGTTGTTATTATTATTTAAATTATTATTGCTATTTTTCATTCCTTTCCTATTTCTTCTATTTTCTGAATTGGAAAATGGCGACAGTAAACCTGTTTCACGAAACCTAATTTTTATAATTTTGTTACTTTATGAAAAATTTTTTACATACTAACCTGCTAATAATTTTAGATACACAGCCGTGACTAACACATAAAGCTTTTGAAATTGCGTTTACCTTCATTCCTTGACGATGTAACTCAATTATCCGACACCTCTCTGACATTGATAATGGTCTCCCAGGACAATATGGCCTTCCATATAAATTTGTCCCTGATGTCCTTCGATGATTATTACGTTTGCGGGGAGGGCGTTTTTCAGTGTCTGTTGTTGATATGTTTGTTGAAAGTTCTGTCATTGTATTATTATTTAACATACTTGAATCATTTGCTATCGGATAGTTAAAATAACTAATATTGTTAAAATAATAGTTTGGGTATTCTTTTGTCACATCATAATATGGATTTCCTACTGTAGATTGGAGTTGATAGCACGAATTATTATAATCTTCTGATGGAGTACTCTTTAGAAAAATATATATATTATTAAACTCTGATAAGAAATACTATTAAACATACTTTTAGCCATGCATTAAAACTTTTTTCTAAAGCATCAGGAGTACTAGTATCTATGACATAACAACAATAATGATCCTCTAGCCATTTAATATTATCCATAATATATGAAAAAAAATTTATTTTATATTTAAAAAATATTAAAACTTTGGTAAAAGTAAAAAAAGTGAAAGCTTCTTTTGTAAAAAATCAGTAATTTTAAAAAATATACATTTATTTATCATTTTTAGAACCACCTCTTACTTTTTAAACTAATCCTGATTTTAAGGTAGACACATTTATCTATATTCCTAGTAGAAATAAACATTCATTTTAAAAATCCATGTTTTTAACCTTTTAATACTAAACACAAAAGAAAAGAAATGGATAAACAAAATATGTCAAAGTGAAAGTTGATTAAATATAAGGGATTTATTGTCATAAAAATACTAGTTAATGTTAGCAATTTAATAATATAAAACCTGATATCATCTACTTGTCTATTTATGGAAGCCTTCTTAAAACCAGGTGTTAAAAATACTTGAAAGAAATTGTTAGCTAAATGCTTTATCAAAAAAAGCATATAATATAAAAATGACTGTTAAAATAATACTCTCCTCTTTAAATAATATGATAATGTTTACATAACTTTATTAAAAATTTATTAAAACAAAGATGGCACATTTAATTAACAAAAAAGAAATTATATAACTAATGGGGAAATATTTCATATAAAAGTTTTAAAAAAAATAAAAAAGAAGGGTGTTGAATAAAAATTTATTAGATAGTTGGAACACCATACCCTCCTCCGCCTGGAGTTTTAATCTCTAACATTTCGCCAGCAGAAACCTCAATGGTACTTTTTCCTCCTATATTCTTCTTTTCACCATTAAGAGATATAATTGAATTAATACCACATTTTCCAGGTTTACCACCGCCCAAACCAAATGGTCTAGTTGTACGACGTTCCGTTAAAACAGACAATGTCATTGGAGCTCTAAATTGTAGTCTTCTTATGATTCCATTACCACCATCATGTTTTCCCTTACCACCAGAATCTTTTCTTATACAAAATTCTCTTACAATAACTGGGTATCTTGCTTCAACAATCTCAGGATCAGTTATTCTTGTGTTTGTCATATGGGTATGGACAGCAGATTGTCCATCAAATGTATCACCAGCTCCTGATCCACCTCCAATTGTTTCATAATACCCACCCATAAATTTATTTCCAAATGTAATATTATTCATACAACCGTGTGAAGCAGCACAGGCATTAAATGCTGATAATATAACATCACAAATACGCTGTGATGTCAAGACATTCCCACCAACAACAGCTGCATCATCACTTGGTGTTAATATAGTACCTGGTGGTATTATTATTTCAACGGGATTTAAACACCCCTGATTTAATGGTATATCACGTCCAACTAAACAGCGTATACAATAAATAATAGCTGCTTTAACAACACCTTCTGGAGCATTTAAATTATATTTACTTTGTGGTCCTGTTCCTGTAAAATCAAATAGTGCTTTTCCATTATTTTTATCAATTTTTATTGATAAATTAATAACTGTACCATCATCCATAATGTCTTTTGACTTTATTGTTGAATTAGGAAGAGATTTAAAATAATCACGAACACATTTTTCAGCATTCTCTGTAATATGTTTCATATAAGCTTTTACGACATCCAATCCATACTCATTTGTAAGATCTGTAAGAAGTGAAATTCCTTTTTGATTTGCAGCAATTTGTGCTTTTAAATCAGCTAAATTATCCCCCAATTGTCTAGTTCCTGTACAACCAGGTTGTTTACTTGGTTCATTTAATGCTTCTATTACTTTTGATTCTAAAAATATACCATTTTCAACGATTGTAAAAGCATTTTTAAAAACAGCACCCTCCTCAAAGATTGTTGTTGAGTTAGGGGGCATTGAACCAGGTACTAAACCACCAATATCTGAATGGTGACCTCTGTTAGCAACAAAAAAATCAGGTACCTCTTGATTTGATATATATATTGGCGTAATTACAGTCAAATCTGGTAAATGCGAACCACCTTCTTTAGGGTGATTAGATAAAACAGCTTCTCCTGGTTTAATTCCACCATGTCCTTTTAATTTAATCAAATATTTAACTGCTGTCTGCATACCACCCAAATGAACAGGAATATGAGGAGCATTAGCAATTAAATCACCATCAGGTCCAAATAATGCACATGAAAAATCTAACCTTTCTTTAATATTTGTTGAAATTGCTGTCCTTTCCAACACTTTACCCATTTGTTCAGCTATACTCATAAGACGATGACTAAAAATACTTAAATGAATTGGATTTAAATTAACACCAATATTTTTTAATCCTCTATCCTGAACATCGATTTCGATTGAACCATCATATGTTATGGTTCCTTTACAATTTGGATCAACAACAACAGTACTATCGGCATCCAAAATTAATGCTGGTCCATCAATAACTTTACCAGTTGTCAATTTTTCGAGTAACAAACACTTTGTTTCCATCCATTTTCCATTGAAAAAACATTTAACAATTTCTTCATATTCATAATTATTTGTTGATGAATTATTATTTGTTCTCTCTATTTTGGGGTAGGAAAAACGTTTGGCTGATGCCATAACACGTATATCTTTAACAATAACTTTGCGATCGCAATGAACAAATCCAAATTGTTTTTTATGTAACATCTCAAATGCTTCTTTAGCTCTTTCTAGTTCATCTAATTTTAATATTCCATTTACATCTGTCTTAGCTATATCAACAACTATTGGTATTGTTGAGTCGGTCTTATGGTACCGAAGGTAAAATTCAACTTTATGATGGACGTCAAGATTCTTAAATCCGTTGTTAAGAAGATTATCTTTTGTTTCTTTCATCATACTAATAATCTTCTTTGTCAAAAATTGTCTTTTCCTTTCACCAATTAAGAGATCATCATTATAAGGCCATATAGTATCAGTAACAGTATCAGCTGCACCAATTCCATAGGCTGATAATAAACCACAATGAGGTGATATTTTTATTTTTGTTATACCCAATTTTTCGGCTACTGCACAACAATGTTGTCCACCAGCCCCACCAAAACTACAAAGCTCATGGGCAGCAGTGTTATAACCTTTACCTTCAGTTAACGTTCTTATTGGTCTTGACATTGTCTCATTTGCAACATTCACAAAACCTTCAGCTACATTCTCTATTGATAATGAAGATTGTCCCATTTCAGTGAGATATAAATTAATAGTTTTTGTTAATTTTTCGAACTCATTATAAGATGCCTCATAGTCTAGTGGTTCATTACCATTAAGGACCAAAAATTTTAGGAAATCTCTCAGGAATAATTTTTTTCAAAACGACATTTGCGTCGGTGATAGTTAAGTAGCCTTTTTTTCTATAACAAACTGGGCCGGGATCGGAACCGGCTGACTCCGGTCCAACGATAAATCGCCCATCTCTGAAGAATAATCTTGAACCACCACCAGCAGCTACAGTGTGAATATCCATTTGTGGAACTTGGATTGTTACACCTGCTGTTTGAGTTTCTAGGGTATGTTCAAATTCTCCAGCATATCTAGAGACGTCAGTCGATGTTCCACCCATATCAAAACCAATTACGGGCTGTTTAGTTTTTTCATCATATGCTGTGATTGAAACTCCAACAACACCTCCGGCAGGTCCTGATAAGATAGCTCTACATCCTATAAAATCATTAATTGCACATAAACCACCATCTGATCTCATGAATTCTAAGTTAACTCCCCTTAGGTTATCGGTAAAATTATTTTTAAAGGATTCTATATATTCTTTAACAATTGGTGTTAAATAAGCATCTGTTACAGTAGTAAATGTTCTTGGGACAAATTTTGCCATATTCGATACTTTATGAGATACTGATACATGTTCAAATCCTGCACGATATGCTTCAGCTTCAGCATGCCTTTCATGACCAGGATATGCATATGAATTAAGAAATGATACAGCTAATGAAGTATAACCTTCTTCCTTTAATAATTTTATTTGTTTTTCGACATTTGATGCCTCAATTGATGATTCAATTATCAATCCATCTAAATGACCACAAGAGCCATATAAACCATCAATTTTATATTCAACATCTTTATAAACACTTTCAATAGGGAGTAAGATTCTTTCATTAACCTCAACAACTTTATCACATGGAACTTCAGGTTTAATAATATTAAGATCAAATAAATTTGGACGAGTTTGATTACCAATGTGAAGAATATCTTTGAATCCTTTACTAACTAGTAATGCACATTTTTGACCTTTTCTTTCTAGTAGTGCATTGGTCGCAACCGTTGTACCCATACGAATCCATTCAATATTTTCTAGAAAAATATATTATTGGTAACCATTTAGTTAAATAAAATTAAAAACTGACCTGTTGGTAGAGGCTCCTCAATAGGAATATTCTTTTCAGTAAATTTTTGTAAAAATCTCCTTATTCCTTCCGTTGGAGCAGATTTATATTTATTTGGATCTTCAGATAATAGTTTAAGCTTCTCAATTTTCCCAGATGGATAACAACATATAACATCAGTAAAAGTACCACCTCGATCAATTGCAAAACCAAGTTTCCCAATACACTTTTTTTTACATTCAACAGTCATTGTAGAAAGTTAGAAGATAAAAAAAAGAAATCTTTAAAATAAGTTTGTGAATTTGTTAGTAAAAATAATATTTATCTAAAAAAAGAAAATAAAATGAAAGTTCAATATCTATTTATTTAAGAGATTATAACATAGTGTACAAAATTTTGTGATATGCCAAACATGAATAATATTAAAGGAGAGCACCTCCACATATATACTAACATGCAGGCTAAAAGAAAAATAGTATATGTAATTTAACGATTTAGCATCATCTAATCATTTAGTAGTATGTTGTCGCTTTTACAATCTTAATTTGATAGTAATTTTTGGAAAAATCTCTTACTCCATCAATAGGTCAATGAACCTTTTTTATTACATATATATTTTGTTTTTATTTTATTTTTTCTAAAGGAAGATAAATTGAAAGATAATATATAAGATTTTTACATTTACCATTGATACTATAATAAGGAGACCTCGGAAAATGCGCATTACATATAATAAACGTATTAATCAAATAATATAATTTATTTAAACATCTATAGCATATTTATTCGAGGAATCCCAATGATGAAACAAAAAATTATATTTATCAGACATAAAATGTATATACTTTTTAATAAAAAAATACCACACTTAAACTTATTATTTTACACTCATTTTCACATCATTTTTAAGTAAATTTTAAAAAAGGAAAAATATTATTTTTTTTGCGCGAAAGACTAAACACTGATATGTATATATTCTTATCAGTTGAAATAATATTTGATATTATTGTAAATAGTGAGAGAATATAATAGAGAGAGGGGTATTTTAACATTCATGCGTCATCAAAATTAAATACATAAAGATGAATTGAGATAATTTTATCAATGATATATTATATAATATACACCTAGTGTAAGTGTTAACAAATAATGTGCCTAAATATTTTGATTACTATATATTTTGATAGGAAAATGATACATAAATAATAAACTATAGTGAGAAAGGAATAATAAAAAAATATCTTTTATATTTTTTGTTATCAGAAAAAAAATATTACAATACTATATAGATCTTTGTGATCAGACATTTGATGCGCACAAAAAATGATTTATTTTTTCTCCCAATAAAAGATGTACTAGGAAAAAGTGATTGTAGTTGTGTGTTGCATTTTTAAATTCAATTTAATAAGTAATATTATACCAATCAAGAAGATCTTGTATGGATCGTGAATATTTACAAAAATAGAAGAATTTTATATCATCTAATAATATTACATATCCGAAATTATTTTAAGAAAATAAAAATCTTGATAAAGAGAAAATTTAATATTGTTTAACAAAAATTTTTTCTATAACGTATTTGATAAATTTAAATTATAAAAATAATATAAAAAAATATATAATAAATAAATACTAAACTTTTTATGTATATTTTATAAATATTTTTTATGAATATAATTTATTTAAACAACACTCTATGATAATTATTATTATGTAATTTTTGATCACTTGATAACTATTGCATAAAGATTAATATTTATGATGCTTTATAAATAATATGTAAATATGAAGCTTGTATTTTTAGAAAACGATTTGATTGAATGTGTTAGTACATTGATATATAAACTATTTTAAGATATATACACAAATACACGTATTTATATATATATATATATATATATAAAACAAGAAATTTTACATTCTTTGATGTTTGATTATTAAGACGATTGGAAGAAAACAGGTCGTAAGAAAATGTTAATGAATTTAAAACAAATTTGTCATTATTAAAAATTCATATACATTTTGATGTAATTAACATCTAATACAGTAATAGTGAAAAATATTTTAATAAATGTTCAAAGATATAGTGTAAACTTAAATAATACATTCTTTTTGACCAGACACATTTAAATAATAATAGATTATAATATTATAATATACATAATTATAGTAAAAGAGGATGGTAAATTAAATTTAATAGAACAAAATCTTGAAACAATTCGAATATATCTTATCGAATGATTTTAGATATATGCCTTACTTTCTACATGTAAATATTCACATTTAAAGTACAATTTAAAGTATTTGATTTTAAAAACAATTTATAATTCTTTAACACTATAGACGATAAAAAGTACTTTTTTTAAAATTTATAGTATAAAAGTTGTTACTGTGGAAAAAAAATAAGAATCATGATTATTTAAGTAGCGATAAATAATAATATATTATCTATCTATAGTAAAGTTGTTTATTTGTGGTATAAAGAGTAATTAGTTTAATAGAAGACTACCTACATAATTGTTTTTAGTTTAAAAAAGTTACCTGGAAAAGGGAAATTTTTGAGCAATTAATTTTAGTACACTTTATAAATCAGGTTAAATGATTGAATTTTTCAGCTTCCTATTATCATTTTACATCTAAAGTATTTATTTTTTTTGTTGATAATTTATAATATATATAGTTATAATAATTTTATCAAGACATTTTAGTAATAATAACTGTTTTCTATATTTTTAAATCATATCGTAATGTGTGGGATTTTTGCTTACGTAAATCATAAAAATTCAAAATCAAAAAAGGATATACTAAAAATACTGTTAAAAGGCTTAGAGCGAATGGAATATAGAGGTTATGATTCTGCTGGTATATTCAATTTTCTCTATTTCTTATAAATGTATTATTTTCCAGGTATTGCTGTGGATAATGGTATGGAAAATATAAAAAATAACAACGTTGCCTTATTCAAAAAAGTTGGCAAAGTTTCTATATTAAAAGATTGTATTTTAAGTAATGATAAGATTAATTTTGAAGAACAATATAACTCCCATATTGGTATTGCTCACACAAGATGGGCTACCCATGGTATGCCATGTGATGTTAATTCTCATCCGCAACGTTCTGATCCTACCAATGAATTTGTTGTTGTCCATAATGGTATCATAACAAATTACAAAGAAATTAAGGAATATTTAATGAAAAGAAATAATACTACGTTTGAATCTGAAACCGATACAGAGGTTATAGCAAAGTTTATAAAACACCTCTCTGATAAATATCCTAATTTTACATTTCGTCAACTTGCTGAGACTGTCATTCAACAATTAGAAGGAGCATTTGCTTTGGCACTAAAATCTACAAAATTTCCAGGAGAATTAGTAGTAGCAAGAAGAGGTTCACCACTTCTTATTGGAATAAAAAGTGTCTCAAATTTGACAGCAAAAAAAGTTTCTGTTTCAGTCACAAAAGGTAAACTATATACAATGAGAAATTATTACTTAAAAAAATCATATTTTATAGGTTTACCACTAAAAGGAATAGAATCTCTAGAAACAATGATATCAAAAAATATCGATAACAATAACAATTTACAAAGTATGTTTATCACTTGTCTAATTTGTAATTACATAATCATTTTTACAGATAAGGATATAAAAGATTCATCAATTAATATTATCACTCCTATTGATAGAACAAATGATTGTATTGAATTTTTTATTGCTTCAGATGCTAGTGCCATAATTGAACATACAAAACAAGTAATATTTTTAGAGGATAATGATATAGCTACAATATCAGATGGAGAATTAAATATTTATAAAATTAAACAAAATGGTGATATAGATAATGGTGTGGAGACAAGAATTATTCATATGCTTAATATGGAACTTCAACAAATTATGAAAGGTTCATTTACAACATTTATGCAAAAAGAGATATTTGAACAACCAGATTCTGTAATTAATACAATGAGAGGTAGAGTATTATCAGATGATAAAGTTGTCTTAGGAGGTATTAAAGAGTATGTTGATGACATAAAACGTTGTCGCCGTTTGATATTAATTGCATGTGGAACATCATATAACTCAGCAATAGCTTGCCGTCAAATAATGGAAGAGCTAACAGAGTTACCTGTAATATTAGAATTGGCAAGTGATTTCTTAGATAGAGAAACTCCAATTTTTAGAGATGATGTTTGCATGTTTATATCACAATCTGGAGAAACAGCAGATACTTTAAATGCATTAAGATATTGTAAACCAAAAGGTGCTATTATTATTGGTATTACCAATACAGTTGGTAGTTCTATATGCCGTGAATCACATTGTGGGGTACATATTAATGCAGGACCTGAGATTGGTGTAGCATCAACAAAAGCATATACTTCACAAATAATTTCACTCATAATGTTTGCATTATCTTTATCCGATGATCGTATTTCAAAAGTTGATAGAAGACTTAAGATTATTAAACATTTAAAGAAACTTCCAGAAGATATAAAAAATATTTTAAAACTTGATAGTGACCTTCGTGAGATAGCAAAAAAAATTTACAAAGAGAAGTCATTGCTTATTATGGGAAGAGGATACAATTTTGCAACGTGCCTCGAAGGTGCTCTAAAAATTAAAGAACTTTCATACATGCATTGTGAAGGTATCATGTCCGGGGAATTAAAGCATGGTCCATTGGCTATGGTTGATGAAACATTATCAATCGTGATGATTATATGTAGCGATAAAGTTTATAGTCGTTCGTTGAATGCCTTTCAACAAGTTAAAGCACGTGGAGGTCACCCAGTGGTAATTGTTGACGAATCTGTAAATGTTGAAGATTTGGAAGGTTATAAAAAAATTATAAAAGTCCCAAGAACCGTAGATTGTTTACAAAGTATTTTAACCGTCATACCCTTACAAATCCTTTCATTTCACATTGCTGAATTGAATGGTCTTAATGTTGATAGACCTAGAAATTTAGCTAAAAGTGTCACTGTTGAGTAACAATAGAACATATCAGGACATTTTTTTAATTACATTGGTGCTAATTAAAAAAAAGAAATCTTTTTTAATACATAAAATCATTAAAAAAACAATTTTTATAATCATATATTTTTCATTTACAAAAGGGCTAATTAAGCACATTGAGATGAAATTTTCACTTATTAAATAGAAAGAAAAATAAATGACTTGAAATTCCTATAATATTTAACGATGACAATGAAATATGATATTTTTAGGGAATATCTTTTTTTGGTATTAGTGGTTGCTCTTTTTTTATCATTTAAACAGAGATGATTTATGATCATTGGACTATGAAGTGTACATAGTAGTTTTGGTAACTTTTTTTTGAATTATTCACAAATATTCTTTGGTTTGTTTTTTTAATATAAAACATAAATAAGTAAAATAATTTCGAATTCTTTAGTTGTGAATTGTACTTTAAATCAATAATCATATCTTTTTATCAAAATTAAAAAAATGTTTTGAATTTAATTAACTCTCTTCTCTTATATATTTAAAAACATTATTTAGAAATACTTTTATCACACCAAACACTTTAATATTCATATTAAAAACATGATGATAATAATTTTCTTTTACAATTTATTTAAAATTACTATAAAAAAAGAATTATTTACGTAAATACGAATAAAATTGAAAGTTTTTTACCATATAATATGTATAAATTTAAAATCACATTATTTTTTTTATAAAATATAGTGTAAAGATAGTCAAAGAGATAATAACTTAACGTAGAGAATGGTAAATGTACTTACGTTGGGACGAAAGTAAAAGTGACATCTAAGGGAAGGAAAGTTAATAAACCTCAAGAGTTATAATATATCCTTACATTGTTGAATACATTTTTTACTTTAAAATTATCAATTTCAAGTTATAGAATCTTCTTTTATTTATTATTAATGTTTACAATTTAATCATTTATTTCTAACAAGGAAAAACGGGAGAGAAATAAATAGCTTTATATTTTTTTATATTTGAACAGTTTAAAAATATTAAGCCGTTTTAATTATGCATTTTTAATAACTTTAATTCATTTATATGATATCTGGTGATGCAGGAAATACTTTATTTTATAGTGCAAATTAAACCTTTATTTATCATTAATTTCCTTTTTATCAACATTTACTTCAAATAAATTATTACACTAGAAAGATTTTTATCTTATAAATATTTTTCGAGTCACTTTCTTCAGTAAAAAATTGAATAAAATTTAGACAATTTTGGCGGGAAAATTAACCCTATATTCACTTTAAAGCAATTTATCAAATAGACTGAATAGCTCTATTTAATTGGTGGTTTTTGATTAATATATAGATATTAAAAGGAAAAGATCTTTTTCTAGTCCAAATGAGATAGGAGGTAATATTAAAATATGTTAATTAAGAAATAATTTAAACAAAAATATAGGTAGTAAGTATTTTAATGCTGAAGTTTGACGAACTGCATACAATAATTTAAAAGTCGTTATTAAATAACAAAGAAAAAGGGGCTTCAGAAATGTAGGTCATGGAGCTGGATATAACAGGGTATGAGATTCTGTCTCACCTTCCGTATTCTCCAAAATATCCGCCTCTAGATAATCATTTGCTGGGGTATGGAATAGAATCTGTAAAAAAAGACATTTACATTTACAAATTATGTAAAATCTTCTTTTTTAGAACTTATAAACTGTAGTTTCATCTTAAACACAATCAAGAAGCTTTTTCAACCTTATTATTAATGCAATTGTTATTAATTCAATAAAGAATATTTGTTTTTGAAATGTTTATACGATTTTTAATTTTTTAAATCGACATCTATCTGAGAAAAAACGAAATATGAATTAAAAAATTTAGTGTATCATTATTATTATCAATATATAACTTCTATATTTATTTCTGATAGTTGCATCTTGTATAAATTGTATATATCACTAAACAAACAATTTTTATATATTATTGTATAAGTTGTTGCACCATACCTTACCTCCTATACTTTTTCAGTTGGAAACATCAATAATATTTTAATATTACTGTGAATAAGAAAATTTTTGCTATTGATAATTTAAGTCTATACTCTGATAAATTTATATATATATTTAATTAAGATATAAACATTTATTTTAAATATTTTTGAAAATAATAAATTTTCTAATATTATACACCTTTTTATCTATTAATATGCCCTATAATTGTTAATAATAATATACCCCTAGTAGCTTAAGGAAATGACATATAGGTAATAAATAGTACAAATATAAATATAACATGTATACGTACTATAATATTAAAATTAAAAGAGATTATTGAATTGAAATATCCAATATTAACACATTAATTGCTATTTGAAATTAATTTTATAGTTAGAAACATATACTATTTTGGGTTAAATTATTAATATTATAATATTTTATAATATATACATGTGACTTATTATTTTATCTATTTTCTTATCAAATGACCGATCCATATGCATGTCTAAGAGCATCTTCGATATGTGTTGCTGGTTGGAGTATTGTAAGTTATTATTTTTTCACACATCATACATTTTTTAAAGTTATTTTGTTTAATACAATATGCTGTTCTTGGGTGGCAAGTAAGTTATGTTAAAGGATTAACATGGGAATTTGAAAATAGACAAGTTCCATTCAATCATGGGTTAGATGGATTTGCTGCACGTTTTCCTGGATTATATGCTTTATATACGGAAACTCCTGAAAGGAGACGTGTCAATGGTATGTTTATTTTTTATTAAAAATATCTACATCATTTTTTTGTGTAGCTTTATTTACAATTGTCGTAATATGTCTTGGTATCAATTTTATTCACCTTTTTGCTTCAATATCACTACTTTATGGGACAATAAAAAAATGTCCACCAGCAATTTGGCCTTGGTTTTGTTCTATTGTACCAAATATAATTCTTACGACTGCTTATGCTGTCCTATGGTGGTCAGGTGACGTCTTTAATGAACAACTAACAATGAGTGTAGCTGAGTTTATTATGTCAATAGGAATAAATGTATGTTTAAATGTTATCATTTTATAGTAATAGCAACCTTCTTTTATCTTTTCTCTGTGTTATAGTCAATTTGCTTTGCTGTTGTTCTTTTCTATTATTTTCGCTTAACTGGCTCAATGACTTCAACAATTCCTGCCGGTTTTCAATCAAGACCTGAATCTAGGAATATGTCGAGACCACCTTCACAAAAAGGTTACAGAAAACATGATCCAAACTTTAGATCATCTTCAAAAGGAACGACCATTTTTTAATGATTGGCAGTTAAATGATGGTCAAAGAGAAATGTGCCCTAAAGGAAATATTCCACCGTGGAAAACAGAATGGGATCCAGAACCACCAAAACCATTTGTTAGACAATATAGAGATAGTAGAAGGAGAAGTGAAAAAAAATCAAGATCTCGAGAACGAAGTCAAAGCAAAAGTCTATCACCTTCAAGACCATTAAGTCGACCTCAATCAAGATCGCAATATAGGTGTGTTCCATTAGCCTACCATCCAGATGATTTACAACGGTCTAAAAGTAGAAGTGCAATTCAATTGCACCATGGACATCGTTCAAAGCATACAGATATTTAACACAATATTACTTAATAAATTATCAATAATATAAGTATTTTTTACTAATATTTATTTTATTTTCTATTTGTAATTTTTTTGGACAGCTTTAAATACAATATTTTTCATAATTAGGTTAAATTTATTTTCTTTACATTAAGATTGTTTATTAATCTCAAATTAGGATAATTATAATAATATAATTCTTGTAAAACAATATATAAATTGACTACTTTTATCATAATGAATCGTGATAATGTAAACAATTTTTATTTAAGTATCTTAATATTTAAAATAAATTCATTGTTAACTTTCTAGTGAAAAAGAGCATGGAAATAAACGAAAAATTAAAAATTTTGATTAAAGACTACCTTAATGAATTTTGTGATGATTCTTTATTCATTTCTATTCCTTCTATTATCTTTGATAATTGTGATGGTATATTTAATATCAAAAATTGTAAGTTCTATTTTTTATGAAAGCTTTTGAAATTTTCTAGATGATTTTGAGTGCGTTGATGTCGTAGTATTGGAAAATTCTTCGGATAGGTATATTAATCATGTTGAGTATGAAGAAATATGGGAATGGGAACGTATTCTTGAAGAATTGACAAGTAAATTTGATATAACCTTTAACGGTAAATGTGAAATTAAAGTATCAATAAAGATTCCTTATCTATTACTTTATAATAGCGATATCAAACTACATTATCAAAAAGGAAAATCAGAAATATTTTTCGATAATAATTCAATTGCATTTGCATATATAATGCTTGAAAAAATCGATAAAGGAGAGAAAGAAAGTGTCTGATGTAGAAATGATTATGAACACTTTCATACACGAAAACAGTATGGGATACAGTAAGAAGGATAAAAACTACGATAAATCCTTTATTGAGTATGGATTAGATTCTCTACAATTATCACTTTTAGAATATAAACTTCAAGAGCATTTTAAAGATGGTATTAATTTTGAGCCAATGTTTTTGGTAAGAAATAATACCCCAAACAAGGTATTACAATATATAATGAAACATCAAATTGTGAAAGAAAAAACTATTGATAAGATCATTCCAACATGGATTCAAGAACGTTTTTTATTTATCAAAAAATATGATTCAAAAAGTTTTGAAAATATGTGTGAAGGAGTAAAAATAGAAATAAGATCTAATGGAAATTTAATAAAATTAATGGAAAAGCGAATAAATAACATATTATCTCATATTAATATTCTAAGAACAACAATCAATGATCACTATAATATGATAAGATTAAGTCGCACAGAAACGTTTATTTCATTAAACGAAAACAAATATAAAATGATTAAAATTATAAATTTAAGGGATAATCAAATTCCCTTAAAAATTAAAGTATCAAAAAAAGATACATTAATAATTTTAACGATTCTCTTTCATCATATTGTTGGTGATGGAAAAAGTTTTCTTCTCTTATTTGACTATTTAAAATCTAATGAATGGAATTTTTTTGAGAAAAATAGTTATGAAGATTATCAAGTAAGAGAAAATCAATATCACAAGAGTAAACAATTTGAAATTGATAAAGAATTTTTTAAAGAGTTAGTTAATGATGTTGAGGAAACAGAGTTAACAGATCGTACATCTAAAAAAATAGACATTGGATTCTTGAATTTTCGGATTCCCAACAAATTGAGTAATATTCTCAAAAATATAAGCTTGAGACATGGAATATCAACTTTTTCTATATTTTTAACAATTTATAAAATAGCATACTACAAAATTAGAGGTAATTCTAATATTGTAATAGGTATTCCATGTGATATTCGTCAGGATTACAAATTTTACAATACAATCGGTCCATTTATTAATATCATACCATTTATCAGTAAGATTGACCCAACATTAGATATTTTGGAGATTCTCAAGAGGAATAGTACAGTTTTACAAGAATGCATAAGTCATAAATTATTTCCTTATGATGAAATTAAATTGTTATTGAAAGATAGAGAAAAACATTTATTTGATGTAATGTTTATTCAAGAGCCGTTTAAGGCTTCAAGAAGTAACTTAAAAATTTGGAAATTAAAATCAAAATACTTAGAGTGTAAAGAAGTTTGGACATTTACTCAAGAATCACTGCCAACGTTTAATGTCAACGTCAAATTTAATAAAAATATAATAAATGAATGGGAGATGAAAGTTTGGATCGATATTTTTTTATCAATAATTAAAGAAATGGGCAATTTTTTAGAAATTCCAATAGTCAATTTAAATGTTTATAAGAAACTGAATATTGAGGAGAGGATTACTAAGAAAGATTATCTTAAAACTCCCGATATACATAACATCATTGAAAAACAACTTAATTTAAAAAATTTTAAAATTATTGAAGAGAAAAATGATAGCATTTATTGCGTCAAGGATTTACTTGAAGAATGCCTTAGATTTTCACAGAAAATAAATCAATATTATTTTTATAATTATGGAGAAATAAATCTCCCAGATACGCCCATTATTCTTTACTTTGAAAGGAATATAGATCTAGTCAAAGTAGTTTTAGCTTTGTCATTCTCATGTTATGCTTCTTTTCCAATAAATATAGAATCTTCAATAAATCAATATGGTGAAAATGAAAAGTTTCTATATAT
Source organism: Strongyloides venezuelensis (assembly GCA_963280985.1). Classification (NCBI taxonomy): domain Eukaryota; kingdom Metazoa; phylum Nematoda; class Chromadorea; order Rhabditida; family Strongyloididae; genus Strongyloides; species Strongyloides venezuelensis. The sequence continues at coordinate 4,825,851 of CAUJLX010000001.1, read as the reverse complement.
TAATGAAGAGATAATTAATAAGATTGATAAAATTAAAGTAAAAAAAGAAAAAGTTAGAAGGAATAGAAGGATGATTACGGATATCTTCTATCTAACATCAACATCAGGATCAACTGGAAAACCTAAAATAGTTTGTTCAGAGTTAGTTGGTCTTCTGAATCTCATTACAACGTATACAAGAAAATTTTTTTTAATGAAGACAGTATAATTTACCAAGTTGTTAACCATTCATTTGATATCTTTTTTATCGATATTTTTCAAGCGCTCTTCAATGGATCAAATATTATATTAGCAAAATCAAAAATACCAGACTTGGATAACTTTTTAAGATACAAAATATCACATGCTTACATTATGCCGGCTTACCTTCAAAGATTGGATGATAATAAAATAAAGTTATTATCAAATTTAAAGGTACTTCTTTATGGAGGTGAATCATTAAAAGATGAGACGTTAAAAAGTATTTATAATTCTTTAAATGAATTTAAAATATTTCAAGAGTTTGGATTAACAGAACACTCCATCTATACAAATATAAAACAGATGAGATTAGGATCAAATCCTAAAGATATAGGATTCTCAATCCAAAATACAGGATGTGGAGTCATTGATATTGACAAAAAGTTTCTTTTACCATCCCAATCAGGTGGAAAGAATTTTGTTACATTTGGAGAAGGTGTCTCACGTGGTTATATTAATAATGATGAAACCAAAAAATTCTTTTACCTATTTAAATCCCAATATTAAATGTCTCTTAACTGGTGATATTGTATCATTTGACAAATATAATCAAACATTCACCTTTCATGGTCGTTGTGATTCATTTATAAAAATAAATGGAAATCAAATTAATATTCCAGGTGTTGAAGAATATTTATACAAACTTTTTTCCTATCAAAGACGTTTGCGTGACATTTCATAATAATGAGATAACAAAAAATAGTTTCTTGGTAGCTCATCATACAGGAGATAATGAAATTTATAATTTTAAAGATATATTAAGTAAACATATTCCAATTCATTGGATTCCTGAATATTTTATACATTATAAACAACTTCCACTTAATTTTAATGGCAAAATTGATAGAAATTTATTAAGTCAAAAAGATCCATTAGTGATTAGAAATAAAAAGGAATTGTGTCCTTCAAGTGTTTATATTGATAATAGTGAAGAAATTCTATGTATTTTGAATTATTATTTACCAGAAAGCAATATAAATGTAAATGATAATATTTTTGATAAAGGTGCGAACAGTATTATTCTGATGATGATTGTTCAGGATCTTGAAAACAAATATGGAATAAAAATAAATTTAAGGGATTTTTTTAGGTATAAATCTATTTTACAATTGAAAAAGAATAATTGCATTAGTTTAACAGATAAAAGAGAAAACAAGTTGTCTAATAACAATAAAAATGTACCAAAAGACGTACCCTTAACATATGGGCAAAAGTTTATGTGGCTTGCAAATGAATTTTCAAGAATAAATGATGAATATACAATTGAATGGGAATTATTATTTACTAAAGAGCTTTCGTTATCTATAATAAAGTATGTTATACAAAGTTTAATGAAATTTAATATTACTTTGCGTAGTATATTTGTTAATGAAAAGTTTAGACTAACACAAGAGGCACTTTCAATGACAGAATGTTTTTTAAATTACCAATATAATACAGAAGAGATTAAAATTTCATTTAACCTCTCAAAAGACATACCATTTAAAGTCAATGTCATTTCTAATAAAAAAGTTTCAGATTTCATTTCATCATATATGTATTGACGGGTTTTCATTCACAATAATCAGAGATCAGATGATAAATTTGTTTAATAATAATATGAAAAAGCACAAGGAAGTAGTTTGTTACTTTGATTACGCAATAGATTATGATAAAAAATGGAAAAAGTATATGGAAGGTATCAAATCAATTAAGAATTTAACTTATCATAAGAAACCAGCTCAGGTATTTGAAACTGTTATTAATGTAAACTTCAAAAATATCAGTGCAAAAAATCACTTTTCCTTTATACTTTATGCTTTTGGATTGTCCTTAAAAGAACATTCCAATAACGAGTTTATCATAAACATTCCAATAATGAAAAGACCCATCAAATACATAAAAACAGTTGGATATTTCGTTGAAACATTTCCATTTATTTTAAACATAAAAGACGATGATTATAAAAATAATTTGCTAATAGTTAGGGATCAATTAAGTGAAATCCTCGCAAATGAAGTTCCCCAATATCAAATTGAGATGAATAAAATTTTGGATAAACAAATGACTCAGCAAAAGTACTCCTTTATGGTTATTTTGGATAATTTCAATTTAAACAATATAATTCAAATAAATAATGAACTTAGTGTTGAGATTGTGGAGAAAAAAAATTCGATAGGTAAATTTGATCAAACTTGGAGACTAAAAATAGTAAATGATAAACTTGGACTTCAAATTGAATACAATAAAAATTATTTTTCATTAGAAGCCATAAAAAGATATGTGAGACGATTTGAGATATCGTTGAAAATGTTGATTAGAAAAGATTTAAGAAGTGAAATTTTGAAATTAATTCAAGAATGTCTCCAAATTGATAATGATATTGATGTAACAAAAAGTTTCTTTGAATTAGGTGGTAATTCTATTAGTGGAGCTCTTTTATGTTCAACTATACGTAATGATTTACAAATTCCTTGCAAAATAAATATGTTATTTGAAAATCCAATAATTCAAGACTTCATAATGTATCTTAGGGAACAATCGAAAATACCAGATGAAAAAGTGACTAGAGGGGAAATAATTGTAAATTATAATAAAATTAAGCTGAATCCATTTGTTATTCCAATAATAAAATTTATGGAAAAAAAGTATTAGAAGACCAAAAATTAATAGAAAATATAATAATTGTATTAATATCAAACTTAAAGACTATAATAGAAAATTATTAACTAATAATTTAAATTTTTTATTAAAAATTCAACCCAATTTAAGAAGTATTTCATATTTCAAGGATGGAATCTATTACTGCCGTTTTTTAAGCTTAACAGAATCATTTTTATACATTGATAAAGCAAATAAAAATGATGACTCTTTTTATCGTTATTCCTATGATGATTTATTTGTCAAACCATGGATTTATGCTTCAATAGATGAAGTAAAAAAGATTTTATACTTAAATATTGGTCATACAATTATTGACGGTTCTTCGATGAAGGTTTTAGAAGAGATGATTATGCCAGAAATTCGAAAGATCCATGAAAATGTTGATATTGGTGAGAGAAGCAAGATAATCAGCAACTTTAAGGCAGTGTACAATGAAAATTTAATTGATAATACGTTAAAAACATATTTAGATGATTGCATGAATGTTTTAGATTATCAAGAATATAAACTTCATGGATTGAAGAATTCAAGTTCAACAATGATATATATTTTGGATTTAACTAAATATTCATCAATGATAACAACATTATCTTCCAAGAACAATGCTACACCATTCCTTTACTTAATAACAATAATCTCAAAATCATTGTCAAAAGTTTTGAATCTTAATTCCATCTGTTTCAATGTTCCTTTTGATATAAGACAAAAACATCCATTGTTAAATAATATTATTGGGATGTATGTAAATGTCATGCCGTTTTTGATAGAATCAACAGATGATGATTCTATTTTGGAGTCTTCAAAGAAGACAATGAAAAAATTATTAGAATATTGTGATATACATACATATTCATATCTAAATAGGGACATCTCTATTATGATAATAAATGAAGATATTAAAACAATACAAAAAAATATTCCTAATACAAATCAAAAGTTTTCAAAAAATAATTTGTCAATTTTTATAACAACTGGTAGTGAGATAAAAATTTCTATTTACAGAAAAAAAGGATTTATAGAAAATTTTATTTTCAACAATTTTCTCACTACCATTACCCAGGAAATAATTAAAGATTTTCTCTTTTATTGTAAAGGACATGACAAAAGACCAGAAACATCCATGACAATCTCTACACTTTTGTTAAGACAAGCTTCATTAACTCCATCAAAAATATGTATAAAAAATGGTAAAATCAATTTTACGTACAACGATATGATAAATATAATTAGAAAACGTTCCATTACCATCAAAGAAGATTATTTCAAAGAAATTGGTGAGATGATTGTACCAGAAACAATTATTTCAGTTGAAGTTTCCAGGGAAATAAATGATATATTTAATATTCTTGGAATTCTTTATTCTGGTGCATCCTACAATCCAATAGATAATGATTTACCATTTTTGAGAAAAGAAAGATATTTAAAACAATGTAATGGGCTTTTTACGATAAGGAAAGATTCATATAAATTGGAAACAACAAGTAGTAATAAATATTTTGAACGGTGCTTGAGATCAAATATGGCTTATGTTATTTATACCTCCGGAACAACAGGGGAACCAAAAGGAATATGCATTAATGAGGATTCTGTTATTAATATGATAACACAAAGCACAAAAAATTTTTTCCTTTCGAATCATTCAATTGTTTATCAATTTACAAAGCTTTCTTTTGACAATAGCGTTCTTGAGATATTTGGCTCATTATGCAATGGTGGAATAGTCTATCAATCGCAATTTCAATATTTTGATTCTTCGAATTTCAAGAATGAGATTGTAAAAGAGAATATAACACATGCTATGTTATTTCCAGGCTTGGTTTCATCATTTAATGATGAAGAAAAACAGCAAATGTCATTATTGAAATATTGGATTGTTGGAGCTGAGAAGTTACCAAGTAAACTTTTTAATGAAATGATTAAGAATGATGTATTTACTGTACAGAACTATGGGCCCACCGAAACTACAGGATATTGCATTTTTAGAGTTATGAGGAAAAATGATAATCCACAAAATATTGGTAAACCAATAAAAAATATGAATATATTTGTATTAAAAGATGAAAATACTTACGGTCAATTACTTGTCTCTGGAATTGGAGTTACAAGAGGTTTTTTGAACAAAAATGATAAAAAAAATTCTTTTAATGGGACTTGGTATAAGACAGGAGATTGTGTTGAAATAAACAAGTTAGGAAATGTAATATTTATTGGAAGAAATGATAATCAGATAAAAATTCGTGGTTTCAGAATTGAATTGAGTGATATTGAATCTACAATCGATCAGTTGGATGGAGTAAAATGTAGTAGAGTTTTATTCGATGATGGGAAATTGTATGCAGTTTATGTATCCAGTGATAAAAACAAGAAAATATGTGAAGAATTAGTGAGAAAACATTGTACTCGTAATTTACCACCTTATGGAGTACCAAATCAGATTAAAGAAGTAAATGATATATTTTTAACAAAAAATATGAAGCTAGATAAAGATAAAACTTTGAGGTTATTCTCAAATAAGTCGAAGTATGAGAATCCGGGAGATAAAGCATTAGATATACTCCTAGATATCTGGAAGAGGCACCTGAATAATCCCACAATTACAATAAAAGATAAATTTTTTGAGATTGGTGGAAATTCAATAAATTCAATGCAAATAGTGCATGATGTTAACGGTATTTTTGATCCCGAAATTTATGTAACTGACATTTATCGTTATGAAACGATTGAAGAGATAACAAATAGGAAAGGAATTAAAGTTAAAAAAATAAATAAACAACTTAGCTTCTCTAATCAAAACTCACTTCCATTTAACTTTAATCCTAATAATATACAATTATCATTTCAACAGTACCAAATGTACCTTCTTAATCAAACATTTCAATATAGACATACTAATATTTTATTTGTTGAGGAAATAAATATTAATTTTTATAAAAATTACCACATTCAAAATGCATTTATGAAACTTTTGGCTAATAATATTATGTTGAGGACAATATTTATAGAAGATACACAGACTTTAAATATTGTACAAAGAGCATTATCATTAACTGAATGTTTTTTCTTTTTTCAAATTCAATCATTTTCCAATTCTTCTCAAGTTAAAGAAGATATCCAAAAAAATTATGATATAAGATTTAATTTATCATCAGAAGTCTCCATAAAACCTCGTGTATATTTATTAAATTCAAAATGTGTTGTTGTTTTACTGATGAATCATATAATCACTGACGCCTGGACAACAAAAATAATTCATTCAAAGATGAATTCAATACCTCTCAATGGAAGATGAAAAACTGTGGCAATTTAGAGGTGAGGAAAAAGATATCTACTCCTACGTAACATATTCCTACAATCAATCACTAAAACATAACATATTCAATAAACTTAGTGACGAATATTTTAAATACTTAACAAATAATCAATTTTACGGTGACTTTTTTGATGTAAACATAAAACAAAGAATCTTAACACCAACTAATCTTCAACAACAAACCAAATGTTACACTAAAAAATACTTATTCACTGAAGAGGAGTCTTTTAAATTAATGACGCTTGCATCATATTATCAGGTGTCACCTTTTGTCATTTTTTTGTCAATCTTTTCATACCACACTTTTTTATCAAGGGACATCTATACACAATCATCAATCTATCAACAACATTCGAAATTATTGGAGAGAGATGAGATAAAAAATAAACAAACTCTTGCAATTTTATTTCCATTCTTTAATAGACCCCTTGCTGGTGGGAATAATAATCCAAATATTTTATCCCAGACAATTGGATTGTTTTTGAATAATCTATTTTTAAACATCAATCTTGATGAGTATCAAAAATTAGCAATTAAAGATATCATTGAGATAATCAGGCAATCTATTGATGTATCTCTGAAATATAAAGAAGTTCCATGGCCATTTTTGAAAGGCAAATTACGATCTAATGGTATGAAATGCTATTTACATGACATATACTTTAATTGTCGTTATGATATGGAGAGTAGTGATGGAGGTGGAAAGAATCACTTAATTGAGGAATTGGAAGAAATAAATAACAATAATATATTAGACCCAATACAAATTAACATTGATAAAAATAATAATTGTTTTATTTTGGAATATAAGATTCATCCTTACATTCTTAGTGAAGGTGAAGTGTTAAATGTTTATCAAAACTTTAATGACACAATAAAAAATATTATGAAGGGTGTCATTAGTAATGAAAAAAGAGATGATAACAAAAACATTGTATATGACATAATAAAAGAAGTTTTATCATTACCAATGACATTTAAATTGCAGGATGATGATAATTTCTATGAAATTGGTGGAAATTCATTATCGTTTATTAGATTATCATATTTTTTGAGAGAGAAACTTAAAGTTAATATAAATATGGATGATTTTTTATCATGTGAGAGTATAAAAGATATCATTTCCCTAACTAAAAGAAAAAACAAAAAGGATACAGAAACAATCAGAGTTATTTTATTCCCAGGGTTATTTGGAAGCACCCACCCATACAGATATCTAATTAATCATCTTAGGATAATGTTCAAGAATCTTGAGATAATTCCAATAACGTATCCAAGGTATATGGAAAATTTTCAAGATTTTAAGTCATTTATTGAATATTTAAAAATATCATTCCAAGAAAGGTATTGTCCCTTACAAGATGTACCAACTCTCTTAATTGGTACTTCATTTGGTGGAATCGTTGCATATGAATTTTTTCTATCAGCACCATACATTCAAAATGGATTTGTCATTAACATTGACGGAATCGCAGACAACAGGTGTAATAAAAGTATAACCTATGAGGAGCATAAAAAATTAATCATTGGATACATGGAAAGTTGTAATAAATTATCATATTTAATGGATAAAAATAACCTCAATACAACAGATGTTATAGAACATTCTTGGAATCTCCTACAAATAGTTGTAAATTATTTACCGAGAAAAAATTTCAGCACTCATATAACATTAATAACATCAATATTTAATGAAAATCCTTATTTGTGGTGGAATTTATTTACCAACGTTAATCTACATCATCTAAATAGTACCCATAAAGAGATGTTAAATAATGATAACTCAAAAGAAATTGCAGAATATATTAAAAAAAATTTATTAGAAGGATAATTTTTATAATCTAAAAACTTATTTTTTTATCTTATCAAATATAATTAATAAAAGATGATACAATGTTAACATGTTTTTTAAAGATATCACAAATAAGAGTAGATAAACATATAGTAATTTGATAGAATTTTTTAACACTGCAATTTAAAATTTGTAACTTTTCCAGGATAATTTTTGATTGAATTAATGATACCCTCAGAGATAAGAGTATTTTTAATATTAAGCATTGTTAATCTTTTACATGCTGTAAATAATCTTATAACATCAATATCATCAATTTCATTTTCACTAATATCAAGGATTGCTAAATTACTCCATGAATAGATGGCTTCTGGAAAGACTGTCAATTGATTTGCGGCAAAATTTGCAGCCTTCACTTTCTCCCACCTATTTAATTCATCAGGAATCTCTTTTATTTTATTTTTTCTAACATTAATAACTATAAAATATTATTTAAAAAATATGGACATTAAAATATTTACAAGAAAGCATCAATGAAACCATGTGTGTGAACAAAAATATTACCATTCATTTACATTTTATTTTCATATATACAATTATATCTCAAACTAAATAACTTACAATATAATTCTGGAAATTTCGTTATCATTTTTGTTGGAAATTTTTGTAATTGATTGTCTTGTAAAGATACTTTATCAATTGCATATCCTTTCAAAACTAAGTAAATAGCATCAGCTATATACATTAACGAACATGAAGAAAGATCTGTAAATGTAAGGAATTTTTAATTTTATTTATTTAGGAAAAGATTTAAAAAAGATATGACTCCTTTGATTATGTAACTCATAAAATAAATATACATAATTTCTTTTGCATTATTAAATGTTTATCAAAATCCCTTACCAAGGTAGCCTGATGTTTTTGCTTCTTCACAACGATGCATGACTTGTGTGACACCTCTCCCAGCTGAGGCAACTTTTGACAAAGTTTCCTTTTCTGAATCAGTAAACTCTTTTGACAATTCCTCTGCAGACATCTTTCTTTTTTTTAATTATAAATGTTTTATGTATACAAATTAGATGAAAAGAAGGAAAAAAAACTGATAAATATTAAAGTTAAAAATTTTTTAGTCAATTTGAAAAATAAGCAATGAGTGATATATTATTTGTTAACAAAATATTAAAGTAGTGATTTAAGATGATATCCGCGACAATAAAGAGAAGTTGTAATGCTTTATATAAATATATAACGGCAGTAGAGTGATCAATTTATACCTTAGTCTTGAACAACTATAGATTCATATGTCATTAAAACTCTAAAATCGATTAAACCATTATAATTAGTAGTAATATTTGCATCATACTCCTTCTATAAATATACACATTTATTATTTTACTCTGTTATCATTTTTTTAAAAATAATATTTTATTTAATATTTAATGGTGAAGGAGAAATATATATATAATAACAATTAAGAATTATGCATATCTTGGAATTTTTTTTAAATAATAAAACTAAGGAATAATAAAGAAAAGATATGCAAAATATTTTTTCCTAAGTTTATAAGATAAAAATAAAAAGAATATCTATATGCTAATCACATTGAATATTTTTTTGCACCTCAATTTATTAATATTACTTTATTTTTACAATTCAAAATACTAAATTATTCCTTCGAACATTTTGTAAATAGAATCAATGATCACAATAAAAAGGATTATCTTTTTTCCATAACATCTATTAAAATTGTATAATTTAAAAAAAAAAAAGTTAAAATTATTTTAGCAAAATAATAAAGCCTGTTATCAATATACATTAAACACATACAAACAATTACAAATAAAGATAAATTTGTTAAAAATTATATTTACTTAATAATTCTAAAAATCACTCCTTTTTTCGTGAGAATATCTTTAACTATCTACATCCATATACAATACTTACTCAGCTGATTAAATTATTTACATTGCATAATATCATCTTTATCAAATTCCAAAATGAGAAAGACAAGGATTGTATATCCTTCATTACTATAAATACATATTTATATTTATGGTAACAGGGGTAGTATCTCTCTATATAAAGGAACAAATTATCTTTTAATAAAGACATTTTGAACGCAACATGCTTTATCAAATATTGCTACTTCATAGTTTGATATTTCATCAAACAATAATAAGTGAAATTATACCATTTCTCTATATTAACTCTACAGTCCCAATAAATTCATTTAAAGATTTATCCATTTCTGGTGATAATTTAAATGAAAATGATAGAGTTAAAAGACAATCCGTTTATTACATATGTGGGGTCTATCCAAATGAATATTACTCTACTGTTCGTAAGTTTAAATATATAATTAAACAATAATTTTACCGATTTATTTAATAAATATAGCATGTAGTCAAAGTGTAGGTAAATGTACGAATGGTGGACAACCACTTGGAGTTGGGTGTAACTCAGCAACAGACTGCCTTAAAGCATTTAGTGGAACCTCAACATGCATTAATGGTTGTTGTTGTTCTGTTCCAACTACCACTACTACACAAAATTACTACTGTTTCACTGGAGAACCATCTAATGTTCGTTGTAGCGATAAAAGTCAATGTCCAGTTGGAAAAAATTGTGTGAATGGTTTATGTTGTACAGTTATCTCTGAGGAATGGAAATATGCATGTGGTGGATATGCTTCGGTTGCAGCATGTAGTGCACAAGGCACGTGTGGAGCAGGCTTCCAATGTACAGCATCAAAATATTGTTGTGAATGTAAAGTTGGAAAATCCGGTGGAAGATGTAATAATGGTCAATGTGCTGTTGGATATACATGTCAACCAAATGGATATTGTTGTTCATCGTGTCCAGGAAATATAACTCCATTTGGAGCTTGTTATAATGGGCAATGTGGTGGTGGAAAACAATGTTCTGCAGGAAATATTTGCTGTTAAATTATCGCTATCATAAATACATTTAGTCTTGAAAAATCTTTTTTTAATTATGCATTTTAATATCTAATTATTTTTAAAGCTTCAAGTTGCGTGCAAAATAAGTAAAATGAATGGTCATTTAAAATAATAATAATTCATATCACAATAAAATTATATTATACATTAAATTATAGTTAATTACTACTCAAATAATATTTCTATTTCACCTTCTTCCACTATTTTTTCATCCTCCACCAGTGATGTGGTAACTTCAGTGGTTGATTGATGCGATGAAATAGGTACCATTGGTATTGTATCAGGAGTACACTCTGAGATACTTCTATTTTTAGATTTATTATCAACTGATATCTTAAGACTATTATCTGGCATAATAACAGTTGAGACTGATTTATGGTGAAGATTGTTTGTATTTCCAATTGTTGATCTTTTAACTGTAGCTGAATAATCATTTTTATTAACAACATTAACATTTGAAATTTTGCGAAGTTTCAATTTATGTAGAATGATAAAAAGTTCATTTCTAAAGTTTTGATTGAAAAATGCATAACATACTGGATTTAGACATGCTGACATCATTCCCATTAAATGGCATAATGCAAATAATGTTCCAGAATAAGTGATTACTTTTAATGATAATAACATATGAAAAATATTAAATGGAAGCCAAGCAACTGCAAAAAGTAAAACAAGTGAGGCTAATAAAAAGTTTGTCCTTCGTTGTCTCTCAGCAACATGTTTCCTTCTATTATTAGCATCTTCACCAATTAATTTTGTATTATTTCGATGGACAAATCTTTCATGCATTCTTGAAGCAATCTTTGTATAAGCAAATACCATAGATACTATTGGAAAAGCATAATGAATTACAATTATAGATATTGTATATGATAATTTACTAAATGGCATCTATAATAGTGTCAATAAAATATATAAATTAATATTTTTTGATAAACAAACCTTCTCCCAAGCAAGTTCATTTTCGTTACATAAATATAATGTTAAATTACAGTATTCAACTTCATAAAACATCGTTGAACTGGAGACAATAACTATTGGTATTGAAAGTAAAAGTGATATAATCCAAATAAGAGCAAATAGGACAATTGAAAAAAATTTTTGACGTTGTTGTTGAGTTGGAAAAATAACAAGAAAATAACGATCTAATGCTATAGCTGTGATGGAGAATGTTGATAGGAAGATATTAAAGCCACCAATAGAACTAACAAATTTGCACAAGGCATTACCATACTTCCAGAAGGTAAATGATATATTAAAAAACGTTATCGGTGCAGTGATAGTACAAATCATAAAATCACCCAATGCTAAATTAATTATAAAAAAATTTTGAACAGTCCTCATACTTTTGTTTCTTAGAACAATAAAAATTGTTAAAACATTACCAAACGCACCAAATATTATGACCATGGAATAGGCAAAGGCAATAAGAATTCCTAACTAAAGATAAATAGATATTGTTCTTTTTTCTTTATCAATAGACTTACCCAGACTGGAGCTCTTTTATGATTAGCAATAACAGGCTCATCTACAAAATAATAATTCAATTTTTCAAATACTTCTATAGCTTGCGCACATGAAATATCTGATTGGGAATCATTACTATTTGCGATAGTTACCATGATCAGTGCTTCCAAATATTTATTCTTTCCACTTTATTTTTTGTTTAAATCTGAAAATAAAAGTATATTAAAATTTTGCTTATCACTAATTAGTTATCGAATAAAAGATAATACTATGAAAAATAAAGAAAAGAAATATGTATTTTAAAAACACTACTGCGTAATGATATAAAATTTTTATGTTTTAATAAAATTAAAAGTGAAATAAACACAATCAAAAATAATATATGTATATTTTTAAAAGTTATCTTTTTTATTTAATACATATATTGTTTAAAAAAATGTGTCAATTTAGTAAATTAATTCTTTTAAACAAAAGAATTTTTCTTTATTTTAAATTAATTCCCTTATCTTTTTCTTTAAGATAGACAAAAAAACATCATATATTAGAGAATTGAATTGTAAAAATGAATAGAAATAATTGTGAAAATTAGGAAAAAAAATAAGATATCTTGAATAAAGTTATGGCGAGAAGAGGTACAAATTAAGAAATATGAGAGAAAAAAATTGTTATTATTATATGTGAATTACAGAGATTGAAACAACATATCTAAATGAACAAATAAAAATATTACTACATGAGTTTTGTGTTTTTATGAAAAAGGATACTATCACAAAATGTTAGTTGTGTAATTGTAGAAGATGTTACAATAATTTTAATGGAGTGATGTTCAATTGAACAAAAAAGAATCAAATATAAGATATATATTATTCTCCATAATTATTTTAATATCATAAAACTCCTTCTACCTTTTTTTAATAAAAGAAAAATTTTTTTAAACCAAAAAAGATATGTAATTCATTTCGTAGTTGGAAACTAAAATTTTACTAAAAGTCATTTTTATGTTAAAAGTCTTTTTTTGTAGTTTTCATTATTTAAAAATATGAAAAACGGAATTTAATGTTATACAAATGAATTTTTGATGAAGATGATTATAAGGAAAGTATTATACACCTGTTAAGAGAAAATATATCAAATAACAATTTTAATAATGCTACAAATTTTTTTCCGTATTTTAATATAATAATAAAATAGACAACAACAATAAAAAAAATTATTTTTATTTAATGAAGTATATTTTATTTATTAAGAGAAAATATGTAAAATGTTTTAAATTTTAATTTATCTCTATTTTTAACAAATCCTCAAAGTTTGCTTCCTCCTCCTCTAATATCACAATACCAGAAAAGGTTTGATAAAAACTTATTCTTTTTTATAAGGATAAGCTAACTTTTAAAATTCTAAGAGCATCTTTGAATGAAATACATAGATATTTTTATATAACTATAATCATAAAGTATGGATAATTTTAAATTATATGTGGACATTTAAAAAAGTTTTTAATTAATTTTTATATAATAAGAAAGGATCACATTAATAAAAATTAAATAACTCTGCTTACAACATTCTTAAAATAATATCATTTTGGAGATGAAAAACATTATATCACAAATCCTTCCTACATCATACAAATATCTATTTATATGAAAAGGCCAAAAACATATATCTTTAAAAGATGATGAAATATATTTTTAATTAGTTTGATTAATATTTTTAACTATAAGTGATATTTAACTAATTTTTGAGTGAAAAATAAATAAATATTAAAATATCTCAAAGTTTTGGTAGACTAATATATCTTATCTTTGAAATTTTTATTGAAAGTAACATTCTTAGTCTTATAGAAATATTTCTAAAGTAATGGAGGAGGACATTTTAGGATTTAATTAAGTTTGATGTTAGCTCATCTTTTAAATAAATTTATCAAACAATCTTTTCTTATCAATTTAACAAAAAAGTTACATGTGATTAAAACTATAGTTCTATACGATAAACAACAAAATGTGTTTTTTTTTATATTATTATACAGAAATTATAACCATTTTTTTAGCAATAATCATTCTAGAAATTTTTTTCTTCCAATTTTTATATCATTTACTTTTCCCTCATAGTATAATTTTTATTTATATAACCATATATATGATGTAATTTTTCTAAGTAATTTTTCGGAACAATTAATAGATATATTTTCTTGATAAAAAGATGTCAATAAACAGGCAGCAGAAATAGAAAAGAAAAATTAAAAAATATTTATTTTTAAAATTAATAAACTATTATAATTAAGCTGATTTATGGTGAAAAAAAATTATTTTTTAAAAAATTTTAATTTTATTTGTACAACAAAAAAAAACACTAATTGTCAATAAGAGAAAGTATGATTGAGATATATAATGAGTACCATTTAAAAGTTATAAATGTCAAAGACATGTGTTCCTGCATTTATTTTTTGTAATTCAAAAAAACATACATAAATGTAATATAAAAAAATTTATACTTTAAATTAATTCATTTATATATCCTGTTTTAGGATCAAGTATTATTTAATGGAGGAAGTACAAGGAAGTATAAAATTTCATTTGTTTCATTTTACTAATAAGAAATATAATTTAATTTTTTTAACCAAAACTATCACTCATATTTCCTTTTGTACCAAAGTCGTATGAATATGGATAATATTATTCCTAGTTAAACTTTTTTAATTAGTAACAGTAAATTAAGAAATTTTACGTCCTGTATAATTACATACCGTCACTATACGTCATTGATAGATATATTTTAAAAGTTTATCAAAATAAATTATTAATATATCTTTTTAATAAATATTAATGACAAAGAGAGTTTAATTTATCAAATTACAAAAATTTTAAATTAATAATGTACATAATCAATTTGATATTAATTTTTATTCACACTCTAATTAATATAAAATTATAAATAAATTTTTTACTTGTTAATTACCTATACAAAGATATTTATGGTGAGCAAGAGATGTATTACAAAATAAAAAGTATATTAGATGATAACTTTTTTTTACCACTTAAAAAAGTTAAGATTTAATATAAAAATTGTGAACAAAAGAGATATTGGGGAGGGGAAAGGTATAATATATGAAGGATAATGACTAATTATAGTTATGTAAAATAATAAGATAAAGATCACCTATTAAACTTTTCTTATTCATGTTAATGAATTATCACATCAATATATTAAATCTATAAAGAAATAGTAAACGATTTATGAAAGAATATTTTATGTTTATAGCAATATAACCTTGGTATTACATCATTATATCATCAATTGTTCATATATACACATATCATTACAAAGTATTTTGTTTATCTCTCATATCAAATATTTCCTCACCAAATCTTATTATTATCATCTATATTTTTTTGCCTAAAATAAAAAAAAATTAATATATTTATTTTTTCTTATTTTATTAGAAAGAAAAGTTTTTTGTATAAAATTTAACATATATTATTAAAAACTGGAAAACAATTGTAAACAATGTATGTATTTTTTTTAATAATTTTTAAAATATTTTTTATCATTATTTCTATATTATTTGAACAGTCTTATTCTAGAGAATGCCTAAAGTTATATCAAAATGTTATAAAAAAGTTGGATATTCAAAAATTTCTTTAAATGGTTCTATAAATCAAAACATTTTCATTAAAATATTTTCAAGCTTCCTATCATTTATCATATTAGTATCTAGTATCATTCAAATTGTAGATTGTCATGTTATTGAGGGGATTCCCAAAAATAATAGAAAATTATTTGAACAACAACAATTGTTTGATAAATCTAGAAGTACAATTTTTGAGGAGTTAGTTAAAAATATTACTGAAAAATGGAAATATTTTAACATAGAACATGCTATACGTAAATTTAAATATATTTTTTGTAATAATATTAACTAAAAATATTGTTTTTAAGCTACTGAATTACATGAATATAAAAGAGATCTTACAGTATTAATTGAGCAGTTAGATGAAGCTATTCAAAGGAGTGACAGATTAAAATTGAATAAGTTTTTACCAATTTCATCGATTTTACCAGATATGAAATCTGGTGTAGTGAAAAAACGATTAGAAAGTCTTAAAAACTTAAAATCCCTACCATTAGAAGTTGGTAATAATATTATTAATATTAAAGAAGGTTCTGGAGAACAATTTGAGAATGAAGAGTTATTACCACTAAATAGTTATCAAAAGAATTATGAAAATGATAATGAGGTTTCATCATCTGAATTTGATAATACATACTATGATGATAATATAAATAACGAAGGATATACCTTTGATAACTTAGAAGGCATGACAACAACTACTATAAAAATATTAAATGATAAGGAAATGAATAAAATAAGAATGTCGACAAAATCTATAAAGATGTCAATATTAAAGGAAACTGATAATAATAAGGTATATAATGAGAATGACTCTCCTCAACCCTTACAACATAGATTATCAGCATCCATTCCTATAAGGACTAACCAATTCATACCAACTGTAAGAAAAACAACTAATGATATATCATTTTATATATGATAAAAAAAATAACGCATCATTTTATCCTCATAATATATTCATTCCATAACATGTGCACTTAAAATCAAATAATGAAGGGTAGATGGTGTATATTAAGTGGAAACATTTTATAACATAATACATAGTTCTTTTTTCTATTATTATTATTACTATTCGATAGAGATGGCAATATCTATAACAATGAGAAACACTAATTTTTTTTTCTCATTTCATCATATTTTATTTTATAATATCTTTTATATTTATTCCCAAAATTAAAATAGCAATTTTTAATAGATTAAACAAAAATTATCCATAAAATTTTATTATAATTTATCTACTAATTTTTTTTATCTTCTTTTAGGTTAACCATACAACTATGGAATGTCAAAAGTTTACGCAAGCTGAATTGATAAATGAATTAAAACAAAGAGGTACATATAACCCTGATTTAATGGCTTGGGATACCTCAGGATTATTAAGGTTTATAGATAGAACAATATCTGATCAATACGAATCTAGAAAACATAGCAATCATATAAATAGTGAACAAACAATTAAAAGGAATATTGAAGCATTGGAAAGAATTTTAATGGAATTAGATTTAAAGTGTGATGTTAGGCAACCGAAGGTTATAGATAAAATAAAAAAATTATCAATTCACACACCAAGGAGAACTGTATCATCACCATCAATAAGAATAGCCAATGAAAAAATTAGATCAAAAAGGAGAGCATTTGTGGATGATAATTTGTTACATGCCATCAATCAATCGCACAATGAGAATAAATTTAATATAAATGAGAAAAAAGGACCAAAGATAATAGGTAAGTGGTTTAAAATATTAATAATTTATCATAACATGGAAAAAGTCTTTTATTACCTAATAATATTTTAATAAATATTTAGGTGAAGTTTATATAGTTCCATTTGGGTGTGATAAACGTGGTGAGGAAGAGGACGGTTATTTACGGTTGTGTGGAGCATGTCAAGGAATAAGAAGGTTACCACAAAATTTTTTCCCTCCTTTTATAAATGAAGTGATGTGTGATGAGGATAAATCTTGTCTTTATTTTTATGATTTTGGTAAGTTTAATTATTAAAACTTAGATAAAAAATAAAAATGAATTTTCTAAAGTTATGATTAATACTAGTAAAGCAATAAATATTTATCTATAAAAGATATTAAAATAATGGTATATCATTTAATAAATATCTATTTTTTCATTGGTTAAAATGCATTATTTAAAAAGTAACGTATATTTTGTAGATTTGTAGGGATAAAATATTGCAATAACGTATATTTTTATAATTATATATAGAAATTTTATCATTCCTTTAACCTAATCAATTTATCTTCTTCAAAAATAATATTTTTATAAGTTATTTTGTAGTAGAGTAATGATATAAATTTTAAACAGTTTAAGAAATATAATTAGCTTTGTTAGTTTAAAATAGCATAAAGATAGACGCTAAAAATGCTCAGCGGAAGTCTTTTTAATAAAAATGAATTTTTATCATTAAATGATTTTTATATAACATAACAAGAGAGATAGATTTTATAATTGTAATATATATTTACAAGATTCTTCCTATATCTCTATTTTGTATTTTTTAAATAAGGTTTCGAGAGGATCCCTTTAAAGGAAATGAAAACAATGTCATATAATACAAAAAAATAAAAAACCACCATAAATTAGGGATGTTTCAATGGATTTAAGAAATATGTATAGCTTTTAGATAAATTATCCTTAATAGAATGTTATTTTTAAACATAAATTTTTCTAAGGGAATCAAATTTATTATGTTAAAAAAGTTTTTTTTAAATGTAAATATAAACGCTTGGTGCGAAGAAACAGGATACTTTTAAATGATTAATTTTTAGCCCATGGTCGTTGCAATCAAAAACATATGAATTTTGTTGTGTTAAGGAATGTTGGAACAAGTGATTGTCAAATATGGGAAAAATATAATTTAAATGTTCGAGTCTCCTGTGAATGCTTTGTAGGTAAGTATACTTTGCCATTTAATATTGAATATTTAACACGAAAAAAGATAAACCCTTTTTGTAGAATTAAAAAAAAAGTAAAGGATATTTATGCCATTGATAAATTACATTATATGTTTAGTATGTGAAAAATTAAAATGCTTAGGGGAATTAAATAATAAATATGAATACATCTTTATTAGATAAGTCATTTGTTCCTTAACAAGTTAACAATTTATGTTTAGACTCCTCCAATTTAGTAAATCAACAAAATTTTATAGAATGGCAAGAAGCTTCTATGAGAAATTGTTAAATGAAATTTTCTTCATCGTATGTAATATTAAAAAATTAAATATATTTATCCATAAATGCCCTTAAACTTATAGTTTACATTAAAAGGCAATGTGAGTTTTGAATGGTAATGGTTTATTATAAACACACATATGTTGTATAATAAGAATGATCCTTCTTACAAAGGATTTCATAGATTTGAATGAAAATATTTCACATGAGTACTTATTTTTTCCACATTATCAAAAAGTCTATAAAAATATTTTTTTGAGAATGTTGAGATGGATTTAAATTAGGTTAATTGAAGAACAACAAAAAGTTTAGACATAAGTCAGTAAAAAACAAACCACCCAAATGTTTTGGTTATAGTTTTAATATCTTTTTCTAAGAATATATATTCATATTTTGTGATAAAAAAAAGTTTATTTAATTTTATCAAAACAGTGTGATTTTTCTATTATAAACAATTATATAAGGACATTTGAATGAGGAAATAAATAATTATAAATTGTGTTAATTTAATCATAATAAGAAGCTTATATAATTTGAAAATTCTGTTATTAGCTAAATTTGTAGTATTCTTTATAAAAATAACATAACAAATATTAGAGAACATTTCTGAGAAATGAAACTAGTTTCCCTCTATTATTTGTTTTAACTTTTCAAACAAAAATTTATCTCTGATAATTAAAATAATTTAGATGAGAATTCCTTTTTTTAGCAGTTTTAAAATGAAGTTAATATATTATAATTTATTTATTAACAAAACATTTAAATAGAAAATAGTATGAAAACAATTATAAAAAAAGTTTAATTTAAACTAACATTTCTACATTCAATTTTCTTGGAGGAGAATTCAATGTAAAAATATTAAATATACGCATATATTTTTAAGAATACCCACTGTGAGCTTTACAGATATGATATATAATAATATTTAAAGTTAATAAAATAAAATTTATGTCATGAAAAGTTAAAATTTTATAACAGTTGATTGAAGGAATTTTTGACTATAAGTTATAAATATTAAAAAAGTTAAAAGGAAACTCATTTTTTATTAAGATGAAAAACATTAGAAATATATATAAGATTTAATATTTTAATATTTCATTTATGAATCTTTTATGATTTCTATATTACAGATGAGACATCATTCTTTGCGAAGTACGTATAACCAGAAGTACAAATTTTATATATAGAACATATATAAAAAAAACTTTTTATTTACACGAAATAAATAAAACCAAACAAATTTTAAAATTTGTTTAAAAAATAAGAGAATGATTACTTAATATTTTTATATGAATAAATAAGGCAGGTAAAACATTAATGGAAAGCTTTTATGGCAAAAATATTTTTTCAATTTTGATGTTTTTCAGTTCCTTAATATTATCATTTTTTTTAAACCTTTTCTCAACACAATTTTATGATTCTTTTTCAATATGTCTCAATCGTGTATTTAATAATAACTTTTTAACAATGAATCGAATAAGTTATTTTATTTATCTTTTTATAATTATTTTTAATATATTAATATATTTTCTGTTTTAAATTTAATAAAAGTTATATTTGTCATCAATTTTAACAAAAAAACATAATAGGTTGTTAAATATGTAATCTTTCATATTACAAAATAATCTTTTACTTTCCTTTTTTAACATATCCATTCATAAATTAATAAAATTTTAATTATAATATTTTAAATGAAAAAAAATATTTGCATGTACCCATATAAATAATGACTAAAATATTTAAAAGGAAATTAAATTCATTTCAATTAAAATAAAAGATCATTAAAGTATATAATCAATGTACAATTGATTTTACAATATAAATGTCATATCTTATCAATTTAATATATTCTTTCCAACAGACTTGAAAATAATCACATATATATGTGTATAAAAGGCACAAAATTACGTCTATTTAAATAAAATTAAAATATTTATTCTTATTTTCTACCATTATAATTTTTTATAAAATTAGATTTTATTTTTTCGTTATTCTTTGTATTTTATTAAAAAAAGAATAACTAATTAAAAACATGACATATTCTTTTATTAAAATAGAAAAATTGCCTCAATTTGTAACTCATCTTCAATTAGATCGTCCACAAAAGTTTAATGCCTTAAATATTGAATTATGGAAGTATGTTTTTTATAAGATATTTAAATATTATAACTTATTTACAGAGAAATTGGAAATGTTTTTAAAATGTTGTCAGAGGATGAAGATACAAGAGTTATCGTTTTATCAGGAAATGGGAAGAATTTCTGTTCAGGAATTGATTTATTTGGTATAAAATATCATAAATACATAATGATAAATAAAATATTTTATTTTTAGAGATACAAAAATTTTTAAACAATTCAATGACAGATGATTTAGATAATGCTAGGAAGAGTAGAAAGATAAGAAACAAAATTTTAGAGTTACAATCTTATTTTACCCTTATTGAGGAATGTTTGAAGCCTGTTATAGTTGTAATACATGGCCTATGTATTGGGGCTGGAATAGACTTAATAACAGCTTGTGATATTCGTTTCTCTACGACTGATACTGTGTTTTCAGTTAAAGAAGTTGATATTGGAATGGCCGCTGACGTTGGGACATTAAATAGATTACCTAAAATCGTTGGAAATGAGGGATGGGTGAAAGAAATCTGTTTTACCGGAAGAAATTTTTCGAGTGATGAGGCATTTAAAAATGGATTGGTTAATCAGGTGTATGATGATAAGAAAATATGCCTAATGAAAGCATTACAATTAGCTGAGATGATTGGAGAAAAAAGTCCAGTAGCAGTACAAGGAACCAAAGGAATCCTTAATTATGCTAGAGATCATACAGTTAAAGAAAGTTTAGAGTATGTAGCTAATTGGAATGCATCACAATTGAATACAAACGATTTGCTTGAATCAGTCACAGCCTTTATAACCAAAAGTGGTAAACCACAATATTCAAAATTATAAAGTTTACCATTTATTTTCATAAATAGTATAATTTTTGTTTCTAATTAAAAGAAAGTAAGCCTTTAGAGAATACGTTAACAAATTTTTTAATTTTTTTTATTATTAAATCAAATAAAAGTACCCTCGTACTTTCTGGCTAATGGATTATCAGGGATTGCCTCGATATTTTCCCCGGAACCTTCAATATACTCTTCTGGTGGCAAAGGTTTCTCACCAGCTTTACATAATTTTACACTCTTACAAACTTCATGCTCATCTTTATTTTTTAGAAATTCCAATGTCTCTAATGTAAATCCATTAAGGCATCTTTTTGCTTCCAATTTATTAGGATATTCATTGCATGTTTTTTTCAATTTCTTAAAAAAATATTAAAAACAAGACAAGAAAATAAAGAAAAGAAAGATTTATAAAGAAGATATAGAACAAACCTCTATAAAAAGTATTTCCATGTTCATTATATTCCTTTTTATAATTTCCAATAATTTTTAAGCATAAAGTACACAGCAAATCTTTACTTAGTAACTTAAATGAAGTCTCTGGTGGCATATCAATTTTATGTGTTCTATCAATTAGAATATGATGATTAAAGAGTACTACCATTACTATTATTGGATTCTTTCTCTTTACATAATATTGGAGAGTACAAAAAAATTAAAATTGATAAAATAAATATAGATTTTATATTAAAAATAATATTTCCAAATGTTAGATATAAAATATTATTATTATTAGCAATCATATTTTTAATAAAAAAAGTTTATGACTAAAGTAACAATTTAAATTCACCTTTAATAAATATATTTTTCTATAAAATGAGCATTGTATATATAATAAAAAAATGCTTTAGTATACATAATAATAAAAATTAACCTTTAATAAACATTATAATATGACACAAATATGATACAATCAAAAAATTGATCTTTCAATACATATTTATATAAGTATATATAAAGTTATTATTTTTGAAATGTTATTTTAAAATACATCCTATTTTTATGAAAGTTTTCTCTCCTTAGTAACATAGATGATTTTCATCAACCTTAACTTGAAAATAATTTTTTTATATATAAATATACTTATAGAAAGATAATTGTCGAAGGTAGTGTAGTGTATTATGGTAGATAATAATTGATGATATAATAATTGTTAAAACAAGTTATTCAATTTATATAAAATGATTGATGTACATTTCCAGATCATTGGAAGGTAGTTTTCTTCTGTTACCTTTCTTTTTACAAAATTAAAAGAGGTGCTTTTGTTAAAAAACGTTAGTATGAACCTTCTATAGATATAAAAATATAAATTTAACCTTTTTAATGTGTTAAAAGTAAAATCTTTCTTCTATTTGTTAGTATGAATGAAATTTTTTTACCTTTTTGTATGATCTTAATAAACTATATAATTTCATTATGTAATTTAAATACATTTAAAGTAAATTTACTATTTCATACTTTCAAGGTATGAAGTTTGTAGTCTTAGAGGCATTCTTAAAACAATGTTTTGTATTTTAACAATAAGAAGTATTATAATCTTACATTTAAATTAAAAAAAATAAAGAAAGTTACAGGATGACGTTAAAAATGATATTATATAATTAAGACACTTAGAATTTGTTTATATTTTTCAAAGAGCACAAAGAATAAACTTTTATGATTATTTTAACATAAAAAATCTTAATGGTTAGTAAAATATGTTGTGTTCTAAGGTTTAATAAATAAATGATACTTTGAAAAACGTTATGATTAAATATTATGAATAATTTGTAATTTACAAGTGCTTTCCTATGACAATCTAGCATAAACGTTCGTTGAAAGCATAGAAGTTTGGATAAAAAATTTATTATAATTTAATTATGTGTATATTAACAACCAAATATCCTTGAAACTGCATGTTTGAAAACGACAATATTAGCAACATTTATGTCGTTCATTAAACAAATTATTTAATGCTCAAGTTAATGACATAGTTTAAAAATCTAATTGGTTTTATTTATGTCTAACACTAGTACATCATTAAAAGTATTAGATCAGGCAAACTAAAAGTATTTTTGTTAAAAATTATATACTGGTAATCATTTGTAGGTGTCAAAACTTGCAAATACTTCCCTTCTTATTAACTATAATATAACAAATTAAATATTTTTCTTTTAGTGGTGTTATCATAAAACAAAATTACTTTACTAAAAAGTGAGAAAATATTAAACCTATTCTTACAGCTCACTATTAATAGGAAGTTATTCTAATAAAATTTTTATATAAAGAAAATAGAAAAGGGAAAAATAGCTTTGTATTTATTTAAATGATCTATAAAACTGTAATATGAATTAATAAAACTATGACCATATTATTGAAGCATATAAATAAATCCTAGTTGATTGTGATTAATAATTTTGGTAAAAAAAAGGTTTTTCCTCTTTTTATTGAAAAACGTGTTTTAAAATATTATAGAAATAATTTTAACATTACCATGGGGCACTGAGTAGATTTACATTCATTTAAATAAAGCTATTTTTTAAGATTGTTCAATAATTTTAAAAAGGAATTCTAACTAAATTAATTGAATTTATTTATACCAAAAATTGTTATATGTATAATTTTATTAATGATCTTTGATAAGTTGTATAGGATAACATATTCTTTTATTAACTTTATTTCTTTAAAGATCATTTCATATAATTTATCATTTCAAAAAAATATTATCTTATTAAGAAGATAATTATTGAATTAAATAAATATCTCTAATTTTCTTTTTTTTTTGTTATTATATAAAAAAAAAGTGTCATTATAGTATAACGGTTATATTTCACGTATTAAATCTAAAAAAATAACAAAAGTATTAAATGTTGATACATTAAATTAACTATTTCCAAGATTCTTGAGATTTGATTTAAAAACTAGTTGTATACTGATTTTTTATAAAAAAGATTTATATCTCAAGAAATAACTATTTGGATTGCTTAAATTTATCCCTATTCGATAGACCATGGAGTTTTATATTAAAATTCATTAATATTTTTATAGATATAATGCTAATATCTTAAGACAGCATTAAAATAAAAGAAGTAATGTTTTACTACACATCAAAGTTTTGAAAAACAAAGATATTAATATCAAAATTCTAAGTTGTTAGAAATCCATAAAATTTGTCCTATCAATGGAGCAAAACCATTTTATACTGAAATTGTCAATATTAACTTTTACGTGGTAAAAATCTCTTGAAACATGCATAAAAAATTAATGATATTTTGATTTTGTTGTTTTTTTAACTTACAACGAAAAAAATTATTCATATTTCAATTAATAATAGTTAGAATCATATAGAATTTATTCTATTCAATAGACCATGAAGTTTTGCATAGATAGCAATCAATATCCTCATAAGTGTACTGTTAAATGTTGAGAAATACATTAAAGATTAATCGAAATTTTACATATTTCTAATAATTTTTGATTAACAGTTTCATTTCTATTGAAATAATTGTCACAATCTCATGAATTGAATTCAAAAGAAATCAGTAGACAAAGCTCTGTGAAATACCTAAAATAATTTAAAAATTAACTACTTTCCAAATAAAATGTATTGCAAACAATAAAAATTTTGTATTGTACAACGAGAAAAAAAGATTTTAAGTAAATTAAATGATTTTTGTTAGAGCTAGTACAAATACGAAACGTTGATTTATAAAACGTTAGTGTAGTTAAAGCAAAAAACAGAATAAGCTGAAATACAATATTGGAAACTCCTATGATTGATTGCAGAAAAAACCTTTAAAAATTTTCACCCAGTGTAGGTTTATAGAGTCAATTTTTGGCATTTAGATATGTAAACAATAATCAAAGTGCACCTCAAAAAACTACCATGTCATGCAATCAATTTCCATCACTTCTATAAGGAGATAAATCACATAAAGGACGTTGGTATGTCTACAGAAAGATAATATTGTGAAAAAGTGCATTCTGGAACAAAAACCTAAATGCTAATTACAAATATTAATTGTTTTAGTGGTCATAATGTCTATAGAAACGTCTTTATAGATATTCATTATATTTAAATTGTTTATTTTATGTTGTTGAATCTTAAAATTTCTTGTAGCTCATATTGTCCAGCAAATTTTTCTTTTGTTAATTGTAATTTTTAATTAGTAATTTTTGGTTTAACTAATTATTATCTTATTTTTATAATGTGATGAATAATTACGCTAAGGATGATTCGTTTACGTTTTATTGTTTTTAAAACTTCTTATAGTGTAATACAATAAATATATGAAGCATAGCTTCAAAATAAATATCTATTTGTAGGTAAAATAATCACCTAGTAAGTAGAATTTTTGACTTATTAATCAATCCCTTTCAAAATAAAGATATTCAAAGATTTTCCGACCTTTCAAAACCTGCTACAGATCATCTTTTGAAAGATAAACACCCTAACAGTGCAAATTGTACTATTGGTTAATCTTTCACCAGTAAGGTGAGTCCATAGCCTAGATAATAAGCTAGTAGGTAGGACTTACCTCAAGGACATGATTCTAAAAGTTAATGTTGCTCCTAATGTTGCATAAGCAATCTTTAGAGCCAACTAATCTTGTAGTTTTAGCAATAAAAACCCCTAGATTTTGTTGATGGGTGAGACGGGGAATCTATAAATAGGACAGAAATTTCCAAGAATCATTGTTTCAAAAGGTAAAGAAGTCGTTATTATAGCTGAGTAAGCTTTCAGATTGATCAGTAAAGCCTTGATATTGAGTGAATAAATGAGGTGTAGAAACTGTTAATTGAACAAGATACTACTGTTGGAACGTTTTTAAATGGAGTAAAAAGCTGTGTTAAGTGTCAAGTAATCCTGTAGGTTGAGTAATAGACTCTACATAGGTAATGTAAGTGAGGGGCATTGATTATCATTACGATACGATTCTATTGGTTAATTTTGTCCCGAAAGGAGCAGAAGCCCTATTAAATCCTATAGAATGGAAGAATAATTGTATATGATTTTTCAATAAGAATAAATAGAAAATACCGATAAAAGACTATTTTATAAATAAAAATATTTTCATTGAACCATAAATCACTTTTCAAAAATGGAAAAACATGTTGTTATTTGAAAATTATTACTTCTTAAGATATTCTAAAGTTCAGTGATAGCAGTGTTACGATTTTAAATTGTTCTAGTACATTAGTTGTAGTTTTTAAGAAAATAGCAACAATTTTAGAGAAATTGATTATATCTTCCCTAATAGATATTGTAAGTTAAAATATTGAAGATTAAAAGTGTAAATAGAGTGGTTTCTGAATCACTAGAAATCATGTTATTTTTTGTATCATATTATATTGTTAACCTCTTCTATTTATTGAATTTGATAAAGCCATGGATAAGTTTTTTAAATTAGTTTATAGCCTTAAATACGGATTTTGTGTCGTTCTCAACAGCATCCATATGTTGAATCTTACTGTTATAGCGGATACTACCCACTAGACTTCTACTCAGGCTTAGGGACTCATTTTAGTAACAAAAAACTGTTCACATAATAGTATTCATACAACTTGGATGAGTTTTAATTTTTAAGTCTGCTTTGTAGCAGGCTTCTAGAGAACTGGGAAACTCAGCATATTCGCATAGTACGAATGTGACTGTGACTAATCTTAAAATTCTACTTTTTATGTGTTTATTTTGCCTAGAAAGTAGATAGTTTAATAGAAACTCCGCTCTTAAAACGGCTACTACTATTTGTACTGGAGAGAGTGATCAAAATAGTTTCAATAAAAAACAGTATTTCATTCACGTTATACAGGGTGGCAAACAAAAGACTCCCCAGACATTCACATATGTAGCTCCATGTGCAGATAAGCTACAAATATAGTATTATACTCATTTTGTAGCTGAGATACATATAATGCTAAATATATAGATTCCACAAAGAAATTTGGGTTTGAGTGGAGTTATAGACCTTCAAAATTTGAGTACATTTTCCGACTTTAAGCTTTTGTAACTTTTTTATTTAACAAGATTTTTTAAAAAGTGTTCCAGATTCTGAGAATACAAAGTCTTTTTTACTAACTGCCAAAAATTTATAGAAATTGAAGTCTGGAAACTATGTTAAATTTTTAAATAAAAGTTAAAAATCTCGATTTTTGTCAAAAAAATCTACATTTTTTAAGAATAAAATTTAAATTAAGTAATTACTAAAAATGATTTTTTGATATTTTGGTATAGTAGGCAATGCTCTATCGAATAAGCATAGTACGACGGGTTTTGACTACGTTTGAAGAAAGTTTGAATAGTCAAAAATTGACTATTTTTTTAATAATTCTATTAAAAAATGAAAATATGTTCATTTTTTTAAATTTTTGGATACAAATTATGTTTTATTTCCAAAAGTATTCAAAATATTAGCTTATCTTTTTTATTACTCGTTGATGTTTTAAAAATAAAGGGTATGAGATTATGAATGAATATGCGAAAAATTTAAAGGACACATTACAATTGTTTTTACAGGGCAGTATCTATACAAAATAACATAAAATGATAGTAAATAATGTGCAAATGTTGAAAAAATTATTTTTTCTTAAAATTTGAATAATAATTAATGTTACAATTCTTTAGAAAATGTATGTACAAATAAATAATAATTTGTTAACTAATATGCATATGTAGTAGTATTATTGCTATTATAATATCATAAAGGTCGTAAAAAGCATTATTTTTATTTCAATTTTTAAATGAGTGTCAAAAAGTCGACTTTGGCAAATCATAACTTCTTTCAAAGTTAATCGCCCTGAACAGTCATATACTCATTCAATAGAGCTTTGCTTATTCTATAAGAATATTAAAAAAATTTTTTTAAAAATTACCTAATTAAAATTTCAATCGTAGAAAACATAGATTTTTAACTTTTATTTAAAAATTTAACATAGTTGCCGAACTTCAATTTCTATAAATTTTTGGAAGTTAGTACAAAAAACTTTGTACTCTCAGGATTTAGAACACTTTTTAAAAATTCTTGTTAAATGAATAAGTTACAAAAATTTAAAGTCGAAAAATGCACTCAAATTTTGAAGGTCTATAACTCCACCCAAACCCAAATTTCTTTGTGAAATCCGTAATGCCCGGCATAAAGAAAAAAAATTAAATACATATTATATATATAATAATAAGATATATTATTATATATAAATATGTTCCAACTAATCAAGTCAAGAGATAAGAAAAGAACGGATAAATAAAATAAGTATTATGTGCAGATTTAAATAATATTTTATATAAATCTGAACATATATTTAACAAAAACATTTGGAAGAAGAAAAAACAACCTTTTATTAAACTAAAAAGAAGTTTTACAAAAGGAGGAGAAGGAAAAGCAGTATTTCAGAAGGAATTATCTCAGAAATTTCAGTTTTTAGTAAGGCTTAGTCTTAAATACCTCCAATAGAGAAAAAGATCAGTGGTGCTGAATAGCACTCCATACCTGAAACTCCGGACAAGACTAATTTACATTTACTATGTATATATATTGTTCGTTAATATTAATAAAATAAAAGATTATATTGAAGTTAATGTGTTTTATTATTTAAATTCTGATCGAGCACGCATGTTCCAACATGCTTCTTCATATGGTAAATACTCGAATAAGGTGATGGGAAACAGCTAACATCTATTCCCTGGGATGCATGTGGCAGGAGGCTTCGCTACACCTGCAATAAGTCCGCACCACCATAGGAGGACACAGGTAAATGTGACTCTTTAAGTAATCTATATATTTAGCATCATATGTATCTCAGCTACAAAATGAGTATAATACTATATTTGTAGCTTATCTACATGTGAAGCTACATATGTAAATGTCAGGGGAGTCTTATGTGAGCCACCCTGTACAATGCAAAATTTATATTAGAATATTTGTTTTGTTTGTAACAAATATCTATATGCCAAGTACTTAATTATTTGAATAGTTCTAAGACAATTTTGTATGCTCTACCAACTGAAACTAATTTTATTATTATATCATGTGATTCTGGTAATTATAATATAAATTATAAACTCCTCCTCAATAAATACTAAGAAATTTATAAAATTATTTTTAATTTTGTATATTACACTCATTGAACTCTTTATTATTTTTAAGATATAACTTCATGAGCTATTAATTGAAACTAATTTTAAACATTCTTGTTGGTGATACGATTAGTGCTTTAACGAATTATTTGGAAAATATACGATATTTTTAAAAATTTTATGTATACTTTTATAAAAAATTTATATCAAATTATAGAAACAAGTGTATCAGTCAATATGGCTTTAAGCAAAAATATATAAATAATCTTTATAACTTTTAAAAGTATGTAAAACATTATTTATAAAATACATATAACATAAAGTAGATAAAAACATACAATTCAAAAATAATTCTTTAATATATTTTTATGTTGTTAACATATATGATAATTATAAAGTAAATACTTTTAACTTTGTTATAAAAAACTTAAAAAGTATAATTTGTTAATAAAAAATCTTAATTCTGTTATTTTCACGCTACATCAAAGAATATTATAGCATATGTCACATAAACTATTTTAAACATTACTATAAAAATTGAATTTTAAAAGCATCTTTTAAAAATTTAAAATTAAAACTGATATACTTATTGTCAATATGTTAACAGTTACGTGATAATATTTTAAAAAATTCAATACATTTGTGAAGGAATTAGAAATATAAAATTAGTTAATAACAAAGATTTTAAAATACACAATTGTCATTTATATCGTTGATTTATATAATCTTATAAATAAATTAACGTTTATTACAAAGGTTTTAATTATAATCTAAATCCAAAGTTTATAAACGAATTATAGATCGTTTATAAATAATAAAGCAAGTTTAGATAGTTTGATTACATTTTATTGTATAATATCATGTTAGTAATTTTGTACTACCATATCAAAATTATATTTAATGTAGATTTAAATTTTAATAGTATTCTATAAAATCATCTTAATATAATAAATTTACTAAAAAAATATAATATAACAATAATTATGCTTAGTATTGTACGTTACAAACAACTTTCCGCTAATATAGTATAAACATGACTTGTTTAATTTTATATTTTTTATTGAAATTTTTAAATGTAAGGTATATTTGATTATTTTTAATAATCAATATTCAAAATCAAGTATTTCCTCATCTTTTCCGTCGTTGACATCGTAATTGTATACTGCTCCTTTACTGCTAACTGCATCACCAGATTCGTTAGTTTCATCAATTTCTTCAGATTCTTATTCCGAACAAGTGCCACTTGTTGTTGGTGTAACATTACTACTACTTATTGAAACATCTTTTACCTTATCACTTACTGTCGACTTTGGTATTTTATAAGTTTCAACTGATATTGATGTAATTGTACTACTTGTTGAAACATCTGTTACTTTTAAATTTATCATTGATTTTGTTGTTGTACTAGTTTCAACTGATGTAGTTATACTACATGGAGTATTCGTTACTATTACATTTACTGTTGTTTCTGTTATTGAATTAGTTTCGAACGATTTTAGTGTAACTTTAATACTTTGCATATTCTTTGCATTTACATTCACTGTTGAATCTATTGTTTTACTAGTTTCGACAGGTTTTGGTGTAAGGTCACTACTTAGAGTATCCGTTACCTTTATATAAACTGTTGAATTAACTGATTTAACGGTTTCAACAGATTTTGGAGTAAATTTACTAATTTGAGTTCCCGTTATTTTTACTTTCACTGTTAAAATAACTAGTTTATTGGTTTTAACTGATTTCGGTGTAACTTTACTACCTGTTTTAGCAATTATCACTTTATCACTTATTGTCAGTTTTTTTGATATACTTGTTTTAACTATTTTCGATCTAACTTTATTACTTTTTAAAGCAACAGGCATATTATCTTTTGCTTTCTTTAATAAGGTAGTTTTTGTTGCATTATCTATAGACGTAATTTTTAAAGATTTTTTGTTGTCTGTAGTTTTATTTTTGTAGATTTCAGTGCGATTTTAGTTTGCTTTATCGAAGCTTCTTTAGTTTATATTGTAGTTTTTAAATGAATTTGTTTGTTTTTATCTCTTATAGGTTTGTTTATTATGAATGTAGTTGGATTAGATTAAGGTGTTATTTTTGTTTGTTTGGTCACATATTATTTATATTTTACTAGAATAGGCTTAATAATTTTAAGTTTAGTTGGTTTAGGTGTAATCTTATTTTGGAAAACTTTCTTAGATGTAGGTTTTCTGAAGAAAGGTTTTTTTTTATAACGGGATTCTTTTGAATAGGTCTTTTAAAACCGGTATTAGTAATATTTGATCTTCTTATAACAATATTATAGCGTGATTTTGGAAAATAGTTTTGTAGATAGCGTTTTGTTTTTCACACGTCTTTTGGAAAAGCGTCGGCGTAAACATCGATCATTTTTGGCACCAATCTTCTTCTATTTACACGCTTTTTGGGTGAACCACGATATAGTATCGGAGTAATTTTAATACTTATCGAACTATTTTTAACTCGACTTAAAAAACGTCATTGTTTGGTAATGAAAAATTATCATTATAAAAAACAGATTTTTTTTCCTCTTGACTATTAATGACTGAATCATACTCCGATAAGGTTTACTAAAATTATTTTCTTTTGGATTTTCTAGAGAGTAATAACCATTGATATAATTAATTAATACAAAAATAAGAAGTTTAATGAAAAATAATTGGATCACTTTAAAAAATATTAAAATTTTAGTAACATTTAAGTTTATTTTATATCAGTGAAATTTGCTCAAACAGCATATATCATTGCTATTTATATATCTTCTTACTAATTTAAATATAGATTATTAGAAGTTTCATTATTTTTGAAAAATTTCAAGGTAAAAAATTCTGGTGTTTTTGTCACTTTTTAGTAAAACCATAATATTTTCATAAATATTTGGCCAACTATAACAATAAGATCCAAAAACAAGTATAACAAGACAATAAATTTATATCATTGTGTTTAAATATAGTAAAAACAATGTAAATTAGGATATTTTTTACTAAAACAATAAAAAATATTCTGTGTTTCTAAAAAATGACAAAGAAAAATTTTCTTATTAGCAGATCTACCTTTTAAGAAACCGCATAGAAAGTAAAGCACTTAAGAATAAAACTATTTTGAAGATGGCAAGAGCTTGGACAGAAATATTGCGATAAATCACACTAATATTTTTAGTGAAAAGTTAGTGTTTTAGATAAACATTTTGTTGGAAAAAAATTGATAGTGACAGCCGAACAAATGATAATTTTTGTAATTTAAATTGATGAAAACTAAGTTGTGTTATAGCAATTCTTTGCAACAATATTAATGTTTTGTTGAAAAACATGCTTAAAAGAAATCTGCTAGTTGGTGTGACTCACAGAGGATAAAATCATAAATAAAAAAGTAACTCAATTTTCTTTTATTAGCTAAGATTCTGTTATTACATTTTTTTATTTCGAGAGAATGTTGCAAAAGATAAAAATACTGTTAAATATATTTCAATTGGTAATTACACTATTCTGGAGAAATTTATCGAGCACTAAAAAAGACAAGTTTTCTTTGTATAAACAAATGTGATGATGATGCGAATGTTTTGTCTAGAAGCAAAATTATTTATTTTTTATTCGGTTCACTTTTTATATACGAGAATATTTTTATTACAACAGCTATGTCAAAACATATGAATTTCTTCCGTACTAGTAGTGCGATGATAAAAAAATCTTAAAAACATAAGATTATATTTAATAAACTCTTTCATTTCATGATACACAATGTAAAAAAAGATGACCCTATTTTACTATAAGAGTTAGAAACTTAAATAATTTTAGGTGCTGCATTTTAAATTCACTTGTTCTGAAATATCCTTCATTGCGCGTGGAAAACTAATTTCACTGAGAAAGATATCAAGCTCATCACAATTTTCAGATTCAACTAGATTCTTACAACTTTTACTAAATAAAAATAACAAAATAATTTAGTACTAATTAATCTAATTGTCCTTATTTAAACAAAATAAAAGTATTTAAATATAAGCTTTAAATCCCTGCAAAAATATTTGTGTCTTCCCACGATATTTAGAAATTTTTTCGCAACCTCTCACGTAATTTATTAAATAATCATATCAATTAAAATCAATACATTTGTTCTATACTATAAAGCATTTACTAAATATGCCTATTGAAATAAAATTTGTTTACAAAGCGATTTAATGCAATCCGGTTTCATTTTTTAAATTATGATTATTTTGTTTTTAAAGCTAATTATTACTTTAAGAATTAAATTTCGAAACGATAAATAAATTAAACGTGAGTCATATGTAGGCAAATGCAAAATTGATGTTCTCACCAGTTTCTACTGAATTATCTTTATGTTTTGTACTCAAAATAATAATCCAACAATCATTGCTAGACATAGTTCTTTCCTTGGTAATAAAATCTTTAAAATGGAAATTTATTAAAACCAAGTTAACGGAAAAAATAGATCTTGATTTGTTCTATATAATGCTAAATATTTTGTCACAGTATGTATATTTTAAATGAGTTACAACTAAATAAAAAATTTATTACAAAAGCATGCATTTATTCTTGAACAAGCTGGTTATGAAAGTACACACTTTTAATAGTTGTTTTAATTTTGAAAGATAGCTATTGTTGTTTTAATAATTTCATAAAAATATAGAATCATTGTTTACCATTGGATGTCATTTTAACAAGTTGTTTTCCATATGTCATGGACTTTACCTTAATCATTATAAATTTCGTTGAAAAAATTTAATGCAAATCTGTACATATTGTTTAAATATTATAATAATAAGATTTAATTTCTCGTCACAATTTTTATTGGTAAATGACTTAATTTTCTATAAAATTTATTACCCTATTATTTTGATAACAATAATATAATTCACGTAATTTTATGATTTATTTATTATTAAATATATATTAAGATAATAGATTGAAATATCTTTTACAAAAAATGCCTAAATTCCTCCTATTTCAGAGAATAATGAATAACAACTAGAAATAAATTTTAAATTATATAGTGAGTTAGATATTATCATTTGTTAAAAACAATAAAATGTTTTCGTCTGTTAATATATGATGAAATATTATAAGATAATTTATATAAATTTTTAAAGTAAAATAATTTAAAATGGACCTTATAGAATATTCTTTTAATATATTTAATTTAACATTTGGTATATTATCAAATATTATTGCCATTTATATTACACATCCTTTAAATTCTAAGAAGGGTAAATGTCAAGTTAATATTTTAATGATAATTCAGTTTATTATTAGTATTATTACATCAGTATTATCTTCAGCTACAGGAATTAATACATTTATATATGATAATCATACTTTTGTTATATTAACATTTCTTAAGTGGCTACCGTACAATTTTCTACTATGGAGAGTAATTTACATTTTAATACTAATTTTGATATATGTAACAATAATGTTTCCTGTTGGAATATTAGCTGTTAAATGTATCGTATTAGTTAAAAATTTAAAAATCACAGGATATTGGTTATTTTTGGTAACTTTATGTTGCTTTCTAATAAACTTATTAGTAGGACATGCTGCTTATTCTATATCAAATGAAGAAATACCAAATGATGTATTTGTAAAATTTATCAACACATATGAAATTGATAGTAATTTGTTTTCAAAAGAATCTATGGTGATCGGAACTTTTATAGTAAGTAAAAATAAACGCTACTTAATTATATTTTATAGAATATAGAAAATTTTATAGTTCCAATAATTGATTTGACTTTATATTTCCTTACAGTAATCACTGTAATTTTTGTTTCTCTCTATAAGTATCTTAGTTACATAAAAACGTTTTCAATGTCTGAAAGAACTAAAAAATTGCATATTGAATTTCTGAAGGTCAATCTTTTACAATCATGTATACCATTTATTATGACTATTACTTTATGTACAATTTTTTATATTTTTGCTTCAATAGAGTCTGACTATTATAATTTTCTTTTTGGTGAAATAATATTTAAACTTTTATGTACAATACCAACAGTAAATGCTATGACATATATATTTTTACCGAATACAAATAGAATGAAGTTTTTCTCAATTTTTACATTAAACAAGAATAAATTGATTAATTTAAAAACACACAGTTCGTCATTTATTGAACCTGTAGAAGAAAACAATGATCAACAGTTGAAGATTAAGAAAAATCGTGTTGTACCTTTTCCATTACAAGGATCAAGAAGAGTAAGCAAAATTTCGATAATATGGCATAACAAATTATAAAAAAATTTTTTATTATTAATTATCTTGTATTGTAATAAATTATATTTGTAAAGTAATACAAATTTTACATTTGTAAATTTGAATAAAGTTAATGTTTGCTTTAATAAATTGTTTATTAAAATTTTTTTGCTTAATTGAATTAGCATTACTTATTTGATAATACATATTAAATGCTAATGTTACTAAAAATAAAGTTTATTCAATAATACTTTATAAAATTTTTTCATTACTGTTTATAATAGGGCACACATTATTGCAGCTTAAACAACATATCAATGCAAAGATGAGAACTGAAGAAAAAAAATATAATTAAAGGGATTTTTTTTCAAAATAATAATATTAATCACAACAAAACCATTTGAATCATTATAAGTCTGTTAATAAGTCAAAAAATAAATCATTCTACTATTATAAGATTCTAAAATCACTGAATGAAATTTATTTATAGTATTTTATACCAATGATGTGTATTTTTGATCTTGTAACATTTACCAAATTTTTTAATAATTTATTGCCAATTGAGAGTTGACATAATATTAGTGGAAGATGAAATAAGGTTTAGTATCTTAACCCGTTCTTCCCAGTTTATCGTAACAGGATACAAAACGTTACAGACAATATTTAAATATGCATATTATCAAATTAAACATTAAAGTCCAAGTAAATAACATAACAACAATCTGAAGATTTAAATATTAAACTTTTTAAAATTTCCATCAATTAAATAATTTATCTGTATAAATTGATGCAAGTAAAATTTTGATGAAACTATAATTTTATATCCTTAAATTAAATTCTTTAAAATTTGTAAAATAATAAAATTTGCTTTATTTTAGTTCAAATGTTTAACATATTGTTAATTATTATATTGCTAGAATTTCTTCCTTTTACCACTAAACAACAAGCATTGCCAAGTAAGGTTTTTTATAGTATTTCATTTACTGATAAAATTTTTATTTAGATATTTATGTTACGGATTATGAAATTATAGACATAGTTAACACTTTTTATCAATATGATTATAATGCAGCTAGAAAAAATGAAATATCAATAAATTACCAGGGACATACTAATCTACAAAGTATGGATGACTGTGCACCATCGCCATTATTCACTTACGTTGATCCTAATATAGAAAAAAGGCCAACATTTTTGACATTTCGTAGATTAATGAATAATTATAACCCAAAGGTTGGAGTTCAGGAAACAATAACAAAAAAAGAAATGATTGAAATAGATGCATTTTTGACATCTATTATGAATACAACAATTGCAAAGCAATTGTTTATATTCCTAAATTCGAAAAATCATCCATATGCTAAAGATAGAAACACTTTAGTAGAAAACTTAAAACAAATTTGGTTTCATCCTTACTCAAGATCAAGAGGTATATTAGATAGTTCTGGATTCGAACACGTTTTTATGGGGGAACTTAAAAATAACGAAGTCTCAGGATTACATAATTGGTATAGATTTTATGTACTTGAGTCAAGAGGAAGAGATAGTAACTTTGATTATAAGGGTTACATCATAAAAAGATTTGGGACTATGGGATCAGTTAAATTTTCTTGGAGAGGATATTACAAGAAAGGTGGAAGTTTCTTTATAGCTACTTCACCAGAATTTGACTTTTTTACTTTTACTTTATGTTTTCTCTTTCGAAGAGGAAGTAATGGATGTAATATTGAAGTCAATGGTTGTCCAGCTACAATTACTGTACATGACTTTCAATATAATAACAGAATATTTGTTGGTAGTGCATATCCAAACATTGGATCAATGACTGAAGAATGTAAATTTTACAATGCAGGTGATCGAAAATGATTTTTTATCATAAATAAAAAAATATTAAT
This sequence comes from Strongyloides venezuelensis, assembly GCA_963280985.1. NCBI lineage: Eukaryota > Metazoa > Nematoda > Chromadorea > Rhabditida > Strongyloididae > Strongyloides > Strongyloides venezuelensis. The sequence continues at coordinate 4,787,501 of CAUJLX010000001.1, read as the reverse complement.
ATTTTAATTATATCCATTCGTATATAATCATTTTTAGAGTGTCATTTGATTAATAAAATAATTTTTACTGATACAGAATAAATTTATTTAACCATTCTTTAGATTATTAATATTATGTATTAATTGAAAATACGTCAAAAAAATTTTAATTTTAAAGTTTTAATTCTATCTGTTATATATCAATATCTAAAATTAAAATGATATATTTAAAACAAAGTGTTGAATTGTCAAATTTTTAAAGCAAAAAAAGAATAAATGAAAAGAATTATTTTTTTGGTACCAAATTGGTAATATTTTGTTGGATTAAATAGAAAACATTATAAAATATATGTAATTATTATAATAAAAAGCATGGAGACTGCGGGAATCGAACACGCGACTTCTCGCATGCAAAGCGAGCACTCTACCGCTGAGTTAAGTCCCCTGTGGTGCACTGAAAAAGTTAAGTGTAGAGATATGTACAAAATTATGTCATTGTGCAAATAATATGCACATAACGTAGTTAAGTACATATTACTTGCACATATTTTTGTACACGTTTTTGTACATATTTTTGCACTTAACTTTATTAATTTTTTTTTGTGTAAAATGTAAAAAAATAATTTTTTTTTATAATTTATTAATTAAAACAATAATAATTAAAAAAAATTAAATATGCAATTTTTAAAATTTTTATAAAACTTAAAGAAAAATTATATTTTAGGTTTTACCATATTATAACAATTTTCCAAAATCACTGCTTTTTTTGCACTATTCACTAACGATAGAATTAAACTGTTAGTTTCGATTATTTAATAAATTGTAAATGTCTTAATAATTAGTTTTATAACTTATTTTACTAATTGTTTTCGTGTAGAATAATTTTACTCTTTAAGATATCAATTTTGTTTAATGATCCTTGAAAAACACTTATATATCTTCTTTGAAAAAAGGATATTTGGTAAACTATTATCTGTAAGTTAATTTTATAATTTTAGCCCACTACATTTTTAGGTACTGTTATTATTACATAAGTGATGTTCTCATCACGAGACAATTTAAATAAGGTGATACAGCTAAAAGAATTGTTCGTGAAATTTCTAGATGATTGGGATAATCTTTATTTATAGTAAACAATTATCATCGTTTCATCATTCCCAAAACTTTAATTTAATTGTATTTCGTAACTATTATTTTATCATTATCACCCCTACCCTGCTTTGTTATTAATGTTAATTTATTTATTGGGGTTAAACTATTATTAATAATTGTCAGTACAGAAGTGCTTGAATCTATTTTAAAAATTATTATTTACTACAGGAGGAGTAGTTTTGAAAAAAAATGTAAGTTTATGTGTAATTAATAATATTATAATATTTTTTAAGCATTCCTATTGTAAAGAAGAGAAAGTTTTGTAAAAATTGTAGGTTCATATAAAATTTACTATATTATAACATATTTTAGCTATTACTATTGTATACAAGAAAATTGTTTTGAAAAATTGTAAGTTTCTGTATAATTAATCATATTATAATTTTTTTTAAGTATTCTTAATATATATAAGAAAATTGCTTGGAAAATTGTAAGTTTTATATATAATTAAGCATAATATAATATAATATAGTATATTTTAGGTACTAATTATTATTGGATAACAAAAAAATTAGTGAAGAAAAAGAAAACATTTATTATTAATTATAATTAATTAATAACTTTATTTAATTGTAAATTTGTGTTAATAAATATTTATTTTTTAATTATTTGTTTTGTAATTATTTTTGTATTTAATTATACACCTTTATATGTAAGAATATATGCACTTTAAAAATGTGCATAATATCTGCACTTATAATATGTGCATATTTTTAGTACTTTTTCATATGTGTAAAAATTCTGCATTTAACGAAATTTGTCGATTTTTCGATTTTGTGTGCAAAATCCCTGCACTTAACTTTTTCAGTGTGGAGAAACACACTGATTGGTTACCAATTTTTTTCAAATTTTAGAATGTCGTGGGAAAATTGACAAAAGATGTCTCAAACTTGAGAGTACCTTTTATAGTAAGAAAAAGCTCTTTTTCAAAAAAATAGAAATTAAATTAACATATTAATACACAGAAAAAAAGAGACAGGTTTGCAAAAAATGTAATAAATTCGTCCCACCAAATAAAATTCAAATTTTCTTTTATTTGCGATTAATTTCGTTGCATCATTATTTGCATATGAGAACAACGTAGATAATTTAAAAATCATTAAACATTAATTATTTAATATAAGTTTAATATTTTTAAAAGAACTTTCTTGTAGAGATAAAAGAAAAAAAAATACAATACTTGTTAAATTACAACAACATTTATATCTTATCTATTAAATAAAAAATATAGTATAAATTAACAAAATTATATTATATTATATTTATGCTTTAGTTATTAATTTTGAAATAAAGATCATTAAAAAAGTAGCTATTTGGATTTACAGATATAGGTACCATTTTTAATTAACGTAGAATAACATTTTTAACCATTTAACATTTTCTAAAACAAATATATGATGTTGGTGAAAACAATGGGTTAAAGTTTTTATATAAAGTTAAAAAAATTGCCATACTCGTTATTTAAAGTTAATTTTTTTTAAACATTGGTTTTTAGAAATCATTTATTTTATATTATAATTACACAGTAAAATTTTTATTTAATAAAAAGTTTTGTGGCAGTAAATTAGACGAGTTTTATTTAATTCTTTATTCGTGGCCACCTATAAAATAACAATCAAGAAAAGAAATTTTAACTTACGAATAGTCAGCAAAATTAAATGTGTTAAAATTATACTGACTATCGCTTTATATATGTTTTTTTTTTAGTTATTTTATCGATGACCAATGACCACTATTTTCTTTCTTATTTAAAAATGCATGGTTTTACTACACATAAAAATATCTTCTGAACATGGTTTACTGGAAAATTATCATAAATAATTCCATTAAAAATAATTGAAAAAAATCAACTCCAAAATTTTTTCCAGTAAATCAAAGAAGTGGTTAAAATATTCTTTATAAACTAGAAAATTAAAAGTCAATTTCATACAAAATTTAAAACAAATACTTCTCGTAATTAAATGGAATATTTTTTTCAATTACATGCTTCATTAGTTTTTCTTAACATTAGAATAAAAATTCTTTGTCAATTTTTTCGTTTATATAGAGTTGTCAAACCAAATAAATTTATTATTATTTTATTTAATATTATAAAATCTCTAATAATTATTCTTTTAAATTTTCGATAAAATTAAATAATTGATCCTATTCTTCTAAAATTTTTTGATCTTTTTTTTTGTAATTATTCTTCTGAAATCTCCTGCTAGCATTAAAATAACTTGATAAAAAATATTTGCAGCTTTTGGTAAAGTAATATTAGTACACAATTTCTAAAATATAAAATTAATTCAATCGTTAATTTTCCAATTTTTTAATAAAAGTAATTATAACTTTTGCTATAATTTGTAATGTAAAGATACAATGAAACCAATTTCAAGAAACATTAAAGTATAAACAATCAATATATATTGGAGGAGAAATTTTCGTCTATAAATTATTTTCGATTTTTAAAGTTTTGATAAAAAATATATTTAGTACACCTAATTTCTTAGCAAACTGTACAATATTACTTGGTTCTTAAGTCTCATTCTTAAGATATACTCTTTCAAACTTGGAAAAAAGGCAAATATAGCCACCTATCTATAGTCTTTAAATTAGTTATTTTAATCTGAAAATTTGCAGAAACATGTAAATTATAGATGTAAAACATGTCTGCAAAAAAGTTTTCGATTCTATTATTTTGTTCTTGAGATATCGAGATTTCTCAAGAATGCCTTTTTTCAAAGAAATTTTGAGATTTCAAAACAAATTATATCAGTACAGAATAAAGTTTTTTAAAAACAAAAAAAAAACCATCTGCAAATTTATTTTGTCTACATTTAAAGTATAATTTCAAAAAAATTGATAAAGTTTGAGTATAAGTTTTGTGTTGCAAAGTGATTACAAAATATTGAAAAAATGAAATTCGTGTGTTTATTCAAAAATAAATATTTAAAAACTTCTTAATTTCACATAGTTTCATTTATAACGTTTTTTGCAGCAAAACATTCTCTATCAAATGGTATAAATATGAGCTTTATCCGATCATTTATTATCGAGATATTTTTAATTATATTTGATCTGTTTTTTTTAAAAAAAATTTTTTTCCATTCTTTTTAAATAAAATTTTAGGAAATAAACATGTATTCGCACAATCTCAAAATTGTCCGTGGAAACCTTTCTGCGCACATTATGAGATATTAATAATAAATTTATTCCAATCCATTCTTTAGATAATCTGAAATAACCTATGAAAATTTTCAAGATTTTTTACCCAATGACATTTTCTTAACGTGCATAATAGGAAAATTCTTAAATTTCAAATTAATTATTGAGATAAGTAACAAAGATAACCAAAAAACGTAACTTTTAGAGGAATAAAAGTAGCAATGTAAAAATCAAAAAAGACTTTGTAACTAAATCTTAAATCACTTTCAAAAATAAAGATTTATTTGTAAGTAAGAAATAAGAAAACAATGCTTATACAAAAAATTTTAATATTAATCAACACATTTTATCCTTTATAAATATAATCGTAGAGTGAAGAAATTAAGACAAAAAACTTTAAATTTCTTTCAAAGTATTTTTAAAAAAATGAAATTAAAAACATGTAGAAATCATCTCAGTAAGAAGTTGCATTTTTAACATATATGAATGTAAAAGGTACCAAATATTAAACATATATTATTCATTGTTTTAATAGTTTGATATTATACACATAGATGTAATTTTTAAATGTTTATTGCCTATAACAATCAAATTAATCAAAAAAGGTCTAATTATTGAGAATTATTAAATGATCAAAATTTCCCTTTACTTTAAAAGAGAAGTCTACCTCTTAAAAGGAGTTTATTTGTATTCACTTCTTGAAATTAGAATAAAAATTATATTTCGAGATACTGATAAAAAAATAAATATTAACTTTATTTGAATTTTTGCTTTTGAGATACATATATTTAAGTGATAATAATATTGAAATTTGTAATCTCCCAAAATAAAAATTTACAAGAACAACTTATTCTTTTAAAGAAAATCAAAAAACAAATGTTCATAAAAACCATTGGATTAATTGTTTTAAACAATTTTAAATATCAATTTATATTCCTAAAAATATAGTATATAGGATAGATGAAAAAATTAATTATTATTTAATTATATGTAACTTTTATGTCAATTCAAAGTTTTTTTAATCAGTACAAGGTATGATAATTGTTAAGAAATGATAAAAAATATTAAAATCAAATTATATTTGGCTACTTGAGATTTAATAAAAATTTTTTTGAATACCATACATCCTATAATAGAATAGATTTTTTTCTCAAAATCTTCTTATAATAAAATGATCAAACTAAAATGTTTAAAAATGCCGCAATCTAGCTACGTTCAGTTAAAATTTCTAAAAATTGTTTACAAATTTATGATATAGGGAGACCATACTTATTTTTTAAAATTTTAAAAATATCTAAATGCTTTGCTATGCTTCATAAAAATCGAAAAAAAATTAACCTTAATTTTTAAGTCGAAATATTTGACAAATGAATTTTAAAAGTAAATTTTGTAGTATTTTATTAAAAAAAAACCACCAATACTTTGATTTGAATATATTTTTATTTTTTTAAAGCCTAGATAAATTTTTTAATACGAAAAGTTTCCGAGTAATTATTTTGATTTATTTTTAATCTTATCAACTTAGAGAAACAGAGAAATATTTTTATCATTTTAAATATATTAGAAATTTGTATTTTAATTTATATAATACATTTTTTAAAGTTTTTTTTTCAAAAAAAAATAAAACAAAATAAAAAGTATGCTTAAATTGGTAGAATTGTATTTTATTATGTAACCAAAATGTGAAATTACAAAATAACAATCGCTAAAATTAAATATTTTTAGTTAAATAATTATGAAACACTCATGACTAGCGTTAACCATTTATAATATTTTAAAAAATTAACCAAACTTAAAACTAATCTGTACTTTGAATTTATATTATATTTAATAACTTACAACTTGCATTTTTAAACTAATTAAAATTTAATGTAAACGATATTTTTAATTTTTATTTCTTTATTGAAGAATTGTAAAAAATTGTTCAAACTTAGAATCTCAAATGGGTCTACAATCATAAAGATATGTAATAAAACAATTTTGACAAAGTATGTTTTTAATGTTTTTATAAACTTTTAAAACCCAAAAATCTATAAAATTTTAATAATAATTTTAAACATTATAAAAGCAAGTATAATATTTTGAATTTTGAATGTGTGCTACTACAAAACAAAAGATGTTGAAGTTTTCAAAATTTTAAATATTTTAAAAAATTTATGCATGTAGCGACGAGCACAGCGAATTTCTATTCATGGAAAAAAGGCTAGCCCTGCGGGCAAGCAGTGACGAGCGAAGCGAGGCTACTGCTTGTTAATAGTTTTTCAATGAAAAATAATGATAATAATCAAAAAAATTGATAAACTACAGAAAATAATAATAACAGAAATTTTTCGTTTTAAATTTTAGTAATGGGGCATCATGTATAATTTTTTTGGTGACCAATTATGATATATACGCAGAAAATATCATAATTAGCCATTATATAAATTTATTCAGTGTCCAATCAGATACGACCCTTTTGAGGCAAGCCCTTTCTTCAATATCTAACACCAAAAACGCAAAACACTATTTCAACCTAAAAAATTGAGCGAACATTTTTAATTAATCTCTTTCATTTCATAGATAGTTTAAAATATGTTAATTTTTAACCTGGGAAAATATATATCTTATTTAAACAAATAGTATTTACTTTATATACTTATTGGAACTTGATCTTAAGAAAAATAATTATTAAAGATGTAATTAATAGTTTACTGATATGATAATTAAAGTTAGAAAAAGTGATAAATAATTATATTTATCATTTCTTAGAATCTTTTTATTGCTTATCTTATTAAAAATATAAATTAACAATGTCATTATTTTAAGAATTTATTAAGAAGAGTGTATCAATATATTAAAAGATTAGTAATTAAATAACAAAATATGTATCAATTAATAATAGGCGCTTTATTTATGTCGTTCAATGTTATGATAATTTTAATATATTTATGTTTGGAACATCAAAAATTTACTGTCTTCTTTTACCAAATAAAGGTATCAAATGAATTATATAAACTTTAATAGCTTAAATCAAAAGATTATTTTGTTAAAAAAATTCTCTATTGATAAATGAACTATATATATAAATATATACACTATATATTACCATGCAATTAACAGCCAATTCGAATGTATAGTAATTAATACATACATTTTTAGAATACCACCAAAAATAAATTTAGAAAACATATTTTCCACAATTCACAAAGTGGTGGTTTTAATTGCACCTCTAACTCTTATTTATCATCACTTTCTTATCATTTAATTAATATTCAACTTTCTTTTTTATAAATATAAATAAAATTTATAATCTTGGAAAAACGTTTCCCACACATCTAGAAAATAATCTTAATTATAATAATGTTTTGCCTTTTTGGTGCAAAATATTGAAGAAATGATTTGCCACCTCCCCTGTTGTCGTGGTGCTAATTCATTCATATTCACAATAAGTTATTTGACTAGAAAACATAGTTAATAAAGAAAATTGTTTTATAATTTACTTTATTATTCAGCATTAGATTAATTGATCATGTGTAATTCAGAAATTTACAAAATACATCAATTCAGTAAAACTTTGTTATTTTCTAGTTAGTTTGAGAAAGTAATCCACGCTGTCTAAGTTTAACAATTTTTATGGTTATAATTCATTGTAATCACATACTCCGTAACATAATAGATTGTTGGTATAATCGGCATTTATTTTATCATAAAATTCACTTTTCATAATATCATAAATATACCTTAGATAATATTATCAATCCTTTCAAAGTATTTTAAAATATTATTTTAATAAATAGAGTAATGTTCAAGGTTTTTTTATTACAATATAATCTAAATTTTTTACACTAGAAAATTTTATTTGGTGTATAGTACTCTAAAATAAAGTAACAATTAAAAGAATATTATACAATATTTAATAAAAGACAATATTAGTTATTTAATTTAATCCCTTGATTTTCTTTAATTTATAGTCCAAATCCCCATGACCTATCTATCAGTTTGGTTATTCGCATTTTTCTTTACTCACTGTAATCCAGTGATATTTTCTTTTAGCCATAGTGCTAAGAGTTTCTGACTTGTGGCCATATTATAGCGTAAATATATTTATTATTACGAAATAAATGTACTTTATAGAAATATATCCTAAAAGATATTATCTTTAATGACTATTACTTATAGATTTTAATTATTTATAAGCACGTACTATAAAATATAGCCATTTTAAACATTTATCATCAAAAAAGTTTTAAAAATTAATTTTTAAGATTACAAAAAATTAGACTTTAAAATTTTCATCGTGGAAATTTCTAATATCATTTGTGAATTATTTACTTTAGAGTTTGCTCTCTGCATATCAAAAATAATAAGAATATCTTTATTTATCTTTCCTTTAATACTTCTATTAAAGTTGAGAAAGTCTTATCCACTTACTGGTTCATAGACTTTTAACTCTCCCAGATACATTATCGTTAGAACTTTTTTCTGCAAAATCACTTTCTTCTAGCAGTTTATGATTAATAATTGATTCATCAACTCATATACAATAATAAGGTTGATAATAGTTCGTTTTTATTTATTTTATTTGAGGAGAATAAATACAAAAAAAGTAGTAAAATAATAAAACATCCTTATAAGAACTTATGTATATATATATTGTTTATTTATATTTAAACATACGAGTGTCATTCAATAGGTAAAAGACAAATGGTTTTATCCCAAAAATTTATTATTGTATAGATCCTATATTTTACTTATTTGTCGACAAAATCCCCTACTACAATTATACATTTGTCTTATCTTTCCATAAGCTTTCTTATACCAACGGTAAAAAAAATTTTATCCTTAAGATCTTAAAAATTTAAGTATTTTTCTTAACCTTTTCATTGTCGATAAGTTTTACTCATCGTAACGAATCTTTTAAAGGGTCCAGAAAAAATAAAAATTTGATCTTGCAAAGTCTAAAGTATACTATTAATTTGGCAAAATCTCCCAACCAATCCATTTCGCAGCTTTTTTATGATGATTCAGATTATTTTGAATTAACGAATGAACTTTGGTTACACTTGCACCACATTTTTCCAGAAATTAATTACCTTTAACTCGTCAGTTTTTCTGTATATGTTCATCAATTCGTAGTTCAGAAGCTTGAGTTGGAACATTAGTTGATCTCTCTTCACTTTGCTTATCGACAACACTTTCTCGACTTTTCTTGAATGGATCAATCCATTCATGAGAATTTGCACGCTTCAAACAGTTACTACCATATTACTTAAACGTTCGAGATAAAATTTAATACGATTTAATCTTTTTCTGGGACGAGAAATCTTATTTCAGAACGTTGTTTCCTCAAAGTACAATTTTCAAAAGAAGATGCTATAATCAGATAATAAAAATAGTTTATTCATGTAAAACATTTTTTCAGCAACTTCTGGAAAGAAGAAGAAAACAGTTCGTATTTTGTGATTTATTAATTGTAAATGTTTTTATTTTGGTATTTTTTATTTATAGTTATTTTTCCCTTTACTTATTGAATGGCCCTCGTACATATTTGGATAAATTCGTATACATGTTTGATATTATGAGTTAATTGCTGGCATACTCAGTATTGAAATATTATTCTATACTTTTTCTTATTAAATAGTCCGTATTTACATTGTAATATTAAAATTTATAAATAAATTAAATTGTATGTAATTAAAACAAACATTCATACGGACTAATATTTTATAGTTATTTACGAATAATAGTTTAATATTGTATTTTTCACAATGAATATAAATAAAAATCATCTAATTTTAAAGCTTTACCCCCTGGGAATACTTTAATTAGACAAATTAAAACGCGTCAAAACTTTTTACTGAAATTTCATTTATACGATGATTTTATGTAGTTTTAGCATATTTTGTACTTTTAAGGATTATTTATGATAATTTATATTATCATTACCATATTTATCCTAAAAACCATCTGATTAATAGAATAATAAGTGTATGATATTCTTTATTAATTATTCATTTTTGTTTTAAATACACTTTTTAACTAAACGTAAGAAGATTTTTGTGAAAAGTAAATTACCAACTAAATTTAAATGAATAAGCTTGGAAATTACAGTTCGTACACTTTTTATCTTTTGAACAAAATATTTACTGTGACAAGAGCTATTTGATAAAATGAACACTCAGAGAAATTTACACAAAAAAACGTCCTGAGTTTTAATTTTTCGTCCCGAGCACATAATTTTCCATCCTAAACGCAAAATTTGACAGTTATGTTTATTATTGTCGCTTACGATGTATTTTGTAATAATTATTTGGAATTATGATTTTTTTTTTCAAAAATTTATTAAAATAATTTATAAATGGAATTTGATAAAAGATTAACATAATTTTTTAAAACTTATTTTATCTAAGTATTTAAAATAATTTTTAATAAAAATGATTTATTAATCTAAATATATTGCATGAAAGTTTATCAGTTTAATTTTTCTTTAAACTTTTCGAAACATTTGATGCTTTTTTAATTATTTTTTAATTTATACTTTATTTAATAATGCATTAGAAAACATTTTTTAAAACAACATTAGACAAATTATAAAACTTTAAATATAAAAAATTTATTTTTAATATTTGATCTTAGAATGATTTAACTTATGTAAAATTAGTTAAAGTAATAATTCATTTTCTTAGTATAGTTATATTGTAATAAAAATTGAAGGAAATTTTTTTTAAATTTAAAGATTAAATTCAATCGTTTCAGCAAATAGTTTTCCTTTCTTTGCTTCATCTGGAATTGTTTTTCTATTAACAAGTCAAGTAATTTATGTTTGATAGATTCTATAGATATAATGGTGAATAATTTATTAATATTTTTAAAATTTGGATCAATTTGTAATGAATTTTTAAAAATATTGCACCAATTCGAACTATTAACAAATATTGTAAAGTTTTTAACATTTTGAAATTCTTTAATAATGCTATTTAAGATGTGCTTAGTTAATGTTGCTTCAATTGTATTACTTTTGAATTTAATATATCGATATTCAATTACTTTTATATTTTTTTCATTTTCTTTTATAGGTAGTGTAAATAAATATTTTGCATTTCTTATTCCTTTGGGAGAACCTTAAATTTTAAATGGAAAGTTATTAATAAAATATAAAATACATACCATGTGGTCCATGTAATACATTTTCTTTCCATATTATATCAACTAAAACAAATGATTTCAGTGTAGTTATTATTTTTTCAAAATGATCTTGACTTATTGAATTTGATATTGTTGTTATTGAACGGTTTAACAAACTGTTTAATGAACTTGGAGAGATTTTTTTTATTGGTGTTACATTTAAAGTCATGTCAAAATGTGGATATGAATTATTTGTTTTTTTAATTGGAGATGAAGTAAGTACAACTGGACTTTCAGATTCTGATTTTGTTATCAAAACATTATTATCATTTTTAGGTTGATTTTTTGCATATTCTAACCATTCATTGTAGTCAAATCCCAATGTACCTTTTAAATTGCTTAAAAAATTCTTCTTAATGCAATACAAAACAGTTAAAACTGTTTTTTCAGTATCACTAACATTAAAAAATATAACATCTGTATATTTTTTGACATTTAAAAATGATAATTCTGCTTTAGATTTAGACAAATCCAATTCATCCATAAGTTTATGACGTGTTGAAACATTAAAAGATGGTAATATTTTTTCAGTAATCTTTGACAATAACTTTTCATCAGATAAAAAATCTCCGATACTTATATCCAAAATACTTTTTGATAATTCATTCTTGAGAAAAAATAGACATGAAAACAAGTCACCTACCAATGAAATATTTATTGACTGTTTTGAAGATGATTTGTTTTTTACTGATGAGTTAAAAATATTTTTGAATACTTCTTCAGTTCTATCCACAGTTATTTGTGCCATAATTGTTTAAAAAATTTAGTTTAGATTTGTTTTTAAAATTATTCTTGAAAAAATATTTAAATATTACTATGGAAATTTCTTAGTATTATTTTTATTAAAATTTCGAAAAAAAATACACTAAAAGTATGAATTCTATTTTCACATTCTTGATAGAATATGTTTAACTTACTAAAACATTAAATAATTTAATAGGAAAAAGACGATGAGAATAACTATCAAAGATTTCGGAATATTTGGAATTTATAGACGAAATACTCTATCCTCTGATTTTTGTAATTCTACCTCAGCAACATACATTAATAACAGTAATACAACATCTCTAATACAAGAACGTTTATCATTTCCCTTAAAAACTATTGTAAATTCTACTTTTCTTATAGATAATATTCCAAATAATAAATTACTTAGCAATCCAGAAAAAACGAATACTTATTAGAAACATAAAATATATTAAAAAATTTACTCATTTATTTACTTTTACCCGATAATGATAACCAATAGTGATACTCAAGGTTTTTACATGCATATATCTCATACATTAAAAATTTTTCTTTTAGTTTACAGTAAAAATTTTTGTATATAAGCAGTAGCATTTTAGATTTTATTATCAACAAATTTACCACTGTTGTCTATTCTGCATACACAAGCTTGAAAATAGAAATTAATTTCTCAAATTTTTTTCAATAAATATGAAGGAATTTTTATTAACTATTTTTCTTTTTACTATTATTTTTCAGATAACAAATTTAAAAAAAAGTAAGAAAAGATGACTACGACTATTCTGAAGAATTGCCTTTTCTACACTTTTAATAAGTAGAAAATAAGTGTTTTTTTTTGTAAATAAAAACAAAATACTATTAATTAACTTAAAATGATAAATGCATATTTATAAAAAAGGACGTACATACACTCTTTTTTACAGCAAATAACGTCTTTAATAAAATTAATTATTAAACTTTTTTTAACATTCATTTATAGATGATCACAAAACAGTAATAATTTACCCACACATAAATCCAGTATAGTGATATGATTATCTTCATGTTATCCATTATGTATTAACAAACCAAGTATTTTATTTTCATGTATAATTAATAAAATCCATTCTTTTTACTACACTAGTTATCGAAAAAAGTTCGTAATTTATAAACCGTTGGTATTATAAACTCTTCACTATCTTTCATACGGTCGAAAATACTACCAGAATTTGAGTTCTCTATATTATATCAACTGATATTTTATATATCATAAAAAACACAACAAAAAAGAAATTTATATCATTTACATTCGTAGTATTTTTCCTTTTTCACTTGAATTTTCAACCATATTTGAATCAATCATTTCTTCAATCTTGGGTAAATAACACCTTCTAAGAAGTGGTAATTAATTATTAAAATTCTAGAATGTTAAATCAAAACTAGTTAAATTTAATACAAAAACATACTTATGCAAATAATTTTTAACATCTGAAGTTGAACTATGAATAAGATACATTTAAAACTTGTTAAGATTAAAATTAACACTAATCCATATTGATGTTTTATAATAATTAGTTAAATATTAATAAATAATTACGTATATATTAAAGTAATCACACGCACCTAGTTACAATTCTTTCTAAATAAAAATGTTTTTATAAATTAATTAAATAAGAGTATTTGCTGTAAAAAACTAATAAAAATTCTATATACAAGTAATGTAATAATTAATTTAAACTTAAAATTGACACTTATTTAGTTATCTTCAAAATTTAATAGTATTTTTGGAGGTCTATAATTTCTATTAATACTATAAATAAATTACTATAAAACTTCCAGTAAAAAACACATACTAATAAATGTTATCATCAGGAAATGTATTTGAATAGTAAAACTATTAATAAAGTATTAAAAAAATTTTTCCTCTAAAAAGTAAACAATTAATTTTTTAGCTTTCGTCATATAATTAATTCCAGATGAATCAATTTTCCTATTTAGAATAATACCGCAAATTAATCTACAATTACTTTTTACTTTTTGTTCTTTTATAATATAATGATTATTTTGTACTAAAAGATGAAGAACACAACTACATCAATGAAGAAGACGAATACCTCAAGCAACTGTACATGTATTATTGAAACATCATCAATTGAAATAATTCTATCATAAATATGTATTAAATCATATCTATATGTTGAAAATCCTTTGAATAGATTATTAACGATAAGTAGTTCACCTTTTTCTCTTATATTCTTCTCTTGATTTACATTTAATACCAATGGCATTACCTCTTTTTTGTTAATTTAACAGACAATATTCTTGATAATGGTGCCTCTATAACATTAAACTCTACTAATAAAATAATTAAATCTTTAGTATTTTTAACTATACGATTTGCTTTTTCTGTTGCTCCATTCATTGTAAAACGATTATTTATTGCAAGTATTCTATCACCAATTTCAAGACGCCTACATTTGTTAACAGATAAATTTCCTTCAATATTTGATATATAGACAGATCTCTAAACTTTTAGACAATACCTGTTTGATCATCAGTAAAGAATGTCTCCATATCAGATTTGTGTAACAATATCCCATAACCTTTATATAATGCTGATGAGGCAAGATGAGCTGTTAAGGTAACTTTTTGTGTCTCAGCATGACAAACCTTTGATTTGGAACATCAGAATAAGCATCCATTTATAGAATCTAGAAAAATAAATGACGTTAAATGTGAAATAAAGTTTTTTTTGATTTATCTTTTTAATTATACTTATACTTACTAGCAGATGCTATACCAGAGACTCCTTTTTTTGTTTTTACATTAGTATAGCTCTTCGTGATCCATTCAATACATAAGTATATTACCCAAAATAAATTTTTAAAAAGAAAGTTTAGCTACACACAAAATTTACCAGATAAAAATATTTTTTTCTATATACAATTTTTAATACCAGCAGTCTACGAAAAAATTTGAAATATGTTTTTTTAAAAAGCATCTTTAACATACGTTGCACATAAATAATTATACACATATATGTTATATTCATAATTATGTATTATATAATATAAAAAAGTGGAAATTAAGATTTTTTATTTTATACATGACAAAAAAATATTCTGGAAATAATCTTTCTTAAAATTTACAGTTATACAGAAAAGAAGATTGTCTTTCGATTAAAATAGATATCAAAATAAATTCACCAATAACTTAAAAAAATTATTATAATATAAGCTATTTTTAAATAAAAATATCGAAAGAATCTGCATTATAATTAAAAGCAGGTGTTAATTTTGAAAGAAAAATATTAAAATTATAAAGTTTAGTTTTTAGAAATAATATTCTTTATAGAGTAAACACACAGAGACAATCTCATCATTTTCTTTCCTGTCCAATCATTTTCTTTCCTATTCAATTATTTTCTTTTCTGTTCAATCACTTTCTTTCCTGTCTAATCATTTTCTTTCTCATTCATATCATTTTTTTTTCCTATTAAATCATTTTTTTTCCTAAAATATCATTTTCTTACCTAAAATAACATTTTCTTTCCTAAAATATCATTTTCTTTCTTAAAATATCATTTACGTTTCTAAAAAATTATTTTTTTCCCAAAATATCATTTTCTTTTTTAAAAAATCTTTTTTTCCAACAAATTGTTTTTCTTTCTAAGAAATCATTTTTTTTCTTGGATGTATAATTGATCATAAAATATTTTAATAACAATATAACTAACAATAATTAAAAAATAATTTTTTTATATACAATTCATATCAATATGCGATTTAAAACTATAAATATTTTTATTTGAAATATATTTTTTATCATTGGTCATAGTAATTAAACATTATATATCTACATTTGAAATAAATTTTTGTAAAGCTTAATCTTATTCGTATATAAAAAACTTTTTATTTTTAAATAAAATTTATAAATAATCAGAATAAAGATATGAACATTTTTATGAAGACTATTTTTTTACCTTTAAAATATTATCACATTTCTGAGTATTATAACTTTTTTACTTTTTGTAAAAAATTTATATTGTTATACTCTTCAGTTAGCTTAGCTTGCTTTATACAAATAAGTTTACGATTAGAATTAAACAACTTATTTTGATAAAGTTTTTGATATTCTATTGTTCAAACAAAATAAACTGTCATACATAAGCTTTTGAAGTATATAATCTATCTAACAATAAAAAAATCATTAAAAAAAATTTCTGGAATTCTTCTTTGGTTTTTAATTAATTATTTCAAAAATATAGTAGTAATCCTCAATGACTGTTAGTCTGGAATGTTTTTTACTTTAATTGTTTATGTTAAGCTAATAAACGTGAAAAGATAATATTAACAAAATAATATTTTTAATTAATTTTATTCAAAATAAAAGTTATCAGAGAAAAAAATGATTGCACAGGGAAGAAAATAATTTTTTAGGAAACAAAATGATTGAATAGAAAACAAAATGATTTTTTAGTTAAGAAAATGATTGAATAGGAAACAAAATGATTGGATAGGAAAAAAAATGATATAAATAGTTAAATTTGAATAATGTTTTTGGGAAAGAAAATGATGAGATTGTCTCTGTGTGAAGTGACATGTAAAATTAATTAACAAAAAATATTTTGTCTTTTTCATCATACTCATCATCTTCTTCTTCATTAGATAAATCTAAGCTTCTATCTTTTTGATACATTTTTTCATACTCCTCATTTACTACTTGATTATATCTTTGAACGTCAAACATTCGAAGATTTAAAAAAATTAATAACGTCATTATTATCATTTTAATTGTTGTATTATAAGATTCAATTAAAATATTATATTCATTAATTCTTAGTAGATTTTTGTTATGAATTATAAACATAATATAAATATAAAAAAGATAATGTAAGTTAAGTAATTTAATCTTTACATTTTTTTCATTATCTTTATTGTAAGTAAAATAAATTTGATCATCATAGACATACCTAGTTTAGTATTATCTGAGCTAGAATCAAATGAAGTTGAAAAAGAATTTTCAGTTAAATTTAATACTGGCTTTGCATAAATCCAGCTTGATCTTAAAGATGTTACTTTGGAAATATTTTGATCTGTCTTTTCAAATTCAGCAATGTTAAAAAAGTGTATTTTTCCAAATATTGTTTTTAAAATTGAGGTTTTATTTCTAGATATCTTTGCTGCCTCTTTTATTCTAACATGACTACTCTAAAACATTTATTTTAGACTTTTCTTAGCATCCAAGTTGAACCAAAATATACATCACAGTTGTATTAAAACTGCATAATTTTTTTACAACTCATTCTTTTTTATTCACATAAATAAATTATATTACTAACAATTAGAAAATATAAATGTTTTAGAATCATAATTGAAAAGATATTAGTATGTGTTTAAATTTTTTATTAAAAAAATAAAAATTCGGATTAAAACTGTGATGTATAATTTGGCTCACTCTATATTTATGAATTTTTTGTTACCTCAAAACGTTTAGTTGAAACATTTAATGGGTGCCCGAACTTTTCAATAAAGTCTTTATAATGTGTCAGTATATGATATTTATATGAAAGTGTATAATTAGCTGAAATACAATTAAATCGAGATTCAAAAGAGTTATAAAGATATTAGTTTGTTATATATAAAATCTACTTTTCCCGATTCAAATACTTTGACGCGATTTTTTTCAAATAATTAGCTATGTTTTGCTATAGATAACGATAAATTACAGTAAACTGTAGAAACCAATCTAAGAGCAACTGTTGGAAAACTTGAAAAAAAACTTGGATGTTACTTATATGAAAAATTTTCCGTCATTTAAAAAAGATTTAAAAAACGAAAAATCACGACAAATGAAAATAAATAGTTTGTATCTCGATCGTAACAATATGTAGATTATAATGTTATTATTTTGAATAAAAATGTTTTTTCTAATAAAGTTATTCCTATTTAAATTTAAAGTAAAAAACACTACTTCATATGTAACAAACTATTGTCTATATCACACTTCTAAATATTTTATGTTGTGTTTTAACTTACGAAATGTTACTTTTAGATATACAAAAAAAGATCAATGTAGGAATCAATCGTTTTTATAATATCAGAAGCTGATTTTTCATGGTTCTCAACCATGTATGATAATGATAACATTATATTTAAAAGGTTATACATTGATTCGTAAATTGGACTATTTAAGCCTGATGCATCACTTTCTTTTATAGTTTTTAAGTATTCATAGAACATGCGACATAGAATTTGGTTTTGTTCACCAGACAATAGAAACTTTGATTTCTTATTAATTTTTCGTTTTTCACTATTAAGATCAAAAAAATTTTCATGCAAAACTGACAGAAGATGTGTTGCTTGAAATCTTTTTGTTATATATAGTATTTCAAGTCTAAAAGCTTTAGAATCAATTTTTGTTCCAATCAAATAAACATTTATACATGAAAATGTTATGTTAGCCAACACACCTTCCAATATGTCGTGAAAACTGTCGCTGCACCAATTGTTATATTGAGGAATATTTGGGACATTATGTAACTGAAATTTTTCAATATGTTATTATTATATAATATGTTCAGTACAACATTGTTTGATTTAAAATAATTTTTTTTTAAAATTATTAAAATTACTTTAACTTAAAACAGTATGGTTAATATTTTATGAAATTCTAAGAATAACACAAAAAAGTTATAACTTATGTTGTATATAAAAGACCACGTAACATTAGTTTGCCGTTTTCTAAAAAATGCTATAACTATAAAAAACAACTGTAATCGCTTATTGTTCGTATATTTAATTGTCAATATAATGTACTAAATTTAACATTTTAGGACCACAGACAACTCTAGAAAAACT
This sequence comes from Strongyloides venezuelensis, assembly GCA_963280985.1. Taxonomy (NCBI): domain Eukaryota; kingdom Metazoa; phylum Nematoda; class Chromadorea; order Rhabditida; family Strongyloididae; genus Strongyloides; species Strongyloides venezuelensis. The sequence continues at coordinate 4,768,470 of CAUJLX010000001.1, read as the reverse complement.
AGACTAAGAGAAGAACTAAGATTCGAGATCTTAGTTAAGTAAAAATCTATATAATTAATATATATTTTAGTTTGTATTTTTGTTGTAAACAAAATGTCCAATAAATTTTAACAATTTCTCAGATATATTATCACTATATAAGTATTATACTAAATTTGACAGTAGTAAAATTTAAAAAATTACTTGACAAATTTTTTATATGTCTAATTAAACTTTTAACAGAAAAAATATAGCATACAATTTTTTTCATAATCGGAAATCAACATTTACTTTTCTGTACAAAAATATACAAGAGATTTTTGCGAAAACAATTATTAAATTATTTTTTATACCAGTAGTTTGTGTGTATATTCTTATTTTAAAATTTTTAATAGTTCTTACGTTTTTCTCTAATATATTTTATATACTAAAGCTAGCTAGTACAGACAATGTGAGTTTTGACTTATAAGAAAAAATAATTAATCATAATAAAACCCTACTTGTTAATATTCAAAATTCAGAGCTATCATTAAAAGGTATTAGATGTATTGTACAGGGTAGGCTAAAATGTGAATCACAGTGGTATTCAAACTACATAATATTTCCTACTATTCACTCTTTTTGGTAGTATAGATAAATCACGTTGCTAACGATTAGAAGATAAAAGTATTTTAAAATCTTAATTGAAAGATATTACTTTACATTACGAATTTTTTATTGAAAAAATTTTATTAAAACTGTAACGCATATTATGGCCTACTCTGTAGATTAATATAACATTACTTACTTTAAGAAAATTTCTTGCCTTACAACAAACAGTATATTTGTGATATTCTAAAGGTATTATTGTACACGCTCTGCATGATCCAACATTTCTAACTGATCTGTAATTTTGACGTTCACGGAAAATGCTTTGCATCAGTGGATGATCACCTAAAGATTATTTGATTAATTTGAATTTGGTTATAGCTTTATTTTAAATATCGTTTTTTTGAGTCAGTCGAACTTTTTTAAACATTTAATATTACTAAAAATTTAACCTCTATTTTTGTTTTATTAACAAAAAGAGGGACTATAATAATGTATGTTGGCAAATTTATTTGACTTGAAACTTTGAGATACAGTAACTTCATTGATACAAATTCGGAAAAGTTGATTTTTAAAAGTTTCTAGTTAATAGATTTTTTTTTAGAAATAAATATAGTTTCTTCGGGTAATTGTTTATGGAAAAACAAATAAGCATAGTTTAAACATGCGCTTTTTTGATTTTTGTACTCAAAAATTGAAAAAACTATAAAAAATTTCAAAAAAACATTAAAGACGTATATTTATAAAGCCGAAAATATACTCATTCGTTTTTTTTACAAAAAAATACCACTAGAAACATTGTTTGTTTTTAAAAAAAATATATTTATCGCACACTTGTAAAAATAATTTTTTCGAATTTGACTCGCTGCAGCTCTTATATCTCTAAGTTTCAGGCCTAACAAATTAGCCAACATACACTATTTTAGTTTCTCTTTTTAGTGACAAAATAAAAAAGGTGTTTAAATTCCTAGTTTTACTTTCATTATTTGATTGATTCACAAAACGGATTTTTGAATAAAAAATATTGGAATACGTAATACTTAAAAATACTTGAAACATTTTAATTATTAATAAATTTGTCATTTCAAGGCGATTTATAAATATTTCTTAATCGAAATACCTTTAAATAATATTTTAATTTTATGATATTTATAATATATTACTATGAGATAAAAAACTGTTGATATTCAAGATATAAAAAAGAAAAATCAATAATAAAATATTTCATGTATAAACAAAATTTGATATTTTTTGGAAAATATTTAGGAAAATAAATTAAAAGAATATAATATTTGTAATTTTGTTATGAAAAATAAAAATCCCTCTACAAGTGATATTGCAGAAGAAATTTTATAATATTAATATTTTCTTAGATAATAATAAAAAAATTTTTTCATAAAACAATTTAGATGATTAAATATTTTGAACTTCTTTTATTATATTAAATAAATAAGTACTATTTTGTTACTTTTTGTCTTCAAATAACGTTAATAATAATTTTTTGTAGCAAAATTTATAAAAAATACTTATTTTTTTTTATTAGTAATAGATTTTTAACATTAAGATTCTTAGTTAAAATAAAAAGTTAAGAAAATTTAGATTTTTGCTATTTAATTTTTTTTTGTATAGAAATGACATGTTTATTATTACCCTTTAAAATATTTTATAAACTCACCTATAATACAATGAAGTTTTAATTGTATTTTTTCTGAATTATTAATAATAATATATCTTCCTTCAAATTGAGATATTACAAAATTTACATAAGACTTATAATTATCTTTTTTTGAATCACTACTATAACAAAGACCATATGTTCGATAATGGATTAATTTGGACATTTCATTTGAAGTATTATTCAAATCTAAAATAAAATATAAAAGTATGTAATTACTAATTACAACAAATACCGTTTTCTAATAATAATCTAAAAGCACTATGACAAAAATTTTCATTTCTACTATGTCCTGTTCCAAGATTATTACAACATATATCATCAAAAAAAGTATAATTTTTATAATATTACTTTCTAATTTGTAATTGATAGATTTCAAATAATATTTTATATCTCTATCAATATCAATAAAGAAAGCACTGTAGAAAAATGGAGTAAAAACATTTAAGTTATTAACTACATTGTTTTTTCTGTTTTGTGTTTTCTTACTTTTGGTATAGCCACAAAGAATTTTTTTATTCACGACTAGATTTTTTTCACATAATGTTTTCTTTATTTTACAGTTTTGAAGTGCAGTTAACAATTTGCTATTTTGTGTAATTTTCCGAAATATCATTTATTAATTTTACAATTGAATAATACATTTTATCTGTTCCATTATTATTTGCTACAAAATTCAGTATTAATTTCTCGATTTTTTCTGAAATTAATTTAGAATTTTCAAAATCTTCTAAATTCTGTAAAGAATTTAAAGATGAAATGGGTTTCGAATTAACAAAATCATCTATATTATTTGAAGAATTTAAGGAAGGAATGGGATCAGTATCTTCAGTATTTTTTAAATTTTCTGATGTGTCACATCCACTACAACCTGTCCATCTTGAAACTTGTTTAAAGTAATTTCTATTAAAGTGAGCGTAAAGATTTTTGAGATTCATATTGCTTGGAAAATTTCTATTTCTCGAACAATTTGTTACAGGGCATTGTAATGTTATAGAAGAATCATTTATTATATTTGAGCAAATTTTTAAATGATGTATTATATGGCTACAGTGATGCTGTTTATTACAAAATTGACAAACAATAAACATAATAACAATTTAATATATATAAAAATTTTAAAAAGTAAGCTTTATTAAAAAAATCTTTAAATAATATAACATAAAAATTTTCTTATTATTTAAATTTTGAGTGGTAATAATATAAATTTATCATTGTCGTTCACATATTAAAACAAGAAAAATTTTATATTGACATTTAGTTCTCTTACTATTTAATTGTTTTAAATTGAATAATGATTAAAAAAGAAGTTAAAAACATTTTCGATAAAGAATTTGAAACAAATTTAAATTTTCAATGTTTATATAATGAAATAAAACAAAGCAATTATTTTGTTGAGAAGTAAGTTTTTATTTATTGTTATAATAACTCACATTTTAAAGAATTTTTGCCATAAGAAATATTTCTTCTTTTGAATAATCGAAAAGAAGTAATAATGAATGTATACATAGATTATTGAGCAAAACATTTAGAACAATTTTTTTGTAAGCTTAAACATTAAAACCGCTCATTAGTATTTTGTTATTTTTAGTATCTGTTTCAAACCATACTACTGGAAAATAGGGGAATTTAGAGATTTATATAGTCAATATGTTATTGATGATTGCAATTTAAATGAACATATTTTTCTTCAGAAATTATCTCTGTCAATTACAAATAAGTATTACAATAGCAAAATAAAAGTAACAAATTTGAATAAATGATTTGATATGTTTTTATTAAAAATGGATTTTGTAAGTGTCAAATTATCAAATAACGAATTAAAAATTTACAGATAAAAGTATTTTGGTTACAACAAGCCACAGAAATTAAACAAATTATAGATATTTTTAAAACAGAATGTAGTATAACCCAATTTGTTAGTGAAAATCTAAAAGATTTTTACATGAAATACTATAATTTTGAATCTTTAAATAATTTATCAAAAGTATTTGAAAATATAGAGAAAATAGATAAACGATGTGTACCTAACAACAAAAAGAATATTTTTACTAATGATTTTCATATTAATCTCACTAGAATAGGTAAATTAATTTTAATTGTTATGAAATATCGTTGTAGAAAATCATTTAAATGTTGGTTTCTCAATTATATGCGATTACTATACAAATAGATCCAGATCAGGAATAACTGTTTATTATAAATTAAATTATAATGAACCTGTATCATATGTACTTTGCGTTGGATCAATCTTGACATATAAATGTGAAAATTTAAAAGATATTGTAGAAAAATATTTAATGTAAGTATGCTATCATATGATAAAAATATTTTTTTCAGCTCTTGATACCAAATTTACATGTAAGAAATCAAAGTGTTACATTGCTATACCTACATTTAAATGTCGGAAATTTATATAACAAAAAGACATTTAAGAATAAAAAATCATTGGATAAATTATTAAGAGAGAATATCGATAATATGATAGATTGCTTATTATAAACAATTCTATTTATATTTTTTTTATTACAAAAATTACAAAACCTGAAATAAGAATTTTTTACAAGGTTTTTGATAGAAATTTTTCTCTAAAAACTTAATTTTAAACTATTTAAAAAAATTAAATTATGGCATATATTTTATAGATTTAACTGTATAGTTTCATTGTTATTTTTAATAAAAATAAGTAAATGGATAGTATTATCGTGTAAAAATTTATATTAAATGTACTAAAAATTTTTAGTTACAACATCATAATTAATTTCGTACTGACATAAATATGAATCATTTCATTCACAATTATTTAAAATTTTTAATTTAAAAGATACAATTAGTTTTTTACTAACATATTTAAATAATATATAATAATTTAAATTATTCAAAAGTTAATTTCATCCAATTTTGCTCGAATACATTTATAAAATTTTTATACCTTTGAAATACCTAATTACTGACTACTCACCATAGTTATGACACAAGATGTGAAAATCATTTTTTAAAACACTGAAATTTTTTATTGCACAGTTTCTTGACAAATTTGAAAGATAACTTGAAACATAAGGTGAAAAGTAAATTTCAAAAGATGTTGTTTTTGAATAATATTTAAAAGCTAATGCCTTGATATCATTATCCGGTATAAAATTGCTATCTGTATCACCAGTTTCAATAGATTTTAAATAAGTTACAGAAGAATTTGGAAGCCCAAGAAGTATTATATTTGGTTTTTTTTTAAAGTTTTGTCAATTGATTCAATAACTTTCATAGATTTTATAGTATTTTTTAAAAATAGTTTTACTTTTACTTCATTATTTAAATCATTTTGACTTGAAACAACATTAAATTCATTTTTTTGTACTTTTTTAAAATTCTCTTTCTTTAGACCAACTGTTACAAATGATTTAGTAGCTATAGCAAAAGAACTTACTACTTCATCATAAATTAAATAATTAATATTTATAAAAATTATATAATCATGTTTATTTTCAAAACAATGACTGATGATTGTATCATTTGCCAATTTGTAACTATCATCAGATAATCGTCCATATTTTTTATTGATATGTTCTGTTGGAGAAGTTAAAGATTTTAAAAAATCTTCTTTACTTACTTCTTGATCAATTTTTATTTCTTCTTTAATTTGTTTATTTAAAATTTTAGAGTCACTAAAATTTCCTCCGTTTTTTTCAAAAACATCAAAAGTATTTAAAATTAATTGACACAATTCATTTTGATGTCTTTTTCGAATTTCTCCTTCTATTTTAACCAAATTATTTCTTTTTCAATTTCTAAAACAAGCTCCTTATATTCATTTTCAGTTTTTTCTTTCTCAATAGAATTCATATTCTCATTATACATATTTCTATATGTTTTTTTAACATATCTGGCTTTTTAGAAACACCAATTTCATTGAAATTTATCTCAGAAAAAACTTTTTCCTTTTCTAATGTCAGACGATGCAACAAATTATTTTTCCACATGTTAAAGACTTCAGGACTTATCATTTTTATCAAAAGTAAAAGTAGACAACAAAATAATAGCAAAAATTTATTTAATTAAAAAAAATAGACAAAATTACAATATTATTATTATTTAAATTAATTTAATCTTTCCATAAAAGGTATCCAAGAAGTTGTCTGGAAAATTTAAATAAAATAGCTTTCTTCAGTGTGAATAGATTTTTATGGTATTATGCTTATTTAAAAACTTAACTTACAATTTAAAGAAATTTTTAAAAATGAATAACAAAATATTAATTTAAAATACAGTTATGATTATTTATATAACAACAGTTTTTTTTCATGGTTTATATGATTTTTAAAATTTTTTAAAACGATGTGACTTTTTGAAAATTTAAAATTTTTTCACAATCTTATGTGCATCAAATAGCGGAATTTTTTCTCTTTAAGATTTTTTAAAGAACATTATAATGTATCTATTTTTAAGTAAAATTATGAAGTATAAAGTGTTTTCTATTTTTTCTGTAATAAAATAACTTTTTATTACTTTCAATTATTTTTATAAAAAACTAGTAGCAAATATATAATTACTATAGTTAATTAACAATATTTTATATAATTAAATATTTCTTGCTTTTTATTGTAATAAATATGATATTTTTATTGCCTAAATTTAATATTTACAAAATTGTTTTAAAAATGTTTCTTTCAAAAGTATTTATATCACACTTAAAATAGATTTTTTCTAATGATTCTTAAAAAATGTTGAAGAAATATTGGAAAATTATTTTAAATATTTTATTGTTACTTTTAAATATTCATATCTAGGAATATGTATTTACTAAAATTAATTTAAATATTTATTTATATTTTTATTTATTCATTATTTATGTATATATATGCAATAAATTAATTTATATATTTTTTATTCATAATCTAGTTGTTTATGTACTGAAGTTAAATTATGGCTTTAAACAACAATAATAATGAAATTAATGATTATGATTCAGAAGAAGATAGCTCAGTTTTAACTGCAGTTTCAAATGATTATGATAATAGAGAAATGACTAATAAAGTATCTTCGCAATTAATTAATAATACGTTATTACATTTAAAAGAAAAAATGGATCATTTAGAAAAAAAAATAGATGAAAAATTAGATTACCTTTCAAAATTTGATGAAAAATTAGACTACCTTGCAAAAATGAGTGAAAAATTAAACGAAAAACTATCAATTGTTGAAGAAAAATTAACTAGAAGTGAAAAGTTATCAAATAATTCAGAACATAGCAATGCATTACGTGAAAAATTTGAGAAAATTTATGAAAAAAAAGTAAAATTAATTAAAAGATTAATTTAATGTAATAAATATTTTAATACTAAATTTTTTACTAAACATAAACCTATTTTTTTATAATTTTCTGTTATGCTTATTTTGAAGATAAAATATTAATAGGTCAATTACCAAAAAAGATAAATCTTTATGAATATTAATAAATTGTATTCTATAATATTTTAAAATAATTAAATGTCAAGGAAATCTAAACAATCACAAGATAAAATAACTTATTTAAATCTCAGTAACTTCTAGACATTTTTTTTACTTAAGATAAAAATGTTTAATTATCTAGGATACACAAACTTTAAATTACTAGAAGTAATTCAAAATAATATTTGTTTAGATATATTGTTTTCAGTGTTAGTGAAAAAAAAGGAAAATTATTATCTTGTAAAGAACAATAATTTACATTCTGTTTAAGAAAAAATACTGCAAAAAAAAGCATAAATATTTCACGATCTGCGATAAAATTATAAGATCGTTATTTATATATTCAAATTTGAATAAAATTTATGCAATATTATTTTGGAGACGAAAAATTATGACAGAAGGATTTTTTTTGTGTAAATTTCTCTGAGTGAATGCTAAAAATATATTTTGTAAGCAACACATAAATTTATGAAGTTATTTTTTATAAAATTATTTTATTCCGTAAAATATTGTATCTATTACAAATTATATAACAATTAGAAATAATATTAAATGTACTAATTTACATTTGATAATGTCTACTACACTTGGAAAAAAATATTATCTTAACTTTTACAGAATTTTTATTTGCATTTATGTAACCAAATTGATCAAAAAATTGAATATTATCATTTCGAGTTAAGCTAAGATATTGAAAATAAAGTTTATTTTTAGAATAAGCCTTAAAATATGCATAAAATGTTTAAATTCTATAAAAAAATTTATATGAACCAAATTTCAGTCAAGATTTTTGACGCGCTTTAATTGGGCTAGTTAAGGTGTACTCACTCCCCCTTAGGTTTCGTTGTGTAGTCGCACTCAAAACCTTTTGCTTTTTATTTTCCGGTGTTTACCAAAAATACGAAAATTTTCTGGCAATTAGAAAATTTCATTCATTATCTATTATATGGTACAGTGTTTATAACGTATATTTTCACGTTTAATATTTTTGTAGTAAAAATGGTAGCAATTGGAGATGAATATTATGTAAGTACATTTCAATGGAAAAAGAATATTTTATACTTATATTCATTACATATATGACTCTAGAAAATTTTTATAAGTATTCCCATGTTATCAAAAGATAGGTTTTTAATGTTTCTTTATTATTATTAATAACTTTATTTATAAATTAATTTTGTATAAAAGTTCATAGTTACAAGGTATGCTGGATATTATAGTGTAGAATGATTTGTAGATTGACAGGAATTCTATAGATAAGTTTGTATTAATTAATTTATTGCATGTATTGTTTATGTTTATTTTCTGTTGTATAATAATCTAATTGTTGTTAATAAATCTTTAATGTATATATGTTTTTTATCAATGTTTTGTAACATTTTTAACACTATACAGGAAGAATATTGTATACCATTTAAGGAGAAATGTAAAAATTTCTTTATAGGAAATGCTTTGGAATAATGTTATAATTTTTTGACAGTTGGAAATGACAGCCAATTTTCTGATAATTAGGTTTTGCGTGTAATCACTCGAGCACCCAAACTGTGCAAAGGAACATGAATTCTCGAGAAAATTACTTTCAAAGTAGCTCATAGATAAATATTTATGATATTGTAAAATTTCTTTTGCACATTAATTAAATTACTAGTTGCTTAATGTATCAACGCATAGACTATGCTTATTAAAATTATAAATGTAATTTTTTAATGTAAAATTTACGTTAGTTTTCTTTAATTATAAAGTGATTGTATTAAATGACAAATTTAGAAGATTATTAATTATATGAAATACAATGTTTTTATTTATTTTTTTCATTATAATTACCTGGAAATATAAATAGAATATATTTTATCTTTAAATTATGAAAATCAGCAAAATTATATATGATTTCATTGTTTTGAATCTCTTTATTAAAACTATTTGAATGAGCTTTAGTATAATTTTTTTTTTGCAAAATTAAAAGCAGCAGTAAAGTGTCTTCGAGTAGAAAAATATAGTTGAGAAAAATAAGCATGAAAATCTTTTGTTAACTGTAATTGATCAAAATTTTATAGTCAAATTTTATATACTTTAGATATAAAAAAGTAGTATATTAAGACTTAGAAGTCAACACATTAATTATCAATAAAAAAACAATTAAAGGGTAAGAAATAAGTAGTTTTTTAATTAATAAAGGTAATTATTGTAGTTGGCCAAATTTACTATATTTTATTATTATTTGTGTTTGGTAAAAATAAATAGGGGTTTATTTGAAGTTCCTCGTGTATTCAGTATTCTTTTTAAAAGTAATACTAAACTAATATTCATTTAATTTTTAAGATATTACTCAAAAAATTATCGAATACTTTGATATGTTGAATATTGAGATAAATTATAAAAACACAAAGGATCGACACTATATATAAAAATATTATACACAAACTGATTGTAGTAAAATAAAGACAAAGAAAAATTTTATAGTGGGTAATTGATTTATTTTACCTATTGTCAATAATTCACAGAACATTTACAAAATTTTATTAATTTATCTTTAAAATAGATAAATTTTTATTGTAATGAATTCTTTTGCCCTTTCCAACATGTACATTACAAGAGAGCTTTTCATTAAAATAGGGAAATTTTCAATGTTATCAAAATTTATATTACATTTATTATTTGTGTACCATTAAAATATTTTAAAATTACAGTGAATACTTCTCTAATACATCCACCGGGTCTATTACAATTAACCCTTCTTGCGTCTGAATCAACTCTTCGTCTTACTCTTTCAGTTCCACTAGCATCAAGTTCATATCTTGCATCAGCAGATACTACTCGAACCAATACAAAAGTTCTGTTTCTTTGTTGTTCTAAAACAGCTATACCTTCCCTTGCCCATCTTCGAACTACAGGATTATTAGTATTAAGACGTCGAAAACGTTCAAGTGGAATTACTTGTCCTTGCGCATGAATATACTCCAAAATGGTAAAAAATAAAGTGTATAAGAGGACAAAATATTTCATTTTCGATTTAAATATAGTCAATAAATAAAACCTTAAATACTTGAGTTGCTTTGCTCTATAAATATTTGTTTTGGAGGTCTATAATATTATGATAATTTTTTATATTTATTTTTGTAAAACAATTTCAACGAAATGGTAATTTAATTTTTTTAAAAAAAAAGAGGTTGAATTATTTAGCTAGAATTATCATTTAGTTTTTTTAATTACATAAAATGATATCATTTAGAATCATTTAATATTTATTGCAATTTATCTTATTTGTTTTGACCATTTTAGGTGTTATTTTTTATGAATAAATAAATGATAATTTCTTTGATCAAATATTTAATAATATATATAAAACTAACAATTTTGTTAAAAAAATACGCAAATAATTACACTATAATAATAAAGCAATTTTTTATTATTTTTATTTTAAAATATACTGCAACAATTTTAATAATTCAGACTGAATTAAATTTAATTACATTTATTATTCTGGAAAATTCAATTGATAAAAAAATTTTTAATGTTCAATAAATATTTCTTTGTCATGACAATAAGAAATCTCGAACAAAATACTAAGTTGTTGCAAAAGGTTTTATCTTTTTTTCACAGAAATTTTAAAAACATGAAGCTTAGATAAAAAAATAATTTAATTTATAATATTATGATTCATCATAATCTACAACTTGTCTCCATTTATTAACCATCTTATCGTTTCCTGAACTAAAGCATTTCTTAATATTTTTGAAGAAACTTTAAGAAAAATCAATATTTAATCCTTCAAATCTATTGATGTTTTAACATTCAAAAAGTTATGTAAAAACAAAAATGGGTAATAGTTAGACGAAAACACAACTGAAGAGTATATTGAGTGAAAAAGAACTTTATAGCTTAATTTATCCAGATTGTTTTTAGCTTTAAATGTTATGTGTGGTAATATTAAAAAACAATATTTTCATTTCTAGAATTTTATAAATTTTTTAAAATTTTCTTGTATAATTTTGATAACATCTTACATCAGATATCATCAAAAATAGTTTGTAGGTGGTAGGGTTCCAAAACATCTTTAATAAAAGCAGAAGTTACATAAATTCATGCTTATCTTCACTATTTATTTCTTAGTAACCAAACTTTGAGAACAATCTTTGTACAACCGTAACATCTACTACACTTTTTCCAACGTCTTCATAGATTTATAGTAGCCTCAGTTGCATAATGTTTTAGTTAATGATCGTCAAAATATAGTGACAAAAATGACTCCTACCTGCATCCATGATTTAGCAGAAGAAAATAAACCATTGATAAAATGAAAAATTATAAAAAAAGTGATGCTATCAAGTTATTATAACAACATATCTTTATGTCACTTGAAATGACATTTTTTCGATATTTTCAAATGTTACTAGAAAAAAAGATAGAACATATGCAACGACCTAATATTATTATCCTGCAATTTGATAATTTTTCTAGAGTGTGTTAATTTTCCAATATTTTTCCAGTCGTGACAAGACATTTTAAATTTTATAAGAAATCAGAAAAAACAATAAGCTTCGACTAGAAGAAGAGGAAATATTTCCTAATATGATAATAATTGATATTATATAACACTTAGAACTAGGAAAAAATTGAATGACTTACACTAATAGATTGTCTATCATTCGGTATATTCTTAAAATCTTTCTCTATCAAATCATAATTTACTACCATTATTAGAAAATGACCAAAGAGTATCAAGATTAGTGTAGCGAAAAAATACTATATTTAGTTGCATAAGAATGAAGAACAAGATTTTCACTTTAAAAAAAGACATTATATGGTGAATTTAATATTTTTTCTAATATTAGTCTCTATTTATCCATATTGACATTTCAAACAAAGTAACTGAAACTTTAATTTTGAAAAAAATGAAAACAAAAATATATCCAAAAAATTTGTTTGCATTACCATTTCTAAGCTTGTTATAGATTATTATTTTTATTCAATAAATCATTGTTATCAAAATGCCAAATGTTTTAAAAAAAGTTTCTAAATTATTAAATTATACATTGTATTAAATAAGAGGAATATTGTTAATGTTAAATTTCGTTGTCTCATTCACGTATTACTAATAACAAAAAAAATTCAAATGTTTGCTTATACTTTTTACTTCAAGTATTTTCTAATTTTATCAAAACAATGCATATTTTAAAAATTTCTTATATAATATGATAATGCTCTCTCCAACTTGTCTAATATTACTTTATTAATGTAAAATTCATGAAGAGTTTTGTTAAGATGTATAGATACTGTCAATTTAAATTTTTTTTTTATTTTTTAATCGTAAACTTTCTATGTTACCATGGTATTACCTTAAATATTCAAAAATAAACAATTTTAAAGTAGTCGTAAATATTTTTCACATTGTAAGTATAATTGATTGTAAATAATTACATTTGAAAGAGGAGAAAGTAATTAAATAAAAGATAAATTATTGAAATATGTTCAAATACAAACTACATTGTTTTATAATGTAAAAATTTTTTCATGCATAATGCATTGTTATCTTTAAAATAGTAGTTGTTATCACGATATACTTTTCTATTATCTTAGTACATCCATTCTAAAATTACAAAATAATCTTCTGAAACAAAATCATTTTATATATTTAATTTTCGAAACATTCTTTTTTTAAAACATTTGACAAATGTTATGTATTAATTTATTCATTTGTTTATATTTTTATATAAATATATAATTTAGGATTTTATTATATACATTACAACATGTTAATGAACGTTTTAAAATAATTTAAATTACTATTTCATTGCATTTTTTAGTTCTTAATCTGTTTCTACTCTCTTACGTTATATTATGGGTGAGTCTTCAAATGAGATAGAATTGAAAAGTATTGGAAGTAGTAATAGTAACGTACAACATGATATAGACGATAATAATTATAGGCATTCTAACTTTAGATCATTAACTAAACAGGTAATATTACAATTGTATATTTCTTAAACAAAATAGATAATATTATCAATTACAGTGGTAGTAGCAGTTGCAATATGTTGGACCGGGGGAACTCAATTCTCAAAATCAGCCTTGATTATTGATCCAAAACATTTCTATGCTCCTTATACAATGACGTGGTTTAATACAAATTTCATGATCTTATGTTATCCAGTATACCTGATATATATATTGATAACACACAACAAAGATATTGAATACTTAAAGAGTTGTCATAATGAAGCACTAAGAATATACCAAGTTTATACTAACAAACCAAAATTTATTCAATATCTTTTATTTACTGTAATGTTTCTCGGATTTTGGATAGGTGCCAATTATTGTTATTCAATGTCATTAGTTTATGTTCCTGCATCAATTACAACATCCATTTCGGCCGCCAATACAGCAATTGTCTTAGTCTTATCTTGGATAATATTAAAGGACAAATTTAACATTTATCAAATTATATCAATTGCATGTGCCGTTTCGGGTGTCGTGATTATCTCTTTAGATAAATCAACAACTTCTCAATCTTCGGTATGGAAACATTTTTTAGGAATATTATTAGCAATACTATCTGCAGCTTTCTCAGCAACCTACAAAGTTCTTTTTAAAAGAATAATAGGAAATGCAAATCTTGGACAAGTTTCTATGTTTATGACAGGATTAGGCTTTATGAATCTTGTTATAAATATTTTTCCATCTATTTTTTTGATTATTTATAACAAAGAGACAATAGAATTTGATTATGTTCCATGGTTTCCAATAACTGGAAGTTCATTGTTATCATTGCTTTTTAATTTTTTAATCAATTTTGGAATTGCATTATTACATCCTCTAGTTATAAGTATTGGGATGTTAATGGGTATCCCATTGAATATAATCATCGATATAATATTTAGACATCTAAAAGTTGAAAAAGATTTTTTAATAGGTGGTTTCTTAGTATTATTAAGTTTCGTACTTATAGTCTTTCCATTAGATATATTTATGAAAGATTACTTTAAGAAATGCAGAAATAGTATAAATAAAAAGGCCTGATATTAGAAACATTTCATTTATATCTTTATTTATAATGAATTATGTGTTAAATATATTTAAATTACAATTCTTTGTTATTTCTATGAAATTAATAATAATATTTAATGTTTTATTAATTAAATATAATGTTCTTGAAATGTACCAAACTTGTTTATTTTTTGTAAACTTTATTTTAAATTTCTTCCTCAACTGAAATACTTTCTGTTTCCTGACTTTTATTTTCATCTATACACTGATTTCCAAACCAGAAATCTTTTGTGGCAAAACAAATAATTGAAATCCAAATAAACATCACAAGCCATCCCATAAGACATATTTTAGCATCTTGACGTTGCCTATGAAGCTCCTCCAATGATGGAGTTATAAAATCCACAATCACAGTGGTATTGGTGAGGTTATATTGTGAATCTATATCTAAAAATTATAAAAAAGTGTTATATATATACAATTAAGGAATGTTAATAAAAATGTTAATAAAATTTTATTTAATAAAATAAAAAATATGTTTCCATGATAAAAAGATAATGAAAAATAGAAAATAATTATAGATAAGAAAACTACAAATTTAATAAATAAGAATAATGGCAAACCATGATAATTGCCACTTTTTAAAAATAATAACACAAATTATCTATATAAATATCCATCCTCAAATGTATCAAATTAGGGAAAACATAAAACAAATTACATCTAAGAATAATAAAGCAGTAAATAGTGATGATCTTAAACAAAAACTGAATATATAAGAAAAATAAGCTAGTAAGAAAATTTTTTTAAACATCTCTGGAGTATTTAAATTTCTATTAATGTAAAAACAAAACAGAAAGCTTTATTTTGGCATTACTTTCTAAGACTCTTGTCTTAGTATTTATACTTATAATAATTATTAATAGCCACGTTAATGTTATACATTTATAATGGTAAGATATTTTGAAATTAAAATTAAACATTATTAATATTTACGATTAAATTATATTTAGAAAGAAAAATTAAAATGTAAAAGAATATTTTGGGATATCTTTAAATACATTTGTTTTTTTGTATTAAAATTAGTTTTAAAAAAAGGATTCGTAATATAATTTATATATCTACAATCAAATTGATGCAAAAGAAACTAATAAAATTTATTTATACCGTTATATTAAAAACATATATTTTTATATATTCTATTTAAGATATTTATCACTTAAAAATAAACATTTTTACAATTTATTAAACTATAAAACAGATACATATGTAAAGTTTAAATTAAACTTTATTAAAAACTGAGATATGAGTACATTGTGAGAAAATATTCATATTGAATTTCATTTTTAAAGGACAACAAACATATTTATGGGTTAAAAAAAGTATCATTTTGATATTTAATCTTTAATAACAAAAATAACTTTTTTTAATTTACATTTATATTTTATTAGCTAGTAAAAGGTTTTACATTAGACTTATTACACAGTATTAGAAATATTCTTAAAAAATGTTATTTCTTATTATTGAATGACTTTAAAATTAAAGGTTTAAAAATACGTATATTCACAAATGTTTTTTTATGAAAAAAAAGATCGTATAATTTAAGTTATTTAACATATGTAATGCATTTTTGATTGTTCCTACTCTTTGTAATTATTTTTAAAATGTATCGTATTCTCAAAAAGAATAAAAAAATAAAAATTATGCTTCTCCTTATCTTAATTTTATTTTATTTTTAAATTTTTCTTTTAAATGTATTTAGTTTTTCCAGTAAGAGTACTCCGTCTATCAATTTTATTTTAATTTTATCTTCAGACATCATTTTAATTTTTCTTTTTATAAATATATTAATTTCCTTAATGTGTTCCTTTTTGTGAATGGAAATATTTTAATGTTATTATATTTCTTGTATTAAAAGTTTCATTTAAACAATTAAACGAGAAAAGATTTATAAAAACAATAACAAGATATAAAAGTTATGAGAATTAATAAATCCTTTATCGTTTCATTAACAAAAGACCTTGAAGGAGATGTTATCACAAACATTCTTATCTAGAAGTTCTATCTATATATATTAATAATTTGATGGATTGGACTTGAGAAGGCGGATGACCTAAATCTTAGGTAGTATATAAAGATCATCATATACCTAAACTGCACAATCTTCTGATTACTTTCCTTGCAAAATGGAAAATTTAGTTAAGAAGGATCCAGACCAACACAGGTATGTTTTCAGCTACAATTTTCTTATTGAATTTCCCTTTTATAGACGTATGCGTCAATATGCAATCTTTGCCGTTGCTATCTCAACTACTGCCGTAGCTGCAATCGTTTTGAGTGTACCAATCTTGTACTCATACCTTCAAGATGTTCAAAGTTTGATTACCGTTGAATCCGACTTCTGTAAGATGCAATCTCGTGATCTTATCTATGAGATGTACGCTATTCAAAGTCAAAAGGGAAGTAGATCAGGAAGACAAAAGAGACACTGGATGTTCGGACAATGGGTTCCAGATAATCAACAAGCTGGAGGTTATGGAAGCCCTGCTCCAAGCAGTGGTTATGAACCAGTTGTTGAAGCAGAACCAGCTCCAACATGTTGCCCATGTCTTCAAGGACCACCAGGACCACCAGGACCCCCAGGATGCGATGGTAATGATGGTATTGATGGACCACCAGGAAGAGATGGAAAGAATGGACGTGATGGAAGTATCACTCCAGCTGACGCTCCAAATGAGCCATGTATCATCTGTCCACCAGGACCACCAGGAATATCTGGAATCCAAGGAGCTAAAGGACCACAAGGACCACGTGGAGCCAATGGATTTCATGGAACTGATGGAAAGAGAGGAGAAATGGGTATGGCTGGACCACCAGGACCAATGGGATTACCAGGACCTGAAGGACCACAAGGGAAGAAAGGACCAGATGGACGTGTCATCGATATCGAAGGGCCACCAGGCCCACCAGGAGCTCCAGGACCACAAGGCCCAGCAGGACCAAAAGGACCAAGAGGTACCCCAGGAAGATCTATTCCAGGACCAAAAGGACCATGTGGTGATACTGGACGCCCAGGACGCGACGGTAAGAAGGGTAACCCAGGACCAAAAGGACCTATTGGATCCAAGGGACCAAATGGAGATTGTTTCCACTGTCCAACTCCACGTACCCCACCAGGTTATTAAATCTGATGATAACTTATTCAGTGCAATATGTTATAACTTCATTGTTAACAAACGTATTTATTTTATTTACAATTTCAATAAAAGGCTTCATTCACCAAGTTTTTTTACATATTTACACAATACCACAACATGACACATTTTAATTATTTTAAAAAAACATATAGAAAAACATTATTCTCTTTAAAGATTGCTTTTTGTTATCTTAAGACATCTAAACATCCAGTTTATCAATCATTTGAATTAGTATTTATTCTCAATAACACTTTTCATAAACGTATATGTTTTTTTTGTTTACAATAAACATTTCTAGTGCAAGAAAAATTTTTTTGCACACAAAAGTACTGCCTACATATAACGTTTTACCAATTTTTCAATACAATACTCTACGTAAATTTGTATAGAGAGCATATATATTTAAATTTTATAAAATATTGATGAAAATTTACGTGTATATCTAATAAATGCATATTTCTTTACTACATAAAAATATTATAAACATTTTTATTTTTTAGATTCCAAAATGAATTCAAGATCGTTGGTTTTTAATGAATTTCATTCATCTCCACAGAAATTATCCTTCAAGAACTGCGATGTTAGAAGTGGAAGATTTTCAATTGGTACAATGGATTCAATTAATTACGATAGAAAAACTAATAAAATATATACGTGTACAATAGATTATAATTACAAACCAGTTTACAAATGTACCCGTCCAAGTATTGAAGCACTCCTTGAAAATCCAGGAAAATATTCAAGAGAGGAAAAAAGCAATTTTTATTTGAATGATGATCTTGAAATAATGGAAGAAGAAGAAGATAAAGACACAAAAAATGATGATTCATGTTCTGCACAGTATACAAGCGATGGACCTGACTTTTTATTTGGCCCTTTGACTTCTCGTATTCCAAAGAAACGCAATATAATAACAACAGATGAAGATAGTTCTCCTAAGCGAATAGGTAGTAGTGTGAAATTTGACTTAAATGTTATGAAAAATGATGAAAAATTAAATGGACCACCATTACGTCAATTAAGAGATAGTGTAATTCTATCAAATTTGAATAGAAATCTATTCAAAGGTCTTAAAAATACAAATACACTCAATTATAATGAAATGAGTGATACTGATTTTGAAAAAAGCTGTTGGTTAGTAATTTTTGGATCTAGTTCAGAATCCGAGAATGTTGTATTGAAGCATATAACTGATAACATTGGTGAAATAAAAGCTATAGCTAGGAAAGATGGTATCAATTATTTCTATGCTAGAATGGCTAATCCATTTTTAGTGAGAAAAGCTTGTGATATGCGTGTATATTTTTATAGTGATAAAGAAATAATTGGCTTTACCAAACCATCATCATTTGACTTTCTGGATAATACAGATTATGTAATTCAAGACTTATCAAAATGTGATGATGAAGATAATACTAATGTCCCAAAGAAATCAATTATAAGAGTTGTCTCAATGAATACAAAATCTTTGTCACTTAGAGATGAAGTTCAATCAAAAGAAATTGGACTTCTTTCTAAATTATGGAGTTACGTTAACAAATAATTATTTTTTATTAAGTTATTTGAAAATAAATGCTAGCTTTAGGTCAAATAAAATTTAAATGTTATTAATTTGCTTAAGATTAATAATTATTTTAGAAACATAATGCCTTGTAAACAATGCATTGTTTTGATACGTTTATTCTGTTTAAAAATACACTTTCTGGAATTCAATAACTCTACAAGACGGTATTTCGTGCGTTTAAAAAATGATAAAAGTTTTGAGTTTTATACATTGCTTAACACCTCTTAGTAAATTTAGATAAATGAATAATATGTCTGTCTGTCGAATGAAGCAGAGTTTTATACTTTAAAGTGATTTACATGCTTCAAAAAGTTAATTTTAGAATATTAATTATTGTAATCCATATATTATTACTTCTTATATCAGTTAGATTAGGAAAAAGTTCTTTTTCTTTAGCAATTATTTTTCCGTAAAAGATCCTTTTTAACTAATATTTTGATTTTTTTAGTTATAAAACTCAGAGGAAAATAGATTATTAATTTTCTTTCCATATTTATACGCCATATATTAAAGTTGTTACTCTAGGAATGAGTTAAAAACACTCAATGACAAAATATTTTTCCAAGTAGAATAGTTTCGTAATAGAGAAAAGTGTATAACTAATTGACGATGATAATAAAAACATCAATTTCTCTACTAAATAAATATCTTGAAGCAATATGAATACATATTAAATTAACTTTTATCATAATATTTGAATGACCCAATATGTAAACTTTAACATGTTTTTGTTAAATTAGTTACTAAATAAATTTGAACACCTTTATTTATTGATTTTTCATCAAATTATTATTAAAAATAAAGTTCGTGAGTGTTGCGGCAAAATATCTTAAAATTAATTCGAAAACATTATTACGGAAAAGAATAAGTATAAGATATTCTTACAATAATTAAGTAATTTTATATAATTTTTAGTTTACATAAAACTTTTTGTCAACATATAAATAAATAATAAACTTTTATCGGTTGAATGGTATAATAAAGAGACTAAGTAATGTTTGATTCTTGATAAAGCCTATCTTTTTATGGCATTGCACAAGAATAGTTGTTATATGTCATTGTAAATTGAAACAATAAATTAATCATGTTATTTATTGCACTTGATTAAATATTGATAATAAGGGAAAAAAGTAATTAGAGATTCATGATGTGCTGAATGTTTTGTGTTATTTGTGAATAATTTATTTTTGATTTTTATTAAGCAGCAGCATATTTTCTACACAATCCAGCCCAACTAATAGATCTAAAAGTAATTATTATTTATCAATTATATTTTTTTTCTTATTGACTTACCTCTTTTTTCTACCCGTGCAAAGACTTCCAAAGAGATTTGGGAATCCTCCAAATGGATTCATTGGTTGTGGACAACAACAAGTACTAGAAGTTGATGGAGCAGGACATGGGCAGGTGTTTTGACATGAAGATTGTTGAGGTATAGCGAATCCTTGAGATCCACAGCCACTATTTCTGCATGTCGATGGAGCACCACATCCTCCACTGTTACACGATGATGAGGCACTACAACCACCACTTCTGCATGGTGATGGTACACCACAACCTCCTGATGAACATGGTGATGGAGCACCACAATTTCCTGATCCACAAGATGGTGTACATGGTTGCATATTTATTGGTGCACATATTCCACCTGCTCTAGAAAGCCAATTACCTTAAAATAATTGGTTAAGAAATACACAATACTTTAATTCTTACCTCCACAACATCCTGATTGAGAATACTGTTGTTGTTGTGGCAAACGTGGAGCAACTAAATAATTATTTCCCATTTGATTATTGTTATAACTTGGCGATGGTGGGATATTAGAGAATGATTGTTGTACTAAACCAATATGTTGTGGAATTTGTGGAGATGGACGGTAATTTCCATTGTATCCTTGATTACTTGCTTCGACATTTGTTCCAACACTTGGTCTGTAGTTTTCAACCGACGGTTGAGATGATCCTTGTTCTGATGTTATAATAGTTGATTTTTGTGACTCTTCCCCACCATATTGTGATGAGGGTGACTCAGGAACCTCATCATAATCACCGGCACGACCTTCACCTCTTGTTTGAATAGTTTCTGGTAACTCTTCAACTATTACTTCTCCTTTACCTGAATTATCCGTATGTGTTCCTGTTGTTATCTCTGAGATAATCTCTGCTGGTTGAACTGAGTGAGTAATCGTCTCCTCGGCATTTGGGATTCCTTGTGTCTCTGATGGTGTAACTTCTACACTTGTTGGATTTATTTTTGGTGTTATATTTTCATGTGTACCAATATCAACTTCAAATTCTTCCTTTCTATCATATTCTTCCTTACCTCCAGGAATAGTCTCACCTGGATGTGGCTCTGATGGCTGAATTTCACTAATAGCTTCAGGACCATTATTAGATTCTGATAAAGGTACAGTTGGGGATGATATACTGGAACCTGCGTATTTTGGTGATTCAGGTGGCGATACTTCAACATGATTAATTGGTTGAATAGGAAGTACATTTTCAAGTGGTGCTGGTGCATTATTTCCACTATATGATTCATCAGTTGATGTAATTTTTATTTGGCTTGTATCAATAATTGAACTTTTTGGAGCAGTATATGTTGGAGCTGGTGGGACATATATCTCTTTGGGAACCTCTGAATTACTTCCTTGTGTTTCCTCTTTTATTTGTTGAATCTCATTATGTCCCTCAAATTCATTACCTCCAGCTGCTGAAAAATTGATATTAATGATTGTCAAAAAAGTTATTTCTTGTCAAAACAAACCAATATGGTATGTTTTGAAAAATACCAAGATAGTATATTAGTATTGATTAATTTAAGATGTGCAAAAATGTTAATAATTATTTTATAGTGTAAATGCAATCTTATGAATAGTTTAGCTATATAAAATTTAAAAATAATGAATTGATATCCTTGTTACTATTATTAACAGATAAAAAATAAATTATTTCTATTATATAGTGTAAATATTATTAGTAAATACCCAAGAATCACACGTCACTCAAAGAACACACATATTAAAATGGAAAACAGCAAAAAAACGATTCATTATAAAAAAGAATCAATGTTTTACCATTAACTTGTAGTTCATTTAAATGATAGGATGATTGTGCTGGATGTAAGAGTGCACTCATATGTGACATAACATGTGATGGTACACGAGCTGCCATTGGAAGATCTTCTGTTAGATCTAATAATGAAAATTCCTTTTGTGAGGAAAAATAAGACGGTTGTGCAATATTTTGTGAGGATATTAAATTTTTATAATTATTTAAATTAATACCTTTTTTTGTGGTTGAAGCTATTGTAGATGTTGATTGAGATACATTTATATTATTTAAATTACTTTTAGCAGTAACTTCATTTGATTTTTCTGTAGATGGCACTGTAAGCAGAGGCGTATATATGTTTTGTTGTGTTGAGGAAGGAAGAATATTATTAGAATTATCAATGTTATTATATGTATTGACATTCATTTTATTATCTCCCTCAGAAATGTTTTCACTATTTCTTTCATAAGCATTTGCCTGTGATGTTGAAGATTGTGAAAGCGATGATTTTTCGGAAGATATTTTACTTGCACTAGTAATAATGTCTTCCGAAGTTTTATCAGTTACTTCATGAACACTATTTTCATAACCTGAGTAAGATGAAGTTTGTGCTGATGAAGGTAACTTATCTGTGGAAGAAGCAGGTGAAATATCACTAATATTATCAATTTCTGGACTATATTTATTACCCGGTCTAGTAGGAATACTTCCAACATGAACATTGTCTATTACTGGTCCTTCTGTTGTAGGAAATGAAACACTTCCAAATTCATTTGTATTCTCAGCAGAAACAGATGGAGATGGTCCGGAATAAGTTTCCTTGGCTGATACACTCTCAACAACAGTGTTTGTAATAGCAGTCTTTTGAATCTTCTCAATTGGTTGTATTTGTAATGTTGGAATCGTTGTTTTTGTTTTCTTGTAACTAACTACTGAATGATTATCTATTTTAGATGAACCTAAAACGTCAACATGAGATGTGATATCAATTCGCGGTGCAACAGTAGTTTTTATTTCAGCAGTAGCAGTCGAAGAATAATTTTTTGAAACTGGAGAAGCGTTTAAATTATCCTCTGAAAAAATATTAGATGAAAGCTTTACAAAATAGAAGTTAGCAGTAGTAGGTAAAGCATTATTATTCGATAAAGCAAAATGTAAATCTAAATTAGATGGAGCAGTTTTTTTTGACAAGGTGTTAGTTGATACATATTTAGGTAGATTTTCTCTTATATCATCAGTTTCACCTTTGTTGAAACTATCAACTAATTTATTTGGATTAATACTATTTGTAAAGGATTGTGATGATGCCGAAGCCTCAACCTTTACATTGTCAGTTTCATATCTTGAAGTAACATCAACATTTTTAGTCATTGTCTCATTTTCTTCTTTTTTTATTGTAACTGTAGTAGTATTTGTATTAATTATTTTATTTTCAATATTACTTGATAAAATACCAATACCTGTTGGTGTTTTATTCTCATTAATTTCGTTAGAAGTTGGAATAATACCTAACTGTGTTGTTGATATTTTGTTTATACTACCTTTTTTGTCAAATTCATTAGTATTCTTAAGTTTGTTGTTATTAGAAATTATTGATCCAGAGTATGAATCATCATTGTTAGAATTTATTAAATCAAGCACAGATGATTTTTCACTTGAAATATCATTTGAATTTGTTTCTATGTTTAGTGAATTAGTTTTAGAAAGCTGGGGGAATAAAGATGAGGGAGTATCTATAGGTGATGTATAATTTACTTCTTTATTTTGATTAACCATTAATACACCAATTGAAGGTATACCACTAGTTAAAGAATATAAATTACTCCATTCATGAGATGATGCACTTTGGGAAGGTTTCGATATGATGTTATTATATGTAGTTTGAGTTATTGAAGCTTTATAAGCAGAAACACTGGTAGGTAAATATGGCAAAGAAGCTGTCATAATATTTTTTTTATAATAATTTGATGGTAAAGCATTTAACTTAGGGGAAGAGTATGAAGCCGTGATATTACGAGATAACATACCAAGGTTTGAGGCAGCAGGAGTTTGGTCTATTGAAGTAGTAACTGGTTTTACTCCCGATGATGAAGGAATATTACTATTAGTTCCATCAATAGAGTTTTCTTTATCATCAGATGGTTTAATGTGATAGGAAACGGCAGAAGATGATGAAGCAAATGAACTCGTTTTAGTAATTTTTGCGTTAATTGAAGAAACTGAACCAATTGATTTGGATGTCGATACAGTTGCCGTTGATAAACTACCTGTAAATAATGTTTTTGTATTTTGAACTGTAGATGGTAAAGCGTTAGAGGTAAAAGCATTTTTTTCGGCATTTTGTGAGGCTAAATTTGGATTGGTTTGAGGAACATGATTGTCTGATGGTAAAGCCGTATTAATTTTAGCAATTTTTTCTCCTTGATTTGTTGCCTCAATTACTATTAAATTTGGTATAATATTTCGTGATTTAGATGACAAAGCAGTGCTGTAATCTGAAGAAGAAGGAGTTTCTATTTTAACATTAAAAGGCAAAGCTGATAACTCGCCAATATTAGCAATATTTGGCGTTGGTATGCTAAATGAAGCAGGTATTGAAGCAGTATTTAATATATTAGTAGCAGTTGATTTATTATTAGTTGTAGAAATATCTTCTTCTGTCTCAATTGGATAAGGTAGTTTCATTGAGAATTGAGAAGAATTAATTATAGCAATAGGTTTGTTTTTTGAAGAATCAGTTCTACTTTCAGATTCGATTCTTGTAAATTTAGAGGGGGAATTGGATAAATTCAAATTAGTATTTGTTGTTATAAATTTTTTTGTAAAGTTATTACCTTTACTTTTACTAAGTGGGGAATATAAATCTGATGAAGTTATATCTGCAGGAAGTAAATTATTTTTTTTAACTTCATTAACATGGGAATTATCATTATATCCTTCATTTGTGGAAGAAGAATCTGAATTAAATCGATCCGTTCCTAAACTAGAAGCATTTGCAGTACTTTCATAAGCATCAGTTTGACTTTCTGATTCTACTCTAGTAGGAAGACTAAGCAAACTTGGTGAAGTATTATTTACACTACTATAAGAACCTTCGACGACTTCAAAAACAACAGTTGGAATTTCAGATGTTGCCTTAGAGGGTAAAACAGAATGAATTGGTGAAGGTGAATTTTCTAAACTGGTAGCTGTGGCAATATTTCGAAAAACCTCTGTTTGACTTTCAGATTTATCCATTATAGGTAAAACAGAGAATTTAGAAATATGTGTATTAATAGAATTAGATGTAACTTTAGCATTTTTTGTTATATCAGTTAAGCTATTGGAATTCACTTTCGTGGAGATCATAGGTGTAACCGTTGATAGAAGCATATTTTTAAAAACAGATGGCTTACTTCTAGCGCCGATTTCATCTGATATAGTAGCTGAAATTTTAGAAGAAGCAGGTAAAGCATTTAAAGAATATAATGCGGATAATGATGTTATACCTTCTGAAGATGGATTGGTATTTTTATTATCTGTTCTACCGCCTAGTGAAATTGATGTTGTATTGGTAGTTAAGGGCCCAAATAATGAAGGCAATTCATTCTCTCTAGGTGTTTGTGATTGTTCTAATGTCTTAGTATCAATATCATTTCCTGATTCAGAATTTGATGAAGCAGATGAGCTTGTAGAAACACTAGAGAAGGATGAACTAGATGAAGCACCGGAAGCAGACAAGCTTGATGATGCACCTGCACTTGGTGAAGAACTTGAGACAGAAGTTTTAATATAAGAGATTGAAGCAATAGACGGGATATCAGTATTCTCTTTAATATTAACAGCCCCAGTTTCTAGTAGAAACTGGTAACTGAGATTTAGACTCGTCAACATTATTCAAAGGCGAAGAACCTAAAGAACCTGATATTGATGATGGTGAAACTACTATACTACCACCATTAGAAGATGATATTGCAGTTATTTGAGATGGCGATGTTTCAGGTTTCGATGTTTCTTCATTACCTGAATATGACGATCCTGAAGAAGCGGATGCAGAGGCAGATGATGAAGCAGTAGATGTTTGTTTATTTTCACTTAAAATACCTGTATTAGTTGTCGAGATGATTTTCTTAGTTTGTGATGGTTGACCATTTCTATTATTTATATTATTGGATGATTTAATGTTACTATTCTCGTTAATTTGATATCCGTTACCACTGAGGTCTGTTCCAGTAGTGACTGTAAAAGAATAAAATGTTAATGGATAAAGAAAAAAATTAGAAATTAAAGATAAATAAAAAACCTGTTATGGATATTTTTGTTTTAAATAAATTAATGTCAATAATTTGAAAATGATTTTGTCTTTAAAATATTTAGACTAAATTTTTTCTAAATGACTTACTAATTTTTCTTAAATATGACGATGAAGAATTCGGTCTACCTATATTGGTATTAGAAGTTTGAGATGATCCTGATGAAATATAGACTGTATTTGATGTATGAGTTTCTGTATGACTTGATGTGTGGGTTTCTGTATGAGTTGATGTATGAGAAGAAGTAGCTGATGCTGAAGCACTGGCCGATGCACTGGCCGATGCACTAGCTGAAGCACTCGCAGATGCACTTGAAGATGAATGAAATGGTTTAGCTTGTTGTCCTTCAGATGTTACATATTTATTTCTTTTTTTGATGAAGTATCTTTATGTGATGAGTAAGAAGTTTCTCTACTATCATTTTCAGGGACTGGTACATTACAATCAACAGGGAATTTTGTTCTTATTTTACCTCCTTTAATTAAATCTTCATCGCTCTCTTCTGAGGAGGATGAATCTTTTTTCGTTTTCAGATCCATTTTGAGATGTTTCTTCTTTTGGTTTTGGGACATATCCACCCTCTAAACTTCCAGCGTAAAATTTATCGAGAGTATCTTTATCTTGACCTAAATTTCTTAAAGTAAATTTTATAAAATTTGGAGGATATCCATTATAAGTAGAAGTAGTATCGGAAGTTGACTGAGGTTCTCCAGCAATAACTTGAGACCCTCCATTATTTACAACACTGTTTTCTAATTTTTCTGTATTATTTCTTTCTGGAACGTAAAGTTCTGGTGGTGGCATATATTTATTTTGTGTTGGTGGTAATGTTGGTGAATAAATAAATCCTTTTGTTTTTGATGAAGGTGAATTATTATCAATACCAAATTGTGTATTTACGGCATTTCCTGGTTGTTCATCATAACTACCATTAATAGAAACTAATATACATGCCAAAATGAATCCTTTCAGCATATTTAACTTTTTATGCATGTTGAAAACTAATAATATAATACCGAAATATTACAATATATATTTATATGACTAACTATAAATTTAATCTAGAATAAGGAAAGTATTATTGGAAATAAAGGTTAATTAGATATTTAGAAAAATATAAAACTCTTTAAACGATTACCATAAAAAGTGAAAGTATTTCGTATAATCCTATTATTTGATGCAATAATTTTAAATAAATTGAAATCATAAAAATTAGAGGCGGTAAAATTAAATATTGTTATTGCATTATTGTCAAAACATAGATCGACAAAAATATTTTAAGAATATAAAGAAATGACGAAATGATTATGTAGTCTTGATGAATTAGAGAAATTAAAATATTTTATTATGAAAATGGATAGATTAAAAGTAAATGTTAACAAAATATGTTTATTTATAAATGTATGTAGTAGATAAATGACAATAGTGAAAGCATCTGATCAGTATTAACAAGATAAATTTGATTATGATTTTTTTTGTTTTAGTTTCAGGGCATTTTAGAACATTACATATTGGAAAATGAGAATCAGTAATATATTATATGATAATGGTACTAGTTCCATGTTACATCAAAAAAACATTATTATTATTTTTATCAGATATCGAAAGTAATCAAGTTTAATGAGATCTGATAGAAAGCTTAAATAAATAGTAAAGAATATTGATATAATATATCCTTAAAAAAATATTTTTAAAAAGGAAAAGCATAGATTAAACAACTTTCCTATTAATGTTAAAGGAAATCGCTAACTTTTAATATATCCAGAAATTTTAGGAGGCGGAATGAATTTACTACTAAAATAGGCTTTCTTCTTTTTAATTTTAAGAAAATGTATAGTAATTTATATGAGAATAAAATGAATGAGCTCAATACTAGCTTTTTCAATATTAATCCTTAGTGAGCAAGTTTATTGGTAAGCTTATCTCCACCTTTATTTCTATATAGCCTTGATTTATCAGACAAACAAGAGAAATTGTTAAGAAAGAACTTAAAGAAGGGATGTATATAAATAGTAAAATATATTGTTTGAAGTACAAGTAAAAGTAAATCCGGATATATAATAATTTAACAAAATTTTACAGTTATATAATTAATGAATAAGAATAGGCTTTGTTTTAACATATTTAATAAAGGATGATGTAGGTATAGAATACAATATTGATAGAAAAAATTTTTCCATATGGATAAAATTCTTAAAAACTGGTTTAATGTTAACTTATCTTGTTACAAATTCATCTTACCGGCAACAAATTTATATAGGATATAATTGAATAAACACACATATATAGAAACTTAAAAGTGAAAGTATGTGAAACTAGACTAGGAATCTTAAATAATAATATATATATGAGATAAAATTCTTTTTCAATATGATACTTTAGTATGATTATTCTTCGATCAAAATATGCCGATGGTCACCGGTAATATCCTCGTGTCATGGTATATATGTTACAATTCTAAATTATTTGTTGTTACATTACAAATTTGAGTAAACAATCAAAATAATTTTATGGATTTTTATAAAAAGAAATTAAGAATTTAAGATACCGGTATATGTGAAAGTTATATAATAAAATATTTAGGTAATTTTTATGATCCATTTCATAATATTTGATTTCATTCTACTTAACTTTAATAAAATGAAAGATGAATTATATAAAAATTTTAGATAGAATCATTATTTATAACAAAAGCTTAATTGAATTATGTAAAATTTTTTAGTTAATGTAAAATAATTTATTAGTGGAATAAAATTATAATAATAAAAAAATTTAAAAATTAATATCGTATTTAAAAAAAAAACACATAAATTGTTTATAAAAGAATTTTTTTATTTAAATGAATTTCAAATATATTCAAATATGGGAACATTAGATTATATCTAAAAAATACATATATTTTTCTTTTCTAAATAGAGATAAGTATTTCTTAATATTGATGATTAAAAATCATTTAAAAATAATATTTTTGTGACATAAAATGCTCATCTTTGAATGAATAAATTAACCTATGGAATTTTTTAGTTTTTTTAATCTACTTAAAAAGTAAATCTATTTAATATTTTTTGTGTACCTTTTACTATTGTGCTTTTATAAATACACTTGACTGGAATTTTCTCATATTCCTCATGGATAGTGTTAATTAAATTTCAATAACTACTTCACTACTGAACGATGACATTTTTTTCAGTTAATACCTATTTAATTTCTTTCAAAAATCAACTTTATTGCGGATGGCAGGAAAAAAGACGATTGATGTTATCTTTTTTCTTTGATTTTGACAGAATAGTGTTTAATGAACCTCTTACAGGGGTGCATCTGTGTAATTTATTTTGATTAATAATATTACAAGTATTGATAATTTTACTTTTAAATTCCTTAATTTTACCATCGGATAAATATATTTTCGTAATTATTTTGAGCATAAAGTATCTTTTATTTTAAAAAAATTATATATTTTTCAAAATTTTGTTAACATGTTATACAAAGCCATAAAAGATGGAACAATTAATTTTTACCCATCATTAAAAAGGCAATCTAAAGCATTTAAACAAATAAGTTGGTGAATTTTTATGAATGTATTTATTGCTCTTTACTTCCAAATATAAATACACAAAAGTTACAAAATTATATGTTTATTTATCAAAGGATATATCATCATATAAGATCTTTATATCCAGTGTTTATAAATTACAATTACATTAAATTGTGAAACTTTATATTATTTTCTAGAATAAGAAGAATTAACGACAACTTTTAATTAAATTTTTTTAAAAATATCTTCAAGTGTAATTATAGTAAATTATTATAAATATATTTTATTTATTGTTTCTTTTTATTAACTTAAATTATTATTACTCCTTAAAGGTACATTGTCTTACTTTTTTTAACAAGGAAGATATTTTTAAAAAAAATAGATAATTATGACAAATATCCTTGGTTAATAATACATGTTTTGACTATTAAATATCTCCTCTTGGTAAAAACGTTTTTTAGATATAACAATTTGATTAAAAAAGATCTGAAAAGGGATAAATAAAAAATGTCAATTATAAAAGAAGGTAAATTTTGTTGAAACATTTTTAATGAAGATGATATCAATATTAACTTAATTATTTTAAAAAAAGATACACATATATAAATTAATTAATCAAGGCTTTAAATGTTGATTTCAATATAATTTTACTTTCACTTAATTGATAATATACAACAAAAAAATCTTTTTCATTTACTTTATTATGAATGTTAGTACATTGTAATTAAATTGTCAAAAACAATAATTAATATCAAATAAAAGATAATTTCCTATAAATACAATTATTATATCCAATTATGTGTAGTTTATTAGAATTATGTGTTATACTAAAATTTCTCTTTTAAAATACCTGTGAAAAAAAACTTTAAAATATATAACAATTATTAAAAAATATTACAAAACATATTATTTTGATTTCATAAAGAATGTCAATAGTAGACTTCGTCTTAATTTATGTACTTTTCATTGTCCATACAAGTAATAATCTTTTTTCCTTAACTAGGTATAATAAAAAATATGCAACAATAGTTAACTTGTTTTCATTTAATTCTATTTTCTTTGATAGTTGACTTCTATCTGATCACAATATTAACATTCTTTAATGATACAAGATTTATATAATTTTCTATTCCTCAGTTAAATTTGTTAAAACAATTAGACAGCAATATCTAGCTCATAAAATATATTTTAGTAGTTTTAACTTTTCAAACTTTTGTTTCTACTGCTAAACTACATTTTCTATAAATGAATATGTTCTAATGATAGTGAATTTGTTATTTGAATGTACCCTTTACAATATTATAAAATATTTAAAGAAGAATTATGTTATACATTTTATTCACCATTATTGTTAATCATAAAATAAACTAAAAGGATATTATTGATTTTAAATATCTTATATTTATATTATTATCACAATTAAGCAAGTTCCATAAAATAAATATTATTTTTTCCACTTTAATAACTTTAATAATTATAATTATTTTGCTTCCAAAGCTATAAACATATCCTAAGGGTTTTTTCACAAAAACCTCCTGATTTTCTTCAATTAAAGTTTATAAATATATACGATTAAAATTATAATGTTTATTGATAATTACTATATAGTAATGAGAAGTTTGAAAAAACTTTCTTGTAAGTTTTAAAATTTAATAATTTTTCACATAAAACTTTTATGAAAAGTTTGATAAACATGAAAAAAAGTGATATTAAAAAAAAGTAAACATTTTATACTAATTAATTATTACCCACTATTCAACAAATGAAAGAAGTTTTAAATTTAAAGTACAAATTAAGTTATGGAACAATTAGTTCACATATTGATTAAAAAAATTACATTTAAATAACCGAAAATAATTCCAAGCAGATTTACATTTGATATTATGTTAATAATTAAATGTAAAAAATCTTAATCTTTTATTATTTAAAATTTATCTGGATTCTTGTTTTAGTTAAATAATAACTTAAACGAAACTAAGTTTTTTTCGCAAATTGTAGTTGAATTTTCTGTGTTACCTTTATTTCAAAAAGCATTTATAACATACAAATGTTTATTTAGTGTTTTTTTGAATGAAAACAATTTTAAAAAAAAATAAGAGCACTTTAATCATTTTAAGCCATGTTATTACTTAAAAAATTGTCGATCTATACCGTATGGATAAATTTCAAGCAACTTGTTTTATTAATAAAATAAATATAACAGTAAAGGATCTAATAAAAATTATCTATTTAGACATTTTATTACATAATTTCTTTTTTATATTTACCTTTATGAAATTATTATTAAACGTGCATAAAAAGGAAATTTAATTTTTAATAATATAAATTACTACTTAACAAAGTAAATGTTACCATTTTATTAAATATTTCACATAACAAATATCACGACATATAAACTATTTATCTTTGCACTTTCAATGATCTGACCACTACTGTAAAAGTTCAATCACCTAAAATAGTTTTGATATAAATAAAAATATTTATTATTAAATTTGGTAACAAAATTAATTTGATAAATAATAAATTATTCATTTAACCTGGAACGGGAGATGTAAAAAATTTCAGAAAAGAAAATATTTACATATTATCCACTTTTATTTCATGAAATCAATTCCATAAATTAGTATATAAATGTATGTGTTCTAAATAATCTTGTTAACAAAACAATGCAAATATAAAATCATCTTAAGTTTCAATCTACATCTAAGACATTAACAATAAAAGGAATTATATAATCTTATGAGATAACAATTTACTTACGCGAAGATAATTTTATAATTTGTTAATTAATGAAGATGTTTAGAGGATATTTTATATATTGGATACAAAAACTAAATTTTTTCAATAGATCAGTAGTATTTTTTTAGTATATGTATAACACAATAATGTGAGAAAGCAATTTCATTTTTGGTCTTCTTAAGGATTTGATTTCTTTCTCCTGTAGAAAGACATTTTGAAATTAAACAATTAGGTCGTTCATAACTTTTTCATTTAATCCTGACAATGATCTTTAAGGGAGAATAGAATTTTTTTTGTATAAATTATGTTCATTAATTTGTCTGGATATAATGACTAATCACATACTGTTTTATAAAACACCTTTACTACGTCAAAGCTGCTTAAGTTTTAATTGATTCAATTCAAACAATAAAATAATTGAATAAGAAAATGAATTTTTACAAAACAATAATATATTTTAATGATAATAAATATATAAAAACTTTAAATATTGTTACGAAACAAAAAAACGACATCCAGTTATCATGAGATATGCCAACGCTCAAAAAGATATCAAATAAACATTTCAAATCAATGTAACTGTTATTTGGAGCCAAAGAAGAAATAAGACGATTACTGAATAATTTATTTAATGACATTTGAAACATATAAAACTAATCAGTTATCCATTATCCATCTACATCTACATCCATGAGTTTCATCAAGGACAGCAGTAATATTTTTACTAAGAAAATAGCACATACCATAAGAAATAATATATCAAAATTTGGTTTTCAAAGAATTATTAATTTAATTCAATATCCTTTTTTAACTTTTCCTTTTTATCTCAGCATGGAAGATATATGAATAATTATTACTTTTCTTTAAAGCTTTTCTATATTACCATTAAAACCTCCTAATATGTAATAAAAAACTAATACTAATTTTTCTTATTTAAATAATAAGTTTACTTAAATAAAATATCTTTTATTGTTTAAAAAAAAGATAATAAAAAGGAGAGTTGCCTTTTCTTTTTACCTCATTTCTTTTATTCCTCAAATAGTTTATTTTACATACCTCTATATTTTTAAAATTCATCATTCATTTATAAAATCCCACTTATAACTTGAAAGTTTCAATAAATAAATTTGTCATCCCTTAAATAGTACTTGATAATGTTTGATATATACAGTGGTTTAAATAATAAACTATTTCTAATATTATAAGTATATTCATCATCCTTTTTGTATATATTATTAAAGGAGCTAAATATTATTATTTGTTTATGTTACATTCTCTTTAATTATATCTATTTCGTTTTTATTTTCCTTTCAATTTATGTTCATTTACAGTGTTATATCTCCTTATTTAAAAAATTATTTTAGATGTTTGTGCTTTCAAGAAAATTAATTTTTTTTCGATACGTAATATTTTGGATTTTATTTATTCCATTTATTAAATGTCTAAAGAAGACTGATCCCATTACAAAATTCTTATATTCTAACGAACAAATTTGTGGTGATCTTTTTGATGATCCTGGGTGGCTTCCAGCTCAGTTTAATTGTCGAATTAAATGCAATAAGCTTGAGGAAGTATGTATGGCAGGAGTTAATGTTAATGATAAAATTTTCACTTGCCGTAAATGTTTGTTTTTTTATCTTTTCTTATCATTAATGTATTATAATTTCAGTAACACTTATATGTTCTAAACAATTGAAATCATATTTAATGGCAAATGGCCATCCATTAGATGAATTTAAAATTAATGAACCGCAAGGTCCACCAATAACAAAAAAATTTAATGACTATCTTTTAAATACTTATAAATCACCACCTGCATTGGAGCCTCATCCACCATCTATGGCTCCGACTGATCAAATAGACAAAAGTATAAATTCGTTATCAAGAAGTAATCAAGAATTTATTGTTGATATCCCATCCTCAACAACACCATATATAGATCAAGCGAAAAAATACGAAGAGGATGTTACATCACAGGTAGATGAACCATTTATTGCTCAAAACAATGTTTATGATTATCAATTTGTTAAACCAACTCCTTCACCATACTATCGTCCTGAAGTTGTATCAACAATAGTAAATTACCCTACAAAACCAACACTTACGCCACCTTCATCACCAATACAAATATCAAATGAAGTTATTGATAATTATGGAATCCCTAATCAACCATCAATGCCTTCAATAAATGTTGAACCTCAGATGCCTTCAATAAATGTGGAACCACAGATGCCATCAGTGAATTTGGTACCACAGATTCCATCCATAAATGTAGAGCCTCTGATGCCTTCATTCAATCTACAGCCTCAAATATCTTCATTTAATACACAACCACAAATACCATCATATGACACACAAACAGGAGCACCATCTCTCAATGTCCAGCCAGAGATGCCTTCAATAAATGTCCAACCACAAAAACCAACAATAAATGTAAAACCCCAAATACCCCTATTAAATATTCAACAACAAATGCCTTCAATAAAAGTAGACCCATCTCCCTTATATATTCCATCACCAATAAATTATAATCAGAAACAAGAACCAATCCCATTTCACATTCCAACACCCGTCTTTACATATAATTTACACAATCAAGATAACCAACCTCCTAGTTTTGGACCAATTCAACAATCATCGCTATATTCTAAGATAACTAATTATAAAACAAAGCAACGTCCTCAACATGTACCAACATCGTTGTCAAAATATGGATATTATAATGACGGTTATAGTTATAAAAAAAATACATGGAAACAAGCAAATAAAAAATTTAAGAAGAAAGTTTTATATAGTGATTCAGGTTAGTTAATATTTTTATATAATTTATATTATCAAAAAATTATAGGATTCTTTAATGGATTACGTGATTTATCCAAAAAATGTTGTACATGGGCATTGAATGGAATGTGTGATGGATATTGGCAACGTATTCGTTTAATCTGCCCAAAATCTTGTGGTACTGTTGTCTGTTCAACAGAAGATGGAAAGACTGGTTGTAATAGAGCGATTGATGTTAATGTATATGACTGTGAGAGGCAAAATGAATATTATTTAGGAGTACAAAGTGATACTTTAAATGGTGAATTGTCAAGACCACTTTATAATCATTTGAATAATTATGAATCAACTTCTATGGGATATCAAAGAAATGCATATGATAATGAAAATATTAATCTTTATTCAGGTAATGCTTATTCAATTGAAAATGAAATGATTGATTGGAAAAAGGTGTTCAGAGCTAAAAGAGCATAGTATTTTTTTTATAAACTTATAGAAAAAATGAGGAAAAAATTGCAAATTTAAAAATTTATTGTGTTAATATTTAAAAATAACTTTTTTAAAATGGGGTAATATAAGATGCATTATGTAAAAATGTTTTACAAATTTTTAAATAAATAAAGTTATTTCAAGTATCAATATTTCAATTTATATAACATTCATAATTTCTTATTGAAATATTTAAACGCTTTTTATTTATTTTTAAATTTTATTAAATACAAAGAAAATAAACTTAATTTTGACATATTTGGAAATTATAGATTAATTTTGGTAGTTTTTGTTATTAGTAAAGATATAACTATTGCGAATGATGTGTTGATCATTAACCTTTAAATTTTTAAGAAATTTTATCTATGATAAAAAGAAACAATAAGAAGAAATTTGTATCTCTCATAACTCTTTCAAAATTTCAACAATTTTTATGAGTTAATAGCTCAAAGATGTGTTGTTTTATAATTTAGTTGGAAAAATAGGTCATAAAATATTTGGGCCATAATTGCACATGTTATCTTTAAAAAACCTTTTTTTGGCTTTTTTTAGTATAGGTTTGATCAGGAAAAAAACGATTTTTAAAAAAAATGAGACAGAATGCTTTATATATTATTTGAAAGTTCTAACTCCAGGATAGTGTGGAAAAACAATACTACGGAAATGTAAAAAAAATTTGGCCGAGTTAAGTTTCAAGGAATGGTGACCAATTAGAAAAAAAAATTTAAATGTTAAATAGATACAACTCTATAATAACTTGATGAAAACAAATAAAATAATCTTTTTTATATAGGTCTAAATCTAACTCAAAAAATAATAGTCTAACGGAGTTAATAGCTTAACAAAAAGATAAGTTATGTAAATTTGAATGTCAACATTTTCGCGTTTTTCCATTTTTTTCGTAAAAATTAATTTTGTTCCAGACATAACTCTTTCCACTTAATCTTTTTTATGATTAAATAGTCATAAGATCAATTTCTTTTAATCTAAGGGAAAAATGTGTCTTAAAACTATTGATCCACAATAGGCAATGTTATTTCTTACAAATATTACTTCTTTGATCACTTTTATGTAAAGTTTTGTCTTTCGTATAACGTTTGTAAAAGTGAACGGAATATTATGGCTTATAACTCATTTAAGAGGTACGATTACAGAATAGTGGGGGAAACATAACAATATCAAGATTAATAAATAAATGGTTTAGTTATGAGTCTATAGGTGATGACTAATTTTTTGATAAAAATTAGAAAGTTAAATAGCTATTACTTTATGAAAACTTGGTAAAATTAAGTAGATATGGCATTTTTATATAGAAAAAAATCTTACTTAAAATATGAAAATATAAAGAAGTTTGTAGCCTAAAAAGGAAAGAAATTAGTTTAAATGTTAATTTATTTGCTTTTTTCATCTACATGCTTGTAAAATTAACGTAAATATGTAATCAATAGAAGAATGATATTAAATTATATATTACAATTTCATAAATATTTTAGAAAGTTACTTAAATAGTTATTTTGAATAATTCAAATATTCAACTTTATTTACTTTTTTGATATAAATAGAATTTTTTTGTTGGATAAATTTGTTATGTAAATAAATTGTTTCAACAAATGTAAACGTTATAAAATGATTCTCAAACTCAGGAATATTTCATATATTAATGTTATAACAATTCATTTTGGGTAATTTTATTTCTTAAGAAATATTTAATTTGATGGAACAATTTTTTTATACTCATACATTGGTTAATCATTTGATATAAATATGCTCTTATAACAAATATGGTTTGCGGAATAGCTCTGATCTGCCTTAAGTATGTCTAAGACTGGTGTAATAAGATTTTTGAAATCGTCTTTAATAACATTTTTATTAAAATAATAGCGAAAAATAGTTTTTCGATTGTTGAATTTTAGTTTAACTACAATTTTTAATTCTGCCAAAATTTTAAATATTTGATAAAGATAAAGCATATTTTTATTTGAATAACTATAATACGTGGATATATTTCTGTATTTTCAGGAAATTATATTTATATATTATGTCTAATATTAATAAAATTATATTTTTGAATATTTTAGCAAACTAATAATATTTATATGTTTACTAATAAGTCAGATTGAGTTTGTTCAAAAAAATGAAAAAACAATAACTAAAAGTTTGTCCTGAAAATGTTTTATGAGTTTAAGAATAATGAATCAAATTCTCAAAGTTATTAAAAATTTGATAATTATATCATTTTTACGTGAAAAAATTTGTTTAGTTCATTAAAAATTATAATTTTTAACGACAAAATCAAGCCAAATTTATAAAACATTTTAGTATTTATTTTTACACATGTAGTCCTTAGAAAATACTTGAAAGGTAAATTGAATGAATAACAATTCCAGAACATATATTGATATAGAAATCAAAAAATTCTCATTGTGATTTTTAATCAAGATTCATTAAAATAGCCTTGCATTATGAAGCTATTTCTACTTTTTTTATTAACATTAGTTTCACTGTTCCAATGTGCAAATAATAATAAAAATAAGGATAAGCTAGTAAAAACACCATTCGGCAGAATTTTAGGAAAAAAACTTGTAAGTTAATTGTTTATTTTAACCTAATTGTTTAGACTATCAAAAAAGAAGTATCGGAATTTTTATGAATGCCTTATAGATATCCTTCAAATAGTGCATATAAATTTGAAAAACCATTTTTTTAAAGCGACCTGTATAGACTAATACTTTCAATGCCACTCATAAAGTAAGAGCGTGCCCTCAAATTCTACGATACCTTGATTTTAAAGATTACGATAACTTATTTCCAGAAAAGGGCACAAACGAATGTTGTCTTAAACTTTATATGTGGGTTCCAAAAGGAAAGAAATTACCAGTTTTAGTCATATTACATGATTTTGTTTCTATAAGAACAGCTTCTGTTGATAGATACTATGGAGCTTACCTTGCACAAAAAGCGAAATCATTTGATATTACTTCTAACTTCAGGCTTAATTTTTTTGGGTTTGCATACTTGGGATGTGGAAAACAAAACTCTGGAAATATGGGGTTTTTAGATCAGCAAATGGATTTTCATAGCCATTGAATTCTTTGGCGGCAATAAAAATGCTATTATGCTAATTAAATTTGACTCTGGAGGATCTTCTGTCTTGCCTTACTTATTTTCAGATGCAAGTTATGGTTTATTTCACAGAGCTATTTTATTTTCTTGAACAATTACAAATCTATTTAATACTGTGAGACTTTAATTTGCAAAAAGAAACACTCATTCGGTAGCTGAGAGATTAAATTGTGTAAGTGACGAAAGGCAGATTTTAACATGCCTACAAAAAACATCTACAATAAAAATATTACTTGCAGCCGAACAAGTAATGAATCCATATAATATAGTAACATTTTATAAGTTTTTACTTGTAACCTTTGATAATCTTCTTTTTCAAAGGAAGTTTATCAGAAAAAATAAGAAGAAATTAATACAATAAAAATGTTGATTTAATGTTTGGAATAACTTCTGATGAGACTTCATTGTTAATGGCAACTGTATTTAGAAATTCAAGCCTTTGTAATTGTCAGTTTCATCCTTCTCTACAACTTCTTTTAAAAGAAATTCATGTACTATGAATGTCAAAAATTCCAGAAATGTTGTTAAACTAGCTTGTTCTATATTTCAACTAAATCTCAAAGAAGCAGAAGATTTATTTTATTTATATAAAATACTTCTTAGATTAACTTTTACACAAAAGAGTATAAAACTTTTATCAAATGTAATGCTTAATTTTGAAATATGCAAATTTGCTGTAAAATATTCTATGGATTCATCAAGTAATGTATATTTCTATGAAAACAATAAAAGATCCTTCCATATTAAGTATCCTTCATAGACAAGTGTGATGCAAGGAGATGAAATTATGGATATTTTTGCTTCTCCATTCAGACATTCAAGAAGATATAACAAAAAAGTTTTAAAAATTGAACAAAAATACTCTGAAACATTGATTTCGCTTATTAAGGAATTTTCAAAATCTGGAGATCCAACAAAAAGATGGGGAAAATTTAAGGATCAAAATACAAAAGCACTTGTTTTAAATGGTAAACTAGATCTTAAAAATCATTGAAAAATAAACATGTATTACCACTAAATCTTAAAATTAATTGTATTATTATTAGTGCTAAAAGATGGCTACAAAATAAAGTTATTGTTACTACTATTACACAATCTACAACAACCACGAAGAAAAAGGGTGTTTTCGATAAAATA
Source organism: Strongyloides venezuelensis (assembly GCA_963280985.1). Taxonomy (NCBI): domain Eukaryota; kingdom Metazoa; phylum Nematoda; class Chromadorea; order Rhabditida; family Strongyloididae; genus Strongyloides; species Strongyloides venezuelensis. The sequence goes on along the minus strand of CAUJLX010000001.1, from coordinate 4,727,886 downwards.
AAAGGTTGGTTTAAAAAACATTTTTTATTAATTAATCAATTTTATAAAATTTAGTTGAATGAAAAGTATATATAAAAAAAGTGTTTCCCATTAGTATATTTTATTTTGTAGTTTTATTTTATTATTCTGCTATTCCAAAGCAAATTAAAGTTATAGTTTTGACCTATTACGAATCTTCTAAAATATATATCAATAAAATGAATATATTATAATTTCTATATCGATATTGGTTCTTTAAAAAAATAATCTTTGGTCAATAAACTTCAATATAATACATAAATTTAATAGAAAAATATAATAATACAATATAAATCACAGGATATTCGATATAAAGCAACTATTTTTAATTTTGTTATTAAAATATTATCAAAAATTACTAGGACTCAAAAATTTGACAAATAATAAATAAAAAATTTTGTGAAGCTAAAGTGCAAAGAAAAAAAAGAAAATTTTATAAGATAAACATAAAGTACAATTCCTCCTGGTTATTTTGGTGTTGTAAAAGAAATGAAAATAATTATCATATTTGATATTGTTTTAATTAATCTCCAGAAAGTTGGATAAAATAAAGAGGCTAATGGAAATAAATTCGGTTTGATATCCCTCAAAAGAAAAGATTTTGAAATGAAACATATTTTTATTAAGTTGAAGACAATAATTTTGTACTCTGCTATATAGATTATATTTTCATTGTTGACAAAAATGATACCAAAATAAAAATTTTGATTTATAAATACCAGGTAATTATCTATTTTAAGATAACACTGTAATAATTTTTGAAAATAGTCGTAAAATTTAAAATTAATTAAGCTTTTAGAATTTAAAACTTTTCAGCAAATTAGTAATCTTATTTTTATTAAAACATTTAGTATCACTTCATCGTTGATAACTTAATAAAAGATTATTGATTATATTTAAAAGAAACGTGAAATTTTAAAAATCAATATCACTAAAATGACATATTTCCAGTCATACGAATTAACTTATTTTTTTTCCTTTAATTACAATCAACATCTTTAAAAACATGATAATCCATATTGAAGAATCTTCCAAGTAGAAGAGTGAAGTAAGACTTCATAATGGAAAGCATTTTGCGAATGTCGTGAGTAATCCATCTTCCGTCACATGTAACAATTCTATCGAAAGATAGTCCATTATTATTAGTATGAGTTATTATTTGTTTAACTCATATATTTTTCTCTTTTCATCTAAGCTGAGTTAAAAAACTACCTCTTTATTAAGACGTTTATATCAAACAGGGGATTTTTTTGCTAATGCTATGAAGGCAGTGGTGCATAGAAGGTATGTCCAGACCAAGAAGAATATATAAAAGATTGACCAGAAGTAAACAAACACAATTGAAGGATGGAAGAACGAAGAAGAACAAGTGTATAATAATATATATCTAATTGTAATTACTAATGTTAATAAAATAATAAATAGTTAATGTATATATTCGATTTTGTTATACCTTCGGGAAACTATCTATTTGAGATGTCCAAACAAGAGATAACCCACAAACTGGGTTACAGCTATATAGTTTTTTGGGTACATAAATTAAGAGCAAATGAAGATTTAATTTTCCTGTCAATTTTAGTTCCGATATATTCATGTTTTAACTCAAGATATTAGCTTGGAATTAATTTTTGGCATAGTCTCTTTTTAGATAGTAATAATTCTCAAAAGAAGTGATAAACAAAATTAAATTAATTATGAAGATACAGTTTTATATGCTTTGTAAAACAAACATACAACTATTTTAATGGATATATATGAAAGAAGAGTACATAATTTAAAAATGTATTGTTAAAGCTAACATTCAGTTTTAAAAACCTTTATATTACATTTCGAGAAAAAAGTTATATCATTTAAATTCTACTAACTTTTTAATAAATTATATAATTAATTTAAAAAACATAATTTTATACTTTCTAGATTAATATTTAAGCACCATTGATTTTCTATTCTGTTAAACATTATAAACTGTCGCAAATAACATATTTGTGTTATTTTATATTATGATTACGTAAATTATCAGATTTATTTATAACTTCTTCATCTGGTATACCACAATTTGGAGGATTAGCAAAAAGATCATATCCTAGAAACTGAAGCATTGGAGCAATATTTTCCATATTTTCCAAATCATCTTTTGGTATATTTCCCATCCATTTCGCTAGTGCATCTATGTTTATTGGCTTAATAACTTGATCGGAACTTCTTTCTAATTTTGATACTAAAACTTTTGTTCCAATAAATTGTTCATGATTAAGAACAGTTTCATTCCATGCATCTAAAAAAGAAAACTGTCGTTTTCACATGTGCTATAGTACCCTCTGATGTAGTGCTAAAAAAATAAAATATTCATTAAATTTATTAGTAAATATTAGTGATCATAAATTTTCTAAATATACTCAATTTAAAAAAATAAATATATCAATTAACATAAATGTTAAATCATTTAATAACATAATGAGGTATCATTTCTTATAAATTCATATACCCTTATTTATTATTGTTTGTGAATTTTGCAGAAAATGTATTGTTTATTTTAAAAAACATTCATGTATGTTGTTTTGACTATATTATTATGTTGAAACAAATTACATATTTGCTATAATAATTTGCCATTTTTTTTATAGGAATGTATATACATTTCTTTTAAAATGAGCATATCATGTTAAAAGACATTACCTATACATTTTTTTATAGGCATGTACATACATTTCATAAAACTTATAATACATTTTTTTAAGTAAATAGTTACATTAACATAAATGTATGATCAATCTTTAAAATTAGACTTCATTTTTTTTCAAAATTAACTATACAAAAAGGTGATTTTATACAAGTCAAAACGACTGGCACAAAAAAAATAATGCAGAAATTTAACATTTTAACAGAAATTGTTGATTTTTTTTATATTTTTCACAAAATATACGAAAGATCGTAAATTATAAACATTAATATAATAAATTTTGCATGTAATAATTATGTTTTTACAATTAATACTATCTTTAAGTAATGTTTTATTCTTTTTTAATATTATTGCACTTTTTTACATTAATTTAATCTATTTCTAACAAAAATATTTATAAATAAACAAAATTCAAGAACGTGAGTAATTTTTAAAAATTTAAAGTAACTAAAAAGTAATTGTTTAGAACAATAAGTATTTATTTTGTTATTCTAATGATTATAAATATTTTTAATAAACTATATTTACAATTTTATTAGATTATAGTATGCAAATCACAAAAAAAATGTTTCAAAAGATTCTACAAGTTTAAACTAAAAATATCCATATTTTATTACTTTTTATGTATAATTATCGTTTGTAATAATTATAGTTAATCAATTTTTTCTTACTCAAAATTTTTACAGTAGTTAAGGTTTACATTTATAATATTTTTTTTCCACTTTGATCTTTCTTAAATCGTTCTCAAAAACCATAAAGTTTCAATTTATCGCTATTACTTTTAAAATAATTAATACACATTTTTATAAAAATTATATGTTAATTCACAAAAAAAATTATGTGTTTTGCATTTGTTATACAAAATATTATGTATAAAAACAACCATACAATTTAAAAAAATGTATAGTAAATTATAAAAAAAGTATGTACATCGTTTCGACTGTATGTACATTTTCAATCAAAATATATGGGAAATAATAAAAAAAGTATGTATGTCATTTTGACTATATATACATTTCTTCAAAAAAAAACATGCATTTCACAAAAAATGTATGAGATTTCTTGGAAAATTAATACATATTTTATGTTTATTATGTGGGCTCAATTAAAAATAAATTAATTGGTAGTCGAAATGGTAAAAAGTTTCTATAGTACCCATGATTGCACAGTGTCTGTCAAAACGACAGTTTTAAATTTTGATTGTAGAACAAAATTGATTTTTACAGATGATATAGAAAAATGACACTAAAATTAGCACAAATCATTTTCTAGGTAAGCTGTAAACTTCGTAATAGTCTAATTGTTTAAGTTAAACTTAAATATATATGAACATACTATAACTACTTAGTTTTCTAAAGTTTATATTAAGTAATAGTTATTTAACTTTTTAATTTTTACCAAAAAAATAGTCACAATTTGTTGATCCATAACTTGGCCAATTCTTTATCAATATTTTTACTGCTCTGTTTCCGCACCATTTATGAAATTGTACGTTCAAAATAAGTTATATACCATAACATTTCACTAACTTTGAAAAGAGTTATTTCTGAAACAAAACTATACAAAAAAGTGTCCCAAAAAGTTAAGTTTTTTAGAAATAATTTAGCTGGTTATATACCAAAAGTCTTAAAACTCATTTTCCGCACTAAGTGAAAACAAACCACTTTTAATCACTACTTAACCATAAAAATTGATTAAGTTTGAGAAAAGTTATGCTGAAGACAAAAATAATTTTTGTGAAAAAAATGGAAAAAAAGCAAAAATGCCACCATTTAAATTAACATAACTTCTTGTGTAGTTGAGCTATAAACTTTGTTAAACTCTTATTTATTAAGTTAGACATAGATCTATATAAAAGATACTATTTAATTTCATTTGATCAAGTTATTACTAAGTTATAACTTTTTAACTTTAGAATCTTTTTTTTCAAAATGGTCACCAATCTTTGGACCATAATTCTGTCAATTTTTAATACATTTCGTAGTATTGTACTTCCCCCTATTCTGGTGGTGGACCTTTCAGATGGTATACAAACCATTTTATATTATTTATTTTGAAATAACCTTTATCCATGGTCAAATTCATACTAAAAAAGGTATAAAAGGGGTGTTTTTCGAAGATAATTTGGCCAATTATGGACCAAAGTTTTTTAGACCCATTTTATCCACTAAGTTAAAAAAACACATCTTTTGGCTGTTTAAACATAAAAATTGGTTAAATTTGAAGAGAGTCAAAAGAGAGGCAAATTTTTTTTTATTTCTTTTTGGTTTAGATAAGTGATAACAAATATTACAGTGAAAATAATATAATAAATTAACTCGCAGGTCTAGTTAACTAATGTTGGAAAATGTACTAGTTATGTTATCAATTCACAAGATATATATTAGATTTTCTTTATATATCTGACGACAATTAAGTTTCATTTTTGACAAATTCTATTATCAAAGGTTAAAAATGAGATATTGTTTTATATATTTCTTATATTTTTCTAACCTCAGTTGAATTAAATAACTACTAAATAATAAATTATTTCTACCTCTATTGTTATTTATTTTTCTCATGCTATATAGTCCTTTGAGCACATACCCAATAGGAATTTTAGGATTAATTTTATTACCAATTTAATCGAAACATATATTTAAGTTTGAACTAAAGACAATCACTTGAAATCATTCTTTTATATCGTTTATGTTTATAATGATAAAAAATTTTTTATAAAATACATTGACAACAAAAATTATAATTAATTTGATTTAATAATTTAATTCAAAAAAATAAAACGGTTTTAAAGATTGTCAATAAACAATTTAACAGCATACAAAAATTGAACTTTCAAACTCTGCAAGAGTAATGTTAAAAATCATTTTTCTTAATGTTTAAACAAATTATATAATTTTTTCCATATGTGATTCAACAGGAATAACATGATATCATTGTAATTTCATATAAATTAAAAACCTTCAAAGTCAAATTTTTGGCATTGAATTTTTTACAAATAATATTATCATATAAATTAAACTTTTACTACTAATTGTGTAAACTTTTTAACAATCAATTATTAGCATTTTTTACCAAGGGATGTACACCGATTCTTCGACTTTTATAATTACTGCCTTTATTTGATTATTATCAAACTACTAGCGGTCATCATATATACATATTTTAAAATATGGGGAATTATATAATAATTATTACGTGTTATTTATAAAATCAAGTTTAACAAATTACAATAAACCTCGATTTTTAATAGTAGTTCTACAAACGAACATTTAATAAAAACAGTAATTTCTAATATCATTATAAAAATATTTTTTAGTTATAAAGGATAATATTATGCTCACACAAACACAAGGCACCACCGAGATTTGCACTCGGGTCACAGGATTCAGAGTCCTGGATGCTAACTACTACACCATGGCGCCTATGTTGGTGAAACACTTTTTAAAAGAAAAGTTTGTATCATTACTACTCGCAAATAAAATTTGGACAAATTAAACTAAAAACTAGGTTCCACCGAGATTTGAACTCGGGTCGCAGGATTCAAAGTCCTGAGTGCTAACCGCTACACCATGGAACCGTGGACCAGTGCCAGACTGGCACTTTTTTACAGCTAAAAGTATTTTTTCATTCAAATATGGTATATATATAATGTTTCAAAAGAGATTATTAGATTTCTGGAGAGTTGTAATTATAGGCAACTTTGTTTAAATCTTTCTTAAAGCGAAATATCTTGTCTGAAAGTCTTGTTAAAACATAACAACTACTTTTTACTTGTCCAATATTATAAAACAATACTTTCAGTAATTCGTTATATATTACAATACATTTTTATAGCTACTCTTTTTATACCATTATGTATTCTCAGACTAATTAACATTTTATTTAAATGGCAAATGTTTTATCAATACAAAAGTACATACAAACGCATAAACCTTATAATTTTAAGTTTGCAGGATGTTAATTAAACTTTCGTATATAATTTACTTACTTAATCACTTATACATTTTTATAAATTTTATTAACTTTTTTTAGATATCTTTCTTCATGCCTTTATAGCCGTTTTTTAACAGTAAAACACTGATTTAATATTTAAAATAAAAAATATTATGATTACAAATATCTATGTTATATACTATTAAATTATTTGAAGGCTACTTAATTACTCACATGAAAGGTAAACCTTTGATTAACTCAACAATACATGTCAGTTAATGATTATATTTTAATAATAACTGTATAAATATGATTTTATAAATATCTTTTTTACCTCTCTTTGTATATAATAAAGGAAAGATTTATATAAAGACATATAATTTGTTTATAGTAACATTTAATTTCATTTTTTTCTTCATCAAATTATTCTATTGTTGATAAAATTTTTATTATTCACAAATCATAATATTATTCATCAAACTAATTATACTAAATTATTTTATTTTACAAATAAAAAAAATAGTTTACTTTCAAAATTTAATTTTATGGCTGAATCTTCTCCCAAAAACTATATTCAAATGTTAATAAAGGACAAAAATAATTAAAAAATTTATTGAGCATAACAAATAAAGTTAACTTTTTACAGAATCTACTCTTATGACAAAGTAATTTATAAATTTTAACAAACATCTAATATATTTATTAGACTTTTAATGGAATGTTAAAGATGAAAAAAGGACATTTAAATAATTTAATGGAATGGACGATTTATCGTACATCTTTTTGACACCATCTCTACAGTATGATATGAAAAACCTGAATTATGATTAATTACACATCAAAAAAGTCCCTTATCTGAAAATAAAAAATTATTTCAGACAGTTAGGAATAAATTATATTTAGGAAAGTCAATATCTTTTAAAGAAATAACAAATTTTTACAATGCTTTTATTTTAATTTGCCTTGGGACAACTTTCCATGACACTATCACTTTTCTTAATGAAAATTAAAGACAATTCTAAGTAAAGTTTATTGTCACAGAAATAATAAATTAAATTTTGATAATACAAAGAAAAATGTTACAAAATTTTGTCATCAAATATAATGATAGATAGAAATCAATGAAATATTTCCTTTGATAAAATAAATCAGAAAAATAGCTTTCTTTTTTTAAAGTATCTATTTTTAATGGTAAAAACTATTAATTTGTATTATTTATACTATGCCTTTCCTCCATCTCTGTTATTTGCGGTGCCCCTTAAAAATATAATCATTAATAACAAAAGAGTATAATTTTATAAGTTACCTAAATTTGTTCTATTTGGAATCATTAAATGTGATTGCATTATTCCTCCATTTACCTGACCTCCCAAAGAACACCATTTTGATGAAGATTGGTTGTTTAAGGCCGTATTTATATTATATTTATCATTTGCAAATATATTTTGATCAGAGGATAGGACATTTTCATGTTGCTGTCGTAGCGTTGAAGGATGAGACATTTGTTGGTTATCAAATATCCCTTGATTAGTTGTGGTAATTGAATTAACAACACTTGAATATGGATTTGCCCATATTTGTTGGTTACCACTATTAAAAGTTTCCATACTTTTTAATTGCTTTTGTTGCAACGATAATAACTTATTAATGGAATATGCAGCTTGAGATTGTTGATCAAACGGATTGGCAAAAGTCGGTGGCATACTCGGATTTAAATTAGATATGTTGGATGTTGGTACATTATATGTATTGTTTGTAGTTGATGACGATGATGTACTAAGAGAAGAGGATGAATTATTTTGAAGTAATATTTTATTTCCACGATTCCTAACAATTCTGTTTATAGAACTAACTGACGGTACATTATCAGCTTCACATATACGATCTTCAATAAGTTTCTCTCTTATTTCCCAAGCAAACATTGTTGGATTTTGTAGTTTATATAATGTTATCGAATTAACAACTTTTGGAGTAGCTACTTTAGGTTTAGAACCACCAATAACTCCAGGTTTTATAGAACCAGTTTCATAGAAACGACCAAGAATTTTTGATACACAACCATGAGATACACGAAGTTGGCGAGAGATATCACAGGGACGGACACCTTGTTGAGCTAACTCAACTATCTTATTACGTACATGATCAGGAAGTGGTCTACCATTAACAAAAACACCTCCTAGTTGATTAACACCAGTATGTGCTAAAAAAACAACAAATATATACATGAATCTTTTAAAATAATATATAAAACATACAACTATAAGCATTAATGGAATTATTCGATGATACAGGTGTTGAAACATTTGAAGGTTGTGGTTGACTAGAAGATGAGGTAGATGATGTAGTTAATTCATCAATAGAAGTAGGAATATTATTATTAATAGTTAATAATTGTGCTTGATTACCAATAGTATTATTGCCAACGTTTCCTATTGTTGGCTGTTGAATGTGTTGATGTTGATGATAATACCTCTGATACCAGAGTTCATTAGCCATAGAAGCTGTACTTCTGTTATCCATAATTGCGCTCTGTTGATCAAGCGGATGATTTGGGATGTGTTTAAATGAAGAGATGTTTTGAAAGTAAGTTATGCACCGTCAAGCAAAGCCTATGTATTGCGACTGTGTTTGACAATTTATCTTCTCTTCAAAAAGGCTGTATATAATAGATAACGACACAAATAGAATCCCAATAAAGAATTGTCTCACTATTGGTTGATAAAAATTTTAAAGTTAAGTGTTAATAACCTTTAGTTACGCCTCTCCTATATTTAACATTATTTTATTTATAAAAATTTTTATTCCTTCCTCATCATCTCCACCCACCTTCTTTTTTTTAATACCAAAATTCCTTTGAAATATAACTTTCAATGTAGAATAAAGTTTTGATGGTACCATATTTACGAGTATCAAAGTCTCATTATCATTAACAAATTGAAATGAAAGGCCATTGAATAGATAATTATTATTATGGCATCCTTTTAGTACGTTACTCAAAAAGTGAATCCTAAATAATGACAGTTTTTCATAAATATGTTTAGTAATTTATCATATCTCTTGTCATAATATCATACACGATCATAATATAATCTATATCCACATTATGAAATGATAATACATATTTGTGTATAATATACACAACTACTCTTTTACCTTACACAGCCTTGTTTTTTAGGGCCAAGTGAGGTCATGCTTTGAAATAAAAATTTTATTATATAAATATCTATATGGAAGGTGTAGATTTATGAAAGAAAAAAGATAACTTTCACGAGTAATAAAATTTGAATGAGCCTATCACAAAATTTTTATATATAGTTTTACTCATACTTGTTAATATTGATACCCAAAATTGTAAAAATTATAATTATGATCAGCTATATAATAAGAGTTAAAACGATTAGGATATGAGTTACATCAATGCAAATCCAAAATTAAAATGAAGGTCGTCCTTTAAAAAGTCACATACTTAAGTTATCATAATATATATCATTGAAAGTATTTATATATAAAAATATGATTTCAATATTTTCATGTGTTATATTAATATATATATATATATATATATATTTATATCTTCCGCCTCCGGTACATTTATCCTTTACAAATAAAATGTGTAAAAATATGTATTAAATTTAAACATATTTCCTAAAGTTAATAACCTTAAAAGTTATGGGTAAAAGTTTTAATGTTAATTTATTTACACTATTTAACTTTAAACAAAATATATGTAACATTTGTCCCTCAATTATGAGTTTAAATAAATAAATTAATTTCAATACCTCAATATAACCGAGGTCATAATTACATCCGGAAATTAAAAACTTTCTTCGATATAATTAAAAAATTTTTCCTACAAAAGAGTATAAAATAATTTTTTGGTTGATTAATAATAAATCTTTTTATTCCTTATATATGACTGCGCACAAATTGAATCGGATATAATGAAAATGTCTCTTTTTTTAAAAAAAAATTTTTTTAAAAGCGTATAAAAGTATAAAAATTAATTAATGATTTTATATATGTTTGATTTATCCTCGACGACTATGTTTCAATAGACCAAGTTCTTTAATTGATTTATATTGATCTGGTATTTCCATTAAAGCGTTCACAGCAAAAGATGCTTCAGCATTTGGTGCATTAAAAATAACCTTGAGAAGGTGAAAAAAAATTATTAAACAACAGAAATAATTAAACTTACTTTATGGAAATCAACAAAATGGAAATTATCAAAGATTCTTTTAGGTAAAGTTTCATCAAATCTAGACATCATTCCCCATGGTCCATCACCAACACCAACCATAATTATAGATAATGGGTAATGCGAAGCAGCAGCAATAGCTTTTTGATTAATCTTTTCATTAGTTACTTGACCATCAGCAACAATAACTAAAATATGATATGAATGTTTTTCGCGACATATATCTATAGCTTTCTCAATTAATGGAACAAAATTTGTTGGCCCAGACATATTTACTTTTGGTGTAATATCATTATATGTTTTAAGAACTTCTTCAAAACCATTACAACATGCATCCATATCGTCTGGATCTGCTAAGTTAAATATTGTTTGATCTGTACATTCTTCTGAACCAAAACCATATACAGGAATCTGTCCATCTGCATCAAATGATGACAATGTTTTACCTACGATCTCGATAACTTGTTGATAAGGATTTTGCTCCTTTGGCAAAAGACTATGTAATGATCGACAATCAAATGTTTTTTCACCTTGATAATCGTTAGATTTTGTATAATCTATACCAAAGATAAGATTTGAATATTCAAGACCAGCATCTTTTATAGCATATACAATATCAGATAAAGTTTTAAAATGTGGAATGTTGGAGGGACTTCCAATATTAAGAGCTGCCAATAAACTATTTCTACGAAGATGTGAACTAAAAAATATTACTAATTAAATTAAATGAACAAAAGTAAACATACAATCTAGGTGCTTCATTTTTCTTCAACTCAGAACGACGACTTCTCTCACGTTCTTTCTTCATTGGTTTTTTAATTATACTTGGTACATTCATTGATTCAACACTCATTGAAGCATCAAAGAATAATGTTTTCTCTTGAACGTCCTCAGCAAAACTAACTCTCTTCTCAGAAGTTGCCAATTGTAAATCTTTATTATTTTCCTCTCTTTCAATTAATATACTCTTAATATTTTCACTGGTAGCATACTCTGTAAATTGTGATTGATCAGTTTCTTGTGTAAAAGTTGTCCAACGGACAGGGGTACTTTCTCTAATCACATTAAATTTGCACACTCCTTCAACATGCACTAAGTTTTCACAACTTATACTTTCTATATATCTCTCCTCCATGTTAGTTGTGCATTCTTGGGAAGCGTGTGTTTGGAAGACAAGCGAGTTTTCAGTTTGAGGTTCATGCATTGTATAGGTGTATTTCCCTTCATCAGGTTGATGTTTTAAATCAACACAAAGGTTAAAGGTATTCTCAGAGAATTGGCTAGTGCAATAGGTGAAATGACCACCGTTATCAATTTCTGGTATAATTATTTTTGCTAATTCAAGATTATCTATCGAGGAGGAACAAACTAATTTAGAATCTATAGTTATTAGTGATTCTATGGAGGAGGATGTGTTATAAGTAATTTCATGGTTATTACTTATTTTTAAAACTAAACCTTTTGATGCTTCAATTTGTTCTGGATTATGTAAAATAATATTAACTTCATTTGCTTTTATATCCATTGAGGAATTGGTATGTAAAATCGTATCACCACCATATCTTGGTGTATCACGTATACACTCAATTTCATATTCTTTTTCTTTGTTCAATGATAAATTAAAGTTAACAGTAATGATATGTTCACCACTCTCAGATGTATGGAATTGTTTTGGTTCAATTTCATTGTGTGTTCTTAAGATGATACTACTCTCATCATCCTTCAATTTATTATTTTTAATTGATATATCAAGTATAATTTCATTACTCTCAGATTTGTTAGATGATAGAAGAATTTTTTCTGTTTCTCTTGAAATTGATAAGACAATATTTGTTTCTTCCTTCAAGACATTGTTACTTCTAAGATCACATGTCAAATTGTAAACATTATCTACAGCACATGATGTATTAAATGTATGGCAACCACCATGTAAAGCTTCGGTGAGAATAAAAGATGATGAATCGTTTGATGGTTCTTTAAATAATGCTATATTATTACATTCAGATATTTCTTTACTCTCACTCAAGATTAGTGTCTGTGGAGGACCATCTCTTGGTGAGGCTTTTTTATATGTTGCTAATAGGAATTGTGGTGGATTTTGTAAATTTGTAGATATTGTGACAGTCTCTGAACCAACCTTACTAGTAGATAAGAATCCTGGTTCAATAATATTAGGTGTTATAAGTGTTATAAATATATCACCAACATTTGGTTTTATATTTACAATATCTTGTCCAAGAGTAATGTATTCTTCAGAAGATGCCTTACTTGATAAGGTATAATTTCCACCAGCTAATGGTATAGGAACTGTAATTGAATAATCTTGTGATTCAAGAGCTTTATTAAATATAAAGTTAGTAGAATCTGTTGATGTTTGTGATTCTTTATATGTAACAATAACGCTTTCCCCATCATTAAAAGTGGCATGCACAATTTGAGTCTCTAATTTACTAGGTTTATCATTGATAAATTGTAAATCTTTCAATATTTCAGTAATTTTTGATTCACCTAATGTGAAATATTTACGACTAATAGTATTTGGTGTAGTGAGAAGTATATCAGTGCAGTAAAATAAGGGTAACTTTGAATGAATGTCAGATGATACATTAGCACAATCTTCAGAGGAACCATATGTTGATAAAATAAACTCACCACCATGATACGCCTCTTTTAATGTTGTTTTAATACTCTTTTTGTTCTTGGTTACGTTTAAATTGACTATAAATACATTCCTCAACTACCTCTGACTCAGAAATATTAAATTGTTCCTTATTAATATTTTTATCTTTCATAATAATCTTAATATTTTCAAACATCTCATTTCGTGATAAATTATACACAATATTATTCTCCTCCATCAAACTTTCACTAATCTTCATTGATAATGGCTCAATAACATTTGGGACTCTTAATGTGCAATATGCAAATAAGTCAACATCATTCTTTGACGAAAAATGAATATCTTGATGATTATCTTCCATACTGAATGCTTTACATGATAATAAAAATGGTGTTGATTGACGATTTGTTTTGATGTTTATTGATGAATCATTTACATCATTTTCCTTGAAATAATCGAAATGGTATGTTTGAGCTTCTTCTTTACATTCAGTAATATGAAATTGTGATGGCTCAAAATCTCTAGAAATGATTCTACACTCCTTAACATTTTCACTATCTTCATCTTTTTTATAGTATTCATTAGAGATAACATTTACTTCCAGTGATTCTGGTGTTTTATATGAAACATTATCATCATCACTTGGTACTTTAATTGTTATCCTATTTTTACCAATATTGTCAACAGGATATGATAAACTAATTGTTTTTTCAACTTTGTTATCCTCAGAAGCATTTATATCATGGATAACATTTTGAGTATTTTTACTGGTAATTACTAATTCTGAAATTTCATTATCTTCATATTTATTGAAGAAATAATTATGGATAATATTTTCGTCAATACTCTCCATTAAGTTTAAGTCTCCAGAGGCGGTTAAAATCTCTATTGATTTAAATGATGTGTATTCTTTTGGAGGTGGAAGGTAAAAGTTATTGGTGACAGTGAAAATATTATTGGTAGCAGATGATGTATTAAAAGTAATGGGTGAATGTTTATTTGGTATAATTGTTGAAAATCTGGATGATTCACAAGCATTAATAGGGCGTGAAAAGGTAAATGATAAAATTTTAACAATTTCCTCTGCTGAATCACATTGTAAACGATAACCTGTTATCTTGTTAATTTCATTGTAAACATAGTATATAATTTCTGTTTCTCCAATGATATCAAATTGTTGATAAGTTGTTTGTGTCTCATCATGACTTTCTTTTAATGAAAATGTAGTAGAATGTCCACGATTAATATCAGTTATTTGTATTTTTGCTATAAAATTACCTTCCTCTCTTAAGAATCCTTCTCCAACAGTTGTTGATTCAAAAGAGCATGGTCGTGATTTTAACGTTACCGGTTGGGTATTATTAAATGTAATAAATGTTCTGTTACATCCTTCAAATACAATAGGGTGTTGTAACTCTCTAACGAAACTTAAACTAACTTCTGAAGCAAAATCATATATTGCATCAATCTTGCCTCCATATGAAGGAATGTAATTTGTAATATCACTCTTTAATGACTCTTCATTACGAGTGTATGAGTAATTTGCGTAATGATCTTCTGAATGAGATTCTTTAAAGGTAAATGGTATTAATGGAAGATTATTTGAAGTTTTTTCTATTACTGTTGTTCTATATTCTTCAGGTGATTTCATAAAGTTATCATATATGATTGTTGAGAAATCTTTAGATGATTTTGAGGTAAATTGTATACTTTCCTCGTAGCCGACAATCATTTTTTTGTTTGTTTTTTCATTGGAATCATTTCTATAGAAGTTATATGTTGTCATCTTATATTCTTCAGAAGATGACTTAGTATGTAATTGGTAGGTTCCAGCAAAGTTGTAGTGTTTTAGCGTTATCAACATATCATCCTTATGTGGGGGAATGACAAAATCAGAACCAACATGAATTACTTTAATTTGTGATTCAATTAATTTGATTGATAATGGTGCTATTTCATTTCCTATTACTCTTATTATATTACTTTTTTCGTTGGGCGGTGGAATTACCCAACTTTCATTAACATTTCTTACAGATTCTTGACATGCTAATGTATTCAAGGTTAAAGGCTCATGATTTCTACTTATAGTATTAGTTATCTTCCCTGATAATATATCAATTCTTCTAGCACATAATGTTGCAGTAAATTGGGAATGTACCTCATCACTTTCCTCACAATCATAAATGACCCTACCAAAAAAGTTAGGTTCATAAACAGTTAGGTAAACTCTTTCAACTTCTAGATCCCTATTACGTAAATCAACCTTCATCTTAATATTTTCAATTTCACATGCTTCAAATGTTACTTCAATATCATGACCATGATTACAAGTAATCATTTCAATATTACCAAAACCATATTCAGATTTTCTGGCAAATTCATTAAAGATAGTAACTCTATCTGTAACAACTTCATTAGCTTCAACCAAGAATGTAGCAGATGTTGATGTAATTAATGGTATTTCAACTTCTTGTGCCCTTCCCTCACTGGCACTATCCATGCAGTAGAGGCTTATTAGGACATTGATTTTAGATAATTGGCTTTCAACAAGACTCATGCTTAGATATTCGTCATTAGAAGATATGTACAAATAATCTATATAATTATTAGGTGGTGTTCTGGTCAAACTATTACATTCTGTAATAGTTTGTGATGCATATGTATCTGATAAGGCAATAGAATTAGGTATATAAATAATTTTATAAGCACTTTCCATGTTATTTTTTTTAAACCATTCATTATCTATAGATATTGAAGATTCAGAGGATGATAATGTTGATAAATATTTAACCATATGTAAATTGTCATCTAATGATTTTGTGGCATATAAATCACGATCAACAATAAAGTATTGTGTTATACATAAAACATCTTCATCATTAACTTCCTTTCATAGATGTTTTAACCATATTATCATTAGATGCTTTAATATTAATGCAATTACCCATCTCCGAAATACTACCACACTTTTCTAAATCAAAATTACTTTCCATAATTTCATAATTTGTCTCATTAATTTTCAATTTAACCTCATCTTTTCTTTTGACTTTTATTATTTTATCAATTGTATCAGTAGAGGAGGTTTTAGTGGTAAATTGTACATTACACGTCTCTTCAATATCATTAACCTTGAAATTATTTTGTCTTTTCTCAAATGATGCCAAAACATTAAATGAATGTTCTGCTTCATTAATAACTTTTACAGATGATATTTGTTTTAAATCAAGAATTGTATTAATAACATCTAACTTTGGTTCAATTGGTTCTTTAACAGTAACAATAACCTTATCATTCAAAACGTTAACATCATTTCTATTGATAAATTCTACAGTATCAAATATTGTCTCTTGTTTTTTATTAATTATAACATCATCAACATTAGTTGTAGACAAATTTGAGGATATTGTAAATGGAATACCGTATTTTGTAGTAATTTCATTGATTATTTCCTTTTTCTTAATATTATTTTCAGTTGTTGTTGTTGTTTCTTTACTTCTTTCAAATGTTTTTTTAATCGTTACTGGTTTATCAATTGTAATATCAGTTTTAAGATTATTATCAATAATTTTTTGCTCTGTTATATAAGTATAGTCTTTAATAAGAACATCTCTTTTACATTCTTTTGGAAGAACAAAAACGTTTGGTGGTACAAATGATATTGCAGTGGGTATTGTTCTTAGATTATCATAATGACTTTTAATTTTTTCACAAAGTGAATAATCAGTAACATAATTTTGATATGGTATATTAATAAATGTTGTCTCAAGTCTATCAACTCGTTTAGGAATAATTATACTCATAAATGCTTTGTTACTTGAATCACATGTTGAAGCCTTTTCGAGAGATTGTTTAAAAGGTACCAGAAATAGTAATCGTATGTTCTGATTCATCTATCTGTTTAACGGTTGATAACTGTTTCATACCAACTTTGGCTTCAACAAGATTAAAAACTTCTTCAACGTGTTGTTTTTGCAAAGCAACACTATATGCCAAATTATATTGTATGATATCTTTTATTCTTATAGCATTACTTCTATTTTCATTAGCTTTCTCAAGATTTTGCGCAATTGTTGATTGCTCCATTTCAGAGTAGTCAGTTGGGGCAACGTCAATAACGCATTTGAAACTATCTTTAACATCATTTTTAATCCAACTTTGAACAATGTTAATATTTTCTTCTTTTGGTTCTTCAGTTGATAAAATCTTGAAGACATTTAAAGGATAATTTATCGTTGTCGTTGTATTACTATCATCATCGTAAGTTGTGTAGTCAGATATGTAGATACACTCTTCATTTGACTCTTCATGAAGATCTTTATGTATCTCCTCAACTTTACTACATTTAACGATTCTTTCATCATCAAATTTATCATCAATAACTTTCATTAATTCAATAAGACTTTCGGTGGTTTCTTTTCGTGCTGGTTTCGCTTTTAATTTACCATATTCATTATATCCATCATCGTATCTAGATTCAATTTCAAAAACTTGAGCAGGAAATGTAAAACGAACACTACTTCTTGTTACAACATTAGACACGGCCGATGCCGTAAAAAGTTGTTTAGAATCGAAAGACACTGAAATAGAATGCTCAACATTATGTTGCTTCGACGGTGATGGTACTTTTGACAGATCAACATAAGCATTCAAATATTCTTGAGTCGCCTTTTTTATGTAGTCAGAAGATATATTAAGTGCAGCGGTTGCATCAACAAATTCTGTTATCTTAATAATTTCACTAGATACCCCATTTTCTTTGTGAATGTTAGAAAATAATAATGATGCAGACATTTCACAAGATTCTTTCATTTTTATTCTTATCATGCAATCATACACCTCTTCCTCGTCCTTTTTGCTTAAATCCTTATCAATAATCATATCTTCAGATGAGGAACTTGATACTTTAATAATATCATATATATTATTGGGTTTCTTAATTATGGCAAGTGTAGAATTTTCATTATCAATAGTTGATATATTTTTTATGTAAAATATATCTTCGTTCAAAACTTCTTGAATGTTTTCGACTAAGTTTTCAATATTAAATATTGGTATAGTTATTTTATCACTGTTAACCTGATCATTGCCATGTGAAAAATCAATAACTCTATACCAATTTTCATCATATGATTCTTTAAGTTTATACGAATCTTTTATCGTAAATGGAGTTATAATTGTCTTGCCAACATCTTTTGATTGTGTTTTAAAGGACAATTGGAAGTAATTATTATCATTAACTTCACTTACACCACGAGTAGACAATATTTCATCGATAGTGAAATATTGAGGAAGAGTTTTTTCACTCTCTTCCTTACTATCATCCAAAGGAAGGCATTTAAAATCAACATATGCGGTCACCAAACATTCAGATGACTTTTGAATTTCTTTAATTCTATCCTTTTTCATAATTGTTTCCTTACCTTTACACTTTTGAATACCTATAACTGATTCATCATTTGTTTTTCCAAAATTTCTTATTGCTACATCAACATCCAGTGAAGACATTTCCACTAATTCTTTATTTCGTAAACTTATTACACTCATTGATCGCCCATCCAACCTATCATTCACAATTTGTTTAGAAATACTAATGTTTTCTTCAATTACAGATTTAGCTCTAAGATTATGACAATCTATTGGTTTTTGAGGTAAGTTAATATCGACACTCATGGAACGAGGAACTTTTCTATAATTGGTTAAAAAAACAATATCATTACATGATGATTCATTAACAGTTCTCGATAATTCATCTTTATTTGAGGTAGCCAGACAGATATCGCTCTTATTTTTGATATCAATTGTTCCTGTAAGATTTACGTCTTTAGTGTGTGATTCTTGGAAGGATTCTTTACCACTAAAGACATCCTTTTCAATTTTTTTTTCTTTTATAATAGCTTTAACACTTTCTATAGATGATTCAGTTGACAAAGAAATTCCTTTGCAATCCGTAATATAACTTGAAGATGAAGTAGAAACTTTGTAATTAACGTCAAGTGATTTTTTTAATTCTATTTCATTCATTGCGCTTTCAATTTCATCTTTTATCAATTGCATATCAACAATGGCTTCGACACTCTCTACCGATGGCTGAGATGACATTTTAACACTCTCTTCAACAACGGTTGTTGAGAAACCTTTTGTTGGTTCGATGGATGATGTGTAATTTTCTTCAAGATTATCATTAACTATTGACGTGGTGGTATATGATGAAGTCAGTTTTGTTGCTTCAACGTTTGGAAGTTTAATAATTTCCTCAAACTTATCATGACCTTGTTCTCTTTTAACATTCTTAGACAAGTAAATATTTTCAGTGATTGCTTCATTAACTTTTAAAAGAGTTTGTGCAACCTTTGTGTCAATAAAATTGACAGTCGCCATCATTTTACCATCAATTTTTCTATAATCAGTAATGAATGTAACATCTTTACTGGAAAGCTCTTTAAATACTTCAATGATTCTTTCATCATTTGCTGCTACCAATGAAATTTTGTATAAATCGTTTGTATCAATATCTCTTGATAAATTAATATTTTCATTAACATAATTTTGCAAATATTCATTAACAATAAAACAACTATTTTCAGTTATCTTATCTTTTATAGTTTTATTAATTTTACCAATTGATGGGAGGAACGATAATGCAATATTTTGCTGAGTAACAACATCTTGGTAGCATGAAGTTGATAAGTTTTCTTTAATTTTAAGAGAACTGTCAATAATCTTCTCATTCTCTATCGCAAGATTATTATTTTTCAATAATTTCACATCAACGGTACTTTCAAGATTTACCTCAGATGGTTGTGATTCCAGTTTAACACGACCATCAATTGATGTCAATAAAGAACTTTCATCAGGTCTAACAATTAGCATAAATTCATCATCAAACTTATCACTTGATAATAGTGATTCGATATTATAAGATGACATGTTAAATTTCTCAACATTTGGTAATTTAACTGTTTTATCTGATTGAACGGAGGTCTCACGTCTTTCAACATCTTTTGAAATGCTTATATAACGTTCTGTCGAAGATTTTATATTAAGCAATTGATTGGTTATTTTTGAATCAAGCATAACAACATTAGCATTCATTTTACCATCAATAGTCTTGTAATCTGTGATAACAATAACATTTTCACAGGAAGATTCTCTAATTTTAGTCATAAATTCTTCATCATTTGACTTTTGAAGACAAATCTGTTTTCCCTCAGTGATATTATTATTATCGATCAAATTGATATCACTACTAATATTTTCGTGCAAATATTCTTTGGATAAGAATTTATCATTCCCAATTACTTTATCATCAATAGTTATATCGTATTTTTGTTGAGATTCATTACGTTGAAGACTAATTATTTTATCTTCATTGACAGTTGAAGAACCTTGCAATGTTATATTGTCCTTAATTAAATTAACTTCAACAATATTTTTTTCATTATCCTCATAAGTTAATGTGTCCTTAGATAGTAATTGCAAATCAACAATACTATCAACAATTGATTCAATAAATTGTTGAGACATTTTAATACTTTCATTTGCCGTTAATATATTTTTAAAATCTTTGTCATCCTGAATACCAGAAATACTATCTTGTATTGATGAGTCTTTGGAGATTACAGTCATTGTATCAATGAATGACAAATTTGTGGACTCAACATTGGGTAATTTAACACTTCCATCTGATTTAATGAGTGGTTCAGACCTTTCAACTACCTTAGAAATGCTAATACAATTTTCCATTGAAGGTCTTCCTTCAAATGTTTGGTTAGATGTTTTTGAATCAACCATAATAGCATTAGCAATCATTTGATCATTAATAGTCCTATAATCTGTGATAATGTTAACATTTTCACATAAAGATGGAACCACGGTTCTTTTTATTTCTTCATCATTTGATTTTTGGAAAGAGATATGTTGTTCTTCAATAATACAATTTTTGTCAACCAAATTAATATCTTTACTGATATTTTCATTTAAATATTCTTTGGAAGAATATTTTTCACTCTCAATTACTTTATCACCAATTGTTATATCGTATTTGTAGTGAGATTCATCACGTTGGATATTGATTAATTTGTCACCATTAATAGTTGAAGAACCTTGTAAAGTTAAATTATCTTTTATCAAATGGCTTTTAACAATACTTCGTTCA
This sequence comes from Strongyloides venezuelensis, assembly GCA_963280985.1. Classification (NCBI taxonomy): domain Eukaryota; kingdom Metazoa; phylum Nematoda; class Chromadorea; order Rhabditida; family Strongyloididae; genus Strongyloides; species Strongyloides venezuelensis. The sequence continues at coordinate 4,706,282 of CAUJLX010000001.1, read as the reverse complement.
TTGACATCATCAACTAGTTCATCACTTGGTAAAAGTTTCATATCAACAACACTAAAAACATTCGATTCGGTAAATTGTGGAGGCATTTTAATATTTTCATTTGTCGTTAATATATTTTTGGATTCTTTGTCATCTTGGATACCAAATGTACCATCTTGTATTTCTGATTCTTTGGAGATTACTGTCATTGTATCAACTGACGATAATTTACTGGATTCGATATTCGTAAGACCAATATTTTTTTCATATCATCTTTCATCATTTCAAAAACCATATCTTTAGATATACTAATATTTTCTTCAATAACTTCAGATATTTTAATAATATAATTTCCAATATTTCTATCAACTACACTAACATTTGCAGCTAGTTTATTATCTACTAACTTATAATCAGTTATTAAAACAACATCCTCCTTCATGGATTCTTTGATTTTTGTTCTAAATCTTTCATCATTAGAAGACTTAAGAGATATATCATACAAATCTTTTGTATCAATAACACCAATTATTGATATATTTTGATTAACAAATTTTTGTAAATATTCATTAACTATAAATGTACATTCTTGGGATATTTTTTTATCAATAATACTATAAACTTTTGCCATCGGTGGTATTCTAGAGAATGAATGCTCTAAAGATATAACAGGTTCACAAGAAGTTGTTACACTCTCTGTTAATGCACCTTCGTATCTTATTTTGCTAACATCTTCATCAATATCTTTATATAAAATTTTCAAATCAACATAAGCATCAATATTTTTGTTTTGAATACTTTTTGTTGATTTTTCAGTCACGAAATTCTCGTTATCAATTGTTTTTGAACTGAAATCTTCTGTTATATCAATCTTTGAAAGTTCACTTGTCTCATCTAGCGAAGACAATACGGTACATTCAACATTTCTCATATCAACAGTTTTTGTTACCCTTTCTAACATTTCATTCTGTAAAATATCCTTTGAAATATTAATGATTTCCTCTTTAGCAGATCTTGTTCTCAAAAATTTATTGGCAACTATTGGATTTGCCATAATAATATTAACATCCATTTTACCACTAATATTTTTATAATCACTTATAAAAACAACATTTGCTGTTGAAAAACCTTTGATGATCTCTGTTACTTTATGTGTCTCACTTGGTATAATCACCTTTTCAACAACCTCATTAATTTTTAATGGATTAATTAAATTGACATTTGCAAGAATATTATTATCAACAACAGAGTAGGTTGTTGCAAATGTAATCTTTTCTTTAACAATTTCTGTTAAACGTTTCTTTAATACTTCATTGTTTCCTGCGGCATAAGAAACATAATATAAATCACCTACATTAATATTACAGGGAGATTCAAGAATGTTAGTTGCATAATTCTGCAAATATTCATTTATTACGAATGAACCACTTTCAGTGATCTTTTCAGCAATTGCAGTCTCACTAACTTCTGAAGGTTGCATACAACTGAAAACTATAGGTCTTTCTTGACAAATATTGGAGGTTCCTAAGATACCTAAATTCTCATTAATTGATATAGTCTCTGGTGGTTTCATTTGTATATTACAAAGTTTCATGTCAATGAATGCCTTAATATTTTCTTCACATTTTGGTGGAATATTTTTTATTTTACTTTCAATATTCAATCTTTCATTTCCATTAATTTGGTGGATTAATGAAGTTGATTCCATATCACTATCTAAAAGATGTTTCAATGAAGTCGTAACATCTGATGAAGATAAGAAAACACAACATTCCTCTGGTATGTTAATAATATTACTTGATCCACCAGAAGATGCTCTTTTTTGTAAATCTTTACAAACATTAATGACTTCATTTTTTGATGAGGATGCTCCTAATAAATCATTAAATGTTTTTGATTCAATTAGATTAACATCAACAAAAATTGATCCATCAGTCATTTTATAATCAGTAATAAAAACAATATTCTCAATTTTTGATTCTTTCATACTCTTTAATAGATAATCACTACTTGGAATTGATAACGTAATGGAATCTTTAAACTTTTCATCATATTCTTTAACGAAGGTGATATCTCTTGAATATTCTTCACGAAGGCATTCTCTACCTTTGAAGATATCTTTAACAACAAGTTTTTCATCAACAACATATTTAATATTCTCCAATGATGGTGGTATAGAAAAGACAAATAATTGATCATTTAAGATATTTGAAGAATATGATATATGTATGTCTTCATTAATATTTAAGTATTTTGGCAAAATCATTTCATCAACACCAACGTTTGATTCTTTATTAATCATTCTCAAATCAACAAGAGCATTTATTTTTTCCTCTAAAGGTTCTGGCGCTATTTTGATATTTCCTTCAGCTTTGACTATCTTAACAGTTTTATCATTACAAATACTAGATACGAATTCAACCTCTTCAGATTTCGTACTATGAAATGATGATTTATTTTGGTATGATGATAAATTAATTGATTCAACACCAATCAATTTTACATTTTCCAATGATATGCCTGAAGATTCATTTTGTTGAATGTGTTTTGAGATATTAATATTCTCTTCTACTGCACTTTCTGAATCAAATTTATAGTAATCTTCAGTTGGAGCAAGAATACCAGTCGTTGTAGATGCATCTCTTTCAATTTTCCTGTAACTTGAGAGATAAAAAACATCTTCAGTTGTTGAAGGTGAAAGTTTTTTATCAAATTTCTCATCATTTGATGTCTTAAGTATCATTGAACATTCGATTGTTTTATCATTATTTTTATTAAATTCAGCTGATTTACTATAACTTTTAACAGACACACCGCTAGTGGTATATTTCAATTTATCTCTATTAATTTTTATTTCTCCACAATCACATGATGGTGGTATATTAAAGTTTATTGAAACATTATTTTCAACATCACTCACAGCAACTAAATTTAATGACTGTGTTAGAGAAGTATTAATAAAAACAGCATGCTCAACATCCTTGTGCTTTTTGATAGCATCAATCTGATGAACATCAACAATAGCAGTAATTGTTGAGATATTTTTCTTAATTTGATTATCAGCTATTTTTAAGTTTAATGAAACTTTATTATCATTTTTCTCTATCATTGTGATTACCTCACCATCTGATTGAATGTCTTTTGATAACAATTTATCAATCTTTGATGATGACATTTCAATTCTCTCATCATTTGCTAACTTTACAAAACCATCATAATTTCCAATAGCCTCATTTTTTTCCCAATGTTCAACTAGTTGGATATACTCCTCATTGCACGAGCAAACATTAATATTAGTAAAAACATTTAATGGATTTTGTATTTCAATACCAGTCATTAAATCTCTCTCAATAGATGAGTAACTTGTAATATAAACAATTTCATTCTTCGATGGAACATTGAATTCTTTATAAATATCATCTTTATTTGACGATACCATTGATATTTCTTCTTTTAATTTATTAGGACCATCTTTATTAAAGTGAATTATCTCGTCTTTCTCTTCTATTGTCATAGAATTTCCTTCATATAGTAGAGATTCTTTCTCTCTTTCCACAACAATTCCTTCAACACTCCTTTCATGAGTTTGAGCACGAAGGTTAATCACAACTAACGTATCTCGAGTTTTATATGAAAATGTATCAAAGGATTGTGATAAAACTATTGAAGTTGGTAATACATAATTATTATCTTTCTCCTTTGGAGAAGATGAAGTTTTATGCAACTCAACAAAAGTATTATAATTTGATTCAAAAGGTTGTTTTGAAGTAACTTTTGCATTCAATGACATTGTCATATCAATATTTTCCTTAACAACAACATCTCTATTAATAACTTTATTGTTTTTCATCGAAGATATCTTATTATCAATGGTATTCAATGTTAAACTTTCACCTTTATTAACTAAATTAATAACAGATGCTTCTTTTTTCAATTCTTCATTTTTAACGATTTCTTTATCACTCCTGATATCTTCAATACTTTCACATTTTGCTTTTAATATATTTTTTATTAACCTTTGATCATTTATAACAATATCCGTTACCAAATTTTGATCAACTTCAAAATATTCTTTAATGTATAATATATCCTCATTTTTAGGAACATCCATTGTCTTTGATACCTTCTCATCCCAAATTGATAGTAATGATATATCAAAGATTTCACCATCATAATTATTTGTTTGCCTTGACAAATAAAATAAATTATCAGATCTATTTTCAAGTTGGGCCGCCGTTGAAAAAATACCCGAATCAGTGATTGAGTGATAGTTAACAATATTATCAAATGATGTTTGTGACGAAGTTATTATTTGATTTTTTTCGAGTGACCTATCAAGAGTTATTTCAATCTCTTCTGATTGTCGTGTTGATAAATTATCAACGTATTGAGATGAGAGACTAAGTGACTTACCAATTGTCTCTTTCCTCAATGATAAAGGTATTCTTTCAAAATCAATGGTTGATTCAATTGTTTCCTCATATGGGATTTCTGATTTACTACGTGAAATGTTAACTTTCATATCGTTTGCCTCTTCACATAAATCTAACCATTTTGTCATAATATCACTTGTATTGAAGGAAGATAAATTATGAATATTGATATCCTCATTAGCAACCTCTTCCTCCTTCTCATCTTCCAATACAAGAAGTTGCGTTTTTGAAACTTTTGAAATATATTTCTCAACATATCCTTCAATAGTTTCACCAGTGTACTCTTTAACAAATTCACTTTTCTCCACATGTTCTTCCTTAACGTTACTTATACATGTCTCGAGATTACCATCATAAAATGTAACCTCTGCCTCAAGATCATTCAAAATATGTTCCCAAGCATATTGACAAGATTTAAGGGTAATTTTTTTTTCAGGTACACAAATCTTTGGTGTCGATATCATTTGAGGACTGTAAACAACACAACTTTTATTTAAATTTTCCCTCTTATTATTAATAATCTCAAGATTAACATTAGTATTTTCAATATTCATTTCAATAATATCACTATAGCATTTTTCACAATATTTTTCACTAATTTTTTTATCAACATATTCATTTTCTATATTTTTGGTACATTCTTCATTGAAAATAACATTACAATGTTGACAGGATGAAGTAGTTATCCTCTCATTATACTTTAATTTTTCTGAAATCTTTCTTAACACATCACCCTCATCAATCAAATTTTTTCCTAAATTAATATTATATGTTTGAGAATTATCTCCACTTCCAATGATGTAATCATTCTTTTTTGATATGGTATATGTTGAATAGGAATTTGGAATCTCCTTTCTTGTGATAACTTCTTCATAAATAATTCTAGTTTGGACTGGAGCGGTATTAATTATACCAGTACTAATTATTGGTATAAATGCTAATGGATAATCTTTCTTAACAAAATTAATAATTTGTTCATTCATATTTTCGTAGATAATATGACGGTTTGAGTGTGTAAATTCTGATTGACTTCTGTTAAATTCAAGTGTACGTTTTGGAACCTCATTACTATAATATTTTTCGTTATAAAATTTTGGCATTTTCTTAACATTCAATGATATATTATCACAAGATTTTTGTTTAATAATTGGATTACAAGTAAATTTATTTAAATTTTTTGATTTGATAAGATTAACAGAATAATCAATGTTCTCAGTTGATGCACTTTTTATGTCTAATGATGATGATAATGTAGTTGATTTAATATTACTTAATTTAAATATATTTGATGTACCTTGATGTTGATAGGTAACAAATTGTGTATCAAAATTAAAGTCTGGTGTGCTGGCAGCTTTTACAAAACCTTCTTTCGTAATATCACTAGATTTTATTGCTGTAGTTTGCCTATTATCAATAATAGAGTTTGTTGAATAATTATTAATTAATTGAACCTCAGCAGTAGCAATAGATATAGGTTCACAAAATAAAATATCTTTAGATGTAGATGATGTTATATCGTTGTAACTTTGGTATCCCTCAGAATATTTATCATGTACAGTCTTCTTTTTTATATTACAAAACTGTACTGAGGTACCTTTTATATATACATCCTCTTCAGATGATGAAGAGGCTAACGGAGGTGTTGAGAATTTTGGAAGATGATAAGTTAAATGATTACTATATATATTTATTTCGTTTTTATTATCAATATCTTGCTGATGGGATGAGCCTAATGTGACAGCATCTTTCTTTGATGAGATATTAAAAATATCACTTTGATATAAATCACTATTAAACATGTTATTTCTTAAATAAATTGCAGATTGACTTCTTTGAACACCACCCATTTGAAAATCATCAGAATCAGAGTCATCCTCAGAATCGGTAATATAAGAATGACGTTGACCAAAAAAAGTGTAATAAGCTTTTCCAGAAATGATATCGTTTTCCATGAATTCTTTCTCATCCATTCTCAATTCTTTTTTTTCATCACCATTTAACCCATTACTATAACTTCTATGTTCTCTTTTTCTTTTGGCAGGAGATAAAGGTGTAGGAGAGGAAGTACTTATTTTATCATCTTGATAGGGTGAAGAAAGGTAAGTATTTGTGAGACTAATAGATTGTAAACTAATTTTTTGTGCATTAGAAATATCAAGTGAACATCTAGCTTTAATTATATCAGATTCTGATTTACACTTTAAATTAGAAACTGACAGCCAGAATGTATTTGCAGTGCCATGCAAGGGAAGGAGCGTTTTAAAGTTAGAAATAGTCATGCTCTTTGTGATGTTCACTGTAAAAAGATTATCATTAACGGATGGCATAATATTACATGATTTTGTAATATCATTTAATGATAAATCTTTTACTAATCTTCGATAGTTTTTATATGGATACTTACCTGTAATCGATTGCGCTATATTGACTTCAGAATCAAATTTACTAAGACCACGATTAGACATCATAATGGAACAGTATTCTGTTTCATTACCAAATTCTTGGAATTCTTTAGAGACAGACTCAGCTTTTGGTGTAGCAAAGATAATAGATGTCTTCTCATTGTAATCATCTTTAGACATCTTAATATTCATACTGTGCATCTCAACATGACTCTGAGAAATAATAGCTTCCTCCTTAATGATATTTGCGACAGGTACCATCTTAAATATCTCATCATTTTTCAATGGTGTAAATTCAAGTCTTCTACCATCTAAAGATATATATAATGTAACATCCACTACAACCTGTGAGAAACAACGTAATGAAGGACCTGTTTCATTTGTCATATCCTTAATAGTGATTGATACAACTTCATTATCAATTTTTTTATTGTCATTACTTAAATAAAACATTGAAGTAACATTCTCTTGAAGCATCTCTTTTAGTTTACAAGATACTGTTGATACAATCGGTGTTGATGCTTTAATATCAATCTCTTCTTTAGCTCCTCGTTGCTGGAATACTGTTGTAAGTGAAACATTCTCATTCTCTGAAAAGTAAACATTTAGGATTGCACCACATTCATTAGGAGAACAGAAAGATGATTCAACTTCGTGAAATCGTTTTGTGTCATTGGAGATTGAACAAATAATCATGGCAGTGGCTTCTGATAACTCTTTTGTTTTAAATGATTCTTCCCATTTAATACCATTCATAATTAATATTTCAGCGAAACCTTCTTTAGTTATATCATTACTAATAACACTTTGATTTAAGTCAAGATTATTTATCTCTTGACGGGTTTCAATAAGTTCATGTTTAATTTCTTGTATGACAGTTTGATTACTTTCATCAATCTCAACACACTGTTCAGTCATTGTTTCCATCGTCATAAATGATTTTTCAATATTTTGATTTCCAAACATAACTTCTTCTTCTTCATCCTCGTCATCCATTTCAATAATTTCCTCAACTTCAACATACTCTTCCTCCTCCTCAACAATTTCCATTTTTTTTATTTGTTCGATTTTACTTCCAGATACATGTTCTTCACTTTCAAGAACCAACTTTTGTTGTGAATATGTTTCTTTTGGTCTTATAAGAATATATGACGCAGATTCTTTATTATTTTGTACAAAAATAACTTCGTTCTTTGAACGATCTTCAGTTCTGACTAAATCACAATCAATATTTGCCTTTGTTGATATATCAATTGGAATCGGAGCAGTAGATTCAGATTCATCGCTTGGTATAATTGTTGCATCATTTTGAAAGACTTTACATTCTTCAAAAACGTTTCCTTCCTTCTTAAATTGATATTTAGCATCATCTAAATCATTATACTCAGTAACTTGTAAAGTTGGTTTGGAAATCTCTTCTCTTTGTACATCTTCAAGATCACTCTTCTTCTCCTCCTTAATTTCAATAACTGGAATACCAATTAGATATGTTTTATCAATATCTGTTATATCTTCAATAATCTCAACTTCAACTTTAGTTTTAGTTTCTGATGAATCTAATATAGCCATTTCTGAAAGTAAATTTTCTGATAATTTCGATAAATATTCCTGAGCATTCATATCTCCAGGAACTTTAATATTTGCTTCATATCTACTAACTTGTCTACCATCTTCCAATATTTTTACGTCATATTTTTTATTAATCTTCTCCGCAAACTGATCATCTTTCATGACCAAATCCTTCTTCTCTTGCATAATCATTTTTCTTTTTCCTAATGTTGTTGTTATAGTATAGTTTTTAATAGTTTCTCGAACAGTATAACGACTTGGAAATGAAGCTTGAATTTCAGATAACCTTGATCCAACAATCTTTTGCATATTCATTTTCCCTTCGACGGTTGTCCTTACTCTTTGTGAATTTTCATGGTGTTTCTCTGCCTCCGTCTCAACATAATTATCTTTCTTGACATCTAATGGTTCATTATCAACCTCTTCTATCTCAATTGTATCCTTCACATAGTGTGCTGATAAATTTACTGGTCTTCCATTAAATGATCCAGAACGACTATGAATCAAGGCAAAACTTTCATCATCTGACAATAGAGGTTTATCTAATGATATTTCTGATTGTTCCCCAACAGTTGAAGGAAATGGTGATTCACTAGGTGGACGAAGATTATCACTATCCCACGTAAACACATTTGATAACTTCATTACACCCCCATTCTAAAAATTAACTTAGTTAACGAACGGTGTAAATTAACTTACCTCTGTCCTAATGACCTTATGCATCGAGTTGGTGGATGCACATTTTTTAAGTTTATCACCACTAGGTGAAAGCCTTGGGTTACTACTAAATGTTACATTGGATGGTACCTCCGATGATAATTTCAATAAATCCATTGTCGCTTGGTCTAATGTCGAAGTATCTCCAGCCTCCTCAGATCCATTAACTTTATCATTTGCCGGCGATATATCTCTATGATATGTTGATGCTTGTTGCCTACTAGGTGATATCATTCTCCCACATTCTATTCCATTCTTTTTACCATTTTTTTCTAACAGTTTGTCGTTTCCTTACATTAGAATAATTATCACATTCATCACCGTAGTATTTGAGGATAAGATTCGGATCTGCTTTATCATAATTAATACTACCATTCTTCAAATCTCTATGATTTCTACTATTATATTGTAGAGTCCTAGAATTTTGTTGATAATTTGAATAATTATGTTTTGGTTGTCTTATACTTTCGATGGTTGCAAAATCACGTGTTTGTGATGTTGTAGAATCTGTCATTCTCTCAAAATCAATTTCATCCTGGAATTTGACTGTTTTAGGAGAAACAGGTAAACTCACTTAAGAAAAAATAAATTTTTATTAATTATATCAGTACAACTTACTTTCACGTTTTTTATGATCATTCATTCTATAATTGGTAAAAACATCTTTTTCGTTCGATTTAGCTCTATAGCCAATAATTTCGGCATAATCGTCGTCTGAATCAATTTTAAGAATTCTTTGGTTATATCCTGTATGGTCATAAGATGATCTTCCTCCAGAAAGCATATAATCTCTTATAGGAACAGTTTGTTGACTTTCGCTTCTAAACATCTTCTTGAATAATCCACTTGATGATTTGTGAACCTGTCCTTCATCCTGTGAATATTTCTCAGGATTGTCATTATCTTTTCTACCACTAAAATAATTTTTATAATTAAATAATTCTAGAAATTAACTAACCTGTCCTTATTATTTGAAAAAATACTACGTATACCACGTTTCATTTTTTCCCAAGTATTTTTTTTCTTTTTACAATTATTTGTATTGCCTTCCTGGCAACTACTAGTTTCAATATCTTCCTCTCCAACCTCAGATACAGGTTTAAGAATACTATCAGATGATTTCTTTTTTAATTTCCTGCTAAATAAATGTTTAGATTTAGATGATTTAGTGGATGATGTTATATTTTGATAATCATTTGATGTACCATTTTTTAAAATAGATTTTAATTCAATATTTTTAGAAGATGATGAGTCAATGCTAGTTGTAATAGAAGAACACTCTGAATTTGCTGTATTATCAGGTGTCTGTCCTCTATCAGAAATATTGGTTATAGTATTAAATGATGCCTGCGATAGTTGATCATAAGAGATACTTTTTTTTTTTAACCCATTCATCAAACTCCTTATTTAATTCATTTCGACATCGCTTGTTAGCTTTTATTACACTACGATCAGGTGCTTTTTTAGATTTCTTTCCTGTATATCTATTTAATGAGGTTGTTGAAGTCCTATTATTATTTAGTAAGGCTAATGTATTACGAGTAAAAGTAAAACTTCTAGTTAATGAATCATCTAAAGTAACACTAGATCCATATGTTTCAATATTTTGTTCACGTTTTGTATCACGTAACATTTTTCTTTCCTTACTATGATAACATTTTGAACAGCTACAAACCAAGCAATTTGCAACACATGCTTGACTTTTATAAGCCATTGATCAAATGACAGCAACAAACTATTAATATTTATTTTCAACGTTGACAAATGAGAAATATTGAGTTTATGTATATTTATACAAAAATAGGACAAAAAATTGCTAAAAATATTGCATTTTTTTAGCGTAAAAAAAGTTACAAAGACAAACAAAAATTAGCGTATACAGATGTGGTTAGTATAACAAAAGTATTTAAAAACAAGCATTAAAAGTACAAAAATTATTAATTTCTAACAAAAATAATGTTTGTTCACATTTAAAAAACGAAAAGCTTAATATTATTCATTTGATAGTAAAGATATATTATATGGATGCGCAAAATTATATTAATTTTGTGTTCCTCAATATTTTTAACGTATAATGAAAACGTGATGTATCTATCTAAAGCATAGGTTAAATTATCAATAAGGTGGGTGTCGTGATTTCCTTCCAAAACTTCCTTTGAGATTTTTACTATTGTTATCATATCTTTATTTTAGATAATTTTACGTATCCCCTCGACACTTTCTATATACACTAGTAGACAATTACTATAATATCACTCTTCCGTTACAAAGACATTATGTACTTCAAACACAGATACAGGAAATGTAAGGTATCGAAATTTTAATGAATATACAATTATATATATTTTAAAAAATGTCAGGTTATAATGTTAACAAATGATTAGAAAAATCAAAATTTATGAACTTAATAATTTTTTTATTTATCAAATTTGATGTATAAATAAAAAGGGAATTTTATAATATGTGTAACAAAAAAATATTATTACTTGAGTGATTTTCATTAAAAATTGCCACTACTTTACTTATAATATCTAAACTATAATCGTACTGATAAAAAATTCTTTTTATCTACTACCTGTATTTTTATATTAATAACATAAAAGCTTTTAAAACTTCTATCAATAAATCTTTTTTTACTGCAAAAATAAAGAAATTTTTGAATAAAGATAAATATTACATTATTTACAGTTATTCATCAAAATATCTTACATAATATTATATTATACACGTACATCTCTTTTATTCACAATCTAGTATTAAGTTCTTGTAACATTTTTAAGATATCATATAATATTGAAGCATCTAATCATATTATGTACATCAAATAATTGTTTAAAAAAAATTTTGCTATATGAAAAATAAAACTTACCTTTAGTATTTTAAAATTGTATCTCCTGAATGACTATTATCATTCCTTTCATAAAAGTTTTAAAATATTTTTTTAAATTTATGTTTAAGAAATACTAATTTTAAATAAATAAAACTAGTAGATAAAATATATATAAAAAAATATATATAAATAATAATTAGCTTATTGATAATAATGCAAAAAAAAAGAAGTAATAATTATAATGAAAAATATTGTCGTTTTGTATTTTTCTTTCCGAATCAAAATTTTTTCTGTCTGCCACCTCTTTTAATAATAATATTTTGCCAATATAAATATTAAAATATGAAAACGTCTCGATCGCTATATTGCAATGGAAGATATATTTAAAGCATAAACATCGAATGATTACCTACCTTGACATAAAAAGCTCTTAATTTATTTATCGGTATAACTAATGGCATAAATTAGTTAAATCAATATATAAATAACTTGTTATTTATCAAATAAAACTAAAAATAAAAATGTGAGATGTCTTGATTAGTGGATACCTGAAGTTGCATTTAAATGCTTTTGATTTATCCACTACTCTAATTGATAATTTTAAGGTTTAATAATAACTACTGCTCTATCATATATTCAATTGCCATTTCTCTTTCTTTTAATCTTAAATTAACAGTTCATATTTTTCAATGTATAATCACACTCATTGTTGAATATATGTAAATGTGGAGGCGTCTTTTTACTTTTACTGATAAATAATAGCCTTTAAAATGTTGTTTACTTCAATAATGTTTTATTATCTTATAACTCATTAAAGAAAAATAATATCAGAAAAATAATTGTCTGAGATATCATTCGGGAAATGTACAAAGGAATGTTAAATACCAATCTTCGATGTGTTTTACTACATTTTTTATGTTAATATTGGCAAAAGATGTTTATCAAAAATACATTCATCAAATTTTTTATCCTTGATTACTTTATATACTTAACTTACATTTACTTTCCCTCTTTATTTATTTTTTATATTAACATTTTTTAAATTTAACAATTATTTCATAAGAAGAAGTCATGATTCTAGAAGGATAATTATTTTTAATTGCTATTTATGATTGATAGACTTCTTGAGATAATTGTATAATTTTTCAAAAGAATAGTTGAGTTAAACAACTCGAGTTTTTATGGTAAATATCACAAACAATAAAGTATCACTCAATTCAATTAATCCATTTTGTTTATTTTCCTTTTTGTAACAGTAAAATAGCAATCAAAGTAAGAATATGCTAAAGTTAAAAAATAGACAAGTGTTTTATTATCAAATAAAAATATTTTTATAACTAAAAATGATTAGAAAAATTTTAATTATACTTTTTATTTAGTATTTTGATGAAGCTGTCATTTTGCAAGTATCCTTGTCTTAGGATAGTCTCCTCTAACTTTCTATCATATCTCTCCGACAGTTTGGGCTACAATTAAAGTATATTAAGAGCATAGATATAAAAATGTTAATCTTACTTTAATTCAGAAAGCCTACGAAGGTACTTTGTCTCCTCATATGACTTTGCATCTATCTCCGATATCTCATGGTTTCTTTTACTAAATTTATCTCTTAAACATCTAACAAATAGGTTCACAGATTTTATTATCATAAAATATTCCTTACCTGCAAACTACATTAAATTCAAACAACAACCAAATTAATGCAACAAGTATTGCCAATGCTAGAATCCCTATAGTAAATAGAAGAAATACAAAACGCATATTATAATTATCACAACAATTAGGTTGATCGCAATCAAATGCAAACAATTGTGGACATGTAAAATTTTTTCCAGAGGGCATCTTTAAAAATATACTTTATCTTCAAATTTTTTATATTTTATATGCGTTGTAATCACCTAAAAGAAAATATTTACAAATGCATAGAGAAAACAATAACAGCTTTAAAATTAAGTGAGAAAAATTTTTTTTTCAAAAATAATGATAAATAAGACATATATTTAGTTGGTTTTACTAAAAGTCATGTTAACAAATTACATCAACTAACCATGAAATGGACAAATCATGAAAAAAGACATTAATCATTAAAGTATCAATGATAATGATCAATGAGTCACTTAAAAGTAATATAATTGATTTTTAAATAATAAAAATTAGTGAATAACAAATGTAAAAAGCTAAAAAAAAATCTTTAAGAGCAAATTTAACAATTATACACAATTATATAAAAGAAATTGCCGTTATTTTTAAGTAAAATAATATGATTTTACTTTTAATCTCTTTTACCTCAAAATAAATATTTAAATGATAAGTTGTGATGTGGTAAAAACTTCCTCCTTAGCTGAAAATTATTATTAGTTAAAAAAATTTAAAGAGAAAGGCATATGAATGAATAATAACAAATGTTAAACAATAGAAATGAATAATAGTATTTTAAAGAGATTATGAATAGTTATTCAAGCTTAAATTTATTATTTTAATATCTAATTTCTTAAAATCTAAGCATATATACCAAAAACTTTTATCATAACAAAATAACTTTATTTTAGAGTTTATTTTATTAAGAATGTCAATTCAAAAATATATTTATATCATTCCACTACGTCTACTGTTTTCTCTTTAGATCTCCAAATTGTTTGTAAGAAAGTCCAAATAGAGAGTTAAATATATATATATATAATAGTTGGGCCTCATTTGGTATCTTTTATGAAAAAGAAAATAATACAAGGTTTATTTCTTTTTTTACTTCAGTTATATAAATATATACAACATATACAAACAACTGAAGACTCACCCAATACTGTTTAAGTTATATCACAACTATTTTTATGCCATATCAAACAGACGGGTTCAAAAAATAATAAGAAAAAAAGGGAATAATTGAGAGACAGTAATACAAATATATATATATTATTTTACATAGTAAAAATAATAAAATTTTGTAATATGGAGCTTATTTTAAAAAGGAAACGACTTTAAAATATTTATTTTCGGATATATTACTTTTTAACTATCTTTATCATAAAATGATATAGAGATATAAATCAAGTAAAATAAGTTTTAGAGATTGACATATTTAAAATTCTTATAGCTAGAATTAGTTGAAAAATAGATGTTTACTGTTTCTTTTATAGTAAAATAAATGTCACATTTCATCTATTTACTCCTATTTATATTAAATTATTATCCATTTTCTTGGTTTTGTAAACAAAAAAATATATAGATAAGTTTATGATAACAATATAGTAATAAGGAAGTAAAGTAAACTCTTAAATTTTTTAAACATCATTTGAATGACTAAATAATTTTTTTATCATGAACTCTTTAATATTTATTATAAGCACCATTACATTTCTATAAAATAAAAAAGCTACTTTATATAGACTAAATGTAGTTAAAAAATATAATTTTTTTCAATCATTCCAAATATATTACAACATAACACAACCTACATCTTAATATTTTTTTATATCTTTAAAATATATGTGTTTTTCAAATATTGAGATATATATTGCTATGATAAAAATTTAACACTTTTGCAATTATCAAAGTATTAATATTTTTCAATAAGTGATTGTGGAAAAGGTGTTTTAATATTT
This sequence comes from Strongyloides venezuelensis, assembly GCA_963280985.1. Lineage (NCBI taxonomy): Eukaryota > Metazoa > Nematoda > Chromadorea > Rhabditida > Strongyloididae > Strongyloides > Strongyloides venezuelensis. The sequence continues at coordinate 4,690,753 of CAUJLX010000001.1, read as the reverse complement.
AATCGACATTTTATAAAGAAAAAAACATGTTTATTTGCATTCTAAGATTATATATAAGAATAAATTATATCATCTTTTAGTAAAAAAATAAGATAATGATTTTTTAGTAATAAAATGATAGAAAATTAAATTAAAATTGTTATTTTATGACATTTTTATACCATGAATAGAAAGATTATGAGATTTTCCACATGAAAAATAATTTTTTGTTCATAAAAAATTATATACCGTTATTTTTAGTAACATATGTATAGCAAGGAAATGTTGTTGAAGAAAATACATTATATAGTTGTTGTTTTTTTTGTTAAAGGAAATGATTTGCCAAGTATATCTATATATATAGTCTTTATTTATTTTTACTTTTTTCTTCCTCTTTACAATCATTCTTATCATGAAAGCTCTTCTTTTTTCTATATCTTATAGAATAAATAGACATTAATTTCATAAAAAACTTCATTATTTGAAATATTTGCATGCTAGTCATAATTAGTAGTATGGTAAATCTATAATATTATTATTTATTAAATATAACTAAAAAAGTACAAAATTCTCATTTACCGTTTCGTTGTTGTATTAAAATTTCCTTCCTCATCATCATTATTTTCATTAATATTTAAACCATTTCCAAAGGTTAATATTGTTGTTAAGACAGATAAAATTTTTGTAATCATAAAAAATATATTATATAAAACAAAAAAGATAAATGCTCTTCTCTTTTTTCCTAATAATAAACAAATTCTACCACAATGGTATAATGTTAGAATAAAATATTGAAAGAATAATAAAAGAACAGCACATTTTGTAAAATTCATGTAATACGATGCCATAATTAATAAAAGATAAGCGGTTGAGTATGCACTACGAGTTGCCATTTCATCTTTTTTAACTTTTTGAAAATAGAAACATGGGAATTGATGAATCCAATATGATATTTGTAATAAATAAAACATTTTCATACTAATACCAATTTTTCTATGACTCTTAGGATAATTCATCCACATTTGACTAGGGTTTTCTATATAATTATTTTCATAAACTATCATTAATGAATGAATTGCAGAGTATAAGGAGAATAAAAAAAGATGTCCTGATTCAAAAAATTTGGACATTGATGTTCTACTTAAATGGTGTTTTCTTTGGATTTTATCCAATACATACTCTTGAATTAATGCATGTATTGTGATCCAAACAATTGAATAAAATAAAAAATTTGGAACATCAAAAAATCCATAAGAGTATAAAATTTCTGTTTTATTACTTGTTGAAGATATAATTGTTTCATTGTATTGTGGAAGCATAAATAAACTAGATATTGGGTTAGTAAACTACAAGAAATTTTATGTTTTTATTTTAAATAAGAATGAAACTTACACTAAATACTAAACCAATTATTATAAATAAAATTATACAACTCATTATATCTCCATGATTTTGACATAGAAATTCATAAGACCACAATGGTGCTGGTTGTTTTCTACTTCTTGTAGCCAAAAATCTTCTAGATTCATGACCCATTATAAAAATGTTTTTTTATCTAATTTATTATAATAAATATAAATTTTTACGTAATGTAAAAATTGTCCTATAAACTATTAATTATAAAAACATAAATAATGTAATTATTTTACTTCATGCTAAAAATATTAATATAATATTATAATTTTTAATTTTCTTTTGTAAAAATATCCATAATACTTTAATGAAAGTAGAAAATACTTCCAAAATATGTTAATTTGTAAAAAAAAGAAATATTACTTAGAATTGTTCTCTTAATTACCATCGTATTTTAAAATAACAAGTAGTAGTAAAAATAATTAAACTAATTTTTGAAATATTATTGAATAGAGAAGAGTGGAAAGTAAAAAGTTTACTATATTTACAGAAAAGTTAATTATTGCAATATATATTACATAAAAATGAATGATAGATGAGGAACTATTACTTGTCATTTTAGGGGTAATATATATTTAATGGAGTAATATTCAAGAATTAAAAAGTTTTTTAAAGATTAATAAAAAGGAAAAAAATTGAAAAAAAAAATTATATTTTAAATAAGATAACAATTGTTGGAATGAAAATAATAAGAAATGTTAAAAATTGGAAAATATTTTATATGAACACTGAAAAATAATTGATAAAACTTTTTTACACAGTCTGTTAAAAAATAAATAGATTTTTTTAAAATGTGTTATAATAATATCAATATATTTATATATGCTGTAATAGATATTTTAGTTTATTGAACAAAAGAAAGGCTTCTAAACCTTTTTAATTGTTATATGTATAAAACACTAATATTTCTTTACGATTATACCAAGTGATAGTTCAAATAAGAAAGAAAATGAACGGTTTTTTTATATCAAATAAAATCCTTTTAAAAATAGTACATTATTGACAGAAAAATACTCAATTTATTCTTCAATAAATTTACTTGAAATTAACAATTGACATGTAGATACATACACATATAACATAACACGTTTTTTTTGCTCTTCATTAAAATTGGAAAAAATACGTATTGTTAGCAATTGATATTTGTTGTCATAAGAACTAAAATAATAACAAAAATGAGTTTGTGATATTTTATGTCAAAAATTTTTCGTGTAAATTTATAAAAAAATTTACATGATGTTTAAGTAAATTATAAAAGTACACATTTGACTAAATGAAAAGAGAACTGCAAAAACATAATGTATTTATAGAATTTCAAGTCCCTTTTTCAATAATACGTCATATCACCACAAAAATGTCAAATAAAAAAAATTTTCATTGGACAATTTTTGGTAAAAAATCTTCAATTATTTAATTAAATGGAATATTAAATAATTACCATAATGAAAATTGTTTGATAGTTAAAGTAATTTATATAATTCTTTGTTAATTATCCTAAAAAATTAATAGTTATTAAATATTTATATGTTGAATGATAATAATACATTCTTTTACTAAAGTATAATTAAGTATGTGCCTGGATATTATAAGTCTATAATATTTTAACGAATTAATATTGTGTGAATAATATAAAAGTATAATTTTTGTAAACATATACGTATGTCTAAATTTTTAGAATAAATTATATCATATTAAACACAAGTTTATCATCAAAAAATGTTATATATTTATATACATCATAAAATTTTATTATTAAAAACTTAGGTTAAAGAGGAATTATACAATCAATAGAAAAATGTTTCATGAAAGTAAATAAAAAATTTTAATAATCTAAAAAAACTGTAAATTGATATATTAAAATAAACTAAGTGTAAAAATATTAAACTAATTATTGATAAAGCAAATATTGTAGAATAAATATTATGCAAACAAATACATATATCTTTAAATTGTATTTTGTCCTAATAATAATAAAAGATTATCTATGATTACAATATAATGGTATTTTATGAGTTAAAATGACACTATTTATATTTATTATTATTCTTTACCTTACCATAACATGTACAATGTGAAAAATGATAAATCTAAGTACCACTTTTAGACAAAATCGTTGTTTTGTATATAAAATAACAAGTAAATTATATTTATTTGCATTGTTAAAAGTAAAAATAGATTAACAAAATTATGGCAAAGATAAAGACTAATATATTGTCAAAAATAATTTTTTATCTATTATTATTATTTTAAAAGAAATTTATTATATATGGGATAACTTCAGATATTATTTCTTTAAGATGCCAAATTTTGTTTTATAGGAAGAGACTTTAAGTATCTCTCTCCTAGCACAAATAATATATCAAAATTTTTATAACAAATTATTATTCTTTAATTATATAACATAAGTTTTCAGATTATTTATTTATTTTAATAAAAATTTTATCCTCAACTATATTACACTTTAATAATATGGATAGAAAAAGAAAGTTAGAATTTTACCAACGCTTGAAGAAAAATAAAAAAGATAGTGGATTAATGGTTATATCCATTAAAAGTGTAAACTAATTTTTTTTGAAAGACATTACTTTGAGATTCCTTTGAAAAATTAAATTTTTTACTATCAAGATAATTATTGTTTAGATTTCTTATTTTTCCATTAATAAAAGTATATTGCCTCTTATTTTTATTTTCAATTTGTGATTTTAAAAATTTTTAAACTCAAAAGATATTTCTCCATCATTAATTATAATCTATTTCTGGTGGTATAACAAAATTAAAATATAAAACCATCAAACAACTTGTGTCCTGGTGATAAAACCCAAAACGAAAATTATTCCTGTTTTTATGTGTAATTAAAATCTTGCTTCTTATATATATGTTATTTAAACAATCAGATATGGTATTAAAAAATTTTAAAAAATATAAGAGAGATCTTTTAAATTATTTATGATTTGAAATATTCATTTTATTTATGAATATTTTATTAATTGATACTACTTATCTATTGTAATGCACAATATTTTGAAAAAGGAAAGAGATAAAAAATGATTTTTTATGGTAGTAGTGTTATAGATATTTTGAGTTTATCAATGAAAAAAATGAATCAAAAAATTGACAGGTTCTGCCAAGGCATTGCTGATTATTTAAATGACATACATATAAAGACCAATTATCTTAAATTGATGATGAAAATGGTGAATATTTTTCATCATATTAAAGAAGTTTCAGGCAATAAAAACTTGAATATTTGATTGAACGAAAAAATAGTTTTATAAATCAAAACAACAAAACAACATTGCTTTTATTTTTATGTTGTTTTCAATATACAGCCTTTTTTTATTTCCTCTCTTTTCTAGGTTCAAATTAATATTTTTTTTGTATTTTATTAGTAAAGATATATGTGTGTATATTCAAAAAAAAAAGAAATAAACCTTTGCACGATACTACTTTTTTATTACTACTTCTTCATCATTAAAGTCACCCTTTTAATATTATATATATAATTTTTATCTTACAAAACAATCTTTTAGAAAATCTTCTTACAATTTCTAACAGAAAAACTTTTATCACATTTAATATTATAGTTCTTTTTTATTTAATATTAGCAAAGCTTCATATACATCATCAAAAATTGTGTAAAATTAAATTAACAGTTGATATGTCGATACTTATTTATTTAATTTAATTGGTTACTTCATGTAAAGATTCTAAATTCTTACTGAAGTCAGAGAGGTACTGTTACAATACAAGCAGTTCCCATACTCACCTTTTTCATTTATCTTTGAAGGCATCACCAAAATGTCTTGATCATTGTTTTCGCTTTTCTCTATTATATTCTAAATGAAAGAGATAAGTAACTTCTTTTTTAATTCAAAATGAATGACATTTAATTATGAATATATGGAATGTACTAGAAGCACAAAAAATGTATACATACAATGTTATAATGATGCTAAAACCATGAAAAATTGATGACTTATGTTGTTGTTTAAATTTTGCACTATATTTTTTATTAAGTATTTTTTTTCCATATCTTTTTTTTATAAGTGGTTTCATATTTTTTAGAATTTGTGTAATATCCTACTAATTCTTATCTCTACGTATAATATCTTTGTATCACTAACATTCTCAGATAATATTATAATAATATAATGATATTGCTATATTTTTCTTTTCTTCTCCATTTTTGTCATCTTCATATCAACTATTACAATCTTATGTATGTCTATTTGAAAAGTAGTAAGACGTAAACTTTCACAAAAATTAATTATACAGTTATTATTTTTTTTTGTTGATAATCTTATGATTTTATAAACCATCTTCTAGAGAAAATGTTTTTGATCTAATTATATAAGTATTAAAAATTGAGCTTGAGCTGCCTCCTTCATACATATGTTCTTATTGACCGACAAAAATATATAATTTATTATTTTATTTAAAAATATACCTGTATGATAATTAATACACATATATTTTTGCTCTTTACTCTTTCTAATGTCATCTTTTTCAATTCCATGAACATCATCAGCTAGTATTATTATAATTATAAACGCTCAAAAGTTAATGTTTTCGCTATAGTGTTCGTGAATTCTCTTGTCTATCAATGTTTAGTATCTTCATTAATTATGTTCAAGACATATTATACTATTTTTTGATGAATGTGCTCTTTTTACCCTGTTGACTCGATTGTGTATTTTGTATATATATAATTTTTACAATAAAAAAAAAAATTAATTAACAAGGATAAATAATTTGTTAATAAAATTATTCACCAGGATACAGATTTTCATTTTTATTTACCCTCTTCTTTAATTAAATGAAAAATTTTTTTTCAAGTGGTTAAGCCTTCTAAACATTCAATCATATCAATGACATCATTAATCTTTACATGACATTAATTATCATTTCTTTTATATAAACATTTTTTACTACGAAAACCACTTTTTAAGGTGATATTCCATTTTCAGATCTCATAAGGACTCAAAAAATAAAAAAATGGATATTGAGAAAAATCTTCATGTTAATAATGATACTATTGATAATAACGATGTTTTAGTTTTTCGCAAAATGAATGAATCTAATCAAAGTAATTTTGCAAAAAATACAAATTTAAGTAGTAATAAAATGGTTGGCGAATCTCCTATTTTAAATATAAAACGTAAGTTTATTCTTCTGTTACTAATTATACATTATTATATTCCAGCACACGGTAATAAGCGTCGCCAACCCCATCCTGTAAATATATATTTTGAATTCTTTCGTGAAAATTTTGAAGCAGTTTGTAATATGTGTAAAAAAAAAGTTAAATGCCCCAAAACATTTAATTTAAAGCGCCATCTTGCAAGATATCATGCTGAGGAGTTTAAACGGGTAGAGGCACTTTGGAATCAAATAAATCTAGAGAAGATTTCAGCAAACGGACATAATAGGAAAAATTCACCAAGTCCTAGACAAATTAATGGAAAACAAGTAATAATTCCTTTACAAAATCAAATTCCACAGCAACATATTGCTGGAAATTTCCATAAACCAACGCAAAACATACAATCATTAAAAAATGCTTCACCAACACTTATTTCTCCATTATTATCACATATTTCAGGAATCTCAACAGGATCTAATAACTTTTCACAACCACCTTATGATTTCTCACCCCAATCAAGTAGAATGGCAAATAATTTTCTAAGCAACATATCTGACATAGCAATGAATCCACAATTACCACATTTTTTATCAATGTTACAAAATATCCAACCATCAAGTACGATGTCACCAACAATATCAAATGAAAGAATTACGGAGAATATTGTACAACCAAAACAACAACAAAATACAGCTTTATTACGCAAAGATAAAAATATGGACGGGTTGTTGATAAAAAAGTTACCGAAGATAAATAAAGAAGAAGATCAAAATGAAAAAGCTAGACGGTTATTAACATGTTATGCTTTAACAGCAAGATTTTCACTAGTTGATATGGATAACTCTTTTTTGAGAGTAAGTCTTTTAATTTGAGGATAAAACACGTTTTTTATATTTACTAATTATAATCATGTTTCAAATTATTTATTTTTTAGGAGTTACTTGGAATGATCCCTAATTTTGAAGTTCCTACATCTAAAGGATTAACTGATTTAATGATTGATGCTGTGATTAAGTATGGAGACTGAAAACTCTGTTTTAATCGTTTTTAAATCTCTTTTTTCTAAATTTTTTCTAGTTTTCATAGATTATAGTATATCGTCTATTATGAAAATTTAAAAATAATAGTAATGAAATATTATATAAAAAAAGTGTGTTAACCTTTTTTTTATATTTTTTTTAGAAAATACATTAATTTAAAGAAATGTTATATTGCCATCTAAAATAGTGTCATTGATGTTTTGACCTTCAGTTCCTCCAAACAATATCACTGAGTACCTTCATATATAATATCATTATCGGGTTTCAAAGCTAAATTTTTATAAAGAGATGCACTATAAAATGTTTATTTAATAACAAATAAATTTTTACACATAATCACAATTATTTCTTTATTATTAATTATTAATCTTTTATTCTATAAATTTATTTATTTTTTGACCTTCTCTACATGAAATAAATCTTTTTTTAATTCTATTTAAGAGTAATTTTGATAAAAATCGAAAAAAATATTAATAAAATTAGATAAATAAGTTCAATAGACATAAAAAAAGTAAACATTTAATTGAAAAAAAAATATATAATTTTTGTTTATATCTAGATAAACTATCTTTTTATTATATGGTATTGATAAAAAGAATGAGTATGCATATATAAAGACAGTCTATCCTCCAAAATTTATAGGAAAACAATATCCTATAACGATTCCCTTTCTTTCAAAGATCGATGTAAAGAGAGACCAGAAATCATCTCTTGAAATTTTGCTCCATCCTAATGAGTTTTGGACGTGACGAATGTTTATACTATAATAATTTCAAATAAAGACTCATGTAACTTATTGATAAATAATATTTTTTTTCACTTGTTTTGTTAATATATATATTACGTATATTTAATAATTTCAATTTTAAGTATTAATGGCGACTTCACAAGGAGGACATGAATTATGGTTAATTTCTGCACCAGGTGACAAGACAGCTCAAGAAACCTGGGAAAAACTTGACCATGCTACATTTTCTGTTTCCAAGAATTACAAATTCGCTATTCCAGATTTAAAAGTATGTTAATTGTGGTAAATATTTAATTTTAAAAATTTTTTGTCAGGTTGGAACTCTTGATCAATTAGTTGGATTATCTGATGATCTTTCTAAACTTGATACCGCCGCTGAAGCGTATGTTAGCAATATTACTCATTACTATCCATTTTATACTACATTATAGAATTACTCGCAAGCTTGTCCAATATTTTGGAGAAGTTCTTGAGGAAGGAAAGGAAAGATTAGCCGAAAATTTACAAATTGATGGAAGTATGTTAATATTTTAACATAACTCACAAACAAAATAATTTTTTTGTATTTTAGAGGACATCTATTCTTATGTCACTAAATTTCAATGGCAGGCAGCAAAATATCCATTAAAACAATCATTAAAAGTTTTAAGTGAAATTATTGGCAAACAAATAACTCAAATTGATAATGACTTAAAAACAAAAGCCAATAATTACAATAACCTTAAAAATACTTTAGCTGGTATTGACCGTAAAACAACGTATGTTCATTTATTAAAAACATTTTTAATCATATTATAGTGGTTCACTTGTTTCAAAAGATCTATCAGAAATTGTTAAAGCTGATGATTTTGTTTTGAACTCTGAATATTTACAAACTTTAATGGTTGTTGTACCAAAGAATCTGGCTAAAGAATGGGAATCAAGTTATTCAACTTTCAGTGATAAAGTTGTCCCTGGATCAAGTAGATTAATTCATGAGGATGGAGAAAATTGTCTTTATAGTGTTACTCTCTTCAAGAAGGTTATTGATGAGTATAAAGTTAAATGTCGCGAATTCAAATTCGTTGTTAGAGATTTTGTTTATGATGAGGAAGCATTGAAAGCTGGGAAATCCGATCGTGAAAAAGTCTTCCAAGAAGTTAGAAAACAACACCCACCATTAGTTCGTTGGTTGAAGATAAACTTTAGTGAAATATTCTCTGCCTACATTCATATAAAGGCATTAAGAGTATTTGTTGAATCTGTTCTTAGATATGGTTTACCAGTTAACTTCCAAACAGTCCTTATGGAGCCACATAAAGGTGCTCAAAAGAAACTTCGTTCAGAACTTAACAAGTTATATGCTCATTTAGATGGATCAGCATCAGGACCAATTGATACTTTTGAAGATTCACCAGCTCTTATGCAACTTGGTGTTCATGATTACTATCCATATGTCTTTTTCAAATTGAATATTGATTTTGTTCAAGAGAAACGCTAAGAAAAAGTATAAGCAAATGATTTATCTTAATGTAGTAGCAATAAGTGTAAGAGATTATTATAGATGTATTTTATCTTTCTTAAAATTTTCATTTCACTTATAATCTATATGTACTATAAGTTCCGCAACATTGTATTCACTTTAGAGATATATATTTGATATAATATTCTATCATATACTTAAACTATGACTAAAAATTTCCAGCTGAAAAGTTTAAACATCAATGTAGCTTTCTCTATATACAACTAAAACATTTTTAAATCACCCTCTAAATTTTTTTTTGTTCTATAATTTTATGAAAAATACATTCTAAAAATATACTATTTTTGTTTAAGTATACTATCGAATCCTTTTTTATATATAAAATTTGATTATGTCGTATAAACAATATTTTCTTGTAATATTTTATTTTTAATAAAAAAAAGAAGTATACAAAAATTGTAATTAATTGGTAAGCAACATATTTGATATCCATAAACTGGAACTTTTAACTAACTTTCACTGAGATCAATAGTAAGTACTCCAGAAGTTGTACATTTTTCAGGTTTTGAATAAATACCAACTAAGGCATCTGCATGTTGAAACATTTCTTCTTTTAGTGAGATTACAATAACTTGGAAGTCTTTTTTGGAACGTTCAGAGATATAATTTACGACCTGCAAAAAAAATAAAATATACCAAGTAATTATAAAATCATTATTACCTTTGCAATGTTACTATTATCTAATGCGGCATCAATCTCATCTAACACAAAAAATGGTGATGGATTACGTGAATGGATGGCAAATAGTAATGCTAATGCTGCAATAGTTTTTTCACCACCACTTAAATGGTCCATGGGACGGAATCGTTTACCAGGTGCAACACAATTATATGAGATTCCCTCAAGATATGGTTCTTCTAAATTATCAGCACCAAGAAAAGCTTGAGCGCTTTCATTTCCGCTTAACATTTTATAAATCTCATCAATCTTCTGTGAAACAGGTTCAAATACCTGGTGAAAACGTTTTATACGTTCAGCTTTCAATTTCTCAAATGCATCTCTTGCCTTTCTACTTCTTTTACGCGCCTGTTCACATTCCTCTGTTGATTCAGCTTCACGTTCCTTTACCTGTTCCATCCTTTCAAGTGCCTTAGAATTTGGAGCATTCAATTTTGATAGTACATGTTGAACATCACTAATTTCTTTAAGTATCTTTTCTGTAAGTCTTTTTAAAGTAAGGTCATCCTTAACATTTTTATACTCTTTGTTAAGTTTTGAGTAATCAACTTCAATCCAATCCTGAGAATGTATTGCTCTTTGGGATGATTTTTGTGTTGTAGATACTTGACTTGTCATTTCTTGTTCCTCAATTACATCTTCCTCCGATACTAATTCAGTTAATGTTCCGTTAATTAATGGTAAATCAATATTTTTAAGTCGACATTCCAAAAGCAAATCGTGTCTCTGGATTTTCTCTGCACTCACAATGGCTTCTAGTTGCATAATAACTTTTTCAATAGCATTAATTTCCTTATCAACGGATGATGCTTCTTTCTTTTGCAGCTGTCAAAGCTTGTTCAGCATTCTCAAGATCAACCATTTTTTGTTTTCCTTCCTCAAGGACATTTTCGTATTTCTTTTCAATTTCCTTTATTGTAGCTTCTTCTTTTTGTTGCCTTTCTTCGAGAGATTTAAGCTGCTGTGAAAGTGAGGCAATCTTTACTTCAGCCTCTTTTGCTTTAGACGCTTTGTCATCACGTATTAAGAATTCTAATTCAGACTTCCATTTGTCTAATTCATTATCAAATTCTTTCAATTTTGTTTGCATTTCCTCATGAAATCTCATTTCACGCTCCTCATATCTTCTTATATCAGGTATATTTAATCTTTCACAGAATAAGTGGAAAACTTCATCAATTATACTATCTTTCTTTTTTTCTAAATTGGAAATAGACTCTTTCTTTTCTTCAATCCTTTCAGATATTTCATCAATCCGTGGGCGTTGCATATTTAATTCATTCTGAGCAAATTCTAGCTGTTGTTGGACATTTTGTTTATCAGTTGTTTTTAGCTTGTTAATCTCCTCTCTCACAGAGATTACACGATTTTCCAGTTGACGTACATGTTTTTGTTTCATATCTAAGTCCATTTCTTTCTTTCTTATCTTTTGAAGAGAGTGATATTCATCCTGTAATTGCGTATACTGTTCGCGAAGTTTTTTCATCGCAACTTCGTCCCATTTTTTAGCTTTCATTCTTAATTCTTGTTTACCAGAGGACATCATACCATTTTCTAAGAATAATGTTCCGTCTAATGAAACTGCTTTATATCTTTCACCAGAAGAGTCGTACCCAAATGCCATTTTCCTAGCGTCTTCTAATGTATCACAAACAAGTGCATTACCGCATACAAATTGTACGGCTTTCTTAATATTCGAAATATTGGAAATTTGTAGAACATCATAAACAAGTTTAATCCCTTTTGATTCAGGAAAATTACGTATACGTTCATTTAATGGAGCAACACTAAGAGATTCTAATGGTAGAAATGTTTCTGTTTGATATCTTTGTTCTTTCAAATATATTATACACTCACGTGCTGTTTCTTCTGTATCACAAACAATATTCATCATCTGTTTAGATAAAATCTTCGTTACAGCCAATTTAAATTTTTTGTGAGATGGTTGACAAAGATCAATGAGTCTGCCATACACTCTATCTGCAAATATCCTCTTAAGATTTTCAAAGGCTTCGTTTTTCCTACGATTTCTTTCACTTTCAGCAGAGTCACCTTGTGCGTCACCTAATTGTCTAGCAACAGCATCAAGAGATTTTTTAACTTCTTCAATTCTCTTACTAGCTGTATTTATTTCCATCTCTAAAGCTGTAATGCTTTTTTTTTCTTCTTCAATACTGTTAAGTAAGGTCCTAAGCTGTTCTTCACTATTAGAAATAAGGGTATCATGCCTGTCAACAAGTTCTTGTTTAATTTTACATCTTTCTTCAAATCCAGCAAGTTTTCTTTTTTCGTGACTTAGTAAAGTAAGTAAACTTTCATATTCTTGAAAGAGGTCTTCTAATTTAAGTGAGAATTTTGCATTCCTTTTACCAGCTTCCATTTTTAATGTCTTATATTCATTCAAATCCGTTTCATTCATATTTAAATTCATATTTTTTGAATCAACTTTCATCTTGTTTAAACAATCCTCCCTTTCTCGTGTTATCTCTGTGATGCGACCTTCAATATCCTTAATATTTTGCTTTTGTTGTTCTGCACTTTTTGTCATACTTTCAAATGTACGTTCTTGATAAGTAAGTTTTCCTTTAACATGCACAACTTCATTCTTTGTCTTAAGGTATTTTGGACGTTCATTTTCTAGTTGTCGTAATATATCATTACTCTCCTGTTCTAGTTTACGTACTTCACGTGCAATTAATTTTGCTGTTTTTTGTGCACTACTTATATTAACATTAGACTCATCACGTTTATTTCTAATATCTTCAACCTCCTTTCTTTTATCAATTACATCTTCGGTAGCTTTTTTAGCATGTTTCTCAACATATTGTAATTTCATTAGATATAGTTGTTGATTAAGATTTGCCAATTCATTTTGCTTACTTCTATATTTCTCTGCTTCCTCTTGCTCTGCCCTTGCTTCTTTCTTCTCCTGTGCTATGTTCTTACGACGATGCATGTTATTTTGAGCCAATTCTTCGCTCTTTAACATTTCTTCCTTCAACTTATTATACTCCAAAGCTAATTCATTAGACTTAGATATTTCTTCAAACATCTGACAACGTTCTTTAGGATTTTTCATTGCAATAGTCTCAACAGCTCCCTGATAAACAAGGAAATTCTTAGCCTTTATAAAAATATTTTGTTTTTCCATTTCAGAGGCATATAATTGTGGAGTGACATGTTCGCCATCAATTCGATACTCCGAACTTCCACCAATAACACCACGTGAAAATATTTTTACTTTTCCTCTACCAATATCAAAATGCATCTCCACTAGGCACTTATTAGAGGCTGCTTGACCATGTGTCATTCCATGTATAAGATCTGACAACTTTTTAACTCTTAAATTAATTGCTTTTTCACCAAGAACAAAACTTATTGCATCCATAAGATTACTTTTACCTAACGACATTCATTAAAATAATCAAACAACAAACTTACCTGATCCATTAGGTCCAATGATAGCGGTAAAATCTTTAAATGGACCAATTGTGATTCTACCTTTGTATGATTTAAAATTTTCAATTTCTAATCGTATCAACCGACCCATCGAAAATTTATATTTGAAATTAGATTACCTTATTAAATGAGAAAAACGCGTTGGAATAGCGAGTGCCAATTCTTTTTAAATTATCGCGGAAGTTTTATTCCACAAAAAAAATCGCGACAAGACAATTTTTTTGATATAGAGTGCACTGTGTTTTAAGAGTGTACTTAAGGTATGTATATGACTCTTTTTATTTATTGGCGCCATTTTTTTGTTTGATGGTATGCAATTGAAATATGCTATACAATAATGCCCCAATAAATATCTATGAAAAATAGTTTTTATTGGAACAAGTAAAAATTAGAACATTAAATAAAGAATAATAGTTTTTTTTAAATGTATATTTTTTATTTGTATTCGATTAAATGTTATTAAATAGCGTGTTTAGAAAAGAATGATTATTATTGCGATGAATTGAATAAATTTTTATGTAATTAACATTTAGATAAAAATAGTAATTATAAACAACACCAAGAACCAGGAAATTTAAAAGCTTTAGATTCTAGTTTTAATGCTTCCTCTATTTCCTTTTCTTCCTGCAATTGAAGTGATCTAGAAAATAATGATAATAATTGTAAAAAATAATTAAAATAACATACTTTGCTAATTCTTCAATGCATTCATTAACATTAAAACGCGTATATGCAGAGGTTTCGTAAAATGACATACCAAATTCTTTTGCTAAATTTTTACCGTATTCATATGGTACTTCTCTATTAGTGGAATCATTGCATAAATCCAATTTATTTCCAATTAAACACATTATGCAACGATCTTCTACTCCCTTTTTAACGGATTCAATCCAATTTCTCACATTTATAAATGTTTTTTCTGATGTTATATCATACATCAATACAACGGCGTTTGCCTTTCTAAAATACTGTTTTGTTATACTTCTAAATCTTTCCTGTCCTGCTGTATCCCATAATTGTATAGTAACTTTTTTATCATTTATATTAATTGTTTTTACGGTAAAATCTACGCCAATTGTTGCATTAAATGCTTGTCTAAATTGGTTGTAACAATATCGTTGCAGAAAACATGTCTTCCCAACTGCTGAGTCACCAACAAAAACAACCTTAAAAATTCTTTCTGTTGATTCTTTTTGAAATTCATCTTCTCTTTCCTCTATAGTTTTATCTTTTTTTACAGTTTCTGTTTGTTGTTTGGCAAAAACTCTTGAAAATGAATTACTACGCTTATGGGTTGATAACTTTCGTGGAGAATTTTTTTTATTTGACAATTTGTATTTTGATAAAGACAATAAACTGTTAGGTTTTTGTTCTTTAGTTTTATCTTTATTTTTTGAGTCTAATTCATCATACAATGACGCCTCTCCTGGTGATGTAGGGAATTTTTTACAATATTTTGGGTGTTCAGAATAAATTGGAGCGTCTCCTGCTGTTTGAATTTCTTTTTCAATAATATCTTCGTCACTATCAGAAAATTTTATCTAAATAACCATTATTATGTTTTGTATAAATTATTTATATTTTTTTACGTGATGATCACTTAAAAATCATTGATCTTTGGTCAATTATGGTTTAATATCAAGTAATCATATAAGTTTGATAGCTTTAATTTTTATCTCTAGATGTTCTACGAACTAAGTTAACTTTATTTCCTACATTAGATTTATTTTATTAAAAATGGAATCAGTTACAGTAAATTGAATGCACTAAATCCGTTATGAATCCCAGAAGGGTTGTGATGTAGCTGAAGCTGATAACAGCTTATTTTTCATATTAGAAGGAAGTTCTAGATATTTAATTATATTATTACGTTTTTAAAGGAATTGAACTTTAAATTTCATAACTTATTAGAATAATTAGTCAAATGTCTTACTTATAAGTGAATCCTAAATCATTACTAATATTAATATTCAATAAAAATACAAAAAGCAGTGTATCAGATAAAAAAACGCCATAAATTGCTTAAAGTTGAATTGATGAAAAATGTCATTAAAATTGTGCTGAGAAACAGCTGAATTATGTGAATAACCAGTACTTTTTCGAATAAATTAAAATAAGGACATACCTCTTTCATATCTGATTCTGAGATGCCAGTTGAAGTTGAATAAAATGATATTTTTTTAGATGGTCTACGTTCACTTAAACTTCCAATATCTGAAGAAGATCTACGGATGTCTAAATTTCTATTTGGCCTATTATTATAAGATGTTGACAATAAAAGTTTCTCTACAATGGTTATTATTAATAATTAGAAATAACTTACTCATCTTTGGTATAAATTCCTTTTGATTTAACTTTTGTTTACCGATTTTGCATTTTTCTTTGTCAAAAATTTCTCTTAAAAAGTCAGTTTTTCTTAAATTTGGAATGATACTGTCCAAATTCTTTAAATCGCTTGGAACAACAAAACCTTTATTTGTAATATCACAAAGCGAAAATATTTTCAATGCCTAAAAATGGAAGCAATTATATTATATATGTTTCAAAGGAAAACAAACTAAAATTTCTAATAAAAATAGTATTCATCATAGAAATAAAAATACAAAAAAATTTCTTTTAATAAATTGAATTAGAAAAGAAGAAAGTTTGACATGTGTATTTTGATAAAAATTAATATAGGATAGGAGAAAATAAATTGTTTAGAACGAATATAAGAAAATGAACATTATTGATGATGAAGATTTTAAAAGAAATTTGGGTAAATATATTTCTTTTAGAAAAGAATAGAATTTTCTAATTAACTGAAATATATTTTAAGATATTTTTTGAACTAATAACAGCAAATAAATAATAATTAATATTTTTCTTAATATTTAAAAACTAACCTGTTCATGGAGGAGTTTAGATTGTTCAGCCTGTGATAAAAATGTATTATCATCTTCATTTACAAACTCATTTTCAATAACAAATGTCTTCTTAATATGATTCATATTGAGTAAAAAAATTTTTTTGTATTGGATAATTATAGAAGATATGTAACTAGAAGATGGAATAATTTATTTAAAATAAAATTGTAGAAGGGAGACAAACAAAATATTATTGATAACGAATATAATAGTTTGTTAGCCAATTAAAATGTAAAAATCGCTACGTTTATGGTAAATAAAAAAATTTGTCCAACGCATCATCAATCACTAACAAAACTCAGATAATCCAAGTCATCATTTTGAATTATTAATATTAATCTTTTTTTAAACAAGGAAAATTTTAAATTCAAAATTTATGTTTATATAAATCACATAAAATTAAACAAATTGTACAATTTTCCTTATTAAATATTATACATTCAACAATATATAAACAGAATTTTCCGCAATAATAATTATTTTTTTCAAAAATCATCAATATAAATTTTAAAGATATTTTTGATGTAATTTATTTTTACTCTATTGAGAATTGCATTTAAAATAAAAATTTCCAATAAAAATAATTAATAGTTTATTTGTATGACCAAAATAATTTTTCAATCTAATTTATATTCATAAGATGGGATTAGTACAATTATAATTTTTTAACTATCAATGGCTTTCATATTTAGATTAACACTTCTATTAGCTAACAATTATTAATTTTATAAAGCTTATCGTGAGGATAAATTCTAATGTTTATTTAATATTTAAAATTATTTCATCTTTATATAGATAATTAATATTTACACAGGTGAGTATGTCGTTTGATCATTAAAAGTGAGTTATACTACAAACAATATAAAACTTTATTGGACGATTAAAAATACAAAAAAAATTTATTAAAAATTATTTAAATAAAAGAATTATTATAAAATATTTAAATTATTGTACAATTAAAAGAAACAAAAAGTTAACGATTTTCAGTTTTTCACATCGCCTATGCTTTTATTTTCAATTTATTCCACTTCAATCGAATACCAATTCAAATTTCCGACAACCACTACCATTTTTTTTGTTAAATATATAAAAAATATTATATTTGATTTCATACATGAGATAAAAAAAAATCATTAAATGTTTTATCCTTTAAAAAATTTTTTATTATTTTTTTTTGGCTATTTTTTTATCATGTATGAAAATATATCTATTACTGGTGATACAAACATTTTAATTATTTTTATTTTCTATTATCCATTTCTTATTCAAAGCATCTTGGCTTTCTCTTTGTTTGTTATCATACATGATGAACTAAGAAATAGATAAAAAATATGTTTCTAAAATTAGAATGGATTATAAATTTCCAATTGTCATAATAAAATATACATTTTTTATATTAAATTTTTTTTATCACATTAAGACAATAATTGTTTCTCAACAAAAACATTGAAAAAATAGGCTTCATAAAAGTGTTAAAATATCTTGAAATTTTGTTATTAAACACTGGTGTTATATAAATCATTGATACATAAAATCCTATTGTAAATAATGAAAATAATAATTTTGCCATTTCCATAAAAAATGTAATTGTCTTCGGTTGGGGATTATTAATTACAAAAAGGCCGAATGTGTAAATAATTGTGACGGTAGATAAGAGTACACTAAATATTGCCAATAATGCATTGCTTCTTATATTTTCTATTATTTGAAAACGCGCCGATAGGTAATCTTCTATATCATTATTTTTAGGTACCGCTTGTATTTTTGCATACTAAATAGTATTAATTATATTTTTAATACAATAACTTACTTTATAATTTTTAATAAATATAAAAGTAATAAATACAAGTGGTGGTAATGCAGCAACATATGGAAGAGAAAATTTCCAATAAAAATTTTGAACAAAAACACTGTGACAAAATTTGAATAAAATGTTGTCATCAATACCAACAATAGCAAAAAAATCATATACAATCAAAAGTAAAGAAAATAACCATAACGGAATACAGAAATAGTATATAGTATTACCAAATTGTAATTTTTCATACTTACCAAATGTGTAAATTGCTACGTTTCTTTCTACTATAAGTACAAATAACATTGAAACATCAATAAACATTAATGGTAAAGGAATTGGTGAATATTTATCACAAATATGTATATTTCCTTTTAATAGTCTCATCTCCTCAATATCATCAATTGAATCAAACTTAAAAGAATCATCTTTAAAAGATGTATATGAATGAGAAAATATTATCATATTATTTGACAGCAATGATATTGTCAATGCTTGTATGACAATGCGGAAGTTATCATGATAAACATTACGTTTATAAAATAGTGAAAAAGCAAAAACTGAAATGGAAATGGCCACAGGTGAAATAAATAATTGAAGATGTTGAAGATGGTATCCATAATTTCCAAAAATATCATTCCATTCTTTTGAAATATTCATTGCTGAAAGTATTATCTAAAATGAAGAAAAACATTGAATAATATTTAAGTTGTGTACATAATATTTTAACAAAGGAAAAACATTTTTTTCCTATTCATTGGATATATTTTTATGTGTAAACAAAAAGATATATGCTGTTAAAATATACAGTACTTGAATTACTATGTGAAAATTATTAAAAAATTATATAGGTATACTTATTATAGAATATTTATCTTTTCAAATAGTTAGAAAATAAAAAATAAATGAGAATTTTTCAATCCAGCTAATACTTATAAGATATAATTAACATAATCATGACATATAACGGAAAAACTTAACTAAACATATAGACGTATTAATAATTAAAAAAAGTTTTAAAGCGTGGCTACAAATTACTTTCATAAGAAATATGTAAAAATATAAGTGCAAAAAATGCCATGTTCAACATAATTTGTTATTAATATCGCTATTTTATCAGTATATACCTAGAATAATTAGCAATTAATATCTATTTGTCATATTTTTAAATAGAAATAAGTTTTGCATTTTGTAAGCTAATCATTAATATAAATATTGTGTTAATTAAAAAACAATTAGCCTCATTAAAATATAAAAATAAAAGACTTATTTTTTATTACTTAGTTTCTTATATAATTATAAAAATTGTAATTTTTTTGAATGAAAGCATAAGAAAAAAATATAAAATAGCAACTATATTTTGCCCCTTTTAGCATAAAAAAATCACTTTAAAATAGAAATTTTTTTCTTTATGTTTTTAAGGTAGAAAAATTGATAAATAATAGAAATTTACATTTATTGTGAAGAATAAAAATAATTAACATTTTTAATTTAAACAGCAATAATAAATAACAAATTTGATGTATCCAAAACTATGTACAATAGTTTTTGTTGTTGATTTTATGGTGATATATAAAAAGAAATATGTTAGACAGTTAATTCTGAATATGACTTACAGATCCCTATAATTCCTCGTAAAATAAAAAAATACTGGTAAGACTTTAATGTTAAATTAATAATATTGTGGGTCATTTTCAACATTTCATTATGTTTGATAATTTCTTAATTTATTCATAAATTAGTTTTTTTATATATAGCGGATTTCGAAACTTTTTTCATTCTATGAGGTTTATTAATATATTTTTTTTAAATTGATACCATAAACGTATATTAAGCACTTCAAATAGGACGATCTTCTGTGTGGCACTCTGTATATAATAAAAATATTCTATACTAGAAAGACATTTTTTTGTTATATATTAGAAAATTATGTTAATAACTAGTGATGAAGGTAGGTAAGTTAATAGACAACAACAATTAATAATATAAAAATTATATGTAGAATATGAGGATAATTATAATTTAATAAAATTTTCAAAAGTATTTTATATTCTATTTCAAAATAAATATATTATTTTAATTTTAAAGAGATTGGATTATGTTTGAACATTTTAAAACTTAATGCACCTAACTTTATTTAGGTTATGGAAAAATAATAAAGTAAAATATTACTATAAAAATTAATTAAAAACTTATTGATTTATTTTTTTAAATTATAGGATATATGTAATAAATGTATGATATTATTTTTACACTTCCTGACCTTGATAGTGTAGTCTTCTGTAAGTTAAATTGTTACCTTATTATGCTGATTTTGAACTTCAGTCAGTGTTGAGAAGTTAAATCATGATCCCATATCTTATAAAGTAACGGTGGTAAACTAAAATTTCGTACAATATTATATACTAAAGTAGATATTTTTTGATACAATAAAAGTTGTGCGAATCTAACAATAACTATATTAATGCTTTTTTAAGATCAGCAGAAATAAAAATATATTCGGGAGAATTATGGTAAAATAATCAGAAATTCAAGACATTTTAAAGAATTTATAGATAAGAATGCACAGCGTCTTTAGTTTCGAAGTCCATATTCTAGAAATTTAATCTTCAGATAGGTATTTAGATAACATTATTTTCAATTTTTATGTAATTAGCTTTTTCATATAATTGTATGCTTTTAATTATTTTATGATATTTGTTTGTTATCTTTAGCAAGTTCATGTACCAGATAATTGAATAAGGAAAAAGCAAGAAGATTAAATATAATTTTTAACCCGCGTTTTAAATTAAATAGGACTACTATTAAATTTCTTACATTCTTCAAAATTACAAACTCTTTTAATATCTCTGTTATTTAGATAGCATTTAATTAGCCTGCACACATCTCAACTGACAATATTAATTCCCTCAATGATGTCATGTAATTAATGTTAATCCATTTTCAATAATTTTTCTGTCGAATATGATAATTTTAAAAAGGTAAAATTTTTTTTTAATTGATGTATCCTCTTAATATTCTTCAAATGGTTTAAAAATGATAACATCATTAACTTTTACTGAATAAATATTATATTCGTTTTAAAGTTTTTATGTCACATTGAATAAGATAAAATTACCCTTTCAATTTGGTTTAAAAAAATAGGGGAAATAAAAATAAACAAAATACAATCAGTAAATACCAACAAAGTTGAAGTTAATTTATTTGTATATCTAATATTTTTATAAAAAGAATATTTTTACATGTTTTATTGGTTTGCTATTAAAAGACTAGCATCATCAATAAATTATATTACAAATATGGTTTTGTATACATAAAACTTTATAATGTTGAAGATATAGAAAAATATCTTTGGCAAAATAATAAAGGATACCATTTTGGGTTTGTTAATATTTAAACAGATATTGTAATCAATTTAAATTAAAAAGTAATTTTTGAAATTTGTGAGAATATTTCCATAGACAAATAAAGAATATATGAATTATTAAAAATGGATATAATGAAAAGTTAATAATTGAAAATACCTCGCATTTTTGATAAAAAAATTGAATAACAAAAATGTGACACAAACGTGCGAATTTAATATATATATTCATTGCAATATTTCATTCCTTAAAAAAAAAGAACTTTTTTGATAACACTTATAACGTTGTGACTAAGAGCAGATCTTCTTGTGACGATGAATTTCCATCATTTCCTCTACTTTGATTTGTATCATTTCTTATGGGATGAGAATCCACTGGACGGAATAGTCCTTGTTGTGAGTATTCATTTATATCATTCACCTCTTCTGGTCTTATTCCACCAACATGTTCTAAATACTCTGGTTCCCGATATCCGTCATGTATATCTATAGGGTGGTGGTGATGAAGTGGGTGGTGTGATATGTTTAATGAATTTGGCATATCAATTGGTGCGGGACCAGGAGGATGTTCACTTAATGAATATGCTGCTCTAACCATTGATGGTTCATCTAATTGATATGCTTCAGCAATCTCTCTTCGTGCTGCTTCAACTACATTGTGATCCATATATCTTCCTAATGACAATGCTTTTGCTACTAAATTATCAGTTAATTCTTGTCTTGGAATATATGGTAAAGGACCCTCTATAGGACCTCCCATTATTTGACGCGAGGTATATGGTAGCCTAACCCCTTTGCCATCTGGAGCTGGACGGTAAACATGACAGTCATAAGTATCATTATATCCTGATGTTGCTGGAAGTAATAATGGGTCACGTATCAATGTTGATGAAGCACGATGACACATCATTCTTTCCTCAGCATCAATTCGACGCCTCCTTTCATACCAATCTTCCTCCTCACTATCGGAGGGAGCACTGAAGTAAAAAATGTTTAAATTAATAGTAAATTTAAAAAAACTAACCTTCTATTTATAAATATATATTTTTGACCACCTTGCGGTACATTATATTCACCATCTATCGAGGAACCTTTTGATATTCTTTGATATGGGACAAAATTAGATCTATGTAAGTCAGGGGTTTTATAATTTGGTAAATGAATTGATGGTAAAATTCTAGATCTCGTTGTTATTTGGGATGATCCAGGATATACTCTATTTTCCACTTCATTCATCAAATTATGAGGTATTGAATGTGAATTCGGCATATCAGATATTTGATTGTTTTCAGAATGAATAGCTAATGACATTAATTCATCACCAGGGATAGAATGTGACGGTGACAATGAACCGTTATTATCTAAATAAAAAATATGTAAATAGGATGAAATATAAGAAAGTTATACTAACCACCAACTGAAAGTAAACGACGATTTCTCTCTTCCTTTGATAATTTTATAGAGCCTCCACTTAAAGCATGGACAATGTTATTAAAGAGTGAATGAGTTCTCTAGAAAAAAATTAAATTAAACAAATAAAATTATAAAATAAATTTTTGCAGTCAAAAAAAAAAGAAATTATTAGAAACAAACATACTCTATGTTGTGGTTCTTCAGTTTCTGGTGCCCAATCTGTATCTAAACTGCCCGAAATTGCACGTTTTAATTCAGGACCAATTTCATGCAATGTTCGAAGACCCGCCTAAAAATTTAATAAAATTTTTGATAAAATGCTTATATTTTATAAAATTAATTTAGATGTATGGAAAGATAAATAAGTTTAAATAGCTATTGTATTTTAATGCTTTTAAATTATTTTAAAGTAATTTTACTAAATTTAATTGTTTTTGTAAATTGAAAAATTTAGAGATAAATTCGTTTTTTCAAACAAACCTGAAGTGCCATTGTCTGCGAATGTTGATGAGAGTTGACACCTTTTGACTCTAACTCTTTTCTCTTCTTAAAACGTCGGAAGTAATCTTGAATAAGAAAAGTGGCATAAAATTTGCCAACTGTCACATCATCATCTCCTGAAAAAAAAGTAATTTTTAATATGTCAAAACTATTTTTAGTTATATTTTTGCCATAAATAAATATCTGTACGTAAACATGTTATTTTTGCTTTAATTGTTTACAAATGTTAGAGAAAATAATTTTTTTTACAATGACTAAACATACTTCCAGCAGGTGGAACAACTTCATCTAACATCTTGAGTGGTGTTCTTTTCCAAATCCTTCTTATAGCAGATCTTAATTGCTCATTTGCTTCATCAATATTTCCTTCCGTGTATATTTTAAGGTTTGTTCTGACAAGAGCGAATAATGTCGCATTAAAACAAACAGTACCGTCAGAATTTAAAGGCATATTCATCGATACTAATCTTTTACATGCTAAACGATGTGGACAAAGTTTACCGAAACCAAGAGGTGGTGAAATTTTGCGTAAAAGTGTAACGACATCAAGATGTTTAATTCTACCTTTGGCATCTGGATCGTATTCAGACCAAAGTCTTACAAATTCTTCTAAATGATGGGGACCAAGAATTGACCAATCTCTTGTAAGGATAATCAAAGTTATCCATAATAACTGCTACGAAAAGATTGATAACTAAGAATGAACATAACATAAAGAATGATATAAAATATGGATAAGCAAAATTAACACCACATAGAGTGCATTTGGATCTTTCTTATACTCATCAGATGCTGGATCACATTTAACTTCTTCCCTATCTGCACAAGCTAACATAATTTCTTGCCATGCTTCACCGGTAGCAGATCTAAATAATACGAGTACTGCCGCGGGGAAAGTATGAAAATTATTATTTCTATGAATTTGCGTTTCACTATCTAGGGCAACTTTACCAAAAACTTGCATACCAATTACAGCATAAATGAAGAAAAGTAAAACAATTAATAATGCTACATATGGCAATGCTTGGAACGATTTCATAAATGTCCACAATAATGTCCGTATACCTTCACCACGCGATAAAAGTTTAACTAATCTCATTACACGAAATAGGCGGAAAAAGTTAATTGAAATAATATTTGAACCTGGTGATAATTTTCCATAAATAATATCAATAAAAGATCCTAACACAATAACAAAATCAAATGCATTCCATCTATCACCAAAATAATTTTTCGGATTTAAAGCAATTATTTTGAAAAACGCTTCAAATGCGAAAACTGCTGTAAATATTAAATTTAAAACATCTAATATGTGATCCATTTGTGTATCAGGTGGATAATGTTTCATTGCTAATGTTGTTGTATTTAAAAGAATAATAATAAATATTGCATACTCAAAGAATTGTGAAGTAACAAACCACCAAACTCGATATTGGAAACGATTTCTTGGTATATATCTTCGATGTGGTTTAGCTTTTAAAGCAAATTCAATACATTTCCTTTGATTTTTGTCTAACTCACAATTTTCATACTCCCTTTCTCCTTCATTTTGGAATGTAACGATAACAAAACCGACGAAGATATTCATCATAAAGAAAGCAATAACAACAATAAATGTTATGAAGAAAAATGCAACAGCTTGTCTAGCATTGTGTATAGGACCACGGTCTTCTTCATTTGAATTGATAGCAACATACAATAAATCAGGCCATCCCTCAAACGTTGATACAACAAATAATGATATCATTGCATCTAACACATTATCAAAGTTAAAATCATTCTTGGTCCATACTCTTCTTAATCTCATTGGCTTTGTTGGATTGTTATCTTCATACTGTATAAATTCACCTCTACATTCGGCTTCAGTCATTTTTGATGGATCATTACATGAAAAGAACGTTCCTTTGAATAATTGTACCCCAATAATAGCAAACATGAATTGTAACATAAATGTAACAAGCATAATATTACCGATAGTCTTAACAGCTACGATAACGCATTGAACAACGTGTTTTAATCCTTTGGCACGATTAATAGCACGTAATGGACGCAATACACGAAGTACACGAAGAATTTTGACTACTGAGATAGCATCAGATTTTAGAACAAAAGAAACTAATGATACAGCTACAACTAATATATCCAATAAATTGAAAGCATTTCTACAAAATGATCCTTTGTGGATAACTAAACCATCAACAATAACTTTCAAAGATATTTCAATAGTAAAAACTGTTGTAAAGAAGTAATCGAAATAATTGAGAATTAAATTTCTAGGTGATTGTGCTTGTAATGGATCTTCGGCTGCTAACATAGCACTTGATACTAAAATACATACCAGTACACTATTTGTAAAATATTGGTGGTTAACAATTTTGTTACAAAATAAACGAAATGGATTAGTATGTGATAATATGAATAATGAAGATGCCTTTGGAATTTGTTTTTCTTTATTTTGTTGTTGCACGTGAGACATACGCCTTGGTCGAGCACCAACTTCTTCTTTTGACTCTCCGTCTTTTTCGCCATCTGTAATGACTGCATGTTCATCCTCATCTTGATCATCATCACCCCTATTTTCTAAATATTTTTCATCATCATAATCTTCTTCACCCTCTTCATATTCTACTTCACCTTGTTCTTCTTCTTTCTCTGCATTTGTTAATGAATCTGCATCAGCCAGATTATCAACGGCGATAGCCAAGAAGACATTTAACAAGATGTAATTACCACAAATAAATAGTACAATAAAGTATATTGATACAAGTACTCCTATTGATCCAACGCCACCAAAAGATTCTATACCATTATACATAACAGTATTCCAATCTTCACCAGTAAGTATTTGAAATACTGTGAGAAGTGATTGAATAAATGTATCAAAATTTGCTCTCGGTTTTGGTTGCTGTGGATCAAAATTAAATTTTCCACCAAATACCTGCATTCCTAATAAGGCAAAAATAACAATAAACAAGAAAAGAAGCAATAACAAAGACATAATTGATCTTAATGAATTAAGGAGTGATGATACAAGATTCCTCAAAGATGTCCAATATTTTGTAACTTTGAATATTCTTAATAATCTTGCTGACCTTAAAACTGACACTCCAAGAGGTTTCATTAAATTGAAATATACCAAAATAAATTCCAAGATCGAACTTAAAAAAAATTATTATTTATTATTATAGTCCCTCATATTTTAATTTAGATAAAATTTTTATCATGTTTATATTATTCTATATTTTAAAATATTAGAATTGTTTAAATTTTATGAGTAGATATTTACACTGATCTTGACATACCTGATGACGACAAAACAATCAAATCTATTGAATTGAGATGTTGTGTAGGTGGTTAGACCTAACGAATACATCTTCAAAAGCATTTCTAGTGAAAACAGTATCACAAAGAATAAATTCGCAGCAGCTAAAAAACAATTATTAAGTGTCAAATAAAATTTACTATTCTACATATTTTCAAAAAGTCATAATAAGAAGAGATTTGTTATTAAAACTTACTTTGAAAATTGTCTAGCCATTCACTTTGACCATAATGCTCTGATGTTAGAACAAGTGTGTTTAATAAGACAAGAATAATAACAAGCCAATAGAATGATTGTGATTTTACTAATTTACGACATGCACGTCTACATCTTCGATTCCATTTTTGAAAAAGCCTCATTTTAATTATAAACCATGTTGGACGGGAGTCTTCTATCCTTTCTTCACCCTCCTCATCCATACCGTCTTCGTTAAATTGTTGTTCATCTTCAACATTATCATCATCATTCACTGGTTCAATATCTTCTGCTTGGGTAATCCAATCTAAATAACCTTTCAAATCTTCTTCCAATTGTTGTTTTTCCCTAAATTTTTGAAACAATCCACGTGCTCTAGCTTTTTCTCTTTCTTTTGAAAATTCTCCTGACAAGACACCAAGAACTAAATTTAAGACAAAAAATGATCCCAAAATAACGAGAGTTACGAAGTATATCCATGGCCATTCAACACCTACAGCATCATTTACCCAATACATCACATCTGTCCATCCCTCTAATGAGACACATTGAAAGACTGTTAACATTGCTAAACCAAAATTATCAAAATTTGTTATTCCATTATTTGGTCCCTGCCAAGTTGTATTAGAGGAGCAGGTCCATTTTGATATTGTCATATTTATTTGATTAAAATTGGGCTCACAATGATATGCAGAAGCAGCAAAACCACATGGTGTTGGATTTTTCATTGCTAATTCGCCCGTATTTACATCAACACTATAAAATTAATAATAGATTATTTAATTATAATTTAATATTCTTACCATGTAGAGTGAAGTTTGCCACAAAATAACTCAAGGCCAATGATAGCAAAAATAATTATAACAAACATAACTAACAAGGCAATATGAAGCAATGGTACCATTGCTCTTAAAAATGGCATTAAGGACAACTTGCAAACCTTAAAATTTTTAATTAATTTAATATCTTTTATCTTGATAAAAATAACTTACTTGGAACACCGGAAACAAGACGTAAAGGACGAAGAACGCGAAATGCCCTTAACGCTTTTACATCAAATCCTTGAATATTCATTCGTGATAGAACAGTACTTACAAGACTAAAGGAGAAACAAATGATTAAATTCTTTCTAATGAAAAATAACTTACCCAATAACTACAATTAAAAAATCGAGCATATTCCATGCATTTCGTAGGTAAGCACCAGAATGGCATAAAAATCCAAGGGCAATTACTTTAAGGATACATTCAATTGTAAAGACAATAATAAATAAATATTCTATTTGCTCTAATATTGTATTTTTGGTATCTGAATCTTGTGCTGGGTATGGTTGATATACTGCTAATGCAATGCAATTTGCACATATCATTAATAAAATTAACCATTCAAAAGGTCTCCATTCTACAATACCTATACATGCTCGCCTTATTGGATTTCTAACACTAAGACACATCAATGATCGCTCATTCCTTTCAACAACATTCGTCTGCCGAAGTGGTTTCCGCTGCTGAGCCCGTTTACGATTCACGTCACCCGCCTGTCCTGAAGCTGCAACTGCAGCTTGCAGTGTTTGTTGCCATAAATCACCCCTACTATGTACCTCTTCATGGGCATTTTCTTCGTCTTCGCCGGAAGACTGAATCATACTAGCAAGCACTATAAATATTTTTAAAATTTATTATAAATAAAATAATATTATATAAAAACAAACCTGACATTGTGCCTGCGATTCCAATCAACTGGCTTCAAGCACATGAGGTAATAGAACTAATCTTTTCCCTATATATATATAATAATTTATAAAGTAGTTTCCTTAAAATTGTATCTTAAAACTGCAAAGAAAGCAGTGTTAACACCAGTAGTAAAGCTGAAAAATGTTGAAAGCGAGTGTGGAAGGAAGGGAAATAACGAGACAAAGATAAGAATAAATGATATAACGACGGTTTCAAGGAATATCTTATTTCAAAACCATATATAAATTTTAAGTAATTTTTCTAATTGTTTATATAGTAGAAATAACAAATTTATTATGTGTTATATTAAATTTATCTTAAAATATAATATTAAATCAAGTTATATCTTCAAAATTAAAAAATAAAAAAAAGTTGAAAGAAATTGAAAAATTTTTATAGTTTAATAATTGTTTAGACATATATAAATAAAATAACTAGTAAATATTGATCAATATAATTATAAATTAATTATTAAGAGTATTTTGAGTTAAATTATTTTTTATATATTAATAAGAACTATTTATTAAATAAATTTTTTTTAGAATTTAAATATAAAAATAATTTGTACTTTCAAAAAAAAATAAAAATTATACATAAAGTATATCTAAAAAGATAATTGATTATGTTGTGTAAAGAATAATTTTAAAGCAATTATTAAGAGTAGTAAAAACAAAATTCTAGAGAAGTTGAAAATAAGAATGTAATTGTTAAAAATTAAGTGAACAGATTTGACAATCAAATTATAATTTGAAACAGAAATATATTATAATAATATTTATATGTTGGTAAGAAAATTTAAAAAAGACTTTAAAAAATGAAGTATAAATATATGTATGTATATCTATAATGAAGAATTTTAATACATTTTGGTAGGATATTTTTTTACTTAAAATGCAAGGTTGTCAAAATATGACACATTTTTAGTAACATTTTTTTTATTTTATATTAATATGATAAAAGAAGCAAAAAGAAGATATATATTTTCGAAATACGGCTGTTTTGCTAGCTTCTTAATTTGTGCCCTTCTTTCTTGCGCTAACATATCTATTTTTAAGATGCGTCATCGCCAGTTGCCGCTTAATCAGTGAAATATTTATAGAAAACAATGTTAATATTTATTAAGTAAAAAAAGTTTTTCATATATGTTATTATTTAAATATGTAAAGGATAACAATTTAAAAAAATAAATATAAAGGATTTAATAATATAATTCATTCTCCTTTGGTTTTTACCATTTTTGGGTAATATGAATACGCTTGAATACCCTAATGGCACAAGATTTTACTTTTCTCGAACCTCAAATATGAAAAAATAATAGCCAGTTAAATATCGTGGTCTGTATCTGTCCACATGATTGTAGAAACTCTCCAGTTTCTCTTCTCCTCACAAACTATTTCCTCCTACTCGTTAGTTTTATTTTGGCAATTTTGGAACAGCATATTTTACTAAATGAGAAGCCTATTATATATGTGTATGTGTAGTAAAGAAAACGTTACTAAGAAAAATAAAAATGCCAGTTAGAGTGATAGACAAAAAGCGATCTTTATTAATGTACAGTGTTCCTACTACTTGGGACGCGATAAATGATGTTAACAGAGAGTCAATGCTAAATTGTCGTTTTGGTCTATTATAATCAGTAGCGTAGGATAAATAGAGTTACGATGTGTCCTCTTTTATATTCTCTCTCTACGGTTTTACACCACAAGTTAACTGTTGTTGTAAAATTTTCTTCGTATATATATATAATTTTTCTACCTCTTGTCAGTATAGTCTTTGGGTGATAGTTAATAATGAAGAGAATGCCTAGGCTCTTAAGACTCTCCTTCCCAAGATATATAATTCAACTTACTCTTATCATTAAAGATTCTACCCTCTCTTTACTCTTCTTTATCTCACTGTCCAAGTAATAAGTATCACTCTCACATTCTTTTTTACAAAGAGTTAAATATACACCGAAGATTGTTGTTTAGTGACAGCTTAATTTAAGAATGACAAACTTGGATCTTTTTCCTGAACTAGATATATCTCTCACTTCAGATATAGTAACTTTTGTGATCAAGAGTTAACATCTAAAGATTTTATAACAGGTAAACAAATAATAATAAATTTTAATTTATTTTACATGTTATTTTGACGATAAAGATTATCTTTTTATGATTAAAGACAAATATATGTATTTTATATACAAGAATAATATTTTATTAGTAAATTTATTATATAAAATTATATAATGTATTTTTCTTTACTTTAAAATACATAAGTATAAATAAAAATTACATTTTAATATCAAAAACGAAAAAATAAGAAAGCTTAATTTGATACATTAAACTAAAAATTTATTTAGAAAGACCGATTAAGTATAAATTGATATCATTGCTATAAAAATATAAATATATATAAATGATACTTAAACAGTTACTTAAAACTGTTAAGAATAAAAATTAATAAAAGAAGAGTATCAACATATATTTTAAAATTCATGAAAAGGTATCCTTAAATAAGTATTTGCATGTGAGAATATATGAAAATAGATGTGAATTAATATCTTATCCTTCACCAACAATCTATGGAGATCTAATATTATCAAATACATATTTTTTGGAATATGTAACATAAAATATTTTAATATTAAATAGTAAATAACTATCTATCTTAATCAAATATGTTTGGCACGGAATATGTGCTTATTTGACATGATAACATGAAATAACTGCGATATTTAAAATTTATTTTAAATTATATATCACTTTCATAATATATTCATTAAGATTGTTTGTAAAATTTTTATTTTAATAAATAATATCAATCAAAAATAATTATTATCTATGGTATTTTTGGCATATTTAGTATCATTACATAAGAAAAAAAATTTGTACTTTAAAACCGTCATAAAGGCTATTATTATATATTCATATTATTCTATATATAATAATAAAAAATAATACAAGTAAAAATATAGATAAAATTTTATCTTTCTATTGTTATAGTAGATTTTAAAAAAAATGATGGTAGTAGGAGGAGGGAGGAAGGAAGGTAGAGAATGATTTATAAAAAAAGTATGTTTTTAATAAAAAATTAATTTAAAAATAATATGCAATCATTTATGTATTTCAGATGTGAATTGGTATATGGTTTGGTATCATAGGGCAGAGTAAGTTTTAAACATTATCTATCTGAATTCTGCGCTACTGATTATAAATAAGTGCCATTCACAACCCGAATCTGGTACTCGAGAAGGTATAAAATTGTATCTACGATATCAGTCAGAAAAATGTAGCAGTATTAACATTAAATGTTTATAAATCATCTTTACACATAGATATAAATTCATTAGACTCTTAAAATTTTCTGGCTGTAATATGGTTATGTATTGGTGTGCGCTTTTGATATATTACCAATATTTGTATAAAGATATATATATATATATATAAATAAAAGTACTTTAGTAATTTTATCAAAAGCTACTGTAAAATAGTTGAAGAACAATTTCCTATAAGAACTTGATATGTCTGTGTTAATAAAATGTTATTATCAATAGTAAATTATATTTAAAATATAATTTTTTTCTTCTTCAATAACATATGCTTTTTGTTGTAAAGTTAACAGTAATAAAAATAACAATATTAAAGAAATAAATGTTTTTACGGGTAAAATATTAATGAGGTAATTCAAATGAAAAATAAAATGGAAAAAGTATGTATGATTAGTTAATAATAACTCAGAAAGGAAGTGGATTACATTTTGATTAGGAAGTAAATTAATTTTCTTTATCTATAAAATAATTCTAAAATAGAATATCATTTAAAGTGATATTAATAAATAGAACTTATAATATATGCACATGAATGAGATAAAAGATGTATAATAAGGCTTTGTTAAATTGACTAAAACAAATTACATTAAATATGATTCTTGATACAAAACTCAATTCAAATGCATTTAATATAAATTCTGAAGAATAAAAGTAAAATATAAGTGAAATTAAATTTTTTTCTTCTTTTCTAAAAACATTTCATAATCTGTAATTGTGGAAGAAATAAAAATGAAAGAAGATGTTATTAATAAAATTATATGTCCTCTCTCTTTTGATTCATATTTCTTATATAAATAAAGAATATTAATATAATAATTAATTTTCACAGAAGTTTTAAAAGTGAAAATGATAATTGTATGGCGTTATAAATACCAATTTTAAAAAAATAGGAAAAAAATTTTAAATATAATTGAATGTTGTATTTTGCTAAGATTATAGAAGGAAAAGTAAGACAAATAACTTATTAGATATAAATGATAAAAATAAAAAAAAATTTTATCACTCCTAAAAAATTTATCTATATTAAATAATTTCTTTTTACCATCAAAATAACAATACACTGGATATTATTATTATCAAAGTACGATTTGAAAAAAGACTATTATTTCAAAATAAAGAGTACATATAAAATAACTTGATAAAAACAACTTTTTATGTCCAATATAATAATTGATGAAACACCAGCTGGCATTTTAAGTATAACGTGGTATCACAAAACTAAACTAAGAAATGATAATTGACTACACTATTTTTATATATTATATTTTGCATATTAAATAACTTTAAAAGGTGTGTCTAAAAAAGATATAGAAAAATTTTAATAATTAATTATATTTTTTGAAATTAAGGCTTATGTATACATGTATATATATGTATTTGAAGAATATGAAAAAATATTTTTTAATAAAGTAGAAGAATTTTGAACTTAACACAAAATATCATTAAATTAGATAACTTTCTATCTCTATTATATTTTACTTTAACAAAAGTATCAGTCAAAATGGTACTTGAAAAAAGAGGTAAATTCTTAAATAGTAGACTATATACTCTACATATTTTTTTAAAAATAATCATAAAAATTGTAATTTTTTTCTATAAATTTCTAGCATAAAACTAGAGTATAATATTTCTGTAATTTTAGCATTTAATCTTATCTCTCCCCTATAATTGATATTTTTTTAATAAAAAATTCATGTTACCAAAAATATTATGTAAAAAAATTTTTAGAATAAAATTGATTGTCATTAACTATAAAACATTTTAATTATAATACTCATTTAAATAATTAAAAATAAATTTTCGAAAATCTGAAGCATTTATCATTTTCAAAGTTTAAATATACATATATGGAAAAAATATTAGTAAATATTCATAAATATATATGAATAGAGTTTTAATTTTTCCAAATAATGACGTAATTGGATTGTTATTAGATGATTTTAAAAAAAGAACTTTAAGTGAAAAAACAACACTATTTAATTCATGTATATCTATCAAAACATTTAAATTATTTAAATACTAAAGCATTTTAATAATTAATTTTATTTAATTGGAAAAAAAAATAATATAAAAGAAGTTATTTTTATGTGTCAGTTATTCGTCATGAATAATAATTATCATCTTTAATTTTCTTCCCTCAAAATCAATCTTCTTTAATTGATGATATTCAATTACTATAACTCAAAGGTTAATATGAATCATTTGTTGTAAATGTCTTTTCAACAAACATCATATAATAATTTTTATCAAATATTTTATCAGGATGATTCATCAAAAAATTTGATATCTAAAGATAAAAATTAACACACTATTTTATTTTTCAAAGATAATTTTACAACTTTAGAAATAAATGTATATATGTGTACTGAAAATATATATAAAGATTTCCTATCTATATAACTATTGAGTAGCAGCTTTCATATTAATACAATGCTTTTTTATTTTTTCAAAATTGCTAGTTTATCCCTTATATAGATATTGTTATTAAACTATATTTTATGTTTCTCTATATTTGTTGTGATGTCCTTTGAAATATATAATCCCATTGAGTGATATTGTATCTTTAAGATAAAGAATATTTCATGACATTGGGCATATATTGTGTATATTATTGAAAAAGCACTACTTTTTCCCTAAGACTAATGAGTACATTTTTCTTTTCTTGTACCAATGCGATCTTTTATTAGTGTTGCTATGTTTTAAAATTATGTATATATGCATATATATTTCTTTATTTTAATTTTACAATATTAAAAACGACAAATTTATACTACTCCGCCTTTGTATACCCCGTCCTTTAGAAAGTATTAAGCTCTGTCAAAAATATTAATAGATATGCATAGAGATTGTTACGACATTTCTGCCGGTAAGATATTTACATGTATCACAATTAAAATATTTTTTTATTAACATTTATATTTTAATTTTACTTTTTACCTATATATTAATTTTTCGTTATCTTTAAAATATTTCAACTCCTTTTCATATAATAAGAAATTTCTTTTTATATTTATTGTTAAAGTATATGTGTATATCTCACGTGTGTATATATATTTGTGATAAAGTAACTCTACATTGTGAATTTTTAGTTATATATCTTATATACTAAGCGAGATATGTTTGCATTACAGAAATCAAATCACTCTCCTTCAACAACATCTTATCATCCACCTTCAACAAATATGACAACAAAAAATCACATTGATGTTGATCAACTTTTAGAAGATTATGCATGGCAATTTTTTAGAGATATGCAAAGTATTAAAAAAACAAAACAAGATCAGTATAGAGATTTAGAGAAAGGTGATGTTGAATTTATGATTGTAAGTATATCCTATTATACCCTTTTTTTATTTATTTGCAATTATAGAATAAAAAAAAATTGATAGTTATTCATGAAGAGCCAATATATTCAGGGATTAATTTAGATAGCACTAAACCGTATACACTTTTTAAATCAACCTTCACAAATTCAACGGATCGTGCACAAAGTTATTCATTTAAAACTGAAAGATCTACAGAGAGTGTTGTTGTCATTGGAAGAGAACAAGGATATTCATTGGGTGCTGAAGCTGAATTGACATTAAAAACTCCATGTGAAATTGCTGAATTCAAAGCTGGTTTTAAACATGAAATACATTTTAATGATATTACTGAAAATTCAAAAGCAGAAATGTTAACATGGGCTGTTGATAGTAATATTACTGTACCACCATATTATGCAACAGAAGCAAGTGTTAAAATTGATGAAATGAGTTACTCAGGTAAATATACAGTCAGAACAATCCTTTCTGGTATGGTTAATGTATCAATAAGAAGGTTCGTTATTAAACGAACTATTTTGTTTAAAATAATCTTTGTTTTTGTTATAGAAGACGTGATGGTGCGTTAATATTACCAGTTAATATAAGGATTGTTGAATTATTTAAAGAAAATATCAACAATCCTAATGTTAAGAGTGTGGCATCAATTATTGATAACCATAGTGTTCAACTGACATCAAAAGGACATTGCCATTTCCAGGTGAGTTAAATTTCCCATTTAAATAGCTTTTAAAACTACCGATTTTGTAATTTGTTGAAAACATATGCTAATTATATTTTTAACACAGTTTGACTTTTATGAGAAATTAAATAATTGTAATATATATAAAGTAAGATGTCTTATTTGTGTAAAAATATGCGAACAATAGATTCTTTGTTAAGAAGTTATTTTATATAAAAGTAAATTTAAAGCAAAGTCCGTTTTCTTTTTATAAAAACCTGTCTATTAAAAATTTTTATATAAATTATAGATTAATTCCTCATTCAAAAAGATATATACTCTGAGTCATTTATTTATTTGAAAAAGTTGGTAGATGAAAATTATACAACTTATCAACAATCTCCCAAAATAAATTAAATGTTTATAATATAAAAAAATCAACTTTCTTAAGGGTAAACGGTAATCATTCAGGGTCATCAATATAATAAACGTTATATTTTTTTTGATATTTATCATAAGTACCTATATAAAAACTTTTAACAACTTCTTTTTAACAGTTTATATCTTTTTAAAATTGACATGTAAAATATGATACTTATATGTATATGTATAAAAATAACACTTTTAAGGGAATAAATGTGGATTAAAAATTTATATTTAACGAGAGATAATTTTAATTATTTTAATTTTAGTTTGCTGTTAAACAGGCAATAGAATTGAAAGACAAAGCATTAAATGAAAAATATTAATTTTGAAAGGAAAATACTCTACTATTAAGTGGTACATAAATGTTATTATCATGTTCAGGAAACAACTTTTTTTATCACTTCACCTCCTTTCAAATAATGGCTTTTGCAAACTTTTGAAATAAT
The DNA here is from genome assembly GCA_963280985.1 of Strongyloides venezuelensis. Lineage (NCBI taxonomy): Eukaryota > Metazoa > Nematoda > Chromadorea > Rhabditida > Strongyloididae > Strongyloides > Strongyloides venezuelensis. The sequence continues at coordinate 4,653,372 of CAUJLX010000001.1, read as the reverse complement.
GTTTTTTTAAACTATATATTTATAACATTTTTAAGCTTGTTTATTATTGATAAATTTCATACAACATTTATATAAATAAATTTTTATAAAAAAAATAAAAACTTATATATAAATTGTACATTTTTATCTAAATCACTCATATAGAAAGCTGTTAAACTATTTTTTTTCCATTTGTAAATTAGATGAAAATTTGTCGTTACACATTTAAATAACTCTTGTTTGGAATATAAGTTTCATATTATTGTTTTCGTATCAAGATACTAAAGTAAATGTTAACATTTATCAATCGTTTAAATAATTTCATGCACCTCGTAATATGTATATTTCTACATATTTTAATAAATAATGCCAATACATTCATCCTTTAGTATTCTATTTAATAATTTAGAGATTCTATGTATATTTTTAAGTGGAGGATAAAGTCTTGATTTTTGTAATGTCATTAAATTATAATAGCAAAATTATATTAATATCATAAGACTAGCTTGTTTGTGTCTGATATATTACATGACTTTTAATATGTTAAAGCCTCAAACAACCATATAGTTATTGAAAATTTTATAATATTACAAAATAATGATACTTTTAAAATATTAATATATTATGAATTTCCCATTCAGTAAATTTCCCTCATTTATAACTAAATTTTACTTGCTTCATAGGTATATTTCAAAATTGATTTTTACGGACAAGATAATGCACTCGCATTATTTTTAATAATATAGGTGTAAAGAAGAATATTTTAAATCATATTGAACTTTTAGAGTATGATTCGAGGGCACCAAATTTTGTGTACTTTTCTTTCCAATAAAATAACTGAAAAACTACCCATTTTGAAAAGTCGTGTTTTCATTTTTTTTTCTTCCCCTTCTTATTCAAATTATTTTTATCTTGAAATAGTACTTTAACAAAATCTACTTTTTCTTATTATTTTTGTATAAGTTCCTTCGTGTTTTTACTAGTTTGAATATATATATTCATTTGAGCGTAAAAACATTTTATGTGAATAATAATACCAAAAAACTAAATTTAGTATATAAGGATTTAGTGATCAATTACTTTGTAAAATTATTCATATCCAAATTATATTCTTATCAATATAATCAAATATACATCTTTAAAATATTTCAACATATGTTTTATGGATATTGAGAAATTACACGTGTTTATATCTTTCAAAACATATGTTTAGTATAGATAACGTTCCTGTTGAAGTATTGCTACATTTCATTAAATGTATCATTTAATATATTTTTTATTATACTAAAAATTACCAAATATTTATTTTTTATATAACAATTTTTAATAAAATATATTAGTTTAGATAACTTTTTATTTATATATTGTTTACCATTTCATTTGCTTTCAACTAATAAAATTTTGACACTATTTTTTTACAGATTACAATTGTATTATTTTTTAAAAATTTATTTAGTAGAATGGCTCTGAAACGCATCACAAGAGTAAGTGCAATATTATTTTTTTCTCTTAATTTTCTCTAAGGAACTTCAAGATCTTGGAAGAGATCCACCAGCACAATGTAGTGCTGGACCAGTAGGAGATGATTTGTTTCATTGGCAGGCAACAATTATGGGACCCCCAGAATCACCATTTCAAGGAGGTGTCTTTTTCTTAGCTATCCATTTTCCAACAGATTATCCGTTTAAACCTCCTAAAGTCGCATTTACAACAAAAATATACCATCCAAATATTAATTCAAATGGAAGTATTTGTCTTGATATTTTAAGAGCTCAGTGGTCACCAGCATTAACAATATCAAAAGTTTTATTAAGTATATGTTCGTTATTATGTGATCCAAATCCTGATGATCCTTTAGTACCAGAGATTGCAAGAATGTACAAATCTGATATTTCAAGATATAATCAAATAGCTAGAGAATGGACTCAAAAGTATGCTATGTAAAGAGGATAATAAAAATTTATAAAATATTGTATGGAGGTATAAAAATATTACTATTTATGTAATAAAAATAAGAAATTACTCTGAAATAAAAAGAATTAAAAGATAACTCTTTTAATGTGTAACTTTTTTATTAAAAGTTTATTGTTTACTTTATATTTTAATATATTTGGTATATAACAATATTCGCGTTTCTACGTCTTATCACCCTTACTAATAAAAGATGTTAACACTCAAAATATTAAATAATGGTCCACATAAAATAATGATTAAAATATATATGTGTTTGTCTTCATAAATTTTATATTTAGGGAAGTTGTATAATTTATACCTATACATACTTTATAATAATATTGCAAGTACTATTTGCTTAACTGAAAAAGGTTGAGTTCTAGTACGATAAAATCGCATGAATAGCTGTTATGATAAGAAGATGATGATTAAGCAGCAATAGAGTAGGTTTAGTTTAAAATGCTTGTACGATTTTTATTTAGACATATTAATGTTTCTATGACCAAAAAAATAATATTTTTAGTATAATATTACTACTAATACTATAATTTTAGGTTACTCTTTCCATAAATTATCACAATGAACCGTGATATAGATGTCTTAAGAAGTCATAAATATGAACACGATGAAGAATATTTTCCACATCGTGAACGATCACAATCTTTAGCAGAAAGACTAAATGGAATTATAGGACCAACGCTTCGAACGGATGAAGAAATTGAAGAATATGATGAAGATGGGAAGCATGTTATTAGAAAAGTAGAAACTGTTGAAAAACTTGTTTACTTACCTGCCGCAAATAATACAATATCTCGTGAAAATATTAATTATTCCTCTACTCATGAAAAAAAAATTGCATCTCATGGAGAGGAAGAGTATGGAAGGCATATTAGAAGGTATAATGATTCATATCGTCGTAGACATGGAAGTTTTAGTGGGAATTATGATCAATCAAAAATTGATTATTATGGTGGTGTATATCATAATCAAGCATATTCAGATAATGAATACATAAGTGATACCTATAAAAAAACTGATAAATATTCATCAAAATATAGTAAAAAAAATACCATCGATAAAAAATATCACTCTAGATATCATATTGAAGATGATGGTGATTCAACAGATTATGGATTTAAAGAAGATCAAATACATGCAAGGTATGTCCATTTTTATTTATTTTTAATATTATTTTTAAAGAAAATTACCAAGTTATGATGAGCACATGAGTAGTAGAAAGAAAATAAATATTCATGATGAAGAAACTAATATAATTTATAAAAAAACAAGAAGAGAAGAATTAAGGGATAAATGTTATGTACTTTGTTCATCCTGTTGGTGTATCATCATATGGATAATTTGCCTAATTCTTCTTCTCTTATCAATTTTTTTACTACTTTGGTTTTTGGTAATTAATAAATCTTCATCTTCATCGTCCTCTACTTCACCAACCACTCCTACAGGTGTACCGATAATTAATGTTACCACAAATGACATTCCAATCTCCAGTGGACAGGATGTTGATTATTATGGTGTTCAAAAAGATATGTTACAAAGTGGATATATTTATGTTTTTGACACCATATTAGCTTCTGTTACTGTACTAAATTCTAATACTCTCCAAATTGTTTCCACTATTACAACAAGCTTTGCTACAATTTCTACAAATCAATGTCAAGAATGTAGAATATATTATTTAATGAAAGAATGTATAACACAAGGACATTGTATGGATTCAGATTCTATATATTGTTGCAATAAATGTACCAGCGGTAAAGGTTCATTTTCCTTAAAATATATAAAAAATTGTAACATACAAAATACTCAAACAAGAGATTGGGATTATAGGAATATTCAATTTAGTGGTTCATCAGATTCATATTTATTTAGTTTAGTTTCAATAAATCCAGATTACACACAAGATTCAAATATATCAAAGTCCTCTGCAAATATGGAATATCATACATTTAATGGAAATTTTGGTGTTATAAACGACTCAAGTAAAAATTCTTCATGTACTTTCAAAACACCAAGTGGTCTAATTTTTGATACCATAACAGTGGCTCCATCAAAAATTGGCAGTCAAGATTTTGTATGGTTAGCATCAATTAATTCATCTTCATTAGTACTTAATTACTTTGATAATCTATTACTTTATATCCCAGTCTCAGAAGTTTCAAAAAATATGATTATACAATTAACTAATTTACCTCCATTGAACAGTAATATTCTTCAATTAACATATATTGATATGACTAATAATAAGTTGTTAATTAGAAGATATCAACAGACAGAAATAGTTTTAACGATGAACCAAGATTTTTATCAGATGTATACCCCTAATGGGTCTTTTAGGCATTTAGATTATTCATTAGATGTAAACGGTAACATTTATCAATTATCATCAAATAATCACAATTTATACAATGTTCGTATATTTATGATAAATTAACAGTTGTCATCTATATTTTTCTTTCATTTCACCATAAAGATTATATGTTTGCTTTATAAAAAAGACTGTTACAACAATATTTATCAATAAAAGAAATTTGAATCATTAAGATTAAACATGCACTTTTCAAACGAATAATTGCTACATTATATTAAAAAATAAAATCTTATTTAAAAGTAATATAACAATTTTAACATATTTAAATATTATTTTCATACATAAAAATACATAATACATTAATTTGAGTTAAGTTTTTAACAATAACAGATTTTTACTTTGAGTATAAAAAAACATGATTTTGATAAATTTTTACATATAATAGTTTAATTCGTGATAATTTTTACCAATTAAAGTTTTATCTTTTTATATTTAAATGTTGTTTAATGTTAAAAAAAATGAATGTATATTTCTTTGTTAAACTTTCATACATATTGTTCCTCTTGAAAATAAAATTCTTTAATCATATTATTTTATGTTAAAAGTATAGTTCGTCACCAAAATTGTTGTTCCAATAATAACTAATTTATTTTTAAATTAAATATTATTTATAAAAATATAATATAGAAATATAAATTAATAATATTTTTATTATTTATTCATTTTTCTTTTGATTAAAATTTTGAAGTTTATTAAAATATAATAATTGTATATGAACAATTGATGTATAAAAATTATTGTTATCTAATTTGATTTGAAGTTTTAGTTAAACAACAAATATAATTAAAATGCATATGTATTTTTTTAAATAAAATGTTAAGTCAACAAAATTGTTAGTGTTGTTGAGACCTTACAAAATACCATTAAAAAATATCTATCTATTAACATGTTGTCAAAAATGAAAAAAAAAAATATAAATTGTGGGAAAATAATGCTTGGTAAGGCGTCCATATACTTTTCTTCTTCAATTATGATAGAATTTTTTCCTTACATCTATCTATGTGTGATAAATTACAATTTTCTCAGATTAATGTTTTAGTAAATTGATAAATATACGACTATTAAAAAACATTTTGCGACATTTAATTTCATAAAAAAGAACTTTTCTTTAAATTGTTTATAATGTAAATTTCTAAAGTCTAGCTAACATTTATTTATACTTTAATTGAAAGCTACTTATATAATATTAATATTTTACTAAAGCTTTCATTAATATAAATTTTTATTTTACATCTTAATATGTATTTATTACAAAGATAATAAATTATATATAATTATTTAAATGTAAAGTATACTCTTTATTGATATACAACACTTTAGTAAGTCTCATGTTTTTTCTCGTCAAACAAAATAGTTTTCAATTAAATGTCTCGTTATATTTTTAATGCTACTCTTTATTAACTTTGATTTACTTTCATATAAGACCATATTTATTTTTAATTAAATGATGCTAGTTAGTTTTCCTATTTTTTTATTATTATTTTTTTCACTGCATTATAGAACCATATGGATAGTATTTCAATAGAGAAAGGCAGAAAAAAAAACAAAAAGACCCTTTTGAGAGAAAGAAATAGACGTGCAAGTCTTATGCGCAAATGCATCAAAAATAGAATTATTCAAAATCATGAATTGGGGAGTAGATTATCAAATAGTGAATTGAAAGAATCATCAACTGGTAATGTAAATGTTAAATATAGGAGAAATAAAAGATTAGGGATGAAGAAAGAAGATGTTAATGAGTGTGTTACAAGAGAAATTACAATAAATGATAATTTTGAAAGAGAAGATTCGAGTGTAAGGGTTTTATTAAGCAAAATAATTTTACTATTTTCAGCAGGTAAATGAGATACATGAGAATCATTCTCTAATAGCAGAACGTTTAAATAGCGCTGGCCAAATATTAGATAGTATATCTGTCACCCTTGAAAATATACAATTTTTGTTTATGGGAAACAATTACCGAAAATTAGGGAAGGAAGAAATGCTTAATAATGAGAAAAGAGTTCTTAGAAGTGAAAAAAGGAAAGTTCAAAATGATATAATAGGATTAAAAGAAGAAATTTTAAAAGTAAAAAAATTATTTGAGGATGCTAAAAATGAAAATGAAATAATAAAGAGGAACGTTGAAAAATTGATGAAAAAAAATTCATATTTACGTGCATCTGAGAAATACAAAACTGAACTTTGCGAAGATTTACACGACAAAATTGCTGCTTTAGAATCTAATAAAACTGTTAAATATTATTGGTCACAAAGTTAAAATAGTGAGATGTCAGATAGAAAATTTATAAGTTTACCAATAATTTATTCGAGTACTTAAAACAAAACATAAATAGTTTCTATAATTTTTTTGTTTTGTAAATAATGTTTAGAAATATATTATTTTATTTAATAATGATTTTTTTTAATTAAAAAATATTTCCATGATTATATTGTGAAATTTATTGTTAGAACTATTGGTGATCCTTACTATAATAATATCTATTTTTAAACGTTTTTTTAATTCGATTTTTATAAATTTCTATTTTTGCTTAAATTATTATACTTACTTTAAAATTGCTAGATATTTTTCTATTAAATTATTATTGGTACGATTGTATAAATTTTTAGCAATAGGAAAGCATTATATATTTCTAATAATTATTGTAAGGATATGTGAATTCTTTTATATTTAAAGTTTTTCACTAATGAGTTGTGCATTTAATTATTATTTTTTTATTGCAATTTATTTTCATTTAATGTAATTGTAAGTTAGTTAAAATTGTGCAGTGTTTTTAAACAAATAAAAAATTAAATTTTATATATTTAATTAAATTAATGTTTTTTACAGGAAAAATGTTTTAAAAAAATTGTTTACGATAATCTCCATAAGAAGTTGAAAAAAAAACTTTATTTATGCTTTTCAAAAATTCTCTTAACTATCAATAATTTCTCCAGAACAGATAATCACGATCTTTTGAAATTACTTTCTTAAATTAGACCATAAAATTTTGTACTAGAACTTACTAATAGTTTCATAAGTATAACATTAAAAGATTAAGAAATGTAATAACAAAAAATTATAATTTTGTTTATTTTTAATATTTTTTGATAAAAGATTTCATATTTAATTTAATAGTCGTCCAAATCTCACGATTTTTTGAATAAAATTAAATTCAATAAAACATGAAAGATTACCTTAGAATTATTTAAATTATTAAGTATTTTAAGTATAAATGTCAGTTAAAAAACAATTAAAATATTACAATACTAAATTTTGTATTTTATAAATAAGAAATAAAAATTGCAAGCGAATGAAAACAATTTTGATCTACTCCCAATTACAATTACGAGCCTTTGGTTTAAAGAACTAAGTTTCAATAAACCTAACTATTTTGTAGGTAAAATGAACATATATTTATTAGAATTTTGAATTAGTATTAAATTCCTTTTAAAACAAAGTTATTCTGGTAATTCTAACTTTACACAAACATTCTTCAGTATGCTTTAATGGTTGGAATCTCCATAGACAAAGCATATACCAATTTTAGATTGGTTGTTGTTTTAAATAAGAAAATGAATATTATAATGATAAATTTGGTTGAATTATTTCTTTAATTGTAATTTATTATCTATATAATGAATTGAATTTTATAAATAAATAGTCTTTGTAAACATTTGGTGTAGTTCACTTCTATAATCAATTGTATCCAGCAGGAGAGGCCAATAAAACATTTTAAATTTTATTTTTAATAAGACGAGCCTTCGGCTTCTCAAAAAGGTAAGTAAGTAGCAATTGTCTACAGAGCAAAATTCTACAAATAAATGTTGTCCCACTTCACATAGATGCCGTATTTAAGCCTATAGACTGATTAAAATGTTGCGTATGTCTTATCAACCTAATTAAGTAAAAAATTTTCACAAAAGATTATTTTAAAGATGAACATTATTTTTTTTAGTGATTTAGAAACCATTTTATTTATATTTTTATTTTAAAAATATTTTAAATTAGAATAATTAAAAATAATGTTGTTGGTACGCTAAAATAATTCAAAATTTCATCGATAAACTCTAAAAATCTGTTAAGAAATGAAAATTTTCAAAAAAAAAGCATTAACTAGCTTAAAAAGTGGTTTCGAAATCACCAGAAATCGTGCTCATTTATATAATAGTCTTCTATAGAAAATTTCTACTTATTTATTTTGAAAACTCATACATAACATTTGATTTATTCCATAGGCATAAGTTCGGATTCTCTACCTTTTATAATGACAAATTCGTTTAGAATCCTGTTTTATTGTCACTTCCTACCCACAAATCCACTCTACAGCTGCTCACTAAGAAATGTGCAAAGTCATTCACTTCAGAAGATGGCTTCTACATTGTTTCTTAAAACGTCCACCTTTAGAATCTCGCACTTTTGACTGGTCTTAACTAGTAGTTTATTCTTCAGGCTATCTAATTAACACTACTAGTGGTAGCCTACACAACTACTAGAATCTACATCACTTAAAAAGGTTTTATTCTCGAAACCTGGTCTAAAGCAGGTTTTAGAAGAACGTGGAATTTCGGAAAATCTCTATGCTAAAAGAGATTGGTATTAAGCACAAAATTCTACTTACTAGGTGCTTATCTTACCTTCAAAGTAGATAGGATCTTTGAAACTTCGAATTTATATTCATTGAATTACATGTACAAGGCGTTTAAAACAACAAAATGTATAGGATGAAACCTTAGCGTAATAATTCTTAACGAGTGTAAAAATAAGATAATAATTAGTTTACCAAGATTTGATGAGATTAAAACTAACAATAGTAAATGAAAAATTTGCTAGACGATATGAGATATAATAAATTTTGAGATTCAACACAAATAAACAATATAAATATAATAAATATATAAAGAAATTGTAGTTGATATTAGAAATCTTAAAACAATGAATATTTATAATTAATACTTAGATTTTAGCTCGAGTATGTACTTTTTCACAATATTATGTTTCTGTAGACATACCAATTTCCTTTATTAAACTTACAAGCAGCTAACTCGCTTTGCTCTCCAATGCATACCCGCAGGGCTGGAATTTTTTTACGTAAACATTAAAATATCTCTACTCAATTTTATTTTTTTTAAATACAGATATAGTTGAATAATTAAAAAAAAAAAATTATTTTAATAAATTTTTAAAAAAATTTAATTTTAGCTGCCGGATGTATAAAGCTAATTTTATATATTATTTTCGTTTGATTTTTTTTAGAATGACGCTTTTTAAGTTTATTAAAACATATTGTTTTGTGTTATAGTTTCAATGTTGTAATATTTGGTATATAATTATTAAGATTTTTCCTTTTATAATCTTAGCTTTAATTTTATATATAATTAAAAAAAGTTTTGATAAAATTTAGTTTTATGCTTCGATTTGTGTTATTTTTTTGCTAAAAAAAATTTTTTAATTATTTACGAATGACAATGAGTGTAATTCTATTTACCTTTGAGATATTTCAAAGATTGGAGGTTTAGAGCTTATCCGTTACACATGTTGAGATTTTCAAGCTTATTTTTGATTTTATTCATTTCAAAAAAAAATTTTGCGTCTTGATTTAGACATGTGTGAAACATTTTTATCATGAATTATTTTCAAAAATGTATTTTTGCATTATAAAAAGTTTATTTATTACGTAATTTTTTAGATATGTCACATTTTCTTAATTAAGTTCTCAAGTAGGGTCATGAAAGGGCATGTATAAGGAAATATATACAGATACATTCATCGCTTGATGGTTTGTTATATTTTTCTAGATCGCAAGAATTCGTCGCCGATATTATAAAAAAATTCGATCTTTACTTTAAAATATAGCTTTTGCGCTGACAAAACTTTTTTGAAATGTCTAAAATTGTTTAATTTGTCTTTATGTTTGATACTTAAGACATTATAGATTAAGTATAAAACTGTTTTTAATTTAAAACGAAAATTTGACCATCATTCCTTAATGTTACTGTTTAGACTTTTTTTACATTAAAATTGTTAAAATAGTCGCTAAAACTTACTTTTACAATAACAATGTATGACAATATTAAATATATATGTTTAAATCGTGTGAAAGTTAGAAAACATGCGACTTTTAATAGATTTTTAAAATTTTTTTTGTAGACATGCTTCGACATTTTCGTAGATATCTCAAGAATAGAACAACATATATTGCTGTTTATAATCTTAAATTATTCAAAACAAAATTCTCCAGATATAATTTTTTTGCTTTTTTAATTGCTTTTCATTTTTGTGCTTTTTTTTACCTCAAAGTTAAAAAAATTTTTTGTCAAAAATTTGTTAAATTTTTTAATTCACTATATCTCGCGACTGGATATTTCTATAAAAGCATGCTTAACTTTATTTTATAGAGATTGTTTTTTGAATAGCATTGCCAAAGAAAGTTTTTTAATATTTTGTCATCTTCATGTATTTTTTCTACATCAAGTCGAAATTTTTAAAAAAAAAATCCCAAAAAAAGGTTTTTCAAAGTTTTTTCATACTCAAAATATTAAGATTTTTTGAAAATAGTCTTAAAATGTCGAGAAAATAATTACCTAGGGAGCACTTTTAAGTTGTTTTAAATTTCGTTTTCTAAAAGAGGGATATGTCACTCCAAAGAGGTAAATTTTGGGATAAAAAGTATCAATTGTGATGATATTCCAAATCTGAAGATTGAATTTATTTTTGTTTAATTTTATTATTTATATGTAATAAGCATTTAAAATTATATCTAATTGTGGAATTTCGAACAAAAAAATTTCATTTTTTTGCAAGTTATAGAGGTACCAAAATTTGGAATTTGACACCCTTAAGTCGATGTATCTCATGAACGGCATATCTTACGGAACCAATATTTGAGATTATGTTTTATCATGTTTTCCTAAACATATGTAATTAAAAAAAATACAGAAATTCGAAAATAATTTTCAGAGCGAAATGTCTCCTCTATAAAGGCAGAGGATGTCTCCTTATACCAGTGGTGGAAGTTGGTTGCGTAAGATAGTAGTTTGTTGAAGCACATTTTGATTATTGTTTACATATCTAAATGCAAAAAGTTGACTTTAAAAACTTATACGACGTGAAAAATTTTCAAGGCTTTTCCTGCAATCAATCATAGGAGCTTCAAAAATTGTGGTCCAATTGTTTTTGTTTTTTTTCATTAACTCATAAACGTTTTATAAACCAACGATTCATATTTTTTACCCGCTCCAACTAAAATCATTTAATTTACTTAAAATCTTCGTTTTCCTTATACAATACAAAAATTTTATATTAGACGATTCTTATTGTTTACAACAAATTTTATGCGAAAAGTAGTTAAATTTCTGAATTATTCTAGTTGTTTCTTAAAGTTTTATCTACTGACTTCTTTTGAATTCAATTATTTCAATATTTATGAAACTATTTGTCAAAAATTATTAAAAATATGCAAAATTTTGATTAATTCTTAGTATATTTTTCAAGATTTCAATGTTAAAAATATGAAGACACTAATTGATTTCGATATAAAACTTCATGAGCTATTGAATAGAGCATATCCAAAGTGATTATGGTTATTATTAATTGAGATATGAATAACTATTTTTGTTATAAATTAGAAAACAACAAAATCAAAGTATTATTTATTTCTATGCTTGTTTCAAGAGATTTTTACCACATAAAAGTTGATTTTGCTAATTTCAGTATAGAAATTTAATGCTTTACTGATAGAATAAATTTCATGGAATTCTAACAACCTAGTATTTGGATATTAATACTTTTGTTTTACAAAAATTCGGTATATAGAAATGAATTTCTTCTTTTATTTTAATGCTTTCTAAGAATATTAGCATTATACCTATGAAAGTATTGATGAATTTTAATATAAAACTCCATGGTCTATCGAATAAAGATAAATTCCAGCAATTCTAATAATTATTTCTTGAGATATAATTTTTTTAATAAAAATATCAGTATGTGTGTAGTTTTTAAATCATATTCAAAGGATTTTTTACTACGAATAAAGAGTTATTTATTAATTCATGTGTGAAATTCCATGCTCTATATATAAAAATTACCTGCATGGGCTTCCAAATATTAAATTTTTTATTTAAATATTTTTGTTTTTGAAAAAATTGATATAAAGAGACAAATTATTTCATCATAATTTTTCCAAGAAATTAACATCATATATCTGAATAACTGAAAAATTCTGGCATTGTTTTTATGATCCATCAGATGAAAGTAATTTTATATAATCTTATTAAATAATTTTTGAAATACAGGTAATTTTTATGCAATTCGAGATAAAAATCTAAATTATGTTCAATTTTTTTTTAAAATTCTATTTGTTAAACTATTTTTATTTTTAATTTCTTATATTTCCGATTGATGAAGAGTTCAACTAGTTAATATATAATTATTTTACTTTAATTAGTAGTTGATTAGAAGTGTGAAGAAAATTAGAGACTTATTTTAGATTTTTAAATTATTTGTAAATATGAATTATATCCTGTATTTAATCGAACACAATGCAAATATAAAGCTAATTTTTATATTTTCATCAGTAAATACACAACAATTTTAGATCTAAAATTTATTTTTTCCACGATAGATAAAAATTTAAATGAACTTTCTTTAATTGAAAAATATTGTGTAATAAAAATTTATTTTAAATTCTATACTTTAATTTAAATTTATTTTTAATGATTAAGTACTATTTTTAATGAAAGAAAATTTGTTGATGAGTTTGCGAAAGTATAAAATTGTAATCTTAAATTTCATCTTACCTTTAAACGACATTCACTATTTTTAAAATAAAAAGTCTATATAAAAATTTCTTATAATTTACCATAAAATATTAATTTAGTTTTGTCATTTACACACACTTAAAGTACAAAATGGAGTACGATAGATTTCTTTTATGAAAATTAATTAATTTATAATTTTGTAAATAATATTACTTACAATTTATAAAACAACAAAATGATTTTGATAGTTATATTTATGTATATATATAAATTTTACAATGTAGTTCTTACCTAAGGCAATTCATATTCATATTTTCCATTCTAAAATACTTTTTTAATCCTAATTGTTTTGGATTTAATACTAATTAGATGTTACAAAATATAATTTATCGTTGTCATAGTAATATTTTTTATATATTTGAAAAATTTCTAATGTCGTCAAAAAAATAAACGATTAAATGATTATAAAGTTAGTAGTATATTACAATAACATTACAAAACATTCTGACTATATAAAAACTTTATGTTATAGATTTCCTTCCACAATTCAAAAGGAATTTATGAAGAATGATTAAATTAGAGTAGATTACCATTATAATACTAAAATTTTAAAATTTATTTTCTAAATTAAATTTAATGATACTGATAGCTTTTTTCCTTAAAATATTTTAGATTTTTGTTTTTATTATCTAAATAAATATTATTTTTACTATAAGGTTAATAAAGATTTTTATTACATATATAAAGTAATTATTTTGATTCTAACTGAGTTGTTCATTTTTATGTTATAAAATTAGTGTATAAAAATTAAATATTTCTTTTTTATTAGAATTTTATTATGATTCTATACTTGAATAAACTATTTTTATATACATATAATATAGAAAATTAATACAAATACCAAAATAATGAAAATGTTCGCATATTTACTTATTATTTTGATAGCCCTCTTTACAAAATCGTACTTTGAGAAGTTGTTACATAATAATGTGGTAATTAAATGTAATAACCAATGTTTGAAGGACCAAAAATAAAAGACAATGACATTTAGTAAACATCTTGTGAAGACGACTGATTTTATGAACGTCAACTTTCGCGTATCATTACAGATAAAGTGATACGTAAAATGTTTTTCTTCTATATAATTTTAACACTATTAAATAATAATTAACGTTCAATTTGGATAATTTATATCGTCATCAATTTTGTTATTAAATAATTTACACTAATATATTTTTGTGATAGTTAATTTATGAAATTTTAACGGATATTATTTATCTATTTTGTAACAATGAAGAAGATTATTTTTGTGTATAACTATAACTATATTTAATTCATATGTCAATTTTCATAATTTTCACTATAATTTTTTAAAAAATAATTTGATATTATTGAATCTCATTCTATAGTTTATTTCTTTATTATTTACACGCTTAGTCATTTCAATTATAATCTCTTTTTATTTCTTTTTATATAAACTTCTTTTGTTTTCCTGATATTTAAATAATTTACTTTTCTAATCTCATAATAACTATCATTAATCTTAAGTCTACAAATTTTCTTAGTATTTTGTTATGCATCATTTCAAAATAATAATTTTATTAATAGTCAAATTTAAAAGTACTTCTAAACCAACACAAAGTTCTATTACATTAATTTCAATAAATTTAATGAACAAATCTTTTCTAAGTTACCTGATAAACGAATCTTTCCTATTGAAGTTAAGAATAAAAATTAATTAGTACATATAAAATAGAATAACAAAATTAAATCTGAAAAAAAAATATAAAATTGAATTTTTATTAATAAGAGTTTACCTTCAAATATATAATAATTGACATTAATATAACCATTTCATTTCTTTAGAGCAAGAACACCAGTAAATGATTTAAGTTTGCCGAAATCAAAAATAAGATTTTCATTTAAAAACATAATTATTATATATAATCTTACTTTTAAATTAGCATAATTTAATTTTTCCTAAAATAACACTAAATGTTAATTTGTAATCATAATTTATTTTTTGAATAATTTTAATGATAAATCTCAGAAACTTTTGACATTTAATTTTTAAAACAAATTATATATTTTTAGTTTTTAAAATTGATAAATTAAAATTATACAATGATAATAAATTTTGGCCAAAAATTATTCTCTCTGTTTATATAAAAATATTTAAATGTTGTTGATGAAGCTTTCTGATAGAATAAATTTATAAAAATAATAATTGTGTGAATTATTCCTTATTTTTAAAGGCACAAATATTTTTATAAAAAAAGAAATGATCATTCTTAAATTTTTATTCATATTCTACATTAAATTCATAATACATCATGTTTGAATTAAAAACATTTTTCGTATCTTTATTTTTAACTAAATAAGTAATATTATTACCTATTACAAGTCTAATTGTTTTATTTGTAATTTTCATTTTAAAAATGATATTAAAAATATATTTTCTAGCCAATTTTCTTATTTTAATAGTTTACTTTTTTATTTAATAATTTATAAACTTTAAAAAAACTAAAATATTTTTATAATATTTTCTTTATGTTAGAGTTAGGGAAAATTTAAATAAATATCTTCTGTCTTTGACATCCCCTGTTAAAAATATTAAATGGAACTTTAAATTTCTAACAATATTTGTTAATCTTTTCAAAAATTTTTTTATTTACATTACTATTTCTTTTGAAATTATTTTAATCTTTTGACATTCCTTTTGAATATCTATAAATTCAAGTATTATAAAGAGAGAAACATTTCTATTAAAAAAATTTCACTTCAGGTAACATGATAGTAGAGTGATATAAGAAATATTAATTAATTAAAAAACTTAACATCCATACCAAAGATTGTTGTTTATCTACCAAAAAGTACTCTTTGATTATATGTTTCTTTATTATTCAACCGTTGCTTTTAGGAAGTCAAGCAAAATAAAAATGCCAGCACAATATATTTGTCTTTCTTGACATTTGTCAATGGAGAGAAAAGTTTTTCATTAAATATTTAATTTTTACTAAAAAATTCTTTATGTATCGTATATTTCCCATATTAAGGATCAGTTCCAAGTAATGGAGAAATGAAACGCTTAATTTTATTAATTAAAAAAAAACAATAATCTCTGAATTTTAAAATAACTGTATTGTTTTTAGTAAAAGTCAAAAACATGTAAATAATGGAAATTTTCTGTTGTCAACTTCTATACTTTCCTTTGATAGTTATTGAATATAGTAGTGATACTTATCTGAATATTTTTATATTTCAAAGAAAATTTTTTATTACTTTAACAATGTAATTATTTTTAATTAATTATTTCTTTTTGTTAATTAAAAAATTTTTTGAAAATCATTTAGATATTTGCATATATATAATAGAACGTTTTACATTTGTTTTGATTATAAATAAGCTCTGATAATATTAAAGATTATTTATTTATAGGTATATTTAATCTTAATTTAATAATGCTTCTTGGAAAACCCACGCAAATTAGTGTTTTATGTTTTTTGATATAAAATAATGCTTTCAAATTTAAATACGAATTTTTTAGCCTTTAAAATTTTATTTCAAATATTTTAAAAACGATAAATGGTATATAAAAATCTTGAGATACTTTAATATGAATTAAGAGTTCTTTATGTGTTGTGGTGAATATACTGTTTTGATCTAACTCATTTTTTTCTACTGAAGTATTCAATAATATGAATAAATTTTGCAATAAACAACTTTCTTTAATAGAAATTTTTTTGATACTTTTATAATGTTTTATTTCTTTAATATATTATGAATAACAAAATTATTTTCACTCTTTTTTTTAAATGATCTTTAAAAAAATTAAAAGATATAAAAGCTTAAATATTTATAAAAAAAACATGTAATTTTTTAACGGAAACCTGCATCAAAAATAAAAAATTCTACGCATATATTTTTATACGGTAATAATAAAAAAATGCTGACATGTTGTAGAATTAAATAGATAATAAGCATTCTGAAAGTAATTTTTATGTTATCCTTGCAATGTTTTGTAAAAATATTTATTAAAATTTACTAAATTAATTTTATTTAAATAAATATTTCCCTCTTTAATTTAATAAAATTTGATGTTGTCACAATTAATAAGTATATCAAAACAATACATGGAATATTTATTTATTAATTTTAGAATAATTAAATATATTCTGCCTTCAAATAATTATAAAACTTGTAAAGGGAAACATAGTTTAGTAAATAATTTGTGTATAAAAATTAAATATTGCAGTGGTGTTGAAGGAATGATATAAATAAAGGAATAAAATTAATGAGTTGTTTATTCTGTATTACCAGCATGATAAGTTATAACTGCATGTAAAAATCTCATTATGGTTTCACTTTTTCATTTTTTAAAATTTATAAAATATAATAATTCTTATTTTATAGAGTTTTTTTATAGATAATAAATATGTTATGAAATACAATAATAATGTTCTTTAACCTCCCCCCTACCCAAATTTATGATTTTATTTTTCCATGATATTTTTATAATTTAAATATTTTAACTAATGCATCTCAAACACATCAAACTCCTTCAAACTTAACATATATTATAATCTATTAAGAGTATACACTTTTATGATTATTATTTACCCGAAACTTATGTTAAACATTGTATTTAATTTTTTAATTGTTTTTTACAAGACATTTTATCGTTTTTACATTCCATCAATTAGCTAATATTATAATTTATGAATTATTTATTATAGTTATTATTATTATGCCATTCATGTTCAGTTATTTTCTCCTTAAAGTCATTTATTATTATGGTCATATGATTTATTTATGAATTTTTAAAATAAATAAATGCTAAGAAAATTAAAATATTTCGATAAATTTACAAAAATTAAACAAGCTTTATCTTGAAATTTTACATAAAAGTTTATATAAATAATAGTAAAATAAAAGTTAGATTTCAGTTCGGTAAAATTATAATATTTAAAAGGGTAAATTATTTGACTTTTGAAAATATTATTTTGCTTTTTTTTAAACTTCATTTTTTTCTTTTCATTCAATTTTATAGTTTTTTGACTTTGACTTAAAAACCCATTGTTAGAGAAATAGTTTAAAGTGAATTTTTTCTAGTGTTTTGATGGATATTTTATTTTTAATTTACTTTCTTTATAGTTTTTATTTCCTTTTAAAACATATTTTTTGTAACTTTCTAATGCCAAACATTATTTTACAATTTTGTTTGAGTGGATGAATGTTAATATGTGAAAACAATATCATATTAATATACATTATTATTAATAAAAATTCCTAAATTTAATTAAATTAGGAAATGAAATGTAAAAAATGTAGAGTGAATTAAAAAATTTTTTATGTATGATCAATACACAAAATGTCGCTTTATAGTAGGTTTTTTTTTGTTTATAGTGAAAAGAGAAATAAACAATTTTTATCTCTTTATTATTATTTATGCTTACTAAAAATGTTTTACGTATTGTTTTTGTCTATAACTATTTCCTTGTAAGGATAGTCATTGAATAGAAAATAAATGGATAACTTAACTATAGCAACATCATTATCATTAAAACAATTTTGTCAAAGTTTTATAAAACTGTAGTTTCAATATAATTTGTTTACTTTGATTATATTATTGATAAAATATAAATTTGATTTATTTTAATTATATTGTTATCCCTCCAGCTGCCTTTAAGAAAATTAATATTCAGTAATCAAAAGTAACGGAAATAGTCAAAACTAATTTTATGATTTGTATTCTTCTCAATCTTAATTTGCTCTCATTATAACCATATATTCATATATTATTATCTTTAATGCAATTCTATTTATTTCATTATTTTACTATCGCATTAATTGTATATCGAATTTCTCGACAACAATATTGATAATATTGAAGTTATTATTATTAGAAGTTCATTCTTAAGATTATTATTTTTTTCATTCTATAATTATTAACAATAATACCATTTTTTACCATTTTGAAATGTTATTCTTTTGGAATTTAAAAACAAAAATACCTTTTATGAATAAAATAAACCTACTCAAACATATATTAATAAAACAAAAGAAAGTATATTTTTTGTTCATTTTTTAATAAGTCACTTGATTTGCAGTTATAATACGTTGAATAGTTTTATATTATTTTTTAGCAACAATTAAAAAAATAATGAATTTTTTATATAATAAAAGATTAGATTAATATTGAAAACAGATCATAATGATGCCATTTACTGTAATAACAAAAAAACAAGACTTTTGTGATTATTTCAAATGGCGAAATTTTAATTAGAAATTTCTCTATTTATAAGTTTCATTGCTTATACTTTAAGATTTTAACATTTTTGAGAATATACAGGTACTGTAAAAATATTTTCGCAAGACATTTGAGAGTATATAATATCAATTTCATCAAAATGATTTTTTTTGTTTACAAATATAAAATTTGAAATTTAGCTTGTAAAAATTTACATAATTAAATATTAATTATCCTCGACATTATTTTGTACTTCTACAAAGTACATCTTATTAATCACTTTACTTTTCTGTCCTTATCTTACTGTGTTCTAAAAATTTTTTATTCTAACAAATTTTACATATTTAATCACCATCTTCTGTACAAATAATTATATTTTTGATGTAGAAAGATATTTGGATAAGCTTTTTATATTAATGTCATCATTTAGTAAGTTTAACTAAACATGAAATCCTATTTTGTCATAGGATACACCCTATCATTCAATTCTTAAAAGACTACGATTCATTAACACTTTAATGTATATATTTTCTTAAATTTATTACATAAGTTTTGTTTTATTTTACACTAAAAGTACAAAATCTTGAAAATAAAAAAAACTTTTCTAGGGAAATAATTATTCATTTTCTTACTTCATCATTTTTTGTGTAAATTTATTACAATTAATTATAATTACAATATATTCTTAGAAGATTTTAATAAAATAAATGTATAGTTCCTTTTATTACACTCCCTAAAGAATACTCAGAATTGTAAGGTAATATTAAATTGAATATATTTTTTTAAAAAGAATTAAAGATTATTTTTTATGACTAATTTTATTAAATATTTTTATATTTTTGTATAAGAGTTAGGAGCATATCCATACCAAAAAATATATTTTTACTTTAGGTTACCAGTTATGGACCAAGAATTATCTATTTTATCCTTTCATATAATACTAAATAATAATAGTACTTTTTGCGATATTTTATTGATATCATTTTTTTTGTTACCAAATATAACTATATACTATCATATAAATTGGTGCTCGGGGATATATAAATGTCAATTGCTCTTCTTTTTATACATATTTCAATCATTTAAATAATATTTCTTTTTATCTACTTTTCTTCTACAAAATTTCTTACAATTTTACATAATTTTAAGTTGTACTGTTTAACAATAATATTTTTAGACTTATATTTGTTTTTTTTCATTCATTCATCAATACATAGTTTGTTTACAAAATTTTCATTTGACTGACCATCTTTATCGTATATAAAAGTTACATTAAAAGGTTTAGTGTAATTTTAGCAAAATTTTAAAGGCAATTAGTTGGACTTATATATTATTTTAATTAAATGTTTTATCCATTTTCTCTTTCAATTTCACATTTATACAAAAATAAAAATTTTAGTTTGTAAGGTGGAAATAGACAAGTCATGAGAGGGTGAAAAAGAATCCTCGATATATGGCAAAGTATATAATAAAATGATAAAATTTTGTTTATGCTTTATTGGTTTTTGATAGCCAAGAATCTTTTATCATAAAAATTATATTCCAAAAGAATTCTATTATTACATACCCTATAAATTGCTTCATTTTTCAAAAAAACCTGATTAACTTTAAATATATTACATACAAAATTAAAAAGTTTTATCATTTATTATGTAAGGAGACTTATTTTGAAAATAGCTAAATAAGCTTTAGGTATATACACACAGCATGAACAAGACATGCCTTTTTATCAACCCCGAATTCTTCATACAACTCTAAGTATGGCACAGACATTTTACATTCACAACTTTAACATAGTGCTGTTTTCACACATACAATGCCAATCCCTCATCCCATATTTTTTCTTTTTCTCTTTGGTCTCACTATTTTATCTCAATAGCAGTTATATCACTAAATAAGAGAAAGAGGTTACGTAGTAAAGTTAAAGTATGAACAAATAGCAAATTTATGTTAGTTGTACCATTCATGGATAAGTCTATAATCTTTTAGAAATACATTTTAGGTGTTAACAAATATATTTCAAAAACCATCTATTAAGTGTGGTCATTATAAACTAAAAATTTATAAAATATAATTTTATGTTTTTCTTCATTCCTATTATATAATGGTTTAACATTAATATTTTTGTAATGCTTAAAATTTTTAGGAGATTGGAAGAAAAAAAAGTTTTATATATTTTAAAAAATTATCTTTCGGCACTTAAATATTAAAATTTGTTTTCAAACTCTTAAATATATCTTTATGCCCTTTGATTATAAATTTATTTTTAACAATAAATAAATCGTCCAATTTTTCACTTTATTTTTTATCAAATTCTCAAACATATATTTCTTTTAACTATTATAAATAGGAATTTAATGCACGTTCCATTCTTTGTTAATATTTATTTTTAATGGAAAAAAATAGTTCCCAAAATTTTGCTTTATTTTCACTAATTTTTCACTAAATTAGTTATCCAAAAAAATTAATAATTTATTAATTTATATAAAATATGAAATAAATATCTTAAATTATTTTTTCTCACATTGTTATTGTAAATTTAATGAAGAACACATTTTTAAATATAACAATTATTATTTTCAACTTTGACGTTTTGTAGATTTTGATGAGAATTTATGTATATCCTAGCAACACATAAATGTATATTTTAAAGAATCATTTAATTAATTTTCTTACGCCTCATCAAACCATTCTTACTTACTGACGCATTTTGTGTTTTTAATTTTTATAATTAATTTTTTCAATCCAAAGTATTTATTTTCTGTCCTAATACTCTTCATAAAAGATTTTCTTTAACACGTCAAATATGTAGAATTATATCAGAGGACTTATATAAATGTTTTGAATAACCCTTTTTGATATTTACACTTTATCACCTCAACATAAATAGATAAAAAAGTATTTATCATATTTAATGTGTAGAAAGCTTTTTTAAGAATAATAAAATAACAGCCTTTTCTATCTCTTTTTTTATAATATCAATTTTTGTCATAGAAAAATGTTATTATCATATTTCTTTCATATTTTCAGCTTATCTTTATTGATATATTTAATGACTCTTAGATACATAAAATTAAAATAAATTATTTAAAATTGCTTTTAAAAGATAAAAACACCGGTATCCTTTTTTTCATCACTAAGATACAAAATATTTTTTTTACTTTATATTTTTTATCACAAAAAAATAAATAAAGTACATTTTCATAAAACACTAGGTTTTCTTTTCATTTTAATTATCATCGATGTGTATATATGTTTTTAACATAGATATAAGTTTTCTTTTTCCTATATAATTTTTGCTATTTTTTTAAAACATTATCAGATGTGGTGCCTTTAAAAAGAATATATCCTTATATACATATTTGTATATGCCACCATCGTATGCTTTAAAAAGTTAAGTAATATCACATGAATATTATTTTGACATGTCTCTTATTCTAATATAATTCAAATGTAGAAAAAAATTTATTGTCCAAGTATTTAATGTATTGACGTTTCATCAAGAAACATTTAATTCTACACCAACAAACTATAAAGAATTATTTTTTCAAAAAAGAGAAAACTTAGATAATCTTAAATCTTCTTACATTTAAGAAGCAGCTATAAAATGAATTCCGTCTTCATTTAATATGAAAATTTAATTCCTTTCCAAATATACATTTTTAATTTTTACAACATCACAATTTCTACTAATAATAATTCTTTACTTTTAGACTTATTAAAGTTAACTTAATTACTAACATATAATTATCTCGCAAGTAGAAAAAGTTTTACTAACCAAAAATGAAGTATTCATCATTTTACCTCTTTGTGGTGCTTGGAGCAATTACCATTACTTTATCATATGGCAATGGTCATCAACCTCATCACCATCGAGTACCAATAATCAATACTCATGGTGCTGAAAAACTTATAGGGAAAATTCGTGAAGATCAGAGAGTAGTTGAAATTTTACCTAAACTTGAAATTGTCTCTGAAACTGGACCTGTTTGTACTTATGAAATTTATAATGATGATGACAAGACTTCCGAAATACCATTTGAATTTGAAGTAATTGACGAGGAGAAAGGATATGCTGTTTTACATGTCAAAGAAAACCACATTCTTGACTGCCATCAAAATGAGTTCACCTTCCGCCTTGTAGCTGTAAGATGTGGTGGTGAAAAAGCTAAATCTGAACCTGTAACTGTTAAAATTACTATTTCGGATGTCAATAATTATGCTCCGGAATTTGATGCTCCATGGTATACATATGAGATTGAGGAAGGAACTATCAATACAGAGATAGCACGACTTTATGCTAAAGACAAAGATTGTGGACATCCTTATGGTGAAATTTGTAAATATGAAATAAATAACAATTTAGAAGGTTCACCATTTATAATTAATGACCAGGGAATCTTAAGTAACATCCGTCCACTTAATTATTCTTCAACTGATTCACATATATTAACAATTATTGCTCAAGATTGTGGTATGAAAAAATCTAAATCAATCTTAGTTACTGTTAAAGTTTATCGTAGATGCGTTGATGAGGTAACATCAATACCGGATGTAATCTTTAATGAAAATAAAAGAGATGATGTTGTTTCTATTGCTGATATAGCTGATATAATAACATGCCCAAAAAGTGAAGAAAATTGTAAATCTAAGACTGTTAAAGCTACATTTACTGCAACATTTCCACCACAAAGTAAGTGTAACATACACAATCCATTGTCTAATGATCTTATCAAAGGATGTCAATTGAATGAGAAGACAATCAATTTACTACCAAGACCAAAAATGGTTGAAAAAGATTTAATTGATATTATTACTAAAAAAGATGACGTTATAAAAAATGAGGAGAAAAAATTAAAATCAATTTTACCAGCATCATTATACACCGGAAATGAAGGAAGCGAAAAGTATGTATTTGATGGAAATACTAATGCAGTTATTGTACCAAGTAATGACGTTAAGGAAATTATACCATCCCGTTTTTTCTTAACATTCTCCATGAAACATGATAAGGGAAATAAGCAAGAGCAAAAAGTTAAACAAAATATTTTATGTGAAGCTGATGAAAAGGGTATGAATAGGCATCATTTTGCTGTATACATTAGACATTGTAAATTAGAGTTACTTATGAGACGTGAAGCAGAAAATAGTGATCCTGAATTCAAATCTGCTGAATGGAGATGGCATTTAGATGAAGTTTGTGATGGTCAATGGCATACCTACGCTATTAAATTTAATAATCTTGATAAAGTAGAACTTTATGTTGATGGTAACAAATTTAATGTTAATGAAAAAAATCCGGAAATATTAGACGATTGGCCATTACATAAAACTGAAAATTTGAAAACAAAATTGGTTGTTGGTGGGTGCTGGCACGGACGTACTGAAGAGATGGTTCAACATTTCAAGGGACAACTCTCTTCCATGTACCTATTAGCTGGTGATGTTGAAGAGGATAATAAGATTGAATGCTTAGGAAAATGTTCAGAAGAATTCAACTATGATTACACTGAACCACTCGGTAAGGGACAGAAGGTTGTCATTGACCGTAATATCGTAGCACTTGAGGCACCAAATGTTGATGATTTAGTTGATATGATGGCCAAAGTTACATATAAAAACACTCAAAAATATATAATACCTGGTAACAGGACTGTTAAAATTGATGTTGAGATGACATGTGATAATGGTGAACATATTAAGTTTGTTGGTGCTAAAATGAATATTAATGTTAAAAAAATTGATGTTTTACCCGTCCTTACTGCATCAGGTTCAGGAACTGTTAATGTATCTGGTAAAAATCTTAAGAATGGTGTAGCTATGTTCCCCGATATTGAAATTAATGCCGTTAATGCTGATGAAGGTATTGATTTAACTGAAAAATCAACCCTTGATTGGTGTCAAATTCACCTCAATCCATCACGTGACTTGGATTTAGAATACTTCTCTAGCCCAGCATCTCTTATTGCATTATTAAATGTGGATTTTGAGCATGATAAACAAGGAATATTATTAAAAGGAAAAGAAAAAATAAGTGGATATCGTGATATAATTAGGCAAATTAATTATTTTAGTACAAGAGTTGATGCTTATAATAAGAGAACATTCATTCTTCAATGTTCAATGATGGATGGAAAGGTTGAGAGTAATAAATTTACAACTGTTCTTAATATTAATCAATCTAGTAATAGAAAAGATGATTCAGGTAATGAAAATCAAATTCTTCCTATCAAACCATTCGATGCTGCATTTGTTGATGAGAATAGTAATACACCTGTTCTTCAAATTGATGATGACTTCGAGAAACATTTCGAACCATCCTTTACTCAAAGTAGTTCAAATAGATTACAAAATATTTTAGAGCTTGATTTACCAAGACCAAAAGCTCTGATGGGACATCGTGGGTATGAGATGGGACAAGGCGCTATTGCTGGTGGTGCTGTAGCTGTTGTAGTTGTTGTTTGTGTTGGATTTTTACTTGTTCTTCTTGTTGTTGGTGTTCTTAAGATGAGAGATACTCCACTTCCAAGAAGAGGAAATAGTAAGAAAGATAGAACATTAGAATCTGGAATGGAATGGGATGATAGTGGTATGAATATTACAGTTAATCCATTGGAAGATGTTGAGAAAAATAATGAAGAAATAGTTTATGAGGATGAAAATAGTTCTGATTGTGAAAGTATGTATAGTTATAGAGCAGAAGACGACATTAGTGAGGATGATGATGATGATGATGAGGAGATGGAACCAGTACTTCCACATGCACAAAATAGTCGTCAAGGTTTAGAATGGGATGATTCAACTTTAACAAATGTCTCACGAACATATCGTGTTTGATGTTACCTTATGAAAAAACTGAAATAATTTTTTTTAAATTTGTTTTTATGTTAATTTTGATATCAACAAATTTAATGACATGCTTTTACAAAACAATTATTACATATATAATTCATTGATAAAAAACTGGCTGGCTGAAGATTGCTGTGTTTCACGTCCCAAACAAAATTAATTTCTCTTAATCCTCTAAAAAACATTGTTGGTTTTTACATGATCTCCAAATGAAATAATTCGTATTAAAGACTTCGAAACAACATTCTTTTTTGATTAATTTTTGAAAGATAATGTAAAAACTATTTTTATTATTTCCATACTATAATTATACAGAAGTAAATGACAGGATATTATATATTTAATAAGGCATCATAATTTCAATATTACTATTATATGATTTCCTCAATACCATTTTATGAATATAATTTTTTTACACTCAACAATGACTACTTTTAGACAATTCTCTCATATATATATATAAATATTTTTATCAACGATTTTGTCAATTCAAGTTTTATAAGAAGAAAACAATTATGTTTTATTTATAATTTCTCTTAAAAAAAAGTTAACTTTTCTATGTACTTATCTTTATGTGATATGAATTATTTTTTATAACAACAGTTTTTTTTTATTAAATGATTGATAATATAATAAAAAATTTTAAAATTATGTCTTGTTATTTAAATAATTTAAATGATAAAAAAATTTTTTTACAAAATATTTGATTAAAGGAGTAATGAAAAAAATATTATTATTTTAATTTAGTAAAAAGCAAATTTACTAATTCATCAAATTTGATAAACAAACTTTAGTTTATGTCTATACTTTTTATGAGTTTACAATGATTTCTCTACTTTTGCATAGCATTTATTTATCTATCTTTCTTTAAACATTCCCATCAACATCATCACAATATATTTTTTATCCTGCAATTTTTAAGTGAATATTTGTTTTTTTTTTGCAAAAAGCATATGCACTTTTTGCATTATTTGATTATCACAGGAATCGTCAAGGTATTTAATTATACTTAACACCAATCTTTCTTTATAAAAATGTAAATTCTTTCTTTTCGTCATATAAGATAAGTTATTGCCTGGAAGTTTTGGTATATAAATAAATTATTCTTCGTTAAACAGTGACTCATATTGTTGACGGAGTAATTAGTGTTTAATGGTTTCCTATATAATATTATATAAACAACATTTATCAGAATAAACTTTAATTATTATTTCTCACACATGCTTTAGAAAATTTAATTAATCTTTTTCGTTGATTTTAGAAAAAAATAATAATGTCAATGTTGGATATATTAATAACAATTGTAAGTGATATTGCTTTATCTTATTGTTTATATTATAATCATTTCAGTTATTTTCCTCTTGTTTTCTTCAAGTTTATTGTGAAGAAAAATGCCCAGAGGGTCAAATTTATGATCCAAGTGTTAGCATTAATGTAACATGCTCTCATTTATATGTGTCAAATGGAAAAATATCATTGCCAACTGTTCGTACTGAAGGTTGTAGATGTAAAGATAACAACAAATACATTAATCAAACTGGTCAATGTGTTAGCAAGAACGATTGTCTTAAATGTGTGGAGAATGATGGTGAAAATCTTGCTTTAAAAGACATTAACAGATGTCCAAGGAAAAATGAAGAATATGTTAAGTGTTCAAACATCTGCCCAGAAAAAACTTGCTATTCATATAGATTTAAAAGAATTTGTTTTTCACTAAGGTGTGGAGCTCCAAAATGTCAATGCAGAAAGGGATATATTAGATCGGAAGATCAAAATTCTGATTGTGTTAAGATTAGAGATTGTAGAAATAAAAGAAAGAAATCAAAAATGTGAGGAGAAAAAAATAATGAATTTATTTATATATCTGTTTAAAATTTTTAAAGAACAGTATTTTGCGTATCATCAGAATTTTTTTCACTCTCCATTGGATCTACCTTTATGTTTGTTGGTAATGTTCCAATTGTTTCGGCTGTTTCAATTTCACTTAAATGTTCAACAAATCCACATCCAATTCCATCCCCCATAACATTTACACATGTTCTTAATCTGTCTCTATAAATAAAAATTTACTTATTATCGATGTTGCTTTTTATTATCTTACAAAAGCCAGTCTACTGCTAAAATAAGATTTGCACTTTCTGCTGGTAATCCTATTGCTGTTAAAATCATTACCATTGTAACTAGTCCTGCACTAGGAATAGAAGCAGCTCCAATAGATGCCATTGTTGCTGTTATACTAACAGTAATTAATTGACCAAAATTTAATGTCATTCCATTAAGTTGCGCTATAAAAATCGATGCAACTGCCTCATATAAGGCTGTTCCATCCATATTAATTGTTGCTCCGACAGGTAAAACAAATTTGCTTATAAGAGGATTAACATGATTATTATTCTCTAGACATTGAAATGTTACTGGCAATGAAGCAGCAGAAGAAGCTGTTCCAAGAGCTGTCAATGCTGCTGGTGTTAATCCATGTAGAAATTTATAGGGATTTTTTTTTGTAGCAAAAAAATAAATTAATGACAGTGTTACAAAAAGGTGTATAATTAATCCTAATATTACTGTTAAAAGATACATTCCTAATGATTGAAATGTTGCAATTAAATTATCAACTTCCAATAATTTTTGTGCTATAAGTGAAGCTATTCCAATTGGTGAGAGAAGCATAATAAAATAAACAGCTTTATTAACAATCATATCCATAGCGTTAAATACATCAACAAGTGATTTTACCTTATCACCTAATGATCCCATGATTAATCCACAACTAATGCAGAAAAATATAATTCCTAGGACATTCATTTGATCAACATATACTTTTTTATGGAAATTATTAGCATCTGACTCATTATAATGCGACTCAACTTGTTGGATAGTTGAACGTGCTATACTTTCAGGGAATACATTTCTTATTAAATCTAAAATCTTTTTAAATGCTGATGGAGGTTCTTGTTTAGCATATTGTGATTCAACTTTACCACCACCCGACTGCCCAAATTTTCCTGGAGAAATAAGAACAACTAATACGATTCCTAAAAAAACAGCCATAAATGTTGTAATGAAATAATAAATAATGGAATACATTCCAATTTTTCCTGATTGTTTAGCATTAAGTTGACATAGCCCACAAATAATACTTAGAGATATTAAGGGTAAAATAATCATTTTTAAAAGATTCATAAATATTTCTCCAGGAAAACCAATCAAATGTAAAGCCATAGGTGATAAATTAATATTTCTAAATGCAATCCCAATACTAACTCCAAAGACAACACCAATCATAGTGAATAATAATAACACCTCCTCAGAATTCATTTCTCTAACTTTGTTCCATACTTTTTTCACAACCATAATAATATTTTGCCTGTTTCTTATATACTGTTAAAAATAAAAATATTAGAATGAAGAATGAAGAATCTTTGAAGGTTGTGTTTAAATATCGTAAATGTTTATATTTTTATTATGAATATTAAACCATTTAGTATGATAACAGTTCAAAATATTTTCATCAAAAATAAAAATAAAATTTTTAATAAAGTCTGTTATTATTTTAATATTCTATTCGGTATTGGAGTACATTATAAATATGTATATTTTAAATATAGTAAAACATTCCTCCTACAAAATTTGTATTATTTTTGTTAAACAATTGACAAAAATAAATACTATAATAACTCTTTAGTAAATTAAAATTTAAGCCCCAAAAAGCAATAATCGCTCTTGATTTATTACACTTTTAGGTATTTTAAAAAAGTGAAAATGGATAAAAATTTGTTACTTTGACCTTCGTATAATTCGTATAAAATTTTTTTTATTTTTATCTCCATAATTCACTCATCCAATAACCTTAAATTATTATTACTAGACAAATAGATAGAAAATAACTTGACATTCATCCATTGAGAAGTGAAATTCCATGAATGTTCTGAAAATAAGACATATTTGTGTAACTATTTTTTACCAACCAATTGACTTCTAAAAGTTAATAGAATAGTGTTGTATCAATAAGATACATTTAAAAAATGATTTATTAAGCGTTTTTTATTTTATAGAAAATATATATAAATTAACTTAATTAGAAACCAACCATAAATTTCAGACTATAATAAGTTAAGAAAATATTAATTATCATTCAAAACATTTAGTTAAAATGGCTACAAAAGAATAAATACTTTGAAAAATAAATTTCTGCCCTGTTATAGCAATAACTTTGATATTTTAAAATTTTTGAAGAAATTCGATGTATATTTTCTTTGATACAAAATTAAAATCATTATTATTATTTGCTTTTCAATGAATGACTTTTAAATTTTTCTTATCACATACCGCACACATAGATTTTTTTTATACTTTTCTAAATATAATGAAAATATTAATGAGAAATTAAATTTTTGTTAGATTCTATGAATCTTAAAACATTTATTTTTTATTATTGTACACATATTGTTAGGTAATTAATAATATATTGAATGTTATGACCTGAATTAATTAATAATTAATTGTAATACAAGATTTTATAATGTTACTTTTTTATAAGCTCATTTGATAATTGATTTATTTTCTTAAACAATCACATATGAAGAACTATCTGTAACAATTATAAATATTCCATACCAAAATTTTATTGCAGTTTTATTGTGATATAACAGTAACAGTACCAATAAAATTTCGTTGGTTCGTAAAGTTTCATTTTACATACAAATAATATAAAAATCAAATAATAAATATTTAAAAATAGATAAATATAAATTTTAAAATATGTTTGAAATATAAAAATTGCTAACTTAATATAAAAAGAAACTTTCAAGATTGTCAGCTCATTAAAAAAAGTATTTGTTTTGTAATTGTGACAAGATCATTCCTTTTACTGTTATTTGTATTGACAGTATTTTTTTTTAAATTAATATTCATAAATTTTATTTCATATTATATATGAGATTCTTATTTCGTAAAAATTATCATTCTTCTCATTCCATTGTTTGATTAATAAGGTAATTAAAATTAATATTTTGATGAATAATAATTCTTAATTTCAAGGGAAAAAAATGAAAGACTAAGATATATTTTACTATGGTTATGATTTGTTTAATAGATTGAAGTATTACATTATCATTAAATTTACTAAATAATTTTCATTTTTATATTTGACTAGCTTTCTACTTTTAAATAAAGCATATTATATGTTTTTAATCTCAATTAAATAACCGATTATATACATTCCGTAATTTTGTTCCATCAACCATATTGAAAAGTAAAATTGTATATAAATGGATAAATGTATTTAAAATTTGTAAATAAAAATTAAATTACCGTAAATTATCTCTAGTTTTAAATGACTGAAGTGAAAAAATGCAACTATCTATAATTAAAAGATAATAAAGATTAAATATTATTAATCTTTTTTAAAGATAAATAGGTAAGCAGTATTAATTTTAAAAATCACTAAAAATAGAAAAACTTTATTACCATTATACATTCTAGGTAAATAACATATTAACTTTAAATAATTTAATTGGATATTTTTTTATTTTTAATTATAAATTAAATTTCTTTCATTTAAAATAAAATGAAATTACAACATTTTATACCACATGTCATTTTGTTTATATATTTTGTAATTTAAAATAAAGATAGTTATATTTAGTATATTTCATTAAAATTTTAAATAATATTTATAAAATAATTATGCTTGGAAGAGCTTAAATTATAAAAAAATAAAATATCAAAGTTGTTCGTAAAATGATACGTTAGGTTTAAACCGAATTAATTTAAAATGTTGTAATTTTATTAAAATTTTGAAGTTATTAAAAAAGGATTATTAATAGGATAATTTTAAAAGATTTATGAAAAAGTTATTGTAAAATAATATTTAATTAAAAATTGTATGAAATGCTAATAAATAATATTAGAATTTTTAAAAAATGACTTTTCAAAAATAGTTTGTATTCAAAGATATTTACGTTTTTAATCGTATGTCAAAAAATGAAATGTATTTTAATATTTAACATGCTTAGTTAATCATGTACTGTACTAAAACTGCTAAAAAATATTTAGAATAAATTTTTTATTAACACTATAAAATCAGTAATGTTTAGTGGAACATAATGTTTTTCTTTCATAATTGTAATTCATAGTATTATAGCTATTAAATAAAAAAAGTTTCCTTGCATGACCGCGGATTAGCAAAAACATACATTTTTTTAATTCTGACTTACTGTTTGCATTCAAAAAAATATTTTTTACATAACAGATTTTCTCAATGTAGAATTCAAAATATTTTTTATAACGAGATGGAAAGCATAAGATTTTTTTATGAAATACCTATTGGATAAGCGAATTGAAATTATAGAAATAGAAAAGGTCGGGTAACGATAGAAAAACCAAATATTCCTTGTCTTAGGAAAAAGGAAAATATTTTATTGTTAGAAGTGCTATTTTTAATCACATTTATATAATAATTTTAAATAATTTAAATTAAAAAAAGTATAAAATATTACAATTCACAAAGATATCTGAATCTAAGTTTGATTACAAACGTTTTGATAAAAAATCTGCATCTTTGTAACCACAAAACAACTAATATATCACATCTTTATAACAAAAACAAAGAAAGTTACTGAATAATTAAGGATTGAGAGTTATATCAATCTATCTTGTGTGTTTCAAATACAATTTTTAATGTACTTCAAATTCTAATATTTGAATGATTATCAATTTCTTTGATTACAATATTAGTTCACTTCTATAGAGCGTTTTTTAAACAATTAATTTATAATTATATTCAATTAATATATAAAGTGTTTACAAATTTTATCCAGACAATATACAAAACAAAAAGTACTTTATATTATTAAAATAAAATTTTATAAAACAATTGAACCTCTTAAGTGGTAAAAATTAGAATTTTAGGGGAACTCCAAAAAAATCTCGATTTCTCTTTCTGCCTCTTTATTTGACCTCCTTTTATTCGTATACAGTTCATTAATTTAAGACATGGTTTTCTTTTTCTATACAAAGATGTTCAGAAAAATAACAGAACCCAAAGCTGTGTAATCATTCATGTAAGAAACATCAAAGATTTAATGTCGACCCACTCTTACTTTTTTCTTTTTATTACAAGATAGAGTGACATAATCGTTGACATATTAACAATAGGCTTTTCTGCAGGATATAAAGCCGTTTCTTTTTAAACTTTTGGCATACGTCTGAAAATCTTTATAAAAATGAAATATATTACATTTTTTAAATATGATAATATAAATTAAAAAATAAGCGAAACACGAAAAGTGTAAAATGACAAACAATTATAAAATCCCTATCATCAAAAAACACGATAAAGCGATTCTGATAAGAATTACTTCAGATATGTAAAATTGATAATTAATGTATTATAATATCGTCAAATCTTTGAATGATTTTATTATTTAATCGTGGACTGACGTGTTAATGAAACTTTTGTCGTTGTTGCCACCAGTTTCAGAACCAAATAACTCTACAACCTGTTATTTTTGGGGATTTACTTGAAATAATTGAGATTCTATTATTATTAAATGTTTTGATAAGATGATAAGAAAGATTATCGAAGTTGAAAGATTTGCAGAAACATTTTAATAGCCACTCTTACTTTGTATACTAATTTAATTGTTGACATTATCATGTGTTACTCTTAGGTGGTCATTCAAACTAAAATAGTCGATGAGAGGGCATTTTTACAAGCTAAACTGCAATTCTTCTACAATTTTATGAAACTTTTGAAGTAGTCTTTTTGAGTTTGAATTCATACAACACATTGACTTGATCATCAATTTGTAACATGATCTTCTTTCAAAACAATAAAAGTTTTTAAATGTATTTAATAAAGCTTAAACATTGTTAATTCAAAATATATGATAATTAATATCATTAAATTTTATTTGAACAATTATTTCGAGATGATATCAAGTGATAAAAACTTGTAAATTTAAATGGGTCGGAAGCATAGACACAATTAACCAAATAATGACCTAAGGTCGATGTTATCAATATAGATAGTTAAAAAATGTGAAAACTATAGTTTATTATTTAATCGTTTTATAAACGTTATTTAATGTATCATTTATATTTATTAAAACACATAACCATCATCATTTTATTTTTCTCATCTCCTTATAAAAATATATTTAACTATGCAATTTTAATAAAAACTAATTAAGTAGTAATTTAATTCCACAAAATTTCTTAGTAATATTGAGATCATTCAAAATTAAAGTGATTTTCAATATCCGAATCTATTTTCAAATTTTTTAGAACAATCTCTATATTTATGTAACAGTATAACTTCTCTGTTTTTTTTCTTTCATATTTCGACAAATCTTACTTGTTCCAGAATAAAACTTGTATTATCAATATATAGAAGTTTCTAGGAAGACAATATATAAAACGACGTTTGGTAGAAAGTTATTACCAGATTCCAAATTTTTCTATGATTTGTAAATAACTATGGTATATTGGTCAATACGACACTCAGTCATTTGCAATATTTTTCACTAATAAAAACGTTTATAAATAAGA
Organism: Strongyloides venezuelensis; assembly: GCA_963280985.1. Classification (NCBI taxonomy): domain Eukaryota; kingdom Metazoa; phylum Nematoda; class Chromadorea; order Rhabditida; family Strongyloididae; genus Strongyloides; species Strongyloides venezuelensis. The sequence continues at coordinate 4,618,660 of CAUJLX010000001.1, read as the reverse complement.
ATTACTAAAAACAATTTAGGTAGTGTTGTAAAATTTATTTTATAATTAACGATATTAAATTGAGAATGAAGCACTATTTTTAGATTATGAAAAATAATAATATAAAAATTATTCACTAGTGGTTAACATATTTTTTCACTTTTTGTATTTTCTTTCCATTTTATGTAAAGAAATGAATAAAAAAATTAATGATTATGAAGATTAATTACTATACTCTAATATATATTATATCTTTGTAAGATACATATTATTATCTACTTCTTAATTTACGTTGCGCTTCATAATAATTTTTTTATACAGTAATCTGTTTTTGGAACACCATTTCATACTCAGATAGGCATTCTGGATTTCTAACAGCACCTATATTTTTAACATCTTCACCATTTAATATTTGTTTAACAATCAACTCCATTTTCTTTCCTGAATGAGTATACTAAAAATAAAAGTTTGTAAATATTTATGATCAACTAATATGTCTAAAGCTTACAGGAATGTCATTGATTGTCTTAAATACATTTGGGACGTGTCTTGGTGACATATGAGTACGTAAATCATACTTTAACTTAGTAACAACCTGATCAAATTTTGAATTATCGGCAAGTTTTAAGAAAAGAACAATTATTTCATTGTCAGGATCTGATGGATCACGGGTACCAACAACAAGAGAATCAATAACTGTATCGTAAGCTTCAACTACATTGTAAATTTCAGCCGTTCCGATACGTACACCAAAACGATTTAAAGTAGCATCGCTTCTACCATATACGATAATTCCATGGGTTTTCGAATCAATTTCACAGTAATCTCCATGTGTCCAGACACCTGGATTTTTTTCAAAATAACTCCTAAAATACTTATTTCCATCTTCATCATTTAAGAAGTGTGAGGGTTGACTGACAAATGGTGTTACACAAACCAACTCTCCTTGCTGATCCTTCACTGGTTCCCTCTTATAATTCCATGTTTGACAATTCATACCTAAATATAGATGTTGACATTCACCTGGAACAACTGGACGATTGAGTGATGCACCCATGAAACATCCTATTATATCTGTTCCACCACAAATACTACCAATAACAATCTTTTTCTTCAATGAATTATTAATAAATTCAAAGGATGATGGCTTCAATGGTGACCCTGTTGAGAGGGCAATGCGTAAATTCGATAAATCATATTTATCATTGAATTTAATACCCATTGAATTATAAGTATCATACATCTTTGCACCACATCCAAAAATTGTAGCTTTTGTTCTGGCTAGAATTTTTATTAATATCTCTTTATCAGGATATATTGGACTTTCATCAAATACAACTATTGTAGCTTTGGTGTATAGTGCAGTCATCAACCAATTCCACATCATCCACCCACATGTTGTGTAGAACATTATAACATCTTTATCATTCATATCCGTTTGAATAACATGTTCTTCAACATGTTTTAATAACGTTCCACCTACTGTATGTACCATAGCTTTTGGAAGGCCAGTTGTTCCACTAGAAAACATTGTATACATAGGATGATTAAACGGAACTTTCTTGTAAATAAATGGTTCCTCCATATTTACATTTTTATGACTTTTAATGAATTCTTCAAATGATATAAAAAGACTACCATTCAATGAACAATCAGTCTCATCATTTTTCAGTGGCATAACGACGGCTTTAATAATACTATCAGAGAGTAAACCACAAATTTTTTTTAAATTATATGAATTATCGTGCATCTTTTGTTTAAAAACAACTTTTTCTTGGCCAAAAATTAATTTTGGTTTTACTTGTGATAACCTATCAACGACAGCTTTCTCACCAAATTCTGTGGAGCAGGAGGCAAATGTACAACCAATTGAAGCTCCTGCTAACATAATACAGGAGGTACGGTATCTATTTGGCATGTAAGTAGCAATAGCATCACCACATTTTAAACCAACACCTTTCATAGCTTCCGCTAGTATTCTTATATCTTTCTTTAATTGACCATAGGTGAAATATTCAAAAGATTCACCATCAAATGTCTCAATAAATGCAATTTTACTATCATCAGCATTTTTTAATACATTTTCTGTATAATTAAGCGTAGCACCATTAAACCATTTTGGGATTTCACTAATATTTTTGTCAGCCTCAACAATATCCTCTATAGAAAATTTATTCTTCCCTAAATCAACATTACAAAACTCAGCAACCGACATCCAAAATTCTCCATAATTGTCAACAGTCCATTGCCAAAATTTTTCATAGTCATCTAACAAAATATTTTTTTTTATTATTTTCATTTAATGAAAAAATATGATATAATACCTTTAAAATCCACAGCATACTTTCTTTGAATATAATTACGAAATCGTAGTTCAGCATTCCATTCACTACCTTGATCAGTTGGTGGTACGTAGTAATCTGAAACACAATTAGACATCCCGTTATTATCAAGCTGCATAACAAATGAAGAAATATGGATACAGCTTAGATGAGTTTAATAATTACTCTCTATAAAAAAATATTTATTTATGAGATAGAAGAAAACATATGATGACTTTTTAATTACGTTTGAAATGTTGCCAAAAAAAACAGTTTCAAGGTGAGAAACAATTGGAATTACGTTATAAATTTATCGTTATAAGATATTACAAATGGAGGACTTTTTAACCGTATATGAGTGTACATTACATAAAATGTCAAAACTAACAATAACGTTTTAACTTTTGATGTAGACTAATGATAAGAATGTAATTTTTTGATTTATCTTCTTATAGGAGAGAGAGTTACATAATTTTAAAAGAGAGACAATTAATGTATAGATGTCAACTGATAATGATATCGAAATTACAGGTTAATAGTCGAAAGTCTAGAAATGTTTGATAATTCTTCTTATTACTTCAATAGATTAACGAAAATGTTAAATTATGATATTTTAACGTTTTACCTAAAAACTTAAATAATGTTATGATCGAAAAAATATGAAAGGAGTAATAATTAATTAATAGGGTGTTTATGAAATAATGAAATAACTTACTACAATGTAATCTCTATCAACAAAAAATAAATAAAATAAATTTGTTTGTTTCTTTAAATGTAGAAATTATATGAAGTAGATATTATAAAAATTTAAAGGTAAAATGAAAATATATTTGAATTGTCCCAAATTTAATGGAATAAAAATGATAACAAAAGCATAATATTAAAAGAAATGTATATTATATTTATAATAAACTTATTTCATAATTTTTATAACACACTTTTTCTCATAAAAAAATGTTAAAAATTAAAATATATTTCGCTTATCATTTAAGTATATGTGTATATATATTTGTTTAAATAGTTTAACAAAATGGTAGATGAAAAATTTAAATAGTTGTAATAGGCTTTAAATAATTTAATGATAAATCAGGGTACATAATGTATATTAAGTAAGAAATAAATGAAGGATACTTTTTTGATTTCTGAAATAGATACCAGATTACTATATACTTTACAACAGTAATGAGATTCTTCTAGTGAACTAGTGAATATTTCTACAAAAATAATAATTTTTCTATTTTTATAATTATCTTAATTCGTACACGTAGTCTTATCAAAATATTTGTACAAAAAGATAAAAAAATGTTAGGCAAATATAATCTTTATGGTAAGAATAGTTGAAATTTTTAAATTGACATTTTAGAAGTGGAATGATTTTTATCAAAGGTAGACTAATATTATGTAACTGTTATACTTTTTTGTATTTCTAAGACATACATTTTCACATTTTTAAATATTAAAACTTTCAATAGGTATATATATAGTTAAACAAAAAAATTATCTTTTATTTCATAGGAGCATTCATATAATTGTATATATTAACATCTAATTATTTTAAATTTGTAGTAACAAAGCATGATAAATTGTTAAGACGATATATATGTATAACTTTTTTGGGTCAAAATTATATTGATGATTCTGTTGATTATATAATTGTATTGTATTTCAAGAAATGGGTATCAATAGTACGTATAAAAATTAGAAAAAATAATCATATTTGTTTGAAAATTTCAATATCTTCTTTATTAATTTAAGGTGAATTCAACACAAATGTTAATTTATAAACTGTCCCATTCATCATATGAAGAGGGTGATTGAAAACTTTCGTCAACAGTTGATTTTTTGGATGGTTTGGATGACGAACCATTCTAAAATGAAAAAAAGAATTATTTATAACTTTCTAGATTTAAAATTTTATCAAGATGTACTATATAAAAACATTTATAATATAAATATTTTTATAATCATATATTCTTTAATATACATAATACATGTATACATATTATTTTATAATAATCTCACCTGCTCTTTTTCAAATTGCCATGATTCATAATCACGCAATGCAACTTGAACATATGATGTGACAAAATGTTGCTCCTCTGTTCGTTGATATTTTTGCAACATCTCCAAAGCAAGTTCTTTTAATTCAACTAAATTAAGTGCTTCACATTCCCCAACTAATTTTGCTAAATCATCCGGTTTTGCTGGTAAAGCCAATGATGGAACAAAACGTTCCTTCTTAAGACGAAGGTAAGATAAAATATGACGAAATGATTTAGGATCTCTGTCTAAGTAAAAATTTCCACCTTTATCGGTTCCTATTGGTTTAGAAGATCCTGGTTTAAACCACTCATTAAGACGAGATCTTGGATCAGCACATAAATCATTTCTCCTAACCTAATTTAAAATAAAGAACCGAATAAAATATTATAATTTTATTAACAAAACTTACAGTATATTTTTTTCCTCCAACATTAATATTAATAATATCTTCAACATGTCTACCTTGTCTAGCCATATCTTATCTTTCAAAAAAGTGGTAAAATTTCGCTGTCCTAAAACATTTAAATAATTTTTTTCTTTTTTGATTTCAAAAAAGGGAAATATATTATTATCTTTCTTTTATAAAAATACTTCAAATAAAAATATATAACTTTTCATTCTCTTTTTTATTGTTATATACAACAAACTATGAAAATAAAAACTAAATTGTTTATATCTTAGATAAACTTGAATAACAATATGCTCAATTTAACTATATTTATCGTTTAAAAATAAAAAGAAAGGTTAGAAAAATTACTTGAAAATATTTATTTTCTAAAATTCATTATAAATTTTTTTACATACCTAAATAGTTATAAGGTATTATTTTAATGTTAGATAAACTAATCTCTTTTAACTTCCTTCAAATAATATACATATCTCCTAAAGCAATTATTATTCACATTTATACACCTACAACTTTTCATATATCTGCACAATATTTCAATTTTTTTTAGAAAAATATTCAAAAGGAAATAATAGTTTCCTTATTATACTATGACAATTGCTTTTATTATACATTTAAATGTCATATTAATAATTTTTTTTAAAAAATATAATAAAACAATGATTATATTTTTATTCTAATTATCAAATTTTACGTTTAAATAAATTCTTTTTTGTAAATAACATATAATAAACTTATATTATACAGTTTTTTTGAAGTAATTTTTTCTCTTTCATAACATCCGAAGAATTGTTATTACTACAATAAATTGTAAAATTTTGGAATAAAAAAAGGAAATAGATAATAACTTTTTCTAAAACATATTCATTTCTATTCTATAAACGCTGACGAAGATATAATTATCTTATAACCGTCATAAATCCATCAAAAAAATATAAATAAATAAATCTTTTACTTGGCATTCGATTACATCAATTTTATCTAACTATAATTAGACACTTTTTACTTTCATTGTCGTTTTCCTTTCCCCAAAAAAGGCAATTATCTTTAAATAATTTGAAACAATAAATCTCATCTTTTTACAATCTCTTTCTCCCTTTCTGCTGGTTTTCAACGATAAAAATTGTAGTCTTATGGTTGAATAATGAAAATGACAAAATAAAAGCATTTCTACTACAAAATGTTGCCTGTTTAAAAAAATTTTATAATATAACGTATATATGTATATATTTAATGTATATAAAATTAAATCATCCAACCAAAAATTGATAGATACAAAATTTTTGACAACTATCTTTTCATTGAAATCTAAAAAAATGATTTTTTATTTTACGAAATGAAGACATCCACATTATTAAACGACAAATATCTTTTTTATTTAATAATTTACCAAAAAAGAGATAAAGTGAACATTTTTATATCTTTTTTAATTAATCCATCGACACAATAAAATATTTTACATTTAAAATTGCACTATTCCCAAAACATGCATGTTTTGAAGGTTTTTTTAAAACTAATTTTAGTTTTGTAAATAAATTGTGTAAAAATAAATAATTTATTTGACCAATTTGTTTATCTTAATTAAGCGATTAATTGTAGAAAGAAATACATTAGTTAAGCATTTTTAAGATTCTTTCATTTACAATAAATATCTTATGAACATGTTTTTTTTTAATTCCCATATAAATAGAAGCATTTTAATGTAGTATTTTAAGATATTTTTATTGAAATAGGTATTAAAGTTATTATTTCTTATGGTATTTATTTATGTATAGTTATGTTAATATCAACTCTATTTTAAATTACATTTGTAACAAGATAATTGAATTTAAATATTTATAAATGTTATATATTTTTCCATCCAATTGTCATCTTTTGTTTTCACTTTTAAAATCTTTAAATCAAGTATTTTAAAGGTAATTGCTTCCGTTTATGTCATTAAAAGACTTCTTTATTAAATAAAATATGTAAATATACATTATGTATATATATATTTTATAAACGTTGATGAAAAGAGTTTAAAATATCATATATTAAATTTAAGATACCTTCATATATCCTTACCAAAAATCTTGATAATATCCTACTTTTTGAATATTTAAGTATATATGTGTTCTTGTTTCAATAGTTATAACATTAATTTCTCCCTGATATTGTCACAACTAATATATATTAAAAGAAGTATTATTTTTAACCTATACTTCATCACTTTTAACAAAAATTTTTACTTAATATCCATCCAAACATGTTTTTCCATCTCTTTTTTATAATTACCAAAAAAATTAACCTTAAAATATATTTATGTATAATTTTATAATATCATTTATAATTAACCAGATTAGATTAAGCTTTTATCAAAGCTTTTAATTTCATTTTAACATGTATGCAAAAAAAAATTTAATTATTTTGGGGCGTTAAAATTATAATTATAAAGTTATAGTTGATTTCTTTAAATTATAATAAAATTTTACATTCTATTAAAATATATTTAATATTATTTTGCTCATATTTTTCTTAATAACTATAATTATCTTTATAATTATATAATTTTAATCTATAAAAATATTATTTTCACCAAAAATTTCTTTTTTTTAAAAACATTAAAATTTTATTACAATATGTAAGGAAAAGGAAAAAAATTTTAATTCATTTTTTAAATATACTTATATACTTAATGGTTTCATTTTATTAAATTTATAATTGTTATATTTTTAAAAGAAACATTTTTCGTTACAATATTTCTTTAATTATTAAGTATAGGGGAAAGAAAAAATTATAAAAATGAAAGTTTTCATTCCAAATCTTTCATTGAAATATTTCCTTTTATTTGTTTATGTTTTAAATTACTTATTCTGCCATTTGAAAGATAACACTCGGTTTTTTTTTCTAAATCACTTGTTAGAATGATTGATTACGATTCATGCTTATATTAAAGATGTCTCATTAACAAATTCATTTCATCAAATAAATTATTATTATTTTAGTTAAATAATTTTTTTCTACAACCGATAATTCAATCTATATATATAATCTTATATATATATTGAAAGATATATTTAAATTTTTACTACATATATTAGAAAAATAATTTTTTGTACAAATATGTGTTGGAAGAATGAAAAAATGATAAACTAAAAACTTTTTCATTTTACTTGTTTAATTTAAAATACTTCAATATCTCCCTAATATTTGAAGAGAATGTTTTGTTAACAATCTTAGTATGAAATTTTGTAGGACCTTTTAATTTTGTAATAATTTATTAAAAGTTTTATATCATAGAAAAGAGTAATATGTATATTTTAGTTTAAAGAAAAAGTAAAGTTTTCCTTTTTACACATAAAATTGTCAAATTTAATTATATAATTACAATTCAATCGCTTTCTCTTCAAAAGTATTTGTATGTCATTAAAATCATTCATTTTATTAAGATGCTATTTTATTTATTATAAAATTTTTTCTTAAAAAAACAATGAATATATTTATATATTTACAATATATAAAAAGAAAAAGTAAATTTTCTTTTATAACATTTAAGAAAATACAAATTATTTATTACCATTTTTTTATCATTATTTATTAAAAGATAATATTGTTTTTTATTACTAATTAGCATCAATTGGTATGGTAATTTTTATTTTTAAAATATAACACCATACAACTAATCTCTTTTTTTATTTTACCTTTAATATCCACGATAATATTTTTTAATAATTACAAATCTTGTTATTATTATTAAAACATTTCAAAGAACATTTATATTTATAAAGACATTTTTATTTTTAAATGATGTATTAGTGATGGAATTTATTAATAATATAGCTCATTTAATATTTGATTGTTATATAAAAAAATATATTAAGTCCATTTTAACAAAAAAATCCCCATAACGCTGTAAGCCCCTTATTAATAAATAATATTGTTAAATAAAAATTTTTCGATTATCTTTTAACGCATTATTTTTATATATAATAATATTTATAACGAAAATTTACTAAAATAAATAAAAATTATTATTTTTAGAACATCCCTTTTTGTAAAAATAGAGTGTAAATTGTTACCAATTTTAAGGCACTATTTTATAGAGAAAAAAATCGTTTCTTCTTGCATTAAAGAAGATCACTATGATTCAAGAAGTGTTACACATATAATTTTAAAAGGTATATATATATATATTTATGTTTAAATATATATTATAATAATATGAGGACGCCTTCCACAACCGTTATTGAGTGTATAAATACTTAAAAAAAAAACTAACTAAAGTTTTTGGAAAAAGTTTATTACAAAATTTGCCTTAATACTTGTTTAGATGAAAGACATGTTATCTCTAACCTTCTTCTTAAAGATATATTTTAATTTAACGACTTTCTAAATCACTATTTGAATTGTAATTTAAATATCTTTATTTATCCATGATATATTTCATATCTTAATATTGTTACATTTAAAATCTTATTGTCCGATTCATTCTAACCAAAATTGTGAATATATATTTAACAAAATAAAATTCTAGTTTCGTATGGTGGTATATATTAAAATATATATATTATAATATCTTTTCAACATGTATATGCTGTTTGAAAAATTATTGTCAGATGGTGTAGTTTTATATCATCATCTATCTTCAAAAGAGAAATGTACGTCTTTTAGACCTCTGGTGTTTTATTTTTTATACGCACTACTATATCATTGGCAATCTTCTTCTTCATTCTACTTATAACATTTTTTTGTCTCTAAAATAAGAGTACACTTTATTATAATGACAAAGTAATACAAAAACTTTTTATAATATATTCTTTGTATGTTGGTATAATAAATTAGTCATCCATAATTTATTTAACCCAAAAGCAAGATATCAAAATCTAATAATTTCAAATTTTTTTATCTTTCTTTGAATTTTTGTACTTTAGAAGTATTTATGATTTAATTATTAAAACATCCTAAAATTAATTAGTAAAGTTATGAATTATGTTATATCAAATCATATATCATCTCCACATTGAGCAATGATCCATAAAGACAAAATTACTCCTCACATATGTTGGTAAGACGATTCTTGAATGTATGTTTACATGAATAATAGTATAATTCATGTAATTTTTCCCCCTCGTTTTTCTCTCTCTTTTTAACATCAATTTGTTATAAAGGGTATAATTTTTGATTAAAATAACGATATTTTTATATTATTGTTACTTTCATATAAAAATCTAATCTACTCTTCAAATCGTTTGGAACACATATTTATTTTAAAAACCTATATATCTTGTAATTACACAATTTTTGTCAAGTGATCCTCAAAATTTTAATTTACATTTTAGAGTAAAGTATGACATAATCTCCTTCATACACAAGCTACTTGACCCTTCACCAATTCTTTCTATAATGTTATGGGATAATCCTAAATATTTTAATAAATATTTCATCTTTACTAAACAATAAACCTAGTTGTTTTAATATATACCAAAATCTTTTGTACTTTATCAATTTAACTTGTACAACACCTCCATAAAATACCTATATCTAGATAACATACTTTCTAACTTTCATTACATTTTTTTTCTTTTTATCAAGAATTGTTCAAATAACATATAACCTCGAAAGATGTTTGTTGACAAAGTATTCTATAAATATATTTTTTTTATTTTATTTAGTCAAAAATATGTGTATGTGAAGACAAATTTTACTTACTTTTCTTCCTATCTCTCTTAGTTTCAAATACCCAAGTATATTGAAAAATAAATTAAATAAAAGTTTAGATTAATCTTTGTCATACTTTAAAAAATTACTTTTACTCATTATTTTAATACTTATTTTACAAAATTTTTATATTATATTGTTAATAAGTAAAAATTTTTTTCAACTATTTTGTTAGATGATATTATCCTCTGTATTTCTATTTTTCTATTTATATTCCCAATATATAATCTTCAAATATACTTTCTATATTATTATTTTTTTAATATAATGTATATGATGATCAAAACATTATTATTAAAATCAATTCATTTTGTAGGTCCATATTTATATATATATTTATGGTAACAATATATTTTTGTGTATAGATATTGTGTAAAAGAAGGTGCTATTTAAAATAATTTTGAGATAATTTATCTGTTACACAAAGTAGTAATTATATATATTTATTTGAATTGGAACAATCATTTACCTTCTTTTGTCTTCCTTTTTCTACCTAATTTTGATATGAAAAAAAAAAGTGTTATAAACGCTTCACTTTTTCCATATATTTCATCTTATTTTGTTCATCTTTACATAAAATATTTTATGAAAACGTTGGGAGATATTATAACGTAAAAATATCATTAAAATTATAATAGATAGTCATATAAATGCATCTACACGTAAATATGTAAATTCAAAATGTTCACATATAACCTTTTTATTATTAATGTTTATTTCTAAATAATTTAAGCATTTTTTTCTTATCATTACATGTCATATAATATAAAACGATAACTAAATATAAAATTTAAAATTTTTATCAGATAGAGGAAAAAAAGGGAAAAATTTTTTTTTCTAACGTATATAATAATGATTATAGGTGAAATGTGTATAATCTTTAAGATAAATGATAAACTACTACCTTTTCTTAATTAATCATGTTAACTTGTCATTATTTCTCCCATTCTAATAGATAGATACATTTTATAAAACGGTAAAAAAATTTTTACATTTAAGAATAAATATATTTTTATTGGAAGGAAAAAGTAAAAGTAGTGTAACAGATAAAAAATTTATTAAAATAATATTATTTATTTTTATGATTTTCCATGCATGATAGTTTATCCAAATTTTTAAACAATATCTATTTGTTTAATGCTGCCATTTATAATTCTTTAGCAATATCAAGTTTAGAATTCACCTACACAAATTATGTAATTAATAATCAAAAATCTTTGAATACAAATAATTTATTTATCATATTTTTAATATTATCCACATGTTTTATTGTTGATGTAGGTAAAAGTTATAAATCACTATATAAAAATATGTATTTTTATTTTTTTTGAATTATGAATTTATTAAATATTTGGAAATTGTTCTTATGACTTTGGTATTTAAAATCAACACTTACAACAAGTATATAATATTAATATTTTTATTTTTTTCCGTACTCTTGAAACTTATTTTACATACATTTTTATTTTTTATTTCTATCTCTAATAGGAGATAAAAAAAATAATTTATAGCATTATACAGTTAGGGGTTAAAAAAAATAATTCTATATATCAAACAAAATGTATTTCTATAAGACGGCTTGCTTGGTGTTTTCCTTTTGTAATAAAAAAAAAAGTTACTATAAATGTGAAAGTATTTTTAATTTTTCATTCAATATATATTACTGATAGAGCTTTTTTTATTATTACCTTTTCTTTGTCACCGAAAAACAAATTTTTTTAGATTGCAATTTTATCTGAGTTTCTAATCGATTTTTATACATAAAATGGTGATTTCAAATATATATATGTTTCTTGTTATCATCATTTTTCATATGCTACCCATATGTATGAAATTTTTCTTAGACACTTTGTTTATAACTGTATTTTATTATCTAAGTACCCCTTCTTATCATTTTAATATTAATTTAGTATTATAAAGTGAATGAAAAAGGAAATGCCTTTTTTACACTTTATTGTAATCGGGGAATATTTTTTAATTATAATTTATATCTAAAAGTTATAATCGATTATCACAACAAAAAAATGATGATTTCAATTCATATATTTTTTTGTTATCATCATTTTTCATTAACTAACCCATATGTATGAATTTCTCTTAGGCTCTTGTTTATAACTGTATTTATAATCCACATATTCCTTCTTATCATTTTTCTTACACATATACCTTTAATATTATCAGCGAAATGATAAAATTTATATATATATAAATTTATCAAAAACACTCACCTTTAACTTTTTATTTTAAATGGAGAATTATTTAAAATTGAAAGAGTTTTTATTGTAATCTCCGTTTAATAAGAATACAATACTAAAATTTATATAAGTTCTCTTCTCTTTCAACTCTTGTTGGTAATTATAAATTCCATAAGATGATAGAATCAACACAATTTATGTAAAAACAATAAGTCTTAATTTTTGTTAATCACCATGATTTAATTATATAAGAATTTTCTCATTAATTTTTTCTATTTTATTATAGCATTTTATTACTTTTTTAAAAATGATTTTATATATACGATTTATGTTATAAAATTCTAATGATAAATAATTCATGGTTTATGTATTATTTAGAAATCTAGTTGAATTTGTAGAATAGAATAAATAGATAGCTAGAGAATTTTTAATTGAAAATGTTTCTTATAAACCTTTTTTAATGTATTAAAAATAAATAATCATACTTTTTCAATTTTATTATAATGTTATCTTTACATTTTTTCAAATATAGTTTTTCAATTTTTTATTCTAAGCATCTTTTGTCGTTCTAATAAATTTCTATCTACTTTTTTTTACGTTTTTTCATATTTTATAAATAATTTGTTTTATTTATTATTTAGCTGTTATTGTAAAATAAATATCATTATTATTGGTATATATAAATCTTGAGAGATGAGATACCATGTATTTATAAATATCAATTTACATAAATATTAAAATCACACCATTTTGAAAAGTTATAAAAAAGTATATACTTAATTGAATGTATATTTTATTTGAGACTGTAAATTAAAATTATAATATCTTTTTTGCATTATAAATATACTTCATTTTGATGAAAATTTATACATTATTATGATTTGTGTAGTCTAAATATTTATACATATTCATATAAATAATATATATAAACAAAATGTTATTATAATGTTCTTTTGTTGCAAATTTCTCTCTTTTCTGTTCTCTATTCGCTTTATATATACTTCATGGTCATTCCAGATGTTGTTTAATATGTTATTGTTTTATTTATATCATTGTCCATATTTCTTTAATTTTTCTTTTTTTTATTGTCACATTGTTAGTAAAATTTATTTTTATTGTTATTATTTGTATAGAAAAAAAGAAAAATGTATATTTTTATTATCATTGTATTTATTAAAATTTTTCTTTTTACAAAATTTTTCTATTAAAATGGTTATATTTATATGTATAGATATTTGTTGTTAGCCATAACACTATATTCACACCTATCAAACAATCCCAATACTATTTTCACCATAATTAAATATCTTGTTTTGTGATTTTTATCATTCTTATAATTCTCATAATTGCTAAGTTTTCTTTTATACAATGCAAATAAAAAGATTATACTCTCTCTAGTATAAAACAACTTGAAAGTTTGAAGAAACACTAACTTTTTATTATTTTTAGAAAATACATTTTGTTATTTTATTTATATTGTTATAATTTTGTTCAACTAGTTAGATGTTACCAACTGGTCAGCTGAATAACCATGCTTTTAATAATTCTTTTGTATTTTTTTACAATACTATATATTTATATTTTTTTTATATTCATATCTTAGTGGATAATAAATTTTTAATGTCATTGTACACCGAGGACATCATCATATTGGAGAGACAGCTGTTTCAATCCAACAATTTTAGGTTTTTACTTTTTTGAACACTTGACATTTAAGCTATATATTTTTGCGATTGCTTTATTATTAATATGATTTTCTTATGATTGTTTTTTGTTTGTTTTTTTTTTCTAGCAATAGAATTGTTGAATATAACATGTAGTATGAGAGAGAAAATATTTTAAGAAAATGAATTACTAGTGTTTGTCAATTAATATGTCAAAAAACTCCTTTGGTCTTTATTTTATTAATATAATAAAAGATACACGTACACCTTTAAGCCTTTTTTGACACTTTGTATACTTATTATGATTTTTCTTTTTCGTTAAGTGTGTTATTTTAGGGATATCTTTGGGGGAGGAGGGAGATTTTGAAGTGATTTATTTTTAATGTTCATCCTCACTTTATTTTCTTTCTCGTTCTTTTTATTAATAACTTAAAAGTCTTTCATTAATGTATATAGTTTCTATAAGAAAGTTTATCAAATAAACTAGCCTATATCATACCTGGTGGCCTTCAGAGATTAATAAAATGATTCATTTAAACCGTGATTTTTCAACAAAACATCTAGTTTTAGGTTGAGTTTCTATTAGAAGACAAAGTTTCTATCTCTCTACCTCTATTTCTCCTATATCATATATACCTCATTTATACTTTATTTTGTTATATATGTTTTTCATTTAACAACATTCCTCCAAGTGTGTAAATCAAATCATTATTTTATTTTAAAAATCAGATGAAATTTATTATATATATGTTAAAATTTTTATCATCATTCTCATGAGTCATTATTATTAATATTCAATTTAACTTATTAATATATAAACTAATAATATTAAATACATATATATAAATAATTGAGAATACTATAAGTTATTAAATATAAAAGTTGTTTCTTTTTTAAGAGAGGAGTGATAGTATAATGAAAGTACATTTATCTATAATAAATAATGCACACAAAACACATATTTTGTTTATTTATATTTTTCCTCATTATTCATTCATATTTCATTATATATGTTTTAAAGAAAAATTAGTTATAATCAGGTGTAACCCATTTCATTTATAGTTAACAAGAGATGAAATGACATTTCCATTCAAAACTTTTCTTTAGTCGTTAATAGCAATATCATTTTTAAATTCAATAAAGATATTTCTTTCGGTAAGATTTCTTTTTAATAATTAACTACATTAATTGTTTTTAAATTTCTTATATATTCCTAAAGGGTTTTTTTATATATTTTTCTTTTAAAATATCTTGTTGTGTATTACTACTTTTAATTAATTCTTTATATAATTCCACTTATTAAAGTTAATTTCAAATTGTCTTATATTATAATTTTCTTAACAAAAATTTATATGTATATTTCTTAGACGACACAATTTTTATGTTTATATTTTTTATATCAAATTAATGTTACAAATTTTATTTTTTTTAGATCGAAATCTTGGGTTTATTCACCCTGTGTTTCAAAACCTCAACGGATACTAATCTTTTTTTTACTATCTATTAACTATAACCACTGTGAAATTCTGAATCTCACAATTATCAACCCCTTTAGAAATGTACTTCCCAACAGAACTTGAGTTTATGAGGTAAGATTATTTTTTAGTAAATTTTTCTATGAATTATATATTTATTATAGTCTTCCATCGACAAGCCATTTCACTAATCGTCCTCAATCATCTTTAAGTTCGGGATCTGGAAGTAACGATAGTGGATTTTTTGCATCAATTCATGGGATATCAACTGAGGTCCCCTCTTTATCTGGATTTCAATTCGATGTTGATTCACCACATGGTGTTTCACCAATCCCATACGATAGTGAATTTGGTAATAGAACATTATTAAAGTGTGACTCACCAAAACAAATTATTGTAAATCCTTTACAACCAAACAATAGATATTTTTGTGAGAATAGAATTCAAATAAATCCAAATGTTAAGAATGTTGATAATCATCATCATAAAATTATTGGTAGAAGTTGCCTTACTGACAAACAACTACCACAACAAGGTAATCTTTTAGGGGATTACATCAATCTTGATATCCACCATCAAAAACCATCTAATGGGATTGTGGATCTCAGTAACAATTTTATGACTGAACCACCAACACAAGCACTCATTGAAGCTGCTTCAAAACCACTTAACCAGCAACAAGTTTCCCAAAATTCAAAAGCTTCAAAGGCTGATTCCTATAAAACTGTTATGTGTCAAGCTTGGCTTGAAAATAAGAATTGTAATTTTGGTGAAAATTGTAGATTTGCTCATGGTGAGGGAGAACTTCGTCCCTTAAAACAAAATCTTCGTTATAATACAAAATACAAAACAAAACTTTGTGATAGGTACACTAATACCGGTATCTGCCCATACGGTGATAGATGTCTTTTTGTTCATCCAAACAATGGTAATGCTTATTTTAGCAATGAAAAGATAGCTGAATTACAAAATGCCAGATCATCAGGAACAGCCCCTCCAACTGTTAATCAACAACAACAACAGGATAGAATAACAGCATTTTCAAATAAGGATGAGGCATCTTTTAATAATGTTCTTGTCGCAAACAGTGATAATAATAATAGAAAACTTCCTCAAAAATCTTCTCAACCAAGTATGGTCGTTAACCATAACAATAACGACATATCGCAGGCAACATGGTCATCAACAGAAAGAAATACGGTTGATAGCTTGAATAGTTGTTTTTCAATGGTAGGATTTGATGAGTCAATAATGTTTGGCAATGATGTCAGTTCAATTAATAACAATAATAATAACAATAACTATTCAATGGATAAAAATTCAATATTTCAGTCGCTTCAGAATCCATCATGTGATGGGATGATGTTTAATCCAACATCAGTTATATGGAAAAATCTTCTTTATAATACAACAAAGGGTTCTGATATCACTGACAATTACCTATTAACACCAAAATTGTCCAAAGACTTATCTTATGCATTTGGAAGTATGTCATTAAAGGAAGAGTCTTCAATTGACTCCGGTGCATTCAATAATGAAATTCTTGAACGCTCTATTGCAATGCTTAATGACTTGGAAGATTAACTAATTTGTGAAGATTCATTAAGATTATTATTATTATATAAATCTAAAAATATTATATATTTATTATACTCAAAATTACACTCTCTCTAATCATATTCTAATTTATACAAACACATTCTTAACAGTCATAATAGATTTAATATTATAAATTTGATGAATAATTATAATTTCTAAGTAAAGTAAGATTACTCTAATTATTTTTCCTTTATCTATTACACTATATAATTATTTAACAATTTTTTAATCATTCTTTCATGCCAATGTATAGAAAAGAAGTCTACTAGTTTCTTTTTTTTGTGAAGGCTACTTTTATTAGATAACGACAAAAAAAGAGCAAAGAAAAATTTCAAATACATTGCTGGTAATAATAATCAAAATAATTATTTACCCATTAATTGGAAGATATAAAAGTCTATTATTAGGTTATCAATTACGAAGACAATTATAATAGTAGCGGATATTTTATTATTGTATTAGCTAATAAAAATTTTGTAAATAATTTATCACCTAGATTTATTTTCATCTTACAAAAATTGTAGATTAAAAATTAATTTTAATATACCAGTATATTTACCATTATTTAATAGATAAATAAATATTTTTCAATTGTAATTTTTTTATATAATTTTACAAATAAAGTTAGTAACATATATATTTTGTATGTATGTGCTATTTCTCTTTCTATTTACTAAATAAATTGTAAAAAGAAGAAGAAGATTATGTAAAGATAAAATATACTTAAGATGTAGAGTATCATTTTATAAGTTTTGAAGTTGAAAAAAAAATTTTTTATTCTTATTGAGATTTAAAATGTATAAAAATCTTTTTTATAGTAATAATAAATATAAATTTTATTTGTAAATAAACCATATATCTATTTTGTTGTAATTGTTTATTCAATAAATAAATAAATAAGAATTCTTCTAACGAAAATGTATAATAAATCATTTATGTATTGTTAAATCATATTTTTGCAAACACTTATCAACTATGATATTAAAATATAATTTGTTTAATAAATAACAAGTTACTCTAAAAAAATTTCCTAAGGGTTTATAATTTTTAATAATAAAAAAGAATGCATAACTTTTGTTAGAAGAAAATATTGTCTTATTTGGTGAATATGAAGAAAATTTAATTCCTTTTTGATAAGATTTTAGCATGAAGATAGAAAATTACAATGAATGTATATGACATAGATTTATTTATAAATTCAAATTTATAAAAAAAAATTTTTACACCATAATATTTTATATTTAGGTTATTAAAAGAATATTAATTCTTATAATGGGTGAATTATTTTGTAAATTATACAGAATCAGTAGACAATTCTTTTACATCACATTTTGACGATTCTCCTATATTCATTAAATTTAGTATACTTGATATAGATTGTGTAGCGGATTTTTTTATCATTTGTACTATAGGTGCACCCATCTTAAGAGCTGTCTGGAAAATATTAATAATTTTCAAAAATAAATAAATATACTCACCTCATATGGTGGTGGTTGATCTTTCAATGAATTATTAATAACTAATGGTGTTCTTTCATTTCCTCTATCTTCACTTATCAATTCATATTGTTGCAATTCAATATTACGACTTATTTTGCGATCACCTACTGTTCCTAAACCGGCTTGCATTGAGTATGATCTTATTGCACTCAATGATTTTTTTATATTTATGTCTTTTAATTTTGTAGATAACAATTCAACTTTTGTTGAATTTCTAAAATAAAGAAAAATTTATTGTGCAATAATTTTTTTTAAAAAATACATACTTATTATTACTTGAAAAAGTCATTGAACAACTTCTAGGAGGTGTGACAATATGATCTTGAACATCTAAATCCAAAACAAATGACTGGTTTGTTGAACCATAATTAGGAAGTCTAGACGATTGTAAGTTCAATCGTAAAGAATTATGTCCAAGTCGTGGTAAGTGTCTTCGTACCTCATTCGTATGTACATTATTTTGATTCTCTATCCCATAGTAAAGAGGCTAAAAATATATAGTTGTAATATAATTATTTTCAAATACCTGTACATTATTGTTACGAAAACTTTGAGTAGTATTATAAGATATCAATGTATTACTACTTAGAACAGGTTCTAATAACATTGCTTCACTATAACTTGGTACCATAACATAATTTTCTTGTGCAACTCTTTCTAGTTCTCTACTTTCCATGGTTGATGTTCTTGTTAATGGTCCAGTATAATTGTAACTTGAGGGACTAAGATAGTTTGACCCAAATAATTTTGTTACACGATATGATAAATGAGCAGTTTTATAATCACAAAAAACACGTAGTGGCCAACTTAATAAAAAAATTGAAGCTATCCAGTATGTTGGTACTCTCATATACCATGGGAATCCAATTTTTTTACCACGATAAGCTAATAATTCTTCCTCAAAAATGCATCCAGCTAAATCTAAACCTTCTCTAACTTCCATATAATCATCCCTTGATTCATTTTCATTAAAAAAACGTGCTCTTTGTTCTTCAAATTCATCAGCAGCCTGTGAGCAAGCAAATACAAAACCTTTACTAAACCGAATTTTAATGACACGAAATTTATCCATATCATTAACAACCCTTGAAATATCCTATGGAAAAGTAATATTAAAATTTTTTACATTGTTATTTTTATATTTACCTTCACTCCGCATAAGTCAAATTGAAAAACGTTACCAGCAGTATGACTATTGAATCTTTCATAATATACTTGAGTGGCAGTAAATGCATCACCGTTCCTATATCTTGTGATTTGCCTTGTCCTCCTTAAATAATGATAACAAATACTTTTCCACCAAACAATTGGTGTAGCTGATTGCAATTTATCCATATAATTTTTTGCATCGTCCATATCAATCTATAATATGATAAAAAAATTATTTCTATTAAAATCTATAAGTATCATTACCGAAATAATTTTATCCTTCTTAATCCTAGTATGCCAACATTCCATCAAATAGATGATATATAATAAAAAAGCAAAGCCAATTGGTATCATATGATAACCCTGAGAACATGTTGTATTTGTAATTCTAAAAATTTATTAAATTTATATAATAAAAAAGATGAATACATTTGAAAATGAATTATTAATATATCATACTTCAATAATTATCTTTAGTAACTTAAATATTTTTATTTAACTTACACCATCTTTCCAAGTATTATTGGAAAGTATTGTGGATTGAGACTACACCATATTGAATATCCTAAACACAAATCAACCATTAGTGTTGTTATGAAGCATTTCCAATAAAATTGTTTATGTAATGTTCTTAATAAACTATATCTTCGAGGTTTCTAAAGTCAAGGAAGAGAGTGATAATAAAGGAATTAATTAGCCAATGTTATTAACTTACAACAAAATTTCGACAACCAGTGGAAAATGACATTTTTAGTATTTTAATTAAAAATATCCTTACTTTTTTTCTTTTAAGTGAAAATAGTTAAGATAAATATGTTATAATAATCATTCAAAATTAAATTTTCTTTCCTTATTAAAAATAATTAATTAAGTAGAAAAAATATAACTGTATACATGAAAATTTATAAATATTATCTTTTTTAGAAATGATATTTAGTTTTAATGAGGAGTAAATGAAAAACAAAAATTTTTAATATAAGTTGTAGGGGGAAAATATTTTTTTATGCTATAGAATTTAACAAAAAAAAGGTTAATAATATAACTTATTTCATAAATTGTTAACAATATAAAGTGAAAACAAATAAATTTCCAATAAAAGATAGATATGCATATATGTTATAAAATCGTACAAAATATAAACAAAATAAATTAGGAACAAAAGAGTTTGGGGATGGCAAAATCTGTTTAATGACATTATTAAAATCCACTATATACATATATATCTTTTTGGCTTGTCAAAGTATTATATCTATATAAATATTAAGAATAATATCCTTTTGAAAATAAACTTTTTGTCTTATTCTTTTATAAATATTTAAAGTGCAAAAGAGCAAATTTTAAAATTTTTTTTTAACATTTAAAACATATGGTATTTTGTTATATAAATACAATGTATATTAAGTATTATTTCCTTATATTATTTTTTAAATTTCAATGAGGAATTTTTTTTTTTAATCTTTTTTTAACTCTCATGCTTGAAAATGGTTTAACTTTAAAAAGACAAAATAAGTTGTAAATACATAACAATCAACCTCGTTTTTATTCATGCTTGCTTTCTTCTTCCATCAAATGATATTTTAAAATTTTTATCATAATAAATCTGGATTGTAGTGTTAAAAAAGGCAAAATAAGCTATTTAAAAGGGGAATAGTTTTAAATTTCTTTTTAAACTATCATCTACTATAAATTTTTTTTATAAATATATAGTTAAAGAAGAAAAGAGAGACAAGTGAATTGATGAGGAAATGCTTCATGCTTTATGTTTTGATGCCTTACTTTATTGGTCCTTTTTATTTTTATAAGCATATACATCTACCATTCTTATGTTAAATAAAAATGTCAAACATAAATTTATTTAATTTTCAATATTCTTTATTCCCCATACGTTTTTATGTCCTTATTTATAGATTTTAATTCAAAAGATTTTGATACAACATCACGTAGTACAAAAAAAATACAAATCTTTTTATTAATTAATATTTATGAATAAAAATTTCACACAACTTTATTACAATAATATTAACAAAAAAATAAATGAAAATGCATATGTCAATTAAAAAAATAATTTCATACATTAAACAACCTTATTCCATCAAATTATTAAATAAAAAAATGATTATCAAAAAATTTTAAAAGTATTAAATATACCAATTAAATTTTTTTAAAGATTTTTTTATTACTTCTAGTTCTTGACATTCTTCGAAATATATATAATAAATATATATATATATGTATGTTGTGACAAGGAATATGATATCTAACTTTATTAAATAGGTAAATAATAAAAATTCATTTTTTTCTTAGCAATAATTATTGATTTACCTGAGGTCAACAGTAATTAAAAAATCACCTCGTATATATACAGATTATATAGATCAAAAAGAATCATTATATAAACAAACATTATTTTATAAATTATATAAGAATGCATTGAAGATCATGTCCTATAATTTAGGTAGCTAGTTTTGAAATTACAAAAAAATAAATTAAAACAATCTATAATCCTAAAATTTTCTAATTAACATAACCAATATTATAATAAAATATATATATGGATATAAATATATATATATATATATATATAATATACATATTGAGTTACGAAGAACCTGATCTAAACAAATTTGCGGGAGCAATTGATATATAAAAATAACTCATACTGCCAGTTTTTACTTTGCAAAATGCTTGCGGTTGAGCCGATTTAAATTGATCATCTAAAATATCGCAAGATGGAATAAAGAATGCTACGTAATCAGAGACGGCATTTTGCCACAAAAGTCCAGAATATAATCCAGTTTTTTTACAGTAATTAAGTATATTATTAAGTCTTGTCTCCTCAATTTCATAATCTTCCTTATTATAACCAGATGCTCCACATATTAAATTTAATACATTAGGAGATGAATATAATAAGGTTTTCTTGATATCTAAAAAAAATATTTTGTTAAACAATAAAAAAACTACTTACCTTCATAATACTCTTTTGAAACAATTTTTTTACTTATCCTTATATTTCTATTTTTTGGATTTAATCTATTTGGATGTGTATGAGTCACAATAAAATCGTTTAATATCTCTTTCATACCGGATATATAAAATAAATTAAGTTTACAGAGCCATTTTTTTAATTGTAAACATATTCTGGGACATGATGTTAAACAATTTGCATTAGCTAACTCAAAAAGTACAGTTCCATTGACGAAAGTTATACCAAATGTATTTACATATAATTTATAATTATTTCCTTTATCTGATAAGGGCAATGATGTATAACCATTCTGTTGAATAATAATATTTTCTTTACCACTACATTCATTTTTTTCTTGTGTCTTATTATTCTCAATCTCACATTCAACAACATTTTCCTCATTCTCCGTTATTGTATTTTTTAATGATGATAATAATACATTATCATTTATATTGTTTATTAATGGTTCAATTATGGATGATGAAAGTAAATCTGTTTTGATTGTTAGTGTATCTTCACTAAACTTAATTTCCTCCCCTTCAATCATCTTATTTTTCTCATCTTTTTTTTCCATCACCTCCACTACCATATTTTCTTTCTCATTTTCCCTTACTTCACCATCAATTATAATTATATCATTGTCTTTTTCCACTCCAATACATTCTTCCTTAACTTCTATCTCATCAACTTTCATTTCCGGTTCCTTAATTATGTTATCCTTTTCATTACTTTCTGATGAAGGAATTTTTTCTTTATCACAATAACCATTTATTAATATATCATTATTTATATTACTCTTCTCAACATATTCTGTTTTTATTTTCTTTTGTGAAGTTGGTTCATCATTAAGCAATTTCTCTAAATCATCCTCTTGCAATTCACTTCCAATTGAATCACCAAAATCAGAGGGATTTTCAATATCGTCGAGAAGGAAACTCGTATCATCAATACTCTCTTCATTAATTTCTCTCTCATCCAAATAACTTAAAGAATTTAATGCTTCAATTGCTTCCTATAATTTAAATAAAAATCAGTTAATTGTATAAAAAAATAAATAATCAATAATTACCTTATCAGGAGCTTCAACTATCAGCATTTGTTCCAAATTACTTTCTTTCTTTGACACTAAATTACAAATATTACCACTTCCTTTAGCTACCAAATTATTATTTGCAATAACATCCTTCTTATTAATCTCCTCATTAACATTTACATTACCTTCTACTAATTGTACCTTATTACTATCCTCATTTTTATCATCATCATTATTTATAGGTAATACAGTAGAATTTTCATAATTTGCAACAACTCTTTGCTTCCTAGCCAAATATTCATTTAAATCATCATTTCTTCTTTGTCTTATTAAACCATCACCACTTATAACTTCATTATCCTCTACAACGTTATTAGATTTCTTCAATTCTTCCATATGATTGATATCTTTTATATAAATTTCATGGTTTTCATAATTTACCTCCTCAGTATCTGAATCATCCATCTCCAGTCTAGTTTTAATACAATATCTTTTAATACATTTCTTATCTATAGGTACTTCAGTAAACTTATTAATATTAGCACTTTTTGTAGTGAATGTTGCTAGTAATGGTATTAAAATATTGTTAGACAGTTCTGCTGTTGTTTCCCTAGTCATACACTCAGTAACATTTGTATTCTTATACATTGTTCTATCAATAGACATCTTCTTATCCTCTGTCTCGACCTCCATTCCATCAACTTCGTTAGGTGATACATCGTTTGATTTATCCATCGTTGATGATAGGTGTAAATTATATTGTGAATCATTACAGTCTAAACTATTTGATGAGTTATCGTCGTAAGACGGAGTCTCATAAAAAGTGTCACCTGTTGGAGCGGTATTTTCAAATGTCATTCCTCGACTTTCAAGGTATTGAATATCAAAATTGAAAATATTCTCCTCAGTTGATAGATATTCAAGATCAGATGTATGATATTCACTAGATGTTATACTATCAATTTCACTATCACCTTCCTTATCATCAACACCATAATCCTCAATAAGATTATGATTTTTAACAAACACTGATGAAGTATTCCCACCATCATCATTAACAATATCTTCAATTTCTATTACACTATGAGGAGCTGGAATAATTTCTAGCTTTTTACGCTTATATAACGGTTCCTTATATAATATATCATCACCAAAACCATCATAATTTCTTTTAAATGTATTTTGTAGTAGGGAAATTAAATTTCTATCATCCATAACATCGTTAATTTCTTCAACATGATTGGATAATAGTAATTTATCATCAGGTTCTTCCTCTTCGTCATCATTATTATCACCTTCTTCGCCTTCTAATTCTTCTACTTCATTATCTTTGACTTCCTTAATTTCATTGTCATTTCCAACTATCATATCATTATTATCATAAACACTAGTATTATCATTATTTTCATCTTCCTCATTATAATCATCAAGAGAAGGAATGTCAATTTCTGTTCCATCACACTCTTTACAATCATCAAATTCATTTGATACTGTATTTAATGCTAATCCAATATTAACACCAACATTTGATATAAAAACGTTTGGTGGTACTTGTATACCCACTATAGTTGGTAAATGATGTTCTTCATCATAATCATCATCGCTCTCATTCGATTCATAAGAGAAATTATTATAAGCATCATAACCATTACTATTAATTTCTTCATCCTGAGATGATTGATTAGTCTCATTATCACTACCATAATCAGTTTCTTTTATATTCTCATTGTGTGTTTTGTCATCATTAACTTCACAATCTTTATATTTCTCTTCATTTGTATTCATTCGATTATAATCTATATTGTCATTATTAGAAGTGACTTCATTAAAATCACACTCCTCTTTTACTTCTATATCCATATTAACATCATTATATTGTTGTTCATCTCCAATATTTCCATTTCCTTCACATAATTTCTTATCACATTCCTCTCCATTACTATTAATTATATCTTCTCCATAATTTTTTATTGAATCATTAAATTCTTCTCCATGATCGTTACTAATCATTTCATCTATTGGCTCACTATTCATTAACTGATTATCATCAACATTCTTATGTGACTTTTCCTTAATAAGATAGTCTCTGATATTATGGTAAATTTCATTACCCTCTTTCTCTTCTCCACAAGATGTCTCTTGACTGTTTTCTTCACTACTATAGAGGTAATATTTATCATTAACACTAGATTGACCATTAACACTACCATCAGGAAGACCATAAACACTAGGATAACTCTTATCATTACTATTTGAGTAGTATCTCTCATGACTTGATGAAGAATCTCTCTCACTACCAGATATATAATTTTCCAATTCTTCATTATTATAGTATTTAACATATCCACATTTACTAACCCTATTCTGTGCTTCATCAATATCATTTTGTAAATTTGAAGATCCATCATCATTACCAATCTGCACACTATTATTGTAATATTGTTCAATCTCATTGTTAAGTACTTGGTGAATATCATTATTTTCGTCAATATACTTATATTCTACATCACCTTGGAGGATTGAGATTACTGTATTATTTGATGCTATCCCAATTTTTGATATTTTCCAATTTTCACTCTCCACACCAAGTGTGTTTGAAAATTGCTTGGAGTTGAAATAATGTGGATATACTAGAGTTAATTTTTCACTATTATTACCACTTATTTCTTGTAACTTTTCATCGCTTTTTATCACTTCATCAGATGACTCATTAATAAGAGATTGATATACATCCACTAAATCAATTATATTTGTAGAATAAGTAGGCTTTTTAAAGAAATTTTCTTGAAAGTCTGACAATACACTTTCATTCTCTTCATTAACCTCAGATGATGAAATACATTTCAACTCTTTATCAACATCCATTACCTCTTTGTCCCTTATTTGATTTTCAGTATCTTCAATATCATAACCAGAAAATTCTTTTTTAATCATTTCTTGTTGTTCTTTCTCTGATACCTCATTATTAGGTAGATTCATTGAACAATTATTATCGTTATCATTTATGATACTTTCATTCAAGTAATCCTCCTCCATTTGGATATTTTTATATATATCTTCTTCAAAAATGTCGTTCTCAATAATTTGTTCATTCTTCATTTCTTCACTAACTGCTCCATCGCAACTATCAACAACTATTTCATTGTTTATTTTTTCTACATCAACAAATGTATCGTTACCAATTACTATTATATTATCATTAATATTTGAGGTAACGGATATATCATCATCATCTTCTTCATTATCATCCTCTTCATCAGATACATCATTACTATCAACATCATATAAATTATTAAAATTGCATATGAATGAAGGAGGATAATTGTGGGAGTCATCATCTTCATCCTCATAAATATTAATATCATCATGATCATCATTAAACAAATCAGAAAAGGTATTCATGAAAGTGATAAATTTATGTCGGTATGCTGAACTATCAGAGATAAATTTACCGTACATCTTAAATGCCAATGCCTTATTTTTAATGGGATGGAAACGTGGCAGAGTATTTTTCTTTTTAGTTCCATCTGGATTGAGTTGTTCCGCTTCCTCAACACCATTCTCTTCACATACCTCCTCCTCATTATCATGTATTTCTTCAATACCATTTAAATTATCTAAAGTACCTTCATATTTTGCTTCTCTTCCTCTTAACAATTCTGACACTTCTTCAGGGTTATATCTTGAATTTGGATTCATATCAACTTTCCTAATTCCTTTATTATTTATTTTTAGTTCATATGTGTTATTCTTATATTCATACTCATTTTCCAATTCTTGTTTAATTTTACTGTATATTTCTTCACATTCTCTACTAAGTTGATACTCTGGTATTGGTGACAATGGTGGTAATTCAACATAATTCATCGATTTTTCTGTCTTTTTACCTTTATAAATAAGATATCCAAATTCATCATGTATCTCTACTTCTAATGGTATTAATTGTGTTTCATCAACATCAACTGAGTCAATTTTAGTATACTCCTGCTTTACTATATCTTCACTAACGTCATCTTCTATGATATCATGGACAAACTCAGCATTATTATCTTCATCAATAATATCTTGATTCTCATGTACACTGTCACTTGTTGATGTTGGTGATATGAAATTAGGTATAGCATATTGTTTCTCTTCCTTATTAGCTATATTCATACAATCAGTTAAAAGTTTATCAGCGGTAAATGGATGAACGTGTGTTGGTTCAATTTCATCACTATAATAAACATTTAATGGAGTCTCTGATGATGATTGATTTCCTGAATCTTTTGATATAGATGGACTACCTTCAATAGGTTGAGGTATATCATCATTGAAATTTTTTAACGTACAATCATCTAACTCCTTATCTTCTCCTTTTTTTTCACATTCATCCATAGGTGTTCTATCAATTTTTTCATCATTTTTTAATAGTGGTACATCTTTCCCCCTATCAATAATATTTTGTACCTCCTCATCTGTATCTGAAATCTCTTCAGCTCCACTAATAGAAGTTTGTCCTCCTTTTTTTGATGACACTCTAAAATAAATAAAAGTATTAGTTTATATTTTTAAAAATATATATTACGTACTTTATCTTATCAAATTTAACATTCTCTTTACACTTATCTTTTACATGATGATGAGATTTACCTATAGGTAAGAGACGTTTATCCTCCTTCATAGTAGTTATAGTATGTGACTTTGTTACTTTATCATTATACTGTTCATTTAAAATATTAGATGTTGTATCATGGTTTTTGTTATTTAAATGTTTATCGCATAATTTGCCGCTACTACTACTACTTCTACTACTTGCACTATTCTTAGAATGATCATGACTTTTTTTATGATCCTGTATTTCTTTATCGCTATCCCTAATATGATGCCTTTCTCTTGTTTTTTTATGCTTTTTTGATTTCTTATCACGTTTTTTGTTTTTATCATCCTGATTCTTACTTTGTTCTTTCTCATGACTCTCACCTCTATCATCTCTACAATGTTTCTTGTCATCTTTATAGCTGCTTGAACGATCATTGTTATCTTTTCTATCATAGGAACGATAATCATCTCTCAACATTTTGTAGCTTCCATAATCTCTATGCCTTCCAAAATCATTATGATGAGGAGGATCATTATAGTGACGACGCCTTCTTCCACTACTACTAGTTTCATAATGTATTCTACTACTTTCACCAAAATATTGACTTGATAAAGATACATTCGACACGTGTGATGATGAGATATGTTTATCATAACTATTCTTCTGCTCTCTCCTTTTACTTTTACTTTTTCTTTCGTGTCTACTTGTACTATGCCTACTTCTACTTGATATTACAGATCCTTCCTCACTATCAGAGGTACATGGTTTTGGGGTATTGTCTTTAGACGATCGTGATACTGGTGAAACAGGTACTGCACCACCAATAATTTTATACTTTTTAATAGATTTTTTATATTCTTTACTATAATAGTCAGGCTGTCCTTCGTTGTCGCTACTTTTTGATAATTTTCTTTTAAGTAATTTTTGCGATTTTTCACTTTTTTTATCTTCATTTTTACTTGTTATTGATTTAGTAGTAGGAGAAATTTTTTTATACTTATCTTTTTTAATTAATTCGGAATCTTCCATAGAGGAGACTGGAGATGAGGTAATACATGGTGAGACTGATAATGATTCTTTAATTTCCTTTTTAACTATAACAGTTAATATTTCCTCCTCCTCCGATGATATTGGATAACTTTCTGTTGTAATTGTTGTATCTATATGTGGTTGTTGTTGTTCTGTTGGTAATGTTACTTGAATTAAATTAAATGTTATTAAATTTTCATCACTCCCAATGACAATATCATCTACCTCTTTTAAAGTATTATGTAATTTATTAACGCTAATTATGAAACGTTCTAAATTTTTGGAAGATGAATAGTCGCATGCAGTTCTTACAAAACCTTCTTTATTACTAGGATTAAGAATAATATTAGATTGTTTAAATGCATTAAAAGCATTTGTAGCACTTTCATTACTATCAAATACAACAACAGCTTCCCTATTAATTCCATGGAAATGAACATCAATAATTGTTTCTTTAAATACTTCTTTAAGTTTTGTTGTTAAATATTTTAATGTTGTTCCGGAGGGTAAAAATTCAAGCCATAATATATTTGAAATAAGATGCCTTCCCCAATTAGCTTTAGAGAGTGAAATTTTGAATGGTTCATATTTTTTACATATATCACTTTGTTTTTTACCAAAATATTCATTAAAAAATTCAATTACTTCAGCAACAGCCCGCATAGATTCGTACTCAATAAGCGCATAAGCATTATTTGGGAACTTAACAACAGAAATATCTAAAATGGCACCAAATTGTAAGAATTGTCTTTTAACTTCATTATCAATTATTGTTGAGTATGGGAATGTAACATAAAGTATTCGACTGGCAGAATGACAGAAAATATCGGCATACTTATAAGTTTTTAAGACTGGAGTCATAGTGTAAAGTTCTTTAACATCTTCTCTTAATATTCCTTTCATCATCCTATTTATTGATTCACTATCTTGTGATTGTGGAGTTAGTGATTCATTATCAATAATTTTAGATGTTGTAGGGATATTCTCTGAATTAGATAATTTATTATGACTTTTATCTTTTAGAACATTCCGATGAGATTCTGCATTTTTAGGAGAATTTGAAGTCGATCTATGAACCCGTGATTTTGAATGATGATCGTTGCGTTTGCTTTCATTATTACTTTCAAACTCCTCATATCCATTTGCCTTCCCATTAATATTGATTTCTGACAGTAACGCAGGTGATGATGTGTAACTAGAAGGGAAAATTTTTAATAATAAATATAAAAAATAAATTTAAAATTTCCTTTCTATATAATACGTATATTAAAATATATATTAAGTTTTCCTTATAATAATAATAATGCCAATATAAATAATTATTAATAATCTTCACTTTAGTGTTTCGTAATAGAGAAATTTTAAAACATACGTCATTGAATATTTGTTGTATATAAACAACTATTAAATCATATACTACAAAAATGATGCAATAATAAAAGAGTTTTAAAATATTACTAATAATAATAAAATTTTTAGTAATCAATTATCATCTCTATAATTGCATTTTTATTCAATTGAACAAGAAATAAAAAGATAAAAAAAATTATATTTGATAAAAAAGGGAAAATTAATGATTATATTTAAATATATATGCAAACATACCTTTTTTCAGGATAACAGTACTCAACTTCAATATCCTCTCCATTATAATCTAACTTACGCTTCTCAAACACTTTTTCTGCACATTCTATATCTTCAAAAGAAACAATATATTGACCTCTTTTGTCTAATTTTTTAACTTCTTCAATATAACCATATTTACTGAAAAATTTTTCAACTTTAGATGTACTATTTAACGAATCTTTTGGTGCGAAGATAAGAAGATGACGAGTAGTAGTAATTTTTTCTTCTCTCCTCTCTGGACTTCTCTTACGATGCCTCATTTTATGGCTTTTATTTTCAGAGGACATTGAAGGAGAAACTTCAAAAATTGATTTATTAGATTTATGTAAACTGTCGCTTGTAGGCGACAAGCCCACACTTTTTTCAGGAGAATAACTTTTACTCCAATGTAAAGGACTATTAATTGATTTATTGCGTTGTGATTGTTGAGATGAGGCAAATATTTTTGATGCAGAACAGCCAATGACCATGCCATAAAGCTGTATTGAAAAGCATTAAAATACACAATGATTATTAAAAAAAATAATTATTAATAATTAAAAGATAATTTCATAACAAAAATATTTGTATGGAAATTTTTCTAAAAATATATATTTTTATGCCTTAAAATATATATAAAAAAAATTTATGTGTATCTAAAAGTAGTCAATATATACGTTAATAAAAATCAATAAAATGCTATAGGAGAAGCACGAAATGTCTCCATTCAAATGGTGTAAAATGTTAATAAATTAAAATATTAAATTATAACCAATATATATATAAAAAATATAATAAGGACAAGATAATTATTAGTTTATAATAATGAAATAATAAACACTACATAAATAACAAAGCACATTTTTCCACACATTATATATATATATATATATATATTTATATTTATATACAAATATATGAGAATAATATTAATATATTATTAAATATTTAAATTATATATTCGATAAAAATTATTATTAATTATTTTTTTAATTCTTAATAAAAATAAAAAATTTTTGGCATTTATAGATTCGGACCTACATCTATTTTTAGGGTATTCTGTTTATAAAGCAATAGAGGTATGCATATTGAAAAGTTGGAATGCGACACACATAGCCAACGCAAAAGTTGTATCTCTTGATTGCTTGCATTAAACAGTGCATTTGTGTTTTCCTGGTTGTCTGATACATCAATGTATAAGTGGTGTGCCTCTATATTATTTAGCTCGACATCTATATGATAGAAAGTGCGCGAAACCTTGCGATGTAAATGGTCGCACATCCACATCGAGGTTAACAAATTTTATAATTATGGCACAGCTTATTTTGAAAATTTTTATTTTTATTGCCTTAAAAATTTTATTTTATTATAATTTAGTATTCAAATTCAAGTTTATTTTAGTAATTAGATGAAAATGAAACCTAAAAATATAAAAATGAAAAGATATTTTATATTAAATCGATGTTTTTTTGGCAAATGTTGCTAAAAAAATAAGGCAGATGATGAGTAACAATCTTGTTATTTGCGCCTACTTCTATATTTATTATATACTATTCCTTCCTATCTTAATTCTCTCTCCCCTCTCTTCTCCTCCCCTCTCCCTCTTTCTTTCTCAATCATCTTAACTTCTTATTGATTATTATGAATAAAAGCATTTTTTTTATTTGCGCTAAAGAAATTCCAACATCTATCTAATGTATATGGAGAATTTTATAAGTATTAAAAAAATATGTACGAATGAATATGGTAAATATAAAAGCTATTCTCGTATTGAAGAGATTCTTAAAATACCATTTTTTAATGACACTTTTCAATATACACATATTTATCATAAAATTATTATTTATTCTTTACCGTATTTTATATATGTACATATCTATCTATCTATCAATTTTGTTAAAATATATAGATAAATTTATATATGTAAAGAAATGTAGTTTTTTTACAATTATCTTCGACTATTAATAATGCTTACGTTACCATTAAAACTTATTTAACTATATATTAATGCGATAATTTTATCAATAGATGTTAATAGATATATATTTTGGTTTTAACCATTAGATCAATTTATTATTTTATAGGATGATTAAATGATTATGCATACAAGTTTTTTAATTATATTCAATATATTAAATACTGAAAGTGTAATTTCTATGAAATATTATATTTTTTCTTAATCAAACACCATTTCAATAAAATTTTTTCTACTTCACATCGCAACATATAAAAACACTTAAATTATTTTTTTTTAAATTAATGATTATAATGATAACCATAGGAAACTTTTTATTTTTAAAAAATTATATATACTAATTTTATTTATAATGTAAAAAAACAATTACCAATTCAAAGTAGTTAAACAACATATGTTTCTTGGAGCAAAGAAGAAATGGATTTTTGTTTTAATAGACATTAAAATTATTACTTAAATTTTAAAAATATGGAAAATTACTCATAAGTATAAATGCTTATTTTTGTTATAATAGAATCTTAAATTTAAAATGAAAATATTTTTATTTTATTGCAATGTTGATTCGCATACAATATTATTAATTATTGATATAAAGGTCGTTTATAATAGATAAAATATGAATCTTATTATTTTTCCAATCAAACAATTACATCAAATAATATTTTAAAAAGATACCAGTTTTGAAAATAAAATTTATAAAAATATTTTCATCTTTAAATCGTTATAATTATAAAATATCTTTTAATTATATGATCAATAAACACTTTAGAGATATTGCAATATAAAAATCTTAAAGTTTTTGAAAAATAAATTTTGTTTTCGTATGACAATTTAAACTGCCAATAATCCTCTTATATGAACTCTTATCAAAACGAGATATATGTAAATTTGTGGAAAAATTTAACTCTATTGTTATCACTAATTTGCTCACCAATATCTTTCGTTTAAAAGTTTTTATTAATCTTAAAAGTAACTATATTAAAAAATGATTTCTTAGTTACTTTTCAATAAATGTTTCATTTTTAAAATGTTCCAAAAGTGTTAGCAGGAAAATAAAATATATAAGGGTTAAAAAACATTGATTAAAAGATATCTTAATAGAAAGCATATAGTTTGATAAAAAAAGAGATTTTCTAACTTAAATGATGAGTAAAATTACATTAGTTAAATTGAAAATGATTCAATACCATGAAAGCCACTTATCACTAGATAGATTTGTAACATGCGAAGAAAATAAATTACTTACAATAATCATTAAATACCTTCTGGCATGAAATTCAACTTCACTCTTCATATTGAGTGCTTCGAATAGATTGACATCTGTTGAAAAGTATAAAGAGGTATCAGAAAGAGATAACAATTACCTATTCAGATGGCTAAATATCTGAAGTCTTAGATTTTTCAAATTCTTAAGAACGTAATTCCTCTTCAAATTAAATCAATATTCATATACACGTTGCATAAATTTTTTGATTTTAATTTTTATTTAAATAAAAATGCTCATTACGAGAAATTTTAAACCAACATTTATTTTTCAACAAACTTTACAATATATATATAACCTTCTAGTTTAATATTAAACTCTTATCTGTAAAGATAAAAGTTAATAACTCATATTACCAATATTTGTTTTTAATAAAAAGATTTATGTACCTACAAAAATATTTCAAATTTATTCAAAATTATTCAAAACAATATGGAATGAAGTTTATATTTACGAAAATAACATTTTTTATGACTATGAAATAAAAAAATAATTTGTTTAACTTTTTACATAATTTAGAAGTCTCAATATTTACTATAGTAATAAAGATCAATATAATTTGGTAAAAAAAGTGAATTATAGATTGAATTAATAAAGAAAAGACGTTGTTTTGCAACGAAATAATAACGGCATAGTTAGTGAATATATGTTTGTTTTATTGTCACATAAAAAACATATGTTTATCATTATATTACTTCCGTATTCTTAATCATACTCTTATACACGACATTTTTCTAAATATACTATTCTTCTACATACATATATTTTTCCTAAATATTTATTAAATATAAATTTTTTTTCTACATATCATATTTTTATTATTTTTATGAAATGATATAAACATGTATATATCGTCTAGGTAAAGTAGTATTCCTTGTCAACCATGTTTATGATGTATTTTAATTGTTATTTAAATTAATTGGAAATATTTATGATATTTGCCACGTGATATATTTGTATGTGATATAACTTACATAGATAATTATAAGTAAATTTATAAAATAACTTTTCAATGAAATATATTTTTCTCTGATACATTTACAAGAACAATTGATTAGTTTACTTTTAATTACCAAAAAAATGAACATTAAAAAGAAAGTTCATAAATTTTGGCAATAGGGATATTTCAATGTATTTAATTTTATTTCAATGAAATGTTAAATTTCACTATCTCGTCAGTAATATGACTTTATACAACAATAAAAAATTAATTATTTAATGGTAAACAACTTTAAAAATATTTATGGTATTCCCTGATCACACCATCATAAAACAAATATAACATCTTCTAGTATGTCAATTTCTAATTGATTGTTTGTTGTTAACGTGACAATTTGTTATTTAATTTTTTTTGTTATTTGCAGACATTCATACTCACTTTCATATTTATACATTTTTAACATACGTTTGATTGAGTGTATTAATATTGTTGTTATAATTTTATTTTTTGTCATAAGTAATTTACTCATAATAAAAAAGTACATATAAAGAATGTCTAAAATTAGCATTCATTTTTTATGCATTTTTTTGAATTTTTAAAAATTCTATAACCTTAACTGGTTTTATTATTCCTTTTCTGTCTACTATTTTTTTCTAACATACATCTAACTAAATTTAAATCTATGTAAAACCATTTGGATATTTAAATTGATTATATCTAAAATATTTAAAAAATTAATGATAATTCTGGGATATATTTTTCTTTTGTTTGGGTAAAAAAGATTGTTTTTTACAGCCCTATAAATTTGCTAATTAGAAAAGAACAAACAAATCATTTTGAAAACAACCCTAATAGGAGAATAAAAAAAATTCTTATCATGGAGAATCCAACAATTACCTCACCTCAAAGAAATCATTCAATGACATCATTTCACAATTGTCACCCTCATTCTTCAAATTTAAACCCTGATTTAACTCATTTTCATAACATATTTCCTACTCCACCCAAAAATTCATTAAAACGTTCGACGAGAAGTGAAACACACCTAACAGATATGAGAAATTTTGCCTACCCTTCAGAAAAAGGTTAGTAATATTTTGAGATTAAAATTATAATATATTAAAAGAAATTTTTGCTTTTTCTATGCACAAAAATAAAGAAAAAAATATATTATTTCTTTAAAAAAATATATCATAATTTCCTTAAATTTTAGTAGTTCCATATCAGTTACGTCAAAAAGTTAAAGAATTCATGTCGAATGAGGAGTTGATGAGAAACACAAGATTACTCAATGTTCCATCATCATCGTCTTCCTCAAATTTACGTCAATTCGTCGGTACAATGGGAAGCAGTAGTGAAAATATAGAAAAAGGGTTGGTTTACAAAAAATGATTGAACAATTCTTTAAAAATTTACATATAAAATTATTGTACACATAACCGCCTACATTTTTATGGTCGTACCTATATTATAAAATAACTTTTTGTTGTTAAAAAAATAGTATTAAAAATAAATATGAGAAATAATATATGTATGATATTGTTAGATTAATAACAATATTAATATAATTATAATTAATATTGATTTTTCTTTTTGCTTTAGCTTACATAAATGTTATATAAATATTATTATTTATATTTTATTATAATAAACTGACAAAAATGATATAGCATTTTAATTATGTTTGACTTTTTCAGGGAACATCCATCATTGTACAAAAGTTTCCACTCTTTATCATTGTCTTTGTTTAGGGGATCTGGTACTTTAAAAAATAAAGTAGGAACATCTCAAACAATTTCAGAAGAAGGGGAAACTGATACATTGGAACAATTACCCCCAAGAATTAGGAAAACTTCTAGTGCTAGTAAACTTGATATATTATCTCGTGATTTTGGTAATTCTAATTTTGAAAGAAATATGTTAAAATCAAAAGAATATTCTCAATCTAACGTGGATACATTAAATGATCCTGCTAGTAAGGAAGGACTTACAATGACGATTGATAAAGCTAAACCAAATGAAAACATTACAAACGCTCTAGATAAATCAACATCATCAGGGAACATATTTAATAGATCGGATTTATCAAATGACATAAAGGGTAAGATAGATTCACATAGTGGTGTTACTTGTAGTAGTAATGAAGAAATTCATAAGGTAAGAATATATGATGATATTTGGAGGTTAACTTTTTTTCAATTTTTTAAGAGTGGTGGAGTCTTTGGAATCTTTGGAAAAGGAATATTTGGTAAACCTGTATCTGCAAATGAAAATGAAACAGCTCGTTACATTTTAACTTTGGAACAATAATGATAAAATATATAATTTTTTTTTTGTTATTAATATTTTAATTACTGTATTCTCTTGTATATAATAAACAAGAAGTATAGTAAAATTTTGAAAGCTATTTTATAACTTCCTGTCTTTTTTTAAATTATTAAGACCTATTCTCACAATAATTACAAATAACATCACAACATTATTATAGTTATTTAAATCTAAAATTACAACCAAAGAATTTGATCATTGAATTTTTCTATTTTTATCAATTAACCTCCAAAGACTAAAAATCAAGCAATTAGAGAGATAAAAAAAGGTTTTTATACATATGCAATTTAAGATGATATATTAAAATTTTTATTAATAGTCTTAAGAATAGGAAAAAAGAATAATTTTTGTTATTTAAAAATCTTTTAATATTAAAAATGATATAATGAGTGATGTTTAAGTTTTCTTGAAATAAAATTTATAGATATCTACTACACCGGATATATTTTTTAATAATTTCTTAATGTACTTCCTTCATAGGAAATGCTTTTATTTTTCAAGGGTTTTTTTTGTCAAAAATGGTATTAATGTTTATATAAAAATATTTACCATAAATTCATTCAAAGTATTATTTTTAAAATAAATAAAAATATTTTTCATTAAAAATTGCTTATATAAGAAAAAATAATTTTAATAATATTATTTTATGATAAAATAAAAATCACAAGTATAAATTATTTCTTATTATTTCTATAAAAAAAACTAATTAAAATGTATAGAGTTATGATATATGAAAATAATTCTTCTTCATTTGCTGTAAAAAGGTTCGTTAAAGCAGATAAATTTTTTTATTATATAAAGACGTTTGTCTAGTTGTAAATCTCATTATTTGATTATTTTTAGAGGATTATTAATAAAAAATATTACTACTGATTTTAAAATGATGAATGAAAGAAAAGATTACATTAGTAGTAGCTCTAGTAAAAATACTAATAATATTGTATATAATACAACTGATATACAGCCTAAAATTAAAGTAGAGTTAACATCTGATATTGAGACCACAAGAAATATTACTGATGAAGGTACAGAAAATACTAATGCATGTTCTTTGAACGCATGTAATGATGATAAAAGTAGTTTCGCATGTTCTTATAATTTCTAATAAAAATCTGATTTAATCTTTACAACCACTTTTAGATAAAAAAATTAAAAAAGAAGTTTCAAGATTGACAAAACAACAACAAATTGTTTTACAAAGAACATTTGCCTTCATTAAAGTTAAGGCAGTACAAAATGGTGTTAAATTGTTACTAAGAATGTTCGCTGAACATCCACAATATAAAGATATTTGGCCTCAATTTAGACCATATCCGGATAGTTCATTGATGTGTGCTCCGGAACTTTCGAGACATGCAAAAACTTACATGAAGGGACTTGAATTTATTATTTGTTCATTGATTGATGAAGAAAAATTGTATGATTCATTACAACGAATTGCTAAAGCACATGTAAAATGGAATATTCATAAAAAACATGTAATGGTAAGTTTTAATTACCTTAAGAATATAAAATAACATAATATTTAAAGCATATGCTTGAACAAGTATTAATAATGATAGCTGATGAAATTGGACCGTTATCAAATGATGAGAAAGAAGCATGGACAACATTATATGATGTTATCGCAAATATGGTTGATATTTTTGCTGGAAGAATTTAAATGTATTTACCTTTATTTTAGTTGTATATAAAAAATATTATCAAATGTATTTAAACGCTATGAAAGATTTTCTCAGAACCTTATTAAGTTTATTTACTTCAATTGTTTGTTTTTAATTAAATTCAATTAACAAATCATTGTTTCATGATATGACTTTTTTTTGTATTTCTCACAGTTTGACATAAACACATGACTTTTAAGTTTTATATAATAAAGATAACTACCGAAGGTAGTAGAAGAAACATCAAATGATTATGTAAGGTCATGTGTTTTAAGTAAAAACAATTAGGAATGCAATTATTAAAAATGTGTCATATTTAATTTAAAGCATTAGGACATTTAAAGAATGCTTTGAAATTAATTATATCATTCCGACATTCACCCTCACTGAAAAGGGAGATTTTTGGAAGGAGTTTAGTTTATGCTATTGCGTATATTAATATTCTTAAGTGTTAATTGTTATTAGGTAGTCAGTATCCTTAAAGATGACAGTTATTTTAACCGGTATACCTCTAATTCTATTGTTATTTAGGAAGTTGTGAAGGATAATCGTAATTGCTTTGGAGAAAAAAATTGTCGGAAGGAAGATTGATATAAACTATATTATATATATTTAATTCCATCATAAAGAATAATCTCTTTATATCAAGATTATAATTGAAACAGAAGCTATTTAATTGAATTCTGTTGTGTAAATCTTATAAATTTATAAGTAATAATACTTTGTGAAATTTATACATACATTGTTATAATAACAATAAAACAACATCATAAATAAGCTTGACACTAATGGCAATATCAATGAAATTAATCCATTTACAGACATTCCAATATTTTTTAATAAACTATTATTAATCCAATTATTGTTTTATAACTCAAACAGACATTTAATTTACAATCCCACTATAAACAACATTATCAAATAATATTGAAAAGTTATAAACTATCATAGATAAAAATAAACTAAACTGAATATTATAGAATGATATTATAAAAAAAAATAAACAGCCATTAATAGTGAAAAAAAAATTAAATGAAAGTAAGTTTTTTCCGGTGTTTAAAGGTCGATCGGAATGTATAAAACAAATGATTATTTATTAGATTGTGCCAGCCGCTACATTAATAATAAATTATAATTAGTTATTAGAATTGTAACTACCAAATAAACAACATATTTCATTTCTTTGTAAGGATAAATCTTCAAATAAAAAATTAATGGCCCATATATGTAAATGTAAATTATCAAAAAATATTTTTGTGAAAAAGATGTTTGTGTGGAAAAAAAGAGGTAGAGAGAGATATAAACATATATATGAGGAATATAATGTACATGATCAGCTAATATAACAACATAAATCTTGTCATAATTTTAATCATTTCTCATATCATGTTTCTATTCGTTGTTTTTCAACAACACTCATAATAATCACAACATACAATAATCATCACCTTATTTTTTTTTAAAAATTTTTTAAAATTGTAAAATTTCAGTTATAAGTGTTTCATATTTTATATTTTTCCCATAAATTATGATCTATATATTAAATATATTCGTTAGGATTAATGTTAAATATCATATTCATTTTAAACATTTGCCTATTGAAAATCTAAATGTTAAATATGTTAATCTTTTTTCTACTCATACTTTCTATAATCATCTTAATAATTTTTGTTGTCAAAATGAATAGTTGATTATTTATAATAAGATCCTTTATATCATTTTAAATTTATCATTTTTACATCTTAATCTTTTTTCCTATAATAATAACACTAACTACTATTTCTATCTCTCTCATATTACACTATCTATGTATACCGTAGTCTTAATATTTCTTTTTTATTTTTAATTATTTATATATTATACTCCTAATAACAATATAATTTTCAAATATATCATTTACCTCGTCACGATTATAGTTCATATTATTTTTTTATATTCAATAAATCTTAAGAAATAATCTATTGATAAAATTGTTATTTATGAGAAATCTAAAATAAGCGGCATTAATAAAAGGATAAAAAGTTTTAAAGGAATTATTTTATATATATTTATTTGGGTGTAAGGTACGCCCTTTAAAACACTTTTAGATGTCCCGTTAATTATTAACTACAATTCCTAAACATGTTAACTTAAAATGCCACAAAAGTATTAATTGTCTTTTA
Organism: Strongyloides venezuelensis; assembly: GCA_963280985.1. Lineage (NCBI taxonomy): Eukaryota > Metazoa > Nematoda > Chromadorea > Rhabditida > Strongyloididae > Strongyloides > Strongyloides venezuelensis. Next base: position 4,577,083 of record CAUJLX010000001.1, on the reverse strand, counting down.
ATTTATAGGGTGGAGTTTAATATATGATCTTCAAAAAACTTCAATATATAAATAAATATAAATTGTCATATCAACAGAAAATCAAGAAGGCAAGTTGTAAGGAAACTTAAAAGTGTCATTATTTGTCGTATATTATCATTCTAATCCAACAGAAGTCCTTCTAAATATTTACAATAAGATATTATAAACAATTAAACCCGCCTCCATTTTTATTAAATTATATATATAAAAGAATAATTTATATTTATTTATTATTTAATCAAAAATGGCATCAAAATTTTCTATTATGGATTTATGTCCTGATTTAGCTAATACTAATCATTCCACTCCTAGTTCTCCAGAATCTGACTCATCTGTAGATAAACAACATTCAGGTAAGATAGAAATGTCATTTATTTTTTCTTCTTTATCACCATCTTTTTGACAACGTTTAATAATCTTCTTTTTTTCAGTGACACTAGATGATTTAAGTGACACAAGAAGTAGTAGTAATATAACGAAAGATAGTGGAATAACTTCAAAAGGTATTGATGACTCGAGAAACTTTGACTTATCACCATCAATCTCTCCTGACGGAGTTGATGTATTGGAAGGTGGTGAGATACCAGAAAATTCAGATTCATTATCATCAAACAAAAAACCTCCTTTCAGTTATAATGCTTTAATAATGATGGCAATAAGAAATAGTAAAGAAAAAAAATTAACATTAAGTGGGATATATGATTACATAATAACAAATTATCCATTTTATCGTGATAACAAGCAAGGATGGCAAAATAGTATTCGTCATAATTTATCATTGAATAAATGCTTTGTAAAAGTTCCAAGAAATTATGATGATCCTGGAAAGGGTAATTATTGGATGCTAAATGCAGCCTGTGAAGATGAAATTTTTATTGGTGGATCGACAGGAAAACTTAGGAGGAGACCATCAGGTTTTAATAGGGGACGTTTTGATGCCTTTAAAAGTGTACAAATACCATCTTATCCATATAATTTATCAGGATCACAAAACTCATTAATATTAAATAATCCCCAAAATCCATTGATAAATTTTAGTACACCTTTGCTATATTATAATCAACCACAAGTTAATGGTACAATTGGGGGAGGAAGAATTTTACCACAAGTATCAGGACCAATACCAGGACAGATACCTGGAACATTAAATCAAAATAATATTAATCAATTACTATCAATGTATGCCTCTGCTGCATTTCAATTACCATTCAAAGAAAAACAATTAATATAAGAATTGTGAATAAAAATATATTTTTTCGCAAAAAGAACAATTTTTTTATGATAAAAAAAAATAATTATTATTCATTTTTCCTTCTCCATTTCTCGAGTGAAAATTTCATTTTTTTATCTTATCATTTAATTATATATATATAAATTTGATATTGAATTATATAAAAAATGTGCTTAAATTTAAAAACCTCTATATATCTGTTACAGTATACTTTATCTTTCTTTTTTAAAATCACAGACTTATGTATTATACTACCAATATTACTATAACATTGATATATTATTCCTTCTTCTTAATGACAACCGCTGCCGTTGGTCCTTCTTTTTTTAATATTTACTAAAAAATCATATTTATATCTGTTTTCCAAAAGTTTATGTTATATAAATATATGAAAAAAAGACAAGGTTCTTTTGTTTATCATTATTATCACAAAATCAATCATAATATATGAAATGTGTGGTTTAATGGAGATATTGAGATGTAATTGTTAATCTTTACCCTACCTTTGATTTTAAAGTTAAATATATTATATGTTAATTTTTGTTATTTAGCACTTCTTGTTTATGTAATTGATAAAAAGTAAATACATCTTTTTTTTAAATAATCTTTAAATAATATTCATATATATATTTTAATATACTACGGTATACTGTATTGAAGTGGTGCGGTTAAGGTAAAAGTGTCTTAAATAGATTAATCGTTTAATTTAAAAACCGATTACGTTTATAATTCCTACCACTTGACTGTTTGGAGAAGAGGAAAGTTAAATAATAGACAAAGGGATGTACAAGTCTTGAAACAATAACTTTATTTGATCTTAACTAAGTAACTTCTGTCCTATTTAGCGCATCTTATGTGAGTAAAAGCATTTTTGAATGTTAAAAAACTTCTGTTGAAGGTAACTTTATATTAAGTATGTTATTCGATTAAATAGATTAAAAAGTTCATGGGTAGATGCCGACAAAATTTGTTTGCTTCTATTTATTTTCAATACAGTAAAAAAAACTTCCGGATATACTAATAATATCTGTTTTCTTATTACAATAGACATAAATTACTTTATACATAACAATATAGTTCTCGAAGTTATAAAAAAATCATAACATAACTAAAGAAAAGCTTACATACACAAATCCGTTATATACCTAATAACTGATCTTGAAATCACAGCATGAAAATGTAGTAAAAATTAAAGGTTTAACAACCCGCATCTACCTTCAAGTTACGTCACACCTCTTGATTTTTTTCTCAATTTTACCTCCTTTTATATATTCTTGAAAATAACAAGAAAAGCTAAATATTATTTGTAAAGCGGTATTTTATAATTAAATGTTTACGAATCAAGTTTATGGTGATTGAAAAAATAGCAACTAGTCTTGTGTGTGTATTTTACTTATATATTCATTAGGAATGACCTGTACATTAAAATATATATATATAACACTACAAGTGAACCCTCAAAAATGTATTTAATAACCTTTATCTCCTTCATCAAGTTTTTGATTAATATTAAAAATACTAATTTTGTTCTAATCATCTTGACAAATAAAAGATTATTTGAAGAGACACTTTTTGATCTCATTATCACGATATCAAAACTATATATATGTGTCATTAGATGTAATTTTCCATATGTTATGTGAAAAATTTTTTATTATTTATAATGATGATCATTAAATTAATATTAATTATGTTATTTCTTCAATTGGTGTATGGTGAATACAGGGAAAATATTAATTTACAGACATGTTTAAAAGGATGGCAAAATCCTATTTTAACAATACCAACTTTAAGTTCACCTTCAATACCACTAAAATGCTATCCTGACGATAGAATCTGTGAAAAATATGGTGCTGAATGTCAATTTTCACTAAAAAGTTTTGAATATATTTGTTGTAAGGATAATGATGATTTGAGGATACCAACATGCCCAAGATATTATGATACATTACATACATTATGCGGTAAAAGTGGTAATGGTGGCAATTGTCCCAAGTCATATGAATGTATGAAAGCTAGAAATTATCCTAATTTGGAATTATGTTGTAGGAGGAATAACGATTTAAGGTATGTAGAACCTGAAACAACATTTAATGATCATTTTATTGTTCCTGATATTTTACCATATGCTCCAAAAAAGAGGATTGATATAACTTTTGGTGAAGATATCTTAACAGAGGGTCAATTAGTATCGAGGGAACAAATTAATGATCTGTTAGAGAGACCACCTCGACTATCAGGATATGTCTTTTCAGATAATTTACAATATACTGTTATTATAATAGGTAATTAAATATGTTTAAGTGTGGAGGTTAATTATATAAATGATTTATTAGGTTTTCCATTTCGTTTCACAAAAAATACAACAATAGATTATCCATCTACAGTATACTTATTTGAGAATGATATTAAACCATTAAATGGTGAAATAATATTACAGGAGATTAATGAGATCGGAAATAAACAAAATTATTATAATAGGAAAAGTTTGAAGGAAATTGAAAATTCATTGAAATTTTCAAAATGTTGTACGGTACCATATAAAAAACCTGGAAATGAGATTAAATCAAAGGGTTTGTATGCAATATATATTTATTTATCTTTTTTTTCTAGAAACTTATACAATGGTATTGGTGGTATTAAAGCAAAAAAAAACATTCACAACATCAGAACAAAATATATTTGTTAAAACAACTAGTAAAGATAGGAGTTCTAGTAAAAATGACTTTATATTACCCACTGATGAACCATTTTATATGAAGAAATTTTTAAAACAATACAAAAATATATTTGATGAAGTACCAGTCGCAGGAAACTTTTATGGTATTAAAGGATAAAAAACTTTTATCTATTACCATTCTTTTCTCCAATATAATATTTTTTTAAATATCTTCACAGTATTTTTTTATTTATTTGTAAATATTAAAGTTCAATTTTATTTTAAACTGTCTCATCTTATAATAATGATTGTTTTATGATCAATTAACAAATTGAACAAAAGAATATTAGTGTAATATAATCTGTTAAACGGATGGGTTAGATGAAAGAAGTATAAATTTATGATCTGTTAATCAAAACCACTTTCACATCTTAAAGTAGCTGTTTTGAGATTTATATTCTTTTTTTGTTACTTTAATGATTTGTAATTAAATAAAGTGTAAACTTACTTGAAATCAATATTATATCTTGGATGAAATCAATTATTAAATAATTTGTCGAAGTATATAGGTAAATTTGAAAGTTGAAAGATTTATGGCTCCCTGCTTTCTTAATAAAATGACATACTTTATATCTTGACATCTTATAATGATAAAATAATGGTAATGAATTTTATTCTATATAATAATTTGTTAAATAATGTGATATAAATATATATATATTTTATTTATAGATAATCATATTATAAAAATTTTTAATAATAACATGCGTCTACAACTTTAAAATTCTATTGTCAAGTTTAATTTTACATCAACAAAAATTTTGACTTCTTTAGTAATGTATCAATATATATTGTATATTTGTGTATGTTTAATATAGTCAACCCGCAATCATAATTATTATTTAAAATTCATAAAAAATTAAAAGAATAATTTAAATTCTTTTTTATCATTTCATTTATGAAATATGATTTTATGAAATTGATATTTGATTTACTACATGAAAAATTGCTTCTGCTTTCCCATCATCACATGTTGATATCTCATTATCATAATCCATGAAAAACATTCCCATGATAGATAGAAATCCAATAGCGTAAAATAATACTATCAATAACGCAAGAAATCTATGATGGGGGAAAATATTAAAAGGTATTTATTTAAATTTATGTTGATAACTTACGAAGACATTCCTAATAATATGTAAAAATTTTTCTCCGCTAAAGCTAGAAATGCCATGGAGTACAAAGCAACAAATCCAACGATTAATGATACAACCCAATTTGGTATTGGAAACGGTTTCCATGTATTAACCCGTGTACTCATTTTTTTTTTGAGTTTTATTCTTTTTTTTTGAAAGATAAACTGAAAAGGTCATTTTTTAATAATTCCATTTAACGGAAAAAAGTTATTAATAATTTTTAATAACATCGAACAGATGTTCGAACGACCTGTTATATATTAATTGTGGTGGAAATAAAAAATATTTAGAGTAATGATATTTGAGAGATTTTATATAAAAGAAAATAATTATAACTAAAAGGTAAGAAATAAAAAAAAAGTAAGTTTCACTTTTACGTTAGGGAAAAATAGAAAATTAGAAGATTGGGAGAGGTTAGTAGGAATATAATAAAATTTAAAAATAAATTAAAAGTAAGATGATAATAAACATTCCTTACTAGTTTCTTTAATAGAAGGCACTTAAAAATATCATTTTATTTTTAAGATAACAAGACTATTATACATACTAAATAGAAAATGTATGTTACAATAAACTGTATATCAATCAGATATGTATAGTAGAATATTATATATATAGTGTCGATAAGTTTTATTACATATATTATTATTTTGAATAAGACAAAATGAAAATAACTACATATCTATACATATATATATAAATTATATAAATATATATAATAAAATAGTGATTATATCAGATATATTTGTGTCTATTCAATTTCTGGGTCATTTTTCCCACAATATAAAAATTAACAGAGGTGAAGTTTATTGTTAATGACGTTAAACAAAAGAGACATCTATATTTGTACTAAAACTTTTTATATAGTTGATGTTAAATTGAATGGTATTTGATTTGTATGAATTTATAATTATTTCTAACTGATTTATGATTAATTTTGTAATCAAAAATGACATTCGTTAATATGAATTTTCGATATCTTTTATAATCGTTATTATAACAGAAAAATACCTTAAAATGATAAATTTACGATTACATTAATTCCTTACTTAACAAAAATGGATTTTTTTATCCTCAATTATAAAAGATTAATCTAAAAAGATTAAAACTATCGTAACTACCCTTTTTCCCTTTATTCGTTTCAAAATCATTTTACTTTTTATTAAAGTTTAAATAACAATAAATTCATTGAATAATCATAAATAAATTAACATCAAACAATATTAAGTTCATTGTTCTGTCCTTCAAATACAAGAAAAAAAACTTACATTAATATGTCTTATTTTCCTTTTAAAGAAGCTAGTTGCTTTAATAAGAAACTGAATACAATGTGATAAATAAAAGAAAAATTATTCAATTAATTGTCACCTTGAATAACATTGTAAAATTTTTTTTTAAAACTATTTAATGAAATAATTTTGATGATTAATATATACATATTAAACGAAACAACATTTTAAAGATGTGATCAGGTTTTGTAGATAATTGACAAAAAAATTTTCATATTTTTCTCCTTTTAAGTAAATTTATATAATATCATTATTCGATTACAAGAGATGGTTAAAAGTATTATTGAAAGTATTTATGAATGGAAAATTTAATATATGCACTATTAATGATAAAAATTATTTGTAATTACTTTTTTTATGTATCATGTTGTTAAAAAATAAATGTAGATTTCAATGGTACTGTTTTTAGATTGCTTTATTTTCTTTATAGTTATATTTTGCCTCAAAATATATATTATTTACAGAGAAACTTGAGTTCTATCTTTATCAACAATATTTAATCAAAATCGTGAATTTAAAAGTTATTGTTATTCTGAAACAAAATTTTGCTAAAAATCTGATTCTTACGCGGTTGTCTTGTGTGAACTCAAACTTGAAGAAATTGTTAAAAGAATTAATTATTCTTTTAAAAAAGGTTATTTAATATAAGTTATACTTGTAACGTTTTGAAAACTTGGCAAGAAATATAAAGTGTGTATTTCGATTTGATGAAAATAATCCAAATGAGCAAAAGGTAACAAATTAAGTATTATAAAAATTTTCAACATACGTTTAGCTTTACAAAGGATATATTAAGTTTAAAGGTATGAAGTTCTACCTCACCAACCATATTTATCATAATTGTCACCAACATATCTTTATATACTTCAATAGTATGACGCATTTTCTCGAACGAGAAATTTTACTGATTAATTATTATTTCTCTTTTGAATAAATTATCATATTAATTGATGAGGTATAATATAATCAACATCTCAACCCAAAACGTTATATTTTTTGATGCAGAAACAATGTTTAATACTAACGATTTGTTTAGTGTATTGCAATGTTAAAAATTGACTTAATCGTATATATAATGAACGGTATTTCTAATTATTAGAAAATTACAAGTAATTAGTACATATATGCTAATCTTAGAAAATTCATAGTTAGTGATGCATGACTTATCTTGTGTTTTTTAATTTTTGTTTCATGTTACAAAGTGATAAGCATAGGTATTTTATTAAACTTGTAATACTATGAAAAATAATCATAAAAAATTACTTGAAACCAAAAAGAATGAAGACAAATCCAATGAGAAGCATGATTTTTGCCTAATACTTAGAAAAGGAATGATCATTTTTAATGAAGTTTAAATATTTTGTATTCATTTAGTTCAAAACTAACATTCTATCTATAATCAACTTAATAACTAATTTCTTCAATAAATATATTGAAAAGGTTTCAATAAATTTGAGAGGACAAATAACAGATATATTATTTAAAGATATATTATTGTCACTATTATTGTATAAAAATAGAAATGATAATAGGATTATTTTGTATTACTATTTATCGACACACCTGTTAAAAGGTATCATAAAAAGATGTTAAAAACTTTCACCAAAATCACCTGAATAAACAGTAAATTGGATATTTTTCTTAGCAATGGTTAAGTATAAAATAATTCATATTGTTACTTCATACTTCAATTTGTCAGTATTTCAAGAATGAGTGATATTGTTGGTATCTTGAAGTTTCTTATCATTATTTCTATATTTGACTGTTTTTATGGCTTTGAAATTAGGCAACCTAATAATGAAGTCAAAAATTTAAGATATGGCGATATTTGTATGTTGTTTTCATTTACTATCATCACCTTTCATTAAGTATTAACAGAGGCACAAATAGAGAGAATTAAGATGACAGAGAATCCTTTAAATAAGGTAAGATCACACTTTCGGAGGGAAGCAATGACAATGCGTTGGAATGATGCAGTAGTTCCATATACTATATCACCAAAATTTGGTTTAATGGAGTAAGTTTTATAAAATTTATAGAAAGAAGTAAATTTTTTCTTAAGAAAGATGTTAATTCAAAAGGCTATGAAACAAATTCAAGAGGTATCGTGCTTTAAATTTAAACCACGGAATTATGAAACGGACTATTTGAAAATATCCAAATTAGATGGATGTTATTCATATGTTGGAAAGATTGGTATGCCTTACTCATTTCGACTATTAAAAAATTCAATTTTTCTGTTCTAGGAGGAGGACAAGAATTATCATTAGCTAATGGTTGCCTTCATGATTATATTATTATCCACGAATTTTTACACGCCATTGGATTTGAGCATGAACATCAACGTTATGATAGAGATAATTATATAGAAGTTGTTTATCATAATATTGAGCCGTCTCAATATCGTAAGTCAAAATATTTTAAATTTCAAACAACTGCTACACTTCTTAAATTACACATATATATTATATGTTTTTTAGATAATTTTGACAAAGTAAATATACACGAAATAACAACTTTTAACTACAAATATGACTTGAAATCTATAATGCATTATGATGAAACAGCATTTGGAAGGGTAAACGGAATGACAAGGCAGAAGCTAGTAACAATGGTTCCGAGAGATGTAAGTATAGCTGAATAATATATAAATCACATAAAAAATGACGTAATTATTTATAGAAATCTATAAAATTAAATGAAAATTTAGAATTAAGCACATGGGATATTGAAAAATTAAATATAGCAGGAAATTGTAAATCAGAAAACAATAATAACGGTATGTAAAAATTTTAAAGGTTTATCTTTTAAAAACTTTATTATTTCTAACATTTTGTTGTAGGTGGAAATAATGTAATTGAGTCTGGTGGTGGTGAAATACCAAGCGTTGTTGTCGTAGACTGCTTAGATTTATCACCATTTTGTCATCTCTACCTTAAGCAAGGTTTATGTATCAATCCAATTTACGTACAACTTACAACATCATTATGCCCAAAAACTTGCTTTAATTGTATGACACCCGTCTGAGAATTATAATGCTAAACGTATATCATGAACCAGAGAAAAGAGCAAAGGTTGACTTAAATTTATGAATTTTTTAAAAAATTTTTACTATTATTTATTTATTTACATACACATAAATATTATTACAAGAGAAAGTTTTCTGTCGTCATTACTTATAAATGTTTTGTTAATTACTCATTTATATCATATTTTAAAGAAAATTTCTCTTCCTTTTTATAAGTTATAATCTTTTATCTTTACATATAAAGTAATTTTAAAAAATTTAAAAAATAAATAATTCTATTGAAAAATAATAGTACATAAAAATTTGTTTCTATTCCATTCATCGTTATGTTTATCATCCTTTTTTCTCCATGTCAATTGAATTTTGAGTGAAAACTTTTTTTTTATGTTTAAGATAACTTTTATATATTTGATTTTAAATTATCCAAATACAAATTGAATCAACTAACACATTACAGATATTTCTTAAAGAAGACTATATCAATTTTATTATGTTCTTCCTTTTTAAGAATATCCACATTTTATTTGTTCAAGTTAAACTTTTATGTAAGCAATATTGATGTGTACATAATAAAATACATTTTTAACATTGTTTTAATTAAAATGCTAAACATCATTTTATTTTTGGTGATTTCTTGTAAATTGGAGCTTATTATCGTAAGAAATAGTTTTATTTTCTATTTTTTTATTTTTTTACTATAATATTCTTTGGTGGTGGAATAACTTTTAAAACCAAAGAAAACTATTTTCTCTAGAGTCATATCTTAAATAATTAAGTTTATTTAATTTTTTAAAAACCATAACATTTTATTTTTATCAGTATCAATATTTTTTATCTTTATTTTTTAAATATATAGTTATTCAATCTTCCAATATTTATTAAATTGTTAAAATTTTTTTTTCAATATTTTGTTAAAATTCCACCACAGCAAGTATGTTTTTAGTTTAAACTAAGAGTTGTTTGTTAATTAGTTTGAAGAATAATTATAAATGCTTAACTTTAATAATAATTTTTACTTTTAATAAATTTAATAAAATGAAGGCAACTCTTAATTAAAATACCATTGAACTTTCCTCATTTGTTATTTAAAATGTAAATATATACATATGAATATATAATTTATTAATATTAAAATATGTTCACATATGCCTATAATTTTCAACTAAAAAATTGCTATTTTATAAAAATATAAATTATTACAAAAATCTTTTCTATCATATCATTAAATTTAATCTTTTAATCTTTTACTCTTTAATGATTATTATTTACTACTGATTTGTTAGATCAGAATACTTACTGTTAAGTAGTAAATAAATCTTTTTACATATTAACTGTTTCATCAAAATGCATATTCATAGTTACGAGAATATTAGTATTTTTATTGTTAAGTTATAAACATTTCCTCAAAATGAAATGTTTATCTTTGACAATTAAAAAGGTTCTACGTGTGTATAATTTTATAAAAAAGTAATGGTTTGAAAAAATGTTACATACATAATAATAAAAAAAGTAAAGAATATATAATATTTTCTAAAATTATTCATTTTTTTATTGGATTTTTAAAATGTATTCTTTTGATATCAATTAAGTATTCATGAAGGGAGGAAAATATACCTTATATATAATAACTTTTCAAGTTTATGTACCTTTACAAATGTTACTTTATTTATTTATGCATATATATAATATATTTGACGAATTACCTAACACATCATGTATGTTCTTTTATCTAAATGCAACATATTTTGTCAATTGATAACAAATTTCGGAACAAATTAATTGCCATTGTAAAAGTTAAATATTTTTATTTTTTTGTCCTCCCTCATCTCCAAACAATGCTGTTTGTTTTTTTAATACGTATTTTATACATGAGGAATTGTTAAAAAGGTTAGATTAAAAAATTTTTTATCATTTTAATCTTAAAAAATATATAGAAATAGAAAGTCAAGATTTAAAATTTTTGAATATTAATAATTTTCTTGCATTACTTACTAAGAGAGTATTTTTTTATTTTTAAAATATATTATTTTTTTGACACGATATTTTTTTAACTTAGATATTATCAATTATGAGAACCATAACCAGCAAATACCTTTTTTTTGTTTTTTATGATTGATAAATTGTGTAAAAATACACGAACTCACTTAGTAATATATAAAATATAAATAGTAACTAAAACTAAATAAGTAAAAATATTTATTTTTAATAAAACATTTTTTAAAAGTTAACTAAACTTTTTATTAAAGACAAAAATGATGTTACTGTTGTAGGAATTGTTTATTAAGTGAATTTCTTTATTAACCTTAAATATAAGTACATTATATTATCATTAGTTTATGCGGATATGAAAACTAAACGTAATAATTATAAAATGAAAATGAAATAGTAATTCTTCGAAAGTTAAGGATCTTTAATTCATTCATTTTATATATTGGGAAAATTTCTTTTAATCATTCAATTAATTAAAATCCTGCAAACTTTAAAAAGATTGTAGGGGGAATAAAGTGTAAATAAAATATTTAGGTTGCATAGAGTTTGTTCAGGTACCTATTTGTTATTTATTATTAATCACAGAATAATGTATCATTTTAAATTATTAATCATAAAGTACATATATTTAAGTGATAAAAAATTTTATTAAAAAATCATGTAAAAATCTTTAAGCTATTCCCTTATTTAATATGATAATGTGCTTTATAATTAATGTAACGCCTATTAGATATCATTTTTTTATTATATCTTAAAATTTTTAACTCACTATATATATTTTTTTTTTATTTTTTTAGATTTAAACTATCATGTGGCTGTTATGTATTACTATAATATTCAGCATTGTTAATCTTATTGTTGTTTGTGGTAATATTTTGGTACTTTACATAATTATTACTCAAAAATCTCTTCATACAGCTACAAATGCTATTGTTTTATCGTTGACAGTGGCAGACTTTTTGTTAGGATGTATTATAATTCCTTTTGCATTATTACAAGTAAGTTTTATTATTTAAAAAATAATTAAAATTTTTATTATTTTTCTAGAATTACTTCGGGGTTTGGTATTTTGGAAATGTATGGTGCCAAATATGGTTAGCACTTGATATTTGGTTAAGTACTGCTTCAATTTATAATTTGTTAGCAATTACCTTTGACAGGTACATGGCAGTTAGAGATCCCATAAAATATAAATTAATTTCATCCAGCAAGTAAGTTTAATTTTAATATTTTAAAATTCTATTTAAAGGATGACAAAAATAACAATCTCATTAGTATGGGTTATATCAGCTATGTTAGCAGTATTTAAATTAATCATTGATTTTTGGTTAAATTCTCAGAATTCACAAAAAATAGATTCTAATTTAAACATGATGACAAATGATACAATTGTAAAGATATCATTTGATAGTGGAGTTAAAGAATGTACACCATTAACTAATTATCCTGCTTATATTATCTTCTCTGCTTCCATCTCATTTATTTTACCATTATTTGCTATGATTGAGATGAATGCTTGTATTGTTCAAACGGTATCAGATTCCTGTCGCAAGCAATCTGCCGTAACGAAGATTAATTCTCGTGGAAATAGTGTAGGTAAATCTTGTGACCAAAATGGAGAATATACACAACTTCGTATTCATCGTGGTGTAACAAAACCTATTCAATCATGTAATGTATGTTTAAAATATTATTTATTTGTTTATATAGATATATCTAATATTATTTCAATCAAATGGTTTTAGGCTAGTCATGAAAGGATTGCCTGGAAAGGAAAAACAAGAAGAAATAGTTTTGATAATAAATTTTATCAATATACTACTACAAACAATGAGGGAGAAAAAATAAATACCCAAAAATGGTTAGATTATGGAAACGGTCATGGTACTCAACAAAATATGCGATTAAAAAAGATTTCACATAGTGATAGATTAAAAAAAAAAATTTCAACAAGAAGTTTAGGTCCAAGTGCTAATTTTATTATAACAACTGAGGATAAGGAGATGGAAAATACTAATTTGGAATGTTCGCAAAGTATACATGAACTAGAGAAGGATGAAGAAGATTTTCGAGTGTCTTCTTCTGAAAATGATTACAAAAAAGAAAGTAAAGCATCAACAACCACATCATCAGATAATATAGCACTTTGGCATGCAGCTACAGTACCAATAATATTATATAAGGGTCCTTCACAGTTAAAAACACAACTAAGTATGGCTAAGAAAACATTATTTTCATCAAGAATTTCTTCGAATAGTAGTAATAAAAATTTATCAAAGCAACAATCAACTGAATATCGTGTCGCAAGAACAATTGTAATTGTTGTTGGATGTTTTGCTATTTGTTGGATACCATTTACAATAGTATATTTATCGGAGGCATTTGAGTCATGTTCAAATAATAAATGTATTCCTCAATGGCTTTTTACACTTACATTTTGGTTAGGATATGCCAACTCGGCAATTAATCCACTTATTTATTCAGCATTTTCAAGAGATTTTAGTACAGCTTTCAAAAAAGTTCTATTTAGAAAGAAAAAAAAGTTATCAAGATCGTAAAACGATAAAAGAAAGATAGAAGGATGAAAGTATTTTTATTTATACATATTTTTATTATTAATAATTTGTATGATCTCTTACATTTCTATAGTATGTATAGTTGCAATTTTTAAAAATAAAATATTCGCCAATTTTTATCATTTCATTACACATTCTAACAATGTTCTTCTACCCCACTAACCATGAAGGATAAATAATAAATAAGATATAAAATAAAAACAACAGGTGAAAGTATTCTAGCATATAAATCAATTCTATTATATAATTTCTTAACTTCTCTTTGCTGTAATTTAATCATTTCTCTTTCAAATTCATTAATTGCTCTGTTTTCTTTTTTCTTTAATTCTCGAAATTTTCTGACTAAACTTAATACTATCAAACTTTCCATAAGTGATATGACACTAAAAACTTTCATTACAGCAAACCATTTATCAAGAGATGTTAAGTATGATGTTCTTGTCTCAATTTCCCCTTTCTGCATTTGTACTAAGGCTAATAATATTGTTATTGGGGTTACAATTCTCACATCTTCATAATTATATGGAACATAGGGTGCAACCCATGCAAACATCATTGCTAATGTACTTGGAATATACTTCTCAACAATATATTTTGCGGAGTCTCTCTGTAATTTGAATGTTAAACGTAAACATGATGATGTAACTAAAAATTTTGTTATTAAATTAAACATAAAAAAAAGAAAAAAACATTACTCAATTTATCATGTGATAAACATTCATTAACTGTTATATTTGACAATTTAAATTCTGGTAACGTGAATTGGTTTATTAAAAAAAATGGATTATCACCCCATATAAATTTTAATTGTCCATCACTGTAGGAAAGTGATGATAAATCTAAATAACATTCTTGTTGATCATGTGGAAACATACAAAATTTCATATTACATGATGGTTGAAATGTTATATGTATTGTATATAATACTAAACCGTCAGGGAAAATTCTCATTTTAATGTTAGGAAAAGTTATTTTATGTAAATATGATTTTTTTGCATTAACAATATATGTATCAGGTTTCCAAATTTTTTCTAAAATTCTTTCCTCACTAACTGTTATTGGATTCCTCATCCCATGAACTAATCTCATATCATACCATTTCATATTTATTAGTGTATCAATTGAATAATCCATTGATTGCATGTTAAAGCTTGATATATCAAGAATGTCAATTGATACAATTACATATACTGGTATATCTATAAATGATAAGAATTTTCTTCTCTATACATACATTGTTATATCATACCTGAAAACATTATTGGTAGGCTATTATTATTATAGTTTTGTGATATAAGTGTTGGATAGATATGGGAACCAGAATAATCCCCAGTATTCTCAGGAACTTCTTTTTCCAGTAACATTTTGTCAACCAATGTCAATCGTAATGTTTCCTCATCTCTTTTTAACGCATCATTAATAAACTCTGTTAACATTGTTTCATTGTAATCAAAACGTTCCCCTTCTTCCAAAAAGTCGTCATCATACTCATCTGAAATAAAAAAAAATAAGAAAAAGATAAAATAAGTACCTTCTTGAGAAGGATGAATTTCAAGTTCGTCTGTCTCATCATATTGTACTTCCTCCATAGTAACATACTCTCCAATAGTTGCTGTCTCCACGATTTTAGACACATTTTTTTCTTCCATTTCATTAAATAATTGCGACAGGACATCGTCATCATCATCTTTCACATCATCAAAAATTTCAATCTCATTTTTCTCTGAATCATCATATTTATTTATCGTAGTCCCATTATCTTTACTTTTATTACCTTCCTTATAAGAATCCTTAATATCATCATTTTTTACTTCCTCCTGTTGTTTAGTTATATTATTAATTACCTTAGGGAAATCCTTCTTATCATATATCTTTTCATTAACCATATTTTCAATTTTAACATTTAAAGATTTAAAAAATGTATTATTTTTCTTAGTAAAATTAGTATAATTATATGAATTATTGTTTATCTTCCCATTAATAACACCTAAATCATCGCCCCCATACTTTTTATTATTTTTTTCTTCTGAAGATAATGTGTTTTCACCTAATGAATCACCAAAATTTAAAGAATTTTCTATTTTAACACTTATCCATCCAAAATTCCAAGAAGGCGGTTGAGTAACTAGAGAAGTTTTTTATAATAATGATAAAAAATTGCATATTGTCTTTGACGACGAGTGATGAATGTTGAATATATAAAAGAAAAACAAAAAGTAAATTCTTTTTTTTCTAATAACTTTTACTTTTAAATTATTAATCATTTTAATGTAAACGGATGTTTAAATAAGTATACATAATATGTTTATATGTATCATGGATTATATTTAAAATAATTGAAAAACTAACCTTTATTCTTGGATTGAGTTTGTTTTGTAAGTAGATTATTATTTTCATACTTTTCTGATAAAAGATTATCTTCTGGTAAGGGATTATTCATTTTTGTTAAATCCTCTCCAAAAAATGGTTGAGAAATTGTTGTTATTGGTTTTTGTGTTGTGATGAAGTTTGATGTTATTGATGGTGAGGGAAAGTTTAAATTAATTACAGGAATTATATTATTATCTTTTATTTCATCAATAGAAAAATCTGTTGATATTTTATCACTATTTAGAAACATATCCTTTAAAGTAGTATATTTTTCTTCTGAAGTGTAATCTTTAATCTCGTCTTTTTTCTCCAATTTATATTCTTCATTAGATTGTATGGCATCATGAATTGTTGATAGTGATTCAATTGTTGTCGAGGAATCCATATTAACTTTATTAGATAAAGCATCAGAACTCACATCATAATCTTCTTTTTTCATTTTCGCGGTTTGGTCACCTATTGTATTCTTAGCGTTTTTAATCTCTAAAGTATCAATTATTTCATTGGTTTTTTCCAAAACTTGGGATAATTGTTTTTGTTTATCTAAATTATCTTTAAATTTCCTATACAAGTAAATTCTTTTGCCATGTGAAGAAGATATATGAAAAGATGAAGGAGAATTTATTAGTAATGATTCTTTATAAATTCTTTCTATTCCCAAAACATCCCCATTAATAGGGTATAGAAGAATGTTAAATAAAATAGTAAAATAAATATAGAAGATAATGGTAAAAATCTTTAACATATACATTGATTGTTAGATAACAAAAAAATGAAAACAAAAAAGTTTTATCAAAAAGGTTGGTGATATAAAATTTTTGAAAAATTTAATAAAAATTATGATGACAATTTGAGATTGATTAAAAGTACCCCATACACACTCTTTCATTATACATATTTTTATTAAATCGAATAAATTTTAATACTATTTTGCGGTCATTAACTCTTTTTATACATTAATTAAATGGAATTCTCTCATTCCAAGGTTATATTGCAAATTTTTTGATTTGATAACAAAATATATTTGAATATCTATTATTACTCAATTTTCTCTTTTTTAAAAATTACAAAAATATTTCAAAAAAAAGAAACAAAAAATGGAAAAGAATATAAAAATTAATCAAAATAACTTTTAAATAATTTATAATATTTTTATTGGGTATGAAAACGAATGAATTTGTAATAATCATTTATATAGTTTTTTGATTAAAAAATATAAAATAAAATGCAAGTAAACAATAAAGATGAATGTATGATTAAGGGATAATATGAGCAAATATGTGTTAAAAATATTTTTTAATATATTTTATAAAAGGAATTTTAAGTTTAAAAAATAATGTATAATTTTGTTTACATTTCTCGAGTGGAAATTATTTTTAAATATGATTGTTTTCATAGATATATTGTTTATATAATCTAAGAAAATATATTTTTATATAGAAAAAATATCTTCGAAAGTTAAGTTGAGGGGCATCCTTACATTAAAAATCATTTTTTTGGGTAATTAAAGATCAGTATTTTTCAAAATTTTTACATGTATTTAAAGATAATATATATGTTGTTGATGGGGAGAAAAAGATATTTTGTTTTTTACCTTTTTAACTGATCTAATGAAATATTATCACACTCAGAGATTGTTGTCATGTCGATTGATGCATCTTTAGGAGAATGGAAACCATCTTCAAACCATTCTATGTTATTTCCAATTTGTGAAATAATTTGTTCATACAATCTTTTAGAGGTACCCTCCTTAAGTTGTTTAGCTTTCATTTTCCTATAAAAAATCAATTTCTAAATGTTTATAGGGTAACATTAACATACCTATCTCTTACAGTCAAAATAAAATGTTCAATGACAATTTTTTCATACAAAAACATACAAGCAACAGAAATAAATGCTATACCAAAAATAAACATTCTATCTCCAACATATGGTATGATTTCCATATCAATAAAGTTACTTAATTCCGGAAAACCTTGTAATCCTATGAATAAACCAACTAAGGATTGAATTATTAATAAAATACACAAAAGTTTATTTTTTATAATACTTTGCCTGTATGGAGCACCTTTAGAGTAACAAATTGATAACGCTATATATTGAAAAACTGAAACACAAAAGATAGCTGTTCCTTGCATAGATCTTTTATCTTCATCATCGTCATGATTTACTGGTTTTGTAAATGGTATAAACCAACTTTGTGAGGCAACCCAAAGGAAGATAATAAGTTGAAAGGTACCTACAATTGCTAATTGTCCAACAACTGACATGATTGATGCCAAAGATAACAGTCTTGTAGGTGGTGGTCTTTTGTCAAGTGATAAAGCAGCAGGAGTATAACCGAAAACAATAGCACAAAATGTAATAAGACCCAAGTCAATAAAAATAAATTGAAAATCAGTTAAATTACTATTAATCCAATACAATAGCATAATAGAGACAAATTGTGTCAATGAATATCCTGCCATATATTTGAAGACACCGAATGAGGTAACCAATGCAGCACGACCTTCACGAATTGTCCTAGGTACACATGTAATATTACTAATATTTGAGGTAAATGGTGCAGCAATGGATGCTTCAGCAGTTGAAAGAGAAATACCAGCATGAGCAGCTTTTAATGCTCCACAATCATTAGCACCATCACCACACATCATAACATAGTAATTCTGTTCAATTAAAGAATGAATCAAAAATTGTTTTTGATCAGGGGACATTCTAGCAAAGACATCACATACACAAACAATTTTTGGTAATAATTGTGGATATTCACTACAAATAACATTGAAGACTGGTCCAGAAATTGCGAGTTGGTATGAAGTTGGGAATAAATTTTTTTTATCATAAATATCTCTAAGGTGTCTTGATAAGTTGTCTTGACTTATTATCATTGAATTATCAGGTGAATTTTGATTTAATATAATTTTACTTTTACCAGTAGATGTTTTGTCATTTGAGAGGACATCAACAGTAAAACATAACTTGTCTTTTTTAATAATTTCACATTCTCTTGCTACACTTAACGCTGTTAATAAATTATCACCAGTTACCATTAATGTCCTAATTCCTGCTCTATTTAACTCATCAATAACACTTGGTGATTGTGGCTTAATTTTATTTTCCATAACAATAATTCCTAACATCTTTAAACTATGCTCTATCTCATTTCTTGGAAGTTTGAGGACTTTATTAAAATTTGCATGAATTAAATCTCTATAGGCAACAGCAATCAATCGATACCCTTTTTTAGTGTATTCTTTAACAATTTCGTGAAAATTAGAGGGAATTGATTCTGGTAAACATAAACTTGATATCATTTCAGGCGATCCTTTTGTATAAAAATGGATGTTTGTTTCTTCATCCTCCTCATCATGAACTATAACACCCATTCTTTGGAGAGCAGAGGTAAACGGTAGTGTTCTTAATACAGCAAGATTTACAGTTTTCGGCCCATCTGTTGTTTCAATTATCCCTGAAAAAGTATTTGGTTGGAGCATATCATAACGAGTTTTCTCTTTAACAGTATTATCATCAAAAGTTTCTTTAAATTCAAAACCAGTAACTTCAAAGTTAAGAACATCAACAGGATCTCCAACACATTCTCCATTAATTTTGGTAATCGAATGACAGGTTGCAACAGCTCTAACTAATCTACTATTGATTGGAATTTTTCCTTTAACATATTGCTTAGTTTTTGGTCCAAAATATGGTTTACTATTATCGTTATCCTCTGAGAAGATTGGCCTAACACCATTAAAAGCTAATCCATCTTCAGTTAGAGTACCAGTTTTATCAAAACAACAACATGATATCATACCACATGTATTAATTGTCTCCTGTGATATACAATGGATTTTTGATTTTTTTAATCTTTGTGCGGCATTTATCATACCAATGGTCATAGCAGCAGGTAATGCTGGTGGCACAACAACTGTTATAATATCTAATGATCTTATAATAATTTTTGATACTGTTGAACCTCTCATAATCATTAAAATTATTGTATAGGTGAATCCACATAAAGCAACGCAAAGGAGAAAAAGAACAAATTTTAGAAGATCTTTTGTGAATGTATAGTCAATGGGTTTTGGGTACATAATTGAACGAACTAAGTTTCCTTTTAGCGTTGTGAATCCTGTTCTTAAGACGATAGCTTTAGCTGGTGAGTTAGCATTGTATCTTGTTTGAATGATAGTTGTACCACAAAATAAGGTATGTTTATTGTGTTGATCACCATTAAATTTAGTTGGATTATTCTCATCATCATCATCTGGCATTGGAACTTTTGTCTCGGGAACAGATTCACCAGTAAGCATAGATTCATTAACAATACATGAACCACTAACTAATACAGCATCGCAATGCATTGTGTAATCATATTTTGGTACAATAAATAAATCACCTGGTACAAGTTCAGATGATTTTAAAGTGATAACTTCACCTTTATTTCTAATAACTTCAACAGTCGTTTCATCATGTACCATAGCAGCAAGTTTTTTTTCCTCTTTTTGTATGGACCAGGATTCAGCAGTGATTGAAACAAAAGAAATGAAAACAATAATAGCAGCATATAAAATATATTGATCTGAAAACCAAATAGCAACTGAGAAAACTTGAAAAATATAAAAAGGTGATAGAAATTCTTTAAGTGCAATTAAAAGAAGTGGTGTAACTTTAACTTCAATAACATTTTTCCCATAAAGTTTTTCAATACTTTCAATGGTTTCAAAATTAAGCCCACAATTTGATTCTAATACTTCATGGAATTTTTGAATATAAATATCATCACATATTGATGAGATACTAACATATGTCCTCTTGATTGGATGCCATATGAAATTTATTTTGCGATATGAAAATATTTGTAATTCTCTTAATTTTAATGTCTTATCATATGATGGAATTTCAAATGGTATGTGTGAGTGTATTGTTTTAACCTTTTTAACCGTAAAGTGTTTATTTTCTTCAACTAATATTTGATCTGCTCCGGAAATTTTACACTTTTTTGAGGTGAGATATGTTTTAAATTGTGGGTACCAATAACCAAATAGGGGAAGAAAACCAATAGATAGGAATGAAAAAATCCAGTAAGTTATTGCTTTAGATTTATCCTTTTTGTAGCCATAAAATTTTAGAGTTGAATCACCATGTGTGAAATTTGAAGTATGGGTATCAGGGTAGGGAACACCGCTACTTAAATTTGAATGCTTCTCATTAACCATCGTTGAGTCTTCAACCTCCTCCAAAGATTGATATGTAGGGTATGTTCTTGATAATAAGCTTCTCCTCTCAGCAAAATATTTTGACGTCTAAGTTGGTAGAAAAAAATGAAGAATTAATATTATTTGTATATCTATTGTATTAAGGATAAGTTTTAAATAAATAAATGAAAGGGAAAGTAAAAATAATTTAAACTAAATAGATACCATACCATGATTATTTATTTTTCTATGTCAATGTCTATTAATAATATACTTTGAAGAGGAACTTTACTTTTTGACAAATAATACCTAAAATTTGTTCAATAGAAATATTAAGTTGTTCAAAAATAAATGTCGATTTTAGTTATAAAGTTTTTAAATGCTTATATATTACTTAAATGTATTTTTAACAATAAAAGATATGTAGCATCTTGTAGTCCAAAATTACCACTATATTATCTTCAATTTGAAACCTATTATTATTATAAAAAGTTTTATTCGTGAATTAATTCATGAACATATTACTGATTAATGTGTAGAGATAATGGAAATTTATTCTTTATTGATTAAAATTAAGAAAAGTAAACTATTTTTTGATAGGTTTATTACATGTGCTAAAAAGTGAAACTTATCCGATTAATCTCAAAAAGTTTCTGTGGCACTTGAATAAATAGAGATTACCAAAACTTTATTAATTGAGATGACTAAAATTTGCGGTTTCAAGATTCTTAAGACCGTAATTTATTTTTAAATTAAATTAATATACTTTAGACTATTTTAAAAGAATGCATTTCTTTTTATAGCATCAAATTCAAATAATGATACTAATTTTTTTATGAAAGTTGAAAGATTTTAAATTTATTTCACAACAAGTTAACATTTATTATTAAACAACTTAATACTCCTACAAAATGGTTTTGTTTCTTTCTTAAGTATTCCATAAATATTTTCCCATAATAGAAATTAGGATATTAGTAAAAAAATCTTTAATAAGTCAATAATATTTAATAAATAAAAAACTATACACCTATGCACACCTAAACGTCTTAAGAAAGACAAATACGTATAAGTACTAAAGATAAATACAATTTGATAATCTTTAAATTGATAAGACTAATCAAATCAGTAAAAAGTGTCCTTCTTACAAACATTTATAACATATTATATGGATTTCTAGAAAAAAGTTTTTTTTAAGATTAACAGGATAAGATTAGGTATCGTGAGACTAATATCAAGAATGTTTGAAAAATTGGTTTTTTATTTTACAAAGGTGATAAGATTTTGATAAATTTGAGATGCTCTAGTAAGTGGAAACCAATAAAATCATATGAAGTTGCCTATTTTTAAGAATAATTTAGAAAAAAAGATAAAAAAATACCAAGATTATTTAAAGTAAATAATAAGTTATTAAACTTTTAAATAAAACGTTTTAGTTGTTTAAATTAAAACAAAAAATATTATATATTAATGATATTATAGAAATATTAAGTTTACATTTTTATATGAAAAATAGAATTATAATATAAAATATAATAATTCTCGATATAATCTATATATATTCTATGGAATACTCTTTTTGGATTATAATGCAAGTGATCTAATATTACATATTTTGTAAGCAATCATTATGTTAAATTAATAAAACCTATATATATGTATATTTATGACAGATGGAAACGTAGTATAAATCCAATATTATAATAGTTGAAATATATAAATATTTTACCTTGTCCCTGGATTATTAAACTACATACATTTATATAAATGATTGGACACATATTTTAGAAACAATATCATTACAATTTTAAGTTTTCCTTTTCTAATTCATAAAAAATTATATTTTTCTTAGGTAAATATTACAACGATCGAAAAGAAGTAATAGAAATAATTTATAATATATTTTACATTGCACAACAATCACTGATAAAATGATTGTTTTTAATACACATGAACCGTATAATATCAGGGATAATTTATTTAAACTTACATTTACACTGGAAGAACTGAGATATTAGATAATTTTAATAAAAAAAAAACAATCCCAGGCTAAGATTATTTTCTAGAATAAAAAAAATTGATGAAAGCAAAAATTTTATTTCGATTATTATGAGCATAACAAAATACTTTTACTGTTACAATTATTAAAGGGTAAATTTAAATATACTAAATATTGTAGAGATTTATTTTTAAATTCTAATTTCACTATAAGTTTATATTGAAAAATTTTCACTTATATATAATTTATTATAACCTTTAAATGAAATGGATAATTAAATATTTTTAAAAAAAAATTTATCAAGCATCAAAGAAAAATGCATTTATATACATATATTATTTTCATGTGTAACAAAATATTATTGTAACATCTCTAAATAATAATAAAATGTTGAATTTTCAATTTTTTTATCATGTAAAAAGATATAATCAAGATATTTTTATATGTGTCAAAATATTTATCAACATTAAAATACGTATATTAAGCATATAGTTTAAAATAATGACTTTTTAATAAAAATTGTTTTTGCAGGTCAATGTGTAATAAAAAACAAAAAAAATCATTTTTAAACAGTATTAAATAACAATAAAGTGTCATGAAAAAGTAATTTTTTCTATTTTTTAGAGCTACATTTGTGAAAAAAGTTAAATATAGAAATGATTGAAAACTTTTAATGATAAATGTATTTGTAAAAAAAGTGAATATTTTTGATATTAACAATTTTTATCATTATTAAGAATGGTTGGAAATTTGTATTTCACTTTTCTACTTAGTTATATAAAATTTGAAAATAGGTATCAACAATTTAAAATTTTTTTTCCCTAATTATTATAACTTTTAAAATATCAATGAGTAAGAACAGTGTACTTTCAAAAATAAATAGTGAATTTTTTGGTGAACATTAATAGAGTTATAATGTAAAAAAGTTTCAATAAATGATGTTTGAGAAAAGAATTTTAATGACTTCATTTGAAATATTAAAGTGTCTACGTAAAATATTATATATATATAACTTTGTGTATCCTTATCAGTTTTATTCAAATTTTGATACCCAAAAATTTATTCCTTTGATATAAATATTGTCATGAAAATGATAGGTATGAGATAGAAAGTTAAAATAGTGGATTTTAATAGTTTTTGATTTTTATCAAAGTATAAAAATGTATTTTATTATATTAACAAAGTATGAGAACATAAAAAAAGAATGGCAGCACCTTTTTTATCATATCTAGGTGATTGCAATAACTAAGAAATTAATAATATATAATTCATAAAAACTTTAATGGTCGAAGATATAAATCTGAATGATGATGATAATAGTTTTTGTAAGTTGTATAATAACTTTTCTTTGTTTCCAATATATGTTATTCACATTTTTGTTTCTAAATTGACAGTAAAAAAATGTCTTATATTTTAAAAAGGCATTCATTTTTAATAACAACATATTTTATACGAAGTATAAAAGTGCTCAGTTATAAAAGAAATTTAAAAATATCTTTCTATATTACGAGGCACCTTGTTTTATTAAATTTTTGAAAATTTTCAGTATTTATTCATTTAAAATTCTTTTTGCTCTTAAAATAGTCATTCTTCAAACAATTTTAAGTCTATTTATTTAATATTTTGAACATGCAAACGGTTTTTACATAAAATTTAATTATTTAATACATGTATTATTTTTATGTGTTTTAAATACTATTTAATCCTAAGATCTTTAATCAAATACCTTTTTTTATTCTTTTTTTTAAATATTTAAACGTACTTTATTTTTGATAAAAAAGTCAACGCCATATTCAAATATCAACAAAACATTATTTATTTTACGCTGATTTATTTTTGTTACAAGTGATGTAATAATATATTGAAAGTTTTGTAAATAGTATTAAAATTATTTCTAGGAAAGTGAAATGCTCCATTTGATATGATACATATAATTATACCTGTTTATAGAAATTAATTTATCTTACTTTCACATTAATTTTACGTTTGCTTTTCATTGTAAAAAAAAACATTACATTCTATGTTATTTATTTTTTGTTGTTGTTTGCTTGATAAACATAAAGAAAAATATTTGTTGTCAAAAATAAAAGAATACAATAATTTTTGTGATAAATTGAAAAATAATATATAATCGTTCACTAATAATTTAGAGAAGACATTTCCTGAAATATCAAATGTCATTTCATAATTTTCTTATATATAAAATAAAGGTAAAATGAACACTAATAGAGATACAACCTAAGTAAATTTAATGGAAATTTGTAAATGAAAACAAGTACCTTAATGCTGATCTAATTTCGTGACCCCTTTTAAATATTTAAATTTCATCAGGTAAAATCATTTTATATAATCTTCCATAAAAATGAAATTTTTTTCTATACTCCTGACGATATGCGGTATGTTTTAATATAGTTCTTATATTAATTATTAAAATCAATATTATTAATTAAAGGTATTATTAACGCTAAACCAATTGATGAGCATGTTCAATTACCTTCCTGTCCTGTAGGATCAAAGCCAATGTTAAGACCTGATGGTGAACCAAGAAAATGCCTTCCTCATCAATCTAATCTTTGTCTCAATGCCATAGATGATAATGTAAGCTTTGATTTATATAGTTTTAGTAAATTCTTAAATCCATTTTTTTTTTCTAGACCGACCCTTCATCAGTTTGTTGTTGGCATAATCAAGTAGACTACTTCTGTTGCATAGATGTAGACAAAGAACAATGTCCATCATATAAAAATGTAACTGTTGTTATTCACAATGCCTTCCCTCAAAATCCATTCTCCTCAAAGACTTTCCACTTTCGTGATGGTATTGAGAATGATTTTGATGTTAGTGTTAATAATTTACAATTTTTGGGCGCAAGGCAACGTTTTAACTAATCTTATGATGTGTCTTTTTTTAATAAATAATTTTTATCATAAATTATAAACTTAATTTTTTTAATGTTTACATTTAAAATAAATAAATATGTGCAAAATTAAACTATGTAATATCAATAAATAAACGTTTTTTAAAAAATATCAATTAAAGTTAATACATTTTATCTTATGAGATGTTTTTAAATGATAAAAATAAGAAAGAAAGTATTATTTTACTTTATAAATATGAATTTAAAATATCATATTGAGTAGAGAAGAGTAATGATAGGGAAAAAACAGAATAAATTGATACTAAAGCAAAACTTTGTAACAAACACATTTTTTGTTGTAATTAGTTTTATCAAGAAGAATGCAAATTTCATTACTTTATTCTTTTATATTGGGCATAAAATTATTGACTTGTATGTATATGTATATATTTCGAAAAGACAAAAGCTTTTTCTTTTTGTTTATATTTAATAAAGGTTTATTTGTCTTCTATTTTGGTCAATTTAAGCATTTTTTCTTATAAAAATCACCATTTTTTCAAGAGTAAAGCATATTTAATTTTGTGTGAGATTGAAAAGGTTTTGT
This sequence comes from Strongyloides venezuelensis, assembly GCA_963280985.1. Lineage (NCBI taxonomy): Eukaryota > Metazoa > Nematoda > Chromadorea > Rhabditida > Strongyloididae > Strongyloides > Strongyloides venezuelensis. The sequence continues at coordinate 4,550,063 of CAUJLX010000001.1, read as the reverse complement.
AAAACTTATCTTATCATTTATCTAAATGACATTTATTCTTATCTCTTTTTTAGTTAGATATTTTTATAATACATCTAAGATATATAACAGATTTTATAATATGTATTGCTAATATATTTTCTCTCTTCTGCTTGCTGACCCTTCCTTATTTTTGGTCTCTTTTAATGCACTTTTTTATGTTGTAAAAGTATTACACACAACTTCTTTCATTTATTTTTAACGCCGCAATGCTTAATTAGCCTCTGCCATTGTTATAAATTATCCTGTTTACAATATTATACACATTTGCATATTATTTAAAGAACGTAATTTCAAATATCAAAATATTTTAGTATAATGTTGAAATTACCATTGTCATTATAATTATATTTATATATTTATTTTTTTAGATAATGTATTTAATGAGATTTTCAAGTTGTGTTAATCGCATCATACCATGGCGATCATTAACAACTATCGCAACATGTGAACCATCAAAACCTGAAATGAAGACAACCTTTCCAGGTCCTAAATCAATGGCATTAAAAAGCGAGATGTCAAAAATTCACCAAAATGCATCAACGAGAGCATTCTTTGACTATGAAAGATCATTTGGAAATTATGTTGTTGATGCTGATTGCAATAAACTTTTGGACGTCTATATGCAAATTTCATCTCTTCCATTAGGTTATAACCATCCAGAATTAGTAGATCTTATTAAAGATCCACGTCTCATAACTTCACTCGTCTCCCGTCCAGCTCTAGGTTCATTTCCTCGTACTGATTTTGCTGATATGATAAAAAGTAGTTTAATTTCTGTCGCACCAAAAGGACTATCTGAAGTCCAAACAATGTTATGTGGAACTTCCGCTAATGAAAACGCTCTTAAGACTGCTTTCATATACTATAGTGCACAAAAACGTGGAGGTAAACCACCAACACCAGAAGATTTAACTTCATGTATGAAACAGGAATTACCAGGAACTCCTAAATGGACAATATTAGCATTTAATGGAGCTTTCCATGGTAGATCATTAGCTATGCTTTCTTGTACACGCTCCAAACCAGTTCATAAAGTTGATATTCCAGCTCATGATTGGCCAATTTCACCATATCCACGCTATAAATATCCATTAGACCAAAATGTTCAATATAACAAGAGACAAGATGAAGATTGTTTAGCAAATATTGCTGAACAATTTAGATCAAGAAGGGAGAAAGGTCAAGATATTGCAGCAGTAATAATTGAACCAATCCAATCAGAAGGTGGTGATCATCATGGATCACCTGAATTTTTTAAGGCTCTTCAAAAGATAACAAAAGAGAATGGTGCTGTATTTATTGTTGATGAGGTACAAACAGGAGGTGGTCCAACAGGAACATTCTGGTGCCATGAACAATGGGGATTACAAACACCACCGGATATTGTTGTATTTTCAAAGAAAATGATTACTGGTGGATATTATTATGCTTCTCATCTTAAAGTTAATGAAGGTTATAGAATATTCAATACTTGGATGGGTGATCCAACAAAATTAATTGTTCTTGAGAAAGTTGTCAAAGTTATCAAAGAGCAAAGATTAGTTGAACAAGCAAAAATTGTTGGTGGAATCCTTAAAACAGGATTAGAAGATATTAAATCAAGAAATGATAAAATTCTTAATCTTCGTGGTGTTGGGACATATGTTGCATTTGACTTACCAACACCTGAATTAAGAGATAAATTTATAGAAGAAGCATGTAATAGTGGTTTACATGTTGGAGGATGTGGTGATAATGCTATACGTTTTAGACCAGCTCTTGTTTATGAGAAGAAACATGCTGAAATAACATTAGATATCATTAATAAAGTTATGAACAAATTTTAATCATACTAAATTATCATTTCCAAGTAATAAAATATGTCGTATAAAGATATATTTATTCTATGCATCTTTGTGAGTCCTAGATAAATGAGAAAATTTAATAGTTTGTACAATTGCTTGCTTTTTATATAAATTAATTAAATATTATGAGTGAAAAAAAGTTTATTATTTAGCAAAATTTAATCCATTGGTAATTGCCATTATTTTTTCTGGTTTAGGTAAAGCATCATTTGCATTCTTCAAACATAATGTTAAATCTAATTCATCTAACATCACACTACTACTTAATCCGATAAGACCCTCATCAAATAATATATGAATATCTTTTCCATCAATCCCACAATTTGCTGGTATTTTAATACCCTCTGAATATAGGAGATTTTCAATTTTTTCTTTTAAATTAGGAAAGATGACATCTAAAATAAGGTTACGAGTCATGTTTTGCACGTGTGGTTTGATGTCACTTGGCAAAGAAACTACACCTTCTCCAAGATTAATATCTGTATCTAGTAAATTAATCTGTGTCCTGGCAATTCCATCCTCAAAAAGTGATCTAATCTCAAGGGTAATAGAAACATTAAATGCAATGAATTTAATTTGTTTATTCTTCTCTGGATTGACGGTCGTTATTGTTACAATATCAGATTTTTGATAAACAAAATATCCTTTATGTGAAGTAACATTTGGAGTACCATTTGAAGTTACCTGTGCTAAGTAATAACAGTTTTCACACAATAACATCATATGATCTCTTGATTTTGGAGGTAATAATGGTGAACTAAATGGAATCTCCTTCTCTAACCACATAAAATCCCATTCAATTATATCAAATAAGTCATTAAATAGGTGATCTTCTACCCATAAAGTAATTCTATCATCATTTTCAAGCTTTGTGTGAATGGTACTTTGTTTATCAACGTTTAATTTTATTGGTAAATTTTGTGTTGGAAATGATGGTCTGACAACTTCAGCACTTGATGTTAAAGATAATATATCATCAGTTGCTGTGATATTAACAATACGTATCGATAATATGGTATCTAAATCTTTTAGGTGTCTTGAAACAACAGGAGGTAATATATTAATAATTGGCAGGTCAATTGAAAAATATTTATCAATATTATGAATTGCTCTACTCATTGCTTTACATAAAACAAATTCAACAATGGTACTTGGTGAGATTGAAGCTAATTTAATTAATGCATTTGCGAGAAAAGATTTTTCAATAGTTGCAGCAATGTCTACATCTTTCATAGCACATGAATCAACTTTTAAATTATAATTATCGAGGAAGAATGATAACTCAGCTCGAGGTACCTGAAAAAAGAAAATTAAAAAAGGGTTTGTTATGGTGATATAACATACAGTAGCATTCATTTTACTTGTACTCTTTCCTAATATTGAAGGTAGATGAAAAAGATTAATATTCATTAAACTTTCAATGTTAACATCGTCAACAATAACCCATACTCTCTGATTATCAAATTTGAAAGAAAAATTTTTATAGTTCATTTGAACATCTAAATCAACAGCCATAAAGTTTGAAAAACGAACATCTTTATCTGATATCATTTCAAGTTGTATCCATTTTGGTTTTTCAATTAATTTTCTTAAACCAGGTGAGACTAATTTCGTTGCAGCGGGAGCACCAATATTTATACCAAAATCACCTCCATATGATGGTAATGGTAAACAAATAATAAAAATATAAAATATAAACAAGATAGGTGTTTGCATTACCCTAAAACAAATAGGTTAGTTGATTTTTAAAATAGATATTAAAAATAATAAAAGTATATGATTAAAATTTAAAACATGTAGTAATATTTTAGTTTTTTAAAATAACTATCTTTGTATATTGTGTATGTATGTGTAATGTTGTATTTTAATGTTACAACAAAATTTTTTTATAGATACATTTAAAAATAAATCATTTTTAAAAATCAAAATGTGTAAAAATGTTATGTTATGTAATTATAATAACAAAATTTGGCACATATGAAGGTTTTATAGATAGACACGGATAATAGTAACGCGCAGAAGTTTCTATATGATCTATCGACACAGTCAACCATAAACATTTTATAATATTATATATTATATAAAATCATGCATTGTCTTTTATTATTCACCAGTAGAAGACGTAGTAGTAATATCAACTATTGTTATATGGTTTAATTTGATATACTTATACAATTTATGCCTATAGAAATAATAATTTAAGGGTATCGAATTGCATCATATGATGATTAATTTTGTAGTAACATGTCTAAGGAGGTAAAAATTGTTATGATGTATGATTTAATTTTAAGATAACAACTATAAAATGATAAAGATAAAAGTTATCTTTTGAATGATTTTAATAAGATCTAAAAGCAATTTATTATATTTCTTATATAAATATGATTTTCTTACCACAAAAATAAATAATATTTAATTTTCCTTAATAATTGAGAATAACCACTTTTACTGTTATAATAATTTACAATATATAATAGCAAATAGTTGAGTTTTTAATAAGTAAAGATTAAAATGTATAATAAACAATTAAAGATATTTATTTATTCCATCCTATCACAAAAAACCTCTCAATAATTGATTTTTTAAAGTGCATATATTTTGAAATGATAAATTAAAAGAAATTTGATGGTAACATTGTAATATTTATTAATAAAAAGAGAAATATATATATTTATTTTTAATATATCTTTTCACAATACTTGAATAGTGTTTTAATCAACCTGGCAACATCTTCTATCTGCTGATAAATAAGGTAATAAAAGTAATTTTTCTGTTGGGATTTAAAAATTGTCCATTTTTCCTCAATGTCCTAGAGGCTATCTATTATTTTTAGTATACTTTGAATTAAATCTTGGCAAAGTGTAATTTTAATGTTATTGTTTATGTATATTTCAAGTTCTCTTAATGAATCCATGAATGATCCATATGTATGATCAATTTTCAAAATATCCTCACCAAACGAGGTGGCTAATGTTTTATCTTGAATCTCAATAACGCGATATAATGCATCTTGTATAAAACATTTGAGAGGTTATCCCTTGTATCATAACAGTTTTTTACACCTACAATATTCATTTAATATAAAACACACATTAAACAAACTTCGATTCATCATCTTATTATTAAAAAGATCTTCCAGCGTATCACCTTCATATGCAACAATATTATCCTTTAGACACTCATCATTTGGCAATATTATCTAGAAAAAGTTAAATGCTATTGTATTAGAAGTTTTATTTTTTAATTTATCAAATTACTAATAAAAATTATCTTTATAAAGTTACATAGTACTATTCACAATTTCATTCTTCTCTTGTTTGTCAAACCTTTTGTTTATTTATTTTTTTCAGAAATAATTCTCCGTAATACCAAACTACATATACGTTAAATGAAAATGAAGGTGGTTGAAAGGAAAAATATAAGTGTTAAATCTTTATATAATTATAGAGGAGTAACGAGTGAGTGTAAATTATTTTCGATATTGAAACTTTTTGATATCTTAATATATGTAACTTTATGCGGTGATTACGAAAAACGCAATATTTTTTTAATCTGAAGTCGCGTTCTTGAGATACAGCTATTTAAAGGTGTTTTGGTGTATTATTCTTGACCCCCTTAGAGTTATTCGTTTTATCTGAAATTTTACAGGTATATAAAGTTTTAAATACTAATATTATAAAAAAAAAAAAGTTAAATTTCAAGTCCATTCTTGAGATTTTGAACTTTTTTGAAAATTTTTAAAAATTACCAAAAAAAACTTAAATTCTCACATTTTAAAATGTTATATCAGGATTCTGAGAAGGAAATTGATAAAAAAAAAGAAGTTAATCTAAGTTTTTCTTAAACTTAAATTTAAAGTATAATCTCAAGAAAATTGGATAACTTTAAGTACCATAAATGCCTGACTAAAATTTTTTTTGTTTTTTTAAAAAAAATATGCCAAGATAAAACTTTTTAAATAAAGTGTTTCCACAACTTTTATGTAGAATTAAATTCTCTATCAAATAATATATATCATTTTGATTTCTTTATCCGTTCTCGAGATATAAAGAAAAAAGTGATTTTTTAATTTTTTGAAAAAGTGCTATTTTTTAGTTTCAAGAAAAAAAAGAGTTTTAATACATCAATTTTTTTCAAATGTCTTGATTTTCCTCTCTGGAGAAATTTGTTGCGAACATTTTAAGATATTAACTGTTAAATTATCTTTTTTTATTCTTGAGTTAGTCAAAAAACAAATTTGTCAATTTTTTTTTGTAATTTTTAAATTTTGATAAAAAAGTATGCAAAGATGAAACTTTTTCAATATTAAATGTTTACAAAAACTATGTGAAATTTAATTCTCTATCGAATGACATCTAGACCGTCTTTATCCCACTATCCGTTCTTGAGATACATCTCATTAAGTATCAAACTTCAAAAACTGCTACTTCTATTTTTCTCCCAATAATGATTTTTCTATTCAAAATTTCACATATATATCTAATTTTTAATGCTTATTACATCAAAACAATAAAAATTACCAAAAAATGTTTGATTCGTAGAAATATATAAGTTATCGAAAATTCCCCTATATATTAGAGGAAAAGTTTACCTTTTGAAATGGTTTTCGTTTTATGTACTTCTTTTTACTAAAATAAATAATTCATTCTAATATGCTGATTAGAAAAAATAAGTATTAGTTTTATCTGAATTTTCGTTCTTGAAATACTCAATTGAAAATAAAAGGCAATTTTAAAATTTTCTTAACACAATAACATAACATTTTCTATGTAAAATATATAAATAAAGTAGAGAGTTTGTATGATTTTTAGATACTAGGAATTTAAAATATTATAAAAATTTATTTTTGAATCAAAGTAAGAAATCAACGAATTAATGAAGTTATATAAGAAGTATTTTTTACAAGTAAACTTAAAAAAATGCTCAAAGATTTATCATATAGCAAAAGATACATCATCGTTTTTTATTTGATATAAAATTTAAATTACTTTACTTTAAATGGTTTTGTATACTACACACGACTTATACAATAGCCTAAAAAAATAAATCATTATACCGCGTAAAATAAAGTTCATATAATTTATTATATTTTTGTAAGCTGAGATGTCCAATGGTACTATCAACTCCAAGTATGAAATAATCTTACTAGACATTACCAAAATTTGCTAAGAAGTATTTTTTACAAGTAAACTTAAAAAAATGCTCAAAGATTTATCATATAGGTTCGCAAAAGATACATCATCGTTTTTTATTTGATATAAAATTTAAATTACTTTACTTTAAATGGTTTTGTATACTACACACGACTTATACAATAGCCTAAAAAAATAAATCATTATACCGCGTAAAAATAAAGTTCATATAATTTATTATATTTTTTTGTAAGCTGAGATGTCCAATGGTACTATCAACTCCAAGTATGAAATAATCTTACTAGACATTACCAAATTATTTGCTAGGTAATTGACTAGGCGTATTTTAATGAAAAAAATTATATATATAAGGTTCGCAAAATGGCATATTTTTACCAAAAAAAATAGTTTGTGAAGTTGCATCTTTACAAATCTTCAAAAATTGCTACTATGGAAAATATTATTTTTAAAACATTTTTGCTTCCAATTATTATACTACAAATGGAGGCTCCAGTCGGAATCTCACTTAGAAAATGCTTCAAGACTAAAGTCGTTCATTAACACAATCGTATTCAACAATGAACTGCATTATGATTGTAATAACAAAAGTATGGAACATTTCAAATTATATTTTCTAAAAGTTTGCACAGATTATGATAAATAATCTTGGCATATGAAAATCAAAAATGTTTATAAATACCACATGCACAACAAAACGTGCACTAAAAGCAGACACATTTTGTTTGTCTCTGAGGATTTTGTCATAATAACAGTGATTGAAAAAAGAAACAATATTTCGTACAAACTTACAAGTCTAATAGCTGATAATAATGTTTCACCAAATTCTTGCTGTATAAAAGAGAATGGAGAAATGGAACAATTTACTGACAACTATTTTATGGATGTTCAAAAAATCAACTTATGGCAATCTGACTTTAATGATACAAATCCTGTTGATGTACCTTTGATTACAGGAGAGTTTTATGAACAATACTTTGATAGTGATATGGATTTAACGTCATTATTTCAATAGATAATATTGAAATTCCGAAAAGAAAATTTAGAGACAGATCGCTTTAGAAAATTCGCAAAATTAATAATCCCGGGCAATAGAAAAAGAATTGCAAAAAATCACATTAAGAATAATATTTCAAACATTACAGATACAATATTTATAGAGTTATGCGCAGAACGTAGAATTTTTTATAATAGACTTTTTATCAAAGAGAAATAAAACTGATAAATTCTTACGACGCTATTTAAATATAAAGAATATTATTAATTTAATTTACAATAACAAAGAACATCAATATGTATATGAAATGAAATTTTGCTGTAAAGTTAATGTTATTGAAAAAATTATTAATGATGGTTATGAAGGAAATATCTGCTACACCAGAGTTCCAGTGGTTACAGAAGATAAGGAAATATGGTTTGCAGATAATGAAAATTATTTATATTATGAAACAACAATTAATTGCCTATCAATAATCAAAATAAACCAGTCAATTGAATTAAAAGACACAATCATTGATGACACCTAAGATACTATTAGCGCTAATATTTTTGATACTATTAAAAATTTAAACAATAATAGTAGTGAATTCGTTGGGAACATCAGTTTAGTACACCAAATACCAGAAATGAAGATAAAAATAATGTTTTCAGAATGACTATCTCGATGTTATATCAATTTAATGAATAATTATAAATATAAAACTATAGAAATTTTAGTAATTATTGTTATTTTGTATTTAAAATTCCACAGATAGATGTAAATTTTAATGCTCACTACATGCAACAATAAAATTGATTAAAAAAGTTCGATCCCCAAAATAGTAAGTCATCGAAAATTTCTCTATATCTAGAAGAAAAGTTTACTTCTTAAAATGGTTTTCTTTTTATGTACCTCTTTTATTATAATATAAAATACATGTAAACATGCAAAATAGAAAAAATAAACAATAGCTTCATTTGAATACAGTTCTCGAGATGCATATATTTAAATGAGAATAATCTTGAAATTTGTAACCCTATAAAATCAAAAATTAAAAAACAATTGTTTTTTTTAAGAATGTTAAAAAACAATAATTCATAGAAGTCATTGAGTCAATTGTTTTAAACAATTAAAAATATGAATTTATATTACTAAAATTATAGCAGGTAGGATTGATGAAAAAATTGGTTTTTAATTAATATATGTAGTTTTTGTGCCGATTAAATATATTAAAAATCAGTGCAGTATACTACAATTATTAAGACATAATGATAAATTTAAAAAGAAATTATATTTGGCTTTTTAAAATTTAACAAAGATGATATTTAATATCATTAAATTCTATAGTAAATTATATTTTTTACTCCAAATCTTTTTATATTAAAATAATCTGTACTAAATTGTTTCCAACTATTGCAATTTTAGTTATACATACTATAAGATTAAAAAATTTATAATATAGCGATGCAAACACCTATTTCAAAAAGATGTAATATTATCTAAAAATTTACTATTGTTCATAAAAATTGCAAAAAAAATTTCCTAAATTGCTAAGTCGAAACTATTCACCAGAAAATTTTAAAAGTAAATTTTCTAATATTTTTTTTAAAAAAGGCACTAATACTTTGTTTTAAATATATTTGTAGCTCTTTAAAGTCTAAATAAAATTTCCTCAATACGAAAAGTGTCCAATAAATTGTTTTGATTTTTTTCAATGTTATCAACTTAGAAAAATATTTTTATCATTTTAAATACATTAAAAAATTGTATTTTATTTTTCATAATATCTTTTAAAAAGTATGTATAAAAATTTGTAAAAGTATTCTTTACTATGTTACCAAAATGAGAAATGATAGAATAATAATTGGCCAAATTGGATTATTTTAGATTAAGTAATTATAAAATATTTATGATCAACCTCTAATATTATTAATATTTAAAAAAATAGTCAATTTTAAAACTAAATCTGTATTTTAAATTTCTATCTTTCTTAATCACATAAAATTTTAATTTTTCATTAATTAGGAATTTGTTGAAAATTATTCAAACTTAGAGCATCAAATGAGCTTAAGATCAGAAAATATATAATAAAACAATTTCGATACAATGTATTTTATAAATTTCTAACATTAAAAAAGCTACAAAATTTTAATAATAATTATAAATACTATAAAATACGGAACTATTTATTCAAATATTACTATATGTGTTTTTTATAGAACAAAAGTTTTAGAGTTTTTTTTAAATTAAAAATTTTTAAATATTCTAAAAACAAGGCCTGCGGGCAAGTAGCGACGAGCAAAGCGAGTTGCTGCTTGTAGTTATTTAAAATACCCTGTGATAATTAAAAATTATTCAATTTAAGGAGAATTCAAAAAAGTTAGGTTTCATCACATTATATGTGTAATAAAAGGTATATTCATAATTTTAATGTTACAATTAATATAGCGTCATTAATTAATCAGTAAGTGCAATATGATAGAAAAAATAACGAAAAAGTGTATTAGGTTGTTAAAAAATATATGTTGATTCCAACAAAATATGTTTAAAATGTTAAAACTTCGTCAAAAAAAGTTTGTATAAATGAAGCAATAACCACTGTAGAGTAAAATATTTTATTGGTGAACGCTCTAAATAAAATAAACAATATATAAATATGAATATTAATTAAATAATTTACCTAATTACTTATAAAGCTATTCGAGAATGGTCTTCAGATTCCCTCCTCAAGCCTCGGTTAAGGTTAGTAAATTCTAAAAATAACAAAATGTGATTACAATAAAAATAGGTACAATGCAAAATAAAATCTTTACAATGGCATGTCATCGTTTATACCATGCTTATATCTATAGAAAATCAAGCAATTCGTTTTAAGATGTACCAAGATTTGCAAACTGTTCACTGTAGTTAAATTTTGTTGCTAAGGAAAATTAATTTTGTAGGCTTTTTTGAAAATTAATCTTTGCTCTTTGTGATTTTAAAAAACTCTATAACGGTAAATTATAATTATCTAAATTACCAAGAATATCGCCATTTAGATAACATCACAAATTTTTGAAAAAAAACAATATTCTGGTGGCTAAATATCTGTTGACATAGAATCTATATCAAAACAATTAGCTTCATATATTATTCACTGTTTAATATTCTTAGCAATTACATTCAAAATAGGGCATACTTATTATGTTAAGACAAACACTATCAAATTCCCACAATTCTTAGACATATTCACTGGAAAGTCTATGAAAATCCATGAACTTGTCACTTTTTTTTATTAATAGCTTTTTAATGATTTTGATAACAGTACTAACACCAAGATTCAAATATTTGACATTTTCTAGAATAGTAAAAAGTATAGTAATAATTATTATGGTACTTTATTTACTATTTTAATCTCAGTTACATATAGTACCTTTTCTCATTACTAAGAATTGTTTCCCGCCAAATTCTTATAGTTGGTATTATTCAAATGAAATTTGTTTCGAGTTTAATAAGATGTTTCATTATTTCTTCTGACAGTTTAAAAAATAGTTTTGTTTTTTTTTTAAATTTTAACTAGCATAAGACAATGTATTTATAATTACCTGTTAAAATATGTTCGTTTTAGAGTAGTAAAAAATTATAAATTTTAAGAAAAATAGAATATATTGATTTTAGCTATTGAGTTGCTGTACAAGATAAAATATATAAAAAAGTTTTAAGTGAAGATATAAGGAAGTTATTGTCTTTTAAATGACGAATTACTAAGGACTGACACTTATTTTCGAGCAACCTAACATATAAATATGTACATGAGTAGATGTAAAATAATTAAAAATGTTGGGTTTTAAAATATCATAATGTTAAAATTATACTACCTCTATATATCATTATTTTTTTAAAACGATTAATGTACAATTCTCAAATATTATCTTCTTTTCCTTTCGGAAAAATCAAATTTTGTTAAAATTTAATGTAAAAAATTAACTAAAAATGTAAAATAACCTATATTTAGTCTACTTTATAGGTTTACAGCTTCAAACGTTCAATGATAATGTGATGTTGGAGAAATAAAATTAAAACAAAAATTATTAATATAAAATATTTATATTAAAAGAATAATTTTTTGTTCCTATTCATAGAATCTCATAAATAACGGAATAAAAAAATTATTTTAAGTTAGTAGTTACTATTTAATCTATATTTATAGGTTAGTATAAATTATTTGAGAGTTAAGAGAAATACCATTAAATTTTTCCTTGATACTTTGCGATCAACAATCTCATAGCAGCGATTGCGTCTTCGGCTGAATCATGACCTGTATGAGCATCTTGAATATCCATATTAATGTAAAGTTTTGCAAGTTTTCTTAATGGATTTTTGAATTGAGGATTTCGATGGGGAAATGTTACGGAGGTATCAACAACATTTTTATGAATTAATTTTAATGCTTCTAAATCACAATTAAGTGAATGACCAATTAGAATTGTGTCCTTATTGAACATCTCAAATAACTTTTCTTGAACTTCTTCTAATGGTAAAGAGTTTGTCTTTAGTAATTGTTCCGTTATTCCCGAATATTGTGTACGGTAGTCCGTTACGCGGTATTTTGGTTTGACCAATTGATCATATACAACTTGACAATTCATATCAACAACAGTAACTCTAGCAACATCCTGTCCAGCAACAGTTAAGATCATTTCGCAATCTAAAGCATAGACACCGTTAACATTATCATTCTCTAATGGATGTGGAGTTTCTTTAAAAAGTTTTAAATTTGAGTGTGGTTGCGTAATTGTGACATGTTCATCACCTTCTTTACAACCCACAGTATCATTTGATCCTCCGCAACAATTGAATGTCTTATCATTAGTGTTTCGTCTCGCAAAGTCGTACATTAATTTCTCAGAATGATAAATACAAATAACTTCCTTCTTAGTCGGTTCAAATGATGAGCTACTAACTTGAAATATCTTTGAACATCTACAACATACTCGTTGATTTTCATTTGGTGGAGCATAGTAACTTTTTTGTGACAAAGTTCCTTTCTCTTCATAAACACATACTTCACCACTTTCTAAATTCCTTCTTGGATAGTCATTATCCTTTAACTGTTCTTCAGTAAGAATATACTCTTGTAAGTATTCATGAAATTTCCTTACATCAACATCCGAAAATTCTAATTTCTTAGCATTCTTATCAACAAAAGGTGAACAATCACGTTTTTTGATTTTCATAATTTCATTGTAACACTTAGATTTATATTTTGAGGTATCAGCAGCCTCAAGTGCACAATTATATTCTTTTTTTGTAGCTAATTTCCTAGCATCCTCTTCATTAACCCCTTGTTGTTTTAATCCATTAAATAATTGAAGGTAAAGTTTTTTCCTATCAATAATACCAATTTTGGCACCAGAAATTTTTATTAATGTTTTCTTTTCATCACAATATTGAACTCCATTATCACCTCCAGAAGAATCCTTTGAATCTTTAGAAACAAAAACTTTTATTCTCGGTTTTGGTAAAATTTTCTTTGGTGATTTCAATTTCAACATATCTTTTCTTGTTTCGGGTTCTTTTGCGATCTCTTCCGGTGCCTTAGTTTTTGTTGCACTAACACCCATACTTATATCAGTCCCTAAAATTGACGAAATATCCATTTCCTGTGAAAGTTTATTTCCAATGTCTATAGGTTTTTCTTTATTTTTGCCTGTCTCACCACTACTGATTCTTTTATTTTCATCAGTTCTACTATCAGTGGACTTATGCTTTTTGCCACTTTTCCTTCTTTTTTCTTTATCTTCATCTACACCAAGATATTCTATATCATTAATCTCTAATAATGTAGATGTATGACTACCGTCCACACCAATATCACTCTTCTTTCTTAGAGGTTCATATTCATTAACTTCTTCAGGATGTTGTCGTTTTCTTGTCTCACTATCACTACCATTCTCCGGTATAGACTAGAAATACACACACATACATATATGTATACATATATATATTTATTTATAGATATACTTACATAAGAAACTTCTTTATCACAATCCATAGGAGAGTGATTAAAAAAATGTCTATCTCCTTCATCGACATTTTCATCTTCCTGTAGTATTTCCTCTCTAACATCATCTAACTTCCTTTGGATTGAACATTCTTCTCTATCAAAATGACTATTAAAATAATCATCATTATATTCATTCTAAAGAAGATATTGATAAAAATATTATTGAAAATAAACTTCGAGGTGATTTTGAACTAACTTACACTGTTATTGGAAATTCCGTTATTATCATTGGAATTATCTGATCCGGCAAATGTTGCTGTATACAAATTATATGGTGCTGTCCCATATTGCGATGCTGAGTAATCAAAGTACCCTTGGTACCCAGTATAATCCTGGCAATAAGAATGAATTCCATATACGGAATCATTTGAAGGTACCAAATATGCATATTTTTTAGTAAATTCACTCTCAACATACTTCTCCTCATCATTTCTATTTCCATTACCATCTTTTTCACCATCTTTTGATAATGAAGTATGCTTACCATTTTTATGAGTATCAATAGACGTTACCTCTTTAACATCAATAGCCTCCCTATCTTCATCAGCGTTTAATTGATTATTGTCAGCAGACTGTTGGTTACCGTTAGTAGATGATTGATCATTATTAGTATCCTCTGAATCCATTTCTGTAAAGAAATGCTATAAAAAAATCCTGACACTATATATTGAATGTGTAGATGTGTTTTATATAAATAACCAGTTAGTTGATATTACACCAATCGCGTTAAGACATAGAAATTACATAGAAAATTTTTTAACACTATACTATTCATAAATGATCTTCTTATAGCTTTTTTTCTCCCATTATATTAATAATAATTTGATCATATATATATATACAATTAGTAGACATGGAACTGAATTTATCTTCTGTCGATAATTGTATAGAAGGAAATGGTATTGCAAAGGAAGTTTTTGTTAAAATAAGTAAAGATTATCGGATATCCAGGAGTACAAGGGCACAATGGTTTTTTGATAACATTAATAAGCTTGTTAAAATAGATGAGAACTATGAGGTAATGATAATAAAAATAATATTATAAAGATTATGTGTAATTCTTTTTTAGAATGAGGAATCAAGGATGTTTACTGTATGTGGTATTATACCAGAAGGTGATTATTGTGAAAATGATGATTTAAGGGGGAAGTTTTTTAAGTTAACGCCATGTACAAGAATGTCTTATCTAGCAGAGGTTTATAGGCAAGTATTTATATTAGATATGAGTCCATCAAGTAATGTTTTAATTGATCATAGTGGGAATGTTATGAATGATCGTATCTTTCCGGCAATGAAAAATTGCTTAACAAATACATTAAAACCATTCAAATTACCTGGTACCAATAAAATGTTTTACCCAAAGATTAATGTAACTGTTGCGATATTTAATCCATTTTTATCTTTGCCATCAAATCAAGTATTGATACAAGGCATTTTAATAACAAATGAAAAAGAATTAATAAAACTTTTCGATGTAATTGAGAAGAAGATGAAAAAATTGAATGATGAACAATTTATTCATGGAGCAAATTTTATATCAACATTCCAGGACCAACGTAAAAAGCTAGCTGAGATTTATAAAGTGTCTCTTGAAACAAAAATATGCGACCCAAATTCAAAAATACTAAATTGTGGAGAAGAGTATGATATGTATAAAACAAATAACCATCCATATGATAAAGAGTACAATGAAGAAGAGATAAGTGTATTTCAAGAGAAAGATTACCTTAAATCATCGTGGTCACTATTATTTATGTTGCGGTTAGGGTTACTTGGTGCAAATATGTTAACGGGGAATTCTTCTTCTAATATGATTATTATAACTGATGGAGTTTGTGGGATACCTGACATGGCAGCAGTCCAAAATATATTGAGAAAATTACGGTCTTCTTCAATATCATGTTCGTTTATCTTAATAAAAGGTAAAAATGAACCTGATCCTAGTTTTGGCCATACAACCCACTTTGAAACATTACAGTTTTTTGCCACAGCTACGTTTGGGGCTTTTTTATATGATACAAGAACTGAAAAATTTCAAGGAATGGAGAGGAATTATTTTCATAAATCACTCCTCGTTTGGAGTTTTCAAAGAGCTCTTCAAACAGGATTTGTTGCTGAACAACTAGTTAAAGAGTACAATCCAAAATTTTTAAATTACAAGAGTAATTACGAATTCCTTCATCGATGTTTATTTAACCACTACCGTAACAAACAACTAAATTTATTGATATTTGTGAGATTAAGAGAAGGATTTACAATAAAAGAAGTTGATATAGAAAAATATCAATATCATTTCAATCCCACTCCTGAAGAGGATGGTTTTCAAACATATGATGTTATAACAATAACAATGTGCCAACCATGGAAACCAGAGATAACAATTGAGTATGTAATTACAGGACCATGGTATGGAACATTAAATAGGAATGTTGATGTGACAGTTGAAATATTCATTAGAGCTCCATTTGATTTTGTAACAAGTCTAATTGCTAAAGAATGTACTGGTCATAAGAGATACCCCCAAATACTAAATAGTTATCAATCATTAAATAATACGCTTCAAGATATAATAACATCAGACAAATTAATGTTTCGCTTGAATACATTTGATAAAAAACGATTATACGAGATACCAGAGAGTATTAATTGCAAAGATTTATTTGCTCCAAGAGGTGTTTTAGTTAAAACATCCCCAGAGAATACAAAATACGTTGATTATCTACGCAATACGTTTTTAAAATATTGGAAACTTGTTTCCGAACTAGATGACTCCATTTGGCAATCATGGATGCATATTTATCATATTAGAGTTGTATTGTATCATGACACAACAATCCCTAAAAATATTTTCACAAAAAATGAATATAATGGAATTTATGATAATGTTAAATCAAGCAAATCTTTGAATGTTTTAGGTGACTTTTTTGAGAGTATCTCAACTTTAACATTAATTACAAGGCAGTCATACGTATTTTTTGATGTTTTTATCAATCCAAAAACAAAAAAAGAGGAAAAGTATTATTACTTGGTTAAATTTACTGGTGAATGTCCTCATTTAATTGTTAATGTAGCATTTCTTGGTTATATTCCCTGCGATGTGAGACAAAAAAATGTTAATGATTTAAAGGAAAAGATTATGAAATTGACAATGAATGTTGAATCACAGTCTTTAGAAGATCACATAAATAAATGGTGGAGAAGAACAGAATCATCTAGAGAGTTTTATGAAGATCAAAATGAAGAGGATAGTGATAAGATGGAAGATTATGACGTAGATACTGTTATAAGTATATTTAAAAATGCCATTGAATATTATAAGAATCCTCAGCTGTTAAGGATTGAATATAATGAAAATATCTTTGATGAAGAATCAATTTTACCACCATTATCACCTGAAATAGAGGATTACGATTCAGATAGAACATCATATCAACATTCACAAATATCATCAATCGAAGACTTTCCAATTTTATTTAAAACAGTACCAATACTTAAAATTATCCATAAACCGATTGAAAAATTCCTGGTAAAATATAGTAACATTCCTAACTACTATGAGAATGAGATGGTATCCAACGACGACGTGAATATCGACACCTTCCGTAGTGAAAATATTTTAAATAAAGCATTATTAAAATATTTATCATGCCGTCGGTATATTTATAAAGTTTCTTCACCACATAAGGATATCAAATGTATGGATAATAAAGGTATTGAATTTTTACTTCAAACAATATTATATCAGAAATTAAATCAAGGGTTTTCTATAGCATATGGTGCTTACGGTGCCGTAAATGTTATACGACAGGCATACAAAGAAAATAATAAACTACATCCACGTGTTCAACAGATTATAATTAAGACACCTGGGAATTATAAAAACATTATTGAAAGGGAAATTAATTTATTTGGTCCAAATAAATATGATAAAAATGATAGTACTCATTGCAATGATAATAAATCTAATCAAAATGAAATAAAGAAATTTGATTTTCAACTTACCATTGAAGTATGGAATGAACCGGATGATTGGATTGATGATAAAATGGTTCTTGATGACTCATCAATAAATAATTATCATACGGGTGATAGTAATTTAATTGAATCATGTCCTTTAAAGGTAAGACAATAAGAATAATATTTCTTGAATTATAAAATTGAATGAAGAAAAGAGAATCTCACTTAATTCTTATTCTAAGTCAGATTCTCTTCTTCACCGAATTCAACAATTCAAGTTTTCTCAATATATGCGTAAAATGAGAAAAAAATCTCCTTTTATATCACTTTTTTAGTATTAAACATTTTTAAAATACAAAAATTGATGTTAAAGAGAGTAAATGAGATACATATGCGTATAAATAAAAATCGAAAAAGTTTAGTCATGTAGTGGTTAAGTCACCTTTTTAAAAAAGATAGATACTGTTAGAAAATTATACATATATATATATATATATATATATGAGTTGGAATGTTTTTATCTTAAGCATATGTAAAACATTTTCAACAAAAGCTATTTGTATACACATATATATAGAAATGTTGAAAACGCTATAAATGATAGCTTTATAGGTGAACGATATATTTATATACAAATTGAGTGTGTAGATGTATACTGGCTAGGCGTATTTCTGGGGGAACATGCAAGCTGATAAAAGAAATAATGCGGTCAGTGATTTTAAATTAACAATCATATAATATTTGATATTAAATACACATAATGTTGATATGTGATATGGAGTGTTGTTTCAATATTTAGTAATATATATACTCAAAGTAAAATAAGCATTATTATAACCTTCATTGGTATGAAATTACTCTCTATCTATCTCCAATCTTTTTCTCTCTCTCTCTTTTCCTATCATACGTAATATAAAGAAAAAAAATTATGTATTAAAAAAATTAATTTTAAATTATATAATGTACAAATATCTCAAAATATTAATCAAGAATTAATAAAAATATTATACAAATGATTCTTATTATTTATTACAACAGTATAATACATTTGTATATATGGAAATTTAACCAATGATACTTCGTCGTGTAATAATAATGTATATAATCATAACGAAGCCATTTTATTTAAAAAAATACATTTATAATAAAAATACAAATATAAATTTTTACCAGTGATATTTTAAAAAAAATTGCTACATATATATTTATGTAAAAAAGAGAGACTAATTTTTTATATTAACTAATGATTTTTCTATCATTTACACATTAAATAATATAATTTTTTTATTATATTTAGAAAGACATAAAAATTTTTTATTAATTAAGTATTTAAACATTAATAAAATGACTATTAAAAATGAATAACAGTGTAAATATAACTTTAGGTATTGGAGGAGGCTGATAATATTGTTAAATGTCTCTTAACAATAGATTTAATATTTAATAGTATCAAAAGGCACCATACCTTTTCATATGAAAATCCTTTACAATTAAAAGAACACAACGATAATGAAAGGAGGGAAGAAAAACTTAATGAGGAACAATATATGAAAATATTTTTAGATTCATATGATATTGAGAAGTTATGTCAATTTTCACCTGAAAAAATAGTTATTTTATTCCCTATACAATATTGTGATAAAAAGTATGATGATGTCATAGATAGATTTAAAAACTTATTTTCATCATTACATCATGAGTTATCTAATGATTTCCATAGTTGTATAAGGCAAGAAGGAATAAAATACTGGGAGAATGAATTTGATGATATTAAAAATACTATCAAAGTAGAAAATGATATTAATTATCCCGCATTTAGAGATGAATTAATGCTAAATCCTAAAGTTAATTGGAAAGATTTGATGAAGGATATGACTGAGTTGGATAATTTAAATGTTAAGAAAGGTAAAAGTTATATGAGATATTATATAAAACAATTGTCATATACAAGTGTTGTTATCTTATCACTACCAGAAAATTTTGAAGATATTATGAGAATAAATAATAATAGAATAACAAAATATTCAACAATTCCTGTATGTATATATTTTATTGATGAAACTTTTTTAGCATCGTCATTATCACAAAATATACCATTACTGACATCATGTCCATTAATTGATTTACGTTTTGGTAAATTAAATGATGAAAAAATAATAGAACTTGAAGATTGTATTAATCAATATAGAGAAAAAATTAAGAATAATACGATTGTTTTTAGCAATTGTAATCCACGGGGAGGTTACAATAAGCCTGCTGCCTACACAATTAAATTTAATTTTTTAAATTTTGCCATTGATTTAGATGAAGTTGTTTATACTAGAGCATTTATTGGTTCAACGTTTAAAACGATATGTGAGATGAAGTATGTTCCAGATTATATTATAAGGGAGATGATTGATGAGAAATGTCATGTCGTTAGGAGGGAATTATCAAGTTACGATGAGAAATTAAAAAAATTTTGTAAGCATTATAAAGATCATTGTAAGAGCGATCATTTTGATAGGAGGAAATGTTATGATGAGAGTAATGAATTCCGTCGCCAATTTAAAATTATATTGGATAATCATAATTTTACAAAAACAATATGTTTAAAAGATTATTTTATTTACAATGCTATTCTTAAAAATTGTAATGAAATTATTTGTAGTATTCAAGATAATTACGATAAAGGAGATAATAGTATCAGTAGAAAGGATATCATTTTTAAAAATTGTTTAAAAAAAATTGGTAAAACAAAAAAAGAGTCAATATCATCTGATAGTATTTTGTTTGCTGATGATTATGAGGATACTGATAATGATGATAACTCCATATTTAATGGTATTGATGTTATTGTACAGGAATCATTTAGAGAAGCATCTTACCTATCTGATGGTAGAACAAATTCCGTCTTATCACCTAAAAATATAAAAGATAAAATAAAACCAATAATATCACAACTTGATATATTGACACCACCATTGTTTGTTCAATTTATTTGTGCTCTTCTTATACCAGGAGAGGAAATGGTAACATTTCCCATTACAACATTCCCAAATTGTATATTAGATATTTTTGAGGAATCACCTATTAAATATGATATCAATGTACTAATGACAAAACTTGATAAAGTTAAAGTATCAATTGATTTATATATTTTAACAAGACCAAAAAGAGAGACAATTGAAATTCAAAGGAGAGGTAGGGTGTTATTATCAACAATTCCGGTAACAATGTACAAAAAACATAATTTTTTTTATCATAATATTGAGAATGATAATGACATTAGTTCATCGGATGATGAAAGAAGAATATTGAGTACGAGAAATGAATGGACAGAAATAGATGGGAGTGCAGTAAGAATTATAAGAAACTTTTTCTCTGATATCAACTACCTCGTCAATGCAGAGGAATATTTTTTGATGCTAAAAAATAAATCAAAATCATTTGGTAAGGAGGATTTGATACGTGTTTTTGAGTTTGTTGAAGTGTTGTCAAAAAAAGAAACAAATTTAGATAATGCAAGATATAAATATATTTGTGAATCAATAAAAATGATCGGTAAAGATCCTACAGTATTTAATAATATACAGGAAAATTTAACAAACCTTGGGACTGATTACATAAAATTAAAAAAATGTTTAGATTGTGGCGATAAAGAAGCATTTTTTTACAGTTGCGATATATTAAATAAAGGAAAATTTATGAAAAGGTTGTTTAAAAATAGAAGAATATCATTAAATGATGCATTGTGGGCGACTAGGACAAATTTTGAGATAATTAATGATATTTTTAAAAACAATTCTGAGGATTTGTTATCTTTATTGAATAATACTTTAGTATCCGAGAAAGATTTTAACTCTACAGTATTTAGTTCTGAGGATGAAAGTCAAATAGATCCATTATATACCGATTTTTGGATTGTTATTTATATAAATAGAAGAAAATTAAAAATGATGTTAATTCAAAGGAGTCCTGAAACGCATAGTAAATTATTTATGAATCTTGTTAAGATAGTTAAACAAATAATATTAAAAAATAATCAAAAACGCCTTCTTAGTGATATGTACAGGAAGAAAAGAGTTGATGAAAGGCTAATCAAACCACATAATACAACCGATTCCTTTATACGAAATCCCAGTTCTGGATTGTATGCGTGTAATATTGTTAGTTTTCATTACTTTTTTATTCATTATCGTCTTCGTATTATACCAGTTGGAATGAGAGGTAGAACAAGGGAAATTAATTATGGTTTAGATGTTCTTGAGAATTGTCTTATGAAATATGAGTGTGATGATTCGAGGATTTTTGTATGTAAAGATGAGAATGATAATGTATTTTTTATGAAATTTTTATTAAATGAGGATGTTATTGATACCTCATCGAATTCTAATATTAATAAAATGTTAAATGATCATGAAGGGACTAGAGATAAAATATTATTAGCAATATACGGATGTCAAAGACCGGGAAATCTCTTTTTTAAACAAACAATTGATACATTATCTCTAAGTTTAAGAGAAGAAACATTACAAGAGTTATCAAAAGCAATTTATGAGACAAAGTATATGTTACCATTAAACCCAGAGGATATAAAATATTTACAGCCAAACTATAAATCGCCTAATTATACTTTTTGTTATGGCTTGCCAAATGATGTTTATAATTTTATTTATAGTTTTAATTACTTTCTCCTTCAACATTTAGAGTTGTTTGTTAATCAACCTCGTTATGGGAAGGCAGAATATTTAGCATTTTGTCATCATTTACCGAGAAAATTTTCACACGATTTATATGCATTAAATATTCAAGATGTTTTTATGGAATGGGTTAATCCATATGATTGTAAACATGAAAAAAATGAAATTTTATCAAATTTTTATTATATCAATCGTTATAGTCCATCTGGCAAATTTCCACCCGGTATTGCTGTCATAGAGTTACGATTGATTGATGGGAGGACAAAACAATCAGCAAAAATAACAGATTTATATAACTCTCATCTTTTTGATATTAATAAAGATATGATTGATGAGTATAGAAGAAATATTAAATATGATTGTGAATCATTGAAAAAGATAAGTGACTATGTATTTACGAATAGTATAATGGATCTTGATTCGTCACATTCATATATTATTCAATTTAATATCTGGGAAAGTGGTAATGCTGAAATTGATAGAATAAAAATTAAACTTGATCATGTTGTTCAACAATCAATATTTGATGTATATACAGAATGTGTATTTTTGCAAAAAAAATGTTTTGAAAGTGAGTTAATGTATGAATCAACGCTTGATTTGTCATCTGATTTAAATGATTATGACGATGTTAATCAAGTTGCAATGAGAGTAAAATCTAAAACAATTGCTGTACCAAGGAGGCAATTAAGTAAACAACAATCACTACTACCATCAACTGTTTTTATATTGAATAAACATTCTAATAAATATAGAAAATCAAAATCATTGCAGGATCTTAAAAATGTTCAATATTATGGTAATGGTAATCTGTTAGTTGATGATAAAAATTTGTATAATATTAATGGTGTTAAGATAAATGAGAATAGTGAAATTAATAGTGAATCTGGTGGAACAGAAGAAATAAGCAATAAATCTATCTTTGCTGATAATAACATTGATGAAAGAGAGTATGTTGATTTAAACTTTTTACTAGGTCTTGTTTCATGGTTTGATTTTATTAATGAAACAAATAACGGTTATGATAAATCAAAGTCATACAGAAAACTGGAGATGCATGTTGATTCATGTATATCAATTGACACGTCATATGAAATAATCGCAAAAAAAATTTTTGAAACAACACCACCAGAAGATTTGGTGTTAAGTCAGGCTGTCTTTAAAAATAAAGATGATAGGAGGAAGCAAACTAAATTAAGAGTTATTGAGAATGATTTAGAACCAATTTCCAGGTATTCATTGTTTTACAAAGAGGGCGAGGAAGATAAGCAACCAATAACCCATGCAGCAATGTTATTTGATTTTAAAATGCAAAAAGAGATATCAGAGTATATGTATTGTTTAAAAGGTAAACTTCCAAAAAGGATAGCATACAACTATACTTCAAATGCTTCATATAAAGAAAAAAGATTCCCTTCATCATTAAATCCATTTGTCTCCAGACAAAGAATCCTTTTAATTATAATTAAAGGAAATCTTGTAACGTATTATTTTTATAATTTTGCTGTTGAGATTACTGATATTTTAATAAGATCATTCTCAAGGACTTTACAATGGCATGATGCAAAAGCTAAATTAAGTAATGAGATTCAATTACAAAAATTAGGTTATTTTCATGCTGTACCAACAAGAACAGTGAGCAATATTAAAAATTCATATGAATTACTGATAACATATGATCCATATATATTATTGGAGAATGACTACCCACCAGATGATTTGGGTATCATAAATTATGAAGCATATCCAAAAGCATTTATGAGAGGTATAAGGTTAATGTACAGGCAGAACTTCTTACTTGATATTGAAGTAACCTCAAAATGTTCTTATGCTCAAGTTAATCAATATTTAGATCTACGTGGCCAATTGTATAATAAAATTTTAGGATCAACAAAGGCATATGATTTTTATGAAGCATTATATCATGGTAAAAGAAGTATCTTAAAGTGTATGTTGGAGGATGGTTTGAAAGAGTATACAAGAATTCATTTTGTTAACACACCAATATTATTATTCGAAAGTTGGAGAAACCAAATATCAACTGCTCGTGTACCACCATCTAAAGTTAAATCAACAATATTACTAAATAATTTTAGGCAACCAGAGATGTATGTTCTTAAGATACAATTTATGATGGTAAAAGAATTTTGCCAATATTTTAATGAACTTGGTTGGGAAAATCTTTGGATAGAAGATAAAAATAATCAATCACTTGAATACAATCCAAATTGTACAGAACCACCAAATGTTTGGATGACACAAGTCATGAAATGTGGTGTACTCTTAGCAAATATTTATTTCAAAAAACCTTATCTTTCTGTTCACATATATTCATGGGAACTTCATAATTTTTACAATAACATGAAAGGATTATATATGAATAATGATATATATAATTTCCAAGATATGGTAAATTTTGAGGATATAAAAGATAAAGCAATATCAATGTTTCACCTTCATTCCTTCTCTTATGACTATCATTTACGTATTGGGTGGGTATATATGTTAAGTAGAGAGCATCCATTGTTTCCAAATGACTATAATACTCCTTTATTTTTGTTTAATCTTCTTAAGTATTATGAATATAGACCACCATACAGTAGAAATGCATTATATGAAATAATTATTGAAAATAAAAATTTAAAAATACAACCAGATTGCGTGTGGGAAAAATTTTTGGATTCTAAACAAAAATCATCAAAGATGGTTGTACGTTTTCAGAGGAACGATTTTATGATAGTTGAGGAGGAAACAATAGCTATATATGGACAAATGTATAAAGTTATAACAGTTATGTTAAGAGCACCAGTTAAATCTTGTCCAAGAAGTCAATTAAATATTAGAGTATTTAAATTACTAATAAACATTGAAGAAAAATTTCCATTAACCAAAAGTTTTACAGGAAATGAAGAAATTTATAGTGTGGAGAATGAGATTGGTGGTGGCATTAATAGTAGAGATGAGAATGAACAAAAAACATCTGTTATTAAGTTTTCATTTCCCAGTCAGGATGGTGAACCAACATTGTTTGAGGACAATAAAAATAATGATACTGAGAGTGATGAAATTCTCAGTGATGTTGATGATTTGTTTTATCTAATAGATCAATCATCACATCATGATATCGTTCATGAAGTTTGCACAATTGAAAAACTTTATACATCACCTCGTATTAATGACTACCCAACGGTCGGAGGTTGTGATAACAACGAAGAATGGAATGATGATAGTGAAACAAATTGCTTTGGTTTAAAAATGTCAATTGATTTATTTAATAAGATACCAAAAAATCAAGAAAATATTCCACCATCAATATTAAATGATTTTAATAATATTGGTGATGATTTCCTGTTAACTGAATCCAATGATATTTTTGACTTTTTATTTGAAGAAGATATTTATGAGACAGGTGTATGCCCACAGGTTGAACAGGATGATAATCAAAGTGAAGAATATATTGATGATAATTTATTAGCAAATCACAATGCAATTAAAATATCAAGTGATGTTGCTGATATATCACATTCATTATCCAATAATCAACAGTTACTTCAAAAGATTCTTTCAAAGATGAGTGAAGATGAGATAATGAGGATTGTTAAGGATACTAATGATTGTGAATTGTGTATTAGAAGACAAAGATTCTGGGAATTATTAGCAAGAAAAAGATTCTTACAAAAAAAGAATAAGATGAAAAATATTTTTAGAGAAAAATCAATGGAATTTATATTTCCCCAGAAGATTGGAGAACTATGTGACTTATTAAATAGAAGATTGATAAATGATGAAGTGGAAGAATTGTTTGGAGTTATTTATAAATATGATGAGAAAGATTGTTTAAAGAATGTTGATAAAATATATAATATATCGAAGATAATGAAAGAGAAAGTTTTCCATAACTTTTTTAAATTTATCAAATTACAATATAACAGAGAAAGGACACGTTTCATACATGGTATTAAAAATACACATTTTATTTATATACCAAATGATGAAGATGATATCGGCGTTTCGTACACATTAAATACTAATAAAAGTATAAAATTATGGATAATATCAAAGAGGGAGAAGGAATTAAATCGGAAAAATTGTACAGATGACGTACAAATTATTATTGATAAGTGCAAGACTCTCTTTAATGATGCTTTGGAGTTTATTTTAAGGTATTATAATTTGAACAAAGGAGAATCATAATTCTTTATAAATATAAAACTACTTTTTTTTATTCCTTATGCCTTTTATACATCCTATAAAAATTTTACGTTATCCTTACCTTTCTTCTAAATTTAATAAATTAATTCCACTATCATCCATTAACGAGTTGGAACTTTTTGTAATATATGTGTATAAATAATTGATTTTTATAATAGCAGAAGGCTGATGAAGAAGAATGAAATCCTAAAATGACACTGGCATGATCTCACGATTCTCTTGATACGTGAGCTCATTCAGTGCCATCTAAGAAGTCCAAACGTTATATTCTCCATATACTAATTAGAGAAAATTGAATAACATTATAAAATCTCAACTACTTATTATATATAAAAATTAAAAGCACACACATTTGAATGATGAAAATTGAATGAATGAAGATAGGTGAAAGAGACCACTCACTTATCAATGGGATGGAAATTACAAGATCCCAAAATCAAAAAATCATTTCAAGAGAGAGATAGGTAAAGATAAAAGAGAGAGAGTAATTGGAAAAAATGTATATATAGAAAAATCGACGCCTACATTAAAAGTTAACATGTCAAAAGAGATAGTTTATAAATAGAGGATATTTTTAATTAAATAGATAGTAGATATAAACAACTATTTATATTATTTAATTAAATTTAGTTTTTAATTAAACAAACTAAATGACAAAGTACAATGATCTTTCGAATTATGAAACATGGGTAAGGTAAAGTATAAAAATCATTTTTTTCGTATAAAATTTGGAATATGTGGGAGAATTTTTGTTTTCCTAAGAGGCTAATAAGTAAACAATATTTTTTTCTGAAGCAATTGATGTTTTGTTATTGTATCTTGATAATCCTTATTCTATATCCTTATTTATAGAATCTTTTGTAAGTAACATTAGACATTTTCAATATATTCTCCCTACCTCACCGTAAATTTTTGATATTATATTTATAACTGTGTACATGAAATATTTTAAACGTTAACAATAAAAGTTTCATTAAAAAATCATCATTTTGAGTGAACTTATAACGTTACGAATTTTAAATTATTGTTTTCTATCTAAAGTTATCTAACTTTTCTTTAAAATAAACAATAATAAATACTTGACTTTTTTTCTTTAGCCAGCTGTAATATTACTTATTTTTGAACTTTACCAACGATATAAAATATTACAAATTATGATTTATGCAAATACTTTCATTTTGTCAACCAAATAGGGTGATTTAAATCTCCTCTAAGTGTATGAAATATCATAAATAAATTTTGATTGTAAAAATAATTACTGATGATTAAATATCTTATTTCTTTACTCTTAATGAAAATTCAAAGACCATATTTAAATAAATTCAAAAATTATTTTAAATACTAATAAGTGGTGTTAATCTAAAAGATAATATTTGTTTACTTAAATGATGCACTAAAATTTCTGTTTAATTTTCATTTAATCTTTTTTAGGAAAGAATATCTTAAATATTATTGAAATACTTAGTAGTGTTTTTGTTCTTAAATATTTCATTTATTTTATAAAGACGTTTTTAATTATTTTTAAAATTTTTGTATATTTTGTTCATTTTCGTACTTTATATTTTGAGAAGACGAAGATCTTATTTTCGAAAATAGAGTGTTATTGAAGATATTCTTTAAAAAGTTATAATGGAGATATTGTAAAATTTAGAGAAAAATGTAAATTATTTTATGCAAAAAAAATATTAACTTAAAATTTAAATTTTTATGGCCTCCTTTAAGATGAAGACTTTTTAATGAAACTTATATTTATAAAGCTGTCAACATCTTAACTTCAAAATGACTATTATAATACCTTAGTTTTATACCTATGACATATAAAATTATTAAATGGAGCACGTTTAGTAGTTCTTATGGAAAACTCTGAACAACTAAAAATTGAGCAGATTAATATGAATATTTTTCAAACCCAATAACTAAACACAATTGGTGATCCTAAATTTTCTGTTTGCTAATCGTACTGGAACCAACTATGGTGAGAGTACATTTTATATACCAATTTTTTTTATTATATAAAAATATTTATTTGATAATGTAAGCCATAATCTCAGGCATAAAAAAAATTCAAAAAATGATTATGCATGTTAAATGGTATTGACCAGATATAGTATTAAACAATAGGAATAAATTCATACATATTCTATGTACTTCATTTAATTTTTTACGTAATCTCTTCCATTTACATAATTTTTTTATGTATCACAATATGGCTTTACAATAATTATGCCTAAGATATCAGCAAAGCTAAAATTATATAATCATGTGTTAACATATCACCTAAATACCAACATTATAATTAGTTTTATTTAATCAATTTATTAAAATTAATATTAATTATGTTTATTGTTGTTTATGACATTCATTTAAAAGGTTAAAATATCATCTAAAAAGACTCTACACAAAGATTCTATATTTTAAAAATGTCTCTGAGGATTATCTGAAAAATTTAAATTTAAACTACGATGATTTTAATATGAGGATTCATAAATGGCTTTTGAAAATCGGAGATCGTCTGAAGAGTAATACTTTATTGTTAATTTTCTAATTATTTGTACCCAAAACTCCGTCCAGAAGTCATGTACTTAGTTATGGGCTAAGACACCTCCAATGACAGCTCCTGCACAATTTGGAAAAACTTTCTCTTGTATAATCCTGTCCCAATGCAGGTTCTGCTTAATAGCTTATTACTGAAACTATGGACTCACCCAACTAATGAAAACCTGTTCAATAGTGCTATCTGCAGTACTAAGGAGAATTTCACCCTCGAAACGTAATCTATAGGAGGTTTTAGAAGAACAAGGAATCCTAGAAAATCTCAAAGCTAAAAAGCGATTGGTATTAAGCCCAAAATTCTACTTATTGGGTGCTTATCTTACCTATAAAGTAGATAGGATTTTTGAAACTTCGAAATTACATTCATTTTATTACATGTACAAGGCGTTTAAAAACAATAAAACGTATAGGATGAAGCTTTAGCGTAATAACTCATAACGAGTGTAAAAATAAGATAATAATTAGTTTACCAAGATTTGATAAGATTAAAACTAACTATAGTAAATGAAAAATTTGGTAGACAATATGAGATATAATAAATTTTGAGATTCAACACAAATAAACAATATAAATATAAAAAATATATAAAGAAATTGTAGTAGATGTTAGAAATCGTAAAACAATGAATATTTATAATTAATACTTAGATTTTAGCTTCAGAATGTAATTTTTCACAATATTATGTTTCTGTAGACATACCGATATCTCTTATTTAACTTATATCTACTTATACCAGTGGTAGAAGTTGGTCGCGTAAGATGGTAGTTTGTTGAGGCGCATTTTGATTATTGTTTACATATCTAAATACTAAAAGTTGACTTTAAAAACTTGCACGACGTGAAAAATTTCCGAGGTTTTTCCAGCAATCAATCATAGGAGCTTCAAAAATCGTGCTCCAGTTGTTTTTGTTTTTTTTTTACATTAACTCATTAACGTTTTATAAACCAACGGTTTAATATTTTGTACCCGCTCTAACTAAAATCATTTAATTTGCTTAAAATCTTTATTTTCCTTATACAATACAAAAATTTTATATTAGACAATTCTTGTTCTTTACAACAAATTTTATGCGAAAAGTAGTTAAATTTTTGAATTATTCTAGTTGTTTCTTAAATTTTTATCTACTAATTTCTTTTGAATTAAATTATTTCAATATTTATGAAACTATTTGTCAAAAATTATTAAAAATACGCAAAATTTTGATTAATTCTTAGTATATTTTTCAAGATTTCAATGTTAAAAATATAAAGACACTAATTGATTTCGAGATATAACTTCATGGGCTATTGAATAGAGCATATCCAAAGTGATTATGGCTATTATTAATTGAGATATGAATAACTGTTTTTATTATAAATTAAAAAACAACAAAATCAAAGTATTATTTATTTCTATGCTTGTTTCGAGAGATTTTTACCACATAAAAGTTGATTTTGCTAATTTCAGTATAGAAATTTAATGCTCTACTGATAGAATAAATTTCATGGAATTCTAACAACTTAGTATTTTGATATTAATATTTTTGTTTTACAGAAATTCGATATATAGAAATGAATTTCTTCTTTTATTTTAATGCTTTCTAAGAATATTAGCATTATACCTATGAAAGTATTGTAGAATTTTAATGTAAAACTCCATGGTTTATCGAATAGAGATAAATTTCAGCAATTCTAATCATTATTTCTTGATAAAATTGGCACCTACCCTTTTGCCTGAACGTTTAGACAAAAAATACATAAAAAATTACCATTTTTCAAATAGTATTTATTACTTTAACAAATAAATGTTAAAAAATTAATTTTATTGATAAAAAATCGGCACCTACCTTTTCTGCCTGAACGTTTAGGCAAAACGTCTTTTATAAAATGTCTCTTAGGTGAACGTTCAGGCGAAAAGTGTAAATGCCGTTTTTGAAAGAATTTGTATAAATAGGCAAAATACTTTTTTATAGTTTTCTCGAGAATTTAACATTATATTTCTAAATTATTGAAGGTTTATGGTATAAAATTTAATAATCTATACAATTAAGATAATTTTTTCAGATTATGTGTACAAATTCAGATGCTGTGTGCACTTTGTAAACGACTTTTTGCAGTTTATAAAAAAAAACTGAAATTTAACATGTTGTAATACTTAAAAATTTTAAAATGTGTATATTTTTGTATTTGGAGATCCTTATAATTTAGGAAGTGTTTTTAAATCTTCTCTTTCATTTATTCAATTCTTAATTACTACTTTTATAAACTGTTATCAGAATATGTTTTTAAGAAAATGATGGAAAATACATATCCATGTTTTTGAGTCCAAATATCAATAATAACAATTTTCATGATGCTACATTAGTTAATTAATTAACATATGCTTTTTTTACTTCCTTTAAAAACATTCTTATGAAATATTGAAAAAGATTAAAATAGACATGAAAAATAAAAGTTTTGAATAAGAAAATATATTATTATCTCTTTCATACTAATAATCTTCTGTTT
Source organism: Strongyloides venezuelensis (assembly GCA_963280985.1). Classification (NCBI taxonomy): domain Eukaryota; kingdom Metazoa; phylum Nematoda; class Chromadorea; order Rhabditida; family Strongyloididae; genus Strongyloides; species Strongyloides venezuelensis. The sequence goes on along the minus strand of CAUJLX010000001.1, from coordinate 4,518,133 downwards.
TTAAAATTTCATATATATATTCATTTTTAAAATTAAAGTTAATGATTAAAATTGTGTTTTTTTCATTGAATCCGAAAAGGAGATGGATTTAATATTTATTTTTTTTGTTTTAATAGAAAATATACGACGATTGGGAAGATGAAAGTAATAGATATTGTATAATTTGTTATCTTATTGATTGTAATTAGATGATATATATTTACTTCATAATTATTTCTTGTTTACCACCCTCAACAAAGAGAGATAGAAGTAAAAATGATAGTTCTAAAGATTTTAATACATAGCTCGTGGAAAATAGATGTGATTTATAACTATTTATTTTTATAAATATGAAAGAGATTGAAGGGAGTTATATTTAATAATTGAATTAAGCAAATTACTTCTTAGATATAATGATCTTTCGTTTCTAAAGTTATTATATTCCTACCAGTTGTGTATATATTTTATAAAAATATTGGAAGAGATAGGCAAATTATGATTTATAAATTATCGAATACTATTTACGTCAATTTCATATCAACTAACAGAAATCATTTTATCAATTACGAAGGTCTAATGTATAAAAATTTTTTTTTAAAAAACAGATGTATGAGGATAACATTTATAGACAAGATTTTTGTTAAATCAACATTTAAACACCAATATATACATATTTTTATAAATTGAAGGCACAATTTTATTTTTAAAAATTGGTGTTTCTAAAGTTTTTTGTTTGTGTAATATTGTAATTTTCATCATCATCTATTTGTAAGAAAAAAATGACAACAATATAAGCACCTGCCAATTAGTATCAAAATAGTAAAATAAATACGGGAAAATCATATGTTAAATATTTTTTTTTAAAATAAATTATCTTTTTACACATTTTTTATATGAAAATTTTTTAACGATTTGTATTTTTTTTAAATAAAATACATTATTTATTTAAGATAAATTAGTTGCAGTAGGAAAAGGTCATAAAATATATGACATTATATATATATATATATAGATATAAATATATTGTTGCATAAGTATATCTTGAGGGTGTTGTGTATAAGTCTAATGATAAGCATATGGAAATTGTAGATACTAAAGATCATTCCCATATATATCTTAAAATATTAATTTGATTTATAATGACATTCTATTTACTCCTGTTAACGGTAATGTAAATTGAATTTTCCTTAAAATAAAAGCTATAGTAAAAAGTTAATTTTATATTATTTCATCTCAAATACATTAATCTATTGTTAAAGAGAGAAAAAGCATAATTCTAAACAGACAATTTTATTTCACAAACTAAAATTTTTTTTCTTATCATACAATGTATATTTTAATAACTCCTTGTTTTTATTTTCTATAATATTACAATGCTGCTCTAAACCTAAATGAAAATAGAATTTTTTCTGTTATAAAAAAATGCTAGGTAACTACAAATCTTTTACTATTGTTTTCGATAAGAAAGCCAAATAAACTTTAGTGCAAATCTTAAGAACCAATTATTTTTAATTATTTCATATTTTTATTTTAAATATTGTTTTTGTCTATCCCTAAAAAATAATCCCATGTATAATTATAATTTATAATATATATAAAAATTTATTCCTCCTATAAAGCTATAAATAATATATTACTATAAAAAATTAGTTACTTCCTTTTTATGTGAAAAAAATAAATATCTTATTTTCATTTGTCTTTAAAAAAAGATTTTTTTATCTTGAAGATTGAGTAACATTTTGTTTGATTTTTCATTAACTCTATGTTGTTTAACAAACTGGATAACTAAACTAATTCTATTTTTTGTGTTACATTAACATCTATCAAAATTGAGGGTGGATCAGGAATAGTAAAAATAATATTGCACACATTCTTTTTATCACTTTAAAAATAAAAGCATTGCATTTTTATGAATCCTAATTTGTTCTTTCACATTTTTACTTGAACATTTTAAAAAGAATAGGTTTTTGCATCTTTTCGACTCAAAAATGTTGAGAGGAGATTACTTATCGGACTATACTAAAGTTATCTACTAATTTTTATTGCCTATCTTTTCTTTAAACATTAATGTATCATAACCGTTTAACTTATTAATTCTTAATATTGGTTTTAAAACTTAATAATGTCATTTCATATATTTACAAGATATGAAAATTTTAAATATCTTAAATATTAATCATAAAATTTTATTTGATATATATATATGATATATATATATATATATAAAATATTAGAAGGTTATGTTTTACCTCTACACATTCCAGGAGAGGATATTTAAAAGAGAGAAGGAACATTAATATCTTTCTTAATCCATAATACTGATTATCTAATATTTAAATTAAATTTTAATTTAATAAAATATAGAAAGTAAAAATTTTATATTTCTCATTCATCAAATATTCATTTATATGATTATATGGTAGTAAAATATGGTGAATTACATTTTATTATTAAATTTATCTATATTTAATCAAACGAATATAGAAAAATATACTTTTTGTATAATATATTATCCAAATATAAAAATTGTTCCTTTTTACTTGATTTTTTTATCATCTTATTTCATTGTTATTTTGAAAAGAAAATGGATGTTGTTTTCAATTTTTGAACACTCCAAAAAGATATATTGATAGATAAAAAGTTATACTTTAGAAAATTTGAAGAAAAAAAGAGAAATTTTTTGATGATCTTGAGAAGTTAAATTAAATTAACTTTTTTTTTTATCATCTTTAAAAGTCATTTTTGATGAATTTTATTAAAAATCTCTTAAATAGTCTATTATATTTTTAAATTACACACTTGAAAGAAAAAATAAAATTGACAAGTTTTCCTTTCAATAATTCTTGTAATATTTTAAAATAATTTTGATACTTTTATTTACCATTTTGTTATAATTATTTTATCGAGCTCTTTTATCTCATTTGTACTTTATTAAAATTAGTAGGTGTAATGTATATAGATATCTCTACTTCAGGATGAAGACGTTTCCACTGAGGGTGTATAATTTATTATTTTTGTTGTAAAAAATTTTTGTTAATGGTAAAAACAGCTTTAACCTTTACTATTACTAAAAGTTAATAATTTATTGTTTTTTAATTCTATTTTATCTTATTCTATATCAAAATATATAGTTTAACATTTTTTAAAGAAATGAAATAGTTTTGTAATATTGATGAGGATATTTTAAAATTCAATTCTGTCAAGCGATTTATTTATATAGAAATAGAGAGAGATATGTTAGTGAATAAGTAAAATATTCATCTTAAAAATATAAGTAATTTATTCCTGTATTCTTGTTAATTAAAGAAATCTTCAATTGAATAGAATTATAACTTATTTGGGGAGAGGAATGGATATGGAAATAAATAAAATAAACATTTCATGTAATTAGGAAAATATTAGAAATTAGATATTTCCATCTTCAATTACTTATGTTTTTACGATCATTCTTGAAAAGTTTAACATATATACATGTTTAATACCTCATTTTTCACGGGGTATTTTTTACATATTATGATGGCACGCTATAGTATTATATTTTATGTTTACCTTTGTCATTTTCAACGTAACATAATTATTTTTTATAGTATAAAATTTCAATTTTATTCTATTCGTAATTTTAAATTGAATTTCTTATTCTGTTATAAGGTAAATCAATTATTCTTCGTGAAAACCTGTTTTTTATAAAAATATTCTTAAAAGTAATAAACATTTTATTTCTTGTACTAAAAAAATTATAATAATCAAATTTTGGTGTATAAAAGAAATATAATTGTTGTGATTTTAGATGTTTGTAGATTTTTAAACCTTTTTTGTCCTTTTGCTTAAAATATGATTTTTTTACTTAATTATACCTAGAAGAATAATTTTAATGAGCTTACGTCAAATTACTTCTTTTTAAAATCTCCATGGGAATTTCTCCTCTCTTAAAGTATCTTTTTTTCTTTTATTATTTTTAAGAATATTTATAAACTTTTTAAATTTTACAATTGCATTAACTTATTGAAACCTTACTCGTATTTGAATGTAGCTTGTTTACTTCATTAAGTAGTTTAACATACTCCATCTTTTATTATTTAAAAATATTTTAGAGTTTTGCACTAGATAATGTGGAAATATTTTGCCACTTTTTTAATATTAAATTGTTCATGTATAACTTCTCAATTTATCATTAAAATGCCAAATTTAATGAACAGTGATTACTTGTTTAAAAAATGTACTTTAAATTTACATATATGTTATTTTTATTGTAATTTAATTATTTTAGACAAACAGAGTTAAATAAGTATTAGTGAATTTAATGTTATAATGAAATATGTTGAAAAATCTTGACATAATGTCTAATAAAATATACAATGAAGTAATCTGAAAAAAAATGTATTTAAATGAAAAAGAAAATATTAACATGCTCCAATATATAGATAATATTTAGCATGACAACCATAAGCAGATTGTTTTTATTTTAAACCACCTTTGAATTTTGATATTCTATGAATAAATAAATATCACTTCTCAATATATGGTAAATTTTTAAAGCTAATATATTAATTATAACATAGAAATGTTATTTTAATGTAATAGTTTTCCTATTTTTAATTATTACTTTTTTAATATCTTTTGTCTATATCCCGTAATAGTTATTTTTAATGCCTTTTATATATCGTGATAAAATAATTATACTATATAATCTTTTATATTATTTCATATTCTTTTTCTTATAAAAAACGTTTAATTTATATTTAATTTTAGGGTACAAAATAAAAGTATTGTGATATTTAACATTATAATCCTATAGGTATATACTTTGTAAAATGATGTTAAGGAAATTTTCAAAAATGTCAAATTATTCTACCGGTGAGGATGACGAAACTTCTGGATTTAGTGATTTATCATATTCATCAAATATCCAAGAACATGGAAATTCAAGTAGAGGAAAGAGTAAAAAGAAATGGAGTACAGCTTTTAGAGTAATGCAGGGCCTCCACCGTTTTAAAAATTTTAAAAATATTGAAGATAATGTAAGTTACCATTAATAATTTATAAAAGTATAATAATTAGTATGTGATAAAAAAAGAAAGATGAATCATTGGTGATTATCCTTCCATCTATCATCAAATTGATAATAATTTTAAAAAATATGGAAAAAAAAAATAATTTTATTAAAGTAAATTGTTATCATACAAAAGTATATTTTTTTCTACATTGTAACTATTATTTAATTCTTAAATATACCATAATTCAATTAGAAAAACCTTTTCATTCTTTTGAAATATCAATTTTTATAAATACAATAAGGCTATTAAATAATGAACTTTTTTTTAATATTAATATTGTATCCAATGTTTTTTGAATGTAAATTATATATATTTAAAATATGTTCTATTTATTACACTTTGTCAACACTTAAGTTTATCACAGACTATAAGGTTAAAATTTTAACTAGGAGAGATTAAAATGTTAAAATAATTTAAACTTTCATCAACTTAAAAATTTCCATGTACTTCAAGGATTGTAGAAAGTATATAAATTTCAGAATACATCTATATATTGCCTTTTAATTTTTTTATGTACTTAATTTCATATATATACTTGCTTTTATCCTAAATCTATCAAGTGGAAAATTTTTTAAATATTTTAAAATTTAGTATTTTTCGTGAAATGATATACATAATGTAAATCTTTCAATTTTATGTAAAAGTATTTTTTTTCTAATCATGGTTATGAATAAAGATGGATATACTGAAATATTATCATATATTACATCATACATTATTTTACAAATTATAATCTTAACTACTCCTAGTTATATGTATCAAAAAATTTGTAGATTATCTTTGAATTTATTGAAAAAAAACAAAATTTTTGTAGATGATAAAAAATATGGTTTTATGATTAAAAATTCTAACATATTTTTAATTAAAAATTGTACTAATATATAAAAAAAATATTTTAGTAAAAAAATTTCAGTTTCTGTAGGTTTCTAGGATAAAAAAAATTTTTTTATTTATCAACGTTTTTATAATTAATATTCGCTTCCATATTTGAAAATTATTTATGAATACCTTAATACATGTATAATGAGACATAAAAAAATATGACGTATATAACTTTTATGATAATTAGTTTTATTCATTAATAAATTATCATAATTGGAATTATAATTTCTTAATTTAAAATATTTTTAAATTTATAAAAATAATGTTTTATGTCAAAAAATATACTTTTATTTTTCCCTTAAAATATCAAAATTGTAGTAGTGTGAAGGTGTTTATTTATATTATATCAGTTTCTAACAAACTCCTTTTATAATATATGCACTTAAAAAATTAAAATCATGTTTCCGTTTTCAACAACACTTTACAATCCTTGAATATTAAATAACTGTAATCAAAAACGCTATAATGATTTTTTTATACTTTTATATTCTTATTTATTATTACAAAGTTTATGTATATACAATATTATTATTTATTATACTTGACAATCAAAGTTAAACTTCATTCATATAATATATACAAAATAGATTTTGTATGATTAATTAAATGAAAAATTTGAGTAATTTAAATACTAAATTAGATAAATTCTTTATTTATTCAAATAAAATTCTACATGTTTCACTATGTACTCTCCCACATTGTTAAAGGTATTGAACATATTTTTTATAAAATATTTTTGTTATTACTACAGTAATAGCGAATACAACTATGAATTTTCATGAGAAAGACCGTCTTGTCTTTTTTTAATAAGTTGAATAAATTTTGTAGATATTGGTAAAATAATGCATGAAAGATTATTAATATATTTTTTGAGTGAAATGTATTTTATATTTATAATTTTATCATTTATTACAAATTTTTAACTTTTATTTATGAAGTTAGTGTGGTTTAATTTAAAATTTATTTGTGCTCTAATTTTATAGTATCTTTGTACATCATAATAATATATTGTTTAGAAGGGAAAAAAGTTTTAGAAAAAAATATTATGTTCTTTACTTTTTGATTAATGTTACATATTTTATATGTCATCCTAAACAATTATATTACGTACGATAAAAATTTTTTAGAGTGATGCATTTTTTTTATAACATATTATCATTAAAGGTCTGTAATTAAGCTGTAAAAATGTTTCCAAAAAATATCTATTATTTTAAAGTTTTCCATTTTTAAAATTTATATACTAATAATATCGTTTTTTGATATCCATAGGAATAATCATTATCTTGAAAGTGTATATTTTTTTGTAAGATATTACTATTCTCTTTATTATCATTTTTTTTAACAATACTAGCAATTAAGTAACAATATGAAGTCAAAAAAGGGTATAAATAACTATGATAGTTTTATATGGATTTTGAAATACCAAGGAGATAAATGATAGATATTTTGATAAGAATAGATAAAGTACTAGCTGATAAGTTATCCAACCAGAGGATATATACCCTTTGACTTAATGAAATCGAGAATTATTAATTATTTTTATCACTCTTTCTTGGTACCCTTGGAAGTGATAAACTTTTGCCATGATATTTCGCTAAATATTTTAATTATTTTACTTGTTAAAGGAAATAAGAATATGTTTTAAAAGTTAATATGTCATTATTTTTATTAATACTTCTACTGCCGTCTTTTTTTTGAATAATTAAGCTAATTATACAATGTTAAATATTACAAGTTATGGAATATATCATTATTTAGTAATGATAAAAATAGTTAGCTTTACCATCTATCTGATTTAATTCCTTAGAGACATATCTTTTATGTATCTCAATATACATCTTTTTATATTTTTTACAAAATATTGTTACTGAATTATCAATAGCGATGTTCTACTTTTCTCATGTTATCACTATTATAAAATATTCATCTATATCATATATACATTTAATGAAAAGGTTAAAAAATTTTTGATTAGTATACTTTTTGAATTTCCTTTAAAAATAGATGTATAAAACGATTAAAATGCATATTTAAAAAATTTATATTTATAAAAAATTAAACTATTATTTTTTAGAGGATTATATTTTTAATGAATATATAGGAAACTTAAATATTTAATCTTTATTGTATGCATTATTTATTAACTAATAGATTAAAACCTTAATCTTTAAAACTATTATTTTAAAAAAAATATAAAAAAAGTTTGTTTATAAGTAGATAAGTTTCATTAATATATATTTTTATTATCAGTGAATACATATATTTAAATACAAATATAACGTTTAATTTAATGTATATTTATATTTTCTTATCACTTTTAGCATTTACACATTTCTGAAAACACAATTTGTATTAGTAAGAATAATTTCATAATATTAAACTAAGGTTTCTTGCTTTGTTTTCTAATTTTTTTATAAAGTACAAGACACCCTTTGAAAAATTTTTATCGAAAAAGTGAAATTAATATTAAACACTGTTGTAAGAACAATTAAAATTTAAAAATGTCCATTGGACGGAGAGCTAGTTTACAATGTAATTTGTTTAGAGAATGTAATGTTGTAGATAATAATGAATCTTACGGTGATTATAAATCTTTTTGTTATTTAAAAAAATTTGTTAATGATCAAAATAATATTGAACAACGCCACAATTCATTTTCTAATTTGAGACACAATCAACTAGCATTAGGTTGTAGATCTATCATTCCTAGGCAATCTAATATGAATGGAGTAACTGGCTATACTCCTGCGTCAAGTTCTAATTCATCTCCTAATCATCATAGGAGTTCCCAACCATCTATTTGTTACTATAGTCGTTCGGATCTATTTGATGGTAGTGTTAGTAATAGAGAAACTTCTTATCCTCATTCAATTGTTGAGAGAAGTAAAATTATTGATCAATTTGGGAGTCCTAGATTAGGTTCCAATGGTCAAAGAAAGATTCCACAACATGTATTACATCATACACCATCACAGCCAATACTTAAATTATCCCATAATACACAACAAATATGTAATCCTTATACTCCAACTACCACACCTTATGATTCACCAATAGCAGGAAGGAAATTACCAATGAAACCAATAGGTCAACAAAGATTACTACATAGAGCACCTAAATCTGATTTAAACTTTCGTTTTCAGAGACATCTTGAGGAGATTGAAAGAAGAAGCTTAGAAAAAAATCCTGAAGGTAAGATATTAATATTTTTAGTTCAAATTTTATTACTTTATTTTTAGAAATTGATCCAGTGTACTTAGCATTAAAACAAGCACATAAAACATATGGTCGACGATCATCATCATCACATAACTGTGATTCAATATCGCCCTCGCCAAGAAACTTATCGCAAACATCACTTCAAGATAGCGGATATATTGAAGCAGTATTAGAGAATCGTTCTCGTTTATTAGGTTCAACACCTTTACTTAACCAACAAAGTAAGTCTCCAAGTATCAAATTAAATAAGTTATTTTACTATTTATAAAATCATGTTTTCTTATTAGTCGTTTACATATTATATATCCTTTTTATTAAGACTTAATTTAAAATATAATTACATCTCGTTAGTCTCTTATTTACCCATTTGGTTTAACTATTTTTTTATTATTCATAGTCTTTTAAAAACTTTTTAATACGCATATAGATTAATGGTCTTAATAAATATGCATATAAATTTATTTTCACACAAAATTTATCACTTCCATAGACTATTTTTATTGTATTTAGAAGGAATCATAGTATAAATTATTAACTTTCTACGATGCACCCTTTTTTTAGTAAATTATTATTTGACATAAGATAATAAAAGGAAAAATTTTTGTTTTGAGATATTATATGATTATGAAATTATAGTATTAATTATTCATATATATAATAAGTAGTTGTATAATATTTGAACATTTATGGAATTAAAGACGAATATCAAAAGTTTAATATTCTCTAGTGGTACTACGTTTATTTATAGAATATAGAAGAATGTCGTACTTTTGTTACTATTACTAAATTAATACTTTGAAAATACCTTAAGTAACAATAATTATTATTGTTTTTTAGAAAGTTATTAATAGAAAAAAATAGTAATAGTAATGAGTTGAAATTAGTATTAATTCAAATGAAATGAAAACCGAAACAATAATTTGGATAACAAAAGTCAACTATTCGACTGTAATATTAAAGAAGTAGATGGTATGAATTACAATAGGTATTCTAATTTTTAACTCTTAAAATTCATCATCATTTCAACACTCTTTAATTATAATTTTATCAATATCACATGCTAGAAGATTTTTTCTAATAAAAAAGTTAGTTTTCCCTTATATAACTTAGTTTAAAAAATTTAATATAATTTCACAATTTTTTTATTTAACCATATTAATTATTTTTCTCTAATTTATTACAATAACTACTAAAGAAAACCTTTAAACACTTTGAAATACCTATTTTATATTGTCATATTAATACAGTATACACTTATATATTATGTTTTTTTTAATAATATTAAAATATGACTTAAGTTTTTTTTTCGTTTCCTTTACAAATAACATACATTTAAATAATATATATATTTAACATATATAATGTGTTAAATAAAATTCACCTGTAAAATATAATTAAAGCTGCATTAATAAATTAATTTCTTTGAATATTTTTAATTTAAAAAGTAAGGAAGTGGAAAGTTTTATATATTTTGTTAAACACATTCTATTTCATAAAGAATGTTAACAAAATATTTACTATAGATATATTTATTTTGAGAAGCTTTATATGTATATTTGATTAAAAATATATAATTTTTTAAATTTTATATTATAATAAATGATAATTTAGGAAATATTATTTATTTCACTAATCATAATACTTCTATTTTATTAGCAAAAATTTTTACGTACAGAATGTAGTCATTTGATATACATTATTTTTTGATGTGCTCCAAATTTTTTTAAACGACACAACTGTTTAATTCTTTTTTCTCTATTTACCTTATCAAACTTTTTTAATTTTAAATAAATAAAATATCATTTTTGTATGTTGATAAGCTTTTTTATGAAAAAAATTTGTTAATTATTAAATTGTCATATAATTAGCATTATCTTCCAATTTATACTACCATCTTAATGTCATAAATTTTTTTGTCCAATTACAATATTTAAATTCTTTAGTGATTTCGAGGTTTGTGAATGATGTATATCATTAAGGATATTGCTTATATTCATTTTTGTGTAGCTAATATTTATATATATTATATAGTGTATATATATAAAAATTTCTATTTTTAATGTTTGACTAAAATAGATATATATAATTTTAACTAAAACTCATTTATGTTTTTCTGTTTTTGTTTTTAAGAAGGCCTACTTAATTGAATATACTTCATTTTAATGATGCGTACTTTTTAGATATTTCACCACATAACTGTCAAAATTCGAATTACGGACAGGCAATACCAAATATTCTACAACAGACATCTGATGTTTATTCTCCTATTTTAAATACTACAAGCTATCAAGTTCAGCAATTTACAACTCCTAGAAAAAGACCACCAAAACTTGAGAAACAAATGAAATCATTATCATTGGACTGTGCCGATATGCCACCAGTTATGACTTCAACAGTAAGATCTCCATATAGGAACAATAATAATACTAGTAATCCTAATACATCTATACCAATGCAACAGCAAAAGCAACAACAACAAGTTTCAAGGAATGTAAGAGTTATTGGAAAACATAATGAGGTAGGTAATGAACTGGATAAGGGTTCATCAGTGAATAGTTTAACTGCTTCACCACGTAAGCTGCCACCACAAAATTTACCATTATCTCAACTTATGCATGTTGTTATCCATGAATATAGATCTCCAAAAGCTACCTTTTCATTGATGATTGGACAAAGAATGAGAATTGTAGATAATGGTGATCCTGATTGGCTTCATGGATTTATAATTGGTGACTTAACAGAGTCACTCTTAACATTTCCAAGTACTTGTGTGTCACCAATTTATGGGAATGAACAACCAATGCGTGTTACACAAAACATTATGATACCAGATACCAAACTTCGTTTATATCGTGATCAAGTTGTTTTTGCTCAAGCAGATACAATAAGAACGGACAATAAAGTTCTTGTGAGAACTGAGAGAGATAAGTTTGCTCATTGTCCATTGTCAAACTTGCAAATTTTGTAAGAGATGGAAATATTATTATTTTACTTATATTATACATACCAACAACTCGTTATTTGAAAAGAAAAAATTAAAGAAAAAAAAATTTTCATTATCTAAATATCATATTTTATTAAATGAAAACTTTTAGTTAAAAAATTTTATCATGAACCCGAAAGATATCAAATATATATTTTTAATTATATAACGCAAAGCCATTGAAGTACCAGAAATGACAATTTTTTCATTTTTTTTTGTAGAAATGAGCTTAAGAAACTAGAGAAAGTATTGATGCAACAATCCTTACATCATCGAATTTCCTTTTTATAGAATATGGATATTTTTATAAAAGATAAGAAGAGATATCTTGGATAGTTAAAAGACTATATTATAAATTAATAATCATAAAACTTTATAACATTGAAGTTTTTGATTTAAAAAATATTATTATCTTTTTTATCTTGTTTTGTTAAATAAAAAAATTGTATTTAATTTGCAGTTTATATTTCAAGGGTATTTAAATTTTTTATAGCATTATATGTTTCAGATGTTTTTAGCTTGATTCCTATTAACAATATATGTTAATTTTATTTCATGAATTTTTTTTACTTTTTTTTCCTTAGTAGTTACATAGTATTTCGAAATAATTGAAGAGATATTTTTAAAAAATATTAAACATATAGATAAATGTATAAGGGCATATAATTGGTATAATTTTAGATGAACTTTTCATTAAACATATAATGTTATGTCTGTATGTATATCAATTTTTTGTTCTTGTGCTAGAAAATTTTGGAATAATTTAACTAATTGTCATCAATATACATATGTAATGAAAACTTGTGGATTTTCTTTTTTAACTCTAATAAGTTTAATTATAAGGTATAACTTTTTAGTTAATTAAAAATTTTTGTTTGTATATTAAATGTACTAAAAAAAGTAATAAAAGCTGCTATATAACAAGTAAAATATTAATAGGAAAAGTATAATAAATAAAGATTTTCCTCTTTTATTAAATTTTATTTTTTAATGTATGTAATATTTATTTTGTCTTCATCACTAGTTATACTAAAAAGGAAGATATTTTTTAATATAACATACATTGTAGTAGATTAGTTGTGTTTTATTACATTTTTATTTTTTGACAAATTATGTATATTTTTTAGTTACTAAAGGAACAATTTATAGTGTCCTATTTTCGTTGTTAGTTTATTTGAGAAAAAAAAAGAAAAAATGGAAGATATTACTTCAACCGATATTGATGAATATGGAGCTCCAATAAGTAGATTTGAGAAAAGAGTTCGTTTTACAAATCGTCAATCCCCTGAAGGAATTATAAAAAAATTTAATTCACCCTACAAACCAATTAAAAAGAAAGTGTTATATAATGATTTACCGAAGTTTAAAATAGTTTCATACTGTGCCACTCATGATGCTGGGCCCTACAATTCTGATCTAATAATACCTAAAGGTTTATCAATTAAAGCTTACGATCAAGGTGATCCAAATTGATACTGAGGGATGTTTTATGATGGTAGAAGTGTTACAAAAACATACTTACCAAAATCAAGCATAAGCACAGTTTATAAAAAATGAAACAATAATGTCAGTTCGAAAAAATATTTGTTTGAGTAAAGAAAGTATGGCTTTATATTGTGGCCAGATTATCTTTGTCCAAAATAATTCTCTTTCAATTGATAAAAAATTGACCATAAGAACGGAGACTAATAAACTTGTTAATTGCCATCTATCATTTATCATTCCTCGAATTTCCGCAAAAAAAGTAGTCGTTATGTTTAATTATTCCACAATTCATAATACTTCGTATATAATTTATTTTAACATTTATATGATCTTGAATTCAATTACATAATTATTGAATAATAATAATAAAGTTTGTTTGTTTAAAAAGTTTTATTTTGATAGTAAATAATATTATTTCGCGAAGAATAACTGTTAAAAAATTAGAGAAAAAAAGTCAAATAATCATAAAAAGGACTACAAAAAAAGTTTTATTTTAAAAGAATAAAAAAACATTTTGCATTGGAAAATAAGGTTTGAAAAATATGTTTTCTATTCATGTTGCGTATATATTTTTATTTTATTTCTTTCTTTGTCATCAGAAAACTGAATTCCGGGAGTATAATTAATTGACGATAAGTATCGATTTGGATTACATAAAGGATTTGGATTGATACTGTAAAAAAATGTTATTAGAAGGGGTAGTAATATAATAAGAAAAAAACATACTCAGATGTTACTTTCATAAAATTATCAACTATAATTGTTATTGGTAATGCCAAAACAAGAACACCACTAATTATAGCTCCACTAGCTATTAATTTCCCTGCAGTTGTCACAGGTATAACATCACCATATCCAACAGTTGTAAGTGAAACAATAGACCTAAAAAAATAGAATATATATTTATTTTTCTTATCTTTAATGTTTATGATATCATTTAACCTACCACCAGAATGCTGCCGGGATAGATGTAAACGGTGTATTTATTTCATCCTTCTCAACAAAATAAACTAATGTACTAAAGAAAATTACTGCAGTTGATAAGACCATACCCATCATTCCGAGTTGTCTTGCACTTGACTTTAAGGTAAGAGCAAATGTTCTCATACCAGATGAGTATCTTCCTAATTTTAAGATTCTAACTACACGTAGGACACGCATAATTCTGACAACTAAAAATGCTCCCTTAATATCGGTAAAATTAGAAACATCAAATCCACATATCAAAAGACAAAGCTCTAAATAAAACGGAAATATTGAGATGAAATCAACAAAATTTAGGAGACTTGACATAAAACGTATCCTATTATCAGCAACAATAAGGCGCAATAAAAATTCAAATGTAAACCAAATGATACAAATATGTTCAGTTATTATAAAAAATGGATGTGGCTCCCAATAAACATTTGTATATTTATTGATATCCTCATGTAATATTTGTATTTCACTCTTATTTCTCAAAATCATAGGTACCTAAAAAGAATAAAATATAAAGAAAAAAATAGTTTTATTGAACATACTTGTAATTCTCTAACAGATCCAAGTATTAAAGATAGAACGGATGCTATAACAAAAAGAATACTTATAAAAATGAATGCTGTTGAGATGCATGAACCATCGCCTTCACAAAAATCTTGTATTTTTTTCCTTAATGAAAGGTTATTTTTAATTCCCTTCCCATCACCTTCCTTCTCATCTTCACATCTTGTTCTCTCATTAAAATGGTACGTATTATTAATTTTTAGTGTATTAAAACAACATGCATCAATTTTGTTACTTGGAATCTCCCAATAATCTAACTCTGAGATAAATTCTTCCTCACATAAATCTAACGGTTTATGTAGGGTACCTTGTACATAATATTTATATATAATATCAAATAATTTTGCGGATCTCTCAAAGTAATATTCTTTGGTAGTGAAAATATAACCATCACAATATTTGAGACGTTCTTCGTGATTGTAGGATGCAAAAATACCTAGACGGCCTTTAGGTTTTTTTGATAAGAGCGTTGTTAATCGGCATCTAAATGATATGCCACCAACATTAAAATTTATAATTTTTGGAGGTTCCTTCATCATTATTAGTAGAAGTTATCATCTTCTAATGAATATAGGGGAGCGGTAGGAAAAATAGAAGTTTATAGTAACTATAAACAAAGGGATGATAAGAAAAAAGTTTTGTGTGTTATTAAATTTCGGTTAATTCCTAAGACAAAAAAATTGTAGTATATAGTATAGTATGATAGCGTATGTAATGTGAGGCAAGTAACTTAGAATCTTGAAGTTTGAATATTTTGTTCTTACTAGTGATAAAAATTATAAAAAAAAGATGTGTTATAAACTGAGAATTTTATATGTGTCTAAGAGATATCTCTTTAAAGTGTATGAGAGAAGAGACAGGAAGAAATTATTATTATTGAGGTGAAACACTTGAAGGCATCTCAAAAATTCTATCAACAAAATTAAAGATGAATAGTAATGAAATTGTATGAGTGATAAAAATTTAATTAAATAACTTCTTTATGGATAAGTTTAATATGAATTTTTATAGATTTTATTTAATAGATTGTCCTTAAATTTTAGTAATATAATTTTAGAACAATAAATTTATCAACTGATGTTATTAAATTTGCTTTTTTTTGAAAAAAATCTTTTGTTAAAAGGGAAAGAATTAAGAGGCAAAAAATAGAATTAAATAATGGGGAAAATGAGTAATGACAATATAATAGTTTTTTTTAATCCAAACCAATATTTTATTTATAAAAATAGAGTCAATTGCCAAAAAAATTAGGAAAATAAAATAATTGTACTATAAGAATGTAAAATAATAAGACAAAATGGTAGAAACAATTTCTTTAATGGTGCTTTTTTTTTCTCATCTATTTGTGCATAATAAATTAATAAAAAGAAAAATTAAAAATTTGATTTTTAAATGTGTTTTAAGTTTTTCATATATTAATAAAAGGGAATTTTTTGCTTGTATAATATATCACGCTACCTTATTTTATTAATTGATGATATTTATGTTGTATATAGATATGTATAGTGTTAATTAAATATAAATAAATCTTTATATAAACCATACGAGAGGAAATACATTAAAAAGAAATTTGTTTGTTTAATTGTTAAGAAAATATTCATTAAATTCCGAAATAATTATTTTTATATATAAGAAACGGAAAAAAAGTTAATCTCATGGTAAGATATGTTCTTATTGTAAAGTTAGAATAATTTCCTTCCTTATTTTGTTCATGAAAATGTGATAGTATGATAAAAGAAAATATACAAAAAACAAATATTTTTTTGTAACTACATATAAAAATATATTATAGAGCAAATTGATGAAGAAGAATACATTTATGTAATATTTATTTATATATAACTTATAGAATGAATTTTTTTGCAATAAAACATATATTAATATAGATATGAAGATTTTTAAAAAAAATGCGATAACATAGTTTAAATTAATTAAAATATTTTTGAAGGAAAGGAAGGAATCATAATATACTTTTGAGGTTTTGAATAATTTATTGATAAATTGAAGCCCTATTTTCATAATAATATTATGATAATGGAGAATTGTAGAAATTTAAAGGTGTAAAAAAATTAAATTTAGAATGTTTCTTTTCTATATTTTATTATAAAATATTTTATAAAAACAAATTGGATATATAATTTATCCTATATAAATTAGTTTAATTAAGAATCAAAATAAGAGAGTAAAAATTATTTTTGAAATAATAAAAATTTGAAAAAAATAAAAATGTTAAAATTTTCATATAGCTAATTATATTTATATAAATATTTTATAAAAAGGTTAATCACAGTTTTTGGACATGAAAGAAAACCAAAGATTCTGTTATTTCATTAGAAATAAATCTCGCAAAAACCATATTTTGACAACTTTCTTTAATATCTTTATTAGAGATATCATCTCTCTGTTGAGAAAAGTCCATCTTTTGCTTTTTTTAATGTTAATTACATTTTTCGGAATAAAAACTATTTTCGAAGGAGTATAGGAGGAATATCATTATACATCATAAGCACATATATAAGACTGACAGTTTCTAAAGTCGAGATATAATATGTATAAATGTTGAAAAAATAAAATAAAATTTTTAATAGTATCACTAATAAAAAATGTTCTTATTTAATGTTAATGTACGAATATGCTTATGAAGAAAAATATCAATTCCAGGTAATGACCATGGATGTTTTTTTAATGAAAATAAATCATTAAATTATTTATAGTTAAACGTTACGTTAAATGGAAAAATTAACTTTATGTTTGTGTGAAAAACACTATTGTATGTAAATTTGAAATTTTCGAGGAGGTTTAGATGATTTTTTCTGATAGGTAAAAAAAGTGGCAAAAATAATTAAATTTTTTCTTTCCTAGTTTAAATTAATTCTTCTTATTTTTAATTTATTATCCTTAACAACAAAAATTTTTAAAATTTTCCAGGTAAAGCAAGTATTAATATGAATATACCTAGAGACGTAAAAAAAATGGTTTTTATTCATATTATTATTGCCGATTATTTATGTTTTAAAAACAAAAGTTGTCATCTTTACTATAAATGTAATTTGTTTATAAATGTGGTTTATTTAAAATTTTGACCTTCCCTTTTAATTTTTTTATCAAATAATACATATTTTTTTATTTTTTTTATTAAAACGCTTATGTCATAATTTCATCATTAATGTAGGTACTAATAAAACTTCATATAATTTTCTTTCATACATAATAAATTATAATTATTAAAGCTATAATTGATAAATTGTAGAACCTTGACTTAACAACTTTAATACAGATATATATATTTTAACAATTTAATAATTTTGGTTACCACACACTTGAAATATTCATTTAATTAACTTACGTATTAAAGAAAGTATTGAAACATAACTTTCACACTTCCTCATTTTTTCTCACAATGGAGATTATTAGAAATTGTGGTTGGTATTCTTTAAATAACCAATTTCATATTATATTTATTATAAACCTAGTTACTAGTATTTCATCACTAGTAATATCATTAATATTCTTTTGTGCTTACTGTTCAAGAACATCAAGTAGAAATGCTTCTCTTATCTTGAAAATAATTCTTGACTGTGACATAGCTACTACTTTAGGAACAATTGCTAGAAGTATGTTTATTTTTGTGTTAGTTTTTTATTACTTAATAATAAAAACATTGTTTTACTAACATAAATATGAAATTCCTATTTTAATTTTTCTTTACTTTAGGCATTCATGGTTTAGTGCACGGTGATTTCAATGTAAATGAATCATTTATGACTAACATTTATTCGTGCGTCTTTAATTATCACATTATTTGGACTACAATATTTTATCAACTTCCAACGTTGCTAGTTTTTGTTTTAGCACTCGATAGATACCTTGCCATTAACTTTTCATTATGGTTTAAAGTTGTCACTATAGCCAAAGGTCCATTAATTGGATATTGCTTTTTAACAGTTGTCCTTACAATCATCGTTGGATTCATGAATGTAATATATATGTCACCTTTAGAAAAAGTTCATTACACATGTCCAATATTTGATGGATTTGGTTATCAATATGGGAATGGAATTAAATTATTTATGATATTATATCTTTGTTTTTCACTCATACTAAATGCTACTGCACTAAGGCAGGTAATATCAAAAGGTGGAACAAGAAAATTTGGTGGATTTCTTAATAGACAAAAGTTTGAATCAAGAATGACAAAAAGAAGTTTTTACATAACTTTTTATTTCACCGTTGCAACAGTTATTCCATTAATATTATCACTTATTTCTGAATCACAACCAAATTCGTGGACACCAATAAAAGAAATAATTTTATCATTAATATTTATAAGACCAATAATAAATTGTATCGCAATATGGAGGATATTTCCACAACATGTAAAATTTAGTTTTTGTAAAAAAGAAAAATCTCAAAATGCTATTCAACAAGTACAATTAGATGCAAATTATACTAACAATAATCCGTTTTCACACTAAAAATAGAAAAGAGAAGTTACCGTAGCAACATATTACAATGAAGACAATTCTTTATGTATTATTTATTTTTTTATTATTTGATACTTAAATATGTAAAAATTATTAACTACTATTTATATTTAATAAGAAAATATATATAAAAATAGTAAATGAATAAGATTTTGTCATATGTACAACCTTTTTGAGGAAATATATTAAAGTAATTCTATGTAAATTTATATTTTAAAATAACATATAAATATTGTTAAAGTGAAAAAAAAAATTCTAAAGGCAAATTTTAAAAAATTATAGAAAAAATATGGGGAGCTAGTAAAATAATAATTTGCATTCCTTACTATAAAATAATACTTTTACCAAAAAATGGATGTAGTAAAATAAAATTTAAATAAAAAAGAATATTTTTAAAAATGGTATTTTAAATATTTTTTCTATATAAAAATATGTTACTACAATCATATAATCGGAGACTTGGTATAACTAATGAAATAGATTATTTGGAGCATCATGAGATAGAATTAAGAATTCTTGGATGGTTATTATTATTTTTTTGGCTTATAACTATTTTTTATATTACTAGAGATTTCTGGTGTTTATATGAAGATGGCGTAAGAGAGGATGAGGAGGATGATAAAGAAGTATGTATTTCAGGATAAATGGAAGTATAAATTTACTATATATTTTTTAATTTATATTTTAGAAGCTATAATTAATGGAATTTTGTATTAAAATGTTGTGATAAAAATATATCAAATTTTCAATATATATTGAATGGTAAATTTAGTAACATACGCTTTTACAAAGTATTAATGTTAATTATGTAGTTTGTAGTAATCTAAAAACTTAAGAAATAATAATGGTAGTGTAGTGGTATTGGGTAGAATAGTATATGAAATGTTATCATGTGAAAACTAATTATAATAATAAAACATCTTCTCTACACACAGCATTTGATTGATCAACTCTCCTTATCTAATATAGTATATTTGTTTTTCTATAATATAAATAGTTATAAGTTTTATATCTTAATCATAAAGTTTTTAAATGTTTACAATTAATTTTTATACTTGTTTTATAGATAGAATGGTTTCACTAAGATTTGACGGAAAAGTTGTTCTTATTACTGGAGCTGGTGGTGGTCTTGGAAGAACTTATGCTCTTGAATTTGCTAAAAGAGGTGCAAAAGTAGTCGTAAATGATCTTGGAGGATCAGCACATGGAACAGATTCAAGTACCTCAATGGCTGATAAAGTAGTCAATGAAATTAAAGCATTTGGAGGTATTGCTGTTGCTAATTATGATAGCGTTGAATTTGGAGAAAAACTTGTCAAAACTGCAATTGATAATTTTGGAAGAATTGGTAATATATTTATAAATAAAAAATTATATATTTATATTTAGATATTGTTATTAATAATGCTGGAATTTTAAGAGATAAATCATTCCAAAAAATTGGAGATTTAGATTGGGATTTAATACAAAAAGTTCATTTAAAAGGTGCATTTTCTGTATCAAAAGCAGCTTGGCCATATATGAAAGAACAAAAGTATGGGAGAATTATTGTTACTTCATCTAATTCTGGTGTTTACGGAAACTTTGGACAAGCAAATTATTCAGCTGCCAAAATGGGTCTTGTTGGTCTTTCCAATACTCTTGCTATTGAGGGTGCCAAATATAATATTAAGGTTAATTCTTTAATTCCAACCGCTGGCTCAAGATTAACAATAACAGCTATGCCAGAAGATATGGTTGAGGCATTGAAGCCGGAATTTGTTACACCACTTGTTGTTTATATGTGTCACGAAAGTTTCCCTCATACAGGAGGTATTTTTGAAGCTGGTGCTGGGTGGTATGGACAAGTACAATTTTATAGATCAATTGGAAAAGTTATATCTAATGCTACGGCTGAACAAGGTAATATATTTGTTTTTATATATTTTTAAAATTGTTTACATTTTAAGTCGCTGAAAATTGGGGAAAAATTAGTTGCATGAAGGATGCAAAACATTTTGAAAATGGAAGAGGTAATAATAATGTTATAAAGATAATTATAATTGATTTGATGTCTTATCAAATGAACAAAAATTAATAGTTTTGTTGTGTAATAATCATACACTATACTAATAATTCTTTTTCTCTATTATAGATATATTAACTGATTTATTAGGAGCACTTTGTGAAAAAGAACAATCAGTATGTCTATTTAGTACTTAGATAATGTTACTTGTAATAAATTTTAATTTTAGAAAACAACACCTAAAAACAGTGGAAATATGGATAAAATTGCAAGTGGAATAGTATTTAAAGAGATTGCCGAAGGTTTAAAAGATAAACCAGATTTAGTTAAGAATGTCAAGGCAATAATTGCTTATAATATAATAGATCATGGAAAATCTGTAGCTAAGATTGTTCTTGATTTTAAAAATCCACCATATGCTATTTATGAAGGAGATGTAAAAGATGGAAAAGCTAATGCTACAGTGACAGTTGAAGATAAAGACTTTTTAGATATTGCTACTGGAAAATTAAATCCACAAAAAGCATTCATGTCGGGAAAACTTAAAGTTAAAGGAAATGTTATGCTCCTCCAAAAATTACAAGGTATTTTGGAAAAGAATAAGCCAAAATCTAAATTGTAAAGAGAAAAAGGATACATATTTAAATATTATAATTTAAACATTATCCTATTGATATTTTCTTCAAATAAAAGTTTTTGAAAATTATGATTTTTATTAATTATAACTAAATTTTTTTTATAGTAATGAATGTTATCAGGAATAAAATAAATGTTGATGCATTTGTAATTTTTTTGTTAACTTTATTAAAGATTTTAAAAATAAAAATGTTTTATATATATCTTCATTGTGTACACATTACCTATTATAAGTATGTTGTAATGCTTTTTACAATGTTTAAAAAATCACTAATAAATAGAAACTTATTTATTTTCAAACAAACAATTATTTGTAAAAATTTAATAAAATAGTCTTGAAAAAAGATTGAATGAAAGAAAAGATTCTAAAATACTTCTTAAAGGTGAAAGAATCTTTAGGTACAAAAATATACCTAATATTAAAATTTTTAAGTGCTAAAAAGGTTAAATCTTACATTATCGTTCAAAAGCTACAAGAAGTGTTTAAAAAAAGTTCATAGAGCATCTAAATTCGTATGAATAATCTCATAAAATTTTTTCCATTGTATAGTTTATAAAGTTTAACATCAGAATCCACCAATAATTTCATAGATGGATGTAGTGTTATAACCTTGGGAAATACTTCAAAATTATTCAGACTTTACTTATTTTTAATATTTAATAAGTGAAGGTTTTTATATCTATTGAAATAATTATCATAATTTCATGAATAAAATAGAATTCAAAAGAAATTAGTAGATAAAACTTTAAGAAATAACTAGAATAATTCAAAAATTTAACTACTTTTCGCATAAAATTTGTTGCAAATAATAGGAATTGTATAATATAAAAACTTTGTATTGTATAAGGAAAATAAAGATTTTAAGCAAATTAAGTGATTTTAGTTGGAGCGGGTACAAAATATAAACCGTTGGTTTATAAAACGTTAATGAGTTAATGTAAAAAAAAAACAAAAACAACTGGAGCACGATTTTTGAAGCTCCTATGATTGATTGCTGGAAAAGCCTTGGAAATTTTTCACGTCGTGCAAGTTTTTAAAGTCAACTTTTAGTATTTAGATATGTAAACAATAATCAAAATACACCTCAACAAACTACCATCTTACGCGACCAACTTCTACCACTGGTATAAGTAGATATAAGTTAAATAAGAGATATCGGTATGTCTACAGAAACATAATATTGTGAAAAATTACATTCTGAAGCTAAAATCTAAGTATTAATTATAAATATTCATTGTTTTAAGATTTCTAACATCTACTACAATTTCTTTGTATATTTTTTATATTTATATTGTTTATTCGTGTTGAATCTCAAAATTTATTATATCTCATATTGTCTACCAAATTTTTCATTTACTATAGTTAGTTTTAATCTTATCAAATCTTGGTAAACTAATTATTATCTTATTTTTACACTCGTTATGAGTTATTACGCTAAAGCTTCATCCTATACGTTTTATTGTTTTTAAACGTCTTGTACATGTAATAAATGAATGTAATTTCGAAGTTTCAAAAATCGTATCTACTTTATAGATAAGATAAGCACCTAGTAAGTAGAATTTTGGGCTTAATACCAATCGCTTTTTAGCATAGAGATTTTCCAGGACTCTTTGTTCTTTTAAAACCTCCTATAGACTACGTTTCGAGGGTGAAATCCTCCTTAGTACTACAGATAGCACTATTGAACAGGTTTTCACTAGTTGGGTGAGTCCATAGTTTCAGTAATAAGCTATTAAGCAGAACCTGCATTGGGACAGGATTATACAAGAGAAAGTTTTCCAAATTGTGCAGGAGCTGTCTATGAAGTCAATAAAAACATGTTAATTAGACAATAAGTGTCATAAAAGGGGTTAGTAGAGTAAAGAAGAACGAGAATAAACTGATTGATAGATCATGAGAATTGTACTTCAAATGAATGAAAATAAGGGATTAAATTAATAATACTTATATTGCCTATTTTAAATAATTTATAGTATTCTTTTAAATTGTAATTTTATTATTAGAGTATTATACACTAAAACAAAATTTTCTGTAGGTAAGACCTATAGAATCTTAATAGGGAAGAATTCCACAGGAATCGTTGTTTCATAAGGTGAAGAAGCCTATTTTTTGGCCACCAGACCTGTAGTTGAGTAGTATATCTTCACCGAGAGTAATTAATTTGAATGTAGAGAATGTCAATAGGATAAAGTTTTATTGGTAGACGTTGTTCTAAACGGCACAAAAGCCATTTTTGGAGCCTCATAGATCTATAGATTATTTAGTACAACCCTATAAAAGTAGATTTAAAAAAATGATATAGGGATTGACAAGAGGGTAGGATTTTACAAATAAACGTTGTTCCAAATAACGCAAAATTCACCCCTGAAGCCTACTGTCTTTAGACTATATTAATTTGTAGTGGATGTAGGTAAGAATCATGAACTGTAAGTAGGACAAAATCCTACAAAAACAACATAAATTCAAACATGCGCAAAGACTTATTTATGCCTAAACTCTAATTGATAACTTTGCGTATGGCTTTATAAACGTACATAAATAGAAAGTGTCAGCAAAGGACAATTTAACAAAACATGCTTCTTGATGATTCAAATTAAGTTTTTAAGCTAGTTAAACAAGATATTTAAAGCTTATCTTTCTTTAACAGATTTTCGGAGTTTAGTGATAAGATTCCAAATTATTTTAGTATGGTTATCATAATTAAAAAAAAACAAATTGTAAATAAATAATCATATTTTTGGAAAAAATATTGTTAATTGAAGTAATTAAACATAAAAATATATATAAATTGGTTTTTCGAAATCATCTTGATTAATTTTATAAGATTCTTTTCTATTATTTATGAGAACATTCTAGTAAAATTAGAAATTTTAAATAACATATTTTATGTAAATTTTCAAGATTTTATTATTGTCAAATTGTTTTAAAATAAAAATATAAAAAATCCTAATGTTTTACTCAAGCATAGATAATCATATATAATTCCATGAGAACATTCTTGAGATGCTTTAAATTCTAACCAAATTATTTATAATAGAACACCTTTCGAATAAGTATAACAAAGCTTAACAATTGTTTTAAAAATTCTAGAACTTTAAAAACTTAATGCACAGTAAATTTCCCTTCAAATAATAATAAATTAAATGTTAAAATATAAGGGTTTTATTTTATCAAAAAGTGAAGAGAGTAAAGGAAACATCAACTTATATGTATATTAAGAATCATCATAAATTCTTATTCCAACATTTCCTCTATTAGTAGCTACCTGAGAGATTGAATTTTAATGAGTTTTGTGAGAAAACCCGCTAACTGTTCTGAAGTAGGTTTATGTTGTAAATCAATAGATGAAAGTGATCTTTTAAGCCATCCAAATTTAACTTGAAAATGTCTAGCTTTAGAAGTACGTGCACCATCCTTTTCTAATGATTGAATGACTAGAAGATTGTCTACACAAACAATTGACTTAACATCATAATCAAAGAATTTTTTTATCCATAGAGCAAATTTACTTGCATCTACACAAATGTAGAATTCAGATTCAAAAGTGAAATGGTAATATTATCCTGTTTTTAAAAAAACCAATGTATTAAGTTTCTTTTATGAAATACCAGAATATCACTAATAGATTTTTCAGAAGTTGAGAAATTTGCATCAGAATAAATTTCAATAACTGATCTGTAATTATTCTTCTTAAACTCAACATAGTAATTTGGATGTTTGATTAAATATCCAATTACACCTGTTAACAATTTAAGATGAGCTAATTTAGGTGTTGCTTAATATGAAGAGAAAGAATTGATAACATAGTTAATATCCATCCTTGAGATTCTCTTTATGTATAGTAATCGGCCATATAGACTATGGAAATGATTTTGTTGAGATGGATTTAATGGTTTTGAATCAACGAAATCCAATATATTTTCATTAAATGATTTGTTTTGTGAAACAAGATTGAGGGAAGAGAATTTATTGATCAAACAGTGTATTTTTGAGTATTGATGTAATTTTAAAACATTTTCTCCACGAGATATTTAAAGTCCAACAAATTATGAATTTTCTAGGTTCCCCAAATCTTTAATAATAAAATTATTCATTAGATATTCCTTTATTTCTACCAAACGGTTTTGAGATGTTGATGTTAAAAGAGAATCATTAACATATAAAAGTAATCATGTAGTAGTATCTTTACCATCTATACTTTCCTTTAGAATATATAGAGAGGAGTCTAATTCAGGTTCAACAAAACCAAGTTTACTAATTTTCTCAGTAAACGTCAAATACCACTGACGAGCATCTGTTTTAGACCATATAAACTTTTTACTAATTGATGACAATATTTGCTATCATCAGTTTTATTTTTCTCTATCCATTCTATTCCTATAGGTAATTCCATGTATTCAGATGATGGTAAAGTTCCATTTAGAAATGCATCAACGACATCAGGTTGAATTACATTCAATTTTCATTTATTATATTAGATAGGATTAATTTTACTGTACTACAGGTAGCAATAGGAGCAAATGTAAAAGGATTTGAAATTTGTTAGTCACCGCATGTAGTAAGCCCACTTTTAAGAAGACCATTACTTTTAATTGTGAATACCCACTTAGATTTTATTATTTTACATTAGAAGGGACATTAGATTTAGGTATAATATTCTAAGTCTTATTTTCTAAAATGGTTTGGAGTTCATTTGTCATGGATAATTTCCAATCATGATTATCCATAGATTCGTCAGGAGAGTTAAGTATATTAAAAGAGGAGGTAAAAATAACATTTTCTACACTTTTTGAAGTAGAACGTAAACATTTACAAATTCCATCTCCCTCTATAGGTTTAGAATCTCTTATTTATGTAGATTTTTTCAGATCTTTAGAATTATTTGGAGGTAATTCTATATCTTTGAAGGAATTCTTAAAAAAGGTTGGACAAATCATCCATTTCAGAATGAAAAGAAATATCTTTGTTGGGATGTAGGCTTAATCTAGGAGTTTTCCAGTCACCATCTATATTGTCAGAAGAGTCATTTTCAGAAATATTTAAATCATGAATGGTTTGTCAATTATGATATTCTTATCTAATAGAAGTACAATGTCTTCTTTTTGGTTGGGAAGGTCAGGTAAATTGTCTGATTCAACATTTAATTTAGATTTATATAAAATATATGCATCTTTGAAATTTCTTGTTTTGTCAATAATGACGTCACAACATTTAATAACTTTTTGATTATGGAATAAATAGACCAAATAGGAATTTTTAGTTCGATCAAAACTTACAAGTGAATCAATATCAGATCTATATGTCAGGTTTCTGTTTGTTGGTTTTCTAATAAAGTAAGACTACCAAGAATTCGTAAATGTTGAACATTATTCTTAATACCCAAGGCTGAAAATAGAGTTGTTTGTATTATATCATTATGAACTCTATTTCTAATATGAGAACAAGCTTCAATGATAAAAGGCCAAAATTTTGTATCAATTATTTAGTCATATAAGATGACACCACACATATTTTTAAGAGTACGTATATAGCGTTCAACAGGATTTGCTTCTGGAGTATGAGCAATGGTAGTAATACGTACTATTCCCTTAGATCTTGTCCAATTGATAAAATTCTTAATACAGAATTTTAATCCATTATCAGTATTAAAAAATTTTACTTTAAAACCACTACTATTTTCTAGGTCATTTACAATAACACAAAGAGCATTAAATGTATCAGATTTGCTTTTAATAGCTTTTACTACAGTGACTTTTGTAGCAATATCTAGTACAATTAAATTTTAACGTATATTGTAGATAGATTTAGAACATTTTAGTTCACCCAAGTCTGCACAAATAGTATGAAGTGGTATTTTAGTTGCGTTAAAATTTAAAGATGAGTGATTCTACATATTTTAGTTGCTAAACAAGAAGAACAAGAAGAAGAAATATTTTTAAATGTTCTATGCAGAGCCTTTTTCATTGATTTTAGATTTGTATGACCAAATCTTTTATGAAACGAATCTGTATCATCACATTTGGTTAAATTTAAACACACATCTTGTTGAAGATTAATGGTTAACATGTTGTTGATTGTTAACACAGGTATATTGATATTTGAAGATTTTAAGAATAAATTACCATCTTTTTTATCTAAATTGAAGTTTTGAATTAATTTGCCAAGAGAAAGTAGATTCGTATGAAATTGAGGAACATATAATACATCATGCAATTCTTGTCCAAGAAGAGAGAGAGAGTACCAGCTTTATTTACCTGTACCTTGGAACCATCAGCTGTTTTCAAGATCTTGAGAGAAATGTTTTTGACATTCTTTAAAAATGTAGATTTGAGAATGCATGAACACTTGAGCCTGAATCCAGTATAACTATGTTGAAGTTGCTTTTATCAAGAATGGTATTACAGATCCATTCGTTGTCTACTATAGTGAATACACTAAAATATTCATCAGCATTATTTTCTTTTATATCTGAATCATAGTCATCGACATACTGAGTTCGGTGTTCAAAATTCTTAGAAAGACATTGATTAGCAAAATGTCTAAAATCTCTACAATTATAACATTTCTTAGTCCCAACATTTGATGATCTTTTTGAATAATCTTTTTTAACGTACATAGTTGATTCTTCAGTATTTTCATTGAGATATGGCATATGTAGAAGTCATTGTTGAATTTTAACTCAGTATCCATTTCTAGTGAAGATATAAAGGATTCATAAAATTGAGGTAAAGTAGCAAAGGTAATGCGTGCTACCTCTTTATCAGTGATAGGTTGATTCAATTTCTTTAACTGTAAAATTATTTTGTTCGTTTCAGTAATCAAATCTGTAACGTTCGTAAAATTTTGACAGTACAGCTTTCTTTTAAGACCAATAACTTGTGTTAATACTGGTTTGTTAAATCTCCCATCGATAGCATCCAAGAGATCATATATGTCATAGTAAAATGCGTAGTCCAACATGATATCCTCACACTACTTTTGATGACATGTTTGCAGACATAATTATGTATTTCAACTTTCAGATCTGTAGATTTTTCAAAAGGAACAAAAACAGCTTCCAAAAACTACAGCACATCAGTTTTCCATAGAAGCTAATCATCCTGACCAGTCAATTTTGTCGCAAAGAGATATTTTAAGATACTCTAGGTCTCCGATAGTTTTGGATATGATGACATTTTGCACCAGTAAACAAAATTAATAATGCTAGTATAAAATATTAATATAATAGGTAATTAACACTGAGATAAAAAGGATTTACACAGAAATAAAAAATTTACACAGATCTGTACACGAAGTAAATCTTCTTTTTCACTTAGATAGGTGCCACATAGTTAGTAATAAAAATATATCACGCATTAGTCTAATAATCTGTTAAAATATAAGAGGTTTTATTTATAAAAAAGTGAAGAGAGTAAAAGAAACATCAACTTATATATATATATATATATATGTATATATATTTAAAAGCATCATAAATCGTCATTCCAACATTAAATCCTTTTAAAATCTCTGACTTTAGGTATTTTTGAACACACAAATAACCTTTTTATTCCTTTTCTAAGTTCAGTACCAAAAATTTTATTTCTATATAAAATAACATCAAATAGTCTTTAAATACCTTGTAAAAATAAGAAAATATAAAATCTCCAACCGACGATAAGTCAAATGCCAGATAATTAAAAAATATGCATATATGATAAACCCATGTAATTTCATAATGCATAGCTAAAGATCTACAAAATAAAGAATGCTTCAACAAATAATAAAGTTATAAAAATAAAAATTGAATATACAATATATATAGATTCTTTATTGTTTTTATTACTAATCTCTTTGTATATCTTTAATTTTATAATTGTCATTAGAATGAAAATACAAGTTGCAATACAGATAACTCCAAATAAAATAATTGTATAAAAGATTCGATAATAAAGTATATTAATAGATGTAGAATATGGAAAAAAAAATAACCATATGAAGAATGATTTATATATGATAACTTAAAAAGAGAGTTTTCAATTCCAATTAATGTTGATAAAAAAATAGTATTATTTTTACTATATTTGACTTTGAAAAATATTTTTTATATGTTGTTGGGCATTTAATAACCATAAATCTGTTTATACTTATTAAAAATGTTATAAAAAGCGTAAAAGTAGTTTGTTGTGGGACTAAAACATGGAATAACTTTTCCATCCAACCATTTTTCAATAGAAACTTAATACAAAATCCCCAAGTAGGTAGATTAAAAAATATCAATTTAGTGGTAATACAAATAATATCATTAATCATTTTACATATGATTATTACATAAAATTGGCAGTCAAAATAAAAACCTTTTTTTAACTATTTTTATCATCAATATATTGATATTATCATAAAAAACTTGTTGGTATTCTATAGATATACTGAACTATTTCAAAAATTAATATTATATAATTCTTTTTTTAAGAATTTATTCAGCACGTACTTCTAGAAAAATCTTTTTTAGAATTTTGTACAAATCAATGATAAAAATTTTATGTTAATAATTACCTATTCGGTCGATTTAAAAAATATTATTATTCTAGAAAATATGTATTTTTATATAAAAACGTTCAATTGTTACTTTTTATTATAAATTATTTTGTTAAACAATTTATAATAAGTTTTTCACTATAAGTTCAGGGAAAAATAAATCAATAATTCAAATCTAACACAAATTTGTAACTTTCTTTAGAAACTATGCCTAAAAGAAAGTAATTTTAAGTATCAATTAATCTTGTTAGCAGTGGGTTAGTAAGTAGGAAATTGAAATAAAAAATTTTCTTCCAAAAATATTACGATATTGAGAATTAATTAATGTGTTGAAAACTTTTTTTCCTTTTATATCACATTTCTAATCAAGTACACAATTTTCCTTAATAGAAATTTAAGATTTCTAATGAATGAATAATATGTTTATTAGATTTTTAAAGAAAGCTATAGTTAATTTATTAAAATAATTTTTTTTTGATAATAACACTTAAAGAACATAGAAATTTTTTAGTTGTTTCCTTAAACTTTAGCATAAATTTCTGTACTTTATAAGTTAATATGCTTTATTTGAACCGTGCAATTATTTATTCCAATATATATCGTGTAAAAAAGTTTTTCCAAATTCATTTACTTAAAATTATAAATAATACAATAATTACTTGTTTTTTTGAGTCAGTAAGCAAATACTTAGTTTCAATAAGAAGTCTAACTTTACTCAATTAGCATAAATGGTTTTACCAGGAACCAAAAAAAGTTTCACGAAAAAATAACTTTGTATTTAGAAGAAAACTTGAGAAAATTTTTGTACATTATTCGATGGGAAATCAAAAGAAGAACTCTTATTAATGATAAATGATTTAATATTTAGTAAATGTCCGTTCTTAAAACCATAGTGTGTATGTAACAAATTCACAAATCATTGAGGCGACACAATGTTTGTACAAAATTTGCTTATTAAACTTGATTATGAATGTAATTTTGTTATGATTTAGCAAAACAAAATAGAAAAAAATAGAAAGTTTATTCCCTTTTCAATAAATTGAGTAATATAATACCATAGCTTTTTTAGATTTTTCTTTTTTACATACTATTTTTTATTATTGTATTAATACCAATAATGTATTAAAAGGAAATTATATTTAATGGATTGTATATCTATTAATATAATAAAATTTTAAAAATATTGCGTGAACTTTAAATGTTAAAAAAAGCAACTAAAATCAAATGTAGTGGAATGACTAAAAAATCTATAGACATTTATATGTTTTTTCATATGAAAAAGAATTTTAAATTCTTTAATAAGATAATATATATTAAGTTGTTAAGTAAAAAATACAAAGTTGGAGGACAACTGATTTTTTAGTAAACATTTTATTTTAAATAAACATTTAATATTTATTTTAAAAAAATTTGTTTTATTCTTTTAATTATTATATTTTTCTTTTTTAACGTAAACATGCACTTTATGTTGGAGAACCAATGATTAACAATGTAATTTGTGTTTATACATAAATATATGATCATATTTCATATTTGATAATTATAGTTAATGACGTCTCTTAAATTTTATTTTTATAAATTGATATTTTAGAAAATTTCCAAAAATTATTATAAATATGTAAATTTTATTTTTACATATTAATAAAAATTTTACCTTATGATGCATTTTTGTTTAAAAATTAACTTAAATATTTATGTTAAATAATCTTTCAACTATAGTTTAAAAGTACTAAAAAGATTTGACATCTTTAGTTACGTTAATGAAAAATATTTGTTTTGACATGCAAACAAAAAGTGTTAGTATTAATAATAATATATTTTTTGAACCGCATACTTTTATTTTAAATATTAATCGAGGTATCAAATTTAGTATTACGTGAACCTTTTTTATGATATAAAATAATTAAATATTTCTATTGATAATATATAACTTCTTCATTCTAAAAAATGAAGTATTAAATTTCATATTTTAACACTTGACATTGGTAAACTTTGTTGTTCTTTCAAAAAAAGATTTTCCATCATTGTTTCTCTCTATCGCTTGGTTAATGAGTAAAATTATTTTTACTTATTAAGAAATTTTGTACTTTTTTAAGCGTGTTGATAACGGAAAGATTAAATAGAATTTCAACAACTTTCTAATTATCATAATCATTTATTACTTGTAAATAAAATATATTATTTTTTTCTTATAAATTATAATAGTTCTAAAAATTACAACATTGATGCTCTAATAAACCCTTATTGACATGTTCGTTATCTTTTTTTCCTCTTCTCGATTTCGAAAAATTTATTTGCTAAAGTTTGAGTTTTCAATATTTTAAACTACAATATACTTATAAAAATTATATGTCATCTTGTTTGATTTAACTTTAACAATACCTAATACATTTATAATACATTAATCATTATGTAATCATTTTTTATCAAGAATAAACAAATATAATACATTTTTTAAGAAAAAATTTCTGAATAAAGAACTTCGTATAAAAAATTATAGTGATACCATTGATGATGATAAGTACTTACTCAATTAATTTAATAATAATGCAATGCTTCTTAGCTAACCACCATATTAAAATAAACAGATGCTTTATTTTGTTTATATAATATTAACTTTTCTCCTATGATATATATATTATAAGCTCCAAAATTTTTGTTTGAAAATACATTTATATAGGACCAGAAAAAAATAATAGGCAATATTTTGAGAATGAATAATTTTAAATAAATAAATTTTATGTGTAATGAATTTACAGGAAAGATCTCAATTTATCGTTCTAATTAACTGAATAAAGTTGATTTTGTATGAAAATTGTCCAAAATAACAAAAAATAAAAAATTTTTTCGAGTTTTAAGAAAATAATAATGGAATTTTTTAAAAAAAAAGTTATCTAAAACAAATTAAATTCTATTTTTCTTATTTTTCTATTATTTTAAATGATTTGAAAAAATGAAATAATGAAAAAGTTATATACGAAGACATATAAACTACTTAATTATTGGTACTTTCTTTTCAAAGCTTTGCTAATTATTTTAGATGTTATGGTAGAAAGGGGAGACATTTACAGATTTTGAAATTTATCAGTACACTAATTAGTTCCCATTGATAAAAAAATTCCTTTTTATCCAAACAAATTCTTTTTCTTATCATGATTATTCTAATTCAAAATAAGACAATAAGTGCACAATAATTTGAAACATAGTTTTAAAACCCAAAAATTCTTGTCTATGATTCTTTTTAGAATGTTATTCTTAAATTTTTTTTGTTTGTATTAAAAAAATGTGTTTCTATCTTTTTTTATTCCTAAAAACTTTGTGATAACAATTTTGTGTAAAAAATAGATTAACAAATGACATGTATAATAATATAGCAAATTTCTAATTTATAAATTTAATTAAATTACTCCCAAATGAGACTTTATAATATTTGTATAAATATTTTCCTCAAATCCATTTATTAAATTCCTATTTATCTTTTGTAAATAAATACGCATACCCTCAACTTATTCTCCCTTTTCGTACTCATCTTCTAGATTTTTTAAACAAATTTATTACTGTGTTCTCATGAAAACATATCTAATGTCATCATTTCTTATCAGTATTACATCCATTTCAAAGAAGATCTGCACTAAATTAATATGTTACTTGAACATTATATCTAATAAGATCGAAGTAATACAACTGTTAAATTGTATATGTATAAATAACGTTCAAATTTTTATTTTTATGTGTATGTAAACTTTGTATATTTGTTAACATTTTTTAGAATTATATTTATTAATATTATTTAATTAACAAAATTCTTTTTTATCCCCTCTTTAAAATGATTATTGAAATAAAATTTTTATTAATATTAGTTTTAAATGACAAACATTTTTCGCTTTTCAAAATAAAAATTCATTTCACGTTTAATATGATATTTTCTTTAACATTCTCCTATCATTTTTTTTTCCAAACTTCAAATGAAAAATTATATATATGTAAAGTTGTACTTTGTTTGTGAAAGAATTGTTAAAGTTTAATTTTAATATAGTTTAAAATAAAGTATTATTATAGTACTGATCTTCCTAAACATATAATCAGACAACTCTATATTTATTTTATATTATAAGGTAAAATTAAATTTGTTAAAATTTATATAAAATATTTAATCCGTAATATTTGACATTGAATTTTATAAACAATGACATTAAGACTGATAAAAAGATACCTAATAGAAACATAATATTATTAACATATCACTAAAAACAAATAAAGACCTTCTTCGATAATATTTTATAAAACAAATTTAATGCTCTTAGTACATTTCTTGACTTTTTTTTTAATATTCATAAAATATATGTTGTTTATCATTTTTAGAAATTATAATTAGTAGTACTTTTAAAATCATTTCTCTTTTATATATTTATATAATAACCGCTTTAGCATGGAAAAAGACGAATTCAACAATGATCGATTTTGATAAATATACTTTTTATATTTTTTTTTCTGCCTGTATCATTATTCATCCATAAAAAGTATTTTTTTCATATTGTAACAAAAAGATTTATGCTTGTTTAATTTTACATTAATTATAGTACTATTTACAACAAAAATTAAAAAGGATTCTAGTTTCATTTTACAAAGATATCTATAAATTTTTCTTTATCATAATTTTATTCAGGAACCATTTAACATAATTCATATAAACATATATTTCATATTTTCTTATAATTCATTTCATGAGATACACAAAAAAGAAACATTGTCCGGCAGTACATCATATCTTCATATATAAATTTAAGTTGTCAGTACTGTTTAAATACAATCTTTTTTTTCTCCAACAATTAACTTTTCCATAAGAATGCTTTTATTTTTGGCTAAGTAGGATAATCCATGATTATCATAATTACATATTTTTTTCTTCTTACATTTATAAAGACAAATAAGAATAGGTACAAAAACATGTATAGTAGTGTACGACAAATCCCCGACGTTCAACTCTCATATAAAACATATATTTATTTTAATTTGAATATAAATATTATTGCAAAAACAAAAGTGTAAATGACGAATTTCATTTTTTGTTTTGTTTTAAAGATTTATTTTTAAGCTACCGTCGTAATATGATTTAAATTGTTTGTTAATTTTATCAATCTTCTCGTATTATTTAAATTCATACAACTTATGTATTTTTATTTAAACTATTCTATTATTAAAACAACTATATTATTATAAATATTATTCATAACCAACCTCTCGTCTGATTTAGGCTTCCTTTATAAATGAAACTATAACAAAATGTTTCATTTTCTTAGAAGATATATCTTCCATCATGACTAACTTTTATA
The DNA here is from genome assembly GCA_963280985.1 of Strongyloides venezuelensis. Lineage (NCBI taxonomy): Eukaryota > Metazoa > Nematoda > Chromadorea > Rhabditida > Strongyloididae > Strongyloides > Strongyloides venezuelensis. The sequence goes on along the minus strand of CAUJLX010000001.1, from coordinate 4,482,013 downwards.
TTACTATTATATAATTTTTAGCCTAGATTGATTTTTTTATCCTGTTTCATTAATCAGTGATGACATTAAATAAGATATATGTCTACTATTTAATTAAATTACTTCATCTGTTGACTGTTAAAAATTGTCTATCCATTTAATAATATTCTTTTACTTATATAAACTGCAACATTCCTTCTTTCTTTGCTAGTTTTTTAAAAAAATCGTTTAAAATAACACTTATTTAAGAAAAAAGTACAAACACTTTAAAAAAATTTAATTCATACGTGTTTAATGTAACAAAAAGCCTATTTACATTCCACTTGATAACGCTAAATTTGTTTAAATATTATATGCACTTTTCAATCAATCTTAGTAATATTAGTACAAGAGTAAGGTAACAAATACATTTCTTTTATTAAAAATAATAATTTTATATTATTCATGGTTTTATAGTTAATTATATTTTATATCAATGATTTCTTAAAATTATATGTGACAGATTATTTAAAATGTAATCAAAAAATTGAAGGTGGACAAAAAATTCTTTTAATTCTTATTATTAGAGCATTACACAAACTAAATTTATTTCTGCTCAGACGTAGGAAAAATCTAATCGTCATCACTCTCTTTTTTCAAAATTCTTATTAGTTTTCTAAAAATTACCAATTATAAAAAATTTACCACGCACATATCATTTATCCCAACTAAATTAAATTTACAATCATCCTGAAAATTATAAATGTAGAAGTTACAGTTAAGACACTTTTATTTGTTTTAAATTAACAATTTTTTATGAACATTTTAGTTAAAAATTTTTATTTATTCTATTTAACAAGTTAATGATAGGGGAGAGAGTATTTTTTACTATATAAAATACAGGCTTTAAAATATTTGTGACGATTATTATGCACCCAAATAAAGATACAAATAGCTTTTCACTTTTGATAGTAAATATTCTTATCATGTTTGATCAAATGCAAAAAAAAGAATTAATTTTTAGGGTAAACTATTTCATTTTTCTGCTTTCAATTTGACATTTTGACGACGGTTAACAAAACGAATGTAGATAATAATCTATTTTATTGTTTTATTTTATTAAAATATTATTTAAAATGTTATTTATTATTGTACTTTAAAATCTTATTTTTATGATAGTAAAAATACTGAAATCACACTTTATACATTAATCATGCTTTTAGAAATAATCAATTGTTGATATAAAAATTTTGTGAAAACCATAATATATTTATTTATGTTTTTTTATTTTTAGGTACAAAAACCTTTTTATTTTTTGATAAGTAAACATAATAATTATTTTGAAATAATCATTTTATATATTTTCTTTCAATTTTCTTTTGATAATTACTTTTGATTGTAAAAAAAATTTTTATTTATTATATAGAAATACTATTAAAATATGCTTTTTGATAAAAAATAATAAAATTATATAGAATGATTGTCGACAATTTAAATATTACTTTTACCTGTGCCTTTGAGGTAAATATATTATTGAAAATTTTTACAATTCATCAACCAAAAAGCTAATGAAATATATTTAAGGTTTTAACAATTTTTATCAACTGCGTATATCTTTAACCTATTAAACATTTCCACTAACATTTGATTTATGCGGTTTAACTAATAATTTTTAGGAACAACCTTTTAAAATGCTTTTTAAGAAGATTTTTCTTTTGTTTTACATTTAGAACATTTATATCACTTTGCTACTATATATCTATTGAGATATATTATAAATTTTAACAAAATATGATTCTATTATAAAGTTTGTTTCATTTTGACAATTACAACCATTATTATTATTATTTGTCATGCTTTATAAAACTCGGTGACATTTACATTTACAAAATTATTACTAATTCAATCTTTACATATCATATTCTTTAGTATTGTTTAATTAACATTCCTATCATAGTTGACTCACTTTTTGGTAGTTTTAACCTCCAAAAATTTTCTAAGACATCAATTCATACATCTGAGTTAGTTTTATAAACCAAAAAATAATATATATATTTTATCATGACATAAAATAATAGATAGATATGGTAATTTTAGAAGATAGATGAATTATCAAATCCCTATATAATGTTTTAGAAATATTTTTTATTTTCTAGTAAAAAATCAATTTGTTGATTTTGTTGATTAAATTTAACTCGAAAATTCTTTGTAAAATAATATATATGTATATTTTCAACATCCAAAATAAAAAATTTTTCTATAAACTCTCTTACATTTTATAAAGATATAATATTTTAAGCTGATTATAATAAGATAAATAAAATTTTTACTATTTGGAACAAAAATTTTAAAGTACCTTTAGATAGTTTGTTATTATCGTTGTGGCTATAATTATTAGAATATTTGTAATACATCATTTAATTAAAATGTATCTCAGAAATAATAAAATAGATATGTAAATTAATATAAAACTATTTAACAGCTATTAGTTTTAGAATTTTTAAGATCAGGTACACATTAACATCCTAACAAATCCCTATTTTATTTACTACATTTATAATGTATTTACCACTTTTTATTATAAACTTCTATAAAATATACGAATTATAATAATATATCGTATCAAATTATTTTAAATATTATACTTTTTAAAGATTTATTAAATATTAGTCAACAAATACTACTTTTTAAAAAACAGATACATTTTTTATATATACAAAATAAAGTAGGTACGCTTTTTTTATTTACACTTCAAAATTAATTTCGATTTATGAAATATTAACAATTTTTAAAGTGACATTTTAATCATCTATAATTTACATTTATTCTTTCACATCTTCCTATATACTTCATCTCAAATTCAACGACTTCCTCTTCAAAATATGTATACAAACTAAAAGAAATTTTTTTACCACTAATTTTAATAAAAAATCCTTTTTTAATAATTTAATAATATTTTTAAACATATAAATTAATTTCAATTCTCTTTTGACTAACAAAGACATCTCTTGTTTACATTTCATATTATTTTTTTATTATCTTTTTATATATAATACACATTTATATATATGTAAATTTTGTATTCTTCCCTTTTTGATAATTTCTTTTTTCTAGTAACATAAATTAATTAATTTTACAAACATACCATAAAAAAGATATTTTAATTTTACAATTATAGGTTAATCATCATATAAATATATAATCTTAACGATAAAAAAGAGCTGAAACTTTTCAACAAAATTTTTATTCTACAAATATATAAAATAATTGTTTGTTGTAATCATTTAATGTTAGTAGGCAACATAAATATGTCCGTTCAACCTGCGGACTTGTTGTTTAACAATTTCAATCAACTTAGGAAAGTTCCAGAAATTGATACAAATGGTGGGACAATTTTAAGTATTGAGGAGGTTTGTTTATAGATAAAATTTCCGTTACTTTACAAGTACTTATTATAGAGAGAAGAAATTGATCCAACAGATAATTGTAAGGTTCAGGTTATTGTATACCATATACTATCAGCTGATGGTACTGAAGAAAGTACAACTACAACAAGAAGAAAACTAAAAGTAATTTTATTAGCATTCTTTCACTCATTATATTACATTATTTTTAGGTTAATTGTACACAAAGTTTACGAAGATTGGAATTTACCGATGGTAAGGAAGCTAAAGTTGAGGAGAAAACGGAATTGATTACTGGTGATTTATATGGTTTCCATGAACCAGTAATAAAAGATAACTCAAAGCATGTTAAATTTGAAGGCACTGATCCAAATTCACAATTTATTCTAAACGATATGTATCGCCAATCCGAAAGTGGTTTCATGAACCTATTAAATCAAGAAAAAAATACATTTTTAGAATTATTTCCTGATCTTTTCAGTGAAATGAGAACAAAACCAAAATTTTTTGAAATGCCATCAACTAAAGCTGAGACTATTGTCAATCCCGATGGTAGTACAACAACCAAATACCATTCATCAAAAAGTTATAGTTCACACTTCTCTAAACAAGAGACATTTATTAATGGTGTAAAGAAAGAATCAAAGAGTAAATTCAGAGCATTTTTAGAGTATAAAGGTCCTCAAGGAGGTTTTAAATTGACAATGAATGACAATGCAGATGGTGATATAAGTGAGGATGATGAAACGGAGAATGATGATAAAACATCCCGCCTTGCTTTAAGTGAAATAGCTGATAATCATTCTGGATTTGCTATTGAGGGTTCAAGATCTGTCCCAGCAATTTCTATAACATCCTCCAAAAGATATGATAAAGCATGGCATGCTGTTAAAGAACTTGTTGATTCTGAACAAAGATATGTTGAGAAATTACGCCTCCTTGAGGAAGTTTTTCGTAAACAAGTTGTTGAGGAAAAAGCACTTGATAAATCAACAATTTCTTACGTCTTTGCAAATATCTCATCACTTTACCAATTTCATAATTCTCATTTACTTCCTCAATTAATGGATCGCCTTAGAGAGTGGTCTTCTTGTAGAAAAATTTGTGATGTCGTCAAAAAACAAGCACCATTTCTAAAAATGTATTCAGAGTATACACATAATTATAAAAAAGCAACCTCAGTATTTGAGGAATCCCTTAAAAAGAAGAAAAATTTTACTCAAATTGTTAAAAAAATTGAAAAAATGAGTGAATGTGAAAATCTTCCACTTGTTTCTCATCTTATTTGTCCTGTTCAAAGAGTTATGAGATATCAATTACTTTTACAAGAATACAAAAAACATCTTGTAGAAGGTGATCCTGATTATAATGATTGTGAAATTGCTTTAAGCTTAGTACTGGAGGCAGCTTCACATGCCAATGAAATGATGAGAAAATTAGATAGGTATAAGAATGTTCTTGAGGTACAAGAACAATTAGGTAATACAATAACATTAGTATCACCTTCAAGGGAATTATTGAAAAAAATTAAATTATTAAAGATAAGTTCTAGTACCAATAAAGCTGAAGAACGTATACTATTTGTGTTTAATGATTTATTCTTACTATCTTCTGAAAGAAATATATTTGGGGTTGCTAAATTTAAGATGAGAGCTATCTTTGATGCATGTTACTCACAAATATATGAGGGTGATAACCTCGAAAGAGAGCACAGTTTTTATTTAAGAGGAACTGATGGTAATATTGAAAATCAACCACAAAGGCCAAGTAGGAGGGTTGAGTTGTCATGTGAGACATCCAAAGAAAAGAATGATCTTATGCAACTGTTGTGGAATGTTATAAATGATGCTAATGACCGTAAAAATTCATTTCATAAAAGTATATCATGTAATAGTAGTTTTACATCTGGAAAATTTGAAACTAAATGGTGTGCCAAATGTGAAAATGATATTCGTTGGCCATCGAAATCTATTAAATGTTCTGGTTGCAATTTAAAATATTGTAAAAGATGTTTTGGTAATCTTAGGAATGAAGATAAAAAGAATAGAATATGTAATACTTGCAATGTAAACATGGATGAAAATGGGCAAATTGCTTTGTCGAAATTACTAACACGACTTGATATGTTAGCTGTCCCAGCTAATGAAGGTGAAATTTTACATTCAAGTGATGTTATTCTTAAATGTAATGGACGTTCAATTCATCGTTATTTTGTCCTTCGCAAAGATTTTTGTCTCTACTCTTACTCCACAAATGAAGATACCGTTGCGTTGGCAATGTGTCCCGTATCAGGATGTGAAGTTTCACATATCAATGAAAGATACGGTTTTCAATTAAGGCACATTAATAGAAATTATGATATTATAGCTCAAGATGCTGCTTCTCAAGCTAAATGGATGGCTGTCCTAGACTTGGCCGCAAATGCCAGACACCCTAGTCAGGCAAGTGATGATGAAAATAGTAGTAGTGAAGAATCAAACAATAACAAAAAAAAAAGAGTTTCTAATCTTTTTTAACTATTATTTTTCTATATGCACATATATACATTTTTATTGTAATCATCTATTATAATAGAGAAAAATATTAAAAAAATAAATGTCTTATTTTTATACCCAAGAAATGATGTACATCATATGTATCTGCTATTTACTGTTCATCTCCTATAAATCTTAAAGTAACAACAAAGTACATAACGTAAAAAAGTATATTTTAAAATAAGATAAAATATTATTTAATTTTTTTTTCATTCTATTAAAATGTTTAAATTAAAGTGAATGTTATTTTATACGTTGATAATTATACATAATATTTTTTGAAATGACGCTATTTTAAATCCTTATGATATTTTAAAATAAACAAATAGTTTTAAAATTGACAAAATATATAAAAATATATCGATAAGATATTTTATGTTTTTACATTTTTAATTTTAAATCCATTAATTTAAATTAAGAGGTAACTGTTATTAATTAAAATGTATATTGGTGATATATAATTTACTATTTTTTAATCTACTATTGATGATATCTTCTACTTTTTAAATAAATACATTGAATTTAAATTATCAAAAGGTTTTATTTTTTAATATTTTTATCTATCGGACAATATGAATATTGTTAAACTATTTATATAAAATTTATTGAAATTATAATTTGTTATTAATATTTAATGGGTATACCAAATTGATGTCAGAATTTATCTCTCTTCCTTTCATACAAAAGTATTAAAAATAATATCATATTTACATGGTTACATCTCAAAATATATAAAAGTTATGGAGAAAAAAAAGTACTAAATAATGATTTTATTTTCAATGACTTTTAAGCTAAAAGAAATAAAATATTTTATATTTTTTGTAAAATTACACAATGTTTTTTTAATAATATATTAATATAGTTTTTAAATTAATTTTTAATTCTAATTGAGAACAATTTTTTACAATCCTTCATTCTTTCTTTCTTTATATTCAGGTCATTTAAATGATTAGTATTTTTAACAAATATATTCTTTTTATGGTATATAATTTTATTTGTAAATTTAATTAAGAAATATTTTCAGTATTTAAAAAGGTTATGCTAAGATTATACATTATTTTAAAAAATAATGATTATTATTTTATAATTTAATTAAATGACAATAATATATTTGTTGTATTATATGATTAACTATCATTTTCTTTTATTGTTTATTATTTACCTAAAGAAAGGGATATTTTTATTGTCATTAATGTCAATTTATATCTCAATTTTCCCTTGTTTGTCATGTCTCTTTCTTTTTCTGAAGAATAGGACTGTCAAATTTTCTTAAGATCTTTTCCTCACTAGTCTTTACCCTCATTTATATGTCTACTAGTGTATTTATTTAAAACATAGTATTTCATGTCTCTCCCCATATAATCTATATCCAGTTCATTAAAAATGTCAAAATTTTTAACATTACACTAACTAAAATATATAATATACCTTTATTTTTGATCTATTAAATATTAATAAATTAAAATATATTTATTTACCATTGAAAAATAAATAAAAACAAGTCTTTTTATCGATAAGTAAGACAAAATTTTTCCACTTTTCTAGATATAATTCTTCGCAAATTATTTAAAGACATATTATCATCCAATTTTAAATTTTTTTAATGATTCTTAAAGTTATGGGTGCCCGATGTGGCATACCCCGTCAGTTAATTTATTCTATTGTTATTCTTGGATTATTATATTTTATTATAAGGATAACTAATGATGATAAAAACCAAATTATTATATCTGGAGATTCATTTGATGATAGATACTTTAAACCAGTAGGTTTAGATTATTATAATTATACAAACTAGATTTTCTTTTTAATTTTTATAGGGTAATTTAAAAGAAGTCAATACATTAAATGATAATTCTATTAAATCTGGTAATAAAGTATTAGTTTCTGTGTATATGGAAGCACAATGTCCTGATACAACAAATTTCATTCAAACACATCTTCTAACAACTTGGGAACATCTTGGATCAACAGGAATGCTTGACATTCAAATCGTCCCATTTGGTAAAGCACGTTGTGAAGCTTTTGGTGATAATGATTACAAATGTGAATGTCAACATGGTGAAGCTGAGTGTTACCTTAATTCACTTATGAATTGTGCAATACATTATCTAAAAGATCCCAATCGATTTGTTCCAATTATTGGTTGTGTTCAAGGTAAAGAAGATTTAGAGAGTGCATTAAATTTATGTGTTGGTGGTAAAGAACCGTCTGTTGCGGAAATGTATGTTTATTTTTATCAGATTTTATTATTTTTTATAGTATCAATAAATGTACTGTTGGAAAAGAAGGTCGTCTACTCTTAGCAATGGCAGGTAGAAAAACTGCATCACTTAATCCGGGTATTTCTTTTGTTCCTTGGGTAATGATAAATCACAAACGTGAAATCGATGCTTTTTATGCACTGGAGGAGAATGTTTGTATGAGATTGAATCCCAAACCAAAACAATGTAAAAATTAAAACAAGTATTAATTTATATAAAGATTTTTTAAAAATTAGGGAATATTTGTGACATTAAATTTTTATTTATTAAATTAAAAAGTAATGACAATTTATATACAATACTTTTTATATATGAATATTTTTTTACTTATACACAATCATAGAATAAAGAATACTTTACATCTACATAATTTTCGTGTTGAGACTATCACTTTGCAACAACAGTAAAAAATCGGAAACTCTTTAAGAGAATTGTAACTAGTAGTTTAACTCAAAGTGTTGTGGAAAAAATTTCTAAATACTGTATGGTAGATTTAATTGTGATGAAACAAATAAATAATATTATCAGCTTGAAGTTAAACATGGTTCTAATAAATATTAATTAATACCATTGTTTTCCTTCTACGTGAAACTAATTAACATGATTGTCTATTAACAAGGCAGATTAGATGAAAATTGATAACATTTTTAAAAAATACATAGGTAGTTGAAGAAAGCCTAACTGATGCATTATATATAAATTACTTTATATATTAAATGGAGAAAATTCCTGTTGTGTAAGTAGATTTCTAATACCACTGTGATTATTATTTAAAAAAGGATTATTCTGAAAGTTTAAATAGTTAAAATTTGATTGGATGCCTTGATTATAAATACTCAATGATTGTGAAAATATTTGCGGCATATTACCAAACATTGGTGTCATTGTTTGTTGTGTAATTTCACTTACTGGTGGTAAAAAGTTCAATGTATTTGAAAGTACTGATGGTGATTGAAAAACATTATTCATTCCATTATTCATTCCATTATTGTCATAAACATTTTTAACATTATTCATGAAATGTAATGGCTCTAATTGATTTTGATAAAAGGGATACAATGTATTATATATAGATGGAAGGGTTTGTTTAAATTGATTTTGATAGTTATTATCATAATTTGAAAGACTAAATTGTTGTAGAGTTGGTAAAGGTTGTGAGAAAAATGTATTTGAAATTATTGAACTGGTATCTAATATCTTAGGACATGGTACAGAGGTTGTAAAGTTTACCATGTTACCTGATAAATGTAATGTATTTTGCTTTGATTGAATATGATGATTATTTCCCACCATTTGATCATTGGCATTTGGTGTATTAATACTACCAGAAATTTCTTGAAGTGCACTTAATAAATTAACATATTTTGGAATATTTGCAAAAGTAAAATTACCCATTTTATAAGTACCATTATCCAACCTCATCAAACCAAATAACTTCTTTAACTCCTTTTCATATTTTTTAGGATTTGATTGGAGTCTCCTAAGTTTTATTTGTTTGGCCATTAATTCTCTCCTATTATTGACAATAACACATAATTCACACTTACATCCAATATATGGACAATCTATCTTCCTATGTCCACGTAATAATATTTTACATCCATGGACAGCGCAAAGTGCACATGTTGGTACTCTTTCTTTTGGTAAATTTGTTTTAGGAACTGCAGTAGTAATCACCTGTCTATCAACTAATTTTTTATGTAGCTTGCTATTAAGAAATCGTCTTTTTGAGACCATTGAACATTTATTACATTCACATTCAGCATATCTAAACACAGAATAAAAATCCTTTTATATGAAATTATTAAAATTTACCTGCAGAAATTTTTGTGTCCTTTTCTTAGAACTTTTTGATTGTGATTGATACAACGTTGGCAATAGTAAAAACGTCTCATGGGATCACGTATTACTTGTTTCAATTTTTGATTTTTCCTTACATTTTTAGTTACTTTATTATTTGGAAATAAAGATTGTATAGTCTCTGAGTCACTTTTCATTCCTGTGAACATTAATGGCAAATTTGATTCATCAGGCACTATAAAGTTGTAATGATATTTTATATATATATACACTTACAAATATTCTTGTCAGTAGATGTATAGAATGCCATTATAGTACTTTTTATTAGATTTATCAAAAGAAATATTAAGCTTAATAGTAAACCTATAAAAGTATAGGATAATTATACCTAAAAATGATAAATAAAAATTAGTATATATAATTAATAGTTATATTTATTTACAAATAACATAATTTTTTTGCATAAAACTAAAAGATATAAATTATACAAAATGTAATTTTCTTTTGCAGGTTGTATTTTAAAGGTTTGTACCATTAATATAAATAGACAAAAATAAATTTCTTTTCTGATACATAGATAACTGAAATTAAGTTGATTTTATTGTTATAAAAGATAGATACCTTTCTTTCTAATGACACCAATAGCTTAAAATAACTTTAAGGCATATATATATATAAAAAATATGAAATCATCAATTCAGTCGCCTTTTTAAGCTTTTCTTTTATCTGAAAAGATTAAATGTAATTGTAACAAACTACATACAGAGGTGAACGCTTGAAAATAAAGATGACTATATATCTTTCAAATTTAGAAATTATAGAAGTAATGCTTTTATAAGCAAATCAAAATGATTTTCATGATAAGTAATTGGTAGTTAACTATCAATCATTTAATGTGGCAGACAAAAAGAATTATTAAAATGCATGTTAAATGTGTCCATAAAAGATAATAAAGCATAAAATTACGGTGAAAATTTTTGATAGAAAATAAGATATTTTTTTGATAAACTGTATATCCGTAAATAAAAAAATACTTTATTAAATTATATTACAGTATTGTAAAATTATTTTAGATAATATTTTATTAATACTACTATTTTTTGATATGAAAAGATATATATTTCTAAAATAAACTTTTTTCCTATAATACAAATTTTTAATGTAGAAGGCTATGCCTTATATATTTTAAGAAATATGTTGATAATTAAAAATATATTGCACAAATATATTACCAACTCGTTGATGGTGGTATAATAAAAAAATGTCTTTTCCAAGTACTAATGTTTCTCTTGAAATGATATTGAAAACAATATGACTTTCATAAACTTTTCGCATTGTAGTGCTTCATTCTTATTTTTTATTATAACAAAATCTTGAGAAAAAAAGTAACCCCTATATATGATATTATTTAGCAAAAAAAATTATGAATAGGAATTTTGATATTATTATATTCATATTCAATTTAAAAACTATATTTTAAGAAATAATTATTTTGCTTTATTAGTTTGAATATTTTTTTTGATAAATAATAAGCAATTATAATATCTTAAGAATTAAATTTATGATATTTTAATAATTAGTACAGGTAATTTTTTAAAAGTATGAAGTATCAAATATGATTAGGTTTGTTATGCAGCTACTTCAAAATTTGAAACATTTCAGAATAAAATATTATTATACTTACAATTAATATTGTAAATGACTTAGTTTCTACCAACTGGTTTTCAAAAGATATGTTTATATATGTAATTTAATGAAAATTACAAATAAATAACTAATGAGTTTGTCTAGAAGATGGTAATAAACAAAATTCACTATAATAATATTGAATTTAATACCATTTATCAAGATGTAATGCACATTATTTAACTGATATCAAAAAAACTTTTTTATTTTTTTTTGTTAATTTTTCTGCCTTATCTTTAAACAAACCATTTAAGCATTTAACGATAAAAACATTTAAAAGAGAAGATGCTAAAATAAGTACAACTAATAAAACTTGTAAATACTATAAAAATACATTTTCCTCAATAAATTTATGCGAAAAAAATCAGTATATACAGAATTCATTTTTAATATCGCACAATACTTTTCCTTGAACGCCATCAAAAAAGTAATCTTGCGATAAATTGGAAAACATTCCTAATTAAAAGATAAATCATTTTTTAATTTATTAAAAAAAAATTTTAAAAAAGAGATGTTACTATAAATTAATAAGTTATGAAATAAATCACTCATAAATATAACGGAAATACTTTTTAAAAACTTAATTATACGCCTATTTTTTTGTATTCTATAAAATTATCATATTATCTAACTTTTTTATACCATCTTTCTAAACAATAATTAATGTAAATAATAGTTCGTTTGTAGTATTTAATAATTTAGGCGCTCATAGTTTAAATAAAACACCGCCATTATACAATAAAATATCATTTAAATGTTTAAATCATGGAATCTTGCCTTTCAAAAATATTTGTAATAAGTAGTACGATAAGAGTGTTTAAAGAAATTATTTCTAAATTTAAAATACTATTTTAATTATAGTACCAAAATAATTTGTGTTAATTTATTAAAAAAAAACTTTTTGATTAATATATTATAAATAACTCCTCCTTGTATTAAAAAAACAATTTTTTTATGTCAAATAAAAACCATTTTATGTATAATAGAGTATAAAAAAAGAGATAACTACGTGAATTAAAATAATATTTAAGAATTTTATAACAAATAAGTGATATTATTTTGTATGCATTCACTAAGTTCAATCTCAACAATTACCGTCCATAACAATCACGTTTTCCAAATATTGTTTCATTTTTTTCATTGCTTCATCTTCCTATATTTTTGATAGTATACAAATGGGACACATACAATTTATAAAATATTTATGTATATCATGAATATTTATGTTTAACTTCTAAAAACAACTGTAGATACAATTAAAAAATAAATTGCTTTTTTATGATTATACTAAAGCAAATAAATGTTAAATACAATGGTTTTTTTTAACTATCTACAATTCTTTTATTTTGACCTTTTGAATAAGTCTCCGTCTTAAATATTTCCCAGAAGCATATTATTATACAAAGACCACCCTTAATAATTTTTTTTAACAAATTCAATTTACTTCTCCATTAATATTTTTTCTTTATTTATGTTTTTTGAGTAATTATTAAATATTTCAAATGCCATAGAATATTTGCAATTTTTTAATAGTGATGATAAATTTTTAAAATAATATTAAATAAATTCTTTTACAAATGAAATAAATTGAATGTAATTGATAAGTTAAACGTGTCGCTAATAGAATGTGATTTTAATATACTTCTATATACAGCCATTCAAATATTATTAAAAAATTAAAATCATGTGTTTAAACAAATACAGAAAAAAAAGCTAATCATTTTTGAAAAATTTTTTTAGATACATTTTTCTACCTTACATTATGTATATAAAGTGATTCATTTATATCTATCAATATAAAGTAAAAATTAAAATTGTCTACACAAAAAAATTACATAAAATAATTTGTAAATATATAATTGTATTCTAATATTTAGAGCTTACATTAAATATATAATACTATTAAGGTAAAAGTATTAATATTGAAGTTTGAATATTTTAAAAACAAAGGATATTAAAATACATAATTTAATTTTTTCCTTCTGTTCGAAAAATTTATAATATCATGAACAAACATCATTTTTTATGCAATCTCTTTTAAAATATTTGCTTTGTTCGAAAAAATATTTATTTTTAATATGAAGGAGGACTATTTAGTTGATATATTTTGTATCATATTAAATATATATATATTAATATATTCCCTATTCTAACGCTGATTTAAAGGCGCAATACATCTTTTGTTTTCTTTTTACTATATTTAAAAGTTTGTGTGCTTAAATATATAATGATTGTTTTACTAATCTTCAAGATTTATATATATATAGCATGACACAATTCGCTTACATCTATATATAGATATATATTAATTATAGATGCCAACTTTAATAGCCTATCAATATGTTTTTGGTTAGAAGAAACATTTTATTCCTAGGTCAACATATAGTTTGTTTTCAATATGATTATATTCACGCCTTCTTCATGACTTTATTATGCTAATTTATTTTACATTCTATCATTCCTCCTATAAATTCATCCTTCGTTCTAAAGATTTTAAAAAATTTTAGATTGCTGAGTTGTTATACTACTACACTCATTCCATTTGATCTACTTTCCATTTCATTTAAAAATAATACTATATATTTATATATATAAAATAAAATGAATGGAAATTATATGTATCAGGCGTATGATGGATCACAGGTAAAATACTATATTCATATTTTAAGTACAATAACTAATTTTTTAGAATCAATATCAAAACACAATTGATCCAGCTATGAGGAATCGTTCTAATTTCATAAATGTTCCTAATAACAATAGAAATATACAATATCAACAATCTGATATGAATAATCCATACAATTATAGTTTTCTTAATAACCCTCCACCAATGAATGGTTCCATGATGATAAATCAATGTCCACAGTCTCTTCCGCCTAATACAAAGGACAATAGTAATATGCAATTCACCATCAACAAAGGAGCGGCAAATGTGCCAAGTCATCTATCATCACCATATCGTCGTCAGGATAACAAAAATAATTCGGGTTATAGTAGTGGTGGTAAGAATAACAAAAATTCCTCCTCCTCCACAAATACTGCAAAGTCACCATTAAATGACAACTGGAATATGGATTTCAATAACTCACAAGGTAATTGGAATCCACATATAAATATTCCAATCGGTGGAGTTAATCAACAATCAAACTGGGAAGATGTTAGTAGATCTCTTCCACAAAATACTAATAATTATCGTAATAATAGTAGAAATAATTTTCATGATATGAGCATACCTCAAAATACAAATACTTCATATTCACAACAACGTAGTGATATAAGAAATGTAAAATTTCCAAATATGAATCAACCTCAAAGTAATCAAAACATACCGGTTATTTCTGGCAATGATATGAATTCGGGTCAATATAATCCACAACTTAATCAATACGGTGCATCGCTTTCTCGGTCTAATAGTAATAATTATTTTAATAATTCAACGGTACCTATGAATACTAGTGCTCCCAAACAAGGAATGGGATCAAAATCGACAAAAAGTTATGGCGGTAGAGTAAATTATAATTATAATAATAATCAAAATTCAAATCGCAATATTGTTACACAAAATAATTTATTTCCAGGAAAAGTTGGGATGTTTAACGTGACTGAAGATTTCTATTGGAAGAATCCTAATGAAGAGAACATGAGAAAACAAAAAGATAATGGCACATCAATATGGGGTAATCCAGATAAACAAAATATATTACCAATTAAAAGATGGGCAATGGCAAATATTCCTGATCTTGTTGAAGGTAATGATCCCTCTGATACCTCTTCACCTCCTAATCCTTCCTGTAAAGTTATTGTCGCAGTTGGATGGGGAGATTTTGACAGAAAAGACGAGAAAAAAATTCCAAAAGACACTTGTAAAGTTGTTGATGATGGCAATTTATATAATCGAGATGAAAATCGTTGGTCACCAGGAAGTGGTAAAGGAAGTAATTTTGAAACTTTTGGAAGTAGTCGTATGTTTAATATTGATTTTTTATTATTTATATTATAACCTTTTTTTAGATGGCTCTGATTGGAATTTATCAGGAAATCCAAATAATATATATACGGATATGATAAGAGGATTTCAAGGAAATAACATGCCAAATCCTTCTGATAACCATTCATTAAGTTCTACCACTCAGGAGTTACTTAAATTGGCAGTATCTAAAAATCTTATAAATAGAAACCTTTTACCTAAATTCTATGATCCACAATCTTCTGTATTATTGAATAACCTCCTTTCATTAATTTCCCAAGCAGTTATGTTGGATGATAAACTGGAAAGTATAAGAAGACTTGAGATGGGACCAACTAATGACTATGAAATGAAACAAAGACATAATGCATTGATTGTAGAGATTGCTAAAATTAAAAATGAAATTGTTATGGTATCGGAAAATTTGAATAACAGAACATTTGGTAATACTTTATCAGTAAATGGTAATCTTCCACCAAATCATTTGATTAACCATGTCCATAAAGATATCAATCTTGCAGCTTTTACAGATGAATATCTTTTTGAAAATATCTCTTCAACACCGAACTTCCATTTCGATAGTGCCACAGCTGCTGTTAGTCGTTCATTAGCTAATCTAGATATATCTGGTAATGGTGATGAGACTTCAGATCACCTTTTCCATAGTGACGTCTGGAAATGAATCATTGACAAGAAATGAAAAAAAATCTCTCCTCATATTTGCAGACAATATATGAAAACTACAAAAAATTATTTTCTTATTTTGCATTTCTAATATATGGGTTAAAATATGTGCATCTAAAATATACAATAATATTAGAAAACACTTCAATTTTATTATTAATTGAATTTTAGATTTATCAACAAACAAGTATGTATTTTAAAACATCTTTCGCAATTTTTATTTTGAAAAGTTTACATTTCATTTATTGTGTTACTATTTTTTTTATATCAACAACTTACAAATTTCTTTTTGTTTTAAAATAACATATCCATTCTTTCTTAATTAATTATTATATAAATAAAAATTTTTTTACAATAAATTATTAAATATTTATAATGGTGATAAAAAAATAATAGTAAAGTGGAAAATTTATAAATGACATTTTTATTTCTTTAAAAAGTTACAGAAGATTATACGTATACATCTTATCATTCTTCTTCCTCTCTACTATTTCCAAAACCTTCTGGTATGGTAAGGTGTCTTGATTTACTGTATTAACTAGTGCACAAATCAAATGTTTCTTCATCTTCTTTTTACTTTTGAATCACTTTTATAAAATGAAATCAGGAATTTTTCGATTACAAATGATAAATCATTGATGTTTCTGTCAGAATATTAAATTTTTTAAGAAACTTTAACGATAAATTATGTGAAATGTCAATAAATCATTCAAAATAACATTTTTTTTGCACTAGTCTTTAATTCATATTGTATGCATGTAGATCATTTAATACATATGTACATTTTATAATATAATAGATATTTATAACTAATTTAGGGGGAAATAAAATTCAAAGTAATAATGATATTCTAAACCATTTAAATTATAAATGCCATTTTATTATACATATTATTATCTTTTAATTTAATATACAGCCTATTGTTGCAATGATTTCTATTTGAAGTGTTAAATTTTTAAAAATAGAATGTAAAAATCTGAGTATACATAGGGTGTAATAAAATTAAAATATTATATCGCGTTTTTCTAAAAACAATATCTTTATGTAAGTAATAGTATGAGTTTGTGTTCAAATAGTATGATAATAGTAATTGGACGAAATTTTGAAATGTGTGTTAATTAAAAATTTTTTATCATACTTTAATTATCACTTTCAAAGTGAATGTTAAAAAAAATTGATTCAATATTTTTTTCTGACAATAATATCACAATAGATTTTTTATTGATTTATAAGGTTCCTCAAAAAATAATATTAGTTTTCAACAGTATATTTTTTATGTGTCTGCTGTTTACTTGGATGTATATTTTCTATTATTATATATTTCACCTTGTAGGCTTTGTAAAGAACATCATTGAATCAATTTTTTTATTTTATTAAATTTGATGGCATCATTATTTAAAAATAAACGAGATTGGAAATTGATTATTAAAGCATTTTTACAAGATAGCTTTAATATACAGGATTTAAGATAAAGAGAATACTAGTCCTGCATTTGTCTCAGAGCCATCTAATTCAACATTCTGTACGTTGGTCGGAAAAAAGAGCCCTAAAAGGTAGTAGAAATCATTTACAATATGAGATTCTATTAAGACAACTAAGATAAGAAGAATTATTATATTATCTTAAATAACAATAACCCAAACGACAAAAATAACACATTTTTAGTTTATATTAATTATTATTTATTGTCGGAAATAGATCTTATTCAACAATTAATGCTTTTAGATATGAAGTTTTTCCTCGCTAGTCATCCTATTCAAAATTTTTATCATCAGATTGTCTTTTCTTTAAGAGTGTATGGTTTTTAAAATTTATCAGTTTCAAACCATAACTTATCTTCGATAGATCTGGCTAGTGTCAAAAACATCATGACAATTATAGTACATTTTTGTTTATCTTTGAAAAAACAATTTAACATTTTCATTAGTCCTGTTTGTACAACTTAACTAATAAGCAGTAAATTACCATGTTAACCACAAAAAATTTAATTAATTAATTATTTTATTTGCGAAATTAGACGTAAATATAATAGAGCACTGAAAAAATATTTCATTGTGACTCGTTTTGCTACTAAAAAACTATAATTGCGTTAACAACAAACTGTTATTTAGATGACAATCAATTATAACAAATAATATTTCTTCATAAAAAAATTTCCATATATGAAATGAACAAAAAAATTATCAAATTTTTTAGAACTAAAATAATCGAAATATTTTAAAATAATAATTAAAAATTTTTACGATGTAAAAAAGAAATTAAATTAATTTTAAAAAAAAATTCACCAAACATTGTTAGATAAGAAATTCTTTATTGAATGTGTCTCTAAAATGAATAAATAAAAAATTTATTTTTTTTAAAAATACAAAATACAATAGTGTATTATTGTATCAAATATATTTTATGATTATATGATACTTTGAGGCTATTATCACTAGAAAAAACTTAAATCAAAAATGTAATCTTTATAATATTTTAAAGATTCTCACGAAAATAAAATTTTATCATTAAAAGTTATTTTTACATAAACAATTTTGAATGATAACGAGGTTAATTTAATAATACTTGCAATATAAACAATAAATAATTTTTGACATCGTTAGCAACATATAGAATAGTATTAATGAAAATTTAACTTAGACACTTCTTTGTTAAATATTATCATTCAAAATTTTGTTTTGTAACTTATCATCAAATATTATTCAATTCCTTTGCAAATTACTTCATCATCAAGGAAAAAATAATACTTCGTTGAGTAAAAAATCATTGTTTTTTATCGATCTTTCAATCATTCGCAATTTATAATAAATATTTTAAAATATGAATTACGTGTTAGTTTATTGAGTAAATATAAACGTGGCCGGAAAACAAGCGTGATTTGTCGAGATATCAAAAGTACATTAGGTAAAGGATTATTTAAAAGATACGCATGCGTAGGTGATTTAAAATATTACGCCACAGTGGCGTGAAAGATGAAGAATATGGTAATTATTTTTATACCATGCATCTAAAATCAGTTGCTTAATCTTTTAACATGTTTTGAAACAATTAAGTTATAAAATAATTTATAAAAATTGTTCAAATGAACTAGAAAATGAAAATCACGTAAAGTTTTTGTGAAAATATAAAGTTCATTGTTATTCCATGACATTGGAAGAAGTCTTGCTCCAAAAATTACATTTTGAAATCTGTAAAGAACCAATATATGAAAATTTACCTCATTCACTCTATCAATTAAAACTATCTCCATATATTTACGCTTTATTTAAACATTTAATTTTTTATTTGTTAAAAAGTTAATCATCAACTGTCAGTCATTTTAATGACTTTATTACATCTAGAAATTAAAAAATTCTAACAATACATGAACAAACAACCAAATATGTCGTTGGTGAAATTTATTGATTTAAATATATTTTGTTTTGGTTATTGGAATCTACTTTAGCTAATTAGTAGTATTTTAACTTTTTTTTTCGTTTATCCATTTAAAATAATTTTCTTGACTAAATATTAAAGAAGATATCAAATGTATTATTTTAATGGTATTTATATGGAATGAAAGGTTATTAAAAGTTAAGAATGTTGTTGAATACTATTAGAAGCTATTTAACTGATAAAGTAATTATTAAATAAAAAATATTTATGCCATATTATTTTTTTAATAATAATTTTTCTACATTATTATATATAAAACTTGTAAACATCTTAATGATTATGTTAATAATATATTCCAGTTCTTTTTTTATTACTTTCAATATTAAGTTACTTAAAAATATAAGATGAACCTATAAAAAGAGATCTGGAATTACGGGTGAATGAAATGAAAAAATGCAGGATAACATTTTTAAGAGGGTTTGAAATAATAAGAATCCTTTATGAGAAAGAAGATGACAGTATTATTTTATCAATTTTTTCAAGAATAGCACATATTTTATAACTATTTTTTTATAACGATAATTTTTTTATGTAAATAATTAGATATTTATTTATTCCAACATAAATAGCATAGGAATATAATACTTGTTATATATTATCATATCACAAATTATTCTTCGAAAACAACATAATTAAATGATAAATTTTTCAAATAAAAGTACATTTAATCAACTTTGTTAATATTATCATTTAATTTTTCGTTCACATACAGTATATATATACATGAAAGAAAACACAATGAAAATGTTGTTTTATATTCCATAAAACATTGAAAGTTGGGCTAATAAAATAATGTAAAAAAAATTGATTATAATATGCTTGGTGAATGGAAAAATTACTGTTTATATAAACAATTTCTTTTTGTGCATATAGTAGCAAGACTAAAAATTTAAAATGTATTGTTAAATGACGCAATTTTTATAATTAACATCAATCCATTCTTAAGAATGATGACAAAATTAACTTCTTGTTTATTATATGAAATTCAAATATATATAAAGTACAAAATTGGTTATTTAAAAGAAATTATTTTTGGATGAATTAGAATTTTTATAATGATATTATGTATTCCAAATTTGACATCAAAAACTCGAGTAAAATGACAAAAATTATTGAGAACAGTTAATGGTAATAAAGTGTACATATATATAAATCTTTTAACCTTTTTTTAAAGATATGCAGGTTGTTCTGGTCTTAAAGCCACCAATCGTCTAAAATATTCATTGTCTCTAAAGAAGTCTGATTGAAAACTGTTGTGGCGTATTGTATTCATTTGCGAGGTCGTCTCATCGATAAATCTCATTTTCATCAATAAATCATGTGGTTCAAATGGCCTATCTCTTAATTCATTATCTAAGAAATCCCTTACATCACTCCATGTAACTTTACCACCTTTTTTTTTTTCTCATAGCTCCTAATAATGCCACAATTTCTCTTAACTCTTCACTCATGCCTAAAAATCTCTTAGCTCTACCAAAGTAATGAATTCTTGTAAAGTATGCTTTAAGGTGAGTTGATGCTAAATCTACACACATAGTTACAACTGAAAGACCAACTATTACGAAGGCCACAATCAATGACAAAAAGAGGTAGTCTTTCACAACAATATCACCCAACCCAACTGTGACAATTAAATTAAAGCCAAAATGAAAGGCATGTATGAATGACCATGTTCGTTCCCAATTAATAAACATTGCTGATCCCATTGAACAGTATAAACATATACAACCAACATAAGCACCTATAGGAAACCATAACTTTTCCTCAGCACCGTCTATTCCTAACATTTCTAATGTATCTAGATTACCATTAGCTTCTTGTAATGATTTTCTCCTAATATACCTTTTGCGACAAAATATTTTTTGAAAGTGATGCTACAATTTTTTATAATTAACAATATATATATATATATAGCAATAAAATATACCTTGATTTGCCTAGTTATTCGATTCCAATTATTAACAAATTTTAGTAACGTTTCAGAAAGAAATTTACCAATATCTGCTGCTGTTATAAACATTAATGGTATCCCAACTAAAGCAAATACTACAGCAAAAACTTTTCCGACATCTGTATCAACAGAAACTTCCCCATATCCACAGGTAGTTAGAACAGTTAATACATATAAAAGAGCTGTTGGAAACGTCCATTTATTATGCATATTATCAAGATTATCTGGTTGTAAAAGTTCTTTTCTTATTGGTCTCCTATCATCAACTAATTCTGAAACTGAAACCATATATTCGCTAAAAAAATGTTACCATAAAAAGTTTATATTAATGAAAGGTAAGATAAAAAAATAAAACTACCGAAATTGTGAGGACCATTCCTCATGATCAATACTTCTAATACCATTTTGTACATCATTCAAAGTTAACCAACTATGCGATGTAAAATTTGTCATTAAATTAGTTAACCTAACGAGTTTTCTAGATCTTGCCATTAATTCTGTCCTCGTTTCCAGTAACATCAATATCCATGCTCCAAAACATAGGTATCCAACTAGAACTGATACCAAGATGACATGTGGTATTAATATTTTGATGTACTGAAACATTTTCAATGATAATTATAATGATAAATTATAAAATTATTTCGTTTTTTATTTAATCTTTTATATACTTAACGATTCATTATCATCACTTAGTTATTCATCCACTCTTCATCTCTTTTCATTTGCAAATCCCTTTTATTATAATAAATTATTCTATCGTTGATGGAGGAAAAAATCTTTAATACAACTATATATCTTAAAAATCCTAAATCCACTTATTTCTACTATCAAAACTGTAAGTTATGCATATGGACTATACACTCCCTCCCCCAAAATATTTTCAAAAGATTAATTTAACAACAAAAAAGAAAAAGATGACGCTTATGCTGTTGTGAGTAAATAATTGTTACTATAAATTTGTATAAAAAATTTTTTTCTACCAAAAATTATTTTAATAACAATTCCACTTTATTAAAAAATATGGGTTTTTGCAATATAATGTATATATAGCACATTTAGATGACAAATTGGTTTTCCGATAAAAAAGACTTTTACCGTTACAGTTATGTAACGATTTCGATCTCCATCAAAATGTTAGTATTTCATCCCATGAGGGATGGTCAGTGTGTCTGCAGGAGGGTATATTTGTAAGAAGATGATTTATTTTATAAGTATAATGTTTAAAATTTTAAAATATTGTTTTTGCCTGCAACAAAAAAAGTCTCATCTTTTGCGTAAACTTTTTACAATCCAAACTATATTAACATAGTAATTTGAGACAATATAATATTAGAAAAATTATTTAAACTATCTTATCTCTCTTACACTTATTAAATTTTATTAAATTCTCCCCCATAAACTTATTATTTTAAAAAGCTCCCTAATTGTTAACAATTTTGCTTCTATAATAATAAAACAATAATAAAAAGGACATAAATATAAAAGAGAAAATTTTAAGAAAAGTATCATAAATATGATTATAAATAATATATTCTATTATTATCATAAAAATATCCAACAAAAGATTCCATCAAAAATATACTACAATTGGTTTAGGGAAAATATTAAAATAGCGATGGGAAAAGACTTAATTTATGTGATAGAAATTATAATTTTTAAGTAGATATTAAAATAATAATAAAAATTTTTTACAATTATATAACAAAAAACTTACTTTAACTGTTTGTTGTGGACATGTTAATGGTTCTTTTCCCTCACCATCATCCTTCAATGTATCTGTTATTATTGTTGCTCCATCATCATCTATTAAACCTGCCTGAGAAGTTAGTGGAATCCCATCCCACCTTCCACCAACATGATCTTAAAAAAAATAGCATAAAAAAACAAAAAGAGAAAAATAGTTATTTTTGTTTTTGATAACTATTGCACAAGAATAAAATTTTTTAGATTTTTGGTAATAAAAAATATATCCATAAAGGAATTTATTATTTTTTATAAGGTACCTATAATTATTCTTCCATCCTCTTGAATTGAAATAGTTGGTCTTCTTAAATATATAGATTTCCCAACTTTACTTAATCTTCTATGTTCATATTCCCTAGAAATGATAGATTCAGGTGGTGTTAAGACACCACCATCATCAGCATTATGAACTAATTGAAGATATGAGGTAGGATGTGAAATTGTACCATGACGTCTAACAGTTACATTATTATTAATTGTAGTATTATTATTAAGCCCTCCCGTCTCAAGTTGAACATCCTGTGAATGAGCTTCTTTGTGTTGATGTGGAGTCAAGTGCAAATGGTAATACAGCTACTGATGCTGCTATGAATGGTGCATTTTCAATACCACGATCACGTCGAAGGTGTGATGATGTTGTTTCCTCAACTATATTAACAACTGGATCATCAATATTGAGACGCCTACATATTGATACCCTTTCTGGTTGATGATGAATTATTGTTGGACTTCTAGGTGGATGCTCAAGTGCCTCTCTAACTACGGGTGGTATTTCACGTAATTGTGATGGAAATATTGTAGGCCTTCTTATAATAGTAGTTTTGGGATGAGGTGAATAAAAAAACATGATATATGGGTTGGAATGTTAGAAAAATATAGACAAAGAAATAATTTTAGATAAATTTTTTGTTTTTAACAAAAATTAAAATATTATTCTTTAAACAAGACCACCAAATTGTTTATAAATATTGAGCATCTCTTTTGTCGTTTAATGATAATTATTTTGTCAAGCCTATTAAAAGGCTCATAAGTAAGTTATTGAAAATATAATTACAATAAAAAAATTGAATATAACTTATCAAGAGTAAAAATTCAGTTGACCAAAAATGTTTATAATTTTTATCAACAAAGATTGTTAAGAAACAATAAATAATATTACTCCTCCTTTTTTTGGTGTCAAATTTTTGTAGCTAGAAGAGTGCTATATAATATGGTTATAATAAAAGTTCAACATAAATATCTTTTTTGCTTGTAAGTAATAATAAAAAAATCTGATGAAAAAGAATAGACAGGATATGTTCTATTAAAACTAATATTTTTCATATACATAGATATGGAAGTGTCAAAATTGAAATTGATGCAATTGTATTCTCAACTTTACCAGTCAGACTTTTTATCTCTTTAACGCTACCATACATAATATTTTACATGGCGTTAAACTTTTTCCAAATTTGACAAAAAGGCAAAACTAAAATTTGGAGGAGTTTTATCATATCAAAGATATAACAATAATTTTAAAATATCTTTTTATATTTATAGAATATATATATATATATATTGTGTTATGTATTACTAAATAACCAATTCAAAAATATAAATATATATATGCACAGTCATTTTGCCAACCAAATCTTAATAGACTTTTAGATTTCTGCTAAAAAAATGTCACATTACTAAGTAACATCAACACCACAAGTTGAAGAATAAGTAAAGAAATATTTATAGATACACTTACTTAGTATATGATAAACATAAAAATACATATACACATAAAAATAATTGAGACTGTCAAAAAATTACTCATCTAACATCTCGTCTCATGGATATTATCTTTAAACTTAATCTAAACTTCTATCAATTAAAAGTATATATATTTTTTTTATAAACAAAAATGTTCTTTAGCTTTTGCCGAAAATAGAGTGTTCTCCTAATAAAGTACAATCAAGATACTTTTTTTACAATTAATCATTAGCATATTAATGATAAACTAAAGTCAATAAATCACTTTGATTGATAGCTAAAAAAGTCCAAATACCATAATAGATACTATATGATATTTTTTTATTAAAAGAGTACAAAAGGAAGTAATATACGAAAAAATATAAAAAAAAAACTAAAAAAAGAAATGAAATACTTTACCTGGAAAATTTAGTTGGAAGGATGATTTTGAAGTACTTATACCAGCAGTACTCCTAATTAAACCCGCTGTTTTAAATAAAGCAACAGCAGGACTGTAATCTTCACCTCGTATAGATTGTGTAAAAATCATATCATCAATTTCAGGTACCTGTTGTTGATATCTAAATGATGAATGGTGCCTGGAAATTTTTCTTCTCCCACGTAAAGTAGCAGAGTTACCGAAAATTTCAGGAGTAGATTTCCTCTTATAGGTATGGCAAGAATTTTTAGAATAATTAATATTACCAATATTTGAAGAGTCAAATGGTAAAATTATATTATTATTAGAAGGGCCAAAAAGTGCATTTAAATTAATTGAACTAGTGGTATTAGTTAGTGCTGCCTGTTGCTCTCTTTGTTGTTGCCTATAGAATCGGTAAAACATATTGCGGAAGATCAAATTATATATTAACTTGAATAATAATAACCAAAATGTAACATAAAAAATATCGCTATTGTCTTTTTGGGGCAAAAGCTTTTATTTTATGTGTTTTGTAAATTTTAAGGTTACCACTAAATAAATACAAATATGTTTTTTTTTGATGAATAAATAATCAAAAAATTGTAACGTTTTTGGATTGTGGATGATACCAACAAACTGATGCATATATTAACTTGCGTTTTATATCTTTGATATTTTATTTTGATGAGAAAATTTTTATGTGGTATGGGAAGTAATTATAGAATATATTTAGAAATTCAACTTATAACTAACCAGAATCTTAGAAATTAGCGTGTCAAAACATTGTGTAGGAAATAATAAAGTCAAAGTAACAGTTTTCGGCTTATTTATACTCATTTTAATACTATTCAAAAATTAGGAAGCCATTTACAATAGGATATTATATGAAGAGATAGTATTTTATAAATGTATCAACGTTCTTTTGTAAAATATACATAGGAGAAGAAGATTATATATATTTGGGTGAATATAATGAAAATGAGCTATTATTTTAAACAAAAGATGTTGATATATATCCAACTAAAATATACTGGAATTAGTTTAGTGTATTGTAACCATATTATTATTAGTAAGTCCAAAATTTGTTATTTAAAATTAAATAAATATTATATGTAAATGTTAAAAAAATAACATAACATTTCCTTGTCATTTCTCTTTTTTAAACAATAAATTATTTATTTTTACTAACAGACAATTGTCTCTTATTTTATCTCACCTTTTTGTGAAAGTTTTGAAAAGTCTCTTGTTGATGATTGAGTTATTTTTCTGGATACGGTGCCAGAAATAGTATGAATACCAAAATAAGTATCATCATATGGAGTACTACCACATTTTTCCCAAATATTCCTAATAAAATTATCAGACTTTACATATAACATTCTATCTAAATAGAAAAGAAGTAAAGAATATTTCATATGAATACCTCAATAGTATAAATATAATCAAAACTAACTCTTACTCCTAACTATTTATATATTTCTTAAACTATATACCAAAAAAGAGGCTATTATTATAGTATTAAGAACCTTATTAAAATGCAATTTTTCATAACCATCTAACATGTTAAACACTTCTTACTTAAAATTAGTATAAAATGGTAATAATTAAAATTATGTCTAACGGAGGTCCTTTAAAAAGAAATATTGCAGCTAAGAATAAAAAGTATAATTTGCTCAGCATGATGAAAAATTTAGAATATCATTTTGTTAAAAATAACATAATAAAATTGTCTCTCCAAAATAAGGTAATCGCATTAACTTTTGTCCTTTAAAGTACATCTATTACAAAGTACATCTATATCATTATTACTATACATTATCTAAAATTATTTAAAAAAAAATAATTAAAAATTTAATATTAACTAATAGAGACATGAAAACAACTGTATGAAATTAAAATTCTATAGAAAAATGTAACTATAACTAGGAAAAATTTTTTATATATTTGGGTTGAATCTAAGATTTAATAACCCATTCACATGCATTCTTAATTACTTTGTTTTTCATTTTTTTAATTTGATCTAAGTAAGTTCTATTTTTTATAATGAATATTTACATTATCCCCATATTCTTTTACTCCTTTTGTATTTCTTCCTCTTAAAAAAAAACGACATACAGATTAAAAAATATTTTGATGAAATAACTTCAAATATAAAAACTAGTTAATATCTTTGTAATATATGTTAGATAAAATTTCATTTATATCAAAATTGAAATTAAGATTAATGACTATCACCAAAAGAAGGTTATAAAAATTTTTAATGTCCTATGAGATATATCAAACCATGGTACACATGCATAAAAACATTAATTAAATTTTGTAAAAAATAATGTCCATATATGTGTTTATTATTATAAAAATTTGTAAACTCACAATTATCCTGAAGGATTGCTGCAAATCGAGGATCTTTTAAATAATGATAAGGTAAATTGGCACACCTATATAAAGCTAATGATAGTGCTTGTTGATTTTCATGGTTCATTAGTGTTTGACAATGTGATGGAAAGTTAGAATAATGTTCATGTCGACGATATTGTTGTTGTGGTTTTGTCATTATACAACAATTCTGGAAAAAACACTATTTTTTACCAAATTTCATGAATATTCATGATTTTAAATATGATATTAGTAATATTATTAATGGATAGATACTTTTAGTAGGATAAAAAAAGTCAAAATAATTATTATTCAAATAGTAGGATAAAAAGGATTTAAAAATATATGGGAATAAATAAATCATACAATAATTTATCATAACTGATACTACTACTCGTTTTTTTTACATAATTCAGTTCTTCATCTCATCAAAGAGATGAAATTTTTTAAAAAAAAAGTTCTTTCTTAAAAATAATAAATATTAAAAAATAGGAATAAAATATTATTTTATTAAAAAACTTAATAAATCATCTTTCTTTTTTTATAATCTTTCTAAAAAAATAACTTTTTAAAATGACAGAATCTTAATAAAATATATATTTATGTATGTATATCTCTATCAAAATGATAAAATATTTGTACTTTCAATTGTAAAAATGAATAAATATTATGAATAAAAATAATTTCATTTCAAATGTCCATTCTAAGAATATCTATATGCATAAAAATATAATATTTTTAATACTTCTATGGATATGCCGTTATAGTGATTGATGGTGGACACATTAAAAAATCATTAAACTGCTACAAGCGTATTATTATATCTTTCAAACGTAATGAAGCATTAACTCGCAATCTTTAAAAATTTTATATATGGAAAATGCGTAATGAAGGAAATGGATAAGAAAATTGATAAAAATGACTCATAGTGATAATCATAAAATCGTAATTTTATGCTTTTTAAACTTATACCATAAGTTAACAATTAATTAAATAGATGGTGGTTAGTGAGAATATATATTTATATAATTTAAAAAGTTAATGAATTTAATGAAAAAATACATATTAAATTGTAATATGTGACAAAGAAGAAACAAAAATACATATGGTTGAAATGAAATATTTTATGGACAATTCCATTTTTATTATATATTTCAATAGTATGAATTTTGATAGAGCAAAACTTTTCAATTAAACTTACTTTTAAATGTTACACTACTTTTGTGAATTGAAGCAATTGTTGAATGTTTATGAGTTGTGGTTGGAATAACTGAATATTTATGAATTGGAACATTTACAGAATATTTTTTTCCATAGTCTTTTCCCTGATACATTAGATTTTCATTACCACTATTTCCATTAAAGATTGAAGGCGATCTACCGTCACTAATTCGTAGTTGACATCCTGGTGTACTGAATTTCCTAGGGTTTTCTAAGTAAACGTAAGAAGGTATAGATATGGAAACATTATGTTTATAATGCTCAGTCATTAAATGAGCCGATACTGATTGTAACATTTTTATTTTTCTTAGTTTTTTTTATACTTCCTATATATTTTTTATTATTAAAAATATTATATTCACTCAATATTTGTATAATTATATATTTTTGAGATTTATAAATATTCATAAATATTATTTATATTCTTCTTAAATATTTAAAAGTTTCACAGTAGACAAAGTTATTAAATATTATTCTTCCAATTTTAGTATAAAATTCTAATAAAAAAATAAAATTTATTTTGAAATATATATATGGAAAATATATTCATGAAAATAAAATATTTTATTAAAATATATATAATATTTTTAGAATTAGAAACAATTAAAAGTATTACTTTTTTATAACAAAATTGAAATACCAAAATATATATATCAAAGTTATTTTTTATCTTTATTTAAGAAATGTTAGTAGATTTGTGAAAGTATCCTCTTGAAAGTTACAAATATGGATATATATATGTTTTAAACGACATTCATTCTTCTCTTAGCGACTTTAACTTTGTTTATGGAAACTATAATATATTTAAGAATGTTAAAATTTTTAAAATTTATGCATGATAGTTATTAGCTATTTGTAGCTTTTTATTATTCAAATTTTGTATCTTATTTTAATATAATGATAAAGAATATTAATCTTAATGGGATTTTTTTTTATTTTATTACTCAGTTAACAAAAATAAATATATAGGATAAGAAATATTATTGTAAAGTGTTTTGGGAAAACTTACTTTGAACAAATGTTCTCCTAAAGCTTGATCTTAACTTTCCTTCACTATCAACAGTTACAACATTATCAAAATAGAATGAATTTTTGAAGGTAGAACGATATCCAGCAAAACTACGCTGCATAGACATATTTATGTCTACTATACTTATATTTATTTTCCGTTGTTTAGAAATAAATATATATAAAAATAAGAAAGAATAATTTATCAAAAAAAAATGAGAATTATGAAGATTATGATGAAAAGATAGACAAAATCTGTTTATACAAACGACTTGAACTTGGACTAATAAATTTTAAACAAATATGTAAACAAAATTATGCCAATGTATCTTTTTCTGCATTTTTGATTTTAAAATAAAACATTTGTTTTTACATCTTATTTCCACTGTGTCAACATATTTATATATATCTATATTTTATTACTAAATACAATTCCAGAAGTTTGTTAATAAACTATAATTATATCTTTAAATGATTATTTTTGTTTAACAGATAAAACTTTTAAGAGTAAATATTATGATTTTCATGATTAAAATGGTTAAAAACTAATTTGTTTATTTTTACTTTTTAACAAGATATGCAAACTTTCTTTATTTATTTTTTTGTAAAAAACGAAGGCAGGATGTTTTAAAGATATCAACATATTCTAGAAAAGAAGACAAAAAATCGTTTTAAAAAAAGGATGATGTTTTTGAGTTAATTGACGATAAAATTAATTTTCATCCCAAGAATAATCGAATTTTTTTTGTCAAGAAAAAAAGTTATTGAAATTGAATTATAATTATTTCAACATATATATTATTTTGCTTCTGTTACACTATCAAAAACATTAATTTACATTTTTATTTATTAAATCAAAAGGAGGAATTAACTTTTAACTTTAATTACATTTAAAATAAAAACATTTATATTTAGACGATAGAAAATCACAAGCTGTTTCTTATAAGATTTATCGCTTAAAATAACTACTAAAAGTCATTTTTTTTGTTCCGTAAAACATTAATTTAGTCTATTATAAACGATGTACATCTTATTTATAATATTGAACCTATCCAAATGAAACTTTTTTTATCATAAAAATAGTGGTAGTATCTCGCTATAAAACTTCAACAACACCATATTACCTGATAGTAAAAAAGTGGAGGTGAATGAAGAAATAAATGAAGGGAAATAATATAGATTATCAATAACTTTTATTTTATTTATTATTTTTTTAAATCAAAATAACTAAGCCATGTTAAGTGGAAAAATTCAAATTTCATATTCTGACTCATCTGTAAAGGATAACATATTCATAAGCAATAACGCAATTTATGAAAAGGAATATAATGAAAAAAATAAATCAATCACCTCTATTTGTATGTATTCATTTATGTTTAACAATAAATATTTTTGTAAAACTTAAAGATAAAAAGATTGACATATAGCAATGCATGATCAATCAAAAGTATGTATATGTAATTGAAGAAATTTTATGTACTGTTTTATTATCTTAATACTAGGAATCCAAAATAAATGCTAATAATATAGTGGGGTTAAAAAAATAAAACATCGTTAACTGTAAATAGCAGTTAATGTTCAAATTTTTGTGATCATTTTAATATGTATCATTACACTCGTTACGTAATTTGACACTTATAATCAAATGATTGTGTATTTAGGGTTAATATTATTCGTTGATACTAATATATACATAATTATATATTAAGAAGATAAAAGAAAATTCATGTACTACTTATTTGATGATAAAAATGAACGATAAAATTATTTGAAGATATTTTTATCTTTAAGTGAACAAAAATCAATTATATTTTTTGTAAAAACTAAATAAACTTGTAAATATAATTTACTCTCCTACTTTTAACATCTTCCTTTGGCAATGTGCATTTTTGATAAGAAATTATCAAGTAACCATTATTCTATCGAGAAATAGTTGTAATCAGGAGTATGAAAATGAATAATAAGAGTGTAAATTACTACGAGACTACAAACGTCTGCCACAAATGATAAGTTTGTTAGGATAAGAAAATCATATAAAAAAAAATGATGATTATTTTGATTGTTTTCTGAACATAAAATATTTTTTAAAAAAAAGATTAATAACATAAAAATTAACATATAAAGGTATTTTAATTATCTTTTAACTATAATTGTTACATTTTCAATTGAAAAATTAAAAATTTATTTATTGTCACAGGCGTATATATGTATATATACATCATTTCACAATATTCTCTGCATTCGATGATTATTTTTTTATAATTTAAGAAATACAATAACATGAACGATAATCATTCAATTTGCTTCGTGGAATTCCTTTCTTGTAAGTGTAATTTTTCCTCTTTTCGCAATATTATTAAAATAGCGCCACATAATATTATTTTACAATTAAATTTATATAATATGTTTGATGTTAAACATTTAATAAGAACAAACACTTAATATGCATGTATGAGACTTTTCCACGTAGTTTAAATTTATTGTTCTTAAAATAATAATATAATAAAAAAATTTATTTTTGCTTCAAATTTCACCTTAAGCATTTTTATTGTACTATTTGATTGCTCCCGAAAAATTATGACGGTAATCATATTAAAGAACATTTATTCTCAATGTAGACATAGTGTCAATTGTTGTTTTATTATAAAAATTATTTTCGCAAATAGATATGTATATATGTTCTTTTGTAAGTTTTGAAATTTTTTTATTAAAATTAAAAGCCTAGTAACAGGTGTAGAAGTCAACATAAGCAATACCGTTAAACAATTTAGTCACATTTAAACAGCTGATAGAAAACTATTGTAACGATTATTTCTACTCCTTCTCTGAATATACATACACTGATTATGCCATTTTGATATGTGTAATCGCAATTGATGAAGTCTTATTTCAGTCGTGTAAAAATATTGGAAAATATAACGATTGTGAATGTCATTTTATTAATACCATTTTTCACACTCAGTCTAGTTAACTTCTAAATATAAACAATGAAGCATTCTTACTGGTGACTGAGAACGCAGTTAATTTTACTGTTAAATGGCATATCATGCAAACTATTTACTTACTATCTGTATTGTTACCTATACTCATTACCTTCTTTTTTTCCAACTGATATTCATTATATTTTTCACATACTATTGTAAAAATATTTTTTTTACACATAATACCATATATGTATCATTCTCGACTTCTCTTTTATTATTTCTAAATATATATAATTCTAATTAACTGCTGAAAATTTCTAATTATTATTTTCTTTTTATACTAAAAAATTTAGACACATTCATACATTTGCTTTTATTTGTTAAAAAAAAAGTAAAGAAAAAATTAGATGAAACATATAATAAGTAGGAAATTAAATAAAAATTCCCAGTCTACAAGTGATAAAAATTTTTTTTATGATTGTTTAAAAAATATTTATAAATAATTGTATCGTCTTATTGGTATTATATCGCGTTATTGCATATATTTTATTTAATAGCTCACCAACTTGACAATGTCTTTAACTTTTTAAATTGTTGTGTTATTACACATCTTTTAAATAATCATTTTTTCTAATTAGATAATATGACTGTTTGGTGTAGTAAAATAAAAGATATAACATGGGGAAGAAGAAACAAATATATTATAAAATTCTTTGTAAGTATTTTAAAAATCATTTTATATAAAAATGATTTACATGCTACCTCATTTTTATAAAAATATAAATGTACCAGGATAGATTGTTACATTTAATAATAATAATAACAATATATAAAGTACATTCAATTTCTTAAGACAATAATTTATATTGTAAAAAATCAACTTTAAAACAAATTGTCAATTGTTTCATGTATCTCCCCGTCCGTTGATCATCAGCGTTCCATCTTATTACCAACTTTTAGTATTCACTTCTTTTTTTCTTTTAATATTTTTCCAATCTATTCCTCATTCTATAATCCTATCATATAAGCGCGTTTCATTATACACATACATTTTTCCTACTAAACGACAGTTGAAGGCTAACTTATTCGTGTCTGAAGCTGATTGTTAGTATCTTACGTTTCTTCCGTAATGCTAACATCATTTGAATGGTTTTTTTTTTCAAGATAATGACTTTAAAAATCTCTCGTTCTATTTAAAATAATTTGTATTTTCAAGGATTTTATCCTCATTCATTGAATGATTCTTAAAAATATAAAATATATATATACATATAAATATATACATAAGTTAAATCTTCTTATAGGTTTATTGTGTATTCATAAAGTTTAAAGAATAACCCTCATTTCCCGAATGTTTTTAATTTTTTAACAGTCTTAAAAAATACTAAAAAAATCAAATTAACATCGAAATAGGAGAGATGTAAGTTTTTTTGTTGTTCTTTTTATTCGATTCATGACGTCACCCAGACGGTTTCAATAATAATTTTCTAAATTACATCACACCATTTTAAGAGCGTATTTTATTTTCTATATTTCACTATCACTATTGTTCTCGCTTACTATAAATGATTTTAAACACATATAAGTTCTAGAAAAATTTGTATCTTACGCAAGTTGTTGCGCATTCAAACGTAAATGTACTTTATATTTTCAGGCACTATTTTTGTAATTTAATAATAATATACTTTTAATTGAAATGTTAGAAAAATTGACATGTTATATTCCTCATTTTGATATAATAAATATAATGTTTATTTTTATTTAATATTATATTTTAATGACAGTGTATTAAAATCATTTATTATTGTCCCATGACTAATTGTTTTTATTACTACATACAAATATGATGATTCTATATTTTAATTTGTTACAATTTCAAAATTTATATTCAAAAATATTTTACGTCCATTTTTCCCATGAAATAAAAAAAAATAGTCACAGTTTACACTAGATATTTTTCTTCAAACCATTCAAAAGTAATCATTTTTACAGTCCTATTGCTATTATCTTATAAATTTTGTTTTAATTTACAGGAATGATTGAAATATTATAATATATATATTATACATTCTTCTATAACCTTTATAAAATTTTATTAAAAATAATTCTATCTTACATAAATTTTATATCTTGATATTTTTTATCGCAACAATTGTCTACTTAACAAAATTTATTTGACACAGTATTTTTATCTCTTTATAAACTTATAATTTAACAATACTTATCATGTATAAATTGTAATGTTACACTTTTATTTTATTATTAATAATTATAATTATTATTAAAAAAAATTAAAAAAAGGAAACATAAAACTTTTATAAATAACCATAAAAAAGGGAATAAATGTTATAATCTTTTATAAACATAAGTTCTTATTTTTAAAAATAAATCACAATTTTTAAAAAAGTGTATACGCTAATAATAGTAAGTGGATAGAAAAAGAATTTCTAAAGTCGAGGTATTTCATTTTCTCTTGTAATTTATCTGTCTTATCACTTATTAAGTCGTATTATGTTGTTATTGCAGCTGCCTGTTAATACACCATATTTTGTACTTTATTATCTCACCTCTGACATTAAAGGATACATTGCATTTTGATATAAATATTACTGAGTAATTAGCAAAACTTACTAAAGCATACCTACAAATGAAGCAATTAGTAAATTGCAAACATCAACGAACACAGGTGCAAGAATAAATATTAATTATCATTTATATTTGCTTCCTATATATATGATTTCTTTTCGTTCGTTTAAAACCTTCTTTCAATTATACCTTTAGGGAATTAAGAAATAATATACTTCTTTTTGCAGAAATCCTTTGGGTTGTTTTAAATGAAATTTGTATATACCCATTTTTTAAAATTGATGCTTTCCTCCGTTATCCTTACCTTTTATTATAAAATATATACATAATTAGTAAACACATCCTGTAGTATTCATTAAATTTAATAACAAAATTTATCTTTTACAATTTTTTTTGCATTTATCCTTTCTACTTATAAAAGATTGTTAAGAAATCCTAAGAACTCTTCTAATGAGGTTGCTTTTGTTTATAATTTTTATATTTAATAATATTTAAGCTTATGAACATTATACGTCGCAAATTAACCACACCCATTTGTAACGTTATGCGTATTTTTCATTCTAGATTGGATAAAGTTCATGATTGCAATATTATTACTATAAAGTTAAACAACTTTTTATAGGTGGTTTGCCTTTCTCTATGCATAAGCATAGGATAATTAATTTAATGTATACTGCTTCAATGGATACCTCAAAAGATTATTCCGCTATGGGATTAAATAAGCCTCCAACCTCTGATAGAACATCTTCACAAAATTTCGAGGTAGATGGAACAGAGCCATCTCCAACAGATGAGCTAAATTTTGAAAGTGGTATTATACAAATGCCTTTGTCAGTTGACTTACACCACATCCATCAAGAAAATTTAATTAACAACTGTAATAGTGGACAGGGTATGTTATTTTTATAAATATTTTTCATATTTATTTTTTTTATAAACATACTTATTTATTATTAATTTTTTTATCTCATTACTATATTTACTGTAGAAAGTTTTGAGGCTGATTCTGATAAAACATCTTATCATATGCCATCAGTACTTGATGATTGGTCTGGGACAAATGTAATTGCCAAAATTTCAAAAAATCCAGTGATTTATCAATGTGGTGTGATTGACAATATTACGGAGGATAATGATGTCGTCGTCAAGGTTTGTTTTTATATACACTTATTATTAATTTTTTTTTTAAATTTTATATAAGCTATAATCCCCTTTTTTTATTTAGTTTGATGATGGTAAAATAATAACTTATGATAATGTCTTAAAACAAGGCTACGAGTTTACGGATATCGTACCTGATTGTGTTCCATCACTTGAAAATGTAAGATACCTTTTATTTTATAGTTTTTTTTTCTTTTGATATAGTAAAATGATAAGATGTTAATTTAATTTGTTTTTTTTAACTATTACAGATTACAGTAAATAAAAAAGTCCTAATACGACAAAATATGAATGAAAAATTATTTAAAACTGGAACAGTATTATCTGTTCATTGTAAACCTTCAATCAGTATTAATGTTGTTTGGAAGACAGATGAAAACGAGGTAAAAGAAATAAGTTTATCTAGAGGTAATGTCAGGGCATTGAAACCACCATGGTATATGGATATTTACTCACAAACATCTTCTGCAAATGATAACTCTATTAAGCTTGACAATATATCATCTGGTACTGAAATTAATAATAATGAGTCTTTATTGTTGTCACTTCCACCTTTATTTAATTTTACTAATACTGCATTAAAAGATATTGTGAAAGAGAAAGATGAAATAAGCTCATCAGCAACATCCACAAAGAATGTTGTAACTTCACAAACATTCGACAAAGATAGAAATAAAGGAGATGGATCTTTGCAACTTGATATTGTCTCTCCAACAACTTGTAATGATTATATGCAGGTAAGTGTTAAAAAAATAATAATACTATAATTTAATTTTTAAAACATACATAGAAATATAAAAAAGGGGAAGTAATTACGACTCCAGGTGGAATTAGAAAAAAATTTAATGGTAAGCAGTGGAGAAGACTTTGCTCTAAAGATGGATGTAGTAAAGAAAGTCAAAGAAGAGGATATTGTTCTAGGCATTTATCTAAAGGCAGATTAAATTTAACGAGACTTGAAACTCATCAAACCATTCCAATACCAAATGAACAGAATTTATTAGGTATTCCACAGCCATTAGCAAGTGCCCCAGGGGGGTTGTTTAATTGGAGTACCAACGGTAGTAGAAATATTCCCGTTACAATACCTAGAATTAGTATATCAACACAGTTACCTCATGCACAAGGACTTCGAATTGGTGGTGGTGGTGGTTCTTCAGTTACACCAACAGGGCATAAGTCGCAATTGGATAATTGGATATCATCAATTACCTCACCATTATTTGGAGATTTATTTCCTCCAACAAAAATTGATTCAGGTTTGGGTATGATTAAAGAACTCCGAAAAACGTCGCTTCCAAACTTAACAGGGAACAATAATCAATTTTTTGGTCAGGGACCACATATTAATACCTTTTTTCTCAATAATAATAATAATCATCTTCAAAATTTTAGAATTTCAAGAGATAATACTATAACTTCAGCAACACCCACAACTACAGCTAACAATATTTTAGAATCATTTACCTCTGATGGATTAAAAATGAACAATCAAAGACAACAACAAACGGATTCGCAAATAGTACCTATGGATTTATCAACTTCCAATCCATTTATTAATCCATTACAATTATTACCATTTTTAAAGCTTCCTTCATTTGATTTCTCAGCACATCCTTTATTTTCAAGTATTAAAAAGGAAGGACAAATTTCAAGAAGTGAAATAAACAATTCTAATTCAAATACTCAAGGTAGTAACATTGATAAAGAGAAAGATATATCAACAAGAAGTTTACATGAAAAAATATGCAATTCTACGTCATATAATACTTCCTCTAGTAACAAATGAAAGATTTCTTTTATCTCATCTTAATTAACATAATATTTACGTAACATTTATATATTGAAAATACATTTAAGAATATATCTATTCAAAGATATATATATATATACATATATTATTCTGCCATCATATGATTACACTTTTTTTTATGTTTATTATTAAATAGTATGAAATTTTTTAAACAATTTCAGTAAAAATTCTTAAAAAAAGTAAAAATTTTAAATATTATTTCATGCATCATAATGAATGAGTAAATGTGCTAATACACAACATTTAGCTATAATGAGACACATGGTTACCATATAATAATTATACACAACAATTTTAAACTTATATATTTAGATAGGATAAAAAAAAGTTAAGTATAAATATTCAAATATTTTTGCCCATTGGAGAGAGAGAATGAAAATCAATAGATAAAAATGATGAGAAAAAAAATTACATATAATAATAATATTTTATTATTTATCATATTTAAAATTGTATAAAATTAACATAAGTTGAATTATTTGATCTTTTGTACAAAGAAATATTCAAAGCATATTTTATGATAAAAGTAATAAAAGTCATATTATATTTTTGTACAATTCTTGATACCATCTATGTATTTGTTTTTAATAATTTTTGATTAATATACATAGTTATTAGTAAATGTAAAGAAAAACTTAGTCAGAAGTCTCTTTGTTGATAAATGTATGAAAGAATATTTTTGATTAAAAAAACGTCTAAAATATATATATTCATAAATTGAGGTATTTCTTTCAATCTTGTTTCCTTTTTTAAAAATGATATCATATTATATTCATTATAAATTTTTTAAGTGACAATTTTTATTCCATATATATAATAACATATATATTTTTAGATATATACATATAAATTATTTAGTTATTATAAACGTTTATGAAGACTTTTTTTATAATTACCTGTAAAATTATAATTTATATTTTAATTAATACTTATTTATGCTAATGAAAGTGATATAGTGTAAATTTATTGAATACTGTTTATTTTTTGCCAATTTCCAACAATCTAATAATTTATTTACCATAAAATATTTATGAACTGAATAAGAGAGGTTTAGTAAGAACATTTTTATTTCATTAATATTAAACATTTTCATAAATTAAAAGCAATTTTCTATTCATTGATAAAAAATAAAAGTACCATTTCTTTATATATTTTTGTAAGTTTTTTATATATATTTATAAATTTAAAAATTTGCTCTTAAAATAATGATTGATTGTGAAATTTGATTGTATCATTTTTAAAAACTTGCTATAATTGAATTACATTTAAAATAAAGATACTTTAATAAAAGGTTTTGTTTTATAAAATTTTAATATTTTTAAATACATATATCTATTCATTTTTATTTTTACTTTCATTAAACATAACAAATTAAAAAGATTTACATTTTATATTTCAAAAAAAGTTGTGTATAATATGACAAGGGAACAGAAACCATAATGATCATTCAATTTATTAATATTTTCTTTTCTTTGGTAATTTTTTTAATACAAGAATGTACATTATTGAGTCATCTTATTGGTTAATTAAATTAAAATACACAGTGCATGTTATTTTATCACGATAACTAACAATATTTTACCGCATAATAAACTACATATATATATTTGTTACTCTTCAATATTTCATACCAAATACATGATTATAAACAATAGAAGTATATTCATTGTAATTTTTTTGTTACCTTAAGATCATTACTAAAAATTCGATAACCCATTATTAAAAAAAAACTTCAAAAGCATTAGTATTATTTTATCACTGATTTTACAATTTTAACTACAAATTTTATAATGTCTTTGTATTTAGCTGATAGTTTGCTTCACCGAAATACATTAATATGCGTCGGCTTATGATAATTTTAATTTTTAGAGGTATTTAAGCTTATTTAAATTATTATAATACTTTAAAAATCTTTCTCCATCCTTTTGATAATATGTCTCATATAGTAATAATTTAGTATATTATTATTTTTAATATTTTTAGCCAAAAAATCAACCGTTGTTCTCAATATTTATTGAAGGGTTTTAAAGTGATAAGAAAGAAGATTTGTTTAGATTAAGAATATGAAATCTGTAAAACTTGATAAATCAGACAATTTTAAGCCCTCGTTCTTATCAAACACCTTTAAAGCTGGTAAAGAGGATATTGATATTAATTCCATTCAACGTAAGTTATTTTTTAATTCTAATTTTTTAAAATAACACGCAATTTTCACTTCAACGATAATACATATTAATATTGTCACATGTGTTTTAGAAATTCCCATTAATAAAAATGATCCAGTATTTAAGAAACATAATATTTGCGTTGAAAATAATAGAGAAAAGAATGAATCTTTTGTTGAATTGGAGGAATGTGACAATATATTAAATGATGAAATAATAAAAAATGATGAAGAAAAAGAAAGTAAAAAAGATATACATTCATTTAATGAAAAGAAATTTATAAATTATGAAAATGCCAATAATTCTTCCCTCAACTCACTAATTCATCCTATTATTTCATTATCTAATTATTCAACACATTCTCAAAATAAACCTATTCAAAATTCTAGTATGAATGAGTGTAATAAACAAGAAACTTTAAATGATTCCAATACTACTTCTAACGATAATAACATTTTTTCCTCAATCTCTAATAAGGTATTATAAAATAATTAGACAAAACGTTTTCCACAAAAAGTTTTATTTTTGTTATTTTAGAGGCAGATAAGGAGACCAATGAATGCTTTTATGATATTTTCAAAAATACATCGACCTTTGGTACATGAAAAATATCCTAATCGTGACAATAGGACAGTTTCTAAAATTTTAGGTGAATGGTGGTATTCACTGGAGGTGGAGGAGAAACAAAAATATCAATTAATGGCATCCCAGGCAAAGGAAGCACATTTTAAAGCCTATCCAAACTGGAAATGGTGTAATAAGGAAAGGAAAAAATCACCTATATGTAAAAATGATAACTCTATTGATGATATGCCACTAGAACAATTAAAATCAACATCTGTCTTCTTTAACCAAAATACATCG
Organism: Strongyloides venezuelensis; assembly: GCA_963280985.1. Classification (NCBI taxonomy): domain Eukaryota; kingdom Metazoa; phylum Nematoda; class Chromadorea; order Rhabditida; family Strongyloididae; genus Strongyloides; species Strongyloides venezuelensis. The sequence continues at coordinate 4,440,323 of CAUJLX010000001.1, read as the reverse complement.
ACATCAACCATTCCAAATAAACCAGTTTCTTCGCAAATATCGCATTCTATAAAGTTAGTTTAAATAGTTTATTATAATTGCAAATTTCAGTGATGAAACAGAAGCATTACAACATTTAGAAACATTAGTCCAATATTCTAACGGGATTTTTAATTTTACATCCACTGGAACAGCTAATAAAAATATATTTTCAGCACCAGCTAATGTAACACGTCCACCATTCCTTTTTTCCCCAACCTCTCTTAACATCCAACAAAACCTGTCATTAGCGGCTGCTGCTCAAAGTTCTCTGTTCTTTAATGACAATCCAATATCGCAACCATTTACTAATAACACTCCAGCTTTAAATATAACTGTTCCAAATATATTTCATATATCTAATGCTACAGGTAATCCCATTACATTAATGCCAACACCTGCGCAACGAGGTTTAAAAAAAAATGTTATGACAAGAAATGATACTAATAGTAACATGCTTCAAACATTATCAGGGATTAATATAAATAATACATTTCAACCAATACCTTCATCGGCATCCCTTCAACAAACATCTAATACAATTTTTAATACACACACTAACCCAACCGATAATAATAATGTATCTTCATATGAAGCAGCCTCACTATTATTAAGAGCATCTCAACAATCTAATACAACCTTTTTAAATATAACAAATGATTCAAATCTTAATTTGTTAAATTCCCTCATTACCTCATCACCAAAGTCTATTATAAAGAGTTGTGATAATGATAAAATCCTATCATCACCCTTTTATAATACCTCTCAACCTATGGAATGGATAACAGGAGGTTTATTAACACCAACAGGGGTTGCTTCTGCACCAGTTACACCATTTGAAGGGAAACCATCATCGTCATTAATATCATCAGCGTCAACCAATGATAGACCATTTAACAGAAAAATTTTAGACATTCGTCGACAACTTGTTTATCAATTACTTGAAAAACAAGGAATGTTCCCTGCCTCTGATTATGTTTCATCATTTCAACAAAAATTTAAAAAGTACTTTCCAACAAAACAAATGTTAATATTAAAAATTCGTGAAATGAGGCAGAAGATAATGTCAACAAGTGGTCCATTAGTTAAGTCAACTGATCTTGAAAATCTTCAAACAAAAACATTACCATCCGTTGATATTAGATCACTTCAAAAAAGTAGTGAATGAAGATATTTATAAAGTTTTGATAAATTAATAAATTACATACATATACATAATAAATTATATAATACTTAGAATTATGACATTTATATCCAAAGAATCTTTTATTATTTTATATCAAGATGTATTTTTTTATAACCATATATTATGTAATAAAAAAAACTTATTTTTAATAATTTTTCTATAAGAAAAGATAAGTGTAAAAACTGGTAATTATAACATAACAAAATTTATTAAAAATTTAAATATTATAATATGTCCTCCTAAAAACTATTTATTAAATATTAATATTTGTACATGATATTTCATTAGCAAAAAAAATTAAAAAATTACAGTATTTTATGAAAGAAAATGACAAAACTTTTCCATAAGCTTTGACCATCAATTTCAATCCATCTCCATTCGTCATTAATTTCCTATAATCCGATTAATTCTAATTTATTTAAAACAATCACAATAATTAAATAAATTTTTTTTTCTTTATCTACCTTAATGACGCAATATATATTTATATACCTATCTATAAATATCGTATAAAGATTTAAATAATAATTTTTTTCTGCTATTTGCTGAAAATTAAAATGAATAGGTGTAATTATGAAAAAGATTATTTATATTAATTGAATGGATTAGGTTATATAGAGGAAATATATTTTATTTCAATTTCACGTGCAAACATCTCCTCAAATGTATATATTGAGTAAAATTGGCAATTTCAAACATCCGTTATAATGATTAATTATTTCTCTAATATACGAAATAAAAATGTATTATATATAATTGAAATTACAACAAATGGATAGGTGATAAAGTTATGTTGTTTAAAAAGCCTTATGTAATAAGAATAATTAAAATGGATATGTAATATGACATTATATATATAAATTTTATTAAAATGAAAATGGTAATTATTGAAACTACATTAAAAATTTTATTGCAAAAGGACTTTGATAATTAAATTATTGTAATATACATAGATTAAGTAATTAATTTTCCCCTCACAAGTTATTAATAATTGAATTATCATGATCATTAATATTTTGAAGTGAAACATTTAAAGAATTTTTACTTGAAGTTATTGTATTTGAGGGTATTTGATTAATACTATTATATATGGTACCATCGCCATCTTCTTCTATTTCATTACTCAATGAAAGTTTTATTTTTTGCCACAAAGATAACGTTGTTTCTTTGGTTTGTAATATTTTATTATTATTACTCACTATTGTATTATTAAAATTTGTACCATCATCCATTGAAGAGATCTTTGGTTTCCGGAAAATCGATGACATTCTAATAGAACTTTTTATCAAAGCTTTTTGAATTTTTTCATTTAGAAGAATGTGAAAAATAAATATAAATATTCCTTGTAAACTATTTAATATGGTAAAAATAAATGTAAATATTGGTTCAACACTTTTTATTGCTGACAAAAATCCAAATACCCATGTAATACCAAGAAGACATAATAATGTCGATGAACCTTTAATCCATCCCATAATTTTACTCCCTGTTTTACGATCTCTTGATCTAACTGATAGAACAACTTTTAATGCTATAAACAGTATAAATATGTTAACAATAATTACTATAATAATTGGACCAACAAATGTCCATATAAAACCACTACTTGTGTCAATCCAACAATACTTATAAGTTCCATAATGTTTCCATCCAAATCCACCACTAAAACCTACAATGATTGCTGGAAATAATAAAGAAAATAAATAATAATAATTCATATGACTTTCATCTGGTTCAAATACTTTAATTAGTAATCTATAAAGTTCACATCCTTCAACTAGCATCCAACAAAATGATGATAAAAATAGATAATGAAGAATAATTGCTACTGCTTTACATCCACCATAAGAAGATGTTCTATGAATACCAATTATAAATGTTAACTCGGCTACGAGTAATGTTATACAAAGATTACGATGTATATAAACTCTTTCTGAATGAATTGATGGAAGACATTGGAATATCAAAATTGAGACAAATAAAAATAATATGGATAAGGCACATCCAAATATTGATATTAATTCCAATGCATCGGATGCTTCTTGATTTGAGGTGATAACCTCATCTCCCATAATATCAATGAGGATAGCAAAATTAGTTAAATGATTACAAGCACATATTGTGTAGTCTGTATTAGTTTCATGAACATAACAACCATTATCACTCCACATTAATTTATCTTTATCCCAATAAACACAAGTAACATTATCAATATTATTTTTGCGCATATGATTAAGTATTATTTTTACAGTACTATTATTTTTAAAATAAATGTTATCATTAGGTGAATTAACTGTAGTTCCGATAACGTGACTATTCAATAATTTTGTACTATTAGGTTTCAATAACCAATACATATTTTTATATACATAGTAAGCAACACTTATTTCTTTTGTTGTATTTTTAAAAAAATCTCTACTATATTGTTGTAGTTTGTTGGTATCTTCAATATCATTTATAGAGGGTAATTGTATGTATGAAAATTTTGTTTCCATTTCTGATGTGAATAATGCACGATTATTTGTTGTTATATTAATATCTTTATAATCGGGAATATATAAAAATTCTGTAAAAATATAAAAAATATTGGTTAAATTAAAAAAATTTACCCCAATTAAATAATTGTGATTGATTCATACTAAATTCATTTTTTATATTTGGTGAATGAATTAATTGTTCCAAAAGAGTCATTAGTAATGATATATTACCTTTAATACAACCATCATTCCATAAATTCCAATTTTCCCTATTATCTTTAGATAATATTGTATCTCCACTTTTGGCAATATTTTGTATAAATATACTTATATCATTAATTTTATTATTTTCAGTTTTTTTATTATTATAATCAATCAATTTGTTTATTGCATTAATACCTTCTATAAGATCACCTGCATACAACCCACCATTAATCGTATAATTTTTAAGATTATTATAAAGGTAATCTGATATATAATTTATATCACCATTTAATAATATTTCTTTATCAATATCACTAAAAAAATTGTGTACACACATCTTTGTGTTTGGTAAACCATCCCATTCATTATTACTACAACCACATTTCAAATATGCTAATTGACCGTTAGATCCACAAGGAACTGTAGAGTAGGTACACATATTCGTTTCATTGAATTTTAATGAAAACCAGGTTATAGAGGGGCACTTTGACGTTGTGGATGTTGATACAACATAAGGAACTTTAACTTGTTGATTCAAAGAATCTTTAACTCCTTCACCAACTTTCCTTTCTTGATCAAATATTGTTGTTAGTGGTTTTTGGCAAATAAAGTGTATTTTTTCATTGCAATTAAGAATATCGATATTTAGTTCATTGGTTGGGTTTAAATTAAATGTAAGCCTTGGGCATGAGTTGTTATTTTGTAAAAAATTACTTAAATAACCAAGATGCCAGAAGTATACTGTCTTTGACGTTGATAATGATGTTTGTGTATTGATGTATCTACGTATGTTTTCTGTTGTTATTGGCTCAATAAGATCGGATTCTATTGAATTACACATCTTCCTTGATTCAAACCACGTTTTCTTGGTGTTTAGAAAAATTCTAATACATTTATTGTCAATTAAAATAAAATCATCTGGACAAATTGTAAATAAATTCTTATCAACACACTCCATACGATACTTTAAACCAGAAAATGAATTTTTCGAGCATAAAGAATAATCAAATATTGAGTTAATGTTTCGAAGATCACAAAATTGTCTTCCTTCACATGCCAATTTCAATGTTTGCAATGAAAAAGGATTAGTACAATTGAAAATCATATCTCTCTCCATATTTGTATCATTACAACTTCTAATACCCTCATTAAAAATACCAAATTGAGCAAAATCAATATAAATTAATGTATTTATAGGACATGCTAAAAATAACCTATCTTTGTTACAAATAAATTTATCTATTGTATGAAAATCAACACTTGTCTTGTTACAAAATATTCCAGAATACCCATCGTTACATTGACATTGAATATATGAATACGTATCTTCTATCTCTTTGTTTATATCTTTTTCACATATTATTCGATTACTCTCCAAACAACTAGTTGCTTTCCATTGTTTATACCAACTATTTCTTGTTATTTTAATGCATTTATCTATAGAAAGGAGAAGAAAATTAGTAAGTTCAGGGATATTTTTTAAATTAAGTACACATACTATCATAATTCATAAATTGTTCTTCTTTATCATTCTCCCAAAAAAAGTTATCAATCTCTCTACCTGTTAATGATGCCCTCCTATTCCATATCCATTGGAGTCCATTGATATTTGACCATTGAGCAGTGCCACCAACCCAAAAATCAGAATCTAAATTTATTAATAATTTTTTGAGTTAAAAATTACGAAATTTACTAATACAACATACGATAAATTTCATTAGTTTCAAAATTTGATAATATAATTGTTTGTATGGCATAGACGTCATTGATTGTATGTACCTCTAACAAATCAAACCCCATATTGTTACAAATATTTTTAGAATTTTCCCAAGTATCTTTTTCAATAACTGGTAAAATTGTATAAATTTTTCCGTCATAAAAATAATTATTTTGATCATAAAAATAATACAAGTATTTAGATGGTACCAAACTTGGGATGCCATTTGAAGAACAATATTTAGACGTAGTTTGTGGTATTTTAATAGAAGAAACTATAAATAAGAATTTTATTAATACACATAAATGAGATTGTTGACAAAACAAAACTTACATAGATCAATTAATAATACAATAAATAAATAAATAATTAATAATGTATTTTTAGAAGTTGTACTATTACACTGATACATTATAAATGCAACAGCATAACTATGTTGTATAGATAAACAATATTAAGAAAATGATGATGAAACTTTCTTTTATTATGAAGATAGATTATTTTTTAAACTAAAATAACATTCTAAAGGTATATTAGATGATGTCTTAAAAATATAAAAACATAAAGTTTATTTAATGAGGAATCTTTTGTTATAAGTGTCTTTTTATCATCAATGTTACTTTAACTCTCCAAATCAAATCTTAATCTAGTTTTCCTTTACCAACAAAAGTCAATTATATTTGTACGCTAATTTATATATACATATCAAGATACATTCTTAATCATAGATGACCTTTTATTTTTAAATTAATTACAAGTATGTACTTCACTAAGCTCATCAACAAAATCACACAATTATCAAAAATTTGTCTCTTTTTTTTGTCTTTTTATTTTTACATTTAAAATTAATATATTTTAATATAATTTACGATTACAAATTTATAAATTTTTATATATTTAATAGTATTTTTTACTATCTAATAATAAGAATTTAAATTTGATTTTTGAAAGGAAATTTTCTATTTGTTATAGGAAGAAGATGAGGTATAATATAATTTTTTAATATAAAATTTTATTATACGCATAAATATATTAGAATCTGGCCAAATTAAGTAGTATATTTTAAATCATATATTATATTTAATGTGTAAAGTGAGACTTTGATGTCATGTTATATATAGACGTGAAAGGAATGCCAATTTGTACATTATTGTGGTAGATTAGAAACTCTTAAGAGGCATATTATTTTGTATATTAACATCAACAGATACTTTTAAATTGCTTAAATATTTATTATAATAACTTTGAATTATTAAATTTTTAAAAATGTTTGGAGTTTATGGTATTACGATATGTTCATTGATAATGATTTTCCTTTTGAAATTAATTCAATCTGTAAGTTATTATTAAATTTATATTATTTTTTATTTAAATCTATTTATTTAGCATTATCAATACGATCATGAAATGGGATTGATACCAAGTTCTAAAATAAGTACCTGGGTCCCAATAATTGTTGGTATTAACGGTTCAATAATAATACTTACATTTTGTTGCTTAGTATCAATGTGTGTTAATTACCTATGTAAATATGGGAGAAGAAACAATAATATTAATGATCATAGTAATGATGAATTAAATGAAATTGTTAGTATGAGTCTAATTAACATACCAAGTGTTGTTTGAAGAATTATTAATGAAGTTTAACAAGGAACTCATTAACTTGGGAATAAATTTCTTTCCTTTAATCATATTAATTTTTTTTAATAAAACGTTTATTTTAATCGTAAAATATTGTGACATCAATAGTTTTACAACATATATTTTAATTAACACCTTTCCTTGAAAATACGTATACATGCCATCTTGATGCATAAAATATTATTATTAAACCAAAATTGATAACTTTCCATGTCTAAAAAAATATTGTAATTTTTTAAATTCCTTCATTCTTTATAAATGAAAAAATAACTTACCAAACCAAAGAAAAAGTAATACATCATGACTGTTGGGCTAATAAAGATAAGTAAAACAGTTAAAATTGAAATTATGTAAATTTGATTCATACTCAATATAACTGTATCTTGTCTTTTTTTTAATGGATTCCATTTTCTTCCACGAAAATAATTGATGAAGGAATAGACTAAGTGTAACGTAAATTGTGATAATCTTAAAATTTAATTATTACGCATCAAATTACTCTTTTTTTTAAAGATAAATAAAAGTTTAGAATACAAAATAATTTTTTTTGTTGTTTTAGATATAATGTTTTATCAAGTACATACTCAAATTTTATCTTGCGCGAGTAACTCTGTATAGAAGTCCAAAGAAACCAAGAATATAGAAGGATAACATAATAAAAATTAATGACAATATGTCAGTTGTGAAATTAGTTTCATCAAAAGAATAACTATTAAGAATTTGATTTGGTGTAAGACATTTCTCTGTAATGCAACCATTATTAAGATCAGCTACTCCTCTCCATTGGTTAATGGAGAGTGCCTCGAAACTATGTTTAAACCAGGATATATATGTTAACCAACTTGCATATACTGGAAGTGTGGAGACATTAGCAAAAAGACCTCCAGTAATTGTTAGAATTGTTACTAACGGTCCTGCTAATGATATTGCAAAGGCATATGATGGAGAACACGTGCTTAAACATACTCCAAAAGCAGCAGAACATTGTTCAATTAAAATTTGTATAATAATAGCCCACATAAAGTTATAAAGTGATGGAGCTAGCCCCATAAGCCAATATGATAAGGTTAGCATTATAAAACCATCAACAGTAAATAATGGAAGGTATGAAAGACATCTTGCTACATAATAACTAAAAACTGAGTACATCCCATCGTGATACTCACGGACGAGGAGGTTATATTCAGATGGTAAACATGCAATAATACCAAATAATGTAGCATACGTTAATTCAGCAACAATATAATACAATCCTCCATTAATATTATTAATGCCAATACCATCAACAACTATTTGAAAATATAAAAATCCAATGAAAAGTCCCATAATAGTTTTTTGTGATAATTTAGCTTTAGCTAAATGTGGATTCCTCCAAGTATCAATGATTGATCTTTGAAAAATCGTTAGTATTTGTGTAAACGTATTTGCAACTTTCTTTTTAGGCACAATAAAATTTTTACTTTCAATTTCTTCAATTTTCTTAATCATTACCTGATACTCTTCTGATTGAATAAATGCATCACAAATTTTCTCTAACTCCTCAATACGACTAATACTTTTTTGTCCATAAACCATTGATAATTTTTCAATAATCATATCAGAAGGATTGTAATTTTCAGGACATACATATCCTAACGTTTTAAAATGTTTAACAGCATCTTTTGGAGGTCCATAATATGCTACCCTCCCATTTGATAAGAAATAAACTTTATCAAATTGAAAGTATATTTGTGAGGATGGTTGGTGAATTGTGCAAATAACTGTTCTCCCATTATCAGTTAATTTTTTTAATGTCTGTATGACACTTTCAGCCATAAAAGAATCAAGACCTGTAGTTGGTTCATCACAAAATAGAATACTAGGATTATTAAGGAGTTCACTGGCAAAGGCTAATCTTTTAGCCTCTCCTCCAGAGATACCTTTTTTACCTTCTGGTGAACCAATTAAAGTATTTTGACATTTCAATAATCCAAGTTCTCTCATTACACCATTGACTCTAGATTGCTGTTTTGTGCTATTAAAATGAGGTAATCTCAGCTTAGCTTGTATTGTAAGGTGTTCTTTAACTGTTAAAGATGATAAAAATAACTCATCTTGTTGAATGTATCCACACATTTGTGAAATATCGTTACCAATATATGATCCGTCAAGATGTATATCTCCTTTTACTACTAATCCTTTTAAATTTCTATGCATTAATGAATTAAGAAGTGTTGTTTTCCCAGCACCACTTAAATAGATAATAATTTAAAATTTTATTTGAAAACATACCTTGATCCCATTAATGCAATTAACTCTCCTGGTTTAGCATACCCATAAACATCATTTAAAATACATTTATGATTTTTTTCAAAGAATACAGAAAGATTTATCCATGATAATATTGCATTAGGAACTTTTGTTGTAATAAAAGATCTTTTAGAAGATCCATAATCAGTAAAAGTATCAGAGGAATTAGAAACTAAACTACTATTCTCAGGAAGTTCCATAATAAAAACAATAGTAAAAAATAAATAATTATTAATGTTTATGGTGATAAATACAACTATCAACAAAATAACTTTACTAAAGTAATGTATATTTTGTAAAAACTGAACATTTAAAGTAAAAGTTTATTAGTTTTACTATACATTCTAGCTGTTAGATAAGGCTTTTGTAGAAGGGGTCGTTTAGATAAGAGAAGTTATTATACTACTATTTATGAGATAATAGATAAATGCATCTTATCAAAAAAATACTAACCATAATATAATTAATTTTAGGTTATAAAATATAAGTCTACAAAAAACTTACATTTTAGAATAAACATAGAAGCATTGTATATGCATTGTTAAGACTATTAAAAAATCATGTAATACTGATAAAAAAAATGAACTTCCAATATAACTTGTATACGTGAGGTATTTGAATATTATCTCTTCATCCACACCATTCATTTGTATAGAAAATATTGATACGTAATAACGATAAAAACTATTCATTAATCTATTAATCTCTTGATTAATTTTATAACCTGAATTTCCGCCTTTTAACATTTCTTCCAAGAAAAAATCAAAATTTGTAAAACTTTTTTTCAAGAATATAATTGTTAAATTTGAGACTATATCTATTATTGGTGTTTGAGTTATTAATATACCAAGGAATATGTCAATTAAAAGCAATTTAATGGTAAAATATTTTGTATAAAATTTTATATAATTCATTATTGCCGATCCTTCTTTCATTTTTTGTAATTTAATAGCATAAGATTGTAGTTCTTGATCCTCCATTATACGAAATGATATCACACTTTTGATAAAATTTACAAGCAAAAAAATCCTTTAAAAGATAAGATTGTAAAATGACAATGAAATCGGTTGAATGCAAAAATAAGTGTATAAAAATATTTCTTATAACGAAAAAAGTGGTGACGTTATAACACCTAATTTAAATAAAAAAAATAAAAAATATGATTCAGTGTTTATTGGTAAACAACTAGAAATGACAATACAAAAAATGTTACTATGTTGCGTTAACACCATTTAAAAGTTTTGAATTTTTCCACCCCTCAAAAAACTATCGCTTCCCTCTCACTCTATTTCATATCGTATAGATATTGATTCCATTTTTATTGAAGACTAATAAAAAGAAAAATTAGAAGTAAACATGTAAATAAATCAACAATCTAAATATTTCGTAGTTGTAGAAAAGTATCAAAACATTTACCATTTTCATAACCTAATGTGTTGGTTTTCCAGCATCCTCAAGTTTCTTTTTAAGGGACTCTGGCATTGATGGTGGTGGTGGACGTGGGAGGTTAAAGACAACCTTGACAGTGTCATAAATAAACCATTGAAGGGCAGTTAATGTACCAATCATAATAATACGTGGCGTAAGTCCTTTCCATACACCAGCAAATCCAAGTTTCTTAAGAATATCAGTTGCTGAAGCAGAAGTATCTTGGTTAAGTTTTGAGACAACTGTATCAGCTGGATGAGATACAATAGCACAGAAGACACCAGCAACATATCCAGCCAAAAAGGTAACTTCTAATTGTTCAATCTTACTACAACTTTCTCTTGGTTTTGGAATAACATATTTGTAAAGAATTTCGACAGTACGTTCGAAACAAGCGAATTTCATCATGGTATATGGAATTTGTCTCATCCAAAGTGGTGGAAGTCCCTTGTAGAATCCCATAAGACCTTCTTGTTTATAAATCATTGGAGCACAACCGCGAAGAGTTGGTGGTGCACCTGGAGATGTTTGGATACGTACTTTGGTGGCTTCCATAGGAGCGAGAAGAATATCAGCAAAGAATTCAGCAGAAGCTGAGGCAGCAAGATAGAGAGTTGTTCTATAAAGATAGGCATTCTCTTCACCAATCATACCAGCGTAAACATTCTTGAAAAGTTCATAAAATCCGAATTTTCCAAGTCCTTGCATTGAGTATCCGTAAAGGGTTGGAGCCCATCCTTTAGCAAGAGCACGACCTCCCTCTTCCCTAACAGTAGTCTTGAATCCTGAAGCGATACCCTTGTATTTATCTGGATTTACTTGAATACGACATTTAACCAAATCTAATGGAACGATAGCTGTATGAGTTACACCGCATGAGATAGCTCCACCAAGAGCACAAAGAGAGTAAAATTTGAGGGAACCAAATTCAACAGTATCTCCATTTCCAGCTGTAATATTTAAATGTATGAGTTAGGATAATATAAACGGTATAGATAAACATACATGAACCAGTAGAACATTCAGCAATACGTGGAAGGGGACTAGAAAATGGATTTGATTTCATCATTTCAGCTGCTTTTTCAACATATCCTACCATTATGAAAATGTATGACTAAAAAAGTAAGCGATTTTATATAAATAAATTGCAATCAATAAAATAAATTGCACAAGACAGGGAGGAGAGGTTAGAAGTATATAAATAGATAAAATGTAACTAGTGCCAGTCGCATCAAAATTATCAATAAAAATACATAACTCCAAACATTTGGAATGGATCTTTCGCTTTAAGATCCATTACATATTGCATTATTAAAATAATTGACATTATTTAACATTGTATTGAGGTTCAGATATATATTGGAGTGGTGTATAGCATCATTTATTATATTTTTACCTAGTAGAAAATATTTTTTATAAATAGTAAGATAATATTCTTTGAAAACATTTTAACAATAAGTGGTACATTATTTTTATTAAAAATAATAAATATTTACAAGTTAAAGTGCAATAAATGTTTTTTCTATTGCTAAGATATAATGTTTATTGAAAAAATTGCAATGAAAGAGTACTATTATAAAAATATTTTTAATAGAAGTTAGAGGCATTATGGAGAATAAAATATAGTCAAATATATTTTTTTAACATTATAACTGAAAGATAAGCAGATATCATTAAAATGTAAGAGATAAGAAAGTAAAATAAATTTTTGTATGTCAAGGAAGTTTAATAACTATAATTAGAAACTAATAATTATTGTCAATTTCTTTTTTATCTTGAAAGATAAATTTGTATAAAGTTAAAGGTACTATAAATATATGTTTAATCAATGGAATGTAACATTTTTTGTATACTTTAGTTCCATTTTTTAAAATACTTTAGTAAAAATGATGCTAAATGTACATTATAGTTTAGGTAAGAGTAAAAAAGTTAAAATATAAAACGTTGTAAATCAGTACTAAATGTATAAAGAATGTATAAATTTGTCTATATAAAAAGTTGAATATATTATAGTGAAGTATTTTATGATATATATTTGAAATATTACGATTTTTCGATAGGAAGTGGGTGATTCCTTCTTTTAATAAAACATACTATTTCTCTCCAACTCTATTTCTCTTCCCCCAATTTCTTTTTTCATTGTTGAAGCTTAATCTATACTTCAAAAAAATATCACTCCTTTGTTTGATTTGTTAAAATAAATAAAATACGTATGTAGAAGTTTGGTTATCATGCACGTGAGTTTCGAAGTAATTTTCTTAACGTATTAAATATACTTAATATATAATTGAGTTAATATTAGTATCTGAACATTATATTGGTTATTTATAAAATAACCTGAATACTTTTTTCTTTCTACATCATCATAAATAAATTTTTTAATTAACTAAATATTGCATGTTCACTAATTTTTATCATTTTACAAAAGGTTAAAATTTGATTTTGTATAAATAGAAAACATCATTCTAACAATTTAATTAAATTATCAAATATAATCGGGCGCATTCTTAACGATACATAAATGGTATTATTTTTTAGAACAATTTAACAAAAAATAATATTTTGATACATTCTATTATAACAATAAAATATTTTTCAAATTTCAGTTTTGATAAGAAATAACAAAATAAACCATTCATATTAAAGGGTAATTGTATTCATTTAAAAAATAACAATAAAATTCAATTATTTTATTATACTTTTTTTATACAAAAGGTTGGAGAGAAGAATTATTTTTATAATTAAGTTAAAAGTGACAATAGGAGATGGAGTAATAGTTTCTGACAACTTAAAAAAATATAATATATGGAATTGTTACGACAAAAGAGACACACAAAAAAAATTAAAAAATATCATAATTAATGGAAAGATGGAACCGGTGTTTTTAATGATTCTGGACTTTTATTCATTCTCCCAAGAAATGATACATTAAAAAATGGTGAATGCATTGCAGGTGAGATACCATGAGATGCCATCTGAGCCATAGCTGAAGGAGAGGGTGGTGGGAACAAAAAGTATTGAGATTGTGCTGGAGGTGTAAATGTTGGTTGTGTTAACATTGATTGATACTTTGTTGACATCGAGGCCGCAGAAAACTTATCGGATAAATTTGGTGTTTTTGGGGCCACTAAAAGTAAATAAAATATAGTTTAAATAGGCAAAAAGATAGTAAAAATATTTAATGAAAAAATAAAAGAGGTAACTTACATAGTGGACTTGTTAATGTTGATGCTGCGGCATATGCAGCAGCTAAATTCGAGGCAGCAGAAGCATTTAATAAATTAGCTAATTGTTTTTGTTCCATTGATGCAGCATATAATTGATTAAGATGTGTTAAAAATGGTGATTGAGAGTGGTTACCTAAGAAGTAAGGGGAATTAAGAGTACTTTGGAGTAATAAATTATTTGATAGATTTCCTCCACTCCCAAATAATGGTGTATTTTGAGCTGAAAGGAATGAATTAACAAAAGTATTATTATCGTGGGTTATTGGCATTAAATTTAATGGTTCAGGACGTGGTTTTTTTATTATGCTATTTTCATTATTTGTTACTTCATCTAGTTGATTTTTTGTTATGTTTGTCAGTGTTGTGTACGTTTTTTCTTCATTGTTTGAGACAGGCATATTAATGAGATCCCCATCTGGTCTAACATCAACAAATGATGTAGAGATTGTTGGTAGTTTATGAGTTATTTCTTGTTTTACTTCACCATTATTTAGTATCTCTTGATAACCACCATCGCCTTCACTTATATCTTTTAATGATTGTGGCATTGAATTATTAATAAAAAAATCATGAATTTGTGTTGATGTTAAGTTGTTTGTTTTTGGTGCACTTGTAATTACTCTTCTTTTCTTTTTATTATCCTCTAAAAAGGTTGTAGTTTGTGTATTACTTTCTTGAGATGCTGGGCGTTTCAATGATTGTGGTGATGATGATACATCTATTGGATTGGTTATGTGTGGTGAGTTAAATGAATGGTCAATTGATGAGATTGTATCAGTATTACTAACACATGAACTATTACTAATACTAATAGGACTATAAGCAGTGCTTGGTGGTGAGAGAGATTTTTGTGAGTTATCAATAGAATCTTGTCTACCATTACTACTCACACCACCTTGATTATAAATGTTTCTATTAAGAGCATGTTGAAGATGTGGATTTTTTTCAATAATATCGGAGGTATGTTGTCTTATTTTACTTAAGTTAATCATTTTATCACTAATATATCCACCAGATAGGGATGAACTTCCATTAGCAGTTAACTCTTCAAGGAGATTAACAAAACGATAGACAAATTTTTGACCCGTAACTTTTTTGATAATATTTTTATCATAATAATAACGTAGTGCTCTTGATAATTTGTCATAATTCATCTGTGGCTTTCCTTTTCGTTGTCCCCACAATCTAGCAACAGATTCAGCATCAATTAACTGGAAATAAAAATCATTATTTTAATTACGTAAATAATGTAAAAAATATAATAATTACCTTAAATTCTCCTTCCTTAATGTTAACCCATTGTATTACATCACTATACTTTCCGGAAATAAGTAATTCAAAAAGAAATTGCCATAATGTAATACTAGTATCAGAGGTGGATAAATTTAAGAGAGGTGTTCCAGATTTGTTATTGGTATTAAAAGTAACATTAGAATTATTGTTAGTTGTGATAAAACCATTAACTGGTGAATTATTAATCCTATCAGTGGTTAATTTATGGTGATTTAATTCCATACTTTCGTTATAAATATTCATTGAAGATACCTTTTGCATATACTTTTTTGATATCAAACTTGATTAAAATAGTTAGATAGATGTAGCAATACCTGATAACCCGTGAAACGTTTAATTTATTGTTAGTAAAATAAAATTTTCACTCTAATAATTATTTAAAATTATTAGAATGATTATAAATAACAAGAGATATGGTACCTATAATGAAAAAAAATTGTTTAAGAAATTTAAATAGATAAATTAATGGAGATGATAAGAATTTCGAGCAAAATGATAACATTCAAGAGGGGGTGAAAATTATCACAAAAAGAAGCATGTATTTAGTTTAATATTGATAATTAAACACTTATTGGTAAATGATATCGTTTATTACTTATAAATGCGAGAAAAAAGTAAAAAATCAACCCTAAGGAGTGATCACAATAGATGTTAATGAAAGTTAATGGGATATTATTTAGATATGCTGAAATTTTACAAGTGGTTAAGTAAAGCAATGGAAATTATATTAAATGATACCTAAGGTTAATAAAAATAATATACCGAAATAAATATATAAAATAATATATATTTTAATGTAATTGAAAAATGATTGTGAATAAGTTTAACGGATAAATAGTTTTGGATATGTTAAAGTTAAACGTTATTTTCGATGATGTACAGGAGCTTCATACTACAGTCTTTTTTTACCTTAAAACATGTTTCTATTTTTAAAATAAAGAAACATGCAATTTCCCCCATTTACACCTGTTTAAAGGAATTGATGAGGCATTATGATGTATGTTAAAAGGAAACAAAAAAAGGTGGTAAAAAAACATTGTACAATTATATACGATGGGCTATAAATATTTTATGATTAAAGCTAAATATGTTGACTTAAAAAATAATTAATAATTGCTTGACATAGCATTGTCTATACGTTTTAAAAAAACCTAAAAATAGAGAATATGAAAGTTAATGGGTATATAATAACCTGTGATTTTAATTAAAGCATCACCCATTGGAAATGCTACTTGATTAAAAGGTAACATTATTGCAGAAGTTTATTTGTGTATGTATATTAAATTTAGTTAAGAAAAAGAATAGTTAATTTTATTATAAAATTTCAAACATACAAATAATAAAATTTTAAGGGTTATAAATAAAATAAATTTTGTTTTAATAAAATAATTCATCTTTATATACAAAAATGAAAATGATTATTACATTTATATAAATTTTCTAAAAGTAATTTAAAAAAAGAGGTGTATTTCGGTGAAAGGGTAGGTATAAGATAAAATATATGTTATGGTTTTCAATTTGATAAGTAAAACTGTATTGTTTAATCAACAATTTTTACATCTTTATACAACCATTTTTCTATGATTATGGCATGATAGAGTATATTGATATAGACAGATAAGGTGTTTTCCCAAAAATTAATTAAAACAACTTTAATAAAAATTTAGATAAGGCGATTATATCTAATTGTAATAAGAAAAAAATATAGATAATTCCATAATAAATGCTGTCAAACAATCATCCAAAGTTATGAAATTAATAAACATTGTTCATTTTTTTTTCAATTTATCGTTAAAGTTTTTTTTTGACATTTCCTGATCAAAATTATATGAAAAAGATAATAATGTTAAAACTTTTGTGCTTAAATCATCATATTAACTTTATAAACATAGATAATTATATAAAAAGTCATAATGAAATGGAATATTAGATAACAAATTAAAAGTACAAACAATTTTTTATACTCTTATACTAAAAACACACTAATTAATCAAGATTTTATTTTAAAAAAAATTATTTATATTTCTTTACGCACATATTTAGTTATATCAAGTGATATGGAGAAATTTTTCATTGAAAGTTTTTGTCCTTCAATGAATGTCCTATGTTTCATTTTTGGTCGAACATTTTATTATTCATTGACAAAGCAATATAAATTTTTTATAATATATAGATATCATTTATTGTATAAATATATATTTCTTTTTTTATAAAAACTATAAAATATATGAAAAAGTTAACATGCACAATTTTTAATGGAAAAAATATTCATTTTTTAATATAAAAATAAATAAATTGCCTTTTCCGGACATTAACAACAAATATTTTTATACTTTTATAAAATTAATAACTTTAATTTTTTTAATTTTCTTATTACAAGAACAAAAAAATGGTAATTTCTTATAATTTCTTTCTCCTTCTTACATCATACTTCACATTTGGAGAGTGAAGAAACCAAAAATTATATAATTACTATACCTTCTGTCAATTACCTTGACTATATATATACCAAATATATATATATTGACAATATTTAAATCACTCTATGAATACTAAGTTTTAAAAACGTTTTATACTTTAAGTAACAATTTTTTACAACAAATTTCTTTACCATCTCAAGAAAATGGTTTTTTTTAACGAAAAGACATTATGTTTAAACAGATGTGTAGGTGGTAAAAATTAAATTTAATAGTTAAATAAAATTAATAAAAGTTTTAAAAAAAAGGTATGTGACAAATGTTGTCTAATTTTTAATATCTGTTGTGTAGAGAATGACGAAATAAGGAAAGGAGTCTGTTGTAAACTTATAATATTTTCTTATGCTAATTTACAACATAGCAAAATTTTTATATATTACAAGATGTTGGGGGTTATTGATATACTATAAATATGTACATTTTATACATATTAATAATTGATAACGTTTACTTTGATGTAAATCTTATATTATTGGTAATTATAAAGATAATGTAATGGTTAACTGTAATGCAAAATTAAATTTATTATTTAACTGTTCTATAGAAAATCATTTTTTATTTTGTTATAACAAAATTTAAGAATATTCTTAAAATTTTTAAAAACATAAAGGAGGATAAGGGAAATATTTTGTTTTAGTATAATAAAATAAAGTATATATTTTAAACAGGATTGGTAATTTTTTAAACATAAAAAAATATATTATTAGATAGTTGATAGGGAGAGACAAAAAACTAGATATATGGTATTTTGCCTTTTAAAGCTGAAATAATTTTTAAATAAAAATCAAATATTATTTTCATATAAATATGAAAAATTTTAAAACATGATTAATTAGTTAATTGATTTCCTTTTGTTTTGATAAATAGAATTATACTCCTGATAAATATAATGGTCTAATTTAAGATAAATTAAATTGGTAGGAGTATCTTCCTTTAAATGAAAATATTATTTATAAACATATACACTTCTACGACATTTTTAGGGATAATAATAAATTAATATACATATAGATGTTTGGTTTAAAAATATATTAACAAAATATAATGAAACAACTCTTTAAAATTTTTACAACATTTTTCCTATCCACAGACATAAATATTTGTAATCTTCATCAAATATTTTTATAAAATAACTATTTTAATATAATTTGTTAAATTAAAACACCTTCTTTGATCGTACTTTCTCTTTTTTTACGTGATCTTATGATAATAATAACATTAAATAATCTAAATGCTTTGAATTTTTGATACGTACTATATATTTATACTCTAAAATTCATTATCATTATACCCCTACTAATTAATATAAATTTTTTTGAAGTGTCATGTTTTTATAAATTTTATTTATTAATTAACATTTTATAAAACATCATGATCAAAGATAATAAAGCTTTAAGGGGAAAATATATATATATATTTGATATTACAATAGTAATAAAAAAAAGGAACGATGACATAATAAGTTATAAATACAAGTTATTTCTACTACAACAATTTAAAAATACATCCTCCTTCTTATTCACAAATAAAAATAAGCTTTACAATGTTTTAGATAATCTTATCATTTTCTGATAGCAGTTTCAAATTTTTTTATCTTACTCTTTGCAAAACCTTCTCTTTTATTTTAAACTGTTCACTTTTACATATAATTTTAATAAACACTCTACAAATACCTTTTTATTTTTATAAAGTATCACGTACTATCAATAAGAACATAGATTATTTGTATTATAAAATAAAAGTTAGAAATCTTCGAAAAATGAAAGAGAGGTGTGTTTGTTAGTAAGGAGAAGGAAATGCCAAGAGGATATGATAGAAACTTTAATTTTATTTATTTTTAACATAATCTAAGGATTATTATATTTGCCATCTTATTTAATCATCAAATTCTAAAGGTAATGATTGGAAATAAATTGAAGTTTGATAAACTATTTTCTATGTTAATTGATATTTTTTTATTGTCACTAATTATACAATTATTTGGTTAAAAGTTATAAAAAGTAAATAATTGTATTTTTATATATATAATGTAATAAGGTAAGTAATTATTTATAAAAAAATAAATTGTGAATGGTAAATATCTACATTAAGACTTAAAAAATAATTATATTTTTGACTTGAAGTTTAATTATATCAATATAGTAGAACATTTATCTCTTTTGTTTTTTTTTCTGCCTAATTATTTAAAATATTTATACGAAAAGTTATATAAAAAGTTATTTCTAACTGTTAGTTGATAAGAATAATTCTAGTAAAAAAACCGGAAGAAGTATATAAATAAGCTAATAAAAAAGAAAACTAAGGAATTTGTAGTAAAAAAATATAGTTAATAAAAATAAAAAAAATAAAAATAGTTTATCTACTTTAGGACTGATAAATAATTAATTAATTAAACAAAAAAAATAAAAAGTACAGAATTAATATAACATATATATTCAGCTTTACCACTTAAAAACTAATCACTCTTTTTCTTCTTCTTCTGTTAAATTAACTAAACTTTTAAAAGTTAAAATGTATGATAAATATATATATTTCTTACTACATAAAAATACTACCAAATGGTAAATGATAAAAAAATAGGAAAATTAATATTTAATAATTATATTCAAAAATCTTTGTCAAATAACAAAATTATTTACTATAATTAATTAAAAAGTCGTTAATAATAATGAAGTAAAATTTATACTCTTAAATTATAAGAATAGATATATAAAAAAAGTGAAATATTACGCATTCACTTGGTACTCTTTAAACAATAAAAATAATCTAAAAAAGAATTATACTCTAACTTAACAAAAAGACTGAAGAAATTTACATTATCATTTTTACTTTTAATGATCAAGGCTAAATATTTTTTTATCAATAAAAATTTAATTTATTTATTTGTTGTAAAAATTGTATATTAATTTCTTTTATAACAAGAACATTCTTGGAAAAAAATTTAAGATTATACAACAATATTTGTAATTTCAAATTTTATTATTGATGAATATCTTTATTACTATAAGGTAAAAAAATGAATGGTATCTCATTTTATTATATCAGTTAGTTGATCTTAAAAGATTAAAAAAGTTTTTAAACCTATTTTTAGAATTTGACCTTATTGTAAAAAGATTTCCTGAATAAGTTTAAGTTTTCACATTTTTTACAATAATAAAAAAAGATATTAAAGAGATATTTTTATACAAATTGTTAAATATAATATATTAAAAAGGTAAATCATCAAAAATTCTATACTTTATCATGTCATTGTTTAAATCTATTAGGACTGTATCACAACTAATTAATAATCATTATTTTATATGTATCTTATTACACTAGGCACGTACACAATAGTGGAATAGAAAATAACATACCCAAATAGAATATATATATAAAAATTTAATTAACTTTTTGTCTTTACAACACACAAACTTTTATCGCAATAAAAATAATATATTAATATGTATATTTATATATTATTTAAATATATTTGCCTATATACGTCTATGCAGATTTTTAATTTTTAAAATAGAAGCATTTTTGGTAATCATATGTTGTTTATTTCTTTTTTAAGAATACGGAAGTGGGACTGCGGGAAATATGATAAAGAAATGAAGATTTCATAAAAAAGAAATGAATTTATCATTACAATACTAAATATTATACATATTTTTTTTGTCATCCATTCATTCATCTATAAAAATTATCTTTTATGTAATAAGAAAATAAGATTTCTTTTTTTAAAAAAAAATCTTTTTTAACGCATATACATGTGTTTAATGAATATGACATTATGATGAGATAAATTTTTGTGAGCTTGATTGAAGATTATTTGAAATAAAGTAGACTACTGATCATCCATATAATTTTATAGATAAGGTATTGTAATCATTAAATTATTAAAAAAATTATTATCAATCAAAATGAAAGAGAAGTTAATTATTCTGTACTACTAATTAAAGGATCATCAATTTTTGTTATCAGGTTTTTAGAAAATAAAAATAATCTAATTCCTCTCACGCTCATAGCATGGAATTTTTTGGCATATAGTTCATTAAACTACTCCATTACAAAGGATAATGAATATAAATTTAAAAATAATTTTTATTGCCACATTAACGCTTTTATTACCAGGTGGGATAGGTTAGGAATAAAAAAATTAACAATGTTTAATTAATTGTAAAATGGTTAATGGAAGAAGTCCTTCAACACAGTACATTAAGTATTATATTATCTTCCGTCCATGGATAACAGGATTTTTAATATCTTTGTAAAAACTCAAATAAATATAATATTTTTAGAACAAATATAAAAAATGATCAAAGAAATTTTTTTCTCTAGACATTTATACAAATAGTGGAAAAATTAATCCCATATTTGACATCAATGATAAAGTAATTTATTTTTTAGTATTGAATAAGAAAATATAAAAATAATAAAATGAAAATATTATCACTTACTTAGAAAAGATTTTTGAAATATTTAAATAGTAAATTTTTAAAAATTCATAAACATTATTATATTAAAAAAAATTAATTAACATATAAAATATTTTTAAAGAAAAGTGTTAAATAAAAGTATATATTATAAAAAGTCAAAAATTCAATGAGGGTATAAAAGATGAGGAAGAAAAAGATAATACAACAAGGTCACAGCAGCTGGAAATAAAGAAATAAAATTAATGTTTAAGAACTTAAGAGATGGTTTTATTTTATGGTATTCAAGGGCTTTCTAATAGGTAAAGAAATTTTCTTTTTAATAAATACATTCATATATCTTTAAATATATTGGTATCTTATATCCGTAAAAGGTCACCATCAAATGAATAATAATAAATCTTATGACGTGTCGGAATAATATCCTCAATATAGATAAGCTTTTAAAGTTTTATCTTTAGGAAATCATAATATCTTTCATTTGTAATAATAAAAAAAAATAAAAGAAGAATATTATTAATTTTATCCTTTAGCAACATGTTTAATAATGTGATATAAATGTACGTTTTGAAAATTTTAATTTTTAAAGATTTAAATTTTTCCTAGATTATGATATAATAAAATATTACATATTAATAAATATTAGAATAATCCATCTGAAAAATGGAATATGAATAAATCAAGTATGCTAAATTTAGAGGTGAGTTTTCTTCTATATTTCAACACATCATCTTCTCCCTTAAAAAGAATACAAATTTTTAAAAGCATCTGAAATATTTTGTATTTTAAATTTTAATCTATAAATATTTTAAAAATGGAAAAAAAGAATTTATGATTATAGTTTTGTCCTTAAATATTATAATATCAAGTAAAATATTTATAATATTAAAAATTATGATAGAATAATGGAGTAAGAGTCACATTTAAAGTGTCCGCTAATCCTTTGATTGCCTATTAAAGATCCTTAACTATAAATATGTATATTGAAAAAGTTATTGTATTATCAAATTAATATACATCTAAACTCTTTTTACCCCTTTAAAAGTTATTGTTATCAATTAATTTATAAAATATTTATCCTTTTTACCCCCTCCCCTTCTCTTACCACTCTCTCTACATACTTTTATAATAGAAAATTACAAAGATTTCTGGAAAGAATAATACAAATTAATATTTATATCTAAATAACTTTTTACATATCTTTTATTATTTAAAACATCTTGAGGAGAAGAATGTGCATATATATGTATTTATTACAAAGAATCGTCATTTCTTTTTTTATTTATGGATAAGTCTTAAGTAGGAGTTTGGAGAAGATAGGAAAATGGTAATAATGATAATGAAAAGAGATAGATGGATAAAAGAATAGGATGATCAAAGGAAGAATATATTAGGATTAAGGATTTTACAGCTTAAGGGACAAACTATATTTATATTATAATAATCATTAGAATTTTACTTCATCCTCTTTCATATCAAGTAAAATTATAAAATAAAGTTAACAAAAAAAAGATTTTTCCTTAAGATCTAAAAAAATTTTTCATATGTGAATAAAACTCTTTTTTAACACTGATTTAACATTTTAATTGTTGTTAATATAGTAAATATGATAAAAAAAGAATTGTAAGAATTATAATATTGTTAAAAGTGATAGAAGTTGACACATCTGTGAAAATATATAAAAAAAAATCATGACATATGGAGAACCTTTTTTCATCAAAAGTAATAATTAAGATAGGAAGTGTTACTTCTAATTTACTTAAATATTTAATACAGTACAGTAATATAAAATTAATAAAGAGATATTAGAGGGGGAGGACGGTTGAATGAAAAATATATGGTGTACGCCTTAATAGTGTGAAAATTCCTTAAACAATTTATAATTTACTATCTGTCGAAAGACATTTTAAAAGATCATAAAATAATATATAAAAGTAATTATTCAAAAAGGAAAACAAAATCAGTGGCATTATTTTAATAAATCACCTTCACTTAAAATAATAATCATGTCCCATCCAGCGTCATTAAAAAGTGTCGGTTTTTTTTATAATCTTTTTTAGTAACATTAATCATGCCATAATTTACCAACCTCTCAATACAAAGGTTTAAAAATATTTAAAACTGTTTTAATTAATCATGCCATTGGCCTACCTTGAGGTTTGGAGAAAAAGGAAGGAAAATGAAATAAATAAACGAAAGGGTTAAAGGATAGAAAATAAGATGACAGTTAAATGATCAATTACATAACAGTGAAGGTAGTGTAAAGAATAAAAGTAATACACTTAAAAAATATGAAAAAATTTAAATATTAAAATTATATATTAAATATCATATCAATTTAAGATTACCCCTACTACTTACTAATTAGCCTATATAACTTAAAAAAAAGACTAAAATTTGCCATATAATTATGACTTTATAAAAATGTAAAAGAATTTTGCCACATTAATTATGAAATTCTTATAATATTTATATATATGTACATTTTATATTATGAGGAAATAAAAAAATGGATGTAATAAATTTTTATGAAAATGTTTGGAGAAATTTATTAAAAAGGTTTAAAGTAGCAAATTTTGCAGAAATATATGATAAAAATATGTAGGAGAAATTATTATACTTTTAAGATGGAAAAAAAAAGTTTGAAATTTATTGAAATTAGTGGTAAAATAAAAAAAGTTTATTATTTACATAAAATTTTTCTCCGTCATGAAGTGTTTTATAGGTGGGTTGCTCATGAAAATGATAAATAGACAACTTAAATAGAAGGAATACCAACAATATTTTTTTAAAACGTTAAGTTTAAATAGATCTAGATAAAGCAAGTTAAATACAGTTTTTGTACTCTACTATTACAAGGATGATCAAATTATTTTCCTAAAAAAGATTTATTGAAATTATCATTACAATGTGATAACATATTACACAATTTCATTAACTTTTTGTATTCATATGTTTACACAACTTTTATAAAGCTGTTTGATACCACTCAAATGGATGGTAAAAATATACAAATTAAGTAGTACAAGATTAAGGGTCATCAAGTGTTTGCTTTTACTTATTAATCCAATTATTACTAAATCATTCCACACTTCTAAGATTAAGACTATTTACAATATAACTGTTTCCATATCCAGCTACTAAATCGTAAATTTCTGTTTCCTCACTTTTTGTTATGTCATATTTCACATATTAAATAATATTAATAATAAAAAAATGCTTAAATGATTGGTGAATTCAAGGTAATTTGGATTATATATTTTTTAATCCATTAAAAAAGTAAATAAATACAATTTGATATTATGTAATAAGGAAGTAGATTGATAAATTTTTTGATAATTATATAGATAACCTACTAAAATTGATATTTCATGTAAATTTATTTTAATCATAAATTATTGTTAAAAAGTTATTTCTTTTTAACCTCAAAAAGTCTTTTTGTAGGAAGTTAAAAAATAATTACTACACATATGATGAAGAGTGGTGGATAAAAGTAAAAATGATTAGAGAAAATACCATGCTGCGATAGTTTTTTATAAAAAAACATTTTATAAGGAGTGGTAATTAATAATACATCTGATCATGAACATTTTTAATTAAATATGATATTTTTAAAAGATAAATAAATAATAAAATTTATTACCATTATTAATTAGCCTCAAAAAATTTGTTTCCTCCTACATTATCAATTCATCTTTTTTGTAACAACTATTTACAATATGTACTTTAAGTTTAAACATATAATTTATAAATTAAAAAAAATGTTGTTGTAAAAATTAATAAATAAATAAATAAGGTATATTAATATAGGAGGAAGACGATAAATTAATTTATCTCAGTTAAAAAATTTTCTATTAATATTTGGTTTATCAAAAAAAGTAAAAATTATACAATGAAGTGGTTGGATGTTGTTGTAGATATAAGGAGATGAATGTTGTAATCCATTAAATGACCTTTTTAATAACATAAACTTTTTTTTATCTCCCTCATTCAAACAATGAAAATTATGTTGGAAGTGTATTTATATAATAATTCTTTACACATCATTTAATTCTATCAAAGACGAAAAACATCTTATTGTAGAGGTTTTTATTTTTAAACGTAACGTAACCAATCATTATAGCTAAAGATCGTGAGAATTGAGAAATTTTGTAGGTTATCGTCTATGAACAATTAAGGTAAGATTAAAAATAATAATTAGTAGAAAATTAATGGTCCAAAAAAGAAGATAAAAGAAGTTAGAAGTGGGAGATATTATATAAAAAAGTTAGTAAAATTTCTTCAAGTTAACTATATTTTATAAAAAGTAAGGTCATTTTGTTAATTAAGGAAAGTTTGTTGTCAAAATAAGGAGTGTATCTTTTTTTTTATAGAACAATCATCAACATTTAAACATAAAAATGTATATGGAGGAGAAATTATGAAAGTATTGAAATATTTATTACTTTTTAATAATGTATAGTTACTTTTACCATATTCAAAAATTTGTACTTTATTATTAGATAAAGTAATATTTAAATTTAATAATACAATCAATTAAAAATGTCACAAATAAATATGTGCTTATTTGAAATGAAAGAAAATTGAGTAATTAAGGAATGGAATCACCCATAAAAATCTTACAAACATTATATAAAATAGACAATTTATACATGTGTTTAGTGAGTAATAAAATGGATATAAATTATAAATATTGTTGATAATAAATTTGAATGTTACTATAAAAAAACGACATACTCAAACATTTGGTATATAAAATTATAATAAGAAATAAATATATATTGTCTAATTAAAACGGTAAATTAAAAATGTTTTAATGTTATAGAATTTTATTGGAATATGTGTGACAAATGCAAGAAATAAAAAAGAATTTTTTTTATTATATAAATCTTACTTTTTAACATATTAATTTGCTGACTTTTTATGACATAAAATTATGTGAAAATACTTTTAATAGAATGGTAATAAATCATGAAATTGTAATTTTGGAATTTGAATATAAAA
Source organism: Strongyloides venezuelensis (assembly GCA_963280985.1). Lineage (NCBI taxonomy): Eukaryota > Metazoa > Nematoda > Chromadorea > Rhabditida > Strongyloididae > Strongyloides > Strongyloides venezuelensis. Next base: position 4,412,944 of record CAUJLX010000001.1, on the reverse strand, counting down.
ATATTTACGAAAGCGATGATTAGTTTGTAATTGGCAATAAAATCAATATGGAATAAAAATGGAAGATAAATTGATAAATTTTGTGGTTGTGATGTGATCACTGGAGTATGTTAATAAATAAAAAGTATCTTATATAATTAATTAATTTTGTTGTCATCACAAATATCAAGATATTTTATAAATGTATGATTAATTGATAATATTTTATAGACTTTTTTATTAAGAAAAAATGTTTTTTTTCGTAAAATTACACATATTAAATGTTTTATTTCTTATTATAGAAAACTGAGGCAAAAAAGGAAAGGAGAATAAGGTGATGATGAAATTTCATTACATCATAGGATAGGAAAAAATTTTTAAAGGTATTATAAAAATATTAATATAAATTATTTAGAAAATAAAAATTTATAAATTATATGATATTTGAAAATAGTTAAAGTGACACTTTTACTATCAATTAACTAAAATACATAAATTTTTTATATTATCATTGTTAATATAAATTAACTACTATAAAAGATAAGAAAAATAGAACAAATTTTTAAAACTAATTTACTATTCATTAGGTAAATGAGAAATTTTTATAAAAAAAGAAGTAATTAATGAAATCTTTGAGATAAAATATAATAAACATTCTTTTGTAATTTTTTAATAGTTAATCGGAAACTTTTGTATATCCTTTACATCATATATATAAATTAATTAATTTTGATTGATTATGCTTCGTAATAATTTAAAGATTACCTTAAATCTTTATACATGTTATAGCGGCATAAATAATACTACATAAGGAAGATAACAATAACAAAATATATAACAGATGTCAAATAGTTGATCATAACTTTTTATTTCTCATAAATAACTTTTTGATGATGTTTTAAGGAAATAACGATAAATAGGAAAATGAACGATATAGATCAATATTAAGTTAATTATATGTCTTAAATTAATTAATATAAGAGTACATATATAATTAAAATAAGTATTGATTCTAATGATATAAATGTAAATATTTTTGTTATATATCATACATTCTATAATGGTTTATTTCTTTTTAGTATTTTACAAAAAAAAACTCACTTTTTGATTTTAATTTTTTTCTTTTACAATAAAATATATAATAAAGTCACCATAAAATTGAGTATAATAATGAATAAATAAGAAAAGAAAATAATACAATAAAATATATATGAATTTTTTTAATCTAATAAAAGGAAATTTTTGTGACATTAAAAGAAAGTTGTTTGAAATAATAATTAATATGATTCATAGAAAAAATTTTTTTATTAAAATGTCATTATTTAAAATGTTTATAAAAGAAAAAAGGTAAGATAAATGTAGTGGAAACGATAATTGAGGAAGATATTTTTAAAAATATATGATGAGAAAAGGTTCCAATTCCTTGTGAATGAAAAAAAATAGATTGAATAAAATTCAACAATATTACTCATTTAACTTTTTAATAATATATGTACCATAAGTTTCCTTTTATGTAAACCCGAAAAAAAAGAAAGTGAGAATATATAGATTATTTATCACATCTAAAGTTCATCTTCTAATATTTTTTTTTATAAAAATCATTGATGAACCAATGAAGAGTGATTACAAATTCTTTTGGTTTATTTAAAGTGTGAAAAAAAAATTTAATCAGTTATATGGTAAATTGTTTTTAATGATTTTTATTAATATTCCTACTATATATAAAAAATACATTAATATTCTTATCTAATTTACTATTTTTATCATTGTCTATATAAAGGAAAAAAAATTATGACGTAATGATAATAAAAAAGAATAAAGTATTGTGTAGACAAATATAGTATATAAAATATAAAAACATTAAATGCCGGAAGTTGTGATATATATAGGATAGATAAAAATAATGAAAGAATAAGAAAATTAAAAAAAAAATTACAATATAATTAATATTAATCATTTATATTTAAAGTTGTATTTTTTCCTTCACTTATAATATAATAATCTTATATTATAGATTGAAGAAGGAAATAATAAAATCATAATTGTGTAACTAAAATATTTTATAAAAAAATTATTTTATATGTTTCAATTAGTTACAAAAAAAGGAAGTGTAAATTTTTGATAAAAAATCTTGCTCTTTTATTATTTATCCAGCTTTAACAAAAAAGTGTATATGTATTGTTACAAGGAACTAAATGAACTGAACATTGGTAAAAGTACAGTAAAAAAGAAAAACAAATTTTTGGTATTGAAATAAATATTACTTAAAAGAGCAAATTTAATATTCTTAACATTCCGCTTCTTCCTTTATTTTTAAATCAACCTTTTCCCTAATTTCAATATATAATGTCTTAAAATGTATTGATATAATTATAGGAAAAAATTAATTTTTAGAGGTATAAAAACGATATTGACAAATTATTTTTACATTAAAATATTATATTTAATCTAACAATTATTCATCTTTTTAAACAATTAATAATTTATATACATATATATCTTTTATTCATATAATTTTGGAAATTTTATCTATTTCAGTAAAACTTTTTTTGCGTATAGCTTTTATATTATTCTTTAATTAATAAAAAAAGCATAGGAAATATGATGAAATTATGGAAAAATAAAGATAAGTAGAGGGACAAAAAGAGGTATAAAAACATTTTTTAATACATCAAATTTTTTTTAACAAATGACTAATTTATAAAGTAGATATATGTAAATTTATGCGCCAAGTACATGTCATTTCAAATTATGGTTTGAAATCTTCAAACTTTATAATTTATACGAAAAAGAAATTAGGCAAAAAATGGTCATGATAAGTATTAATTAGTATCTTAAAAAGTTTTTTTAAACAATTTATGACACTTTGTTGTGAAAATTAAAATAAATGGTTGTAATCTCAAAAGAATAATAGAATTTGTTAGAAATTATCATAATCTATATTGATAAAGTTACGGAATTTATTTATATTTTTTATAGAAATGAAAGGATTTTTTAGTTAAAATAAACTTAAATAAAGTATAACTTTAGACAAAACACCTTAAGAAGATTTACAAGAATTAAAAAATATATATGATAACATGAATCATTTAATAGATTAAAAATAAATCCTAAAAATAGCAAAAAAATTATATATTTTTAAACAAATTATTTTATGATAAAAATAAATTCCTTTTTCCTATCAATAAATATATCTTATATTGTATCAAAAGTCAAAATCTTTTGACATTATTCCACTAATTCGTTGATGTACTTTTATTTTTTGTACGTATATCTTACCCAGAGGATTAATAAGATAATGAAGTAGCTTTTCTGTTAACATAATATCTTAATTTTCATCTTCAATCCTTTTAGATCTTATTTTTCCTTTTTTTGTAGATATATCTTTGTTTACATGTTGTTAATAAAAAGGTATAAGGATTTTCATTTATCTTTTTAAAAATTAATGTTTTAAATGATTATGTACTTTTGGAGACCAAGATAATTATAATTTAATGATGAATACATTTTTATAAAATTTGAAGCTTTTTTAATTTATATAGGAGGTTATTTATTGGATGGCTCCTTTTTTATTTATTGGTATTTGAATATTCTTCTAAAAGATCAAAATTTAAAATATTACCATACATACCAACTAAACAAAAAAGGTACATTTTATAAATTTTTATTTAGTTTATTTAAAATAAAAAACAGTAAATAGTGATTACGTAATAATTTATGATAGCGTTAAAAACACAGTTTTATAGAGGAAGGGTAACTTAGATGAGAAGTATTAACAGAATTATTTTACATAAAAGTAATGTTTGAAAAAATATTTAAATACTGTTTATAAATAAAGAAAATAATAGAATTCGAAATGTCATTAATTAAAAAGTAAAAAAAATATAATACCAATAATTCACTCAAAAATTTCTAATCTTTTTAATGATTATCATAAATATGCATCCATAATTTTATTTTAATATGCATTAAGAATATCTTCTTTCATAAATATAATATTTTTAATAATTTTAACAGTACTTATGTATAATAATTATTAAAATACTTATCATGTATCAGTTAAATGATGATCATGCATAATAATTGATAAACTTTTGATTTGTTAATGAAAAGGATCTGTAATACTAGTTTTCTAGTGCAATATTGTATATTTTTGAATTTTTTAAAGATTTCTCATAAAATAATAAAAATTTTTAAAAAATAATATATTAAAAGTGTATTTTTTTACTTTGTTGAAGATTTGTTTCTTAAGTTGTCTAACTAATCTTTTAAGATAATGTAGTTTTGATAAATGTATGTGCTTTATGTAATATATTTATTTAGAGTTAAAGTAACTTTTTTATATAATTGTTTACATCAAAGGCACTATGATACTAACTTTCATATGCAGCTTTTTTTCTTTGGTTAAGATATTCATTGTTTGTGCTAACAAAAAATTTTTCATAAACTCTAAACGTTTGGAATTATAATTTTTTAATACTCTATTTTGTCGTTGGACTTATAATATGAATTTAAAATTTTCTTATTATGTATGATTATATTAAAAATTTGAAGTGGTAATCTTAGAATGGTGATAAATTTTTCTAGGAAAAAGTATATCAATTTGTTCTTTAGAATCCTGTCTTAAGTTTTATTTATCTACTTTTAGGTCATTTTTTACCATCTTTATCTTAAATATACAAAAAATTGAAAACTTTTTCACTAAAGTACAGTTTAACATTTTACATCATCTTATATCTCCAACAAATGTAATCTTCTTAGATTAAGGATTATAAGTTTTACCATTTTAGATAGCTAAATTTCCTTTTTTTCACTAGATCTTACTACTAATCGTTCAGTTGCTGTTAATCATCAACCGATCTTTGGTACAATAAACGTAGTATTATAACGTTTAATCTTATATATCACAATAAAAGCTAAAATATTTGTGAATTTAAAGATTTTTTTCACCTTTATCTAAATAGTTTTGAATCTTTTTGTTAAAAAACGGCATTAATAATGTGAAATAAATTTATGGGATTAGATTCATTAACCATTATCAAAAATAGTTGCATGCGGAATAATTTTTTCAAATACAAATATTAAATAAAAAACAGAAAAAACCTACTTTGTTACTTTCTTATTTTTAAATTTTTTGGGATTAGTATTTTAGTTAGAGTTTTTTATAACTAAGTTAAATAATCAGCCTAAATATATAATGAATTTCTATCAAAGAAGGTTATTTAAAATATCAAGGAAAAGTTTAGAATAATGAATTATATTTGTAACAATCCCGTAGATTCATAAATGATAAGGAATCAAACTTTATATTATTAAAAATATTTTGTAGTTTAAACTATTTTTTACTAACTCTTTCTTTAGACGTCATTTATCTAGAAATGTTAATCCTTCTTTTTTAGATAATTTCTGTTAAATTTAATCATTCAAAAAAACCTACCAAGACGTCAATTAGTTTTTATATTTAATAAAAAAACATGCGGAAATTAAATACGAATATAGTTTGTAATTATTTTATTAATCTATAATTTTTATATCATATATAAATTTATTTTGTTTCACAAAGTATAGAAAAAAATAATTTTATGTAAAAGTTTTTTAGTCAAAGTATTGTAAAATTATTATTTTCTCTTTTGGTGTTCATAATAATTTATACTTTCTTTGATAAATTAAAATATTTTAAAAATGTGTAATTGATAACAATATATCGTTAGAAGTATTTTGGGAATATAACTATTGGAAATGGTATTGGCATAATTAAGAAATGTTTCAATGATAAATTTATTTGAAAAATATTTAAGACTAAAAAAACCGTAAAATGAGATGCAACATGTAAAGCTTGAACTCACGACCTTCAGATTATCACTAAGAGGGAAAGCATTGCCTCAAAGTGATGATTTCGCACTTTTTTACGTGTGTGCTAATCCATCACATTGAGGTGATGATTCTAAAAATATGCAAAAGGGGTAATTTTCCGCAATAAAATCTCATGAGACATTTTTTCTATACCAATAACACCATTTATAGCTATATTATTGGTTAATAATACAAAAAAAAGACTTTATATTAAATAATTTTATTAGAAAAAAATACTAAAAAAATTAAATTAATAAAAATACAGTCTATAATAATTTAACAAAAATGTTAAAACTCACCAAAGTTAAATAATATGACACATCCTCAAAATTAAACAGAACAGCTATATAACCTATAACTAAAATTATTAATAATTGTTGGTAAAAGTAAAATCTTTCCTGTATACTAAATTTTTCTGTTGATCTTGAAAATAAGAACTATTATTTACAAATACATGGAAAATATCATATATATTAGGGAAACTAAATTTATCTTTGTCCAAATAATCCAATTTGACAGCAACTGTTCAGCAGTTATTGGTTTGCATCTGAAATAAAAAAATTTAAAATATGTACCTGAATTAAATAATAAACCTCACCTGCAAACGTGAATAGTAAGAACTAAGTACCCTATAACCAAAAACATTTATAAATATTAATCGGAATTATAACTTACGTGTATACTTTGAATATTCCTATTGGTGTTGAATTACAGGAAAAAAATCTACAAAAAAGCCTAATAAAATAACTATATTTAAAGAAAATTAAACTTATTTTTATATTAACTAGTCCCATATAACAGCAATTGGTCCATACATCGTTTAATTCATACCTAAAACATAATAATTATTAACAAGGTAAAATTGATAAAAACATATTACGAAATAGAATGTTCTGACATGTTTTTTGTATATAATTCCAAAGTTATTTTTTACCTCCGTGAGACATCTTCCTGTATATTTATTTTAAATAAAAATCCTCGCCTTAAGGCGACAATCTTAAAAACATTACCTTGAGGTGGGGATTTGGTTCTGAGTGTATGAAACTAACTCGCTGCCGACAGTCCCGCCACTTAGAGGGAAGGAAAGAGATACAACTGATTGAGCACCAATTCTTCTTAAATTTAAAAGTGTCATGGGAAAATTGACAAAGGTGTCTCTAATTTGAAAGTACCTTTTAAAGTGAGAAAAAACTCTATTCCAAAAAATAGAAATAAAGTTAAAATATTAATACTCTAACAAGTAAAATCAGAATAAAAAATAAGTGATAATGATGACAAAACATATTGTTAAATTAATACTTTTAAAAAATTCATTTTCTTCTATTATATTAACAATTTAATGGATAATGGAATTAGTATTTTATTAAATATGTGAATTAGAAGCAATAACAATGAAATAATTGACTAAAATAACTTTATTCTCTCTTATCAAATTAAAAAGATTATTTTTTTAAAATTCAGTTAAATCTTTTTATATTACCAATTGTCTATACAAAAGACAAAGTTATTGCCATGTTAGTAGTTTAATTGCTTAAAATAAAAGAATTGTACGTATCAGATAATTTTTTAACTTTAGTGTATAAGAAAATTTTTGTTAATATATGTATATAATCCATGAATCAAAATAGACCTTTTATTTTTATCTATATAGTAACACTTTAAGACTACATTTTATCAATTTCCTCTGTTTTATGATCAAATCATCTTACTTTATGTATTAGAAATAACAATTTTTAAAGGATTGTTATATATCTGCAATAAAAATTATTAATAAAGCAGAAAATTGTTATTTGGCAGAGGTATTATCACAAATTTGTGAATTTATTAAAAAATTTTAAAAATAACTCTAGAAGCTCAAAATATAGCATAAAATGTTGCTAAAGTAACTGTTTTTCAATTAAGAAATTCACAAAAGGTCTTATACTATATTTAGCGATTACTAAAAATTATGTGTGTTAAGAAGTTTTTTGAGTAATTCTATATATTTTTGAAAAAGATGTGGTAGCCAATCTATTTTAATATGTACGAGGGATTTGGAAAAGCACTCTCAAATTTGAAAGTACTCCTAATAGAGAAAAAAACCATCATTCATACAAGACAAAAATAAAATAATTAATAGTCTATCAAAAGTAATGATAATAATCAAAAAAAAAATTGATAAACTACGAAAAATAATAATCACAGGAATTTTTCTTTTCAAATTTTAATAATGGGACATCATATATTATTTTTTTTGTGGCCATTCATGATATATACGCAGAAAATCTCATAATTGACCACCATATAAATTTATTCAGTGGCCAATCAGATACGACTCACTGTCGAGAACTGCTGTTTTTTTGACTAGGTGGTTTCTTAGTACTTTGGCTTGTAGAAAACAATTATGTTTAATGAATTGGTCATACAAACGTTAATTGACTTTTAAATCCTATTCATTATATGATGGACAATGCTAAAATTGGATTATTAATACACTTTTCAAGTATAAACGTTTTTTTTCTAATTTATATGATATAAAATGTTCGTAAATTTCAGCTTGAAATATTTTAGTCTATAGAGTCTTCTAAATCTAATAGGCTAGTTCGTCCCTTCATATGCTTTAAAATCTTATTGAGCATACAATATTATATTATTTAAAAAGTATTATTATAATTTTAATAATAGGAAATTAAAAGTTTAAAATATTTGATCTTTAAACAAATATAAAAAGCATAACTTTTCAACAAAAAATTATTATTATCCAATGTTTGTTGATATACAATATCAATTAGTTATCTCAATTTCTACAAGTACTATAGTGGAACAAGATAATTACTATTGAATCAAAAATTTCAATTCATCAAATGGATGCTTTGCCAATAATAGGAAATTTTAAATGCGCTGTAAAAGGCCTGAATATTTAGAACTTGATAAAATTGAATTTCACAAACCATCTTCTTTCAAAAGAGTAAGGAAAAAATTAAAGTTGCATCAATTGAGGAGAAATATATCTATTTTGAAATTATATATTTTTTGTGAATTCATAATTCAAAATTAGTCTTCCTATGGAACAAAGATGGAGTTGATATATGTATTAGATACATAGAATCTTACCCTTTCCAGAAGACACTAAAAATATGCCCGTCATAGTATTTCCTGAGAGATTGTATCCAAAGAATATTTATGAACGAAAATGTACTATGCAATTACTATCATCGATAGGATATCATTTCATTGCAATGCACTCAAAAATCAAAGCAAGAACATTAATTTTTTTAGAAATGCTCATTCTCGTGAATGGTTGATACCTAAACTGGTGGCGTAATCTGAATTGAAAAAAGTTTCTGTTATCACTACTTATAGTAATATAGATCATGTACGAAGTGATCTACCTAACGAAAGTGTAATATCTGCAATTGCTAATTCAATTTAACGGATGTAACAACAAATTAGATATAATATCATTAAGGGAAATATTCAGAATCGTGTATGATATTCCATTTTATTGTCAAAAGTATAATCAATGGAGGATTTTGCATCAATTGTCGAATGAAAGAGTGATTTATATTAATGGTGGAGACAGCGAATGCTATAAAACAAACCTAAGAATACTTCATACTGCTTTTTTGAGATGACTTATGCATACTGGAAAGATTTTAATTGATTATTCTTTTTTGTTAATTAGTAATTTTAATTACTATTACTTGGTTTATTAATAATAATGTTTTACATATATATATACATTAATTAACGATAAATCATTGTATCATCGATAAGACGACGATATTTTATCACTAAAATTATCTAAGTTTTCAATTATATTTATAAGATGTTTTTTATGATGCTTATTTATTGTCTTTAAAATTAACATCTTCTTTCAGATAACAATACTTAGTGAAAATATTTAACTAAACATCTTCAAGTACTAGAGCTTGAATTATATAATTCTCAAGAATGTTGCGGATTATTTCCTCTAATTTCATCATTAAAACGATCATTTTGTAAGAATTGAATCATATTACAGTAAATTCTCGATTATCCAAACCTCGATTAACTGAACTCTGGGTTAACAGAACGGAGAAATTTTCACAAAATTTTACAAATTAAAAATTTTATACATAAAAAACATTCAATTAATTACTTAAGGCAAAAAAAGGCTTTCTTGTGTACGTGTATAAAATATATGAAGTACTGATTTAAAAAAAAATTTACAAAATGTTAATATTAATTAAGTTATAAGACAACAATATATCATGAATTTTGAGAAAACTGGACTTAAAAAAGACATTCTAACATAATAAAAAATAGGAAATTTCTTTAAAACTAAGTAATTTTTTGTTTCATATATTTACTAAAAAAATTGATAGTTATTATCTATATCGATATGCAATGAGTTATTTTCTATGTAAAAATAAAAAATTATATTTTTTTTATTCATGTTCGATTATCCGAAATTTTAGTTATCCGAACTATCCTTGGTCCAGAGGGATTCGGAAAATTGAGAGTCTATTGTATTTAAAAAAGTGTTAAAATATATCTACTTATCTAGCAAAATTTATTTGAAAAATAACGATACAATATTCGTTTAGTAATTATCACTAATATATTCAAAAATTAATGTTTTCTTTAAAAACTTTTATTATAAAATTTGAAATTTTTCATACCGTCTGTTGATAATTAGCTAAATAAATTTAGTATGGTTTTTGTGGAGCGTCATTTGAAGGATATCCATCTTGGTTTGGATATTGCTCTGGGGGGGTTTGTTCTGGATATGTAGATGGTGAGTTTTGTTCTGGATACTCAGCTGGAGGACTTTGCTCTGGGTATGATGATGGTTGGTTTTGTTCTGGGTATGATGGTGGCTGGTTTTGTTCTGGATATGATGGAGGATTTTGACTTGGGTATGATGGAACATCTTGATCTGGCATGTTATCTGGTACATTTGGATAGGTTGGAATATGCTTATTTCCGCGTCCATAATTTTGGTTTATATAGTTGCAGTAATTGAATAAGTAAGCACTTTGCCATACAACTGGACGGGTAGTAAAACTGTTACAAAAGAAGAGAGCAGCTTTGACGTTGAATCCATATTTCATAAAGAAGTCGAAAGCATATTTATCAGCAAAATTATATCCAGCACCAAAGAAGTGATTTGGGAAGAATCTGTGGTGGAAGTGGTGATGACGGTGGTGGTGTCCCCATGGATTAAGGAACCCAAAACCTAAAGTTTGGAATGGCATTGGAGGAGTCCACAAATGATTTAATGGATAATTTATTGGTGGAAGGAAGAAATTAGGATAATTTGGTTGAGGAAAATATCCCCATTGAGGGAAATCATAGTTAAAATGATATCCTCTATGAGCAACTATAACTGCAGCGAGCAATAGAAGGCAAGATACAATATATTTCATTTTTAGTTATTTGAAATTAATCAAATTCAAGGCATGGAAAATTCACAATAATCTCTCCTTATAAAGACATTTTTTAACCTTATGCGTACCCTTTATGATGCGCCATTTAAAAATTTTTTCCAAACGGTTACATTTTTACATTTAATAACATTTACAAAATTATTATTTTATGTTAAAAAATGATATTTAAAAAAATTAAAATGTTCTAAGAAAAAATTAAGGATACTGAACTTTTCTAGTGTTAAATGTCACAAAAAAATAATAATTTTGAATTTGATTAAGAAAAAAGTGTTTGGTTTCGTTTTTTATCACCACCTGAAATGTAATAAGAAATAATTTTTTCATTACGAAAGAAAAAAATCCTTAAATATTTAATTTTTTATTATTTCGCTTTCTTGAATTTTTATTTCTTATTTCTAATGGTTATTTATCTTAAAGAAAAAAAACTTGTAATCAAGGAACATGCAATAAAGCTTAAATTTTTGTAGACTTAATGAAGCACAACAAAATTCTAAATCGTAATAAAGAAATTTTTTTTTCAATTTTACATATCCAGATTATCTTATATTTCATGATCTGTAATCTCCTATAAAATTTAAGTGACCGAAAAACTTTGAACTTATGACAAAACTTTAAAATAAAAAGCTAAAAATTTCGGTTACATTAAAAACAACCTTAAAATTAGCTTAGATTGCTTAAATTGATATACTCATATTTCAGTGACATAAAGATTTAGAAGTACTAATTCAATTGAATAAATAGTTTAGCCATAAATTATTCTTCAAGAACGGATAATAAAATCTCGAAATACCAACTTTACGCAGACTATAATACTTTATCATAATTTACGAAAATTGTTACTCTCAAATATTCATTTCTTTATCATTAAAAATAATCAAACCATAAATCCCAAATATGTTTTTTTTCCTTGTGACAAAATTCATTACTGCCATTAAAAAATAATATTTATTTTTTAAACTCTTTTTTCTTTTATTATTAAATCACTAGATTATTCATATAAAAAATATAAAAAAATATTTTATGATTTAGAAAATTTTATTGTCTATCTCTAGGATATAATCACATAAATTTTAAATTTATTTGACGAAGAAATTATGAATTTTTTTGGAAATGTTGGAATGGCATCTCTTCCATAACTTTGATTAATAGATGTACAAAATTCACTTACTGACCTGCTTGCATCAATTATGTGTTTGATATAAATATTACTACAGAATACAAGAGCTGATTGAGCTGAATATCCGTTTCTTCTAAAGAATTCATAAGCATATCTATCAGCATAATTGTAACGTCTTATTCTTGTACCATCGAATTGTCTTCCAAATGGATTGAATTTGTTATTTGGTATGAAATCGTTTGGTAAATTCCAGCTTAGTGTTAAATCATTAGGTTGTTGAGGGAAGTAAAAACCGTTCCATGGATTCTGGTTCCAATGTCGACCAGTCCATGGTTGATTTTGCCAGTTAATAAGAGGTGATATAATTTGTGGTCTAATTTGTCCTTGATGTGGTGGTCTAACCGGTTTTTGGTGTGGTGGTCTAACTGGTTTTTGATGTGGTGGTCTAACTGGTCCTTGGTGTTGTGGTCTAACTGGTCCTTGATGTGGTGGTCTAACTGGTCTTTGGTGTGGTGGTCTAACTGGTCCTTCTTGTTGTGGTGGTCTAAATGGTCCTTCTTGTTGTGGTCTTCCTGGTTGTCCACCTTGTTGTGTTAATTTAACTTGTTCTTGACTTCCATGTGGTCTATCTTGTGGCATTGGATTAATTTCTCCTTGTGGTCCTCTTGGATTTTCTTCATAATTTCTCCTTACTTCACGGGCAGTTGCAAAAACAACGATTAAACCAAAAAAAAGGAATATTAAAATGTTAATTTTCATTTTCTACGATGATTGCTTTGTTAAATGATAAGCAACTGTATTTGATAAAATTTACATTTTACATATCTTTTATATGCTTTACTTCTATGAGTAACAATACATCATTCATTGTTTTTTTCATTTTTAAATGATAACGTGAATAATATTAAAACTATTTATTTTGTTGTTTTAAATTTAAATCATAAAAAATTATACTAAGAAATGTTATGTTGAATGAAAAGTAGATGTGTTTAACAACAAAAATTTCATAATAGATAATGAATAATATTTATTTAAATGATTTATAAACGACGTTGATAAATGATTTGGGAAGTTGCTTTAACATTTAAATCTTCTAAACGTTTCAATGTTGGTCTATAAATATCTTTTGTAACAGGTCTAACAAGACCTCTCTTTTGAATTTCTCCATTAGCAACCATGTGGGAGACAATAGCTGTAGTATAACCGACAGTTTTTGCCATTGCCGAATGTCCATTAGGATCACCATAAGCTGTGAGAGAAATCCTATGTTTTATAAACATTCCATTAGGCATTTCAGCACCAATATCATGATTAAGTATCACAAGATCTTGTTCATTTTTCTTAAATGATAGCACTTTTGAAAGATGTCCTACTAATGTATCTAATGGATTACTCATCTTTTCTGCAATAATATTATCAGAAAATAATCCAAGTTGTTCTAATGGAGTTATATCATAATCATCACCACTTAATATATCTTTTGCCATATTCTTTATTGAATCAGGAAATATATCCGGTTGTTGATTTAGTAAAATAGCCATGATTTGTTTCCATGTTAAGTCTGGACCATTATTTGGATTTAAAAAGTCTTTATCAGATGTATCAAGTAAACCAAGTGTTTTAAGGGCTTTTATAGTTTTATCAAAGCCATTATATCTCAAAGTACCTCTAAGCATTGTATGACATTCATTTTGTATTCCATAAATAGAATTATATTTTGTTGAATCTCTATTAGCATAACCAATAAGATTAAATCCTGGCATAAAATCTATTGGATATAATTGATTTAATACTCCACCATCAGCATCGAGTTCAATAGTATCACCATTATAAAGGTAACGTGCGGGATTCATAAGTGCCATTAGGACACCTTTTGGACTCCAACTAAATTTGTATCTAAGAGCATTATCAGAAAATTGTGGGGCTGGTAGACCACCACAAAATGAAACGAAGGATTTTATTTTACCACCATGTTCATGAACTTGATCTATACATTCCATTGCTAACATATGATCAATACCTGGATCCAATCCTGATTCCATCATAATCGTAATTCCAGCATTTATGGCATCATTCTCAAGAGCTTGAATTTCTGGACTTATATAACTACTTGTAACAAGATTTGTTTTATTTGTAATGCAATGTTTGGCTATTTGTGCATGGAAAGTATATGGAAGAAGTGATACAACTAAATCATGTTCTCCAACTAGTTTACATAGAGTATCTTCTTCTTTTGTAACATCAACAACTATTGAATCAATATTTGGCCCATATTTTCTTAAACGATCACCATCACTTTGGGATTGTGTGCCAACAGTAACACTAATATCGTCATCATGTTTAGAGAAATATGCAGCAAATGGATCTGAAACCATACCCGCACCAAGAAGGAGTATTTTCTTTTGATTCATTGCTGTTATAGGGCGTCTACGAGCAAGTTTTCTAAAAAAAGATATTAGTAATGTAAAATTTAGTAAGAAAATTAAATTTACATTTTTTCTTCACGAAGATACTTAATATATTCGAAATCTGGCGTATAATTACCGTTATCTGTTATTATTGCGTTTTTAATTGTATCGGAAACAGTTAATTGTTCAAAAGGAATATCAGTTGTACAGTTAATCTAAAAATAAAAGTATAATTTATGATTATAATTGACAAACCATTTCCATTATATATGGTGTTAATAAATCACCAAACATTGATGTTGCTTCTATAGGCATTTGTGCTGGCATATTATCGATACTACAAACAAGACAACCTGATGGTGCATCAAAAGTATTTGCTGTCTTATTAAAATCAGCATCATACATAACAAATGGTTTATCAATTGTTGTACATTCCTGCATAAATTCAATTGAGCCACCTGGATCTGCTGAGATGTCACAAATTGCAGTAAGTTTATGGGGCAATGTTGGACATCCTGGTACATCAACATTTGTCTTTTTAGGTGAAAGTAAATTCTTAGCATCGGGTATTGTTATAAGACGTGGTGTATCAACATCCCAATAAACACCATTTATAATAACATTTGCATATGGCGCAATTTCTGTTGAAAATTTGGAAATATATTGACGAGGATTTTTTAGGTAATCACTTTCGTCAAATGGTCTTCCATCTTTCCTCATCATGTGTTCTGCTCTCCCAATAACACAACCGTAAACTTTATTTCTTTGTCCTTTTTTCGCTACTTCGGGCAATGTTTTAACATCAACAAATTCATGAGGGAGATGTTTAAATAATTCTTGTGCACCCTGTGATACATTTCCTGAACCAGTAAAGACAAAAGTTAATGGTCCTAATGAATGTGGTAATCTATTTAAAGCAATTTCATAACCACAATCTCTCACAGCATTAATTGCCATATGTGAACTATTATAATTATGTGCCAAACCAATATGAAGAAATGGTGTATGATGTCCAAGAGCAAGGAGTCTTAAACCTAGTCCATGAAGAATATCAATAAAACCAGCATACCCAGCCCATTTTCCAAACATTACAACACGTTTACCTGTATCGTCAACAAGTTTTTCATAGTCAATAAGTCTAATTTTCTATAATTAATAAAAAAAATTAATGATTAGTTTATTTTTTGGGAAATTGATTAATCTACTCTTTGAAGGATAGTATCAAGCATTTGCATGTTATCATCTTGTGCTTTGATTGTATGAGAAAAAAAAGCATATGTCTTATTTGGTATCAATTGATCTATAGGAACTTGTTTAACTGAAACAATCAAATGAGCTTCAGCTAAATCTTCTTTAATAATAGCACCAGCCGATTGATAATCTTGTATTGGGAAGGCTCTCCTATTAGATGGTTGTATTAAAACTTTTATTCCTGCTTTAGTTAGTTTATTAACGTGTTGCGGTGCTAATGGTGCTCTACGTTCCCAAGCATTTATAGTTTCCCTACGAATTCCTAAACATGGCTGGCCTTTACCATAAAAAGTACTTTTTTCTGATGTTAAGTATCTCAGTTGGTGTAGACAACTTTGGCCTCTTAGCGTAAATAGTTTAGTAATCATCTAAAATTAAGAGAAATATCTTTATTATATGATTGCCGTAAAAGTGATACTAAAGATGATGAAATACATATATAGTATAAAGATCATATTAATATATGTGTATTTTTTATTTATATTAAAAGCCCTGCCTCTTATTATATGTATAACATTTTAAAGGGGCATAATATAGTGTATTTTGAAATTAATTATAGTCTTTTATATTATATAATAGTATGATCTCGGGAAAGGTGATAGCTGAAATTTATTTTATATACTGCAATAATTATTTGTAAATTTCAAGGTCATTTTATTATGACGATGAGATATCATGAAGTTTATATTAAGATATACAGCAATCACATTTTGATATATGAACTATTTTAAGACAAAAATAGGTGTATGTCTAATTAGTTATCATTCTATGATGTAAAATGTTTCGTAAAATTTAAAACAATTAATAGTAAACATATTTATTGTAAATTTCCTTTTCTTCTAATAATTAGTAACTGTCTCTTTCAATTATTAATATTATTTTATGTTTTTTTTATAAGTTAATTACATAATTTAATGGATATTAGAATTGTATACTAATTTCTTCAAAATAAATGTTTATAGTTTGCCTATACATGAACCTATAACCATAGTAATTACAGCAGATTGAGCTTTATTTGAAGCATAAACTTGTATTTAAGTTTATTAAATTTGAAGAGTTTTGTTACTATAAAAAGGGTTATCTTGAGAACTAACTCTTAGTCATTTTTTATCAAAGTTCAAATCTGGAATAATGTAATTTAAATTGGTGGAAAAGTTAATTCCTTATTTGCCTTAAATGCATATACTTTAAGTTTAATTTGCTGTTAATACAAATTTTAAAAAAAGGAAAAGGTTTACTAACTTAATTAAGGTGAGCATCAATAATTTATTAGCTTAAATAAAAAACAATCCAAAGGAATTAACCAACCCATTTTCTGGTTATATTATTACTTACTATAGAATATAGATCTTACTCAAAAAATAAGCCATCAGTTATGAAATCATTTCTTATCTAATATATTTTGTAGATTTTTTACCATCAGATAATTCTTTTTCAAGAGTTTGAGCCATTATCTGAAAGAGACAGTTCATTCTAATTAAGACAATCTAAAATCCGATGTTTTAGATTTTTTCAATTGTAAAATCCATAATTTAATTCCAAATGGAACTAAAGATTTCTAAAAAAGAAAGGTAATAATATGATAACCCTGATGGGTGCTGTTTTTAAAAAAGAATTATGAACTTTTAACAACTTAATATACAACTTTTTATTGCATTGATTAGTTTTCAATGAAATATTTAAGCATTAATATAAATTAATATGAAAACGTGTTCGAAGTCAAATTTTATATTATATAGAAAAATATACGTATGTTAAGTAATTATTAATTGTTACATAATTTTAGAAAAGAAAACTTTTTTATTGAAAAAAAATTGTTTAAGACTGCATCTGTTATATCCTCGTGTTCTGTAACGTCTATTTAAATTTTTTGTTTTTTCATTTTAAATTAATAAAGAGATCATTAATTTATCACTATATTAATATATTTAGCGTATTATTTTTTGTTTTCATTAGTTGTTAAATCTTCAAAAGATGATGTATCAACACTACGTGAAAATGTTTCAAATGTTGGGAGGTAAAATACATCACCAAACGATTTTCTTGTTATTCCATCAGATGACGACCATCTTTTTTCAGTGTCAACAGAGTTTAATTGAATTTTAAAATAACATTCCATACCATTTTTTAATGATTCTTTATTACTTATTGATGGAATATGTGTTACTTTATGATTAATTTTTTCGATTACATTTTTTGTTGATCTTCTTGTTGATGGGACACCTGATAGATAGTAATAACTTGATCTCTCTGTAGCATCCATAAAACAAGTCTCAGCTTCAATATCTCTGCTATACTTATTTGCCATATCACTTAATGAAAATGGTTTGGGTCTCAATGTTTCTATTTTTCCTTCCTCTTTTTGTATAGCCTTATCAATAAAATTATCAACATTCATTGTTTGTAATGTTTCTTCTGGTAAATTTAATGTATCAATAAGATATTTCATCAAATTCGACATTTTCATTTTCTTACCACCAAACCACACTATAACCTCGCCAACATTCTCAATTTTGCGACCAAAGTTATGAAGTTTTTTAAGAATATCGGAAAGAAGATTTAATGTTACTGTAACTAATGCCATTCCAACAAAAACATAGGTAATTGTTAACGCTAAATAGTCATAACTTTGTGGTACAAAATCTCCCAAACCAATGGTTGTGAGAGTAATAAAATTAAAATAAAGCGCTTGGAAAAAATTCATATCGTTTTCATATAAATGTACTATATACGCACCGAATAAAATATACAAAAATGTTGTGATAGCAAGTAATAATGTCATAATTATTTGAATTGTCCCAGCATTCTCACTTTCACTAACTTCATCCTCACTATCTTCTTTATCATTGACTACTTCATTAGTATAATTAAATTTACTGTTGTCACTCATTTTTTCTGTGTACCAAACAACAGACTGTACTTTTTGATCATTTTTTTTTTTTTTTCTTAAACAACAATTTACACTTTTATTAACATTTTTATGCTGTTTTATTTTTCTTTTCATTTTCATTCTCTTTACACATCTATCAAAATGACGGCGTTTCCATACAATTATTTTAATGGCAGTCATTTTAAATATGTTTGTTAAAAAAAGGCCAACATTTGCAATTGTCAATAAGGTAAATGGAACTCCTACTAAACCATAAATAATTGTAAATATTCTTCCACTTGTTGTCATTGGTGCTACATGCCCATATCCTAAAATATTTAAAAAGATGAATTTAAATATTAAAATATACCTATAGTTGTTATTATAGAAAATGTGAAAATAATTGAACTTCCAAATGACCAATCCATCATAGAAATTTGTTCCTCAAATATTGCGTCAGAATTGTTATCAAGTTGTTTCTCAATTTTAATATGCTCATGCCTAAATTTTTTCTTAAAAAAAACTGATGCTGGGGTATCTTTATAATTCTTAACGTCAAAGTTACTTTCACCATGTAAACCATTATAAATAGGTTCTCCAAATTTATCAGTAATACTTGGTAAACTATCATTTTTTAGAGTGGCACTTTTATAACAATAATCAAACAATGTTATTGCAGCAACATTAATATTTTCTTCTTGACAATGACTAAAAATAAACAAAGATTCCAAAGCTTTTACCACACAATTATGTAAATTACTATCTAATTTCGCTAGATCATGACCACTAAAATTTTTATAATAATTTGTTTCTAAATTTTTACTTTCAGCTCTGATACTGTTCATCGAATATCCCTCCAATTTAGTATTTCTTTTACTTCTTAACTGTGCATTCATCTTAACAATATTATTGTTTTCCAAGCTTTGCATTATGTAAGCTCCAAATATAACATATAAGATGACACCATTCATCATTGATAAGTGAATAAATATATGTGAATACTATAATTTGTTTGATTCATAAATATTTTAATAACAAATAGAAATTCTTACCTCTTTGATTAGACCAAACATTTTTGGTAATAATTCTTTTTTATTTTTGTTGACATAAAAGAAGTTATTTTTTCTAAAAATAAAGAAATGTTTGATGGAATTTTTGGTATGTATTATTTTAATAACAATCGAAAGTCCATTTAATCTTTTTTAAACTTATATATAATCTTATTAATACTAAAAAATATTATTTTTGTAAGAAATACATTTTATTAAACAAATAAATTTAATAAGAATTTTTTAATTATCCTTCACTACGTGATAACAAATACCATCTTAACATAATTTAACTATTTATTATCAATTATACGCTTAAATAACAACTTAATTGTAATTAATCAAAAATAAACTTATAGGAAATTTTTTTAGAGTAATCATTTGATTTATATCAATAAGACAATTGTTAAAAGATGTAATTTTAATCATTAAGCTGAATGCCAATTTGTACAAGCAATCAAAGAGTAATAATATTTAAACAGTAATTAATAAAATTAAAATACTTATTTATTTAAATATTCTTAAAAATATTTGAATAAGAGTAATTAAAGTAAAATGAGGGTAACAGAAAATTAAATAATATATATATGGTTTTTTAAACTATTTTAATAGTTGTATTCGAGTTTCGAAAGTAATTATGCTATATATAATTTTTACTATAAATATTAACTCATTACTATTGAGTTTATTCCTTAAACTACAACATTTTAACTATAAACTCACATTCAGCTTTATAGTTTTAAATTTTACCATTACTAGAAGGCGTATAGATAAGTATTTTGTGGAATTATTAAACAACATAAAAAAATTATTATAACTTTTTAAATGTATGTTATCTTTTTAAAGAATTAAAAATAGTAAATATAAAGTTTTCAATAAAGATTTATTTATGTTGTTATAAATCCATTTTCACATATAAATTATAATGTTTTTAATATTATATTAATATAGAAATTTTACTTTATTCTCTCTTATAAACAATAAAAAGGCATACATAGAAAATTAGTGTCAAATAGTAAATAATAAATTAAAGGTCATAAAAATGACATAAAATATATTTTTTATATATTGAAAAAGGTTTTAAATTTGAACTTTGATTTTTTTAAAATGTGCCAAAGTGAGTGTATTATTAATAAAAAATAAAACCAATATATAAAAGATAATTGGAAATAAGGACTAACTATATATAAAATAATTAAATTCTATCCACTTATATATGTTAGTATTTTTTATTTAATGATAAAACTTCATAATAAAACTATAAAATTTATTCATTTTAAAGGCCTTATCACTTAGTTTTTTTTTATTATAAGTATGATTATTATTTTATCTAAATATTTAATCAATTAAATTTCAAATTACTTAATATTTTATTTTGTTAGTTAAAAAAAGCCTCATTAGTTAAGATAATTTTTAACATATATCAACCATCTGTTGTATGTATATTTACAAATCATCTTAAATTTATTACCCATTTTTTAAATTTTTTATTTTTGCAAATAAAAATATGGAATTTTAATTATTTTTATGATACAAATTATTAACAATATGATGGTTTACGTCACAAAATATTTACATTACATTGATAAAGAAGATGTATTAGAAATATAATGTATAAAATGAAGAAAAAATATTGTATAACTATTGTTTGGTCAACTTAAACTGTTAAAACATATTTTGATAAATAAAAACAAATTAAAAAGAAAAGCTTTTAAAGATAATTGTTGATTAAAATTTAATATGATTTACACTATCATACTCCTCCTCTACAATACTACTACCAATTTGTATATTTCTAATATTTTTTTCTTCGTTATAAAGGCCATTTGTATTTTCATTTGACAATTTTTTATCTCCATATGATGATGTTCCACTTTTGTTACTCTTCATCTTTCTTAAGCTTTTATAATTTTTTTTATCATTCTTTTTAATTGATTTTGGTAAACTTAATACTATATATGGTTTATTTGTTGTTTTATTACGACGTTGACTTATTATTAATGAACTGTTTGGTACATTAGATGAACTTGAATCTATTGAAGGTGTATAATTTGAATTTTGTTGTGAAATTGATTCTTTTGACATTACATAACTATCACTATCATTACTTGGTGATATATCAATTATAATATCATTATTTTTTGATACCTTTCCTCTTACACCACCTTCAATTTTAACAATTTCTGTTATCACTGAATCATTATCATTTAATGAACTTTCTTCTTCCAAAATCATTTCTTCATTCATCATTCTCATATCAATATTTCTTTGGGATGAATAATTATTTAATTTTGATGAATGTAGAGGATTAATAATACATTTACCCTCATAATCATCCTCCATCTTACTATATGAAGCACTTGGATTTCCATGATCTTTCCTTAATCCTAATGCATCATTTTTAAGTTTTTGCCCTTTTTCTTTTATATTTATGATTGCTAATTCTTTTGTTGAGGCCGATGTTATATTACTAACAATACTTGCTAATCTTTGACGTATTGTTTGTCTGGACGGTGGTAAAATACTTGCCTTATCTGATTGCCCATCATAATAACTATCTGGATATAGGGATCTCCTTCTCGATAAAACACCAATTTTTTCTTCACCGCCAATCGCATCAAGAACAGCGGATCCAACTAATGGTTCAGAACCACCAAAATCACCACTATGTGTTACTAATAATTCGCCTAGATCAAATTCATCATCTTTACATAAATTATCTCTATACAATGATAATTTATGATCAATATTTGATTCAACTGTACTTAATCCAACTTTAAAATTCCTTTCCCATATCCAATTAACTTCAAAATCATCATCATCACTACCAAATGGATTTAGTAATGCTTCAGCAACTTTAGCCCATCCAACATAAAAAATAAACTGAAACATTGTTAAAAATGGAACATATAAATCAATGGAAGTTGGACTACGATCAGAATCATTTGTATGAAATTGTCTTCCAATGATTGCAACCGTAAAATATATTCTAACAGTTAATAAGACAACCTGTGTATAACATAACGGTATTGGTATAAAATCAACAAGAAATATTTGGATACATTTTGCTCTAAATTCATTCAAAACTCTATAAAGATCTTGAACAGCTTGTTCACTCCTTATTTTACCTTCTTTTTTAGCTGTCATCACTACTTGGAATGCCCACCTTACAGGTAAATGGAAACACATATCATTTGTCATCTGTTCACGTTCCTCAACAGTTAATACTCCTAAAAAATAAATGTTAAAAGTGAAATCTGTTTTATTCCTTACCAATACCCACAAATTCATCGAATGTTGGGAATTTTTTCTTAACTCTTGGACTAACAAGACGTAATATCATTATTTGTAAAGCAATCATATATCTAACGATACCTCTTCTCATTAGTATGGACCTTTCATCACTTCCTTCCAAGTATGCTGCAATATATAAACTAAAATCATCTGACCATGGGATTGAATTAAATGTTTTTGTCCATCTTGTAATAATTGTTGTTACGAAATTACCTAACATAAAGGTTAACGGTATAAAATCACCATACTCCCGACATAACAATGTTACAGATTCAAAAGTTTTCTTTTGATCAGGACTTAAGATAACTCTATAGATGACACTTAAAATTGCATATATCGTGGACCATATTATAAGTTCTGACATTACAGACTTCCATACACTACCCCTCCATCTTAGTAAAACTTTAAAAATGTTACGAAAGCCGGCATTGCCAATATTGTGCATATATGATACAGTCATTTTTATTGAATTTTTTTAACTGCCTTTAGTACAACAATAAGTAGTATAACATCAATAAAAAAATATATGGAAAATTAATAATTGTTTGGGAAATGGTATGAATTCAAAATTTTTGTTTCTTTAAACATATTTGTAATGTTAACAAGGTTAGTGATCTGTGAAGCATAAAATTCGCAAACAAAAGGACAACTTCCTTTAAAAATTGTTATTAAATTTGGAATATTTATTAAAGTCGTTTAATCCAACATTTCAATATAATTGAATATTTTGCTAAAATATATACATTTAATTTTTGTCATTTTCCATAAGTAAAATACAATGAGATTGAAGAGAGCTTATTTTATCACTTCATAATACAAATCTTTTATTTCACTAATTTTTTTTTATCATCACACTCCATGTTTAGAATTATAAAAAGTGATTCGAATGATAACTTTTCTTCTTAATCACGCTTCATTTTATAATATAAATATTTTTTCTATAAATTTTCTGTTTCATAAAAAAATATTCTAAACTGTAGTTACTGAAATATTTTTTATATCTTTATTGATCATATAACAATCATTAATCTCTGCATGAACAATTGTCATTCTCCCATCAGGAGTTCTCTTTTTTCTCCCAATCAATTGATTTGAATTTTCATTTCCCATAGGAATTATTTCCTCAACCATCTGAATACTAAATTTTTCATCAATAATATTATCTTCCTGTATACTAAGTAAATTATCATTTTTTTGATATCCTCTTGTACTATCAATATTTATTATACCACTCCCACTATTAAAGAATTTTTTTAATTTACATAAATATAAAATGATACCACAACAACCAACTGTACAAAACATCTTCATTATCCCATCTCTTATTTTATCAATACGAAATGCATAAATTAATGGATTTAATGCAAGTTTCAGAACAACCTATATATAAAAAATATATTCACTTTTTTATTGAAACTTACCATAGTATTAACGAAAGAGTTACAAGCAAAAGCTGTATAAAAATCAATAGAAACTAAATAAATAATAAGACAACCTTTTTTACAAACTAAAAAAAAGTACAAAACACAAATACCCCATGAAAAAGGTAAAAGTTGTTAGAATTGTAAAGGTTATCTTAACAATATTAAGTTTATTTTGTATTTTACTCCTGTTAACCATTGATCCCCCATAACGATTCAAATTGCCTTCACGTTTATTTAATAATATATAAAGAATTATAAAATATAGGATAAATGTTATTATTAATGGTATTGTAAAAAGTAAAAAAATAAGTGTTCTAAATGGTAATTGAGAATATGAACTGTGGGTACATGGTCTTAATGGTTCATCATCAATAAAGAAATAAAAAGATGAATGACATTATAAAGACAGGAAATATATACATACAAATAATTGTACAATTAACCCTCCTTGATGTTGCATAACGCTAAAACAAGGGACTTGAAAAAAATAAAAAATTAAACATACCTTATGTTTGAATGGACATATGATACCAAGGAATTGCCCAACAGACAGAGCTAAAAGATGAAGTACAGAAGTAAACATTCCGGAAATTCGAACAACTTCTAAACGTAAATTAAAGCATAATGATGGTATTGGTTTTCCAATAACACTTGGTAAATAGCTATTAACATATAATCCAATAGCAATTAATATAGCAGCCCATAAATCAGAATTAGCAAGAGATAAGCACAATTTTAGATAAATTGATATTGGTTTTTGAATGAAAAACGAACTCGATAGGATAATAATATTTCCAATGCATGCAATTCCCAGAATAAAAAATAAAAAAGGAACATACCACGTATAGATTATGTATTGAAAATCAAGATCAGCTACCAAAATGCCGTCAATAATTATTTTTCCATCTTTATGAAAAGTATTCTCAATAATATCCAAATCATTAAAAGTAAAATTAGTAGAATCTAAATCTTCATATTCCATCTCTTTCACCTATGTATAATAGAATTGAATATATATGTTTTCTAAAAAACACATGTAATAGATATAATGTTACTAACAATAAAAATAATAATAATAAAATTTAAAAGTAATTTATAATAATTATATTAGAAATCAAAATGTAAGAGTAATTATTTTTAATGTTCTCTACCAAAACTCCTTCTTTCTTCTTATTTTTTTCCAAATAAATAACTAAATTTCTTATTAAAAGAATAAATAATTAATAAAAATATTACAGTATTCTTTCTTTAATAATATTAATTATATTTATATAGCTTTAAAATTAAAAATAATGATATATAAATTAATTTTAATTAAACAAAAAAATATTTTAGAGATAGTGAACTTTATCAATAAGTATTTAATATATTTATTCTACATAAATTGATATTATTTATTTTTAAATCTCTTAATATATTGTGTGTTCATAGTAATATTTTATATGTTAATGTAAGAATTAATTATCTTCCTTATTTGATGTAATTTTCATGAATATATAATTTTATAAATAAAATTATTATTATATGTAGACAAAAGTGACTTTTATCACTCCCTTATAACAAAATTAAAATAATATTTATTTTTACATAAATTAAGGAATTCTAATAATTTGTTTTAAAGATATTTTATGGTAATTTATGAAATAAATAGAATTATTTAGCATATGTGAAAAATGAATTATATGCGTTTTTAAAGATAATTTTAAATGGAGACAAAAAATAATGGGAAAAATCAATTTCTAATTGTCTTAGAAACTTTTGTTTAAATAAATAACTTCAATAAGTTTTTTTATCATAGCTTAAATATAATTGAGGGTAGTTAATATTTAAGTATAAATTTATAAGCTAACATGTAAAATGTTTTAGTTAATTATTCTTTTCATGGTGCACCCATAAAATGAAAGCATAATATTTTTTTAAAATTTTTAACTGACCTAATTATTCTTCTTTTATACTTTTTTCGGTAAGAACAACAAATTATATGCATTTCTTTTAGGGAACGTCAATATCATTCAGTTTACAATATCTTACATTGATTAAAACACATTTTTTAAAAAAGAACTCATGAAACGTCTTTATGTTTTTTACCATAAATTCTTTATTATACTTTAAATTTTTATTTGATATGTTAATTTTATTTAAATTATATTATAGAAAACATATAATTTAAAAATTTTTCTAAACAAATAAAAATATACTTCATTTTATTTTAACAAACTTATAAGATAATTTATTTCACGTGTAAAATCTAATTAAAGATGCTATCTTATTTACTCAAGAAGAATAGAATTTGTTATTATGAGAAAAGTGTAATTTTGGTTGAAGTTGTAGGTAAATTCAGTAAGAGACAAAATAAGCTAGCAAGAATTATTTTTTAGAATGGCTAGTGAGTAACTATGTTTTAAATTCTATAAAATATAGAAAGTCAGGATGTGAATTCTATGAAACAAATATAATTTTAAATCTGCAATTTTACAAGTGTGCGATGTTTCATAAATATTTCTAAAAAAGTATTGAATATGGTTGTTGAAACAGTATCAAATCATGTTTAAATAGAATCCCCTTTTTTTAAAATCGGTAGAGATTTTTCACCGAGTGAAAGTACCAGCTAAAATAAAAGAAAAGTAATTAAGACAGTATTTAGAAAAGAGAATGAAATTAAATGATAGTTTACAGTACAACATTGCTTACATAAAGCTCAATTTGTTCCTCTTATTCTGTAACTTTATTAAGCATGGATGTCTATTAACAATATTGAGTTATTCAATATTAGAATTATTCAAAATTCAAAAGATTTAATAGAAATATTTGAAGAAACATGCAAAATGAAGTATCTCATTATTATAAATCTTAATAATATCGACTAAATCTCCAAACGAAATGAAATTAATCCTTTAAAATCAGTTCCAGTTGATGAAGTATAAAGTTTTAGATCAGAATTTTCCATTAATTTAAAAAAATATACTTATAACTCTTAAGAAAGCAATAAAGTTGAAGAAGTAGTTTGTTTCATTATAAGAAAATTTTTTAAAAAATAATGATTTATATACAAAAATTAGTCACCAGAATTTTGTGAAATTTGTTCCACTGATAAAGTATTCAGTTTCACCCTATAATTCATCAACATTTCTCTTCCTGTAGAACAAAAATTTTGAGATATGCTTTAAAAATGTACAAAATTATTTGAATTTTTTTAGTTTTTTTACAAAAAAAAATCTATATTTTCAGAAAGAATAATCATAATCATTTAGAATAAATTCCATTCAATAGATCACGGATTTTTAAATTAGAATCAATCAATAATTTCAATGACGTAATGTTAAAATTTTGTGAAAAAAGTAGTGAAATTGTTACATGTTTCTTAGATCATATTTTAGATAAAGTTTGTTGGATATTAAAGAGGTGAGATTACTAACAACTAACTGCTATATTAAAAATGTATCTATTTATACTATATGTTTTGGGGGAGGGTTACCACACCTTACAAAATAAAAGATGTAATATTCCTCTGTATATAAAATATTTATGAAAATATATGAAAATCACGGGAATTAGTTGCTAGAATCTAATACAGTTAGCTTCATTTGATAGTTTATGGAGTTTCACCCTATAATTCATCAATATTTTCTTTAATGTAATAAAAAATTCTTTAGATATTCTTAAAAAACTAAATATTACTTTTGATCTCGTTGTTTTTTAATTTTTACAAAAAAATATTTATATATCAAAAAATAATTATCAGAATCATTAAATTTATTCAATTCAATAAACCATGAAATTTTATAAATGTTATATTAAAAATTCTAAAAATGTACTAAAGATTTTTCAAAATATTGCTTATTTTAAATACTTATTGAGGAAAATTATAATATTTCATGAAACATCTGTCAGAATCTAATGAATAAAGTTTAATTCAAAAGATAGCAGTAGATCAAGAATAAACAAATGCCTAGAATAAGTCAAACAACTTACTACCTTATTTTTAAAGTTTTAATTAAACAATAGAAATAATCTGCTACTAAAGTATTGTATAACGAAAAATAAAATTTCTAAGCCAATGAAAAAAGTTTAGTCTATAGCTGGAACCATATATGAAATTTCTCTTCATAAAACAGAGTTTAAATACATTTAACTACTTTACAAGTAAAATAGACACTTAGTAACTAGAATTTTGGGCTTAGTAGCAAATCACTTTTAACATTGAGACATCTGGAATTCACAGTTCTTCCCAAACCGGCTACATTATAGGTATCAAAAGTAAAACTCTTCTAAGTAGTGCATATACCACTAATGGCCAGGTTTTCTCCTGCGGGTTATGCCCTTAGCCTTGTTAACAAGCTAGTAGGTAGAATCTGCCATTAAGTCATGAATCTACAGATGGACATTTTTATCAACGGCGGAGTAACAGTCGTTTAAAACAACTAAGTCTGTAAATTGAGTAAGTAGGATTTCAGGAAGAACTGAGTAGGTGAGGTATAGAGACTATCAACTTGACAGTTGACGTTGCTTTGAATAGTGCAAAACTGTCTTTAAAGCCACGTTCACTTATATTTTAAGTTAAATAACCTAGTGGTATTGAACAGTATATGATATCAAAAGACTGCTATTAGAGTGGTAATGAATATATAGATATATTCTTCTAAATAAGACAATGGCACCTTTTGTAGCTTACAAAGTCAGTAAATTAATTGTTACGGAATTATGGTAATTATAAGTAAAAAATAGGGACTGTCAGTTGGATAAAATCTTAAAAAACAACGAAATTCGCAATCAGCATAAAAGCTTCATTTTAGTTTATAGATTTTTAAAAACCTTATCTATGGCATTATCGAGTAAAATTATTTCTAGAGAATTTTAATAATTGATTCGTTAAGTTATGAAAAAAAAATTTTGATAAAATGAAAACAAATATATGATCAATGAGCGTTATTTTCTAAAGAATGTTTTAAGTATTCTATTGTACACATTAAAAAGTATGTTGAATTCTAATATAAAGTTCCATTTACTGTTAGTAAATTTGATTTCATGGGATTCTGATTATTATTTCACTAGGTAACTCATTTTTTCTATAATTTAATGAAATTCAATGATAATCTAAATTTTCTATTAATCTTATGTAATTTAATAAGTTTCAACCTATTGATTCATGATATACGTAAATATTTATGTGTCTTGTTTTATAATAAATATATTTTTTAAATAAATACTATTTTTTTCTTCACACATTTTGATTTTAATATTATTAAGACTTTATATATTGTATGCTTTGAAATTTAGTACTTTATATTTGTGTATTTTGCACTTTGATTCTTTTATATTTTGTATATAATGTTTTTTAATTAACAATAAAATTGTGTTCGCAGTTGTTATATCCTTTTTTTAGAAAATAAAACTTATTTACTTTTAAATAACGATAATAAAAATTATATTTTATCAACAGCATTAGATTTAATTTGTGACAATTTTAACTATTTTAATCAAATTATTTTCATTTAAGCAAAAAAAATTCTACCAATTTTTATTTTCAGTGTTCAAAGTAGTTTAATTTTTAAAAGGAACTAAAAATAATTTATTTATTTTATACTTAATATCATATAAACTAATAAAATTTACTTTTGTATACAATTTTCTCACTCTTAATAGAATTAACACATTAATAACAATTCATAAATTTATTTTTACCTATGAAACATAAAAATTACAAAATTGGATGTTAAAAAAACATAATGAAGTGCTAAAAGAAGATATAAAAAAGTGAGACTATATTTTTATTTAATTATTCAGTTATTGTCATATAAAACAATGCATTAGAACACTCGTGACAATAAAATAACGAAGAATATTGTCATAAGAAATCGAGAAACAACTTAAAAAACACATTGTAGACCAAAAATCTTATTTAATCTTAAAGAAGCTGGATGCAGCAAATAATTAATTTTTTCCACAACTGTAATTTCATGAAAATAATTATTATATCGATTATTTAATATAGTCGATTTATATTTTTCCGATATCTTCTTAACACTATTCAAATAATTAATAACCATGACATTGGTTAATTGTTGATTCGAATGAAAAAAAATGAAATATAATCAAGAATATTAATCTGAACTTTTTTACACTTTTTTTGACAATTTTTTTCACATAAAATTTGACTATCATTAAATTTGAAATATTTGTGTATTTTTTCTTTTCCATATTTTTAATATTCCACTTATTGAAATAATAGTTAACTGATGTTGGTGAGTCCGGTGACACTAAAGTTCCTTTTAATGAGTCTATTTTAACTACTTCATCTAATCCTATCAAATTTTTATAAAATTTTAAAAGGTTATTAACAAATGAAATACTTATGGTGGAATAACTTTGACAATCAGTTCTATCATATTGATATTCCATTGGTGAATTAATTTCTAGGAAAATAATATAATCTAAATATCTTCTTTTCAATATAATGTAACTTTCAATCCTAATTGCATAATCATCCATTACCATTTTCTTATGAAAATATTCATCCATTATTGGCAATACTTCTTCCATAGTATCATTATTTTTTTTAATATAGTTTTCATAACTTAACATCAACGGAATACAATTAATTATACCAATTACTATAATTACAATCTTCGTTGCTATTTAGATATCATGTTATTGATTTTCAAATTAAACTTTAATTTATTCTAAAGTTAGTGTATTCTTTAAAAGTAATGCTTAATATTATATTAAATGCTATAAAATACAGGATTATTTGATAAAATTAAAAATATAGCTACAAATATAATTTCTAAACAGAATAGTTAGATAAAATATTATTTTCGTTAATAACTTTTCCAATTATAAAAGGGTAGAAGAAATTTAAGACACATAAATAGTGTTAGATGGTAGTAATTATGATACATAATCAAAATATGTTTATGTTTATGAAATTTCTATTAAAGAAAGCAAACAAAAAATACGGATATGGATAACTAAATGCCATGTATAAAAAAAATTTAAATTTCAGAAGTATAAGTCCCAAATTTTATGTATAAATGTTCATAGAATATAAAGGCCTACCTTGTAACTAAACTAAAAAGAAATAATCGTACAAATATTTTTCGTGAATTTATGACAAAAAAATGTGGTATAGTTGTGATTGACAAAATTGTAAAGGAATATTATAAATTAACTAACTAGTATAATTAATTTTATATTTTTATCTCCATATAGATTCTTAAACAATCTATTAAAAATGGCAAGAATATAAAAAATAAAATTTAAATTATCAAAACCCTTAATCCCTCTCAAAACTTCAAACATTTATGGTAATAAATATATTTTAAGAACTTTTTAATAAAAAAATAGTCCTTGTGAGTTTATATAAATCAAATACGTGCATGTATGATAGCAAATTTTGTATTAAATGAATTTAAAATATATAAATATCTTAAAAAAATTATAAGAATCAAATTTGTTTTTAAAAATTAATTATTTAATTACTATTATTAATTATATACAATATTATAATCATCATAGGGAACATATTGGTATTTCTTTAAAGATATAATTATAATAGTTGACATATTGCAAATATTCTTAATAATTGATGATTTCTCCTATCTTTCTACAATACATTTTCATTTTCTTTGGGAATTTTATTATTACTTTTAATATCAAAATTACCCCTATTATTTTTATTTTATTTCATTATATTTTTTTTCAAAAAAAAAGATATTTAAAAACTAAAATATATACATATTATCATTTTTAAGTATAATACTTTTAACAATATAATTTCCTATTTTTAAAGCTAGCTCTATTCTAACTTCCTTTTACCTCGCTTAACTGATTTTAAAGCATATTTTAATGCTTTATTAAAATATACCATTAGTAATTGCTTTTTTGTTAATAGATAGCTATTTAATAAAAATAAAAGAAATAGTGGAATCATTTTAAAATTCATTTTCCTATTCATATATCTTTAAGCATATGAATTAATTTTTAAAACCAATTTTTTATCCTTATATGTTTTTTTTTCAAGTCTCAATAAACTTCTATAATGATATACATAATCTGAACTTCTTTCCTTTCTTATTAAATTATATTTTATTTAAAAAAAATTTATTCCAAAGGAGTTTAATATATTAAAAATTATTGTGTGTACTTTTGAGAAGACTCTAGAGATTTATAAATTTTTAACATATCTTGATAAATATTTCATCACTATTGTATCAAAAATAATCATTTCTAATATATGTAACTACATATAGGAGGGTTACTTTAGATTCTATTTTTTATGTTAATCTATACACATATCATGCCGAGTGCCAGTCACATATATATATTTTATATAATTGAAAGTTTTGTTTACTAAAAGTTTTTAAATTTCACTCGAAATTTAATACTTAGAAAATCATTCAACACATCCATTGTTTTTTTTTAAATAAATACCAGTTTACTTCCTGAATAACATTTTGCTTTTTTTTAATTCTAATTAAAATATATCATTTTATATTTAATTAATAAAATTTAAATTTACCACTTCTTTTTTAGTCGTTATGGATTACATCACAAGTTTTGATATTCGCCTAGAAAAAACAATTTATTATCCTGGTGAATTAATATCTGGATGTGTCATACTTGACAATTGTAAAGACATTGAAATTCAAAACATTTTTGTTGCTCTTCGGGGAAAGGCTGTTGCTTATCTTAAAACGATAAGAGGAAATGATAAAAAAATTGTAAGCGATTACCAATATTTGCTGAATTATGATCAACTTGTGGTTGGTAAAGGTATTGTTAAAAATATTACATTCTCAATTAAAACAATTTATAGAATACGAAATTGATGAACGTAAAGAATCCTTAATTAAAAGTGATCGTAAAAATTCAACAAATATTCAATCAAAAAGTGAATCGCAATTAACAACAACAATACTTCCTAAAGGATCTCATATATTTGACTTTAGTTTTAATTTAAAAAAAGAAAATTTACCATGTTCTTTAGAAACAAAGCATTGTACAATTCGTTATTATATCAAAGTTATTATTAATATATCCAGAAACACATCACCACAGGGAATAAAATACATAACAATCATTGGTCCACAATTGGATTGTATGGAGGAGAAGTATATGTCATCAATAACATCTCAGGACCATAGATTAAAGTGTTTACGTTTCTGTCAACGAGGTTCAATTGGTTTAAGGATGAACTTGAGACGTTGTGCCTATGTTGGTGGAGAAAGTTTATGGTTACGCGCTGACATTGAGAATTGGCAACATTTTGTTGTCTTTTTAAAGATACGCCTTTATCAGGTAATTTAATTTAAAAAGAAACAATTAAAAAATATTTCTTAGAATGTTGAGATAAGGGTAGACAAAAGAAATTATTGTGAACAAAAACTTATTCAATCATTAGCTATGGAGTATCGGTCTAATGGTATACCTGAAAGTTCAAGATATAATTTTGATTCAACCAAAGAATTTCCTATAAAAATTCCTGTCCTCCCGCCAACGATGATCGGGACATGTAGGCTAGTACAAATCTATTATACACTTAAAGTTTGTTTGGAGGATGAGAATCAAAAAGAAGATTTATTTTTAGATTTTCCTATTGTAATTGGAACGATTCCTTACCGATACCCTCCATCAATGCAAGGAACAATTTCATATGGTATATAGAAATTATTAAAAATAAATTAATTTTTTTCAGATTTCTGTACACCTTTTGTCGAAGGTGGTAAGTATATATCTCCTGAATTTAAACTAATTGAAGATTCAAACGATGAACAAAAGGTATTCAATAGAGAATCAACTATATTAACCTTAAATGTTGATGAAAATGAGGCACCAAAAGGATCGTGCCTTGATGGAAATATAGAGGATGGTCAGGAATCAGAATGTGACTACATACTTTATAGACCAGTTTATGTAAGATATAATGAGAAAGATGCAGTAAAAGTATGTTTTTTTATTAATTTATAATAACAATAATCAAAAAATTTATAGAAAGCTAAAAATAAGGTAAATTGTTCATTAGATGACTTACCTTCAATCATTCCTATTGCAAAGGCACAACAAGAGATAATTAAAAAAGAACAAAAGATTATTAACACAAAATTATGATTAGATAATTCAACAACTAACAAATATCTTTATCACAAAAGTTATAAAGCTTATCAACTTTGACATGTTTAAATACCCGATACTTAAATATTCATGGCTATTATTTATACAAAATTAAAAACTTTAATATATAAATTTTCACAAATGAATGTTCATTATTTAAATAATCTTATTAATATTATAGCTGACTGATGTAATTAAATGTTGTATAAAATAGAAGTAGATATAAATTATTAGGTATAGTTCCAAATAAGTACCAAGATTATGTAAAATGTCTTTGAACAGGATGGAAAATTAAAACTTCTACTTTCAATACTCTCTTCTCGCAACAGCAACACAATATTGAAAAAATTCATCTTAATAATCTTATGTCATTCAATTATATATTAATGATGAAATTATAAGTATAAAATTTTTTTTCAGTTCGAATTCCCAATTTTAAAATGATAAAAATCAAATATCAATTAATTTATTTAAACTTTATTGGTTCACTTAATGAAATTAAACATTTATCATATCGTAATCAGAACTTTTGTACTTTTGATATTATAAATGGTACAAAATGCACCATACAAACAGATTCATTAATATTTAAAAAATAAAAGAAAAAAACCAAATGTATAATGTTTCATATAAGTAATAATATTATGAATTATTAAAATATTTTTTAATCATAAATTAAAAAAGATGGTGTGGAATATAATATATATTATTTTTAAAAAAATAAAATTATCGAGATAATTACTAAAAATTTAAAGTCTTCAAAAATTTTGGTTTCATGAAACTTTCTATTGTTACTTCAATTATATTAAACCAATTTTTAATCGGCAATGCTTTTATTGCACCAACGTCATAAATTACATCTTCAGCCTTTTTATAAAGAAATTTTATTGTTTTATCAATAAAATTTGAATAATCTTCACGTTTTTTCTCAGTAGATCTAAATGTTATACTATCAGAATTGTTAGCATTCATTAAATAAAAATAAGATGATTAAAGATCTGTTGTAATGCCAACATTACTTGAACTATCTGCATCATCGAGAATAGTCTCTAGTGTTTCAGTGGATGATAAGTAAGAATTATCCAAATGTCTTACAAATATTTCATCTCTAACTTCGTGAATTCCACCGTGCTCGAGAAGAATTCTATAATGATTCACATTAATTTGAAGTTCTATATGTCTTAATGCTAGTAAATTATTGTCACTATTCATTCTTAGTTGATTAAGAGAATTATTATTATCATTATAATCATATATTTCATTGCTTATTTCATCACCTTCATTTTGGTTACTGTAGAAATGTGTAAAAATCAAAATAATGAGCATGAAAGTTTTGATAATTATTGTTTTCATCTTTCTCAGTACAAGTAGACTTGTCTTCATTACTCATATTGTTATCAATACAATTAATATTTAAGTCAGTTGCAACTACCTTACAATTTAACCAATCTTGTGTCAATAATAAATAAATGTAAAATAAAATTAAAAATGGCAGAAAAAATCACAACTAGTCTTGCCTATTTCAATAATTTTTATTTGTCAAAACTACTAAGGAAAAAAATTATTTAATTTAAATTAAAATTGTGGCAATATTCCTGAAAAGTAAATTTGGATAAAACAATTTTGAAATTTATTTTCAACTATTTATATATAAAGAAGATAGCTTGTATAAAATTCCAACTATAGATAATTGAATATTAACAAACAAATAATTGTTTTTGTTTTTTATTTTTACTCTGATCCATATAATATAAAACACTACAATATTACATAAGATAAAGATGAAAGTGTATATCCTTCATGTAAATTAAAATAAAAAACTACATCAATCGACCTGTTCATGTCGCATTCTATATTTGTGAAAAAAATTTTTCTAAGCATTATTGCTAACAATATCCTTATTAATCGTATTATAGTGTAAAATACTTGATGTATTTGCAAAAAATGTTTGGATAACTTTATTTAATAAGATAACAATTATGTTATGAATAATATAAGCATATTTTTAAAATAATTATACAAGTTTGATAAATACTTTTTAAAGGATGATTTTAAAAATTTATAATATAAATATTCACACTGGCAATATATGCATTATTTTTACAAAGTGTTATAAAAAGACAAACTTATGACAAAAAAACAGGAACAACATTGACAAATCATTAGTACAGACAAACAATTAATGCATGTATATAAAACCTCAATAAGTTATAAACAAAGTAAAGTTTTTAATATAATAATTTCTAAAATTATATATAAATAAAATTGTTTTTGTTAACACAAATATATATTGATATATCTCTTTTATAATTTTCACTAATTTTAAAAAAGTAACTAATTTTCTTATATAAATAAAAATGTTCTATAAGTATTAACACTTCTTAGATTTTTGAAATAAAATAACTTAATCATAATTAGTATAATTTATTTTTTAAACCATATACTGAAAAATGCCTTTTTTCGTGAAAGATTCAAAAGTTTATTAATTATTGAAGTATTAATTTTTAAATATTTTGTTTGAATAAAAAATGTGATATTTTGAAGAGTAAAATTGTAAAAGTCCGATGAACCTCGAAAATATGAATGAACAAATAACAAGCTTTTAAGATGTTAAAATTTCGCACATATAGTGCAAGTGTACTCTTAAATTTATTAACGTTTAAATATAAGAATCTTTCTTAATAAACAAAATAATTGTTTAATTTTGTTAATTGAGAAAGTAAAAATTATAACTATTAGCTTGATTGAAAATACTTCACAATGTTATAAGAAATCATATTTTTTTCAAATTCCTTATTGCGAAATTATTTAAAAATAAACTTGATAAGTTTATACTTCTTTAAAGAAAAAAAGAAGAGTGAAGATAAATTTATAGCTTCTTAGAGACTTTAAAATTTGATTCATAATTGTAGTTTGTTTTATAAATAATTTTTTATCAGATAATTTTTTTCTATAATTCTTAAACTTTTGAAAATAATATATTTAAGAATATCGAGATAAGAATTTGATCAATTCGATTTTTCTTGAATTGAAATTAATTTTTCGGTTGAATTTTATCAAATTTTACTCATGATTATCATGAGAAAGAAAATTGATAGGTGTCATTTTATTAGATCAATTTTATATAAAGTTAACTATGTTTTGATATTGTAGAATCTTTCAACTTCTGATGAATTAGTTTTCCTTAGAAAAATTAAAGTAATTTTGTTAAAAAATAGAAGAAATGAAAACATTTTACATGGTTTAGTAGCATAAATATACTTTCGACTAAATTCCACTATCTTATCCAAAGAGCAAGAATAATTGTGATGATAATATAAGTTATTTTCAATTGATAGAATAGTAATTAGTAGTCTTGATAAAGAATACCATTAAAAGCGTCATTAATTACTGATTACATATAATACAATTATTAAAACGGAAATAAATTTGCACCTAATTTTCGCTGTCCTAATATATATATATTATTTTTTCTAGTAATTTATTTTTAATCATATACCAAGAAGGTAGATTATAATAATTTTAAATAACAATATCAAAAAAAGTCTTTCTTGATTAATAAATACAATTTTAAGAAAACATTCAAAAAGAAACGTATATATTGATACAAAAAAAAATTAAAAAGACCAAAAATTATAGTGTTATTTTATTTATAAATATACTAAAAAGATTTCTATTGAACAGGAACAAGTAAAAATAACTTTTCATTGAGAGAAACATATTTGTAGTGTGACTATAATTCCTACATTTAATAATTAAATAATTCGAATTTCAGAAATCAACCCATAAAACAAATCCCCTTATTCAATAATATTCAATCAATCATATAAAATTTTAAGCCTTATCAAAAGATTATTTTAAAGAGAGAAACAATGCATGTTAAATAAATATTTTAATAAAAAATATTATTTATATTATTAAAATTTTAACAATAAATATATTAAAAAAATTTCACCTGTAAATAACGATGCTGGCTAATTTTTAAATTAAACTATTATTTATAAAATGATTTTTGGAAGAAAATTATGTAATTATTACTTTGATTTAAAAAAATAAAAGACTTCCTTTTAATGATTACCAATATTTAATTTTTTCTTTTTATTAATCATCTTAAAGATTTAAAAAATATTAAAATTCCTTTTTTATTTTTTACTATTAGTTATGTAACAAAAAATATATTCCAGTTATAATCACATTTCCGATAAGCATAATTATTTAATTTTTAAATCCAATACCTTATCACTATTGATAGGAAGTGTATATGTATATAACATTATATTTAATTTCACTTATTTGTCCAATAAATATCATTATAACTTTTTTGGAAAGTATGATAAGAATGGATATTTTAATCACATTTCATCATGCAAAGAAATTTAATTTATTTATACTTATTTTATAATTTTTAAATTTTTACTGACTTTTTTAGCATAACTCAAAAAAATATTTTTATTACCTTTAATCATTAGTAAAATTTTTATTCTTTTACAATCAAAAAAATATCATGAATGTTTTGAATAAAAAACAAGTTCTAAAAAACTCGTTTTATCTTAGTGTTTCTTTTTTTAAATCTAGCAAGCTAGTGAAGCTTAGAAACTTTTATACAATAGAAAATTTAAATCATAAAATAAAAGAAGATTATTTCAAGCATTGTTTATTTTGTGTTTTTTATTACAATCATCTTATGATTTAAAATCGCTAAAAGTTATTTAAATTACCATTGCTTCAAAATTTTCAACTCTCAATAGGTTATATTTTGTGATTATCAAAAAAATATAATAAAAAATATATTTTTTATCAATATTAATAAACTTTATCCATAATTTTTTTTATTTTTTTATGAATTTAATACATAAATCAGATAGAATCATATGTTTTTTAAAAAATAATTCTTTTATCATATCATCTTTTAGAATCAAAATATTTGAATATAAATTGGATAATATTTTATATTTCTTCATTTTTTTAATTTACATATGTCTTAATGTGTTTAAATTCAATTAAATGACATATCTTTTTATGTTAACAAATACATAAAAAAAAGTCGATCCTTTAAAATAACTTATTAT
Organism: Strongyloides venezuelensis; assembly: GCA_963280985.1. Taxonomy (NCBI): domain Eukaryota; kingdom Metazoa; phylum Nematoda; class Chromadorea; order Rhabditida; family Strongyloididae; genus Strongyloides; species Strongyloides venezuelensis. Next base: position 4,373,110 of record CAUJLX010000001.1, on the reverse strand, counting down.
CAATCTTTTGTACTAGAATACTACCCTACTTTAAGAATAATACTAAAACACATATTATTGTAAATATATAAGTATTTAGAATCATTTTTTCCAAAATAATAATTTTCTACTATACTTTTTTAAAAAAAAGATAATTATAATGTAAACATTTCGAATAAAAATTTTATTGTTATAATAATGGGTCTAAATAACTTTTGAAAAGTATTAAATATAATAATTTATTGATAGTTCATAATATCTATTAATTAAATACATGTTTTTTTAGGAAAATGACTAAAAATGATAATAAAATGGGCCTCTTTGGGGCCATATCATATATTATAGGTAACATTGTTGGTTCAGGTATCTTTATTACTCCAACTGGTATTTTACAATCAGCAAATTCTGTATGTTTATGAATTATTATCTATTTTTATTTTTGAAAAATAAATACTTATTTAGATTGGTACATCATTACTTATTTGGATTGCATCCGCTTTTTGTTCAACTCTTGGAGCCTTTAATTATGTTGAGTTAGGTACATCTATCCGTGAATCTGGGTGTGATTTCTCTTATATCACCTATGTTAAATGGCATCCTATAGCATTTTCTTTTATGTTTGTTGGGTGCATTATTATTTATCCAGCAACATTAGCGGTGCAAGCTTTAGCATTCAGTACGTACATCTTTAGAGGTTTTAGTATTTGTACAACAGGTAATTATGTTTATGCTGAAAAATTACTTGGATTTTGTTTAATGTGGCTTCTAATGTTTTTGAATTTTTTTTCCATCAAAAAAGTTGTATCAAGATTTCAAATTGTTGCATCAGCATCAAAAATAATTACATCAGCTATAATCATTGTAACAGGATTTTACTTTTTAATCTTCAAAAAAGGATATAATAATTTTAAAGATCCTTTTGCTGGGAAACCTATCACTGGTAGTGGATTAATTACTGCAATGTTTAGTGGCCTTTACTCATACGATGGGTGGGATATTCTAAATTTTGGACTTGGCGAAGTTGACAATCCAAAAAGAACAATGCCACTGGCCATCGTTTTTGGAATGTTTACGATTGCATTTATTTATGTTTGTCTTAATGTTTCCTACTTTTCTGTACTTACAGTCAATGAAATTTTAGATTCAACAGCTGTTGCAACTACCTTTGCTCAAAGAACTTTAGGTGATTTTCAATATGCTGTACCATTTCTTATTAGTATTGTCCTTATTGGTTCAATGAATAGTACAATTTTCTCCGCTTCTAGATATTTACAATCTGCTTCAAAAAAAAGAGCTTTACCAAGTTTTATTGCATGCACAAATATTCTTCATGATTCACCAAGAGTCGCAATTTTAGTTCACGTCGTCCTTGCAATGATTATTTCATTTGTTGGTGATTTAGATCAACTAATTAATTATGTCTCCTTCTGTCAATGGTCTCAACGTGGAACTACAATGATAGCTCTACTATATATTAGACTTTTCCACATTCCTGTTCATCCTAATGCTACAAAAATGCCAATTATTATGCATATTATATTTGTTCTTATTTGTGGTACATTAACAATATATACTATTGTAACTGAATTTAATATAGCACGTGTAGGTTTAGCATGCCTCGCTGTAGGATTAATTTGCTTTACATTATTTAAATGGGAAATAACATTATCAAGATTTGAAGCATATAAGAAATATTCTGCATTAGTTGATAGAAATGCTGCAATCATTGCACAGGTTATTTTTAATGGTTTGTCAGAAATTGAATTATCTCCTAAAGAGATATGTGAAAAAGAATGTAAGGTATCATCAAATTGCCCAATTGGAAATGTTAATGAAGCTTTAGAATGTGATTCAGTGAACAGTCGAACTGATGACAGTGATATAAGAAGACGATTTTAGGATAGAGAATGTGTCTTTTTTCAAAATTTAAATGTTTATATTTGTATTCACTTAATGAAAAATTAATAAAAACTTATAATATTATTTTATCTTTAGTTATCTAACTTTACTGTAGTTCTCTTAAAAATGTTTTGATATAAAGTATAAAAAAACTTGATAGTTCTTATTTTCACAAAATATTTATATTTTTCAAAATAAACCTCGATAAAAATATCTTACTCCTTTAAAAATAAATGTTGATTTTATAATATATATTAAATTTTTTGTAACTTACTTACATTTATATCTATTTGTTTTAATATATGTCTGATCTTGTAAAACTAATAAATTTCTCCATTGTTATCAATTTGTTTTTATCATCTTCAATTTAAAAGTTCATATTATTCTAAAAATTATCTATGTTTAAAATTAATTTTTAATTTTTTTTTAATATAAATATATTTTTAAATCTTAAAAAAAATTAAAGTTAAAATTGGTAAGAAAATTAATTATTTATATTTTTATAACTATAGATTATGTAGGTTTAATACAAAATATCTCTCAATTGAGTAAATCGTTTTAAAAAATTGGAGAATCTTTAAAATCAATTTAGTTTGTGGATAAAAGCAATAAAGCCTAAAAATAGAGTAATCCAGAGTAACAAAAAAAGCCCAATTTCGAGTAGGAGTATGAAATATGTTAAAAAGTAACCTCCATTCTACAATGGCAAAAGATCTCTGTAGTAATTTAATTGAAATGATGAAAAATAAGCTTCTACTACCTCAGATAGCTTAAAATCTGTCATCATGAAGATCTTGGATTCTAAAGTAGTAACACTGTATAAATAAAAACAATAAGTAATTATAACGTTAAAAAATTAGATGATGATTACATGTGTAATTTTAAAAAATATTAAATTAACTTACAATCTACACTTATTTTAAAATATCTATATCAATATAATTTACCTGCAAAAATGGTTACATCTTTCTTTAAAAAATCGTTTATTGTCAATCTAAGAAACTAATTTATATATTTATACGAAACAGATATTTTCAAATTTAATATAACATTATTATTTACGTAATAGGAAACTTATTTAAATAATAACTCCGTCATAATATTTTTAAATACCCTTTTCCTGATTAATATTTTTAAAAACATGATAAATTTGTTTTTTTAATTAAAAATTTTAAGTTAGCATAAAACGAAAAGTTAAAACGTACTTTTGGGTTGTTTATTGCATTTTGAGTAATAATTTTTATATTATGATAACAAAAGTAAATTTGATTTATAACTTTACATAGATATGCAAATACTGTTTTATATTTTTTTTCAAAAGCGTTCATAAGCAAATATATTTGGATTGACATTGTGGATATCTAATGAAGGTACCAAAAGATTACATTGTTTGATTTAAACTAATTTTTTTCCTCAATCTTTTGCAACAATTTTTGTCAATCAATTGGACAATTGGAAAACGACAAGTTTATCTAAATAAGTGACATGTTATGTTTACCAACAAATGGACAAATAAATACTTTTCTAATATATACCTTTATTTAGTTATAAAAGTAAATATCATTGTCACTGATATACCACTCTGTCATATATATAAAAGCTTAATTCTTTCATACATAAAAGTGACAATTAGATAAATCAAAAGAAATGATTTGTAGCACCCCTATATACGTACTTGCTTTAATTTTCACCTATCATAAATGTTATATTAACTTTTAAATACATCATATTATATTGTAATCTTTAGAATTATTTGAATTAAATTTTCCTTAATTTAAATTTATCATTAAACCAAAAAACGTTTTTATTTAATCTTTTATGCTAATTTCTTTAATTTTAAAAGTACACAAGCACCCTTTGTTCATCATATCAAATTTTGTTTTGATATTTAAAACATTAGGCTACAATACAGGTTTTGTAAAAGAGATTATCCTTCTTTTTTTCTTTTTTATTTAAATTTACTACCAAATGACTCAGAAAAGACTTTATACGTACTATTAGATTTTTATCAATAAAAATTTTGATTTTTAATAACCATTTCTTATTTTTTAAAATATATTTTCATAAAAGTATACATTTGCAGTACCAAATCATCTTAATAATAATATAAATATTACACATGTACTTTGAAAGTGTACCTTTCATTCCATTTTCATTACCAAATACTTTAAATTTTTAATTGCCTTATGTTGATTAAATGAAAAATGTTTTAATAACTACATTATAACTTTTGTAATCACTTATTTGAATTGAGCACACACCTCTTCATATCCGCTACTTCATTACCCAACATACTCAAATAAAAATTCTAACATTTCCCTGATAAACTTTATTCATCAAAATAATATATATAAAGTTATGTTTATTTAACGTTAATGTTTACAAAATATGGTTTAACTATTAAATTAAATCATTCTTATAATATAACTGACCATTGTCTTGATATAACCTCTTATAAATATTTTATAAACCTACAATCTATTATTTTTTTAAAGTTGAAGTGAAAAAAGAATTGTTAAGTATGAAAAGGAATATCGTAACTTGTAAATAATTTCCACATTACTTTTATCTTAATTTTTACAACAATCTTAATATTTTCTATACTTTAAAGTTATACAAAAATTATTTCTTTTAATATTTAACAAAAAAACTACTTCATTTATTTAAAATTAACCTTTTTTTTCTGACATATCCTTTTCACTTATAATAAGATAGTTTTTAAAGTAGGAAAAAGATAATTCAATCTATGATATCTAATTTTAATTTTTAGAAAAAGTAACTTTTTAATTTTTATTTATTTTTTTAGTTTTAAGAAAAAAAATGAGTCGTTGGGATGCGTTGCCTGGTAATAATAAGCAAGATTATGTAATATTAGGAGACGTACCAACAACGTAAGTTTTCTTCAGATAAAAATAGCATATTATTTTTCTTTAAATATAGATCACCTTCACCAACAACTACTATTAATATAAAACAATTTATGGGAGAACAAATCCATTCATCTTATTCAGGTATATTATGAAATTTAATTAAATTTTATATGAATTTTTTTTGTTTAGCTTATGATAACCAATGGATTTGTCAATACAAAAATTTAATTTCTGACTCCCCAATATCTTATCTTTGTGAAGTTGGATGTTGTCAAAATGGTTGCTGTACGGCAAGTGAAATAATTGAGTATGTTTTATTTACACTTAAATATATTATTTATACCATTTATTTTTTATTTTAAAGGACATCGACTACAGGATATGCTTTAGGATTATTAATAATATTTATACTTGTCATTATTGTGGCATTAATTTTAATTTTATCCCTCTATTTATATAACAAATATTCTGATAAACAAATGAAGAAAAAATATCCTGAATCAAGTTTACAAAGCTCAACATCTTCACAAATTAGTGGACCATCATCATCCTATTATGGTCATGAGACAATCTACCCAAGTTATCCTCAAAAAATGAAACATAACTATTAAATTATTCCTTATTAAACATTTACAATGATTGATAATTAAAAATTACTTATATGGTTCTCGACAAAAAAAATATGATAATATAATTCTCTTGAAATTAAAGAAACCTTGCCGAGTATAAAAATATATTCATGAAGTATCTAATTAATATTAAACAACTTTTTTTCATTAACACATTATTTTAAAAAAAAAGGAAATGTGTTGACATTTTTTGTATTGTAAAATAAAATTACACTTTCGTAAAATATATTACCATAATTCGAAGTAATGGGATTTTTTTCTGTTTTTAAATTTCTAACAATAAATTAACAAAAATGCTTTTTTGAATATATATGAGATATCTTAAAAGTACACATATAAATATCATTAGTTAAATAAATATTTAAACTGATATTTAAATGTTAGGAATTTTATATATATATATATATATATCGTCTACATATATAAAAAAATTTTATTAAATAGAAAGTGATGAAAAAAATCTTTCTAAGAAAAATTTTATTTCCCATTGATGATAGAGTGAAGACATTTTAATTAAAAAAGTATTAGAAAATCGTTTTGTTAATGTATTTATTATTGTATGTTTCGTAGATTATATCATTAAATGATAAAATAACATGATAAAAATAAATGGAACAATTTTATAGATGTTTATATTTGAATTAAAATATGACAAGATTTCTTTAACTATTCAATAATATATTTTTGATTATTTCTTTTTTACACAAAAACATATATATATATTACTTCATATTGTAAAGATGTCAGGATAAAATTAAATTGAAGCATAAGCTGAGAGATGTTTGACTTATAGAATAAAAAAATTAAGGTTAATATTTTATTCAGTTTTGCGAAGATTTTAGACTTTAATTTTCTTCGCTTTTGTGAGATTGAAGACTTGAATGTGAACGTGATGGACTAATAAGACCTTCTTTTCCAAGTCTTTTACGTGTAAGAAATCCTCTAAAACAATATTATGTGTTAAAAAAATAAAATAAATACAATTTTTATTATCTTTTCTTCTAAGAAAATACCCACCTTACATGAGCCTGAATTTTGGTAGCTGCATTATCATTCTGTTCACGCATCGCTTGAACATTCTTTCTTGCTAAATAACCTCTAAATTCAGCTTGAATTTTTGTTGCAGCACGATCTTCAGGTGTTTGCGAGTGTTCCAATGAATAACCTCCTATGGAGTGTCGTTTTTGATCCTTCTTAAAATCTAATGTCGGAAATTTATCAGAGGATCGGCGTCTAACCAACTCATTATCAATCCCATACTTTTCAGGATGCATTCTTACTTGATGTCCACGAAAAACTGCTTGAATTTTAGTTGCAGCAATATCCTCTGGTGAGACAGATCTCATAATATTCTCCTTCATTGTCATATTTTTATAATGTTGTTGGAGATCCATACGAAACATGTCATATGAAATGTTGTCACTTATAACACTCTTATCACAATCTGTAAAAAATTTAGTTAATTAAAAAGTTCAAAATCTCACATGAGAATTATATTAATTACCTTTTTGATGAAGTGATAAAATGTCAAAAAATAATTTTCCAAATAAAATAACATCTGTTGGTTGTGCTCTGATTGTTTCTCTAGCCAATGCCTCTAACAATGGACGAAGAGCTTCAGGAATTTTGTACTTCTCTGACATTTGTTCACTCATATTCTTATTTATTTATTTAAACTAAAAAAATGCTCGTACTTTTTTCTTTTAAATTTTAAGGTATAAAAAATTGAGACATAAAATAGTTATATAACTTTTAATTAATAAAAATATGGGATAAACAATAGAGAATGTAAATATTTGCCAAGAGAGGGAGAAAAGCAATAGAATAAACGGTAAGCCTTAATGTAATACAAAAAAGAAATAAATTTAAAAAAGCTTGTAATATAAAAATGAAGTGGGACTTAAAAATAAATTTTTACATTTATAAAGTAGATGTATTATGACTAAACTTTAGATAGTATCTTCAATATATAAAATTTATAATAATAACTACATACAATCGAACAATTTCAATATCATAAAAAAATGAATGATGAATAATATACTAAAATATTTAAGATAAATGATATAGGGTATGAAAAGTTTAAAATATTGATAAATAAGTTTAAGTTTAAAGAAGTTATGTAAGAAGAACTAATGTATTTTGGAAAAAAGTTTGATTTGTCATTGTGTGAGGATATCTTTAAATATTTCGCTACCATGTAAACTTTAGATTTTACAATTTTTCTACGTATTAATATTAGAAAGGAAGCATCATTTTTAAAAAGCTAACACGATTTAGTTAGATGTTAAAAAGATTTATGTGTCAACGTTACTGATATATGATATTCATTAAGCCATTTTCCAACTAGTACAAAGTAATGTGTAACGGAATTGACATTTTAGAGAGAAAAAATATTATACTGTTAGGATAATTGACTAAACAATCTAACTAAAAATTTTATAATATTTTTTATAGTAAAAAAAATAGTAAATTAAATGTTCTTAAGGAATCACATAATTTGTTATACTTTAAATAAAAAAGTACTAACAGTTTTCTTTATTTAATTGTGTGGGTGTAATAGAAATTTTAAAGATATATCTATTAAAATAATATATATATTAGCTAATATTTATAAATTTTGATATGTTGTTTAAAAAATAAATGGAAATTTGTTCCAGATAATAGATCAAAAGAGCAAAGCATATTTTTAAAAATTGTAGATAGCATTTAAGATGCTATAGAATAAAAAGTGTGCAGTTGAAGAATGATAATAAGTAACTTCTGTGTATTACTGACACTTTTACCATTATAAAATGGTGAATTTTCCCTGATCATCATAGATTATTGATAGTTGATATTTGTAATTTCTATTATTATGGTACACACATCTTTTATTATGTATTAATATCACACCATCTATGTATCCTTATTAAAATCTCTTAATTTTTTAATAATATTTTATAACTAAACATATATATTTATCCATATGGAATAATTTATTTTTATGAATAGTAAACTACTTAACATGAAATATATTAATTTACAGGTCATTGAATGAGGGTTAAAGCATAAATATTAGCAGTACTTATAGATAAAAATTGAAAATTCTTAATATAAAACTGAAAAGGGATAGAATAACATTTGTATGTATTTGAATACAAATAGTCTTTTTAATGGATATTAGAACATATATACATATAAGATATAAATTTAAATATATAAATTATCCACTTAAAATGACGTATAAATTTTAAAGTTTAAAGTATTATGAAATTTTAAGTTAACAATTTGTTGAAGTAACACAAATAATTTCAATTTATGGTTGTCTGAAGAACAATATAAATGTTATTTGATGGTTTGTTATCACCACAAGTACACTAATCATTTTTAAAAAATTTAACAAATATGTTAAATTACATCATTTCTCTTTTATAAAACACATACACTAACTGTTTATTTTTATTCACTTTTAACAAATGGCATTTTCAACGTATTAAAACATTAAAGTAAAATGAGAAAAAATATTTGGAATATTAGAGTAAATATGTTAAAGAAGAAATAACTTATTAAATATACCTCTTAATGAGATTAATTTTAATTATTTAGACACCTATTATATTTACAATATTCTTATCTGATAATCAACATTAATCACAAGTAATTTTTTTGTTACTTAATGTCACATTAATTACCTATTAACTAATATACATACATTGTTACTTATTTTTTAAAAAAAATGATATTTTTTTATCTCTCATAACATAACCTTTCCTAAAGAAAATGATACTTACATATACAAGCAATAAAATTTTTAATCTATTTTTATTATATTATCAAACTGGCTTCAATAATAATTAAGAAAGTATTAAGATTATATATGTTGGTGGAAAGAAAATATTTAGAAAAGATTAGGAGGAGTATTTGATAAAAAAGGTGAGAATAATAGGTTAGACTGCTTTTGATAAGCCGATTTTTAAGTTATTATTTGGTTTTGAAAAAGAAATACTCAAGAATAGTGAGGTGGTATAGAGTTTTAATTAAGATGATTTAAGTTTATATAACATATAATCTTCAGAATGACCATGAATCAAAAAGTGTTGAGAATAGAAATTTTATTAAGTTTAGAGATATCATAACTCTTAGCCATATGAAACCTGTTTTTTATAAAAAGATTATCAATAAATAATTTTAAAGTAAAGGCGGTACAAAAAATAGGTGTAGAATACCTTAAATGTGATATAATTGTCTTATTATAATAATATAAATATCTTCAAATATAAATATTATTTGTTAAATTATATATATAATATTTTAATAAATATGTTACTTATTTTATCTTTCATATATTATTTTTTTTATATAATTCTCCTGTTAAAATATTCTAATGGGAAAGCATTAAAAATAGATTTGGTACGTTAAAAGTATATAATTTTATTAAATTAGATATCTTTAATATATAATTATTTTTTAACACCAAAATTTCTTCCTATTGCTTTTTTATAGTACTTTGATAAAACAATTCCTGATCATGAGACATTTTTAACGAATGAGGATTTTATAAATGGTAAAATATTAAGAGATTCAGTAGACACAAATGATGTAATTGATGATTCTGCTATGTATAATAGGAATAGATTTGAGGGAGATATTGGTAAGTACATATATTAAATTACTTTTTAATTTACCTACATATATATATTTTTTTTCTCACAATACAAATAAACAAAATTTTCCAGTTAATAACGGATTAACATCACGCACCATCAAGAGCTTTTTAAGGGAACGAAATTCTACTAAAATTGTTGGTATAATGAGAAATGCTGTTCGTCAAACTTATTTAAAATGGTCCGATGGAAGGATTCCTTACACAATTTCATCACAATACTCATCTTTTAGCCGTTCTAAAATTGCTGAAGCTATTGAAGAGTATAGAAAATTAACATGTATTGACTTTGCACCTAAATCAGCTGCAGATGTTGATTACATTCACATTGTTCCAGATGATGGATGTTACTCATTAGTGGGAAGAGTTGGTGGTAAACAACCTGTATCATTAGGTGATGGTTGTATACAAAAAGGTATTATTATACATGAATTAATGCATTCTGTTGGATTTTTTCACGAACAATCTAGATCTGATAGAGATGAGTTTATCAATATTAAATGGGAGAATGTTGAAGCAGGATTACAGGATCAATTCGAGAAATATGATTTAAAAATGATCGATCATTTAGATACTAAATATGACTATGGTTCCGTTATGCATTATGCACCAACAGCATTTAGTAAAAATGGTAAAATTACCATAGAACCACGTAAAAAAGGTGTGGAAATTGGACAACGCGTAGGTTTCTCACCTTTGGATTTATATAAAATTAACAAGCTATATAATTGTCCTCAACTAGGTAAGATATAAATTTATATATTATATATAAGTACACTTTTTATTGCGTAAAGAATGAACTTCAATTATATATATATATTTATATATGTATACATAGATTAAATAAAAGGTTTATTTTTAGTCAAACCACCAACTGACGAAATAAGTGAAGAGGTTATTGAAACAACCACTACAAAATTAAAGAAAACATCAAAAAAACCTATCAAGAATGAAGTTGAAGTTGATAGTAACGAAGATGATATAAATAATAGTGAAATGGTAGAGGATAAAGACGCTGGTAATGAGGATACTAAAAGATTCTCCTCAAAAAATGGATCTATTTCTGGTGATGGTGGTAATGTTAGTGGTAGTAGTAATGTTAATGGTAGTAATACTGATGATCATATAGAAATAGAGTCTAACGAAGACGATAATAATAATAATGAATCAAATGAAGGAATGTTTAAATTATCAAAATTTAAAACAAAATTTTGTAAAGATAAGAGAAGAGATTGTAAATTTTTAGCTGAAAATAATCATTGTAGATCAAAGATAAGTAGAAAATTTATGAAGGATAATTGCCCAAAAAGTTGTGGGTTATGTAAAAAAAGTAAAGAACAAACAGATTATGAGGAGGATGGTAATAGTAATTGCGTAGATTCTAGATCCTGGTGTGGAAAATGGGCTGACTCTGGTATGTGTCAACAAGCAATGTTTAGAGAGTATATGAAAGAAAAATGTCCCAAGAGTTGTGATTTCTGCTAATTATTTGTTTATTCATTATAAAAATGCTATTATTTTAATTTATAAATAGAATTTTTCAGTTTATAATTAAATGTTCTTAGTATAAAAATTAATTTTTTTTGTTGCCTTAAAGATAGTATTATATATAATGTGTGATAATTGCAACGTTTGTATAGAGAATGATTATACATGTTGTGGCATGTATCGACAGCAATTACCATTTTGTATAGTCGTTGGTATCTCAATAAATCTTTGTGAGTTAGATTTACTACTTGAAGAACCACAACAACATAATATATTTAAACGTTTTTCATCTTGCGCAAAGATTATTCTATATAAAAAGACTGCTACGAGGGTACCTAAAAGTGGTCCAGACCAGAATATATAATGATTTTGCCAACTTTCAAGATTATTATATCGAATAGAATCGAGAAATGATAATGAGAATGGTTGTAATGGATTCCAAGAAACAGTGGAATGGAGAAGTGATAGGAAAGTAGCTAAGAATATACTTGTAAAATAGCATAATGGTCCTCTAATTATCTTTCCTACAAATATAGAACCTCTTCCATAACGGTATGTAATAATTAAATTACACATTACTATAAGCATCGTTCCAACGAATTGACATACAACTAACTTTATCACTACCACTTTCCATTCCATTTTTAAATTGTCAATTAATGTTGGTTGCAATGTTCTTAAACTATTTGACGTAACCTAAAGCAAAAAATTATTAATAATTAATGGATTTTTAAAGAAAAATTTAATACATTATATAATAATATTCCTGAAACAGTTCCTGCAAATTGTATGACTATCATCATACCACAAATGAACCATGATGTTGATAAGGCAAAAAGATGTGCTATTGATATCATTGGTGACATATGAACACTATAAATAATAATAATAAGTAAACATAAAAAACATAAATGGTTTTATTTACGTTTGAAAGATTGTCAAAAAGCATGTCATTCCCAATGCCTCCAAAAATGACATTAATATAATTTTTTGAAGATTCTGTAGGTACCTATCTTGAAGTTCTTCGTTTACATGATAATATATAAAAGTAAGGAGTGTTACAGCAATAAATTCAGATACTAGTGGTCGTATGATTCGATCGATGATTGCTGAACAATTTGAATTATACTAAAAATATAAAAATAATTGATTTGTTATTATTCATGTGTAAAAAAGGTAGTTTAAAATATATTACTTTTTTTTCTAATGATGTCGTCTCAACAAACATCTGCCTTGAATCAATTGCTTCCGGTTGGTTTGGCGTATTCCTAACAATTGTCTTTATATGATATGGTTCATTTCCCAATTCTATGTCATTTTCTTTTATCAAATGACTTTTAGTAAAATTATTCATGTCTCTATTGGTAAAATAGACTTCCTTAAAATTATCATCCTCATGGTATTGGGGTATCTGTTCGGTATTGTAGTTGCCAATACAATTATTCATAGGATTATCAACACAATGAACCCTATTAAAAATAACATCATCTTCTTTCATATTATCAATTTGACTACCATAAGTTCCGTAACTATAATTTGTGGTAGTATTGTTCGGTGAATATTTACTACTTTCAACAGGTTGATGTTGTGGTGATCCTGTCTCTGTTGATGTATCATAAATCTCCTCCGAATAAACAATTGGATTTGAAGTTACCTGTGTGTACATTGCTTTGTAGGGAACAGAAGTTTGTTGTTGCCTGGTTAATGTTGAATACATCTAAAACAATAACAAAAGTTGTATAAAAAAATATGTCTTCTTTATCTAATTGGTTTAAAAAATTTTCTAATTACTAAAAATTTTAATTAATACTGTTTTGCAGAGATAGTAAATTAGAAGATGATGTGTTTGATGTTATTTTTGGAAATAATTATATTAAAAAAATATTAATTATTTAGTGTAAATATATAATATATTTCTAGAGGTAAAAAATTTTTGATTAAAAAATGTATTTGCAGAAAAAGAGTAAATGAATATAAAAATTTATTGATGATAATATTAAATAACAATTACTATTTTGCTAATTATAACAGTTTTATAAAGTTTATTATTACCCCTGTAATAAATTTAACAAATATTTTCTTTACTATCTCAAAAGACCAATAAATTACGACATCTTCAGGTATAAAATCCATTTATAATGATATATTTTAATAGTTTAAAAAGAATTAGTATCTTATATCTTTTAATGACATTACCTCTTATTTTATGATTGACGAATGTTGGATTTATCAAATGTAATATTATTTTTCTTATAACTGATAAAAATATTTTATATATATAATATGCCAATTATCTTAAAATTTGAAAGTCTCCTAAATACTTAAACGAATAAATAATGGTTTTTGTTAAAAATTACACTATTAATGAAAAGAATATGAAAAAGAGATAAAAAAAATTTTAATACTCATTAATATCAATGTAAATTAATTAAAATATTTATCTTGTACAAATATATAATTATGTTCATTACTTATCCAAAATAACATTTGAAGAAATAAAAGAAAGAAAGAATTATCAAAATATTAGACTAAAAAATATTAATGTTATTTTGAGGATGTAAGATAAAATTTAAAATGCATATTTTGTTAAGGTAAAGTTGTTAAATTAAAAATTGAGCAAAAATATACTATTAGACACCATCCAATGAAACAAATGTCAAGTATAATTATATGAAATTAAGATAGGTTTTCAAGGGGACAATATAATAATTCAAGTTTTATATTTGATAAAATTAATCTATATTTATGCAGTAATTTTAAATTACTATGATTTTGTAATATTTTGCCAAAAAAATTATGTATTTATACGTGAATAATTCTTTTAACTTAATGAATTCTTTTTCGAAGAAGAATAATTAATTAACTTTTGTACATCATTATCTTCGATAAATCTTGAAAAATTTAATTATTTGGACATTTTCCATTTAATAACAGTTTTTATGTATTTCAAATTTTTACAATTGTACCATATTTAATTATTTTTAAACTACATCAGGAAACATAAATTGTTAACATACCAACTGTGATATTTATTAACTTCCAATTATTTGTTATAAAGAGAAATAACAACTTTTTGTGATTTATCTTAGTAGAAGATGAAGATGCAAATTTTTTTTAAATTAAAAGAACATTTTCCTTTATATACTATTTCTTAAAGCGCTTGAGAATCCTTATTAGTTTACGTCTCCTTAAAACAATGTACAACCATAAAGTCATTAAACTAAAAATTTTATATAATTGTAATGAAAAGTAGAAGATAAGAGAAGATAGAAGAAGGAGAAAAAAATCAAAATTTGAGGATATAACAATGTACATAAGTCATTTGTAAATACTTTTTATTACTTTTTCCCATACATTAAATTTATTGGAGGACCATAAGTTTTGGTAATGAGGAAGGAGTGAGAGTGGAGAAGAAAATTGTGACCATTGAAAGGAAATTGAAAGTTCTTAACAAATTATGATATAGTAATGAATAAAATATCTCCATATTATGGTATACACTTTCAAATAAAAATAACACAATATTTATTTGTTTTCTATTTTGTTTTTAATCTCTAAAAATAATAAATATTTCCAATTGCCATCATAAAATATATGTTTTTATTCATCCTCAATTAAAATTTGTCAAAAAAATTATTCGTTCTTTTGAAGTTTTTGCTTTAATTTATATTTATAAACAGGCAACAAAAAGATTACTAATGAAAATAACTACACTTATTTTTATTTAAATTCGCATCATTAAATAGCTTTCAGCTACCAATTTAACTTATTAAATATTAAAATAGAAAGTGAAAATATTACTATATCAGATAACATTTTAATTATTAAATATTTCTTTATTTTTCATATGTTTAAAAAAAGACATAAACGTCTCCTTGTAACCATCATCCACTACAATCATATTGTTTTGAAATTTTAATAAACATCCTTTAAACAATAGTTGATAATTTATGTCACACTTTGAAAACTCATCAAAAAGCACTTTTTTACTTTTAATATATATTAACCTTATGATAAATCTTTTCTCAAATGATAAATCAATTTTTTTAACAATAGATGAATAATTACTTCTTTTAAAAGTTGTTGTAAAGGAGTTATATTAAACATTCTAATATATCCTTATCTATTATTAAATTTTTAAGTATATAGTGATGTAATTTTTATATTATACTATCATTATTATAATGCTTCCACAATAACAAGATTGATACATTTTTTCCATTTATTATTATTAGCTTCTTTTTTCATATTACTTTTTATCCTCTCTAAAATATATAAGTTAGGGAAAAAACTTTTACTAAATAACAAAATATATTATCATTTTTTTATCATAACAACTCCTTACATTTTTATACTTTCCATTTTTTTATCATTTTTCCATAACAATATTAAAGTTCACATTTATTTTTATCAAAGAATAATATACTATTCATTTATTTGTCGAGTTAATAAGAGAAAAAAATTTCTTTCTATTTGTAATTTTTTCATTCATTTATACTCAATTTTATTACTCTGTAGACGGTTATTATATCTTATATACTAATAAAATACCCATTTAAATTTATTTTGTCAAACATATATAAAGAAATTTAATAAACTAATAAATCATTTTTATGATGTTCCATTTGACAATATGACAAATTTAGGAATCGTTTTATAAATTATTTTATCACCAATTCAACATTATACTTTTTCTCTTACAGTTCTTTTTTACTTTAATTTTTAAATATTTTATTATTATTACAAGACATACTATTATGCCATCTACTGGATGTATTAATTTTATAAGATCTGCCACTTGTCTTCTTAATCTATTCTTTTGGGTAAGTTTTACATTTTTTTAATAACGTAACATATATTTATTACATATTATTATAATTTTTCAGTTAGCTGGAGTTGGTACCTTATGTATTGGTCTTTTGATGCTCCTTGATCCAATCATTAATGATTTATGGGCAATTAATAATGAATCATTCACGATAACAACCTCTGCTTATATGTTAACATTCGTTGGTGGTATTATGACAATCCTAGGTTTTTGTGGACTTTGTGGTGTATGGAGGAAAAGCGAATGGATGTTAATATGTGTAAGTTTTATAATTTTTTTTCCTTTATATATATAAAAATGTTTTCTTATAGTTTTGTATTATTCTAATTGTCGTATTTTGTCTTGAATTTGCTTGTGCACTAATAGCATATAATTATAAGGAAAAACTTGAAAAGTACGTTGGTGACTCAATGACTAAAGCTATAAATATAAAATATGGTGTTGATGAGGAGTATACTAATGTTATTGATAGAATTCAAAGAGATTTCGAATGTTGTGGTATAAATAGTTATCGTGATTGGTTAAAAACACCATGGAGTGTTGATAAAGAAGGAATTGAGGAGGGAATTGAATTAGGCATTGGAGGAAACACCTATGGAAGAGTTCCAACATCATGTTGTAATGAAAATGGGTTAAATGAATATGATACAAATTGTGGTGTTTCATTTAACAATCTAGAATTATGGACTTATGAAAGATTTCTTAATGTTGATGGATGTGTTAGTGCAATAAAATTAAAGGCAAAACAACATGTTTCTTTAGCAATAACATTATCAGTTTTTATTAGTGCTGTACAGGTAAAATAAAATAGAACTTTTTTTATTACTTAATAATTTATTTTTTTAAAGTTATTTGGAATATTCTTAACAATGATGTTGTGTTGTTGTATAAATAAAGGAACATTCAAAAATCAATCAAGAAGATAATGTGTAAATATTTGATCTTTTTTACTGTAATAAATTTTTTATGCTTCTTAAAAAAACTTTCTGATTAGGTAAACCTATCTGCAAATCGCCCTTTTTTATCATTTGTTTATGAATATTTTCCTAGATATAAAGATAATTACAAAATATATTTTATATTGAACAATGTTTATTCTTGCCTTGTTGGACTTCATAATTTTCAAATTGTTGTGATAAGGTTGTTTGTAGTAATGAATTATAATATTCCTTATGACGGGTACTATTAATTGTACCCCAAACAGATTTAAATAGAAACATAAAAATTTCTAGTAGCGTTACACAACTCATTCCAAGAAATAAACCCATTGATCCTGCAACATATGATAACAAATCTACAGCTGTAATTCGTTTAGTTTGTATGTTTTCCGTCGTCAGCCAATTTTCCCAATTAATTTCAATTGACGTCAAATTTCTAAAAATATGATAGATTTTATTTTTAAATCTATTGCTACTAACACTTTTTTTTGCTTTTAGTAATAATAAATATTCTATGGAATATCAAATTCATTAATAATACAAGAATGTTTAACATTTAAAATATTGAATTGTAAAATATTATTCTTATGTAAGACAAATTTTTTTTAAATAGCCATACTTACGTCATATCTTTTGGAAGTTTAGTGTACGATACTGTGGTATAGTCATAAATTATCCTCCTACATTCAATTGGACAAAAGCAATTATTTAATAAATTTCCATTATCCACTTTCTTTACACAACTTATCATTTCCTCTACATTACATTCATCATCCTCATTAATACTTTTCATATATGATACAGGAATACAATTACACCTTTCTATATATTGTCTTCTTCTACAATTTTTTATACAACCCTCCATATTTGTAAATTTGTTAGATGATAATGAATGTTTCTCAGTTAAATTATTCTCCCAACACTTACCCCAATTATTGGTATTCAAAAATGTTTGCTAAAATATTCTTTAATTAGTTGACATTAGAATTTTTAATATTATTAAATTTCAAAATTATTTCCTTACATTTTTTACAATTAGCGATGTTATAATTTTTCTACCTACAGAGACATGGAGACCTTTAGCTTCAGCATTTGATGGTACACCCTCACGATGTACTTGTATTGTTACTTCATCTACAAATGTGATTAATATATTTTTTGTATTATATTATTTATAAAAAAATATTTACAGTACCTTTATAAGAGTGCATATTTATGTTAAAGGAAATTAGTCTTTTGCTACTTTCACCATTTATATTATTTAATTCCCAGCAAACTCCATCATCTGTTATAATCTTCCTACTTCTGTTAGCACAAATATTTTCGTTATACTTTGATCCTACCCATGCACCAGAAAATAAATCTTCACACTCGAAACTTAAAAAAGAAACATTTAGTAATTTTACTTTTAATATAATTTATACTACTAATTTAATTATAATTACCTTGTATCTAAAAAATAATTTGTTAAACTAAAATTATTCCCCACACTTTTTTTATATTTTTTTTCATAAACCCTCCAATTATCAAATTCCTCTTTCTTTTTTGCTATCAAACTATCATGATGTATGATATCATATAAGAATTCTTGATTATTTTTAGAAATATTATATTCTATAATTATATTTATAATTATTTAAAAAAAAAGTAGAGAAAAGAACATACTTTTAATTTTTACAGGATCTTGAAAGTATTTTTTACAAATTGTTATAATAGGTTTAACATCGACATGAGCTCTATTCCATAATTTTTCTTGAATAAATGTTGGACGTGAAGCATAAAATGATAATAACATTCCTGAATGTATTATAAAGAGTGTTACACATATTAGGACAACTAAACACCAGAAAATTAATGATGGCCATGTAGCTGAGTTATAAATTCTGACCTAAACAACAAATATTTTCTATTTAATTTATTTTGTTCAAAATAAAATTTTTTATGTAAAACTTTTTTTTGCTAATTATTTTTTGTTTTTTGGAAGATAAACTTACCATACCATGGTATGTTGTTAGAGACGTAAATTCTTTACTTTCATCATCATATACATGAAGAATAATCTTTTCTTCCAACATTTCTTTATACTTAGTTTTAATATCAATATCAGAAAGTTCACAATACTTCTCTAGATCATTCTCCTTTAAACTATTAACATTACCATCCTCACACTTTACATTAATCATGATCAATGATTAACCTCTTTTAGAAATTTATAACCGACAACAACTTTTTAAACTTTGTAAAATAATTAAATTTTAAAAATAATTTTAAAAGAAATTGTAGTATATTTAAAAGTATAGTTAAATTATAATAGAAAATATTATGTATGAGCATAATATCTCCAGTTTTACTTATCAAAGATGTAAATTGATAAGTGTTTAATTTTAACCATTTTATTTTATTACTTCCATTAATTTTTGTCTCTTATCAGTCAAAAACCAGAGCACTTCTTTTTAAATGATAATAATAAAGTAGGTACCATAGAAGTTTTGTGATTCTTCTCTAGTCCTTTTTATAACATTTTTTGAAGTACCGATATTTTAATTTTTAAAAAAAGATAATGCGTGATTATTTTTATATCAAAGTTGTACGGCATCAATTAAATTTTATATTAATAACATTAAAAAATACAATTAAAATAAATTAATAGCAATCATGTTATATATTTATAATGCCACTACTAAAAAATTGTAACTAAACATTTATCATTTACAAAAACAATGCTATTTTTTTGACTACAAAAATGAAAAGAGAAATGAAAAAATTTTCAATATACCAAACGTATTTATTTATTATGTTATTCCTAGATTGTTTAATTTTTCAATAAAAATAATAATTCATGACTCGAACATTATATTTTTTGTCGAAATTTTTTTTACTTTAGATTAAATTAAAGCGTAAAGATTTAATGAATAGATATTAAAATTCATTATAGTGCCCATGGTATTTTTTTAGTTGAAACGCAATTTTTTTTGTTCATCTCATAAAAAAGCTTTTATATGAATTTTTTTGTTAAAATGATTAAATAATATTATTTAAATTTAGCATTCAATTATTAAACCATTTTTATTTTAACTAATCATCATATATTTGATGTAATTGTCTCTCATATGTAACTTTAATTTAATATCCCAATTAATATCTTTTAGAGCTTTTATTGATGAAATGGAGAACAGATAATTGTAAATAGTTATCTTTTTTATTTATGCATCTTTGATTTTCTTAACATATTCCACCATTTATTTCCGTTTTCCCCAAATATTTTAAAAGACCATATTTATCAATCCTTTCTTCTTAATTTAATTATGACGATATATGCATATATAACAAAAAATGTTGTTGTAAATTTTACTTGTGATGTTTAGAATTTAACCCTAATTACTATTATCTTTTTTTCTCATGAACTCTTTTTTGAATGTGATTTTAAAAAAATTCATCCATTTATATTGTGAAAAATTTTAACCTACTTTTTTTTAATATCATATTTTTTTATAGATAACATTACTATGAAAAGTGGTCGTACTGTCTACTCTCAGTTCACCACATTTTTTTTAATCCTTATTATTTTTATATTTCCTTTTTATCAAATTGAGGGAAAATATAGGAATACAGGACAAATAAAAATGTGCCCACCAGGTGGGGAAAGTTTTGCAATTGCATGGCAATTATCATGTAATTTAATGAAAAAAAGAAGTCAAGAAATAAGTATAGATAGTTATAATGAAAATGATAATAAAGATAAAAAAAGTATGTTATTAATTAAAAAATATATTTTTAATATTACCATTTCAACTCTATACATATCTATTTTTTTGCCTCCTCCACAAATAATTAATTATTCATAAAAATAATACTATTTCATTTAAGAAAATTCTACACACAAAAGATATATTCAAAGGGCGTTGTCATTGAATGAGTTAATGAATTATTGTTGTGTGTATGGTTGCACACCAAAGGACCTAAGCAGTTATTGTTTTTAAAGAATCAAGACCACTAAATCCACAAACCTCCATCAATTACTATTTTTTGTGGCCCAAATTTTTATGAAAAGCATTACTATACAAATTTTAAAACTGGAAGCAAATTTTAATCATTGAAATTAAGAAAAGAAAAAACAGTCTTTTTTGGATGTTTTTTTATCAGACACAAATTCATATAAACACACACTCTGTAATTTTTGTACCTTAACTTTATAAAAATAAAAAAAAACGATAGACATATGCTTTTGAATTATTCATTTAAATAACATCCAAAAATTTGTAAAAATCAAAATATATTTAACTGTCAACAACTTTTTTCCTATTTTAAGATATATATAAATATTTAAAGTCAACTTTAAAATTTCTCTTTTTGATAGGTTTATAAAAAATATACTATAATAAGATTAAATAATATATTACTGTTTTGTATTTCTAGGAATACATTTCTTTTTTATGTAATACTTTTTATGTATCTATATTTTGTTTGTATGTAATTTTATCGGTGCAAAATATAAATCATCCGGTAGAGTAAATTGAGCTATGTAATTATAATTATTTTTTTCCTATCATTTTCCATTAAAAAGGATTTATTATTTAAAAATTGAAATAATGTTAATTATATAATGTAAACATTTCATTACATATGATCAATTTTAAATATACTACAGATAAAATTGGAGAGAAAAATAATTTTCCATATACCCTGAAGCAGTATACTCAGAGTGCTTATTACGCGCAGTAAAAAAAGATTTGTAAATAGAGAGAGTTTTATATAAAGAGATAGTTTTTTAACCCAACTGGGATGAGAAAAATATATTATGAAATTATTAAATACAATTGTATCAAGTCCAAACCAATAACATTTTTTTGTCTTTCCTCTGCCTATATATGTGTTTCTAAAGTGAATCGTTGATTTACTTTTGAATATTGTCTTTGATCTCATTTTTTGTCAAACTTATTTACACTCATTATTATCATTTCAAATATACAAACAAAATAAAAAATAATTCAATATAAATATTCTATCTTCGGATAAGTTGGTGACGAAGGATGAAATATAGATTAATCTTGACAAGTTTAAAATATCTTCTGCCATAAAACTCTATCAAATCTCCTTCATTCTCTAGATCCTTTAATACAAACTACCGTATGTTAGAGAATATTTATGGTTATCAATTAGAAGAAACACATATTAGTGCAAACGAAAAGAAGTATATGATGTTGACAATATTTGAATCCACGAAGGTATATTTTATTCATATGATATAAACAACTACTTATCACGTTAATGAAATATGTGTCAGATCTAAAATTTCACATTTTAAATTAAATGGAGTATTTCTAACCAAATATGGCTAACTTTTAAATTGTTTAGATTAAAGATTAAATTTTTTTTAAGCAATTAGTATTGTAAAAAATGATATATTTGAATGAAGCATTTTATTATTGTGATATTTTTTTGTAGTGAAATGAAATAGGTTTATATTATCGTTACACAATCAAGGTACAATTTTTTTGTTTTTTTTTGTTCCAATATTTAAAGAATTAATATTACAATATAAGCATTTAAAATGAAAAAAATTTTTAAAAAAACAAAGTCAATTATAAATTATGGAAGTGTACATAATATTGTACTGAAACTCCAGGCACTCAAACATTTTTTAATGATTTCTTACAATTTAACTTTAGTAAACAAAAGCATTCATTGAAATTTCGTTGTAATGTTTTGGTATCATTAATAATAAAAAAACCGGGATAGTAGCACACCTTATTTTAGTTTGGTTTTCGTGTCTTTAGATATAGTTACAAATAATTAAAAAACTTTTCATACATTTCTACCATAAAATAGAATATACATTAATTTAGTTGTAAAAATAAAATAAATCAAATCTTCATTTGAATTTATTATGAGAGTGATAGAGATAGCGAGAAAAGATGTTCAAAATAGCAAATTCTTACGACTTATTAGTGAAAGGATAGTAATAAAAAAGTTCATTACTCATTTTCTCATTATTATTTCCTTTTTCCTTAAAATCATATGATTATAAAATTTTATATATATAATTTCTATTTTATTTTTCTTTGTAAAAATAAAAAATTCCATAGAAATATACATATTAAATATTTGAATAACACCTGCAGGGATTTTTGATAAAGATAATAGATTTACATTAACTGGTGGCATTTAATTTTTTTGTCAATTCAAAGTGTTGCCATTATTGAATTTTAAAAGTAAAAAATTTGTTTCCAAAAAATTGTTAGTGTTTTTGGGACCATGTACCAATTCATTGTTAAAATACCCTCATCTATATATGTAGAAGAATGGAATTTACAATGTCACACAACTTCCTTTTTTGATAAGTTAACGTTCTTTAAAATAATAATTAATGCTTCAAAGATTATAATTCAAATAATAAATGTTAAATATAAATATAATTGAAAATAAAAAAATACATATAATAATTGATACTTCGAGCAATTAAAAAAAGTACATATATATTATGCTACACATTGTAAAGATTTTTGTAGATATCATTGTTTTGAAATTGTATTTTCTCACCAATGTAGTTATCAATTTTCAGTTATAATATAATAAAAAACCCATTACTTTTTTTTGGAAGGGTAAAAGGGAATATTAATATACAATAAAAAAACAATAAGCATATTGACTAACTAATAACTTTGAATATGGTAATAAAAAATATTAAAATAAAAATGCATAAATCACTTGACTTAAGTATGAATTACAAAGACTTCATCAAAACATTTAAAATGGGTGGTTTGAATTTCCCGAACAAAATGTATTATTAAATGATGATTGCGACCCTTCATTGTGGATCGATCCATAACCACCCATATTTATATTCCAAGAAGAAGTATTTGGTGCATTGTCGGAATTAAGTAATGTAATATTACTATCATTTCCTTGCCATTGATGCATATTTTGCCCCCATATTGGATTTCTATTAAAAGAGGTGGATGGAGAGGTTGTGTAACATTGATTACTACCCTCTTGGGAACAATCAGAGGTTGACCATGGCATATTTGAAAAATTAACACCATCATTAATTGTTTGTAATGGATTACCAGTATTAATAGGATTCATCACACTCATAAAATCAGAGTACGTTGATGGTAGAAGGCTTTGTTGAATTTGTTGTGGTATTTGAATTGGTATTTGTATTGAAGCACTTTGCGGATCCGATATAAAAGGAGTTCTTTTTTGCGAAAGCATTTCAACCATAACTTTCATACTGTCATCATTAAGCAAGGATAGTGAAGTAGTTGGATATCTATTTATCATATCATTTCTAAATGACCTAATAGAATGTACTAATGGTGAATTGATTTTAAATACTGTAAAGTATGGAAGTTTCACTGGAAAATATAATATTTCACCCCAATTCTTGATGACAGATCTTATTTGTATATCTGGAACTTCGATATGTTGGATGGCAATCCAAAGTGGACAAACATGTGATCTTTGGAAAATAGGCCAAAGATTCATTTGGCAGTTTGAATTGAAAATATGATAAAATTCCATAGACATGTATAGTCTTCCTACAAGCATATTCCATATAGTGGCATTTTCTCGATTCATAAAAATCATCGAAAATATTTGATGAGGATCTCTTATTTTGTTAACTTGAGCATATACAGTAGCAATGTGAATTCTTTGCATTACTTCTGAATGTTGATTCTCTTTTATTTGACTATCATTTCTTGCTTGAAGAAGATTATTGTGTGGAACTTCTCTTGAAATACGTTGAGAATGCATTTGATTTGATGAAATATTTGGGACACATGGAATACCACTAGGTCCTGCAACTAAAATTTCCACAAACATAATTTTTATTATTTATATTATCAATAATAATAATTTAATAACTTACATTGATTTGCAAATGCGTTGCCCATTTCAATATTATTCATGAAATTGCCAAAACCAGTAAAATTATTGACTGAATTTGGGAATGTATTGTTAAGATCAAAAGGTGTTTGAGATGCTTCAGATGGAAGAAATTCAAAAAGTTGTTGATTCAAGATTTGCTTGTTGTTGTTATCACCACTCAAACCATTTCCACACCTTGGAGAAACAATGGAATCAAAATCACCTCTAGCAGCATTGCCATTCTTCCATTGATAGAGGCGAGATTTTGTGAAGGATGATGGTGAATTATTAGGTATATCGTTGTTTATATCATTAGGAGATTGATTATTTGGAATTGTTTGTGAAACACGAGGATTACTATCTTTAGTCTCAATTTGAAGCCCTCCTGTTTGCCCTTGTCCCGTCTAAAAATTTTTATATTATTGCAATTTTTTTTCTTAAAAAAACTTACATTCCCTGATTTTAAATTAACATCATTACCAGTATTTAATTCATTAAACTGAGCTTCAAGAGGAACTTCACAATTAAGTGTATCGATATCCTTCTTACCAAAGACAGGTGGAATATTTGAGTGATTTTTTGAGTCATTCTTCTCATTATGAAATTCATTATTTTCTTCACTCCAATCTCTAGAATTAACTTTATTATTATTATTTTTCTCTGATTTCTTTTTGTTCTCTTCCTCAGAGAATATTGTATATAAATGAGAACCAATGACCCCGTCTTTAGTACCCTTAAAATCAATTTTACTCCAATCTTCAGTACAATATGAATCTATCTCTGCTTGATCAAAAAATGGATCACCTGATCCTATAACCCAACGTTTGATATGCTAAAAAATATATATTTTAAATTAATTTTGTAAAAAATTATTTAAACACACCAAATGATCATCAGGTTTACCCCAAAAATTTGTACCATTATCAGGAGATTGTTTTTTACACTCCTCAGAATCTGGATTTTGCCAAATCATATCTGGACTTGGTTCAGGATTAACTTTATTATTACTACTTGTATTTTTATTCCAATGGCCTATCATTGGTTGTTGATTTTTAGCAGGGCTTACCTTTCCGTATTCACCGACACCAGTATTTTGATTCCAAGTATTTGAAGTACCATCATTAACATGTACACCATCCCATGGAACTTCTTGATTAACTTTTCCAGCATTCCATGATTGTGTTGGATCATAAAGAGGTGAATTAACATCGAGTCTTTGCATTTGGCTTACTCTATGACTGTAAGCAGTATTGGGATATCCACTGGCCATATTTTTTTTAACGTGATCAGCATAAGAACCAACAGAAGGATTTTTCGACCAATTATTATTCAAAGCCATATTCCAGTTATTCTGAGAAGTTAAAGAACCGTTTCTAATATTTGAACCACCAGATTGTGTATTTTGGAAATCAGAAGACATTTGTTGACCTTGCTCCATATTTTGTTTCATCCATCCAGATCCGTTATATTTGCCATTAGGTTGCAATGGTAAAGATTCATTTTGAGAACCAGTAACTCCTTGATTCCACGGTGACGATTTTTGATTGAGATTCTATTATATAAAAGGAAATATTAATATAAAAAACCAAAAATTCTTACGGAGAAATTTCCGGTATTAAAACCGTTTCCTGTATTTGGTTGATCGGAATTGCTTCCGCTGTTCCACATTTTTAAAAATAGATAGAAATCAAGAGATTAAGAAAAAACTTTATTGCAAAGAGCAAATCTTTCCTAAAAAAACAAAACAATTATTATTATAATTTTTCAATCGTTAAATATATATAATTTTAGAAAAACGATTTGTCAAAAAAACTATATGACTATTTATCATATACCGTTTTTTAAAGTTTGTTTAACAAATTTAGGATTATCATCCTTCAACAGTCATTGAATGTGTATTTGTAAAATCAATTATATTAAATATTTTTGTTTTGTTTTCTCAGCTGACAGGTACGTGATGTTTTAATAAGAATTAATCTAACAGTAATGGTAGTAAAAATAATATTATAACTGATAATAAAAATTATAAATGGAATTTGCACTATTTTTTTTTTAGAAAACCGCTGTTCCAAAAATATTGTTCAGAAAAGATAAATATTTTTAAAGGTGTTCCGCCCACTTTTAATTGTAAATAACTGTTTATTTCACAAAAGGTAACAAAAAACAAATAGTATATTTATAATGGAAATAAAATTTTGAACAGAATGATACCAAGTATTTTAGTAAATGTTTAAAAACGTTTTTTTATAGTTAATCAACTTGTAATTTCTTTACAAATTTATTTTCAAGAAAATTGTCTCATGCGATTGGAGAATAAAGTATTTCCTACAAAAATAAGATATAAACTATGTAAATTGGTTATGCATAGAATTCAATAAAAATTATTTAATAATATCGGTCGGGCTGAATGTCTTAAAAAAAATGTTTACTATCTATTGCTAAAATTTTCCACTAGAACATCGTTTTTTTCATATTTTCTTTTAAAAGTGATCTTTTTAAAATAAAATTAACATTTCAACATGTAAATGCATATTTTGGCTTTCATACGATTAGGGGAATTTTAATTTTTTATCAAAATTTCGTAAAGTTCTCTATTTATAAAGTACATTTAAATCCCTATGATCTTAAAATCCATTTTCATAAAAAATAAACATAATTATTGTGCTTCACTTTTATATAAAAATAGATAGGGTTGTGTTAACTTATTTGTATTATTAATGGTAAAAGAAGGACAAGATCAGTTAGTGATACACATATATATAATAAGGTCATCTAATAAAAGCCACTATTGATATTACACTAAAAATGTGGTATGAATAACCAAAATTTGAGGAGAATAAATTTGTAAATGTTATATAATAAATATTTATATCATGTAGAAAAAAAACACACATTTACTTAAATAGTATAAAATATCAAAAATGCGTATTTATAATAAATGAATATATTAATAAAACTAATGTATTTTTGATTTTTTTCTTTTTCACATTGCAACACTTTTAAATTTTTGGGAGATTTGTAAATGTTTTTACAAACAACAGCATATAATAAAGTGAAAGCACTAACATTCGTATTTTATAAGAAGCTAAGTTAGAGTTAACAGAGATGGAATATATATATATATATATAAATTTAAAAGTAGGGAACAAATATTAAAAATTTTTGTTTTGCGTTAACGCTGACGTTTAAAGGAGAAGAAAAATAACATTTTTGGTGTAATAAATAGTGAAAGAGTGCGAAAATATCTAGAAATAAATTGTGAGCAAATGATGTCCCTTTTATGATAACTTTCCTGATATTTAAAAAAGACAGCGAATTAATTCGCAATATTTTTTTTACAAAAAAAAATTTAAAAAAAAGTAGTTATATGAAATCTGGCTATCCCTGAGAATATATGGATTTAAAGGGACTGACAAAAAAGGAAATTTAAGATTGGCCCTGTTCAAATGATACATTTATGTTCTGTGAAACACTGTTGGGTGAAAATAAACATAAAAGATGATTGTTTAAAATATTTTTTTAAATGTATAATATTATGTATACATTTTAAATATCAAAACAATTCTTTTATAATATCTTTTAAAGGGAAACAAATATTTTTAAAAATGATATAATAAGTTTATGAATTCTTGCTATGTTATCGTATTTTTTTGCTAAAAAAATAACAAAATAATAAATTTGGAATAGCAAATGTTTTAATTATAATATTATGATGTTTTTTCAATAGAATAAATTTAAATATGTCATGTTTATGAAAGAAAACAAAACATTTTATATATAAAATAATGAAATTATATTATTTTTTCACAAGAATGTATATGTGCGGATACTTTACAGTGGAAAAGTAGAAAGCAAGAGAATTAAAGCTTAAGAAAAAACATCAAAAAATCATTATATTGTATTACTTATGGTTATACTAAAAATAAGATGTTAATTGATGAAAAATTATATGCATATACATATTTTATTAATATATGACCAAATGAATATAACAATTTTTTGCATATCAATTCAATAAATATGATTTATAATCCTATAACAGTCAATTTAGTTAGCAATTGTGAAATATCTTATAAATAGAATAAAAAGTATAAATTACTTTTTAGTTTAATTTCATAGACCAAATAAAATAATGATAGTTGTCATTATCATGAAGTGTAAATTAAATTGTAGAAAAGATAGCTTAAAAAATATAAAATTAACTACTTAACTAGAAAATTATTGTATATATAATAATTTACTAGTCAAATCATGTGAGATGGATGTCAAAAAAATGAACCAATGAGTCAAAGTGTCTTTGTAGCGAGATTGTGTGAAATGTGTGTATGGAGGAGAACTCTGAGAACCAAAATAATTTGATGAATAAGTAGCTATGCTAAAATGAAATTAGTTTCTTGTTAATAACTATTTTTTTGTTATAAATTGTAAAAATAATTTAAAAAATAATATGTATTATATATAGAGATATTTCTTTGATAATAAAAGTTAATTGTTAAATGATTAAATGGCTTATAACAAAAACACATATTTTTGTCTTTTTTTTTAATTTTTAATAAATAATGAGATGGATATAATAGAAGGAATATTGAAGAAAGATAGTTGACTTATCATGGGATGACGTCATCTAAAATTTCCTATTCTCGTTTAATCTACAGAAATATGTTTGTATGTTTTTTTGTTGAAGCAACATTATGCTTATATAAATATATGTATGTTGAAACATATATAATTTATAGAGACTAAAAAAAAAACAAATATTTTTGCTATCAAAAAAATGATATAAAATTTTAGTAAAGTGTAAAGAAATATCACTTAACTGTTCTAATCTAATATTACATCTTAGTGAATGATTAAAATTTTAAATATTAGAGTAGTATATCATTACTTTTTAAAAGTATCGAATAAAGAAAAGGCAAAAAAATTCATTTAATTTATAGTTGAAATAAATTTATTATTTTTGGTTTTTTTATACCTTCTTCTAACTAGTTATGTTTATTTGAAAATGATATTTATTTTAGTATAAGGACATAATTTAAATATCCAGAGGTTGTGTATCACAATGATAAAGGACATTTTCAATAAGCTGTTTTTTGAATAAAATTAAAAGACTGTCAATGTATTTAATTTTCAAAAAAAAAATCTTTTTTAAGAGATAAACATTTTATATGAATAGATAGCAGTATGGTAACATAGATTAGTAAGAACATTTAAAAAGTCAATTAATTTTATTTATGATATCTTGTTTGTGCAAAAAAGTTTCTACAAAGATTATCTTTAATATAAATATGTTGAAGTGTATTAAAAAAATAAATAAATAAATAGTAAAGTTTTATGGGATTGATCTTTTTAACAGAAATTTATAACTATATTACAAACAAATTTAAAATATATAAATTTGTATATACTTAACTGTACATTTTTATAAATGCTTAACTCTCTCTGTATAACTTATACATTATTATTTAAAACCATGAATGTTTTATATATTGAGAAGATGGTAACTCCCAATTAATAATTTTAAAATATGTAATATTAAAATAAATTTATAGAATATTTTATAAAAGGTTTCCAACTATTCATCTATACAACATTCACATAAATATATTCATATTAATATACATAACTACAATTCAAAAAAGAATACTGTTTAAGAATTAAAAAATTAAGATAGAAAATAGAAAAAGTAATATTAGAGATTATAAATAATTAAAACTTTTTTTAAAAAAAGTAATTTTATTTATCAGATTATTATATTATTTTAACAATAGATAATATATTCATTTAGAAAATAAAAATATTATTTTTAATCTATAATATGTGTATAAATAAAAGTTAACTAATTTATCAATTGATAAAATTGACAGAATATTCCAAAAAATATTATTTTATGTTGATATAGAGTATCAATAATAGAGTAATTAAACTTGATTACTCCATAATATAATTCAAAAAAATAATAACAAAGTTATTAATTACAAAAAAGCAACATTAAACTACAATTACTGGAAATAGAAAAAACTTTTCGATTTCTTTATTACCATTGATAACATTTAATAGAATGTCAAAAGAATGTTAAGTACCATAATAAAAAAAAGATATCTAATTAAAAATTTAAATCATCCTATATATGTACACTTATTTGCAATATACAATTATTTAATGTCGCTTTTAATTTCAAAAAATTTCATTACTTCACAAAACAATATTAAAAAACAACACTTCATAGTAAATTATATAGCATTCCCTTAGAATGTTTAGTAATAATTCAGCAATATAAATGAGAAAAGTTAAAATATCAAGATTGATGTTATGAATTACCATTAATGAATGAAAATATTGACATATTCATAAAAAAAGTGACTCATACGATCGATTTGTTGAAAAAAAAACCGTCAACGATAGAATAAATCAAATAAAATATGGCTTTCTATAAAAATATGCTTTTTTATAAAAAAAAAAAGGATAATAATGAAAAATAAAATTCTTGTTTCAAATTGTACATAAAATTTATGACTACAAATAAATAGATAAAATATGACCCTCTATATATTCATTTTATTTGCTTTCAATAATGACTGTGGTCGGGTTAGCTTAAAAATATATGAGAAGAAGACATATTATATAGTGGAAACGTGATTAAAGAATTGTTTTTATATCGATGAGAATATAATATATATATATGATAATACTTAGTTTTTATTGCCTTTTAAAAAGTTCAAAAATTATATATATATATATCATTTTAAGGTAAAAAATGTGATAAACTTATTAACAAATACACTTTAAATGAAATTTTTAAATGTATTGATACTATCAAATGATAAGCATAAAAGATATTATTTTAAAATTTTTCTCCATGATAACAAAATACCTACTGATAGTTGTATGTATCAATAAAATAGTAACGATAATTTTAAAACAAATTAATACTAGATAAATACATCATATACACTCTTATATACATAAATATTCATTTAAAATTTATTTTAACAAATCGACATTCTTTTTATTTTTTTACACTAATAATAGAATAAATTTTTCTTTTCATTAAGATAGTTATCGTTTTATTAACAAAAATTTGTAATTTATTTTTTTTTATCTGATTACACACATTGTTCATTAAAAAAGAATATTAAAGATACATAAAAAACTTTTTAATAGACATAAAATAAAGTTTTAGAATAATTAAAATTATAATAGTTAAACTCCTCTTAATACCTGTCTACAATAAAAGAAAAGTTTTAGGCAACTGAAATATTAAATTAAATTTATTTTATACTTAAATATCACTATTTTAAAATTCTTCGCCTTTCATAATGATAATTGTAAAAAGTGCATGGAAATTTAAAAATTTAAAGTGTACATTAAAAAAAATAAAAATTTGTGTTATTTAAAAATAATGAAGACGATATTTACTTTAAAAAATCTATTGTAAAATCCTTCTCATTACCTAACTTTTGTCTCTTTTAATTTTTTTAATTATTTATAGAAAATAATATATAGAGAATTTAATGAGAAATAAATATGTTACTCACGTCCATATACACATTTAAAAACAAATTTTTTTGTGATAAAAGAATTAATTTTTTTTGTTTATAGTTTCCTTCATTTTTTTTTCAATAAATGTTGTTATTAGAGGATAACCTAAAACATGTTCAAATTTTTTAACATTATCATTATATTTTATTATTAAAAAAATTATTTTAATAAGTGAAATGCTTCCTGTTTTTCTTTCTAGTTTAAAAACATAAAATAATTATTTAGTTATTAATAATAATTAATTATAGATAAAAACAGTTGAAAAAATTTGAAATCTAAAAAAAGGGAAAACTTTTTTGTTTATCTTATAAAATATATATTTATAAAAAGGATTGAATCATAAAACAGGTATCTTGTTGTTTTAAACAAAATACAAACGACATTATTAATATCTTTACGTTAAAGAGATGAGAACACGAATGCATCGTCGATAGGAAGGTGAAATTCTTAATTACACATAAGCTTTAAATGTAGTTTTTATGTTATGTAGAGTTTTTTTAAATTTTTTCAAATAAAATATACTTATATAAACTATTGATAAAATTATATAAGAAAAATATCTGTATGCAAATAAATGTAGATGCAAAAAAAAAATTTGAAAAAGAGAAAAAATTAACTTGATATAGTAAACTTTATGACTGTCATAAAAAACATATATTCAATATAGATTGATTAAAATCTTTCCTATTTATCGTGTATATATAAATTTTGAGTGACCATCAAAAATTTTGCATTTTCGATGAGAGGTAAATAGATTGCTCTCCTTCATACATTTATATATATGTATAATACATCAATAAAAACCACTCTATAATTACCATTTTGATAGTTGATCCATTACTTTATGTTTAAAATCTTTATATAATTCACTTCTCCATCTTGACACTTCATTTTTGGAATTGTGTTTTGTTTATGCTGTGATTACTCAACTGATTTTTATTTACCAACTAAAAAATGACAACATTTTAATAATTCAGGATCAAAAAATAAGTTTTTGTTGCATAATAGTTCTTGAAATCATTTTTCACTTGTAATTTAAATATATTGAATTTTATGTATATAATTTTATCATTTTATATATGCACAACTGATAACTGCCAGCGTGTCTATTTGCGTTGTTATCATTTGATCATTATTGGAATCCTTTATATTGTATAGTGTAACATTCACTATCTTCTTCCAGATGATAACGTTTTGTTACTTTTAATGTACTTTATATGATAAACATTCTTGAACCTTAAATTATTTTTTATTAATTTGCTTTTAAAGTTTTGTTTTGCCTTTTTATTATTTCGCCTTTTTTTTTGTTTTTGTAATTTACTAACACTAATGAGATATTTAACTTATTATTCTAAAGTATTTAGACATTAAATTGTTATATAATAAATTGTATTATATACTATACATATATGTTGTAGGAGTGTTAATTATTTAATTAAATTTTTCGCTAAAATAACAATTTATAGTCTTTTTCTATAGAATTCTCGATCATTTTATCAATCTAATTTAAATAGTAATATTTTTATATGTAATTTATATATCTCTAATAATTAAACAAATTACAATACATTCATTTAGTTTCACATTAAATTATATTTTAATTAATGTCACATAATTGTTTATAATATTAAAAATAAAATAATCTTTCACTATTATAATATCACCTCACTTCATTAATTTTTTCTCCAACAAAAAATATTATGAATATAAAATTTTTTTATTGATTTCCTCACTGTGATTGTATTTAAATTATTAAACAGAAATATTTTAAAAACTTTTCATCTTTTAATAGCTTGGTGCTTCTATTTTATATACATTTTTTTAGTTCCTTATTTGTCATTATATATATTCGTTTTTATCTTTCTTTCATATTACATCTGTCAATTATACGTATATATATATATAAAGTTTTTTATATAAATATTTAGCAAACAAGAATATTTAAATTAAAAAAAAGAAATTTAGATATGACAACATCTTTGTAAATTATATGCTAACTCATAAATTTTAAATAAGTATTATTATTCTCAATATATCAATGTCTGTTAATTTATGATGCTTCAATGATAACTTACAATTTTTAATTTTTTATCTGTGAATTTAATAACAGTAGCTAACATATTATATATACACTTATAGGGTTTTTTCATTATTTTTATTATATATCACTACAAAGATGGCTAATTTATTTTCCGGGTTAGCTAGCATCACAAAAACAGTATCCGATGCACTTAACAATCCAGAAGTTAAAAAGTTTCAAGATCAAGTGTACGTAAACAAATATAATCTTTTTCAATTAATTATTTTTAATCTATTTACAGTACTGGTTATGTAATGAACTTCAGTGATGCTGAGATAAAGGTACGTAATGCAACAAACGATGAAGGATGGGGTCCTACAAATCAGCAATGTGATGAAATCGCAAGTATGACCTTTCAATATGATCTTTGTACAGAGGCATCCGAAATGTTATTTAAACGTATGATGGAAAACAGCAAAGGTACATGGAGAAGAACATATAAAAGTTTACGTCTAGTTGATCATTTGTTAAAACATGGAAGTGATAGATTTATAAGGTATACAAGAGAACATTCAACTCAAATTAGAGGTTTGCAACATTTTCATTATATTGATGAGAAAGGAAAAGATCAAGGAATTAATATTCGTGTCAAAGCTAAAGCCATTATTCAACTTTTACAAGATGATGATTTACTCATGGAGGAAAGGAAAAAAGCTAAGACGATGAATAGAGATAAATATGTTGGATATTCAAAAGAAGATATGATTCATATGTCAGGGAGTTCTTCAATGTCAGGATTTGGTAATGATCATTATAACAAGTATTCTGATTCTTTTTCGAATGTCACTAAATCACAATCAATGAACGATGGAGTGAAGACAGAAGCGAATTTATTTAATTTTCCTGATGATAAAGACATTGATCATACAGAACTTGGTATTCCAGACACACCAACTAATGATGATGATTTTGGTGATTTTGAGTCACCAGCAAAAATACCAGCTGTCCCTAGTAAAAATGAAATCGATTTATTTGGGGATATAACACCAATTGCTCCACCACCAAGCGGTATCACATCGCCAGCATTTTCACCAAAAACGAAAATAATTCTTGAGTCAGTTAAACGACCAGTTGTTACTAATGATTTAATTAGTCTTATGGATGATTTAAATGTTACAAATCCACCACCCCAAACATCTATTAATGTATTTTCTGTAACTAGAATGGACGATGATATCTTATCATTACCTCAAAAATGTGAACCCCCAAAGGAATATGTTAACAATTTGTTAGACTTTGACATTAATACACCTAATCAAACTACAACTACTGATATTAAGGATGATTTTGCTGATTTTGTGGCTTTTAGTGATACAACAACAAAAACAAACGGTAGATTTTTTAACAATAATAAAATATGATTTTTTAGATAAACAAGAACTAGATTGTTTCACTTCAAAGCCCACTGTTTCAATAACACGAGAAAATAAAATAAAGTTATCAACAACATCTCAAAGTAATAATGGAGACTTTGGTGACTTCTTTTCAAAAACAGCGTCCCCTGTTAAGGAAAATAAAAAAGTAGGAAGTACATGGAATGGCCTGGAAGATACGTAAGTTTATTTTTTTCTATTCTTCATAAATTAAATCACTTATCTTTTTTTTAGATTTGGATTAGATTTTGCAAATTTTAACCTTAAAAAAGGAGATTCGGAAAAGAAAAAAGTGTCAATGAATGAGATGAAAAGTAAAGCAAATATAACATCAAATTTTATTTAATACTTTCTATAAGAAGGAAATTTTCATATTAATTGTTGCCTTACTGTAATAATACATTAGCATATGTCCTTAACTTTTCCTTTTTTCCCATATTTTAAGAAAAAAACACATATCCCTATTATATAAAACACATATTTTATGAAGCCTGCATTTATGATATATAAAATTGTCAAAACAAAAAAATTTGCACAATTATAATTGTGTGACAAGTAATTTTAGAAAAAAAATATATATATTTGGCAGGATAAATTATTATGTTAAAAATTTATATTCTTTTCTTTATTTTTTAATTAAATTGATATGAATATTAAACGATATTTGATTAATAAATTATTGTCATAATGAATGTTTTATATTTAAATTTTTTTAAACTTTTCAATACATTTTTTTCTATTCAATCAACATTTATATAACCTTTAAGTTTTCTTTGTTTCCTTTTTTTTACTTAAATATTGGTTTATTAGAGATGGAAAAAAATAGAATTTTCTGTTTGTTAATCAAATGTTAGAAAACCTCCTAAAAAGACATGTAAGAATTAATCAAAGACAATTATTGCTAATTCTTATTTCTTTAGTAAGCATTAATTATAACTACATATATAAAGAATAGTAATATAATAGACTTAAAAGAGAACATTTGGATAAAGCTTTAACAGTTATAGGCGTTGTTAAACTGCTTTTCCATGTAGATATAAATAAGGTCACTTTATAATCTTGCCCTTATTTTATTTTTCCAAAACAGCGGTAGTTAAAAGGATGTCTTTGACGACAGAAGTTATTGAAAAAATGAAATGTATGTTAAAGAAAAAAATTTTTTAAAGCATCTTAATATAAAATTTTATTTACCTTTCTTGTTTAGATATTGATGAAGATCCATACGATGTGAGAGTTAATAAAGCTGTCATGAAAGAAAAAGTTAATTTTCGGAAAATGTATAGTGATAAATTGAAGGTTAAAAATAAACATAATTTTGTTAACTCTATCAAATATTTTTTTACTATTTTCAGAAGTTATACGTCATTTTTAAAGAATATGAAAGAACTGGATTTGACGAGATTGATGCTGATGATGTTAAAGAAGCATTAGTTGATCCGAATTTTGTAAATATTCTTATAACTGGTTTTAGTCCAACGGCACCAAGTATGCTTATGGAAAGAGTATTAAAAAATGATAAACCTTTAACATTTGAAGAATTTTCTGAGATCGTCTTAGAGTCAAGGAGAATTAGCTATGATATTGCACAACAAAAGCGCATAAATGATTATCTCTTGGATGATATTATTTATAAAAAATATTATTACTATAATTATAAAGTTGAGGAGAAGAAAGTTATTACTAAAGAAGAAATTATTAATTCATGTATATTTTTTTTTATCTACACAGCTTTAATGATATTGTCCTATGAAATTGATAGATATACAAAATATAAATATATTTCTAATTATGGAGAGCTACAGTATTACAATTTTATACCAACAATGTTTTTGACATATATATTTGTTCACAAATCAAGAATGCTACTACTTTTAAATATTTTTCATTTTTCATGTGTTTATATGACAATACAATATTACTTTAAAACTGAGATAACATATATTATTATTATTATTATATCATCAGTAATATATGGTAGTGTTATTCATTTATTCGAGGAAACAAATTTATATGGATCTCAAAATTGTATTATTGGATTGATATCATTGCTATTTGTTAACATCATTTTCAATAATAGAAAAAGTAATGAAACACAAATTGTACCAATACTTTTATGTATTATCTTTTTATTACCCATGGTCTTAAATCCATCAGCTTCATCTGTTGGTGGTATAATTGGTGGATTCTGTTCAAGTATACTTATAATATTAAAAAAAAAGTTAATTTATATTCCAAATGATTTAAATATTTGCCATATTTAAATATTTTTTACAATAATAACTTTTTTTTAATAAAAATTTTGTCTTATAAGATATAAGGTTGTTAGAAATAAGTGTTAGTTTTAAGATTTCATACTTAAAAATAGCTGTAATACACTTATGCATATACCCGTAATTACATAGTATATTTCACTTCTTAAAGAAAATTCATTTTTACCATTAATCCGTTTTTTATTAACTTTAATTTAAAAATTCTAATCTTTTAAAAAGAAACACTTGTTTTTTTATTTTTATCTTAAATAACATTATATTAAAAATAGCGGGAAATTTAGTGATTTACTGTTCTTAAGGAAATAATCATGGTAAAAAGATGGGATTGCCAAACCACGCCAAAAATGAGAATTAAAAATGGTAGAGATAACATATAAAGAAATCATTTTTAATAATTGCTGTTAAACAATAATGGCTTTCTAAATATCTCATGAACTAATTCTCGAATAATGTTTGAAACAAATAAAATTCGTTCTATCCTGCTTCTGAGAAATTGTACTCACCCAGTTTTTACCCAGAGGTGTTACATTGAATAAAACGCGGGTTCTGTACGAAAATTTCGAAAATTTTGAGTAGTATGTGTATAGGAACAAAACACTAAAAGTCTTAATGAAATTAAATGACTTAAAAGTATTTTAAAAGAATTCTATGATCCTAAAAACTGTAGTTTATTATAAATGTAACAATAATAATTTAAATCAATGGGAAGAATTTACCGCTTATATTATTTATTATTTCAAGATAAAGATCTTAATTTTTATTAAATTATAGTATATAAAAATCTATATATTGTTGAACTAACATTTATGTTTTAACAATTTAAACGCCATGATGGCAATTAAAGTATTAATATTGTTAATAGCATACATATCCCTTCCATTAAACCTATATTTTAAATTTTATATGTATAAAGAAAAAATATTATTGTTGTCATGGTTATTATGTAGTTTATGTATCGCATTCTCCAGTGAATGAAACATTAAATGAAATTTATGCTATCATTGACATGATATTTATTTATTAATAATAATTTTTTACAATGGAAGATAAAAATGAAGATACCGTTAATCTTAATTTTGAAAGTGACTCTGAAGAAGACAAGGACACTTCTGATGAAAGGTCCATAAAATTGGTTCTTTTAGGTGATGGATGTAGTGGAAAAACATCCATATGTAATCAATTATGTAAAAAAGATTTCCCAAAGAAATATACACAGGTATTTATTTATTCTTTCTTTTTTTATTACTTTCTTTATTCACTCAGACATATGGTTGTGAATTTTATTCTAAAAAAATTATATTGCCTGATGATATTGAAGTAACCTTACAAATATGGGATATTGGTGGACAAAGTGTTGCAGCACCAATGTTGGAAAAATATTTGTATGATGCTCAAGGTGTTTTACTTATCTATGATGTCACAAATAGTTCCAGTTTCGCAAATTTACAGGACTGGATTAATGTGACGAAAAAAATTACTAGGAGTTATGAAAAGGTAGATTAGTAAAAAAAATATTTATTTTTTATCACTTATTTTTGTAGCAAATTCATCTATCACTAATTGGAAATAAGACTGATCTTGAGCATCGTAGAGCTGTTAGAGTCGAAAAACATACAAAATTAGCTGAGCAGTATGGAATGTCTTCACATTACGTCTCCGCTAAAACTGGCGATAGTATAGCATTAGCATTTCGGTAACTTTTTGAAAACTACTATTTATAATAAATTAAAAATTTTTAGACAGACAACAGCTGATATTCTTGGTATACAATTATCAAAAACAGATATGGAAAGTGATATAACAATTATCCAAGCACCAGTCGCTGTGCCAACGGAACAAGAACTAAAAGATGTTACAGCAAGGAATGCTTTAGTAAATCAAAATAGTTCAACAACCTGTCAAATTCAATAAAACACATAACAAAATAATTAATATTTCTTTTATTAAATAAATTATATAATAAAAAGAAGTTAATAGTCACTTATTATTTATAATGATTGAAAAAGATTAATTAATCATTAAGTTTTTGATATATAAACTTACAGACGTTCGTATATATTCAATTAATGTTACTTCTCGATCACAAATCATGAATTTTTATTATACTGTATAAAAATAATAAATCAAACTAAATTTATATATTTCCATTAACAAAATCTAATAAACAAACTTTCAGGTAGAAAACTTGTTCTTACATTTTTAAATATATCAAATGAAGAAAATAAATAAAGTTATAAGTTCTTATATTACACACTTTTATATATTTTAGTAAAAATGTTTAGTAACCCAAATGAAAAATGTTTATTTTGAGTACTTACTACCAAAAATATAAGATTTGAAGTGAAAGATTTTTGTGCGTAACAATATTATTTGACCGCTTACAATTTTAGCGACATTATTTTATAATCGTCAACACTGTAAATCACTAATATACTAGTTGATACATTCATTTAAAATATATATTTTTTTTTACTTATTCAATACAACATTCTTCTCTTTTATTACCGATTTAAATATGTATATATGTTTATAAATATATAATATATATTTGTACGGACAAATCTTTTAATGACAAAAAATTTATTTATAAATATTATATGTATATACATATATATAACTGAAGATTGTATTGATGCATCATTGATGAGATAAATTCTATACTATTTTATATCAAAGCACGAAGATTATACTTGCTCAATTATTTTTAAATATTTTTTGATTTAATGGTAAATGTAGAATAAAAAATAAAATAAGTACATAATTTCATTAGTATTATTTTATTTAATTTACTTTTTCTCTTATA
This sequence comes from Strongyloides venezuelensis, assembly GCA_963280985.1. Taxonomy (NCBI): domain Eukaryota; kingdom Metazoa; phylum Nematoda; class Chromadorea; order Rhabditida; family Strongyloididae; genus Strongyloides; species Strongyloides venezuelensis. The sequence goes on along the minus strand of CAUJLX010000001.1, from coordinate 4,331,897 downwards.
CAATTTGTAATTTTTTTTTACTTATTTAATATTGTAGATTCAATATATGATATCATGTATTGTAAAAGAAATGTAAAAAACCCAATATTAAGGAAAGAGAAATTAGTTTAACCGATATTAAAAATATTTGATAACAAGAATTTATTAATATAATACAACTTTAAATCGAATAGTATTTTACAAAGATTGATAAAATGAGTATGTTAGAAAGATTTGTTAGAAAAAAAAAAGATAATTTAAATAATTGTTTAAACTTTAACAAAAAAAGAATACTTTTGTTTATTTAATTTATCTTAAAACATGAAGTATTCTAAATTATTATATATATGTATATTTGTCACATCAGTGCCCTTTTTATTCTAATATAATTGGATACATTTGATCTATACTATATGACTCTGCTTATGATCACTACATTTAAGTAGTCCACAACTAAACATTCCACTTTTGATCATCATACATTTTACTATTTTTATATGTATGATTGTTCTTCTGCGCAACTAACTGTTTTGTATCATTTTAATGCCATATATAATTATGAAACAAATTTCTTAGTTTTAAAATCACTTAAAAATATTGTATTTTAAAGCGTAAAAGTTATTATACAAGCGTCCGATTAATTTAAAATTTTCTGTATTTATATTTATAAAATGTTGAATAAAAGTAGGACATAAGTATATGTGTATAATGAATTTATATTATTATATTGCTCCTTTAAATTAGTTAACAATTTATCATTTTCAAATACATATTTTATATGAATATTTTAAAATTAATATTAAAACTTTTTATCCATAAATTTATTTTTTTTCTTTTAATTTCTCTTACTTTTATCAATAAGAAATTATTATTAAAATTAACTAATTAAAATCTTAACGCGAAAATGAATCATTAAAAGTACTTTTGTATATAAAAATAATAGATATATAATGTTACTATACTATATATTGACTTTCAAAGACAATGTTACTATAAGTCTATTGCGGTATAATAAGAATGCAGTACATTGCGATGGACAACAAAATTAACCGCGAACTTAAAAGGCTGCGATATGTGTACAACATATAATAATAATAATTATGTCGATATTTCTTGACCAAAACTGTTTTTATTAATTATTATTATAGGTTTAATCTATTTATATAACTTACCTATGCTATTATTTTAAAAATTAAAGTTAACATTTTTTCAATATCATAATTAAATAATAAGCTCAAAGAAGAAATTTTTAGTTTTATCTATAAAAACATATTAAAATTATTCTATACATAATTAGAAACGATTGTTGTTGTTAAATGAATACATATAAACGTCTATTTAGAGATACAACTTTAAACTAGGATTTAGACATATTAATATAAAATGTCATTAGTTTTATATTCTATATTTTTAATTTAAACTTATCAATTGATAAATATACATACATACTCACAATATATACTATATAAAAATACGCATATGCGTATAAATAAATATAAAACTAGCTCAATATGGTCTGTTAATCATATTGCACATAATATTTTATATTAAATGCGGAACATAAAAAAATCACTCTGATTAAATCCATTAACTTTTGAATACGCCTCCTATACCATTTGACAAGCATTTATTTACTGTCTTTATTCAAATGAAACTTTCTCCACCTTAAATACTTGTAAAGTGAGCTGAATAATGTTTTTATATGATTTATTGTACATCCCCACATTCATTTTTTTTTTCAATTTTTTACTTAATATTATGAAAAAAAAATGTATATTATTTGTGGAAAAAAAAATTAATTAAAAAAAATATAAAGAATATATATACAATATTTGTATGAGAGTAAATAAAATGAAAAAAAATAAGAAAGCTTAAGGCAATTAAGAAGCTTGTTTAGACATTATTATTATATAATAGGAACATAATATATCCGTAATCATAACAATAAATCCAGTTAAGGACTGTAAACGTTATAATATAGTACCTCTTCAATGCTTTCAAATAAAGCAATCATGTGGCCAAATCTGTATACTAAATAGCTTGCATCTTGTTAGATTAATTGAATCTAACTGTAACAGTCGTATCATATTATAGACAATAAAATCAAAAAGTTAACTTATTCTAAGAATATTAAAATTAAGGTCATTTCTACAATGCATATAATATTTTTTTTCTTAAAAGATTTGTGATTGTGACGCGTTTGCTTTCGCACTTTTATTTGATAGTATTTTATATATTCTTTTTTAAAGAAAATTATTTAACAAGCTTATTTAATATTATACTATAATTAACCTTGATTATATATTTATATTATTTATAATTTTTATATTGTTATTAGGTTTCAACAAATTAATTCCAACTATTTTACATCATATACAATTCAAATATTTTCATCTCATTTTACTATTTATTATTAAAAATTTTATAAACCTAAATAATATTATATTTCAAAATATTATATACTCTTTATAAAGTAAAATAAAGGTTACATTAAAATATAATTTTCCTAATATTTGTTTATTTTTTGCGACAAAGTTGTTAGCTCCTACATTTACATTATTATAAACGCTCAATCGATAGAATAGTGTGTACGCTGGTAATCATTATACTATGACTTATTTTCTCACATTTTTCTGTTCCTATTACAATAATTAAAATTTATTTCGTTATCAAAAAAATTATAAATGTTTTATATTCTTAAAACTGTTAACCAGATAATTTTAGCTCATTTACCAACCTTATGCGGCGTAAAGCACTATCTCCGCCCTTATAAAACGCTTCACATAGGATGTCGAACCAGAGATTTCGTTCGAACGAAGCGAATAATGCACATACATCAGAGTAAGTTTTTCTGTTTAATAAAATTTTTAATATAATAAAAATTTATCTAGTGGCTTCGAAGATGAATTAATATTATGGGAAATAAATGAAGTTTTGGGATGCAATAGTCCTCCTCCTGACAATAAAAATCAACCAATTAATGTATCAAGAAATCAAAATCCCGGTGGACATAATATTGCTACTAATAATAGTATTGTACAACAAAATAGACATCTACAAAATGGTCAAAATGATAATTTTGCTTCTCATCATGGTAATCATAATCAACATAAAACCAATCTTAACTTACAACAACAGAATCATCAATATAAAAATCAAATGTTACAACAAGTATTACAGAATAAGACGTATCGAAGCACACAACCGGGAAATGAAGAGCTGAAAAAAATTATGAAAGGGAATACCTCACAAAATATACAACAAATACAGCAACAGCAAATAACAAGTAGTCCGCAAAGTAGTCAACAAAATTTGCTACGAGATTGTCAGGTACAGCATACTAACGTTGATCAACCTCATATTCTTTCTAACCAACCTCAACAACATATTATTGTCCAACAAATTAGTAGTCCTCTCCAACAAGGTACAATTGCTGTGCAATTAGGAAGTTCATCAAACCAACAAATTATTGGGACTAACTTTCCACCAGAATCTTTAAGGCCGGTATCACAGATGTTAACATCTAAAAATATATTACCTACAACAAGTAATCGAAATATATCATCTAATGATCAAAATTATATTAGTCCTATAAATAGTATTAATAACCAAATAACATCATCATCAATTGGTGGAAATAATCGACAGTCAGGACAACAACAACAATTATCAAATATGTTGAATACACAACAACAACAAATACCGCAACAGCGTCAGAATCCTTCACATTCTGTGCCTAAAAATCAACAGTCTAATAGTAATGTTTTTGAGAAACGTTCAATGCCGTACCAACAGGTCCAGTCGTCTCTTTCTAGGCCGCAATCTCAGTCCCAAATTGTAAACAGTCCCGCTTCGGTTTCGACCCCACAATCAAATCAAAAGTATGTTGAATCTCCTACATACAGTAATTCTCCTAGTAACAGTCAAAGTAATCCATCACCAAAAATTCAACAACGACAAAATGTTAACGGCCAATTTTTGGTTCAATCACAATTACAACATTTAACATCACAGGGTAGTAATACTGTTGTTGTATTACCCTCAAATGGGCAAAATATCGCCCGTTACAACGAAGACGCCAGAGTCGTAACACAATCACAATTTATCTCTCCACAAACAAGAACAGTTGGAGCAGCGATAATTCAACAAAATAATCTCCAACAGACACGTTTTATTCCCCAATTTCAAAATGCTAATATATTAACAACAACATCAAACGGTGATCTTCGACAAGAAATATTTCAAACGGGTAATATTAACGCAAAATCTCAACCAATTATTATTGAGCAAGGTGGTTCTAGAATTCTTCAACATGTCGTATTAGAGACACCACAACAAATAAATCAAAATATTAGGACATCAAGTGTACCAACAACAATTTCAATACAAAGTCAACCAATTACACATGTTACTTCAATTCAACAACCCTCAGTTCAATCGGTTACAATTCATGGCCAAAAACATGTTACCCAACAACAACAATCACAACAATTACAATCTCAAATTGGACAAAATTATGTTAATACTAGTAAGCCACAATCTCAGCAACATATTCAAGCTAATAAACCACATCAATCCAATATCAATAATATACAGCAACCTGGAGGTAACAAAAAGAATACCAAACCAACTACTACTGCAAATCGAGCCATACCAAAAAAGAAAACTATACACACACCAACAACAACACCTAATACATCATTTAACAACTCTATGAATAATAGTTCATCAAAACTTCAAACTACACCAACAACATCAACACAACAAACACCATCTGTTACCAATGATAATTCATTACAAGCTAATCAAATGGCTGTTAGATTATCGCTCGAAAATCTTCATCAAATTTCTAGGATATCAGAAGAGATTGAAAAACTTAGACAACTTCAAATTAAAACGGGTCAAAATCAGTCGGCTAAAATAAAAAGCTTAGAAGATAAACGTGGTTTAATTTTTATTTCAGCACTTCAACAACAACATAATGTTACAACGCAAATTCAAACACCTATTTCTAAAACTACACCGCTTTCTCAACCGAAACCATTACCAAATACTTCAAAAAACAAGGGACAAAATAAGAGAAATCAAAAGGTAACCACTACCACGACAGGTATACAGGGAGAAAGCGGTACACCTAAAATGGTACCCTCTACAATAATGTCAAATGTTAATAAACATAATACTTCTTCTAATAGGACGCCATCATCTATCAAAGATAATAAAAATATTAATAGGACTATGGATAAAAAATCTTTACAACATAGCGGGATAACAGATATGAATGGTGAGATTATTTATCCTTAACAATTTAAATATTTTTATCTTTTTTAGATTCTCAATCTACTTCTTCACAACAGGTATATGATACTTCTAAATCTGACGATCTACCAATTGATAAATTAAAAACAGAAAATTGTGAATTATCAAAAGATAGTAATAGGCCAAAATCAATTGATGCAGATGGTGATGAAAATAGTAAGGATAGTTGTAAATCACCTGAAGAACCTAAAATTGTTATTCCAACTCCCACAGCACAGGCATCTAGAATAGCATCACAAATAGAATATAGAAAAAGACATATAGAAAATTTTAAAGCTGAAATGTTAAGGATAGTGAACAATCCTGATGTCTCAACACCATTTCAATCCAAAAGTGATGTTGTAAGGAGATTAATACCATACTCAATATTTCAGGAACCTGAATTAAAACCTGAAACATTAGAAAGATTTGATCATGATTATTTAAGACTTAGAAATAGTCAATTATGTAGAATAAAAAATTTGGAAGATAAATTACGTGGTAAGATGATGAAAGAGGCTGAAACACCAACACAATTTAAAGCTGATCACATACAATTTTTGATGATGGATGTTGAATATGAAAAGAGGAGACTAAGGAGAGAAAAAGAAAAAGCAAATACAGATGAGGTTGAGGATATTATTGATATGTCATTTGCTGATAATGGAAATAATATTAATTTATTTAGTGATCTTAAAAATTATATACAGAAAAAACAAGAATCAATACCATTGCCTCATAAACTTCATTTTAGTTATGATCTTCCTGAAGTTGATCCAAGTAAATTTATTCCAAATATTCCTGATACATGGAAATCTCCATATACTACCGTTTATGATAGTTCTGATGAGGAACTTGAAGAGATAGAGGAGAGTGAATCAAGTTCAGAGGAGAGTGAAGAAGACTTTAATTCTCCGGTATCATGTAGTGAAAAAGAATCTATCGAAAATATGCAACAAGAATCAAGTTTAATATTTATTAAATCAACAGGACAATCTATTAATCCATTAACCTCAAGTAATGTACCAAAATGTAGCACAGCAATTCAGGTCGAGCAATCAAAAACAAAAATTGGTAGTAATAATATATTAACAGAAAAAATTACAAAAAATGATCAAACATCTATTGCTGCGATGCTTCAAAAATTGGAAGGTTTAGATAACTCTGAAAATAACATTATTACCACCACATCTTCTAATGATATTAAAGAAGAAAATCACTACCAAAAGTTATCGATACGTTTATCAAAATCAAATATTATTAATGGTGATATACTTGCAACAAATACTAAATGTGCTAAAAATAATTCATCATTTTCAACAGAATTATTGTTAAATAATATGGATAATAGTATACCAGAAAAATCTAGTCATTCAAACACTAGTAAATTTACACCAACTCCAGAGGTATCATCGGTTATATCATTTAGTCAGTGTCTTGAAAATGTCAGTACATGTAGCAGTGTAATATCAGAGGGTGAAAAAGTTAACCCAAAATGTATATTAAAAATACCAAAAATAAATAATGAATTTAAAATAGATGTAAATGAATTAAATGATGATAAAGATAAGAGGAAACAAAAGAAGCGTGATCGTAAGGAAAGAAAGAAAGCTAAGAAACTTGAAAAACAAAGATTAATGGAGTTAAATGCTAGTGAGACGCAAAATTCTTTTGAGAGTCTTTCTCCTACACCACGTTTGGTATTGAAATTAAATAGAAATACTTCATTTAAAGAAACAGCACAAGAAAAAATTGATGACAAAAGTGTAATGGTTAATGATGACAAAATGATAAAAAAAAGTTGTCTCTCCAATAAAAATTGATAAAAAATATAAAGATGAAGGATATAAAAGTGTAATTAATTCATTCAAAAAACCTAAAAGCATTGAAAACAACGATGTGAAGAATGTTAATTTATCATTTAATGAAAATATTTTAAGAGGCACTAAGGAGGAGGTCATTAATAAGTATGAAGCAAAAAAACGAAAGTCAGATGGACCATCAATTATACCATTAAAAATTCCTAAATTGAAATTACCAAAATTACCAGTTAGTGATGTGGTATCTAATGAACCGTCAATTCATAAAACGACATCTCAATTGAGCATTCCTAAATTGAAGATACCTATATCAAGTATTCCATGTAGTGAAGGTAAAATACAAAAACTGTCTATCTCTAAAAAATCATTATCAACCTTACCTGGTAGTAGTAGTGATGTCACTGGATCATTCAATACTTTGACAGATGATAACATTTATACTTCTCATGAGACTGTCTCCACATCTGATAATCCTAAAAAAGACAAAAAGTCAAAGGAGCATAGAAAAGATAAGGATAAAAGTAATAGGAAGGATAAAAAACATAAAAAGAAACATGAGGAGGATGAAAGAATTGTTGCTCCAATAAAATTATCATTAAAAAATTCTCTGGAACCTTGTCAAAATTCATCATTCAATGCAATTAAAAGTACAGAAAAATCAAAGATTATACTTAACTTAAATAAAACATGGAATAACGAAGAGAGTACATTTAGTGTGGTAGATGATAGAAGAAAATTTCAAAGTACTTTCTCGAAATCATCAACATCGACAGATTCGATAAAAGTTAAAAATTCAGATTTAATATTAAAATTACCCAAAATAAAAAAAGAAACAACAACTATTAAACAAGATTCAAATATTGATGATATGTGTGTTGAAAAAATAAAACCATTAAAGTTATCATTAAAATCATTAAAAGAGAAGCAAACTGACAATCATGACATACCACCATTAAAAATTAAAAAAAAAAGCAACGTTGATAAGGATACAAAAGAACACAAAAAGATGAAGGATAAAAAGAAGGGACACAATTCATATCCAGTTCGCCCACTACATGGTACAAATCCAGTATTACCTCCACAGGAACGGTTAGCAAGTGCATATGCAGAGGTTGAGAGAAGAAGTATGATTGGGAAAGCACCTACCCTTATGAATTTTTCATAATTAAAAAAATTTTAGTAATAATAATGTAACTTTAAAACGTTATCCTGGTTCCCGTGCTTTTTTAATATTAATTAATAGATTAAGCGATAACAAGATATATATATTATAACAATATTATATACCTGCAATTTTAAATAGTCTATAATGAAAAAGTATGTTAAAATTCTTCGCAAAAAAATATATTTTGGTATTGTTATAGTGGTATAAAACATAAAAACAATAAATGGAATATAACATTTTTTTAACATGGAAGTTAATGAGAAATATAAAACAAAATAAATATTAACTAAGATGCATCCATTGGCTTTTTGTGTTACTTTATCAATATCTAAAAAACAAAAAAAAATTCGTATCTACTGATTATTAGTGCATACTTATTTTGTCCAGAGCAAAAAACCATTGTTTTGATGATGCCTTTTTGTATCAATTGATATTATTATAACCATGTGAATTCGAAGCAAAATTATCATCAGAACCATCAACAAACTTATATAGGATATTGGTATATGTGCACAAAAAAACAAACAAACTTTTTGAGGAATATGTAAATAAAAATTAAAGTAAATTAATACTCTACTATGTATGCCGTAAATTTTTTTACATGAAAAGCATTTTTAATGGCAAAAAATACTTTTTAATTAATCTTATCTATATTTAATGTATAATTATTTCCAAAAAGAAAAAAGTATAAGTTTTTTTTGGTAAAAAGTGAACTTATCGTGCCTTGCATAATTTTAACAACTAATTTCACTAACTATTAAAATTTAATTATTTCAAAAATTGACAAAAAAAAGATGATGTGCTACACTATAATTTTGAATACGAGATCTTCTAAGAATACTATTATTACAAAAAAACCTCATTTATTATTAATATTTTTCATTATTGAAGTAATATATTTACTTTTTTTACATCATTTGTAGGTGCTCATTTTAGGTACTTAATATATTTTTAAATATTTTTTTTACATTTGAAACATTTTTTTTTGGTTTCTTAATTTCCGGTAAACATATAATCAAGAAATATGATTTATTGTATAATAAATTTTTGTATAATAAATTTTATGTTTTGTATAAATAACATTATATTATTTATCAATAAATATCAACTATAAGTTTTATATATAATAAAATAATAAAAAAAGAGTGAAAGGAATAAGATGAAAAAATATCATACAAAAAGAATCGAATTTTTTAATATATACGATTATTTTAATAAAAAAAAACATACAACTTATGTGTTATACTATTTTCATTATATAATAATGATTGTTCTATTTATGCTTTAAAGATATAATTAGTTCCTAAAAAACAAAGTAAATATGTGTATTAAATTTACAATATATCAAAAAGAAAAAATACTTATGAATGGAATTCAACATAAATTTGGGAAAGATCTAATATGAATATTAAATGTATAAAATAAAAATAATTTATATTATTTTTTATACTGAACAATTTTTTAATATGTGATATTTTTGTAATTGATATAATATTATTAATATTTTATTATAAAATAATTTAAATTTTAATATTATATTTTGTGGTATTATAATTTTTTTTTGAAATGTTATGTAAAAGAATGTTATTGTGTAATTAATTTAAAAAACTAGATAAAATTTGATGATAGAAATATTTGATTCTACACCTTTGAGAGAAATATTTTTTGATAACTAAAAAATATGTTTATTATTATAATTATAACATTAGTACTTGTTTATAAATTATATACATTACATTAACATTGTACACTTTTTTTCCTTAAAAATACATATTTATAAATTTTTAGTACCATTTATCATATGGTTTATTTTTATAAACAATCGTCATAAATGAACAATTCTAATTTCAAAAATATCCTTTTTTTAATGATTTTTCTATTCTTTTTAAATAATCAAATTTTAATGAGTCTCACCTTATTTAAAATTTTCTATCATTAATATTAAAGAAAAATTTTTCATTATATTTATTTTTTTTAACGAAGTACACTTTCAATGTAATACATTTTAAATATTCAATATTCCTTACCGTATATCATTATTTAGTGGTACACAACATTCTCCTAATTATTTCATACACTTTCTTAATTATCATAAATCTAAATGAAAGCAATGGTGAAAGTATTATAAAAGTTCTATTATTATTAAAATGAAAGTATTTTTAGAATTTAATAAATGGAAAAAAGTTTTATTATTATAAGAATATAACATTTGCAATCCTGAGAATATTACTAATTATTTAACACACCAAACAAATTTTGGAGAATCTAATTTTTTTCATATTCAATTAAATATGAAATATTTTAACAAAAACATCTTTTATTCTTTTATAGTACATCTATCAATATTATATATAACATAATCATTAGATATACTATAACCAATAATTATATTTTCTACCATACTTTTATCTATAAAATATAAAATTAATTATAAAGATTTTTTTAATAAATATATTATAATTTATAATAATAACAAATTTTCTCCTTTTTATCTTTTGTCATTAATGTAATATATTATATAAATTATAAATAAAAATTTTTTGCCATTTATCAACAGTAGAGTTGGGAATATTTGGTTCATTATATTAATCTGTTTAACACAAATAAACTTTTGAAATTTTCTACATTATTCTTATGTTTCTTTTCATTTTTATATATCTTTCTTTTTGTAGAATAAGAAGTTAATAAAAGACATGATATATATTTAAAATTATATGTTCTTACTAACTTTTAATGGTATTTAAATATATATATGATAACACAAAATAAGTCATTATAATTATTTTGCATTTGTTCAAAAATATTCTTCAAAAATGAGTTTCTCCAAAAAGTAAACTTAATTGTAGTCTTATTTGGTTCAAAATATCAAGTATATTTTTATGAATATTATAAAAAATTTTTAATAACATTGATATAATTTTTAATCACAAATACTTATTTTTTTATAATATTATTCTAAATATACTAAATATTATGGATATCTATATAGAATAATGTCTTTTTTATTTTCTTGATAATGATTATTTTGATGGAAATTATCACTATATAGATAATTAAATTTTTATTCAATAATATTTATCATACACCCTTTTGAATTTTAATCGAAAGAAGGGTAGATAATGATTGGTTTATTTCCAACAAATAATCTATATTTTTGCTGTTATAAAAAAACAGTTTAAATAAACATTCGTTTTATATTCTGTATAATCTTTAATTACGATAACATCATAGTAAAAAAACTGCCATATAATTTTAATCATTTTGATAAATATTTTAATTCATAATAAAATACTTTTATGAAAATTAATTGATTTTTTTATAAAGCACGTACTTGATATATCTTTTTTTAAATTATTTGCCATGCATAATTCAAAGTTGTCCCTATCATTCTATTGTTTATCATTTATAGTGTCATATATTTATGAAAGCTAAATGATAGTAATTATTTTAACCTTTTTCTTAAAAGTTATTTTCAAGAATATTTTGTATTCTTTAAATAAAATTTTTATTATGTTTTATTCTGTTTTTGCGTGACTAACTTTTTACATATAGAAGGATGTATATCTAAGTATCAATATCTCCTAATCATTCTCTGATATTATGTAGATAAATGTTTTCATAACATTTTTTTCCTACTCTTAAGATTTAATATTTTTAAATAGCCATTATTTATTAATATACAGCTTTTTATCTATATATTTATTATCAGAAAAATACAGACAACTTCTTATTGTCAATAATAATCGTGTCATTAAACAATATTAGAAGTCATTATTAGTGTAAATGAAAACTTTCTTTAATGTTCTTCCTCCATCATTAACCTTCATTAAAGGTTTTCGTTATCTGATAAAAAATGTTTTATTTTTATACGTTTACAACATTTTTTCATTAGAAGTATTTACATCTTGACTCATCGTATATTAATAATCTAAATATTAAATATTATTTTTTTAATATCACACAAAATCTCTCCCCCCCTTATCATTAAACTAACCATAATTTTTTTTATATGTTATTAAATATAATATTTTTAGTAGTTGGTTGTAAAAGTAATCTTTTATTTAATTATTAATAAACTAATTATCTGATAACATGGAACCTTTTGTCTTAAAAATGAATAATTCAGGTATGTTCTCTCTAACAAATAGAGGGATTCAAAATACTCAAAAAATTATAAAATACAAAGTAAGTTTTATTTTATAATAACAAAAAATTACAAGTTATGATATAGAATAATTAATATTTTAATAATTTTATAAAATTTTCGCCAACTATATGGTTCTGTTTTCACAAAATATGAATGGAAAATTTATAAATTACCTTTCACACTATGAGAAATAATTTTTAGTAATCTATTAAAGGCAATTTAAAATCATAAAATTGTTAACACTTTGAAAATACACTTAAATTTACAAGAATATTAAAAATTTATATAATCTTTAAAATTAATGTTAAAGTATTCCCAAAATAATTCTTTCTATTTTTTATACATTTTATCAGAAGTATTACCTTATTTAGTTAAAAAGGTTATCGACAATTAAAAAGTATTTTTCATTCAAACATTGAACTTTGCTTGTATAACGTGCCATTATAGATTATAAGTCTTCTCTTTATAATCTTCTAATATTCATAACAATATTTTTAAGAATAAGAGGAGATTACACAAAATAAAATCCTTTTACATTATAACTCTTACTCAATGAGCGTGTTTATATAAAGTTTAATTAGTAATTTGTAATTAGACCTTCTATGTCACCCATGTTAGAAAAGCGATATTCTTCAGAAAAATATGATGATTTAAAATAAATTTCAAGTGTGTGGGAAAAGAGATTATATTTTATAATTCAAAATTAATTATTTTATATTTTTATCTAATAATTTTAAACTATTGCGTTACAATACGTTTTATAGTTGTTTAGAAAAAATTTAATTATTATATAATTATAAGTTTAAAGATGATTTTTATTTGATTCTTTAATAATATTGAGATATTATAAATTTTTATATCACTCTTTTATAGCTAAAATATAAAGATAATATATGATTATCTCTTTTTTTTACAAAATATTTCTAAAAGACATAAATTAATATTTACTACTAAATATACATCGGCATTTTACACAAAAATAGATCAAGTTTCGTAGGTCTTAATATTATAATATTAGTTTCGTTGTTCTCTTTTTTTATTTTTTGTTATTAAAAGAGTATATAATCGTTGTTGTATATATTTTATCACATTGATACTTTGTTTAAATTTCCTTTAACATTTTTAAAAGTTTTATAATTAATAAATATATCTATATATATTATTTTCAACTCCTTATAGAGATTCAAGAAACAAAGATTAGACATTGAAGATAAAAAGAAGTCTGTTAGTAAGGAGAGTTCTATAGAAGTCTTACTATTCAATATCTTCAAAAGAGATTCATTAATAAGTAAAATAGATTTTTTCAAATTTTTTCACTGGAAAAGATTATCTCTTTTATTAAATATACTAACAATATATTTAAATTTTACCAAAAATTTCATAAATTTTCATAATTTGAAATTTTATCATACAAGTTGGTACATTAATATACCATTGAGTTTAACCTCTAAGAATGAGGAAAATATTTCCATAAGGTAAGTGATATTACATATCAACAATATTAGTTATAATCTTTAAATATATTCCTTTTTTACCAAAGAATATTGTGAGTGTTAAATTTAAAAACATACAAGATTTTATGTATATATCGTGTGCATATTATGTTCTATTATGTAAATTATCTGGAAAAAAAGTGCCATAATCAAAAAAAAATTGTATCAATATCTATGTAATTAAGAATATAAAAAAATTTTGTTGTGTAAAAATATTATATTTATATAAAAATATTTAATTACAAAATTTATCATTCATTTATAGGTATATAATTAGTTCAATCTCCAAAAGACATCATAGTACAATATATAATAATATATTAATTCGAAAAAACATCTTTTTATTGTTAATTAAATATTTCGCAATTAACCTTATGAATTTGGTCTCTATTTCTTATCAAATTTTTCTAATAATAATTTTACAATTAAACATACCATTCTTGGTTGCTTACATAATACATTCGCAAATCCCAAGGTATTCTCTAACTTTAACTTTTTTTTATATTATCTTCTATATCTTTTAGCACCTTATCAACATCATGTCCTCATAATGAAGCAGAACATTGTTTTAAACAGTTATTTGAAAAAAATTCAAATATCTGTACTGATTATCAATTGCATTTCCAGTGTAAACACTATAATTTTTTAGATGAATGCTTTACGAAAAAGGATGTACAATGTCCACCAGCAGTTGTTGGGAGAGCTGCAAGCACAGCTTATAAGAAAAGACGTATGCAATGTCAACAACAACAATTACGGTCATCATCAAATAGAGTAATATAAAATATTATTAATTTTTCAATATTTTAAAAATTTATTATTTTTTTTATCTATTTCCAGAGGCGACATCAATATAAATCTTCTATTTATCGTCAAAATCCACCAACAGACCTTCAATTTATTAGTTATATAGGGTATCTTCAATCTATATGTATTACAAATACTACCAATTGCACAAGTGAAATGTTCCGCCAAGATATGGGTAGGTGTGAAGATGACATAAAAAATAAGGCACTTGGTAGTGTTAAAGAAGCCAATAGGCATAATCTTTTACGGTAAATAATGATGACAAGAAGATTATAAAAATTAAATATTTTAATTCTTCTATTTTGTAGAATGAAACTTCAGGCTTCTTCAAATTTGCTCCAGTATACGGAAACAAAACGTGATGAGGAATGCTTACTAATACGCTCCACATTAACGGATATATTTCAATTACATCAATCGTATTGTGTACAAGTAAGTAATTTTTTAGTAGTTAAAATAAACTTTTCCACAACTTAGACATCAATAACGCGTTGTATGTGTGAAAGACTTAATTTCGAATATTTTTGTAATATAAGCTGTTCTCGTCTTGAAGTTAAGAATGTTCCATTTAATCAAATATTAACGTGGAGTGAATTTGAAGGAAGACTACGGTCAGCAGTTGGATTTTCACAAAAAACATTAAAATTTACCACAAAAAACTGCTTTATTATATTTATTATATTCTTTATTATAAAAAATTTCTAGAAAAAAATATTTTTTTCTACCGCAACAAAATTGATTAAATAATAAAGTTAATAATTTTATTGTAAAAAAATTTATTATTAAAATGGAAAATATTGTTTTCATATTTATTAGATAATTTTGATATATTATGTGAGGATTGATGTAATTTTCTTGAAGTAGGAATAACAACGATATATCACATAACTTGACAGAACCATTATAAATGTATAAACACCTATCAAAATATATCGTACCATTGATAGATTTGAATCTGATATTACATCATCTATAAATGAAAAATATTAATGTTTGATATCTTAGAAATAATAATAATTTTAATACCTGATTCTTTGAATGTACCATAAAATAAAGAAATAATAGTGTACATTAAAGAGAATACAATACGCCCGATAAAACCAATTAAACTCATTATCAATAATATTGTGTTAAGTGTTTTTAAACCTTGGTATAAAATAATTGTCAAACAAAGTTGAATTATGCACATAGGAATTAGTATTATTGAGTTATAAGAAAATCCATGGACAATTAATTGTGTTATGTAGTATGAAGTTAGAACCACTAAACTTAAAATTTCCAAATACCCTATAAAATAGGCAACAGATTTGATGTTAAATAAATTATAACAACATAGATTATTGTGAATGTGAATTTTTGAGTTTATTCTTACCATTTCTTCATAATGATCCAAATTAATTATGTAATTTGGAGATTTAATAAGTTTATTCGATCCTTTCATTTTCTTTTTTGAATATAAATTTGAATACGAGCGGTAGTTGTTTGGTTTGATAATTGAAATATTGTTAATTCTTCTTTGAAAATTTAATGTGCCTCCAGGTTCAATGAATGTATTCATGGTGTTCTTAAGATTTCTAAAAAGGAGTATATCTATATTAATAAAAATAACGTAACTTGACTATAAAAAAGTAAGTAAACACTATGTATATTTTGAATAGAAAGAATTGTAGGAAGAAAAACATTGATATAAATATAAACGTATAGTTTGGAGTGACTTAAAATAATTAAATAATGCAAATGTAGCCATAAAAAAATAAAGCTTCTAATTTATAATATATCTTTATATATTTGACGGAATTTTTCAAAAATTAATGCCATATTATATGACTACTTAAATATTTTATTACATTAAATTTAAACCAAAAAGAGGATGAGAAGAAAATTAATTATTCAATAAAATACCAAGTTTATGACATTTTTATGCTGTTTTGTTATTTAAATTTGATATAAAAAAGCCTAAATTGTATTAAATAAAATTATTTTTTTGTTTTGTTATTAAATATTTTAAAAAATTTTATTTTTAATTATATAAAAAAGATAGATTAATAAGATTATCAAAATAAGTTACTTTATCCAGATGGTAACGTATTATTACTATTTATGTAAAGTTAGTATAGAATTTAACGATAAATAATTTGTTTATAGATTGGAGACCATCTATATAATGTATATATATTTAAGTTCCTAAAAAAATCGTTTTTGAGAATATATCTTTTAAATGTCTGTAATTTATATATTACCTGAAGCTACAATAAAGATTTGAATTTGTAGTTGAAATCGAATTCTATCGTTAATTTGTCTATCATTACATGAAAGCTTATTTTATTTTAGAAAGAAATTATATAATAAAACGGTTTTATGTCTTTATTATATAAATTTAGTACAAATGTATTATGGGTAATTGGGCGAGGAAATTAATAGATTATTTTTCTTAAAAATATAATTATTATAAATGAGAGGATCATCTAACCCAACTAAGACAAAAATTAAAAAAGATATATGCAGATATAAAAAAACCATTTTCAGTTATTGTACTGCACAATTATGGCCATCCACATTTCTTATAAATTAACTTCTAACTAAGTTTAAAACGAATAAAAATTTAAATTTCAGCACTACACTAGGAGTAATATTCACCAAATTTTTCGGGTATAACAATTATATTGAATAGAAGGTGGATTCTATACGACAATTACAGAAACACTGATCAGAAACAGTATAACGATTCAAAATAAAAAATTTTGAATAATTTAAGTATCCCAAAATATGATACCAAAAGTTTGTAAAATCATAAAAGAGTAGCTTTTTTATGAATAAAAGCAACAAGCTGTAACTTTTAAAAAAGTACATAATATTTCTAATAAGTATTATTTTTAAAAAAGATTAATTTTGACAAAGTTATATTGTTTTAAATCTATTTTTTATTACACAATCATTTATTTTTAAAGAACCAAATGTATATTTGAAAAATATACACATATTCATTTTATTATTAAAAATTTTATTATAAAACAGTAATAAAAATTCAGTTTTATATACTCATCAATATTCATCATTAATTAATGACTCTCTATATATGCAATCTTTTTAATGATTTTTTTAGATAAAAATTACTTATGTATGATTAAAAATATTTCTTTAAGTCAAAAAGAAGAACGTTCTTTCATTCATTTCTATTTTTTATTTATTTACAATTTGATTGATTTAACTAAATTATATTCTTTTTATCATCTGTTTAATTGTTTATTTATTCTAACTCTATTCAAAAAATTTATTTATTTTATCTATGAAAAATGTTATTCTTGTCAAAAAAATCATTTTATTTTGAGACATTTTATAGAAATCTTAAAATTACAAAAGAACAAAAATAAAGGACTATTTAAAGGTAATCAAAATTGTAGTACTAAAAAAAATTTAAAATTTTACCATGATTTCTTTTTTTATTTTTTTATAGTCATCAGTAAAATAAAAAAAATCTGATAAAGCCAAAAATGTTGATAAAATTAGGACACTATATATATGAATAGTGGAAAAAAATGACCTCTGAAATAATCATACATTGAATAAATATCATACAAAAAAAGCATTAAAAACTAAAAGAATTTTTTTTAAAAAATGTATATTAGATAAAACTTTTTTCGTACAATTATACAAAACTATAGAATGTTATATTCAAAAATAAATGATAGCAAAAAAATATTTTTTTAACGTATACATTAAAAATTGTAATGCAAAAAAAGTATGGTAAATTAATGGCATTATGTATGTATGTGTAGATTAGCAGTTGTGCTTTTTTTTGTTAAAAAAAAGTTGTTAAAATGAAATATGAACAACAAAAAAAATGTGTTTCGATAATTATATATTTGATGTTTATATATAGACATTGAAATATGGGAATAAAATGATACAAAAAATGTTATAGCAAAACGAGGGCGTTTGCGAAGATACAATTTAGAAAAATAGTATGGGTATATAAAAAGTATTATAAATTTTTTTAGTTATGATTTATTAAACAGTCATATTTCAGAATGGAGTTGGTTAATGATGATAGGTCTTTTTTTATGAATTGTTAATTACATTAATAAATCCATCTCCATCTATCTAACTATATCAATGAAGGGTTTTTTGTCTCTGTAAAAAACAATTTTGTAATTTTTTCTTTAATTGTACTAATATACCAAATTATGTCATAAGTTTGACGTATGAATTATAATTTGAAACATCACGTTTAAGAATTTCTCTAACAGGTCCCATGACACGTTCAAAACGAGCTCGATCAAGTTTTACACATTTTAATGGTGACTCTGCAACAACTGTAGCAGCACGTGGACGATCTAAAAGTAAAGCAATCTCCCCAAAGTAGTCTGATGAGGATAGGTGACCAACGGTCTCATATGGAGCATCATCAGCTCTCTTCTGTAATACACTTGCTTCACCTTCAACAATAATATAAAATTCATCTCCTGGTTGTCCTTGTTCAACAACATGTGTTCCTTTCTCAAAATCGCAACGTTCCAAAGCATCTGCAACATTGGCTCTTTCCCATTTATCAAGATCTGCTAGTATCTGAACTTTAGAAAGAAACTCATCATATAATTTTCTTTTTCTCATTGTTGAACCCATAAGAATTTGCCTATAAGTTAAACGATCAATGGCAAATAATTTGACTGTATCTGATTTAGCAATAACAGTTGCAGCACGTGGAGTTCCATAGATAAGTGCTAATTCACCAAAGGACCCGCCTTCCTTGATAGAAATCATAAATTCATTATTGACATATACATCAACTTCACCAGAGTCAATAACATAAAAATTATCTCCCTCCTCTCCCTTAAAAAAACAATATTGTAAATAATTGTTTCATAAAAATATATAAAGCTTACTTGTTCAATGATTGTTTCACCTTTCTTTTTTTCTACAGGGAACATAGCATCGAAGATAGCTTTTTCTTCATCAGCATCAAGATGTGAAAAGAGTACATTTTTACACATAGCTGCTCGAAGTGACTCCTCTGTTTCAGGATCTTTGGGAATAACAACTCTTTTATAGTTTGCTGCTTCGTTTTCATCAGGAACCTCAGCAGAGACACCTAATCGTCTACGATTACCTTGTGGAAGTTTTGGTGGTTCATCAATTGTATCATCATCATCAACATTTTCGTGTTCATGAGTATCACTCTAAAAAAAATATAATTAATATTTATTTATTAAAGAAAAAATAATTTAATTTTTATTGGCTAAACTATTATATCTAATTTTAATATTTCTACAAATAACTAATGAATTTTTTCCCTATTAAAAAAACCATAAAATTTTAAATTAATTTTTATATTATATTATAACTTGCAGGCATTTTCCCCAATTTTCAATTATTTTTAGTATGCTACTGTTCAAATTTTTATAGTATTATAGTTGTATAGTAGTATTTATATATCAACTAAATAAAATATATGCAAATTATTAAAGTAACAAGAAGTAATAGTATATTTATATAATTTTCTTCAAAAATAAAAATTTTTTTTAACAATTTTTATTCAAAAATTGTGAAACTTTAAAATAAGAAAGGTTTGTAAAATAGAAAAAGAAAATAATGGTTAACTCAAAACATCTATTACTACACACATATCTACAACTATTTATCGTCAACAAAATGTTCACACAATAAAACTACATACTAAAAAAGCATACATACCAAAAATTGAAAAGAATATAGGTTAGGAGCACTCTCTTAACATTCATTGTATTTTTAAAAAAATATTAACAAAGCTTAATATTTAATATATATATATATCTCACAAATATTTGATAATATATACTTCAAAAAATAAGGATATGTGTATCAATTGAAGAAAAAGTCTCATTTTGATAAAATGCTTAATTATTTTAAATTTTTTGGTAGTAACAATGTTATTTGGGAATAATATAATTTCATTAAGTTTAATCATAAAATTTATTTATCAAAATTCTAATATGTATATATCCATATAACATTTTAAAGAAAGACAAATAAATTCTCGAAAAGAAGAAAATAATATATAAAATTATAATTAGAGCAATTTTAAAAATGGTAAATCTTTAAAATAAATTTAATTTTTTGACTAATAATAACAGTTTATATTTAATGATAAGCAATATATGATGGTATCAACAAAAAAAATTTTGGCAAAAAATATATATACTAATATTTACTATTATAAATAATGTAAATATTTCTCTTACTGGTACAATGATGAATGTCATTCTTTACATAATTTTTATTATATCTTCATAAAAACAATTATTTTAAAAGCACACACGAGTATTGTTATATTAAATTGAGAAGTAAATATTATCACATCATAATAAGAAACATAAAATAACCGTACTAAAAAGCTCGAAAATATATACTCAATAATGCGAGAATATTTCTTTAATGTAATATCACAAGACACCTATTATTATAATGAAGGCAAAAGTTAAAATATGTTTGTTGAAGTATAAAAGAACAAAAATTGAATAATAATGTAAATTTAATATTTTTTTACTTATTTTTTCCAATATATTATTTTTCTTTAAATGATATGAATTGTTAAAAATTCTCTCGATAACATTTTCATAACTATACAATAATTATTTAATATTTAAAAAGAAAATGATATAAAGTTATTATACAAGTAAAATATAAATTTTTAAAAATAATTTTTTTGGTACTTCTTTTACTATTTATTGTTAGAAAAAAAAGTAATTTTTACATACCACGTTACGCATCTCAGGAGCTGAAAGTTGTTCAAGTTTTTTTGATTCACTCTCAGCCACCTCATTTTTCTTACATTTCTCCTCCTTATTACGCCTCTTAGTACTATGTTTTTGACCCATTATTTTAATATATAGGTAAAATAATAAAAAATACTCTCTTAATTACTAGATAAAAGAAAAAAGTTTTTAATAATCAAAAATGTAAGAATAATATAAAGTTATAAATTAACTCATACATGCTATACATTATTTCCAATAAAATGATAATAAAGTGTGATACAAAATATATATAATATTTTTGAAAGTTAAAGAAATAAAATTTGGCACTTTAGTTGAAGGTATTTTAAAGAAACTTTAAAATAGATATAAACATTTTTAAAAAAATAACATGATGATAGGATGAAACAATAGAATATGCTAAATCATAAAATTTTATTGATAATGTAATGGACAAAAAATTATATTTATCATTCTTTTTTATAGTTCTGATTACTGATAAAAAATGAACTTATAAAATGAATTACTTTTTTCCTTAACAAATAAATATAATAATATTTCTAATTGTTATAAAAATCTGATAATAAAATTTCATGAGACAAATAAAATTAACTTTCTTTCACTTAAAAATATCAATTTAAATTCTTATTATAAGATAGGTTTCCAACATCTGTATACATGTGTAATATAAATATATTTATATATCATCTCAATACATTTTTGGGTTCTGTATTATGCATGTATCAATAATACGAAATGCTGAGTATCTTTTTTTTATTATTTACATAGATGTTACTTGCTTTTATCAATATATACTATTAAAGTATTCATATACAGTATGACTAAAAATGAATGAAAAGCTTGGTTACAATTCTAATAAAAAGCATTTTTTAAGAATCTACAAATTTAAACTAAAAATCATACACAAGGAAAAATATAAATTTGATGAACATAAACGATGTATATGCATATAAATATATTTGATTAGAAAATAAAATGAATAATTTAAATTCATTCAATTAACCATTATTATATTAATTGAAAATTGATATAGGAAATGAAAAGCGTTTATGTACATGATCTTATAATTTAAATGAAGGTTAATATTTTGTTGTTACAATATGTAAAAGTATTAAGATAAATATATATATACATATAATTATAAAACTCAGAAAGGAAAAATTTTTTTATCAACTGCTATAGATAACAAAAATGTCACATTTTAATATACTTTTATAAGTATACAAATTTTAAAGTAATATAAAATTATAAAAATTTTTATTAAAACAAAAGTGGTTCTAACTTATTTTCAAAAATAATACATTTTTGCGTTATATAATATGATGTCAAACTAAAAAAGCTAATAAAACAAGAAAATAATAGCTATTTTTACGAGAAAGGGAAGATTTTTTCTATTAGAATTGGAGATGAGTGAGAGAGAGTTAAATTGATGAAAAGAGCAAACAATTAAATATAAATGTAAGAAATAATTTTGATATACTTAACAAAATATATTTATAAATATCATTTGATCATTAGTTTAATTTAGACATTTTTAATTGTTATATGGATAAGCTCTTATATACTATTTCCCCTAACCACTTTGCACTGTGTGTCTCTTTTCCTATATATCATCTGTTTGGAATTTTTTCATTTTAAACAAAAGCTAATTTATAATGTTCAATAATACACATTTGTCATTGCACTACTATCTTTTAAGAGAAATATACTTTTTTTTTTATTACTCTCCATCAAAAAATAATTTCAATATTTTGGGGTTAAGTTGCTTTTTCTTATTACAAATATTTTTATGTACAGTTATTAAATTTTTTGGAAGAAAAAAATAAGATATTTAATTTGTTTTTATTTAAATATTAAAATTAATTTTATTACATCTGTTTATATCGGAAACATTCAAATAATCTTAGGCAATTAATATCAGAAATATTTAAAATAAAAATATAAGTAAAAAAAATAACATTTGACGTAATATTTCAGATGGCCAATAAATTATTGGTAACATAAATTTATTTCCTTATTATATTAACATAAAAAACTAACCTGAGATCTATGCTCATTCAATTTATCAAAATGTTCTTTGAGGAATAGAATGGGATTTTCAGGTTTATGAATACATAGTGATACAATAGCTTCTTTTACAAGTTGTTGAATGTTATGTCGTTGAACATAAAGCTGGCATTGAGCTAATTGAGCCTCTTCACTGCAGTTGTCACCCCCAGAAGACATGCTTTCTAAAAAATCATCAACTTTATTTCGTATTATAATAATATAAATGTTTAAGAGATATATAAATTAACATTTCACGATTAATTGACGTCATTTTCATGTATTAGCAAATGGTTATTAACTCTTATTTAACCTATTAATTTTTTTTTACAATATAAAAAATTATCATTAATTAAAATGTAAATAACAAAATTATTAGTGCAAATATAATATTTGTGTTTAATTAATGTTATAATACTAACGATTTAAAACACATAAAATTATCATTTTCATAAAAAATGATAAAATTGATTATAAGAAAATATTTTTAACCTTGCAAATACTGATTTCTGAAATATAAACATATTATAAAATTCAGTAAATAAAAATTTTGCTTTTTAGGATATTTAAAATTATTATTTAAATAAATGATAATAATTGTTAGCGATTGTAATAATAATAAAATGCCATATATATTTGTTATAAATACATAAAAGAGTATCAACCCCGTCATCATAACCATACAAGTATATAGTGGTAGTAAAGTTTCTACGCCTATATTGTCCTTCATAGAGTCTCTTTAACTGCAACAACACATCGTTATCATTAAGTACTACAATACATACAAGACTTATACTTAGAGAGAGGGTTATATATATGTTTGTATTTAAAAAAAGAATATTTTTTGACAATTTATGTTTAGAGATAGTTATATTTGGAAATGAAAATTTGACTACCATAAAAAGATTGTACGTGAAAAATAGTGTAATATTTGTAAAGTTTATTATGTTAAAAGGGAAAAAATGAAGAGACAATATTTATATATAAAAAAGTATATTTGATGACACAGTATATATATATGAGAAATGTGACAAAATCTCATACAATTTCTCTCCAAAATACTACATGTTTTATGTGTTTAACCCGTGAATATAAAATAATTATAAAAAAGATATTTGTTAATTTCTATGTATATCCTTGTTATTTTGTTAGAAAATTAAAAACTAAAAGTAACTATCATGGCACTTTTAAATGTGTAAATATTTACACATGACTCATGTGAATATTATATATTTATGTGATAGGAAGCATTTGGGTTATTTATAAAAAATTTATTATTTATCAATGAAAATTAAAAGATTTCAAATATATATATAGATATTTAAGCAATGTTATTTTTAAATTATAAAAAAGAACAGATGTAGTAAATATTGGTAAAAGTTGAAATAATATGAGATATAATAATGATCAGAATGAAAATAATAATATTAAATGATTTACCTTCGTTTATTAGAAACAATATTATAATTTAAATGTGAGATTTTCAGAATGTAATGAAATATATTTATTAAAAATATATACAACATGTAATCAGTACCTTTGTAATATTATAACAAATAACATTCCAATAAAACAAACTCATTGATATGTCGTATATACCATTATAAGCTTATGCTAATAATATTATTTGTAATAATATTTACAAATAATTTATTCAAGTTTAGTATATTAAAACTATGGAATAAAGGTAAAAAAGAAGTCGAAGAAATTTTAGCTTTAATTTTTCCAATTTCATTACAAAATATTCTCATATTTAATTATCTTTTTATATACTTTTTTTGCTTTAAAGTAAAATATAATTTATTAGTTTAGTGCAGAAAAGTAAAAACATAAAATAGATTTTCGTATGGGTGTTATTAAAAAAAACTAACAAATTTATTTTTATATAAAAATATATTTCTTTATACATGATATCAACTCATTAAATGGAAGTAAAACATAAAAATATACTTCTATTAAATATTATGGATACTTTACCAAATAAATTTTATCACTGCATTTTAAAAATTAAAAATGACGATGTAAATTAATTTTTGGTTAGGAAAAAAATTGTCTTAGTATCAAAGTACACTTATATATTCTCTATAAAATGATTTCTTCATCAATAATCATAATGCAAAAAAAAATATTTTATAACAATATTATCTAATTTATTTTAACGTTGTTTTTGATTAATAAAAAAATAGTGGTAATATTATAAGTTAAAGCATTAATAATATAAAGAAAATAGCCATAGCAACTTTACATTAGTATGAAAAGATGCTATTTTAAATAGCATAATGAAAGTCTTGTCGTATAATAGATGAAATATATAAAATGTGGACGTGTAGGGATTCTCTTTACTTTTCATAGTACCGCAGCGACGAAATCAGGCAAAAGCGGTTATATTATTACATAGACATTAAAAACACATAAAAATAGTGAGAGAAATGTAGTATTGAAGAGAGGAAATAATGAGAAAGGAGTATAGAGAGTTAAGGCAGTAAGAAGAATGATGGCGAAAAATAAATATATATTCTCTCTGTCTTAGCTAACTTATTTATTTATGAGCTGACCATATGAGGATCTATGCTATAATGAATAAAGTTTAGAGAACAAAGTCATATAACTCTAAAGAAATAAGTTGATAACGAAAAAAACTGTAATGATAAGGATAACAGTTCTGGAAAATTTATACTCTAATAAACTTTTAAATATATATCTATATATATAGAAAGAGATAATAAAATTTACATTTTAAATTTAGGCACCGCTAAATTTTGTCTATTTTTTACTAGCTTAGAGGAAAAAAATTTCTTTTCCTAACTTAAGAAAGAATATTTATTTAAATGTTTTGAGAAAAGATGAAATTCTTTATACTTTCTTATAAATTTCATCTAATACAACTTTTGCATCAAAAGCAGTTTGACTAAGTTAATTTGAAAGACTTATAGACAAAAATATTTAAAATTGAAAAGCATATTTTTTGAACTACTCCAAAACTAAAAGTAGTACATAAATTTTATATTTTTATATTATTAAAAAAATGGGCATATCTGTTTTTGGATCTGTATCAAGATATATATATATATATATATATATATGCATATATTTTATGGCATAATTTACAAAATATATTAATATGATTTATTGATATAAAAGAATTCTTTTTAATTTTTTTAATAAATGCTATAACAACATGTACATGTATATATATTTTGAATAAAATGAAATTATGTATTCGTGACATATATAGAGCCATTGAAATTGATATGTTTAAATTATTATATTTTCCAGTAAAACTATTTAATAATAAAATATTTTTAATAATAAAATTATGACAAATAATGAAAAGATTAAGTTTTAAGAAAAAGATTGATAAATATATTAAGATTAATTTACGATTCATTTTCATGTACAAATAGAATTAGTAAAATCATTTTAATATTAAAAGAAATCATTAAAAATCAACTAATGAAGATTTTGAATTTTTGTATTATATTTTAAATATATGTAAACTTATGAAAAATTGAAACTTCTTCAATAAACACTGTTTTTATGTCTTTAGTTTCTTTTTATAAAACAGATTTGTTAGATATTAAAAGTTAAGAATTTTAAAAGAAGTAAAATAACATAAATATAAAAATTTTGAGAAAGAAATTTACAAAAAGTAATAATTTTTCTTTTCTATCCACCAAAAGAATAATATTACATTTTTACAACTTATCTTTCAGATATCAATTGATAACAGAGTTTCATAGATAGTAACTATACTAATTTTACTATCACTATCATTATTAAAACATAATAATAAGTTAAAATGCAAATAAACACATATATTAGCATTTGAAGTGGATTGAGAAATTAAACTTCTTAATATTCCTCAAAAATATGTTTTTTTTATCTTAAACATCATAAAATATTTATTAATATGAAGATAAAATATAAAAACGTATATAAATCTCTTGATGACGTCATATTCTTTACATATTAATGTATGAATTAAATTTTAACAAAAAATTTTATATTAAATATATTATGACACTAACATTTGAAATGAAATGTAAAAAAATTATTTTTTACCATAACTTTAGAGAACATATTCTAATACTGAAATTCATTATACATTTTTTTACTTCAATTATCATATTATTTATATTTATGTCCAATTAAAGATAATAATATTTACTTTCAAAAAGAATAATACATTCATGGTCAGATAAATTTTGATATCAAGGTAAATAAAATTTAAAAATAATATCTTTTCATGATGATAATTTAAAAAAAAATTATGTTTTTATCAATGGAAATAATGGATTATATTTTTGAAAGGTAAAAAGTATAGATAAAAAATTTTTTAATAATAGGATACCTATATTCAATTCATAAGTTATTAGTTGAAATGAAAAATGTACATTCATCTATTTTTCAATATTATTTTTTATAAATAAAATATATATATTATTTTACCATTAAAAAGGAATTGAAATAAGCTACTTTTTTTATAAAAGGGAAAAGATAGATTTAAAATTCTTTAATTGTTAACATGATAACAACATTTTTATTGTTAAATTTAAATTGTCAATATTTACATTCATTTTATTGCATATCTCAATCAATTATGTATTTATTTTTCCATTTTCTTTATATTTAAAAAAAACAACTTTCCACATAATGACCGAAATTTGTATATTTATGTTAAAATTATTAAAACTCGGATTATGCTACTTTTTTTTTTATGCATTTTAAACACTCATTTAATAGTCCTTTAATATTGTTTATAATTTTAACAAGTAGTATTCATAGTCAATCTTTTCTATCTTTATTTATTGTTTTAAAAAATAAACGTTGAGATATCTCATATAATTATATTGTTTATTTGAATATAGATGTCTGTTTAGAAATGCTTCTTTTTATTCATTTATATGTAAAACTATCAGTATGAGAGTGTATTCCATCTTGGTGACCGAATTGAATTTTATCTTTATCATCAATTTTATTTTATTACCATCAATTTAAAAGTTTTTATTATTAAAAGGTGAATTTTTATCCAAAGGTAATTTTTAGCCACTTTACTATATGTGATGGAACTTAAACACATTTTCCCAAAATAGGAGGAAATACCAGACTTATTTGTTATCATAAGTAAAAATATAATAACTTAAATAAAAAATAACTCGACATAGTAAGAATAATAAATTTTTGAACAAAGAATAATTGTATATTATTAAAAGTAGATTCTGATACCATAATCGTAGATTGTGTGTATGTCATTTTAATTATGCCGAAGAACCAGGAAGTTTCACTAGTCATTAAGACCTAAAATCTGTGATATTACAGTTTTAAGATCCAAAAGACTGTAATTCATTTTTTAAATGCAATCAATACAAACAGAAAAATTCATTTTTTCAAAATTATTTAAATTTAAACAAGAATTTCTATTTAAACAACCTAATGGTTTATGTTAACAGTTTAAAAATTATATTTCATATTATTATAATAATTTTGCATCATTAAAAATATTAGTAATGTACAATGTTATATATTTATTAATGTTTTAAACGAATTATTTGATGTTAAATGAAATTCATATTGTAATTTGTTCGTTTATAGTAAACGAATTTACGTAAATTACAATTCTCAGGAAGTTTAAAATTATTGTACTCTCACATCAAACAGGTGCTTATATAAATATATTTTGGAATTTAAAATAAGTAAATAAAGTGGAGTGTATTTTAACCAAATAATTGTTTTGTAATAAAATTGTGCTACTTCACGTTAACTTGTGTTGAAAATAAAATTTATGTAGAGTGTGGAAGGAAAAGGACAAAATCACAATATCATATTCATAATTTTATATCTAAAAATATTATACACATGCATAAAATTTTTTTTCTTATAATCAAAAATGATAATTATTATCTTATTAACCAAGATGTTGTTGTAAAATCTACATTACATGTCGATAAATATTTATTTTTGCATTTTCACCTTTGCTGAGACATTTTTAATTATTAAATTTATAAAGATATATTTATTATTTAAATGCATATTATTATCAAAGATTTTTTACAATCCTTACAAATTATAGTTATACACGTGATTAAGGTTTAAAAAATACTTCGATACAATGGTGACCTTTGATATTAATATTATAAAACATCATCAACTGCACAATGACTCTTAGTTACGTGGAATATTGTTTATATTTGTTGATGTAACTATCAATAACAATTACATTTCTTTGTCTTCATTTTTGTCTTACTAATTTGACATAATATTTTAAAATTTTAGAAAAGCATGGCCCAAAAGCAATTATCCTTAGCTAAAGAGCGTGTCATATTGAGAATTAATGAGTTCAATACTAAATTTGATGAATTCATGAATAAACAGTAAGTTTGAAAAAAGTACATTAAAATATTTTTTAAAAAGTAAATGCCAAAAAGAGTTTATGGAAGAGATTTTATCCAAAAAATTAGAAGAACTAGTTGAATGTCAATCTAAGAAGGAGGTACGCTACACGGCTACCGATCTTCTTATCACTTTTGTTAACAAGTCAAGAGCTGTTACTAGTGAATTTAATTGTATTCAGTACTTTTTTGTTGAAGCACTGAAAAGAGCTGAGGAACTTGATAATCTTTCAAATGATGAGAAAGACAGACTTCCTCTTTTTGGTTTACCATTCTCCGTTAAAGGAAATTTCTTCATGCCTGGATATCCATGTGATTGTGGTTTAACTAAGAAGTACAATGAGATTGAAACTAAAAAGAATAGTATTGTTGAGCATTTAGAATCATTAGGTGGTAATCCATTTTGTTATACAACTGTTCCTCAAGCACTTATTAGTCTTTGTTGTTCAAGCCCATTATATGGTGTTACAAAGAATCCTTATAACAAAGAATGTACTCCTGGAGGTTCATCAGGTGGAGAAGCGTGTCTCGTAGCTACTGGTGGTACACCATTTGGTATAGGATCAGATCTTGCTGGAAGTTTAAGAATTCCAGCCGCAATGTGTGGTATTAGTACAGTAAAACCATGTAAAGAAACGTTATTTGCCCTCCACTCTGAAAAAGGATTAGGTGGATTATCATGTTTAGCTTTATGCTTTGGATTCTTCACAAAATATGCCTATCAACAAGAACTGCTTTGGAAGATATTCTTTAGAGATGATAGTTATTGTAAAAAAGTACCATTAAATATTCCTGGAGGAATTAAATTTGATAATTTTGTTAAGCCAAAAAAAATTGCTTACTTTAAAACTACAGGTTTCATAGATACCGTACCATCGAATCGTCGTGCAGTTAATGATGTCTTGGAAGTACTAAAAAAAGACGGATGTCAAGTTGTTGAATTTAAGTTGCCGGATGGCGTAGAACTCGCCAAAATGGTATTTAATTTAATTCTATCTGATAATGGTGATTGGTTATGTAAATCATATCAAGGAGAAGTTGTTGATGAATTTATAAAACCATTTTATAGAGCTGTATTAGTTCCACAATTCATTAAAAATCTTAGTAGTTATATAACTCAATGGATTAGTCCTCAAATAAGTGTAATGTCATCAGTAGGAATTTCTGATACCATATCACTTCGTGAAGTTCATAACAAAGTTGAAAGAATGAAACAAGATTTTATTTCACAATTTCAGGTTGAAGGATTTGATTTTATCATATGCCCAACATTCCCAATCCCAGGTGTACCATTCCAAAATATTGCATATTTAGGAGCAACAGCATTAGATACAGCGTTATGGAATGCTCTTGATTTCCCAGCAGGTATTTTAACAACTGATAGAGTTATTGATGAAGATATTGTAAAACTTGATGAAGAATATAAAAATGTTGGATGGAATCTTTTATTAAAAAATGTTTACGATGGATGTAAAACTAGTCTTGGTATGCCAATTGGAGTTCAAGTCGTCACACTACCATATCAAGAAGGAAAACTTATACAATTCATGAGTTATATTGAAAATTTGATGTCAAAGAAAGATTAAAAAGAAAACAACTACTTAATTTTATATTACAAATTTAATTGATAAGAGTATCATTAATTATATATAATTTAAAGTTTAATGAATGTTAGTCTTAGTTTGTTAAATACCACATAAATAAAAAGTTGATTGTTGATTAGACTTTATGTGGTGTTTATCAATTCAGCTATTTTGTTTGAAAAAAGTTGTTTAAATACAAGATCTGTGACTGCTAGAAATTTCTTTCTCGATGTCGAGGTCAAAACAATTTTTCTTAGATTTTCGCGATATGTCAATGAGTTATCAGCTGTTCTCAAATAATTTCCCTAAAAAATATAGTATAATAAATTATCTTATGTAATTTTAGTTTTACCTTTAGTTTGTTAAACTTAGAATACCAAGCTTCAATAGCTTCTATTGGGAGTACAGTCATCTGACTAAGGTATTCCTTCATTACAGATTGTGGATTTGGATTATATGTCCAAGCAAGGTACAATATTTCTAATTCGGCTGTATCAATGAGAAATTCTAAATTATCTCCATACTTTATAAATTTTCCATGGCATGTAGCAACATCGTATACATTAAGTTCCTCTTTATGAATCGGTTTCATATTATCTTCATGGAGTATGGTAAAACTTTTGGGATCTCGTACTCTTGTATCTATTTCGACATCATGATTAGTTAAACTGTCATTTGATGGTGTACTTTGACCATTTGTCTCTGGTACCTTTTCTGTAAATTCTTCTTTCACCTGTATCGTCAAACTATCATGTTCTGATCCTACTGATTTTGTATTAACGATATTCTTGGAATCACTATTGCCATCTAAATCTTTCTTAATTCCTTCATTAATTTCACTGTTGTTAACTCCTTGACCTGAACTTGTTGGAATTTCTTTATCAAATGGTACAAGTCTTGGCGACTGTCTACTACCATTTAAGCTGTTATTTGGAGTTCTGATAACCTTTTCAACATTATTACTTTTTTTTATCTTACTATCGTCTTCTACAATCGAATAATTTTGTGTAAGTTTCTGTTTCTTTATGGGTGTACAATTAGTTAAAACTTGTGGTTGCCTTTTTTTAATACAAACTTTGATAACTTTTGAATTACACAAACTCGATGAAGCTTCTAGGGGTATTAACGGTCTTATAAGTCTAATATATTTATCATTATTATGTTGTTGTGATTGATTATGATCATTGTTAATAGATCCTTGTATTAAAGGAAATGCTCCAAGACCTCTCTCCTTTAAACATTTAACAAAATCTTTATTTCTTAAAAATATATTAATTTTTTCATATGCACTTCTATCACTCATTGATGATAAATTCCATGCTCTCGGAGCTACTAAAAGTCTATGGAAATCTTGCGGTTTTATTTTCATGTACTTTTCAGCAAAAATAGCTGGTGTTACTTTACATTCATCCAACAATGTCTTCATCTCAACCGCCAATGCCATTGTGTTGAGAGATTCAGTAAATAATGATGGAAAAGATGAGGTTACTGTACTTACATCAGTTGGTTGGTTTCCCAAATTTGGATTTGAATTACTAACCTTTGCGACAACCTTAAAATTCCTTTTATTATGAAATAGTTCCTCAGTTTTTTGCAAGATTGACTTCTCACTACAGTTCTCCTCATTATATGATGTGTTAAAATCACAAGGTTCGGTTACAAATCCACTATCAGAGGATGGTGGACTTTTTTCATCGCCATAATTACCTAGAACTTTGAGTAATAAAGTTGTATCAATTTTCTTTTTATTTTCATCAACCTTGTGCTTATACAACATTTTTAATTTTTCCAATTGTTCCCTCTCCTCCTCCTCTAATATGCTTTTCAATTGATCTTTAAGTTCCAAATGTACATCGAGATAGGCTCTCATTTTTACATATGGTTCTCTTCCTCTCCTCGTTAATCCTTCCCATTTTTTAGGTTTTGTTAAAAGATCAGAAGCACTACCTTGCGACATCCCAAGTATATTTTCAGCAAAACTTCTTTGAGAACAGTTTGTTTCAGTTAAATGTTTACGAATTTCTTTACAAATTTCTACAGTATTAAGATATCCCTTAAATTTAAAACTTTTTGTTGTCATGTGTTTGATGTTAGCTAAAATTATATTTTTATTTTGAAATTCATAGGTTTTCCCAGTACGCTGGATAATTTCAGATATGGTTGGATCTGATTCCACTGCCCTTATATATTTATTTACACGAACATTAGGTTTAAATTCACCATAAGTAGGACAATTTTCTTCCTCATACACTAAAGCCGGTGGAGTTAACGTTCTTTCAACTTCGTCCATTGGTACATCTTTACAATTTAACCAAAAATAAGATGGTTTGGGAATAACTATTTTATCATTACCATAGTATTGAGCTTTTTTTGGGCATAATGAATGAATGAATAGGATAGCTTCTTTATTGATAATCCATGCATATAACCTTCTCATAGAAACTTGCATTCGTTCCTTTAAATTACTCCAACATTTCTTTTTTGTTATCAGTTCACTATAACCACCAATAGACAGTTTTGCAACAATAGGACCAATAATACGCCGACTAATCCCCAAACAATGAGTAATTTCATGGACTTTATCAGCAATTTTTTTTGTGTTTAATTCAATATTGATAACAGCATTTAAATCCGTCTCTATCATGGAGTCTAATTTATCATGTACAGTAGGATCAAGAACTACTTTCTGAATTGATACATTATCAACATCACAAGTACTAGAATCGATGTCATCATAGTCAAAATCTTTGTCAGGATCTTCTAAATAATATTTATCATCTCTTCTATTTTTAATGTATTTATTTTGCCTACTTTGAAGTCTTGAGCTTCGTCTACAAGATGAATTTCGAGATACCGTTCTACTAAATTCATTATCGACATTTGAATCAGAGGTATAAGAAGAACTATCTGAATCATCGGAATCTGATATTATATTCTTCTCCACAATTAATCTCAGCCTTTCTCTAATATCAGAATCAAATCTTTTAGGTAAATTATTATACATTTCCAGCAAAACATCATGAAAACTTTCTTCATTAATAATTGATAAATAGTCTTCTAAAATTTTATCTGAAGCATCTAAACTTTCTGATTTCTCAAGAAATTTTTCAAAATTATCAGTAAGAGTATCATATAGCTCGTTTCCAGCGCTATCTGATTTTTTGCACTGTTCTTCAATAATGATTTTATTAGCACAATATTTCTTGTAGGAATTACCATATCGTTGAAGTTCATTTAACAATTTGGAAAATTCCATATAATCAGCCATCAAAACTAAAATGGATAAAAAAAACTAATAATGAATAAAAAGAAATATCTCTAGATAAAGTTTGTTGAGAGAATCAGACGTTTGTTTAATCGTAAAAGGATTTATAAAGATTATATACATACTCATGGAAACAATAATTGCTTAAAGGAGAAATTTTAAAAGTTAAATAACAATCCATTTTGCGTCAAACACATGAAAGCATGTTAAATATTGTTTTCTTGTGTCAAATCGTCGAAATAAACTATCTATTAAAATGTAGCTTAAAAAAATTTAATTTTATTGCCTTTGTTGTGAAAAGGGTTAGTGAATTATCCTGAAGGTAGATATCTATTTTTTTCATGTAAAATCTACAATGATAGGTACATTTTTGGCGAAAAAATTCCAAAAAATTTTCGCCTCATGAAACTTATATAAAAAACTATTGGATATATCCTTATAAGGAATGTTAAATATATTGTGTTTAATATAGAAGCAATTTATGGTGAACATTATTTCATAGTAAAATTTATTTTAATTTCATTGTTAGGAATAAAGTGTATAGCTATAAAATAGTTATGAAGACTGTATAATCTGCATTTATCAATATTATTTGCTTTTTTTTAATTGTTTAAGAAGACGACAAGGTTAGTAATAAAAATATCTTTATTTTTAGAAAAATCCGATCACTTCATAAACAGAATAATATATTATTTTAGAAAAGCTAAAATATTATTTATTACAAACGTTTTATAGTCAAAAATAATATTTCAAAACAAAAAATAATCTAAATATTAGAAAAAATAGCTTTATTCCAAAGCATTTATGTATCCCAAAATTGTAAAATAAACCATCTGTTTGAGATGTGTGAACAATAGACCAAATAAATAAAACTTTTATGTAGAATAACGCGAAATATTAGCGCTAAAAATATTTCATAAAGGGTCACACAAAATGTCTTCTTTATGGAATATATAAATGATACAATAAAGACACCTGGTAAAATATTTTACCAATCAATGAAAGGAAAAATACTTTGCTTATATAATTCCATTTTGTAGCTAAACTTAACTCATTTTTCACGATAATAATTTACCATATATTATAAACTTTTTCTAAGAAGACTACGTTATAAATTTCATCATCAATTTTTCTAATGATAAAAGGAATAAAAAATGTAAAAGTACATGTTTTAACAACAGTTTTTAACAAGAATTATTTGATATAATCGAAAAAATTTGAAAAAACCCGGGCTCCATCTTGAAAAGAATTTTTTTGAAAATTATGAAATTCACAATTCCAAAAATATAATTAAAGTGCAGTAAGATATTGTCTTCTAAATTATTTTAAAATTTGAAACATTTACAATGATAAATTTAATTATCATTATGATTTCATACGGTTTTAAGAAATTTCCACTTTTATTGCACTTTAAATATGCTTAAGAAAGTATTTTTACTATAAAAGACTGAATACAACTTTTTTAATTTTATTAAATAATTTTTTGTTCAAATTTTTATTTAACATATCATTTTTTTCAATAGTACTGAGATTTAAAAGAAAAATAATTATATTTAAAAAGTATAATTAATTTTAAGAAAAATCTCGAGTTCAGTAAATTGAGGACATTGGAAAGATATGTATTTATTCTCGAATATTCAAGAAATTAATTATGTTAAGTATAAAAGAACAAAGATTATACATTAGAGGATTATTTTTTTATGTATTAATAGTTATGACAATATTTAATATACATAGAATATATTAACATAACTAAACATATATTATGAATTTACTAATAATAACTCTTCATTTTTATATATCAAATGTTTATTTTTCCCTTTGATTAATTTTTTATATTTAACAAAAATATTTTGACTTTAATTTATCTGAATTATTTGTGAGTTGTTTTACTATTATTAAACAATAATACTTTATCTCTAAGGATTTATTTAATAAGTTTTTAGACTATCCATAATTTGTGAATATCTTTACTTTTACAATAAATAAAAAATAAAAATTACATAGAACATCAAAAGTTTGTCTATGTATATTTAGTATAAAACATCCATAAAAAATATTAAAGCACCGAGTTTTAAAAATAATAAAATTCTTATGAGATTATAAATATTATTACCTACTATTTAACAGATTAATCTAATACTTCCCTTTGAATATCCATGATTAATTATGATAAATATAGCTTTAATTTCTCAGAAAAAAAACTTTTGTTTTTTAACCTTTTTCCTGACAACGATGTTTTCATGTTACCTTCATATGTTTGGAAAAACATAGGTAAAAAATATAGATACCTAATTTTAGTGTTCTAATAATTTATTTTAACAAAACATACTGTAATAATAGTGAGAATTCCTCAAAATGGATACATTAACATTTTATCCACTTTTTTTGTTAAAAACAATTACAAGAAAGATTTCCTACATAATTAAATATTTAAAATATATCATGATAGTGATGGTAATCAAACAAAAATGAGGTTAGATTGTAGTAAGGAATTGCATACCTATTTTTTTGTCCAAGAAAATGATAAATTTCTATTTCAAGTATAACAATTTCGTTTATGATGGCATTAAAATATTAAGGAAATTATAAGTAAAGAGAATATCATGACAAGAAAGTCAAAAATTATGAATAACATTTAAAATCCAAATGATATTTTTTAGAAAATATATTTGTTTCTAGATGGAAAAAATAATATATAACATTTAAAATCAGAAATTTTAACTATAATATTAAACGTAATATTTATTTTTCCACTCATTGACAGTAATGTTTAACTTGGAAAACTTTGTTACAGCACATATGAATTCAAATTCTTTTTTGACAGGTTCAATATCAATATTTTCAAAGAACCAATCAATCTCATCAAAAAGGTAGACATACTCAATTGGTGGTCCATCTTTTTTCATCCAGATGATTTCAAAAATCTCGGAACAATATTGATTTCTCAAAAATATGTTGAAATTGTATCCTGGAGCCGACTTGATAATGCATAATAATTTGCATGGGTTATTGAAATAATCCCAAAAAAGATGGCATATATAGTAAGCTGTTTCTTCTTCATCCATCAACTCAAGAATGTTATCCTTTATTAATTCAATAAACTGGTCTTCAGCTATAAAAAAATAAAGACATTAATTTATATCAAACAAAAATCCCATGAAAAACTTACAACGAGGTGTTGGATTATCAATGAAGGTATCCATAGTCAGAATCCATTCATTAACATTTCTATCGCCAATTGTTTTGAACCAAATATTAGTTACCGTCATAACTTTAGGTGATTTTAAAATGAATAAGCATTTTATAATATAAATATATTATCTAATGCCATTAAAAAAGCTTAACCTTCCTGAATATCCGCCTTTCTCGGATATTACCTCATATAGTTTTTTGCTCTTTTAATTGAAACATTCTCCATACGAAAACTACCATGTACTAAATGTATATAATAATATAAAAAAATATTTCGTGATAATAATGTTAATATTTTCAAACACAATTGACATTTCCAAAAAAGCTATAATAATATAATTTAAAATAAAAACAAATAACCATAAATATTTCTATAAATATTCTAGTAAAAGAATTTTCCCTTTTACAGCAACGATTAAATGTCTTTTTTTATTATAGTTAAAATATAAATTGTTATTAGAAATTAATTGTCATAATAATTTTTCTACATAATTTGTCAAGTTTTGAAAAATTAATTGATAATAATTAAAATGAAATTATATATGTTTTATTAGAAATTTTGATAAAATAAAATTTTCAAAAATATTTTTAATAGTATTCTATCCAAGTAAGACTTTTTTCATTCTAGCATCATCAAGACGATTTCTACAGACATGAGGACCTGTATCAGAACAACCACATCCGCAACTAGGTGAACTAAAAATAATATAATAATTAAATAAAATATTTGAATGACTATAAAGACATACCAAAGGTATTGTAAAAATGGTACTTTGTACATTCCACAAAAATCGACAAATTTAATGTTTTCGAAGCAAGTTTCAAAATATACACCTGTGCAATGTGGATTAAGACATTCATGAGCACTATTGAGATATTTTATTAAGTCATATGGCAAAATTTCTTCCGCTTCCTTAAAATTAATATCTTTACGAACGCCTCTAGCAGCAAGTTCTTTTAATGATGGTGGAGTAAACATAAGGTTATCAACGAATTTCCTAACTAATGGATTATTTCTTAATGATAAACTTTCTAAATTTGTTAAATTCAAAATTTGTGGGGGTAATGTTCTAATTAAGTTATTGTGAAGTGAAAGTCTTCTAAGATTGCGTAAAGAGGCTATTGAGTGTGGTACTGTTGTTAATTGGTTATCACAAACAACAAGACAAGTCAATTGCCGTAGTAAACCTATTGTATCTGGTAAAAATTTTAATTGATTACCACCAAGATATAATATTTTTAATTTTTTAATTTGATATATTGTTTGGGGAATGACAGATATTAAATTGTCTCCCAAATTTAAAGTACTCAAATGTGGAAGATCAAGAAAAACATCAGGAAAATGTGGTAATTCATTTCCAGAAAAATTTACTTCCTCAAGTGTCCTTATTTTTGATATATATTTAGGTATTGATCTTATTAAATTATTTCTAATATCCAAACTACGGAGATTTTGTAAGTTAGTTATCTGTTCTGGTATTGTACGTAGTGATAGTTCACATATTTCCAATCTAAAAATTATATAAATATTTTATTTTTTCTTATTTAATTGACATACTTATGTAAGTGTTTAAATTTAAAAACATCTAATGGTATTGCTTCAAAGAGATTGCGAGAAAGGTTAAGAGCTTCTATCCGTTCAACTGTAAGATCAGGATGTAAAATTTTAATAGTATTTTCAGTAAAATCAGTTAACTGTCGTTCTGACAAATCTGCTGTAAAATATTTTATTGATGAGGAGGGCAAATGATTGGTGGTATTCCCTAATAATGGTTCAACAAATTCCATTGCCGACTAATTTCCTAGAATAATAAACATTATAAGCAGATAAAGTAATCAGTAATTTGTATAAAAATGAAATACGTAAAAATGTTTTTGAAAGTACGAAACAATTTGCAAAGATAATTATACAAAATATATATGAGTAGTTAATGAAGAGTGTGGAATGCAAAGTATATCAAAAATTTTCATTACACATTTTAAATAAGAAATAGTAGGATGATAAATTTTTCTATCATTCCTTCATTAAAAAAATTTATTATATGAACATTTTGTATCAATTATAATATTTATGAAAATATCTAATTGATTAATGTATTACCTAAATGTGAAATAAAAAAATAATACATAAATTATAATTTTATTGTTCATACAAGAAACAAACTTTCTAAATCTCCCTGACTAAACAAGTTAACTAGACAGCACTTATCAAAAATTATTAATATAAACTTTGGCAATTAAGTGTAAATGTGTAGAAAAAATATATAAAAATTACTATAAATTTTTTAATTCATTTTTGACTCCATTACACATATAAACAATATAAAAATTAAAATAATTTTACACAAAAAAAATAGTATATATATAACAGTGTTTGATATTTTTTGTCAAAAATGTACTCTTTTGTGCAATATTTGTAAACTTAAATCAATTGAATAGAATAGTTTGCGATTACAATTATAAAAAAATAATTATAAAATGTGTTACTACAACTTTACTATGACTAAATTACATAATTCACATTCATTTTATATATAAAAATTTTTGATTAAAATTATTGTTGTCCTTTTTTAGAAAAATAAAACTTTAATATATTTTTGATAACCTGTGACATTAAGTAATTTAATTTTATATTATCACTTATAATTGTTCCTGATTGATGATAAGAAAAGGCAAAATATTACTATAGGAAGGTAAATAATCTTTTAAGTTTATTTTCACAGCATAAAAATAGTTGACGAATAAGGTTTCTCTAAAAGTGATTAATAATATGAAATATGTGTGAATATATCATGTATGCAGTAAAATTTCAAAGAACAATCACATCATTTACAGATTGTAATTGTAAATTAAAAGACTTGATAATTACATATAATTCACTAACACTGA
This sequence comes from Strongyloides venezuelensis, assembly GCA_963280985.1. Taxonomy (NCBI): domain Eukaryota; kingdom Metazoa; phylum Nematoda; class Chromadorea; order Rhabditida; family Strongyloididae; genus Strongyloides; species Strongyloides venezuelensis. Next base: position 4,291,069 of record CAUJLX010000001.1, on the reverse strand, counting down.
TCAAAGTAAGAAGGTTGTATAAATATGATCATTTATAACCAGCTTTTATTTTAATCACACATATCAACAGAGATAGTCTTCTTTCTTTAATTACTCTCTTATCAAAATAGATGTGAAGAAGAAAAATTTTTATATACATATTAATCTTTAAAACATTCAAAATTAACACTGAATAAAAGGCATTTTTATTATTTAAAAAATATTTGTTTAAGTATATTATCATTAAAGAAGTAAATATCACTTAAAACAGGCAAATTTTTTATGTAAATGACATAATAATACAATGATTACAAAAAATATTTATGTTAATTTAGAGTTTTGTTAAATGAATACTTAAGAGACAAGAAAAGAGATGATTTTTAAATCAAATAAAATTTCTAGATTGCCTAATGTATTTTTTATTTTCTAGGTAAATGAAAGGTCGTATATATATAAACAACTATGATTGTTTCTTAAGTACTTAAATATTTTAAATGTATATATCGTATATAAAGAGATAATTATGGCTGCAAATTATTGATGCTGTGATTTATATATTTATTTTTTTACATTGTGACATTAAAATGGAAAAGTCATTGTATCCTTTTCTGTATAGTAGAAGTATGATACAATAGTTGAAAATATTATGACGTTAGCAAAAGCTGTCATAATCCATGCTTCAAATTGAATCTATAAAAAATGACTATACAAATATTATTTATTTATTAATCTACCGTTCCAACATGAGCTAAAACTGCTGGTAAACCAAAAGCAGAAACAATAATTCCTGTTGTTAAAAATATAGCAAAATCAATTATAGGATTTCCAGTATCAAAATCTCCTCCAAATGACTTAGCAATGTTAATTGGGATTGGTGATAATATATAAAAAACAACGACAAACATTGGCCACCATGAACTTTAAATTATAATTAATGTAAATATTGATTTTTACTCGCAACCTACCTTAATCGTGGTATTGCACATGCCAATACTAGTAATGTTAAACCAGTACATAAAGCAAAAGCTATTCCGGCAACAGCTATAATAATGTTTAAATATTAAATTATTAGATAATAAAAAAGACTTACTTTTAACGGTTGTCATCTTTTTTTTTAATGTAGCGTATTTGTCTTGTAAATAGTAGTCTGGTAGAAACTAAAAACTTATGACTGGTAGTGATGTCATTCCAATGTTTATATTTTTTTAATAAAATCGTCGTAGGATTTCAATAAATACATATGAGATAATTAATATCACTAAATAGGATATAGTCGGACAGATGGGGTTAATAAATCATTGACAGATATACTCAGAAAAATAAATATTTCATGGTTATTTGTTACCATGGCACCAATAGCTTTTTTCTTATCATATTTCCAGTTTAATATTTATTTTATTTAAACAGTGTTATTGCTTATTTTTAAATGGTAAGTGAATATTCTATTAGTGAAATTGAAGATAACTTGTGTTCTAAAATCTATGGTAGTCGCTTGGAAGATTTAGAATACGAATATTATCTAAATACACTTTTGGCTGATAATGAAATTACAAATGATCGTAAGTAGCACATATTTGTTTAATAAAAAGATATATTAATTTGTTTAAGTGATGATAGATCATGTAAATTTCGATTTTGAGAGAGATGGAAATAACATGCCTAAAGCTTTAAAAGCAATCGAATCATTAAAAAAACAAAATCATAATCTTAGAAGTCGATTGATGATTTTAACGAGAGATGTTCCCTTTATGAAAGCATTAACATCTGATCAAAAAGTAAAACTGATAATTAAACTACGTTTACACCTTGAAAAATTAATAAAAAAATGTAATCAATTAAGTAAATATAAAAAAGATGACCAAATATCAAATATTAATAGTATAGAAAAATTGTTTTTGAAAGATGGAAGTATTTGTAGTAACATTAAAAGAGGAAATAAAAGATTGTAATCGGAATGGATCATTGTCACTTCATATTAACAGTCAAGCAGAGAGACTTTTAATTGAAAACAAGCATTTAAGGGATAAAATAGAAAAATTAGAAAAAAAGATTCATGATGATGAATGTGGTAATCAAACAAAAAGTAGAGATGTTATGTTAGTTAAAACTGAATTGAACATAAAAATTGAAGATGACAAAAAAAATTCCACATTCCATAATGTTAGTAGAGATGTTAATGCAATAAATGAATTAAAGTACCATCTTGATGAGATGAAAAAATACTATAATGATGTGATTTGTAAACATTTAACCGCTGTAAAAATTTTAAAAAATAAAGAAGAAAGAATATTTGAATTGGAGGGGCAATTAAATAACTATAAAAATTTCAAAAATATGTAATAATAATGAACTTTATTCGATTTAACTCACAAATTAGCAACTACAAAAAAAACTATTGTATTATTTATGATATTTTTTATCACTTATGTGATTAATTGAAAAAGAAAATAAAGTATTAATTTGTTTTTTTCTGGTCTTGTAAAACAATTGTTGTTGAATAAAGATTATCAATTTTTGGGAATAATAAAAAAGATAAAAATAATAAAATCGTTGTTGAAGAAAAAAGAATTGAATAATTTTATGTTGATGGCTAACAAATATCTCTCGCCAAATATTTCACTAAAAATGATAATTCTTTTATTGATATAGCTTCTTACAAACTGCATATTTTTTTGTTTAATAATCAAGTTACAAATAAATTTTTGGTATATTTGTGACACTTAAAAATCTCCAAGGTTTGATCCAGAAGCACGGGCACGACTTGGAGATCTAAGGAGTGCAGCTGATTGTGAAGCTTGTAATCCTGCTGGTCCAACACTAGCAGCTGAACGAGATTTAGCACGCATCTTTGAAAGAGAGTTCTCAGCAACATCGGCACGCTCCTCAGCATCATCAAGTTGGTGTTGGAGTTGTCTGTATTTTTGGAGGTTAAGATTAGCAACTTCTTCCTAGAAAAAATTAATTATTACAATTTATATATTCTTATTTATCTTAAAACTTACGGCTTCTTCAATTTGTCTCTTCTGTGTTTTAAGCTTGTTTTGAAGTTTATCAATAAGGTCTTGCATACGTTCAAAGTTTTTCTTGTCTTCATCAACTTGGAATTGAAGTTCTCGCATTCTTCTGTCAGCTTTAGAAAGATTTTTGTTAACATCTTGGTATCTACGTTGTTCTCCGTCCAATTCGGATTCAAGTTCACGAATTCTTTGTTCAAGTTTGGCAATAATTTTCTTTCCTCCCTTAAGGGCAGCAGCTTCAGCTTCATCAAGTCTAACTTGCATTTCTTTAATTTGTTGTTCAAGTCCCTTACGCATTCTATCAATGTGCATGGAGTGTTCTTGTTCTTGTCTGAGTTCTTCACCAAGTCTTGTAGCATCAGCAACAGCCTTCTTGGAACGTTCTTCAGCAGCTTTGTATTCATTCAAAGTTTCATCCAAATCGGCGTGAATAGCTTGAAGTTCTCCTTCCAACTTTCTCTTGGCAGCAGAAAGTGAGTTAGCTTGAGCAGAGAATTCATTGGCTTGATCACGTGCATCAGCAGCATCATATTCGGCTTGTTTACGGGCACGTTCAGCGGCTTCGGCGGAAACAGCAAGTTCTTCTTTTTCTGATTGAAGGATGGTAGCTCTCTTTTCGGCATTAAGGTATTGTTCACGGATATCATCACGTTGTCTTTGTTCTTCTTCAACTTGCAATTGTAATTCACGGATTTGTTCTTGGTATCTTTTAATATTCTTTTGGGCATCAGCATTAGCTTTGTTGGCATGGTCAAGAGCAATTTCAAGTTCATTGATGTCAGCTTCCAACTTCTTTTTGACACGGAGAAGCTCAGCTTTACCTTTAGCTTCAGATTCAAGGGATGCTTGCATAGAATCAATAGCACGTTGATGATTCTTACGTGTATTCTCGAATTCTTCTTCTTTCTCTTGGATTCTCTTTTCAATTTCGGATCTAATTTGTGAAACTTCAACTTGGGCACGAAGTACTTTAGATTCTTCAGCTTCAAGAGCAGCTTCAGCCTCATCAAGAGCGTGTTGAAGTTCCTCTTTCTCAATTTCGAGTCTACGGATAATCTTCTGCATTTCATGTACTGAACGTCCTCCTTCTCCGAGTTGATCAGTGAGGTCTTTAATTTCAAGTGAGAGTGATTTGTTTTCACGTCTAAGAGCTTCAGCAGTCTCAGCCATTTCTTCTTGAGCATTCTTCAATTTGAACAAATCAGTAGATAAGTTACGGTTGTCACGTTGAGCGGAATCCAATTCGTTAGACAAGTCATCAGTTTTCTTTCTCCATTCATCAACAACCTTGTCGAATCCTTTTTGTTTTTTCTCCAATGAAGCAGCGTATCCATTGGCACGTTCAACATCAACTTGAGCATCATCAAGATCTCCCATAAGACGAGAGCGAGTCTTTTCAAGAGAAGCAATCTTGGAGTTAGCAGCATCAAGAGCTTCAGTAAGTTCATTGATTTTTTGTTGTTGACGTCTTTTAGCTTCTTCAAGTTCATCTGCTTTAAGAAGTCCTTCTCCTTCGAAGCGAGTTTTCCATTGTTGGATTTCAGCATTGGCTTTAGATAATTGTCTAAGAACTTCATTCTTTGATTCAATTTCTTCCTCAAGAGATTCACGAAGTTGTTCAGCTTCATGTTGGAAGTTCTTGGATTGAGCAGCAAGGGTTTGACGTTCACGAGCTTCCTCATCAGCGGTACGACGAGCTTCCTCCAATTGTGAGGTTAATTGAGATTTCAAGCGAGAAAGAGCATTGATTTGAGATTCAGCATCCTCTAGTTGACGTCCAAGATCTCCATTTTCATTGTGAAGACGTCCTTTAAGAGCAGAGAAGTCTTGAAGTTGACGAGCTTGTTCATCAGCTTTAGCTTGAAGTTCAGACACTTGAATTTCAAATTGTTTAGCTAACTTTTCATTGTTAAGTTTAGCTGAGGTTTCAGCATCAAGTTGGGCGGAGAAATCTTCCATTTCGCGTTGAATTTGAGCTTTTTCTTTCTCAATTTTAGCCTTTGACTTTTGAAGTTGATCAAGTTGATCTCCGAGTTCGGCAACTGCATCATTGTGTTTCTTACGTAGAGCAGCTAATTGATTTTCATGGTTCATGTTAGCTTCTTCAAGATCACGACGAAGTTTAGCTAATTCAGCTTCACGTTTCTTGTTAACTTCAATTTGGGCAGCAGTGGCACCTCCTTGTTCATCTAATCTTTCAGATAATTCTTCTAATTCACGTTGAAGATCTGATTTAGCACGATCAGCTTTAGAACGAGATTGACGTTCATTTTCCAATTCTTCTTCAAGTTCATTAATACGTCCTTGAGTTTCTTTAATTTGGCGTTGAAGTTTAGCAACAAGAGATTGTTCATCTTCTAAACGAGAGGTGATTGAATGAAGTTCAGATTCCTTTTTCTTAAGATTGTTTTCAAGATCATGACGGACTTTGTTTGATTCATCAATGGTTTCTTGGGCAATCTTAAGTTCTCCTTCAATCTTTCTCTTTTGTTTATCAGTGTCAGCACGAGATCTTTTCTCACGTTCTAGATTATCTTCAAGATCATCAAGAGTTTGTTCAAGTTTAGCTTTAACTTTGTTGACGTGGTTGGTCTTATCTTCCTCAGATTGAAGATCCTCCATCAATTTACGGTTAATTTCTTCTTGATGTTTTTTTTCTTTGTTCAATTTAGCAATATTTTCATCTTGTTGTTGCATTTCATCTTGAAGAGAACGAATTTGGTGATCCTTAGATTGCTTCTCTGATTCAGCCTTTCTAAGACTCATTTCAAGATCTTGGATTTGTTTTTTAAGGTTTTCACATTCCCCTTCAATCTTCTTTTTTGCACGAGATATGTCAGCATTACGATCTTCTTGATCTCCAAGACGATCATTTAATTCATTAATTTGTTTATCAAGATCACTTTTTTGTGATTGAAGTTTAGTAAGTTTATCTTCAAGGTCAGAGATAGTTCCTTTTGAGTTTTCATTTGTTGTGAAAAGACTGTTCTTTTCTTCCAAGAGTTTAGTGCACTGTTCTTCAAGATCTTTTCTAAGTTTCTCTTCCTTATCCAAATTATCTTGGAGTTCTTTAAGTTTTCCTTCCATCTTCTCCATTTCTTCAGCTTCCTTTCCGGCCTTAAGAAGTGGCTTAACTTTTCCGTAAAGTTTGAACCATTCCCAAGTTCTAAGTGTACACCAACTGCGTACATTTCTTTGGACAATAAGGAGACCAGCACGTTGTTCCATACGTCTCTTACGATCAGTTAATCCTAAGTACCATCTGATACTAGCTTGGAATCCAGTAAGAATAATGGAAAGTTTCTCATCACGGATATCTTCAAGACTAGCTAATACACCAGCTTTGAAGAAAACTTTAGTTTGACCAATTCTGAATTGTTCATCAGTAAGACCTCCATCAGCAACGATCTTAGCAAGCATATTTTGTGAGCATACCTTTGGATCTTCAGCTGATTTAGCTTCAGCAGCAGCAAGAATAGCATAACGTTGTTTGAAGTCGTGGTGAAGGGTTCTGTTAGGGAAACCTTTACGGCAGATACGAATACCTTCCAATACACCATTACATGTAAGTTGGTTAAGGACAAGAGCAGCGTCAATAAGACCTGATTGTTTCTTTTCATTTGGAATGATACAACGGATGAAATGTGGGTGAGTCTTATTTAACATAGTCATAAGATTGTTAAGAGATTCACGGTACATCATAGAGACGGTCATGAAGGATCCAGATTTACCCTTCTTCTTTCCACCACCACCACCACCTTCCTTAGCTTTAGCAGCAGCTTCCTCTTGAGTAACGTAATCAGACCATACTTCCAATAGAAGAGCATTCTCTTTAGAGTTCTTCATAACACTGACAACTGTGTCATTAAGTGGATCTTTATTCTTTTCAAGCCAGTTAGTTACATTATAACGTACAGTACCAGCGTAGTGACGCATTGCAAAGTGAGCTTCAGCTTGTTTTCCCTTTGGTGGTTTTGGTTTCTCAAAGTTTGGATGTTTTCCAAGATGTTGTTCAATAAGCTTTTGAGCTAATGTCAAATCAGTAGCCTTTGGTACAATACATTCTTCATCGAGCATAGAAATGATACCAAGTGGTTTTTCAATAAGCTCAATACAAGCAGCAAGATCGAGACCGAAATCAATGAAAGTCCATTGAATTCCTTCACGAGCATATTCTTCTTGTTCCAAAACGAACATGTGGTGATTGAAGAATTGTTGTAGTTTTTCATTTACAAAATTAATCCACAACTGTTCGAAAGAGTTAAAATCGAAGATTTCGAAACCGGCGATATCAAGTACACCAATGAAATAATCACGACTGTAACCCTTTTGATCAAGTGTAAGATTACATTTCTTAACGAGCCAATGGAAGACACGAGCATAAAGACCTTTAGCCATGGCACCAATTGACCAATTAACTTGTTCAACATTTTGTCCTTTGGAAACCCATTCTGTTCCGACCTTAACACGTGGTTTGGTAAGAGCTTTAAGGAATTCTTCATGATTAATTCCGAACATAGAAGCAGCTTTTTCAGCTTCCTCAGTACCATCTGTTTCAGCTTGTTCTTCACGTGGACGTTGTTTAAATTTCATGTTACCCATGTGCATAAGAGCAGACATAAGTTGATAACATTCATGTTTTTCTTGAGCACTGAAGTTAAGGATATCAAAAGCTTCATCAGTAAGTTGGAATTCTTCAGTATCATTGACACCGTCAATTGTTAACTCAGCTTGAGCAACGAACCAGTAATCTTTCAATGGCAAATCAAGAAGAAGTTCTTTTTTAAGTTCTGGTTTGAAGTCAGAATAAATTTGGTAGAAGATATGGTAACATCTTTCTCCTGGAGCTTGTCTAATGACACGAGATTTCTCAAGTAGGTAATGCTCAATGTCACAAGATGCAACACGTCCTTGTTTATTGAAGTGGATACGAATGAATTTACCGAAACGAGATGAGTTATTGTTACGGACAGTCTTAGCATTACCGAATGCTTCGAGAACTGGATTAGTTTGGACAATTTGGTCCTCAAGTGTAACTTTTTTCTCATCAGAAACAGCTTCACCTTTTTTCTCATTCTCACTTTCTTGTTGAGAGGCACCAACAGCAGCGAAATAGGCAATAACTTTCTTAGTGTTTTCAGTTTTACCAGCACCAGATTCTCCAGTAATCAACATAGATTGGTTTTCATGATCTTGAAGCATGTTTCTGTAAGCCTCATCAGAGACGGCGAACAAGTGAGGTGGCATTTCGGTTCTTCTTTTACCCATGAACATACGAGCAACAGAGTCAGTATAAATTGGGAGTCTCTTGTATGGGTTAATTACGACACAGAAAAGACCGGAGTATGTGTAGATAAGCATAGCAGCATAACGTGAGCGTAAATTGTGTAAGACAGAGGCATCATTCAAGAAAGACAAGTTAGACATGTCTTCAGTTTTCTCGAATTTTGGTGGATTCATTTCTTGAACAAGTTCTTTTTTCAATGTTTGCTACAAAAGACATAATTGAAAAAAATAAAAAACTTATAGATAACTTACTTCATTACCACGGGCAGTTACAATAGTAACATTATCTCCCTTAGTGGCAGTTATTTCAGCAGCGACATATCCTTCTTCGGCATCTGGAACCCAGCAATTTTTCTTTGAATCATATGGGCGATTTTGATCCTAAAAAGGATTAATATAATTTGAATAAACAAAAAATATAAAAACATAATTTAAAAATAAAAAACAATAAAAAGATATATGATAAACAATGAAATAAAAGTGGTATTATAAACTTACTTCAAGCATCTGATCGCGAGTGCGACGAAGATATTGCCATCCTGGATCGTTTTCGTATTCCATAATTAAAAAGTTAGTAGTAGAGTGCTAATTTGTGAAAATATCTCAACAGTTAAAAATGATAAGAATGCTAAGACGCAATCTAGAAACACAACTAGTCGAGAGTGACTGTTAGGTCTGAAGAAACAAGGATTATTAGGTTGGTTATGAAGGAAAGGAAGGCAATAAAAGAAGTAAGGGTAACGTGTTTTACTCCACCTTAATAAAACCCTTTGTTGTTACAGAGATATCAGTATTTTCTTAGATTTAGATATATTCTCTCTTATCAATCAACACACTTTTATCTCTAATAATCAAAGCATTACTCCCACTTTTACACTTTACCTATTAAAAATAAGCTTAATTCTTAGGATTAGTTGTAAATTGTTTAGTTCTTTGCCTTCATCTAATTTAATGCCATAATCTTTTACATCTTCCCTCATTGAGTCAGTAGTCGTCAATGGAATGCCAATATAAATTTCTTATTGGTAGTTAGTAATAATGTTAAAAATGTTTTTATGATAATATCTTTTTCTTTTAGTCATCTATATTAAAGTTGATTCGCCTCTGCCTACACTAAAGTTTTAAAAGCAATTCAAAGAATCCATCACTAATAGACTGAGGTAGATATACTAAGATATCGAGGTATAAGTAAAAAGAATATATCTTGTTCTTCTTTTATCGTTATTTTAAAGTTGATATGCCACAATATGCTAATACTTTTTTTTAAATTAAATACATTATTCCTATATGTGAAAAGATCAACAAACATCTTTTCATTTGTGTATATATCTATCTCTCTTCCATTTAATTATTTAGTACTTCTTTAATGAAATAACAGGGAAACAATTATAAGACATTTTATAAACTTTTTCATCAAATTGTTAAAATAATAAATCTTTACTTCCTTAATTAATTGTAAAAAAGAATTTATAAATTCATTAAGTGACAAAATATTAATATTATACATTAATATAACGTCCTTTAATATAAACATTAAATTATTCGCTTAATTTTGTACTATATATTTTGTTATGAAAAAAATATGATAATAATTTATGATATAAAAATTTATATCACAATGTTAATTTAAGAGCAAAAGATAAGTTACTTTAGATATCATGTTTTAAAACTTTTTAGGTTTTTAAAAAATTACATAAATGATAGTTATGTTTATTGTTAGAGACAAAAAAATAAAAACAAAATAAAAATTCAAAACACAGCAACTGTCTTGAAAAATTTAACCTTTATGTTTATTTGACTTATCAAATAAAGAAAGCATCTTTTTTATTTTAAAATAATTTGATAAACATTAATAGGATATATTAAAAAAATTGTGACATTTATCTTAAGGATAATTTTTTTTCATTTTTAAAAAAAATATTATTTCGTTTGATGATGATATATTAATATCATTATGTTTATATCAAGTTTACCTATTACAACACTTGAAAATTTTATAATCATTTTTTAAGATTCTGTAGGCGGTTATATATATATATATATCAATTATTTGTTATCAAAGATATTTTTATTATTTCTTTGTTTGTTGAAATCTTTTATGAGCGATTAATCAAGATGATTGAAAAAAAATATTAGGTTATCAATTAAAGTTTAACAAAAGTTTTTTTTTATTTGCATTCTATAAATTTTCACAATAAAAGGATGTAAGATTAAAAAATTAATTATTAAACTTTATTTAACTTGATCTTATTAGTAGAAAAGAAATTATATTTATGTTATTAACAAGAAGAAAGTGATAAAAATGATTCTTTATATTATTTTACTTTCCATTCTTTTTTTATATTCAATCATCATCAATTATATGCCTTAATCAAACATTAATTTTTCTTTAATTCAAAAGACAAATTAAATATTTAGAGCAAACAAACACTTTGATTATTTCTTCATTAAAAAATAATTGATATTATTATATAGTTTTATATACACATATTTTTATTTCTATTTTCCATTATTTTTTCATCTCAAATGTGTGTCTCTTTTTACCTCCTCCAGTAAATGATCATTTATATCAATAACAAATTGACATTCAAAATATTCAAATGATATATGATTATTATTTCAATACATTTGATACAACAAACTCTTTCTTTTGTGAAAATAAAAGACTAGACCCTAATAGCAATTGACTTACTATTGACGTGGCAAAAATTTTTATCAGTTTTGCATTTTTACATCCTTTAACTCATTGGTAGAGAGAAACTTTTGATTTTTGTTGTAAATAAATTGCTTTAATATGATGTTTGTAACTAGGAATATCAAAACTTTGTCTTAGAGATAGTTGGATGGAAAAATTTTATCAAAAAAATTATGTTGTTATCGTAAACATTATAAATTACTCAAATATCAAATAATTTTAAATTTAAAACAAAAATATAATGTATAAAATTTTTAAGTTATAACAGAGGTAATATAAATAAATAAGATGTATATTATATTTTTAATTATAGTGGAAAATTTTAAATTTACTAAATATAACTTTTTATTATATTTAAATGATAATTATATGTTAATAATAAAAATCTATATCGTAAATAATTTCTAAAAACATAGTTTTATTTGCAAATAAATATTAGTTAGTTTAATTATGATATATTTAAGGTGTATGATATACTCTATTTAAAAAAATAATAGCAATTAATTAATTTGATATTGGAGACCTGGAAAAATCAAATAATTTTTAAATTTAATTTTAGAATAAATAGTATGAAATTAAGAAGAATAAGAAAGTAAAACTAAAAACATTTTTGAAAGAATCATTTGATTTTTTTGTAGCTGATTCAGTTGTTTCTTTTTCATGTGATATGGAGGGTGTTGAAGGTGGAAGTGTTGTTGGTGATGAGGATGGTTGTTCAAAAAGACCAATTAAAAGACCATCGCTGCCATTTCCAAAACCAGCATCACTTGGGTTTCCTTTAACACATGAATATGTTCCAGCTACTTCTAATGTAAAAAGACCTTCTCCACATATACATCTTGTACCATTACAAATAGAATCAAGTAGACATTCCTCTCCTTTACTGCAGTCTTGACCTGGATAAGCGATTTTCTCCTCATTACCAATTTCATTTCTTGTTACCCCAGTCTGTATAGCTCCTAATTTTGGTAACTGTGATTCCTTGAATTTTTCACCCTTACCATCCCATCCAATGTATAATCCCTTCTCTTCATTGTATTTTTTCAACCATTCATAAAGTGGTGAGAAATATTCAATAATCGGTGTAGTATCAAATTGTCTATCTCCAGTAATCATTTCCAATGCCGTTAAGTAGTCTATTGTAGCTCCTTCTTTCATAATAATTTCAATTTTATTCATAATATTTTTATCTAAAACACAACCATTAAATAACATATTAGATGGTGTGTCTGGGCATAATGCTCTTAAAATTTGAAATTGAATGACGTATGATATAATATATCTAACGGCTGGAGAGTGTTTTTGTGTGACATATGTATTCACAAGAACATCATTATCCTTCTTTTCATCTTTTAATGGTGACTTTATTCCTTGAAGATTACTACGAAGTCTCCACCACTCTTCATTCCATTCCTCCGGTGATAGTGTTCCTTCAAATAACTCCTGTCTGAATAAATCAGCAACAAGATACACTGGAAGTTTAACAAAATCTTCAATTGCCTCCTTAAATAAACTATTAATTTTAGAATTTTCTGAGATTGAATAATTTTCAGGTAAAAAATTAAGTGATTTCAAATAATCAATATTTCCAGAAGCAATACTAATAGCATTTGATAAAGCTGTTTTAAATGATGGATTTGGTGCATCATGAAGTAAAAGTGGTTGGTCTTTTGATTCAAACTGATAATACATGTCAAAAAGAAGTTTGTGTGCTTGTTTAAATCCTTTAATTCCCAATATTTCACACGTTTTTATTCTATAATCATTATCATCATTCATATCAATTGCAGTTGATGGATTGCAGATCATACTTCTAGACCATACTCTAGTAAAGATAGATTTTGACCATATAGATGATGGAGCTTTCTCGAAACCTAAGTATTTAAAATAGCGATATGCTTTTGTAAACATTCCTTTAACTGTCATATTTTGCCCATGTAATGCTTTCATTATCTCACTTTCAATATCCTCTAACTCATCAAATGGCTTAGTGGTATCGTAAAATGCCGACCAGTCATCACCATTATATGATTTAAGCAAATGCCCAGGAATTGGGCCATCGCTAGTAATGTCAGTTGCATTAGGATATAACACTGGTAGGTAATGTCTAATATATGTATGAAGTTCTTTATATAATGGCATCAATTTATTCTGAACATTTTGTACCTCATTCATTATATTTATCTCTGGTGGAGTGTCTCTAGTTGATAAATCAAATGGTGAGTTCCACATAGCAGCTGTATTTATAAAACCAGCAGCTTTAGCACTTTCATTTAAAATTCCAACAAGTTTAATATAATTTTTTTTTGTACTATTTGCAGTTTTATCACGGAATGATTCCCATATTTTTAATAATCTATCTACATTATCTTCTTGTTGAATGACTGATGATATATCAGTAACCTTATAAATACATGACTGAACATCTTTACCATCACAAATGTCTGTAGTTAAGAATATTTTGTTTATCTCCGCCAAAATTGTGTCATGTTCTGTTGATTTATTTTCACCTAGTACTTTAACTCCATCAACACTTATTAGTCGTAGTTGTTTTGCCAATATTTGATCTTTAATATTTTTAACATTAAATTGCTTCGCTTGTTTTGATGTAGATGATAAAAAATGACCTAAAACTTCTTCTGCTTCACTTAATGATTGTTTTGTGGTTGGTGTTACACCAGCAAAATAATTCCAACCAGCTAATGAAACTTCTTTTAACACTTTTTTAGCTTCTTTGTTGTAACCTTCAATCCATTTTTCAGCTTCCTCCTCATTGTCAACACTAAATTCATCTTTTATGTTATCAAATCTCCAATACTCAGAGGAGTTAACTAATTTTATAGCGTTTTTATTTACAAATGTTGCTTTTTCTTTTTTATCACCTCCAATAGTTCCAGTATTTAAAAATTTCTGAACTAATTCATCAATAGCTTTATCATCAACTTCAGCTGGTTTCATCTAAAAGATTTTTGAAAAATAATAGTAGGAAATAAACATGTAAACATACAGATTCAACAGCATCAAAGTAATCCTCTTTATCTAAATTATCAAAATTAATCCTAATGGTGTCTTGTTTAGATTTTGTTATGATTTCAGTACTAGATTCAGATGACAGTTCAACTTCCTTTTCTTCAAATATATCTCTTGTAGTTGCAAATTTATCTTTTTTTCCTAATGATGTTTCGGATGTAGTTCTATCATCAGGTGTAGCTTGTGTTGTATTTGAATCCTCTTCAAATATATTTATTTTTTCAATATTCTTTAAATCTGTTGTATCGACATCGGTAGTTATTGCGACAGGAACATCCGTAACATCTTTAAATTCTAAAGAAGAAGTTGTCACTCCAAAAGAAGTATTTAGGAGGACCAACAAAGTAAGAAGTAATAGAAAATAATATTTAATTATCTGCCTCATTAAAACCTCTAAAAATAAGAAAAAAATTATAAATTTGATTTTTGAAATAATAAGAAATAAAAACAATACATAGTTGATTAAAGAACTATTTTCGGAGTATAATAATAATTGACCACCACTTAAATTTATGAATAAATTTTTTTTATTATACCTATTATAAGATAAAAAGTAAAACAAAAGATGGGAGATGAAATAAATTTTGTTTCAATATCACTATAATAAAAGAAGATGATGGTTGTTTTAAAAATTCTAATACAATAATGGGAAGGACAAAATATAGGTTAATAATATAAAGGGTTAATTAAAATCAGACTAAAGGCTATTAAACATTCAATTTTTTTTATCTTTAACATACAATGAATATTAAATTTCTGAAACAATTTATGAAATCTCATAAATTTGTTTACCATCTTATCGTGATTAATATTTAAACTCTCAGGAGAAGCTTTTTAATTTTTAAAATATTAATAAAAAAACAGTCATTTGTGTTATATTAAAAAAATAAGCATTTTAATTATAAAAATTAATCTTCTATCACACAACAATACAAAATTTTATTCTAAAATGATCTATAAAAATTTTAATCTTATAAATATAAATGTTTCTACATACTTAAACAAATTTTATCATAATAGACAAAAGATTATCGGCATTGAATTAAATTTGCGCATCAAATATATATATATATATATATATTATTATCATTATTATCCAGATGAGTTTATGGGTAAGCGCAAAAATTTTAATATGACAAATAGTAACCTGTCATAATATTATACAATATATTTTGAATGTTTTTAAGAATTATTAATTGGGATCTATGATATTAAGACAAGGAATGTCATGTCATCAGATATGAATATAAAGATAAGATACAAAAATTTGTTTAAAATTGTTATTATATAGACAACAAATGTTGATACAAAAATGTAGAGTTATTTATAAATTATATACAGTTACAGGATATGATATAGACAATTTTTACCTTTTATATATATCTTCTGGGCATTTTTTTTAATATAATATATACTTTAAATTATTTATTACAAATAGACAATATATAATTTAATTAATAAAAATTTAATGTAAAAAAGGTTAGTCATAAAGTGGTTTATTATTAAGAACAATTTGATCAAAGATAATTCAATTAAAATAGATGGATAAATTTTTAGAAATAATGTTTCAATGTAAATGTATTGTTATCCATATAGATTTAAGGTTTATATGAAAAATTGATTATTGATATTAAAGTATTAAACTGTAAAAACTGGATTTATTTATTTACGACAATAAAAATGATTGAAAGTTATATACAATAACTTGAAGGGTCTAAATAAATACCTATGAATCATACTATAAGTTATTATCAATTCAATAAAAAACTACAAAAAAGAAAGGATGAAAATTACTATAAATAAAAATAAATATTTTTTTAGTTGGATACAATTCACCATAATCATTAAAGTTGCAGAAATAAATAAAAATTTTTTGAGTCAGTTTAAAAGAAAATAAAAATTTTTTAAATCTGTTTTGTTATATCAATCAACAAATTCAAAATAATATTGTTTTAAAAATAGGTTAAAGAAAGTATATTATAAACAATAACTCTAGATATGAAAGAAAATATTTTTTCATAAAAACAATTATTCTTTTTATGTTATAATCATTTTTATATAAATTACTAAAAGCAAATGATTTTAATAATAATTGTATACTTTATTAATAAATTTTAAAATCACATATATTTTCATTTCTTTTGTATCAAATTTTTAAATAATATTTATATTGTCATAAATAATCTATTCTTAAAACATCTTATCGACATACGCATAATTTAGGATAAATTTTTCTTTACATATATTTACCTTACAAAAATGACCAAAATTTATGACTTATCATTAATATTAAATATATTCAAAAAAAAAATATTTTTTTTGCATATAATCTTTAAGAAGATTTATTTCTTTTGTGCTCATTTAATTTAAAAAAATAACTATTAGATTGACACAAATGGTTGTCTATATTTAAGATGATTTAGATTAATAATTTAGAATAACCTTGATGAATTTGTCAATTTAGAATACATAACCATGCAGGCCTTATACAATTAATGTGTTGACATTTGGAATCCAGAAATTATCACACCCGTTAAACAAGAAAAAATCTGTTAAGATTATAAATAATTATATTAACATTTGATAAGAAAACATAGCCAAAAAAATGAATTAGATAATCATTTTTTTTAATTAATATAATTTACGTTATAAAATATTGTATATAGTTATTTTATTAATTATGAGAAGCTTTATAAAATTCAACAGTTGTAATTACAATTGACTTAATTTGATTGCACACATAAAATTAAAACTCCACTTTATAAGAAGATATTCGAAAGTTAATAAGCCCATTGAAAAGTTTAATTTAATTTAACAATATTTTATAAAAAAAACCAAACTTTGTGTATTTACCAATTAAAATACAATACTTTTATCAATTGGAATTGTTTAATAAAATAATACTTATTGTAAAACGAAAAAACTGACGTCAATCTTTTAATATAATTGTAGAACGTATTTAATTCGACTACTTGTATTTATTTTTCTATATTCATCTTTAATATAATGTTGAGTTATTTAATGTTAATTTATCAAAATATACAAAATATAAAAAAATTTTTCTTCGTTTTATTGTTATTAATAAAGCTCCGCTAAAATTGTTTTTTTTAAATTTTATTATTTTTCTGATAACACAATTGTAACCGGAAATAAATATCATAATTATTCTATCAAAGTTAATCTTCAACTTATCAAAAGTAATTATTTTAGCAGTTGTAACGCTCTTGAACAACTTCTAAAAAAGAGGGATTACTAAAGTAAAATGATAGATGGCAATTAAGAATATCTAACTATTCTTGTTATCATCTTCTAAGCGTGTATTTGAATAATTGACAGACTAATTCAATTACCTACACATTATTATCTTTTATAAGTTACTTTCTCTGCTTCCTTCTAACCTCTAAGGGGTGAGAAAATTAATTCTTTTTTATAAAATAAATATTATCATCCATGAATTCATAAGTATAACTAAAAGTTCAACAATAACATTAACATTTTATGTAAATTTATTAAAGTACTGTGATATTATTTATGTTAAGGCATAGATTAATTTTATCATTTACTTAACAAAACTTTTATATATTATTAGTTTTTATCAATGATTATAAATATTAGTATTATTTAATTGTTTAAAATACAATTTCTCTATGTATACTTTAAGTTCACACTACAATGTAGTGTAAAATTCTTGAAATGTAACTAGAATCCAACCTTATCGTACATTTAAACTGTGTTCACAAGGAATTTGCAAACTGTTTCCTCACAACCATAAGAAGAAAACACTATCTTTCCATTGGAATATAAATTAAAAGTTTCATTAAAATAATATTTTTCAAGTTTTTTTTAAAGTTTATAAAAAAAAAAATTTTCAAAATCATAATGTTTAGTTTAGTACCATCTACAATATTAAAAATATTTAATTGTTCAAAATTTACTAAGTTAAATTATAATCAAATTAATAAAAAAAAGTAAAAAAAGATATATGTATAAATATTTGAAGATTTTTGATAAATTTTTTATACTAAATTTATAGTATAAATTTTACAAATTATTTATTTTCTTTTTATAAACAAATAAATGTGATAAAAGAAAATAAATATCTATGAATGTTATTGTAAACTAATAACAATAAATTTTTTTTGCATATAAATTAATTATTGGCACGATAAACCTCGCGATAAGTGAAAACCCTTTCTTAAAGAAATGCTATCTCTTTTTTTCTTTACTTTATATATGTTTTATATTAAGAATTTCACAATTTTTCATTTTTGGATATATTTATATCTACTATCTTTTCTATAGAATCACATTCTGTAATCATATTGATTGGTGGTGTATAAACACTTCCCGGTATCTCTAATCTTCCATCCTCAAACATTTTTTGTTCCAAGTCAATTATTTGTTTTTCCAAAGCAACAACGGTTAATTGTTTACGTTCAAATTCATTATCATTTTCAATATCAATATTCGGATCAATTTTATTAATATCAGTTTCAGTACCACAATTCACAACTTCATTTTCTCCTACCTCATTCTTCTTATTACTCTCTTCTAAATGCTTCATAAGAACAGCTACGACAACATTTACAAGAACAAATTGTGATATAAGAACAAAAACAACAAAAAAACATGGAGCTAATATTGGATCAACACAACAATTTGTATCACAGTGATCAGAAGGGTCACAATCATCTCTTAAAGCATCTTTCATAATACCATTCCAATTATCTCCAGTTGCAATTCTAAAAAGTGTTAAAAATGCCATACCAAAATTCTTAAAATGTGCATGTTCTCCAAGTCCATCACAAGGATGGTCATCTGAACACTCCAATTTGCCAAATAACTCAACACCTAAAGCAGCAAAAATAAAAAATAATAAAAAAAATAGGGAACCAAGATTTCCAACTTGTGGTAATGCTTCACCAACAGTATCCAATAATGATCTAATTCCTTTTGCCATTTTAAGAAGTTTCAGGACACGGGCTATACGAAGAACTCTCATAACACGAATAATCGTTGGATTAATTGGTAACTCAAGAGCCTCAAATTCTTCAAATATTATACCAGCTATCGATAAAATAACTATAAAAATATCCAACCGATTCCATTTTTCTACAAAGAAAGTTTTTATACCTAACGCATATAATTTCATAGCTGCTTCTAATGTGAATACGGCTGTAAAAAAGTAATTTAAAGCTTTTAATACATATCTTAAACCAGGTGGCATTAAATAAAATTCCATAGCCATTGATATAACATTAATACCAATAACAGCAGCAATAGCAAGATCAAAATATTTTGATGTAACGATATTATGTGTATACATTCTAGCTGGACCATAATTATACCAATATGGATAACTTTTTTCTTTTTGCCTTTTCCTTAATGCGCAGTGATCCTCAAATTGTTGTCTTTTTAATTTACGTGCCAAACGTTTTTGACGAGCTTTCTCTCTCATCTCAGCTTCTAATGCCTCCTTACATTTATGAAAATTTTCAACAACAACACCAACAAACATATTAAGTACAAAAAATCCAACAAGAAGCAAAAATGAAATAAAATATATCATTCTCCATTCATTGTGATTCTCAATTGGTTGCATATCAACACCAACAGCATCAATACCTTGATACATAATTGATACCCATCCATCTTTACTTGATAAGACAAATAATGACATTAATGCTTGTCCAAGGTTGTCAAAATTATACCTATGATTTACCCATTTATTTCCTGTAACTGAAAGACAATCTTCTTTTGTAATAACATTACTAACATCATGACCTATACAATGATACATCATTCCTTTAAATAATTGAACTCCAAGAATTCCAAAAATAATAAAAAATGTACAACAAATTAGTACAATATTCCCAATAGGTTTTAAACTACTTATCAATGTCATAACAACAAGCTTAACACCTGGAGCACGATTAATTACACGTAATGGTCTTAATGCACGTAATAATCGTAAAACTCTTATAACACCAAATATTTTTGGTGAATCTATATGAACAAGCATTTCAAAAATAATATTAACAAGTGATATTATAACAAGTATACCATCTAGTATATTCCAACCATCCTTAAAATATGCTCCCTTCCCAAAAAGACATCCATTGGCTACTACTTTTAATGTCATTTCAAGTGTAAAAATTATTGTAAAAATATACCCAGTTATTGTTAAAAATTTTCTCTCCAAGCTATCAGGTGGTATTGAGGGTCTTTCCATTGCTAATGTGACACAATTAATGCCAATAAATATTAATACTGTGTAATCAAACCATTTTTTTTGTGTTAACCTTAAACAATTTATGCGTAATTTATTTTTTGTTGAGAATAAAAATAATGAATGATCTTTCCTCTTATATAAACATGTTTTTGTGTAAATCTTACGACAAAATGTATTTTTTCTTTCCTCAGCTTTTCTTTCCTCTTCAACAAGTACTTGTTGTAATTCTTGACTTGCTTGTATTAATTTATCTCGAGCGTATGCTTCAATTAATGCTCTCCTACTATGAATAGGACATTGTGGATTAAATAATGTATGAATACCACACCAGCTACCTGTTCTTGCACGTTCCATTTCTTTATCAACGTTTTTTTCACTATTTTTTTTATCATTATTATCATTAATGGAAGGGAGGAAAGTAATTCTTTCACTAAAATACACTTCTTTTGCTGAATCATACATTTTGTCCGTCTTTGACAACTTTTTACAATATTCACTATTATCATCTTTAGAATTTTCAGTTAATAAATTTTCTTGACTTTTAGATGAATTTTTTTTCTTAATACTCATATTATTATCATTAATAAAGATTTTCTCATCATTAAATTTTTTTCTATCGCTAGTTAATTCATCATAATTATTACTACTACAATAATCTTCTATTTCATTACTCGTAAATTCTTTACTTGATTCAAAAGATGATGAAAAAGCCCTAGGTCTACTATTAGGAACTACTAAAGTATTTTTACTTGTTAAATTTGATGATTCTTTGTTTAGTATGTCTTTGCTACATGTACAAATAGCCTCTTTAGTGTTTGATTTAGTCATAAAATTAAGTGATGTTGTTTTGGCTATTAATAATTCTAATTCCTTGTTCCTTTCTTTTTCTTCCTCCTCTGCACGTTTTCTAGCCTCCTCCTCTAATTGACGTTTCTCTTCTTCTTTTGATTCTTGAAATCCCTCTACTAAAATGGCAACCAGAAGATTAAATAATACATAATTCCCAAAAGTCATTAATGCTACAAAATATAATGCTGCCCAAGGAGTTGTTTGAGCCATCCCATTAAATAATACCATATTCCAATCTTCTTGAGTTAATATCTATAATAAATATTATTTTAAATAATAAAAAGAAAATATTATTTAATAAAAAAATAAATAATACCTGAAATACAGTAACAATTGCATGCAAAAAAGAATCAAAATCCATACGACTACAATCACAAGATTTACGATTATAAATAACTTCTTCTGGAGTACATTTGTCACCTGTATCTATATTATTACAAAATTGACATCCAAACAAAATCATTCCAAGAATACTATAACAATAAATTTACTTACAAAAATATATACAAAAATTATTTCAAAATAAAAGATAAAAAAAGGTAACAGGTTCAAAATACAATTGTACAAAAAAATCATACCTGAAATACGGTTATTAATGCCCATAAAAGTGAATCGAAATTTTTTCTTTCACATTTCTTTGAATCTGCCCCTGTTACTCCTTCATCAATCTTACAAAATTTACACCCAAATAAATTCATTCCCAAAATACTAAAATGCTTATTAAAGGATAAGTGTTAGTTAAGGAGAATAAAATTTTAATAAAAACAACTAAAAAAATCATTTTTACCTGAAGATGAATATAAATAATGCTAATAAACCAAAGAATACAGTAACATTATCCATTGTTCTTAGCATAACAACTAATTGATATCGAAGAGCTGGCATAAACCGAACTAATTTAAGAATTCGTAATAATCTAAACGTCCTTAAAACAGATAAACCACCTTTTCCTTCTTGAAAAATCTCTAAAACACTTAAAGCAACTATTCCACCATCAAATAAATTGAAACCATCAGCTAGATAACCAAATAAACCATCAGCAATTACTTTTAATAACATTTCAAACGCAAATAAACCAGTAAAAAAATAATTACTATATTCAAGGATTGTCGTTAACCATTCTGGTTGTTGGTGATACTCTACACCCATTAATAATGTATTTAATAATATTGCTACAAGAATTCCTCTTGTGAAATGATCACATATAACAAATTCCTTTATTTTATTTCTTATTTCGGTAAATTTATTACAACTTCTATTGTCACACTTTTTTTTAATTTTATTTTTATCATTCTTCTTATTTCCTTTTGATTTATCTTCTAATGATGATTCACTTTTCTGTGATTTTGTATCATTTTTCTCTTTTATTATTTCTATTTGTAAGGCACTTATACCATTATTGTTATCTCGCTTTTCCAATAAGTCATCAACCTCTTTATTACCATCTTTTCTCTCCTCCATTTTTTGGAGTCTCAGATGTTTTGCGCCCAAAAAACCTCAATATTCTTGCTATATAAACTGGTCCCTTTTTGCGAAAATGACGTTTCACTCTCCTAGCTGTTTGAGATATAAAACGTACCAATGCAGCATACACTGTATCACCATCATTCTCATCACCTCTTTGTGATAATTTTTCACCTTCACTTCCATCTATAAAAAAAATTTTTTAATTTCCCTTATTTTTTTCTAGAAAAAATAAGTAGTACTTACACATAGAATTACTATATGATGATAATCTTTTCCTCTCTTGAAGCATTCTTTCTGTTTCTCTTCTTTTGGTTTCAGCAAATTGTGTTGCAATGACAACTAAACATAAATTAATCATAAAAAATGCTCCAACAACTATTAGTAAGACAAAATATATCCAATTCCAAAATGAATGAGCATCCTGAACATAGTACATAATGTCTGTCCATCCCTCTAAACTGATAACTAAAAATATTGCGACCCAAGCAAATCCTATATTGTCAAATGACACCGAATTTTGAAATGGATTCATTGGTGCAACAGTACACTCATTATAATATATATTCCAATTAATACAACTTGAATTGTCAATTTTATCAAATTCATCGACTGTTAAATTACATTTTATTCCATTAAAAATAAATGGTGGTAGATCTTGACAAGTATGTATACCAGAAGCATCACTTTGACTACAAATATAATCAAGTGATGTATCCTCTGGTATATAATATCTACTTAAATGAATATCCTTCAAAACACCATTTAAATTATCAATTGATATATTTGTTTTTGGTAAATTTAAAGTACATCGATTTCTTAATAACCCAGCCCATAATTGTACTCCAACAATACCAAATATAAAAAAAACAAAAAAACATAATAAAAGGACATTTCCAAGCATTGGTAATGTATCGAGAAGTAAATTAACTAATATTCTCATTGATGGTATTCTATTAACAGCTCTTAATGGTCTTAAAACTCTTATCGTCCTAATAGCTGTCAAATTAATATTTCCTAAATACTCTTGTAATAGATATTCTGCTATTCCAGCTATTACAATAAAAAAATCTAATCTATTCCAGGTATCTGAAAGGTACGCAGCTTGACCCGTAAAACCCAATGCAATAACTTTTATAATCATCTCTAAGGCGAAATATATAAAAATCATATGGTCAATCATCGACAATAATTGACATCGATAAGAATTACATCCTGGACCATCTTCACATGGCCTATACATTCCTAATGTTATACAGTTAATTAATATTACTATCATTGTTAATCTATCAAACCATGGGTTTGTAACCATTTTTAAACACCATTTTCTGGGTGCTTTTGTTTGACTAAAACAGTGTAATGCCGGTTCCACAAAACTAAAAAATATATAAAAATAAGAGAAATAAAATTTTTTTCTATCATTTCAACTAACAACAAAAATATTGGTAGATATTTATTATATAGTTAGATTAAAAAAATATTTATAAACTTACCCTGGATATGGTAAATTACATTCTTCATCAAAAACAAACTCTCCCTCGTCATTCCATTCAACTTGAAGTTGTCGATGGAGGTCATTTGAAGATTGTTCCATACCATCCCATTCATTTACTGAAGGAGCATCGTATGTTAGTGAATTACTCTTATCATATCCTCCAGACAATGCATCATTAACAACTAATTCTTCAGATTTCGTATGGGATGGTATAATACCGCTTTTTGCTTGAAAATTCTTAACATTAAATGGCATTTGTGTAGTTGATGTTGAGGAGCGATGTAAGGTGTTATCAACTGAATGTATTGTCTATAAAAAAAAAGAATAAAATTATAATAATAATAAATAGAAAAGAGTTTATATAATATTAAACAAAATTTAATAATTTTCTTTTCTAAAGTATATGGTACTTAAAAATATATTAAACTCTAATCAATGTTACTTTTTTTTCTAAACAAATATTAGATATTTAAAAAAAATATGAAAATAATAAAGTATATGATAAACCTTGAATATAAAAGTTCTAAACATATTATTAGATTTAAATTTTTATGCAAAAAAAGTATATATGTTTAAAGAAAAACATATGTATAAAGTTATTACACACTATTATTAATTAAAAATTAATTGGAATAAGGAATAATAATTATGTGAAGAAATGTAATAAGAAATTTTTATATGAAATAAATTTTAGAGTTGAAGAAAATTAAAAAATTATTTCAATTGAATGAGACATTCAATTAAAGTATCAATTAGATATATATAAATATAATTATTAATAAATTTTTATATGTGTATAAATAAGTTTTCAAAAATGATCATGAATGTGGTCTACCACACTAACTGGAGATTGCAAATTGGAGTTGGTAAGGAGTGGTGGTGGTATACAAAAAATGGAAAAAAATTATTACATAATGAAGATTAGGGTGTGTAAGTTAATGATGGCTTTTTATCTCCTTTTAACATATATTCAAGATTTATTTTATATACAAGGTCTTTAAAAAGAATAGAATCATTAAATAATGAATGTAGTTTTAAGATAATTAAGCTATTTCACTTTTCTATACATTTTTCTATATATTTATACATATCAAACAGTTATAATTTTTAAATATATTTTAACTGATATCTATATACGCGTATTACTTAAAGGGAAAAGGGTAGATAAACAAAAATGTATTTAAAATAGTTTACAATAAAATTTTTCCCTATTTTCTTTATATAAATTTATCATCATTTTTGGATATATATGAAAAATAAATATATATAAAAGTTTAAACTATTTTGTGATATGATAAACGTATATAGGTTATTAAAAAAATTTTTCACTTTTAGGTTTTTGTGAAATATATAAAAATTGTAGAAAATATTTAAGAGTTTTACTGAAGTACAACTTATATGAAAAAAGAGATTCTAAGTAGGGAGCATATTGGAATGAATAACTTTATAAAAACCTGAGGCTATAACTATTTTAAAGAATGCTAAATGAAATTTTATGGTTTATGGGTAACACTTTATAAATAATATTATCATTCAAAATAATATTAATAAACGTTGACTATAAATAAGTTTTTTTGTTACTGTATCATAGATACTTTTTTATAATAGAGAATAACTTTAAATAACATTTCTCTTTTTTTATAAAAGATATTAAAAAAATTTACCATTGAATCATCATTAAGAGAATCAGGAAGCCTCTTTCTTCCATATGAACTTTTAATGATAGAATTATTTGTTGCAGCAGATTGCCTACGATGTGGTACTGACCTAAAAATTGTTAAAAAAAATATATATTAAATTTAAAAATAAAATTATAATACACAGCACTTTCGGAAGAGAAGAATGAGAACAATGTATATATAAATATATTTTTAAGCGTCTCCTCCTGATAATGCCATAAAGTTTATTTTAAAATGAATGTTATAATTAAATTAAGTGTGAAATTTAATTATTATATCTCCAAGCATTATAATATATTTTTTGATGTTAAATATTTATAAAAAATAGATATATGTTATTTTACTTACCCTTTTTGAGCTGTTCCTGAAAATTTTGATAATGATTGAAAGGAACGCAACTCTTTAGAGACTGGTTGTTGTAGCATTACTTCTATGGATCATATGTTTATATATTACGTACATTCATTAGAGGGAAGAGAAAAGTATAATAATATTATTATTAACAATAGAAGATTATATTTATATAACTTCTTCAATAATTGGATATATATATATTGTATATAGATTAGATAAAAATATTCAAATTTTTATAAAAGAATTCTAAAAAAAAACTAATATCAATAATAATTTAAAAGTTAATAAGGGTAATAAATATCTCATATCAATTAAGGGTAAAATATATATATAATATAATATGTTCTTCTTTTATACTTGGAAAACTGAAATGATCTTTTACTTGCGTTAGATAAATATATTTCAATTTATCCTATCATAGATAGACGTTGTTAGATTCTTCCTATATTACTAAATAAATTAATTTTTTTTGTCACAAAATGTCAACAAATACATTTATGTTACATATTTCTTTTACTAACAAAAGAAATTTGAATTATTTTTATTACCCATTCACCTTTAAACATATTTTTGTATAATAATCAAGAAAAAAGTCTATTAAAGTAAGTTTTTTTAAAGCATCTTAATCATATTTTCATATAGTTTATGATAACAAAAAATATTTCACCTAAATTAATATCATTTAAAAAATATTAAAAGTTAAATATAAATTGAAATGAAAACAAATAACTTGTATAAATTTTTATCATTTGAAATGTAAGACACTTTGAAAAGGGTGAGATGACATAGGCTCAAAAATAAAACAAGAAGTTTCTCATTAAGTATTAACTATATTCTCTGAAACTTTTAGCTTTTGAATTTTAAAAAATTTTTTATATATGTATATTAATTCAATAATATATCTATATTAATTCACCATTTAACACTATTGACGCAGGTGAAGATAGATTTAATTAAAATATATGATAATAAGAACCATAGTAACACTTCTATATTAAGAAAGATGATAAAAGTAATACAAATATTGGAAGATAACACTTTTTACCAAAAAGAAATAAAGATATATTTTTACATAAGATAAGATAAAATTGTTTGTTAAATAATCATAATCTTGTTATATGTTATTAGAATTTTATGTTAAGTAAATTTTTTAATATATTTAGTTGTTATATATAAAAGATATTTATAAATCATCAAAAAAAATGTATATATCACAAGAAAGAGAGTATTTTAAAAAAAGATAAATGTTATTTGTGATAGGAGGGAAAAAAATCTACACACAAACAAATAAATATGATTGTTTTTTTTTAAACTTAAAAGTAAAAATATATTGCATGATTAGGACATCTATAAACAGATTCTAGTGATTCCATTGGGAGAGTTTGTACAATACAAAAGACTACTACTATATATAATTTCTATATCTTAAATTTACATGAATAATGATAAAACAAATGTCTGCATATATTTTTAAAACAAAAGAAGGAATGTCCTTTGGATTAGGACAACTTTCTGAAAATGAATAATATTGTGAATGTAGGGCAAGTCAAAAAGTTGAGACTAATCTATTGCTTTACAGTTTTTAATTGATTTATATTTTTTTTGTTTGAATTTAAATATATATTGTTGTGAAGATAAGAGAAAAATCTATAATCACTTTTTTTTGTTTAAAGGAGAAAGTATTTTATTGTTGTTAGAATAATTTTATTTTTATCAAAATCCTTCTGCCTTCTAAAAGTTATCTCTTATCTTTCCTTCTTTTTTTGCAACATATGGCAAATAGTAAATTAATGTTTGTTGAATTTGAAAAAATTTGGTCTTACTATGCTGTGGAAATTATTTTATTAAATACTACTACAAAATATTATTAGAAATGTAATGTAAAATTAAAAAATTGTAGTACTTATCAAACAAAAAGCTCATGATAAAAAATTCATATACTTTATTAATTAGAAATTTTTAATTTATATAAAGACATAATAAAAATTAAAGGTAACATTAACGTGACATGATACAAAATGGCATAATATAAGGAATATTGGTAACATTAACTATGGTATACTATAAATAATGCTTAAAAAAGTAAAACGGTCGGTTAATATTCGTAAAAACAGGCTCTACGATGACAGAATAATGATTTTTATGTAATCATTCTTATTAATCTGACAACTCCTGTCAAATATATAAATTTTTATAGACCTTTGAAGAAAATTTTTTTATTTTTACCCTTGTTCGACAAGATAAATAAAAGTATAGTGAAACGTTTAAAATATGTTTTAATGGGAAAAGCCAAAAATGATAAAAATCCACCTTCAATTCCATGGGGATAGAATAATAATAAATTAATCTTTCGCCTTTTATCATACAGATGTATCATATTATATCTCTTCTCTACTACTTTATAAACTTTGAAAGTGTGTAATGACTTTTTAATTAAACAATACATTAGATAAGAAGCATTTTAAAGACGCGTAAAATTAGATTATTAAAATTTTAAAAATTAACTTAATTATATTTTAAAATTTTCTTTTAAATTTTTTAAAATATTAAAAAATTGGAATAAAAAAATTTCATTATTTATTTATGAAAATTGAAGAAAAAATAAGTAAATTTTTTTTGTAAATATAAAGTTCGAAATTTCATAGATATATATGGAGTAACGATATATTATTATTTCCGACTTTTAACTACCCACTTCCGAAAAATTTCTACAATAAAGTGAGGGTGTATTTTAAAGTAAAGATAATAATTTTAAATGGTACATTATTTAGATATTTATAGTAAGGAATAACTAATGACTATTTTATGTAGATCCAAAACATTTTCTCCTGAGATAACTTTATTTTAAATACTATAAAGGAATATCAAATTTAACATAAAAAGTTGAGTCTTAAACCTTTTAAAAAAATTTATTTTTTCAATACATAAATTTTAAATAGTATCTTAGTGAAAATCTTCTTTTTTAAAAGCAAAAATGAAAAAAAATTAATGTTAAAAAAGTTATACCACAATAATGTATATTTTAATGTAATAAATGAAGCAAAAAATATTTTAACATTTATAGGTATTTAAAATAGTATACAAAAAAGTAGCATTTAAGGAGAAGTTAAGTAAAGGTAAAATAAGGCAAATAGTATATATTTAGTTACCATTAATAAAAGTATAAAATTTTTATCTTTTATTAAAAATATATCACCTAATAGTATGGAGACATAAAAGGTAAATGGGACATGGTATATTTTAAATAAACTATTATAAAAAAGCATATTGTGGAAATTATGTTTAATATATATACAATTATTCATCTTTCTATTAATATAAAAAGGTTTTACATATGGGTATGATAAAAAACTATTAATTTTAAGGTGAATTATAGAAAAAAAATAGTTGGCCGTCTAAAAAATGCACATAAACAGTTAGTTTTCTTGGTATTGTAAACAAAATGTTCTGTGTAGGAATTTTTAAAAATTGTATCTTTTATATAATTTTTATATTTATAAAAAAAGTTTCTTTTATTTATTTATTATACATAACATATGATAATTTCAAAAAGAATCACTATTTTATTAAATTTCCTTCAAAAATAATCCTTGTGGTAGTAAAAAATATATAACTACTATTGTAAACCTATTATTATCACAAGAAAAAATTTATGATTTTTTTTAATTATTATGAAAAGAAATTAGAAAATATTTATTAAATATTAAAACCAAATAAGTGTATACATCTATATAAAGGTAATAATAATAAAAATCATACAATTACTTATATTGTTATATAATATGTTTCTCTTTAAATTCATATTATATATAAATGTATATTATTACCTCATTTTAATAAAGTGAAATTTTTTTTTGCATTATATGATACACAAGGAAGATAACACCTTTTATAATATTGAAAATAGCTTTCTAGTTTAATGTTTCTTAAGATAAAAAAAGATATTTTAAAAATATATGTATGTTTAAAAAAATTAAAACATTTATAAATATTTATCAATAACATACATGTGTAAAGATAAAAACTTTTTTCACTTCTTATTTTAAAATTAATAGATTTTTTTGAATTTATAATGTTAATAAAGTAGAAAAGCTAAACTTTCATGTGCCTATTTAAAATAATAATAATATGTAAAAAATTATTCCTTCAAATACGTAAGAGAATGATAATTTTTTTAAATAAAAGTTTAGTTGTACTAATGATTTTATGAACATTAATTAAATAAATTTAACATGTAAATATTATGTGTTTGCCATCAGGCAAAATAATAAAATTATCTTCTTCATTTTTGAAAATTTTAATGTCATAAAAAAGATAAAAATTATTAGAAGATTAAAAAAGTTAGAATTTTAAATTTCTAAAAACATCGAAGATGTTTTTATAATAATAAAATTAGTAGTTATATCAAGTGTACCTAGGAGAATGACAAAAAGTCCCAAGACTAAATGTAATTAATTTAGTTTTTATAAAGTAAACAATTGTAAAGTTGACAAAAATTAATTAACTTATATAAATAAATATATGTAAAAATTTTTTTATTCTTAATAAACTGTTCCAATAGTAGAGAGAGAAACAAAGTCTTTTGTAGTTTTCAAGAGAATTATGACATGAAAGATATGTATATATGAATTTTGTTATCTTAAAAATTTTATTAGTATATATAATAAAAACTTTTATCACTAGTATATATATTATATAGGTATTATTTGAAAGAAACCTATTAAGATGTAATAAAACTTTGTTATGTTTTTTTCAATGATTATACTATATAAAATGATAATTTATAGCAAATTTACGTGGAAATTATATTATGTTAAAATAGGTTAATGAAACAATATTATAATTGAAAGTTTTATGAAAATATAAGATTTTTAATGGTGATGAAAAGAAATTAACAATTCAAAAAATTGTGTTTTTTCTTTAATTATATAATAACATTATCATTATTCATACTTTTTAGTAATAATAAATTTGTAGAGATAGTAACCTCAAGTAATAGAGCAATATATTAATCGTTTTCAAAAAAAAACTAAAAAATTAAATTAATTTTAACAAAAAATAATGTAAAAAAAAATATTAAGTAAAATTGAAAGTTTCCTTAAAAACTTGTCATTATCTCATATTTGGTTAAATAAATAGTAAGTTTCTTGATAAATAAACAAAAAATAGAAAGTCACAGAAATTATCAAATTTCAAACTATTAATATAAAAATTATTCTCGTTCACCAGGAAATACTTATCATTCTTAATTCCAGAATTTTACATATCCATTTGTTTAATCTTCTTAAGTTAAACTTTAAAATGCTTATAATCTAAGAAAATATAACGATATACGATTGTTTACTTAAATAATGATATGTTTCAAAATCTATTAAAATTTTTTAATTTTTTAAATAGTTAAAATGAAAATGAAAAGATAAATTCATAGATATATGTATATTAAAATTATAAAGTAATAAGATATATATTACCTATATTCTTTGTTAGATGCTTGAATTTTTCAAATCACAAAAATATTTTACTTCTTAATTGCAACTGTACTAGAAATTATGTACTTTTTATTAGTAAATTTTATTAAATAATTCATATATCCTATTTTTTAAGAGGTTTAATCTTCACTATCATTATATATTACTTCAAAATACATTTCTCATAAAAGTAACTACCAATTGACAATATATATTATATATAATTACGCAAAATTTGAGATAAAAAAAAAGATTCAAAAAAGTAAAATATAACAATATATATAATGTTGTCAGGTGAAAAAAAGAAAATTTTAATGAATTCGTTAAAAAATTATCAATGACAAAAGACAACAATGATATCATTTAAAAAAAACTTAATTTTACACATTTCCTCAACAAAATGAGTTTATTTTTTTATTAAAAAATAAGATTGTTACATTAAAAAATTCTTTAAAGTAGATTTAAAAAAATAAAATATATAAATATTTTATTAATTTACAATATAATATTCAAATAAACATTTTCATTCCAGAAATCATGGAAGGAAAAACTTTTTTTCACCACTGTTTTCACAACGTATTTTTTATTGTAAGAAAATCAATATAAAAATCTTTTTTTTATCAAATCATTTGGTAAAGATAAATATAATATAACAGTTAGTGCAAATTCCGATGGTTATATATTTTTAACATTTTGATAGAAAAACAAAAACTTACACATGAATTAATAATAACAATGATAAACCACTTAAAAATATATAAAAAAAATTGATGATAGATAAAAGTAATCCATTGATAAAAAAAAATTTTATTTTTTAGATTAAAAAAAATATTCCAATACCTCATCATACAAAATCAGCCATTTATTTGTTCATTTTTTTTAACAACTAATCTTTTTTAATTTTTTTTTCTCAAGTACACTTAATTTTTTTAAACAATCTTTTCAACATTTCGTTTAACAATACAAATGACCATAAACTTTTAATTAATAATATATAAAAGGTGAAAATATCATCATTTTTCTCCTGTGAGAGTTAATAATTTTAACTTTTTTATATTTTTCAATAATCTTTAATTAAATATATATAGCAAAATAATATTAATCAGTTAATGGAATATTTTTTTCTCATCCGTATTTTTAAAAATAGTCATAAATGTTTGAACAGTAATTCCAAAATACTTAAATTTATGGGTTTTTATATATATTTTTTACAAAATAATGACTCATTAAAAATACACTTTAAATCTCTTTAAAAAAGTACAAAATACAAGATTCTTACAAGAAAAAAAAGTTATTTACTTTGACCACTAAATATCCACTTAATTTTAAAAATAATATTACTATTTTACCATTTTAAAAGAAGTAATATTAAAATGGAACTTTTAAGATTAAATATTTGAAATGACAATTTGGAATAATTGTTTACCTATTGAAGGATAGAAGTATAAAATATTATATACCCATTTTCTTAAATGAAAATGTTATCTTATAACCTATAACTATATTTAGAGGAAAGCTAAAAATTGGTAAGATAAAGTACTTAATTTTTATAAAAATTATGCAAAACAGAAATAATCTTCTTTTCCCCAATTTTATTTTTTCATTATCAGTTTGTGTAATTAAAATTTTACTTGAAATACTTTTTAAATAATATATACAATAATTGTTAGAAGGTCCAAATGCTACCAAAAACGGTGTAACATAAAAATCTAAAATTGTCCTTAACTCATGCGTATAAAAAAGACTTCCGCATATATATTGTTTAGTACAACATTTTAAATAAATCTAAATAATTTTTAGATAAATGTAGATTAAAAAATTTTTTATCCCTTTACTTAAAGAATCAACAAAATTGTAATTCTTACAGCAAAAAACTTGAATTTAGGATTTATTTAAATAAAGTATATACAAACAAATGTTATCAAAGATAATAATAATAATAAAAAAGAAAAAATTTTTTTTGAGAATTTCGATGGTGTGTACTTAGAGTTATAAATAATGACTATTGATATGTAATTATAAAAAGAAATTTAATAAAAAAAATGAAGGATTTTAAAAGATGAAAAATGAGAATTTATTTAAAAGTACTTTTATATAAACTACAAATATATATCAAATGGTTTGTTTTTTCCATCCAATGTCAAAAAACAACTTTTTTTCCATACAATATTTTATACCTAATAAAGTAACGAAAAAGTTATTTATAAAATGTGGAAAGATAATTTTAAAGTTATTATAAACAAATATATCTCTAGAAATATTATCTTTTACAATCCATTTTAATAATTTCCTTTAAATATTTATATTTTAAAAGAAACAATAGTAATATGAATTTTTTTATCATCAAATCGTTAGTAGGATATGGTAATAAATGAATGAAAGTGAATTTCATGAAATAAATTCTGTGAAATGTCAAGATAAAAGAAGTTATCAGCATGATGACATTTATCGTAAACTTAAAAATTCATACTTCACTAAGAAGTTAGGAAAACTTCAAAAAATTTATGCTATTTGTTGTTTATATTATATGATATAGATATTCATTTATATTCACATCTTCATCAATTAATGAACCATCTTCCACCCTCTATGCATTTATTATAAATATATGTTAAAAAAATTTTATTTTTATTTTGTGTCTAATATAATAAATGTATACATAATATATCAATAAATGATTTTTGCCATTACATATAATTTGATAAATATTTATTTATATACTCCACATTCACTACTAAAAATATTTTATCATTATTGACAAAATTAATGATCTCCATCTTGAAAAAAGAAAATGGGAAAAATTAATTTATCATTTTTTTGATGATATTAAACGACAAATATAATACAAAAAATTAATCTTCAAAATATTTACTTTATTTTACATTATAGAAAAATTTGTATTTAAAACACAAAATAACAATTCTACGTATTTATTTGCATTTTAAGTATAACAATGATTCATAATGTACAAAACTTAATTGTCCTAAAACGATAAATTCTTGGTATAATGGAATGGAAGAAACGTGTATTGTTATCAGTTACTATCAAATTATACGTATAAAATATATACATTTTCTTTTCCTATCATTGACCTATTCTATTTTCAGTGGTAAAAAGAAATGATTAACCAAAATCTTACTTCAACTGATCTTTTAATGGAAGTGGAGAAATTACGGCAATCAGAGGCATCACTAGCTGCTGAAATTCGTAAGATGACAGAAGAACACAATTATGATAACAAACGTCTTAAAGACAAAATTAATTCTTTATTAATTTGTGTTAATGAAGGTAAACTTCTTCAGGACCAAGTAACATATCTACAAAATAATATTTTAACAACAGAAAGAGAGAAGAATGAAGCTTTAATTAAGATGGAAAATGCTGTTTCACTGTCAATTAAACAGGATCTTGAAATAAAAGATCTTCAACAAAAATATACTACATTGCTCCTAACCAAAACAGATCTTGAGAATCAACTTAAAGTATGGATTGATAAATGTTGTTTTATAGCAATGGAAGGTGGTAACAAGGAGAGTGGTAATGTAAATAAAATAAATTTTAATGGTGATATAAATTTAAATGATTATCAAATTAAAATATCTCAACAAACACAAACAATCACAGAGTTGGAGAATGAATTAAAAAGAAAAAATGCTGATATTTTATACAAAGAAAATAGGATAAGTCAAATTTTAGGTCATATAGATTTATTAGAAAAAGAGTTAGAATCTCTAATGAAGGAGAAAGAGAGATTTACACGTAACGTCAAATTAGAGGAACTGGAAGGGTTACAAAATATAGTTAGTGAAAAGACTAAACAATGTGATCAGATAACAAATGCATTTTATGAGTTACAAGAACAATATAAAATACTTGATTCAAAGTATAGGGAAATTGAAGGTGTATGTAAAAGATATCGAGAATCATTGCATAATGCTAATAACGATTTTAATGAAAGATTTAGTAGTAAAGTTACAGAATATGATAATAAGATAAAGGGACTTCAAAGCACAATAAAGGAGAAGGATAATCAATTAGAGGAAATGGAGAAAATATTTAGAAAAGTCAATCAAATACCAAGTAGTAGCAAAATTCTACCAACGACACTTGACATATTAGATGAAATGGAGAGGAATATAAATAAATTATCAGAATTACTAAGTATTCAGATATGTGAAGGAGGTAATAAAAAAGGAGTTGAAAATGGCAACTCTTTTAATGAGATGGAAAGTAAATTAAATCATTCCTCAATTGAAACATCACCAGATTATGAAATTTCATCAAAGACAATAAATAGTACAATAGAAGATGACACTTCTTCTGATTTACTGATTGACAAGAACAAATTGAAAGTATTACAATTAGAAAGGAAAGTAGAAAATTTGATTGAGAAATTATTGGAATCAGAAAATAAGAGTATCGTTCTCGAGATGTCACTTGAAAAATTACGGTCACAACCATATATTTATGATGAAGCTTCAAATAATTTTTTGGAGGTAAACGAAAGGAAGCAAATACAAAACAATAATCCTTCGCAAACCAATACTCATGAAGAGATCAAAAAACCACCCCACATACCATTACATATATGGGAGAAAATCAACATCGATAGAAATTTGTGTCTATTTTTAAAACACCAACAAGAGAAATTAGAGCATCTTGAGACGGAGAATGATTCAATGCATGAAGTCTACCAATTATTTTTTAGAAAACTTCGTGATGACCTCTCAAAAAGTATCGAGAACGGTTCAAATATTGTTGATAATGATATTGTATCTAAAATTCTCCAAAATCATAGTGATTCAGCCAAAGAGAATTCTCAGGAGGAGAAAGGTATTAGGCAGTCTCAAAACGAGGAAGAAAATAGTAAAAATTTTAAATAGTATTAACGAGTGTTTTAATGGAACAGGAAAGATTATTGAAATATAGTTGACTTCTAATATTAATCTTCTTTTATATATAATACCTTTTTTTTAAGAAAAAATTTTAAAACAATTTTAATCATATTAATTTATCATATGATAACTAAAATTCTTACATATTTTATAAAAATAAGTATTTTTGTATACTTAGATTAAAAAAATAAGAGGAGAATAAAATATCAAACTAAAGATTAAATAAATTTTACGCAAACAAAAATAAAAGACATTAATGATTCAAATACTAACAAAATTTTAAAAATAATAAAGATTTTTATCAAAACTCTTATACATTTACAAATTTTGTTTATTTTTTATAAAAATTTCAATAAAAATAATTAATCTTATTTCGAAGAATATATTATTGAAAAGATGACGAGAAGTGTTGAAAGAAGTATGGTAGTGGAGGATTGTGTTGAAGCAAGGCTTGAATTGCATGCATAGTTGCAATAATCACCACTATTACAAATTTTTAATGAATAACTTGTATCGCCAACAGTGGTTTCAAAGCACTTGTTAATATCAGTAAAATATCCTCCTGTATAAACAATTTGTCCAATGTCTGAACAATCACGAGCAATTCTTGTTTCGCCATTAGTTATAATTTTTTCTTAAAAGACCATTAAAAAAAACTAAAATTAAGAAATAAAACTTACCGTATAAACAATATGAACCTGAACATGTAGCTTGTCCAGTTAAAACTCCAGTGGAAACTTCAGAACTAGTATAATTATGACACGTTATTCCATTGACAATATTGAATACTGAAGCCAAAAGGCAAAAGACGATAACTACACAACAACAACAACACATTTTTCTATTAAAATAAAAAAGTATTATAAATATATTATGTATGCCAATGAGTAAAGTAAAAATTTAAAAATTTTTCTTTTGATAAAATGAATTAAAACTCCAAGTATATATAGGTTGAAGTTTTGTTTGATTAGTCTATTCTAAAAGTATATTTGTTTGTTGGCTCACATAGTAAAAATGGTTACCTCTATTAATATCATAAGAATGTTTTGGAATTAAACAAAAATGTATATTTTAAAAGAAAAACCCACCTATCTTCTATACTTTACCTTTAGGTAAAGGTAATAAGGATGATAACATGATACCGCCTTAAGATGTCGTTAGAATTTTTAATATATCTTAAAAAAAAAAGAAGAATTTTATATTTATTCAAGTTAATTACAAGCATGTAAATAAAATATTTTAAATTATTTATTAACCAATATATGGATATTCAAATTAATAAAAACTTGATATTATGATATTTTATTTAATATTAAATTTATAAAGGGGTTATAGAGAAAGGAAGTAGAACATAGAATGAGGAGTATATTGATAAACAATTATGTTAATGATTATTTTATTTAATGTCTCGAATTTCAATGATATTTTGAAAGTTAATCCGGTTTATTGCTTTAGCGTGTGTGTTCTTAAAAATTAATTGTGTTACCTGAATACTTAATGACTTTTTTAACTTGATTTGTTTAATAATCATATGCGTTGCTAAGAATTTGCTTTAAAATAAATATGATTTTGTCAAGTCTTTCATTTACCTTACACTTAATTGTTTCATTTTATGATATTAAAATTTTTTATCTTAAGATTAAATGTTGAAAAAAATAAAAAAGGTAAAATTTAAATTCTTAACAATAATGTGTCAAAACAATTTTACTTAACTACTTATCAAAATATTTATGGAATGGATATATAACTATTTCAAGGGAATAAATATTTATTTAAAAAAGAATATTTTATTATCAATAAAATAATAACATCATTATCATCCTTCTACTAATATACTTAAAATTGTTTTCTTACAACCTTTTTTTAAAATTTTATCAATTCATTTTTGCGTTGAAATATTACCACAAAATAAATATAACTTATTTATTATTTGAGGAATCTTCTTTTCAAGTGCACTGGAACACCTTTTGATGGCTTTAAGATAATCTCAGGACATGGAATAGTATAATCAAATACTTTATCACTGCTAACTGTAAAATTTCTAAAAAACCATGCCAAAACAACTTTTTCCTCATATAGAGCAAATTTTTGTCCTATACAATTTCTTGGACCTGCTGAAAACGGAACAAAAGCATATGAATTTCTTTGACTTATATTTTCAGGTAAAAAGTTATCTGGATTGAAAGTTAGTGGATCCTTGAATATATTTGGATTTCTATGAATAAGGAGAGGCGATATAATAACTGTTGAGCCTTCTGGTATTGTATGTCCTTCAAGGGTGAATGATTCCTCAACTACTCTACTAAATAATGGTACTGGTGGGAATAATCTTAGTGATTCTTTAATGCACATCTCTAGATATTTTAATTCAGAAAGGTCTTCAAATGTTATATCTCTATCACTGTCTCCGAATATCTCGTCAATCTCTTCAATTACCTTTTTTTGATACTTCATATTATGAGCTAAACACCACACCGTCCATGACAAACTTGATGAAGTTGTATCATGTCCCTCAAACATGAAAGTATCAACTTCTTCACAAATATCTTCATAGTTTAAATTACCTTCTTCAGCTTTTTCAATTAACAAATCTAGGAAAGCCTTTTTCTTACCAATATCATTATCAGTAATTTTATCAATATTATGTTTCTCTCTATGTTTAATCATCTTTTCATTAATAATTTTCTTTGTAAAATCTTTGACTAGTTTTAAAGTCTCATCATAAGTATGTCCAATACCACTAAGATACCATATTGGCTTAATCCACAACCAAGGCATTCGTAGATATTGAAATGATAGCATATTTAATTTTTGTACAGCTAGTACATATGGATGATTGTGATTTGTTTGTGCACAAACTTTTCTACCCATAGAAGTATCTACAAAAAAAGAACAAATAAAATGATATATGATTCATAAAGCTTTATTTTTTTGTTAAAGCAAATCTTGTTCAAATTATTCCTACTATTTATTGAATAAACATACCACATATAACATCAAGTGCACATCTTTTCATATATGGGAAGATATCAAATTCAACATCTTCTTTGTAATTTTTCCCCAGTTCTTGAATCAAAATCTGCAAATACAATATTAAAAATGTTAAATACAGTAATTTTTTTAAGAAACAATAAAAACGGATTAATATGTAAATATTTAAAGAAAAAAAACAATTTTTTATAGATTATAAGAACAAATAAACTAACTTTTGATTCATCATTAAAAATTTTCATAAATTCTTTCAAAATATTAAAATGAAAGGTGGGAGTTAAGAGGCGTCTTCTACTTTTCCATTTATCTCCCCAACTTGTTAGCAAGCCAGTACCTAACCATTTCATTAAGATAGAATATTCTGGTCCTTTTCTGATAACCTCTGTTGATGATAATATCCTCTCACTTGTCTCAGGATGGAGAGGAGCGATTAATGGGTATGTGCCGAGCCAGAAACTTACTAATCTTATATTTTGACGATGAAATTCGTTGACAAATTCAATTATCTGTAATGTTAAATCCTCAATATTCCATTTTAACCATATTGTGGCACCAAAAATTGGGATGGCTAGTGGGCCAGGTATATTCCATAAAGAAACAATTAAATTGTAACGTCTTTTTAAAAATTTTATAATAATTTGGTATTTGACAAATATAATAAAAAATAAAAATATTCCAAGCCAATACGCTATCTCCATATTATTTTTTTAAAACCAAAAAAGGGTTAGGAAAATTAAAATCTTTAATATTTAGAAAAAAATTAATGTTGATATCTGTCTCTATTATTCCTTATATATCAATATTAATGTTGAGTATAATTTTTTAATTTCATATGACAATAAATTTCAATCATTGACCATATTTTCTATTCTAGTTGATAAGACAATAACAAATGTGGTAAAATATAATGCTTTTATGTTTATTTTAATGATTTACTTTTTCAATTAATGATATAAATTTTTTTACTGTTATATTAACAAATAATTATTAATTGAATGTAATCTTTAAAATTATAATTTAACTAGATTTATAAATAATAAATTTTAGGTTTTAGGGGTGCATTTTTGTTGTATGTAGTTTATTATATAAAAACATATTGCTATGAGATATATTTTATTTTGTTTAATAAATTAAACTCTTTCTTTATCATAAAATTGTTTTCTATCATCACTTTTTTGGAAGTTGTTGTTTTTCTAAAAAGAATAATATCGAAAAGTGATTTTAAAGTCGATTTTATATAAGTTAAAGCTCGAATATACTATAGTAAAATTGGTGAAAAAATTAATCTTTTATTTCGATTAAAGTTATATACATTAAATAGGATAGATTTCTATATGAGTTATTATAATAATAAAAAAAGAGGATCATATAAGCCAACTGATATGAGAAATATAAAATATATGCACCAAAAAAAATAATCCATGATTATAAAAGAGACTACTATATTATTATCGTAATTACAAATGATAAAAAATGAATTTTGTTGGCAATATAAAACAACTCTTCAATATCTGAGTTGAGAAGCCAAAAGTCTTTCTAACATTGATAGCTTAAAATAAATTATAGTACAGTTTCGAAATTCTAGAGATAGTAATGTCTTTTAAAATGGAAACAAAAAACTCTACTTCTTTTGAAAAAAAAAACATTGTTTTTAAGAATGTTATGCAAAACATTAAATCTTAAAAAAAATTATTATATTTTTGCTATATTCGCTGTTAAACTAACATTTATTTTTAAACAAGTAAAAATAATACAAAAAATTATCTTATCAAAATATCACTGATCTTTTATCATTAAAAGATTACAACTCTAAATAGATAAACATATATTTGTCTTGATAAAAATCTTCAACTTTTTTATAAATATTATTATCATTCTTTAACTTTAATTCATTAAACATGAATGTACTACATTTTTTGTTTATCAAATATCTTTAAAATAAATGTTTTGATAGAAATTTTTACATTTATTTATTTTTAATGTAATAGTATCTTAAAATATTATATTAAGTTTAAACAAAGTGTTGATAATTATAATATATAACATTAAGATAAATATGTTTGGTTGAAATATTGGAGAATCAAAATAACATTTCTTAGATATGTGATTAAAGATGATTTTTGCTATCTTATCATAAAAATTATATATCGAAATAACTTAAAGGAACATATTTTAATATCGCTAATTTTATATTACTGGAAAGAGACACACGGATGTCAAAGTGTTTCTCCTATCTAATTTTTGATAAGAAATAAGATAAAAATTCTTAGAATTTCTAAAAATATTTTCTTTACATAGTAACATTATAAATGTTAATGACTTTGGTTTACTTTTTTCCCATAGATTCACATTTGTTTTTTACCTTCTCTATCAATAGACTTCTAAAAATGTCTATTAATTTATTTACAATTCTTATCAATTTATTGTTACTAACATCATGTGGCTTGTCTTTAAATCCTATAACTCCTGAAGCTAGAATCGATTGTTATCCTGATCCTGGTGCATCTGCTGGTAATTGTGTCGCAAGAGGTTGTGTTTGGGATAACAATTACGATGAATCCCATCCAACAGTTCCATTATGTTATTATCCAGAAGGTACAGGATATCAAATTGTATCACAAACTGAATCAACAGTAACATTAAGAAAAAGTCCATCATCAATAGACAACCCATTTGGTAGCGATTTTACTGAACTTGAAGGAGCTTTCACAAATATTGGTAATATCGTTAAGGTTTCTATAAAACCAGTTAGTGTTAATAGATACATACCACCAGTGTCATTTTCTCAAGAAATTGTTGATTCAAGTGATCGTTTACATTATCAATTCTATAATAATGATAAAGGAATATTTAATTTTGTTATTAAACGTGCATCTAATCAAAGAACACTGTTTGATACCTCCATTGGTGGATTATTATTTAGTGATCAATACATACAATTATCAGCATACCTTCCTTCTAAACGTCTTTTTGGAATTGGTGAACACATTCATCATACTCTTCAACACGATTTGAGTAAATATACAACGTGGCCAATGTTAGCTCGGGATCAACCACCAAATTCAAAAAATCCTAACCAAAATAATTTATATGGTGTCCATCCATTTTACATGGTTGTTGAACCTGATGGTAAAGCACATGGTGTATTATTTTTTAATAGTAATCCACAAGAAATTTCAACTGGACCAGCTCCACATGTTATTTACAGAACTATTGGTGGTCAAATTGATATGTATGTTTTTCCAGGACCAAGTCCTCAGAAAGTTATCCAACAATATGTCTCATTTATTGGAAAACCTTTCTTACCGGCATATTGGTCACTTGGTTATCAATTATGTAGATACGGTTTTAATAATCTTCAAGAAGTTAAGGATGTCGTTAATAATATGACATCATCAGGTATCCCATTTGATACGATAATTACTGATATTGATTACATGGATAGATATAAAGATTTTACTATTGGTGATAAATTTTCAGAATTAGGTTCTTTTGCTGACGATCTCCACAATCGAGATATGCGTTTAACACTAATTTGGGATCCTGCTATAGAAGTCGATTATGATACCTTCAAGAGAGGATTATTGTCAGAAGCTAAATTTATTGAATGGAGTGATTTTTCACTAGTTCCAAAAGACATCCAAGATTTATATCCATTAGCTGAAAACACCAAAGTCATGTTAGGGGTCGTCTGGCCAGATAAACATACAGCATTCCCTGATTTTCTTGATATTACAAATCATACAAGAGACTGGTGGGTTGATGAATTTAAAAGTTTCTATGAAAAAGTTAAGTTTGATGGTATATGGATTGATATGAATGAGCCATCCTCCTTTGGAACTAATGAAGATCATCCGTGGTATTTTGATAATCCAGATCACCCTAATATCACTTCACTAAAATGTATGGTTGAAGGAATTAATACAAAACTTGAAACACCCCCATATGCTACACAATCTGTTTACCAATGGGGTGGTAATTCTTATTTATCAACAAAAACATTATGTATGAGTGCTGTAACAATGAATGGGACACAGACATTCTATAATACTAAGAATCTTTATGGATGGTCAGAGACGGTTGCTACAAAACATGCTTTACATGAATCAACAGGTAAAAGAGGCACAATTATCTCAAGATCAACATTTCCAAGTTCTGGGAAGTATGGTGGACATTGGCTTGGTGATAACACAGCTCGCTGGGAGGATCTTCAAACATCATTAATTGGGGTCCAAGAATTTAATATGTTTGGTATTCCGTATGTCGGTTCTGATGTTTGTGGTTTTGTTGGACCTACAAATGAAGAGTTGTGCTTGAGATGGCAACAAGCTGGTTCGTTCCACTCTTTCTTCAGAAATCATAACAATAATGGTGAACAAGCACAATGGCCATATTTATGGCCATCTGTTGAAGCAGCTACAATAAAAGCCAACACCTTTAGATATAGACATCTACCATACCTCTTTACACTTCATTTTGAAGCATCTCGTTCTGGAACTCCAGTTATTAAGCCAGTATTCTTTGATTACATCGATGATTCAAATACTTTTGATTTAAGTCACCAATTTCTTTGGGGGTCAGCCTTTATGGTAGCTCCAGTTACTGGAGTAGGAGTAAAAAGTCAAGTAGTTTACTTACCCGATTCTCAAAATGGCTGGTACTCAGTTTATGATTACAACTATGGTATTAATATGTCCTCAGGTTTTAGAACTTACCCAGCATTGTTAACATACAACTCTCCAACATTCATTGCTGGTGGTCATATTGTTCCAAGACAAGTACCTGCAACAACAACAGGTGCTTCAAGAAAAAATCCAACAGAACTTTTGATTGCTCTTTCTCAATCAATGAAGAATGCAACTGGTTATGTCGTTTGGGATGATGGTGAAACTATTATGACAGATGTTAACAAGCATGATTACACAGAACTTGTCTTTAATTTCAATGTATCTAGAACTAGATCGGTTTTAATGATAAGGCAAAACAAATTTTCAATATCTTCAAGTCCAATGCCACTCAAGACAATTGAAATCTTTGGTCTTCCGTACTATCCAGATATATCTAGTGTTAAAGCAAATGGAGTAAATGTTTCTATTGATAAGAGTAAAAGTATATAT
This sequence comes from Strongyloides venezuelensis, assembly GCA_963280985.1. Lineage (NCBI taxonomy): Eukaryota > Metazoa > Nematoda > Chromadorea > Rhabditida > Strongyloididae > Strongyloides > Strongyloides venezuelensis. The sequence goes on along the minus strand of CAUJLX010000001.1, from coordinate 4,246,518 downwards.
TCACCATTTACTGAGGTGTTTACACTTGTGGGGACAGATATTATACTTGATTACACAAAATTATCCTTCCCAATAGAATTAACTTGGAACCATGTTACAAATGATTATATGTCATATAAACAATATTTAACAGAATCTAATCGTATATTTTAAATAATTTTATTATAGATATTATTTAATGCACTATATGCAATGATTTAAGATAAGATAAACTAAATTTTTATATAATGTATTGTTTCCTTTTTTGTAAAATAATAAAATTTGCCTTAAAAAATTGAGATTAAAAAAGATCTTTTTTTCATAAAAAAAATTTTATTATTGACCTCATCTTTTACTTCCTAGTAAGGAAACTTTCTCTGGACTTGTAAATAATCTTTTCAATGCTATTTGATAATCTCTATTAAAAACTGTATAAATAATAGGATTCATTGCTGAGTTAGAGTAACCTAACCATGTAATAAACATTTCGATATGTGGATTAATTGTGCAAGTCTTACAAAATTGTATCACAACATACATAATAAAAAATGGTGTCCAACATATTGTGAAACATCCTAAAATAATACCAAGAACTTTGACACCACGACGTTCTTTAGCAGCTGATATTGCCTTTGGTTTGGTTCTCAAACTATTCCTTATACCACTCATACCTTTCTCCCGACGTATATGACGTTTGTGAATTTTCTCATATACCATACTAGCTAACTCTGTACTATTTCTTCTTTCTTTAACTAAACATTTTGAATTACTTTCAAATACCACTTGTTTATCATTATTTTTTTTCTTCTTTTTTCTTGGTCCTGATGGGACGCGACTTAACAATTTATCACTAATATTATTTTTTGTACATTTAACTATTGATGATCGTTTCGATAATATTGAATTTTTCTTTTTATCATCAACGTTCTTATTATGTATTACGACATACCCTAATTTTTCTTTATCATTATCAATAAATTTATTTTTAACTCCATTCTCTTTCTATTATATAATTATTTAAGTAATTTTTATCAAAAACTTACAATTTCCTTTCTTTCTATAGTATGATGTTCAAGATTATTATTACCGTTGACTTTTGCACTATCATTATCATTTTCTAATAGCAAATTCAATGATGAGTTTATATTTTTTCTATTTTCATTATTTATATTGTATAGATTAGTATCATTATATAATTCTGTCTCTATTTGTTTATAATTGTCATTCAACTCAAGTTCTTCCCTCAAAATGTCTTCTAATTCCTCATTGACCACATCTTCATCTTCCTCAATAATTATATCATTCACCGGTTTTGAACTAATTTGATTTATTGATTTATTCTCACAATTTGATGTTAGCATCGTCAATGATGTATTGCTATATTTGTGGTGTGAATTACTTGCTATAATATTAATGTAATTATTAGAGAATTTAAATAATGTATTGTTTAAAAATAAATGTCGTGTTTTTTTATATATTCAAGTTTTATTGCATTTTAATTAAAATTGGGGGGGGAAATTAATTATGTATTTTCCTTAGAGCTGCACACAACCTTAAAACAAAATACATCTCTATTGAAGTATTATAAAAAGAGGGAATTATATAATCTAACTGAGATTAAAAGTAACAAATATATGAACCAAAGTAAAAAATAATCACTAGTAGTAAAAATGACCTTCGTATGGCAGTGTTATTACGTATGATGAAAAATGAATAATTTTCAACAATCATAAAAGATACTCTTCAATATTTAGGGTGAGTACTAAAAAGTTCCTCTAAATGGGAAAGCTTAAAATAATAACTTTTTTAAAGTTTTGGTATTAAAGAGGCTAAAGCTTCTTTCCAAATAGAATTAATAAGTTTTGCTTCATTAGCAACAAAAATATTCGTTCTAATATCCATTATATAATATAAAGATATTAATTTTTAATATCTCATAACACATTAATCTTATTTGTTATATAAAGGACATTCATTTTTAAACAACTTCGTATTTCACTTACAATTTGACTCATCCTCCTCCTCTTCATCTTCTTTAGCAAATTCATCACTCGTTGGGAGGACATGTGATATTTCATGTAAAATAGTTGATTCAATATGTTTTTTAATAACCTATAAATTAATGATTATAAATAAATAAAGGAATATCAAAAAATTATTCATATATTAAGCCAAAAAATACTCTTTTATTCCTTTAACAAACACTATAAACTTAATAATACAAAAAAATATAACAAATTGATATAAATATATATTTACATATCCCTATTATTGATATTTTGTGCATTATTAGTTTGATATTTCATTTTTTACTAGTAATAACTACCAGACATTTACATGTAACAAAATTAATAATAAAACAGACATTTCAAGAAACAGAAACACGTCAATTTTTATCATAAAATTTTTTTACTATATTTTTTTCCCTATACCACAATTATTACAGTATAGTTAAATAAAAAGTACAGTATCAGTAGATATATATTTGTTAAACTAGTGTTAGTTTTAGAATGAAAATTATTATATTAAGATATTAAATAAAAAAACCTTACATGTGATGATACAGCCAGCTAAAAATTAAGATGTAACATAAAATTTTGTTGCATTAGCAAATAGTAATAAAAAAATAAATTAGAATTTGTTTTATATTGTGCATTTTTGTAATATATATATATATATGTTATATTAAATTTTTTAAACTTTACTTGTTAATGTCTTTTTTAACCCCAATTTTATTTTTTCCATCAATTTTTTTTGTATGACAATATAGCGTCATTCAATTTACATTACCAAATAAGTATTTTTTTTATAAATATTAAAGTGTGTAATAAGAATAACGAATCTCTATTTCTCTTTTTAAAACATTTATTTCTATTATTAAACCAAACTTACCTTCTGCCGATAGATTTGTCTTTGACGGTGTTTTGCAAATGCTCGATAAATTTTAAAATAAACAAAGAACATTACTATTGTTGGAATAAAAAATGAACCCGTAGCACTATAAATTGTGTAACTTGGAAGATCGAGAAAGTCACAAACAGGTTTACTATTAATAATCCTATAGTTACCATGATTTGCCATTTGTTTCCATCCAAGTAATGGTGCTAAAGATATTATTGAAGAGAATATCCAAACAGAGATAATCATATAAAAAGCTGTTTTTTTATTTCTTTTTTGCATATAAGCGACAGGTGATGTTATGGCCCAGTAACGATCCAAACCAACTATTGATAAATTCCATATTGATGCTGTACAACATAAAATGTCAGCTAAAAAATAAATATAATTAATTATTTGAATTTTATAAATACAGAATCTACCTGATACAAAGATAACACATAAACTTTCTGGAAATATCCATTCTCCAGCTAAAGCATAAATTGATGATAACGGTAAAACAACCATGCTTAAGCATAAATCAGAGAATGCTAAATTTCCAACCAACAAATTTGGGACTGTTTGAAGACGTGGATTTTTGTATAAGACTATAAATACTAAAGAATTAGCAATAATTGTCCAAAGGACCAATAAAAATAATGCTAATCCCTTAAAAGCTGTGAAAACTGTTCCATTATCATCTGTAATGATAGTTCCATCAGATAATGATGATTCCATTGTAAAATTCTTCATTTACACAAAAATAGATATATATTTTACTGATAAATAGTAATTCTTTTTTTATTCACTAATTTTTTGTTAAAAAAAGCTTAAAAAAGACTTTTTTGTTAATTTCTGTATTTTAAATAATACAATTTGATAAAATAAAAAGTATTTTATCCTTTTAAATGTGTAGATATTATTTTACTAATAATTGAAATCATAATAACATCAGTTAATTATCTTCAACAAATGTTATGTATATAATTCTTTTTATACGTGATTTCTGTAATAGAATATAATAACAATTGAAGTAAATAACAATGATGAAATATAATAAAGTTTTTATAAAACATAAGAAAATAAAAATAATTATATAGTTTTATATCATTAAATACAAAATAAAAGTAAGACTTTCTTTTGTATTATGAGGAGTTAAGGCTTCCTGTTAATCAAAAAATTAAATTGTTGAAGATGGAGTAGGGAAAAAAGAAAAACATTATAAATAATTGCTTTTATCTTATTCTTATTATTTATAAGTAAAATTATTTTAATTTTTTATAATTTTATAGAGTGTTAGTTATTAAATATTTTGAAAGATAAGATAGTTTCTTATTTAAATTACATAATTGATAAAAGTGAGGTAATTTTAGGGTAAAAATTTTTATAAATAAAAATCATTTGATGCATTTATAATGAATTATAGTTAATTGTCCCCTTGTTATATACATTTGTATATAATGAATAAATGATTGATAATTTTATTTAGGAAACTTTTTTAACTAATGATTTAAAGGCACTTTTCATAGGAGAACTTTTTAATTACATTATACGAAGTTAAGTAGTATTAATAATAAAAACTAAGGAGTAAAGTGTTTATTTAATGATAAATGTTTTCTTAGGCTAAATATTTGTATAAAAAAATGTTTCTTGTAAAAAGGATTGGAATATAAAAGTAAAAAAATAATTTGCATCCCAATATTAATGTTTTTATAACTTATAAGATTCCTGTTATTATATTTTTTCTAATAAATATACAGTAGATAACATATTCATCACATCGATACACTTAAAAGTTATTTCAAACATTTTATTAATAAAAGTACTCATTAGATGGGAACATTTGTTTTTAGTGAATGAGGATAAAAGGACAAAATAGTTTAACAATAAAAAATTTTATCCATATACCTAAATAAGTTAAAACAAAATATATACTTTTGTTAAAATCTTTAATTAAATAGGATATTATATTTTTTTATCACGGATAAAATAAAAATTTTTTATTAATTTAAAAACTGTTATTTTTTATTACATCATAAAATGAAAATTTGTATCAAAAAGAAAAAATTTTTAGTTTTAAAATAAAATAGCAAACAACTTTATTTTCTCTCAAAGATCTTTAAATATTAAAAATTTTGTTCGGAGAGGAGAGAAAAAGTGAAGTTTAATTTTGAAATTGAATGCTTTGATATAATAAATCTAAATTTAGGATATATCTTCAATAAAGATAATAGATTTTTTTGCTTTTTTTTTGTTTAAAGATTAAAAATTATTCAAAATTATGAAGGAAAAATTATATCCGATTAGTATTTATTGAGATTAGAAATTAATATATATGCAATATTGATCTTTGAAAGATTAAAAAATAATCATATTAAATAAAAATTGATAATTTGATAAAAATTTATAAGTATCCTTTATTTTTACAAGAGTAAAAAAAGAGGAGGAAAGGATTTTGTATCAAAACTTATGCATGAAAATGAATTAAAGTTTTCATATTCTCTAATATATGTTTTATTTATTATATAGTTAACTTTTTTATCTATATCAATTAAATTGTAACCGAAGTAGGAGAGATTTGTTATATAAAACCAATTATCAAATGAGAGAAGAAAAATTTATCCTTTTTAAAAATAAAATTAGCCTATAATTTTACAAAGTTTCTCTACTATAAAAAAGCAATTATAAATATATTTTACATTGAAGGGGTGTTATAATATATTAAATATAATGGTGGTATAATTTTTTTAAAACAAAAAAGAAGAGAAAGAAAAGAATATGGTAATTAATATAGAGTATAAAATCAATGTCTTAAGATTTTCCCTAATAATAAGCATTAAAAAAGTTTTATATATCTAATCACACTAAAAATTGGATGAGGAAAAATAAGGAGAAAGGTGAAAAAATAATTGTTGGTTATATGCCAAAAATAATTTATGAAAAATGACATTGACATAAACATCTTAATATTAAAAGATATACTAGAAAAAGATTAAGTAAGTGAACTCATATTAGTAATGCTTAATTGAAAAAGCATATATAAATAAAGTTTTTAAAATAAAATAAAAAAAATTGTGTATGATTGGCAAATTTTCAAATTTATTTTGTCAAAAAATATTATTAATATTCTATATTTAAAATAAATTTCTATTTAATATGTTCTATTTTTTATGTATATATATTTTTATAAAAAAAATAAAATAACAAAAAAAGCATTTTTATAAGTTTTCGTAAAATTATGTCAAAATAAGTGCATGATTTTCAATATAATATTAAAATTTTTTTTCGTAAATGAAGTTTATATTAATTATACTTTCAATAAGACGTATGGAAGTTTGAAAAAAATTCAATCATTTATAAGGACATATTTATAAATATTCTGAGAATTACGCATTAACAAATGTGTATGAAATCATAACATAAATTTCTATTTATCGAAATGAAACCTTATACTAAAATTCAATAAAAGGAATACCTTTAGTATTTCCCTTAATAAAATAAAATTTCCACTAAAAATTTAATTTATGATTTGTTTAGCATCACCAAATATATTAAATCGCTCTTTATTTATCTTTCATTTTATTAATTTTAAAATATAAATTGATTTAACTAAAAAAAATTTCTTTTTTGTTTTTATATTTAAATATAAATAGGAAATAGTTTTATTAATAAGAAAAGCGTGAAAATTTAGTTTATAATTTCATATTTCCATATGAGAAGGAAAGAATAAAAATATTTGAAAGTATAACCATATTCCGGATATCTTTAATGGCTTTTTAGTGTTTCTGTTCTTTTATTAGTTAGTAAACTACCATAGATGTAAAAGTTGAGCTAATAAATTGATAATCAGTGAAATTCCAAATTATCATTATTATAGGAAGGATATATTTATATATATATATATGAAGATAGTTAAATAAATAAAATTTTAAAACTAACAAAAACGTTGATTGTTTTCTAATTATTATAATTATGTAAAATATTATTCTTCATGTTTATGAGATATTTTGTATCATAAGTTGACAAAAAAAAATGAAGAAGAAGTTATTATTCATCTTAATGAGTTTTTAAAAAAAAACGTTTTGTTAACAAGATAAAAATATGTATAATGAAGCAATAGTGATATTTGAAGTATGTAAAATGATAAACAATAATGGTTTTGAAGGATGAAAAACTAACATAAAATTATTAACATAAAATATTAAAAGTCTATTTTTTAGCATTAAAATTTAGAAATATTTATTTAGAAAAGGTAGAAAAATTAAAATATATTTGAACTATTTAATATTTACATTTGGAAAGGCACTAATTCACTCAGAAAATTAAAAATGTTGTGATAGATAATATTTTTATTATGGTTTTCAATTAGGAAAAGGTATTACATAAAAACACTAATAAATTAGCATAAATAATAATAATTAAAATTGTAAATGAATACAAAATATGTATAATATATGTACATATAAGTTTATTTGATAGAAAATATTGTTACGAATACTCATTAATTTATTCATACGAAGAGAAGATCTTTTACCATCTTTTTATTTCAAAAAGGACAAAATGTACATATATGGTGGCGTCTAAACAAACTAGTTAAATTAAATAAAAAAATTTAAAAAAAGTTATTATAAAGCAAAAATTAATAGGAAACGAATAGTTAAAAAGATGTTGAACGAATAAATTGACAATTTTTTATTAAAAAAATTGAAGAGTGATTTCAATTAATGAAATATATTATCAGTGATGACTTAGTTTGTCTAAAGATTTAAAACCACATTAGAAGGTTATCTGTATTTATCTACTTTTACAAGAAGTATGAATATTTATCCTTTTTGTATTTAAAAAATTAGATATATTTAATCTTTAAATTTTACATATATTTATCATTTTAAGTGATATTATGTTATTGTAATAGAGCTAAAAAGTTAAACAAATAATGATAAAAATAGCAATATAATTTTAGTTTTAAAAATATTTTTTATTGTTATTATGTGTAAATATAAATGTAATATTTTTCTTGCTTTAAAGCTTATGGGAATTTTTTAAAATGATTCTAAGATTAGAATGCTTCTACTGATTTACTTATTATTAAAAGAAGCCTTAAAGGCATCGTAATGTGATATATTTAGCTGAAATGGAAAATATTTATAATTAAGTTATTCCCTCTTCTAAATATAAAGAAAATATGAATTTTTGATTTATGTTAAATGATATACAGTTTAATTTTATATAATATTATTAAAATAATTAGAATTAAAAATTTATTTATAAATATCCTTCACTATATATCTCTTTTACACATTCATTGAAATTTTTTTCTTTTAAAAGAATTGTTAATAAAATTGTCATGAAAATAAAATAATTATTTAGGTATTCTTAATTTATATTAATAAATATGCCTATTTTATTATAGAAGAGAAATACATAAAAGGTGATAATTCTTATTAATAATATTTAAATTTATGTAACTTTCGTAAAATAACAAAAATAAATTTATTTATATAAGTAAGGATAAGCAAATAAATAAATTATTGTTAAAAAATATTATTTATTATATCTTTAATGGATTAAAAAAAATCAAATTTCTTTGATAATAAAGAAAATATCGTACTCGAACATAGAAACATATTGTCAGTTTGATGAAGTTGTTTATTTATAATTATTACATATATGTATATGGATATTAGTAAACTTATTTCAAAAAATAAATAAAGAGTATGATTTAAGATGAGAACAACTGTTTCTTAGAAAATACCTATTGTCAAATATCTATAAACATTTTTGTAAACACATTTTTGCCAAATACCCCACTCACATTTGCATATCTTTTGGAAGAAAGAATGTTTTATAATATTTTAAGAAGATTATTATTCTAATAATACCTTACATTTAAAAAACTTTTAAATATGATATTTTACAACTTAAAAATATATCAAGTGATATATAATATGGGATGTGTTACTATAAAATAAAGTATTCATTATTCAGTATGTGTAATAAAAATTAGGAAGACGCATATCTAATGAAATATATCAAATGAGATATTCATGAGGACACATTTTTCATTGGACTTTTACATATAAAAACTATTAAATATCAAAAAATTTTTAAAATAATATTTCATTTATCTCCCCCTCTATCTTCATCACCCTTCAGAGATATATATTTAAATTTTTCATTTAAATATTATGCAAAATATTCAAATTAAAACAATGTTGCTTCATTTTCTTCTACATCTATTAACATATAGTTTAACTAATTCAAGTTTTTACTTTCATTAAAAATTATAAACTATAAAATATCAAATTTTAAAATGATTAGATTAAAAAGGCAGGGGATAGAAAAACGTAAACTAGAATTTTTATTTTTAGTTAGTTTTTATGTACTTAAAACATAAAATATATATATAAAGATTTTAGATAATTGTTATATCGTTCAAATTATAAAATTGAAAAGAGAAAAATTAAAAAAAAATTTTTGTAACTATTGTTAAAAATAAAAAGAAATTTCTTTTTTTTTTCTTCATCCTTTTTAGTTAAATGTTAAATTATTTCTAGTTATTATGTTGTTTTTTTAACTAATCATAACTTTTTTTCTTAATTTTTTATGTTAAAAGCTTGGCACATATTGACAATTTTTTTCCTTATCTCTTCTTTTTGTGAATTATTAAGTGTTTTACTGATAATTTCAAAATTATTTAATAATATTTTATTGTTGCCCTTGAATTAAAAAAATTTATAGTAATTAAAATGTATATGTTTTTGTCAATCAACTTACGTCAACTTCAAGAATAGGTCCTTCTTCTTCACTTTCTTCAATTCCTCGTTGTCGACGATGCCTAATATGTTCAATATGCATACCACTATTACTCTCTTCCTCAGGAATGATAGGTATTTGTTTATTGTGATTTTTACTACGATATACACCACCGTGAGTTGTATTGTCAAGTACTTCCTCATGACAGATTAAACGTGGTTTTGGAACACGATGATATAAAACAAGACAATTAACAAGACAATTTGGGATAATTAAAAATATCAAAATGTTTATAAATATATATCTCTTCATAACTTATCTAAAAATAATATATGTGTATAATGTTAAAAATAATAATATTTTTAGAATAAAATGGTGAGTAAGAGAATTATAAAATGTTTCCATAGAATGAACATTGAAAAATAATAAAAAAAACTTTTTGTAATTCATTTCACCTACCACTTAAACTAGAAAAATATTAATGGTAGGGGACGAGATAGAAAATAATATATATAATGGTACATATAATTGCCTTGATAATAGTAGAAGTTGATTATTGTTTATAAATAAAAGTTAAACTTCTTTAACTATTATTATTGTCAATATAATTATGTCATTATATACTAAATTTTTTGAATGAAACCTCTTAAAATGCTATAAAAATTGTACATCATTTTCGATTCCTTTATCTAATCTTGTATAAAAAAAGATAATTACTCTAAAAATGATATCGTGATATTACATTGAAAGACCTACATTTCCTCCTATTTCAATATATCAAACTTTACAAAATAACTTAATATTTGATGAGGATAAAAATTTTTTAATATATATATATTTAACGTATTTATATTTTTTCATATTCATATAATTACGTATTTACGTACTCTTTTTTTTGACTATATATTATTAATTGAAAGATGGTATTTAACATATTAAAAAAATATAAATAATCATTTTAATCTCAAAAATTCAAAGGTTTTAATATTAAATAATCTATAAAAATGAGAACAAATAACAAAAATTCTGCATAAAGATAACTGCATTTCGAAGTACAAATAATTATTTAAATTAAAAATATTTTTTATTAAAATTCAAATTTTATATAAATAAAATAATGATTACCACATTCAAATTAAATTTTTTTATCCTTTTATCTTTTGAGTAATTATTTGTTTAAAAACAGAAAAAAATAAAAAATTTTCTTTTTTGATATTTGGTAAAGCTATTCATGTATGATAGGAGAATAATTAAATTTAAGTACCTAAACCATCACATTTATATAAATTATTATTAAAATGTAGATGCGTAATAAATAATATTTTATTAATTTTCTTTTAAAAGTAATTGTATTCAAAATGACAACATAAAAAAGTTACCATTCTGTTGAAAGAATTTATTAATAAAAAAAATTTATAATGGATATAATATTTACGTGATGCGTATAAATAGATATTATTAATAATTATAATGTATGCATTTCCATTACTTTCATTTTTAATAAAAAAAATTAACAATAGCCACATGCTTTGGGACAGTTCTTACGCATATAGCTAAGGAAAATTCCTTCGCAAAATCCAGATACCTTCCATTGGTTACAAAAATGTTTCCTATTAATACATATCATTTTAGTTGTTTGTTGTGTTGTTGTACTTTGTGCAGTTACTAGTGGTGGGCGTGTTGCGGATGTTGTTGTTGTCGATGGTGTTGTTGTTATAGATATAATTGGTACAATCCCATGCGAAGTTGTTGTTGTTGGCATTTTTGTTCCATTCTTTGGTGTACAAAATCCACAGGATTTTTGACAATATGTACGCATAAAATGTTCAGATGTTATACAATATCTTGCAGTAACAAGCTTATCACAATCAACACGGAGATCCTCACATATCTCGTCTGGTTTTGGTGGTAATGTACCACAATATCCACAAGACTCTGGGCAATTATCTTTCATCCATGGAGCATTAATATTACACCATCCCTGTGCAGCAAGAATATTACAATCCGGGCGTTTATTTTTACATTCCGAAGTTGGTAAGGGTGGTGGTGTTGGAGATGGAATCGTTATTGGTTGTGGAAGTACTGTTGTTGTAACTTTAATAATTTCAGGTTTGATTGTTGTTGATGGTTTTACGGTAACAACTGATTTATCATTACATTGATAAAGTGTGTTAATTTTAAATATATCGACTTTACTAAAACCATTTCTTTGTCCAATTTGTGCACCTTGTTTCTTTGGTAACATTGTCGGTTGACCATTCTTACTGAATGCTGTTGATCCATAATGCATGATACTATCATAGTCATATGTTGTTCCAAGAGCTGTTATAACACCTTGTCCATACTTCTCAAATTGATTAGCCATCCCATTCATAATGTTATTCCAATAAATAGTTATATGATCGTCTCTATCAGTACGTGATTGTTCATGGAAGAATCCTACAGCATGCATCATTTCATGAATAATAATACCTTTTTGGATACAACCACTTCCAAGTGATAAAACTTGCCTATTACCCATTCTTCCAACCATAGAATAACAACCACGATCAGGCATTATGTAGACATAATCATTATCAGATGTCTCTTTTGGTACCCATCTAATGCATGTATGTTTATTATACTCTTCCATAGAATTAGCAATAACACTCCTACTATGTTGACTATACTGACTACTTAATACATAAGGAATTCTACCATTTTTCCATAATTGATGCTTATTTTTGATGGCATTACGATGGACATCCTTTGAATTTGGATCAACACCACCATTGACGAATGCATTGACTGTTGAAGCATTGATACCAATAATATCACCTTCAAATTTGTCGTTACTGTAGACAGCTTCATTATCCCACAAAAAACTATCATCATCAGTAAATTGAGCATCAAGATGGGCTCCATTTATGAAATCGTTTGGAGTTAAAACTGTCTCATATTCAGGTATACTTTTATCAAAATACTTAATATTTAATATGTTTTAATTTTAAAAAAAATAAAACTTACAAGTGCATCATCACTTAATAATTCTCTTAATGCTTCATCTTTAATATTTAATGAGACTGTTAACAAAGAAGAAATAAGAAGAATAAAGATAAATTTTATCATACCTAAAAATATAAAATAAAATAGTACAATTGTTCTTATCGTTTGAAAATAAAATATGATTGAGTCATATATAATATTTATATATTCTTAAAAATACTTGATTATCATAAATATAAACTATAACTCAAAATATATTTGAAAATGAATGGACATTGAATTTAATACCAAAAATTTTATTGTTATTTTGATGAAATATCAATAATAAACACTTGAGACCAGTAATATAAATGCAAATATTACATAAAAGGTATTGAAGAAAAATGAATTTGTTTTAAAGAAATTTAAGGTAAAATGAGCGAAAAGAAATTCAATGAAATTGTTTGTTTAAAAATTATTTTAAATAGATTATTTTATTATCTCTTTTTTTGTCCTGTAAACCGTTTTAATAAATATAGAATAAACGTGATTTTTTTATTGAAAAAAAAACTTAATATTAATTAACAAGGTATTAAATACACAAGGAATGTACAATAAAATAGTTGTTAAAAAATATTATATAAATATTATTATTATATAGGGTAAGATCAAAAAATATTATACATTTCTAAATGTAGGAGAATTTAAAAATTTGAATTTAACCTTTCTATCTTATAGTAATAGAAATGGTATTAGTGAATCACAAACCTCCTCATGTCTTTTTGCTAATCACTTTTGAAAAGTAGTTAATCAAGTTTTAGATTGTATAATTTATATATATCTTGTTGACTGTTGTGGTCATTCGTCTATTACTGACAAACTATCATTTTTTTCTTTATTTTCTACTGTCTTTTTAATAATCTAAACCCATTTTTTTGTTTCACTCCTCATCTCACTGTTTTATCTTCCACAAAAGAAATATATACTAATCAGAATGAAAAAATGCAAACTTAAAAGTTAATCTTTATAGAAGGGGACCTATCATGTTATGGTAAAAATTTTATATAGTTTTGTGATTGTGACTAATCTATTCTCTTTAAATATATAAATATATTATATCTTTTATACTCAATTCATTAAATTAAAGTAAAACTGAAAAATGGTGAAATAAGAATATTCTTAAAGATTGCACTCATTCTGTTCTTTTCATATAATATATGTTAAAAAAAATATAAGATGATAAAGAAAATTATTTTTACAAATTTTAACAATCTACTTCCAATATTGTATATTAAATAGATAAAAAAAACAACCTTATCCAGTCATTAGTTCTCAAATCGTTAATTGAATACAATAGAATTAACTAGTTGAAAATACAACACAGGAGTTATTTTTTACAATGAATCATTTTAAAGTGAGAACAAGCATTAAAACAAAAGAAAAAAATAAACAAAAAACCCAGAAGATTAAATTTTATTGTTTTAAAGCAGCTATCAATGTAACAAAATATAAAAAATAGTATTATAAAAAATAAACTAAATCTTTTAAAACACAATATACTTACAATTTTATAAGATAATATGTTTTATTTTAAAAATATAGAAAACTTTTTTTATCTATTTCTTAACTTATGCTAATATTGAAATCTTTTTACAAAGTTTTTATAATACTTGATTATTTTTATTAAGTTTATTTATTCCTAAATATTTCGTTAAAAACTTGATTCTTGTCTAGTCATTTTTACATTTTAAAGTGTATTTGTTAAGGATTATTTGACTTAAAGATATATATTTAAGATAATTAAATAAATTAATAAAAGCCTAACACTTTTCTTTCCTTTGTTAATTAGTAGTGATTATTTAACGGTTTGTAATTGGAAGAAAGTGTTAAAAGAAGGTATATTTTTATGAATGAAAAGAAGTAAAATAATTGTCGAAAAAAATTATCTTCACATTTATATATTGATTTCATAAATAAAAATTTGTATCTCCATTTAAGGAATTGATAATTAATTAATAATTTTTTTTAAATTAGTCGTTTGAGAAGTTTGATGTTATTTTTGCTAAAGAAAGATTGTATTTTATGGTTCAATATGTATCTATTAAAAATATATCATATGGTGGAAGATTAAATGTAAATATAATATTGGTATTAAAGTTTCCATCCGCTACTTTCTCCATATTTTCATCAAAATTTATTAACTAACTTACTTCCTTCATAATTTCTATTTCTTTCCATTAAAATAGTAAATTACTTCTTATATTTTTTACAAAAAATAAGTATATCTTTTATTAATATGCGATTGTAATCTGTATTATTTTATAAATATAATTATCCAATAAATAAAAAAGAATTATGTTTTTATCTATTAAGTTGTAAGAAGTTAGTGCAAACTACTAACAAATATCTTAGTGAAGAAGGACAAAATAACAAATATTTAAAGAAAAATGTTGTTGGAATATTTTAATACTAAAGATAGTCTCATTTATACTATAAAAATCCATTTAAAGTAGTATAACCCAAATATTTATTATATCAAAATCTTTTATAGCTTCCAACTCTTATCCACATAAACCTTGGCATTTCATATTATAAAATTGTTATATATTTTCTTAAAATAATAATACCTTCTATCATTTTGATATTGTTTCTCTTCCTCAAGAAGTGTAAGAGTCTAATAGTTATTAAAAAGTATATGTTTAACATTTATTAAAACTTTCCTATACACACAATATGTATTTCTACTAAAATATAGTTTAATCATAGCAGTATAAATAAATAAATAAAAATATATACTTAATGAGAATGGAAAAAAATACTACTTTATATATTTATTTATTGCGATTCTCAATAATAAATTTACCTTATTTTTTGAAATTCCAAATTATTAAATTTTGATAATTATATAAATATTATCATAATACGTTATGTTATGCTAATATGGGTATATTAAAATATGTTAGATAATAAACCTTATAATCCTATTTATAATTTTAATTTACCATAAAAATTGTATAACAATATAAACATATTACAATTTTAACATTAGTAACAACAAATATTTTTGTTTTAAAAATACTATATATCTTCATTATTTTTTTTAAAAAGAGTAACCTCTTAAAAAAACTACAAAGAATTAGTGTTTATTTCTTCTCCTTATCATGTTACAGGAATCGAGTGAAGAAAATTTTGATATGGCTCTTAGAGCCGACAAATCAAATTTAACAATAACTTCATTATCGCAAATAACAGATGGGTTGACTGATATAGCATTAGGAGATATTGTGGCCCAAAAAATTGACAATTTTTTTTTGGCTATTGAAAACGGTGAAAATTTTCCTGTTGAGAAGTTACGAGAACACCACGTTAAAAACTATAAAAATAAGGTATTTTGGTATTTTTTATTTAAAAAACATAATGTCTTTTTTATTTTTATAAAAATGTTTTTTATCTATAGCAAAAAGAAACTTTTTTAATTGCAGGAGCAAGATATGGACGTTTGGAAGTTTGTGAGACGGTTATTGAAAGTTCTGATGTCCATGCTAAAGATGATGATGGTTTCACGGCATTATTAAATGCTGCACAAAATGGACATCATCAAATTGTAAAGTTACTTCTTGAGAATAGTGCTAATGTTGAGGACGGTGATATGGGCGGGTGGACACCACTGTTTTGGGCTGTATATAATAACCATGTTAAATGTCTCATCGAGTTGTTACCATATTCACCAAGAGTTAATTTAGTTGAAGTTGAAGATAACTTAACACCATTAATTATTGCATCAGCACGTGGTTATACAGAGTGCGTTAAAATTCTCCTCGAAAATGGTGCTAATCCAAATTCTTGTGATAAATTTGGAAGTACACCTCTAATATGGGCGAGTAGAAAAGGATATCATGAAATTGTCGAGTTTCTTGTTAATTATGGTGCTACCGTTGATAATATTGGTATGTATGGAAGGACAGCATTGATGTTGGCTGTAAAAGGAAACTATTTGAAAACAGTTAATATATTATTAACAAGAGATCCAAAAGTTAATATTGTTGATTTGGATGGTGTACCAGCATTAGAGATAGCAGCAAGAGAAGGTTACATTGATATATGTAAAGCACTTTTAGATTCGGGTGCTTATGTTAATTCCGTTGATCGATTTGGTAGTAATATTCTTCTTGCAGCTGTTAGAGGTGGTAGTTTAGAGATAGTAAAAATGTTACTTGATCGACATTGTGATGTTAATCAAAAAGACACCGACTTCCGAACACCTCTCCATTTAGCAATTGATAAAAATTTTATTGATATGGTTGTTGTCTTGTTATCAAAGAATCCTAATTTAGAGGCAAAAACAAAAGATGGTGATACACCATTAATGAGAGCTGCAAAAAATAAAAATATACGCATAATGAATTTACTTCTAAACGCAGGAAGTAAAGTATCAACAACAGATCATTATGGAAATAATTGTTTGCACATTGCTGCTAAGGCTAAATCTTTACAGATGATTAAATTAATATTAAGTAACCCATCAGAGTCAAGATTACTCTACTCCCCAAATAATTTTGGCGAAACACCCTATTCAATCGATCAACAAAATTCAAATCCAATATTATCACAGATGTATGGTGTTTTGGATAGTGAGGCACAAGTTAACTCTCTACTTGGTTATGAAATTTACGCTGATGTGTTGGCTGATATTCTTAGTGAACCAAAATTGCACCTACCAGTAACAGTTGGTTTTTTTGCAAAATGGGGAACTAGCAAATCCCTACATTTACCAAAAATTAAAAGATCACTAAAAAATTTTTCAAGAAGTTGGTTGGATGGTGTTGAATTAACGTGTTCCTGGACAATTATAACATTCCTTTTTCTTGTTTTTACATTTGTAACATTACCTTTAACAACGCTATCAGCTTTCTTTGGGAAAAATGATATAACTTACGGAGTTTTATCTATCGGAGTGACAATGTTCATATTAACTGTTACAGCTTATCTTATAATGTGTTATAGTAGTGATGGTTCCCGATGGTCATCAACAATTAAATCCTCAAAAGGTTTCACAAAATTCGTTATGAAATTAAAGTTAATTTTATCAATAACGATGTTAAATGTTCCATACCTTACTCCTAAAGAACTTATCATAGCACCAGTAACATTTCTTTTTGCTGATGATCATAGATTATCAAATGTTGGAACTGAAAGAACGATTGCTGCAATTTTAGTGACACTTTACAATGTTATTGAGAATCATTTTGGTGTTATCCCGATACGCTTGCTTTTAGGTGTTAAAAAAAAATTTGACAGAGTATCTGAAAATAAATTTAGAAATTATTTAGGTTTACCAGTGATAATATTATCAATAGTAATATATATACTTTATTGTTTGTCAAATTTTTTCTTAACACAATGTATAATTAATTGGACACCCTCAACATCAAAATCAGGAATGTTTTTTGGTGCTGTTGTTAGTACAACATTACTCTTTGTTGTTGGAACTCATCCGTTTATTCTTGTAACAAAAAATATTATCTGTAATAGGAGGCAAAGGAATATTAAAAAGATATCATTAGCCTCAATTAAATTAGGTTTTGAGACAACAATGGAGAAGCTTAAAGTTGAAGCACAATATCTTTGTGAACTTATGGAGGCATTAAATTGTTACAGTCATAGTCAGGCAAGATTAGTTATTCCAATTGATGGTATGGATAATCAGGACCAAATTCAAATGATTAAATTATTAGATTCTGTACATTCAGTTTTTGGATCTCATATTAAGGCAAATTTTATTGTCATCCTTGCTGTTGACCCTCATGCTTTGGAAGTAAATCATTCTGGGAATATTAATAAGTCGTATGGAATGGTAAAAGATATTTCAGCTCATGATTATATAAAAGAATATGTAACATTACCATTCTTCCTACAAATTCATGCACTAAGAGATTTACAAAAGAATATTGATAGGAGGAAGGATACTTTTACTTTTTCTGACGAGTTAATCTCAAAAATTGAGACATCAACCTCAGAGGTAGATGAAATTAGAATGAAGAATCATATTAGTTCACCACAATCACTACATCTCTCATCGTTAGGAACTTTTCTCGTTGATGATGAATATTTTGCCACTCTCGGCCCAACAGCATTAAGGCGTATCGTTAACTCATTAACTTTAACAGCTCGCCTCCTACATTCATATGATGTTAAATTTCAATGGGTATCACTAGGATTTTGGATAAGCTTAGTTGAGCAATGGCCATATCGTATGTGTTATTTGATTGAAAAATTTTCAATCTCCGAGGATGACTCTATAACATTGTATGATTTATGGATTTTTGTTAAAGAACGCCTTCCAAGAAAGCAAAATTTATTGCTCCTCGATACTACACCTTCAGAATTTGACACTGTTTTAAGAAAATCAAGTACGGCACAAGATGATCGTTTAACAATTGAAAAGGCATATCGATATATTCCATGTACGTGTAATTTAGATCCTCATTTAAGAAAAATTGTTAGCGTTGAGAAGGATGATACTAACATTGATAGTATGACGATGAATAATTCAGAAGCCATGTTAAGACATACCTCCAATACACTAATCAAAGACCCTACAATATGGAATAGGATTGATAAACCATTATACGAAATGACAATTGATGATTTTGTTAGTTATGTAGAATATCTTGATATTCCAAAAGAAAGATTAACAAAGATAACAAAAACTTTAAGAGATGAAAATGTTAATGGCATTGTAGTTTGTACATGTGATATAAATAACTTAAAGGAAAAGTTACAATGCACGATAGGTGATTGGACATTAATAAATTTGTTAATTGATACAATACGAAGAATTACAAACGAACAGGTAACAAGAACAAATACTGCTAAAGCAGCTGCAAGTAGGGTAGCTGCAGAGTCAGTGGAACAAGCAAAAAAATTAATTGATCAGGTACCAGGAAGTGCTGAGGAAGAAAAGATGCTGCAAAAGAAATTTTTAAGTGAACACAGACAAAAGAGTCTAGAGATAATGGACGAGTATGGACATAATGATTTTGTTCTTAAAAAATTATCAAAAAATCCAATTGTAGAGGCAATAAATCTTCAAAATAGGGATGCTAGTGTAGAGATTCATGATAAAGAGAGTACACAAAGTTTAATAGGCTCGGAGGATTCTATAAGATATGTAGAGGAAAAAGATTCATACTCTGAGACAAATCGACTTCTAAGAAATAATGAATAATTTTTTTTATATTTATAAAATTAATAATGTTAAGTTGATTTAAGTAAATAAATTTTGAATAGATTTATCTGAAAACCTTATTTCTACAATTAATAAGAACTTTTGAAAACAACACATTGTTGAATTCACCTGAGAAGTATTAACGTTTTCAATAATCAAAACAAAACGTTTAAGACTGCATAAAAAAATCTCGATTCTGTAAAAATTTATAGAATTTAAAATTTAAGTGTTTTTTTAATGAAATAAATTTAAGCTTCTTATACGGAAAAATATTACTATAATTACTTACAAGTGTAATCCTGGTGGATTCTTGGGAGCCCTTTGGGGCTCCCGTGGTTTACTATAATAACACGAGACTTTATATAAACTTTTATTAGCAAAGGGTTATAGTGAAGTATAAATATAAGTGATTATAGATTAAAAAGTGTATTCTCCGTTATTCTTGTGATTGACTGATATATCTATATTCTGATCAGGTATTCTTTAAAGGCTCCTTTTATACTCCTTTAAGAGATAGGCGTGTTCTTATTCTGATAAGCTTACATACATTCTGTCCGATGCAGCTGACATGGTTCACACAAGTAGCATTAAAATATTAAAAAAGTAAACAATTTATTTAAAATTAGCCTCACAATCTAGTGAAACATAAAATTTAGACTATTATATGATTAAAAAATCATGCGAAATTATAATATAATAATTTAAACAACATTTGTATAATTTGTTACTAAGAAAACTTTTTTTAGGAAAATCGTAATGTTCAAAGATAAAGACATTTTTTTAAATCATATATAAAAAATAAAATAATATTTTTTTATTTAACACGCATAATTAACTCCAACAGCATTGGGCTATAACTCGTACTTATACATGATGATAAGGCAAAAATTGTCTTTCATAACTTTCGACACGAAGAAATACTGATTACTATGTAATAGTTATTTAGTAATTGACAATTACTAAAAAGTTTAGAAATTGTAAAATAATTTTAATTTAAACATTTTTTTAATGGTGATTTTTGGCATCTTGTGACTTCTAGGGTCAATCTTATTAATCTAAAATATGTTATAAATCTTAAAAAGTATAATTAGATTTTATTTTTTCAAAAAAGTTTGAAACTGGTGTTCTTTAACTTTTTGTAACTTTTCTCATTTTTAATAGCTAATTTAAAATATTAATGTCATTTAATAGAGAACAGAACATTTGTTTGTTCGCAGATTAATGGGAAAGCTCCTTTTTTAACTTTGACTAACTATGTTAAAGTGAAACAGCATTTTTTTTAACTGAAGATTTACCACTTTTTCAAGCAAATTTGCCTATTTTCTAGTGACACAAAAAACTTTCCCTTTTACTCATTAGCTACCCAAAGACAAATTATTTTCGCAATCTTATTTTTTTTCATATTTGTATATGCAGAAGATAATACATTATATTCCCTTAGAAATGTATATTATTAAATTAATATTATAAGAAAATATACTATTTAAATGTATTTTTATTTTCTAAAAAAAATTATATCACAAATTTTTCCATGTATATAAGACTGTTTTTGTGTTTTCTGTAACCTCGGGATATTTTTTTGATGAAATTCCATCAACGAAGGTAACATCCAATATTTGTGAGAAAGGTGAGTAAGTTGATAATCCATTTACAACTGTTTTTTCTACACCATCGACTTGGAATGATTGGAAGTCAACTTGATTAGGATAACCAAGAATTTCAATACTTTTAATATTATATCCTATCAATGTTGGAGTATATGTTTCTACTGTAAGTGATAAAATTGAATGAGTTGAATTACAATTAAATTGATATTTAAAATGTGAATATGATGAGGTTCGTTTTGTTACAAGAATCTCTGAGTTATCTTGATCGAAATAAAACTCTCCAGAGGCTCTATTGTAGTTATCTAAAAAATAAAAGAATACTTTGAAAGATTGTTAATAAAACTTACCAAGCGCTATCAATAGAGAATGATCATTGTGAATAGTACGTGGTAAAGTAACATTAGCTTTGTATAATCTAGGAACAATATATCCACCTCTCACAAACGTTGGAGCATTATACGTCCATGGAGCATAAAATTGAGTATAACCTGAAGGTATTTGGAGACCATAATTATAATCATAGATTGAATACCATTTTTGCGGAATATCAGGAAGATAACCTCTAACAGAAGTCATTCCTTCACTTATTACTGGAATAACCATAAATGCTGGACCCCACATAAATTGATGACCCATATCATAAGTTTCTTCATCATTTGGGAATTCAAAAAATAATGGTTTTACAACAGTACCTCCTTCTAATGAAGAATAATAATGTAAAGAATATAAATATGGAATATATGTATATCTGAAAGTATTAGCTTTTATTGTAGCAGCGGTAACCGATGGCCATTGAGCAGGATCTTGAGGTGCATTACCTTCTGAATTATGATTTCTATAAAAGGAATGGAAAGCTCCAAGTTGTTGCCAACGTAAGCATAGCTCCTCATTACTTTCTCCATTAAAACCACAAACATCTGATCCAACATATGTTATACCAAACATATTAAATTCTTGAACACTAATAACAGTTGTCTTTAAATCAGCCCATTTAGAATTATTATCGCCTAACCAATGACCACCATGACTGCCAGTTCCCGCAAATGTTGATCTTGAAAAAACGACATTTCTACCATTTTGACCACGTGATTTTTTGGCATTGTCAATACCACGTTTTGTTGCAACAGTTTCCGACCACCCATAAAGATTTTTGGTATTATAAAAAATACCATTGTCATTCATTGTTGATCCAATCATACATAACGTTTTTGTTGATAAGTATGTGTTACCACCATATTCATACACACTGTATGTCTGATATGGAGGATTATCATACTCGGAGTATTCTCCAGTTAGAGGGCATTTCAAAGGTTCCAAACAAACATTTCCCCCAACGCAACCTAAATCTAATACTTTAGCTTGGTTTGTTGAAAAATCAGATGGTTCATTCATATCTATCCATATTCCATCATAATTTACTTGGTCCCAAAAACGTCCTAACTCATTACTCCACCAATTAACTGTGTTATCAGTTGTATCTAAAAAGTCAGGAAATGCAACGTGCTTATCAGGCCATACGACACCCAACATAGTATTAGTACTATTTGTTAATGGATATAAACTATTAATTGATTCTTGTACTAAATTGGTATTTGGCCAGGAGATGAAACTAGCATTTTGATTTCTAGCACGTTGGAAGACCTCATAATCAACCTCAATAGCAGGATCAAACATAAGGAATGTCTTAATATTATATTTTTCTTTTAATTCATTTACATATTCTGGAAGGTCAGTAAATGTTGATCCGATTGTAAAATCTTTATAACGATCCATGTAATCAATGTCAAAATAAATGACATCTAATGGTATTTTGGCATCAATATTTCTTTGAATGATTGTTTTGGCATAATCAAGTGTAACATATCCCCATCTAGAGAGTTGGAAACCAAATGACCATAATGGTGGTAAGAATGGTTTTCCAATCAATGAAGTATATTGTTTTATAACATCTTCTGGTTTCGGACCAGGGAAGAAAAAGATATCAAATTGGCCACCAATTGTACGGTAGATAAAATGTGGAGCTGGTGCTGTGACAAATTCTTGAGCATTAGAATTAAAAAAGAATACTCCATGAGCTTTACCATCGGGTTCGATAACTAAATAAAATGGATGAACACCATAAAGATTATGTCTATTTGGATCTTGAGAATCTGGTGCCATATCTCTATCAAAAAGTCCCCATGTTCTATATTTTGAGAAGTCATGCTTTATTGTATGATGAATATTTTCACCTAGTCCATAGAAATTTTTCGAAGGTAGGTATGTTGCTAATTGAAGAAATTTATCACTAAAGAATAAACCACCAATTGAAGTATCGAAAAGTAGACGATTATTACCGTTTCTAGTGACAGTAAATGAAAAGATTCCAGAAGTGTTTTGAGGAGTAAATGTGAAAGATTCTGTTGATGGTATAGGGGAATTATAAAGTGGTACAGGTGGTACATATCTTTTTGAATCTGGTGCTATAGATACTTTAAGATAATTTCCAATATTTGAAACTTTAACATTTAACTTCTCAAAATTCTCTTCAAATGGATTTGGTGGACTATTAGAATTTTTCTGAAGAATATAATTATTTGATTGTTGGTTTGTTAAAGTGTATCCAGTATTTTGTGGAAAATAACAAAGTGGGACATTTGTATCGTCGTTTCCGGAATAATTTGTATCCCACTGGCAACCTCTTGCTAAACATTTATCCTCACTAGCATTTGGATCAGGAAAACAATCTATTCTTGCGTTATGTGGTACATATTGACAAAAGTAACTATTAAATAATAATCTTTCAACTAATATTAAAAATAATATTCCTTTCGATGAATGAAACATTATTAAATTAGTTTAAGGAACATATCACTAGATAGCACATAGTTATAAATATATATATTAATATGCTATCTTCTATATAAAGATAACACATTATCAGTCATAATTAAGTTTTTATATTTGGCTAAAGATAACAAGAAAATACTTATAGTAAAAATTTTGTTATTTCACAAAACGTTCAAGTTTATTTTATTTTTGAATTGCTTTTTTTCCATTGAAATAAATAAATTACTACTCGGAATAGGAGGCGAGAAAATGAATTAAATAAAAGCATATTAATTTTTAATAATTCTTCATATTCAATTTTTAAAAAGTGTGGTATAAGTTTTTTTTTATTATTTCCTTTTAATCTTATCTATATATTTTATGATTTCAAAATCTCACAGTAACAGGTATGTGTCTACCATATTAAATATTATATGTTCTATCCATTAAATTCCTGTTAAAAAATTACGTCACAACTTGTAAATGGAGGAAAAGTTATTATAAACTTGAAATGCATTTAAATATCTTTCATTTATTATAAGATTTTCATTTAGTATTTTAATAATATATTCAAAATCCTATAAAAAATTTATTAAATATTTTATAAAATATCGTCATCTATTCTTATAATAATTTTTGATGAAAAAAAGCAAACTTTTTCCGAATTATATAAATTTTTATTCCATAACGTCATATGTTCATTAAAACGTTACGTAAAAATAATGTTTTTTTCATAGGAAAAGAATTAAAACATTTGAAATGAATAATTATTATTATTTTTCTTTGAATTAACAAATTTAAAAATTTTTAATTTAATTAAAATATATAGCAAAAATCTTTGAACCTGATCTCTAAATATATATAGAGTATTGGTATAAATTTTGCTCATTAATAATTTCTTTAGTTAATATGTATTTTTAATTAATTAATATATTTTATCTACATCAATTTTTTATAGAGAGCATTAAATGATGCACATATGTAGAGATATATGGGAAATTACGCAAGATAATATATATTTTTCATTAAAAAAACAAAATAAATGTTGTCAAGTGCTTTCCGATGTTGAGACATTATTTATTTTGGGGTGACATAAAAGCCGACTTATATAGTTCATCCTTTCTTATACTGTTTTCTTTAATTTTATCAAATAAATTATCTTGTGCATTTTGTAATGTTGGCGGACTTGTTGTTTTTCTTTCCAATTTAATATAATTTATTGGGACTAAACCTATTCTTGTACCATCTTCTGACGATGCTAATAACCATCCACGAATTGGTGGTTGTTGATTTTTAGGAGCAACTCTAAGACTATCACCTTTATTAAAAGAAAGTTCATGATTAGATGAATTTCCTTGAAAATTATAAAGTCCTGTAGCTGTATAATGATCTCCACTACCTGTGGCCCATTTTCTTGACTCTTCAATTGTAGTTACCATACGATTAACAAATTTATATATTAACCATGGACCACCAATAGCAATAATCCAAAAAAGGAGTGCTGGCCAATTAACTACTCCATTCTTAGATTGACCACCTAATTCTTGAGTTATCCACTCATTCGCTTTCAATGGTCTTTGTGGTTCTTTCCATACTTTATCATTTATTAAGCTTGATTCAGGTAGTAATTCAAATTTAACTAATATATATTTCCATAATCTTTTTATAATTTTAAAAATAAAAAATGTCTCCAATACACCAGTTAATTGTACTTTTAATTTACTAAATTGCTCAACCACCCCAATAACGGCACGAAAAGAACTGAATAATGCATTGTGTGTTGAACTTAACATATGAGCTACCGAAGCAACAGCATTAACAATAGATTCAATAGATTGAAATGCTCCTCTTGATGATTCCTCTGCTAATCGTACAAAATTACTTTCAGGTACTGCATTACCATAATTATATGCGGCCCCACTGTTATATAAATTAGGCATATTATTTCTAAAGTAAAAAAACAAATTTTTATATTTTATTTTTTTATTGTATAATACTTACAAAGAATGCATGTTATTATATCCGATGTTATAAGGATTATTTATTCCACCATATCCAAAGGTAGGATTATATGAATAAACTCCATTAACAACTTCATTTCCACTTCTCATAAATTCCTTTGGTCTTGGTGGTAAGACTGGTGGATCCATTTTAATATTTTTAATAATTTATTAAAATAAATTTGTTGTTTTAAAAAAATATGTATTATAGATTGGTTAAAAGTATAAGTATGTTTTTAGTTCCAACAAAAGGTACTATTTATTGATGTTTCTTATCATATATATATTTGTCAATGGTTATTGATGTAGTGTGATCAATTTGAACTATAAAATACGATACAACCTTTCTTATTAGATATGCAATTTTAAGTGTGAATAGTATTATAATCAATGCATTTTTATGTTGTTTAAAAATCTTCCAACTTGGAATGTTATATAAAACAATGTTGAAATGTTTAACAAATATATTTTCAACAAAAGACAATCTCTCTCTTTCTTCATGATTGTTGTTATAATTTTTTTTGTAAAAACATTTTTTAAATATGATCAATTTAATATAAACCTTGAGATTAGATTATATATAGTACATACTTCACTCATACATCTTTCTCTTGTTTTCAAACTGTAAGGACTTATCTAATTATAATATAAAAGCTATAATGGACAAAATACCCGGCAATTATTATAACTAAGTCTCTTCTCCTACTATATATGTGTAATATATGATGTTTTTAAGAAAAGAAAAAGAGAGAGGGAGATAACAGCAAACTTCGACTTTTTGTAACTCTATCAATGTATTTGATTTTTTTTTCTATTCTAATAAAGCACTTGACATTCTTTTGTCTATTTACATAACGTTTAATATTATCTATTTATATTACATAAATTAAACTGTATAAAAATGTTTTATTTTTAGAAAAAAATAAAATAAAAATAATAATGCTTTATAGATACATTTAAATAATTTATTGATATTTTATTATTGTAATAAATTAAACACACGTCTATAATTTGATTTCTCAACTTATTCATCACTAACAAATTATACTTTTAGGTGGGAGAAAATAATATTAAATATACCATTAACTACTACTAATTTTTCAATATTTAATATAAGATATTTTAAACAAATTGTTTTTACTAAAGTCCCAAAACGAAATATAGTACACATATTATCATAAATCTTTGTACTAAAAAACATTTCCTTTCCCATATTAGTAAAATTTTAAATTTTCATCTAACAAATTGAATAAAAAAAGGAAATGAATGGTAAGAATTATAATATTTAATAATTAAAAAAAATTTCTTTATAGTTCCTTCATCATCAAATAAACAATTACAAAAAGAGGAACCACCTGATCCATTTAAATCAAAAAAACGACATGAAGAACACAAAAGGAGGATTAGTGATTCCAAAGTACAGCATAATATGAATGTTGAAAGAAATGTTAATTATTTTCAAAGATTTAAAACTAAACCAGAAAATAAAGACTTTTATAGTGATATTAAAAATAAAACTTTATATGAAAATGTTAAAGAGATGTTAGAAATGTTAAATTCTGATTACACAATGCCTCAATATGTTAATTTGATAGGAAAATATGCCTTAAAAAATACGGTGTGGAAAAATTTCGTTAAATATTCAAAAGTAAAAGAATTTTCATTAACTGATCGGGAGTATGTTGAATTTGATATTCTGCTACCAAATGGTTTCTTAATAACTGTCAATATATCAACAAGAGCCACCTTAGAACAGTTAAAAAAAGAAGCATTTTATCAGGCAAATAAGTAAGTAACATAATATAAATAATTTGTAAAAAAAATTATTATTATAGACATGTTTTTAATAAAAATTTACTACCAATACAAAATTATCTTTTTGCTATGATCGCATCAAATGGTTGTAAAGAAAATATTTATGATGAAAGTTGCCAATTATATGTATATAAATTAAAGTCACCTATACTTGTTCTCCATCAACCAAGTGAGAATGTTGTTGAAAAAAAATTAGAACAAGATATTGGCGTTGCAATTGGTTTTACAATAGATGAATTGGATCACAAAATCCCATATGAGGCAAAATTATTTAGAGCATCCCTATTTGAATTTTGTGTCTTAACAATTGGTGAAAGGTGTTGTAGTGGTAATGGACATTATGCTTTTTTTGAGGATAACATTCTCGAGTTAGAATATAAACTACCACCAAAATGCTATGTAAGGTTGGAGGAGAATAAAATGATTACAAGAGTATATTATAGAACATATAGTGATGAGAAAAATGAGCTTGATACAAAATGTACATGTGTAGAAGTTTGTAATGTTATATCAAAAGATAAGAAAACAGGTGTTATAAGTATTATGACTATACCACAATTAATTGAATTTACACTTAATCAGTTAAAAACTATGGATATTGAAATTATGGAAGACCCAAAAGATTTCGTCCTCCAAATTGTTGGTAAAAAAATATATTTAACTAAAGAAAATATACCACTTACCTCATTTGAGTACATTCGTACATCATTTGATAATAGTACCATACCACTATTAATTATGCGTAGAAAAAGTTTAATTTACGAAAAATTACCACCATATGTAAATATGCATGTACCATATTATGTTAGAGCTAGTAGAAAGCAAAAAGAAATAACACATATGCATCTCCATGAAGATCATGGGCATACACAGTATTTATGGGAATTTGAGAATGATTTTAAGTTTGAATTAGACACAGCAGGAAATGTTTCTGTGTATGATAGTGATCAAAAAATATTTGTTAGAGCTGCTTTAACTGTAGGTAGGCATATATTGGCACAAAAAGGATTCTTCTCATAAATCCATAAATGATCCTCGTTGGAGGGGATATAAAATGGACTTGGGATATTATATGAAAGATATCCCACCAGCCGCACAATTATCATTTGCTTTAGTTAGTACTGTCCCCAAAAAGAATGGTAAAAATGAAAATGAAGTACTAGGGTGGTGTAATTTACGTTTATTTGATTATAAGCATAGACTTATTCAAGGAAGGAAAACATTATACCTTCATAAACCTGGTCGTCAGTCAGATGATTCTTTTATAAATCCTAGTGGGCCTGAAGGAATGAATATGCAAAGGGGTTCTCATCCTCGTATTGTTGTTTACTTTAAAGACTACTCCGCAAAAAGTCAAAGAATTCATATTAAATATCCCGAGTTAAAAAAAATAAAAGAATACGTTAGTATAATTAAAAATAACCCTAGAATATCAGATGATGATAGGGCTATCGATCCAGATTCTGTCAAACCAGAGGAAGGTAGAAAATTAAAAAAGTATTTAAAATACTTGGATGGTACATTATTAACAGAAGATGATCAATTATTATTATGGAAATATAGAGAATATATTTGTAAACATTTACCAAATCTTCTAGTTGTTATGAGTGATTGTAGAACGATATGGAAATCTAGGGAACACGTGGCACAATTTTATGAATTACTCACTCGATGGGGTAATATAAGTGTTGAAGCAGCAATTGAATTACTTGATAATAGGCAACGTGACTGTGTAGTAAGAAAATTTGCCGTTGATATTCTTGATAAATGGTTGGATGATGAGAGATTTAAATTATTTATGATGCACTTAATTCAAGGCATTAAATATGAACCATATTATGATAATCCTTTGGCTGTTATGCTCATTAGAAGAGCTCTTTTAAATTACCAAATAGCTCATCGATTATTTTGGTTGTTGAGAGCAGAATTAGAACAAGAGATAGGTGCATCTGAATCAGTTAATGGTAAAGCGTGTCGATTAACGGGAGAAAATAATATTGAAGGAAAATATACTTTACCTGTTGTTAGGTGTACTATAATGCTAGAATGTCTCCTTAGAGCAAATGTTCGCCATATTGGTCCCGTTATTAAACAAGTAAGAATGGTAAATGAACTTTTTAAGATAAGTAATGAAATTAAAAGTAATACAACTAAGGAGAGTAATACAAAATTGTTGAAAAAAAAATTAAAAAAGGTAGCACATGATATGGAGTATGTGGAGTCACCATTGAATCCAATAATTTTATTAGGTGAATTATGTATAGAGGAGTGTAGAGTTTTATCAAGTGCAAAACAACCAATTAAATTAGTATGGAGTAATTGTGAACCACTAGCAAGGTTATCTAAAAAAACTCATCAAATAATATTTAAGAACGGTGATGATTTAAGACAAGATATGTTAACTTTACAAGTTATGAAAATTATGGATGCGTTCTGGAAATCTATGGGTTATGACTTTTGTATGAGTATTTATGAAGTATTACCAATGGGATATAATATTGGATTAATAAATGTTGTTCAAAAATGTGTAACATTATTTGAAATACAAACTAACGAGAGGAAACGTAGCGTATCATTATCAATGGAGACTGCGTGTATAAATAAGTGGTTAAGAAAGTATAATGATGAAACAAGACTTTATTTAGAAGCAGTAGATAGATTTACAGCATCTTTAGTTGGATATTGTGTAGCAACATACATTCTAGGTATTAAGGACCGTCACCAGGACAACATAATGGTGAGAAAAGATGGAAGAATGTTTCATATAGACTTTGGGCATATATTAGGGCATACAAAAACAAAACTTGGAATTAACCGTGATAGAACTCCATTTATATTAACAGATCATTTTTTGTATGTCATAACAAAAGGTCGTTCACAATTTAAAAATAACCATGATATAATGAAATTTAGAGAAAATTGTAAAGAAGCATTTCTTATATTATATGATCACTCTCGATTATTTATTTCACTTTTTCGTATGATGTTATCAATGGGTTTACCAGAATGTTCAACACAAGAGGATTTAAATTATTTGAAATTATCATTAATGACTGGTGTTGATAAAGATGTCGCAGCAATGCAATTTGATAACATTTTTAAGGAAGTAACAAAATCTGATCTTTCAACAAAAACAAATTGGTTTTTCCATTCTGTTAAACATATGTAATATGATAATAATAAATCATAATAATTTAACTATATTTTATATAGATAATATAGGATTTTTTATGCTTAATTTAAAAACGTATTGTATTTAATTTATTATAATTTATGTAAAAAACTACAAATTACAATTATAATAAATAGGATTATCATAAATTTTCTCTCAAAAAGTTTTGTATAATCCATTTAGATTATGCACTTCTATATGTTAATATTCATGTTCAATTTCAAAAAGACTGTACTTAATATTATTTTTGCATAAAATCTATACATTCACATTGCTCCACCTTGGCCAAACTCGTCTGATCCTCCCAAATGTAGATAATATAAATAGATTGGAAAATGATGGCGTATCATTAGTTTTATAGATTGCTTCTTAATCTACCTTTTTTTTCAAATATCCTTTCTCTTATACTTACATAATCAATTAGCTGGTTTTTACTTTTTAAATAAAAAAGGTACCATCAAAGTTATGTTAAAAATCTTTTTTGATCGGATAATATTTAAATTTTTGTATAAAAATATTAAGAAGATTATACAATTTTTTTCCTAAAATGGTAATAATAAATATGAATAATATCATAAATATATTTTAGTATATATGACATGAAGGTTTATTTCAAAAGTTGCATATGACAAGATTTGTTCCATTGTAAATGCATCTTTTGAGATAGATCTTTTTGTTATTTGTTTTCTATTTCCACAAACTTTATTAATTCTCCTATATATATATACCTATGAAAATTAGTCTTTAAAATAAAAAACAAGATGACTTTTGTGTCAGTACTTGCATTTACATTTTTTTTCATACATTTGTAAATGCATCTCACTAGCACAAATGTTGTCTTTGTTCACCCCTATTATTATTTTTTATATATATTTGTTATAATAATGCTTTTTAAAAAGTATATTTTTTGATAAATATTAGTTTTTTATATTCTTTTTATTAATAATATAAAAGTTATAGTATGTAAAAAACACGTTAACTATTCAATAAACAGATTAAAAAATATTATATTTATGTTATATAATAAAAAAATTAGATAATTGAAAACAAATTTTAAAATTATTTCAAAATGTTTAAAAATATCTTTAATTATTTTGTTACTTAACTGCTTTTCAATACCACATGCTAAGTTGTGTGTTTCTGTTGACAGTGTATATCTCTAACAAATTAGAAGGAAAATTTCTTTTATATATCAGCGTCGCACTGCAAACTTGTTCACTGTTTTTTTTAAAATTTTTTTTGAGGTCTTTTTACACTAAGTAGTATGAGAGTAAAAAATTAATAACCTATACATGAACCTCCAGATGGCAATTTGGTAAGCTGTTGATTTTCTGCATCATCAACCAGCTAACTACACTGCCAACGGGGGGATTCAAAAAAGATTATTGTAGGAGAGATGAAACTTTCAATATAACAATTAGATATTTACATATATGTATGTTATCTCATTATGTGTTATGTATATAATAAAAATATTGATATTAAATATTATAACAAGAACAGAACACTAAGAGGCAGTTTAATGAGCTGTTGAATTTCTTAGTTTCTTCAACCAGCTAATCACACTGCCATTTAGAGCACTATTCTAATATAGGTAATGATGGAAATATATTTCTGAAATATTTCATAATAATTAAAAAAATATAATAATAAAAATGAAAAAATATTTTTGTCTTGGTAAATGAAAGTGGATGTCACAAGACGTATGTGTACTTGTGACGATAAAATTATATAATTCGTAGAATTATTTAACAACCATATATTTGATTAGAAATAAATTTTTATTAATTATTAAAATATCAAACAATTTATAATTATATATTTATCTTTCCTCACATTATCTTTTTTTTAAAATCAAAACTATATGTATTAATAATTCTATTACAAAAATAAAATGAAATTAAAAAACAATTAACATACTCAAATCACTAGCATGGCAGTTGAGTGAGCTGTTGAGCGTCTAAAAAATCACAACCAGCTAACCACACTGCCAGCTAGAAATTCAAGTCTCCATTAATTGTGGAAAAAACACATCTATAAACGTACACATGTATAGCTATATATCTATCTATATGTATTTATATATACATATCTACCACCATATTTGGTGCGACAAAGCATGTGCTTCAAAAACAAAAAAATTTTAAAGTGAAAACAGTTATATGGTTGTTGTTTATCATAACAAAATAGTTATAAGGGTGGTGAAAACAATTTACTATGTATATTTATACTTAAATTTACACACACTTATGTATTGGCAAATGCAAAGTGTCAGTATTAATATAAATTGTTGTTTTGGTTTCATAATAAAAACACGCCCTTGAATCATTCATTTTCAAGAGCCTCAACAGTGTATATATATTTTCATGTCCCCCACCCCATAAGAAAAAGATGTTTTTTACGTTATCTGATGGTCTTATGACATAATGTCAAATAAGAAGATAGGTTAGTTGTCTACATGCAAATAATATTGTTAAAATCATAATAATAATGATAAGAATTTACTCGGGGAAGACAAACATGTATAACATGCACTTTATTCATATTCATGCTTCATCAATAACACAAAATACATACCATCCTAAAATAAATTATATGTTACATATAATATATATCTGTATTTTAACTGTGTAAAAAGTAAATATATTTCTAAAAAGAATAAAATATATTTATAATAAAAAAATCTTATAAACAGATTATATGAAAGGAAACATTAAGAAAAAAAATAAAAATTAGATATAGACTTTTTGGAATGTAGTTTTAACAAAAAATATTTTTTTAATAAAAAAATTTTAGGGTAGCTTTAGTTTACTTATCTATTTACATTATGTCATATATCTAAATAAACTGAGTCAAAATATTTTTTTAGTTTTACTAAAGTCAATTGAGGGAAAGTTAAATGAAAGAAACTAAAATAGTAACATATAAATAGTTATTTAAACATCATCCAACTAGAATAACAATTATAAAAACAGCTATATATGTAATTATATTTGTGAGTAGAATCAATTTACAAATAATAAAATGCTAATAACAAAACACATGGTATAAGCTCTTTTTTATTTTTTAAAAATAACAACCCCCGACTAGTAGGAGAAACGAAAATAGTTTGTTTTTTTTAAAAATCCCTTCTATGGGAAAAAAATAACTTGTTGGATAAGGAACTTAAGTGTAGTTTATCACCTTGTGTGCATTTTTTATAATTTTATTTTAATGGGTTGAAAATATAAAAAATTTTTCTAACTTATAATAAATAATTCTTTTTAACATCATAATAATAATGTCTACATAGACAATGATTTTTTTTATAGATCAATGTCAAAACAAAATTTACTTTTAAACAAAAGCATAATCATATGTCTGAATAATAAACAATAAAGTGTATATTAAAGAAAAAAATTTTTTTTGCGTAAATTAATAATAAAAATATGATATAAGCATATAATGTAACTTGACTTGAGATTTGATAGAAACCTAATACTTTAAAAGGTGAATTTTATATAATATTATTTCACATGAATTGCTTGAATTGTCGGTGTCTTCACTAATATTATTGTGAGTTTCAATTAAGGCTGTTGTTGTAAAGGTTGTTGGTGAAGATGATGGAAAAAAACCTTCTGAAATTGTTTTTGAAGATTCATTTGATGTTTTGTTAATGCTAATACCATCAATACATTTAAAACAAGTTGATGAGATATTTTCAAAACTACCAGCTGAACTTAAATTGTGTCCACGTCTTCGTATTAAAACATTCTGACATTCACGAATTTTATCCTCTTTCTATATTTAATAAATATTATTTTTATATAGTAAACTAAAAAAAAATTAACTTACAATATGTATTTGACGTTTTAAATCAACATTTTCTTTTAATATGTTTTCAAAACGTTGTTGCTCAGGGATTGAACCTTTAACAGATAAAAAATCATGCTCATCATGTTCACTGGGAATCCGACAAACATATCGTATTTTGGGAATAAACACTAATCCTAAGCTGATAAAAGTACAAAGGAGAACTAAAAAATTTATTTTTCATTTATATCACCTACTAAAAATTCAGAAATTAAACACACCTGTTACACTAATAAAGGCAAAATTTGCATTTGGTTGTGTTCTGATGAGAAGACAAACAACAGGACCAGTAACAAGTGATAGAATCGCTACATTATATATAGCCATCCCAGCAAAACGTGAATCATTAACATATCGTAATTTTAAATTCCTTGATTCATATGCCATGAAAAGCCCAAATACCAGAAGGAGGCATTTATAACTTAAAATTAAAGCGATCCATACCTCATGATGTTTTGATTGACATAATTCTAATACAGGTTGATACTTTATATCCTCTCTTATTCCTTCTTCAGAAACTTTTAAATGGAAATATTGTTCATATCTTTGTAGAGGATCTATGAATATCCATATTAGGAGGAGGACAAAGTCAATACAAACAAATGTCGCTACAATTGATTGAAATTTAAAACTTGGTATTGGCTAAAAGGACAACATTTAAATAAATAAAATTAGATATGCAAAAAAGTATCATGCAAAAAACATAAACAAGAATGAAAATAAAGATTATATATTGTTCATGCTTTGTTGAAAACTAATATCACACAAATTGTGATATGATTAAAAAATATATGCATTATATTATTTTGTATATATAGAGGAAATGGAAGAAAAAAACTGAAAAAGGAGAGTAAAAAAAGCAAAAAAAAAGTTGTACATAAAAAAAACTTTATGAAACCTGATTAAGCTGATTTTGCTTTCTTTGCATTAAGCTTGTGTGAGTAGATATTTTTCTTATTGTTGTATGGAGCATTGAGGTAATCAATAGACGAATGTTAGACCAAGGCCAATTTGCCTAAGGTACATAATTTAAATAAATATTTTATGAATGAATGATGAAATTCGATAAGGAAACTATAAAAGAATAAAAAAAACTTACTTCACTTTTACCCTCATCATCTAAAACAATCTTTTGATTTTCATTAACTCCCATTCTGTGAACTACCCAAACTTTTGCAAACATACTCCCATAGGCAAATGAAAATCCAATCATAAGCATTGTTACTTTAGCATAACATAATGATGGAAATAAATCATTTGGTACGTTAACGATTCCTGATGGTAGGCCCATTAAAAATAAACTTCCAGAACACAATATACATCCAAATATAAGAAGATCATTGCATTTTGGTTGTGATTGTATTATTATACTTCGATTAATACATTCTTTATTAAAAATAAATAAAAATACAGATAATCCTATTGAAACTATAGCAATTAAGCATACGATTGCATATAAAAAAATATTGACCTTTAGGAGGTGCCTTTTAATAATTGTTGAGTCAGCAGGAGGACCTTTACCGTACCATTTTTCATTATTAAACCATTCCAGATGATTATTTGTAATATCATAATACCCTGTTATAACATATTTTCCATTTTGCATTTGTTCTATTTGAGTTCTAGCAATACGATCACCAGCTTCAGAAAACATAACCTTACCGGAAACGCCCTGAAATTGTGTATTTTTGACACAATCAAAAATTTGTCCAGCTACATTTGTATTGTTGTAAGTGAATACCTCGACTGATGTTGAGTCACGAATATTATTTAATGTACAATTAAGTGCTAATGCAAGTGCCCTAGAAATATTTATTATTAGTATATAATCTCTTATCCATTAAACAAACTCACCAAACAGCATCATAAGCAAGTGGTGCTTCAGGGTACCCTCCAGTTTCTGCAGGATTTGTGTTAAGTTCTTTCTTTAATCTTTGTAAAAACTTTGTTCCAGTTATCCCGCTTATTGCTTTTTTATTGTCTTTCCGTAACATTATACTTTCTGTTGTAAAGTGATACTGTGCAGCCTCCTCCATTTGTTTTGCGGTACAATTTAGTTGTTCATCTCGAACTGGTAGGTACCATGTATCTGCATACCAACCAATTAGAAACCAAACATACTTTCTACCATATAAACCGTGTTTATATGCCTAAATAAATTATAAATAATTAGATTATCTTATTAATTTTATCTTTTACCTGGCATAGAACCCGCCTTGCTTCAGTTACATAATATAATCCAACAATGATTCTAGCATCTTGTCGGACGAGAGTTTTTATAGCATCTGTTGGATCACCATAAAAACTTTGTTTATCGACTCTAATATCTTTCTTCCTACATTCTTCCTCTAAGTCTTTTGCTGTTGATGTAAAAACTTCCTCCACCGATTGTAATATTGTTATTCTTTTCCATTTAAACTTATCAAATAATTTTATTCTCGTTGGATTGTGCATATTTGCAGATGGGTGTGTTCTAAATAATGTTGGAAATCTTGCACGATTTGATAAGGCAGGTGAAGATGCTCCATAGGATAAAACAACGAGATTCCATACTGGTGCAGCTTCAGCTATAACTGTAGTAACTGGACTACAACCTGACAGTAAAATTAGTTTAACGGGAGGATTATATAGTAATTCAAACAATTGTTTAGCCGCTAATCCTGGTTTACACTATAAATAAGAAAAAAGAATAGCTTTTATTAAATTTTCTTCATGATGATGATTATGATTATTTACATAGTTAAATTTACTTACTTTACTATTATAGTGATGAAGTTTCAATTCATACCCTTTTAATATTCTATCATCATTATTAACATCTTCTAAGGCTAGCTGTACTGCTGGTAAGCATGCTTGTCCCCCCGGCCAACCACCAGTTCCTGCTTCCATAGGAAAAACTCCACCAATATGTAATTCTTTTAGAGACTGTATTATTGGTATAAAAATGATTATCAAGAATGGAATAATAAATTTTCTTTTACACTTCATTTGATAAAATTTATAACAAGTTCTTTCTTTACATTTATTCTTCATTTTTCACACATCAAAATATATATACTAAAAATAAGTTAATTATCATAAAAAGAAACAAAAAGAGTCAAAAATAAAAAAATAAAAGTTAAAAATTGTAAAAATTGATGTTTTTAGGAGGAAGATATATATATAAAGAAAGCGTTTATAAATTGTTGCATAAAAATGAATAAAAACCTTAATATATCTTTTTTTATGTTATGATATTTCAATGGCTTTTATGTGCTTTATAAACTTTAAGTAAAAATTATATGCATACCTACAATAAACGAATGAAGTGATAAAAAGTATTGTCTTAAATGTCTTCTTTTTTATTTTTTTCCTTAAAAGGAGTAATAAAATTTTTGATAAAATATTTGAAAAAAGGACTAACAATATTTATGAGAAAATTTTGAATGAAACGAGATATATATATTCTCATTATAAAATTTTAAACTAGGTTACTTTAAATTTTACTAAATTTGGGAAACATTTTTTAAATTGGTTCTTCAAAATTAACTTTCCTCTTCTTAACATAAACATATTGAGAAGTATACATAAAATAACAAAGAGTCTTGATATATATTTAAAATGATAAAAGTAATTAAATTTTTATCGTGATAGTTAATTAAAATTTTTCAACATTTGATGGGGTATAATACTGGAAAAAATAGCTATTTGACAAATTTTAGATGAAAAGAAAATTTAAAATATTTATATAAATATATATTTCGAAAAGAAAGATAAAATTATAAGATTAAATTCTAGAACTACAATTGTAAAGTAATAAATTTCTCTTTGCATAAATTTATACTTTTAAAAATGATCCAAAATTTATTTTAAAAACGACCATGTCCCATAAGAATTTGTCATTGTATGCTAAATATATCTTTTTCATTGATAAATATAATTTCTTGAATAATCAATCATCTTGCCCATTATTTTTAGAATAAAATAAGTATATTTAAAAGAAAAAAAAAGTGAAAAAAAGATTTAAAAAAAAGATTGTTTATCATATGCTTTTCTTTTAACAATGAATCTTTTAACATTCCCAACACCATAACTATTACAAATTATCACAAAGTATTACAAAGTCAATGTATTAAATTTTGATGTTTAAATTTATGCCTAAATTTAATATTTGAGAAGAAGGAGATAACATTAAACAAAAGTATTTTTCACTGTTAATATAAACATCTGCCATTTCACAATACACATATATTACACAATGCATATTATATACTAGATATAAAATAACAAGTCGTTTATTGGACCAAAGAATAAATCGTTTACGACCATTATATTATTTTGAAGTTATATTCTATATTACTCCTCTCATAAGAACCCTCCCTTTTAAACAAGGTCACTAGACATAGGTATAAATATATATAAGATCAACTAATACACATATTAGCATTCTTCATTAATCATGAAGTTTTTAATTTTTGTCCTATTTCTTTCCCTAACTAATGCACTTCAAAGGTATGTTTAAAATTCTACTTCCTTATCGTTTCAATATTTACATTAATAATTTGATGTTTATTTTTAGAATTCCTTTGAAAAAAACACAAACCATAAGATCTATCCTTCATTCGAAGGGATCATGGTACCAATATGCAAAGTATCGTGATTTTATTTTTCAGGAAAGGCTTAATTTTTTGGAATCTGAAAGAGTTAACAAAGGTGAAAAGTATGGTTCTATCCATAAATTGATGGATAGTGAAGAAATTTTAAGAAATTATATGGATGCACAATATTATGGTGAAATTTCAATTGGAACACCACCACAAAATTTTACTGTTATCTTTGATACCGGTAGCGCTAATCTTTGGATACCATCAAAGAAATGTCCTATTTATAATATTGCGTGCCTTCTCCATCATAAATATGATAGTACAGCATCATCCACATACGTCACCGACGGAAGAACAATGGCTATTCAATATGGTACAGGATCGATGAAAGGATTTTTATCAAAAGATAAAGTTTGTGTTGCTGATATCTGTGCTGATGATCAAACATTTGCTGAGGCTACTTCTGAACCAGGTATTACATTTGTTGCTGCTAAATTTGATGGTATTCTTGGTATGGCATATCAAAGTATTGCTGTTCTTGGAGTTAAACCTGTATTTAATACATTTATTGATCAACACAAAGTACAACAGCCTGTCTTTGCTTTCTGGCTAAATCGTATTGCTGAAGAAAGTGAAGGTGGTGAAATTACACTTGGCGGAATGGACTCAAGACACTACAAAGGTGACATCACATATGTCCCAGTTACTCGTAAAGGATATTGGCAATTTAAGATGGATGGATTTGTTGGAGATAATGATAAAATCGCATGTAAAAATGGTTGTCAAGCTATTGCTGATACTGGAACATCACTTATTGCTGGTCCAAAAGCACAAGTTGAGGCTATTCAAAAGTTTATTGGTGCTGAACCATTAGCTAGAGGGGAGTACATGGTCCCATGTGATAAAGTACCATCATTGCCTATTGTTAATGTCGTTATCGGAGGACAAGCATTTGCATTATCTGGAAAAGATTACATCTTAAATGTTACAGCAATGGGTAAATCAATTTGCCTCTCTGGTTTTATGGGAATGGATCTTCCAGAACGTGTTGGTGAGTTATGGATATTGGGTGATGTATTTATTGGTCGTTATTACACAGTCTTTGATTTTGGTAAAGATCGTGTAGGTTTTGCAGTTGCAAGAAATTCATTAGGTGAAGAGACATCTCCACCGGTTAAAGATTGTTCCGATGACAGTTGTGTAATACCAGGCGGATGGAAGTTACCAGAGAAGAAGAAAGTTAATTTTAAATTTGCAAAATAAATCATTTTCAATATTTTTTAAAATTATTCTTTTATTGAAAAATAAAATTGTCGTTAATTATTATATATAATATTAAATAACAATAAAACATATTTTTTAAACATTGTCTATACACTCAGGGTGTGGTGAGGGGCTTTCAATAATTATCAATGGTATATTTACATTTTGCTTCTTTGGTAAAAGATCAGGTGCGATTTGATTAATGATTGGAAATAATAGTATAGCAGCTTCACGTATTGGATAAATTAACCATAGACATAAAACAGGATATAAGACAGTTGCGGCAATAGGAATAATAACAAAAGCAATTTCAAATAAAATTGCAAAACACTTAAAAAAATTATTAAAAAAAAAGAGTACAAGAAAAAACATACTGTTGTGCATGAAATTCCATAAAGATATTTATATACAACTAGACACCCTGTTAATAGGAATCCTGTCAGATAGGTAATACTTGTATATGTAATGACATTTCTCATAGATTTAATAACACTATAAATTGAGTGTTGACTAGACTTCAAATTAATTAAAGCAATATTTGAAAAAATTATTGCCATTAAGTGAAATGTTGAGAAAGCTGTTATGATACGAAATATTTTTTGTGTTGAATGCCCTTCATCAGTTATTGAGCATTGCTCCATTGGAGATGGATTATATGGATCATCTGTAACGGTTGTTGCTAATGTTAAGATTAATGATAAAATTATTGGTACAGTTTGTGCTAAAGAACATGCATTTGACCAATGAATACGTTCATAACTTATTCTATAAAAAAATGAAGGATTATGAGAAAAAAACGTCAGTATTTATTATAAGATATAAAATATAAGTACAAACCTTTTACATATAATTGCCATTAAACCAACAACAAAACTAAAGATTGAAACTTGAAAATATGTAAAGATAAGAGGAAATTCATGTAACTTGCATGTCAAATTACTTGAAAATGTTATATTCGGAAAATGAATTGTATATAAAAAAAACCCATTTCTCGCTATAATAATAACTGTTAAAGCACCACTATTCAATGCTAATGCTGCAAGACATCTTCGTAACGTTGTTGATATTGGCAAAGCAAAATATGTTACAGCAGTTATAAAGCAATTAAAAAAAGATTGATATGATACAAACAATTAACTCCGATATCGTTAAAATCCTGTGAAAAAAATATTATTTTTTATTTAAATTTAATTATAAAAAAAGTTAGTGAAAAAAATTACCATGTTGTCGGGAGGATTGCATTCATTGTAGGTGATATTGTAGTATAATGTTCAGTCATATTGAAATTATTTATAATGCTATATGTCATTATAAGAAAGTTTTATATATATAAATCAAATTATGGAATGTCAACAATTAGTTGTTTGTTGTTATAAGAAATGAAAAATAGAGTATGTAAAGCCGGATGTTCTAACAACTGCATGCTTATGATGTATATCTCTGTACCATAAATGGAAATAATATATGGACAATTTTTATATTTAATTTTTATCAAAACTATCTAGATGAAGTACATGATGTCGGTTTCTTAAGTTTGCATTTAAATATATACTTCGGTCTTTACTTACATCAACAATACTTGTATCATTCAATTGTGAAATACACCATTTTGTTGGGGACAATCGTCCCATTTTTAAAATATAAATGGCTATTTTAATAAAACCTTTTTTATAACTTTCTGATATTAAAGCATATAAAATTGGATTTAGGCAAGAATTTGCATAAGCTAAAACTTGCGCAGCAACAGTACATATAATAGCATGTTTACCCCATAATTGGGTAATGGTGCTTGGATAAACAACTCCCGATAACATAGATACAACATTAAATGGTAACCAACAAAATGACCATATAATAACAACTATTAAAATTAATTTTGTGGCCTTTTTTTTGACCCTACTACTTTCATAATTTACTTTAATCATCCCATCTTTTTGTCTAGGATGGCGTCCTGAAATATATCTTGAAGGATACCAAAGTCTTCTTAACATATAAAAATATAAGATACACGTTATTAGAAGTGGAATTAGATAACCAAAGATATTAAATGAAAAATAATAAAATCGTGTTTCAGTTAATGATGCCGTACCATAAGCAATTTTTTCCATGGCGCATGTACTTCTATTTTCAAATATAAAATTATAATGATATATTCCATGTCCTCTAGCAACATGAATTTGAGATATTAAAATTATTGAATACGTTAGTATCAATGCATATAAAGCGTTCTTTGAATTCCTTATTGAAATTGAACTTACAGGATGGCATACAGCTAAATACCTATCAAGAGCCATTAACGTCAACGTCCATACAGAGGAATAAGCTGATGTATGCTAAAAAATGTAATATATGGAAAAAAATTAAGACAAAAATTATGTTAACCTGAAGGTAATAAACTAATTTACATATCCATATCGGAAGTAACCATATTTGTGACGTATATGTGATAGCAGTAATTGGAACACAGAACATTAAAAACATTAAATCAG
Source organism: Strongyloides venezuelensis (assembly GCA_963280985.1). Taxonomy (NCBI): domain Eukaryota; kingdom Metazoa; phylum Nematoda; class Chromadorea; order Rhabditida; family Strongyloididae; genus Strongyloides; species Strongyloides venezuelensis. Next base: position 4,203,125 of record CAUJLX010000001.1, on the reverse strand, counting down.
AATATGCTAGACCTTAAAAATATATAGAAGTATAATTATAAATAATGATAGCATTAAAGTTTACCAATAATTAGAGTGTTTGTACTATTTCGCATTTTTTTTTGACAGGCCACAAGAATAACAAGTAAATTACCCAATGATCCAATAACAATAATAGATGAAAATAAAATAACAACACAATACATAATATATTTTTCAAAATTCTTTTTCTCCTCAAAAAGTTCAATAAATTTTGTATAAAATTCAAAATTTAAAGCATCATCATGAGTAAAATTATCCATATCTATTTCAAATGAAATTTTAAAAATGAAGAAAAACTTGCGAAATTTTGAGCGTATAAGTAATTTGATAAAGTATAACACAAATTTTTTCCTTCCTGGATATACTTTGAAGATATAATAATCCTTTCTGACTATCCTACTTTAAAAACATCAGAACATAAGAAGATAATATTATGTATATATATATATATTAATATAATATATGGAGAAAAATTCTTATTTAAGTACAAAAATTTTATTATTATTTTTTCGTAAGAATAATATTTTCTTGGGAAAATAATAAAAAAGACATTTATTAATACATTTGTTGTTTTCTTGTAAAAAAAAATTATTAAAAATTAATGTAAAATATTTTTAGTAATCCGGATTGATGAACGTAAATCCCTCAAATTCTGTCTGATCTAAATTCATAAGGAACAATCTGTCAACGGGTGTTAGTTTCGGTTTTTCATGAGTAAATTCAGTATCAAAATTAGAGACATCTTCAGGTCCCTTCTAAAAAAAATAGAATTTATTATAATACTTGACTTATTTCATATGAAAATATGGGATTACGATATGTAAAATCTTGAAATTCTTTTCCGGTCATTTTATCAATGATAACCCAATTAGGTTCAGTTAGTGCAACACCATTTTGTGAAATTTGAGGGTTTATACATGCTGTTGAAGGAGTATATGTCTACACACAATATATAACATTAAGGTACAACACAATATCAATAAAACAAAAAAAATAAGAAGTTAAAACTTACCAACTTTGGTTTGAAAGGTGGTTGAACCTGACGGTTTTCGATTTTTAACCAATCTATTCTTCTAAAAAAAGCATGGTCCTTTATTTCACTTGCTTCATTCTCAGTTGAACCCAATCTTTTATCTGGGATTTTTTGTAATAAAGCTTTACAGATTGAGACTGACTCTTTAGACATACTTTTGGGATAGCTAACACCATGTTCAGTTATTGCTGTAAATAATTCATCTTCATCTTCACCATCAAATGGTGGCTGTCCAGCAAGCATCTCAAAAATAAGGACGCCGTAAGCCCACCAATCGACTGATTTCCCATACGGCTGATATAATATTATTTCTGGTGCTATATAATCAGGTGTACCACAAAATGTTTTTGTTGTTTTATCACCAAAGATACCTTCTTTGCACATGCCAAAATCTGTTATTTTTATATGTCCATCCTTTTCTAGCATAACATTATCCAACTTTAAGTCGCGATATATAATTCCATGGTTGTGAAGATAAAAAAGTCCACAAGCTATTTCAGCAGCATAAAAACAAGCAACTGGCTCTTTAAATTTTCCCACTTGTTGAATTTGATACATTAAATCTCCTCCATTTACAAACTCCATGACAAAGTATAAACGGTCCATAGTTTGGAAACAAGAATGAAGTGCTACTAAAAATGGTGGTTTCTCAGGAAGAGATAAAACTCTTTTCTCTGTCATTGCGCACTCGATATCATCATCCTGTATAATAACATCTTTTTTTAAAATCTTAATAGCATATAAAGATTTGGTAATTTTATGTTCCCCTAATAAAACTTTACCAAACGATCCTTTCCCAAGGACAGTTAAATAATTAAAATCTGTAGCTTTAACAACATCTAATGTAACTTGATGTTGTTGGATATATGATTGTTTTCTTTCATTTTCCCTCTCCTTTAAATCCTCTATCTTTTTACGAAGTCTTTCGACCTCCTTCTCACTTTCTGATGGTATTGGAATATTATAGTAGTCTCCTTCTTCCTTGAAAGAATATAAATTTTATTTTATTATCATATTAACTTACAGAATTGAGTAATTTAAACCATCCGGAGGCAGATTCATCCATTAACTCACTAATTCCAAAAGATAAAGATCCCATAAAATCATTTCTAGAAGTACGATCCCAATCCCATACACCTATTGACAGCCGTCTATCCTTATCACAAACATCTAATATATAGGTAAATTTTTCATCCCATTTGGGATTTAGAGTTGCTCTCCATGTCTTAGTTTTTTTCTTAGTTGTTTTTGTTCCATATTCAGGAATTAATTTTATTTTAACATAAGGATCAGACAAACCATTAGGATCCATTGGTATTAAATTTTTGGCTTCTTTAATGTGAACATATAGTACACTATCTTCGACTTTAATATCAAGAAGGATGCGTCCCCTCTTCTCAGTATGCTCAGTACCACACATATTTGGGACAAATTTAACACATTTACGATGTACATTAGAATCACATGATTGGCATTTCATACCTTGATGAAAAATTCCATATAATAATGATCCACAATGATCACAAAATGTTGGAGATTGATAACTCTGTACTTTCCATTTATGAAGCTGTCTTGGGTCATCAGTATCAACTCCTTTATCAGCTCCCGGGCAAATAAAATTAACAAATTCATGGCATCTTTTATGAACAACAAGTGTACATACTTGGCATTGAAAACCTTGTTTATTTAAACCCCATAAAAAATCTTTACAATGTGAACAAAATGTTGGTTGTTTAAAAAATCTTGCTGTAAATTTATGAGCTTTTACCTCATGTACATCTTTTTGTCTTAAAGCACCTCTCCTAACAAATGCCTTCCCTTCAATTCTTTCAGCTATAAAATTAAATGACATTTAGCATATAAAGTAAAATATAAATATACATATATGGTTAAAAAGAGAGATAACTTACTAAAATGCTCTGAAAATTTGCGAAGTGCAAGAGATGGTTCAATAATATCTAAACATGAATCATTATATTTTTCTTCATTCCTATCTAATAATAGGGAATCATTTTTAATATCATTATTATTTAGTGATGAATTATACCCTGTATCAGTTGATGATGATACATTGGAAATTGAATTAGATGAGTCCATAATATTTAACTAAAATAATAATATACTATAAAACTCAATATATAACATCGTTTAGTAAAATGCTATGATAAATACTATACTTTGCATATAAAATAATTGATAGATTCAAAACTATAATATGTAATCTAGCCAATCTATATATAAGCTTAGCAGAAGTGTGATGTTTGAAAATAAAATGATTCAAAATAACATTTCATCTCCATTTTATTGTACTCAAGTAAGTACCCTTAGGAATAATTGAATCATCTCTCTTTAACCATAACTTTTTACATACCTAATTTAGGCCTTATTTCATCAACAATAGCAGCTCCTAAAAAAGGCGTTGATGATAATATTGCTTCTTCATCTATAAAAAGTTTGTGAAAAATTATTTTTAATTATTACAACTTACGAATAGTAGGGTTTGTTAATAAACGAATTACTGTATTATGTCGTCTTGTTCTCCTTATACTCATTGCCTAAATTGAAAAATAAAAGTTGAAGAATTATTATATTTTATGATTTAAATTTCATCGATAATTTAATATCATTTCTTCTTCTTTTTATCCTATTTTATTTCAATTTGTACATTAAAAATTATATACCCTACTTCATAGATCATGCTAATATATTTTAAAATGCCTTTCCGACAAAAGCATCTTAAAATATTTTACATAATATTTTTTGAAAGGGATATACACATACAACAAGAAATTTAAAACGCAAAAGAATATATTATTATTACATAAATAAGATTTTTATTTAATACTAAATATATCCAAGTTTTTATGGTTAATAATAAAATTTAGTAAAAGTTTATTCTCATTACTTATTTTGGCCCTTATGTAATGAATAATATATCATGAAATTTTAAAAACCTTTGATATAGAGATTGAATATAAGATTGTCCAATAAATGTAATGAAAATTATCTTGATTAAAATAAACAAAAATAACCATAAAAAAGGTTGATTTATCAAAAAAATCTCATGGGAAAAATTATACTTTATTTATAATATATTCAATCATACATTTTCTTACAAACGAATAACATTCTCTATATTTTTAAAATACTTTTTAAAATCTGTTTTAGATGTATGAATGAAAAAAATTTATAAAAATGAATATATGGTATTTACTGCATCAATTATGCATTTTTTAATTTTATCGTATTATCATGCATTTAATATACTAAAATGGTAGAACATTTTTTAATCATAGAAGTCATATTTTGAGATGAAAAAATTTAATTAACTATGTGAAAATTTTCTTCTTCTTCCTTGATATTTGATTTAATCTTAAATAATTAATTAACTGATTCTTTTAATTTCATATAAGTATTTTTAGTAAAATAACTATTATAATAGTTTTCTTTTAACCTTATACAATGTCTATTTATATTTAATTTTTTTAAGATAATTGAATATGTATGTATATCAAAGAGTAAAGAGAATTGTTTTGAAGAAAAAGGACTAAAATATTAGTGACTTAAAATAATTAGAAAAGTACTTATAAAAAGAACGAAGTAGACAAATTTTAATACTATTATCCGTTGTTAAAGACTTTTTCTTCCATCATCCTTATATTTTTTAAATTAAGAATATGATATATCATAAAAATATTTTTATATATATTAAAATATCAAAATATGACGAATGGATTGATGAATATATAAATTATATATTTATCAATTTTAACTTAAAACATTTCTTAAAAAATCTAAAGATATCTTATTATTGTGATAAATCACCAAGAGCTCTAAATAGGTGCAATAAAAAATATATCAAGATATATTGTCATAAATGATTAAACTGACAATGTGGGAAAATTTTTGAAAAAAAATTTACTGTTGGGTAGATAATTATATGTTTAAAAAATTTAAGAGTTTTAAAAATTATTTTTATTTGTACTTTATTAATACCACTTCATATACATTTAAATTTAATGCTTATAAATAAAGTTTAATAAAATTTGTTAAGTTTTTTAGTATATATAAAAAATACAGCAAAACATGCTTGTTTATATTTTTCATTTACATAAATGACAATATACTTTATTTATAAGTACTTTTAAAAGATTTTTTCATCCTCTCATAAAATAAATTTTGTGGTGGCTTTAAAAATTTTATAATAAATTATTGTTAACTTCATAAATATTATAAATGTTTAATTCGATTTGTTTTCTCGAAGTTAATAGTATCTTATCCTCTTAAATTTTATAAATAATTTACGTTTCTAAAATTTCTTTTTAAATTTAAATAAAATATATATCAATAAATCTTTTAGAAAAAATACTGGAAATGAAGATTTTTTTTGAGTGCTGAAATTGAATGCTGATTGTTAGTTAAAAATTAATGTACTTTATTCAATCAGACGCTTTTTAGGAGAGATGTAAAAATACAATTCATCTTTTATGTGTATTTGATTAAAAAAAAGAAAACTTTAAATTTTTGACATACAATTTAAATTTGTTTAATATAAAACAACAAATTTAAAATTATAACTTAATTTTACAAATTGTAGATACACGGCATTTTTGAGTTATTTCAAACTATTGGAAAATCCAAATAATTTATAAAACAAATATATGAATCTCTATGTTATCAATGAAAACTTTTAATAACGGCAAGGATTAATATTAAAAAGGCAATTATACTAAAATTTAATGATGATATTATAAATTAATTATTATATAAAATATTTAATTTGTAGGGTATAGATATTTTCTGTAAAACAATGTTCTCGAACAACAAAAAAAACAATTTCTAACTATCATCTTATCATAAAAGAGTAGAAACTAAAGAAAGAGATACTTTTAATTCTAAAACATATATCAAAATTAAAGCCAAATACATTTTGAATAAATCACTTTTAACTAAAAAAGTACAAATATAAATAAAATTTTTTTAATGGTTTGAATTCTAAAATAAAATAGTTTAAAATAAAGTAAATAGATGATAAATTTACTTGTTAAAACAATCATAAGAGACCAAGTAAATTTTGTTTAAATTATAATATATCTAAAATAGAAGAAATTCATAAGAATATATCACCTTAAGTATTTGTTGAAGTAAAGAAAAAAAGATATTTTAATCTAAATTTCACTTAATTCTTAACTGAATCTGGAATAAAGAAAAAATATCAAAACAGAGTTGTAAGCTCAATTTGTTAAATAAAAATAACAATTTAAATTGTTTTTTTATTATAAATAAATTTTACTTCGAAAAAATGCTTAATAAAAAAACTACAAATTGAAATGAAACTTCTGCCATTATTTTTTCATTTACTAACCAAATTTTTCAAAGGTACAAAAAGATAAGATGGTTAGAAAATTTGAAATCTCATTATATGATTTTTCCCTTTTTTTTGTCATGCTACTTTTAGAAAAAACAAATAGTTTCTGATAGTAAATAGTTGCATATCTAGTCTAAGGAAAGATAAATTGAATGTGTAAAACAAAAAATTCGTAATATGAAATATTTAAATGTTTCTGAATTAACCAATACATTTAAGACTTGTTAAACTTCTATAGTTAGTACTTATCTATTAATAAGATGCCAATTTATATTTTAAACTACAAAGTAATGTAAAAATTTATTCATTTATTGAAGTTACTATACAATTTTTAAATTCACTTGGAGTTTAGTGTTAAAAAATGAAATATAATAAACATCTTGTCATTTTAATAAAAAAATTCATCCAACTTTGATTTTTGAAGGAGCAATATCGTAGTTAAAGAAAAAATAACAGGATATAAAATTGCAACCCTCATTTAAATATAAGTATCAAAAAGTTGTATGAAATGATTTTTTTATTAATATTTAAAAATATCAATCAAATTATATTAGTAATAATTTCCTAGAAAAATGTGTTATCTTTTGCTATTAGATTGGAAAATTTTGTTGGTATATAATGAACATATAAAATATAAGAGGATTGCAAAGAAGTAAACTTTAAAAATGTTAATTAGGAATTACTTTCAGAAGGAGTAAAATGATATATATGTACGTAATTAAACAAAATTATACTTTTAAATTACCAATTTTCATATCTCATTTTGTTTAAATATCTCTCCGATAATTAAGATATTCTAAGACATTTATAGTTTTAAACTAAAAAAACTCATCAAGAATTTCTAGAAAAATTTATTAAATCATTGGTAGATTTAAAAACTGAAAATTTCAATAGTATATAGAATGAAACATATAATGTTAAACAATAATTCATATATATGTGTATTGTTGATTGAAAATTTATGAATCACAAGATGGATAATTTGAAAATTATTTAGTTAGAAAATATAAACATTAAAATTTTAAATAATATATCATTAACATTAATATTTGTGAGTTCAATGGCATCAAAGAACGATTTTTTTGTACCACAAAATTAGTAAATTTTACCAACATTTGTGCCAAAACTTTCAAAGTACTATTTAAATATTCAATTAAGGAAGTAACAAGATGACTGTTGAATTTTAATAATTACTCAGTGAAAACGTATGATATAAAATCCAGTTGGCATACTTTAGTTTTCGAATTTGCAAAAAAAAGAAAAACTTTTAGAGGTATATTTTTAGGCAAATATTTAAATGTATCAATGTCACAAACAGTGAATGTGATAAAAAAAAATTTTTTTCTTGTCCAATAAAGACGGAATGATGTAATTTTTTCTTTTATTTGAATAATTTTTAGAAAAAAATAACATTTTTATAGTTATTATTTTTATTTCCTGTTTTTTAAAATCAAAAGTCAATTATTAATATTATTACTTTATAATTCATTACTACAAGATAAATATTTTTGATAATTTTCTTTGAATTATTTTTTAAATTTATTCGATGCAGAGACAATAACATTTTTTTAAAATTTAAAAAAAATTATTTCTGATATGAGAGATAATAGAAATATTTTATTATTCAAAAGAAGGATGTTTTAATAAATAATTTAATAAAAGAAAAGGAAACAATGATAACTAAGGATAAACTACTTATTTTTCAAATTCCTTATATCATTGGTTATAAATATTTAAAATTCAAAGAAAAAGATAACATAGTTGTTATACCTTTAATGAAATAAGTTTTACATAATAATTCTGAAATATTCTATAAAAAGGCAATTTACTTACACTATTATTTGTTTTTTATTCTTTTAAAGTAAGATAATATTATTTATGTATATAAGTAAAATGCTTAAATTTTATTCAATCTGTTTTTGTTTAATAAATTTTTAAACTTTTAAAGTGTTTTTACTGATAGTACATATGAAAGCTTTAGTCATTAAATAAATCAAATCATTATCAACAAAAAACAATCCTGTTTGGAAAAGAATTGTACAAATATATATTGCATATTATAACAATAATTTTTATTTTGCGGGACGTTATTAATATTTTATATATTTAATATATGTTATTCTACATTGGTAAAATTATAAAACGTTATGTATTTAAATCTTTATTATTATTATAAAATATTTATTTTAAGATGTGTTTTTCCTCTAGTAGACAAAATTACGGTGTATTGAAAACAAATGTATCAATAAATAATAATTATCTGTATTTTTATGTGTTCAATTATATATTTAGGGAAATAATAGTGAATGAAAATTTATTTTAAATTTCTTTACCACTGTTGAGAGAAATATGCACATTTTTTGTTTAATGTTGAATAAAATTAATAACAAAAGATTGGGTTATACGCTTTGAAAAATGTTGGTTTTTTTATGTCTCCATAAAACGATTATAAAATGAATTTATAAATCATAGTTTTAAATTCAGAGATTTATTAAAAGAAGTTGATTTGAAAAAGTTAAAAATGAAAATTTTTGAATGCGATATTAAAAAATACCTGGAAAAACGACATCGTTTCTTCAAAAAATTGGAGATTCCTAAGGAACAATAGAAAACAATCTCGTGAAACTAACTTCATATTGTTGGTAATTAAAAATAACATGGAAATTGTCTCATAACTTGGAAAGTTTAGTATCAAAATATTGGAAAATTTTTTAAAAAAGAAATATTTTTTTTTAAATATAGTTTTAAAAACTACTTATATCTCAATAAATACTAATCTGAATCTTCAAAAATTAGTTATAATCAATTGATCATAAACCTATACATCAGAATCTTTAATAACATAATAAATATACTATTAAAATCTCGATTAAAAAAATAAAAAAGTAATTCGTTTCCTTTTATCAATTTTTTAAAGAACAAAAAATTAATATTATAAAATTGAATCTTTTGAAGCTTGTGCAAACAAATTCATCGAAAAAGCCTTAATTTTCACATGAAATCATTAATATTAACTTTTATGTGGTAAAAACAGTTGATATATGGATATAAAATAAAAAATATTTTGAGTTTGTTGTTTATTTAACTTATAAACGAAAAAAGTTATTCATATTTCAATTTGTAATAGTCAGAATCACATAGAAATTGTTTTATTCAATAGATCATGAAGTTTTGAACAGGAATCAATCAATATTTTTATAGGTGTAGCATTATGATCCTAAGAAATACTTCATAAAATAAATCGGAATTTATTTATTTTTATTTTTTAGTGAGAGAAGGTTTCATATTTATCGAATTAATTATCGGAATCTCATTAATAAAATAAAATTTAAAAAATAACAGTAGATACAACTTTTAGAGATAACCAGAATAATTTAAAAAATTAACTGCTTTCCATATAAAATTTATTGCAAACAATAAATATAGTCCATTATTAAAATCTTGTATTTTATAACAAGAAAAAAGATTTTCAGCAAATTATAAGATTGTAGTTGGAGGAAGTACAAAATACGAAACGTTGGTTTAGAAAACGTTAGTTTAGTTAACGCTAAAAACAAAGACAACTGGAATACCATATGTGAAGCTCCTGAGAATAATTGTGTAAAAAGTTTTAGAAAAAGTGTACGTCTTGTAACATTCAGAAAGTGAATTCACGGCATATATATATGCAAACAACAATCAATATTCACCTCAAAAAACTACTATTTCAAGCAACCAACTTCCATCATTGCTATAAAGAGATATGAGTCAATTAAAGGATGTCGGTATATCTACAGAAATATAATATTGTGATGAAATGTATTCCGATTATAAAATCTAAATATAAATTATAAATATCAACTGTTTCAAGTCTTATAATGTTTACAATAACGTCTTCATAAATACTTTTTATATTTTATTGTTTGTTTACGTTGAATCTTGGTATTTATTGTATTTCATATTGTCCAACAATTTTTTTTTCCAATCGTTAGTTGTATATTTTACCACTAATACTTGTAGCTTGGTATCCTTGTAACTTTATAAACAATTGGTAGAATATTTCGTTAAGCCGGCGATCTCGACTTTTTATTATTTCTTAAACTTTTTATAGTTGTAATACAATGAATATATAAAGCGAAGCTTTAATAAGCCTTTCTACTTTGCAAGTAAAAATACCTAAAAGTCGAATTTTGGGTTAGTAAGCAATCTCTTTTAGCGTAAGAATATCTAGAGATTCCTGATATAGAGCAAGTTTCAAGAGTCGGAAATTCCCAGTTGGTACAGATACGCTATTGAGTATATTTTTACAATAAGGTGATTTCCTAGACTCCTAGGAAAGGTAGTAGTAGGTAGTACTTGCCTATCGGGTATGATTATACTGTGAGCGTTGTTCCAAATGGTTCAGAAACTACCTTCGATGGCGCTAAGCCTGTAGATAAAACAAAATGATTAGTTAAAAAGTTTATGTTAATTGATGAGATATTAAATTATTTGTTCATAGAAAAAGGATATGAGATTTTAAAATGAAAGTCAACTCAATAACTAGTTGATAATACTGATATTGTATATTAATATGTACTTCCTGGTAATTTTAAAGTCAGATTACTAAAAATGTTTATATTATATGAAAAGGAGTTAGTTAGAAGATTCTGATAACTAGATCTACTGATGTAATGAATTTAAAAAAATATAAAGGAACAAATTACTTTATTTTATCGTTTTTCAAGACTTTAATAGTTCACTTCTTTAATTGACGATGAATTTTAATGCAAACCTTCATCTTCTATCCAATGGAACTATTTCTATTAAATTTTATTGACATATTCGTGATGTTTAGACAATTATTTCGTGAAATGTGAGCTATTTTTAACGAAATTTTAATAAACAAAAAATTTTCTTATCATCATCCTTTTATTACTTAAAATTATCAAAATATTGTATATAAATCAAAAAAACATTCAATTTAAAATATTTTGTTAAACACCTAAGATATATGGCACATTGAAGTGTGCTTCTTATCTTTCGAATTTTCTTGTACTTCTTCGGGTATTGCGTAACGATGATTTGAGATAAAACTATTTGGACGTAGGAGACGTTTCATGATACTTTTCATTAAATAAACATCACAACGATTATCGATTTTCTCATTCTCATACTCATAAAATCGTGCCAAATTAATTGGTGTTTCATGAATATTAAAATCCTTACAGAATAACCTATATGCATCATTTAATAACTCATCACAGTCCAAAATATTTGTTATCCGAACTTCAGGATGGTGTTCACTAAGGTATCCTAAAACTTCAAGTAATTCAATAAGTAATTGACGGTGTTCTGGTTGTTTGATAACACCTAACATGGCTTCAATTTTATAGGCAAATGTCAATTCTGAATGTGTAAAAACTTTTAATGTTGGGTATTGTGTTAGTTTTTCTCCGGCAATAACAATGCCACCTTCACATTTCTCTAATAACATCCAAACATAGTCGAAAACTTTTGGTGATATCATATTTAGTGAACTTGTCAATGTTCTCCTTTCCCATCTTGGAAGGAGTCTCCAATTTTTTTTAGTCATCAAGGCACAAACAAACTCTTTAATAATTGTTGGTGGTAAATCAAATATTGTTATTTTACTATCTATATGACCTAGGTATGCTTCAATATCACCATAATCTAATGAATGGCCACTTTGAATGTAATTAAGGAGAATTTTAATAGCATCTTTTAACCATGCTAGACGGATAGTTAAAACTTCTGTAAAGGCTGTTGGAACGAGTTCAATTAGATCAGAACATGATATAATTAACTCTTGGTACAAGACAAATAATGCTGGATTTGCATTTTTACATTTCTCGTAAAGTTGTGTAACGATCTCAGCAGGAGTCTTTGGAACATTAATTATATCTTCGGATTCATATTCAACTCCAATACTTACTTGTTTACCTCTAACTAAGATATTCGTAATACCAGGAGCTAAGTTATTAATTGTTTTCTTGAGAATTGAAGCTGTTACTCTAATAACATACCAATCTCCAAGTGTACATGATATCTCATAAGCCTTTTCAAAATAACTTTTTGATGGTTCTCCACCAATATAATGATCTTCACCATAATTTTTTCTAATAGAGCATAATGAAAATGTTGCCATTCTAATATTACTCTCATCAGTTGATGTAGCATATTTAACCAATTCATCATATGTTAAATTATCAGCTTCAGATGGTAAGATATATTTAATTACTTTTTCAGTTATAGATGGTCTACTAGAATCTTTTTTAGTTAATGCTTCACTAACTTGAATTTCTCTAACGATATCAACTGTGAAATCGACATTTTCTGGAGCAACAAAATCAATATGCTCAACACATCCAGTGTTTATTAATTGATGAATCCTTCCAACACGTACTCGAACACCATTCATATGACCATTCTTCAAACAGACAAGGAGATTTAACATATTATTAAAAAATTGACCCAATACATTGTCATCTCTTAATAATAAACAAAATGTCGGTCTTCCTGTTAGTTTCCATCTTTTGGCCACAAAATCGATTTCTCTCTTAATATCGTTAATAATGACTGTTGGATCACAATTAACATAAAAATCTTTACTCTCGAAAATCAATGGATAGCATAATATTGTTTCACCAAAAAATCTAAAAATCTTGCAGGTATTCAATGAACCAAATGGTCTAGAAGGGCGACCACCTAAATTTAATTTTTTACTTTTCCCGAGATGATTAAATACCTCAACCATCCTCCAAGATGGCCATATTTGAACAGGTTCAATTTCATGAGGTGTTTGAGTTGCAATACCGTATGTTGCTAATAACATTTGTAATTTTGTTGACTCTGATATAAGGGCAATCTGAACAACAGGATCACCATTCATGCTACCTCTGAAGGCTGAATGTCTTAAAGAGATTGTTGGTCTCTGTCCAGCTGGTAAATGTCTATAAATAGGATCTAAATCACTTGAATGTATTATGTTTTCTTTAAGCATATATGCTATAAGATAAATACAATTACTCCATAAATGATGGCCTTCTTCAACGGGACTAATAGGATAGTAGTCCTGACTACCAGGGGAATGTTTTTCATCATTGTATGATTCTTCTTCAAGGTAGTAACACTCAGGTAGAATCATAAAACCTTCTCTAAAATCACCTGGAACCAGTAGACATTCTAATTTTTCCCAATACTTCTCACTCATTTTTCTATCACCCTTCATAAGATATGTTAGGTATAGATACGCGAAAAATACAGGAAATTGACATTCTACTTTATCAAATTTGGATGTTTCGTTTTCTTTGTAAAATTTTCTTGTTCTATTCTCAACTTCCGTTTTATACCCATCTCTAAAATATCTTTTAAGACCAAATTTCCCTTCCAAATGTTTGGAACATTTGTTTATTGTTTTGTCGAATAGTCCTGGAGAGTGTGTTGCAAATGCCGGCCAACCAACTGTTGCAATTAATGCTGCATCCGTATTCTGAAAAATAAATTAATAAAACTTCACTTTAATTAATACTATTATTACCTTTGAATTAGATTCTCTTGGTAAGATAGTTTCAAATGTTGTTCTATTCCTATTGTGACCATCAATATCAACATATATAACAGAAGACGAGGAACCACTAGTACCAAAAATATTAAATCCATTTATTGACTCTAAAGCACTTTTAACCATACCTAAACTTGAAGCATGTATTTCAGTTGTTCCATTATTATATCTTGTGCCTCTTTCCCACATCCCATAATCTGGGGTTCTGTATGATCTTTCGATATAGAAAACTAAATTTTGTACAAATGCTACCTCGTGATTGGTATAGATAATCTGAACTCCAGCAGTTGTCATTTCAACAAGTGCAAGGATATATAATGCTACAAGATCCATTTGAAGATGTTCAAATTCCTCACTTATTATATCACCTGTTTTAAGATCAAAACGTGAATGTAAAGCATATTCAGGAGTATTTTTTGCCTTGAAATCATTAACTTTGTCAATTTGATTCATCCAACAATTCAATATTCCACGCATTGTCTTAACAGCACTTTGTCGCAAACTAGTTTCACGACCTCTATCATCATCTAACCTCCTAAAAGTAGAAACACGGTTTATAAGATAACTATAAATGCCTATAACTAACTTGTAAGCTAAACTACATGCCCAACATGCTAGAGCACAATATATCGAATCTTTAACATAACCAATATTGTGATTTTGAGAATATCTTGGAAATAAGCCTGTTGTTGCACTTTGGTAATCTAAAATAATCCTACAAACCATTTGGTAAAAATTATCTGTTTTTTCTAATGCTGTTTGTGATAATCTTGGTGTAAAATCTTTAAAAGGTGTTAAGTATGCTTTTGTCATCTTTCTCAATCTGGAACTTTGTGCTCCAGGAACATTAAGACGATTGTAACGTTTCCTCATTTTTCTAAAAAAAATGTTAAAAGAACGGTTAGATATTAAATATATAATCTTTAGCAAACTAACATTTGGTAAAATATAAAGTGTAATATTCGATGCAAATGCAATCGAAATTATGTGAGAGTAACTGGTGAATTATTTATTGTTATTATTTTTATCTTAAACAGAAATGTTATAATAGATATGTGATAAAAATATGTACATAATTTATACCACTCTTCATAAATACATAGAATAACATTTCTAGTTAAATTTTACTCGTAAAATAAGCAATTTTTAAAAGTAAAATAATGTATAGTTATTTGGTAAGACAAATTCTTCAATTAATTCATGTTTTGATAATTTTATTAACAATAATAGCGTAAATTTTGAATAATAATACAAATAATTAAAGATATCCTATCACCTAGATTCTTGGTTTATCACCCAATTAATAGATGATAATTCTAAAGCCAACTCTCACTATGAAAACTAAACATCCTGTGTTTATTTGTTTCTTATAAAGTCAAATGATATATGTCGCAAACTTCCTAAAGATTCCATTATTCTCAAAATATTTATACTCATTGTGATGTTAATTTAATAAAAAATTCATTAAGCGTCTCTTATATCTGAGTGTTTTATTCCAAATTATCGTTAAGCAAAACAAGAAGAAATACAAGAATAATCAAGAAATAAGAAGCATTTTCAATATGTCATATATCATGAGTGTTTACGAAATATATTAGGATAAAATAGTTTTTTCATCTACAATATTTTTTGAAATAATAAAAATGTAATGGTAAAATTTTTTTATTCACAAAAAACAGTGTTTTATGAATGAATTCATTATACTGCTAATTAGTCAATACTCACAAAAACAACTAATGACAACAATTCTCATCATGTTTATGCTTCTCGTTTAATCCCTTCATCTCATCTTCAACATATCGTAACAATTGATCAGCGTTCTCTTCATCAATTAACTTAAAACACTTTTCAACTTTAGAAAACATATACATATTGCCAGTGTAAATATCAAACCACATAGCATGAAGGAATACCTTATTATTTGAAATGTAACCAAACATAAATTCATGAGATGCTATATTTAAAACTTGTTGAAGGGTATTTATTTGTGATAATCTATCCTCAATATTCAATTTATTTTCCCTATCAATATAAGCCTCAAAAGATAAAATATCGTCTTCCCTATGAAATTTTAGTGGTACATTTGGCCCATCACGTTCACGATTCTCTAGGAGTTTTAAGCTATAATATCCATTAAGTCTCAACCAACGGTCCATTGGACTTTTTTCACTAAATTTATTAACACCAGTATGAAGATTGTATAAGGTATTGATTGCTTTACAATCAGAGTGTCCACAAACAATGACATGATTAATTTTGCCTCTTGTTACAGCTAATTCTAAAGCAGCTGGTTCAGTGTTAACTGATACTTCATGTCCAACGTTACCAAAACTTCTTGAGCCTGGAATCATGTTACCAGAGTTTCTTACGACAAACATATCACCAACATTTGACTGAGTAACAGTTGATGTTAAAAGTCTTGAATCCATGCACGTAAAGAATAATGCTGTTGGTTGGGGATTATCACGAACTTTCTCGAATTGTTTCACCAAATCTTTCCTTATTGTTTTCCTAAATTTTAGGACCCCTTTTAATACATTATCTAAACCCTTCATGTCTATAATGGAAAAATTATATGTTAACAAATAATTAGAAGATTAATGTCAGATGTATACTACATAATACATTTAAATCAGCGTGTTGTCTATTAAAGTAGAGGTTAAATAAAGAAGAATGTTTGTTATTGAGCATAAAACATAGAGGCCTATATGTTTTTATCTTGATGTCGTCTATTGTAGTTACAGTGCAGTATTTTATTATTTTTAAGAACACTTTTAGGAATGGCATTTATATTAATTTAAAAACTGATTGTTAAAGATTAAAAAAAAGATGAAATAAATGGGTATATAGGAGGTGGGTAAGTGAGATGCTTTATTTTTGATGATTTATGTAACCAATATTTTCATAGTAAGGGTTTGATTAATGTTTTTACACTATACTCATACTATTTTCCTATATTCAAGGAGTATATTATTCAAAAATGATCATTCTATAAAAATATATGTATCAGCTAACAGACCTAGGCAGCATTAAATAAAGTGCAAAAAATAAAGATTAAAGGATAGAGAAGAGAATGATAAGTAAAAAGGTAGACGATATGATAATAGTGGGAAAAAGGAAAATAAATGTTAACATAATTTAGTGATTATTTTTAACTAGTAAAAAAGGAAACGTTAATGATATTATGATTATACAGGAAAGTAGAGAAATTTAATAAAAGTTTATAAATGTTCTCATTAACAATAATTAAATAAGAATACAGTGTTATAACCGTAACTTGTTTTAATTAATTTATACACTTAATTTACCATATTTTTACCATAAATACTTGCTTCTTTTTAATTATAAAAAAAGTTCATATTTTTTTCGTTGTTTTAACAATAGTGGAAAAGAAATATCAGTTTTCCTATTAACTTTTTTAATTTTATTGCATATTATCAAGGTACTTCCATATTATCACAGAAAATATGAATGATATTTCTCGTATCATTATGTGTGACTGTGTATGTGCGTGTCATTAAAATGAGAAATTTTTATTTCCTTAACATTTATCAAACATATGATCAAGACTTTGTATAGTATAATAATTTTACATTCTTGTAGAAAAATAATCTAAACATAATAAATGTAAATTTAAAGCATATTTTGATTATTTAGATGTAAACATTAACTTTTCTCCTGTATGACGCAGTAAAATTTAAGTTGAGCATTTGAGGTATATCTTAAAATTATGTCAATTATTATTCTTTTGTTAGTAACTTAGATATTTTATCAATTAATAAAAAAATCATTTTAGAATGTTAAAATATATTTTTATTACATTAATATAAATAAATATATATAAATTAGAGCCAAAAAATTAGAAATAAATATTAGGAAATTAACACCTTTATTAAGTCGCACATATTTTTATTTTAAACATTTTCTATTGTATGAACATAAATATATAATCTACTACTTTTGTTTGAAGTATTATTATGAAATATAGTTTTACTATCGAAATTTCTAAATATATCAACATAGATATTTTTAACTTATCTAAAGTAAATCAATGAATGTATTTTTTATCTTATCAACAAATGTGTTATATCAATATGCAATCCTTCAAATTTTTATTATAATTGTTATAGGAAAAACATTATTTATAATAAAGATATTTTTATTGGTACTAATAATTTATAATAATACTAAAATTTTGTTGTTCACTATTTAACTACTTTGAAAATATATTTATTCAAAGGATAGGCAAAGAAAAAAAAATTATTTATATTTATGACACTAAGAAATCTCAACTATAAGAATGTCCTTTACATTTTATACGACAATAAAAATACAAATGTTCATGAACTTTTTCTTTTATTAATCTTCTTTCAAAATCCCAGTAGGTAGAAAATTTATTTTATAAGAAACAATGGATTTTAATGTACTATTTATAATTTTTATCATTTTTCATGATGCGCACCAATGTTGACCTATAACTAATTGAATTACTTCACCAACAGACCACTATTCTCCTTAATTATTATACTACAATTAATCAACTATTCCTCACTTTAAAAATATAATGTTTAATTAAGAAATTTCAATCTAATTTCTACTTTGAAACCCTTTCATCTTCCATAAAAATAATTTCAAATTTTGTAATATTTCCACATTTTCATATTTGATATTAATGTTCTTTTTTATTTAGAATTTCTTTTTCCTCAATTACAAATAGTATCTTTCAATTATTAAGAAATAAATGGAACTCTAAAAACACAAATAGCATATGTTTATAAATGTTAATTGAATGTAAAGGTATCAATTTAATTTTTACTTGTTATATAAAATAATGTATAAAATATGTTTTAGTAATGTGAGATGCACAAATTTTCACAAATTTGTGTTTAATAATATCATTAATTTTAAGATAAGGTAAATTTGTAATGTATAATAGATTATATTAAAATTTTTTTGTTAAATTTTAATGACAACTGTAAATATTTTTGATGAGCAATTAAAAATGATAAAACTTTTAATACATATCAAAACAACCCAATAAAATATTCCTTTCGCTTAATTTTTATAACATCATTTTATAATTAAAAAGTGGGAAAAATTATTTAAGTAGTAGAGAATAAAAGATGAAAGTAAATAATATTAATTGGCTTATTTTTTATACTCCCTTGTACATATAATTTTTTGAAATGACACTATCAATTAATATTATGTTAATTTATGATAAAAATAAAAGAATAAAAAAATAAAAAGAAAAAGGTTAAGGTGCCTGATGATTATATCATGTGCTGTGTATTGGTAAAAATATCATTTTATTTAATCAACATTATGTAGGTATAATGTTATTCTGATTAGAAAAAAAAGATTATAAATAAATATTCATTTTAAATTTTAATACCCTAACATCTGTTCAAATTATATTTAAATTCCACTTCTACATAATAAATTATATCTAAATATCATTGTATGGATATTTAATTAGTAAATTTGAAAAATAACTCTATTCTTGTATGGAAGTACGATTATATTTTACCAAAATGAGGTCAAAAATGAGTACATATTGTTAAAAGACCATTTTATATGTGTTGCTTGTATAAAATAGAAAAAAAAAGTTTAATGAATTTTACAAATATTTTTGATGGATTTAATTTTTTCCACGTCTATCGACGTGTTTTAGAATATCGTTTATTTTTTTCATATATTTAGTACATTTTTTTTCTACCCCACATATCCTATATCAACACTTTTTTTTCATTATAATGTCTCTTTATACTCACTAAAAGTGTACAAATAATTCTAATATTCTAGAACCTTCTAGATGGAACATACTAATATTTATCAATATTTCATAATAACCGAATGAATAATGTGTGCATTTTTTTTCTTGAACATCTCAATAATTTTTTGAATAGCAAAATTTAATTAACATTTGCATATTTTTTTCTAATAGATGTATTTTGAATAATATAACAATACGATTTTTTTAAAAAGTTAAAAACTTTATATATACACTTTGTTTTGAGAGTTTTTATTGAAAATATATCTTTTACTTTTTTTATTTTAAAATATTTGTGTATTTTTAGATATATATTTTTTTTCTTATAAAAGATCATAAATCAATTATGACTATCATCATAAGACTATTCTTGATATTTTAAAGATATGGATCATCTTATAATAAGTATAAAAATATCTATTTAATTTTCTTTATAATTTTTAGTATTTCTTAATCTACTCCTAGATACCCACAGAGTAAAATTTATTTTTTATATCGTGTCAACTAAGAATAATCAATTAATTGTATATGTTTTGAATTTAAAAATAATCATTAATTTTTAAAGATAAAAGTAGTAGTAGAAATCATCTTTGTTCGGAACAGAGGCTAACAAAATTTAATGATAATCAGGAAAGTATATCAATCAAACATCTTATTATTTGTTATTTCGTATTTTCAATGATAAATTTTCTCTTCACAATAACGATGATACTTTTTTCTCCTATCTGTTCCTTTTTTTAAATCTTTTTGTAAGATGATTTGTAAATAGAAAAGATGATATACATTAAAAAATAAATAAAATGCAAAATTATTTTTTTTATTTCTACTTTTTAAATATAGGGATTAATATATGTATATTTTTTTTAATTTATTTACATGGTACTTGTGTCTAAATTATTTATAGTTTTTTCGCGCAAATTATATTATATATGTATTTGAGTTTTATTTTTTCCTTAGAAAAAAAGTTTGTACAAGGCGCACACAACACATCGAGTGTCATATTATTCTTATCGTTAACGTTTAAAAAGTGCGCTGGACATAAAAAATATATGGCAGGGTATGTGTACCGATAATCTATGAGGATACCTTTTTGTTGTTGTTGAGATAATATTTATTATTAACTTGCTAATTTCCGTAGGAAAATAGAAAAAAACTAGTAAAAGGGCTTCTTATGTGTTTATCATTTATCAAATTATTTGTAGATAAATGTATATCTGATTGTTTGTAAAGTATTCGTGGTTTTTATGTTGTATTAGTTATTTATAATTGCCAAAATATTTACATTTTTATTGGGACTGAATAATTTACTCTTCTCAATTCTCACAAATATTACAGAGAATTGTATGTATTTACCTTTCCTTTATTTCTAACAATTTTACACTTTCTTGTGATATTCTTAAAATGTTAATATTTAGTTTTTTTTATTCTCCTTGAATAAATTACTTTACATATCAACTCAAAAATATTATATTTTTAATATACATATATTATTTGTTTACTAATATACAATACACAAAAAATTAGTTAAAAAAGAAATGAATTTTACTTCATCTTCACAGTCAAATTGTCTACTGTCTGATGTTAATTTATTTTGTGTTGATAAACAAGATGAAGACAAAATCAATTGTGAAATAAAATGTTGTAATTGTGGAGAGGTACTGACACTTCATGAAAGTTTAAAGGACAATGACACAAGTAAAATCATGGAATATTCATCAATAAACAATTCAAAGGTTAAATTCATTTTTGTTTAGACATATTTTTTATTTTTCTCTCTTATGAAATAATTTATTTTATTATTTTTAGTTGTCTTTTATTCAAGATAACACTGTTACAATGATTGCAAAATCTGATTCTCCTTTTCATGTCCCTATGTGTAATGTAAGTTATTACTCGTTTTTCTTTAAATTTATTGTTATATTTAAAAAATTCAATTAAAAAGGATTGTCATTTGGTTTTGGTTGAAGATTTAAGATTAAAAAATAACATATTAGATGAACAAAATAAAGGTTATAAGAGGTGTTTGACAAAAATTACTTCATCCGAGAATGAAATTAAAGAAGAAGAACTTGAAAAAACTTTAAAGTTAAAAAAATTACAAGTAAGTATATTTTTTCAAACTTATTTCACTAAATAATATTTCATTTAAGGAGAAAGAGAGGACACTACAACAAGAGTTAAAAAAATTAGAAGATGAGGAGAGAGAACTTGAAAGTGATATAAAAAAACTTGAAGAAAAAGAGGGGCAACTACAAGGTGTTGAAAAAAAATTTATCTCTACTTTAAAAGTTCACCATGGAGATATGGTTAATTTTTCATTGAAAAAACTTTCATTAAAACTACAAGAGACATTCGCAATAGAGCAATTAAATGAATTACGGAAAGTAAACATGTTAAATAAGACTTTTTATATATATGTTAATAATAATGAAATTGGTTGTATAAATGATCTTCGTCTAGGAAGGCTACCTGATCAATCTATACCTTTAAATGAGTTTAACGCCGCATGGGGTCAGTGTGTTTTGTGTTTACATGTCTTATTCGAATTATTAGGTCTTAACCAATATCCATATCAATTAATTCCCATGGGTTCACAATCCATTATACGTGAGTACACCTCTACAGGTGTTAAAGATTACAAATTATATGAGTCTTCATGGACTATCTTTAAAGCATATATGGATGATGCTATTTCAGTATATGTTAAATGTCTACAAAAGTTTGATATCGAATTTTGTCAACAAAATAATATAGTGTCAGGTACAATTTTCCCGTATACAATAAGAAATGATAAGATAGCGGAGGAGGTAGTTAATGCCTCCAATGAGGGATCAGCCATTTGGTATAGTATTAAAACACAATTCCAAAAAGGTAAGTTCTCCTGTGTCTTTTCTCTTTTTATGTTCATTTACGTATTAATTTTTATTAATTTCAGATGAAAGGTGGACTAAAGCAATGAGGTTGATGTTAATAAATCTTAAGAATGCCATAATGTATGCAGCTTCTGTAAAAGGAATTTAAAAAAAACATGGTTAGATGGTTAGAAAAAAATTGCAAATAATAAATAGGATGTTATATATATTATAACTTTATTAAATGATATTTTATTATAATATGCCTCTTCTTTTTTAAATAATTGTGTTGAAATCTGCACAAATATTCGGTTTTCTTTCCGTGTACATATTATAATATATCTCACATTCAAGAATATTTTCCAAGTTATTTCCTTTATTTTTAGGATACAGGGTGATGCTAATAAAGTACATTCAAATATTGGTAGCTTCCATTATGCTACTTCCATATTTGTTTCGGAAAAGAAAAGACAAATCGCGGAAAAATACCTTATTAGATAACTATTATTTTGATACCTCTAAACATTTACTTAACTCCGTTTTTTTAAGTGCTTTCTTACTTAGTGGTTCAATGCACACTCATTATAATTATAAATACAACAATGGTAAGTAGAAATATTTCTATAATTTTATTTCTATAATTTACTAAATATTATAGAAAATATTTTTTCAAAACATTTACCATTTTTGAAGGACAAATTCTTTCTAAAAAGTCAATTACCTTTTATTGAAATTAACAATAATCAACCGATAAGAATAAATGCTTTAGTTATTGATAGTAATTTTGATCCTGATGTTGTTTTTGGATCAAAAAGAGGGGAATTATATAAGAAAGGTTTTGCAAAAACTGGTGATGAAAATTCACAAAATACACCATCGAATTCATTAGAGGTAAGCTTTCTTGTTTAAATTTTGGTCTTACAAACAAAATATTGAGGTAATTTTGTATCACATGAATAATCATGCCATTTTCCTACGTCATCCTTTGAGTATGCCATTATTGTACAATCGACATCAGGTTCATTTGGTTGTGTAGGTCCCCAATTTACAAAATCGATATCACTTTTATCACTCCATTGATAATACCCATTACGTGGTTTTGTAAAGCCAATCCAAATGTCATTTCCTATAATATTTAGAAAAGTACTTCAAAATTTTTAAACAACTTACTTTTCCTTAACTTATCAACAAAATCGTTCTCTCTTTGACTATCAATACTAACTAAATGACCATCAAATTGCTTACAAAATTCTGATGCTTCATCCCAATACATCTCAATATCAAAGAATTTATACCATGACCCTCCAAAATATTGCCAATTATTTTCCATTAACATAATACTTGTCTGTAACCTAACGTTTCCCATCAGGTTTATACGTTTTCTCACTACCAATTCTCATATTACTTGTTCCATATGTTGGTAGACAAAAAAAGAAGATATCATATGCGAAAAAGTATAATAGCTTTATGATCATAATAAAACTAATTTTGTCGAAGTAAAATGACATTAAATTTCATATTTTTATTTCATCTGTTCCTTTCCCTTCTAGAATAATTATACTTTGTTTATTTATAAAATGCTTTATAATTTATAAAATTTCCATCGTTTTTATTATTGTATATTTTAGATATCTAATAACAGA
This sequence comes from Strongyloides venezuelensis, assembly GCA_963280985.1. Taxonomy (NCBI): domain Eukaryota; kingdom Metazoa; phylum Nematoda; class Chromadorea; order Rhabditida; family Strongyloididae; genus Strongyloides; species Strongyloides venezuelensis. The sequence goes on along the minus strand of CAUJLX010000001.1, from coordinate 4,178,892 downwards.
AAGTCGCCTAGTCCAGATATTGATATCAATTTTAAACATCAATATGATAAGAGCGATCAAGCTAATTTTGGAAGGAAATCTCCTTTTTCTGATACACAAAGTCTAGATGACTACATTGATGAGGCATTAAATAATGGCGATTTCGATATTGATAAATTTGCCTGTAATGATAAAGATATGTGTGATAATCTTTTTTCATCATTGGATGAAGTTGAAAGAAGTCAATATCCATCATTTGACCAATTTTCAAGGGAAAATGAACAATTTTTAACATCAGAGTTTGAGATTATCGCTAGAGAGATGGAAAATGATCCATTAGATCCTTTATCGTCTCATTTTGATCCTTATATGTATGATATGAAGATGACACCAAAGAAAATCGATATTTCAAAAGGTTATGATAGAAGAAAAGGACAGAGTTCCTCTGAATCCCAATCACTTTTTGGTAGTAAAAAAATTTTAAGTAATAGAGTTGTAAGAAAAGAAAGTAGTGTACCAGTTGATATACCTGGAGATATGTCATTAAGACCAGAATTAGCTAAAGGAATTAATTTTCATCAATATCGTAGACCATCCTCAACAGACAATGAATTATACGGTAATGAGTTTAATAATGGAAGAAAAAAATCTGGACGTGTCTCAAAAGATAAAGAATTACTCATTGAAAATCGAATTAGTATTACTCCATCAGAACTTCGTGATTTTTCTTTAAAAGAATTTAAATTGTTCCTTGATAATAATGGATTAAGTGAGGAACAAAAAATTTTATGTAGAAATATAAGAAGGAGAGGTAATATATATAAATATTTATAATAGTAGTGTTTATTTATTTAAAATTGTTTTAGGTCGCAACAAGATAGCAGCAAAAAAAGTCCGTACAAATAGGTATAGTAAAAGTAAAAATTCAGATGACTCAACCTCTGAAACATTCTCAATTTCTCCAACATTATTTTTAAATGATCCAGAACCAACACCACCAAGATTTGTTAAGAAGTCTCAAGGTTTCACTTATCCTGATTTTGAGTTTTCTGATGATATCTTTGAAAACACTGATCCGCTCTATGAGATTCGCGAAGTACAGGAGTAAGAGGTGCAAGAAATAATATTCAGTCATTTTTTTAAAATTTCGATAACACAAAAGAACAATAATGTAGAAAAAAACAATTACCTATTTTCGCATTGTTGCGAGATCTCTTAATAATTAAAAATATTTTCAAATATTTTTTTTGTAAAAAAAACCAAATTTGAAAATATTTTTGATAGGTTAACAATTTAATCAACTTATTATTTAATTTCTTTTTGTCAAATATTTAATAAGTAATATTTATTTACAATTATTTAATATTTCACAAATTTCTTTCTTTACCTTTATAATATGCAATATTTTTTTTGATATTTAAAAGTAAAGGAATTAATTTTTTATTTGTAAATTAATAATGTTTTATAATAAAATACAAAAAAAGAATAATTATTTTTTATAGGATTTTTTTCGTGACACTTCTTTTCCTTCTCTTTTTCCAAATTTTAGTTTCAACAAATTTTCGATAGAAGAATTTTTGTCACAGTATCACTTTTCATTATTAACCATTAAAGTATTATTATATCAAAAAGAAATAAAAAAGATAATAAAACAATTAACAAAGTTAGAATTAATACCACTCCTGCAGTTTCATATTACGCAACTCTACAACCCGTGGCATGATTTACATATTTATTTAACGATCTTATCATGAAATTAACTTCAAAAAAGCTCCTTTTTTAATTAAGAAACAAAAGATTATTTATAGACACTTTTTACTTTTTAAATTTTATATATATGATATGACATAATTTTAAATCAAAAATCAGTCCTCTTCTGGAGATAGTTTAATTTAAAGATACTGTAAAGGAAGTATATAATTTTTTTGACTTTTTGCTTAAAATTTCTTTTTAAAAAGGGATTTACTAAAAAGAGGTTTGCATATGACCATAGAACAAATATCTCTACTTGGAATTAGTTGTTGGCATATCTTTCTTTAACAATCCTCCTGTTTCCAACCTTATACAATTTCCAGTTGATAATGATATACATGTGGTTTCTGAAATCATATAAATAATATTAAATATAAAGATTAAAGGTAAATTTCTTAAGTTTAATCTTAAGGGAAATTTCATTAAAAAATAATTATTTTTATTAAACAAATTTTTATTATAACTTAAATAACGTACCAGTTGGAGTTGATGCTCTTTGAGGACGGGGACTATTAGGACGTACCATTGGTGGAGCTAAAAAGCCAGATTTTACTGTAAATTCTTCCTAAAAATAGTTGTTTATTAGGGAAAAATATTAATTCCAAAAAATTATAATGTTTATTACTTACATTATTTTTTTTTGAAAAATTTGCTTGTAAATTCATTTTGAAAACAATATAAAATACTTGCAACTATTTAGAAATAAAAAAAATTATATTTTTTTATAACAATCACCAGAAGAGATAACTTTTATTACCATATAAATAGAAGAAAGAATATTGTACCTAAATAAAGTTCAAAATGAATATTTATAAACTATAATAAGAAAAAAAGATAAAAGAATGGATTTATTATTATATATTTGACAAGGAAATAATATAAACATTCTACAGATGGCATGCTTAAATACCAATCTATATAAAAAAAGTTATACCATGTTAAATATGCATATGTATGTATAAACATTTAAAAGAATAGTTATTACTATAGATATCAAAATGCAAATTAGAAAAATAAAAAAAATTTAATATTATAGTATATTTTTATAATAATAGTTATACAGAAAGGGGGAAATAGATAATTTATAGGAGTTTGTATAAAGAAAATGAAAAAGTTAAATCAAGTGATAACATCTTTAGAACATATATTAGATTATTCATATAATATTTATTTTCATAAATCCTTTATAACAACCAAAACACAAACAAGTCGTTTGAGTTATTTTTTTTTTAAATCAGACTTATTTATGATAAAAATTTTTTCTTTTTAATATGTAAAAATAATGAACCAATTATTATTGTTTATATTATCGAGAAATATAAAAATAATATATAAATTAAACACTTTTTTAGATTTATATAAACAACAAAAAAATAGTTACTGTTTATTTCGTAATCATTTCGTGACAATTAAGTATTTAAAGTAGATGTACTTTTCCGATGTAATGATAGACATTAAACTAAAAATATTTACATATATCACAAGAATAACAAAATATTTTTATAATTATTTTTTAGGATTAATATTCTTAAAATATATACTTATGATAATGATAACAAAAAATATAGAATAAAATATTATACTTTAACATAGTACATACTGAATAAATGAAGGAAAAAAATAATTTTTTCATTTGGTTTATGTTAAAGTGGTATTATTTATACAAACACCTAACTATTTATGGATATACATAAAAGGATTGTATATAAAAATATGTATGAAAGATTTTGATAATAATATTTATTAATTTTCATGAAAAAATTTTAGAAATTATGGGTAAATTATAATTATTTTATATAAAAAAATTATAATTTTTAGAAAAATTAATGACTGTAAAATGAGTAAATAATTATTACAAATTTTTAAAGGTATGAAAATAATATTTTTTATAAGTATGATATTATTAGATGAATTTTATTAATTTAATAAACGTTAATTAACAAAATTACTATATGAGGTAAAAAATTAAACTAATACTTATTTATAATGGTAAATAATCATCTTTTTCTGTTAAACGTTAAATAAAATAACGTTTTAAAATAACTTTATCCAATGTATTACAAATGTTTTTAAAAAAGAAAAAATATTAGTAGTAATAAATAAAATAATCTTTCTATTATGATTTTAATTTTAAATAAAACAAAAAATATATAAAAAAAATAATTAGAAAAAAAAGTTATTATTAATTAATGTTATTAAAAAAATTTAATTAATTTCATGTTATGATAAATTATCCGTTCATAAAGATACACAAACATATTTTAATATAATTTTAATATGATAGAACAATTGTTCTATCATATCTACAATTAAAAAATTAACATTTTCTCTTTTTACATTCTCTAATCTTATTTTTGAGAAAATACGTGAAAATTATTTAAAACGGGAGAATAAAAATTTTTTTAAAGATTTTTAGAGGCATTCTCACTAACATTCTTGGTATTGTTTGTCGTCAAGGGCAACCTTAATTTTAGTATATTTTAAATACATTATAACAACTTGTTTTGTAAGAATAAAAAAAATATCCCCTTTTTTTAACAAAATAAATGAAAAATACAATATTTTTTTGTTTATTTAATATTTTCATTTTTATAAAAAAATGATATTAAAAGTTTATGGAAAGAAGAATTGTTACCTAAAACATAAGTGAGAGCGAATAAAAAAAGATAAGCTTTATTATTAGAATAGATTTATGTGTATACTATACATATTTGTTACAATATCTTTTAATATTATAAATATATATTGATACAAAGTATAAATACTTACATTTTCAAACATGGTTTTTCTTTTTCATTTTTAAAAATTTTTTCATAATTATATCTAACCTTATCTCCTATATACCCGTTATATTTAATTAAATAAGCTAAAACTAAATATTTAAAAAGGATAATTAAATAAAATTATATGTACACTTAGGAGAGACTTTTTTTTAAAATAAATTATCTTTTAATATCGATGCTGTACTGTCCATAAAGTACACATTCTTGAAAAATAGCTTTCATTTTTTTAACAAAAAGAAATCCTTTTAAATATATTTTCATTCTACTATTTTTTTCATTCTAATTACACTTTTTTCAAAAACTTTGATATTTTTCCTTTTTTAACTATAAACTTAACTATTTATTCAACTTTTCTTAAGAACAATATTTATGTATTTAAAAAGTTTTCATATGTTTATTCTAAAGAAAAGAAAAATAATAATTTTCCTTTCAGGTGAAATAATAACTTAAACTTATCTAGGGATTATAAAAATTATACACATCATTTTTTAATTGTTTATTAAGAATAACTTTACTTGGAAATATTACAATAAAATAAAAACATTTTTAATAATAATAATAATAATATAAAAATAATAACATAAAAATAAAAGAATGTTGAAAGAAAAAGATTTTATAGAATTAATAGTATTCATTTAATACACTATAATATTTATAATAAAATCCTCATTACATGGCTTCATTTGGATGAGAAAGATTATAATGCAAAATAATATATATTAAATTCCGTTAATTGATTTGCGGATAATAAAAAAATCCACGGGATAAGAATTAAATGAGAAGGGAAAACTAATAAAAGAATGATATTTCAAAAATATTAATATGTTGATTATAAAAATTTTTTATCCCATTTTTGTGAATATTTCCCTCAAATTTGTAGTTGGTAGATTCGTAAGGGAAACAAAATGACATTTATTTCATTAACATGTTATTACCAAATGTAGTGAATAATAAGGCACTAAAGACAAGTGTTGAAGAAAGAATAAAAAGATGATTGCTGTTCCCGGATGAGGGTTCTCCTGATCCTAAACTAAAGCAGTCCATATATTCTTTACTACTTCTTAATTTTCCAGGATTTTCCACATCAAAGACATAACCACTAACTTCCTCTAGTGATTTAAACTCCCCATATTTTGTCGTTTCAAGAACAACCTCAAAATTAAATACTGCATTTTTTGGAATATCCAAATCAGACAATTTAACAACTCCAGTAGAACCACCTGTATAAACTTTAAATGCTGAGAAATTCTTCTTATCAACTTCAATTATACTAAAGTTAACCTCTCCCCTTGTCTTCCAAAATAAATGTAATTTTTCAATATTCTCCTTAAATGGTGTCTCAAAAAATAAACTATTACAATTAATACTGACATGAATACTTGGTATGATAGGAATAACATTAATAACCTTTGATTCACTACCCTTTCCGTTACTTATAAAACATTTATATTGACCAATATTTGATATTTGAAAGCTAATAATGTTTAAAACAGAAGATGTATATTTCTCCTCTTGGTAAGCATATATTTTTGTTGCATTTTCATTTACTGACTCCTTAAAATAATAATGGATTAATTTGATTATTAAAAGGGTATGCTAAAAATAACTTACATAAAGAGGTTTTCCATTAAAAGTCCATGAAACAGAGGCCTCTGGGTATGCTATATATTTGCAAGTTAAATTTAATTCTTTACCAAATTCAGCTGATATTTGTTCAAATTTATTAAATATCTTAATATGTTCTATAACGAAAAAATTATAATAATTATAACTTTTAGTATATTTTTAAAATTTACCATTCATCTCAATTGGCGATTCAATAGTTTTTGATTGATCTGAAGTAAAAAATGATATTATAGAATCAGAAGGGTATATTTTTGAATTATTACTACTTGAATAAATAAGAAGATATTCTTTTTTTATCCTTACATTAATACTTACCAACTACATTAATTTTCGATTGAGTAAAAGCAATTCCAATACTATTTTTCGCTGTGCATCTATAATTTCCCGAGTATAAAAGTTGAGCTTCCTCAAAAACAAGTTTATTTCCGATTATCTTAACACCTTTTGGAATTTCTCCACCCTGAAAAATAAAAAATATGTTAAAGAAATGTTTTTTTTTATTTCCCTACCTCATATGTCCATTCAACTATAGGTAATGGTGTTCCTGAAACATGGCATTCCAAAACAAATTCCTGACCTACAGCGATCGTTTTATCTTTCTTACCAACAAATGTTACTGCCGGTGATTCACCAATAAAAACATTATGTGTAATACTATATGGAGCACCATCAGAGTAACTAGTACATATAAAAGTTTTTTTATCATCACTAAGAGTTATTGAAGGAATAAGAAGTTTATAATAATCTTTATCAACAGAAACATGATAATCTTTCGACTCATCTTGTACCTCTAAATCAGAAGCAATTAATCCAGTATCATGTCCTAGAGACCATGCAACAGAAATAGCTTCATCATTAACTAATTGTTCAACATCTTTAATATGACATAAAAGTTCAAGACTTTCACCATTTTTAACATAAAATGTCTCTCCCTTATTAATAATTTCTTGTGCCTCAACAAGAATTGCCAATCCGCTACAAAAAAATATAGTAACAAACAAAAAATTTTTAAATAATTTTTGTCTCATATTTGTAAACAGTAAATTATAGCAAAATAATTATTTTAAGATAGTATTTTCTTCTCAAAAATAAATATGAAAAGAATATCTAAAAAGTGATAATGTTTTAATTTTATTTAAAAGGAACATAAAATTTATTAATAAATATATTAATAAAAAGCAAAATTACATCTATTGAAATTTGACAAAAAAGAGAATATAAAAATTTTATGATAAAGAAGGGGGTGAATTGAGATGTGTTGGAAATGAAAATAGAATCACTAAGAAAATATTCTTTTTTAATTTTTTTTATCAAGAAAATAGGGTTCCAATTAAACTGACATAAATACCTATCAAAAATATATATTTTCATTTATGTTGATATTAAAAAATATTGTTACCACAGCTGAAAGATATTTGCATTTTATTTATATATAGATTGTCAAGAGGAGATGGATATATAAATATATAAAATCTTAAAGAATTAGTATTTTGGAGGGAGATTCAACAAAAAATGATTATTTCTATTCATGATATTTTAAGTATAAATCAAATAAATTTGGTTAAAAAAAAAGTTATCAACAAAATAAAATATCTTTATATATTATTATCATTAAAAATTTAATATTTCAACAGAAAATCTTTTCCATTAATTTTCTTAAAGATCACCTAAAGATTTTTTTATGTTTATAAGAGTTATCCATCTACTATAATGATGAAATGTATAAAAATATGTATTTTTAAAGATGAATGAGGATAAAAAAATATAAATAAAATGTTTAATTTTTAGATAGAAGATTTTGTAAGATATCTTATTATTAAAATGTTAAATTTGTAGTAATGAATTTACATTCATATAAAATAAAAACAAAGAATGGGAGTGGAAGCTATTTTTTTCTTTGAAGTTATCAAAAGTCTTATGAAATAATTGTAAAAATAAACATTAAATATTATGAAACAAAGATGGGGGAGGAGATATAGAATAAACAATCATATTTTAATTACCCTTGGATTAAATCTATTATAACTTTCGATAGATATGTTTAATAAAAATGATTTCTTTGTGTGAAAAAATATCTTTTTTTTGATAAAAAAAGAGAATAGAAAATGTTTTATTAAGTGCCATGTTTGAAAGAATGGATAAAACTCGTAAGATAGATAATAATTATTAAAATTATAAAACAAATGATATAAAATGTTTAGATACATTATTGCTAAACAATACTCATCAATTTTTTTTTCCATCTTTCTCTTTACCCATACACTCTTTGATATTATAAAAGTGGATAAGAAGTTAATCCAACCATCTGATCAGAAAAAAGAAAGGAATTAGATTGACCAAAGGTGTATATTTAACTTTTGTAACCTCATCTTACATAAATGCAAAATCTTATTGTCCCATAAATACTTAAATGGTTGTACTACTGGTTTATCCAAAAAGATAATTAGAATTTAAGAAAATTGACTTTATTATTAATGATGAAAGTTAAATTAGAAAATTAAAAGAAAACCGTACAAAATTATGGTCCTTTAAGTTGATAAGAAAAGTAAAGAGAGAGTAATAATCTCTTTTAATGATGATGAAATATAAAAAATTAACCAATTTAGGAGCAGTAAAAAGAAAAAGTGAATATAAAAATTTTATAATAAATCTTTTACATAAACTTATAAAATTCATGTTATAATTTTAAGGAACAAAAATTGTAAGCTTATTAAAAATTTCTTTTTTCATCTATTTGAATAAATAATTTCCAAAATTTTAATTGGAAGGCGGTAAAATGAATGGCTTTTGAAAATGTATCACCTTTATTGAAAATTCAATTTATATATGTCTAATGACACAATAAGGTATCATGGGACAAAAGATTATTTCTACTAAAATTAAATTTTACTATTTGATTGCTTCAACAATCAATTGGTGTAAAAATTTAATGAGGTATTCTTAAGATTTAACGACAAATTATAAAAATAGGTAAATGATTTATTAGACCAAGTATCTGGAGGCTAAATTTAATTACAATAAAAGTAATGTACTTGTCATACAAAATATAATGTGACTGTTTTTAAAGCATAAAACGAAGATTTGAAAAGCAATCCATAGAAAGTAGATAGGATATTATCTTTTATCGAACTTATTGTAATATGACAGTTGCTTCTATTATAATATCATTTCACTCATAAATATAATAATGATCGTTTAAGGTTGTTTTGTAAATGATACTAATAACAAGTGCTCATTTTCTTTTTATCCTCAAAATTTAACTACTTGTTATTATGAAAATTTAAAATGACAATGTAATTGGTACATAATCATGTATTGTATTGATATTATATGTATACAAAAAATAAGATTCAAATGTATACAAGACCATATATGGAATTTAAGTTGAACATTGTATAGTTAAAATTTTTGAATATATAATAATATATGATGAGAAAATAAATATTGGTTAAAGTTGAGAATAAGTAAAAATTAAATATAAATTAAAGGAATGAAGAGGAAAGATTAATCTTTAAAATATCTTTAAACCAACTAAATTTATTTATTATAATAATGAAGTAAAGTTTAATCAGTGCATGTCAATTTTTAAATAATCAAATCTTATCTAAATTTTACAATTCTATGGGGATAAATTATTTGGATACATTGAGACTTATACAATATCTGAAAAGATTCTCTTCATAACTACCCAAAATGAACGTATAGATGATGGCAGTAGAATGGAACATTATACAAACAACTTTTTTTAATAAAAGATATAAAGTGATTAGGAAAATTAATTTATATAAAATAGATAATGTAATTTAACTACATAATCTTGAAACAATAATAATTATGACTTAATTCTATAATAACTACTATATATATGTTATAAAGAATAAGTCATAAACAAGAGGATGTGTAGGGTGGAGAAAAATGATAAAATTGAACAAAAAAGTTAATTTATTATACATTTTATAATAAGAATCGTACTTTTAATACAATTTTTGTGCCTTTATACAAAAATATTTCATGAATTCTAAAAAATGTCTATAGATGATGTGAAAATTTTTTTAAAATATATATTAAATTAATTATGATGTACAAAATTTTTGATAAATAATAATCTTTTTAATTGACATATGTCTATTCCAATAAATTTTGATTATATAATTAATTGTGTGTGATAAAATTAGTATTCTCCAAGCAAAAAATATTAACAAATGTTTGAAATGAAATATGAGAGAGAAAGTCACTTTATTTGGAGAATTTTAGTGAGTAATAAGAAAAGAGAAAATTAAACATCAGTCGTGTCTATATATTAAAGAAAAAGATGTTTTTTATTTTAACTTTTTTCTCTTAATAAAATAAAAATATTTCATTGATGGTGTGTATTTTTATTATACTTATAAATAATACAATAAATATATCCATTTATGTTCCTCTTTTTAGTTGAAATATTTGTTTGATAACATGAATGTATGGTATTATGATTTAAGTTTTGTCTGAATGTAAAATAATTAAAATGTTATATTATTAATTAAAATGTAATTTAAGAGGGCAAATGTTATATGTAATTTATAAATATATTTTAACACTTGACTTATTTTGATAGTGAAAATGCCGAAGTAGTTTAGTAGTGTTGATGCAGTACGAAAAGTGTAAATTCTTAGGTTGCGGCATGTTTTTATCATCATTTTCTGTATACATATATATCATTTCACGATATATTTAGATTGAAATTGACAATGATAAAAATGTTTAAAAGTAGTTAGCATTAGGGGTTAAAAAAGATATTTTTTTATTAAAATTATGGTGAGTATTTAAAAAAAAAGAGTGTAAGTTTAGGAAGAATGACAAAATGATATATATTGTGAATGATTTTAAACCAACTGTACTTTAGGCAAAAAAATTAACAATAATAAGTTTATGTTAAGAACAAAGTATTATTATAAGTCAATATGAAGTTAAATGATTGAAAAGCAAATAAAAATTAATGATCGTATTAAAAATATAATTATTGAAGTTTTTTTGTAATATTAAAATGTATAAATATAGAAGATAAAACAATTGTATGCCATCTTCTATATAAATAAAGAAAAATTCTTTTTATCTTAATTAATGAACAGATTGAAATATATCATTAAATGATTGTATGATGGTAAATAATTAAAAGAAGTATTAGTTAAATATCTTGATGTATACATTTATTAATCAAGAGTCATATCAATGATTAAATAATAATAGGGAATAAGCAAATGAAACTGTGATCTAAAATACATTAACTGATTAAAAATAATTTTATCAAATTAATTTTGGCACCAGTTTTAAAAATATTTGAAGAACTAAATTAAATTTGTCTATTTAAGAAATATATATGGAGTCCTATGAGAGTGAATAATGAAGTTAAATTGTAAATGTGATAAAATATGCCATGTGCAGGTCATAAATTTTGCCTTTAATATATATTTTTTAATTGTTTTTTATGATAAACATATAAAAAAGGTGTTTCTTTTGCTAAAACAGAGAGTGTTAGATAGTATTACTAGCTGCTAACACAGTAGGAAAATATGATACATGAATAATATAAAAAGTAATAAATTGATATTAAAAATTTTGGGCATTAAATGGAAAGCATGGAAAAGAATATATTAGAAAAGATTTGACAGGAAATGGTCAAGAAAATAATTGAAAGAGGAGAAGATGGACGAATAATAAAGGTCTTCTGTCATTGATATTAAGAATATAATTATCCATTAATGTTTCAAAACATCTTTTGGGAGTTGTTAATTAAAATGATAAACTATCAATCTGTAGAAAGCTTTTTGATATCTTCTATTAATGATCCACTATAATTGACATTCAATGAAAGTGAGTTTAAACATGTATATATTTTAAAGTGTTACTTTAATTAGAATTTATTACTAATATTTCAAAATTTGTACTAGCCTCTTATATTATAATATATGTACAAAATAATAAAAAGTAACTAATGATAATAATATTATTATTAAATTTATAAAAAAAGTGTAATACTAGGTAAATTATACAATAACATGTTATTTATTTTATTTTGAAAATTGAACAAAATATAATTTTGTAATTTTATATAATAGTATTTTATGACTTTTGATAATATATATATATTTTATAAACCAGAATAAGTACATTAAGAAAATAATATACATTTTTATTAATTAAATAAAGAGTAAAAAGATAGAAAAATATTACCATTATTAGGAGGAAAAATTTTGGAGGACAAAATTAAAGTAAAAGTTCTCGGTTTAATAAATTAATTATATGCTAATTAGGACAGACAATTTTTAATTATCTTCAAAATAACGTTATACTTTATAAATCCCATTATCTATTATTTTAAATAAACTTATTAGATCAAAGAACATGAGTGTTAAAAGTTAGCGACTTGGAAAATATGTATCCAAATATAATGTAATATAATAATTGGGATTTGACTAAAAAGACAATAGATACGGCAAAAGACAAAAGCCCTTCTTTTTTACATTGTCTTTTTACATTTCAAACAATCTGCGGTACATACTATATATATCTTATTATTATATAGATATATTAATTTAATGGCATTTATCATAATGTATAAAGATAAATTGATATAAAAAGATGAGGATAACGACCTTACTAAAGACGACCTTAAATAATTTCAAATAATGATTCTTTAAGGAACATGGTTAATTTACGTTTCTGTTAAATATTGTCCCAAAAAACAGGTAAAGTAAAGATATATTTAAAAATGCAATTAATATATATACATGCATAAATTAATAGAACGCATATATAGAGTTACAGAAAAATAATAATAATTAAAATTATATGTACTTTTATTTAAAAATACCAAACTGATTATTATTACGATTTATAATATTATACATGGTAACAGTTGTTAAGAATGAATAATATTAATATGCTACACCTATCCACTTTTATTCACTATATAACGATCATGGTATATTAAAATAAATTATATTATGATTTATATCATATATATAATATCTATCAAAACTTTACAAATTATAGTAAATTTATATTAAATTACAAAACATATATATTTATAAAAATATTAGTACATAAGTAGCTGACAAAGAAATTTTAGGAGTATTTAAAAGTTCAAAAGAATAATTATTGGATATAAATAAAAACGATTTAGAGAGAAAACAATGAAGTTATAGAATGTTTTCCTTTTTATTCGAAAGATTAAGAAATATCTTAATGGATATCTACTTTTGTGATTAAAAAGAAGACAATGTACCATGTTATACTATATTTGTATTGTATGAAGAGGGGCCAAACCTCTTAATAAAGAATAACGAAATGCCATGTATATTATTTATATTTTATGTTTTATTGTGATAAGAGAGGAAAAAATTTTGATTTGTAGAGATAATCTTTAGAATAAAAGTTTAACGCTATGACAATATAACTTTCTTTTCAAAATGACATGTGTTTCACATACATCCGTATTTATTCCTCATTCCATCATGACAAATTAAGAAGTCTGTTTGGCAAAAAGTTATGGGTGTTAAACAGTCAAGATAGATTAAGGATATATCAAAATTATGGATAAAACTTTCGATAACGCATATAAGATTATCAATATTCAAAGGAATAAGAAATTAAAATTTTAAGGATTACTTTTGAAGTTATGGAGAATTATGATACTATATTAAATAGCTAAAAATATTGTCATATTACATTATAATTATTATTCTTATCTTTAGTACAACTAAAATATTTAATAATGATATAAAACTATAAAAAAATATATGGCAAGCTTTTAAAAATTTTTAATATCATTATTTAATTTCTGTTATTGATACACTTTTTTTTTGTAATTCTAACCCTACGGGGTTGATAAAATAAATAAAAATTTAATATTACTATTATGATAGCAAAAATATTCTATTTTTATTAATTATATGTGAGAAAAACTTTCTTCAAAAAGTTGTTATTATAGAAGATGAATAAATAATGGAAATCTATTACTACCATCATTAAATACAATAAAATATGTAAAATAAAAGAGTTTAATCAAAAATAAAATAGTGCATTTTTTGAACGATAAATTTATTAAGAGATTTTTGATATTAGTAAAATGTATAATTATTTTATTTGACAGAGAAATATATTTTATTGAAATATTATTGATACGGCATGTAGAATTAAACAAAATATTTTTATTCAACAAATGACCAAGCTCTAGTTAATTTTCTCAATAATCTTCGCGACAACTCATTAAAACAATTATGAGTAAAAAATTCCTTTTAATTATCATTGAAAAAAGCTATGGCAAATACAATTTTAAAAAATAGAATAAGTATGAATGTTTGATTTTCAATAGAAAATATATAGTTATTATTTTGTTGTTATTATTTTAATTCTCTTTCGTCTAATTTTTCATATTCCACACATTAAAAGGTTTTTCCATATTTGTTATAGCACAATGAATAACTCGCTTTTTTCTATCTAAACCTTGGGCTTGTGCCAAACTATAAATTGACTCAGCCCTAAGTCTCTGTATTTGACCAGAATTATTTAACCACGGAAGTAGATCTTGATAGTCTATTGCTAATAAAATAACGGGATCAAATATCATTTTAACTAACCATACTAAAACAATGCCACCACAAACAGTGTGCAAAGTATTTCCTTCCTTTAAAAACTACAAAATAAGGGTAAAAGAATAGATAATAGTAATACTTACCTCATAAACAGGACAATCAGCTAAATTTTTGGATAAATCATGAACATTTATGTGTGTTATTAATATAACAATAGCTCCAGACAAAATTAATATTGTTGTTAAAATATATAATACAACCCTACCTCCATGAGCTAAAAATTTAAATAGTAATCCTTTTGATAATGGAGTCTCATTACGCGACCTGAAACAAATAGATAAAAAAAAGAATCTTAATAAATTAATTTAAAGCTTACTCTTCATTTTTAACCGCATTTCTTATTGAAAAAAATGTATATGTGTAAAGGAAGATGATAGAGATAATAAAGATACTCATTATAACTATTGAAATATACAAAAGTGGTAATTGACATGAGTTAAATGAACATAATCTAAATAATGTTTCTTTAGAGTAGAACATAATCATAAGGGGAATAAAAGCTAGTGAATAGATGAGTGAGGTACCCCATTGCAAAAATGTAAGCATACTTATTTTTGCTGGTGAACAAGATCTTCGAAATGTTAAGGAACGTTGTTGGATATCCTTAACGAGAAAACAATGAATTATATTGTAAAGAGATGCATGAGTTATTGAAAATGTTATTATAAAGAATGCCATTGCATAGATAGCAAATGTTGTTCTTGTAAAATTTGAGAATGTTCCAACACTAATGATAATGATTGATGTTAAAATATCACAACAATAATTATTTAATATTAATCTAAAATAAGTGAAAATTCGTTTTGTTAAATCTTAGGAACACTAAATTTACCCATAGTGTCTTTTAGAGAGTCTTTTTTTGGTAACAGCCATCATTGTAAGCATAGATATTGAGATAGCACAAAATAGGGAAATAATTGCTATAGTTGGAGTTGCACTTAACAAAAAATTATCTACTTTTCTTGAATAATTAATTTCATTAATAGAATCTTGATACCCTTCAGTAGTTAGATTTTTTTGACATTGTCGTAGGAGATCCTCAGCTAACGACATTTTTGTCGAAGGATAAATATTTTAACAACAAAACAAGAAAATAATATATATATATTTATAGTTAATTAAATCTAAAAAATTTTTTATTAAATAATGAGGTTATACATTTATAATATTAATAAAAATTTTCTTAACAGTTATTGTAATTGACAAATGATATGTAAACTTGTGATGTACCCCATTGACTTTATAAATATGCTAGTGGACTATAATTTCATCTTAAAAGTAGAGTTCAAAAAAGTTTAACGCCTAAAGTTTGACTTTTAAAGAAGTTTAATGTGAGGGAAAATTTTACTAAAAAAGTTTAGCCTATCAGTTATAATTTACAAATATAATATATGGGTAAATCTTCATAGTCAAAGTAACTATACTACTTCTTTTTTCTTCACTTCACCTATATACGTGTCTCATATGAAGAACGACCAATTCTTAGATATTATTTTAAAATAAGTTTTAAGTAAATAATTGTTTGTCAGAGTAAAAATCTGATCGAGGAAAGAATACATATATATTTTATAGGTGCCAGGCTTTGTGTTATAAAGATAAATTTTCATTTTTTTAAACTTTATATGATGTCCAAGACAATAGTATATAAAATGTAAAATACGCAAATACAAAAAGTAATTGAAGGGTCAGTTATACTATAATAATAAGTAAACATATTTTTACCAATACTTCTAATATTTTAATATTTATTATCTTTTTAAACGTTACACTATAATATGATGAAAAGTAAAAAAAACTTTCTTTATTCTAATTGATACTTAAACAATTAAAGCAGTTTTACCAGTAAATCATCTCAACGTGATGGATAAAAATATTTTTCCATATTTTATTACGTATTTGTAGTTTCATTTTTAATCTAAAAGAATCTCTAAGTAGGATAAAAATTTTTGATAAAAAAGAATAAATGTTTAATTAATATTAAAATATGTATTTTGTGATTAATTTTATGTGAAAGGCGTGATATTACAAAATATACAGAATATCAGTTTTTTTTATGTATAAAAAAAAGAATAATTAAGTGTCAAAATATTCAATGATGTAAACTTGACTGCAGAGTTCTCTAAAAATTTTTTGTATTATCATTTTTACTAAAAATATAAATTTCCAATCAATGTTTATAAAATGATTGGCGTTGAAGTTTTTTAACCAATATTTTGTACAAATAAAATATAGTAAATGCATATGCATAATTTTTTTTGTGAAAGTATTATTAGTTGTACATATTAAAACAATACAAAAATAATTTAAAAAAATGCATTTTTTTATTCTATTTAGTTATTATCTGTATCTTTAATAATATTACTATGTACGAATGATAAAAAATCGTATAATCAAAATATATTTGTTTTTAATTATTCTATTTACAACAATATAAGATTGTAAGGATTTAGAATGGACAATGAATAATTGGTTTTTTTTTTATGAATAGTAAAGAAAAATTTATTTATTGTTGTTAGAATATAAAATTTATAACTTTCCTAAAATGAAATGTACTTTATCAGATGGAATATATGTCATTTTCTTTTGATGACAATAACGATTATTCATTTTTATGTGTTTAATTTATGTGATATTATAAATATATAAGCCATATTTTTAATGTTAAAATGTTTTGATGTACTTTTAAGTTTATTTTTTTTTCCTTCTTACAATCTACACTTAAAAGGGACTACATACTGGATGGTTTACTTAACTAAATTTTTGCTTCGATATTAAAACACAAATATCGACAGTATTTTATTGATCATCTAGGGTGTTTGGTAAATGAAATCTAAGTATACATTGCGAATATTTTTGTTATGTAAATATAATTAACTTTTTGAAAAGATTTCTAAAGTGTCATATTATCATTTATTAACACACTATCGTCAATTTAATAAGAATACTAAACAATTCGTTTTTTCAAATTGAATATGTTTGAATATTTTTGTGATATCACTATTATTAATACAATTTTGATATTTTAATTGCTGTTATAAAATACAAATTGTTAAACATAAAATATTTAACATTTCTAATGGATAGATGTAAATACTTTCAATTAATTTAAGTATTCATCTAACAACTATCATTGAATTTATGTCATATCCAATAACAAACAATATTTAAATCAAAAGAGTAATAAATATTCAGGTGTATAGTGCGAATATTTGAAAAATAAAAAGTTAAATAACCTTTAAGACTACAATTATACTTACTATTGAAAGTGAAAAAAGTTAACGGTAATTGATATTGAAAATATTATGTGTATAGTAAATAAGTATTATATTTTTTTAGAAAAAGAAGTCATAAAAAACATGCCATCTCTATCAACTGATAAAAAAAAATTAACAAATGTTTAGAAAAATGTAATATTATTTACAATCTTTCTTAAAGGTTATTTTTCTTCCCTTTAAAAGTAACTAAAATCTAATAATGGACATTAAAAGACGTTGATATTTAAAAAAGCACCATTTAAATCATAAATTTTAGGTTTGCTACACATTACAACTATTAATATATTATAAAAAAAATTATTTTCAAGTGAATAATCTTTAGTTTCATATTCCTAGAAAATAATTGCATAAGACAAATATATGTGATTGTATAGAGAAACTGATGAATAAAAAATATATATTGAAATAATGAAATTAGAAAAAGAAATTGTGGACATATTTTTATTAAAATTGTTAAATTCCTTAAATATATATCATTTCAGAAATAATTTTGGGGGATTATATAATTAATTATTAATAAAAATTTAACCGTAGTAATAATAAATAACAATAGCTCAAATCAATAATATTCAAAATAATGTTCCTTGATGTTGAGGTAGTTAAAATAAATATTTGATTTAAATTTGTAATAAATAAAATGCGATAAGAAAGTATAAATTGAATATAAAAATAATAATCAGAGTATTAAAATAAAGAGTTTATAAATGTCTTATAATAATACAAAATTTTAGAAGAACAAAAGAAGATAAGTTGTTCCAATATTATATATCATGTTCAAATTGTACTAAACGAAGAAAAAAATTTTTTTATAAATATATATTGAATAAATCTGACGCACTTATTGGTTGATGATAATAGAACTTGAGATTTCTTTAAACTTTATCAAGAGAGTAGTGCAAAGGTATGATATTTATTACTGTAAATGTAGTTAAATTTTTAAGAATATTTACATTTTAATAAAGTTAAATTTTAAAATTAGGATATTATGTAAACGATATATTGATAATTGTATAAAGGTGTGCTTTTGCTTTATTATGTTTCTTTATAATGTTTTTACGTTTATTATTAAATTTCTAAGTTTAGTATAAATACTTAATTTAAGATAACATTAATTGTTATAAAAGTATAAAATGGTTAATGAAAAGGATATATAACAATCGTAGTTTTGTATTTTTATTGACAAACACTTATAAATATATTTTTATTTTATAATTCTATAAATATACAGTATCCATAAACAATGAAAAGATAAATGAGGAACAATTGTTTAAAAAATAATTTGCAATAGTATACAACCAATAAACATAATAAAGTTTAAAATATTTGATGGTCATATTTCATTCATATTATTCAAAAAAGTTATCTCAAATTATTTATATGATATTTTAAAAAATAATTTTTCTTTCTAAACTAGATAATGATACATTCAAATAAGAGAAATAATTTAAAGGTTTGTTGATAAATAGAAATATTTTGATAAATTTTTTATAAATAAAAAATATTCGAACATGTTGAATAACAATACTTTTTGTATTGGATAATTGAATATTTATAACCTTCTAAATTTCTTTTTGATTTTAAGAACATGGTTTTAATATTAAAAAAAGAATTTCTTTGATAACAAAAGGGACATTTATAAAGTTTTTGGCGAAAAAGTTATTCAAGACGAATAAAATGATGTATTTAAAGTAATTTGCTTTCCTAAATTCAGAAATACAGATTACAAACATTCTTTCAAATTTTCCATGATTTTTAACCTTGTACTTTTGATTATTTTTTAATGTTTTTAAATATAAAATATATTTAATTTTTTATTATTTTACAAAAAATTAAAAAATAAAATCTTATAATTTTTGATATTTTAAAATATTTCATTTTTAAAAAATTCGCGAAATAACATGGTTGAAATTGTAGATAATATATAATTCATAAAAAAATTCAATGTTCTTTTAAGTAAATATTTCTAAGAAAATAAATTATTTATTATTATAATATAGTTAAAAACAAAACTATTTATAAAAAGAAGTAAATTTTATATTATTTATCAGTAAAATTTGTTTTAAATTCTTTTAAAGGATAATAAAATTTTAAACTAGAATTTATTAAATATAAAGTAATTTAATTTGAATGAATAAAATGTTATTTGCACAAGAACATTTAAAGATGAAAAAAGTCTTAAATATTCACTTTAATCATCTTTCAACATCATTTCGAAAATGAATTTTGCTTGCCACAAAAGAAGGGTTAAATATTTACTCTGAAATTTAACCATAATTCTGTTAAAAATGTTAATGTTACCTAAAGTGTTATTTCATCATTACGAAGTTCATTGAACACTCACGATAATTATGACAAGATTAATAAACATAAATTTTAAATTTAATTTTTTCCGTTGTAATTCTCAGAATTAACGATTAAAATTTTAAAACCAACAAGAAACTGCCATATTCTTTTAAATCCTAATTTCTTGACTATTTATTAAGTTGTTACATAAGTTCTGTAAATTTATTTTTCCAAACTTCAAACAGTATAATTTTAATAAGAAATTAAGTCGATTTATAATAGATTATCTATTATTATCTATAATTTATATTCATTTAGTAGATACGTTAACAATTCCAACGTGAAAAGTGTTTTAGTGATTTTTATGAATATTTTGGAAAAGTTAATATTTTTTTAATTAACTTTGCTGAAGCTTTTACATTTAAAAAATTATTTAAAAACAAAAATTGATTGTAGTCCGAAAGAGATACACTTGGAAAATACGTTAGGTGAAGAAAAGCTTCACAGTTTAACTCATCCAGATTTTTAAATTCTTCAACGTCAATCGCCGTCATATTTAAAAATAACCTTCACTTCATTTTTCGAATTTTGTACTTTTTTTTAAAGTTATCTATTTAATTTTATTAACATGCTAAATTTGAAGCCAGTGAAAGTAGTTTGCAATTATTAGGGTTTCGAAAAATCTTTATTAGTATTAAAATCTATACGAATGTATGCTTCATTTTCAATACTCCTATCTCTGATCGGAACCTTTTAAAACAACCTTTGTATTGTTGTTATAACTACTATGTTCTCTCTTTATATTCATCATTAGTTTTTAGAAGCTTCAGTTGTTAAAACTTTATTGAAACTCGTAGAAAATATATTTTCAAAAATGACTCCTGACTAAATCATGTTTAAGAAAAAGAAAATGTAGCATAAATAATATCACAAATTGTGATTAGGCAAAATATACAGTTAAGAAATGATATTATCTTATTACTCAAAAAATTTTATTTTTTATACATTGAAATTATACTTTTTTGATGATAAAAGTGATTATTATTACGGTAATCTAATTTTTTAAAAGTAAGATTCTATTTCGGAAATTTCATAAACTTTCATTAGCTATAAATATCTTTCAATTATATAATTACATACCATAAACTACTTGAAATTTATTTTGAAATGCACTTTCTTTGCTGGTATTGCATTATACTATATCTTTTATATGGAAAGCAACCGACATATTTTAATGAACTCTATAATATTTTGAAAAGTGAAATGTTCCAAAGTCTTTTCCAAAAAC
This sequence comes from Strongyloides venezuelensis, assembly GCA_963280985.1. Classification (NCBI taxonomy): domain Eukaryota; kingdom Metazoa; phylum Nematoda; class Chromadorea; order Rhabditida; family Strongyloididae; genus Strongyloides; species Strongyloides venezuelensis. Next base: position 4,157,273 of record CAUJLX010000001.1, on the reverse strand, counting down.
CTATCTATCGTTTCTTTCAATAACAGAAACCGTTAATGAAAACATAGTGTTTTAATAATTACCATATTGTGTAATACGTATATAAAAAATTAAAACGTTTTTGTCTTAAAAACCAAATTACTAGAATATTTATATAGCTCTAACTTTAATATAATATGTACTTTAAAGCAGCTTATTTTAAAATTAACATTAAAAATAAAGGTTTATTAGTAAATCTAGTTATATCTTAATTTAAGGTTGATGAAAAAAGTTCTAACATATTTTATTTTGCTAGAATGAGTATAAACTCTACAGGGTCAAGTTTTACTAAAGCTAATATTACAGCTAGCTCTTTTTATGATTACAATTTTTTCACTCCAGTATTAACAAGCGCTCAATATGGATCAACCCTACTGGTCTTGTCATTTCTTTTTACTATCTTTCAATGTGCTGTCCTTTTTGTAAGTTTTTAATAGTTTTAATGTAGTTCCTGTTTTTAGATTATATGCAAAAAAGAAGTAACTGCAGATAACATAGCTTTTAAAATAACAAAACATCAAGGATTTTTTACACTAATTCAACTACTTGGTCATTTGATTACTTCATTTATAATTATGATAAACGTAGATGGAGAAAGTTTGTTCGTATCAATAATAGGATCTATAATACGTTCAAGTTTTATTGTTGGTGTTTTATTCACTTTTGTTTTAACAATTAATCGTTTCTTTATCGTTTTTTGTTTCCTATCTTTTCTTTATAATAAGAAAAGTTTTTACCACTTTTTAATTTTGTTATGTTATATAATTTCAGTTATTGAATTTACTGTTTTTGTTTTACCATCGTTTAGACTAAGTTTGGATCAGCAATATTTTAAATGGTATATAATAGGAAATTTTGATAAAATTGAACTAGTATGGGTTCTCCAAAGTAAAATTATCATTATTATTTTGATAATTTCTTTTATTATGCATATATTAATAATGCTAAAAATGATGTTTTTAAGATGTTTAACACGTGGTAGTATAATTACTTGTAATGAGTTAAACTTTATAGCGTATGCATTAATAAATTTTGCTTTTTGTGCAATATATGAATTAGGTGTAAGTGGCTTAGTCAATTTTTTAAAAAATTTTGAATTTTGTTCGGCTTACCTTCAAGTTTTTTATACTGTTATTACTGGAATCAATATAATTTATACATATTGTTTTGTAAAGTATGTTTTATAATGAATTTACATCCTATTAGTTTTTATAATTTCAGAAATATTCACCAAGATGTTCTACCTGTGTTAGCTAACATAGTAAATTCAAATATTACGAAAATTAGACCTGTGACGTCTAAATAATTCAAATTTACTCTGTTTGATTTTAATTATTTATGTAAAAACTATAAAGGCACTAATTAAATATAATTTATTGGAATGTATTAAATACAATGTTTATATCATACATTAATAAACTAACAATTATCGTTTTAATTATTAAATTTTATCTGATTATATACAGACTGCTTTGTAAGTAGAACATTCAATATTACATTTAATATCATTCACATTTAAAGCAGAAGATTATATCATTTTTTTTATTTAAATACAAAAATATTTAAATGTGAACTTATGATTTTTATAATGATATCTTAATCTTAGATCAATTTATGAGTTTAATGTCCAAGTCTATTTTTGCTTATACAAGTTGAGATGACTTTTATTTACAAAAAAATATAATTTCCAATATTATATTAGTTTTTAATCATTTACTGTTTAACTGTAAAATATCAATAACATTAAAATTTGTTAATCCCCTATATATATAGAGGAGAGCTGTGCATCGAAAAATAATTTTTGATTTCAAATAAAATTTTTATTGAAATATTAATGTATCATAATAGTAAATCTAAATATGCAATATCAGTCCCATGCTAAGTCCCGTTCTTGAGATACACCTTTAAAGTACTCAAAATCTCGAATTTTGGTGTCCTGTTTTATCCTTTTAAAATTAGAATAAAAATATGAAAATTTACAAATATACGTAATTTTTTGTGCTTATTGCGGTGAAATATTTCAAAATTGATATTTCAAGGTTTATTCTCAAGATTGAGACACTTCTCCAAAATGCTATTTTTTACCTCAAATTTCAATGCTTCAAAACGATGTATCTCTGTTCGAAAATAGAAATCAGAAAAAACAAAAAAAGTACCTCTAAGTTTTTCAATTTCCAACATTTTAAGAGTAATCCAAAAAAATTTAAATAAGATTAAGTATATAAAAAATCGCCGTAAAATTTTTTTTTATTCTAAGAAAATTTCTCTTCTTTGTCAAATTATTATGTTAAGATGTAAAAATTCAGGAATACTATCTTCAGCTTAATTGTTCAGAAGGTGATTATCTATCTAACGATGCTAATAACGTTTTTGTAAATTTATTCATCGTGAAGTTATGATAATTTTATTTACATTATATCAAAAATTTTTCGTCAACATTTTTGTTTATAATTTTTTTCTTTCTACATGAATTTTTTTAATTCCAAAAATTTCTCGGGGAATTCCATGGCTAATATTTTAAATATAAAATTGTAAAAAAATTTTGGATAGTTGAAGAGAAAAATTCCAAAATTCAAAAAATTTTAATTTTTAAAAAATTCATTTTTTGCTTATAACTTCTTAAATAATAAATATTTTAATATTTGTCAGAAAGTAAAAAACAGCTATTTTTAAATGTTTTATCTAATAAACAACGTTTCAAAATCATTATATGTTTCATTCTTAAGATACAATTAAAAAACTTGAATCTCGAGTTTACACATTTTCACATTTAATGGAACTTAAAAGTACTTCAAAATTGAGATTTTATGCTAATTCCAAAAACTGCTCGGGGAAAATTTGTTATCTTTCTTTTGCCTATAAAACCGTTTCAAAATCTTTTCCCATTCTTGAGATTTGTTGAAAAAACTAAATACAGTTTTTTAGCACTTTTCCATATTTTTTAGCAAAAAAAGAAAAAATTGAATGTTAGCAAATTTTATGTAGAGACGACTTTTGTTAAGCATAAAAAATGATACATTTTGGCATTTTAATCATTCTAATTGAATAACTTTAAGCTGAGTTATGATCAAATATCTAATATTAACATACATTCTGTATATAAGTATAACAATGATAGAATAATTTTAACTAATTTATATGTACTACTTATATATTAAATAAAAAACATGTTAAAAGTTTACTAAAAAGAGTTTTTGTAAGACGATTGATTTGTAAAATTAAAATTCTTACCACATATTCAAAAAATTATTTATAATATATTAATAAATTTTTTATTTGTTAATTACAAAATAATTAAACTAGCTTTTTTATTTTAAAATGAATATGATGTACTTTTGCACTAAACTTAACAAAACTAGCAAATATGATATGAAAAATATAATATAATAATATGCACATTATTGAAAGATAGTAAATTAATTTTTTAAACATTTAAAATTGTGAAATCTCCTAAGTATATAGAGGAGAGATGTGCATCGAAAAATATATTTATTAATAATAATAATTTTTAATTTGAGAAATGATCTTTCAATTAAAAGTTATCAACAATGTTTGTTATATTTTTTTATATATTGGATAAATAGAAACAAAAAGCATATACCATATCATTACTACGTAACTTTAAAAATTGTACATTAAGAAATTGATTCTCTGATCTACCCATCTAAATCACATACATTTCATAAATATATTATGAAAATTTTATTTAAACATAATTTTAACCAATTTACACTAACTAACACTTTTAACTATGCATTTTTAATACTTTTGGTTAGCAACATTATTTATTGTTTCCTACCTTATGGACAGTTATTCTATGGCACGACAATTTTATGATTGCAATACTGATAATATGCACAGTTTTGACACTTGAAATTCCATCTAAATGCTACACTTATTTCAATTAGTCATGGCACATGTAAGCAAAGTATGTGGTTCGTTACATCAGAAATAAACAGAAATGCATTTCTGATATAAAATTACTAATAATAACGAAGAGTTATGTTATAATAATGAGAGAATCAGGAATCCCCGAAGAAAATTATTTACTAAATTATGGCAACGATCCATATACAAATCATGAAAAATATCTAGAATGTCTTTCAAAAGATAAGCATTTTTACAAATTTGAAAGAGATTTATTCATCTCAACGGAAAAAGAAGTTACTGGACTAACAACGAATTAACATCTTCAACTATCGAGCAAAATATTTTAAAAAAATTTGAGAGAAGAAATTTGAATAACAATGCACTCATGTTAGAAATCAATTTATTTTTACTAATCGAAAATTTAAATATCAACAAAAAACAAATTTTATATCAAAATTTATCAAATTCCTTTTATGTAATTACAGGATTTGATCTTTATAACAACAAAATAAGCATTGAAAAGGTAAAGAAATATTAAGAAACAAAACACAACATTTAGGAAATGAAATATATAGGCAAACGTGTATTTCAAAAAACAACCGTCTTAAGGAAGTAAGGGAAAGCCATACTCCTGAAGAAAAAGTCCGTGCATATTTGCACAGAGCAGATGTCACAGCAGTTTCAACTAATAGGGAGAACGTCATTATTGTAGAAGTGTGTAAGGAATTCATACCAGTGAAATATTTCGCTGACCACTAAATTGATAATATGTGCTACCAATACATGCTTGTGCTCTCAGAATATAATCACTTATTATTTGTGGATAATAGCAATTATGTGCACCATTTTTCTTCATTAAGAAAATATACAGGTGTTGTTAACGAAACAAAAATTAAGAAATTATTTGTACACAGCAAGGAAAACCATTATACAAATTTTGTTGATTGGTTTCTAAACATTATCCATTCCCTTTCTAAAACCCTCAAAATGGGATGGTGGAGCTATAACTTAATCAAGCAACAAATTATTATCATAATGATAACTATAAAAATCATCATTGTTATTATATATTTTATAATACATAAAATATTTTTGGAAAAAAATTATTATGATTGACTATGGAATAAACTAACATGGATGTTCAAAAAAATAATTTTACTATTACAATGATTGTATGAAATAATTTTAAATTCAAAAAAGAATAAAAAATGTCATTTACGAGGGTGTTTTAAATACGACTTTTAGACCACCTCCACAAATAGAATCAGAAGTATAATTATTATGTTAAGTTATTGTTTTTACATATTTTTTTAATTTTATATAATAAATTTTTTAAAATAACAACTATATCTATACTTTAAAAATTAATAAAATGAAAAAGAGATAATAACATATTTTATGTTTACATGGATTTCCCAGTTCTGACAGAGAACTGCGGCGAGTCACTGAAAAAACAAAACACCGGCCCTGCGGTCAAGTAGTGACGAGCAAAGCGAGGTTGCTGCTTGTTATTATTTAATCATATTAAATTGTTAAGAATTGAGTTTTATTATTTTAGTTTATTAAAAAATAAAATTTGTTATGTTATTAACTTTCTAATGATTGATGAATTTTAAAGCTTTAATCATACTTTAATATAATAAACATAATTAGATTAAATTTTATTAGTGGAAAATTTTTGTGTACAGTTTATCTAGATGCATTTCTATTTTTGTAAATTGGTGTTAGGTGGAATTGACTTGTATTGATTATTTCTTTGCAAACTCCTTCAGAAAAATGTTTTTAGAAGATGTTAATTATTCTCTAGTGACTTCTTTGACAGATTTTTGATTTAAAACTTCAAAAGAAACTACATAGTTAACATCTTTAATCCTTTAAATCATTGAAAAAACCTCCACAAATTACTATTCTTCATGTGAATCAATCTGCTGTTCGTTTCTATTTCAGCTATTGCAGAATAAAAAAATTTTTTAAATGTCAATGTTCTTTATCTATAAGTGTCATCGATAAGCGAGAAAATAATACATTTTGAATATCATAAAACTTCTCTACGCTAAGTATTGTCATCGTTTTGCTACATAAACAATGTTTCTGCTTTTTCAACTTTCATTTTTGTTTCTAAGTTACTCATTTTTTACTTGTATACATAAGGATCACTATACAATCCCTAATTTATTTAACTTTTCTGGAAGTTTTTTTGCACTGAGACTATTTAGATCGCATAGTTCTACAAAATAAAATAGTAATTAGTATTATTAAATAGATATTATCACATAGAAGATGTTATATTTACAACATTATATATTAGTTATTTATTATTTACATCAAATACCCAGTTTATTCCTTACCTGCGAGTTGTATTTTATGTCAATTTATATGATAGATATCCTGTAGCGCTTCTAATATAATGAATAACTGATCCTTTCTATACTATTTCCACGGCTATCAACGTTTCACATATTTGAATGCTAATGCTTGTAGGCCATATACTTTCCCCTTAAATTTCCAAACTACTTTTTTCACGAAATATTTATTAAAATAGTATAAATTGGGTATGTATTTGAGAGATATATTCCTTGCTAAAAAACATAAGTTTTTTTTATTAATAATTGTTTCCTTATTGAACACAGTAGTTCTTCATAACTATATGTAATTAATGCAAATTTTTTGTATTTAAGAATAAAAAAAATTTCAATTATTAGTTGCATAAGCAGTTTTAACTCCAATTCTTTATTGAATGCATAGTTAAAATTTATTAGAAATTACCAATTAAAACTTAAACACAAATTCTATTTATAACGAAATAAACTGAAAATAAAAATATTATTATTTGAAAAAGCACGCTTATCCAAAATCACTTGGGTTTTTTTATGACTAATCTAATAAAAACAATTTAATTTATATTTTTAATTTTTATGACCTTCTACACATACAGCTCTGACAATGAAAAACAATTCGATTTTCGAGTAGTACCTTTAGACAAAAAGAAAGAAATTTATTTTTGTCTGCAGTTGTCACCAAAAACTATTGGTGTTTCGCGAATATTTTCCTGATATGTTTAAAGTCGTATGCATCTTTCCTTTTTAAAAACTTTTAATTATTAATAGTAAAATTATAAATTAGGCAATAACACAATGTGACATAAAATAATTTAAAGTTTTATCAGTGTATAGGCAAGATAAATTAATAAATATCAATATTTTAGTAGTTATTGAGATAGTTAATGGAAATATTTTTATTGTTTTAATAGGTTAAGAAGAGCTCGATCAAACATATGTTACGTTAATAAATAATTTTAAAAATTATTTTCATTATTTGTATACTTCAATTTTATTAATATAAAAAAAATAAACTGTATATGCTATTTTTTAAAAAATTTTATGCACATATTAAAATTATAAACAATAACTAGATTAGTTAATTTACAGAATATTACTCATTTATTCGTATTTATTTAAGAAATTTTTTGAAATTACGGTATTTCTACATTATATATTATTGCTTCACATATTTTTTTAGCATAATTATTACCACATAAAAACGTTACTACAAATTTTTTAAATTTTCTATATATTTAATCTTATTTCCATGCTTTTAACTTATGGAAATACGACAGATATGAATCAAAAATAATTCAGTTTTACTACCACTTTTTAAAAAAAGTATATATATTTAAAAAAATGACGCTTCCGTTTTTTTCAACAAGTATTTCAACATCTCTAATTGCCTTCATAGTCTACAACTTTACCTAAAATCAAGATTCAAAAAAAGTACTTGAAACTAAAATTTTTATTTTATTAGTTACAAAAAAACTATAATATATCGTATTTGTTTGCCAAAAAGATTAAGTTGTTAATGTCTATAATCAGAAGATAATTCTAATTTTTAAAAACACACATGGTATTTATATAAGATTGATATAAAAGAAATTTTCCTACAACAAAAATAAATGCATAAATTATTCTTATCAATCGAACTTTCGTGTGACATCAATAGTTTTTGATGACAATTGTAGACAAAAATAAATTTCTTTCTCTTTATCTAAAAGTACTGCCCGAAAATCGAATTGTTTTTCAGTGTCAGAGCTGTGCGTATGTACATTACATGTGTAATGTAAAACAAAATTAAAGAAATAGTAAAAAAATTGTTTTTAAAGCTTGTACACAACAACTGAAGTAAATAAAACACGGGAATTTACACAGTTAAATTTAATTAATAAGATTAAGTTCTATATTCGTGGGAATTCCTAAAAGTGTGACTCTGGACAAATACTGATTCACAATAATTTAAATGCAGTACAAATTATTGTATCGTTTTCTGTCTTATTTGACTATTTTGCTCTTTTTTTTAATCTTTTAAATTTCAGTCGGTACAATTTTTAAAATTAAATTTTTTTAATTTATTTCACCGTTTAGAGTTATAATGTCGTCAAATTATCGCATATGCAAATAATATATGCGATAAAATTATGAATAATTTAAAATGTATGCTAAATGGATTTACTTTTGATAAAGTATTGAATCAATATAAATACAACTTTATTAACATCTTTTAAATACAATATGGACTACTTTAAAAAATCAATTTAAATTTTTTAAAATTTCTAATTTAGTAAAAAAAATATCATTAAAATTCTATAATATAAATTAAATAGTAAATATTTTTGAATTCATTTTAAGCACAGTAAAAGTACTATTCTTATTTTTTTCTCTTTATGTAAGTTAAATACAATCTTAAATTTTCATAAATCTCCTTACTTATTGTAAGTTTCATATTTATAAAATATTTTACCAATGATTTTCATAATTTTTTTGATTAATTTCATCAATTACATTTACTTAAAATGGGTGAATGTCTTTTAAGTTATCTCATGTTCCTACTATATACAAAAAAAATTCAGATGAGGTAAAAATTCTAAAGAATCAAATTTTATCATAGCTGAAATCAAAAAATTTTGAATTTGATATATCGGAAAAAATAATTTTATGGCGTCAACGTACCCACATACATAAAACTATATGTAAAAATAATTAATTTTTGTATTGTCTTATTTTAAAGAACGGTCCATAAATTTCCTTACAAAAATTTGTGAATGTGAAAGCACGTAGTTTTGAGTGCGGACAGCCGTCGTAATGCTAAATAAATATTATTTTACCAAGTGGCCGACAAATTTCTTCCTTTTCGATGACATATAAATCGTATATATTATTCCATAATTATAATTTATTAAAGATAATATATTTATACTAATAATTATAGTAATTACAGGGTAATTTATAATTGAACTATAAGTAGTAAATAAATAAAATGAATATATCGGTAAACAAAAAAGCTTATCATTGTGTTTGAAAATAAATTTCTTTTAAAATCGCTTATTCCCAAAATTAAAATAGGTAAACAAATTGTCATAAAAAAGGAAGAAGTTCCCCGGCCATCCGGTAATTGTAGAATGTTCGTATGTCAGTTTTGTGGAAAATAAATTCTAGGATTTTTTAAAATTGTATAAATTTTTTATTTTTAGTTTTATTTGTATTTTTTTATATTATAAATAGTGTCTAGTTATTTCTTTTTATATAATTGTTAAATAATATTAGTATGGACATTTAACATCATATTTTAAATAACCAATATCTATTTAGTATAACTTCAACTATTGATAATTTCATTTTATTTACAGAGTCAAAGTATCGTCTTTAGATGGAGATAAATAAAAACCACTTTGTTTTAAAAATTAACACGCACAAAATTGTTTGGCCCTAAAGAATGAATAAAGACAAATACTTCAGTTTAAATTGGTGGAATCATTAATACTTAATGCTCTTACATATTGTAAGACCAGTTGAACCTCTTTCATGACGATACAATATATCTATATAATTACCGGTACTTATAATTTACTTTTTGGAAACTCTATATGAAAAATATTAATAGTTATATTGTTAATGCTATTAAAATTTATGTGATAACTGCATTTTCCGATGTTAGCTTTATGTCCGACACATAGAGCAATGAAACTGAAGAACAATTCGATTACCGGACACTACCATTAGATAAAAAAAATGTATGTATATCAAACAATTTTATGAATATAAGTAAAATAAAAATTTATTTTCTTTTTACCAAAAAGGTAGTAACCAAAAATTGAACTGTTTTTCAGTATCAAATCTCTGTGTGAAAGCTTTCAAATCATTTGTTGCAATATATTTTAGCAAGGTGCAATATAAATTGACCAAGATTTCAAACTGCTCCCATTGTCCTAAAAATTTGTACATACATAAAATCAAACATGCTGATTCCATTTGTGAAATAATAATCTTAAAATATTGAGTGGAAGCATTCTTAAAAGAGAGTAAACAAATTTTCGTTTGAGGATCAAAAGTTAATTTTGTTTACCCTTGGTACATCTTAATAAATAAGAATTTACACGAATGTAAAAGCATTAATTATAAATTTTTGTTAATAAAAGACTTATTATTCACTCATTTTAGAAATAATGCTTTTAAAAAATTTTTTGTTAAAATAGCACAAATTTCTAATTAATAATAGCCTTATTAATTGCATATTTAAAAAAAAAAAAAATTTAAAATAATGCATTAAAACAAAAAGTAAGCAAAAATAGTACACATTTCTAAAAAATTGCCAAATTTGACCCACGAAAGAAAATAATATTTATTAAACTCCCAAAGCACCTATGGAGATGATTATTGGCTCATCTTGTAGCCTATTTTTAAATCTCTATTCTGCTCAAGCAGATTTTTAATATCTTGTTTCAAAATCGAGTAATAAAATTTTCGAAACTTTTTTTTAAATTTTTGGCATTCTAAATTGTCGACAAAGAATAACATTTATTGAAACTCTCAGAATAGCTTTGAACACGTATGATAGCTCATTCTGTAGCCAAGACATAAATCTGATCTACCTATTTTTGATATCGTATTTTAAAATCGAGTTACTAAATTTAAAAATGGATTTTTGATTTTTGGAAAATTTAAAAATTTACAGGAAATAATACGTATTGAAGTTCCTAAACCACCTACAAAGATGGTTAATAGTTCATTTTATAGACCAAACACGAATCTTTAATCCGATCAAGCCGATTTTCGATAGCTATTTTTTTAAGAAAAATATTAATTAATTAATGAAGTGTCAAAAAAATTTCTTTAACATTTTTTTTATATCATTAGATTACAATTTTTATGCTGATTTAAAATATGATATCTGTTTACTATTATATTTGTTTATTAAAAAGTTACGGACATATATATATATATATAGGGATACTTTTTTCAACTAAATTTTTTTAGTTTATTAATGTTTTTAAAAAAATGTTCTCATTGCATCTTGCTAAATATATTTTTTTGTTTTAAGACAGTCACCAATGCTCTTGTAATTCGATTGGATTCAGGGGGACCCCTAAAGGGGGTTCCAAATATAAATTTAATACTGAGTATATAAATTAAAAACGTTTATTAACAGACAAGTATTTTATATATCTATTTTCAACAAAACTATCTATCTTTTACATCAAATTATATATTTATCTTATGTTATGGTTATTTCGTTCCTCCCATTTGTCTTCTCTTTCCGCTGGATATTGTTACTACAGCTTCTCTCGGGTTTACACTCTATTTAGAACTACCACATTTAAATTTATACACAGAGATTTTTGAGTATCATTTCGATACCATCTACCAGGCTCGATTATATAGAAGTAAATTGGAAATTAAAATATTTCATTAATTGAAGATAAAAAGTTAGGTCGTGTACTTTTATCAAAAAATTTTTTTAAAAAAAATATGTCAAAAATATTTGTATCGAATCAAGTATTTTTTATTTTTAAACTTAAAAAAATTTAGAGAACAATAATAATTTAATGTTTTAATAATTCATACTTAAAGTTTCTTTATGTTTCAGACCAAACGTTCTTAGATGATATTTTTGGTATTGAAAAAATGAAACATACAAAATAATCAGTTGATTTATCTTCATGATTGTTATTATTAATTTAAAAATTAGGATTTTAAAAAAAAATATATTTTATATCGGTCGCACATTCAGCTCATTTGATAATTTTGTTTTTTACAAATTTAGATATTTGTTATAATTTAAAAGAATTTGTAGATATTGCTATTTCTTTTTCAATTGACTATACAAACATTTTTAGTTTTTTGCATATGTAATTTCTATAAAATGCAGTATAAAACGACACCATAATCTTTGATCACTTAAACTCTTTTTAACTTTAATCTAATCTTTTTGTAAGAGTTTTTAGTAAGAAAAATAAATGTTTTTTGCAGTATCTTTAATAAGCATTTTTCTACTAATTCATATGTATATCCGAAAACAGTTAATATTATCATCTTCATTATCTTTGTTATATTAATACATAAACAAAGTAAAATATAAGTTTTTGAATAAGATATCACTAATTTTGTTAAAACATTTGAATGCATGAAACACAAAAAATTGTCATAAAATAGTTGATTTTTGTAAAAATAAATAAGCTACTATAATATATCGTAATGCCCCGCATTAGGTATAATAAAAAGATAAAATAAATGAAATATTACATATGCAAATAAATATCAAACTATATGCTCCAACTGATCAAGTTAAGAGATAAGAAAAGAACGGATAAATGAAATAAGTATTATGTGCAGATTTTAATAATATTTTATATATAAACCTGTACATTTACTTAATAAACAACTGGAAGAAAGAAAAGAACATCCTTCAATTAAACTAAGAAAAAGTTTAATATGAGGAGGAAAAGAAAAGCAGTATTTAAGAAGAGACTATTTCAAGAAAAATCAGTTCGAATAAGTTGAGAAGAAGAAACTAATCAGAGGTGCTGAATAGCACTCTGACACTTCTCTTGAGAGGCTGAATAGCACTCCATATCCGAAGCTCCGGACAAAAGTAATTCACACATATATTGTTCGTTACATTTCCCGTAAATAAAAAATTATCAAAAATTTAATGTGTTTATTTCTTTAAATTCTGATCAAGCACGCATGTTCCAACATGCCTCTTCATTAGGTAAGATACTCGGCTAAGGTGGTGGAAACCAGCTAGCATGTATCCGGTGGGATACATGTACCAGGTGGCCTCGCTAAACCTATAAACGACCACACCACCATAAGAGAACGTAAACAAACAGACTCTTTAAGGATATTTACTATATATACATGATTATTTTAAGTTTTATTTAATTTTAAAAATTATTTTACACTACGAGTTAAACACTTTTCGCCTTTTCATTGAACAAAGCTTCTTCTCCATAAGTGAAATCAATATATTAATTATTTATTTGATAAATGTAGTTAAGCACTCACAATATTGTTGCAAACAAAACCTAGTACTTTTTATTGTGCTTTAAAAGTAGTTTTTTTTAAGAATTTTTCTCTTTGATCATATTTTACAAGTGCGCTAATTCAAAATTGTCTTAATTGAAAATTTTTTTAAAAATTAAAAAGTAAGACATTTAGCATGACGAAAGTTTAGAGATAAATTTTTTCATAATTATATCTTTAAAAAATAGTAAATTGAATAAAAGAAGTTTTAAAACGCTTAAACAACGATAGTGTTATTTAAAATATCCTGTAAAATGAGAGAAAAAGAAGTCAATTTTAATTTAAGGGTCTCTTTTTTAACAGTTATAACTGAAAATTTTACCTTTTTTCTGTTTCTTTAATTTAATTTGTGCTTAATGACATTATTGAGCATTGTAGCAAATAGAAAAACTTTTTGAGTTCAAAAATAGGCTAGTGAATGCCTTAATACAATTTACAGAAATAATTTTGCTTTAGTTGTGTATAACAAAATACCTTCACTTCTTACGTTAATAATTGGTTCAAATGTGCTAGTTGATTATAAAAAACTAATTTTTTTATTAATTATTTTCTCATTTAGCCACCATAGCTTAATTGAATATAAAATTTACTTGGAAATTTATACAACAAAATGAATGCTGCAAAAAAAAGTTTTTCAAATGCTACAAATCACTTTTAAATACATTTATTTATCATTACATATTGTAACTATGCCCATTATATCAAATTAGATGCTTTATTTATCCTTTTAAAGAAGAAACTTCTAAACTAAAATTTTGCCGAAAAAAGTAAAATTATAAAAACATAGAAAATAATTATTTTTACAAAAATCAACTATTTTATGACAATTTTTTGTGTTTCATGCATTCAAATGTTTTAACAAAATTAGTGATATCTTATTCAAAAACTTATATTTTACTTTGTTTATGTATTAATATAACAAAGATAATGAAGATGATAATATTAACTGTTTTCAGATATACATATGAATTAGTAGAAAAATGCTTATTAAAGATACTGCAAAAAACATTTATTTTTCTTATTAAAAACTCTTACAAAAAGATTAGATTAAAGTTAAAAAGAGTTTAAGTGATCAAAGATTATGGTGTCGTTTTATACTGCATTTTATAGAAATTACATATGCAAAAAACTAAAAATGTTTGTATAGTCAATTGAAAAAGAAATAGCAATATCTACAAATTCTTTTAAATTATAACAAATATCTAAATTTGTAAAAAACAAAATTATCAAATGAGCTGAATGTGCGACCGATATAAAATATATTTTTTTTTAAAATCCTAATTTTTTAATTAATAATAACAATCATGAAGATAAATCAACTGATTATTTTGTATGTTTCATTTTTTCAATACCAAAAATATCATCTAAGAACGTTTGGTCTGAAACATAAAGAAACTTTAAGTATGAATTATTAAAACATTAAATTATTATTGTTCTCTAAATTTTTTTAAGTTTAAAAATAAAAAATACTTGATTCGATACAAATATTTTTGACATATTTTTTTTTAAAAAAATTTTTTGATAAAAGTACACGACCTAACTTTTTGTCTTCAATTAATGAAATATTTTAATTTCCAATTTACTTCTATATAATCGAGCCTGGCAGACGGTATCGAAATGATACTCAAAAATGTCTGTGTAGAAATAAAAAGGGTATATAGATGTAGTATAATCTTTACCAAGAAAACTTCTATTCTCGTAATCATCTTTCTTTCTGGAATGATTACAAAAATACATATCATTAAAAAATTTTAAATTATTGTGAAAAACACATACACTCAAAATTTAAAACTGTCGTATTGACAAACATTGTGCAATTATGGGTTATAGTGTAGAATTCTGTCATTCCGACTACTAATTATTTTTAATTGTACCCACACAATAAATATAAAATTTGTATTAATTTTCTAGAAAATCTCATACATTTTTTGTAAACAGCATTTTTTTTATAGAAAAGTACATTCAGTCAAAACGATAAACATACTTTTTTTACTATTTCTCATATATTTTTATATAAAATGAGCACATATTTCTTAAAAAAAGTACTGATTATTTTTAAAAATTTTATAGCATCTTTATTAGGAATGTACATACAGTCGAAACAACATATATACTTTTTTTTATAATTTACTATACCTTTTGTCTTATAACGAATTTAAATAAATATAAATAAGAAAATTGTTACCTAGTTAGTTTTTTTTGTTGTCGTGTTGTACAATAATATCATCGTTTAGCATTTTTTTTTAAACTGCAAGGTTGTTTTTAAGTATAAGATTATGTATGACCAATGCAAAATACATAAATTTTTTGTGAATTAATATATAATTTTTATAAAAATGTATATTAATTATTTTAAAACTACTAGTGGTAAAATGAAGCTCTATGATTATTGAGAACGACTTAAGAAAAATTCAAACTAGAAAGAAAATATTATAAATGTAAACCTTAACTACTATAAAAATTTTGAGTAAGAAAAAATTTATTAATTATAATTATAGTAAATTTTATTTATTGGTGTGTGTGTACCTATAAGAAAACACGAAAATTAACAATATCACAATAATAATATAATTATTATTTAAATTAAATTAAATTTAGTTGACAGTATACTTAGAGTTTTTCATCCTTTTTGAATTATACGTACCTTCTTTTATACTGTTTACTTTATTATAAACGATAATTACACATCAAAAGTAATAAAATATGGATATTTTTAGTTTAAACTTGTAGAATCTTTTTAAACACTTTTTTTTGTAATTTGCATTCTATAATCCAATAAAATTGTAAATAATAGTTAATTAAAAATATAGTAAATTTATAATTTATTGACGTATACTCTAGGATATAACAGATCTGCAGTGGTTTATCTTACTTTTTATTATCAATAATACAAATTACAAGTAGAAACAAAAAACCCCTGAAATATATAAAATATAGTGACATAAAAGGTATATAAAATAGCATGACATAAAAAATTAACAAAATTACGAAATCCTTTGATATTTATATTAATTTTACTAGAGGACGTAGAATTCCAATCTATTTATTTCACTCCTCTATTCTTCAGAAGTTTGTTCTCCAGAATTTACTTCATTTCTGGGATATTCATTACTAGAGGTATTATCGGAGGGTGAGAACTTTTTGACCATAGACTTGTGTGCTATATATGGTCTTCCACGAAGGTTGGGCTTCTTTTTATAACAAACGCGATATTCATCAGATGATACAACAACATAGGGACCATTATATAAGAATTCAAACTTATTCTTGGGATTCACTCGTTTTACTAATATTAAATCACCTTTTTTAAACTTTTTCGTTTCTACGTGTGATTGTGTTATTGATAAGATTGTGTTATTGATAATAAAGTCTAAGATAAACCACCACAGATCTGTTATATCCTAGAGTATACGCCAATAACTTATAAATTTACTATATTTATAATCATTAAAATAACAAAATAAATACTTAATGTTCTAAAAAATTACTTTTTAATTATATTAAATTTTTAAAATTTACTCACGTTTTTGGATTTTCCTAATTTATAAATATTATTGTTAGAAATAGATTAAATTAATATAAAAAAGTACAATAGTATTTAAAAAGATTAAAAATTCACTTGATGACAGTATTAATTGTAAAAACATAATTATTACATGTTAAATTTACTATTTCAGTGTTTATAATTTACGATCTTTCGTATATTTTATGAAAAATATAAAAAAATACAACAATTTCTGTTAAAATGTTGAATTTTTGGCATTATTTTTTTTGGACCAGTCGTTTTGACTTGTATAAAAACACCTTTTTGTATAGTTAATTTAGAAAAAAAATAAAGTATAATTTAAAATATTGAGCATACATTTATGTTAATGTAACTAATTTACTTTTAAAAAAATGTATGATAAGTCATAAAAAGTGTTTCTACATGTCTTTAGAAAATGTATAGGTAATGTCGTTTTAACAAGATATGCACATTTTATAAAAAATATGTATGTATTTTTATAAAAAAACATAGCAAATTATTATAGCAAGTATGTAAGTCGTTTCGACATCATATACAGTAAAAACAACATACATATCTGTTTTTAAAAATATACAATGCATTTTCTAAAAAATTCACAAACAATAATTGATAAAGGTATATGAATTTATAGAAAATGTTACTTCATTATGTTATTAAATGATTTGACGTTTATTTAAATTGATATATTAATTTTTTAAAATCGAGTATACTAAGAAAATTTAAGATCACTAACATTTATTAATAAATTAAATGTATATTTTATTTTCAAAACACTACATCGGAGAGTTAAAGTGTATATGTCAAAACGACAGTTTTCATTTTTGAGTGTAACATTGATCATTATTTTTGTGAAAACCAAAATTTATTTGAAAAGTTTAAATAAGGCTTTTGTTTTCACTTCTTGTTAAAAATACGGAGTCTTACATTGGCTCCGGTACCTCCCTCATTATTACCCTTACTTCTGGTCATCATTGTTAAACTAAGATTTTATAATCTAAAAAAATACAATAAAATGGTATATCAAATAGTTAACTTTCAGAGCTTGTTAACTAGTTATTATACAGGTGTCAGTAATACAATAAATGGTTGGCAAGCTCTGAGGATCTTCTTTTTATGATCTTATTTTGATGACACTGACGATGTGTCACATCTAACATTTCTAAAAAAAGATCAACAAGTATTATAGACCATTAATTAAAACCTTTATCTGCTTAGTATAAACGGTTATTTACCGTCTTTTTGTATTATTTCTTATATAATTGCCTAATATTATTCCAATTAATTTTAACATATTTATGGTTATCAGAACGTAAAATTTCTGGAATCATTTGTAAAACACTGTTAATGTAAAATGCTAATATTGTTTTATTTTAAAACATTCATCTTTTTAATTTTAATATTGTAGGTTTTGTTTTTTGTAAGATGTTTTTAAAGTATTGTGTACTGGAGTTTGATAAATATTTATGCCACTGTTATACTTTATTTTTCTAGATACTAACTTGAAGTCCAAGCGTAAACATGTAGACATACACACGATTTACTATCCCTGATTTAACAAACTTAAAATAACAAATATGCTAAAGTTTTTATTTTTTTAGTAAATCGAGCACCAAAAAATAGAAAATAATTTACCTATTTAAAAATAAATTGATACTTTTAAAAACTTTAAACAGTTAATAGACTTTAACTTCTAAAAAATTAATAATTTTAAGATAATCGAAAATTAAGGAAACTCAATAAAATCAATTATATTTATACTTATAACTTTTTAAAATATTATGTTGTTTATCTATTAATACAATTTTATTTTTGTATTTTTACACTACCATCTTTTTTATATTATCTTTATATTAATTATTTAATCGCTTATTTTATTCAATTTGATTAATTTGACTAAAATTTTATGCAACGAATGTTTGTAAAAGTGTTAACTGTTTACTCAATTTCATTTGTATAAAATGCCATAGAGTATGTATACTAACAACATAACAAATTGAAATCTTTGCAAAATAAAAATATTAAAGTGTTAGATTATTAATCAATGCTATATATGAAAATTTTAAATGCAAATAACTGGTGTCTTGAATTTCTAATAAATAAATATTGTACAGTAAAAATAAGTATTATTTTATTAGTTCAAGTGACATGTCTATAGCAAAAAAATAAGAAAATTAATTTTTTTCAAATCTTTTTTTAAACTTAACCCATTTTTACAGAGTAATATAAAATAGTGATGATTGTGTTTATAAAAGAAGAGAAGCAAACCGCTACTTTATTTACCAAAATAAGGTGACCATATAATTCATCATTATAAATTGGTATTATAAGTTTCTCAAAATATTTTATTATTATTATATTATTACTTAATTACTCACTTATTCTATGTTATTAATTTATTATTGTATAATTTTAGGGGTTAGAAGTGTAAAAGTAAAAGTATTGAAACTTTAGAAAGGGAAACCAAGACAGAAGATCTTGGGTAAGTCTAAAACATAATTCTAACCGAATAATTATTATATCATAGTTTATTTTATTGTATTAGTTTGGTTAAATTAAATAAAAGGTGTAATAAGTTCCCAGATATAATATCATACTATATATAAAATATTATACTCAGTTAAAATATCCAAAAGATCTATTTTTTGACTTAATGCCAAAAACGCGTATCAAAACGTTTTAGTTGTAATAGATCAAGTGATTTTTAAATAACACCTCTTTTTGAAATAATTTTTTTAATTTTGTTTACAAATAATATTTTCAAAAGTTAACGAAATAAAGTAATTAATTGCTTATTTGAAAATCTTAGGGCTAATATAAGAGAGTAAATTAATATTACTAAAGTTAATTGAAAACTATTCTAATTAAGAAACAAATAGTGGTAAATGTTTTTACTAAGAAAATCAATGTAGAATATGTTGAAATGTTAAACAAAGCCACGAAAAAGCAAAGCTTTCAGCTGGTATAATAAAGTTGTATAAAATCAAAATATTTAAGATGTTGTTATTGTTAGGATTTCATATATAAATTTTTAAAGTCAATATTAATTATTAAATTAACATATCAATATATTTATATTTTAATTTTGCAAAGTGTTCAACCATTTATTTCGTTAATGTACATACCTTATTGCATTTTATATATAACAAATTTTGTAAACAGTTGACACTATTACAAACATTCGTCGTATGAAATTTTAGTCAAATTAATCAAATTGAACGACTAAAACTATTATTACAATAGTAATAATAACAATATAAAAAAGTGATAGTATAGAATTACAAACATCAAATTATATTAATAGATAAACAATATAATATTTAAAAAAGGCATAAGTATAAATATAATTGATAATATTGAATTCTCTTATTTTCCGATTATCTTAAAATTATTAATTTTTTTACAGTTAAACTTATTTATTTTTTTGTTGTCTGATTTACTAAAAAAATTAAACCTTTAGCATATTTGTTACTTTAGGTTTATTGAATCAGGGATAGTAAATCGTGTGTATGATATAATATTCCATTCAACTTTTTCTCGATCTTCATTTTTAACGTAAATTATTATGCTAGTTGAATGCTTATCAACATGTAGTGGAAAATTCTCAACCCTCTAGACTTGGTCTTCTTGGAGCATTTTTTTGATAGATAAAAATGAAATTATTTTTTGCATCATAAACTTATGCATTTCGAAATTAGCAATGATACAAATATAATAGTATAAAAAATTTACTTTATATTAAATGTAAAATATACAACTACATTAATGCAATTTTTAATTATTATATACCATTTTTCTAATAATGAAGACAGTACTGACCAAATACTAGTAATGAACAATTCGATTAGTTAAAAACAAATATATAACATTCGTTAAATATTTGAATCTAATATAATTGAGAAAATGGTAAAAATTGCATATATTACGTAATATTTCCAGAGTTGTAATAATTTTTATCATATGTTAAGTAAGAATTTATTTAATTTTTTTTATTTAAAATATGTATAGTAGACTTTTTATCGAAACAGAAAGGTGGAAGGCTTTGTAGTTATTACATTAGCCATTTTTATGTGTATAAAGTTATTTCTTATATTTAACAAATTCATCTTTTAAGTACTTTTTAAATAATAGTCCTCACAAACATTTTTTACTAAAATAATTAATCGTCAACAATTAAAAGAATATTTTTTATAATTTAACTATTAATATATATTAATTGAAATGATAAAAACAACGATTTTTTATAAGCTTTTAATGACAAATAATGACACTTTCAATGGTAATTAAAGATCAAAATTATAAATCTACCATCTTTATTTCTTTTTACTTATAAAATTGTTTCCCAAAATATTTAAATTTCATTTTAAAAAATATATTTCCAAAAAATGTTATACCTTTTAAAAATATGGTGCTAATAAAACTATAAAGTTTCTAATATCAAACAACTTTTTCATTGATAATTAGTTATACGATTTATATCCATATTGCTAATAGACATTTCTTTTAAAGTAAACAAACACATACTTTATTGTAAAATTTTGAAATTTGCTGGTTGTTAATATTTTATACTTTATATAATGGAATCATAAATCAAATTCTTTGTATCAAAAGTATTTTTCACTGTAATTATGTGCATTTAATATACTTTCAAAGATATTAATAAAGATTTATAATCTCTACATTAATATTTAAATTCTAATAATAGTAAAGATAGTCTTCTTTGATAATATTTTTATATCCTGAAATGGAATAACATTAATTTAAAAATTAAAATTAACGGTTCATTCTATTCAATATCAAACTTTTTCTTTAATTAAATAAGTGTATCAATTTTCCATATATTTCTGCTAAAATTTTTTTGATTGAAATTATATTAATACTTTTAGTTTGAAAGGTTTTAACTTATGGATAGATGCTTGTTGATCATTATTGATGATTTCAAATTTTATATATCATTAACTTTGTTATATTGTCTTGTCATTTTATAAGAAAATTGCGATAATTAATATGTATAAAATTGTAAATATCTAGTTTTTGATTTAAAATTATTTTTTAATCTAACTTCTTAAAATAATTAATTATTAATATTTTAAATACTAAATCTATCAGTCAATGGGTAAGTAAGATGATTTTATGGAAAAATTCAAAAATTAGTGAATTCAACTAAGTTTTAATAATATTATTTGAATTAGAAAAACAAAAATTTCTTACAAATAAAAACAACACGGTTTTTTATGTATCTTTTTTTTGAAATACTAGGAAATAGAATGGATTATTAACTACTACGTAAAATTTCCAAATAGTGGTAAAATAATAGTTTTATTTCTTTATTGATTATATGACAGTCAATTAAATGTTTGATATCTAACATTCCTGAAAAATAAAATATTTAAATAAATAAATTGATGCGACAACATATTTTTAAGTATTCGAAATCAATTTGTAATTTTTACATTTTGTACTGTGATTGTATACATGTTAATGACTTCTAAAATGTTTTTTCCTTAGAATAAAAATCATGTTTTAAATATTTCTGGTAAAAATCTAATAAAATACAGGATAAACAAAGAAAAGATAATTTAATCAGTAGATAAATTTTTGATTGATAATAATAAAAAATAGAAATTTTTATTGTTTCCCGTTCTTTTAAAAATATTTTTTATATATTAGAATAATGTTTTTAACTTCTTGACAGATGACCATTAATAAAGTATAAAATAAAGTATATTACTTAATCGAGGACCTTGAAAAATTTTTAATATATCAAAAATATAACTCAATTAATCATTTAGAGAAGTAGATTTTTTAGAAAATTTCCAAATATTTTACGTATACTTTTAAAAAATAATTTGAATGTCATGAACACATTTTTGTTAAACTTTGTTATTTCTAATGCCTTAAAATCTTCATTCATTACTAAATTTTAATTCTATTGTCTTTTCAGCTATTTATTTATTCTATTATAAAAATGATAATTCTAGTAAATAATCTTCATGTAGTACACTTAAATATAGCCTATTAAATTAACTCAATTGAAACATTAATTGCTTTTAAACCTATTAAAAAACTCCTTTTCATCTTTCAGAAATAATTTCTAAAACAAATTTACTGAACGAATAATAAGTAATAGTAGAAACTTTTTATTTTAACAAACCTCTTAAATTTTTAAAACCAAAATATTGTTATTCACAACATAAAATTATATATAAAATTGAAATTCAAAACCAAAGTAATTTTTTAATAAAACTCATCTAAATTTCCTTAAAAATTTTATATTATATGTGGAAAAACTTTGGCTTTATATACTTAATCTTAATAAAAATGTATACTTTCAATATATTTAAATTCTTTAATTATTTATAATCTTAAGGAATTACATCAAAAATACACATCCACTATAGATAATGTTAAGCAAAAATTTTAAAGTATCAAAATTCAAGTCAATGTAAACATTTAAACAGGTAAAATGTTATCAAATTAATAGTGCTTGACAACATCTATTTTAATTATTAACACAGTATTTTTTAAGTATGATGAAATGTAAAAAATAACAATTTTAAAAAAATAAATATTTTAAGTCTTTTATTAAGTTGTAAAATGCTTTCAATTACTAGTGTTTTCATAGGTATTTGTTGAAAGTCATATGAATTTAAAATTTGATTGATATTTTAAAGGAGAGTAATTATATAATAAAGATTAATAAAATTATTTTTATTTGTGTTATGCACTTTTGAGGACGTTTACCAATTACTCAATCTTTTTTTTTTTAAATTATACATGTATAAAAGAAATTCGAAAAATTTACATTTAACAACTTTGTTGAACATAATTATCTTCAAAAATTACGTTTATAAAATAAAATCATTTCATTTAACAATCTATCATTAACACTTCCTATGAATTTCAGAATAAACCTAAGTAAAACTTTAAAGAACACCTAAATTTTGTGAAATGTATTTAAAAAAGAACGTTTCAATTATCAGTTATTGTTTTAAACATAAATTGTAAGAAAGAAGTTTTGAAAACGTTTTTTAATATCGTAAATGCCCAAGAAATTTTATTTTTCACATGATTATGAAATGTTAAAATATTCTAATTTCTAGTGATTTACTTCCATTATAAAAGTACTAAATAAAAGAAAATACAAAGAGGAACTGAACTTTTGTTCCTCTTTCATTTATTCATTTTATCAATTTTAATATCTTTTATAATTCAAGAAAAAAGTGCAATCATAGAAAATATGGCAAATATTAATTTTTAAGAAATAAACTAAAATGCTCATCAAAAAAAAGAAAGACTAGTAAAACTGATCAACACTCAAGTAGCATAATTTATGAAGTTAGATGAAAAATCTACTAACACTTCACTTCTACTCTCCATCACCAATTTCAATGTAACAATAAAACATTTTCAATTAACATTCTATACCACCAAATAATAACTCAATCAAAAGCCCAATTTATTGTTATTCTTTTAAATAAGAATTTAATTGATTTTTTAATTAAATATCAATCAGATGTCTTTTTTTAAAATGTAAAACGACTTACTTATTTCCGATTACATGTACATCTCATTTTTAAATTGTTTTTTAAATCAAATCATTCTTTCAAGGTTAAGTTACCATAAAAAATATTACATATATTCTATGAATTTTAAATATCATTCATTTAAATGTGAATAATTGGTACATTTAAGTTACGTAAAAAACCTTAAACACCTTTTTTACATTATTCAATATTATCAAGAAAACATTGAAGTATTCTTAAATTCATTTTCTCTTTTTTTACAACATTCATTCCTTAAAATTTAAATCTTGAAACATCTTTCTAATTTTAAACAAAATAACTTTAAAGTACTTTTAATTTACCAAATTCTAAAATACAGATATTTTCGCTTTTAAAAAATTTCAAAAAAAATCTTGGATGATTAATTAAAAGTTTAATTGCTTAAAAAAATGGGAAAAAAAAGTTTTATAAAAATGTAAACATGTAATATATCAATTTAAGAATTCCTTTTATCTATCTTTTGTCATAAAATTTATCCCAAATACTACATAATATTTTTTATACCAAACAAGATATAAATATTTTCTCGACATCAAATATTTATATGGTTATAGTGAAAATTAAATTTGTGATGTTTTTAATAAGTAAATTTAAGGAAACTAAATAGGATGATTGAAGTAAATGTTATAGTGATAAATGAGTAGCTTCTTGACGTCCCAATATTTTCAACTTCACTTTTCTCTGTTACTGTATTATTTTCTTCTTTAGATATTGATGTGTTTGTTGATGATGGTGTTGTTGATTGTGATTCTTCAGATGATGGAGTTTCCTCAACAAATGGTTTTGGTAAGTCATATGTTGCCTCTCCAATTAGTGATGGGTTAATTGGGCGAGCAGATACAATTGGGAAGAAATGACTAGATAAACTAGTGTCGTGGACATTTACTTCTAAAATTATATTAAAAATAATTAGTTTAATTTTAAATTTTTCAAGGAGATATATAAAAAAATTTTTTAAATAATATAAAAACTTCTATTTTTACTTACCATCTGGTTGTGCAGATCCGGTAGCAATAAGAATGTAATATTTCTCATTAAGTGGAAGAATACGATTTCCTTTTGAGGAGATTTGAGGAATTATTTGTTGTGTAAATTCACATGTCAATCGTCCATTTATAATTTCACCTTTGATATCAGAAAAAAGTGTATTATGTTCAGTCTACAAATAATAATTATTATTAAAATATGAAACATACTTCATTGAGATACGTGCGATCATTTGATTTACCTTTGTTGAAAGATGTAAATACTTCTGGAGTTGTTTCTCCTAAATTACCAGAAGTATTTAGAACACACTCATTAACATAATCATCACCCATTGTAGCATCCTTACTAAATCCAATGGCAATATATTGAAGTGCTGGTGTTGGAATGAGTGATTGTGCTACAAGCTGTACTTTTAATTGATTTGGTCCAACAACAGTAAACATAGCTCCCATTGTACAGTCAAGGCTTGGATCACAACCTGGAGGTTTAAAAAGACAAGCTTTTGTTTCTCCACATCCATCACGGGTAAGTTTAATGGCTGGATCAGATTTAGTTAAACCTAAAACTATTACAAGAACAAAAGAAATTTGGTAAAACTGCTTCATATCTAAAAAAAAGTTATATAAAAATATTCTAATATTTAATACAGGAACAGGAATTATAAATAAGTCCATTAGTAACAAGAAAGATGTTGCGTGAGCTCTTTATATAGAACTTTTTATGACATGAAAATAAAGATAGTTTTAAAATATATTTTTAAAAGTAATATATCTAGAATCTTATACTACTAATTTTAAAATCTTATACCTTCTTATGGAGAAAATCTATAAAAGTAGGTATAAAACTAACTAGAATCATATCTTAAATGTTTATCATATCATATAGTAAAAGATCATCTTTATAGATATCAATAACATTTTATTTTGTTTGCTTGAAAGGTATCCAGTAAAATGAGAAAAATAAAACCTATGATGGATAAAGATATTTTGATGAAAAAATACTTTATTTAATATAGATAAACATATCCAATATGTATAAATATTAAAAAGTAAATTATATAAATTTTGTTATTATTATTAATCACTGTCAAAAATAGTAAATTAAGCATTTGTATGGTGATGATATCTGATTAGGGGAGAGAAATGAAAACAAGAATTAGAAAAGTAATTGTAAATGATAAAAATAGGTTTTGGCGAACACTTTTAAGAGAATGTATGGATATATATAGTATTTTATATATAAAGAAGAAGGTGTATGATAGTGAAACAATTTTTAAGGTTATTTGCAATTTAAACTATCATCACTACAAAATTTTGAGCACTTTTTACTTTCATTTTTCATTATATATAAATATTATAACCAATAATGAGTGTAATTATTTAAAATTGAAAAACTATCACATATATTTATTTATACAAAAAAATGTTACATAATTTAACATTACCAAAGACAAAATATAATTACTAAATTTAATTTTCAAACAAAAATTTCTTGTTTTGATGAAATAAGAATTTAGATAATTAATGAATTCTATATGGTCAAAGTATAAAAAAATATAAAAAAAAATAAAAAATTAGAATTTATGCCTTATGATAATAAGGTACTGTACAATGGTTTTATGATATAAAAGTAATAATTTTTCATCTCTCCCATAAACATCTTCAAATAATTTAATTTAATTTAAATATGTATATATATATATACATACAATTCACCACATATATAAAGTTAATTTTTTATTTAAAAATCCTTTTAAGCAAACCATTTTTAGTTAGATTTTCAAAAAAAGCAGTTTCATATAGCAACTAAAATTTCCACACTTAACATAGTTATATCTAATTTTTAACAAAATGATAAAAGATATAATATAACAAAAAGTTAAGCTATCAATGACATGTTTTTAAAGTGGTAAAATATTAATGATAATAAAAAATAATAATATTTAATAGAGTACTTTTGATTGGTAGGAAAAAGACATAAAATAAAACCTAAAAATTTGTAAAGCAATACGTCTAAAAATATAACAAGTTTTTGATTTTCTAAATTTCCTAATCTATATAAAATTAATTTAATTGCTTTACACAAAATGTCATAATAAGATGATTTTTGTGTTTTCATTTAACAAGTGTTTAAAAATGTTGTTAAGAAGGAAAAATTTAAATTAATTGTAGGAAATGACAACAAAAAAAGTAACTTTTTCATTGAATATATTTACTATTTCCTTTACACAACTATTTATAAACATCTTATTGTTTTCACCTCCTATATACAAACGTAAATAATGTCATTATAAATTTCTTTATGTTTATCAAAATACCATTTAAAAACTATTCATAACCATATTTTTTCTCTTTTCCTCGTATCTCTCTCCATAACATCTTATATTATTCTTTTCTAATTATCTTTAGTATTTACTTTAAATTCAAAAGTTAAATTATCTCTACAATTGACATTTAATAAAATAACCTTTCTTTTTAGCAACTTCTAATTGAAAGTACCATCAATTTAATAAATTTCTACTATACATCAATTTAATGCTGTTTGATCCTTTTTTAAGAAAATAATATACTTAAATTTTTATAAAAATAAGTAAAAACATTGTTATGATAAAAAAAATAGTCAAAACTTTCAGTGATACGATTAGGCTTATTCAACATTTAAGTTTGACATTAACAATATTTTTACAAAGTTTTTCATCTCCAAATATTATACTGGTTTTAAAATCAAAATTTTTATATATTGCAACTATGACTTAGGAATAAAATTTGTTAATTATTATAATAATATTTTTTGTAGAAAATTCTTTGTTACTACTTCAAATATAACAGATTTTAAAAAACTAAGATAAATTTATTTATTTCTTACATTATTTGTTATTGTATACTTTTATTTTATTGAAAATTTTACATATAATTTGAAGTGGCAAAAGTATTTTATGTATAATTAATATAAAAGAAATACATAATTTAATTAGAATGATACAATTGATACTGGTATAGGGATTGTCTTATAACTTGTTGAAAATTTTTCTTCTAAAAATCAAATAAAAGAATCCAGGTTTTTATTTTACTAAAAACTAGTTTGAAAATAAATATGCATATTTTGTTATTTTTAAAAATAATTAAAAAATATGTACATATTATATAAGAAAGCATTTATTAACTTGAAAACAATATTTAGTTTACAATAATATACAAGTACAATTTTTTTGCTTAAAAAAGTTTATTTAAAAAATTATTTGTTGTACAATTTTATTTTAAAATTTAAGTAATAGCAGTGGAATTAAAATATTCTTTTAATTACAAATTTTTATAAATATAAAAACATTTCTACAATTTGATCAAAATATTAAAATTATATAGTATCATATCATTTCTTAGTGGTAAATTACAATAGTCTTAAAAGAGAATTCTACACTTCTACGATTGTTTGATAAACAAAGGCATTTTCAGTGGTGAAGTGCTGAGGTATTGATTCTTGTTAGAAGGTTAGAATATCTCTTTTAACAATAATTAATAAGTCTTCTCACATGAGGACTTACCATTATTCAAGAACATATGTAAAATATTGAAACGAATATCTTCTCTTTCATGAATATTAATACAAAAAAATTATCTACATTTAGCAAACCTAAAGTAATATTTTTAAAAACAAAATTACCTAAGAATCACTAAAGTAGTATATAAAATAAAAAGTAATAAAAAAGGCAACAAATTTTTAAAAAAAAATTTGTTAATTTAATATTAAAATAAGGAGTGAAAATGAAGGAAAATTAAAGTAATATGTTGTAAATGTTAAGATAAATATAATAAAAAGAAATTAAAACAATTCTACAACAAACATTTTCTTTGTATTACAAAAATATTTTGAGTGAATTTGAAATTTGATAAAAATTTGACTGTTACTACTTTTTTTGTAATTTATTGGTAAGCGTAAAAATTATTTTTTTGTGACAAGTAGAAAATTTTAACGGTAGTGTAAATTAAAAAATATATATATAAAAAAGAGAGATACTACAATAATAATTGATAAAATTGAGTGAAAAAAGTCATTTCTATTTTTTTGTGCTTATTACAATATGTCTTTATAATATAATATTTAATGGCAAAAGGATAATAATATCAATACTCATATATATAAAGAAATATATATATGATATTGCTAAGCCTATCAATGCTTATTGTCATTGGATAAAAAGACGTATGCAAGATATCACAATATGAATGATAATTTAATTAACTGTGTTGATGAATGATAAATTAATACCAAAAAAATTGTTTTAAATGATTTTACATAGCTGAAATAGGTTCTTTGCTTTAAATATATATGCATGATCCCGTATCATTAAATTTACTTATTATTTCCATAAATAAAAAAATTATTGAGTTGTTGATATTTTTTAAAGCTTTTTGATTAATTTTTGTACATGATTTTGGTTATTTACCTTTTTAATCATCCAACATCATAATACTACTTTTTTCCTGGAAAGTTATATTATTCACAACTAATAAAAATTTGTATTCTTGGGGATGACAATAAATATTTGTGAATAAAAATATGAATTAGGTCGTTTTCATGAAATCATAGATATAATATATTCAAAGACACTGTTGAGATAAAACTTTTTGGTGAAATGTAGAGTCAATGTGCATTCTATTTAGTTAAAAAACTATATTGGTAATTGTTGTCTATGGTTAATCATTGCCATTAACATTGCTGCTTGAGCTCCTACATTTGTACTTCCAATTGTTGGTCCTACCTCCTGAACAGGCCTATTATTTGATTGATTTATATTATTATTGCTATTATACAAACAACTACCGTTATCACGTTTAATATCTTGAATTGGCCTAACAACAGCACAATTCTTATTTTTTGTTTTTATACTTTTAGGTTGTGAAAAATTGTACCCAAGTCTAAATAAAGAATTATCATCTTGATGTTGTTGTTGTTGCTGCTGTTGCTCACGACACATTGATGATGGCTGTTGACGATAATTTTTTACAACACTTTGCGATAAAGGATTACCCATCCCATCATTTTGTTGTGATCGTAAATACTCTTCATTATCATTACTAAACTCATTAGATGATGAAGTATTATTATTTTTAATATCAATTACACTCTCTGGAATATTTTCATTACAACTCCAGTTTAGTAAAGTATTATTATTACTCTCCATATGTTCTTTCTTCAATCTATTGTTAGAATTTAAAAAATTTGCTTGAATAAGGTTACCAAAAGCATTTTCATTACCTAACATAGGTTGTCCACCTTGGTCTGGAATATTTAAAAGATTATGAGTTGTTGATGTTTGTTGAGCTTGTTGAATATATTGTGATAAATGATTATTTATATCATACCCATTACTACTATTCATCTGTCCACCAAATCTTCCTCTATCATTATTAGATATACCATTCATTTGTTGTAGTGAAGTCGTGGCATTTGCTACACTATTATTATTATTCACTGTTTGCACCGACCCATGGCCTGTAGCATTAGGTACAAACAGATCTGTCCTAAAAAACGTTGCTGTAGATGAACCGTTTTGAGGAATATTATTAGTAGTATTAGCAAACATTGATTGCCATGGTAATATTGATGCTGTTCCTAGGGGTGTACTATTCCATCCTTGCAATTGCCCATTATTTTGTTGAATATTAGCAGCTGTTGGGGCTGCAGCACTTGCCAAATATTGTAACTGTGCTTCAACTAATAAATTATTTGGTATTATTGATGGTAGTATTGCGGCAGTTGGTGGTTGTGCAGTAGTATTTTGAAAAGTATATGGAAAGAAAGCTGCTGCTAATGTTTGGTACATATAATTAGGATGTGTTGTAGGATTGGATAAAATACCATTATTATATTGTTGGAAAATATTTGCAAAATTATTATGCATATTTATATTGTCAGGTTGTTGAAGATTGGGATGATGACTAAATGTTGATGCTAATAATTGAGATGTGGTTGGTTGATTTGTGTTAATTAATTGATGATTCCTTCCAATGTTAGTTAATGGTGTATTTCCAATAGAGGTATTTGATGGTGATTTATTTGATCTATTACATACATCCATACATGCTTGTGATATTTGTAAATATTTCGTATTACCATAATGACTAAAATGATTCATTTTTAAAAAATTATGTTCTAAAGCCTCTGATGGTGTTATTCTTTTCTCCTGATCCATAGCAAGCATTTTTTTAAGTAAATCAATAAATTCTGTTCTATCAGCTTTTTCACATAGTAAAAATGAATTATCATAACCTTCTGGATGATTTGCAATAGCAATATCATCAAGACAATTGAAAATATATTTTCTTGTATCTTTTGATTTTATACCAGTATCAGCCTCATGTTCCTCTGGTGTTTTAAGTCTCCAGTAATTATTAGTATTATCTTGAATATGTTTAAAGAAACGATATGATTTTGATGCTTGTTGAAGCATTGTTGCAGGTGGTAATCCTTGTGTTTGAACAATATAACGTATTTGATCATACTCCGAGGAACCAGGATAAAGAGGCCACCCCAAAAATAATTCAGCCATAACACAACCTAATGACCACATGTCAATAGCTTCTTTAAAAGCCAATCCCAAAATAATTTCTGGTGCACGGTAATATCGTGATTGTAAGTAGGTGTTTGTTACTGCTTTTGTTCTATATGATGCAGAACCGAAGTCAATAACTTTAACACGAAATGGTTGATTTGCAGGATCCACCAACATAATATTTTCTGGTTTTAAATCGGCATGTATCAATCCTAATTGTTTTAATTTAGCTAGAGCTGTCAAGACCTGTTGAACAATTGGACGGATGTTATATAGTTGTGTGGGGTTAAACTTTTGTTGTTTCAAAAAATCATATAAATTTTGATCAAGCATTTCAAATACTAAACATGTATGATTTTTATGTTGAAAACATTCAAAAGCTTGGACAAAGTTATACTCATCAGCATTAACAGTATTAAGTCGATGCAATATAGATATTTCAATTTGTCCCTGTCTTGCATAACTTGGATGTTTTTTCAATATTTTAATTGCAACAATTTCATTTGTTCCTTTTTTCCATGCTTTAACAACTTGTCCAAATGTACCCTTACCTAAAAATTCAAGAACCTCATAATGATTACGATATGGTGAACAAATAACTTCATGTTTTATAACTTGATACTCTCCCTCTGATGATGATGATGACTTTGTTGTTTTAGGTATTATCTTTTGGGTTATATGATTCTTTGTAGATGATTTATTATTAATATTATTTTTAGATAAATTTTGATAATGAAGAATAATCTCTTCAGGGTAACTTTTTCTTACTCCAGAAGATATAACATCTTGTTTACGTTTTACCCCACGTGCTACGTCGTTGTTCAGCATTGTCGTCAAACCCTTTGAGGCCTAAAATTTATAAAATAAGTAAGATTAAGATGTATGTTATTTAGTTATAAAATGAATAAAAAATTATATTACGAATGGGAATAAAAATAATGAATAAATTCTAATGTTATGTGATCAATGATATATATATGTTATATGTCTATCATTAAATAAATAAAATGTTTAATAATATATGGAGAAATGAGTACTATAAATGCACTCCACATGGTATGTGTATATATTAAATTGTGAGTCTTTTAACATAAATATGCATATATATGTACTCAAATAGTATATCCTATAAAGTATTTTTCTTTTTATGAAAACATATAACTTACAGTTGATATGTTATATGAAGAATCTGTTGGAAGAGTAGGAGTTTCTGTATACTCAGCATCTACCTTATTCCCTACTATCACTTCTTCATTATTATTTTGTTTAGATATTGAATAATATCTTCTACTAGACGTATCAACCAAACTTATCTCCTCTTCAGAAGGTGATGAAAATTTAATTTTTTTAGATTGTGGAGGAACAAGCATAACACCTCCAATTAAAATAACAATATATATTTACAATTAAAGAAAAACAGTCTATTTTTATAAGTTAAATAATTAAAAAAAATTTTAAAGTATTGGCGGTGTCTATGCACGTTGGTGTTGTGTAACAGTTGAGAATCTAAAATAAACTAAAAAAATTTGTTATTGATATATAAAATATAGCAATATTAGTTAAGTATAAACGTAATGATGTATTTTGTGTATGTTATGAAGGAAAAAAAATACAAAATTCATTCTCAGCGTGATGTGAAAAACATGATATATTTTCAATAACAACAAGTCCAACTGGTAGAAAAAACGTAAAAGAAATATGATATATATTTCTACTTTTTTTCTTCAATAATGTGTTTATAATTAATTCTAGACAAAAAATATAGTATTGGTAAAAAAAATATGTACGCATAAATTGTACAAAAAATAGACACTAAATTAATCATAAATTTATCTAGTTTTATGTTAGTATATGGTATATTTTCAAAGTGCAACACTTCATTATTATAAGGAAATGATTATCTTATTTAGTACAATGTTTTACTTAACTAAATTTTATATCATTTTGAATATATATATAAAAAATAAGTTAAAGTATTCTTTAGAAAGATTTGCTTGAATGAAAACGACATTAGTGTGATATTGAAATAAGTAAACAGAATTTTTTCATCATCATTATTGTACAGTAGTGTTTTTCTTTATTTTATCAATCTTCTACAACAGAAGTATTATCAATTTTTAAAATGTTTTTTTACATCACGGTTAAATATTAATCCAAAAAATAATAATTAAGATTTTTGTTATTTGAAATGGAGGGAGAGAATTTTTTTCTTTAGCACGTGAAAGTAACAGTGTTAGAAGTACTACATCTTTATACATCAACATTGACATATGTCTTTGCGCATCTATATATTTGATAAAAATTTAGGTCACGGAGAGAAATGACAACGACACTGAAGCCAAAAACAATGAAAATATTAAAAACTAGAATTTTTAACAAAGTAAGTAGTAAAAAAAATTTTCAAAATAATATTTCCCCTACATGCTACTACTTAATATAATTTTTATATTCCAAAAAACTTTTTTATCTCATATTTTTTCTTTCCAAATTTTATAGACAAAATTTGCTATTAATTTTGATATGAATAAGATAAATTTAGATTTTAAAAAAAAGTAGGATTTAAATTGTATATATAAAATGATATATCAAAAATTATGTCCAATTTCAAATTGTTATTAATTTTTATAGGACTAATTTACCAAACTACAAATAGTATACATATTTTTCACTTTTAAAAAGACAAAAAAATTAATTCATAAGGGATGATTGATAAATATTAAAAATGAAAATTCAATGGCAATATGTGAGATTTTCATCTTGTAAATGGGGTATAGAAAAGTTTATAAATGCAATGTGACGACACATCGACTAAATTTTCCCCCTACTACACATGCAGACACATACATGTATATATGCATATGCATATATATAATATTCAGCGAAGAGCAAATGTATTTGTTATTTATATATGCATATATCACCACATTGTGTTGTGTTACCTATGTTGATAGATTTTATACATGAATTATTTATACAATTATTATTCCTCAATTTAAAATTCCTCCTGATCATAAGCTTTCCTTAATACATATGTAACTATTATGGTTAAATTAATATTGAAAATCTATATCAGTTTATAATTAATTTGTGAATAAAAAGTATATTTCAAGCGTGATCAATTATGGGAGAATGGATGTGTAATAATTTTAGATAATATCAATGTAAAAAAATTTGATAGTTACAAAGATCAGTAGCTTCGATGATTAATTTGTCCAACATTTATAAATATATATATATACATGAGGAAAGTTA
The DNA here is from genome assembly GCA_963280985.1 of Strongyloides venezuelensis. Taxonomy (NCBI): domain Eukaryota; kingdom Metazoa; phylum Nematoda; class Chromadorea; order Rhabditida; family Strongyloididae; genus Strongyloides; species Strongyloides venezuelensis. Next base: position 4,122,152 of record CAUJLX010000001.1, on the reverse strand, counting down.
AACTTTTTTTTGAGAAATAATATGAAAACAGAAATCGTGTATAATATGTATATAGGTTTCTATGTGTCAATATACTTAAATAATAATATCTTTTCTTATAAAACATTCATCATATGCAAAAATGATTAGTATTTTGAGAGTTTTCACTATCTACTAATGAATGTTAATTTATAGATAGATAACTTAAAATGAGGAATAAAGAATTTGGTAAATATAAATATTATATATAATACATAGTACGTTCAGTGATTACTGATAATAATTTAATATATTCAAAAATATGATAAGGAATATATTAAAAAGTACATATTGGCATGAGATAATTCATTTTTGAATTTAAAATTATCTACTGTTAGAGGTAGTTTATTTTATAATCGTTTTAAAGAAAAAAAGAAGTTTAAAGATTAAAGTTAAAAAGTAGAATTATGGTTAGGAGATGAGTATATATGCTTATAACAGTTGAAAATGCCGCAAGTAGCTCCAACCATTTTGGTTTTAGTTTTAATTTTATATATGACCCTGAAATTTGAGAGGAGACTTCTATCTTCTACTTAGTTTTAATAAAAGGGGAATGATCTTAAAGGTTATAAGCTTTACTATATAGAACAGTATAATTTAACTATATATTCAAATGTTTACTTCTTTCAGTCCAACAGAACCACATAACGAGTGGCACCCCATGCCAGTCTGGGTCAATTTTATTTAATAAATAAATGTATATAGGGTGCGCAAAATAAAAAGCGACATTTTCATCTTTGCAAGATGTTACACAGAGTAGATGGACTGTTCTATTGTGTGACATCTTCTACTTCCTGTATTAAGAATCTGGTAGGAAATAAAAAAGAAACTTTTAATGAAAAATAAGAGTATATATTATGGATATATGGAAAATAATATAAGTTTACCTTTTATGCTTGAAAATAAGATAAATATGGCATATTGTTTATGATCATTTTTACGTACCCAATGAGTGGATATACTTTATATATGTTTATAATTTTTAATAGAAAAAAAACATTTTATTCATACAATAAAGTACGAGTAAAAAAAAGTATTTTAGAATATGTACTATTATATTATGTGAAAAAATATTTTTTACTTGTCAGAATGAATTTTTAGCAATCTACACTTCGTTTCTTCAAATTTCCCTACATTTTAAAAGTTAAAAATTTTAAAACATTTGACTAATTTTGTATAAAAAAAAAGAAAATATTTAAAATAAATATTAAAAATATTTTTTATTAAATAGTATGTCTAAGAAAGGAGAAACGGAAGTGATTATAAAAGTTTATAACTTTGTCCTCTCATCTTTAAGATAATTCATAGTCTATTATTTTCTTAATGATACATATATATTTTAAGTGTAGAATTAAGACATTTATATACGTATTTAGAATGTCTAATCTTTTTTTCTCTTCTATCTATATATATTAAAAATATAGTAAAATTATTGGTGGATTAATGTTATGATTTCAAAACACTGCTAAGTTTATTATATTTTACAATATCTTAGTATTAAAATCCAGAAAGTGTATAGTGAAAAATCTTATTTTCTTGTGAAAATGGAAGGAATAGATGATTAAATAATTTTAGTATAAATATATCTATCAAAATATGGATTATAGAATATACTTATTTAAACAATGAAATGGCAGATCAAGAGACAAATATTTGTTAAAGCTTCACCTTGATGTCATATATTTCCTCATTCTACAAATATATATATACATATATATATATATATATATGTAACATTGACATGCTTCTTATTGTATAAATTATAAAAGGAGGTGTAGAAGAAAAGATTTGTTAAATACACAATTAAATATAATATATTTTGAAAGAATTGAGGAAATGTTTGAAAAACACTGACGTATTAACGTCATATATGTATATATATATTTGTATAAATGTTCCCTACATAGACATAAGAAATTTGGCCAACTATAAAATTTTTGCTGTACAATTACATATATATTCGAAAAAGTATTATTAAGATAAAATTTAACTAAAAAGAGTACCTTTTAATTATAACGTGACGTTTAAAAATTTCTTAACTTCATAATACTGTCATCAGGTGAAAGGAGAACAATAAACTGATATGAAGAAATCAGAAAGTATTTTTGATTTAAAGTAATGATATTAAGAAAAAAAAATTCGATTTTTTTTCTGATTTATAGAAAAGATATAACAATTTGATAAATAATATATGAAATAGATTGGTGAAAAATAATGTTAATATATAGTGATAACAAAAATCTTAATTTGTTGTAATGTCAGTATATCAAAAAGTTAGGCATTATCAAAAATCACGTTGTTGATAGAGGGAAAGAAAAAACATTGAGGTGTTAAATTGTACATATCATTTATCATTTTTCTTTTTCTCTTTAATTTACCTGACCTTGGTAGATTTTTATACTATTAGCTAAAAAAATAATTAAAATAAATTAATTAAGGTAAAAGCTTTTATATCCTATTACATGTAAATTGTGATTATCAAAAAAGATTTTTATACATGTCTACAAGAATTAATTTAATTTTTCATTATTAAATAGTAAAGAGATCGATCATATATTGTAATTATAAGAAAGATGGAGAAGAGTGAGATAGATAGAAATAAGAAAGATAAGAATTTTCAAGAAAAGTATATTTAAGCAATAGATAATGTAAAAATTATGGAACGTAATTTAAATTACGCTATCCAATATTCAAATAAAACTTCAATGTACATTAGGTAACTATTAATATCTTTGTATAAAAAAAATAGTTTAAATGATAGTTATATATATTGTTAAATAGTATTATAAATAAAATCATAGCAAATTTTGTTTTGTCTACTACACATACTTCACACTAAAAAGAGTTAAAAAATAAAGATCAAAAAAATTTTTATTTTTTTATACTCCATTTCATCTTAATGAATAATTTCGTTGTCATGTCATTATAGTATTCATAAACCAATAAATTTTTCTTAATTTTAGAACTGGAAAATGTGTATAAAATTTATCTTTTTTATTTTAATATTTTTTCAGCCAAATACAAATATATTTTCAAAATTAAAAAATTTAAGTCACTTTAAAAAATAAAAATTAGATAAATCTTTTATAATAATGGAGCCATTTAATGGAAGGGTTGAAAAGTTTGAAATAAATATTTTTTTATCAGTAATTGAAAGGTACAAAGACAAAAGATTGATAAAGTTGTGGAAAATGTAAGCTTTTGCACTTAATTAGAAATAATTTCCTATTTTACTAATATACAAAATATATGAAGATAATTAAAAATTATTATAATTATATATTTAAAACCTCTTTAGCAATGACATAATAATAAGACTTATAGTAAAATGTTATATATCTAATAGTATGTAAGAGCCTTTAACTCATTTATAATATATTATTTCTCCCATTTTCAAATTATAATACAATTTTTAGTATTATCAAGATTCAATATTTACCTGATACTGAAGACTTATATATATACGCTACTTTTAATAACAAAAGAGAATACATAAAAACGGAGTGTGATATAAGAGGAGAGGGGAAAGACCAAAAAACGTTAATAAATAAAAATACTTTAATAGGGAATAAAAATGATAAAATATTTAAGAAAGATTAAAGAATGTTAAAATAAATGATAGTTGTCATTAGGAAAAGTAAAAGTTTTAAATGCTTTTAAATCTCTGTAACAAGTATTGTTTAATCTCTCTCCAATCATTTGATTAAAATATACTATTTTTCTATAGCTAGTTTAATGTTTACATTCTTCCACCAAAAATAAAATATAATGTTATAGAAAAAATTTTTTTCTACCCCAACTTTAGTGATGATGCCTATTTATTTATTCTATCAAACTTATAATTTTTTTACAATCTTTATTCTACTTTTTTAACTCAAACTTTTTTGAAACTTATTTTTTTTCTTTTTTATATAAAAATGTACATATTTTAACTTATATAATATTTATAAATATAAAAAAATAGATTATCAAATAAGAAAGAATGGAAAAGTATAGTTTTGCATTTTTAAAAGTTGTTGCTAATTTATATCTACTTTTTGTTATAGAAGCGTTACTATCATTGTTTGATGACATGGCACACTAATAGACACTCTAATATATTTTCTTCAATAAAGATAATACTTTTATCGCAGTCTTCTCTATTTCAGAGATAAATACGCAGAAAGAGTTAATCATCTATGTCGTTCCATCTCTTTCTCCTATCTCTCTTCAATTGTCTTCAAAAATAGAGTAGAATATATGTGGAAAGGGTAGAGAGTATACATTAAAATTTATGTGATTTCTAAATGACAAAATTTGGTGCTATAGAAAAATATTATATTGTTTAATTTTTTATTTTAATTTCAAAATAGTTTATTATAAAAATTACAGCATTTTTTTACAAAAATAAATAAATAAATAAGCAAACTAGTAATGATTTTTATACGGGGTCCAGTAAATATTGATGGGTAATAAGAGTGCTAAAAAAGATTTTAGATTGAAGAATGTAAAGAAAATATAATAATTATAGAGAAAAAATGAAAATAAATAATAGTTTTGAAGTAAACAAAAAAGGAATATCTATATTGATATAAACTTTTAAATATTATCATGAAATTTTTAAAATTAAAGTAAAAAAATGTGATTATATATATGTTATTATCAGAAAAGAAGATTTTTATATGTTGAGACCAGATAAAATAATAAAAATTTGCCATAAATGATGGAAAAATTTAAAGATTTAGCAAACAAAAGATGGATGAAAAAAAATTTTAGAAAATAGGAATGAGTTAATGCAAAATGCATATGAGTTTCAGTGCCATCATCTTTTATGCCTTCATTATATTCTTTTTACTTGATGATGATTAATAAGATTGATATATCGATATATATAAAGCATATTTTATAGTTATCTTAAATAAAAATACAGTAAAATTTGTAAGAAAGTCTTCTTACTTTTAACTATCGAAAAATTAATATTTAAATAGAATGATGATAAAAGTTTCTTGGTAAAAGAAGTCGTATTTAACATGATACATGAAATAACAAAACTCAATGCACTTTAAAAATTTGATTTAAAATAGATAGATAAAATGGAGAGGATTTGTCAAGATATATATATAAAATATTTATATTATATGAATGGCTAGTATGACAATTACCGTCATTAAGGGTATAACTATATAAAATGATTAAACAATATGTAGCTAAAATAAGTTAATATGAAAAGAACATTTTTACTTGACCCCGTTTTCTTAAATTCCACATATTATTCATATAATATTAAATATATTTAAAAAACTTCTTTAAAAAAGTTTTTTTATTATTTAAATTTCTCTCTACTAACATTCATAAGGAGGGAATAGATCTATTGAAAAAACTCTTAACAAAAATTGCTTTACATACACAATCACAGTCAACTATTTTTAAAATACTTTTCAGTATAAATATAATTTCATTCATTCATTCAAATATGTGTATAATATGATAGATCGTATCCTTTAATAAAATGAATATCAAATGTTATAGTGTATACATTTTAAGTTTTAGCTTAAAATTCTAAAATATCTACCTTTTACGAATATTCGATTCAGTTGAATTGTCAAAATCATTAATGTCAAGGGTATTATGACTTGCCATACTATATTATATACTAATCATATTTAATCAAGGATAAATAATTGATAAAAATATTAGTAAATATTTTTATAAAATAACTAACATTCTATCTACTATAAGAAAGTAACTAATTTAGTAAAAAAAAATAAAATTTATCACCTACTATTTGAACGTCGTCAAATAGATTAATGGTAAAGAGGATATAGTTACCTTCTAAAACCCTATAATAATAAAATCATTCTATAAATTATAGCATTAAAATATTTATTACCAGGCATCATTACGATTCGTTTTTTATAAATATTATAAGAGGGTATAAATAAATAAATTTAAAAAAACTAAACATTTGTCTTTAACATGTTTAACAAAAAAATGCTCTTTTATTTCTAACTAATACATAAAATATTTTTTTGTCAAGAAATGTATAGGTATAATCTGAATCAAATAAAATGTTAATTTGATAGAAATATAATGAAATGGGAATAAGAAACGGAACCTAATGCATACAATAAATTTAATAGACACTTGGTCATGGCCTTAGGATTCCATTATATGATGTAAGACACGCCAATAAATACACTGACCATAATCATATATTTTATACATAAACTTCTCGAAACAACTCCTCCTTTTTTATGCTTTTTTTATTACTCGTCTAACATATTAGTTGATGCTGCCAATCTTAACTGATCTTTAATAATTTAAGGTGGTTAATTTATAAAACATATGGCATTTGCCAAAAAAACTTATATGGATAAAACAAGAATATGTTTTCAAATTTAATCTTAGTTGTTATATATAAATAGATATCTGTATAAAATACAACAATAAATATAATGGTAATACAATTAGATTGAAAAAATTCTTATTAAGTATTTCTTATAAAATATCACTAACAAAAAATTAATTAAAGATCCATATATATGTGTGTAATAATATGTGTACTTATTTTTGTATTAAAAATATCAAGACATTAATATTAAAAAGTTTAATTTGTATAAAATAAAAAAGTTACTATAAAAATGAAATGGAACAAGATATAATATATGAATGAACAAAACACATAATAATAGATAAAAATAAATGACATAAACTAACATTTTGAATATTAGATAATAAATGAAAACATCTTTACAATAATAATTATTATATTTTCTCACCTGATATACATATTATTGATATTTCTTTTTTAATTATTTAGATGAAGAATATTTTTAATATAAAATAATAAAAAATACCAATTTTCGTCAAATGATAAACGGATAAATCACATACAAACTTCATGTTTTTTATTATAAAAATTCTAATAAATTAATATATTTTTATTTAAGTATATATCTTGCTATCGATAATATTAAAAATAATGAGATAATACAATATTAAATATAACAAACATCCAATAAAAAATGAAAGGAAAAAAAACTAGGAAAACGATAGAAAACACCATTAAATTGATGTATTTTTTTATCATGATTATGTAATATAATATATTAATATCCTGTAGAGTGGAAAAACGAAGTTTTTATGAAGAATAATGTAGATTTAGTATTAGGTAGCTAAAAATGTCCTGATAAATATTTACCTGCCAAATGATACAATGTTTATAATAATCATCCATGTATTTTATTAACAAAATACATTATTTTTACATACTATGAAAGGAAAAATATGAATCATTATGATAATGTGAAGAAGATTTTATACAACCATATATATTTCATATATATATAATATATATATATATGGTATTAAATTTTAAAATATAGAAATAAGCTTTTCATAATGTTTATTGGGTATATCATATGACAAATTACATTACGTTAGTAAATTTTTCTTCTATATATTTTCAATATATTCAAAAAAATTGTATTCTTTTTTTTTTAAGAATAATCATCGTAAAAGGTTTTATAATTTATGTCAAAATTTGTTGGTGATTCGTTAAGCGTAACTGTCTTTGAAGTGATTCAGCTGTAGCGGATAAATTTTTTGATTTTGTTGATGAGACAGACGAGTGCTCTCCTCTTTCATTGTTAGTCTCATTTTCAAATGTATTTATAAGTTTACCATCATTACAAGTATGTTCATAATTGGTTGGTATATTATTATTCACCCCAAGAATTACTTTCATCCTTCATTTTGTTTCGGAGAACGGGTATTGGTGGTGATGATGTAGTAGTTCTAACATTTTTATCATTATTCATCTTTTTTTCCCACCATTCTAAACGTTTGGAGGGGGATGACGATGAGGTAGAATGGATACTATTATGTGATGTCAAACTTTTTATAGATAGTTTATCTTCTAAATTATAACAGTCACTATGATTTCTATTACCATTATCTAAAGATGATTGTAGATTATTTCCATTCATACCTTCCTCTGACATCATACTACCGTTAACTTTTCCATTATTAAATTTTTTTTCACCACCACTAGATTTATTTTTTATATTTAGATGATGTTTAGTCATCTCAGAGGCTCTCGCTGCTATTGCTTCAGCTTTCTTTTGAACTATTTCCATTTTTATTTTTGATTGCATAGCCTCTTCCTTTATCAAATTTCTTTGCTTTTCCAAATACCTTTCATCACTAAAAAAGGAAAATAAATTAATTATTAAAAGTTTTTGCAATAAACGGTAATAATAAAATGAAGAATGGATTAAAAAAAAATATTTGAAGGAACAAATTAATTACCTAATTCTTCTTCTTTCCTCCATCTCCCATTCTTTATATCTTTCTATTTCTTTACGACGTTTATTTTCTTCTATTTGTTGTAATAATTCATGTTTATGTCTTTCTTTATCATTAAAACACGGTACAAATGTTTTATTGCTCTTTGTCGAATTAAAACTTCCTCCATTCAAACTCGTATAGATTAATCTTCCATTACCAATTGTCGGTAACTTTTGATCATTTGCATAACCTATTGTTTTACTTATCTATACCAATAAATATATTAACAAAAAAAGACACATTTTAAATGAATAAGGAGATATGTACACAAATAAATGCATTTTGATGAAAAAAAGGAATAAGAAGTCATAAAACTAACCTCATTATCAATATATGATGATGAAAGCTTATTTTCATAGTAATTTTTATTATTTGCCCTTTCAACGTCAAAAAGTTTTTTTAAATTTTCTTCTTCAATTTTATTAGTTAAATTATATTCCATTTTTGTGCTATTAATATTTAGTGTAGAATTTTCACTATCCATATGTTTATTTTGTTCATTTTCTGTTATCATAGATGAAAAAGCATTTTTTACTGATAATGGTTGATAAAAAATATTTCCATGTATGGAGTATGCTTTCATCCCAACAATAAATGTTCTTCCTTCTAAAATTTCCGGTGGTACATTCCATGAAATATCTAATGGATTTTGAAATGAAATTTTTTCTTTACAATCAATTATATTTGAGTTATTTGTTGCTTCCATGACTGAGGGTAAATAATTATTTTTATTTTCAGAGGTTAAAAAAGATGGATTACTTGATAATATATTTGTCGTTTTTAATAAAGGGGGGTACGATGAATTACTTTCCATAATATAATTGGTTGTATTATTTATTTTAGAGAACCTTTCATCTATCAAATCATCAGAATTTCTTATATTATTAGACCATGAGCCTTTTTCTGTCGGTACTTCATATCTATCATTATCATAATTTTCATGTAAATTTTCTCCAAGTTTGACATTTGTCTGTGTTGATGGGTTCCAATTATATGTACGCACCATAATATATAACTGAAACTTTATATATTTACTAAACGAAGTGATAAAATATATAAGGCAATTTGTGTAAAATAAAAATATAATTATTAAAAAGGATATAAAGAGAAAATGTAGTATTATCCTAAAGAACATTTCAAAAATCGTCTTTAACTTTTATATAACTTTTTTTGCTTCTTTCCATAAAGGTGTATAACATTTCCATAGTAACACGTATATTTTATAAAATACTTTAATTTTTATCATTTAAATTATGTTGACTCGTTAACTTTCTCATGTATACATGAACATAATATTTAGTTCTCTTTATATACCGTATAATATATATCTTTCTCTTTTTTGTTTTAATAAAAATTTTCTGAATGAATTATTTAAAAAAATCTCTCATCAAATATATTATTTGACCTTCTTTTTAGCAGGTGTTTTATTATATAATTCAATACATATCACAGAACCCATGCGGAGGTGTAAAAAATTAAAAACAAAATTTAATATTTCATTTATTATTAAAGGATAATAGGTAAAAAACATGTTTGTTTCAAAGACTTTTAAATTATCATATCCTTATCATAAAAACGAGTAGATCTATTCAAGATAACATAACTTTAAAAGTTTTCTTTGAAATGAGTTAATAAAAATAGGAGAATATATTATATTAGAAAATTTAAATAACATAACAAATTCCTTGAAATATTTATTAAAAATAAAAGAAAACTTATTTTTAAAGAGTATATAAAATCTATAAATAAAATTTATTAAATGATAAAATATTATACATAAAGAAACTGAATGTTCAAAATATTTACATCACAATCAAAAACTCTCTTTTCTTATGACTTTTAAGAAAAAAATGTATTATAAATCAAATATATATATTTAGAGGTATTAATTTTTTTTGTTATTAAAAATAAAGGTACAAGAGGTACTTTAAAGAAATGTTAAGAAATTTTAACATATATTATTCCTTAAAATTAATGCCTATTCTTATAAAATTGAAATATATGAAAATTGGATTGACAAAATCATGGAATAGTACATTCAGTACATCCAAAATAATAGTTGTATATAATGTTTTTCTTATCTTATCATAATAAAATCTAACAATTTTGTTTACTAATAGATATATGAGTATATAGGAAAAAACCTTTTAATATTGGTAAATATATTTAATATGTTAGCGTTATTATTTACTTCTTCTACGATATCTGTTTTATTTATTTTTTATTATGAAAGAGTTGATATAAAAAGTGTATTAATTAGTATATTAAAAATTTGTTGATCTTAGTTTAGAGAACACTTTTAATTATTTACTAAAATAGAATATCCTTGTGAATTGTGCATCAAAATAAACACTATAATTTTAACATTTGTAAATAAAATCTTAAATTTTTATTGTTTTTTTTCTAAATTGCTTAAACAAACGACTCAAATTTTTTTTTAACATAAACTATACATTATTATCAAAAGTTTTTATATAAAATATAATTATTACGATACGTAATATACATTATTTATATTAAGATTGCATTTTCAAATATTTAGTTGAAAAAATTTCAGCCATCTTATATAATACATAATTTAATTTGCTGTCAAAAAAGCAGGATAATTAGTCTATGGGAAATGATATTTTGTCATAATAATGGAAAATTTTTATTTGATAGTAAGTATTTATAGCTAATAGATTTTAGTTAAAAATTTATAGAATTTTTACTTCAATTTTTACAGCAATTATTTTAAATATACATCTCGTAATAAGTATAATACAAGATACTCTTTTTTACTCTACCTAATTATCTATTATTATGTTAAATTTTACATTTTTAATTAAATATTTAAAAGATATATGTGCTTATATGCTATTATGATATCAGTTATTGTAGGTTTTTTTTTGGAGTAATTAATCTACCAAAGATGTAGAAAAATTGCATAAATAATCATCATCATTAATATTATTATTATTATCTTACGTATAATTTTATTTAAAAAATAAAAGATAAATAATTAATTTGCTGTAATAAAATATCTTATAAAATATAATAATAAACTATAAATTTCTTTTTGAAATTTTTATCTCACATTAATAAACACAAAATTTCTATGTAGATTAACATACTCCATACAAAGGATCAAATTTTTTTGAATATATAACTATAACACATTATATTATCAGTTATTTCATTTTCTCTTTGATCACAGAATACAATTAATATATGAAGTAGTTTTAAAAAAGTTTGAAAATCCTATCTATTGTCCTATTATATTATCTATTTAAATATACTAAACTAACACTTATATAAGTTTATTTTAGTATTATCCGACAAATTCACAAAATCAACAAGTAATTTTCGGTACCAAATTCTAAATAATTTACACTTTTAATTATGTAAAATTTATATTTAATATAAAAAAGTTCATTGATATTTATACGTTTTTTAAACATTATTCTGCTAAACGTTACACTCATAAAATTGATGTAAGCTGATATATTTTAAATTTATTTGATGCTTTTTAATACAATATCAAAGTAGTAAAATTTCTCAATAATCACTTTTTAATGGTCCAATTGTGTACTTTGAAATGTATCTTCAAGAAAGATGAATATGGTTAATTGAGGACTTCCTTCTAAAAAAGGTACCTTGGTGTCATATAATAATATTTTCTGTAAACAACCACAAATAATAACTTTATTTATTTTGATATCTATTATCTTTTTTGGATATGGATATATTTATATATTCATTCTCCTATTAACATTAAATAAGTCAATACTAATTTAGAAGAAGATTCCCTATTAAAACTAACGTTGAAGAATATCATTAAATATTTTAGAATGTATTATACTTTTTAAAGATATAAAATACATAATAAAATATAATGCCACCTCTTTAATAGAAGTTTAATTATACTTAATACTACTAAATAAGTCAACTAAAATAGTTAAAGAAAAATTTATCCTATTACACTTATTTTTTATCAAAAATTTGACTGGTAAATTTCTTTTAAATAAATGGAAATTATATTTATAAGTATTTGTTGATGTTAACGTTTAGATGTAATATCCCATGATTTAAATGCAACATAAAATTTTTATATATTATTATTTTAATATACCTTCAACCATATGGATTATTATTATCTTTTTGTTTGATCAGATTTGTGATAAAATATTCAAGACAATAAAAATCAACAATATCATACGTTTTTATTATTTATCTGTGTTTAAAAAGATAAATCTTACCAATTTACGTTACTATATTTACCAGACAACCGTTAAATTAATCATTTAATTGTATTCAAAATTAAAATTTGTATTTCTATGATAACATTAACTTTGGAGGTACTTAACTAACCATTTCACGTCTATCTCTTAATATTACTCACTAAAATTTTTATAAAAACTTTTATACCCCTAATGTCATAAAAAGATTATCTTTATAGTGTGAAATAAAATTATTTATTTCCTTGTAGAAGATAAAAAAGTTTGAATTTTATTGGTGTATCTTTATATTTTGGCAAATAATAATCGTCTCAGTATAGTTATATTAATTATTTAAACACTCAAACAAAAATTTCTTATATATTTTAATTAAAACAAAATAAATATTATTTTAACGTTTAATATTTATTTTTTGTCCAAAATATATTACATGTCTATCGGAGATATATGGCAAATAATTTAATAGTTTCCAAAAAAATTATTCCTTGTCTTTCTTAGAATGATAAACTTGACCAAAAAATTTTTCTATTAATTATATAAGTCAATTAGCATAAATAAATTATTCTTTTTAAAACAGTTGTTATTCTTAATTAAGTGTTTTTTTAATTACTTTGTGTATAAGACTAAAATTTAGACAAATTTTCTATGAAATTAAAAAACACCAATTATTATCATTAATTTATATACCATTTTTTTATAATATACTTTCGCACAATTTTTTATAAAACCTTATAAATAATATTAAATTTTCTGGAGGATGGAAAAAAAGTTAATTAAAAAAAAGTACATAAACATTTTTTTAGCATTTTAAAAAGAAAAAAATATCATTTGTACTAGATTATTTATTATACTAAAAATACATGTTAATGTTTTTATATTTTTTAATATTTATTTTCTCTTAAATGAAATTTTAATTATATTATTAATGAATACGTTAACATATAATTTCTACAGGTTGTCATTCATAAAAAGAAGACTCTTATTGTATTACTTGAAACTAGTAAACTAATTCTTCCTTCTTTACAATCCCATGTCTACGAATCCGTTTTGGAAGAATTATATAACCTATTTACAAACAACATAAAAAAATAATATTCTTAATGGATGTAATAGATACTTTATCATCATTAACAACAGCATGCTATCATGAGCCGAAAGTTCACGATCATGAGTTATATTTTCAATTATCAAATATTAATTTGTATATTTTGACTCCTCTAACTATCCTTGGTCTTTTTTTTAATACATCAGCTTTAGTAAGTTTTAGCACATTATATTTTTTGAAAAAGAATAAATGAGAAAAATTTTTTGTCTTTAGTAAAATGATAATGTTATATAAAAACAATGTTAAAAAATAGTTGCATTGTTATGTTTTTTTGTTATTTTTTTTCTAGATATGTTTATATAGCCCCCCAAAAATAACATCCGGTGTTTTTGTGTATCTCAAAGTTTTATTAATCTTGGATCATTGTCAATTGATCGTGACATCTGCAGCACTCCTAATACCACAATTTTGCGATAGTCATCATCTTGAAAATCACACTTTTTATCAATTATGTATGCTTGAACGAAGATTTCTAAAATATACAATGCCAAGGGTTGAATTGTTAATAAATACTATGCATGCATGGACAATAGCATCACTATCAGCACATAGATATTGGAAGGTAATGGATAAAAAGATAGATATTAATTTTTAATAGTTAATTTTAGATCTCAAGACCTGTTGTTTCTAGATACAAAGATACAGTGAAAAGAGCTGGAAAAACATTGATTATAATGATGATTGTGATATTAATATTTAGAAGTCCCATATTTATTTTGGAACTCCAATTTAAATGGACACCACTATTTCGGGTAATTCGAAGACCCGAGACAACAGAATTGCTAACACCATATCGTGTCATTTATCACTCATTTCTTGATCCCTTTTTTGCGAATGTTTTACCATTTCTGTCTATGTCAATATTTAGTATCTTGACATTATATGAAATTATAAAAAGTAAACACTTTGCTTACAACCAATTAAACATCGATGGTAGTACATCACATAAGCACCAAACACATCAAAGGTACCTTTAAAAATGTTTTGTTAATCTATCATAATATATATCTTTTAACCACTTCAATTTAGATCCCAACAATCACTTTCATTAATTAGAAAAAGAGCTCAAATTGTAAGACAAAAACAAGAATTTCGTGCAACTGTGTCAATAGTCCTTATGATAATTCTTTATCTTCTTTTTCATTCACTTCAAATATATAATATATTTAGAAAATGGGAATTATTATACTTAGGACAATGCCCAATAAGGTAATGATAATTATTGTCAAAAAACAATACCTAATTATATTTTTTTAGACGTGATTATATTCAATCACATATAAGTAATATTTTATCAATGTTTTCAGCAAGTGTCAATGCATTTATTTTTATTGCATTTACTAATCGTTTACGAAGTTACTTTCAAATGTTAATTCGTAAAACGTCTCGCTCTCTCTCCACTAACAGTGATCCTCCGGTATCTCCCAAAACTGCAACATCCAATGAAGTAAATATCTTTGGAAATATTCAAAAATTTGACTCTGGTGTTGCTGTCTTATAAATTATCACATGAATATATCTTTATTTTATTTTCACCACATAATAAATCTCAAAAAAACAACCAATATTAAAGATAATTATACATGATAAGCTAATATCATATTTAATTGTAAATATATATCGTATTCAATTAAAAACAATTAAATATTATTATTCACTCATAAAACATTGTTTTGCTAATTAAAAATAAATTATTAATCTTTCTTAGTACTTTAAAATGTAAACAAATAAAAAAACACAATTTATAATAAGTATAAAAATTTAATAAATGATTATATATTTTTATTTCCCAATAATAATTAATAATTGTGGTCTCTTAAAATGGTATATTTAAAAAATTGAAAACAATTTAAAATTACGTTAGGCAATTTATTCTTTGATTTGTTTTTAAAAAATATAAATTCTCCTCATAACTAATTAGAATTTCTCTAATTCTAAAAACCCATTTACAGATAAATATTAATTGTTTGTACTTTTTTTTTTCAGATATACAGGATAATTAGAATTTCACACTTTTCAGGGATAATTTTTGCACTCCCTTTATTAGTTATTATTTTTTTCTCCTTACATACTATTCCTTTTTCAAACCAACATAATTAAACTTTTTATGGGAAAATAAAAAAGAAAATAATAGAATTGAATAGAGTATTAATAAAAATTTATTATTTATAAAATTATTACTAATACAAAAAGAAGCATAAAAAATGAGGGTTAATTATAAAATATTATTCACAAAAAATTTTTAAAGCATAAAAAGTTATTTTTACAAAAGAAAAAATACATCTACATGTACTACAAACGATTATTAAAAATCTTTAATGATTTTGTTTTTGGTGAATTATAATGAATTAAGTTTTGGCAATAAAAAATTAATTTGCTTATGCATACAAAGGATTGAAATAAAAGCTTTTTTGTTCGTTCGAAAAAATTATACTGAATATTTAATATAAATTTCAAATTGTATTAATGTTATTTACACTAAAAAAGTTTAACTAGCAAAAAAATTTTTCATCTTAAAAAATGTTGTATGTTTGCATTTTAACAATTAGAAAGGCTTGAGCAAAAAATTGTTTTCTCCTTCTTCAATTTACTTTTTTTAATATTATTTATACATACTTTTCTTGTCGTTTTATCATATTTTGTGATATGCTTCCAAGACGATTTAGAGAAATGATTTGTGGGTACATAAAGGTAAAATGTTGCACTAAAAATAATGTAGTACATTTTTCTTATTATATAAAAATATTTGTTTACGAGAAATGTATTTATTTTTCTCAACTCTTTTATATTATCCTCCAAATAAGGGCAATTGATGAGATCAGGAGTAGAACAATGAAATTGAATGTGTATTTTGGAGCATTATTAATAAGTAAAGAACGAGATAATTCTAAAATATGTATTTTTTAAGTGATAATTGTATATCATATTTACTTTATAAAACTTACTGTAACTTTTATACTCCATATCTTTTACTTCCCTCCACATGTGGCATTCTTTTCCCTTCTTAGCATTCATTGTATACATATGTGAACCAGCCTTCAAATTCATCCATTTTCCCCATTTATATCCTCCTTTGTAAGGTGGCCATTCCTTCTCATGTTTGTTTCCATTTTTTAATGTTGGCTTTCTATAAAAAAAAATATATTTTTAATGTGGAAAAGAGAAAGCTTCAAAACAATCTATATAAACATACCCAGTAGATGAAAAACTTGTCCAAAATTGTATTACCTTTTGACTAAAATGATATTCACGCTTTGTGTAACCAGCTGTATCATTATATATTGGTACACCGAAAACATATTCAATCTCATAACCATGCATAACACCTGTCCAGGTTGGCCATGGGTTCGCACTTGATGGTTGATCAAAATAATACACATAAACTTTTCCAGGATTATGCTCATATTGATCAGCGAACCACAATGAATCACATGTAAAAAAATAATCACCAACCATTTGATTTATTTGATCAGCATAATATTTATGTCTCCCTTGTCCCATTAATTTACAATCTTCACTACCATATATCTTTTTTGCACTACTTCGTACTAGAAATGAATGATCTTTAAATGCAATATCAACACATTCATTAAATTCATCTATTGATAATAATGGTTGTTCCGCCTTATCAAAGTACTCCTTTAAATTATAAATATTCCAATAGTTTCCCTCATCGTGATTTATGCCAATCATTAAATTAATATCTTTATCGTATTGTTTATTACGTAATGCGTCAAATGCATCAATAGTACGGAAAAAATGACGAT
Source organism: Strongyloides venezuelensis (assembly GCA_963280985.1). Lineage (NCBI taxonomy): Eukaryota > Metazoa > Nematoda > Chromadorea > Rhabditida > Strongyloididae > Strongyloides > Strongyloides venezuelensis. Next base: position 4,104,717 of record CAUJLX010000001.1, on the reverse strand, counting down.
CTTTAGAAATTATTACAAGGGGAAATTCAAGAAAATAACTTATTATTGACCACATATTATCAACAAGGGTCCCTGGTGCAACATTTCTCATACACTTCATTGTTTCCTCAACAGTTGAACGATTACATTGTACTGCATAAACTAATTTTTGACTTTTATCTAATCCACGCTGTGGTGTATCCATACTCCATCTATTATCCAATGATCCTGATTGCAAAATACCGTTTTTGAATATCCCTTTACTACCAGGAGCAATTAAATGTGCTACAATACTACTAGCACCGGCACTCTCCCCAAATAATGCTATTTGATTTGGATTACCACCAAAATAAACAACATTATCTTTAATCCACTTTAAAGCTAATTGTTGATCCAACATTCCAACATTTCCTGGGCATTCGTCATTATCTAAATATAAGAAACCAAATGGACCAAGTCTATAGTTAATATTAATGACTATAACATTTCCTTGTAATGCTAATGCTTTACCATCATATAAAATTAATGATGGACTACCTGAAGAAAAACCACCACCAAAAAGCCATACCATAACAGTTAAATTGTATGCTGATGATGGTGTCCAAATATTCATATAAAGACAGTCCTCTGATATTTCTGTATTAGCATTCCACATTTCGCTGCCCCAAAATGTTTCATTATATGTATCACGCGCCTGAAAACATGCTGGCGATAATTTTTTTGCCCTCAATGTATTATTCCACGGTTTTTTGGAGACAGGTGGTTTGAATCGTAAATCACCAATAGGTGGTTCAGCAAATGGAACACCTAAAAAACTACGAACTTTTTCATCTAAAAATGTTGATTCTGTTCCTTGAATATATCCTAATTTTGTCTTGACAGTAACATCCTTTTGAGATGACGGTATACTGTATATCGTTTGATGGAACTATTAAAAAAATGATGTCATTCTACTTATATATAAGAATGATATTTACTTACATTTAAAAACAAACTTGTCAAAAATAGAAATGAATAATGAAGGAACATTGCTAAAAAATAAATTTAGATAAGAATTTTTATTATCGTTAGTACAAATATGGTTAAATATATAATATCAAGAAGAAAATATACACACAAAAATTTAAGGAGTCGCACGCTAGAAGCGGTAAAAATTTAAGGACATGCTAAGAAAATATTTAATAAAATGATAATTAAAAAATCTTACTACTACAATTTTATAAATAACTTGAAACTCCCATCATAAGTTATTCATAACTACAAAGACATATATTTAGTTATAAATAATGCCGCGTCCTTAATTGTCTCTTTAATGGGAAAAAGTGTGTATTAAAGAACGTTCTAATAAAGATAACAGAGATGGAAAAAAGGATTTAACGGAAATGGTAATAGCCTTTTTATATCTTGATCATCTTATTATTCTACCAAAAAATAAAATAAATAATTATCTAAGGAGGAGAGAGGGGAACAATTTTTGTAGAATGATAAAAGATAAAATTACATACAAATAATTATTAAAGAATACATTTTTAATCTTTTATGAATTTTAAAGCAAAGTTAATTTTGTTAACAAAATGATAATGTTAATAACAATCTTTCAATAAAATAAACTAATACACATGTCCTTTATTTTTACCAAAAATTAGTTCTAATTAAATACTTTAATGCTTTTAACATTCTCATTTTCTCTCATTAATTTTATATATTTTATTTATTTTAAAAATCATATATAGGAATATAAAGTTAAAAGATAATTTGCCATTTGTTTATTACTTCTATTTGAAAAATTGGTTTATAACAAAGAAAATATAAAGATTTTTAATAATTGATAAATGGTCCTTTTTACTATTTTTCTTGTTGATTTATTTGAAATATTATAAAATAATTTTTGTATTATTGATGGTAGATTAAGAATATAATATGTATTAAGAGAAAAGGGAGGTATAAATTCAATATATAAAATGAGATAAATTTATAAAAATGGTTAGTAAATAAGTATTTTTAATGGATTTTTATAAATAAATTAAAAAGCAATTTGTATAAGTATTTTGGCAAGATTGAAGATATATGTTTAATAATCTTTTCTAAAAAGTTTTGATATCTATTACCGTTCATAAAGAGAAGATTTATAACAAAAGGGAGGAGTAAATATGGTGAAGATAAAGTTAATTTTCATAGCTAAGTATATCTAAAATCACTCGTGAAGAATACTTAATATTAAACAAGTAGAAAATGTTAAAGTGATTGCTACTTGCAATCCGACAAATACTTTGGAGTACAACATTAAATATTTCATAAATCTTTTCTTTCTTTTAATACTATATTCCGCCTTAAGGTTTTTCCAAGAAAAAATTAATGTCTTAAAAGGAGGTATATATTTGTGCGTAATTTTTATGATACTTATACAATTTAAAATGATAAAATATTCGTAAATACAAGAATATTAGAAATAAAAAAGGGACGTTAATAATAAACTCTGATATAATATTTAAAAAAGAAATAATAATATTTAGTGAGATATGATATTTTTTAAATATAGATAATGTTCTGACGATAGAAAAATATTAAAAAATACTGTCTAGATATAATAAAAATATTTTCTAGGAATTGAAAATTTTTAAAAGTAACTTAAGATGCGTAGTGTGTCAAATGTACTTATAAAATTTGTCTATTTTATCATTCTTAACATCATAATTATAAAAGACTACCTTTATCAACTTACTGAAATCTAATTTTGATATTTGAATATAATGCCAAATATACTATAATTTAATAGCTTCACCCGTAAAAAGTAATAATTGAATAAAGATAAAAATTATGATAAATGAAATAATAATCTTAATGTAATGTTTGGTGTAGAAATAATTAAAGTTTGTGGGTGAAACATTATAAATTATCAGTAAATAATAGTGAGAAAAAATAAATTTAAGAAGATAAAAAATAAATTTCAGCTTGGGAGTTCTCTAATACAAAATATCATTAAATATTAAAGAAAAATCTTTTATAATTTTAAAAAGGCTTACAAAAACTTTTATAACAGTCCAATAAGTAGTAATATTATATTAATATTTAAAAATTAAATTTCCGCTTCAAATACATATTTCTTTTATGTTTCATTAAAAGATATATATATATACATATGTAAATATATGCAACAATCTGGTAAAAATTTATAAAAAGTCTAGAAATATAAAGGAGTATAAGATTCTATAGTAATGTGTCAGATTACTACTTTATCACTTTTGGCAGTCTGTATTTAAAAACATGACAATCCATAATCATCTATATCTATAATGTTAAATTATATGTGGCATAAGATATTTTGAATAGAGGTGAAGTCAAATAAATCATGAAAGTTATGTATATTAAGAATTAAGGAGAATTGAAAATATAAATTTGATATACTGTAGAAGAGTTAATTTTGAAAAATTTTGAATAAATGAGGCTAACTTTGTACATAAAATTAGATGATTTTTCTGCAAACATTACAGTTATTAAGCTAATAAATAACCTTCTTAAAGCTCAATACCATTTCGTATGTTAGTTAGAAACTTAAAATCATTAACATCCTAATATCAGATATTCCTCTTATGACATCAAAATTATAAAATAAAATTCTTAATTTATAAAAGCTTTCTCTTAAATTTAAGAGGAAGAAAGAAAAGGATATTATTTCTTTCTTTTGTCATAAACACACAATAAAATGTTATTTCCATTTAATTATTGTATAAAAAAAAAGTATTCTTGAATGCGTTATAAATGCATTACAATCAGTTAATCAGATTTGATTTATTATTATTTAAATTTAATTATACTTTGTAGTATAAAATATAATTAATTTAATTTATAAAAATCGTTTTTTATTTTTACAACTGTTTAATAAATTTAAAATTTGGTTTAAAATAACCTTTTACTAGAAATCATGTAAAAAATTGTAAATATTTATAATAGTCATAATTTATCATTTTTAAAATATTTTAGATATATTTTTAAAAAGATTTCCTTATCCTAACACTACATATTTTATTAAGTACAAAAAAACTATAATATTATGATAAAAAAATAAAAGCAAATATAATCTAAAGGATTTCTATTACTGATGTTTAGTTAAATAAATGTTTAAATACGTTAATATAATCAATCAATTAAAAAGCAAAAACTTCTAAATATCATAAAAATATAAAAATCATTTCTAAAATGCTTATAAAACTGTGGTGTTTTATCTAAATACTATACAGTGTTTTGAAAATGACGGTAAATATGGGTATCTTATTTTTTGCAAACAATTTTTTAATAACTAGAGAAAATAAGTATTATAAACTTTTTACCTCTAATTATTTGAATAACTATGATCGTGAAATTACTTTAATTACGATAATATTTTAAAAATCAGAGCTAAAACTAAACAATTAGTACTACAAAAATAACAGATTAAAATGATTAAGTAAAAACTGATCATCAATTTATAAATTTAAATTGAATGTTTTTTTTGTCATATTTTTTTGAAGGTAAATGGCACTTCAGATATTCGTTAAAAGTTCTTGTTAAAAAAGATGACAAATGTTAGGGAATAACATAATAAAAGATAAATATTTGTGTTTTCATTTTTAATTTCATTATAAATTTAATATATTAGCTATAATTTTGCAATTATTATTTGTACAAAAAATTTATTATTAAAAAAATAAATTTTATTTACTTAAAAATAATTAGTTTATCACATAGTAAAAGTATGACTGCTTTTTATTGTTCTCCTTGATAAATATATTTTTACTAAAATTATAATAAGTTTGTTTTGAAATTATAATTCAATGAATGAATCTTGATCGGGAGATTCTAATACAAATTAGTTTGCAACTCTTTTTAAATGGCTTTTTTTATTATTTAACTTATTTTGTTAATAAACCAAATAATGAGGAGTAGTTTGTTAAAGTCGTCACTTCTCTGTTATTTATTTAAAAATTCATTTTAATTTTTAAAATTATTTGTTTTATATTCATAACAAGGAAAGAAAACTACGCCCATCTTATTTTACTACAATTTCCCTGGTAAAGTTAATGTTGGAGAAATGTTAATATAGACATATTACCATTAGTGCACTACATATTTTTCCATGTCAGTGCATATTCAAATTTCTCTAGTAATAAAACGCATTACGTAAACCTAAGAAGAAATTCTAATACTTTTGGTTATTTTTTATTTATTAATGATAATGAAGTTGTTCTTAAAATAATCAGTTATTTTGAATATATAAAAGATATTTATAATATTGATTATCGTTATTATAATTAGCTACCACCACCTAATTATTCTTCTTACCAGAACGGATTACCAAAAACAAAAATTTAATTACTATTGGAGGACTTTTTAACAATTAGAGTGTTGTTTTCATTTTACAATCGCATTTTTATATATTTCGTAATCAAAATTTGGTGATTAACTAATAAATTTATACAGCATAACTAAACAAATAAAACTTGTATTTTATTGAGACTAAAACTAAACAGGAGTATTTTATTTATTACACAAATCAACAGTCATTTCCTTTTCGCTACTATACGATTTATATCAATTTCTAATCTATATATATCATATCTTTATTTCTTAATCATTTAGATTATCGCAGTAATGCCAAATCACTATTACACTTTTATTAAAAACCTTTTTGTAATTTGAACATTTTTCTATCAATGATAAAAACAATTTTTTGTAAGTCAAAATCTACAAGTATGTTGCAGAGTGAACGAGACAAATCCATAACTCAGGAACGTAAAAAATCTAGGGAGGTGAGGAAATCAAGAGAGCGTGAATTAATGGATTGTCGACAATCACGATCACCATCAAAACATCGGAAATTGGAGAGAACTAAATGTGATGTTCAGAGAGAATGTCGAATTCCGAAGAAACAGCCTAAAGTAGAGATTATAAAGGAGACTAACGAAAGGATGAATGTGGAGAGTCCGAAGGAAAAACCAAATTATGACAATGAAAGACGGCTTCCGAGAATTAGTAAAAAATTCACGAAATTTATTAAATTTGATATAGATCCTAATGGTCAAGGGGAATTTTTAAGGGTAAATTGGAAAGATGTCATTAATTTTTTAACACTAGAGGAACAAAAGAGATTTGTGGATCAATTTATTCGTTTGGCATACTGGGAGGTTAATGAAAACGCTGTTTTTGTTTGTGCTATAATCGAAAACGGTGCTAATGATATTGAGGATATGTTTGATTGGTTAATGAAGGACTTCCCAAATATTCTAGTAAGGTGTGGTTCTCTAACCAGTAAGGTACATACAAAAGTTACAAAGTATAAAGATTACTATGAAAAAGTCATAGAAAATTATTCCAATGGAACATTTCGCTATGGTGGATTAGAGGCTTTAAGTATCGTAGGAAAGAAAAAGGAAGAATATGGCGGGGTGTTTGAGAAGTACTTAAATCGTTTGAATAATCATATAATTACTGGTCCAATTATGCCTTGGGGCAAGTTTACTATCAATAGTGGAATGAAACCAAGTGATAGTGATGATGGTCCAATTTTTTGGGTACGTCCTGGAGAACAATGCTTTACAACTGATGAAATTGATGGAAATATTAAGGACAAACAAAAGCCAAAGTATTGTGGACTAAGAAAACGTCCTAAAAGAGAAATTATCTTTCAAGATCGTACACCATCTCATGCCGATTTTACCAAGTGTGGTTTAGTAAAGGATTGTACTGGGGCTGTTGGAATTTTAAAAGCTATCAGAGGTCCCTCAGATCCACATACAGGAATAAATAGAATCTTAAAAGACGTTGTATGTTTTCCCGCGCAACATATTGATGAGATCGTCCACTTTTTGAATATCGATTTATCCCACCCACCACTGAATCAATGTAATGTTTGGGTTGATGAAGGTAGATTAAATGAGCTGAGACGTAATGATATAAAATATGTCCATGTATCGCTAAAGGAAAATTGTGTTTATTTTCTTCCTAGAAAAGTTATTCATCAATTTAGAACCGTCTCAGCCTGCTCCTCAATTGCATGGCACGCAAGACTAAAACAGTATTATGGTAATAATAATGACGGCGAAGTCCCTTTAAGTGATGACTCTTCGAAATCTAATGATGTATTCGTATTAAAACGTGAATAACTAATTCCTCTTAATATAATTATTTCTACCTTCGCAAAAAAGTTAAAATGATGACTTACATATTTTCTAATGAAAGAAATTTTATTTAATGGTATCTCATTGGAAATAGTTATTGAAAACCAGAGTAAAGAGTGTTATACATATAAATCAGAATAGATCTCTTATTTTTATTTTTGAAAGGTTATTTACCTTCATGATATGTGACAACGATATCTTTATCTTTCGTTAACCTCTTATCCTAATTTCTTCATTTATTTTTAATAGAATATTTTCGGAAATAGATTTTTTATCTCGTAATTTTGATCTTTATTAAGATGTTTTAACATATAAATAATAATCACTAAATAAAACTTTATATTTATAAACTTTCTATACGTTATGGTACAGTACGTCTATTAACCTCCAAAGATACTGTAAGAAATCGGATGAAAAATAATTTTAATTTTGTATATTTTTTTCGGTAATTCTTTTAATAATAAAAGGTGCAAATGGCTGGTTTATATATAACAAAAAACAGATATAACTTAAAGAAAACAAAGAAATACTGAATAAGACAAACAGATATTACGTGAAATCGGTTAAAGTTTTGTAACAAAAAAATTTTCAAAATAAACTTATATAGGAATTTTAAAAGGCTACATTATATTGCTAGCTTAGAGTTATAAAATCAAGATAATTATCAGTTAAAGTTGTAATTTAATGACCTGTAAGTTTGGAAATATCGAAACAACACAAATAGTGTACAATTGTTTTGAGTATGTTTAAAATAAAAAGATGGTCTTTTTTTTAAATAAAAACAATTATATTAAAAAATGATAAAATTTTATTAATATTTTAAAAAATAAAGTGAATTGAGGACAATATGCTTTTTGTTTTGTCATGTCACATACAATTAACATAAAAGTTATGATTTATTTTATCTCAATGGATTTATTTTTTTTATTTTTCTGCTAAAATTCAATCAAATTTAATTTATATACATGTGATGAAAAATTTATAAATCAACCATATTATAATATAAGACAAACAATTGAAAATTATGTAGGTTAAAAAATAATAAAAAATTATATTTTTAGATTTTTTCTTAAACAATAAAAGATTAATTTAGAAATTGAAATTACTAGTACAAATTAATATCTATATTTATAAGAACTAAATTTTATAGGTATAAATAAATGCAATGTTAAACTATTAAAAACTAACCTACCTTTGTTTTTTTAAAATTTATTAATATTTCTTTGTTTCCATATATTAATAATGGATTTAAATATTTTTTAAAAGCATTTTAATAATACATATAAAAAATGAATCTATTAGACTATTTATTCAAAAAAATAAGAATATTTATATAAACATAATTTTATAATAGAAAATTGCTAGTGATCTACTTAGAATATAAAATGTGAATGTTTTTATTTTAATAAATTTATGATATCAAAGTAAATCTTTGAAACAACATTCAAACTCCAGGTTTAAAAAAAATAAATTGCTATATTACGCTAAAAGAATAGTTAACATACCATTGAAGAAAATTTAGTTATATGATTCAAAAAATACATTGTTATTATGAAAACTTTTATCTTATATTAGAAAAAAAACATCTAAAAATGAGTTTAATGTTTAAGAAAAAAAAGTTGAATTTTTATGAAACTAATAAATGTTTTTTTATATTTAAGCTAAGATTTAGATAGCCATAAAAATATATAAAAAGAGAGAAATATTTAAAATCTGGTATTACTAATTTGAAGTCTATAAGAATACATTAGCCACAGATATTATATTTCACATAAAAAATAAAAATACATTAATAAAATATTTTTGTTCAGTAATACAATAATATATTATAATACTTTTTAAATATAAGGAAAAATGCGACTATTTAAAAAATTACTTTGTACTAATGAATATAATTATAAATACAATATTTTTGCTTTTTAATTTATAAATATTTTTTTCTGATTAAATGTTGTGGCATTCAAATCAATTTAATATTAATTCAGTTTAAAAGCAGTTTCTAATACTTATTCATTTGGAAAAAATTTTTCTAATGGATTATCAAAGCATCGTAGATTAATAATAGGCACGCCTATACGGATTTATTAGCATCCTTTTGTAACTTTTTTGGTAAAATTTTACAAAATTTAATTTAATTAATTGGGAAAGTCAACAATTCTAATATTTATTATAAGAATAATAAGTCATTGTTAGTAAATAATGTATAAATATATATTTGTTTGCAAATTAAAACAAAATTTTTGCGAGTAAATGCAAAAAACATTTTTGAAATGTAATATTCTTGTAATAAAAAAAATAATGCTTCCACATTTCGATATAAACAATTTAAAATTTACCAATTGATAACCATTATGACAAATGCAGTAGAAAAAAGTATGTTTATGAAAAGGCGTATTGTGATAATGATAATTGAATATAGGTGCTGAATGAAGCCCTACATTTACAGCTATCACTATAATTTCGTTTAATTTTTTATCTTTTTCTAGTTGTCCCAATTCACTTGATAATTTAGAGATTTTAATATTTTTATCTTGCATATCTTGTGGTTTTTTCTTCTTATATTCCTTATCATATAGTTCATCTTCAATGATATGATGCTTAAAAAATTTTCATGTGTTATAGAGGAGTTGAAAAAGTTTGTTTTATAGTTACAGCTAATACATTGTTGTAAAAGTCACTATAGTATTCATCAACATGATTATTTAAATCAGTATAGTGAATGAATGACACCATTACAAATCAGGCAAATAACATGCTCTTTATCATCAGGAAAATCATCCATAATAATCTGAAATTAAGTTTAATTGTTAGAAAATTAATTTAGTTAATTAATTAAATATTAAATAATCTTACTAACTCCTATTGTCAGTTGTGATATATAGGATGTCTAAAAAATAACCCCCCAGTTGCGAACGTTTTTAACTTTTTTCCTGCGTTAGATAAAAGCGTTAATTTTTGTAGGTTTGTAGTTAAGCAAAGTAGTATTTTTTTTCCTATTAAAAAATTATGATCCCAGCAGGACTTATGGCCTCTTGAAAAAAAAACTTTTTTTTTGACTTATTTGAGCATGTTACTTTTTTAAATGAAAAGATATTGAGATGATTATTTTACAGATCGAATTCTCAACTTCTTTTGTACTAGAATCACTAATATCATAATTATTAAATTTCATTAATATTTTTAAAAAATAAACAAAAAACCACAATTTTTGCCGAATTTTTGTGCTTTTTTCAAAATTAAAGTTCATTGAGAAGATTCTCACAAAAGCTTTATCATTATTCTGATAGAGATAACGATGCTCTATCGAATGAATGTAGTGTCCTTAAAATCAAGTGAGATTAAAGAAAGTTATGATTTACCAAAAATAACCAAATTTATACTTTTGGTAAAAAATTATTTTACAAACAGTTTTTTTTCAATATATTTGATAATTAATAGTATTATTATTATCAAAAAGTATACTAATTTACAAAATTTTGCATATTTGATGAAATTTAGGCAAAAAATTTTAATAATCTTTAATATTCAGTAAACAGTATATGAAAGGTACATATAATTCAAAAAGGAAGAAAAACTAAGTATACTGTTAATTTAATTTAAATTATAATCATATTATTATATTGTTATCATAATATTATTAAGATATTGTTAATCTTCATGTTTTATTATAGGCACACATACCAATAAATAAAGTTTACTACTTGAATTTTTTAAAAAATTTTTTTTTTAATATTTTTTATTATTTATTTGTATTTTATAATCTTTAAAATAATTATTATCCTATAAAAGCATTATTACGCATTTTTTTAAAAATATCGTAGTTTGATCTTGTTCTTATTGGATTTATGTTCGAAATATAAACAGTTAAGAGTAGGAAAACAATAGTATTTCAAACACTATTAATAAAGAATTATTACACACAAAAAAAAACAAATTTTGACAAATCTATCTAAAGTGCAATAAAATGTCCCACAATTGAAAAATGTCAAAATTTATTCAAATTTTAAAGAATTACGCGACGACATTCCACCGCGAAGAACGTAAAATAATGATATTACGAACACTATCAAATATTAAAAATTAATTTAATAATTAATATATAACAATTGTATAATTTTTTGTATTATAATTAAATAAAGTTTTTAATTACATGTTTCTTTTTTTTATTATTTATAGAGTACAAAAATGGACTAAAATTAAATTACTTTTTTCGTCTTAAATGTATTCTTATATAGTGTGTATTGTTTATACGTTAATGTTTCTTAAAATTGGTTTCATTGTATTTTTACATTACAAATTATAACAAAAATTATTATTTTTTTTATTAAAAAATTGTAAAATTAACGATTGAATTAATTTAATATTTTAGAAATTGTGTACTAATATTACTTTACTAAAAGCTTCAAATATTCTTCATCAAGTTATTTTAATGCTAGCAGGAGATTGCAGAAGAAAAATTAAAAAAAAAAAAATCATAAATTTTAGAAGAATCGGATCAATTGTTTAATTTTATCGAAAATTTAAAAAAATAATTATTAGATTTTTTATAATATTAAATAAAATAATATTTAATTTATTTGGTTTGACGACTCTATATAAACGAAAAAACTGATAAAGAATTTTATTTCTAATGTTAAGAAAAGCTAGTGAAACACGCGATTGAAAGAAAATATTCCATATAATTTCAAGAAATATTTGTTTTAAATTTTATATGAAATAGACTTTTAATTTTCTAGTTTATAAACAACATTTAAACCACTCCTTTGATTTACTGGAAAAAATTTGGTGTTGATTTTTTTCAATTATTTTTAATGAAATTGTTTAAAATAATTTTCAGTAAACTATGCTCAGAAGATATTTCTATGTGCAATTATAATATAAAATAAATGATTTCTATAAGCCAATGTTTAGATAAAAATTAACTTTAAATGACGATTATGGCATTTTTTGTAACTTTTTTATAAAACTTAAACCCATTGTTTTCACCAATATCATATATTTGTTTCAGAAAATACTAAATGGTTAAAAAAGTTATTCTACGTCAAGTAAAAATGGTACCAATATCTTTAACTCCAAAAGGCTTCTTTTTTAATGGTCCTTTTTTCAAAATTAATAACTAAAGCATAAATATAATATAATTCTGTTAATTTATACTATATTTTTTATTTAATAAATAAGATATAAATGTTGTTGTAATTTAAAAAATATTATAGTTTTTTCTTTTATCTCTACAAGAAAGTTTCTTTAAAAATATTGTATTTATTTTAAATAATTAATGTCTAATGATTTTTTAATTATCTATGTTGTCCTCATATGCGAAATAATGAAACGAAATCAGTCGCAAATAATGAAAATTTGAATTTTATTTGGTGGGACAAATTTATTACATTTTTTGCAAACCTGTGTTCTTTTTTTTCTGTGTATTGATGTTAAAAAACTTGAAAAAATAGCATTCTTTTTTTCTAATTTTAGAAAGATGAAAAAATTCGACTATTTTTGAAATGTTCTAATAGTCTTGAACGTTATTCTAAACAAATGTAATTATACTCATTCGATAGTGCATCGTTATCCCTATTAGAAAAAAAGATAAAGCTTTTGTGAGAATCTTCTCAATGAACTTTAATTTTAAAAAAAGCACGAAAATTCGGCAAAAATTGTGGTTTTTTGTTTTTTTTTTTTAAAAATGTTAATGAAATTTAATAATTATGATATTAGTGATTCTAGTACAAAAGAAGTTGAGATTTCGATCTGTAAAATAATCATCTCAATATCTTTTCATTTAAAAAAGTAACATGCTCAAATAAGTCAAAAAAAAGTTTTTTTTCAAGAGGCCATAAGTCCTGCTGGGATCATAATTTTTTAATAGGAAAAAAAATATTACTTTGCTTAACTACAAACCTACAAAAATTCACGCTTTTATCTAACGCAGGAAAAAAGTTAAAAACGTTCGCAACTGGGGGGTTATTTTTGAGACACCCTGTATATAATAAAAGCATTAAAAAAATAATCATATAATTATACCCAATTAATTAAAACCATTTTTTAAAATATGGGTTATTTAATATCATTAAAGTAGAAAACCAATCATAGTTTTGTAAAAGAAAGTAAATAACATACAGCATATGTTTAAAATAATTGGCCAATTACATTATATATATACATAAATTGATATTTAAATGTATAACTATTTCATTTAAGTGGCTATAAATTATTCAGAAAATTAGGTAAACTTTTCACCTTTTTTGTAAATTATAATGAAATGAGATCGTAATAGATTTGTTGAAATTCTAACAGAAGTTACAGAAACTTATAAATGAAATTACAATATCTATAGAGCTTTTATTATTATTAAGATCATTTCTAATGTTGTTATATATAACGCTTTACAATAGCAAAATGTTATATTTTGATTTTAATCTTTAACATATTTTGACGTAAAGCATCAACATTGATAGTTTATGATAAATCTTTTTACGTCAAAAAAAGTTACTAATTATTTAATCGTAATGGATTTTGAAATAATTGTAAATTTATAAATTATAAAATATTAGAAAAATATGTGCTATTTTGTATAGCTTATTTAATAAAAAGAGCTAATCAAATAAATTCTCTCTTAAATAGGTTTTAATTCAAAGTAAAGCTATAATTTTAGATGTATTATTATGTGGTTCAACGGAAAATACATGGATAATATATTTAAGAATATAATTTTAAATATTTTAGTCTAATTAAGTGATCTACTACAAAGCTTGTGCATAAGTAACTTAATTTATTCTTATATTTTGTTAGTTTACGAAAAATAGATTTATTTATTAGATCATCTATTATTGGCATAAAAAATAGAAAAATTAACTATCTATTTCTTCTAAATAAGATTTCAAAAATGATAAAAAACTTTGCTTTTATTATTAAATAATTAAAAATATTTATTCCTTTATAATTTATCAAAAAATGTACTTTTTTTAACAGTTAATTTTTTAAATAACAAAAAACTTACTTAATTTTAATCTTTTTACCATATAAAGTTGCTATCACTATATGTACCGGGCGACAAAATTAATGCACCACTCATATTTTGTGTTAAATAAATAATTAGATTTTGTGAATAAATTATAAATAAATACCACTAAAAAAACAATATTTAAGAAACACAAATAGATAATACAAAAATGTTTTAGACACATATTAAAAAATGATGACTTTTGACGCAACAAAATTTTTGCACTACATCAATTTGTAATGCAGGGGCATTAGGAGGAGCAGACAAAGAGTATTTAAAGGAAGAATAAGATAGGAAGAATTAGTTTTTTCTCATAAAGAAAGATGGACAGCTGACACTTGAACTTATTGTTAAATTAATTATCTATTACTTATATTTGCTGATAATATTATTTTAATAAAAGCTAGATATATTAATATTTTGTTTTATATAACCAGATAGAAGGATTGAAGTTATCACTTCCACACGAAAACATTATCACCGAGTGGAAGGTTTCAAGGAATTTTAGTTAAATAAACTAACAAAAAAACTTCTTAAAGTCTATTTAATAATTAATTTCATTTCCTTTTGCTTCTACGACTTGGAGGCATCTTTGTTTGAAATTTTCATACTATGATTTAAAAAAATCTATTGGTATTTTTTTAACTTGAGAAAAAATTGCATTTCCCAGTTTAAATATATTTCTAAACGAATTGTCATATACCATAAATTGTAGTTTTGACCATAAATTTCTATGATATTTAAATCCGGTGATCTTGCTGCTATTGCACTTTTAAATGGATGAGACATCAAGAAATCTCTTGTTTTTCGAAAAGTACACACGATTTACTATCCCTGATTCAATAAACCTAAAATAACAAATATGCTAAAGTTTTTATTTTTTTAGTAAATCAAGCAGAAAAAAAATTAATCAATTTAACTGTAGAAAAATTAATAAATTAATATTTTTAAAAACTTTAATCAGTTAATTGATTCGAAATTCTGAGTTAACTAATAATTTTAAATAATCGAAAAATAAGAAAACTCAATAATATCAATTACATTTATACTTATGACTTTTTAAAATATTATGTTGTTTATCTATTAATAAAATTTGACGTTTGTAATTCTAAACTGTCATTTTTTTATATTGTTAATATTACAATAGTTATAATAATTTTAGACGTTTAATTTGATTAATTTGACTAAAATTTCATGCAACGAATGTATGTAATAGTGTCAACTGTTTACAAAATTTTATATATATAGAATGTCAAATAGTA
Organism: Strongyloides venezuelensis; assembly: GCA_963280985.1. Taxonomy (NCBI): domain Eukaryota; kingdom Metazoa; phylum Nematoda; class Chromadorea; order Rhabditida; family Strongyloididae; genus Strongyloides; species Strongyloides venezuelensis. Next base: position 4,089,322 of record CAUJLX010000001.1, on the reverse strand, counting down.
TGTACATTAAAAAAATAAAAGATTGAACACTTTGCAACGTTAAAATTTAAATATATTGAAATGTTAATATATTAATTAATGTAAAATATAATAATTTTAAATCCAAATAAATAAGCACATAAAATCAAATCTTTCGTCTACTATACATATGATGAAGATACAAGTAATATATATATTCTTAATAATTTGATACTACTTTTACCGTTATTAACATAAACAAAAGAAATAAGAAAAAGAATTTTTATTAAAAATGTCATCCAAACTTTTAAAATAAACTTATTTTAATTACAAAATGTAAACTTATTAGTAATTCAATACTTTAGTTATTTTGTGTTAAAATTCCTATATTTTACATGAATTAATAAACTAACATTTCAATATATTTATATTTTAATTTTGCAAAGTGTTCAATCTTTTATTTTTTTAATGTACATACTATTTGGCATTTTATATATATTAAATTTTGTAAACAGTTGACACTATTACACACATTCGTTGCATGAAATTTTAGTCAAATTAATCAAATTGAATAAAATGAACGATTGAACTATTAATATAAAGATAATATAAAAGAATGATAGTTTAGAATTACAAACATCAAATTTTATTAATAGATAAACAACATAATATTTTAAAAAGTCATAAGTATAAATGTAATTGATATTATTGAGTTTCCTTATTTTCCGATTATCTTAAAATTATTAATTTTTTAGAAGTTAAAGTTAATTAACTGAATTAAAGTTTTTAAAAATATTAATTTATTAATTTTTTTACAGTTAAATTGATTAATTTTTTTTTGCTGCTAAATTTACTAAAAAAATAAAAACTTTAGCATATTTGTTATTTTAGGTTTATTGAATCAGGGATAGTAAATCGTGTGTAGGAACAAAAGCATGGTTTTCTTTTTCACTAGCATTAATGTTGTTTTTTAAGAATGAAAAGATTGCAGTCTCCAGCAATTTTATATACTTATCAGAATTCATTCTTGATGATGCTTTAGTCAAGAAAAATTTATCCGGATAGATCATACATTCATGTACCAATATAGAACCACCTTTTCTTTTTGGTAAATTTAATGTAGCTACATTATTTTTTTGATAACTACATAAATTATCAAACCCATCAACGGAAAATTTCTTTTCATAATTAAATATAATAAAATTTGTTGATATGGCTTCTGTTAACATTTTTTTACAAAATTTTATTCTTTCATTCTTAGTTGATTTTGACAATGGGATTTTCCTTTCAATTTTATCATATGTGAAGTCCATTGTCTTCATTTTCCTCTGAATTGTTCTTAGAGATACATCAAGATTTAATTCATTTTTTACAATTCTTGAATTAAATAAAGGATTTTCTTGAATTCTATCCATTGTAACTCTTTTTATTTTTAGTTTATCTGCTTTATTTAGCTCTCTTGGATGCCCTGCATTACTTCTGGTTCTTCTATTCTTAGTTCCGCCTGATTTCAGATTTCACGAAACAGTAGTGTGAGCGATTTTTAATTTTTTGACGATCCATCTACAGGATTTGTTTTATCTTAAATAATCCAAAATTTTTTGTATAACTTCGGCAGATAACTTTTTATTGATAATAAATAAATAATTACAATAGGTATTAAATGTATTTTATGTGATAAAATAGCTTTTAAATTTGTCTTTTTTAAGTGATGCAAAAATTTTGTCGCGAAAAAAATCTCCTTTTTTATCACATGTCTAAAACACTTTTGTATTATCTATTTATGTTTCTTAAGTATTGTTTTTTTTTAGTGGTATTTATTTAAAAACTATTTACTAAATTTAACTATTTTTATAAAAAAAATATGAGTGGTGCATTATTTTTGTCGCACAGTGTATTAAATCAGAAACACCAGTTGAAAGAATAAAGTTTGAAATATTAATAATATAGTTATGTGATATAAACGAAAACTATCATAGAAAAAAAATTTAATTTCATTGATATTTTATTAAATTATTTCATAAATTTGATGCTTCTCTAGACTAATACTATTAATGAAAAATTCAAAAAAATGTAATAAATATAAAAAAGCTTAATTTCAACACTATTTTTTATTTCAAAATATTTTAATAGAATATTAAAAAAGCGTTAAAAGAAAATAAAAATTAAGTTAAAAAATATACGGATACAATTTCATGAAATAATTCTAATAGTATAAAATAAAATATAAGAATATTAATTATGCAAAATTTTATTTACTTACATCAATAAGACAAAAAAAATTTTTATTCCCTCATTGTAACTTAAAGTTTTTTGTCAGTTTATTAAATAATATTAATGTTTATGAGATGCTTTAATGATATTTCTACTGTTTAAAAAATGATTGTTTTCATTAAAGTTTTTCTTGTCAAAAAAAATATTTAATGATAAAAAAGTCTCTGTTGATGTTTTGAATGTATATTTACGAAAAAATGTTCCAAATCAATGATAATATTTATAATTTATTAAAATTGATGATTTAATTTGTTTAACGTTTGAAGTTTATTGTAAGTTTAAAATATTGAAGAAAAAAATAGAAATAAAAGTAAAGTTAGGCTCCCAATTAATAATAATTTATAAGGTTTATATTTAACTTTTTCAACCAATATGGCTTTTTAAAATATTGTGTTTTAAACTTTTCTTACTTTATTTTTGCAGTTTATCAGAAATGAGTATATCTATTTTATTCTAAAAAGATTTAAATAGAAAATGATATTTTCTTAAGCAATTCTCATTTTACACAAAAACTGAAAGCAGAATTTGTGAATATATTCCCTTGACAATCATTAATCTATGTTGATTTTTTTTGTTAACAACCAAAATCAAATTATCGAATCATCTTTTGCTTTCATTCAAAAAGAGCATTTCAAAATTTCCATTTCTTGTTGTATTACCATTTTACTATTAATTAAATCAGTGGATACTTTTATTAATGTTGTCATTTTAGACCAGTGATATCCAACCCAATTAGTTCGCAGAGCCAAAAAAAATATTTTTATTTTAAAGTGGGTCGCGCATACAAAAGATAACCAAAAAAAATTATAGTAAAATATAATTAAAAAAAATTAAAATTGTTCTAATAGTTATAAAACTTACGATAGAAAGTACATACTTCTTTCAGAGAACGTGGAAAAATAGGTAACATCAATTGAATGTATATAATTCTAATAGTTAATAATAATAAGAAGCATCTCTTTTATATAGATAAACACTAGCTGATATTTGAACTACTACAATAATTTTTTTAGGTGGGCCAAAAAAATTTTTAAAGTGGACCGCATTTAGCCGGCGGTACGCAGGCTGGCTATCTAGATTCTAGACAATAAGAGGAATGAATCTTTCGCAAAGAACGACACTTAAAAAAAGTTAAAAAATTATGGAATGTAACATAATAAAAAGAAATTTACTTTAAGATATTAATTTGCATAATTAGAGTCATTTAAGAGTTATTGTCTATTAATTGACGAATAATTCAGTGATCAAGAAAATATGATATCTTTAATAATTCATATTAGTATTGCAAATTTTACATTATTTTATTTAATAAAATTATTTATCATGAATTATTTGATCGATTTTTTTTAAAATAAAAATATATCAAATTTTTTTAAAAAATTTAGAAAAAATCTTTATTTAACGAGCAAAGCTTAATTACATATGTTATATTATGTGCTTAGAAAGAGTGATAGGTTTTTTCTGTTTAAGTTAAATCGACAATAATAATGTAGCAGTCGGTCACATAATTTCTACTGCAATTCCATTAAATATTACAATCTATATTTCGTCAAATAATATTTTTAATCAAAAGTCCATAATAACATTTACTTTTTGCTTTATTTATTTTTTATAAAAATGAGGAAACGTTACAATCGTCTTAATGTTCCTGGAGCACAAAGTTCCAGATTGAGAAAGATGACAAAAGCATACTTAACACCTTTTAAAGATTTTACACCAAGATTATCACAAACAGCATTAGAAAAAACAGATAATTTTTACCAAATGGTTTGTAGGATTATTTTAGATTACCAAAGTGCAACAACAGGATTATTTCCAAGATATTCTCAAAATCACAATATTGGTTATGTTAAAGATTCGATATATTGTGCTCTAGCATGTTGGGCATGTAGTTTAGCTTACAAGTTAGTTATAGGCATTTATAGTTATCTTATAAACCGTGTTTCTACTTTTAGGAGGTTAGATGATGATAGAGGTCGTGAAACTAGTTTGCGACAAAGTGCTGTTAAGACAATGCGTGGAATATTGAATTGTTGGATGAATCAAATTGACAAAGTTAATGATTTCAAGGCAAAAAATACTCCTGAATATGCTTTACATTCACGTTTTGATCTTAAAACAGGTGATATAATAAGTGAGGAATTTGAACATCTTCAAATGGATCTTGTAGCATTATATATCCTTGCACTTGTTGAAATGACAACTGCTGGAGTTCAGATTGTCTATACCAATCACGAGGTAGCATTTGTACAAAATTTAGTTTTCTATATCGAAAGATCATACAGAACCCCAGATTATGGGATGTGGGAAAGAGGCACAAGATATAATAATGGAACAACTGAAATACATGCTTCAAGTTTAGGTATGGTTAAAAGTGCTTTAGAGTCAATAAATGGATTTAATATTTTTGGTACTAGTGGTTCCTCGTCTTCTGTTATATATGTTGATATTGATGGTCACAATAGGAATAGAACAACATTTGAAACTATCTTACCAAGAGAATCTAATTCAAAGGTAATAATAGTATTAATTAAAGTGAAGTTTTATTAATTTATTTTTCAGAATACGGATGCAGCATTAATTGCAACAGTTGGTTGGCCGGCATTTGCAACACACTCTCCAGGACTATTCGACAAAACAATAAACAAATGTTCCAAACATTTGGAAGGGAAATTTGGTCTTAAAAGATATTTTAGAGATGGGTATAAAACGGAAGTTGAGAATAGAACAAGAAAATTTTACAAAGAAAACGAAACATCCAAATTTGATAAAGTAGAATGTCAATTTCCTGTATTTTTCGCGTATCTATACCTAACATATCTTATGAAGGGTGATAGAAAAATGAGTGAGAAGTATTGGGAAAAATTAGAATGTCTACTGGTTCCAGGTGATTTTAGAGAAGGTTTTATGATTCTACCTGAGTGTTACTACCTTGAAGAAGAATCATACAATGATGAAAAACATTCCCCTGGTAGTCAGGACTACTATCCTATTAGTCCCGTTGAAGAAGGCCATCATTTATGGAGTAATTGTATTTATCTTATAGCATATATGCTTAAAGAAAGCATAATACATTCAAGTGATTTAGATCCTATTTATAGACATTTACCGGCTGGACAGAGACCAACAATCTCTTTAAGACATTCAGCCTTCAGAGGTAGTATGAATGGTGATCCTGTTGTTCAGATTGCCCTTATATCAGAGTCAACAAAATTACAAATGCTATTAGCAACATACGGTATCGCAACTCAGACACCTCATGAAATTGAACCTGTTCAAATATGGCCATCTTGGAGGATGGTTGAGGTATTTAATCATCTCGGGAAAAGTAAAAAATTAAAATTTAGGTGGTCGCCCTTCTAGACCATTTGGTTCATTGAATACCTGCAAGATTTTTAGATTTTTTGGTGAAACAATATTATGCTATCCATTGATTTTCGAGAGTAAAGATTTTTATGTTAATTGTGATCCAACAGTCATTATTAACGATATTAAGAGAGAAATCGATTTTGTGGCCAAAAGATGGAAACTAACAGGAAGACCGACATTTTGTTTATTATTAAGAGATGACAATGTATTGGGTCAATTTTTTAATAATATGTTAAATCTCCTTGTCTGTTTGAAGAATGGTCATATGAATGGTGTTCGAGTACGTGTTGGAAGGATTCATCAATTAATAAACACTGGATGTGTTGAGCATATTGATTTTGTTGCTCCAGAAAATGTCGATTTCACAGTTGATATCGTTAGAGAAATTCAAGTTAGTGAAGCATTAACTAAAAAAGATTCTAGTAAACCATCTATAACTGAAAAAGTAATTAAATACATCTTACCATCTGAAGCTGATAATTTAACATATGATGAATTGGTTAAATATGCTACATCAACTGATGAGAGTAATATTAGAATGGCAACATTTTCATTATGCTCTATTAGAAAAAATTATGGTGAAGATCATTATATTGGTGGAGAACCATCAAAAAGTTATTTTGAAAAGGCTTATGAGATATCATGTACACTTGGAGATTGGTATGTTATTAGAGTAACAGCTTCAATTCTCAAGAAAACAATTAATAACTTAGCTCCTGGTATTACGAATATCTTAGTTAGAGGTAAACAAGTAAGTATTGGAGTTGAATATGAATCCGAAGATATAATTAATGTTCCAAAGACTCCTGCTGAGATCGTTACACAACTTTACGAGAAATGTAAAAATGCAAATCCAGCATTATTTGTCTTGTACCAAGAGTTAATTATATCATGTTCTGATCTAATTGAACTCGTTCCAACAGCCTTTACAGAAGTTTTAACTATCCGTCTAGCATGGTTAAAAGATGCTATTAAAATTCTCCTTAATTACATTCAAAATGGCCATTCATTAGATTATGGTGATATTGAAGCATACCTAGGTCATATAGATAGTAAAATAACAATATTTGATTTACCACCAACAATTATTAAAGAGTTTGTTTGTGCCTTGATGACTAAAAAAAATTGGAGACTCCTTCCAAGATGGGAAAGGAGAACATTGACAAGTTCACTAAATATGATATCACCAAAAGTTTTTGACTATGTTTGGATGTTATTAGAGAAATGTGAAGGTGGCATTGTTATTGCCGGAGAAAAACTAACACAATACCCGACATTAAAAGTTTTTACACATTCAGAATTGACATTTGCCTATAAAATTGAAGCCATGTTAGGTGTTATCAAACAACCAGAACACCGTCAATTACTTATTGAATTACTTGAAGTTTTAGGATACCTTAGTGAACACCATCCTGAAGTTCGGATAACAAATATTTTGGACTGTGATGAGTTATTAAATGATGCATATAGGTTATTCTGTAAGGATTTTAATATTCATGAAACACCAATTAATTTGGCACGATTTTATGAATATGAGAATGAGAAAATCGATAATCGTTGTGATGTTTATTTAATGAAAAGTATCATGAAACGTCTCCTACGTCCAAATAGTTTTATCTCAAATCATCGTTACGCAATACCCGAAGAAGTACAAGAAAATTCGAAAGATAAGAAGCACACCTCAATGTGCCATATATCTTAGGTGTTTAACAAAATATATTAAATTGAATGTTTTTTTGATTTATATACAATATTTTGATAATTTTAAGCAATAAAAGGATGATAATAAGAAAATTTTTTGTTTATTAAAATTTCGTTAAAAATAGCTCACATTTCACGAAATAATTGTCTAAACATCACGAATATGTCAATAAAATTTAATAGAAATAGTTCCATTGGATAGAAGATGAAGGTTTGCATTAAAAATTCATCGTCAATTAAAGAAGTGAACTATTAAAGTCTTGAAAAACGATAAAATAAAGTAATTTGTTCCTTTATATTTTTTTAAATTCATTACATCAGTAGATCTAGTTATCAGAATCTTCTAACTAACTCCTTTTCATATAATATAAACATTTTTAGTAATCTGACTTTAAAATTACCAGGAAGTACATATTAATATACAATATCAGTATTATCAACTAGTTATTGAGTTGACTTTCATTTTAAAATCTCATTACCTTTTTCTATGAACAAATAATTTAATATCTCATCAATTAACATAAACTTTTCAACTAATCATTTTGTTTTATCTACAGGCTTAGCGCCATCGAAGATAGTTTCTGAACCATTTGGAACAACGCTCACAGTATAATGATACCCGATAGGCAAGTACTACCTACTACTACCTTTCCTAGGAGTCTAGGAAGTCACCTTATTGTAAAAATATACTCAATAGCGTATCTGCACCAACAGGGAATTTCCGACTCTTGAAACTTGCTCTATATCAGGAATCTCTAGGTATTCTTACGCTAAAAGAGATTGCTTACTAACCCAAAATTCGACTTTTAGGTATTTTTACTTGCAAAGTAGAAAGGCTTATTAAAGCTTCGCTTTATATATTCATTGTATTACAACTATAAAAAGTTTAAGAAATAATAAAAAGTCGAGATCGCCGGCTTAACGTAATATTCTACCAATTGTTTATAAAATTACGAGGATACCAAGCTACAAGTATTAGTGGTAAAATATACAACTAACGATTGGAAAAAAAATTGTTGGACAATATGAAATTACAATAAATACCAAGATTCAACATAAACAAACAATAAAATATAAAAAATATTTATGAAGACGTTATTGTAAACATTATAAGATTTGAAACAGTTGATATTTATAATTTATATTTAGATTTTATAATCGGAATACATTTCATCACAATATTATATTTCTGTAGATATACCGACATCCTTTAATTGACTCATATCTCTTTATAGCAATGATGGAAGTTGGTTGCTTGAAATAGTAGTTTTTTGAGGTGAATATTGATTGTTGTTTGCATATATATATGCCGTGAATTCACTTTCTGAATGTTACAAGACGTACACTTTTTCTAAAACTTTTTACACAATTATTCTCAGGAGCTTCACATATGGTATTCCAGTTGTCTTTGTTTTTAGCGTTAACTAAACTAACGTTTTCTAAACCAACGTTTCGTATTTTGTACTTCCTCCAACTACAATCTTATAATTTGCTGAAAATCTTTTTTTCTTGTTATAAAATACAAGATTTTAATAATGGACTATATTTATTGTTTGCAATAAATTTTATATGGAAAGCAGTTAATTTTTTAAATTATTCTGGTTATCTCTAAAAGTTGTATCTACTGTTATTTTTTAAATTTTATTTTATTAATGAGATTCCGATAATTAATTCGATAAATATGAAACCTTCTCTCACTAAAAAATAAAAATAAATAAATTCCGATTTATTTTATGAAGTATTTCTTAGGATCATAATGCTACACCTATAAAAATATTGATTGATTCCTGTTCAAAACTTCATGATCTATTGAATAAAACAATTTCTATGTGATTCTGACTATTACAAATTGAAATATGAATAACTTTTTTCGTTATAAGTTAAATAAACAACAAACTCAAAATATATTATTTATTTTATATCCATATATCAACTGTTTTTACCACATAAAAGTTAATATTAATGATTTCATGTGAAAATTAAGGCTTTTTCGATGAATTTGTTTGCACAAGCTTCAAAAGATTCAATTTTATAATATTAATTTTTTGTTCTTTAAAAAATTGATAAAAGGAAACGAATTACTTTTTTTATTATTTTTTTCATTAAGATTTTAAACATTAAAATTCTTAGATTAAATGGAACATTTTGATGTTAATCTTCATACTTTATCGACTAAATCAAATTTTATAAAATTCTATTTACAGATTCATAAAATCTTGTATTTACTTTGTAAAATATAAGCTGTTTTTCAAGAAATATTAAAAATAAACAAAATAATTACAAATTTCATTTATTTTATCATTATTTTAGTAATACACTTTTAACTATTTATTTATTATTATATAAAATTTTACTAACCATCGAATGAACCAATTTTAGAATATTTGGAGCATTTATATTGGAGATATGATCAAGTAGTTAAAGATTTATAAAATACCTCTTATAGACAGCCTAAAAATATAATTGATTTTTCGTATTCTTTTCACAGACAAAAGCAAAAGACAAAATTCGTCGAATTAAGATAAAATATAATAGAAATATTTCACTAATAAAAAGATGAGATTATGTTCAAATTTTAAAAATTTTAAAACTTTTAAACATACGATCATTTTTTCTATCTAATATTTTTGTCTTACTATACTCATCAAATTACTAATCATCTTTTACATAATAAATGGTATGTTCTAAAAGTAATAAGGATAATTTTTTCATAGTACTTATAACCTTTGAGGTAAAAAAACGAAAATAGAAATTTGTAAAGAAAATTCTTCTGCATATATTAAGATATTTTCCATTTGAATATGAGTCTTTCAGAACTTACTGTGTTAAAAAAATGTATCTATGTTGTTCACTTTGATCACGACAAAAAATTTTTCTCGTCACAGACAAAAGTATTTTAATCTTTCTAAATGAATATGCAAAAGGATGTCGAACAGCGTTGGGTAATTAAATTTTGAGTAAAATATGGAAAAATGCTACAGGGTCTTGAAAAATACTAAAAACAGCATTGAAGAGAAATTCTGTGTCATTAGCCCAAATTCCTCATGTATAAGACTGTTTGAGCATATGTTTTGGCAGACTATTTATTTTCTTAATTTCTAAAATGGTGGCTTTTTAGAGGGTTTTTAATCTGAATAATAAGAAGAAGTTAAATGGTGCAGGTTGGATGTATAAGGGGGATGAGATAAGGTGAGAGCAATTGTCAAATATAAAAACCGGTTAACAGGCAATAATTAGAGAGATATCGTATAATCTTGATGATAAGCCTGTGGATTTTTTACTTTCAACATCTTTTTTTCATTTTCTGAAATCTTTATGCCATCTAGAAATTTTGAGTGATGGCGAAAAATTTTTTCATACGCTATTCTAATCATTTTTTATGACTCTACAACGTTTTCTCCATGCTTTTTACAAAAACTAATTGCTAAAGGTTGTTCAAAACTCTTGCGTATGTTCACTATTAAAAAGATCATAGAATTTTTAGTTGGTAAAAGAATGATATTTTTGTAGTAACTAGAGAGAAAAAACATAATTACATCTTTTTAACGTACTAGGTCTTGAAACACATAGATTCAAATGGGAAATATGTTAAAATGTAATAAAGAATTTTCTCTACAAGTCTCTATCCTCACTTTTTTTACTCGGTGTTTGTGAAGAGTATAAAATGATTATTCCCATTACTTTTGAAACAGACTATGCATATTTTATAATCTTTTTTAGATGTTAATCTTATGCAAATTTATGAAACAAAAAATTCGAGACATATTTTTTCATAATTTTTAAGTGGTTTATAAAGATTAAAGTGGAAATGCTATTTCTAATTAGTAATGTTTGATAAGACTATTTATTTATTATTCTTCGATATCATGACTTTTTAGATTGTTGAATATATTATTCTCTGTAAATTTCTTTATAAAAAAGCCTATCCTAAAAAGGATTATACTATTACTTTAAAAACTTCTTACCATGTTTGCGTCTTAAAATATATTGTATGAGACATATTAGACTTTAAGATGAGTTCAATATCATTTAAATACATCGTGTTGATTTAGTATATAATTAACAAAGTTTTAATAAGCTTTTGATTACTGCTTTAATTTTTTTATATAAAATAAATTTATAAAATGTGTCACAAAAAAAATGCTTAAAGATTAGTGGTGAAACAAATTTAGAATATTTTACTTAGTTTTATTTTTTTTTTGTACATTCATTTACATGCTAACAGTAATCATTAATTTTTTTAAAAAGTTATGATTTCATTGTAAAATATTTTTTAACCTAAAATTAAAAACGTTGTTACAAAAAAATTTAATGATGTTATATCATTATACACTAAATAATTAAAACTGATTGAAACAAATTATAAAAAAATTAAGTAAAAAACCTAGTAGTAATTTTTTTTAATTTTATCTATGAACATTCACATGTATCAATTACAGATCTTTCAATTAGTTTAGTGTAATAATTATCTCCCTTTTGAAAGTAAATTGAAATATCATTGTACGCATTGGCGTAGCAACATGTAGATTTCCCAGGTGTTTCAGTCTTTGAAAGAAATAATAATTTTGCATGTTCTGATAAGTTCTTAAAAATCATATTTTAGAGGATATAAAATTATCATTTACCTTAAGATCTTTACAATGTCCATTACACAATCCAATATCAATTTCAAGCGGATATAGAATATGTGTAAAACCGAGTTCTTTAAAATTAACTATAAGATTACACCTAGAGCAGGCACCTTTACTTTTAAAATAGTAATCACTTTTAATTACTGAGTAGTTTTTTCCATCCCCATGAATTATGTTATTTAAAATAAATTGGTCAATTTTCACCCCGTTATTGATTTTAAAAGCATTTTTCAAAGTATGAATAAACTGGTAAATTCTAATTTCTTTGATTACATTCCACGAATTTTCATGTGATTTACAGCAAAGAAATATATTAACATCAATGATAAAAACAACAAGCCACTAAATTTTGAAAAAAATTTAATTGAAAAATTTTCTTAAAACTTACAATTTTACAAATAAAAAAATAATTCATTATACTTTTTACAAATATGTAACAGATGTTGCAAATATGTTATAAATGTTGCAAAAAGCAATACTAGCTTCACAAGTTAGTAGAAATTTTATTTTATTTCAAATATCATTTTAAGATATCATGTCATGTTTGATGAATTGATTGAACTATGACAGGTAAATTATCTAATATATAGATAATGTTGCACTTTTATTTTAAAAATATATGATGATATCTTCCTCTAACAAATCTTATTATTTTCTTCATGCATTTGCTTAAATAAACTAATACTGGTAAAGAAATTTTGGTTGTTGTTTGTTTTTACTTATAATTAAAAAGATTATTTTTCTAAAAATTACATACTATGAGATTAGGGTAACGTGGAACATTATTTATATAAAAAACAAGAAATATATTATTTTATCATATTAAAATTTAATATAAAAATATTTCTATTGACAATTAAAAATATTTATATTATAATAAAAATTTATATTAATTCTTAGAAAATCATAGTAATTATTTTGTATTTTTTTTACCAGGAACTTTGAGATATATATCTTTATTTTTTTATCAATATTTCATCCGATAACGTATATCCTCTAATAATAATGTGATATTTAAAAACTTTATTTAATGATTACAACATATTCGTAATTTATTTAAAAATTGTAAATCAATTTCCTTTCAATTAAATATATTCTTATATAATTGTGACTATAATGTTTCTCATCAATGTATACTAAAGCTTTTTGTCTCGCCAATAGATGGCACTTAATATAAGGTATAATTTGAGGAAAAGCCTATCCAGAGGTACATTTCTATTAAAATTAGTAGACAATGTGTTGTGAGTTGAAACATTTATTAAGTGTACTTAGGACACAAATAGCACAAATTAAAAGATGTACATCAATGTATGTCTATTAAGATTTTTACAATTAATATAATTGGCATTAATTTTATGTGTATGATTTATAAATAAATTAGAATACACCTCCTGTCAACTAAGTGATTAGATCCATATAAAAGTAAACCTCAAATTATTGAGGAAGTCATTGTTGTTTTCTCTTAAAACTCTTATATAATCTAACAACAAAACAGTATATATTTATATAACTAAAAAATGGTTCGTTTTCTATCAATAACTGTAAGTTTATGTAATCAAATATTTTCTTTAATGCTAATTTAAGATTCTTATTATGACGACAAATATACTGATTATCTCCATGCCGTTTAATATATCTAGTAATGCCATGTCAGAGGAACTTGAAAATGATTGTAGAATAATATCAAATATAGTTGATGTTTCAACAACATATCCAGATGTAGTGCTTCAAAAAAATTATGATATTGGAAAGTGTGGTGGAAGTTGTACTCTTACTAGGGTATGTCTATTTTTGTTTTTGACAGAATATGTATAATTTATTTTTATTTTTCAGAGAAAAATAATTGATGGAAAAGAAGTGGTAGAAAAAATAACAAACGATTGTATTCCAACAGATATTCATTTTCTTCAAATTTACTTATTTGATCATAAGACAGGTAGAATAAATCTACATGAAATTCATGAGGTTGTCGTAAATAAGTGTGGTTGCAAATTTTGATAAAAAGTGTTAAAAATAAACAAATTTTTTGTTGCTGTTTATCATCACAAAAGTTTTAAAAATATCAAAAAAAAATTTTTTATCTCATTATAGTTTTTAATTTCTGTTATAAATAAATTTTTCTATTGTATTTTAATAATTTTTAGCTACTTAAATTAAAAAAAATTATATTCGTAGAAAATTTAACTAATCAAATTAGAGAAAAGGAAATTAATTTTATCATTTCCTACTCACTGCATATTATTTTTATATTATTGTTTATGGAGTGTTTTATTTTATAAAAAATTTAAAAAATTAAGGAAAATTAAGTTTATTATTTTTAACATAATTTTACAAAATTGCAGAGTATAATTAGATAATAAATATATTTTTTATAATTATAACTACAGACTACAAAATACAACGTTTATTAAAAAGACGTTTGATAAGAACAATCTATAGTGTTTTTAAAACCATACATTCCATATATTTTGATGACTATATGTCTAATGCAATACTATTTACAAAAAGGTATCTTTCAAATGTCTAAAATTTATAATTGATTGACTATATTATCTTCTTTTTCGTCAATACACATAATATTCATTCAAAAAATATGGTGTTTAATTGCGATTTAAATTTATTTATTGAAAATATTAATAAAAATGGTGATAAGATGTTGGAAAGCTTAAAATCTTATAATTCTTTGCTAACTGTTGTCAAAGGATTTCGTAATGGTTTAGTATATGGAGCAAAAATAAGAGCACCACATGCATTAATAATGACTTTTCTTTTTCAAAATGGAACGTAAGTTATAATCACAATATAAATATAATGATAGTTATTATTAAGGTTCCTAGAAAAATTGAATCGAGTTTTTTTGTTAACAAAACAGCACTCATTAAATTTGGCCAAATTTGTATTCATATACAAGGGTAGTAGAGTAATACTAGAGTATCTCTTTGGGCATAACATAAGTTGGCAATCATTCATTTCAGCTTTCCTTGGTGGTTATTACGTTTTTGGTGAAAATAATAATGTAAATATGCAAGTAAGAGAATTTCCTTTAAATTTCCATTTTTTAAAAAAATTTTCCATTATAATGTAGATTAATCTTTACCTCTTATCTCGCATTATGCTTGCGCTCTCCAAATTAGCTGTTAAACAGGATATAATTCAAGAACCAGAATCACCTATTTTTCCATGGTTTGGTGCATTCGTATGGGGCATTGTTTTATGGTTATTTGAGGTACATCCAGAACTATTGCAAAAGTCATTATTCTCCTCAATGAAATATTTATATCATGATAGTAATAAATTCAAAAATTTTACCACATTTTTATGGAAAAATACAGAATAAAGAAATATATATATTTCGTGTATTCAAACTATATTTTTCTAGTACTTCTGAGGAAATAAAAAAATTAAAACACAAATTGTTATTATTCGTTAATTCTTATTAACTTTATAAATTTTATTTTTATAAATGAGGAAAACAATAGAATAAAATATTATGTAATAAAATTTTAATTTCCCAAAAGTAATTATTGTTATATACATTGATATTTATGAGTATTTGTTAAACAGCTACTGACACTCTTTCAGCTAGATGTTTTAATTTTATTGCATCGAACATGGAACCTTTAATATTTACAGTTCCATTAAGGTATGCCTGAACAGGAGTAATATTTCCTTCAATAATATCATATAATGCCTCTTTACTTAATGTAAAAATAACATTTGGTGATGGATGTATACCCCAATCACAATATCCACAGTCTGAATTTAAGTCCACATAAAAATTTCCAACTTCTGCACACATAACTTGATAACATTTCCCAACTTGATGAACTAACGATACATCAATGTTCCTTTTAATCTTACTAACAATATCTATCTCCTCATTTATTGCTATTGTTGTGTTAGAAGAACATACAGAAACTGTACTATCACCAGTTGATGATGTCCTAACTTTAACAGGATTTGGAGGATTTTTATTAAGAGCCATATCAAAATTAACTGTGGGAACGAAATCTTTTAAGTGATTGTTTAATATACCCATTATTGAATTGCCAAATTCAGATTTCAAAATTGTATTAAAGACAGATACAGCAGCATTCTCACCATTCTTGACAATCTCGAAATGCTCAATAGTTAACCCTTTTATCTCAATCCCATATTTATGAATAAAATTGTTAAGTTCGACTTTAGCATTATCAGAAAATATTTGTCTTCTGTAATCTTGTGATAAATCTGATATTTTCTCTTTAACAACTTTTCTTGAAATATACGTGTAAATAAGTGAACTTAGAAATTCTTTATTATTTTTTAACGAACAAACAGATGCTACAGGATCTTCAACTGATATTTGCGCGACAACTCCAATTTCTACGATACCTTTGTCAAGGGTAATTGACTGAAATTTATCAATTTTTAATGAATTTAATCTCATGTCAACTTTAGAACATCTATCAATACATGGAACAACAATATAAAAACCAGGAGTGTACAGTTTCCTTAGTTTGCCTAGTCTTAAAACAACCATCCTTTCATAGTTTCTTACAAAACGAATTGATAAAAATATTGAAATTGGAAATGTTATAACCATTACAATAATTGATAGTGCTATAATTAAAACCTCTGCCAGTGATGATGAATGTTTCGTTCTCGTTAAATATTTCCTTTCCAACTCCTCTTCAGTTGGCGAAAATGAACTTCTATATTTATCTTGCCAATTTTCTACCCCATAATATTCATCTATAAAAGTAATAATTAATATTAATTATTTATGGATGTACTAACCATCAACTTCTGGTCTATGAACAGGAGTATCATCAGAAAAAAAACAAAAAAAATGATTCATAGCATCTAAATTAAGTTAATTGTCTAATTTTTGACATTTGTTTAAAAAAAAAAGAAGCTTGTTTATCTATAAAAAAATATCGACTAACTATTAATAAAAGTAAAATTTATAGCTGAAAATAAAAGAAGAAATGTTATTTAAAACTCTTGCTCTCAGTAATGTCGTGCCTTCTCAGTATTTTCTCTAACAATATATAAATATATATATATGCGTATATTTATAAACATATACTCTCCATTTTGTGGCACATAAACAATTTGAACAATAAAACGTTAGACGATAAAAGAAAATATTAATTTTTGGACATTTCTTCTTACATAAATTTATTCAAAAATTACCATATCTCATAGTTTTTATAAACAATACTATATTTGGTGGTCATTAATTAAGGGAGAAAAAAACTAATTTGATATTAAATTAATATACATAATTAATATTTTTACACTACAGGAATTTATTTTATTTTCTAATAATATGCGACACGCACCATACAAAATGAAGGAATTATTCAAATTAAAAAAAGTATTTCTAAAAATGACAAAAAAATAACTTTAAAATTATAATAAAAATTTCTATAATATAGAATGGAATTTTTTAACAATATGCTAAATTAAAAATTTTTTTAAATATATTTCATTTCATTGATCGCAGGCACACAACTCAGCTAATTCATAATATTTTGTAGCCACTTTTCCTTTCATTGCTTCCATTGCATATTCAGCGGCTTCCGTATACAAATTGTAGGCTTCATTACCATCACGTTCTAATCCAAATCCTCCAACATTAAACATCTGTCCCATCTTAGCTAAAATCTCATATTGTGGACATATAAATGTCATATCTTTTTTATTAATATTATTTCCATTATTTTCATAATCATCCATCACATAATATTCTAAGGCTTTCTCATACCAATACATTGCCTTACACCAGTCTGTTTTTTTAGTTTTTGGTAAATTTAAACCAGTCTCATAAGAAAATGCTACAAAATGTATTGCATTTCTCTCAGACATCTCTGCAGCCAACTCCATCATTTTAAATCCAAATATAATTTTATCCTCATCATCCTTAATTTCTTCAATCTTCAAATCGTCAGATTTGACATCTTTTAATAAATCATGGGGCAAATCAAAGGCTATATCAGCCATCGTTTTAATTGCCTCTAAAACACCACATTTTCTAGATAAATCCAAATGAAAAATTGCTGAATCCCTGTCATACATAACTTCTTGAGCAGGTAAATGTTCTATACCACTGTCTTCTGGATTTAACAAATTATTCCCCGATGAAAATTCACTAAATTTTCCTATTTCATAATATCTAGCAATATCCAAGTGAACTTGTCCAAGTACAAATAAAGAGTTACTATTTTTAAGTGCATTCATCACTTCATCACAAACATTCGGCATCAACAAACCAGCGGGCCTAGAAAATTTTCTAATAGCACTGGCAAACCTTTCTGCTTCCGTATTTTTAGAATCTGAACTAACGCTATTAGAACTGAAGTATCGACGTCTTCTTTGTAAACTCTCATTACTACTGCTCTCTTCAATTGTGTTATCATTTTTATGAATATGATTATCCTCACCATCAAATAATTCAAAGACCTCCTTACTTCTTAAAATATCATCCTTCTCAATACAACTGTCACACAAACATTTGTCTGAATGTCCATCATCATCAGATTGTTTATCTAATGATTTAGTACTATTCGTGGAAAATACTCGTTGTCGTAAATTTTCCATAGCATCTTCTTTAAAATTAACAATTGATTGGCAGACATCGAGTGAAGAGTGTGTCAAAATAGTAAATTTTGTTGATAGATCAGAAATTATACAATGCCCATTTGTTGTTCTTTCTTTAATCTCATTGGGTGACATATCGAATTCTGTTAGCTTCATAAGAGAACAAATTTCATTACATTGATGAGAGTATAAAAATAATGCCATTCCACGAGTTCCTAAATTACCATCACCATAATCAGTACCGGAAACTGTGTGAATTTGTGGATCCGTATATAAATCATCGACTCCCTGTATATCAACAACAATCAATTGATGACCACTTCTTTCAAAAGTAAAATGACTAAATGCTTGTGGTGTCATTCTCATTATTTCGGACACAAAACCAGAATTAGAATTATGTTTAATATATTCACCTTCAATAAAATGTTCTATATGATATAACACTGTTCCTTCTTCTTCAGTAAATTCCAATATTGACATTTGAAAAATATCAATCTATAATGATTCTTTAAAATAAAAGAAGAAAAGAAGCTATTATACCTTTTTAGGAGGATTGTGTCTATTAAACTCTTCAGCCCATAATTTACTATCCATTTGAAGTTTAACATCCTCAAAAATAACATTTCTATCAACATTTTGGATATACCTTTTACATACATAGTTCATTGCTAATTTCCAATTCGCATCATTTGCAAAATTAGACATTTTTTTTAACCTATAACATTCCCTCATCGCTCCATTAGCAAAAGGCTGAAAAATATTACAGTTAATTGAAAGATATAGTTATCAGTATACCTTATCTTCCATTTTTACAAATACTTCATCTTTTTTCCATTCTTTTTTCATAGCGTTATATCTATATCTCATAGCTTTTTTTGTTGGTTGAAGATGAATGTTAAACTTTCCCCATGGATCTTTTAATGAAAGATCTAAGGCTTTGCGCGCAACTCTTTTCCATAATTCTTTATATTTTTGCTTTTTTTTACTATCATTATCATTTTCTAAAGAAAATTTAACACTCTTCTCAGGTGGTAGCGTAATATTATCATGGAGAGTCATAATCAAAATGTTATAATTTATCACAATATTTATTACTTTATTATTAATGTTATCTAAAATAGATAAAAAAAATCCAAAATAATAGTTTAAAAATAACAGTATCATTGAAACTATTTATTGTAGAAAATATGATATTTGGAAGAAAAAAATTATGGTAAAAATGTATAATAAATAAAATTTTAATAATATAACAAATTTGACAAAAAAAAAAGCTTTTCGGGAAATGCTAAAAATAGTATCATTATTTCTAATGATTTAAAAAGAAAAAATAGTTACCAATTTACTTTTAAATTTAAACATAACACACGTTTAAATAGTATGAATTAAAGATATAATATAGTAAAATGTAATATTGTGTAAATTGTAAAAGATCATTGGAGAGAGATAGGGTAAAGAATAGCAACTTGGAATAGGAGAAAGTTAAACTCCAATATACACCATCAATTGGTTAATTAAAAATTTATCAAAAATTTAATTTTCGATGCACGCCAATAGATAATGTGAAAATTTTTTATATTATTAATTTCTTTAACATTGACACACATATATTTTAAATAATTTTATTTTGGACTGGAAAAAAGAAGCTTTCATAATGTTATTATTTTCATTTCCTTACATTTGATTTATATAATAATCTTTATCTCGTGATAAAAATATATAATGTACATTTTATGCGATTTTTCTTAAAAATTTAATAAACTAAAATTATATATTTTATTACTTAAAATTTTTTAATAAAAAAATAAATACATTCAAAACTTACCTTTATTTTGAGAATATATTAAGTTTATTGCCTCAATATGATATAAGAACTATTTAATTAAGTGTGGAAAACAAAAAATGAAATAATATATTTTAAATGGATGGTAATCGTTTAAATCTACACGTTTTATGTAGATGCTAAAGATAAGTATGTTGTGAAGGAAACATTAAGACAAAATAATGATTAGAAATTTTTCCATTCACATTTTTAAAAATATTCTTCTTATTATTATAATAAAAATTAATATGTTTAAATGAGTATTTTATTATTGTTATTATGGAAATCGCTTCGTTACAAAACATCATAGACCGATAAAATAACAAAAATAAATAATTTAACATTTATTCAATTTTCAATAAAAATTATTTTAGAAAAATTTGTCTACTTTTTATATATAAAGTTTTGGTAAGATGTAAGATAACATAATAACTTTTGAGTGGTAGACATTATAACTCCTATATTATGAGTGAAATTATCTCCTCTTTACTCCAAGAACATATCGTTTAAATATAAAAATAGTATATTATAGTACTAGTTGGTACCCTATGTCATATATGCACAAATCAAATCTCTTTATAAATATGTATTATTAAATATTATAATGAGTAAAGCGAGATATCATAATTATAAATATGTACCTCATAATAACAATATATATTTATAGTGAAAGAAGAGTATTTATTTTATATATATATATATTTGCAAAAACAATCTAGCACTCACAAAACAGACTTTTTTAAATAAATCTATATTTTAACAATATAAATTTTTGATAATAATAACAACTAAATGTATTGCTTGATCAAAGCACACTATATTATATGTTTAATAATAACTTGAAGTTATACAGAAGAAGCCTATAAAATATTAAATAAAATTCCGTTAAGATAACGATTCCATTAAAACATTTAACATGTATGATTCTTTAATTTGATATGTATATACATATTCCAATTTTTATGGCTTTTTATATGAAAAAATAAAGATATTCAATTTTTTAAGTTTAAATATATAAAATCACATGCTCTAGATTAAAAGAATAGACACATATTTAGAAGGAAATAAAAAAATTTTAAATATGTTTGGTATATCAAAAATACATTGATAAATATACAAAAATTATTATATAATAATTATTTTACAATAAATGTGAGTCAAAGGACATTGATCAAGCAACAATGATAATATATACAAATAAATGTTAATATGATATATTTATCTTATAATCATTTTTAAGGTTTTTTATTTATCAAAAAAACAAAAAACTATGTGACATAAAGTAAATATAGGTAAGTTTCTGTATAGGGAGTTAGTTTAAGAATATTGTAATGACAAGTATCTTTTGCAGTAAGCAGAAACTGATAGGTTACACAAAGATATTTTAAAAATACTTTGTTTTATATTTTCTGCCCTCCTAATAACAATTGTAAAATTTAAAAATATATAATAAAAATAATTTGATATTTCCTATTTTTCTACAACTTTGAAAATAGCTAACCTTTTAATTCAAAAATATTACAAGTAAATGCAATTTTAAATATAATGACTTTATTACGATCAGTTTTAAGAAATAAGATTTTTAGTCCTCTGATATTAATGTATTTTAAAAAGTATCTTTTTTATAAATTTGGTATCCTTATTTATAATAGAAGAAATATTATTCCTGCAAAAGATTTTTTTTTGTGAAACCATTTTTAATTTTTGACGTGTTTTATTATAAGAGTATTATCAATTAAATTTTAAGTACCATTCTTGACGTTTACTTTATAACTTAAATGAAAGTTATAGTAATCTCCAGTAATTCTGTAACAACAGATTCCTAAAATACAAGAAAAAACAACACTTTTATTTGGAGCCACTTATATTCCAAGAATTTTAGCGTAATGATAAGAAATGCTGATATAAATAATATAAATTGAATCGCCTGTTAAAAATTGCTTTTATAGCTAAAACCAATTTTTGCGATTAGAATTTAAAGAACTTGTGAAATGTAATGATACAAGGTCAAATTGAATACACTATCACTTAAAGTAGTAAAGTTAATTAATTTTATCCAAAAAGTAAATATTTTCACAAAAATAATAACTTAGTAGAATGCAGATTTTAGTTTATTTTATTTAACGAAAGTCGTTAAGACATCATTTTTATTTTCGAATTTTTTTACTAAGCCTATATGACTTTAGAACAAATAAAGTAATTTATTTTCTCGCAAATTATAATTTAAAAAAATGTTTTGACATAAAAGAAAGGAATTAAAACAACTCTTAAGTATAATTTATTTCTAGAATAATAAAAACTTTTAAATTAAAAATATTGAAAGACAAATTTATGCTAATAGTAAAGTTAATTTTTCTCTTCAAGTGAAATATATTATGTAGGATTAAGGATTCATATAAATAAATTGTAAAAGTTAATTATTTTAACCGACATAGTTGTGAAAAATCAGGTGTTTTAATAAAATGTATCTTTGAACAAAAAAATGCATTAAATTAATTGTTACCTACCTTACAATCATCAAAAAATTTATTAAATTGAACAATAAATTTACAGCAATTGGCAGATATAAATTAAAATCTTTACATAAAACCAAATATTTATTTTTCTATAAATATTTCACAGACTTCATTGAATCTCAAAAAAACACACACAAGTAGATTATAAATATTTTTATTTGTTCAATGACATTTAATTACATTTGACAAAATGTTAAATAACAAAGCATTACAAACTTTAATTATTTTTTTAATTATATTATGTTCATACCAATGATATCAAAACAGTTTGATATATTTGTGAATATGAATATAGTATAAGTATTTATAAAAATTATTTATAATTATAATATTTTCCACTTTTTTTTTGTTATTTTGTATTTCGTTAAGATGATTAATTATGGAACAATATCAAAATATATTTAAAGTACATCTATTTTTGTAGAGTATTTTCACCAAAAATTAATTAACATCTTGGACTGCAAATTTGGGCATGTAATCACGAGCCATTAAACATGCAAAGACAGTCATAACCATCTTTGGTTTAACTTCAACAATATCCTCTGGTAAGGCATAGATTTTTGCACCAATTTTTCTGCCAGATGAAATGGCATATTTTGCATTCTCAAGTTTCAATGAAGCATCACCATTTTTTAATATATCGTAATTTATTGTACCAGGAGAGATTGATTCAATAAGATCAATGACAACTTTACCATCAGATATTGAAGGGTCTTGGAATGATCTTATTGAGGTACTTTTACCTGAATCAGATAATTTTTTATTAACCCATGCAATAATTTCCTTATCTGCAACCAATGTACCATCATTACTATTAGTACATTTTGAAAGAATTGTTAAAGTATATGCTCTCATTAATTGCCATACTAAGGCTAATGTTAGTGTTGTATTACCATCATACAAATCTTTTCCCTGAATACCAACGAGTGAGAATTTAAGTTGCCTTCCTAAATCAACTGCATAATTACAATTAGATATTTTATCCATCATCTGTTGAAGTTTTCTAAATACCTGAACAACACACTTCCAGTTAACTATTCCTGGTTTGATTATATCATATAATTGAAAGATAACCAGTCCATCTTGAAGATCACTATACAACCAATTGACAAATGGTTTGACTCCCATACTGTTCATCCAGTTTCTGTACGTCTTTTCTTCCCTCGTCTCTTCAATAACATTTTCTAGTTGATCTAAAAAAATGTAGATAATGTTAATGGGTTTAATTATAATTATATATACATTTTAATGTTATACATTAAAATACATAATATTTGATGTTGGAAAGAACATATATAAAATTTGAATTTGAAAAAAACTTACCAATTTCATCAGCACCTGGTTCAGGTAAATTTGGATGTTTATTAAAAAGATTAGCAACAAAAGCTAAATTTAATTTATACACACCATTAGCAACATCATTTGGTGTAACAAATTCTCTACAACCAATTTTATTTGCTTGTATTAACATAGCTTCAGCTCTAAGAACATTTCCAACAACAGATAATGGTTGAAGTGTAACATTAGAACCTGGTGGAGCTATTTGATTAATTAAATGTGTATAAATTTCAGAATCAATTACATCGGATGTAAAATTTTGTAATCTACGATGACATCCAGCTTTCTCGAGGTGGTAATTAACCCATCTCAAAAGAATTTCTTCTGGTGAAAGTTTTCTAAGATCATCTAATGTTTCATCATCTTTGAGGAGACGGAATAGGCCAGGAACATTGACAAGATCAATTTGGTTAAAAAGTCCGATTCTAATGATTTGCCACAATAAGCCAAGAACAAGGTGTTGTTTACCTTTACTTAAATCGTCAGCATCAATATTAACAATATTACAACCAATGGCTTGAGCAGACATAAGACAAAGTGTTAAATTTTCAAGTTTTGTATAAGTATTCAGATTTTTCTTATTAATGACTCTTTCATCAATTGTATCAGGAACAGCGAGGTTAATTAGTTTACAAATTATTAAACCATCATTAATTTTAGTATACAATTCATGGGACTCAGCATTAACTGGTAGTAATTTTGATAAATCTTTATCATCTAATAAATTACTATTAATCCAATTAGAATAAGCAACTTCTTCCTCAACACGTATCGTATGAATTATTTCATCACCACCATGTTCAGCAAGTCCATGAACTTTATATGCACCTTGAGCATTATTAATTCCTGTCTTCCATGAATTGGCAAACGAATTTTTTTTCTCATCTAACTCATCATATAACTTTTCAAAAACTTTATATTTTAATTCTCCTGAACCATTGAATCGTGTAAGTAATTCTCTGATCTGATAACCAGGAAGGTCTATACCAAGCAATTTCAATGCATCTTTGACCTCATCACATTTAATATAACCAGAACCCTCTGGTGTAACCTATAAAAATAAGAGAAAAAATAAGTTATTATGTAATTTACTATTTTTCTGTTTTACATACCGATGGGAATTCACGAGATACCTCAGCAATTTGTTCTTTTGTAAGCATAATATTATTTTTGCGAGATTTCCTCTTCTAAAATATCTATACTATTAAAAGAACTATAGATATAAAAATTTTATAAAATATATAATTAATAACAAATTCTCGATAATATTATTCTAGATAATGTGATTGTTATCATTTATAAAAAAACTTTCAACACATTTGATTGTATTATTAAAATACTATAAAAATTGTTTTTACAATAAAAATGGTAAATTATATGTATAATTGTAAAATTTAGAAGCAAAATTTATCAGTAGAACAAAATTAATAGTATATGATTAGAAAACTTTTATATAAATACAATTTTTTATAATACCGAAATATAAAAAAAATAATATTAAAAGGTTGGTCAAGTTTTACGAGTTTATCAATTGATAGTTTTAAAAAAATGTTTAAATGAAAATTTCAAGATTTCATTTATATTATACATACGACAAAGTTATAGTAACTGGATAAAATTTTTATTTTACTAATACATATTTATGTAGTCTTAGAGTTACTCATTAACTTTAATAAAAACATAATAATATCATTTTGTTGACAAAAAGTAATAATAATAATAATGTTATTATTATGTGAACATATTTAAAAAGCGGTCAAATTTTATTATCTTTTTTCACACTAAAAATATTTTATTATTAATAAAATGACCAATTGAAAGTTAATAAAACTTTCGTAAAGATGAGCTTGAGAAAGAAGTATTATATTAAATAGAAGGAAATATAATATAATTTTATTAAAAAAAATGAACTTAACTAGCTTTATTATTTATAGGATATTTTGTGTACTTTTGAATTAAGATATGATAATAATAATAATGATGACACTGTTAAGATAAATATTATGTTTCTACTAATTTATTTTCTTTTTTTTGCACTCACAACTTTTAACAATAACTTTAAATATTCAAATGATGGCTGGAGTAATTTATTGCTGAAGATAGCACTATAAACATATTTATAATGAGTCATATTATCAAAAGTACTCAAAAACAGATGAAAATTAACATATGGTAACATTTGAGTTGTACAAATAAAGAATAGAGCAGTTTTATATATAAAAATATTTAAAAAGACTCATAAAATTATATGAATAACATTGTTAAAAAAATTTGTTTTAATTAAAACTCTACTTAATTTATATTTTCCTAAATTGGTATAAAAAAAATTAAATATAATAAAATTTTAATGAGAAAAGACTTTAATAAGTAATAAAATATTAAAAAAGGAGGGAAAAATTTTTAGATAACTCAATAGTTTTCATCAATTATTTTATATACATTAAAATACAATCATTTAAAATGGATTTGACCATGAAAGGGGATAGTGGATAATGGCAAGATATTTGATAGTACAATTCTTTTTCATGCCAACAATGAAATTATAAAAGAGACAAAAAGAGTTACATTAAGAAGTATTAGAAAATATATATATGTGGATTTATAAATACATACAAGGAGTATAGGGGGAGGCTTTTTAGTAATACATTATAATGACCAAATGTCCAGAAATCGGTCACAAATAGTCCCACAAAAAAGTAATGTCCTCATTTTATATAGTTATTTAATGAGAAGTGATATAAAAATACAATTTATCTTCCATTTTATGGAGTCCATCCATTAGATTACTTTACCAAATGGTTCTAAATGATATTTTGTGAACAGCTGCTATGATAATATTTTTCTTATTATATTGGTGTCCTCCTATCTACCATACTAAGATTAAGTTTTGTGATATTAAATTTAAATTATAAATATGTCATTGTTAAAAATGTATAGCAATCGTATTTAAAATATATTTATTGTAATAAGGAGATATAAAATGTATTGTAGGAAATAAAATGGAAAGGGGAAACAGAACACATTATAAAATACAGACATAGATAAATTGTGTTATTGTGAAATTAAAGAGAATATAATAAAATTTATAGAATAATTAGAAAAATATATATTTTGAAACAAAACAGTATTTTGATGTAAAAGAAAAAGTAATTAATATATAGAAAATAAAGACTTTGATTAATGAGATAACTATGAGTCATCAATTTGAATAAATTTTTAACATTCAAAGGTATCTGATTTTAATGATGAATGTACACATGTAATGATTGTAGGTATTACGAAGGAAAAAGTTCCTCACTAAAAATGAATGTAATCGTGACAAGGACATAGTATATTTATACCATATAAGATATATTATATATATATTTTAAATATACTAAAAATCTCTATACAACCACAATAATGGTGAATCACCATAAGGAATATATAAATAAAATTTAATATTCTTTTTTTTTACTTTTAAAAATACGCCTATCTATTAATATATCAATTGTGTGTGATTTTATTATTTTTGTCAAAATAATTTAAAATTAACTTATAATATCCTTTGAAAGATTTAATAATTTTCTATTCATAAATACGGATAATAAAGTAAAAATCTTTTTTTAATATACAAATATGTTCTCCATTGTAGGTAAACAACTATTCAGAAAAAAATTGTCTATTAGTGGTGATTATAATAAAAAGGGAAGAAGCATTTTTTTGACAAATAATAAATTAAAACATAAATATAGTCGTTTTATAGCAAAATAAACATATCTAGTGAATCAAAGATAGACATATATTTGTCATCCTAATGTGTCAGCTTTTTCTCTTATCATAAACTGCAAAAATAACAATGATATTAAGGTACCAATGTATTGCTACAAATTTATGCATTAACAATAGAAAAAAATAAGAACTTGATGGCTAAGTAGTAGTTACTGATGATGAAATGGATAATTATGTGTTTTTCATTCCAAAATTATTAAGAATAAAACGAATTTTCTTTTTTTTTATAAATATTCGTAAAGAAATAAAAAAGATAAATAATTTAATAATAATCAAATACTTTTATCAAATAACAGATTATGATGAAAAAAGGATTGTAAAATAGAATATATATAAAGATTAAAATATTCTTTGTAATTTTAACTCATATATTGAACTTGAAAATCAATAGACAAACAAATAAAAAAAGAATTGTTAAAGAATTGTCAAAGAATTATAAGGTTATTATATTAAAAACGGAGATTCGTAAAATAAAGGTATATATGTATTAATAATAGAAATGTTAAAATATTTAGTTTTAAAAGGACAAATGATATAATAATGAAGTAATATCGTTTACCTTTTTTTTAAATAATATTTTTAAAAGAATAATTGCGAGACTTCTACAGCTGTAAAGTGTGAATCATCAATCTTGATTATTAAATTGTTTTTAATTATCTTCAAAATTAACTATAATAAAAGATGTTTATGAATATGAATCAAACAAACATGTTTGCTTAATGTACATGTGCGAAGAAATAGTAGTTATGAAAAGTTTAAATATAAACATATTTTAATTAAACGAAATTTATTTAAAAACCAATATAAAAAGGAAGGATATATTTTAAATAAAAAGGCTGATTATAGAGGTTTCAGTATCATAAATAAATAAAAGAATACATAAACCAATTGATATTTAATTTTCTAAAGAATTTAAATACAAAATCAAATGTACTTATAAAATTAATATTACCTTCATTGTGTAGTATAGTGAGTAGTGATGATACATAAACCGGTATATTCAAAGTGTAAAATAATTTAATAATTTTCACACTAGGAGCAAAATTTTTAGGAAGATAAACTTATGTAGATATTGAAATAGAAAGTTAGATAGTCATTAAAATTATATATTTAGGAATTAAATTTTAATTATAAACAATTATTTCACTTAAATGAAATTTTTAGACATCCTACAATAATTTTGTGGATCAACATACATTCACTAATTTAGTGGTGTAGTTTATTATAAAACTTTAAACAAAGATTCGTACAAATACAAATGAAGCGTAATAATATTTTAGAAAATTACATATATATATATATATATATATATACCACATTCTTAACACTAAAATTATTGCACAAAAGTAAATATTTTTATTTTTTAGTAATGTTTATATCAAAAAAGTATCATTTAGTATACTGATAAGGTTTAAAGGGTAAAAATAACGAATAGTTGTAAAAAGATTATTTAAAAATGATACTATAAAGAAGTTTATCAAATGAATTGTTATCTAACTAGTTATTACTAGAATGGTATACATAAAACAAATATTAAAACTCTTTAAAATTATAAAAGTTATGGATTTTCAATTTATAAATATAGATATTATGATTTTCCTCTTAGAATATTAAAGTGAATGAAAATATAAAATAAAAAAAATTATAATATAAACGATATAGCCAGTTTGCTTATCTAAAAAGGTACTTTATATATAATATATTTAGATATAGATATTTAAAGTGATAAACTGTCATTAATAGAAGGATTAAAGCTTAATTTTGTTATATTTAAGATTAAATTTTTAAAATTATTAAATTAAAATTTTTAAAAGTAATCAAAAAAAGGATTTCAATTTTTTCACCATACAATAAAAGTTTTTATTGTCATAGTAAAATTTAAATAATGTCAATAGGTATATTACATTACATTAAGAGAAAAATTTTTATACATCATAAAGTATTTAAAAATGAGTGATGACTTAAAACAATACCCTTTTTTGAAATGATCAATATCATAGAGAGTTATTTTAAGTAATAAATACAATATATAATTGAAATTTAAAACCAAGATTGCGGTTAATTATCAATAAAGCATTTAATATTATAAATAAACTAGAAATGTATAAAGACATGATTTTTACAATTTTAGAAGATTTGATATTGTTTTTTCATAAATATAATAATACCAGAAATAAACAAATTATGGCTATTTTTTATTTTAAACATTAAAATATTTGTTCATAAAAAAATTCTATAACATAAAATAAGATGTTGAATTGATTTGATAAATCATATTCAAACACATATTAATTCATTTCTTCATCTTAAAATGAATTTTCTATTCATGTTTTTCATTAACCTTTCTACTTTACACTTTCACATTTCCGGTGTATGAATGGAATATCTCTTAATAATAATAATGCAAATATTTATTTTTTGCTTATATAAATCAATGACCAAATCATTTTCTTAATATAGTGTGAAACTATCATTTAAAGATTGCTATTGTTACTTATTTGATTATCAACAACCTAATATCACTTGTTTTTATTTATCTTTATGCTAAAATTTGTAAATAAATTATTTCTTATATGATTAATGAGGATCAACGGTAAGTAGTATGCTATTGTTAAATATATATTACCTTCTAATGAAATTAATATTCATTGAACTAATAAAACACTTTTCACTATAATTAACAAAGAATTTTCTTCTTCGTGTATTGGTTAAAGAAAAATGATTAGCAAATAAATTTTTTATTACCATCATGTACGCCAAATCTAAGAAGGCATAAAAAAGGAATGAAGAAATAATTAAAATTTATTAATGCCATATTATAGTTTCATTCTTATATTTTTTAAATTAAATTATAGGCTGCTATTTTTATTCTAAAATATATAGTAAATAAAATTTTAAAAATTTTAATGCAAAAAGTATGGTGTTAAACAAGTTTAATGAAATAAATTATCCATTAACACATCTTTTCTACTCTAAAATCGTATAAATTATATAATTTTGCTTAAAAAATCAATTTTTTTGAAACCTTGATCATGGGTATTATTCAATTAAACATTTATAATGCCATTTCATTGTCCTTCTTGATGTGAATAGTACACACTATGTCTTATACTCATCAAAACATACCATTTATAAGTGTGGTAAGGATAAAAATTAAACAATAACTTTTTATGAAGGTCAGTATATTTTTCTTTTTTATTTCCTTGTTGTTTCTGTCTTCAAAATTTCCATTTGGTAAGCTTTATGCGCAATATATTAAAATGATTATTCAATTCATAATTCTATATATATATTGTATAGATCTATCTACCTGTACATTTAGATTTATATATTTAAAGATGAAAAAACTTTTTAAAAATAAAATTTATGTCGTTAATGTTCATATATTTAGTTAATTCGCTATTTTATATCTTTGAAATTAATTTGCTAAATAATATACTATAACAAAATTTTTGAATACTTTTTCGGGTACTTAATTATCTTTTATGTGATCAGATACACAAAATACAAATACTAATTCCATGTCATGTTGATTAAAAAATTAAACAATTTTGTGTAAAATTAACAATTATTTACTATCTCTAATTATTTTTTTCTTTTGTTTTTGATTTGTTTATATTACATTATATCGAGTGACTTTACACATATGCCCTTTATTTTAAAACAAGATACTTTCTTTAATAAATACAATTTTTTAGTTAGTTGAAGTTAGTGAATAAAAAAAAGAAACTTGATTAAATATTTAGAATCTTTATTTTATTGAATTAATTCTAATCTTATTACATTTTTATACTAAAATATCAGAGTTTCTTTGTATCACTGAAATATCATATCCTCAAATGATAATCTTTAGAACTATACTTTTTCTTTTTATTCTAAAAATCGAAAGATACTACTCAATGACAATTGAGGAATCGAGAAAAATTCTTGATTTACATTATAAAGAAGCAACACAACAACCTGAGGTAATGATTAATGTTGGAGCAAATGGCACAACAACAATTAAAACTGATTTAAATGAAGATTATATAACTGTTCCAAAGGAGAAATATCATGGAGAGAACACGAATGAACAACCATCAATATCTGATGCATTATCCCTAATATCAGGAACAGTAGAAGATGATAAGGAGGTGAATGATAGAAAATTAAATGACGAAGAAAAGAATAGTACAAAGAAATCAGATAAAGAAGAACCACCAACAATATTTGAAGAATTATTTATTGATACATTAACCAAAAGTCTTGATAAAAGAAAAAAAAAATTTTTCAATAGTAATTTCGGTGATATTCCTGTCGAAGAGTCCTTTGAAACACTAGGTAGACTTTGTTATAGATTCCTACAACATTATTATTTTTTCTGTGTACAACAACCAATAACTTCTCAAAATGAGATGCGATGTCGCGGTTACCAACAGGTTATTTTATTAATTTAATTAAATTAAATAATTATGCATTATTTTTATAGGATTGTTCACAATTTTTTAGACCTAAAAGTCCATTAGAAGCAGTATCAGAAAAATTGCAATCAAATATTAGATTGGGATATTACAAATTACATGATATGCAGAAGACAATGAGTCCTTTTATATAATCTTTTTTTTAATTTTTTACATTAACAATAAAGCATATAAAAAA
Organism: Strongyloides venezuelensis; assembly: GCA_963280985.1. Taxonomy (NCBI): domain Eukaryota; kingdom Metazoa; phylum Nematoda; class Chromadorea; order Rhabditida; family Strongyloididae; genus Strongyloides; species Strongyloides venezuelensis. The sequence goes on along the minus strand of CAUJLX010000001.1, from coordinate 4,056,722 downwards.
GAAAAAAATGGGTAATTAAAAATTATTAAAGTGGTAATTGAGTACAAGATTAAAAAAGAAGTTTACATGTTTTTTTCTTTAAAAATATTTAAAAACATAATTATGTAATAATTGTAATTATAAATTATACTTATTAAATTGTACATTATATTTAGAAATAAAAATGTTTATTATCAAATATTTATACATTTTGAAATTATCTTTGTGTACACATTGGAGTAAAAATGAATTGGAATAATGATTTTTTCAATTTTAAACATTAGAAATTTATTTTTTCAAACACTAACTTTGTCGTTGGTGTATACTTTTTTAATATTAACTAATATGGGAATGTTTCTTTACTTCTAATATTTACACATCTTCTTTTATTAGTTAAATAATTATTTATTTTTTTCCTATTAATTTATAGTTTCTTTTCTCAAAAATATTATGCTATTCTTCAACTTGTTATCAATATATTTAACACAAATATATTACTTCCGCTAAATTTTTTACACATAACTTTTTTAATAATACAACATTTAAATATTTTTTACCTAATATATATATTTTTAAATTCATTTATAAGTATAAAGACGGATAGCTGTTAAAATTCTTGGTACCTCATATTTATTATAATAATTGTGTATTATTAAAACTAGTAGAGGATATACTTGTGATGAAAAATTATATGTGTTTATTTAAAGAGAATAATACATTATTCACATTATTTTTAAAGTAAACTTTCAAATATAATGTAAGAGAAAAAGTGATTTTAATTTATCCTTTGCGTAATATTAATTGAAAAACTTTATAATGTAACAAAATTTAAACATTTGAATGACAATTCCAAGACAAATTATAATATTTTAATAATTCTATATAAATAAATTTAAATTAAATTTAAAAAACAGTCTCTCCTTAACATTTACATTTGCCTTTTATCTATAAATATTGTTCTTTTCATTGTAGAAGCTTATTTTTCATATCTATACACTATAGAGACAAGACAAATGTCTGCTTAATTTTTCTATACATTTTATACATTTTTTTGTAAAATTAACATGGGACGTTTTGTTTATAACTTGATATAATTTTCTTTTTTTATTTCTACACCATTTTTGGTTAACTTAAATTGTATATAGTTGTGTTTCTATAGTGTTGTGTTATTTTTAAAACTATAATTAAAATTCGAATCCCTTTATTTTTAATTATTCAGTCATAATATAAATATATAAACATTTCTTTTTAATTTTTAAACATTTATCTTTTTATAGAATCTACAATCCTGGTATGGGAGATATTAAAATATCCAGGATTTTATGTGACTTTTTGGTTCTTGTTATATGTGCATTACCATTACTTATCTTCCATGAATTTGTCACACCATATAAACGTGGATTCTATTGCGATGATGAATCTATTAGATACCCTTATCGACCATCAACTGTCACAAGGCAAATGCTAATTGTCGTTGGTATATTAATTCCAACAATTTTAATATTTTTAACTGAAATATTTCCGTTATAATGTTTGGGAAAAGAAATGTGCTAATGTTTTCAAGACATATGTCATAAACAATCGTACTGTTAATCGTCTTATTGTTCGTCTCTACACCTTTCTTGGTTTTTTTTTTCCTAGGTATTTGTTTTAATCAAATTATGGTTGATATTGCTAAATATACCATTGGAAGACATCGTCCACATTTTATGGATGTTTGTAAACCAAATATCGGTTATAAGAATTGTCCACAAGATCATATTTATATTAGTAACTTCACTTGTACTGGGACTGATAAATATCTTATCCATGAATCGAAATTATCCTTTTTCTCTGGACACTCAGCATTTTCTTTCTACGGAGCTTGGTATACTGCGGTAAGTTAAATTTAATATTCATCCCTATTTTTTCTATTGTAATTATTCAAATTTAGTTATACTTGCAAGCAAGACTTTATAAACCATTACATAGTAAAATATTATTACCAGTCATTCAATTTTCTTTGTTTGGGGGGGCTAGTTTTGTGGCATATTCTCGTGTTAGTGACTACAAACATCATTGGTCTGATGTATTAGTTGGTTCAATAATGGGAAGTGCAATTGGTATTATTAATGCAGTATGCTTTGCCAGAGTTTTTAAACACCGTGAAATCCCACCATGTGATAGAAAGTTAGTTGAAGATGATGAGATTGAAATGGAAGAGGGTCGTTATATAAAAAATGATATATCATCTAAGGAGTCAAAGAAACCAGGCAATGTTTTTAGATCTCAACAATTTAAACCCATCTCGCAAGATAGGCATACAAATGAAAGGCAAGATATTTCCAGTGACCATGTCCCTACTTTTTTTAATCCAAATGCCCCTCCTTTAGCCAGTACTGAGGCTTAGTATGGAGACTACTAACTTTTAATCTTTTTTTTTGTTTAATCTTTCCAATCAACGCTAAATCAAAATTATAATTTTTTTCTTTGTATAATTAAATTAATATATTTAATTTTTATCAATACTTATATTATTTATAACAATGACAAAAAAGGTTCGATTCTGCAATGATCACCTTTATGAATAATATAAGAAATATGTTATCTTAACTGTTTAATTTGTTATTACATTTTTTTTGTTTTATTTTTCCATCCTTTTTTTAAATTAAGCTTTAACTTCTTTATGTTTTTGTCTCTAAATCAAAAAACTTTTCTTTGGCTTTTTGCTTTTAATTAAATTCTACTTACTTTGTCAATATTTGTTAATTAAGAGTTTTTATTTTATAACAACAAATCTTTTATGTCAAATTAAATTCTTACTTTTCAGGTCACATTACGTTTCATCTAAAACACCATTGATATCACCTTATGATTATGAGCGTCACCATATGATAGACCATCGAAATTATTATGCCACCAGTTACCTCATCAAGAGTAAAAGATATCTAAATTGGAGAGAATATATTTTTTTTATTTCATTATATCACAAAATAATTATAAGGTTTCCAATTGCTTAATAAAAAATATAATTAAATTTTGCTAGATATGAACAAACATTTATAATTAAAACGATGTATTGTTTTATATATAACTAACCTATATATATTATGAATATAAATTTTTATATACTTTATAAAAAGATCCTTGGATTTCGCATAGTACATTGAGTTCTTTTATTATTAATTTTCTGTTTTAAAAATGACTATACAAAAGAGATTTTCATGTCTGTTTTTTCATGTTTAAACTTAAATTTGTTGGAATTAAAATGGATGGCAAATTAGTTTCTCTATTTGTTTTTAAAATTATGTAGTCTTAAGATAATACAACTCCATAAATGTTGAATTAATGTGGAACAATATTAACTACTATTAATTTCAATGACACGAATTCTGTTATCTTACAGTTTTTGACACTAGAGAATGTATATACTTATCCTTGAACAAGATTAAAATAAAATTATAAAAATATACTAGCAGATAGTACAGCATATTTATTTATAATGTCAAATTATTTAACGGATCAACTAACTTTTCCTGAATCAATAAATCGTAAATAATTTATAATCCCAACAAAATTTTTTATTTCAGGCAAAAAAATAATTGTTTTTATTAATAAAAAACTAAATTTGAAATTAATTTTGACACAAAGCTTCTTTAGTTGACATTAACAAAGAATACATTCCTTGCTTACATTCATTAGAAAAGTCATCATCATTTAAAGAATTAAATAATATTCCACCTAACTTTTCTCTCATTACATATTTTAATTTGTAAAATAATGTATCCTGTGTCTCATAGGTGACCTCTTCATTACTTAACAAAATACTCTTTCCGGAGATATGATCATATGAAATTCTCATAACACTACCAGTTTTTTTTAATTCTTTACATAAAATTTTTTGCTCAATTCTCCTTACCATTACAGTTCTGGAAGATTTTGATAATGTAAGGAGGCCTCTGGTAATATTTAGATCTACTGGTACTGAACGTGCATAAATTGGAATGTTTAATAAAACTTTTTTTGTATCAATTCCTGCTCTCTCCCATGATTGGATTGTTTGTTCTATCATTTTAATATCGTTCTCATTTTTATCTTCATTAATATTTGCTCTTGAGGGTGATGGTATATCATTATTAATATCAAGTGATAGGTAATCAAGATTATTTAAAACATTTACATCATACAATTGTGGAACATTCTCAGCCCATGAAGGAAGTGATAAACTAAGAATTTTAGTACAAGAATTTGTTTTTAATTTCAGAGAAATTGTTTGCCTTAAAACTTCAACAAACTCACTATACCTCTTCTTCATTTTTGGTGTTAATGTACCATGACAACGAAGTTCAACACCTTGGAGATTGTACTCAATTAAATGATCAACTATTTTACTAGCTAATTTCTGTGGATCACCAAGTAATGTATCGAAATCATTTTTAGGTAGGAAACATGTTATTGTTGTCCTAACAGGTACTTTTTTACTTTTCTTTATTTGCCTTGAAAGTCTTGTTGCTATACTTTTAGAATACTCATCCCTAAATATTATGCTTGCATTTGGTAGTAATAAAACATCTTCAGTTAATACTTCATCACATTTACTGTATGGTATCTTTTGTGGAAGTAATGGGAATTTATCTTTTTTTTGGGGTAAACGATAAACACAAACTGTTCTGTATTTTCCATTTATCTTATCACATACCTCAGATTCCTCATTTGTAGTGCTATTTTCTCCAACTTTCATTGCTTCATCTTCTTTTTTGGAGTCATATAATACTGCAACATCATGTGAAGATTCACTTTTACATTGATTACAAATCTTAAAAAATAAATTTATTTGTATAAGGAATCAAACATACTTGAGTTGATGCAATAATCTTTAAAATTGGATAAGGATTCATTGCAGGGCATGTACCGCCGATATTATCTAACTCAATATTCTTAAGTGAAACCCCAGCAAATTTCTTTACCGATACCCAGATAGACTTCATTCTTGCACTTTTCTCATTATCATAAGAAATAAAATTATTTCCCTCAACAATATATGGAACCCCCATATCCTCAACAAACCTTTGAATTGTTACATTATTTTGAATAATCTCACAAATTTTATCTTGACTCAAATTATCTTTACTTCCATCTCTTAAATTATTACCATTAGGTGTTACTGGTAATCCAATGTAATTTTCTATTGTTGTATCTCTAATAGCCGACGTTTGCATTTCAACAACCTGTCCACCAACAGAAAATTCAACAATAATCATATTGGGATTAACACCTCTACCAATCCAATCATTAGCAAAGGCATCAGCTGACATTTGCCTCTTCTCAAGTAATGGTGAGTCAATTAACAATGTACTATGGTGACTTGTCTTCTTATCCCAAACATCTCTAAATTTATGAGCCTCCAAAATGAAATAATCAACAGCAGTAACCATTTCGTCAATTTGATAGAAATTACTATAAGCATTGTATGGTAAAATATTGCAGAATAAATATCTATTAAAACCAAGAGCTTTCTTAAAATCAAGTAAAAATTTACTAAAAGTTTTTCCATCAAAAGAACTTGAAAATTTCTCAACTGTCCAAACGATGTTGACATGTCTGATACCATATGTTTCCATGAATTTTAACAAATTTTTTATAAATTTTTCTTTATAGAAATAATTCAATAATAAACTTCTCCATTGTACTGAACCCATACTCTGGCCAACGGTTATCATAAGATATGGTTTAACATCAACATCCCAATTTTCATAATCTTTTATAAATTTATCTGATTCATCTGATAATTTTATATCACCAATTGGTGTAAAAGTAACATCGTCAATAGAGATATGCGAACAATAAGATGGTTGTAAATTCTCGAAGATATTTCCAATAGTTGTACTTGGTGAAACTTTACAAATTCTTGTACATTCATTATTTCCAATTTGTGGGGTATGTTTAGAGAATTGGAATATTTTTGTTACAGCTTTATGTAAAGGATATTTACCATAACCACAAGAGTCATCGCTATCATCACCTTCCATATTTGTTAATCCAACACCACCATAACCATTGTTTAAGATCCATCTTAATTTATTGAAGAACGATTCATGTTGTGGATCAACATATTGATAGTATAAACCACTATTACCAAAGACAGCTGTTGTTTGTGAATCAACATCATAAATCAGGGAGGTATTTGATTTTTTTTCCTCAATCTCTCTTTTTGTAATTTTTACGGTACTTGTTTCAACTGATTTTGGTTTTACATATTGAGTGATCAATGTAAGATCACCGGGATCTGTTGTATTTGTCATATTAATCTCCTCATTTGATCCCTCATAGACATTCATACTTTTACTATTATATGTTGAATAATCAATTTCATTATTTTTATCCTTACATACTTCAGAAAGAGTATAATATCCATTGTACAATCCGGTATAAGTTGATTTTTTAAATTCATGTTTGTGGGAGGAACCATGATAGAATAATGAATCATCAGTTAAAAGGTAGCCTCTCGACCAGATGTTTAAACCAACAACAATTTTTGTTTTGGGAACATTATAAAGTGTATTTGCTTCCGAGATAACCTTAGATAATGCTTTGTAATCAGGAATTTGAGTGGATGTGTAAAGTGGATCAATATGTTCTACTTTACTATCTTTAGATCTAAGATTTGGTATTGGCATTGTAATGTAAAGTTTGTCAACTTTTGTAGCAAGCTTTAATAGATGATGTTTTAATTGTGATATCATTGGTCCGTTAATTCTAAGGATGATTTTGATTTTTTTTCCGTTCAATTTTGATGAAGCATCATCTGTAGCAACATTGAACTCATCCAAAAAACTCATGAAAGAGTATGAGGATAAGGCATTGATGTCTGTACGAAGGAAGATACCATCAAATGACCAAAGTTTCATAAGTTTAATAATATTATCAATAAATTTCTTTCTATAAAATTCATAATCAAGAAGTTCTGTTGTGGAGTCATACATAACATCAGCAAATAATTTTATATTTTTCTTTGATCTTTTAACTCTAAAAAAATTTCAAAAATGAAACTATTATTTTATGTTTAAAAAAATTACAAATTAAGGATTTGATAATTAGTATATCCACTTAATACAAGATCATCATTAACATTTCCAGGGATTATTTGCATAGTATTATCAATTCCCATTACACCATACATAATATGTGTACAATTTAACTCATCAAAATCTTCTTTCTTCAATGAAATACTATTTCTAGGATGAGTGAAACAAAAGAATGAATTAGAAGGCATTGTAGAGGTAGATAAATTTCCATTCTCTATTATAATTTTATTTTCCTCTTTCTTCTCTCCGTTTAGGAGGAGAGGAAGTAAAATGATGGTAAGTAAAGGAAATATTAACATTTCTTTAATAAAGTAGCATATTGCAAAGATTCATAATCTTATATACTTCTAACATTATGTATAATCAATCCTTGATTCAATAAACATATTTAAATTTAATGTATAAACAGAATTTTGAAATTCAATTAACTTTTCTCCTTTTAACATAAACAAAAACACATTAAATATCTTGTTATCATTTTTCCATGATCAAAAATGTAACATAAAATATTTATATATTATTTATTGTTATTAAATCATAAAAATATATCATCTTTAAAAATCTTTTTTTATCCTTCATTTTTCCTTATCATCATCATCATTTTCAAGATAAAGGGTCCCTTATGAGAAGTGAAAGATGGAGAAATTGAAATGTAATACATTTTCTCACACATTTACATTTAGGAAGATACGACGAAAGAAGATAAAGTTTGTGTTGGAACAATTAATTATATTTCAATCAAGGCAAAATCTCTTTTTTCTTATCAAAACTTCTCTATATATAAAAGAATTTATATTTATAATAAACTAATATAAGTTACTTTTATTTATGCTTCTTCTTTTTATATTATTCTAATGTTGGCATAACTTTATAATAACTCAAATGATACTTTTATAATAACAAAAAGATGATAATGATTATCTTTTTAATAAATAATTTTCTTTATAATACTTAATAAAATGCATACGTTTAAGTAAAACATCTAAAATACTACAATTTTTACAGACTCAATTATATTAAGATTGTGCAAAAAGATAATAGATTATAGAATATATCATTTGTAAGTAATGAAAAAGTGTTAAAAATTTGATATCATTCATTATATAATGAGATATAAATTTTAAAAGAGAAACAAATTTTTGCCCCTCCTTCAATTAATTTTGATATCTCAGGAAAATTTTAATAATGATTAATTGGTATATTTTAAATAAAACTTTTATAATTAAAAATTTGGTGAAATAAATATTAGATTGCTGGTGATATATGATAGTAGTAATATTTTTTGTTAACATTTGCCAACGAAGTGTAGGTAGGAGATGAGTTTCAAAGATTGATAAGGATAATATAATGACATATGTCATATCTATATATTAGTAGTTTAAATTAAGCTTCAATGTTAAGGTGATTGAGTAATAATGAGTTAATATATATATTTATAATATAAATATTAGCAAATATTATATCAAAAATTGTGAGAAGTTAAGCATTATATCTTAATCATCGTTATAACCAAAATATGCCTTTACTACTACTGATTTTTAATAAAAAAGGTTTCTTTAAAACTTATTAATCATTTTAATACGGTTGATATGTAATTTTTTTATCAAAATCCGTCATATTTTTAGTGTGTCTCAGTAAATATCATATTTTTATTAATATTTTACCTCCTCAACTCATTTGTCATAAAGTAATTGTAGTTGAAGATATGATTACTTATATCTAATGATCAAGTAATATTTACAACTAACATAAAAATAGATTTAGGTATAAATAAATAATCACAAAAAATCATTTAAAACATCCTTTCATAGGTATCAAATTTCCTTTCTATATTTATCATAATTACTCTAATTAATATTTTTGTTTACAATAAGTTACCTTTAAAATGCACCTTTTTCAAAATAAAAATATTCATAATTCAAATAATACTACTCTTAAGACATTATATGCCTCCTGTTAAAAAGTTTCTTTGTTAAATAATATGTATTTAGATATTATAGATTTTAGAGCCATTAATGATATATAGTCTATCTTATTATCCTAATATTTTTATATCCCTCTTTATATCTCCTTATTTACTCTTCTAATCAATCATATTTAATTAATTTATCACCCACTTTCCTGTCTTCTAAAAATTTTACTTTATCAAATTTATACTCCAAATAAAGGCAAAAAAAAAAGAAAATTTTATTTTTTTATTAAAATCACCCTGAAAACAAAGAAAACAATTATTTTTTCATTGTCTCTTTTCTTATTCTTTTAATAAACATGCAAATTTTTATTACCATAATGTATTTCTGATAAAACAAAATATATATATATATATTTATAAAATTTACAAAAAATGACATTTTTTCTATTATTTCAAAAGCTTATCAAGTTGCTCATAATTACAAACACTTGATAAATTATTTAACCATCAAATATGCATTTGTTCGGTAAAAATTTATTATATATTATATATTTTAACAAGAGGAAAAACTTCAGCCACATCATGATTTTTATAACAATTTTTTCACTATCCATTTACTAAAAAGCATCCTACCAAATATTTTTATCTTCCCTTTTAAATACACTTAAAAATTCCTCGAAATAAAGATTGTGGCTATCGTGATTAAGGAATTTTAAATGTTCATTAGATTCTTTAAAAAAATTACCATCAACAAATAATAAAGTTAAAGAAAGATAATATTTATTGTTTCAAGGATCCTCTTAATAGAGATGTTTAAGTAAAAGATAAGTAGTGGTGAAAAATTATTCTTCACCCTACATGTGGCTCTTCTATAATCTTCCTTCTTTTTTTTTCAAATATTTTGACACAAATGACCAAAATCTCTTTGTAATCCTTATCATCACCATCACCACCCTCTTACTTATAGTTAAATTTTTTTAATATAAAATTTTTAATTTGCCCTTTGTATATTTCTTAAAAATTTCGATAACTTTTCCATCCCTCAGGAAGGATCTTTCTTTTTTATCATTATAGTAAAGTTAAGAAGATAAAACATTTTTAAAATCATTTGTCAAAAACAATGTCGAAAGACTACTACTTATAAACTTTATAGACTATAAAATAAAGCATTATTTCAAAAAAAAAATTTAACAATTTTTTAAAAAAGATATTATTAATAATTACATTTCTTTTTTCATCCCCTTAAATCACTTAAACATTCTTTAATATACATTTCCATATTTTTTTTATTACTCCAATTATTGCCTAACACAACATATAGTGTAAAATATATGATCTTTTACTTTCACATCAAAAAAATTTTTTCCTTTAAACTATTTGTAATGTTAAGAAAATTTGCTACTTTATTTAATTAAAGATACCGCATTAATATAATAAAAGATTTTATCAATTGTCTTTTTATTCTTTTCAAATTTTTCATCCCTCTTATATATTATATAAAATGATATCCTCCCAAAACATATAATAATTTTCATTTTTAAACATTGTTACTTTCTTCTTTTTTTTCTTATTTTTTTAAAAACATTTTTAAGAGCCTATTTTTTGATCTAAGGAAAGAAAAAGAAATTTTCTTGAAAAGGGTGGAAGAGTATTATAAGATGTCTGGGGTTGTTAATGTTGTTATGAAAAAACAAACTCCAAAAGATGAGGAGTTATATGAAGATATTGAGTCTAATGGAAATCTTCCTGAGAGAGAAAAATGGTCTTCATGGGCTGATTTTATTATGTCATGCGTTGGGTATGCTATTGGTCTTGGTAATGTATGGAGATTTCCATATCTTTGTTATCAAAATGGTGGAGGTTAGTATTAATTATATAATATTCTTCATCATCCTTAATCTTAATATCTTATTTATTATAGGAGCTTTCTTAATTCCATACATCATTTCATTAGTTTTTTGTGGTGCGCCATTATTTATCCTTGAAACATCGTGGGGACAATTAACTTCAGTTGGTGGTCTTGGAATGTTCAAAATTTGCCCTATTCTTAAAGGCGTTGGTATTGCTGCTGTTGTTATGGCTTTCTGGTTAAACATCTACTATATCGTTGTTTTGTCATGGGCTTTAAAATACCTTTTCAATTCGTTAAGTTTTACTAAAGATGTACCATGGAGAACATGTGATCATCCATGGAATACTAAATCATGTCGATCAGAGTATGATCCCTTAACATGTTCAAGTAATAGAACTATTGCTGAATTTTTTAATGTTAAAACATTGTCTATTGATCATATTCAGGAGTATAAGAAACAATTTTTTGTTGGACCGAAATCTAATTGGACTATATGTACAACTGCTGATTTAAACACTGTCTCACCTGTCAAAGAATATTGGGATCATGAAGTCCTTGGGATCAGTTCTGGTATTGATTCACCAGGATCGTTAAGAACAGATCTTGCTATCTACCTTTTCATTGTCTGGGCTGTATGCTATTTTTGTATTTTTAAAGGTGTTAAATGGACTGGAAAAGTTGTCTACCTTACAGCCTCATTCCCATATATCATGCTTTTTTTTCTTCTCCTTCGTGGTTTAACACTTCCAGGTGCTTCACTTGGATTAGAATTTTATTTAAAACCTAATTTTACAAAGTTATTAGAATCAAAAGTTTGGGTTGATGCTGTTACGCAAGTATTTTTTTCATATGGTTTAGGATTGGGTGCATTAGTTGCACTAGGAAGTTATAATACTTATCATAATAATGTTTATAAACAAGCTATGACTGTTTGTTTAGTTAATTCTGGAACTTCTGTATTTGCTGGTTTTGTTATTTTTTCATTTATTGGTTTTATGGCTGGACAACAGGGAAAGACTGTTGCTGAGGTAGCACAATCAGGACCCGGTTTATTATTCCTTGCCTATCCATCTGGGATCCTTCAATTACCATATACAAATGTTTGGTCTGTTCTATTTTTTTCAATGGTCCTATTTTTAGGAATTGATTCACAATTTTGTACTATGGAAGGGTTTTTTACTGCTATTATTGATGAATTTCCAAGATTTATCCGTGGTAAAAAATATGGAAGAGAATTATTCATTTTAGTTGTTTGTGTTATTAGTTATTTATGTGGTTTAACTACTGTTACTAGTGGTGGCTTTTATGTCTTCCAATTATTTGATTTCTATGCTGCATCTGGATGGGCATTACTTTGGCTTCTGTTTTTTGAATGCATTGCTATATCATGGTGTGTTGGTAAGTTTTTTTAGAATGAAATATTATTAATATTTTGTTAAAAAAACATATTTTTTTTAGGAATCGATACATGGTATGAGCATATGAAATCAATGATTGGTTACTACCCTGCAAAGTGGTGGAAATTTTGCTGGGTTGTTGCAACACCAGCAATTACAATGGTAATTTACATAATTTTTTTTCTATAAAAAGTGTATTTTTATTTATAGGGAGTTCTAATATTTGGATTAGTAAAGTATAGTCCATTAAGAATTGATGCCTACCATTATGATTATCCACTTTGGGGGCATATCTTTGGATGGTTTTTATCGTTGAGCTCAATGCTTTGTATACCAATTTACGCTATCTACATTTGGTTCGTCACCGAAGGAACATTTAAAGAGGTATGGTATTTATTTTACTCTAACAATATAACTTGATAATATTTTACTTTTAGAAATTTGAAAAACTAGTCAGACCAAAAATTAAATTTTTACCTGGTGGTGGAATAGATATTGAGGATAATGATATGGCGATGCGTGAATTTGAATAAGCACATATTCTTTGTTCGATCTCACATTAGCATCACATTCAACAACAAATAAAAGCTTTATATTGAAAATGACTTAAAAAAAGATTCATTAAACAACAAATATGTCAAACTTTTCATCCAATTATCTTCGCAATTCCTATAACAGAATATGCATATATACGTATATATTTATATATATTGTAAAAACTATTCATTAGTCTTAGTACTTTAAAATTTTTACACAAAATATCTTTTATCAAGTACAACCTTCTTTGTATTACAATATGTATCTAGATATATATGTATTAAACAATCAAATAATTTCATAAACTTTTTATATAATTTCAATAACAAATACTAATTTTTATGGTTGTTGGTTTATTAATATGTAAAAATATTTCTATGCTATAAAAATTATATAACTGAAATATTATCCCTTTTTATATAATAATACTTCATTGTTTAATATCGTAAAAATTTCCATTTAAATTAAAAATATTATAATTGTTGATGATAAAATTTGTTACGTAAACAAAAATAAATATGTTTATTACAAGTATGATAAAAAGTATTGTTTCTTAAAACTATAAATACCTTAAGAATCACCACAAGAACTCCATCATTCTATTATGATTCACTGGAAATTGATAAATATTTTCTTTCTTCTAAATTGTTACCATATTTCAACAATTTTTTCATGTACAAACAATGATGAATTGGGTATTATTTCTAATCCAACGTTTTCTTTAACATTCCAACCACCTGCTGCATGGACTTACCCTTTATCAACTGCCGAAGAGACATTATCATTCTTCCCTGGGCAACCGATGTCACAAACATCATCTCAAAATATTGCCTCAACAGATATGGAGTCAGCTGTTATAGGAGCTTTCAAAGAAATTGGTTTATCTCCTGACGGAATTACTATAACTTCAACATATATACCCCCGCAATATCATGATTGTTATAAAAATAGTGCTGCTTCCACTGAATTACAGTCCCTTAAAGTTGGTAGTACCTTTCAGATATTTGAAAATGGCGTTATAACCCGTACAGCCACAATTGGTGGAGCCGATTTAACGTATGACATTTGTTTAGCACAAAGTTTTTCAGAAAATAGTATAACATTAACATATACTGAGATTTCATTACAAGCAACAATTAAAATTGATAATTTTTCAGCATCCAAATTTACTGTTAAACAAATTGCTTCACTTATCACAACAAAATTGGTTTTTGGAAGAGGTGTTAAATTTCTTAAAGAAATTGTAATATCATAAAAAAGTATAATTTATTTGATATAATTTAAGATATTTTTTAATTTTATTATATTAAATTAATATTTAATGCACTTGAGCGCAACAACATCCTTTTTTCATTACATTAAACTCTTTACTGATATTATCTCTTTTTTCTATATGTACATGAATTGGTAAACAACGACTTTTACTATAAACTAACTTAATACAAGGTAATTATTTTTAATCTATGACATTTTGAATAGAAAAGTTTTCACATTAAATTATAAATAGCCACTAAAATAAAAAGAATATTAAAATTTATCAATCATAAGGGATAATAAAAGAAAAAAGTTTTTGGTAGAGATAATCTTTTAATAGTTATCGTGATTATAGCAGTAGAAGAATGAGATTTACATCGTAGGAGGTATCACCACTTTTAAATTAAAAAAAAAAACTTTATTATCTTTAAATTCATGCAGCATTTTATTTTCATTGTTAGTTTATTTATTGTGTCATCATTAATATACAATGAAGTTTCCTTTATTTTTAAAATTAATTAGTTTTTTTATAATACAATTGACAGCTGAAGAAAATTATGTTAATAAAAGTACCATTATTCAAGATGATATAACATCAGCATATTTTACTAATGCTGCAGATACAGAAACATCGACAAAAAATCCTGTTACAATGGTAATCCTCCTTGAAACAACACATAGTACAAATAGTAGTAACTTGGTATATGATGACGTTGTCACCCAAACAACAGAGGGTATTCCTTTTAATGACACTACCACTATTTTAAATAATGAAAAAATAGACGTTATTAGTAATGATATTCCACAATTTTTGGTCCTTTCAACGGATGATGCAAAAAAAATTTACTTTGAAATTCAACAAAATACAAATATGAAAAAGTACAATATTGATAAAGTAACTGAATTATGGGCTCAGGAGCAAGGAGACATTATAATTGTATGTTTATCAATTAAATATATATATATATATACTTATAATAAAAACTTCATTACCATAAATAACATTAAATTTAGAGATTATATAAAGAGCATCTAAAAAAGATAGATGAAGAGAAGAGCAGTTATAAAAATTATATCACAACTGTCATTAACCAATTATCTCAAGAGGCACAGGAAATTCATAGAAAGATTGAAGAAATACATTCAAATAATAATATAACTAAAAAAGAGGAAGAAAAATTAATAACAAATCTTTTAGCATCATCTAATCAAAGTATTGTTAAAGAATTGACAACACTTAATTATAAACAATAACTATGATAAATCTATTATTTTATCTTTTCAATTCATAAAATATCAACAAATAGTTATAAAGTTTATATTATATACTTATGAATTCTTTTTTACTCCTTTTTAAAAATGCTTTTCTCATTTACATTAAATAGTATTTGTAGTATTAAGATGATATATATATAAAAAAATAACATTCTTTTCAACATCATAATAATAAATGCAATCTATTTTCTCCATTAATCGCTACGCTGTTAGATGTTGTTAATTTATAAATATATATATCATTAAAGATTTTGTCAAATGATTGGGATGACGGGTAAAATAAATTTTATCATTGTTTCTACCTATTCTTAATAGGTATATATTTATTTCACTTCAACTTACATCAACTTATATAATCTTTATTAAATATCAAATTAACTTTATATTTGTTACCTAAATAACAAGTTACACTTTTGGCCAATGATATGTGATATTTAGTAATTTTTTTTTCTATATAAATAAATAAAAATTATTTTATCTTCCAATGATGTGATACTTGATAGAATGCACGTATTATCGTCTCTGTTTTAGTCTGTTACAAACATTTTTATAATTTGTCTCTGTTGATTTTTGTTAAAACATATTTCTATTTTTTTATCTCTCTCTTTCTCTTATAATTTTTAAATACATTTTAAAGGAGTGTTAGTATTATATATTTATATATATATATGGTGCTTTTATTATTTTATCAATTTAATTCTAAAGTATAAGTGATATAAGTCACTTGCTTGTTATTATTTACCATCTTTGTATATTGTTGTTATCTTTAATACCATTTTACAGATAAATACGTTCTACAAAGCGTTATTTTTTATTGTTTATTTTGTATAATCATGGAAACATCCAAAAGAAAACTAAATGATGATTTTTGTAAAAAATCTATATCTGACATTGATCCGTATGGAATTTTAAGAGAATTCCTAATATTCCCTGATGATGATACCTCTACCAAGAAGGAAGAAGATGCTTTTAATGAAGAGATGATGGATGAAGGTGTTGGAAGTGGTAGTTCAAGTAAGCATAATACAAATTATGATAGTTCAACGTTGTCAGAAAATAACGATCAAACAGATATCACTGATAAGGAGTCTTTAGATAAAGGAGTAAAACTCAAGGTCAATGGAATAAAAATTTTTTGTTCTTTTAACGAACAACTTGGAATTCAAGGAGATTCTGAAGCCCTCATGAATGCCCGAATGAAAGCTGAGAGTAGGAGACAGTTGGCAGCAAAAAGTTCACCAGAAGAAAGACAATTTCAACATGAAGAAGCATGGAAAGAGGATATTAATGATTTATATAACTTATTAGAGGAGGAAGCTGAAAACAAACTGAGAGGTAAGTAATTTCACTCATTGTAAACTTTTTCTACACACGATTATAATATATTTAGGTTCATGTAACTCCTTAAAAGATACTATTCGTGATGTTGATGAGAGAGTAATGAAAAGAAATAAATATATACGTCGTAACTTAACAAAAAGACAAGTAAAAATTTCATGTGAATTTTTTCTTCTCGATGTTATAAAAAGGTGCTTTAATGATTATATTATTGGTCATAGAATTCAAAACGATGATTTACTTGTAAAGTTTTATCGCTATGATAATCGCATGATTGCACTTAAGAATACTTTAAGAAGCCATACATACTTTGAAAAACTTATCACTCTCATATACAATACACGTCTTATATATGTACGTTTTAAGTTCAAAAAAAGAGATAAAATATTAGCTCAATTATATTTTATAGGGAAAAATTATACCAATACCATATCTTAATGATTATATTAGAAATTTTGTACACTCAACATGTCCACATTTTGTTATAGGGAGGACTAAAAAAATTGCAAGGCATTACATAAGAAATTATTCTTGGATGTATGAGGAGTATAATAGAATGAGAAAGAATAATAAAAATAATATTATTGAAAATGAAGGAATCACTGATACTGATGAATAGAAGAAAAATGGTTTTTTCATAAAATTTTTAGCAAAATGACCAAAAAAATTTTTATTATAAGTATACTATTTATTATTCCGCAACATATATGGTCATTGATTAAGATGCCGCAATTTTTGGAACTTATCATATACCTTTTTCTTTTCAATTGTTATTCTTTTTATATATTATTGAACATTTTTAGTGTGTTATAAGTAGTGTCTCGATGTCCATCGATAAATTTATAGTCAGTTTATATATATAATGTTCGTAGGAGGAATAAAAGTTTAAATTCTTTATACAAATTGGTAGTGAAGTGAGGACAATAATAAGTAAATATATAGTAAAAATGATCTTTACCACATAAGTTGTGCTTTGACAATATGTGCGTTATCCCAATTGTTAATAATAAATAGTGTTATTATATTATTTATAGAAAATAATATATCAATTTAGTCGTGATTTGTTATAATATATTTCCTTATAACAGAATACTAATTTATTATATTGAATTTTAGTTTATCTAGATAAAATAAAATAAGGTGTTAAATAATAATAAATTTTAATATTTATTGTTAATAAATATATTATTAATATTTAGCTATTATATTTTAAATTAACATTTAAAAATTCACTATTTAATGTGACAAATCCCACATTTTTATTAATTTAGATGCATAACACATATATATCTAAATTATTGCAAATTTTTCATGCACTCCAAAGAATATCCAATACGAATAATTTTTAAATAACTATTTAGATATATCATATTATAAACATTAGTGTAATTTCTTTGAAATGCTTTAAACACGAAAAAAAGTCTTAATAATAGGTATTATTAAGAGGATGATCTTCAAACTTTTGTATATCTTAATTTTTATAAAATTATAATTAATTTTATTATAATTTTAAATTATCCTCTTAATTTATTTTGGAATAAGTATAATGTCAAAAACTAAATATAATTCGCATCAAATCCGATATATTTTTATTTTATCTCATCTCTTTAATTTTTTTTTCTTATTATAAACCAAAGAACATTTTTTAGGGTTGCTATTGTCAAAACAAAAAAAAAGTTGTACAAATTAATTAAATATAAAATATAATGTAACAATTTATAGATAAAAAAGGTAAGAATTTAAAAAGAAAATAAAACTATTGACGTATAAATATTTTTTGATTAAAAAAAATTTTTATAGTTATGCATGTGTCTTTGTAAAAGGGAAGTGAAATATTTTTTTTTGTTGTTAATAAAAATGAATTTATAGTGGGTTAGATTATTTTAGTTAATAAAAACCTACTTTTCCTCCTGTCTTAGGCATTGAATGCGTATATATATTAATAATTACATTTACCTACTCTAGGAGCCGGTTATAATTAAGAAGAAGACACATATAATCAATCAGTGAAGCAGCACAACCAGAGGAGTTCTTCTTTTGATCATTCTATAAAATTTTGGTGATGCACAATTCCACATCATATCAATATAGATATTTGCGCATATAATATTTTCTTTTTTAACAAACGTTTTGGATTATCGTTATTTTTTCTCTCACTGTATACTATTTGATATTATTTATAACTGACAAAATATTGATAATGAAGAAATATATTTTAAGATCATCCTGAAATAGTTATATATACATATATAAACATATATATAGATTAAAACATGTGAAGATGTATCATTTTTATTGCTTAATTATGATTGAATACTCCACAATGGACATATATACACTTGATAATGAAAAAAGATGAGTTTATGTATGAATCATATCTACGCCCATTTCCACAAATCCATTTACTTAAATATAGATGTATACATATTATGATGGCTCATTACAAAGATGTTTCTTAATTCTACAATTTTTATCTATTTATTCGACATGTTATTTAATTTCTTCTCTCTTAACATTTAAAATTTAACAATATTTGTTCATAACAATATTAATATTTTTTTAAAATAATGATATCTTATTTAATTTAAAAAAAAACTAGCACCTAATAATTTAAAATTTTTTAGTCTCTATATAATATATTTTCTAAAAAAAATATTTTAACATTTTAATGGTTTTTCTAAACTAACAACAATATTTTCTATTTTTCACCATATCGACAACTATATAAAGTTATAGTAGAAAGTATATCGAATGTTTATAAGAAATTTAATTTTTGACATTCTCTCAAAAAAATCTTTATACAAAATACTACTTATATATTTTTATATTAATTCAATATACATTTATGCAAATTAATTTTATAAATATCGAGCACAAATCCTCTTGAATTTAAATAATATATACTTTAAAATATAACATTTTTGAACGCAAATGATGAAATCTGATTTAATAAATTTTTTTCTTGAGATGACATTACCAGACTGGATAAAAGAGAATGCTCATAATTTAGATTTATGGTTAAGAGAAACATTTAAAGGAGTTGATTTCGACTATATAGAGGTATGTTTTTTTATTACTTCTATAATTTTTCAATTTTCTTTACAGTACTTATTATGGCTATTTTTTCCAATAATTGTTGCTTTTGTATTACCTATATTATTACTTTTATTTATCTACGGGTGTGTTATTTTCCTCCACATATATGCATTAAGAAATCGTCTTCGAGAGGCGTATGAGACAAGTGTTTGGGATGGTGCAAGAGCAAGTATTGCTTCTTTTTGGGATGCTATCGGTCTAATCTGGCATGGTATGTTCTTAATTGCTTTTTTATAATCAATTCTAAATTAATTTTTCATTTAAAATACAGGATATGAAGTTAATGGACTTGAAAATATACCAGACGATGAACCTGCTCTTTTTGTCTACTATCACGGAACATTACCATTGGATATATATTATTTAATATCAAAATGTATATTGTATAAAAAAAGAACACTACATTGTGTTGGTGATAAATTTATTTTTAAAATACCAGGTAAATATTTTATTATTATTTATTCAATTATACCTTTTATTTATCTATTTTTTTAGGATGGGGAAAATTATGTAAAGTATTTTGTATAACGCCTGGAACTGTTGAAGATTGTATAAGAGAGTTAAAAGAAGGACATTTGTTATCAGTAGCGCCGGGCGGTGTAAGAGAAGCACAATATTCAAATCCTAACACTTATGAAATAATGTGGGCGCAAAGATTAGGATTTGCTAAAGTTGTTAAAGGAGCACGTTGTGCTGTTATCCCAATGTTTACTGAAAATTGTAGAGAGGCATTTAGGACTCCTCGTTGGGCAAGAAAATTGCTTAGGGGAATTTACGAAAAGACTCGATTACCCATATGTCCATTATATGGTGGATTTCCTGTTAAAATGATTACTCACTTAGGAAAACCAATATATTTCGATTATGATACTGTGACTCCAGAGGAGATAAAAGAAAAAGTTCAAATGGAGGTAAATTTTTATTATTAAATTTAAAATGACTCATAATTATGTCATTTAATATTTTATAGGTTTATAATTTAATACATAAATATCAAACATTACCAGGTAGTATAATAAAAGGAATGTTGCAACGATTTAAAAAGACAAATTTTTCAACACAACAAAATGAAAATAACGATGAAGAGGTGAATACTGATGCGAGGATGGGATCAGAAGTTGCATTGCAAACATTAAATCCTTATAAAGAAGGTACTGTTATCATCACAAATAACTACAACAATGAAGAAAATGGTCATAATTCCACAACTTTAGAAAAAATACCTCCAACTACACCACTCATAAAAAAAGATTAAATTAATTTATAATACCGGTTGAAAATATGAACGTCTTTTGAGATACACAAATATAACGTCAACTGTATAATAAATTTCAAGCAACTAAAGTTATTTTTTTTGCATTTTAAGCTTATTGTTTATCACGCATATCTATATAAAGTTTTTTTTTCATAAACAAATGTATTAATAACAAATAAGGTGTGAATAATTTTTTTTAAAAGGTTAAATCATAAAAACAAGGCCATAATATAAAATGTTTTTTATTAAAAGTGAATTATAAAAGCTCGTTTAAGTGGTTATGTGGAAAATATAAGTGAAAACAAGATAAAATATTTATGAACATAATTATAACTTCTCAATTTCCCTATTGTTGGTGTCCTATATAAAAAAAATATAATCCAAAATACTATCACTGTTTGTTTAGAACTCTCTTGACAGAAGCGACAATATCATGAACTCTTGGTAGAGCTGCTTCTTCTAGAGTAACAGTATATGGCATTGGTACATCAATACCAGTAACTCTTGCGATCGGTCCATCTAAATAATCAAAAGCCTCTGATTCACATATTTGTGCAGCTATCTCCGATCCAATACCACAAACTGGCCATCCACATTCAACCGTAATTAGGTGATTTGTTTTTTTAATTGAATTTTTAATAGTTTCTGTATCAATAGGTCTTAGGGAACGTAAATTCATTACTTCAACATTAATACCCTCATTTTCCAATTCCTGACTTGCCTTTATAGCAAATTCTACACCTCTCGAGAAAGCAACTAATGTTGCATCACTTCCCTCTTTTACAATATGTGCTTTTCCAATAGGAAGTACAAAATCTGGTGACATAGCTTCATCAGACATCTCAAATGGTACACCATACATAATTTCATTTTCAAGAAATACTACAGGATTATCATCTCTAATTGCAGCTTTTAATAATCCTTTTGCATCATTTGAATCATATGGTGTTAAAACTTTTAATCCTGGACAATGAGCAAACCATGAACTAAAGTCTTGGGAATGTTGTGCAGCAACACCAGCTGCGGAGCCATTAGGACCACGAAATACAATGGGAACATTAAATCTCCCAGAACTCATGTAAAATGTCTTAGCTGCACTATTAAGTATATGATCAACAGCTTGTAATGAAAAATTAAACGTCATAAATTCACAAATAGGTCTTAAACCATGAAAAGCAGCACCAACAGCTAAACCAGCAAAACCCATCTCTGTTATTGGGGTGTCAATAACTCTTTTGTCACTATACTTCTTCCACAAACCTTTTGATACCTTTAAAACAAATAAAGCAATTAAGTGATAAAATAGTAAAAGTTACTTTATAAGCACCGTCATATTGTGCAACCTCCTCACCGATTAGGAAAACTCTATCATCTCGTTTTATCTCCTCGTCCATTGCCATATTTAATGCTTCACGGACAGTTAATGTTGAAGCCATTCTAGAGGATTGGATTTTTGTTAAAATGGAGAGGAAAGATTTAACGGATAAATTTAAAGCCATCCTAAAATAACAAAAGAATTATATTGTCGATAATTTTTTATAATTTATTTATGTAGGACATGAAGAATAGACTGCTTTTTGACTTTATTGCTATTGAAAGTTGAGAAAAGATGGTGTATTAGAATTTTAAGACATTTCATCGCATATACTCGAAACTACTTACATTAGAAAAGTGAGTTTTATTTGTACTTTAGACGATCATTTAGCATATGTGTATCTTCTTTCACTTACTGTCTTAAAAAATTGATTTTTTTATAATTAAATAGGATTTTATATAAGGTTTCGAAATGCTTATATTTTTTTAGCTGATAATTGTCAAAAACAGTTTATTTTTACATAAGTTGATGATATATTCTGATTAAAATCTTACAAGTCATTAATTAAAACATAATTTTATATTTTAATTATTTTTTTAAAGCTTTTTACTTTTACATTCAAACACAGTAACAAAGTATTTCTGTTAAAGTAATTAAATTAGAAGAGTTGATAAAATTAATCATTGCAAAATTTTTGTTTTATATTAAGACCAATCTTAATTGTCTAGATTATTCTTGAAAGGATCCTTTACAATATATTATTGGAATGTTCTATACTATCGCCCACTTAATTCTAAACATAAGTTTCGGAAATAATTGATTGCAATTCAACAACTATGACTCCAAATGAAGACGAAAGAAATAAGAACTTAGACCTTTTTTATGATATCATTACTGAAAATGATAAAATAAGAAGTCAGAATGTTAGTGTTAAAAGAAAGAGCATACATATTAAGGTAAGAATCTTGTTTACGTCATTGATTTAGAGTTATTATTATTCTTTAATAGGTTATTGATGATGTTGAAACTACAGTTTCATATTTGGAATCATATTCTCCAGAGAATGAATGTCACAAAACATCTATCCTTCTCTTAGCAGGACAATCTTTCACATCAACTATTTGGTCTGAAACTAAGGCAATGCAAATATTTTCTACTATGGGTTATCATTGTGTTGCAATAGATTTACCGGGTACTGGAAAAACAACTGGTCATTTAATTAATGATCGTTACAAAGGAATATTTATCAGTAAATTATTGGATGAATTAGGTTTAGGTAGTGTTGTTGTTGTTGTTGCTAGCATGTCTGGTTCATATATATTACCAATTCTTCCTGATAGAAGAATTATAACAATTGTTGCTGTGGGTGTCTCAGACACCAAGGTGGATGAAGCAAATAGACGATTAATACCAACGCCATGTTTAATTATGTGGGGGGAGAGAGATATTACTTTGGGACCATTGTCTCAAAAACATTTGAAAGTATTAAAGGTGACAAAAGAAGTTATTGTACCAAGATCTTTTCATGCATGTTATGAATCAAATCCTAATGACTTTCAAAAAATTGTATTGAATTGGATTTCATGGGTAGTAAAAAATTACTGAATGATTTGTCATCACTGCTTGATATTTATAATTTTCTTCATTGAATGATAACTTATTAATGATAAAATAAATTTTTTAGTTGATATATTTATGTTTATTTTTTTGAAACATTATTTGTTCCATGAAAGGTTGAAATTTTATCACTATAATTTATATTTTGATTTGTACTCATAATATGCTAGAAATGTGATAATTTTGTAATATAAAACCACTGAAAAATTTTAGAAGGATAGAAATAAAAAAACAGAATTTATAATTTTTCTTTTTGACTAATATTTTGGTAATTAAATTGAAAATGTCTTATTAATGGTAATTTGGTATTTTTTATTAACATAATTAACAAAATGTTACTTTGGGATTAGGTAAATGATCTAATTATAGCCTTCAAATTACTGTTTACCTAAAATTACTTTTTTAATGCTTTTTAATAATTTTCTTTTCATATTTCCTTTTAAGCAATTACAAGAAAATCGTTGTGTTATATTGTTAAGTGTTTTATTACGGTGTTATATGATTAATTGTAATTTTACATAAATTTCATCCATTTTTTAAAAGTTTTACTAGAATAATATTTGTCGTTTATTACAATAACTGATATATTTTTTTATGTAGTAAATAGTAAAATATGTCCTTTTCTGAATAGAATCTTTTAATTAAAATATTATTCATGATATAATCTCTTAACAGATGAACTAAGTTTTTATAACAGGTTGAGTTACCTTAGAAAACACGTTAACGTCACAAGCAAATATATTCAATAACAAATTCGAAGTAAATATAAAGTTCTTCATGAAATGAAAATTATTTATTTATTTAATTATTAAATATTTATTTAATAACTTTCAAACAACCGAAAATAAATCGTTTTTTATAGATCATAGATGAAAAACCAAAACTTTATGGAAATAATTTTTTAATAAATTAAAATTAGTTTATATATTAAATTATCATTTAACTAACACAAATATTGATAAATATATGTCAAAAATATTATTTTTTTGTTATTGTCGCCAATAAATAAAAATTTAATATTTTCATACATGATTTATGAATTAAACTTTTATTATCGACAAAATAGCATATATTTTCTATTTGATTATAATAAAATTAAGAATAATTATATGTAAAAACAATTAAAATTAATTATTAATCATTATAAATTTTATCATAAAATATTAGTTTTTATAAACAAAGTTGTTATTTTTGTAGCTAATTTTAAAAAAAAAATATTATACATTAAAATTAATGTTATGATGGCAAAATTGTTTTACATTAAAATATAATTCAAAATAAGTAAAAAAAGGGTATATTAGAAAAATACAGAATTATGAGAATTTTAAAGTACAAATTCACTTCTGATTAAAAATATTTTTCTAAAAACTATATTTTTCACCGTAGTAAAATTTAATAAATAGGAGAAAGAAGTTTTTGTTTATTTGCTTACATCTCTTGAGGATGATTCTTACAGATTACATGTCATGATGAATATGTAGATGTTTCAAAAAAGAACAAACATTTTTCCACCAAATATTAAAAAAATAACAAGATTTTAAATATCAATATAATTATCTAGCATCGCTTAAATGTTAAAAATCTACCCTTGTACCATAAAATTTGTATAGTTTCTTTTTGAAAATGAAATTGATTCTTTTGAATCCAGGATTATTGTTAAAATTATTGCTAAACTAATAACAAAAAATCATAAAAAGCCATATTGATAAGAGACAACATTTTCTGTTGTTTTTAATAGTATTTGAAAAAATTAAATTGTATTTTGGAGAGATATATGGAATGGAGTAACGATGAACAATAATATTACCATTTGATAAATTTTTCCATCTTACACTTTTCTTCTTGTTTGTACATATCTCCATTAGGTTTGATACACTAACAATTTGAATCTACAATAAAAAAATGCTTTTATTTTCTAAGAAAAAAACATACCATATTCGCATAACAATCTTCAATCCAAAAATAATCATAATTATTATTTGATAACGCATCAAGTTTCTCAATCATTACTATGATATTTTCGTGAATCTCATTAGGCAGTATGTACCATAAATTTATAGTTTCTTTTAATGTTAGGCATTTAGAATGTAATTGGAATAATTTAAAATTGTCCTTACGAAGTAAAAATAAGTGATTGTTGTTAATGGACGAGTTATTTGTATGTATCATATTATGTCCTCTCCCAAAGGATACACTAAAATTAATCCTACCCTCAAAATTGTTATCAGAAACCTGTTCACTTTCTTCAAAGATACTCTCACAATTAACATTCTCTAATAAGCTTGCATAACCAAATTTGATGACTCTATTATCTAAGGAAACATTGTTTGGTGTAAATGGATAATTATTTCCAAATTCCATCTCAATTTCAGATACAGAATCAGGAATCTAAAACTAAAGATTATAAAATTAAAGGATTACATACGTTATTATTAACATGATGAGGGATATTAACATCCTCTGAAACTCTTCTAAAATTGGTAATATATCTTTGATTTGTGACATGCTTAGAAATGTTACCAGAACCTTTTATGATATTCAATGGAATAGAAAGTCTTCTTTTATCATTGTCAGTCATCTTTATCATTTTTATAAAAATTTATATATCAAATTATGTAGTTAATTAATATTATTAAAATAAAAATTAAATAAAAAAAGTAAAGTAGACTAAAAGATATAAATTAAATTAATTAACAAAAGATAATAAATGTTTATGCTCTTAGTATTTCTCATGTTTTCTTTACTTAAATACTAATACATTTCTGTTAGCTTTTTTTATCAAATAGTAATCTTTTCGTATAAGACAAAAACTAAAATGGAAAAAAATAGATATATAAGTACAGATGTTTATTATTTTAAAACAAAAAAAAAACCTCATTAGAGAGGATAGGAGGGAAGATGAAGTTTTTTAAGAAAAGTAAATTTTGTAAAATAATTTATTATATGAGAAATATAAATGATTTAAATATCATTCCACTATTCGTGAATAAATTTTCCTTTTCTTCTAAAAATATTATTTAATTTTTTTATAAAGTTATATGAAAAACACATAGTTACATGGAACTTTTATGACTCATGGAAAAAGTTTGTTATTTTTCCTAATACATATTAAAATAAAAAAAGTAAATTTTAATAAGATACTAAAAGAATTTTGTAATCATATTTTAAGAAAAAAAATATTATACTCTATACCAAGTAATAAGTATGTAGAGAAGAAAAAAATTTAAAAACAACACCCATTCTGTTTAAATTGACTAAAAGTATTGTAAACAAAAATGAAAGTTTAAAGAGAAGATTTTTAGTTTATAGCTATTATTATTATGAGACAAAAGAACAGCCAAGAAATTTTTTCCTCATTCATTAATCGTTTTATTTTAAATATCATATATAACTAGCTATATAAAATTAAGACAAAATAAGTATATTGTTGTTTCTTTTAAAAGTATAGTTCCAACAATCACAAATTGCAAATTCAAAAGTTAGACACATGTTTTATATAATGATGAAAATCGAATTTTCCAATCAAAAATTAAATAAAATTTTTAGTATATATACAAAGATAAAAATTTAAAATAAAATTGTTTCATTATAAATAATTTAATTAGGTTCTTTTATTCACACTATATTTATCTATCATTAAAATAATATATAAAAAAATATACGAATATCTAAATAATAAGATGGATTTTTTTAATTGTAATTAATATTACAAAAAAATTAACATATCTTAATAATGTTTGTAACAAATTTTGAAATAAAAAAATTTTATTTCATGAAATATTTATGTCTTTTGCATAGACACAAACATTTTGATGTTAAAATAAAATTATAAAAATATTCGAAGTGGTGAAATTTTTAATTATAAGATTTCTAGAATAAAATAATATAATATTATATATGTTAAAAAAAAGATAATTTAATTTAACATATTTAATGAGTAACTGCAGAAAATTTTAGGTTTTAGTTTTTTATTATAGGTTACGTAAATTCTTTAACAATATAAGCTTATTTTTACAATTGCGTCTAATAACCATTTCGATACTCTTATTTTATAAATATTCATATTCTCAAAATACTTAAATAAATGTATCATATTATTCTTATAAAAAAAATTAAAGAACATTTATTAAGAGGCATCAAAGTGTCATATTGTAGGAAATTATAAATTGACATGTAAATTATAATTTCTTCCTAAATAATAAGTTCTTTTATTTGGAAAAAAAAACCACAATAAATAGGAATAGTACTAAGTGGAGCCAATTTGACAAATTTCTATTCATTTAAGTTATAGAATAAAAAATAACTCAAAGAAATAAATAGGATATTTATAATTTTAAAACAGAGTGTTTTTTTTTGATTAAAAAATTTGTTAGGAATAATATACTAATGTAGATATTTTTGAGAGATTAAAGTTATTCTATCAAAGTCTAAATTAATAGTACAACGATAAGAACACAATTTTTTCAAACAAGAATATTTAAGACTAATTATTTAAGGGAAGAGTTATTAATTTGTATTTTAAATAATAAAATATTAATTGAGGAAAATGTTGATGGTAAAATAAGAAAATTACAATTTTTAATTATAATAATGATAAATTAACTATTTAAAATGAAGATGATATGTTTAGTGTACCATAAAATTGCTAATATTTATTGTTGTAATAGAAAAACATCCAAATATAGATATGTCTAGGGCAATTATACATTTTTGATTATATTAAAGTAATTAACTAAGAAAAAATAATAAAAATGAAGGTTTTATTATATATTAAACATGTTTATTAATTTTATTTTTCTTTTTTTAACAATTTATTTGATTAAAAAGAGAGTATGGAGGAAAATAATATCGAAAAAATATGTTTTAAGATTAAATGTTTTCATTTAAGTCTGTCAAGAAATAAACAAATTTTTTGAACAAGTTAAATCATTTTTAATAATATTGCCATCATCTTGTTATTAAATTCACATTAAATTTATTAGGAGAATTTAAAATCTTTATGTTTGCATCCATAACAGAGTTTACAAAGTAAATGATATATTACTTTATATGGATGGCTTATAAATTAGATGATATTATTTTTAAAAGTAATAGAATATACAATATTTAATTAATTAATACACGGTTATTAAAAAAATATTATATGGTTCTAAAAAACTAAATGTTTGCAAAATAGACCTCGATACAATTCTTTAATAATGTTTATGCATACATTTTTCATACTAGAATATTATATACATATTTAAAATACTTGTATTATTATAATCTTCGATATATTATTAAATTAATCATAAAAATATTATATTCAGACCATTAATGAAATCAAGAATTATATTTAACGAAATCCTTTTTACCAGAGTTGTCTATAAGGGGAAGAGTGCAAGTAGCTCGTAATAAGTAAATAATGTCTAATGAAATAATCAAGACATCAGAGTTCTGTTATTTGTTGACTTTTTCCATTGATTTCTAGGCTATATAATTTATGAAACATCACTTTGTCAATAAAAACTTTCTAATTATAGAAAAATTAAACATTTTGCCTTACAAATCGTTATTATAGTTTATAATTTTTATAATGTTATTTCAATTATTGAATTTAATAATATTGAAACCTTGATAAGTTTGAATTATCCAATTGTTGACGAGTAAATAAAAAGTATAACATGCCATTACGAGAATGTAATTGAGATCAATTAATTTATATGAACCATTTCAAATAAGATATAAAATTGCGAAAAAAAATAGAAAACATTACTAATTAACGTGCAGAACTGTCTTCTCTTCGAACATTTTGGTAGAGATGAGCTTTTTTGAGTTACACATAATAGTATCGTCAGCTTCTATATAGTAAAATATGATAGTTGTTTTTTATGCATATTAATTTGCAAAATGAAGCCTATTCGTTCATATCTTATTAGAAAAATGCTAGAATTTTTCCTCAAACCTTTTGGAAAAAAATCTTTCTTATATTTTATGTTTAATTAATAATATTTAATAAACTTTGGATTTTTATTATATTATATAAACATATTTTAACTTCTTACTCACTAAATCGCAATGAGATCCTAAAATGAACATTTTAGGCTCAGATTGCTCAAATGAAAGCTTTTGGACCATTTCAATCAAACTTTAATTAGTTGATATCTTTTTGATCAATGGTTATAATCTTTCACCCATTAACTCATTACAGGTCAATAGTATTAATTTTACAATCTCAATAGTATTATAAAGGCAATTTTTAAGCTGTTTAGGATGTCGTTCATTATTAGGACTTTGTCATATAGATAGTCTGTACATTTATCCACTAATTCCAATGAATGTCTCATACTCAATATACACATTTAATTGACTCTAAAACAGTTTTTGGTCTTTTGAAATATCGTTCCTCCGTAGTACCCAATCCTTTTGACGATAACTATTTTAGATCTTATGAAGTATTGCTACTCAAACTACAGGGCTTATTTGGCTTCAAATACGGTTTCTACATTGTTGGAAACACTGCCTACCCATTTGTGTCTATTCCTGTGACAATCCCCTCTCCTCATATACTGATTTCTGAGAGGCCTCAATACTCAATCTATATTTTTATTTGACTAAAAGCACATTCTAGACCTTTTGAACAACGATTCCTGTAAATTTGGCTTTATTAGTAGTCACAATGTTTTACATATATAGTTCTAATGGTACCCTATAACTCAGTATACGGACTCAATCAGCTCCAAAAACAGTTTCCACATCTTTTTATACAACGCCCATCAGAATCGTGTTCTATTAAAAGTTCTACCTACAACATTTTCTTAGAAGGCTTGGAACCCATCTTACTTTTATAACATACTCAATAATGATATCTATACTACTGCGAAGATTCCACTCCTGAAACCTGCTCTATAGCAAGAATTCTTAGATATCCTTGTTTAAAATGAATTAGCTTCTATGCGTAAAATTCTTATTACTAAGTTTTTGCTTTACTACACATTAGTTGGGTTTATTGCAATGTTTTTATAAAAAAACGACTATATCTTTTTACCGGTTCCCAAATTAAACTCATTACATTCGCTGACAAATTTTGTTTCTCATTATACAAACAAATTTAATAGTAAAGTATTTTTATTGTTTTTAACAAATTTTATATTGAATGTGGATGAATATTTTAATGATTCTAGATTAATTTTTAAAGCTCTATATATTAAATTTAATTTTTTCCATGAATTTTGAGATTCTGACTATTATTTCAAACATTAATAAAATAAATAAGGTATCATTTTGATTAATTTTTAGTGTGTTTTTATATATTTTAATACTAGATATTTGAAAGTATTGCTGATTTCTAGTGAAAATCTCCATGGTTTTTTGATTGGAATTAAATTTTAGTGAATATGACTGTTATTTCAGAAGTAAAAATTTTTGTTCGTTGAAAATTAAAAAAAAAGATAACAAAAGTAAAATATTGTTTAGTTTTTTTATTCATGTCTTAAGAATTTTGTATTACATATAAGAAAATATTAATTAATTCTAGTGTGGAACTTTATTCTCTATAAAATGAAAATAAGTTTCGTGAGATTAAAACGATTAATGTCTATGATATTACCATTTTTATTGTAAAAACAGTTTATATATAGAAACACATTACTTCTTGTATTTTATTATTATTTTTTCATGATTTTAACATTACACCTTCAAAATTATTGATGGATTCTAATGAACAACTCTATAATCAATGGAAAATAATTTGTTTTGCGTTATTTTGATTACTGTTTCTTAAGATGTGAATATTTCATTTTTAACTTTTAAAGAATATCAAAATCTATTTGTACGTAGCTTTTAAAGCATACTCAAAAATAATATATTGCGCACAACAAATTTTTAGTGAATTTTTATGTAAAACTACGTTTTCTTTCGATGAAGTTAGTTTCATGAGCTTCTGAGATCAATTTTTGTGATAAAAAAAATCTTCGTTCTTAAGCAAATTTATATAAGATAACAAATTATTGCTTTTACTTTATTTCTTTCTAGAGATTTTATAATTATATTTTTATATTTTATGAATGATACCTTATGTAAAACTTCACGCACTATCTTTTGAATATAATTTCACAAAATTTTATTAGTAGATTTATGAGATGATAGTAGTATTTCATGAATTATGAGCCCAATCTCATAAAATAATTGAAAAAAATAGTTCTAAATTTTAAATGTGTTTTTTAAAATTTTATGCACGCTTATGAAATTTAAGAAGGATTATAATTTAAAATACCATGATTTATCGATTGGACACGTTGTGTAGCGGAAATAAAAAAGAAGTACACCTTTTACATATTACTGTTTATTGGAGATATCGACAAAATACAATAATGGAAAAACAAAATGAATATATATACATACTAAAAAGTAACTTTTTGGGTATTTATAAAGATGAAAAAGAGGGGTGTGGTTCTTATAGGTGGGGCTCCGTCATCAACGGAAATAACTCTAGGAAACCCTAAAATTCCCTATTTGGAGGTGAAGGAAATTTTATGGAGAATTTATAAAAATCAACTTCAGCTTTATTTTTTCTAAAAACGTTTGTATAAGATACCTTGAATTATTGAAAAATTAAAATATTTAATTTAGTTAATGGACCTCTATGTCTATGATATTTAAAGAATAGACAAAAAAGAAATTAAGGTTAAAATATTTACGATAACATCTTTTTACTTAAAAACGTTTCAATATCTATAATTTTAGAGGAACATATTAAATCACATCAGAATAATCTAGTTTATACTTAATCTCTATAAAGAATATTTGATAGATCTATTAATAGTTATATAAGTAAAAATGTATATTTTACTAAAAATATCTCATAACTTGAGAACAACGACAAGCAACCCAAATTATAAAGAAAATTTATTTTACAGGATTGAAGATTTCGGCATCACCGTCACATTTAAAATGAAAAAATAATTCATTTTATATACACTTTATATCATTGATTAATCATTTATTAATTGTATGATAACTAAATAATACTTATTATCTGTCTTTTTTATATTGTGATTACCAAGAAAACGAAAACTACTTGATATGCATATCACCATTTCAAAATTTAAATTGTGAAAAAATATATTAAAATTTAAATAATGGATTTTTTATTCTATACACCTGAATAATATAGTTAATAGCAATACCTGTTCAAATAAATTTGCTCATTTCTTCTTCAATTTTTCCTATTTGCACAATTACTCAACACTCTTTTTATATAAAACACAGTTGATAATGTTGAGGTGTAGGATCAAATGACATATAAAGAATTTTTAGATTAAAAATATATATTAAATTCACAATTTATCATTTGATCACTTTTCATATGTGTTTTTACAATACTACTTCCTTGTTTTTAAATAAAGTATAATTTGTTTCGTTTTAAGAGTAAATCAATGTGGAATAAAGCTTATGGCATTTTTGGCACTGTACAAAATTACAGTGGCATCAATTTATTTATACTTAAATTTAATTTTTGCATTCTACTTCCTTTATTTAATTTTTATATAAAAATATGTTATTTTTTAAATAGATATTTTTAATTTGATAATTATGATTGGTCGCGACACCATTAATATTTACCTAGCACTTTAAAATCATAATTAATTGTGACACCTTAGATCTATAGTTACAATTATTAAATTGTTTTTAATATCTCTATTTTTTTATTAAAAAGGATAGTTTAGAAAATTAACTATTTAAAACAATAGTTATTAGTCATTAATTTCTTTTTTTGTACCATTTTTATTGTGTTATCATAGTTTAGGAATAAGTTAATGTTAAGTTGATGTGGAACATATGGTACATTTAACTATTATTTTGTTAAACAAAGATAACATAGATAGAACATCCACTCTTTAAAGTACTACTCTCAATTTGCAATTCTTAAGAATTCATAGTTTTTTTTATTTTAGTAAATTATTTTACAACTATTTTTTTTGTTGGTATATTACTATATTGAATTTTAGTATAATTATTGTAACCTTTTTGAATAAATCCTATATAATACATATATGGCGTCAGAAAATATCACTCTAGAAGAGGCAGTTTCTAACGTTGACGTAAGTTGCGTCTTTCTTCAATAACATACCTATAGTAATAATTCCAGATATTAAATGATTTAATAACCAAATCAAATATACCTTCTATTGAAGCATCGTCTTTACCATTACAATGTCTTGTTAATTTTGATACTAATTTCGAAGATAAAGGTGCTTTTGTAACAGGATTTTCAAAATTTATTGAGGAAGCTGCTAGACATGGGGAATTTAATGATTTGTTAACTGATGGTTTTAAATATGCTGGTATTCTTTATACATGGCGTTGCTGTACACGTGCCACACCAATGGCAAAATCGAATGATCAACCTAATAGGAATCAGATTAATGAAAAAATTATAGAAGTCCTTACTTCTGAGGTAGAAAAATTACATAAATTTATGAATTTTACTAAAGCTGCTGTTAGGCGTTTTTGCGAAGAAGTCAAACGATTGTGTGCTGGTGGAAAAATTAAAGATTTTGTCTCTGAAGCGTATCTTCTTGTATTGGGGCGTTTTCTAAATATGTTTGCCGTTTTGGATGAATTAAAGAATATGAAAGCTAGTATAAAAAATGACTTCTCCACATTTAGGAGAGCTGCTCAATTCTTACAGGTAATGTCAAATTCTCAAAGTATTCAACAGATGCAAGAATTATCAATGTTCCTAGCTACACAAAACAAAATAAAAGAAGACCTGAAAAAGGAACTACAAATGATTAATGGTTATGAAGAGTTATTAAGTGATATTATTAATATATGTGTTTATCTTTTTGAAAATCAAATGTATGGTACCCCTGATGAAAGACATATGTTTGTTAAAGTTATAGCATTTTCAATTTTTTTAATGGATTCACCAAATTCAATATTGAACAAATTAGATTCCAAAAAACGTATCTCTATAGGTTCAATAGACAAAATATTTAAAACATTGAATGTTGTCCCACTTTTCGGTGACATGCAAATACAACCGTTCTCTTTTGTGAGGAGATGTGTTAGCTATGACTCATCAAAATGGCCATTATCACATAAAGAATCTAATGTTTGTCAAGTTGATATTGCTGAGTGTGTTAAAATTGTCCGTGAACATTATGTTGAGTATGTGACACACTTAACGAGAGTTAAAAATGAGATTCAGTCAACTGATAGGCATTCACAAAGATCAGACTACAAAAATCAGGAAGTTGCCCAATTAGCATTATCTGGTATTCAATTGCTTTGTACTTGGACAAGTGATGTTGTTGAAACTGTCTCATGGAAATTGCTACACCCAACAAATGATGAAAAGAATAAAGACTGTCCAAGTAATGCTGAAGAGTACGAAAGAGCCACAAGATACAATTATAATAATGATGAAAAAAACGCACTTATAGAGATGATTGCAATGATAAAAGGTTTACAAATGTTACTTGTTAAACAAATTGGGCAATTTATGACTTCTATTAGATTAAATGTTTATGCTGAGTTACAAGACTTTGTTCAATTAACATTAAAAGAACCATTAGTTAAAGCCATTAAAGGAAAAAGAGATATGATAAAAGGAATATTAATGGCAATTATGGAGACATGTGTTGATAATATCCATGGACAATACACTCAAACAGGTATTAGAATTCTAGAAATGTCTAAATCAAAACACAAGAAAAAATCAACATCTGTTGAAGCTTTAAATCATGTCGAAAACTCAGCCTCTGTTAGGAGGAATGTTGCTCCAAGCACAACACAATTATACATGGCAAGAACAATGTTAGAAAGTCTAATTTCAGAGCGTTGTAGTAATGGTAGAAGAGGATTAAGAAAGGATATTGACCATAAACACATAGAAAAAATGATATCATTCTTAAGGGTATCCTTCTATTGGCAATATTTATTAAACTTCGAAAAATATTTATTTGAGTGTTCTGACCTCAGTCAATTATGGTTTAGAGAATTTTACCTAGAAATGACTATGGGTAAAAGAATACAATTTCCCATCGAAATGAGTTTCCCATGGATTTTAACTGATCATATTTTATCAAATCCTGATCAGTCGCACTTAATGCAATATATTTTGTATCAATTAGATTTGTATAATGATGCAGCAAATTTTGCTCTTAACAAATTCAGAACACAGTTTTTGTACGATGAAGTAGAAGCTGAAGTTAATTTATGTTTTGATCAATTTATTTTTAAATTGTCTGAAGCTGTCTTTACACATTATAAACAAGTTGCTTCTTCCTATCTATTAGATAAGCAATTTAAAACTAAATGTAATAATATAGGTGTAATGATAAGATCTCCAGAAGCATCAAGATTTGAACCATTACTAGCGCAAAGACATGTTCAACTTTTGGGACGGAGTATTGATCTTAATAGACTTGTCTCTCAAAGGATAAATATATCAATTTTACATTCTTTGGATATGGCAATTTCGAAATTCGAATCTGAACCACTAATTGGAATAATAAGATTAGAATTTTTACTTGAAGTCAATAGACTTTGCTATGATTTACTAAAGAAGCACTTATTTTCTTTAAGTGATTTTGACGATTTATTTGTTGAAGCTAATGGTCTTGTTTCAAGCGATGCTGGGAGAATTAGTCTTCATATCTTTTTTGAACTTAATTACGATATATTTCCAAATTATTGTTTTAACACCTCAACGAGTCGTTTTGTTAGAGGAAATATCCTTTTTAAAAGAGTTCCAGAACGAATCAAAGCAGTACCATGTAATTTTCAATATGAATTTGGCAGTAGATCATTAGGTGCTGCTGCTGAAAATATTGCAAAAATGCATTCTGGTTATATTGGTTATCCACACCTAAGAGCTATCGTCCGCCTCCTAGGATATCAAGGCATTGCTGTTATCTTAAAAGAATTTACAGCATTAATTCATTCACTATTAAGCGAAAGGTTAAGAAAAAATATTGAACATATTATGCATCTTATGCCTAAAATATGTAAATTACCATTAAGTACTTATGGATCACCGGCAGTCTTAGAATATTACTTACATCACACAAAAGATGTTCGTAATTATAAAGATCTTTACACAGGATTTGGACAACAACTTCGTATATTTGGTAATGTTATAATATTTACCCAATTATTAGAAAGTGCCTTACAACAAGAAGAGGTCTTAGATTTATCACATGGAGCAACATTTACATTTAATGTTCCAAGAACTGGTGGTTCCAACATAGCTGAACGACAAATGAGGAGTCGCAAAATTGAAATGCAATTTGAATCATTACATTTTGCTAGGGCCGTTAGTGTTTATGGGACACCAGAACAAATACAAGTTGCTCAGGAGTCTGAATTATTAACAAAAGAAAGACTTTGTGTTGGCTTAAATATTTTTGAGCATTTTCTTCAGTATACTAGAAGTATTGTTATTAATGATACATTATATACAGGAACTTATCCGGCTAATGGTGTTATGTCTATTGATGAATGTACAGAATTCCATAGATTATGGAGTGCATTACAATTCATTATTTGTTTACCATCCTCTGAATATGACAACAATATTAATGAGAAGGATAGTAAGAATGATGGAAGATTAAGATCACAGTATTGTGAAGAAATGTTTGGTGATGGTCCACACTGGGGAGCATGTATTCTAATTGCAATTCTTGGACAAGAAAAAAGATTTAATGTTTTAGATTTCTCTTATCATTTAAAGAAAATCCATAGAACTGATTCTAAAAATCCCTCTTCCAGTGGCATAGATCTATCAAAAATGATTTCACGTATCCGTCACATCCAGCAATTAAATAATGAAATTTTTACATTTCTAAAAAGTTTCCTCCCTTCTAAAGAAGATTTTGGTGAGTATATCAGAGAGTACTCACCACCTCAACACGCAAGCATTTCACATTCATCATCAACAAATTACTATTGAAGCTTTTATTATAATGCCTATTAATTATTTGTTATCTATTAGTATATAAGTACACAGTCAAAAAAGAATAAAACTTAAAGTATAACAATGGTTTTAATTAAATTATTAATATGGGTGCCAAAATTTTTCTAAAATATCTACTTCTACCTTTATAAACATCTTTTTTTTTGATATAATACACTTAATCATCCCCTCAGAATAATCTCCCTACTGTAAATTTCCATAAATTTTTTGTGTTACAGGTTCAACTGAAAAGGGACAAAATATTTTTTACAACTTGTTTTCCTTATTAAAATCATTAATATAACTCTAGGAGGATAATTTTCGCTCCATTATTTGCAACTACCAGAAAATCATCGACAAAATCTAGGTTGTTGTCTGTTAGATAGTTAATTGCTAGAAAACTATTTATAAGTACTCTTCTATTAATAGCACATCCAAAAATGTATGATATATTGTCTCTTGAATAATTAAAGAACATTGATGAAATTTTTTTTCTATCGGTAATAGATATATAGGATTTAAAAATTTCACGGTTTTCTTCATTTGTCAAGACAAATGAATTCTCTGTTTAAGGCAAGTTTAAAGGGCAAATTCTCATATAGTATGGATTCACTTGGGTTGATATATTATTGTAGCTGTCAAAATATTTTGCTTTCCCACAAATGTCATTGAACATTCCTCTAACTTCGATAAAAATAATTTGTCAGCGAAGAAACTTCTTTGTTGTACCAATATATTTCTGTAGCTTCCTGATTAATGACCCTACTATTATTCATCTCTTCTAATAAATCCGTTGTTTTTGGAATATAATCATCATCTGATCTAGGAACTTTCATTGCAACCAATTAAAGCTCCTTCCAATTATAAAACACCTCAATAGATGTTGGCTTAACAGAACAAATGTTTACATTATACTTCCATTTATGTCCCTCCTTATCTTCTATTCTTATCTCTTCAATTAATTTAAGATAAACAGAAATGTACCTGTAGGTCTTAAGATTCCGAGAAGATGACATTGATTGAAATTATGAATCTAAAACATCATCACGAACATAGGGACTTGATTCCCCACAAGATTCGCTGAATTTTAAAAATGCACCCTTTTCAAGCCAACGAAGGGATCTTGTAAGGAAGCTAAAAATTTCTTCATCAAATAAATCCATAAATAACCAATGTGTTAAAACAAGAAAAAACTTCTCTTCTTTAAAATCAACTAAATCTACGGTAGAAACATACATCTTAACATCTTTTTCAATTTTTTTGCAACTTTCCTCAATTCTTTCAATTCACAAAGACTATGTGTTAATAAACCATTAGCATTATATACATTTTCCTCTGAAAGCTAAATCATAAGTGTGACGTCTTAAAGTAAAAGAAAGCATTAGAAATTCCAGTATAATATCACTTACCCAACATTAAAACCAATATCAAGAATTTTTATATCCTTTAAAGAAGGTAACATACAACAACATCATTCCTATCATCTTCTTCAAAACCTTTAATTCGCCCATTTATTGATAATCTATCAAGATCGCGACTTCTCCAAAAGTTTTTCATAAAATTAAATAAAGTAACTTTACGTGAATCATCCTTTTTACTGGACATCTTTCTTGGGAGTTGCCAACAACTAAATAATATACCAGACATTGTTATATTGTTTAAATTATCAGTATAAGAAAAGTTTTATCTAAAACGAATGACTAGTATCTTTTTAAAATTAATTGATATGAAAAAAACTATTCGAAAGAGGAAGAATAATTGATGAATAGATAGGATATTATTATGTGCATATTTTATGGCCATACTAAAACAAATAAGGTATTCTGGAATATTTTACAAAATATTTGAACAGTGATAAAAAATAATTTTATGATTACAAGCTTTTTTAAAAGCATCAATAACAAGAAATTTATAAAAACAGAAAATTTTATCAGAAATTAAACTTTACTGGAAATAAAAAAGTTGAAAGGTTAGGTATGTATTGTATTTTAATCTTGTTAAAATGGCGAAACTAATTGCTTGTCACTGCTTTTACGGTTATGAAATATAAAAAGTACAATACCATCTTGATATGCAAAAATGGCTTTTCATAGTCTAATATAGTTTGTTCTTCCTATATTTTTTTCTGTTTCTACAAAGAAAAAAAAGTAGTTATAAGAGGATTAATATGTATAAAAAAGAGACTGATATAAGGTGTTATATTTAGTAATGTAATGTATCTTACATTAAAGTTGATTAATCCTGTTAATATTATATGTGGAAGAGTGATAACAATAATTTTATTGTATCAAAAGTAACTCAAATACCTTATTCCATATTTTAAGAATAATTTTTGTCATTGAAGTGTAAATTATGATAATTTTATCATTAAGTAGTGGAATTTTTTGATTTTAAAAAATTTTTTTAATGAATAAGCATGTTTCTCAAGAGGTTTTTCAATGTTTAGTCAAATAGTAAATTTAACACTTTTAAGTCCCTTTGATTAATATATTATTTATTTACAGAAATCCAATTGATGTTATAAAAAATTTTCTTTTTTTGTTTGAATAAAGTATTATATCCCTACCAAAATTCAAAGTTCAAATTTGATAGACGTTGAGTGCAAATTTTATGACAAACAAATCACACCTATTTAATTACAATACTTCTTTAGACAAAATAATAAATAGGGCAATGTATTGAAAATAATTTTATTATAATCTTTGAGATAAATAATATTTTATATCTCCTTTAATGAGAAATTGTAAGGTACTTCACAACCATTGCTAAACTACTAAAAGTACTCCATTTAGTAAAATTATTAAATTCCACTTCAAAATACAAGAAAATTAATTATTATTTACTATATTTGTGGATGATTTAAAGATAATATTTGTATCATAAAAGAAGATTAAAATTACCAGTCATTCGCCAAAGTTTGATTATTTATAAAAAAAAACAAATACTACAAAGTATATTTTTTAATTGAAACTTCAAAAATCATGTTCAATTACCTCGCCAAAAATTAAGAAATATTTTTCATATCATATTACATGATAAAACATTACCTTATGCCAAATTTATTAAATGTTATATAAAATTTTGTATTAACAACCCGCAATTCTGAAATTGTCTTAATGTTGGGTGTCATGAGACGAAAATTTTGTTAAATATTGTTTTAAACGTATATTTTTATTTTAAAATTCTAGACAGTAATTATATGTACAAAATAATATGATTTTTATAAGAATAAAATAAGCATAAGTACAAATAAATAATACATTAATTTTCTAAATACATTCTCTTTGAAAATCCTCAATAAATATTTTTAAATTTTTTTTGCAAACAATCTCCTTCCAAATATCCGAGTTTCTGGTTGATAGAATTAAATGCAACGGACTTCGACCTTTGTCATCTTTTTGGTATACAAGTTTTTTGTCGATATCAATTAAATATTCAATAAGTTTTATGTTTCCTGATAATATCGCAAGGTGGAGTGGGTTATATCCATTGGATTGGTACTTATATTTACATAAATCAACCTTTTTAAATAATGATCTTGGAATTAATATTCTAAAAATTTATATAAACTATTATAAAAGTAGTAATGACATAAAACATACCTTAAAAAACAATTCATAGTAATTTTCTTTTTTAATTTGCTTTCAATAAACATTTGGACAGCACTAAGATTTCCTTCTTCACAATCTCTTAAAAAGTTATATTCTGAGAAGGAAAGGAACTTCATAGTTGAACTAGATCATGAAAAATAAATGAATAGAAATACAAGAAATTAAATAATATAATAACTCTTTTCCTTTCTTAATCAAAAAGATTACAGAAAAATACCTATTAATAAAATAGTTTATATTATATAGTCTGTCTATCTTGTTACTTTTTACTCTTTCTCTTTAAATTCTTTTGTATAAGCTATCCTTATTTTAGCAATTTTTAAATATATTCCGTAAAAATGATTCATAGGGCAGGAGCAATTAACAAAACATTGTATCATTGAACAATTATTTTTAATTTTGATCTTCTCTCTGATTACAATCACCTTCGACTTTCTCTTTCAATGTCCAATATGTATTTTCTTATATCTTAATGTTTTTTTATTATAAATAACATATAATTGATAATAGTCTAAAAAATATTCTATTACAAAAAACTTTTATGTGAACAAATAAAGAAAATATAAGAGAGAATAAACTTATGAAAATATAAAATTTAAGATATTGTTTTAGGCCAATTAATTAATAATTTTAAAATATTTATTCTTATACTTATGTCATTCCTTTTATCAATGTATTTATAATTTTTAATAAACATAGAAAAAGATGATAACAAAATGAACATTATATGTTTATAATTACTTTAATGGAGAAAAGAAAGTAAAAATTGATAAATTTTCACGATTTTCGTGTATAACAAAATTAAAAAAAAGAGGCGTTTGAATCTTTATTGTCTAAGATGATTATTAACAGGTATTTTAACAAGATTTGAAATATTTATCAGATACTATTACTTACTTTTTTCACATGGACAAAGTATGAAAATTACTATACAAGGAAGTTATGTGCATATATTATGATAAAGATTTTTATCAATTTACTTTATTAATATATAAATAATTTTCCTTGATGACAAATTTGTTTATTATGAATCATTTGATTTTTCTGCTTTTTTCATCCTTCATACTCAACATATCATTTCATTTTTTAAATGATACATATATATGTAAATATTTTTTATATTCTATCGTGATTTCATTTTTCTTAAAAAAAACTTTTGAAGGAGGTTATTTTAAAATTTTAATGATAAATTGTTTTAATAAAAAAATTTAATGTTTTAGTCATTCTCATTTATATTATAGAATGATAAAATTAATTGTCATTGATAATTTTCAAAAATCTTATAAAATTTTAATAAATGTTATTAATTTAATGATATGATACATCCGCTTTGTAATTTGAAATTTTATTTATTTTTGCATTTGAAAATAATACTTATTTTTAAATACTACATTACCATTGAATGTGTGATGTAATAAGATAGAAAAAGAAAGTTTGTTTGTGCCATTAAAGAAAAGACAATCTCCCTCCCCTCATTGACTATAAAATATTTAGTGGAGGAGGAAAAAGAAGCAATAATGAAAGTTAAGTGAGTGAATGTGATAAAGATTATTTATTATATTATTTTGATCATATTTTTAGTTCTCCTAATCATTGCACTTTTACATTTTGCCATTTTTTGATTTCTGGAGATGACTGATAAAATTGTTTGGATTGATGTTAACTCTTCTCCCACAACCGATAATTGGTAAATATTTTTTATTAATCTAAATTTATTATTATTTTTACTTATTTTTTAACTTTTTATTGTAATTTTAGCGCTCCATCAAATGATAAAGATGTTGATGAGGTAAAGAATAATGAGATAGAGAACAAATCACATGAAGATTTTGAGGACGAACATTTAAATGA
This sequence comes from Strongyloides venezuelensis, assembly GCA_963280985.1. Lineage (NCBI taxonomy): Eukaryota > Metazoa > Nematoda > Chromadorea > Rhabditida > Strongyloididae > Strongyloides > Strongyloides venezuelensis. The sequence goes on along the minus strand of CAUJLX010000001.1, from coordinate 4,013,427 downwards.
ATGTCAAAATAGATTAAGGAGCAATATTAAGGAAGCTCTAGAACTATTGGATCAACTAAATTTTGAACCAAAAAAAAGAAGTTACGATCTTTTATATATAGATGATAAGGTAGTCTCGCCAACAGGTAAAGAAAAAGATTCATCAGTATCGCCATCAATAACATCAAAGAGTAGTGGATTCTGTAATTTTCAATTAACTGCAAATAGTTATGAGATAACTGACATTGATATGGAGACACCAAATGCAATTTTAATGATCCCAAATACTCCTAATATAATAATATCCGACACTGATAAAGGTATCATAATCTATGATATGTCAACAAAATTCCAAAAAACAATTAAAAAAGATACATGGAGGTATGTACAAGGATTAGCATACAATTGGAGGAAAGATGAAATTTACAGTATTGTAACAACAAAAGATGATATAATACCTAATAGTCCAACAAATTTCTTAATCACTTTCGATCAAAACACATTTGGGATTAAGGACACTCTTGAGTTGCCAAAAATTTTACAAGAAATCAAATTAAACAAAATAAAAATTACATCAGCTTCAAATGGTATGTTGTATGTATCATTAAATAGTCAGGGATGTGGAAGTTTATTTCAATGTGATTTAAAAGATAAAAAATGGAGTGAAATTGCCATTAAAAGAGGACATTTCTATACTGATATTGTTATTTTAAAAATTATTGATACAATAACAGAGATTCTTTTATTAGAAGAGTCAAAAGGATATATCGTTATGGAGAGTGTCTGGAATTCAATGTCAGCAGCTCGTGGTATTATATCACCAGTTGTTAAACCAACCGCGTTAGCAACCTCTTTCGGTAGTGGTAGAATCTTTGTTATTGATAATAGTATATCTACTGCTGTGGAGTTAAGTAGAGAAAATTTTGAAAAAGTTAAAAATATTGCTCTTGTTGAACCTGGGAGAAATTTAATGTATGCAATGGAAAGGTATTTAATTATATTAAACATTGCCAAAAAAGTTTTAAAATTACAATTAGTATAAATTTACAATGGAAGTCATTTGAAATAAATTTTTTATTACTTTTTAAACAAAATATGACGATTTTTTTTTATTATGCTTCTTTAATTAATCATAGTCATATTTTTAGTATGATTTATGCTCTTAAAAATTTTAAATAAATATTATAATACTATCAAAAAGTGTTATCACAAGCGATAATTACATATCTTTGTATAATTATTGTGCACATTTGATAAAACTGTACATAAATATCTATATTTGGCCAATTGAAACTTGACGTGATAATAATTCTTGAAGTGATATTCTTATTAAAAGGTTGTTAGATAACCTTTTTTCTGTTCATTAGCTATAAATTAATGATGAATTTTTAGATAAGAATTAAATTTTGTTGATAAGTATCAAATATGCATATTACTCTTAAGTAGCAAAATGATTTATAGTCGAGAGATGAATTTTTATTTATAAATTAAAGTTTGGTAATTATACATATATATTCTCTTATTCTTATTTTTTAAAACCATTCTACATTTGCAGAATATGTCACTTTGAAATATTTATTTCCCAAAATTTCCTTTTCTTAATTAACTATTTCTCGCACCTAATTTTTATTGAAAGTATGAAGGTCATTGAGATAGGAAAAAAGATACTTTGTTTATTAACAACTTTAATGAGATTATCTACAAATTTTCTTATCCCTTACTAAATTTTATTATTAAACGTTTTCTTATTTATATCAAAAAAAGAAAAACGCAATATCCTATCTCCAAAAAACAATATAGCTTTTCAGTTTAGTTTATACAAACTTACATAAATTGTTGCGAAATCATGTCATTAATTTATTCCTTCTAGAAAAAACTTTTTATACGATAAATTTCAAAATACGTTTGTTTTTATTATTATATTCAGTTTTCGTTGTAAGTTATAGTGTGAGAAAATGGAATATTACTAATATAACTCTCGCTTTTTGATTTATTATTAGATTAGATTAACTGTTCCAAAATTTTTAGATATATACATTCAGCAATGTATATTCCTCATTCATCCTTATTCTTTTTTAACTTAGTATTATATTCATTTAAAGCTTTCTATTTTCCAATAAACATTTCTTTCTATTCCTTCATCTAAATTATTATTAATAGATGATGCATTTTATATAAATTTTCTTCACATACTTAACAATAAAATAATAATACACATTTATTCTTCTAACTTTTACACAAAATTAATGTCATTACATAAAAAGAATATTTCTATACTATAGCCATTTTTATTTCTGCATATCTCTCCTATATATCTATTTAGATTAGAAAAACATAACTTAATAATCAGAAGCTTATATACTTTCCCGTTTATAATAGAAATTTTTGCATCTGTTCTTTAAAAATCTTCTGGTGATACATCACGTGTCCCCTTTTTAAATTTTTCTCACAAATGGCCTATGTTGTAATTGTCTTTATTCTCTAGTATCATTTTTTTTCGTCTAATTTGATGACAGTTGATCATAAATATATATATATATATCTCGACATTTTAAGCTTTCTATCATTTTTTCCATAGCATATACTTAGTTATCATTGTTGTTTTTTTTTTTAGAATTATGAAAAATCTTACTGTACTTTTATTGGTTGCATTCCTTGCCACAACTACAATAGCTATTAAGGATGTCCTTCTTGAAAGCAATAAAATACCAAAAGTAACAAATGATGTTGTTGTTGAGCATATTGATAGTGATGTATGTACAGAGTGCCAAAGCATTGTTACTAGATTTTCTGAAGCAATGAAAGATCCATCAAAGCTTGCCGCTTTAAAATTGATTCTTGGAAGTTTATGTCATGAAACAGCATATGAATTAGAGTGTAAACTTTTTGTCAGAAAACTTGATGTTTTCATGGATAAACTTTTACCATACCTTAATGATACTAAGAAAGTCTGCCACAAATTTCATATGTGTGGGAATGAAAGAATAACTGCTTTCCATAAGATTGCTCTCCTTTATGCTCACAAGATGGAGGCCGCAGTTTACAATAAGGTATGTGTTTTTAGATTTTTTGTATTAGTCTAAAAAAATTTTTTTGTAGAAGAACCGTTTCCTTTGTGAGGAATGTAGATTTGCCGCTCAAGAACTTGAACAACTTGTTAATGATGAGAAAACTGAAGAAAAAGTTAAGAAATTTATTAGCATAAATATCTGTGCTAAGATCCCAAAATACAGAGGAACCTGCGATTTGATGCTTGAAGATTTCCTTCCAGACTTTTTTAAACAATTAAACGATCTTCTTAAGAATGCCCCACAAGTAAGTTTAAGAATTGTTATTATAGAAAATAATTACTTCTCTTTAGTTTTGTAAAAACATTGGACTTTGTGATAAATCAAGAATGCTCTATGAGGTTAAAGAGGTCAGAAAACTTGAAGGAGTTTTTGCAGTCTTTGTCTAATCTGCTTCTTACTTTATTCAATGTATGGTCATACCTTTATTTATATAATTACCCTTTAATGTGCTGGTTAGCACCCAATTTTTCAGCAAAAAAAAATAACAAAAAAAACTCCACATGATAATTATCCTTTGTATGTCGTTATAATTATCTTATAATTTTTAAATTTAATTTCGTAAATTGTCAACAAAAACCTTTTTTTGTCATTTAAGTAAAAGAAAATACAGATTCCATATTATGTTCCTTTTTTGTTTTTTCTTTAAAACAGAAATATTTTTTTATAATTTTTAGAATAAATCAGCTAAGGGACAAATTGCTTTACATCAATTCGTTAATGGTATTACAGAGATCCGTTCAGCTAAGCACCCACAAATATTAATGTCATGTCTTGAATGTGAAATTGCTGTTGATGCTTTACTTATTGAACTTAGACAAAACTCGACAATTTACAGTATTGCTGATGATCTTAGAAATGGTGTATGCCCAATTTTACCAGTCAATTTCACTCTTTCATGTAATGATTTTTTAAATTTATATGCTCCAACAGTTGTATATATGACAATGCAACAATTTACCTCTGAAGGAATATGTACAGGTCTTGTTAAAGCATGTAAATCAGAAGATAATTCAAGTAAGCTTTATATAACATATGATAATTGGAAAATAACTGATATTTTTATTTCCTTTTAGGAGAATACTTCAATAAATTACCATTAATAGAACAAAATTCAGTCAAATGTGAAGCATGTAAAAAAATCTCTGAACATTTTGTTGAGGTTTTAGAAGATAAAGATTTTAGACAAAGAGTTACTGATGGTATAGAACAAAATGTCTGCAGCTATTTTCCAGGTGTATTAGTAAATGTTTGTGAAAATCTGATGCAAAAATATCTTCCAATTGCTTTAAATAAAATTGATGGATATTTTAAGAAACCAGATATGTGCCAGAGTACTTTTCATGTATGTTAACTAGAGTATTATTCGAAGTTAACATACGTGCACAATAAAAAATGTTGCTTATTCCCTAAATATTACTGAAAATAAATTCACTTTTATTTTCATTAAACTTTAAAATAAAAAATAATGTATTGGAGATAAAAAGTTAAGAATAAAATTTTTTATATCAATTTAAATATAGTTTTCTTCCTAAATCTCTTCTAAAAGCTTGTAGCAGTATAAGATTATTCAAGAATAAATGTTGATTTTAACAATAAAATCTATTTTGTGACATTAAGTAAATGAACACCTAGAATGCTGACAATAATGTATTGGATTTAATGTTTCCATTTTAAACAAAATATTTACTTTTGACTTAGTCATAACACATTAAAAATACCTTCTAAAATCGCCAATTATTTATGAATTACTTTTGCACATTAAAGATGATGGAAAACAAAAAACTTCTTTTGATAACGTTAAACTTTTATAATAAAGTTGAATCACAACAACAAAATGAAGAGGTTCTTTATCCTTTTGATAAGATTCTAATATTAGCTTAGCGTAGGAGAAAAGAGAGAAAATCATTTTTGTTTAATAGAGTCAGATAAGCACATCATATACAAAATTTATAAATATCTAAGTTAAATAAAATACTCTAATTAGTTAAAGCTACTTTCAATATGTATAACTTTATCACATTTTTTTCCTATTATCATAACAACTTGTATTTTTTGTTTCAAATATATAAAAATGTGTATAAACTTAAATTCGTTTATTACTTTAATATGTTAAGACGTCTTCCTATCAGAAATTTTAAATGACTTTTACTATCATTATTATTTCTTTTGGAAAACCAAAGATATTCTTTTCCAGTCCACATAAAATTTATTTCATTGTTTTTTCTACCTTTTCTCAATTATTTTTATTTGTCTATATAAAAATAAAAACCTCTATTCATCCTCATAATCCTTCCTCGTTCTTCTATTACTTATTAACAAGAAATGCGGTAAAATTTAATGTAATTTTTAAAAAAACTTTCATATTCAATTATAATGACTTTTTAAAAAATAAAAAAAAACTTTTATGTTTACAATTCAAAAATATTTGCAAAAATTTCAAATCTCATCTTATTGTATATATCTCTCTGTTATCATTTACCTCACACTCTTATCTTGATTACTTATGAGACTGGTTGATTAGAAGAGTAATAGTTATTATCTTGGAGAATATATCAACATAAATTTTGAATCTTACAAAATGCGCACTAATATCTTTAATATTATATTTACACATTTTATATATTATTTATTATATATATAAACTTCAAGCTAATGGTATACATTTTATTAATAAAAGAAAAATCAAGTGAATCCCGCTTTTGTATATATAATAATCAACGGGTACAGTTTTAAGATGATATAATTTTTATCCACTCACTCTGTTCCAATCACTATTTTACTTTACAGTCCCCTTAACAATTTTTTATGTACTCAATATATATATAATATAGATATTATATTATTTGGTTCATTCTAATTGTATATTTATGTGTAGGGATAGTAACAATGATTAACTGTTTGAGAAGAGATAAGATTTACCTAACATTAAATGTTACTTTCTCAATTCATATAAATATTTCATATATTTCTTTAAGATGTTCTATATCTACTTTTACTGTCTTCTTGAGAGTAATAGTTAAAAATTGAAGATTATTGTATGGAGGAAAGATTGGTTAAGTGTGTAAGAGATAAAGAAAAACTTTAGTAAAATTGTGATAAATAGTATTCAAAAGGTTGGATAAGATTCGATTTTATAAGTTCTATACACTTTTCATTTTTCTACAATATTTTGAAACAAAAAGACTTTTAATAGATGTTATTAATATATATTTATAAAATATCATATAATAATTACTAGTTTTAATTTTACAATTTTTTTCATAACTTAGTTTAACCTTTTTATTTTATTTTATTTTTATGTCTCAATTTTTTTATACCTGTTTACTTTACTTTTCATTTTACTTTTAGTCTTCATAATGTGTGATTTCTTGCCTCAAAATATTGTAGATGAAGATGAGGTAACCTTGTCATCCAAAATGGATACTTACCTTCGTTATGGTGGTGCTCAAGAAAATTGTGATGACGAAGAGGAGGAAGAAGAAGAAGAGGAAGAGGAGGATGAAGATGAAGAAGATGAGGAAGAGAAAAGACGTGTTGCTGAACGTGAACGTAAGAAGGAAGAGGTACGTAAACGTTTAATGGAAGCTTCTCGCGCTAAAAAAGCCAAAAAAGGTTTCTTGACACCTGAACGTAAAAAGAAACTCCGCAAACTTTTGATGGAGAAAGCAGCTGAAGATTTGAAACAACAACAAATGCTTCGTGAGCAGGAACGTCAACGTATTTTACAAGAAAGAATTATTCCTCTTCCTGATCTTGAAGGTTTGGATGATGATGAGATGCTTGAGACAGCCAAAGAATTTGTTGATCGCATCAAACAACTCGAATCTGATGTTTATGATCTTAACTATTATGTTAGACAAAAAGATTTTGAAATTAATGAATTAACTATAGCTGTTAATGATTTAAGAGGTAAATTCGTCAAACCAACACTCAAGAAAGTTTCCAAGACAGATAATAGGTATGATATACGTTATTAAACTACTCTAATATTAATTTTTTTATTACAGATTTGATAAGCTCAAAAAGAAAGAAACAGCAAAAGTTGACTTCCGATCAAATCTCAAAACAGTCGAGTCTAACAAATTCGCAATGGAAGAGGTAAATTAAATAAAAAAGTGTATGCTATTTTAATTACTCTTGAAAATCTGATGTCTACTTGACATTTTGTATTTATCAAATTCTTTTGTTTCTCCAACCATTCACTTATTTTAAAATTTTATTTACATATTTTGAAACAATTTTTATTATTTCTTTATTTTTTTCAGGAAAAAGAAAAGGAGAAGCTCGAATGGGCGAAATAAAAATTTTCCTGTTCGCAAAAGAAAAGAAAATTATTATACACCCATTGACATTGTTTTTTAATTTCTCCAACATTGCTAAAAAATTAAAAAAAAATATTTTTCAATTTTATACAATCATATAAAGTTTTATTCTACATTTTATCTATATGCCGTTATACTGCACATGTTAACGTTTTATCAAAAAAAACTTTCAAATTAGCTGTTTGATTTTTTCTAAAGGTCAAATGATTCAACAAAAAATATAACCTTTTTTTATTTACTTTTATTCAACGTATAATTGATTGTAATTGATATTAATATCATTTGGCAATTTATAGTATAATTAAATTTTTTTAAAAAAACTATAAATTTAATCTATCATACTATTTTGTAATCAAAATATATCAAATTTGTCTTATATGAATATAATATATGAAAAATATTTTGTTTAAATCTTTTATATGAAAAGAAGAAACATATTTAATATCTTCTTTTTATCTAATATATCATTTTCTTTTTACCTTTATATATGTTTATTTTGTTCTTACAAACAAATGTGTAGCCATGCTATTCATACAACTACCAGTTAAAAATTTTTGTGAAAGGATCAAATTTCCTATCAATGACATCTTCTAAAATATGTAAATTCACGTTTTTAGTGAAAATTTAAGCAGTAGATTACAACGATTGCCCTACAATACTTTTTTTATAAATGGAGTACATTTAATAATTTCCTTTGATTAATGGAAGTGTCAATTATATTAAAATCATAGATGAATTTTGAATGATAAAACTCTTTGGTTTATTTTATTAATAAAAATTTCTATCTATAATCTGATTTTCTATGAACAAAATCAACCACCAAAAAAATGATAAAATAAAAATATCACTTTATCCACCTTTAAACTCTTTATTTATTCTATAAAATAATCATATTATTAGTAATTTTGAATAAAACCGCAAACTTATTGGTCACAATAATCCACTAAAATATTTTATAATACATTGGAAGAGTTAAACTATTGAGCATATAATTAATTTTTATCTCCTTTACCTTTATGTATAATAAACAATAATGGTAAAAAAAGGTATTTAAAACATTTAAAGGAAACTAGAATAAAGGTGATATATTTACGCATTTTATTTACGATATCAATAAAATAATTAATATTAAAATAATGAAAACATTAATATTGGTAGATATCATATTTAATAGCCGTTTATACATAAGTATTTACATGAAAGGAAAAACGGCATTCAATGTTGAAGGTTAAATGAAGGAAAGATCGTTTTAGATTACTTGTGTTACATTTCATTCTAATTTTTACAGAGAATCATCTTGATAATAAAGTTTTTTGATATATATATATTATGACATACAATATTTAGTTGTATTTTTTAAAAGCTTCTCTTTGCCATGAAATTTTTTCGAAACGTAAATGAAAAGGAATTATTCATTCTTCTCATTATTGGAAGTATCGGTTGATGATGATGGATCAATTGGTCTGAAAGCATAACATGTAATATCGCCAACAGATGATTGACAATATTGATCAGTATAAGCAACATATGTAAAGTCTCCCTTTGCACAAATAACATTGAATTTAGCAAATAACTTCTCCTCAGCTGCCTTTTGGATAGCTCTTTTTGAGATTGTTGTATCTTTAGCAATATTCTACAAATAATAATAATTTGACAATAAAGGTAAATTTTTATCATATTAAACTTACATCCTCTATGATAGCACGAAGTTTTTCATTGTTGCATGTTGGATCAGGGTTCTCAATAGCTTCAGCATCTTCAGATGTAAATATTTTTGAACCATGTGTTCTTGCTCTAACTCTATATCTACATGGCATTCCACAATTACAACAACAATCATTTGTTGGTGGTACAATATATTGGGCTGGTTGATATACAGGTAATACTGGAGCAGGAGCATAATTGTTGCACATTGGTGGTGGTGGTGGAAGGGGTGCTGGGCATGGAGGAGCTACTGGACATGGCAATGGAGGTAACGGTGGTGGACAAATTGGCATTGGTGGTGGTGGTGGGCATGGTGGCGGTGGTGGACAAAATGTTGGTGGACAAACAACTGGTGGTGGGCATGGTATTGGTGGTGGCATTGGTGGGCACACTGGAAGTGGTGGTGGAGCACATGGTGCTATCGGGTATGATCTACAACCACACATTCCTAATGTTGATGGAATAGCAGTAGCTAAGAATATCCATGCAGTAAAAAATTTCATATTGTAAGGTGATATATCTAAGGGTGATAATAAAATTTGTTGATGATAACGTCACAAATATATTGCTTATATAGCTCTCACTCACTAGAAATAACATGGGAAGGGCCCGAGCGGAGTTGCAAAACCGGTCTTATGAAAAACTATATTTGGTGTACAAGGAAAAATCACTAAATATTTTTATTTCACATAATATGTATTTTTTCAATTGAAAAAGCTTTAAGAAAAAGAGCAACACTCAGTCACAAACTAAATCCTCAAGGTCGATTTTTGGTAAGAGTCATTATTATATTCAACTAACAAGATATTATTAATATAAGATGTACCTATAATATTATTTTCAATGAAAATTTTTCTTTAACTGCTGACATTAAGCGGATGATTCATTGACGTGTTAAATTATTAAAAAAAATTAAGAGTTTTATATCTAGTATAGATATATAACATGATACAAGTGAAAAGATGAATGCCCGCCGGCAAAATTTTGTCAATGTAAATGTTATTAAAGGTTATTATTTAATAATGTGTTTCCTTGGACCAATATCTTTATGTGATGATCAGATGAGTCACGTATATAAAAGGTGATGGTAAAAAATGAATCAACAAACTTTCTTTAATCTACCCCATCAAAATTTTTATTTACTATAACATTTTTATCAATTCTAAAGGTATAGAGTTTGTTGAAAACTAAACTGAAACTGTTCGCATACTTTAATGTATCACAATCTAGATATTATAATTAAATATTTCCTGTTTAATGAAGAATAATATATAAAATTGTTATTTAAAAAAAATAGGAAAAAAATTCAATATTTCAAAACTATCAAAAGAGAGCATTTGGTATCAAGAAAAAACTAGTTTCCGCCTGAATAAAAAATAATTAGTACAAAATAAGTAAAAATATAAAAACATAATTATGGTATTGAAGAGTTGTACTTAAATTTGAATTGAAATATACATAAATTAAAATAGTTTTTTGAACTTTAATCATTTTATTTTTTAATAATTCATAGCTAATATTCTTTAAACTTTAATTTTTGACATAAAGATCTATAACCTTGTTTTTGAGCTTTCATATTTTCAAATAAAAGTCAACAAATGAGATAATCCATTTTTTTTATGGAAAATATGAATAGACAAATAACATATATCCATTTAAGTAAATATATAATGAAAAATGCAATTTTAAATGACTAAAACTCATTAACATATTAATTTAAGTAAAGGGAAAAGATTGTTGGGGTGCAAAGATATTAAATCTCTTATAAATTAACAACGATATTTTTTGTGTAGATTTCTCAGGAATCATTATTATTAATTAAAAATTCTTCAAAATTACTAAATGATTTTATAGAGAAATATTGAATTTTTGTTTGTATTTTGCATTGTGTGTGAAAAAATAACGGCATTTACTTTATTGGTGCAAGGTTATTATTATTATAATTAAATATTGTAGTGTTTTTAAATCCTAAGCGTATTTTTGGTTTCTTATAACAAGATTTTAACAAAAAAATTCTAAGTACTTTGAAGTCCATAAAATATGTATATGTTGGGGTAATTATAGATACACGATGTAGATAACTAATCTATTCTAGTGACCTTATAAATTTATGTCCTTTAGAGGTACTTTCTATAGGGAAGGATAATCAGTTTATACAATTTTTATGCTTCAGAAAATTTTCTTCCTATACTAATTTCTTCTCCTGGTATCTGTCTTTAGTTTTGTATCTTTATTTAAAGTAATCATTTTAAGGGTATCCAGATGAAACATTGAATTATTTTTGCAGAATAAATTTTATTTTGAGGCAAGAAAAAATGTTACGGATAATTGATTTTTAAAGTGTCTTAATAACTAAAGAAACGTATGATGATAAGATTAGAATATTAGTGAAATTTATTGTTAGAACTATTGAAATTACTTACTTTGAAAGTATTTTTAAATATTTTTACCTAACTAAAGGATTATGAACATCATGTTTATTGATAGCAGAGCATCGAAACAAATTTAATGGAAATATTTCTTTATATTATTTCTACTACAAATCATATATCGGTATAAGTTTAATTATTCAATTATAATTTAAAAGCTTTTCTACAAGAATTTTTTTTTCATTATTCTTAAATTTTTCCCCCTATTGAGATTATTTTCAAAGTTATATATTCATAATAACAATAATATTATTATTATTATTATATTTACAGTTAAGCATTATATTTACTTTTTTTTGATAAAAACGATCGGATATGATATATTTTTTTATATATTCATAACATTGCTTTATATCATTTTGGGTATGTTATTGTTAAAAAATTGTATGAAAACAACTTATTCATGTATTTTTTCTATAAACGTGATTAAGGTCAAAATCTAACTAATAATTTTAGTAAATTTCATAATATATTTAAAAGAAAATGACTTTAATGTGTTATGTGTTAAGGTTTTTTTGACATTTTTTTATAATATTGTATTGTCTATGGATAGTCAATTGTTATTTTTTTTCATAATCTTCTCACAATAAAAAGATTAAAATATGAAGGAAAAAATTTGTTATTTGTGATAGGGATTAATGTTTTGCCATAACATTTTGGATTTTTAATGTACTTATGTAATTTATAATAGTGTTCACCTATTAAGAAAGCCATATTTTGAGGAAAATAAAGAATTTAATATTAACATATTCTAAGAATATTTTTTTTTAATTTAAGTGATTCATCTAAAAATAAGATAATGAAACTTTTTTTAAATATCTCAGCTTTTTCACACATTTTAAGGTTTTTTTTTACATGAGTAAGTATTTTTTACAGAAAATACCTTATAAAAAATAGATTTATGAAATTAAAGTTGTATTTAATATTTTAAAAAAGGTGGAAAATATTTTTATGTATAGGAATAAAATGATAATCATCATTAATGTTCACCGATTTATTTTTTTTACATCATCCTCAAGAAATGACGATTGTTTTGTTTTACAAATATTGGGTTTCAAAATTAAAAAAAAATTATTAAATTATATATGCATGTATACAAATATTTTTGACTTTTCAAGATATATGTTTAATATAACAATTTTTGTATCTATTTTGCATAAAAATACTTAGTTTATAGTTACACTGTTTATTCATATCATACACAGTTTCATTTTAAAAAATATTTAAACATTATAATTAACCCACAAAATTAATAATTTTAAAAAATTGTATAGTAATAATTAATGTAATATATAATTTATTTTGTTTGTTACGATGTTGTTTTTTAAAAAACTTATGTACTTTTTTTTCAATATATTAGTAACTCTTTACAAACTTTTTTCTCTATTTTTAATGATAGAATTGAAAATTATTCTTCTCCTTTTCATATTAAGTTTCATATTAGTTTTTTTTAATTAATAAGAATATTAAAATTTCTAATGTTCATTATATTATAAAAGTTCGTTTATTTTTGAGCACTATAAATTTATATAAGGCCAACACTTTCTAATTTTTTAGAAACATGAAAAATTAAATTAAAATAAACTTTTGTAGTTAACAATACTGTTATTCAATCAACAATCGTCTTAATTGTTAGATGTCAATTAGGCATGGTATTTAAACCAATTTTTTTCTTTTAAAATAATTCAAGGATAAGATAAAAAATAATGATTTATACAGTTGAAATTTTTTTGTATTATTTGTTAATTTTACTTGATGTTGTTTTTTTATTATTAATATAGATTTATGTAATAGCGATGGGAAATTTTGTAGAGATATATGTTCTTCAATAATTTTTTACTCCACAATATTTATTTTTTATTTTATTCATATGTTCATACATCTAGATATAAGCAATTATGGTTTTGATAAAAGCTTAATTTATAAAAAAGTTAACTTATATCTCGAGATAAACAACTATGTATTAATTTAGTTACATTAATTTATCTAAATTTTATATTATCATCGTCAAACGCTACTATTACCTTTAAAGTATTAAATCACTCAAGCCATAAACTGATACAATTATATGTTTTAAAATATATAATTGCTAATTATACCCTCAGCATTCCAATTTAAAAACCATATCCTACTTTAATTTACCATAAATAAATATTGAGATTTATTTTTTTTATTTTGTTATTGTTAATTCTATTTTTTTCATCTAATATTCTCACGCTTCCAGAATTTATAAAATATTATAATTAGTAACTTATAAACACTTAAATGTCATATTTAATATACTGTTTTTTTTTTCTCAAAGATTTATAGCATAAAAAATTAAATAAAAAATTATACTTATTAGGTAATAAAATAATCTTTGTACCTAATGTAAAAATTAATAAAAAAATGTATTTTGATAAAAACTTGCATGTATAATATGAACCAGACATATTGAGAAGGTAGATTTAACTTTTGTTATTATTTAATTTTTTTTTAAAAATTTATCTCATGTCTCAAATGATATTGTTTTATATTCTCCCTATTTAACAAATTATCTTTAACATTTATAAAAGAAATTATGATATTTTTATTACAAAAAGATTTTTTATCTCCTATCTTGCCTTTTACTGATTATTCTGATATAATTTATAAATAATTACACTAATTATTGTTTTTTAACAAATTTTAAAGGTCTTTTTTATTGTTTGAATAAGGAAACAAATTATTGCTTATAATATTTTTCTAAAGGATTTAAATATACGGTTTTTTGTGTTTCTTTTTTGTAATTTTTAATGGGGGAGATGTTCAAAGTATACTTCCTAATTTGTGTTTACATTGCAACTTTTATATTTGGATCAATAGGTAATATATGGGTTATTGTATCCTTCATCAGGTAATTAGAAGTTTTTCAATCCTTATTTTTACTGTCACTTTTAAGGGTTATCAAAACTACTAATTCTAACAAAAGTAAAAGTTTAAGAACATATAATGCCGCAAAAGTTACAAGATGTTTTGTATTAATATTAGCAGTTACTGATTTTGTTGTACTCCTAACACTTCCTGTCACAATTGTTAATGTTCTCCTAAGATATTTTCCTTTAGGGTCTTTTGTAAGTAACAATTTTATTTTAAAAAGTCATTATTAATATTTTTTAATCATTTATAGTATTGTCGTCTTCATACTGCCATTGATCAATCAGGAAAATTAATTTCAATTGTAATACTAATGTGTATGAGTATTGAAAGATACTTGGTAGTTTGTACAAAATGGAGATATTCCTCAACACGGAAATTGGCAACAATTGGCCCATTAGTATTTGCTATCATAATATGTGTATGTATACCATTATATCCACAGATACGTTATACACGTATAACTTATGTACCATTACCAATAAATGATACAACAATAATAGAAAATAAAACAATTTGTATCTATAATATACCACCAGAATGGGCAACAACAATAACTAATTACAATTTTTTTACAGGATTTGCTATGCCATTAACGATAATGTCAATATGTTACATTATGTTAGTTAAACATGTTAAAAATAAGTTTAAAAGAAGGAGTAGAAATAAAAATTATGATAAATCTAGTAGTATGATGCTTATCAATACACCAAAATATATATTTAAATTGACAAATTCAATACGTCGCATTGCTATATTTCATTTTTGTTGTTGGGCCCCCTTCTGGATATACTCAATAGCACCACAAATTTTAGATATTTTTGGAGGTAAATGGATATTACGATCACCATGGTATAATACTGGGCAATTGATAGCTAATATGCTTCCATATGTCAATTCTGCTGGTAATTGTATATTATATGCATTTCTAAATCACGATGTTAGAAATAATATAACAAATAAGCGAAACAGTGATTCACATTGTTATAATAAATATATTAATAATACAGCAAATCAAATACCATTAAGAAAACCTACAACTTCACTTAACGCTCAATGGACATCCAAAAAAAATCATAACAATAAAACGCAAAAAAATGAAATATTATGAATTTAGAAATCACATTTTTTTAACTTCTGTGAAAAAACTATTTATCTTAAATGTTATATATATATATGTGTATATACAAAAAAATTTTTGACATAATAATAAATTTTTTTTAATGTGTATTTGCTAATTATTATGAATATCTTACTAGGAAAAAAAAATTATTCCACTCTACGGTAAAGTTTCCATTGTTAATAGGAGATATTATAAAAGTTTTATTTTATTTATCAGAGTTGTGTCTTAAAGTTTAACTATGTAAAAGAAAAAATTTAAAATTTGAATTAACAAAAATGACTAATTTAGAATTGTTTTTTTAAAAGAGATAATTTTTATTTTAGTTTACCATAAAATTGTTTGGAAATTAAAGATGAAAATGTTTCATTATATAATATATTCTTTTAACAATTATTTTTAATGATGTTATTGTTATATACCTTTAGTCATTATTTTTTTAAATTTTCTATTTTTCATTTTTAGAAAATTATTAAATAGAACAAATATAATTTAGCTTTTTTAATATAATAATATTTATTTACACAGGTTAAAGAAAAAGGCGGAGAATTACCATTTTAATGACGTATATATCACTTAGATTAAATAAATTAAAAATATTTACTTTTGAAGAAAAATTATTGTATTTTTACAATGGCATGTTAAGTTGCTAATAATAAATCGTTGGGTATAGGAATATAATTTTTTTAATGTTTGTAATTTACGTAAATATGTATAACTACTACCACAAAATATATTTTATCTTGTAGTGTAGATTGAGCTGTATTTTTAGCATAAATTTGTTTTTCTATCTTATCTTAAATTTGAAGGCTTTTTATTATAAAAGAAGAAAGTTTTATGTAATAGTGATTTTCAAATTTTTTTTACAATGAAATTTGAATATATTGAAATTAAAATTGGCGTGGAAATTATATCTGCATTTACATTCAAGCACCATATTGAGAGGGATATATAACATTAGAATACATTGTCTAACAATGGGAATGTGAATAATAAAAAATAGAGAGGATCACATAATCTTACTTATATGAGAGTTGAAAAAAATATACACTAAATACAAAAGAATGTGTTTTAGGTCATTGTTACTAAAAAATGATGAATTTCTACATATTTCATGAATTATCTCCAAACTAAAATTAAAAAGAGAAATAAAATTTCATCTTAACTGATTTAATATAGTTGTATTAACCAATTTACTGGACAGAATTATTACATCTGATGAAAAGTGAATTCTGTTGAGTGGTTAGGGAAAATTTTGAATTTTTGAGTTTTACGATTCTAGAGACACATCATCATTTAAAATGAACCACATAAGTCTTTACTTCATATACACAATGCATTGCTTCTAGTAATTCTTATTAATAATAAAAACACAATTTTTGTTAAATTACAATATTTAGAAATATATTTTGTATTAAACTAATACTTATTTCTGAACATTTTTATAGTATAAAGTAATTTTTCTCTTGTACTGTAATAAACTATGATTATCCTCCTTCTTCATTTGTTATAAATTTTTTCCTTCTTAAAATAATCTACCATATAAAGTATTAAAAGTTTATATTAAAGATAAAAATTATTAATAATTTGTCCGTAAAAATAAAAAATAAACTAAATGATATAAACTTTAAACTATTTATTTGTTAAAATGTGCCCTTATATATAGCATGATAGTCATGATTTATTACGAACAATATGTGACATTGTAAGAAATTATAACTACTAGATATATGACACTCAACGATAATTATTATAAAACATACAATTAAAAAATTTGTTTAAATGATTATGTTAGTAATAATTTTATTTCAACATCTGTAAAACATTCAAATATGTTAATCACTAAATATTTATCTTTCAATGTATTATCAAAGTGAAATATAGTGATGAGATAAACTTTAAGATAAGATATAACATTTATTATAAGGAAAAAAAGTAAAAGAACTGTTACATAAACATCTCTTCTTTCCTTCCTTTTTTCTCTTTAATTGCTAAAAAAATATTTGAAAAAATGTTTGCACTTTGTATTTGAAGCAATGGTTTAGTAAAAATGAATATGTACAAATAGTTAACATCGTATTTAAAAGGGAATGTTAATGATTCGCTTTCTTTTATTGCAAAGGCATTATATTATACAAACATATTAATAAAATATTAAATGATTTGGGCTCAATGATCTTATCATTTTTTTCGATCAATTTTTAATGAAAGTTTCAATAATTAATTTTATTAATCGTTTCCTTTATATCTAAAATAACATTCTCCATCGTTTTGAAGTTCACTTTTTGACCCATTATAAGCTACTTATGATTGTTTAATTATCTTAATATATACTAAGCAAAATTGTAGATCTCTAAATAAGACCTTATTTTCTTTACAATCCTTTTGATACCACAAATTAGTCATTCTGATTTGACTCGCGAAGAGAATTAAGTCTATTCTCTAAAATACAATTCCACTGATTCTCCACATAACTCGATGATCCTGTGGTTGGTGGGAGTACTGGAATAAATGGTGTTGTTGTTGTGTGTGATCCGTTTGATGTTGTTGAGACAACTGTTGCAGCAGAGGAGAATGTATAATCATATGGTGGGGGTGCTATAATATAGAATTTAAAAATTATTATAGAGTAATAAACAATTTATATATATTATTAAAATATTTAACTAAAAATTTATAACGAAATATAATAATTTTTAAACTAATTGACATTCGGGTGATAATAGATAAGAGAGTAAGGGTGTAAATAAGAGGTAAATAATATTTAAATAATCATAGAACCTTTAATTTTGAGGAAAAGTCTTACCTTCATAAATAGTTGGTTTCTGGGGAATCCTTTCAATAACAGGTCTATAATTTGTTGATACGTGAGTTGATACATATGAATGTCTTGTTTTATATAATGGACAGCATTTAAATCTTTTGCATACCAATGAGGTTATAAAAAATATTATAAGAAATATGATGACAGAAATGACAATTATTGCTGCTAAGTAACTAAAAATATGTTACATATTAATATATTATTATTAAAATGGTACTTTTTATAGAATAATATATACTTTACATTATTCTATAAATATTTTATTATTTTTTATAAACTTTTACATCTTTAACCATCAATAAAATTGTAATATCATAGTCCTTTTTTGACATCTTACATCTGTCAAAAATATCAATTAAGAAGAGAAAAATAATCGCTAAATGTATCTCTTTTTTCAAGCACAAAAACACAATATTTGAATCCCTAATTATTAATGTGATACAAAATTAGTCTATTTTTCTTTCCCATCATTTTACTTTTCTTCAATACAAAAAAGTAGTAAATAAATAGAGAAAAAAATAAATTAAGTTTAAAATACTCAGGATAATAATTACAATGAATGGAGAGAAACAATAAATGTATTATACTTTTAGTACACATTTTTAATGCTCTTAATAAAATAGAAAGGGAAAAACCTTAAAAAGTTTATGAGCCTTCAAACTTTTAAATTAAATAAAATTACTTTTGTTGAGAATGATAAAAAGTATAAAATAGTATTTTTTCCTTGTTGATAACAATCACTTTCCTATTCATTAAATGTAAATCTTTTATCAATTTAGATGACAAAATAAATGAATTGATATAGTTTTTGTTTGTGAGACATATGTAAAGAAGGAAAATGAGATTTTTCTTTCTCTCATTAGACAACAGGCATTCGTCTTTAACATTTTTTCTACCCTAAACGATTCTTTCCTTAATATTTTCACAATCCACCAAAATGTGAATTGAGACTAAAAATATATACATATGTATATACAACTGACTGTCATCAATGTTTCCGTTGGGAGTTACAATTTAATTTAACACATGCTTTCAATAGAAATGTGTTAGAAAGATTAGAAAAAATTTCTTTACTGATTTTATGAATATATAAACAAATATGTATATATTTCTTTTAAAAGTTTAATATTATAGGATTTATCTTAAATAATAGGAAATAATTTTTAAAAATATCATGTCTCCTATTTTCCCTCTTTTTTATTCTCTTTCTTAAAACCTTCTATTAATATAATAATGGAACAGAAAATTGATGAATATTGGAGAGAGATTACAATCGTTGTCAATCTATGACATTGTGTCAAAACAATAAACTTTGATTTCACTATTCTTATTATTAATGGATTAGTAAAAATAAACATTTAAGTGGCCTAACTAAGTTTAACTAATATCTTTTTAAGAATAAGATACTTAAAATGTTGATTAAAAAGTTTAAATAATAAAGTAAAAAAATTCATTAATCAACTTACTTCTTTATAAATTTACTTCTTAACTCAGAAGCTATATGTGCTTCAATTTCTTTTTTCTGTCCCTCCGTACAACAATAAAATGTTCCAGGAGAAACAACTGATGGGCAACATGCACTTTGTTCAGGATCATCCTTAAAATCAGGGCATCTTTTTTGCTTTGTGATTGTATTTAAAATTAATGAATTTGTTGATAGTGATTGATGCGAAATTTTATCATTTATATTGCCTGTTTGTAGTGGACAAAGTTCACCTGATATTTGTAGAAAATATTGTCCCAATAACAATAAATTTACAATTAAATATTTATTGTAATTCAATAAAAAAACCCGAATAACAAACATAATAATAATATTTTTTGGTGTAAGATTTTTTGAATTGATGGGTGTAAAGAATGTGTAAGATAAATGTGTTGTTAGATATATGATCCCAGAGTATATGTAGTTAGGAGATTAATACATCTGCAAATTAACATATATTACTAATTTCTGTATCAAAAAATTGAATAAAATTGTTATATTCAAACTTTTAATGTTATCATCATCGTTGAGGGTCCTTTAAATCATTAAAAAGAACTCAGGAAAATAATTATAGAGTAAAAATGAAATAGTATTATGTAATAAAATAAATAGAAAAATTTTTTCTCCTTATTAAAATAAGATATTAAGATGTTTAAGAGAATAATACATTGGATGTTTACAATATTTAAAATGAACTGTGAGTATTGTTTAAAAGGAACTTTATAAAAATGTTACAACAAAAGTTGATGCCATAACTTGTTCTCAAGTTGGGAGATATATAAGAAGAGAATATAAATTTATATATATATATAACAATAAAATAAAAGATGAAGGAGGAGGAGAAGAAGTTTATTAAGGGGAGACAGAACTCTTATGTATATTTTAATAGCAACCCCCTAACTTGTTAATTTTATCAACACTTTTAAAATTTTTCCCTCATAAAGAATATAAATGTATCTATATAAACGTCTTTTTTATTCTTTAGTCAAAATAAAGAGATTTTTTAAATTTTTTTTAGTTTCTGGAAAATTTATAATACATATATATACTTTTGTTTCTAAAATAAATTTTAATTCATTTAATTATTCACTTCCATAGGCATTTAATTTTTATTATAATGTCAAAAAATATGCCTACCAAAAACTTTTTAGTTAACATTATAGAGAAATAAAATTTAATTGAAAATTAAAATACATAAAAAAGTATGTAGCAAACATTTTTACTTGTATAAGTATCACTTGAGTTTATTATATTCAATACATCACCTATGAATAAAAATTTTTAGGAAGACACGACACTTGTACTACTACAACTACTATAATATTAAAAAAATTGAAATACTTAGATAAAAATAAATATATATCAATTCTCCTAACTATCCATAAAACTTTCTTTGATGATACCTTAAGACCTGAAGTGACATAGGAAATTGTATATGACTATATATATATATATATATATATATATATATATTTTAGTCTACTAAAACATATTATATATATAATACGCCACTTTCGACTATAAGAAATATAAAAATATTTGAAATATTCAAAAGAACAATTTATCTAAAAGTTAATGTAAAGTAGGAAAAAAAGAATATCAAAAATTAAAAAATATGAAGAAACAATAATTAGAATAAATAGATATATATATATATACTTATATTTTATTTGTTTCTACAAATATTTTAATATGGAGATAAAAATTAAAAAAGATATTAAATTATATTTTTCATTATAATGGCACTCTTTCCATACTAAAAAGATTGTACTTTATATTATATTACCAATAAAATGTAATTTCTTTTATGATTCTTAAGTAAGATTAAGTATGAAAACATAATAGTTTTCGTAAATACGAAAAATAAAAAAAAAGCAGAAAAAAAATTATTTGAAGTTATTATAAAATATCAAGAAAATATTTGGTGTGACGAATTTTGTACCAAAAAAAGACAATGAAATATATAATAACAATAACAATATCAGAGAAAGGGGGAGAGAGAGAATGAACTAAAAAGTAAAATGAATTAAAATATAAAGTTTCATGGAAGAAATCATTTCCTGCCGACGGATGTCATTTTATTTCTTCAATGACTTGCCTTACTATTGTATATTTATGTAAAAAAAGAATAACGTGAAAGTGTAAATATAATTTAATCAGGTATTCTTAAGAAATAATACCTCTTTTTAAGAATAAATAATAATTAAAATAAAACTACCTCTTACAAATAACCATATGTAACAAGCTCCTTAATAATATTAACACATATCATTTTCTTTTATTTACCCATATCAACCAATTAAAACATTTTTAAACAATTTGACATAATAATCAGAGAATATATTTATTATTATAATTTCTTTAAAACTTAGAATCTTTTTTTTTACCCCTTCCTTCATATCATCATATCTTACAATGATCATTAAAAATGTTATTCTTTAACATTTTGCCTTTCCTTCCTTCTTAACAAAGATAAGAGGGGTATTTTTCAAGATAGGTGGATTTAACGAAAAAAGAATATCTACTTATAAAGTATACAAATTATATCAAAAACTTATTATAATTGTAGTATTATTAAATGATATTTGTTTTAGAAATATATCATTAAATATATGAAAATATGCGTATCTCTTTACTAAAAATTTTCGCAGGACCTCATTGAAGGAATGTGTTAGTTAACAAAAGTCACATTGTGATTAATGTGCAATTAAAAAATAATATATGTGAAATTCACTCTTAATTTATCATTGTTTTTTTTATTATCAACATCATCACAAAAGTTCATTATTTACATAGATATTGGAGGATAATATAATTAATTATATTTATTTCGTGGTTTAGTATTTTTTAATAGTAAAAAAAATTAGAATACATAAATATGTTAGAATAATAATAATTTCTAAACTCAAGATTAGATAAATGTAAAAGAATTACCAACAGATATTTATTATTTTTACAAAAATTTTTAAAGCAAACATTATCATTTTACACATTACACTATATACAAATACACAACAAATATATACATATTTATAACATATCATCTGATCATAGTTAAATTTATTATGAGTACTACTACCTTCATTTATCCGTAACCAATGGATGATAGATATATTATAGCGTGATAAAAGCTTGTCAAAATCATCGCTTATCAAATCTCTACTCAAAAAGATGATGACTATTGAAACATTTTATATATTTTTTTAAAAACTTTTATCATTTAGAATTTTTTAAAATAGTTAAATGAAAGTGTAATGATGGTTGTAGATAATAATAATAACATTCTCATAGGTATCCTATTTATATATATAGGTATAAAAATGAACCTTGAAAAGAGCATTTTAAAATCAGTAGTAAAAATTTTATGTTTAAAAATTTGATATCTCTTAAATTTATCATTTTTTATCAACTCAATAAATAAACACTTAATCTTTTTTTTCATCATGACATAACATATATTATTAGGAAAGTATATATATAAAATAAAAAAAGTTAGTATTAATGAAAATATCTTAGAGGTAGAAAAAAATATTCATATATATCTTGGTTGAAAATTTAATAAATTAATAGAATTAAATGAATAAATTTATATACAAATTCTGATATTTACTTTTATAACAATTATTTTTCTGTTAATGTGAAAATTATCTTTTAGTTATTTAAAGATTGTAAAAGCTTTTTTAGATACTTTCAATTGAGAGATTAATTGAATATACACATAGACTAAGGTCTATTTTAAGTTGATGACTGAAAAATGAACTTTTTATTGTATAAAGTGAGGGAGCGGAAGTTATTTGTACTATGTGAATAAAAATTTTTCATTATTATTAATAGCTAATGGAATAATTAAACATCCTAACTAGTACTAGGAGAAGATACAAAGATTTAATAATATGTTTATAGATGTAGAAAAAAAAAATATATATTATATGAATTTTTATAAAAATAAATGGAATACTTTTTTATGCTTGAAATGTGTAAATAAGTACAAATTTATTATTAATCTCATTGAGCTGCCCTCAGGTGACTTGGTATTTGTTTATGTTTATTTTACCATTCACAAGATTTAACAATAATTATGAGAAAAATTTTTTTATCAAACTATATATTCACCCATAAGGAGAAATTCAATTGTTTTTAGAATCCATTTATATATATTTTTTTTGAAATGCTATCACATCCAATAATAAGGGTGTAACAAAAGTTGTGCTTAAAAAAAGTGAAATTAAAGAATTTTTAATTAGGTGAATAAACGACTATTTTTTAGTGGCAAAAAAATTATTAAATTCCGACTTATTTTTCTATATAATTTTTTTTTGTATTTAGAAATAAAACAGAATTGTTCGTGAAAAGTCATTAGTTAATGAAAATAGCAATTAAAATAGACTATATATATTATTTTATAGATATATACATATGTATATGCAGCTGAATTAAAATTAAAAATACATGCATTAATCATTAACCAAAAAATCATCTATATTATGTAATAATTTATGCATGATTCAGTTAACTTAAGTAAATTAATTATTCAAAGAACTTAAAAATGCCAATCATTCTTATGGTTAAAGAATAATGATAACAAAAAAAAACGAATAAAAGAAAATTCTTTTAGTTTTAATTATAGCTTGTACAAACAATAAAGCGTTTATGAAGTTTTGGATAAGTAAACTAATATTAAAAAAATGTCTTCCTATTCAATATAAAAATATCATCATTTCATTCTCGTCATAAACATTTTTTTATTCTTTATTATATTTCAAGAAAAGAATAGAAAAGTTAAAGTTTGTCTTATGAGTAACATTTATGTAGTAAAATAATATATAAAAATTAAGAAAGCATATGTATTGTTTGCGGGAATTAATGTTAAGTTAAGGAAAAGTAAAATATTTTGTTAAAAAATTATATATTTTCTACACATTTATTTATCATTTCCTATAGGTAAGAAATAAATTAGTAAATGATAACAAGAAAAAGTTCAATTAAATAGGTCTTTGATTGAGGTAGGAGGAGTGGAAAATTAAAGAGAAGATTGATTTATTTATATTCTTAATCCTTTTTTCTTTGTTTTTCCAAACTAATTCTTTATGAACAAAGACATATATCTATATATAAATATTTTTAAGGACATTTTTAAAAATGAATTATAGTATACTATTAGAAAGTTAAAAGAAAAAAATTAAAACAAACTTTAGAATATTTATGGATGTATTTTAAAATTAGAGAAGCTAAAAATAAAAAAAAATTGTATATACATCAAAATAGTATATATATCGTTACAAAATATTAAAAGAAAAAACCATTTTTATCAGATGTCATCACTTTTATTTTATTTTACAAAATATCTTCACAAAAATTTTGTTAAAATTCATAGTTAGAAGCTAAACAAAAAAAATTATACTTAATTCTCTTGGGTATTTTGTTTAATGCGATAATGAAACGTTGACTATACACGTCTATAGTAATTTTAATGGTATTATAAAAAGAATTTATATACAATTTATATTCATTCTGATTACATTTTACCATTATCATTCTTTCCTAATTTTTTAGTTACATTCTTTGTCTTTTGGTTTATGTTTTTCTACTTCCATGATAACAAAATTATAAATAGAACAATGGATTATATAAGAAATTTGGAAAATTAGCTAAATAAAACTATACTAATAGAAGTATTATTTTTTTTCTGCCTTATTTATTTAAAAAATTAAATGCCAAAACAAGGAAATATATGTACAGATTCATATTTTTTAACAAGGTATCAGTATTTTTACCTGTGTATATTTGACATAAAATGTGATAAAAATAAATATAATTCATTTTTATTGCTAGTTTTTAAAAAAATATATGAAAATTGAGGGGGAAAGTTAAAAATAACTTAATAACTAATTTTGACTATATATATGTATAATAACTTTATTAAATATTATTGTTGAAATTTCAAGAATTATTAAAAACTCTAAGGAGAATGAATTTTGTTTGACGGCAATTAACAAGTCATATAGAGTTAGAAGTAGTATTTAATCTATCTACGTATATTGCAATCATAAATGAACTAAATGATAGAATATGTTAATTAAATAATTCCTCTAAAATGACTATGTTTCTTCTTTCTTTCCTATTATCATCCTCCATAAAATAACAATTATTTGAAAGTTGTCAATAAAAGTTGAGAAAGACTTTTGTATTTTGGAAGTAGAATTTATAAAAAGGCAAAATATATATAAATTTTTATTAAAAGATAAATTAGTTATTCACTTATTAATGCTTTAATTTTTATAAGAAGGACAGTTGAGAAATAAATTAAAGTATGTATACTTTCTACTAACATTTTAGAAATATAGAAATATTATTAAATTAATAAGGTTATTTCTTAACATGATTAAAAATAAAAGTATTTAAACATTTAAGGTAGAAAAACTCCTTAAATAACTTATTAGGAGGAGGAAAAAGTAGGGAAAGAATTATAGGAATTAAAGAAGATGGATGAAGACAAAAATAACTGTAACTTTAAAAGGAAAACAAAAAATTTTTTTGTCCTTTTATGAATAAAAATAAAAAATATTTACGTGCACTTAAGTTATTAACTAAAATTTCAATATATATAAAAGCACCTGAACTCAAAATGTGTAAACTAATATTATTTTTCAAAAATGTTCTATTATTTTTCTCATACATAATTGTACTTTAAATGTCATCATTGAATGACTTCAGAAATGACATATTAGAAATAAATAAGAATCATAATAAATATTAAATTAAATAATAGTAATTTTTGAACTTTTATTTTTCTTATTTCTTTTTGTGCCTTCCTTGAATAATAATTTTAACAACATATGTAGCGAAAAGTAACATAAAGGATCACATTGTTTATATATGTGACAATTAAAAGGATAATTAATGAAATGAGAAAATAATGTTATGGAATATTAAAAAAAGATTATTGTTTAAAATAACTTCAATATTTTTATGTTAGTAAATAAGTAATTTAATGCACATCAACAATCTAAACGATATTATTTGTGTTAGGTTGTTCAAAAATAAATTTCAGTTCTAAGGAATGTGTATTTTAACATTTGTAGTTTACTTATACATCTATTTTTCCCTACCAAATATGCATCATCTTATAGAGCGAAGCGTGATCTACACTTATAAATAACTTGCTTTTCACATCCTAAATTCGAAGATTGTTGTTTATAAAGAAAAAAATGTCGATAACTTTTTTTTGTCCATTTATTTTACGTTTAAACTTTAATAAAATTAAAATTGGCGATGAAATCAGTTCTGTATTTATCCAAAAGCGTTGTAGAAAGAAAGATATATAACTTTTAAATAAATTATCTTAGAATAAAGTTATAAAGAATAAAAAAGAGGGATCACTCAGCCAGATAAAAATGAGAATTAAAAAATTTATATAAAAAAATATAAAAAACATATTTTTAGTGATTGTTACTAAACAATAATGGCATTATACATATCTCATGAATTAACTCCTAAGGAATATCTAAAACTTATAAAAATCTTTTCTTAACTGATATAGTAAACTTTTACTGACCAATCTGCTGGAAAGAATTTTTTTATCTGATAAAAAATTGATTATATACTACCGTTGTCGATAATCTTCGCAATAATTGTACAGAAATAGAACACCAAAAATCTTAACCAAGTTATATGGCTTAAAAACTAATAAAAAAAAGTTAAACGATTCTGTAATTGTAGTTCCTTTACAAAACAAAATTAATAAGCTGTTACGCACTAGATAACAATATATTGCTGTTAGATTTTATTTAAAATAAAAATATTAATTTTTGATAAAGTTATAACATTCTAAATCTATTTGGTATTAAGCAGACATTTATTATCGAATGACCTAATATATAGCTTTAATTATCACTTAACAAAAATATATCTTTAAGTATTATTTTAATAACATACCATTACAGATAAAATATCCATTTAAAAGGAGTAAAAAACAGAGAATTAGAAGACTCGAGAGAGATATAAATGATTTCAAAGATAATAAAAATTGCTTCATATATCAATTAAATATTTTATAGATAATTTATTTAAAAAGAAAAAATAGTTCCTTCTACTTTACATCATCTTTATTCTTTGTACCTTCTGTTTGTGACGTTGAAAAAAGTCTTCCTTCACTAAAAGTTGGTGAGAAAGGAACTACTAATGAGTCCATTGTTGGTGTTGTTATTATTGGAGTAGGTGGTTGCGTAGTTGTGGTTAATGGTCTTTCCATTCCAATCTCATTTGATGGATGAATTATGATATCCAATTTATCATCTGAAACATTATCATCTTCCTCCTTAAATGCTTCTCCTAATGTTGGTCTTGAGACTACTATTTTTGTGTTATATGAAACATCAAATGGATTTACCTTCTCTCCCATTACAGAATGAGATCGCGGTCTATAAAAAATATATATTTTTAAAATACAATATGACATTTGTTTTCCAATTTATACGTAGCATAATAAAAGTGATATATGAAAAAAATAATCACTTAATATATTATAAAACAAAAAAAAAGAAATGATTAATGAAAACTTACTTATTAAGACTAAACTTTTGTCTTAATCCTCTGTAAGGTGATAATCTGCTAGTTGTTGCTCTTTCTTTAGTCTTTATACTCTTCTTCGACAATTTCTCATCTTCTTCCATACATGGAAGTTTTTCTTGCTTACTTGGCTTATTATGTGGAACCATTTTAACATTATCATCTTTAACAATTATCGTAGCACGAGTTGCTGAACCAACCAAAGGATTAATTGTATCTCCAGCTGTATCCTCTGAATACATGGCTTCTTTATTACAAATAAATTTATCTAGTTTTTGATAAGGTATTTCATTATGTGACATATCAACAATACAAAAACCATTTCCTGTATTCCTATCAATAATATAATTAACCTCAAAATCATCATCATCCTCTCCTAAAGGATTTAATAATGCTTCAGCAACCTTCAACCAACCCATATAAAAAACTAATTGGAGCATTGTCATAAATGGTACATACATATCAATAATACTCTTAGTATCATTATTATTGTCAGATATTAAAAATTGCCTAGACACAAGGCATATAATGAAATAAACACGTACAGCTGTAAATACAACCTGTGGGTATGCTAATGGTACAGGTACCCAATCATAATCACATAACTGTCCTAGCTTTCCACGATGATTTTTTATTTCATCAGTTAGTTGTCTTAAGGCAGGATCACTTTCAATTTTATTTTCTTTTCTAAGATCATAACAAATACTGAGACACCAATTTATTGGTATCCAATATTTGGAATATTTTGTTTGTGTTTCCTTATATAATATTGTTTCATGAGGTTCAAAGTATCCTTTAAAATATTAGTTTTAAAAAAATGAGGTAAATAAAGAGGAAAAACATACCAGCATCCTCTATACTTTGAATTGTGGGAAATCTTTTTCTCACTCTAACAGATATGTCACGGTAAATGAGAACTTGTGTGAGAAGAAGATATCTAACTAAATTTCTCCTACGAATTCTTGTTTCTTCGTCTGTTCCTCTGACGTTTAATGATATCATTAATGCAACTCTAAAATACATGTAATTTATTTCAATATTTAAATGAACAACGTTTTTGTATAATATACATAATATGTTTTCAAAGATTAAATTTAAGATAACTAGTGATTAAAGATAAAATTTTATCATATTCTTAACTATATTAATGATAAAAATTCAATCTTGAAAGTATTTAATGATAATTAGTTTTTATTATTTACTTAAC
Organism: Strongyloides venezuelensis; assembly: GCA_963280985.1. NCBI lineage: Eukaryota > Metazoa > Nematoda > Chromadorea > Rhabditida > Strongyloididae > Strongyloides > Strongyloides venezuelensis. The sequence continues at coordinate 3,983,825 of CAUJLX010000001.1, read as the reverse complement.
ATTTAAAGTAGTCAATGCTTTATTTTCTTATAAGGAGAAAAAGAAAATAAACTCACGTGTCGATAAATCCAATATTGGTAAAAATATTCTTCCACCTATCAACAACAATAGTAACAAAAAAACCTAGCATAAATGTTAATGGTATATAATCCATCTTCTTATTACAATCATATGCAATAAGTTCAAAGATGTGCATTTGATTTTCCGTTAGTAAGAACCGATAAATAAACATAATAAAATAATAGCATATTGTCCATGCTAAAAATTCTCCATAGACAGACTTCCAGATTGATCCCCTCCAACGAAAGAGGATTTTTAAAAATGCATGGGTACTTGTTGAGGAGACATCTAAATTATAAGAAATTGTCATGGTATATGAAAACTGAAAATAATTTAATTTTTCTTATTAAATTTTATTAAAAAAATAAAATTATTGTGTTAAAGAATAAATTAGGCTGAATAAAGATAACAATATTTAAGAAAATTTCAATTTTGAATGACAGTTTATGCTAGGTATTGTCAAAAAAAAGGTGAGCCTATGTGTAGGGTAGTAAAATTATTTATATAAAACTGAGAGGTAAATACGAAAGCGTAGGCATGATTTATATCTATAAATGTTTAATTATTTGAAATGTTATATAAGGAAAAGAATCTTTTAAGTATAATATTGATCAGTATATTCATCCAGTTTTTTTTCATTTATTATGTCAAATGAATAAACAAATAAAAAATCAACCATTGAAGTGTATGAAAAACTTCTTGATCAACATAACAAAATAACAATATAGAAAAACATTTTATAAAAGGAAACATTATACACATGTTATAATAGAAATAAATTTTAACATTAGATAACATTTTAAAAGTCATATTATCTACATAAAAGAAGAAAATTAATTTCCATTGAAGGAGAAATTACTTCTATCACTTGTACTATGTGATCATTGTACAGGTTGATTTTTAACAAAACTACATGATAATCATTTAAACAATATAGATATCTACAAACTATCTTCTATAATGATTTATAAATGTCATTTAAAATGTTGATCATAATTAACTTTTCTTTATATAGTTTAATCAAAGATAAACTATTCAATTATTTATTAAGACTAAAGACAGCATTTTTAAACTATTACTACAACAAAAAAATGAAAATTCCTAAAATTTTTATGAGACCGTAAAATTAATACATGTATGTAATCTAATTTTTTACTTATAATTTACTAGTAATAAATAAAGCAAAATTAACTAATGATGCTTAAATTAATTCTAATTATTAATAGACCTATAGAATGATACTGTAGTTAAATATTTAAATTTTTTAAAATTCATAAAAAAAGTTCTTTAAGATATTTATTTAATCAAGCAGGTTAAAAAATTTATAAAAATATTTTAACTTCCGGTAAGATGAGTAATAATAATCTTTTTTAAAATAAAGATTCAAAAGTTTAAATGAAATATGTTTTTGATTAATTTTCATTTTAAAATATTGATCAAAGTTTAAACATAACTTTAAATAAAAGATTCCTTGTTTATTATTAAATCAAAAAGATTATTACTATACCTTTTGATATCTCAATAGACAATAAAATGATATCATATTCCTTTACAAAGTTTTATTTTTTTATAAATATTATTAATTTATTGATAAAGAAAATTATAACTTCAATTGGTTATATTTAAATTCTATTTATTTAATTTTCTTTCACCTTCAATTGAAACAGCATTTATATTTTGATTAAAATTTCAAAAAGTCATTGATTTAATTTCATGTTTGTGTAATTAATATAAAAATAACAAAACAGTAAAAATATAACACAACTAAATTTTAATTAAAAGTGTAGTAAAAATAAATTTTTATATATTTGTTTTTGTTATTATCACATACCTTTAAATAACATTTAATAAGCTATTGTTTTAAGTGTCACATTTGTTTAAGGCATTATTGTTTTTTTATCCTAATAAAGGAAATTCTAAGCTATGAGGTAAATAAACATTGAAGTATAATCTACTACATCACATTACCTTTTTCCGTGAATCATCACCTGTGAATGGATTGAAATGACATCCTATTGTTTTATACATAATATTTATTTATTTGTCACGTCAACTTTTTTAATGTAAATACAATTTATATTTTTATATATTGAAAAATAATCAACACTTGATAAATTTTATTTATAATAAAATTTGAAGAGTATTTTAATTAAATAATCATTACAATGACAGGAAGTAATTTCTTACATAATATTTTATCTTTTAAACAATAGTTAATGTGATTGATTACGTTATATACATATTTTAAAAGCGTAATATTAATGATTCACCATTTTAAGATATATTTGTTTAGTATAAATGGAAAATAAGTAATTAAATTTTTAATATTTTCCCCGTCTTCCCGTTTCAATCAAGATCACCTCTCAAAAAGATTGTACTTGAATTATTATTATCTTGTAAAGATTCATAATTGTTACGTAACGACTTCAATCGTATACCATATTATTAAAATATGAAAAGTAAGAGAATAATTATAGTAATATAAAAAGTTAATCAACAACAACCTATAACATAATAAATATTACCTTGAATTTTTAAAGGATTATATTGTAAAAACAATTATTACCACCTAAAGTTACATAAGATTAACATGTTTAAGCTTTCGTATTTCCTTTATTAATTAAAAATAACCTTTAATATCAATTAAATGTTCGTATAATTTAATTACCTTCATATTTTCAATTGAAATCTAAAGATATACTGTAATAAATCAAAACATAATAAAAATAGTAAACTATTTGTTAAATTTTTTTAATAATAGATTATTAATTTGATATACCAGTAATTAAAATCAAACATTAATTTCATTAACAATGCAATAAACGTATTCCAAATAAAATTTAAAATGTATCATGAATAAATTGGTTGCATTATAAAATATAATATCAATTGTAAGGTGCAGAATTTTTGTGAATTGATACTCTTCAATATACAAAAGCAATAAAATTATTACCTATCCATTAAATAACGCATTTTTTATTGAACCTTCTTTCTTATTCAGTATTTATATATATAGAAATTATTGTATTTTTAATTTAATTCATTTTAACAATCACTATTTCCTTATTTTAATGCTCTCTTACTTTTATTAGAAATTCAATTTATCTATAAAAAAACACAATAAGTTTATTTTTTATCCATTCCATTTGTGAGAATCCTTCTCCTAGCCCTTTTAAATTTCTATTCTAATTTAAATTCTGTTTGTAAAAGATACTTTTACCTCTAATCTACCACATATAAATCCCTTTTAAGTGGTCCATATCATAATTGCTAATCGCCATAAAAAACAAAAAAAAATACTAGTAGATCTTTGGCATATATAATATCTATTATACATCAATTCAAATATATCTTTATAAAAGTATAATTTGTCGGTATTTTTTCTAAGATAACTTGTTTCATTAAAAACTATTAAGTATCAAATATCACTTAACACTATTGTTTGAAAATGTTTAACTCATTTGTAGTTTAAATTGGTCAAGTGATGATTAAAGAATGACACAATAAGGTATATACTTTTTTTATATTCTATTATCTACTCACTTTACGTATAATTTATAAAATCTGACATGAGGGCTTTCAAAAAAAGATTGATCTTTTGTTAACAAGTGGTAATGAGATCTTCAAATAAAGTAATCACTTAACCTTTTTTTCCTCATTTTTTTTGTCAAGTATAGTATATAGACAAAGAGACATTTAAAAAAGTTTAGAGATAATGTTGTTTAAATTTTAAATGAAGTGTAATTGTATAGATAATTTATTTCCATGGTATATTAAACAATTTGGAATATTAAGATATTTCATTTTAATACTTTTAACGTAAAATTTTCTCAAATTTATAGAGATATATTTATAGCACATTTAAATGTATTTTTATATACATAAACACATATAAAACATATATCATCCTTTGACATGTTGGTTCATTAAAAATCAGATGATATCTATTAAAAAGACCATCGTTGGGGGCCTATAACTGGTAGCAATAATTCTCATACATATTAAAATTTCTTCAAAGAAACATTTATTGTTAGACCATAAATAACAAACTTAAGTTATTACATAAGGACACGACGGCTTTTCCTTCTTATTTAATGACTCCTTTTAGATAATCTTCTCCTCAACTAATAGAAATTATAAAATGTTGATTATTTAATTGTTAACAGTTTTCCTTAAATAAACCAAAAACTTCTTTTAAATTCTTTAGAAATAATTAAGTAATAATTGTAAAATTACTTGTTTCTCAGCTTTAAAGGATGAAGGTCAGAAGAAATTTTTAAGTTTACATAGACACCCGTTGATGTGTTAAAAACTTCCGAACGATTAATTAACAAAAACTTTGTTTGTTCTTCAATTAACATTATTATATTTTTAGAATGTCAACTTTTTGTGAAAATCTTTAAGGCATTCTTTTATATGTATTGTTACAACCCGCTAACTTCCATATTATGTCAAATTAATAAAGTATTTATCACTTCAAATAGTAACAAAGGAAAATGCCGATGATTTGTTTGAGTAGGTACTAATCTTTAAAATAATATAATAACTATGCCTTTTCTATCTTCCAGCTAAAATTCAAAAGTATCACATCCGCTACTATTTTTAAAGATTAACTTTATAAATTATTTAAAAATTATACTTAATTATCATCTTGTGAGAATTATTAAACATGACAGTTTCATTACAAACGATTATATTAATCCTTTAGTTAAAATTTTATCTATATAAAACTTTTGTATACCTTTCAAATTACAAATAACAAAAAGAATATTTGTTTAATTTTATTATAATCTGATAAAAATAATAACTAAATTCTTGTAAATATATAATGTAAATGAGATAACAATCATCATCCAATGTACAGTTAAATTTTTAACTTCATAAATATCTTTAGTAATCTTTAGAAGAAATGTCAATTGAAATTTAGAAAGTTTAATGTGATGATATCAAACATATGGCAATTTCAATATTATGATAGCACACACATTTTGTTATTTCAAGACAACAGACATATATATATATATATATATAATATCACCTGTGTCTGAAGTGAAATATTCTGAGAGAACATGTACTATAATCATTTAAAAATTTTTGCGTCTTACTTATATTGTTTCTTATTTAATCTTTCTACATATATAGTACGTTTAAAATAGATTGTTTCGTTAATATTTATTAGAAAATTTTCTTTTAAATATTTCTTTATAAATATCTTTAAAAGACTTTTTTTACAACTTTCTTAAATGATCCTTACGCTATTAACCAATTATACCTTTTTTAATGTTCATATTTTAGTATTCTTTATAATCATTTTTAACTACCATATTATCCTTATTACGAAAATGGATATTTTTTTTATATTGTAATATATCCATAAAATTTATATTATTATTTTATTTCTTGTCACTTTTTAATGATCTACCATTGAAAAAAAAACGCTTTACCATAAAAGTAAAATCATCTGGAGATAGCAAAAAAAATAGCCGATGTTTAAATTTAGGGTAATCACCTTTATAGAAAAAAATGGATGTTAAAATTATTTTTTCTACAATTACCCTAATCTTTATGAATTCATATTTTAACGAAAATTTATGAATATAATAAGAAGGATGTGAAATTATATGTTATGATTATGGTAAATTAATACTTCGTATTTTATTCTCATATTAGTATGGCAATTAACACTATCTCTTTCCATATATTTTATAATATATCTATGTAATACATCAACTTTCGGAAGCGTTAACAATCCTCTGTTTTTCCTTGTACCTTTTTATCAGATACCTATCATCATGCAACACATAATTAAATATTCTCTTTTTATCTCCATTAACGGTCAATGAGAATTTTCTTCTCCAATTATCGATGTAATGATCATTAGAGCGTTGATTGTTAGCGGATTTTGATTATTATGACACATAGTTATTAGTTATACATTCTCTCATTACACCATCTATTCAATATTGTTGTTATTAAACGTCAATATCTTTAATCTCTGTTTTAACCACTTACATGGAATCCTTGATTTCAAATATTATTATGGATCACTAAACATCAACGTACTATTTATCCTCCCTAACTTAATAATAACCTCAATTGCTTAAAATGTCAAAATACATTCATTTGAGTTAGAAACAGAACAACAATATAAACACCACATTTAATATATTAGTAATTTGATAGTCATAACTACAATCTGATCATTAAATGTGGATGATATAATTAAATATATTTAGATGTCTATGATATCGTTACTTTCCTCAGACATCTCTTCTATTTAACTCAACACATTTTTTTTTCATAAATTTAAATATATACTATAATAACTTTATGACCTATCAATATGTAAATATTTAGCTTTAAATAGTTTAAATTTATTGATATTATATGTAATTGATCATTGTCAAATCTGGATAATCAAATAAATCGTATGCTAACATAATTACATTTGAAAAAAAATTATTAACAATGATAGGAATTTAAAATATTCACACAAATAAATTTAAACACTTCTAACTTAATTAAACTTCCAATATAAGGTAAAAAAATTAAGTAAAAATTCATTAATAATTTTTTAACCTCCTTTTACAACTATTTATTTGAAGTGATTAATGAGAATGTACTAGAAAAAAAGAAACTGTCACACTTTTTTTGCCTTTTTTTGTTAATGACCTAAGATATTTAAAGTTGTAATCAACAAATATAATCCATGTACCTTACCTAACTAAGATACTATTAAATCAAAAAATTCTTTCGCTAACTTTATATTTTTTGAATCATTATGTAATTTGCCTTTTTGTATTCCTCCGACCATGTTTACATACACAATAAATACATAATTCATGCACCTAAAATTGTTATAACATTCTTATAATGTTATATAGCCTCTTAATGTACTCCTTATATACCTCTCCTTAACTTTAAATTATTTCTTGACTTTCCTTTTTAAGGACATCTCCAAAAACCTAACCACCAGATGTCCGGAAGTTGTGGAGTGAATATGTACATAAAAAGTCTAATTATGTTTATTAAAATTAAACAAGAAAATAGACACCTTCATCTCATAACATGTACTTATAAATTTATTGAACCAGGAACACTAGTTGCTTCACCTGTTCAAATATCAATCTATCTTTCACCTCTCTTTTATCTATATTCCTTAATTAATTAATATCCAACTTTTAAAATAGTGGCAAATTTAAAAATAATAAAAGTATACTGACTTTGATATAAATAAAGTATGGTATCTTTAAATATTATTGGTTATTATTAAAAGATACAATTAATCAAAAAATTCAATTAACATTACAACTTTACTAGACACTACTCTTAAATATATACTCTTCTTTGTTCCTTATTAAACTACAAATCATTCCTGACTAGGAGATATAAACATATTAACACAATAATTTGTCATCTCACACACACTGAATATTGTCATTTTCACGCAACTGTTTAGTATTTATAGAAATATTGTAACTTCATACTATATAACTCACCTCTGATTTATAATTTTTTTTTCATTTTTAAAATTTGTCTACATCACGGAAAGTTGGGATAGTAAAATAATTAGACACAAAAAAAAGTTACCGCCAAACATTTTCATCTATTTTTTTATTAATTAAAAAAACGTCTATTTTTTATAATTTTAATATGTTCCGTTTTTTATTACTTCTAAATTGCAGCTGATTTGTTCATATATATCTAAAGAAATTATGCATTCAATTAGTTAATTTAAAACGGCGTCAAAAAGAAGTCATCAAGAAATCTGATTTACAATTACTCACTTATCACGTACTCAATACATTACCCTTACTAAATTCAATAATACACATATTTTTTAATTTTATAAGTAATTAAAACTTTTTCAAATTTAATTCATACCATTCAAAACTGTTCATTATTCAAAATTTCAAATGTAATTTACCTTTTTTTCAAATAATTCTCATTAACTTCTATTTAAAAAGGTATGTCATGAGGAGAGTTAATGAAATTAGTTGTTTACTCTTAATTCCTAACACCAGGTGGATTTATTCTTACCATCTCCATCTATTTAAAAGAGTTAATCATCTCAAAAATGTGTTGCAATTGACTTTATTAATTTTTAATATCTTCCTCCATAAAAAGAATTTTTAAATTTTATTAACCATCCTGGCGACAGATACCTCTATAGTTTTTTTTATATCATTGATATATTATAATAACCACAGTGTGATATTTTATTATATGTACATTCATTTAAACAATCTTCTTAATTGTTATCTCGTTTAAATTATACAAAAATGTTTTTATTAAACTAATTTATACATATACTCCACCTTTTTTAATTTTATAAAAGTGTTGATTAGGTATAAAATTTTAAAATATTTCTCAATTATACTTCCTCTATTATTATATATAGTATATACCTCCAAAATTTAAGTTTCATCTTTTCCCCCCCGCAGCAGGAGGTGGAGTTGTGGTCTTTTACATATTCCTTTATTTGTTTGCTAATATAGTAATAGTATAGATGAACGGTAGTATATATAAATCCATCTCATTTCTCTCACTCTCCTTTGACATTATACGCATCCATCTAACTTTTTGAGGCAGATCGTAAAGGAAGGTAAAAAAAATTTTTTTTTTAAAAGAGTATGAAGATAGGAGGAGTGGTTAGGGGGTACCTCTTCTTCCTTCAAGAATTGCCTATCTCCATATATTTATATATAATGTATCCTTTCTTCACATTTCACAATCTCCTCAAAAACATCTTCGTATTATTAATACAAAAATAGGAGAAAGTGTAAACACTTATTAATTTATTATTATTATTAATTTTAATAAAACATTTTGTTTTAGTGTAAAATTTATTATTCATACCTGTTGTTACATACCATATTAATTATATAATCATTTAATTTATGATTTCCATTATTAATAACTTTTCCGATCTGTTTTATTATACTATCCAGCTGAATATATATTATCAAACATCATCTTTATGGAGATGATGTTTTTACTGTCTTTATAGTGTTTAGATGAATTAAAAAAATAATATCAAACTTTTATGTTCTTTCCGCAACATGTGTTTTGCCAATTTCTTCAAAACATCCATTATTTTTATCAGATTTGTAACTTTTGTTGAGGAGGGACAACTTTAGGAGAATAAACATATTTAAATTGTCGGCTTAATATTTGATTTATAAATATATATTTAATTCATTACAACTAATTGTAACTACTAAGTGTCATATAAAATTTTGCAGATAGATAAATTATTTATATAAATTACCTAACATCTCATCTGTTACCAATGTTTTTATTTATATTGTTATTTTTATTTTTAAATATTTTCAGGAAAATCGTTTTATATTAATAAATAAGCAATGCATTCTATACGTCCTATTTATCCTATTATTTCATATCGTCGTTCTAAATCAAATTCATCTGGCGTCTCTTCAGAATTAAGTTCATGCTTCTTTACTGACGATGATACAAATTTTAATCAATTTAATCAAGAGAAGTTAGATCCCGATTCAACAACTTACTCAGAATTTGAAGATCGTATAAATTGTAAAGAAAATTCATCAGATGGTGATAGTTTATCTGGTATTCAGATAACAAAAAAATTCTATGATATTGAACAACTACCAATAATAAATAAACGTAGTAAAAAAATTACCCAAAATCCTAATAGAAATTCAATTTACAAAAACTATAAAATAGATAATTATAATGAAAGTAATATTTATGAAAATATAATCTCAATAAAAAAACCATCCCTTCCACCAAGGGGCACAAGAAATTTACTAAAAGATTCATCAAATATGAACAATAGAGTATACTCAACAAAAATATATTGTAATATTGATAATGAAGAAGTTTTATGTAATAATGTTAATAAAAATTTTTTAAATAAAAATATTAACAACAATTCACAATCAACACCTGATGAATGTTATGGTAGTGATTCAAATTCTGATTTTAATGATGATGAGACACAATTTATGAATATAACTAATAGAATCATTGAAAATATGGAGAAAGATGAAACACCAGCACCATATTTGAGTGATCTTAGAGACAAGGAACCATTTATATATTCGATGATGGTTATGAGAATATTAAATAATGCACGGGAAGCACATTCTAAGAAAGTTGGAAAATGTCAACAACAAATTGAAAATCTTTTAGATATCCCACATTTATTTGATCTACATTGTTTCAATGATGATAAAACATGGAACGCTAATACAAAAATTTTTGGTAAGTCCGTTTTTTCAAATTTGTTTATCTTTATTTAAATGAAAAAATTTGTATTATGGTAATATTGTTTAATGGGGGGGGGGTGACGATTAAGTGTAGAGATAAGCAGCTGAAGGTAATTTGTATCACAGTATGTGTTAACAAATTATATCGTCTCTAATCTGTCTTTAAATAATTTAAATCTAATTATGATACCTCTAAATCATCATCAACATCAAAAACAAAAATAATAAGTTTGTGTTTTTGACCACTTTAATGTTTTGCCGCATGTTCCTTAAGGGTTCCTTTTTGACTACTACATTTATATAGTAAAATCAAATTGGTTTTGCCATTTTTTGAATCCTGCTGGTTAATCCTTCTAAACAGTTATTTGGCGGTTTACTTTATTTATTATTGTAGTTGTTGTTATTATTGTCCAGCTAAACTGCCATTTTACAAAGTACCGATAATTAAGTAAGATAGGTGTCGAGAATAGGAGAGAGAGAAGCAGTAACGATATATATCTGTACAAATTTAATACATGCCATTATTATTAATAAAAATCTTTGACAGCCTTACCTTAATAATCAAAGCGGTGTTTGTTTTTTATTGTTAAATAATTTTTTTAAGAGAGTGATGTTATAACAGAAAGTACCCTAAGTTAAAAATTTTTACAACTTCTTGCTATGTAGGGGGCACAGACGCGTGAAAGATCAATGTATGATGCTATATACCCTAAGAAGGGTTAATTGGAAAGTTTTATAATTTAATTTTACTACTAATTTTATAATAACAATTAAGAGTTTATTATTTAAAAAGGAGTGACGTTAAAAGTTTTAAGCATTTGCACGTGTCATTTAGGATGTTGTTTTTACAACTTTACTACTAAACAATTGGATGGGATTAGAGAGATATAACGAAGAACAATGTTATTTAATTTATTGCATGTCTTTTGTACATATAAATAATATGTATGAATAATTATCACGAGCTTATTCTATGAAAAATGGATATAGTTAAATTGTTATTATATGATTGCTCTTTTCATATGTTTATATAATGACAAACCATCTTTTATATTTTTTTTATTTCCCCCAATTATCTAACTACATATAGATAGATGATTTTAAAGGAATTGAAATTTGATCTATTATTAACACATAATTATGATTATGGACGTACATTTTCTTTTAATGAAGTAATAATAAGTAAGGACAAAAATATGTAAGAAAGGTTTGTCGGAGTGGAATTATTTGAACATTTACTTTTACACTCATACATCTGTCTAAAACAGTTTCAAATATCAAAGAAAAATCTGCGCAACACCTGAATGTATGTTGTGGTTTTTGGGGTAACATATTTTTACATCAATACCAACAACATTTTTAAGAATTATATTATAAAATAGTAATTAAGTGGTTTTAAATATCATTAAATATCAAATTTTAATTTTATTACATTGCTTTTAACAATTCAAGGTATAACGAAAGTTATGTATAATTTTATGATTCTAAAGTATACTTTTGTTAGAGTTACGTAAAATTAGAACAATATTTAACTTCAATTGCATATATAATAACAGGTTAAGTCCTTTTTATTTTCTCAAAACACCCTATAATTAATTTTTTTAACTTGATTGTTAGATTTTATATTATATTTTCTCTTTTGGTCACAATGATTATAATCAAAATAATCAAATTGTTTATATAATTATATCCTTATATGCGGTAACTTCATAACAAGCCATATCTTTTTTTTGTACTTTAATATTCACCTTACATACTCTTGACGGTACCAGGTAATGGTACCGGAAAAGGTGAGGTATGTATAAAGGATTGGGTGTGTGTATGTTGCGGCATTTCTTATAATAATTATGAAAATGTGAAAGCAATATGGTATAGTTCAATTATCTACTTAACACTTCTAGTTTTTTGGCATAATGATTTGTGAGAGATTATCTATCAGCAGGAGGAAGTTGTATAAAGAGTATATGTATTAATTTGATGAATATTGATATAATCGGTTACACCAGCATATACTTGCCCGTATCGACCCTTTTAAGATTCGGTAGTTTAATTGAGAAAATTAACTTTTATCCTAACAAATTATTTTGTGTATTCTCTTTTTTGGTAAATTACAGAAAGAAGATAAATTATGATGCATATTTATTTGTAAAAAAATTTTAATTTTAATTAATGATAAATGTATTAATGATCTTATTTTATAGGAGGCCAAATAGTTGATCATCTTGGAGTCATTAAACGTGTATCAAAGAAAGACTATGATGAAAAAACACGAAAACTATACAAAATACTTCGTGATGTAAAAGAAAAAAGTTTTGTAAGATCAGCAGTTGAAAAAATTACAGCTCAGCTTAGAAAACTTTTCTAAAAAATAGTTGCTTTTTATTTAAATAGTTCTTGTCACGATAAACAAAGTATATAATTAATATTTGTTTTTCAAATTACCTGTGTATGGTTTTGTTTTTTACATCTCAAATCATCAAGAGAAAAAATCCTGTTAGCTGTTTTAAAATATTTTTATTTAATAACAATTTATTATCTTCAATAGACAACAAATTCGTGCAAGAAATGTTAAAGAAAAATATTATTATTTATATGAATGAAAATAATGTAACATAATCATCAAGACTTGTAGGAAGAAAATAATTTATTTTACCAAAAAGACAGTTATTAAAATGGTATTTAAAAATATAATCAAACTTTGTTGTTATTAAACGAACAAAAAAATTCTGATCTTGAGAACATCAATAACAAAAAGATTATGGCCTGAGAATCACGCAATCATCTACTTATTGTTTTTTTTTATTATTTATTTATAGAAATACCCATTTTTTAAAGCGTGCTGGGTAGGAAATGATATTTGTTTCTAACCATATAACAATACATTAATTATTATATATATCTTTTGATATCACATATTAGTTCTTTTTCATATAACATTTTAATAATAAAATTCATTAAAATTATATTTTGTAATGGTTTTGTGCTTTTAAAATTTGTTAAAAATACAATTAATTAGAGATATCTAATGAAATATTAAGTATTTTTTAAAAATTATTTAATTAAAAGTCTTATCATATTTCAATTCGTGACATTTTATTAAAAAATGTTGAAGTTACTGGAAGGTAATTCACACTAGAGATAATTGACATTTGAAATGACGTGATTTTTCTATGGCATATAACATGCATTCTCACTTTAGTGTGAATATTTGGTTGTGAGAATTTTATAGTGGCAAATACTTTTTGTGCACTGTGAGAAGATTTCTCATAGGCAGAGATGATATATTAATGTCTGTTAAAATAACCATAATAGTGAAAACGTCATCTTTTTTTAAAGGGAAGATAGTTCTACCTTCTTGAAAGAAGTAGACAAATCGTCCTTGAATTTACCTTCTCACTTTTATAAACATAAAAAGTACTTTCATTGATGTATGAATTAGTTTGCCGAAAGTGTTGAGGTGTCTCGATATTACTGATGATATATTAAGAAAATGTAGTATAGACATATTTTAAAATAATCATTTAGTAAAGATGACAATTTTTCAAAAATGACAAATGAAACAATTTTAAAAGACATGTCTTTTTGTGTTTTGAAAAATATATGAATAAATTTTGATCCCTATTCTTGAACATTTTAATAATATTTTCAAAAATCATTAAAAGTTTAAATAATAACATTTTTTTACACTTTACATTTGAATATAAAAATAATGATATTTTTATACAAATTTTCATTTAAAAATGACAAGCTTTTTTCTGAAATTTGAGGAAATGATAAATAAAATGGTGAAAGCGTTGTGAAATTTTGAATAATCATCCCTTTGACTCATTGAAATTAATCACAACTATTTTGATATAAATTACAATTTAGGAAATTTAAAATTTTACTAGTTTCTTTTTTTAAATTATAAAATTTAAAAATATAAAGATTATGATATATTCGGCTATCATTTTGTTTTATTTTTTATTATATGTTGATGGAAAGATAAGATGCCTGCAAAGTTATAATCCTCATTCAGTTTTAAAAGGTATCCTCCATCATTTATTTTTACCTAAAAATATGAAACTTAATAAAAAAAATCATTTATTTTTAGCAATAATAAAAGAATGTCCTATTGAAGGAGATAGTTGTGTTACATTTTACACAAATGATAATCCAATACCAAGACATGGTTGTTTATCAAAATTTGAATTTTTTAGCCCCCAATTTAGGTATATAGAATGTCCTAAGGAACCTCAAACAGCAAGATGTTTTGCCTCCTCCACCAATAAATCAATTCATAGAGTTTTTTTACATCGTATAATTCATCTACCAATGAGTGATGTACTTTATCGAGCTGGTATTGATAAATTATGTTGTTGTCAGGGTTATGGTTGTAACAATAATAATAAAAAAATAGAAAAATTTTTAAAACATAACCATCGAATTGATGAAGATTATTTCGAGAATGCCAACCCATCAATGTTTAGTTATCAAATATCAAATGCCATTAACTCAAAATTAAAACGTTCCACAACAACAGTATCATTTTTTTCAATTTATCTTACAATTACTGCCATCTTATGTATTTTAGTTATTGAATAACTCTTTTTTAGTTTGATGATAAAAAATATATATGTACTCACATTTATATCTATTGACAAATATTTTAATACATTTATAAAAAAAAGATAAGCATCTATTTAAGTGAATATATATATATATATATATATATATATATATATATATATTTTTTTTTTTTTTGTAATATTGAATTGAAATTAATATCAAAAAGATATATAGTTTAAATAATCCTTCTTTTCCTTTTTTTTCAATTAGAAGTAGATTAAACTACTAAAAAAATGAAATACATTTGTACTTTTACTGGAAAAAAATTAAATTTTATCCAATACTTATGTTAAGTCAAATTTTTATAAATAAAATTTTATTTAATAAAAAACATATTTAAGAAAAAAATAGAAGAGAAAGTAAAATTAAATAAAATATAACATAATAATAAATGTCTAAATTAATTAATATATAATTATATTATATATTTTTACCCGCTTTAAATATAGATATTTAACAGAAAGCATCAATCATCCTTAACTATATACATCAAAAAATTTTTCACCTTTTCTTTACCTTTTTTTTTGGTTTGACAAATATATTTGAAAAAAATTACCCATAAATTAATAAAAATAAAGATAATAATTAATTATCTTAAGATAATAATTCATAGCTTCTAATTATTTCAAAAATTTTGTTTGTGACAAAATTATATAGTATTAATAGTCATATTTTTTGTTTCTTATTTGTTTGTTGTTGATCAATTATTTTTTTGAGGGAGAGTAGTTTGTTGTAAGGGAAAAAAATTATACAAAATAATATTTAAGGTCCTTCATTTTTAGGTTGCAGCAATTGAATTATTGAGATCAGAAATCATACCACTATCATTAGATAAGTGTTTTAAGGGATTTTTTGTTGATAAATTTGGGAAATTTTTGTTGAGATAGTTTGATGTGTTATTTGTTATAGATAAAGTATACTCTTCATTAATATCTTTTTCTTTATTATCCTGTTCCCCAGAACAGGTTTCTAAAGAATTGACACCAGAATCAATGTTATCTAATGATGATTGGAATGTATTATCTTCCTCCACAATCATCTCGATTTTTATTTTATTATTATCATCATCAATCGTTGAGAGGAGTGATGTTTCCTCTGTTGCACTGCAAATTCCAGTATCATTGGGTAGTGATTCAAATGAAATTGGTATTTTATCAATAACCTCATCATTTTTTGGTAATTTTTGTGGAGATTCAATATTTATTGGTATTTTATGATGACTATCAATAAACCAATTAGGATTTTTACGAACAAAACTCCGCATCCCCCTAACAGCATCTCCAATTTTATCTAACTCTTCTTTATGTAACTTTAAGATTGGATCATTACGTGATTTAGCATTAATTATATTTGATATCATTGGTGGTCCATGTTCAGGTAATACATATTGTAGGTTAACTCTTAGTGGTACTAAAATATCTTCATATGATGTATATTGAAAACGTGCTGATATTATACGTGGGTGTTGGAGTGAATGATCAATTTGTGAGAGGAATAACGAATCTAATGGAGAACTTATATTTCTTATTATACCAAATTTTCTGTCAACTTTAGCTTGATATCTATGATAAGCTCCGAGAGAATTAATTATAATTATAATATCAGAATTGATGATTGATGAACTAATATAGTCTGTAATATTTTCTGAAATTTCATCTCTATCCCATATATCAAGTTTAACATCAAAATCAAATACTTTAAGGTAGTTGGCAAATTCATGCACAGCTGTATCATGTAGTTCACAATCATGATTATAGACAATTAAAATACGTTTTTTCACATCCCATATCAACGGAACATTACATACTTCCTTACAATTACCATTAATTATTTGTTTATCCTTTTCAATTGAACATCCATCTGGGTTATCTTTAACAAAGCGTATATTCACAATTTTACCATTTTCACGTTGTTTTTGGTAACATCTTATTATAAAATATGCTAGTAAACTAAGAGCCAATGCTATAAAAAACATTGGTAGGAATACTAACCAATTAAGAATGTACTCCTTAAATTCTGAATCTCCAATAGGTTTTAATGTTTGATTATAACAATCTTCACAATCAATCAAAGGTGCACTGGGACGTTCCATAATAACAGGGTGTCCTTCAGCAGCAATACAGGAACATACGATAGTTTTATCATAAGGATCATCAGAATTAACGGGACACAAACACCTTCCATCACTTGCAGTTTCTATAGGTAATACTGATGGTATATATTTCATACCAAATTCAGCATTTGTAAAATTAACAATACCTTTAAAAATAGTATCTTTTCCTTTTTTTTCAATAATCATTTCTTCAATACGAAGTTTTGTATGAAAAACAACCTCAGAATTTATGGCATCCATAAGTCTAACTTCATATCCCTCAAAACAGTATTGTGGTGGAGCACCTCTAAAGATAATTTGAACAGTTCTTGAATTAGGATGAACAGTTATACTTTGAAAGCCTGCTGTCCATTTATTAGCATATGGATGAGAATAATTAGTACAATTAGGTGACAAATGTTGCATGGCATGTAAATGTGCTGGATTTGTTGGCATTTTAATTTGAATGTTAACCAATTTTTTTTTATCTTTCTGTGTTGGTAATGTTATAAGTGATATATTATACTTTTTATCAAATGAAAATTCTTTGTCACTAGTTAATTGAAATCTTGGTGAACTATTTATTAATTCATTACTCCATTTTGTTTGTGTTAGATTGAAAAGAAAGCAAAAATGTTCTTCCTCCTCCTCATCATTATCACTAGGTACATCTTCAACATTTAATAAGAATGCTTTAACATATCCCGTTGATGGTGTAGGTGGCATTTGCCATGATATACCAACATTAAGTGTGTACTTTGTTGAGTCATGACCAGTTTCCATTATTGAGAATGGCTCAACTCTAAAATCGTGTGCCTCCTCAGGGTATTGTTTTAATGGTATATCCATAAATTCTTCAATTACATGGCTGTTGCAGTCAACTATAATTATAATAAAAATATATAAAAATTCATTTCAGTTATTGATAGAGGTAATTAATAACATATGTATGTTAATTTATTTTTAAACTAATTTTTTGTTTTCTTTTGAAAGAATTGTTTAATATTGTTAAAAGAATAATCTTCTAACTTTTACCAATGTTATATTATTTATTAATAATATATTATAAATAAAAACTTAAAATATTTGTACATCTAATACTTTATTAAAAAGACGTCATAAAAAAAAGAAAGAATGAAAGGAGGGTTAAAAACTTACTCTTTGACACATAGCATGAGATGTCCTAAAAATATATTTGTTAAAAAGTACATTAAAAATTTTAAAATTTTTTTACCTTTTTTTGATGAATAGTGCAATCTTTTTTATATCCCTCGATAATTGCTTTTTTGTGAGGAATAATGAAAAATAAAAGTTGGAGAAATAAATAACAATGAAAAATTTTAAATTTTGCCATTTTGAGGCTAAAGTTTATGCTTTATAAAAAATATATGAATATATTAAAATATATTATATATCAAATAATAATTTAAAATAGGTTATTTGAAACATTGATATAAAAAATATCTTTTTTGACAAACCAGAAACATAAAAAGCAATTAAGGAATACTTAATTCTGAGTATGGAAAAAAATATGTATATATTATATTCCTTTTTCAAAAATTTGCTTTTTATAGAAAAATAAAATAATAAATTTTCACTAAAAAGTAGATATAATTGATAAAAGTTTAAAGATGAAAAATTTTTAGTTTTGATAGAAATAGTTTAATATAAAAGAGCCTGGACATTAAAATAAAATATTTAGTTAAAAATGTGTGTATACATATAGAAAAGGAGTGCATTTACTGGGATATATAATAAAATTGAAGTTCTAACAACTGCATTTTAAAGAGAATTACATAAATATATTATTTTTAAAAAAAATTGACCGATCTTTGAAATTTAGAATATTTTAACTGAACAAACACCTCTCCTTTTTTTAAGTTTTAACAGTTGAATTAATTTATAATAAACTATCTTATAGTTTATAGTTTTAATTAACTTTTATGTGTATATTTATTATTACCTACAACAAAATATTTAATCAAAAGGTAAAGGTAAATTTTTTTACCAATTAAAATAAAAAATAAATTTATTTTTATGTTATATATGTGTATTATGTGGTATAACTTTTAAAAATATAACTGTGCGGATACGTAAAATAATCATGAAATTGCAAAATTTTATACCAAATATATATTTATTAAAAGTATTTTTTTACTTGTAAAATTATATCAAACATTCATATATCAATAAACAAAAAATAATTTTTTTTGGTAAAATTGATAGTAGCTTAATAAATAGCGAAAAAAAGATATGTACTTTTTTTAAGAATGACAAATTCTTAGTAAATCTATTTATATATATTAATAAAAATTGTTGAAAACATTAATAGAAAAAATCATTTTAAAAAAATATTGTTATTGTATATCACAGCGTGACGTTTCATTTGTTATTTTTTTTTGTAAAATATTTATATAAAATTTTTAAGTAGACATATATATATTTATTACATATATATAATGTGTATTCTTTGAAACGCAATTTAAGAAAGACATTTTTCTCTTTTAACTAAAGAAAAATTTTATTTAATATAGCTGTTTAAGGAAAATACAATTAATTGAAAGAAATTAGTGGAAAAGGAGATTTTATGGAAGAGTTTTTTTATTTAAACCTATTTATATATTTTTAATAACTCAACTATGAATAATATATCATATACAACTAAAAATAAATATAAAAATTCATCAATAAAATTGAATAATAAAATGTTTGATATTTTAGAGGTAAAATTTGAGGAAAGTTAAAAATAAAAAATTATAAATGAAAGTGTATGTTAATGAACACGTCAAAAAGTAGTGCTCCTAATAAATAAATGTTGACATTAAAAAAGAAAGTTTACAAAATTTAAATATATATAGATAGATAAACCTATATATAAATTTTTATTAATCATTTATAAAACTTTAAATTATTGGAACAAAAATTTTATTTTAAAAACATAAAAATTAATTTTATAAATTGTTGATTTTAGTTAAAAGTTGTCAAAGTTCACAGAACAATTATATACATAATAAATGGAGGTTAATAGACTAAAAGAATTAAAAAATTTTTAATATATTTGAAATATATATATAAATATATATTTAATATCTAACAAAATGAAAAATGTTTACATTAATCGTTAACAATTGCTCACTTGTTTAAGTATATAGGAACTATGTCTTGTTAAAATTTATTTTAAAAATCAGATCTTAATAATATATTGGCTAAAGATACACATATACACACCTTATTTCCTAAGAGATTTTATCAAATGATTAGAAAAAATAATGTCATAAAACTAATGTTATAATACTGATTATTAATTGATAAAAAAGTCAACTACTATTATCATTATTTAAAAATAAATATATATACTTTAAAAAATTAATTATTAAATAATTCTTTCCATAAAAAAATTTAAAAAAAGTATAAGGTTAATCAATTAATCATCCTGCGGAATGGTATTATGATATAAAAAAATTTCAATGATAAATTGACAGTTAAATTCCCTTGTCATTTGGTGTGTGAAAATATGATTCTATATATTTTAATGTACATTGTTGCCGCACCAAAAAATAGTAATTCTCTCAAATTCTCTGTGCTCCTCTTCACAATTATTGATAAAATTATAATATTAATGGAGAAAAGATTGTCTTCAATTCTCATTAATATATACCCACTACTTTGGAGAGAGTCAAAGAAATTTATTGGAAAAAAATGATATTAGAGAAATGAAGATAAGGGGTATATAAAATTGCGTTGGTCGCAATGTTTCTAATGGTTGACGTTAGATATAATGTTTCAAGGAGAGAGAGTATAGATGATGAATAATAGAAATAAATACATAAAAGTACTCGATACTTCGTTTCTATAATGTGTTTTTTATAACATATTTTCAACATTCTAGATACATGATACTGCATTTTTTTTTTGATATCGTACCATTTTAAACTAAATTACAGTGAAATAATATTAAATAAAAAAGGAGAATTAGTTTTTTTTAAAAGCTTTAAAAATAAGAGTAAATTGTTTAAATTTACTTAACCTTCTATAAACACTCCTAAATTATATTAACTAACATGACAATTCTTTAACTTCTCTATATAAATATATTATATTATTAATTTTTAGTGTATTTACTAGAGGAAAAAAATAAAATATATGTACAAGAGATTAAAAAGAGTTGATGATAAGAAAATATAATTGAAACTATTTCTAAAAGATTTATCTTTTATATGGCAAAAATATGTATTTGCAAACATTTTAATCACAAATACTTAGTATATTCTTAGCAAGATAAACGTTAATAAACCACCATTTTTTAGAAAAAAAATTTATGTTAAACAAGAGCATAATCCTTTTTTTTGAGATATAATAACAAAAAGTATTTTAGAAAAAAATGACTATTTGACACACCTATACAGATGACTAATCTTTTATAGGTAAAAAGCAAAGTATATAAGAGATGAAAAGTTTTTAATTTCTTTTAAAATTTATGGGAATAAAAATTTAAAAAAAATAAAAAAAAAAAGCAAATTTTTTATACTATGTGCGTCATATAATAATAAATGCACTTTATATTAATAAAATACAACTACTACATTACAAATAAAAATGATTGAAATAAAAATATTTACGCTATTTTAATTTACAATTGTTTAGTGGAGGAAAAAGTTAAAAATAGATATAAATACAACATTTTGGGAGTTGTAAAGTTATAAAAATAATGAAAATAATAATATTTCTAGTATATTTATATAAAATAAGATATTTTAACTATTAGTTAAGTAAACACCTAAGAAAAATTTTTAACTTTTCTACTTGTTAAAGTTAAAACCTTTTTTCAATTTTAAAAATCTAAATATATATTTATTTATTCTCTTGTATATATTAAGGTTAAATGATAAAATTTTCACTTTTTTAATAACAAATTTATGCATAAAAAGATTAAAAATATGAATTTATTAACCATTAAAGTATAAATTATTTTAGGTTAGATAAAAATACTATAACTACTTAGTTCTATGTTCTTTAAAAATGAATTATAAATGTAAAAAAATTAATTTTTTTAATAAAATTTCTTGTTTCAATTTTTTTTTGTAAAGAAAAGTTACTTGACAATTAATATAACTAGTAATATTTTTTTCGTTCTCTTCAAAATTAAAATTTTGGCATTATTTTGTAGTTATATTTAAAGAATCCATATATAATAGAGGGAAATTTATTTTTGGTAGATAACCTTAATTATTATCACAATGTTAAAATATTCTTGAGAAGTATAGAAAAGTTATATTATGAATTAGCGATCTTCTTCATTTTCCATCTTTCCATTAACAAATTAGAAATTATACAAGTTTTATGAATTATATGTCGCTTTTTTTAGAGGATTAATGGTGTCATTTTAACTCCCCAACATCTTCCATTAAGATATGTTTAATTTTTTATAATTTTCACTTTTTTTTGACCGATAATTTTAAATAATCTTTTAAAGGTATCATAGTCATCATAACAATGAACAAAATAGCATCACTTAAAACATGTAAACAATCTTCATTTCTTTAAGTATAAATAGAAGTTTTCCATTGACACCTTTCCTCTATAACCTGTTAATGATATTTTTTGTATCAAATTTGTGTCATTAAATTTTACAGCCTTATATTACATTTTTTAATAAACTAAAAATAACTCATATTCCAATGTAATCATAATTATATATTGTGCATATTTGTAAATATGTTATTTACTCTCTATCTCCATCAAATGTAATTATAACTTTCTGATAAAGTTTAATTCTTTGAGATGTAAATAGTTCATTAATGAGTGGTGATGGAGAAGATGCTTTTTGCTTTTACATGAAAAAAATTTAATGTCCCATCATAAATTATCATCATTGCCATAGAAACATTAATTTTGCAAATTTATCTCTAATATCATTTGGCATCTATACTTTTGACATAAATTACTTTTTCATCCCAATCAACAGGAGAATTTTTTTATGGACAAACTACGCTCTATTTAAATTTTAACTTATCCCACTCTTTCTGCATCTTCTTTTCCTGATTTATCAATTTATTCTTGAATAAACTTAAAAAATAAGGTTAAAAAAAGGATTCATTTGAATTTTAAATTTTATTTATGAAACCTTATTTTTACTACATTATTTTTGTTAACGAAGTAGTAGAAGATGAAAATTTATGATACCAATAACAATATTACTTAATTAACTCACTGATATGAGATAAAATTATTAATGGGAGAAAGTTAACACTCTATATATGTGAAATATAGTCAAAAAGTTTTATGGGCGATAACAAAATATTTTTATGATCATCCAGCTTACTTTTTTTTTCGTTATGAAGTTTATTTTTAAGAGATCATAAGATAAATTAGTTTCTTGTTGAATCTAGGATTATCCTGTTTTTTTTAGTAGTGAGGTAGTGAATATACTGATTCATTCAAGTCCTTCAGCTTTAAAGAATATCACTATAAAGTTATTTCAAACATCTTATGTATTATGTAATTTTTAAAAAATAAAATAAGTTTTTTCTAAGGGATTTTAGGAATGTTGATAACAAGTTACTTAATATATTTTAAAGTAATATTATGTTTTGAGATTTATGCATTAGTAAAACAATTCTTATAAAGTTATTCACTTTAAAAATTAATATCATTACTGATTTAATTGATAATGTAAAATTAAATGTACTTTACAAGATTTTAATTGGAAAATTTATCACTATCTTTATTTTCGAGGATAACAAAATTAATGAATTCTTTACTATGTTACAAAAATTAAAATAATATGATTATAAGTCTAATAAAGATTTACTTGGAGATGATGATAAGAGATTTATTATCTAAACTCTTAAATAATTTATGTTTCTTGACTCATTATTATCAAGAACAAATTAATTGAAAAAAATAAAGTTTTTTACTAGAATCTTGAAGTCATATGCTTATATTTATTTTTTATATGTTTGATCATCGACTTTTATTCATAAAATTATTTAAATATTTTCTTCTCAAAAGTATTTATAAATACATATTTGATTTCTAACCCCTCAAGAAAAAATAGACTGTAAATAGAGATTTATTTGATATTTATGATTTAGGAATAGAAATTTTCACGTAAAGATGATTATCAATATAACGGAGAATTTGAAATACTAGATATTGTTATAATACTAGTGAAAAATAATTTTTGGATTAATTTTGTGATATAATGCAAATAAAATTTTCATATTCGTCCTTAAGCACCAAAATTGTAACCAAAATATGACTATTTGTGTTAATGAAATATTCCGCTTCACAATTTATAACAGATAAAATTTATAACTTATGTAGGGAGTGTTTTTCATAGTATTTATCATTAGAAGAGGTCGAAAAATTCCAATTTTCATTACAGAGAGACTTTCGATAATCAAATTGCTTAAATAAATTATTAAAAAATCTCCTTTATTACTAAAAATTTTTGGCGTTATATAAATCTATTAAATAACCCTTTTATTATTTCTAAGTGCTTCTACTAGTTTTAATTTATGCGCAGTGGTACCATAAGTTATAAAAATTATCACTTTAAATTAGAATTTCTCTATAAGTACATCAAATAAAGTAACAGATATGATAGCATTGCTTCCCTGTGGAGGTAATGAAATTAATATTAATGAAGATGATAATTTATTTTGGGTTGCAAAAATATATGATTTAACATTTTAAAAATTCTTTATCTCAATTAATAAATTTATCTCCAGAAGATTATTAAAGATTAAGCGTATTTAATTCTGGAAAGGTTAGCTAAAATGGAATTATTATTTTACATTTGAAAGTTAGATACACTAAATAAATGATAAAAAAACACAAAAAAGAAATTATTGAAGATGTGTTAAGTGTTCTTACCAGAAATTAATTACAATTTTTAAAAAAAAATTATAATTAACATATAGTAAATCATTTAATGTAATAAAAACTAATTAATGGTCAAGCACATTATTTCAATAAATTTAATATCATTCAATGTTTTCAATAAAAATCCACATCTAATTGAAAATTTTACCAGAACAACGACTGTTCTTAAAAAAGTAAAAAGCTCTTTGTTAATAGATGAATCATCGCGTCTTTTTTCAGTGTTGTTGTACTAATTTAAGATATTTATGTATAATTACAAATTATTTCACTTCTATAGAAAAATACATAAAAAAATGTCATTTTTCACTAAAATAAAAAAATCGTAGAAATTAAAATAAGTGTAGTTTGTGTTTTGATTTATAGTTCATTTCTTTAATAGGATTCTTATTTTGAAAAAATTTAGCTTGGGTTTTAGAAGAACTTTTGGTTGTGTATAAAAATAGTTAAAAGATAGTTGAATGAGTTTAATATAATGTTTACAGTGAAAATTCAAGTGTTAATAGTTATCTTAATAAATATAAAAATCTTCTAACATTTTTTTGTTACTAATCAGTTAAAAAAAGTATGATTAATCGTATAATCTTTTTACTGAAAATTAAGGATCACTAATATTTATGTTAAAAAATATTTACAGTATAAACTGTTTCGAAGATTAAATAAACTTGATTTTAATATCCTGCAAACATTAAAAATATTTATCATTTGCTAATTTATGTTAAGATTGACTTATAATAACTTTTTCTCCTATATTATTCGAACAATTGGAAATATTAATTATGAAAGATGACACATATTGTTTTGAATATAATAAAGACTTTTTCAAGAAAAAATAGGTTTTAAAAAATAGAGAGAAAATTTTTTATAAATTAAATATAATGATTTAAACAGAAATTTTAATCTTCCAGCAAATTTTTTTTTATTTTATCCACCAATTACGTCAATAAATAGTAATACGTCTATCTATGGATAAGGTATTCAACAATTTAAATTAAAAATATCTGTGATTTGAGAACACCACAATTTTTTTCATAATACGACAACGATTATAAATCTTTTTTATTTTATTAAAGCGAAGATTATCCCTATGTTTTAATCTCTGACCAAATATTTTTTAATTTATAAATAGCTTTAAAAGTTTTATAATTGACAATAAAATTGTTTGATTAATGTTTATTTATTAGCGTGAAAGGAAAATATTTATTTTTTTATAAGAGAATATAGTTTGCTAGGCATTTTATACCAGTTAGTGTAATTTTTCTAATATTTCAAGGTTATCACAACTTAGTACTTTTTTTTGTTAATTATCACAATAAATTGGAACAATAGCCTAAGTCTGAAATTCTCACCATATCCTTTGAATTCAGCACCTCTGTAATGGAAGGTTTATCTACGTCATATGGTAAAACAAAGATCTTTCGTTTACAGCAACACAACAAACATGGTATTTTAGTTTTTTGTTGGCATATGAAACTTCTTATTATTTATTTGAAAAGTAGTTATTGTTATCAAGAGAACTAATATCAAAACAATATTTTTAATAAATTTGAAAAAGTTAATTGAATTTAATATTAGTTTATTACTGTGAAAAAACTATAGTTTGTCATATTTTTCTTGCGAATAGATAGTAAAATGCTAATAAAAATGAAAAAAAAACTTTTTATAATGCAACCTTTAAGGAATATAATATAAATATCAATATATTGAATATTTATTTTTTTACAACTTTAACATTTTAATATCAATCATCCATACATAATGAGTCATTATAATTAAACATATACATTTTTAAATAAAGTATAAATTTGAAAAAAATAATTTATCCAATTTTAACTTTTCTATCATTATTAAGAATACGTGAACTGAATTTTTAATATACTTTTTTTTGTAATTAAAAGCTTATGAGCGGTAATGTATTTTTTTCTTTATTCTGCAAAATATTACTATTTCAATTAAGAAAGAAATAAGTATATGGTTAATCAAATAATCTATTTTAAAAGCTCAAATATTTTTTGTCATCGCTATATTTACACATTTAATATAAATTTTTAAACTGATGTTTTTTTGTAATTAATAAAATGTATCCTTAATGATTGATAGTTAAGAATAAAAGTGAAATGATTTTAGAATATTTTTAAGAATGTTCTTTAAATATTATACTTAATTATTTATTAATGGTAATTTTTATCAATATAAATTTTGTTAAAAACAAAATGTAAAAAAATGATATATATTAACAAAAAAAAGACAGTTTGTCTTGTGTTTTGTGTGACATATATCCTATAGGCTTATGATTTCTATTTAAAATAGTAATACTATTTTTTAAAGGAGTAACTATGCATATAAAAAAATTACTACTCCATTCAAGATTGATAAAGAGCAGGTGAAAGATATCATATAAATATATATTATCCCATATATATAATTATTAATAAAAAAATGTAACAACTTGTAAAATAAATTTTTTTCCTTTTCATTCAATAATGATAAATTGTTTTTTAAAAGATAAGTAAAGCTCTTTATGTTGTTCAAAGATATCACGAATATTTGCTTTTGATGTATCAGGAATGTTGTGAATAATGTATTGGTGATTAATAATTGCCTTTAAATTATATCCACCATAGGTACATTCTTCAAAATTACAACTATATCTATTTATTCCAAAACGTTGCCATAATGCCCGTTTTATGTGATTATGAACATCAGATATTGGTCCTTCCGTCATCGTTAACATACACTTAAAACGTTTCCCTTTGTTTGGTGAAACAGAGGTTGCCTTTATTAATGGTGTTTTTGGGGAACATTTTGGTGATATTTTTGGCGATAGTTTTGCTGTAACTTTTGTTCCACCATTTTTTTGCCCTAATGATGGAGTTTGATTATTTTTTTCAGTCTTATTAAAAAAATCTTGACAATCATTTCTTTCAGGTGTAGATTCTTTATTTATCCCAATTAAGGAATTTCTTTTGTTTTGTTCATTAAAAAGAGGCATTACATTTTCTTCAATTTTAAATTTAGCCATATTTTTTAACGTTTCGTAAGCTTAAGAAATTCAATTATAACTAAAACTATAATTAAATATATAATATGATTAAATTTTTAATAAACTTTGAATGAATAATCAAATAAGCAAACTTGATGACAAATAAAGATAGGAAAAAATAGTATGAAAATGATAAAATAAAAATTTAAATAAGTATGATAAATCATATATAGAATCTATTAAAGCATTTTCCATCATATTTATAATATAATAAAAACAAAATCATTTAATTAAAATAAGGCAAGTGCAAAAAAGACTATCTTAGCATTTTAAATATATTATGCTCACCGTATGTATACATATAAATAATGAATCTTAACCTTTATATGTATAAACATATTTTTATTCAAGGAGGGAATAAAAATATGATTTAAAGGAGGAAAATAGTTGTGCATGCGTAAAATAAATTTTTTCTATCTCTTTTTTTCATTATAATTGGCATTGTTAGTATAAAAATTTAAAACATCTCTATTCTATAACATATTATTATATTTTTGGCACAATAAATAATAAAATTTAAAAGTGTTTTAAAAAGCGTAAGTCATTAAAATATAACAAAAACATAAAAGGTACACTGGCTACTACTTTTGTTAATACAAAATAATGTCTGCGCATAAATTTAATAATAATAAAAAAAAAAAGAATGTTATATGGAATAAATTGTATATATTTAAATGCCATCATACGTAGCACTTATTTTTTTACTTGGAAAACAAATAATGCATATTTAAAAATATACTAATAAAAAAAAATAAATACAAAAATTAATATTTCTAAATGGAAGATATAAGAAATTGTATTAAAGATAAATAAATGATTTCAACAATCTAATCTGAAGTAATACCATCCTATTACATTCTCCATAGTTACAGATATTTATGAGGATCTAATTCCTCATTAGTACTAGTTTATGCCATATTAACCTTTTTAATTATTAGCTTATATTAACTTTCATTTATTATGACTGTTAATTAATAAACATCCATAAACATCAAAAAAGATATAGATTATAGTGTAAAATTACTAAATAAAATACTTTCAAGTTTTTCACTTCAATAAACAATTTTTTTAAATGAAAGTTCTTTTTTTTACTATTTTTGGAAACAAAATAATTAACAATGAAATGTATTTTTATATATTAACAAATAATAAATTTCGATCATTTGACAATTTCTATAAACGCATGTTAACAAAAAACAAAATTCTGCAAATTAGCAAAAAATTATTATTCCTTCAAAGAATTCTCACTCCTTAATAGTGTGCTCAAGAAATGAACTTTATCTATTTCCAAAAAACAAATATACTTTTATTTATGAAAAACTTTCCTATATTATGTGAAAAAAGTGCTAAAAGATCTTTTTGGTCGGCAAATAAAATTTAAAAAAAAATTTAAAAAAAATATAATATTAAATTTTTATTTTCATTTTTTAAACAAAAATACATTAATTTTGAACGATATATTATAGTATAAGTCTAGTACATTGTATACACATTAAACTTGAATAATGTATATTTATACCATATGTCTACTAGCTTTATTTTTAGTATAATATTATGGTTAACAAAAAAATAATTTTTTATTAATAAAATTAGAAAAGGAAGAAAAATACTTGCTTCACCAGAAAAATGAAAAATACAAGTTATTTATAATTTTAATTTCACTTTATTTTACCAATACCTTAAAAAACTTTTGTACTTTAAATCATAAAGTAAATTTATAATGTTAGAATGATAGTTAAAATTAATTTAAAATTTTACCACATATAGTACATTATATTTTTTATCACAAAGCCTCACTTTATAAATAATATTACTGCCACAATAAAGGTAATTTTGTCCATTTAATATAAGAAAAAAAGTTACGATCCTAAACAAAAGGGTTTTTGAAATATTACATTAAATTTTTTTTCTTTTTTACCACGTCCTCTATGCATTATGGTTTTAGGAAGGCAAAAAAATTAATATAGAAAGATTATTTTATTTGCATACTATATTTTGAAAAAGAAGATAATTTTAAATTATTATTACATAGTCTCTTTTAAACGTAAACCATATTTCTTTGTCAATAAAATAATTTAAAATCATTTAAAAAAATCATTTTATTCTTATATGACTATAAAATAATGAAATGTCCAATAAAAATTTTTATCGATAATAAATTCTAGTAGAAAAGAAATATAAATATTATTTTTAATTATAAAATGTTTTAATAAATAATTTAACATAACTTGGAAAAATATTATAATCTGATTCAGGATTGTATAAAAAGTTTTTTACAACTTTTTTTATCCATATTCATCTTATGAGCTTTATATGAAGTTTATTTTAAATATTGTGTAAATATTTGAATTTCTTTATATTTATAATATACTAATTTGTACCTTTAAAACATTTTCGGGATAATAGAAAATTTTAAAAAAAATTAATTCACATCTTTAATTAATGATCTTATATGAAATATGAGAATTTTTTTTTGAATTATTACTCCTTCAGATATCATTTAAATTTTCCATTCTATCTCTCTCCAAACAATCAAAATTTATAGAAAAAAATTAACTATTTTAAGAATTTTAATATATCCCCTGTGTTAAACGAATTTAAGCAATATTAAAATGTATATTAAAAAAATTATTAATATATTTCGTTATTTTTATAATTATTATATCAACTATGTTATTCTTTCCATTTTCTCATTTAACCTTCCAACTAAGAGGTTCATTTTTTGCATATTATATAATTGTTTTGGTATGGTGTTGTTACAGCTAGATCATCATATTTATATTAGTTTTTTTTATTCATATCAATCTACCATTTTTTCCTTATATTTTAGTAATTATTTTTTAGATATGCTCAACTCAAGATTATTATCTAGGTCGTTCAAAAGAACCTTCTACAATGCCCAAATACCTAAGGGTGATCTTAGAGTCCTAAATGTTCCACATGGAAAATTTGAAAACTCTAACTACACTACCTATGATGATGCTATGAGATTTATCCAAAATAATATGAAATTGTACTCACAAGCTGCATCTCTTTCACCAACCCCATTATGGAATGCATTAATTAAAAGGATTGATAGTGCAAATTTGAGTGGTCTTGAAATCCAACATATCATCACTATGGGAAATGTACCATGGTTAAATGAAAATTACTACGGTATATTTTATTATTATGCAATTTATGATAACATAAGAATTTTTTCTTGTAATATATTTTAGATAAAATAAGGTCAAACTCTCTATTTTTATGCAAAAATATTCGTAAGCATGTTGAGATGGGAAAAGCTGACTATATTCCAATATTTTTATCACAAATGCCTCAAATGTTTAGTCAGATGAAGAAGAAATTTGACGTTTCATTTGTAGCTTGTTCAAAACCTGATAGGCACGGTTTTGTATCGATATCATTGTCAGTTGATTGTACATTAGGTGCTTTAAGAAACTCAAAACACATAATAGGTCTCTGTTCTGATCAGGTACCAAAGATATATGGTGATTCAATGATACATGCTTCACAATTTTCAGCTCTTATTGAGGATGATACATATAAGCCATATGAGATGTCAAATGCTGAGTTAGATATTAATGGTCCTGAGGCAAAGATTGGTAAGATTATTGCTGAAAATTTAATTGATGATGGTGCAACTCTTCAACTTGGTATTGGAGCTATTCCAGATTTTGTTTGTAGTTATTTAAAAAATCATAAAGATTTAGGTATCCATACAGAGTTGATGTGTTCAGGGGCTTCTGAGTTAATTGAGAGTGGTGTTATTACGGGATCAAGAAAGCATGTTAATGTAGGAAAACATGTTACATCATTCATCTGTGGTAATAGACGTTTCTTTGATTTTGTTGATGAGAATCCTAATTTCGTTATGAAATGTGCTAGTTATACAAATAATGTTGAAGTTGTAGCTAGGCAACCAAAGATGACGTGTATAAATTCTGGTATTGAAATTGATTTAACGGGACAAATAGTTTCAGAATCAATCGGAACAAAATTTTATTCAGGTTTTGGTGGTCAAGTTGATTTTATAACAGGATCAGGTATGGCATATGATAATCAAGGTAAAGCTGTAATAGCTATGACTTCAAGAACCCCCAAAGGTAAATCAAAAATCGTTTCAACACTAACAAATGGTTCTGGTGTCGTGACAACAAGAGCACATGTAAAATATTTCGTAACAGAGTATGGTATTGCTAATTTATTTGGTAAAAGTGCAAGACAAAGAGCTTATGAGCTAATACAAATCTCTCATCCAGATGATCGTGAGGAACTTGAAAAAAAAAAGCATTTGAAAGATTTAGAGTTATGCCATCTAAGGATTAGATGTTTTCTTTATCCTTTTCATGTGATATATTAAAATGTATTTTTTTTATCATTTAGAATATTTTTAAATATGACGTATAAGAGGATTTTTTTTTTATTTAAAACATTTAAATATCTATATATATTATTATTATTAATAAATAATAAATTCTTGAATTATAGAGTAGAGAAATTAAAAAACTAATTATTTTTTATCATCAAATTTCTTAGCATATCTTTTTATTCATTTGTGAAAGTGGCATTTAGTGTGATTAAAAGTCAAGAAGTAGTGAATAGTTTTTTCCTGAAAAATATTATGACCAATGGGAAAAAATAATTAATATGTACTTGAAATTGTAAATATCTTTTAATCTTTATTATATTTTTGGTTTCAGGAAAATTAACTAAAAATAGACCATTGAAAATGAAATTTTCTTTCAACAATTTTTTAACTTCAAAATAGGCAGTCTTTTTTTGGCATAATTATATGTGTTTTAATGTTAATTTTTGGTTTTTATTTAAACAAACTTATAAAGCTTAGTTATTATCATAAAATGTATGAATGTTTTTATTAACATCATTAGAGATGGATATTGTTAGGAAATTTTTTTTTACTATTTTGTAACAGCTGGTAGTAGGGAATAGATTGAATGGTAATTTTTTTTAAAAAAAAGGTTATTTTTAATAGATATGTGCTTTGGAGTGTTCGTGATGGTGAAGGTGGAAAGTCGTATAGAAAAATATTAATATATCTCTCTTAAATTATTTTTGATTAATGTAGTTATTGAGATATCAATAAAAAAGTAAATTTTGTAGTTGTTTAAAATGATATTTTATTGTATTTTGTTGGAACATTATGGAAACAAATGTTAATACATGAAAATATTGGTATGCCCATAGAATTTTTATTAGCATCATTATTTTTAATTTGCATTTTTCAATAATATAGTTTTTATTCTTCAAAAACATTTTTTCACGTTATTTTTGCAGTACATAAAACAGTTTTTAGGCCTAGTATTTTTTAAAAGTGAATTTCATGATAATACAACATAGTATATTTATAAAAAAATTGAGTCCATATTAAGATGAGCATATAATTTCCATTCATGTTCAATTCTTGAAACTTATCTCTAGAAATTAATTATTTTATACAAGAGAAATCTAAGTGAAAAAATCATATGACACAAAAAAACACATACATATATATTTATAATGGTAAAATGAATTTTTTCCTCCTTAATTCTAAACAATAAATGGTTAAATAATGCCAAAATTACAAGTACGTGGTATTTCTTATTTTTATATAAAAAATATAAAAATCTAAGTGGATAGATTTTGATGATGGATTATTGAAAAAAAAATTGAATTTATAACCTTAGATGATTGATCCTCATCAAAAAAAGAATAATTAGTTTTGCGAGATTGCTTTCTTTACAATGATTAGTAGTGGGTTTCACTCAATGAACTCAATAAAGATGTTATATAATTTTATCAAATTGTTAATAATCTTATTATAACCTATTGTCTCATTTCAAAAATGTTTCATTGTAATATTTTATTTTAAAAATTTATGTATATATATATTTTTTTTGTCATATTATTGACTTAGTAATGTTAACAATTCATTTTTCTCTGACTTGCTTAATGTATTTGTAAGTAAAATATTTTTTAAGGTACTCATTACAGCATTCGACGGCATTTGCCTCATAAGATTACTCATTTGTCCAACTTGTTTTTCTACACTTGAATCATTTAACTTTTCTGCGACATTCTGAACAACACGTCCTAAAGAGGCATCCTTTATGTATGCCAAAAATTCTGATGTTTCCGATTCGAAAAATTGATACAAATTTTTGACATCTGATATGTTTCCAAATTTATAACTAATGTAGTTGTTGGCAAATTCAATTCCTTGTCCTAACTCCTCCAATCCAATAAGTTTATCTTCACCATTATGAATGACATTTTTAACAAACATCTTTGCCATTCTATTTATTGCTATCTCTTTACACAAATAATTATAAAAATAATTTCTAGCATTTTTAAGTGGTACAACATCATGAATGGCATTTTGTCTCATTAACCTAACTGTTGTATCATGCATGTCAGCAAATTTAACACTAGCAGTTTTATACACTGGTTTCAAAAATTCTCTTCTACTTCTAATCTCACCTAAAATTTCTCCTTTCTTTGATTGTAAATCACCATTCAATGTAATATCCTCTAGTTGTTGATTTAACTCTTTTAATTTACAGTCATACTTATCCATAAATGCAAACAAATCTTTATCACGGAATTTAATTTCACATATACCTTCTGGTTCCAATACACCTCCTCTAGAATCTGGATCAGCAAACATTTTGATGCAATTTTTATTTATATTTGTATCAACTACAGCCCATGCACCTCCACGTAACTCTCCGTATGGTGGGATGTAAACAATAACTGGTTGAGTATAAGCATGTAATGCATCTACAATACATGCTCCAAATTTCAATATCATCTCAAACATATCTTTTTGTCCACCACTAAAACCACGAATATTGGCAATCATTATTAGTGGAAGGTTCTCTTTATTAAAATCATTAATAGCTTCTGCTGTTTTATAAGCTGAATCTGGATACCATACTTGTCCTGCTTGCATAACAACTTTAGATTGTGAATCAGCTGTTGCTGGATCAGCTGGAATTTCACATTCAACAGTTCTTGTTTCAACAGCAACTACTCCAACTTGAAGACCACATAATCTAGCTCTTCCAGCAATAATTGTTTTAGCCCATCCAGCCATAATTTCATCGAATGAATTTGTGTCAAATATTCCAAAATCAATAGAATTATCAAGTAATTTTCTTGTATCATATGGAGCTTTTGTTGCCCTAAAACCAACCATACGTTCTTTATTATCAGGATGAAGTAATGATCTCGGGATAAGTATATCTTTTTTGGTTGGACAATATGAAATCCAATTAAGTATTTTCTTTAAACCATCTGAATCATTTCTAGCAACAGTATGTGATACACCGTTATTATACATGATTTGTGTTCCGCCTAATTGTCCATTGGAACTATAAATTTCTCTACCAAGTAATGAATTTAGAGCTGGTGCACCAGTTAAAATTAAATGTGAATTTTCAACTTGACATATACGTCGGCACAACCTTGCAGCATATGCACCAATACCCACAGCACGTGCAGTAACCAAACAATATGTTGGTACACAATGGTATGCTTCACTAGTCTCACCAGCAATTAAACCTGATCCAACAAGATTCTCAACACCAATATCGTTTTCCTTTCCAACCACAGCTTCGAGATATCTAACATTATCTTTAGTTGAGTATTTAACTTGTGACCAGACATCTTCTGAGCATTCATCAAGTGTCAAACCTGTATAACCATCCTCTGGTTTATCTTCATTAATCCATTGTATTTTTAGGTGTTTCTTAACATCCTCGGCAAATCCAATACGAGCACCAGAGTTAGCTGATATATAAATTCTTGGTAAATTATGTTTACGTGAATATTCTGAAGCTTTAGCATATACTGCGTGTTCTTTCATTGAGAATGAACCCATTTTGTATGTTATATCATTAGCAATAACAACAATCTTTAGTGGTTCAAGATAACATTCTGGTGTATATATATCAATTTCCCATGCAATCATTCCAACATTATTTAAGGCATTTAATGCTCTATCTTGAAGAATCTTCTCATCAGTACATTTCTCAAGAACATTCTTTTCATTTAATATCAATTCATAGGCTTTCAAAAGTGAACGAGCACTGAAATTTTGAACTTTCATATTTCTAGCAACAGCCATATCTTCTAAAGCTTGAATGTATCCAATAATATTTGAAGATTTAAGTTCACGCCATCTTTCAAAATTAGCATGTGCCAAGACACCAGGAATATCATAGACGTATGTTGTATTTAATTTACCAGCCATAAATCTTTTTCTTTGTAATGTAGCATTTTCAATGATACGATGTTCCTGTAAGAAATACTTATTATTTTGGAAGATTGTAATATCTAATGGTATAACTTTCTCTAAATCCTTAGGAATAAGATTTCCGTTTCTATCAACAATATAGAAACATTGATCACTTGATAGAGTACTAATAAAATTGTAGAAGACAAATTTTCCAATAACCCATTGATTGTGAGTAAATTCATATGGTTGATCATTATTATCTTTTAGTGGTACAGAGAAGTTAAGAACAATCTCCACTTCTGTAACCTTAGATTTACATAAAACATCATAATTATCGTTAATAGCATTCTTGAAGGCCAAACCAAATAATGAAAATATTCTATTTTTATACATTTCATCATTTTCATTACTATTTTTTGAACCCAACAATAATTGTTTTTCCATATTAATACATATAAAGATATGATTACATGTAACAGTTGTTACTTGAGCTTTATCTTTGAAAGCATTGATTCTTATCTCTCCAGAGAGGGAATTAACGATGTCACTTAATTTGGTTGTTAAATTACTTATAATGGTCTTTGAATTACCAATTGAATCTGAGAAGATATTGTTAATGAGATGACGGGCAAAGTATCTTGTTATTCCTTTATTTTCATTCTTGAAAATCAAAAATGAGGATGATTGGTCAGAGGTGATTTTTGCTGTTTTTGGAAGTCTTGAAAGTTGTAGTTTTTCATAAATACCAAACTCTGTATTTAAAAATACAGGTTCATTATCTTCTCTTATAATCATACACCCTCCAATATTTTCAATTTCATTTCCATTTGGATCTGAATACTGGAGAATGATATTCTTAATTTTTTCAATGTCAGTTTCCTTATTAGAATCATTAATAATATAGTAAATCTTCTTTAAATCTTTAAATTGACTAACAAAAGAAATTATTTTATCTTTTTCATCCTCAATACTCTCCAAGTTATTTGATGTAACAAAACCATAGGTATACTTAGTATCCCGATTAGCGTAATCTGTATTTTCAATATAACGATATAATGGGTCGTTAGTTGTTATGGTTAATTTAAGGAAATTAACATTATCATTCTTATTACCTATAACGGTAATTGCCTTATAATCAACATAAAAAGTAGATTGAAGATATAATGTGATAGTTTTAATATTACAAGTATTGTTAATGAAAAATTGATTAACAGAAGGTATTGGTAGTTTGTAAGTTGAGTTAAGTGTTTGCTGAGCATACAAGGCAAGTTTTTGTGCTTCGTCATTAAAAAGATTTGAAACAATTCTTAGGGTATCCTTTAAATTAAGTATAACTTCTTTGTCGAGGCGCGAAATAATCTCAACTAAGAGCATATTTTTCGCAGCAATTTTGGTATGTGAATATATCATTCTTAATACTTCATCAGATTCTTTAACCTGATTTTGTATTAACGATACAGCTCTATCGTATGTAACACCTTGAAAATACAATTCTGTTTTAAGGTACATATTAAGTAAACCCTCAACAAATATTTTTATATTTCCATTAAGTCCATTCAGGAATTTTTTACTAATTTTAAGTAATTCATCAAAATTAGTCTTTTCTATTTCTAAATTTTTAGGATCAACTGAAGTTAAGTGATTATATATAATTTCAGAGATTTTTTGTGCTTGGAAATTTTCACCTCTCCTTGCATGTTCAAGAAGATCTTTTTGGGTACGTGGAATTCTACTAGCTACAGCTGAAAATGATACTTCAAACATATTTTTTGGTAAATTATTATCATTCATAACAGTGAAAAGATTATCAACAACATTCTTAATCTCCTCCTTAAAGACTGTCTCAGGAACAGAGTATCCTTGCATAACATTAAAACAATATTGCTTTAATTGATCATATTTATTGACGAGTCTTGTATTAGAATGGTATCTTTCTTCCTCTATACTATCCCATTCAAACATTCTTCCCTCGAAATCTTTGGCTTTTGGTACACATTGATCACTTTGATTTTCAAGTTTAGCTATCAATGTTCCTGGGAATAATGTTTGTCCTGGTCTTGCTATATGAATAAGTGTTCCACTTAATTTTTTAACTTTAAGATCGAGTACCATTTTCATTGACTCCATTTCAGCATATGACTCATCAACACTAACTATCTCACCATTACCTTTTAAGAATCTCAATAAACGTCCTGCATTAGTGGAACGTAGAACTGTTGGATCATTTTCTTTTTCAAAGACTACTGTTGATCTCCCAATTGTAACTTTATACCTTTCAAGATCCTCTTCCAAATAACATGTATAAGCGATGTCAGAATATGTTACTAATAAAGTATTATTTCCAAGTTCACGAACCTCTGTTCTACATATTGACCCATTAAGGTAGACAACAAAATTAATTGGTCCATAAC
The DNA here is from genome assembly GCA_963280985.1 of Strongyloides venezuelensis. NCBI lineage: Eukaryota > Metazoa > Nematoda > Chromadorea > Rhabditida > Strongyloididae > Strongyloides > Strongyloides venezuelensis. Next base: position 3,945,238 of record CAUJLX010000001.1, on the reverse strand, counting down.
GATTAACTAATACACTATACTTAATATTATCATGAACAAGTTCCATTTGCCATGTTTCAGTTAAGTCTGATGTTGGAAGAATCTGTCCACGTTCAATACTACTTTGGTACTGTGAAAAGGCATGTTGAATTTTGGTATATCCAATAACAGTAGCACCAAATGCCAAGTTAACATGTAATGGTAAAATTTGAACATTTTGTACTTTAGCAGCAATTCTTGCATCTAACCATGCAGTATTGAAACGATTCTGTTCAAATTCCTCCTCCTTCAATAATCCAACAAGGTACTGAACTTGTGATGCGAAGGTAGCTCTTAATTCTAATTCTTTTAATGCACAAAGCATATTTGAGATAGCTTCATGTCTTGTCGTTCCTTTAGCAAATAAATGTCCAAATTGTGAGTCAGCAAATTCATGAACTTTACCAGTTGAGGATACAGAAAAATACCCCCAAACATTTTGATTTGATTGAAAATTTAAAACTTCAACCGATCCTGATGCAGGTGTAAAACCTTCAGCTGGATCTTCACTAGTTATTCTAGCAGCAATAACACATATATTTGTTTCAGTTTTAATTTGTTCCTCTGGTAATGGATCATCACCATAACGATCAAGACCAAAGAAAAGCCTAATATCAGTAATTTTATTTAATGGTACACCCATACCAACTTGAAGTTGAATTGCTGGAATGTTAATATTAGCAACCATCTCTGTACATGGATGTTCAACCTGTAGACGTGGATTCAGTTCTAAAAAGTAGTATTCTTTTGTCGCTGGTACATACATATATTCAACTGTTCCTGCACTAACATACCCAACTTTTTTAGCCATATTGACAGCATCACGTTGCATCATGTAGAGAATATTTTGTGGTACAATACATGCTGGAGCCTCTTCAATTATTTTTTGGCATCGTCTTTGAATTGAACAATCTCTTGTATAAATAGGTATAACATCACCATACATATCACCAATTAGTTGTACTTCAATGTGACGAGCATTAATCATACATTTCATAAGAAATATTGGACTACCAGGTACTTCATCTTGTACCTTTCTAAATCCATCAATAAATTCTTGATCATTATTACATTTTCTAATTCCTTTACCACCACCACCTTCAGATGCTTTAATCATGACAGGGTATGTTATATTATTTCTTTTCAATGATTCTAAACCTTCTTGAACAGTTCTAACAGTTGCCTGTTCATATAATTCTTTTGGTATTGAGACTTGTTCATTAATTTCACTACATAATGATAATTGTAAACCATTTCCAGACCAATCAATAGTTGGTACTCCGACAGTCTGAGCAATAATTGTTGAGGCAATTTTATCACCTAACGCAAACATTGCTGCAGATGGTGGACCAATAAAAACAATGTTATTTGCTTTTAATTGTCTTGGCAACTCTGGATTTTCTGAAGCATGTCCCCATCCAGCCCATACAGCATCAACATTATTTCTAACAGCATGTTCAACAATTTCATTAACATTAGCATAATTATTATTATTTGATCCAGCTGGTGAGAAGACACAGTAATCAGCCATCTTTAAATATTCAGCATGTGATTGAATTTCCTGTTCAGTGGTAAGACAAATAAATTTAATAATTCTATCATCTCTAAACAATTGCATCAACAATTTGCGAATAGATAGGATACATTTAACAGCAGCAATACCATTTGTTGCAACCAATACCTAAAAGATTGGGTGAAAAAAAAGTATTTCAAAATTTGTTTAAAAAAATTAAAATGTACCTTTTTAATGACCCTAGCTTTTGAGGAATCACGAACGAAACTTGCAACAAAATCTTCTACAGTAGAAAAAGTTTTGTTATGTTGATTCACCTGGGTACTTAACGAGATACCCTTAGGGTAACAGCTGGTACGATGAGTACTTATCTTTGGTGAATCCGGCATGACAGCGCTCAGCCTAAAAAAAAAAGAAACAATAAATTAATAAGGTTAGAAAAAAAGTTATTTCTTCAGGTATATAAAATGTTAAAAGTTAAATATCTTAGGGGAACTGGTTTAATTGAGAAATGTTAATACTCCAAGAAATCAATTGTGTAAATAGTTATAAAAAGAGATTATTTTAATTTATTAAGAATCAACTTTAAATTTCCTAGATAGAAAAAAAATATTTTAGTATGATTAGTTTAAAAAAAGTGAAATATAAATTTTTTGTTACAAATTGTAAGTATGTTTAATAAAATGAATCTAAAATGGTACAAATAGGTGGTCTCTCTATATTTATAATCACTAAATGTTAAAGTACACAAATATATATAATTAAAGAAAGCACATAATCTTTTGACAAATCAAATGTTTTATGAGACACAATATGTGTGTTAAAAAATTTGAATAAATATTATTAGTAAAAATTAAATGTCTCATTTTGAGCTTATCTATAAGTTAATCAAAACAAGTACCCGATAAGATATATCATAAAAAAAAAAAATTTAAAAATTTTTGTCAAACAGCAATATATATACATATAGTTTATAGAAGTAGAGAAAAAAATGAAGAAATTTTTCATGATTAAGTAACTTTTATATTTGTTAAATAACTTCAATTGTTATTTTAAAAATTAGAGACAGTGAGTAGGGGTGAACATTTTTATGGAGAGAAATTTTTGAATTTAAATCTTCTAGTTAACGAATAACTTAATGAATAGATAACCACTGAGAATCATTTTTTCCTCTTAACTACCAAATATGATATTTAGTAAATTTGCAAAATAGTTAATTAGAAAAAATGAATCAAGTAATAATTAATTAGTATTAGTTATTGCAAAAATAAATTTCTCAAATATTTTTGTAATCCGTTTGGTGTAAAAAATCTTTCCCCATAAATTGATCTAAGAATCTGATTATATATACTAAATCTATAACATCACGCCATAAGGTACATAAATTTTAGTTTTCTTAAATAATAACATGACCATAAATTTTCTTTTTTATGGCGTGATTTTGTAAATTTATTGTTTTTAATAAAAGGTAACAAATGACAATGTAAAATGATAATTTAGAAAGTTTTAATTAAGAATATGCGTATATTGTATATCTCTTATTGGGGGTAGATTATAGTAATATTAATTGTGTTAACACAAAAATGATGATTTACATTATACTAAATAATCCTCCCCTGGTATAAAGTTGATAGAATGTGAAAGGACACTAATATGATTACAAGTTATTACTTAGAAAATATTTATTATTACTTATTTTATTAAGTTAAATGGAAAAGATGTATTGTAAGGTATATTAAAGAAGAATGCTAAAGTTTGTAGTCTATAGTTTTACAAATTAATCACCATAAAGAAGCAGCAGGACTTTAAATAAATATTTTAATATGGTTCAAGAAATAAATATATATACATATTTGTATGATATACATATATAACTATGACCTTCATGGTTAATAAGCCTTTTATTAGCTATTTTTGATGACGTTTTAACTAAAATAATTTTCTTTTACACAGAACATTTATCTTCATTTTTAATAAAGAAATGTGTTTTAGAAATATTATATAAAAAGAATATACATTATTATGTAATTAGTAACATTTAAAGTTAAAAAATTATATATAGTAGGAGGAAATACTTTTTTAAAACTTTCACTTACAACGACGATTTCATTAAATGCGTATATGGAAGGAGAGAAAGATAATAATGATAAATATTTGAAAAAAGATGATGGACAATTTTATAAGATGATTTAATTAGTAAGGATTTATTATAAAAGATCTATATTTAGAAAAAGAAGTGATATATATTGTATATAGATTATATATGAGAAATGACAAAATAGATATTGTATATATATCAAAAGAAATTATATATTTTTCTAGGTCATTATGAAGCGGCAGTAAAGCGAGCAAACATGCGTACAAATGTAAGTCGAAAGGTATGATATTATGCAAGAAGAGGCAACAACTATCAATATGATGTTCATGGCCGGGGATTCAAGAGTGTGCGTGTCCTTCTACTTACCTAAATGATATAACTCTTCATTTAATATAAAATAAATAAGATTGATGGATAACGATATGATCAAAAGGAATATATTATATATAAATACATCAAAAAGCATTACAATTTATAAGGGCTAATTAGATCTAATTATGTGATAGCTTGGTCGTTATAAAAATATATTAAAAAATTAGCGGCTACTTGAAGTTTTCATGTTAATCTCATATGAAACAACTCCTCATGTATACTTTATTTTATAGAGGTTAATGTAAAAATATAAAATGTAATCTTAAATATTTTATCAGTAAAGATTGAGAAATCAAAAAAGAAAAAAATGATCATGCCATTTTGATAAGTTATTTTATCACTAACAATGATTATAAATGTCAATTATAATCTTTTTTTTTAAGAAATGATAAGAGTTCTATACAATAGGAAAGTTAAAATTTTCTTTGTTTTAATGAGATAACATCTTTCCATGAAATTAAATACAAAAAAAATTATTAATAGAAGAAGATAAGAGTATATAAGAAAAAAAATATAAACAAAATTCTTTTTATTTATTTTGAAGAAATTAAAAATTCTTATCACAAAAAAACTGATTAATTTATAGAATTCCGTAATTTATATTCTTATTTAAAATTTGTTACAACAAAAAGTATAACTTTTAAAGTTACTAGATCACGAGAAAAAAAAAATAGTTAACATATATACTTAATATCACCCCACTTTCTAAAAATAGAATATAAAAATTATAAGTCAAGGAAAAAGATATTTTATCAAAATTTGGTTATAAAACTAATTAGGACCTCCTTTTTGATAGACAAAAATTTTTATGCTAATAAAATTGTTAAGGAAACACCTCTGTTATCACCACACTTCAAATACTAGTAAAAAAATCATGTGAAAGGTAATGAAATAACTAGAAATGAAATTCAAAAATGAAATAGCATTAAGTATATAAAAGTTGTAACTACGATGAAATAGGGAAGATGAAAGAAAATAAGATAGATTCAAAGATTATTAGTTGAAAGGTGAATGAATATGTCAAAGCTCTTTTTATAATGATCATCAATTTTTAGAAGTGATAATAATTTTTATAAATTTAAAATATTAAGATAAAATATTTCATGAGATGATTATATACTTTTATCATGCTTAATGTAACAAATATATTAACCTTTATATATTATTCACATAATTCTTCTTATAATAAAAATAATGATGATAAAAATTTTTGTATGTTAAAATGTTATTCTTAGAATGTTTAACAATATGATTAGATTGATTGAAATATAATAGATAATTTACAAAAAAAAGATGTATCTTTTAAATTATGTTACGGTCACAAGCTTAAGTAGTTTTATGTTATGGTATTCTTTTTATTACATAAACATTAATCTTTAGAAATGATAATAGAGAGGTAGTAATGGAAAACATAAATTGTAAAATATTATTAAAAGAAGGGTTAAGAAAAAAAGTTAAGAAGAAAAGAAGAATGATAAGAGATTATGTGAAATTTATTTTGAGGATAATTTGAAAGAGAATCATGAAGCGATTTTTGATAATATATACATATAAATATCTAATACAATTATACTTTAAATTTTATGTAAAATGATGGTTGGAAAAGATAAGTTTAAATTTGAAGCAAAGGTCAATAATACACAATCATTTATGGTTACATACCCGAACTAATTTCAATAAGTCTGGTCTTTATGAAAGATATCAATTGATATTTGGTTACATATATATATTTGCCGTCATCTAATTTATTCCAGAATGCGCACGTAAAAGATTGCATGAGAGAGAATAAGTTAATAAGTAGGGCAAAAGCCAACGATTTATATAACTTCAACATTTTATGTTGTTATTTTTTTTATAACAAAATAATATTATGATGCAAATGACATATTAATACAAATATTTTAAATGCTACAATTGTAACAATGTTATATAAATATATAAGTATATTATTAAATAATTTATACAAGAGAAGTAAAAAAATCACATTAAAAATAAAGACTTTTGTTATATAAGTTGTAAAAAATTTTTGAGTATACAGTCGTCTACATACAAGAGGTTAAAATAAAATATACCTTAATTAAATTTATGGACTTTGAATATATATATATATATATAAACAATTTGAAAGTTAATAAATATGTTGTTGTAAACAAGTTATTGTAAATTTAAATCAAAAAACACGTTTATAAAATGAAATTAATTGTCATGATACTTTACCTTCGCCTTATTGGAGTTTCTAAATCATCTTTATTTTTGTGTCTGGCAAGATTTTGTGTTGAGATTATTGTTCCACATGATAAACCTAATGCTTTTCTATCATCCAATGACAATTCGAGATCAAAAATATTATCAGTATTTTGAGAGAATGGATACGATGTTGAAAAATTTTCCATTATACTTGAAATACCTTTATAAACTACAATTTTTTTCTATTCTTTATCTACCTGTAAAAATTCAACTACCATAGTTAAAAATAAAAATAATTGTGTCATATTTTTTTTTAAATTTTTTGAAAACAACAGGTGATTGTGGAGAGAGATAAAATTATAATAACAGACAATCCCAAAAATTCATGACTATATGCCTAAAGAATTATCATTGTCACTGTTTTTATAACAATTATCATCTATAAAAACCAATCTAATTAATTTCATAATCTCCTTTTTCCAAATATCCTACATCTAATATTTTATTTTTTTCTAATATTGTCAAATAATATGATCATCGTTAAAAGTTGCAAGGTAATGATTATAAATACTAAATATCTTATTGTATTAAAAATATATGTATTATAAATAAGTCAATGGAATTGTTAAGATGTAAAATTCTTCTACAACTACAAACTTCTACAAAACTGATCTTTGCAATAAGAAAACTTTCTATTTGTTAAACATTTTATTAATAATTGTGACGATAAAAACTTTGTACAGTTACATTATACTGTAAAGGAAAAAAGATTAACATAGAGGCAAGATTGCTTCATCAATTGTGTTATCAGATAAAAATGCGGTAAAAAGAAAAACATTAATAAATCAGGTGATATAACTTTTATACAAAATTCTATTTTATGAAACTTATATATATAAACAACCAATAATTCTTAATAAGTAAATATTTTATCCCTTCTTCAATAGGCAAACAATAATCTTTTGTTATAGATAAAAACTTTTTTTTATATACATTTGAGGATATATCACTGAAGAGTTCAATTATTTATCTATTTACTGGTGTTTCCCTTTTTTTGCTACTAATACATTAAATAAACTAATGATAGAAATTTTTATCATTCTTCTAATATGTTATTTGAAAATTGAATATAATCTAAATGTGTATGTTATATGCATTAGGTCAAAATTAAAAAATTTGTCTGTTAGTTATCTTAATCCATCATGGTATTTTTTAAAGAGGGGTAAATTAGAATAAAATACTGCGTGATAAAGTTCCAGAGTATTATAAAATATAAAATGTTACCTTTTAAAAGATATTCAATAAAAAATACATACAAAGGATAAGAATTTTTACGTTGATATGGCAGTTTGAAATAACTTCAGGATAGAAAAAAGAATCTATTGAATTATTTAGCTTTCATAAATATAGGTTAGAAGAAATAAATGATCCACAATATACAAAAAATATATATTACAAATAGTATAGAAATTCGTAGAGTGTAATAATGAAAAAGAAATAATAGATAGATTCAATTATTATTCTAGAAGTGTAAATGCTAGAATAATATTCCAATTGTTACCTAAAATTTAAAAATAAAGAAATGAAATATATGAATCATAATAAAGAATTAATACAACGCAACAATATTCAATAAAAATTTTCTTCTTGAATATTTTAGTAAAAATATTATTAGACTAATAATTAAAATATAACCAAGGTAACATACAATAAAATTAAGCTATTTAATATTTCTAAGGTTTAAATATTAATTTTCTCTTTGATATTTTGAATTTAGTAAAAATATAACATTTAAAAAAGATGATTAACTGGTATTTTAGCAATAATGAAAAAAATGGTTATAAAACACAAAAAAAATGCTGTTTAATAAACAATTAAATTAATCAAATGAAAATCATGTGAAATAACATAAAAATAATAAATATTTTAAATACCATAAACTAAAAAATTTTTAATAAATAAACATATGTAGTATGAAAATGTTAAAAAATGATTTTAAACCAATAAATTAAATATAAAATGTGGTATTATATGTACTTTTAGAAAAACCATTGAAGAAATGATAAAATTAAGTATGTAAGAACAAGCATAAAATATTATAACCAAAGGCGACTTTTCAGAATATCCCTACTTTTTCTTTATAATAATCACAAGTATATCAAAGCCAATTTTCTTTCAAATAAATATTCCTTTATAATTTAAAAGTTATTTTTTTATCACTAACAAACACACCAGAAAGTATTTAATTTAATAATATCTTAAAATAAACAATTAAAAGAAGTGATATTTATTAAAGAGAGACATTGTTTATCAAAATAAAATTAAAAAATTATATTACAAATATAATAATAAAAAAAATATGATTTAAAAAAGCAATAAAAATTATTGTTAAATATAATTGAGGATAGATCAAATGATGTTTGCTTCACATAATTCATTAAAAAATGACCATGAATAGTTTGTTGTCAATTGGAGGACAATAAAGATAAAAAAAACGTAAAAAATTGAGTAGATATTGGACTTCTCAAATATCAGCAAGATAAATAATCCGAATGATAAAAGTGTAAAAAATATCTGAAAAAAAGAAAGAAATATTTAAATAATTAAGTCATTAATATTTAAATGATATCTATATATATTACTATAGCGTACGTTAAATAAGATAAAAGACAGGATAATGATCCCATTATTGAAGATGATTCCAACAAACATAATGAGAGTAAAAATCACCCAAACCATTGATAATGTCCATAAAGCAAACATACTAATCCTTAAAATAAAAAAAAAAGTGTTAAAAATTTATTTATTTGATTTATATAAAAAAATTAAAAAATAAATATTAAATACTCACAGTGCCTCATAATGAACAAATAAGTGAATTTTTAAAATTAAGTTCAATGTAATATCCAAAAGTTGGATGGTTGATATTATAAATTGTATAAGTGTAAATATTGCTGTTGTAGGTTTACTAATTGATGTTTTTTCTTGTATTATTCTTACATCTTGTGTATTAGAAGTGGTTGTATAAGAAGTAGTAGTAATAGATAAAGAAGATTGTTCACTTCTATTACAATAATCATTAGAAATTTTTTTATTCATTATAATGAAATAATATGTGAAAATGATATTTAAATATTTTCGTTATGGTGTAATGTCCTCTATTTCAGTAGATTTCCATTTTGCGGTTGCATAAATATAAGCAAAAATTAGTAAGGTTGAGAAGTATAGAAGAAAACAAATTCCAACAAGTATCGGAGTTCCTGTTGCAATGCCAGCCGATGTTAATGCTATTGAGATTGGCCATGCAAGAATCTGTAAACATTTAAAATGAGAAGTGTTTATATTATAATAATCAAATTACCAATGAAGCTACATGCGAATAAATAACTGATGGTCTATTGAAGTGAAGGCATATGAATACTATAACTAATGATATAATAAGGAGGAGTAAAAGAACCATTAAACAAGCACATAACCACATTGGAGTGTAATAAGCTTGGAATGAATAAATAACACCTTCAGTCCAACCATGAAGCATAGCTATTCCAGTTTCACCGGCAATTAAAAATACTAACTCTCCAATTAAGATAACCTTAAATAAAAGTTATCTATTTATTATTTTTTTATTTAGCTTACCTGATAATCCATTATCAATAAAATAAACAATATTTATAAAATATATATATATTCCTACAAAAATATTATCTTTTTGCGTTAAATTTAACAAATGATGTTTAAATACAGAGATTTGCGACCTTCTAAACAGAAATATTGTAATTGCACTTGTTAACATATGTGTGTGTGACAAAACAGTTATTAATAATAATAGGAGATATACTCTCTCTCAACAACAGCTTTCTTCATATTTGGACCATTAATCAGTTAGATAGAATATATTTTAAAAGGCATAGAATAGTTAAAAGTTAACACCAGGTACCACTTGTCATATTTTGTCTTCTATATAATTATTATAACAAGGATTTTTGATCAATTTCCTTCAAACTACAAAAAGATATTATATTATTAAGTAGCATGCCCTCTAAATAATTAATAAACTGTGTGATTAAATTAATAACTATTAGAAAAATTATTATCCCTTAACATACTATCCACTTTCCTTCTCAAACCATTCCACGGTAACATTGACTATCAAGATATATGGAACCTAATATAAAAGCTTGAATTAGAAGGGATAGTAAAATAGTCAGCAACCAATCTATGATAGAAGTTCCATATATTGCTATATCATTCAACCATATGAATGTAAAAACAATATGGAAGCACCACATTATACACTGAAATAATAAAAGTGATTAAAAAATATTTTTAATAATAATAAATAGTAATTAAACTTACAGTCGTAATAATATGAGGTATTAACCAGGTTTTTACATGATGCGCCAATGCAAACATAGCTAGAATTGTTGATAAGATCATTGAAAAAGATACTACTGCTGCTAGTATCATTAAAATGCTAAAACATTACTGTCAATAGTGGAAAAAGTGGATAAAAATTTACCTTGGTTCTTGTTGTTGGCCATACCTATTAAAGGAATTACTTTGTGCTGCAATAACGGCTAATGATGATATAAAAATAACAATAGAGAAGACTAATTGTATAATAATAATACTCCAAGTAGATGACTTTTGAGATACCATAATTTAATTTTTTTATAACGAATATAAATAAGTCTAAAAATAAAGAAACTTTTACTTCCTCATAACGTTAATTTTTTTTTTACTTTTCCAAGGACAAATGAAAATGAAAAATAAAATGGAAGATGTTGTAATGATGTTTTATATAAATCAATCTTAAAATTTTAAAAAGATAAACAAAAGGAAACGTGTGGAAAATTTTTGTTAAGTAGAGAATAAAATTTTTGTATTTCATTTGTTAAGTATATAAATTCTTTTGTAATGATTATGTGGAATGATAAAAGTGGAAGTTACATATATATTTTAATCTCTATGTACAATATAAAAAGTGTTAAAATGATAAAAAAATATATAAAAGTAACAGAAATCAAAGATATATACATATAATTTAAAGGTGAAATTTAATATATCATATTGTTGATGTAGATAAATGTGTATAATGGTATCTTCTATTTTTAATTTTTTATTAAATATATCTAAATGTATGTTTAAAAATATGTATGTATTTTAATAAAAATTGTTAAAATATATTAATAAGATTGTCAGAGGTAGCTACAAATATAATAGAAAATGAAGTGAAAAAAATTAGATTTTTATTTCCTATCAAATTGTGAGATTTTTTTTAAAATATAATATGTTTCAAAAATAATTAGTTTTTTCAAAATGTATACATTTATTTCGGAAGTTCATTTTGGAAAGAAGAGAAAAGTTTGAAGGAGATTAAAAATAAAAAAAAGTTATTTAAAATATATTTCTATCTTTTAAAAAAACAACTTGTTTTTTATATATGACTTACATTTTTATAATGAATTTTAAAAAAAGGTAGTTTATGATACTTGTTATATCTTGAGCATATTTAGTATTAAAAATTTTACCTCTCGAGAAATTATATCTTTTATCAATCGGTGAGGTTTAAAAAATTATAAAAGAAAAAGATATATTATATTATTCGAAGAGTAATGGAGTTTTGTGAAAAAGATGGGTAAATGAAGGTTTAAAATTAAAATGTGAAAAAGATCTTTTACATCCTTTTGAAGAGTCACAATTTAAAGTACATAAATTTTATCGTATGAAATAATAACTTGGGAAAAACATACATAAATATTTATTTTATCATTCATTTTATTCAAATATGCATAAAAAAGGACAAGAAATTGTTAAAAGAAACTAAAATTGTGTGAATGAATTAGGAAGTATAAAACAATATATTATTTTATAGAAAGTAAAAAATAAAAGGAAGATAAAGTGCGTAAACATATTACTTTGTTAATCTTATCCATAATTAAATAACTTATTCAAAATACTGAAGGATAATAAAAATAATAGAGGGAGATAATTAATTTAATCATCATCGTTAAATAAAAATTACAGTGCAACTGATTATTTTTATAATTTTTGGTCACTTTTGCTAGAATATTTCCCACTTTATAATAATCATATGAGAAACAATAATATTATTAAAAATAATAATTTTTTACAAATATATGAGGACAATAAAATATGATGATAATTGTAACAAAATACCTAATTCCCATATGCATATTTATTAAATATCTATGTCAAAAAAAGCATAAATGAAAGACATTTAGACTATTAAGTATATCAAATATCCTAAATAAAAAGATAAAATATATCATAAAAGTACCCGTCCATCCAAACAAAGTATTTTGAATGTTTTGTCTATTTTTAAATGTAAAAGTTGTTAACCAAACACAAATCCCAATAGTTGATGGTAAAAAAATATGAGCATTAAATGTCAAGAAAGAATAAGAAGTTAACAAATCTCATGTCAATTATCAACTAAAATTAAAATAAAGAATTTTACATCTGATCAAAACGATATTAACAAAAAGAAAGTAAAAATTATATTATTAAAAAGAAAAGTAAATAAATAAAATGTAGCAGTATAATTTTATATGTTTTTATTTATTTTATTTTTGACACAATAAAAAAAGATGATGAGTGGAATGAGAATGATTAAATTTTCCTTCCTCAAAAAATAAAGTGGTATAATTTTAATTATATTTCAATGGAATGAATAAATTTTTTATGCTTGGTATCTTAATGCCAACTCATAGAATATGTGAAATAAATTATTGTTATTATGACTTTTTTTACTATTAAAAATTGCAAATTTATAGATATTAAAGTATCTCTTAACAAAATCATTTTTCGTGTTAACAAAAAAAGTTAGAGTAACAGTTTTTGTCAACAAGAAAAAATTACCCGTGATATTTTAAACATAACGTAAAAATAATGAATTTTTTATAATATTTTTTATTATTAATGATATTCTTTATAAATTGCAGAAAATTTAATCATCACAAATAAATTTTGGAGAAAATTTTATAAAAAAGAAGAAAGAATTCTTTAAGTTTAATATTATTAAAATTATTCTTTAAAAAAAGAAAGCAATAACCAAACATTAGAAGTAAATCTTTATTGAATAACTACATTAAAAAAATGAAAAATATTTATATTAATTGAAAAAAGTAATATTAAAAAAATACTATATTGATGAATAAACAAAAACATTCATTAAAGAAACAGAAAAGCGTTTAACTAAAAAGTTGTTAAAATATTTTTAAACTCTCACACCCATTCAATAAGATGCATGTACAAATATATATTATGAAAAAAAATTAATAAGATTATAGTTATCAATTTTTACAAAATTTACTTTCATCATTAGTTATGTTTAAAAGAAAGTTTTTGAATAGGAAATAAATTTCTACCAAAAATATATTCCCTTTACATTTTAAACATATTATATTTTATTAACAAACTTTTTTAATACATGGAAATTATTTATTAGATTTTGAAATAAGTACTCATATCTTCGAATTAGTTTTTGGTATAAATTATTTAAGAAAAATTGAATGATCAGTTTATGGATACTTAAAGTATTTTATAACAAAGTACTTACAAATGTATATATGTTTTGAGGAAGGCAAAAAAATGAACACATAAAAAATCTATTGTACTTTTTAAACATTTACAGCAATCCTTCTTTTAAGTACATCAATATATATTTCCAGTTTAATAAAAGGAATTTATTTGAATAGTAAAACATTTAAAATAACTATTTTAAATTATATATAAGGATCTAAAAGGATAAAAAACCAAAAATAGAATTTTCTTCATCCATTGAAAAAGTAAAATTGCATAAATTTAAACAGTATAAAGTGCATTTATTTTTAATATAAAATAATAAACTAATTATACATTATTATTTCAATATAATTATAAAGTATATTGGTGGATATAAAAATTTTTCTTTCTTTAGATAAACAAAAAATTACTTATTGGTACTTTTTTTTATTATTCTGTGAAAGATTATATAGTAAAATTATGTGGAAGTCAAAATTTTCATAGGAATATGCCAAAATGGTACACAAACATTTAATTCTATCAAAATGTTGCAGCAGTGGTAAAAAATAATGGTAGTAAAAAATTTAAGTATTCTACGTTTATAGTTAGGAGATATTAAATTAAGCACACATTATGTTCTCTTTTTATTAGCCATGTCAAAAGGAAGGTAGTTATTATAGTAACTCCCAGTTTTCAAAATTTATTAGTACGTCTAAAGTTTATCTTATTGAGTATAAATATAATAAGTAAATGTTAGTATTTATTTTGAGTTTTAAAGAAAAGATAGTAAAAAAGTTAACTTTCTTTCACGGATATATAAAAAGGAATATGAACCACAATTAAATTACACGCAATAAAAATCATAATCAGTTTTTTTATATTTAAATATTAAGATGACAAATAAATACGAAAAAACCTTTTTTTATTGAATATAAATTTTTCAAATAAAAACAATGAAAAAAAATTTGTAATAAAGAAAATTATCCTATTATTTTTAATAGGGAAATAAATATTCTTAAAAGGTACCCAAAAATAAAAAAGTTACTTTTTCTCTCAGATGCTTAAAAAAATTGAAGAAAAAACTGACGACTCAATTTTTTATTAATATGAGAAGAAAAAAATATTATTTCCATTTGGTGGCTTCCTTCGAAGGTTGCCTTAATTAAACATCTAAAAAAAGTATTTGTTCATGAAAAACATAATATATATGTTTTAGAGAAGAAAAATAACAATAATAATTGTTTTCTCATTCCAATTTCCTTAAAAAATAAGTGTAATCTGTTAGTGTAAAAAAATATGAGATTATGGTAGGAATAGAGAATATATGATTCTTAAAAAATATGATTAAAGGTTCCTGCACTTTTTGTTATAATAAAAATATACATAAAAACATATGAAAATTTTTCTTTCTTAACACATTTGTTTATCTTAAAAAAATCTAATGTTAGATAGATGTTTAAAAAAAAGTTTAAATGGTTGAAAAAAGTTAAAAACACTGAGGATAATTTATTTAGATGTTAGCTTATAATTCAACAATTGTTTAAATAGATATTTATGCTTTATTTACAAAGGTAAATGATTGAAAATTAAGTAAAGACAAAATGATGGTACTTAGGTATTGTAATAATATACAAATATCATTCTATCAAAAAATAAATTTTTGCTTAAATTGATAAAGAATGCGATAAAAAAGATTTTTAGAAGTTTTAATTACCTTTAATTTTTGTATATACAGAAGGTAAATTAGAGAGCTTTTGATGGTAATCACTATAATTAACAGTGTACAAAAAGATTTCCATCTTTACAGACAAATGGTATTAATTTGTTAATTAAAAATATATGAAAATAGTTAAAGTCTCTTAAACTCATATATTTATACTAAAACATCTTTAAATCGTTACACTTTCTGAATCTCCCCTTTTTTTTACTTTAAAATATAACCATTATCATAAACAACAGAATCATTTCGAATAAACATTTCGTCTTTTGTACTGTGGATTGTTAATTGTAAAATTTTTGTTTTCCAAATATACAAATGTAAAATGATACATGAGAATCATCAAATTTTTGTGTCTTTTTAGCTTTGATGATTTTTTTTATTTAAATCTAGAAAAATAAATAAAAGAATGTTAGCATATTTATACCGAAAAATCACCTTTAAAAAAGAGACTATGTCTTATATTTTTCATTTTTTTCTTCAAAAATCTTAAAAATATATTGTTACTATTATTTTGTTATAATAAATTCTCTCCTATTCTCTTTTACAAAAGACTTTTTATTTTGATCGTTAGATGATAAAAGGAACTGTAAAATGTTATTGTTCTAAAGTACAAACTACCTCCTGTATAACGCTCCTCTATTATACAGTTATTTTCAACTTTAACATAAAAATCATTATCCGCTTCACACTTTTAATTAATCAATTACAGATTGTACTCATTTATAACTTTAACTTATATCTTTTCTATTTAATTTTCTAATTATTATACTCATTATCATCAAAATTCTGGTTTCAAGAGCCTACACACAATCATCACACCAAATATTCACGTTTTGTCTTAAAAGATATTTATAATTAAAACAGTTTTACTATATCTTACTCAAGAAGATATATACTAATAGACTCCTTCTTTTTATACTCTCGTTTCTTTTATTATATAAAATTAAAGAGTAATAAATGAAATTTTTGTTTTCACCTATATGCTAATACATTTTTAAATATCTTTTTATTACCATATTAGTAATTATATTATATATATCTCTTAGAGTGCTATAAAATTTTCTATACCATTTTTAAACATACCTTATAAAATATTATTCTTTATAATTTTTACCTTTTAATTATATGTATAACATTTTTAATCTTTATTAAAACTTTACATTTTCTATTTAAAGTACTATTCTTATAAATATTTCTTTTTTTATTTAAAAAAGGATATAAAGTCTAAATCAACTTATATTTTGCTGAAGGTTGTTCCTTCCAGCTAATGAGTATAAATATATTTAAAAACAATAATAATTCTATTAAATATTGTTCAACTATAATATTATTCTCTTATTTAAATTAACATACAAAAGTTAAAAATGAAGTATCAAGACGATATGCAATTTAGCGCTGAACAAACAACATTTATTAATGAAAAAAGGATAAATACTACTATGAGTTCTGTAAGTGTTTTTTTAATTACCACTTATCTATACATTAATTTTTTTCTTAAAACATTAAAGTTTTATTGTAGCATCATGGTGTATTGAGGAAAGCTATACCATGTATGACAATGCCAAACGCAATTTTTTGTTGTATAGCAAATTTTTTAATACCTGGTTTAGGAACATTTTTATCAGCATTTGCTATTCCAACAGGATCAAATTATGAGAGTGATCAGTCAATTTTTTGGGCATTTATGACAAATGTTTTAACAGCATTTCTTCAATTATTAACAGCACCACTACTTTTTGGTATTATATGGTCAATGATTTGGGGTATTACATTTATACAACTTTCACGTAAATGGTGGATATCAAATATTCATGATAGAGATTCTGTTATTGATTATTGTCCATGTTCAAGGTGTTAAAAAATGATATTACAAAGAATGAACGTAAAAATGAAATCTCTTATAAATATTATTTTCAGATGACTGAAAATTTTAATTTGGTCGCATTCCACCAAAAATTTTATTATTATTATTATCAAATACATCGATATGGTGAAATATCCTATTATTCTTGAAATCTAAATGCTTCTTACAATACTTTGTCTACTCTTTTGTCTTTTCAATTGTCAACATTATTAATATATGAGAAAGAGATTAATGTTATATTTCAATTACATTTAATGAGTTATGTAATATAAAAGATAAAAAGATCGAAATGAAAATTAATCTTTAATATTTTATAGGTAAAATTAATATATTTTTACAAAAAATGTTTTGAAATTATTATATGACTCATGCTATCAGCATGCACATCATCAATGCTATTTATATTAACGAAATAAAAAGTAATCTTTATATTTAAATTAAAATAGATAAAGCGTTTTTTTCAAATAAAGCTCTAATTTTGTTTTTATAGATAAAAGATTTAGGAACCTAAAAAATTGCTTACAAAGTACATTTTTGATAAAATAGGAAGTACATTGATTTTAAAAATATATTTATTATCTATAAAGATAATTACAAATCCATTTTATTTACTTCTTAAAAATTATTTATTAAATACCGTCAATATAAGTCCTTTTTATTAAGATATTAAGAATAAAAATAAATTCCTTAAATGTAAATTAATAATGATAATGATCAAGGAAGCGTTATTCCAAAATAATTTAGATAAATCATATTAAAAATTTTTCCTATAACCATAAATATATTAACCTATTAGGAACACATTTTATCTTCTACATTTTAATGAATAAAATATTTTAATAAGGGAACATTTACAATCACTCTATTGTATTTATCTTTTTTTATGAATATTCACTCTTGTAAATAAATATTTCTTTTTTTTGAAGAATAATATAAATCGTCAAGTATGAGTGAGTGTCATAAGGATGAGGAAGGAAATAAAGCATTAACAAGTACTAATACAGAATCAAAAAAAACGTGGAAAGAGACATTTTCAACAATTAATTTGAAAAGGATGCCTTCAATACCATCAATAACATTACAACAATTTAAAGATAAACAACAAAATATTAAAAGTCATATGGAGAAGGTTATCAATAATGTAAAGTACGGACAATGGAATTTGTATCCTTATAAAGATGTTAATAAAGATTATGATAAGAATAAGAGTATTTATCTTCTTGGTAAAGAATTTTCTGACACTAAAATGACTAAAAGTATGTTTTATTTTGTTTTTTAATCATAAATAAACAAAATAGTAATTTAATATTGATAAAAAGAATAGAGGATTAATATTTAATTGATAGTACTTTTTTAGGTGATCTCTTAAGTTTCGAACAATTTATAGAATACTTTAGATCACGATTATGGTTTACTTATCGTATTAATATACCATCAATACCTTATACCAAAGAAACAGGCGATTGTGGATGGGGATGTGTAATAAGAGTCATTCAAATGATGACAGCTCAAGCATATTCTAAATTATTTATTGATGATAAGTTTAATGGAAATTATAGTGATTATCTTAAAATATTAAGTCTATTTGACGATAGTTGTAATGGACCATTGGGTTTAAGTAATTTCGTCAAATATCCTTATGAAAATTATAAAAAAAAGGTTGGAAGTTGGTTTTCACCTAGTGAAGCTGCTCAAGTAATGAATCATCTATTGAAAGAACAAAAAAATAAAGGTAATGAGATACTGGATAGTTTATCTATTTATTGTACTATTAATTCTTGTCTTGTATTAGAACAATTAGAGTACACTTCAGATAATTGGAGGAAGAGTGTCTTTCTGATTATTCCTGTTAGATTGGGTATTAAATATATTAATGAATGTTACTATGAACATATAACAAAATTATTTTCATTTAATAATTGTCTAGGTATAATGGGTGGTAAAGCAAGAAGGTCCCTATATTTTATAGGTTCTTATAATGAATCATTAATTTATTTAGATCCTCATGTTATGCAGGAATATGTTAATTTGGAGGAAGAAACACCCAATATAGAAACATTTTTTTGTAGTATACCAAAAAAAGTTCTCTTATCGCAAATAGATCCATCCTGTGCCATTGGGTTTTTAATAAATAATAGAGAGGAACTTGATAGGACAGTTTATCAATTAGGTATCTACCAAATAGCGACCTATGAAATGGCAGATGGTTTTTATAAAAAAGTTCTCAATCCCATATTTACAATAATTGATCAATCGTCACAACTTAAAACATATGTGCCTAATATTAGTAATAGTTACAATGATGCTTCAGAAAAGTCAAATCCATCAGATGATTTTGAAATGCTATAATTTTTTTTTGTATAAAAAAATATTTTTACTTAACGTGAAAAGAAAAAATTATATTACACAATTTGTTTTTTTATAGAAGAGATATCAGCGCTGGTGTAAAAAAAATTGTTATAAAGGACGTTTTAAGGACACTACAATTTTTATTTAAAATGATAAAGGAAAATGAAATTTATGTGTAGATGGGTAAAATATGCATCTATTTATATGTTAAATATAACAACATTTTACTTGATGAGTTTCTATTACTATATGTGTATTGATATGTCATGTGCATTCATTAAAAGAATCCCATGTTCATTGGTTTGTAATTATTTTATCTAATTACTATTTTTTTTATTATATATTAACACATTTAATTTATCTTTCTAATTAATATATTACTATACTTATTTGAATTATAAATGATATAATATTATGATTAAAATGATATCATGAAATATTTCCTATAGTAAGAATTATAAAATGTTTAATTTCTTTTATCAAATATAAATTATTTATAATAACAACTATTAGCTGATGAGAAAGAAAACAATTATTAAAAGAATTAGGAGGGAAAAGAAATTTACGAGAAAAAAAGAAAAAACTAAAAGTTTATTTATTACAACAAAATAACTAATTAACAAAAAGAGCATAAATATTAAGATGATATTATCCTTTTTTATCTGGATTCCTTCTGGAGATAACACTCTTTCCATTTAAATTAATAGCTTTAGCCTTGACACATAAAGCTTTAAATTTCAATGAATTCTTAAGGAAGTAGTCGGATACATTGCGAGTAACACGAGTATCAGCAATTTTAATAACCTCATTATCAATATAAAAATCTAAATCTAAAGTAGTATCTTCGTAATCATCATCATTCCTCTTCACCACCTCACTTCTTCTAGTGATGTAGGTAATCTTTTTAAAATGTAACATCTTTGACAGAACATCGTTAGTGGATAAATCCATTAAATGAGAAAGTTTGTTAATTGTTAATGTATTGTAAAGCTTCAAGTAGCTTCTAACAACTGGTGTCCATACTTGTCCTCTCATACAATTAATAAATGCAGAACATTGATGTTAAAGGGATTGTCTTGATATGCTATTACCCTCATAAACAACACAATTGGGTGATATAAATTTTGGAGCACCTATAATAAAATTTTTTTCATACTCCGTTACATTACCACTTATCATTCTATCGTATGTTTCATCATACTTATCATGAAGAAGTGTTTTAATGGATTCTTCAATCTTTTGAGGAGTTATTGTTAAACAAATTGCTAGCAAAATTAAAACTTTATCTTGAAAAACATTAAACTAAAAAAATATATGTTAGGATGTTTATTTTGATGTAAAAAAACTTACAAGCTCAAGTTCTTTATTCTTCTTCGAGTAGGATAAGTTTTGTAGTATATAAACATTAGTTATCTTTTGAATATACAAAGAGCAAATTTCAAAAAAGTTTAATTGCTTCAATGTAATTTTTTGTCATCATATGACTAAATGCAATGTAGTAATAAACGGTAATATAACAATTTGGGACGGTGGTAAATAAGCCTTTAGGCTCAAGAGAAAAATTCTCAATACATTGTAAAGCTTCATTATAATCACCAAGATGAACCTGGAGACGTAGTAATCCAATCATTGCAAAATAACCAAACATAAAATACAGATCATTCCTCCCAAACTCATTAGCAATATTATCAGGATTATTACCATTTTTAATCGCAATAAGTTGGTTATTTATTTGCGCTTTTGAAATGAGAGAGTAAAGGATATTTAGAACAGTATAAATATTCCAATATTCTTGATTCTTCTCAATCTCTTCCAATTGTCGATTTTCTTCAATTGTTCTTAAAGAATGGATTCGCTTTGTAATGACAAAAACTAACATATTGATTAATAAAACTTTCAATGATATCCCATATCCAATTAGCTGGAAGTAAAAATGTTACTGGATGCTCAGTTTCTTTACCACTATTAAGAAGTAATGAAAAAAAACTACTTAAATTGGTAAATGATTCACATTGAATGTAAAAAGGCAATGGTTTTTTGATACTTTTATAATAAATATCTCTATAATATATTTCTTTATAAATTATCATAAAATATTGCTTTGGGTTGGTGATGACCTTCTCAATAACAGATGGGTTAGGCCATGGTCTTTCTAAGTAATATTTTTCACTTATATCAATAAAACCTTGATCATAAACCTGTTTCAATTCATTAACACTACGATTGTCATAAAGTTTTTTCATGTAAACAATAAATTTTATAACTTCAGTCGGAATATCACTATTCTTATCAAAATTACCTTTAAAAAAAGATCAAATACTATATGTTTCTTGAAACTTACTGGGTGGATTAGCTGAATTTTTAGTATCCATATTTTTAGGTGGTTAGTAGCTGAAACACCTAAAGAATTGTAAAAAATAGGGTTATTTTTATAAATTTTTCTAGTTTTTTAAAATATTTACAGAAACAATCGAAAACATTACACCAACGGTATAGTTTTCGTCACAAGAGACTTCTGAATTTGCCATAAATTACGCTATCAAATTTTGAGAACATAAAATATACTGTAGCAAGATTTTTTTTTTTTACTATATAAATAATGTTGACTATGTGTAGAGAAAAAAAATATCATTGTTTATATAAGATCGTACCTTACGATATAGAAACTATTAATAGTTATGTTTTTTAAGCAAAATAAATAACTTGAATGAATATCAGACAAATAATTTCTTTTGTTTTTATGTTAATTTTATGTAAGATTATTATTTTAAAGGGAAGTAGAACCAGTATTAGGGAGAATTAGAAATAACGATTTTTGTCATCAAATGTTGTTATTTTATAAAAAACAATTACAAAAAAATTTTTTTGTTTTAAGTTATAATAACATTCTGAAGAAAAAGAAATGACATAACAAAAAACCGAGTCATATCTCTTAAAACTATAAATATTGGTAAACACATTAATAATTAATAAATATTTAAAATACTCTACCAATGGTGAAGAAAAGGGTTTATTAAAAAGGATAATTATTTTTTTATTCAATATATAATATAGTTTATTACTTATTAGCAAAATAATATTTTTTATAAAATTGTGCGATATATGATTCGTTATGGTAAATTAACGTCCAGTCCCTGGGACAGTTTGAACAACATCACCTCCACTAACAGTCAATTGACTGCATGATATCTGAGCAAATGGAGTAACTGCACCTGCTGCATTTGTTGTTGTCCATACTCCATTAACACAATTAACCTAAAAAAATATGATAAATATTAATATTTTTAATTTTAAAATAGCACATACAGTAGCTGTTATACTTGTACCAGTACCTTGGAAATTTCTAATCAGACTATTTCCACTAAGAAGTTGTATCATTATCTCTGAAGTTGTTGTACCTGATGCTCTGGTACATGTTAATGTTGCTGTTAATGGGCAAACAGCAGCTGAATTCCTCTGTAGCATAGCACATTCATCAAGATTTGCTGCTGGTGTTCCAGCAGGAGCAGGTATTCTAGGATGAGTTGCGATAGTTAATGGTGTACAACAAATTGTTGTTGTTGTTGGTGTTGGTGTTGTTAGAACAGGAAGACAAGCATTAATATCTCCATAGAATGAGGTATGATATAGGGCAAATAGAAAGATAATTTTACTATACAAAGACATTATAATTTGTATGTTGTGTTTTGTTATAAATTATTAATTTATAATAATAATAAAAGAAAAGAAAACAAAAAAACTAGAAAGTTTTAAAATATAAGAAATATTTCGCTTGAATTAAAAAGTTTCAAATTTTACTAATAAATTGTTTAATTTTTGTGGGTGGAGTAAAAAGATATCTTAAATTCCGCAGATCAAAAATTTTCCTTTCTTTTGTTTTGCATATAAAAACTATAATTGTAACAAATTATTCTTTTGATGATCTTAAAAGGTTTATGTTGAAAGTGATAAAGATAGTGATTAGATTATATATATTATTTAATAAATGTATAGTGTAAGGAAAAATATTGAAGATTACTGCATTTCCCATCAAAAATTAATTTTTTCACCGCGACCCATTATCATTACTATTACTTTGATACAATAAGAATATACATGTAATTTGAATATATCCTTTTTTGTCAATGAAATTTTTTCATTTAATTATGTCATCGCTTATAGATTACCTAAGCAAGATATATTTTTAAATATATCCCCATATTTGGTAACTCTTATCTTTTTAAAAAGATTAAATGTAAAAATAAATAGTCTGTATAAAATTATAATTTATTTTTGATTTAACATATTAACAAAGATAAAATGATAATCAGGTCGATTTTAATTTACGAGAATAATATATATCTATGACTAAAAATATTAAGATACCTTTGCTTGTTAAATTTTATATTAATTTGAACTATATTAATTGAGATATTTATTTTAGGATAAAAAATTTTTTTATTATAATGAATTTCGCGGTCCATGTCACTTTTGTTTCAATTAATAAAACATGTTTCAAATATGTAGGTTTAATTTGATAAATTAATCCTAATATACCTTTGGGTAATATAAAAATGTATAATGTAGTAATTTTATAAAAACATAATTAGTAAGTTTTCATTTTTGACATTATTAAAAATGGGAGCAAATTTAATGAGTTTAAAGTTTTATTAATGTTGAAACATCGCAAATACCACTTCATTACATCATCCAAGATATTTCATATTAATTGACAAAAAATTTTGGTAAAAAGTTTTTGCATGTCTGGTATTTTATTTTTTTTATTTTATAAAAAACGATTCATGTTTTGGATAGGAAGAATATTCATAACTGGATCTTGAAATTGCGCCTTTCCTTGAAAATTTGATAATGATGGATTTTTTCCACATATTTGACGGAGTTTTGATGTAATTTGTTTCTTCCATTTGGTTCGACGATTCTGAAACCATGTTTTTATTTGAGTTTCAGATAAATTTAATTCATGAGATAGTTGGTAACGTTTTTGTATACTTAGATATTTGTCTTTCTGAAAAGAAAGTAAGTAATTAATTAATTTAATCAATTTGGATAGTAGTATAAAAATTCACATATAAACGTACGTTAAATTCATACTCAAGACGTTGAAGTTGTCTGGTTGAGTATGCTTGACGTGGTTTCCTGTCAAACGATGGTACCTTTTTCCTCCTATATTCGTGTTTTCTAATCCTGTATCCAAGAAGCATTTGAAGTTCAAGGAGTGAAGGGTTTTCTATGTTTGGGAACAATGGTTGCTGATATAATTCTCTATTATTTGATAAGATGATATTTTCATTAATATTCCCATCATTTTGAATATTTTTATGATTATTGTTTATAATATCTTTTGTTAATGAATTAGTACTAATTTTAGATAAATCATTGTATTCAATATTGGTTTCATTTTTTGTCTTATTAGACTCTAGAATAGAATTCATAGTAAACATATTAAATTTTGATATACAGTGAGTAGTATAACTAAAAAGAAAAGAAACAATTTACCAAAATGATGAAATTAATATAATCATAAAAACAAACAAAACATTAAGTTAATTTACTAACAGTTTAATTTTTTATTATAATATATTTAATTATTATATATTATAGGAGTTTTGTTTTTCTTAATAAAGTTTTAAATAAGCTGTCCACTTACCACCAAACTCTAAAATTTACTATTCGTAAATTTACAAAAAATAATTATTAATATTTAATGAAGCTAAAGAATATAAAAATTAAATGCATAAATTATAAATAGCTTTGTAAGAGTGAATTGTCACTTTAAATATTAAATCTACTTAATTGAGAGCTTTTTTAATAATAATTTTTGTTTAAATTGGAGTTATAATTAAAAGTTAATAATGGTAAATTTTTTTTTATAATAATTTTAAAATAGTAAGTAAAACTTGTTTTTGTTATATTTATAAATTTTGCCATGAGAAAGTATCAAGAAGATACTTGATATATTCAATTAAGTAATAATGGCTAGATATTTAAAGTAACAATTTTCTTATAGTTTTTATTTAACTTTTTGGGAACAATTATGGAAAATAACATTATATTTATTGATATATCACATAACAAAACGATTACCTTTACTTGTTTGAATATAAGTATTATTAAGAATTAGATAAATTTAACAAGATAATTCATGTGAATATTAAAATTTGATATTGAAAGTTAAAATAATTGTATGGTTATTTTTAAAATATTTTGATATTATTGAAATTTGATATGTTAAAAGAAAATTTTAAATTTAGAAACAACGTTTTATTTGTTGATGTAAAAGTTTTTGTTCGTAAATGTTGGTATGAATTGAATGAATTATTTTTTGATAAGATGTCCAATAAAATAAATGGAAATCAATCTTTAAGGAGTATAGATAAAACGACAGAGTGCTTTAATAATTTGTTAATATGAATATTTGAAGCAATTAATGTAGGATTGGTGATATTATCATATGTCTATTAAAAAAAGGATACCTGAATTGATTTATCGAATTAATTAATCACTTTTTAATATTGAATTCTTAGAATTACAAAAAAAGACAGAGACTTTTCTGCACTTTTTTTATAAAAGTGTTAGGTTGTTAAAGGATAAACCATGCAATTTAATATTAACAGTTTTTAGATAGTTATAATTTACTTATTTCATAATCTATATTTGCAAAATGTATGCTATTTTGCGGACCAAGTTGTGCATCATTTTTATTACAAATTGTTTTTATCACTGTTAATTTTAAGGATATTATTTTTTTTAGCAGATAAATCATCAAAAAGTAATTTTTGTATAATTATATTTTGTTAAAAAAAGGATAGATTACAACTGAAAATGGCGGGAAAAATTTAATTCGACAAATTCTTTATAAATAACTCAAGTGGGATAAATAATGATATATGGATTACAACGACTATTAATATATAGTTAACTTTCCGGAGCTTATCAATTGCTTCGAAATGTGAAACTCTATCTAGCCAACCTTATTTACTAAATTTCTTCCAACATATTATTACCCCTTTTACGAATACTAAATGCTGTCTTAAAGAGAACTTTTACAAATTTGAATGACATAAAATACAACGTCCTCAAATTCTTGAATCCAAAAGAGATAATTTTTTTCCACTAATAGACAAGCACTTAACTTATTGACTATAATTTGATAATAATGGTAGTTCTTATATTATATAAAAACACTAACTTTTGAATTAAGTTAAAACGTTTTAAAGTTACAACCGGAACTCATTATTGGACATCATGATATTAAAAAATAACAAATGCACAAATGTTAATGAAACTTTTAGCATTTTGCAGTTTTTTTAAATGATAATTGATTTTATTATATTTTTACATACAATTTAACTTTTAAATAATATAAATGTATTAGTTTTTTAATCTTTGTATGGATAATATTTCTTTGACACTTTTTACTTGCCCTTTAAAGAAGTATTAATTTATATTGATGATTTACTTTAATTATATTGATTCAGGAAAAGTAAATTGTATATTGGCTTATTTTTTTACTGCCATAAAGACATTCAAGATTATATTTTTTTTATATTTGAATTTGAGACACTAGAAGAATATTTTTGAGATTTTGTGAGATAGAAAGAGTAATATTTTAAATTGTGGAAATTATTATTTATCTACATTCAAAGTCTACAATTCTTAATATTTCTAGATTTATGATTCATAATGTAATTAAGAAGATTAGAATATACTAACTTTACACTCTTGATTTTTATTAAATAGATATTTCATAAAAAACATGACTTAAAAATGAAGTAACATTTATCATATATAAAAATAAATTTAAAATAGATACATTTTTATCTTAAAACATCTCAAAAATTTAAAATATCTCATCATTGCTTTATTTATCCTCCAAATATTGAGAGTTTAAGTAATTGATTTTTTAAAATAATAAAAAATAGTATATATTATTAAACTCAAAAAATATTTATATCTTAAAGTAGAGATTTGAAATTCAAAATTAACATAAAAATAAAATATATTTTTCTTCTCCCAAATTTTACATGTTATTTGATTTCAAAAATTTTGATAAATAAAGATTCTATTTAACGTTACACTATTCTTAACAGCTTCGATATATTTTTTACATCAAAGTAAGAGATCAATATTTAAATATCTTTTATAAATGACAAATATTATTTTTTTCAGCCATAATCTTAAAGTGAAATACATTAAATTTTATTGATGATGATTTTACATTACCGTTCCCCTGTCACCATTGCCTATTTTAAAGTTACTCTTATTATTATTATCACTATTCTTCTTTCTTTTTATTGCTGCCATAAATATATTCTTAAAATTTGGATTTAACCAAGCATATAGTATTGGATTCGCAATATTCATTATCATAGCAATCCTACAAAAATAAAATTTTATTGAATAAAGTTTAAAATTATATTTTTTTTAATTAAAAGGCAAAAAAAATTATACTTACCCATGGGTTAGGAGTTGAACAAAGTAACTTAATTCTATATATCTATGAGAGCTATATTCATAACGATATATATCTACATTAAAGTCCATTAGTATTGTTGAAATACTATAAGGAAGCCAAGCAAAAACAAAAATAAGTACCATTGATGTTAAAACTGATGTAGTACGACGTTGTTGTTGGAGAAGCTGTACAATTTGTCTTGATTCTGGATCTTTTAATAAACTATTATGTGAATTTTTTTTACCAAAAAATGTGAAGGAAGATGCATCAATATTTTGTGCTGATATAGAAATTTGTCTGTCCCTACCGCTACACGAATTCTTTTTTTTTTCTGATGATGATGTTGGTGGATAAGGATTGGTATTTCTTCCTAGCATCTGATCTAACAATAGTGATCTTTCGGTTAATTTTTTTAATTTAACATTTGTTCTTGCTTTTAACTTTGCAAATATACATATATAACAAAATGCCATTGTTAGACAGGGAATCAAAAATTGGGCAGTAAAGACAGTTAAAGTAAAAATTGGTTTAACATCATCACTCCATTTTTCATCACAATACTTTAAGTACATAAAGATTATAATAACATCAAACTAAAAAAACTTACGTCCCCACAGAATCCAGGGTATTTCTCAATATCCATAAAATAACCATAGGGAGATGATATAAGTATAGAAAATAACCATAGTGCGATAGCAATATTTCTTGCTCCTTGGATAGTTATTGGAGTTGTGTGTGGTCTAACTACAAGAATGTAACGATCTATTGCTATAGCTGAAAGAGATAATGTTGAAACAAATGTTGCTGCTGCCTACAATTAGAAAGAATTAATTAAAGAAATTTTTATGTGGGTGAACAGAAAAATTAGCACGTAAAAAAAATACCTGAGCTAAAGGCATTAAATGACACATTAAATTTCCAAAATACCAACTTTTGAATATTAATGTTATTGGTGTTACGGGAACAGAGAAAATACAAACAACAATATCACTGATAACTAAATTAAGTATAAAAATGTTTTGGACAGTTTGAAGACTTTTGTTTTTCAATGTTAGCCATGCAATTATGAAATTTCCAATAATTCCTAGGATAAATATTATAGAATAGTACGCAAGAAATGATATCATAACAGGAGTTTCATTTGTCAAATCCGGACATTTTTCATAAAATACCGTACAATTATATTTATCATCATTATATTTTATACTTTGATAATATTCACATGTTTGTGTATATTCTTGACTACTATTCATTGTATGAAAATTACTTGTATTTCCATATTGCGACAAATTCAGGGGTTCATTAATTTTTTCTGTCATTTGTATAATTTTAAAATATTAGTTTCGTGTATTTTACTTGAATTTGTTTTAATAACGATAACAATCTAAGAAAAAAGGTTAAAAATAAATGGGTGAGTTAAATGAGATTATGTATGTATCTTTTAAAAGTTAATTTGAAATAAATGAAGCGAATAATTTGAGAAAAGCTTTCAGACAAAGACTACATAATGAAAGTGTAATAATTTTATACAATATTTGTACTTAAAAAAACATAATAACAATAAATATTTGAAATAATTTTAATTATTTATCACCAATAATTGTTACATTTTTTATTCCGATGAAAGATCATTTTATCATATTAAAAATAATATTAAAAGACAAAATTTCACATAATTTTGTTTTATTATTTGGAATCATAAAATAAAAAGTTATTATGTTACCGGGTAACAAAGAATCTTTTTATTGTTCTATTTGGATTTAATAAGATGAATATGATATATTTAAACATCCGATAGAGTTATAATATTCTCCTTCAAAAAATATAAACTAAATTTTGGTGATTAAATTACGACTTAAAAGCTTTATATTGTTAATGAATCTTTCTTGAAAAGGGTGGAGTCACAAAAAAATTACATTAATATACTATAAATATAGAAAAAATATTTTTAATTGTTTAATACATCTCAATATATAAAAATAGTAAAATTTCAAAGAGGAAAGGATATAAAAAAGTTATTATTAGTTCATTTTAAACAACATATCAGGGTTTTAAATTATTTGATATTTGGAAGTATAAATTTGTTGAAGGTATTCTATGACATGTTACATAATACGTATTTTAACCATTGAAAGGATATATGATTAATTAAAGAATTTGTACAAACTGATAAAGGCACTTTAAAATGCAGGAAATGTAGAAGGTTTTGGTAGATGGATTAAGAAGAAGTATTGTAATAAAGTAGATACCTTTTTGAAAAAATACTTCCCTACCAATTGAAATTTATTATTATTATTATATAATGATGTGATATATAAAAAGAGCTTTTAAAATACACATGGAAACTACAAACATTTATCATTTATTTTTAAAATTTTTGGTTAATTTCAAAAATTTTTAACAAATAATCTTTTAAAAGGATATGAAAAATTAAAAATAATATTTATTTGTATGTATAGAAACCACCCAAGAAAATGTATTTAAATAATATACTTTTTATCATTAATGGACAGATTGACTTTATATTCTTGTAAAAATCATAAATCAATTAACAAATTTATCTATTACTTTTCTCCCTCTCTTCCTTCTAATAAAAAGTAACAAATTTAAAGATTTATCTTTAAAAATATTTGTGATAATCATAGATATCATATTATATTTTTATCACAAATAGATGGAAAAAAATCTTTTACATTAGATTTATAAAACGATTATCTAATAAAAGTCATTTTTCTTTCCTACAGAGAGTGAAATTAATTAGTTAAGTGGAGAAGATATATTTTTATACAGATTAAGAAGTAAAAATAAGAAATTTATCATGAACTAAAAAAAAGTTTTTTTATTTGTGATAATTGAATACAATGTTTACTACATCATTATTAATTAGAGTCTATTTGAGACTCTTTTTAAAGTGTACTATACTAATTCTTTAGAGAAAATAAATTGTACTTAGAATATAAAAAATTTTCCGTATTTTAGATAGTTTTTGTTCGTTATTTTTTTTATTTTTAACATAATTATGGGGGTAAAGAGACTTCAAATTAAAAAGCTTACATTTTAAAGTTTAATTGTAAAGTTATGTGCGATTTTATTGAAAAAAATTAAAATTGATCGTGTACAATAAATATGTGAGATGAAAGGAAAACATATGAGTGTAATTAGAAAATATGTTTAAAAAACATTAAAAATAGATTGTACCAGATGTATAAACAATAGACAATTAAGTATTATCAAAGTTCAAGTTCAATGCAAATTATATCAACATTTCAATAAACTTTTTGGGCACAGAATCATTACAATTACATAACAAAGCACATATTTTTAAAACATCAGCTTCTTAGAAAATCAATTTAAAAGTTTTAAAAAACATAATATGATTTTTAGTAATAAATGTGATCATTACATTTAAATAAACTAACCAAGTAATTAATGATAATTAAAAAAAATTGTTTTAATAATTGATAGGGGTTTCAAAAAGTGTTATACTTTCTTTAACGTCACACAGTAAATATCTTCCTTTTTAATTAAATTCTTTCCTTAAATAAAATATGTAAAGAATAATTGTATTCTTGTTACATATACTTTGGTTTTAATAATTATTATTTTCGTAACAATAATTAAAAATTTTGAGTGCATAGAACATTTGATAAAATATGTAAAAATTTAATTTTTAAAATGATAATTTTTATGTTTACCATATATGAAAATGCTTTATGTTATCTAGGTATTTTTTTACCTCTTATAAAAATTAATAGCTTTTATTTAACGGGAAAATTAGAAAGAAATAAATCCTGGTAATTGAAAACCTATAAATTTAGTGCAAGAGGTAAAAAAATTAATTTTAATAGGTAAGAGATTATAAAATGAATTCTTCTATGTGAAAAAAAATATAAAATACTAAAAAATATGGTTATTGCAAAAAAAATATATTAAAAAGTCTAGAATAATGTTTTTATTAATAAGAAGTTTTACAGAAATAAGGAAATTTGTTAATAAAAGCTTTTAAAGTTTTTTAACAAATACTTAAAAATAATATATTGGTAGTATCAAATAACTAGTATTTTTTTAATATTTCTTTAAAAAAATATTGAATAAAAATTGAAAAAGCATTTATAATACTATAATACAATGATGATGATAAGATGAGAAAAAAATAGTAAATGAAAATACATACATCCTGAAAAAAACTATGATTTAAATAATAATATCAATTTTGATTTTCTTAGAATAAATTAACCATTTCTCTCTATCCTTCTACTCCTTTTCTTTTCACTTACGTCGTAACTTATTTATATTTTTGTTTGTTAAATAAATAAAATTAAAATTAAGGTTTTGTGAAGGAAAGAAACAAAATGTGTCAATTTAAAGGTATAGTAATAAAGAACTTAAGAATCTATTGAAAATTAAAGATTATTTGTTAAGAGATATTTTTTTTACATAACATTTATATAGATATCTTCAAACAAACTATATTACGTATAAATTGCAGTTTGTGAAACTTAGTACTATTAAGTCTTAAATATATATTATCATTTGAAATAAAAACAAAAAAAAAATTTTTTTGAAGATTGTTATATATATATGAACAGGAAAGATACAGTATATGTGGTTTTTTATAATGTTTTTTAAAATAGAGAGATAAATTTAAAAATGATAACTTAAAATATATTATGAAATACGGAAAATAATGATAATTTAAAATAATTATTAATAATGTATTCATTTAATTTTAACAATATTTCCAAATTGTCCCTTTTATAATTGCATATTATAAAAAAAGTTTTTGTTTTCTTCATATTATGCAAAATAACTTATAATATTCTAATAAAAACATAATAATATACTTAAATTAAAATTTCATCTTACCTTTGAAAACCTTCAGATCACAATTTTATTTTTACTAAGTAAGAGGATTTTAAAATTCTTATTTATTTAATACAAAAAAATCTTCAAACTTAACGTTAAATGAAATCAAATTTATAAATACTATAAAATAATATTTTTCTTTTTCACTATGTGACTCATAAAAACTATTATTAAAAGCTAAATTAAAGATTTTAAAAAAATAAATATTATTCTCACAAAAATATGTTTTTGTTTTTTTATAAATATTTTTAAAGTATAAAAGGAAAAATTATTTTAATTGAAGTAATTAGCTTTTATTTTATTTAATCAACTAAAAAGGGTAAGATAATTATATAAATCACAGTATAAAACTTTTAACGAATGTACTTTTCTTAAGAAAAACATTAGGAAGTATGAAACTATCAAAGGAAATACTTTGTATATGGAAATACTATTGGATAGTTTTGTTATTTAACTTTTAAAAATCAAACGATAACCTTAAGTGGTTTTAAAAGTAAAATACAAAAAAAAAGAATTACGATGGTTTTTAGTTCCCCTGATAGAAACCGTCAAATGGACAAAAATAAAGTCATTTTGGTGTATTGATAAAGAATAGTTAATAACATATAAAGGAGTATATATAAGCTGTAATTAAGGGATAATTTTATTGTTCCTTCATCTAAATATTATGTCAATAGTTAGATAATTTAAGTTTTTTTCAGGTAAATATGACATAAATTATCTAAAAAAATAAGGTATCTACTTAAGAAAGTTATAACCATACATAAAATATTACATGTTTATTGAAAGCTAAGATTTATAACGATCTTATTATTATTCGTAATCATCCAATTAACGTTAGAGATGAATAAATCTATTTCACATCACATAATATTATAAAAAAAGATATCTTCGCATCATAGATATCTACCTTATTTTTATATATATTAAACAAATTAGAAATTTAAAATGATATGTATATGTTTGTAGAATTTCTTAAGGAATGATGGTAAAAGGAATTGAAATGAAATATAAAAAAATAACTTTTTAGGAAATAATTTTGATTGCGTGACTGTTGAATGAAAGTTTATTTGATATCGTTGAGAAATGTATTTTTAAAAGCAGTTGATTTATTATATAAAAATAGGTAAAAAAATATGGTAGAATAGGGAAAAAATATTAATATGGAAAAATATTTCAAGAGACATAAGAAAAAGGAAAAAATGTTGCAATTATATTATTCTTAAACAAAATAGTACATATTGTAAAGAATATGACAAATTATTTAAATGCATTAGACTCTATATTTAGAAGTAAACTCAAAATTCAGGAAGATACAAATGTTTTTGAGATTATAAAAATATTAATTATAAAATATACCATTTGTTAACTGGTCATTTTAGATACAATAACATAAGTGGCAAAAAATTTATATATTTTTAATTATAAAAATAGTAGTACTAATTTTATTCAGCATTGGGTATGTGATTAATCGTGATTAAGTTTATTTTTTTATCCATAAACTACTTAGATTTAAATATCTTCACATCTATCTAATATTTCTTAAATAAATAATGATATAATAGAAAAAGGAAATTAGTAATTTATTGTAGAAAAAAATTTTTATATAAAAGGAACTTGCCATTCATTACATTTATATAGTGAAAATTTTGATTCATAAAAGTACAAATAATAATGTTAAAAATAACGAAAGAATTTCTTATTCTATATCAAATGGACCTTATGTTTAGTGATTTGTCAATACAAATTATATCATTTTAATTCCTCTTTTTAATAGATTAATTTTGTTTATAATGTGTTGTGGTGAGGATTACTAAAATTATGAATTTTTTCTTACTAATATAATTATAAAGTACCTTCGGTAAAATAATAATTTTTCCTCAATTTTTCCTCAATTTTTCCATTCCCAATAAAAAAGAAACGTAAAAGTTTTGATTTGAAGAAAGAAGAATAAATTAAAGGAATGACTTTTTAATTAAAAAAATGCATAAAATTTTATTGTGTATGAATTTTTTTATACTCAAATGTACTTGTTTTATTTTTTAATAAATAACTCCTTTGGGATTGTCATAAAAGTTCTTAATTTATGAAACATAAAAATTAGGCAAAAAATTAGGATAAAAAAAAGCATTTTTTATTTTAAGTTAAAAATTTCAATGTACTTTTTTAATGAATAATTTAACAAAATATTTTGTTATTTCTGGACAACTTAATAAAAATACATATTTCTCTTATTGATATATAAAATGTCCCATTAATAAAATTAGACTATTTGAATAAAAAATTTACAATTGTTATTGAATAATTCATAAGTAACTTTATGTCATTTTAAGATAAAGAGTATATACTTTTATGATAAAATGATACTTTTCAACTGCAAATTTAAAGTTTAGTAAAATAAATGATTTTTAAAATAATAATAAATAAAAATGTGAAAAAAAGAATAGTATAAGTCGTAGAAAAAAATATGGTAATATTAGAGTTTTACAATGTATTTTATTAAAAAGTATGTGAAAATAAATATTAGATGGATAAAAAAGTTATAAAAATACTACAGAAAATAAGATTTTTTTTAAAAATTATAAATGTATAAATATCTATATATAAAAATATGCATAATAATGGTGTATTTTTAAAATTAAAAAAAATTAAATAGTGATTTTTAATTTCTTAAGATTCATTTTACTTGTAATTTACGTTAATAAATTTTATTTAATAATTTTACACAATACCATTTCCAATATTAAATAGGGGCATTAATTGTTTGTTAATATATTTAATTGATAGGGAAAATTTTCAATAATTGGTGGTAATATTAATAAAAAATAAAGCCTGATGATTCATGTATAGAAGTTGACTTTTCCATAAAACAATTTATAGTTTTATAAACCTTTTATTTTGTTACATATTTATATACTTTTTTCTTCATTTAGAGTGGATTCTAATAAATGTTTCAAAATATACATAAACATTACTATCATTGAATATACATATATATGTTTTCATTTATTGTGAATTGTTTTCATTAAAACTAAAATGACTGTAAATGTATATACTTATATGTAAAGAATGAGAGTATTAAATTTATATTTTTTTTTGCTTTCTCAAAGATGATTATTCATTCTGTTTATTATTACTAAAATAATAATGAGAATAGATTGTTTTTTTTTAAATTACACATTATCACAAAAAAGTATTAACGGAAGATGTGTGATAAAATTATTAAAAAAAATGACATCTTTAAAAATGAATATGAAATAAGAGAAAGATTTATATTAAACGGTTTAAACTTTTTTCTTTTCATTTTTTTACAATAGCATTCTTTACAAATATAATTATAAAAAAGTTAAAAATAATATATTAAAAAATTGAAGAATATTTTAGCACGAAATATATCTATAATGACAACATAGGGTTAATGAAAGTAGTACTTGTAATATTTAATTCTAATAAAAACCATCAACTATATGTCAAATGTATATAGATAAAAGCAAAGAAAAGTATTTAAGTAAAGTAAATTAATTAAGCGAATCACTATGTATATATATAGATATATGCATATTTAATAATATTAGAAAAATATAATAAAAATTAAAATAATGTATGCACATGTATCAAATTATAAAAAAAAACAATATTTATCATAAAAAAGATTTTTTCATTCATTTTATAAATTATATTATTATACTTTTCTAATAATAAATATTTTAATCATTACATTTCCTTTTGATGAGGAAATAAAATATAATATAAAAATATATATTATTAATAGAGTATTATTCTAATAGTTAATCTTAATGTCTTTATTACACTCTTTTTAGTATCTTTCCAACTTTTTCATTCTCCCTTTCATTTTTCTTCTCCGACTCCTGAGATATTTGATTTTTACAGTCTTTAATTTTCTCACTAATAAATACATATGACCAAATAGCAAACAGTGTTGTGAAAGTTATTGGGATAGCAACAATTCCACCAGCTACAACTCCTGCTGTTAATGTAATATATGTGGCTCCAATAGCAATTGTTGAACATCCTGCTAAACCCAAACCAAAAAAAAATGAATCACCATATGCTAGGGCTATTGATGCTAGTCCAGTAACTCTTTTATCCTCGTTTAATTTTTTATACCTTTCTAACTCAGCATTAATATCTTCCTGAAGTCTGGCAAGGTATTCTGATCTAACATGTGCACTACCAATTTTGGGACATTTATCAAAAATATTTAATGCTACTATACCATTTTTTATATGTGCTTCTAATAGTCTTTTCTCAGATAACATTCTAGCATCAATTGTTGCCCTATTCATTCCCCTACAGTAGGCTAATTTTGCTTCATGTGCCGATTCAATACACAATAAATGACAATTTGCATTTAATATATTCTTTGGTTGTGGAATATCCGATCCTTCAAAAACCTTAACAAACTGTTTAGTAAATTCGATCATCTTTTTACAAGTCAACTCTCGTCCATTAACACTTTTTGGTTTAAGTGCATGTGGATTTAATAAATTTTCAACCATCTTTTTAACTTCTTCTTTAAAAATTGGTCTAATATCTTTCACATGTCCACGAAATGAACTTCTTTCAGCTACTTTATGTCCAGGATGTGGCATAAGGTAACAATTTATCTCATCAAAACAGGCCTGTAATTGTAATCTAACATCTTTTAATTCTTCCTCCAGATCATTATGTATCTCAAGGACATGTTGAAGAAATTCTCTACCACCCTCCTTACCATACGTAAATTCTTCAGGATTTTTAAAATCTCTTACAATAAAATTTAAATTTTGAAATGGTTTGCCAACATATTGTGACTCTTTTAATGCCAATCTACCGTATTCAACAAATAGGCTCAGATTTTGTAAAGCGTCTTCAGGAATATTTTCTGTTAAATTATAGCATTGTATAGAACTTAGTAGTGTTGATAAGGCAAAAATTGTTGTTGATTGATTGTATGTTGATGCATTATCAAATGTTCCTTGTGTATCCATCTACAAATTTATGTAAAAAGAAATGGTTAACTAAAGTTTAATTAAACAATTATATTTACCAAAACAACAGCATATTTTTCTCCATTAATAGCTTCAATCATTATTGGTTCCCCCCACATCCAAATACCTACTGTATCTCTTTTTGCTCCTGTCTTCCAATGAAAGCCATTAACTTGTGTTTCATCAGTCAACCACTCAAGCTTAACATCATTCTAAAAAAAATAAAACAATTTAGGTTAACTGTGATTATAATAACTAACTTGTTGAGCTTTTTGAAGGCAATACAAGTATTCAAGAAAGAAATTTAGTAAAAAACTTTTACCCTTCCTAAATGCACCTGCAATTCCAACAATAACAATTTTTTTATTTTGTATGGCGTTGTGTTTTAAGATACTATTGAGTCCATTTTCATTAAGTTTAAAACCACCACCCTCTTTAGGGCATACAATTTGGATAGCTTCAATTTTGTGACGATGTTCTATTTGGTCTCTTGTGCTAAATTCAGGTGTAAAAGGTGCAGTTAAATCAAAATCAAAGGACATTTTTAGTATGAAGAAAAAAATAAATAAAAACAAATTAAAAAAGGTTGAATAATATTTTATAGTATATTTTAAGATAAATGTGAAAATAAATCAAAAGCTAAACTGTGTCTATCTCTATAATAATATATATATGTACTACGACATATATCTAAATGTCGATTGACAATATCATTGTTGGAGGAGAGGAGATTCTTCTTCTTCATCTCGTGGTATCTCATTAGTCAAACAAAACACATCATCTCGTACTTTTCTTTTTTGAATATTAAATCATTTGTACGATTGTGGTGGTGGTTGTAGTTCAATTTGCGCACTCCAAATTGAAGATACTATAATATTAAGAAGGAGGAGGTAAAAATAATTTTTATTGTCATCATCAGCTTTAATTTCAATTAAAATATACTCACCTTCATCAACGCAAATAATATTAAATAATTGTAGATGATTTATGTATATAATGTATTGTAATGTAGAAAGAACAGACAAATATATAAATTATTATTGAAAAAAAATGCTTAAAAGAATAAAATTTCATTTAATTGATATTATTTATACATTTTTTAATGATATTTAAAAAAATTTTTGATTTCCTTCTGTCAATTTGAATAATAAATACATTTTATTTGATTGATCAATTTTATATCAATATCTTTATAGCATTTCGTGAATTAAAGTATAATTTTATTTTTCTCTAACAACAGTTTTTTTTTATTTCTTTGTTCTGATTAGTTTACTTACATACAGAGATAAAAATAGAACAAAAAAATTTATAAATAAAAGTTTAATTGTTTTAAAAAATGCTTTTTTGTGATGAATTAATTAGAACCCCATTGGAAGCTTCTATAAAGAGAGGTACTTCATTCCAAACTCGTAGTAAGAAACAATGTCATAGGACCCTCTGTTTGTCTATTCAGATTTTGATATAAATTCTTTTTATATAAAAAACAATTTTATCAATAGTTTACCCTTATTATCGTTGTTTTAAACGGTTTACGTTACCGATCTTTTAAAACATTCTATTTTTAGAAATAATGAATTTAATAACTAACTTTTCAAAAATACTCACTCAACGAAACGTATTGGGACTCCTTAATAAGGCTACAATAAAGTATTCTGTATTAGCTTTAGAAAGCACTGACCGTGATACTTTCCGTTCACCAATTCAATCACCATCTAATAATCAATTTGCTAGATATGGAGGAAGACATACAGTAACAGCTTTACCAGGAGATGGAATCGGCCCGGAAATGCTTGAAATCGTCCAAAAAATTTTTACTTTTGCTAATGTTCCGGTTGATTTTGAAGAGTGTCAACTTGATTCAAAACCGACGAGTCCTGAATCTGATTTGGATAATGCAATTATGTCCATTCAAAGGAATGGTGTTGCTATAAAAGGAAACATTGAAACAAAATATGACAATCCAATTTTTAAATCAAGGAATGTTGAATTAAGAAGACGGTTGGATTTATTTGCTAACGTCTTACATTGTGTCTCCATTCCAACCATACCAACGAGACATAAGGGTATAAATATTGTTATGATTAGAGAGAACACAGAGGGTGAGTATTCAGGACATGAACATGAGACAGTCCATGGTGTTGTTGAATCATTGAAAATCTGTACTAGAGAGAAACTTGAAAGAATCTCACGTTTTGCTTTTGACTATGCTCTTGCTCATAAGAGAAGTAAAGTTACAGCTGTCCATAAAGCTAACATACAAAAATTGGCTGATGGATTATTTTTGAAGGTTGTTGGAGAGATTGCTGGAAAGGAATATCCTACAATTACTTTTGATAGTATGATTGTTGATAATGCTTCTATGCAACTTGTCTCAAGACCTCAGCAATTTGATATTATGTTGATGCCAAATTTGTATGGTAACATTATTTCAAATATTGCTTGTGGACTTGTTGGAGGACCAGGATTGGTTTCTGGTATGAATATCGGTGATAAATATGCCGTTTTTGAGACTGTACGTCGGTTAA
Organism: Strongyloides venezuelensis; assembly: GCA_963280985.1. NCBI lineage: Eukaryota > Metazoa > Nematoda > Chromadorea > Rhabditida > Strongyloididae > Strongyloides > Strongyloides venezuelensis. Next base: position 3,904,753 of record CAUJLX010000001.1, on the reverse strand, counting down.
AAATACTTTTTTTTATATAATATTTTTACAGGGTACCCGTAATACTGGAAGTGGTATTGCTGGCCAAGATGTCGCCAACCCAACAGCTTTCATTCGTGCTAGTGTTGACATGCTCCATTACTTAGGATTAACTGATTATGCTAATCTTATTAGTGATGCATTATTCGATGCCATCGTAACAAAACGCCTTCATACCAAGGACGTTGGTGGAACTGCCAAGACAAGTGATGTTGTTAATGCTGTTATGCGCAATATTGAATCATTCAGCAAAAGTGAAAATTATGACATCAGACATTAGATTACTTTCGATAATTAATTTTTTTTTTACTTTTATAAACAAGAAATATGTATGAAAAATTAATATATCCCCCAAAAAAATTCTTTCGTTTATATGTTTATATATCATTTTAATAAAATAATTACTATTCTATCCTTTTCAGTATAATTATATATAATAAGGCATGATGATAAACATTCTTATCACTCAAAAATGAATAATTAAAAAGAATCCATCATTTACATTCACATAGAAAAATTATAAATTATCTTTCCACTTCTTTTATCATGCTTTTTTTTACATTATCATATTAAAAAAGAAAAAAATTTATCTCATTAGATATAATTAATTAATATATCTTTTGACATGTATAATTTTGATATGGAGTGTCTTATGTTATGATTATATCTTAAGCACTTAGAAAATAATATATACATAGTAAAAAATAATTTATCTACTTTGTATAATTATCCACATAATAATTAAGTTTAATATATTTCTTATTTAAAATAATATTTTAAGATCTGATTATGAAAAAAAGGTTATTAAAAAAGAATTTAAATATAATTTAATGCGTTTATTGGCTATTTATAAAAGTATATCCCATTTGGGTGTTACCAATGGATGTGTTTTCTCGTATATTTACCTTTGAAAGTTAAAATATCTCTCATTTATGGCATTTTTATTAAAATAAATATACTTTGTTTAAAATATTTGAAAATTATAAAAAATTTATTATTTTAGATGATTCTCAGACTTTGTCTTATATTCTTTATTTTTACCACTCAGTGTAATGGTATACAACTTTTTCCAAAAATATTTTTCTAAGGATTATTATGTGGAGCCTGCAGTATATGAGGTTAATAGTATTGGTGATGAGCCGGGATTTTTTGATTTTGACAATTTCTATAACAAGTTTGTTTATGATCTCATTCCTGATTCCCAATCTTCAAATGATGATAAAGTAGAAAATTATGTAAACACCAAAGATTATTTGACTAGTCCTGAATCAAATCAATCTTTTCTCAAAAAAACAATAATAAAATAGGTTACAAGACTCAACCTATGGATATCAAAATAACTTTTTCTTCTTATATTAATTATGGTAAGATAAATGTTAAATCCTCTCCCAAAAAAAACAATGAATACATTTTAATATCTCAATATTCAAGAATAACAATTTTCTTACTCCATTATTTTATTTAAATATCACAAGGAAATAAATTAATATAGACAACACCTCCATAGTCTTCTTAAAATTATGAGATCAAGAAAAAAAGTATAAAAAATATGAAATGTTATTTTAATAATTGTTAAAATTCTTATAAAATAAATTTATATCTATAATAATTCTTTATTTCCAATATACCAATTAATATTGTATCAATTTGCTTTATCAGCATTCTTTACATAAATTTCCCGATTGAATGAATAAAATCAAATAAACTTTAAAGTAATGTTAAAAAGTTTTATTGATATGAAATGATTACTATAGATATTACAATCTCGCCTATATTTTCAAGATCAATAGAAATATTTTATTTGAAAGAATTATATATACTTAAATAATAAAAAAATTTTTCTATCATAGTGGTGTCATTGTGAAAAAAAGTTTTTAATTTTTTAGACTAACCAGACGTATTAATATTACATTGTTGTAACTTAAAATGTATAATTAGAAAAAAAAATTATATACTTAAAATTTTATTAAAATGTTGATAACAAAAACTATTTATTTTTTCCATCCAATCTTTCTAAAGTATTAATGAATAATATTTATTTGACATTTCAAAAATTTTTTGCAAAACATGTATTTCACAATATTTATTCTATTTGTACTTCAACTTTTTAACTACACTTGCATCACATATTATTATATAAAATTAATTTAAATTTGAAGGATAAAGATAATTGCAAATAAATATATTTGATAGTATTAACCTGTATCCCTATCATCTTATGTTTACATCTCATTAATAGTTTTTAGAATATATTTTGTATAAATTATTAATTTTAAATATCTATTTAGGATAGTCATAAATTTATCACGTGAAATATAAAAAATGTAAAGAATTTTTTAACTCTAGAATAATTAAATTTTTAGAGTCATCTGTTAAAATTAAAAAAAATTTTAATTAAAAGATGGATTTTTTGAAAAATGCACTAATGGACACTGGGAGTAAGATTGCTAAAAAGGAAGCTGTTAATATCCTTCAAAACATGAAGGAGCATTTTGAAAAAAAAGATTGGAAAAGTTTATTACAAGATCTTTATCAATGTTGGGAGATAAAAGATGTTATCCTTGGTTTGGCAGGAATTGAATCACATCTCAAGAAAGAGGAACCAAAAGATGTTGTTAAGAAAATATCATCAAATATGGATCCAATTGATTTGGGAAAAACATTATTAAATTCATTTAATCTTCTCAAAAGTACAACAGCCGAAAAAGAAGGAGAAAAGAAGGGGAATTTGTTAGATAAATTTACTCTCTCTGAAATTGGAGAACAGCTGAAGAATATTAATGGAATTTTAAATAAAAAATAAAAATGTTATTTCACATTCATCAAAATTTGCCTTTGCTTTTTTATTTTTTGATTTAATTACTTTTAATTAAACATAAAAATTTTATTCATCAAATAATTGTAAACAGTTTTATAAACCAAATGACTTTTTAAAATAGGAATTGAAAAAATTTGAATTAATAAAATTATATTAACGGAATAACAGTATACCAAATTAAAGATAAAATATTTTGATTCCAATAGTATAGTAAATTATCCCATGTTTTAACTAATTTATTACAGTAATATAGGAAACAAATTTGATGAGATCTCCATGTTTCAGTATTTTAATTAATTAATTGAAATTGAAGAAATATTAATTACATTTGTGGAACAATACTACAAATAGCAACTTTTTTATTTGTAGTAGGTAAAGGATGCTTATTGTAAATTAAACTCAAATAAGGATGATTTACTTTCTTATTTTGCTTTTGATTTAAGAGAGTATTTCTAGAAAGTTCATAAACAAGCATTTTATTAGGTTTTTTCGTACCATTGTAAAAATATTTTGGCCCAAATACATTTCTAAATGGTGGCAAATTGATTGATTGCATTTCTTTTTGCTTTTGAAGGTGGAAAGTATCTTGATTTACTGGTTCACTTACCTTGTCCTCCTTCATGGATGTCTGAGACATCTTGAATTGTTCGGAAGTTGATAGGAACAATAAAAAAATAAGTAAGATAAATTTCATTTTGTAATCCCTAAAAATTATCCTTCGATTATATGTATATACAAGAAATAAAAAATTATTTCAAAGAGGAAGATTATTATTAGTATTCGAAAAGTTATTTATTTATATTTCCTCCTCATACCGCATTACGAGATAACCTAAACTTTTTTGTTTAGTTAATTATATAATAACCAAAATTACTATATTTTCAAAGACTAAAGATAAATTTTTACCACACTACTTAAAATACTACTTGTGCAATCGCGTTTATTAAGGAATCATTTTATTACTATCAACCAATAACTTTTTTCTCTTCATTACAATTTCGTGTGAAAAAGTATGAGTAATTTCTTAATAAACGTTTAACGTTTAGTTTGTTCTTGAAGCATTTTTAAAAAGTATTCCCAAACTTTTATAATTCTAAACAGTTTATTCAAGGTATGTCAAAATATATGTCTGTGGAAAGGTTTGGAATGTACAAATATTCTTATTGATATATATCGGAAAGGAGGACGTAGATAGGAATAGATATTTCTTTGTGAATAAATAAAATACATATATAATTTTTAATTATATTATTATTTTTGTAATTTACGGATATATTCCGCTTGCGTCATTAAAAAATTAATGCTGAATATTTAAGAGTGTTAAAGATTACTAAAAAAGATTTGATAAAATAAATAAAATTAAGCTTAAAAGTTTTTTGGATGAATAAAAAATTTTATAATATATCAGATATCATTTTTATAATTTTATAAACTTTTTTTAATTAAATAAATAACTTTTTCCTGTAATTAACACCAATTCTTTATTTTTGATATATGAACATAATTTAAAAGCAGAAAGGAAAATTATACTTTTAGATAAACAAAAAGCGATATATGTTGTGTAAGTAATTAATAATAAATAAAGGGGACACCTTAGATTTGAACTATTTTATATATGTAAGAGTAGTCACAATCTCATTATATATATTTAAAACATTTTCCTAAAAAAAGATGCCAGAAATTGAATATCTAGAGATTACTTCTTCTGATGATAAAAAAGAAAATGAAAACAGGAGGGTTGAAAATGAAAGACTACAAAAGAGTAAAGATGGAATATGTCGTTGCTTTGTGGAATCAGATAGATATACACCATGGGTGTTTGAAGTGCATGGCCTTAGTCAGGTTTGTTTTTTATTAAATTGTTTTTCAACATAATTATTAAAAAGTTTATTTTTAGGCTCTTCTTAGTAAAACACTAAGAAGAAGAGTAATTTTTTGGTTAATTTTACTTGCATGTACATCTCTTTGCATTACTATGACGACACTTGTTGTTTCAGAATATTTGAATATGCAAACAGCAACCTCAACAACAATTAAAGTTGTTCCATCACTTCAAATACCAGCAATTACCATATGCCCAAAGGTTGCTGATGCACTAGATTTTGAGGGAATTTATAATGATATGAAAAAAAGCTTTCCAAATTATAACTATAATTGAAAGTAAAAGATTGCTTCAATACTTTTTGGCAGGACATGGTTTTGAGAATATGGATGATGTAGTAGGTTTTAACCGTAGTTATCTTGATTATCTTGATAAACAGTATACCTATTGGTCGCGTAACTATACAACAGAATCTTTTTTTAATTATATTCAAGATACATATGCTATAAAGTGTAATGAATTTTTTACAAGTTGTCAATTTGATGGTAGTGAAATGGATTGTTGTAATGATTTATTTAGACCAATAGCAGTTATGAAGAGAGGATTGTGTTTTCAGTCGAGGGAAGGATTGAATCAAAAAGAAGTTGATGATTTAGGGAAACTATCAATAAGACTTAAAGCACTGCCATCAGCAAGTAGTTTAGAGAATCAATACCAAAAGCAAGTAATTGTTTTTGTAACTGATAATTTTAATTATGTTACAACAGGGCAAAGATATTACCTTAGCCCAAATGTTTATAATAGAATTTATCTCTCTGCAAGGAAAATTGAATTATTGGAACATAAGAATGATTGCTCAGGTAAAGTAAGTATAAAGCTGTAAAACAATATATATTTTTTTCCCTCTGTTATCTTATTTTTGAAATGTTTATTTTGTTATTTGAACTTTTAATTATCGTTTGTCATGCCATGTAATATTAAGTTTAGAAGCTTTAAATCTACTTAATCTTGATGAAATATGTTTAACATATAAATGAATTTTTTTATTATTATATTCTATCGTGTTGTAAAATTCTTCTATAATATAGAGAAGTTGTTAAATTTAATTTCATGTTCTAACTTCATCAACAAATCATAAAAAATTATTATTACAATAAAACGTTTTTTTCAAGATTGAGGGAGCTGATGCAGCATGTATAGTAAGAAACTGGCTTCAAGAAAATGTTATAGCCTTAAAGAATTGTACGTTGACATATTTAAAAGATATTCCTGGAAACGATGATTATCCTATTTGCAATGTTTCAACAATTGCCAATTTTTATTTCCTGACGATACAATATACTAGATCGGGGGGTTCAAGTTCATCAAATTGCCTACCAGGTTGTCAAAGATGGGAATATTCGTTAACATTACAACAAGGGAACGCTTTAACAAGTTTTAGTGGATACAATTTCTCTCTTGATGTAACGTATTTCTCACTACAAGTAAGTTATTTTTTTGTTTTATATTAAAATTTTTTAATTTAGTACCAAAAGATAGCAGAAGTTTCAACAACAACAATTCCTGGATTTATGTCACAAATTGGAGGACAATTTGGTTTTTGCTTAGGTTTTTCTATTATAACAATAATACAAATTTTTATATATCTTCAAGAACATATATTTATGTTTTTTTTTGGATCGACATTGACACAGAAAATTAAAAATACTTTTAAAAATTTTTTTATATATAACAAAAAAATCAAAATTTATAAATAAATTCTATTAAAGACAATATTTTTATAAAATATTTTTTGTTAAATTAAGGGTAAATGTAATAAAAGAATGTGTCTATTTATTGAATTTTTAAAAAATTTTTGAGTTATAAGATCGATGAATTCTTAGAAAATATTTTTAGCTAATATTTTAAGTAGAGTTATAGACATTTTAAATTGAATCAATTAGAAGAAAAAATTATTTTTGTTAGTTTCTTTAATATTTTAAGAGATCTGACACAAAAGGTTTGAGAAAAACATGAAAAAACAAGAATATGCTATTTTCATTTTTTACAATTCTAAATATATTTTTGTCATATTCTACGTATAAATGTTTTGAATTCAATAAATCTAATTTTATTCTAGAGGTAATTGAGTTATACGTTGGAATCCACCATACATTTAACAAGGATAACCTTAAAATTTTAAGAAATACATAAAATATAAGAACAATTTTGTTTAATAACATTTTCTTTGGTAAAAAGCTTACATTTTATGAAATAATAATCAAAATATCACGAGCCCGTAAGCTGAATATAATGAAATTAATTTTATTCGATAGTGAATGAATTTTTACGTTAGGACTGTTATACCAAAACAAATAAAACACAATCAATTAAAAGACTTTTTTTAATAAAGGAAAAGGCCTTATTTATAATAATTTTATAATCAAATTTATTAATCTATTATTTAAATTTCATATTTCAATATTATAATTTTATGTTATACCGATGTATAACAAGGACTCATTAATAAGTTTAATAGAACCACTTTTAAATTCAAAAGAGAACAATAGTAAAATACAATATGTAGTGTGTTTCTATATACAACTTTTTTTTAAAATATAAATATCTTGAGAAATAAAATCAAAATCACCAAAGCTTTATTTTTTTATATACCAAGTAGTTTTACATCAGAAGTCCTTAATAGTATCATATTTATAATATTAACATTAATGAAAAAGTAGTTAAAATTAATCTTGATATGCCAAATCTTCAATAATTATTTAGAGAAAATTTTAAATTAAAAAAAATAATTGTCAGAATCTCATGAATGAAATTGGATCCAATAGATCGCAATAAAGATAGCAGAAAAAATTAATCTAGAATCACTAAAGTGGAGAATTAATTTTATATAAAATTTGTTACAAGCAATAAAAATTGTCCAATATTAAATTTTGTATTTTTAAGGTTAATAAAAGTCGTGAGCACAGAAAATGAGTTTATTTGTGATCTGGTACCCAATATGAGTTGTTAGTTTATAAAACGGAACTTGAACAAACTTAAATACTTTGAAGGTGAAACAAACACTTAGTATGTATAATTTTTATCTGAGTAGCCGATCTCTTTACTATAGGCATATACAAGGATCCTTTTCTTTTCTGAAATTTGTTATAGAGTAGGTTTCAAGAGTAAGACACTCTTAGATGTCGTAGATACTACTACTGGATAGATTTTCGACTGTAGACTGAATCTCTAGCTTCCTAAGAGGGATAATAAATAGGATCTCCCATTAAGTTAGGATTCTATATGTAGATGTTGTTTTCGATATTCAACACCGCAGAAACTGTTTTAAGTCAATTGAGTCTGTAGATTAGGTAGTGGAATTCTTCGGAGAACATTGTAGGTATGATGTAGAGGCTGTCAATATGACAGAATTTTACAGATTATCGTTGTTTCAAGTGACTCAGAAGTTGCTCTTGTAGCAAATTAGGTCCATATATTAACAATTAATAATTTATTGTTGTTCTAGCTAAAATTATGGGCCTTTTAATAAAACAAAATTCTACAGAAACAGCGACATTCCAAAGCCTTACAAGTCTTTAATAAGTTTCTATATTAAGTGAAAATCTTGTTTATGGCTTTATCAACGTGAATAAGTAAAAAATATCAACAGAAACTACTTTGTGAATTAACATATTTTCTCGTGATTTTAAAACAAATTCTTACGTTAGTTAAGCATGTTTTTTAAAAGTTACCATTAATCAACAGATTTTTATAGTTTAATGGTTATATTCTAAATTATTTCAGTATACTTGTTTTATTGTTTTTAAGAAAACAGACCGTAAAGAAAATAGTTATTCTTTCTAATAAATATTGAAGAGTTAAATATTTTATTTAATCTTGTACAACGCCTTATACTTATCAATATTTCTGAAGCAATATCAGGTTCTATACAACCTTAAAAAAATAACTTAACCCCTAAAAAATATTATAATTAAATTTAAGATTTGGAATTAAAATATTAGTGACATCGAAAATAATGACGTTGTTACTGTAAAAACGTTTATTTAAAACAATTTCTGAGAAATACTTTATACCATAACAAACAGTCAAAACATATTTAGCTTTTAATAAACAACAATTCAACTGTAGTTTAAATAATTTTAAGCTTAAAAAGGTAAAATATAAAGGTGTCTAAATCACTTTAAATCATGTTTACTTGTAAAATACCCTTTTCTTGACATTTTATATTAATTCGCGTTGATAAATCAATAGATAAATTTTTACATAATTTATAGGTTAAATACAGCTTTGACGCTTTAAACAACGTATCCTTGTAGAATTGTGCCTTGTTGGGAGGTTCTAACTATTAATGTTCTACCAAGGCTAGGGAATCACTCTTTAGGTAACAACCTACTAAATAATTATATCTTTACTACTTATGAAAGTTTCACCCTTTAAAGCTAGCCTGAGGTAATCTTCAGAACAACTAGAAAACTCTGGGTTTCTCAGGTTAATACTGATTCCTAAGTCTAAAATTCTACTCACTAGTTGTTTATTTTACCCTAAAATAAATTAGATTCATTTAAATCACGCTATATAAACTGGCTTATCATGTTTGTGACTAGCTTCAGACCGATCTCATATCATTTACTCATAATATTTATTTCTTTATATACAATACGAAAATTAATTATAGGACAATTTTTATTGTTTATAACAATTATTTATATGTAACGTACTCATTTGTCCGAATTATTTTTAGTAATTTTTAAGGTTTCTCGATTGAAATTAATTTTATATAACTATTGTCTACATATTCATTAAATTCTGAGAATCATTTTGCTATATGAACTCTTTTTCATAAAATAGAAAAATTAAACCTAAGTTTTATTAATCTCTGATGTATTTCTTAAGATTTTAATTCTACGTTCTTGAGAGTATTAATAAATTCTATGTAAAACTTTATAGGCTATCAGTGGGAATTAATTTCAATGAATCTTTAACATCTTTATTTGAGATATGGTTGAATTTTGAAAAATTATTATATTTATTTATTTTAATAAATATCAAGCAGCAACCTCGCTTCGCTCGTCACTGCTTGCCCGCAAGGCTAGCCTTTTTTCCATGATTAGAAATTCGCTGTGCTCGTCACTACATGCAGAAATTTTTTAAAATATTTAAAATTTAAAAAACTTTAACATTTTTTGGTTTGTAGTAGCACACATTCAAAATATTATACTTGCTTTTATAATGTTTAAAATTATTTTTAAAATTTTATAGATTTTTGGGTTTTAAAAGTTTATAAAAACATTAAAAACATACTTTATCAAAATTGTTTTATTACTTATCTTTATGATTGTAAACTCATTTGAGATTCTAAGTTTGAATAATTTTTTACAATTCTTTAATATAGAAATAAAAATTAAAAATATTGTTTACATTAAATTTTTAATTAGTTTTAAATATGCAAGTTGTAAGTTATTAAATATAATATAAATTTAAAATACAGATTAGTTTTAAGTTTGATTATTTTTTTAAAATATTAATAATGTTAAACGCTGGTCATGAGTATTTCATAATAATTTAATTGAAAATATTTAATTTTAGCGATTATTATTTTTGTAATTTCACATTTTGGTTACATAATAAAATACAATTCTACAAAGTTTAATACATACTTTTTATTTTGTTTTTTTTTTTTTTAAAAAAATGTATTATATAAATTAAAATACAAATTTTTAATATATTTAAAATGATAAAGATTTTTCTTTGTTTCTCTAGATTAATAAGATTAAAAATAAATCAAAATAATTACCCGGAAACTTTTCGTATAAAAAAATTTATCTAGGCTTTTAAAAAATTAAAATATATTCAAATCAAAGTATTGATGATTTTTTTTAACAAAATACTACAAAACTTACTTTTAAAAAATGCATTTATAAATATTTTCGGCTTCGAAATTTAGCTTAATTTTTTTTCGATTTTTACAAAGCATAGCAAAGCATTTAGATATTTTTACATTTTTTAAAAAATAAGTATGTTCTCGCTATATCATAAATTTGTAAACAATTTTTAGAAATTTTAACTGAGCGTAGCTAGATTGCGGCATTTTTAAACATTTTAGTTTAGATCATTTTAACATAAGAAGATTTTGAGAAAAAAATATATTCTATTCTAGGATGTATGGTATCCGAAAAAAATTTTATTAAATCTCAAGTAGCCAAATATAATTTGATTTTAATATTTTTTATCATTTCTTAACAATTATCATATCTTGACTGATTAAAAAAACTTTTAATTGACATAAAAGTTACATATAATTAAATAATAATTAATTTTTTCACCTATCCTATATACTATATTTTTAGGAATATAAATTGATATTTAAAATTGTTTAAAACAATTAATCTAATGATTTTTATGAACATTTATTGTTTGATTTTCTTTAAAAGAATAAGTTGTTCTTGTAAATTTTTATTTTGGGGGATTACAAATTTCAATATTATTCTCACTTAAATATATGTATCTCAAAAGGAAAAATTCAAATAAAGTTAATATTTATTTTTTGATCATAATCTTAAAATATAATTTTTATTCTAATTTCAAAAAGTGAATACAAATTAACTCCTTTTAAGAGGTAAACTTCTCTTTTAAAGTAAAGGGGAATTTTCGATCACTTAATAATTCTCAATAATTAGACCTTTTTTGATTAATTTTATTGTTGTAGGTAATAAATATTAAAAATTACATCTATGTGTATAATATAAACTATTAAAACAATTCATAATATATGTTTAATATTTAGTACCTTTACATTCATATATGTTAAAAATGGAGCTACGTGGTGAGATGATTTCTGCATGTTTTTAATTTTATTTTCTTAAAATACTTTGAAAGAAATTTAAGGTTTTTTGTCTTAATTTCTCTTCTCTACGTATATATTTATAGAGAATAAAATGTGTTGATGTAATATTAAAATTTTTTATATAAGCATTGTTTTCTTATTTTTTACTTACAAATGAATCTTTATTTTTGAAAGTGATTTAAGATTTAGTTACAAAGTCTTTTTTGATTATTGCATTGCTATTTTTATTCCTCTAAAAGTTGCGTTTTTTGGTTATCTTTGTTATTTATCTCAATAATTAATTTTAAAATTAAAAATTTTTCTATTACGTAAGTTGGAAAAAAGTAACTCGGCAAAAATTCATGAAAATTTTCATAGGTTATTCAGATTATCTCAAGAATGATTTGAGATAAATTAATTGTTAATATCTCAAAATGTGCGCAAGAAAATTCCCCTGGGCGCTTTTTGAGACTTCGTAAATAGCTGTTCATTTTCCCAATTTTTTTTTCAAAATTTTTTAAAAAAATTGAGAAAAAAATTTTTTCAAAAAAAAATCGACTAAATATAACTAAGAATATCCCGATAACGGATAATCGGATAAAGCTCATACATATACCATTTGATAGAAAATGTTCTATTGCAAAAAAGTTGTAAATAAAGCAATATGAAATTAAGAAGTTTTTAAATATTTATTTTTGAGTAAACAAACGAATTTCATTTTTTCGATATTTTTGCAATCACTTTACAACAGAAAACTCATACTCAAATTTTATCAATTTTTTTGGGATTATAATTAAAATGTAGAGAAAATAAATGCGCAGATGGGTTTTTTTTTGTTTTTAAAAACTTTATTCCTGTACTGAGATAATCCGTTTTGAAATCCCAAAATTTTGTTGAAAAACGGCATTCTTGAGAAATCTCGATATCTCAAGAACAAATTAATAGAGTCGAAAACTTTTTTGCAGACATGTTTTGCATATAAAATTACATGTTTTTGCAAATTTTTAGATTAAAATAACTATTTTAAATATCAAAGATAGGTGGCTATATTTGCCTTTTTTCCAAGTTTGAAAGAGTATATCTTAAGAATGAGACTTAAGAATGATATGATATTCTACATTTTGTTAAGATTTTAAGAGAACTAGTTATATTTATAATCAAAACTTTCAAAATCGAAAATAATTTTTTGACGAAATTTTCTCCTCTAATATATGTTGATGATCATTTATATTCATGATATTTTAAAAATAAAAATGACAGAAGTTAATCCTCCTGATGAATATAATAATATGAAAATTCACCAACTTTAACAGATGTAAATCATCTTAAAACGTTAAATTTGCGTTACACTATATTTAATAAAAATTAAATAAGTTATTTTATTTTTACAATTTATTTATAAAAATAAAAAATGAGAGTTTATTATTTTTTTAAAATTTAATTTTACAACTCTAAATATATTAACTTATAACAATAATTGCTATTTATTTTAATTTATGTTTAGTAAATATAATTTTGATATAAAAAAATATTAGAAGCTTCAAAAAAGCGTCATTCTACAAATATTATTATTTTCAATGATAATTTATAGAAATTTAGAGGCCATTACGTTATTCTTGATTTTGATTCTATTGCAGCTAATTATATTACAATAAACATAGGAATATATCAACTTATTCAAAATTATTAAGAATAACTTTTCTGAGAAAGTCGAGCAATTTAAATATGTTAGACAAGCAAAAATCTAATACCCGATTTTTATAATCTTAAACAATACTCCAAGGGACATATTACCACAAATAAAATATTAGCTTCATATATCTACTCTACATGTTTTAATGGCTTCAGAAAATTTTCAACCATGATTGCGTATCTCAAAAACTACTTTATGAAACTACAACAATATTTATATCATTCTCTACCGTTTTTTGAGTGCTTTTCAAGTACTAAGACAAATTTTGAAAAACCATACTTTTAAGTATATCTTTGACAAAAAATTATAAAAAATCCCAATCACAAAAATATCATATTCAAATTCAGCGTGTCTGAAAACCTATATATCTATTATTGAATTATTAAAAAAGTACTAAGAAAAAAGTTACATATTATAAATTTTCATAAAATAATTTTCAATACATTAAATTACTTTTAATATGATATATTGATGCCCATTTTTGTATTTTATTAATTTTAAATAGATTTTTTTTCTTGAAAATTGCTTTTTTGGCATTTTCTTGTTATCTTTAATAAAGTGGTCATGAAGGCATGAATTGTCGGAACAAGCAAAAATCTAAGTCTTCACTTTATACGCTGAAACGTTGTGCTTTGGTGACGCATTACGAAATATAAAATATTATCTTCATAAATCTATCTTTTACGTCTTTGTGATTTCTAAAAGTTTCCGACCATGATTACGTATTTTGAAAACTACTTTATGAAACTATAACAATATATATATTATTTTTCACCATTTTCCGAGTGTTTTTTATATACTTAGGTAAACAAAAAAAATGTAATTCTTTTACATGTTTTAGGGCAAAAAATTACAAAAAATAAAAAACCCCAACTTTGAAAATATTATGTTTGAATTCAGCATGTCAGAAAATCTAGATAAACGTTTTTAAATTATTTTAAAAAGTGCTGAAAAAAAAGTCCTACGTAGAATATTTTGAATATAATTTTCAAAATCAACAAAATTCATTTTACTAATAAATATTTGACTGTAATTTACTTTTTAACAAACAAAATTATGTTTTTGAAACATTACTTTTCTGCATTTTAGTCAGCTTAAAATAATGCTTTAGAAGCTTTGAAAAGTTCAGATAGGCAAAAATCTAAGCGCTTATTTTTATATTCTTTGATTTTGCATCTTGATAATATGATACCACAAAAAAATCCTTAGTCGGATAAATTTTTATTGTATGTATATATAATTTTCAAACTTGTTGAACAGTTGCATCTCTTAAAAATAAATTCATAAAGTTGTATCAATGTTATTCTCCACTATTTTTAATGTTCGTTAAATACATTACATTAAATTTCTAAAATTCTTATTTTTACGTTGAATTTTTCCCTAAAAATGTAGAAAAATAAAATCCGATTTTTAGAAATATTAAATTCGAATTCTACGTAACCAAAAACAAATATATATGTTCTTGGCTTAATAATTGTGTTAAGAAAAAAAGTTTTGCATGACAATATAGTAACATTTATTATTAGTAAACAAATGTTATTGTATTTTTACAATAACATCAATAATTAGTTCAGAAAAAGACTTAAAATAAATATTAATCACTAATAATTAATTTTTTATATAAAATTATTACTATAAAGACAGTGTGTCTTGTAAACTATTTTCATTGCTTATGGAAATATGACTTAATTTTTGACATTTTGCTTATTTGATAGTTTAACTTCTTTTATATAAAATATTTTAAGAATGTTTCTGAAACTTATGTTTTAATAAAGGTTAAAAAATTTTATCAATGTCACTAAAAATATATATTTTTATTCGGAAATAAAAATTTAATTGTTATGAATAGTCATAGCACTTTAAATTTATTGTAAGTTTAATAAAACTACTATAATTTAATAAATCAATTTGATTTCTATATTATACTTCAATGTCTATTGTGAGAAGTCAACTTTAGAAATTTTGAAAAACATTGTTTATTTTCGATCATAATTAAAAGGAGTAAAGAATAACTTTTTATAATTATAAAAAATTTTTACAATGAACAGGAAATAAAACATTAAATAATGCCGATTAATTTAAAGTAATTTACAAGATTTAATGCTTACTTCTTTTAATTGTCGAAGGTAGATAATTTTTAAATTTATATATTTTTAACAAAAGAAAACTAAACGTATGTGATTGATAAATACATTTTATATCGAAAAAGTAGATAATACAATAGCACTTTATAACATGAG
The DNA here is from genome assembly GCA_963280985.1 of Strongyloides venezuelensis. NCBI lineage: Eukaryota > Metazoa > Nematoda > Chromadorea > Rhabditida > Strongyloididae > Strongyloides > Strongyloides venezuelensis. The sequence goes on along the minus strand of CAUJLX010000001.1, from coordinate 3,889,339 downwards.
TTTTTATCCATTTTAAGAAACACATTCTAAATCATTTTGCATACAAATTTTACGTCTCCATTGTTATGTATTGGAAAATAAGGTAGAATTTATACTCATCAAAATGAGACAAAATGCAATATGTTGTTTACATTATTTTTATATTACCTGTCATTTTAATATCAAATGTAATAAATAGTACTTTGAAGATGATAAGCTAAACTGAAGTGCTTTGATTTTGTGTTTTTTGTTAATAAATTTAGAAAATATCATAGTAAGAACGTTTATAATTTTACTTAAGATTAATTTCTAATAACAAATCTTAAAAAATATGATAAAAAGAAGTTAAACTATCAAATGATTCATATAATTATTTTGAAGTGTTAAATTCATAGTCAAGTATTTTAATTATTACCACGACAGCAATTTTTTAAAAATTTTTATTAACGTTAATATAAATATTGTTAAGATTGGCTTTTAACGACAATCTCAAAGAATTTTTTATACAATAAGTTAATTCGTCAAATAAGCAATATATCGAAAATTAACTTATTAATATCCAAACAATGAAAATATTCTACGGGACACATTGTATTCATGGTAATAGTTTTGCATTAATAAAAATAACTCTTAGTAGTCAATATTAATTTTAAGTCTTCTTCTTAACTGATTGATAATATTATTATAAAATACAATGACAATTTGAATCATAATAAATATTACTTTATTATCATGCAGTACTTCTTTCCTCGACACAATTTTAAATAATCTAAAACATACACAAACATTTTCAATCACGTTTAATTCAAACTTTGTGTTTTCAAGGTTAGAATATTTTCGTCATCTACAATTTTGAACAAAATATAAAGACAGAAATAAGAATTTCAATAATCTAAGATCACGTATTTATTATCTTTAAAAGTGGTAAAGAATAATATTTTTTGTAAATTAATAGATTTTTTTTAGATACACAAATATGGTCAACAAATTTTAAAAAGTCATTTTAATAGAAAGTGAATCTATAGCATTAAAAATTTCTATGTTATATCAGTAAGATACGTTATTGAAGTTTATTAAAATAAGTTCTCAAATTTTTGTTTGTTTAGTTTATCCGAAGTTCACAAATATTTTTTCAAGTTATATATAATGTTATAAACGTAATGTTTGAAAAATAAAACATAATTTTGTTTGTTAAAAAGTAAATTACAGTCAAGTATTTATTAGTAAAATGAATTTTGTTGATTTTGAAAATTATATTCAAAATATTCTACGTAGAACATTTTTTTCAGCACTTTTTTTAAAATAATTTAAAAACGTTTACCTAGGTTTTCTGACATGCTGAATTCAAACATAATATTTTCAAAGTTGGGGTTTTTCATTTTTTGTGATTTTTTGCCCTAAAACATGTAAAAGAATTACATTTTTTTAAGTTTACCTAAGTATATAAAAAACGCTCGGAAAATGGTGAAAAATAATATATATATTGTTATAGTTTCATAAAGTAGTTTTCAAAATACGTAATCATGGTCGGAAACTTTTAGAAATCACAAAGACGTAAAAGATAGATTTATGAAGATAATATTTTATATTTCGTAATGCGTCACCAAAGCACAACGTTTCAGCGTATAAAGTGAAGACTTAGATTTTTGCTTGTTCCGACAATTCATGCCTTCATGACCACTTTATTAAAGATAACAAGAATGTGCCAAAAAAGCAATTTTCAAGAAAAAAAATCTATTTAAAATTAATAAAATACAAAAATGGGCATCAATATATCATATTAAAAGTAATTTAATGTATTGAAAATTATTTTGTGAAAATTTATAATATGTAACTTTTTTCTTAGTACTTTTTTAATAATTCAATAATAGATATATAGGTTTTCAGACACGCTGAATTTGAATATGATATTTTTGTGATTGGGTTTTTTTATTTTTTATACTTTTTTGTCAAAGATATACTTAAAAGTATGGTTTTTCAAAATTTGTCTTAGTACTTGAAAAGCACTCAAAAAACGGTAGAGAATGATATAAATATTGTTGTAGTTTTATAAAGTAGTTTTTGAGATACGCAATCATGGTTGAAAATTTTCTGAAGCCATTAAAACATGTAGAGTAGATATATGAAGCTAATATTTTATTTGTGGTAATATGTCCCTTGGGATATTGTTTAAGCTTATAACAATCGGGTATTAAATTTTTAATATTATCACACCTTGTTCGATTATCTAAAGAAACGTATTTAAAAATTAAAAAAAACAGCAAACACGTAGCTATAGAATTTGCTGCCCTATGATTTACATGACTATATACACAAGGAAGATATCTACAAATCGAAAAAGCTTACTAAGAAAAACTCTATTCATAAAAAAGGCCACAAGAAAAAATTAGTCCACACAGCACAACCAAAACTCATAGTAAGAAAGGACCAGCTCACAAAAATTAATCGTCAAAGGAAGCTCATAAGAAAGTAGCATCAAAAAAAATCTCAAAAAGCGAATGAAGCAGTTCATATTCAGAGAGAACATATTGATGATGGTGATGATTACGAAAATTATTCTTATGATGAAGATAATTCTGATGATGAATATGAAAGCGCATTGATTTAAATCCTTAAAGAGTCTCTTTGCTTATGTCTTCTTATGGTGGTGTGATCTAATTTCATACGTAGCGAAGCCTCATGCTATATGTATTCCAGCGGATACATGCTAGCTTGTTCCCACGACCTTAACCAAGTATTTACTTTATGGAAAAGCTTGTTGAAACATGCGTGCTCGATCAGAATTAAACAAATAAATACATTAATTTTAATATAACCTTTTGTTTATAATTAATAACGGACAATATATATATGATAAATGGAAGTTGATATTGCCCGGAGTTTTGAATATGGAGTGCTATTCAGCACCTCTGATCTTTTCCAATATTCGAGGTTATTCAAAACTAAACTAATAACTGAAACTTCTAAAATATTTCTCTCTTAAATATTGCTTTTCCTTCTTCTCCTTTTATTAAACTTCTTCTTAATTTAATAAAAGGTTGTTTTTTCTTCTTCCAGATGTTTTGATATGTACATATTCAGATTTATATAAAACATTATTTAAATCCGCACATAATACTTATTTTATTTATTCGTTCTTTTCTTATCTCTTGACTTGATTAGTTGGAACATATTTATATATAATAATATATCTTATTATTATATGTAATATTTATTTACTAATTTTATATTCTTAATGCCGGGCATTACGAAATATTTTTATAACCGATAATTTAAAAAAAAATTATTATTTAATTTTTTATATTTCTTAAAGTATTTAAAATAAATTTATATTATATTGAAACAAATATTTTAAAATTAATTATTAATAACAATGGAAGGATTAATTTATCGCAATGACTGAATAAGATTTTCAAATTTATAAAATTTTTTGTTAATACAAATTATCTGAGCATAATACATAATTTACCACAAGCAAATGATTAATATGAACAAAACAATGAAGTGTTGATAAGAATTAAAAGTATATAGGAAATATTGCAAATTTGAATGAAAAATCATTCAAAACATTTTCATGGTTTCTGAAGACTAAAATTTCTTTAAAAGCTTCTAAAGATGATATTACTTTCCTTGTACAACAACACAAAGTATGGAGTCTAATGAAAAACATAAATCTTCGCGAAAAATTCATTCTTAATTAGTTATCTTAAAATCTTTACATAAATTATTAATTGATACTACATTCTAAGTCTTTAAAAAATTGATATTAAACAATATTAAGCGAATATATGTCTTTTATAAATGTATTGATGTGTTTTCTTCAAACAAATCTTTAGATTAAAAAAAATTACTTATTGTAGAACTTTTATACTTAGATGTTAAGAACAAAAATCAATTAATCTGATAAATAATTTTAATTCAAGGAAATTTGACATTATTAAGAAAATAGAATTGATATAAATACATGAAGGCATTATAAAATTAATATTAAAAATTTTTTTTGCAGTTCACTGAAGAAATAAAATGCTATTTTAGTAGAATAATAAATTTAGAATGGTTTTTATTTCAAAAAGTTATTTATAACAACCACAAAACTTACCATAAGATGTTATCTTTTTCTAAAATTAATATTTATAATTCTAATTATACATAAAAATATTTAGCTTTGTTAATTCAAATATATTTTCAAAGTTGATTATTAAAACTATTTTATAAACAATGATTTGCAAAAATATTTGCTATTTACTTTAAAATGTGCTTAGTAAACACAATTTTATATAAAAGAATATCATATTTTCCAAAAAAGTATCATTATTCAACTTTTAATATTTCCAACAATGATTTATGGAAACTTAGGAGCCATTAGTTTATTTTTGATTTTTGCTTCAATTGCAGCTAATACAAGAGAAAATCATCTTCTTCAAAATCACTTAAATAAAAAAACAACTGAAAAACACGCAGCAGCAGAATTTGGTGCCGATGATTTACACAAAAAAACAACAAAAAAACATCCATCAGACACACTCAATGCCAATGATTTACATGCTCCTGAACACAAAACAGGTATCCACAAATCAAAAAAGCCTGCTAAGAAAAATTCTATTCATAAAAAAGAAAATAAGAAAAAATCGGTCCACAAAACACAACCAAAAACCAAAGGTAAGAAAGGATCAGTCCGCAAAGCACAAACAAAAAAACAGACTAAAACAAATAGTAAGAAAGGATCAGTCCACAAAGCACAATTAAAAACAAAAGGTAAGAAAGGATCAGTTCACAAAAAGTCTTCTTAAAAGCCAAAATGCAGTAAATAAAATGAGATTCAAACAAGACATTTTGATTATCGTGATTAGTAAACTAGAGAATAAATCTTTAGCAAGTACATTAAATTTAGACATTTTTTAACGTTACTCTAAAAAACTCTTTGACTAAATTTTTAAACATTTATAAAATAAAGTTTATTACTTTTAAGTTAGTGTTACACTCTATCATAAAAATCTATAAACTATAAAAATAAATTTATAAAGTTACCTCATCTGTAATTATATATGCCATTATCAAAATTTTCATTCTATGCTAATTAGAATTATATTATTTAACATAACAATTATAAAAAGTTAGTAATAATTATAATAAAAATAAAACATAATTTCTATTAAAAACTAAATTATGATTTTCAAAAACAATCGTCGTCTTCAGAAAACATTTTTTTAATATCTAAAATTCATATTGTATTATTTATCACAACACGACATACGTTATTTGCAGATCTATTTGAATTTAATTTTAACACCAATTTTTTATCATTACTTTTGATTCGAAAACTGTTTGAAACTAAAAAACAAGTCCTGAGGTAATTTAGAATCATAATCTTGGGTAAAATCCTTAATGGATTGCAGCATAAAATTTAAAAAAAAAAATTTTACAATTTCCTTGTAGTAATACACCATACGAAATATTCAATAATGATTCAAAGAATTTGATAATATAAATCTGGAAGAGAAAAAAACTAGACAATTCGACAAACATTTTAAGTAATCATTCAAAAATTCAAATAATAAATAATTCAGATACTATTTTCTCTTAAAACTGAACTAATAAACTCAAACCATGTTATCAACAATATAGTATTTATACTGAACATAATTTTAAAATTAAACTATTAATTTTTACTTTAGCGTTATTATTTTAAAGTACATTTCAGCGACAAAAATTCATTTTTAAACAGTTTATTTTAATTTTAACAACCCGCAAACTATAAGTAAAATTTCTCATAAATTTTTCATTTAAAAACTATGATACATTTTTAAAATAAAATTTTTTTTATTATATATCCGTTTTCTAAACTTTATTTTAAAAATTACAAAATTACTTATAAATAATATATTTATTTTATAACATAATTTATCAAATTTAATTATCTAAATTATGTGTTTATATTACACAATAATTGTTTTTAAAATAAATTAATATAAAAGATATTCATATAAATTAAAAAAGGTAATTAAATCACTTAAAAAAGAAAATATTCATTCGTATATAAAAAAATTAAATAAAATTTGTCAAACGTATTATTTCCAATTATTTTGACTAGCATTTCGTCTATATTTATAACACAAATAAAAGATAATTAAAAAAATTTATTAAATAAAAATTTAAAGTAGAAAGAATTGGAAAATTATGAAACAGACATAGCACCATTATTGTAAGGGTATGTAAAAGGGAGAGCTGCAATAAGACCATCTTTAAAAGGGTCATACGAATATTGCTTATTAACAATAATATTAGTTTGTGAAATATCAGGATACTGTTTGATTGGAGATTTTGTCGTCTGTTTTGGTTCAAATATCAACGAATGATAACCTATTATCGGTAAAGAAGTAGAAGAAGAAGATCCGGCAATTGATAATGTTGTGGTAGTGGTACTTAATGATGAAATATTACTAATACAGGACACCGTCTTAACTTTGCGATTTTTTATTTCGTTCTTTAAATGAGCAATTCTCGACTTTAATTGTTGATTACGCGCTAGTAACGCTTCCTTTTGCTCCATCATTTTAGTTTTTGTCTCCTTTATAGTCTGTAATGATTTTTGGTTAATTATAATTTAATACATTAGACCAAAAAATGTTTGGTATTTTATGCATCAAAAATTATTCCATATTTATTGTCACCTTTATTTGTTGTGGTTATTGTGGAAAAAACAATACCATGTTTAATTGTTGATTTTTTTATAAGAATATGATAATTTATGTAAATAAATTGTCCTGATGATTATTATAATAAATACTCATGAATTATAGTATAATAATTATTAATTTTATGATAAACATGAATTTTTGTTGTCTTGATTTAAATTGAAAATAATATTTCGCCTACTCATGATTGACTTATATTCATTATGCGACTATTAAGTTACTATAAACATAAGAGATTATCTTAACAAAATCTCAACAAGAAAGATATACTACTATTAACTACATTTTAAACAAGAGTATTGTGATATGCACGTGGAATGATATTAAAACATATTCACGTGAAAGTCAATTCTAAAAACTAGTACATAAATATCATTAAATAAATAAAATTTTTAGCACGAGGCTTTAAATAAAAGAGTAACAAAGATCTATGATTTTACAACATAAAAATTCCTTAATCAACGGTTTTCATTAATTGTTGGTATATAAAATTATGTGTTATCTTGATTGAAGAGCTACAAAAAATAGGTTTTTTAATATAATAAATGCGCATCTAATTTTAAAATGTAGTATGACTGATCATATCTAATTAAGGAATATACCATGATACATTAAATGTTACTGACGTAACAATATAAATTATACTATAAATTATTAAACTAATTACAACAAAAATAATAATAACAAAATTATTTGTATCAATCTTTAAAGATAAGATAATTTCCCATAAATTTGAATATCATCATCTACAATATACAGTAATTTAATATAAACATTCATATATAAAAATACATCATTCCCATTGGATATATATCAACAATATTACAATAAAAATACATATTTTTCGAAGTATTCTCTATCTTTTTGTAAACATGAAAAATATGATAATTATTTTTAGACTTTGTACCTTCATTTAATACTAAAGTATGATATTTTATTAAAATATTTTTTTGCAAATATACTAGAAAATAGACCTGATTTTCAAGAGAAATATTGAAATGCAAAAACGATGACATCAATCACTAGTTTTATCATAAATTTTAATAATTTTTTCCAATTTTTTTTGTCCAAAAAACTAACCTTAAGATGATTGTTAGCTCTTGTAAGGAGAGCTAACGTTGTATCACGACTTGAGATTGTTGCACTTGGAACAACAGTCCTTAACATCTCTAAGTGTCCACGAAGGTTGGCACGACGATTTTTCTCCATTTCATTATGAGCAATTCTATAGTAAAAATAGTGAAAATATTAAGTATAAAAATCGACATACCTATTCTGTCGTGTTGATTGAGATTTACAATGTTTAGGTGATCTTCCTTTAACAACTTTAACATTTCTACCCTTAATTGGGATATTATTACCACGACTATTTTTTTGTTTTGAATTTTGATTGAGATCAACAATTTTTTGTTTAATTGATTTTTTCTCACTACTCTTACTAGTGATGGGAACCGTTGATTGAAAGGAACTTGATGGTGATGATGATAAAGAAATAGTAGGAGAATCGTGAAGTAATCCCCTTTCCATAATACATGAATTTGATGTTGATTTAGAAATTTGTTGTTGAGTTAATGTACCCATGATATCTTGATGTTGTTGTGATGTTATCAAGTTATTTGATAATAAAAATGTCATTTGTTGTCCATTGACATGTGCTGGAAAGATATATCCATGATTAGATGTTGATGAGCTAATTCTATTTATTATTGCAAGGTAATGATCATAAGATACTGGAGTAATTTGACTACCCTTATTATCTAAATTTTTTAAAAACAAATTTCATTAAAAATATGTTAAAAGAGTTTTTGTAGTTACCTTGATTTAAACATAATAATGAGTTTATAATATGATCTGTCGGAGTTGATGATGTAATCGGTCGAATGTTGGCAAACAAATCATTTGGTATTTGATTTGAAAATTTTCCAAAAGTTGGTATGATAGGTGAATTCATATCAAAAGCTAAAGTATTCATCATTTCTAGAAAGAGAAAAGTGACTTTTATTATGGCATTCAAAATGTGATGAAGGATTATATTTATAGGATAGTTTAGATTATAATAAAAAAATGTCGGTGGCAGTTGACACTAAGATGTATATGTCTTGGTGTAATTTTTATGGTATTATGTCTCGGGAGGAGCGAAATGATAATAATGATACACCTCAAATTATTATCACAAATGACATCAACTGTTAGAAATAATAAATGAAGTAAGAATATAAATGTATATTTCCATTTATATAAATATACATATATCTGATAGACAAAGTAAAAATGACGATTATGGCAGTATTATACATTTGAATTAATATAATACTGAAGAAAAGATAATGTAAATGAAGGTTGTTTGCAGGAAGATATAAAATTATGAAAACTGCAACACGTTATACGTACATATGCACATTTGTAGACTGATAAAAATGTTGTAGTTAAATGTTCGGTGATACTCAAAATAAAATCAGTGAAGGAGGCGTAAACAATGTGTGATTCACGTGAAAAAGAAATGAAAATTTTTGATAAAATCGGCATTAAGTTATTTGAATTAAAATAATATTAGATGTGTTTTATTTATTAATATAAATTCATAAATAAATAAGTTATTATATTGTAAAAAAAACATTTTTCACACCAAACATCCAATAAATACTAAACATTTTTACTTGTTTCTTATCAAATATTTTAAAAGGCCAAAATATATTATTTTTATAAAAAGTGTAAACGTGAGGTATGCAAAAAATATTTTAGATTATATGATGTTATAATAGTAGTGTATATATATTGTTAATAAACAAAAATGATTAAAAAGTAGTTTAAGTTATTTTCTATAATTACTTTTATGTTCCATTAAATTTTAAGATACTTAAGTGCCTTCTAAAATAGCCTATAATAAAATGATTATGTGAATAATTATGTATTATAGAATTTTTGGTTAACAAAGAAGGTTTTAATAAAATTTCAACATTTACATAAGAAAATTTCATTTTAATATACATGCATATATATATTTCATTAGCAAGTTTTTTTCTATTTCTAAAAAAAGAATTTTTTTTAAATATTCTATAAAACCAAACTATTAATAGATTTGAAAACAAATATCATTAAATATTATATTTAGTTTACATAGAGATTAAAAATTAAGTAATAAAAAATGAGTCATTGTCTATTCTAACAAAATTATTATTTATACTTATTCATTTTTGACAAATTAATTATATTTTAACAAATAATTTATCTACACAAATGATAATCACAATATATTTATATGAATTGTACTATTTAATAAATATATATCAATACTAAAGAAAAAAATTAGTTCACTTCAAAATACAAGACATAAGTATAGTTTGACCTTTAATAGTTCCCAAAAAAGGTCCTAAGTCATATATTTATATAATAAGTGACAATAATTTAAATTTACAAAAAAAGTTGTTGTAATTAAACAAATTGTGTTTCATTCTAAGACCGGATACAAGTAGTATTAAATAATTTTTCAAATGTCACAAATTGATAATAAATGATAAATGTTAGTTTACAATTTTCCACAAATACAAATCAAAGATTATGAGATTAGATGATGAAAAAGAGTATATTTAATCAAAACTTTTGTAAAAATTTATGTAATAAAAAATATTGAAAGTTTCGTTATCGTACTATTTTACTTATCAAGTTTTATTATTATTATTTTTTATATTAATCTAGATAGTGTTTGTTGATAAAACTTGTCTTATAAAAATCAAAATAACAAGGAATTACCTTTAAAATATTTTTTATTTTAAAAAATTTTGGGAGAAAGGTTAAACATTAAATAGTAGTTTTAAAAAGTATTGTCTTTTATATCTAAAGTTATGTAATTAATGCATACAAAAAGTTATTTGAATTACATTTTATCTATTCAAATGGTAACTTTTCACTCTACCTATCATTTTATTCATGTGTAATTGAAGCGTAGAATTGAATATTGTTGTTACACTCCTTTTTCTTAGGGGTTTTCCCTAAATTAATAAAACGACACCTTATTAAATTTATTTTTTGCATCATTAAACTTTTAAAATAATTTTCAATATATTATTTTAGCACAAAATATATTTGACATCATATTTTATATAATTAAATCAACGCAAATATAAGAATTTGAAATTTTAAAAAAAAAAAAATAAATACTATTTCTATGCAAATATAGTTCTCTTTTTATCAAATTATGTCCACTAATATTAAAATAATAATAGATTACATGTGATACACTAGTTTATCATTGTGTCAACAAAAATTGTGTTATTAAACATATTATTTTTGCACTTTCAAAAACAGAAGGTCAGAAAATTTTTATTTTATACTATCAAAATGACAGCTATTATTTTACTTACCATTTACTTCATAAGTGATTATTTTTAGAAACGAAAATAAAGAGAAGTTCTTTTCACGTCACATTATTTATGACATAGTAAGGAAAAGGATAATTCAAAAATTATGCTACAATAGGAAATCACGTGTATATAAGTCAAAGTTAATTTGATCTTTATCAATATTTGATAATACAATTTTACATGTCTATGAAAAAAAAATTTTAATTGTAAAAGTGTCACTAGATAACAATAATGCATATCATTTGATGAAATTTTTATTTATGTATACTATAAATAATAGATAACAAAATAATGCTAAAAAAGTATTTAAAAATAAAAAGGAAGTAATTTTATGATTGATTATATTAATATAAATAATATATCTAACTTTCTTATATTTTTTATAACACGATATATGCTTACTTGTATATAATATTTTATAATTAGTTTTATATAATTTATTTTGTAGCGTATTATTTATAATTTGAGAAATCAAATACTAAAATAAAGGATTGTAAAAGAATAAAAATAAATGGAACAACATCAAGTTTTAAATAATTTTTTATTACAATTGTCAGAATAGTTTTAAAAAAGATATCAACTATTCGTTTATAAAAATTATTTTTTCATGTACTTTTTGTATTAAAAAAATTAATGGTAACAAATAAAATTTCTTTGCATTTACAACTATTTTTGATAAAATGTGGTAATGTCCAGTTTGAATGTGGTTCAAATAATGAATGTTGATGAAATTTTCAATGTTTTAATTGTAATTTTCCTTTGAAAATAATTTTATCATCAAATTTATCTATTGTAAAAACCTGAAAAGAGAATAATATATTAAAATGCATATGATGTGCATGTTTTGAAACTATGAAGATTGTTTAAATATAAAATGTTTAACAATTTCAAAGAGTATTAATAGTAATCAAAGAACATTCAAAGAAAACTATTTATCATTACATACTTGATTAACAATAACTATATATGTCATTGTAAATTTAAAAAAAAATTATTGTTAAAAATACTTATTAATCTAAATTGATAAAAGAATTAATATTTTAAATATTTTGGTATCAAAGTGCAGATCATAACATATCAAGTGTTATTATAAATTTTATAAAGTAATAAAATATTTATTAATACGTTATTTACATTTACCATGCTTTATTCACGTGTCTTATATAAATCAGAAGTTTATACTTGATTAGATTAGAACTATAATTTACGTGACATTTATGTTATTTGCATTATATTTCAAATTATACAATTAAAAATATAAATTTAATTAAAAAAATTTAGCAGAAGAATAATATTATCAACTTGTTGTATATGTTATTTTTAGCCCAACAATAAAAAATTTATTTGATTGAAAACAATAATAATTAAATATGTTAGTTAATCATAAGACAAAAGATTAAAATAATATGTTAGTTTAAAATTAATGACCAACAAATCTTTTTTTTTGGAAACGTTGTTTGTTAGTATATTTTCTTTTAAAGTTTTTACCAACGCTGGCAATGTATGTTTGTGGCATTGTAATATCTTCTAAATAATTTACTCTTGGCGCTGTATAACCACTGGAAATAAAATTTTTATTATCATTTTCCTTGTAAAAACCTTCTGCTCTACGATACTCCTGAATATTGTATTGTGATGGATTGATCTCAAGCTGTTGACTGTATACTTTTACAGGTGGATTGACTGTATATTGTGAATTGCGTGGATTTATAGATGGTGGATGATACACATGATTCCTTTGCTTATCTTCATATGCATAATTACTTGGTTCATTTTGTATTCTATTATACGGTAGTGTTGTTGTAAATGCTTCTGTATCATATTTTTCTGTTGTTCTTGACATTGAATCATGATAACTTGAAGTATATTCTACAATCTTTTCTCCAGTCTTCGGTGGACATGAACAATACATCCCATCTTTACCAGGGGGTCCTGGTTGACCTTGTTGTCCTGGAACTCCATCAGCACCACATTGACCTTTAATTCCTCTTTCTCCAACCCGTCCACGGTTTCCATTTTCACCAGGACTGCCAGTTTGTCCTTGTGGACCACGCATGCCAGGTATACCTGAAGTACCTATTTGTCCTTTTACACCTGGTCTGCCGACTGTTTTTTTATATCCATCTAAGCCTTTAACACCACAGACACCTTTTGCGCCCATTAGACCTGGATCGCCTTTGTTACCTTGTTCGCCAGATTTTCCTGCCTTTCCCGGTTTACCATGCCGTCCAGGCGTTCCACTTTGACCTTTTGGTCCTCTAACACCCGGAGGTCCTTTTGGTCCAGGTAATCCTGGAGGTCCTTGAGGGCAACTTGTACAAATTTCATTATTGATAACTTCTCTAATAACGCCATTAAAGGAGCTTTCAATACCATATCCAAAGTCTCCTTTTTCTGCATAAAATCTTTGTGAATTGACAGCAACCATAGGGTAACTAACACCATCAATTCCAGGATAACCTGGTAAACCATCAATACCATTATCACCACGATCACCATTAGAACCTTTTGGACCTACAGGACACTTATAATTAACTATATAATCTTTTTGATATTTCATCAATTCTGGTGATGAGCAACAGCACTTTAATAGCATTATTCCATAGCCATAAGTAGGTGGTTTTTCATACATATTACCGTAAACATTATCCTGGTAATTTTCAATCTCCCCATAATAAGCATTTCTCTTCGAAATACCTCTTATTATCCCTAACTTTTTTTTCATCTCTGTAACATCATCCCACACTTTATTTCCCTTTTCCTTAAGATGTTGAATAAATAATATACGTGAATTAATCTAAACTTACTTTCACAATTGTTGCGATACTTTCAATGTCTTTAATATCATTCTCCAAACTTTTGATTATACTTGGGATGATAAAAACAAATGCCAAAAGTGAAAATACAGTTACAGAGAGGAAGAAATATAATAACTTAAATGGTAACATTTTTGTTGGTATATCTTTAGATAAACTTCTATAAATATAAAATTTTACCACTTAAATACTCAGAAATTTTAACTTATAAATTTAAATCTCATCAATTTTTTTTTTATTTTATTGTATTAAAAGATATGGTTCTTACAGTTTATTAATCTAACCAGATATTATACATTCTCTGAGGATGTTTATAATAAAAGTGTGAATTATCTCATCAACTATAGAATATCTCCTTACTTATTTCAAAATAAAGTATTATTACCTGTCATTTAGGTTTATCTTCATTTCTATCATTTCCATTCATAACACAAACTTTTTAAATAAATATCCTATTTTAAAATAGATATAAATACTATTTACTATTAAAAATATGAAAGATTGGATTTAAGAAATATAAAAAGATCTGGTAGCAATTTCTTCTCTATTAAATAACATTAAACATCAATTACCATTAAAAACTCATTTCACCATACCAAAACACTTTATAATTATTCGTCATACAAAAAAAGGACAAAAATTATCCGCACTTTGATAAATCTTACATTCTTTATTCACTCTTAGTGAAAATATTCTTTGAAAAAGTATAAATTTTGAAGTTTAAATGCCCTTAAGGATGATAATTAAATATTTATTTAAAAGTTATGGACTAAAAAATAGCTGATAAAAAAATTAACTCCCTAAAAAACAGATGAATTTATTAGAAGATTATTAATTGTAAGGATGTCAATTAATTAATAAAAATGTTAGGCAAACAACTTTTTTCTTGACATTTTTTAATTGAATTTCTCTCTCAAACGACAATTGTACTAAGTATATTAAAAAAATTAATTAATTTTATTACAAAGCATGGTAAGTATTTTTCTAAACAAATCTATTATGCTAGTTAAACAGAAATATATATGTTTTAATTTTATTTCCTCTCATTTATACATTTAAAAGTTTACATTTTATTTAGTTTACCTCTATTTTATTTACTATTATATTTGATATATATATGTTTATATTGAAAATGTAGGAGAATTATTAACCTCACCAGTGACAAGCTGGGATATTTAAAAGATATTGGTCTTAGAAAGAAGGTCAAAGGTAATAAGGACCACTAAAAGATAATTGTAATGTACACATCTCCAAATGATAAGTAAAAAATTCACTTTCATTTGCATATTTTTCCAGATTTTAATGATTACTAACTATGGTATTTTGTTTCTTTTCACTTTCATTTTCATTAATAATTCTACTTATAAATTCTTGATGAGAATTAATGCCAGATAATTTTTAAATAACATTATTAGGTTATTATATATTTTATAATTTCTCTTTGGAATATTATTGAAATTTAAAAAGTATTAATGTGTCTTCCGAAAACAAAAGGATTAATGGAAAAAAGGATTTATTTATTACAAAAAATGCATGCATGATTCATTATTCTTTAATGTTTTCAATTAGAATTATTTTTTTATCTTCCTCAATAAATAATATACTTTTATAAATAAGTAACGGATGTTAAAAGGAATAATTATTTTCATATAATATTTTATTTATATTTTATGAAGGTATTTCTTATAAATAATATATAATCTTTCATCATTCAAAATACAGATAACTGTCATTTATATCATCTTTTAAGTTTTATTATAAATATATCTTATATATACATATTCCTTTAAAGTTAGTGTAGCCAAAAGTTATCATATCTTATTAATTTTTTTATTTGCAACAAATTTTTAAATATTTTTATGTTGAAAATTTTTATACTTAAATTATGAATATGTGGCTATAAACATTGTTATGTGGATATTAAAGAATTAAAAGAAACT
Source organism: Strongyloides venezuelensis (assembly GCA_963280985.1). Lineage (NCBI taxonomy): Eukaryota > Metazoa > Nematoda > Chromadorea > Rhabditida > Strongyloididae > Strongyloides > Strongyloides venezuelensis. The sequence continues at coordinate 3,873,548 of CAUJLX010000001.1, read as the reverse complement.
TAATTGTAATTTAATTATTTTTTTTAATAAACTTTACAGAATAATTAATATATACTTATAATATAATATTTTATATCTTATTATTCCACGCATTTGCCGTGCTGTATCTATTTACGTGTAGTAAAAAATAGATATTTAGTGTAATGTATTAATAATTTTATTTATAGATCTTAAAATGACAGATTTACGTTCTCAACTCCTCCCTATCACAAATGATTGCCAAATATTGTGGCAGGAGAATAAGGACCTCCAGGGGAGGTTTGTCAATGATTTAGCAGAATTACAACGTTACCAATGTTGTATTTCTCAGTTGACAAATGAAGGTCGTAGGGATCAATTGGAAACTGCTCAGCAGGCCATGATGAAAGCCCAAAAAAAGGCTAGTCATCTTTACCAACAATTAACCGATAAAAGGACAGCACTAATAAATAAGCTTAATGTTGGCCTTCAAACTGTAGCACAGCATCAGAATCGTCTAATATCCTCAAGACTTTTTGATTGGAAAAATCGTCAAAAACTTCAGCAAGTTGGATATTCATTTGAAAACAAAGAACAAATGTTAGATGAAATACAACAAGATTTTGAATTTTTAGCCGATCATTCCTGGCAACTAAGAACATTCACCTCATGGCTTATCGATCTCCTTGGCCGAGGACCACAATTAAATGATAATGTGGCACAAACTTTTATAACTTCTTTAAACTCAGTTTTTGAAAATTTGACAAAACTTCTATGTATGTTAGTATCACAAAGCTTTGTTGTCGCTCACCAACCAGATCCTGTTCTAAAAACACAACATAAATTTATGACAGAAGTTCGTCTTTTAATTGGAGACAGACTTGGAGTTAAACAACAACTTGTTAATGCAAATGTTACTGTAACTATAATTGCTGAGGAAGAAGCACGACAATTAAGTATTGGTGAGATATTTATTAAGGATATGTACGTTTTATTAATTCATTTATTAATTGTTTTAATACAAATTATATTTTTTATAGAAAGAGTGTTGGTAATATTAGTAATGATTACGAAAAATTGACATTAGATGACAAAGGACATATGTCAGCAAGATTTAATAATTCTAAATTAACAAGAATTGCTCATAGAAAACCACCACCAAAAGCATTCCAGGCAGAGAGTAAAACCATTCCCCAAACAGCAACAGATCAAAAATACGCATTACTATTTCATATATCAATGTTTCAACTAGGAAATTTAGGTAATTTTGATGTTTGGGCGTTATCATTACCAATAATGGTTACAGTTCATGGATCACAGGATTGTGATGCTCAAGCTGTCATCTTGTGGCACAGAGCATTTGGTAGTGTTAATAGAGAGACAACCTCTGATGAGATTAAAAATGTCTCATGGGTTGACTTATCTCATATATTAAAACGCAAATTTACCCTTTTTACAGGATGTGGTAGAGAGTTAAATGATTGTGACACTAACTATTTAGCAGAAAAATTACTTGGAAACGGTAATTATGATCATAAATCTATAACATTTCAAAGATTTGCTAAGCAAAATATACGTGATGACGTTAATTTTTCATTTTGGGAATGGTTTTTTTCCATCATGCAACTTATTAAACAAAAACTTTTAAGGTTTTGGGATGAAGGTTGGCTGATAGGATTTATATCAAAAAATGATGCTAGTCAAAAGATGATGAATTCACCTTATAATACATTTTTATTGAGATTTAGCGATACAGTAACAGGAGCTGTTAGTATTGGTTTTGTATGTTGTGAGGATGATGGTACTAAAATACCTTTTCACCTTGCACCTTTTAGTATTAAAGATCTTGATCAGTTAAGTTTAGCAAGTAGAATCGCTACATGCCCACAATTGAGTGAAATTAAATATTTATATCCAGATATAGATAAAGACGAAATGTTAAAATATTTCGATAGAGAGGAAAGAAATAAATCCGAAAGTCCTACAGGAGGATACATTCAATCAGAGATCGTTATGGTAGCTAAAACAACAAGTATTCCGAAACGCTCTGCATCCTCTGTCCTCAACAGTGGTACACCATCGCCAATGGGCGGAGGGGCACAAAAAGTAGATTGGTCTCCAGGAGATGTTTTACAACATAATAACAGTATGGATTGTAGTGAAGAATTAGTTACAATGATGAGTCAAAACCAATTGGATAGTTATAATATTGAGACACTTCTTGGTACAGGTTTTCATTCTCAAATACCGAGTCAACCATTACAGTCAGCTGACTTATCATTTATGGGAAACAATTTTGTAACTAGTCCTAACAACCAATATCAAATGCATCAAAATCAACCAGTAACTAAGGGATCACCCTTAAATGTTCAAATGAACCAATATGATATGAATCACGGCAACAATATGATAAATCGTTCTCCATTACCTTCTAATAATGGACATATGATGACTCAATCCCAAGGAGGGATGCAATCATACAATTGTTACCCAAAAACTGAATATAATTGAAAATATATTTGACATAAATTTTTTGTGATAATCCTATAACAAAATTTATATACAAAAAAGGAAAATTAAAATAAATGGATAAATATTTTTTATTAACAATTTATGTATAAAATTAATAATAAATGCAATTATATGAAATTATATTAACAAAATTCATTAATTTTTGATTTATAAGAACAAAAAAGGAAGTGTAATTAAAAGGGGAATATTTTTGAATAAATTTATATGAAATAAAGTTATTCAAGTGAAATATATTCTTTTTTAATATTTTTACATTATATAGATATGTATATAAGTATTTTGAATGCTTTATTAATTATTGAGAATAATTTAACTAAAATGTGATAAAGTATACCATAACAATTTTATGATTATGAGATTATAATAATTTCCTTGTTACACTATGTATAATAATGTTATAAACATAAATAATGATTTATATTAGTAACATAAAAATATATTTTATACTTCTTGATAATTAAAATATAAAAGTATTAAAAATGATTAAAGAAGGAGGAAGACCAAAATATCTAACTAGGTACTTGAATGTATTAACTTTTTTAATATAGTAAATATTTTGATTATCTAAAGATGATTGTAAAAATAGATGGAACTTTTGGTTTATGTTATTGTGATATAATACCATACTCCGTTACACATTACGATTATAAACTAATATTTTCTTTTGCATTTTAATTGCAAATATTATAGTTTTACTGAAAAAGAATTGAGTAATTCGAAAATAGGACATCTATTCTAAATTTTTATAAAGCAATCATAATACATCTCACCTCTTGACAATTGTTTTTTTCATCCCCTATCAATACACACAACTCTTTTCATATACTCCCTTGTCTTGAGCTTTTATTATCAATGTCTAAAGTTTATTAAGTTAAGAAACCTTGACAGTCATGCTCTAAAAACTGTAATATTTAAAAATTACCAAAAATATTATCTTTTCATAATTTTTATTTTCAAAATATAAATATTCACTCCCAAATACTCTTAACTATTTCTTACAAATATTCTATATAAAAAACTTTTATTTATTTTTATTATTTAAAGGAGAATACATTTTTAATAGTTATTGTACTTAAATTTACATGAGATAAGTATCGTTGTACTTTATCGAAATAGTTATACAACTAATATTGACCATTAAAATATAGTTTACACCCTTTTTTTACCTTACAATTTAAAATAATTTATGTTTTTATTCAAAACTAATCTCCTTGTTTTTAAATATGTTTTTACATAAAAAATAATTGCTTATTTTTAAGCTATTTTTAGTTTTAATAATTCTGTTTTTTTAGTTTTTAAATAATTATGTATTTTTACTTTTTCCTGATTCTTAGTTATGTATCATTATCTATGGAACAGTACGATAATGTAATTTATGGTTATAATTATCTATACCCAACTCCAACATCAAATTCTATGGATGGAAGAAATTTAAATTTATTTAGTGGGATTACTGGCATGTTTATTAAAAAAACTCTTTCTTCATATAAATAATAATTAAAATTTAGGTGATTTCTTAAGCTCTATGACATCAGCACTTATATCTGGAATGAGAAATGGAGTTACAGAAACATTTTTACCAGGAACCACAACACTTAATGGTGTATATCAACCACAAGTTGATTTAAATAACATTTATTCAGGCACATTTTATCCAAGTAGATATTTCCCCTATCCAACTGAATACAATAACTATGAGAGAAACACTGTATTAAGTGGTAATAGTTATGAAAATTTATATAAAGGTTCATTAATCACAACACCTCAAACATCATCTCATTTGTATACCATGTCATCTTCACACTATCCGCCAAACGCTTTTAATGGCATAAACGGTCCAAGACCACTAGGTTCAACATTTGCTGGACATTCGAATGTATGGGGTAGACCAATTATACCTATAATATCGTCAAAAGATACCACTGCTTTTAATGGAAAATTTTTATCTACTTTAATATCAAAAATGGGATACCAAATAGGTGAAAAATCACTTTCAACAACTACAACAACGCCGTCATCATTGATAAATCAAACACCGAATATACCGACTATCTCATCAACAACATCACCTAATGATAAAACAATAAAAAAGGATAACCTAAAAAAAAGAAAAAAGAGAAATATTGTCAATGCATAGATAAAATTTATTTAAATTCTTTAAATCTAAGATAACCATTTGTCAAATATAAAAAAGGAAACATTTAAATCAACAAATCATGAAAATCACTTTTAACCTATCTACTTTTAATAATAATATTTATCACCAACAAAAAAAATAAAAATCTGATAATCTAATCTTTTAATAATATAAAAATTTATGCAAAAATATAAAATTTTTTGTATAATTAGAAACCGTGATGTCAATCAACATGGCAATATAACAGAAATATAAAACTTTTTCCCTAACTTTTAATTATTTAAAGTATTATTTTTTTTATATTAAAAAAGCAGTCACATGGCAATGAAAGTTCAAAAAAATAAAAGTTAAAAAAAGAGGTTTTACAGTTCACGACTTTGATAAGATATTTTAAAAATAAATGTTGTCTGTTTTTTTTGAGGGAACGCTTATTATTATTTACCAAAAAAATATAGATATTTTTCTCTATTCTATCATAAATGTATTGTTCCATTTTGTAAATTTTCTAATACTTCTTCTGTCAAAATTTTATACTTTTTTTCTTTATTATTGTAGATATATATTTTATCATTAGGCTCTTCTGTCAATGAATAACCCATTTTTTGTAAATTTATCTTCATTAATTTGTATGTTGCTGTTAAATCAACTGATTTACAGAGACGTATAAATTGTGGGATTGCATATGTTGCCAGACTACGTGATAATCTATTTGATAATTGTTCAATGAATTCCTTTAAAAAGAGAATGTAATTGATAATCAATTTTTTACAACTAACCTCATCATTCAATTTTGATGTTGATTTTTTTACTATAGCTGCCATACCTGCTTTCCCTTCAGCACCTGGTACTTGAACTCCGTAAACTGTTGCATCTGAAACATCCTCTTGTGGATGAAGGACAGCTTCAACTTCTGTTGTACTAACATTCTCACTTTTCCATCTAAATGTATCTCCAGTACGGTCTTTAAAATAAACATATCCTAATCTATCCCAATGCAAAATATCTCCAGATAAAAAAACACTATCACCTTTTTTGAAGACATCTCTCAAAAGTTTTTTATTTGTCTCTGATCTATTAAGATACCCTTCAAAAATAAGTAATGGATTTGATGGTTTAATTGTTGAAACCATTGCACCAGTCTCACCTGGTTTACATGGAATACATAAACCATCTTCACCTCTTAAAATATCTAATGTTGTTTCATCAACTTTAATTAACCGAACAGGATGCATACGTGATGTTAATGGTGAAATAGGAAGGAAGCCACATGCACCAATATGACCATCAATGTTAACTAAATTTGTTGTACCCTCTGTTGATCCATATAACTCTCCAACACGAATACGAAAACGTTTAACAAATTTCTCCCATATTTCAGAACGAAGACCATTTCCATACATTAAATGCATTTTATGTTTATCTTCATACTCTGATTTTGGTTGGGATAAAAGATATCGACATATCTCACCAATGTATTGTGAAGCAGTACATTCATACTCAACACAATCCTTCCAAAAATTTGAAGCAGAGAATCGTTGTCTTATTGCACAACTACTACCCATACAAATAACTTGACCAATTCCAATTATACCAGCAGCTGTATGATACATAGGTATTGATATATATATCCTATCTGAATCTAATATTTTAAAAGATTTTTTTGAGCCCATAACCATAGAATAGTACCGATAATGTTTCATTACTGCAGCCTTTGGCATACCGGTTGTTCCACTAGTATAAATAAAACACAATACACCTAAAATAATATTGTCATAAAAAAAGTAATAAAAATAATAAGTACTTTTAAAATCAATTTCTTGTTTGGGTTCAGGTTCACAAATATCAAAATCATTAAAAATTTTTGTAATATCCATTACAGGAGTACTTTTACTTTCAATATACCCATTAACGTAAACATTATTTGATATACTATCGTTTAACAATTCATGATCCATAGTTTCCTCTAAAACTGGATATAATTTTTTTGAGGTAATAATACTTTTACAATTAGATGTGTTTATACAATGAGCCAATGGTTCTAGTTTTAAATTTGTATTTATCCATGCTGAGATAACACCAATTTTCGCTAGTCCAATCCATGCAGCAACAAATTCTCCACAATTTTCCATAAATATTGCAATAACATCACCTTTTGTGTAACCCTTAGAAAGAAAATAATTTGCATATAAATTTGATCTTTCATTTAACTCTTTAAATGTCCATTCTTTTCCACTACCAATATCAATAATTGCAATTTTATTTGAATTTTTTTTAGCAACATCAAGAAATATTCTATGGAGGCCCTTATTTTGTTTTAAATGATAATTAAGATCAAATCTTACAGATAGTAGAAGCCATAATCCTCTTCAAAAATGTTTTAAAATAGTTAATAAATGTGGTTGTTAGAATACTTACGTCAAATCACGATTTAGTGTTAAATATGACCTGTAAATGAAATCACCATAGACGACTACTATATATAATATTAATGTAAGGTATACCAAAATTTTTACAGAAATATTAGTTACCAAGAAAGCAGTTATTATTAAAAATAAAGGTAGAACTTGATCTATCTTCAAAGTACTCTCCCTCATTTTTTGATAGTTTTTTAATAATTTATTTAATAATTGGCGGAATGTCTAAAATGAATCAATGATAATATTAAAATTAATAAAAATCCTGCATTATATCCAGGTGAAATGATTTTGCGCACTATCCAGATGACTCGTTTTCACCCATCTTCTTTAGTGTATCATCTTCATGCCCCTAAATAAAAATGTATATTGGGAGTAACAATACGCATTGTATTGTAGTATTTTACATATATATAAAAATAATAAAATGATGTTGAGCTGGACATCTCATGGATTGTTGTAATGATAAATACTAAATATTTATGATTATATATATTACTATATCAGATAATGAATTAAATAATAATTAAGTATACAAGAAATCGAGAAAAAGAGAAATTTCTTTCTTTCATAAATATATATCTATAAATATATATGTAGATAGACAATAATCTAAAATGATATTTGTAGTAATATTTATAATAAAAATAAAATCACTTATTTCAGTAACCCTCTACTTAAAGTTTTGATAATTTTACCAACATCTTTTCGCAAAAATATGACATTTACAAATTACAAACACGCATAATCCAACATACCATTTTCTTTCCTAAGGCTATTTTTGAATAAGGCAAATTATATAATTATAATATTTAGAATACTAAATTTTCGTGGTGTTCTAAAAAAAAATAAAGTGTTAGAAATTATCATTCTAATCCAAAATATGTTATTTCTTTTAAACAAAAACAGAATGATAAGAATATAAATAAAGTTACAAAATATAGAAAATATAATATGGAAAAGATAAATAAAGAGGATATCTTAAAATATAAATAAACTAAAAACATTAATATTTAACTGTGCAATTCTCACCTCCATTGACCCACCTTTTCCTCTAAATAATACTAATAAGAAAATTTTAACATTGTAATTTTACTGAAATTATGTACAAAATTTTTAAATATTATAATGGTTCTAATTAAAATAGTAAAATGTCTTAAGATCATTTTTTTTACTTTTTATTATTTTTTATCTATTACCATTAATGATTGTAATTAAATAGAAGATTTAATTAGTTAACAATTAATTTAATTAAATCTGAAAAAATCTTTTTTTAGCAGCTATGTTTAAGTTATACTTTTATGAATGATACCATAAACAATTTTTAAGCATATTAAAATTGATAAAAAACTCTTTCGTGTTAAGCTTTATCAGGAATTAAAGAACATTTATAAAAAGTGTATTTTTTTTCATATTAAAAAAAAATCTTTTAATTTCTTTTCCTCACATCGTTCAAAAAAAAAAGTCGGATTTGACAATTTGTAATTATATAAACAATTTAATTCAATTTTTTTGATGAATAAAATAAGTAATAAAAAATTTTCCAAACTTAATCCAATTTTCTTTAAAATATTTTTAATCTTATTTCTGTACAATTAATAACATTTTTTACATGTTTTTTAATACACAATTTATTCTTTTAGATTTTTGTTTTTAAAACCAGAATTTGAAGATAAATACAATATCAAATTTTTTTTAAACTGCAACTTTAATCCATTAATTAGTATTAACAATATTATAATTTATAATTGCATGTAGTAACTAACAAAAATTAGAGTTTTTCAAATACATTTTTTAAACAATCAATTTATCTAATACTCTTTTTGTTTTATCTTTAGAAAAATGAGGTTAAGAAATTGTCAATATTACACAAAGTTACTCTTAAATCTCGTAACGATTTTGGATAATATATGATCTAACATATATCCTTTCTCTCTCACATATTATTTATATTTATTTTAATATATGTTCATTTTTGACTCTACATATATTTCATCAAAAATTCTTATCCTATAAAGTAGTACCTTTATAAAAAAATACTTTAATTAACATTAATAATTAACACATAAAAGAAAAAATTAAATAAATAAAGTTATGGCAACGCAATTAGCATTAACTTGTTGTTTATTTGTGCCTTTGTTTATTGTATGGATTGGTTTGTTAAATGAATGGATACCTTTAATAAATCATCACCTTCCAACATTTATAATAGATAACATCAAATATGTAAGTTTATCTTGGTTTATTTTTCTTTAATTATTATTAAAAATATAAACTTTTATATTCATAGGCTCCTATTTATTGTATCTTTTTTTTTGCCGTATACGCATTGACTTCTTTATTTATTGGTGTAATAACACTTAATGATTGTAAGGATGCTCAGGTAGAGTTGGTAAATGAAGTTAATGAAGTAAAAGAAGAATTGAGGAAAAGAAAAATTATAGAATAGATAATTTTAATTATTAATTTTTTTACCTTCACTCTCACTTCCTCTCTTATTATTTTTAATAATCTAGGCAGAATGAAAACCTCTATATAGTTTTTTTATTTTAATTTCTATTTTATTATGTACAGTCATAGTATCTTTGGACAAAATTTATTTAATTATAATTTAATTTTGCAAAAAAAAAACTCAATCACATTTAAATAAAAAAAATAAAATTTTATTTTATTAATAAATAACATCAATCAAAAAATTTGATATATAAAAAAGATTGATTACTTAATGATTAAATATATTATGTCAATGAAAGTTATAGTAAATATTTATGGCATTAGAAATTTAGTTAAAATATGTCATTAGTAATTCATTCTCACCATAATATAATTTTACATTAAAATATTGTAAAACAAAAATTAATCCATAATTTAATATATCCTCATTATTAATTTGTATCTGTATTTATTCTTATTTAAGATAAGAGATTTTTATTACTTTTGATTGTTAAATTTCCATTGTTAGAATCACTTAACAATACCATTGATTTTAAATGACCATTTTGATCTTGAGCAATTACTGACTCTCTTAATTTTAATATAGCACCGAAAATCTTTTTTCTATGTCCTATTGTCTTTATTCCTAATTGTTTTAAATTATTTTCATCCATAAGTAAAAATGCTCCCATATCAATTTCTTGCTCACGAAATACTGAAATATATTCTTTACAATCAAGAATTGTTAATACAATTTCTGGTGTTGTTATAATATTTATATCCCATTCAATATTTGAATTGGCACTTGGTATAGTTTCAAAGGCACCTGTTGATACAGTAAAAGGTTCATGATTATTAAATGTTGGGTAGACGTTAAAAAATGTGTTAAGATAATTTAAATTATCCATATCAGTATTATGATTAATACTATTATCATTAAAAGTTGGCTGTGTAAACATTGCTGTGTTTGTTTTTGAAGTATTCCATATAGATTCTAATTCAAATTTTAGACAACTCATATCAAAATTATTACAATCTTTACATGAATGAATATTAGGACAATATGTTTCCAGTGTCTCCGAAAATATAGTTTCATTTTGTGTTACGGAAAAAAAACTCTCATCTGGTGATGATGCCTCAATTAACGATGTTGGTGTCTCCCATATATTATTTTTTTTATTCTTTAAAACATGTTCTGGCATTGAATATGACAGTCCATATTTATACAATCCATTAATTGATGATTCAATCTGTTTTAAATTTGACTCATAAACTGAATCATTTGTTTTTGTCATTTTATTATTAAAATACTCATCTAAAGATGATTTATCATTTTTATTGATTTTTAAATAGGTTATATCACCTTCATTTAATGGGTGAAACGATTTATTTAATATGTTGTAAATATTTTCATTACCTGTAACTTCCTTGTATAAATTTTGTAAATTCCAATATTTAGAGTTGTTTCCTAATGATTTATGTAAAGGAGATCCAAGGAGTGATGTTTCGTAATCAAATAATATGATTTCTCTTATCAAATAAATATTATTAAGACGATTTTCCATTCCTTTAATGATAATACTTGTCACATTCATATCATTTACATTTTTCTTTTTTTCATAAATAATTACATTATACTTCTTTTCAAGTGTTTGATAATTTAAATTTGGAGAATTATTTCCACGATCAAACGTTATCATTAGAGGATACAAACCTATTACCATTTTCCTAGCAATAAATAATGCACGAGGTTCTCCTTCAATTCTTAAACCAGAACATGGGTATGTATAAGGTGTAATTTTAACATTGCAAGCTTGACTAATTAAAGAAATCTCAGACTTGATGTTTGAATCATTCAACAAGGAAACACGAAGGTCAAATTTAGTTTCATATTTCATAAACAAGGAAATCTAAAAATTAAAATTAGTGATAATTAAATGAAGAGGTTTCGTCTCACATCATACTCTGATAGCATTTCTTTAATAGAAGTAATTACGTTTAACATTCTTTGTTCATATTGATAAGTTCCTTTAACAAAACAACTAGAAGTAAAATTTGTTTGATTATTTTTATATTGGATGATAACATCAGTACTGCTAAGATATTTAATAATATCACTCATAACTTTTGATTTTAATGGAGGTATAAATTCAATATTTATTGTTACAGGTGTTATATTACGTAATCTTTCTCTTGCCATCTCAACTTGTTCATAACAACCAGCAATAGATACTTGATCATTCTTCTCTAATTCAACGTGTTTGTTAGAATCCGGGAAATGAATATGACAACGTGTTTCAGCCATAATAGTTTGTGTATTCCTACCACCTCTACCAATGATATGAGAATGATCATAATGTGATATCTCCATTTTTAAAATAATACGATCTTTTTTAATTTTTAAGTCTCTACTAATAATTTTTTTAGCTAGTTTTACTTCCTCTGGATATCCATAAATCTTAACATAAGGATCTATAAAAATATTATAAGAAAGATTTAATGAATAATTCTTTATTAACATGCCTTTTTTTGTACGTGCTCCTATTTTTAATCTACTTGGCCAGATAATTTTTGCACCCGACATTTCCTCAACCTATAATCTTTTAAATAATTAACATTTTTTTTACATTAAAAGCATACGTTTTCAAAGTATTGCTCTGCTTCATTACCAAATGACTCCTCTCCAGCAATATATATATCAACTCTAGGTGCTTTAATCATACTTTCAAGTTTTTTGCGATCAACTTGTATTTTTTCTTCAATTTTTCCATCTTCTAAAGGTACGTCATGGTGTGTTAGAACATCATCAAGAGATGTAGGAGTTAATTCTCTATTTTGGGACTCCAGTGAATTGTCACTATTTATCATACCAATATTAAAATTTTTGAAAAGATGGTACGATTAAAAGGAATACTAAAAAAGTAATAAAAAATTGAATTGATTACTAAATAATAAAAAAAGGAAAAATAAAAATATTGAATGTCTCTTTATTTGCTTTACAGGAGAATTAAAAATAATTATAGTAAGGTGTGATCATTAATATGATAGGACTGTGTTTGGTAAAAAAAATAAGATAAATGCAGAAATATTGTCAGCGACTACAACGTTTTTAAAACACGCGCAATCACATATATTGAGAACAAAAATTTGAAGATGAAAATAGAATTTTGTTGCTTAAATGAAAATAGTTAAATTTACCAAACCCAAATTAGAAGGAGTTTTCGATACAATTTATGTAAAAATTTGATAATATTTACAATAAAAAAAGATTTTTTTTTTGTAATAATAAATTATCGTAATTAATCAAAAAAGAATTTACTTGTCATCATGCGGTGAAGTTTAAGTGGTATGTAATTTTTTTAGGAAATGGAAAATACAATGTTAGTTAATAAAAAGAATAACAACTGTTGTATATAGACAGCAAGGTCTTATATATATATTTACACATGTATATAATACAATTAAATGTTGATATTTAAAGAAACCATATTTATAAAAATTATTTTCTTAATTTTTAAATAACTAATAATTTTTTTAAAATCAAACATCCGGACCAAAATAATGTAGTTTATTATTATTTTATCATGGCATCCAGAGAATACTTTTTCTGTTATAGAAACATGAAAAATTTTTACTGCCTATAAAAATTATATATTCAAGGTCGTTACAGAAACAAACGGATTTATATCAATAAAAACAATTTTTTATAATGATTTGTAATCTTTGTCAAACATATATTTCACTTACTAATAACATTGTATTGAAAGGTGTTTCAAGTTGTTTCTCGAAAAACAGTATATCCTAATTAATTAATTATTTTTTCCTATCTATATTTCTTCTTATAAAACATGTAATTCATTTATTATTTATAATTATATGTGCATATAGATATAAACTACTGAAACATTGTAAACTTTTTTACTACTTAATTAAATTGAAAAATAAATGTTATATATTTTATAACAATCTTTTTTTTGAATGAAACATTAAACTAATTAAAATGTTAATAATTAGAAAATTGTAAAATGTGAAAAATAATGTTTTTACAGGAAAAAAAAATATTTTTTTGGAGATCCCTTGTACTTTGTTATCATTCACCAAAAGATATGTATTGTTATTTTTTTTGCAATCGATTAGAAATATAAAAAAAAATACTTTTAAATATAACATGTTTTGAAATAACTACTATTAATGAAAATCTTTTTTACTAATTTTTTGATCGTTTAAGAGCTTTTGAAGCCATTAACCTAAACATTGGACAATATTGTTCTAAATCTTCTAAACCAGCTTTAACAGAGCATTCACATGTTTCTCCTGCCTCCTCTTTCCAATTAATGGCCCTACTGCACCTACGTAAAGTTCTTTTTGCATTATGTTCATCAATTTTAGGTTGACATCCCTTGACATCAAAGCAATATTTTGGGGTATTTTTTCTAATAAAACAATTTTTTGCACATATTGCAACTTCACCAGCTGTATCAATGATATGCTGTATTGGAGCCATCAAATTTACTGTGTTACTCAATTCTGTCTTTGATTTCTCAACTTTTAAAACACCTAAACGAAAGATTTCTGTTATATTATGTTTTGGTTGTAATGTTGAATTGAATGTTATGGAACAACTTTTAACATTATGCTCAAAACAATCAAGTAACCCATCGAGCATACTATCTTTTGAACTAAAACATTTTTTTAAATCGTTAGGTCTCTTAGTTATCTTTCCGAATCCATCCCAACACTCATCAATACATTCTCGAGCTTGTTTTTTCATAATTATATAACATTCACGTTGTTCCTGGCACGTACAAATTCTTGTCATTTCTCCTTTAATTATAGAACTATCAAACAAACTTTTGCCTTCTTTTGTCAACTAAAATGAAAAAAATTTTTGGGTTATTAAAACAGGAATAATAAAGATGTATAAATAACTTACTTGATCAAAGACATCTGATGAAATAAATGTACAAGAATATAAAGTAATTGAAAGGATAAATAATACAACCATTATTTTTTTAATAAAATGTATCTAAAAAAAATAGTATAATTTTTGTAAATAAGGTGATTGAATAAAAATTAAATAGAAGAAGTGATGAGTTTATAAAGCCGATGGATGGCAATCAAATATCATAATTTAATCGAGTTATGTACTTTTGTTACATAAAATTTAACCTTTGACAAAATAGTTTTTTATCATACTATATAAAATTGAAAATTTTTTCTTAGTAAAGCAGATACAATTGTCATTCCCCTCCTTCGCAGACATAAAAATAGCCTTCAAAAGTTATATCATTTCGTTCTTTTTTATATATATTTTCTTTTTGAAATGTCATTTAACAATACTTGATAATTACAAAAACAAGTTTTATACAGCTTTAAGTATATATTTGTTTTCCTTATAATTTTTATAATATTCACCTTTAGCCTTCATTAGTTCTATATATATTCTCCATACAAATATATAATTTGGTCATACTAAAAATAAAGTCTACTTAATAACAAAAAATGATTATTCATCTTGTCGAATGAAAATATGATATGTTGGGGTAATTAAAATTTAAATAATTAATTAATAAAGTTATTAACATTTAAATTATTAATAATTTTATTATTAAAATGTTTATTAGAGTTTTGCAATCTTCTTACAATAACAGGTTCACTAAAACTTATAACATTAATAACTGTGGTTAGATGATATCAATCACAATTATTTAATGATATATTTTACATTTACTAAATTTAAAATAATTTAAATTATTATTATTTTGTCACAAGAGTATATTATGTATAGGAAATATCAGGATGAAACACAATTAATCACTAAACTGGAAACAAAGTGTTTTGGAAAATTTTTTAAATAAACTTTTAATTCAATTAAAATTTTTCAATGGTATTTCATAAAAATTATTTATTGAAAAGATCATTTTCTATATTAGAAAATTTAAAAAAAAAAGTTAATGACAAATGACATGTAAACATTGGTTTTTATGAACAAAGATTGTTAAAAATATTTTTATACTTAATTTTTAAGATAATAATGGTGGCTGATTAATCACCAAATGGGTAAATTATATTCACAAATTAATTGTTACTCCTTCATTTTATTATATTTGTGCAAAAATTACTCAACAAATGTTATTTTTGAACATTTTATCTTCTATCTAAACTTGACGAACAAGTAAAAGTTCAAGTTTTAGTACAGCAGTTTAATTAAAAATAATGAAATTTTTTTGTAGTTCGAAAATTGTATGTTTAAATTTATAATATTCAAATTAAAGAGGTAGTAAAGATAGGATGAATTTAATATGATTAATAATCTATAGGTAAAAAAAGTTTTTATAAAAATAAAATTAAGGAGAAAAATTTTTTTACGATAAAGATTTTTATTCAAGGTTTCATTGACATTGCCTTTTGTTTGCTGAAATAATAAAATTAACGTAATCTATTTTTAAGTTTTGTGATAATTTGTAGTTATTTTATAACAATTTGTGTTTATTTAAAATCAAAAAATGGAGTACAACCTTTTAACAATTATTTATACTAATTTTTAAATGATAGTTAAAAAATTAATCTAATTTTTATAACTTGTAATTAAAAATATTTGAAAATTGCTTATATTGCAAAATTATTTACATTTTTAATGATTATCATTCATTTATACATAAAACTTACAATTTAGTGTATTTTAAATATAAATTTGTTTAATTAATGATGAGATGAAAATCAAATTTTAAAGATAAAGAAATATCACTATTGATAATGAAATTTTTTAGCTTATTTTGTAAAACTTTCATAATTAGATTCAATATGAAAATAGTCATTTTTCTTATTCAAGTATTATGAAATAAGTATAAATCGAAGAAGCTGAGAATTGAAAAGTATCAACAGGAACCATTTTATGAAATATTTAATTTTATCTTATATTTTGAATGTTCAATACAGTTTTCAAAAACTTCTCAACTATGAAGAATTAGGTGGACAAAATTTACGACTTGTTTATGGTTATAGGATAAAATATGGTCGTCTGGCTAGGGAAAAAAACAGGTTATCGAAAAAATGATGAAAGAATGCCAAATTTTTGGGTTTAGTTGTAAAATAAGCTGCTAAAATAAAGAATTGATACACAGAAAAAAAGGAACACAGGTTTGGCAAAAAATGTAGTAAATTTGTCCCATCAAATAAAATTCAAATTTTCTTTATTTGCGACTAATTTCATCGCATTATTTCGTATATGAGAACAACATTGATAATTAAAAAATCATTAAACATTAATTATTTAATATAAATCCAATATTTTTAAAAGAACTTTCTTGTAGAGATAAAAGAAAAAAATACAATATTTGTTAAATTACAACAACATTTATATCTTATTTATTAAATAAAAAA
Source organism: Strongyloides venezuelensis (assembly GCA_963280985.1). Lineage (NCBI taxonomy): Eukaryota > Metazoa > Nematoda > Chromadorea > Rhabditida > Strongyloididae > Strongyloides > Strongyloides venezuelensis. The sequence goes on along the minus strand of CAUJLX010000001.1, from coordinate 3,856,691 downwards.
TATAGTATAAATTAACAGAATTATATTATATTTATTCTTTAGTTATTAATTTTGAAATAAAAGATTATTAAAAAAGTAGCTTTTTGGATTAACGGATATTTGTGCCATTTTAAATTAACGCAGAATAAATTTTTTAGCCTTTTAATATTTTCTAAAACAAATATATAATATTAGTGAAAACAATGGGTTTAAGTTTTTATATAAAGTTAAAAAATTGCCATACTCGTCAGTTAAAGTTTATTTTTTTTCTAAATATTGGTTTATGAAATCATTTATTTTATTTTATTTTATAATAACACATAAAAATATCTTCTAAACATGGTTTACCGAAAAAATATTATTAACAAATTCATTAAAAATAATAGAAAAAAATCAACGCCAAAATTTTTTCCAGTAAATCAAAGGAATGATTTAAATATTCTTTATAAACTAGAAAATTAAAAGTCTATTTTATATAAAAATTAAAACAAATATTTCTCGAAATTAAATGGAATATTTTCTTTCAATCGTATGGTTCACTAGCTTTTCTCAACATTAGAAGAAAAGTTCTTTATCAGTTTTTTCGTTTATATAAAGTCGTAAAACCAAATAAATTTATTATTAATTTATTTAATATTATAAAAACACCGACAATTATTCTTTTAAATTTTTAATAAAATTAAACAATTGATATGATTCTTCTAAAATTTTTGATCTTTTTTTTGTAATTTTTCTTCTGCAATCTCCTGCTAGCATTAAAATAACTTGATAAAGAAAATTCGAAGCTTTTGGTAAAGCAATATTAGTACACAATTTCTTAAATATTAAATTAATTCAATCGTTAATTTTACAATTTTTTAATAAAAATAATAATAATTTTGTTATAATTTGTAATGTAAAGATACAATGAAACCAATTTTAAGAAACATTAACGTATAAACTATATACACTATATAAGAATACATTCAAGACACAAGAAGTAATATAATTTTAGTCCATTTTTGGACTCTATAAATAATAAAATAAAGAAACATTTATTAAAAAAATTTATTTAAATATAATACAAAAAATTATACAATTGTTATATATTAATTATAAAATTAATTTTTAATATTTGATAGTGTTCGTCATATTATTATTTTACGTTCTTCACGGTGGAATGTCGTCGCTTAATTCTTTAAAATTTGAATAAATTTTGACATTTTAAAATGGTGGGACATTTTTTTGCATTTCAGATAGATTTGTCAAAATTTGTTCTTTTATTTTTTATGTGATACGTAAGAAACACTTTTATTGATTTATTTCTAGAAGAAAAATTAAATCAGTGATAGGAATAACGTTTTTTGTATGTAGCCCGAATAATAATAAAATAATTTGGAAGGATCTTTATTAAGAAAAGGCGTCTGACATTGTAAAAATTTGAGATATATTTTTTAACAATTATTCCTTGAAAACGTCAAAATTACGTGTTCAAGTAAAAATGATGAGAAGGCATTAAAGGCTTTAACCTGAGGAGGATATACATATATAACTATTGCTTTTAGTATAATCCAAACATTTTTTCTCACCATTTTTTTTATTATTATTTCCATCCTTACTAATTTAAGATTATTTTTAACATTGTTAACGAACTAAATAAATAATGCTAAAATAAGGGGGAAGTCAATAACTATTATTATTTATCTTTATTTGTAAGTGAAATTTAATTTATCATTTTTATATTATTTAAAAGGACTACATATGTCTCAATAAAATTTTTACTTCAATTATGAAAACTTTTTCACAGTATTAATTGATTTTCAATATTGCAGTTCTACATATAATACTTTCCGTGACATAATTTATTCCAAAATACTACTTTTAAATTAAATGAAATTTTAAATTATAAATACTAAAATAAACGGTTTTGTTATACCTATTTAAAATTTCTAATATTTCACCATTTAATTAATAAATTATGATAGTTTACTTTTTTTTATAAATTAAGCAAAATTTGTTGTCTTTGCACATATTTAACTGTATCATTAAAAATAAATGATCAAAAAGTTAGTTGAAATTTAATTGAAATTCTATTTAATCAACTTCATCTTCACATGTAAATAGGCTTGAAAATATTTTATCTACAAAACCATAAATATTTCTTTTAGATTATAAAAAAAAGTAATGCTTATGATATAATCTTAAATCCATAAGTAAAAGATGAATTTTTAATAATAAAAAAATTTACTAAAAAATCAAATTAGCACAACATATTTTTAGCAGAAATAAAAATCCTTAAATTAATTTTTTTGGGTTAAAAATCTAAAACGTTATTTAAAATAATTTAAATATATACAATATATCAAAATTGATTATTAAATGCAAGGAATGATATTCTAAAAGAATACAATGAATTATTAGATTTCCAATGTGATTCTCAAAATCTCAATATACCGCTTTTGAAAATGTTGCTAATCCTTGTTATAAAACTCCATGATTTATCAAATGAAACAAATTTAAGTATTCTGATTATTATTTCTTGAGATATTAACCTTTTTCTGTTGTAAATTAAAGAAAAATTAACAGAATCAAAATATTTTTTAGTTTTTTTATCATGTCTGAAAAAAATTGTATTTCAATAAAATATATTGATAAACTCTATTGCGGTACCTTACCCTTCATCGTAAGGAACTAACTTTCTGAGAATCTAGGGAATAATTCTTGTAAAATAAGTACTTTATTTTTATAAAAACTTTATATAGAGAAATATACTACTTCAATAATTTTATCATTTTCTTGGATTTTAGCATTACACCGTTGAAACAATTGATAAATTATAATGTGACCCTCCATAATATATTGAATAAACTATTTAAATTGATTTAGATAATTACCTATTAATACATGGATTTTTTGTTAAAACATTAAATTTAATGTTCGTTTAGTTTTTAAACCATTTACCAAGAATTTTGTTTTGTCAAAAAAATAATGATGAATTCTAATATAAAACTTCATTCTCCGTAAATCGAAATCAGTTCTGCTGTCTTATAAAAATTAATTTTTGCAATATAAATTTTTTTGCTTTTGGAAAAATTGATATAAAAAATAATTTATACCTTTTTATAATTTTCTCAAAAGTAAAACAGTAGCCCAAACGATCAAGTTCTGGGTCTCGAAGAGGGAATTGGAATGGCTTACTGACCATTCCCAGACTATTTAACCTGGAATTTATTATAATTAATTATTATATCGGTTTATGTAATTTATAATTGTATTTTATTCTAGGGTTTATATCAATAAAATTTACTCAAAATTTTAATATTACACTGCAAAACTGTTAGTAAATGCTTATGTAATATTCTATTTTCTATTGAATAGAGCTAATTTGTTCGATTCAAAATGTTTACTGATATATATATATAAATGACTATTTAGAAAATTTCGATAGAAAAAACAAAAAATGCTCAGTTTTGTAGATAATTTTTATAAATAATAAACGAATTTCTTGGAATATAAAGTCCTTTTACCTTATACATATTTTTGTTTAACCGGTAAATAGTATTAATGTTAGGGTCTTGAACAGATTGTTCTGATAATACGATATCAGTAAATGAAATTTATAATGAGTAATTTTATCATATATCAATTTAACATATTATCCTGTCAATTACTTTTGTTGTAACTGATTTTTTAATTTTTTTAAAATAAAAATTTTTAATTTAAATTCTTATCAAAATTAAGAGACCATATTTGAGAAGTCCGTGTAAATTGACGAATAAGATAAGAAGGGGTCCAGGGAAAAGTAGCTAAAAATATTTACACTACTTCTTCTCTAAACTCAAGACAATCTAAGGGTCTTGAAAATAACCTATGACATCGAATAATCATTACCAATATTATTTTGTAAAAGATAAACTTTTAACAATTGTCCACTATAGAAATTAAAAAGAAGCGTCAAGACTCACTTAAATAATTGAAAATAAATTTACTATATCATTTATCTTACTAAAAGATTAGTTGTTAACCTTTTTTTTAAAATTGGTCGGTGTTTTTCAGAGAACCAACTGTATAAAATTCTCTATTAAAACACTTTTTTTAACAAAATTTTATAAATTAGGCGGTAAAGCAAACATAAATCATTTTAAATAAGCAGGTTCTGTTATTAAAATTAAAAGATAGCATCATTTATAAATTTGTTTATGATTACAACTAAATTTGTAACTGCAACAAAAATAAAATATAATAAATAGTAATTGTGTATAGAAAAAAATTTTTATTAAACTAATTTTAAAAAATGTATCGTAAAAAAATATTAAAAAATGGAAATTTTAAATGGAAATCACTATTTGTAATTACAAAAATGTATTTAATATATTTACATCAAAATATTAGTGTTTATTTGAGTTAGTCACTCAAATACAGAATTTTACAAACATTGGCGTTTTAACATGTTAGAATTTTATTATATAAGTACAATTTTTTAAAATTTGTTTGGTGGAGGGTACACTTAGGTAGAAAGAATATCCAATAAATTAACTTCAAATTCAACTAACACAAGTTTATTACCACTTAAATTAAACAATAAGATCATATAGTGGCCACCTAGGATGTAAAATTGTTATTATACTTATTAATAGAACTTACTATAATACAAACTCTAATCTTTTAGGCCTTAAATTCCCAATACAAATATTTCAGTTCTATATTTTTTTACACCCCAGCTGAAACACATACATAATTAGTTAATAATATAGAAATTATAATAATAATGATAATAAATGATTCTATTAAATATTATAAATAGTAACTTTATCTTTGGATTAAGTCGATTTTCCAAATCTCTTGAAGGAATCGTTTTGAGAATTCATTTATTTAAACTTAGGTTTTTTACTTATAACTGAAAAGTTTAAATAGACAATGTTTAAAAAAATCACCAAAAAGAGAATAAATATTTTATTCAAATACGAAAAACTATAAATATGTGACTAAGTTTACAATAAGTATAGATAATTACTCACCCTCTCTTTTTATCGGAGGTTTCAATATTTAGTAATTTAAAAAAAATAAAATAATAAAATTAGTAATCTAACATTGACAAAATTAGTAATAGATGACAATATTGGATAATTGACTGTTGTTTACTTGTTCGTTTATTATATACTGCATCTATGGATTATTTTTACAATCATTACTAATTGATTGTATGAAACAGACACATAGATATATTTTTAAATAATATGTAGTAGCGTCTTTTACCGAAAGTACAGGAAAATGATATATTTAAAAATTTTTACAAAATATTACAAAAATATGATTATTATTTTACATAAAAGCATGTATATGATCTTTGAAAAAAACCGGCTTTCATTAAAAAAAATCAGCAAAGTATTCAATATAATTGATTAATTAAATATTCGAATTTTAAGCTTTAATAAGAACCATCAAACCGATTCAAAACTTAAGACGTTATCATTCTAAATGGAACAAATATGATCAATAGTTACTTTATGATTAAAAAATCTTTTCAATGTATTTTTATCATAAAAGAAGGATTTAGTACCACTATAAAATTTATTTTTAGTTAAAATTGTGATCACTCAGGTTAAAGTATTTTAGATATATATTAATGTTTTTGGCAAAATCTTTATCAAACAATATTGAAAATATTTGAAAAAATTACTGTAAAAGTTCTTAATTAAAATTTGATATTTTCATGTTAATATTAATCAAACCTTTTAAATTTATGTATTAATATTTGCTTTTTAAATAATATTTGTTAAAAGTGAACAATAAAATGCTATGATTTAAAATGGCTATTCAAAAACTTCTGCAATCTTTTTAACTTATTGCAAATTTCTGTTTACTTAATTTTTAACGTTTTTATACTTAACTTTCTAGACATAATGTTTTAAAATTGTAATCATCTTGTAGATTCTACGTATACATAATTTTCAAAAAGTAAAATAAATTCAAAATTGGTGTCAAAATATTGCTGAATATGACATGTCTAACTTTAAAAAATATGATAAAGGAAAAGTCATTAACTTTTCTAAATAGAATCAAAAATAAAGGAAAATATTTTCTCACTTTTTAATTTAATTTTTATAAGATAATAAAATCTGAATAGTACCATAAAATTATACTATATTTTTATAGTTAACAAATTAACTTCTTGATCCAGCATTACCAACTTCCTGGTGTAAAAATTCCATTCTGTTATTGAAATTATAACCATTAAGTATTATCAATGACATCAGATAATGCGGGGAATGTAGCATTTTGAACATTTTTACAAAAAGTAAGACCTCTTCCACCACTGTCTTGTAAGTATCCGACTTCTAAACAATAATGACTATCGATGTGTTTTTATTATTTAAATTTAATTTCGAAAGTGTAAATTCTATTTTTTTTTCTACTTTCTGATTTTACGAAATAATAGGAACGTTCATTTATTTTTTCAATTTTTGTAGTCTGTAGTTTTGATGATACAAAATATCTATCAATACTTCCACAATATTTACCTCGCTTTTCGTTATATTGACATTGTTTTGATGTAAATGGATAGGTACATTTACACACGATTTGCTATCTCTGATTCAATAAATCTAAAATAACAAATATGCTAAAGTTTTTATTTTTTTAGTAAATCAAGCAGCAAAAAAAAATTAATCAGTTTAACTGTAAAAAAATTAATAAATTAATATTTTTAAAAACTTTAAACAGTTAATTGACTTTAAATTCTGAGTAAACTAATAATTTTAAATAATCGAAAAATAAGGAAACTCAATAATATCAATTACATTTATACTTATGACTTTTTAAAATATTATGTTGTTTATCTATTAATAAAATTTGACGTTTGTAATTCTAAACTATCATTTTTTATATTGTTAATATTACAATAGTTATAATAGTTTTAGTCGTTCAATTTGATTAATTTGACTAAAATTTCATACGACGAATGTTTGTAATAGTGTCAACTGTTTACAAAATTTAATATATATAAAATGCCAAATAGTATGTACATTAAAAAAATAAAAGATTGAAAACTTTGCAACGTTAAAATTAAAATATATTTAAATGTTAATATATTAATTTATGTGAAATATAAAAATTTTAAATCTAAATAAATAAGCACATAAAATCAAATCTTTTGTCTACTATACATATGATGAAGATACAAGTAATATATATATTCTTAATAATTTGATAGTACTTTTACCGTTATTAACAAAAACAAAAGAAATTAGAAAAAGAATTTTTATTAAAAATGCCATCAAAGCTTTTTGAAATAAACTTATTTTAAATACAAAATGTAAACCTATTAGTAATTCAATACTTTAGTTATTTGGATTTAAAATTTTAAAATTCCTATATTTCACATTAATTAATAAATTAACATTTTAATATATTTGTTTTTAATTTTGCAAAGTGTTCAATCTTTTATTTTTTTAATGTACATACTATTTGGCATTTTATATATATTAAATTTTGTAAACAGTTGACACTATTACAAACATTCGTCGTATGAAATTTTAGTCAAATTAATCAAATTGAATAAAATAAACAATTGAACTATTAATATAAAGATAATATAAAAGAATGATAGTTTAGAATTACAAACATAAAATTTTATTAATAGATAAACAACATAATATTTTAAAAATTTATAAGTATAAATATAATTGATAATATTTAATTTCTTGATTTTCCAATTATCTTAAAATTATTAATTTTTTAGAAGTTAAAGTCAATTAACTGATTAAAGTTTTTAAAAATATTAATTTATTAATTTTTTTACAGTTAAACTGATTAATTTTTTTTTGCTGCTAAATTTACTAGAAAAATAAAAACTTTAGCATATTTGTTATTTTAAGTTTATTGAATCAATGATAGTAAATCGTGTGTATATTCGGTACAATCTTTTGCTAAATAGCCTCCGTTAAAGCAGTATGATGTTTTGTTACATACTCAAAAACAAAACATATTGTTTGCGCGTTTTACATCACTGAATGAGAAGTAATTGAATAATTTAAGAGAATCTTCATAGTATGGATATAAACGAGATATGTAAGTGCGTTTTAAGTTATATTTACTTCCAAAGGTAGGAGGCATGAGCATGGTTGATGAAAAGTCAAATCCTGTAGTATAGTAAGATACATTATATTCTTTGAGCATTTTATAGTTAGGTTTGTAAGAATTTTACATATTTTCGAAAAATGTTGTAACGAATTGTTCTCTATCTATAAGTGTACATTCTGGAATCAAGCCTAAAGCAAGGCTAACGTAAAATCGTACTAATTGTTGGCTTACTTTTGCTCTACTATTAAAATATACATTTATGAGATATGCTCTGGTGTAGAACAATCTTATGTCATTTTTTGTAGTTATATAAAAATTAATGCCGATTCTTTTTTTAAGTGGTTGTTCCATTCATTGAAATGTAATACATATATTGTTGTCAAAAAACGTATATAATCTAATACGCTCTTAGTATATTGACTTCTCTTCCTGTGATATAATATTTCATAATTTACAGTTTATAAAAATATAGTGGGGGTTGACTCGTTGGATTATAAGTGGCGAAACCATAATAAAAATTATTAATTTCATTATCAAAAACTTACATCTAATATGCATAATAAGAAAACAATAGATAAAATACAAAGTATTCACTTCATTATTAAAACACGATAAAAGTTATATCTTTATGCTTATATAAAAATGACAACTAGAATTTTTATATAATAAAAGTATTGGCAAATTGTGTGATATTTAAGCTAATTTTTGTATAATTTAATTAAATAAAAATTTTCAAATATTTTATTATTAAAAAATAAATTCATCTTTACTTGATCAAAAAAGATCCAACAATTTTTTTTCAACGTGATCAACCAAATCTTTCCTATGACTGTATTTGTCAACCCATTTTTTCATTTACCAATATTGTTACTGTGCCAATAATTAAATTTTATTTGCAGATACTTTGGATGTTAAGTTATTTAAAAAATATTTTATTATCAAAACATATAAACTGACAAGTTGAATATAATTTGTGAACATGGAATGCTGTATTAGACTAAATGTATGTACATCAACACCCAAACTATGTAGGAAACTAGAAGATGAAACATCCCTCACCTTGAGGACTATATAAGGAACGGAAGGAGAATATTTCACTCAGTTGATAAATTATAATTATATTATAACATTGTAACCTTTACTTTATTGTTATACTAATTCCCCTTCGCTTAAATAAACTATCCTACAATGTTTCGTGTTATATATTGTAAAAGCCCGGAAGCCTACAAGGCTCACGAAGAATCCACCAGGATTACAAATTAATTTCAAATTTTCCAAAAAATCACCCTAAATTTTTTAATTTAGTAAATTAAATTTACATTGTTTTGAAGTAATGTGTATGAAATTATTTGTGGTAGGAAAATTATGATTGGCCACCATGTATCAAAATGTAGCATTTGTTGCATTATTGTAAATAAAAAAATTTATTGTATATTTAATGTTTATGTAATGATATAAGATTGCACGACCCGTTAGAAATGAGTTGTAATTCCTGTTCTCTGTAATTCATATCAGGAAAATAAATGCTTAAACTAGAATGAAAAAACATTTATTCTAATATCTCTACTTGTTTTATATATTTTTGCACATGATCCACATGATAATTCATGTCGATATTTTAACCAAAATTCTAGTCCATATATTTAATAATCAATATTGACATTGATCTAGTAACAATTTTTTTTGATAATTAAAACACAATTTTTTTTTCGAAAATTAATTAACATTTCGAATTATCACAACCTTTAAATAAATTCAAAAAAATTTTTAACATTAACATACTTACTTTTCAGTCTCTATTTTAAAAATACCAATGTAAGCTTTTTTATAAAGTTTTAAACATCACTCATTTTTGTCTTACGAAAAAAGAGCACATAGTTTTATATAACATTTTTAATTAATCACATTGCATAGGATTCAATATTTAATAATATGCATTAAAATAATTATTAAATCTTCTAAATTTGGTAATTTGTTAAAAATCATGAGTTTTATAAAAATAATTATAACATTATTTAATCTTTACTTTCACGAGTAAACACGAGACATATTAATAATAAGAAGTTAATATTCGAAAATTTAATGTCACAAAAGTTATTAGATAAAAAATATTGTAATGCTCAAAATTTTAAAGGACTTTTTTAAAAAATTTAATGTACTTATATTTGGCAAAAAAAAAAAATGACAAAAAATTAAAATAAACTTCATTATCATATGCAAAACTCCACAAAAGTTATATTTAAATTGACATATTAAAAATTAAAATGATCTATTGGTTGTTGATTAAAAATAATTTAGTCAATTTATTAAATGATTATTTTTGATATTTATTTAACATAATTTAGAATATCTTAAGTAAATAGAATCTCTTTTATGACTACAATTAAAGACATAATTGTTAAAGATAAATATTAAAATTACGAATTTTTAATTCATTTATTTATCTACGATTTTACTTAATGTAAATTTACATCTACTGATTAACATCTTTTGTGATTTCTTGTAATAGAAAACTTTTATAAACCTCGCTAGGATTTGATGTTGTATAGTTGTCATTTTTTTCATCCTCTTTTAGCCTCCCCTCTCTATTCATTATTTCAACAATTCCTAAATTTTCATCTGAAAAATATCCAATTTTACAACGACATGATGTCGTTCCACACCAACATTTCTACCTAATATCTCCATACCCATAATCGACTGTTATTTCTTCATCTTTTGAAATATTTTTTATAGCAAAAATCCCTAGTACATACCTTTTACCTGATATCCACTTTTCTATTCTTGCATTTGGTTCACAAGAATGATTAATGAATCTTGACATATTCCCTATAATATTATAAATATATATAAATACAATTGTATAAAATACTAGTAATCTCTTTACCATTACTATAAGAACAGATAATATTGTTATTAGACAACATCTGAAGGTACATTCTTATAGTTTTTACTGCATATTCACTAGCAAGAATAATTTTAATCGTAAAATTATTAAAAACATCACCAATATATGAAGTAATAAAGGCATTTGATTTAATATTACTCTTAAATTTGACACCAAAGCCTCTATTGTTAGTTTTAAAAAAGAATAAATTCTTGGAAATTTTCTTATTGTGAAAAACATACTATCACATAAAGAATACTAAGGATGATTTGAACCACATTTGATCCTCGCCTGATAACAAAGGCATTGCTCAAAACAATAAAACAATGGTGGCATTGATCCCTTCACCGTTTCATTACATCTCTTTGGAGTACAATAGCATTCTATTTTACTTTCAGAAACATCATCACTAGTGCATTAATAATTTTTTTCAGCTGCATTATTAATTGTTTCTGATTTTAAGGAATGTATCTAACATCTCTTTATCCCTTTTATTATAGAGTTCCTTTAGTATCAATGAATAAAATTTTTGGTGTTCTTTTAATTTATTTCTTACATCATCTTCATTCTCATCATACTCTCACTTTCTTTTCACTTTTGTATCTGACATTAATTTTTCAAGTTCTCTACTTATTTCCTATTTAAAAAAATAAAAATCATTAGATAAAAGGTAGAGTTTTTTTTACAAATTACTTGAATATCTTTTTCTGTTGCCCAAAATGTATATGGGTTATCATAAAATTGTAATTCATAAAGTGTCTCAAAATCATCAGAAATACGATTGACAATAATGGTAGAGGCTAAATTTGTATGAGATTTATGATTTGAATACAATCTTAGTCTAGTCCTTTTCTCAGATGGTACCAAATCCAGAAAACCACAAGAGTCATATTTAACCTAATGCTTTGAATTATGATGACCTGTTATTTTTGTCTAAAAATTTTTATTTGTTTATAAATAATTATTGTTATGGAATATAATAATATTATACAAAAAAAATAGTTGTTTGCACAATGGAAGAATGTTATTTAAAAACAAAGTGATTTTGAGAAGTGACACTTTTTTTAAACCTTAAATAAATTCCTTATGAATAAAAATACAAAAAAAAAAGATATCATATCTCTAAACATAATAAAATTTTGAGTCTAATATTACAAAAATTGTCATGAGAACGTTAAATGAAAATTTATTAATTAATTTATATTTTTATTGAAAAGGACGTCTGCAGAAATTTTACAACTTACAAATGAAGAGCGAATTCATTGCTACAAAATAGGATATTATTTGCCGTGATATAATAAGAAAGGGTTTCAAAAAAATACAAAATGTAGTTTTTTATACTAGTTAAAATAAAAAAATTTAAGTTCTTTTAATTTAAATATCATTCTAGAAAATTATTAACTAAAATTGTCTTTTATAATTAACATTCTAAAACCTTATTGTTTATAAAAATCTCTTAAATATACATAAATTATTGTTTTTATGTTAAATTTACTTTTTATTAAGTAAGGAATATAGTACTATAACAACGAATTTTATCATGCTAATACTTCAACTTTTTTGGTCCTAACAAAAACTTACTTATCACTTTTTTAAACCTTTTAAAACCGATAATTTAGAAATATCATATTAAAAATAAATTTACAACACTAGAATTTACACTTATGTAAATTCTCTCACATAAGTGCAGCTTAAGAGTTAATCAAAAAAAATAATGCAAATTACTAAATATATATCATAAAAAAGGGTATACGTTAGAAGAAAAATAAAAATATTAATAAAATGTTAAAATATATATTTTCAACTATTTAAATATAATGATATCTTTCACTTTGTATATTTAAAACCACTTTCATTATTATAAATATATTATTAATATATATGATGTAAGATTATTCGTCTTCATAGATATGATTTTAAAATTAAAAAAATCACTTTCTATTTATAAACAAATTTATGTATTGAATGTTAATCATCTACTAAAATCAATTTGTGTAGTTTGATAATAACATTTCTTCCACCTAATTCCATTTATATAAAATATATTTTTAGAAAAGTTATCTTATCAAATATTTTATAACAAAGTAAAGTAGTATTTTTATAACTTCGAGAGAATTAAAATTAAACTTATTTTCATGTAAACGACTACTCATGTTGAAAATGAAATCATAAAGTATCGAAAGTCAACTACTATATAGATTTCTATGAGGTTAATATTTCAAGTAATTTATATATACATTTATTTCCTAACCTTCATAAAAATGGCATTTTAAAAAAAAGTATATAATCACAATTTAAAGGTTACCTATTAATAAAACATCATTAGTTTTAAAATTTCATGAAAGCCAATATCATTTTTAGAATATTATATATACACTTATATAATTACAAATTTTTTCAAATCACATAATTTCTATAAATTAATTTACTAAACTATGAAAATAATTACATTAAAACAATTTACAGACTACATCGTTTTAAAACACACAATACTATTATAATAAAGTAATTAGGGACTTTAAATATCAAATTTATATCATAAACTTTACACTTCCAAAAAAAATATATTTTATTTTTTTTAAAAATACATTAGATTATGGTATTTAAAAAATGAATAGATTATTTTAAATTGATTTAATAATCTATATATACAAACATATATTGATGTTACATATTCAGTAATTTTTTTAACGTTTGCAACATTGTGTATTACTAACACAGGGAGAATAATTAACTGGACATGAACAATTACTCTTTTGAGTATAAGAACTTTGACAAGGTATTACAATTGGGGATGATGTAGTTGTTGATATTTCAGAATTTGTACTACACTGACTCTGACAAACATTTGGGCATTGTGAAGTACATTGTTTTGTTTGGGTATATGTTTGTTTGTTACAAAAATTAACACAATTGTTTTGACATTGTGGCATACATTGATTAACATATGAAACCTGAGTTGTTGTTGTTTGTTGAGCTTGTTGAACCGATACAACAAATTGCATAACAGTTTTACATGTATTTTTACATGACGATTCGCAACTTTGTTGAGACATTTCTGGTTCACAAACTGTTTTACATGAATTTTGACATGAGCATTGAGTATTACATGTTGCTTGACAGTTACTATTAAAAGATGTTGAACATTTGTTGCTACATTCGTCTTGGCATGATTGTGAATTCGACAATACAGGAGATTGTTGGATATTTGAACAAGAACTTTCACAAGTTGAAGCACATGAAGAAATTGAATTTGATGAAGAGGTAGAACATAATGATTGGCAATCGCTTTGACAATCACAAGTTTGCTGGCATTTCTGGGAACATTGATTATTATCACCACACATATTTTGACATCCAGCTTCACATGCTATCTTCTGAACTGTAACTAAATATTGTTGAGAAACATCGGTGGTTTGGTAAGTTGGTGATGTTCTTTGTGAACAGGTATTTTGACATGTATTTTGACATGCTGATCCACAGGCATTTGTGTTTTGAACATTACTACTACTTGAGCAGGAATCTTGACATGTAGATTGGCAGGTATTCATACATTGAACTGTTAGTTGTTGAGAAGATTGGTCATTACAACTACATATTGATGCCTGGGTTGTTGTAGTTGTTGTAGCTTGTGAAGGTTGACAACCACATGAAATTTGTATTGGAGCCGAATATGAGGTTTGCTTTGCATCAGTACATGAGCATGAAACAGGCTGTTGGCATCCACATTGTCTTTTACTTCTTAATGAGGACATCTAAAACAAATATTATAAATAAATATCGTAAAAAACATCAGAATAGTACCTCAGCAAAAGATGCCAAAGAAATAATAATAAATATAATAGTTAAAAGTTTTTTAGAACTTATCATCCTTTAATTTAAAAAAATGAGTAAGGACTTTGAATTACCAATGTCTTAAATAGTGAAATAATTTGTTAAATATATTGAAGTGTCAACAATAATCATTATAAGAAGTTGTTTACAAATAAACAAGCTCTCTTCTTGATCTTGTCTAAATATTTTTTTAAGTTCCATCTATATAATTATCAACTTCTTGTTCATATTAACAATTCATGATATATTAAACAAAAGTCTTCATAATTCTATGATAATAAATTATTTTGAAAAAATATTGTCATTGTATGTACGCAATTTTTGCAAATAAATAATCTCGTTTTAGACTTATAATTATTAGAAAATAGAAGACTACTAATATCTCTTCTCTCAGAGGTGGGAGAAATAATAATAAATATATATTGAAAGAGTAAATAAAACTTGTCCACAAATATAATATAAATTATTTACAAAATTAATATGATGTCGCGATTGAAGTATTTCTTCAGTTACCTTTTTATTTAACTTTTCATATTATATACAATTGAAAATTTGAAACTATTATAATTGTCTTTATCGGATATTATATTTATAAAATTTTTTTATCAATCAATTCACTTTTTTTACACTTATATTTTGTAACTTTTATATTACTATTCTTCAACAATAATAATACATGTATATAACAATAAGATGTCTTGTTATTTTCAAAACGATTATTATTATTACATTGAATAAGCAATATCTTACTTTAGATATCTTTTCAATATACCACTTCTAATACAATTTATTGAAACATAATAACTTCATAACACAATACGCAGAAAAGATTAAATTTTTTATTACAAATGTGTTTATTTTTAATTATAATAATAATACAATTCCATTATAATATAAAAATGAATTCATAAATGAGAATTTAAATTATGTAATAAGTGATACCAAAATAATTGTTGTTAAGCTTTTATATTAATGTGTAGTACAATGCCTTGATTTTTTTAAGAAACTTGTCGTTTGTTAAAATTTTTGTTTAAGTTCAGTCACATTAAAAGTATTTTAAATGTATAAGTGATAATATTTCCACATACAATTTTATTCTTGACATTTAGTAAGTAGTTACATATATCAATTAAAGTAACGTCCTAACACTATATAATGTTATATTTATATGGAAATTGTATGATATTCTTAATTATTGGTTTATATAAACACAATTTGCATTTTTTTCTAATAATAAATGTAATTGGATAAAATATTAACTATAATAATAATAAAAATTATATATGTATAATATGAATAGGGTTTAAAAAAGCCATTCTTATTTTAGATCTAATGAAAGTGAATGCAGAAGCATTGTAAGAAGAATGTGGAGTGAATGAACTGAAGATAACAATCTTAGATCATAAGTGAAAGAGCTTTAAAACCTTCTGCATTCCACCTTCATTTTGTCCAAGTGACTTTTTATATGATTTTTTGTTAAAAAAACTAAAATATGATTATTAATATTTTATATGGTTAAGCGATAAGATAAGTGGAATAACTTTATAAGAAGGTTTTTTTTCCTTTGTTATCAACTGTCATTTTAAAAAGCAGATTATGTAATATAAAAGGTTTTACCTAAATTCACCCACGTTAGAAAGATACTAAAGATCAAAGGAATAACAAAAAACTAAAGTTTGAAATAGGTGTTAGAAAAATACATCGTTGGTGTTGTAATAATATTTCAAATACAAATAATGGCAAAATAAAAGTTTAGCGATTTTCTTCCTTGTTAAACTTCCTAGATATCTAACGAAAATGTGGATAGTGATGTGTGTGACCACTAATACAATCATGTATAAGTTCATGATCATCCCACATACGTTTGAGTTTTGATTTTTCATTCTCAGGAATTGGTAAATAATTGATATTACCAGGAGTACAAATATAATCAAGTACTTTTCCGCATACTATTGTTTTTAAATCAGGAACAGCATTAAATGATTGTAAACATTTATTTATTTTAAATTCAGTGAACTGTCCAGTACTAAAAGTATATAATAATTAATTATAACTATCCTTATTTAAAAAAAATGTTACTTACCTTGAAAATGCTGGATAATAGGTAACATTTAATGGAATATCATCAAATATCACTCCCATTTTTTTTCCACGAAGAAAGTATGTTAAAGTTCCATATTCACCGAATCCATTAAATAGCAATCCAACATATTCACCATACCAATTCTTTGGAAAAGATTTAGTAACACCTGTCTTTCTACCGTTATGTAAGGCATAACCTCTATTATTAATACCCCATGATAAACTATCAAAACCAAGTACATCAGTTACGCCATCGTATTCCCAAATACTCGACTGATCTGAGGAGATACCAAACATAATAGAGGTGCATTCTTTTCTACCAAATACTTGAAATTGCCAAAATACTTTAATTCCTTTTTTTAGTTGTACATTACCCAAACCAACTATAGTTGATGTTGCCCATAAATAATTTATAATGGCACTTTGATCAACAATAGCTAATTTTGATCTACCATATCTCTAAAAAAATTATATTGAATGATTTTTATAATAACATTTTTTTAATTTTTAAAGATCAATATATAATTATTAAGCCTCTAGACTAACAAAAGTATCAGTGAAAACATATATATAAAAATAAAATATATAAAAATATGCACATATATATTTATACATTTTTATATAATAACCATCTTATGATAAACAAAATTTGAATGTTATCTAAAAAAGAAAAGATGTAACAAACAACAGGCATTAATAAACTCTGCATTTTATTTACTTTTTAAAAAAATTTAACACAAACATGTGAAAAAATTCTCGAAATCTTGTAGAATTGTTAGATGGTTGTTATAAAAAATTATGTAAAATAAATTTATATATATATATATGTATATTGTAATAGGAAAAGTTAAATGTTAGGATATAAAATAATAGAAAAAGAATATAATCAAAAATTGTTATTTATTCTTAACTATTTTGGAGCACATTTTAATAGAAAATATTATATATATATATATATATTATACATATATTTATTAACAAGAACAAGAAGAAAACGGAAAGGTATTAAATTTTTTTAGGATGGTAAGCAGTTTAGAGCTTCTTTGTAATGACCATTGATCATTATTAGAAGGAGACAAGAGGAATTGAAAGTATGGTTTATAAAAATGAATATGTCAATGCCAAATTGTCAAATTTTGCAATAAATAAATATATATTAGTTTGTATTACTAGGTTTTAAAGTATCTCTATGTAATGATGGCATTTAATTGAATTTGATTTTATGAGGAAAAATTTTACAATGATCTGACAATATATAGAATAGAAATAAATAATGTGCTGTGGTATTTAAATAGTACTATTAATATAAATATTTCAATTTTACATAGATATATACTCCTACAATATGGATCTTTTATAGTAGCAGAAATAATGTAAAAAAAGTTAAAGAAAAATTTTCAGATGATAAAGTTTATTAACATCTTAAAATATTATGAGATTCAGTATACATGAATATTAAAATGACAACAAAAATAAAAAGAAGGACTATAAAATATAATATTAATGAAATAATTGGAGTTGTGTATCAAAAAGGCGAATGATATTTTAAAACTTCTAATCCTATATATGTAATTTCCTCCTATTTACATTATCCTTCCAACACAAACATTCTATTTGCCTTGTGTGAAACAAATGGATCTTCCAATGAAATATTTTAAAATATACACAGAGTATAACTTTTTTTTAAATATCAGTTTTTAATAAAAAAAAGTTTCATATGTAGATACAGGAGAATGGAGAAATGAGATGATGGTGAGAAGAGGAAATAGCGGTTATTGAAAAATAAATCTCTATTCAATTTTGCTATCCTTTTAATCAACAAACTTTCCATTATATATGTGCATTTATATATATTTTACCTTCTTATATACTTAAAAATATATAATTATTATTATAATAATATTATTCTCCTGAAATCTAATGACATGGTAAAAAAGAGTTATATAGATATATCTGAGTACATATAAAATATATATACATATATATTTATTGAGTCACATTCCTTAACAAATTGAATATTATCTTTAATCATTTTAATACTCAACAACAATATATATTTACATTATATTATATATATCACTATTAGCCTTATGATGTGTAGATTAAAAATTTGTGTGTGATATATCAATAGTATATATAACTATGATATATAATAAATATACATATTTATATCTATTTTTAAATAATTTAGAAATCTTATAAATATATCTATTAATTTAACAAAATAAAACAAATAGCATTAAAATTTTTTCCTCCCCCTTTTATTTGTCTTCATAAAAATTGGTAACATAAAAAAAGGAATGTGTTATTTTATTGAATCCTACATATATAGAGAGACATAAACTACTACTTAATATTGTAAAAATTATGTCATTATTTTTAATTTATTAGGTATCCATTCCTCCAGTAAATTTTATCTTTAAAAATTGCTTAAGTAAATACATAATTTTTTACAAAAAAAAGACAAAGAAAAGCCACTTTTGTCTTGGATAATTAATAACATGATGTAAAAAAAATGGAGTTTTACATTATAAATAAATGGGTAAAAATTTGATTGTTAAATATATCAGTTGTACTTTTATTTATATAATTGTTTGAGAAAACATATAATGTATACAATGTTTTAAAAAAAGATAAGGTATTAAAAAATTTTTATCATTTTTTGTTATCATTGTCTTACCCAGAGGACATACACACATATGTACATTTATATATTACAAATATAAAAATGCACATATTCATATACTTTACAAAGGTATATTATAACTTTCATAAAATTAAAAAAAACAACTTTTACATCAAAACTTACTTGGTTAATTTTATGATTCCAATCAAAGTCCATTTGTGACATATATTTTATTGCAACTGATTCATCACTGTATGCAGCATTGTAGAATCGATGGATATTACCATATTGATTTCTAATATGCTGTACCAGTGGTGGATAATTAATCGCAACACTCTCTTCATTAATTTTAATATCTCCTTTCCGTCCTACCCAGGCAAAAACATGAAGAAGGAGATACATAATAAGGCCATTTACATTGTCCTCTGCTATTGTTGGTAAAAGTAAAGATTCCTGATCTGGATACCTTATTCTATTGTTGAATTCGTGACCCACAGACACATAACGAAAGTTCTCTTGTATCGTATTAATATTATTATTTACGACTACCTCCTCCTCAACATCCCGTATATTTTGATATTTTTTTGCTAAGATTGACAAATACTTATCTCTACTTAAATTATGAAGGCTAAAATATCGATACTCTCTTTTTCCTAATTTTGTTTTTAGAATAGATGAACCAACGGTCAATGCTTCAAATACTGCATCTAAATATTTAAGAGGTATAGGATCTTCATCTGAACTCAATAACGCATTCCTAACAATACCAGTTGCAATATTTTCAATTCTAGTACGATTTGTAAAAAGGCATTTATTTTTATTTTCGATTAATCCTAAAGCCTCAGGTGGAAATGGTATTTCTTTTCTAGACAATCTTGCGGCTACAATAAACTTTTCAAAGATAGATATTGTTTCGAAATCAAAAGAAGATGCCAAATTGTCTTGTGTAAGATTTAGGTGAGATAAAAGGTTTGACGGAAACGATGGTTCATAACAGATTCTTTCACCATGGCGTTTTGTGCTGTAATTAAAGATTATTTCAAGTAATTTTTTATCATTGTATGATGAAATTCTTGGAAAATCAACTCTTCCCTCATATATATGTTCTTCATCAATTGGAAGATGAGGGCGAATAACATATTCTTCCATAATAAAACAGTGACATATAAGAAAAAAAACCTAAAAAGAGTTAAAGATATATTAAAATATACATAAACAAAGAAAAAATCTCAAAAGAACATTAATAATAGTTTTAAACATTAATTTGTATATTTTAAACAAATTTCGGTACCAAAATTTTTTTAAATAAAATATTTAAATAAAACTTTATAATTACTAAAGTATAAGTATATATAATTAATAGAAAACATAATCCCTTTTTTTGAATAAACTATACATTTTCAATGCAGAAATTAGCAATCTTTAAAAAGTTATTCTAAAAATTACGCATTATCAAAAAGTGTTACCCAATTATGACTTTTAAATAACCTTTAAAAAAATATTAAGAATAATATATATATTCGGGATCAACACAGAATTTCGAATACATATTATGTCAAAAGTTCAAAAAATTCAACTTATTTTTTCGTCACTTTATTAATTTATTCATATTTAGATTAGAATGATAATTTTTTTACGATCTAACAACACTAGATTGAAGTTTCAATTTTTAGCTTAAAAAAGGAATATTATTCATCTTTTTTGGTCATGATTAAGGTTCAAAAAATTATCAAATATTGTCAATTTAGACTAGTTGAATATAGAAGAAAAATTTATCTATTTCATTTAATAAAACTATAAACAGAAATCTCATTTTTCTAATAACCACCATAACCGTTTGTGATATAATAAATTCCCCAATAATTAACATATAACTAATTGTTTATATTATCAATTAATTGTTTAACAAATAATAAAGTAAAAATTATAAAAATTTTAAAAATGCCGTCATCTGTAACCTTTGTTGCTTTAGCATGACTTTATTTATTTCCATTCCACAGTGTTTTAAGTTAAACAATTTAAAAAGAGTATTTTAAAAATAAATTTAATATATCAAAATCTATACGTAATTAAATTTCTTGGTGGAAAAGGGTAATTTTCAAAGTACGTCAAAGTCTTACGCCAGTTAATATTTATTTGATCTAAAAATTTGTGAAAATATTTTTAAAGCGATATTTATGAAGTGATATATATTCTAAAATAGTTAGTTTTTATCAAAAAAAACATTGAACTGTTTGATTAAATTGAAGAAAATATATTTTGTAAGAATATAAAAGGATATCTGAGAATGGCATTTGTTAAAAGATATTCTAGTTTTTATACAAATACATTTCCATCTGGTGAAAGGTCTAACTATTTTGCATGTTGATAGCGTTTATTGTTCTGAAACAGCAGATGTCATTGGTAGGATAAAAAATGGATAATTAACAGTAATTTTGACCATTACTTTTATACAGATTATTTTTCTTTCATACTATAGATTGTATGAAGAAAAACACCTGCTTATTTTACTATTACAAAATAGATATATATAATTAATGTATCATAGATTTATATCCTTTTATTCTCTAGTGAAAATTTTCCCAGAGTAAATAGCAAAGAATTAAGTCTTTGAGCTTTTCTATAAAATTATAGTATAAATCTTTTTTCTTTTTCAAAGTTTTTACTATAAAAAAAATTAAATCTGCACACATACTATAAGGTAACAAGAATTTTATGATTATTATACTAATAAATAAGAATAATCTCAACGAGCATTTGCATCTGGAGTAGAAAGAAGAAAAAAAATTTGATTGATAAAGAAAAAAATTTTGCAAGCATAAAAATGTATAGTAAGCTCAATAATAAGTATAATGATATTTTTTTAATATTAACAAATAAACATTAAATAATATCAAATGTAAAGATTTAAGTACACGAAAATTAATAAAATTTTACATATCATGAACCTTGTCATGGCAGTTGTTGTTACTAACAGATAACCATTTGGTCACACAAAAGGAAAAATTAAGATTTGCTACATTCTAATAGATATTATGTGTTAATAGGCATATCTTTTTCTTTTATTAACCATCAACTAAAAATAAATATTTTTATTACATCAATTTTATAAAATTAATACATATACAAATGTGTACGATAGATAATTTAGAAAGTGTAAAAGGAATATAAATTATACACAAATTAAATATTCTAAAATTAAAAGACAATATATAAAAGTGTAATGTATATTAAGGATGTCTGATAAAAAAATACTTTTATATTACTCATGTATTGGTCATTTTAACATTCTATATATAATAATAGTACAATTTTAGGAAATGTAGTTGAATTTTAAAGTATACAGAAGTTAATAAAAAAAGCATCAAATCTTTATAAATTTTAATACAATAGATTATATTGTTTTCAATGAAAAAGATAAAAAAAGATTGATAAAACGGGAGTAAGGAATTTTAATAAATAAGTTAAATATTTCCATTTGATGTCATAGAATTTTTGAATAATAACTCAAAGATAATTTGTTTAAGATCTTTTGAATTTTACCATAAATTTAGAAATAATATCTCCATAGATTCACAAAAATAGAATAAAAATTTCAAAACACGATGAAATTATAAACAACAAAATATAATTAGAATTTTACTGATTTATATAATTTTGAAAAAAAATGAAACTATATATAAATACGCAAAAACCATAGAAACTTCCTTTCAAAAAATTCAACTTTCATCAATGATACCATCTATTAATCTTAGTAAGTAAAAAAGTTTTACTACAAATTTTTATCTAGAAAAGTAAAAAATACTTTATATAATGTTTGAATTTAATACTATCAAAAAAAATATACATATAAACATAATATATTATTTTTGTTATTACATAAAAGATAATTTAATGAGTTTTTTTTTATTTATGAAACAAAAAAAAAACAAATTAACATAAAGAAGCATAAATGACGAAAAAAGGTTAGCAAAATAAAAAATAAACTAAGCACATAGATAAGTTTTCTAGTAATTTTATTATTCAATAATATATACATATAATTAAAAATGCTTTCTTTAAACATAAATTTATTATGATAAAAATAATAAATTTTTTATTTTTATTATAAATTAAATTCAAAAAATAATTACATATATATATTTTCACAAACTTTTCTATAAAATTATTAAGTAACATTACAAAGAAGATGAAAAAAAGTTTAATTGTTATCTAGACGCATAAAAATGTTTCATCATAAAATGTAATTTACAATTCTATATATTTTAAAATAAATTTTATATATCTTAAAAGATACAAAATATTTTAAATTAGACAGGCTTTTTAATGGAAAAAAATTATATTTTATTTGAAAGAGATACGCAATATAATAACTTTTTCCTTTCTTTTACATCTTTTAAAATTTCATTAATTATAAAAACGAAAGAACATTTTTATTACTTTGGGATCATTATAAATCATATTTAAATGTTAAGATTACAAAAAAATGTGAGATCCATAATTATTATGAAAAATGATTTTTTTCTCTTCCTTCATAAAGAATAATATTTTTTTGTTGTCTGGTAAGGATATAGAAAAAAGGAAAACTATATCACAGGTATCTTGAGAATAATCCTATTGATATCATAAAAATAAGTATAATCATGTTTCTTGATTTGATTTGAAAGATATTTGAAGATGAATTGCATTTATTTGTATTACAACAGCATAACTCTCCTGTATAATATGAATATATTTGATTTTGTTTACATCCTGGTCCAATATTCTAAAAAAAATTAAATTACAATTATATGATAAAAATAAAATAACTTTGCTAATATGTAAGAAAACATACTTTACATAAATTTTGTGTATCACAACCACGAATAAAATCATTTCCTGTTACCATTTTCATACAATAAGATATTCCAACACCGGCAGTATCACATATCTGATTCTCAGTTGGTATCTGACTAATAGTACCTCTACCAAAATAACATTCAATAGAAAAAGTTAAAGTTATAAAAAAATTTATTATAAAAATAATAATACAAGGACACTGCATCTTTTTTTTATATTAAATAGAATTTTTTTTCTTTTTTTAACTTATTTGTCTAACTACCTGAAATGAGTAATAATCAATTTATATTTAAAAAAATTGTTTATTATATAAAGCAATATTTTACCATTATAATAATGATAAACACATAATATATAAAGTGATATATTTAAAAGTATGTTTAAAATAATATTAACCTGTCATTTTATTAATATAAATCTCCTAATAACTAATTAATACATACATTTCTTAGTACCTAATTCTTCTTTTATCATTTTTAATATTTTATTTAAATTACCAATCATGTTTTAATAAAAAATTTTTACCTATCTATTTTTAATGTCAAAATTAGTAATTATATAGTTGTAATAAATTTCAAATTAATATTCGCATAAAATATAAACTTATAATTAGCTATAAGAATATTGTTAACTAATATTTAAGCGGTACGACATATGATATATGAAGACCATATTAAAATAATATTTTATTTTCTCGAAAAGTAAAGTATGCATGTGTTATACATATGTATAATGATAATTAAGAATATTGAAAAATTATGTCAAAAATTGTGAGGAGAGAGATATTTTAATAACTATGAATAATAAAACCTTACAATGATTCCTGAAAAATTTCTCACTACTTAACTTATGAAACCTTTTTTAAATTTAAAAATGTGTTTGTAATATATTAAAGACATTCTGTATTCCAAATAAAAATATACATTAAAAAAATTAAATTGTTTTTTCTTAGATAAGTATTATATATTTAAACAAATATAAAATTTTAAAAATTATAATTAACGAACACAGTGAAAAATAAAAGTGATAAAATGCAATATTTATTGTTTATCATTGACATTGTTCTACGTGATGAATTGCAATGATCTCCAGAACAACAACATAACTCTCCATATTTACCACCATAACTGACACCAGAGACACAACGATTTCCAAGGGACTAAAATATAAAAAAATAAGAAATAATTATATTGTTACGAAAGAAATATCACTTACAACACAAACATTTAAATCATCACAATTCCTATAGGAATATTCTCCTTCAGTTACCTTAACACAATATGGTGTGTTAAATTTACAATAACGATCATGGATTGGAAGTCTATTAATATGATTACTCGAACGAAAACATCCTAAGGTGAGGGTGAGGTGTGATAGATTTGATAAAACAATCAAAACAACAATTATTATAATTTTTACCATATTATTACAAAAATTTTTCCAAAAAACTTTTTATCAAAAATATAAAAATTATTATGGTAATAATAACATGAACAAAGAAGGATTTGCTAGGTAAAAATTTTATTCTACTCTTCGTTACCACTAAAATGAGAATAATGATAATGTTTAATTATGATGATAATAAGTTAAAATGAAAGTGAGATATATATATGAAATACAGAATCATTAGTATTTATATTTTGATAAAAAGAAGGAAATAAGACAATATATTATTTATAATAATTATAGGTCTCCTTTATCATGTATATTTTTGCCAAAACCAATGATGTAGAAACATAAATTGTTATCATTATTATATATTGGAGGTATACGTTAATTATCTTCATTTTTAAGTAAAATTATGAAATATAATATAAGAGATAATGAGGGTTGATAGTATTAAAAAAGATAGGTTAGGCAATATTTAAAAAGTCTCCAACTTTGGAATAAAAACTTTACCAACTAACAAAGGGAAAATCTTAAAAATATTATCAAATCTTTAAGTGATTAACAAATAACAAAACTGATACGTAGGTAAAAATGATATAAATTACAATAGATTTATTTTAAAATATTTATAAACGATCGTGATCACAAAAAAGCAAACAAAATATTAATACGTATATTGTAGTTCAACAAAACTAAAATGAGGGTTCCTTTTCATAAAAATACTTTTCCGCCACACTATCACTATTTGTTTTTTATTTACTTTGCCTATAAATTATAACCTTCCTCATATTACAAAACCTCAAATAAAATTTTCATCAAACAAACAAGATACTTATAAAATGCTAAGGAAAATCTTTCTAAAATCTCAAAACATATCTTCTTTTGTGACGGATATAAAAATATATTTGTAACAAAAAACTATTTCAATCCTTTTTTGTATTTTCTAAATATAAAAAATAACGACATGGAAATAATAAATATTATTTGTATTCAATATAAAAAATAACAATAATAATATGCAAAATAAAATAATTTTATCTATTTATAAAAAAAAGTTCCAATATTTTTTTGGAGATGTAGTAAAAAATTAGTTTCTTTTTTTTTGAATTACAACAATTTTTATATATAAACTTTTTTGTGATATATCTTCATTGGTTAGGCACAAACAAAAAATTTTTGTCTTTCAACACAAATTTAATAATTTTTTTTTGTTTTTTCTTAAATATTTATAGTATAGTTATGTCTGAGAGAGAGTGTAATGAGATGGAAAGGTATTTGATGATTTTTGGATTAGGGTTTGTCAATTAATAATTTTGATTATAATTTTTAACTTTCATTTTATAATTAAAAGAGATTCATTCCAACATTTACTCCAAAAATTTTATCCCATTTTATTTGTGTAGGACATGATCTTGTATGCCTTCTATGGATACTTCTTTTCTTTACAATACAACTGGATAATTGACACCATGTATTGGTTCTACATTTAATGATAACATTTCTACATGGTACCATTGAGATGTACTTTGCTAGTAATCCCTCTGATGCTAATTGCGTTTGAGCGTAGATTCCATATATTTGTTCTCCTTTTCCCTACAATATACCCTTGAATTTCATCATCCTCTTTAATATGGAACATTTTACCTTCCTTAAAAAGGTATTTAACAAATTCGCTTCTGTTAAAATTTGACAATGTATCATCAAATTTAATGACACTATCAAGATCACTCTCAGTTGTTGTTTGAACATTAATTCCTATAACAAAAAAATTATCATTTAATTAGTTTAATCTCCTTTTATTAGCTTAATTATATTTGACCTCAATTTTATGGTACCTTTAATCTCACCCATTGAACTGTTACTTTTTTTCGTATACCTATTTAATACATTTAACAAATTTTTATAGGTAATATGTATGTTACTAAAACGTGTCATACTCTCTCATTATACTAAATAATCTTTGAGTATAAAAATATTTTTATGAAGTTATAATGATTTAAAAAAATCATAATTATTATATTTTTTTAAAGATTAATAAAAAATTTCATATTAAATAGAGGAAAGGTCACCTATTTTTATCAAGTTTAATCCTTACCAAAAGGTTAATCATACAAATATAGCTTGAGTATAATTATTATCATAATAATAATAATGTATGTCAGGAAAAGAATACTATAATATAACCTTATCAAATATAAATTAAATTTACTATGTCATACTTTTAATAAACTAAGTTTACATAAACATAGAGGTCGAAAGAATATTTTGATAAAAGGATCATTAAAGTGAAGTCTCTCTATATTAATTATCATAATAATTAAAGGATTCCACTGTAGTGATATAAATACTTAATAGATATAAATATTTAAAACTAACCTTGAACATTACTTCTAAGAATTGTTTTAGTTTTTACACTATCATAGGTTACCTCTTCCATAATAAATTTTTCACCAACAATAAATCCAGCAAAATCTCTGAGGACCCTATCAGCACCAGAATCATACAAATCAATTGTGACATTCTTTTTAAGCTCCAAATTAAATGTACCAAGGACAGCTTCCTCTAATTGGTTAACTAAATGTTGGGCCAAATATTGCTCAGGATGATGATGATGGACTTGAATGTAAACTCTTAAATTTCTTTTATCAATTGGATTTTGAACAACCTCCCCCAATTCAAAGGTGTTCTCTCCTCCAATTTCAACAGGTATTGTACTATCTTTAAGAGTGACTATTTTATTATGGAGATTATCCTCCAAATAATTTATAACAATGTATCCTTGATTTTTAGATATTTTGACTAAAGTAACTGAAGCAACAACACTACCATTATTTTGGACTGTTGCAGAAGTTGCCTCTGGAATTGTTGATACCTTAACTCCAGGCGTGGTTGCAGGATGAGACATTTTATGCATGATTAATTAAATATATATACTAGAAAAAAAAATATATAAAAATTATAAAATAGAAAAAAAAATTATTAATAAATGGCATAGAAATAATTAAGAAAAATATTTTATATTAATTTGTAAAAATAGATGACCGAGATAAGGATGATGTATAATTTTAAATATGTGTATGTTAAAGATGATTAAAATGTTAAAGAAAAAGTTGGTGGTAAGAAGGTTAAAAATTGTGGAAAAAGTTTACTAGAATAAGGGGGGAGAAGATGATGAGGTGTAGATATACATGTATTGTATGACAATTAAACAAAAATTCTTTAAATTTTGGAGTCATTTTAATAAATACATTTCTTACACATATATATATCCATGATCTCCACCCAAAAAATTTTTTAATATATATAATGAAGAGATTGATGGCATAACTGTATTTATACATATATATATTCAGTTGGTCCAACCTATAAAGCAATGTCATAATCAAGAACAACCGCCTTTTGTGGTTAATAAATAAATAGAGATGTAATGATGTGACGTCGTTACCCGAGAAGTGGGAGAGTTGTCACAAAATTTTTGTGTGTGGTTATGTAATGAGATGGTGATTTGAAATGAAAAATTTAATTTAAAGGATAATGAATTAATTTTGATAGATATTTCACTAATTAAAATTATAAATATATATATTTATGGATGATGGAACGATGAAATATAGGTTTACAATGATAATAGGATTTAAGATATAAACCTTTTATATACCATTAAATATGGAGATAGAATAGGTTACCTGATTTCTCGTTTTTTAAATATCAATTGTTTAATATTGAATGCATAATTGAATAATATAAATTTTTTTTTCAAAATATCTAAACTTGTGAAGCTTTTTTTTATTAAAAAATGACAATTGTATTGCAAATATACATTGCAATAGAAAGGACAACGGCCTTATAAAGATGATAGATGACATTTTCATAAAAATATTCATCTTCCTTCAATTGATGCTATAAATGGATCCCACTTCCTTTTTATACTATTTTTAAGTTAAAGAAAAAAATAATAATAAATGAAAAGAAAATGAAGGTGAATTGATAAATGATGATAAGAAAAAGTTGTTTATCAAAAAAATTTATAATAAATATACAGAATATACATTTTATACATGTTCTTCAATTCAACCAGTACAATTATATGTAAAATCTTGTTTAATGGTAAAAAAAATAAATTTTAATTATGATTAACAGTATGGAAAAAAGGTAGACAATATATTTATATATTTGAAGAATGTGAAAACGTTTAATAAGTATAAAATAAATTTATTTTTACACATATAAAAGTATAAAAAATTTTTCGATAAATAATAATCATACAATCCACATCCTGGGGTTGGGTGAATTATTCAATTTAATAATATATCATAAATCTAGTATAAAGAATGGTATATATCATAAATTTAGATGATGATGATGACCCAGCCTTTTTCCTTTTTCATTTTACATAATATTAAAATTTTTATTTTGGTTTTAAATCATAACAATCTAATATGTATATTATTGAGGGTTAAATTTGTATATGTGTTTGGTGAAATAAAGATATATAGATGGAAATATACATTCAGTTATGATGATTAAAAACTTTTTATTTGTAATAATTCTCTGTGGTATTTGGATGTACTTTATTACCAATTAATAATATCCCATATCGAGAATCAATGATTTTTAAAACTTGTTTTCCATTATATTATAACAAAATTTGCTTATAATTTTAATTTGTTCACCTTTTAACTAATGATAATGAAAAGGTTACAAAAAAATTGATAAGTTTTAATTACCTTTTTTCACTTTTTTGTTGAAAATATATAAAATGGAATGTTTTTAATTAGTGATTATTTCATAACAAAAATATTAATATTATTTAAAAAAAATATATATATATATAAATTTTATTTGGTGGAAATATTTATGTCCTTGATTATAAAAGATTATCATGAATACAAATCTGTTTGATAAACGGTGACAGTATCCGTTATGTTAACTAATTGTTCTAGTATGACAGACTGTTTTTCTTAGATGTATAGACATATCATTTGCTTATAAAGACATCATCAAGATTGCAATCGTGATGTATAGTATAATTCTATAAATGTTGCATAAATTATGATAAAGAAGATTGTTCAAAGTGATTCATATTATATACCAAGATAAGCGTAATTAAAATTTTTTTTATATTCTAAATCTTTAATAAATAATAAAACTATTGAAAATAATTGGAATTAATATGATTAAAAGTATCTCTATTTTCACGAAATTAATGATATCACATTACCTTTATCATACAAACTACAAATGGGATATTGTAACAATCCAAAGCATAATCTTTCTTTTTAATTTTTTTGTTATAAATTGTCTCCATGGCAACAATTTTACAATATTAATAATAATGCAAAATATAAGTAGGGACGTAAAGTGGAATTAAAAATCTTAATAAAAGTTTAATCTCAAAAACATTAGTAATGTCTATAAATCTTCAACTAGTATCAATCTTTGACTACCGTCTAAATCACCATACAATATTTAAAGGCTCTGTAGCAGGAAAATTCCATAAAGATGGGAAACAACAAATAGCTATAGTAACACCAGAAAATAAAATTGTTCTCCAGGATGAGAGTAAGTGTTAAAAATTCTATAACGAATAAATTTTAAATATCTTTTAGCAAATGTCGTTCACAATATAACAGGAAAAATTAACTGTATTAAGGAACTAAGACACATAAATCCATTCGAAGAAAATGATACAGGATATGATGTTCTATTAATTGGAACGATCGAAAGTTTAATTTGTTATGATATCTACCAAAATAAAACTTTATTTACCAGAGAAATGCCAGAAGGAGTAACATGTATAGAAGTAGGTTTACTATATCCCCTATAAAAGTTAGAAAATGTAGTTTTTTATTTATTAGTTATTAATATAAATATCTTGCCCTTTATAAGGTAATGTTACTTCCTTTTTAATTTTATATATATAAAATTCTCAATAATAAGCTTTTAAAAATTAACATTCCCTTAAATATATTTATGATTATTGTATTTCTTATACAATAAACATATCTCTACCCAAAGGTCAATATCACTTACCAAAAACATTACAAACCATTAAAGATTCTAATTATTTAGAATTGATATTAAAAAAAGAAAAGAAGTTTTTAAACAATTTTACATCCAATGTCATATTTGCGGGTTTTGTTAATTGTAACTTTATAAAACTGCATAATATGTATATAAAAGTATTTCAAAGATAATTTATCATATATATACATATTGATATGGTTGATTGGAGAAAGAACAAAAATGTCTTTACAAAAAATTTTAATGTGTCATCATTAACTTTTACTAATTAACATAGACAAAATAATCCTTTTTTCATACATTTTATCAAAACTTTAATATACATTAGTTTTTCTTTTATAACATAATTTGCATAATTTTCTTCTTTTTTTCATGTCTCAAAATCAATTGATGATGTAAATCAAGTTTGTATTGTATGTGGTTGTGGTTCAGCAATGTGGGGATATACGGAGAATGGGGATGAACTTTTTTGGACAACTATTGGAGGAAATATTAATTGTCTTGGTATTGTTGATGTTGATGATGATGGTAGAAATGAGATTTTGATTGGTAGTGATGATACTGAAATTAAAATTTTTAAAAAAGATATGTTATCTGGAGAGTTGATTGAGGGTGACTCAATATCTAATATCAAACATATCAAGGAAAATTATTTTGCTTTTGCTTTAACAAATGGAACATTTGGTGTTTGTAGAGGCAAAAGTCGTTTATGGAGA
Source organism: Strongyloides venezuelensis (assembly GCA_963280985.1). NCBI lineage: Eukaryota > Metazoa > Nematoda > Chromadorea > Rhabditida > Strongyloididae > Strongyloides > Strongyloides venezuelensis. Next base: position 3,824,254 of record CAUJLX010000001.1, on the reverse strand, counting down.
ATTAAAAGTAAAACACAAATTACATCATTTTGTCCTTTCCCTGATCCTACATCAATATCATGTATCTTTATTAGTGGTAAAATTGATATAAGATCATTAATAAACGGTGATATAATACATAAAATATCATTAGAAGCTACTATTAATAACGCTTTCGTAGGGAGGATGATTGATGAAGAGGATGGTGATCATTTAACAGTTATCACAAAAGATGGCAAGGTAATAGGTTATAAGTTCAAGGATTCTAATACTGTTACCAATGATCGTGCCCAACAATTATATCGTGAATATAGTATGAAAAAAACAAACTTGTTAAAAGAATTGAATCATTATGATAGAAAATCTACAGATGAAAATATAATTGGTATAAAAATTATTAAAGATTCTCATTTGTCCTGTTTTTTTTATGCAAATATGTCTAGTGGTTTACAATTACACGTTAAGATAGAGGAGAAAATATTTATTAAAGGTGTTATCATATTTGGTGAGAGCGTATTTCCTGGAGAATCATTTATTTATCACCCAAGTGAAGATATGTCTAATGAGATATCTATACCTTTAAAATTTAATAGAGATGTTTACATAGAGTTACATTTAAAGATATTAATTGGTTCTATCATGGAACATCAATTTCAGGTATTGGAAATATCAAAAATTTTACCGCGATTTAGTTCTATTGTTCGTTGTGAAAGTGATTTTGTTTCACCAAATAGTAATGTTGAATTTAAAATAATACTTAAAGCCAAAAATTTCGTTGAATGGTTTAGCGAAAATTTCTTAGAGGAAATACCTATTGAAGAGGAAACATTTTTTATTAAAATGTTCAGTTTAAGGAATAAACAACCAATAGTATTCAAACTTAATGAAGAAGGAACTTTTACAATTCAACATGATGATTTAAGAATTACTGGTGAGGTAATACAATCTATTGGAGAGTATCTTGGTATTGAAAGATTAAAATGCATTGCTTATTTTCCGGCGGAATTTGAGAAACTTCAACAAATGTTTAAAAACGTAAGTTTGCATCTAAGATTTTTAAAAAATAGATAACAACTTGATATCCAATGAAATTAAACATTTTACTTTATCAAAAATTAACTAAAAAATTCATTTTTCAGATAGAAGATTGTTACGAAGTTCAGAAACAATTTACAGCTGAATTTGCTCAAAAAGTAAACCTGACAAAAGAATGTGTAATCAGAAGTGAGGATGCATTAATATGTAAAAACTTCTTGAAATGTAAACAATTATATAATAGAGTTAATTTAATGAATAATGATTTGTTAACTCAGCACAGACTTAGAATAAACACAAGAAAAAATTTATTATCAACTTTGAAGGATGTTAATATAACTGTTGATTTATTTTCAAAGTTAAGGATTGGAGAACCATCAACAGAATTGATTAGTGAGTGTCGAAAAGCTATTGTTAATGAAAACTTGTCATCAATGATAAATTTACTCCAATTTGGTACCTAAAATAAACACAAAAATGTTACATATCTTTTAATAATAACTGTCATTAAAAATTTAATCATTATAATTTTTTTATTGTAAAATGATGACAAATCTTTATGGTATGTAAATATATTTAATGGTATTTAAAACTTTTCACCTTTGTAAAAATTGCAATGACATAATCATTCTCATAAATCACATTATTCTTATTTTGTCAACATGCCTAATGGAAAAATTAAAAATATAAAGTTATCACTTAATCATTATAACATATATACTTTATCCTTAACACAAACGAAACATTTGGTTACTTTTTTGATAAACTCTCCTTGATTTTACTTTGAGATTGATGGAAAAGTTGTTAGCATTTTAACATTTAGGATATTCTCGTTCAAGTTACTTTTCATTTATCTATAATCCGATTACTTTCATTATATAATTAAATAAACTGATATTTTTTTATTGTTATTAGAAATACCACAAATATAATATATGTATTTGTACCAACTTGTGACTCTGGTTTCTTTATCATTCAGAAAAAAATTAAGTATATATATTTTATGTTTACTTTAACATTTTACACTTTTTATTGAACCAGCATATATAGAGTAACGTTTTTTTAAAAAGTATACATGTTTTTAAGTTAAAAAAATATGTCTATAACATTTCTATAAAAATTATTATTTCTTTTAGAATAATAGTAATGATATTAAAGATAACAATTATTTTAACTCTATTGTTACACCATCAGATTGCATTAACCAAAGAAATAGAAGATGAACTAATTTTCGTTCAAGCTATTTGGAGACATGGTGATAGAGCTCCAAGTAAATTGCCATACCCAAATGATGTACACAACGAAGATAAATGGGATAACGGATGGGGACAATTAACAAAGGTTTGTTTAATATTTTAATTAAAAAGTAATATTTTTGAATGATAATATTTTTTACATTTAATATAGAAAGGAAAATATCAAATGATGGAACTTGGCAGTTGGTTTAAAAAAAGATATATTAACAGTTTCGTTAATGCTACATATAAATCAAAAGAAGTCTACATAAGATCATCAGATATTGATAGAACATTAATAAGTGCTCAATCGTTCATATTTGGTATGTATTCAAATCAAAAACATTCAGGACATAAATTACCAACACAAGCAGTACCTATACATGCACCAGCTACTGGTGATAATGACCCATTGTTAAGACCAGATAATTTTGAGTGTCCTGAATATGATAAAAAAGTTAAAAATATCAATGAACATTTGTATGATGAATTGATGGGAAATTATAGTGATATTATTCCTTTCCTAAAAAATCATACAGGTTTTAAAGGTGATTTCAAACTAAAAGATATTGGAAGTATTTGCAATGTAAAAATAGAGATGATTCATAATTTTAACCAACCAAGTTGGATATTTTCAGAATGGCCACAACATCATAACAAAACAACATTAGATATTGTATGTGATATCAAAAGACAGTTAAGATTAAGTGATTTTCAAAATAGTGAATTAGGGAAACTTCGTGGAGGGTACCTTCTTGATAATTGGCTTGAAAATGCCAGAAAAATCATCCACCATCCAGATGAGGAGCACAAAAAAATGATCCTATATTCGTCACATGCTGAAACTATATTAGCACTTAGATCAGCATTTAATGTATATCCAGATGATATAACACCATATGCAACAGCTTTAATTATGGAACTTTATAAAACTGATAATAGTACATATTATGTAAAATTATATTTAAAATCACATAATAAGCCATTGGAGGAATTACAAATTCCAGGATGTGAGCATAAATGTAATTTTGATACATTAACAAAATTATATGTTGATGTAGAGATTGATTCAAGGAAGGAATTGTATAGAGAGTGTGGTTTAGAGTATTGTGAAATGACAGGTGGTGTTGTATTTGATTATGCTGATTAATGCTAAAATATTAATTTAATTAATAAGGTTTTTTATTACTCCAACTCATAACCCTCCCCAACTTACTACTTTCTTTAATAAAACACAACAAAACAAATTAATTACGTAATAATTTAAAGAATTTTTATGATTTTTTCCACTATAAATAAAATATCTCAAGTTATTTCAATTAAGATATCTATAGTATTTTTTTGTATAATTCTATAAAGTGATAACGAGGTTAAAAACTAAATATATAAAATATAAAAGTATCTTTTAAAAATTGAACAGGTTCTCCCTTTCACTTCTAAAATATATATAGATACAAGGTAAATGTTTGCAGTAATTATTTGCCAAATCAATTACCACTTTAGATAAGTCTTCTAACTTCTTTTTTTCCTCATCTTATATACAATACATAATACCAAGCATCTTCTCTTTTAATATCATTTTCCATTATTTGAAAAGATTAAAACAACTTAACTGAAGACAATATGTGTTTTCTCTTTACTTTTCATACAAAAAAATTTTTCTCTTTATTATATATGAATTTTTCCTATAAAATATATATAATAATCTTTAGGTGTGTTTAATAGATTCTTCTTTTATTACTGGACACATATGTTTAACACTGGAAAAATTTTTCTTTTACCAACTATTTTAATACTCCTATTATCTAATTTTTTATACTATAAAAAAATTATATGGGAGTTTTAAGATAAAATAAAGTAGGTGTTAAATTACTGATAATTTTTAAAGTGATCTAAAGGAGGAAATATACAGAATATATAATAGGAATTAGAAAATAAATAGGAAGTAAAAAAATTTATAAGTATATACTTCTTTTTTTCCTTCTAACGGGTACCATAAATCATAGGATGGTGGATCTAACAATTTTGGTAAAAGAAATTTATCCTATAGATATGATTAGAAATTACAATCAATCCAGTTTATTTTTAATTTTCTTTCTTATAATATCTAAAAATACGCCTACACAAGAATGTGATTATAATAACAAAAGCTTAACTTTTATTTGTGATGGAAGAAAATTAAATAATGATGACCAATTAATAAAAGTTCCAGAAACGATTAAAAATATGTATGTTTTTAGTTATAATTATTAAAATCAATACCATTTTTTAGAAAAATGAACGATATTAAATATAAAATTGAACTTAACTTTACAAATAAACCTTTTCTATGGACTGTAGAAATTATAAATTCAAATATTACCTCATTTTCTGAAACATTCTGGAGAAGTATTGAATATGTTAAAAATTTTTCATTCCGTAAAAATAACATAACAACCATACCACCTCAAATAAGGGGTTATAATTTTTTACAAAAATTAAATCTTAAAAATAATAATATAACCGAAATAACAAAATCGGATGTATTGTTTTTATCACAAATACGTATCGTTGATCTTTCCAAAAACCAAATCTTCAAATGGCCTGATTATATTTACGCTATAACAAATCCAATACAATCACTCATTGAAAAATTAGATTTAAGTCAAAATAAATTAAGGAATCTTGAAATTAATGGATTTTGGCATTTTCCATCCCTCAAAAATTTAAATATATCAAAAAATAGGATTTATGATATTCCAGGTGGTGTTTTTAGGCAGTTAAAGAATTTAGAATTATTAGATTTAAGTTACAATTATTTATACAAAATTGAAAGGGCATATTTTAGTGATCTAGTTGGGTTAAAAACAATGTACCTTAATAATAATAATGTTTCAAACATATCTGAGGCTGTCTTTTTTTTGCAAAAAAATTTAACACTTTTAGATGTTTCACATAACAAATTAAAAGGTTTAGATAATCAATGGACCTTTGAATTGAAAAATTTAAAAAAGTTAGACCTTACAGGAAATCAACTTTCATACATCCATCCATATTTCTTTTCTCATTGCCCAAATTTAATAGAATTAAATTTGAATTACAACAATTTAAAGAGACTTGAATATGAATATTTTGGTTATCTATTAAAATTAAAATCATTCTACATTAGTCACAATTACATCAATTACCTCGATAAAGCATTATTTAACTCAATGCGGGAACTTGAAAATTTGTAAGTTCACAACCTATTAAAGAACTAATAATTCTTTTTAAAGAGATGTATCAGGGAATAGATTAGCATTTTGTCTTCAAGATGGGGTGGTTCTTGCAAACTTACGAATGGATTCGTTAAAATTCCTAAATTTTTCCTCAAACAGACTTGAAATGTTACCTCCATACTCCTTTAAACACTTCCCAAATTTGAGCATTATTGACTTAAGATCCAATCCTATAGTAACAATACAGGCAAATGCTTTTTTTGGTCTAAATCTAACAAAACTCTATTTCGATAGTGATACGTTAAATTGTGATTGTGGTATGAGGTGGTTCTCAAAATGGTTGCAGGTTGCTGGACTAGAAGACACTAAAATACATGCTTATTGCCTTCATCCAATAGAATTTTATAATGTTGATATGTTAACATTAGATTTTGATAATATTACATGTGCTGAACAGACACCTTACATACAATTCGTCTTACAACAACCAAATGTATTAAAAGGTGTCCAATCTTACAATTCCTCCATCACCTGTTCAGGGTATGGTGCAGCACCAATAACAGTTAAATGGATTATGTATAAAGAAAACGAAACTATTATTGTTAATAAAGAGGAAGTTAATAATGTAGAAATTGTTACACTAAATACTCCAATAACAAATAAAACAGAATTCGAATCTATGTCAACAATACTACATTTTTTTAACATGACAGAGGATAATGAAGGTCAATACCAATGTATATTAAGTAATATCTATGGTCCAGCATATGGAACGAGGACAAAAGTTATTGTAAATAAAGTACCAGAACTCATATCATCTCCAGATAGTATTATTGTTAATGAAAATGAAACAATAATATTAAAATGTGAAGGAAAAGGTAAACCAGATCCGATAATAAAATGGTCAAAAGGTAATAATAGCCATTTCCCTGCAGCAAATGAAAGGAGGCTTCACATTCAACAAAATGATGAATATTTCTATATACTTGATGCTAAAAAAAAAAGATAGTGGTTTATATTCATGTCATGTTGTTAATGATGCTGCTATACTAACAAAAACTGTTATGGTTATTGTTAATGATAAAAATAATAATATAAGAGAAAATATTACACTAATTGATGGCGGAAATTGTACTTTATATTGCTTGGGTGAGGCATTTGAAAAATATGACTGGAGACAATTTTTTCAAATTCAATGGCATTATACTCCTTTTATGGGTAATGAAACAACAAAGATAAATGATATTAGCAGGAGATTTATCACTGTTACAGGTGCTATTAAGACAGATGAAGGATTGTATAGTTGTGAGGTTTACACAAATGAGAATAATTTTCAACTCAGAAAAGAATTTTACCTTAAAATTAATGATTCATTTACTCAAAGTAGGAAGTTTTTGAATAATTTTCTAACTACCAAAAATGGTATATTTCTAATTATTGCAATATTAACGATCATACCTTTTATTGTATCATTAATTTATCTCACTTTTCTGGTTGGTAGGAAATTATTCTCCCTAAAAAAGACAACCGGTGAGACTTTTTCTCTCCCCGAAACAGGATCTGGAGAAAGGAAATCGTTTATCAAGTAAAATGACAATGGATAAAAAAACTTCACATTTTTTATTTTATCAAAATAAAAGAAAATTAAAAATAAAAAAAATAGTTGATGGTAAAAAAATAATTAAAAAAAAAATAAAATATATGTCACAAAAAGTGTTTAATTAATTTGTTTTATCCCACTCCTTTTTTTTCATTTCCTCAAGACAAGTCGTTAAAGTGTCATTTATCTAAGACTATCAAAATTTCCGAGATTTTCAATTATCTGATTAATAGCTTTTGAACAGGCATTAGAACCACTTTGATTTATATGAGATGTAAATTCAAGGTAACGTTGTAACAAATTTATAATTGGTGCGAAACTTTCATTAACCAAGTACTTGCGAACTTCATCGGCCAACTCTTCATTATCCTGCAATAGCAATCCTAAATTTATTGCTGAAAATGAGGCAATTAAATTAGCCTCCATATGAGAGGTTGCATATTTATCTGCTGCTTCCGTAAATAATGCATCACAATCTCGCTCTTTCTGTTCCATTCTAAGTTTTAACATATAATTACGTTCTTGAATATCTCCTTTTCTATCTTTTGATTTCTCCTCATCTGATATTAAAGTATCATCCTCCTCAAGATCATTTTCAATATCTAACATATTATCCATATCCTCATCAATAAGAGTAATCTTAGATTCCCAATATTTAAAATGCTAAAACAAAAAAAAATTATATTATATTTATTATAAACATTTTTTTTATTTTAATATACTCTATATTATTATCACTTACTTTAGCAAAAGAGACAAGTATGGTACTCTCTTGAACAACATTATTCTCACTATCAAAATAATTACACTTCTCATTAATAATAATTTTACGATTTTTTCCACATGACTCTATAGTATTAGCTAAACATCCGGAACAGGCAATTGTTATTGAAAATTTATGTTTTTCACTAATATTTTGTGGTCCCCAACAAAAGATAACATCACATAACTTCTTAAGAAAACCATCTGATTTTCCAAGGATAGATGAGGATATCTCATTTTCTTCCGTTAATGTGACAAGAATATTTAATACCAACTGAAATGTTTGTGATAACTCATTCTTCATCGGTTCCTCCTTACTACAATCTTTCTCAATAGTCATACAAAAGAAGGTAAATAATTTCTCCAATGACTTAAGACAACTATTAGAATCATGAGTAATTAAAAAATACTTGTTATTTTTATGATTAATTGACATATTTTGGATTATTCTTAGGAGAATATTTAATTTCCTACAATTCAAACTATTGTTCATTATGCATTCATTGGTGACAACTCCTAATTCATCAATTATCCATTCTAATGTACCATTTGTTTTTATTGTATCTCTAAATTTTGAAGAACCGTTTGAGATACATATAAATACTAAAGCTTCAAGTGCAAGATTTTTAGGAGATAACATTTCATCAGTCAATTGAAATTTTATCTGTTTTGAGGACATATAATTCGTTGTTTCAAACCACTTATCAAGAATAGCCTTAATTTTATCTTTCGCCTTCTTATAATCATCGCTATCAACAACCTCAACCTTTACTAATTGAAGGATAGCTTCACCGGCTCTATCACTGTACGGAAATTTCTCCTTATCTCGAGACAAGAGATAAAGAACTGTTGAGATTACTAAAGCCATTGATGAAGATGAATTTATTAAATCTTTTGTATGTTTTAAAAATAAATCAAAAACATCTTGTGTTCTACAGAAATGTCTAAATTGTGGTTCAATACATTTTCTTGCTAAATGTACACCACTTAATATCTTAATATTTATTGATGGATCTCTTAATCCCTGTACCACATAATAAACATCATTCTTGTGATCAGACATCTCACCATTTTCTTTAACTCTTTGTGGACTACGGCCCTCAACTGATAATGTTGATGGTTCACCGTAATTTTCACCAATACCGCTACTCCTAACCACCGATATCTCATCATTATTGCTTTTTTTTACTTCAGTATTTGAAATAACGATAGGATCAGAACCATTAAATGTATGTTTAAACATAACAGGATTCCTTGATTTTTTTAAAAATTGGAATGGATTATCTAATTTAGGATTATTATTTGAGGATGATGATCTTGTTAGACATATCTTTTTAGGTTTCTCTATTTCATGATCATCATCAACAAAGTCATACACATCCACACCATTATTTGATTTGGTACTCTTGTTCCCTTTTGACTCAGATAATGAACGTTTCATTTTTAAAATAGTGGGTAGACAAAGTTATTAATAAATATTAATAATAAATATAAAAAAAATAAAACAAGAAACTGTAAAGAAAGTTAAAAATAGAAAATGCAAAGTTTAAGAAAGGGAAAAAACTTTCCGTGTAGGAATATGAGTTGAATAGTGTTTTCGTGTAACAGGAAAGAGAAGTAAAGATATTACAAGTACTATGGAGATTATGTCAACGTTATGTTATACTATGAAAAATTTTTTTAATGCTATTCTCGTTCATTTACATTATTATATTCTGAAAAATAATAAAGGTCATTTAATGAAGTACATGTATATTGAACAAATATCTATTTATATTGGAATTATACTTATTGTCTTGTTTTTAACATTTTCTTTTTTATCAAGATGGCATATGTGTGTGTAGATGAATATTATTATATATGTATATTAGACACACTGGAGAATGGAGAGAATAACCTCAAAATTGATATTATACATTCTAAAACTATAAACAACAATGAAATATCTTTAAAATAATTTTTTTCTTATTGTTTATTTTACAATAATATTCCTCCAAAATTCAATACATTAACTTTTTTTCCATCGTATTTATTCATCTAAACAAATAATATCACTATTTTTTAACATTCACAAAAAACAAAACTAAATTTTCCTACTATCATATGTTTTTTAATATATAATGGATTGGTGTAATTCTCTCCTGAAATGATAGTTATATTTCTATTCTATTTTTATTTTATACATATTGCATAATATGTAATGTAGAATGATAGATGGTAAAAGTTTTTGGTGTATTCTTTTATAATAAGGTCTAAGTAACAAGAACTTTTATATAAATGTTAATATGAATCAAATTTATTTTTTCCTTATCTTAATATATATTGGACACTGTCATATGAATATATTTTTTTACCTTTATTATAAAACTGTATATATATATATAAAACATTACTTCATATTATATTAAATAATCATTTTCCTATGTTGCTGGAAAAAAAAAATTTCTATCTGTTGGGTGAATGGATTTTAGATGACAAAATTTTCTATATTATATATATTTATATTTGATTGATAATTAATATATTAGTAGAAAAAGAGATAAAATACTTTTGATTGTTTAATTTTATCATCATTTTCTAAAATTATTGTTAACAGTCATACTATATTAACTCAGATAGGTTGTTTATAAATGTTATTACAATTAAAATGAACTATTTTCGTTTTAGTGCACCCAAACATCCTATTTATATGATTTTGTTCTTATTTCACAACCATATTTTGTCATGTTATACAATGCTTCTCTTTTAATAAGACTTTTTAAAGTGAAAAACACTTCGAATTGCGAAAAGATTAATAATTAACGACATCCATAACGTCGCCAAATAATAAAAGTAAAGTATTTTTTTCTTTTATAGTAGGCTTAACCAAATCGCTTTAAGTTTAGTTGTCTTCTTTTTTTTCCATGTTTTATAATTTTATTTGAATATACATGTAGTCAAAATTGTTATTATTATTGCAATTGTTTTGTTATTTAAAAAAATATAAAAAAGTATTAAAAAAAAATCTAACGCGTCTTAAGATCTACGTATATATATATATAATATAAAAATATTGTTTAATATGTCTTTAAATGTGCATGATATAACGATATATATGTATTTATAATTTAATTTTTTTTAAATGAGCAAAAATATATATACACATATACATTTACAATATTTTTTAACGTATGTAATATATTAATTTAACAGATAATATATTTTTTACTAAATTTTTTGTTTTTTCTTATTTATATGTAAATAGTCATGTTTGATGATAAGATTTAATCGCGCTGTTCAGCATTTTTAACCTAGGAAAGCTTTATTATAAATCGACAATCATTGAACGGCTACCAATGGCGAAAAGACATAGACGTGGTCGTGGTTTGTCAACCACGAGACATTATATTGACGGCCCTGTTATCTGCCTCAACTACATTTCTCTTCATTCTCTATATCACATATGATTTTGCAATTCAGTTAACGTTTATAAAAATATCCCGCTATTATTGAATTGAGTCTTATGACTACTGTATATATATAGGATTGTTGAGTTATCATAACAAATAATATTATATTACCTTAATAATAAATATAATTGTTGTTTTTACATAATAATAATGTTAAAAATACTAGAAGTAATGTAATAATTTTAATACATTTAGGATAAGTTTACTATTTTGAATTCTTATTTGCCGGTAATTCTTGTTGGTTTCACGACTCTTGCTGGCTTTACTCAAGTTTCTACGCTTCTTTCAATAATTTCAACAAATAAGTATATATATTGTACACCTTATTTAAAGATAAACAAATATAAAAAATACATTTGCGTAAAACTCTTGTAATAAAATCTTGACTTGAAAAGATGTCTTCTCCAAGTGCTGGCAAGCGTCGTATGGATTCCGATTTGATGAGACTGTATGTTTTTAAAAAATAAAATTGATTATAATTTTATTTATTGATATACTATTATTTATAGTATTCAAAGCAATCACGAGGTTCACCTTACGGGTAGAGTTAATGAATTCACTGTCAAATTTCATGGCCCAAAAGACAGTATGTTTTGTTTATTTAATATATTCTTTAAAAGAAATAATTTAAAATAAATATTATATTTTTTAGCTCCATATGAAGGTGGTGTGTGGAAGGTTCGTGTTGATTTACCAGAAAAATACCCTTTTAAAAGTCCATCAATTGGTTTCATGAATCGTATTTTTCATCCAAATATTGATGAAGCTTCTGGTACTGTTTGTCTTGACGTCATCAATCAAGCTTGGTCATCATTATATGATCTCACAAACATCTTTGAATCATTTTTACCACAACTTTTAGCGTATCCAAATCCAACAGATCCTTTAAATGGTGATGCAGCATCCCTTTTCCTGCATAAACCTGAGGAATTTAAAAAAAAATGTATTTCATATGTACAAAGATATGCAACTGAGGATGCCATAGGGAGGGTATCTGATGACATTGATATAGCAACACCTCGCAATCGTACAAGACCATCGACACATACTCAAATAATGAGAACACCAGGAGTGACAATATCAAAAAATAATGGACCAAGTACCAAAAAAGAAAAATTAGAAAAAGATACAAATAATGATGATGATTCTGAATCATCATTATCAGGTTGTTCTGATACTGAAGATGCTGACATGGAAATTTAAAAAAAAAACTTTCACAAACCACAAACTGTATAGAGCGATATGTTTTTTTTTTTATCTTCATAATACTATCAAGAAAATATCAAAGAATTTTTTATACTATAAGTATCCTTTTTTCAATATTGGTATGATTTCTCTATCAAAAAATTTGCTGTTTTAAATAAAAAAGAGTGTATCGCGCAACTTTTTCAAAAAAAATTATTATGAGTATTTTCTTTACTATTATTATATATATATTAACATGTAGATCAAAAATTAAATGAAAATGAGAAAGTATGAAACATTTTTTTAATTTTTATCAAATACCTATATAACAATGACAAAATAATAAGAAAAAGAAAGGAGTCATTCAATTCTGAAGATTCCTTAATTAATTTTACCTTGAAGATTACGATTAATTTAAAATGATACCGGAAAATATTTTACATATACTTCATGGATAGTATTTTTTTCAACAAATTATTACGTATAATTTTTAAACAAATTTTTGTCATTATTATTAGTTTTCTAAAATAAAAAATTAAATAAATGTGATCTTGATTATATGTGCGTAATTAACAATAATTTAAGTGTTTTTTAAAAAACACGTTTTATGCAATATTTTAAAATTAAAAAAAAAACAATAAGATTTAAGAGTTGATATATTTTTTTTGCTTTTGTTACTTTTATTCCTTCCTTTATACATTCCTATTTATGATGTTGTTGTATGTATATATATATATATATATATATATTATAATTTAAAATCTAAAATATATAGATGTTGGAATAAACAAAAATATGTATGTGTATATATAAATTATATAAAATTTATTGGAGTGAAAAATAAAAAAGATAATAGATCAAACATAATGATATTAAACATGAAAAATTTTAATATCCTCTAAACATCTTTACCATTGCAAAAATAATTTGAAATACATAAGTTAATGGGGGAGAGGAAAAAGATATTTTAGACATTTAATTGTATTGTAGTAAAATAATAATAAGTTTTGTTTTCATATAAAAATAATTTAATTACAATTATTATCATAAATAATAGTTGCATTTAAATGGGAATGAATAAATATAAAAATAGAATTCCAAATTCTCTCCAAGACTAGTTCGTATTTCTAAACAAAATTTGTATCACAAAAAGTCCTAGGGTATTTCGGTATTACTTTAGTAATTTACTTATATAATGTCATTTATTAAAAAATATTTTATTTTATGTTTTTTTTTGTTATTTATTTATACTTTTATTTTATTAAAAATACAGTGTTGAAAATATATTTCTTATTATTACCCGCGCAAAAACTCCATTTATATTGTCATTCTAATATTGCATAGAAAATTTTGAAAGATCTATTTAATGATATGTGTAAATTTTTACTTCAATTGTATTGTTAAAATAAAATAAACTTAAAAGTATCATTTAAAATGTATGTGCTTGGGAATTATAAGTTCACATATCCTTTTTGTGTTGTATTACTTGATTGTACTAATTACTTTTAAGAGGTAGATTTTTATGAATTTCCTTAAGATGATGATACCCAAATAATTATACATGTCAATTGAACAAATATTATAATAATGTATGTAATTAAATATTTTTACTAGCAATTAAGTTTTAAGCCATTATTTATTTAACTACTAATGCGTAATTGTTTTGATATATATTCTAGTTGTATATGTATATCTTAGGTGTGCATGACTACGTTTATACAAGACGATCGTCATCAATGTGGTATATCGTTTTTTTCTCCTTCTCTTATACCCCCTATATGCTTCTACAAAAAATGTTATCTAATCATTGTTTTTGCTTTTTCACATATATATTCATTTGCTGTCTCTTACCGTTTATCATATAGAGACCATTCCTTAAACTTTTTTCATTTGCATAAATTTAAATATAACAATTATACATTTAATGATAAAAAAAGAAGGATTTTTTAACCATAATTTTTACCATGCCATTGCTGGATGGTAATGATAAGTGAATAAGTTTCTATGCTAAAAATATTTTGAAATTTGTATGTATCTATAATTTATATAAAGAGAATCATATCATTAATGGTTATTTTTAGCTGAATTAAAAAAGTATTACATTATTATTGTTAACTTTAACTGATAGATTACAATTTACTGTCATATTTTAATGCTATAAGTTACCTTTCCACCTTCACTGACACTTCTTTTTCCCTTAATCTTTTAATATTCTTAAAGTACAAATTTTGTTAATAGTAACAATGTGATAATAATTTAATATAAATAATATAGGAACATTTTAGATATTTTTTAACTATAATAGTATATATTTTAATACTTCTTATTTCACTAATTCATATGTTTCAACTTCCTAAAAAAAGCACTTTTTTTATTATTTAAGAAACTTTCAACCATGGATATTATATATACATTTATAGTTTAAAAATATCTTTCAGTAGGTGAAATCATTTTTCAATAACAAAATATTCTATTGACAACTTGTTCTCAATTACAACACCAATATATTATATTATTTAATGGTATAATGTATTTTTTTACTTACTAAATAATACCTTGTTCGGAAATAAGACAAAATTTGTGAAATGAGTGTATATTTATTGATAATATAACATGTATTTTTAATATGTTGATTTTATGAGCAAGAAAAAAAAGTAAATTAAATATCATCTTTTACTTCAATTTATATGAAAAAGATAATGATATAAGATAATATTTTGTCGTGTCTTTAAATGTAATATATAGAAATTTTAAACTTTTGCTCATATATTAATCTAACTTTTAGATCAGTTTGTGTTGAGAAAGAAAATAAATAAATACTAACTAAGAATCCTTATCAATTCGACCTCATTTTTGAAGATAGTAAAGTGTAAAAGATATGAATGACAATTCTAATAATACTGTTAAAAGTGGTGAAAATAGTTGTAGCAATCCTCCACCAATGGATGTTTGTCCCGGTGATATAATTAGTACTGGTATGTGTGTCCTCTTGACATTTTATTAAACTAAAATAATATCTACATATATATTCTAGATTCTGAGGGAGAATTTAGTGAGACAGCAGTTTTAATTAAAGATACTAATACCATTAAGAAGTGGTAGCAATAAATATAAGAAAAATGAAAATACTCCATTAATTAAAAGAACTCATGGTACATCAATAAGAATGTTACAACATGGATCCCAAAATATCTATAGCAATAATGAGGGTGAGACAAGTGAGAGTGAAGATGAGTCGGTTGCTGAATCAATGTTTAAACAATATGGTGCCACAAATGATGTTAATTTACTTGCTTTAGTTACAAATGAAATTTGTAGAGCTATTAATTCAGGTATCAATCCTGAAAGAATTATTCAAGGATCATCTGGCTCATATTTTTGTAAAAATATTCAAGGAGTAGGATAATAACTTGTATAAATTAAATTATATTTATTTTTTAGGAAAAAATCGGTGTCTTTAAACCTAAAAATGAAGAACCATACGGTGATAACAATCCAAAATGGGCAAAATGGTTTCAACGTTGTCTAATGCCGTGTTGTTTTGGTAGATCATGTTTATGTCCAAATCAGGTAAGTTTAAAAAGATACCATAACAAAAGGGATGTCCGCAAAAATTTATTTAACATTAAGCATTATAAAATAATATAATATGTTTATGAAAATAAACAGAAAATTGTCATTTGAACTATGCGACATTTACGCTTTAAATATTAACAATTATTAGTGTTACTTGGAAAATTTTTCTATAAAAAAAAAGTATGTATTGTTATAATTTAGCAGACTTTTACTCTCAGTATTTTAATAGTAATAAGAGAATTAAAATAATATTAAAAATTTAAAAATAAAAAATGATGTATTAGCTGACGATAGACAATGTTACATATTGATAGATGAAGCATATAAGCTTATATAAGATAGAATAAGATAAAAAAAATATTTTTAAATCAAATATTTATGTAATTTGTTTCACTTTTTTTTGTTGTTTTTAATTCTTATTTGAAATTTGAATTGTTGTTTTTTATTTTTCGTCAGCAGATTTGTAAGGAGTTATTACGTTTCTATCCTTTGAAGAGTCATCAACAAAACTTCTAGTTGTTGGGGTGGTAGAACGATGATGATCATAAGAATCATCAAGATGTGATGATACTAATGGAACGGTAGTAGATGTTGTTGTTTCGATAATCTTTCTAGTAGTATGTGTTGGTGTTGAATTTCCAATTGGTGGTGTTAATGGATTTGAGGCAAATGTTGATCTAAAGTGCCTTAAATTATTACCACCAAAAGAGTGGTCAATATTATCATTATGATAGAAAGTACCACCAGCAGAATTAAATCCACTACCAAATCCTGTACCACCAAGACCACTTCTAAGACCACCAACAGTGTAACGACCAATATCAGTAGCTAGATTTCTATCCATAAGCTCACGACGACGACGTCTCTCAGTCTCAAGTTGTTCCTTGAAAATTGCTAGTTGATCTTCAAGTTGTTTTATTCTTCCTTTATATGTTCTTTCTCTATTTTCAAT
Organism: Strongyloides venezuelensis; assembly: GCA_963280985.1. Classification (NCBI taxonomy): domain Eukaryota; kingdom Metazoa; phylum Nematoda; class Chromadorea; order Rhabditida; family Strongyloididae; genus Strongyloides; species Strongyloides venezuelensis. The sequence goes on along the minus strand of CAUJLX010000001.1, from coordinate 3,807,284 downwards.
AATCTTTTCAATCTGTGCTTTCTCATTTCTCATACGTGATAGGACTCTTTCTTGATCTTCACGTTGTTTATTGGTCATCTCAATAACACGATTACCATTCTCCATTTCAAGTTGAGCAATTTGATGTTGGAGTTGTGCACAATTTTTGTATAACTCTCTGTTTTCTCTTTCCATGGCATTAAGTGATTTCTCAATGGCTTCACGTTGTAAGGCAGTTTCTTTGATAGCTGCATCAGTGCGTCTCTTTTCATTTTCCATCATTTCAATCTTCTTAATTAATATTTGTTTTTCCTTCTTCCATTGATCAGAGTTCTTAGCAAGGAGATTTCTATCACCATCCAAATCATTAAGACGTTTCCTTAATTCATCAATTTCCTTTTGCAAATCTTTCTTTTCAGTTTTAAGTAATTGTAGTTGTTGACGTAAGTCAGTTTCATTAATACGACTATTACTGATGGTTTTTTCCAAGTCAATAATTCTTTGTTCAAGTCTTTTCTTATCACCGTTGGAATCGGAGAGTTGCCTTTGAAGATCATTAACACGATTTCCTGATTCAGTTGATCTTGTTTTATACTCACGAATTTCTGATCTAAGATTAGAGATTTCATTCTCTAGTTGTTGTCTACGTGTATTTCCAGCATTAACTTCATTTTGTGCATTAGTAAATTGATCTTTAAGACTTTGATATTCAACATTAAGCTTAGTATATGTCTCAAGGGATCGCCTAAGGTCTACTTCATTATTTTCTGATTTTGAAAGATCTCTACGAAGGCGATCAACCTCATCCTTAAGATCTTCAGCCTTACTTTCTGAGGAACGAAGCTTAATATCAAGGTCTCTAAGTTTGTCAGTGAGAGATAATTTTTCTGCTTCAAGCGTTGAAAGGTTGTTACTAAGTTTTTGGATAACGTTATCTTGATCACGTACTTTAGTTTCAAGAGAATATTTGGTGGAATCCCATGATTCTTCTTTATCACGTAATGTCCTAAGATCATCTTGTGCATGACTTAAGTCATTTCTTAAGTTCTTAAGTTGTTCATTCAAATGTCTAAGTTGTGCTTCTTTACCACGAGCTTGAAGTTCAGTGGCAACCATCTTAGATTTCATTTGTCTACGCTCTTCATCTCTAGATTTCATAGCATCTTCTTGTGATCTCAATAATTGTTTAACTGTAATCAATTTGGCTTCTAATGCACGTCTATCATCCTCAACCTCGGAAAGGTTATCCTCAATAGTACGGACACGGACTTCTTGTTTAGTAATATGCGATGTACTGTCATGTGTCTTCTTCTTAAGACGATCCAATTCTTCTTTCATTTGATCACGATCACGTTGTAATGTAACAATTCTATTCATTAGATTATTTAGATTTCTCTCCAAATCAGCAGTATTAAATCCTTGTACAGTATTGATAATAGATGGTCCCTGTCCACCACTAACACCAAAATCAGTGAGACCAAACGGTCTTGGACCGGTACGATCACCTCCGCTGTCATCTCCGGATACATTGATATTAATGTTTGTTCCAGTTTTAGAGTCGCTATTGTCGCGACCATCGGTAAACCCTAGGTCATCATTAATACCTTCAAACATATCTTTACCACCTGAAGAGATTCTATTGACCATAACAAGTCTATTGGCATTTTGTTGGAATCTTCTAAGTGCATCAGCTAATACTTCACGTTCATTGTCACATTTGATATATTCATTTTGAAGTGTATTAATCCTTTGTTCTGTATTTTCTAATTTTGCTAAACAATCATTAAGTTCATATTTCTTTGACTCTAATTCTTGGATAGCATTTAATCGGGCATCCTCAGCAAGGCGATGAGCATTAACTACTTCCTCAAGGGAGGACTGGTACTCATCAGTCTTTCTTAACATTTGATCTTTACCAAAAGTCAATTCTTTATTTAATTTTTCTAATTCATCTTGAAGTCTCTTTCTATTGTCTTCTGAATTTACAAGTCTATCAGTTGTGTCATTAAGTTCCTTCTTAATTTTATTCATCTTAATTTCAAAGTTATTTGCAACATTTGTAAGATGATCAAGTTGTTTACTCTTATCTCTATATCCATTTTGAAGTTTTTCACGTTCACTTCTAATCAATTCTAAACTATTCTTTTGTTCTTTAGCAAGTTGTTCAGCGTTTTGAAGTTTCTTCTTCAAACGAGCAATTTCATTTTCCAAAGTTGTATTTGTTGATTTAAGATTATCATTTTCACGTGTAATTGAATCCAAATCTGATTTCATTCTATTGTTGTCAATTTGAAGTTGAGCAAGTTGCTCCTCAAAGTTTCTAATTCTTGTTTGAGCATTATCAAGTTCCATCTCTTTTCCTTGCAAGTTAGATCTAACATCAACAAGATCTTCCTCAAGGCGTCTTATTTGACTGTTAAGATCTCTTATCTTACTTACATGATCATTTATAGTTTTATTTAACTGTGTCACTCTATCATTGGCAGCATTTAATTGTGTTTTCAGTGCTTGGTTAGCTGTTTCAAGAGATTTGTTCTCCGATCTAACACTAAATGCATCGTTCTTCCATTTTTGAATTTCATTTTCAGAGGTATTGCGTAAATCTTCCAAATCACTCTTAAGTTTTTGATTTTGTTCATAAAGTTGTTTAAGCTTATCATCGTAGTCTCCTCTTTCACGAAGGTATATACTCTCATTATTCATAACATCAGCAAGCTTTCTTTCTGCTAATGCAAGTTTGTCTCTAAGTTCATCCTCAATAACTTTAGCGTTGTTAATATTCAAGTTATATTGTTCCCTTTCATCTTCTAACTCAGTTTGATGTTTATCATGCAATGCATTGATATCATTCTTGAGATGATCAATCTCATTTTGATACTTTCTCTTTAACTCATCAATTTCAAAGTCATGTCTATCTTTACCACGATCAGTTTGTGAAAGTTGATCCTCCAATTCGCGAATCTTTGAATCAAGGGCATCTCTTTCATTTTCAAGTTTCTCAATCTCCCTTCTCCATCTATCATTGATTTCACGAATTTTAGCTTCTGTAATTTCACTATCGTAGAAGTCTCCTCCCATTGTATCTGCATCATAAATAACACCACCATCTGGAGTTTCATTAATATTTGAAGGTTCATCAACCTGTCTATCACCAGCTTCAGAGTCTTTAGATCCATCTGAAATGACTTTTTTACCATCCCTAATAATTCTAGTAATTGTTGTGGTAGTATGTTTTGTCTTATTACTAACATTCTTAAGTTTCTCTTTAAGAGCATCATAATCAGCCTGTAATGCTTCAAGGCGTTTTTTATATTCATTAAGATCGTTATAGTTATCTTCCAATTCTTTTTGTAACAAATGAACCTTTGTCATTGCTTGCGTTTGGGCATCTAATGCACGTTGTTCCTTCTCTCTGAGTACCTTGTTTTCTTTATTTAATTTCTCAATTTCATTTTCAAGTTTTCTAATTTGTTCTTTAAGAGCTTCCATATCATTTTCAGTTTTATGTTTAGCATTAAGAATTTCTTGCTTCTCTCTTTGTAATCTTTCATTTAATTCCTTAAGTTGGTCGAGTTGTTTGGCATGTGTAGTAACATCATTCTCAAGAGTAGCTATCTTAGCTTGGTAACTTTTTATTTGTGTATCCAATTCATCATTATGTCTACGAAGAAGATGTAGCTGTCTTTCATAATCATCAAGCTGTATTTTAAATTTTTGAATTTCATCGTCTTGCCTGGTGACTGTTTTTTCGGCATCTTCACGCTTCTTTCTCTCATCAGCAAGAGTACCTTTAATATCCATTAATTGTTTAGCAAGATCATCGCGTTGTTTAAGATTATTATCTCGTTGTGATTTAAGTTCTTTAACTGTCTGCTCAAATGCAACAGTATTTTTTGAGAGTGAATCATGGTCACCATATAAGGTATCCATTTCTCCACGTAAAGCGTCATTAAGTTCTTTTTGACTTTCAAAATCTTTAATAAGTTTATTCTTTTGTTCTGTAAGGTAATTTATGTGTTGATCTTTCTCCTCAATCTTTCTAAGTATATTATTGTACTCATTCTCCAAATCTCTATATTTATCCTTAATTGGATTTATATCATTTTTGAGAGTATTATTATCTTTTTGTAATGTATCAATTCTTCTGTTAAGATCGGCAATTCTTTCTTTATAATCTTCCTCAAGGCGATTAGCGTAATCCTCAGCATCTTCACGAACTTTACGTACATCATCGTTAGCACTTTTCTCAAAAGCTTGTTGTAACTTCTTAAGTTCCTCTTCAAGGAATTTCCTTGATTTCTCAATGCCTTCTTTTTCAATATCAGAATTACGGATTCTTTCCTCAAGTTTACGAATAGATCTTTCAGCGTCATCAAGAGTCTTGATGGTGTTTTGAAGTTCTTTCTTAGCATCAAGAAGTTGTTTCTCAAGTCTAAGTTTATCTTGTTCTGAATTATCAAATTTGTTTTGGAAATCATTTGTTTGCCTTTGAGCAAGTTTAAGTTTATTCTCTAGTTGATCTATTTCATTATTCTTATTTCTAATAGCGTTTCTAACTTCTCTAAGAATATCAGCTGGTTGGTAGGAATGATTTCCTGGACTAAGAGAACGAGCGCGTTTAGATGATTCATCTTTAGTTTGGCATAATTCCATGAGTTTTCTAAGGACATTTTGACTGTCAGAAAGACGTTCTTTTGCTCTTCTAAGTTCACCTTCCATTTCAGATATTTTTCTTTGAGTCTCATCACCTTTAGATTCCAATTCAATATTCCTTTCAATGGATTCTTCATATTTCTGCATGAGTTCCTTATAGAGGTCAGCATCACCAGTGCCATCTGTACTTCTTAGTTGACTTAAGAAAGCTAAATCACTACTTAAGTTACCACCTTGTGATTTTGTTCTATCCCTCATACGTTTAATCATTTCAATGAGAATTGCATCACTTGCTCCACCAACTCCCGCAGTTCCAAGATTAATATTAAAGTCAGGTAAACCTTGTAATCCACCAACTCCACTTCCCGGAGTTACAAGATTATTGAGAATGGTTGGTTCTCCCGTCTTAGACAGTTGAACTTGTCTAAGAGCCCTTTGGAATTCAATCCTTTGATCCTCAACATCTCTTTCATGTCTATCTCTTTCATCAGACAACTGTTTGCGAACTTTCTTCAACTCGACAGTAATATCCAAATTCTTTTGTTGTTCTTCACTCAAATTTTGAGCCAAATTTCTTTCACGATTTTGAAAGTATCTTGTTTTTTCGGCTAACTCTCTTTCATAATCAATTCTTAAGTTTTCAAGTTCATGACGAAGACCATCAGTGAGACGCCTTTCGTTATCCAATTCTATTCTTAAATCTTCAGCTCTATAATATCATTAAATTTATTAGTATTTATAAGTAAGTTTATTATTTACAAACCTTCTACGCTCATCCTCCAAACGAAGATTAAGATCTCCTAGTCCTCCATCAATATTATTTGAGGCATCTCTACGAATAATATTTGCCCAATTATCAGATATATGGATATCTGTGTTAAAGACAGATGGTTGATCATTAAATAGATAAGTCGTACCACCAATATCTCCGTCGACATTGGCTCTTTTAGAACTAAGACGATTTTGAAGTTCGGTAATGTACTTTCTATATTCAGTAAGCTTTGTTTGCATATCATGCATCAACTCAGAGTACTCTCTTTGTTGTTCTACATTAGCATCAATACGTTGTCTGTACTTATTAAGATCCTCTTGTGTACGATCTAAGCGTGCTCTAGTAGTAGCTCCACTAGAATTACCTAGATCATTGTCAAAATCAAACAACAACTCTGAATCAAAGGAATCAGAGGGATGGTAATTAGTTTCACCATGAGTGTCCCTATAATCACTAAATTGAAGTTATGCATATAAACATCTCCTTACCAATAAAAATCTCCAAAATTAGAACGTGATCCTGGACTCTCAGGATTTTTACTAACAGTTTCAGTAACTGTTACATGAGAAGTTTCATGTCGGCGTGGAAGGGAACCTCCAACATTCTCGACACTGGAGGCATTCTCATCAGCCAATGTTGACATTTCAGTGGTATCTTTTTTGTCCTTTGGTTTAACTAAAATAAATTTAAAAAGTTAGTCGTTAAAAGATTAATGAATCTCTAAAGGCACAAAACATTTAACGGGTATAATATGTATACAACATTGCAACTAATCTAATTTATATAATAAAAGCAGTTGAAAGAAGGCATGACGCTTTCCGCTTCCATTCTTAGGCGTTGTAACATAAGTTTTAATCATTATAACATTTTGGTTAATACAAAATATATTATACTATAAAATATTTTATGTGTAAAAATGGAGCTTTATATGAAATTAAAAAATGAAATATGTTACTACTATTAAAAGACTTTTATGAATGATAAATTTTTAAAACTATAATAACTAAAAAATATGTTATTGTTGTTTCAAAAAAAGTTAACGACTAAATTTTTGTTACAAAATAAGATTAGTGTAAACAAAATAAAAATGCACGTAATGAAGAAAATATTTTCAAAAAAAATATGATACAGTAATTTATTGTCGTGATTATATTTAGCGACCCTAAATTTTTTTTACTATTATCAATTAATCACTACATTTTATTATCTTACTTATTTTTGCTCAAAAAAATGTGAATGAACCATTTTTTAATATATTTTATCACTTTGTTTTTATAACCTTGTAAACAATAATATACTTATTATGCTATTAATAGTATAGATTTTTTCATTGATTCTCTCAATTATACAAATATTTTCACTATTGTTAGCTTATTGAAGCCCTTTTAATACTCATTCATAAAATTTTAAAAAATTTGTATAAGTATCCTATTACGAAAATTAATTAGAGATAGATATAGTATGACAAACATTAATTTTAATAAAATGAAGTATTTCACGAGAGACTCTTGACTATTAATTTTATCAATCCACTAAATAAAAGTGAACATTAAAAAAATTAAGAGAAATAAAAATAATTAGAATGAGAAAAAGAGAAGTGAAGATGCCATTTATGAGAGAGAGAGAAAGAAGAAAATAGTAGAACTAACTGCAAATTGTAGAAACATATTTTTAGATAATATAATATAGAAGAAACATATTTTAGTTATTTTTAAAGCATGCATGGGAAAATAAAAATAAAACACAATAACCTCACCAATTTTCACAGTTGTTGTGGTAATTATCTTTTTCCACTTTATACCTTTTTGTTGTTCCAATATAACTTTAGCTTCCTCAGGATTTAACTGTCTAACACGAGCTCCACTATTTAATGTTACCCAGTGACCTGGTGTAATTCGCTCACGATGCTTCTTAGGAGTAAGTGAATCGTCACCGGAACGTGTGGAGCTAATGTTGCTTACTGTTATAGAATCCACCTTTTTAATTTCTTGGGACCCAAATAACGATGGTATTTTACGTTTAGGGGATAAAAATTTCAAACAGTCAGCAGACTTTGATAGAAATTTCGTTAATTTAGGTTTTTTAGCCTCTCTAGGTTGGGTAGATCTTGAACCTGATCTTTGATTTAACTCTTCTGGGGGAACAACAATGAATCGTCTAGATTTTCTATTAACGTTAGTAGTACCGTCCGTACTGCAACAAGAAAATAGCATTCATTGAATTATCAAAACAGCTGGTTTTAGAATATTACTTCTCCTTCCTCAAGAGAAAGTGGTAGTTTTTAATTTGTAGATGGTTATATGGAAACTCTCTAAATGATAAGCAAAAACGTTAGGTTAATCTTTTTATATATGCATTATGTTGTGGTAAATATATATTTTTATAAGAATGTATTGCCTACTTCCTATTCATAAACCAGGCGCTATAAAAAAAATAAAACATTTTTTTGGAATACTACGCAAAAAATATATAACAAAAGTTGTTTTTTTTAATAATTGTTGTTTTTCTTTATTGGGAATCCTCTCTAATTTATCTTTTTGTTAATAGGGAAAAAATAATTAATTCATTTTTACTTTTTACTCTTTTTATCACAAAAAATATTAAAAACATTTATTTTTTTAGAACAAAGGAAGTAAAATGTATGCATACAAAAATATATACAGTATAAACAACAATTATAAAGTTTAAAAAAAATAATATTTGTCAACTTATAAAATTATAATTCGTAACGATTGTTTTTATAGAATTATTGAGCTTTTATGGTATTATAGTTATAAGTATTAAACAAAAGTAGCTATCTAAAAGAATATATTTCTAAAGGGTACAGTATTTATGTCATACGAAACAATACAAACTATCTTTCTTATACTCTCTATAACATTTAATGGCACTTTCTAGATACCCCAAACTACATCTAGTGAATTCTATATAATATATGTAAAAGATTAATTCAATTCTTGGAATGTTTTATATTATTAGCCTCTTTAACCATACAAAATTATTTATTGAAAAAATTTAAAGTTAAACTTTAACAGTTGCGCATAGCATCAAGTAATAACAATAATAAATAATTGTGCTTTACGTTAAGGTAACTAAAGAAAAATAAAAAATATCTCTAATATTATATAGGTCGTCAGATTGGATGTTGATAAAAAAGATTTCTAAATGTGACTTATAGTGAATGAGTGTATGATCATATATATTTTATTATACTATATAAAAGTTATAGCCATGAATATTGTAATAAGACAACTCCAGATAAGCATCTTTGAGGTTTTTTAAAAGCCTACACATATTTTCAGACACTCACTGTTACTTTGATAAATTTTTATTACGCTTCAACAAAATAAAGGTATGTAGGTATGGGTTATAAAAATTGTGATAACCTATGTAGGAATTAATATTTACCCAAAAAATGAAACACATACTATGTTGTTGAATGGAGCGCGATAACAAAAAATGATAAATAACTATCATCATTGTTTAACAACTATCTATATATTTTTTTTTATTCTCCTTTATATAAAATACGCAATTTCAAATATTTGTGTAAGTGGAAATATTTTGAAATCGTTTTATTTTTGTGATAAGAATCCTTAAAAAACTTAGGATTGCGGCACTAAATGAATGTTTATTTAATAATAATTTAAGTTTATTATTATTATTGTTATTATTAGGAAGCGAAGTGAATAGGATATAATGTTATTTGGCAAATACATTCATAACCAATGAAGGCACATATATATACAACTAGTTTTTTTGATGTTATATATAAATATATAAACATATACATAAAAATTTCTCCTTTCATCAAATTTTTATGATGTTGCAAATTAGAAAATAAAAAAAATTTAACAATGATTTTTTGAGAGAAAAATACCGTTAACGAAAAGAATGCATGAAAATAAAAGGAGATGTAATGTTTATATATAAATATATATATGTATTTAATCATTTTCAATGGGAGTATTATGAAAAATAAAATTTTTTGAAATGAAGCACCTTACATCTATTTTTCTTTCTCTCTCTCTCGACAATTCATTGTTAGGCGAATGAAAAATTTTTGTGAGGAAATTGTGTTTTAATCATTATTTCAAAATGCTATTTAATTTATAAAAAAATAGAAAAATTATAGAAAAAAAAAGATTTTTGACATCAACATTAGATAATGTTTAAGTGCATGATATATTGCTTTGACATTTATCTATTTGTCAGATCTTGATATATATATTTATATACAATATATCCAGATGACAATATTTTCAAGAATATAGTATTTTGCAAGACAAAGGATATATCATAGCTTTTCAAGATGAAACATTATTTTGTAAGGGATAGAAAATATAAAGAGGAAATTGAGCGTGATAAGCTCATATTAAATAGAAATATAAAAAGAATGTTTTAAAGTTGAAAAAGCGTTACTATAAAATTTACTAACTAAACTTTAACATAATAATATGTTTTGCTCCAAAATATTTATGAAAGAGATAGTTACAAATACATATATATATATTAGTCTGCCAAAATAGTGCTTATGAAAGAAAGATATATATGCGTAATATGTATTTATAAGTATAAATTTATAGGTTATATAGTTTAGAAAATGATTTGTGTTGTCATGATAACAAGTAACGAAGATTAAAAATTTATGCATAACCAAAGATTTAGTAAATTTTTTATAAATAGATACAATTATTTTTCTCTCTCTCTCTTTTTTCCAAAGGATATATAATTAAAGTGTAATTAATTAGAATTTCCATTTGGAAAATTGTGTTTTTACATTAAAAATAATAATAATAAGATAGTGTGAAATATATCTTTTTAAATATAAAATATTTATTTCATATTTTTAATATAATAAATAAATGTTGAGAAAAAAATGATATTATATAAAAATTAAGTAAATATTATTTTCTTTTTCATCTTTAATTAAAAAATAAAAGTAAAGAAACAAGAAGTAATAGGAAGGAAAGTTTAGGGAATCCTTGGTAGATTTTTAACGTATTTTTTCTAAATTTGTTAACTAAAAGATGATATGATATTGGTTTATCTATGACATAATTGTTACCATCTGCTTATATATACAGATAGTTTTTATTATTATATGAAGCTATTAGATGAGAACTATTATTGATAATAATAAATATATATGAGCTTAATTTCATTGAACAATAAAAGATCATTATAGAAGAAAGATTATTGATAAAATAACAAACATTCCTTTCTATAGTAACAATCCATTTTACCATGAAAATTAAATTGCACTTACTCCTATGAAAATTGGCCTTTTAAGAATATTTAAATATATATTTTAAAGATTTTTAAAAAGCACGCCTTTATAAGATTTTTAAGCAATATTATTTTTTCTATATAAAAATCTAATACTCTCCATGACTCTAACTTTATATATTTTTAATATTGTATATAAGTAGTATGGAATGAAACAAGCAGTTTTATTTCTTTATCAATAAAAAAAATAATTTTGAATTTCAATAATGTCATGTAGATTAAAGGATACATATCATATTGAAGTAAGAACAAATATAAAAACTTCAAATAAACAAATTTCTATTAACCGAGTTTTATTTTAAAAAAAATGTATATAAAAGTATTTTAAACAATTATGTAGTTTCTTCTTCTTAACTGGCAGATTCTCTATTACATTAAAAATGTTGTCTTTATTTACTCATAATTAAATAAAAATAACAAACTGTCTTATTTTTATCAAATAACTTTTAATAGTATCAAAAACAGTTGTTATGAAGTAATATATAAAATTTTGTGTATACTTGATTAAAAATGGTAAGTATCTGGTTGGAGAGAGGAAAGTTAGTAATAATATTTGTATATTGATGAGTAAAAATTAGTCTTCTCTACAACCATTATTTTGACTTTTTATTCATAATCTTTCTCAAGAACTAATTAAAACTATATGTATGTTTCTTTTCTAAATGTTCAATATCAATGTCAACTAAAGATATACATCTCCTCTATGATTAGTTTAATTATTATGTTAAAAAATAATATAAACATTTTTTTGTGATAAAAATTGAGAACAAGTATATTTTGAAAAGATGCATTTTGACAGAAACCAAACATCAATAATATTATTAATAACGTCCTTATAAATGGGGATATCTCTCATTTATTTTCAAAGGAGAAATAGAGAGAGATAATCTATCAAAAAAATTTATATATATTAAAACTTTTATTTTTTCATAAAATACAACATTCACTCTTTAAAAGAGGACATAATGATAAAGGAAATATGGACAGATGTCTGTATGTGACAGATATAGATAAATAAAAACGAAAATATAGCATGACAACATAAAAAAAATCCTGTATTGAGATATAAATTTTCTCGATCTCTCTTAATAGATAATTTTTTGGATATTATTTGTGATAAATACAATTTATAAGAAGATAAAAAGTAAGAGGAATATTAACAAAGTTATTTTCTAACCTAAATTTATGGTGTAGACATTTTTAGTGCAATACTAAAGCGTTATAATAAAAAAAAACAATACATAGAGTGAAAAACAGTAAATAGAACTGCTTTAATAGCTATTAGAAAATTCCTAATTAATGTTATTTATAGAATTATAATTAAATACATAAAAAACTAAGGAAATACCAACAAAAAATATACATTTTTTCTTAATTTATAACAAAACAGAAGGTTATAAAATAATATTTTCTATTAAAAATGTCAAAATATAAATCAACCTGCCGTGAAAATAATATCTCCAAATATAGTTATAATTAATTATTGTTGATAAAAGTTATAAAATTAATTAATTTTTAATGATACAATTTAAAATACGTCTTTTTGCTTTTTATTTTTTACTACAAAAAATTGACTTGAAATACGATGTCTTTGTTTATCAATAGATGTCATGAGGAAAAAAATTACAATATAAAAAGGTCTCTTGACTTTTTTACAATAAACTATGTAAATAACAATATATAATAGTATATTATTTCCATATCATTTTATTAATTGAATTGTAAAAAAAGCTCAACAAAACAATATTACTAGCTTACAAAAGCAGTTTTTTAAACGGAAAAAGGATTTATAAAATGTATTTTACATAAGTAAATGAGGCAAAGTAGCTAACGTTTTTAATAAATAAAAGGGTCTCTTCCATTTATATAGGCATAGATAGGATATTACCATATATAAACCTCATCACTCTTTTAGGATTCAATTGTAATGAGCCCACAAAACAAAAGGATAGTTTTGGTTGTTGGTCTGAAATATATATATAATATATATATATATATATACATACTTTAAATAACTAATTTAATGTAATAGTTTTTCTCTTATTTTCAATCCAACAATTTCCAATTAAAGCTTCAACTATTATAAATTATATCATTATAAATAGAGTATTTTACATGATATTAACTACAATCATTATTTTAAAATACAATTAAAATAACAAATAATTTAGTTTTCATATAAACTTTATGTTAAATAATACTCATTGAAGTAATTTTTAATTAGTATATTAGAATATTTTTGTTCGGAGGACAAACATTGTATTTATCATTTGTTGATAAAGTATAGGGGAATATCATTATATTCAATGGAAGGATAATAATTACATAAATATATACTGAAAATAATAAAAAAATATACTAATATAGAGTTTATCTCATACTAAAGAAGTCCTGTTTTGGCGGTCGTTGATAAAAATTGTTTATTCTCTTGTTAGTTTCCATATATAAAAGGTAAATGAAAAAGAAATGAGGACTTTTCTATTAAATAACAATGAGTTAAATAGAAATATATACTGATAATTTCTTCCTATAATTACTTCACATTTTACTTTAAAAAGAAATCGTTATCGCAACCTTCTCCCTTTCTTTTTCTCTCTCTCAAATCTATTGTAATGTTACATTTTAATTATGTTTTATTATGAATAATAAGAAGGAATTTATTTAATAGATGATAGATATTGTTGCACCATTCAAAATTTTTTAAAAATACATATTTAATGTAATGCTCATTGGTGTGGAATGAAATTATGAAAAAAAAAATTTAATATCATATCTAAACACACACAAATATTTTAGGGCTATTTATCAGAAGCTGGAGCATCTTATATTGATCAAAAGTTAGGATTAAATGTTGTTCCCCCAACAAGAATTGCTCTCTTTGCTGCTCCAACATTCAATTATAGTAGGATTGAGAGAGCAAAAGCTAGGACAAAGCAAAGAATAACTAATAGTTATCCACGAATAGAAAGAGTATTTAAAAGAATTGGATTACCAAAAAAAATTGGTTCATTACAAGTTTTTGTAAGGGATTATGAGGATGCCTACATTGTACTACGTAAATGGGAAACTAAGGAAGCTAACTTCCCTGAGTTATCTAAGAAACATTTCTTACTACAATTTCAAAAACTAGCTATGCTTGATTATATCATCAGAAATACTGATCGTGGTAATGATAATTGGTTAATTAAAACAATTCTCCCATCTCAGGATGATAACAAGGAAAGAGATGATGAAATTAATATGAACATGCATCCTATCCAACCAATTGTCGAGGAGGAAAATTTAATAGATCTTGAGGATGGTGCAAAAAATACTTCCACAAAGGAAATTAATGAAATTGTTAATGAAGATAATAATGTTGATGACAACAAAATGAAAGAGGAAGAAGTTAAAAATAATGATTATTCAGGAAAGGTTAATGATGTTAACAATATTGAAAAAATAATTGAAAATGATAGTAAGAGGAAAGGATTTTCTATTAGTATGCCTAAAACTAAAGGTATGTCATTAAAATATTAACATTTTTAATACATATATATATATATATCAATTACATTTAAACTAACTTTTTTTAAACTTTTTTTTCTTTATCACTTCACTTTATATTTTATTGAAAATATTTTTAATTTTAGAAGAGTATAGATTATTAGAGGAGATGGAAAATGAAAATGTACCTAAATATTTTGTTGCTGCAATTGACAATGGATTAGCCTTCCCATTTAAACATCCTGATGAATTTAGGGGATGTAAGTTTTTGTTATACATATATAATAATTTAAATTACCTATGCGACTTTATAGATCCTTATGGTTGGATGTATTTACCATTTGCAAAAGAACCATTTTTACCTGAGATAATCACTGAATATGTTCCGATACTTGAGAATGCCTTTTTTGTCCGTGAACTATGTGAAGAGATTAAAAAAATATTTCAAAGAGATTCGGGTTTTGACAAAAGAATGTTTTCCCGTCAGATGGCTGTTATGAGAGGACAAATATTTAATTTAAAGGAGGCATTGAAAGATGGTAAATCTCCTTACGAGTTATGTAATATGCCACCACAATACATGTGTGAGATAAAAAAAAATAAGAAGAATCGTGGAAAAAGAGACATAAGAAGGGGAGATGGTAGTGAGATTGAAAGACATCATCATCCTATACCAACAACAGATGATGCATTAAGTACCAATGATGAAGATACACATTCAAAAGATATATTAGGTGTTGATCAAGAATCATCACAACCAGGACCATCATCTATTAACACTCGTGGTAGTAGTAGTAGAAGTACTAATACCTTACATACAAATGAAGATACTTGGAGTCTTTTATACACACAAAAAGTACAAATCCGCAAACCTTTTTTCCAATTTTGGTGGTAAAATAATATTTTTTTCTATTCATTTATACTTCTTAAAATATAGTATCTATCTAAGAAATTTGTTTTATAAATATTATTTTTGGTATATACATAAAACTATGTTAATTATTTAATTTTACATGATAATTTTAAATATGAAATAAATTATTCAGTATATTTTTATTTGACAACAATCGTTTTTAATAATATTTTTTAAACTGTATTAAAGTTAAAAAAAGTTTTGCTAAGTAAAAAAAGGTTGTTTATACTTTTTACAATTTTTTTTCTTCTTTGATTCATAGAGATAGAGCACCCACACAATAACAATTTTTTGACTAAGAATACTAAAATTGTTTGTCAATTTTTTTATGAAAAAAAAACGAATAAATAATTTTGTATTTTACCTTATAATAATGATATTGAGAATTAATATTTTAATATATTTGAAATTTGTTTTTATAACAAAATATATATAATGATCAATTTTTTTGTTTGTTTTTTCTTTGATATCCTATCATAGTATTGAATTTGTATTTTTTCCAAAAAGTTTGACTAGGCTATAGAAAAACAAAATTGAAATTGTGTAAAAATATTGTGATAATCATCACGCTTACCAAATAAAAAAAGATAATAACTTTTGGTTAACAAAATTTTTAAATTAAGTACAAACATTATAGAAGGATTTTTTTTCTTATTGTAAGGAATAAAAATTCCATGTGTATTTTAATATAATATTCTATGCTTATAAAAACTAGATGACTTTATTTTATAGTCCGTTTACTCCAAGAAAAGCTTAGCTTTCAAAGATTATGTGCCTTTCAGCTGAAAAACAAAACCTATTTTATTTATTTTGTCCTAATAATTTATTCATTTTCATATATATATATATATATATCTATATGTATTCATATTTTTTACTGTGAACAAACATCCCTAAGACTAAAAATAGTTGTTATATTTATAATTGAAAATAACATATTAATAACCTACCATACTAAACATAGGAGTTGTAAAGGGGAGACGGATTTATATAGAACATTCTTCTAAAATTTTTTAATAATAAAAAACTATATAACCATATTTGCCATTTTGTTTAGTATTTATTATAGGGTTCACGTTTTATAATCTAAATATTATGCAAGTCGAAAAGTAAATGGACAGATAAACTTTGAAAGGCCAATTATAAATTTTCGATTTTATTGTAAACATTTCAGCATTCACCATTCTTACAATACCTTTCATACTAAAAATAACAAAATTTAAATATTATATTCCAAGTATTTCTATGTTTTCTTTTTTTTCTGTCACAAAATATATTCTCAATCTTTGAAAGAAAAAAATATTTCAAGTTACAGAAAAATCTTTACATCTTTTCAGTTCGATATATCTAACGTAATATTTACATTTATAAAAATACTTTAATTTCATACATTTTTTAATTTTTTCATTCATACATAAAAATGATTAATTTGGAAGTCTTATAAACTTTATCTGATTTGTAAAATAACTTTTCTAAAATTTCAAGATTACATTTTAGTTTATAATCTTAAGAATGGAGGATAATAGAAAAATAATTGGTCACCACACTGTTGATGAGTGGTTTATAATACTAAATAGTATTATGTATGATAGTGATTGTGGTATGTTTTAAATGTAACTCAATATAAATATATATACCCCTCATTTATTTTTGTAATTCTTATTTTTGTAGGTGAAAATGATTTTTTGGGTACAACAAATAATTATGAGATTGAGTTGATAAAAGAAGAAAAAACTTGTCAAGTGCTTTCTGATATTTTTTATAAAAAACCTAAATGGGCTTTGAGATTTTTTCTAGTTCTCAAGACTCGTAAACAATACATTATTGATATTTTTATTTTCAATGAATATGGTTGGGAGGTTTTTGATTATATATGGAAATCACCTATATCAAATTTGGATCGTCTTGAAATAATAAAAGAAATCGGAGTATTGAATTTTACATCAACTTCAGTCACATCAAATGAAAATTTTGAATTAATATGTTATATAGTTGAGTT
Source organism: Strongyloides venezuelensis (assembly GCA_963280985.1). Classification (NCBI taxonomy): domain Eukaryota; kingdom Metazoa; phylum Nematoda; class Chromadorea; order Rhabditida; family Strongyloididae; genus Strongyloides; species Strongyloides venezuelensis. The sequence continues at coordinate 3,790,193 of CAUJLX010000001.1, read as the reverse complement.
TGACAAGTATCTTGGATCTAAAATTAATTGGGCACATCAATATGGCATTAAAGTTTCACAATAAAAAGATATAATTTATACAATTAAATGGAGAAAGAATTTTTTCATCAATTTTCTACATTTTATGGAATCTCCTTTATGGTTATGTGTAAGCTTGTATCTCTATATAGCATTTTTAAAATATCTATTTTTTTAAAAAACTTTTTTGCTAATAAACAATATTTTTTAATTATCCATTTTTAAATTTATAATAAAAGTATTACTATTTAAAACAGACTTTCATTATTTTAATGTCTATTTTATTTTAATTTCTAAGTAGTATATTTTTTATGAAATTATCATCCTGTTATTTTTCCACTCACATATAGTTGTTTTAATTATACAGACAAAAAAGTTGTTGTTGACAAGTAATATTGTAAAACTTTTCAATTAATATAAAAGAAGACAAAAAAAGTTAAATTCTATATTAACTATACATTTTTGTTACCACGAAGGGAAATTGAGTAAAACTTTTATACAAAATATTAACTAAACAAGATTATTTTCTTTATTAATTATATATTAAAAAAGGTGTATATTATCTGTCTTTTAATGTGTGTGTGTTTCGCTCACCCTCTATCTCTCTCTCCTTCTCGATGACTACGAAAATAAGAGATTTTTCCTCATAACATCTTTTTTTGAGGGGTAATTTTTTTAAATCAACATATTATTCACATATATTAATTCTTTTTGGGACATAAAATTTAACCTATACTGTAAGTATTATGCATATTTATGATGATATTTCATATACGGACAAAAATATGATCAAATAAAAATCAAATTTAATAACAAATATTATAATTATTTATCTCATTGTTACAAAAAGTGATGCACTTTTTACAACTTTGTTTACTCCTTTATTATCAAAATTATTCACAATACCAAAGCTTTATTTTGATGTTTATTTTGTCCAAAGTCATTCATCTTCTCCTGACCTAAACACATATTCACACCTGTCTACATGAAAGTGATAATGAAAGCTTCTGTTAATTAAATAAAATAAATTCTCTACAATACTAAATAAAATGTTTATTCATATAAATATTTTTTAGATTATGTAAAAATTTTAATATTTTTCTGAGATAATTTTATATATTCCATTAATGTTAAACTTTTTACGTAAATTTTTTATTGAGCATCATATTATTTTATGTCAATACACCGATCCCTATTTAAAAAAATAATTATGATCATGATTTATTACACTTTAATATTTTAAACTTTTTATCCTGTCAATATTTAAATGAAAAAATATATAAATTATTTCAAAAAATGTATCATATTTAAAAGAGAATTAAAAGTTTTTTATATGCAAAAAATATTTTCTTAAGTAAATAAAGTTTTTAAAGATGGTAAAAAATAAACTTAAATACTTAACAGTAAATATTTTGAAAAATAAAATAAACTATGTAGACCGATATATTTTATTGTATCTTTAATCACTTAAACTATCCTCTCTATTATCCTCAAATATGTGATTCTTATACTTTGACAATTTTTTTATCTTAAACTTACCGTTCACAATGTCACATAGTTTTAGTTGTCAACTATTTTCTTTTTATACAAAAAGATTAAAACTATTTTTTAACGATTTACTCTTAACGAAATTATAGATGTGGTCAGTTAAGTAAACTTATCTTTTTTACTCAATTTTAATTTTCTCCCTTCACTTTCATTTAATGTTAGCCTTATATATGTTGATTGTTACAAATACAATTATATCTAACAATTATATTTGTCCTTTTAGATATTTTAAACAATCCCTTAGGATGTGTTTTAGATAATCAGAAAATGATACTTCAAAAAGTTATTATAAAATTTTTATTAATTAATCATATTGTTATACTAATAATAGAGATACATGATCATATCAGGCAAGGTAGATCTATTATATTTATTTAGCGTATCATCATCACCTTTCTTTTTTTGTTTTCACACCTCACAAGACGACAAGGTACATTATTAACAAGGTGTTTGCAAAATTTTTCATATCCATCTTTATGTAACTGACCACAATTCAACTATATTGGTTTTTTTATTAAAATCACTAAACTTTAAATATCAAATAAAAAAAGGAAGAGTAGATCATTTTGAGTTATATAAATCTTTATTTTGCGTGATTAAACAAATGTTAAAATATGTTTATTAACACAAAAGCTTTATATTTGCATAAAGATATTTTTACATCCCAATTTATTTTCATATACTTTTACGTACCTTTTTTCCATATAATTCTATCTTACTTTAATTTTTATAAAATATTTTATAATTGTATTTAAAATAAATGTCTATTAAATTTCAAATTAAAGATAAATTAATTAAGTAATTGCAACAAAATAGAAGAAATTTATTTTTCTTAAATTTTATATAAACATAGTATGCTTTTATGTACAAATTGGTGTTTTCCTAATTTGGAGCAAACAAAAATTACTGGAGAGGATATCAATAATAATGAAACGTAAGTTATTTTTTATATCTTTCTAAAAATAAAGATAATAATTCAAAATTCTATTTTTAACATTAAAAACATGTTTGAAATAGAATCTTGTATAGTATTCTGTTATAGTTGAAAATATTTCTTGTCTAGTTAAAAAATTTAAAAAGGACTTTTTTATCTTTCCATTGCATAAAACAAGTCACAATATTAGGGGGGTTTTTGATGTATTGGTTTGTAATTAGCTAACATTAACTAAATCATTTTTATGTGCTTTAAATGACAATAAGTATATATTTGTTTAAATATGTATGTAAAGAATATATATTTGTAATACCATTGAAAGATTCCTCTTTGATTTTGTAGAGGTAGTAAAAAAGTTTAGTCATTTCTTTTTATTGACAAAAAATAAAGTGAATAAAATCTGATAAAAATTATATGTCGGCATCACGTATTCATGGAGCCTGACAGAATCTCAACACGAATAATCGCCCAATCCACGTAAATGTAGTTGGATGATCGTTCCTCTCCATATTTACTTGTTATTGATAGTTACATCGTGTTTTTTCATTAACCAAAATTTGTGACTTGTATTAAAAATTTATTTGCAAATAGTAAAAAAAAATCACGGGTTAAGGTGTATTGTATATTTTTGTAAAAAAGTTTTATGGATTAAGATGCATCGTGAATGGAGTAGAGGTTCAGCAGCTCCTGGGAGGTTAGTAATTAAATCAATCATACAGCTACTATAATATTATTATAATATCAATAACTATATGTAAAATTAATTATCTTTTTTTTTGTTAAACTATCTCTTTAACTTTTTTTTCTTTAGTGTAAAACCAATTTATGGAGCACAATATCCTCCCCTTCATAGTCAATATTCTTCAAAAAATAAGAGTACAAAAAATGAAGAACCAATAAGTGGTTCAAAAAATGAGATTAATTTTAGAAGGTATCAAAACAGGTATGTATATAATATAATATTAAATCAATCATTACACAATATATACATTTTTTAATAATAATTATAGTACTTCAGATGTATGGGAGACTGACTTGTCTGATGACACAAAAAATACTCCAACTTTATCGCAAATAGATGTCTTATCAAATACAATGCCTACTACCTTAAATAGGAATGATGTTTTGATGCCAAATTGTCATCCACAACGTATAAAAAATGCAAAAACACAGGCTATGCAACGCTTAGCGACACAAAAAGATCCATTACCTGGTACTAATAATATTCCGACAGCAACAGGACCACTTTATCCAAGATTACCTAGTATTTCATCAAGTAATGATAATTCATTGCTAAAAAATGTTGATCAAATAAGATTTAATAGATTATGTAGTATGTTTGGTGTTAAGATGAATGGTGAAGTTAATCCTACTATAAAACCTGCCGAAAATATCGATATTGAGCAATTACAAAAAGATTGTTGGATGGGAATTCCACATAAATTAAGACCACATGCATGGAGAATTTTGTCACGTTACGTTCCAACACGCCTAGATCGTAGAGAGATGACATTGAAAAAACAACGTGAAGAGTATTGGCATTTTGTGGAACAATATTTTTATACAAGATTCGATGACCAACATCAAGTAACTTTTAGACAGGTTTGTTTTTTAATATAAAAAAAGAAGATTGTTGATCTTTACTTTAGATACATATTGATATTCCAAGAATGTGTCCATTAATACCACTATTTCAACAAAAACAAGTTCAAGAAATCTTCGAACGTATCCTTTATATTTGGGCAATCCGTCACCCAGCATCTGGATATGTTCAAGGGATTAATGATCTTGTAACACCATTCTTTGTTGTCTTTTTAAGTGAATTTATCCCAGATGACATTGAAGTATCAACATTTGATATATCAAAATTAACAAAACAACAAGTTGAAATAATTGAAGCTGATAGTTTTTGGTGTGTAACATATCTTCTAGAGACAATTCAGGATAATTATACCTCAGATCAACCTGGAATTCAAAGAAAAATACTAGACTTAAAAGATTTGTTAATTAAGGTTGATAACAATTTGCACTGTCATTTAGAGGGCAATCAAGTTCAATACCTTCAATTTTCTTTCCGTTGGATGAATAACCTTTTAATGAGAGAGATACCCCTCCGAGCTACAATTAGACTATGGGATACCTATTTAAGTGAAAGAAATGGTTTTTCACACTTCCATACATATGTATGTGCTGCCTTCCTCCGATTATGGTCGAAAGAGTTGCAAAGAGAAAAAGATTTCCAAGGTATAATGTTACTTTTACAAAATCTTCCGACAAGCTGTTGGGGTGATCAACAAATTCGTGAGTTAACAGCAGATGCCTACAGCCTTATGTCAGTCTTCCATGGAGCAAAAAAACATTTAACAAGTAGTTCATCAACATCAAAATAAAATTCTTGTGAATAAAAAATTGTTTATGGATTATTGAATTATATATATAAGGGATTTAAATTATTTATGTATAATATAGAGAGAAAAAACAAAACAAAAGTGTAAATTTTAACGATACTTTAAAGAATATTTTAAAGAAGGTGGGAAAATTTAACACTGACAAAAAAATACATTAAGAAACATTTATGTACTAGATTATTATAAATTATATATCAAGCATTTTATTGTCAAAAATGAGAAAATTTATTCAAATTATTTATAAATTAAATAAAAATTTATTATCATCCATTTTCCTGATATAATCTTGATAAATTTCTAGGGATTCAGCTGAGAGTGGTTTTAAATTAAAACAGTAATTTGACATATTCCATTGTTGTGGCGTTGTCATTAATTTGTCAAGTAAAACACATTTCTCGAGTTTCCTTAGTTGTTTAGCGTATGAAGGATTCTTTAAATATCTCATATCCTCAGTTGATGGTTTTTCAGCTGCCAACTCATACAATTCCATAGATTCCTCATTTGGATCGTTGAGTTTAAAACCATAGGATTCAGATGAAGACTTTAAACCAAATGACATATCAAAATTTGATTGATATGATGACGAAGGTGTTGCACTTAATGTTTTTATTACAGGAATTCGTTGGAACGGAGCTCCCAAAATCATTGTCATACATTAAATCATCAACATCCGATGATATTGTAGTTTCATCCTCATACTCATCATCGTCATCATCGCTATTATAACCATCTCTTTGTTTGCTCTTTGATAATTTTCTTCTTCCATCAGAATCGCTACCAATTGGTGGGCCATCTGATTGTTTAAATAATTTAATAAAATATGATGAATGAAGTTGTTCTTGTTTAAGATTCTCTAAGCTTTGCGTCTTCATTGATACCGTATTTTTAAATTTATCGTTAAAAAAAGTTGTCTTATCACAATTATAGTAATCATCAAATAAATCATCCAATTTTGGGTTATAACAATTACCAATAGCCTTTGGTATTATTATGTCTCCAAACCAATCATAAACATCAAACATACCACCATCCATTTTATCGTCATTTGGGAAATGTAAAACAAAATCTGATGGCATATCCCATATCGGTGGGTAAGTGTTTTTCATTTCATAAGGCACATACAATCCTAAAAATAAATTAATAGAGTTTTGTTTTTCATAATCACCAAATGTATTGCTATAATATCTTGAGATTGTCTGTATAACATCTCTACTCTTCTCCTGAAAAGCAGATATTTTCTTGTACGTCTTAATTGTATGAACTAATTGTGAACCTGCATATTGTAATGCCATCGTATCCCCATGTTCATCATACATCTCCTCAAAACTTTTACACAATTCACTTGAAAACGATATAATTGGTTCATCAATTAATCCCATGGAGTATAATTGACATCCTAATGCAACTTTTGCCATACCAAATTGTGCTACATTTGTTCGGTCTAGACAATCAACACAATTTGTTCTAACAACTCCATGTTGCAACATAAACATACCATCTTCTGTAATATATGGTTCAAAGTTTTCTAGAAATAACTTTTTTTGACATTTAATTAAAAATGATGCTGGTTTTGTTTGAAACCACCCTTGGGCATTTAAAATACGATACCCTATTTCTTCTAGTTTAAATAAAACTGAAGGCTTTGTTTTATGGTAGTGAGCTATATCAAAAGATAGGTATGCAATTTTATTTTTTTTAGGGAGGAATTGATTTAGATTATTGACTGTTTTGAGAAACTCTGTATGAAGAATTTTTTCTTTAGCCTTTTTAACATGTATTTTAACAAGATTCATAACAACAATTGGATAACCATATTTTGTGACTAAATCGTGAAAGTGAAGTGCAGCAGTCTTTGAGTTTGGTTCAATTATATTTAATTGAATAGATGGTTTACCAACGACTCCTCGTGTTGAAGGATCCTGCGACCATATCAATGGAACTGATGATCTCCTCTGAACAAAGGCTGAAAAATTACCATGATAAAAGTTACTTGACGAAGTCATTTCCCATACAATTTGTTCAGTCTCAATGTTATTAGCACATTGTCCTTTATAATTACCGCCTCTTTTTAAAAATCTCGTACCAGAATATTGAGATGATCTCCTACCAATTAAAGTTATTGAAAATTTAACAAATGATGTCATATTTTTTGATAATGGCATCTCAATAACCTGATGCCCAATATATCCATGCATAATGTTAACGAGCCATTTCTCATCAACACCACTGTCTCTTAAAGGTTTTAATAAAAAATTATTCCAGAAGAATTGTGATTCTCCTTGCTTTTTATTATTATTTATAATATTTCCTTGAAGAGTTTTACTTAAATCATATGTATAGGAGAAGTAAAAATTTGTTGACAGGTCAATTAATTGAAATAATTTTAAATACCTTTGTTCATCATAATTTGTTGTTTTAGTAAAAGGTAAATATATCATTTGTGTTTCCTCAATTTTGTAAATAACGTGGTAACCAATGTAACTGACAGGTCTAGCTGCAGTGATAACAATTATATAATAACCTTCTAAAAAATCTAACAGCACCAATAATCCCATAAGACTTTCCTACAACCTCATTTAAACCTTTTCTAGAACCATTCCCAATTCCCATAAGTGATAAGCTACCTTTAACGATAACTAAAAATAAATTTTTAAATAAAATGATATTTCTTATTACAATTATTAAAAATAATATAATTGTCATCAATAAACATACTAGAACTTCCAGAGATTGTTGCTAATAATTCCTCAACCTCTTTTTGCGTATAATTATGATCTGGTTCACCAATAGTTAAATCATAACTATGTGTCCTATCAATCTTTAAAACAGAATACTTTTGACCTGTCTTATCTTTACCAATAAAATAAAAATTAGCTAACGTCTCAAAAATTGATATTTTGTAAACATGATCCGAATAACTCATGTTTAGGGAAATAGACCTTTTTTGCAGTTTCTATATTTATTACTAATTATTTTTTAATATAAATATTTAAACTATAATAAATAAAAATTTATATGTGATTATTGAAAAATGATAATTTCAAACATGATTGGAACAAAGAGTATCAATGAATATGTTAATCTAAACTTTAATTGAATAAATAGTATATTCTTTATCAAGAGAGGTTTTATAAATTTTTAAGAAAATGATCGGTTTATTATTACCATTTTTCCTACAACATCTCATATGTAAAAAAACCTTTATTGTTTTCGTTAAATAACAACTTCAAGCATTGTATTTTTACATAGTAAAAATAAAAAAATAATTTATTAAAGGATTATAAAAAAAATAAATTCATAAATAAATATTGAAGAGATGACTTTATTGACGTCATAAAAAAATAGTATGAATAATGAAATTTTGACAATTCTTTTCATTGTGTAAAATAAACGTTAATAAAATATATTTAGAATTGATAAAATATGTTGCGCAATTGTTGCAATTATTCTTTCTTAATGTTTTTTAAATTTACTTTTGTGCGTTTGATTTTTTGTAACTAAGGTAGGGATTCCAATTTTAGAGATGCTTTTAAATATTGGAGATCATTAGTATTCAAAATTTTTGCCTTTTGTAAAAATTCACTTTCCATTTTTTTAACATATTCAGTTTCCTCTAACATTCATGTATTTTATGAGGATATTAATACTGTCAATATCTTTATCATGCTTGAAAAAGGTATTACTAATGTATACCGATTTGTTTTTACCTTTCAATTTCACCTCACCAATTCTTCTTCTTGATGATGTTGGAATGTATTTCATTCCATATTTATGAGCAACTGGTATTCCTCCTTTGGTATTATCTTCAACCTTTATATCATTTTTTTTAAAACTGTTAACTTGAACATTGTCTTCGAATTTTTTTAAATTATCATTTTTTAAGGATCTCTTTCCAAGGCCAATTAAACGGAAATTGTTGTCACTAAACTTCTTTTCCACATCCCCTGATTTTCTATATCTCTTTTTTATTTCATCACTATTGACTATACTTCTTTTTCCTAATCCTATATATTTACCAGGAATATGACTTCTTTTCCCATAATATAAATATTTTTTCGAAATTAAATTTTTTTTTGCAAAATTATCAATTTCTAATAATCTTTTCAAATCATCAAAGTAAGAATGAGTGGCTATATCTTTGTTAGAGTTGTTAATTTCATTGATATAATCTAGTAATCCGAGGTCAATTTTGTCATCTAATAAAATTGGTTTCCCAAAATCGTTATTCAACTTAGAGATGTCATAGGAATGCATATCATTTTTGTTGTCATTTCTAAGATTTCCATAATAATTTTGATTAACTTCACCTAAAATTTTATATATTATAAAAAAATGAAACAATCATAATATACACTTACGTATCTCTAAAGGTCTTACAGTAGGGTTAAGAAAAAGAAAGATGAGAAAAAATATGGTGATACACTTCATTATCCTTTATGAAAAAAAAAGATAAATTAATAATATAAATATCGTATCTGTAAGGGTAATGAGTTTAAAAAATATTTACTCTTTGCTGAAAAAGTAATAACCAATCACATGAAAAATTAGCGTAAATTTTTTTAAAGAAAATAACATAAAAAAGGTCTAAAAAACAAAACGTAATTATTATAATGAGATCCATTGAGAGTATTTATCTAAACAATTACCTTTATATCTATTTATAGGGATTTATTCAAAAAAAGATATATCATAAATATTTTTTTGAGGAGTGGTACAAAAGATATTTTTCATTAATGATGTGGATTCGTAATATCACTGAACCTATATTTTGGTATACCCCTTTTTTCTAAATATATGTAGCATGAAAAGATTATCCTTAAAATATGACATTTCAAAAATAAAAATAATTATATTAGTTTAAGATTGTAAATCTTATGTGATAGTTTTATAGTTAGTTGACATTTATTTACAACTACATATGTAACCTTTCATACTAATTACGATATATATTTTAAAATTTTGTTTTAACATTATTATATATAGAAATTTATTATTTAAAAAATAACGTGGGTTAAAGTCTTAACATAATACAGGATGTTAAATTTTATTAGTAATTATGATTCCTTGTGTTTAAAATCTCTTTACATGGCAGAAAAGCAGTCCATTGTAAAAAATGTAATAGATTAGGTATATAAATTATTTATAGGCAACCATACATTTCATGATACTGTATTATTTTGAAGAACACATATTCGGCTTGAAAGTAGAAAATGATAAACTGAGTTACTTGATTTTTTATTTTCATCACAAAAATGCATGAAGTCTATTAATATCTATAACCTCTTCACTACTTCCTTTAATAACTCTTTTCATTGAATTTATTAAAAAAGTTTTATCAATCTTAACAGCATCTAGAGAATTTAAAATTGAGGTAAAAAGATACTTCCTATAACCAGGTGATACATTTTGAATATCTAAAACATTCCAAAAAATCTGACTTCTCACACATTCATTTGGATTACCAGCGCAAAAAAGACACCTCATGACGTAAATAGACTTTTCAAATGAGTTAATTAATTTAATCTTCGACATTGTTGAGACAACTAATAGTAAAATATTATGAGCATCAGACTTGGTGTTTTCAAGATATAATCTATCAAAAAGCTTCCCAACAAGATGTAGTAATACTTTTAATGATATATTATTATCAATTGAAACAACAATTTGATCAATTAATAAATCTAGTATCATATTTTTGTCAGGTAATAACCAACTTAACTCAAAAATTCCATTTCCTAAGACTATAACATCTTCATAATTATAAATATTACAAATATATATTAATATTATTTCAATGACATTTTGAAGTTTTATGATAATTTCTGTTGTATATTGTGTACAATCTAATACTTTACAAATTGCTTTGGAAAATAATGATAAGGCACATCTTACTCTTTCAATATTCATATTTTTGTCAATTTTACTTAAAAATAAGTGCAAATTATCCATTAAAGCTTTGGAGAGTGAATTATTATAAGATATTAATTGCATTGTTAATCTTGTAACCTTACAAAGTACATTACACGATATGTATTTATCATTAAAAGTATTCATAATAATTTTAACAGTATTCTTATCTGTTAACATTTTTGTCTCCAATCCCAAATTCTGTATTGAAAATATCATTTGAAATATTCGATTCTGGTAAAATTCAGGTAATTTATTGAACATCATATTCGTAACTTCTTTATACAAATTCTCTGAGATCAGCTCAATAAGTGATGCCAATTTATCAGTTGTATATGATTGACACAAAAAAATTCGTCCCACTATAAATACAATACTTTGTAAATAAGCATGTTGATTGAATTTCTTTTTCAACTATTGATGTTATAAAATGTATTGTTTCACTTTCACTTTGCCCTTCATCAAAAGTTTCTATACCTACTATTGAAAAATATTTTAATAAATAATAAAGTATGTAACCTCCTATGGGAGTTCGTTTATATTCTTCTGTTTCAAATAATGGTTTTAATTGGACGTAAATCGAGCGGTATGTGCTGACATCATCAAATAAATCCGATAATAATACTATTGAACGCGTTGTTGCTGTTAAAAGATTTAATGGCATATTTTGAACTCCTTTAGAAAACCAGTGGGAAAAATTATCTAGTAATGCTTTTAATGATGAATTGGTGTCTAGATCATCTGTCATGTTTATCATGTAGCTACTAACGCTCTTTGGGAGCATCATATTGACTTCATCATTTAAATTAATTTCATTACTTTCATTTTTTATTTCCGTTTTCTCTAGGACTTTTGTCACAACCCATATATGATATAAAGTAACTTGACAAAGGTCATACTTCTCAACATACATGTCATCATCCAGAGGATTAAATGTTTTGTTCCTTAATATGTCCACAATATAATTACATTGTTTAGAAAAGCTGTATTCCTCTTTATCAACTTTTAATATAGGTAGTCTAACAGGGTATTTACTGGATATTGTATCACCTTGCTTGGGGAATAAGAAACTTTGTAATAAGTTGTTTGTTAATGCATCAATAGCAACAGTGCTAGATGCTAGCTGTTCCTGTATAACTTCTTTGTCTCCCTTTTCTAGTTCCTCACCACATGGTGTTGAAGAGAGAACACCAAACAAAGACATCCAAAAATCTTCGAATTGTCGTCGATCCTTCCAACCTAACCAGGAGATCCTTGAACTAAAGTCAGTAACAACATCAATACTATTTAGCATATGAATACTAATAGATTTAAATAAAATTTTTTCCTTCGTCAAAGTAACTCTAGGTTCAAAGTTACAAATCTGACTTGAAGTTGGAATCAATGAAAATTCATACATAACACTACATCTTAGCAAACTCTTAATTGCTTTCCTCTCAGATTCGCTAAGTTCATTCCTCTCATCCAATTCTTTAAAAGTATTAAAACAATTCGCCGTAATATTGAAGGCAAGTTTAACATTAACTTCAAGTTTCTTCAACTCAATATCGTCACATTCAATTAGAATATTCATTTTTGTTTTATTAACATTATTACAACCAACTTTATAGACCAACAATCCTAATGCTAAATAGGGTAAATGTTCCAATGAAAAATATGTATTCTCAAATTCATTCATCACATCTTGGGAAGCGAAAAAGAATGTTAGACTTTCAAAAAACATATCATTTAAGTAGTTTTTGCCAATAATAAATGAATGAAAATGAGAAATTATAATTTTAATGGATTCCAAATTAAAGTACATGCATTTTTTTATTAATAACGGAAATGTGTAAATTGCACTTCCAAATGCATATAGACAATGTATGGTGTCTGGTGTTTTTAAATCCTTTACATACATAATAAATATTCTCCAGAAATGTTCAACAAATTTCGTCAACAAATTTTTAGTCTTCTCATTCCTATCCGATTTTACTTTACTCACCAAGATATCTACTCCTGTTGTAATAAATAGTTTAATCTTTTTTATGCCTAAATTGTTTGTAATTTGTTCGTAAAATAAATCTATTTGCTTGGAATTTATTAAATATAATGACATAAAAGTTGCTTCGAGTTGCTTTACATCTAAGTTTTTGACATTTAAAAAATGGAATGCCTCTAATAAATCTTCATTCTCAAATATACATTCTTGTTCTGTGCTATTTATGATACTCCCTTGACAACTTAATGTCCGTCTCTTTTTTAGTATTGAGACAACTGTCTTGAAATTTTTTGAAGAATATGGTAGTTGAAATTTATCAATAAATATTGATTGTTCTGTTTCACTTAATGTTGAAACTTTTAATTTATCGTGAAAATGTAAAAATAGGAGGTAATGTATTTTGGGGGTGTAGATACTTAAAATTTCATTATCCTCCTTGCTTGGACATATAACTTCACCCAAAATATGACTTACAAAGAATATTTTTTTTTCATTAATAAATGTACCCTTTTAAGGAATGTAAAATAATACTAAGAGAGAAGTCAACTTCTTTACCCTCCTCAAGTGACATCAGTCCACACCTTGTATCCTCTATAAAATTTTTTATACCTTCGTTGATAGATGTTATCATTTCCTCAGCAGCTGTTTTAAGTAACGTTGTATCAATGACATTTCTATCATTTGCAAACCAAATAAATGCATAAACAAAGATCGATAAAAAATACCATTTTTTTTTCATGCGTCAATTTAAGGATCATCATTAAACACCATTCTTCTATATCGTCCATCCAAAGATTCCTTAAAACAGCAATTGATGTCATAATAATTTTACCGGACAACTCAATAACTCCATCTCTTATACATTTTTCGAATGCTGTTTTGAAGTGATTAACTATATCATTGAAAGCTTCCACTGATATGTATGTTCGCAATGGACCAAATTTTGCCATAATATGTAAAGTTTCTAATGGTTTTTTTGTTAACCACCTATCAAGTCTCCATTGTTGTCTGGTAAACATTATTGTATCAAATGAGTCAGGTAATGGCAGTAATGGTAATAAAGTTAAAAAATTTGATATTGTCATTAAATCAGTCCTATTTTCAGCAACCTTTATAAAAGGATTTATAATTTTAGAAGGTATTTTTTTGACTTTCCAATTAAATATCGTCCTATGGGTAAGGAAAACAAGCATAGATTGTGCTATATCCTCACACCATGTAGATTCTTTTTCACAATACCTAATAATTGAATTATAGACAGCTAAACCTCTATCAGCCTGATTGTAATCTAAACCAACTTGATCTAATTGGTTCATTAAATTAATAACAGCCCCTCTAAAATGAATATCCTCAGTTATAACATATAATTGTAAAGCTTTTGTAAATATTACATCTAAACTTCTTAAATATTTATTACTAATATCAAGGATAACCTCTTTAGGTTGAACATCAAATAAATGGGAATTCAAAAAACCAAGATCATCATAGTGATTCCACTCCAAAATCCCATCCTTTTGTGCAGACATCCCATAAACAGAAAATTTATTCTTTGGTTGATCAATATAAATACCTTCATCGTCTAGAAAATTGAAACCAAAATAATCGATTGGTGGGTGAAACTCAGTTAACCTCATTGAACCAGCGTTCTTTGAAAACATTGTTTTTAATATTTGATGCGTAAGTATAATACATTCCATTGGACATATAGACATAAATATTTTTATATACATTATTAATTCATTCAAAATGTATATTAAATTATCTAATGATACTAACTCAAGATAACAATTCATATAATCAATTGCCATGAAAAGTGGTTTTAAAAATTTTTCACGATTTTCCTCATCAAAATTTGTGCAATAATTTTCATAGGTACCAAAAAAATTTCTCAATAACATTGTCTCATTTTGTGAATCAAAAAAGGTTGTTTTAAGTTTTGATCTTATACCATGTCCTAAAAATCTAGATATATCATGTAACTTTTGAAATTGACCATTTGTTTTAGGTGTTGTTGGTGGTTTTACCGAAGTATTTTCATAATTGATATCAAAAATCGTTTGTTTGATGAGTTGTTTATTTGTGGCAGCTGCTGTTATTATTGTATAGTATAAATTCATTGTTTTTAAAGAAACACTACAAGCATCTTCATTTTTCATCATCTTTCCTAGTGTTGATTTTGTATCAAAATTATATTTTATCCCAGATATAAAACATTCATAAAAATCTATCTCTG
Source organism: Strongyloides venezuelensis (assembly GCA_963280985.1). NCBI lineage: Eukaryota > Metazoa > Nematoda > Chromadorea > Rhabditida > Strongyloididae > Strongyloides > Strongyloides venezuelensis. The sequence goes on along the minus strand of CAUJLX010000001.1, from coordinate 3,775,164 downwards.
ATAGGCCTGCTAAAATATATGTTGATAACTCAATGTTATCGGATAATTGCGAAAGTTGTGTTTGCTCATTATAAATATGTTCATCAATTAATGATAATATACTTATCTTTGCTTCATTATTTCCAATCAAAAATGGAATCCATACATCTCTCCATTGAGATATTGGTGCAATTCTAACAATTGTTAGGAGAGATAAAAATAACCTATCTTCATTATTAATCATTAACTCATGATAACTATTAATAACCTCCTCTAGGAGTAATAATAAATTAGAGGCGAAGGATGAGTTAAGAGGTTTAACAGCGAAATCAAAATATTTAGGTAAATTCATTGTTTTTGAAAAGTTATTTTGATATGGTGATAAAAGTGATTTGGGAACTTCAAGTTCAAAAACATTAGAGCCATTAATTTCATTATCCCCATTTTTTAAGAACTGATAAAGATTGTCTTGACATTCCATGACAACTTTTTTATCTTTTGACAATAGTAATTTTGCAAATATCTCTCTATTTTTGCTTTGCGTTGTTGAGTTGTATTCTGGTGAGTGTTGCCATGGTATTGAACTAATAAATTGTATACAGTTTTTTTGAAAAGTGAAATTTTCATTTAAACAACTTTTTTCAAGACATTCAATAATTTCCTCTAACAATTGTGAATCATATATTATCCTATTTGCGTAAGGTATGAGAGATGTTAATGCAACATTTTTTGAAGTTGTTTTATCATCACGTAACAATTTAATAAATAACATTTTAACTTCATTTGGTAATATTAAATTTGTACCATTATAAAGACATTTTAAAGTCAATGAAAGTAAAGCTTTTTGTAATCCATTATCAGTTATATTTCTTATATCCTTAATATCAATTACCCCAGATAGTTGTTGGATGGATAATGGTACAATTTCTAAAATTTCATTAACTATACCAATAGCTATAATTTGATGGGAAATTTTAACATTATTTTTTGAAGTATTATTTATATATAATGAAAGAAGTTTATCAAAAATGATAACTAAAATTTCTGATGATATTTTATTTGAAAAGAAAAAATGTTTTCTTGGTACCCATTCCTCTCCCTCTGATGCATCATTATTTTGAAGAGGATCATTAATAAAATTTATCTCACTTATGAACTCATTCTCCTTATTTTTAACATCCAAAATATGCTTCAATTTTTTTGGAAATTGTAATAATTTTTCAAGGAACTGCAAAATGGATAAGGATAATTGATTACTTTCACATCCAATTAACATTACAATACTTTCTATAGAATATTTTAACTTTACATATGTACTATCATCTTCTAAAATTTTTTTCCAACAATGCTTTAATATTAGTATTATTCCAATTTGTTCTGATATTTTGTATTCCTCAATCATAATTGATTTCTTGATAATTTCATAAATTATATCATCAATACAATCTACCTCATTATAAATATTTTCTATTATGCATAACATTTGGCGAGTTGTTTGGTCATTCTCAAAAATTATTTCTTCCATAGTCGCTGCTAATTGAATATACCTTACAGAAATATCAGGTATTTTACATTTTTTACAATATTGTATAAATGTTTTCATAAATATAACTAATGCATCAGCAATTCTTTGGTCTTTCCTATCAACTAAATTAATTACAATATCTATAATACCTTTTGATTGTTTTTGGAGGACAGATAGTTTGATATCTTTAAAAAAATATATTAACCTTGTTAAAATATACTCCATACTATTTATCCCACGATTCCTATCAAATTCTTTTAATAATGCATAAATAATTTTCTGCGGATTAGCTATACTACATGAAATCAAAATGCTATCTAGGCATTTTGTTGCAGCAACACGTATAGAATATTCTTTAACATTTAAAAGTACCGATAACAATTCAAAGTGTTTCAAAAGTTCTTTTAATTGTTTTGAATTTGGTTTATATAACTCACTAAATACAATAAATATTAATTGATAAATTATCAAAAAAAATCTTACTTATAATGATTTGCATAAATAACATCTTTTAAATCATTTAAAAGTTTTAACAACTCTTGATCATCTGACGGAGTATTGGTGATAGATCTATAAAATTTTTAATAGTAATATTGTAGAGAAAACAACTTTGATCGTACCCTTTAATTTCATCATAAGACAAGATGGATGTCAATTCAGAACGAAATTTTTTAAGTTTGTCCATAACTGAGATAAATAAATATATATATATATACTTAAAATAAGTAAATAAATATTACGTTTCTTCCTTATTCTATACAAAACATAACAAAATGACACAACGCAAAGAAATTTGGAAAAACGATGACAAATAATTAGGTAAAACAAAAAGTAATTGTTATGAAGAAAGTAGTTTTTAAATTATAATTATTAAAAATCTTTAATCCTACAATGCGAAATTAATGATCTTTTGAATTGAAAATAGACGTTATTAAAAATTATAATAAAAAAATACAAGCGTTTTTAATATAATCAGAATGTATCAATTTGATATATTGCGCATTCTAGGATTGAAAATAAATGGATTTTGAAATAATTAATATTTTATAAACTAAAATCATTTAAATTTTAAAACGGATATAGTTAGTTTTCTAGAATTGGTAAAAAGAATTCATAAAAGGAGATAAAGAGAGAGGTTTGTTTAGATAAATATGTTTATTAAATACTTTCAGATATTATCAATTGATATATTTTTATACATATTAGGGCGATGTATTAATTTATAGGAAATATAAAAAGAACTTAAATGAATATGTTTTAAAATTGGTAAGAAAAACGACTAAAGGAGTTTTTTTTGCTTAATTTTAAGAAAATAGTTATACTTTAATAAAAGTAAAAGTGAGTATTAGTTTTTTATAATATAAATGATATTTATAAAGAATAACTATATTTTATAATATAGCAAGATAAATTAAGTGAGGAGAAAAGAAAGTTGATGATATTCATCTAAAAAGTTGTTTTATATGTCTATATATATAAAGTGAAAAGAAACTATAAGAATGCTTGATAAGCACATAGTTTTATAATTGTTTATAATATAAATTTTCAATTGATATGGTAAAATAAAGGTTATTTTTTAATATTACATTTTCGTGACACACCAATTTCAAATTTTGTTTTCTTTTTTTAATACTCTTTCTTGTCTTTTTATAAAATTTGAGAAAATAATTTTGAAGAAGGAAAATTTATTATAAATATCATGTGCCCCACAAAAAGATAAGAGAATTATAAAAAAGATTTAAAGTAGAAGAAGTAATTAATAAAAACCGTCATTTTGTTTTATTTAATATATAATTAAATGATTACAGTTAAAAGAAGAAATAGGAAAAAAACAATAACAGAGATTTCATAAGTAGTTGTTTCAATTATAAATAAATTGATACAAAGGAATAGTATCAAAAAGTTGGGAGTTAAAAAATATTTACATACCATTAATATTTGTTGCTGTTTATTTAGTATATCTATCCTCAACAAATAAGTATATACTTTTTTTATCAAATATTATACAAGAAGATATAAATTATTGTTAAAAAGAATGATGCATTTAGATATGAAAAAAATATTAGTCAACATTTATGGAATAACTTAATGTATATAATATTAATATATTTTATTACCACATAAAATAAGTATAAGATTAAATGAACAAATATTTGATAGAATTTTTAAAAAATTAGAATGAATAGTTTTTAAAAATAGTAATATTTAAATGAGAATTTAATTATCTACTTTTTTTATCCGTAAAAATATGTTTTATTTCCTAGTTTAAATAAGTTTAATAAAATATTATATTCCATAAAAAAATTAAATTAACATATTTATATATATATAAACAGTGTAAATGAATTATAGGTATTTGTAGATATAATAGATTAATGTATAGAGGTTGTGAATTTATTTTATTACGGGAGTATTTTTACACCTTTTTTGGTGTAACAAATAATTAAAAAAACAATTTGTAAATTGATATAGATAAAAGAAATACCTTTAAATGATAATTTTAGTATAACGTTATTAACTTTTTTGTGGTAAGAAAAGTTCACCAACCTGTATTTAGCCAAAGTAACAATTTCTCATAATTTCACTTTTAACACTCTTGATATTTTGTAAATATAACATTATTAAAATAGAAAAAAATTCTTTATTAAATGAAGAATCATTCATGAAGATAAATTAATATACGAAAATATATGAATATACCATTTTATATTTAAAATTTATACAAAATATGTAAAAATATTCCTGCATTCGTTTTAAAGTTTCATATAACACATGTACATAAAGATTTTGTTAAATTTTAACAGTGTCAAATAAGGCGATAATTTTTTATAATCGTTTAAATACTATTAAATTGAAGAAACTTTATAAGCCAAATATTTTTAGAAACAATAACAAAGTCTAAAAAGTTGTATTTTAGCAATAGAACATTTGTTTTGAACAATATTATCAGAAAATGTAAAAAAAATTATGTCGGCAGTTTCAAGAAAAAAATATATTTGTTTTTGTTGTTAAATCAAAAAAGAAAAAGTTTTCATTAACAATATATGGTTACAATAAAAATAATAGAAAATTATATGAAGAAAGAATTTAGACTACATAAGAAAATAATTAAAAAATTGTCTTGAGATAATCTTATGAATATAATAATGTTAAAAGATTAAAAATAAATCTATAAATTTTTTTATTATTCTCATCTACACAAAGTAACAATTTATTTTACTTATACTTTCGAAAGATATCTTGTTAATGTGTAAAAAAATTATTCCCTCATTAATAGCTAAAGTTTAAATTCAATTTATGGAAAATAAAATAATTTGAAGAAGAAAAATAATTATAAAGTTTTATTTTTCCATATAATTTTTAAAAAAATATATTGTTATTTATCATTAACACTCTAATTTGATACTATCATTCTATGTTGTAAATTATATAATGTATAAAATTGGAAGGTTAATAATTTCATTTGTAAATAAATAGAATAATGTGAGAATAACACTTTTATGGTTATAGAAATGAAAACATTATTTACAATTTATAGGGCATAAAGTTTTTTCGTAAAATTGTATTGATAAACTAGGATAATTTAAAATTTTTTAATCATATTAAAATTATTATAAAACAATAAAATTTATGTCATCAAAATGTTTTATATGAAAATGTAAAACATTGAGAAATTTTAAAAAATGAAATAACATTCTGATAGAATGCGTTATAAGTTTTTTAAAAAAATTGATCTTATGAATCAACAAGTAAACAAAAATTTTAGTGATAAATTTATTATGAAATAACAGTGACATCATAAAGGAAAACAAAATAAAAATTTTGAAAAAAGTTGTTTTTTAAGTATTAGTTTAAACATTGCATAGTAAATGAATCTTGTATATTATATGATTGAATCTTTATAAATAAAAAACTTTTAATTCTTTATTAGAAAGTTGTGAAAAATTTTTAACCTTTTACTTTATAACTACTATGAATAAGTATGGATGAAGTTTAATGCGTGATAAGTTGACTTAAAATTAACATTCAAGAATGATCTTGATATATAGTAAAGAAGAAATTTTATTTTTAACATGAGTTAAATGTGTTAATAAGTATTAAATATTAAAGATTTCACAACGACTCAAAACATTAAATCATATTCTGTAAGCTTCTTGTATATGCAAGTTCTATTCCTCAACCAAAAATGCATATCAATTGTTAATTTTTTGTTAAAATCTTATTAAATTACACTAAATTTAAAAATGTCATAAAATTTTTGTTTGTAAAGCATTTATACATTATTGTAAGTAATTTTTCAATCTGTGCTGATTTATAAACAGTTTCTTTGAATTAAATATAAAATTTCTAAAAGATTTTAACGAATGATACATTTAAATATCAACCTTATAAAAAGTTTGAGTTATCTTTTAAATCCCGCTTATCTTTAAAAAGGTTTTTAGTGCTTTATTATAATCAAGCATTAAAGAGATCACGTTTAATTATAGTAAAGTGTCTGTTTTACATAAGAATAAAAAGTACCTAAAAATAGAAATTTTTTAATATCAATAATTTTTAATAGAGAGCAACGAAAAAACAAATAATAACTGAGATTTTAATAAACATACTGAATTACAAAAACGATTATTTTAAATTTCGTTAGAATTATACGAAAAAATTTAAGCATTTAGGTGTGAGTGGAGCACTATCAGAAAAATCCTGATAAATATTGTTAAATACGACTACCTCGTGAAATGTGTGAATTGAACTTTTATGAAAGTTTGCATTAATTTTCGATTTTACCACCTGGATTTTCCTATAGTAATCCAATTGTACAATTAAACAACTATAATTTTCTAGTTAAAATAATTTTTATGTTATTCTTTTAAATTATAACAATTTTAAATATATTTAACAAAACTAGTCTTTTTGCTAAAAATGATATGTTGCATCCTCTTTTAATGCATCAGAAATGTAATAAAATTATTTCCAGATGAAATTATTTATCTCAGAAAATTACAACAATACTTCTTAATGGTTTCCATATATTTCAATTATATTTTATGATGCACCTATTATTTAGCCAACAAAAAATGTCATTTGAATATTGTATATAACAATTGTAATATGTTACGTTTAACATTTTTTAACCTATCATCGTGTTTTAAAATATTATATAAGAATCATTCCAATTAAAAACTTTTCATCAAAATTCTTTAAATTTATTTTTTTTAATAAAATAATTTAATTTAATTTTACTTATAGCATAAAAGTTTAGAAAACTATATTTAATAATAAAATATGTTATATTTTTAGGGGGACTTTAGTTATATATCACAGTAACTGATAAAAGAAAAAGATTTTACTCTTCAATTTACTTATGAAATCTATAAATTCAATGGTGAGTTATCGTAATTTCATAGGTGGAATTTTTAATTTACTAAATCAACTTAAAGTTTTAAAAACATTATAAATAATAAAACTTCTTCTGAGTTTAGAAAAAAATTAGTCCATCATTAATATATTTCCAAGTTGTGTATATAAAAATTATTATTTTTTATATCGGCTTATTGAAATGTCGAAATTTTTAATGGTGTTATTAATATCGGAAACTTTTTCTAACAAAGATTAACGTTAATCTGTCACATAATTATAAAATTATTTCCAGATATTTTAATTTAGGAAGAGTTTTATATGCTGTTTATACTATAAAAGTTTGTATTATTATTATTTAAATGTCTTCTATATTATTAAAATTTTACTTTTTTATTTATATTTTTTAATGTAAACAAGCAGCAACTCGCTTCGCTCGTCGCTATTTACCCACAGGGCCTGTTTTTTTTAAATATTTAAAATTTTTTAATTTAAAAATTCTTCTAAAACTTTCGTTTTATAAAAAACACATATAGTAATATTCGATTAAATAGTTCCGTATTTTCATAGTACTTATATATATATTTAAAGTTTTGTAGTTTTTTTAATGTTGGAAGTTTACAAAACATATTGTTTCGAAATTGTCTTATTACAAATTTTCATGATTTTAAACTCATTTGATGCTATAAGTTTGAGTAATTTTTTACAAAGTCCTAATTAACATAAAATTCAAATTTTATGTAATTAAAAAAGATAAAAATTTAAAATATAGATTTAGTTTTAATGATTGACTATTTTTTAAATATTAATAATATTAGAGGTTGGACCATAAAGTTTATAATTATTTAATCTAAAATAATCTAATTTTGGCGATTATTATTTTATCATTTCGCATTTTGGTAACATAATAAAGAATACTTTTACAAATTTAAAGCATACTTTTTAAAATGTATTATGAAAAATAAAATATACAGTTTTTTTATGTATTTAAAATGATAAAAATATTTTTCTAAGTTGATAACATTAAAAATAAATCAAAACAATTACTTGAAAACTTTTCTTATTTGTAAGGCCCTCTAAAGGCGTTATCTAAAAGAAGATATAAATACCAAGAGGAATTCATATTAAACGTCATAATTGAAAATAGTAGAGATTGTTATAACTTACTATAACTAAAAGTTCTCATATTATATTTTATTTCATATTAACACCCGAGAATAGCACCTCGTTAAAAAAGCTTATATGGAGGTTCCACCGAACCATGTCGCGGCCTTGCACGATTCATCGTTGCAAGTGATTCAAAGAACGGAAGATAATTAAAATTGAACACAAACAAGTTAGTTCTATTCAGTCATTTTTGTTGAATGCAACGCAAAATGACATTTTTAGTTTTTATAATAATGCTTTTTAAAAAAAAATCTTTATAGAAATATGTAAATTATAAACGACCTACATATTTACATTTATTTTTTACAAAAATTTACCAATTAAATCTTTTATAATGCGCTATTGAAAGTGATAAGAAAAAATTATGAATGTCCTTAATAGTTCCACAATTTACTTTGAAACAATGTAACTTGTTTTAATTGATAATTACATTTTCAGCAAAATCCAACCTCTTTTTCGGATGAAAAAAAAATAATAAGGATAAAAGCGCGACGTTTTTAATAAAATTATTCAGTTGTGCATTTTTGCATTCTTACCGTTTCTTCATGTCACTTCGTAGTAGCAGCACGCTTGTTAAGGCAAACAATCGTTTGGGTAAATACACAAACGATATGGTACCTAGAGTACCCTTCTTCAATGCTTCTAAACAAGCCGAGCTAGGCCTCTACAAGGATGCCCAGCAACCCTTTAAATCTCTTACACAAGTCGAGACCATCTTTATGATGGTGTCAACCCCATAGTTTCCTCAATGACATTTTCATTGGCAAGTGCGCCACCATATGGAAATAGTCTCGAAGAAACCAATGTTTTTGCTTCTTCTAACAAGGAAAGCAAAATAAAAACAAGTTTCAGTAACTTGATAAATAAGATTACCAATCCGGTATCTTCTAAACATTCAATGGTTAATACAATTCTATTGAATAGATCTAAACGGCAAATTGATGTTGACTATGTTATTAAGTTACTTCTTGAAGAACTTAAAAGTGAACAAATCAATGCCTTGAAATATAGTCCCAGTGACTATGATGGATTGCTTTAAAGACAGAAGGTTAAAACGACCAAACTGTTATATGAATTAGGTTCTGAAGCCATTATTGATTTACCAGATGTACGTGCACAGGTTAGTGACAATCTTGGTTTAACAAGAAGCTATAATGCTTTATTTGACATGGTACTCCGTGCGAAATTGCATGGAGCCTTTTATCAGTTTAAGGGTAAGTCCCTTACAAGCTTTACACTTTTTATAAGTGATTGCATGACGGCTATTAGACAATTAGCTATAACTGACGACGAAATTCCCATGCTTGATCGCATAGAGGGACGTCACATTGACTATCTTATACCAAGAGATAGCAAAATAGCACATGCTCGACACATTGCTGTCGAGAAGAAGTCCGATATTACTAAAGGACATAAACAATATGATTTCACTTTGTCTGAAATCTTAAACGACATCAAGATGGTACTTGAAAGTCAAGGCATGAATCGCCTAGAGCAATTTAATGATCGTCCTCCGATGGAGAATGCTATGGATGTTTCCACATTCGCCAAAAAATTTAATGACTATCTTCGTAGAAGATTTGCTACTAATAAGCCTTCAGAATTTTTAAAGGATAAACCTGATATGAGAGGTAAACAATTTTATTTGTTTACAAGAGGATTACATCCAATCCTCAGGGAAAATAATTTCACTAAAAATCTTTATGAATTACAATATGATGAATTCATAGCAACGTATGTTGATACACAACTACGTTTTCAAACTAAATTAAATAATGTTCACAGAAAGCCAATAATAATCATAACAACAGTTATAAAAAAAACAAAAAACACATAAATAAAAATTCTAATGTGTCAAAAAATAAACAATCGAATCTAAAATTTGATAATACAAAGAAACTATTTGTAAAAAATAACTCAAGTGGTTATAATAAAAATAATTACCAGTCTTTATCTGGTACAAATAATTCTAAGGGACATCAATCCCGATATTCTTCAGTAAAACCGGCTAATAAGCCCACAACTTCATACAATAATACTAGTTCTGGTATGAACTATAAATCTCAAAATAACCAATCATCTGGTTATAATAAAAATAGTACAAAAACTAAACCTCAAAAACATGGTAAGATTCATACAATTGAACCTACACATGAGGAATGCCACGATGGTGGTGAGATGAATGTAATAATGCATTCAATTAAGGAAATCAAAAATTTAATAAACGATTTCAAATTAAATACATTAACAATTTGTATGTTAATGATCTGTATGCTTATACCATTAGGTGGTTGTCAACCTCTTGGTATTTGTCGATTTGCACCTACTGAATTTTTTAGATTGTATCTTCAGAATAACTATGACGCTAAAAAAGCGAAACATGTTACACTAGTAGTGGTTGATATCAAATGTGTAGCTTTAGACGTGTTTGCTAGTGGCTATCTCCTCGGCAATGTTTTTTTAGATCAAGATAATAATGTCGAGCATTATTTTGATAAAAAGGCTCCCACTTTTTCTTGTGCTGGAACCAACTCGTCCATTTAGCAGGACGTAATGAAACATTCGCTGAAAAAATTTCAATTGGTACACACAATGCTGATACCTTCTTAAAAAACATACGTGCTAAGCATGCCATGTATGAAGCTGGATGTGATAAACCTAGTTCTGTTTCACAAGCAGTACCTATGGATTCTCATCCTAGCAAATTAACTACGACAACTAAGGCGCCGATTAAAATGTTAACCGAACGCCCACGTACTATACAAGTTGCTTCAAGCAACAAATATATAACTAATTTGAAAAATAAAGTGCCAACCGATACTGGTACCTTTCCGAAAACAGTAAAATCTAACAGTAATGCTGCCTTCGACGGCGCAGCTGTTGTTAATTCAATGGTATCGTCTACCACGTCTGGATACCAGAAAATAAAGAGTTCCCGCGATGAATGCGAGAAAAAATTAAAAGAAGCGCAAAAATTGTTGGTCCAGCACTCTGGTACCATACAAAATTTGTGTGAGGAATTAGATCGCATGAAGCGAAAAAAAAATAATTTATCTAATTTACTTCGTGATAATGAAGCACACCATCAGGAAACTTTGAGAAAGATAACTGAGGCTTCTAAATCTTCTCTTTCCGAAGATATAAAAATAGCTTCTACTGCATTTGCAGATGAACAGAGGATACGCGAGGAATGTGAGCAATTTCACGCGAACACAATAAATCATCTTAAAGATGATCTAAGTAAATGTAAAAAGAGTATCTCTAATCTAAAGTCAGATAAAAAATCTTGTAGAATTTGAGAAAGATACAATAAATACAGCTTTTGAAGCATGTAAAAAAGATAAGGATACATTAAGCACATCCTTAGACACTTGTAATTCAGATAGACACTCCTGTCTTACAAATAATAAGAAGTTAATAAATGACGTTAATCGTTTTAATAACATTATAAAGGATAAAACCATTTAATTATCCAAGGCCACAACAAAAATAGACACTCATGAATCACAAATTGAGGTCTATAAAAATCAGGAAACTGCTTTAAACGAACGATTAGTTGCATTTACTAATCAAATTGCTCGATTAGAGAATTCTGATATTGAAAATGATGAAGTGCAATTGCATGCATCGTCAGACAACGTACTTGAGTTACATAGTTGCATAAATAAAGAGGCTCAATGCCATCTACAATTGATCCAGGTGCAAGATCAATATAATTTGGGACGGCAGAGCTTACTCGTTGTGAATCGGAGATTGCTTTGATAAAATCACGGGTATCTTTATCGTCTAGTCTTAATAGTATTTCTTCTGCTGATACTAAATCAGAGAAAGAATTGCCCATGATCGAATGGGCTAAGAAAATATATCAACTTCATGTTGATGAGGCAATAACTGAAATGCCTAATTCAATTGCTAGTGCATTAATTTTAATCACTGCAATCTTGGTTAAATTCGGTTTTAATGAAACTGTTGATACTTTGAGAAAACGTTTTGGTTCTTCTTCTAACAATGAGATTCCATACACTCATCAATTAAGAACGATTTCTGAAGCATGACCACTTACAGAAAATCCTATTCGTGTATCACGATATGGTGTAATACAGAACATTCGAAATTCTGACACCACGGTAAAATTACCTGTAATTTCGATTAATATCGGAACAAATAAATTCAATGCACTTGTGGATACTGGTGCTTCTTTAAATGTCATCAGTCAAGATGCATTTGGTCTCATACCTAGTTCGCATAAGACTATGGTTAAACCATCGTTAAAAGCTGCAACAGTTGCAAATAACGACAAACTCGTTTTTCGCGGGGCTTCACGATTATATGTTGAAGCAAATAATAAACGAGTGCAACTTGAATTCCACATAGTGGACAAGTTATCTTACGATGTAATAATCGGTATTCCTGGATTACATCAAATTTTTGGTGATGAACTTACTATTCGATTCAATCATAGTATGCCTTCTATCACCAATGTACCAGTCAAAACGGCTTCAAAGGTACGTGTTCCTCCTAGAACAACAAAAGTAATTCATGCTAATGTGCATGCAATTCCCTCACACGATACAATAAATTGTTTATTTGTGAGTAACCCTCGTTGGAAGGGTAGTGATTACATTATGACCTACTATCAGACAGGTCCTGTGATTGGTAATAAATTTGCTGTGATTCTTCAAAATCACGGAGCAAATACTGTATTAATACTCGCTAATACAGGAATCGGTAATCTACATTCTTTTGAAGAAGTAGATGATACTTGTTACTTCAATTTTGTGTATTTTATATTCTTTTTCGACTAAACGTTTAAAAAGGGAAAGACATACACTCAAAATTTAGCAACAAATGACATACTTAACAAAATTATAAAATTGTATATGCAACAGACATATACAAAGAAATGTTTAATTAAGGATAAAATGATCACAAATATACATTATAATTATATCAATATGTTATTTTAAATAACTAAAAAAGTATCTTTTAAATAAAGTATTTAATTACACAATGTCGTATAGACAATATTATCAACAGTAAAGGATATGAAAATATTTAAGACATGTTGGTAGAATAATATTTACAGAATATGTAAAAATTATTTTTATTGTCTAACACTAGACATATCAGGTCAAAAACATTTGACAAAACAAAAACATACATACCTTTTATAAATAAAAAGATATATACTAAGAAGATTATAAAAACATCTTCGTATAAAATAAAAAATTAACACGTCATATGAGAAATGATCGTGCATCATAAAAGAATTAACAAAATAAAGTTAAACAAGAGTTATAAAAAATAAATTTATTAAATAACTTTTATTAAAAAATAAAAAAAAATTAATTATTTAAACCTCCTTAGAGAAGGTTGGAGCTGGAGATGGTGACGGCGGTGGTGATGGTGGTGCTTTTGGGACACCATTCTCTTTTTCGTAAACCACTGAGCTGCAATAGAGACAGGTCTCTTTCTTGGAGGCTTTTGCTCATCTTTTAACTCTCCGATATTCAGCTGCCGCTACTATCAAGAAAAAATTTCAGTAATGGTCGGCAGTATCTCAATATTTAAATAGCCAACAAAGCCCAGGCGGACTTTTCTGCCTTAAAGATTCCAGACACTCCAGTAGCAGTAATGGTTGGTGGGGTTGTTGTTGTTATGTAGTAGCCATGACGGCTACATAATTCTTCATAATTTCTTAAAAGAATTAATAAATAAATCCAGACAAAATAAACTTACACAGCTGGCATACTTATAGTTCTGACCAAAACAATGATAAAAAAGAAATAAGAATAATTCTTAAAGCCTTATATACAAAAACTTTTAATGATTACAAAAGAAAGCATTGATGGATTAAAATGTCAATGATCAACTACCACATTATTATTACAAAATTATTTTCTTACTATGGCCGAAAAACAATAAGATTATTAAAGAAAAAAATTCAAATATAAAATACAAAAAACGTTATTTTAGCCTCTTCTAACCTACTATTTAACAACACCAGATATAAAATTAGTTACAGAAGATATTTTTTAACGTTGCATTACAAGAACAATAACTATCAAAACAGATACATTTTTATATCGCTACGAAGTAGCTGAAAAGGGAATGTAACGCTCTCAGAAGGCGTTATCTAAAAGTAGATATAAATACCAAAGAAAATTCATACTTATAGTCATAATTGAAAATAGTAGAGATTGTTATAACTTACTATTCAATAAAAGGTCTCATATTATATTTTATTTCATATTATCACCCGAGGATAGCACCTTGTTATAAAAGCTTACACTTTTATGTTTTTGAATAAGTAAATTGTATATAAATTTTATCATGTTTATACTTTTAGTCAAAGAATTATAAAGATATTAAGTGACACAAAAATATAGAAAATTTATGAAGAATAAATTTTTCATTAACTAAATTGTCTTCGTCATTTAATTTCCATAATTATATAGTTTAATATAGCCTGTTGTTTTACAATTCTACTATAAAACAATCGATAAGTGCTTAGAAAATTAAATTTTATTCTGATTAATATGATATAAAACTTTCATATACAAAATCATTTCATCATTAGTTTTCTTATATTATCAATCTGCTTTTTTATATAGAAATTGTTTATAATATTATTGTACTGTCGCTAAGTCATAAACCAATGTTGAGGGGATAATAATTTTCTGTACTATTTTTTAATACCATTTAAGGTTATTATCATCGCTATTTTTAAACAAACTTCTATAGCATTTTATTAATTTTAACAAAGACTTTTTAATTTACAAGTACTAATTTTAAAAAAGAATTACTAGAGAATGTTATATTTAAATGGATGTTTTAATTGGTATTCTTATGAGGAATATAAACCACAAATTACAAAAATTATACTTTTACTAGCTCCCGTAATCATTACTATTTCCAATTAAACCATTTTGATTTATAAAGATAATATTTCTTAAAATTTTTATTTTAATTCTATAAATAATAAAAATTTGTTTTTTTTAACTTTAAATTATTTATCATATAACACTAAATTTTTATTATAGATCGTATCTAAAGATATGAAAATATTTAATAAAATCCATATTTTAGATTGAAATAATTTGTAAAAAAACTTTATTTAGGAACAAAAAAATTTCCTCGTTATCTATTTCAAAATGGATATTAATGAAAGTTTACGTATTATCGTTGGACAAAAACATATATGGGGGAAAATTACACAAGGCGTAAATCTCCATTGTTATTTAAAATTTAGTTATACCTCTAAATAATTTGGAAAAATATTAGGGGAAGTCCAAAGATTTGATAAATTTTTGTATTTAATGAATCCTTGTCCATATATATTTCCAAAAAAGGGGCATTACTGTAATACAATTTTATTCGAAAGGCTTTAACACTAATGGACTTGCTAATTTTATAAAGAATAAAAGATTAGTGTTTGACTACTATCCTGATACAAGATCATTAACACTAAAAGTTATGAAGGAGATTTGGAACAAGCTTAGTGAAATATTAACGATAAATAAATCTTCCTACCTCCTGAGTCTTCGATTTACATTTGACGAATCTTATGATCATTTAATTAATGTTCTATTCAAAGGAATCACATGTGATAATATTCACACGTTTGATTTTCCTAACACTATTAGACCATTTAATCATCCTGAAACTAATATTTTTGTTATTAGTAATCCAAATATTTTTAGTGGATTCGTTAATTTGAAGACAATAAGAATACATTAATAGATGTTAGTACTAATAGTATTATCAAAAATTTAATTAACGTTGCCAGTAATATTGATGAAATAACTATTACAGTAATGTATAAAAACCTGAAGAATTACAATATGAGATTGAATTAACATTCCTTCTGTTTATAAAATTTTAACATACATATTAAGAAAAAGAGCTTATATAAAGGTTAGTAGACATTATTTGAAGGTTTTTTATCTTAAAAATATGTTTAATGAACTGGAAAGTAATAAACTTCCTCCTATAAGGAATCTTAGGATTGATATTTCATCAATTTTAACTTTCCGTAAATTTTGAAATTTTCTACCTTATATGATTAAGATTTAGTGAATTGGTTTTAATTCTGTTATTAAAATGTTGCCAATGAAAATTGAAATTAAACTACTTAAAATGATTGATAAAAGTAAGAAATATGTTTATTATGGTTTGAATAATTTAAGGAAACTTACTACAATTCGGTTTACCTCTAATTTTGTTAACAATTTTACCAGTAATTTGACAGATCGTTTTATTGATGGATATGATAAATTAAGGGGTAATACTACTTCAATGTCAATTATATCTGAGTTGAAAGAATTCATGGTATGTAGAAAGATGTGTCGAGAAGAAAAATTTCGTTTTTTCAGTAAGTGACCTGATACAGTTGAAAAAGTACATCTTTCTAAATTTCTTGAATTTACCTCATCATCAGGGGCAATGTTGAGTGAGTATTTTTCAAATTTACAACTTTTATTTTTGCAAAGAATTGCTAATGTTGAAAAGGAATACCCGATGATAATAAAAAGTTTTGGATTTTTCGTTACCTCAAACATGAATATGGTAGAACTTTCTAGACATTTAAAATTATACATAATTTCATATATCTATAGTAATAAACTAAGAAGTTGTGTTAGAGAAAAGTATAGTTTATTTATGTAATCATTATAGAGGTTTATGTAGATTTTCAAAAGTAGTTATTATATATGAGTACTTCCATGTAGTAATATTAAACAATTACTCTTATAAAATGTAATTGTAGTGTTTTTCAGCATTCTAGATATAATAATAATGGTTTTAGTTAACTTTTATTGAAATTACTAAAAGACTAAAAAAAATTACAATGAATGTCATATATATTTATTTCTTGCGTAAAACATAGTGTTTGACGCAGCAGTATTATATCAAGAAGGAATTTGATGATATCGGTTAGATGCTTAATCATATTAAAGCTAAAAAAATTTAAAAAGTTATAAGAAGTTTCCTTCTATTATATAAATAAATAACTTTACGATCTTAAAATTTAAATTTATTAAAAGATATGGAATTTTACAGCATTTATCTGTAATATTTATTTAAAATTTTTCAAGAGTGTAGTACACTAAATTTACAAATTCTGACGACATTTCAAGGTATGTCTTCTCCATAATCACATTAATTATATTTCCGTGATTATTTTTATAAAGATTATTACTAAAATCGTCTTCTATTTTTTGCGTTTTTTGTTCAATATCAGAGTCCTTTCCATTACTTTTTTTGTCAACAATTTTTGATTCATTTTCTTGCTTTATTTTTTTATTTTTAACAAAGTAATGATTAGACGTATGAAATATATATGAAAATAAAATATTTTTGATCTTCATAAAATGCTGGTGTATTGGTTTATTAATGGTAGATTCAATGTTATTTTCATTATTAACATCTTTATTTGTATTTCGTGGGGAGCGATTTTCCAATATTCTCTTCAACGACAAGATGGTTCAGCATAGTTTTTGAAGAAATCTCTTGATTTTCATTTGTACCTGAACGTTCTTCTTTTTTTGATAGCTCGTTAATATAATCATCCCTGTTTCTATAAACTTCAATTTTTATTCGATCGACTTTTTGAGAATGTCGTTTATTACAAGAAAAATCATCGAATAGTGTGCATTTTTTCCCTTATTTTAGGATCATTAAACGTAGTGCATTTCTTGTTCTTAATATTAGGAAGGTGTATTGCTTCGATAGACTTATATTTAAGATATTTTTCATTTTCTTCTTTATTCTTTTTTATATCTGTTTCAAAATCATGATAATAGAGTGAAAAATTACGGAGTTCATTTTGCATCTTAAATATCATTTGGTGTAATTTTTTATAATAATCACTTTTATTTCGAGCATTGTCAAAAACTTCTTTCTCTATTTTAAATAGATATTTTCTAAAATTAATTGAAACATTATTTTCCATGTTTTCATATTGGAAAGGGTAAACTATTTTTATTATACTATTGAGAAATTCTTCTCTACTTTCAAGTGTAATATTTTCTTTCAAATTATAAGTAATTGCTTCTTTATTCTCTTTATCCTCCTCCAAAGAGTTGAAGTACTTTTTGTACAATTGATCATATATTTTTAATCATCTTTTTTGCCAAATCATAGTAATAATTTTGTTTTTGGTTCTTTTCTTCAAACGGATTTTTAAAATCATTCAAATAATTGCTTCCATTGTGTATTGTGCTATCATATTTTTGATAACATATTTCCATCAGGTTCTGTTTTTGATAACAATTGATATGCATTTTAGTGTAGTAAAAAATAAATAATTGTTTATATAGAAGAAAAAGTAAAGTTAAGTCGTTGTTCTTGAAATAAGTATTATAAATTGTATTAATTTAATGTAATAGCATTAATAAAAACAAATAATAATGCAGGTCATTTAATATATGTGAATTAACGCGGGCATATCCATTTAGTCAGGTTACTTTTTTGTTTGAATAATCACATTTATCGATATTTAATAAAATAAAGAGTAATAAATTGCAAATAATTTTTTTGAATCGAGTTTTCATTCCAAATTGAAATATTGATATCTTGATAATCAAGAACATACTTTAATTAATATTACTAGTTGACCTCATATATATGAGAAGAGAAATACAGTATTTTTACTAAAATTTAATTGTAGACATAGTTTAAATGCTTCTCACTTTTTATGACACTTAACTTTTCCTATTAGAAGAATATTTCATAATTGATTCATGATTATTTATTTAGATATTGAATTTTCTTATAAGAAATTAATATGATATACGAATAAACTTTATTAACATAAAAATATTAGTATGTTTTAATATAAAGCAAACTTTGTGGAATTATTTTCTATATAAATTAGAATCAAATTTTAAAAATCAATTCAGCACATCAAAATGTGTCAAGATCTTTAGACTGCTTTAATTCTAGTGAGTTTTAAGTGTCCATGTTTTCTATAACCTCTTTGCCTTATTTCATTCTTTTTTAACGCTAAGTTTAGTGAGGCTTCTTAGATGTAGTCGTTTAATTTTGATAAGATTTGTAAATTTAAGTTTATTTATTAAAAACTAAAATAAACGCATGTTTATACCAATGATAGAATTTCAACAATGATAAATTATTAGTTATACTTAAATATTATTTATTGATAAATTGATATCGTAGGTTATAATAACTTTTTTCTGAAACCCAGGCAAAACGTATTTACGCATAAATTTTTAAAAGTATAGGGACAGTTTCAAATTTTCTTTACTTATTAGTTAAAATTCGTTTTTGGTTCTGATTAAAAAATTTATAAAAGAGAATAACTGCGTTTTAATGTTATTGTTATACATATTTTTGCATTAAAAATGGTCAAATCAATATCTTATATTGATTAATCGCAATTCTTTTCAAAAAATAAAATTATAAAAAATGTTTTATAAAAGTTAAAGTAAATAATTTTCATTATCGTTTAATATTTTATTACAATTAGTAAATTGTAATCATTTGATCGTTTTTCTAATTCATTGGGCGCGTAAATTTTATTGAACGTTGCGTTTTTTTATTATATGCAGTAATAGACTATAGAAAGAAAGAGATTTTTTATTGGAATGGATTGCTAGGATTTAAGTCATACATTTATTTTAAAATAGTGACTTGTGTTAAAGTACAACTCTACTTTTGTGATTGTACTATATTACTTATCATTGAAATTTGTCATACATTATATTTATTTTAGTCGTCTAATTAATTAATTGTTAATTGTATTATCATAAATTAATATATGCGGTCTTCCTGCCTATTAAATGCTTTTAGGTAGTCCTATGATATAATTTTATTGTTTTGTCAGTTTCACTTAATAAATCTCTTCTAAATCTTATCTATCTCGAAGTACACTCCAGCACAAAACTTAAAAATTTTACTAATTAAAAGTTATTTTAAATATAAAAAGCTGTGAATTGTCTACAAAATTATCCAAATGATTTAATAGATAGATTGAAAACGAAAAAATAATAAAATTCGCAAAACTTTTAGAGCACTTTGTATAAAAAGAAATTATCCAATTTTATCAGTATATAATAATGTTAGTGATCATCTAAAGTAAAACATGCATTTTTTTATTTGTTCAAATAAATTTTTAATAAATATTTCATCAGAAGATAGATTACAGTAGTAATTTTTTCGTCGCTCTAATTCTTTAATTCAGCATAAATTCTAGTTTATTTAATTTAATAAATAGATAATTTAATGATATATTTGAGCTTTCATTATGTCAAGTTGCAAAATAATTCTACTCTTATATACATTTTGTTTAATAGTATAAGTACCGTTTTTAAGTGTTATAACTTTATTTTTTTTTACCCATATTTATGTTATTTTGTATGCATTTGATATTCAATATAGTTTAAAAGATAGTGTCAAACCGCTTATCAATTAATAGCTTCTTTAATTTTCAAATTAATTTAATAACGTACAAACAAATAAGACACAAATTATAGTAAAATGTAAAAACTATTACTCATTTAACAAAATGCATTATTTTATTGTTGAATGCATATATTTATCCTGTTGTACTTGTACATAAAATAATAAACATTAAAGATATTTTTGATATGTTAAGCAATAAATTTTTTTATCTGAGACTTATTGAATATTTAAATTAATTGGCTATATTCGTTTTGCAAAATCTGGCAATTCTGTAATGTATTTTAAAAGATTCGACAAGTAAAAAAGTAATTCAAAAAAGAATTTATATTAAAAATAACATTTTAAAATTGTTAAAAAATCTATAATTTAATTTTTTGAAAATTATTATCCCATATCGAAACATTATTACTATGTTAATAAATTTAAATAAAATGTAGAAAAAATTATACTTTCACGTTTAGACGCTCATAACTTTTTATCAAGTCAATATTTTTTTTATCGCACTTATAGTCAAATGTAATTAGATAAAATTATTCAAAAACATTTTTTAATAAAAATTGTAGCAAATTATAAATATTTTTGTATATGCTATTGTTTAAACAAATTAACGTTGAAAATAAGCTTGAAAAGTAAAAAATTCTAAAAGGTTATTGTACAGAAAAGCAGTACATAATCTATTTTTTAAAAATATTACTTTAATACTTTTATTAATATTAAAATTTTCTATTATTACAACAAAGAATATTTTAATAATTTTTTGTTTTATCAAAAAATGAGTAATTTTAGTATTTTAAAATAATTATTAGTGTTAATTTCAATGACAGTTTTGATTATTCTTTATGAAAACAAATTGATCATTATATTATTTTTAATATAATATGAAGAAATGTTTAGGATAATCATTTTTCATAATCAAAAAAAAATATCCTTAGTCAACAATTATATGTAAAATCATATTTTTTATAAACATTTAAATTACGAATTGTATTTTAAAAACTTGAAACCTTAATCATTTTATAGATAAAGTTTGTTTAGTTATAATTAAGAGCTCCAAGTCAACATATTTTTCAATGATAATTTTGTATCTGCAATTTAGTTTGATTAAAAGTACTATTGTAATAAACTACTAAAAATAATGCATATTGAAGTCTTTGTGATTTTTTACAACTATATACAGAACTGAATAACTATATAAAATATAAAAGCTCAATTAATTGCAATAAGAAGAATTTCTTATAGATTATACAAGCCGTGAAAATAAAATAAACCAAAAGCACAGCGAATATAATGTCTGTAATAGTCATTGTAAAATACCAAAGAGCACAATTATTTATTATTTTGGAAAGATTAATAAAGGTTGAGAAATAATATATTCAATTACCACATAATATAATTTTCATTATTGTGCTAAGATTATCTTTATTGTTAAAAAAGTCACAAAAATCATGTCAAAAATATTATTCGCTAATTTTTTTTACCCTAAGTCATTACGATGTTAAAAACATTTATAATCATTTTAAAAATTCTTTCTTCCTTTAGTATTTATAAGCTATTAATATAAAATATATTGAAAAATTTTTATTCTTTTAAACATTTTTAATGTCAAACTTTAAAGTAAATTTATGCAAATGTTGAATTTATTTGTTCTGAATTCTCTGAAATTACTGGAAATGTTGGAATATTCGGCTTCTGATATCTATTGATTATTGTTTTACAGAAAGTTCCTAATGTTTTGCTTGAATGAATGATGTATCTGATATGATAATTATTACAGAAAGCAAGAGAAGATTTTATTGTAAATCCATTTCTTCTAAAGTAATCATAAGCGTATTTATCTGCATAGTTAAAACGTGCTTCAATTGATCCACCATAATGTAGTCCCCAAGGATTGAAAGGTCCGTGATGATGTGGATTAAAACTATTTGGCAAGTGCCAGTTTGTATTTAAATTGCTTGGTTGTGCTGGATAATAGTAACCATTATAAGGATTTGAATTCCAATGTTGACCTGTCCATTGTTGATTTCCAAAATTTTCCATATGTTGAATTCCTCCTTCTAATATTTCGTTATCTCCAATTTTGATATTTTCTGGTTCTGCCTCATATTCTCCATTATAGTCGTTAAAACTATAAGCTGTTTCAAAAGTAACAATTAAACCAATAACACAAAATAATAATATTTTAGTATTCATTCTCAGAAATATTACTTTGTTAAAAGCTAATGTATTTGTTAAAATTTTTGTTTCAACTTTTATAGGCCTTAATTTTATGACTAATATATAGTCATTATTTGTTACTCTTTGAATGACAACATGAATAATAAAGAAATAATTTATTCGAATATTTTTCAGTTTAATCATGTAATATTTCTATCATAAATTTTATTATTAAAGAAGCTATAGTGTCCAAGTAAAAAAATTAATTTTAAATTAACAGAATCAAGGTTTATCACTATAGATACTTTATCAATCTTAGTTGTTATAAATTTTATTTTATTTTTTTGTACCTGATATTCTTGCTTGGTTTCCGTAACACGCACCAAAATAGTATTAAAAAGTTGAGTTTATTTAGAGTAATAAAATTTTTTTAATAAATAACTGAAAAAATAAATCCAAAGCTAAAAATTTAACAAAAACTATGATTAAAATGATAATTATTTAAAAATTTTGTACATAATAAGTTCAAAATGTTTTATATACTTAATATTTTACAAATAAAATTAATTTTACTAAAATTTATAGTATTAATAAACAAAACTTATTTTGAAAAAGAATATAATAGAAGAACAAACTTTTTACTGAAAGGAAAATTTTTATTAATAAAAAGTTTTGTGGCAGTAAATTAGACGAGTTTTATTTAATCCTTTATTCGTGGCCACCTATAAAATAACAATCAAGTAAAAGAAATTTTAACTTACGAATAATCAGGAAAATTAAATGTGCAAAATTATACTGACTATCGCTTTTAAAATGTTTTTATTTTTTATCGACGACCAATGCCCACTATTTTTTTTCTTATTTAAAGGTACATGGTTTTACTTGAACTAAATTAACATTCTTTAGATAAAGAATACAAATTGACAATAAACTTTTATATTTAATCATAAAAATATATTAGCTTTATCTTTTTTGATAAATTATCATGATTAAATTTTATTAGAAGTTATTTTTTCTCTTTTATCAAATACAAAAAATAAATATAAATATGGAATGATTTTATTTGATAAAAATCATTAAAATCCATCTTATAAAATGTTTTACTATCTTTGTTATTTGAGCTGTTTAATAAAGTTTTCAAGAATATTTGTTATCATCTTAAAGTCTTCCTTCAACATCTGAAAGGGAACAATTTGGAGTTTCCAGTTCACTAGAAACAGCTTTGACTAACAGTATGGCATTAGTTGATTGTAGTAAAGAAAAACTAGGTTTTGTCGACAGAATGAAAAGTAGTTTTAAAAAACGAAAACAAAAAGCAGAAAATTTTTTATAGAAAGTAACAAATAAAGACAACGTTAAGAATGAAGTGAAATGTATTTAAGTCATTTTAAAGTCATATATTTTTAGAAAATAAATAAAAGACGAATTAAGTAATACAGATAAAAAAATAAAACGAATATTTGGAAAACTTTAAGATAGTGCTAAAAATAATCTTAATAAATTGCACTATAAACATAAATTCAGTAAACTCAATTTAAATGAAAATGACAAAAGATTAAAAAGATCATTTTTTAAAGCTGCAAGTTATGATAAATTAATTTTAATTTTTTCTTAGGAAAAAAGAAATTTAAAAATTTCTAAGCAAAGGAGCAGATAAAATTAACGCATAATACAAAACTATTGAAAAAATTTTCAGAATATTATGGATGAAAATGTTTTGAAATGGATTGTTTAATAGTAAATATTACTAGTACACATCGATCATCACACATAATAAAAATTTTTACTAAAGAGTTGATTTTTTAATAAATGAAAAATAACAAAATATAAACAATAAGATATGGGATTATATGGTGTCTTTGTAAAATTTTAATATTTTATTATTAATTTAGAAAATTATAGTCATTGAAATTGGATTTTTTAATCAGTAAGATAGTTATTGAATGAAAACATTTTATCTTCTCATCGAATGTTTAATTTTCACTCTATTGTTTTGAAACTAGGGTTTTTTTTCTACGTATGGAATTAACTAGAACTATGGGAAAAATATTATCCTAAACCACATTGTCTTTGTACATTATTTTTAGAAGATTCTTTCCTTATCATTTATAGCTAACAGATCTGACTTTTTAATTTATTTTAGCCTTATTTCATGTTACATATTTCATCATCTGACTATATTATTGTATTATCTGATAATTGTAATTTTAGATTTATATCGTCTCTCCTAAATTTTGTTGATATTGTTAGTGATACGTTATCATAGATCTGATAGTTGTAAGCATTACCCTAATTTCATGCGTATAATGCGAGAAGATAATCCTGAAGCGAAAAAGTCCTTGTTGCATAAAAAATGTCATATTATTTAATATTTTTTTGTTCCCTCATAAAAAAATCTTATGAAAAGAAGGTCTATAACAGCACAAGAGAAGCTAGAAGCTATCGATCACGCTAAGAAAGTGAGTAATTCAAAGGCTGCTAGAAGACTAGGGGTTTGTGAAAGCCACATGAGATACTGGAGGAAGCAGAAATCAAAGCTGCTGACATGTAAAAGGAACCAACGGTCTTTTAGTGGTATTAAAGCTAAATGGCCAGAAATTGAAGCAAAATTCGTTGACTGGATCATGGATTGTCGTCAACAGGGCATTGCAGTCAATACAATAAAAATTAGATTTCAAGCTCGGAAACTGTCCACGGAACAATAAATTTACGGATTTAAAGCAGAAAGATACTGGGTCAACCGATTCATAAAAATAAATAGTTTGTCCGTAAGAGCAACAACTTCTACAGGACAAAAACTTCCACCTGATCACATACAAAAGTTTGACGCGTTCCGCCGCTATGTTTACCAAGAAATTCGTGAGCTTATGGTACAGATATAGTCAACATGGATGAAGTCCCTTTATCCTTTAACATGCCGTGGAGATATACAGTTAACAAGAAAAAAATCCAAGATGTATCTCTACGAACAACAGGAAATGATAAATGTGGATTCACAGTGGTATTAGCAGTCACAGGAGATGGAGAAAGATGCCCTCCATAAATTAATCTTAAGAAAAAACTTGTACCAAAATGTGAATTCCTAGAAAATGTCGTGGTACAAGCAAACTCGAAAGGTTGGATGAATGAACAAATGCTGACAATTTAGCTCGACCAATGTTGGAAAAGGAGACCGCATGCTTCAACCAACTCTAGTCAATGTTTACTGATTCTTGACTTTGCCACAAGCCACTTTACCAACATGTCCAAAAAAGTGATCCAACAACACACTAAGATTGCAGTAATCCCCGCTGGAATGACGAAGCTTCTACATCCTCTAGATTTTTCAGTCAATAAATCATTTAAAGGCAAATTTAAAAAATCACTGGGATGACTGAATTAATGATCCACAAGACATTCTTTTATTAAAGAAGGAAACCTGAGAAGACCATTCTACTTAGATATAGTCAATTGGGTTGACAAAAGCTTCAAAGCCATGAGTAACGAATGTATCAAAAATAGCTTTAGCAAAGCGTTGGCTGATGTATTGGACCTGTTAAGTATAGAAGATAAATTTGAGAGTTTTCATCTTGATAGTTAGATAATAGCCGATACAAATATTGTAGATTTTGTCAATAAAATATTGTTAGATATAAACACATTTGCTATAAAAATGGTCGCAAAATGTGCGCATAATAAAGAACGCGAATAAAAAATAATTTGCCAAGATTGACATTTTTCAACTCATTTTTTTTGGAAACTCTCGCATAATCGCATGAAATTAGGGTAATTAATTATTTTTTTTTGTATTGTGTTTATTTTTGTGATTTAAATAAAAAGTTATTTTATTTTTATCACAACAAGCCAATAAAACATCTCTAAAATTTTTTCTTTTGTTAAATTAAAAAAATAAATTATTTTACTTAAAATTTGCTTGTTCTTATTTTTTTTATTATATTTTTAAAAAATATACAGTCTAACTTACATAACTTTCCATATTTTCACATTTATAGCTTGTATATTATTAAAACACAATTGTAACGTTAAGTTCATTATGTAGAGAAGATATACCATTATTTATTTAGACCCTATAAAGAAATCTAGATTTTAAGTTGAGTTATTAAACCTTCATTTAATCAACACCTTTAAAATTCAAATTAATGTAATTTCTGTTACATAAAAAGTTATCATTGAATGCATTACTTACTTCTTAATCTATTTTTAAAATACCATAAACATTGATGCTTAACAGTTATATTAAGTTATTTTATATCGAAATTTATTAGTAATTCAAGAGAATTAATAAAGAAGTTTTGAAAAAAAAAACTAGAAAAATAAGCAAAAGTTAATTATTTTTCTTAGAAATTTTTACAAAATCAACAATATCTCAAAAAGGAATGTTCAGAGTCTTCTAAAAGTAGTTTCAATGGATAGATCATTGAGTTATGATTTGAAATTTATTAATATCTTTTTAAACGTAATATCAATATGTTGTGAAATGTATTACAAGTTATGAAACATTTTATTTGTTTTTAATATTTCTTTACAAGAGAATTCTTTTATCATGAAATTAATTTTATTCGATAGACCACAAAGGTTTACATTAAAATTCTTTATTAAATATAAAAGTGTAAAGTCAAAATCTTAAGAAATCAATAAAGTAGAATAAGTTATTAATTTTTATACATCAATTATTAAAAAAATCATATCACAGGAATTAATCATAAGAATTTTATAAAAATTTCTTCATGGATACAAAATAGAATTATGTAATAAAATTTATCGATTGTTTTTTGTGTTTAATATAAAATTCTTCAAGAACAAAGCAACCATGGATTTTGTTTTTAATGCTTTATATAAGAATGATCATTACTCAAAATATAGTTATCGAAACCTTATAAAAATAAATTATATCTTATAAATGCTCGACAGACTATTACGAAATTAGTTTCATTTGATAAATCATAAAAACCAACAAAAATCATTCAATCAATTATCTAGTCTTCGTATAAAGTCTGTGAAAAAAATTAAAAAGAGTCAAATATAAAATTTTGTATTGTGTAAGGTGTAACAAAGTTTTTAAGTTATTGAAATGAATTCATATGGAGCCGGTATAAACGTATAGTCATCAGTTTTAAAACGAGAATTAAATAAATCTAGCTATTTTTAAGATAAAATAAACGTCTGATAAATTTAATTTTGAGTTTTGCAGCCAAACTTTTTTATCATTGAAATATCCAAGGATTCTTCGTTTTTTCCGAAACCTTCTACACAGTCTGTTTCAAACAATAAAACCCTCCTATATGTTGTAGAAAGCAATATGGGGTGTGTTTTCACTAATAATATAAGTCAATATCTTGGTTAACAGGCTTATAGTTTAGACCTACAATAGGAAAGGGTTCTAATATAATCTTTACTTAATACGATACAGAAACTTTTTTTGAAGATGATTAAGTCTGTATATTAAACAGTAAATCCCAGGAATAGTTTTAGATGAGATATAGGAACTATCAACAGGACAGAATTTTTTGATCGGGCCTTGTTCCAAAGAAATTAGAAACCGTAAATATGTCACCTAAGCTTGTAAATTGAGTATTATTGTTCAATAAGACTTTATTGCATCCTGTCAATAGAATAGATATACTTTACAAAAAAAATGCAAAAACTTTATTTGAACTATTTA
Source organism: Strongyloides venezuelensis (assembly GCA_963280985.1). Classification (NCBI taxonomy): domain Eukaryota; kingdom Metazoa; phylum Nematoda; class Chromadorea; order Rhabditida; family Strongyloididae; genus Strongyloides; species Strongyloides venezuelensis. Next base: position 3,746,902 of record CAUJLX010000001.1, on the reverse strand, counting down.
CATGTATATTGACTTGCAAGCTTCTATAGAGTTCTGCACACAAAGATTTTTTTCATCATTTTGCTGACGAAATTTGACAAAATGCGGACCATTTTATCAATTCACGAACCATCTGTCAAAATACGGACTGTCTTATTAATATCAAATTGTGACTATATAAATGTAAAGAAAAAATTTTTAAACAAAGTGTTACTTATTTTTAATATTTTATTATTTTTTTGTACCTAAAAACTTATTTTTTAATTAAATAAAATTATGTTCAGTCAATGTTTACAAATTTTACAATGATTTTATTTTTGGCTTAGCATAATCTAAAAAATGTGATGCAAATCATATAAAAAATTTTTTTATTGTTAGAAATTTCAACTAATAAAACACAAATAAAAAAGTGAAGCACAATATATTTTATTTAAGAAAACATGCTTATTTATAATCATAAAATATAGTAACATTTAAATATAAAATTTCAAATTATTTAAATTTAGAACTATTTAAATTTGAAAATATTTAAATTTTCATTCAATTGTAAATCTCATATCAACCAGTTGTAGATGTTTAGTCAAATATTGTAGACATATTCAAAGGATAACTTAAAAATTTTTTTGAATCACTACCAAATAATTTTTCGATCTCTTATGAAGTTTTCTAAAAATTGTAGAAATAATTTTAGTACTTTAAACAATTTTTTATTTTACTTAAGCTTCGTGAAAAATACATAAATATTTTGATATTTTACAGAAAGTTAAATAGTGTTTTATAATTTTCTCAAAAAAAGTATTGCTTTATCTGAATTTATTTATTTTCCTATCATTACTTATTTTAGTAAACGTTATTTAATTAAAATTTGTAATAATTTCTTTTTATTTTAATGGTCTGAGAAATGACAAATTAGTCCGAGAAATGATAAGGTAGTCAGGGAATTTAAAAATCGGCTGGAAAAATGACAAATTGGTCCGATAATTGATAAAATAACCTGGCTTTGATGACAAATTTTGTGTGTTGTAGGTAAGAAGGACAGAAATCATCTTAGAAAGTAGTATCTAATCAAAATAATATTAAATATTGATAAATAATGTCAATATATTGAAAAAAGTCATATTTCTGAAAGGTTTAGTTGTTACAAATATTTAAATTTTTTGAATAAGATAAAAACAAATAAATTTTATTTTGCTAATTACCGCGTTTTAGTAAAGTAAATAATGTCATTCTATATCATTAACGTCTAAACGAAAATATGAATTTTAGAAATCATAAATTCATTTGGTATTAACAACGTCTAATTTTATAAAAACTATAAAAAAATTTGAAGATTAACACATCTAATTGGAGCTTTCACTTTTTATTTTACACATTAAAAACTAAATATAATTTTTTTGGTAATAAAATTAATTTAATATCATATTTACATATTTAAGAAAAATCAAATCTATTAATACGAAAATGTGTGAAGCCTTACGCGGATTTCTTTATACATGATATCATAATTGTTTAAAATAGGTTTAAAACTTCAAAAAGGTGTTAACTATTCAATACGACATCCATGTTTCACTAATAAATACTAATCCAACAAAGAATCATTTATAAAACTTCTTTCTATTTAAATAGAGATTTAATAAAAGTAAAATGAATAAGATCTTTTAGAACAATTTATTTTAAATATTATTTATTGTTTATTACAACTCCAAGTCCTCTAAAAGATTAAGATTTGCGAGTAAGAGCTGAAATAATATCATAAGATACTACAATTCATATTTAAACGTAAAAAAAAGCTTTTTCCTCTTAAAATTATACAAGTGTTTTTAATAAATTTTTTCTTTTCATTTACAAAACCATGATGATTCCACTAAATATATAATTATTACAAAAAAATAAGTATTATAAATATAATAAAATTTTGTCTTAAAAAAGTACTGTTAAGATATATAAAATGGAAAAACCTAAGATAACATAAATTTTGTTAATCATTGACATTCCATTGTAACTTGAACTTGAATCATATTTATGATGAGGGTCTGATGATGTCTTAGCCGTTACAATAAATGGATTTCCTGTACCAGCAGCATTAACTGCCGTAAAACGGAATAGGTATGATGTATTTTGTCTAAGACCATGGATTTTAAAATCATCATCATGTGTTGCGTTAAAAACTTGACGCTGTCCAAACAAACTCCAACCTGTTGAGACATTTATCTCTATATCGTTTTCATCATCGTCTTCATTCATAATTTTATCTTTTCTAACATATTCAATGATATATTGTGTTACTGGAAGGTTGGCTGTATCACTGTCTGAAACTTCTGTTGGTGTAGTTGTTAAATGCCATTTTATTGAATGTTTGTGAACATTTTTTACTGTTGCAATAACCTCTGATGGTGGATTTGATACTTTTAAAAGAATTGTTTGGTGATTTGATGCTTTTCCATTTGTAACATCACAACGATACTGATTAAAATCATCTTCATCAACATTGAAAATCTAAAAACAATTAAATAATCAGTATAACAGTAATTACAAAACTTACATGTAATGTAGCTTCTTGTTTTGGTGTATCAACAGTAATCATAAATTTCTCATTAACACCAATCTCAACATTATTTCTAAAGAATCTAAATTCTTTAACAGGGGGATTAGATTTAACAACTTTACAATCAACTCTCCCATTCCTTCCAACAATAGCATAACTTTCAGCATAATAATTTTCAAAATGGGGTATTGTCCATACATCAATTTTGTATGTCTTTTCCTCAATACTAGTTGTTTCATGTTCCTCAAAATATTGTACAGCAACACATTTTATCTTTTTTCCTTGAAAATCAGTTGTTAATTTATCAATCGTAATCTCATTTCCAGCAATTGTAAAATCATTCTCATTAAGAATATCACCATTTTCATCAGTAAATTGAATATCAGGATCTGGTGAACCAACAGCACCACAATCAATTATCAATGGATCACCTTCCATTCCCCCAACAACATCATCATTGTTATTCCATATTAAATTATCAGTTACAATTAATTGAATAGTTTGTGAATACTCACGATCAAAATATTTTCCTTTACATGTATAATTACCGGACATCCTTGGCTCTAATTGGTCAAAAAGTAATAATTTCTTTGGATTATGTGTATGTTTATCATTTAACTCAATTGTAAAAACTCTATTACTTGAATATCCATCAATTTTTTGATCATTTCCTGTTGACCACTGTATATCCTCAACCTTTGCTGTTCCCTTCTTCTCAAAAAGACATGATACTTGAAAATTTCTACCAGCTTTTGTAACAAATTTATAATTATTTCCTTTTGGTTCAACTCTCAATGGATATTTTATTAAACTATCTATAAAAAAAATATAAATTATATATTTAAATATCCCTTTTAATTTTACATATTAAAATTTTATTTTAAAATTTTTTGATTTATGTTTACTTAAGATTAACTTAAACAGTTAGTAGACATCTGTCTTATTATAGAAACAACTTCTTTATTCAAACAACTTGATAATAGAATAATCAAAATAGGATGTTAAATACAATATTTGGAGTATAACTTTTCAACTCACGCACCATCAGTAGGTTATTAATATTATGATTAGTAAAAGATATCATGTTTCAGGTGGATACTTCATCTATTGCCCGCTCTCTAACTATTAAGTATTCGTTATTTCAGCTGCTACTATATATGTATTAGATAAAACAACAAAATATGCTTAATTGGAAGTATTAAGCATACTAAGTGTTAGATCGAGGTGTTAGATGATATGTCAAGTAAAGTACCCATTTAATGTCTTATTAATACCTTTATATGCATATTAATTTATTAAAAATATTTTCAAACAAATTTTTATTGACATAATAAATAATAAAAATAGTTATTAAAAGTTATGAAAGTAATATTTATATAAAAGTCAAATCACCTAAATTAAATCACCGTTAAATGATGTACCTAAATAAAATAATCCTTTACTTTAACTATTGTAATCAGATGATAATTTTAATCGAATTATTTACATTAAATCTTTTACAATATTTATTTGAAAAGTTAAAGGAAAATTAAGATTTTCAACAACCTTCTTATACTAATAAAACACTTCTTTTAATTATTTATTGTTTTTACTATTTAAATTTGTATTACTCAATTTAGTTTTTATATCGTTTTCTGTCTCAATGAACTTCTAGACAATGATATATATTTTTCAGTTTGTGATTAAAATTTTTATATTTAAAAGATAAGGGAGTGTTAAAATTATAACATAAAGGAAAGACAAAGAAGATATTAATAAAGTTTTATTAAAATAATAATATTCTGTACAATTCATATTTTATATTTTTAACATTGATATGTAATACATTTATATTCTAAGAATTTCTTTCTATTATAAATAATATTATAATAAAACATTTTATATTTCTTTAGTAAAGGTCTCTTTTTATATTTTGGAATAAAAATTCCCTTAACACTAATTTTTCATATAATACTTTAAATTTAAAATGTGATAAAATATTAAATAAATGAGTACTTTTATACATATAAAATTTTGTATTAATGATAAGCATACATAAAAAATTATAATACCCTATTTATAATAAAAATATTAAGTTCTATCTCTTATCCATGTAATATGGCTACAAAATTATAAAATCTGAAGTATTTTTGGTATTTTTGATTATATACATAGTAAATATTCTATATTACACATATATACGATTTACGGTGGTCCTTGGAGAGAATAAAATAATAATTGTTTGAATAAAACTATATAATATTTCAACATCTTTATAAAACTTAATCATCATTATACATACATTTATCTTATATCATTGATAATAAAAATCCTTAAAACTTTCTAACATCCTCAAAATAATCACTCTTTCTCGGTTATGCCTTTTCAATAACTTCTCTGTGAAATCCTTTGAAAATGGATAATAAAGAAATATCTATAATTTAACAGCTGATGGTATGCATTTTAATAGTATAAAGTTAACAGTTTAATTTAAAGTTATCATTAATTTCCTTTTGTTATTCTATATCTAGATAAATATCAAAATGTTTTATCAAAATGGAAACATAAAAGAGAAAGAGAGATAGACGATACAAAAATTCTAAACTTGTACTATTCTTGTGAATATATACGGACATATAAATCTAAAAACAAAGATAATATTTAATATTTGAGAGAATCACAAAATTTTAAACTTTAAATTTACTTATCTCAAGATAATTGTAATTTTTGGCATTTACACATATCAATGAATAAATTTAAACAAAAGATATTTAGAAAGATGAAAGAGAAAAATGCCATGATTTAATGGATGAATTATTATCAATATATATTCTGATAATATCACTTTCATTGACAAACTATCTTATAAACATTTTATAATTTGTTGATATATAAATATCTCTAGACTTTTAAATAATTTTTACATATAAATGTACATATATCATTTTCATCAATTGGTTAAAATTATCCTTAATAAAAAATATAAATATACAATTAAAATTTTTATACTAATTTCCTTTTTTCCATCAGAATCTTATAGTATTATCTACATATAAATTTCTCTCAATTGTAATACTATATATATATCCTTTAAAAATTAAAGTAAAAAGAAAAAAAGATAAAATAATAAATTTCTTTAAATAAATTTTCTTTTACGACTATTTTTATAAAGTTAACAAACAAAAAAAAACAAATGACTTCTTAAAGCTTTTAAAAGAAAATTAGATAATTAAGTTTAAACTCTTTTTATAGAATATTATTTTACTTCAATTTAATGTTTTATCAGAAAACTTTCTTATTTATCTTACTCTCCTTATCATATATCCTTTTTCAAGAGATATATTTTGCAAAATTTAATTACACCTATCAGTAACCTTTTTTTAGTCTATAATCACATAGTCATATACATATGTATTTGAAAAAACATATAAAAAGATTAAGATGCAAAATAGATCATTGTTTGGGGCTTAATATGTCAGTAGGATTATCAATTAACTTATTCAGATTATCCTCTTAATTAATATTTAAACGTTTTTAATCATAACATATAATTTTAATACTATCACAATAAAATCAACACAATATAGTACAAAGATAACGATTACTAATATTATTGTTTTCTTTTATAATCTAATGATATACAAAAAAACAAAGTAAACAATTAAGTTCGCCACATTTTAAAATTAAATAAATAACTTTTATATAAACTTAGTAAATATATTTATAGTTCTTCTAATTTTATAATTAACTTACCCTCATTATCTGGAGTAACAGAGGTAACCTTCGATACCAATATTAGGAGAGTTAGTGAAAGAAATCCAAAAATTGGTTTATAACTTATAACCGGCATCTTTTAATTATTAATATTAATAACTTTTTTGTATTTTCAAAACTTTTTTCCAATTATTCTATATTCAAAGAAAATAGTATATTCTATTAGATAAAATATTTAACAACCAATTTTCGTGAAGATAAAATTTATGTTATCTTTGATATAATATCACTCTATAAATAAGATAAATTACTTTTTTATGAATGAAAATTTATTTAAAAGTTTAAAAATAATATAATGTTAAAGTAAATAAATAGAGGAAGGAAAAAAAATTGAAAATATAAAAATAAAATGAGTCAGTTATAAGTAGATAAAAGTTTAGTGGTGGATCAAGATAAATATGGCTATTACCTTAAAATAACCATCTGACAAGTTATATTACAAATGATATCATCAAACAAAGTAGTAAATTAAATACATATGGAAATATATTTCGGCCCCATATTCAGTTATCTACAAATTTTCCTCAGAAAGTTTTGTAGGCGGAGTTAGACTTTTATTAAACATCATTTAGTTTTAGTCAAAAAGTTTACCAAAAGATATATTAATATTGTAAGAAAATTTAAAGATGAATTGTATTTATATGATGAGTATTATGTCTTTTTAATAATTATTATAAAGAAGATATATACAATAATTTGATACACAGTTCTATAAAAGATATCTCTATTATCTATACAGATTTGTTGCGTGAGTATAATTGTTATTTAGCTTAATTCACCTTTACTTCATATATCTCCTGATAATAATAATAATATACACCTATAACTGATTTATAAATTCCTAAGACAATGATAAAAGGAACTTTTATTTGATAATCACAATAATATATAAGAACATTAAACGCCTTTCTTGTGTGTTGTAATCTTATCTTCTTGAAATATCAGATATAAATATAAATAAAATAATTGAAATATAAGGTAGTACACATCTTCAATGGATGAGGTAATGTTAATAAAAGAAAATAATATATTTGATGTGATTATTTATTTGTAGAAATGTAAAACATTGTCTTCTTTATCATTAATAAAAGTTTTCAAATGAATTGTTAAAAGTGTGAATTAAAAAGAATTTGATAAAAGTATAAGAATATTTGTATATTGAAATTATTTTAAGCCGAATTAAAAAGATACGCAATAATGGTCTATATTGTTGTGGTGTTACTTTCTTTTAGCCATTCAAGGAATAACCCCCTAAATTAGGATAAGAAATAGGAATATTATTAATATCTCATTAATTTTATAGAACAACATTATCAAAAATAATGATGTGAAAATAGGAAAAAGAACATTGTGCGGTAAAAAAAGTATTTATATATATAGGTAATTTATCCTATAATAAAAAAGTAGCAATCTTCTTTTTTTTACAATAAAATAGTTTAGTAATAAAATATTTTTTTTACTTTTTTCTTGTGATTTAAAATTGAATGAATGGTAAGAAAAAAATTTATTTACATATTCACTCACTAATACACATACATAACTAATCTTTGGCAAATTGTACAAACTTTTGTAATAGTTGTTGAAAAAATGATTTAAATAGAAAGTATGTTTACATAAGTTTGAATAAGATGGTGATTTTAATAGCTGTTGTTATATTTTACTTTAAAAAGAAATAATTAGTGCAACAAGAATAATTAATTTGACATTTTTGTTGGAAATGATTTTTAATTATACAATAGTAAACTCAAATTTTGTATTAAGAACAGTCCTATTTAATGTAAAATGATGAAAATTTAATTCATTAATTAATTTAAAAGCTTATAATATAAACATTTCCTTAAATACATTATAAAGTAGTAAAGGCAAAAAAAAGATTTTAACTATTATGAGGGTATATCTTTTACACTATATTAAAATTAATTAATAACAACAATGTATTATTCGCATTTTTTTGGTAAATAACAAAAATATTTTTGTTTCTTGATATTCACTATATTATTTATAAATTAACAAATGATTAATAAAATTTTAACTAAATGTAAACAAATATAACGTTCATTAGAATTAAAACTATTTTCTCTCAAAATATAAATACAATCAAAAAATGATAAATATTTAAAATAATAGTAAACACAATATTTATTTTTCATTTTAATACACCTCTATTGTATTTATGTACTAGGACAAAATTTATCCTAAAAAGATAAATCTATGAAAGTCACAGCTGTGATTATATACATGTATATTAATTGTTGAAGCACAAGGTAAATATATTTATTGAATATAAATAAATGTATTTTAAGTTATTAAATTTAAATTATATATCAAAAAAGAAATAATCTTTTTATAAAGAAACAGCTGAATGGTATTATTATATGTTTATGATATATAAAATGGTTGATGAGTTAATTTTATTACAGTTAAAAATTTGAATATAATATAATAGAAAAGTTTTATGTAATTAGATTGGAATAATAAAAAGATTAAAAAAGGTCAAAGATATTTTAGAAGGTATTAATTAATATTTGGACACTCAAAATCATCCCTTATATATGATATGTAAATTAAGTTTTATAAGAGATATTATTGTCTAAGGAAAAAAGTTCATCTATGATAAATAAGATTATCCGTTCTCACACAAAAGAGTCTACTTAAAGATGAGGAAAAAATTATTGACAACCTCGTTTAAATTTTTTTACTATTATAAACGCAATCTTCATTATTTAATTTTTGACCTATTAGTTATTACATTAAAATCAAATAAAGACCATTTAAAAGAAAAATATAATTTTTACGTGTAAAAGGATATTTAACATAAAAAAAGTCAAAATTAGAAGTTTCTTTTAATTGTGTTGAGAAAAAAAATAATATGAAGATTAATATTGAAATTGAATATGATAAGTAAATTTCAGTATAAAATGTTAATGTAGACACATGTATATTTTTATTTTAACAGTATAATAAACTGAAAAATGGATAGACAATAAAAATTAAAAGACGTTAAAAATATTATATAAATTTTTCTTGAGATCTTTATATATAACATTAAAAATTCAAAATGCATATAAACAATAATTGACTTGTTAAAAACTGTATACCTTAAAGTATCTATTAATAACCTCAACTAATATTATAATATTTAAACATTCTAAGAAAAAGTTAAAGAAAAATATTTTTGAATTACTTTTAAATTGCTTACATTACCATTCACCACTTAACTTTCTAAGAATCATGAAAGATATACCTTATCTAAATGAGAAAGTTATATTATTAACTCACGCAAGCAATTATTATTAAAAATAGTAATGATTTATCTTAGCATCAATATCATTTAATCCACCCTAATTGTTAATTACTTTTTACATCAGTTTACGGTCCTCAAAATATTAATATAACGATTATTCACAGATCATGATTTTACAAGTCTTCAATTCCTATAATCTTAATGATTCTATAATAAAATATATAAATAGAACATTAAATGTAACATGTGACAAAATTATTTATAATTATAAAGTTAAAATGTAATCATATGAATCACTATAAAAATTTTTTAGAGATATAACATTTTTGCGATTTCTATATTATCTCCCCTCATCATCAACATCTCTTTTAACTACTACTACAAAAACCAAACAATTTTTACTCGTAATATTCTAAGAAAGATAAAATATATTGTGAAATTTTTATAAGTAGTATCTTTATACCTCACTATAATAGTGTTCTTATCTTTGTATCTTAGAAATGTGAAGATTTTTTAGTTTTTTATACTAAAATACATTCTAAATTGTATAATGATATTTAATATAGATATTATATAAAAACCATCCATCTCCTATTATTTTTTGGAGATATTTTCAAGGAGACTTTTAAAGGTAGTATTTCAAAGATAAATATTAAATTACCCAAATATATTTAAAATCCTAACCTTCTAGTATGTATATAATGGAAGGTGATATATATTACATTTTAAAACAATTTACAAATTGAAAAAAAAATTGTCCCCCCTCTCAATTAACTATTGTTCTAAAAAGTGCAAGGTTTTTATGAGATGTGTCGGAATGGATATATATATATATATATATATATATATTAAACAAAAGATATATTTCTAAAATTGAAAAAAATAATTAGATGGTTTATGAATTTTGAATAATTTGATTTGCTATTATCTTATGTAAAAATAAATATAATAAAATAAATGAAAATATCTTTATAGTACTTTTTTCAATAGTTTAAAATATTTTATTTATGTCAAAAGATATACAATATCTTTTATATAATTGTAAAAATGGAAGAAGTATATAAATATAAATTTGATATAAAAAGAAATTTTGAGGATGAATGAAATAGAAAAAATATCAAAAATATAAGAAGAGTGAAAAAGTAATAGAGAGAGATTTAATATGTTTCAAAAAGAGAAAAAAGATGGCAACTTGTTAAGTATACACAAAAATAAAACTGTTTTAAATAGGAAGTATTTTTAAATGATATACAAACCTAACTAAAATAAACTTAACTATCATTATTTTGTGTTGTTTTCCATCGTAAAATGATATAATAATTAACAATAATAGATTAATAGCAAAACATATCCAGGACGACTTGATACACTTTGTTTTATTTCTTATAACCTAATTCGAATGAAGATATTTTATCTTGAATAGACAAAAAAACCATGAAAGAATCATTAACCCTTTTTTTTGTATTTCGTTTTACTAATGTGCTTTATAACTTATCTTTTATTTATTTTGCACAAATATAAGATTAAATTGTAATTTTTTAAAAAATATCTCAAAATTAATGTTGAAATATTATTTAAACCATATTACATGGTTACTAAATTATTTTATTGATATATTTATTTCCTTATTCTATCTTATATTATTAAAATATTTAATGTTAATTATTATATCTTAAAAGGTAACAATATAATTAGGATACAGTAATAATATAGAACTTATAATTATTTTTTAAATCTTACTAATAATAATGTTTCACAAAAGATATTTTATCGAAGTGTAGAGGCTAAAACTAGCTAAGCGTTAATTTTTTTTATATATTCAATAAACTTCTTAATAATTTATTAAACTATTCTTAATCACTTTCTCTGTCCTTAAAGAATCATTTTAATTGTAAAAGAAAATTGAGAGTTAAATTTGTATCTTATTTCAAAAATTTTAATTTTATGCATTAAAATTTTTTTTATCACTATAACGTTAATGAAGGAGGGGGTGAAAGAGTGTCGTCCTGAGTAAATAAAAATAAATAGGTGAAAAGGAATTTTTTCTCCAAAATCATTTTTAATTTCATATGTAAGATACACAAATATAAGGAATATTTAAATAAAATACTTCTAAATAATATTAAATACAAGTACATATATATGAGTTATTTAATGTTAAAAAACTTTTTGATAAATGGATAAAGTATTTCATAATATCTATCAAATAAATTCAAAAAGATGAGTGATATATTTTATCAAAAAAATTATATATGTTATAAACTTAAAAGACTTCATCAAAAAAAAATTTTAAAGTTTTTAGTTACAAAAAAGAAAAACTTATTTAATTCATATTTATATTTAAAAAAGTAAAAAGTTATAAGATAGGAGAAATGGGAATATTTCTAATAAATATAAAAGTTTATCTCAATTTTAATTTTTTATACTTACTTTCTTAACATTTCATGGAAAAAATAATTATAAAGAATATAAAATGTGATTTAATTTATAAGTCAAATGTATACCATATTCCATATAATTAAAATCTCTTCTTTTTGACGAGAAAATAAAAATAGGCATATATAAGTTTTGAAGTGAGAAATTTATTTTATATTAATACTATAACTAACTATTAATTATTATTACAGTAAAAAGTAAAAGCTTATTTGTTATTTAATTGTTGAAACATTTTAATAATTACAAGGACAACAAATTTTAAATAAAAACTTTTCTTTTCAATGTACAAACTGTATATAATCTATACTTTTCCCTTTTATGTTTCTATCAATTAAAGGGATAAATTAATTTTATATGAAACAACTTTCGTATGTAAACAATTATAATCACTACCACAAAAAAAGTGATTTATATTTTATAATATTATGTATGTCGTTATACCGTATATGTCTATTTCAAATACATTAAATTTACTTTTAATGCAATATGTTTTATACTATTATATTTTAATCTTTCAATCATTGTAAAGTTAATATCTATAACATTTTAATCTATTAATAAAAAAGGGCACAAAAACAACTTGAATCTATAATTAGTATCAGTTATTAGATAAAGATAAAAGACATTTGCTAAAAGCATAGTTTTATTATACAAATAAAGAAATATTTTTTAAGAATATGGTTTTGGCAAAATCTACTTATTTGTCCATTATTTTGTACCTTAAAAACTCCATTCACTAAATATTCATATCCATATGTTTTTTTCTGAACATACATTTATATGTAAATGTCTTTGTTCTCCCTTCAAAATAATCCGAAATTTATTATTAGAACTTGTTGACTTCTAAAAACCATTAAACATGATAAAAAGACTTCTCATTTAAAGACAAGCAATTTTATAGTTCATTAACAATAACAGAACAGTTTATAGATAATAAGTATGTAATTTATAAAAATAAAAGTAAAGCGGATAATTTTTTTTATTTCTATCATATTTTTCATCCTAAAAAGACACCGTATGTCATTTTTAATAAACTTATTTTAGTCCATAGTTTATGATTACTACCCATATATATCAAATACTCAACATCAATTATTACAATACCATAACCTTAAATGGTATAATTTGAACAGATAAACAAATTATTTTATCTCTTAATAATTATTTAATAGAAAAAGGTTTACTGTTTTCTACTTAATTAACCTAACTCATTAATCTACCCAAACAAAAGAGTATAATGCCACGGAATGGCATAAGGTTAACAACAAAGCTACATCATATTTTTATTAATATAAATACACACAAATTTATAATTACCAATCGGGAGGAAGATTAAAATGACAAAACTGGTTAATCTTTTTTAATATCATTTACAAGATTTAATTATATGTTATGATTTGGTAAGATAAAGAAATTTATTTTCCCCTCAAAGAACATAAAAAAATATCTTACCGCTTCAATTATTATTTTCAAAACAATTGCTAATTATCTCTATTAATCTCCTTTAATAGCTTATGAATCTTTTTATATTAAATAAAATTTAAAAAAGGATGATGGAAACACATGTATATAAGTACTAAAGATCCATAATTTTTATTATAAAAATACCTTTTATTAATTATATTAGTAGTATTTATTAAATATTCTGTCACATTGAAGTATCTTAAAAATTTGAAGTAATATGTTTTAAGTTTTTTAAATATTCTTATACAATATTATATAAATATTATTTAATTTAAATATAAAATAAGATCAATGTGAAATAACGCAAAAGCCTTTTTTCCACTTTCATTTTCTTAAATAATCTTTGCTTTGGTAATATATATATTAATATATAAATATATATAGTTGTGCTTGATAGTAATTATAATTAATAAAGTTTTATAATAATAAATCTCTATATATAATAAATTTGCATTTATCTCCTCTCTCTATCACTTATCTTGATAACATTTGAAATATTATTTTTTTTACACAATAAATAAAAAAAATCTCTACCATCCCCATGTGTGCATATTATTATGGACACCAGGACCGTTATGTAATTGTGGATTGGTATTTGAAGGTTGGCTATAAGTATTAACCTGATTAATATTATTAAGATGACCATTTTGTGACATCATTTGATTTGGCATTGTATATGGTGGTAAGGACATTGGCCTTTGCATATCAATACCATTATTTGAAGGATTTAATGGATTGAAGTCATCTATCATAAATTGTGGACCGACTGATTGAGGACTCCTTATAAGTTGACTCTCTAAAGGATCTGTTGGTGTTTCTGGAAAAGACCTTGATGTCTCTTGATCCATAACACGTGTTAAATGTCCACCATTGTTACTATCTTTTACTATACTATCATACAAATTATCATCTCCAAGAATATCACTTATATTACCATTTAGAGATCTTGAAGGACTAATATTGTGAAGAAGTATACCATCTTGATTTGGTTGTAAGATAACTGAAGATGATCTATTACTACTATGAAGTCCACTACCACCCATTATATCATTGTACTCTGAAATATTACTACTTTGTTGTCGGTGTATTGTTCCTGTATTCATTGAAATAATATTACCATGTGTTGACGATGATATTTTATCAGGAAAGATATTTTCTTCTATCTCGTTATGTGTTATTGGTCTAAATAATTTTGTCTGATCATTTTGTCTATTTTTTAATGTAACATCCTTCTGGAATTGTATCTTTGATTCATTATTTAATTTATCACGTTTACGACGTTTTGCTGGTTTATGTCCACCTGAATTATCACCAGTATGGTGTTTTTGAATGTGTTCCTTAAGTTTATCTCTCCTTGAGGAGGCATACGTACATTGTTCACATTTAAATGGTTTATCCTCCAAGTGAATTCTTTCATGTCTCACAAGATGAGATTTTTCAATGAACGATCGGTGACAAATATTACAGGTATGAGATCTAACAGCAAGATGTGTTCTTAAATGTGCAGCTAATTGTGATTTTTTTGGTGAGGAGTATGAACAACCAGAGTATTCACAATGAAATAAATCACCAGAGTGGAGCCTTTTATGTGAAAGTAAATGACTAGCATATTTTGTTGTAAAGTCACAAATATCACATGCATAATGTCTTTCATCAGAATGGCTTGTCAAGTGAGCCTTCAAGTATATCGGGGTTGCAAATTGTTTATCACAATATTCACATAAATAAGGTTTATCATTTGTATGTAATCTAACATGTGTATATAAATTAGCTTTAACTCTAGACCGATAGTTACAATAACCACATTTAAACGGTTTTTCATCCGAGTGACAGGTTCTATGTGATAAAAGTAGATGAATGTTATCACAGGAATACTCGCATTGATCACATTTATATGGTGGACCCTGGAAAAAAAAGAAAAAGATATATGAAGACAATTTATATTGTTTTAACTTACTTGAAAATGTTCTCTCATGTGGCTATAGAATATTTTATTCCATGTGCATTCATATTGACAAAAAGGACATACATATAAAACATTTTTTGCATGGGTTTTTGCGATGTGTAACTTTATAATATCTAAAGTTGCTGCTTGAAAAGGACAATTATCACATTGGTATTTTGCATCATCACCTGTTGCTGGTACAATTAATTTATCATCAATTATATCATCAGGATTGATATCATCATCCGTCTCAAAAAGAACCAACTCCTCTAACGATTCATCAAAATCAAAAAAAACAGACTCTGGTTCAATGTCAACACTTTCATTAACAACAGACAACTTTTCCTTTGTAGGTCTTCCACGTTTCCTATTTTTACCACCTTTCTCAACATTTTCTGTACTGTCAATCATTGTCTCTGAATTCTCAATATTACTGCTACTTTTATTATAGTTCATATTAATTTTTAACTTTATTGATGGCCTAGTGCTATCAATATCAGAGGATTGTTCTCTATGATGAAGTTGAGTTTGATTATCGTCATTACTAATTGGTTGTTGAAAATTTTGATATTGTGGTTGCGACATGCCCTCTCTTTCTGAGTGTTGAATCATATTTTCGTTTTGCCGGACACATTTTAACGAATGTATACCATATGTATTTGCTTGTTTATAATAATTTTGAAACTCCATCTCATATTTTCCTAGTGGAATATGATATGAATAAACAAGATTCATAAGCATAAAACGACAAAATGTTGAATTTTGGTATAGTGGTGAGTAATCAAGTAAATATTCTATTGTTGATATATTTATTGTTTGTGGATTGACTTGTTTTAACAACTCCTCAAATGCATCTTCTCTATCATCAATATAATGATTAGTCCAACGAGTAATAACTTTAATATGAACCTCTGGTGTTAACATACAACTATATTTTGGATTCATCAATAAATTACGAAGTTCCTCATAAGAGTACTCTGGTATATTAGTACTTTCTAAAAGGCATTTTGTAAAATTATTATCAAAATATTCACATGCTGTTGCCTGTAATGACGGAATATTATACTTTGCAGAGATATCCTTTATTGAAAGACAATTTGATGGATCCATAGCTTGATCTAAATAATTTGCGCAATAACTTTTTAAACGTGCCATAAGAAAACTATTTGCAAGTCTTAATGTTTCAAAACACGTCTCTCTATTAATCGTTATCCTTCCTGTGTAACAATACTCAAGAATTTGTTCAAATATCTCTGGATACCATGAATTTAGGACCATCCTTTCTTTAACAATCATATTCCTTTTAAAGATTGAATTTAAATATGGACTAACTGAGGATAGAACCACACGATGAGCAGCAAAAAGTTTGTCTTGTACCTTGATTTCACAGTCACAAAATTCACCCTTTTGCCGTAGGATACTTAACCTCTCCAATGCTGGTGTAATTGGACCATCATGAAAGGTAATAGGAAATAATGTACTTTGACCATCTCTAGAAGACGATGCTAACACCATCGTATCATCCATGTTACCTGGATTATCTATAAAATAGTAATTATAATACACTAACAAATATTATTGTGTATAAAAGACACACACACAAACACTAATGAGTGATGTCTATGTGGAATAATGTTTTTGTTTACCACTGTTATTTCCATTTAAGACATCTCAACTATTAGCCATCAGGTCAGCTGGTTATGTTTTTTTAATAACTTTCCTCTTAGTTTACTTACCACAAACATAATTCTGGCAATTTTGATAGGAGAAAATTTCATTATACATATTATTAATTTATTAGAGATTAGTTTAATATAAAGAATATGTTAATTATGATGTAAATAAGAAAGTGTAGATATAATTATATATTTTATGCACTTTAATAAAAGTGAATGGACAAAACTAAAAAATAAGAAAAGGATACGATCAAAATTGATATGATGATAAAATAAAATATTTGAACAGTTCATTATATATATATATATATATATATTATATTAAAGTCATGAAAAATCTAAATAAAAATAATATCATGCTTTTTAACATTATTGAAAATGATCACCATTTGAATATTTATACAGAGTAATATAATTGTAATAATAATATTTAAAAAAGCTTAAGCTTTATATTTACAATGCTAATAATATACATAAATATAGTTGTTAATGAGGTATTTAAATACTGTTCATAAAAATTCAAGTACTAAAACAATGATAATTATGGATATTTTTGTGTTCGTTGAAAAAAATTCTTAAAAAGTGGTATCAAGAAATTTGTATTTATATTCAACTAATATATAAAAAGATTTGTTATATAAATACATACATTATTTTTCCAACCATTTCATGCAATAAATATCAGTCATTTTAATTTCAATAATTTTAATAATAAATTAACACCATACATCTTATAAAACTAACGTCAAATCTTTTATATATTTATAAATATGAAAAATATATTTAAAAGAGCTCAACAACCATTTAGACAAATTAGATGATTATTAATTTTTTAGATTAAATAAAAATATTTCAACTCTTTTTAAAATATCTTAAATTGTGTAATCAAAAATCAATTGTATTTACTATTAAGATTGCACTTTGTATGTAATAGTTAAATTAAATTTATTTTGTCTCATTCATTAATGTAAACATTATCAAATATGATTTAAAATTAGTATTTTTAAATTATTATAAGATATCAACTGTATCATCATTAAATAAAAAAAATGGATAAACAATTTATTTATTCAAAAATTACATAATCCTTGTATTATGTTATTACAAAAATAATATAATAAATTGATTAAATATTATTAGTAATATTGTATTATAAAGGCAAAAAAGAAAAAAATTATGTATGAGAAGCTTTTTTTATTTCTTTATTTCTAAGTTTCGTGATATTGAAGACCATTATGAAGATAAAAACAAATAATTAAATCTTTCTCCAATTTACATGAAGCCAATGTGTTTTGATTTTTTTTCCTTCATTAAAACAAAATTGAATCTTAGTTTTTTTATTATATTACGTTTAAAACCTTTAAGCATATTATGTTATTAACTTCAATACCTTTATCGAATAACCTAATTATATTTATGTAAAATATTTGATTAGTATATAAAGGGGATATGTTTACTTATTAAATCTTTGGCTACTTCCGTGAATTTTTCCGTCTTTTCTCAATGACATTGGATAGCATGGAAAAGTTATTTTCATTATTATTTTGAAGATAATATTTTCTAAAAATACCCTATGTTTTTTAATAACTTATTATGTAATTATCTTCATTATACAATCACTTCTCTTCCTATAGGAACGCCATCATAAAATATTAAAGGTATATGAAGCACTTTTTCCTATAATAATACATTTTTATCTTTAAAAACATACACTTAATCCTTAAAAAGTGTCATTTTTAATAAAATACTATATTTTAACATTATAATTTTAAATATAACCATTTATTATTATCTGCTTAAACATTTTCTTGAAGAGAGATACACTCGTTGCTTAGCAATTTTTACAAGATGATTCGGTACGTCTACTAAAATATGTGTTTCATTTTATCTAAAAAATATTTTAATAACCATAACACATTTAGTGATTTGTATCAACGATATTTTTGTAACTATCCATAGAGTATTTATCTCTATTTATCCTTTATAACCATTTTATCAGTGTAAATATTCTTTATCAAAATATTACTAACAATACATTTTAGGGACATGTCTGGTGAGTATTATACAATTGAATCAAACAATGATTACAATAACACCCTTAATAACAACAAAATAGCTATGTACGATGAGTTATTTTTCATTTCAAATGAAAAATTAACCTCTGAGATTGATGATGATGGTCTTAAAGTTGTTGAGTTATTTGAGGATAAGCGTGGAATTACTTATGACGATTTTATCACTCTTCCACGCTTAATTCATTTTAGCCTTGATAAAGTTAACTTAAATACAAGATTAACTAGAAAAATTATCCTTAAAAGTCCATTCGTTTCATCTCCTATGGATACTGTCACAGAACATAACGTCGCCATAGGAATGGCATTACATGGGGGAATTGGAATAATTCATAACAACTTTTCTAATATTTTACAACAAGTAGAGGAAGTAACACGTGTTAAGGTACATTTCCTTTTGTTTTTATACTTTTCATATTCCTATATTACTATATTTAGAGATATAGGCATGGTTTAGTTCATCAACCAATAACTGTTGACCCCAACGCTACTGTTGGGTATTTAAAATACCTTCAATCTAAATTTAATATAAGTGGAGTCCCCGTAACCGAGAATGGTGGGACAGATCAAAAGATTGTTGGTATTGTTACAAAATATGATGTATCATTTGTAGATTCATCTGATTATGACACAACTAAGGTATTTGAAATTATGACAAAAGCTGAAAAGTTAGTTGTAACCTATGAAGGAGCTACAACTGAAATGGCTATCAAGTTATGTAACAGATTTAAATTAAATTATATACCCATGCTAACTAACACTAATGAGTTACGTGGGCTTTATGTAAGGTCAAAGATTTTGCAAATAGATTTCCCTAATGCTGTTTACGATAAACATGGAAGATTATTGGTTGGTGCTTCTGTTAATACTCAAGATGGAATATTGGATCGTGTTGATAAGCTTGTTTGTGCAGGTGTTGATGTTATTGTCATCGTAAGAAGTGAAATTTTAAAAAATATTTTAATTTATTTAGGATTCATCAAACGGAGCATCTGTTTTTCAAATACGAGCTTTGAAGGCTATCAAAACTAAGTACCCTGTATGTCCACAAATTATTGCTGGTAATGTTGTAACTGTTAAACAGGCAAAATTCTTAATTGATGCTGGAGCCGATTGTATTCGTGTTGGTATGGGATCTGGATCAATTTGTACTACTCAAGAAGTTTGTGCTGTTGGTCGGGCCCAGGCTACAGCTGTTTATAATGTAGCTAAATATTGTCGATCAAGAGATGTCCCAGTTATTGCTGATGGTGGAATTAAGAATACTGGGAATATAATTAAAGCCCTTACGTTAGGAGCTAGTACGGTAATGATGGGAGGGATAATTGCTTCAACAACTGAGGCGCCTGGTGAAAAACTCTTAGGACCTAATGGAGAAAGATTAAAGAAGTATAGAGGAATGGGATCATTTGGTGCTATGATGGCTAATAACGCCTCCTGTGAAAGATATTTATCGAAGAGAGAGGATAATATTGTTGTTGCACAAGGTGTTTCAGCAACCATCCGAGAAAAGGGATCAGTTCACTCATTAATTCCTTTCATGACAGCTTCAATAAAACACGGTCTCCAAAATCTTGGA
The DNA here is from genome assembly GCA_963280985.1 of Strongyloides venezuelensis. Lineage (NCBI taxonomy): Eukaryota > Metazoa > Nematoda > Chromadorea > Rhabditida > Strongyloididae > Strongyloides > Strongyloides venezuelensis. The sequence continues at coordinate 3,726,209 of CAUJLX010000001.1, read as the reverse complement.
ACACGTACAATAAAAGACCTCCATACAGATGTAAATAATGGACTAATACGATTTGAATTACGAACTATTAGTTCAATTTATGAGGGGAACGTCCATTCGTTATACAGGTAGGTACATTTGTTTACATTCGCAAACATTTTAATAACCTAATTTTCTTTTAGTTACAATTAAATATTTTCTAATATCTTGCAACGACGAAGATACAAACATATTTTGGATTATTTACATCAATATAAACAAAAATACTAATTAGATTTAATATTAGACTTTTTGGCTTCCTGACTGTAACATCTACCAACCATCAATAACTATAAGAAAATGAACGAAAAATCATTACAATTCTCTTATCACTAGTCATGATTATAACATCTACCATCTCATCTTATCAAACCACAAATCACCTATCACACTTTAAAACCCCTTCGCTATTAAATTTTTAATGTTAAATGTATAATACTGTTACATCATTATGTATATTATATTTGTTTTCGAAGGTCAATGTCATTGAAGTGATATATGTACCATTATGTTATAAATACTACACTTTGTTAATAATAATTAAATATGATTTCTAGTATCATAGAATATTTTCATTTTATTAAAAATTTCTGTATATCATTAATTTCGTAGTAATTTTTTTTCCATTAATTATCACTCTTCTTTATATATTTTATAATGATATGAATGGAAGTTTAAATAAATGTATCTTTTTATTCTATACCTATTCTTTATTTTTTAGAATTTCTCCTTGATTCTTTTGAGTAAAAATTGGTGATTTCTTAATTTTTAGATTGATTGATAGAATATGTCTTTGTCTTTCCTTACATCAGAAATCGCCGAGAAAGTACAATTTTACTTGGATCATGAAAAGGTAGGTATTCATCTTATCACTATAAATTATAGTTTAATTGTAATATTTTTTTCTAATTATTCTTTAGAATGAAAAATATATCAATGAGATTAATGAACTTGTAAAGGCAAAAGATGTTATAGAACTTACAAAAAGAATGACTGGTAAACTTACCTTTGGAACAGCAGGAATTCGTGCCCGTATGGAAGGTGGTTTAAATCGGCTTAATGATCTTACAATTATTCAAATTACAAATGGTTTCGCAAAATATATTAATAAAACATTGCCAAAAGATAAATGGTCAATTGTTATTGGGTACGATGGTCGTTATAACTCTGATAGATGGTCAAAACTTGCTGCAAATGTTTTTATTAAACATGATATAAGAGTTTTCATGTTTTCTTCTGTTGCCCCAACACCAGTTGTTTCCTACGCTGTAATCAAACTTAAGACTGGAGCTGGATTAATGATGACTGCATCACATAATCCCAAAACTGATAATGGTTATAAAGCTTATTGGAGCAATGGAGCTCAAATAATTGATCCACATGATATTGAGATTTGTAAGGAAGCTGAGAATGATTTAATTCCCAGACCTGAGTACTGGGATGTAACAAGTCTTGAATCACATTCTTTGTATGATACTGCCGATATTATTATTGATGATTACTTCAGAGATGAAGAATCTTTAGTTTTCTATAAGAATGAAAATAAATCTTGTCCAATAAAATTCACTTACTCTGCATTCCATGGAATTGGACGTAATTATTGCATTAGAATGTTTGATGTTTTTGGTTTTAATAAAGAAAATATTGTTCAAGTTAAAGGAACAATGTGATCCAAACCCTGACTTCCCAACGGTTCCATTCCCTAATCCTGAAGAAGGTGCTCGTGTCCTTAAACTATGTATCGATACAGCTGATGCTAACAATTCAACTGTCATCTTGGCAAATGATCCTGATGCTGATCGTATTCAGATGTCTGAGAAACAATCTGATGGTAGTTGGTATATTTTCACAGGAAACGAGATGGGAGCAATTATGACATGGTGGATATGGATGAATTACAAAAAAACACACCCTAATGAAGACTACAGGAAAATTTATATGCTAAATAGTGCTGTATCCTCTCAAATTGCTAGAACAATATCAAAGATAGAAGGTTTTAATCAAGATGTAACATTAACAGGTTTTAAATGGATGGGAAATTATGCTGAGGAGTTGGAAAATAAAGGATATAAAGTTATTCTTTCATGGGAAGAATCAATTGGTTTTATGCCTGGTCATACATTAGATAAAGATGGTGTCTCATCGGCTGGTGTTTTTGCTGAGATTGCCTCGTACCTTCAAAGAGAGGGTAAAAAATTGAAGGATAAATTATTTGAAATTTATAATGAGTATGGTTTCCATTTAGTTAAATCAACATACTGGGTTGTTCCAGATCCATCAGTCACCAAAGAGTTATTTGGAAGCCTTCGTAAAGATATGAAATTCCCAGAGAGTATTGGTGGGCAAAAGGTTAAGTATGTTCGTGACTTAACTATTGGTTATGATACTGAACAACCACAAAATAAACCAAAACTTCCAATATCAACTTCCTCAGAAATGATAACATTTACATTAGAGAACGGTAATGTTATAACACTTCGTGCTTCCGGAACTGAACCAAAAATTAAATATTATATTGAAATGATAACTGAACCTGGAAAGACAGTTAATGATTTATACGATGTCAAAAAGGAATTTGAGAATTTAGAGAAGAATGTTGTCGATGAACTCCTCCAACCAACAAGATATGGTTTACTACCACGTTAATTACTATTTTAGATAGAAAAATATTCTACAAAATATTTTCACATAACATTAAAAAGAGTGTTTAATTGTTATAACATCATATAAAATAAAAAGGATATCATATCCACAAACACACTATTATTTTCTCTTTAATTTTAAAGATATTCTTTCCTTTTATTTTTTTTTTCAATTAAACGTAAAAATGATAAGTAGCCTATAATTTTTGTAATCTTAGGTTAGTTAATTTGTCTTATAATAATACCTAATTTCTCAATTAAAACTGTCATCAATAACCTAGTATGCTCATCAAAAATGTCTTCGTTTTTTTTATTATAAGTGTTTTAACAGACATATTTATTTATGTTGATAAGAGAAATTGATTTTCCCTGTAGCATTTATAGAGTTGGCATTAAATTTCCGGCTTTCCGACTTTTGATCCACATTTATGGATTATTATTAACAGTCATAGACGTTACTTTCTACACTATGTAAATCAAATTAAAAAATTTTTTAAACGACATTTTGTGAACTATGGGAGCTGCGTCGGACAGAATGTATGTAAGCTTATCAGAATAAGAACACGCCTATCTCTTAAAGGAGTATAAAAGGAACCTTTAAAGAATACCTGATCAGAATATAGATATATCAGTCAATCACAAGAATAACTGAGAATATCCTTTTTAATCTATAATCACTTATATTTATATTTCACTATAACCCTTTGCTTAATAAAAGTTTATATAAAGTCTCATTTTATTATACTAAACCACGGGAGCCCCAAAGGGCTCCCAAGAATCCACCAGGATTACAATTTTTATTGTTAATTTAATGGAGTATTATTTTATCGGTATAGTAAAATACTAATTAAATAAATACCCTCCAAGTTAATCATCATTTTCAATTGTTTAATATCAAAATAACTATTTTTTTTGTAATGAATGATGTATCAGCTCAAAGTTTAAAAAGTGAGTTCCTTTTTAAAAATGTTTATTTAAATTTTTAAAGTTACTAGTAATTTTTAATTTATCTGGCAATTATGGCCAATAGTATGGAATTGGTTTTTATGATGTCTTAAAAGAAAGACCAATATTCAATAATGTCTTAAAGCATCTTGATTCAATAAATGAAATAAAAATTTTTGAAGAAACATGGCCTTATGTAACAACTTATGTGAAAGATTATAGTATATCTAACAAAATTATCCTCCAAACACTTTCATATTTTACTAGAATAATACCAAATACAGAAAGTCGCAAAATAATTAAAAAGAAGCGAAGGTCTTGTATTGAGCAATCGTTATGTCGTCTACCCTGCCTACCAAAATACCAATCTAAAGGAAGAAATTTTGAGGAGAAAAAGGTAAAAAATTAAGGATAAAAAATGCTCATTTTGTTATCAAAACTACTCATACTGGCAGACTATATATATCGTTAAATAAGGGGATTAGAAATACTACTCATTTTAAGGGATCCTCTGTTGAAGTTATATCAAGAGTGAGGACAAGAATTAAGGGTTATTTTATTAATGATATGCCTGATAAGGGTATATTATTTATAGCTAGTATTATTGCATCATACTATAATATAATTTTTAGTATGTTTCCAAATGCAGAAACATTGTTTATTGAAAACCATGATCACATTGTAAAGAAGGGACTGTTGTATCATATAATTAAGAAACTAAATAATCAACGAATTGAAGAACTCAAGAACATACATTTACTTGATATTTTTTATTACCTAAATCACTACCCTCATTATAAAGTTGAAATTTTTTTTAATCTCAAAAAATTAAAAGTAATACATTTTGATATAAGTTATTATCACCACAATAGTGAAACCGTTCAAATGGATAAAGGTCTAGAGATGTTTGATGATATTAGAAAAATGTCAAGTTGCTGTAAATGGTGAATGTAATCAAGGTTTCATTAAGAATGCAAAAAAATTTATGATATAGGCTATCATTACCGGTGTTTTAATTAAATTTCCACCCTTTACTAATCCAACATTTCTTTTTTGCACAGACGATCGAAATTTTAGAATTATTGGAATGTGCTAATTAATAGGTTTCACTGTTTACTATAGAAATGAATTGAAATGTATACGATTTTTAAATGTTTTAAAATTTATGATAAGTTTAGCAAGTTTACAATTTTATACGGACAAAAGTTTTATTGTTAAAAATCAATTTAATTTTAACTGGTTTTAAGAAACACATATTAAATATATGTATGAAAATGATGTTAAAGATTCATTAATATCATCAATGATAAAATATTTTTCATTCCGTTCTGATATAAATGTAAGAAATGATGATCTTAATGTTATTCCAGGTTCTTCTATGTTATCATTATACGATAGTTTTTATCATTTTATTCCAGAATCGTTAATTAGAGTTACCATTGACTATTTAGTTATATTTTCAAAGGAAATAGCTGAATACATTGCTAAAAGACACCAAAATTTTAATATTTATGTTTATCAAAGTGTGTTGTTATTGATAAAGATTGTCTTGAAGTCTTTGGAAATTTGGAATACTTTTGCTATAGAAGAGGTTTCATAATAATAGTTCCGAAAACATTAAAGATGCTCATTTATTTTACAAAGTATTGTATTACTAGGTTGTCCCATCCAAAATGACTATTTTTTACCCTAATTTTTAAAAACACATAACTTTTTTAAAAATAAATATTTTTATTCAAAATAAGAACCGCTACAATTTATACATCGTTGCCAACGAGATACGAACTTATTGATTTTATCTTCGTAAAAATTCGGACCTCTAGATTCGATGAAAGCTTCAAAGACAGTTTTTGCTTCCTCATCGTTCTAAAGATTTTCTCCGTTAAGAAATTGTTGAGATGTTTAAAAAAGTGATAATCTGTTGGAGAAAGGTCAGGTGAGTATGCCATATGAGGTAGAGTTTCATACCCCAATTCCCTCAGTCTATGAACGGTTCTTTACGAAACATACGTCTTTGCATTATCGTGGAGAAGAATTGGTCCTTTTCTATTGACTAAAGCCGTCACTTTCTGAGACAATTTCTGGTACATTGTTTTAATTTGTTGGCAGTAGGATTCCGAATCAATAGTTTCACCAGGTTTCATAAAGTCGTAGTGAATAATTCCTATAGCAGACCGCCAAACAGTTACCATAACCTTCTTTGGAGATAGTTTAGGTTTCGGGAATTGTTTCGCTGCTTCATCCATTTCCAACTATTGTCCAGATCTTTTGCGATTGTCGTAGAGAATCTATTTTTCATCGCAAGTGATAAGGCGAATAAGAAATGGGTGGTTCTTGTTCTTCAAAATGTGTGATGAACAAATCTCGTATCGACAAAATTTTTGGTAGTCGTTTAATTCATGAGGTACTCATCGGTCGAGTTTTTTGTATTTTCTATCTTCTGTAAGTGACGGGAAACTGTTGATTTGGATACATTTAATTTTCTAGCAAGCTCCCTAACCGTTGTACGTGGATTCGCTTCAACAGCTTCTCGTAGCAAGATGTTATCAAGAACCGACTCAGACCTCTCACGCTCCTCATCCTCGAGATTCTAACTGCCTTCTCTGAATTTTTTAAACCATCTTTGAACCGTAGAAGCAAAGACGAAAGTTTCTCCGAACGTTTCGTTGATTTGTAGAGTAGTTTAGGCGGCATTAGTACTGCGTTTGAACTCGTATAGCATAATAGCCCGAATATCTCTTTTTGACAAAATTGTTTGTTTTTAAGATAAGATGATGATAAACAGAGCTCATGGTAATGATATATATATATATATATCATCGTGTAGAGAAGATTTAGGAGAATCTATGAGTTTGATTTTTACACCAAAACATAACCAATCATTTGAGAAAACGCATGTCAAACAACGCGTATCAAAAAATAGTCATTTTGGATGGGACAACTTAATATATCAAGGGAGAGATACCATCCATTCTTGCAGAAGTGTTCGCAAATATTTAGCACCTGAAAGTGTTACGTTATCTCATTATTTTTCAACACAATTTAGAAGTTACGTTATTGTGTATAAGTCCCTTAACTCGAACTATTTTGTTTTTTTTTAATGATAAGGAAGAATACTCAAAACATTAAGATGTTATTAAAATTACAAAATGCGATACTCACATGAAATATAAAAGAATGATGGCATAAAAAATTACATAGAAATATAATTTTAATTTAGGTGTACTAATGATAAGTTATATTTTTTATTATATTTATTCTGCATGATAGTTTTGTAATAAAACTAGTCTTCCATTTTCAATTCTATGTATGATATGGTATTGATACCATATATTGTCAAAGTATATAATTCCAAAAATCAAAAAGGAAACCTTATAAAAATCAAAAAATATGTAAAGCGTACAATTAATTAAATAGATTCGGACATCTGTATGTATATCATTTCTTTAAACTGATTATATTTTATATTATCATATGAAAACTTAGTTGTTATTTTTTTATTATTGAAGATCCTAATTGACTCTTTTGGTAAGTTGCAATATATGGTATCCCCTATAAAAAGAGAGAATTTTACAATACGCCAGCATAATTATTTAATAATTATTTAGCCTAACTTTATATAACATGGGAATTGGATCACTTATTGTGTGAAAATTGTAGAATTATGGGAAAATATTTTAAAGGTATGGAAAATATTGTTACTTTCTAGTGAAAACAAAATTTTAATATTATGTATTTGTTGAAAAGTGAACTTTGATTTTCTGCTTAGACCGTAAAGCCTGCATAGTATATGACTCTAAGGCAAATAAAGAATTTATTTTATCTTCAAATTTGAACTTAGGATATGACTCAAAAATCACATTTGTATATTATTTATTTCTAGAACATTAATTGCTTTAAAAATGAAGATTATGATAAACATATTGTTAATAAAAATAGATTAATACTTATTCTATTAGATAAAATATATATCTTAGTGATAAGTAGATATATGATAAATTTTTATCTGTTTAAAAATTGTTGTTATCAAACCGACAAATGTTTTGGTTAAGAAAAAAGTAGAGTGAATAATAAATTAACAAAATTAGTTTTTGCAAATAACTTTATTATCTAATTAATCGCAATAAAAATCGCAAAATATTTACTTGGTTTTAATAATATTTATTATTTCAAAAAATAATTGTTTTGCTTTTTAATTACTTTATCGTATTCAAAGTTAGAGATAAAAAAAATAATAATTTAAAAGAAAAATTCTTCGCTATCCTCATCGACAGCAACATGATTATAGTAACGTCCACGGACTTGTTTAAGTTTTGGGATTCCAGCTACAGCGCCTGATTCAATTCCACACTCATCAGTACCTCTTCTAATTCTAAAGAAACCATTCTCACCCCAATCCTCATTCCAGGAGTTAGCGATGAGCCAATATTTTTCTCCATTATCAACACCCCATCCAATCATTTTAACTGCATGACCACCACCAAGTTTACCTCCAACATGATGATAAACTCCTGATTTGTAATTTAAGAAGTCATCATAAACTTCAAAAGCAACTTGAATTGGGCCATTTGCCATTAACTCTTTTTGAATGGCAATTTCATCATCCTTAATAGAGTATGCAATTCTTCCATAGAACTTATCTTGTTGATAAGAATTTTTAGTATATCCAGGTTGACATTTCTTTTCACATTTTGGAGTGGGGTAGAGATCATGTTGACAAGGTTTATATGTAGTCTTATTTGAGTGGTGTTCACAATTTGGGAAAGGATAATAACGGCATCCGGAGTGTTCTTTAAAACCAGAACCAGTAACAATACCACTTTTGACAAAATATTTCCATGCAGAGTATGGATCACCACCATTACATCCAAAACCACATGATTTACAACAACTAAGAAGATCAACATTTGAAAGTGTTACTTGAATTTGTCCTTCAGAGTGGATACAAATTCTATCAGATGCAGCCTCAACCATAGATGTTGACCAACAACTTCCGCAAGAACTTTGATCTCTAATTTTCTTAATACTCTCACATTCTGGCCAATTTTCGCGAGCATCAAATGATTCTGGGATATCCATAACAAGATCTTTTGTTGCAGAGACATGTTTTCTAGCTTTAACAGAATTACGAACATGGTTAACCCCCATTAATCCATATTTTACTCTAGCATTGTAAGAATTAATTCTTTCATTCAATTCAGCTCTCCATGAACTTTGTATACTATTAACATAATCAATCAACTCTTGTCCAGATAAATTTTCAGGATCAAAATCACTTTCCTGTCCAAGGGTTCCAACGACCAAGGCAAAGATAAGATAAAATATCTTAAAAATAAATGTTAAGAAATAGTAATAAATACTGATAACCTACCTTATTCATATTGCTCAATAAATATGAATGACGAGAATAATGAAAAATATTCCTTTATATATTATATTATAAACATAGACAGAGGTCAAAAAATATCTAATCTAATCTAACGATGGTCAATCAAACAAGCATTAATACGAAGGAAAGAGATAATAATATGTTGATAGTAGTGTTTAAACAAACTATCGTTCAAATGCTATTATATCACTGAAGGTATTATTACAAAAAAATAAAGGAAATAAGGGAAAACTCTACATCAAGATTATAGAGACATAAAATTTGATTGCTTAAGAATGTTTAAAATTTTTTATTTATATCATTTACTACGTAAATTCTTGTGTATAATTTTGTTATGTCACGATCTTAGCTGTTCAATATATCAACATATTTATAATACTATTGCACCTTATCAAAAGATGTGATGGCATAAAAAAATAGATTAAGACAGTTATTTTAAAATGGGATTGTATGATTAAAATATGATTATGAAAAAAATATGTTTACTAAAATTCTTTTTTTAAAATATATTTTTTTAATAATAGATATATCAATGTATTTTTTATCATATGTATAGGATTTGGAATTAATTAATTACTTGAATGTTTCAATTTTATGAAGGTCTACATTACTAAGGCTTAACACTTGTCCAAGAGCCTTTAATATGTTACGGCGACTTATTGAATCATTATTTTTTGTATTTAAATAACTTATAAAAATATTTCGGATATATTGGAAATCATTAGCTTGTAGTATTTTCATTGAACCTCGTATATCTCGAATTTGATCTTGAAGTAGTAGAATCCTCGATTCATACTCCATTTGCGTACTCAACTTTTCTTTTAAACAATCATTATACTTTCCTTCTAACATAACAACTTCATTTTGAACATTTTCAAGAATTTTTTGTTTTTTCATTAACTGTTCAGTGTAATGTTGGATAAGAGCTGTCTCCTCAGTGTTTGTCAAACTTGACCTCTTCTCTTGATGATATGTCTTATCATTAATTAATGAATAGAAATCAGCAGTTGTTGAGGATTTTCTTGATAACGAGCTTCTTCTCTCACCATAATTATTTACTGGTTGTGGAGTTTTAATTTTACAAATCTCCGAATACTTCTTAAGTAATTCTATCTCCTCACGTTGTTCTTTGATTACCCTTTGTAATCTTTCAATTTCCATTGAATTTTTTCTATATATCTCTTTAACAAAATCATTTGCATCATCAATCAATGAAACTAGTAAATGATTAATGTCATTTTTTAATAAACACAAATTATTTAATATATCTGATTTAATCTTAAAAAAATATAAATATACATAAATATATTTTATTATTATTATTGTTTACCTATTAACTTACACTCATCATATAAAAAGTCATATTTGTTAGTTCTTGTAAAAGGCTATCTAAGTCATCTCTTCTTATCATTTCTTTCCTCTCTATGATTGGATATTTGTGACTAGTAAACGACTGGCACATGTCATTTTTATCAGTGATGGGTGAAACGATATGATCTATACTATTTAAATTTGCCCCTAATTTTGATTCCTCCACAATTTTTTTATCCTCCTCTGAAACTCCTGAGGATACCTCTTTAACATCAAATTTCATATTTTCCATCTTTTCAATTTCACTCTCCAGTATCATTATCTTCTCACGATAGGTAGCATTCTCATTTGCTAACTCAGCGATCTTTAAATTTGACATTTCATTTGAACTTTCCAGTTTAGAAATGCGAACATCCTTCTCAGTGTTGATTTTATAAAGATTTTCGATTTTTTTACTTAATGATTTACTGTCTGTTTCAAACGTTTTCTAAAGAATAAAAGATGAAAGGTATTGATAAATAGTTGTACTATACCTTTGTATCAATCAACAAATTATGTATGTGAATTGAATCATTTAATTTATTACTCTTTAATAATCCGTTATCACTACACTCCTTTTTACTACTACTTTTATCATTTTTATTGTTAATTTTATCAACATTTATAGCTATATCACTTTCCTCACTAATATCCATACCAGTTTGTTTAATTTTATCTTTTAATAATTTTAATTCTTTTCTACTTTCATTGTACTTTTCTAATAATCCTTTCCTATCAGCTAATAAAATTTTCTCCTTTTTTAGTCGCTGTTTTTCACTTTCCACTAACATGTTTTTTAATTTACAAATTTCATCATCTTCAATAGTTATAGATTCTAATTTCTCAACTACTTCCTGAAGGCGTTTCTTTTCATCCTCTTGCTCTTTATAAGCTTGTAGTAATGTTTGGATTTTTTGTTTATACAATTCCACATCAGATGAAGTAGTGGTAGGCATCTTGCTATACTGTTTGTTATCACCCATTTTCTAAAATAAAATTAGAATATAATTGAATTGCAAAGACAAAAAAAATAATAAAATAGAAATTTTATAGGGAGTTGTGTTTTTATCTTTTACTAGATAGAAAATATATGTATATTTATAAAAAAGTAATACAAATGTAATTAAGAGTCTATTTTAATATCAATCTTTTTAAAAAAAATATTTATTATCCTTATGTACAGTTGACACAATTGAAGACCATAAAATTTAAAATAATGAACTTTAGAAGTGTATTGTTATTTATTAAGATAAAAAGACAACATATCATGATGTCTCAACACAAAACTTGGAATATCATATACTTTCTTTCTTCCTTTTATATAAATTAAATTACCAAATATGTAGATGTGTATAAATCTTCACTGTCATTAAATTAATGATAAAAAAATTATTTAAAGATAAAATATTAAACAAAAATTTTTGTAAGTATGGAATAATAAAAGAAACAAGAAGGATATGACAAAAAATACTTTATAAGGGCAAAATTTCAGTGACGTAGATACATTCATAGGCTAATTCTAAAAAAATAATATTTATAATTATATAATTTCTTATTTATCAATATCAAATTGTGAAATAATAACAACCATAGGGAGTAAATTGCTTCAATTTGAGGACTCAATGATATTACGTAGATGAGTCAATGAGAAACCGTATCGTTGGATTAAAAGTTTTTTGATGAGTAATAATTATAACTATTAAAAATAGTAATGAATAAAAATTGTGATAATTTAGTTAAATGAGTATAATATTTATAAATATGATGGTAAAATTACATTTGTTTGGTACATTTATCATCATCATCTTTTCTTCTTAACTTCCCATAATAGTTCTCATTATTTTGTTGTATTATTTTGTTTCTTTCAATACAACATTCTCTGTTACAACGTTCAAGATATTCATACTCATGACGGAGTCTTTGTGTACCAGTATAACATTTATCATTACGACACTCTTGATTACCCTGACTTTCTTCACATATTTTTGTGTTATTTAAATAATTGAAAATATAACTAGTTATATTTAATGTAATAGATGGTTTGGCAACCATAATTATCTAAAAAAAGGTAGATGACTCAATAACAATAAGAAAAATTAAAAATGTTTATTTTTTTTGTATTTTATTATCGTTAAACAAACGTATACATAAATTACATATACATATCTACATCAAATGGAGTATAAAAATCATTGTGAAAACATAAAATTGTCTATCATAAAACTTGATAGTTAAAATAAAATAACTTTAAAAACATATATTTCTAATTCTTCTTATAAAGTACCTAATATAAATATCATTAGTATTTGTTAAAAAGAAAATAGCATGTGTTAAAATAGTAAATAAATAAATGGGAAACAAAAAAAAATTTGTATTTAAAGGCACAAACATTAAAAGGAAAGAAGAAAAAAGAAGTGATTATACCATTTATATTTTTTTATTTCAAAACAATATTAATTCCATGAAAAGACAATTGAAAGTAATAAATATATACATATAAGTTTTGTTTTAACCCTTTCATTCTATAAATATCCTAACAATATATATATTAATATCAGATATTTCTTAGAAAAGTTAAATTTTCATCTTATTTATAAAAACTTCAAATAAGAGCATGCATATAAAAATTATATAAATGACAATATTTTATCATAAGGTTAAAATCTTTTATATATATATATATATTTTGTGTGTTAAATTAAAATGTACATTTAAAAGATAAACCGAAAAATAAAAAAAAGTCATGGAAATGATATATGTATAAAAGGAACGATATGATCCATTAATTTTTTAAATGTTTCATTATTTTTTTGGTTAATTAATATTTTAAATAAACATAAACCATACTTGAGTATTTTAATGATAAAGAAAATTTAGCTAATTGAGAAGGATTACCATTAGCTGTATGTAAATCTCTCTTTTTTCAACGACATCAAATATATTCATTTATAAAAATACATATAAAGTAAATATTACATAAAAATTTTTTTAAGGTAAATTAATAGTTCAATATTTTCATTTTAAAAAATTTTTTGTTTTTTTAGATGAGTGCAAATGTTTAACTAATATAACAAGCTTCACATACAACAATTAGATATTTTTTTATAACACTTCTGTTACTAATTAAAGAGATTATTTTTATATAAAATTTCAACATCCATCTTTTTTTCCTTTCAATTTCATATTAACATAATAATAAAATGATTATTTTAAACTCGTTTTTTCCATATTTTGCATTCTCGATAATAAATGAAAAAGGTAGAAGAAATATAATATTTTAATGGGAAATGAAAAAATTTGATAAATATTTAATAAACATAATAATAATAAATCAACTAAAAACAATTTGTTATTAAATATTTTTTTAACATCTCTCATATTAAAATGGGAGCGAGAAGCAATAATTTTAAGCACATATATAATATATTTATTCAACTATGATCAGATATAATAGATATATCTACTACTCATTTTATATTAATCATTAATTTTTCCGGTATATAAATAAATAAAATTATTGTTATTTATTTATTTTAAAAATAAATTTTTTTATTTGTGTCTTTTGTTTTGTCCTCATTTTAAACCTTCATTTTACCTCATTACAAAGAACATAGTCAGTTTTATTACGTCTATGTATATGAGGATGATAAATATATGTAGGTTGAAAATGATATAGGTAAAATATATATTTATATATTATTTATAATTTTTTTCATAAGTATGAGGTTAAAGGAACAATAAATAAAAAGAAGTCATTCAATTATCATTTGTAGTTCTTTAGTATTATTGCCGTAATATGTTAAGATATCCTACTTCTCCTATCATCACCTGATCATTTTTATTGTTTAGTAATAAAAAAGATAAATTATCTTAATATATTAATTATGTATCATCCATATTGAGATTATCATTCAATGAGGTGTATTTTATCACTTTCTAAAATATATATTTCAGGAATTTAAAATAAATATTATATTATTACGTATGTTAATTAATTCTCTTTTATATTCATTCAATTATTCTCATTTTTAAATATATGTATTGATTATGTTGAAGTTAGTGGATGTAACTAAGATGCTTTACATAATATCAGTTGATTGTTAGAAAATGAAAGGATGAGTTTTGTTAACAACATTAACATATTTTTTTCATTAATATACCTCAAATTGGTTCTAACTATTATTTTGTTTATCTTTTTTTTAATCTCTATATTCGCTTTTTTCATCACCATCTTCTTTTTCGCATTTCTAAGGTGGTAAGGAAGAATACATTAAATAATTTGAACAGCTATCCAAATGTTAACAACTTGTAAAACGTTCACTCTATTATATGATAGACTTTTTTAAAACTTTTCTGTATTTTATTTATTATTTACGGAAATTACGTATGTATTATTTATATTACAGAGAAATTATAGAAGAATGGGATTAGGCCATAGTAGTGTCAGCAATCCAGATGTCTATTCATTAAATGAATTTGTAAATAGAGGTACACCAAATAATCCAAAAATTCAATTAAAATTTCACACAGTACGAGGTTCAAATTTGGAGTTGTCGCATGATAATAGAGTTGCTACCAGGCACACATCATATAATAATGGTGTCGCTTTTACTAATAGGTTAGTAGTCTTTTTTTCATCCAAACAATAATAATTAATACTCTAATTTTATTATAGACCAATTGAGATTGGTGAGCACGTGGTCTTTAGAATACGAGAAACAACTTCCGCCTGGTCAGGTGTATTGCGGTTAGGAGCAACTGTTCATAATCCATCAACTGAATTTAGACATAACCCTGTTCCTGAATATACATGTCCAAATTTAACCGAACAAGAAGGATATTGGGCAAAATCTATTTCCTCTAGGTTATGCAGACCCAATACCGTATTTCATATTATTTGTAATGAGAATCATGAAATTATATATGGAATAAATTTTCAAGAATACAGTACTTTTTTTAGATTTCCACCAGAAGCAACAAGACTTTGGCTTATGATTGACATTTATGGAGAAACAACATCTATTGAATTTTTGATAAATTCTGATGCACAAGAATTAAGAAGAACCCTTCAAGATAGTACTGATTCCTCATTTGAAGATGCAAGAAGTGATTCACCAATAGAAGGTAACATGAATGACTCTAGAAATCAAACACCTGATAATATTTTCTCCTCCAGAATAGACTATCATTATGGTTCCGAGTATTTAGGTAAATTTGTAAGATTTCAAGAATCATATAACTCTAATTTTAGCTCAACTTAGCAATGAAGATCAAAGATTTCACACAACAACTGGTGTTAATGTACTTTTAAGTAACAATGGACAGGTAGTAACATATGATAATTCAGGTGGTCGCAATACATATGTTTTTACTTGTAGACCAATTAAACCCAACGAAAGAATAAAATTATTAGTTAAAGATATAAGAACAAATTCTCGGGGACCATTCATTATTGGTGTTACTGTCAAGAAACCAAATGAAATTGATCCTAATGATCTACCAAATAATCCTTCCTCATTGGAAGATAGAGAAGAATATTATCAATACTTTGAAATACGTTCAATGTTGGCAAATAAATATGATTCTCTTTCTTTTTATTATACTGAATCTGGAAGGTTATTTTATTGTCTTCAGGATACTGATGACACAGAAGTTGGGCAAATTTTAACTTTACCACTTATTTATTTATTTATGAAGTTAGAAGGGACCAATTGCATCTTTAAGGATGGTTGGTTATGAAAGTATTAGAGAAAGAAGTAGTAGTTTACCAAGTATTTCTGATTACAATCCACGAGAATACATTCATTCAATTGAACCATCAGAGTATGTAAGAAATTTATTAAATAGGATAAATGAAGGATCACCAAGAAATTCTCTTAGGATTTCACAAAACAATCGTGAAAATTATTTAAGTAGCCGTCTTTCAGCAAGTCCTAGTAGTGTAGGTAATCGTAGGAATATTTCCTATACACCACCTTATTCTATACATACACCTGATCCAATAACATCAGAAACACCCATATTGAATGCTTACAACAATAACATTCAATCATCTTCCGTTTCTCCAAGAACTGAAACTACCTTTGGTTCTTCAACCCAAAATCCAATTGTCACAAGAGTATTAAATGGAAGAACTGTATCCGATCTTCTGGAAAGTTCAAACAGTTTGGAGAGAAGAGTAAATACAATATTATCAGAAGCTGATGAGACATTAGCAAGATACCGAGCATACAGGACTACTACAACAGAAGATGCCGAAATAGAAGAGGTTGATGAAGAAAGTGGAAATGAAGAATCAATCTCAGAGGAGGATAACGAGAATATGGCAGAAGCAATAAATGAGGCAGATACATGTACAATATGCATTGAAAGAATCAAAAATATTTCATGCTACCCCTGTGGTCATCTATGTATGTGTAAAAGATGTTCAAAACAATTCAAAGGCCCAGGCAAAGCTTGTCCTATATGTAGAGGAAATATTGTTGATTTGGTAAGAATATTTAGATAACAAAAACATTAAAATTAAAGGTATAGAAATATTTTTTGTACCTTTATTCTTGCCTTAAAGAGCTAGATAAGTATTCAAAAAGAAAACGAAATATTATGATGCTGAAGTTAAATATGTTAATGTCAATATAATGCAAAGTAAAGGAGTAATTTTTGATTTAATTTTCAGTATACGGATTTAATTATTAAATACGTAAAAAATATTTTTTTCGAATATTTTTTAATGTGTACTTATAATGTAACAACGAAAATATTCAATACAATAAAGAGATTATTTTTTAAAAAATAACTTCTATAAATTTTTGTTGTTAGCAAAGGTTGACGTCATTGAATTGAGAGATTAAACATTAGAATTTTTCAAAAATATATATTCAAATTAAAAATAAAAATTACTAGAATTATGTATAGTTGTCAACGTTTTAATTGTTTATTGTTTCAATTAAATAAGAAAAAACGTTTTTTATGATCAGAAATTGCAAATGGACAGATTTTGAAATTTCTGAATATTAGAAGATTTTTTCAACAGAAAATATTAAATATGTTAAGATTTTTGAATCAAATATGAATATTTTCTCTAATTTATAATTTTTAATTAAATGTAAAATTGATTTTTCCTAAATCTAAGGCTACTGTCTATTGTATTATCAACTCAAAACCACGATAAGAAAATCAATTTTAGACTTTTCTTCAATTAATAATAACCTTGAATTTTAAGATCGTGATAAACAAATTAATGATAATATAAAGCGTACAATATCTCTTACAAAAGAGCATGTTTCTTGTCGTAATAAATAATATATTTGGAAACTACATTTCTAAAATTGAAATTTATATTTAAATATCTTAATATAATTTTAATAAAAGGCGATACTCTGTTTTTAAAAACTAATAGCTATATTTTCTAGATGTTTTATTTTATTGTTAAAACTTAATTAATTTAATGTTTTTATATTGTTAATGAAGCAGCTTTTTATAATATTTTTGTAATTATTTATAAAAATAAAACTATAGCGCAAATAAAAAATATTTAATTTTATAAATATATAGGGAAAATAATCGAAAATGTCTCTTGATTAACAATAAAAAAATATTTAAAACCGATGCACTTGTTGAAAATTCATTATATAGTTTCTTCATCTAATTTTAATTATATTTATTATTTTTAGTATCATCAGTATGTTCTGTTTCAACCTCACTTTATTCATCTTCTTCTTCTTTTTTAGATTTCACGTTTGATGTTACTTTCTTGTGAGCTGGCTTTGAAAACGATTTCTTATGAACTGATCTTTTCTTATCCTGTGTTTTTGGTTGTTTTTTGTGAACTGATCCTTTTTTGTTCTGTTTTTTATGAAGAGAACTTTTTTTAGCAGCCTTGTCTAATTTGTAGATACTTATTTTGGTTCCAGAGGCTTGTAAATTATTGGCACCGAGTTCTGCTGCTGCTTGTTTTGCTGTTGTTTTTTTAGTTAAATGATTTTGAATAAGGTTGTCTTTTCCACTTCTAGCTTGTATATAATGAGATGCAAAGACAACAAAAATCAAAAATAAAGTAACATGTTCTAAGTTTTTGCAGATCATTGCTTGAATAATAAATTGAAAAAAATATTGCTTTTTGTAGAGTGTGATGATCTTTTATATAAAATTGTGTTTAATAAACAGACATAAAAGTAAATAACAAATATTATTGCAAATCATTTTTTTTTAAAATAGTTTTAAAAATAGGCTTCGTAAATATATTTGAATTAATATAACTAAAATTTTTTTACATATTTAGAATAATAAATATTAATTTGTAAAAATACAACGTCTTATGTTAAGTGTTTGTGGTTTTATCAATAACTTTAAAAAAAGCAATTTTATATTTATTATACTACTCATATTGCATTTTATTTTTTAAGCGGAATGCAAAATATTTTTTAATGATAATTTCTCAAAGTTTTCATGTAGGTATATCAACTTTTTTTCTTCATAATTTGAACTTCTTTTAAAATAAGATTATTCACCAATTTATTGATTTAAATTGATATAATTTTTAACGTTAAAGTGTAAAAATTCCATATAAAACAATTTTCTAATATAAGGTTAATTAAAAAAAAGATGCATTAATAAAGTCGTTGAAAAACATATTGTTTAATATTATTCAATATTAATTTTTTGAAAATTTTGATTTTTCGAATTATCATTAAAATGTGTTATTATTTAACAATTTATGAAAAGGTTTAAGAACATTAATTATTTAATGAAGCCATCATACAGGTATATATTTTTTATAGGATTGCTGCCGTTTGTATGTTGTAAAAAGAAACTAATTGCTTCTGGATAGACATTGAGGAAGATTTTATCCTTCAGAAAATATGAAAATGCCTTACATAGTTTCTCTTTTCGCCTGAAATATTTTTATTATTAATTAATATTAGGTTAAGACTAATCATTAACTTTAATAAAGAAATTGTCTGGATCACTTAATTTATGTTCTAATAAAAATTTCATAAATTTTGACATATGATTATCATATTCAATATGTCTTCTCGCACTATTAGTAATAATTACATTTACAATACTCATTCAATAAAAAAGAAATTTATTTTAAAATATTTCTAAAAAGGAATAGAAAAAAGTAAATCAAAAAGTTTTTAAATGAACAATAAAAAAAGTGTTTCAAATTGATGAAATTGCTAAAGATTTTTCTCTAGTTTATTCGTCATCATACTTATCTTCATCAGCATCATTATCATTAGTATGTTGTGTTTCAACTTGACCTTCTTAACCTGTTTTTTGAGATTTTCCCTTTGGTTCTACTTTCTTATGAGCTGGCTCTATTGAAGACTTTTTATGAACTGATCCTTTCTTACCATAATTTTTTTGTTGTTTTTTAGTTTGTGTTTTATGGGCTGATCCTTTCTTGCCATGAGTTTTTAGTTGTGCTTTGTGGACTGATCCTTTCTTACCATGTGCCTTTGGTTGTGATTTATGAACTGATCCTTTTTTGCTTTGCTTTTTATGAATAGAGTTTTTTTTAGCTGGTTTTTTAGATTTGTGAATATCTGTTTTGCGTTCGGAATCATGTAAATCATTAAAACCAAATGCTACTGCTGCATGCCTTTTCGTTGTCTTTTTGTGTAAATCATCAGCACCAATTGCCTCTCCTGCATGTTTTGCTGTTGTTTTTTTAGTTAGGTCATTTTGAAGAAGATTATTTATTTCTATGTTAGCTGGAATATAATTAGCTGCAATTGTTGTAAAAATCAAACATAAAGCAATGGCTTCTAACTTTATATAAATCATCATTAGAAAATAATAGTAGTTGAAAAACGATGGTTTTTGGAAGAATGTGATATTGTTTTATATAAAATTGTGTTTACAAAGTACACTATAAAATAAATAAAAGATATTTCTGTAAATCATTATTTACAAAAAAATAGTTTTTATAAGCAGCTTTTAAAATATATTTAATATAATATTAACCAAAAAATTTGTTATATATTTAGAATTATAAATATTAATTTGTAAAAATACAACATTTAATGCTAAATTTTTATAAAATAACTTTTTTAAACATTCTAAATTTATTTATAATACTTAAAATATATTTTTCTTTAAATTAAACTGCAAAATAAATTTTTTAATTTCAGTTTGCCAATGTCTTCATATAAATATATTAATTTTCTTGTTTTAATAATGTACATTTTTTTAATTAAAAATATTTGCATAATTAATTAATTTTAATTTTTTTATTTTTAGCATAAAAATGAAAAATTCCAATTTTAAAAAAATAATATTATAATATAAATATTAGTCAAAAATAGATTAATTAATACAATTTAAGGAAATCTTTTGTTTGCTTAATATTATTTTTTTAATTTTTTATAAAACTTGATTGATGAAATTGAGATATATAACTTAAATAAGATTTTCAAGATAACTAATTATATAATTGAATTTCCTTAAAAGTTTATATTTTTTTATAAATTTAATAAATTTTGTATTCTTGTATAACGAAAGTAATGGCTTCTGCAAATGTTCTGATTAAAATTTTATAAAAACGAAAATGTCTTAAATAATTTCTAATTTTAGCTAAAAAAATTTCGATAAATTTTATTTTTAATTAATAGTTCAATGTTTGTGTTTATATTAATAATTTACTGAAGTGAAAAAACTATTATTATCAGTTAGTTAGTGTCTAAAAAAGATTGGAAAATTTGAGCTTATAAGTTATTGGTAAATATATTTGGCTTTTTCTTGTTAATAGTAATAAACTTTAAAATATTCATTTCAATAAAAAATAAATTTATTTTAAAATACTTTTAAAAATGTATAAAAAAAATTAATCGAAAATTGTTGTTAGATTAACAATAAAAAAAACGTTTTAAATAAATGCACTCGCTAAAGAATTCATCTCTAGTTTTTTAATATTCATCTTCATCATCAGAACTATTTCCATAGTAAGAATAATCTTCATCATATGAAAAATCTTCATCATAGGAATAATTTTCATCACTAGAACTATCTTCACCATATGAATAGTCATCATCATTAGAGCTATCATCATCCTCAGAATTATCTCCGCCATAGGAATAATCTCCATAGTAAGAATAATAATCATCATCACCATCATCAATATATCCTGTTTTAATATGAGCTTCTTCACCTGTTTTATGAGATTTTCTCTTTGGTGCTACTTTCTTATGAGCTGTCTTGGATAAAGACTTTTTATGAATTGATCCTTTCTTACCATGTGTCTTTGGTTGTGATTTATGAACTGATCCTTTTTTGCTTTTCTTTTTATGAATAGAGTTTTTTTTAGCTGGTTTTTTAGATTTGTGAATATCTGTTTTTCGTTCGGAAGCATGTAAATCATTAAAACCAAATGCTACTGCTGCATGCCTTTTCGTTGTCTTTTTGTGTAAATCATCAGCACCAAGTGCCTCTCCTGCATGTTTTGCTGTTGTTTTTTTAGTTAAGTCATTTTGAAGAAGATTATTTATTTCTATGTTAGCTGGAATATAATTAGCTGCAATTGTTGTAAAAATCAAACATAAAGCAATGGCTTCTAACTTTATATAAATCATCATTAGAAAATAATAGTAGTTTAAGAATGATGCTTTTCAGGGGAATGCGATATTCTTTTATATAAAATCGTGTTTACAAAGCACACTTTAAGATAAATAACAAATATATTTGCAAATCATTATTTACAAAAATAATAGTTTTTATAAGCAACTTTTAAAATATATTTAAATTAATATTAACCAAAAAATCTGTTATATATTTAGAATTATAAATCAAATTTTAGAAAAAAATTTTATATTCAGTTTTGTTATTTTTATAAATAAATTATAAAAATAGAATGATTAATATAATTTAAAACAAATACAAAATCACTAAGAATTAAATTTATCACTTTGTAATTAGTGCAAATATTTTTTATCAAGTCTACGAATTTTAAATTAGATTTATTAATCTTTTATTTTTACGCATGAGTCCATTAAATCAAACTGTTTATCCATGAATACTTCGAATCTATTTATTTGGAGTCGGATTTTATGAATTTTTATTTTTTAAACATGATTCTTTTGAATCTACCCATTATACTGAATATTTCTAAATCTATTCGTTTTGTATTGAATTTTCTCTATCCTTTATATATATAAAGAGAGATTTCGCTCTGCAAATTATTTTCGAATTTCTGGGTTTCTTTTAATGAAATATATTTTGAGAAACATAATATTAAATATTAGTTTCCGAACGATATGGCATTTTTGTTATACATATATTTAAGGATATCAAATTTCAAATTTTGGTACTTCCATAACTCACTCAAAAATAATTTTTTTTGTTCAATATTTCACAATTAAATATTATTTTTAATGCTTATTACGTATAACTAATAAAATCTATCAAAAAAATCTTCAATCTTGAGATTTAAGATATCCTCAAAAATAATACTTTTTACCCCAAATTTTACCCCTTTGGAGTGACATATCTCATTAATAAAATAAAATTGAAAATACCTCCATGGGCACTTTATTTCTATCCATTTTAAGAATATTTTTAATAAAATCGGATAACTTTCAATATCAGTGAATTAAAAAAAATTTTTTTTTTGAGAATTTTTTTTTGTAACGATTTTTACTTTGAGGTTAAATAAATACAAGCAGCAGCCTCGCTTCTCTCATCACTGCTTGCCCGCGAGGCTAGCCTTTTTTGCATGGATTGAAACTCGCTGCGCTCGTCGCTACATGCATGAATTTTTTAAAATATTTAAAATTTAAAAAACTTCAACATCTTTTGGTTTGTAGTATAACACATTTAAAATTCAAAATATTATACTTGTTTTATAACGTTTAAAATTATTATTAAAATTTTATAGATTTTTGAGTTTTAAAAGTTTATAAAACATATTTTATCAAAACTGTTTTATTACATATCTTTATGATTGTAGATCCATTTGAGATTCTAAGTTTGAATAATTTTTTACAATTCTTCAATATAGAAATAAAAATAAAAAATATTGTTTACATTAAATTTTTAATTAGTTTTAAATATGCAAGTTGAAGTTATTAAATATAATGTAAATTTAAAATACAGATGAGTTTTAAGTTTGGTTAATTTTTTAAAATATTAATAATGTTTAACGCTAGTCATGAGTATTTCATAATTATTTAACTGAAAATATTTAATTTTAGCGATTGTTGTTTTGTAATTTCACATTTTGGTTACATAATAAAATACAATTCTACCAATTTAATGCATACTTTTTATTTTGTTTTATTTTTTTTGAAAAAAAAAACTTTAAAAAATGTATTATATAAATTAAAATACAAATTTTTAATATATTTAAAATGTAAAAAATATTTTTCTGTTTCTTTAAGTTGATAAGATTAAAAATAAATCAAAATAATTACTCGGAAACTTTTCGTATTAAAAAATTTATCTAGGCTTTAAAAAAATAAAAATATATTCAAATCAAAGTATTGATGATGTTTTTTAATAACATACTACAAAATTTACTTCTAAAATGCATTTATGAATAATTTCGACTTCGAAATTTAGTTTAATTTTTTTTCTGATTTTTACAAAGCATAGCAAAACATTTAGATATTTTTACATTCTTTAAAAAATAAGTTATGGCCTCGCTATATCATAAATCTGTAAACAATTTATAGAAATTTTAACTGAGCGTAGCTAGACTGCGGCATTTTTAAACTTTTTTGTTTAGATCATTTTAACATAAGAAGATTTTGAGAAAAAAATATATTCTATTCTAGGATATATGATATTCAAAAAAAAATTTTATTAAATCTCAAGTAGCCAAATACAATTTGATTTTAATATTTTTTATCATTTCTTAACAATTATCATATCTTGTACTGATTAAAAAAGCTTTTAATTAACGTAAAAGTTACATATAATTAAATAATAATTAATTTTTTTACCTATCCTATATACTATATTTTTAGGAATATAAATTGATATTTAAAATTGTTTAAAACAATTAATCTAATGATTTTTATGAACATTTGTTGTTTGATTTTCTTTAAAAGAATAAGTTGTTTTTGTAAATTTTTATTTTTGGGGATCACAAATTTCAATATTATTCTCACTTAAATATATGTATCTCAAAAGGAAAAATTCAAATAAATTAATATTTATTTTTTTATCAGAATCTTAAAATATAATTTTTATTCTAATTTCAAAAAGTGAATACAAATTAACTCCTTTTAAGAGGTAAACTTCTTTTTTAAAGGAGAATTTTCGATCACCTAATATTTCTCAATAATTAGACCTTTTTTGATTAATTTTATAGTTATAGGCAATAAACATTTAAAATTACATCTATGTGTATAATATCAACTATTAAAACAATTAATAATATATGTTTAATATTTAGTACCTTTACATTCATATATGTTAAAAATGGAGCTACGTAGTGAGGTGATTTCTACATGTTTTTAATTTTATTTTCTTAAAATACTTTGAAAGAAATTTAAGGTTTTTTGTCTTAATTTCTCTTCTCTACGTATATATTTATAGAGAATAAAATGTGTTTATATAATATTAAAATTTTTTATATAAGCATTGTTTTCTTATTTCTTACTTACAAATAAATCTTTATTTTTGAAAGTGATTTAAGATTTAGTTACAAAGTCTTTTTTGATTATTGCATTGCTATTTTTATTCCTTTTAAAGTTGCGTTTCTTAACTATCTTTGTTATTAACCTCAATAATAAATTTTAAATTTAAGAATTTTCCTATTACGTAAGTTGGAAAAACGTTACGTGGCAAAAATTCTTGAAAATCTTCATAGGTTATTTCAGATTATCTCGAGAATGAATTGAGATAAATTAATCGTTAATATCTCAAAATGTGCGCAAGAAAATTCCCCTGGGCGCTTTTTGAGACTTCGTAAATAGCTTTTCATTTTCCCAATTTTTTTTTCAAAATTTTTTAAAAAAATGGAGAAAAAAATTTTTTCAAAAAAAAAATCGACTTAATATAATTAAGAATATCTCGATAACGGATAATCGGATAAAGCTCATACCTATACCATTTGATAGAGAATGTTCTATTGCATAAAAGTTGTAGATAAAGCAATATGAAATTAAGAAGTTTTAAAATATTTATTTTTGAGTAAACACACGAATTTCATTTTTTTGATATTTTTGTATTCACTTTGCAACACAAAACTCATACTCAAACTTTATCAATTTTTTTGGAATTATACTTTAAATGTAGAAAAAATAAATTCGCAGATGGATTTTTTTTTTGTTTTTCGAAAACTTTATTCCTTATTGAGATAATCCGTTTTGAAATTCCAAAATTTTGTTGAAAAACGGCATTCTTGAGAAATTTCGATATCTCAAGAACAAATTAATAGAGTCGAAAACTTTTTTGCAGACATGTTCTGCATCTAAGATTACATGTTTCTGCAAAGATTTAGATCAAAATAACTATTTTAATTACCAAAGATAGGTGGCTATATTTGCCTTTTTTCCAAGTTTGAAAGAGTATATCTTAAAAATAAGACTTAAGAATGATATGATATTCTACAGTTTGTTAAGATTTTTATTGTACTATATATATTAATTATCAAAACTTTCAAAATCGAAAATAATTTTCAAACGAAATTTTCTCCTCCAATATATATTGATATTTTCCATAGTAGCAATTTTTGAAGATTTTTAAAGATGTAACTTCACAAACTATTTTTTTTAGTAAAAATATGCCATTTTGCTAACCTTATATATATATATTTTTTTTTTATTAAAATACGCCTAGTCAATTACCTAGCAAATAATTTGGTAATGTCTAGTAAGATTATTTCATACTTTGAGTTGATAGTATCATTGGACATCTCAGCTTACAAAAATATAATAAATTATGTGAACTTTATTTTACGCGATATAATGATTTATTGTTTTTAGGTATTTGATAAGTCGCGTGTAGTATACAAAATCATTTAAAGTAAAGTAATTTAAATTTTATATCAAAATGAAAAAAAATTATGTATCTTTCGCTATATGATAAATTTTTGAGCGCTTTTTTAAGTTTAATTGTTAAAAAAATTTCTTTAAAAACTTCATTAATTCGTTGATTTCTTACTTTAATTCAAAAATAAATTTTTATAATATTTTAAATTCCTAGTATCTAAAAGTCATACAAATTCTCTACTTTATTTATATATTTTACATAGAAAATGTTATGTTATTGTGTTAAGAAATTTTTAAAATTGCCTTTTATTTTTAACTGACTATTTCAGGAACGAAAATTCAGATGAAACTAATATTTATTTTTTCTAATCAGCATATTAGAATGAATTTTTTATTTTAGCAAAAAGAAGTACATAAAACGAAAACCATTTCAAAAGGTAGACTTTTTCTCTAATATATAGGGGAATTTTCGATAACTTATATATTTCTACGAATCAAGCCTTTTTGGTAATTTTTATTGTTTTGATGTAATAAGCATTAAAAATTAGATATATATGTGAAATTTTGAATAGAAAAATCATTATTGAGAGAAAAATAGAAGTAGCAATTTTTAAAGTTTGATACTTAATGAAATGTATCTCAAGAACGGATAGTGGTATTAAGACGGTCTATATGTCATTCGATAAAGAATTAAATTTCACATAGTTTCTGTAAACATTTTATATTGAAAAGTTTCATCTTTGCATACTTTTTTATCAAAATTTAAAAATTACAAAAAAAAATTGACAAATTTGTTTTTTGACTAACTCAAGAATGAAAAGAGATAATTTAACGGTTAATATCTTAAAATGTTTGCAACAAATTTCTCCAGAGAGAAAAATCAAGACATTTGAAAAAAATTGACGTATTGAAACTCTTTCTCTTTCTTGAAACTATAAAATAGCACTTTTTTAAAAAATTTAAAAATCACCTTTTTCTTTATATCTTGAAAATGGATAAAGGAATCAAGATGATATATATATCATTTGATAGAGAATTTAATTCTACATAAAAGTTGTGAAAACACTTTATTTCAAAAGTTTTATCTTGACATACTTTTTTTAAAAAAACACAAAAACTTTTAGTCAGAAATTTATGGTACTTAAAGTTACCCGATTTTCTTGAGATTATAATTAAAATTTAAGTTAAAGGAAGACTTAGATTAACTTTTTTTCTTTTTATCAATTTCCTTTACAGAATTCTGATATATCATTTTAAAATGTGAGAATTTAGATTTTTTTTGGTAATTTTCAAAAATTTTTTTAAAAAAATTCAAAATCTCAAGAATGGACTTGAAATTCTAACTTTTTTTATTTTTATAATATTAGTGTTTAAAACTTTATATACCTGTAAAATTTCAGATAAAACAAATAACTCTAAGAGAATCAAGAATAATACATCAAAACACTTTTAATTAGCTGTATCTCAAGAACGCGACTTTAGATTAAAAAAATATTGCGTTTTTCGTAATCACCGCATAAAGTTACATATATTAAGATATCAAAAAGTTTCAATATCGAAAATAATTTACACTCACTCGCTACTTCTCTATATTATGTAAAGATATAGATGCTCCATAGTATTTTACATGTATTAAATTTTGTAAACTGTTGATACTATTACACATATTTGTTGCACGAAATTTTAGTCAAATTAATAAAATTGAATTAAATGAACAATTGAAGTATTAATATAATGTTAATATAAAATTTGATAGCATAGAATAATATTAACAGGTAAACAACTTGGTATTTAAAAAATTCATAAATATAATTGATATTATTGAGTTTCTTTTGATTATCTTGAAAATATTAATTTTTTCGACATTAAAGTTAATTAACTGTTTAAACTTATTAAAAATATTCGTTTAAGTTAAAATTTATCACTAGTGAACAATATTATAAAAGAAATAAGATTAGTTTAAATATATAAGAGATAATTTAAAAGTATCATAAAACGATAATTATTACTCAGTATAGCAAATTAATATTCATTTTTGATTCTTTATATTAAAATATCATAAGATATTCAAAATTCTCATACTTATTAATTTTTTAAAAGTAAGTTTATTTTTTCTTTGCCCTTTAGTTATTAGAAAAATAAAAACTTTATCATGCTTGTTACTTTAAGTTTAATGAAATAGGAAAGATAAATCAAGTGTAAATAAATATTAAATCGTAAGAATAACAACAATTATTTATGGTATTAATAAGAAACAATATTTAAATACAAAAAAATCATTTGTACTTGAAAAAATATCTTGTCAATATGTATTTTATAATTGTTGGTTAATTCATTCTTTTTAAAAATTTTCTTCTGCAAAATCTGGGAAACTATCAATAAAATAACCTTCTTTTATTGAATTATGTATATATTAATATTTATAGAAAATGCCTCTAAAGCACGGTCGCCATTCGATACACTTTTATTAGAATACAAATCAGAAAGTTGAAGTTTAGGTGATAAGCAACAGCAAATATTTTTACAGGGTCAGCTTTGTTCATAAGTATGGCATATGATGAGAAGTCAAATTCAGCAAAATAATCTATTAATTTGTTTTTCTAAATGAGAAGCTAAAGACTTTAGATTGATGAGAGGTTGAATTACACTGGTATCAACAAGTTTACTAAGATTTTCTATTACTTCTTCAATAGAAAGATTTGAAGATACAAAATAAGAACAAACTTGAGGTATAATAGGAAGAATAGGTTTTTGATTTTTAAAAAGTTTTGATGGAAATATGCTATCAGGACTGAAATTTAGTAACTCGTTAACGATTCCTTCTCTCCACCAAGTAAATTCAAACATGATTACAAATTCTTAACATTAATATACACTTTTCTATATCTAGGATCTGGTGCCACATAATACCTTAATAAATTAGTATTTTTTAGTGTATGATGGTTACAAAATTGAATATCAATTTTTGTTCCGTCTCCAAAATAAAGTTTTATTATGGGAACTTTTGCATTATATAGAGTGAACATTCTGTTTTTCTTTTTGTTTCAAATTTTTTCATCAGTTCTAATAATTTCCCTAACAAGTTCATAAATTTATCCCTAAATTCCACATTATTTTTAAAGTCTTTTGAGAAGTCATTTGATTAATCATCTAATACTACAAAGAATACATCTACATCGGATTTATCAGATATCGTCAACCTAATTGTACGGATCCTGCTGTCAGAAGACTGCTTTTTTTGCTACATATACATTTTTTTAATAGAATGACTTTTTCTGCAGATTTTTTAACCCCAAAGGAGATATAATTACGTTAAAGTAAAAAAAATACAGTTTCATGTACATTTTGCCATATTTTATCTGCTGTCTCTAGTTTTCCTTCCAGGATTTGATGTTTGTCGTTATATTTTAATATAGTAGATTCATTAGCAGAGCTTCCAGTATTTTTTACTGATTTGTCAGATGCATAGGCACTACTTTGTATAAATCTTATGCTACCATTTTTAATAGTGGAAGATAAATTATTTTTATTGTATAAAAATGACATTATTCGCAGAAAATTTAAATCATTTAAATACTATATTCTAGGCCGCACTTTATTTTATCAATTTTATTATTTTACCAACAATGAAAAAATGTTTTATGAAATGTATCAAATATTGGATTTTATGGTTAAATGGTAGTAGATATGCTTAAATAAACATTAAATTCGTTCTTTTCATAAAAAGTTAACCTGGAAAAAGTTTTTAAAGTACTAAAAAATGTCTATTAAAAAGTTTGGGTTCTTGAGGTATTTCAAAGTACCAAATGACATCTCTGGTAGTATAGTGGTGAGTATCCGCGCCTGTCACGTGCGAGACCGGGGTTCGATTCCCCGCCAGAGAGTTTCTTTTGCGATTTCTGAATCCCAGGAATTCCATATTATAACTCGATTACATTTTTAAAACTTTTTATTATCGTAATGGGAAAAGATAAGTAATATCATGTAAAAATAGTGATTACTAATGTTTTTATGTCTAAAAAGTTTATAAAAACATAATTATAAATTAATTGAATCTATATAATTATATTCTTATGGATCTCCAAAGTAATAACTATGAAACAACTAGATGTATAAAAATTTTATTTTTATTTGTTTTTAAATAATTTTTTACGTGACATGCACTTTTTTAATCTCATTTAAAAAAATGTTTTAATACACTACACAAAGATTAGTAAAAATTAATTAATTTATAAAAATTATAATTTGTCAAAGAATTCTTATTGAAATACTCAACATTCTATGAACATTGTTAATTCTTGCCTTTTGAATCATGGGGAACATTCTACATTCTTCTCCAAGTTGAAGTAAATCTTCCAGTAGATAAAATTCAGTGAATACTTAATTATAGTGAATCCGGTAAATTTGATCTCATTGAACCTTCCTTACAATTCAAATCAAAATGTCCAAATTCAGTTGTTTTTTATGTGTAAATTTCACAATTAATTTATATCATGAAATCAATTGAATATTCTGAATCTGAAAAATATGTTTTTATTCATTGATTTTGAAATTGGAAGCTTTAGATTTATCTTCATGCTCCAAGAAGTCTCTGTATAGTACTAAACGATTCAATAAATCAAAGAACACACCAAAAAGAACACCAAAATAAGTTTTTGATTTTGTTTAATACCCATGCTTTATCTGATACAAAATGTCAATTTTCTATTTCAAATAAAGAATACTTGAAGATTCTTTGTGATAAATTCTCAATTATCATTGATAAGGATACATTTACTCATGCTAAACAAATCAAGGCTAATGCCTACTAATATTCTCATTTTTTCAAGACTTATTATTACCTGGAAGAAACAATATTACCAATTATAATTTCTGCTGAATTCGGTACTTCTGATAATTGCCTTGCTACGTTCGTTTTTTCTGAATCACAAAAATGTTGGCCAGAAGATTTTATTACATTCTCTGAAGGTTATACAACAAAAGCTCTAACACCTGTTCTATGTATTAATAATTGTTTTACTGCCTTATCTGTTGTTCTCCAAGTTATTGGTAGTTAAAAATTTAATCATATCTCCTATTGATTAAGTTAACTGGAAGATATTCTATGATAAGATTTACAATAACTATATAATTTTTACGACTATGACTAAAGAAGCTAAATTTACAGCCATAATCGCCGATATCAATACTCATGTTTTACCATACTGTTAATAAAGAGGAACATGTCCATGCTATTCAATTTGGAGGATGGGGAAATGTCGAAGAATTATGCTTATGATAAATATGTAAAAGATATATCATTAAAAAAATATTAAAATTTATATTTTTTATTGAATATAAAAATTCGAATATATCATTTTTTAAATGTAAATGAAATTAGATTTCTCGTAGATTATAGTTTTATTTTCCGATTATCTCTTACTCAATGAATCTTTTTTTATGAACGAACAAAATATTATTCAACACCATCTTCATTGATTTCATCAAAAAACTAGAAAATTATATTAAAAATCAAATAATACTTACAGGAATATTATCAGTATTCATGCAACAATGGTAGTAATAGTGAGATCAAGAATTATAGCACTAATAAATTTCATTCTTCAATTTACGTTCATAGCATCGCATTCTAGTCTCCTTAATTATCATTTCAATCAGACTTTTTTAGATTCAATAAATTTTAAAAACTTACAAAAAATGTTTTTTTTTAATGGAGCTTTAAAAAACTATAATTTAAATATTACTACAAAAAAAAATACTTCATGATTGTACACAATCATAAAGACATTGAAAAAAATTATTAAATATTCTTTTGTTTGAGATTATAAAAAAGTTTTATTCATTTTAGAATAATTATTTGATTAATTACAATTATTAGTTTAAATAGAAAATGAAATAAGATTGATAAAAACAGATTTTTAACACATATGAGTGTACTTTTTTTGATACTATAAGTTAAAAAGTTACCAAAGTGATTTAATAATGTAAGAATGATATGTAATTGTTTGTTATATACTAGAATGAATGCAAAATCTTAATTTACATCTTAAAATACATCGTCTATTAGTAAAAATTTTGTCAAACATAAAAATCGGCTCTTGTCCAAGGAGTCGTATCTGATGGCCACCCAATAAATAATATTTGATGCCCCATTATTAAAATTTGAAAAGAAAAATTTTTGTGATTTTTATTTTTTGTAGTTTATTAATTTTTTTTATTATTATCAATACTTTTACTTGATAGACTATTAATTATTTTATTTTTGTCATGTTGGAATGATGGTTTTTTTTTCTCTATTAGGAGTACTCTCAAATTTGAAATTTCTTTCCCAAATCTGTCATATATCTTAAAATAAATTTGCCATCCACCTTATTTAAAAATATATAGAATTATTCAAAAAATTTCTCACACAGATAATTTTTAGCAATCACCAAATATAGTATGAGGCTTTTTGTGAGTTTTTCAACTGAATGACAGTTACTTTAGCAAAATTTATGCTATATTTTGAGCTTTTTTGAGTTATTTTTAAAATTTTTTAATAAATTCACAAATTTGTGGTAATATCTCTGCCAAATATCAATTTTCTGCTTTATTATTAATTTTTATTGTAGTTATATAACAATCCTTAAAAAATTGATACTTCTAATACGTAAAGTAAAATAATTTGATCATATAACAGAGGAAATTGATAAAATGTAATCTAAAGTGTTACTATGTAGATAAAATAAAAGATCTATTTTAATTCATGAGTCACATACATATATTAATATAAATTTTCTTATACACCAAAGTTAAAAAATTATCTAATACATACAATTTTTTTATTTTAAGCAATTAAACTAATAACATGTCAATAACTTTGTCTTTGATATAGACAATTGGTAATATAAAAAGATTTAACAGAATTTTAAAAAAATAATATTTTTAATTTGACACGAAAAAATAAAGTTATTTTCAACATTTATTTCATTGTTATTGTTTCTAATTCACATATTTAATAAATTACTAATTTCATCATCTTTTAAATTGTTAATATAATAGAAAAAAATAAATTTTTTAAAAGTGTCAATTTAACAATTTGTTTTGTCATCATTACCACTTATTTTTTATTTCAATTTTAATTTTACTTGTTAGAGTATTAATATTTCAATTTAACTTCTATTATTTTAAAATAGAGTTTTTTTCACTATAAAAAGTGTTTACAAATTTGAGAAAAATTGGTAGCCAATCAAGTATACCTTCGTCGATGGCGAGATGGCCGAGCGGTCTAAGGCGCCAGTTTAAGGCACTGGTATCTTCGGATGCGAGGGTTCGAATCCCTCTCTCGTCAAAAAATCTTTTTTTACTCTTCAGAAATAACTCATTTCTTTGTTTTGACTTCATATAACTGTATTTTTAAAGCCTTTTACTAGCCTTTTATTGATGAATTTTTCAGTGTATTGTTATTCTTAGTTGTTTTCTTTAATTCTAACTGTTGTTTGGTTAGTTTAAAATTTTATTATATAAAAAATGACCTGGTTTTACTTTAAAAATTCTTTCTATAGCAAAAAACCCCAGAAAGCTCCATTAGCTCAGTTGGATAGAGCACTTGACTTCTAATCGAGAGGTCCTCGGTTCGAGCCCGGGATGGAGCTCCCATTATTTTGTAAATCTTATTTTTTTACACACATAACACAAACTACCAAAGGGTATTTAAGAACTATTCATTACTGGCATATTAGTCGTCTATTGCATAAAATTACTAAAGTCAAAGTATAATCTTCGATGAGTATAAGATAATTATTTTGTATTGCATTAATAATATTACTGCTTTGAATTTATGTTATTGAAAGTTGCGCATATTTATCTAAATACTTTAGATATTTCATACTTTCTAAATTGTTTTTAAAAGTAATGAAAAAATTTTTTGCAATGTAATAACCATGTAATCAAGGAAAAAAATGAATATGATAATATACAGATACCTATGCTTATTATCTAATTTAAATAAAATTTAAAACAATATTTTAGAATAAACAAACCTGTCATTGTCTCAAATAAAACAAAAAAACCACTTAGAACAATCTAGATGTTAGTTATTATAATTTTCTGTTAAAATTTGTAAAGAATGCTTATTAATTTCTAACCTTACACTTTTAATGTATCATTAATAGCAGGTTATCTCTTACCTGTTAAATTCTAATGTTAAATAAAGTTAATCTATCTTTTAAATATCTTAACATTAGATTGAACTAAACAAAGTTTAATTAACAATAAAAATCATTTTAATTTATGAAATTTAATATCTGCAAAGTAAAATTATAGTTAGATTTACACACAAAAAAATAGGAGAATATTTTTGCGTAAAATACGATAAATTTTTTTCAGCTAATAAAATTTGAATCTTTTTGATTTGTCACCAATTTTATTGCAATTGTATTGTCCATATAAATTAAAGGAATAGTTAAAGAGTTATTAAGTTTTTACTTTTTATTATTATTGATATTTTAAAAATTAGATTATTTTCTATAATACATTTTTAAATACAAGATTAAAATTTTATGTATGATTATAAATACTTTTATAAAAAGAAATTCTGAACATACAAAAGTATTTTTATTAATAAGTTTTAATAGTTTGAAATATTATAAATTATACTTTTTTTTATAAAATTAACCCTTCTGAAGACTATAAATTATTTTTATAATTTAAAAGATTCTATTTTAAAAATCATATTTATTTAAGAAAAGTTATAAAATTATATGAATTTTTATTTATAGTCGAAAATATCTTCTAAATATTTAAACCTAATATAGGAAAAAGCACTAAAATAATATTTTTAATTATTAGTGCTTTGTGTAGATAAATAATAATTATTGCATTCTGTTATTACTATTATGAATCTTTTAAATTTTTAGAAATTTTTTTATTAGTAGATCGTTAGAAAACGATTTTTGTTAAAATTTAACAACTTTACACGAAATTGAATTCTAATTATACATTTCATAGTATATTTAAAAAAATTAGATCCTGAGATTAACATTATATCGAAAACATTAAAATTAAATAAAAGTTACATTACTTCAAAATTTACAACATTTATAATTTCGTAGAATAAAATAACAAAATTTTCTGTCAACATAATATTTTGCATCGTTTAAAACATTTTTGCTGTCGCTGAATATTTTTAAAATATTAATAAATGTTGATCTTTTTAACAGGTAGAATTTCCATTGCATTATAGATAAATTAGTCGAAACATTCTCCTTCTTTTCTTTATGTATAAATTATTGACTAATATTTTTGAAAACAATAAAAAAATTTTGATACTGATAAAATAAAGATCATAAGGTTACCGATAATTTCATATCAAGGGCAATTGAATTTTTTATTAATTACCGGTTTATATTTTATCATTATAAATATAAACTTTGTACAATCTAATAATACATTTAGTGATACTATTAATATGGATAATAACAAGTTAAAAATATTTCCGAAAAATTTTATATGGGGTACAGCAACATCTTCTTACCAAGTTGAAGGAGCTGCTTTTGAAGATGGTAACTTTGTAATTTATTATTAATTCCTTTTGCATTTTAGGAAAGGGAAAATCTATCTGGGACGACTTTGTAAGACTTCCAAATAAAATTAGAAATAATGATACTGGTGATATTGCGTGTGATTCCTATCATAAGATTGATGATGATATAAATATGCTCAAACAAATTGGAGTACAATTTTATCGTTTTTCACTCTCGTGGCTAAGAATCTTTCCTACAGGTATTGGTAATGTTAACAAAGCTGGAGTTGATTACTACAACAAATTAATTGATAAACTTCTTGAAAATAACATTGAACCAATGATAACTCTATATCATTGAAATTTACCAAATGCCTTACATTACAAAGGAGGTTTCTTAAATGATAATTTCCAAAATTGGTTTGTAAGATATGCAGATTTTTGCTTCAAAACTTTTGGCGATCGTGTAAAAAAATGGATTACTTTTAATGAACCTTATTGCACAGTTTCGTTTGGATATTCAAAAGGTTTTGTTGATATGGCTCCAGGTGGCTTTAATGAACACTCACATTGGACAATATATCAATCTACTTACAACCTATTGCTAGCTCATGCTAGAGCTTTTCGACTTTATAGATATAAGTACAGAAAACAACAGAAAGGAGAAGTTGGGATTACATTAGTTCATTTTGGTATAACACCGGGAAATCCTTCTGAAACAGATATAGTTGAAAATGTCTTTGATTCTTCGTTTGGTATTTTTGCTGAACCAATTTTCGGAAAGAATGGTGATTATCCAGAGTATGTTAAAAAAGTACATGAAGAAATGAGAAAAGAGCGAGGTGATAGTGATACTACATTAAGGCAGTTTACCGATAAAGAAAAAGCTTTATTAAAAGATTCTGCTGACTTCCTTGGTTTCAACTACTATTCGCCACTTATTGCTTTTAAAGGAAGAAATGTAGTTCCTGGTGTTACTGGTCAATTTTCAAATGATTTCAATTTTACTTTAACTACAGACACTAAATATTCTCAAGCAGGCGATGGTTGGATACGTGATGCACCAGAACTTTTTAAAGATTCATTATTATTAATAAAGAAAAAGTATGGAGACATCAAAATCTACATAACGGAAAATGGTTGCATGGATAAAGCAAGTGAAGGAAATGTAGATGTCAGCAGACAAAAGTATATAAAAGGACATATTAGTTCTTTACATGATGCTATTACTGAAGGAGTTAATGTCAAAGGATACACTTTATGGAGTTTAATGGATAACTTTGAATGGCATGAAGGTTTTGGAACAAGATTTGGTCTTTTCCACGTTGATTTTGCTTCACCTAATAAAACAAGAACACCAAAAGATTCTGCCACTATTTACAAAGATATAATTAAGACTAATGGACTTTAAAAATATTATTTTACAATAAAACTTTTTTATTCTTTTATTAGTATTCATCGAAAGAAGTGTCATTAAAAGATCTAGCTTTCCTTAAACCAAATCCCACCCCCCAATTCATTCCACGTCCCCAACTAACAAAGCCACCTATTGGTCTAGAACCACTACGACACATTGATCGTAATTCAAATTGACTGTAACATGATTGACACGAAAAGCGGCAATTTTCCATCATCCATGGATTCCTTTGGCATTCACCTTTACTAGCCCAATCTTGGCATTGGTTATGATAATCATTACAGCTTCCATAGTAATAGTCATTTGGAACACAAAAACCACATGAAACTCTAAAAAAAATGTATATAATGTAAAAAAAGTTATTTACCTGCAATTACATGACATCCAAAATGGATTTCTCGCACATTCACCCATTATGCCCCAAACGGGACAACAAATATTTTCATTAAAGCATCCTACTGATTTACAAGCACTTCTATCTTGTGGATTTCTTCCATTATTTACCACAGGTGTTCTTGGTGTAGTTATAGTACTCCTTCCACCACTACATTTTTCTGCTCTTGTAATAACACACTGATTACAACTTTTTCTACAATTTTCTGTCATCCACAACAGATTTTTCTGGCATTCACCTGATCTTGACCATAATGCACAATTCATATGCCTATCTGAACATTCAACATTGATGTCATAGTTAAATTTACACTTATTACATGAAGCTGCACACCAAGCATTCATATAAGGTCCATTTCTTTGGCATTCTCCATTTCTTGCCCATGTACTACAGCATTCGTTTTCATTGAAGCAATTAGTTACTCTAACAAATGGTGGTGGTCGTGTTGGTAAGACTACTGGTTTAGGTGTCGTTATTGGATTTGGTACACTTGAAATACACTTTCCATTAATACATTGACTTTGATAGCATACTTCTTTTATGCCTTCTAAACCTATGCAATTTCCTGTTGGTCTAATTTTTGCAGTACATTTACCAACATTATTAGTAATTTTACAGAATAAAAATTCACTGCCACACGTAGGTATTGCTGGAGAACATGTTGGTCTAGGAGCAAATTCATACAAATTATCAGTATATTTATTATTTAATCCATCAATATTTCTCCATGGTTCAAAAGGTCTCATAAGACCAGATGCAAAATGATTAGCTGAAGAACATTGTTGCATATCTTGTGGATACGATTGTTCTCTATCAAGTCTGTTCTGTTTACTTTGTCTCCATAGTTCCCAAATAAGATCAATAAATGAATGGTGGTTCCAAAATATTGGATCATTACCGGCTGTTGCTGTTTCAAACATATCACCTCCAACAAAAATATGTACATTACCATGAGTATATTCTAAAGCGTTCCATTGAATTTGTGCTGGACATCCTTGTTGTGGTGCTGTAAACGATAAAACTTGGTCTACTTTTGTTTGTTGTAATATATAATTAACTTCTGAATCTTTAAAGACGCTACCTTGAGCTCCAACTCTTCTTTTAAAATTTGGTGCTCCATTTGTCGTAGAGAATCCCTTGAAAGGTCCTGTTACAACATTACCTTGAGCATCTGTAGTACCAACAAATATGTCAGTAAATAATATTGAATCGGCAGGTGTAGGAAGTTCACTTTCTAATGTTGAATCCCAATATGGTAAAGCGACAGACGGATCTATTTGTCTTAATGCGATCTCATATCGTTTTAAAAACTCTCTATGCCATGGAAGGAAGGCGGGTCCAGAATGTGCTCCGCCGCTTGAAGAAAATTGTGCATGTATCTGAGCAAAATTAGTATAATCACCATTAGCTTTTAATTTTTGTACTGCCGCATGATAACGTTGTCTTTCTTCCGTAGTTAGCATTCTTAATTCTTTTCTTAATGCTTTATTTAGTTTTTGTCCATTAGATAAGGCACAATTGTTGCTTCCAGCATTACCGTTTCCTCCAAGAAAGGAACATAAACATCCAAGATCCATACATTGAGCAGCTGTTCTAGCAATAGGAGCAATTTCAGCAGCAATCATTGGAGCTGGTTGTCCAGGGATAGCTGGTGGTAATGCGATACTTGGAGTTAATTGCGGACTCTTTCTTGAACCTTCATCCCATCTTTGAATTTGACTGCAGATAATTTTTAATGCTGGTGTTGGTGCTTTAGAACAATCTAAAGATGTTGTTTGTAAAGTAAAAAAACAAGCAACAATACAAAAAATAATAATTTTACAAATAAACATATCAAATACAAATGACGAAATTTTAAAACATTACTATATAAAACCACTACCTTTTATATATAAACCTTAATTTAATATTTTAACCCTTCCACGTAATGTCTTTTATCTTGAATAATGTTTGTCAAATTTGTTTTTATAAAATTGGTTAAATAAAGTTGTATAAATTACTTAATGAGCGATGATTATTTAGGCTTTATGTATTTTGATATTGTTTAGAATGTAATTTAAAAAAATATTTAATAATTTTATTGTTATGGAACATTTGTATTTCCAAAATTGAAGATGATTAAGTATTTGATAAATTGTTTTTTTTGTAGCCTTGAAAAGAGCATAAAACATGCAAACGAGTTTAATTAAAAAGTAAAAATGTTACGCATTTAAAAAAGAATGTATGTCGTATATGAAGCTGTGGAATGCTATAGATTATAAAACAAAAAGTGATGAACCCGACGTGATTTGAACACGCAGCCTTCCGATCTGGAGTCGGACGCGCTACCGTTGCGCCACGAATTCTTGTTTGAGGTACACCTGATTGGCCACCAATTTGTTTCAAATTTTGAGAGTGCCATGGGAAAATAGTTTCAATTTTGGCAGTACATTTATAGTAAAAAAGAATCTCTATTTTAATAAAATTATAATTAATGAATAAAACAAAGGAATTTAAAACGAAATTTATTATTTTCTATAAATATATAAAGAATACTTATAAAATATATAAAAAAATTCAAAGCAGTATTAAACTACAATAATTTAGTGATTGCGAGAATAACAAATAATAACAAAAAAAGTATCTATTAAAATATTTTTTACTATATATAACAAATTGAAATATTATTTTTAAAAAATTACAATTAATTAAGATTACAAAAAGTATATATCCAAAAGAAGATTGCATAGTTTATAATATAACATATTGGTTGATAATTAAATAAATTATCATAATGGTATATACACGGGAAATTTTTATGATTTGCCACCGAACAAAAATATATGGTGGCCAATCATGAAATTTTTCCTGCATATATCATGATTGGCCATCATATAAAATTATTCGATGGTCAATCAGATACGACTCTCTTGTTCGACGGTATTTTTAATAGATATTTTTAAAATATTGTATCACTATATAGAATTACCTCTTCAGTTTTAGATAACTATCAATTTTTATCTGTACTATTTTAATAAAAAGTTTTTATTTATTAAAAATATTTATCAAAAAATGAAAAATAAATATTAAATAAATACTTTTACATTCAAAAAAACTAAATTTATTTTCTTTGAATCACTGTTTGTTAAACTAATTAATCTATATTATGAATAACAAATATTACAAAATATATCATTGTTACATATCCTGATTCACCTGTTCAATCATAACAGCAATTTGTAGACATTCCTAATTTTAAATGCGAAATAAAGACTGTAATAATAAATTTAATAGTAATAAAATTTAGTCATTTTTTTAAAATATATGTAAATTATTCTGACGAGATAAATTAGTTTTGATAAAATTATAGAAATAATTTTGAAACTTTGGTATAATGAATAACTTTCGTTAACGATGGTAATTGTTTTAAATAAAACATTAAGCTATCGAAACGTTCCAATTTTTAAAACAAAGTTTTGAAATTTAAAAAAATAAATAAAGAGATATTTAAAAATTTATTGTTAAAACAAGAGTAAATGATGGTACGAACATTCTCCTATAACTATAAATAAATATTATTTATAATACTTTGCTTATATTAATATGATTTTGTATTAATATAAGTTATCTGTAATATTAAGAAACATAAAAAATAGTTTATTTAAACTAGTAACATTTATAAGCTATTTTTTGTAAGTTTTTAAAATTTATTGAATCTAAAAAAGTCTGATTGAAATGATAATTAAGGAGACTAGAATGCGATGCTATGAACGTAAATTGAAGAATGAAATTTATTAGTGCTATAATTCTTCATCTTACTATTACTACCATTGTTGCATGAATACTGATAATATTCCTTTAAGTATTATTTGATTTTTAATATAATTTTCTAGTTTTTTGATGAAATCAATGAAGATGGTGTTGAATAATATTTTGCTCGTTCATAAAAAAGATTCATTGAGTAAGAGATAATCGGAAAATAAAACTACAATCTACGAGAAATCTAATTTCATTTACATTTAAAAAATGATATATTCGAATTTTTGTATTCAATAAAAAAAATAAATTTTAATATTTTTTTAATGATATATCTTTTACATATTTATCATAAACATAATTCTTCGACATTTCCCCATCCTCCAAATTGAATAGTATGGACATGTTCCTCTTTATTAACAGTATGGTAAAACATAAGCATTGATATCGGCGATTATGGTTGTAAATTTAGCTTCTTTAGTCATAGTCGTAAAAATTATATAGTTACTGTAAATCTTATCATAGAATATCTTCCAGTTAACTTAATCAATAGGAGATATGATTAAATTTTTAACTACCAATAACTTGGAGGACAACAGATAAGGCAGTAAAACAATTATTAATACATAGCATAGGTGTTAGAGCTTTTGTTGTATAACCTTCAGAGAATGTAATAAAATCTTCTGGCCAACATTTTTGTGATTCAGCAAAAACGAACGTAGCAAGGCAATTACCAGAAGTACCGAATTCAGCAGAAATTATAATTGGTAATATTGTTTCTTCCAAGTAATAATAAGTCTTAAAAAAATGAGAATATTAGTAGGCATTAGCCTTGATTTGTTCAGCATGAGTAAATGTATTCTTATCAATGATAATTGAGAATTTATCACAAAGAATCTTCAAGTATTCTTTATTTGAAATAGAAAATTGACATTTTGTATCAGATAAAGCATGGGTATTAAACAAAATCAAAAACTTATTTAGGTGTTCTTCTTGGTGTGTTCTTTGATTTATTGAATCGTGTAGTACTATACAGAGACTTCTTGGAGCATGAAGATAAATCTAAAGCTTCCAATTTCAAAATCAATGAATAAGAACATATTTCTCAGATTCAGAATATTCAATTGATTTCATGATATAAATTAATTGTAAAATTTACACATAAAAAACAACTGAATTTGGACATTTTGATTTGAATTGTAAGAAAGGTTCAATGAGGTCAAATTTACCGGATTCACTATAATTAAGTATTAATTAAATTTTATCTACTGGAAGATTTACTTCAACTTGGAGAAGAATGTAGAATGTTCCCCATGATTTAAAAGGCAAGAATTAGCAATGTTCATAGAATGTTGAATATTTCAATAAGAATTCTTCGACAAATAATAATTTTTATAAATTAATTAATTTTTACAAATCTTTGTGTAGTGTATTAAAACAATTTCTTAAATGAGATTAAAAAAGCGCATGTCACGTAAAAAATTATTTAAAAACAAATAAAAATAAAACTTTTATACATCTAGTTGTTTCATAGTTATTATTTTGGAGATCCATAAGAATATAATTATATAGATTCAATTAATTTATAATTATGTTTTTATAAATTTTTTAGACATAAAAACATTAGTAATCACTATTTTTACATGATATTACTTATCTTTTCCCATTATGATAATAAAAAGTTTCAAAAATGTAATCGAGTTATAATATGGAATTCCTGGGATTCAGAAATCGCAAAAAAACTCTCTGGCGGGGAATCGAACCCCGGTCTCGCACGTGACAGGCGCGGATACTCACCACTATACTACCAGAGATGTCA
This sequence comes from Strongyloides venezuelensis, assembly GCA_963280985.1. Classification (NCBI taxonomy): domain Eukaryota; kingdom Metazoa; phylum Nematoda; class Chromadorea; order Rhabditida; family Strongyloididae; genus Strongyloides; species Strongyloides venezuelensis. Next base: position 3,683,060 of record CAUJLX010000001.1, on the reverse strand, counting down.
CTTGGTACTTTGAAATACCTCAAGAACCCAAACTTTTTAATAGACATTTTTTAGTACTTTAAAAACTTTTTCCAGGTTAACTTTTTATGAAAAAAACGAATTTAATGTTTATTTAAGCATATCTACTACCATTTAACCATAAAATCCAATATTTGGTACATTTCATAAAACATTTTTTCATTGTTGGTAAAATAATAAAATTGATAAAATAAAGTGCGGCCTAGAATATAGTATTTTAATGATTTAAATTTTCTGCGTATAATGTCATTTTTATACAATAAAAATAATTTTTCTTCCACTATTAAAAATGGTAGCATAAGATTTATACAAAGTAGTGCCTATGCATCTGACAAAACAGTAAAAAATACTGGAAGCTCTGCTAATGAATCTACTATATTAAAATATAACGACAAACATCAAATCCTGGAAGGAAAACTAGAGACAGCAGATAAAATATGGCAAAATGTACATGAAACTGTATTTTTTTTTACTTTAACGTAATTATATCTCCTTTGGGGTTAAAAAATCTGCAGAAAAAGTCATTCTATTAAAAAAATGTATATGTAGCAAAAAAAGCAGTCTTCTGACAGCAGGATCCGTACAATTAGGTTGACGATATCTGATAAATCCGATGTAGATGTATTCTTTGTAGTATTAGATGATTAATCAAATGACTTCTCAAAAGACTTTAAAAATAATGTGGAATTTAGGGATAAATTTATGAACTTGTTAGGGAAATTATTAGAACTGATGAAAAAATTTGAAACAAAAAGAAAAACAGAATGTTCACTCTATATAATGCAAAAGTTCCCATAATAAAACTTTATTTTGGAGACGGAACAAAAATTGATATTCAATTTTGTAACCATCATACACTAAAAAATACTAATTTATTAAGGTATTATGTGGCACCAGATCCTAGATATAGAAAAGTGTATATTAATGTTAAGAATTTGTAATCATGTTTGAATTTACTTGGTGGAGAGAAGGAATCGTTAACGAGTTACTAAATTTCAGTCCTGATAGCATATTTCCATCAAAACTTTTTAAAAATCAAAAACCTATTCTTCCTATTATACCTCAAGTTTGTTCTTATTTTGTATCTTCAAATCTTTCTATTGAAGAAGTAATAGAAAATCTTAGTAAACTTGTTGATACCAGTGTAATTCAACCTCTCATCAATCTAAAGTCTTTAGCTTCTCATTTAGAAAAACAAATTAATAGATTATTTTGCTGAATTTGACTTCTCATCATATGCCATACTTATGAACAAAGCTGACCCTGTAAAAATATTTGCTGTTGCTTATCACCTAAACTTCAACTTTCTGATTTGTATTCTAATAAAAGTGTATCGAATGGCGACCGTGCTTTAGAGGCATTTTCTATAAATTTAAATATATACATAATTCAATAAAAGAAGGTTATTTTATTGATAGTTTCCCAGATTCGACTTGTTTTAATAATTTTAAAAAAATTGTGCGTATGTAAAATGAATTAATATCATTTTCGTTATATTTTATAAATACATTTTTCTATTGAAAAAAAACAACTTATATTTATTTCTAATAGTAAATTTAGTAAAGTAAAAGAGTACATGCTAGATTTATAGTTATTACAATATATCAATTATTATATAAAAAAAATATTAATTTTTATCTAGATTATTAATCCTCCTAGCCGCTGCCATATGTTTTGGCATTAGTGTTCGATCATTTGAGGCACCTTTGATTACTTCTCCCATTTTAAAATTTCTTATTAGATATTCTTCTGCAGACTGGTGAAAAGCATCTACAGCCACCTTTTCAATACGAGTCACACTTCCATTGGAGATGATGTGCAATATCTCTTTCACAAGATCTTCAAATTTTTTTCTTGGGATGCACAGCCGACTTTCAACTTTATGTGTTGCATTGTTAGAAGATTTAATATGAAATTTTTGTTTCAATTCAACTTTTCTATAATTCACTGGAGGTTTGATAGCTTTTTGTCTTCCCATTTTAAGAAAATATTTGTGAAAATAATGAAAAAAAATTTTGTTTAAATCATGTATAATACTCGAATAATTAGAATAAAATATTGCACAATATTCAATTTTTAAATGACTGCTATTAAACAAGATGTCATAATTATATCCTCTAAACTATTTCATATTTAGCATTAAACTTATGAAAATTATTCAGGCAGCTATTTATTTAAAAAGATAAATATATATTTTACTTAATCAAATCAAATTTTTGCTTTTTGTATTGAGTAAACAAGGCATTAACCCTTCTAATGTCAATAAAAAAAGAGAAAAGTCACGAAAACGTGCAAAATGTCCCCTAACCCCCAAGGTAGAGGGGATATAGCTCAGTGGTAGAGCATGTGACTGCAGATCATATGGTCCCCGGTTCAATCCCGGGTGTCCCCTACCATTTTTCTTATTTTTAAAAAAGTTGACTTTTTAATTTGTATAAACATAATTTAGATATAAATGGTCTCAAAAACATTTAGTTTTTAAGTGTTTCTTTTTAATCTAATTAATGGCAAAAACTATTACAAAAAAATTAAATTCTACACAAAGTATTAAAAAAACACAAAATGATAAGAGATGCTTATTGTCAGAATGTTATAATAATCTTTTTTTAACATCTTCCTTTAGTTGTCATTTATATATATTTTGATAAAAAATTCAAATTACAGTCATAATTTTGATAATCCTTTATGACAAAAGTAAATAAATTAAGAATGTTTTAATGAAATTAATTTACTAATTTGATTTTATTATTTGATGTCTATTTAATATAATAATTTAAAAAATACATACTTCCTTTATTATATAGTTTATAGTCTTAATAGGTTATCATGACAATATTATTTACAAATTGATTAGATGAAGGTTATAAATGACAAATATTCATTAAGTCAATGAAACGTGAAAATTTTTAATGTTTGACTTTTTTTGAATTACTTTGAGCATATTTTGTGTCGTTTTGTGTCTAACCGATAAGGCTTGTAAATATACATAATTATATAAATATTGTGAACTTCTTATGGTAAAATCATTTCACTAAAAAAATGATTCTTTTACCTGTTATTTTTACTTTAATAACTTTATATATTGCAACTAATATTAAGAGAATCAAAACATGGTGGTTGGAAAGGAGAAGAAGAATTGAGTTAGCAGAAAAAATCCCAGGACCAAAGACATTACCAATATTTGGAAATGCATTATCATTTATGGGAACATCAGATGATACAAGAAAAAAGTTGGATGTGGAAAGCGCTATTGCTTTCAAAAATAATGAGCCATTAAGAAGATTTTGGATAGGAGATATGTTACTGATTCATGGTTTGTCATCTGAAGCAACTAAAGTTATTTATGATAGTACCACTGAAATAAGTAAAGGACGTAGTTATAATTTTTTTAGTCTTTGGTTAGGAGATGGACTATTAATATCAGATGGAGATAAATGGAAGGGAAGAAGAAGACTACTCACTCCAACATTTCATTTTAACATGCTAAAAAAATATTTTGAAGCATATAATATTGAATCAAGATTAATGGTTAAGAGATTTGAAAAATTTGCTAAAAGTGGTGAAGAAGTAGAAATTTTTAATATTGTTAAAAGAATGGCTTTAGATATTATATGCGGTAAATTATTTTTTTTTGTTTTAAAAACTTTTTTCTTTAGACACTGCAATGGGTGTTAAAATAAATGCAATTGATAAACCAAATAATCCATATTTACTAGCTGTCGAAAAGTATGCTAAATTGGGTGGTAGACATTTTAGAAGTATCTTTTATAAAATACCTATTATATATTATTTATTTGGTGATGGTTTTGAAAGAGATAGAACACTATCAATACTTAAATCATTTACTCAGAGTATTATCAAGCAAAAAACTTTAGAGTTTGAAAATAATAACGGAGAATTACATGATAATACATTTTTATCAAACTTATTACAATTAAAACAAGAAAATAAATGGACCGATGAGGATATAAGAGAAGAGGTAGAAACATTTATGTTTGCTGGACATGATACTACATCAAGTTTAGTTTCATATTTATGGTGGGCACTAGCATGCAATCAAGATATACAAGAAAAAGTTTATGAAGAGATATGTGATATTTTTGGCGAGGAGGAAAGAGATGTTTTACCAGAGGACTTACCTAAACTAAACTACACTGATATGGTTATAAAAGAGACACTAAGAAGATATTCAATAGTTCCATATTTTAATAGAGCTGTATCAAATGAAATTGAAGTTTGTGGTTATGTAATCCCTAAAGGTGCTAATTTTGTTTTCCCCCTTCAACATACCAACTATAATCCTAAAATTTTCCCGGATCCATATAAATTTGATCCTGATAGATTTTTACAAGAAAATGTTGCAAAAAGAAATGCTTATGATTTTACACCATTCAGTGCTGGACCAAGAAACTGTATTGGACAAAAATTTGCATTAAATGAAACAAAAACAATGCTTGTATGGATTCTAAGACGTTATAAATTAACTACAAAAAGAGATGAAAGTTACGTTCAATCAGTTCCAGATGTTATACAAACACCTACAACAGGGATACCTATAATATTCGTAAAAAGAAATAATGGAATGTTATAATATTTTAAAGTGTTTTAATAAGCTTAATTGTGCAAATTACTTTATTTACTTATTTAATCAATAAAAAGTATTATTAATTTTATTTGATTAAATAATTTGTTTAATTTTAAATTAAAGTGCAATTATTTGATCTCTTATAAATTTACCTGTAAATAAATCATAATATAATATCATTAAAAACTTATTCTTACATTTAAAACTTATTATACAAATATTATTATAAACAATTAAATAATATTATACAATTACATTTTTCTATTTTATAAATATAATGTTTGTATTGCATTAATGAATGTTTTTGATGTAGTACTTTTTTTATTACTTCCATTATTATAAAAATAATTGTCAATATAATCAAGTAATATGATTCAACTACTTAATTTCTTTTATTAACAATATTATATTTATAAATGTCATTGAATAAATAAAAATTACAAGTTAGAAAATTTTTTTAACTCATTGTTAATCCATTACAATAGAAGAATTTTCAGAATAATGAACTTAAAATGTTCATTTATTGTGACAAAAAAATAATTTATACACATGAAAATGTGTAATGGAATATGATATTTATATAAAAATATTCTAATTCATCAAAAATAAAATTTTTATTCTTAGTATTATATATAAGTAAATGAAACATGGAATAAAAAATTACAATTACAAGTGTGTGAAAATTGTTGTTCTCTGATATTAACATCAAATATATATGAAATGTTTTCATTTAAATTTCTTATTATTTTGTTAAAATTTTTTTATTAAAGAATAGATAAGAAAACATTTCCTTTTTAAAAATACATAAAACAAACTGTTAATTTTTTTTAAAAAAAAAAGAGGTAATATAAAAAAATTATAAATTTTTAGGTATCCAATACTTATTTTTGTATGAAAAGAACTGTTATCACTTTGTAGAAAAATAAATGTCATATAATAGAAGATATTTATAAAGAATGTTTATTAGAATAACCAGACATATGCTGAAAAAGTTTAATTATAAGATTACTCTTTATCTCGTAAATTTTGTCATCCAATTAATACTTAAGAATTGTAATATAATGACATTCCATGGTATTATATGTTATCATTAGACATTTTTGGCAAATAATCTACCTAATTGAGTTAAAATTTAATAAAATGTCACTTGTTTATTTGCTGTATTTCAAGATAAATATATATCATATACGGAGGGATTGAAAAATTCTTATACCAATAAAAATAAACACTTGATTAAAGGATATATTTTTAACAAATATATAAAGTTTTACTAACTTCTCTTATAATATGTTTCCTTTCAATTTTTCAATAAAAAACTTTTATGATTCCCTCAACTGTCAACTATTTTAGGAAGATAAATAAAAGTCTCTAATTTATAGAAAAGTTTAAACAACCTGTCAAATTAAAAAGTCTCATCTATCTAAATTTACATTTTAGATAATTATCCCAAAACTCTTTTTTATTAAAGATGGAAAGACTAAAATATAACTTAAGTAAATTTTCTTTGCTTTTGAGTTTTAATTCTTTCTTGATATCTTAAAATTCTTATAACCTTCATATTATTATACTATCCATTTTTATTCTTTTTTTCATTAATACATTAAAGTTCATTACAAAATATTTTTTTGTTTGGTAAAAAATATATTTATATATACTCATATGATATTTTATGAATTTCAAAAAAAATATATATTTTATCATCTTCTTATATCATATTCTTTATGGTTAACTAAAGTACTGAATTTTCTCTAATTTTTGACATTCTACATAAATATTAAACAAAAATGTGTTAAGCATGTAAAAACAAATATATTTTACCATTTTAAATATTAAATATTCACTCATTGATATCATTGAAATTTACCTGAATTATAATTTTATAGATAAAACCTTTAATTATTAATATCTTTATCATTAAACTTAATGATTTTTCATCTCATCATGACATTACTTATTTACTTTCTATATTTTTTAATATAAACTAATTTTAAATGAGGAGAAATATCAAAGAAGAAAAATTTGTTATAAATTGATACTCCATTTAAACGAAAACAATTATTTTTTTAAAACATCATAAAAACATCTTTTCATATCAAAAATTCATTTTTTATATTATTATTTTTTGCTCTCCTTTTTTTGATATGTTTAATGAGCTTCAAACACACAGTTCCCTTATCATAAATACTGTATAACTTTTTTCCTTTATTATTCATAATATTTTGCTATCTGAGTGGTAGACGATATTATATCTACATAATATTAATTATATAAAAACATATTGTATAATTCAATCATCATAATTGGCACATTAAAATTATACATATGTATATTTTTTCATATTACTTTTAAAAGTGAACTTTATTTGAGATAATAATATATTATTGCATAATCACATCATCTTCCAATATTTGTATTTCTATTTTTCTCGTTGTTTTTGCTATCAAGTTCACTATGATTCTCATATTACTTTTGAAAAGTATATTGTAGAAAGTGTTGTCAAAACATACAATTCTTGAATCTTCATTCCCATAGAACTGATATAAAAAACTTTGTATTATTCTTCTAACACTAATTTATTAAATTCAATTTCAACTTATATATTTAATTTTATAATACTTTTCTTAATTTCGGAAACACACTTATCTAAAATGACATTCTGCTGCTGTATTGTGAAAAACAAAAGAAAAAACTTTTAGATACGCATTTTATTAATATTACTCAAACATTAAGCTATTTTATGGAAACTTGAGATGTTGTTAATTATTTATATCTTAACCTTAAAACACTTTGCCTATCTTTTAAATATGAAATAGAATCATTTTACTTCAATTATTATTATGTTAACTTAAAAATTTATAAAAATTACAATTGTCTTCCTTACAAATTTTGACATCTTTTATATTTTCTCTTTTAATATTCAACTTCCTCTTGAAAAGTGATACATAAGGAAATTAAATTTTTCCATCTCCATATGATAATTGTATTTTATCATCTTTTTTCGATAGTCTAATTTAAGTGAAATATTGCTGATTCCTATAAATATATTTTTATTTTAAAATTTATTGTGGTTGTTTAATTTTAAAACAACAAGTTTAGTCTTACCATGCAATAATATTTTGTTTATGAATACTAATTATAGATCCTGTCAATGGATAATTAAATTTTCCTACTCTTATAATTGATAAATAATGTGTGGAAGATGTAAAATTTACTCCCCTGAAAAGCTTTAGTATATTTGGTTTTTAATAATATATAAGTAAAATATTAAAACAATAATAATCTTTTTACTTATTTCTTTAATATTAGTAACTATATTTAAAAAATAACCATAAATAATGACATAAAATGATTAATTACATAATAAAAACAACTTTATAAAAAACAATAAATTTTGGAAAGTGCAAAAGTTAATTTTCCTACAATTGAAATACAATTTCTTTATCATAAAAACGAAATTTATATTCTTTTTTCATTCTCCTACTTTATATGTATTATAAATTACCAATAACTTTTTTATTTTTACATGTGTCATTTTTATTTTTTTAAAAAGTTTATTTTATCTTACTTTCAAATTTCCCATATTACGTTATCATATTAAAATCATAAAAAGATATGAAGGAATGTATATCAAATTACCAAGTTAATATTTAAGCTTATAATTGTCATTAAATAATTTTTACCAATTAAGTTTATGTTTTGTTTTTTAATCAAAATAATATATCTAATTCTCTTAGAAATTAAATCTTCTTCTCAAGAATGTGACAAATGAATTTAATAAGCATGAAAATAATTTAGACAACAGATATCTTTTCACTGATGTGAGGGTGTACTAAATTTCTGATATATATGTAATTTAAACTTATTCCTAATTTATTTTAGTCTTATGTTTCTTATCTTTTCAATTTTATTATTGTTATCCGATTTAAATATTTAAAACAAAAAAAATAAAAAGTTATTACTCTAAATAAACTATGGCTGATTCTACTTCATTAACATTATTTCACCATTTGCGAGGAAATTGTCTCATTAAACAAGTAAGTTTTTATTTAAAAAAAAGCATAAAAGTAATATAAATTATATATTATATTAAAATATTATTATTATTATCAAAGAATTTGCGTGTCATTTTTGTTAATAGATGTATTTAAAAATAATGTATAATTATTGAATTATCATAATAGTCCTTTTATAACTAAAATTCTTTTATTCCATTTTTGAAACAAAAAATATTTAATATCCCAATATTATATGGTATTATAATTATTTCGTCTAAAAATAGAGATAATATCTTACATATTTCTCACAAAAACTTTAAAAATAGATTATATTTTTAAAGAAGCTGTCTTTCACTACATATATAAATTTGAAAGGAAATATTTTAGTTGATAAGATTAAACAAATATTAAGTTAATTTTAAGTAATATGCATTTATTTGTATATCCTTTAATTGCTACTAGGCTTAAAATATATAACAATTCTAATGAGTTTTTTGAGTATCGTAAAAGTTTCAATAATATTTCAATTATAAAAATTAACAATCTCTGTGATTTTATTAAATATCATTATCAAATACAGCATGAGGATGCAGAGATAATGACTATACATCCGAATCGAGAACAATTAGTTAGAAGAGATGCATTAACAGGTCTGGTATGTTTTGTTTTTATTTTTAAAAATTTAATCTTATTATTGTAGGAAAAGGAAACTGATTCGTAAGTTTTTAATATTTTTGTTCCCATCTATATTTCAAATAAATTTTGAAAAATTAATTTCTCTTTTCTAAATATAGGGACAATGAAAACGAGAATGGTAACATTACTGATAACGTTATTATTGTCCCACATCTCCAAGTATCAACCAATGAACTTCATCTTTTTAATAGAGCTATAAGTTCTGGTGGTGGATTATTAGCAGGTACAAATATACATTTTTTAGACTTTATTTTATCATTATTTTAGATTTACAAAGAGCAACAATGGCAGCTCAAAATTTTTATGAAGATATTGGATCGGAGACAAATAAACGTAGTCCATGGGTACTTAAAAGACTCTATGAATGGTCACATCGTGCAAAGTCTCGTGAAATCGTGAAACATGTTGAAAAGGCCATACAAGAATGTAATATTACAGTTGATGTAGATGAAGGAACACTTAAAAGTTATCTAGAATACTCATGGTATGATATTTTTCCATCCCTCCCAAAAACTTTAAGTGAAATTGAAAAGAAAAACTTCAAGCAGTGTGGGAACTTTTTCATTCTGAGTTAATATTTCTTTATAAACAACTCGCCGTCCTAAAATATGTTTATAAAGAACCATTAAAAAAATGTCAGGTAGAAGGATGTCTATTAACTATTGAACCAGAATTATTATTTGGTAATTTAGATCAAATATTTAAAATAAGTCAAAAATTTTGTCAATCATTTTTATCTATATTACCAGATGTTAGTAAAGAAATTGATAATAATGATGGAGAAAAGATTAAAGAGTATGATATAGCTACATTAATAGTACAATTATTTGAACGTTTCAATAAAGGACCAAGTACTATATCAGCATATCAAGCATATTGTATTAATTATAAAGCAACAATCGAATATCTGACATCAATTAGACAGAGAGAAGAAAGATTTTTAGAATTTGAAAAAGTGTGTATGGGAGATAGCCGTTGTGGAAGATTACAATTAGAAGATTTACTTATATGTCCGTTGCAAAGAATAACAAGATTACCAATATTATTAAAAGAAATTTTAAAATATACTACAAAAGAAGATGACAGAAATAAAATTGAAAAAGTTATTGAAATAATGCATGAATCTTTAAGATCAATTGATGATTCAGTACAATGGTTGCATAACTTTGAAAGAATTCAACAATTACAAAATCAAGTTGTATGGCCAAATATTATGGAATTAGATAATAAGTCATTTATACCAGAATTTTTAAAAACAATATTATCAAGACAATTTTGTGAAAATTTATTAGCTCATCCAAGGAGAAAATTAATTCATGAAGGCATATTAACATTAGTTGAAGCTGGTGGTAAATTAATTGAATCATATGCCTTTTTGTTTAATGATATGTTTTTACTAACAAAATTAAAAAAATCTAATGGTAAATTAGTTAAACGTGGTAGTAATGTTGGTACAAAACAAGAAGTTTTTATTGTCCAAAAACAACCCGTGCCATTAGATTCATGCGTATTTTGTGATGCTGATTCTGCAGAATCTCAAGGTGGATCATCATCATTAAAAAATGCTTTTGTTGTTATACACCTAACAAGATATTATCAAGTTGTTAGTGTTTCAACATTACAAGCATCCTCAAAAGAAGAAAAAGAATTTTGGATTAATAAATTTCAAGAGAGTATTGAAAATTATGAATGTATACAGTTAAAAGATATGTTAAAATGTACACCACTTTTTTCAAGTATCAACTTACGCCAATCAAATATACAAAAAACTTCTAATGATATATATCATAAAGAAACTGATAAAATTCCTAATGTTTCTTCTCAAAAGACTGTATAATTATATAAATAATAATAATTTCATGATATTTTATAATAAAAGTACATTAAAAATTCTATATTATAAATTATTTTACATCTTACGTCATCGGATGTGAAATTATTTATTTATTTAAAAGTCTTATATTTGATTTATAATAAATTGTCAGATATATCAATTCTACAGCCACAAATTAAAAACTTTTTTATTTTTTATATATTTTTGTTTTAAGATATTATATTTAAAAATAGAATAATATTTTATGCATAAAATGTAAACATATTTTGTAAATTTTGATTTATTTTGAATAAAAAATGTAAATGTGAATAATATAAAGTTTCTTAGTTACCGTTTATCCACTCGTGAAACTTTTGTTATACGGCTATATGCCCAATAAAAAGATAAAGATGTTCCAAAGCAACAAAATAATAAAAGTATGCCAATTACTACAAATACAACCCTAAAAGTTATAATTTAATTATTAATTATTATCATTACTTACTTAACCCAGTCTTCTAACTCAAAACAACACTCAAAATAATTATCTTCACAACATGAATAATGATGAAATAGCGATTCTGCTCCACAACTATAAATAATAAAATATTTTTATTATTTAAAAAATAGAATTTATATAAAAAATAGACTTACTAATTACCACCATACAAATTTCCGCCACCAGATCCTGCCAAGGGACATTGATAAACTGACTTGATACGTTTAATCATTATTATAATTAATAAATTAATAAATAAATATTTTAACATTGTAAAAATATTAAAGATTTCTCTTATCTTTATTCCAATGATAAATAATATAAACAATATTTTAAAAGTAAAAATAAAGGTAAATTGAAAAATAAAAATCACTTTCTTCACTTTTTATATTAAATTGTTTAACGTGAATATTATAAATCATTATTATTATTAAAATATCATTTAACCTTTCCGTGACTTCTTGACTCAAGGATTACCCTTTATGTTAGAATGTGATAAAAGTTATTAATATTTATAGATTACTTTCACTTTTATATAATAAACAAACTTTCATTTTCAAAGCATTATTATTTTATTTACACATTTGTATGGATAAAAAGACAGAAAAAATATAATGAACACATCATTTTCATCTATAAATTTATAAAAAATATTTTTTGTGACAGGTTTAAGGGAAAATTTCTTACCATTGATAATGATATCATTGATAAGTTTCAATTAACGTGTTACTTAAAATTTTAGTATTGATATAATTATCTTGATAAATAAATAGTATTAAACAACGATAAGGAATATTTAAGCTTAATTTTATCATAAACGGTATTTGATAATAATAATAAGAAAATAAAAAGGCATGATAAAAGAAATTAATGTAAAAGAATAAAGTTAAATGGTATATTTTATATTTTTATTACCAATCATAAATTTTGATCATAATTTATTGTGGTACCATCTTACTTATTTTAGTAATATCTTGATTAATTATAGGTACAATGAAAATATATCTCCTGTTTTTATTGGTACTAACAGTTAACTGTTCAAATATTTGTAATAGAATCCCATGTGCACCAAATAGATTGTATGCCGATATTGTTTCTATTATTGATTCAAGTTCCTCTATGGGAAATGGACTTTTTGATGGAGTAAAACAATTTTTGTATGATATTGCTACTAATGTTACTATTGGTAGTGGTGAAGATAATACTCAAATGGCTTTTTATACCTTCTCTAAGAATGGTAAAAGTTATGGGACATTAAATAATGGTAGTAATAAAGATAATGTAATTAGTACCATCAATAGTTTAACTTTGGATAATTATGGAGACAGATCAATTGATCAGTAAGACAACCGCTTTTATTAAATACTTTACAAAACAATTTCTATTTCAGAGCTTTTAATCTTGAGGAAAATGAGGTTAATGAAGGAAACGGTCTTCGTCCAGGAGCCAAAAAAATTCTTATCATATTTTCAGGCGACAGCTTTACTGGTACAATTCCATCAACAAATGGTGTTCTTGGAAAGCTACAACAGAAATACGATCATTTAATTTCAGTTGGTGCTGGTGTTAATGGTCCTAAGAATAATTTTGATGAATTATACAATATTGCTAATGACCCCTCACAACTTTTCTTTACCCCATCTTCCAGATCAATTACCTTTTATCTACCCAGCTGTCCTACAACATGGTTGTTCTAATTATAAACCAACAATGACAACACCAAAACCAACACCTTCCCCAACACAATCACCATCTGCATCATGTCAAGTTTCATCTCTCTCCTATGATATATATCTTCTCATTGATAACAGTGCCTACCTCGATACTAATACATTTAGTAATGTTAAGAATCAACTTTATAATTTTATTTTTCCTTATTCTATTGGAAAGTCAACACAAGTTGCCATATTTGGTATTTCACTCAATACACAAGAATACTATACATCATTTGAAAATTCCCAGATGCCTAATTATGTTACAAGTGCCATTAATAATATTGTCCAAGAGCCGAATAATGGACAAGCAACTGCATTAACATTAAATGTTATTAAAAATTCTTTACTTGGAAGAATAGGAAAGAATGGAAAAAATCAATTAATTGTATATGTTACAGATAACACTAACTATGATTCTGATCCATCATATATTTTGTCAACCTTAAATACTCAATATGGGGTAAAATCACTCGTTGTTAAAACAGGAGCTAATGCTGATATCAATAAGGTAACTACATTCGCTGGATCATCAAATTGTGTTTATGATGTACCAAGTAAAGGAATTTCTGGAATAGGAGGATGGCTTCAAGATGCAACCTGCCGGTAAGTTTACCTTATATATTTTTAATATAATTACTAACAACAAAATGTATAATTTCAGGAAAAATTTCTGTGTTTAAATAAAATAAAATTTATATATTATAATAAACAATAATGTCATTCTTTCATCCATTCATAAAAGTGCTTTTATTATAAATTAAATTTTATTTACTTTTATTTCTCAACCAAAAAATTTTTTTAAATGTCTTTAAAATATGAAAAAGCTATCTTTTATTTTTTTACCACTCTTCCAAGTATCCCCTTTTGAAAGAACTTAGAAAGAATAACAATAATGTAATTTAAAGACTTTTTAAAATCAAATAAATTTTATAAATGCTTAAATGTTTATTTAGGAGGAAAAGGATTGTTAACATTGATTAATAATAGTCTTGTTATGTTAAAAGAAGAAACCAATAAAAGTCAATTTTAATAGTTTATTTATTTATAAAAAAAGTATTTTTATTTCTTTTTATTTATGTAGGAAAAAAAATAATTATAGTAATAATGATTTGGAAATAAAAAGTATATTAAGAAATTTATTATTTAAACATCTTATGAAATACATGTTAATATGTAAAAAATATAATATTAATAAAAGAAATAAAAAAAAAAGTAATTTCACCAGATTTCAATTTTCTATCGTTACAACGAATGTTGTTATAATAATATATATATATATATATATTTATATAACGTAATTTTTCTAAAGCTGTTATAATAAAAATAATTATTATTAATTTGATTAGTTGTGTATTTATACATAAATTTGTACTTGTGATTAAGAGAAATATTTTTATATAGAAATAATATACTCCGAAAACTAGAGTTTTTTTTTGAAAGAATAAATATATAATGTTTTCTTAGCTGTTATGCTAATTAAGCTCAAAAATAATTGAATTAATTATAGGGAGAATTATATATAATGTAAAAAGTATATAGAAAGTAATTCACATAAATACTACAATAAAAGGTAATATTTTTCATTGTTCTTGAAATGGAGAAGATAATTTTTAAAAAAAAAAAAATTTGATGAAGGCAATAGCAATTTTTCCATATTAATAACATTCCATATTACCAAAAACATGTCAATTGAGATCAACATTGGCGCCGTATTATCACATATAAGAATTATTTATATATTATATGTTGGATTTGATTTTTAATATTTACTTCTATTCCCAATATGACTACTACTCTCACAATGAGTCTTAAACTCAGCTTGTGGACCAAATTTTAAGTCACAGGGAATACATTCAATATGTGTTTGGATTAATTTAAATACATCTGTACAACCTTGGCATAATATTGATTGGTGATTCTTAAGGTATGCTTCTGATTGGAAAACATTTGTACATTTTGGACATGCCCAACCAACTTCTATATCAAGTGACTTGGATAACTTAAAATCTTGTGATGATACAACTGTTTCAAGTGATGAAAATGGTAAGCCATCCTGTGTAAATGTTGTTGATGTTAAACCATTACTAATACTTTCTTTAATCTGTTTAACAACTGACTTTGAAACTTGTAACATATCAATAGGTGTACCAAAAATATTAGGATCACAAAAGACATTTGGAAGTGGTGTACCAGATAATGTATTCATAAAATTTATTGGAAATGCCATTGAATCAAAGTTAACACCACTAACTTGTTTTTTAATTCCCCCACTACTATTATTACTACTATTCTGTTTTAATGGTTGAAGATTTTCTAAGAATGTATTAAGTTGTGGAAACTCAGTATTAGAATTATTACCATCACTATTTCCACTTTCATCACAAGTTAATTTAATCTTTTGAATGTGTTCTTTTGTAAATATATGATCTTGTAAACTAGTATTTGATTGATTAAAATTAATGTTACATAAATCACATCTATTTAAATTACTATTAAGAAAATTAACATTTCCATCATCGGTATTATTTTTATTTTTTCTTTCTTTTGCTCTGGCATTCTGAAACCATACTTGAACGACACGTTTATGTAATCCTATATGACTTCCCATTATCTCACATTCAGGCATTGATGGTGTTTTATACTCATTAAATATACATTTCATAACATGAACTTGTTGTGGTGTTAAATGTGTACGAAATCTTTTTGAATTATTTACAATACTATTTGGTGAATTTCTTTGGACAGAACTATCACGAGGAGACCTATTATATGAGGCAGGAGATACAGAATTTCCTAATGAATATTCAATTGTATTATCATCACCTTCACTATTATTACCTTCATTACTATTACTATTTTGTACACCACCTAGAGATGCAAGATTAAGTGGAAATGTTGATAAGAATGCTAATGGGTCAGTTGTTAGAGAAGTAGTGTTATTGACAGTTGCTGTTTCATCGTTCTCTTCATTTACTACATCTGGTAATAAGTCTACATTTAGTAATAAAAACATATGAGGTTGGTCAGCATGTGATGTAGTTATATGATTTATCAGTTGTTCTTTTGATGTAAATATTGTTGAACATGAAGGGCATCTTTTTCGAAAAAGAGATTCTTTCTCCTTATTCTTGCACTAAAAAAAATAAATATACACAAAAATATATAATATAAAATATTTTTTTAATATTGTTAAATAAAAAAATAATTTTTTCATATAAAATAAACATACAAGTTTTAACATTCCATCAGTATCTCTTTTATCTCTACTAAACATTTTTAACAATTCATCAGGTATCATTCCACCAATATTATTATTTGACATTTTTTTTATTTCTCCACTTTCAGAATTTGTCATATTAAAAAGACTATCTAAATTACCAATTTCAGCTCTATCCTCCTCACTTAAACCTTCCTCAACACTTTTATTGTCACTTTTTAATGCTTGTCTATCACCTTTGTAACAAACTTTTTGTTGATGTTGTATTAATTCATAATACCTTTGAAATACCAAATCACATCTTTTACATTGAAAATTACAACCTGGTGTTCGGACAAATCTTTCAGCATTATCACCACCTGGATGAGATTCATAAATTTTTCTAGCCTTTTGACGAGCATTCTGAAACCATACAACTATAACACGAGGAGATAATTGTAATTTTTTTGATAACATCTCCAAATCGTCATCTTTTGGATAGGCTTGTCTTTCAAAAAAATTTTGTAACGTCCTTAATTGATGATCAGTAAATCGTGTTCTATTTGCTCTCCTTCCAGAGGCACTTGTCATTACCATTGAAGCTGTTGAATTTATATTACTATTAATATTACCTGTTGAAGGTGAAGTTATATTTCCAGATGGTACATTAAATGTATTTAATCCTGGTAATAAATCATTAGGATTTCTTAATGAATTTTGGAAGAATAAAGCAAATGGATTCATAGCTGCAGTGACAAATGGATTATTGGCATAAGCTTCCAATATATTATTAGATAATGGTGTACCAGTATTTGAGGTGTTACTACCACAACCACCACCACTATTACTACTACTACTGCTACTAGTACTATTTTGGTTAGGTAGTTGTGAAGGTACATTAACTGGTAAATTGTTTGTAGATAAGGGTGAAGATAATGAAGTAGTAGTATTGTCTGTAGTAGATAAATTATTAATACTTTTTGGCTTTAGAGAAACAGAAGATTTAAGATTATTCTCTACTCCTTTATTATTGTTATTACAAGCTTTATCCTCATTGGTTGGTGAGGATGTCCCATCATCATCATCCTCAATATTTGTAGAGATATTTGTTAAATTATTATCATCTTTTAATGATACAATTTTTGCTTCACCTGTCTTTTCATATGTATCCAAATCAATACTAACTTGTGGTGGTACATTAAAATTATATGGAGAATCTTTATCACGTTGTCTTTCTTTAAATAATGTATTTCTAAACCAATGTTTTATAACTTTTTCCGGTAATGATGTTTTAACACTCATATCTTTTATTTGCGCTTCAGATGGACTATTATTAATATCAAAATATTGTCTCAAAACTTTTAATTGATCATCTGATATTCTTGTTCGAGCTCTTTTTTGTGGTGAGCATGCACCAGCATTTGATAATCCAACGAATGAATTTAATGAATTACTTAGTGATGATGTTGATGGAGCAAGTGGATTGTTACCTCCTAATAATGTATTTGATGATATCTCTTGATTGTTTATCATATTAAAAAATTGTGTATTAAAACACGGCATACCTACAAGCATTTGCATCATATTCATTTGTGTATTTATGTCCATATTTAATGAATTTGTATTTCCTAAATTTACACTATTTCCTTCTAAAAATAGTAAAATAAATAAATATATTTATAATGATATAATAATAAAAAAAACATACCAATATTATCGTTTTTACTATGTTCAAGATTAGGACTGCTACTGGTACTAGAATTTTGTGATAAATTATCATTATTTTCAATTTTACAATTATCTTCTTTACTCCTTTTAGCAGTACCATCATTTTGATTCATCTCACCACCAGGTGATTGAGAAACTTTTCTTTTTAAATTTCCATTTGATGGTGATGTAGGAGTACTACTCTGTCCAATAACCTCCTGTCCTTCTTGACTATTTTCTTTATCTTCCAATAATTCTAAATTAAATTTAAGTTTTTCCGTAAAATTTTCTATCACAGTTGTGGGAATATCTGTTGAGTGAACCTAAAGAAAGATATCAAATTATAATTTTTACATTCTCACAATATTAAAGTAGTTTCGTTTTGTATTATTTTTATAAACATTATATAATAATAATAAAAAGTCACAAAAATTTTTATATTTATTATTATAATATATATATTATATTAAACATACCTGTTGATAATGCATTTTTAAAGATAATAAAGAAGAAAATTCATTTTGACATGTATCACATCTAACCTGACAAATATCTCCTACTGTTTCTTTTGACAATCGAGCTATTTTTGTTCGGAGGATACTTAAATCATAGGTGAAATTAAGGTGAGAAAGAATTGTATCTAAACCAAATTGATCTAACATCTTGAGAAAATCTACTCCTGTTGTCATCGTTTGTGGAGAATTTTCTCCTAATGGATGGGTAGAAGATTTTGGTACTGTTCCCCCATTATTATTAACAATTGAATTAAAACCTCCAAGCATGTTAAACATGGCAAAAGCGTTCTGTTGTTGTTGTTGATGCTCAATAACCATTGAGGCGAAGGCCTACAAAAAAATAATAAAAATAAATAATTTAGGAGGAAAAAATAAATGAAGGTAATTAAAAAAAATAAAAAAAATAAACGATTATCAAGCTGTGGGCTACCAACTAAAACTACCTATCGTTTTTCTATCTCATATCAACTCAACTAATCATTTTTGCTTGTTTTAATTGTTCCCCCAATCAAATAATTACAGTTGATGTGTAAATATATAGACAAGGAGAATAATGAAAGAGGACAACATCATTCAAATTGGGGAGCGGTAATTATAGATAATATAACAGTGAATTATTTCAATTCTAAAATTTTTACCTTTAATAGAAAAATTAAATATATACTGGGTTAAAAAAAACAACCTGGCAATGAGGTAAAAGAATATAAATATAATTATCAAGCTTATTATATTATAATAAAAAAGAAAGAAATTAACATTGTGATAGTTTATCGTTTTTTACTATTTTTTTTATTGAATGAAACTTAATTAGGATACTATATCTTTTCTTTCTACTCTCTCCTTTCTGACAGCTGTTGTATATTTTTTTATAAAAATAAATTACCTCAAATAGCATTATATATATATATATATATTATGAAATTTAAATGAAGGTTAATTTTAGTAGGAGGAGCAATTATTAGCTATTTAGTTGAGAGTTATAACGATAGATGATTTTTTAACTAATAATTACCATCATGTTAACATAATATCAACTATTCCATCTTCACCATATATAAAATGTCTATCTCTAAAACTGCTAGTAAAGTTTTATGATCGTAATGGGAATTTTAATTAGTCGGCAAAGTCATTATCATAACCAATACATTATAAAATACATCCTGATTTGATGAAATTGGTTCCCTTACACATACCCTCAAATATAGATGTGATATATGTATTTATATATTATATTCTACATCTACGTATAAATAAAATATATATAGATAGATACGTAAATACACATGAATACAAAATCATTACTTAAAGGGGCTTTAAAGAAGATTGAGGTATTGTAGGATGACCTTGTGCTTAAATAAACAAACCTCTAATTTCTAATTACAATTATTATAATTCATTAAGGTGAAATTTTAAATTTTCGTCAAATATATATAAATATGCCAGATGGAAATAGACAATTGAAATAAGGTAATATTCGTGAAATTGAATATTTAATATATAATAAATGCTAAGAATTTATTTGGGTGTAGATTGATAATCGTGAGATAATGGTATAAAATAATGAGAGTACAAGTAAACATTCTCAGTACAATGGAAAGAAAAAATTTTGATTAAAGGATCTTGTAAATTGTTTAATTGTAACTATACAAAAGAAGAAAGAAAAAAATTAAAAAAAAAGGAGAGAGATACATATATCATAGAAATGTATCTTTTAACAATAATAAAATACTTCTTTTTTTATATCTTTTATGTAAAAACCATGAGGTGAGAAAAGACTATTTGCCAACTTCATTAATCATAGTATAAAAGAGTATATGTGTTAATTAAAAACAAAAATGTGAAGACTAATCAACATGATCCTTCTTTGTAGTATGTGAACATATACATGTATACTTTTGAAATAACTCTACTCAATCCAAACTATCACTACTATTATCATCATCATTACAAACTCTCTTAATCTTTCCATTCAAGTTATAAATTTACTTTCATTTCCCAAAAACAAAACTATAGACCTCCATATAAATAGACAATCATAATAATGTAACGAGTGCTAATGACAAACTAATGATAAAATGAATAAATTTTAAACATATAAATATAATAAAAGGCAAGTGATAATGAGTGTCGTCGTTTTGTGGTGTCGTCAACTACCCCACAACGCCACAGACTCTTTTCTGTATATATATGTATAAATTTTAGCATTTAATACAAAGTTTATATTATCAAAAATCAAAAAAGTTTTTCCAATGTTAGGGTAAACTTCCACAATATACATTTTATAAAGTCTTTTTGATAATATAAAGACTAATTCTTTAAATAATTATGATGTTTAAAGCGGTGTCTATTGATGATTATTTTAATATATTATATATGTGGTTGTGTAATTAAAGAAATTAAATGATGAAAAGAAAAAAGTATGAAAGGGGGGGGGAGAACTTAATCATTGCCGTTGGAATAACAAGATACATTAATTGAACACATTAGATAATTTGACATTAAAAAAAGGTTGAGGATGAGTGAGCAATTTCAAAATTAGGCACGATTTCTAAAACGATATATATACACATATATATTCAAATATAAATATAACTAAAAATTTATTGAAAAAAATAATAGAGAATATATGGTAATTATATTATTTCCTAATTTAATGGACACTTCCTATTTATTAAAAAAATATTATATTTCTATTTTACTATTGACATTGTTAATTGAGAAAGGTGGGTCTTAAAAGTAAAAATATATAGAGTTAGAAATTAATACTTTACAGACAGTTAGCTGTAATGGGTACCCTTAAACAATAAGAGAATCAAAAATAATAATAATAATAGGCAAGAAGAAAAAAATCCAATTTATTAAAAGATTTCATTCATGAATATTTAATAAAGATATAATGGCATCCCCTATTAATAAATATTAACAATACAATTCTTTTCTCTATACAATGAGAATTAATTTACATAATCAACTCTCAATAAAATTAATAAAAAGAACAATTTTATTATAATAGAAAATTAAATGGCAAAGTTTTGATTTAGATAATTGTAGGATTGATGATACAAAATTTATTTTATACATAAATAATGTACCTGAATGCTTTTACAAAATTTTTTGATTAATAAATAATCATAAATAATTTTATACATAATTATTAATTGCATTATATTATTATTGTTATTATTATATTATATAATAATACAACTAATTATAAATTACAACCAATTCCACTTGTTGATTGAAATTTAATACATACAATGAGTGAAAAGCAAATTATGAAGATTATTGAGAGGAGAATAAAAATAACATTTATTTATATATGTATAAGAAGAAGAGGCAAAGATAATTTTCCTAGTAAGGTAAAAAATTAATAATAATAAAAAAATAAAATAATGTTTTAACTTTTATAAGTGATTATTACTGGTAACAAGTAGAAAAATAGAATTAGTAAAATTAAACTGTGAATAGAAAGTTATGAAGCATGGAATAATTTGATTAAGGTAATTTGATATAGGCATTTAACTAAAGAAAAGTATAGTAATAAGAAGACATGATTGAGATGTTTAATTTTAATATTACAAAAATTACAAAAAGTAATGTATAAAATGCTCATATTTTAAAGTAATGAGTTGAATTGAGGAAAAGGTGATCGCGACAATAATAAAATACTGGTACCTTTTGTATATTTAATATCACTTCAATAAACCAAAATTTTGTATTAAAAGTTGATGATAATCATTAATACTATTTTGTTAAATTGTGCTATTAGAATTTTATTTTAATAGTGTTAGATGGAAAGGAAAAGTTAGGAGGAAAGGATGATGATTGCTTAATATTAAAATAATGATAATATTTTCTATAAATATTTTAGTTGTTTAATATTTAAATGATATAGGCTTTTGTTGACATTATTAAAGAGAGATTTTTATTAAAGTATTTAGCATGATTAAAAGGTTGGGATCTTTTTTGGTGACTAAATATATATATACATACATTTATTAATATATATTTATTAATAATCATAATAATAATAATATGAATATAATATATTCTTGTGATTGCTTTTAATATAAATAATAATTGTTCAAAGGATGACTGAAAACATTAATAAGTAATGTAATTATAAGATGATTTTAAAGTTTAATTGATAGAAGAAAAAGAAAAGGAGAAGCAATGATTTTTAATGGATATTATGATAAGGTGAAGAAACAAGCTTTTTAAATAAAAATAAAAAGGTCATGGAGGGGGAGAAAGAAAAAAAAATTTGAATGAATAAATTTTGAGGTGGAAATTATTACTATTATTAATATTAATATTATGATATATTTAATAGGACTAAGTTATACTCATAAATTATGTCTTATAATGGGAGTGCCTTTTATCTATACACAACATTATTATTATTGCATAAAAAGTTAATGTAAATTATTTGATTATTAATTTAGTGATAATAGGCGGGTGCCTTTTTAGAAGAATGAGTTTGAGATGGTTCGCTTAACATTTATAGGAAGATTAGAGATGATACTATATAGTATATTTATTATATGATGTACATATATGTATAAATATATGTATATTTTGTAGGAGAGAGTATAACAATCCTATCACATTATTAGATATTAATAATAAAAAAGACTTTACTTTATTACCAAATAACTATTGTTATGATAATTTACCCTGTTTTGAAAAGAGTGAAGGCAAAATCAGTCAAATAATATACGTATGTATATACATACATATACATATAATATATAAATATATATATTTTGATAATTCTAAACATCACTAACTATCCTAAAGTTATGACTTATATAGATGGTTAAAGTTGCCTAAATAATAATAATGGGAGGCGCTAATAAATATTAAAGTATTATAAGTTTTAGTCATAGTGTGATGAATTAAATTTAAAGCTTAATAGGATTAAAGAGAAAAGTTGATTTAAGAAGAGTCATGAAAAGGAGGTATAAAAAGAGTTAGATTCTTCTACAAGGTCGAGTCTTTTTATATAAATACAAAACAAACTGCTATTGATAGGTACTTATCTATTCAATTTTTATATTAATAAATAAATCATAATGATAATCATAATTTCTCAAAACATAATAATTGTTAAAAATTTTTTAATTAAAACAATTCTTACCTTTTCATTTAAGAGTGTTTGCCCAATTGATTTGCAATTATTATCATCATTTGATTCTGGTGTTGTGTACAATGGAACATCAGGACAAATTTCACCATTTGAAACCATTTCCGGAAGTCTATTTAATTGTAATTGATGGGATAATGAATTTAAATGAGCATCTAAGGCTGATGGGCCACCATAAGATATACTACAAATATTACATCTATAGTTTCCTGTATTGGATAAAGAATTTTCCTCACAAGAAGGTGGAGTCTTAGATAAAGCTTGTTTAACCTAAAATAATTATAAATAAAAAAAATAAATAAATAGTCAGAAGAGTGTATAAATATGGCTTTTAATTTTTTTGTATTATTCTTACCTCGTCAGATAAAGAAAAATTAGAACTTTTTTCTTCTAACATCTTTTTGGCCCTCTCTAAATGAGATAGGGATTGATGGTGGGTTATCAATTGATGTTTTTCTTCAAAATTGATGTCACAAAGTTCACAATAAAAATGATTATTTGAAATGTGATCTTCCAAAATAACTTTACTGTCAAAGACCTCTGAACACTTATTACATGGATATTGAACATTAAATAAATGTTCAATTTTATGTATATTTAAATCTGATTCTTGTTTAAAAGCTAATTGACAGTTAGAACAACAATGCTTATATTGACTTCGTACAACTATTTCCACCCTATCTAACTTTTCACCCTTCAAAAAATATTCTAATAATTGTTTGTCTTCCTCCAAATGCTGATTAGATGAGATGTGGGCTTGGTAGGATGTTGGAGATTCTAAAATAAATTTATTTATTTATTAATACAATTTGTCTTTTTTATTCTATTATTTTGAAAGATGTTTGTTACAAATTAGTGAGATGGATTAGATATGATAATAAAATAATGATAGTTAAATCCAGTTGTCTTTTACTACTACTAATATAAAATTAAGGACAATCTTTTGATAACATTTAAAAATCTGTCACTATCAACAAAGATAGTTACACACCAAGAAACATAATTTCCTAATATATAATATGTCTATATCTGTCTTCTACCGTATACTTCATTTCATTGCTTAACTAATTACACAATTAGCCGAATCATTTAACAAAGGCAAAGTGTTAGGTGTATGTATATACCCCTCTATCATCTAACATCACCGCCAACTACCAAACAACTTTAAAATGAGCTTTAAATTTTATATATGTATGAATATATATGTATATATAAATGCAGCAGTTTGTCTCCATAGTGGTCCCTTCATTTAATATTTTTCCAAATCTTAATGTGCTTAGTTTTTTTTTAACAATCTCACTAAAATATATAAATCTCTATCATGCACTTTTTTTTAACCAACTACGAATTCTCATTTTCTTTTCTGCTTCAAGAATGGTAACGTATTGTGAAATGAAAAGTAGATAGATAGATTGATAGATAGATATATATACGTACATATATATGCATATATAAATAAAAAATTTCTAAAAACGGGACAATTTGAAGTAAAAATATAATGGGGAACACCAAAAGAAATTTGTTTGTTTTCTTATAAAATACTTTCTTTTCTTTTTTTCTTCCTTTTAATCAAATAATGAGAAATAATTAAATAAAATAAAATTATAAGTTGATGGTAGAAATTATAAAATGAATGAAAAAATATATGTGTATATACGTATATAGATAAATAAAAATAATAATAGGGAGATGATTAAAATTTAAATTATTAATAAAGTTTAAAATTAATCCTATTTATATTGTCATCCATCAATTTATATCCCTCTCTTTAAATAATTGAAATAGAGATAGATATAATATATAAAAATAAAAATGGAAAGGGCATTATTTTCAATTAAAAAGTCAATTGAATCAAAGTATTGTTATTATAATGTAATGGTAATTACTGAAAGCAAATAATGATGATGAAAGATTACATGTTAGGAGAGGTAATAAAATATGGGGTCCAAAAAAATTGTAGAAAAGTATATGATATGGGGAGATAAAAAGGGTCACCGCTAGTTTTGTTTGTGAAAGGAAATATCTAATGAGGGATTCGAAATGGATTGATAATGAAAGACAAATGGAATGGTAATAAAGATATTTAATTGATCATAATATTTTATATAAAAGAAAAGAAGATCTTCATTCTTTTGCTATTATGGATAATAATATGTATATACAATGCCGACATATGCCTTCGCAAGGTGACACACAATTATATTATTGAATCATAAAATTTGCAATTAAGTTTTTAATCATCACTAAGACTTTTTTCTATTTTATTTTATTATATATATAAATTATTTGTAGATTTGTTTTCTTTTTGATTTGGTATAACATACCTGTAGAGAAGATACACTCTGGACAAAGTAATCGGGAATCTTTTGGCAATAACTTCATGGACAAGTCATTTGAGAATGAATCTTCACCTGAAAAGACAGCTGTAAAATAATAATAAAAAAGTTATTTATCGTTAATTTATGTAAATAAATAAGAGAAAGATGAATATTATGGATATAGTAAGTTATTTTCTTTATATTATAATAAATTGGATCACTCTTTTATAATATTAAAATATAATTTATATTATGTGGATGTAAATCAAAAAGCTGATTAGCATAATGAGCCTCCTCCTAGTGAGGTATTAATTTTGAAGGACAACTTCTGCCCCTTGTAATTAATAATATTTAGAATACTTTTTAAGACAAATGTATTTAAATAATAAAAATGAAGGATAAAAGTTGTTGGGATAGAAATTTAGATGGTTTACGTAATAAGCTTAAGTCTTGACTTTTTGAATAGACTTTAGAAGAGTCATTGAATGATTAGTTTTATACTCTATATATAGTTTTGGTAAAAAGGAAATGACTATTTTAATTTTTAACTTCATCCTGTTCAAATAAATAAACCACAACATGGTATCTTTTGATATTTTAATGTTCCTTCAAATGAGTTAAACTTTTTCTTATAAATTTATATGTATATATACATATATAGACATATATATATCTCCATCACAACTTGGTATCTTCTAAATTTGTTTAAGCATATTTAAGACAAAATGTGTGATAACTTTATTGGACCCAAAGTGAACTGGGTTAAATAGTCCTCCAGAGGATAGATGTGTAAGTTAAAGGATAAATATCAGCAATGGATAAGGCTAATGAGAAGATGGATACAAAGAAAGTTGATTACTTAAATGTTTTGAAAGAAAAGTTATATTTGATAAGAACAATGAATTTAAACTTTATGGTTTAAGATATATAAATATATATGCATTTGTCAATTGTGAAAATAGTTATTTTCTAACTATATACTATATCAAAACTTTAAATTGGTTAATATTTTAAATTTATAACTTAACTAAATATGATAACTACTAAATTGTAAAGGGTTGGTTTGGGATTGTAATGAAGTGGAATAAGGGAATAAAAGTATTGTGTGAGATTATGGCAAAATAATCTTTTTTTTAAAACTTCAATATTTTTCATATAAATCACTATTATCTTTTCTTTTTTTCTTATATATACACATACAATATAATATGTATAAATATATCAATGGTATATAAATCTTGTTTATAAAACAAATTTTTTTATCCCATACTGTGTTTAATATCTTTAAAGAAAATCAAAACTTACCGTTTCCTTCATTACAATCATCAGTAATTTCTAGTTTACTTGATTGACAAGGTGGCGCCTCTGCCGTTGTTATCTTCATATTTCTTGTGCCAGTAATAGTATTAAGATCAAAAATATGAGAATGATTAGAAATATGCTCTGTAATTTAAAATTATTTTTAAAGAAATAAAGATAAATATATTAAAGTTAAACAAATAAATGACTCAAAAGTAATTGATCATGAAGTTTGTTTACATTGAGAGTGCAAAATTAATAATGAAATGATTGAATATTTTATAATAAGAGGTACCAGACTCTTGTCTTCTATCACCTTTTACAATACCCATACAAAGAAATAATTTTTGAGGTTGTAGGGAATTAATCATATATAATTTGTCACTTATATCAAGACTTGTTTAATAATATATAAATATATATATCTGGCCTATTCCCCCAACCTCTTTTCTTAACACCTTTTCCTCAACAATCATAGACAATATGATATTGAAAGATATATATAAATAATATATTATATATAATATATATGTTCTTGACGCTGACTCAAAAAGCAATTAGAATTATATACTTAGTTAAAGTAAAGAGCGACTCAAATATGCCTCAATTATTATTGGCTAACCCATTTAATTTACCCATTACTGTAATAATTAATTTTCTTTTCTAAGGTGTGAACTTAAGAGATAACAATGCTTAATTTTCTTTTCACTTCCTCTAAATATGTGTCGGGACAATTGCTCATGAAAGAACCTGATAACAATAAGAATAATTTAAAATATTTTCTCTATATTTAATGCTCTTTAATGTTTCTCCTAAACCGTCAACTTTTATCTTTTTTACTCCTAAAACTCTCCATTATTTAACTCAAGTCTTATAGTAATTTTGAAGCATGTATATATATATACATCCATAAATATTCTCCATTTCACCCCTCCTTATTTTTTAATACTTCAAATAATAATAAGGAGAGGCAACCTTAACTAAATGGGTGTAATGATAACAAAATATTGAAATATTTTCTAAGACATAAAGTAGTTATGTATATTTTAAGTATAGTTGTTGTCTACCAGAGAAGATATTACAAAATTGCAGGGGATTAAAATTTAAAAAAAATTAAAATAAAATATCTATCTATTAAAAACTTTAAGTAGAGATAAATAAAAAGGTAACTAAAAATTGAAGTTTATATAATATACATATATGTACATCTATCTATATAGATGTATAGTATATATTTAGAAAAAAAGGTATAAAAATGAAATGAATTGGATTGTTATTATTTCTTTTCATAACCAATCACCCAAAATGAATAATCTTCAAATTGTTTTGTATAATAGTAATAGATAGAAGTATATGATGAGGCTAAGGTGATGAAATTAATAGATTTCATGTTTTTATACTATTATGAAGTTTTTAAAATTAATAGGTGTAGAAAACATTCAATAGAATTGTCATTTGGATGATTTTGTAATATTATATAGTATTTTTGAACAATATATATATTATAATATATGTCAACAAATGACGTTACAATTATTAAACGTACCTATTTGTTCATGCTCATTATTAGATGTGAAGTCACAAAACTTGCATTTCTTCAAAATTTCATTACATTTCCGTCCATTCATCTGACTGTCACTGGAGTTTGACGATGATGATGAGGAACGTTGATCAACTAAATTCGTTCTTGATGATGTTGTTGACGTATTTGAGGAGCCTGAATTAACTAACATATTTAAACGACTTTGATGATTTTGCCCCTCTGTATGTTCTTTAAATGCAGAAGAACTAAAAAAAATGAAAAATTGTTATAATGAAATAATATGAGAAATATTTTTAGAATGAGTTGAAATAAAATGTTAGAAATAAAACATGCTATTAAAGTTTTTTATCAAAAAATAAAAACCATTAAATTAGCATATCATTAATCAAAAGCTTAATTTATATATCATTTGTTAATAAAAATAAGAGGACTTTTCTTAAAAGAACAATAAAATAATTCTAATAATAATATTAATAATAATGATAATAAATATGTAAAGAGAAATGCTATTCTCATACAATAATATTTCATCCTTTTCTCTCCCTTACCACCTCATAAAATAAAAATCTTTTCATTAATATAAATAATAAATCATGAAAACATTATACACTAAAGTCCCATATACTTCATTACATTATTTAACTACAATTATGTAATGATATTTTTAACAAAACATTATTACTAAAATATTTTATTTAGATCAACATTTTTAGGAATCTGTCATTAATGTATTATGTTTATAAATAAATAAAGAATAAGCTTATTAATATGAATGTTGATGTAAGAGAGAGTGTTAAAAAGTTAATTTAATAAATATTTCAATGGATGTTTAAGAGGGTTTCAAGATGATATAAGAATGATTATCATTTAATGGATGTCATGAAAAGAAAACATTTTAGAGATTGAGTAATTGAGAGTATAATCGGAGAAAGGCTATTAATAGTTATCTTATAAATAATTTGTGGTATAAAATATTATTTTATTACTAAATAATAATATAAATTAATCATACTTTTTTCCTCTACTATATATACATATTTTGTATAAACATAAATGTTTTCTTAAGAATATAATTAGAGTTAAAATTATTAATCAATTTATAACAACTATATATTTATTCAAATAACATGTTTAGAAACTCTATATCCTTAATAAAATCACACATCAGAAAAGTTTAATTACCTCTATGCGATGTTTATGATTTTAATTAATGTTCCATAAAGTGATTAGACAAATATTTGTTGTTAAACTTACGATGAAAATAATTCTTGACAACAACGACACCTAACTTGGACGGTGCTTTTGATGGTGTTTAAAGAAGATAATGTTGATGGCCCCAACACAAATTGTTGGTTGCTTTCACGCATATGGTTTACCTAAAATATTTTGTCATTTATTAAATAATAAAAATATAATAATAATAGTTTTCATTTGATTATTATTGTTTATGACAACGTTTAATCTAAAATACAATCCAAACTCATACTGAGTTTAGTTCATTTATTAATAATATTAATCTGATTTACTTTCATCATCATTTTTAGTTAATGCTTACATTATTATTTATTAAAAAATTTTAAAGAGTATTTTCATTTTTACCCTAGGAGTTCTTTCTTTTCTTTCAAAAAGCAAGGCACTCCGAAATAATACACATACATTTTATATATAACACATATATAGAAAAGAAATATATTCATATCATTTTTACTCTTATTAATTTGCAATATTTACCGTACCACGCACCTGATTAATTTAAATATCTCACTCTAATAAGAAAAGTGTTAATAAAAGAGAAAAAACCGGAACTGAGTGTGCAAATAAGGTCACACATGTGTTCAACACCTTATTATAAAGATAACATTTTAAGGGGACAGCTACAAATAATAAGTACTTATTATTAAACAAGAAGAAACTTTAATGAAAGAAAGTGAAAGAAAATAAAATTTTTTTCTATTTGATCTGAAACTCTTCGTTTCTATAATATACGTATATAAAATTTATATATTTATATTCACCGCAATATATTTATATATATATAACGATGACTTTTCAAAATTGCGTGTCTTTTACATTAAAATGTTAGTATTCTTCTCTATCTCAAGATATCTTATCTTTTCTAATTGATATATATTGAATTAACCTTTCATAGATATGTATAAAACACTAATACGTTGAATGGTATAATTGTTATTTTTATTTTAAAAAATTATCTAGTTGTCTTTACTATATTTTATATGACTGTATATGTCAAAACTTCTGGATAATTTTAACAAAACTATTATATATCATAAATATCTCAATTAACTTTAAATAACACTTAACAAAAAGATCTCTTTTTTCAATTTAATGATAATATCACTTAATGTTTAGTCAAATATAAATTTAATACTCATTAGTTTTGATGAAATTATTTTTTTTAGATGAAAAAAGAAAAAAAACTTACTATTTGCACTCTTTGAAGATGTTTATCAGTTCTTGTATGTAATTGAAAATTAGCCTTAAGATTAGTTGAGTAAGGGCATAAATTACATTGGTATAGTCCACCAATTACATTAATATCACCTACAGTTGTACCGGAACGATCCTCCTCTATATGACGAAGCATTTTTGTTACAGAGGTAGATGAAAAATTCCCACAAATTAGGCATTGAAAATTATTTTCTGTTACTGATAATGAATCATTATCAAGTGATGGTGTTGTTGAACATAGGAGAGAATTTAATGAATTATGATTACCAGAATTGTTAGTACTCATGTTTAAATTATTAATAGGAATTTCTTGGACTGCATGAAGATGTTTGTCCGATTGCATGTGTATTGACAAGTTTCCTTTTGTTGTTGTTGAGTATTTACATATTTCACAACGATATGGTTTGTAACCACAACTATAACTTTCTCCTCTAGCTAATTTCGGATGTGGTGAATTTAGGGTACAATAAAGACAATCCACATCAATATCAGAGTGTTTCTCTTTCATATGAATTTCTAATGTTTCTTGATATTTATAATGCCAATTACATTTTGGACATTTTAACGTTTTTGAGGAATTTCTACTACTAGGTGTAGACATAATAATAGAATTGTTAGAAGCATTGGAAAACATCTGTGAAAAATCACTGTTCAACAACATTGAATAGGGTTCTGCCAACAATTGTTGCATTATATCATTAGGATTATTATGAAAATTATAATGATTCCCTGCATTTGATTGATCTGATGATTTAGATAAATTCATTCCTATTTGTGATTTAAATAATTCATATAACTCTATAGAAAAATAAAATAAAGTAAAAGTTTATTTATATATATGGAATAGATAGAAATTATTTTTATGATAAGAAAAAAAAGCAAAAATGTAAATAGAAGTTGTGAGGGAATAAAATAAAATTTGTAAATGTTAAAATTTGAAAATCATTCTAATTTCCAATTAAACAAGTTAGTTATATCACATAATCATTCTACAGTTTCAATGCTAATACATTGGCATGGCAATTAGTAATGATAAAGCTAATTTAGCTAAACTTAGTTAGCTGATTTAGAAGTCTAACTTGTTATCCTCTTAACTACAAAAGTTTTGGATGGATGGGAAGATAAGATATTAAATGGAAGAATTAAATTAGAAGGGAGAAATTAGAGACTTGATTAGAATTATGGAAATTAATTGAAATAGAGGGTTTGAAAAGTTAATAAAAATGCTTTGTCAATAACTTTAAAAATAAGAGGAAATCTGAAAATACCATTAAGATCAAAGAATGGCGCCCTTTGGTGTATAGTTATTTACCACATGTGTATACATTATTTTAACTACCATTCTCATCTAATTATTATTGGTGCCTGTAATAACTATGTTAATAAGTTAACACGAAGCTTCTTAAATAAAAAAAATATTATTCTTCCTCCTACAGTAAAGGGGTAGAGAAATATGTGAAAATATTCTTATAACAGTGTTAGTAAATAATCTATAAAATAATTACACTCAATGAAGCTTTACTTATTACCATAATAATATTTAAAGAAAAGTATATAGTAAAAAGAATCGGAAATGAGTATTGAAAGGCGTAATAAATTGTGTTTTAAGCGTTTTAATGCCTAATAATATTTATGATTAAATAATCATATTGGGACGGGTCCTGTCGGAAGTTTGAGTATAAAATTTAGTTAAGTTATTGCTAACATCATCTTAAAGTGATAAATTTGTCTGTTTCTATAATGATAATAATGGAAAAGATTATTACCGTAAGGATTATTAGAAATGAAGATTAGTTGATTGAAGGAAATTGGATAAAAAATTTGGAGATAGATGAAATAATAATAGTTAATGATGAAAAGAAAATTTAAGAAAATAAATTTTATTAGCTTTATAAATATATGAATGTGATCAAAACATTTATCTTTTCTTTTTTTTCTATTTATACTATTAACAAAAATATAAGTTTATTATTATATAATGATATGTCTCATATAAAATTTATCAAATTACTCAAAAGTAACTTAGGCATTACATTAAAGAAATTAACAAATAATGAAAAAATAATAAAATGTGTTTAGTATGCCATTTTACACTTTTATGAAATTTGATTAATATTATTAGTAAAAAATTTCATTAATCATGGTTTGGAATTAAGTATTACTTATCATGGTTGAGTGGTGATGCATATCATATAAAGTATATCACTTTTAAATCTCATGTCAATATAGGTAATAAAATAATAAAAATCTATTTTTATAAATACATTAGTAATATATATATATGAGATATATATTATTTATTTTTTTATGGAAACGAAACAAGATCATATAAAAATTTTCCCTATGGATAAGGAGATATCTTGAAATTAAACAAAATAATACATAAGAAAGAAGATTTTGTAAATAACTTATTATTTATTTAATCCACCCTCTTTAGATAATTGTCATTTTATCACTTATTTCTACAAAAGTTATAAATTACAACATCTTTTAAAAATAACTTCTTTATAAACTCTTTAGTAAAATCATCAAACTTAATTTAATTTTTATATTCTAAATATTTATAAAAGTTTTTGACAACCTTAATCAAGAAGACACGAGACTAATGAAAAGCACTAAGCTAATAAAATTACTTTAATATAGAAATATGAAAATTAGGAAGTGAAGAAGTGATTAATGAGAAGACGGGAAATGAAAAAGAATAAAAGGAGATTTGAAGAAAAGAAAAAAAAGATTTATAGGGATGTTAAAAATTAACCATAGGTTACAGTAATGAAATTATATGAATATTTATGTATTAAATAAATAGACATTTTAATAAGGTAAAAAATTGAATAATTAGGTTTCCTATATTTAAATGGAATGATAATTTATTGTTTTGATTGTAAAAAATGTTTTTTCTCCTAATCTTGATTATATTATAAAAGTTTTAAAAAATCTATAACTATCTCTCTCCAACTCTCTTTGATGTGGTAATCATAAAAACTCCTTCAAGCAGTCATCTCATTAAGGAAATTTATCTATATAAGCTTACTATATTACTCCATATATTTAACAATCCAAACAAAAAGTAAATAGGTTAGTTTGCCTTTTAACTAACTTTTTATTTAATGATTACTGTTGTCTTATAGTTAATAGTAATATGTATAAAAGATAATAAAGATATAGATAAGAATGATAGTAGTTCCAAATATGTAATGTTATAACAAAATATGCTAAAAAGTTTTAAATTTTGTTAAAATTTAATTGATATAGAAAAAGAGAAGAGAGTATTTGGGAGATGATAGAGTAGTATCTCCAGTCTATTAATTGGTTAATTGAATTACAATAAAAATAATTAGCTAATGCTTTCTTTCTATTCACTCTAAACAAACACAAAATTTAGGCAATTAAAATCTTAATAATCATTATCTAATTAACAATTCTTTTCTCAATTATCCCTTTCAACAAGTGCCTTGGTAGCAATAAACTTTATTTCATTGAAAAACTTTTTCTTCCACTCATTGATGGTTTGAATGTTTAATTAGAAAAAATTAAACTAGTAAAAGGAAACTTCTATTTATGTGATTGATGTTTGCCGTTTACTATAAAAAGACATATTGAGTTAGATATATATTCTATATACATATAGATATCCATACGATTGTTTAATTTAAATTATTCGTTATTTATTTTTTAAACACAAACACCACATCAATACAGCTTCCGGAACTTAACTAATTAATGAAGTTTTAGAAGGATTGCTGATAGGGGGATTGAAATTAAATGGATATATGGTATTTTCAATTAAACCATTTTTAGAGATAGGAAGAGAATGATAATCATTTGGACGTTTTAGAAAAATATGGAAGAGTTAAATATTTTTTTTCCTTGAAAATATCCATAATTGACAGTAATGGGTCTTATTATTAAATTTTCTCCTCCTCCTAATAAATGTCTATGAAATTAAATGATAACATCCATTCAAATAACCTAATAAATTTATCAACTTAGAAAGTTTATTAAAAAAGAAATAACTTATCTGTGTAATAAGGATAAGTAAACAAAAAAGGGCAGAATAAGTTAAATTTTAAATTTTAACAACCAAACTAAGTTGAAGAACTAATGAATTGTTTAACTTTATTTTTAAATTGCCTTTTTCATCTTGATGACTTTTTAACAATCAGTGGAATTATATTAAATTATGTTAAAATATTTATATCAAACAATAAATAGCTTATATTATAAAAGATTTTAAGAATAGAATAACTAGTATATTACAAAATTAATGGTAAAATAAAAATAGAAAATGAAGAAGAAAAAATTTTTTCTTCTTGGAATGATATTAAGAAGCTTTAAACTAATTTTACCTTAAGTTGACGATTATATCGTATAACAGTGATTATGACATAGGTTTGTGTTAAAAAAATTGTTGATCAAATATAAGTTTAGGATAAAGCAATACATAACCGTGTTCGATGCTTGTTTTAATGTGTATTTATAAACATATATAGTCATACAATGCATCATTTTCTTTAATTCCTTCTATATTTGCCGTAATTTTTTTGTAGGAAAAGAAAATGATAAGGTAAGAATAATAATAATATTAAAAATAAAGAAAGTGGTACCATAAAATCATTGAAAAGTTAATGTATGATAGGAAAAAAATTTTTAAATAAAAGCAATTCTTCAATCCACCAATTACTTTATTCCTTATTCATATTCCATTCTCTTTTAGAAAAGCTCTGTTAAACTAATTGCTAGTTAAGAAGTTTTCTAAATAATAGGTCCAATAGGGTAGATTGATGCTTAAGTTAATTTTCTACCAGTAATCTGTATAATTAAGATTTTCCTCAAGCTAGAAAGATTTATTTCAAAATTTTATATCTCCAATAAATGGTATCCGGAAATATGTTGAGATATAATATATGTATTAAACCACAAAAATATTATTATCCTTATATGTTTGTATATATAATATAACATACACCGCCATATGATTTTTAAAAAAAAATTTAAAAAGGCTTTTCTAATTTTATAGACATTAACTTTTTACTAAAACAAAATTAACGTTTTTTTCTTTTAACAATAAAAAAGATATATATATATATAAGTAGAGTATTATATATATGTATAAGAATAATGTTTATTGGATATAGATCTTATAATGTATTTTTATAATGAAATTTGATTAGGTAATTCAAATGGTTACCTATAAATAATTATCTATGAGGTAGATGTAATGAAAATTGATACTCATCAGTAAAATGAATGTCCTTATAATAGACAAAAAGAGTAAATATTTGATAGAGGAACTATTATTATTCAGATTATAATATTGACAAAAGGTGATGGCATGGTCCTATACTTTATATGGATGATGATGATTATGCTTTTGGTAGAAAATAAAATTTTGGATACAACTTTCCGACATATCTCATATACTTTGTCTTATATTATAAAATAAAAATGTAAAAGATACCTTGGGCAAAAAGTAATTATGAGACCAAATACTTTTGATATTTATTAAAATAATATAAACTTTCAATATTAGAAAATGATTGTTATAAATATATAAGAAATTATATGTATAAAAAGTTTTTTTATTTTAATAAATATAAAATGAGGAAAAGCAATCAAGTTAGGGTTATGTATTGTGAAGTACTATCTCATTAACAAGTTTAAAATCATATTAAATTATTATTATATAAGAGAAAATGTAATAAAGAAACATTTTTAAAAGCATTTCTCATTTTTAGACAAATAATGTGTTAACCAGGAGAAAAAAAATATTTATATATTTTGTTTGGTATAGAGAGAGGAGAACAAACTAATTTGGTAATGAATTTTTGAATTGTTAATCAAAACCACTTTTATATATGGGTGGCTATAACTATTTTAATTATAGGACTAGTAATAGTGATAAAAACAAAATGTAAATTAAATAACAAATAAGCAGATGTGAAAAGTTGCCTTTTCTAAAGATTTTTACATCATCTTAATTGATTAAATAGATAAATTTGATGGAATATGACAAGACAAGATTAAATGAATGGTTTGTTACTTGACATCACCAATTGATAGAACTCTCCTACTCAATCTTAAAATGCCGTTACCCTAAGGCAGATAATAATTTTTAAGTAATTAGACTCATGTCGTTAAAAGGGTCCTTTACTGAACCTTCAAAATTGTTTATAGAAAATTAATAAATTAAAATTAAAAGTTAAGTTAATTGGAGATTAATAATATAATAATATATTTATGTTAATTATAATAATAATTTATTATTATAAATGTAGTGGAAGAAAAAAGAATAAACAAAAATAAATTAAAAAATTTTTTTATTTCAAAAAAAAATATAAAATATTAAAAAGACAAATAAAAATTAGAAGTATCAAAAATAATTTTTTTTAAATATAATTTTAAGATAAGAATAGAAATATCCATAATAATACGCAAGTTATAAATCTCCTTTATTTTCCATACCTTTAATCAAAATTAAAAGACTTTTACTTTAACATTCATCTTAAGACTTTCTGATAATAATTTTAATAAAAATCCATATCTATCTAAAACTCATACTTTTTATATCTATATTATAGCTCAACAGTTTGTTCATAATAATCTATCGGTGATCTTCTTATCACAACATATCCATGGATTATTGATAAATATTCATAAACAAGTTAGGTGTAATAAATGCAATAATTTATTGTAATATTGTAAATTAAATTTCTTATTTTATTTTTTATTATATTACTATTATTTTTTGATCCAAAAATAACAAAAAATAATATAAGTATAAAGGATGGGTGCGTGGAATGGGATTTGATAGTATTATTTCATTGAGAACCTCCAATCTTTAGATAAGAAGGATATTATGGCATTATGGGTGATATCATTACATAAATTAACACAATATTTATATTTATAAGTTTTTTGATTTTCTATTTAAATATCTATTACAATACCACGTCTTTAGTAATTTGATAATTTTTAACTGGAAAATTAAGGAAATTGAGTTCCACATCTTCTTTAATTTCATTAAAATATATCTATAAAACGATAAATATTAAATAATGATTCTTCATAATCTTGTTAAAGAAAAAAAATAAGTTTTAACTTTGTTTCAGTTAATTTTATCTATTTTGTATTATTTTTAATATGCAAGTTTTTAAAAATTCACTACAAATATCAATTTATCTAATATTTTTATTCATCCTAACAGTTTATTGTTGTGATTGTGGGAGATGTAAACATTCAACGGAAATTGGATGTGTTAGATGTTGTAGTGCTTACGTCAAGAAAAGATCAAGTAAATTAAGTAATCCTTACATGTGGAAAGTATCACCGAAATTCGATTCTTTTAATTACCTCAACAAATATTATACAGATTTTTATGATGATATTGGTAATTAAATATTATGGATAGAAATTATATTGTGATAAAATAATTAATTATTTTGTTTAAATATATATTGGAATGGCATTGAAAAATAATGTTCATTTAATCATTAAAATCTTATTCATTAGATAATCTTTATTAATGAATAACTAATGTTCCTAATATTAAAACATTTAAATAATCAGATATAATTCTATTTTCTTTATATAAGTAATGTTAATAAGCTTTATGTTAATGATAATAAATTGATACATCTTAGATGTTATTTGACACATTCTAATTATCAACTAATCTTCAGTCAAAATCTATTTTTTTCCAATTTTTGTTCATTACAAATAAAATGAAATAATATAGAAAGTTTGTAATTGAATGATGAAGAGTTTTTGATGTAAAAAGTAAAATAAAAGTTGTAAATTTTCTAGAAAATGATTAGTGTGTAAATCATCAACGATGCTTAACGAGGGATAATATTGCAAAAGATACTCTTTTTTTCTAAATAAAGATAAATAATTTTTTTTATTTAAAACATTATCCATAAGCGAACTATTTTTGAATATATAAAAATATGTAACCATATAAAAAAAACACAATTTTTTTTGTTTTTTTTTT
This sequence comes from Strongyloides venezuelensis, assembly GCA_963280985.1. NCBI lineage: Eukaryota > Metazoa > Nematoda > Chromadorea > Rhabditida > Strongyloididae > Strongyloides > Strongyloides venezuelensis. The sequence continues at coordinate 3,643,553 of CAUJLX010000001.1, read as the reverse complement.
CATTTTAAGAATAGATTTGATGAAATGTTTGATTTAAATTAGTATAATAAATTTAAATGCAAATTAAACAACATTATATTGCTCCATTAATTATACTAAATATATTTAATTTTCTTTATATATTATTACCACAAATTATTCATTTATAATAAATATATGTTTAAAAGATAAATCCAATAAATCAAGAAAGTTTTATTTCCTTTTAACTTTTATTTACCATAAATGAAAAAAAAACTCTTAATTCTCATTATAAGAAGATTTTTTCTTGGGTAAAGAAAGATTTAAATAATTATCAATTCAATTTGTCTTTTGTTAACATTATCATATGATAATTAAAAGATAAAATATTTATAAACAACTATTCAAGATGACATTTTTAAAAAAAATATTTTTATATAATAAATGTTTAATTTAAAAAACATTTAAATAAAATGAAAATTTAAATAACAACAATGATTGTAATTTTACATAAATATCAATTTTATTTTTTAATTAATTCACTCACTTCCAATAAATATTTTATTATGTTTTTAATAGAAAAAATTTATTTTATGAATTTTTTTAATAAAATATATCCAAGAATTTTTATAATTACAACTTTGAAGTTACATATACAAAATTTCGTCTAATAACAATAATTAAATATTTTAACTATATGTTTTTTTTTATTTCTATTAAAAGAGAATCCATCTCTTGTTAACTAGTCATAGAAGTTTTTGTGAGATATATTATTATAAAAATGACAAAAATAATTTTAAAAAAGGGTATCTTGAAAATAGGTAATTATTTTTTTTTACGTAATATACTTTTTTTCTTATAAAAAATAAGCTATAAATAAATTCTAATTTGATAACGTAAACGGAAATAAAAACTGATGCATTTTCCAATAAAAAGACCGTTAAGAAGGAAAATTATTTTTTTGCTTATTAATATAGAAGAATAATAATTTTCTTCCAAGTAAGATTATGATATAAACATGAAGAGTATTTTCATTTGTACTTACAATGATGAAAGCGCTAACTTATTTTTACTATTTCAAAATTTCTAAATTATAAAATGATGCTACTATTTCAATTAAATAACATTTAAATTCCCCTATAATAATTTTTTAAATAAATATACACCTGTTAACTATATTATCATCTTAATAAATGACATACTAAAGTTTGTTAAAAGAATCTTTCCGATTTTACGAAAAAAATACGTCATTTAATATACTTTTAATATTATTATACACTGGTCAGTTGATAAAATAAAATACACCAAATTTCATTTATAATTATTGAAATAACTTAATCAACACAATCTATTAATTATACATTAATATATAGTGCATATAAAATAGTTTCATTCATATTAAAGTTGTTTTCTAAATATAACTTTAATCGCAAATAAAAATCATTATTTATATATTACATCTTTTCAACTAATTTTAATTTCTAAAAATTATTTTGTAAAGATTTGCGTGGATGCAAATAATTATTTTAATGGAAATCAAAAACTTTATACTTTTCAAATCATATTACAGAAACAGAACTAGAATAGAAAAAATCTTCTATATTTCTTTTTATTAAAATTAATGTATTATTAAATATAAATATTTTATCTCTAAAAATAAAGATTTTATTTTAGTATGGTAAATTTTTAAGTTTTAACCCTTAATTTATTATTCAATTTTGCTTTCTCAAAATTATTGTATATTTTATCTTTAGACAATATGATTTAAATTTTTATTATATTTTTTCTCCATAACAACTATGAAAAATTATTTTTTTTATTCTTTTGTATTAAAAATATTAATGACTTTTATTTATTCTATGTATGGTAGACTTGATATTTATCTTCAAATTCCCCAATCCCACCATATATTAATATAATTCGTTTCTTTTATTATTATTATTTTAGTTTTTGAGTCACGTTATGTTATATTTTATAGCAAATTCCTACACACATTGTTTTTGTAATGATCACTAAATTGTAGCGTTATTAAAAAAATTAATGATAGTATTTATATATAAATATATATAACTTATTATTATTTTTAATAACTTGATACATTTCAATACGTTGTAAGGTTTTAAAGAGTCTTAAGATAATCTATTACATGCCACCTCATCATTCTTAAAGATGATTTTGATGTGTGGTTTATAAATTGTCTTTTCCTTATTAAGGAAATGTTACAAAGATATATATTATACTTAATAAAAGTATAAATTTTAATTTATAAAAATTACATCATTATATTTACTCCGTTAATAAAGATTGTTGTAAAACTTTTAATTATCGCACATTACGGCTTTTTTTAAATTAATATTTACATTAGTAAACACATGTCTCTTTCCTAAACAGACCATTTCTTATAACATGATTTTAAAAAGACCAATCTTTATAATATTTCTCCATTAATAATTATTTTTCAAGGTATCATTTACTTCTCTCATTCACATGATATCATATTTTAATAAGTAGATTTTAATTATAGAATAAAATATTTCTAACCATTTTATTATTTTTAAAATTGCAAAGGAAAAAAATTTAATTTTAAAGTTTTATATAATTTTTTTTTCTTTCTATAGTTCTTTTCCCATAATTTTAAAGTTTTGTAAATAAATGATCAAAAATTACTTTTTAATATTTTTTTAAGTTTTATAAATTAAAAAAATAATAAACAAAATTCCTTTCCATTTTATATAACTATAAATAATTTATATTTTCGAAACACTTCATTATATTTTTTTTATTTATTCGAAGATAAAAATAATAATATTTAGTTTACTTAAATATACTTTTTATTAGAATGATTTACTTTAAAATTTCGATTCAAAAAGTACTTTTTATCACTCTCTTATGTGTATCCATCATTAATGGAAATCATTTTATTTACGAAAAAACACCTATTGAACTAATTGAAAGTGGCAGAAATATTGGTATTACTCGTAAGTTTTTTTTTATTTTTTTAATTAATTACCAAATAATGTAACCTTTCAAGAAAGAAATTTAATGAAGGAATTTATAAGTCAAAAGAATATCATTCCTAACTCAGATGAAGAAACTGAAATTATAAACCATTTCTTAAATAAATGTCATGAATACAGTCAAAAAGTTGGTTATGATGAAGAGTATATTAAATTCCTTGAATCTGTAGCACTTTCTGAAGTTGATACCCATCCTTCATCAGAGAGTCACTATCATCATCCAAAGATTTTAGATTTAATGAGTTTGGATGATGCAACAATTAGTTTTTTAACAACACCAATAAATGGAATGAAAAAAATTTTACAACGTCAATGCTTAATTAATGAAGTAGATTTCCAATGTGTAGACAGCTTCTTTGGTACTAATAATTATGTAACATCAGAAAAGATAGATATTATTAGAAGCAGTGGAGGATTTGCTAAGTTAATGCTTGACGAGGAATGTCCAAATAATGGTGATGACTTGAATGATTACCACTGTATTGGTACAACAGCAAAAGAATATGGTAAACAATGTTCAACAGTAAGTTTTTTCCATTCTTACAGAAAAAGTAAATTTCTTTCTAGTCATTGAAATTTTATAATATGACAAAATATGACGTTGACCATAAAATATTGAATCTTTTTGCTTCAGCAATCTCTGAAATTGATAAATTTAATGATATCTTAGAAAAAACAAATGACCTCGAGGAACGTATTAAAATTAAACGTGACACTGAAATCTTATTATCCTCAACATTAAAAACAATTTCTCAAATGGAAGGATCGAAATGTCGTTTGTTTTATCAGTTAGGTAAATGCCTCAAGAGTTCCGTAATCAATCTTTGCGGAAAAGATGCTGGAAGGAAATTTGAAATAATGATTCAAGTTGGATACCTAAGAAGAGAACGCTTTAATGATATTAATGACGCTTTCTTAGCTTTAAATATGGAACCACATCGATCATGTGGTAATTTATATTAGTAAATTATCCACGAATATTCTAAATAAAATTAAAAAAATGCATCTTTTTTGTGATTAACGAAGCAGTATTATATATCGTTGTATTTGGAAGTATTTTTTTCAATATAATTATATTCTTTTTAACATTTATTTTGAGATAAAAAAAAGAAAAAAACTAATAAATTTTTTTAAAATTAAAAATATATTTAAAAAATGCTTCCAATATTTAACTTTTAATTTTAACAAATTGTTGTATATGTAATTTTTCAAGATATTGAATAAAGTATTTTAATTTTATCTAATGTATATTCATCAAAATAATTGAATATTTATAATAAGTAAAGGTTTTAAATAAATAATTTTTTTCATAAAGAATAAATTAAAAGTTATTAAAGTATCTTTATTTATTTATACATGAATCATTTTACATGTGAGAAAATTAATAATATGTTAAGGTATATAATGTAAGGCAAGATAAAATTCTTATAAAAGTATAGACATTATGATATAGCGATGATGAAGAAACTTCATTATCATCCAAATTTTTGATATTTTGCACATTTTCATTATTAAATGTTGTATCATCAGAAGATGGAGAATTATTTTCAGGAGGTAACCAGACTGAATTTTTATTATTATTAACATTATTAACTACTTTTATTGGCTGTCCTGTAGTTGTAATATTATTATTGTTGTTTGTTTCATCATCTTCCAATGACATTGAAACATCATTAGATGATGAATCGTTTTCATCATCTATTTCCTCATCATTACTATTTTTAGTTTCATTAATATTTGAATTGATAGGTGAGGTTGTCATATTAATAGTATCTTTAAGTTTATTAGCTTTGTTATAAATTATAACAACTGTTTTTCTCCGGAAGCATCTATATTTTTAACTTTTTTTTCATTACCATTAATTGTTGTTATATTTTTTTTAGATTCAAAGATGTTTGATAAATCATTTGACGGGGATTTAACTGAAGTTGTTTTATTTTTATTTAAATCTGGTATAGAAGTTGTTAATATTATCGGTAAATCCTTGTCATCAATAGATTTGTTACTTTGAAGTGTCATGTTTAACGTTTCATTACTTTCTGAAGTGTCATTTGACTCGTTTTCTAGTTCATCAAAATTATTAACTTCCTCATCTGATGTATTTTTTATCTTCATAGACTTTTTGTTATTCTTTTCAATGTCACCCTTTAATAGCTCACCATCTATTAATGAAGTATCTTCATCGCTACTTAAAGATGTATTTTTTGTTTTCTTATCTTGTGTCGATGTGGTTGTTTCGTTCTTAAAAATATTATTTTTATTATCATTATTATTATTAAGAGAAGAATTATTACCATCAACTTCAACCACTTTATGTCCGGTTTTACTAGAATTATCGTCCATCTTTGGATTAATTGTCATTACACTTTGATTAATCTCAGGTATGAATATTAATCTTCCGTTATTAGGCATATTTTCTTTTGATACCATTTCGAAGATTGCGACACCACGGTTTTTTGGTCCGTGGTATTTAAATGAATCTTTTTCATAAAATTTTCTTGTTATATCATCAGATGCATTATCATAATTAAAACCTTTTGCCCATATAAAACTCATCTTTCCGGGTCCCAATGGCATATCAGTCGGTTCAATTTCTGTAGAAAAATAATTAACTATTAGTGAGAAGATAATTTTTTTTAGATACCTCTTATATTTCTTCGAAACATGATAACTGTCCTGTTCATATCTTTAATCTCTGCCCCATAAGCAGCAGATAATGAATCTTCCCCCTCTAAGATGGTATCAAGTAATGGGGTTGATCTATCACGTGAATACATATCTCCAATTCTTAGATAATCTTCGTAGACTGATGCAAATATAATATCATTACAATCCATGGGATGTAATGGAGATTCAATAACATTTTTTGCTAGATAAGATTGTAGTAATAAATTATATTTTTAAACTTACAGAATCCTTCATTTTGATTATCTGTACCTGAAACATCTGGGAACAATCTGCAACTACCATCTAATTCAAGAGGTCTCCAACCAATAGATAACCATGATGTTGTTTTAAAATCTAAAATAATCTCTATTTCCTCATTAACGATTCTAAAATACACTACATCATCATCATTTAATTTATAGATCTTATAACAAGGTGTATTGTAAAGTCCATACTTTTGAAATCTTTTTTTATCTTGACTTAACGTATAATGATAATTAAAACAATTAAAATCAGATGCAGTCGGGATAAATTTTTTCTCACATTTGTTACCAAAAAATCCATATTTACAATAACAATTTTTTTCACTTGGATTAGTTTTCATTGAAATACACTTTCCACCATTTTTACAATCACTATCCTTGGTACATGAACTTTTAAATTCACATCTATTTCCAGTATACAAAGCATCACAGTTACATGAGATTCCATTAAATACTCCATGTCCAGAACATTTTACATCGTTTATATTATTTTCATTCTCCTTATTAACATCAATAACTTGAATATCTGAACATGAATGAAATATCCCTGAATCACTTAACTCTTTTTGTTCTTTTTCCAAAACCAATGTACAATTAAGGCATGAATTGGTAAATTTTACTTTATATGATGTTAGCGTTTCATTTTGAGAATCTTTATAAAATGTTCCTTCAAATGGTGTCAATTGTTCTTGAAGATCACCTTTTTGATTTATTAAACTAATACGAAATCCTTCTTTATGAATTAATGGCATATTCCAAAAAATATCATAACCAGTTTTAGTTAAAAATGTTACGTAATTTGCTAAAAAATTAAAAATTACTACTTTTTTTGTAAAATAATTAAACTTACGTTTACTGTTCCTTCCGACACCACATGCTCCTACAGTTCTTTTTGTATCTAGGAAATCAAATGGTGGGTACCTTGGAGGGGGATATAATAACGAGACATGACATTTAACATAACACAATAGTGAAATGTGTAAAACTATTAATATATACCTGCTTATCATTTTTAAAAAACTACAACCATAAATATATCAAAAAATGTAAGATGGCAACTTTTTGATGGAGACTGAAAATAAAAATAATTAAATGATAATTATATATACACGTCTTTAATAAAGATAATTAGATAAATTCTTTTTTTAACAAATCCATTTATGAAGAAAAAAAATCTAAACATAAATCATTTGAACATATTTTTTTATATTTAAAACAAAAATATTATTAACTCATCAATCCAATAAAAGCTATTTGTATCTTTTAAATGACTTTATATAAATAAATACAAGTTTTTCTTATTTAGATAAAAAAAGAATAATTTCTATTGTAAATGTTAAATGAAAAAATTAAATGCCACTACATTATTATCTTTTGATAGGTAGGATGAAGGAGAAGATTTTGTAATAAAAATTAGGTTTATATGAAATATTTTAACGTGACAAGTATTGTTCCTTTAATGGTTAACAAAATAAATAAATAAATAGAAGTAGAGAGAGAGAAATATAAAAATATATATATAGATAGCTCTATTAAATATCCTTTTAAAAATAGAAATTTTTTAATATTTTAAGGTGAAAAAAAGTAAAATATTAGAGTAAAGATATTTGGAAAAAAAATGAAAATGAATGAAAATATTATTAACAATAACGAATGTTTATTTAACAAATATAGAAGAAGCTTTAATTGAATATATATGTATATTTTTTGAGGAAAATACAAAATCATTTTCAATGACATTTTCTATTTATATAGTAAAAAGAAAAATTATGTAAGTGAATGGAACCACTTTTTAAGTTTTTCATAAGTTTTAAGTTAGAATTATTAAAATGATATATTAGTTATTAACATATTAGTTCATTGTTCAAAAGATAAAAAAATATTTCATCCCTTTATGGGTGTTTATTATAACAATTTATTATTATTTGTAAAGTAGGTAACATTTTGAATACAAAAAAGCTATTATATGATGGTTTATTAACCTACTAATTGGTTTTTATATTTTTTTTACCTTCCTTTACTTATAAAATTACTTCTTTGAAGATTCAATTAACTTCAAGGTGTTTGACATATAAATTATCCATTTCTACAGAAATTAATCATTTATTTCATACATATAATATCTTGTTTAATAGTTTTTTCATATGGTATTTTTGACAATGAACTTGATTTTTTAATACTCTTATTTGTTTTTAATCATTTCACATTGTGTAATCGTATATTAAATAATTAATTGCTTAATTAAAATAGTCATACTTTTCAGAAAAATATATATTATTTTATTTAAAATTATATATAAAAAATACTTCGTAATTAGTAACAAACACTTATATAAAAATATATCTTTAAATATAGAAATATGTATTTAATATGTATATATATATTTAGAATTTTATAAAACCCTTTAAAAGCGTAAAAAAAAATTTAAGTAATTTATTGATGTAAATATGGCTTTTTGTTGTTTGTTATATATCTTCCTGATTTTCTTTCAATTATAATAACAATGAGAATTGAATCATTAAAAAGTAGAAACATTTTATATTTATACATTTACATGTGGATAGACACCAGAATCATTACAATCTCCTTCAATTAATGTATCCATACCAGTACCATCTTCTAATGGAGCAAATATATATAATGGTACGGTTCTATATAATGCATCTTTAGCATCTTTTCTTCCTAATTCTTCTAGTATTGAACATAACTGCCCAACTGTAGCAATCTCAGGACATTGTAATGCCCATTCTGCTAATAATTGATCAGTACGTGATAATGATTGTCCTGTTGAGTCAACTTCCGGTAATTGATCTGTTAAATTTAATTTAACAGCCAAAATACTCCAATCTCTACCCATAGCATCACTTGGATCAAGTAATGCTGCCAATTCACATCGTGATGCCATTTGTAATTGTGCCACTCCAACATCAATACCTAAAGTTAAGACAGAGGCAACCTCTCTCGAACCAAAACACACAACATCAATAAAATTTTCTTCCTCATCGTCACTATTTTTTATTACCATTTGTTCTTTCTGTTGCATATCCATTATCACTTCCGGTGGGAAAATAGCTGGATTAGAACGATGATCTTTTAGGTGATTTGGTGAGAAGAAATGTCTTTCTAAAGAAATACCGGGTGCCACTTCTGATGCTGTATGTTCAACCATATTTGCAATATCCTCCATAAAATAAAAGCATGATGCAGCCATTTCAGATGGTCCACGAACCAATATTTCAACTGCATCACCCTTTAATCGTATTAATGACTCCATAGCGCCGGAACACAATTTTGAACATGATGTCCATTGTGTTAAATCAGCATCCATTGGATCTTGAAAATCATGCATTGACCTACGTAATGCCGTTTGAATACGTGGAAATGTACTTTGTAGAGATCTTTCCATTCCTCTCATAGGTAAAATTTTCATTCCCCCATAAACATAATTTTTTTTATCATTTTTCCAGCAATCTTTTGGTGTTTCTTTTAATATAAAAGCAGGAAATTCAAATTCTGATTCAGGGTTATTACCTTCTGTTGGTGCACATAATTGTAATGTATCAAGAATATGTAATAAATCATTAATATCACCAATTTCAGGATATAATGGAGCAAAATCATCAATAGAATATATTCCTGTTTGCCTACATTTTGTTAAATATTCAGCTGACAACAACATACCAATTATATGTGTACCTAACCATTCTGGATTAAGAACAACATAATCTAATTCTGTAGTTTCATCTCGTAAATATACAACTTCACCAATTAATTGTAATTGTTGAATTAATTGTCTACTATGTGAATCAGATGCCAAGGGATTTAATTCGTTTCTTATTATAGCTGTAAAATGAGGCCAACTTATAACAGGAAAATTTTCATAATGTTTACGCATAGTTGTAAGATGCGATAAACATGTATCTAATAATGATAATGGTCTTTGAAGACGATTTAATATATATTCTCTTGAGGTACGAAGGTAACTCTTTAGTGCTCTCATACCAGGACAATTATTGTTGCTTGAATCTAACAGAATAATTGACTCATGAATATCAAAATGTGTCTCAAATCTTAACCTAACAGTCTTTAACATAGCATCAAGATCAGATGAAATATATTCACCGTTACTGTTCTTTTTTGAAAATTGTGAATTTGTAGCATTAGTTCCAACAATAATAACTTTACTTCTCCTACTTACAATACCACAATGCCCAATTGGTTCACTTGGTGTTACACGTCCTTTCAAAAAATTCATCCAATATAAAACTTGTTTATATTGAACTTCTGTTGGATCTTGTGAATTAAATACAACAACATGAATACAATCAGTATTACCAACAAAATGATCATATGCTATATGATATGGTTCGTATCCACCAAATTCCCAAATAGAAAATTCACCAACACCATTAATATTTACATTTTGTACATCAATACCTCTTGTGTAATTAGGATGTGCTGGTTGATTAAAATAAACAGGTGATGTATTATTATTATTACTATTATTACTACAATTTTTACTACTATTATTACTTGTAGAATCTTGACATTTTTGAAAATTATTATTATGTAATACTTCTGACATTGAGGAGGATGTTGATGAGGCACAACTATGATATCCTTCTTCAGTAGAGTTAAATGAAATAGCACCAATTGATGTTGAATTTGAGGAGTGTGGTGATAATGATAAATTATCAGAGAATCTTTTTGATACAACACCGAAAAATTGATTAATAACACCAGAATTATTCCAAGCTGATATCAATTTTGTCTTTCCAGATCCAGAATGACCAAACAATTTTAATTTTATTCTCTTTAATGGTCCTTCTAATGGTACCAATTGATCTATGTACAAATTTTTATTTGATGTCTAAATAATAAAATATAATAATATTAAAATACATTAAATAAACTTACAGATTTCATTTTTGATAATAAACTACTTATTGGTAAATTATCTTGAAGCAATGCAATACTTTCAGCTGTCTCACCGTTCTATAAAAATAAAATGATAAAAAAGTAACATTTTAATATACATAATAAAAAAACTTTTATTGTTTTGATACAAGTAAATAATCTCTTTTCATTCAAATACTTTTTAAAATTAAAATGCCTAATCAAATAAATTCTTCTAAATAAGTAACATATCAAAACCGTTATTATATATATTAAATATAACAATTTAAAATTGATAAATAACTGTAAAATAGTTACATAATATTGAAAAAAAAGCTAATATGTTAGTGAATTGATTGTGTTAAGGAAAAATTTCGTTTATTTAAATAAAAATCTACGCAATCCTTTATATTGTTATATATTATATGTAATTTACAGTATTGAATCAAATAATATAAAGAGTGTATTAGGGATGATTTAACAAAGACAAATGAAACAGATTTACTTTGTTGAAAAATTAAATAACCTGCGCATATTTGGGAAATTTTTTTACATTTCAAGTTTTATAGGTGAATGAATCATTTATATATAATATATCTTTAAAAAATGTCAAAAATTTAGTCTACATATAATTAAAAGAATTTAAATCGATGTAATAATATCTACTTTTGTCTTTTTTTAAAATAAAACATACTTTTGTAAGACAATTAACATCTGCTCCTGCTAATATGAGGCATCTAACAATTTCGATATCACCTTCTTTTGCAGAGATATGAAGTGGTGTTAATGAATGCTAGAAAAAAAATTATAATATACAGTAAAATATATTTTGATAAAATAATAAACTTACAATATTTCTTAAATCAATAGATGCTCCAATATGACATAAAGTTTGAACAGCATTAATTAAGCCTAATCGACAAGCAACGTGAAGAGGAGAATCACCGTTCTACAAAGAAAAGATTAGTATTATGTTAAATAGAACTAAAAGATTAAATAATATATTTTAAGTGTATCTCTCTTCACCTAGACTTTTCCTTTTTAAATTTAATAATATAATATTTATGTATAATAAAGAGATAATAAATTTAGGTTAAACATAATTGTCATACTACAATACTAAAACATACCTCGTCTTGTATATCTAATTTACAACCTTTTGTAATCAACAATAATGCTATATCTATATGGGAGCGTCGTAATGCTAAATGTAATGCTGTTTGACCGGTCTGAAAATAAAAAAATAGAATATATATATTAATATTAACATTATAATTTTTTTATAGTTATCAAACAATATTAATAATTATTAAATATGTATCATTCATTGTTTATATATTATATTAATAACAATCACCAGAAAAAAAAAATAATGTTTTAATACTTACTTGATCTCTTCCATCAACAGAGGCTCCACAATCTAATAATGATTGTACACATTCCAAGTGTCCTCTTGCGGCAGCACAATGTAATGCTGTTTCATCGTCCTATAAATATAAAAAAAACAATAAAAATTTTTCTTTATTTAACATAAATAATACATAAAGCAACATATAGAATATTTTATCTTTTGTTTTTAACATAAACTTGATAGCATGCTAAGAATAGTTAATATTATGTAGAAAGGAAAAAAGATATGCAGAAAAGATAAATGTCAAAATTTATTCCATCAAATAATACTATTATTTAACTACTTTTTTATATTTACATTGATATAGTACAAAGTTTTAAAAAATTGTAAAAAAAGTACAATTTTTAATTAAATAATAATAAAAAATTTATTATTAACATACCGTACAACAACCTTCATACAAATCATGTTCCCAATCACCACCACTTTCCATATTTGTAATAATACCAATAAATGCTGAGGTATTAGGATAAGCAATGGCACAAGGAGCTCTCCTTGTTATTTTAACTCTCTGTGTTGTTGGAGCACTCCTACTTTTTATGATAGCTGTGGGAATACCACTTATATCAAAGTCATCCTCATCAAAAGAAGGCACTTCTTCATCTCTTTCCTTTAAAGGACCTAATTTTGAGACAATTTTTTTATCACTACTACTATTACTGTTATTTTCATCATTTTTATAGTAATATGAATATGATAAATCACGGGCTGTAGAAGGATGCTTATTTATTTCATTCTCAGGCCAAGCAATTTTTTTAAAATTGAAGTTTCCTTTAATCACTTTATTATCACCTTTTTTATTGTCATCTGATATTATTAGTGTCTCCAATACCTCAGATGGCTTAACAATAGATGATAAATTTAATTGGGGTATAACAGCAGGTGAATAACATAGTGGAAAACTTGTATATTTTAATAATGATGAAGATTCATCACTAACACCACTACTATTATTATTATTTGATAGATATTTATCACTACTTAATGAGTATGGATTTTTTTGCCTATAATCGTGTGTAGGGGCATCAGCAGATAAATTAGCATTCAATGATGTAGTAATATTATTAATAAGTGTTGAAAAATTTGTTGATGCAACCGATTTTGGATTTCCTAAATAGTTATTTATTATGGACGCTGGTGGTGGTATTGTACTTCCTAAATTTTGCCTATAATTACCATCATAATTTGTTACTTGAGATCTATCACTAGAGTATGTTGAACTTTCTTTATCAGTAGATGATGGCTCAAAAATGTCATCATTAAAATTTATTGGTGTTTTACATCCCTCATCTTCTGATAGATGTATTGTTGATATTGATGAAGATCTTGACTCTGGTATAATATCTGTTTTTAGATTTTCAAGACAAACAATATTATTTGACATTCTACTTTTTTAACAAAAAATAAATAATGTTTATATATATGATTCTATATATATAATAATATGTATATTTGATAATATAATAGTTTTAATTTCTGTTCATTTAGTTATAGAGATAAAAAAATATAAATAAATGGAAAGGATAAATTTAGGCTAAAAATGTATCTTACGGTTATTAATATCAAATATATAGATAGTTGGCAATATACAAATAATACTATTAAAAAGGCGTGACTATGGCAACGAAATGTTATAATAATTCATTGACAAAACTTCTACAACTACTATTCAATAAATTTTATATGTTGTTTAAAATATTTTTGTTTAAATTATTACCTGATGTGTATTGTTGGGTAGTTTATGAGGAATATTATTAAAAAGTACATACACATATGGAGATGTGTATTATGGCAGTAATAGTAACTCACTAAACAACTTTAGAGGACACTGAGTGATAATTATAAATGGTATAAAAATAAGTACATTACATTAAAATAGAGAACAAGAGATAGAAATATATATTTCCATGATTCTTTGAGAATTATTATTTTAAAATGCATTTTAGGTCAATATTTTAAAGAGGTTTAATTGAAAGATTAATGAAGTGTTAATACGTCAATCATAAAGGCTTTTGTAGATAAGAAAATATTTTTTTTCATTCAATTTTAATATCAAATGTAAATAATGAAAAATAATAATAAATTTAATATATATCTAGACATTTTTATCAAAATATTATTTATTTAATAAGTATCACTGATGGAATTTAAATTGCTTATTTTAATGTATTAAAAATAAAAATGAATACATTTTTATAATGAAACATCCATTAACATATGAAAAAAAAAGATAATAAATAAAATTTTAGGAAATATGGGATCAAGCATTTGTTAATAAACAAGCAAGACACAAAACACAAAATTATTATAATTATTTTACCTGATTAGCTAATTTGAAATTTGGATTATATTTACACAGAATATCTAAAGAATTGGAATATCCATGCCATGATGCAATGTGAAGAGGTGATTCACCATGTTCATCTTGAATATTTGGATTAGCTCCATTATCTAAGAGTATTTGAATAGAAGATGATTGACTGTACCTTGTTGCAACATGTAGTGCTGTTTCACCTGACTAAAAAAGATAAACAAATTTTTTTAATATAAAGTTAAGTATTTGATAAATTCTAACATACTTTGTTAACATGATTTATATTTACATTCTTATCTTTGCATAAAATTTTTATAACATTATTATGTCCATTTCTTGCTGCCCAAATTAATGGAGTATCTCCCCTCCTATCCTTAACATCAACTGGAACATTTTGACTTCGAAGATACAAGACAACTTTATCATGTCCAGTGCCAGATGCAATATGCATTGAAGTTTCACCAAGTTTATTTGCTACATTCAAGTTAACTTCATGTCGTGTAGCCAACTGTTCCAATCCAACTAAATTTCCTTCTTCGCATGCCACTAACACAGCACTTATTACATATTCTTCCTACAAAAAAAAAGAATCAAATACATTAATTTATGAGATGATCAAAATTTACAACTTTTAATGTTTGTTTTATATTTTATAATGATTTAAATTAACTAAAAAGTATTTCCTCACTAAAAATTATTTATATCTTTATTTTTCATTCCTCTTACAAAAAATAATAAATAAATGTACATCTTTTATCATTATGTAATGGACTATGATGAATTTATTTATGAATTAGTATATTTAAATGTTAAATGATTTGACAAATATTATGTAATAATAAACCAATCTTACCTGTTCTTCCATAGGAAGTCATATAATATAATACTACAACAAGATATTATTGTTTTAAGATCATAAAATTAATTAAAAATAAAATAAAAATATTTAGTTATTCAGTATTTAAAATTTGTTGATTGATCAAAATAGTATAAGGCTATAAAATATTAAGGTTGTTTAGAAGGGTGATGTAAAAAGAAAAATTAAAAAATTTTTATATGATTCATTAATAAAAATAACGTTTTGGGTAAGTCAAATAATATTGATAAAAATAAAGTTTATCCAGAAGATGTTTTATTTTAATAAGAATAGATAATAAAAGAAGCAGATTTAACTAAAGGTAATGTAAAGAATTTAAAGTAAATTTTATAATAGAATAAAATGAAAAAAACATACATAAAGTACACTAAAGTTTGTTAATAAAAAAGTATACTAATATAACATGATAATAACGATATGATGATGATGACACATCATAATGTAAATGTTTTAGAATTATTTTTTGAAAACTCAAACATATGCTTTTTTTATAACGTATATATTTAAATAGAATAATCAGGATGATTAAATGTGTTAGAATATAATAGCGAAGTGTATTTTAATGTACACTATTATTATTGTCATTCGGTGGAGAAAATAATTAACATATTGTAAAATATTTTTACGTACACCAAAAATAATCCAAAAAGTTAAGAGGAAGAAAAAGTTTTCGACTGTAAATATGGGCTTATAAAACTAGTAAATTTTGATAAAAATAATTTTTGTAATTAGGCACTTAGAGAAAAAATGGTAAAAATTTTATTTTTTAGTTAAATATTAAAATTGGTTAGTAGTACTAGTGATGGTGATAATCGAAAAATAGTTTAAGAGAATGATGTGGCAGATTTAAGATTTATGTTTATAAATATATATATAATATAAATTTAAATATATTTATATATGAAGAAGAAGGAAAAATATTTAAAGATGGTTTTAAAAGTAAGAATGTGTAAATTTCTTAAAATATAACGTATTCCAATTCTTTATTATTTTAAAAGTTTAATGAATTTAGAGAGAAAATTTTTATACTTCACTACCATTTACCTATCTAACACGATCAAAAACAATACTTTTAGTATCAATAATTGAAGTTTAATCGTTCTGTCACTGTAAACATTTGGTAATACCAAAAATATAATAATTACTAAAATTAATCTTTAATATTAAATAAATATAATATAACAAACACACAGGAAGCGTTTAAGAAAAATTTTTTTTAAAAGTTATAAATGATTGTCATTCTAATGGAATTGTAACATTATCATTTTGGTATTTTAATTTTTAGTCATATCATTGTGTCAAATAACATGTAACGATAATAAATGTGTATTAGAAAAAAGCTTGTTGAAAATCTAAAGTCTTATTTTTTTTAAAAAGGACTAAAAGTATAATGATAAAATGATCCTACATCTCGGAATACTATATATAATAAGTAAGTACTTATTATTTACTAAAAAATAGAATTATTTACCACATAATCCTTGAAAAGGCTAGTTGTGATAAAGTCGTTAGTTTTAGGTAAACAAGTGTAACTAAATTATATTAAGTAGTAATAAATAATTAAAGCTGAAGATGATATAATAAAAAAATATTAATTAATAAAACTTTCAATCAATTTTTATTTCTATAATTATTAACTGTCTTAGCGTACATTTCAGGTTTTTGTCTTTTTTCACATGCCTAAAAATCTATAAATCTTTTCAAACACAATTTTTCTAGTAATATTTTTTAATTAAATAAGATAAAATTGTGTATTTCTCTATAAGTATGTCTATTTTCATAATTTGTTGTAAATGTGTATATCGTATGAAAAGAATCTGGTTTAACCAAAAATACATTTTATTTTTAAATGATTTTAAAATATATTTTAATTTTTGATCAATGTATTTAAAGTGTCTGTGTAGTAGAAAAAGGTCAAAGTAAGGGAGTATAAATTTATATCAGAATATATTGATAAGATTTCTATAATATATATTATAATAAAATTTTCATTAAAGGAGTAAAATATTAACAATAAAATTTAATATAAATAAATATGATATGGAGATATGTATATATAACAGAAAGATAATTAAAAGTTTATTAAAATTGTATCTCCTTCAAAATATATTCTACTATCATATATAACAATTGTAATAGATGATAAAACTAGCAATGAAAATATTTGTAGATATGTTATTAGTTAGTCCCTTTTTTTAAAAACAAATATAGATACTTGAGGTAAATGTATAAAAAAAGAAAATAAGCAAAAAGAAAATGAAGTTAATAGGTAATAGTTAATATGTCTTGTTTTTAAAGTGTATAATTTCTATTTTTATGAAACTGTAATAATGTATGCAAAGTAAAAATAAATAGAAAATTATATTTGGGAACAAGATAAAACAAATTTTTACATTTCTTTTATACATTAATATATCATACTATGATATATACCACTTTTAAATAGTAATATTATAATTATCAAGCAATTGTCAAAAATAAAACAGTATAGTTTTAACATAAAAATTTTTATTTGATATTAATCAAATGACTACTTCTATCAGTAAAAGGTAATTGAAATAGACAGGTAAATTGTTAAATAATTATTTCAAATATCTTTGAAAAGTTTAAAACAATACATTTTAGAATTATAATAAATACAAAATTATCATTTGTATTCTTTTATATAAAAGTTTAGAATTTAAATTAGAATATATCCTTTTCTCAAATAGTGATTATCAACACTTAGACAAAAGAATTAATGAAATTGTTATCAATTTTATAAACCCAAAATTAATTCTCTCTCGTTCTCATTTCAAAATCATTAATCACAAATTATTTACTAACCAATACTTTTAAAACTAATAATAGTTTAAAAAAATCATTATAAACTTTTCCACAGTAAAAATAGGTATATTCAGTGTTTATTAAAACTTACAGGATCAAATTTCGTTTTAATTGTGAGATCAGATGCTTTATCTTCTTTTATTTCACGTCTAACTCTCATTGTAAGACGATTTATGAAACGTATTTTATGATAAACTTTCTGAAAGAAAAAAATTTCATTAGTAATAGTTTATATTTTTTTTATAGTTAAACAAATAAAAATCATAAATATAAAGTGACTTTATGTCATTGAAAAAGAACTATCTAATTTGTAATTCATGAAGATAATATTTAAACGGAGAAAAATAAAAAGATTTTATCATCTATCGTTAAAATCAATCATTTTATTTTTAACCTCCTCTTTTGGAAAGTAAAATTTTTTTATTGTTTCAGAAATCTGATAGATGTCAACTTACTTTCCAATATTTGCGTGGATTGAAAGACTTCCTCTCCTCTAAAACTCCAATATTATTATCGATAGTTTTAAATGCCATTCTTGGATCAATTCTAAAGTACCCTCGTATCCATGGATGTTCTAAACTTTTTGATGCTGTCATTCTATCTTCTTGATTTATAACCAATAATTTTTTGATGAAATCCTTTGCCGCCATTGAAACTCTCCCAAAATAACGATCACTTAAGTGGTAGTTAGCAGCTGTGATATTACAAAATGTTTCCTCTCTCGATTCTCCTAAAAATGGGGATCCATTACTTAGTAGAATATATGTTACAACACCAATAGCCCACATATCAGTAGCTGATGAGAGATATTCATAATTTATAACCTCTGGGGCAACAAATTCAGGGGTTCCAATCATATCTTTAACAGGAAATCCTGGTAATATAACTCTTGATAATCCAAAATCTATCAATTTAATATTTGATTCCCCTTTTTTTAGTAGCATTATATTTTCTGGTTTAATATCTAAATGGCATACTTTAAGATTATGCAAATGCCTAACGCCTTCTAAAATTTGTTTAACAAAAGCTACCGCTTCATTTTCAGGGAGGCATTCTTTTTCACAAACATGATCAAAAAGCTCACCACCACTTATTAATTCAAGGATAAGAATAATCTCATCTGATGTCTCATAAACATTGTATAATTGAATGACATTTTTATGACCACCAACTAATCTTAATACTTCAATTTCCCTTTCAATATGAGCTCTTGGGACACCACGCCTTGAGGTAGAAAAACGTCGTTTCTTTATAAATTTTGCAGCATAATATTGTCCAGTCTTTCGGTGCCTAACTTTTTTAACAAAAGCAAATTGGCCACTATAATTATGTTAAAAAAAAACATAGGAAAAAGAATAATAAATAAATAACAAATAAAATTACCTTCCTAAATCATTTAAAAATTCATAATCTTCATCTATAGGGTAACTTTTAAAATGTAATCCTAATTCTTTTCTAATAACCTCTTCTCTTTTGTTATTTTTGCAATTTTCTTCCTTATTTATCAAAACATCATTATTTGGAATAAATTTGACAGGCCCAATTAAATGAGAAGGCATACTTCTCTAAGGAAAACCGTTTTTTTCTACTTCTTTAAATTTTATAAAACTCTTTTTAATAAAATAAAAAGAATTATTATAAAAAATAATATTTTACAATTAGTCGATTAAAAATTAAGGTAAATATATATATAATGTTTAGAAAATGAAATAATAATAGAATTATTTAGTTTTGTGTATTATAACTTCTTGATAAAAATATTGATAAGGAAGAAGTGGAAGTTTTAATTGGAAATTATTTAAATTGACTTGTCTTCTGAAAATTAGTTATTTTTATTGTTAAAATAAAATATATGAAATAATTAATAATATAACAAAAAAATAAAATAATATAGAAAAAAATTTGATGTCTTTGATGGAAGAGTATATAAATGATGGGTGACGTTGTGATGAGTTACTTACTACTGACCAATTAATATTCCTTTTATCAATAGTAATGATAGAGCATTAAAACATAAATTACTATTATTACAATAATATTAAATATATTTCAACAATCAGACACTTTATTCAGTAATGGTATTTGAAATATTTTAGGTATTGTAAGAAAAAGTCATATATTTATTCTTGTGTACCTACCAATTTAACTATTTATATAGAAATAAAATGTACTAGAAAAGTAATTGAGGTAGAGAAAAAGTATATTTGGTTGAGGAAAAAGATTATCAGTTAATGTATAGTATATCTTTATATAGTGTGATCAAAGTGAGTAAACTTTTTAACAAATGTATGTTATCAGTTTAATAAAACAAGCACTAAAAGATGACTTTGTAGTAAGAGAGAATAAAGTTTCTGTTATCAAAGATTCTTATTTTTAAATTTACTTCTTAATAGAAGAACATTCATTATGCTTGTTTTATGAAATTACATACATATTATATACCTGTTTACAATAAGGTGTTTTGTCAACAATATTCTATTTATTATAGTACAAAATTTTGTATTTACATAAAATTCTACCCTTAATTTTCTTTATTATCATATATATCATAATTTAATCAGATATTAAACATAAAAAATGTATATACTATTAATATTGAGAAACGTTTTTTATCCCTTAATATTTTTTAATAACAAATGATGAAATATCCTACTATAGAGAATTAGACAGTAAAAAAATTTATAAATGATAATAAATAAAAATTTTTACAAAAATTAACCTAATAAAATAAAGATTTGTTTAATATACCAATAGATGTTAGGGAAAAAATTAAAACGATGAGATTATTATTAAAATTGACAAATATATCAATAACAATTAATTTAATTAATAATTGTGTAAATAGAATTAGAATATCACAGACCGCATATTAATACACCATTATATATCATAAAAATCTCTTATGACATCGAATTACAATTTATAGAAATTAACTTAAATTATATATAAAAATATAACGACTATTAACTTATTAGTCATTTATAAATATACTTTTTAACGTTAAGTACTTAACGTATAACTAAATATTTATAGTAGATTTTTTTTATATAATTTACTTATTATAATAAATTTTAACTAAATGACAAACAAGATATAACAGAAAATAGAAGGTAAATATCAATTTAAAAAAAATTTTTTTGATTAAATTTATTGCTACATTTATCAACATAATAATTATATAGTTAATCTATATGCATAATTTTAAAAAATAATACTAAAAGATACCGATAACAGTCAAGTGTAATTTATTAAAAATTATTTCTCCTATATCTTTAGATACCCTTTATTTTTAATATATCTATACAAAAATTTATGACTTATCACAATATACTTTACGCTTCATGTCCCTTAAAATACATAATAAATAATTCTTTTTTGACAAAAGCTTTTGAAATTGTGATTTATTACTATATTTTTTATTTCTTAGCAATTAATCTTTCTAAAATTATTAAATGGTATACAATTTTGTACACATTTTTTGACGGTAATATTAAAGATTTTATAAATAATATCCTCGAAAAGAACTGAAAAAAAAAAGGAAATATTTTAAATGAGAAGCTTGACGTTGTTTTTATAGCATAAAAATATTAATATAAACGAGTTCAAATGACTCTTAGCTTTTAATGTTTAATATAGTATATACAATGTAGTGTATTTGGAAAGCGATTATTTTTAAAAAGCTGGTTACACGAGATACACTTAATTTGGTGGGATGCATTTAATTTTAGGTGAAAATATACGAATGATGAATAGACCTAATGAATGAATTAGATAATGTAATATAGTAAGAATTTAGAATATATAATAATGAATGATTTTATAAACAATAAAAAAAAGATAGGTTTTTGATCAATAAAAAAGGTGATATAAATCAATTTACCACGCTAACAGTACTTATTAACTTTTATTTTCCAAACAAATCATTGTTATTATATATGATAAAGAATTATAAAAATTTTTTTCCTATTTTTTGACTTTAATAAAGGTGGTAAAGCATAGAAAATATATGTCTCACCTCAAAATCTTAACATATAAATTTATCTATCTCTCTTTTAAAGATAATAACACTACAAAAGAATACAAACATATTTCTAACAATAAAACCTTCAAACAGAGGAATATTAAATGTAGAAAGCTTTTTATCAAACATCTACAAAAGTAGGTTACTTAAAAGAAAAAGATTTATTCAATTTTAATCATTTGTTATAACGTTGCCACTATTAAAATATAAATAATCATTCACATTACTTACTCTTTTTTAATACTTGATCTAAAATGAAACAATTAGGAATATATTTATGTATAAATATGAAATATATCCATATCGATAATATTACATATATAAAATTAGAATATTAATAACAACTAATAAAATTTTCCCATGTTTCAATAAAAAATTTTTTAACCTTATATGATCAATAAATAAATATACACATATGTATATTATTTTAATATTTAAAATTACTATCAATAGTATTTCTTTTTTTAGAAAAGTTTAATATATTCAATTAAAATATACATACTAAAAAAGATGGAATGTAGTTAAGCTTAATAAAAATTTTATATTATATATATAAACAAGTTATAAGATACCAAAGTTATTGCAATTGAAAGAAAATAAATATATAAAACATATTTTACCTTAAAGTATCATTGAATAAAAAAAATGATTCATAACAAAAAGAATGAAAAACAAAAATTTATAATGAATTTTTAAATTGTCAAGTCTTATCTGAACAGTCTTGTATTAAACTTGTCCATAAAGCTAGTAGTATTGCTTTCAAAAATATATTTATAATATAGTAAGTAAAGTTTCAAAAATATAGAAAACATATTAATTTTCAATTGTCATAAAGTTTACCCCCTCTAATAATACTTTTTTTTAAAAACTTTTCCTATTAACTTAATTAAATATAATATATTTTAAGTTAATTCAATAAAATAAAGACTACATAATTTTATATAAAATATTAATTGATATAAAAATGAATAAAAATTATGATAATTAACATAAAAGATAAAACGAATATATTTAAGTTGTGCGATAAAAGATAACACTAAATAAACTTTTTAATACTTCCTAAATATTCCATTTATTAAAGGACAATAAAATTGTTATGTTTCAATAATTTTAAAACATAAGTATATATAAAACTAAATAATTGCTACATGTATTATAAAAATTTTTACATAATAATTCGTAAAGTACAAGTTAGTATAGAAATAATTAACTCCCTAAAAAATACATAAAAAAACAAAATGACAAGAACAAATAAAAGGAATTCAAGGAATATTTATAGTCATTCTTAATATATAATTAGTGCCGATTACAGATTAGGATATAATTTTTATATACATCAATGAAATATAGAAATTTTCTCATATTAAAAATTTTAAATTAACATTCAAAAAGCAACTTAAAGATATACTATATCAACGGCTATCTCGACTATGAAATAAAAAGAGGAAAGAAAAACTCTCAAATATATGTATACCTTTCTTATTTATCTCATCAATTTTTGTACATTAACTAACCAATTTAAATATTTATAAGAGCCACAAAACAACCAATAAAATTAAAAAGTGAAAAATTGAAATATGATATACATTTTCCTCTTGTACTTTTTTTTACCCCAATAAAATGTTTAGAAATTTAAACAACGTCCAACTATGATACTTAAGTCTTCTTTTTTTTAATTTTAATAAATAATATAAAAATATTATCCTTCAAAAGCAATGGATAATTAAAATAACAAAAAAAACATATATTGGATAGATTGGAGCTTATTTTCGATATATTTATAAAGGTTCTTTTGAGAAGAAAATTCTAAAGCGTAAATGTTTGAAAATCAAATTGTAAAAACAGGTGTGTAAATAACAATGAAAATATTCTGTTCCATTACTTTTTCATGATATTATGTTTGTTATTAAAATTTATATAATTAACGAAAGTATGTCATTTTTAAGAAGATAATATAACTTTAATAAAATATAATTTAAAAAAATTATTATATTATATGTATCACCCTGCATAATTTTTTGTCAAAATTTCAAACAACCACTAATATTCTAAAAATTGGTATATAGAAGGAGTTTTATGCACTGACTTTATATTTGAAATAATATTTCAATGATGTTGAGTGTAAGCACACAAAAAATGAAGTAAACAAAACTTTCGCGTGGGGATAAAAGTTACAGAGACGCTATTCCAACTATCTTTAAAAAACTACTTTATTTGTTTACTTATAGTATATGTAAGTAGATAAACAAGTAATTAAAAATTAAAATGGAAATATTTATTACTACAAAACTTTCAAAAGTGATTATATTCTAAAAAAAATGTAAAATAACATGTAAAAAAAATTTATTCAATTGTAACAAATTTGATTGTCAACAAAAAATAATATTTATTGAAGCCCTAGACTACTTAAGAATATGATTAATAGCTAATTTTGTAAGGAATATTTTATTCTTTAATCTGATCTAATGGATTTTAAGTATCTCGTTTTAAAATTATGTTATACAATTTTATATAATTTTTTAAAAATTGTTAGCGTACTAAATTGTCGATAAAAAATAATATTTATTGAAGGCCCCAGACTACATATGAATATGGTTAATAGCTCATTTTGTAGCCAAGACGTTATTCTTTAATCTGATCAGACGGATTTTTGATATCTTTTTTAAAATGGAGTTATTAAATTTTAAATAATTATTTTTGTATTTTTGCATACTTCACTAATGACAAAAAATAATATTTATTGAAGCCCCCAGACTACCTTTCGAGCATGATTAATGGCTTATTTTGTAGCCAATGCTTTGTTCTATAATCCATTCAGACGGATTTTGAATATCTTGTTTTAAAATGGAGTTATTAATTTTTTAATAGTTTTTTAAATTTTTTGTACACTAAAATGTCAACAATAATTAATATTTACTGAAAGCTCCCAGCTTACCTATGAAAATGATTAATGGCTTATTGTGTAGGTAAGACTTTATTCTTTAATCTTATCTGACGGATTTTAAATATATGGTTTTTTAAAAAAGTCATGATTTAATTATTAAGGTGCCAAAAAAGTTTTTTAAAGATTTCCGAATTTTTTTGGTACCATTATATTCGGATTTCTATGCTGGTTATGAAAATGCTTTTAGTTTTTTATATTTAAATAGTTATTAGATTGTTATTTATGTTTATTTACGGACAAAAAAGGGGTACTTTTTCCAACAATTTTTTTAAGTTGGAACAACGTTTTTAAAAAAACAAGATTGTGCAGGTTGCTAATTATATGGTTTTATGTGATTTTAAATTCTTAATTAATTGTATAATATCAGAAATTTTATGGATAAAAGCTAAAAATAATAAAACATTTTATTTTGTCATCTCATTAATAGTACATTTATCAATAGTAAAAGATTAAAGAGTTCCCTTTTATCAATTATTTATTAAATTGAATGGTATGGTAAAATTCTTTTTTTACATCCAAAATGACAACTTGAAAAAGCTTTAATTCATAAATATTGCTTTTATTTTATTTTTCTTACTTGAATGTATATATTATAATTTTTCTAAAAATATTTTTCCATGATAAAATATGTAATCAAAAAAATGTTTGAGGTATAAATAGATTATCAGTATTGATTATTTATCAAACTTGAAATGTTTTCCTCTGGACGATTTTTTTTCACCTTCACTAAATCAATCTAATATAAATGATACTTTAGTTTAGTCGGTACAGATTATGAATGAAACAAATTTACTACTACAACTAAATGCTTGAAAAGACATTACGGTCTTAATACGAAAGGATTAGTTTAAAAAAAGAATACTTCCAATTTATTTGGAACACTGTCAACAAAGAGTTAAATACTATACACTTTAGTTTGAATATTTGTCCTTTACTTCTTGATCATTGATTCTTTTATGATCCACATTTAATTATTTGTACAAATTTTTAATTTAAAATATTTTCCATTACAGATGAAATATTCATTTATTTTTATATTCTTATTATTGGTAGTTTCATTCAAAAGTACATTCTCTGATGTCTATGATAACATTGAAGATAATGAGTTCGCAGAATTTGAAGAAAGTTTTGATGACAAAGTTTCAATTGAAGAAAATACACCTTTACCTAGTGTGAAAAAAGAAAAAGAAATTGTTAATGATTTTTTGGAGGATGATTTTACTCATATAGATGATAATAATAATATTGAAGTTAATGATGAAGAGAGGTTAGAAGATTTTGACAAAGTTAATGCTAATGAGAAAAGTAGCAATCCACCAAAACCATTAAAATTTGCTGATGTTCCAACACACTTAAAATCAAACTGGAAAACATATCAAGTTGAGGTTTTAATGATGATTATATTATTTATATACACTGTGAATTTTATCATTGGAATGTCAAGGAATAGTTCAATTGCTCATAAATGGTTTGAAGTTACAAGACCATTTTTAGAAACTAAATTTGCATTAGTCGGTGATGATGGTGTATCTGAGGAACCTGTTGGTGGTGTCATGATAAAACAAACAGAATGTTCTTATATTGTATATTGTACTGGGCGTTTAGGGTGTACGGGAACAATGTATGAAATAAAATTAATTAAAAGACAAGATTTAATTGGTATAGTACAAAATATAATAGGGCCAAAAAGTGATAAGGTTATAATGAGGACAGATCTTATTAAGGGTGAAATTGAACCAATTATATTTTGTATTGGTAACAAGAAATCCGTAGCAAAACAAGTTAAAGAATCAGAAGATTTAAGTGCATTCACATCAGATAGAAAAAATGCTGATAAATTTGGTTTATCTAGGAATTTTGCAATATACACAGAATTAAATGAAGTTATCTTAAGTTTAATGGATACATATATTAACGAATGTTTTAAAAAATATGAAAAATATATTGATTATATACATGTATCAGATCAGTATACTGGACCAACATTACAAGAAGGTGAAGTTTATACAAAAATGCCTGATCCAGAAGTAATATGTACCGTATCACTTAATATTTTAGATCAAATTGATGATCCTGAATTGAATAATGAACTCATGTCTTTCATTTTTAATTTTATAGAAAAACTTAAAAAAGTAAAACTTTCAAGAGAAGGAAAAACAAAAGCTGATAAAAATAGAGCAGCTGTTGAAGCTAAATTTTTAAAAATGACTCACCAACAAAGACAAGAAGCTGCACAATTAAAGAAAGATGCTAAAATTAAGGAAAGAAAAGAAAGGATAATGAATGAGGAAGATCCAGTACTACAAAGAAAGTTACAGAAGGCAGAAGAAAAAAGAGAAGCAAAAGCTAAAGCTCCTAAGATGAAGACTATTAAAATGAAATAAATATTACTTAAGTTTATGGAAACCGCTTTTTTTGCTAATATCTATCTGTTTAAATTTTTGTTGATTTAGATATTCTATTTTTTATCTATAATAACTTTTATAGTAATAAAAAAAGTATAATGTTTTCTTTTGCATATACTGGTAATCGTTATAACTAAAGGCACAATTATTTTTGATGTATACATGTACATTAAGAGAATCTTCGTGGTCGTAATGCAAGAGAATAACTTGACAATTGAGATTTATTAGCGATATCAGAAGAGAAATTTCCGAAGGACATATGTTTTGATTGTTTTTTCTGAGTTGTTGATAATGTTGTCGTTTTAATTGTAGTTGTGGTTGGTTCAGTATGAAGACCGGGTGCTGAAGCATTATAGGCAGCTTCTCCAAATTCTCTAACTACAATACAAAAACTTTCAGCATCGTCCTCATGACACTTTTTACTTGGTATAGTTACTCTTGCCACACAATCACAAAAAATGTCATCACAGTGTTTTTGTCCAAGTTGTTTATCATAACAAGAATCATGATTAATACAACATCTATTCACCTCCCCTTAAATATTTATATGCATAAATGAATTAACATAAATCTCACAACATACATTTCAATTCAGGACAATTTCCATCAATTGAAGATTCACTTAAAAGTTTAGAAAAATCATCACTTCCACATTCCCACGTCTGCTCATCTGGAGATATAAAAAGTACAAGGGAAGAAATTAAAAAATAATATAGATAAAACATTACTTTAAGTAGATAAGTGGTTAATGTAATATTTCAACTGTTATATTTGACGTTTTTGTGTTGGAGAAGATGAATTACAATTAAATAACGTCAAACAAGTTTGTTTTTAAAAAGGAAATATCATGATTGATGTTGACGATAGATATAGACTACTAACATTGGAAAATAATACATAATGATTTGTATGTTGATGATGAGGGTATAATACATTGTGAGAAGATAGACAATACTTTTTTAGAAAACTTTTGAAACCAGCTTTGATGTATTTTACTAAAATAGAATTATAGCTTTTTACTACGAAGTTTATTTCTAGGTGTTTTATGTGTAAATTTGAATGAAATTATTATCAAAAAGAGAGCAGAGTACTTCAAGAGAAGAATAACAAAAAAATTGAAAGACGAATATAGCATGTATATATAGCCTTCAAAGTTTGTGTTAAAATGTGATGGATTTATCTAGAAAAAAGATGAAATAAAATTGTAATAAAATTATAGTTAAGACCGTAAAGTGTATTATCATGATTAAATAAAGAATATTGTTATAAATATTTGTAATATGGTATTTACATAATTATTTTATTCTTCATTATTATCATAGTGAAGGTTTATACAATCTTATAACTTTTAATAGTTGAATTTCCACTATATAATAAGAAATACTTGAAAAATAGGAAATGTAGTTATACAAAATATTCCAAAGGTAAAGTTATCTATTTCTTTGAGCATCATGAAATAATGTTACTAGATATAATTCAAGATATGTTTTAAACTCTAAAGAATAATGAAATAACATTTTAATACATTCGATATACAATTTGTAAGAAAATTGGTTTTTGAAAGTACATAGTTTTTCACATTAATGATTACTTTTTAAAAAAAAACTTTGAGTTTTTAGAATATTAAAAAGATTTAGAAAATTTTTGTTAGAAAATGTAACAAAAAAAAACAATAGAATATGTAATTTAGAAATGTAATCATTTTTTTGTAGCATAAAGTGAAAAGAAGTGCAATCCATTAGAAATATATTATATTTAAAAGATTTAGATTATTACGTTTCTAAACTATAAATATTAAAAACTTAAGATAAGATTTTAAACATAAAGTTATCAAGATAAAATTCATTAATCAAATAAAAGTTGTCTTTTTATTTTTGTTTTAAATCAGCAGAACATAATAATATGTACTTTCCAATGGAAAAATCTCATTATTTCGTTAAAATGATTTTTATCAATAGCAACAAAACATTTAAATATACTGATACTGTAGAATACTCTAACATAACAAAATAGCAAGGTTGTTCGTACTTTGGTAATATGGTTTTAAAATTTCATAAAATTTATAATGAAAGCTTAAAAATTTAAAGAATTTATTTTATTTGGAATTTTATTCTAACTATTGAAATTTATTGAAAATGATGATTGAGTACATAATTTCAAAAATGTTTTAAATAAAAATAATTACTTGATTAAAATATTGAAAGTACAGGGTTTATAAAGAAGCAATCTTACTAAAAAGAACAGTTGGTAGAGTAAAAAGGCAATTTCTTTTGCAATTTATAAGGATAAAATATTATTATGTTAGTATTGTATATATAGTTAACGCATAAAATATACTTTTGTTTTTCCAATAAAGATAATAAAAATAATCTTGTTTTCCCTTAAATAATAGAGCTTAATTATGTCTCTAATAAAAAGTAAATTTCTTCATCTCAATAGGCCATTTGGTTTTTTTACGAATCTGGCAAATTTATTTATTTTATATCGAATCTTCCGAATTCATGTTATTGGGTCATGATTCCTTTGAATTCACATTCTCTATCTTATAACTACTAAAATGCAATTTCTTTAAATTTGAATCTATTTAGTAATATTGAAAATCTCTCTAAACCCAACTTTATACAGAAGAATCCTCAGAAACCATCTTCACTACGATTCTACACCCTTCATATCGGCTATAAACCGAAGGAAAATACTACTTTAATTAATTTAAGTACACACAGACAACTTCAATGAAATAGCTAATCTTAATAGTTAGCTCATCTCAATCATTGCAAGTGGGTGTTGAATATCACATCTGAACGTAATAAATGATTGGATAAACAATTTCGTTATAAACTTGTAACATCATATTAATTAAAATCTTATATATATATATTGATTTTTTACCTATAGAATGTATTAATTTCCCTTTCAATTATATAATAAAGTATCCTTAAGCATGATAATTAGGCTTAAAATGCCAAAATGGATGCTACAAATTGTTCGAAAAATGTGTTTTTAATCATTATTTATTATAGCAGCGCTCTTTGTAGCAAATCAGAGGCAAACTCTTTAAATACAGATGTCTTAAACTAAAATTACTAAATAATTTAATTTAAAAAAAAAGTAGAATTTTAATAAATACAAAATTTAATTTATAAAAAATGAAAAAATGGATTTTTTCTTCATTCTACAATTTCGATTAACAATCCATTTATTTTCGGACAAAGCATCTCTCGAATTCTTTTTCATAATCATGTAGAATTTCTAGATCACCATCAAAATATACAAACTCTATGTGTCCTTTATAAGAATATTCTAAATTGTTTTCAAACTCTATTTTTCCATGAGTCATTATACTCCCTCTGTAGTGTTCTTTTACAGAACTAAAGTCAAGATTCTTTCTATTCTTTGAACCTTTTCTTAAACAATACCCACATTTAAGAAAACAACAATCATTCACTCTTAGATGTTTTTGAAATACATGTTTGATTTTATTATGTGGAGTAGAGTAATCCTTTCTACAAATTTTGCACTAATCCGAGATTTTGTATTTGAGAGAAAATGTTTTTGACTGTAACATAGTTATATCCAAATATCCACTATTCTTTATTCCTATCAATTTATCTTTTCCCTTACTTGATTTTTTTTTGGAAACTATTAATAATAATGTGTAATATGATTAGATATTAATAGTAAATATGAGGAGGAGTTTATTTAAAAGAAAGATATTATAAGGTTACAACATTTTAGAAACTGTTTAACAAGACTGCGTTGTGTTCTTGAGAGAGCTTGTATTTATATTGTCTTTAATGGTATGAGTTGGAATGTCTTGTGTCTGGAGTTCTCTTGCGGCATGTTAGATAATAATGTGTTCCACATTACAAATGGCACAAAATTTTACTTATATTTAACGTAGTAAAAACTTACCACAATCATAAATAGAATGTACAGGAATGTTTGGATTCAGATCAAGGGTAATAAGAGTTACAGAAGAATCATGTCTTCTATTTTCATTTCTAACTTCTTCAATAACACATTCATTTAATATATTGGATGTTCCTTCTTCAAGTACATTTTCTTGTTTAACTGCTTCTACCTGTCTTGAATAATTTTCTTCATCATTATTGATAATTAAATCAATTTTAACACCATCTTTGTCACCAATATTTCCCAGTTTATTTGAGAATGATTCCAAAGAATCTATAAATTTACGAAGTCCCAACTTTGTTTTTTTCTGATAGTTTAAATGGCTTGATTTTTCTAAGTGTTCCTTTAATTGACTTTTAGTATGACATTTAAATTTACAATCAAGACAACTGAATGGTGTGTGCCATATATGATACTCAAAATGATTATATGAAGTTTGATTTCCTTCAATCGCTTTATCACAAATGAAGCAGTAAAATGGAGGATTTCTCCCACATATTTCTACCTCAGACAAAATATTATCTAAAATTATAGTATTTATAATTAATATGTAACGAAAATTCCATTAGTATGTCTCTTATAATCACCAACCCAAGAATAACTATAAATTGACGATAAACCAAAAAGTCTAATTTGTGACTGATGATTTATGTCAGAAATAGGATCATGTATGTTTTACCAACGATAATTGCATATTGGAAATACTTGAGACAATATTATTTTCCGCGATAATAATAATTGGATATATAAAAATTCTGTCAATCATAGAAGGAAAGACGATAGTTTTAAAAATCCAATTTCTCCTCGTAAAATTTGATCCATCCAATTTAATTAAACGAATTACAGAATTTTTATTAATATTGTATTTTACGGTATGATAAAAATTTTTAATATAATACACTTTAAATATTTCATTTTTAATTAGAACTATTATTGTTTCTCTCGTTAACAAAAGCTTTCATTTCTCTTACAAAAGTTTCATAATTATTATATGATTTAATATTATAAACAATCCAATTAGATATTTTACCTTTATCGGGTTATTTATCCTCAATAATTTCGCATAATCCTTTATCAACAATTATTATAATTCCCCAATCATTACGTTGTCTAAGGCAACGACCTAATACTTGATTCAATGCCTCATATCCTTCAATATTATATCATTCATCATCAGGTAAAAGCTTTTTTTTTGCATGGAATTTACCATCAAATTGTCTTTTTTCTATTACTAGATGATCACCAATATTATAAAGTGTGATACCAATAGATATAAAACATCTTGTAATAATCGGCAAAATCAATACCTTCAGAAAATTTCCCTTTGAAAACAGCAAATAGTACAGAACCCGTGCAAGAATTAGATATTAACTCTAGTTGCTTGATTACTTCTTGATATTTCATCAATACTTTATTTAGATCACCACTTTTACGTGGATGTTGCAGGACTAGTTAAACATTTACTAATTTGGTGCTTAATTCTGAATTAGAAAGTTTTTCAAAAGCTCGTTCAAGCATAGAGTAACTAGGGAAAAACTAAAACACCTTTCATAGCATTTTCACCAACATCAACAATTAATGAGATAATTTATAATAAAATACTAATTCCATTTTTACGTTCTCCAGATGGTATTTCATTTATTGTACAAATAATGTTTTTGTTATTTGGCCAAACATTAATAACAAAAGCAAAAATTTGTTTTTTAGGTATTATTTGATCTCCTTGAACAGTATATTCGAATTTCATTCTCAATTTAGATATGTGTTAATTGAAGATAATGTACCACTGACTAAAATGATATATTGAATGTTATGAAATGGATCTTTGAAACACAATGATAGATCAAAATACCATAGATATAACTTTGCAGTATAATTTTCTTTAATTTTTTCACTCTTTAGACTCCCAATAAAATCTCCATAGGTTACTTTATTATATTTCTCATCTCCTTTTGTGACATCTATCTTTATTCACACCAAGGTAGTCAGAATGCTTAGATACTTCCTCACTTGTATAATTAAATATATCCTTTTCACAAATTGATTGTTTTATTGAATAAAATATTCTTGTGTGCATTTTGAGATTTTTCTAAAAAAACCTATGAAATAGATAAATTTTTCAGTACAATAAGTACACGAAGTACTTATTTTAAATTTCCTTATATATTTACCACAACCATCTGTAGAATTACAGATGGTTCTACTTTCTGCATAACCAATTGTTAAACAACAAGTCAAAGCAACTTTTAATTTTTCTAATTCTAATGGACCTTTTTATAGACAATTAATTTTGAAAAAGTGATCTCATTATTTCAAATGTCTGATAAACCTTATTTTGTGCATCTGTTTCTAAATTTTCCTCTAATACTTCTGAAGCAAAACTTCGAAACCAACCTAGTAGCATATTTATAAATTGAAACAAATCTTCCGTTCGTGGTAAGCACCCAGTTAAATAAGACATCGCTTGTTTGTTAGGATGCATATTATCTATACTATAAACCTCATTTTTTATATATATTGAAGAAACTTCTCTCAAAATTCTTTTAGTGAATTTCTT
Source organism: Strongyloides venezuelensis (assembly GCA_963280985.1). Taxonomy (NCBI): domain Eukaryota; kingdom Metazoa; phylum Nematoda; class Chromadorea; order Rhabditida; family Strongyloididae; genus Strongyloides; species Strongyloides venezuelensis. The sequence goes on along the minus strand of CAUJLX010000001.1, from coordinate 3,609,485 downwards.
TTTGAACGAACATCATTCAATGACTTAATAATTTCTCCTTCTGAAAAACTAAGACTACCAGATGAACGAGAAAAATTTCCTATACTGTGTGTTTAATCTAGTATAACAACTGAATTCTTTAAGTTAATACCCATTTTATCACGTATCTTTTGGATCTATCATAAAATTAAAGGGACAAAACAAAATATCAGCAACATTTTTAAATAATTTTAACGCGGAAAAGTGTGGACAAATACCACTTATAGTCCCATATTCATTTAATTCTTCAATATCCCATACAGGTAAAATATTATTAATTGACGTGATGTTTGAGTTGTCAAAGTTCCTGTAAAAAATTGGTTTTAAATATACAATTTGTGTTATCATTCAAATTAATCTTTCTTCATTTTCCACAAATGCTTTTCGATGATTTTTTAACATTTGAATAAACACAAGTATGTTCTTTAGAAGATAATATCGTATTGTAAATATTATTTGAATTCTTAGCATCTCTGTAGCAATGTGGTAATCTTTTAAATTCTTTTATAACTTGAGCAATTTGTTCATGATTCCTAATGGCATAGAATATTTTTATTACATATAAATTCACTCAAATTATCCTTTTTATTTTTGATACACTTATTTTTTATATTACCATTGTTGTTTAAACATTCATCGCTACTATATTTATTTCCTTTATTTTCCTTGGGATTATCGTTACCATGTAACTTGCAATTCATTTTAGACAATTTAACTTTACTTTTGTAGTTTTTTTAGCCATTCGTTAACTGAGGATAGTAATGTCATTGTCTTACCAGAACCAGTGGGACTTACAATAAGAGCATTGTTTGATTTTTCGAAAAAAGAGATAATTGCCTCCATTATTGAAATTTGACAGGGGTATGGATCGATTTCTCAAAGAAATTGTATAGTGACCCCAGTTCTTCAGTACTTTTACATTCATCGTTTTGTAGCTCAATAGTAATTCTACCTCGTTTTCTTGGTGTTATAACATTATCCCTAAATAAAAAATTGATAATAAAATTAATCATTCAATGAAATATACTTAGAATTGATTTTAGAATATCAGTTCATGCTCATTTGATTATGATTTCTGTCATCCAGTTATTTTAAAAAACTGTAAAATCATTGCCTCCAACTTCAGTAATATCTTCTTCTTTCTATATTTATAAAGTATTTTTAAAAAATTCAAAAAAGCTTTAGAAATGTTTGGTAACTTATAAAAGATATAAGAAATTTTAAAAGAGATAAAATAAATAAACAACTTGAGCCTCTTATTTCTTATCAGAAAAATTTATATCCAGTTTAACCATATCTGATTATATGTAAGAAAGAAAGTATACAATATTTATATTTCCCCAATATATTGTCTCTTATTTCTGATGTACAATTATTGTGAAATTTTATCAATATCAATAGAGTATATTTTGTTAGTTCATCTATAAAAATAAGGAATGAATAGGTTAACTTCGGAGTTAGTATGTAAATTTTTGTAGGAAAATTCGAATTACATGAAGGCATTTTATTGTGACACAAGATCGAGATTTTTCAAATATGCTCAGGTTTGATGGGACGTGTCATGAAGGCGCAACAAGATGCATAAGAATTGAAGAATATATTTTGATAAGATGTAGATGATGTGGATGAATGTTATTTCAAACGTTTATAAGTACAGGAGTACATTTTTAAACATTTCAAGCTCTGACATAATTTATTTTGTGGTATTGCTTTTAATTTTCAAATGGAAATGAATTCATACTTCTAACAGAAATCTTATACTTTTAATATTATAGTTATCGGAAAGGATAATCACTCAAATCATATTAAGAACTGTAAAATACCGTAATTATTTGGAATAAAACAAGTTAAATTAAAACTTATAATTTTTTTATTTATAGAATTTTAATTGTTTTAATGCTATAAAGCAAAACTATACAAGTTTTTGCGATTACTCGTATTATTAATATATTATTTTTAAATTCCAATTTTGTTTTCAAATAAATTGTAATAAGTACATGAATTTTACTAAATCGTGATTATATCAATTATCAAAAGCTAAAACATTTTTATTATTCGTTTTTTATTGTAACTTAAAAAAAAAAACTTTAATGTTTTTAATTATAAAATGAAAGGTATCGTTATTTCAATTATATTTCTAACATTCTTTTGTTTTCTTTTAATATGTCAAATTAATTATAATGAAAATTTTAATCAACCTTCTGGAACTATAGTATGCTACAATTGTACGAATGTGGCTATTGAAGATTGTAATACACTTTGTAGTGGAATAAATTGTTTCATTAGTATGTTTTAATTATTTGTTTATTTTCCTTTTCTAGATCTAAAATTACCATTATTAACAAGTAACATTGCATCATATGGATGTACATTAGATTTAGTTGATTCTAGATGCATTAATGATACAGATGATGTTACATGTTATTGTAATAGTAATTTTTGTAATTATTCAGAAATTGTTAATATAAGCGAAACTGATAATAGTAGTTTTTATGAGGAAGAGGAAGCAACATCTATGCCCTCACCATTATATTTAGGTATATATAAATTATTAATAAAATTTAATAACTTTTTTTAGACTATCCTACAGTCAAAAATACATTTACTTTAAAAAACACTTCCAAGAGAGAAGTTGATGTAGCAAACAATGATTTTCTTCAATTTATAGAAACTTTGCAGTTCTTATATGACTTTTTTGATTCTTTTGACAGTATAACGATAAAAAATGAAACAGAATCTGTGGACACATTGGATGAAAATAAAATCCTCCAAATGTTAAATAGGTTAGATTATATTTTTAACCAAAAAATGACAAATTTCTTTAAATCCATAGAGCACAACATTAGTTCTTTATCTGATAAAATTTTAAAAAATTCTAATTATAATTTGAACAAAGTGAAAACTCAAAGTTTTTACGACAGTGTCTATGGTGACTATGAAAATAGCGGAACATCAAGTAGAAGTCATTTATTTAGTAGGATATGGAAACAAATATCAAAATTGTATTTTAAGGAATCTTCTGAACATTTAAAACATAAAAATAAGAAATATTATTACGTCAATAAACAAGAAACAACAATTTTTAACTTAGAGGATGTTGTTATTACATACAATTATGAAATGAATTCGTTTGTTTTAGAAATCGTTGACAAAAATTTCGATTATAAGCATATTGTTATTAAAAAAGATTACCCACATGAAGATTTTACCCTCCTTCAATCAACTATAGCATACGTGGCATCTTTTGGAGAAAAATTAGGAATTGTTTCAGGTTGTATTAGAAAAAGACTAATTAGTGGTTTAGAAATATCAATACAAGAACAATTGAATCAAACTCTTATTGCAGCAAATATTGCATTTAAATCATATACTGAAGTATTATTTTCTAAAGTTTCAGCTGTTATGACAAATTTCATTTCTAAACCTCAGTCTAGAAAAAAGAAAAGTTTAACCTTTCAATTTAAAGATAAAAATTCTACTTATTTTTTTCAAGATCGATATCATAAAATTGTTAATATTTATCGAAAAAAGAGAAGAGAGGTAAATGAAACTTCTACAACTCATAACATAGAAATGAAATTTCCATTTCATAGTAATGAAAGTGTCAGATTTCGCATATGAGATTTTGAATAAAACTCAAGCTTATGAAAATATGTTAAACAATTCAAATAATTCTGGAGAAATACCAATGATACCAGTCTTGACAGAAGCATTGCTGTCTCCATTTTCAGGTAAGTATCAATAAATTGGAATTTATTAGTCATATAGTTCTTTCTTCTCACCCACCAGAGACTGGTAGTTTTGAATCATTTGAAACTATTGGAACCTTTTCAGTGATAAATCAAAATAATTCACAATTTCTAAATATGTCTTTAATAACAATGACAGAAAACAATAATTCAAATATTCCAAATAATAATCAAAGTTTGTCTTCAATTATTGCTCCTAGTATTATTGATGCTACTAGATTCGTACCCCTTTCAACAACAACTGATAATATTGTTACGAAATCACTATTAAATTCAAATTTACCATCCATGATAATGACTATAAGTAAAAGTAAAAGTAATGTAACAACAACAATGGAATCTATAACGGGTGCTAATGTGGTAACTACCATATCTGCATACACAACAACAGACGTTATTACAACAACACATTCCCAAACAACTGTTCCAATGGACGTTATAAGTACTACTACTACTACGAGAAAAGTAATAATAACTACATCACCACCAGGGTATTTTGCTTATACCCATAATTGTATTTTATCACTTTTTGGTTATGCAGATTCTTTATTATCACTAACAACAATGGAACCATTATTAGCAAAAGATGAACTACCTCCCAATGTTATAATTGATAATAATAGTCAATATACTTTAATTAATGGATCAATAGTATCAGTTTCACAACTGGAGGAAATGTTAAAGAAATCAGGAAAAGCATCGTATCCAAAAACAACACAATCATCAGATTTAATAAATAATATTATTTTATCAATAAAAAAATTCTTTTTATTCGTTTCTAACGTTATTTGTCAATGAATTTGCTACACATTTCAGTGGTGGAAATGTCACTTCAATTGAAAAGGATGTTCTGAAATCTTTGACTAATGAAACTGTTGAAGTAAATTCAATAATATTATCTAATGAAAACTCAACATCTGCTGTATCACCACTTAGTATGTTGACAAGACTCTTATCAGGTATTTTGAAATTAATAGAAAATTATTTGAATGTTTTTACAAATTTTATAGTTATTAGTTCACATGAAAGTAAGCAATGTTCCCTTGATAGTGTTTTAAATATAATGTCAGACAATATTTTTTTAAATACAATAAATGTTTCAACAAATAATTCTAATATACAGAGATTAGGAATGATTTTTAAGGAAACATTATCAAATAAAAAGTTATCGCATGTTTTTATTGACTATATAACTAAAAATGTAACATTATCAGAGAAAAAGAAATCACAATTGACAAGAACAATCTTTCAAACAATAACGAGTATCATGTTGAATTCAACATTAAAAAAGACTGTTAATCAAAAACTTGTAGAATATTCGAAGGAAAAGTTATTTGAAGATGATTATGATGAGACGTATACTGAAAAAATGAACAATTGATGAAGGAAATTGGAAAAAATATTGGTAAAATTTCCAATACAATTTTAGAGAATATTCTTATAGAGACAAACAATTACAATACTGTAGATAAAAAAGATGTTGAAGAGAAGGTGTATAATGATGGTTATCAATTAGTTATAAAGATAGGATTTGCAATTAAACCTATTCTGGCAAATTTTAATATCATGATGAAGAGAATTGAAAAAAGGAAAAAGAAATTTGTTAATTGTAAAATTGATTAACATTGTCTTGAAGATGTTTTACGAAATTGTTTATGAATTAATTTGTCAATATGTATATTGTAATATTCCATTTGATTGAATTTATTTTTCATTGATTAAAAAAAAATTACTACATTTAAAATTTTATTAATGCTGTTAAATTTAGTTAAGACGTCAAAAGTCAGAAACACGTTGTTGAAATATATTTATAAAAGTAAGCAAAATTGATTTAAAAATATACCAAAGATGATAAATTTATAATAATGTATTTTTTTGTGATAACTTTAATCTTGAATAATTGTGTTTAACACTCATTATATTATTTAACAAATACTTATAGTATTAAAAGTTTAATAAACCTATTGAGAGTTTAAATAATTAATAATACAAAAAAATGTTCTGTCACTATTTTAAAAAATAAAAGTAAACAAGGATAATAGTAATGTAATAATTATTTTTAAAGTTTGCAAGATTTATTTTAAATTGTTATTATAATTGTAATAGCAGTTTAAATATCACAAATTGAGTATTATAAGTAACTAGAAAACAATTTTGAAAATTAAATAACCAAGAACATGAATAATGTTTTTTGAGTTTAAAGTATCATTTGATGATTATAAAGCACTGTTTCTGTAAAACTTTTATTTATGATTGGTATTTAAATAAAGATAATTATATAAAAAGGCTATTAATTTTATCAAATCCGTTTCAGATACTAATAAAGGTTCTAATATCTTAAATCACATAAAATATATAAAAATTTAATAACATCTTATACGAAAAACCTTTAAAAATATATATATAATATATTTGTTATTTTACAAATTCTGAAGTAAAGAAATATCAAAATGATATTATAAATATCACGTATCAATCTATTTGAACATAAAGTATATCTTTATCATTATTCCTACTTAAATAATATAACTTTTGAATATTACTAAGCAAAATTGAACACAAAAAAAACAACTAAATAGTGGTAAAAAATTTGAATTAACCAAACAACAACGCAATATATTTAATCTAATCTAACAATACATTATATCAAAAACCAATAATTTCAACATAATATTATCATTTCTCATCAAGAATAAAATACATTGATGAGAATCGTATCTCAATTTTTACATCATATCATTTATATATCGTTTACTTCTTAACTATTTTGTAAGAAAAAAGGATTGTTATATTTGTAAACTAAACACATTTACAAGAAGAAAATGTGGTAAACAATTATGGTTCAACTTTATACTTTTGACTTATTATGAAATATACCTATCAATCATAATCAATTTCTTAATTTTCATTAAATAAAAATATAATACCAATAAAGTAAAGAATTTATCGCTAGTAAATATTATTTTATCAAAATATATATATATATTCTTTTTTTGGTAGAAAATGTCTTTTTAACAATATTTTGTAAATCTATTAATAATTTTCCAAATGGTGACGTGTGCAAATAATAATATTCATATCGTTCATTTTTTTTTCATTACATTGCTAAAACTTTTCCATTTTAATATAACATTTTGTCAGCATTGATAATGTCATTTATTAAACAAGTCCTTTTTATAAAAAAAATTATTTGTATCATGTAAAAAAATTCGTCTAATTTCAGAAATACGGAAAAAAAGTTTATATTTCTGTTGAATATTGAAAAAGCATCATTTTAATTATTTTGTTTATATTTCTTTTGATTATTATATAGTATTTTTGTTTATCATCAATTATATTTATTTTTTTTATAATTTAGAAAAGTGTAATAACAAATGTGTGATAGGAAACTTTGATAGTGTATAGATGTTATTTGTTATCAATAAAATCGAGAGAATAATAAGAGATATTTTTAACATTGAGAATATTAATAAAAGTGTATTTATTTATTCTAGTTTTAATGCATAAAATGTTACTTTATTTTGATGTTTTATGAAAATGTTAATAGTGTAGTTGATTAAAATCACAAATTTATAAATAAAGGTGGATTTTTCTTATTATATATGTCATCTTAATATAATAAACGAGAAAAATAAGTATAGAAAGATTATATTTCGATGAATATCGTGTTAAATTTGCAATTTTCTCAAAGTTAAGTGCGTTTTTGGAATGCCGCGGCCCTGTGGCGCAATGGATAACGCGTCTGCCTACGGAGCAGAAGATTGTAGGTTCGAATCCTGCCAGGGTCGTTTAGTTTTTGTAGTTAAACGGTGTTAAAGTGCTGAAAAAGGTCGTTTCTTGATATAAAACATTTTATTATTATTACATCTATACGTTTTTTGAAATCAAAGTGCAACACAGAGTTATATTGTCAAAATTTTTGGTCATAAAGATTGTGCTATAGCAAGCAAGCTCGATTTTCATATACATTAAAACATAAGATGGCATTCTGCACTTTGAAAATGTACAGACACACTTCCTGCAATCTTGTATCGATATCATTTGGAACAAAGAACCCGCGCACATCTTGTACTAATTTTGCGAAGGCGCTTGTGTATCCGTAATAAAAGATAAATATTAGAATCCAATCTTCAATGCCAAATTTATAAAAAATTTAATTTGGGTGACAAACAATAATGGAAGATAACATTAAACTAATTGCAGATACCAAAGAAAGTCTGCATTCTTCATTTACATACAATACAGTTTCTTCTAATGGTAATAGAAAGTAAGTTTTATTTTTGCTTTATATTGGCATTTTGCTTTCTAGATATAACTCTATTGAACAATATAAAGACGTTCAAAGTGAATCGGAACAATATAGTATTACAGAAAAAGAATATGAAGCGATATGTAGAAGAAAATTTAATGCCAAAAAAAATCGACCAATTAAATTATCAGGAGCAACATATGATAGTGATGACAAGCCCACTCCTATTACTGGATCATATGCTGTTTTAAGTATGATAGGAGTATTTAAACCGTTATCAATGTATTTTCCAATTATATTTGATATTAAGAAAGTAGAGTATCGTTCTGTAGAACATTATGCATATCAAAGATTATTTGAAGCTATTAAAGTTCCTGATGAAGCTATAGAAAAGTTAAGAAATGTAAAAGATCCTTTAGAGTTATCCGCTTTGGCTGATATAATTTATAAAGAACATAAAATACCACAGGAGGTGGTTGATGCAAAAATTTATAAAATGGATAAGTGGAGACAAACAGCTATGAAATATAAAATATCGCGACATGAATATTTAGAACAATTATTATTAGCTACTGGTGATGCTATATTACTTGAACAACAAGGAAATGATAAAAAATGGTGTTGTTTAATACCAGAAACAATTATTCAAACAGAATTAACTAAAGAAGAAACGACCCCAGCAAAACTTATTGATTGGATGACACAGAGAAAACCTGTGAAACCAGCTCATCTTAATGAAATGGGTGGTAACAGATCTGGATTAGTGATGATGGAATTGAGAGAGAAATTTAAAAATGATAATAATGACAGTAAAAGAATTCCTATAATAGTAGATTTTGATAAAGAAGAAATGAGATATTATACTTCAAATCATTTAGTATGCTTTACATCTGAATCTGTTCTTCATCCATTTTACCCTGCACCAGTATCATTAAAAGTAAATGGTATAATTGAAGAGTATGCTTCAGCTGTTCATGTTTATGCAAAGCGTGCCATTAATCATGTAGGAATCTCATTAACAACTGGTGATGAGATAATGAAAACAGAAAGTTCTATTGATTGTTGGATAAAGTTACATCAAGCTATTGAAGAAGTAGAGTTAACTTTGGAAGAATCAATGGAATGGTATATGAAAGAGAGATATACATTTTTAGCTGAAGCAATGACGGAATCATTTAAACAAAATCCGCATCTACAACGATTTTTACTTGAGACTAATGAAGCTATGCTAGTTTATTGTTCGAGATTTAGTACAATAGATTGTGAATATTCAATAGGAATGAGAGAACGTGATTTAAGGCCTTGGTTAGCAATGCAACAATTAAATACTAATGATTTGATAGATATTTGTTGGAATCCAATAGCTTTTAGACCACCGTACGTAGGAGGAAATCGTATAGGTTTTATTTTAATGGAGATAAGACATTCATTATTGCTGAAAGGTACTTATTATAAGAAATTACCAGAGTTTCAATTGAGTTTGGATGTACTATTAGGTTCAGATAGTCCTACTGAAAATTTCATATCAAATGCACCATTTAATATTATTAGTGAAGAGAATTTTAATGCAATTTGGCCAAATCCTTATCTTATTGAGGCGAAAGAGACAAAAAATTATCAGATGTGGAAACAAGGAACTATGGTAAAACCAATGCCAATTATTATTTCTGTTGATGAGTTGTTACTAACGGATGTAATGAATAAATTACAGGCAGCTCAATTTGATCTTTATTTCTCGAGAGAAATTTTATCCAAACTTTCAATTGAACAATTACGTAGTGCTGCTAAAAAAGTAACTCAATTTTTCTTAGCATCACCTGGAACAAATAAGAAAGCAGAAGCGGATATGCTAAGGCTGTTAAAAGAAATTGGTGAACGTGATAAATATATTAGAAATGTTATTAATCAATGGACTGATCAAATGAGTATTGATATATATGCTGGAACATTTGATGATAATAATTTTAACAACACAAATCGTGGAATTAACAATGGTCGTAGGATGGCAATGGGAAACAATGTTAGTGGTTCTGGAGTGCCTATGACAATGATAAATCAAAATTCGGGTATTGTAGGTGGAAATTATATGAACAATTCACGTATGAATTCTTCTCAAGGTATGATGAATATGAACCCGTTATCAAATTCAGGAAACTTCACACCTAACAATCATTTTAATTCAAATTCTATGCACGGTAATCGTAGTGGTGGCAATAGAAGAAATAACCAAGGATCACGCAATAACATGGTTAATAATTTTCAACAAGGTCCAAATACTACTAATCGCAATAGAGGTAATCGTAATCAGATGAGAAATAATCAATTTTCAGGAAACTTCAACCGGCCTAACAATCAAAATATGCGAGGACTTCAACAAAATGCTTCACCTAAAACAACCACGACCACAACAACTGTTCAGCATAAGAAACCTAGAAGAATTGTTAATGAGGATGAGTTAAGTGATGGTGAGATAGTATCAGATGAGGATTAAACGTTAAGAGGACAAATTAAAGAGCTTTTTCATTTATCTACTAACAAATTTTGTAATTTATTGGAGTTTCATGATCTCTATAATCAAGGAGAATTTTTTTAACCCATTTTCTAACCACGACTATTTCATTTATAATTTTTATTTAAAATTTTCTTTTTTAATAAATGTTGTGTTTTGAATAATATTGTTTTTAAATGTAATACAAAATTAGATATATATATACTTTTTTTTGTTATATTTCAATTAATTTACATATATATTAATAAACCATATTTGGACTTAAATATTTGTTTTGATTTGTATCTGACTTCATTTCATCTTCATTTCCTTCATTGTATACTTCCTCAGTTGTGGGATTGTAGAAATTAGGAGGGTTCTTATCATCATCAGATAATGATAAATTAGGTGGAGATGTGGATCGCCTTGTGTTTTGGTTTTCATTATAAATAGGATTAACATTTTCTGCGGATGATTGATCCACTGATAACTTATATTTTATTGCACTATTAGAAAGGCGCCTTTGACGTCGTAATTCACAATAATAACCATCACGTACTGAGGAGAAACAAAATGATGTTAAAACACTCCATGCTGTTAAAGTTTCTGTTGCTTGGTGAACAGCAGCATCTAGAAAGACACATTCTGTCGTCACAGCATTAGCTGTTACAGCAAAGAAATCTGGTTTAAAACCATAACTTCTATGAGTAACAAATTTAGATCCAAATTCTTCTGCTATATGTTGAATAGTTTCACTGTCATTAGTAGATAATACTGTTGAATGAATGAATTTTTTGATACTCTCTGCTAACTCAAATCTATCATTTCTACTTAAAGCTTCGAGATAAAAACGAAAATCTAAACTTTTTTCAACAATCCTCCTTAAAATACGTTCACCTAAATCTTCTTTAGCATTATCCATACAATATTTAACAATTTGTCTTTGTGAACTATTTAGTACAGGTTTTCTTTTTTCATGTTCAGAGGTAACTGAACTTCTTCCTGATGTTGAGGATCGTCTACCTCCTACACTAACGGATACCTTTCTATCATTATTTTTAATAAATGTTGGAGCAGATTTTTTTCTATTTTGTTGATATTTATTAGAAGTTGTTGAGGTTTTTGCTATATTAGGAACAGATTTGGATACTGGTGATAATGTTGTAGATGTTTTCGGAGTAGATTTTGAATTTCCCATTTTCTTTTGATTTATATATAGAATCCACTGATATCTTTTTAGAGAATTATAAATTGATAATAAAAAAATAATATTATTACTATATGAGATGATTTCTGAAAAACAATTTTATTTAAAAATGAGATATTTTACAAAATTTGAAAAGAGACATCATCTCTTAAATAATAACATTTCGAGAAGATAAGAAAGTTTTTAAAATGAGGTATTTTCTACAATTAATTTAAAAATGATGTTAGTGGCTCTTTAATCATCTTATTATATATGCTTTCAATTACACTTTACATGTTATATTGTTTAAACATGTTGCATATTGCAAAGCTTAATAACAAATCAAAAAACTACAATTATTTATCTTTTAACACATTGGGTATATAAATACGAAATGTATATAATATAACATAAAAGAAATTTTAATTAATGTAATTTGGCATTATATTGATCGTATTATTATCAAGTAAAAGTATAAAAGACTTATCTAGTCGGACATCCTTAGTAGCTAATTTATTTTCTTTTAATCATAAACGTATGTTTTTACATTATAAAATTTTTTCTTAAAATCATATAAGTTTATGATTTTTGAGACAATGAATTATGTTAAATACTTAATAAAATATTTATTAATTAATGATCTATAAAATAACCTAATCATGCTTGTTTACAATATAGACACAACTGTTTATAAATGTTTTAACTAATTTTTTATAAAAACACAAGTATTATGACATTTGTATGCTCTATTTTGATAAAGTAATATAAAAAAAACTACGACATGTGGTTTTATTAGAAAGTTAGTGTAAGCAGATACATAAAATATACATTTGAATCAAAATATTTATATAATTATAGAATTGTATTTATGATTAAAAAAGTTTCTCTATAAAATTGAAAATTTAAACTGATATAAGACAAACTAATTAACAATTTTCTTCATTTTATTTTTTCATAGTACCACCATTAAATAAGCTAATTTTTAAAGAAAAAATGTTTTAGAAAATAAAAAACATTGTTAAATATATATACATTTAATTTTTGATTAAATGTAAAGATTAACAACATAGTTTATTTGACTCTAATATTACGTTATAGTTAGGAAAAAAATAAGGTCTTTTTTTCATAAAATTAGTAATTGGAAACAAATTATTTTAAAAAAGTTTAAAGAAAAAATTGGTTTATATTTACGTTTAAATATAATTAAAATGATATGATAAGTTAACTATATATAAATAAATTAATTTCATTTAATAATCTTTAGTATATTGCTAAAAGACTTATAATTATTCGAGTATATGTAATAAATCTTATCAAAAATAACATAATATATTAATGGATAGTATATATGACGTAAAATGGTAATTTATTTAAAAACATTCTTCAACTTTCTTGCCAATTTATTATAAATTTCCTTACTAAGATTATCAAAAATTTTGACGTTATTGTTAGCATACATTTCTTATCACAGAACTTTTATAATTATATGTCTATTAATTTTACTTTTTAAAGCGAGGGGGTATTTTGAAGTAATGATTAAACAAATAGAAGTTATTCTTCATGGGAAAATGAAATCAGTAGATAAAGAAATTTTTACTTTAATTATAAACAAAATCTAAAAAAACTCTACCTTCTTTTTTAAAATATGAGAATTTTTTTTGCTATAATATACCACTATTCTAAAGATTCATCTATCATAAAGATTATTCTTACACTATTTTTGTTGAATTTTTAAAAATAAACGTGAAGCTTTGTAAATAATATATTTTTATTGTATAAAATATCAAGAGTAGCCAAGTACAATAAATTAAAAGAAATTCTGTCTAAATTTTTAAATAAACATCTAAAAAGTACACATCTCATTTGTTACACAAAACATTGTCAATTATTCCCTTTAATGAATAAAAAAAGATATGACTCTTATTTAATAATATTAGGAAAATAAATAAATTAAGACATTTTGAGATCCAGATATGTAATCATAGAATATAAAAAACAACCATTATTACAAAGAATTTGTGAAAATATAAACAAGGAATTGGTTATTTTTATATAATGGCATCTTTTAATTCTTTCTGTAAATATTTTCTTAATCACCTTCAAAATAAGAGAATTTATTTTAATTATTCTTGAACTATTTTTTTATAAAGTATGTATAAACATTTTAATAAAATGAAAATATAAATGTAAATTAAAATATATTATACAATTTTCTTTTTAAATATAATAAAGAAAAATTTAAAAACGTTTTATTAGTGAATGGCAAAATAATTTAATATTTTTATATCTTTTAATAAATATTTTATATTAATTTGTGAAATTGATTTTATCATATATATAAGATTATATTTGGAATTATAGGTATAAAAAAATTTATATATTATATTACAATTGAAAAACATATATGGTTGTAAATGGAAATTACAATGTATATATTCAAGTGTTATAAATTTATGACGTAAAATTTTGTAGTTTTTTTATTCCCATGTACTGAAATAGATGTCTTAATAGCTACAACTGAAAAGTTTTTCTAGATGGTTAATAATAATTATATATCTTAACTAAAAAAATATTTTTTATCAAATATTATAATAACATTATCTAACTGGTGTAAAATATAGCACTATGTTAACTTTAGAAAGTAATTTAAGGAATAATTTTTAGTCTATTAAAACTTAATAATTGTGTTAACGAAAATATTATGATAAAAAAATATTAAATAGCTGTTAATTTGAAGACATCTGATTAAGAATATTAAATATTATGGATAAATCTATGTTATTGCACATCTTAAATGTAAAATTGTTCAATAAAACATGACTGTTATTATTTTACTATTTTAAAGCAAGACAAATACACACATACATAATTAATAATTTCTTTACTTCACAACTTTGATCTTTTATATATATTCCACCTACTCCATAAAGCAATTAAACAAATTTGTTTTATCAATGTACATTTATCACCTCCATTTAACATATATTTTCAACAAAATAAATTTAGAATTACTTTTAAACTCACAGTCACCTCATTATGAAGCAATTTCTTAATGATAATGATAAATGTGATAAAGGGTGATATAGTGGTAGATGCTATGATGACGTAAGTCGAGATATATTTAGAATCAATTTATTTTATACATCCAGTAAAAGACAATATAATTTATAGAATATAATATTCTACATTAAAATTTTAAGGCTTTTAAAAATACCAAAACAAAATGATAAATTCACCTTACTTTACACCGGTCAAAATTACTTATCGTAAAGTTTATTTACCTTTATTTTCAACTACAATACTCAATATTGGCATTTTCATATAAAATAACTACTCACAAATCTTTTTTTCGCCATTGTTAGCTGGAAATGTGAAAAAAAAAATGTTACAAATAAATAATTTTGATTATAGTTTAGAATAAAGTCAATTTACACTCCTATTTTTCATAATGGAATATATTAATAATTAAATAAAAATATTTATAAATATTGGTGTCATTATAATAAATAACCAAGTTAAATCGCTAAAACTTTAAAGTTTTTAAACAGGAATTTAAAAATATGTGGAAGGAAGGCATTAAACGTTATTTGTTGTAACGTTAATCTACAAAAAAATTCTATTATGACGTAAAAAACTTTCTTTCTTGTAGTTGTTGTTTTAATCAACAATAACAAAGGAAACATCCCAAGATGTTATGTAAATATTATTTTATCACAAAATAAATTGAATGATATGTAAAATTATGTAGGAAAAAATATTGACAGAAATAAGAACTTAATAATTAAATTTTACAAATACCTGACAGTAGTTTGCTAAAAAACATTAAAGATTAACAAGACAAATGAAAGGAAATATTTGATATTTATATGAAGCTATTTTTTTTAAATTTCATTTATTTTTTATTTATTTTTTAGAAGCTTTTTAGATAAAAATATATATATGACAAACTATTTTGCTTCGCAAAGTGCACTTTTTTATCCCATTGGTCAGAATAATAAAAGACCAGATTTTTCTAAAAAAACCGATTTTCTTTGATTTTTTGAAGATTTAGTAATAAAGATGCAAGAACATCTGCATTTTAAAAATCAAATAAATTTATATATGTTTGAAAATAATTCTTTCGTGGTATAAAAGTTGTTTTTTAGACTAGTACTACATAGAATTATTAATAAGAAATAAAATATTAATAATTAAATTGAAATTTGTATTTATCTTACATTTAAATTTTATATTCTAAGAATGAATTTAAATGTTTGTAGTTCATGTTATTTCCTATGTTTACGTGAAAGTATAATTGAGAAAAATATATTTTTAAATACAGTAGACTTTGTCTTATTTTAATCATACGTTTCATAATAGTAAAGTAAGATTATGTATAATCATAGCCTTCTACTACCACTGAGTATAAAAAAAAGTTGCAACGAATTTAAAAATGTCTATTCTAATTATATGTAGTGGGTTAAGTAATAACGAAGCATGTTGGTAAGAAAAAAATATTTAAAAAAAGTTGTTATAAGTAGATGATTTTAAATAATGACATTTAAATTTAAACTACGATAAATAATAGTATTTTTTCTAATTCCAAAATAATTAATTATCCTACATAGAATACTTAAAAAAAATTAATTTTAAAGAAAACCTTTATCACAACATTAAATGCACTTTATATTTTGAAAACACTATAATTATAAAGTAATCTATTATATCTAATTTGTTGACTTTAAAATACAATATTACCAATTAAATTTCTACCAAAGCTATCTCCAGAATTCTCTAGAACTGGGGAAAAAGTTTAAAATAATTTTTACACTTTATTTAAAAAAAGTTTTCCAAGTCTATTTATGTTTAAATGTTTCTAAAAAATACAATAAATTTCCTATTTTACAATTAAAGTTTTTTAGGTCAATGAAAATATGACCTCATAAAATAGAAATAAATAAATTTTTCTTAAGATACTTAAAGTTCTTAGAAAGCTAATATACTGCTTCTTATGATAAGAATCCTTTTACAGTGATAATCTATGTATGATGACGTTTGGAAATAAAGAAAAATTATAATAATTTTTATGTTAATATATAAAAGTACTATTTAATTATTTAATGGATGAAAGATTTTGAAATCATATTATATTTCTGAAATTAGGATGTAGAAAATTTGAAATTACTATACATTTGTTGAATATACATAATACTATAGATGGTCAGATGATTATAGAACACAATTTTTTTATAAAGTTTAAAAAATTCTGGCCTTTATAAATAATGAGCTAATGTTAGTAAAAATATTATTCATAGGAAAAATTTGAGTTTTTGGAGATTATATTGATTATACTTGACACATTATTATTTAATTAAGTTTTTTTTTAATATTTTTTTATCCTTTAATAAAATTACACTCGATTATAAGATATAAAATCGTACTATTTGCATTTAAAAAACTTGAAATATATTAAAGCCCTATAAATTTATAATGTGAAATTTAAATCATTAAAAATACATCTTATAATAAAAATATGTTTTCAAGACAATTTATTATTTAGAAATAAAATAAATAATAATTCTTTAATTTAATATAAAAATATTATATCTATCAGGTGGTGGATAATCACTATATTAATACTTCTTCCATAACATTATCAAAAATAGGAGGAAGTAATTTATCTTTAAAAATGAAACTTTATTAATTCAAGTAAAAAAATATTTTAGAAAGATTATTATTATTTGTCTGTTCTTGTCATATAAAATTTTTTCAAAATATGATTTAAAGTGATGTCTAACGGTACATCAAATGTTCTGCGATTTGTTCATCTAAAAATTAAGCTGTAATATCTTCATCATTTACCCATACTATCTCTTATCCTTTTCCAAAAAATAATATTTATAGTTTACATAAAAATATAAATCTCTCTCTTCATTATATATAGTTGTTAGGTTTTAAAATTTTCGTTTTTTGTTGGATTTTAAAGTAAAAAATTATTGAAGATTTTTGGATTCATAAGGTAATTGAAAGAAAAAAATATGTTTGAAAAGTTATAAATATAGTGATAAAAGAAAATAGGATAAGATGTCATAATAATGTGTATTTTATAAACAATAAGTATAAAAAATCTTGGTAAATTAATATTTCTATTCATTTATTAATTGATCAGTTAACAATATTTATATTCAGAAAACTAAAACGTATCTCTTTCAATTTTTTTAAATCCTTATTGTAAAAGATAAGTTAATGGGCTGAATATAATATTATTTTCATTCTAAAAATTGTTAAATAATGTCTTTATTAATTTAATTACATACGTCTCTCACATTTACAAATCAGTTTGATATTACACCTTTCAGTAAACTTGAATTAGATCCATATTTCACTTAATAAATAATTATCATTTTCCAATAGGTCTTGATGCAAAGCACCATGGGCATGCCCGCTCTTTTGGAGTCCTATATTCGTCACCTAATGTATAAAAATGTTTTAAAAAATATTAATTACAAAAACACATACCATAATTATAAAACTGTGATCTATACCATTGGTCTCTGGTTTGTGGTTGCGCCATGACTAACCCTCCTCCATTCCCAATGGGTAGACTTTTAAAATAATATGAAGTTGGTGCTCTATATCTATTACCAGCTAAATATAATAATACATAACTATTAAAATCTTAACATACGCATAAGAGGTGGATTAGCAATATCTCCCTGTGAGCTTCCTACAGTAATTCCAAATAATGTTGCTTGAATCTTAACTTTATCATCTGCCGCAGCACCTCGGTAACCTAAGTCTAAACCAACACCATTTTTATCACTTTCAATAACTCCTCCAAGATTATCTTTATAATAATTAAAAATCTGTTCCCCAACACCAAATTCTGTACCTCTATCTGCAACAGTTGCACCAATTCTGTGGCCAATTTCTGTATTACTTTCCGATATCCCGGATATTCCGGCGTTTTCAAGCATTCTAAATCCATGTACTTAAAATAAAACTTCTCCTTACCTTAAGTCAATGCCATTTCTAAAACCATGAAAATAACCAAGTTTATCAGTTGCGACAAGTTTCCTAGGTTCAAAAATGTTTACTCTAGGTCCAAGGCAAAAAGCTTCATTAATGCCAGCAGATAGGCATGTTATTAGGCTAGTCAAAGTAACAGGAATATCTATTCCACCTTTTCTTGAAATCCATCTTGTACTAAGTTTGCCATCTCTTTTAACTCGTTTAAAACTTTGTGACCAAAAAACTTCACCATTAATTCCAAAATAACATAAAATTACTAGGAAAATGAAATTATTATTCAAATACATTTGTAGAAAATATACATTGAATCTAACATTTTAGAGTTATTCAAAGTTAATAGAAACCTGTTTTGTATTTACTTCATTAGGCACTTTTTCACTAAAATTATTAATTGTTTCTTTTTACTTTGCAAACTTGATCTAACAAACTTGAATTTTTTGGGTATATCAATAACATCTTTAATAAAATATATTTATCACGAATAGAACACAACTCTGCACTTCCTTAAACCAAAAATATATTTTAAGATTGCTATAATGTTTAATGTACAGCGCCATTTTTGGAGAAATGTTCTAAAGTAATACATCCTACAACGACTGCTTTATTTGAATTTTATGTTAAAAGTTTTAAAAGACTTACAAATTCACCTTGTGAAAATAACATATCCGCTAATTGTATAATTAACCAATTGATAATGGCTGATGAGTATGATTTGAAAAAGAAATACGACTATAAAAGTGTAAGTTACTATATAGTTAATATAATTTTTGTACATCTGTAAAAATTGTTTTAGAATAGTAACCTTGTTTTGCAAGTTAATTATGATTATACTGAAAGAAGAAGAAAAAATGATCCAACAGGCGAAGTTATGCCTTTAACAGCAGAACAATTGGCATCTTCACGTATGGGTGATAAATATATTCGTACAGGTGTACCTGATGAAAAAAGAAATAAGTAAGATTTTACAAAGGGTGTGTCAATACTAAAACTACTTTTTTATTTTTTACTTTTAGAGAAACTAAGAAGGAAAAAGGAGAAAACATTGGTAAAAGCATTAATAAGCATGTTTCAATTGCTGATGCTGACTTATCTGGAGTATATTTACCTAAGTCAAAAGAATCTAAATCAGCTTATGACTCTTTAATAACAATTTTATATGAAACACTTGGTGACCAGCCCAGAGAGATTTTATGTGGTGCAGCTGATGAAGTTTTACGTGTTTTGAAATCATCTAAAATTCATGAAAAGAGTAAGAAAAAGGAGATAGATGACTTACTTGGAGTCATAACTGACGAGTTAATGAACCAACTAAGTAACTTATCTAAAAAGATAAATGATTTTGTTATGGATGATGATGATAGCAAAGTGAAAGTTGATGATCTAGATGAGAGGGAGGGTGTGAATGTAAATTTCAGTGATTCCGAAGAGGAAGAAGATGATTACAACGAAATTGAGAACGATTCTAGTGGTGAGTCAGAAGGAGGTGAAGAAGCGGATGTAGATAAAGTTTTGGAAGGTGATAGTGAGGTTGATCTTAACAAAGAGGCAAAAGGACAGTCTTTGAAGGCGATTGATATTGATGCTTATTGGATTCAAAGAGAACTTGAGAAATTTTATCCGGTGAAAGAAGTTGCTCAAGAAAAACGAAAACTAACTATTGATATATTAAGACATTCAAAAGATATTCGAGAAGTGGAGTCGGAGCTTGTTAACCTTTTAGATTATGAATGTTTTGAGTTGATTAAAAAACTTAGAGATAATTGGAAATTAATTTTGTACTGTACTCTTTGGAAGGGTGCCGAAAAGGACGAGAAAGAAGAACTTGAAGAAGAAATGAAGAGTAATCCCGAATTGAGTGTCATCTTAGATGATATAGAAGGAAAACTTAGTGATAATGTAGACGGTAAAACTGTTAAGAAAAAGAAGGAGACAAATGATTTAGAAGGTAATAGTATGATGATGACGAGGAAAATGCTCAATTTGGATGAGTTAGCTTTCGCACATGGTGGTCATTTTATGGGCAATAAAAAATGTATCCTTCCAGATGGTTCATCAAGGAAAGTTCATAAAGATTTTGAGAGTGTTTTTGTACCAGCACAGAAGCCAAAACCACTAGAAAAAGGTGAAAAATTGATAAAGATTTCAGATTTACCCAAGTGGAGTCAACAAGCATTTGATGGTTTTAAAGCATTAAATAGAATTCAATCAAAGCTAATGCCCACTGCCTTGAAGTCAGATGAATCAATGCTTGTTTGTGCTCCAACAGGAGCAGGGAAAACAAACGTAGCTTTAATGTGTATACTTCGTGAAGTATCTAAACATATGAATTCTGATGGTACTATTCGATTAGATGAGTTTAAGTGTATTTATATTGCTCCAATGAGATCTTTGGTACAAGAAATGGTTGGGTCTTTTTCAAAAAGACTAGAATCGTATGGACTTGTTGTTGGAGAAATGACTGGTGATTCAAATATGACAAAAGAACAATTTATGGGGACACAAATTATTGTTTGTACTCCAGAGAAGTATGATGTTGTTACAAGAAAAGGTGGTGATAGATCATATAATTCTCTTGTGAAGCTTATAATTATTGATGAAATCCATCTTCTCCATGATGACAGAGGTCCTGTACTTGAAGCTATTGTTATGAGAACATTAAGAGAGATAAGTTCAACAAATGAAGATTGTAGGCTTGTTGGATTATCAGCTACCTTACCAAATTATGAAGATGTTGCTGCTTTTCTAAGAGTTGAACCCAAGAATCTATTCTATTTTGACAATAGTTACCGTCCTGTCCCGTTAGAACAGGAATATATTGGTATTACAGCAAAAAAAGGTTTAAAAAAATATCAAACACAAAATGAAGTATTGTATGAAAAAGTTTTAGAAAATGCTGGACAAAATCAGGTACTTATATTCGTTCATTCAAGAAAAGAAACAGCTAGAACTGCAAAGGCTTTAAGAGATATGTTTATAGAGAAAGGATCTTTATCGAAGATTATTCAAGATGGAAGTGCGTCATCAGAGATCCTGAGATCTGAAGGTGAACAAATAAAAAATCCTGATTTGAAGGATCTTTTGCAGTTTGGTTTCGGTATCCATCATGCTGGTATGAATAGGATAGATCGTACAACAGTCGAAGATTTATTTGGAGACAAACATTTACCTATTCTTGTATCAACAGCAACTTTAGCGTGGGGAGTAAATTTACCAGCCCATACGGTTATAATTAAAGGTACCCAAGTATATAATCCAGAAAAAGGTTGTTGGACAGAACTAAGTTCTATGGATGTCATGCAAATGATGGGTAGAGCTGGTAGACCACAATATGATACAACTGGTATGGGTATAATGATTACCAATCATTCTGAACTTCAATATTATTTGTCACTTTTGAATCAACAACTCTTAGTTGAAAGTCAACTAATTTCAAAACTTCCTGAGTTACTAAATGCTGAAATAGTTCTAGGTACAATTAACAATGTCAATGATGCAGTTAATTGGTTAGGATACAGTTATTTATATATAAGAATGATGAAAGCTCCAGGAACGTACGGTATTGACTTTGATGAATTTGAGGCTGATCCTTTACTAAATAGTAGACGTGCCGATCTAATCCATACAGCTTGTATGCAACTTGAGAGAGGTCATTTAATTCAATATGATAAGAAAAGTGGTTATATAAAATCAACAAACCTTGGTAGAATTGCATCACATTACTATTGTACTTATCAAACTATGCAAACATATAATCAACTTCTAAAGCCAACATGTGGAGATATTGATATCTTCAGAATATTTTCTTTGTCATCTGAATTTAAAAATATAAATGTACGCGAAGAAGAGAAACTTGAACTTCAGAAGTTAGCAGAGTTAGTTCCTATTCCTATAAAAGAATCTCTTGAAGACCCAACATCTAAGGTTAATATTCTTTTACAAACATACGTTTCTCAACTTCAATTGGATGGTTTTGCTATTATCGCTGATATGATTTATATATCTCAGTCTGCAACTCGTCTATTCCGTGCAATGTTTGAAATTGTTTGTTACAGAGGTTGGGCTGCTTTGACTCAGAAGATTTTAGCATGTTATAAAATGGTAATGCAACGTCAGTGGCAATCATTGAATCCTCTTCATCAATTTAAAAGAATTCCAACAGAAATTATTAGAAATATTGATAAGAGGAATTATAGTTTTGAAAGACTATATGATTTGGATTATTATCAACTTGGAGAACTAGTTAAACAACCAAAAATAGGGAAGTCATTGTATAAATATATACGTATGGTACCGAAATTAAATGTTTCAACTTTAATACAACCTATTACAAGGTCATCACTGAGATTCGAGATTGTTATAAAGGCAGAATTTAATTGGGATGAGAAAACTCATGGGAAATCCCAAGGTTTTTGGATTTTTATTGAAGATGTTAATGGAGAAGATATTCTTCATCATGAGTACTTTTTATTGAAGCAGAAATATTGTCAGGATGAACATGCTGTTAAAATGATTATTCCTGTATATGATCCAATGCCACCTTTGTGCTATGTTCGTGTTGTATCTGATCAATATATTGGAAGTGAAACACTTCTTCCTGTTTCATTTAAATCATTGATTCTTCCTGAAAAATGTTATCCACCAACTGAATTGTATGATCTTCAACCTCAAGTTGTGGAAGCTTTATCAAATCCTGAATATGAAGATGTTTTGCAAAAAAAAGGCATTAAGATATTTAATCCAATTCAAACACAATGTTTTAGACCATGTTACGAAACTAATGACAATTTATTTATTGGAGCTCCATATGGTTCTGGTAAAGGTGTTTTAGCGGAGTTATGTTTACTTCGTCATTTTTCACAAAATCCAGATTTTAAAGCTGTTTACATTTGCCCTGTTAACGCTTTAACTAGAAAAGTTTATAATGATTGGAAATTAAGAATTGAAAAGAATCTTGGCATGGAAATTGTCTTACTTACAGGGGATCCGACAACAGATTTAAAACTTTTACAAAAAGGAAATGTTATTGTTTCTAATGCTGAACATTGGGATAGTATTAGTAGAAGATGGAGACAAAGAAAAAATATTCAAGCTGTTAGATTATTTATGGTTAGTGATATACATACTATTGGTAGTGAAGGAGGTTCAACTCTTGAAGTTGTCTGTTCGAGAATGAGATTTATGAATTCACAACTTACGGGGGGTAATATACGTTTTGTTGCTTTTTCAACATCTGTTCTTAATTCAAGAGATTTTGGTGGATGGTTAGGTGTATCAGCACAAAACATATTTAATTTTGGACCATCTTCTCGTCCAGTACCATTAGAAATACAGATAAAAAGTTTCAATATTTCACATACACCATCTCGTCTTGATGCCATGGTAAGGCCAGTATATTCTGCCATTGTTAATCAAGCAGGAAATATATCAGGGAAACCAGTAATTGTATTTGTTCCATCTAGAAGACAAACAAATCCTACAGCTATGGATCTCATTACAGCAGCTCACAGTGATGGAAAGTCTACTAAATTTTTGCATATTCCATCAGATGATGAAGTTTTCGTTGTTATGATTAACAAATTATCAGATCAAAATTTGAAAGAAACAATTGAATTTGGCATTGGATATCTACATGAAGGAACAACAGAGAAGGATAAAAATATTGTTGAGAAATTATTTATGAGTGGTGCTATACAAGTTGTTATTGTATCCCGTACATTGTGTTATGAAATTAATATTTCTAGTTACCTAGTTATTATCATGGATGCAGTTTATTATAATGGTCAATATCATACATATGAAGATTATTCAATGACTGAGTTACTTTATATGGTTGGATTAGCTAATCAACCAGAGAAATTTTCTGATTCTAAATGTGTTCTCATGTGTCAAAATTCAAAGAAGTCTTATTATTTGAAATTTTTGAATGATATGTTACCTGTTGAAAGTCATTTAGATCATTGTCTTCATGATCATTTTAATGCTGAAATTGTTACAAAAACCATTGAAAATAAACAAGATGCTATTGATTTCATAACATGGACATTTCTTTATAGAAGATTACCAAAAAATCCTAACTATTATAATCTTAAAGGTACATCAAATAGTCATATCTCAGATAGTTTATCTGATTTAGTTGAAAATACTTTGAATATGTTAGAACAAGCAAAGTGTATACAAATTATTGATGAATATTATGTATCACCATTGAATCTTGGAATGATTGCGGCTTACTTTTATATTAGTTTTACAACAGTTGAGGTATTCAACTTATCCATAAAGGAAAAAACAAAAGTTAGAGGAATTATTGAAATTATTTCTAATTCAACGGAATTTGGGAATATTATTATTCGATATCGTGAAGTAAATGTTCTTAAACAATTATGTGATAAATTACCAAATCAATTAAAATCTCAGAAATTCAATGATCCTCGTGTAAAGACAAATCTTCTCCTTAATGCATATCTTAATAGGTTAAGTTTGTCTGCTGAATTAAATAAAGATATCAATGATATTGTACCAATTGCAACAAGATTAGCTCATGCTTGTGTTGATGTCATTACATCAAATGCGTGGCTTAAACCTGCTATTGCTGCTATGGAATTAGCTCAAATGTTAACTCAGGCTGTTAATCCTAGTGATCATTATTTAAAACAATTACCTCATAGTACACAAGGTCTTATTGAAAGAGCCAAAGAAATGGGTATTAATTCTGTATTTGATTTATTAGAAATGGAAGATGATGATCGCAATAAACTTTTACAAATGGATAGAGCAAAACTTAATGATGTTGCTCAATTCTGTAATTATTATCCATCAATAGAAATCTCTTATGATATTTCTGAAAAATCTCCGATTGTTGGTGATACTGTGTCTGTTGATGTAACAATGGAGCGTGATAATGATATTGATGGTTTAGCTCCACCTGTTGTTGCTCCATTTTATCCAGCAACCAGAAAGGATGAAGGATGGTGGCTAGTTATAGGAGAACCTGAATTAAATACAATTCTTGCTGTCAAGAGAGTTACTGTTCATGCTTCTGCTAAAGTTAAATTAGATTTTATTGCTCCATCTCCAGGAAAACACGATTTAAAATTATATTTTATTTGTGATTCATATCTTGGTGCAGATCAAGAATTTGATTTTAAAATCTATTCTACTCCTGATTCAATGAATGGGGATGAAGTTGAGGCAAAACGTCCAAAATTGATAGTGATTAACGTTTTTACTTTTTTGTTATTCTTTCATTAATTATTACTATAACTTTTCTTTTATTACTATATTGTGAAAATGTTTGAAATAAAATTCTCCATTTCATTTATAATCTTTTTAACGTTTAATATATGGAAAGCTTTTCATAATATTATAGCATTATAAAAATTATATGATATAATATACAACTTTTCTTCTCTATTGTATACAAAACTTTAAATATTTATCATCCATACTAAAATAATATTTTACTTTCTTCACTTTATGTTATTTCAGTATATTCATTTTTTGCAATTTATAAACAATTTTCAAACAGCTTCTATTATTTTAACTTTTTTTAAATGCTATCATTATATTAATTAGATTAATTGTCAACTCTAAATTGGCAAAAATTTTCCAATCTTTTCATATTATAAGATAATATAAATTTTATACTATTTTTAACAATAGCTTATCAGGAATATGTTATCTTACTACTTTATTAAAACTTCAATCATATTTTTAAAAATTTTCCTTATCTTATTATACAAAATAAAATAACTCTATTCATTACTAATCACATCTGTTTTCTCCCAATGGAGAATATCAAAATTTTTAAAAATACTTAGAAAATTAGTACACTATTAATTGAATAGTAATACTTCGAGCGCTTATTTTTAATATTTATTCCATTAATCTAATTACAAGAACTGTTGTGATGATGTAACAAATAATATATGTATTATAAAACCTCGTTATTACTGATATAAAGAACATTTTAATAATAAAAAGAGCTTTTTCACTCTTTTATATTTTAATATATTATTTAAAGTGTTAAATATTATAATTTAAATTTTAGTACACAATTTTTATTATAACAGTTCAAAATTAAAGTATATAGTATACACATTCGTTAACAGTATATTTTAATAGATACCAAATATTTTGTTGATAAAATGATTACCACAAATTTAGAAGATAATAAAAGAAAATAAAGATTTAGAAGATAAGCTTATTATAAACATTAAAAATGCAATTAACTGGGGAATGTTTATTTTTAACAATCTTATATATATGTTTTCTTTACTCAAAAATATTATGGTACATTTTTGTGTACAAATTTTGTCATAAATAATATTTTATTCTCTTTAAAAAATCATTATAATATATGGGGGAATATAAAATTATTAATAAATAGAAACGATAATTTTTTATTTATATCTTTTGAATTTTCAAATATATTTTAATCATATATTAATATGTAAGCATGTCTTATGAAAAGAACAACTTTTTGTGTTAAATGCAAATCTAATATATAATCATTAATAATACCAATATATCTTTTATACAAGTTTTTTTACTATTTATGATTGAAGGGCATAAGTAATTTTTATTAAATTTTGACTTTATTTATCTATTTTACCCTTTGACAAGATTTACTTTTAATCATCATATCAAAAATGAATCTTATTTTGTGAACTGTTGTGATATTTATTTAATTTAATGATAAACTAAACAAATGGTAACATTTTTTTTCTACAAATATCATAGGTTTTGAATTAATTTAATGTTACATTAAATAAATAGTTCAAAGAGTATTTTCTTTTCTATATCAAAAGATAAAAAAGTATTTTATATAGAAAAGAAAATATTTTCAAAGATATAATTTTTTTTGGGATTTTTGAACTACATTTCTCAAATAAAAACTTTTATCTTTTAACAAATACACATCAATAAATTTATTTTAATTCTTTTGTAGTATATTTATAGATATTTTTTAGATAATTATGACTTATTTATAAATATAATTTATAATAGTAATGTTTTAGAAAAATAATAAACTTGATATCACATTATTTCATTGTTTAACTATAATAGGATCGTAAAAAAGAATATTTCATAATCTACCACTGTATACTTTAAAAACCATTTTCTCATATTGCCCTTCAAGGCTTCCTACTCACATCTGTTTGTATCCTCCAATCATTATATCATCTTGGTCACTTTTAATTACAATCTTGATTTTAAAATAAATCATTAAATTTAAAAATTAAAATCTTCATAAGAATAATTTTATCTTAACTAATCCTTTTTCCTTTTATCAGTAGATAAAATTTGCTATGATCCATATGGTTATATTATGTATTAAAGAAAATAATACTTTGTAATAGTATTGTTATATTAAATGTCTTAATGACTAATTAGCGAGATTTATATAAATTTAAAGGACAAAAGTTTTAAATTTAAAGATACTTCATTCAATTAATTATTTTATTTGTAATATAATTATGATAATATTATAGGCGTCCTTTTTCTTATAAACTCAAAGTACTATTTGCTATTACATTTCTTTGATTTGTCAATTTTTTTACTACTTTTTTTATCGAAATGGCAGAATTAGAAAGCGATGAAAATGAAGTAGAAATTCATGAGGAAGAAGCTCATGATTTCGACCCTGATAAAGATTCTTTTGATTTAGATAATATTTCAATGGATAGTGATGAAGAAGATGATTGTGGAAATAAATGGTAAGTTTATATACATTAAAAATATATTTTTCTACTATTTATTTATTTCCTTATATTTGCTTTTCACATTCATAATTCAAATAACTATCTTTGATATTTGATAATAGTCAAACAAATTTGATTTAAAAAGGAATTATTATTTAATTTTTATGACAATTTATTTATCTTTTATTATAATATAGATAAAAAAATTCTGTACTTTTTATAATTTATATTATAATGGTAAATGAAAAAAACATTTATTAAAAAAAGTATAAATATAGTAACTTTTATATTATTAGCATATGAAATGTAATAATTTAATAAAAAATTCATATAAGTTAAGCTTGATTGCACAGGTCATTAATTATTTCTTTCCCATTTTCATTACCTTTTATTATATTTACAATAAGTATTGTTGGTAGACGGTATATTTTATTTTTAATTTATTACAATCAATCCATACTCAACACAATACTCACAGTGTTAAGGTTTCTCCTATCAATGAGTTCACCACCAGTTAGAGTAAATTAACTTCCACCTCGTCAATTGTCTTAATTGTCCCAAAATCTGACAACCCAAACTATTATTGTTTAGGGGTGACTTGATAATAGTAGTTAAATATCTCATAATTGATTTTGACAAAGATATTGTAAATTGTTTTTAAATGTATTAAACTTTCGTTTTAACAAGAGATAACATAAGCTTTCTTAATATTAATAAATGTAAATATTAAATTTCTTTATTTATTATGTTTCTTTTGTTGGGGTTACCTAATGTAACTGTATGCCAATTTATTTTAATCATACTCCTTATTTTTCAACAGAATATCATAGAAATCTTTTAAAATAAAGGAAAATAATTTAACTAATTCATTTAATCATTCCTAATTATCTTACGATAATATTATATCGTTAATCTAACATTTTGTCCTTTCAAAATAAATATATTCTCCTACACAATCATGTCCTTGGTATACATTTTCAATAATCTGTCTAATTATTATTTTGCTTTCACATACCAATAATGACAAATAGAATATTAGTTCTTCTTATTATATAATAACACAATGTATCTTCGCATTTAGATAAAATATTGATAAAGAAATTCTTTTAAATTCTCCTAACTTCCATATTTTATTTATTATGTAATATAATAATTCTTTTTATTTTAACATTTTAAATTTTGTCCAAATACTTGTCTAATATACATATACCATGATTTACAATCTTTTTTTTAATTCAAACTTTTTTTATAAAATATATTTATAAATCAAATATTCATATTATTATTTTATGATAAATTTTTACATATCATATTTATTTGTATAAAAATATAATTTCCCAATATTAAGTTTTATTTTTTTTATTTTGATATATTTTATTAAAGAGCAAAAAGTAAATTTTATTTATACTATATTATATAGTAACACTTGTTAAATTATACACTTTAATTTATAATCTTTTTCTTATCGTGTTAATCTCAACCACCTCTTTTTATTTTTTTTTCATTTTATAAATTTTATATTGATAATTAATCTTATACAATTCATTTTATGAACACTTGTTCTTGATTTATTAAGTTTGTCTCTAGAAATTGTGTAATAATTATTTTGAAAAGTTATTCTATATCGTAAATAATTGGGTAATTAATAAAGACAATTACTCTTGGAATCAAAAAACTTAACTTCTACATTGCCATATGGTAATTTCTAACTACTTGAAGTAGTGTGAGGATCACTTAATTGTGCTTCCCTCTACAATAATAGATTGTAATCTTTCTTCTTTTTAATCTCACCAAGATATGAGGGTGAAAATTTATTTGAATAATATTATTTAATATTTCTAGTTTATGTATTTTTACCTTTTCATATATTTTTTTCTTTTCTTCTTTTATCACATAAATAACAAAATAAAAATAGTTAAACAAAAGAATATTTTTAAAAGATTATACATTAACATTTTATAAATAATACAGTCTTAAATTGTTAAAACACATTACTACTTCTTTTTTATTTAAAATTCATAAGATGAACTTTTTATGTTTATATATATATATTATAAAATAATCGTTTGACTTTTCTTTCATTAAATAAAGAGGATATGATTAATGATATAATCATTTGCCCTTAAAATGTTTTTATATAAAATTCATTTGTTTATGAAAGTTTAAGGATACATGACTTATCTTTTTAATAAAACTTTTCTTTATTTATTTTTCTTTTACATGCTATTGCGAGAATTTTATATGATATTATTTATGAGTATCATAATATTCAATCTATGCATCATTATCTCACTATCTAGGTTCAAAATTTTAGTACCACAAATATAGATATTTTGAAAATGGACAATAGTTTTATAAAAGAATGAGATAAGAATTGTTATAGCATGAGATAAATATGTCTGTTCTAGGATGACAAAACAGTTTAACTTAACACAACATTAATGGTTTATCTTTTTGGATGGGAATTTGTAAATTTAACATTTCATTGATAAAAGACTGTTGATAGTTATGAAACAACAATATTATTATTTATTTCGATACATTTTTATACAATTTGTACAAAATTAAACTTATCTAACTATATTAGGCCTTCTCATATATCATTTGAAGTATTTAATATGAACAATTATTTATTGTTTTCATTAAACAATATAATTTACACATTATTTATTCCTAGAATAACTCTATTATTATAAAGAATCGTTATAAAGGGAATATTTACACAGATTATTATTAAATAATTTCATAAATAGTATAAAATTTATACCTCATTAAACAGTTACTGGTTACAATTATTAAATAACTACTTTTTGTTGATATTTAATTAAAACATTTATATATGTTCTAAATTTATATAAAAAAAATGTTGTACATTTTGATTTTTATCCTTTTACCATTCATTTTTAATATATTTAGCTTTCATTTATTTTGACAATATTTATAAAAGAATAATCTCATTATATTCTTAGTGCAATATTACAAATTTTTTAAACTACATTTTCTTTAAATTAAATTATGTAAAAGAAAAATATATGATTTATTGGTAGTTGACGGCAAAAATTTATTTAATGTGATCGTAAAATAGTGGAAATTTTGATATTATTTCTTAATAATTTGCCTTTATCTAATTTTAAGTTTATTGAGGATAAAATTTTTATTTTGGTATTATTTATCGTCAATCATGTTTATATTATGTGAATCAATTATATGTCATATTTATAAAAATGAATATTACAAAATATAATAAATAAAATATTTCCTATTTAATTTTAACAAATAAAGTATTAGTTTCTCTATTTTATCAAAAAAATATTATCCTTAATACTGTTTCAATTTCCTTTTTTCACATCATACCGTTATAGTTAAGTAATTTTCAAGAAAATATTTTTAAACAAGCACATTTTATATATGTTGTTTCATTTAAATTTCTATTACTATTTATCTTTTTTCAAGTAATTTGATCTATTACTTATAAGTGGATGAAAATATCAATGTTATTCATTGTATACTATGTTTTCTTATATTGCTTCTTATTTTTGCTATTGCATATTCAACATGAGCTAAAAAGAAAATTTAATTAGTTTACATAAGTTGTGGTTATCGAATATATTAAAAATAAAAAGTTTTTTACTCATTTATTTTTTCGCAAATAAGTAAACCCTTATCAAATAGATTGCCATCAAAATATTAATTTCACATTTTTCTTTTCATCTATTTTTATTGTCATTCTTAATCTTCTATATAATATTAAATGCTCATATATAATACTTAAGAATAAAAAGTCTTTTTTATTTTCAATCATTAAAATTAATATATTTTATTATGATTTAGTATAATTTTTGTATATTTTTAGTGTTGAAATTTTATCAGAATTATTGGCATCTCAATATAAAATTAACGAAAAATCCAATAGTGATATAACGACAAATTTGGAATCGTCTATAATTATATGCAAACATCATAAAAATTTATTTGAATCCATTAGTAAAAATTGTGATAGACATTCTCAATCTAATACAATCTCCTCGATCTTAACTTTATTACCTAATCATAAAGAAAGTAAAGAATTACTTGATGACCAGTTTTTAGAGGAATCTTCTGTTTCACAACTAAATCAACAAATTATACTATATGATAACAATATACCAATAACTAAGAATAAGTGTATTGGTGATGATAAAAGGAATTGTTTAAGAGTGGAGGAGGATATAATAATCAATCAAGAATATTTTGATAATCAACAAAGCCTGTATGATAACGTAAGTTTTGTAGTAAAAAAATTTGAATCATTATTATTCTTTACACACTAATATATAGTTAATATTTATATAATCTTCAATTTTATATTTAATAATATTAAATTATTAATCACTTTTTTAATATATCCTATTTTTAAAATACTAGATTAAACAATTCATTTAAGACCATATTTTCTTCCAATTTAATCCCTTTTCATTTAAACTAATCATCCATAAATTTTATAAATCTCTTATATTAATAAATGAATTGCTTGATATTCTCCTACAATAAAGCAACAATAATAAATTGGATTTTATAGTAAATATCTATCTATAAGCTAATTGTTTGAATTTACGCATATGGAAAAAGATAAAAGAGTTTCCTTATATTTGATTGATTATTTTAAATATATATTTATAATGCCGAATTATTTTACATTGATCTTTTTTTCTATTAATGTACAATAAAACTTACTAATCATGAAGTAAAAAATTTTACAATTAATTATTCTGTCTGCTATATTAATATACTTTTAATATTTTAACCTATTTTTTCGGCAACTTCGAGTCGGTAAAATGTTTAAGAAACGGTATTGTAATAGTTTTTTACATTTTTTTTATTAAAATTCTATCTAATATTTTTTCATTCTATTAGCATATTACTTTTATAATATTGTATTAGTAACGTGTTCTCTACAAACACAACATAATGAATCATCTCAATATTCTTTTTATTATTCACAATTAAACTTACATATGTCTTTAGTACTATAATACAATGACTGTATTTCTGTCAAAAATTTTTCTTTTACATTCTATCAAAACTTCTGCTGACAATCAGTAAAAAGATG
Source organism: Strongyloides venezuelensis (assembly GCA_963280985.1). Taxonomy (NCBI): domain Eukaryota; kingdom Metazoa; phylum Nematoda; class Chromadorea; order Rhabditida; family Strongyloididae; genus Strongyloides; species Strongyloides venezuelensis. The sequence goes on along the minus strand of CAUJLX010000001.1, from coordinate 3,575,994 downwards.
TCTACTTTAATTTGTAACAATCATTTTTAAGAACAGTCTTCAATTTTTACAATCTCTTATACATATACCAGAACCTGGCACTAACTCTTAAACTCTAACATCCATACTTAATAACATCCATCACCTGAAAATGTAATATCTTATCCTCATTTAAATATTTTGCTACTACTTAAACTGTTTACAATATCATTCATACTTATATACTTTTACTTTCAAAAATTATATATTTTTATCAATCCAATTGAAATTTACCACCTAATACTATGTATAAGTAGTTTGAAACTTATTTAATAATTTTCTTGCTTTACTATGCAAAAAAAAATTATATCCCACTTTTGAAAACATTAGTGTCTTTTTTTAAAATCAACAAATAATATTTACTTCTACTTTTTACACATATTTTTTTTCTATTTACATTCACTTTTACAAATAATTTATTGTAATAAATGAAATTATAATTTTTCGTTAGAATAGTATTATTAATTATATTTAAACATCTCTACTTTTAAAATATTAATATTACTAGTTTAATTATATTTTTCATTGAATGAGTTTAAATATAAATGTTTAAGTAAAAAATACTCTGGAACATGTTTTGATAGTGGTTTAATACATTTTAAGAAAGATTTATTCACCGTTTAAGTTTATATATGAACACAATATTTGCGGTTTATTTGATTTCAACACCATTTTTATTTTATAAAGTATATTTTTTTTTCAAACATTAGTAATGATTTCTGAAAACTATGAAAAGATGATATTTTTTCGTTATTATAATAATTCTTATATGTTTTAATAACTTGTCAAATGAATAATATCACATTTCTTTATCTTTTAATATTAGTCAATATTACTTCTTAAAAAAATGTATTCCATTATGTTTGATAGGTCTTTAATCAAAAATCTGCTCTTACTTTTTCAATTTTACTTCATATTTTATATTATTTCTCATTTTGACACGCAACTTAATTTACACTCTCTTGTCAATATATTTTATAATAAATGAGGTATTCAAAAAAAAATAATCCCCATATGGAGAAAAAATTATATGCTAAAAAAATTCGTTAGATAATTAATACATTATTCTCATTATTATGATGAACAATTGATGAAGATTGCAATAATAACAATATAATACATTTATTATACACACTTCCATAATTTACAAATTTGATTTATAGATACAACGTTTAATATATATAATATATCTTTATTTAGTGTTATAACAAATATAGAATTATAAAATAAATTTTTGATTGATAGCTTAAATATGATCAATTTAATGAATCATATTGTAATGATGTTAAAGTTGTATAATTTATAATCTATATTATACCTTTGGTACTCCCAAAAGTACACATTCTCACTTTAAAGCGAATGTTTTTTATTTTAATTATTCTTAACATAAAAATCAAATATTCCAATTTAATGTTATGCATTATAATTGATTTCGTTTCTTTATTTTTATTTTCTAAAACATTTATTTAAAACACATTCTTTAAACATTCTCTCGAAATATTATAATGGTTTTGTAAAATTATTACCACAAATTTTTGTGGATCATTGATATTTGTTTTAACATAAAGTCTTTATAATCACTATTTAAATATAAATAATATATATTTTCTTTAATAAAACTTAAGAGCTTAATTCTGTTTTTGAAAGATAAATCGTATTAAATATAATCGTTTTTTTTATTAATATATAATACACTTTAGAAAGTTCTTATCTATGATGAATTTTGAACAACAATTTTATAGGTTAAGTTAAAGATGAACATTTTATCAGGAAGATACTTCTTTATTTATCATTGATTTAATTTTGTCTTCAGTTAACAAACTTAACTTGATAATATATATACTTTTTTATAATAAATCATCCCACTTACAATAATGATTAACTTTTATACACATAGTTAAGATATTTGACAATAATGGCATTTTAAATAAATTCATTTCTCTTCTTCCTCTCCATCTCCCCATGGACATTTATTATATTTCTAACATCATTTTTCATGCCAACACACAATAAAGCTTATAAAGATGTCAAAAAGGACCTGTCTTAACTACATTTTTATTTTATGCGCGGTAATTTTTTTTTTCTAAATATGTAAAAAGTTATATTTAGTCTAAGTTACACTTTTTAAAAATATTGTTAAAAATTCTTTTTATACTAAAGAAAATATTTATTTAAAGTGACATACATCATTTATTTTCTTTTACAAATTACAACATTTTACCATGCAATATCTTTAAATATAATATAAACAAAATAAATCAGTTAAAAATTTTTATGCTTATTTAATTATAAATATAAACTCAGTTACAACATCTTTTAATATAAATATATATTTATATGTGCATATTTATTCGTTTATGTAATTAATACTTTAATTTATCAAAACATACATCACGTCGCTGATAGGTAAAATAGTTTTGTTATTAACTTTCTCTACTTTACTTTAATGAATTATGCTCTTTGTCTTACATAAAACCTCAAAATTATATTTTTATATTATATGTTGAAATTTTACCCTCATACTACAATTGTTAATTAAACTTACTATAGAATGTTGTTATCTAGATGAGTTTTTATATAAACGTAAATTATATCAAATAATTTATATAATGAAATTAAAGTTTAGTCATATTTTAATGCAATCATATCAAAATATTTTCTCTTTATATATAATATTTACTAAATTTTAATAATTTTTTCTTTATAATATATTTATAAGTACAATTATATTTACTAAAACAAACAAGAAAAAAACTTTATTTATAATTAAATTAAATCCATCTGCTATAATATCCTTTATAATACCTTCTTATACTTTTATCCATTCATTAATTTTTCAATCAGATGGATATAAGTTTTACAAATATAAATTGCGCAACTTTTTGATCATAATTTATCTTTTCCCTCATTAAAGAAATATTTTTATTACAACAATAAAAATAATTATGGTTTTAAAGGATTTTCATTAAATTTATCAAAATTTAATCAACAGCTTTTCTAATTTATATTTTGTCACTTTTATTATTTAGAAGTGCTTAAAATTTATTATGTTTCTATTTACAATAGCATTTTGTTAAATCTATACTGTCAAGTTAAATTTCCTCTATCAATCATTAATAGATCCCAAAACAATAACTTTTCTAATGTACAAATTAATGTTTTTATTTATATATCACACTATGTTAAATTCATAAAATGAGATTTTTGTGATGTATACTTTTATGTTGTTAAAAATAAGAAAATGGTGTTTAGTACAATGTTAAGTTAAAAATAAAATTTCCAAAATAATATATTGAATTGTGTATATCTTTAGGATGTGTACCATTCTTACTTTCAATGAATTAATTTCTTCCTACAAAAGAATATAAAATAAAATGTATCAGATGTTCATCTTTTTGTTAACACATATCCTTAGCAGATTTATATATTTTTAACTTATCTTTTTATAGTGTGTAAAGAAACAATTAAAGTACAAGCTTTTTTAATGTTTCAAAAACCGACAAACATTTTATGTGCGGTATTGTCTTCTTTTACAATTTATATTTTCTTCTGTTTCATATTTTCATGTTGCCGATATTTAACATTACTTATTTTAGTACTTTTTAACTCAAAAATGCATTTTATCTAACCATATTTACATAGGTAATTCACCTTCCAAATGATTTATTAATCATTTTTTTTCTCAATTAAATTTACATTACATTACAATTGTCATTCTCTAGATCACTAATCAAGAAGAAATGAACTTTTATATAAATATATATATATATTTAGTAAATGCCATTATATGTAACCTTTAACTTTTTCTTAACTATTTAATGAGGTGTAAAATTTAAGCGTTACCATAATGATTATTAATTCCTTTTTAAATACTTCAATAAAAAGTATCTTTTTAACTTTATAATAATAATATAAAGATAAATATACTTTTATGATCTTAGACAAATCTTAGCACTATCTAATATCTATTGAAGCATGATAAAAAGTTTAATACTTCTTTTTACAATTCTTTAAAATAGTATAGAGTAAAAATTTGTTACCTATAAAGACATCTGTCGACAGTTGACCACAAGAAGACAGACAATCGTCAATTACTAATTATAATTAATAATTTAACACAACTTAATGTCATTGTATAAAAGTTAATACAATTGCTTTTCATAATTTAATAACTCATCACTAATCTTCAATTATAACGTTATTATTATAAACAAAAATTTTTTATTCATTTTTATATATAAAGATAATGATAATTAAATACTTTTTTTGTAGAATATGAATTCTCAGCAGACAATACCATCATCACAATTATGTAACAATTCAATAAATATAAATCATATGAGCACCTGTAATAAATCATTTATTTCTAATAATGATGGTATTACATCCTTAGATCAAGTTAAAGTTAGAAATAAGGAAGGACCTCAAGTGCCTCCAAAACCAAAAATTGATAGTGTAAGATTATCAATGGCTGCTGTAAAAGGTATGTTTTTTGAAAGAGTAAAAATACATAATATTTGATAAGAAGAAATGTTCTCCTATAAGTTTGATATTATTCAATTGATAAGTAATGTCAATATTTTTATATAGTATAATTGATCAGTAACGTTATCGTTATAATAATTTAATAACAAATATGTAATGTTAAATATATATATATAAAAAAAGCCGCTTCATATTTAGTGGCAATAGTTTCACCTTTGAAATTATTATTACACACATCTTATCAATTAATGATTGTATAATGTATTATTATAATATATATATGAAGTTAAAGAAGATTATATATTTAAGATAACAATATTTTCCTATTTTACAAACAATCATTCTTCAATTCCTTTCTTAGTTTTTACTATCATCTGTTTTAAATTAAAATATCAAAATTTATATCCTTCATTTATATACATACATTGGAATTTAATTGCCTATTTTACGAGTTCTGGGTTTGTCATTAATAGGTAACGGTAGTATAATTATAATGAAATCTTACAATATTATAATTATCTTATCTCTAAACATTTTTGATTCTTTCTCAATTATATTATAAAAAAATTAAGTTTATTATTAAAGGTTATTTTTTGTTTTATTACATTTTATTTATCCTACACCTGGTGACTGTTAAACTTCATTCAAATTATATATTTCCTCTTGTACAATATGATATATTATAAAGATGAAAATAGGAAATTTAAATAATAACTGACAATATATTTTTATATCTTTCCATTGTCGTTTGACATCGTAAAAAACTAATTTTATTTTTATTTGGTTTATAGAAATAAAATAGATTTATTTTATTCAATCTTTAAACATTTTTTTCTTTTTCAATTTTATATATATTCTTTTCACTTCTTCTACTTTTTTACTCTATTGTTTAAATAATTTTTGAATTTTTCTGTTAAATTCTTTGAATTTGATATTAATTACCGTTGTAGATTTTAAAATAGATTAATTACGATATTAGATGTTGTTGTGCCATCAATCATTGTTTATGTCTCCAGATCATCTTAATATCTATATCTGTGTTTGTTGTTTCTTTAAACCGTTAAAGGATAGTTTATGCATCTTAAAGTACTTAACATACATATGTGGCTTGGCTCTTTCTTTATATAGTTTTATTATTTATACACACCCCTTTATTTATTGTGGAAAATAGTAGTTTGTGATGGTTTAACATTGTCTCCTTAATCAAAGGATTTTAGGTAGTTAGCTATTACCGTATGTTTATTAAGTTACCCTATGTCATTTTAGCGCTTTTAAGAAGAGTGAAGATGTTCATTTTAGATTACAAATAATTATTTGCTATCGTTGTTTGTTTCTTTTTATATTATTATTATATAGACTTTCGTATTATCTAATCCAAGTAATATTTTTAAGCTTCTTATATTAAGAATCAACATTATTTATCAGAAAAAAAAACAAACTAAACATATAGTGATAATTTATAGGAAAAAGTTTAGTCTATTAAGTATTTTAATATCTAAAAAAATTATATATATTTGTCTAATATAATGCCTATCATAGATTCAAGTGACTGGGAATTAGATGCACTATTAAATGAATTAAATCATTTGGAAGATCAATTAAATAGTTCAACAGGAACGGATCAATTAATTCTTGGAATTCCAACATTACTACCACCATCGAAAACAATAAAGGATAAAAATACTTCAATTGTAAATGATGGGATGTCAAAAGAAATAACCAAAAAAATTTATAAAGGTTCTGAATTTAGTAGGCCCATTATAAATTGTTCCAGTCCAGATATTGACTCGGCATTTGGTGATACGTCAACTGACTGTGGAAGTAACTTTACCCGAGCAACTGTTTCAGATTTTTCAAGCAACGATTCATGCAGAGGTAGTTTAAATACACCATCACCAACACAACAGGTATGTTATTTGAAGTATCTATAGAATTATATTTTACATATGATCATGAGTAATTGGTATTTTATATTGCAAAATAGAAGTAATTTTTATGTATTTATAAATATGAATATCATTTACAAATAATATAACCATGTGAATATTTATTAGTCATATTATTTTATTGAAATTTTATATAAATATAATTCAGTTTTAATATAAATATTATTTTAGGAGTCAATGACAAAGACAGGTGTAATTACACCACCAGCATCAGTTGTTTCATCCTGTTCCTCATCTTCAGGAGTTTCCTCAACATCATCTAACAATAAACAATCCCTATATCAAAATAATTTATCACCTCAAACATCATCACCAACAAAAGATCATACTAATTTAACACCAGCACAAGTTAAGGCAGAAAAAATTCGTGAGGCTTTAGAAAAAATGAAAGAAGCTAATATTAAGAAAGTTTATGTTAAATTTTTTCTCGAAAATAATCATACAATATCACTTTTAATTGATGAAAGATGGAATTGTGCTGAAGTTATGAAAGTTATTGTATCAAAATTAGGAATTTCCTTACATCCAGAACATTGTATTATTGAGGAATATCCTCAATTGAGAATAAGTAAGTTCTTTTATATATATATGTTTTTTCTTTGTTTACATTAGTATTAGTTTTTATATTCATTGATTATTGTGTTTATCTTTAAAAGCATAGGTCAAATTTGATGCATCTGTATGATAGATTATAAAATGTGTGAAGATAAACAAAAGTATCTATCTTTAGGACTGATTTTAAAATTAATGTTTTGATGTATCACAAATTCGGAGATTATCACCTGGTTTATCGTCAAAAATTTGTATTTATATTAAGCCTTTAATACAAAATCAAATTATTACCATATTACAATCTTTCGTTTATTAGCATCTCATTTTTAACTATATCTGGTGTAAATTAGGTTTATCATAAAGGGAAAAGACATTTTCAGTAGCATCTGGTCTAGCAAGTATATTATAAGTATACTTTCAGAATTATATCATATTACTTACTATTTATTTCACCAGAATGTTATTTAACTAGCTGTTATTGTGTTACTCTTTAAGAAAAGATCTTAAAACAAATTAGGAAATTAAATATATCGAAAGTTTCATATTAAAAGATGAATGTACAATATATAAAAAGTTAATTAGAAAGATAGAATGATATTAACAAGTGTTAAGAGATGCTAATATATAGGGTACTAATCGTTATTTCATTTGTACAACTTTTTGTTTACTAAGACAATAATCAAATTATATAAGCTTTTTAATAGACAACGAGTATTTTAAAAATAAATAAAACAATTGAATAAATAATTATTTATTTTCAGAGCGTATCTATGAAGACCATGAGAGTGTAGTAGAAAATATACTTATGTGGACACAAGATTCTCCAAATAAATTATATTTTAAAAGGCAACAGGACAAATTTGCTTTCATCTTAAAGCCACAAATCTTTCTTATTAATGAAAGAACAAAAGAATATCTTCCTAGTCCACAAATTAATTTAACAGCTGCTGAAAGAGACAAAATTTTAAAGGTAATTTAAATTTTGAAGTTTGATATATATTTATTATTTATATTAATTAGCAGACACTTAAGTGTTATATAAGTGCATTTATTTTATAAAATTTATTCTTATTAATTTATAAATTTTAGCTTTTCTTTCAAGAAGATTCAACTTTACCACCAGAAATAGATGGTTATTTATATTTAAAACAAGATGGTAAAAAATCATGGAAAAGACATTATTTTGTACTACGATCATCTGGTTTATATTACTCTATAAAAGGAAAAAGTAAAACACCAAAAGATTTACAATGTATTATGAATTTTCATTCAAATCAAATATATACATGTACAGATTGGAAGAAAAAATACAAAGCACCAACAGGATATGGTTTTGCTATAAAACCACCACAAATTCAAGTTAAAAATTCTAAATATATAAAATATATATGTGCAGAAACAGATATTTCATATATGCAATGGATTAATGCTTTAAGAATAGCTAAAAATGGTTATGAATTATATAAAGCATATGAAGATAGTATGAGGAGAATGGTTACATCACAATGTCATACTCCTATAAAAGTTGAAACACCATCAGTATCATCGAGAATTAACTCACCAATGCCTCATATATCTTCACATGGAAATGGGCATAATATTTTTGAAATGGGAAAGCAAAATGAAAATTGTAGATCAATCTCAACGACATCATTATCAAAAGCATCTAACTCTGAACAAACATCAATGGCAAGTATGTGTTTTGACCAAGATGATTGCGGTACGATAAAAAGATCTCCCGTTGAGGCAACAACACCACTTCTTAATATTAAAAATAATCAACATAATCTAATAAATTGTAGTAATTTAAGTTTAAGAGGAGAAGAAAATATAAGAGAAGACATGTATAGAAATAGTTGCGTAAGTGACAATAGTTCACGGCGTCTATTTATAGATGATAGAAGTAATGTTGTTACACCATCAATAGAGATTCCATCAGAAGATTTTGATAGTGATGAGGAACCATTACCACCACCACCGATGTCGGCTACCTTTGTAAATGGAGGGGGATCTGAGCAACAGGGACAATATCAAAGTTTTACAAATAATGGAACACCACTGAAATCCGCCTTAAAAAAAGTACCACCACCTCCACCACCCAAAAGAAGTAATACAACAAGATTACAAATGGCAAATGATGTTCATCAGAATGTATCATCATTTCATAATGAACTACAAAATGCCATGAATAGAAGGTTAAATATAGTTGAAAGATCTTGAAATTTTTAATATTCTCATAAAAGATATATTTAAAAGGAAAATGCAAGAAAATATGTACATAAGATAAGAATAAATTATAATCGGTGGTTGAGATTTAAAATAATCTTCCTGTTTGTTAATACTAGATATTTTAAATATATAATTATATAAGTTTTCCATTTTTTTTTGTAAAAAGATATTAAATTTTATTAATTAAAGTATAAATATTAACATAATATTATATATTAATTAAAGTTAGCATTTATAAAGCAAAAAAAAATTAAATTTCAGTTGATGCTATATCTAAAATGTTACTTCATGATCTTCCATTATTTAATGCCAACTATCAAACTGTTCACTGCTAAAAAATTTCTCCATTGTGATCTTTATCTGTTCTTCATCTTTGATAGTGAGTGGTAATAGTGTGATGGTAACATTATTATGATTGTTTTTTCTCTATTAAAAAAATTGTATAAATTCATAAACGTAAACAACTTACTTCATTTGAAAGAAATTTTTTTTCATTACAATTTTGTTTAACAGATTCTGAAGGAAAGTTTTTTATACTTTCAAACCATGAATACCTATACATATCAAAAGAATTGCTTGCACTCTCTTTACGGTATTCCTCATATTCTTTTTTAGGTAGTGAAGTACATTTTGAAATTAAGGAAATGTTAGAATCATTTTTATTGTCATTTAATGAATTTGATAATTTCTCAATTAAATCTCCCAATTTGTCAACATTTTTTTTATTTTCGAATTCATCTAAAATTACTATTAGCATACATTTCACTAAATTTATTATTAACTTACTTCTCCACCTCGAGTTATCCTTATCATTTATTGATTCATAATCATACCTATTTTTTATACTATTAATTATAATACTGCTGTTATCATCTGATTTTTGTTCTTCAAATGGTGACAGATTATCATAAAAATCAGGTCTATGTGAAAACCAATTATGTTCAACTGGTTCTTTATGGTTATTTATCGATGCTAAAAAAATAGTTGCAATAGTAATTAAAGGGAACTTACAGACGTTCGATGGAATGCCAATAACTAATTCTGAATCATTACTTTTAGTAATTAATAAATTTTTCATTATGAATTTGTTATTTTCTGTATTTTTTGATCCTTCATATGCATGATCTAACTTTTTTAATTTTTCTAATAAATTATCACAATTTAGTTTAACTTCAGGTCTTTCGATTTTAGTTCCTCTAAAATCCTTATTTCTTAATAATCCTTCTATGGGTTTTCTAGTTTCTACTTTTGAATGAATCTTATTAAACTTTCTGTCATCTTGCATCTTGAGTCTTAAAAAGTTAACGCCCACCTCATTAATATCTAAGCTGTATATGCTATTGTTATCCTCTATATCTTCTTTATTTATTCTTTTTAAGGATTCTGCAATTTTTGAGTAAATTTTCATGTTCTTATCGGATGGTACATATTTAAATTTTACTTTATTTAAATCATATCTATCCTGTATATCTCCTATCATATTATGTTCCTCCATATAATAGATTAATTTCAAAAACGTTATTTTCAATTTCTCTAATTCATTATCAATATCCACTGCATGTATACTTTCTTTCAAAATTTTTCTTAAATCGAATATTGATAAATAGTCAGTACACACTGATATAGAATAGCAAATTTTTTTTGCTAAGTCTTCAATACTGTTCATTTGTATTTAATCTGAATAGAAGTTTATAAAAATATATTAGAGAATATGCAATTTTACGCGAATCACAAACCGAGAAAAACTCAACAATAATATATTTAAATGATACAAACATTGACACTGTACAAAAATATATGATGATACATCTACCTACGACACTTTATTTCTCCAATAACAAAATTAAGGTAAAAGTGCAAATATCATATCATGTACTTTTGAGACTGTATACAAGGAAACGTCTTCTATCTTATATATAAATTATTATACTCATCAATAACAACTAAACACCAAGAAGAATACATAGATATATAAATTTTATAATAAGGTAAAATATAGTATAAACAAATAACGATATCTATTCAACTGATTGGACTAATTATCAAGTGTTCTGTTAAATTTTCTTTCGACGGGATGAACTTGAGGCTCGATACCAAATGTCTCCTTAAGCCTTGGTATTAAATTCATGAAAAATTGATTCCCGCTTATACTTTCAAGTATCCCTTTAAATCTATTCATTCGTTTTTTATTTTTTCTTTCTTGCGAAACAGTTGACTGTTTATTTTTTCGTTTTGGTTTTCGTGTAGACTTTCGTGGAGATTTTGTTGTCAAGCTTGTTTCTTCACTTGATGTAGATATTGTTATACTTGCAACTGTTCTGCCGGTTATTTTTGTACTTTTTTTTGTTTCGATATTGTCGTAGTATTCATCATTATCTTCATTATGTGCTTTTGGTGATGATTTTCGCGGTCTTGATCGTATGGTTGTCTTTACATTTATCTTTTCTTCACTACTTTTCTCATATTCATATGAATCGGGCATTTTTGTGGTGACTCTTGATTTACCTCTCCTTAAAGATACTTTTTTAGTAGTATTTTCAATTTCATCACTATATTCTTCCTTAGAATTTTCATTTGATTTTTTATTTTCTGATTTAACTGTGTTAGTAGTTTTGTATACTTTTATAAGACTAGTTGTGGTTGATATGGGTATATTTCTTGATATGCTTTCATCTTTATCATTATCATTCTTGTTCTTTTCCTTATTTTGATTATTTAAATTAGCTGTAAGAAGTTTTAAAAGTGTAACAGCACTAAGAGAAATTTTCTCATCATTTTTTTCTTTCTCCTTTGAATCATTATCTTTTTTTGTACTCTCCTGTCTTATATTTTTATTTGTATCAAGTAAAAGTTGTAGAACTTCTTGTGGTATTTCAAGAATGACATGTTGATTTGTTGTTGGTTCTGGAGTTGTGGTAGTTGTAGTTTTTTCAACAGTATCTGATAACAATTTAACCAATGTTTCTTTTGTAATTGAAGACAAAAGGCTTTCTTTTGATTTTCTTTCTTCTTTTTCTTTTAACAAAACTAGTAATAATTGTTTTTGGAGATTCAATACTTCATCTTTTAAAATTTTACTTCTTGGTTCTGGTGTTGCTGTAGTTGTTACATCCTTATTTTTGTTTTCTTGAAAAATTTTCATTAGTAGATTTAATGGTAAATTTTCAACAGTTAGTGTTCCATCATCATTTCGTTGAAATTTCTGAGTTGTTGGTAGAGTAGATGTTGTAATTTGAGGAGCTTCGTTAGAATTTTCTGGAAGTATTTTTATTTTTAAACCATTTTGTCTGGTTCGAAAATAGAAAAAATTTTCGTTTGATGGCGTTGATGTTGTTAAATTTATTATCTTAGGTATCTTTTGCTTTTTTCTAAATAAATCCTTATTAAAAGTTTTAGCGTCCAATATATTATTTTTATTTTGTAACTTGTGCTCTTGATCGAATAGAAGAAGTAATCTGTTTGGATTATTGTTTGTATTCTTGTCCATAACGGATATAGGTGATAAGTTAATTTGTGTACTATTTATTTTAACAACAGAAATTATATTTGTTGCTTTAAAAGTTTTGGTAATATTTTCAGTTTCTTTTAAATGTTTCTCTAAATCGTTAACGAAATCTTTGAATATTGCAACTTTAATATCTTTAGAAACTCTATTCCATTCATTTAACTTTAGTTTTTTTGGCATTATTTTTAATAATTCGTACTTCTTAATCTTGTCATTTCTCAATTTCAAATGATCATCAAAATTACTTGAAAGATTTTTATATCTATGATTTTTTGATTTTTTCAAGTAAATATCTTTGACATTTGGATTGAAATATAATGATTTACTTGATGGGAACAAAAAGTTATTAGACAATGTTAGATTTCTCTTTGTGTACCTATCTACTATACACTCATTTTTACATAATGTCAAATAATATCCTTCCCTAAAATTAATTACAATATAAAAATATCAATAAACTAACCTTTTTGGTTGAATTTTCTTAACAAATATAATTTCTTTATTGTTATCTAAATCAATAAAATTTGTAAAATACTTTTCTATTTTTAATGGATCAAAGTTATTATTTTTTAGTACATCAATATATATTTCTAAAAATCCAGTAATTTTATTAAAATTAAATTCATAGTTAAAACAATTCATTTGTCTTATATTAGATTTAAGCCTATTTTGCATATCTTTGGTTTGATGCCAAAAAGTACAACATTTATGTAATATGAGATCATCAGAAAACCGTTGATAGATACTTGAAGTGAAGGTATTTTCACCAATACATGAAAATCTACCGTCATTATAAATACAATCCTTTGACTTTAATAGGTATATAAAATTATTAAAAAACCTACATATTTCATTGTTTCACAGAATTTAGCTTCTTGACAATTAAAGTGTATATTGTTAGAAATAATTCTATCGAGAACAAGCACATTATCATTTGGACAATGGACTTCAAGTTTTGCTTCAACGTAAATAATTAGACAACAAAGAAAATATATTAATATACAAAGAAATTTACTTGACAAATAATAAAAAATCATCACCGGCAAAGTAAATGTATGTCATCAAAGATAAAGTTGAATAAGATAGATATAAGTGATATGATATAACATGAAAAATTGTTTTTATCCTGTCGAATATATATAATATAGAAATCATTTTAAATTAATGTTTAAATTACTGTATTATCCAATAAAAAACGCGTTTTTAGAATTTGGAAGTAAAACAATATATTTTTAATTGTGTAATATCTTGTATAAAATTGACAATAATATATTCTACTTAATGTATGAATCAGAAATATTAATTTATATGTATATTTGGTAATCATTAAAAATAAGATACAAAAATCATAAACACATTTATAACTAAACTTTTGAAACTTCATAAATAATTTCAGAAAATCTTCCTTTGTCTGTAAACGTAAACTTAAGACTATTTATGCCTCCATAAAGTTTAACATTCTTCCGTTTAGTTAGCCTTGTCTTTTTAACAATAGAATTTTTTGACGTATCTACGTCCTGTGAACATGATAAGTTATTAGAATTTTGGCCAAAAATTGAAATATCTCTGTAACAATTGATTATTGCAATAAAAACATCTAGTTCCTTTTTAAACAAATCTTCTAAATTTGAAGTGGATTTTGATTTCCCAGTAGGTAATTCTTCAGACAATTTGCCGAATTTTATCCTAAAATTCCTATCGTTTCCATTGCTAAACACTATTTGATTCACCTCCTTAGCTATATTAATTTGTTTGCCATTCGTTAATTGCATAACTGATACTTTTTTGCCACTGACTACCTCCACTAAATTTTTATTTTCTGAAGATTGTGTTATGTTTTTGAATCTAGATTTATCAGCTATAGCTGACTTATTATACTCAAAAGCCATTGAACTGTTATGTGAATTGACAGGTAACGTTGTGCGAATTATACTTGAATCACCAACACTGGACAAAAAAGGCCTACCTGTAGTATGAAATGTAGTATTAAATATATGATCTTCAGAAATCAATGTACTTGAAGAAATATCACTCTTAGAATTCGATTCAACAAACTGTCTACTATAATGCCGAATATTATTGTATTTAGTGACATCTGATTTAATTGTCCCCATTGCTTCCTCAGTACTCATATTCATAATAACATCATCGACACTTTTTACAATCTCTCCATTAACAAGAACTAAATGTAGAGACATAAACCCTCAACATCATAATGAAGACTTACTAAATAAAAGAAGTAAAATATCAAAATTGAGAATAATTTTCATGTTCACAAAATTAGTACAACAGAAAGAGTTATTTAAATGATAACAAGTTGTCGAAAGATTGTTTATATACGCAAAATGGAGCACGATTTTTCTACTTTTCTTCCAACAAAAATGGGACTTTCAGCTTCTCTTCATCTTCGATTCCTTGATAGTACCATCAATGTATCTGTACGTAATAAGTCTTTCTTACATATTTAAAATCTAGGGCATCAATCACCTACCAATGAATCCTTCAAAATCATGGTAACATGAAGAAACAAAATTTTTAAGGTAAATTCCAAGTAAGGTCATAATAACCAACAATTTTTTTTGAAAAACTACAAAAAATATCTTACATGCCTATGTTATTAAAATAGTTCTTCCTAAACAAGATCAATTGATTCTGTTACAAAATCACTAGTCAGAAACAAAATTGTGTAGCGATTTACATCAGTCACACAATTATATAACAAACAGTATTATGATGAAACTATAATAAATCATGAACCATGCGATACTTATGTAAACAAAAAAAAAAAGAAAATTAATGTATAGACAGAAAATAAACACTAATCAATCTCCAACTACAGTAGAAAGCATGCATAGGAAGTTATCAAAATAAAATGAAGAACATTTCTCCAAATTAGTAAGGCGCGAATTTGTCAATGTTATATGACCTTTATCCATAACTTGTATCCTATATTCATATTTTATTCGTACCGCTTCTTATTGATTTATTTTAAATAGATTGATTGCATCCTGCATTTTATACTCTTTAATGCTATATATTTACAGTTTATTAATACCTTTGTATCTATATCTATAGACAGAGTTTCTTTGTCATTACTTTTCTATTAAATTATCATTTAAGCTGTTTCTAAGAAAGAATATATTAGCTCATTTTATTTCAAATTATATTGTTAAGATATTAACGACTAATAGTTGTATTTAGATCATGAGGTAAATTTTTGATACAAATTGTTTTGATGTCAATTTTTAGTGATACTCTGGAGGTGTTCTGCCGTTTGAAGCCGTGTGCGCAGGAGGACTCGTGTGTTCAAGTAATTGATGACAAATACGTTAAAATTGTACAACCACGTGGCTACGACAGGAGGGCAATTACACCCTCAGAAGCTGTGTATAAATTTACTGAAGTTTTTGATGAATCATGTGGACAACGCGATGTTTTTAACCGTGCATCATTGGATCTAATTCGAGGAGCTCTTAATGGTGTTGATGGTTTGTTATTTACTTATGGTACCACTGGGTCTGGTAAGACACATACTATCACAGGTGAACCAAGGAATGCAGGAATCCTCCCACGGGCTGTTGATGTAGTATTCAACTCGTTGCCGAATCCTACTGAAAGGTGTGTCTTCTACCCAACCAGTCTCAATCGCTTTGGAATCAGGTCAGAGACAGAGGCTGCATATGCTCGTCGTGAGCTCCAAATCCCAGACATAAGATCTCCTGTTCGGGAGTTTGAGTCATTGTCAATAAAGAATGTTCCTATGTCAATGGCAAGTGCTGTTTTTGTATCATATGTAGAAATCTACAATGAATACTGTTATGATTTATTTGATGAGAGCATTACTGCTTCTGGAAATCGCCTTAATAAGACAAAAGAAATTCGTGCTGGGCCTAGGGATGCCGCTTACGTTGAAGGTCTTGTTGAAATAGAAGTTACCTCTACGGACGAAGTTATGTGGCACTATGAGAGGGCTCAAGAAAGAAGAAGGATTGCTGAGACAAAACTTAATAGTCAAAGTTCCAGATCTCATTCAATATTTCAAATTAAGATTGTCATGGCACCATTCCAAGATGATTCGTACTACCCAAATGCTGATCCGAATAAAATTATTATCAGCCAAATGGTTTTAGTTGATCTTGCTGGTTCTGAAAGAGCAAATAGAACTGGAAATATGGGTGAGAGACTTGTTGAAGCTTCAAAAATTAACAACAGTCTTATGTGCCTTCGTCAATGCTTTGAGAGATATCGTGCCAATCAGAGAAACCCCAAACAACCCAATGTGGTACCTTATAGAGATTCCAAGATAACACACCTGTTTAAAAAATATTTCCTTGGAGGTGGTAATATTCGTATGATAATATGTGTTGATCCTAGAAGTGAGAACTATGGTGAGAATTTGAATGTGTTCAGTTTCGCAGAACTGTCACAAGACATTAAGATTGAATTGACAGATGTTCCAGACATCCCATCTGGTAATTCTCTTCCGTTCCCAAGACGCGATGTTCTCAACTGGTATAGATTTATTGAAAAGAATGTCAATATGGATCCACTTAAATTAGATCTTTTCCCACCACCACCTAAAAGAATATGCTTAGACGATAGTAATGATACAAATATATCTCGAATTGAGGAGAATTTATCATACTACAAAAGTCGAATGACCAGGAAAGCCCAACTTATGGATGTTTTTGCTGATAGGAGAAGACAGTTTGGTAATGACTTGAAAACAGTTCTCTGTGAAAGAGATTTATCAAAAATTAGAGTTCAAAATCTTGAGCAGGAGAATAGTGAGTTAAATCATCGTTTGGAGGTTCTTCATAAACAAGTTCTCCATATGAATAGAGAAAATGCCGCTTTAAAGAGAAGACTTTTTGAATATGAAGAGGTTGATGAGAAACGTTACCTAACTGAAATGGAATTAAGAAAGAAGAATGCCATGATTGAGAAAGACTTGGAGAGAAAGAATAGAGATTTTAGAGTTGTTAGACAAATTTGTGAGGATATCTCTATATCTGGTGAAACTGGACCTTCTGTTGCTGCATTGGCTTCTAAATTTGATGCATGTAATGGAGGTCAGAAAGCTCCTCGTACACCTGCTCAACAAAAAACTACAACATTTGCTCCGGAAGTTCTTCCAACTTCAAAGCAAGGGAGAAGGAATGGATACGTTAATCCTAAATTTCATAGACGTTCACGTAGTGCGGCAGGTCGTATATTAGACCATCAACCAGTAAACAGAGTACCTACAGGAAATATTCTCCAACCACAACTTCCAAAACTTGGTGTTAAAACTACGTTTGCACCATCTCCACGTGATTTGAAAAGATCAGATGCTTACATCTTGACACATCAAGAAGTCGACAATAAAGGAAATATTTCGACAAATATTGTCAAAGGAGAATGTATTCCGACAAGTGGAGGTGGTCGTTATGTTGAATTCACTGATATTGAAAATCTCCAACATTCATCTCCAAGTGTAGTTTAAATATTGTTTTTATGTATATTTTACTCAACTAATATTTTAATTTTTTTATAAAATGTATTGTATTTGTATATAGTTTTTGTAAAATAAAGTGTGCTTGATGGATGATAAAGAATTTTGTATATAAAAATTGTTTATATGAAAAGTTATTATTTTAATACTTGTAGTATTTTTAAAAACATGGATTATCTTTTAATTGTTCTGTTTTGTAGTTATGTTTATTTGATTCTTTTCTTTTTATGTACTTTTATAAAATGGTTACCTATTTTTTTATTATTATCATTCGAAGAATTTTGTTATTTTAACTTTTATGTATGATATATTTTACGATAATGGAAAGTTTAACAAATTTTGTTTGTGATTTATTTCATATTAATCATAAGAATAGGGATGATGATAATGAAAATATTCAAGTATGGCCAAGAACATTATCATTATCACCATTAGAACATATTTATGGATTAGTGTGGATGCCTAAGAATGTAAATACTTATGAGCGAGAATTATTATACTCTATACATTCATTGCCATTTTATTTCGGTTCCTTATTGGAAGATGATGATGTACAGGTGCAACTTCTAATCAATTGTGGAGATTGTTTTTTAACAAATCCACCACAAACAACATATAATACTCCACCAACATCATCATTATTATCACGTATAAAATTTATTAATACTAGAAGAAGTTATTATACTTTTTCTCACTATATCTTAACAGCACTTGGTACAAATGATATCATATTAAAAGCTAACATTATATTTAAGAGAAACACTTTTGTACTTGAGAAATTACCAGATATTGATATTCATACATTTATAGCTGAAAATAATCTTAATACGATATCAAAACCATGGTTTATTGAAAAAAAACAAATTATTAGCGGAAGAGGTATTAAACAAGCACAACCATTTTTACTATCAATTGATGAGAGAAGACGATACTTCAGACTTGGGATATTTGAAAGAAAAGTTCTTTGTTTGGATAGTCGTAGAAAAATTCCTGTATCTGTTCTATCATTAGAAGCGTATGATAGAGAATTTCAAAAGAAATTGATAAATGAAGCAAATCTATTAAGAAATTTTGGAAACATTCATATTGAAAAATTATGGGGTTTATGTTGTGATGATGGTGAATGTATTATTGTATTAGAGGAAGTTGTTTATGGATCATTAGTACCTTATCTCAGAACCGGAAATAGAAATGAAGGACAACTAATAAATTTTTGTTATCAAATCTCGGAAGGATTGCGTTATTTAGAAGATCATGATTTTATTCTTTATCATTTTAATATTTACTACCTTTATATAACATATAATTATACAATAAAAATATCATTAATTGGTAGTTCAAAAGAAGAACTGATAATGAGAAGCCCTAAAGAATTGTATGAGTATGAAGAAGCAGTAGTATGGTTACCACCAGAATGTTTTGAAAGAAATGGAACATTTAATTTTTTGTCGCTTTCTTATATTTTTGGAAATGTTGTATGGTCAATATTTAACAATGGTATGAATCCTATCTTTGATATGAGTAAAGAAAATCGGAAAAGTACTACTAGTTTAGGTGGTAGTAAAAACTTTACTTTTTCTAGTAAAGGTTGTATAAAGAAAAATTATTTGAGAAAATTAGGAATGTTTCAAACATCTATACCTAGAAATATTATTAAAAATGTTCTATTTAAATGTTGGGATGTTAACATTAATAACAGACCAAACTTTGCTATTTTATGTAAAGAGATCAAAAAATTACAAATGTAATATTAAATTTTACAATTATTTGATCATAAAAATATATTTATTTTTATACTTTATCTTATCTTTTTTGTTTGATTAAATTTTTTTTTCATGTCTAGTAAGTTATAGTATGATAAAAAGTAAAATAAATGATAAGATTAATATTATTACTATGAGAAAATAATAAAAATATTTTGATATAGCTTTATAGTTGATTATTATAAAATAAGACAAAATGATTTATAAAAAAGAACTTATAAAATGTGTTAATCAGAATTAATCAATCCTACACGTTTGTTTTTTACACAATTATCAATGTAAACCTTTGTATGTGGTCCAAGTTTTGATCCAAGATTATGCTTGTATCCCCACTAAAATTATACATTATAAAGTAAATAAACTTATAAAGTTACCTCTTCAAATTTAGTAATATCATCATCTTTCAATACACAACAATAGTTAAGGATAAAGAAGGAGAATAAAAATAGGAAAAGTGCAAAAATTCCGGCACAAACTACTGGTCCCAAAAGATCGAATAATTGAAATTCCTGTTTTAAATCGATTGCCATTGTTGATCTAAAATAAAAGAATTTTTATGATATAATAATTTTAAAAAAAAAAAACAATGCAAAATGGTGATTAATTAGCATAAGTAACTTTCAAAAAGAATGATAATTTATAAATGTTTAACCAAAAACACATACAACGTGTGTTGAGGATAATTTTAAATTAAGGTTGTAAATAAAAAAATTACAACAATAAAAAAATGGCTCTAACATTTTCGTGGTGTTACAAATTTTCTATTAATATATCTAAGCTTATTAGTATGAAATTCTATGACATTTTAAATTTCCTGCCATTTGATAAGAAGTATAAAAAAAGTTTTGACAAAAAAGAGTGTAATAAAATTTTATATTATTGTAAGTATACTATTATCAGTATTTCTGGAAAGTAAATATTAAGGGATTAAATGCGTCAAATATAATATTTCTTGTTACAAACTATGTGTATTCATATAAGTAAAAAGAGACAAAAAAAGTATCGTACATGCGGAAAAGTTTAAATTATCACCATTCTTAAAAAAAAAAGATTACTCAAACAAAGTTTTGTATGTTGTGATATAAAAATTTAAAAAAACTATAAATATATATTATTTATCACTTTTAACTTTAAAAAAAAATAATAAGAAATTTGTCTGTTTAGATAAAATAGAAAAATTTTATTTGTTATAATGATTTTGAAGGTACTATGGTATTTCTAATTATAACATTATATTACTATATGGAATGATATCAGTTTTGTATGATTACATTATCATCCATCTACGTCAACTAAATTTTTTGAATATTATGTTATTAGATTGTATCTAATAACTTTATCATATCATAAAATAAACTCTTAACTAAAGGAAAATGAATATTGAATGTTAGGTAAAAAGTTATCTAGAAAATGATAATACATTATTATTACCTTAGGTTATTATAATAAAATAAAATTAAAATACTGTTGTTAAGAGTATAAAATAGGAGTTATTTAAATAGGTATAATTATTTTTTTATATTAATATATTTTTTATTATAATTAATAAATAGAAGAAATAAAAACCTTTCTTCAAATTAATACAAAATTAAATTAATTTAAATTTGTTTTGACATTTTACATAAAAACTTTATAAGCAAAAATAATTAAAAAAAGCTTACTTATCAACAGATTTCTACCTTAGTAACTTATGTTATTATACCATCAAAAGCATTCTGTTTCAAAATAATAGTATAATTGAAATATCTAATTTTCATCAAACTTTATCTTAGTTTACATAAAAATTTTAGCTGTACTTTCTCTATTTCATATAGAAATAAACTTTGTACTTTATCAATATGATTAATATTAAAATTATAGTATAATCGTATAAAACACGAAAAAATATACATTAATTTTAATGTAATTAATACAGAAATTTATCATTCATTATTTTTACTTGAAAGATGGAAAATTAAATTTATCAAATTATAACATTACTTTTTAAATAACATTAAAATATTATATACAAAATTTATTATAATTGAAATATATAATAAAAAAGATATTTAAAATAATTTTATGGTGAAACTCTCTTAGGATCTCTTGGAAACATTGAAGCGAGTCTAATGTTATGAAGACCTAAGAATAGCATAGCAACACGTTCCAAGCCAATACCACCACCGGCATGAGGTGGGCAGCCATACTTGAAAGCGTCAATATATGCTTGAATTTTTGTTATATCAACACCATGGTGTCTTGCTCTTTCTGTTAAAAGTACTGGATCATGAATTCTTTGAGCTCCAGATAAAATTTCTTCTCCTCTCATAAACATATCATAACTATTAGAAATTGATCCATCATCTGCTGAAGGCATTGTGTAGAATGGACGAATTGAAAGAGGGAATTTGTCAAGAATATAAAAATCTGTATCATATTTCTCTTTGACAAGACGACCAAGAAGTTTCTCATTTGGTGTTGAAAGATCTTCTTCATCTCCAGTCTCTACTCCAGCTCCACGAAGCATAGAAACTCCCTTCAGCAAATGTCAAAATAAGTGGCTTATCAGAAAATTTAAATGGTGGAGCAGGATACTGTTTATTTACTGTCTCGATTTCAGTAGCAAAGTTAATCTGAAGATCTTTGAAGATTTTTATCATCGTTTGTCCAATAACCTCCAAAACTTCATGATAATCAAACTTAAATGCCATCTCCAAATCAAGACCAATAAATTCTGTCATATGTCTATGAGTATTAGAATCTTCAGCTCTAAAAACGGGTCCAATTGTAAAGACTTTATCAAAATCAGCAGCAATAGCCATTTGTTTGTATAATTGTGGAGATTGAGCAAGAAAAGCAGACCCTTTAAAATATGAAACAGTGAAAACATTAGCGCCACCCTCACTTGCTGCAGGAATTATTTTTGGTACCTGAATTTCGGTAAATCCTTTCTCTGTTAAAATACTTCTAAATGAATTAACAATACCAGCTTGGATTTTAAAAATAGCTTGATTTGTTCCTGTTCTAAGATCAATAACTCTGTTATCAAGTCTTGTATCTAAATTGACAGTTGACAACTCACTACTTTCATCTTGTCTTCTTGATGCATCCTCAATTTGAAGGGGTAATCTTGGCTCAGCAGAAGATACAACAAAGAATTGTTTAATATTTATTTCAACATCCTTCTGGGTACAGGATTGAATTTCTTGTGTTACAGTTGAGATTTCTCCAAATATATCAACAATTGATTCTTTTGATACTGAGTCAACAAACTTAACCATCTGTTTTGAAATTTTTTCACCTACAAACATTAAAGCTTGAATTGAATGGATTCGTTGGCGGATAACAAGGAAGGCAGTTTTTCCTTTTACACGTGAATTATGAAGGCGTCCACGTATCCATACTTGCTGTTTATCAAGGGATGAATTAATGTCTTTTACATTAGTAAAAGTGATATCCTTCTTATCTCCAGACTGTATTAAACCATAATTTCCATATAAACCTTCAGAAACATCAACTACCATATCTTTATTTTCATCTCCGCCATCCTGATTTTGATTACCAGTATTTTTAGACTTAGCTTCAGCTTTTTTTGCTGCACGAGCCAATTTATTAAGTTCTTTTTTAGACAATTTCTTTTCACCTTCCTGCCCTTCTACAAGTTGTTGACTTTCGTTATCATTAGTCATCTTTTTATCAATCTAAAAATATAAATAAAAAATATTTTAAAATTAATTATTTCTAATTACTAATAAAGTTACTTATTCAAAAAATATGTTGGGAAATATAACAGTAGAATGAAACAATAAATAAAGTTGCGGCCCTAGAATTAAGTATACTATTTGTGTTTCAAAACAAATTACTACACTGTTTTATCCTCTACAAGTTTTTATTTTTATGTAAAAATAAAAGAAATGGAACAGACACCTTTCATTGAGGTATCTGATTTTGATAGAAATGCTATTGATCTATCAAAACCTGCTCATACCGCTGAAGAGTATATAAAACAAGGAATTGTCTTGAGGGAAAAAATGCCAAAAGTTGTTAGAGCTGAAATTTCTGAAGACGTCATTGAAAAAGTTGATATTCCATTGTTTAGATTGGGTGACTCACTTCCAAAATGTGATTTTATACCTCCATGTAAATGGACTTCTGCTCAGATAAGATTGTTTATGAGTCAACGTATTCAATACCTAACATTTTATAGTAGTGGTGAAGAAGGGGAATCTCAAGAGATGGTAGAACTTCCAAAAGAGAATGAAGATTGGTTATACTTTTGTACTGGAATAAAAACGAAGAAAACTACTGATAATAATATATCGGTCCTACAATCAGTAAATCCATCACCATGGTTATTAAAAAAAATGGATGTGAAAGATAAAAATTCATGTCTATTCTCATTAACTGAAGTAAGTCAAAACTTAAAAAATACATTTAATATTTATTTTAGTATATTCAATCATCTGATAAACCAATTAAAAATGTTTTTCTCTGGATTTATAGCTTATTGTTATCCTTACCATTACCATTATCGCCAAATACAACATCAACACTAAGAACATTGTCAAAGAGATGTCATTATCTTCGTTCAAAATTAACACCAACAACAGATAAAGAATTAATATTTACCTACTCCATAATTATTACAATAATTGGTAATTGCTATAGTCAAAAAGATTTGGCTGATTATAAATTATAAATAAAATTTGTTATATTATTACATTTTATTGGGTCATCATTAGATATTTCCTTTTAAAGTAGATGGTATAATTTCTTCTCGCTCTCAAAACATTTAAACATTAATTTTTGCGTAAATTAAAAGATTGTAGTATAATATTGTTGTACATACTAGTACAAATTTTGAAAATAAATTTTAATTAATGACATCTATTATCTATTTTATGATATTATCATCTGTTTTTGTATTTTTTTTATTTGGATTATGTAAAGGAGATGTTATTTATCAAACTGATCCAAGGACTGGAATGATCTTTGAAGTACCATTACCATCAACATATAGTAAGTATTATTGTTATGATCATAATTATTAATTATTTTTAGTTACACCTGTAAAAGGACTTGCAACATTTTATAATTCATCAACACCAGGTTTTCAAAATGGCAACGTTCAAGGAGTTGTAGCATTTTTCCAAGCAAATTTTCCAAATAATCAAGCTGTAGTTGTTGATTGTCAATTAGAATTTCCTGACTACATGAATAGTAAATCTTTTGAATTAGAAGTTCTTTTGAACGGAGATATGGATTCGGAGTATTGTAAAAATGGTATGCGTTATGCTGATCCATTAGTTATTAAAATACCAAAAGGTGAAAAATATTATGTTGGAGCAAGGAAACGTAATGATATATCAATAATCAATCATAATGAAAGCATTATTGGGAGAATTTTGAGAATAACTTGTATTGGTTGTAAAGAAGATCAAAAAATTTTGGGATGTGCTTTGATTGGACGTATAGGTGAATTTATCTTTTGGTTAATTTTTATTTAATAACTTATGTATTTTTAGATGATGAAGTATATATAGAAAAAGATCCACAATTTATTGGAAATCAAGTAAATTTACAACAACAATTAGTAAGAGGACAAAAAAGTCTTTCACAGAACATGAAAAGGAGGAATCATCGTAAATTGCTTGTCTTAGCATAAGTACATTATTTTTAATCCTTTTAAATATTCTTTTTTTTCTTAATAGTTTAATAATAAAATGTCATATATATACATTTTATATTTAAAAAATATCACAACATTCAGATTAAAATATTATTATCATTATTATTAATATTATTATTAAATATCATTCAAAAATTTAGTTCCATATCTCCCAATAATACCACATGCTATTGGCTTCCCAACATTACCATCTTTTGAACTACTTACAGATGAAATCATTCCACCATCATCAGGGTTTTCAAAAATAACTAATCCTCTACCAAGTACATTATTTCTATCAAAAAGTGTCACTTTATCATTCCATTGATCATACTAAAAACAAAATAAATATTAATATAAGTATATAGAATAAAAAAATTCCATATATAGTAAAAAAATTTTTCTTTATATATTACCTTTCCATCAATAATATTTCCCAATGTACCAACTTTATGTGTTGGAAATCTTATAGATATGTGTGTTTGTATGTTATCAGGATTAAATTCATTTCCCATACTATCACAACCTCTAGTTAAATTGCCCCATTCTCTTATCTGAAGACCATAACTTTTACCTGATTGAAGACCTTTGACATTAACTATTATATGTGTCTGAGTATCGGCACTATACTCTTGAGAGAATGTCCCAAAACCATATATTGAACCATCAGGACTGGTTACTTTAGCAACAGCTTTTAATAATTCTATAATATTTACAAAGGTTAAATCTTTATTTTTATAATAAAATGATTTTGATATGTATTTTGTGTATAATAGGGAGAAGTATATATTAAAATATAGGTATAGTTGTTGAAGGTGATGTATACATCTATATAATGATAGAAGATTGTAATTTTGTTTATTGTTACCTCTTTGTCGTTCATTTCCAAAAGCATCTATTAAAGGAAGATTTCCAATTATTGAAAATAACAAGAATAAAAAAAATATTTTTATCATTTTTGGTGTTATAATTAAATTTATTTACAATAATAGTAATTATATTTAATATTAAAAATAATTATGTTTAGAATATGAAAGAGAAGACAATTGATAGAAAGAAACGTTTTTGAAAACTCTTTTTAACCTTATTGTCAAAATTAAGTATTTTACTATGTTATATTCAAATCTTGTATTACATATTTTTAGGATGATATAATGTATATTTGATGTGTTAGTAATTAGGTTACCAAAAATTATAATTATTACTTTGAAATGATTGTTATCTTTAAATTTTTAGATAAATTTACTTGATAGAAATATGTAAAAGTATTTAATATTACAAAATCATTCACCCTCATTGAAATGTAAATAAAATAGATATACTTATCAAAAAGTTTTAATTACATTTAAAGTGGTTTTGATAATTAAGTAATTAAAAGAATTATAAAAATATTTTTTCAAAGAAATTTTGTTTTTTTAAAGGTATTTAAAGATTAAAAAGTATTATAAGAATAATTTTATTTAATATTTTATAAAAAAAAATAAATCCGTTTTTATATTAATCATCATATACATATATATTTATATAAAAATTCGTGATACATTTGTGTATTATTTAATCAATGGAATTCCTAGAAAATGGTTAGTATTTTTTCCTTATTATCAATAACTTTTAATAAGTTTTATTATTTTAGTTATAAAAAATTTAGGTAAACAATTTTTGTATTACAATATGAATATGGTGATAAATATATCTTTTTAGTTTAAATATTTGTCAATTTAAAATATTGTATATACATATTTGTGCATATATCTATTATATTTTCATTCAATTTGGTATGGGCCTTCGTTTTTTTCTTTTCAATAATATTTATGTATACTAAAAATTAACTGTTTAAAAACAAGAAGATATTTTTAGTTTATAAATTTTTTATATAAATTTCTTTTTGTTAACATTTATATAGTTTGCTAATTGAAGGAATCACTTATTTCTATTTTATGTAGGATTAGATTTCAATATTTTTTAAATCTTTAATAAATTATTTTTTAATATAACTAATAAAGTGACAAATAATGTTTACATGAAAAGAGAGAGATGTAGAGGAAAGAAGCAGTTTATATATAAATTACCAAACCAATATTATTTTTAATTATTTTTTGTTTTGGTCAACAATAATGAAAAAGAATGTTTTTTTGTTACAACAAATATTCTACATTATATAGAGGCTACCATTAATCATTATTTTTATTTAAATACCTTCGCACTTCTAGTATGATATCCAAATTTATTATTAATATTGTAAATTAATATTTTTTTCATAACATACATATGTCAAATTTTTGAAAAAAAATTCTTTTCTAATAAATATAAAAAATATTCATATGTTACATATGTTATTTATATATAATTACAAAAAAAAAAGATAAAAAATAAGTCATCTTGTGGTTTTTTTATTACTATACAATAATAAATATGCTTTATAATAATGTATCACAATTCTTGACAATAATTTTCTATATATCTTGATTTATTATCTATATTATAAAAATTATATTTTAAATGCATTATATGTTTTAAATGATGCGTGAGCTAAAAACCATCAAAACTCTTGATTTTTATAATAGAATATATCTTTTGAAGGGGTATTATATATTTATATAAAAATGATAGGTATTTTGTAGTGGTTAAGATGAGGGGTAACAAAAGAATATAATATTAAGAAAAGATGTATAATAATATGAATGATGGAGATTGGAAGAAGTAATATTGAAAAAAGAAAAGAAAGATAGATGGAGAGAGAGAAAGAAAGAGTAAATTTTATAATATATATTGTACCTCCATTAATCATCCACCTCCAATCAACCTGCAATATACTTAAAAATTTTAAAAGAAAAGAGTGATAGATAGTGTATTGATATGAACAATTATTTTTGATTTTTAAATTTTTATCAATTTTCATTTTAGTTTAAGATTATTATGTATATATATACCTGATAAAATATATACATCCTTCTTTTATTATAAATCTATTTTATTTCCTTCTTTTAAAACATCAAATTTCTTCCTCTTTTATTTTTTTTCTTATCTCTTGACATCATTTTTTCGTGCCTTCCCATCATTCTAATTGGTTTTTGGTTAAAAATTATACACTATAAAAATAGTAGTAAATTTGATAGATATTTTCTTAAATTAATTTTACTTTTTTTTCCTTTATCTTTTCTTTTTACCATGTCATTGATATGGGGTAATTATCTTTCCAACTCATTATACATTATATTTCTTCTCATTAAATGGTAAAAATGCCTTAGTCAATCATTTTGAGTAAAAAGTTATCAGTCAAATAATAATAATAACGCCTTCATAAAATTTTTGGTTCCTTTATCAGGATTGAAAATGTTACAATTTGTATGAAAAAAGAACATGATAAAGGGTATAAAAATTTTTGAAGAATGTACATTATATTAAGTATTAAGTGATAAGTTATCAAAAGATTATAATGCATTCTTTATCACCTAAAATGATGAGAGAGAGATAGATAATTCTAGAAAAAAGAACAACAATTTGGACTTCTTTTTTATACTCTCTCTCTAAATCTTACTCTTTTACTTTTAAATTTTTGTGCTTCTATTTTGAAACAAACCATTTTTTTGTATGGCATAAAAGTACAGATAATGTAATTCTTCTGTTCAAAGGTCAAAACCTCCACTCTATGAGTAATAATTTTTAATATTATATATATAAAGAAAATTTTTTTTATTATTATTAGAAAAATATTTCTAAAAAATAAATATTATTTATTATTTCATCTGTAATTTATTGTATTAATGTTATCATAAATTTTATTATACCTGTTGACAACTTGTAACAAGTTAATAATATATACTATTTCTATTATATTTATCATCTAAATATTTAATAAGGAGTTAATTTGTTTATTTTAAAAATGTTTCTTTTATTAAACAAACTTTAAATACTTTTTTCTATATTGTTGAGTTATATTTCATTAAAAAAAATTTTCCAACATTCTATCCTTTTTAATAATTCTTTTTCTTTAGACGTTACATAAAAAAGATACCATATAATTTTTAATTTACATTTGTAAGTATATAGTTTGTTGTATAAAGAAAAGAATAATTAAATTATTTTTTTTATTTTATTAGTGATATTAAAATTATATATTTATATATATATAAATATAATTTAAATATGAAAGTTTATTAGACGAAATATGAATATTTTAAGTACTTTGTACTTTTTTATAATTAATCCATCAAAGACATGACGTGTATGAGAAAATTATAAATATTTTAAAAACGATTTCTTAATGTATTATCATGAAAATCTTACCATAATCTAGTAAGTTTTCCAATTAACTACATTGAATTTTTTTGTCTTCCTAAAAAATCTACCCCCTACAACACTGTTTTTATCAAGAAAGAAAGTATAAAATTTTTATTATCAAAAGTTTGTGCACTTTTTTACTCAAAATTTACAATATATATTGTGTCTCTCTCTTTTAGTGTCCTTTAACTTTTCTTTATAAAATTTAATGTACTTTTTTAGGAATAAATTTTAAAAAGGTTTCTTTTTAAAAAGTACATTTTTAAAAATTATCTCTCTCCCTATTGCGTATGTGTGTATGATTGTATTTTTAATGGAGAGATGGGGAGAAGATGGGAAAAAAAGTATAGAAATAAGATAGATTGATGTAATATATAATAAAAAATATTTGATTAAAATTCATTTTTATACATCTGACATGTTAAAGTTATAAAAAAATTAGATATCTTATCACAACTGTTAGTATTACTACTTTTTTGTGGTAAAAAAAAATCTAAGAAATGTAAAAGAATTTTGTGGAAAAATTTAAGTTATGATATATGAAATATAATGATATTTAATATTACTTTAAAATAGGATACTTTAATGTTTAGTTTATAATATGTAATTTTTATAGAATTGGTTAAGATTTAAGCTATTATTTCTTTTCTCTCTCTATCTCCTTTTTTGACATTTATAATAAGAGAGAAAGAGTACTTATTATAATAATTCATATATGTGTAATTTGGTGATAAATTCATCTACTAACATATATATAATATATATAATCATTTTATGTTGGAAATGTTAATTTTTAACATATTACTTTTCCTCAATTGGAAGGAAAAATTTTATAATACTATAATATAATTGAAGTTTTAAAAAAATAATATGAGAATGGTTCTTAAATATATCTTAATTTTAATTTTTTTCGTGGAATTATCATTTTCCAAAAGAATTCTTCAATTTTATCCTTAAGTATGATTATACTTTTTCTTATTAGAAGTATGGTTTATTTTACATTTCTAAATCATCTTTCTATTAAAAAAAAGAAAGTATAGGGACGAAAAATTTGTATATATTTATAAATTTAGAAAATAAATATAAAATATCTATATTTGTTTAAAGAAATGGTTTTTTATTAATATTCTTACTCAAGTTACAGGGAGTAAATTTATATAAAGTATAAAATGTCTATATTAAATTTTAGTACCAAAAATACCCATTCAGAAGTGAGGGTTATTGTCTAATAAATTTAGTCTAGTAGTTATAAAAAAATGATTTGTTAAGTAATTGTATTGTATTCCTCTTTCAAACATCTTTAAACATTAAAACACATTTCATTTGTAATTTTATATATAGGAGGGGGAAAGGTTAGTTTGTATGTGGGGTCAAAATACAATAAAAATATGTTTATTTTTATTTTATAAATGTACAATCAATCGTCTTTTATTATACATTGTTAAAAACTCTGAGATTAATCATTTTTAAAGAATCCCTTTTTCAGGTTTACAATATTTATCATTTTTTGTTAGCATTTTTATTTATTTACTACTATTTTTGTATTAATATTTGATTTATCTTGATATTATTTGGAGAAAAAAAGAAGGAAAACTAGAAAAAAAATATTATTTTTATGTATTAAAAAGGATGGGAAATCAAAACACAACACCACAGAAAGAAGAAATATCAAATGGGAGAAGCGTTAAAATTAAAGTAAGTTTTATTAATCATTATATATAATAATTAACTTTACGTTTTATTTAATTAGAAAGTTGAAAAAAACAGTAATAATTGGGCAAAAAAAATAACAAAAAAAAGTTATGAAGAATTAATTAATGAATATAAGCTAGTAAAAGGATATAATTCACCTGATATGAATTTGAATACTCATAAAGGTCAATCGACTGGAAATAGGTATAGAGACATACCATTATTAGAAAGTACAAGAGTTATATTAAGAAATAGAAGAGAGGAAGAAAATTATATACATGCAAATTGGATTGAAATCACACAGAATCAAAAATTTATTTGTACACAAGGACCAATGTCATCAACAGTTGATGATTTTTGGGAAATGACTTTTGAAGAAAAAGCACTTTCAATATTGATGTTATGTGGTATATGTGAGGAAGGTTATGTCAAATGTAGTGAATATTGGCCACAAGAAGTCAATACTACAAAAAATTTTGGTCTATTTAAAATTGAAAACTTAAGTGTTTCACTTAGTGCTAAACCAAAAATGACAACAACACTTCTTAGGGTAACTAAAAATGGAGAAAGTCACATATTAAAACATTATCAATATTTGGAATGGCCAGATGTTGGTACTCCAAGAAATGATCTCATATTTCCATTTAAACTTCTTGATATGGCTACAGATGTACAACTAAATCAAAATTATAATAAGAATTATCAACAAAAATTATTATCATCTACTGATCTTACAAAATCACCAGGACCAGTTGTGATACATTGTTCAGCTGGTATTGGTAGAACTGGGACGTTAGTTGGTTTATATCTAGCAAGACATCATCTTCAAACGAAAAATACAGAATTAAAGATGCTTGATTTAGTTAAACATCTTAGAAATCAACGTGCTTTTTGTATACAAAATGGACAACAATATATTTACATGCATGCATGCCTATTAAAATATCTTCTAGATCAAGGGTGGATTGAAGCAAATACGTGTTACACAAAATGGTTAGAAGTAATTGAGAAGGAAATGGAAGTAGAACAAACCAAAAAAGAGTGTTATTGATAGAGATAAAACTACTTTAAAAAATAATAAAATAAAATATTTACCAACTATTATTCGTCTTCATAATGTTTTTTCTAATTAAATGTTTTTACTATTTAATTTTTAAAAGAATACTTTTAAAAGTATTGTTTTTTAAATTTAGTTAAAATTTCAAAAGAAAGAATTTAATAATGTGTAGTGAAAATTTATGCTTTTAGAATTTTCTGTAAAAAAGAAAGATATTTATTATATGATAAATATATCTTATTACCACAATTTTCATTTTTAATTTCATATAATTGGGTAAAATGTTTATTTTATAATGTCATAACGATAACCATAAAGTTAAAAAAAACATTAGTAAAATATTCTTATTGTTTGTTGAATGAATGAAAAAAATAAACCTACGCAAATTTAGATTACACTTGTTTTATTATATATACAAATTTTGTCTCATTTCTTCCATATCATTTAATTTTTTTTTTATAAATAATCATCTTTTGAAAAGGGATTAGATAAAAAAATATCAAGATTGATAAGATAATTTTTAGTTTAATACTATGACAAATATTCGTTTTGTTATGTGTATAAAAAAGATGAGATTATATCGGAATCGTATATAATAAATTGAAAATAGAATAAAAAAGTTTAATTTTTGAATGATTATATTAAAATTATTACTTTAAATATAATTATGCAGCCTTCATTATTTATTTTTTTATCCCATCAACTCTCTTCAAATATTACAATGAGTTGATTATTATTTTTAATATCAATACATATGAACATTATATTATATAACACTTTTATAAATGATTTTAATGATGTTAAGAAAGTTATTTTTATGATATGTTAAGCAAATGATGTAAATAAAAGTTAAGTTCACCTCCGCAAAAAGAAGGATATGTAATAAAAATATAATTTAGTTACATTTATTTATAAGTTTGTTGATTATAGTGGGGAAAAAAAGGAGAGTTAGAGAGACACATTAAACAAATCATTTATGATAAATAAAATAAAATTTAGATGAAAGAGGAAAAGAAGATATATTGAAGTATATAATCTGATCTAGTGAAATAATGTTAGATTAAAGTCAAAAAGAAACAGTTAACTCATTTACTCCTACTCTTTGTCACTTCATATGAAGATTAATATATATATATATTATATTTTAACTATACTCTATTAAACGTATTTCTTTTATTTTTTATTAAGAAATAATATCTTTTATGTTTTAAATTTCTAAAAATATATTTGTTACAAGCTTCTTCACATTTTGATATGGATGATAAAATAATACTATATAAAAAATTATATTAAAAAATAATTATTCTTTAATATAAAGATTATTTTTTTGTAATATAATTCATCATTACGATTGAAAATAAAGAAAATGAAGAGATTTTAATAGTAAAGACAATGTATAATTTTCATAATAATTACCCAAATTTTATATTACATCTTCTTATAATTAAGATTTTTTTTTAAATGAAATAGATAAATCTAATAATCCACCCATTTTCCATTAAGAAGATATCTTTTTTTCTCCTACAAACAACTATTCGTTATAAATATTTTAATATTATATAAATAGGAAAGATGAATATTTAATGATGAAATATATCTATTTTTCATCTATTCTATATTTTTTTCTATTTTTGGAAAAAATTTTCTATATATTAATTTAAAAACCCTTTAAATGACAATTTTACTTTTCATTATATATATAATACATTCATAGTCTATTTTTTTGTCA
This sequence comes from Strongyloides venezuelensis, assembly GCA_963280985.1. NCBI lineage: Eukaryota > Metazoa > Nematoda > Chromadorea > Rhabditida > Strongyloididae > Strongyloides > Strongyloides venezuelensis. Next base: position 3,541,596 of record CAUJLX010000001.1, on the reverse strand, counting down.
ATGAATATTTTTAATATCTTACTTTATTAAAAATATCAAGAGAAGAAGGAGATAAAAAAAATATAATTAATAAAAATATGGTAACTATATGATGTATATATTTAAAAGGAATAAGTATTTTAAAAAAATTTACAATATAATTAAGATAAAGTAATATAAAATTACTTTTCTATTATTTGCCTATTCAACTTTCTTTTGTACTTACTATTATTTTATTAACTAACTATTTACACAGTTGATTTTAATATATGTATATGATAGTGTCTATATTTGAGGAAAGGATATTTCTTAAATTACATTTCAATCATTTATAATATCTTTAAGTATTCATTAACTTTTAATTTGGTAAATGATTTAATGAATATAATATATGTGTATAGGAATTTAAAACGTTAGTGAAATGTAGAATGAAGTGTAGGAGATATATAATTGAGAATAGTAAGATAATGTATAAATATATTCTTGTAAGTATTAATTAAAGAAATAATAATATTAATGATTTGTTCTGATCAATGATCAGAAAAGAAAAAGTCCTATTAATTTAGAAAAGTTCTTTGTCTTTGAAACTTATACAAACATTTAATATGGTATACATTTACTTGTCAGAAGATGAATAATAATATAATTTCTTATTTCTATTATATTTTAATGTCTATTTTTGAAAAGTTATACTAATAAAAACAATTGAAGTTTAATACTATATATATTTTGTTAGAATAAATTGTAAATGTAACACTAAATAGATTTATTTCTATAAAAATATTCTATTTTAAGATTGTGTTTTTTTTGTACTTTTAAGTCAGTTAAAAGAATAAAATTAATTTTCTCAACATTGCTTCATAAATTAGAGATTTTTAATTTATTTTACAACAGTGAATATTTGTTAGAATTCATATACTTTTATACTCATTTTTTAAAATTCCCTTCTAAAATATATATTTTTATTTGATTTAAAAATATATTACAATTTATCAAAAAAATTTCGATTCCTATTATAAAAATTGAAATACTCAAAACTAACATATAACTTTTTGATAAATAATCCAAAAGGAAGTTGTATTTTTCGAGAGTATTAACAAAAAACTTTAAAAGAATGAATAGTAATAAAAATAAATTTTTGTTAATCCATTCACTTTTTAATTTTTCCTAATACTTTATCTAATTTTTTTTTCTAAAAATATTAAAGAAAGATTGAATTGGATTGTTAGAGTTTCCTAATTAAATCTATTAGAAATAAGTATAAAGAAAACAATATTTTAAAATTACAATAACAAAAAGAGAAAACTTTTATATTTAAATCGACTTTTAGATGTAAAATTTGTAAGTTTTTTAGATATAATTCAGTTTTACATTTGAATATATAATTCTTCTTTTTTTATATAAAAATTGTAATAATTATTTGTAATAGAAAGAATGAATTGGATAAATTTTTGTCTTTGATATTAAGTTTTTTATTATTAATGAAACTTTTATTGATATTAGGATGGTATTATATTTTGAAATAGAAGTGTTATTTTTCTTAGTAAAAAACAAAATTGTTGTTTTAATTTTTAATCTATTATCATATTTATGCCGTCTTTATGTAGAATAAACTTTTTTCATGTTATAAAATTTTGTTTTAATTAACAAGGTAAGTTTATATGTCAATTTATTTTTAAATTATTACTCTTCATACTCCATTAACCATCAAATGTAATTAACTTTGATTTGAAAATATGAAAAAAATGATGATTAACAATTTTTTAATAAACCTGTTATTTTTAATATATTTTAAGTTATATTGTTAAAATATGTTATCAGTCTATTGATGCTTGGAATTATATTTATTATTATTATTTAAATATTCTATGTTGTTATACCCTCGAAAAAGGTTACCATAATTATTTTATTAAATATCGCTATAAAACAGAATAGAAAAATATCGTTTTTATGGATGTTTTTTATGCTAAGGTTAATAATATTTTTAACATTTGGTGTTGAAAAGTAAATTATTTAGTTGGTAATATATCTATTAAATTAATTGATGACAAATATCACAACAAAAATTATTTTATTATGAAACAAAAAAATTGATTATGAAAAAAATCCTACTCACTACTTAAAGTTACATTAGAAATGACCACCATAAAATTATATTTAATATAAATGTTTATCAAATCCCATTAGTATAACTTTTACATTAATTAGACATAACTAATAATTATGATATAGACTAAACGATAAAATACATTTTAATTACAATTTATTGTTGCAATATTTAATAACTTCTCTGGATTTGGATGCCTACATTTACTTAAATATTGAAAGGAAATAAAATCATTAAAAAAAGAGTGAAAAGAATAAATTATTTTGTCTAAAAATTATATATTAAACATTTTTCTGATACATTAATTTTATTTTTTGGAGAGAAGAAAAAGATATATATAGAAATTAATATAAATAATTAGAATTATATTAATATAATTTGGTATAAATCACCTTGCAGATATTATAAGGACTGACAAAATTTGTTAGAATCTTCACAACATCTTATGAATGAGTTTTTACTTTGTTATTTAAAATAACTATTAAAAACTGTAAAATTATTTCGTGTAGGTGAACTATTAATTGTTTTCAAAACTTTATTTTTTATTTGTTATCTATATTAACTATCTATATATCTTTGGACGTTATCATTAAATTTATCAATTTCTTTTCATTTATCTTATCAACAAAATTAAAAATATCTTATATGAACGAAAAAAAAGAAATTTTTAATGATTATCTTTAATAAATTAAATTTCTAATATGTCTTTTTATATAAAATGCTTAAGACAAAATAACTTACTGATGTGTGAAACATATTAAAAATTCAACCTTTTTTCTTCTCTCCTCAATGAGTGCTAATTTTTTTCAAAACACAACTATAACAATTTTTCTTAAATATCATTAAAAAGGACATTTAATTTTACTATTTTTATATTTTCCTTTCATAATATTAAGAGTATTTATTTTGAAAATTATGTGTCATCTTTCTGGAATGTGCATATTATTGTTATATATTCCTTTATATCTTGACGACAAATATAGAGGAAGAAAATTGGAGATGTTAAAAATGTATGGAGAGGGGGAGAGAGATGAATAGATAAATAAATAAAAAGGAAGTATAAATAAAACTGAAGTAGTGAGATCATGTTTTGAAAGTAAACCATTTTCCTTCATCTTCTAATATTGTTAATAATCCTGTCATATTTTTGAATGTTTTTTTTTATTCTATCAATTTTTATATATATATACTACATTTCTTTGACAAATCTTTATCCTTATTATAACATATTACATTAACCAACCAAAATATTTTTTTATACAATATATTTTAATATTTCATTTTGTAAAGTAGATTGTAAAAATAAGAAAAATATTCATTAGTGATTCATTTTTCTGTTTCTTATGGTCCTCATACTATTATGAAACGAAACTTTTAAAATCTTGAATCATATAACTATATTTCTAGTGTTTTGATGTAATAACTATTTTCTAACAATAGAAAATATTTCTATTTAATTTTTAGCAATTAATTGTTGATGGATGTTAAAATAAATTCTCTTCAATATAAAATTATAGTAACAAAGATAATAATGTTATTATAAATATTTGTAAATAGAAAAAATAATTGGCGTTTTTATTGTTTGTTTTTTTTTTCTTGTCTTGATCATTGAATATAAACAAAAATTTATGTTATATATACATAATTATCTTTTATAAGATATTTGAAGGGTATATAGTAAGAAACTAGAATTACATTTATTTAACTTTTTTTAGTATAACATGATGGATCTTAAAAAAAGGTGTACAAAATCTTCATAGAAGTTAGAGGTATACTTACAATTTGTTTTCTTTTTAATTCACTCATAATATATTTATATAATGTCTAAACTTGAAATAATGTAACACAATGAAAAATTAGAGATGAAGAATGGTATAAGTAGTAGTATTTAAGAAAAAGATAATTAAAAGAAAGTAGAATAAGATCAACCTTCTTTATCTTTTTATTTCATTTTTTTACTAGTTAAACTTATTGAGAAGAGAAATAAATATATATGAGTTGCTTTTATGTATAATATTATCCTGCTGAATATACGTTTTCTAGTAATAAAAATTCATTGTCTTTACATTTCTCAATAAAAGTGGTATATTTCTTGTCTATTTTTATTAATAATAATAACTAATGTCTAATATTTTTATTTCATTATATATATATATATATATATATATTATATTCATTTATTTTATCTCATAATGGTATAAGAAATAAAAGGTGCCAAATAAATTAAAGTATAATGTTATCTTCATTTTCGTTTAATATAATTTTTATAGATGTTTATATTTATATATAAAGTTTTTATATATTTACATTAACAGACACATATGTATTTTATTCATTATATTAATGAATACTACAATTCTTTTTTTATTCCATTATTATTATTATTTTATTATATTCTATATATTATTTCATAAAACTTTAATCTTCATGCTTCTTTATAGTGCCATATAGCAAGAGAACTTATGGAATGTAAAGAAGTATGCAGATTTTAGTATATGACTATGTAATATTTAAATAAAATAGCTTATATTTACATATTATTATTAATTTAATATTAAAATATTTTTAAATAATAATATTACTAATAAAGATTTTTTTTATTCTTTTCGTCAATACACTATTTTTTGTTATTATTATTGATAGGAAGTAAAAGTAGTAAGTGTATATTTTAAAATTCTCTACAAAACACGAAATAAATTAGGATAATGAAAAAACAAAAACACAGAAGCAAAACTATAATTACTGGTGATAATAAAAATTCAGATACCAAAGAGGGGACACATGTTAACAAAAAAGCCTGTAAAACTGGTAAACTAATAAAAGAAGGTAAAGTTGATGGGAAATCAATGAGCGCGCATGGTAAAATAGCAAATCACAAGCAAACGAAATCATCAAACAGAAATCCTCGTAGATCTGGGCCATTGAGTGTTGGATCTCAAAAATCAACTATGACAGTTAATCAAACAAGTTGTGACAAAGAGGTATCAGAAAAAAAATCTAATATCCTTGAGTGGTATGAAAATTTTACACAATCAGAGTTAAAAGATTATGCAAAAATATTGAAATCACCAAAATATCTTAGTGAGAAAGATCCCGATATTGAAGCACAAAATGATGAGGCTAATGATAAAAAATCAAGGTATGATGATGTGTTGGCACTTGATAGAACAAGAGTAATATTGAAAAGAACCTATCATAAGGATCAAGATACCGATAATAGAAAGACGGATTTTATACATGCCAATTGGGTTACACAAGATAAGATGAAAAATAAATTTATTCTCTGTCAAGTTTGTTTTATATCTACTTATCAATAAAAATAATTTAAAAATTTTTAGGGTCCAACAACAGATAGTGTTGAAGATATGTGGGAAATGATATTTCAGGAGAATGTTGGTGTTGTTGTTCAATTGTGTAATTTTATTGAACTTGGTGAAACAAAATGTAATAATTATCTACCTAAAAAAGAAGAACAATTTGGATTATTTAAAGTAGCATTTGTTCAAGATGTCAAGACTGATCTAGATAATACTTTAGTTCGCGAATATGAAATAACAGGACCAGATGATACAAAAATTAAGATAACCCATTTTCTCGTTCAATGTTGGCCTGATCATCTAGTACCAAAATGTCATCTATTTTTAGTACAATTACTACAAGAAACTAAAAGAATCGCTGGTGATAGAGTTATTACAACACACTGTTCAGCAGGAATTGGAAGATCAGGTACTTATGCAGCATTAGAGTATATTTACGTTGGGATGGTTGAGAGAAAAATTACTGAACCAATGGTACTTATAAAAGAGATGCGTTATCAGAGACATGGTGCTGTACAAAGTTATGTACAATATTTGTATTGTTTAATATCACTGGTTGAGATGTTCATTCAAAATGGTTATCTTACTAAAGATGAAAAATATAACAAATTATTAGAAAGATATAAATCATATTATAGAAAGATGTATATTATAATTGAGAGAAAAACTAAAGCCAAAGCTGAAAAAAAGAAAAAAGATAAGAAAAGGACACCTCCAAGAAATAATGATGATTAAATATAAAATAAGAAAATAAATTTTTTCATTTCTAACAAAATAAGCCCTGTTTGACTAATATAAATATTCAATAAGGATCATATTAATTATAATAGTTTATATTTTAATAAAGTTAAACTAACATTTTTTGGATAAAAAAAGGTTATAAAATAAAATATAAATTTTATAGTAACAGTTTTCGTAAAATTATTATATCCAAGTGCTTTAGAATATCTCAGTTATAAATAGCAACCTGCATAATCTTGTATTTTGGAAAAACGTTGTTCCAACATACAAAAATAGATGAAAATGCACCTCCTTTTAACTGTAAATAACCGTTAGCAACATTTTAATAAACAATAAATATATAAAATTACTATGATATTCATAATGAGAAAAAAATTTGAATCTAGAAACATAAAAATTGTAGGAAAACATTGAAAATTTTTTTTGGCACTTTACTATTTGACTCATATTTTCCATAAAAAGATAAATATTGAAAATCGCCTCCGTCACACCGGCAACGCGCAGTATTAAAAACGGAATTGTGCAAAAATGACGTTTTCCGCGTTGTTTTTGTTAAATCTTATATCTTCGAGGCGCATCGTAAAAGTGATATTAAAATATTTTCTATTGTTATTTTTTTGAAAATTATGTATTATGCTTTTTTAAAATTTTTAAAGGTGTTTTTCACCTCAAAAAACCTAAAAATAGTACTTTTTGGGACTTTACAATAACTACAACGAGATTTCAAAACATATAAGATATGTATTGTTCGAGTCCCAATCTTCTTATTTATAACATAATTTTTTTTCAAGGGAGGTTTTGGGCTCAAAAAAAAGTTATAAAGCAAAAAGTAAATTTATCTCAAAAAGTACCATATTTTAAGATAAAAATGATAAAAAAGTAGGTTAACGTAATTTTTCTTTTATTTTTATTGATATTAAAATACTTAGTATATGAAAGCAAAAAAAGTAAAAAAAAAATTTTGAAAATATTTCCATTTTCTGTAGAAATGATAACTATTCGCTTTTCTTATTACAAAACAATTTTTTAATTGTTTTGTGGTATTTTAAATTATTTAAGGAAAACAAATTGATTAATTCTTAAGCCAAGTTTATAAACTTTTAATTTCTTGCTCATTGAAATAACAAAAAGTCCCATAATCACAAATAAATGCAACCATATGATCAACTAAATTTATGATATTTTGATAGTACATTCTATTCTTTAGTAACAGTTGAATGTTTGTAAAGATTTTTCAAAGTTTCAATGTAGATATTCGAAACATTTTGTTAATTTATCTGTAATGCATAATTGCACATTATATAAAAGGTCCTAAGGCTTTTTAGAAAGAGTGATGTTCCCATCACGAAACAATATTAAATAAGATGATGTAATTAAAAGAATTGTTCGGGAAATTTCTAGATGATTTGGATAAGCTTTATATATACAGTAAACATCATCATCCGTTTATCATTCCCAAAACTTTAATTTAATTGTATTTCATAACTATTATTTATTATTATCACCCCTACCTTGTTTTGTTATTAATGTTAATTTATTTATAGGGGTTAAACTATAATTAATTGTCAGTACAGAAGTGCCTGAACCTATTTTTAAAATTATTAATTTTCATATATAGTAAGTATATTTTTTTGTAATTATTCATTGTATCACTATCTCAGGCGCTATATATATATAATTTAACTTATACTATTTAAAAATTGTATCATTGTGTAATTTGTTGAGCTTGCCACCAATAAAAAATAAATTTTACTAAAGTTCATCTCTTCTTTTTGTTTGTGCATTAGCATATTTAAATTAAGACATCTGGTTTAAATCTTAATAAAGCAAATTTTATTTTTTCAAGTATCTTTGGTTAGATAAGTAAATTAATTGATGAAAAAAATTAATTGTTTATGCTTTTATAGCTAACAATTGTTAGCATTTCTTAAAGGTTTTATAATATATATTTTTAATTTTAAGTATATTCATAACTTAAACAACCACTTTTTTTATCATTTTTATCTTAAAATTTGGTACTTTTTGAGGTAAATTTACTTTTTGCTTTATAACTTTTTTTTCGATCCGTAAAACCTTCCTTGAAAAAAATATATTATAGATAAGAAGATTAGGACTCGAATAATACTTATCTCATATTTTTTGATGTCTCGTGGTAGCTCCTGTAAAGTACCAAAAGTGGCATTTTTGGGTATTTATTGGGATGAAAAACACCTTTAAAATTAAAGCTTTTAGAAAAGCAGTATACTTAATTTTTAATAAAAATAATACAAAATATTTTAATATCACATTTACGAAGCGCCCTGAAGTTATAAAAATGCCTCTCTACCCGCAAAAATGTGTGAAAAAGTAAAAAAATAAGTCATCTTACCGGCGTGCCGTATTTTTTTAGAAAAATGTCTTGGCTATTCAATTAAACATCAACTTTCTTCATAGGTAGTTTGGAGGTCTCAAAATCAAATATTTTGTGTTGACAATTTAGGATAATTCTACGAAAAAAATGTTGCAAAAAAATTACTAAAAGACAAATATCTCCCTAATAAAGACAGATATCAAAAATTGCCTCCATGCGTTTGTAGATGAAAGTTTTGGCTATCTACTGAAACATTAGCTATCTCCATGGGTAGTTTGGAAGTCTTAAAATCAAATATTTTTGTCAACAATTTAGAGTCATTTTACAAAAAAAATTTTATATAAAAAATTATTTAATGGTGAATATCTTTCTAACAAAGATATTAAACGTCCGTCAGATCAGATTTAATAATTAAATCTTGGCTACAAAATGGGTTATTGGCCATATTCATAGGTAGTCTGGGGACTTCAATAAATATTATTTTTTATCTATAGTTAAGTATATCAAAATTTAGAAAAACCAATTTTAAAGATTAATAACTCAATTTTAAAACGAGATATTTAAAAACGGTCAGATCAGACCGAAGAATAAGGTTTTGGCTACAAAATGAGCTATTGACCATATTCATAAGTAGTCTGATGGTTTCAATAAATATTGTTTTCTGTCAATAATTAGGAAATGTAAAATTTTTTTAGAAATGAATAACTCAACAACAACAATTTTAATACGAGATATTAAAAATCCATCAGACCAGATTAAAGAAGAATGTCTTGGCTACAAAATGAATTATTGACTATATTTATAGGCGTCTGGGGGTTTCAATAAATATTATTTTTGTTGGCGATAAAATTTGTTATTCAAAATTATTTTAAAAAGATTTTTTGCATTTTTTTAAAATAATTACCTTCTTAGGTCATCAGTAATCAATATTTTCTTTTTAATTCACAAATAAATGTTCATTTACCTAAATATACTACATGTAAACAAACAAGATAATTTCATAAGATTAGTTGGAAGAGCGCCTCTGTAATATTCATCCTCATGCGAAAATTTTGTTTAACTCCTTTTTTGTGTGTTTACACTTGACATTTTTTAATATTATTTCAGAAATGGAATCTGTGAATAAAATTCTCACTACATACCAATTTCTAGGATGTTGAAAGCAGTTTAAAATTTTGATAAAAAATTGTGCAGGTTGCTAGTTATAAAATCAGATTTTGTTCATCGAGTAACTTATATCGAAAAGTATCATATTTATATTTAGCAAGGTGCAATGAAAACGTTTTTAAAAAATATTATTCCAACAAAAAAAAGTTGCTGAAAAATGTATCCCTACATTATATCTGCGTAACTTTTTAATAAATAAATATAATAATAAACAAATATCATATTCGAAATTAACATAAAAATTTCAATCTAATGATGTAAAAAATCTTTAAAAATGTTTAAAAAAAATTTTAACACTTCATTAATTAAATAATATTTATCTCAAAAAAACAGATATCAAAAATCGACTTGATTAGATTTAAGATTAAAGTGTTGACTACAAAATAAGCCATTATACGTTTTCACAGTTATTCTGAGGGTTTTAAAAAATATTATTTTTGTTGGTAATTTAGTATGCCAAAAATGTGAAAAAAATTTTTAAAATTTAATAACTCGATTTTATAGTTTTTTTTATAGAAGTGCTATCTTTAGTATTATTGATAGAAGTCTAACTTGATTAGTACCAAGTGGTTTATTGAATTATATTAAATATTAACAATCAGAATAAACGAATGAATTTTACTATTATATATTCTTCTATTTATATGCTTTTAAGTCAACGCATTCTATGGAGCGTTACAAATATATAAAAATAATAGATTAATGGTTACTAACTGACAGTGAAAATAGTTTGAAAAGAAACCAAAACTAATAGTTAAATGAAGTAGATACTTACTTTTATACATAACCATACAACTGTATTTTAAAATATCAAGAGTAAAATGGACTTTGAACATTATACCATGATATACAAAAAACAATAGTATTGTTGAAATAAGAACGTGCTATCGATAAAGGTAATAAAAGAGTAGTAGTAAAAAGAAAAGTTGTGATGGTGCCATAATACACTTATGAACTTTACATAGTGAATGGAAAAGCATAAGCCTTGGAAAGAAAAAATAAATAAATGAGTAAATAAGAAACAGTGAAAAAAAATATATATATATATGTAAATTAAAATAGCAAAAAAATTTAAATTATTTCTTAAAAGAGGGATGTAATACCACCCAACAATAAAGTGAAATTTTTATCTCAAATTTTAAATAAGTATATATATTACATCTTAAAAATAGTTATTTTTATATTTTAATATTTTTATGTTAATTTAAATAAAGTAAGTATTACCACTACAGAATGGCTGACATTATAATATGCTCTTAATGTAAATTTGTAATCTTTTTCTGCTTTGAAACAATTATTGTTGTCATTATTCATTTTATTAGCAACTGTACAATCTTCATTTATAAAGTGAACTGCTAATCTTACAACAGTCTAATCTTTATAAAGTATTGGATATTCCATGATCCTCCAAATCGCTTCTGATGGTTCTTCATAATATCATCGATATGAAGTTTAACCTCATCTTTCGATTAAACTGTTTCCATAACATCTGCAGCAATCTTATCACTATTAGATTTATGTGTGTACTCAAATAAATATTTAGGACTTAAAACACTTTCACATATTTTTACATTAATATGTGAATTGTATTTCAAACTCAAATAAGGATTATATGTTACACAGAAATCGTTATTCACTTTGTTATCGAATCTATCGATAATATCTAATAAGGAATCAAAAAATCTCTTAATATTAACTTTACATTTAGAAGTAATGGATGTTATTTTATGGTACTGTTTTGAGAATTTTTTAGTGCAAATATTTTTTTCTCCATCCCAACAGAGTACTTTTGTTTTCGAAATATCACATCTCGAATATACCATTGTTTTTGCTACAATTTCAAAGAGACGTGGATTTTTCTTTATCTGGGTATTCTGATTTAACACATCCATCTACTTGATTAGAAGTTAATCTAAAGTCATCTTTAGAAAATTTTACCATTATGTGAATATGTGGTAAAGATCTTTTCTGAAACTCAATTGTGACTGTAAATAAACTGCATCGCCCATTATTTTGTTTTCTTTCAAGTCGTGTATTAAAGCATCGGATATACATTTAAACACTCTTGCAATCAAGTCATTGCGATCATTTGGTAATTATCCAGAATAAAGATTTTCTGTAATCTCTCTTCAATTTGGGTTTGTGATCATTAAATAAAGAAATCTGGTTTTCTAAATTTTCTAATAATGACCATACCATCTTGACAGCCTAAATGCATGATTCTTTTTAAACCGATGTAACTGTTAGAAAGCTTAATTCTCTTACTCTTTTTTGCAGCTTCTTCATTATCTTCATCATCGATGAGATAATCTTCAAGAAGATCTTCTATTTGTTTATTATTCTTTTGTTTAAGCTCTTTGTTAAGCTAAATAACAAAATTCAGACGATCCCTTTCTATTGCTGTGTAAGCATCAACAACAAATAGTTGAAATAATAATCCTCCATGATGCAAAAGATTAAATGATGATCTCACAGTAATTAAATTTTGGTAATAAACCAATTTCATGAGATATCTTTGCTCATTACCTTTTTGAAAGTTTTTTTCTCTTTCCATCCAAAAGCTCCTGTTGGAAAGAACAATAGATATGTTGCAGAATCTTTTAAAAAACTAAAATGGCTCAAAGTTTTCAATTTTCCTGTTTTACTACATAGCAAAACATTATCTTCAGGAACTTCACCATCTTCGTTTTAAAATATAGCTGCTATCTCTGTAACCTCTGGCAAATTATGAACTCTATCATTATTATTTGCTAGAGGTTTCAAAACTAACTTATAAATTGACATAGCTTTAATTTAATTTTTATGCTATAGTTTCTGCTTACGAATATAATCACCAAAATGTTTATATGATAAAGCTAACATATTTATTTTGGAAATTATATGGGTGAAGTTACTAATAACTGATATCTCATTTAATGCGTTAACATTTTTATTTCTAATATCTTCAGCAACGTCAGGTCCATAAAAATATAGTTGTCCATAGAACAAATTATCTTTATTTTTAGGTACAGCTGTGTTTATTACACGTTTAATTTACCATGCAACACAAATGTTGAAGAGTTTGGTGTTTTAAAATTTCTTTGTTGACCGGTATAACTCGCAAAGGCAAATTTGTTATTAATTCGCCTACAATGCTTTTTAAAGTATTTACTTTCTTCATCATCACCAATAAAAAATTTTTATATAAATTTAGGAAAGTTATTAAATAGTCTTTCATATTCTTTAACTTTCCCAAATTCACAGCATTGTTTATATTTGCTTTCTTTTTCATAGAACATTGCTTGGCAATGGTCACAGCCAGTAGAAAGATGTCCCAAATAATGTTCATTTGGAATAATATTCTCATTTCTAGCTGGAAAAAGTTTTTCTTTTTTTAAACTCTTTCTGCTTTTCTCCCTTTTTTTAGCAGAATGATTAGATACTTGAATTGAATGAAGAGCTTTTACAATACAATCTACCTGAGAATTTTTATTTAAAGATATATCATCACATTTTATAATGTTACTTGATAATCTTTTAATTCTTTTTGTCAATTTATTTTTATTTCTTTTTTAGACTTATTTAACTCAATAAAGTTTACTAATAAATCATTAACTATGGAAACTTTGTCACTACTCGTGTCTAATTTATTCCCTTTTTGCAATACTTTTCAAACTTTTTGGTAAGTTTTTTTTATCTTTGTAATTGCAATCGTAATTTATTAGTATTTGATTTTTTTTTACTCTTTTTAATTTTCACTTTAGTATCTTTTATTTGTTTAAATGTAGAATTAACATCTACATTTGGTTCTATTAAATCTTTTGATATATTATTTTCAGATATATCAATTTTCTTTGGCTCTTTATTACTTGCTATAACATTTTTATTTAAATCACTATCAGTTATGTCACATACTAATGAAATATCATTAGAATTTGATTTAACAATATCTTGTGATAATTTATTACGTAATCTATTTAAATGCATTTGCAATTTTTAATTTTACTTTTAACTACAATTATTTCTTTTAATGTAAAATCAATACCTTCATCGAAATTTATAAGTAAATTTGATGGATCGTTTTCACATTTATCAACTTCTATTTCTACTTCATTATTTATTAAAGAAACTTTAATTGAATTATTATCAACTACCTTATTTATTTTTAAAGTTTTAATATAATTTATTTTAACAGTATCAATAGATTTGTTTTCTAATCTATTTAACTGTACTGTTATTGTCTTTTTTTCACTTAGTCTTTTACATTTATCATGTCTAATTTTTAATAAAGATGTTTTTTCAATTAAATTAGAGTCGACTTTTTTATTATTTCCGTTTTTAGATAAATGTAAGGTTTCTTTTTTGACTATCTTTGATAATCTACCCTTAACATTTTTTCTAGTTGTAGAAATATCAGAATTATCGTCTGATAAGTTTTCAATATTAATGTTTACACCATCAAGTTGAAATTGTGAATTATTACAAACTTGATTAGCTTGTAAATGTTTTAACAAATTAACTAATGTGTTAAACATCAGCATACATGAAACACCCTCAGAGCAATATCTTCCATTTTGATCCATAGAATGTAGAACAAATAAGAAAAATGCTCCATCATGGTGTATTATTGAAGAAGCTCTTTCATTCGAAATTAAGATTAGAAACATGTACTCGTTTACTATCCTATTCAATGCTTCTGAAAGAGAAACAAAACCAAAAGCGATTTCGTTTCTTTTAACCTTCCTCCCTCTTCCTGCAAATGAATAGCACGAAGCTGTGCTAAAAATTACTTTACGATTAAACAAAATTGTTTCTCGTATTATGTTGGTTACTAATAAATAATCTCTAATATCCATTCTATCATTTGTACTGCACAAATGACTAATGCATCTTTCGTACAAAATATTTTCCTTGATTTAGAACATTATTAATATCAAATTTTTCCCAATTTAATGGTGTTTTGATACATGCTATAATCAGTGCTGCAGATGACATTGCAACACATTGATTATTTTGTCCTAAAGCTGCTTTGCACATATCGGCCCGCAAAATTTTAAAACTAGTTGTACTATTGAAATTCTTTGACACTAAATCATTTTTAGTTACCATGCCTCAAGCACAGCTTTTTTTTATTTTTTATAGTTTTAATCAATTTGTTGATTTTACTATTATTTTTAATAATAATCGATTGAACGATTTCATTAGTTATAAAAATATATGACGATTTAACGTCTCCATTCAAAACAGTAACATGCTTCGATTGAACGAAATCTTTTCTCAAATTATGGTGCCCTGATTCAGCAGTTTGACAATTTAAATTTTTTAGAATGTCAATTTTATTAACTTTTTTTTAATAAGTTGTTGACAAATTTCATTTTCTACTGTTTTTTTTCTATCTGAAATTTAAAAAAATTAGTTCAATATAATAACAACATAAAATAAAAATACATATTTATAGCAACGATAATAAAAAAAATGTTACTTTTCCGTTTCGGTTAGATTATTCTTAGATTTATGTTTTAGTGATAAAAAAGAATTATATGTTAAAATAAAGAATTTAGCGATAGTATACTACTGTCACATCGATAATAAAAAAAATTGAGATTTTTATTAATTTTAAAACAAAAATATCTAATAAATCATTCTGATCAATTTAATAGCGCATACCTCAAGTAACTCACTATTAATTTTGATTCTTCACATAAAAAAATGAGTAAGTAAAATATTTAAATATAAAGATAATATTTGATTGGCATTTATTGCTGACTAAAGATATATGTGCCATCTTAAATTCTACAATAACACGAAAACACATAAAACTTTTTTAAACAATGTAAACTATTTGTTAAACAATAAATAATTAAAAATGGAATAAGTCTATATAATATAAAAAAAATGGCCTAAGAGAATTAATAAGAATCAATGCTAATAATTATTATATATATTCTTATTAGTATTTGATAGTTTATAGCGTTTTAAAATCCTAATATTCTACTTTATTAATGATAATGGGAGAATATCTGAAAGAATAAAATAACTTTAACTAAATTGTAATAATTTTATTAAAAAGAATTCATTATGTATATGGAAATTTATTGACGTCTTTAGTAGAAATTGTGAACAATTCATAAACACAATGCTAAGTAGAGATTTCAAGACCATAATGCCTACTATTGAGAATTATTATTGAAAAAAAATCGACAGTGTATTTTTATAGTTGAAGGTTCTTAAAGTCTAGTAAACTTAAAGCTCATAATTTTAGCTATTTAAAAGTTGGTAACAATTGTAATGTTGTATACTTTAAATTTGAAACTTACAACTTGACAATTTAAAATAAGGGGGGTCACTAAATAAAAATATAAAATACACAAAAAACAGCTATAAATATGCTAAATAGCAATTTAATTGTGTTTATAATGTGAAAAACAAACATAGAGTATTATATAATTGTGTAAATATTGCACATTATTGTAGCATATTTGCTTTATCTAGCAAAAAATTGATAAAGTCAATTGGTAATAAATAATATTAACATTCTTATTTAAAAATGTTTTTTATAAAACTATAATTAAATCGCTAAAAATCACGTTTATTAAGTAGCCCTACCGAAGCGAAAAAGTACCGACAAAATTTCATAAAAATAGATTAATATAGATACTAATAAATCAATGAAAATTAATAGAAATAAACTTAAATATACTAACAAAAATAATAAATAAACAATTTTAATTAATTTAAAAAAATATATAATAAGAATAGTTGGTAAAATAAAATTTTATATATAAAATAACGTGAGGGAACATAAATAAATAATTATTTTAAATATTGACGTAGAAAACTCATATTTAGAGATAATAAATAAATTACAGAAACTCTAAATTATAGCATTATAATGTTCCTTACTAACTAAATATTATAAAATTAATAATTAATTAACTTCCTATAGATTAAAATTAATAGCACTTTAAAAATTCAAATATAAATTTGACTATATGTTTTTTGTTTAATTAAAATCTCTAATTCTAAATTAAATGATATTATAATTTTAAGAAAATGCGGAAAATTTTTTTGACATAATATATTTTTTATATTTCATATATAAAATTTTATGAATGAAATCAGAAAAATGCAACTATTTTATAAATTTTTTATAGATAGAAATTACAATATTTATTTAATTTATTTTAATTTTATATCAGTTATACAATTATTTTAGTAACCATATATGATATATTTTATATTAAAATTTTTAAAGAAAACTTGTACAAAATTTGGTCGACAACTTATCAAATTTATGATCAATTGTTTTTTATAATGACTTTCTTTCTTATTTCTGAGTTGTATCTTTTACAAACGTTAAAAAACTAAAAATTTCTAATTATTTTAAGAAAGATGTTTTATTATACACATACAATATTAATATACCTGATAAAAAAAACTACATAATTGACATTTAAATTTTTCTTATTTATAATAAAAAATGTTGTAGTTAAATTAATATCATTTAGAAATATAACTTTGTAAGAAACTTAGAATCGCAAAATCTGTAGTAGTTAATTATGTGATACAAAATTATTTAAAATTTAATATAGATATATGAAAAATGAATTTATTTTAAAATTTTTAATAAAACGAATATAAATTTTGAACAAAAAGTTTTTGATAAACGGTTTATTTCAAAAATTAAAGATAAAAATCATATTACGCAAAATAATGATATAAATCTAAAGTTTTTATTTTTCATTTCAATTATCAATTGATTTAAAATTCTAACTATATGTTGTTAAGTTAACATTTTTAAATTAATTTTATTACAGTTATTTATTCAATTTTATTGTATCCCTATATAATTTAGAGAAGTAACAAGTGAGTGAAAATTATTTTCGATATTAAAACTTTTTGATATCTTAATATATGTAACTTTATGCGGTGATTTCAAAAAACGCAATATTTTTTTAATCTGAGGTCTCGTTCTTGAGATACAGCTACTTAAAGGTGTTTTGGTGTATTATTCTTGACTCCTCTAGAGTTATTCGTTTTATCTGAAATTTTACAGGTATATAAAGTTTTAGATACTAATATTATAAAAATAAAAAAAGTTAGAATTTCAAGTCCATTCTTGAGATTTTGAATTTTTTTGAAAATTTTTAAACATTACCAAAAAAGACCTAAATTCTCACATTTTAAAATGATATATCAGAATTCTAAAAAGGAAATTGATAAAAAGAAAAAAAATTAATCTAAGTTTTTTTTTAACTTAAATTTTAAATATAATTTAAAGAAAATCGGATAACTTTAAGTACCATAAATGCCTGACTAAAAATTTTCTCAAAAAATTTTTTTTGTTTTTTTAAAAAAAGTATGTCAAGATAAAAGTTTTAAAATAAAGTGTTTTTACAACTTTTATGTAGAATTAAATTCTCTATCAAATGATATATATATCATTTTGATTCCTTTATCCGTTCTCGAGGTATAAAGAAAAAAGTGATTTTATAATTTTTTGAAAAAGTGCTATTTTTTAGTTTCAAGAAAGAGAAAAAATTTCAATACGTCAATTTTTTTCAAATGTCTTGATTTTCCTCTCTGGAAAAATTTGTTGCAAACATTTTAAGATATTAACCGTTAAATTATCTCTTTCCATTCTTGAGTTAGTCAAAAAACAAATTTGTCAATTTTTTTTTGTAATTTTTAAATTTTGATAAAAAAGTATGCAAAATGAAACTTTTTCAATATAAAATGTTTACAAAAACTATGTGAAATTTAATTCTCTATCAAATGACATATAGATCGTTTTATTCCCACTATCCGTTCTTGAGATACATTCATTAAGTATCAAACTTCAAGAATTGTTACTTCTATTTTTCTCCCAATAATGATTTTTCTATTCAAAATTTCACATATATATCTAATTTTTAATGCTTATTACATCAAAACAATAAAAATTACCAAAAAATGTTTGATTCGTAAAAATATATAAGTTATCGAAAATTCCCCTATATATTAGAGGAAAAGTTTACCTTTTGAAATGGTTTTCGCTTTATGTACTTCTTTTTACCAAAATAAATAATTCAATCTAATGTGCTGATTAGAAAAAATAAGTATTAGTTTTATCTGAATATTTCGTTCTTGAAATAGTCAGTTAAAAATAAAAAGCAATTATAAAAATTTCTTAACACAATAACATAACATTTTCTATGTAAAATATACAAACAAAGTAGAGAATTTGTATGATTTTTAGATACTAGGAATTTAAAATATTATAAAAATTTAATTTTGAATCAAAGTAAGAAATCAACAAATTAATGGAGTTATATAAAAAATATTTTTACAATTAAACTTAAAAAAATGCTCGAAAATTTATCATATGGCAAAAAGATACATCATCGTTTTTTATTTGATATAAAATTTAAATTACTTTACTTTAAAATGGTTTTGTATACTACACGCGACTTACACAAATGCTTAAAAACAATAAATCATTTTATCGCGTAAAATAAAGTTTACATAATTTATTATATTTTTTGTAAGCTGAGATTTTCAATGATACTATCAACTCAAAGTGTGAAATAATCTTACTAGACATTACCAAATTATTTGCTAGGTAATTGACTAGGTGTATTTTAATGAAAAAAAAATTATATATATAAGGTTCGCAAAATGACATATTTTTACTAAAAAAAAATAGTTTGTGAAATTGCATCTTAATAAATCTTCAAAAATTGCTACTATGGAAAATATTCTTTTTAAAACATTAATGCTTTCAATTATTATACTACAAATGAAGGCTCCAGTTGGAATTTCACTTTGAAAATGCTTCAAGACTAAAGCCGTTCAACAACATAATCGTATTCAACAAAGAACTGCATTTTGATTGTAATAACAAAAGTATGGAAACATTTCAAACTCTATTTTCCAAAAGTTTACACAGATTACGCAAATATTCTTGGCATATGAAAATCAAAAATGTTTATAAATACCACATGCACAACAAAACGTGCACTAAAAGCAGACACATTCTGTTTGTGTCTGAGGATTTTGTCATAATAACAGTGAAAAAAATAAACAATATTTCGTAAAAAATTACAAGTGTAATAGCTGACAATAATGTTTTACCAAATCCTTGCTGTATAAAAGAGAATGGAAAAATTTACTGACAACTATTTTATAGATGTTCAAAGAATTAACTTCTGGCAATCTGACACTAATGATACAAATCCCGTTGATGTACATTCGATTACAGGAGAGTTTTACAAATAATACTTTGAAGATTATATGGATTTAACGTCTTTATTTCAATTGATAATATTAAAATTCCAAAAAGAAAATTCAGAGACAGATCGTTTTAGAAATTTCGCAAAATTAATAATCCCGGGCAATAGAAAAAGAATTGCAAAAAATCACATTAAGAATAATATTTCAAACATTACAGATACAATATTTATAGAGTTATGCGCAGAACGTAGAAAGTTTATAATTAACCTTTTATCAAAGAGAAATGAAACTGATAAATTCTTACGAAACTATTTGAAAATGAAAGATATTATTAATTTAAGTTACAATAACAATGAACATCAATGTGTATATGAAATGAAATTTTGCCGTAAAGTCAATGTTATTGAAAAAATTACTAATGATGGTTATGAAGAAAATACCTGCTACTTCAAAATTCCAGTAGTTACATAAGATAAGGAAAAAAGGTTTGCAGATTATGAAAATTATTTATATTATGAAACAACAACAATTAATTGCCTATCAATAATTAAAATAAGCCAGTCCATTGAATTAAATGACACAACCATTGAAGATACCTAAGATACTATTAGCTCTAATATTTTGGATACTATTAAAAATTTTATCAAAAATAGTAGTGAATTCGTTGAAAACATCAGTTTAGTGCACCGAATACCATAAATGATGATAAAAATAATGTTCACAGAATGGGCATCTCGATGTTACATCAATTTAATGAATAATTATAAATATAAAACTATAGCAATTTTGGTAATTATTGTTATTTTTTATTTAAGATTCCACAAATAGATGTAAATTTTAATGCTTACTACATGCAACAATAAAATTGACCAAAGAAGTCCGATCCCCAAAATAGTAAGTCATCGAAAATTTCTCTACATCTTAGAAGAAAAGTTTACTTCTTTAAATGGTTTTCGTTTTATGTACCTCTTTTTATTATAATATAAAATACATTTAAACATGCAAAATAGAAAAAATAAATAATAGCTTCATTTGAATTTAGTTCTCGAGATGCATATATTTAAATGAGAATAATCTTGAAATTTGTGACACTATAAAATCAAAAATTAAAAAACAACTGATTTTTTTAAGAATGTTAAAAAACAATAATTCATAAAAGTCATTGAGCCAATTGTTTTAAACAATTTCAAATATTAATTTATATTCTTAAAAATATAGTAGGTTGGATAGGTGAAAAAGTTGGTTTTTAACTGATATATGTAGTTTTGTGACGATTAAATATATTTAAAGTCAGTGCAGTAGACTAAAATCATTGAGATATAATAAAAAATTTAAAAAAAAATTATATTTGGATTTTAAAATTTAACAAAATTTATATTTAGTATCATTTAATTCTGTAGTAAATTAGATATTTTACTCCACATCTTTTTATGTTTAAATGAACTATACTAAATTGTTTCAAAATACTGCAATTTAGTTATGCATATTATAAGCTTAAAAAAGTTATGATATGGCAATACAAACACTTTTTTAAAAAAAATTGTAAAAACATCTAAGAGTTTTGCTATGCTACATAAGAATTGAAAGAAAAAATTATCTAAATTTCTAAGTCGAAACTATTCACCAAAACATTTTAAAGGAAAATTTTTAATATTTTTTTTATAAAAACGACTAATACTTTGATTTAAATATATCTGTAGTTTTTAAAGTCTATATAAATTTCTTTAATACGAAAAGTGTCCAAGTAATTGTTTTGATTTATTTTAAATGTTATCAACTTGGAAAAATATTTTTATTATTTTAAATATATTAAAAAATTGTATTTTATTTTTCATAATATATTTTAAAAAGTATACATAAAATTTGTAAAACTATTCACTATTATGTTACCAAAATGCGAAATGATAGAATAATAATTAGCCAAATTGGATCATTTTAGGTTAAATATAAAATATTTATGATCAATCTCTAATATTATTAATATCTAAAATATAGTCAATTTTAAAACTAAATCAATATTTTACACTTTTATCTATTTTAATAATGTAAATTTGCATTTTATGTTTATTAGAACTTTGTAAAAAATTATTCAAACTTAGAGCATCAAATGAGTTTAAAATCATGGAAATATGTAATAGGACAATTTCGAAACAATATGTTTTGTAAATTTCCAACATAAAAAAACTATAAAATTTAAATAATAATTATAAATAATATAAAATACGGATCTATTTATTCAAATATTACTACATGTTTTTTTTTTATAAAACAAAAGTTTTAGAACTTCTTTAAAGTTAAAAATTTTTAAATATTTTAAAATCTGATCCTGCGGCAAGTAGCGACAAGCCAAGCGAGTATCTACTTGTTATTATGTTTATATATTTTACGAATTTTGTAAAAATAAATGAGCTTATTACATTAATTTTTCTAAATTTATAAATTAAATTCAAAACAAAAATATGTCTTTTTTATCATAGAAAGAAAAAAAATTTTAAGTAAATCTTTTTTTAACAAAAAAAAATTAATAATTTCACTTAAGATCTTATGGAATGCTTAAAGATTGATGAAAATGAAAGCAATGAAAATCTTAGAAAGAGAGAAGAACAGGCATATTTAGAAGAAAAAAGAAAAACCAATAAAAAAAAAGAAGAGAGAGAAAAAAGGAATAAAGAAGCATTTCAAAAAGCATCATAATAACAATAAGAAAAATTTTATAAATATGAATATTTCTGGCAGTAATGTGACTGTTGGTTATAAATATAAATTTAAAAATTATAACTTCATAAAATTATCTATTCACAAACAGTATAAAAGATAAGGTTAATTTATTAACAAATATTCAATGACTAATTAATTTGATTACATGTTGACCATTTTTCTAAATTATTGTCTTGATATTTTGATTATTTTTTTCATTTGTAAGATAAAGTAATCTTACTTGAAGAACATTAGAATAATTAAATTTTATTAATTATATAATTGATAATAGATTTGCATATCATGCGTGATAGAAATTTTTATTTTATACATTATTATATTACTAAAAATTTTAATATATAATCATATTTTCAATAATTTTTACATATTTTGTGACTAAGTTATCTCTTTTTTTTGATTAGATATACACAGAAAAGTTTTATTTGATCTTTATTACACCTACATGATAGTTATATAATGAAAAAATTGAAAATGTTTACAAGATGTAGTATTTGCCTTGTCTTTATAAGCTTTTTTATAGAGGTGCTATCCTCTTTAGTATGAATCACAATATGAGTAAGAATGTAGTTTATTAAACTTAATAGTAATAATCAAAATAAACGAATTAAAATGAGTTATTTTAGTGAATATTCTTCTATTTGTATTCTTTTTACTTCAACACCTTCTATGGGCGTTACATATTTATTAAAGAAAATAGTAATTTTTATAAATAAAAATTTTTTAAAATTCTATGCTATAAAAAAGTTAATATAAGAGTAATAAAATCGCTATGAGAAAAAAAAGATGAGCTACGAAATCATAAAAATAAGATAAAATAAATTAAGAAATTTTACGTAATAGAGTCATTTGTGTTTTTAAGTATACTCATCATTATTATGAAGTTATTACTAATATTAATTAAGTTATATTTGTAGGGTTGGAAAAAGGTTGTAATATTTATTATATTGAATTGTGATTGTGTTAGTGAAGAAATTCCACTAAAGAAAATGTGATTAATAATTTTATGAGTTATAATATGTAAATGTCTAGATGGGAATAATATTTGGTTAAGTTGTATCTCGTTGTTTTATATCTGTGCTTGTAAAAAGAGTGTCTAATAAAGTGATATACTATACTAGGGGTGTACGCAACAAATTTAAAAATAAATTTCTGAAGTTAAAAACTAATTTCTTCGATTTCTTTGTTTACCTTCAAATAAATTTTTTTTATAATCCTTTCACTGTAATACATAGTCTTCTTTACTATATATTTAATTATAAAGAAAAAGCTAAAAATATACAATAAAAGATGACAAGGGAAAACCATTACTTACCCTGATCCGGATACAAGCCTTATGGTAAGTAATGGTTTTCTCAATGCTTTTATACTTGTAATATGATTGATATAAATCATTCACATTTACAACATTCACTTAAACAAAAAGACATCACTCTTTGATTTATTACTTGATAAATTTATAGTCAAACTTTTTTAAAATTACGTTTTTATCTTATTTCTGCTTTGTAACTTTGAAATAAATTATTTTATAAAAATTTAATTTACTCTCACGAACGTAATTTAGAAAACAAAACTACACAAAAATTGTTCTAAATGTTGTATTTTAAAAAATAATTTTGCCAATTTTAGTTAAGAAGTTATAAAGCTATTTTTTCCCCTAAAGTTAGAAAAAACATTTATTAATCATTAAGCCATAAAAATTAGTCAAGTTTAAATAAAGTAAGGCTGAAGACAAATCGATATTTGTGTAAAAAATGAAGCAAATATGAAAAAAATGTCACCGAAATTAGTATATCCGTTTCGAAGATAAGCAACTAATTTCGAAGCATTTTTTTTTTATGTTAGACTTAAATCTATATAAAAGAAACTATATCTATTTAGTTTTATAGAGATTTTATTAAGTAATCGCTATGAAACATTTTAATTTTTACCAAAAAAATAGTTATCACTTATTGATTCATAATTTTACTAATTTGATATCAATCTTAATACTACTGTATTTACCCCTTATTCTATACTTGTATCTTTAAAATGAGTCATAAACAATAAAATTTTATTTACTTTAAAAAGAGTTATTTCTGGAACAAAACTATGCAGAAATATGTCAAAAAAAGTAAATTTTTCGAAAAATAATTTAGCTAATAATAAACCTAAAGTTTTCAGGACTTATTTTTCCCTTTAAGTTGAAAAAAATACATCAAATGACTATTTGACAATAAAAATTTATTGTTTGAAAAGAGTTATATCTGAAACAAAATTGATTTTTACAATAAAAATGGAAAAAAAAGCAAAAAAAATTATATTAAAATTAATTTAACTTCTTTCGTAGTTGAGTTATGAAGTTCATTAGACTCTTCTTTTTTAAGTTTAACGTAGATCTATCAAATATTACTTTTTTTTATATAAAGTAATGACTAAGTTGTAGCTATTTAACTTTTAAGATCTTTTTTAAAAATAGTCATTACTCTTTGGATCATAACTCAGCCAATTATTAATCAAATCCAATATCATTAGACTTCCACTCTATTCTGAAATTATACCTTTCAAGTGAGACGCAAAGCAATATATTTCGTTTATTTTAAGAAGAGTTAATCGAGTAACAAAACTACGCAAAAAAGGCTCTAAAAAAAAATGTTTTTTTGAAGTAACTTGGTAAATTATGGCCAAAAAAATAAATATTCATTTTCTCCTAAGTTAGAAAAAACACATCTTTTGGCTATTTACCCAATTTAGATCGGTCAACTTTGAACAGAGTTATGTCAAAAACAAAATTTTCTTTCTTATTTATTTTTTTTGTAGACTGCAAAAATGCATTTAAATTTTAAAAGTTCAAAATTTCGCACAGAATCTATATTATGTTATGAAATTTATAGATGTAAGATGGTATGTATCTCATCTATAAAATGATTGTATTACCAGTCTTGTATCTTGTCTATGCGTGGTGATATATATTCAAATGTCTGGGAAAAAAAATACAGGCCACCCTGTAAAGTATCACTGATATTATTAGATATATATTAATAGTCAAAATATAATTATTGGGTTGTTCTACAAGTTTCCGTGATCTTTTAAAGCGTTTATTTTACCGAACATTTTTATTTTTTTGTCCGTGTTATATATATCATTCGAAAGCACTTTTCTGTCAATAAAACCCTATTAATTCTATTTTAATATCTTTTAATTTTGCTTTAATTTTAGGTCTCAAAAATACAATACCAAGTAAACAAAAAAACAGCACTTTCGACAACTTTTGTTATTTGCTTTTAATCGTGGTCAAAAAGTGTCCGAAGACGTTAAGCAACTTATCCTGTGTATGAAGAGAATTCTATGGGTTGAAGTATTGCAAATGATTGGTACAGAAAGTTTAAAAATCACAACTTCGACTTTCCAGACTCTCCACGAACAGATCAAATATTTATCTTATACAAGAACCGTTTGATAGAGCTTTTGAGAAAGGATAACCGTCAAACATGTAGAGAACCGGCAGAAAAAATGAACAGCGATGTTATAACATATGTAATGATACCTGATAATTCAGAGAGAAAAGATTAATTTTTAAACTGTATCAAACAACAAACCAAAAGAGCAGTTAGAACAGCTATCAATGATCAAGAAATAGTATAAAAGGGAAGAATACAACCAAAACTGGTGTGTATTCGGTTGTACCCAAACAACTGCTTTAAATATGATTAGTATAAGTTTTCCTTTATTAAATAAACACTATTAATCATAACACATACTCCTGTTATCTTACGTCGATGGGTTTTAACAAAAATTTTAAGTTTGATTGCCTCATAATCTTACTGAAGAAAACAAAAAAATAGGTTTAATATTGCTTCACAACATCTTGTTCGGCGTCAAACAACACGTAGCTACGAAGATGGATTCTTGTATAAAATCGTCACCGATGGTGATAATTGATTTCTCTACTTTAGTATGACTCAAAAAAGTAGTAGATGAAAGCAAGAGATGCGCTAAATTCTGTAGCGAAGCTAGACCCTTGCCTAATAAAACAATAATCAGTGTGTTTTGGAATTAAAAAAGCTTGATTCACTAGGGAATAACTGAAAATTGCTAAACAGTAAGCAAAGACCCTAATTTGAATTAATTATATTGTGTAAATACAGCTATTTAACGAAAAATATTAGATCGATGAGGTTAAGTTTTCTTACTCCATAACAAACGTCTTGACTTATACAACAAAAATTTTCAAAAATTATTCTCTAGGAGTTCAATAAGGAAGTTTTATAGCATTCTACGTATTCACCCAATCTTGCCTCAACAGATTTTCAGCATTTTTGTTTACTGTCAAATTATATGAGAAGGTTAACATTTGATAACGATAAGGCACTATATACCTGGTTTAACGAATTCTTCCAGTCAAAATTCGCGGGTTACTGGAGTCGAGCAATTGACAAATTAATAAAAAGATGGAAGAGATTGTAAATAATGAGGAGGAATATATAACTGATTAATTTATTTTTGATTTTTAGTAAAAATCCGAAAAATAAATTTATCATCAAAATGAATAAATTTCTTATTAAAGTGTTAAAGATTATATAATTTGTTAACAAGACTACTTTTTTGCTCAGTCTCTTTGTTATTTGCTGTTGGCGCGCTTGGCTTTATTAAACCCTTGTTTGCTGCTAATAATACATTTTTTAGTAATGACATTAGAGCATCATCTTTTGGAGCTTTCTAGACATCTGGAAATTGATTATTTTCCTCCCCACGTGTGAAATTCTCAGAATAAGAGGTTAGTTTTCTTATAAATTTAATAGCGACATAGTAATAGTCATGAAATTGTAAGAGAGTGACAAACGATGCGAAAAACGCGCAAAAGATAAGAAGATTGCAATCGCTTCGCGAGAAAGTTATGAAAAATGTGCTGATCAGAAAGCGCCGTTGTAAGAAATGTAATATATACATTTTGTAATGAAGTATAATAATTGTTGAAAATATTTTAAAGCTTCTTTGAGTATCATTACACAAATTTAAAAAAAAATTGAAAAGTATTTTAGCTACAAAAATTACCCCCTCCCATTCTTTCAAAAAATATATAAAGATGTTACAATTATAATAATTATTATTGCTAATCCAATGATGATATATTTTTGTATTTGAGAAAGTAATGACTTAACCATTCAAAAGACATACTTTTGAAACTTTCATTTAACTTTTCAACAAATAGATTTGTACTTTTTTCATACAAAGTTAATTCTTCTTCTTAAAATATTTTCAAAACATTTCCAAGATGTGAGAAACTGCGGTATTCTTTAGTTGGTGAATAGTGATGTAAATAATTTCCAGAATCTGCAAAAATTAAAAAATTATCTTTATCCAAAACAGGAAGTATTTTGTAACAAACATTTTCCATTTTGTAGTTGTAATATATTTTCTCTGGTTCTACTGTTTTGCATACGTTGATTCTGTACTTCTTATGTGATTCTAGTTCAACTACGGTGATGTCTTTTCTTTCCAGATAGTTTTTTAATTTTTCATCCATACTGTCATGTGTGTTCACATTATAAAATTAATAATTCTTATGTTTCTTGATTCACATGCTTTTTGAAAGTTAGAAAAAACTATTTTATTTGTTTTAATTTCAAGAATATGAACTATATTATTATAATATATTTCATTCGTTATTATATCATTTGTTAAATTTATTTTTGATAATTCATAAAAAAAATGCCTTACATCACTGAAAAACACTGTTTCATGTTTTTCAAAAACAACTCATTTACAAACATACTTTTTCAAATACCAATGACACCTGATTTTTTTGGATGTTTGACTTATAATAATTTTATTTTTAAAAACATTTGATTATTAGAAAGACTTTTTGATAAAAGTAAAGATTAGAATCCTAATACTAAAGCTTCGTGCTCCAGTTTATTTTGATTATAATTGCTTATTGCGTGAATTATCATTGAATCTATATTTCTTTTTTTTAGTTCTTTAAGGTCATTTTTGACTTTTTTATTCAAAATGAAGTTTCTATTGACGTTAATTCAGATATCATAATTAAATTTATGGTAATTTTTATAACCCGGGATACAGGTTGGATGGTCTTCACTATCATTCATATAATTTAGAAACACTATGGATTTATTTTTTTCTGATTCTGGAGGTGAAATAGGTACATAATCTGTTAAAACAATTATAATTCTTGATATTTCAATACATGTGTTGTTTTATCTATGATAGTAGTATATATTTTTAAATTCTAGATGCCAAGAATATTTCTTATTAGTTTTGAAATATGATGGAATTGTTAAATCAAAAGTTTCTTGATTATAATCATTTGTACAATCCAAGAACACTTCATTTTCATAATTGTCTGCGTTTGAAACACAAAGATTTTTTAAAATCAAAATTAGCACAATAATAGAAATCATAAACATCTAAAGAAAAAAATAAAATAATGAGTTTAAAAATTTTTGATTATGTACTATAGAAAAATAATAAAGTGTTTGTTGGCGCCTACTATGAAATAACTGACTATATAAAATTTATAAGACGGACTATAAAAAGATATCAAAAAAAGGTATACAATTAATATAACTTACCCTCTATATCGAGAGGTAAAAATACAATGACAACTGAGTGTGTAACAATTATAAAAATATTAACCCTTATATACTAATTTATGTGATGACACAAGATGTCAACGAGTTTGATCATTCACTCTATGTAAAATGTAAAAAAATTAAGATTTAGTATGTATTAAATTTTTAAATATATATATATATATATAAAATAAAAAATTATAAATAAAGATTTAACAATAATTTAATACAATGCTCTAAACTTATACGCAAAATGTAGACATAAAATGTGCATCCTTTTATAAGAACTGATTACTAATAAATTTTTTAAGATTGGTTGATTTTAAATTATTCTTTACTTTTTACTCAAAAATTTAAAAGTCATTTATCTAATTATTAATAATTATTAAATATGTACATGATAGTTTTTTATGTATATATATATATATATATTATTTATTCTTCAATAAAAATTGTACTATTAAGAAAATTATTAAGAAAGAATAATTTTTTAAAAAAATTCATCCATATGTTATTGTATTTTTTAGTGCCTTATTTGATTTTTACATTTAATAGCATAGTTAAAGTTTTATTATTTTAAACCGTGTATAACCTAAAAAATATACAATGATAACTAAAAATATAAGACAATATAATAAACGTGAAATAATAAAAAGATGTATCCTGTTTTAAAAATTACCAAAGAAAAGGAATAGATATTTTATTCTGATACGAAAAACTACAAATATGTAACTAAGTTTACAATTAGTATAGATAATTACCTACCCTCTCTTTTTATCGGAGGTTTCAATATTTAGTAATTTAAAAAAATAAGATAATAAGACTAGTAATCTAAAATTGACAAAATTAGTAAAAGATGACAATATTGGATGAATGACTGTTGTTTACTTGTTCATTTATTATATATTGCACATATGAATTATCTTACAATTATTACTGATCGATTGTATAAAACATATCTCATAAATGCTCATCATATATATGTTTTATGATAGAGATTATACCAAAAAACCACAAAATAAATGGATGATACTAAATTTAGCTTAATTTATACCATAACTTATTTTCGTATCAATAAAAATTTTTTGAATTTATCTGACTGCATCTTTAGATAAAGAATTTTTTATTTGTTTGTATTTATATTTTTTGTTTGAACTTTTATTTATTTATTAATATATTAAGAGACCATTTTTTCTTTATTTTTTAAAATAATCAGATAATTCATATTTGCTATCCATTTAAAATATTTGAGATTCATATACATTTTTATTTTTTTAAATTTTAAAAAAAAATTATTAAAAAATATTAAACAATTCTTTCTTTTACAGTTTTTAAAAAAATTTTTATTGACTGATTTTGGGCTGTCACGGATATCTTAAGAATGGAATATCGTATTTTAACGGATAAGATCTTAAAATGTTGGCAACGATTAATTCTAGAGCAGTTTTTCTCTGTTTTTCGATATTTGGCTATCTTGGAACTTTTTTTGGCCACAAATAAAAGCATTTATTTTATCATTAAAAATTTTACAAAAATTTACATTTTTATATCTCAGCAGTAACTAATCAGAAAGAAACGTTCTTTATATCGTTAGATAGAGAATTATATTCTCAATACTTTAATTAAAGACGGCTTTTTGAAATTCTTTCATTTTGGCATTTTATTTTCTGACAAAAGTACAAAATTTTGAAAAAATTTTTTTTCAAATTTACTATCGCTTAAACTTGTTCAAATTTATCGTAATTATACTTAAAATGTAGAGAATTTAAAAACTCAAGGGTATTTTTTTTTCGTATTTCGTCTCCAAAATCGAGATATTTCACTTTAAATTACTGAAATTCTGTGATAAAAAATACCATTTTGGAAAAGTGTTTCAATCTTAAGAATAAATCTTGAAACATAACTTTTAATATTCCATCGTAAAGAGCACAAAAAATTATCTATATTTGTAAGTTATTATATTTTTATCTTAATTTTTAAAGGGTTGACACATGGGTACCACAGGTCAGGAATTTGCAACACATTTAAAAATGTATCTCAAGAACGCGATTTTAAATAAAATTGATATTTTATATTTGTATTTACTATTAAGGCACAAAAATATTTTTACCATTAATTTATCAAAATCGAAAAATATTTTTTCGAGATCATTTCTCTTCTATAAGTTTGGAGACTTCACCTATACTATATTACGTATTTTTAGATAATGTATAGACCAATAAAATTTTACTTTTAAAAAAAAATTGTTTTTAAAAATCGCGGAAATTTATAGAACAACCTGATAATTAATATTTTATTGAAGTTACACACATTACTATGCTAAAAATTATTTACAAACTTTATTTTATATTTTCTGCAGTAGCAATAATAAGTTGATAATTTTTAACAATAAATATATTGATAAATGAATATATTAAGGATTTGTCTTTCAACAAATTCTTTTAATTTGTTAATTTAATGTGTTTAAATATAACCCTTATCAGTTATATTTTTACTACAATTTTTATTCTAGTAAAAACTTTCACTAATAAAATATT
The DNA here is from genome assembly GCA_963280985.1 of Strongyloides venezuelensis. NCBI lineage: Eukaryota > Metazoa > Nematoda > Chromadorea > Rhabditida > Strongyloididae > Strongyloides > Strongyloides venezuelensis. The sequence goes on along the minus strand of CAUJLX010000001.1, from coordinate 3,509,920 downwards.
TTTTTTAAAATAGTAAACCATTAAATAAGAAAAATAAACAATTAAAATATAAATTACACATTTACGACTCAATTTCATTGTGTTAAGATTGTACTTTTCATTTTCTTAAATTGCTAATGGTTGTTGATAGTGATTTGGCTCTTTCATTAAAAATGGTATAGCATTGACATTTTCAATAACATCCCTAAAAAAAAGTACAATAGAAATATTAGATTGAGTAATAAATAATGGATGCGAGGAGAAAAAAAGAATTAAGACAATAATTTTTAAAGTTTATGTTAAGTAAATTAATCAAAATTATACTCGTTAGAATCCACACGTTTATCTCAACGTTCTAACAACTTCTAAATCTCCATTTTATAAAATTCGCACTTTTGATCTAATATAAGTCACTAAAATCACCTTCTACCGACTCCAGATTCTTAAACAACTTATTCTTAAAAAATTCGTCCAAATGCTAAAACAAATAAAGAATTGTAGAAAAAAAATCAAGGGAGTATGGAGGGTAAGGTAGAGCTCCATATTTCAATTCACCAAGTTTTTTTAAAATATTGTCACATAGTGACAATAAATTGAAATAAACGCTCATAAAATAGAAATCTCTTTATTAATATAACGATAGTTTTATGTAATAAATAATATATATGTAATATGAATATATTCTATATTCAACAATTATAAAGTGTCCCGAAGAAAACCCCTATTCTTATATCATTGGTATATAATATTAAATAAAATTAGATTAGACTTAAAACTTTTTGACACCTGTGGCGATCATGGTTGTTATTTTAATATTTAACTTGTTTTTTTACCTATTATGAAAGAAGAATCAGATGCGCTAATGAAGGTGAGTAAGGCCGAGTTATCATCGTTGCTATCATCTACTCTCTCGAACCAACTCAAAGTTAAGTCTCTTTTTGCTGGTCAAATGGATTTTGATTTGTTTTTGTTATCAAACCACCATTTTTTCTGTAATCTCCCTCAGTTAACGGTTGAGAGTGAAAAAGTTGGCAAATTGATTCAAACATTGTCAGATGATGTCGTAAAAGAACTTGCTAAATTTTTTGGTATAAAATTCATGTCTTCAACTTTCTATGATTCTGTGATCGAATATTTGCAAGAGCGTTATAACAAAAAAGAATCTCGTTTTTCTATTATAGCTAGATTGTCGGACACTTCAAAGAAGCAAGACACATTATTCGACTGGTTTTCTCGCTTACGTTCGATGACTCATCAGTTTAAGGCAAAATTTGGTACAGAACTGTGCGATCTTGTAATTATCAAAGACATCATATCTCAACTCCATGAACCATTGAAGATTGAACCTATTAAGTATGTTGAATCCACTTCGCTTAAGGAACTTAATCTCACAAATTTTTTATCTTATATAGAAACTTTTCAACTAGCAACTTTTATAGACCAAATTAATGCATTTAAAGTTGTCAGAAAAAAGCGTCAACGAAAGAATCCACGTTATCGTAAACGATCTTTCGGCACCAAGCAGAAAGATGTTGATACTATCACTTTTGATTCAGTCGATTTCTTTTCAACATGCTCGAAATTTATTTCTGTGAATCTCTTTTCTACTATTTCATGTAATATGAAGGTTGATACAGGCGCTAGTGATTCTGTTCTACCTTTTTCTTTTTACAAATAGAATCTCTCGAATGTCCCGTTTCAAAAAACTTCAAAGATTTGTACTTCAGCTACTAATGCTCCTATTAAAGTGTATGGTTTTTTCAATTTTTTATTCGATAATGTTTCTTATCCTTGCTATGCTGCTGATGTTGAAAGACCGCACATAGGTGGTAATGCGGCTTGGATAGCCGTTCAACTGCGATTATCTTCAAAAGTAGACGAAATTAAGCACCATCCTAATCTCTTCTCAGAAATCAAACAAAAATTTCCAAACTTGTTTAATCTTTCAGGTAAACAAACTGGTGTTCATAATTATGTTGTTGATGACGACATACTTAATCATCCTCCAATTTTTATCCCACCACGTCGTATTCCTCTTGGAATGGAAAATGATGTTAAAAGTATCATAGAAGAATGAGAAAAGCAAAACATTATCACGAAACACACTTCAATTGCTAAATGAAATACGTATTGTGTTTAGTTAAGGCATCGACAAAGCCCTTACGTATCTGTATGAATTTTTCTGCAACTGTTAATCGTGTTACGAGTACTCGCTGCACTTTACTTGATAATTTTGATGTTCTTTTTAGAGATTTAAGTGATGTTTACTTCTTCACGCACTTAGACCTATCTTCAGCATTTTTGCAACTACGGTTATCTGATGCACTATCATCCATAATGATCTTTAAAGTTTTAAATACTACTTATAAATGGCTTCGTTGTCCTTTTGGATATAAAAATTCTTCATACCATATGCAAACATTTTTATCATGGGTACTTCGTGATTGTGTTGAATTTACGAAAATCTACTATGATGATATTTTAATATATGCATCAAATATGTCAGATCTTACTAAATATACTTTCAAGGTTTGTGAACAATTGGACTATTATAATTTCGTATTGAACGTACAAAAGTCAGTTTTTGGTTCCAATGTTGTCTGTTTTTTAGGCTGGAAGATACAAAATGGAAAACGTTATTGGACTGATGCTGCTAAAAATTCCATTCTTTCAATTCGCTCTTCTCAAAATGTTGCTGATATACGTACAATTTTAGGTGTTTGTACTCATTACGCTGATGCTATTCCAAATTTGATGAATTTTATTCCTTTACTTTCTCCGTTGTGTCGTAAATATGCAAAATTTGAATGAAGCTCCACATTAAAATTATTTTTTGAAAAATTTAAGGCTATCATTCTATCATTAACACATAGCTATTTTTTAAAGAAAAATCGACCGACCTATTTATCATGCGATGCTTCAAGTATCGCAATTGGAGGCGTGCTAGAACGACAAGTTAATATTGGTGGGAAGTCAGTCCGTGTTCCAGTTTTATATTTTAGTAAACATTTTTCTCAGTCACCAATCAACTATTCTCAAACTAAAAAAGTACTTTTCGCACTGATCACTGGACTTCAAAAATTTAAATATTTTGTCATGGCTTCCAACTGCAAAGTTTTTGTAGACCATAAGGCACTTTGTTATTTGATAGATGTCAGTCAAGGCAGAAAACCAATTCCTAATCATATTTCTGGTCGTCTTCAACGCTGGTTACTAATTGTTCAATCTTATTGTTTGTCTGTTAATTTTATCCCAATATCTAATTTTTGCATGCCGGATCTTCTTTTCTAGAATGGTAGCTACAATGTATACATCTTCTGAGTTAGTTATTTCGGAAATGTGTGTTGAAAGAGAGTTTGCTGCTGTTAACTTCAATACCTTCTTTTTCGGAAAGTGATTTTCGTTGGCAACTTCTGAAGATGTGAATATTTGCAGAATCAAAAAGTTCCTTAGTGATGGTTTTCCGGTTTTTTTTCTCTATCAAAACATGACAAATGGATTTATAAAAGTATAAAACACTTTGTGTTGAAAGATGAGGTTCTCTTTTACAAAAACCGCTATTATCTTCCTTCAAAACTAATTCCTCAACTTTTAAAACAATTGCATAAAAATCGCGACTCTGTAGCTTCAATGTATTCTATGGTACTAAACGAATGTTATTTTAAGAATTGTTACAAAGATTTGATGCGGCTTTGGAAAGATTGTGCTAAATGTCAGCAATCCAGAAGAAAACCACTAATTCGTTTTTCTTTTTGGAAAGCTTCACGACCACGCCAATTTATTCATCTGGACATTTGCTACTGTTTTGGACAAAAAATTCTTCTTGCTGTTGATAATTGGAGCGATTTTCCATCGACTTGGCTGTTGAAGAGTATAACTTCCTCTTCTATTATCTCATATTGTAAGGAATATCTTCTCACCTATGGACCCATTGAATTTTCCAAAGTTGATAGTGGACGTCAATTTATTAGTGAAGAATTTTTATCTGTTTTTCTTAATGTCAAAATTGTCCCACCTGAAGCTCATCATTGTAACGGAAAAGTAGAACGTCATTGTCAAAACTTAAAGAAATTTGTTAAACAAAATTATGGCTCAAAAATCACCGATATGTTAGATGACTATCTTTTTAAATACAGATATGAGACAATTTTTTTAGGACAAGAACCCTCTTATCATAAGTTTTTTAATACTATTGTTAATTTCCCTCGGATTCTTAATATAAAAACTTCTGAGAATGCTAATGAAAAGGTTAAACAATTTTCAATTAAGCAAACAGTTAAAGCTTTTCAAAAAACAGGGACTAAATGGTGTGAGGGTATAATTATTAATAAATATCTGACTTCATATACGCTATCCGTCTTTCTAACGGTGCTATAATAACTCGTCATGTTAATGAAATAATTAATTAATATTTAAATTTTACTTTATTTTATTTACATAAATCTTTTTTGAGGGGAACTGTCCCGAAGGGAACCCCTGTTCTTATATCGTTGATATATTAATATTAAATAAAATTAAATCAGATTTAAAACTTTCTGACAGTTATTAATTTTGAAATAAAGATCATTAAAAAAGTAGCTTTTTGGATTTACAGACATTGATACCATTTTTAATTAACGTAGAATTACATTTTTAACCATTTAATATTTTCTAAAACAAATATATGGTATTGGTGAAAACAATAGGTTTAAGTTTTTAATAAAGATAAAAAATTGCCATTCTTGTCATTTAAAGTTAATTTTATTCTAAACATTGGTTTATAGAAATTATTTATTTTATATTATAATTACACATAAAAGTATCTTCTGAACATGGTATACTAAAAAATTATTATAAACAATTTCATTAAAAATAATTGAAAAAAATCAACACCAAAATTTTTTCCAGTAAATCAAAGGAATGATTTATGTATTCTTTATAAACTAGAAAATTAAATGTCTATTTCATATAAAGTTTAAAACAAATACTTCTTAGAATTAAATGTAATACTTTCTTTTAATCGCATGGTTTACTAGCTTTTCTCAACATTAGAAGAAAAATTCTTTATCAGTTTTTTCGTTTATACAGAGTCTTCAAACCAAATAAATTTATTATTATTTTATTCAATATTATAAAGACTCTAACAATTATTCTAAACGTGAAATCGCATGAAAATGAGCTATCATTTTTTTAAATAATATATCTTGTTCTTTATATTTGTGAACATTTTTAGAAAATGAGTTATAATATTATTAAAAATAAAAATTGTTTTTACTAAATATACATTTATATATTGTAAACACGATTACAATCAAAACGATAGTTTCAAATTTTGATTTTATTCACGTACCTTTTACTATTGCATCTATGAATGAAATGAAGAATATGAAATTTTCTCCAATGAATTTTAAAGTTTTTAAAAGAATATTCCTCACCCTTTGTTTTACATTCAAATACGGAGCAAACAATTGTTTTTCAAAAATCTATTATCTGCTTATTCATGTGTATCTCTTAGATGATCCAAACATCTTGATTTTTCAACTTTTCTATCACAAAATTGGCAGTTAACATTTGAACTTAATTTATCCATTTTTGGACTCTATAAATAATAAAATAGAGAAACATTTAATTTAAAACTTTATTAAATTATAATACAAAAAATTATAAAATTGTTATATATTAATTATTAAATTAATTTTTAATATTTGACAATGTTCGTAATACCCTTATTTTACGTTCTTCGCGGTGGAATGTCGTTACTTAATTCTTTAAAATTTTAATAAATTTTGACATTTTAAAATATTTGAACATTTTATTGCATTTCAGGTAGATTTGTCAAAATTTGTCTTTTCTTTTTTGTGTATATATTTTTTAATTTTTTCTCCAATGTTTTTTATATTCTTTTTGAATAATTTTCTATATTGACCACATATTTATAACAACATTAAGCAGTAATATTTTATATGTTATAAAGAATATGTTATTGTTTGGTGTGACACGTCGTCAGTGTCATCAAAATAAGAATATAAAAGAACATTCTTAGAGCTTGCCATCCATTTATTGTATCACTAACATATATGTAATAACTAGTTAACAAGTTCTGTAAGTTAACTATTTTATATACCATTTTTTTGTATTTTTTTAGAGTATAAAATAAAATCTTAGATTAACAATGATGACCAGAAGTAAGGGTAACGATAAGGAAGGTACCGGAGCAAATGTAAGACTGCGTATTCCTAACAGTTATTAATAAACTTAACGGAATACCAATATTTCGATATATTTCTACTAATTTTTTATCATCTTTATTTGGTATTAAATTGATAAATTAATTATAGTGTCACATATTTTAAATATTTTTTATATGTAATTTGAATAATTTTTTATATTCACTACATTTATATTAAAACATTTATTAATATTTTTGTATATTGCTAAAATGTGTGTTATTAATAACTGATCGAAATACCATTTTTTTAATAAAATTTTTATAAGTTTTTTTAATTTAATTATTTTCTTTATTATTAAATACTAGTAAATTAATCTATAAATAAAGTTAATTTTTCATATTAAATAATTTTTTGATGAAAAACGCAAAAAGTATTTCTATTAAAACTCAAGAGTAAAGTTAGAATTTATTGTAATTTTGACTGGATTTTTGTATACATTAGAGAGGGATCTTCCCAATTACAATTTTATTATTAATAAAATTTTTACTTCTGCAATGGAAGTTATACTGTCGATCGAAATTTGTCCTAAAAGAGAAAGATTAGAGCAACTCCATAAAGAATACAAGTCAGAGATGTGTAAAGTAGAAGAATTGACCTTACTAGAAATTCAAGAGGAAGCTACACAACAATTTCCTAATTTCCCGAAAACAATGACGAAGAGAACAGTAATTTTTTTATATTTCACTTGGAAGTTCGGTGTGCTGTATCACAGTTATTTTGGGATAACGAATTTATGAATATTCGAGAATTATCATCAATGTCAAATACTGAAATAATGGCTACTGACAATCAAAATACCATGTCTACACTACCTTGGAATACACCACCTTATGATACGAAAGTTCAATTTAAAAATTGGTTGGATGTTCTAGAGACTGATTTCCTGCTCCATGATTTGGAGGATGATAGAAAGAAGAAGATGATTCTACGCATGAAATTAGGTGTTGAATTATTAGCTGAAATCCCTACCACCACTGATGATGAATCATATAGTGCATATAAAGAAAGACTCATTGAACATTTTCCAAAAGGAAAAAGTCAGGAGGATTATCAGTACCTTCTTGCTGCTACGTCAATGGAGTGGTCTGTAAAGGGCCTGGAGGATGTTGTATCTCTTATTAAGAAAGCTCATCCAAACGACTCTTCAATACTTCAAGGGGCTGTGTTACTGTTACAAATGAGGAAGGTGGTGAAAGATCTACCATTGCTGAGAGAGATGGAACATTGGAAAAATGAATCTATTCATGAGATCAAAGATCGTATGGAGAAGGAGATTCATCGCATGCCTCATGGAAAACATCACCAGAAGAGAAAGATGACTTGTTTTCACTACAATTTTCCTGATCATGTAGAAGCCAACTGTGATGGGAAGAGACGTGGACTCCATTCTGGAGACTATGTAAAGAAGAAGGAGAAGGAGAGACGAATCAAACCGTTTGTGAAAGAGGAGCTTCAAACCAACAGAATTTCTGTTCCTCTCCAACTTTCTCGTGAAATCACCAAAGGTGATTTGCAGTATCAAAAGGCAAGTAAAAGGGTATCTGTACTGATGGATTCTGGATCCGATTTTAATGTGATTCATCAGAGATTAGTTAATGAGTTGCAGTTACCGGTTAGTGATCAAAAAATTTCTTTCAAAGCGTTGGATGTATCATTGTCAGCTTTTTATGTTACTGATAATCTTGAATTAACTATGGGTGATGATGTGGTTGTATTGAAGGCACCAATTTTAATTAGAGAGCCTACTGAAGACATTATCATGTCAAATGCTGCTGTCGAGTTGTACAAGCAAAAGCATGGAGGGATGATAACGTTAGAGAAATTGTTTGGTCGAAAATATCCGGGGTTGTTTTTAGAAAGTCATCAATATCCGTCTCCATCTAAACTTGTCTGTCCAAAGTTAGAATTTATGCACAATGAATTGCCAAATTTTGATAGATACTACATTTCTCCGAGAGTAAAGAACGAATTGAGACCTCAAATTGATGAGATGTTGGCTAAAAGCATAATTGAAAAAATCCAAACTGTAAATTTGTGATGAACTCAATAGCTATCAAAAAGAAGGATGGAAATATCCGTTTTTGTTATGATGCTCGTCCAGCTAATACGATAATTGTAGGTGATCGGTATGCAAGTCCTATTTTTAGAGAAATTCAAACGGGGACTAGGCCTTTCACGTATTGCACCAAAATTGATCTTAATAAAGCCTATTATCAGTTGTCGTTAAATCCTAAGGATATGGGTAAACTGTGTTTTATGTTTGGAAGAGATGTATATTCATATATATCACTTCCATTTGGTTTATGCAATTCGCCAGCATTTTTCCAACGTCAAATTGATAGTTTATTGCCAAACACCCATGGTATTGCATATCAAGATGATGTTCTGATTTTGACATCTGGTAGTAGTAGTCATCATGTATCTGCGGTTGAGAAGATACTAGAAAAGATGTGGAAAATGGCCTTTCCATTAACTCTTCAAAAAATGAGTTTTTAAAGACTAAAACAGATTTCCTTGGTTATCAATTATCGAAAGATGGTTTTTTACCGTTACCGAAGTTTCATGACGCTATTCTTCAATTTCCCTTACAAGGAACGTCTATGAGTTGAGAGCATTCAAGAGCATTTATAACTATGTACGTGGTTGTATTAAAAATGCACATTTGTTGGAGCAGAATATCAACAAATTCATTGGTGGTACATCAAAAGCTCAATCTAAAGTACATAAAGAAATGCCTGATGCTGTTCTTGATGATATACAGAAAATTAAGAATGCTATTTATAATTTGAGAAAGATCTATTTTCCGGATTACAGTCTGGATTTCATCTTAGAAGTTGATGCATCTGAATGTGGTTTTAGACAACACTGTTTCAAAAACAAAAATGTGGTAAAGTTCCTATTGCGTTCTTATCTAAATCATGGAAACCTATGAAAGTCAAATTATTGTCTCCACCTGTTTTTTTCGAAGTCAAAGGAGTAAGTCGTGCACTATCTGAACTAGAAGAAATTATCCAATCCAACAAAACGATAGTGTATACAGATCATTCTAATCTTGTGTCACTAGTTCGTAATAATTCTTCCAGCTTGTACACCAAATACATTTTCAACATCTGTGCTAGGAATGTGGAAATCAAATATCTTCCTGGAGTTAACAACATTATAGCTAACACACTGTCTCGTTTGTGTCTTGTTGAAAATGTTTCGGATGATGAGGAACATTATGTTAATACTGTTACCTCTTTGGAGGGGGATGACAATATTGTTGAGGAATTGTTTGATGCATTACATATTGGAACTAACCATGCTTGTTTAGGATCTGTGAAACAGGCAGTAGTAGTACGCTTGAAGGGTATGATGATGAGTCCAGCTCAAATCAACAATGTGATGAAAAAGTTTTGTAGAAAGCTATTGGATTGTGAAGTCTGTCTTAAGAATAATGATATTGTACGTAAGAAACCGGGAAGTGAAGTTATCACCTATCCTTTTCAACAGTTTGAGATGGACCTTTCCAAAATTAAAAATCGTTATGTACTTGGAATAGTTGATAAATTTTCCAAGTTTAAGATTTATGAACTGTTGTGTAGAATGACTGGAGATTCAATACCTAAGGCATTTTAGAAATCTGTAGTGTTTAGGTATGGGTTACCTAAAATGGTAAAAACCGATTGTGCAATGAATTTCACTAAGGGAAAATTTGCTAAATATCCGAAGGAGAATCACATCGTTTACAATACTGCTATACCTTATGAACATTCTACAATTCAAGTCGTTGAGAGATCATTCCGGCAATTACAACTGGCTATCCGTAAAGCTAATATAAATAAGAGTAGTGGATGAAAGAAGAATTTCAGAAAATCATATTGGAGATGAATTTAATTCCTGGAGAAGAAGGATTTACTCCATATGATATTCTTCATTGTTTTACTCCAAGAAAAGCTTTTAACAAGAAATTTGATTTTAATCATCATCAGGGGTCTAATATTGCTGTACATGCTCGGGAAATACTTAATAAAATCAAAAATAAACCTACTAAAGTTATTTTAAAGAGTGCATTTAACAAAAGACATGGAAAATTAAGTTCACGAAACAAAATAGTTAAGAAAGTTCTCTCTAATAATATTATAGGATCTCAGGTCTCTTGTGATACTGATATGGGTACTGAGGATTCTAATATATTCAAACTCAGAATCTTAGATAAGAAATCTATGTAATTTGTTGTGTCTGTTTAATGCTGTAATATCATTATGTTTACTATAGTTATCCTTTTTATTGTATTCTATATTTTTTAGTCATTCTATATTTTATGTTTATGCCGTTCTTGACTCTTGCAAAATTCATGGAAAAGTTACTGTTACTGGAGGTAACTTACATGGGTTGCGCCTTTTTTAAAGGAGGAAGAGTTAGAATTTATTGTAATTTTGACTGGATTTTTGTATACATTAGAGAGGGATCTTTCCAATTACAATTTTATTATTAATAAAATTTTTACTAGTAATTTTTTGAAGTCCGTAGTTTCAAAAAGATTGAAAGTTTAATATGTATGATTTCTAAGAATTTGTTTCGAGATTTTATTGAAAAAACTTTCTCTTGATATTATTATATTTTTCTAATCTTTTATTCATTTTAAAAGTTTAAAATCTAACTTAAAATATATTTTAAGATGGATAAAAAATTTTAATTTACTATATTATTATATCTTTGTATTCATTTTAAAATATTTTTTAAGTTTTAAGTTAAGTTTTCAGATGAATGTCGTTCTAAAAAATTAATGTGACATTGAATAAAGTTATTTTTATTAAATTTTTACAACAATTTATTAGATAACATTAATATTTATTAGTTAAAGTTGAACTTATTTTTAATTTAATTTTTATTTTAAAGATAGTGTGAACATGGAATGCTGTATCAGATAAATGTATGAATATCAACACCCAAATTATGTAGGAAACTAGAAGATGAAACACGCCCTCACCTTGAGGACTATATAAGGAATGGAAGAAGAATACTACACGCAGTTGATAAATCATAACTATTTTATAATATTGTAACCTTTACCTTTATTATTATTCTAATACCCTTCGCTTAAATAAACTACCGTACAAAGCTTCGTGTTATACATATTGTAAAAGCTCGGGAGCCTACAAGGCTTCCGAAGAATCTACCAGGATTACAATAGAATAAAAATTTTAAATGAATATGGACTCTTTAAAATTTTTAATCATGGAAAATTAATTGTGGAAAATACTGAAAAAGAGAACAATTTTTTTTATAAAAAAAAATTATTTTAATAACAAACAAATAGAAGGAGTAAATAGAATAATAATGAATAAATTTAAGACAATTTAGGTACCAGTGCTAACACATGCACTAACATTCATCAAATTTATGACAGTTAAATTGTAATACCCTATAGAAAGCGTTGACTTTAAAACATTTTAATAGAAGAATATATACTAGTAAAACACATTCGTTTATACTGATTGTTAACATTTAATTAAATTCAATAAACTACTTTCTTACTCATATTATTGATTCATACTAAAGAAGATAACACCTCTATAAAAAAGCTTATAAGTTTATTTTTAAAAAATAATACTCTACAATAAATATATTTTATTTGTATAAAATTACTTTCTAAGGTAATTATATTAAGTTTAATAAAGACATATTTAAACAATATCAATGATCTTTTTCAAACATATGGAAAAGAAAAAATAATTATATAACAAAATTATTTTATGTTAAATATATGTTTTATTTTAGATAAATTCATCTTAAATTTATAATAATTGAATGAAATATTAAAAATATGTTTTAAAAAATGTTTCATATAATACATTTTTTAAAACAAACATATAATAAATTATTTAAAATGTTACATACAATTATAAAATGTGTAACATGACATATTTTTTAAATGCATATTTGTAACGCCCATAGAAGGCGTTGAAGTAAAAATTATATAAATAAAAGAATATTCACTAATATATACAGTCACTCATTCTGATTATTAATATTCAATTCAATAAACTACATTTATACTCATATTGTGATTATACTAAAGAGGATAGCATCTCTATAAAAAAGCTTATATGGAGGTTCCACCAAACCATGTCGCAGCTTTGCACAATTTATCGATGCAGGTGATTCAAAGAACGGATGATAATTAAAATTGAACACAAACAGGTTAGTTCTATTCAGTCATTTTTGTTGAATGCAACGAAAAATGACAATTTTAATTATTATAATAATAGTTGTTAAAAAAACCTGTATAGAAACATGCAATTATAAACGACCAACATATTTACATTTATTTTTTTACAAAAAAAATTTACCACTTAGATCTTTAAATAATGTGCTATTGAAAGTAATAAAAAAAATTTCGAATGGCCTTAATAGTTCCACATATATTTTAATATAATGTAACTTGTTTTACATTGATAATAACATTTTCAGTAAAATCCAATCTCTTTTTCGGATGAAAAAAAATAATGAGGATAAAAGCGCGACGTTTTTAATAAAATTCGTTCAGTTGTGCATTTTTGCTTTCTTTTCGTTCGTTCATGTCTCTTCGTAGTAGCAGCACGCCTGTTAAGGCAAACAATTGTTTGGGTAATGGCACAAACGATAAGGTACCTAGAGTACCCTTCTTCAATGCTTTTACACAAGCCGAGCTAGGCCTCTCCAAGAATGCCCAGCAACCCTTTACCTCTCTTACACGAGACGAGACCTATCTTTACGATGGTGTCAACCCCATAGTATCCTCAGTGACATCTCCATTGGCAAGTGTGCCATCATATGGAAATAGTCTCGAAGAAACCAATGTTTTTGCTTCTCCTCATAAAGAAAGCAAAATAAGAACAAGTTTCAGTAACTTGATAAATAAGATTACCAATCCGGTATCTTCTAAACATTCAATGGTTAATACAATTCCATTTAATAGATCTAAACGGCAAATTGATGTTGACTATGTTATTAAGTTACTTCTTGAAGAACTTAAAAGTGAACAAATCAATGCCTTGAAATATAGTCCCAGTGACTATGATGGATTGCTTCAAAGACAGAAGGTTAAAATGACCAAACTGTTATATGAATTAGGTTCTGAAGCCATTGTTGACTTACCAGATGTACGTGCACAGGTTAGTGACAATCTTGGTTCAACAAGAAGCTATAATGTTTTATTTGACATGGTCCTCCGTGCGAAATCGCATGGAGCCTTTTTATCAGTTTAAGGGTAAGTCCCTTACAAGCTTTACGCTTTTTATAAGTGATTGCATGACGGCTATTAAACAATTAGCTTTAACTGGCGACGAAATACCTATGCTTGATCGCATAGCGGAACGTCACATTGACTATCTTATACCAAGAGATAGCAAAATAGCACATGCTCGATACATTGCTGTCGAGAAGAAGTCCGATATTACTAAAGAACATAAACAATATGATTTCACTTTGTCTGAAATCTTAAACGACATCAAATTGGTACTTGAAAGTCAAGGCATGAATCGTCTAGAGCAATTTAATTCTCGTCTTCCGATGGAGAATGCTATGGATGTTTCCACATTCGCCAAAAAAATTTAATGACTATCTTCGTAGAAGATTTGCTACTAATAAGCCTTCAGAATTTTTGAAGGATAAACCTGATCTGAGACGTAAACAATTTTATTTGTTTACAAGAGGATTACATCCAATCCTCAGGGAAAATAATTCCACTAAAAATCTTTATGAATTACAATATGGTGAATTCATAGCAACGTATGTTGATACACAACTACGTTTTCAAACTAAATTAAATAGTGCTTTACAGAAAGTCAATAATAATCATAACAACAGTTATAAAAATAACAATAAACACATAAATAAAAATTCTAATGTGTCAAAAAATAAACAATCGAATTTGAAATTTGATAATACAAAGAAACTATTTGTAAAAAATAACTCAAGTGGTTATAGTAAAAATAATTACCAGTGTTCATCTGGTACAAATAATTCTAAGGGACATTAATAACGATATTCTTCAGTGAAACCGGCTAATAAGCCCACAACTTCATACAATAATACTAGTTCTGGTATGAACTATAAATCTCAAAATAACCAATCATCTGGTTATAATAAAAATAGTACAAAAACTAAACCTCAAAAACATGGTAAGATTCATACAATTGAACCTACACATGAGGAATGCCACGATGATGGTGAGATGAATGTAATAATGCATTCAATTAAGGAAATCAAAAATTTAATAAACGATTTCAAATTAAATACATTAACAATTTGTATGTTAATGATCTGTATGCTTATACCATTAGGTGGTTGTCAACCCCTTGGCATTTGTCGATTTGCACCTTCTGAATTTTTTAGATTGTATCTTCAGAATAACTATGACGCTAAAAAAGCGAAACATGTTACACTAGTAGTGGTTGATATCAAATGTGTAGCTTTAGACGTGTTTGCTAGTGGCTATCGCCTTGGCAATGTCTTTATAGATCCCGATAATAATGTCGAGCATTATTTTGATAAAAAGGCTCGCACTTTTTCTTGTGCTGGAAGCTAACTCGTTTATTTAGCAGGACGTAATGAAACATTCGCTGAAGAAGTTTCAATTGGTACGCACAATGCTGATACCTCTTAAAAACACACGTGCTAAGCACGCCATGTATGAAGCTGGATGTGATAAACCTAGTTCTGTTTCACAAGCAGTACCTATGGATTTTCATCCTAGCAAATTAACTACAGCAACTAAGGCGCCGATTAAAATGTTAACCGAACGCCCACGTACTATACAAGTTGCTTCAAGCAACAAAAATATAACTAATTCGAAAAATAAAGTGCCAACTGATACTGGTACCTTTCCGAAAACAGTAAAATCTAACAGTAATGCTGTCTTAGACGGCGCAGCTGTTGTTAATTCAATGGTACCGTTTACAACGTCTGGATACCAGGAAATACAGAGTTCCCGCGATGAATGCGAGAAAAAATTAAAAGAAGCGCAAGAATTGTTGGTCCAGCACTCTGGTACAATACAAAATTTGTGTGAGAAATTAGATCGCATGAAACGAGAAAAAAATAATTTATCTTATTTACTTCGTGATAATGAAGCACACCATCAGGGAACTTTGAGAAAGATAACTGAGGCATCTAAGTCTTCTCTTTCCGAAGATATAAAAATAGCCTCTACTGCATTTGCAAATGAACAGAGGATACTCGAGGAGTGTGAGCAATTTCACGCGAACACAATAAATCATCTTAAAGATGATTTAAGTAAATGTAAAAAGAGTATCTCTAATCTACAGTCAGATAAAAATCTTGTGGAATTTGAGAAAGATACAATAAATACAGCTTTTAAAGCATGTAAAAAAGATAAGGATACATTAAGCACATCCTTAGACACTTGTAATTCAGATAAACACTCCTGTCTCACAAATAATAAGAAGTTAATAAACGACGTTAATCGTCTTAATGACATTATAAAGGATAAAATTATTAAATTATCTGAGGCTACAACAAAAATAGACACTCATGAATCACAAATTGAGGTCTATAAAAATCAGGAAACTGCTTTAAACGAACGATTAGTTGCAGTTACTAATCAAATTGTTCGATTAGAGAATCCTGATATTGAAAACGATGAAGTGCAATCGCATGCATCGACAGACAATGCACTTGAGTTACATAGTTGCATAAATAAAGAGGCTCAATGCCATCTACAATTGATCCAGGTGCAAGATTAATATAATTTGGAACGGACAGAGCTTACTCGCTGTGAATCGAAGATTGCTTTGATAAAATCACGGGTATCCTCATCGTCTAGTCTTAATAGTATTCCTTCTGCTGATACTAAATTAGAAAAAGGATTGCCCATGATCAAATGGGATAAGAAAATATATCAACTTCATGTTGATGAGGCAATAACTGAAATGCCTAATTCTATTGCTAGTGCATTAACTTTAATCACTGCAATCTTGGTTAAATACGGTTTTAATAAAACTGTTGATACTTTGAGAAGACGTTATAATTCTTCTTCTAACAATGAGACTCTATACACTCATCAATTAAAAACGATTTCTAAAGCACGACCGCTTACATGAAATCCCATTCGTGTATCACGATATGGTGTAATACAGAACATTCGAAGTTCTGACACCACGGTAAAATTACCTGTAATTTCGATTAATATCGGAACAAATAAATTCAATGCACTTGTGGATACTAATGCTTCTTTAAATGTCATCAGTCAAGATGCATTTGGTCTCATACCTAGTTCGCATAAGACTATGGTTAAACCATCGTTAAAAGCTGCAACAGTTGCAAATAACGACAAACTCGTTTTTCGCGGGGCTTCACGATTATATGTTGAAGCAAATAATAAACGAGTACAACTTGAATTCCACATAGTGGACAAGTTATCTTACGATGTAATAATCGGTATTCCTGGATTACATCAAATTTTTGGTGATGACTTACTATTCGATTCAATCATAGTATGCCTTCTATCACCAATGTACCAGTCAAAACGGCTTCAAAGGTACGTGTTTCTCCTAGAACAACAAAAGTAATTTATGCTAATGTGCATGTAATTCACTCACACGATACAATAAATTGTTTATTTGTAAGTAACCCTCGTTGAAAGGGTAGTGATCACATTATGACTTACTATCAGACAGGTCCTGTGATTGATAATAAATTTGCTGTGATTCTTCAAAATCATGGAGCAAATACTGTATTAATACCCGCTAATACAGAAATCGGTAATCTACATTCTATTGAAGAAGTAGATGATAATACCATACGAATCTCTGGTGATGAAATAATCCCAGAAGATGCTGCTTGGGAAGATTCTTTACCCAACTATCCTGAAAGTCATGCTCCTCTTACTAGAGAGCAACTAATGGATTCCATTTCTTAGACAAATTGTACTCTTTCTCCGAAGGCTAAAAAGTTGTTACAAGAGATTATATGGAATAATCGTACAGCATTTTTCGAGTATGATGGAAATGCTGGTCTTTATAAATGGTGATGAGCGTCTCAATATTGAGTTAGCTACATTTGAATTGCCTCAACGTATTCGACCAGGTCGTAGGTCGAGAGAAATTGAAATTGATAAGCAAGTCGAAAACATGCTTGAAAAGGGGATGATTGAGCCTAGTCGATCTCCTTACCTTTCTAGAGTCGTATTAGTACGAAAGAAAGATATGAAATGGCGTTTTGTCGTTGATTTCAGAGCTATTAATAAGCTCATAAAACAACAGTCACATCTCATCCCAAGGATAGATAGATTGACTGAAGAAGCTAGTGGTCATAAGTACTACAGCGTTTTTGATTTCATCAAATACCTCTTGATGAACATAGCAGGCGGATTGCTGCTTTTGTTACACATAGAGGAATTTACCAATATAAGGTAATGCCTATGGGACTTACTGGATCTCCAGATAAGTTTCAAGATATAATGGACAAAGTCCTTAGCAACATTCCAGATTGCTAAATCTACTTAGATGATATTCTCACTTGTTCTCAAGATGAGAAATCTCATATCAGAAATATTGATAATATTCTAGCACGTATTGCAAAATACAATATGAAAATCACTTTAAATAAGTGTCAATTTGGGCGAAAGAATGCTCAATATCTAGGATACATCATTGATTTTGATAGTATCCATCTTAACCCTGATAAGGTTAAGGCTATCACAGATAAACGTGAACCAAAAACAGAAAAAAAAATCAAATCTTTTCTTGGTGCTGTTTTTATTTTAGAAGGCACATTAAAAATTTTTCAACATTAGCTGAACCCTTATATAGAGTTATCAACTCTTATTCTTGGACATCAGCACAATCTGATGCTTTTCAAGCTTTAAAAAAGGCATTAATAAATGCTGCAGTATTGGCTCTTCCGGACCATACCGCTTCATATACTATTTACACCAATGCTTCATTTCAAGGCTTAGGTGCAGCTCTTACGCAAAAGAATAAATCAATTGCTTTTGCTTCTAGATCTCTGAAACCCGCAGAGAAAAATAATCCAATTATAAAATTGGAAGTCTTGGCTCTAGTTCATGCTTTACAGCAATTTAGACCATATATTTATGGTAAACATGCTAAAGTTGTTACCGATTACAAACCATTGTTGGCTTTACTTAAAAATAAAGAGTTAACTGGTATTCTTCAACGATATCAGATGGCTATAATGGAATACGATATTACAATCGTATATCTTAAAGGGGAAGATAATCATGTTGCAGATTATCTTAGTAGAACAGAATTCAATGCAATTCTGTTAAATGAAGACCTCTTTGAAGAGGTATTTCCTAAAAATGAAGAATCCAATGATTACTCCATATGTTATAGGTCAATTTCATAAATTTCTTAATGATAAAGAAAAAGATGTCATCCGAGATGGTAATATCAACGTCTTTTACAGAGGTAAACGACGAGTGCTTGTTCCTAAGGTGCCAAGGGAAGAGTTGTTGAGACGATTCCATAGCTATCCTTTACTAGGACAACATTTTGGTTTCGATAAAATAGCAGATAAATTCTGTCTTATATTCTTCTGGCCTAAGATGCTTGAAGACATGAAACGTATTTGGCAAAACTGTGAAGTATGTTGGAAAGTAAAACACCAACCTACTAATTTAGCAGCTACCAATACTAAAACAATTCCTAAACCTGAAGGTATTTGGGAAACATTAAATGCTGATTATATACAGCTTGATGATCATCTTTACGTGTTAGTGATAATAGATGAATAGAGTCGTTTTGTGTATACTGCTGTTACCAAACGACAAGATCAAAATACTACACTTTTACAAATAATGAAGTGCTTTTCCACTTTTGGATTCCAAAAGTATTACGTACAGATAGAGGATCTGACTTTATTGGTAGTAAAGTGTCAGATTATCTCAAATCTGTTAGCGTTACTCATTATGTGTCATCTCCACATAATCATACTTCTAATGCTTTCGCTGAACGATTTAATTGTACAATTCGCGAAGCTATCAGAGCACAATCTGAATTATCATATACCGATGCTGTATATGCTTTAACATATGCTTATAATCGTACAAAGCATACTTCAACAGGTTATCCATCTTGTTATTTTATTCTCAATACATCTGATACATTTTCAGATGACATCTCAGTTAATTCATCCCTTAGTGGGTTGAAAGATATTATTCAATTCGGTCGTACCGAATTTGATGAATCGCAACCTAAGAGAAAAGGAAAAATTCTTTCTCCAGGCATATTTGTGATGAAACGTGTTTTACACAAAAAATTAAATTACACATCACATAAAAATCAAAATATATTTGAAGGTCCTTTTAAAATAATTAAGCATTTACATGCGGACACATATATCATTCAAAAATGTTTTCGTACTAGTAGAGAAGAAAGAGTTACCACGGATAGATTAAAAGTCATTCCTTCACTATCTACATCTTCTTATAATACATAAGTTATGTCTTGTGCATCATGTATAACAGATATAGTCACATGAAGTTTCATTTCTTGACTATTTTTACTATTATCTATAAACCAAACAATAGATTTATATATATATGAAATAACAGTTTTACACATAAACAATAATTCGACGATTAAATTAAAATTTATTTGTTAACAAAATGATACAAATGTAATATTAATAAGATTAAAACAAATAAATTGTTCTATTAATCGAATCTCCAAATATCCGGAAGATCGGCGTATGCTAAAGTTGCTGGTCCATCCATGCAACTTGTAGGGCATTTGAAAACATACGGCTTATTTTGTATTCCCAGAACAGTGCGGAATTTGCATTTGCAGTTCTTACTAAAACACATAAGAATTTTCACTTGACGTGGAATTGCTACCTTGTTCAGAAATTAACAGTTGGGATATGCTACTCCTTTCAAGGCAGGAAAATGGCTCAACGTGCTTTTTCCTGCAGGAATTGAATTCCACTATAGGAATTCAACCATTTTGCATGCCACGAACTTCATATTTATACATAAAGTTCTTAAGTTTATAATCAGCACCTTTGTACTGACATTCTTGAACAAGGGCTGCTGCCCTTCTGTAAAAGCATTGAACTCTATGAGTTCCCAGTTCTTGCTTGTTAACATTTTTACCATACTTTCATGTTGGTTGAATTCGTAGGCTTTTATTACACCTACATTGGGTACTAATCTGCGCCCAGATGGAATATTAACCACTTCCTGGTCGACTATCTTTCCATTTTTTATTTCTTGATTGCTTAATACAGCAATTAATGAAACACACATGTTCTTTACCATTATCCCCCGATGTGGGACCCCTTGAAGATTATGGATGGCTAATAAGGCTTGCGCTTGACCATCGTACATTGCCTTTACCAACTCTTCAAAAGAAAACACCACCTTTGGTTGTTTCTTAACCTCTTCTGACTTTCCTTCGTCAGATCTTTCTTTCCATTTGTAGAAGAATTTTTAACTGTAGATAGTTTTTCACTCCCATCAATCGAATCTTTTATACCACCAGTTAATTGTGGTACTTTTGATTCCCTTCCTTTTGCAGTTCCATGCCTTTTTTGGCTTCTTTTACTGCTATTTCATCAGCAGTATCTCCTAATAACATATTTTCGTCCTTCATAATAGTACGAATATAATAGAATAGTACTTGTTACTTCATTTGGTGTATTTTATATTCTTTTTTGACTAGACGTCTGAAAAGGGGAGGACATACACTCAAAATTTAGCAACAAATGACATACTTAACAAAATTTAAAATTGTATATGCAGCAAACATATACAAAGGAATGTCTAATTAAGGATAAAATGATAACTCGATTACAAGTATACATCATAATTGTATCAATACGTTATTTTAAATAACTAAATAAAAAGCATCTTTTAAATAAAGTACTTAATTATACAATGTCGTATACACTGAAAAAGTTAAGTGCAGGGATTTTGCACACAAAATCGAAAAATCTACAAATTTCGTTAAATGCAGAATTTTTACACATATGGAAAAGTGCTGAAAATGTGCACACATTATAAGCGCAGATATTATGCACATTTTTAAAGTGCATATATTCTTACATATAAAGGTGTATAATTAAATATAGAAATAAGTACAAAACAAATAAATAAAAAATAAATATTTATTAACACAAATTTACAATTAAATAAAGTTATTAATTAATTATAATTAATAATAAATGTTTTCTTTTTCTTCACTAATTTCTTTGTTATCCAACAATAATTAGTACCTAAAATATACTATATTATATTATGGTAAATTGTATATAAAACTTACAATTTTTCCAAGCAATTTTCTTATATATATTAAGAATACCTAAAAAAAATTAAAATATGCTTAATTATAAAGAAACTTACAATTTTTCCAAACAATTTTCTTATATACAATAGTAATAGCTAAAATATATTATAATATAGTAAATTATATATGAAAATACAATTTTTACAAAACTTTCTCTTCTTTACAATAGGAATGCCTAAAAAATATTATAATATGATTAATTACACATAAACTTACATTTTTTTTTCAAAACTACTCCTCCTGTAGTAAATAATAATTTTTAAAATTGATTCAGGCACTTCTGTACTGACAATTATTAATAATAGTTTAACCCCTATAAATAAATTAACATTAATAACAAAGCAGAGTAGGGGTGATAATGATAAAATAATAGTTACGAAATACAATTAAATTAAAGTTTTGGGAATGATGAAAAAATGATGATTGTTTACTATATATAAAGGTTATCCCAATCATCTAGAAACTTCACGAACAATTCTTTTAGCTATATCACCTTATTTAAATTGTCTCGTGATGGGAACATCAAAATTGATATCTTAAAGAGTAAAAATATTCCAAACGAAAACAATTAGTAAAATATGTTGTAAAACCATTTATTAAGACATTTACAATTTATTAAATAATGGAAACTAACAGTTTAGTTCTATCGTTAATGAACAGTGCAAAAAGAAGTGCTTATGAAAACGAACTTAAAAAATATGAAAACCCTAAGGATTTTAAATTTTTTCAAAAGAACATACAAGAAAAAAATGTAAAAAAAGTTGCAAGATATTTAGTGGATGTTTTTTTTAAAAGTCCTTTTTCAAAAGAAGATAAACGTGATGGTCGTAATTCACGTATAGAATTTTTGGAAACTGCAAAAAATTTATACAACATAAATTTTGATATAAATGGTAAAAAATTTAGCAGATGTTTGACAATAAGAAAACAAAATTCAAAGGTAAAATTTAATACTGTTGAAACATGTGTTGATAATGTTTGCGTACGAGTTGAAAATAATTGTCAAAAGGAATCTGATAAATCAAAAAATTAACTAAGACACATATCTCCAGAAGAAATTTTGCTTACTTCTTTATCAATGGATGTGAACTTTATTCTTTTCCAGGATTCTACAGATGATGAAGAAATCAAATTTGTAAGAGAAGAAAAGTTTATTGCAGTAATGAAAGGGAGAGAAGTTATCAAAAAATTTAAATCACCAATACAATCAATTCTTTTTGTAAGTACATTAAATGAAAAAAAAGTATCCAAAGAACACAGAGAATTGTTTAAAAGATTGGAATATGTATTAGGAAAAAATAATGAATATTTTTCAAAAAAAAATAAAAGAAAGTTTCGATAAATTTAGAAAAAAAATAAATTAAATATTAATTTTTCGTGTTATATTTTATGTATTAATTTTTTTTATATATGTTTATATAAATATTTGTTAATTTGCTTCATTTAAATAAAATTTTTTTATAATATGGTTGTAATTTTTTTTAGACAAAATGATTAAGTGCCCAGTTTGTTACCAAGACGTTCATATAAATGAATGGAAACTACACATAAAACAAGCACACTTTGGTGGTGAAAATATTCTTATTGAAAAATGTATAATGAGGAGTTGTTTAAATAGGAATACAAAAAATGCTAAAGGAATAAAGTTAACTCGGTATTATTATCATTTGAAGCAACATCATGGATTAATTATAACTAGAAAAAGACCTTCTAGAACTGGTCAATTGAATTACCCAAATAATACAAATGAGATTAATGATAATGATTTAATTTCCACTACAGCTAATAATGAAGTTGAATTAGATGGTGATTTCAATATTGATAATGAAGAAGTTGAGTCTGTTATTCCGGAAATAGATTTTTTATCCATAAATGATTATGATCCAGAAAAACTTCTTGCAACAATATTCATAAAACATAAATGCAACAGTTCTCTTATACAAGATATTGAAAATGTTATAAAAATAATATTGATGCAAAGTAAAGATAAAGTGTCAAGCTTTGTTGAAACTAATCTTTTAAGTAAAATTAGCCCTAGTGAGGAAGATATTAAGTATGTTGATTTAGATCCTGATGAAAGAATTAGTGAATTTACTACAAATGATCCTGCTTTAATAGAAGATGAAATTAAACAGATACAAGAAAAAAGATTATACACTGTTAATGTTTCCAAAGTTGTAGAAAATTTTTGTATTCGTAATGAACTTAATTTTGACAATGGAAAAATAGATATCGTTTTATACATGGATGAAACTCAACTTAGAAATCCTCTTAAACCATCAGCTTCTTTCAGTTACATAATGAATATTTCTTTTAAAATACTTCATTTTAAAACGATTAAATCTTCTAAGTTGACGTCTATATGCCTTTTTGGATTCAGTATCTCTGCAACTACTAAAATGGAAAAGTATAAAAAACTTATATCTGCAATTTTGAAAATAATTAAAGATTGCAAACTTACTTTAAATGGTGTAGAACATATTTTCAATATTAAACATGTTGCAGGTGATAATTATATGCTTGGTTATTTTTTTCAAACAGATATTAGCTTCGGATCCCTTTCATCAAATAGTTGTCGATTGTGTAAGCATCATGGAAATAATTGGCACCTTTTAAATAGAATATCGGCTAATGATAATGAATATTTACGGGTTGAATCTACAAATCCTAACCTTCCATTAGAATTAAGTTACACTGTAGATACTCTCCATGACATTGAGGAAGGGTTGATTGCGTATGCAAATGTTGTTATTTTAAATATTCTTGTTAATATTTATGGAGTTAACGAGTATGAAATTGAAAATTACGCAATTAAATATGTGAAAGAAAATAAACTTACATATATAAGAAAATTAATAACTGGAATAAAAATAAAAAATAAAATTAGCCCTCTCTCAAATAATAAGTGTATCCAAAGGAACAAATTTTCCATGTCTGGGGCACAACAAGTCTCTCTTTTGAAAACTTTAATATCTTTTATAAAAAAAAATAGAAGATTATTTTGTTTATCAAACAGCAATATTTTTAATGCTTTACTTTCTTTTGTTGAAAGTTTAAATGAAATTCAAGTAATAACATCATTACATGGATTAACAGATGACGATATTCATAAACTTGAAGAAAATATTGATATTTATTTTAATGCTAGACCAGTTTTAATCCATGAAAACTATGATATAACATTAAAAGATCATCTAATTTTACACTATCTAGAAGTTTTTAAAAAAAACCGTACTGATTTTACGGTATTTTCATCAAAAAGGTTCGAAAGTTACAATAAAGTTATTAAAAATCTTCTTGCAACAAGTGTAAATTATAAAAATATTCCTTATTCGTGTGCAAAAAAAGCAATGATTTTGGAAAATTGTTATAATATAGTAAAACCAAAAATATAATTTTTCTTTAAGTTTTATAAAAATTTTAAAAATTGCATATTTAATTTTTTTTAATTATTATTGTTTTAATTAATAAATTATTAAAAAAATTTATTATTTTACATTTTACACAAAAAAAAAAATTAATAAAGTGCAAAAATGTGTACAAAAACGTGTACAAAAATATGTGCAAGTAATATGTACTTAACTACGTTATGTGCATATTATTTGCACAATGACATAATTTTGTACATATCCCTGCACTTAACTTTTTCAGTGTAGACAAAGTTATTAACAGTAAAGGATATGAAAATATCTAAGACGTGTTGATTGAACAAAATTTACAGAATATGTAAAAATTATTTTTATTGTCTAACACTAGACATATCAGGTCAAAAATATTTGACAAAACAAAAACATACATACCTTTTATAAATAAAAAGATATATACTAAGAAGATTATAAAAACATCTTCGTATAAAATAAAAAATAACACGTCATATGAGAAATGATCGTGCATCATAAAAGAATTAACAAAATAAAGTTAAACAAGAGTTATAAAAAATAAATTTATTAAATAACTTTTATTAAAAAATAAAAAAAAATTTAATTATTTAAACCTCCTTAGAGAAGGTTGGAACTGGAGATGGTGACGGCGGTGGTGATGGTGGTGCTTTTGGGACACCATTCTCTTTTTCGTAAACCACTGAGCTGCAATGGAGACAGGTCTCTTTCTTGGAGGCTTTTGCTCATCTTTTAACTCTCCGATATCCAGCTGCCGCTACCATCAAAAAAAAATTTCAGCAATGGTCGGCAGTATCTCAAAATTTAAATGACCAACAAAACCTAGGCGGACTTTTCTGCCTTAAAGATTCCAGACACTCCAGTAGCAGTAATGGTTGGTGGGGTTGTTGTTGTTATGTAGTAGCCGTGACGGCTACATAATTCTTCATAATTTCTTAAAAGAATTAATAAATAAATCCAGACAAAATAAACTTACACAGCTGGCATACTTATAGTTCTGACCAAAACAATGATAAAAAAGAAATAAGAATAATTCTTAAAGCCTTATATACAAAAACTTTTAATGATCACAAAAGAAAGCATTGATGGATTAAAATGTCAATGATCAATTATCATATTATTATTGCATGCTTATTTTTTATTATTGCCGAAAACTACTAAGATTATTAAAGAAAAAAATTAAAATATCAAATACCAGATACAAAATCAGTTATAGAAAATATTTTCCAACATCGGCATTACAAGAACAATAACTATCAGAACAGATACATTCTTATATCGCTACGAAGTAGCTGAAAAGGGGATGTAACGCCCATAGAAGGCGTTGAAGTAAAAAGAATATAAATAGAAGAATATTCACTAAAATACCACATTATTTTCGTATATTTTGATTATTATTATTAAGTTAAATAAACTACATTCTTACTCATATTGTGATTCATACTAAAGAGGATAGCACCTCTATAAAAAAGCTTATAAACGAAACACCAAAAGGGATTAAAATGAAATAATCAAAATTTAAGTGACATCATTTTTTTGTTTAATTAACTACTAATATTTAATTATTGTAAAATTCCAGGGGTTTTTTTTGTATATTTGTTTTATTTGGTGTTCTGAATAAAGTTTTTTTATTAGCTATCCACTTGCTACCCTAATCTAAAATTTACTCTACCTTTTATTTATTTTTAACGCATTACATGAATCAAACTTTAATTAATTTGACAAGCTAATCATAATCCTATAGTCATTTTTTTTGCACAATATTATGTTTTAAAATTTGTCTACTATACTTTAAAAAAACCATTATGTATTTAAAAATAAAATAATTTTCTATAGAGAATACTTAAAAATTTGAAATCGGATTTTATATTAAATATATATTCGAATGACAATAAAAAGAATTATACTTTAAATAATCTTTATGAGTTATTCAGCAATTATTCAAATCAAGTTAATATATCTAAATTACGTGAATTTTTTTCTTCTCTTCATAGTATCAATTTAGATTGTGAAGAATTGATTGAATACATTAACATCGAGGCGATTTTTTTGTACTGATGTAAGTTTAAAAAAACGCAGATTTATTTTTTTTAAAAGTAGAGCGTAAACAAATTGGTGGTATAATTTACTCTCCAAAAGTATTTACAAAAAAATTGATATATAACCTGGTGAAAAAATGGTTAATCATTTAAAAACATACAAATAAAGAAGAAAAAATGATAATCACGTAGACGATTATAATATATATAATTTATTGTTATTTTTATGTTATATATTCTAAAATAATCTTTACATTGATTATATTTTCATCAAATAATCATTAAAATTAAGTATTTTTATTTTAAATACAAGTTAAAAAGATTATTCTTTATCAAAAGCTATAGTACAATGCTTAATATAAATTCTCAGTAATAAATTTAAGCAAAATGTTAAATACTTTTAACATATTTACTATTTATTAGTTATTTTAATTGCAACCCATAGATCAAATCTTAATTAGTTACTAGATAAGTTGCAATGCAATATTTTTTTATTGTATTTTAAACTGTTCCGAAATTTTTGCACTTTACTTTTAAAAAAAACTATTCGATATGATTATTAAAATAAATTTAGCACGTTTGCTTTAAATAAAACAATTGGTAACACCTCTTGATTGTAAAATGCAAAATTTATCTGGAGTATAAATACGTTACGAAGAAAATGTGAAAAAAGACATTTTATTTTTTGCAAATTGTTTTATTAAATCAGACATTGATTTCGAAGTAATTTTATTGGATTTTATAATAATTAACGTATGTTTGAATAAAAAATAATTTAAATATGGAATGTTCAAAAAATTTTGAAATATTTTTATTTCAATCAACATTCCAAAGTTTATATTTTCTAATTGCTTAATAAATACGATTTTTTGTAGCAAATTCTTAGAAATCTAATAAAACATATAATTAATATATAATAATAATGGTAATAGATAACTTAAATTATAAACATTCAAAGTATATTTTATGAGTTTTAACTATACAATTCTTAGAAATTTTTATCGAAATCTCAAAGCCAAAAGATGTTTGACAATTCAAGCAATAAAAATATAAGTATAAACAAAAACACCATGTCCATCTACTATTAAATTATTTAGATATTATTAAAATACTCTCTTTTAGTTTATAACTATGACGATTTTTACTAATTAGGTGTATAGCTGGGTAACACGGACGATAAGTGCTTAAAATTTTTTTATTGTATTTGGATTTATTTGTTATTTTTTTTCTAGAACTTTATTCATTCTTACTTTACATAAAAAAATTTTTATAAAAAATATTTATGAAAAGATAAGTTTTAAAAATTTTGATTTTAATAAAAAAATTACTATTTACCTATAAAATATATTATTATTTAAAGTTTAATAGGTTTAAATAAAGGAGAAAAATATTTTACAAGAATATTGGTTTTGGCGGCACCTTTTACAAATAGTTTCTTATGTTTATCTAAATCTCCAACTAACTCGGATCTTTATTGTTAACTTTTATTTTAAAAAACTCTTAGTTAAATAAAACACAAACAATTATAAATCTCACAAAGCGAAGTAGTAACATAGGGATAACATTATTAACTACAAAATTTTTACTTACTTTACTTATCCTTCGATCTCCGTCAACTAATTCCGAAACCCCTAGTGGTCTACAAATACAACATATTAAAAATACAATACAATTAAGTTAATAAAATATAGTTGATAACATTACAATGTAACACGTCACATACATAAAATTTTGATTATATTAAAACTACCACTGATATTACATAAATTTAAAATGAATGATTTGATGACTTACGCCACAATATATAAAAATAAAAACAATGTTTTCGAATTTCAAAAGCAGTTTCGCAACTATCATATTTTTATTAAAATATCTTTTAATAATGCCTCTTAAAATATTTTACAAAACAGTATTATGACTGTCAGACAATTTAAATAATGTAAAAAATATAAATTTGTATTATGTACGACGAGTAAGTATTATTAAGAACTTGTTAAGCTTATAATAAACGGTGTCCAAAGAAATTGTTTGAAGCAGTTTAAGAAAAATTGACTAAAATTATATTACTTCTTTAGTCTTGAATGTATTCTTATATAGTGTATATTGTTTATACGTTAATGTTTCTTGAAATTGGTTTCATTGTATCTTTACATTACAAATTATAATAAAAGTTATTATTATTTTTATTAAAAAATTGAAAAATTAACGATCGAATTAATTTTGTATTTTAGAAATTGTGTACTAATATTACTTTACAAAAGCTTCAAATATTCTTTATCAAGTTATTTTAATGCTAGCAGGAGATTGCAGAAGAAAAATTACAAAATAAAGATAAAAAATTTAAGAAGAATCAGATCAATTATTAAATTTTATCGAAAATTTAAAAGAATAATTGTTAGTGTTTTTATAATATTAAATAAAATAATAATTAATTTATTTGGTTTGACGACTCTATTTAAACGAAAAAACTAATAAAGCACTTTTCTTCCGATGTTGAGAAAAGCTAGTGAACCATGCGATTGAAAGAAAATATTCCATTTAATTTCGAGAAATATTTGTTTTAAATATTATATGAAATAGATTTTTAATTTCCTAGTTTATAAAGAATATTTAAACCACTCCTTTGATTTACTAGAAAAAATTTTGGTGTTGATTTTTTTCAAATATCTTTAATAAAATTCTTCATAATAATTTTTCAGTAAACCATGTTCAGAAGATATTTTTATGTGTAATTATAATATAATATAAAGGATTTCTATAAACCAATGTTTAGAAAAAAATTAACTTTAAATGACGAGTATGGTAATTTTTTTAACTTTATATAAGAACTTAAACCCATTGTTTTTACCAATATCATATATTTTTTTTAGAAAATATTAAATGGTTAAAAAGTTATTCTACGTTAATTAAAAATGGTACCAAAACCTGTAAATCCAAATAGCTACTTTTTATAATCTTTATTTCAAAATTAATAACCAAAGAATAAATATAATATAATTTTGTTTATTTATATTATATTTTTATTTACCAAATAAGATATAAATGTTGTTGTAATTTAACAAATATTGTATTTTTTTTTACTCTACAAGAAAGTTCTTTTTAAAATATTGAATTTATATTAAATAATTAATGTTTAATGATTTTTTAATTATCTATGTTCTTCTCATATGCGAAATAATGCGACGAAATTAGTCGCAAATAAAGAAAATTTGAATTTTATTTGGTGGGACAAATTTATTACATTTTTTGCAAACCTGTGTCTTTTTTTTTTCTGTGTAATAATTTTCTCTTAAATGAGTTTTTATTGTTAAAATATACATTAAAACATTAAAAATCAAAGTCTAAAGCTTTTAAATCCAAAAAGTCTCAATTTATTAAAAGTCTAATGTGTTTTCAATACTGTTTTCACGAAGAACCTTTTGAAAATGCCAAAAAATTACTATATTTTATTTTTATTATTAAATTGTGGTCTGGCTATAAATTCAAAAAAATCGTCGACACTTTGGCTTTAATTTTCTCTCTTTTGAAGAAACTTTTAAAATCATGATAAAGCATGCTAGAATCTATCTACATGCAAATTTTCAGGGTTTAAATCTGAAATCTAAGGGGTCAAAAATAGTAAAGAGTGCGATTTTTTTTGTACACTTAACGAGTCATAATAAAGTATTTAATAAAAGTATCTAAAAATACGTTAACATTGAAGAGAGTTATTTTTATTTAGACTTGTCATGATACTTTTTGGACACCCTTTATATATATATATATATTAGAGACTACGTCAATAAAATTTTTATTGCTGTTAAATATTTAAAAAAGATTGATGAAAAAACAACCTATCAATATAAATATTTATAAAATAAGAGATTTTGTTCTAGTGCGTGTTAAAGATCTAAAACTTTCTCAATTCAAATACATCTTTAAAAGAATGTTTACTGTTATCAGTTTTGATTTCCAGAAAATAAACTACAAAAAGATAACAGACAATTCACTTACTATCGTTATAATAAACTTCTGAAAACATAAAGGGAATGCGAAGAGTTGATTTTTATGTACATCAGATATATATTATGCCTGTTATCCTGATTGTGATACTACAAATATACAAAAGAAAATTGTTTACTTTTTTTCATTATTGCTATCAATAAATTCTTATATATTTTACATAAGTTTAACATAAAAAAAAAAGTTATTGCTTATATATTAAAACAAATTCTGTCAAGTTAATTTTGGTGCTATTTTTTATATATGTTACACATAGTTCAGAGGATTAGTATGATATATCTTTGTCATTGTAATTTTCATACATAAAGAGTGTTTTTTATAAATAATGTCAGGATCGATAATCATCTGTTTTATTGTTGCCAAACAATATATTACTAAAATGTTGCTATTTTTGTTTTTCATATATGTTGGAGATTTTTAGAAATTACACAACCAATTTTAATAATTTTATTTTTTAAAAAAATATTTTTGATAATAATTAAAAAATATAAACATTTTTTTACATAACAAATTCATATTAAAAGTTTTAATAAGAATACATATTTGAAAATACATTTCCAAAAATTGTAAAATCAAATTTATTGGCTATAAAAATATAACTGAAATAATAAAAGTGACAATAAATGCTAAAATTTCCAATTATACATTACAAAAAATGTTAATGTAAAACTAAAAGTTCAGAATATAAAAATTTTTCTATAAAAATAGTATAGATAGAATACATTCCAGTAAATTTAATTTAGAATTATTAAAAAATAATTAGATAGTTTGAAATATTATAATTAAATGCTAAAATATAAATTTTTATTTTAACTAATTTAAACATATTTACATAATTTTTAATCCTTAAAAATCGATTGTTCCAAATTTTTGTTCAAATATTCATTTTATACATATTTATTATTAATTTAAACGTTATCTAAATTTAGAAAATAATTTCTCTAACGGATTTTATAACTTTTTATTATTTAATTTTTCATGATGAAAAAATTTCTTCCATTTTCTCTTACAATATTATTTTTTATTTTACAAAACGTAAGTTTTTGATTTTCCAAATACTATTTTTTAGATGATAGAAACTATTGCTTTTAAAAAAGTTCCACCCTATCCAATAATGCCAAATATCGTCAAATTATATATTTCAAAAAAGTCTTGATAGTGAAAAAATACATAATCAACTTTTTTTTTTAAGCTATACTTCATGCTTGGATTTTCATAAACAAAATACTTCTAACAAATATATAGGTATTAACTTTTATTACACCCGAAGAAAAAATAAAGTAATACTATCTACTAGTTTAAAAAGACCGACAAATGTGTATTTAAAAAAAAGTGTACTTTATAATGAAAAACAATTGGCTTTTTATGTTGGTCTTGCCCTTGGATTAATCCCAGAGGCTATACGTTTTGATAGAAATGAATATATTAAAATATATTGGAAAAATATTTTAAAAGCATATAAAAAATATTATAAAATGGAACCTAACGACGAAAAATATTTAGCCAATACAGGTTTTGATTTTTCATCTGTAATGCTTTATAATCCTTATTTTGGTAGTAAAAATGGTAAACAAACATTTGTATCTAAATTGTATCCATATTATGAAAAAATAATTAATTTATTTAAGCACTTCTCTTACAATGATATTAAACGTATTAACTACATGTATTGTGGTAATATGTGTAAAAAGGAGAATCAGTGTCTTCACGGAGGTTACCATATAAAAAATTGTAATACTTGTAGATGTCCTTTGGGATTTATTGGAAATAAATGTGAAAATATTGATTCTGAATTTGATAAATGTAGTCCTGAGAGCAATTTTTTAGCATATTCATTTAAGAAAAACTTATTAATAAAAAATATCAGTAGATTTTGTATGTATTCTATAAAGTCAAAGAAAGGAAGGAAAATACGAATAACAATTCTTGATACAAAATTATCAAAAATAAATTCTTGTAATAAAGGGATTGGAATAGAAATAAAATATGGTAAAGATAAAGCTGCAAAAGGACTTTTATTGTGCAATAACTACAAAAATATAAAACTTCCAGCAATTTCAAGTGAAATATACATTATTATTTCAGACCATTACCCCAATAATTTATTAAAGCTTTCTTACAGTGAAGTAAAATAAATCAAAAAATATTAAAATAAACAAAATATAAAACTTTTTAATTTTTAGTTCTTTTGTTTATTAGATAAAAAAATGCTAGTAATAATTGTATAAATATGTGCGAGTGATAATAATATTTCTAATAGTAAAAATGTTGTAGCAGTTTTGTAAAAACACTGTATTTAATTATACAGGGTGCCCATATAGTTTTCCCCAGATATGTGCATATATATATCTACGCGCATAGACAAGCTACAAATATGGTTATTATAATTATTTTGTAGATGAGATACATAACCACTTTAAACCTATAAATTCCGTAACGAAATATGTATTCCGGGCGGAGTTATAAACTTCCAAAATTGCATTTTTCGAATTTACAACAAAAAGAAATAAGAAAAAAAATTTTGTCTTTGACATAACTTTTATTCAAAATTGAACAATTTTAATAGGTAAATAGCCAAAATATGTGTTTTTTCTAACTCAAGGGGAAAAATGAATCTTTAATTTTTTGGGTTACAATTAGACAAGTAATCTCAAAAAACACCCTTCTTTAGAGTCTTTTTTATATAGTTTTGCTACTCGACTAACTCTTCTTAAAATTAATGAAATAAATTGCTTTATATCTTACTTAAAAGGTATAATTCCAGAATAGTACGGAAGCCTAATGATATTAGATCTGATTGATAATTGGCTGAGTTAAGGTTCAAAGAGTGGTAACCATTTTAAAAAAAAACATTTTAAAAGTTAAATAGCTATAACTCAGTCATAACTTGATGAAAATGAATAAAGTAATACATTTCTTATAGAACTACGTCTAACTTAAAAAATAAGAGTCTAACGAAGTTTATAGCTCAACTACGAAAGAAGTTATATTATTTTGAATGTCAACTTTTTTGTTTTTCAATTTTTATTGTAAAAATCACTTTTGTTTCAAACATAACTCTTTCTAAACTTGATCAATTTTTATGATCAAATAGTCATTTAATGTATTTTTTCAACTTAGTGCGGAAAATGGGTCTCAAAACTTTTGTCCATATGTTGACAAGTTATGTTTAAAAATTACTACATTCTTGAAAAATTTTTTGCATAGTTTTGTGTAAAAAATAACTTTTTTTAAAAATGATAAAATAAATTGCTCTACTAACTATTAAAAAGATTAAAATCTGGAATTCTGATGAAACACAATACGATTGAAATATTTGAAAAACTGACGAAGTTATGATCCAAGAATAGTCACCATTTTTTAAATAAAAGCAAAAATATTTAATGCTGCAATCTAAATGAAAAGTTATTTAAAATAAATAAATTCAAAGTATTTTATGGATCTATGTCTAACTTAAAAATAAAACAACAACGAATTATATTTATTAACAACATAAGGAGTTATACTTATTAAGATGTTAATTTTTCCACTTTTTCTTTATCTTTTTCACAAGAATCAATTTTTTGATTGACATAACATTCTTCAAACTTAATTAATTTTTATAATTAAGTAGTCATTAGATGTATTTTTTTAACTTAGTGGTGAAAACGGTCATTGAAAATATTCGTCTATAATAAGCCATGTTATTTTTTAAAAACACCATCTTTTTAGTCACTTTTTTGTGTAGTTATGTCTTTCAAAAAAACTTTTGTGAAAGTAAATGAAATGTTATGACTTATGACTTTTTCGGAAAGTACGAGTTAGAACTAAAGAGAAAACGTAACATTAGTGGAATCGTTAAAAAGATAGCTAAGATATACGCCAAAGAGTGGTAAACATTTTTTCTATAAAAATTAAAAAGTTAGTAAGCTATTACTTAATTGAATCTTCATAAAATTAAGTAGTTATGATTTTCTTTTTTAGATTTAAGTCTAACTTAAAAAATAAGACTATTGCGAAGTTTACAGCTTATCCTAAAAAAGGTTTATGTCAATTTTAGTATCATTCTTCTTGCATTTTTTCACTTTTGTATGTAACATTTAACATTTTTGTGAAAAAATGGTAGAATTTATTTCAGTATGTTATTTACATACTAATGTCTTTATTTATAAAAAAGTATTTTAGATAGATTTATATCAATAAATATTTACATTTTTTCTTTTAATTATAAACAAATGCTATAAATTTGATAAATATAATGACATCATATTATGTGTATTTTTCAGATAAAGTTTGTAAAATACAGTAAATTTTTAAAAAAAACATATCTTATATGTTAATCTATTTTCAAATATGTTTATTACATACAAAATGAAATCCACATACGAAATATGTCATTAAAAATTTTAGTTTGAAAAAAATACTAAGAAATTAAAATTTTTATTTTCACTTTATAATTAAATTTAAATATTAAACAATAAAAATTTTATTTATTTTTTATGTATTGCAACCATTTTTTCTATGTTCCCATTAAAGTTAATGTTGAAAATGGAGGGGGAAGCAGGCGTGAGGTCACCCCCCCTTTTTTTGTTTTTCCATCCATCCTTTTTGAACTTCTTCCTCTTCTCTTTAAATTTTTTCTTTCTTTTTTTATTCTTTTCCCTCTTTTGTTTGAGATATTTTTCCTCAGCTATTTTGAGAAGCTTCTCATCCGTCTTCTGTTTTTTATTCATACAGAGGTTTTTAAGCATTTCTGGAAAAAATATATTAATATTTTAAATGTTACTTACTTAATATTCTTTTTCTCTTTTGTGTCATTGATGTTGGAGCTGACATCATTTATTTTTAAATTATAAATTATAAAATTTTTTTATAAAAAAGGTTATTATATACTGATAATAATTTGCATTTTAATTTAAAAAATTGTAATTTTTGATGTTAAGACATTTATTCATATTATCTGTAATTTTTGTTTTTAGAAAGTCAATGCAAAATTTTAATTTTTATCAATTTTATGTATTTGATTTTATTAAATTCTTTAAGTAAAATTAACTTTTACTATGTTTATTTTTCAAACTTTTATAAAAAAAATATATATATAATACATGGATATTTAAATTATTTGTTGTAATACTTGAAATAAAGTATTTTGGTACATGTTTTCTTTCAAAATTTTAATATAAAATATATAATATATAGATATTTAAATTTGTTATTGTAGAATTGATATAAAATTTAAATAAATTAAATAAATATTGTAATTTATATTCATCAAAAATTTGTATAAGAGTTCCATTTTTTTGATTTCATTCATAAAATTTTATATCTAAGATATATAGAATGTGCTATGTCAAAAATGTTTTTGGCATTTTTTTTAAATTTTATTATGTAAATTTATTAAAGATTAGAGATTTCTGTTAATCATAAAATATTTGATCAAATTTATATTGAAATTTTTAAGATGTTATTTATTTACTTTATAAGAATTTTATTTGATTATTATTTTTATAATATTTAGTTCTTTAGTAGTAATAATTTGCTATATTTAAGTGGTTTTGTTATTTATTTGTTATCTTTAAACATAGGTTTTATATCTCAATATTTAAAATAATTATTTTTTCAACTTTTCTCCACATTATTTTGTATCCATGTTTATTTTGCCAAACTATTCTTATTATTTATTCTTTTAAAACTATTTTAAATTAATAATTTATTGTTTCTGTTAATATTGTTAATTTTGTTTATTAATTTTCATTGATTTATTAGTATACTATATTGATCTATTTTTATAAAATTTTGTCGTTACTTTTTGCTTTTGTAGAGCTACTTAAAAAACATGATTCTTGGTTATTAAATTTTATTTTTTATTAAAAACATTCTAAATAAGAATGTTATAGTTATTTATTAGCAAATGACTTTATCTATTTTTTGCTTAAGAAAGCAAACATGCTACAATATCGTGCAATAATTACTCAATGATATAATATTCTATGTTTATTTTTCACATAATGAACTCAAAAAAATGGCTATTTAGCATTTTTCTAGCTATTTTTCAAGTATTTGATTTCTTCATTTGGTTATTCTCTTATTATAAATTATTAGATTGTAAGCTTCAAATTCAGAGTCTACAACGTTACATTTAGTACCAACTTTAAAATAGCTAAGATTATAAGGCTTAAATTTACTAGACTTAAGGAATCTTTAACTATAAAAATACATTATCGATTTCTTTTAATAATATATTTCAATAGTAGCCATCAGTGTCTTGAAATCTCTATTTAGCACTATGTTAACGAATGGTTTACAATCTCTACTACATACGTCACTAAATTTCTATAGACATAATTAATTTTTCTCAATAAAATTATTAAAACTTAGTAAAAGTTATTTTATTTTTTGAAATTTTCTCTTTTTATTACTAGTAAAGTATTGTATTAGGAGTTTAAAACACAATAAATTTTTTAAAAATAATTTTTTTTATGTAGAAATTCAAAATTAATGATGTCATTTTAAGATATACACTACTAGAATAACCGGAATGCTTTATCAGTTGTTTTTTTCCCCAATTAATAAAAATTTAAATTTTTCACATTTTTGATGAGAAAATAGTATATTACTATTGAATACCTTATTTTAACATATAATATTTTTTTAATCACTAAGACTTAAATTTAAGAATGGCTTTATCGAAATTGAAAAGTACTATTTTTATTAGTATCGTCCTTATAAATAAGTTTTTTTATATTACGTTGTTATTATACCGTAATAATTTTTTTTAATTTCAGATATAAAAAAAGAGGAGAAAATAGAATTTGCTAACAACTTATTGAAAAAAGTCAATAAAATTAACATTCCAAGAAATTCGATTTTTGATATACTGATTCAGTAAATCAAAATTTTAAACATGATTTTATTAATTCGAAAGCTTATCATTATTTTGAATGAAGACATTATTGTGCCATACATTCATAATACTAAAAGAATTAATTATTCGATAACCATTAGGAATAATAGTCAAGCCAGTAATTTGATTAAAGCTATAGAAAATAAAAAAAGTTGTGCTAGAGGTAAAGTATTTCAGAATGATTACGTATCAAAAAATTCCAATAGTGTAACTTTTTATAAAATTTTGAGAGCTGATATGTGCCAAGAATCTTTAGGACGAAATAATCAATGTACTGCAATGTCATCTGCAGCTTTGATTATGGCATGTATCAAAACACCATTAAATTGGGAAAAATTTGATATAAATAATGTTCTAAATAAAGGAAATATTTTGTACGAAAGATGTGTTAATCATTTGCGCAGTACAAATTATCAAATTGATGGTAGAGGTTATTTATCAGTAACCAATATTGTACGAGAAACAACTTTATTCAATCGCAAAAGAACTTTTAGCACAGCTTCTTGCTTATCATTTACAAGAAGAAAGTTAGAAGAAACGAGATTAACTTTGGTTTCGTTTCTCTTTCAGAAACATTAAATAGATTAGTAAACGAACATCAGTTTTTAATTTTGATTGCGAATAAAAGAGCTTCTTCAATAATACACCATGAAGAAGCAATCTTTTTATTTGATCTACATTCTATAAATCAAAATGAAAGATACTGTTCAAATGATGTCTCATGTATCGTAATGCTTAACACATTAGTTAACTTGATTAAATATTTACAAGCTAATCAAGTTTGTAATAATTCGTTTTTTCAATTTGATGGTGTAAACATCAGTGTTGAAGGTATATTAGATAATAATCCCGATGTTTCTGTCAGTAAAACTAAGGTAAGAGATAGACTATCAAAAATAGTCATGAAAAAAACTCTTACGCTTATCTAAAAAAACAAAAAAATCGATTCTAATTTGAATGAAGAAATCTCTTCATTAAAAACAAGAATTGAAAAATGCAAAGAGTAAATGAGGGAAAAAAAAATTACAAAGACAGCTATATAGATTACAAAAAATCTAATTATACTGTTAAAAAAATTGTAATGGCAATTTTAAAATAAATGAGATAGTTGATAATAATCCAAATAAAGTTTTCGATGTTAAAAAAAATCGAACCAATGGAAATTGATATTTGTGAAAAAAATAAATCTCAAATTTTAATAGATTTTGATGTAAATATTGATTCTTTATTGAAAAAGATAATTAAAATTAAAAGTAAAATTAAAAAATGTAAAAGAGCAATGAGAAAAAGAGACTTCAAGTACATTTAAATAGATTGCATAAAAAATGTCAACAGAAACTGTTAAAACAGAATCTAGTGACAATTTAAAGTATACTTGAATGTAATTTACATAAAAATGTTACAATAAATGATGAGAAGTCAATGAAAGTTGACACATCTCAAAATTATATATCTAAAAATTTTATTAAATTTGATGACGATTTAAAAAATAATATTAAACAATTAGATTCAATTAATAAGAACATAAAATTTTATAAAAAGAAAACTAGAAAATTTTATATGAAGTTATCGAGATTTAAAAAAAAATCTACCAAAAGATTTCTTTAATGTTAAAAGCATTATTAAAAGAAATGAAAAACAGAGTAACATTCCTTTAGTTAATGATATATTAGTAAATGTTGCTTATTTAAATATCATTAAAAATTAGAGAACCAAAGAATAGATAAGGAAAATAATATTAAGATTATCAAATAACATTAAAAAATGTGATGATGAATATTTTAATTAAAATTGTCAGTTAGATTCCATTGTTAAAGCTCTTGATTCAATTCAAGTAGTTAATGATTCTACTAAAAGAAGACAAAACAATGAAAAGAGTTTAAAAAAACAAAAACTTTTTTCAGCTAGAGATGAGGAGATTATCCTAAATGAGCATTATTTAGGCTCTCTTTCTAATAGCTGTGAACATTGTCAAGCAACGTTTTATGAAAAACAAACCAAACATAAACAATGTTGTGAATTTGGGGCAGTTAAAGAATACGAAAGACTATTCAATAACTTTCCTAAATTTATAAAAAGATTTGTTTATGAGTGAAAACGAAGAAAGTATATATTTTAAAAAAACATTGTAGGCGAATTAATAACAAATTTACCATTGCGAGTTATACTGGTTAATAAAGAGATTTTAAAACATCAGGCCTTCCAACATTTGTGTTGCATAGTGAAGCTAAACGTTTGATAAACACAGCTGTACTTCAAAATAAAGACAATTTGTCCTATGAACAACTATATTTTTATAAACCTGATGTTGCTGAAGATATTAGAAATAAAAATGTTAATGCATTCAATGAAATACCAGTTATTAGTAATCTCACTCATATAATTTCCAAAATAAATATGTTAGCTTTATCATATAAACATTTTGGTGATTATATTCCTGAGCAGAAACAACAACATAAAAATAAAAATAAAACTATGCAAATTTTTTAGTTGGTTTTGAAACCTCCAGCAAATAAGAATAATAGAGTTCGTAATTTGCTAAAGGTTACGGAAATAGCATCCATATTTCAAAGTGAAGATGGTGAAGTTCCTGAATATAATGTTTTACTATGTAATAAAACAGGAATATTGGAAACATTGAGCTATCTTAGTTTTTTAAAAGATCCCGCAACATATCCACTGTTCTTTCTAACAGAAGCTTTTGGATAGGAAAAAAAACATATAAAAAATGTAGTGAGCAATGATATCTCTTACGAAATTGGTTTATTACCAAAATTTAATTACTGTGAGACCATCATTCAATCCTTTTACATCATGGAGAATTATTATTTCAACTTTTTGTTGTTAATGCCTACACAACAATAGAAAAAGATCGTCTAAATTATGTTATTAAGCTTAATAAAGAGCTTAAACAAAAAAGATAGTAAACAAATAAATGATTTTCTTAAAGATTATCTTATCGGTAATGAAGATAATGAAGAAGCTGCAAAAAAGAGTAAGAGAATTAAGCTTTCTAACAGTTACATCGGTTTAAAGAAAATCATGCATTTAGGCTGTCAAGATGGTATGATCATTGTTAGAAAATTTGGAAAACCAGATTTCTTTATTCAATGATCACAAACCCAAATTGAAGAGAGATTACAGAAAATCTTTATTCTGGATAATTATCAAATGATCGCAATGACTTGATTGCAAGAGTGTTTAAGCGTATATTCGATGCTTTAATACACGACTTGAAAGAAAACAAAATAATGGGCGATGCAGTTTATTTACAGTCAACAATTGAGTTTCAGAAAAGATCTTTACCACATATTCACATAATGGTAAAATTTTCTAAAGATGACTTTAGATTAACTTCTAATCAAGTAGATGGATGTGTTAAATCAGAATACCCTGATAAAGAAAAATCCACGTCTCTTTGAAATTGTAACAAAAACAATGGTATATTCGAGATGTGATATTTCGAAATCAAAAGTACCCTGTTAGGATGAAGAAAAAAATATTTGCACTAAAAAATTCCCAGAACGGTACCATAAAGTAACTTTCATTACTACTAAAGGTAAAGTTAAAATTAAAAAATCTTTTAATTCCTTATTAGCTTTTACCAACAGATTCGGTAACACAGTGAATAACGATTTTTGTTTATAATATAATCCTTATTTAAGCATGAAATACAATTCACATATTAATGTAAAAATATGTGAAAGTGTTTAAACTCCTAAATATTTATTCAAGTACATACATAAATTTAATGGTGATAAGATTGCTGCAGATGTAGTTGAAACCGTTAAATCAAAAGATGAACTTAAACTTCATATTGATTGTAGGTAATAGAACCATCAGAAGCAATTTGAAGAATCATGGAGTATCCAATACTTTATAAAGATTGGACTGTTGTAAGATTAGCAACTAACTTAATAAATGAAAATTGTACAGTTGCCGATGAAATGAAAAATGGCAACAATAATTGTTTTAATGCGGAAAAAGGTTATAAATCTACATTAGTAGCATATTATAATCCTAATGAAAACGATATTAATGCTAGAAAGTATCTCTATAATTATATACCGGAGTATTATTGGTTTGACTTAAAAACCAGAGAATGGAAATTAAGACATCGCCAAAAGCGTACAATAGGAAGATTATTTACTGTATCACCTATGAATGTCGAGTTATTTTCCACTTCGCAAACTTTTGCTTCACGTACCTGGAACAACATGTGAAAATGACTAACAAAGTGTTAATTGTGTTTAAGGCCCTCATTTAGAGATGCTGCAATAGCAAGAGGCTTATTTGATACTGAAGACAATTACAATGAATTGTTTCAAAAGCATGTAAAAGCGCGATGTCTAACGTGCTTCGTAATTACTTTGGTCTCATGAATTGCTATTGATTATTTTTTACAAGACATTATGACACCTTCACTAAGTTTAAAAATTACTTAATTGAAGATTATTTAATGAAATACAATGAAATTAAAATAAGTTGAAGCCCAAGTCATTTTTGATATTAGAAATGTTCTACAATCTAATAACTTTGATGGCTATACTGATTTATCTGAAGTCAAATTCAATATTATATAGATTGACTACGTTTAAGATAAAGATATTCTAAGAAGACTAGGTAAAGAAAATTTAAAATCAACTAAGGAAGAACAGAGGAACTTTATAAATAGAATATTACATATTATTGTTAATAATTTCTCAGATAAACATTGTTTCTTTTTAGAAGGACTTACAGGAACAGGTAAGACATTTGTTTACACAACGTTATATTATTTGCTTAGAGCTGAAGATAAGGTAATACTTAATTGTGCTTCAACAGGTATTGCAGCTACTCTTCTTAGAAATGAACAAACAGTTCATTCTATGTTTTCAGTGCCGATTGCCCTATACGATAGTAATTTTAGGCTATCCAAGCTTAATAAATTACGTACTACTATGCTTGAAAAAGCTTCATTAATAATAATTGATAAAGCACCTATGCTTAGTAAGTATGTAATTGATTATCTTGATCAGCAACTAAAAAAAGTTTGCAAGAATAATCTTTCATTTGGTGGAAAAGCCATTATATGTGGTGGTAATTTTAAGCAAACATTGCCAATCTTACCAAATTTTACAAGGCACAAAAATGTATTGTTCTCTATTAAGTATAGTTCTTTTTGGAATGTTCACTTTGAGACAGTAAAACTGACCAGAAACATGAGGGTTAAAGAAAACGAAATAAATTTTGCCAAATGGGTTTTAGATATTGGTGATAATGCTCTTCAAAAAAATGAAGATGGCGAGGTAGATATACCACTAAATCTCCAATCAACAAGAAATTTAGTGAATGACATATTTGAAGCTAGAAATGAAAGCATATTAGAAAAATTAAACTAAACAATTCTTGTTCCAACATATGTCATTGTAGAGTCTATTAATAATGAAGTATTAAATACTTTACCAGGCGATAGAGAAAAAATATTTCCTGCCGATTCGATTAGAAAAGATTCGGAAACAAATGAAAATTACTACAACATGACTATTGAAAACTTAAATTAGTTAACACCTAGCGGTTTACTACCAAATGTATTGAATCTCAAAGTTAATGCTGTTACTATTGTTCTTCGTAACTTGAACATTAAAGAAGAACTTTGTAATGACACAAGATTGAGAATTATAAAAATTAGTAAAAAAATCTTGACATGTACCAATTTCTCAGAATTAAATGAAGATATAACTGTTCTTATACCTAGAATAGTTTTATATAGTTCTGAGAGAAAATACCCTTTTACATTAACAAGGAAACAGTTTTCTGTAAGACTTGCCTTTGCTATAATCATTAATAAAAGTCAAGGGCAAACATTAAGTAAAGTTGGTGAAGATTTAACAACACTAGTATTTTCACATGGACAATTGTATGTGGCTTTTTCACGTGTAAAAAGTTCTGATTGTTTATTCGTAAAAACAGAATCTGACAAAGCAAAAAATATTGTTTATTCAGAAATATTTAATACATAGATTCTAATCAAATAGTGAAAATATGGAGAACAAATAAATGGTAGTAAGAAAAGCAAATGGAGAACCAAGAAAATGGATCAAGAATAATTTTTTAACATTTTGAATAAAATGATTTTTTTTAATTGTATTTTTTTTAACATTTTTAAATAAATGATTGTTTTTTATTTCTTTAAGCAACAAATTTTCTTTACATATATTTGGATTTATAACTTATCATAAAATTCTCTTATAAAAAATATACTCTGCGGACCAGATGTAATTTTCCGAAGGCAGGTCTAAGACTGGTTTCATAAACTGTAACTTTTTTATTTAAAAAGATTTTTTAATGATTGTTGCAGACTTTAAAAATACAAAGTTTTTTATACTTACCCTCAAAATAGCATTAAATTTAATTCCTGCAATCATGTAAAATGTTTAAATAAAAGCTAAAAATCTCGATTTTTTTATAATTTTATGGTTTATTTAAAATGCATTTTTCGAATTTTATAAACTGTAACTTTTTTATTTAAAAAGATTTTTAAATGATTGCCGCAGATTCTAAAAGTACAAAGTTTATTGTATTAACTCCCAAAATTACACAAAAATTGAAGT
Source organism: Strongyloides venezuelensis (assembly GCA_963280985.1). Taxonomy (NCBI): domain Eukaryota; kingdom Metazoa; phylum Nematoda; class Chromadorea; order Rhabditida; family Strongyloididae; genus Strongyloides; species Strongyloides venezuelensis. Next base: position 3,465,521 of record CAUJLX010000001.1, on the reverse strand, counting down.
CCAACAGCTTTGTTTAATTTTCTAATAAATGTTAAAAATTTCAATTTTTTTCTAGATTTTTAAGTTTTTGGATAATAAAATTTTCACCAGATAATTTTTGAAAAAGTTTTATTATTATTCTGATAGAGTAACCAAAGTTCTATAGAATGAGTATATTTGTGTTTAAAGCGGTCGACTTTGAAAAAAGTTATTATTTGCCAAAGTCGACTTTTTGACACTTTTATTAAAAATTAAAATACAAGCAATACTTTTCCCGATCTATATATTATCATAATAGCAATAATAACAATATATATACATATTAGTTAACAAATTATTACTTACTTGTTCACACATTGTCTAAAAATAAGATATATTTTTGTCACTCAAATTTTAAAAAAAAATAATTCTTTAAAATATTTTCACACCTTTTATTTTAATTTTATGCTATTTCGTATAGATTTTACCCTGTAAGAACAATTAAAATGTGTCTTTTATATTTTTATATATCCACTCATAATCTCATATCCCCTATTTTCAAATTATGACCAAGTATTTATAAAAATAGAAAAATATTTTAAATATTTTTGAAAATAAAACATAATCTGTATCCGAAAATTTTAAAAAGATTGGCAAATTTTCTTTTTTTACTAGAGTTAAATTTATTATTAACAATATAGATAACAATAATTTTACTGAACTGTAACCCTACAATAAAATTATTAGTTTATGACTTAAAAGGTAAATATTAGTTAACAATAGTAGAAATTAGCTTAAAATTTAATAAATGTTTTGAGGATAGTAATGTCATTATTTGTTATTTATTTCCCCCTAGTTGTTTCAGATAAAATATATGTATATATATTCGTGAATATATATAACTCTAGAATTATTGTAAAAAATAGCCAATTTTTGAATATTCGTAACTTTAATGATATGTTAAATATCTTTTATAAAAATTATGAATTAAAACAATTTTGCATTTCCCAAGCCTCTATTAGCTTGGATAATACAACATAAGCAAAAAAAAAGAATATATAAAGGTAAAAAAATTTTAAATAAATCACTTTACAATCATTTTAAGAAAGATAGAAATCTCTTTAGATTTCTATATGATTTAAATAAAACTTATTGATATATTGCTACACCTTTTTATAACTTTTTCCAAACTTAATCAAATTTAGTAGTACTATGCTTATTTGATAGAGCTTTTCTTACTCTATCAGAATAAGAATTATACTTTTTCAAAAATCACCTGATAAAAATTTTATTATCCAAAAACTTTAAAATTTTAAAAAAAAAATTGAAATTTTTAACTTTTATTTGGAAATTAAACAAAGTTGTTGGACTTTAATTTTCGTATAAATTTGGGGGTTAATACAAAAGATTTTTTACTTTCAGAATCTGCAACAATCATTAAAAAATCTTTTCAAATAAAAAAGTTACAATTTATGAAATTCAAAAAATGCACTTAAATTTTGAAAGTTTAAAATTTTGCACTGAAACCATATTTTGTTATGGAATCTATAGATTTAAAATGGTATGTATTTCAGCTACAATATGATTGTTATACCAGCCTTGTTTCTTATCTATGCGTAGAGATATATATTCAAATGTCTGGGGAAAAAAATGCGGTCCACCCTGTATAAACAATTAATTAATTGCATTAACTTCTTATATCTTCATTTTGCTTTTTTATAAATTCTACAATATCTATTTTCCTTTTTTATACACTGTTATATTTATTACAAAGTAACTCTTTTCCATAATGTTATATATTATTGTGTTAAAACAGATGTCGAAAAATGTAAAATAGGCTTTATAACTTGTATGAATTTTCTTAAAAATCAGTGGTAAGTTGACATGCCGCCATATTATTTCGTAAACAGAATCAGCATGTTTGATTCTATAAATGTACAAATTTTTAGAAGAATAAAGGCAGTTTGGAATTTAGGTCAACTTTTACTACACCCTTTATATGTCGTTAAATGAATTCTTTTTTGCAAATGCACTTAAGAAGTTTATTATAAGTATGATTTTATTATTTTGACGAGGATTATTCCAATAGCCTGTTAGTTTATAAGGTAGTTAGTTAGAATGATAACTAGTCAAGTAAGAGATCCTTAGCGTCGAATGTTTTAATCAATTTGCAATAATTTTTTCTTAGAAAAATTGTCAAAAACTGACCAAAAATATTCGCGAGGTCACAAGGATAATCTTCTATGCTACTTTCCTGGTTTATATCACGAATCATAAAAACCATCGAAATGAATCGACCAAGAAAAATAAAATCATACTAAAATTATACTTTTTATGTTTAAAATACTTAATTAGCCAATTGAGAATGTGATTAATTACAATCTTTGATTAAAAAAACAATTTTATTTTTTCGGCGGGACTTACGGTATTGGAGAAACTCGTTTTCACCTCCAAACTTTTCTGAGATACGTGTTATTTAATATAAAAAATTTTTTATTAAAAATAGAATCAAATTAAGCAACAATGATTTTATTTTAAGACAATTGTAAAGCTGTTTAAGTATAGTAAATTTAAGTGACTTTTTGAATTAATAATTGTTTAATTAATATATGTACAAAAAAGTTTTTAAAATAATATTATTAAAAAAATACACTTATACTGTGTGTGTCACAATTTAACACCTCCCGTTTTTATAAAAAAATAGTGTGTATCATGTTGTTTTTTTTGTCAACATGTAAAAGAAGGCTTTTTTTCCGTTTAATTATAGTTTTTGTTAAATCAAAATATGAGTATATATAAAAAATGAACAATTTCTTTGTACTACTATATTTCATGTGAATGATCTTCATGTGAGGGGTCAGAATGAAGGTCATCTAAATGATGAGATTGATGTGAGTGATTCCAACGATGTCCTCCTTCATGTTCATGTGAATGTGCTCCAAGTGTTTGTTCTAACATTTGAACAAGAGATATCATTAAAAATCCAATAAATATAGCTAATAATTGTTTTAATGTATTAAATTTATTTGCTTTTTCATGTGCCAATATTTCAAAAAATGTTACATATAAAAACGTTCCAGCTGCCAAAGATTCAAATACAAATATAAGACCATCTTTTAAAACAATATTAAAATTTGCAGAACGTAAAATTACACCAAGTAATGCTCCCAATGGTGTTGTTAATGAATATATCATGATACTAAACACTACAAATCGTTTTCTTTTTAAATTTGTTTTTGCTACCTGTAGACCAACACTAAATGCTTCAACACCTTTATGAAGAACTAAACTTGCGAATAACGTATACATTGATATTTTTTTATTTTGTACACCTAGTGCAAAACCTTCAAGAACAGAATGGACTGAGATTATCAATGTAAATGTGATACTTTTCAGTACATTACCGACAGCATTGACATGTTCTTCATAATGTGGGGGAATTTCTTCACCATACTCCTCATCATATTGACTACCCCCGTAGATGCTTCTAAAATAATTTATATGATCAAGTATGATTAAATTAGTCAATGGTTAAATTTTTTTATCAAAATAACCTATTAATAAAAAATATTACAAATAATTAATAGTTTTTGAAATATAAGTAAGACAGAATTAAAAATACCAAAAAAACATGTAGTAAAATATAATAATTATGAATAAAAAACATACCGACTTCTGTGTGATGAAGAAATACTTGATCTTTTACTACTTTTCCTTGATGTTTCAAGTTGACTGTCTACTTTTAATATCACGGGTGATTCATGTATATTATCATCTAAAATAACAAAAAAAAACATAGTCTTAGATTGAAAAAATAGAAATTAAAGATATATTACTTTCTGGTTTTTTAAATTTAACTGAGTCCAAAGTATTTATGGAAAGTTTATCAACAATAGAATCAGGATCATGACAAACAATAGATATGTGTTTTATAGGTTGATTTTGATCAGTGTTTGGTGAAATAGCGCTTTCGGTAACTGTATTTTTAATTTCATCATCCTTTTCCGGAGTTTCGACACTACTAGCGGTAGTTTCTTCAGTTAACCGTGAAATATTATTAGTTCCATGTGGTGGAGTATTAGTAGTATGACTATCTTCATCATCATAACATATTTCATCATCACTATGATAATCATCAAAATGAGCATGACCATGAGGTGAATCCATATTTTTAAAAACTTTAATTGTTATCTCTTCAATAAAAAAGATTATAAAAAATCCTAAGCATGCAATAAATTCAGGCATAGGATAATGAAAATCCCAATTAGCATTTTTTTTAAAACTACTAAAATTTTCATTAATATGAGGAAATATATCAAGGAGACAGGTTGCTAAAAAAACACCACCAGCAAAACAACTTAATAAACTTAAAATCCATGCATGTTTTTTATCCATTTCACCAGTTTCCAATCCATCATTAGTTTTCATAAAACTTGAGACAATTTTAAGTGGTATTATACTGATAATTAGTGTTATAAGAAACAATGCTAAAGCCAGTAGAGCTTGTATCAAAACATCACTCATCTTGTTCTACAAGCAAAAAAAATTCATGATATATAAAGTGATAAAGTTGATATGATTGATTTTGATTAAAAATAAATGTCAAAGTTAATACAAATAATAAAATATGTTAAAAAATTAAGCAAAAAAAAAAGATATAAAATTGAAAAATTATAAATAATTGTAATAAAATATTGGTAAAACTAAATAATTAATTCCATAAAGGAAGAAAAAAAACGACACATCCTAATCTAGAAGGCGAAGTATAATAGTATTATTATTTCGTTAAATTGTCTTCATATATCAGAATGTATAATAATAAATATTCAATCATAAATTAGTCAAAGTATTTTTAATTAATATGTATTTATCAAAGTATGACTTCTTATAATTTAATATAATACATATTAACATCTATCTATGAATGGAAATATTTGGTATATATAAATATATTTTATATTAATTGAGTAGAAGTAAAAAGTGTAGAGATGTAATAATATTTTTGTTAGAATTAAAAATGTATATTATCACAAACTTTTAAAAATGTATTTGTATTATATGAAATTTAGTGAATATATAGAAAAGTATATATCTAACTAAACAGTACTAAAGGGTTGATTTTTGAAAAAAATTTTTTTTTGTTAATTTATAATAAATAAAATTTTAAATAATATTTTTTAGAACTAATTTTTCACTATTTTAATTTAAAAATGTAAAAAATGTCTGAAGTGATATCACTAAAAAATAATTAATATTTCTTAAATTTAAGTGATTTTTTTTAAAATCAAGTAACATCACTTGTAAAATGATAAAAAAAATAACAAAATTAAGTATATACAAATAGTGTAATAATTAATAAATAATAAGTAAATATTTTAAATAATATAAAATGTTTATATTTGGAGAAAAGTAAAATTCTTAAAAATTTATAATAATATTACATTTGTAGTATTTATATACATAAAAATATTTAACGTTAACAAAAATTACCTTCCAAGGACATTGATTGATAATAATTTTGAATAGTTAGATCATTCCTTGGAGAGAAAATGAGATGTCTAAAAAAGAGGCATTTCAATTGGTTTAAATTTTAAATGTGATATTCATTATATAAGAAAATGTAAGATATAGTTTCAATTACCTTTTTAACAAAACATCCTAATTTACCATTAATTAAATAAATAATATTTGATAATACTATCTTTTATAACGTTGATTAATTAAATTATAAAAAAACCTTATTTTAAACATTAATTTTTTTTATTTGTAGACAGTTAAAGATAAAACTTTTAATTTGTCTTTTGTGAAGATATATAAAGTTTGTTTTGATTTTGGTAACAAAAAGTAATAAAAAAAATTTATTATTATGTTATTAAAATGTTACATTGCTACAAAAATATTTGGGAGCGTTAGTTTTTGAAAGGTTACGAAGAGATGAATTCAAAGTTTTGACTAATTATTTATTATAACTTTACATAATTTTGATCGAATGAGTTGATAAAAGGCACTAAAATGAATGTAAATTTGGTATAATTTTATTGTATTAGAAAATAATATGAATGACGTTGACAAAGTAAGTTTAAATAGGTTTATCATTATAATTTATTAACACAAACCAAGTTAATGTTTAAAAAAAAAACTAAAATATTAATAAAGTAAAAAATATTATTGTAAGAGAATAATGTATTGAAAGATATTTAAATAATAAGAAAAATTATTAAATTTAACATACTTATTTTAACATTGAAACTGTATAAATATATTATATAAGAATATTATCAAATATTTGTTATTAAAATGGTAGTTTAAGCTTATTTGAAGAAAAATATTTCTATTTTTTGTACTCTACTTTTTTCTTATATATATTATGACTACTATGCAGTATAAAAGTGTTGGAACTATATATTTTTCAACACATTTTTAAAAATGTACAGCATTTATTTGTCACAAAAAAATTGTAGGTGGTGGTTTTTAATTTATTTCAGAATATTTTAATACTTATCAAGTTTGTAAAGTTTTATATTTAAAAAAGACTAAAAAAAGAATTCTTTTTGTATTATTAATTCGCTGAAAGAATTTATTAACAAATAATTGGATAAAATTATTTTGCACAAAAAAAAATCAATCAAAAAATTTATCAACTGAGGGATAATTTGGTTATAATTTCTTTTTACTTTTCGAAATCAATTTTAGGTAAATAAAAAAAATTATAGTTAGAAAAAATAAAATATTATTCTAAAAATTTGGAAACAATTATGAAAATAAAAAAAAATTAAAATAATATTTACATAAAAAATTATTAATACATGATCTTCTTCTTTTTAATTTTCTTTATCATTACAAATTGCCTTCATCCAACTAGTTATAAATATTTTTATTAACATTACTAATTATATTTTTAGAATATAATAACCTTACCGGAATATAAAAATAGAATAATAATAAGTGTTTAATATTTTTAGAAAAAAATTTCTTTTTATTATAAAAGTTCAAAAAAATAAGTTAAAAATAATATGATTTTTAATATTTTTTGAAAAACCGGAGATCACAATGAATGTTATTGGCATGAAATAAATAACCTTTCAATTAAATACCTTTTTAAAAGAAAATTCTACATTTTTATAAATACCAAAAAGAGGGTGGGAAACATGAAATTGATAGGTAAACAATATTAATTTTGGTCTTTTCAAAAATTTTAATTTGAGATCAGAATTATCAGCGTTTTCTAGCTAATTCGGGATGATACATACTATTATATATTGGTTTTTTATCACATTTCTCAGCCTCATTTTTTTCTTCTTTTTCCTCTTTAATACCAAATAATACATTAATACGTCTTTTTTCTTCTTTCTCACGTTTTAGTCTATCTTCACGTAACTTTTTCAACTTTTCTTTTTTATCATCTCTCTTAGATGATTTTTTATCTTTTCTCCTTCTTTTCTTATCTTCTTTTTCCTTTTCCTTCTGCCTTTTTATTTCCTCCATTAACGCTTCTTTAAATTCTTCAACATCCTTACTACACCTTTCTTTTAGCATGTCTTTCCAACTAACTTTTTTTCCCTCTATCGATGTATCATTGAAATCGTCATAATGACGTTCAGGTTTTTTTTCATACCAACTTTGTGCTTTATTTAACTCATTTGTCCCTTCTGCAAACATCTTCTTTATTCCTAATTGTGATTCAAATTTATCTATCTTTTGTTTTTGTTCTTTTTCATATTCTTCATTTCTTTCATTACTTCCCTCAATCTCTTCTTCTTCAAATAGATTTATATGTTTAAATGAGGAATTAGAACTTGGTCCAGGATCACTTGTATTTCTATGCTTTCGTAATTCTCCTAATTTTTTCTCATTTTCAGCTCTGTGAACTCTTCCTAATCTTTGTCTTTCTTCCTCTTCTGCTTTTTTCTCATCATCTTTAACTCTTTTTATGTTTTCTCTCCTTAAAACGTGCCAATTTTTTTTAGGTAAAATATTCATTTTTAATTATTATCAAAATAACAACAAAAAATATCAAATAAAAAGTATTAGTCTTGTGTTCTGTGTTAAATATAACGTATCACCTAAAAAAAGAAAATTCTTAAAAATATTTAAAATTATAATTATCTCTCATGACAATCAAGAAAAATTATTAAACTAAAGAGAACAAATATTTGGTGTATAGTATAATTCAACTAATTATTTAAAAATTAAAATAAACAACCTTGAAATAAAAATATTATTATTAGTTATAACAACAATAAAAAAATTACATAAAATTTTGAAACCCTTTGAAATAAAAAAAATAAATAGTAATTTAATATTACAAAATGTATTTTTGTTTTTAATATGATTAATAATAAATTAATAAAATTAATTTTTTAATTGAGGTATGTAAATATTGGTTATTGCATCAGCCATCTTTGCATACCCAACTTTATCAAGGCATTCTTTATATACATTTTCTCTGTGTTTCAGTGGACGATCACAATTTATTCTATCGACTTTGTAAGCTCTCGAAGCATTTAAGGCAGTTTCCCTAACCATAGGACCTATCTCACAAATACTGACAAATGATCCATCAAAAAGTGGACCAAAAGATAGAGGCTTCTGTGTTTCAATTGATACTCTTATCATTGCTGGAGATATTGGTGTCAGAACAATAAGAATATCACAGAATTTAGTAGCAATAGTATCTCTTTTGTAATTCTTATAATTTTCATTCCAAACAACATGAACTTCATCATTTCCAAGATGTTTAGTTTTTTGTGTAACATCACCTGTTAAAAATGTACTTATGTGAAAAATAACTTCTGTTGATCCATCAGCATAATATGGAGCTTTATGGCCTATTGATAAACCACCACCATAACCATAATGATTCTCACCAATAGTTATAATTCTTCCAAGTGAATTAATAAATTCCATAAATTCTTCACTACCATCAGATATTGTATTAGATAATATTGTACTTTTGTCTTCCTGTCCTTTACCAACATAAATTACAGCAATTTTGTGAACTTCACGTGAAAGTGTTGTGTCAAGATGTCGAAGTTCCCTAGGAAAATTAGATTTAATTTCACATGTATGATGTATTAATTGGATGTCATTAACAAATTGCCTCCAGGTACCTAATTCTTCCTTGTTATCAGCAACTAAACAACAATCATCTGATGGTGTTGTTTTGTTAATGTCACTGGTGGATGGCCTTGATAATGGATGCCTTTTACTTTTTTTAATAAAATCTAGCATTGGTTTGTAGTCAATTGGATCTTTGTAATTTTTTGGGAATGTTGGAAGTTTTTCAAAAAAGTTATCATTTATTTCATGTGTTGTTGTTTCCTCTATTTTTATTGTCCTTTTATCTTGTTCCATTCTTTCAGTGGATAAATCTTTTAGCCACCTTTTAATATGAGGATGATATTTTCCATTAACATCAATTTCATCTACATTTTTAATACTCCAAACATGTTTTCCAACTACAGTTCTTACAACAAATTCTGAAGGTATCTCTTTGTCTACATTAATTAAAACACCTCTATTTTTGATAAAAACTTGATTTTCATAGTCTTTATCAACAATTTTGTTTGGAGTCTTTCCAGGAATTGGTGTTACATTGTCTATTGAATTCCACTGCGCTAATGAAAATCCTGGTAATGGGTAGAAGACTGTATTTGTTAAAAGGAAACCTTCTAAAAATGAATTTTTTATACCTCTATCATGATTACTTAATAGAGACAATATCTTTTCAAATGTTCCTCTACTATTATTATCATTTAATGGTAATTTTTTACCATCACATATTAATGTCATTAACATCCATAAAAGTTCATTTCTAATAATATTTTCATCTTTTATTTTTAACATATTAATTATCTGTTCCAGTGATTGCCTTAAAAAATTTCTTTTTCCCCTTTTTTTTAATTCATCTAAATTTCTTATTAATAGATATGTTAATTGTATTGATAACGACTGATTTTTTAATAATATTTGATATAAATTTTTTCCTAAAGTTATATCACCTCTTTCTAGAATTAATATTGATAAGGCATTTACAAGTAATGCCAATGTAGATAGATCCATTTCCATGTAGTGTTGCTGAGTAAGAATAGTTAATAATAATTTTTCAGCATCTGTCTGTTCTAAACTTAATAAACTTGTTACACGAACAATTTTTGATGATATTTCACCATTTTTTATAATTATTTGTAACGACTCTATAATTGGTTTATGAAGTATGAAAATATCTTCTAATTTCATACTAGGAACCTGTTCTAAAACAATCGGTGCAATGTCAGTTGTCAGGCAATCTTCCAATTTAATCAAAATATGTGCTCTTAATAATGGTGGTGGTGACGATGTTACAAGAACTGAACACAACGATGGTATTGCGTGTGGTTGAGCTTTAATATCAACCATTAAAAGGCGTTGTGCTACATGGTGTATTAAGATATTCGCACAGTTAATTGGTATTAACATTTGAATAATTTGTGATAACACTTGAACAGCAACTTGACTAAAAGCAGCTTTAGATGGATCTACCATATTAATAATACGTATCCATAATTTTAACCATTTTTCTGGATTTCCTGTCGATCTAACTAAAGATTGCATTTCTCTATTATTTGATGAATCAAAAGTATTTTGACAGTCATCTATATCATCAGCTTCTGAACGAGGAAAATCTGGATTACTACCAGTATCACTTTTTTCACTCCTATCACTTCTTGTATAACTTCTTTTTGATGTACTTTTATCACTATCATCACCATTATAACCATGAGATGGATCAATACCAAAAACATTTAAAATAACGTTTTTAGTTAAAATCTCAACAAATTTAGCCCATTGATCAAGAGTACCACTCCAAACAGTGGTTTTAAATAACACCCAAATGTCATCGAAAATGATATCATCAATATCAATTTCACGAATACAATAGATAAATGTTGTTACAACTAGTAATGCTTGTGTAAAAGCACTAGAAGTTGAATGGGAAAATGAATCATTAAATTTACAAACATTTACACTGATATTTGTTAGCTGTTTAATTAATTCATTCCAAACGTTTTTTGGTAACGGTCTTGGTAAAATATTTGATGAATTAGCCATATCTCTAAATATTTGTATAGCAAAATTTGATATTGTTATTGTTGTATTAATTTTTTCTGGAGATGCATAAATATAAGGAGAATTAAAGAATGATGAAAAAATATGGATAAGAAGAAGTGAAAAAGATTGTAATGATACACTACCAGTTTCAAGAAATGGTGGTATTTCTTTTTGTGTAAGCCAATGTTTGACAAGTGTCATACAACGTAATGTAACTGTTGAACATGCCAATGGAAGACACATAGATTCTTTAAGTAATGATAACATAATATTAATAGCACGTGGATTAGAAAAAAGAGCTGATCTAAATAATAATAAACTTGGAGAGGGATTTGAGACAGTCTTAGCTGAGGCAATATTTAAAATCCATCTTATTAACCAATACCTTACTATGACAATTGGATCAGCAGTATCAAGAATATCAGTAGTATTTGGTTCGCCTTCCCATCCACCAAAAATATCAACACCATTAGTTTCTAGATCAGGATATACCTCCAATATGTATAAATTAATCATCCGATCGAGGAGAAATTTTGCACAGTCAAATCTTTTACTTTGATCACCCCATTCAATTTTTTGTGTCTCTCTACATATATATTCTAAAAATTTATCAATCCATGTTTGAAGTTGCTTGGCACGTTCTTTTGTATTTGATTGTAGTAACTGTTGTATCTCTGACATGTTAGCTGGGACAAAAAGTGGTGTTATTTTTCTCGATAATACAATATTAGGAGGAAGATTATTAGAATTATCAATTGGTCTTTCACAATAACTCATCAGTATTTGTTCAGTATTTTCACCATTTTTCAATGGAAAATATGGTAATAGTGACTGGAATACTTTATCTAACTCAGGTGTAACATTGTTATTTACCGCTAATATTTGATACCACATAATAAATAATCTTACAGCAACACGTTTTAAACTACTACCATTTTGTGGAAGTAAACATCTTTTTATAATTGTTGATATAGCATTCCATTGCCAACCTTTACCAACAATTTCTGGACCATAACATAATATTTGTTCTAATGTCCATAATGCTGATTCTGCATCGCTAGCAGCTTGAATATCTGATGAATTTTCTTGGTGAAGAACAAGACTATCAACCAGGTGAATTGCCTCAAAATGATAATCTTCAATTATTTGTCTTTTTTCCTATAAATTTGTATCAAAAAATGACTATTTAATATAAATAAAAAACTTACAGATATTGGTAAACCTTCAAAGGCAATTTTAAAATGTTTAGCTCTGGAGGATGAGTCTCTTTGAGCATCAGCAAATCTTTGTAATGAATTAGTAATATCAGAAGCTTTAGGTTTCCTAAACATAGTTAGAAGAAAAAAAATATGTATTCAGAAAAAGAAATATATCCTTTTTTGTTATCTTCAAAGATAAATAATACTTTTATATATTTTTTGTGTACACATAAACAGGATAAATTAACAATTCAATATCATTGATATGTTAATAGATATTCTTTTCCTAAATAGGATGTTATCAATAGTAAAAAAAGTTTAATAATGTACAAAAAAAAGATAAAATAACGATGAGATTACATATAAATATTATTATTATATCAATAAAAATAAAACAAAAAATGATAAAGGATATAAACCTTTTCTTTACATAATACTTGGTAATATTTAAATATATTTAAAAAAATGTACAAATCATTACATAGTAGTATAAGTTTTGTATTATCATTATTAATTAAAATCATTGAATAAGAAGAAAGTTAATAAAAGATAAATTAAGATGTAAATAATAATAAAATTTAATATTCTCCCTAGGAATGTGGTAAGAAAAGACTATCACTAATGATTATCACTCTATTAGTAGTTGTATATACAAACGATTTTTTTACATTAATGAAGGATTAGAATCGTATATAGCTAATCCAGTGACGGTTCCAGAGTGCCCAGTAAATTTAATAATATTTGTTTCTGCTTCAATATCCCATACACGAAAAGTATGATCTCCACCAGAAGTAAATAGATATTTTCCATCATTAGAAAATTCTAATCCCCATACCCATTTTAAATCTGGAACACCACTCTCATTGGTGTTTTTTTTTATATTCTAAAAAATATGTTTTTTATTTAACTTATATTTTTAGATTTTTTTTGTAAAAAATAAAAACAAAGCCATTTGTATAAAAAATCTATTAAAAGTGGTAATAAAGCTAGAGTTATGAATGATCAAGATATAGTTTGACATATAAATATATAGATATATGTTTATAGTAAAAAGAGGATAAATTGATATATATAAATAAAATAGAATTTATTTGTAATAAAGGTAGTTTTGTTGGAAAATTATACAAAAGAATGGTATTATGATTGGTTGTGAGAATGTATGTGTGGTTGGATGCTGATGTCGTCGTCGGTGTCGTCGTGGTCTTTTATATACTTTACTATCGTTTCATTAGTATTGTAGTTAAAGTTAGATACTATATTATGGGGGGTAGAGTTGACGTTGTTGTTGCTCACAACTGACAAAATTCGAAATCATTCATATAAATGTTTTTGTTCTCTAACTAAATACAATATTCTTCCAAGTTCATAGTAATGATTAAATTTTGTATTTATATTATTAAATATAGCATTAGTAAATAAGGTTGAAACATCAAATATAAATAAACTAAACATTAATATTAAATAGATTGTTATAGTTTTTTATAATAATATTTATAACAATTGATTTTTAATAGTGACATTAATAAGTTTAGTGGCATTATAAAAATGTAATCTTATGAAATAATAAATGGCCTTATTCGAAAAAATGTTTGCAAAAATTTTTTTAATGTAAAACTTACAGGAATTTGACGATAAGGTGTATAATTTTTATTTTTAAATTCATTATACTTGTATATATTAACTTTTCCATCTGCACCAGAAGTTCCTAGAAGTCCACCACCTTGTGAGTATCGACATTTCAGCACATAATCATGATGCGCTTTAAAAAAATGTTCAAATTTATAGGAGGATGCCAAGACGCAATAACCTTCATTAGGATTAACCGGAACTTCTTCTTTTATTGTTGAAATTTCACTTGTCATAAGCAAAGATAAATTCGAATTATCATTTCTACCATTATTACTACTAGGAGGGTTATTAAATTCCTGAAAACGTCCATCCATAGATTCTTTATGTTTAATTACCTCGTCAGTTCTACCGATAATATATACTTTTCCTCTGTTAGAAACAGCACATACTTGATTACCAGTTTTATCAACATGAACATGATTGAAAAATTCTGTTATATCAAGTTCTTGTATTGGAACTGTTGAATCAACATCTTGACTGAGATCCCATATATAAATAATTCCTTGAGCATCAGCAACAATTAAATCATTTTGATTAGGATGTAGTGATAAACCATTTAATGGTGATGGCATTTGATAAGCTTTTTCACATGAATATTTATTGGCTCTAATATCCCATATTTTAGCTATACCATCTTCACCACCTGTATACATTTCATAGCCATTTTTAAAAAAACCTACAGTTTGAATATTTTTTGTATGTGCTTCATTATTAGACCATATTATATCGAGATTATTTGTATCATATAATTTTAAAGTGCAATATGCACCAGTAGCCAATATTTTACCATCACTATTAACGATCATACTATTGATTTGAGCATCTTTAGGTTTGATTTGTACAATTTCTGTACCTGTTTCGAAACTCCATTTTCTAAGTGTTTTATCATGAGATGCAGTAAATAATAAATATTCAGCCATACTATGTATTTTCAGTTATTTTTCTTAAATAAAAAGTTTTTTTTATATATAATATATACCTTCAATTGTTTACATTTTAAATTTAAATGATAAATATTATTGATTATCTCTTTTATTCAAGAAAAGAGAATAAATAAAAATATATGTAACTTTTTTGGACAAAATACCATTAATAAAAAACTATTTAAGAAATAAAACCACAAATATTCTTTATAATAAAATTAATTATTATTATTTATACACATTTAATATACAGTAATAAAAAAATTATGACATTAAATAAAACAAAAAATATTGATATGAAGTACAATCCCCAGGAAAATATAGTATTTTTTTGGTAGGTAATTTTGATTTTTATATAAATAAAACTATTTTGTACATACATTAAAAGCATAAGAAATAAATATGTATAATAATATTTTACAATGTTATAAGTATGATATAGAAGTATTTTTGTTGATATACAATACAATTTTAAAGTAAATGATGATAGGTGATGAAGTTAAAACATAAATATATAATTTGATCTGGCATCAATATAGATAAGAAAAAGTGTATATGATTTATTGTTGGGATAATGCCATTATCAAATTTATAATCATATTTTTTCACATATACTAATAAAAAGAAATATATAAGTGACAAGAATGTCTCTTGTATAAGGAAAATAAGAGAATATGGAATGTAGGTGGCTTAAAAGCTAATTAATAAATAAAATTTTTCTCAGTAACTGAGAAGAATGATGATTTTGTGAATGCCTATGACATGTAAAATTATCCATAGAGCAGAAAATGTGTTTACACATAATGCGCACTATGGGGGTTTATTATAGTTAAATATACATATGTAAACAAAGGAAAAGTTAGGATATGATATGTAGTAGTAGAAAAAAAAAAGAATAAGATATTATCCATTAATTACAGTAATGGTCCGGATGTGAAGGAAATGAATGGGTAGATCCAAAAGAAGTTGTAGTTTCGTTGTGTGACACTCTAGAAAAACTTCGCGATCCATTGATACCATTATTTCTTGAGTTATTAAATTTAATGATACCAGAAAGTCGGCCATGTGATGAGTTAGAGTCTTTGGATTCATTTTTATAATACTGAATTATTTTATTCAAAACATGTGTAAATTCATCAGCTGCCTTAGATGATTCACTTAATACTAGTAATTGTTCTGCATTTGATGAAACTTTACATGGTGGTATTTCATTTTGTGTACGGTGATGGGAATGATATTTAGCCATACATTCTAGAGAAAAAGATTAATAAAAATGAAATAAGAAAAAACAAACTTACTTTTACATTGAATAGCAAATTCTCCTTTAGGAAGACCATGTAATGATCTAGTACATTTATCACATGGTATATTAGTTTTAAAGGCAAGTTCAACAAATTCATGATTTTTATACAATGAAGCATCTTTGCTTTTTGCAGCTTTTTTATCTTCAACAGCATAAAAGAAAATTTGAAATATCATTGGGAGATATTTAACTTCATCATCTTTAACATCAGCTGATGTACAACATCTTCGAAGATGGCAAATATTTGTAATATCAAGAGAGAGAGCTGGAACTGTTGGAGTCTTAGATTTATCAATATGGAAAAATTGTAAATATTCTGATGTTAATTGAGCTCTCAATTTAACCCAGTTAACTCTTCTTTTTCCAATAAATCTCCCTCTTATTGAAACAAAAGAGGTAAAGTTGATTTCATGAATAGAAAAAAATGGATATTCAACCTGTAATCCACCACCAGAGTCATGACTTGCAACAGATTGATCATCCATTTCTCGTGTTCTGTGCAACTCTTCAAGAACACCTTTACATTGCTCTAATTCGATTCTTAATTCATTAGCATGTACTTGTTCACTGCACAAATCAGATTTCAACAATTCAATTTCTTTAGAATGCTCAAATTGCAAGAATTCAAGTCTTTCTCTTAATCTTATATTTTCCATTTCTAATGCATTATTTTTAGGATAATTTTTCTTATCTTTTTTTCCTGTTGGTGGTAAGATACTTGGATGTGATTTAGATATTTCTTCAAGCTTTTTAATAGTAGCTTCCTTCATAAGAGTTTCCTTCTTTAATTTATTAATAAGTTGTTCTTTTGTTAGTGATTCTAAATCTTCACCCGCCTTACTAAGATTTAACAATCTTGAGTCTGATCTACCATAACTATCATATCCGCTACCAGTTGATCCTTGTCTACGGTGATTATTTGAATTTTGGAGTTTAGTCATTTCATCCTTTAACTTTTGTATTTCCATTGAATAGTCATTTTCTTTCTGTGACATTAAATTCATAATCTTCTCTTTACTTTCTCTTTCTTTATCAAAACGTTGCATCGTTTGTCGTAACTCGAGATTAACCATTGTTTTCTCCTTTTCCAATTGAGCTAATTGTTCCTCAGCAATACGACGATTCAACTGTTCAACTTCTAATTGACTTTTGACATTGTTGAATTCAACTTCTAGACCAGAAAAAAATTCTAATTTACGTTGTTTGTCGGATAGATCATGTCTTGCAGTATGTATTTCATTTTTAAATGCTGTTACAAATTGTTGCTCCATTTCTAGTTGGTCCATTAATTCATTTACTCTATACTCAAGACTTTTTTTTTCATTTGACAAGAGTGATATATTAGTTTCCAAACGATCTTTCTCTATTCTTATTTTTTCAAATTCAAGTTTATTATACTCCTCATCAGCTGATTTTCTAGCTAACTCGTTAGCAATATCAGAGAGTTCATTCTCAGCTTTACGTTTTCTTTCCTGTTCGTAGAGGATATCTTTCTTCAAAATATCAACATTTCTTTTTGCTGCATCAAGATCACCCTTTAATCTCTCAATATCGTTATTGTCATTGTCGTTTTTTACACTCAAAACTTTATCTTTCTTCAAATCTGATAACTGTTTAATTAAAGCAATTTCCCGAGTTACTGTTTCTTGTAACTCATTCTTAGTCTGAGCAAATTGTACTTCTAGATCATAAATTTTATTTTGGTAACGTCGAGAATTCTCCTTCTCAACAGCTATCTCTTTTTTTACTTCGATCAATTCACCTTGAATTGAAGATTCCTTGTCTCTTGAATTACTTAGTTTTTCATTTAACTTTTCTATTGTACCTGAATGTGTCTGTATTTCAGATTTAAGCTCGCTAATATGCTTTTTTAACTTTCCTTCTTCCTCAGTAATTTCATTATTTCTTTTAACTTCATCATTCAACTTAGATTGGAGATCACGTATTGTATCATCCATTGTGGAAGCGTTTTGAAGTTGCTTCTCCAGACGTCTAAGCTCCCCTTCTTTTTTTGCCACAACTTCTTTTTCCAAATCTAATTTTCTTTGTTGCTCTTTTACTTCACATTTGGCTTCAGTTAATTGCTTTTCTAACGACTGCCTATCAGTCTCCAACTGCGATATATTTTCTTTTAATGAATCTATGTAATTCATTGTATCCTGATCTGGAAATCCATTACTTGTATTTTCATTTGGGTTATCAGAAACCTTTAATTTCCTTATTGGTCCCAAATCATTACTATAAGTAAATCCAACGAAAGGGAGTTGGTTACCAGTAAAAAGTTTTGTCGACTGAAAATTATCAGCAGGATTTCCCGTTTTCTCCTCAACATCATCAAAATTGCTTGTATCAATATCACTTTTTAATACTGGAATATGTGGAGCCATTGTAGTACGTATAGTTTCGAAAGTCCATTCATCATTTTGAAAGAATGGATGAGCTTTTATTTCTTCAATGCTATTCTTCCCTAATCTACTTTGTGAATCCGTCAGAAATTTTCTAATTAAGTCTTTAGCTTTGTCTGTTACAAATACATCGGGAGGAAATTTTAATTCAGTTTTATAATTTAAAATTCTTGCATAAGTTTGAACTAGTGCATCAGCATAAAATGGTGTTTCACCAATGAGAAGTTCATAAAAAAAAACTCCTACAGACCAAAAGTCAACTTCTCTACCATATTCTGTTTCGTTGCCATTACTACTAAGAATTTCAGGTGAGATATAATCGGGTGTCCCAACAGCAGTTGAACTTCTTACAGTCCCGTCAGGTCTCATTCTTACACATGTTCCAAAATCTGCTAATTTAATATGTCCCGTAGCAGATATTAACATATTATCAGGTTTCACATCTCTGTGTATATACCCCATTTCATGGATAGCATTTAATGCCAGACAAACTTCAGCAAGATAAAATCTAGCCCATTTTTCACTTATTTCGAAATTTTGCATCAAACTAACTAAATCACCGCCAGGCATAAACTCCATAGCCATATACAAATGCTTAGCATCTTGAAAAGCATAGTGAAGTCTAACTATCCAATCACTTTTGCAATGTGCCATAATATGTCGCTCTTCCCAGAAAAAAGCACTATCAGCTCTCCTTAACATTTCATTTTTATCTAAGCATTTCAGTGCATAGACTTTCCTTGTTTGAGAATGCCTCACGAGCTGAACTTCACCGAATGCTCCTCTTCCAATAACCTTGATAAGCTCAAAATCACTATGATTAACGCGAGCCTGAGCCAGTTGTTTTGAAGCATGCTCATACTTATTTAGAAAGTTATCTATCTGCTTACTCCTACGAAGAACGGGAAAATTACAGTCGTGGACAATCGCTAGCAAAGTATCCTAAAATATTATAATAATAATTTCTAAGAATCCATTTAACCTACAATTAATCCATCTACGTTGACAGGGGACTGCTCATCTAATAAATGTCTCACTATTGATGTTGAATGCTCCATTGATAAATGGCACACTAAAAGATTGTTATTTAAAAAAACAAAACACAAATAAAAAGTATTAAAGTGAAAATAACACTTAGAAATATCATTAAAAACTAAAAAAAAAATTGGTACTTTTTCTTAAAAAAAAGGAGATCAAGAAATCAATTTAGATAATATACAAGAAAATATATATATATATATAATACAATAAATTACAAAACTAAAAATTAGCGCGTATAAGCACGAACAAAACAGTTGTGCTGAGAGAAAATAGAATTTTGCAAGCACATAAACAACAAGTCCTATAAAGAGATAGTGCATTAGTAGTACACTTATAAGTAAAAAATACTAATTAATTAATAAAGTAGCCTGGTACTGCACCAAAAACCTTCGGTTCAAGACTCTCCATAGGAAACGTGTAAAATAAACTAAAATTCATCTTCCAATTCAGGGAAGCCAAACTGCTTGACTATTGCTTTTTGGTGTTCAGGGAATGGATCCTCAGTACATAAGAGACCAGCAGCATAGTAAGTGTACTGGGAATTCAGAATATCATTGTGATATGCCTTTTGCATACGTCGACGCTTCTTGTGAATCTTGAGAAGATGGCGAATATCTTCCTTTGTAAAGTTACATTCACCATCAGAATCAGAATCCGACTCTTCTATTAATATTCTCTTCAACCATTGACGTTCTCCCGCTTGTGATGTATTATATAACTTGGAAACGTTTGTCTTATGTTCTTCATCATTCTTCCATACCCCCTGAAAATGTTATATTTACATTAATGCAATAAATAATAGTTGTAAAATAATGATAAAAATATATTATTGTATCCATATATTACATGCGAATTCATGATAAATACCAAAGCTTTATAGTCATATGGGTATGTTAAATCACAGTAAATATTCCTAAACTTTTGTAGGTTAAGCTTACCTTGACAGAAAATATTGAATGTTTAACTTTATTTGCACTCGGTCCACTCCCAGTAGTAGATATGCCAGGTATTCTAAAAATTTGCTAGATGAAGGAAAAAAAAAACCTACTTTATCGGTTGCTGGAGGAGTTTTTCAACTTGATGTAGAAATTTATTCATATCCAACATTTTTTCTAATTCTTTTACCTTGGTTGACGATGCAGCAAATACATCTAGATCGTTATTATCTAACACTTTTACAGTGCTAGTATTTTGTTTCCCTTCAGCCATAACTCTACACTTTCTCTAAAGAAAATATAATTATTACTTATGATGAAAGAAAAGGTGAATACTCATCGAAAAGAAGAGATTTAATAAAATTAATATCAAAAATCGATTTTGTTATTTACAAATACATCGAAAAAAATTTAACATATTCAAGGCTAGTATTTAAAAAAAAAACAAAATTTCTATCGTGACTCATTTGTGAGAACAAAAAAATAATCTCACTGTACAAGTAAATATTATAATAAATACGCCATATATCCAATTTTTCTTGTTAACAAAAATAAAAAAACAGCAATACTTAGAAGTCAAATATGATAACAATACTTGATATCCAGTGAATTTATCTACGAAAATTCCTACAGAATACAAGGTCAATATATGTGTAAGAGGAAAAGAATGTATATCTTAACGATTTATAATTCAATTTAATTATTAATAAAAAGCATAACCAATTGGACAATAATATTATTAATCGTATAAAAGGTGAAAAATAATTCCTATATAACGAATGATATTAAAATAAAAGTTTGTAACTAAATAAATGGCAGGTATCATAAGAAACTATTTATGTTCAATAATACGACATTAAATAAAACGAAAGAAATGATAATGTGATAAGGGACTTATAAAACAATTGTTATTAATGTTGTAAAAATAATTAATTTTAAGAAAATACTTTTCGATGATAAAGGGGTAGAGAGAAAAATAAGAAACATTTCGCATTACCTTTCTCTAAGCCTATTAAATCTAAAGTATCATATCAACGAATAAAGGAAAATAATGATGACAAAAAAATAGTAGATCTCCAAGTACTAATAATCTTTCCTATATTACCAATGCTCCGGAAAATAAGACACAATTGTACACAATACATAGAAATGCAACTAATTAACAAAATAATTTGAATCTTGAGAACATAGCACATGAAATTTCGAACAAAAAAAAAACTTAAAATACTCTATCCTAAACGATGACTTAATAAAACTATTGATAGTAAACATACTTGGTCACAGAAATATAAAAAAATTAATCTTACACTATGCATATCTGAACGAAAGAAACCTAATTTGGCGTTTCTTTTCATCGTGTCAAGATATAACTTTCTCCCTGCTTTCACATCTACCAACTCGAACGTAAAAATATTACACATTTACCTAACGGTAAAAAAGAGTCCATGAAGAAGAAGGAAAAAAACAATTAGACTAAGCATATAAGCTTTATAAGGAAATAACTATACTTTAATACAACATGCATACATTTACATTATCACAAATAGAAGTCAGGATAAACATAATTTCGTTATCCAAAGGGTACTAGCGATTAATATTTCAAGACAAAAGTATTGAAATGATTAAAAACAAATACCTTTAACAAAGTAGATCTTTTTTATGAAATAAATTTGTAATAAATTCTGTTTGTCATTGAAAATGTTAACAAAAAGTACATTATGCACAGTATTTTGGTAATTTTTGGGAAAAAAGAAAGTCATACAAAAAATTATTTGATAGAATTAGCAAAGATAAAGTTTAAAAATATTATCAATAGATCAAAAAAAACTACCTTTTTTACAAAAGAAGATAGATTTATTCACGAAAACCAAAGAGATAACAGTACTTCTAAGATGAATATGTTACAATAAATAAAAATATCAACATTAATAATTGTAATAAATACACACCATATAGCATTTTGATCAAATAAAATGTACATAACACAAGATACATATAAAGTTGACGAATGTGATCTTAAAATATTTGTACATATAGAGATATAAATAAAAGATATATAGGTTTAAAAGATTAAAAATTTGATAGAATATTGTTTGCAATAAAACGTTACATACATACACATCAAAGTTTAAAAAAAAGACACTTAGAATCGGAGTAAAAATTTTTGAAGGTAATAAAAGCGTAGAGATAGATGACTCAGAAATTGAGTATAATACAGGTATGGTATTCCAAAAAAATTGGAAGATTTTTATTTCTTTTATGACTGACATACTTTTCGGATTATACTAAAGCTACAAAAGAATGATTCATTCCTAGATAAATGGGTATATAATACAACTTTTCAAATATTACTTGTTGGTGTCTTTTTATTGGTAGTATAACTAAATATGTCAGTTATTTCCTCATCTGGTAATCTGTACAAAATAAAAGAGTAATTGACTCTACAGAGTATTGGTAACTATAAATACCAAAAAAAATGAGAAAGAGAACGGTGATTTAATATAAGATTCTTAACACGTAAAAGTTTAATAGTGGTTCGTTTAATCAGAAAATAAGTAAAAAAGTACACAAAATAAGTATTTACACGAGTACAAGAAATATATGTAGAAAATTAAGCAAAATAATAAGGAATCATTTAATCAAATGAAAAAAAAACTGAAGACAATTCTTGAATAGAAAGACAACAAATAGTGATGGGGAAATTTCAATAATATAAATGTGCCAAAACTGAAGATGCAAAATTAAAATGGTCTCGAGACGATTTGTTTAGAATAGACTCTCATTACGTCTAATGCCTTGGATAACCATCTATCATATAATAACAATTGGCGGTTAATTATGTTGCTCTTGAGTATTCCATTGTTACTAATTTGTATATTGTTGTCATGTTAAAGGAAATTTCTTCAAGTAGAAAGTAAGTTTGTTGCGTACCCAAGACTTTAAAATATAGATAAAGAGTAATTCATGTAAAGTTTTCAAAAAAAAAAGTAGAAAGGTTCCGAAGATAGATTATCGTAAAATATTTTAGATCGAGGGGTTAAGACGTGACAAAACGCTACTAGTAAATAAAGGCTATTTATAAATAAAGAATCAATGAAAGAAAGGGATACTATATCTCTTTTTCTTTTATTAATAAAGAATAAGAAAAAAGATGGTGAGAAGTTTCAAATGATAGTAACGGAGCATAAAAAAACAGTTAATAGTGTGTTTATTAAGAATATATTATATTAAAGAGAATAGTTGTACAATAGAAGTAGAAATATTTTGTTATACAATATTATTTAGAGAAAGTGGTTAAAGTAATTGAATTTTTATACTTCTGCTTTAAATTTTAATATCAACGATATTGTACTCAAAAGAAATTATATATATTGAGCATAGATTCTCGTTCAAGTATAATAGGAAAGTTTTCTATGAAAAGAATGGTTTTTGATTGAATTCTATTTGAAATTAAATGAAAGTTGAAACGAAAAAGAATAAAGATATGTAAAGAAGGAAAGGTGCATAAAGTGGTTTGTGACCTTTTTTATATTTTGATTTTTGAAACAATATTATTATTTCAAATATGGCTGGGTGGAGCATTTTAAAGGAAGTGATTAATTATATGTTTTAATATATTTTCAATGTTTCGGTGATGATTATTATTAAAGAGCAAAATTGATGTGTTGTTTTTAAGAGTATTTAAGTCTTATTATTATTACATGAATAAAATGAGGGAAAATTATAAAATGATAATGCATTTTTGATGGTACCTTGTTCCTATAGAAGTATAAATGTTCTATAAAATGATAAATAAAAATTGTATTGGGTTGAGGAAAATCAAATTAACTGTGCTGTTAGTTATATAGATCTCTGATAAGGAATTGATTAATCTTTTTTTCCAGTTTAACTTAAAAATAACTATAAAACTAAAAAAAAGAGTATTTGGGTGGAGGATAATGTATGTGTCGCGCTCCTTTTGACCTTAAAGAAAAAACACTTAATATATTCTTTAAAGGGTAATGGTGTGTGTAATGTATTGTTATATTTTTACTATAGATATTAAATTAAAAGTCATATACAATTTATCTATTTTTTTAGTTTTTTTTTGCGTCAGTTTTAACATGCCTTTTAATGTTTATTTAATTTTTGTTATATTTTTATTGTTATTAAAAGATTTTTTTACTAGTACTAAGGCCGATTTATTTAGAGTAAAATAGCAAGAATTAACTATTAAAATACATAATAGACATAACTGTAGTTACTATGGTTGAATGAAAAGAATATGTATCTTCTATAATATTTTTTTGGCTAAAGGAATTATTGCTTAAAATAACTTTTTTCTTAAGATATCTCTATTGGTAGAGAGGGTTCTATTTAATACTCATTATACAAATGTACTATTTGAATTATCGTTTGGTTTTATCTAATTAAAATAACCATTAGTTTATGATTGTTTCATCAAAATGTCAATATATATAAAAGTAGGCTTTATGTTTGTTACAAGTAACTTTAAAGAGTTCTCATATATATATATATTTTTTTTATTGTAGAAGTAATTCTATAAATATTTTAAGATTAATTTTCCTATACATTTCTAGATTTAAATTTTATTTTATTTTATTTTTAAATTTTAAGTTAGGCTGTTAAGAATAATTGCCTTAGACGATGTAGAAATATGAACGTATCATTAAAACAAATGATAATAAAATGTTAACTTGTTTTATTTTTGTATAAAAATATGATATTTAGTTAAAGAAAGATATTTTCTATAGCTCTGTCAGTTTTAATCTAAGAAGTATTAATAATATTTATACTTTATCTATTATTATTTAATATTTATTGTATAAACTGAAAGATTATTTCATATTTATAACCAATTAATAATATAGTTATATTACAATAGCATTATCTATTGTTAAAATATTTATTTATTTGTACATTGAGACTAATTTTATACCTTGTTCTTATATCAATATTAGCTATATCTATATGATAATTTACACTATTTTTGATTAACTTTCATGATTAATAGAGTAATATTGTTATATATAATAGGAGAGACAATAGTACTAAATTCAGTTAACAAATACAAATTTCTCATTTAATGAAGTTTAATAAATAGAAAGTTATACCTATACTTTTATTACAGTCTTTTATCAATATTCATGAGATTGATTGTCTACCAAACTCTAACATGCGGGAAAATATACGGATATATATTCTTTACCTCGATTTTTTAGTAGTAACTTTTTGGTCCTTTATTTAAATCAATCTCCTATTGATTTTTCAATAAAAAAATGCTTATATGCGTTTTTGGCGAGAACTTCTACACTAATTATTTCTGTCGTTTTATAAAATAAGCCTACTAGATTTTAACGCTTCTGTATATTCTAATTTATCTGTACATTTAGAACTTTAATATATTTTTTTATTTTCAAAATGACTTACATATTTTTAAACTGGCTTTCTGGAAATCAGGTTGCATCTAATTATTTATTTTAAGGAAATATAAGAGAAAAATTAAAATTTTTTTAAATAATATTAAATAGAGTGAATGTTATAAATTAATATTAACTATTATTATTATGAAAATTGAAGTTTTGCCATTTTTTCCAAAAAATTTTTTATTCTAAATAGAAGAAATAAAAAGAATAATATATAACTTTATGATATATAGATCGGAATGTTTTGTAATATTATTGAATATCTATCTTTTCTAATGTTATGATTATTGAAATTATTTTTTTAAGGGGGATATAAAACGTTTTTTAAATCTTATGATACATTCAAATGTGTTGTAATAAATAGTTATATATACATGAATGTTTCTGTTTAGTATGATGATACAACTTCAAATTTATATATATTATTTTTTATCATTACATGATTCCTATTCCTACATGATAGAAAATGGTAAATGTTTTGTTTAACACTGAAACATAAGAAATATATATAAATTAATTGTAAAAAAGTGATGATAATGGAAGGGAATTCAGTTATCAGGTTTGTTATCAAAATGTAAATAAATATATTGAAATATGAAAATAAGGTTGAGATTAGTGATATAAAAAATATTATGTTACTTTACTTATACAATAAAAGAATACGATAAATAAAAGTAAATGTATTGTAAATAGTTTCTGAGAGAAAAATTGGTAATAGGTAAATTAAATAAAAAGTTATTGTTAAAAGTTCAATTTCATAAGCCTATAGGGAAATTAGGTATTAAGTAGTAGAAATTTGTAAGAACATTTAAAGATACTTCAAATTATCATTTATTTTCTTGTCCTACATTACACACTTATTGACAAACTACAATATGTTGCATTATAAATCAAGGCGAGAATCTCTTTATATTTATTGTAGGTATAAATATATCTATACATATATATATTTATTAATCTCAATATGATAAAATATTATCAATTTAATAGAGAGATGTATCTATTAAGAAATGGAAATTCTTCAATCTATTATTACTGATTGGAGATTATTTTTGAACCATCTTTAACTATTGTACACGTAAACTTTTATATTAATAAAAAGTTCAAAAATGTAGAATATATGAATTATTCTTAAGAAAAGATAGAAATTCGACCTTGAATATAGTAGATAAAAACAATGTGTTTGTTGGTTATTTTTAGACTACAATTACCTGATAACATAACAGTTCTGAAAGAAGTATAAAATGACAATAATCTGCCAACATTTATTCTTTTATATATTGTAGATATTTATATACATTTGATGATTGTTATGTGTTAGGAAGAAGGATGATGATATGTTTTAATGAAACATCTTTTTCTCATCAAATCGTCTAATAATAATATAATGATAATTTTAATTTAACATTGAGGAATGTAATCGTGATAAGTACAAAGAAAAACCTTAGTTGGCTGTCGCTTTGAAGATAACATAAATGAATAGGGACAACAAATGATGAGTAATTATTTTTTTTGTTTTGATAGGAAAAAATAATAATCATTTTTGGAAACAACAAAAAAGATGCAAATGAAAATATTAAAATAATAAAAATTTTTATAAAAATGATTGAATGATTTAATTTTTCCTTGAATAAGCAAAAACTTGACAATAGTTTATACATCATATGATAAACACATATATAAAATTTTATTTTTACCTAAGGGTTTTGATATTTCGTTTATGATAGAATTTTGAAAGTTTTATTAATAATTTATATCTCAAACTTTTAATCTACTTTACAGATTTAAATTATCAATTTTATTCATTTATTGTATGTACATAAAATTACAGATTATTATCTTGAATATATATTAATATATACAATACAAAAATACAGTAAAAGGCAATATATCACCTGCAGGTAAATTTAAAATCATTAATAAGTTTATATAAATGGATATATTTTAAAGTACAATAATAAAAGTATGGAACATAATACTGCTGGAGATAAGACATCATTTATAGCGAGTAGTAAAGATTATCAGTTTAATATGAAGATACCTGATCCTATTATATTAGGAAGGAGGAGATTCAATGATCATCTGCAATCAAAATATGCTTCATTTCAAAATATTGAAAATTTGAAAGATACTAATTATAGTAAAAATATCAAATCATCTGCCTCAACGAACATAGAAAAAGTAGGTTGATTTAATTTCATTTAATGTAACAAATTTTTTTTAGATATATAATATTTCATCAAGTGAAGAATCACCACCAAAAAAGAAATCATTTAAAATGTTAGCTGAAAGAATAAATTTATTAAACAACTGTCAAAATAAATGGAATTCTCGAATTGATAACAATAAAAATAGTGAAATTTCTAAATTGAAAAGTATGGGATCTATTATTAGTAATCGGAGAGAAGCTTTATTACAGGTTCGTTTAAAATTTTACTATCAAATTATAATTCTTTTTTTGCTCTAATGTTAATAATATTATGTTTATTTCTTTTTATAACATTCACATGTTATAATATAATTTATTTTGTTGTAGGCTTCTGATGATTGGAAGAATAGGGTAAATAAGGGTGACAATTCGAAAGCTATATTTTGTGTGTCTAAAACTAATATTACAACTAAACCAACATCTATAGCAACCAATAATAAAATATATGGTGAACCAAAATCTTGTATTTCAAGTCAGCGGGTTATAGAAAAAGTTTATAACAGAAATAGTAGAAAAGAGGAAGACAGAAGTAAAAATATTGTTAACATAAATGGAACTCAAAGTCATTCTACTAACTTAAACACTACTCCTACTAATAGACGACTTATAAAATTTAATACTCCTATTATGGATAATATTACTAATAATGAGATAAAGAATCCAGGTATTTATTCTGAAATTTCTATACAAGCAGACAGTACCAATAATGTAAAATTGTTAACTCGTTCCTCTTTACCAAAAGGACCACCAAGAAGGAGACCTACTGCTATTGGAGGACGTATTATTCCTTATAATGATATCAATAAAAATACCGAAGAGAATAACATTTCATATGATAAAGAAATGACTATTCCTATTCAAAATTTATTAAAATTACTAAATAGTGATAAAGAAATTTGTGAAGAGATTGAACGTTGTAATCACAATGATATAGAAAAATCTAAGATGCCATTAATTTTTTCCAAAGAAGATGTTCCAGAAGATTTTGATATAATGTCTGCCGGAGCAGGTGTCAAGTTAAAAAAAGCTGTTAAAAGGTCATCGTTCCCAGATGTTATGTTAATCAAAATCCAAGGAATAAAATATGTTACTGCACATCTTGTACCACCACATTATTCAGAGATTCATAAAAATGCAACATTTTTATTAGTTACAAGTGATCGTTTGTTTCTATTTAAAGGTTCAAATAGTAATGTTCTTGAGCGTACAAAGGTGAGTAATACTAGGAATAATAAATATTAATTAATTAATTTCAATAATAGGCAACTCAAATGATATCCGATATTATTGCAAATAATGAACTTAATTGTAGTATTTCACAAGTTGAGATTGCTGAAGAGCATCAAAGTACTTTTTGGAATTTATTAAAAGGAAAAGGCGATTTCGAAAAAGATTCTTCTATATCTATAGAAAATGAAGAAGAAGTGTTAAAAAGAAATATATTTTATGAGGTAACTGATACAGGTGAAATAATTTTACTTACACAAAGTATTCTTCCACGAAAATGTTTATTAGATAGTAAAAAGTTAATTATTTGTGATTTTGACAATGAATTATATTTATGGATAGGTAGAAATAACAGTAAGAAATATATTGGAAGTGGTATGAAAATGTTGAATAAGATAAAAAATTTTAAAATTGCATCTGATTCATTATATAAAAGACCGGATTGGATGGTTGTTAGAAAAATTACATCTGGTCTACAAGATTGTTTATTTAATGGTAAATTTGTTGATTATAAAGATCCCTCTATACCTATGAAAAAACTACTAAAAGTATTTAATAAAGAGGAAGAAAAAAAAGTTGTTAAACGTAAAATATTTACATTACCTTCAAATGAAAGAAAACCCAATGAGGATGATGAAAGTCTAGCTGGAAGGATAGGTGAAAATTTAACAAAATATCCTATTAAAGAACATGTTTTAGTATTAGAAGATACAGAATTAAGATGGAATGATAAGAATTTGTTTACAGAATCTTTAATATGTTTTAAGCTAAAGGGTGATAAAATGACAGAAATTGAGAAAGAAAATGAAAAGTATATCTTTGGAGATAATCAATGTTATATAGTTGAATGGAAATATAGAATTCAAAGAGATGATGTCAAAAAATTAAATGGTGATAGTTGTAATGATAAAGAAACTGGTAGACAAAGAAAAGCATATTTTTATTGGATTGGTAGGTATTGTAGAAAAAAGGAACAAGGATTATGTGCATTGACTTTAAGAAAAATTGATAATCAAAAGATTGCTCATGTTAGAGTGGAACAAGGTAAAGAAATACCAATGTTTAGGAGTTTATTTTGCGGAAGACTAGTAATAGTGTCAGGAAATGAAGAGAAAGACGAAAATTGTCCTAAAAGTGGTAAGAAATTATATATCGTCAGAGGTGGACCAGAATCTCAGACAATGGTTGGTGAACAAATATATCCCCCATATATTTTGAATCAACAAACATGTTACCTAGAAAAAGAGGGTAATTCCATAAGAATACTAAAAGGTGAATTGGCTTCTAAAAATGTTATTGAAGGTGCGGAAAGATTAGCAATAACTTTAGGGTCAAAAAATACTCCTATATATTCAATTAATTCAACAAACTTTGCTAATCGTTCACCAAAAATGTTTGAAGAAGCTCCAAGGATTTTTAGGATATTTGATAAAGATGCTGAAGAGTGTTATTCTGTTCATACAAAAAAAGAAAATAATTTATTTACTTTCGATCAAGATGAGTTATGTGATACAATGTTGGTAGATCAAGGAAATATACTTTGGGTATGGAGTTTCACATATATAACAACATTTGCTTTACAAGTAGCCAAATCATATTGGAAAAATCGTAGAGGTGATATAACTGTTCTTCATAAAGGTAAAGAGACAGAATCATTTAAAGCTTTATTTCCTGTTTGGAGAGATTTTGAAGATTCCAACGAACAATTACCCAGTGAAAAAGAATTATCAGTATTGTTAACTGAAAGAACAAGTAAAAGAAGTTTAAAAGAAATTCAGGAACGTCAGTTACCAGAGGGATGTGATTTATCGTGTCTAGAGAAATATCTCTCTGATTGTGATTTTGAAGCAGTCTTTAAAATGTCCAGAGAGAAGTTTAATTCTCTACAAAAATGGAAACAAATTGAACTAAAAAAATCGGTTAATTTGTTTTAAAATATAAATTTCAAGGTTTATATTTCAATTGATTGTAGTATAAATATTTCATAGTAAATTAATTATTTAAAAATAAAAATATATTAATTAAAGTGTTTTTTACCCTAAAAGTTCTACATCAAAATTAACTGCTTTAAAATTCCATTTACACATAGGAATGTTCTCTTGTAAGTTTGAAACACCGTTAAATGTATTCTTTTTCAAAAAATAGTGTTCGTTATTAATTAAAAGATCATTGTTTTCAACTGAATATTTTCTGTTTGCTTATTTTATATTTCCAACTTAAAAAAACCTCGCACTTTAAATAATTTATATATTCAAATAATAGGGTTTTAAAATTTGAATTGTTATTGTTTGACATGGTATTTAAGCCACCTTAATTTTGCATAGAAGATAGTTTTATGGTTAGAAAATTATCATTGTTTTGATAATCCCCAACATACATTACTTATTTTAGTTTATTAGTTAATTTATTAGATGAGATTAACCTGGAGATTGTATCTTAAGACTATGTCTATATATTAATATTTTAGGTTTTGAGTTATATTGTTTGAGGTTAAGGTAAAACCTCGTTGTTTTTAAGATAGCGTGATTATTGCATAAGGTAAATTATGTGTTAATTATTGTATTATAAAATTTTAAGGGGTCTCACCAAATAAAAAAATTTTAACTATATTATGGAGGATATAAAGAAAATTTATAAAAATAAATATAGTTAATTATAAGATAGATTTAAAAACATATATAAGTAAATCAAGTAAAAGTTAACTTATTTATAAATAAAAATCAATAAATAAAATTATCATTATCATCATATTAAATGTATTTAACAAATTTTTACATGCTATTCTTTATCACAATAAGCATCATACGATTCTATGATATCCCGATTCTATGGCTTTCGTATGATTGTAATTTTGGAATTTCCATTGTTGGTTTTCATTTGAAGGATCACACCTTAACATGATAAGTTTAAGAGGTCCCTTTTTCATTGAAAGACATTTTCCTGATACATGGTGTTTGATCTGTTTTAAGTTATGATTATATAACCACAATTGATTACCCTTTGATCCATGACAAGGGTAAATGATTACCTTAAATAGTTTATTAACAATATATTTTTGTATAATTAAAGTTACCCTTTTTCCATCAAAATCTATGCAACTTTCATCACGACGTATCTCTCCAGTCTTTGATAACATCCAATACTAAAAAAAAATTATGAAACCTTATTAATTAATTAATTTTTTTTCTAAAAAACTATTCGTAACAATAGTTATAATTATATATTAATGGATG
This sequence comes from Strongyloides venezuelensis, assembly GCA_963280985.1. NCBI lineage: Eukaryota > Metazoa > Nematoda > Chromadorea > Rhabditida > Strongyloididae > Strongyloides > Strongyloides venezuelensis. Next base: position 3,432,942 of record CAUJLX010000001.1, on the reverse strand, counting down.
ATATCATATATATTCAAACCTGTCCTCGGTGTTTTTTTTTGCAAAGTGCTACTAAGATTTTGGCACTCCTTCGCCTACGGACTGTTAAACATTTTTTTGCATTATTTTTTTTGATATTATTAATAGTAAAAATCTATTAAATAGTATAAATTATTATCATATTACGATTAAAAAGAATAATTAGTGAAAAATGATAAAAAAAAAAACCCGAAATAGATAAATTTAAAAAAAGAAGTAAAAATTAGAAAAATATTTCCACTAAAACACCCGTAAAATCTAGAAATAAAAACAACTCTTTTTTAATATTATAGATATTAAAAATTGCCCGATTTGCGAAAGCCAAATAATACCCCTTGTCTTTTTTAAAAAATATATAAAAATTTTATGCACCTGGTTTCCTCCTTGTAAATGACACCTATATGGTTTGACTTCTTCATCAGAGACCTCATCCCCGACAGAAGCATCAACACACTCATTGTAATCATCCAAATTAGCCAAATTACGTATCTGAAATTAATTAACATTAGAAATACAGTACCTGGTTTCCGCCTTGTTTATGGCACGAATACAAAGAAACTGGCTTTTTTTTTTCTCTTCGTTTAAATGCGCAATCAACACAATATTGAAGCTCATCCTCATCAAGTGGTGTAGCTAAGTTTCGAATCTATGAAAGGACAATCAAATTCAATAATACAAAAAAATACAAATATTAATTTAGTGTGTAAGAGTTTTTTATAACTGATATGAAGTAAAAAAATCTATTAAGCAAAGCAAAATAGCTACTTAAATCTTTCACTTGAAAACTTTTTAATTTGATTAATTAATTTAAGGTAATTAACCAAAATCTGATATTTAGACAATGAGATTAAGCTATCAGTTTTTTGTAAGTACCATTAAATAGGGGTTATTGAGAGAAAAAAAAAGTAGTTAGGTTAAAAAACATCAAAAAAGGGGTAAAAAAAGTGAAAAATAAAAAAAACTTACCTCTCCTTTAGCAATGGCATCTCCAGGGATAAAAAGTTCGGGGAATATATTTTCAAGATACCATCTAAATGATTTACAATTTAGACGTTTACGTAGTTCTTTACGAGCAGAAACATCACCAAAGTCTCCTAATTGATGATTTATACGTTCATAATAATATTCTTTATACTCATCTAACCATACTTCAGCAAGGCGTACAGAATTTTTCCTAAGAACGTTAACTCCTGTCCTCCATTTGTAGGGTGATTTTTTTCTAAATACATGTCCTACATGTGAACAACTTACAATTAATAGTTCTCCACCACACATCCAAATTTTAAATGATATTTCAAGATTTTCTCCACCCCATATATCAAAACCAGGATCATAACCACCAAGATATTCAAAATATGATTTATCAATTGAAAATAAACCTCCAGCCATGGTTGGTGAACGAACGGGATCAGTTGGTTTTCTACCAACTTTATCTCTAGCTGGAATTGCATGCCAATTAAATTGTAAACCCCAATCAAATCCTCCAACATTTGTATGAGCTGCTTTTGAGTAATGATATGCAAAATCTTCATCATCAATAACATCAATAACTGGACATACAACAGTTGATTTATTTCTAGCAATTAATGTAAGAAGTGGCTCTAACCACCTTTCCATACATTCAATATGTGAGTCAAGGAATGTTAGAACTTTTCCAGTTGCTATTTTGGCACCTTCTAATCTAGCACGTATAAGCCCAACACGTTGTTCTAATCTAAGAATTTTAACTTTAGGAAATTGACTCATATACTCATCTAATTGTTTTTTCAAATGTTGCATATCAGAAAAATCATCAACTAAAATAATTTCTTTTAAAAGAGAATCTGGCGACCTTTCTAAAACAGAATGAACAGAACGTAAAAGTACAGACCATGCTTCATTATGGAAACACATAATTACAGATGTATCAGGAAGTTTTTCAGGAAATTGTGCAATTTTGCATTCATTCATTATCAATATCTGTTGGTAACGATCTATGAATTGAAATCAGATCAGAAGCATATTGATTAAAGGCATTATTCTTAAAACCAGTTTCAAATTTAACCAACTCCTCTGGACTTAATAAAGTTTTATTAATTTTAACAGCTTTTCCCATTTCACCAACTTGTTTAAGATCACCTTTCTTGTAAATTGGTGAATCAGGATTTGGTATCAGACTTTTAGGTGGTGGTATAAAACCATCTTTTTTCTGTTCCTCTTCCTCAGTATCTACTTTCTTATCTTCTTGATCATCTTTATCGTAATTTTTACTTTCCTCTAATTTGTCTTCTTTAACTTTTTTTTCTTTATCCTGTTCTTCTTTTTCTAGATCTTTTCTTTCTTCTTTTTCATCTTTTATTTCATTCTTTATATCAACATTCTCCTTTTCTTCTCTTTGAAGAGCTGCTTTTAAAATTTCACCACGAGGTCCTAATGCATCAATCTAAAAAAAAAATTATTAATATTTAAACAACAGTAAAAATAAAATATTAATGTCAATTCTGTTAAATTACATTAAAAATCATTGATGTGTGAAAAAACAACTATTAATATTTTATAATAAAACATACCTTATCTTGTAAACTACCCGTTGAAGTTGTGCTACTATTATAGATATATAAAGTTGCTAGCCAAAAAACACCAACAAAAATAAATAATTTAATTATATATGACCTCCGCCTGAGTAACCACATAATTTTTAAAGGTTTATCTAGAGATAAATAATAAAAATTTATAAAAAGTGTAAAATTATAAGTTAATAAAGATAATTTCTTAAAAGTTATTAGTTAAAACATTCTAAGTAAAAATTCAATATTATTAAAATATATAAAATGTATCGGAGCATAAATGTACATGGTGAAAAATAAAATTTATTGAAAGCAAATGTCTTGGATAAAAGACATAAATTTTTACCTTTTAACAATAGGAAACAAAAGAGAGGAAACAGGAGAAAAGTAAAAATGAATAGAAAATTGTAGTTTTAAAAGTTCCCTAAACGTTTACCAAAATGAACAAAATATTTTAAAGATAGAATTAGAATAACATATGGGATAAATTATAATAAAAACTTTTCTATCCATAAAAATTGTATCGTTCTTTATTTTTCTTAAATAGAAAAATATATATGACGAAATACGATTATTTAATTAGAGTAAAAAAATTAGGAATAAAAATAATTTTTTTCATTATTCTATCTATAAAAAATAATAAAAAAAAACAAGATTAAAAATTATATAATAGTATTATTCAAAAGAGGTCAAGTAATGATGGTTAGATTTGGTTTTTAAATATATACTCAATCATCTTCTCATTAACATTTTTATTTTATTTTTTTAATTGGTATTATCGAAAAAATAATTTAAAAAATAATAAAGATTACTTTTCTCTCCTATTGGTAATTGTTATAGTAATTTACTGAAGGAAAAAAATAATTTATTTAATTTGAAATTAAATTTATTTGTCATATTTCAATAAGCAAATCATAAATTCTAATTTTTATAAAAATCATGATGAAATAATCTCTGAAATTTTAAATATTTGAGAGAAGTGAATTATTATTAGTATATGCAATCACAAGAACGGCTGAATAAATAAGAATATGATAAAATTCAATAGAAATAGGTAAATAATTTAATAATATGATTTTTTTTAATATCACAAAATTGCAAATACCGTAGACATTAAATGTAAATTTAAAGGTAAAAATATCAAGCTGTTAATATATCAGAGGTAGGATGATATTACAAAACATGTTATTTTGATAATTTTAAAAGTTTATTTCAGTAAATAAATTTTCAGCTAACTACTAACTCTATAATAAATACGTGACATTGAAAAAAAATTAGAAACATGTTAATATAAAAAAAAATGCTAAAGAAATTAGCAATAACATAGATATGCGAATTGAGATAAAAAAGAAACATTTTTACAAATATTTTTAATATTTACACTTTCCGACTTTCAAATAAAATAATGCTATTTTATGTGGTGTTATGCATGAAATCGAAAGTAAAAAAATTTTTATATAAATTAATCGTAAAGTTACAACGTGGCTTTATTCTTTAATGTATCACTATTATTAGATGTATTAGAATTTAAGGGAAACAAAGAGTATTGTATTTTGTAGGGACAAAACTTAAAAGTTATTTATTTCAAATTGTTTCTATTAATGTTTCGCAAATACAATGATGTATATGTTATGGTAAATTGGTATTTGTTAATAGGACAAGTGTTAAAATATTTTAAAGGCCAATATAGATGACTAGTTATGATAAACATTCTTTTGTTTATATGTTTGATAAAAGATTGGTAGAAATTTTATATATTCACCGATAACAAAAAATTGAAACAGTTGTAATAGACTTTTGTATATATATATACATATATATATATATATATATATATATTTATAATAAACAAATAAACCATATCAGATTTTTATTATTAAATATAATGACTAAATGTTGAAGAATATACTTAAAAAATGATTAATAGATGAGAAATATCATATAGACTTGGCTTTAAACTGATACTTGTACTATCCTACTATTAAGTTTAAAAATAAAAAAATTATTTGAATTATTAAAAATTAAAAGAAATTAAAAAGATGACATCATACATAAGTTTAATTAGTATGTCACCAATAAAAACTTTAATTAAATTAATTATTTTCCCAAACATAACTAAAATTAGAATTTTAATTTCGAAATTTAAAGATGAAATAGAAAGTTAAGAATAATATTTAAGTAAGTTAAAAAATCCTTTCATCGATTTATTAACTTAATCAAAAAGGTCACTTCTACAATATAATGATATTTAATAATTATATAAAAAGACCTCTTCATAAGGAAGGGATTAAGTTCATTCACAAATATATTACTTATATATTCAATTGTACATCTCTCTATATTATAAAAAGATGATAAGTGTTAATTAAACAAAAAAGCAAAAAGAACTAGATTATTTTATTGAATAGTTCATTTTAATATTTTTCATATATGGATATGTTACATATCTATTGATATTGTAATATTGATAAATACATTTAAAAAAATTTTTTTTTATCTAAAATAGTAATACCAATGGTAACACTAGTAAAAAACAATAATATAATATAAAAAATATTAACTGTAATAAAAAACAAAAATATCAGTTTTATTTTATATAAATAAAAAGATTAAAATGTGTTTGATCTCTTTAAAAGTTAATCGTAATGTGGTGTAATTAAACAAAAAAAATTGCATCATTTTCCATTAATTTCTTAGAGATATTGGAAAAGAGTATTATATTTCAATAAAAATCATACCAAAAAGTAATGAAGTGGAAGAGAGAGTGTAAAATTTTTGAAAAGAACTACCAATTGTATTTTAAGTATTTTAGAGGTAGATGATGGATACTACAATAAATATAAACTATTAAAATGTCAATCTTAGAACAATGTACATATATAACAAAAAAGAATATTATATTGTTTTCCTCAATAACAAAAATGACTCTTTCTATATTTTAAATTATCTTTATTTTAAATACAATATTACACGAAATAAAAGTATACATATCTTAGAAATATACAGAAAAAATTGTATTAAATGTTATTAATAAATACATTTTTTAAAATTTATATTAAAATATAATATGGTCAGCATAGAAAATGGATATAACACAATTACATAAACTATTTAAACAAAAAATTAATATAAATATACGTATAGAAAAGTTAGGAAAAGATAGTAAAATAATGAAGGTTAATTGCGATGATAATAAACTAACACTATAAAACATAATTTAATGATACTATTAAAAATAATTACAAGAACATGATAGAAAATTATTAATTAATAATATATTTAGATTTCATGTAAAATAATATTTAATCACAATAGCATATATTTTAGTCTGATAATTTAACAACGATGAAAGAACAGAAATTTAAATACTTTAATCAAATATTAAAATTATGAAAATAGTCTTCATTTAAACTTTCAGCTATAAAAAGGCATTACCATGAAACATTCTTCCAAAAAATTTTACTTATATGTAAAGAAAATCAAAGATCTTAATAACTGTAAGTAAAAAGCAATGTATCAAGTTAAGTGAGATATAAAATTGTAAATAATCGCACATTATTAACTATTTTTTATTGTTAAATAAAATCAGAAAACTATTTAAAAAATACCGTGAAATGAAAACTTTAAATATATAGCAATAATACGAGTTTATATGATAATACTATGATTATATAACTGTATTTTAATTCAAATTATACCAAATAAATATTGATAAGTAAACCCTCAAATTATGATAATATATATGTTATATAGTGAATAACATTATTAAAATAAACAAAACAATTGAAATTATGAAAAAAATAAATAAATAGTCCTTTTTATTCTTCAAAAAATCATCCAACAACTCATTTCCAAGTATGTTTAATGTACTTATTTACTAAAATCATTGCAAAATAAAAAACAATATCAATTAATAATATTATTCACCAATAACTGATTAGCTTTGAAATCTAAATATACAACAACATTTATTTTTATAACAGATTAATGCTTGGAATTTAACGATTAAATAATAGAAAAACAAATTATTTTATCAATAAATTAATCTATTCATCAAGGAAGAAATAGTTTCCTGCTTTCTTTTGTTCAACATCTTTTACGGATTCTTTTTTATTAATTCTTGGTCTATATGTTTCTTTATCACGACGGAAAGAGATATCAAGAATTTTGAGGAATTTATTCATTCCTTCGACCAGGGTAACTGGTTTGTTAGCAAAACTTTGTTTCCCTGGGGTGCCTTCAAAAACGATAACACGATCAGCCAAATAAGTAGACATTATAAAATCATGTTCTACAATGAATGCTGTTTTCTTAGCATGAAGAATGTGTCTTTTAATAACTTTAGCTGCATGGAGACGTTGTTCTGCATCTAGATAAGCTGATGGTTCGTCAATCAAGTATACATCGGCTGGTTTTCCAAGGCATAAACATAAAGCAACTCTTTGCAATTCACCACCAGACAAATTTTGAACTTGAAGATCAAGAAGGGGTTCGATTTGTAATGGATTCATGACATCAGTTTTAAATGTTGGGTGATTAATCATATCAGGAATCTTCTCAGCTAACATATATCTAACAAGTGTTTGTGATTTTGGTGCTATTTTTTGTGGCTTGTAGGATATATTAAGAGTTGGAATTTCAACAGAATCATCATCAAGTTTTAAAGAACCAGCCAAGAGTCTAATGAATGTTGTCTTTCCAGTACCATTTTCACCAAGCATAACAATAATTTCTGAATCAGTAAAATCACCGGATTTGGCGTTTAACTCAAAAGTTCCAAGTGTCTTTTTAAACGATGGGTATTTATAAAGACAATCTCTTTTAGTTGCATCTCTTTCTAATTGATCTGTAACTTTGAATGACAATGCTGTATCACGGAATCTCATATTTTCTGTTGGTAAGAAACCATCTAGGAAATGATTAATACCTTCTCTGACAGATGCAGGTAATGTTACAACACCGTAAGCTCCTGGTGATCCATATAAGCAACAAACAAAATCTGAAAGATAATCAAGTACTGCAAGATCATGCTCAACAACCAAAACATATTTATTTCCCTCTATACAATCACGTATTCCTTTAGCGGCTTCAAGTCTTTGTTTAATATCAAGATATGAAGATGGTTCATCAAACATAAAAACATCAGCATTTTGAATTAAACACATTGCAATGGCAAAACGCTGTAACTCTCCACCAGAAAGAACATCAATGTTACGATCCATCAAATTAACTAATTCCATCTTTTCTGTTATATCTTTCAATTTTTCTACAGATGGTTCGTTTCTTGTCAACAATTGTTCAACAGTCATCATCTTCTTTAGTGATTTTGGAATTTGATCAACATATTGTGGTTTAACTAATGCTTTAAATTTATCTTCCAAAATTTTTGTGAAATAATTTTGCAATTCTGAACCACGGAAATAATTAAGAATTGATGTCCACTCGGGGGGTTGATCAAATTTCCCAAGATTTGGTTTTAATTTTCCAGCTAAAATTTTCAATGCTGTTGACTTTCCGATACCATTAGTACCAACTAAACCTAAAACTTCACCTGGTCTTGGTGTTGGAAGACGATGAAGTTTAAAAGAGTTGGCTGAGTAGCGATGTGTTGTATCCTTTTCCAAATTAGAAGGTAAATTAATAATACTAATAGCTCCATATGGGCATTTCTGAAAAACATTAGTAAAAAAATAAATTAGAATAAAAAGTTACCTTAACACAGATACCACAACCGATACATAAAACTTCAGATAATTGACATATTTTTGAAGTAGGTTCCACAACAATACATTGTTTTCCTAATTTAACAACAGGACATGATTTTTTGCAAGCTTGTCCACAATTTTTTGGTTTACATCTATCAGCATTCACAATAGCAATTCTTTGCATTTGTGAAACAACCTGTTTGTCATTTTTTTTCATCATTTGTTGTTTTCTATAAATATAAAAAATTTGTATTTGGAGGTGAAATTTTGTCAGAAAATTTTATGATATTTAATTACATAGAAAAATTAACAACTTCTTTAGAAAAAATGATTTCTCAATTAATTTTTTACTTTAATTTAGTTTACGTCATAATTGACATGATCCCAAAATGATTCGTTGGAAGAAAGTAGAGCTTTAAGGAAAAAAATTTTTACAAGATAAAATAAGAGGAATTTTATTGAAAATATCATTTTCCTCTGTATTTTATTGTAAAAACAATTTTTGATATGCATAAATAGTGATAATATTGACATTTACATTTTATCAGTACACTTATATTTTATTTTATCTGAATGTGTTAAAAAGATTTTTTCTTTACACGATATAACTTTATTAAAAGTCTGTTTTGATATGAAAATGATTAGGTAGGTTAGTTTATAATTAAATAAATTAAGGAAACAAAAAGGTGTTTATAATGAAACCTTCAATTAGGATGTGCTTAAATAAAATTCAATTAACTTTTTTTATGTTATTAATTGTATATAAAAGATAGAATAATTATTTTTTTTCGAATACTGGATTTTGATATATTTTCTAACTCATTAAATTTGGTCTTTTATATGATGTTAATATTTACATTTATATTTAATGTAAGAGATGGATCTTAATGAAATATTTAGTAATTTTAATACATATTAAAGTTCGTTGGTATATTGTTATTTTAGAATTATTTATTTATATTTTTTTATAAAAAATGAATATAAAAATTTGCTTTTGTTTCTTATTGTACGTTGTGTTACCTTCTTCTTTTAGCATTAAGGTGTAATTTATGATTCATTATGGTTGTGAATGTTATGTTTTTATTTATACATTTTAAGTGTGTTATTAATTTATACAACTTACTGATATACATTTTAGTTTATCTGTTTTCTTTTAAGATAAAAGTATATATAAAATAAGTTGGTACAAAAACAATATAAGTAAATATGTATAAAGTGATTTTACACAGTTGTTCCTAAGAAGAGCTGATATATATGTTGAGGAAAGAAATAACCTTAGTATAATATTTGAAATAGTTTAATATTTTATATTTGGTTTAGTAATACACTTCACTTTGACATATCACTTTTTATTACATAATGTCTACTGTTGTTTCCTATAATAACTCTAAATATTATATATATGTAATATTTTATATAATAAATAAAAGTTAATAAAATAATAAAAGAGAGAGAGAAAAAAATTATTAAAAATTTTATTTATTATATATACTATTTTTTATTATGAAATTTGTATCTCTATTTATTAGTTCAATCGATTACAATAAAACAATTTTTTTGTATATTTAAAGAATAAACTAATATTATGGATATTTTAGATAAATAAGTGTGTATATAAACACTTTTTGACATCATTTGACATCATACAACTTTCGAGAAAGCTTCATTTCTGTAAGAGGAGGAAAATTTTAGTTAAGAACAAATCGGGTAAATAGACACATAAATATTGTCTATATATATTTTAAAGTATGGTCCGTTCCAAAGAACAAAATGATAAAGCTGCGCCATCACACGCGGCCTCAGTTGCATTATTTTCACCCAATCCTATAAAAAAAGTATCTATAAAGAAAACTTTAAAAGGTCTTCTTGTCAATGAAAATAGTATTTCTATTATGGATGGAAATATAGAATCAGGAGGTATTAAATTTTCCACTCTTAAAAAAGGGGTAAAAGGAGATAATATAGGTGGGAAAAAAAATGTTAAATCATTATTGAGTGATTTAGAAATTAAAAAAAAACGAGATATCGTTATTGATAATGGTAGCAATATCAATACTAACGACCAATCCAATGTTATCATGTCCGCAGCAGGCGCATCTGCTATTCCCACAACGTCAATTTATACAATTAACACAACTACTACTACCCACAATCCATCTACTATTAACCGCAAAAGGACAACAAGAAAAATGGATGGACAAACGACAACTGGGTCAAATTCAAGTAGATCCACCACTGGTTTGTCAGGAGAAGAGTCAAAAACTGGTGAAAATAGGCAAAATCTTTTAACTGAATTTAGAATGATTTCTATTGAAGGTAAATGGTACGTTTATAATATTTTCTTTATTATTAAAATATCTATTTGACTTAATCTTTTTTTTTTAAGTAATGGCAACTCTCCAACATCATCTAATACTCCATCAAATACAGTAAACAATGTTATAAATGAATGCCATCGACAATTTAGGTGTGTTGCATATTCAAAAGCGAAAAGAGTACGATTTTATCGTAACGGAGATCCATTTTTTAATGGGGTTGTATTAGCAGTATCAAGTGATAGATTTCGATCATTAACAGTGTTAATTGAAGAACTTAATCGTATACTATCTACGTCAGCTTCATTACCTGCCGGTGTTCGAAATATTTTTACTACGGATGGTGCTTTCAAGATAACAGATGTTGAAGAGTTAGAAGATGGTTGTTCATATGTTTGTAGTAGTGTTGACTCTATAAAACTACTAGATTATCAAAATGCTAAACAACCACAATGGTTATCAGCTCATTCAACACGCTTAAGAGATGGGATGAGATTATCCACCAATAGACATTATTATATAAGGGTATCGTTTTATTTATTTATTATATTTTTTCAACTGTCATTTTTAATATTTATCTTTTAATTTTTGATATTTAGGAGGAAAATAATTTTGTTTATCCAAGAATTATAACAATAATTCGTAATGGTGTGAAGCCAAGAAAAGTTTACAGGCATTTGTTAAATAAGAAGACTGCTTTATCATTTGAACAAGTGACGGCAGAATTAACAAGACTAGTTAAATTAGATAGTGGGCTCATTAGAAGAATATTTACAATAAATGGTAAATTAGTTAGATGCTTAAAAGATTTTTTTGATACTGAAGAGGATGTCTTTTTATGTTGCGGAAATGAGAAAATAATTTGTGATGATTTTGTACTAGTGCAAGAAGAGACTAGATTATTATTTAATAGAAATGCTCGTGGTTCAATTAGAAGAAGGAGATTACAAAGTGTCAATCCTGAAATGCCAACTAGAAATGATAGATTATCTGTTAAATCTGGTAAAATAGGAAGACAAGAAGATAATATAGAAAAAAATGATAGTGGATTACCAGGAGAGTTAGGGTGCCAAATGCAAATTATAAGACTGTTAGGAGATGGAAATACAGCTAATGTATTTGAAGTTAAATTAAAAGAAACTGGTGAAGAACAAGCTTTAAAGATAGTTAAACCAGCTGATATACCAAATTTAGACAAGTTAATTGAAAGTGAATTATCAATTATGTCAAAAATTGATAATGATTTTATTGTAAAAATGTTTGATCATTGGTATATTGATGACCAATGGTTTATTTCATTGGAATTGATTCCGGAAGGTGATTTATTTGAACATCTACGAAAAGTTAAGTCATTCGATGAAAGAAGTGCATCATCATTAATTTATTGTTTATCTTCGGCATTATGTTACCTTCATTCAATAGGGATTGTTCACAGAGATGTTAAACCTGAAAATCTTTTAATTTTCTATGATTACACAGGAGAGTATGATTTACCATATCTAAAACTAGCCGATTTTGGTTTAGCATGTGAATTAAATGATGACGAAACACTTCTTGATATTTGCGGAACACCTACATATGTTGCTCCAGAAATATTGGCAGAGTTAGGTTACAGGGAAAAAGTTGATTGCTGGTCAACAGGGGTAATTTTATATATTTTATTATGTGGTTTTCCACCATTCCAATCACAGAATAATGATCAAGAACAATTATTTGAACAGATACTTCAAGGAAGTTTTACATTTCCATCTCCAATGTGGAATAAAATATCGTACTCAGCTAAAAATTTAGTATGCAATATGTTAACAATTGATGTCGATGAAAGATACTCGGCTGAAGCAATATTTAACGATGAATGGGTAACTTCATTATCTCATATATCTCCAGAATTTGAAGATACTCAAGAATTTGAATTCCATGATCGTATGGCAAGAAAAGCCTCAATCCACCAAATGGCATTTGATGACATGTCAGGTGTTAGTGAAGATGATGATTTCTACTTTAAAAGACAACGATCAATGGATGAGATGTCGGCTAGTAGTACTTGTAATAGAAATGAATCACCTTTATTGGAGAGAAAGAGAAGTGACTCATTTTTTATAACTAACAAAAGATAACTTTATAATAATGTATTATTTTAACTGTATATATTTGTATATTTATTTGAAAAGAAAACATATTAAATAGAATAAAACAGTAACTTTAATTATATATTAAAAGACAAATAATTAAAAACAATTGTAATGATAAAAAAACTTCTTACATAAAGAACTAGAATCACTATAGTATCTACTACCTATGTTTAAATAATATAACAATTATAAAAATAATAAATCAATCAATTTACATCTTGTAATTTTTTCTTAACTTTATTTTTCTCAGGTAAAAGTAGTAGATATACCATAGTAGGACTAGACAATTTAACTGCGTGATCTTGAACGTCTACTTTTTCTTGGAAGTGGAGATCGATCCCTTCTGTCACGATAACTATCTCTGCGATCATCCCTCTTGTATCCATTTCTGTCATCATGCTTGCGATATCCATCACGATCATCCCTTCTGTAACTTCTTCTATCATCATCTCTACGGTAGTCGTCTCTATCATAATCTCTTCTGTAACCATTTCTCCTAACATCGTCACGTCTATAACCACCTTTTCTATCATCTCTATCGTATCTTCTGTCATAGTTTCTTTTTGGTCTATCTCCAGCACTTCTTCTTGGTAAAGCAATAGTTGTCTTGATACGACATCCACAGATGTACCCACTTCTCATTTCTTCGCATGCATTCTCAGCTTCCTTTAAGCTATCGTATGTTATGAATGCGTAGAATGGAGCATAACTAGCTAGCCACAGATCAACAATCTTTCCAAATTTACCAAAGGATTCTTCAAGGTCTTTCTTTCTAACATTTTCATCCAAATTTGCTATATGAAGTCTCTTGCTTGGTTCTTCCTTATTAGAACATTCCGGTGAACGACTACGTTTTCTTGAACGATCATTAGAATCATCATAACTTCTTGAACGTGACCGAGCCATTATGTAACAGTAGTCTATGTGAGTAAGTGATAAATATCCCTAAAAAACACCATATTTTGTATAAAGATAACAACAAAATCCAATTAACAAAATCCAACAATAAAATCCAACAATAAATGCCAAAAATAAAATCCAATAATAAAACAAAAAAAAACTCCAACAACAAAATCCAATAACAATCCAATTATTGTATTTTTGCCCACGAACAACGCATAAAAATTATAATTATTACCAGTCAGTTCTACAAAAATGTAATCAATTTACATTACTAGACGCATCTTTGTTTATTGGAAAGATGTATACCTAATGAATCTACAACGTATAATAAAGCGCGTTGGAACATAATATACTTTGAAAAATAAAGTAGTTACTGCCATTTGGCATTATAAAGGATCCATTAATCAATGCATTGCACATCGATTTTTATCACCTAAAAATTTTGATGATAAAAGAATACTAGAATAACCTATTACTTTAAATAAATATGAGTTTCGAGAGAGAAAATTTAAATTAATATATAAAAAAGTAATAATACCCATGTGTATTGAAAGATGGTGAAAGGAAATCATGAAATTATTCAATGATAAAATTTTAATAACACCAACCTCTATCAATATTTCTTATCAATAAAGTTCAGTAATTTATATAATCAATTATTGGAAAAGAAATTTTGTATAAATACTAATTAAGCTTACCAATTAAAAAGAAACGTATTCTATGTTTTATAAAATTAAAGGTTAAAAAGTATAACATTTGAGATTTAGGTATATTGAGGGCATTTTAACCTAGAAAAAAGTAGTTTGATCAATCATTTAAAAAGCTAACTTTAGGTTTTTCACCAATAATTCGATTGAATGATAAGCATTTATTATAAAAAAATATAAAATTAATTGTTGTACTTTCGTTTGGAATATTTTGTAGTAGAGCACTTAATAAATGCATAGGTTTATAATTATTTTGTAAAATTGATAAAAAATATATAGATAGAGATGTCAGTGACATATAAAGTCTCTTTAAAGCATTTCAATATTCTGAAAACTTGCAAAATTCCCTTTCTACTACACTTTTTTTGAGAAAATATTGAATTTAACATAAAAGTGTAAAAAAACTAATTTAACCGATGACTAAAATTGAGTACTATATTATCACACATGTAATCCAGAGTTATTTTATTTCATGTTAATTTTGTCCAAAAAAAACAAGCACTACATTATTTATTAGCTCAAAAAATATCAAACGCATATTTTTAGCAATACAGATATATTAAATAATTTCAAATTTATGTATTTATATTATATATCAATAGGATATTACACAAATAATACAAAGTTGAAACAAAAAAATTATTTTTATACATTTTAACTGCGTGATCTTGAACGCCTATATTTCCTTGCTCCTACAGGAGAGCGAATTCTTCTATCACGATAATTATTATCTCTTCTATCGTCTCCTCTTTTGAATGTATTTCTATTGTCATACTTACGGTATCCATCACGTTCATCCCTTCTGTAACCTCCTTTATCATCTCTACGATAATTATTTCTATCAGAATCTCTTCTATAGTTGGTTTTCCTATCACCACCATCACGTCTGTAGTCTCTTCTATCATCTCTATCGTATCTTCTATCAAAATTTCTTTTTGGTCTATCTCCAGCACTTCTTCTAGGTAGAGCAACAGTTGTCTTGATACGACATCCACCAATATATGCACTTCTCATTTCTGCACATGCTTCCTCAGCATCTTTTCCAGATTCATATGTTACAAAAGCATAAAATGGTGCATAACTGGCCAACCATAAGTCAACAATTTTTCCAAATTTCCCAAAAGATTCCTCAAGATCCTTCTTTCTAACATTTTCATCCAAATTCGCTACATGAAGTCTTCTTGAAGTCTCCTCTTTCATTGGGGAAAATGAAAGTGAACGACTGCGTTTTCTGGAACGATCATTTGTATCATCAAAACTCTTTGAACGTGATCTTGCCATGTTATCAATCTTTGAAACAAAAAAAGAAGGAAGTTTATTTACAACTTTTATCCCTAAAAATACCATAGTTTGTATATAATGAAATTTTACAACAACAAAATCCAATAACAATCCAAAGATTATTTTTCTCTCGTATACATTACACGCATAAACGATACATTACTAATCATATTTTATCCAAAAAAATTTTAGTCAAATATGTGGAATACAAATTGTACATCATTACCTCTATCCTTCCATAAATCACTGAACAATTCTATTATCCCCATAAAGAAGTACATATAAAAAAATTACCACTCTCATGATATGGATTGATAGTAACAGAGTGTTAGATAAAAAAACCACAGTAATATAATAAAAACCAAACTTTAAACAAGTAAACACCAAATAAAAAATAAACGATAAATATATAATTGGCAGAATCAAAAAAAATGAAAATACCAGGTCGTTGAAAAGTGAGTTAATCATAGATATAAAAATTTATACATCCAATAGATATTGATATTGTAGTATGATGTAATAGTAAAAAAACACAATAGGGGGACGACAGTTGTTTTAATTTTTTTCTGATAATTTATTCTAATTTTGATGCACATTACTATAATTACACTCTGTTTATCCTTATTTTTGTATATGTATCTTAATATTTAAAGAACATCCCACATTGTTATAAAGAATAAAGCCATTACAAAAGTATAACATTACTGGAATTGAGTATTAAAAGTAAGTAAAAACTGATAATGAAATATGTGCGGTTGAAGGAATACCATTTTGAAAATACCATAGTGATAGATATGATATAATATCTATAAAATCCACCTAAGTATATATGTGCATTACTTTCACCATAAATTATATATATTAATATATTATATTACAGAGAAAATAATATATAGAAGTCTTTCTAGAATAAAAACTTGGCATCCATGTAAGAAACATAAATAGAGAATAGGGAAGTAATGCAGTAAGATATAAAGATGATAAAGCTGTTGCAGGATATTTGTTTTATTATTATTTTTTTAATGATATTATCAAACCATAATATAATTGAAATGCCATGTCTTAACCAGCCACATAAATATCATCCATTAATCATAAATATCACATTTTATACATCTCTTATACATTTTATACATATATATTTTTAATTTTTGCCGCTTTTTATAAACCTATTAAATATTTAAGATCAATACCAAAAATAAAAAGCAACAATTTCTAGTTGTCATAAGATAAATTAAAAAGTACACTAAATTTTGCATCTTATTTTTCTTAACCACATTGTAGAAATTGTAAACACGTTCATTAAATTGTATATATTTTTTTACAAAAAGCTGAAAAATTTTAATTAAATAGAATAAAAGTTCTATATAAATGTATAATTATTAGAAATGGTTTTTCATCTAAAATTTATATGCAAACACGTCATTAATTTTAAATATATATTATTCCTTTCATAATAATAGTTAAAAGAAATTTAAAATTTATAAGAAAATAAAAAAAAATTAAAGATTAATAAATAATTATTATAATTACATGATTTCTTTAAATTTTACAAGAAATAAATTATTAAACTTCAAATTTAAAGTTAAGATTAAAATCAATTAAATATAAATATATTATTACCATCACCTCCTACAAATATAAATGAAAACATATGTGTAAATTTAAGAATAAAAACGTGGCATTGTCACTGAGATAGAGGCTTATAAATGCGATAGTAGAACCGAAACATGTTTATATTTTGACCACACTTTAAGTTATAAATGTCGCTGTGAGACAACATTGTAATACGCACGTTTTATCAATAGTTTATGTCATCATATGTTATTTTTATTTAAAGGTCAAATTCTATAACAATTTTTGGACAAAATGACTTATGTATTAACGAATAATGAATGTTCAAAGAAAATGAGAAAGTAATTGCTTGTTTTTATTGTAAATATAAGAATTAATGTATAGTAAAATGAGATAAGGAAAATTTGTTTTTATCATAACTTTTTTTTAGTTGACGATTTTTGTGAAATGATTGCTAAGAGTTGTTGTAATTTTTTCCCAACATGTGTGATTGAATCAAGTTCAAAGATTCTTAGTTAAAAATGATAAGATTTATTTAAAATTTTTTCTACACACTTTAAGCAAATATACAACAATTGATGTAAAGTAATCCTATTACATTATAAAGTACGATGATATTATTATATTTATTAATTTCAAATACTCACTAATAAAGAATATTGTATATGTATTTTAGATTATAAAGTCATTGTATTTAATGAGATAAAGGAATAACTTTATATGTATATATGTACTATATTTTAAATAAATTGAAGAATAGTAACATAAATACACTATTTATAATATAAATTCTTATTTTGTATTACTGTTATTATTATACCCAATCATAGAAACATCTCTTGAAAATTCTAAAAATACTTGTTCTAGTGTCGTTTGTGATAAAGAATAATCTTGGATTTTTAATGGTTCTACTAAATCTTCTAATTGTTTAAATAAGTTACTCCATGTGGTATTTTTAGTTTTTCTTAATTCAAAATTCAATTGAAGTGCATGTTGTTCTTTTAGTATTGATCGAGGGAATTTCTGTAAAATTGTATCGATAGCTGCTGAAATTTCATTTGGTGTCTCCATACGAACTAACAATGTATAACCAGAACCATATTTTGATTTAATATGTTGTGGTGATCCATAACATTTAAATTTTCCATTTACCATAATTGAAAGTGATGTACAGAGTGCTTCACATTCCTCCATTGAATGTGATGTTAATACCAATGCTGTTCCTACCTCTCTTACGCGTGCCAAAATTTCCCATATAATTCTTCTAGCTTTTGGATCAACACCTGATGTTGGTTCATCTAATAATAAAACTTCTGGCATTCCAACTAATGCTATACCAAGTGATAATCTTCTTTTATTACCACCAGAATATGTTTTTATTTGCCTTTTAGCATACATACCAATATTTATAGCTTGAATTATTGTATCAACAGTCTTTGGAATATCTTTTGAAGCTATACCACGTATTCTTGCAAACATATATAATGTCTCCTCACCAGTCATTTCTTTTATAATAGCATCATATTGTGGACAATACCCAATATTTTCTCCTGCTTTCCTCCAATTATTTCTTATACTATACCCTTTAATAAAACCATCACCCTCGGAAATATTATTTTCACCAGTTAACATTTGGAAAGTTGAAGTTTTACCAGCTCCATTTACACCAAGCAAACCAAAACAATCACCTTTTTCTACAGTAAAACTAATTCCTTTAACTGCCTCGAAATTACCGTACCTTTTTTTGATATTTTTTACAATAACAGTATTACTTAATCCTGAGGATTCAAGAACATATTCTCTTTCTTTTATTACATCATCATCCTCATCATTATTATTGGATGGTAAATTTTTACTTTTACCCATTTCTAAAACATTAACAGAAAGGTTTGGATCAGTACATTCCCAATTAAATGAATTATTATCATAACTACTTTTACTTTTTTCAAGTTTTCTCTTTAATTTTTTATTCCATTGCTTTTCAATAGCAATTGTTGTAAACCAATATATAAATCCTTCTAAACCTAAAAATATAAGACCCCAAGCAATTCCTTTGTTAGTGAAAAAATTCATGACATTCTCAACATATGCTCTATTTTGAATCTCTCCACAACATTGTGGAACACTACTTTTAAATAATGGATTTGTACAATCAATATCTTGACAAGCGATTCTGGCATATTCATTATTATAAAGAATTGAAAAACAATTAGAAAGATTGTATGTTGGAAATATGAATGATAGAATAATTGACCATGTAAATGATACATCAGCATTAACTGTTTGTGTTATAATATTAGTAGCAATAGATGATGATATAGCTGTAATTATATTGTACATAACAATTAATGTATATCCTTTTGGAGCTGAATTAAAGGCAAATTGAAATGTATATACGAATGGTATAACTGTCCATCCATATAATAACATAATTAATAATAATGTTAAAATTGTTTGTGATGAATTGGTAAATGGTTCAATATCAAATAAATAATATATTCCTATAAATGCTCCAACAGGAAGTAAAAAACATGATACATCCCAAATAAAATTTGTCATCCAATACATCCATGGTCTTATTCCAGACATCATTTGCATGTGTTTTGATCTTTTAGATCTTTCTCTAATAAGAAATGAAGCATATGTTGAGACTGCCATTGACATTGATACAATAATTGTATATCCAATCATGAATGATGCTGATGTTGTGGTACTTGACGACTTCATTGTATCACCTATAGATGGTGGTAATGGGTGATTAATAACATTAATACTTAATTTCGAGTTATTTGTCCCTCTTCTTAACAAAAATATATCAATAATATTCAATGCTAATGGAGGTGAATGAAGTGCAAAATTGTTAAACATTCCATTTAATATCGTTAAATGGAAATTGCCAATAAATGGAATTGGAACATCTTTAAACCAATCATTAAATGCTACAGGAGTTTTTAAACTAAAAATTCTATATCCTTCATCTTTTATCTTATTTTTTATGTATGAATTTTGATTATATGTGTCATTTGTATAAATAGGATCAATATTAATTGATGGATTGATACTCTCAATTAAATTATACATATCTGGAGCAAATGTAGAATTATCAAATGTATCATTAGATTTTTGTATTATAACATTAGCTGATATATTTTTTTGTGAATAGAAATCAAAATTAATTGGTAATTGTGGCTGAGGTTTTGGTGCTGGAATAATTTTTAATGTCCACGTTAATAATGATAAATATAAAATTGGTATTATCAATGAAGGAATAAATTGTGTCCATTTCCTACAAAAATAAATTATTCTTTTAAGAAGCATTGCTTTCATGTGTTGCAAATAATAATTCATACCACTTATTTTCCTTATATTTTTTAAATCATTAAATTTTTCTATTAAATTATTCTTCTCATTTGTTCCATTTTCATTAAAAATACCTAATTTAATATCTCTATTCACATTTGCTATATCATTAACTTTTAAAAATACTTCTTCCATTGTTGTTATTGAAACACCAAATGATTCAATATTAAATTTCTCCTGACCTCCCTCTAAATCTTTAAAAATTGTTGAAAATTTTGATCTATGTAATTGGCTGATTAAATACGTTGCTTCATTACCAACAGCTGAGTGCATCTCTGCATCATCACAGTATGTTCTTAGGAATAGAAGAACATTTTTATATTGTTTATGAATTTCATTTAATGGTATACCTTTATTAAATACAATTGTTAAATGATAACCAGCACCATAAAGTTTCTTTAAAAACATACTTGAACCAGAACATTGCAGATTTCCATGTGCCATTATTGCTATTCTATCACCTAATAAATCAGCTTCCTCCATAAAATGTGTTGTAAGAAGCATTGTTCTTTTAGATTTTTCTTCTAATAATAATGTCCATGTATCATGCCTTGCACCAGGATCCATACCGGATGTTGGTTCATCAAGCATCACTATTTCTGAACCACCTATCAATGCTATTGCTAATGATAATTTTCTTTTTTGACCACCAGATAAATTTCCAGCTCTAAAGTTTGCCTTAAAACCAATCTTTAATCTTTCTAATATATTTATAGCTTCATCTTCATTATATACTCTTCCTTTAAGTTTACAAAAAAATTCAAGATGTTCCATGACAGTTAATGTATCAAATAAAGTGTTATATTGTGGACATAAACCTAATTTTTTTCTTATCTCAGATAGATTTGATTTAATATCATAATTATCTATAAATGCTGTACCAGAAGTTGATGGTATTACACCTGTTAACATAGAAAATGTTGTACTTTTACCAGCACCATTATGTCCAAGAAGTGCTGTTATCTGCCCAGGATAAAGGCGTAAATTTAAATTTTCAACAGCAACTTTCTTAGCATTATCACCAAATTTACAATTAAAAAATTGTGATATTAAACTTTTTCCATAAATTTTTGTTAAATTAACTATATTAATCATTGGAGATACATTAGGTTCATCCTCATTTTTATCACCAATATTGTTTTCTTTTGAATTAATATTTGTTAGAGATACTTTTTTATTAAATAATGTTGGAAACCAATAAGTAGGAAGTATAAAAAAGTATGGTGGTTGTGGTATACCCTCACCACTTGAATTTATGGCTTCAACATATCCTGTTAATATAATAAGTATAATACCATCAACTATTAGCATTAATAAATAATGAGCAAAACAAACTTCTTGATCAGGTGTTGGTGGACTCCAAATAGAGCTCCATGTAACACCACTAGCCTGAGTTTCATATCTTCCGACGGAGATAACAGCATATGTTAAAACAACATTAGGATTAATAAAATTAATCATTTTTGTTGAAAAACTATAATTTGCTTGTGTATCAAGTGTCTGAAATATAACACTCCAAAAATAAAGGAGCATCCATCCGAGGACAGCAAATAATGTACCAGTTGTAGCTGATTGTAGGAATGTTGAAAGAAAGAATGAAAAATATACAACATTAAATGTATAAAGAAGGAAAAAGATTAAAATTAATGATGGATCAGTATTTTGAGCAACAAATATCATGAAAACTGTTATACAAATCACTGGTAGTAACATTTTAGCATAATTTATAATTAAATAAGCAATCCAATTAACCCATTGTTTTAATCCCATAACTTTCATGTACTCTTTTAATTGACTTTCTTTTTCTGTAACCAATGTTTTGACAATATAAATAACACTCGTCATCAATGAAAATACTATTACTATTGGTAAAAAAAAAGATCCAACTTCAATTATTTTTGTTTTATACGATGGAAATGGAAATCTTTGTAATGTTGTTATGGATGGATTTGACATAATTTCTTGAATTACTGATGTATTTTTTTCTGTATAATTATTTTTTATCATTAAACCAATTGATGTATCAACTGCTTTTTGGATCATTAAAAATCCTTCCTCCCAATATCCTGGTTCACCACCATCATACTTTGTTGATGAGATAGGACCAGAAATGTATTGTGTTGCAAATATTGTTACAGTATTCCATGGTCCATAATCATTTTTGGCAAATGTTTTAGCAAGTCTTCTATGAGTATTTGATAAGCGTATTTTATATGTTACATTATCATTACCCATTGGATTATTAGAAAAGTTATCGTCAAAAATTATACCACCAATAATTGAATTGTTACAATGATTAGCGAAAGTTATTTCTAGATCTTTTAACATTGCTCTTTCACTTTTATAACCTTTAGTTTTTCCATGTATATTTAATGTTGTAAAATTAAATGAATTAATTATACCTTGAATTTCACCGGGTAAAGTTATATTTAATATTTTTGGAATATTATCAAATGGCATAGGATTATGAAAGACATCATTTTGCGTAAATCTTCTAACTATTTCATTCATAATTATTTCTGTGTATTTTGTTTTTGGAGCATAGACAAATTCAATATCAACATCATAGGTTTTATTTAAAATTGAATAATTATTTGATGTTACCTGAAGAAATTGGCAACGTGAAGGTTTGTTTTCCCAAAAAATAGAATAATCTAATAATGTTTCATCCACAGATTTAATATCAGCTGGCATTATTAAATCTAAATAACTACCCGTTACTGGCCATCCCGAATAATCTGTTTCATTGTAACTTTTTTCAAATGTACCCCTTAACTGGAAAAAAAAATTAGTAATCTTTATGAAAAAAGAAAAACTTACTCCTATCATTAAACCAAATGATAATGATATCAGAAATATAGGTACAACAGTTTCAAATAGCGTAAAAATTGGTGATCTTATTTGTTGAAGAATATTTTTCCATAGTAGTAAACGTAATTGTTTAAAAGTACCCATTAGTGTTTGAAACTAAAAATTATAAAAGTTAAAAAATTGTAATAAATAGATAAAAAGTTGTCTTTTTATAACAGTTGATGAGTAATTATAATGAAGCGTACAATAAAAGTAAGTATTGATAAAAATTTGATTTAATAAAATTGATAAAATTTATTCTACTCCTATAAAATAATTAAAGAATCATATAAGACACACAAAAAGTCATTAAAAATATATAAAGAATGATAAAATAGACCCTATTTTTTGTTTTGAATAAGTATTAGATAAAGATTTAATATTTTTTTTTAAAATTATATTACCAATAAAAAATAAAAAGTTCACTAATTTTCTTCCTTATTTTAATTAACATCAACTTTTTTAAATGACTAGCTTATTAGTAATAAAAAAAATTATTATTTATTGTATAAATCATTACATTTATGTTTAAAATATTTCTAAAAATACCCATATTACCGAATGAGTTTTCTGTTAAATTAATTTGTATCTATAGAAAAAAGAAAACAAATATTTTTTTGCTTATTATATAATAATTCATTTTGCGTAACAAGACTCAAATAAGTAATAAATATCTCTTAATCAAAACAACAGTGTATAAGAGTTTATAAAAGTTTTTAACACACTTTTGTATATCTATTTAGTAAAATATTAATATTTATAATTTATATAGATTATCACTCATTTTTTAATACACAGCATTTTATCATTAAACTATAGAATTTAAATTTATTGAAAGAATATATAGGTAAATTATTTTATAATTTTAAAATATTTTGATTATTTATATTATGAGTAAAAAAGAATTTAATCAGTATTCAAATACTAGAAAATTGTAAAAGGTTTTTATAGTAAAAAATTTTCTATCATTAATAAAATAAAAAATCAATTTAGGTGTGGAAATGTAAGAATTATTATTTATTTAAAAGTTTAAAATACATTATTTATGTTCATGTTTTATGATTTTATAGTCATTGAAACGATATGATTTGTAATCAAAGTAAAAACTTTTAAATATTTGTAATCTTATCTAATAATTTAATATTGTATGTATAAAAATTTTTAATTGGTTAAGATTTTTTTTATCATAAAATATTATGAATTTGGTTATCATTAGTTATAGTATTATGAAATGACGTATTTTAAATTTCTTCATTAGGTAATATTGTATATTAAAAGTTTATATTATTGA
Organism: Strongyloides venezuelensis; assembly: GCA_963280985.1. Classification (NCBI taxonomy): domain Eukaryota; kingdom Metazoa; phylum Nematoda; class Chromadorea; order Rhabditida; family Strongyloididae; genus Strongyloides; species Strongyloides venezuelensis. Next base: position 3,408,259 of record CAUJLX010000001.1, on the reverse strand, counting down.
GAATGTTAATAATATTATAAAAATGTTTTTTTTAATGATAATATACAATAGTTAGGGAAAAAATTACCTAGTACAAATAATCGGTGAAATTAGTTATATACTTAAACATTTTATATAAATAAAATAAATACAAAGTTGTGGAGAAAATTGATAAAGCATTTATCTTTAAAAAAATTTGTCCAATATTATATTTATCGAATAAAATGCTTTAAGGAATATGTGAAATTATTTATTCTATTTTCTCTTACCATTCTTGTTTTACTTAATAAACAAATAAATTCTTCTGATAAATTTATTATTTTTCTTTCATTACTTAACTTAATTTAAGGTATACTATTATCAATAAATTAACACTCATTCACCTTGTTGAGATATTCTATAAAAACATTTAAGCTTTAATATTTTTCTTCGATAGTAATAATTGTCTTCAGCATAATTCGTCCATAAATTTAGGTTGTAACTTCTAATAAAAATTTATAACATTCTTGTCAATAAAATGCTGCTTAATTTTGAAATTTCTGTGCATAATTGTGTTTAAAAGTATTATTCATGAAAATTTTATATTCCTCCTATCCAAATTTATTTTATTATTATCAGATAGTTTGAATCATTCTCTAAAGTCAAAGTTAATCATATCAATAATTTTAAATTTTTAATAACATTTTTATAAAATTTATCAAAGAGTATAATATTTTATATAGTATGATATTATATTTGGGAAACACGTACACTTTTTATTAATTTAAACCACAATAAGATACAATAATAAAAACTAAGATATATGATTATTTTGTTAAAGGTATAATTTTATGCTTATTCAAGGTCCTCTGTCTTGGTTTCCCCTTTAGGTTAACAATATGGTTACTTTTCCACTTTTTTCCCCTAAAATTGCACAATGATAAAATGTTAATCTAATATAATATGATAAAATTAATAAATAATAAAATACTCCACGATGATTACAAAATTAAAAGGATGACATAAACTCTTACATTATTTTCAACGTGGCGGGCTATTCTTTTTATAAAAATTAAAATCATCCTTATTTTATGTCACTAAGTCAAAACATAAAAGCTTTCATATTAGTCTCACAAAATTTTGAAAAAAAATCCTGTATAATGAGAAAAAAAATTGTAGATATTTCAATTTTATGTGAAAGTTGATTTTAAAAGTTTCCAATGATCTATAACGGCTTAAAAATTGTCATTAATAATTTTCTTAATGATAATATATAATTCATAGGTCAGTCTATTTTATTTTAACATAATTCTTCAAATTTCATAACATTTTATTTGTATTTATTAATAAAAAAATTATAATTTTATGAGGTAAAGCACAATATTTGGACAATTAACAAGACTAAATGAAACATCATGTGATATTAATAAAAATGCCTGATAATTAATTTGGATTATTTTAAGTAATTTAATAAAATCTCTCTCTTTATTTTATATTTAAAGATATTAAATAGTTATATCATCCTATAATCTAGTTTCTAATAATGTTTGACCTAATATTATATTATAAATATTTTCTTGAGTTTTGATAAATTATTTTAAAATTAGTAATTATGAAAGTTAATTGTCTATCATCTGTATTATTATTTTTATTTATACATTTAATTAATGTTAATGGAGAATTAACTAAAGAAGTAAGAGACATTAATTTATATATTTTTTTAAATATCTCAAATCTCAATTATTTTAGGAATTAATTGATTATTTACGTTATAAACAACAAACAAGATCAACTTTTGACGGTCGTATTGATCCACAAGTCAAGCCAATAGGATATATTGGTGGGAAGTAAGTTAAAATTATCAAAAACATTTTTTTTTATTCTCTAACATATTTAGACCTGTATGGCCAAGATCAATTGAAGAGGCCAAGTCCCTAAATAGACTTTTCTTTGATGATAGCAATACAGCAATGTTAACTAACGAAAGGAATGTTGTTGATGTCATCCATAGGATGAATCGTGAGGAAAACTACCAAAGAGTTCTTCAATTTCTAGACAAATTAAGAAGATAAAAAAATTAATATTTATTTTACACTTCTTTTTATGCACAATATTTGATGTTGTTGTTTTTTCTGTCAAACATCAAAATATTATAATATTAATATATAGTTAATAAATATGACAAAAAAATAGGCATTAAAGTAGTATTAATGAACATGATTTTGATATTTAAGAACTTTATCATGGACAGTTCTAACGATTTGATTAGTTTGGTAGATTAACTGATTAGCAGCAACTGACACTTGTTGAGCATTTTGATCTCTAAAGTAATCCCTTAATGTATTACTAAATCTCTTAGAATAATGAACAAATTCTCGTTTTCTCTTTTCAATAGGTTGTTGACATGGTGGTGGTGCAAATTGAATAACACTATTAGTTGCTTCTAATAGATTTTTTATAGCTGCAGCTATTTCTCTTATCGTACCAAGGAATGCTCTTCTATCCATCATCTGATCAGGTATTCTACTTAATGTTTTCCTTAATTCAATTGCTCGATCACTCAAGTTTTGAAATTCAGGAATATGCTTAAGATTTTCAAGTTCAAAATTAAATGTTGGAGCAGAACCATGCATACGTAGGTACGTTTCTTGTAAATTAACATTTAATTTAGCCTCATTAAGTAAAACAAGTGATAAATCAAAAAGAACTGAAGGACTATTTTGTTCAGCATTGATAAAACTTTTTTTTAGTAACTATAATAATAATTGATAGAGTAATTTAAAATAAATGGACTTACTTTAATAGCATTAATTGCGCTTCCATTACCAGATAATTCTTCTTCTAATTTATGTAATGTTGGATAAAAAATACATGGATATGTCATAGCATCTAAGTGTCCACCCTCCTCATTCATTTTTAATTTATTATTAGGTAAAAAAATATCCTTATCAATAGGAGATGACAGCTGCTTAGATGGAAGAGATGTCTTTGTTTGTTCTAATGAACGCCTCTCCACATTTGTCTTATTATAATTGACATTTTCCATTTAGAAGAAAGAGATAAGTTTTAAGAATCCTTTTTGATATCAGATATTATAAATAAATAGGAAAATAGTATAATGATATATAATGAAAAACAAAAAAAAAAAATAATAATGATTTTATCGATAAAATCAAGTTGTAGGAAATTTTAATATAGTATATTGATTAAGGAACCACAAAAAATAAATATAAAAATAATGAAAAATACTAGTCATTTGTAGTCTTATATTATTTTATTGTTTGATTGTAAAAATAATAACAAATATAATTAAATTGTTCCTATTCATTTACTTTTTGTTTAAAGATGTAAAAAAAATGTTAAAAAAAGTACCTTGGTTATTGTGTCAAATGTCTCGACCTTGAACTACAAATTTCTAAAACGCTACATTTAATTTTTAAATTTTATATTTATAAATAGTAATATTTACTATATTATGTAATTTATTTTATACCATTTCTTATTTAATTTCAATATATTTTTTTCTATGTTTATTCATACCTTTTTTTAAATATTATTAATAAGTAAATATATTATAATTTTTTATAGTGACTATAGGAGGATAAGTAATGTTGATTTATCAATTATTTATTTTATTAGTACTATATTATCCCTCATATCAAGTATCTATTATTACTAGGGAACAAATCTTAGAAATGAAAGAGACATTCCCAAAAAATAATGGCCTTATTGAAGAGGAAACTATTAAATATAATAAAGGAAAAAATAATTTGATTTATGAAGCAAATAAAAAAAGTATGCCAATGATACCGTTAAGTGAATTTGAAGATTTTTCACAGGTTTTTGAGAATCATAATAATTTAAGCGATATAGAAAAAAGGGAAGCAAATGTTAATGAAACAGCATATCTTGGAAAAAATGAAGAGACTTCTGATGATAATCAATTACCGCTAACAACATTCTTTCCTGAGGATATCGAAGGATCCGCGACCATCGAACCACGTTTCAAAAAAATAATGTTATTTCCAAATTGTGGTTTACCACCATGTTAAGGTATATAAAAGTTGTTTGTTATATTTATGAATAAAAGCTTTAAAAATAATATGTTTATTTGGTTTTTTTTGTTATATGAGATCAAATAAAGTAAATTGTATGGATAAAAATAATGTAATAATAAGGTAAAAATCTATATTATTCTAAGTGGGTAATTAAAAATAGGTGTTATATTGAGAAGACTAATTTGTTAAGTGAAAGTAGAATGTCTATTTATAATATATAAGAGAAATTGATTTGTTATTAAGTGAAATAAATTGTCATTTATTTTACTTATCCTCCAGCAACACTATCATAACTAGAACGCATAAGTTTTTTGTGTAATTCTAGTTTCCAGACAGCTCCACTTAATAGAATTAAAAGGATAACAAGAACAAATACAGTAATTAATGTGGCATTTGAGTCATCATCTGGTGGTGGTTTTGTTACACGTTCAAAAATGTAGTGTCGTGTTGATGTTCCATCTAACTCATTATTTGAATCCTCATTTTTTGCCTTTTCCTCTTTTACTTCATCATTCTCTTCCTCCTCCTCTTCTTCTTTTTCATCCTCCTCAACATTTTTATTTTCCTCTTCCTTTTTATTATTTCTTTCATCTTCATCCTCACTATTACCTTCCTTATTTTTACCTATTCCTTTATTTTTTTCTTTTATAAATTTACTTTCCTCAATTTCTTCACCACCATTATCGTCGTCACTATCATCGAAATCTTCTTCAATTTCCATTTTTAAAGGTTTTTTGCCATATTTTCCTTTAGAACCTTTTCTATATGTTTGTTCTGCATTTGCTTTAGCTCTTGCAATAGCTTTTTTATCATTTGTTTTAAAACAAGCTTCAACATTTAAATTTTCACTTTCGAATTTAGCACAACCAATAGGATTAACTTCTTCAGCCAATTCGGCTCCTTCTATAAAACTTACACAACCATATGTATCATAATAAGTCATATGTCCAAGTTCACTACGAATTCTTACTTTATAACAATATTCTCCAGTACAGGTAACATTTCTACTAATCATCTTTGTTCCCATAACTTCAGCTTTAACACTAGTAGGACATTTCATATTTTCTTTTGTTGTTATTTCTGGTTTTTCACTATTACAAAAATCTGTTCCACATACACATGATTCAGTAGTTAATAAATCTTCAGCTGTTTTAGCAACAGTATGATGCATGGCTCCAGTAATTGGTGGCATCATACATGACCCAGCTGTACGACGTTCTATCAATGGTATTGATGCATTAACACAACCTTGTTCAAATTTTTTTGTTTTATGATTTACAACATATGAACACAATTCTCCAAGACATGTTTTACCTTTACAATGGGCACCTTTACAAGCACATTGAAGTAAAGAAACAGGTTGTTGTTCTAATTTTCTTTGTGCCATACCACCATTACAATTAGCCTTTTTATTACAAAAGCATGCAAATAATTTATCATTATCTTCAGAAACTTCACAATGGTCGGATAATTTTTGATTAATCATGTTACCTGAAAGACATCCTTTTACAATTTGTGGTTTTCCCCATTCAAGTGTTCCCCATCTTGGTGCATAATTTCCTATCATGCAATAATCCCCATTACAAAAAGCACCCATACAATCATTTCCAACACAATCTAAACACTTGATTGTTGAAATATAAGGAAAGAAAGTGGAGAATAATAAGAATACTCCACTTAAATAGAGTTTACCATTTTTAATATTATATTTTCCCATCTAATCTGTAAAAAGATTTAACTTATAATATAATAATATTATTTAATAATATTAAATAAAAAGAGTAAATGTAATATTTTGATAACAAATAAAGATATATCACTTTTAAATATATACAATTTTCTTGTAAGATTTATACTATAAATATAGATAAAATTTTTAAATATATGTATATATATGTATCAAAAATAAATAATGTGTAAAATAAATTGTATGATAGATTAAATTGTCTGAGGTTTAATTTACTACTTAATTATTACATGCTCTTTTGATTTAATCATTTAATTTACGAGAAAAAGGAAGATATTACAAATGATATTAGAGAACTGTTTAAATTAAAACAAAAAATAAGATGTTCAAATTAAATAAAAAATGAAATAAATATCTGTATATTTAAAATGAAATAAAAATATTATGATGGAGTTATGGTAAATGAAAGAAAAAGTATATATATTTAAAACCAAAAAAAATTTTTAGCATCATTTGTAATGTGATATACAAATTAGTCATTCAATAGAAATAGGAGAAGAGAAAAAATATAATAAATTATATTAATGATATTTAAATTAATGTGTTTAAAAGATTTTTTTTCTACAAATTCTTAAAAATTAAATATAATTATATTAAATAAATTATAAAAGTTTTTCATGTTTTAGTATAATAAAAATATTATCGGATGATAAACTACTTTTTTACCCAATAAAAGATTAAAAACAAATATCTTATAAAGTTAAAAAGTTTCATGAAAATTCAATTATCTATTCCTGCTTTTTAAGTACTCTCTGGAGTCTTAAAATTAATAGAAGGAGTGAGAAAAAAATATTTTTTAAAGTTATTACCAACTTTAAGTATAATATTTATTCTTAAATGTTTTAGTTTTACCAAAAAGTTCATTACGTAATACGAGGAAAATCTTTTTTTAAATATGTTAATGTATTGTGGTATTTTGGAAAAAGTATAGAGTTTTTAAAAAAAATCCTTATTACGTATTATTGTTTAATGGTTAAAGAGTAAAAGTGGCAGATTTTTAAAGAAAAGGGACATTTTTATATTCACATTTGGATATATATGGAAAATATATATAATATATATATGTATGTATACATATATATCTTTTAACACACATTTTATCAGAAACTTCAATTCAATGAATACATATAAGGAAAATGGTATATGGTATTTGTAAGCCTTAAACTTTATATATATACATATTATATATACATTTTAACTCTCTCTTTTTTCCTATATATATGTATAAGTATATGTGTAAGTCTGTCCATCATACAGAGGGGGTAAAACTTTGTGATGCCAAATTATGGAAAATAAGATGTTAAAGAAGGATTTTGTAGACTTTTATTATAAATTGCCATGTATGAAAATACATATAGATTGTATTCTGTAACATCGTTCATCTTACAAAATTAGTGTATAACTTTCTTAATACATATTAAAAAAGAATATATCATTTCTTTAAAACATCAAATAACATTAAGATAAATGTTACTACTTAAATTGTATTATTTTATTTCAAAATATTTTAAATTAAAATGCGGTTATATGTTAATATTGACCAAAAAAAGTTAATAAAAAATGAAGTTTCTCTTATATATATTTTTATCTATATTTCTTTTTCTAACGAATTTTTTTATAGTAAAACATTTTTAAAATTTTAGCAATTTTGATATATTAAAATATTTTTATAAAAAAATTATCAAAAAAAGAAGAGCTATTTGGTAAATGCATAATTAATTAGAAATATATTTTTCTAGCTTAACTATTCATTTATGTATAGTAAAATATTTTAAGTTTATAATTATGCTTATAAATGAGTATGTATTAATTTGAAGGAAGAATTTTTTTAAAATTAATATAAATAATATTTATATTTTTTGTAGACAATAGAACGTTAATAATGAATAACTTCTTCCTATCTTATAATCAGAATATAATTATTATTGGATTGTTCGGAGATTTACTAAAAAAATTTTAATTTTTTTACTAAAACCTAGTTTAAAAAAGCCTTTTTATCTTCAAAAAAAGTGCCACATAATAAAGCAATTGTTAATTATATGTTTGGAAGGATAAAGTTTAATTCTAATAATAATGTATTTAAAACATCTGTCTTAGAATTACAGTAACAGAAAATGATTTTTTACTGTGAAAGTTGATATTCATTTTATAACAAATATTTACTTTCTAATATGTATATATAATAATAGATATCCGATTTAAGCACATTAAATATAAAAACTCTACTTCAAACATTATTTTAAGAATAAGGCGCTCCTTTATTATAATAAATAGTCTATAGTAAACGATTAACTATCTTCTTTTCATTTTTAAAGAATGCTTTCCATACAAATAAATGTACATTTTTGGCAAAGAATTATAAACTTAAATTTATAGATATTATAAATAATTTTTGTTTATTTTAAATTATAAGCATAAAAAGTACAACATCAATTAGAAGATGAATAATAAATAATACCATATCCAAAGGAAATTGAAAAATAAAATAAATTTTATTGAACATTACTTATTATAAAAAAAAGTAACTAAGTAAAAAGTACAAAACAATTAAATTAAAAAAAATAATAATAAAACTAAAGGTATAACTATCTATTGATAAATTTTTCTTCCCTACCACGTATAAGTAACTCCTCCCTATCTTTTACAATTCTTTCATCTTTCATAGAAACTCTAATAAAATTCCTACCCTTACAATTGCAACAAAAAGTTTTTGGATACACAAAATATGTTATACAACGCCTGGAACAATCATTACATTTAAAAAATCTTCTTGTACCTAATTCTTCTTTAATCAAATGCCTCTTCTCAACACAAATAGGATTTTTTCTGTGGTATTTTATTTTACAAACAGTACATACAAAAATTTTGACATTTTTAATCTCCATCAATGATGTTACTGCTTCCTCAACTTGTTCACGCATCTCCATAGTATTGAAATATCTTTCTTCTCTCTCCCTTTCAAATGATTTAATTTCATCTTCACGTACTGATTTTTTATTTAACATATCACGTATTTCATCATTTGAAAATTCCTTTCCTCCGAGTAATGTTAGACGTGGAGCTTTTGGTTTTGAAGTACTTATATTTGTTGTCGTTGAAGGCCTTTTTTTACTTTCTGCTTCTTTTTCTTTATCAGCATTCATTAATACTACTAATTGAGCTGGAGTTAGTGGTTTACGTGACATTTTTTTTCTAAAAAAAGTAATTTTGGCATAATTAAATTGATAATTACAAATATCAAACTGGTTGTTACAGTAAAATAAAGAAATAAAGAAAAAAACAAGTTTATTTTAGTTATAATATTATTTCACCTTTACCCTTGAAAGCACGACCGATCATTGGATTTTTTTTAGCTTCAATTTCCTTATTCCTATCATTTTCACGTAATTTTGAGATAAAGTCCTCAACATTATTCTTCTTCTTCTTAGTATCAACCTTAATTCCAGTTTCTTCCTTTTCTTTTTGTTTTTTAAGAATAGCTCTGGCATTAAGACTACAAGAAGCAGCTTTTGATGCATTCATAAGAATATCTTGCTTCTGTTTTTCTTTTAACAAATGAATATTATCTTTGTTTGGTAAAGCACCATTAATTTTCCTAACGGGTAAAGCAGAAAAAGTTCTAGCAACTTTTTTTACCGGTGAAGCATGACAATTGAGTAACATTTTTTGTTGCCTTTTAACATTGGGTTGTGAATACATTGAATTAAATGTACCCCTCCTTGAGGCAACATCTTTTGCGTGTTTTTCCAAGTGGTAAGCACAAAATTGACCAATCTTAATATTCACAACATTTGAACATGGTTTACCATCCGTTCTTACAGATTTACAAATCCCGAAATCAATACAAAAACCTAATTCAATTACTTGCGTATCTTTAGTTATTATCAGTGTTGTCATATTATCTTTACCATTATCATTAGTACTAAAGGTTGGTTTTACAACCGCAACCGACATACCTTCTTGTAGCTTCCAATGACTTTTGAAACAATCGCCAAATAGTAAAACTTTTACCAATGATTCATTGATGTGCTTGAAACCACTAATTTTCCATATTATATAATTTTTACCATTTCCACTTACTTTGCATTCACTTTTTTCTATTATGACTCCCATTGTTACAAAATCATTACCACAATCTTCGTTTGTTTTTCTAATATCTTTTACAAGTACTTTATTTATGTCTTTTACTACAGTTTCAAATAACGTTACACCTATTTTCGGAGATTTTATACGAATATCAAAGAATGAATCATATGACTGATATTCCGCTTCTGCAACTTTCATCATATTTTTTACCATTTCTCTCTTCTTTTCTTCTAATGATTTCTTCTCAACTATTTTTGAAGTTACTTTCTCAGTATTTTTCTTTCCCTTGACTTCGTTTCCCACATTGTTATCACATTTTGATGATACATCTACTTTATCATTATTTAAATCATCTGCAAATTCTGCCATTAAATCTTCAAATGCTCCATCACTAAAAACAATTTATAATAGTGATGTTAAAAACCCACGTATTTTGTTCGATCACTTTTTCTTCATCATCCAACATTGATGGTGTATTTCCGTTATCAGAATCCTTGAGATCATCAGTAAATTCCGTCATTAAATCATCAAATGCTTCATCGCTAAAAAGATAGAGAAAATAATGTACACAAATTTATAGAAACATACGTATCACCTTCATTATTTACTTTTTTTAGTGGCTTTTCATTAACCTGCATTTTCTCATCTTCATAATAGCCTTGAAATTTTCGTTTCCTAGATAAATTTTTATCTTTTACTTCTACAGAAGTTGTATCCTTTATTTCCTTTCCATCGGTACTTTGGTTATCAGTTTTTTCATGTAAAATTTGTAAATTCTCAGGACTAAAAACATTCAGTAATAAGTTTAAAAATTAAAATAAACATACTTATTCATAGTAATAATAATATATATTTCTTTAAACAAAAAATAGTTAAAACAACCGGGAAAAACAACAATGAATTATCAATTCTCAAAAGGAAAATACAAATGCTTCTTAAATAGGTAGGAAATATATTTTATCTTTTTTTCTGTGCGAAACCAATTTATTAGTTCATGTATAATAATTGCTTCGTTACTTTTGTTCCAATGACATTTTAACAGTAATTTTATTATTAATTAATATGATTATAATGGTGCTTGGCTTTTGTTTAGCTTTTTAAATGTTTATATATCAATCATTATGTTTTATTCTCTTAGGGGATTATTTATTGAATCATTTAAGGTCTTCGTAATTTTTTTAAAATTTTTGCTTTCCTCTATGTAATTTTCTTGATAGATAACATTGTAAGATGATTGTTGTAACATTGATTATATTCATTTTCTATGATACAGAAAAATATGAAATGTAGACTTTTCTTTGACACTGTTTTCTTAAAAATGATAAATTTTAGTAGTAAAATGATATATCTCTTTTTTTGTTTAGTAATATATTTAGCCTACCCAAAAGTATAATTAGTTTATTCGATTATTTATATGGTTTAATTTAATCGCATAACAATTTATAAACAACATAATAAAAGTATGTTCTGAAACATGATCTCGCACATTAGTAAAACATATGAAAAAACAAAGCAAGGGTTAATTTGTATATTCCTTTTGTCTTCATTCTTACAATACTCCACTTATTATTGGTATGAATCCATCTATTTTATCCATGAATCTTCTGGATTCTTACTTCCCTCTCTTGAATATTTAAATGTAATTCTGTTTATTTAGAGTCCACTCCTTATACCGAAAACCCTTTTAGAATCAAAACCTATGCTCATTGAATCTCAGAAACTACTTTCACGACACTCCTACATATACTGGCACACTCATGCATCGTTAAAGAAAACTACTTCAACCCACCAAAGTGTAACTCAAGCACGCAAATACCTAGAAGAAATCTAACTTCAAGAATAAACTACTCCCAGTTATGGTTAAGGTGGGGTTAAATATGACGATTAAATTTTATAATAAGCGATCGAATGAAAAAACTGCGGTATCAACACATATCATTACAATTATTTTAAATGCTATAAATGAATATTTACATATTATTATATAACATCCTCCATTTGTAACTTGAATTTCTATGTTATTAAGTTTTGGTTCTTTCTTAAAAAGATGATTTTCAAAAATCTTACGTTTGCATTACAAATAATATGTGTTTGTACATATTAAATTGTATCAAATTTTGCATTTTTTTTTCCAATTTTCTAGTACTACATTCACTGTGGACTTTTAAAAATTAGAATAACATGTAAGAATAGTTTTTGAAGTCAATGTTGGAACAAAGTATAATGGTGAAAATTTTTTCTTATTTTTACACATAAATAAATTGACGGAGAATTTTTTCTTCATTGTTCAGAAAAAGTAGTTTTTATTTTTAAAATCTGAACTTACAGATACTGAACAATTTTATTCACTATAAATTTTAGTTAGTAACTCCACAAAACTAATTTTAAACTTACCTATAAATTTTGGTTAGTAACTAAAATTTATAGGCATTACTTTTATTTATATATATGTTTAATGTCATTCTTTTCCTATATCAATCATCCCCTTCTTCAGCTTCTATAGTAATTGAAGACTTTGATATTGACTCCGCGGCTCCCAACTTAGATTGCATATCAGCAGCTTCATTAATCAAGATGTCTTTGTGTGCCGCTGCTTTCAGAACTATAATTTCTTTCCAACCTGTTAAACTAGATAAGATGTTTTTCCATTGTTGTTCATGCTTTACTATAGAACCTTTTGTAGTTATAAAATTTGTTTTTTCCCATTTAGATAAATAACATGCTACACTTCGACCAACATAATCTGAATCCGTCACAATAGCCAATTTACCTTTAAATCTTTCATCATTTTTATCTGATTGAAGTTTCTTTAATCCTTCTTCTAAGGCAGATACTTCCAAGAATTGTGCTGATGTTGCTAAACCTTTAGAACCTCTAAACGGTACCACTTCTGGTAAAGAATTATTGATATATCCCCAAATTACTCCTCCATAACCTCTTCCTTTTTCTGTAGAACCATCAATAGATAAAAATAAACGAAAATCTGGTCTACTTAATCTAAAATTTTGAAAATCTTGTTCACTCTCAATTTTAATGTACTCCTTATCTGGCTCATCCGATACATTCATTTCTGAAGTTTCAATTACATTTTCTTTTTCTTGATAAACCAGTTTATTAATTTGATCCACTGATGTTACTGTTCCCCTTTTATCAAGAAACATAATACTATCTGCTTTTCTTATATAAACATTTTTTTCCTCATCATCGGTAATTCTAAACATATTATTTCCTATTCTTTCTAAACATTTCCCATTGTTCCATGTTTTCTCACCTCTATCGAGTTTATACTTAATGTTACATGCAAATGGGTAACTTTTAAAATTATATTTCATTGTAACAAGTTCTTTATCACTATATCCAAAAAATTTTCTCTTAATTGAAATTCCATCAACAACTCTATTATTCACTGCATTAACTGCCTTTTGTAATAAAATTTTAAAAGGTTCTTTTTTTTTCATGTTTATCTAGATAACCTTTAATTAGTCCAATACATTTTTTTGCTATTCCATTTGATTTAGGACACCTTGGAACAGAAAATAGTACAACTATTCCTAAATCTTTCAAATATTCTCTAGTTTGTGTTGCACAAAATCCCCTACCATTATCAGCTACTTGGATAAGAGGGGTTTCTATTCTTTCATAAGTATCTGAATATGCAGCAATAATATCTTTAGAACTTACTCCTTTAATTACAACCGCTGCACAATATCCTGTATGAGCATCACAATTTACCATAAACAAGTGTTTCCCACACTCCGCGCAATCTGCATGAAACCTTTCTCTCTTATCATCAGTTTTTGGCCATTCAGAAATTTGTTTTCTAGAGTTCCTTCTAAATGTTAGACAGATATCACATGTATTTGCTTTCTCCTTCAATAAACTAAGTATCTTATTACCCACAAAATTAACTTTAACATTTCTGCTCATTTGATCAAATGACGCATGGTATCTATTAGATAATCAACAAGTTTAGATCTTAAGTTAAATGGAATTAATAGTTTATCTTCAACATATATTATACCATTTTTACACCGGACTTTATCTAATTTACTTCTTAACGCGTAGTTTAATTCCAATTTTTTGGATTCTGGTAAGAAGCCTTCAGATATGTATATACCTAATAAAATCGCATCTTTATCAGAAAAGTATTCTTTTTTAAGTTCATCAGGACTGATAGGGAAATAATCAAAATCATTTTCAACTTTTGCAATAAACGAAGTTGCTTGACTTATGTTAGATGAATAATTTGATTTTAATAAAAAATTTGAATCATTCCTGTTACCTTTTACATAAATAAAATTAAGATTAAATGCTTTTAGTTCATACATCAACCTTTAAAAAGTAGACGAAACCATACCAATCTCTGAATCCCATGCTTTTTGTATTCCTTGAACTTCAGAATATACTAAGATTTCGAAATTTGCTGAGATATACTTATTCTGAGCAATTATTTCTCTTACTGCCAGGAGTACTTTTTCTGGCTTTCCGTAATTTTTCTCACTTGCTCTTAACTTTTTACCACCAACGGCAAATATTCTCATCTCATCTTTGTAACATGCTTTCATGATACTACAAATTGCTATATCTGAAAAAGAAGCATAAATCACCAAGTTCTTGCAATTGTTTCTAATAGCTTCCAATGACACACTTTTAGCTGTTGCTCTTTTAAGTAACTCAAAGTGTGGATATAATTCTTTGAAATTCTCCTTTCCTATTTTTAAAATCATGTATTGGAGCAGTTAATTCAGCAAAATTTGGAATCATTGCTGCAAAATATTGAAAACGTCCCATCAGTTCCATGACTTCTTTTGAATTTCTCGGACAAGGTAATTGAAGTAATGCTTCTACACGATTCTTTGGAATGCTTATTTTTAAAGGACATTCTATTAAATAGCCAAGGAAAATGCCTTTATTTACTCCAATAGCACATTTATTAGGTGTAAGTTGCATATTCACCTTATTTAGACATTCAATAATTTTACAATTAATTTCATCATGCAATTTTCCTTTAGCAACATTTACAATATCGTCGTAGTAAATTTTTATATGCTCGATTACGGGTTCCAAAACTTTCTTAATTGTTTTCATCCATATATAGGGGCTTAACTTCAAACCAAATACTAACACTTTGCTTCTAAACATGCCATATGGTGTTCCTAGAACCAGATACTGACGACATTCTTCTTCTACATCAATTCTGTTGAATGCTGAACGAATATCATACAAACTAATTCTATCAACATCAACATGTAACAAATCTTTTATAGATGGAAGTTCATCTGAATCTTCTGGGATTGTTAAGAATTTGTTTATATGTGTACGATTGAAACAAACTCTTACTGGATCTTCATTTTTGTCTTTCTTTACAATAACCATTGAATTAACATTGTCAACCATTGTTCCTACTGGAACAGGTTATAGCCAACCTTTTTTAATTTGCTTCTCAATGTTTGATCTAACGTGTTCATCTAATTTCTTTGATACTGGGATTATTTTCTTTCTTACAGGGTAGTACTGATTTGAAATTGTAAACGAAGTTTTGCAAACATTATTTGGATAGCCATTTTTATCGTCATATAAAAGTGGCATTGATTTTAACAATGATATAAATTTATCTGATGCTTGATCAATTACCATACCATTAAAATCAATGTTAGTCTTCGACCCATCATAATCTACTGGATTAATGTTAAATTTTTTAAAAGTTTTTACTCAACAATGGTGATATCGCTTCTTTATCAATGTAGAAAACTATTTTTCTTTGTTAACTAATGAATTAGATATACTAATCCTTAGCTCTAAAGCACCACATGTTTTCGAATATGATTCATGAATACCTTTTATTGAAAATGATTCAGCATTAACTAAACTAACATCACCTAACTTTTCCAATAACTTGTCAGCCAAAGCCTTAGGTAAAATATTAATAGAGCTGCATGAGTCTAAATACATTGTAACATCACCATACCCATCTATATTTACTATTGCGTTTGACACATCATTGATTTCGTCTTTAAAAAAGAATGCAATTTTAATCTTTGATTCTTCTTTGTCATCTTTATTTTCACCATTATCCAATCTCTTTATTGGTTTTGATAGATTTCCCTTAGAAAATTCTTTTTTTTCTTTATCTTTAAAGTCTCTTTTTCTTTGATCTTGGTTCTTAGACCTAAATTCTTCTGAAATTTTTCTTTACCTTTTTTCGACATCATATTTCTTGTCGCTATCTGCTGCAAATTTCAAAACATCGTCATATGTAGGATTCTCAAACTTTTCAATTAGTTTTCTTCCCATTTTCGATGGTATCAGGCTCAAGAACCTTGTAACAACAACTCGTTGAACCTCATTTTTTTCCATACCTTTCAACATCATTCTAAATCTGCCATATAACTCAATTAATAGTTTTTGACACGCTTCTTGTGAACCAAAAGAGAATCTTATATCATACGCAGCTTTAGCCTTATCCCATAGTGTATCTTTAAGATCTTGATCTTTCACGTAATTCTCCACATGTTCCAATAATTCCTCGGCATTCATCTCTCCCTCAAAAGATTCATCCAAAAATCTATTGTAATAACTATCAATCATCGTTTTTGGAAAGATACGACAGATCAATTCAATAGCTTCATCTTCTTCTTTTCCATGACAGAAGTTTCTAACTAGTCTTACATACGCTGATTTATTTGGAAATGAATTTAAATCAGGTAGTAGATTTTTACCCGGGGGCGTCATGAACAATTTTATTCACTATAAATTTTGGTTAGTAACTAAAATTTATAGGCATTACTTTTATTTATATATATGTTTAATGTCATTCTTTTCCTATATCAATCAGATACTATAAGATTTAAGAATCTAAAAAATAATTTAAGATTGTTTATCTTAGAAATGGGAATTATTAGTCTATACTAAAAAGAAATAAGGAAAAAAATTTGTCTCTCACATAACTCTCTTCAAATTTAACCGATTTTTATGGGTAAGTAGCCAAAAGATGTGTTTTTTTCTAACTTAGTGGGGAAGAAGGTTCTAAAAAGTTTGAGGCCATAATTAGCCATGTCATCTTCAAAAACCACCTTTTTTTTTGGCCTTTTTAAGCATAGATTTGACCAAGGGTGAACGTTATTTAAAAATAGATAATATACAATGGTTTATATACCATTTAAAAGGTATACTATCAGAATAGGGGGAAACACAATTCTATCAAATTGTATCAAAAATTGACCGAGTTATGATCTAAAGAGTGGTAATCGTTTTGAAAAAAAGGGTTAAAAGTTTAATAACTATAATTTAGTATTTACTTGATAAAAAAAAAATATTATCTGTTATATAGATCTCCGTCTAATTTAAAAAACAAGTATCTAACGATGTTTATAACTCAACTACGAAAAAAGTTATATTAATTTGAATGTCAACTTTTTTGCTTTTTTTTCATTTTTATTGTAAAAATCAATTTTGTTCCAGACATAGTTCTCTCCAAATTTGATCAAATTTTATAGTTAATTAGTCATTTAATGCATTTTTTTCCAACTTAGTGCGGAAAATAGGTTTCAAAATTTTTGGTCCATATTTAGTCAAGTTATGCTTAAAAAATGCCACATTTTTTGTAAAATTTTTTGTATAGGTTGTTCCAGAAATAACTTTTTTAAAAGTTTAAGAAATTTTATGGTTTATGACTTATTTAAAAGATACAATTTTAGAATAGTGCGGAAACACAGTAGCATTGAGATTGATAAAGAATTGGTCAAGTTATGAATCAACAAGTGATGACAATTTTTTTGGTAAAAATTAAAATGTCAAATAGCTATTACTTAACAATATCTCTATAAAATTACATAGATATAGTTTCTTTTACATATATTTAAATCTAACTTAAAAAATAAGACTATTACGAGGTTTATTGCTTATTTGTAAAACAGATTATACTAATTTTAGTAACAATTTTCTCATATTTTCTTTATTTTTTACACAAATATCGGTTTTGTCTTCAGCATAACTCTATTCAAATTTGATTAATTTTTGTGGTTTAATGATCAATGAATGTTTTTTTAACTTTCGGGGGAAAAATAGATTCATTACTTCCTAATCAAAATTGGCAAAGTTATCTTTTAGAATTCAACATTTTTAAACAATTTTTGTGTAGTTTTTTTTCCCGAATAACGTTTATGATAGTAAATTAAATTTTTATTTTATAACTTATTTCAAAGGTACAAAGTAGAAATAAAATAGAAACGTAATTCTAAGAAGTTTGACCAAAAATTTACCAAATAATAAACCAAAGAGTGATATCTTTTTGTTTAAGTGAAAGCATTATAATAAAATATATTTGAAAGATAAATAAAGAAATCCAAGAATTTAATTTTCAACTTTTATTAAATTTTTATAGCATAGAATTTTAAAAAAATTTCTAATTATAAAAATTATTATTTTCTTTAATAAAGACAAAATAAATACTACATCTTGCAAACATTTGCATAATTTTTATTATATTTAATTATCATGTAGGTGTATTTAAAGATTAAATAAAACTTTTACTTTGTATATCTAATTAAAAAAAAGAGATACCTTAGTCACAAATTATATAAAAATTATTAAAAATATAACTGTATTTTAAAATTTTGTAGTTAAGTAGTAATGATGTAAAACAAAGATTTTTATTACACATGATATATAATGTGTCATAAATTATAATTTTATTAAATTTAAATTCAATTAATAATGGAATTAAATTATTTTAATGTTTCTAAGTAAGATTGTTTTATCTTACAAAAGAACGAATAATTGAAATACCAAACAATGGTTAAAAAATTGATCAACATGTCATTATTAAATTAATTAGTTATTGAATATTTATTAAAAAAATTAATTTTATAATTTGTAATGTGTGTGAATAGATAATTTTATTAAATTAAAATGTTTAAATTTAATATTTTTGAACAACAGTCACCTTATTACCAGAAATATTCATATTTATAATATTTTTCTTATTGTTATTATCATGCTTTTTGGAATGCTTCTTCATTTCTTTCTCTTCTTTTTTTATTGGTTTTTTTTTCTAAATATGCCTGTTCTGCTCTCTTTCTAAGATCTTCTTTCTTTTCACTTTTATCAATTTTTAAGCGTTCCATAAGATCTTTAGTGAAATTATTAGTTTTTTTTGATAAAGAACTTACTTAGAATTTTTCTTTCTTTCCATAATGAAGAAGACATATTTTGTTTTGAATTTAATTAATAAATTCAAAGAAATTAATTTAATAAACTCATTTACTTTTACAAAATTCGTACAATATATATACATAATAATACAATAAATTTGAATAAATGACAATAAAAAATTGATTTAAAAATGTTAATTTAACAAAATATATATTTAGAATTATGGACCAAATGGAAATTGAAATAAAAAATAAAATCTTTAAATAATATTATTTTTTTGTGTAAGATGATTTTTTTTTTATAGTTTATTTTTAAAATAACTAATTATTAAAACTTTTTGGTTAAAATCTATATTTGTTTTATAAGAAATTTTAAAATTAATTCATTTTTCATTTCCCTTTTTAAACTTTAAGTGATTCTCTTTCACATAATTAACTATTAAAGATTTTCCGATTTTAAATTTATGATAAAATTATATTTCCAAATGATATTAATATTAATTTAATTATAACAATTTTTTATTATAGGTAAGAAAAATTTAAATGTTAATTCTGTAATATTTTTTTACCAGACATATTAATATTGTATTTGTATCATTAACAACTTTTCATAAAGTAATCGAAAATTTTTAATTTATTGATGTTTGTAAAAGATGCAACTCAAAAATAAGAAAGATAATTATTAAAAAAAACATTTGATCATAACTTTGATAATTTGTCGACTAAATTTTGTACATGTTTTCTTTCAAAATTTTACTATAAAATATATCATATATGGTTATTAAAATTATTGTATAGTAAATTTTATAATATGACTGGCGATCTTTATTGAAAATAGTTTATCAGATTACAAATAGACGATATACACAAAGGTAAAAAAAAGAAGTGTAATCCATGTATTGTTAAGGTGTTTTTATATATATGAGTAGAAACAATCAATCTGTTATGTTCTAGAATTTTCTACTGTACAACTGATATAAAATTTAAATAAATTAAACAAATATTGTAATTTATATTCATTAAAAAATTATATAAGAGTTGCATTTTTCTGATTTCATTTATAAAATTTTATATATAAAATATAATATATTATGTCAAAGACTTTTTTGGCGTTTTCTCAAAATTATAATATGAATCAATAGTTAGAGATTTTAATTAAACAAAATAGATGTGATTAAAATTATATTTAAATTTTTATGGTGCAATTAATTTAATGTATAGGAAGTTGTTTTGATTATTAATTTGATAATATTTAGTTAATTAATAACATAATTATGCTATGATTGAGAGTTTTTGTAATTTATTTGGTATACCTAAATATAAGTTTTCTGTGTCAATATTTAAAATTACTATTTATTTAAGTTTCCCCATGTTATTTTATATATAAAATTTTATTTAACAAATTATTCTTATTATGTATTCTTTTAAATTAATTATAATTGCTTATTTTTCACTTTTCTTAATATTTTTAAGTTTATTTTTATTAATTTTTATTGATTTATTATTATGCTATATTGATCTATTTTTATAAAATTTTGTCGGTAGTTTTCCGCTTCGGTAGGGCTACTTGAAAAACATAATTCTTGCTTATTCAATTATATTTTTATTAAAAACACTCCAAATAATGTTAATATTATTATTAGCAATTGACTTTATCTATTTTTTGCTAGAGATAGAAACATGCTACATTATCGTGTAATACTTAATGATATAGTATCCTATGTTTATTTTTCACATAATAAACTCACTTAAAAAGCTATTTAGCATATTTATAGCTGATTTTCGTGTATTTGATTTCTTCATTTGGCGATCTCCTTATTTTAATATATCAGGTTATAGAACTTCAAATTCAAAGTCTACAACGTTACGTTTGGCACTAACTTTTGAATACCTAATATTTTAATCTTTAAGTTTACTTGACTTTAAGAACCTTCAACTATAAGAATACACTGTCGATTTCTTCGCAATAATAATTCTTAATAGTAGCCATCAGTGTCTTAAAATCTCTATTTAGCATTGTGTTAATGAATGACCCCAATTTATACTAAAGATGTCACTAAATTTTCATAGATATAATTAATTTTTCTTAATAAAAATATCACATTTTAGTTAAAGTTATTTTATTTTTTGAATTTTCTTTCATTAGCACTAATAAAGTATCATATTAGAATTTTAAAACACTTTAAATTATTTAATACTCATTTTTTCCATGTAGAAAATAAAAATTTAGGATGGCTTATTTGAGATATACACTATCAAAATAACCGGGAGGCTTTATAAGTTTTTTTTGCTTTAAAATTAAAAAGAATTTTAATTTTTTTGACACTGCCGATAAGAAAACAGTATATTTATAATAAATGTCTTATTTTTACATATTATATTTTTTTATCACTACAACTTAAATCAAAGAATGGCTCTACCGAAACTAAAAAGCACTATTTTTATTATTGTTGTTGTTATAAATATCAATTTTTATTTTACGTTGTTATTATACTGAACTAATTTTTTTTTAATTTTAGATAAAAAAAACAGGAGAAAATGGAATTCGTCAACAATTTATTGAAAAAAGTCTGTGAAATTGACATTCCAAAGGATTTTAATTGTGAAACTGCTGACTCAGAGCACCATAAATTGAGACGCGATTTCGTTCGACCGAAGCATGTCATTATTTTAAATGAAGACGTTAAATCGTCACATATTTTTGAAACTAATGAAATCGTTCAATCGATTATGATTAAAAATAATAGTGAAATTATTAAATTAATTAAAACTATAAAAAATAAAGGAGGTTGTGCTGAAGGCATGGTAATTAAAAATGATTACGTGCCAGTAAATTCTAAAAAAGCAACTTTTATTAAAATTTTGGGACCGATATGTGCCAAGCAGCTTTAGGACAAAATAATCAATGTGTTGCAATGTCATCTGCAGCATTGATTATGGCATGTATCAAAACACCATTAAATTGGGAAAAATTTGATATTAATAATGTTCTAAATCAAGAAAATATTTTGTACGAAAGATGCATTAGTCATTTGTGCAGTACAAATGATAGAATGGATATTAGAGATTATTTATTAGTAACCAACATAATACGAGAAACAATTTTGTTTAATCGCAAAGTAATTTTTAGCACAGCTTCGTGCTATTCATTTGCAGGAAGAGGGAGGAAGGTTAAAAGAAACGAAATCGCTTTTGGTTTTGTTTCTCTTTCAGAAGCATTGAATAGGATAGTAAACGAGTACATGTTTCTAATCTTAATTTCGAATGAAAGAGCTTCTTCAATAATACACCATGATGGAGCATTTTTCTTATTTGTTCTACATTCTATGGATCAAAATGGAAGATATTGCTCTAAGGGTGTTTCATGTATGCTGATGTTTAACACATTAGTTAATTTGTTAAAACATTTACAAGCTAATCAAGTTTGTAATAATTCACAATTTCAACTTGATGGTGTAAACATTAATATTGAAAACTTATCAGACGATAATTCTGATATTTCTACAACTAGAAAAAATGTTAAGGGTAGATTATCAAAGATAGTCAAAAAAGAAACCTTACATTTATCTAAAAACAGAAATAATAAAAAAGTCGACTCTAATTTAAATGAAAAAACATCTTTATTAAAAATTAAATATGATAAATGTAAAAGACTAAGTGAAAAAAAGACAATAACAGTACAGTTAAATAGATTAGAAAACAAATCTATTGATAATGTTAAAATAAATTATATTAAAACTTTAAAAATAAATAAGGTAGTTGATAATAATTCAATTAAAGTTTCTTTAATAAATAATGAAGTAGAAATGGAAGTTGATAAATGCGAAAACGATCCATCGAATTTACTTATAAATTTCGATGAAGGTATTGATTTTACATTAAAAGAAATAATTGTAGTTAAAAGTAAAATTAAAAATTGCAAATGCATTTGAATAGATTACGTAACAAATTATCACAAAATATTGTTAAATCAAATTCTAATGATATTTTATTAGTAAGTGAGATAACTGATAGTGATCTAAATAAAAATGTTATAGCAAGTAATGAAGAGCCAAAGGAAATTGATATATCTAAGAATAATATATCAAAAGATCTAATAGAACCAAATGTAGATGTTAATTCTACATTTAAACAAATAAAAGATACTAAAGTGAAAATTAAAAAGAGTAAAAAAAAATCAAATACTAATAAATTACGATTGCAATTACAAAGATAAAAAAAAACTTACCAAAAAGTTTGAAAAGTATTGCAAAAAGGGATAAATTAGACACGAGTAGTGACAAAGTTTCTATAGTTAATGATTTATTAGTAAACTTTATTGAGTTAAATAAGTCTAAAAAAGAAATAAAAATAAATTGACAAAAAGAATTAAAAGATTATCAAGTAACATTATAAAATGTGATGATATATCTTTAAATAAAAATTCTCAGGTAGATTGTATTGTAAAAGCTCTTCATTCAATTCAAGTATCTAATCATTCTGCTAAAAAAAGGGAGAAAAGCAGAAAGAGTTTAAAAAAAAGAAAAACTTTTTCCAGCTAGAAATGAGAATATTATTCCAAATGAACATTTTTTGGGACATCTTTCTACTGGCTGTGACCATTGCCAAGCAATGTTCTATGAAAAAGAAAGCAAATATAAACAATGCTGTGAATTTGGGAAAGTTAAAGAATATGAAAGACTATTTAATAACTTTCCTAAATTTATATAAAAATTTTTTATTGGTGATGATGAAGAAAGTAAATACTTTAAAAAGCATTGTAGGCGAATTAATAACAAATTTGCCTTTGCGAGTTATACCGGTCGACAAAGAAATTTTAAAACACCAGACTCTTCAACATTTGTGTTGCATGGTAAATTAAACGTGTAATAAACACAGCTGTACCTAAAAATAAAGATAATTTGTTCTATGAACAACTATATTTTTATGGACCTGACGTTGCTGAAGATATTAGAAATAAAAATGTTAACGCATTAAATGAGATATCAGTTATTAGTAACTTCACCCATATAATTTCCAAAATAAATATGTTAGCTTTATCATATAAACATTTTGGTGATTATATTCGTAAGCAGAAACTATAGCATAAAAATTAAACTAAAGCTATGTCAATTTATAAGTTAGTTTTGAAATCTCTAGCAAATAAAAATGATAGAGTTCATAATTTGCCAGAGGTTACAGAGATAGCAGCTATATTTTAAAACGAAGATGGTGAAGTTCCTGAAGATAATGTTTTGCTATGTAGTAAAACAGGAAAATTGAAAACTTTGAGCCATTTTAGTTTTTTAAAAGATTCTGCAACATATCTATTGTTCTTTCCAACAGGAGCTTTTGGATGGAAAGAGAAAAAAACTTATAAAAAGGTAATGAGCAAAGATATCTCATGAAATTGGTTTATTACCAAAATTTAATTACTGTGAGACCATCATTTAATCTTTTGCATCATGGAGGATTATTATTTCAACTATTTGTTGTTGATGCTTACACAGCAATAGAAAGGGATCGTCTGAATTTTGTTATTTAGCTTAACAAAGAGCTTAAACAAAAGAATAATAAACAAATAGAAGATCTTCTTGAAGATTATCTCATCGATGATGAAGATAATGAAGAAGCTGCAAAAAAGAGTAAGAGAATTAAGCTTTCTAACAGTTACATCGGTTTAAAGAAAATTATGCATTTAGGCTGTCAAGATGGTATGATCATTGTTAGAAAATTTGGAAAACCAGATTTCTTTATTCAATGATCACAAACCCAAATTGAAGAGAGATTACAGAAAATCTTTATTCTGGATAATTATCAAATGATCGCAATGACTTGATTGCAAGAGTGTTTAAGCGTATATTCGATGCTTTAATACACGACTTGAAAGAAAACAAAATAATGGGCGATGCAGTTTATTTAAGTCAACAATTGAGTTTCAGAAAAGATCTTTACCACATATTCACATAATGGTAAAATTTTCTAAAGATGACTTTAGATTAACTTCTAATCAAGTAGATGGATGTGTTAAAGCAGAATACCCTGATAAAGAAAAATCCACGTCTCTTTGAAATTATAACAAAAACAATGGTATATTCGAGATGTGATATTTCGAAAACAAAAGTACTCTGTTGAGATGAAGAAAAAAATATTTGCACTAAAAAATTCCCAAAACAGTACCATAAAATAACATCCATTACTTCTAAATGTAAAGTTAATATTAAGAGATTTTTTGATTCCTTATTAGATATTATCGACAGATTCGATAACAAAGTGAATAACGATTTCTGTGTAACATATACTCCTTATTTGAGCTTGAAATACAATTCACATATTAATGTAAAAATATGTGAAAGTGTTTTAAGTCCTAAATATTTATTTGAGTACACACATAAATCTAATGGTGATAAGATTGCTGCAGATGTTATTGAAACAGTTGAATCGAAAGATGAGGTTAAACTTCATGTCGATGGTAGATGTGTAAGATCATCAAAAGCAGTTGGGAGAATCATGGAGTATTCAATAGTTTATAAAGATTAAACTGTTGTAAGATTAGCAGTTCACTTTATAAATGAAGATTGTACAGTTGCTGATAAAATGAATAATGACAACAATAATTGTTTCAAAGCGAAAAAAGGTTATAAATCTACATTAGTAGCATATTATAATGTTAATAAAGACGATATCAATGCTGAAAGTATCTTTATAATGAGACACCGGAGTATTATTTGTTTGACTTAAAAACCAGAGAATGGAAATTAAGACATCGCCAAAGGCGTACAATAGGAAAGATATTTACTGTATTACCTATGAATGTCAAATTTTTTTTACTTCGTCGACTTTTGTTTCATGTACCTGGAGCAAAATGTGAAGGTGATTTAAAAATTGTTAGTGATTTTCAATGGGTCTCATTTAGAGATGCTGCAATAGCAAGAGGCTTACTTGATACTGAAGACAATAACAATGAATTGTTTCAAGAAGTATATAAAAGCGCGATGCTTAACATGCTTCGTAATTACTTTGGTCTTATGATTTGCTATTGATCATCTTTTACAAAACATTATGACACCTTCATTAAGTTTAAAAATTACTTAATTGAAGATTATTTAATGAAATACAATGATAATGAAGAAAAAGCTGAAGCTCAAGCCATTTTTGATATTAGAAATGTTCTACAATCTAATAACTTTAATGGCTATACTGATTTATCTGAAATCAATTTCGGTATTATAGAGATTAACTATGTTGAAGTTAAAAATGTTCTAAAAAGGTTAGGTGAAGAAAATTTAAAATCGGCTAACGAAAAACAGAAAAACTTTATTAAAAGAATATTTAATATTATTGTTTATAATTTTTAGATAAACGTTATTTTTTTAGATGAACTTGAAGGAACAGGTAAGACATTTGTTTACACAACGTTATATTATTTGCTTAGAGCTGAAGATAAGGTAACACTTAATTGTGCTTCAACAGGCATTGCAGCTACTCTTCTTAGAAACGGACAAACAGTTCATTCTATGTTTTCAGTGCCGATTGCCCTATACGATAGTAATTTTAGGCTATCCAAGCTTAATAAATTACGTACTACTATGCTTGAAAAAGCTTCATTAATAATAATTGATGAAGCACCTATGCTTAGTAAGTATGTAATTGATTATCTTGATCAGCAACTAAAAAAAGTTTGCAAGAATAATCTTCCATTTGATGGAAAAGCCATTATATGTGGTGGTAATTTTAAGCAAACATTGTCAATCTTACCAAATTTTACAAGGCACCAAAATGTATTGTTCTCTATTAAGTATAGTTCTTTTTGGAACGTTCACTTTGAGACAGTAAAACTTACCAGAAACATGAGGGTTAAAGAAAACGAAATAGATTTTGCCAAATGGGTTTAAGATATTGGTGATAATGCTCTTCAAAAAAATGAAGATGGCAAGGTAGATATACCACTAAATCTCCAATCAACAGGAAATTTAGTGAATGACATATTTGAAGCTAAAAATAAAAGCATATTAGAAAAATTAAACTATACAATTCTTGCTCCAACAAATGTCATTGTAGAGTCTATTAATAATGAAATATTAAATACTCTACCAGGTGATGTAGAAAAAAAATTTTCAGCCGATTCGATTAAAAAAGTTTCGGATACATATAAAAATTACTACAACATGCCTATTGAAAACTTAAATTAGTTAACACCTAGCGGTTTACTACCAAATGTATTGAATCTCAAAGTTAATGCTGTTACTATTGTTCTTCGTAACTTGAACATTAAAGAAGAACTTTGTAATGACACAAGATTGAGAATTATAAAAATTAGTAAAAAAAATCTTGACATGTACCCATTTCTCAGAATTAAATAAAGATATAACTGTTCTTACACCTAGAATAGTTTTATATAGTTCTGAGAGAGAATACCCTTTTACATTAACAAGGAAACAGTTTTCTGTAAGACTTGCCTTTCCTATGACCATTAATAAAAGTCAAGGGCAAACATTAAGTAAAGTTTGTGTAGATTTAACAACGCCAGTATTTTCACATGGACAATTGTATGTGGCTTTTTCACGTGTAAAAAGCCCTGATTGTCTATTTGTAAAAACAGAATCTGATAAAGCAAAAAATATTGTTTATTCAGAAATATTTAATACATAGATTCTGATCAAATAGTGAAAATATGGAGAACAAATAAATGGTAGTAAGAAAAGCAAATGGAGAACCAAAAAAATGGATCAAGAATAATTTTTTAATATTTTTAAATAAATGATTATTTTTTAAATTGTGTTTTTTTATTTCTTTGGATAACAAATTTTTTATACAAATATTTCGATTTATAACTTATCATTAAATTCTCTTACAAAAAAATATGCTCTGCGAACCAGACGTGACCTGCCGAAGGCAGGTCTAAGGCTGGTATTTTTAAAAATAAAAATTCTTTTTACTATATATACATTTTTATATTGTAAACACAATTACAATCGAAACAATAGTTTTAAATGTTGATTTTATTCACGTACCTTTTACTATCATATCTATGATTGAAATGGAGAACATGAAATTTTCTTCAATGAATTTTAAAGTTTTTAAAAGATTATTGATACACTTTGTTTCACATTCAAATACAGGGCAAGCAATTAATTTTAAAATTCTATCATCTGCATATTCATACGTATCTCTTAGATGATTCAAATATCTTGATTTTTCAACCTTTCTATTACAAAATTGGTAGTCAATATATGAACTTAATTTATCCATTTTTGGACTCTATAAATAATAAAATAAAGAAATACTTAATTAAAAACTTTATTAAATTGTAATACAAAAAATTATACAATTGTTATATATTAATTATTAAATTAATTTTTAATATTTGATAGTAATCATAATATCATTATTTTACGTTCTTCGCGGTGGAATATCGTCGCTTAATTCTTTAAAATTTGAATAAATTTTGACATTTTAAAATGGTGGAACATTTTATTACATTTCAGATAGATTTGTCAAAATTTGTTTTTTTTTTGTGTGTAGTCAATGTTGTTGTAAAATTTTTAGTTTTAAAAATATCAAATTTCAATATTAATAACTAATTTTAAGAGAAAATAAAATAAACTGGTTCATAAAGTTTGCATATTGCATCATATTTGTCTTCAAGATCTTTTAAGAACATTAATTATAAAATCTATATGATGGCAACTTTTTTCTATAAACTTTTTTTAAGAACGTATTAGAATCACTGAAATATTTTTCATTAATAAGCCGTTAAATTAAATATAAACGATTTCAGTATATTTAAAAAATTTCTTTAAATATCTATTATTGTAAATAAATTTATAATTAACAGACTTATTAAAAGACACTACATTAAATATAATTATTCAATCTTAAATTGTTACTTTTGTAAAGAAAATCTAAAAATTAGTAAATTGAAAGCCTTATAAATGTTTGAATTTATTTTAACAAACAATATATTTTATAATATGAAATTAATATTTGAGTACGAATGGCAATAAATGTTATGTCACAAGTAAAAACAGATCATCATATATAACATTATTTATTAAAAAAATTATTTTCATAGGCAAAAAAGCCCTTTTTATAAAATTCTAATATCAAAATTTATATTGTAGTTAGTTAAATGTATATCATTACGGTTTAAATTTTCTTATGTTATACAGGTTATAACAATTAATTTAATTTACTATAATGTCTCAGATTCATTATTAAAAATACTATGCTAATTTACAAAATCAATTTTAAGTCTATAACAGAAAAAAGAAAACTTTTTTATCTTTTCCATAGCCTGTTCCAAAAAACCACCTCTAACTGACGTAAATATGTCATAATAAGCTGTACCATTTATTTTTAATTTGTTTAGATATATTAGTCTCAGTTTTCTCGTTGATTTTTTTTTTTATATGATGCCATTCTAATTAGTTTTTTTATAGTTTATGGTTAGATAGTTTTAAAATGTGACATACTGGGTGGCCCACCTAAATCTTCCCAGACATTTGCATATATATCTCCGCGAACATGTAAGCTAAAAACATTGTATTATAATAATTTTGTAGCTGAGATACATACCATTTTAAATATATAAATTTCATAAAGTAATATAGATTCTAAGCTGAATTATTGAATTTTGAAATAAAAGTACATTTTTCGACATTCATCAACTCTAACTTTTTTATTTGAAAAGATATTCTTATGGTTAATGCAGATTCTAAAAGTGCAAAGTCTTTTGTATAAACCCCCAAAATTACATTAAAATTTAAATCCAAAAAAATTATGTTTAATTTTAAAACAAAAGTTAAAAATCTTAATTTTTGTCAAAAAACCGATGTTTTTTAAGAATAAAAATTCAATCAAATAATTTTTTAACATTTTATTTAATATTCTGATAAAGCAAGCCAATCTCTATCGAATTAATATATGACGGTTCTAAGTGATTGATTTTGAAAGAAGTTATGATTTGCCAAAATTAACTTTTTAACACTTTTATTCAAAAATTAGAATAAAAATAATACTTTTTCAGACCTTTACGATATTTTAACAGCAATAAAATTACTTCGTATACTTATTAGTTAAAAGCTTCTTACGTATTTGTACATACATTGTCTAAAGAACTGTAATATTGATGATCACTCAAATTTTAAGAAAAAATTATTTTTCAAAATTTTCACGTCATTTAATATAATTTTATACTATTTTTTATAGATATTACTCTGTAAAAACAATTATAATGTGTTTTTTATTTTTTTCGTATGCGCACTTATAATCTCATATCCTCTATTTTTAAAATGTGAGCGAGTAATTATCAAAATAGAAGAGCACCGTGAATACTTTTAAAAATGAAACATAATTAATATCCGAAAATTTGAAAAAAAATTGGCATATTTTCTTTTTTATTAGATTTATTATTAAAAGTAGTCAATTTTTGACTATTCGTAGCTTTCTTCAAACTCAATCAAATTTAGTAACATTATGATTATTCGATAGAGCTTTGTTTTTCTATTAGAATATTGATAAAACATTTTTTAGAAATTACTTGATAAAAATTTTACTCTTAAAAACATCGATTTTCTAACAAAAATCAAAATTTTTTTTATTTAAAATTTTAACATACTGGGTGAACCAAAAGTCACATCACAGTTGCATTAAAACACTTCATGACTTTTTTTTTTTGTAAACGAGATATTTTTATGGTATTATACGCATTTTTGAAAAAAATGTGCTAGAGAATGGTATATTACAAGATCGTTCTCAAGAACGAACTTAAAAAAAGTTACATAATTATTTAATGTTTGCTATTCAAAAGAAAATGTTTTAAATTTTATTTAATTAAAACTTATTTAAAGTTAAAAATAAATAAATACATTTTGTAATAAGTCGATATTTTGTACAATTATGTATAAAAAATGATATTTTTTTAGATGACCACCAACTGATTCTTTGCACGAACGAATGTTTTCTAAAGCATTATTTATAATTCTTTATGAAATGATTACTTCTAATTATTCGATACGGTTAACTAGACTTAATATTACGCGTATTCATAGAGCTTGCCTCATATTGTGATAGTGTCTGATTAATTTTAAATTTAGAGTTTTTAAATCTTTATTGGTGTGAAAATAACGAACTATTCTTGAACGTCTCTTAATAAAATATCTTCTTACTTCAGTGGCAATAGTAGAAGATATTATAAACATATGAGAAAAATTAATACTGTATAAATAAAATTTTTTTTAAGAAATATGTCTCATACAATCTTTTTAAACATTTAGTATTTATTTTCTAATTAATTGAAATATTATAAAATATACTTTTAAATAAAAATACAAAAATTTTTATATAATTCTATGTACCTTATCGTAAAGATCATTCTTTAAAACGATCTTGCAGTATATTATTTTATAAATTATTTCCTACAAAATGCATATAACATCATAAAAATACGTTAACTAAAAGAAAGTTATAACAATTATAAAACGTTTCATGTAACTGTGATGTGACTTTTAGCCCACCCTGTATTTTCCGAGCTTCAATTTCTATAAAATTTCGGTGGTTAGTACAGAAGACTTTGTACTTTTAGAATCTGTATTGATCATAAAAATATCTTTTTAAATATAAAAGTTAAAGTTAATGAAAATCGAAAAGTGTACTTAAATTTTAAAATTCAATAATTCAGCTTAGAATCTATATTACTTTATGAAATTTATATATTTAAAATGGTATGTATCTCAGCTACAAAATTATTATAATACAATGTTTTTAGCTTACATGTTCGCGGAGATATATATGCAAATGTCTGGGAAGATTTAGGTGAGTCATCCTGTATATATCTATGTTCTAAAAATTTAGCATACTTTGGTAAAGTTATAATATCACATATTTTATATGTGTTTTCTTCTGGAAAGTGAACTAAGCCATTAAATCTTTTGATATTCCAGTTTTATGTAATAAAGATTTTTCTGTTCTCTATAATTTCTCAATATCTGATAATGACCATCAACATTTATTCATGTCATGATTAAAACTAGATTTTATACAGATCTGGTTAGAAATTTCCCTTACTTTATGTGATTTTAATATGCATAAAAGGATTTCTATGCTCGATTTCGAACTTGGGAGACATAACTTCTGCTATTTTCAATCGTTATTCATTTTTCTTAACAATGTTGAATACTTTCATCTTAGGTAAAATTTCTTCATTTATTTTCGGACTTGAATTAATCTTCTAGCTAGTGACAATCGTTTTATTTTCATTAATTTCTAATCCATAGTTCTTTAAATTTCGTATATTTTATCAATGTTATGTTGTAGTCTTTTATTATTAAAATCTATAATGATTGAATGATCTGCATTACAAAACATTTCTTTGAAATTTTGGAAAAGACAGGGGAGTTTTATAGATTGTTTAATAAAATTTAATAGTATTATAAATATTATTGGAGAAGCTGAGCATTCTTGTCTTGTCTTTCTAAGTGTTTCAATCTCATTTTTTTACTAGAAAATTCTATAAAAATCATAATTTAATATTATTACTGAGAGCTTGAAATATCTCAACCAGTTTATTTTCTACTTCTAATTTTGCCATATCTATCAATGCAATTTTTCTACAAAAACTCGGTCAAAATATTTTTTAAAATCTAAAAGGCAGAGCCGAGACGGAATCTTGTATTTGTATAATTTTTCCACTGTATTTTCAAGTGTTTTGATACAATCTGTAGTTACAATATTAGGTTGAAATCTAAATTGATAGCTTGAAATATAAATTTGTAAATTTCTGAAGATGTTTAATCATAATATGCATTAATACTTTACAAAACGTACAAAGTAGACTTAATGTGCGATAAGTTTCCGCTTTGAGAGTGTCTTCTTTTTTTAAATATTAGTCTGTTCCTGATTGGGACAAGATATTAAAGAAATTCTTTTCTATTTTTATATAAACGAAATTTTTAAATATTTCTTCGTATAGTTTAGAATTTTCTCTACCAGTATGTCATTTGTGATTTTATCTGGACTTACACTTTCTCCTTTTATAGATTTTTAATTGCATCTGCGATTTCACTTAAAAGAAGTTTTGTAGTTTTATTGAAGTTTTAAAATGGAATTTCAAGCGCTTTTTATGTAAGTTTTTTTATTCTAATGGATAATAAAGAATATTAAGTAAGTTTCTATTTCTTCATCTTTTAACGTTATTTTTATCATTCTTGTTCTTATATATCTTTTTCTTCATTTTGCTTGTTGTAGAAGATTAATTATTACATTTTTTTTGTTTCAAAGTCTTCTTTTATTTAAATATAATCCATTTTTATAAGTTCACAAAAGTTCTACTACAAGACTCTTTTCTTAATTTTGTCTTATTTTACCATAAGTATCTCATGTAATAATATTTTATTTTTTTTAGCATTAATTTAATCTAATTAAATAAAAAGTTGTTTTTGTTACTAGTCGTATAATCGTGTTTTTGAATGTTAATAAGTTCCTGACTGAAGTAAATTCTTAAACATGATAATTTATTTATTATTGAACAATTATATCATATAGTATTTGAAATTTCAAAAAATTTTATATATTCTATTTAGAGTAAAAAATATACGATTGATTTAAAAAAAGTAATTAAAATATTTCTTGTTATTTTAATTAATTGAAGAAATATTTGCCCTCATAAATTTTAATTAAGCGACAAGCTTTAAAATGCTGATACACAATCATTCTTCATTCTAGAAATAAGATATGAGTCAAAAAACAATTAGCAAAAATTATTCAATTAATAAAAATAATTTGATAGCTATTTTATTTTCCTTACATAAAATTATTTATGTGAAATATATTTTCTTATAAAATTTAAACTATTTAATATTAATTGATGAATACAATTTAGAATAAAAATTAAGTATTATAACATAAACATAAACATATGGCGAACAAACATTTACAAACTCTAACAAAGCTGTACTTATACATATGCAATTTCGAAAATTTATCAAAATAGCAGGATGTTAATATTTTTTAATTAATAATACATATCAGTTATTGTAAGTTGCATTTTTTAATTTAAAATAAAATTTTATATAGTTCGTTAATGCTTATGTAATAAAATGTCAACATAAATTAACTTTAAAAATTATAATACAACACACAAAAGAAAAAAGACAAATTTTGACAAATCTATATGAAATGCAATAAAATGTTCCACCATTTTAAAATGTCAAAATTTATTCAATTTTTAATAATTAAGCGGCGACATTTCACCGCGAAGAACGTAAAATAATGAATTACTGTAATTCTGGTGGATTCTTCGGGAGCCTTGGAGGCTTCCGGGCTTTTACAATATATAACACGAAACTTTATACAATAGTTTATTTAAGCAAAGGGGAATTAGCATAATAATAAAAGTGAAGGTTACAACGTTATAATATAATTATGTTTTCTCAACTGAGTGAAATATTCTCCTTCCGTTCCTTATATACTCCTCAAGGTGAGGGCGTGTTTCATCTTCTAGTTTCCTACATAGTTTAGGAATCGATGTACATACATTTAGTCTGATACAGCATTCCATGTTCACATTACGAACACTATCAAAAATTAAAAATTAATTTAATAATTAATATATAACAATTGCATAATTTTTTGTATTATAATTTAATAAAGTTTTTAATTAAGTATTTCTTTATTTTATTATTTATAGAGTTCAAAAATGGATAAATTAAGTTCAAATGTTGACTATCAATTTTGTAATAGAAAAGTTAAAAAATCAAGATATTTGGAATGATCTAAGAGATACGCATGAATATGCAGATGATAGAATTTTAAAATTAATTGCTTGCCCTGTATTTGAATGTGAAACAAAGTGTAATCAATAATCTTTTAAAAACTTTAAAATTCATTAGAAAAAAATTCATGTTCTTTCATTTCAATCATAGATGTGATAGTAAAAGGTACGTGAATAAAATCAACATTTAAAACTATCGTTTGATTGTAATTTTATTTACAATATATAAAATGTATATATAGTAAAAACAATTTTTATTTTTAAAAAATATTATAATTTATTTTCTAAAAATGTTCACAAAAATAAAAAAAAAATATATTATTTAAAAAAATGATAGCTCATTTTCATGCGATTTCACATTTAGGATAATTGTTAGAGTTTTTTAATATTAAATAAAATAATAATAAATTTATTTGGTTTGACGACTCTTTATAAACAAAAAAACTGATAAAGAATTTTTCTTCTAATGTTAAGAAAAGCTAGTGAACCATTTGATTAAAAGGAAATATTTCATTTAATTCCGAAAAGTATTTGTTTTAAATTTTATATGAAATAGACATTTAATTTTCTAGTTTATAAAGAATACATAAATCATTCCTTTGATTTACTGGAAAAAATTTTGGTGTTCATTTTTTTCAATTATTTTTAATGAAATTGTTTATAATAATTTTTTTAGTATACCATGTTCAGAAGATATTTTTATGTGTTATTATAATATAAGATAAATGATTTCTATAAATCAATGTTTAAAAAAATTAACTTTAAATGACGAGTATGGCAATTTTTTTAACTTTATATAAAGACTTAAACCCATTGTTTTCACCAATATCATATATTTGTTTTAGAAAATATTAAATGGTTAAAAATGTTATTCTACGTTAATTAAAAATGGCACAAATATCTGTAAATCCAAATAGTTACTTTTTTAATGATCTTTATTTCAAAATAAATAACTAAAGCATAAATATAATATAATTCTGTTAATTTATACTAAATTTTTTATTTAGTAAATAAGATATAAATGTTGTTGTAATTTAACAAATATTGTATTTTTTCTTTTATCACTACAAGAAAGTTCTTTTAAAAATATTGGATTTATATTAAATAATTAATATTAAATGATTTTTTAATTGTCTATGTTGTTCTCATATGTGAAATAATGTGACGAAATTAGTCGCAAATAAAAATAATTTGAATTTTACTAGGTGGGACAAAATTATTACATTTTTATGCAAACCTGTGTCCTTTTTTTCTGTGCAGCTCCTTTGTCTTATTTTTCATATAATACTGCAAAACATATATAATGAGAATTGATAATAATCTATACTTTTTATCTCGCTAACAAACGCTTTAAAAATTTCAAAGTACATATTGCTTTTATTTATAAATGTTGCAGAATGCAATTGATACTTGCTAGTACTAAATTATAAAAACAATAGAGTATTACATTCACAACATTGAAATAATGTGATTTTATAACTTATTGTTTCACTTATTTAGTGGTTAAAAATAAAACTAACATTTATATTATATAATAACATTGAAAAATATCATTTATTTATTAGATTTTTAGTCTTGATCATAAAATTATTTTTTTAATTATTTTATAACATATATGTTAACAAAAAGTGTGAAATAAATAAACGTAAATTTAAATTTAAAGAAGGTAGGAAAAAATTATCGAATATATTTTTATATTGAGGTTTATAAAACTTTCTAATAAAATAAAATAAAATTTTTAAAAATATTATAATCATTAGTTTCAAATACTACATTTTTCTATCAATAACTGCTCTACTGAAATTACATATTTTTAAAGCTTTCTTATTTAAAATTTTGCTTCAATTTTTGCGACTTTTAATGAAATTTATTTTCTTCCATTTCTAATAACTTTAAAAAAATATTCTTTTATTGAAGGATTACCAAATAAATGTATTATACCTCCACTTCGATGATATAAAAAATAACAAAAGTGTGTTAGATTCATTATACTCCTTGGAAGAG
This sequence comes from Strongyloides venezuelensis, assembly GCA_963280985.1. Lineage (NCBI taxonomy): Eukaryota > Metazoa > Nematoda > Chromadorea > Rhabditida > Strongyloididae > Strongyloides > Strongyloides venezuelensis. Next base: position 3,371,503 of record CAUJLX010000001.1, on the reverse strand, counting down.
AGATATATTGTATAATGAAGTAAAGGAGTGCCGTAAAAAAATAAGAAAACAAATTGATAATACTTGAGCTTGAACTTTTCTTAAGAATTTTATTGTATTCACATTTGTTGAATTTTATTCAAATGCGTTTGTTTTGAAGTAAATTTTAACTATGTAAATAATATTTAATATAACCATAAGAATAAAAAAATATATATATTATTTGTAATTAATGATGGTCTAAGCAGTAATGTGTCTCGAATAGAAAATACAGTTGAGAAATATAAAGGCGAAATACTTTTATCAACTGTAATTAATCCCAAAAATTTTGTAATCAAATTCTATAATTATAATATATTATATTAATATTTTGTATATTTTTAGAAAAAGGAAATACTTATTAAGATCTATAAGCCAACACAATAATTAGTAAGAAAATAGGTTAAGAGTAAAAGTAAGTAAAAATTTTAAGTATTTAAAATAGTTATTGTAGTTGGCCAATTTACCACAATTTTATCATAATTTTACCACTATTTTATAGTTTTATTGTAAATTGTGTTAGGAAAATAAAAGGGGTTGATTTGAAGTTCCTTATATATTCAATAATATTTTTATAAAAATAATACTTCTAGCTAAATTATTAATATTAACTGTAGCATTATGTTGTGTATAGTCTATTATAGGATCAAGCAGAAATACATTATTTTGTATACTTAAAACTGATGAAGAATGAAATATAAAAAATATAATACAAAAAATGTTAGTAACAAAAGTCACAAATATGTTCTTTTTCCACTAAATAATATTACATATAAGCGATCTTTAAAATTATCAAATAACCTATTGATGACTAAAATAACGGCATTTAAACAATTTCTTGTCTATAGTGATATTGTTTATGATCTAAAAAGGAGATGTATTTTTGGTGATAAACAGTAACTTATATGTAATATTAGCAAAACTGAATGACCAATACAGCATATCATAGCGAGGATATCAGCAGCACACATAAACATTGTAATTTTATAACAACTATATGAAATAAATTCTTTTCTTGAAATGACATATGTAGAAAGAAAATAAAATGTTACAAAAATGATTAACAAAATGTGGTATATATACGCAATTGTTGAAGGATGAGTTTCTTTTAGTTCGTTTTCTGATTTCATATCTTCATCATTACATGATTGATGCATATTATGACAGTAAGAAAAAAACAGGACTCAACATATTGTTTTTTTTATGACAAATAAAAATCAAAACATATAATTTTTTAAATAGAAAAATATTTTAAATAAGCTCCATATTGGATGTTAATTTACGGATGATAAAATATCACAAAAATATATAACAAGAAGAAACATAGGTCCTATGGTTACTTTTCTGAACCAAATAATTATCTAAAGTGTAAATGCAATATCATAAAAAGTAATTTTTTGTTCTATATATTTTCCAGAAAGGAAGGAAGATAATAATTTTGTAATCACAAGATTTATTTTGTAGTTGCATACTTATAGCTTTATACTTTTTATAAAAGAATTTTTTTTATTATAAATCATATAAATGCATTTTAAAAATTTATAAAAGTGAGTATAACACTGTTTTAATTGTAGGAAATGATGTTACTAAATAAAATTTAACATATTAATTTAAAATATGTTACTTAAGAAAGTTAAATAAACTTAATTCTATACATTTAATTTTTCTCATAAAATTTGTTTGAAAAAAATTACAAAAATGATTAGGAATAAGTTATATAGTAAATGATACAAGTATTTTAAGGGCTTTGGGAATTGTTACCATTTGTAAAGTCTTCAAATTCTTTTTAAACAACATGATAGATTTTTTTAATTTTCCTTCTTTTATATATCACCCTAATTTCCATGTTATCCTTCTACTTACATTCAATTTTTTTTTCTAAATTTTTTTATTGTAGTAAAATTATGCGTTTTAATTGAATGATATTTCTTAAAAACTTTTATTAGATTTTTCATCGAAATACAATCGTTAATTAATTTTACAAGCGAAAAAATATATTAAATAAAAATGTAATAAAGGAGAAAGAAATTCTATTAAATGTATGCATTTTTTTAAAATGTTTACTATCTTTTATCAGATAAATAGTTGTACTTGTTTCAACTTAATCTAATGGGATATCAAAATTAAGAAAAGAACAATCATTTGTTAAATTTTTTCTTTATTTCTATCTATATCATTTTTTCATATTATACTTATTATTTTAGCTATTGGGTTTTAAATAACCATTATCTTAGCCAATAAATGACACCCCATTTTTCAATTTCATATTTTAACGCGGTATAATAATAGCATTAATATAAAATATTTGAAATTACTGCAGTTAACATGTCGAATACAAATTTTAACATGTATGTTTCTAAATTATAATCTTACAAATAGTTATTTTTAGTTTTTTACTATTAATTTCTTTTAACACCATAGTATATGGAAGATATGGAGATTTTTCTACAATTTTTAAAAGAGCCAGTCCTGAAATAATCCTAAAGTTAAATAGTATGCAACAGCCCCCTAGAAAAATTGGAAGTTTTTTTCATGATCCTGTAAATGTTAAGCTTGGTTTTTATATTGAAAGTCTAGGAAATTTTAGAGAAACATTAATGGTAATTAATTTTTTTTTAATTAAAAAATTATTATATTTAAGACATTCGATGCTGATGTTTATATGTACATGTCATGGAATGATCCAGCTTTAGCGCATAATTTAGATCATACAATTTTGATAAATTCTCCTAGTGTACTTACAACAATATGGCGTCCTGACTTATACTTCTCAAACAGTCGTTCTGCATCATTTCATGAAGTTACAGTTCCAAATTTTAGCATGTTTGTTGATCGACATGGAACAATTGCTTATGGAACTAGAATTACTCTGAATGTTGCTTGTACTTTAGTATTAAAAGATTATCCATTTGATAATCAATTTTGTGTAATTAAAGTTCTATCATATGCATATATAACAAAATTAATGAATGTAACATGGTTTAAGGACGATCCTATATTATACAATGATGAAATAGGTCTACCAGAATTTAATATTATTGAAATAAACAATAGTTATTGCAATGGTACATACAAATATGCTAGAACCGATACTTCTTTTAAAAGAGATACTTTTAATTGTCTAACATTAAACATCCACTTAAGAAGATCTATAGGATATCATGTCGTACAAACGTTCATTCCAACTGGTTTAATTGTTATTATATCATGGGTATCATTTTGGATTGATAGGTAATTATAGATATTTGAAACATTTTCTTATATTTTTTTAGACGTGCTGTTCCTGCTAGAATATCACTTGCTTTTTCAACATTATTAGCATTAACAACTCAATCAAATGGAATTCGTTTTGGTTTACCGCAGGTATCTTACGCTAAAGCTGTTGATTATTGGTTTGGTGCATGCATGGTTTTTGTTTTTGGAACTCTCCTTCAATATGCTTTTGTGAATAATTATGTGAGAAGGAGTGAGAAATTCGATAAATTGTCTCAAGTTCTCAAGAAAAACGCAAAAATTAAGGCTGATTACCACAACAAAAAACATTTAGATGCTGCTAAAAATTATGATAAACGAAAAAAATCGTTAGCTATTGATGAATTGAGGAAAAAAAACGGAAGCATTGAAAGGAGGATAAGTGAAAATAGAGAGTTCCCTGCTTATCATGTTAATTCTGAAAACGTATCCTTTATACCCAATACACATGGTCAAAGTTTATATAATGTAAATCGGAGAGAGTCAATAAATTATTTAATGAAAAGATTAGAAAATTCTTGTAGTCCACAAAATAGAAGACGATATTATGGAAATAGAGGTATCAGTGATGAACATCATTTTATTGGAAAAAAGGAAATGGATTTTAGTGAGATTAATGATCCGCTTGAAAATATAGATATTGAAGAAAGAATATTTTTGCAAAGTGCAATAATTGAAGAAGATATTCAGGGAAAAGGAAATTTCACATCAATTGAGTTAAGTGAAATATTCCATGATTTATCTAGGGATTTCTCAAAAAAAAGTTTTAATTTAGATGTCTACTCAAGAATTGCATTCCCATTACTATTTTTATTATTCAACGGCTTTTATTGGAGTAAATATCTCATAATCCATCAAGCAATTTAAAAATTTTATTGAATATTAAAAAAAAATAAATGCAAATAATATGTTTTATTTATATATTTAAAAATAACTTTCTGACATTTTAATAGCATTGTATTATGATATCGTAAAAGCATCAGTCAGTGGTTTTGAAAAAAAATTTTGTTTAGAATACTTATTATCATATATCAATATGATTATAGTCTACATAAATATTTGAAAAACTAAATTATTTATTATTATTAAAAATATCGAATAACACTATACAACTCGTACTATTAATATGTTTATTAACAAATATATAACATAATGTTAAAACTAATATCTAATTTAATCTAAATAATCTAATAAAGCTTATAAAGAAAATTAATAATACACTTTTAAAAGCCAAAATATTAAAAACAATTTTTTTAAACTTATCAATAATAAAAAAGAGATTAAAACAAGAATTATGTAATGGGTAAGACAAAGGTAAAAAAATACCGGGTAATGAAGCAAAAAACGTTATGGCAGTTGTGTATTTTTTTACTTTTTACAAATTATTTCGAAAAAATATTTTTAAATATTCTAATTTCTTTGGTTAAATTTTTAAATCTTAATGAATTTAATTATATATTTTCGTTATTTTTAATAATGCGAATGATGGTTTCCAAATGTCATAGAAATTTGTTTTACGCCGAAAAACTTCAAGAAAACCAAAAAGAAAATTATATCATCCAATTTTTGGAGGAGTGTTAAAAAATTATTTGCGATATACAAATAAACACAAAAGCATTATCTGATATGAAAATTTTAGAACAGTGTTTTTAAGTCTGTTCATTTTTAATGTTCCCTCACAAAACATTGAAGGACAGAAAATAATGGGAGAAGTATTAATGATGATACAAATAAAGAAGGAGATGAATTATAATTTGGATCACGTGCTGTTTTACTTTCCCAATCATCTGAAATCATATCAATAACATTACTCCATGATCCATTATTTTGATGTGGTGCTTGAAGACCAAGGACTCCTAACATAAGTGGATAAACATCAACAAGATCAACAGGTCCAGTTTTATAGTTAGATTTAAATGCTGGACCTCTAGCCATAAATATTCCTAGCATATCAGATGCTTCATTGTCCCAGCCAGAAATTTCTTTAACTTCTCTTCCCAATGCTTCTGAAATATCTGTTGATGGTATTTGTCTCTAGAAAAAAAGATTATAAATATGAATTTTAATAATATTATACTTACAGTCAATAAAATAGTTCCAGGTTTTGTCATAATGACAATTGGGGCCATATGTCTTCCATTTTTCCAATGATATCTATCAGGAACTTCATTATGCCTGTAAACACGAACTAATGGTTGTTCATCGCCTTCATAATCACCCATTGGAGCCCATTGATCACATACTTTTAATTCAAAGAAAACTGTATCTTCTTCTCCCTCTTGAGGGTAAACAAGCATCATTGATAGTGAATTAACAACTCTCTTAACTCTTGAAAAATCTTCTAAGCACTCATCAAGATAAAATTGTTCCTCTTCATCAAATGGCATATAACCGTGACCTGATAAAACAATAAAATTTGTCGTCTCGAATAAGTTCTTTGCTTCAAGCTCTTCTTGAATCTTTCTTATAGTTACATCTGCTGCTGATAAAGCTTGATTGAATTCATGACTATTTTCACCATAATTTTGTAAAGCATTTGCTACACCATTAAATCTCATCAAAGCTAGCTATAATGTATTAAAATATTAAATTAAATAAAATAAAATAAAAATACTACCTGTTGACGGTATGGTTGAAATTTTTTTATATGACGTATTAATGATGGAATTTCAGCTAAGAGATTGGTATCGTTTTTATTTTTAAAACTATGACGACGTTTCTTATCAACTCTTACTATTTGATCTCCATGAGCCCGCTAAATTTTTAATTAATTTATTATATATTTTTAAACTTACATGACATGTGGAAAACCAATAACAATGAACATTAACATTTGCCTTTCCAGCAGTATACCAAATAGGATCAGGTTCATCAATAAACCATCTATAATCTGTATCATTTTCTCCCTCATCTCTTTGAAATAACATTTCATTTTCTTCATCATACATAAAGTCACTAGACATATGATGATTTTCAGGATATAATCCAGTTGATAAGGAAGTCCATGTTGGATAAGACCATGTTGGAAAGATTGGTTTTAAATAGTCTGCCTGAACACCATTCTCTAGTAAAGTTTGTATTCCTAATGAAAGTTTTGAATTTGTTTTGTTAAACAAATTATTTCCATATCCGTCTATTAAAAGTACAATTAAATTTTGTCCAAGTGCATCTTGCTTTAGAATAGCTGATGTTTTATCGGTTATTATAGTAAGTAGTAAAAATAAAAATATTTTAATAATGAAGTACATTTTATATCTATAAAAATAAAAAATAAATTCAATTTAAATTAGTAATTAAATTATAAAATTAATGCAAAAATTATCATTAGTCAAAAAAATTATGAGAAAATTTACTATAATATATAATTTAAGCCGTAGGTAAATAAGAAATATAATAATTTCTAGTACAATTATAACTTTAAAATGTTTACCTAAACAAATTACTTTACTTATAATAATGTATATAAAATTGATAATTAAAGGATTTATAGGATTTTTATAAGTGTATTTAATTTGTGCCATTATAATAAAGTTGTTCATATCATAATAAGTTGATCGTATACATTTAAATGATGTAAAGATATGTTGTGTATAAATCTTTAGGAAAGTTGTTAATATAGTGGAAAGCAATATAATTAACTTTAAAAAAGATTTTGGCAATTTTGTAATGTTTTAAGAAGAACTAGTGTTCAAAAATTTAAAATTATATTAACATTAGATACTCACGAAGTCTCCTAGTATATGTATTATTGATAAACTTAAAGTATCAATTTTAATACAATGATGAATTATACTAAAAGCTATGATTAGTTGTAAAAATGTTTGAAACATAAGGATATGAAATAACATAGTTGTTTTATCATTAAATATAATTAATTTTTCTTAGTAAATCACACAATCTGCTTTATCGTAAAAAAATGAAATAAAATATTTTATATGTATACATTTCTTTTTTTATATTAAATAGTTAATGTTACATATTAAAAATTAACTATGTTTACTAGACAACTATAAAATATAGGAATTAATTTTATTAACTATGAACGTTTTAAACAATATAATAGGAAATATAAAGAACATAATAAGTATCATTAGTTTCTTCAATAATGAAAAATAGACTAATTTTTTTTATAAAATATCAAAAATTTCTAGTTTTTAAAATAATGAATAACTTATTATATATAACTATAATAGCAAATAATTTATTTATAAATAAAAGAATGGCATTTAACTTTTAAAATGTGATAAAAATAAATAATATAAAAAATTTTACATATTTTAAACTATTATTTATTACATTCTAATTAAAAATTCTTATTATATGAACTATTATTCATTTGTAAAATTTAAAAATTTTATGATGATCTTAAAAATGAAATAGGGCTATTAAACCTTATGTATAATTTAATAAATGTTATAATACTAAAATTTGTATCTAACATTTCTCATACAATGTATTTGCCGATAAAGGTAAATCAAATGTGGTATATCCTTGCTACAATAAATTACATGAATGAAATTTTCAATATTTTTTAAACATATTTTGTTCATTAAAGAATTAGTATAAAGAAAAAGTTTTAATTTTGTTGGATATAAATTTAAGTTTGGCAAATGGAAAAAATAAATGATAATAAAAAGTAATTTTAAGATTATATCAAAAAGTTTGATTGAAGATAAAGTATGTTAAATGAAAGCAATTAAATTATATTAGAAAAAAGACAAATAAAACAAAATCTGCTTAATACATGAGTTACTTAAAACTTAATCACAGTGATAATCTTCACTAGGTATTATATAGGAAAACTTATCAGTCAACATAAATCAAATCGTATATGATTTAATTTTCATTTGTAAAATAAATAATGATTATAAATCTACCTTGAGATTATTTACTTGGTACAATGTTATATGTATGCTGAGTAATAAACAAATGTCATTCTGGCACCACTTATTACCTAAAATTTTATTTAGTGTAGGCTGTTTGTTAGAAATTGAAAGTGATGCAAAATTTTAGTTTAACAATGTGATTTAGATAATAATAAAGTAACAGAAGAGAAGGCAAAAAATTTTTTAAAATATATAGCAAAATTGTTTATATAGTGCAAAATTACGCTCACACATTCTCTAACATACACAATGAATCATTATAAATATTACGGAAATAAAAAAAAATATTATTATCTTGAGATAATATTTTGATCTGAATATCAATGTAACAGTTTTTCGAAATATTCTTATGTCAGTAAGGCTTTCAATATTACATTGTTATTTAATGAGAAATAAAAAATCAAAAACAAGTTAAGAAATACATGTAATTTAATATTATATTTTACATATTATTTTGATGCTTTATTATATTTTATATAACAACAGATGTCTTTCTATTTTTAAATATTAATTTTTAAAACATTTATACCATGTTACTATTAATAAAATAATTATTCAATATGATAAGTAATATTTTTCTCTATGGAAAATATAATATAATTATAATTTACAAGTGTGGTAAAATATTTTTAATAAGCCTGTTGATAGTACGTTATTTGAAAATAGAATAATATATGCTATTGCGATTCCGAAAATAAAAAGAACAAATGTCAGAAAAGGTTTATTTTTTTGAAGCAATAACATAAGTTTAGATGATTGTTTTTTTATTATTAAATAAATAATAAGTATTGTTTTGATTACATACTTTGCCAATTATTTTTAAGATGTATATATTTAAAATAAAATAATTTTAACTTATGAAAAAAGTATTTACTATTAACATGTAATAAAGTACCATATAATCTTAAAAATACTTAAAAAAGATTAACTTCAACAACTGCTTATTTGGTTAAAGTTAAATTATTTAAATGATAGAAATATAAGAGATAGATTTAATAAGTTCATTGATTTGATAATTTCCAAAATTTTTATTTTTAGAATTTTGTATAATTGATACTGTAACGAAAAATTCAAACTTTTCAAGAAACTTCTTGTTTTTTTATTAAATAATGTTAATTTATATTTGTTAATGATAAAAATAACATCTCAAATACTTAACTAAAATGAAATTTTCACTTTTAATTACTTTAAATAATGTGATAATATCAAAAATTCTTATTCCATAAAAAATTAATATTAATTATAATGTTATATAATAATTAAATTATTAAAATTTGATAAATTTTCATTTGTGTTTTTTAAACAGGTTTTTTTAGTTTTGATATAGGTCTATGTATACCTAAAATAATTTTGATGTACTTGGTGGTTATCTAGTTAGAAAATTAAACATACAAATTTTGCATATTTTAAAATATAATTTCAATAAAGTTTACAGGATTCTCAAACGCTTTTAAATAATTAGAAGTTGTTAAAAAAAATCAACAATTTATAAACATTGGAAACTAATAAAATAACTTTTCGTAGTAATGTAATTTCAATATTTAACTTTATTACAATTGATAATTCATGTATTATTCTTACAAATGAACAATAAATTTCATTTCCTTAAATATATAAATATTTTTATAGAATAAGATATTTTATGGATCAGTAAATTGATAAATATCTTTATATATTGATATTATTATATAGGAAAAGATTTAATATATGAGATATAAGATTTTCCGTTAATTAGAAGAGCTCATTTTTATAGGAAGATATGATATTACAAACAAGTAATTCTTTTAAGGTACAAGTATAGAAATTTTCAAAAACCATTTCTAAATTAACAATTGAAATAGGACGTCTAAATTAATTTTGAATGACCCACATTTATTGAATCATAGAAGGATATTTGTTAGTAAAACAATCTATTTTCTATTATTTTATCTATATTCTAATTTATTTATTTATTTTTGAAAATTTTATAAATTTACCTACAATTATGAAGTATAATCTTATATTACAAAAATTATTTGTTTTGTTTTTACTATTAATTACCTATAGTTCCATTTTCTTATCAGCTGCTGAAGGTATATTAAATGACACCGTTAAAATATTATTAATTTTCTAATTTTAGATTATCGATACCATTGTCCGGCAGGCCATGCTAAAAAAGATCAAAAAAATGACTATGTACAATGTTTGCCAGGTGATTACAGTACCCATACATGTGGAGACAATCATTTTTGCTTCTTTTCTGGATTCAATTATGTTTGTTGCCCAGAAGGTAAAAATTCAAAAAAGAAAACTATTTCGTTAAAAAATTTTGAATGCCCTGAAAATTCATTCATACAACTCAATGAAAATAGTCAATTAATAAACTGTAAAAGAAATACTGATTGTAATGGGTTATATTCACAATGTCATAATGGTTACTGTTGTAGTGGTACACAAAAAATTAAACCAACAAATTACCCTGTTACATCAAAGAAGAAAGAAAAAAAAGTTATTGAAATCGATCTAAATATCCTTGATTGTCCACATCCATTTTTAACTGTATTAAATGATGAAAGTTTACCTACCATTTGTGATAAATTAAAACCATGCTCAAATCCAAGTGAGGAATGTTTACTTGTTGGGAAGGTATCAATTTGTTGTGAGAATCTTGGAAGTGCTGGTGATGAAGATGATGATAGTGAGGAGACAAATCCAAATATTATTAAAATATATGAATCTTCAAACGAAGAAAAAATTGAGATGCCAAAAGATAGAGAAAATAATACAAACTTATTAAACATAGCTGTAAGTACAAATAAAAAAGTTGAAACAACAGCACTACCAATTATTAAAAATAAACCTTTAATTGATAAAACAGAAAAATTAAATGAAGATGAAGAAAAAACAGTAACTATAATTGAAACTATAACATCTGTACCCAAAAAATTTAAGTTGGTATCAAATACGGTTACTGCTCAGATAAAATCAATAATTAATGATGAAAGTGTTAAAGGAAATAATAAAAAGGAGATGGTGTCTTTACCAATTGTAAGATCAAAAATTCACTCATCAGGACCAACAAAAACAACCTATGATGCTATTAAACTTGAACCACATTATATGGGAGGATACCAAAAAGTTAGACAGGAGGATACTAATAACAATAAAAGAGCAATTATCCAGAAATTCTTAATGGATCAAATAAAGAAAGGATGGCCATATGAGGACCAATTTTATTGGCCAGAAGGTTACGGAGACGAAAAATTATTGAAGAGATAATTATAATTTGAAAAACGCAAAAGTGCAAACATTATTCATAATAATTTTTTAATATCTATTATAAAGAATACATCTTAATAACTATTTTTTTCCTTTCTCAATAAAAAAATATATTTTGATGATTATTTTACATTTTTTTACTAATGCCACTATTGAAAAGTACTTGAAATTAGTAGTATATTGTATAAAATTAAATAACTCGCGACAGTAAATTAAAAATAAATTGTTATATAAAACAGATCAATTACATATATATCACATAAATGTTATAAAAGCAATAATTTTAGAAAAAAATGTAGTAACCAGGTAATGCTTTTCGAGTGTGTGGTTTAACTAATATAAAACTTTAATAAAAACTTTCTTGTTGAAGGCATTTAAACATTTTTAATATTATTTTATCAATGGTGATATATTGCGAGAAGATGAAAATGATCTGTTTTACTCATTTAAGTTGATCTATTCCTCTTCCTCTTCTTCTTCTTCTTCAGCTTCTTCAACTTCTTCAACAACTTCTTCATCAGCTGGTGGAGCTTCTTCATCAGCAGGTTGAGTCTCCTCCTTTGGAACTTTCTCTTCTTTAGCTTCACCATCAGCACCTCCTTTCTTTGACCAGTCTGGTTTGTCGAATTTTTTCTTAGCGACTAAGTCATCAATTACAGTTTCCTTTTTAACAACCTTAAGATTAGCGCGGAAATCTTGTTTATCTTCCTTAGTTGCAGCCATTTTTTTGAATTTATTGTCATATTTTGAAACTTTCTTTAAAACGGGCTTAACAAATTTACCACGAAGATCATTTACAGCAATTGTAAGTTCATTAATTTCTTGATCTTTTGCAAGAACAAGTTGATTGATATCATACTTTTGTTCTTCTAATTGAACAAGACGATTAAAGATGTCATTATAAATTTGTTCAAGTTTTCCATGATCATCTACTCCATCAATTGCTGGAAGTGGCATAGTACGTTCAGAAAGAATTTTTTGTCTTTCTTGCTCCTTTAACAATTGTTGTTGTTTAAGGTCCTCAGCGGCTTTCATCATGAGCAATTTCTAAATTAAATAATAAAAATTATATTTTCATATTTTTAACATAAACATACACGAAGTTTCTTCTTTCTTTCTGGAGTCAAGAAACCTTTTTTGGACTTTTTCTTGTTTCCGGCTTCTTCAAGACGCTTTCTAACTTCAGCCTTCTTGCGTTCGCGTTCCTCATTCTTGCGAGCAGATTCCTAAAAAAGGGATTTTAAGTTTATGAATTTTAGTAAAAGTTTCTTACTTCATCGGTGTCATCTCCTTGACATCCTCCATAACGGATGTACTCATTATCTTCTTGATACCGATCGTTAGACATAATTTCAAAGGATCTTAAATATTAAAAAATATTTTTATTAGATTTTTAAAATTTAAATTAAAAATAAATAACTCAATTATATTAATTTATAAAACAAAGATTAAAAAAATGTATATATGAGAATGATTTATAAAAAAACCTTATAAAGAAAAATTCTATAAGCAATCAACAAAATTTATATATATTTTAGAATATAATATTATTTTTCAAAAACTTATATGTTATAAATTGTTTAACTGCTAATAATAAAACGAATAGGTACCTTCATAATCATTGATATTAATATTAGATATTAAAATACTGATATATGCAAGAATTGAGAAGCGATATATATAAAAGAATTCTTTAAAATGTAAGATATTTTATTTTGCCATCACTGAACAAAATAAGAGGGATGGATTTGAAGAATGAAGGAATATTGAAGAGGATGGTTAATTTATTTTTCTAAATGTGTGTGGTTGTTGTCATTTATATTTAAAGTATGTTAGAAGTGAATTATCAGAGAAAGTATACATAGACGTGGGGGAGAATAATAAATACAATTACACATGGCTTTTGATATATAAGATCTGGCAAAAATTTTGATGTGTATGTTGTGATCAAAAACGACACACTACGCAACTGGTATATATCATCAATGATAATAAAAGTAGTGAGAAACACAAGTGTGTTGAAGTTATGAATGCCGCAGGATTTATTATAAATATAAATTTATATTTAATTTCTTCTGTTAATTAAGTGGGGTTATTTTAGACATATGAAGTTTTGTTAGCTAGAGTATCTTAAGCACTGATTAAAAAGTGTCATAGAATGCTAAAGTTTTACGAAAATGACTGGAAATTAGCAAAATATATTTCGATAGAGTAATATCTTCTATTCTCTCTTACTAAATGGCACAAGATATTTGACTTTTTAAATATGTTGCTATCAATGGCTCTTTTTATGTGTTAAGATTTAATATTAGAAGAGAAACAGATTGATGGAATGAAATTTAGGCATTAAAATTTATCAAAAAAGAAAAACATATTAAATGTAAAGCACTTGTATTATCTTCAACTAATAGATCATTCTTATATAATTATATTTCTTGTTGATTAAAGTTTTAATCTATAAATATTATTACTTGAAGTTTTATATGTGATTTTAAAATAGTACAATGAATGAAAGCTACTATTTAATTAATTAATAAAAAATTAAATATTATTCATATTTTAAAAGATGAAAAAAGTTATTAAATTATCAAAAGACATTAATAAAATGTTATTAAATTTTGTTATTTTAAATAGTCTTTTGTTTTGTTATAAAGGAATTCAACGCCTACAGAAAAAATTAAAATGAACAATCGATTGATATTAAATTTATTTTAAAAATATATAATAAAATAATCTTAAAAAAATTCTTTGTCTACTTATATGATACTAATTTGTTTGTATTTTTTACTAGGTCTTTAAATGATTTATAGGTATCTTTTTATTAAGTACTTCCAAATAAAATCAAAAGTAATCATCTATCAAATATTTTTATTACTTTTCGTTCCATTATTTGACAGAATCTTTTACAAAAAAATATCTTTTATAAAAGTGAATTGTATACATAAACATCTCAAAAGTATATTCACAGAGAAACATTTGTTTATCAATATTTAAAACCATAATAAAGATAAAATTTTATTTTAAAACATATAATAATTAATTTTATATTTAAAAACATATTGTTAAACAGGCATTTAAAGAAATAATAGTAGTGTAACACTGTGGGTGTATAAAATTATTATTTGTAAATTGCAACTCCTTCCAAAGATTAGTTAATTCTTATATATCTTTCAAGTTATTTTTACTACTTTATTCAACTTATATTAAAAATGATAGGGATAGAATAAAGAATAATAATAATAAAAATTTATAAATACGAAATTTAAAAAAATTATCTATTAAGAATAGCAATTATTTTTTATGATTATTGATGCATCATAAATGAACAAAAATTTTGCACATTTTAAACCTGAAAATTATAAATAACAATTTTAACAATATTAAAAAAATCTACTTAACGCTCATTTTAGTAGAGATAATTTTTCTATTATTAAATATTTTATTCCAATACATATAGCTTATAACAATATATTTAATAAATATGGTAACAAAAACTTTAATCTTAATAATAAAATAATTTCTAATAATAATACATATAAAAAAATTACCAGCATATGAATTTTGTAGATATATAATGTTTTTGTAAATTTAAGCAAAATTTTAAAAAAACAAACCAGTATTTAAAATAACAATGTTTTAGATATCTAGTTTTTAATTAAAACAAAAATTTCAATTACATATAAATAATACAAATAATCCAATGTACTTTTATACAACGACTTGATCAACCAATTTTTTGTAACATTTTTTTTTGATGGCATTATAAAACTTTAAATGAAAAGTTTTGAGAACGTTTATGTAAAATCACAAAAAGTTTAGCAATTCCTTTGACTTTTTAAAAGAGATTTATTAAAGTTATTTATTCTTGGATTGTATGTTTAATTATAGGTAAAAAATAGAAAATCTAAAGTAATAATTTTGCTATGATATGAGACCTGTATTTATATATATACATTATCATATATTAAACTTTATATGGTTCAATTATTCTTAAATATATTATTTTCTAATAAAATAGACATGTCTATATATAACTTATTAAATCTAATATCAATCTTCCTAATCTTCTGTGCAAACACTGAAGGTAGATGTTTACAAAAATTTTCGTTCACAATCAATTTCAATGGTTGTTGCAAAAATTTTGTATTTTGTACGTTTTAGGTGTGTATAAGCGTTGTAATTTTAACTATTCTAATAAATATTATATTATTTATTACATTATTATATTTTTTATTAATTTTAATTGATAAATTAAGATAAAATTGATTATTAAATATATTTTGTGAATACGTATTATTAATTTTCAACTTTTATATCACTTGATAAATCAAGTGTATATAACTTTTTAATAATTTTTGTTCGCTTCAAAAGACATTCCTATAAATTGTACATACTTATTTGTAGTTATTTAATAAGAGAATCATGAAATAATAACAAAATGATATTAATATTAAAGTTCATTCCAAAACCAGTTAAGATATGTGTGTTATAATATTATGCACAGTCGTTTATATATAATATTTAAATAAATTTTTACATTATTAATAACATTTAAATTTTTTTCTGATCAACTATTCAAATTTGACAATAAGAAATTTTAAGATAATATTTTATTTCTTATAAAAACGATTATTAATTATACATATATTGATATAAAATAAAAGCAAAAAATTATTTTAGATTCAATGTATAAGAATTCTAATATATAATCTATATTTATTTATAATATGTCAAGATACTTATAATTATTATTAAATTTTCTTCCTCGGTAGTCACGTTATAATCAGCATTGAAAATTTATTTTGTTGTAAAAGGCAAAAATGAATGTATATTACCGAACATTTTATAACCTTCAGTTTAAAAGAAGATCTAATTTTTCTATCTATAAGAATATTCATTAAAAAAATTTGAAAAATTGACAATTTAAAAATTATATAACACACATTTATATAATGATATTGAAATAATAGTTTTATAATATGATGCAATTAAAAAATTAATTTATAAAATATTCTATCATTATAGAAAACATTTGATTTTAAAAGTCGCATATATATAATTTTCAAAATTTTTATAGTTCCGTTCTTTAAAAAGATGTATTTATAGTTTTAAAAATAATCGTTTAAATATTTTTAGTAGCGTAATAAAATAATTTATAGAAAAGCTTTTTCATAGATAACATTAAATATTTTTGCTTAAATATATATTTCTTTTATTTTACCAAACAATTTTATATAATAAATTTAAATGAAATAACATTTTTGTAGTTGGTAAATTATCATGTTATACATAATTTTTAATTCATTTTGATTTTTTAATCTTCAACTTTCATTCAATTTATATTTTTGTTAAAGTCAAATTTAAAAAAAAAAGTATCATTTGTTTACAACTTTTTTTATTGTTAATCATCACCTATTCAAGAGTTTATAGAATTTGATTTACATATTGTTGAAAAAATAGTGTTAGTTTATACTTTTTGAGGTTAATCAATTAACAATTTATTGTATGGTCTCTATTTTTATGAGGTTTTTTATTAATATCTTTTAAGAATGATTGCTAATTTAATAAGTTGTCGAAAAAATAGATTCTCATAAATTATTTTGTATTTAATATGTATTCACTTTTTTCACATTTTTCTCATTTGTAAGAAACATTTATTTACATATCATAACAGAAGCCATTTTATTTTAATATTTCAATTTTTTCCTAATTTTCGCTAATTGGAAATCATTTTTACTAATTTTTTTACGTTCCTTTATGACAATTAAAATATTTTTCATCTTAAAATCAACTGATCTTATGTTTAATTTGTTTTAAATTTAAAAGAAAAAAAAAATTTTTAAATTAAGTATAAATTGACGTCTTGACGTCATATCATCATGATGTATATTTGCTTGTAAAATTAATATTATTTATTGCTAATTTTTATTATTCACTTCAATTTAAAATAATTTTGTTAATTTTAAAACAAAGCACTTGCATACTATATTAAAATAAAAATTGTGCAATGCATTTTAAAAATTTTTCCCATTTCATAGATACTGTTTAGATATAATGCCTGATATAATCTTACAATAATTTAAATTTGACAAATAATCGTCCCAACAATCCTATTAAAAGAGATAAAAAACTCAAATGAATATTTTTTAACAATAGCTTATTGATATTACATATGTGCATATTTAAGTTTCAAAATATATATTAACTCTATTACAACATTTAATAACTAATAAAATTCAGATGGCATAAACTTTTGTTGATGATAAATAAATATTATCTTGTTAAATTTTACTTTTGATAAATAATATAATGCGCTTTTTTAAATTATCAACATTTTCCTGCTTTTCATAATTATATTATTTTTATAAAATAATTCTTTAATTGTAATGTTTTACCAAATTATAACTTATTTTTCCACCTTGTTCCCTATCCTATAATTATAAATCACTCTTTTTTTAGTAATAGTTTAATTGTTTATTTTAATAGTTAACAAGCGATTACATTTGACATTCCAATAATTTAATAATATTATACGAAAACAAGTTTTTCACACTTTTTAAGCATATAATAAAAATAGTTATCAAAATAAAGTAAATAGGAATTTTAATAGAAAATGTAAGTATTGTCTTTTTTTATATGATTGTCGTTTTTATATAAGTACTTCAAAAAATTTCAGTTGATTTATCTATAATATTTGTTGTAATTATACTATTTATTTGTAAATAACAACATTATTACGTATAATATTCCAATACCTACTACAAATTTTTCTTTTCTTTAGACATTTCGAACAATAAAGCTAATTAAAATGGGAAATTGTTTAGCAAAGAAATCAGGAGCAAAAAATGTCGGAAACCCGGATTCAAAATTTCGAAACGTTGCTGAAATTAAGGATGATGATCTTAAGGCAATTTTCAAAGAATTTGACTTAAATGGTGATGGCTTCATTCAGAAAGATGAGTTAAATCAAGTGATGACAAAAATGGGACAAGCTCCAACAAATGAGGAACTTACAGCAATGTTTAATGCTGCCGATAAAGATCAAGATGGAAATATTGATTTCGAAGAATTTTTATTAATCGCACACGCAAATCCATTGTCACTTTCTTTAAAAGCAGTATTTGATGAGTTAGATGTTGATGGTGATAGTTATATTACAAGATCTGAATTAAGAACTGCTTTCCAAAAGATGGGACATAATTTATCTGATCAAGATATTAAACAAATATATAAACATGTTGATGCTAATCAAGATGGTAAAATTAATTTTGATGGTAAATTTACATTTTTCTTAACATATTACTTTTTTTTAGAATTTTGTAAAATGATGACAAAAAAGAAGTAATCTCAAAAAAGTAAATACATATGCAAGCTAAAATATTTTCACCATTTTTTCTCAGAAGCTTAATATTGCTAAACAGTTTCTTTTATTTACTTATGCCTGTAACAATTTTATCATAAATTCATATTTAAAATTAATAATGGTTATGTTTTAAATGAATGAAAAAAATACTACTTTAAATGTGAAAATAATCAAAATTTGTTTTATACATTTAAAATTGTATTATTTGCATTTTTTCGCTATAAATAAAATATTATATAGGTTATAATTTAACACATTATTAAGAGTCTTAACGAATAATATGATATTTGAAAATGATATTGTAAACAAAGAATTTTATATTATAATAATTAAAAAAATTTAACTAAAAATGTCATTATTTTGATAATATATGTAATGTTGAATTTCATAAATTTCATATTCTTAAGTTGTGCTTTTGTGTTGGGACTTTCAAAGTAGGGCCCATATTGTTCGAGTAAGCTGGTGGTGGAATATTTGGAGTGGATGGTATTTGTTCTCCATTTATAATAGTGGTTGGTTCAATAACTTTAAAAATTATCGTTAATTAAGGAATTATAAATCCTTACCATTAATTCTTACATCAGAATCTTTACTAAAAAGAAATTTAATGCATGAGATACAGGAGCCCATTATTCATAATGTTAGATAGTATTCAATTAAAAATTGTTATTTTATGAATTATCCTTAGATGAATAATTATTTACTACAATTCAACTAAAATAAAACATTATCCGTGTTTTAATGAAATATCTTATAATTGCTTTATTTATAAAATAATAAATTATTTTTCCACGTTCTATTAAAATGTTATTAAAAAAATTACAGGAAAATTGTGTAAACTCATTAAAAGGTATAATTTCAAAAAATTATCATATGAATAATTACCTTTGGTAAAGAATAAAAGGTTAGTTAGGTATCAGATATTATACTATCATAAGCAAACTTTTTTTAATGGAATTTATTTTTCATAATTAAGAAAATTATAACAACTAATAATAATTATAAAGTAAATTATTAATTTTATTTTCATTATTTCCATAACAACCTTTGAAATAAAATATTTTTAATATCATGCTTATAAAAAAACTACATGTAGAATGTAGTCACAATGGTATTTATTTAAAAGTTCTTATGCACAATTCTTAATTAACATTATATTTTTAAATGTTATTTCTATAAATAAAGGTCATTTCATTTATGTGAATTAAAATTTTTAAGATAACATCAAAAACCTTTCGAAATATACTAAGATGTAAGCTTATTAAAATCAAACAATACCATCTTAATATATATAAATTATTGGAGATTATCTACGTATGTTTTTTGTTTAACTCATAGAGTTTTAACGTGTTAACATCTTGTTAAGCATACTTAACTTTTTTTAAATTTCTAAAAGCATTCTATTGATATATACTAAGCATATAATCAACCTGTATTTAATACTACACAATTAGAAATACTTTGCATAACAATAATCTTGACCCTTTTTAAAAACAAACATTAAAGAATACCGCCTTAGAAATAAACATAATTAAAGATTATTAAAATTATATTTAAAAAGTTAATTTTGTTGAATATTAGCTTTGGAAAAAAAAAAGATTATGTATAAAACTATGTATAAATTTTACCTCCTTAATATACGGTATTGCAAAGAGTTTAGCCACATGAAAACAATAAAGTTACAAGTAAACATATTTTTTGTTAATAAATATATAAAAATATTAATTTTTACTATTCTTTTTATTTTTATTTGTTGAATTTAGGAAATTAACTATTTAATCTATTTGTTTTAATATAAAAAATATTTTGTTTTAATATTTTACGACTATTCAAATTTGTTATTTTAATGGTAATAAGATACATAAAAATAATAGCACATCTTATAACTTGGAGTATATTCACATCAACTTTAAAGTACCTTATTTCACACATTCATGTATCACATTGCAATTAAAATTGTCGGTGAAATTGTTATAGCTTCCTATCAACACAAAAGAATTGGCAGAGTATTATTATTATAATAGATACAGACAAGACTCTTCGAGAGATTGTTAATCTTAATATTTCGACAAATATACTTGACAAATTAGGTTTCTCTTATGAATTCTGATAAAAAGTTAAGTATGCTAAATGAAAAGACATGTTTATAATGTATTAAATTTCTTCATTTTACAAGATACGTTACCGACAATCTTTAATTGTAATGAATAAGCAGGAATTCACTTTTTTAATGTTAATATGACAAAGAATTCTATTGTTATTTTTGTAGATACTGTAAGATAGATAAAAAAGGGGTTGGTTACGAATAGTTAAAAAAATATTTATTAGGGATTTAAAATAATGACTCATAATAGTAATTGTTTTAAAAACAATTGATATGTCATTTTATTTATTCATACGGTTTAAATATAACTTCTTTTTTTATTTTCTTCTCTTTTGACAATTCAACATCATTATCATCAGACATTATTTTTCTTTTATGAATTGATAAAACATTCTCAATAACTGAGTTATCCTTACAAAAATTATTATCGTTTTTTTTACTTTTACTTTTTCTATCAGAAAACCACATAGATATTCTAGATTCCTCCACACCAAGTTGCTTAGAAAGTTTTCTAAATGTACTAATAGTAGCATATGGATTTCTTAAAAATTCATTCTCAAGCAATTTGAGTTCTTCCATATTAAATTGTGAAGTATTTTGTTTTTTACAATATTCTTCTGGAGTTTTTGATGACAAAGCCAAGGTGTCTGGTGAAATTTTGAAATTATTGTCATTCATATTATTTTTCTTGTTTTGCGTCAAACCTTGTGAAATATTTGCTAAAGATGTTGCTGATTTATTGTTAAGAAAAATTTGACTTTGATTTTGTATTAATAAATTTGTAGGATTTATATTATTTGTAAGTGTTGATTGTAAATATAGATCCCTTAACGGATTTGATAGTAAATTTATGGATGGTATTGGTGTATTTATAATTGAAGGTGCATAATTAAATATTGGTACCGTATTCGTTCTGTTATGAATATTATTTAATAAATTCATATTTAGTAATAAATTGTTATGTGGTAACATTTGTGATAATGGAAATGTTGAGAGTTGATTTCCATCTTCAGTTAAAAATCCTTGTGTCCTTTGGGATAACATTATTGCTAGCTCTTCAGCGGCTCTTTCTGATGCCCGTGTTCTTAATATTCTATTTATTGAACTAACACTAGGTGGTTGTGAGCATACTTTTTCTGCGATTAATTTTTCCCTAATCTCCCATGCAAAAATTGTTGGATTTTCTATTTTATATTGTTCAATTTTTGCAACAACATGTGGTGTTGCTACCTAAAAAATTTTTTATTAAATAATCTTATTTATATTTTTTTATACTTGCTTTAGGTTTGGTACCAATTCCAACTGGTTTTGATTTTTTATTAGTATCAAGACATTCAGAAGGTGAAATGCTTCCTGTTTTGTCAATAGCTCTACTATTAATTGTTGCCATATTAATAATAAAATGAAAAGTTATAAAAATTTACTATAAATTACTGTTAACTTATTAGCCAATTAATAGTAATTATGAATATAAAAGAAAAATTAATAATAAAAAACGATAACTTTTGTGGTGGGTTTAGAAGATTTAATGAATATTAAATTTTTGTAAAAACAAAAAGTAGCCACACCTATATCTACAATTTAGGCGATTAAACTGGTACTTGTAAGAATAGAAATACAACGCTATTAACCTTTAATTGTGTATTGTTTAAACGAGAAATGCTTCTTACACATTTCAAGAGGACATTACAATTACTATCTTATACAATGATCAAAGAAAGTATTTTTAATAACAGTAAACTATCCTTTTTCGCTTTTTTCCAATTTAATATAATATATATGAAAACGAAAAAGATTGGTAAATCTGTGCAAACTACAAGTATAGGTGTTAAAAGATAATAAGTATTTACATTGACAAATACTTTTAGCTATAATTTTACAATATAGATCGTCTTCTATGATTGGTTGATGGAAAGGAAAAGTTAAAATAATATTAATATCTTTTTACTATAAGTTAAATATTAACACATTACTTACCAGATTAAAACTAATTCATTCTATTTTATCTACTTATTCAGATACATTATTTAGTTTCTTAAAACAAATTTAACTTAATAAATAAATCTTATCAAATAATATTATGATGATTGGACGTGAAAATCGTATTTTTCAATTTAAATAAGCATTTCAGTCAAAATTGTTCCGTCATTCAACAAAATCCATTAAAATTTTATAGTAAATATAATTACAAGGTAATGTAAGAAAATAAAAATTTTTTAAAATATTTACTTTTGATTTCGAAGTCGTAAGTAATTCTATCTATTAAACAAATTAAAATTTTACAAATGATGTTAGTTAAAATAGGCATTAATCTATGTTTAAAATAATAGACAAAAAATTTATACTATATTATAATTTTAAAACTATATAAAACATCTACAAATTAATTTTTTATCAATAATCATTTCTACTTATGAACATCTATGTGTATAAACAATTAAAATCTCTTTCTTGTGTATTTAATTGTTTTATTTATAACAAATAAACAGATTTTTAATTATTTTAATACGTTACATGAATTAAAATATCTATTAAGCATATTCAAACATGAAAAAAATCTTTTTCATTAAAAAATATAATAATATATTAAAAATTATGTAAAAGATGTCTTCAATTCTTGGTTTAGTCGCTGATTTATTGGCATTATAATTTCTTTGTCATCAGATAATGTTGATACTGTAACTAATTGTGCAAACATTATTGTAAGTGGACTTTTTATAACACTTCTAGATGGTTTTTCTTTTTGACAGATTAAAATTTGTTTAAATGCTTTACGGAAATCTCGACTAAATCGAGAATAAATTAATGGATTTAACATAGAATTTAGATGTCCCGCCCAGGTAAAAATTGAAAAGATTAATTGTTTATCAGAAAAACACTAAAAAATTTTTTTTTAAAAAAATTATTTATTTTTTTGATAACTTACATCCTGACATAATGAAAGAATTGGAGATAAAATAAAAAAAGGTAACCAACAGAGAATAAAAACACCAACAACAATTGATAGTGTTCTTGCAGCACGTTGTTCATGAACATACTTAACCATCTGTCTTGATTTCTCTTTCATACCTAATCGTTTCCGGAGTGATATTTTTCTTTGTGCTTTTTCATGAAAGTCTGTTGACGATTCATCTTTATCTGACAATAATGTTAATAAACTTTTATTTGTTAATGTCCTTCCTAACTTTTTATTTGTATCTTCCTTAAAACTTATTGTTGATTTTTTATGATTTCCCTTTTTAGGAGGTGATTCTTGTCTATAATTATTTTGTGATGTAATAAATGGTGTTGTTGAGGTACCTTCACCGGATGTTGAAATATTTATCTCTTGGAATTTATTTAAGTCTGTTGACTTATTAATTGCTTTAGATGAAAATTTATTGATATAGACATGTTCTATTCGATTATGTTGAAGACTATATTTTCCACAACTAGGTAGATTATTAGATGAATCATGATTGTCATTTATATGATGTTGTGTTAAACATGGAATACTCGTTCCTTTACTTGAATTTTTAACACCACCACCATAATGTATTCGTAAACCTGGTTCATCAACATTAGAAATAATATCACCAGATCCACCATTAAGTGAATTTTTTGCAACGACTTTTTTACTTTTTACCTAAATATATTTTTTATAATTATAATAAATATATTTTTGATATATTACCTTTTTTATGCCTAATTTAAGACTCCTAGAGTGTCTCGTAGCAATAAGATAAACTCTTCCATAAGCAAATAAAATTAATATGAGTGGAATATAAAATGAGACCAAAGACGAAAAGACAATATAAAGCCAATTATTAGTAAATATACATTTATACTAAAGTTTAAATTAAATAAGTTTCAAAATGTTCCGGAAAAATATTTTGTATGTGATTATCATAATATAATAAGTAATAGTTAAAGAAAACTTACTTCATCCAAATAAAGTTGCGGAGATGCTTTGCGCCACCAGATAATTGCAGGAAATGATAAACCTAAATAGATGAATTTAAAATTTTTTTATATAAATTAAATTCGAGTAATTAGAATTTTTGAAGTGGTTAAAATGTATAAAATTTAAATAAGGAAGTACAATAGATAAAAACAAAAGATAATATCATAATTAAAAAAAGAACGAATATATTTGATGATATTATTATGACTTACATGCAGAGACCATCCAAACTAAACCAATAGTTATCAATATTTTTTTCTTAGATACTTTATCCCGATATCCAATTGGATCTTGTCCCGCCATATATCGGTCTAAACTTATAACACAAAGACTCCATATTGAGGAAGTTGAGGCAAGAATATCAAAAGCATGAAAAAGATCACACATTGGTAATCCTAATAACCACACGTGATTGGTTACTTCAAATAAACTGTTCAATGGCATAACAACTAGTCCAACAATAAGATCAGCAATTGCCAAAGATACTATTAAAAATCCAGTTGGATTTCGTAGGTATTTTTTAGTACAAACAGCCAAAACAACTAAACAATTTCCTGATATTGTCATAATACAAAAAAATGATAATAGTAATGCTAAAGCTACTTTCCAACATGAATTTAAGAATGTATTATTTTTTACAACATTATCAATATTAGTTTTTATTGTTGTTAAAACCACGTCGTTTAAGAAATTATTCTTACTTTGGATCAAATTATTTGATAATTTACTATATATAGATTCATTAAGTAGATTTGATGTATCTTCAAAAGCATTAAGAGATACCTGATCAATTATTGTTGGTAATACAGTACTAACCAAAAATTTGTCATTTTTTCCAAATGCCAAATCGGAAATATAGACAAAATATAGTAAAATTTGAACAACATTCATTGGGTTTAGTTTAGTAAGACGAAAATAAGAATATTAACATGAAGAAAATTTATATCTAAATAAATACATAAGATAATTGAAATTACTTGAAACATTTTATTAAAAAAAGATAAAAAAAATATTTTATTTTAATGTATAAATATACATTTGTGTTGGCCATTGTAGCAAGTTTAAAAAGAGAAGAAGAAATTTCTGGGAAAAGTGTTTTTTAAATATTTTATGGAAGTTAGAATTTAAGTAATAATATTAGAGTTATTCATAAAAGGTATTAACATCATCATTTTGCATTATATAAAAAATATATTTATAGACAAAAACAAAAAGATTAAGAAGCGGTTTTACGTTGGTATGTATAATATAAAAAAAAACTATAACATTATGATTTCTTATTTTAAAAATAAACTTCTAGAGTATACATTTTGTATGGCAATTTTGTTAATGTAAATATTACTGAAGATATCCTCATTAAGTATATCATATAGAAGTGTCAAAAAATTTTTTTATCCAAAAAAGAGCAAAATATAAAATAATAAAAGTAAAATTATTATTTATGTCATTTAAGTAGAATATGTTTAAATACGATAGGTTAAAAAAGTTATTCATTGTATCAATTATATCATTTTCCATAGATTAAATATGTATAAAGAAAAGTAATTTTATGAATTTTAGAATAAAAATTTATTGAATTTAAATTTTAATTTTGTGCTTAAATAGTCAAGAATAAAGTTAAAATATTTTTCATTAAAAGATAAAAAAATAATTAAACATTCATGAAGTCTGCTAATTTTTTTAAATAATTATATCGAAAAAATTATTTAAATAAAAAAAACAAATAAAAATGCTAAATAGTAAATCATAATATATTTAAAAAACACAGAATATATAATAATTATAAGGCATTTATTTTTCATGCATAATTAAATATGTGCACATTTGTCTCGTTAAAAGACTTCTCACATTAATTATATGATCATACAAATCAAGCTGAATGATTGATTATTTATATTTAATTATTAGTCAAATAAAAAACTTTATTTAATATTTTTTAATACGAAAAATATAGTAGTCTTGTTTAATTAGAAAATTTTTTCATTTTGAAACAAGAAAAAAACACTTCTTTTTTGTCCGTATTTTTAAGTTAAATCTTTTTTCAATTACACAAATGGTTTACGATTACTTTAAATTTGTAAAAGCCAATTTTATAAATATGGCTTCAAAAAATGTTTACTTATATTATTAGTCTTAATAATGCCATGCATTTGACTAATTTTTCTTTCTTTGATCGAAATAATTTACTATGTTTATATTTAAAAAAAATTGCTTAAAAAAGAATAATTATATAATAATATATTTTATAGGTAATAATTGATGATAAAAGAAAGTAAAACTTTAAACTCTTTAAACATTTAAAAATTGTTTTGATAAAAAAATTTCATTTAACCAAAAATAAAGTTAAGAATTTTAAAAAAGTAGATAAAGTTCTTTGGATTCAAAATACAATTAAATAATATTTTTTCGATGTAAAATTACAAAGCATGTAAAATAAAATTTGACGGGTGTTTGTTAGTTTAGTTTTATGTATATATATAAAAATAATTGTGGTTAAAATTCTTTCGAAAACTTTTAGTGAAAACAATTGTTTTTATTATTATAATATAGCTAATTTTTAAAATGTGCAACTTTTAAATAATATCTTTTTATCTTAATAGTATTTAATGCCAAAAAGACATATTCTAACTTTATATAGGATATGTTTATACTAATGAATATTTTGTTTTTTCTTAAAAAACCAATTCAAAGGTCAGAATATAGAGAACATTTAATTTATTTTCATAATTTTTATTAATAAGTATCATGATAACATTTCAATTTCTTATGTTATTATTAAAGAATAAAATTTATATTACATTCATAAAGAGTATAACAATAATATGAACGATGCCTTATTAATTGAAAGTTAAACATGTTAAATTATTATTAGTTCTTAATTTTTTTTTAAATTAATGGTCTCAGAAATATTTTTAGTTAAATTTTATGATAAATAAATACTTAGCAAAATTTCGTTATTTGTAAAACAAACTAGAAAAATTAAATATATTAATAATTAACAGAGTCGCATTATGATGATTAAGGCAAAAACAATTCTTATAATGATATGTTCATTGAATAAATTTAAAAAGTAGTACAAATTTTTCTTTAGTAAAATAATAAAATATGGAGCACATCAGGAGAAGTTGTTACGGAAGACATTTACATTAATAGCATTCTATTTATCAAGAATATTTTGATTATAAAAAGCAACCAGTTTAGTAGGCCTTATTTTATTATTTTAATTTTTTCTAGATACATAACTTAAGTAAATCGTCTCTGATAAAATTTTTTTCACAATGTTATCTTAATATTTGGAAAAATATATTTTTTCATATTTAAAAAAATTATAGTTAATTATTGGAAAGAGTAAGAATATGTGAGGAATTTTAATTAATAATATAATTATACTATAAAGTATGATGGGATATTAAAAAAAATTATTTGAGAGAAGATTAACTTTTAACAAGTAGTATGTAAGCTTACTTTCGAGATAAGCACAATATTTTATCATGAAAAGTTGAAAAATGAATGAAAAATTAAAATTGTTGTAAATATTTAAATTACGTAAATTTTTTAATTTTAAATTTATAAATGTAGTTATACTTTAATTTGAATAATTTCATTTAAGTTTAAAAAACAACTAAATTTATAGCAATTGTAAAAATGGGCAAAACTATGACATGTTCTTAAAAAGTCTATTTTTAATGAACCTTAAAATATTGCCATTTTGTTTTGTTATACCACTTGAAACATCTTTGTCATCTGGATATTTTTAATCAAAATGACAGAATAAAATTTATTTTACGTATTAGTTATTAAATCTCATAATTATCATTAATTTTCATTTATTTTAAAATTTGAATGGCATATTATATCTTGAAAATATCAATTAATTATTTAAAATACATTATTAATATCTTCTTTTATAGAATTGTACTTTATTTTATTGTCTAGAAACTATGTTAAGAATAAAAAATGTTTTTAGTTAACAGTCAATTGAAGTATTTTAAAAATTAATATGATAAGATATATGTTAAAGAATAGTAAAAGCAATTCCTTCATGAAATCGAATTGATATGTCTCTTTTGATTTCAAAATATTTACTCTCACCATTAATCAATTAACAATTTTATTACTAGTTTAAGATGATGATAAAATCATTAGACAAAATAATAGGAATCAACCTTTTTATTAATGTAAAGAATTTTAATATTTAATACATCTTTTTCATTTGATGTCATACCATTGTCTTAAAAAAAAAAGTTTTTTTAAAAGCATCTATCTAAAATTTATAAATTTGAAAAAAAGTAGAAATTTGTTGGTAAATATTTAATTTTTCTAAGGAATATCGTGATTATAATTAATTTTTTTTTCCATTAATATCACTCAAAAAACATACTAAATTTAGAAATGTTTACTCTAAGATAAATTTAATGACTCATTGTACTTAATCACAGATACTATTTTTAATAAATTTTAAATTATTTCAGTTTAAAAGTATAGTATATTATATAAATAATAATTATAAACTATTGTACTTTACACTTAAATAAGTGATCACAGATTAAGGAAGAAAATTTAGTAAATTAAGAAAATACACACACGTCATAAGATATTTTGTTTAGCTCTATAAAAGTATATAATTTTTTAGTGATAAATAATGTAAAAAAAGTTAAAAAATTAATAATTAAAGATAAGCAGTATATTGACTCAAATACCTAAAATTTATAAAATATTTCTTTAAAAATCATGTAATCTCCAATACTTTTGCATTTTTAGTTGTGTTAAACCTACATATTCTTAAAGCATCTTATGATAATTCAAATTTACCCCGAGTCTTGGCTTTTTAATAAGAAATGTGAAATGTAAAAAGACAATTTAATTCGAAGAGATGTTTTAAGATTTGACTTTATAATTTTTATATAAAAATTTTAATATTTACAATTTTTATTAGTAAAACTTTTTATAAAAACTCAACATTTAATTACATATTTTTAAAGAAAAAAAATTTATTAAACTAGAAAAATTAATTCTTAAAATTTATTTTTGTTTAAATAAAATATTTTTATAATAAGTATATGGAGTACTTTTTAGAAAAAATAAAATTAATAAAAACATAAATTGTTTTTTAAAAAAAATCATAAGTAGTTTTTTTTGTTTACAGAAAATATTTTATAGTAAATATGCCTATACCAATGGTATTTATAGAGTAAGGGTTTAAAAAGGTGATAAATTTTAAAGGAACAATACGAAACCATAAAGAATAAGACAGTTAAAATTCTATTGTTGCCACATAAAAAATCATACATTTTAAATTAACAAAGTTATTAAAAAATAAAAATTTTTCAAAAGATTTTTCTCACAAACAAAGAAATTTTAATTTTCTTAATAATTTTTTGGCTGTCATTTACAAAAAAGTTTAAATCAATTTTTATAATTCGATTAATTTTAAAACAAAGTTTATTATTATGTACCATAATAGCTAAAATTAATATAAAAAATACGTAGATAAATATATATTATGAAATAACGTAAATAATTTCTTAGAAATAGATTATTATAAATAATAGTACTAAATAATTTATGTTGATAGCAAAAATATGTAATTAAAAGTAAATTGGTTTACATGAAAATATGCAAAACTTCTCTTCTTTCAGGTAGAAATTGCATTTAACGAAAGTAATAATATCAAATATCTTACAAATTTTTATGATAAAAGATTGATGAATCCTTGAAATTATAGAAAAATTGTATTTCAAGTAACATAATATTCTATTTTATTAATAATTGTTTTTCATCTCTATATCAACTGAACAAGTATATTTGATCATTTAATAAATTTAGTTCTGTTATTTTATATTTTTAAAATATACACTACAGTTAGTTAATCGTAATTTTAGAGCCGTTAAGCCAAATATTTGTTTGATAACACATTTTAATCTTTGTTTTTATATAATTACTAATCATAATTATTAAAAAATTTAAATTATATCATAGTATAAAAATTACATAATCATAAATTTAACTTTAGACTTGTATAATATTAAATATATGAAGAAAATAATATTATTTACAAGATAGGAGTTCATTGAAACGTATTTTACTTACAGTAAATAAAACATTCAATTATGATTTTCATAAAAACATTTATATTAAATTGAGAGAAAAATGACTTCCTGATGAAAAATTCAATTTTATAAATAAGGTTGTTTGAAAAAATGAAATTAAGCTAATAACATGTACTTGATATTAAATATTAAAATGTGATTTTTATTTTATCAATAAGTATTCAATAAAAAACTTTATAGTCCATACTAAATAATAGAATGTCAATTATTAATATTTAAACATTATAAAACAATAACAAAAATAAAAAAATATATTTTATTTAAGTAAAAAGTTATTCTTTTTATAAATGATAAAAATTTTATAATACAATAAATATTCTAATAATAGGATTATAAAAATTTTATAATAAAAGCTTTTTACTTGAAAAGTACAAAACTTTTTTCTTTTATTATTTTGTTTCGTCATAAAGCAAAAAAAATATATTATAATGTTGATATGATAAAAACAATTGCATCATGCTATAGTTAATTAATTTATTGTTTGAAGTACACTTAAATTCATATAATAAAAATAGTATTTTGTAATTAATCGAAAATCAAATAATTTCAAAAATATAGAAAAAGAAATATCTTTCTAAACATAAATTTTGGTTTAGAACATATTGTGCAAATGTTAAAAATTCCTCCTTAAAACACAAAGATTTTTTTGTTTAAAATCACATAAAAGTCATAAAAACTGAAGAAGTATTAGAATACATTCAAAAATTCTTTTTACCAATATTTAAATAATCTAAATTATTGAAATTAAAAATTTCTTTATTCTTTTAATAACCTTACTAATTCCTCTTTACAGTGACTTAAAAAATTACATTATTTAAAAATCTAAATAATGTGAGAATTCCATTTTCTTATCCCTGGTTTCTCAAAGACTAATATATATATTTGTAAATACTTTTAACTTATACTTGTGAATTTGAGGTGTTATTTAACTGTTTTTGGATTAATATATTAATTCTCATAATAAAACGAAGATGATATCGTTTGATGACATACAAGGAATGGAATTTCATTGTCTCGTGATAATTTCTAAAATAAAAGAATCATATACTACTTTTAAGTACTTTAAAAGTAAGGAATTATTTAAAATCTTGTGTAAATATCTGTTATACTTCAAATAAAAAAAATATTGTATAAACTTATTAATTTTTTTACATTTATGGATCATTAAAAGTCTAAATTGATAGATGATATAAAAGAAAATTTATTTGTTATGGTAAAATTAATCAAAAAACATAAAAAGTTATTATTTCAAAAAAATTCTTCTTTTATTATAAGATGTCAGTATTCAAGATAGCTCTGAAATAATAGAAAAAGATATCCATATCATTATATCAACATTAATTTTTTATTAGGTATAAACAAACATTTTTATAGTAAATGTTTCATTCTACCTACGATCGTAATATTATCATCAGAAGCTAAAAAAATTGGTAATTATGTCTAAGGAAGATGTATTTATCTACTTAATAGCAATCTTTTTATCACTCTATAACGTTTCATTTTTTACATCACTTACGAGACATTCAACTATTCATTTTTACTTATTTTCTACAATTTTATTAAAAAGTAGTATAAATATTTCTAAAAAATTTTTAAAAAATACCACACTAGGTTTTCTAGACGACAAAATATTTTATAA
Organism: Strongyloides venezuelensis; assembly: GCA_963280985.1. Lineage (NCBI taxonomy): Eukaryota > Metazoa > Nematoda > Chromadorea > Rhabditida > Strongyloididae > Strongyloides > Strongyloides venezuelensis. The sequence continues at coordinate 3,338,930 of CAUJLX010000001.1, read as the reverse complement.
TAAAGCATAAAAACATTGAATGATACTTCGAATATTATGAAAACTAAATGAATAACTTTTGATAACCTCAAGACATATTTTAATATTTCATGTTTGCAATGACTTTCCATTAACATTATAAGAAACAAAGTTATATTAATATAACCATATCGCTTTTTTAACTATAAACTGGATTACTATATCAATATTTGGGACTACAATAATCAATTTCATATAACATTAAAAATTTTTCATATTTTAACAGAAATTCAATCTTATTTATAAATGAAAGAATAACAAAGTTTAAGGAACATTGTTTTAGGTGTATTAAACGATTTTGTTTGTTTAAAATTTGACAGTACTTGAAATATTATACTATATTTTTTAAATTATTTAAATTAAATGTATACACCATTATTTTTTCTTCTGTTATAATTTAATTAAATTTTATATTTAAAATATAGCTCTTTTATTGTAATAAATAAACATTTTTACTTTAAAATCTTAACAAAAATAGCATTATTGTTTAAAATATTATATATTTTTAATTGGCATATTTAGATTCGTTTAAGTTGGTAAAAATAAAAAAAATCTAGGATATAATCTTAATCTAATTTTTTTTCTATCTGTTAAATATATAATGTTATTATAAAAAATTATTTGTGTTTTATTTTTGTTGTTGTACTGTGTGTAAAAAATGGCCCAATGTTTTGTAAACAATTTAATTTTAAATATTTGCCATTCTTCAGTTCTAATATAAATTCTTTAGATAGAATAAGTATTGACGTTTTATTAAACTAAAATCAAAAATTGATAATTTCAAGTTGCTAAATTAACAAAAAGATTTAAATCTAATTCACTTTTTTTAGAAAAAAAATTACATTGAAATGAAAAATCATTTGTCAAATATCTTTAGGTTAGATAATAACAAATAACTTTATAAATTAAATATAATATTGATGTACATATAAAGTACATTATTTGAAAAGTTTTCTTATGGCAATAATACAAGAAGAAAATAAAATACATTATAAATTCATAACTTAATTATATGATACTAAACTAATCGTTATTACTTACTTCTTAAATGTACTTTAAACTGTTTATCTAAATCTTACTTTCATTTTAAAAGTTCATTGTACTAGTAAAAAAATCAATTGATTGAATGTATATATAAAGTTTAATTTTTTTTTAATTGTAAAAGATTTTTTTAAAACTCACAAGTACTATACATTAAAATTATTTTCAAATTTTTTTTTTTATATAGAGCATAAAACTTAAAACTTTGTTGTATATCATTAAAATATAATATCCATTTATTTGGATACATATTTTAAATGTTTACTTGAAACATAAAATTCCTCATAAAATTTCACATCATTTATTAATATTTTAATTTCACTTCTGTAAATGTTTTTAAAACCAATAAAAAATGAATTTTGCTATCTTATATCTCAGAAATATGTTTACAAGATTCTTTGTTGGTAATTTTTTACCTTATTTTACTTGTATTACTTTCTTAAAAACATTTCGAAAGTTAAAAAAGTGTATATATGTATAAAAAAATACGATACTTAAAACTCCTTGTTTTGAGTAAAAAAATTACCATACCTCTTAAATTCGAACTCTTTTTGCTATTTATCTAGCCCTAAAACTTTCTTCTTAATTACTTTAAATCTTCACCAAAGTATAATACGAAACTTTAATTTTTTCCACTATTAGAATTTTGCTAAAATGGGTTAGGAAAATTTACAGTTTAAAAGTTAACTATTTTCTAAAAAATTTTATTTTGTAATCTTCAAAATTTTTCATTTAATCTCTTTTATAACAATATATTCACATTAATTTTGAAATTTTCTTTGATAATGCCTTACCATCAAATAATATAGGATTTATCTATTTTCGTGGAGTTTGAATTTTTATTGTTATGGATTATCTTATTAAACTATTTTTTATATATTTTTCAAAGTTAACAATTAAAAAGTATTTAAAAGCACTTTTTTATCAATACGTTTTAAGATATTTTGAAAATATAATTTGTATTCTAGACATCATTTCTCTTCAAAAACAATAGAGCAAGTGAATAGAGAAAATATTTAAATGTTGTTAACATATTTTTTTGGTATTTATTTTTATAAAAATTATATAAATTAAGAACACTTCTTTATTTTATAACAATATTACTTTAATAAATTTATCCAAAAAACTTCCCTATTTGAAAAGCACTTTACAATTTTTAAGAATTCAAATTTCTAAAGTATTCCAGACTTCCTTTTTTTACATTTTTAAAAAAATTTTATTGGTCTTTATTAAAGTGATGATGGTTTTGATATAAAGAAGAAGATCTCATCAAAAAGGATAATCTTTTTATTATTCAATTTATACTCGATACTCAACTTCAATTTTACTCATTTATTTCATTATCATTTTTCCTTCTTCTCAAAATAATTTTTATGCATTACTTTAAGAAGATTAAACGAAGTATTAGGTAATAATATAAAATTTAAATAGACTAATCTTACCAAACCATTATTTTAACAGAAATTTTTAAAATTTTGTGTTGTGTATTTTTTAGATATTTAACAACATAAAAAAATTAATTTGTTAACCTATATGTAAAAAAAATTTAAAAAATTGTCTTTTTTATAGTCATTAAAAATTATGTTTTGCATAAAAAGTTAGAATTTTTTATAGAAAACAAAGAATATTTTTATGAATGAAAAGTAACATTTTGTGGAAAAAAATTATAAAAATTGTCGCAAAAAGTACTAGAATGATTTTAAAATCTCAAATGAATAAAAGGAAGGAGTTAATGCGAGTCAAGTGAAATAAGTGGTACCAATTAATGTGATTGCAATCTTGTTGTTTTATTTTAATTAATATTTCCAAATATATAATGGAGAAATTTAAAATGTATTAACAAATTTGAATCGAAAATTTTAATGTATTTTTAATAATAAGTAAAAATGTGTTATTATTATTGATGTTTAAAGGTGATATATTATGATAATATCATATTAAATATGTTTATATTTCAATTTTTTAAGTAATTTTAATGTGTATATTACAAGTATTACTATTTCTATATTCATATTTATGACTTAAATATAATTCGTTTTTTCCTCTATTTGGTAGACTATCTAGAAATAAAATTCACATTTTTTGTCTTATAATATTATTTCTTGTATTGCTATTAAAAAAAAACTTGTTAAAGTTGACTGTATATTTTAGACATCAAAAATATTTTTGTTTATTAATCAATTATTTATGAGAAAAGTGAAATAATAAAAAAATTGAAAACTAATTTTCATTTAATTTGTATCTTTAAAAAATTTGAAACAATTTATTAATTTTATAGGAACATTTATTTGGTATAAAAATTAACATAATGAATTCGTATTTTTTTCTTCTTAAGTTTTTATTTTCAAAATAAACTACTAGTATGGAAAATTAACATATAAAATTTAATAATATTATAAAACTTTAAATATCATTTATGTGTGTATCCAAATAAGGTGTTTGAAAAGATAGTTTTCTTAAAATTTTTATTCATGTAACTAGATGGAATGATTATCAGTATTGAATTTTTAATATTTTGCTCAGAAAATTTTTAGAACAAAAGTTTCAACTTATTATAACTTTTTGACAAAATTATATTTTATTATATTGAGACAAAACAAGATATATCAGTAAAAATATACTTCCTGTTCAATATAGGAGTTATAATTTACTTAAGCAGCTATTAAAGCTTCGTTTTAAATATATTTTTAAAAGTCATTAAATTGAATATTAGGTCTATTTTAGTAGTTTCTTGGAATTATTTTTATTTTATTAGCACTTAACTTTTTATTTTAATTGATTTCACTATTGTGAGAATATTGCTTTGTTTTTGTTAAATATTAATCATAATGGTTTTTTATTAAGTTGTTACACATCAAAATATATTTTATAATTTATGTTTAATTCAAAAATTATTAAAGATTTAATGAAATATGTCGCTTTTTTTACGTTAATGTCAAAAAATTTTTGACAGTTCCTCAAAGACTCATTTTTATATTTACAGTTTTTGCCTAATACAAGCGTAAATAACGTAGTTTTTATGTAAATTGTTGATAAAATATTTTTATATAAATGATTATGAAATTTGTAACTTAACTTTTTTTGTATAAATTTTTTTTGTATATTATCGTATTTAATAATGCTAATAAATATATATAATTTTATCTATTTATAATTTTTTTCTTGATCGTATTTCTCTCAATATTCATTGTATATTTTAGTCATTTTTTTACTTTCAAAATTAGACTATTTTACTTTAATTAATTTTTTTTCTTAATGTAAATAAAGAATGTAAAATTAATTTTAATTGAATTTATAATGTTCATGGAAAATGTTTGGTAATCATATAATTCCCCTATTGATAAATAAAACTCTATATAAGAAATTAAATCAAAAAACCATTTACAAAATTATATAATTTATTGATGCTTAATACATATAATATATATTCTTTATTATTCTTTAAATATAAAAATACTTAATTGTGCATCAACTTTTTTGAACCTTCCCTTAATCATTTTAGCTTCACTGTTTTGCAAGTTAAGCTTTAGTAAGAAAATTTTATTTATATTGAACTTAATTTACCATTTCATTTTGTACTATTTTTTTACTACACCTTAAATTCTTTATACTTTTAAGAATTTGTTTAACTTTGCAAACAACAAGCATTATTATTTAATATTAGAATCATTCTTAGTACAATAAAAAATACATTTATTCTTTATGAATTATTTTCTTACTTTTAGAGATATAATGTATTTTCTTTTAATTAGCATGATTTATTTAATTTCAGGCAATATTGAATGTATCCAGTTTTTTATATAATACTTTGTAAAAAACAAATCTTAATATTTTGTACTTTTAGAACAGGAAAATTAAAACAAAAGAATGAATAATTAATAATTTAATATCATGATATATTTCGATATTTATTCTATTTTATAAATTTTACATCTATGTATGTATAAATTTTGTTTTAGAATTTTTTATTTATTCATTAGAAAAAAAACAAACAAAGTATTTTTAATTATTTTTTGTTTTTTAGAGAAGTTAGCCATATATAAATTAAGACGTTCTAAGAACTATTTAAAGTGTGTGATTTGTAATATATTATATATTATTTAATTACTTAATTTGAAGTAAATTTATATTTTTAGACGAATTTTTAGACATTCACACTACAAATCCCACGAAATTTTGACTAAATCTTTTCTCTACATATTCCTTCAAACCATTTTGAATTATTAAGTTTCATTAATATCTTTTACACCAAATTTTAACATTTTTCTTTACTCTACTTCTTACTTAAAACCTTTTTAAATATTTTTTTGTAACTAATACTATGGATATTTATATTTTTTGCTTCCCCTTTTATTAAGAATAAAAAAATCCAATAAATATAAATATATATATTCCAATTCAAACATTGTCGTTTATAAAGTAGGAAACAAATTTTTATTATTAATAATCATCCCTTTTTCAATTATATTGTTTATATAGAAGATTATGCCTGTAGCCTTTTTTAACATGAATATTGTAGAAATTTGTGCACTCCAAGAAGTAATTGTTACTTTTTTTTTTAATTTATTTCTCCGATGATATTCGAAATTTTAGTTCCTTCAAAATTCAATATCAAATATTTCTTCATTTGTTTAAAGATTTATATTAAATTTCTTTAAAGTTTATAAAATACCATAATTAAAAAAATATATATAAATTTTATGTTTTTGTAAATATTTATATTATTATTTTTAGATATTTTTAATGATTTAACTGTATACGATATTTAAAAAAGATCATGAATGATTCCATTCTATTGACTGGTAAAAACAATTATGATTTAAGGTAACTTGTAATGTCAACATATTTTATTCATTTACCTTTTAGATCATGGAAGGATAAAAGAGATGATTGGGTAGTTGTTTCGATATGGTTGGCAATGTTAACATATGCATTAATTTCTAATATTCTTATAATTTTTGGTATACTAAGAAGTAATACCATGAGAGCTGCAACAAGGTGAGGAAAAAATAAGATTTTAATTATCTACTTACAATCTTTTTTCTTTTTCTATAGTTATTGGTTTATAATATCATTGGCGATATGTGATATAATTATGATTATTATAAGTCTTGTACATTTAGTACCAGCTACCGCATTTCATGATTCTTTTATCCAATTAGATTCATTAAGAAATATTGTAATGCTTTCACTTTATGATCTTTTTTGGTACACAGCTGTTCTCCAGTTAGGTTTAATGGCTTTTAATAGGTAAAATTATATTAGTAGATAATTTAATATTTCTTTTACTTTTCTGTAGATTTGTTAGTATTGTTTACCCAATGGAGTATAAATGCATTTTTTCGAGGAATAAAACAAAATGGTTTATAGCTATAATGTATATTATCGGAGGAATTGTTTCACTACCAACACTACATCCATGCTGTAATATTGTATGGGATTCTGAATTATATATTACACGTTATTTATCTGATTTTTCTTGGCATGCATATGTTGATATGACAGTTAATAGCTTTTCATTACTTGTAATGGTTGTTTCATATGCAATAATTATTTATAAAGTTCGAGAAAGTAGTAAAGCAATGGCTAAATACCAACTAACTATTCGAACAAGGGTATATTTACATAAATATTTTCTCATTTAACTCTACATTTATTTTAGCTCCTTTTCCAAAAGCAATCATCAGATACAGAGGGTACAAAGTTTAATAGTCGGACAATGTCATTATTACCTCCGAGAGGGCAAGTCTCAAAAAAAGAAATGAGATTATTTATTCAGGTAATAAAAATATATGTTAAAAAATTTTATGATTACTCATTTATTAATAATATTATAGTTTTTTGTTGTTTCATTAGTATTTCTAATTACATGGACAACATGGCAATGGTTACCAACTATTTCTGATTCTAAATGGGCATATTTTGTAATGACATCATTATTTTTTATCAATAATTCTGTTAATCCAACTGTATACATTATATTCAATACACAATTACGTAGGGAACTGTGTTATATGTTTTGTAAGAATAAAACAATAAGAAATAGTCAATCAGGAAGATTTAGAAATAAAAATCCAGCAATCAAAATGCTTAATTATTTAGGAGGGAATCAACAAAAGAATGACCCAAGTTCAACGGATGGTGAAATGGTTAACTCAAATAGTGTTTGTGGGGGTCGCAAATTTTCAATAAATAACAAAAAAGCTGAAGATGTTTAATGTTTACCAATAGTTTAACATAGTTGACCAATTCAATTAATAATATTTATTAAAACTTTTCAATTAATGATTATATTAGTTGGCTAAATATTATTAAATTTCCATTAATTTAAAAACGACTTTTATCAATTATTTTTTCTTAACATCATCTACAATAAAGCATAGCTTTAAAATGATTTTTATAACAAATATTTTTTATACAAATTATAAGTAGATTAATTTATAAACGGAAAGTATTTATTTTATAAAGAGAAGATTATGTCATTTATAGTAAATATCTATAATTTTTTATTATTATAGCATTACTAATCATAAACCTTATTATTTTTTAATAAATTAGTATGCGAAAGAAAAATTTGACTAGATTCTAAATATATACTCATTATAATACTTAGACAAATAACAAGTTCATTTATTTTGCAAGGGTGTTTTTAAAAAATTATTTATCTTTAAAAATGAGATATTCGAAGAATATACAGAAAAATATCTCATTTTAAATACCATAAAATATTCAAATTACATTTGTTGTATCTTTTTAATCATTAATTGTAATGAATTGTTAAGTATTTTACTTCTTTAAATGCATGATTTTTAATGTTTTTTGTTAAAAGTTTATTGTTTTTGTAAATAGTACTAACAAATATTTTAAAATTATTCTAAATAGTTTGAAGAGAATTTAACTTGAAAATTTATGGTCTTCTAAAGTTTATACTGAAGATATTCAATGGATAGTATAAGGAATTTTTAATCATTGTTTGTTGATTATTGTTATGAAAAAATCTTTATCTATAAAAATATTGCATCGATATATTCAATATAGAAATACTATAGTGGAAATGATAATTTTAAAAAAAAATTGTTTATTTATTTAAAATACATTAGTTGATTACTACTAACTTAATCATCTTCCATTTTATTTTTGGTCTGGTATTATAAGTTTACCGTTTTACAGTATATATTTCATTAAATAAAGTCTTTTGCTTCTCTATAAATTTAAATGATCAAATTGTTAAGAAAATAATACGTCTAGTATTTTAAGTTTGTATTTACAATTTAAATGTTTATATTCACTTTAAACGCTACAACGAATTAGTTAGTATAATTTATAAATACTAATAACAACAATATTATTATATATTCAAAATATAATATTAAAAAAGTAGACAATCGATGTGTCACAAAAATTTTGGCAAGTAATACTAGTATCAATTTAAAGTGATATTTTATAAATGTTGTTTGATTTTATTGCATTAACTTTACAGTCATAATTGTACCAGTTATTATTTATGATATATTATAAGAGATTGTTTCTGTAAAATATAAAATTTTAAATCTAACAAATCATGCATTATTGAAGAATTTTAAAGAAATTAGATATTATATTATTGCATGTAATCATATCTTAAAATATGTTATACTTTTACATGCATAATCTATGTAACCACTAAATATTTTAAAAAGCAATTATGTTTTAAAATCTTTTACTAAAATGTATAATGATAAAATGTTTCCTTTATTATACAATATCATGTTAAATTTCAATATTTATTTTATTTTGATTAAGTTAACACGACTTTTTTTTCTACTAAATATAGTTTATTTTCGAATAAACATACATAATAATCCTATTTTCAAATAACTTTCAGATAATAATTGTTTTTTCATTATAAGAATATGAATTATATAATATATGTTTAAAGGTATTTGTTTGATTATTATTATTAATAATATTATCCTCTCTATTTCTAATTTTCCATCCTTTTTTTCTATATAATAATGATTCATCAGCGTTCTTCATCAAATCTCAACTTATTTTTGTTATAATATAAAGATACTATGAAATGAAATTTTAATAGATTTCATTTTATTTTACTAAACGACTTATACTTTTGAAACACATATTTTATCTGTATTAAAGCTTATAAAATCTTCATGCAAATTTTTAAAAATAATACTTTAAAAAGTAAATGGTTTTTGAAAGATTCTGTTAACTTTAGTAACTTTCTTTTTAGGATAATACAAATTAAAATTGCTAAAAATATAAATATTTATCATTAAAAAAACATATACTTAGATGAAGAAATTGCAGAAATATATAAATTGTTTAAAATCTATTAATATTTCCTCCCTTCAACACATAATGTAATAAGAATTAACAAAAAATTTATGTATTTTCCATAAACAACAATCATGGACCAAATTAATATTTGATTAAAGGTACTATTCATAGAAATTCTGAATTATCTTTTATTTTCATTAACCATTTTTTTGTAAACCAGTTTACTAATGCTTTCTTTTAATTGTAAAATGCATTTTTAGGTGGTTTTATAGCATTCAAAAACTTTTAGTTTTAAGATTTATTAATTTAAAGCCATATAATTTTTTATTTTGCCTAACCCACAAAACGTTTATATACATCTATCGAATAATTTTTTTAACTTTTAATTATCAAAAATCATGTAATTACTTAAATTTTTATAAAATATTTATTAAAAATAAATTATTCATTAAAATAGTTTATTTCAATTATAATATTTTATTATTAATGATGCATCTAAAAAGTAATCTACTTTTCTATTGCACAAGTAATAAAATTTTCAATATTAAACCTTATGATGATGATAATAACAAACTAAAATTGGCGTAAATTATAAAACATAAACAGTATTTAACAACCATTTAAAGTATTAAAGAAATTTACAAGCAATCTAAAACATGTTTCCCATGATATGGCATTAATGTCTATTTAGCATTAATTTTTATGTTGAATTTGTCACAAAATACTAAGAAAGTTATATAAAATTTTACTAAAAAAACTTTCTGTTTTAATTTCCAATAACTCATTTTACCTTTGATGTGTGTATAAATGGGCGAATTATTCTATATAAATTTACCTGTGCATGTTGAATTGAAAAAAATTTTTTCTTTACACAAATGATTATGCGTACATGTATATAATTATTGTATTTATGATAAAGTAATATTTATTAAACAATATATAAATATTTTTTTGTCTTATGTGAAAATTAAATAGTTTTTAAATTGTATAATATTATCTATATTATAAAAAGTACAATATATACTTAATCTTTTATCAATTGTAAAATAATTCATCTCAAAAATATAATTTAGAAGAGTAAACTAAATAAAAAATTTCACTGCGCATTAAAATTTTCTTTACACTAAGTTGATTATTGAAATGTATTCGAAAGTTTATTTTTATATGTTCTTTTCAATTAATATGTTGTTTATGTATTCATATAATTATTTAAGTTATCTATTTAAATATATACGAAAAAGATATCATAGAATAATTTTGATTTTTTAAACAAAGTTTTTTGCCCATAAATTCTGTCTATAATTTAGAAAGTGTAAAAGACAAGCAAATTTAATATTTATTATTATTAAAAAAACTTTTTCATATCATAAATTAAGTATATATGAGATTATGATTAATTTTTTATTTTCAAATTTTAATGACATCAAATTTATTATCTTGACACTAAAATTATATTATATATGTTTTTATAATAATTGCGCAATTCATCTATTCATAAAATGTTTAATTAGTTATAATTGTTATATTCTACTTGATTTATATTTTGAACATATATACATAAAATCCAATAATTTTATTGTATTATTTATTGTCATTTATTGGTTATTTATTTAAAATTGATTTGTTTTTATTTGTTTAAAATTTGAGATTACTTAATCCCGACTGTATTTCTATTTTATATTGAATTATAATTAATGCTTTACAAATTTATTATACAATAAAACAGTTTAGCATTTTAATTTATTTTTGATCTATAAAATTACCACTTCAATCCTTATAAAGACTGTTTCATTTATTTGTTTCATATCAAGTATATGAACATTAAACAACATTATATCTAATTTTTTTTCGTCAAAATATCAAACATTATTACACAACTATAACTTCTATTTTCTATCAATTAGTTTACCATTTTTACTTAAAATTTACTAATTATTAGAATCATTATAAAAATCCGGTAAACAAGCATAATATAATTGATTATATTATTATAAAATATTTAGTTTTCTCCACTTAAAATATGTATAAAAATTTACAATACATGTATATAAATGATATTTCAAACCGTACTATTTTGAAATTTCCTTATCTACTACAATAGACTTGAAGTTTATATGTAAAAATTCTCGTTAAACGTCATTTTTATAAAATATCCTTTATAACAAATTATAAAAAAGCACTTTTTTGTCATTTTAAAAGTAACTTACTATTTAATAGTTAATATATTATTCTTTTAATGTTAATACTTTTTGTAAACCATATAAGTTGATAATCTAGTACATATTTGAAAAGAATTTCTAAAATGTATCTCTATTGGAGTACTTCGAGTCACATTAAAGTATTTGAATAATATATATTTCCACGTTACTTATAATTACAATTCTTATATACAAAAATTTTCATACTTAGCAAATATATTTTTAATTTTCTTCTCATATATCTTGCAATTTTATTATTGTACGTAAAAAATTTGTTAATATTGGTATTATCATAATGTCTGTTCATAAAAATTTCTGATATATGTGTATGGAATTATGGGTAAATTTAATATGACTAAATACATTTTATTTTTTCTATACGGCATCTCAAATATATACAAAGAACTTTTTTGTTTTAAAAAATGACTAATATATTTTTAGGGTGACCTTAAATGATTCATTTATATATTCTTCACAATTATATTTTTCAACCCTGCGAATACTTTTTGTTAAATAAAGCCAGTGAAAGTGTAACTGTTGATAAAAAAAAGAACGTGATTGATTAAAAATGTACATTTATTTTGTTTGTTTATACATTTTAATTACTATCAAAATTTTTACTATTTTACATTTAACATTTTACAAAAGTATAATTAATTATCTTGAAATACTTAAAATGTAACATTCCCTATGTGTTTAGTTATAGAAGAAAAAAAGATTGTTTTAACCACAGAAGTAATATTATAATATGATTGAACCTTTATATATCAAAAATAAAATGAATAATCGTATTATATATTGTTTGAAATTAACAATACTTTGTACATTCTTGATATTTTTAATTAATATATAATGTATTTGGTGGGATATAATTAGTTTTAGTGTGAAACGACCTTTGACTATATTTTAAAAATCTTTTACCTTATATTAATGGAAATAGATGAAACATAAAGAGATTTAAATAAATAGTTAGGTATTAAAAAGATATATTTTATTATTTATATAATTCTAATGTAATTTAATTTATTTATAGTAAAAATTTTATTCCAGGGTATTATATCCAACTCTTTTTTACAACTAAACTGTTTTTCTTTTTTTGTCATTTTTAATTCTTTCTTATGATTTATCTTTCATTTGGAAACTATATAGTATATATAATATCTTATAAAGGAAGTAGTAATGTTAAAAAATAATACAATGTTAGTTTTTTTTTAATATTATTATATCTATTTATAAAATTTCTTCCTGTTTTATAGAAAAAATTATATATAAGTTATTACTAATGACCTATATTTTTTAGAATAATATTCCTTAGCTTTACTTTGTAACGATACCTCTATTTATGCTGTTTTGAGTGGTATTAGTTTACTCTAAAATACACATTCTACCTTTATTTTACTGCAAAACTAAGAATATAAATGCATATATATGTGGCACATAATAACGTACGTTTTTACTTTTCATTCAATCAATGACCACAATCATAAAAGGACTGCATTACTTTCATATAGTTCTTGAACATCCAAAGTGTCTTTGCATTATATTAACATAATAAAATTCTAATACAACATTTAGATTTCATATTATTTATATTTTAATAATCTTTTAAGTTTTCTCTTTCTCCACTACATTTGTAAAAGACTAATCCATTATATATTATACATATGAAAATATTTTATCATTATAAAACTTTTGATATTTCTATATATAATTAAATTTTGTACGTCTATATGTTTATGATTATAAAATTTAGAGGAAATTATATGTGCAAATGATTTACATCATTAATTAATTAAATTAATATAAGAGAAAACTTAAAATTAAGTTTATATTAAGAGAATTCATAATATGCTTGTAAAATTTAATTTTCTTTTAGCAACTTTTAGTTATTGTTGTTTAATGAAATTGAGATTTAAAAAAATGTCTTCTTTTTGTATATTTAAAGCTCTTATGGGAATAACTTTTAAACCAATCTTTATAAACATCGACTTCTTAACATTATTAGATAACATTTCTATTCAATACAAACTAACTTAGTGATACATTTTCCTTTTACTGTCAAACTACAATAATACTATTTTTGATTCAAAAATATTTGTTAATCATAGATGTCTCATATTTATCTGAAAAAACGATATTTTGAAACGACAAAATCTAGTATTATAGAATATATAATTATTATTATAATTTACAACTTCTAATTAATAATTTAAGGAAAAATTTTTCATTTTAATAATATCTATTTTATTTGAACTATTGTTCATATTTTTTAATATTATCATAAGTTAACGTTAGAATGAAATTAAAAAAATTTTTTATGTAAACAAAATCTAAGACATATTTATATAATATTATCCTAATATATATGTTGAATCTTCAATATTTCTTTTATTTATAGTAAAACTTGACTTTTAAAAGTTTTTTCTCCGTCCATTACTTCTTTTTTCCCCCTTGAAAAATTTTATTAACTGAAAGATTACTACTATATAAATATGGTTACCTAAAAACGTATAATATATATTAAAGTAACTTCTTTCTATTAATAAAAGTGGCAAATACTTTTATCATTAAAAGATTGATATGTTTAAACTTAAAAAATTTCATCAAGTCGTCTTTTTGTGCATTTATCAAAGGAAACTAAATTTTAATCATATTAAACAATGATGAAATATGACTAAACATCTTATCTCTATAGAATAAATTTAATACAATTTGTATTAATTTTCAATTTTTTTTATTTTAAGAGTTATTTGTTGTTAATATAGAATATTTTGATTCTTTTATGATTTTAATGATTCAATTTTATTTATTTACACATCTTTATATTGAGACAAAATAATTTTCTTATTCTTTATTCAATGTACTTTTCTTTTTGTCATTAATTGTATTAAAAAAATTATTAATACTTATTGGCAATTTAATTTTAATACAGATATAAATATAATTTTTTTATTTTCATAAATATTTAGCATCATTTAAAGAGTTAAGCGAATTGTGGGAAAGTTTGTATACACTAAAAAATTTTCATAATAATTATTAGGTTCAATTAAAATTTTTTGTTATTTAAAAGCTATTTGAATAGATTGAATATTTAAACATAATTTTAGGTTCAAAACATTATATATTCCTTATAACTACATTTTTTAAAAATATTAAATAATATATTTCTACTTTTAAATTATAGAACTTATTTTCAAAAAACTTTTTAAAACATTATAAATTAAGAAAATTGATGCATTTACTAATGAAATGTAGTGTATATGTACACCAATAATATCTTTTATAAATATAGCTACATATAAAAAGATATATGTTACTATATTTTAAAAATTTTTTATACACAGTTGATTAAGTATTTTTATTTATTTTTTCAAAAAAATTATTTTCTTCCAACTTATAATATGATGATAAAAGTTTCCATTTAAAATCAAATATCTATTGAGCGTTTTTAGATATATACATAATTTGAATAATATTTACCATATATTTCAACATAAAAATTTTTTCGCCTCAATAATTTCATGGGAATAATTAGAATGCTTTAGTAAGGATAAGAATGTTTGTGTCTTTTATCACTATTTGATTATGACCGATTGTGTAACTTTTATGCAATTGTATTGTTCCACAATTTGAAATATCATTTGATAGTATAGTTTTAAATTATACAAAGGCAAGCAGTAATTTGATTGTTCTTATTGAAAAAAAGTTGTTTTATGTATCTTTTATATGTGGTTTTAGAAGGATTTATGGACTATCAAGAATAATTACTGTTGCTATCTGCTTTTAAGAGCATGCTTTTCAAATTGGTTTATATAGATAATATATACATATACATACACATATACATTTTTACTAAATATATTTAGTTAAACTTATTTTTAAATCTATGGAACTAAATAAATATTAAACAATGTTTAAATGACTATTACGAAAAGTAATTTGAAAAATAATTAAATTTCTGATTAATATTTGTCTGAACTCCTAATAGTTTATTTATTTTAAATTAAAAATGATAACCATTTACATTGAATTGCTTTACATTTAATATTTATTTATAATAAAGAAAACTTTAAGCCGATTTATTTTTAATACATTTTCTTTATGTTAATTCATATAAAAAGAAATATTTTTCAAATACAAAAATTACATATATTATTATTTTTAAAAAAAATATTTTATCATTCAGATGATTTCTTTTGCTTTTCTATTTTTTAACAGATATTATCATCATTCTTTTTATTTTTTTTCTTAACTTATATATATTGTCATTGATAAAGGAATTTTTTGTTTCATTTTTTTACTATCATTTATCTCTATGGTATACTAGACAAAAGAATAAAATTTTCAAAACATTAGTCATTTTACGAATAAAAAATATTAAATTTAAGTTATGTATCTTTTTTTTTTTGTTTAAATATTAATTTTAATACATATAGTACGGTTATATAGAAATGACAAAATAAAATTTATTTGAATATCAAATATTATATCTTATAAAATTTTTTTTTAATTTTATGTTAAAGAAAAAATATTTAAGAAAAAGAAAAGTACTGTGACATTCTAACAACACAAATTACCACTTTTTTTTCTGATAACAACAGATATTATTAAGCTTTTTTAATTGAAACAGGTACAAATAACTCGCATTCCTTAATACATATTTGTTACTTTGTTTGTACTTTTTAAATAAAAAATGCTTAAAAAAGGAAAGTCGCTTAAATATATATGAAATTGAATTTACCGATTGCGCAGTTAAAAGTTGTTGTATTTCGCATATCTTTAAACATTTTAAAAATGTTGACATATATATTCGATTTCTACCTTAGTTGAGTTGTTATCTTTGTAAGTATAAGATTTCATTTAATATATTGTATTTTGTTCTTCAAAAAGTATACAACAAAAATTGTTCATTGATATTTTATCTATTCATATATTTATTAATTTTATACTAGAATTAAAATTCTATTTTAAAGTATTTGTTTTTATATACCACAAGATAACTCAAAATAACTTTTAATATTCTAAGTATTTATTGTTTTTTATTTTAAATTACGTATATTTTTATCATTTAATATCCATATAATAATAGTAATTTTTTACTTATAGAAAAATGCTGCCGGGTAGTATATTTATTTTTCTACTCCAAATAATATTTTCTTTTGCATCACCAAAAGATGTAAGTTTATATTTTTCTATATTTTTTTATTATATCTTTTTAAGGGTATTTATGCTTCAATTGATACCCCCATTCCAACAAAATTACATTCAAAATTTATTCCAATGGTTGCTTTCTTATGTGGTTACCGTAATAAGTTTTCAAATGAAAATGGTGGTTGGACAACAGATGCAAATAAATTTGCTACATGTCTAACTGGAAAGTTAGATATTTTAAAGTATTGCCGTAAGGTATGTCAATATTCGACAAAATAATATTAGTAAATTATTCTAAAAATAATCTCCAATTAATTTAAATAATTTATTAAATTTTAAATTAATATATATACAAAAATATTTTAGTTATGATATTGATATTAAAGCTTTTAATTTTAGGTTTATCCAAATTTAAATATTACGAATATTGTTGAATACTCACATGAAGAAACTATTGATAAATGGTGTAGAGAGGATACACCTAATTGTAAATTCAGCCATACTGTTCGCCCTTACAAATGTATAGATGGTGAATTTGTTGCTCAAGCACTTCAAGTTCCAAATGGTTGTATGTTTGGACATATGAGTAGTAGATCAATGTGCAGTGATTATTCACAATTAAATAACAAAGCTTTTAATGAATGTACTAAGATGAAGGATAATAATGGAAAACCAATGGTTCTTCGATCATTCGCAGTCCTCCAACCATGTGCTATTGATCTCTTTCGTGGTGTAGAATATGTCTGTTGTCCAACAATAATAAAAAACAAAAGTAATGAACTTTTATCTAATGATATTAATGAAATAACAGAAGGAACTGATTTTGATGATGATGTGTTTGGTTCAGATGATTTGTTAAATATAATTGAAAATGACGATAATGGTACGCTTCTCGATAAAGGCGAACAAGATTCATATTTTAAGGAAATCACGAATGCAAATAATGAGCATGAAAAGTTTAGAGAGGCTGAAAAACGCTTAGAACAAAGACATAGAAGTGAAGTTTCAAGAATAATTAATGTTTGGTCTGAATTATATGATAGATATAAGAATATGAAAGATAACGACACCAATGTAGCAGAGAAATATAAAAAAGATATGGTAAGAAAGTTTAGAAAAACTGTTGCAACCATTGAGGAAGAAAATAAAGAGATGAAAAAAGAAATTGAAACAGTACACGAGGAGAGACTTAAAAACATTTTTAATGAAAGAAAAAGAAAGGCAACCCATGAATTTCGTGATGCTTTGGCTCGTCATGTTGAAAAAGATAACAAAATTGAAGTATTACGTGCCCTTAAATCATGTATTCGTTCAGAAGAAAAAGATAGATATCATATGCTTAACAGATATCGTCATTTACTTCGCACAGATGCAATTGAAGCTGAGAAATATAAAACTGAACTTCTCCATAATCTTAAATATATAGATTTACGTATTAACGGCACAATTGCAATGCTCGATGATTTTCCACAACTCGCTGAAGCAATTGGACCTATTGTTAAATCATTTTGGCGTGAGTATCGTAAAGAACATACACCCGAAATTGACTCTGACGTCCTTTCTAATGCCATGGGAGAAAATGATAATGTTAAACTTGTAAATTTATATAAAACTCACTATGAGAAACTCCATGAGGCAGAAAAAAATATAAGAAAAAAATATTTCTCAAAGGGAAATATTAGAAAAGCCACAACAACACCTAAACAAACAACAACCACAACAACTTCAGCCATATCTCCAACAACAGAAATTAACAAAAAAAGTTTATATAATGAATTGGAAAAAGCTGACCTTGATGAAGGGGACAATGATAAATCAAGTGAAGTTAATGATATTGAATATGTCAAATTTAATAAAAACACGACAGATGATAGAAGTGATTATGATGAGGATGAGGATGATAATGATGATGAGGATGACGATAACTCTGATACATCAGAGGAGGGTGGTAATAGTAAAAAACAAGGAATATTTAATTATTCTGAAGAGGATAATGTACCAGTAGAAATCGAACCTATAATATCAGGTCCAATAATGGATTCAACATTCGATGAAAATCCATCATATGTTAAATTTTCAAGGATGGATCATAATCGTCAATTATATTCTTATAATAAATCTCAAAGTTACCTTTCAAGTAACTTTATTATATATGGTTTTATTGGAACATTATGTTGTGTATTGTTTGTTGCAGCTATAACATTATACTCTAAAAATAGACATAGTGGATTTGTTGAAGTTGACGTCTGTACACCAGAGGAACGTCATGTTAATAGCATGCAAATTAATGGTTACGAAAATCCAACATATACTTATTTTGACGCTAATGCACCCGTCAAAACTCAAAATGAGGAGTCTTCAAAGCAATAAATTGTCTAAAAAATTCAATGCGTTTTTTTTCTTTATTTTTTTAATACCAATCAAAAAAACCCAATAACAAATTAACAATGTATTTTTTTGTCGAACAGTAAAATTGTAATTTTAGTCGTGTACAAGTCTGAAAGTGATAATTCATGCTGTAGTAGCATAAAATTAATAAATTATAAAATTTACCAGAAATCTTTTGTCAACATTAATAATCAAAGGAACCCTACAAATTAGTAGAAAAAATGTATAACAAACAATTAATTACTATCTCTATCTTTAATTCCCCTTAAACAATATATTTTATTACAAAGTATACCCTTATTTTTTTTAATCAAAATGTTTTCTTTGTATTAATCGAAATTTTTAATTAATTTTTAGTCTAGTTGCCGCAAAGTTGTGGAACTTTTTTTACTTAGTGCTATGTATCTTTTATTTGATGCAACAATATTATTGTACCAACAAATATATAAAATTTTGATAAGATACATATTATTGATATAACAGTTTCAATGAACATTAAGAGAAATATTTTGTTTACATAACAAATTTATATATTAATTAGATAATCATTTTTAAATTTTCTTTGAAAATACAAATAAAAAAATGATGTGTGTTTATTTTATTAGTTAAAATTTAAAAAAAAAAGATATTTACAAATAACAAATTACACTTTTATATTAAAGATAAAAATTGTGTAAAAATAAATAATATCAAATGAATATAAAGATTAGTATTTAAATGAATAAAAGTTAATGAAAAAAATAAGAAATCTTAAAATGATGTACTAAAAGAGGTTGTTTGTCGTTTAAACTTCTCCAATTATCTAGAGAATTTAAACGTATTGTTAAAATGATTTTTTCAATCTTCAATTAAAATCAATCACTCCACATATAATAATATTTCATGTAAAATATGTAAACAAAAAAGTCATTTCTCTGTTAAATGATAAAAAATTAATTAGTTTTAATTAATATATTCTTTTTTTTAAATTCCTCTCAATGCTGTGATTTTTAATTTACCTCTTCTAAAATAAAATATATGTCATTTAATTGCTAAACTTACTCATCCAATTCTGTTGCAATAAATTCATTTCTTACATCTTCTGGAATAATAAATTTTCTACTAAATTTTTTAATTACGGTTGTGGAATTATTAAGATTAATTTCTTGCTCAGCAATTACAGTAAGACGGCCTTTTTCAACATAAACTTGAACATCTTCTGGTTTAAAATTAGACATATCAATATAAACAGTAATTTTTTTGCGCTCATATATTCATCTAAAAGAAAAATGTTTAAAATTATTATTTAAAGAAAATTTACCTTAGATGGTGTTTCTCTTATCTTTGTCAATTGTTGGTCCATCTCCTTGACAGATGAATTATAGTCAAAAGGACTTTTTTTATTTCCTATATTGTTGTCCTCGTTGTAACTATAAAATGATGGATTTCCACCAATTCTTTTTTGTTTTTGATAATTTGTATAACTACTTTTATTATTTGAAAAAACCGGAGTATAGAATGGTGTTGGTAACAATTTATCAGTATACAATGAAGATGACAACATCTGTGGTGAATGGCGTTGTAGATGTCTAGTGGTTTGTGAATTTGGGGCCATTGCTATTATTCTTTGAGTAAATATATTTTTCTAATCGAAAAACTTATGGAATAATAATAAATTTTAGCAACTTTAAACAAGTTTACGACTAAATTGAAATTTTATCAAAAAGTAACGTGGTAAGTAAAAACATATGAATTGAATAGGTAGTTAGGAAAAATGTTATCTCTTCATCATATGTAAAATGGTCAATTGGTGATTTTTAAGTACTTTAAGTAGTCCTAACGAATTCGCTTCTATTGAAATATTTCATAATCCAGTCATAACAATATCATAAAAAAATTATGGAATATTTTTTGCTTCTATTTTAAAAATAAAAAGGAGAAATTTATTTTGTTAAGGAAATACATGTATTCTATTTCAAAATTTAGCATCTTTATAAGTGATAGTTTAAATATATTTAATTATTAAATAGAAGTTATTTAAAACTAACTGCTAAATTATTTTTTAAAATGATGTAAATTTCTAAAAGGTTAACTTTTTTTAAAAGAAAAATTTGATTCTGAATTAAAAGATTTTTTGGAAATCAAATTTTTTTCAATCTATAATATCTATGATAATATCATGTGTTGTTGTAATAAATAGTGAAAGAAAACATGTTTTTTTTGATAAAAAGAAACTTAAATATTAAGGTTAAAAATTACAATTGTATAAAAAGTAAATATTTAAAAAATAAAGGAAATTCAATAAAAAATATTAAAAATAAGTTATTTTGATGCATAAGGTTAATCAAATTAATTTTATCTTATATGCTATTAATCGTCATTATATAAATTTTTTTTAAATAATAATAATAGAATAAAATTATTTACCATGAAACAGGTTGATTTGTACTAAAAAATTATTATAGTTAAAATATTTTACCTTCAATAATGTCTTGAATTTTTGTAATAACTAACAAAGAATTATTTGATATCAATATATAGTAAAGATTTTGTTTTAAAACATCGAAGGTCAATTTAACAAAGATTATCATTTATGAAATAAAGGAATTTATTTTTGTATTATTTACCACTTGACAGGATTATTAAGCTTATATATACTTCTATAAATACTGGATACAATAAGGAAGAACAATAAAAATTTTTTAAATAAGTAAAAATGCATCTAGATAGTAAAAATAGTTACTATCGTGTAACGGTAAATGATTGTGTAAAAAATTTCTAATAAAATATAAATATGAATTAAGCATTGAGTTGTGTAATCAAATAATATACCTACAACAAAAATTTTCCTTACAATGATCAACTTATTATACTTTATAGCATGTGTATTGTTACAATATATAAAATATTAATAAGTTTTTATTATATTATAAAAAATACATAAACGAAACTAATAGTTTCTTAATGCTATTATGTTACGTATAAAGTAAGATGATGTAAAATTTTTAGAGAGTTTATTTTATTGTATAAAAAAGTTAGATTACAAAATAGGAACAGGAATTTTTAAATATTTAAGTAATGTCTTCTTATGAATTTCAGATATTAGAAGAAAATATATTAATACTTCAATTTAATCGTATTACATTTATGATAATTATTATGATAAAAAAAGTTTTACTCTAATTTTTTGAAAATATAACTTATATAAAAAATTTAAAAGTGTCAATGTTAAAATAAATTTCTTATGGATTCTTATTGTTCTTGTAATTATAACTAGCTGCAATTAATCTAATTTATTTAAAAAGTATGCAATATTCAATAGGAACTTTTTTAACTTTTAAAATTTATTTATAGTAAAAAAGTTGACATAGAATATTTGTTGATAAAACAACATATTTTATTTACTAAATTTTTTTAAAAAGTCTTATTACTAATGATCCAATACATAAAATGAAAGTTATTTATTGCTTTATATCTTAGCATTAAAAATTGTAAATTCAAAGATGTTAAATATTAAAACATCAATTGATCTATCGTTACATAAATTTTAATACCATATAATATGACAAAATTAACACAGTATAATTTCAAAATAGTAAATTTTTTAAACATAATCATGATGATTGTATGCAATTGAATTATAAGAAAAATTAAAAAAAATTTATGGATAAGAACTTTTTGCAATAACATAATAAAAAGATACAAAATTATTTTTATAGGTAATGGTAACGAAATGCGGAAATATAACAACAGAAAATAGATGGTGTTGAAAAAATTTTAAAAAGATGTTTAAAATTTAATATAATTTTATTATTATTTAAAATGATTCAAAGTACATTCAATGGACAAATGTTATTATTAAATCTTTATCATATTACTTATGAAAAGTAGGCTTACTAGAAAATATATAAATTTTAATTATTTAGAAACGAGTTAATCTTTGAATTAATAGCTTTCAACCAATCAAATGTGTATTAATGAATAAAAGTTTTCAATCATTTTAAATTTATAATATATCATTATAGTAAATATATGAAAATATAACTCAAAAATGTTTTCAATAGATTGAGTACAACTGTTCTTCTAACACTATTAAAGAATTAGTGTGTAATAGGATTGTATTATTATATGTAAATATATTTTAAAGTAAAACTTATATTTATTAACAAAATGAATAATTTTTAAACCTCCCAAAGTTTTAGACAATATTAATTTGACTTTTTATAAATTATGCTGTGAAAAAAAGTAAAAAAAATTTATTTCAACTTTCTTTTTATCATCAAAACAGAAAACATTCATGGAATAGTAAATTTTTTTGTAGGAGATGAAAATGAAAAAATATTTTTAGTAGAAATGGGAAAAATTTTACATTAGAAATAACAAGATAGTAAAAAAATTTATTATATTCTTTTAATTATAAGATTTTCTTATGTGAAAAAGATATATTTCAATTATAAACATCTATCAAGATATTTAAATTCGATTAAATAGTAATAGCTAAACAGTTATAGCCATTCATCATCAATAAAAATACAAAAAGATAAAAACACTTTATCTGGTCATATGAAAATTAAATCGTTTTATTCTTAAAAGTTCCAATCAATTAAAACTTTTGATAATCATTAAACTTCTTCAATCATATAAAATTTATTATATATTATAATTAAACCTATCGCTGTGAAAATGACAAAAGATAATGGTAAAAAAATTCTATTTATTATAACATCTTTTAATAAATAAACCGTGATTTAAAACAATTTTTATAGGTAATTTTACTAAGTTTAAAAACTAAAGTTTTTATATTACCAATAAAGACAAATAATTATTAATGACTTTTATCTAAAATGTTTTGTTTTTACTTCATTTCATAATAATTTTTGTTTGATTAAACTATAAAATTATCCATAATTTTCGAATAACACATTATTTTTTATTTCATTTTAAATATAGCTATAATATACTCATAATTTTTTAGGCAGCGAAAAAATTTACGGTGTTTGTCAATAACATACAGGAAAAGAAAATATGTCTCAAATAAACTTCATCGTCGTAACAATCTTATTTTAACTAAAAGCAAGTATTTTTTTACTTTCATTGTTATGAAAATGTGTGAAAACTTATATAAGTATATATATATATATTATATTTTTTATTGCAATAATATAATGATTATTTCATTTAAAGGATTAATTTCTTTTCTTTGTAAAATACATTTTCTCAACAAAAAATTTATAACTGAATATTTTAATATACTTTTTTAATGTATAATAAATTTATGCTATTTATAATTCTACTACATTGTTACCTAACAATTTTTTAAATGAATCTAAAGAATGTTTTAATAAAGTTAAATAAAAGAATAGTAAGATATGTTTAGCTAAAAAGAATTTTAATATTCTCAAATATTGCTTAGAAAAAAGTTTGAAATTTGTCTTTTTTTAGCTTTAATTTAATAACATTGATACATTCACACAATTCATATCTTAAAAAATATAGTTGCTTTTTATTTTTATTACAAAACAATTTTTTTCCACTTTCTAAAAAAGGATATTACTTTTTTAAAATGATCACTGGCTTCTTTTAAAAATAAATTTAAAATTATTTTTTATCCTCTTCAGTAATATATAATTTTTGCATTTTTAGTATTTTTTTTTCATTTCAATAAACAGATAATCATTTTTTTCATGTGTAAAAATAATTGTTCCTTGTAATAGTATTAATTATATTAGGTAAATAAGTTTTTTATACTCTGATTATATGTAATAATTTAATTTTTTTTTATTATTTTATTCACAAAAAATATTCTTATTGATTTTCTTATTCTTTGATACTTCATAAAAATTTATTAAATATTTTAAGTTTTAGTAAATATACATATATATATCCGTAAGATAAACAATGCTTTTATAGAATTGTCAATTTTGCTTTATCGCTTTTTCTTTAAAATGTACAAAGTTATGTAGAAGGAAGATTTGCCATAAAAGATGGCCATGAACAAGTATCTTACACCAACTACATATATATATAATATCATATCTTTATTGTTGACAATTCTTCTTAATGTATAAATATTTTACAAATAAAAACAATATAAAATGTATAAAATAAAATATTTAATTGCATTGTTAGAGTTATTTATTTTTAATTCTTATCATCAACTTAAAAATTTTAAATAATTATTTTTATTATGTTTATATTTTAAAAAAATAATGATATAAATTATAACATTTCTTGGTATTTCGAAGAAAAAAAGTTAACTTTAGTATAATTATAAATTAATATATATTTAATTATAAAAAAAATTGAATAAAAACTCTTAAATTACTTTATTTCATTTTTTTGAAATAATAAGTATTATGTATTCAATCTTAATGCTAAAAAAATCTTTCGTTTTGTTGTTATTTTGCACAAAATTGAAAATAATAATTAAAATTTTATTACTGTAGGTAATTGTGATAATCTACAATATATCTATACAAAATAATTACCATTATACTTACAATTATATATTGAAATGAAATTAATATGTGTAATTTAGTATATATCAATCTCCATACTATTAAAAATCATATTAAATTATTTTTTCACATTTATAAAAATATCTTATTTAACCTTAATTTTATTCTTCGAGAGATGGATTGTAGTGATTTAAAAATATTCGTAATATATATTGTTAATTTATTAAAACTAATCTTAATAAATTATATATTCATAATATTATCAACGCTATAAAAGTTATTATTTATTTAAAAACACATAAATTAGTATTTATTAACAAAAATATCTGTATAAATCATAAATATACGCTAAATAGAAAACAATAAAAATGTTAGTAGGTTTACTAAATAAAATTTAAATTTTATTACAAATTATATTATGTGATTATAAAGATGTTAATATTAGTTAATCATTTTATTTTTAAGATTTGCGTCTTGGTAAACCAACAATATTATTATATAATATAGCAGGTTCTATAGATATAATTTATGTTGCATTTGATTTATGCATCTGTAAAAGAGAAATGCCATTATTAACACAATAAAAGTAACTGAAATTGATAAACATTAGAAAACTTCAAAAAATTTTAAGACATCATTTATTAGAGGAATACATTTTTGTCTTACGAAACAACGTATCATATTTTTGTTGTAAACTATTTTATATTTTAAAGTTATACTTTACTATTTTCTCTTTATTTATTTTATCATTTAAATATACGATTTTAACAAAAAATTTTCTGAGTATAACAAAAATTTAATTTCCTCTTGATAATGCCATCAACTTGATACTTGTAGTTATATTTGACCTATTATTATTTAAAAAATTTTTTTCACATTTCATTAATAATTTCTACACAATTCTTAATAAATAATAGAGAAGCTTATTTGTATATATATATTAGTTCTGGTAGTATATGGATAATAAAACTTTTCAACAGTATCAAGAATAATATTTATAAAATTTAAAAGTTAGGTTTATTTTTATTATTTAATAAATAAGTAAATTTAAATATATATATATAATATAAGGAATTTTTAAAATTAAGTATTATTATAATATTAAATTTTCCTTCCTCAAAAGTTATTATTTCTTATGTTAGTCAGAGAAACTTAACATAAAACTTTGACGATTCACGTTTAATATTAGAATAAATTTAGAAAATAATAACTTTTAAAAATAGTAATTTTTATTATTTTGTCTATATAGGTTCATGTTGCTTTTCCATTTAACAAAAATTTTAATATATTTTTTAATAAAAAGGCTTTTGAACATACACTCTAAAAGGATAACAAAAATTTCTCAGATGATCATAAAGATATAATATTTTTATTTAAATTTTTTCACATTTAAAATGAATAAAGTTATTAAATATTTGTGAGCAATTAAAAATTACTATACAATTATTAAATTTATCTAGCAACGTTAATAAAAATGTGCCATTTGTGAATGTTGCTTTATTTTCCCAAAAGTACCCAACAAAATTAAAATGGTATTGAGTTAGCCTTAACTTTTGCTAACTAAAGATTAAGCCTTTTAGACATATGTATATTTTTAGTATTTGTTAAACGTTTCATACTTTATTAAAAGTACAGTTTCAATAAATAATTGTTATTTTTTTATACTTGTACTCTTATTTAATCAATTAAAATGTTTTTCCTGCTATCTTTTTTATTAGTCTAACATGAAACTTCAAAATACAAAAAATATGAATGAATTGTTAATTTATTTTTGTTTTTTTACTAAAAATAAATCAGTTGTTTGGTGAATTAATAATCAAATTATTATAATTTCTATAAATATTAAATAAGGTTAAATAATATTTTGGAACCAAAACATTATTTTTATATTTTTACATTTTATCGAAAAGTATATTTTTATGATATGTTAAAAGTACACATTATTATATCTTCTGGTTGACTTCAGAATCTTTAATTTATTATTCATGAGCAATTTTTTTCTTGTATTTCTCATAAACATTTACTTAACCTTGTATATATATAGCTATATATACTAAGAAATCATAAATATTCACCAACAAATAATTTAAACATAATTTTTATTATTCATTGTTTACATCTCACAACATATATTTATAATATATTAGGAAAATTTTTATACAAAATTGTATATGTTTGTTTATATATTTAAAAAAGATATTGACATAATAGCTTTTAAAATGTTACTTATATATTATTAACATCTATTTCTTCTTTGAAGTAATCACTATATTAAAATATTCAACAAAAATGAATTGTCGGTAAAAATATTAATGCATAAGGAAAATTTTCTTTTTATTTGTAATGAGAAAATAATAAAATTCAGATAAAGTGGAAAAAGTTCAATTTTTTATTTTTTACAAATTATCTATAATAGTTTTCCTCTCAAAAATACTATAGGAATCTTCAAAGGCACAGTTATTTATAGCTAGTTGAATGTCATGATTATTGATGTTTTCTTCAATAGCACTTCTTTTAATTTATTACTTTATATTAAGATACTAATTTTAAAAAGTACTCTATTTCAATGGACTCTAAATACTAAGAAATTGCGTGTATTATGATTTCAAAAATTGCATTTGAGATTTTATTAAAAAAACAAAGATGAATTGTATAAATCTTAAACATTTAATTTTGTTTCTTTTTTTACTTATCATATTCAATAATAATGATAGTTTTTTTTTAAATTTTAACAATACATAATAAAGTATTCTTTTCTTTAAACTCAATTTGCTAACTTCTATTTTTCTTCTTAAACACTTTCAACCTCCGAAGTAAAGAAAATTACTCTTTAAAACATCACTCAATTATGCTAGTCATAACATTAATATAAAAAGCATTAATATTCCCTGATAATTGCAATTCATTTTATGAAGAAAACGTAATTTCTTCTTAAACTTTATTATCATCTCTTTAGATACTTCTATTGTTACTCTTTCATTACATCAACTTGGACAGGAGTTAACTAGTATGCTTTTGACTAAACTATTTATAATTAAATAATACGTTATTGGACATTCATTTAATTTACTCGTTGAAGCTTATTTCATGCCTTCATCAAGTAACATACAAAGACCATCAAATGTATGTTGGACGACGTCAAAACACTTGGTCAACCAAAATTAATAAAGTTTTGTTGTATTTTCATTCATATAACCCATAACATAAAACTAAAAAGTCTCATTTAAAAAAGGGCACTCCAATCAGAAGGCAACTCTTTGTTAAAATTAAATTATATAATGGCTTCCTAGTATATACAAAATGAATATACCAAAATAAAATTTTACAATTGTCTTCTATTTTCTCCCTTCTTACATCTAAATACACTTCTAATCAAATCTTTAATTTAATATACCTAACTATTACTCTTAATCTACCATCAACTGTTTTTCATAAAAAATTATGTGATCTGCTACTATCATAAAAATTTTCTATCTTTTTGCGATTTTAAAAAATTACTTTTTTTTAACTAAAATATCGATAAAATATAAATTATTCATTCTTTTCATTTATAATATTCCTATAACCACTAATATAAGTACAAATTCTTTTAATTACCAAAACTTTAATATCTAAATTATTATAAAAATGTATTTTTTTACTATACATTAAATAGCATTTTCAATCTATTGTTGCCTGAAGATGTAATATATTACTTATAAAAATATATTGGAGTTAAAAGTAAGTTGGTATTATAATACCACTTCTCTTTTAAAATTCGAAAAACATACTTACAAAACTACTATATAAAAAATAGAAAACTCACGAATATAATTGACTTAATTTATATATTTAAATGTTATCCTATAAGGATTATTAATATTGCTATAATGATATATTCCAAATTTTTTCTGTTTATAACATTTTCCTTCTTAACAACTGTATATTCATTATTATTTGTTAAAGGAAATTAAAAGTCAACAATTATACTTTAAAAAAATTTTTTATATAATTTACTATGTTTCTTATATCATACAATTCTTTTCTTTATTATTTTTTACTTTTTTTATTAGCTACTAAAAAATATTAAATTTTATTATGTATACCTAAGTATTTTCTAAAAGTTTAAGAATTTTTTTGAAATTAAAGATTTAATAAGAGTGTAAACTAAATAAAAGAATTTTTTCTCTTATAATATTAATATCCTTCAACTTTTTCCAAAAAATAAGTATTTATTTATAATCATTAATTTAAAACAGCGAATATTGTGGAAAAAAAGTACAAAGTGAAACATAATATACATGCTCTTCTATTTTGGAAAACAAATGTTGATATTTCGAAGCAAAATACATAAAATAATATGTTTCAAAAATAAAAAAAATGTTGAAAAGTATAATTATACTTTTTAATGTATTTTCTATATAGAATAGCTGTGGCTAAAGAATATATCCTTTATAATGTATAAAAACGGCATATTATTTTCTTTTCTTGTAATAAAAAAAATCACCTGTACATTTTGTTAAAAAAAAGTATTCTTTATATCTAATTTAATAACTCCAAAAATAGTTTTTAATGTATATTTTTTGTTGTGGAAATTAAGCATATTGTATGAACAATTTGAATAGCTAGTGTAAAACTAAATTTTAAATTTTTAATTATTCCTCCACAACTTTTCTTTATTTTTATCTATGTATTTAAAAATATCTTTATACTTTTTTAATTCTAAAAAATTTTAGCTAACTTTATAAAAATATGGTTTTCAAATAATAATAGACTTTTTTAAATACACTTTTCCAAGTGGCACTTTTATTACTACATTAAGTAATACGCCAATTCATTAAAACCATGTTTTTTAACATTACTTAAGTTTATTTTTTTAAAAATAGGGGTACTTTAAAGAAAACAACTTTTTTATGTGAAAATGATGTAATATAAAAATTAATTCTCTGAAAATTTTGAATAATAAGTAGCAAAATAATATACACACTTCAAATCATATAAAAAAAATTTATTTTTTAAAATGAATTTTATTTTTTTTTTGAAACTCTTAATACCTAGGATTTTATGATACTATAAAAGTTATTTTTCAAATTTTATTTATTTGTTTATATTTCCCAAATATTTTAATAGAATTTAACAAAAATAACATTCATTGTTTTACATATAGTTTTTAAAACAATAGACTAATGTTTTTTAATTATAAATCAAAAATATTGGTTATATAATAGTTTGATCAATATTTAGTCGATGGGTAAAATTTTTTGAAATATTATTATTAATAATCTACTACTCTATTTTTTCTAGCATATATTTTCAATAAATTGTTTTTGTAGTTGGTTAGTATTATTATTTAGAATGAAAAAAATTGATATATAACTAAAATTTGTAAAAAAATCTACTTAGTTACAAAGGATAAATTTAAGATGTTCAATTTGTTATATCAATATCATTTATATGATAAATAAAATTTTAATATCATGGTAAACATATTATTGTAAATATATCTTAATCATTATATAATACTCAAATATCTGCTTATTTAAAAGTATAATATAAAGAATAAAATTTTTTGTCTTATAAAGCTAATGCCATATATTCGAAATACTGTTTTGTAAAGTATTACTTTAACTTACTTCAATATATGTATATTATATTTTATACCAAATATAATATATATAACTTAAATTTAATGCTTTTTTGTAGTATAACTATCATCTACGGCATCGGCAACAGCTTTTTACAAAAAGTCTCCAATGAAATATGATAAAGCGGAATTACTATGTACTCTTAGGTTTCTTTTATTTAGAACCACTCATCAACTTTTTCACAGTCTACTTTGACTACTTTTCTATTCTGTTTCTCTTCACCATCATTTATCAGTAGTTAACTTTATTTCGGTGCAATGTCCTAGGGCTATCTAAAATATATTACATATCTTAAAGCTCTTGCTTTATGACTCGTTAATAAGGGTACTATAATCTCTAAGATAATTTTACAGATGTTTAACTTAGCATATGATCCGTATATGAAATTGGTTGAATAAATCGTTTTAATACAATTTCATTTATAAAATCTAAATATATTTCCGCAACCACATGTTTTTAAAGTAAACCTCTTTATATATAATATATATATATCAATTTAAAAAAGATGAAAATAATTTAAAAATTAGTATGAAACATATTACACAAAATGTGATTTTAAAAATAGTTATTTATTATAAAATAATCTAGTATATTACTTTATTTTTAATTCAAATATTAACCTTTCATATAAATATATAGAAATAATTGTACTAATATATCACATTTGTAAAGAGAAAAAAATACTAAAAAAAACAAAGTTATATTTCATAAATATTTTTCCTTTGTTATAAAAGCAAGATTTCATCAAATATATCTATTTTCTATAAATAAAAATTCAGGAGAAAAGAATTTTACCATATTTCTATTATTTTTTTTTGTATATTTTGATGAATAAATTTAACCTTTAAACTTTGAAGTAAAAGTTTAATTCTATTTGTTTCTTTTACAAAGTCTTTTTATATAAAATTTTGTTATATTTTATTACTATCATTTAATTAGCCTTTTTTGTTATATTTTATATTATAAGTGTTTTTCCTGCTAAAAATAATGCTTTTTTAGTAGTTAAAGTTGGTAATACTAACATATTTTGAATACTTGCTTATTGATATTCCTTGACCGTAGGATGTTTATATTAAACAAAAACAATTCATTTATGTAATTTGCTATATAAATTTTTAATATATATGTATTATAATCGTTAGAGTTACCGTAATCCAGGATGAAGAATTATTGTATAGTGATGTAAAAAATTTACCTAAGAATATATTATTTTTGCTTAAGTTGAAATATTATAACAAATACTATCATATCATTTTCCTTACAATTATCATATAAAAATATTTATTAAAGCACAAAATGGTTCAAAAAACTTTAACAATACCATGAATTATTACACATCCGTTAAAAACACTTTTTATACCTGTAATCGTATTAATTTTTCATTGTTTTTTCCTTTAACAAAATGCCATTTTTCTTTTCAAACTAGTATACATAACATCTTTTCTAATTTAAATATATTTCATTTATTTAATACTCTTCTTCTTTTTTAATTGAATATATATATTCTAAAGATAATTGAATGTGTAGTTTAGTGATTAAAGTTAAGCTAAAAAAATATTTAACTATTTTTTTAATTTTCAAGACCAAAAAAATTATGTATTTATGTTTTTTATCAAAAAGTGTTAAGAAAATATTTTTGGTGTCAACTTTCAAATACACTCTTCCCTTAATACTTTACTCATTATTTTAACCACTGTCATATTTTAAATTTATTCCTAAATTTTTACAAAATACCCTTACTTATGTCCAGTCATTACCATAGGGGCTATTTATCATTATTTTAATTTTTCATATTTACGCATCTTAAATTAAAACTACTTTTATTAAATTTAGTATTACAAATTTTTTCAAATTTTGCTTTTTATCCACCTAACTATTTGTAAGATATTTACAATTAAATGTATATTAAATTTGTTTTGGTCTAAGTTTATCTTGTATAACATGTTTATTTATTTGCTAGCTTTTTGAGTGTCTTGCTATCTTTCTTATTACTAAAAAGTAAGAAATAACACAAAAAATATGTATTATTAACATAATATTACAATAAATGAAACAGAAAGAAAAAAATCTTTATGAAAAAATTGCTAAGTATAAATTCAATTAAGAATACTTTTATCCTCCTCTCTTTAAGTTTTTTTATGCAATTAAGTAAATTTTTAAAAAATTCCTTTTTTTTAAAAATTGTTACGTTTTCCTCCTATTTCTCCTCTGATAATTGGCCATCACATCCTCTAATAATTAATTATTTTTAGATTTTTATATTTGTCTCAGGCAACTAAAATTGGAAGACAGAATTGTGTGCTGTGAATGATAACGTTCAGATATTTAAAAATAATTTTAATAAAAAGCGTATGATAAAGTCTATTTGACCATACATTAAATATTGTCTGTTCAATTGACTTTGTCAAGATACATTCGCTTTCCTAAAACAATAAAACAATTTGAGGAGGCATTTTTAATATATATTAAATTTGGCTCAAAAAAAACTTTTTTTAGTTTAACTTTATTTATTAAGTGATCCATTCGGATGAATGTAAAAGTTTGTGTTTGTTAAAATTTTTAATTTACACCTATGGCAATGTTATTATATTACTTCGCAAGTGCTGTCAAGTCTATTCAATTTCATGTTGATGATGATATTATTGATAAGTTAAATTATTACTATACAACAGCTATAATAACTGGTAAGTTTTTATTTTCTACCTAATAATATTGAAATATACGTTATCTACATTTCTAAAAATACAAATCCTTAATGTATTATCATATAAATTTGCTTTTTATTAAAATACTTAAATTTTTTTATATACATTTTAAGTAATATAGCCATATGGAAATAAATTTTCTCATTAAATAAATCTTTCAATCACAAAAAGTAACTTTCAGTCCTGATGGAGTTAAATATGATAATATCATTTCATATAGTTAAAAGAATCACAAATTATTCTCTAGAGATTATTTATACTATTTTTGTAAGAATAATATGTTTTTTTTGTTACAATATGGCAACAAAAAAGTAAAAAAGATTTGGTATTTAACGAAATGATTACAATTTGTGATTTATAACTATATATCTTTTTGTTATTTAGTACAATGAAACATTTTAGCTACATTTAAAAAGGATAAACTTCCAAGAATTTTCAACAATATTAAAAACATTTATATAATTTGTCTTTAAACGAAAACGATTGTTAAAATTTTAAAAATATATAAGTAAAGATACTTAAAAATTCTAATTCTGATATAATCAGTTTGTTATACAAGTGTCAAAGTTGACATATTGAGACTTTTAAAATGAAATATTGTATTTTAAATTTTTTATTACGTTAACATGGCAAGTATTTTTGTTAAAATGACAAGACTACACAATACTAGGGGAGTTCTGAATAATGGAAGATTGTATAATACATATTATTTTCTTCATCTTCTCAAGAACACGAAAAACTTTTTTTAAAAATAAAAATTTTAAAAGAGATGATAAATTGATATCATAAAGTATTTTATCATATTGAAATATTACTTCTGAATTATTAATACAAATTTTTTTAGTCTTTGCCATTTTGGTTTCAGCTAAACAATATGTTGGATATCCTATACAATGTTGGGTTCCAGCAACATTTACAGAACCTATGGAACAGTATACGGAAAATTATTGTTGGGTAAATAACTTTTTTGTATAAATAATTTAATAATACCATTAATTTTTTAGGTACAAAATACTTATTTTCTTCCATTACACGATTATATACCACATAATTATGCTGAACGTGAAAATAGACAAATTGGATATTATCAATGGGTACCATTTGTCTTGGCATTAGAGGCACTATTATTTTATGTTCCAACAATAGTTTGGAGATTATTAAGTTGGCAATCTGGAATACATGTACAATCATTAGTACAAATGGCATGTGATTCTCGTCTCCTTGATTTAGAGTCACGTAATAGAGCACTTCAAACAATTGCAACAAATGTTGAGGAAGCATTACATGTTAAACATCAAGTTGTATGTATTTTTTAACTTTACATAATAAGTTATTTATTTTTTAGATGGGAGGAAATAAATTAAAACTACTCAATGTTATTATATGTACCCGTTCTAGTGGTGCTGCAGTTACATTTTTATACATTTCAGTAAAAATTTTATACACTGTCAATATAATAGGACAAATATTTTTACTTAATACTTTTCTTGGAAATAGAAGCAAATGGTATGGATTACAAGTATTGAATGATTTGATGAATGGAAGAGAGTGGGAGGAATCAGGGCATTTTCCAAGAGTAACATTATGTGACTTTGAAGTTAAGGTTTTAGGAAATGTTCATAGACATACAGTTCAATGCGTGTTAATGATTAATATGTTCAATGAAAAAATATTTCTTTTCTTATGGTTTTGGTATTTTTTACTTGCTGGTGCAACATTTTGTTCCCTTTTATATTGGATTTATATTTCAATTGTTCCAAGCAGGTATAATTATAATAAATATACTTATAATATTTTTATGTTTGTTTTAGGCAACTCAATTTTGTTGGAAAATATTTAACGGGAATAGAAGGTTATAAAATGGTTGATTCTCAGTCATTGAGAAGATTTGTCTTCCATTTTCTTAGACAAGATGGTGTCTTCCTGTTAAGAATGGTAGCCACTCATGCTGGAGAGTTACCTTGTTATGAGTTGGCAAAAGCTTTATGGAGTAAATATTGTGATAATAAAGAGGGAAAAATGCATGACGTATGATAAAATCTAATAAAGAATGATATGATAATGTGGTAGAAATATATTATATTTATATGAACTTTTAATACGACGGGAAGATTTGAAAAGTTGTTCGTTTATTACATTAATATTTTGACAATCAAGACTTTGACAATTTATGTACTCATTTTAAATTTTTTTATTCTCAACACATATACATACATAGTCAAAGCTTTATTTGCTTCACTTATTATTTTTAACACACAAAACTGCCGAATTAAAAGGTATTCATTGAATTACAAAAAGAAATTTCACTTATCAAGTTTATAATTAAAAAATGAATTGTAATTTTTTTGAAAAGTTATAATAAATGCTATTAAAAAATATCTCAAATGGATTTACAACTTTCTATATAAAGTGTCTTGAAATAAAAAAAAATTGACTATGAAATGTTAAATTGAATGTTTCAGCAAAAATTTTAACTCAATCAAATTTATCTACACATATTTCTATCAATGCTTAATTTTTTTATCAAATACGGTGCATTCAGGAGTCGGTTTGGACAAATACGTATTTAGGTCCCAAAATAACTATGCCGTTTCAAAATTATTTTTATATAATTCATCAATGTTTTTAAAACAGAAATATTTTAAAATAATGACTATTGTAAAAATCGTTATAATATTTCTTTCAAAAAGTATTATTATAAGAAGTTAATGAACATAAATGAAGAATCAGTATTCATACATTAGAAGAGTAAATATATATATAATTTACATTTATACTAAATTGTTTAATCTTTTTTATCTTCAATATAAACACATTAAAATATTCATATTTTAAATGAAATTTCTAATTGCTTATATAACAAATTTTCGAATAATTTTTTCTGTATTATTATTCTTTTATTTTTGATGATTCAAAAATAAATGCAAATTTTGATAATATTTAATGATAGATGATTTTATTTATATATATTTATTTAAAAACATATATTATTTAAAATGAATAAGCATTAAAATGTCAAGCAATATTTGCAGAGAATATGATATAGATGTATAATAAAAAAATAATAATAAAAAATTTGTTAGCTGATTAAATATTCAACTGTGAAAAAGTCAAGGAACCTGTAGAATTATTTGACTAAAAGTAGACGTTAATAAATTTCTCTAATCAGCTAATTTCTCTCGTCCATTCGACTTTTTCAACTTTACCATACTGAATATCCATAATTGCATTATAAAGTCGTTGCATGACATTATTTTTTGCTTCCATTGTTGGGATTACTAATTCTTCAAATTTATCTGTTTTTATATCTCTATGAAGAATCCTCCCTACTGGCGATACAACACATGCTGTACCAGAACCAAATATTTGATAAACTCTCTTCTCTTTAATAGCCTTTTTTAAATCATTCATCGTAAAATTTTTCTCAGATATTTTAAATTCATTCCATTCCTTTGCTAATTCAATTAATGATTTTCTTGTAACTCCTGGTAATATAATTCCTCTAGATAATGATGGCGTTATCAATTCATCCTCACCATTTTCATTTTTCCAATAAACAAATAAATTCATTGTACCAACCTCAGTAATATCTTCGTTATCACCATATAACCATAAAACTTGCTGGCATCCCATATCAGCGGCTATCTTACCAACCATAACGGATGGAGCATAATTACATCCCATCTTATATTGACCAACACCACCTGGAAATGCTCTAACATATTTTGGATCAGCTAATAAAGAAATTGGTTTAAAACCAGTTGGATAATATGCCCCTGCTGGTCCAGTAAGAACAAATAATTTTGCTTTTGAAGAATCAGCAACACCCAATGTTCCTTCTGTTCCAATTAAAGTAGGTCTTATGTAAAGAGATGCAACATTGCTGTACGGTACCCATTCTTTATCAATACTTACTAATTCTGAAATAATCTTAATGAGCTCTTCACCATCAAATGTCTAAAGATTAAAAAAATGTTAGCTTTTGCAATTATTTTAATGAAGCATACCGGTAATGCACATCTGGTTGCTGTTCTATTCATTCTATCCATATTGTGTTCTGGTCTAAAAAGACGAATTTTATTATCAATTCCTCGGTAAGCTTTCATTCCTTCGAAAAGTTGTGCAGCGTAATGAAGGCATTTAGCAGCTGGATGAAAGGTCATCCCTCTCATTGGAGTAATTTCTGGGCAATGCCACCCATTTTTATTATCCCACTCAATACTTGTCATGTGGTCAGAAAATTCTGAACCAAATTTGATTGACGCAACGTCTTTAGGCTTAGGTTTTAATTTGTGCTGAGGTAATAATTCTATTGAAAGATCAGAGTGTTTAAAAGTTGTAGCAAATTTTGGTTGTGAATGATCCACTAGAGTAGAACTATATCTTATATTTTTGATAAAAGAAGAATTTGAAGTTATAAAAAGTAAATTTTTCATATTAACACTGAAATATACAAAAAATAACTTTATAAAGCTTTATAGTGTAATAAAAAATAATAATTAAATTTATATAGAGAAATAGATTACATTTGTTAGCATAGAATTAAAAAAAAGTAGTTTTTTATCTCTTACAATTAATTATGAATTACAATGTTTAACGTGGGTAAGTTTGATAAAATTAAACGATAGCATTAAACTTTTATATGCGACGCCTTTATCTTAAATATTGTTTTCTCAAATGTGACTGTCGTCTATTTGACAATTTAAAGTAAGGATGATGCAATGACCTAATGATAAATGATCATTATATGTTTGTAAAAGTCATATAAAATAATGCTTTAACTAAAATTGACAACAAATAATAATGAAAAAATTTATAATATTAAGTACATTTATAAAAATCAGAAAAAAAGTTATTTATAGATATGCAAGTATCAAAGTATTATAGTACCATACAGTTAAGAGAAAAATCTTTAATTTATTTTATGTCATATGAATTACAAAGAGTGTATTTTAAAAATTGTAATAAATTTTTCTATCAAAAATTTTTTCAAGTTTTTTTATGTATAAACCTACAAAATTAACTATTATTTAATATCTTACTATTATGTGGTTCATTTATTTTTAAAAAAATGTAGAAAAGGAAAACATTAATAATTTATATAAAGATTTTAAATCTGATGTTAAATAATTTGTTAACTTTACATTTAAAATACTTTAGAATTAATGTAACATTAAAAAAAGCAAAAGAATTGGATTAACACGTACATCTAAAAAGTCAAAAATTACTTTTTATACATAAATTAAATATTGTTTTTTGATAGTATTTTTTAATATTAGATTATAATATATGACATAGTTATATACATTATTTATTTTTATAACTTACAAATAATAATAATAGATGACATTTTGTTATTATTTAAACAAGTTATTAGAAAACAAAAAAAATAAAGAACCATTTTTTATAAGATCAAATTTTTTGTACACAAACTTTTTATCAATTTATGTACAAACATTTAAAGATTATATTTTCAACGAAATAAAATTTACTTTAACGTCACTAGATATTAAATGTATACAAAATAATATTAATGAATCTGTGCTTTTTTTATACTTTTTTTTCTAACAAAATCACATTTTGTTTATATAAAAGAAGGAAGATTGTTAAGCACACGTGGTAATACTATAATAATAAAATATGATTTTTGATTTTATTACCATTAAAATTGCAACTTTTAGAAATTGAGAATAAATATTAAAACATTAGCAGCCAAGTAGTTTTATGATTTTAAGTTATAATATCAAAAAAAATTCTTTTAAATTTCATCAATTAAATAATATAAAGCATCATTTAGGTAATAAGTAATATCTTCACAAATTTCTCTGATGAAAATTATTTTTATATTTATCATTGGAAAGTAGAAAAATGGTTGATGAATAAACTATCTTTTAAATCTTTCACATTATGAGAATTAAATATTCTTTTGATAAAATGCTACATTAATATTATATCAAACAATTTATTTAATATTATTGTTTTAATTTTAAAAAAATGTTAGATTTCATTATTAAAATTAATATTTAAATTTCTGATTTAACTTTAAACAAGTTTGTTATAAGAAATATGAATATTGATGTATGAAATTCAAGAAACAATGATACGAAGATAAACTATCTTTAATTTCATTTTTTGGTATATTTTCTTTACATTTCGATAATACACTTTAAAATCGGTATTTTTGATTTATCATTATTATTTTTTTCTATTGAAAATATTTCTTAAAATAAATTATACAATCATACCATTTGCATAAAAATAAAGTGTATAAGTAGATTAAAGTTTGGATCATCAAAAATAATAAAAATATTATCCAAATTGAAAATTAAATTTTTTTTCACAATTTCAGTGGTGTGTACTGAAAATAAATAGAAATGGCCTGATTGTTTATCAATTGCATACCTTTTTTTAATTGACATATACATATTCATAATGTTTGTCGAGAATGGAACCATTATTTTTGAAAGTGAACAAAACAATAATGTCATTATTTTGATAAACCAAAAATTTTACATATAATATTTATTTTGTTGGAGGTGAAAAAGTTATATACTAGAAATAATTTATTTTACATTATATTTTAATTAAAAAAATAATATATAAAATTCATTTTTTACAGTGTGGTCTTTTTAACAACTTAATGACTTATAAAAATGATAATAAAATTTTAACACTTATGATGAAACAGCGACTTTAATTTATTTGGTTATTCAACAGCATTCTATATTTTTTGTCTTTTACTTTTTTGTTACTCGAACTTTTGTATCCCTTTAAAAAAGAAGTATAAATTTAATAAAATATTTTAACTTACATAATGTTTATGTCTATTCGAAAATGTTATGAAGGTGAAAGGATTGATAACTGAATTGAAATATCCCAATACATATGCAAAATAAGAGATTGCCATTAACCAATTATGTTTCAACGTCCACGAAGCTTCTTCCTCTATTGACCATTGAACAAACCAAAATGGTAACCAACAAAATGTGTAAATAACAGCGATAAGTATACCAAGTCTTGTAATCTAAAAAAATTGCAAAGGTAATTGTTTGTTAAAATTTAAACCTACTTTGAATGTTCTTTTTTTTATTCCATTATTTAGAATTAAAGAAGATGCTCCTTGTTTTCTTACAGTATAAATTATATTAGCATAAAATAACCATATTGCGATTAATGGAATAATATATCCGAGTGTAAATGTATATCCAGTAAAAACTCTCCTTGAAAATTGTAAATTTTCAAAAAAATCTAAACTGTCACTAAATAAAAATTCACCATCATTTGTTGGAGACCACACCAACATACATACTCCTTTTTTTAATTGCACTGTTTCATTTTTATTTTCAATAAAAGTTACAATATTACCAAAATGAAATAACGGTAATATAGCAAAAAATACAATGATCCAAGCTATTATGCAAATAATGACACCTACATAATATGTTCTGTATTTATGTAGAAAATCTTTCTTACAACACATAGCTAAATATCTATCAAATGCTAAAAGTCCCATAAAAATAGAACTCGCAAAGTGATTGGCCTAAAAAAATCAAGATGATATGATATCTTTAGTTTAGATAATTTACAGCATTTCCAGATAAAAAAGCTTTGCATAAAAATAAACCAAAATTCCATGAATCTAAAATTGAATTGTACAATAATAATGGTGTTCCAGATAAAAATAAAAAATCTGCTACAGCCAAATTTAATATTATTAGGTAGGAGGCTGATTTTTGAAAATCTTTACTTTGAATAATTCGTTTTATAACAATTATATTTGCTGGAACTCCTACAAATGCTGCTATAAGACATGCTAAATTACCAAAGAGTTTCGTCTAAAAATTCATATTTATATAAAATATAATAATAAAAATTACCAATATTTTATAATTTTCTTGCTTTCCATATAAAAAATATCCAAATTGAAGTATTTTTTCCATAAACCTTAAAATAAAAGATTAAGTTAGTTTTTTAGTGAAACTTATTTCTTACAAATTTAACGAAAATGAAAATATATACACATGATTAATAAATTGTAAGTAGTTATGACACTATATTCGATTGTCTATATAAAAGAAAGAATAAACAAAATATTGTTGTTATAGATAGTAAAAAAAAAGTTTTATATCGAAAAATTATGTTGAAGGTAAGGAAAAGAATTGAATTTATTAAATTAAAATATTGTGATAAGTGGTCAAAAATTATGTAATTTATCATTAAAGTAGTCAGAGGTATGTATTTATTTGAAATATGCGTAGATAGTTTATCGTGAAGATGTCTATATAATACTTGAGGTTTTCAATTGTAGTTGATTTTAATTTTTAAATACACAAAAAAAATAATTAAAATTATCAAAAATGACGTTTTCGTAATGGAGGAAATAATTTTGATGGGATATTAAATTTCATTTGATTAAAGCATCAATCAAAATTTTTTTCATTTAAAATAAGCTAAATGTTTTACATTAATTGACAGTTCTATTGAAAAAATAGCATATCATATAAATATTTATTGTTTTTTTCTATTTTGAAGCATAATAAAGATAGAACAAAATTTATGCGTATTAAAGTTTTAAAATAACATTATTTATTGTGCCCAAATATAAAAATGTGGTAGAAAAACAAATTCTTAATTTATTTTAAAGAAAGTAAATAAAGTCGTTTTGAAAAATCGCTTCATTGTGGGTAGAACATTTATGCGTATTTATAGAATTCAAAATTTATCTTAATCTCACTAAGATTTTTTTATGATTTTTGAAATTATTTTACTTATTTATAACAATTTATATGTTTATTATTCACTTTGAGTTGAAAGAATGTTACAAATCCTTTTGCAACAATTTGGATATATCTTATTTTTTTAAGGAAAAATACTATCACTTATTGATAAGTCATAAAGATGTTGTTTGTCCATTTTAATAAATACATTTGTTCTATTTTTAATAAAGCACAAAAAAATTTAGTTCGTTAGTAAAAAAACAGTTTTTATGACATATAAACATTTAATAAAGAATAAAAACAATTAAATATCTAATTTCCTATTTTAATTAAATGTGACAGCAAATAGATACCACAAATATTGTAAATAAATTTTATTGTATTACAATTTCAATCTAACATAGTTAAAAATAACCACATTTTTCTTCCGGAAATAAAATATAACTAAGTTCTTTTAAAAGAAATATGAAACAATATGTGTGAAAGTAGATGATTATATGTAGTTTCGTAACGCAACAAACATTATTTTATACTTTCTTTTAGCTTTATTGTCTCAATCGTTTTGAAAAGAATCATTTTAATATGAAAAAAATTTTTACTCTTAAATTTGTTTAAGAACATCAATTTATTTTACACAAGTAAATAATTGAAAATCTATCATTCAACACCTTCTTTACAATGTATTTAGATATAATATAACAAAGCTAGATAAAAAAATTTTTCAATTCATTGTAGTTTCTTTTAAACTAAATAAATTACCCAAGGAAAAAATTAATTGAACGAGAAATTGTAGAAAAAATTAAACAAAAAATGCATTATTTTCGTGTTAATAATAAAAGTTATAATAAAAAATTAAGAGTTCTTCTTAATATCAAATTTATATATGCATAGAATAGTAGTAAATTTGTTTTTTTTGATTAATTAGAAGGTAAATCATTAAGTTTATGGTTGTCGGCAATATAACAAGTTTCCGAGTATTTTTTAGTTTACTATAGTAAAAATAACATTTGATGGATTAATATTATTTACATTTTTACTTTAGATGACATTAATGGTTTTAAAATCTAAATAATATTGTTATCTCTAAATAAAAGAAAATATTATTTTAAAAGATCATATTTAAAAATTCAACAATAGATTTTTTAAAAGTATTGTTATAATAGAAAACAATAGAATTTTTAAACAATAGTTAAATAGAATTTTTTATTTTTTCACCATAGTTACCAGATGATTCCTTTAATTACCATAAACTCTTAAAAAATAAGGAAATATTTATCTTCACTTCTATTAAAATTCTCAGTAGAATGGTATTTTAAATAATTTTCTTTTACCATAAAGTTATATGAATAAAATATTTAATTTCACAAAATGGCCACTAGAAAGCAGAAATTAATTACTCAAGATACTGGCAAACACATAATTACAGGAATTAAGTAAGTTTTTTTTATATTTTTTTTTCATCATAATACCCTAAATAGGGCACCAAAAGTGTACTCTAATCAAACCAATGATTCCATACCAAAAACTAAAAAAAAAGATAACATAGTGAGAATGGAAAATATTGCTAGTATAGATAGATTTGATAGCTATTCGCAAATGAAAAACATCCCATCAAAAAAGGAACAAGATAGTACAGGACTGACAATCTTTATGTTTGAATTTCAAAGAAATTTATCAAATATCGAGACAAAAGTATGTGATATAAATTGAGATAAAAAAATAATCGAATAAATTTTAGCAATCGTTAATACAAAATGATGTAAACACAATTAAGTCTACATTGAATAAACATGAACAAGAAATTTATTCACATGATGCTATTCATAGAGTTAAACAATTAGACTCAAAATTTAAAAATATTCAATCTCAAG
This sequence comes from Strongyloides venezuelensis, assembly GCA_963280985.1. Lineage (NCBI taxonomy): Eukaryota > Metazoa > Nematoda > Chromadorea > Rhabditida > Strongyloididae > Strongyloides > Strongyloides venezuelensis. The sequence continues at coordinate 3,294,503 of CAUJLX010000001.1, read as the reverse complement.
TTAATGATTTAGTAAAATCCCTTGATAAGGAAACTGCAGAAAAGGGGAAATTTAATGCAATGCATGTTGAAGCTTACAATAAATTACAAGATCACATTAATAGCCAGCTTTCTCAAGATAAAAACACCTTTAATAGTGCATTTTTTGATATTCAACGCGAAAACAATGCACTTAAAAATCAAATAACAAAAATTGATAAAGAAACAAAAGATGATATTAAAAGAATAGATAGAAATTTAAGAGACTTAGAAGTAACTTCAAAAAAGTTTGGACAAAGAATATAAAAATGGTAGCATAAAAAATGAAGATGAAATACAGATTCTTAAAACAGAAGTATTAAATACAAATAATATAATAAGGAATAATTTTAACAGTAAACTTGAAAAATTAGTTAGTGAATTTAACACTAATAATGCAAATTCTAAAGCATATTTTGATGAGAAACATCATTCAGTTATTGATAAAATGGATAATAATTTTAGGACACTAAATGATTCAATTACTGAAGTAAAGATGGATGTTGAAAAAAATGTAAATGATATAATGAAATTATTTAAATTAACTGATGATAAAGTAGAAAAAATTGATAAGATTATTCAAAAAATAGAAAAAAATAACTCAAGGAACTTAAAAGAGTCGCATATAAATAATACAATAACAAGAAAGCATGAAGAAGCTATCATTAGAAAGTTAGGTATTCTTGAAAATCAGTTACATGAATATGTCAATAATGTAAATAGAAAAATGGAACAGCTGGGAAATGATGTTGAAGAAAAATTGAATCGTCAAAAAAGTAGTGATAGTTTACCAAGTACAAGTACCTCTACATTAAAATCATCTATAAATACACCTGAAAAAATTAAAGAGGAATTATTAATAATAATAAATGAGAAAGAAAAACTATCATACAATGGAATGTTAGCTGTTGAAGAAAAATTTCTTAATATTCAAACACAATTAGAAAGTTTTAAAAATGAATTTAATAAAAAATTAAAACAATATTCAAACATTAAAACAATTGATCAATTGAAGATACAAATGAGTTCATTTGAACATTTGCTAGACCATGTGCAAGATGCACAAAAAAAATTAAATCAAAAAATTAACCAAGAAATTCCTGAAAGTGTAAGTTAAATTTCCGATTTTATATTTTACTATTTATTTTTTATCAGATTAATGAATTGTCTATGAAGACAAATAATGACTTGAAGGCACTTGATAATAAATATATTAATGAAATAAATCAACTTCAAAATTCAATAACTGAGTTAAATAATTCTAAAAAGAGCGCATCAAAAGAAATGGATGAAAATAATAGAAAAAGAACAAAACATGAAGAAATTATAATAAATAAGTTATTAAAATTGGAAGGTGACGTAAATTCATATTTAAGTTTACAGATGAAAGAAGCAGAGGAAATTGAGAATTATATGAATAGTAATAAAAATAACTCACGATTAGGTAGTAAACATTCAAGAACCAGTGAATCTAATGTTAATCCAGAAATGAATTTGGAAAAAATACGTGCTGAACTAATGACAATTGTGAATAGTAAATCTAAGTTAACTTATCAAGCAAACTTAATTGTTGAAGAAAAAGTCTTAAATCTTCAGGAGAGACTTAATAATTTTAGAAAAGAATTAATCTATAAATTAGATACGAAACAATTAGATAATCCAAAGATAATTGAATTGCAAAGACAAATGGAATCCTTAAATTCTGTTTTAGAGGATATGGATAATGTACAAAAGGATATGAAAGAAAAATTGGATGATGAGTTACCAAGTAACGTAGGTAATTATTTTAGTATTAATTCATAAAATTTTTAGATTGAGGAGATGTCTATGAAAATGAAAAATGCTTTGAATTTAATTGGTAAAAGGATAACACAGGAAGAGGAAGAAAGGTATCTGGCAATAAAAGAACTTCAAGAAGTTTATGATGGTATGTTGACAGAATACAAATCATCATTTAAAGATATACAAAAAAAAAATAAAAAAATGAAAGATGAGGTAGATGATATGAAAAATGATTTAGGTTCATGCAAAGTAGCTATTAAAAAATTGGCAGAATCAATGATGGTTTTTAAGAATAATCTCGAAAGTCAATTTGAAAAGAAATAATATAATTGTTTTCATTGATCTAAATGGATTGGCAAAAAATAATTTGATAATCGATGTTTAACAACTATCTTTAATGACTTTTTTTATTTTTTTAAACTAGCTTACTATTATTTTATTATGACGCTTTAAACTGAAAGATATATTTTTTTAATTTTAATTAAATTGCTTTACATAATATTTTTTTTATTATTATTATGGGAAAATGTTGAAAACTTTTATTAAATTAACAACTTTTTTTAATTTTTTTTAATTTTTAAACATGAAAAACTTTCTCTATTCAATATTTTTACGTAACAAAACTATGAAATCATTTTAGATCGTTATAAAAAAAAATTTGTTGAGTATAATCAAAATTTTAAAATGCCCAAGTTTTAACGTTAGAAATTAAAATTATATTTTGTACTAAATTTATAAAGTAAATCTGATTTTCTTGTACTTTTTATAAAACAAACAAAAGTTATTCACAATTTTGAAATGAAGTATCAAATTTCAAAAGTTTATTTACTAATAATATATTTTTTAATTAATAATTTGCTATATATATAATACATAGTGATTGATTGATATAATTATGTATGTTTTATATATATATATGCATGGATTTGTAATTAACTTAATTTTAAACCAACTACTGTTGGGTAAGTTACCTATTTTTCTTATTCTTTATTATATATTTTTAGTTTCATATATTAATAAATAATTATCTCAAATTATTGCATAATTTGTTATTCCTTCCAATCAAATTATTTAATTTTTCTAAAATTACTTTGTTTGAAAATCTAATAGTAATAGTATTAATTCTATTTTTATTTAAACATTCAAAATTTTAAATGCTTTATATTCTACTCAAGGAAAATTAATTTTTTATATTATAAAATTATTTACAACAACATTTTACTTTATTAAAAGTTTATTAAAATTTTTTTACTGTTCACTTTAAATTCAACTATAAAATAACAATTTTTTATTTATTTAAAACAATATTTGCACTTTTATGTATTTTTATATTTTTATGTAGTATTTTGCTAATGCTGTTAATAATTTTAATAAAATATATTAAAAGAGGGCATTTTATTTTTCTATAAAAAATTAAAAGACATTTTTAAGATTAAAACAATTAAAACATGATTGAATGTTCTTTATTGAAATGATTTAAAATTAAAAAAATAAAAAAATATTACCTACGTTAATATAGTTCAATTAAAGAAATGTTTTATAACAATGACGTAAACTAGGTCAGTCATTTAATTTTATTCTAACATGTACATACTCGATCCCAACGTAAATTATCCACAATAACTGAAAGTCTAAATGTATGATAATATATTAGTAATTATTGTTAACCCTGATTTTGTAGACACTCATTATAATGTAAAATGCAGTTTTTCTTCACTTTGCAAAACACAAAATCTATTAAATGTATATATGAATAGTAGAAGTCATCAAATTTCATATTATAATAATTATTGTAAAGAAATTTTATTAAAAATATACAATGTAGTTTGTACGATTAAATTTGAAATGTTATTTAAAACAAACAACGTATCTATCGTTTAAAATTTTATCTAAATCATTATAAATATCAAATTTTTCTTTATATTTACTTAAAATATTTAATTTTCGATTTTTTATAAATTAGACTTTTAACATTAAAAAGCAAATTAAGATGATAAACGATATTGACAAGATAAGAAATGATATGGGTGATGAGATACCTAAGTATATGAATACAGATTACCATTTAAAAAGATGGTTAAAAGCTAACAATGATGTAAGTTATTCAAAATGATATATTTAATTTCTTTAGAATGTAAATGATACTATAAAAAAATTTAGAAAATATCTAAGAATTAGACAATGTTATAAATGCGATGATGATAAATATTTTGAAGATTTTTATAACAACACTGAAATTGTCAATTTTCGTAAAATATTTTCACAATCAATTTGTCAAATTAATTGGTACAATTCAAAGGATAACGCATTATTATTTGTTGAATCTGCTGTCAATGACACCGGCAGCGTTACAAAATCTATTCGAGTTAATGATTATGTTAGAATATTTTTTACCTGTTGTGAATATTTTCAAAGAGTTTTACTTGAACATGAAAAAATTTCTGGTAAAGAATCAAGTGGAATTTGTATTTTTGATATGTCAAATTTTTCTTTAATGAACTATGCAAATCCCGTAAGTGCTATAAATAAAATGTACGAAACTAGAATTGACATATGGTTAAATTACTTTAGTGAATTGTTAAAGAAAGTTATCATTGTCAATGGGCCAAGAATTATGTCATTATCATGGAAAGTACTTTCGATCCTCTTACCATCAGAAGTGCACGATCGTTTTATGTTTGCTAATTCACTTCCGCATGATTTAAAAAAGTCATTATCAACTGATTGTATTCCAATAGCTTTTGGGGGAACAAAACATATTGGAAATTGTTTACCAAATTGTTGTAATGTTGTTGGTAAATTAATGGCAAAAGATTTTATAAAAAATGGGAATATATGGTTGGAAGAAAAAGTGATACCACCAAAAGCAAAAAGTATATCTCTTAGCCCTGGGGACGTTTTAAAAGAAACTTTTGAAGTTAAAAAAAATCAAAAGCTGATATATGAGTTATATTGTAATAAAGATTATACTTTAAAAATAACATTGAGTAAGTGCATAACATTTATATCAAAGACAATTATATTATTTTATTATTATTTTGTTTTTTAGATGATAACATTCTTCTTAATCCTGATATTAAATTATCAACACCAGTATTGAGTGCTGAAGATTCTTTTATAATACCAATATCTGGTATCATTCTTTTAGAATTAACCAATTTAAGTAAGTTGATGAAGATGAGTGGAAAGTTTACTGTTGTTATTGCCTAACATCAAGGAAATGATATGCTTCCTTTAGCATGTCTATTTAACAAAAATCTATTTAGTAGTTATTTTTTAACTTAATACTACAAGAATAATTATCATTTATATCAATTCATTTACGGTATTTAAGAATAAATTATCTTTTTTTCTGTATTCATTTATACATTGTTATTAAAAGTTAAACGTGTTCAATTAATATTAATAACAAATAGAACAAAATTTTAATTACACATAAACCTGCCTTTTAAAAAGCATTTGATTGTTCCATAAATAAACAAAGAATATATATATAACAGAAAATGAGAAAAATTAATAAGTATTTTAATAAAACTATACTTTTGTTTTTATCTAAAATAAAAAATAGTATTATTTAAGATTTGTTATATCTGTTTATTATAAATGCATGTATATTTATTTCTGTACTTTTAAAAAACATATGCATAAATCATATTACTATAAAAGCATTTCTCTATATTTTAACAATATTTTATTCGTATGGGAAAATTTAAAAAAATATATAGATATATATTTCTTTAGTTATAAATTATATATTTTATTTCTTTTTTATTTTAATGAAAAAAAATCTATTTAATTATTTTTTATTTTGTTCAATTACTCATCATTTCATATTAATAGAAAATAGAGGAATTTTAAGTATAGTATAAGTATTGTTTTATTTTATTATATTTTTAATTAACTGAACCTGTAATTTTAAAAATATTTTATATTCACAATGTCATCACATGGAATATATCTATATTTATTCACTCAACTTTTCTATACACTGATTAAATATAGAAGCTTTATAGAAGGACACAATACTTCCAATTAATGTCGTAAATAGAAATTTATCATTAACTCATCCCTCAAATCGAACTATTATAAATATGCTCACATATAATATAATATTATATGTATATATTGAGGTAAATTTGATGTGAAAACTAATTATTATGTATATATAACAATCATAATTATCTTTTTTCACATTTCAGTTCTACCATCTTTTATAACAATTCACTTATCCTAAGTTCGGAATATTTGTAATTAAATGATTGAATTTTATTTTTAAAAAAAAAGTTTTTATATTAATGACATTGATATTGAGGAGCGAAGGTTAATCAACTGTACTATTATAATAACTTGGCCTTAAAACATTCTTATTTTAACTGACAAAAAAAGACATTTATTATTACTTTTATAAAAACTCTATTTCTAATATGCTTTTAATCCGCAATTTTTTATTTTAAAATAATGAATTTATATAGTAAAAATATTTGTTTTTTCTATATATATTTTTTTATCATATAACTTTCCTATAAAATATAATATTATTCTGTAATCTTTTATCTCAATAACTGCTAAGATAATTTTTTTTAAAACTAAATTATATTCACACCGTGATATTTAATGATATATTATATCAAAATAAATATTACTAAAAAAGCTTTTAAATTGTGTAAAACGATTTATCATATTGTTTAATTCTGTTTGTAGCATTTTTAATAATTGATGTCTAAAATGGGATAAATTTTTAATTTATATGTTGTGACTTAAGAGTCATAAAAATGCTTTCTAAAGAAATTTTTAATAATCCAATGTATTTTTAAAAGTATATAGAATGGTTAAGAAATAAATTAGATTCATTTGTTATGACTTGTTTAAATAAAACAATGATAGTAGTAGTTTTTGACAAGTTGCATGATTGAATTGCAAAATTATGTTAAAGAACTATCTATTTGTACTTCATAATATCTTTTCTTTTTTAAATTAACATTTTTTTAATACACGATCTTAAAATAGTATGATAAGATTTATTTTGATAAAATAAATTATAAAATGACTTTAAATTTGATTTAAAAATTGATGGTATTTCTTATTAAATATAAAAATTTTAATTTCTCCTATCTATATATTGTTAAATTAGATATATAGCTAAACTATAGATTATATATTTTATTCAAATTCAAATTATTCACTAACTCTAAAATACATTACATCATAATTAGATAATCTGTCGCCGTCTCATATGGCAAAAATTTTATTACTATTTCATTGCTTATCATATCACGAAATAGTACACTTACATCAAATATATTTGATTAAACTAACCAATGTTTCTTTTATCTCACTATCCATTTCAAAAATATATAAAAAAAATTAACTCTACTAATTTTAATTTTCCTTGAATTTTATCCTTCACATTCTCGTATGAATCTGATTATATTAAATAATTGTATTATCAAAAACATTTATTCTAACATGATACAATATTGTTTTATGTTTTAATTTTGATTTACTCTAAGACTTCCGCTCTTTATTTACAAGCATTATCCATTTCAATACTATCAACTTTCATTCAGTCAAAGATATATTTATTAATTCTTTTATCCATTCAACTATTTACTCCTATTGTTATTCTTTAAAGCATCATTAAATTTTCTTTAACGACTTCTATGATTATATAAAAAATTAAAAGTAGTTTTTATAGATATCTATTGTTTATACGGAAGTTGTTTCTCTGAGATTAATGAGAAACAATTTCATCTTTTTATTATAAAAATTACTAGCATCATTCCTCCTGTTATAACTTCAAAACCAGTAATTGTTCACAATTCTGTGAATAGAACAAATACGGATATTAATAAGCATTATAAAACACAAACTTCATTAGCAGAGTCCGCCTACTCATCGTTGGAGAGCCCTTTAGGGCGATCTACAAATATTGTTACAGATAATCAAAATAATTTCCATGAAAGTGTATCATTAATTCAACGTTGTGTTGTAGTATATGCAGATTGTAATGGTTATGGTATAACAGTAACAAAAACACATCCTGTTACAGTTGAAAATATCGAAAAAAATGGAGCATCACAAAAAGCAGGTGTAAAAAAGGGCGACATAATATTCAAGGTTAATGGAATTCAAATAACATCCACAAATTGTTCTAGTGTTATAAATATGATATATGAAAATTGTAATGTTGTTTTAACACTACTTAGCAAACCTTTTGATAATTCAAAATTTTTATATGAGAATAATCAAAAAAATCTTGAGGTTAGTAAAAATTATAGTAGTATTAATTGATTAAATTTTATTATCTTTCATTTATATATGAAATATAATATTTTTATTTATATCTTTTAGAAACAAAAGATTGAAGATCTAAAAAAAGACAAGATAACTACTATTAATCAAATGTTACAGGATGAAAAATTAAATGTAGAGGTAAAATCCTTTTATTAATTTTTATCTAGCTATTTATATTAAAACTTTTTTATAGAAATTAAAAGCATCTTCACCAAATAATAAAATACCATTAAAAAGAGCATTAAAACGCATTGAAGTACTTCAATTACAATTAAAAAAGTTAGACAATCAAATATTCAATGATCAGGTAAAATTATTATTAATCATAAATTTATTTTTTTATATCAAGTGTAACTATTCTGAATTTAACATATTTTATAAATAATCAAATTTTTCTATAAATAATATATTTATCTTTTATTTTTGATGTTGCTTTTATCCCTAATACACACAACATCTTATTAGGCTTCTATTTTCTAAATACTGGCGTCAATAGACCATTTAATAAAGCGTCTCCCAAGAGAGGTTGTTGATAGATTTATTTTTACATTGTATTTTAGCTTTTTTCACATTTTTGCGCAGTATGTCATGTCAAAGTTTAACGAAATCTGGATATATATTTTATAGACTATAACTGAGATAAATTTACTGTTTCTAAAGTATATAAACAATATACTTTTTAAAACTATATTTTTCATTTTTTGTGAAATTTTTAGATTGATGATTATGAAACAATAACCGACGATTCATCATTCATTGTATCTCAAAAAAATCCGTTGAAACATAGTCGTTTTTATGAAACACATAGATTAGATATGAACACAAATAAAGGGCATGATGGATATAGTATCTCAAAAGAGTCCGATAATTTTTTCAATGCCATCATCACTTAATCTATCAACTCATGGGCCCTTTTCAAATTTACCTGAATTGAAGAGTCGTCCTGCACATCTTGCAATTTTTATAAACCATTTGTTACAATGTGCCGATCCAAGTTGTTTAGTAAGTTATTTTTGCATGTATATTTAAGTATCAAAAAAATCAATTAAAATTTGTACTTTTAGTTATTTTGCTTAATAACAGATGTCTATCAAACAGCTCCTGTAACATATAAAGAGTTACGTAAATGGGCATATGAAATATTTTCAACATTTTTAATACCAAATGCTCCCTTGTCTATGCCATCAATAGATCAAAATATAATACAAAATATTGATAAAGTGCTAGGAAGACCTTATTCAAGTAGTGAGGATTATCTTGAAGAGTTACATATTGTTTTTATACCCAGTAAAAGAAAAGCATTAGAACATGTAAATTTAGATTTAGCGGCCTTTCGTCACAAACAACAACTTGGTTTAGGTGACATTTTTGAACCAAAGATATTAGAACAACTTGATAAAAATGTTAGTGGTATGGAAGATAGGATTGCAGAACAAATGTTATTAAAAACTTTAGAGTCCCAATATAATATCATTAATGGAGAGTTAGAAAAAGCAAAACCAAAGAATGTCGCTATAATTTGCTCATTAGCTACAGTAATAAAGAATTATTTTGGTATGAAACCAAACTCAACACACTTTGAGAAACTTCTTGAAAAATGTCCAACATTTGTAACTAAAGATAAGAGTGGGGGTGTATTTAAGATGAAAAGTATAAGTCAGAAACGTATTGTAAACATTAAGGGGCATCCATTTATATTACAACCTGTAAGTATAACAATTTTCTGTTATCAATGTCAAGAAGCAGTCTGGGGAGTAAATCCACAAGCATACTTTTGCCAAAGTAAGTACAATATTTAGATTTATTATTTCTGCTTTGGGAATTGCTATATATCTTTTATCATTAATAATCTTTACAGATTGTGATGTTGTTATTCATAAATTTTGTTCTCAAAATTTAGTAGATCATTGTTATCCAGCATCTCAACAAAAAAAAAATCAACAAGGAAAAAAAAAGGCCACATCATCATTACTTAGCAATAAAACAAATAATTCTGATCTCTTACAAAACACTCCTACAAATACACAATACAATTCATCTGACTATGGTATTTCAATGAAAAATGTCATATCTCTTCATGATATTAACAATACGCGATATCAACCAATAAGCACTTCTTCTTCTGGACCATCAAATAATACCAGTAGTTTAGGAGGCTTTACAACCACTGGTATGCTTCCACCAAATGTAATGGAAAGGACAGCCGCATACATTAAAGCAACTGCCGCATATTCAGCTGCTGCCATAAATAAACCATCGACAGGATCAATTGTTGTGGATGAGACCATATATAATAAAAGTACTTTTTCAGATAGTGATCTTATTTCAACTGGTTCTACTTGGATAACTAACAGTGATTTAAAAGGAAAATCTGTATCAAGGTCGCAAAGTTTACATTGCAATAAAGTAAGTTTATCCATATTTTTATAATGTAATATTTTCTTTTTTTCAATTTAATTAGTCGCTTGATACAAAATCACGGGTGAGTACTGGAAAAAGTGATGGACAGCAGATATTACCTTGTTTAAATGAATTATCACAAATGGATATTACAGAAAATGACAACTCCCCTAATGAAAAATATGCAAATACTATATCCAACGGTGATGAAGCAGATATCTTTGTTGATTCAGGTGACAATGATAGTGATCTTGATGTAACTGTTGAAATTCCATCACTTGAAAATATTTTAAGTACTGAAACAATTAGACATCTTAAACCAAAAGAAAGAAAAAGACAAGAAGTACTAAATGAATTTTTTTACACAGAAAAGACTCATCTTAGAAATTTGAAAGTCCTTTATAAAGTTTTCTACTATCCTTTATTGACGAAAAAATGGTGTTCCTCATATGAAATAGAAATTTTATTTGGTCAACTTGAAGAATTACTTGATATTCATAGAGAAATTGTAAAAAAATTTGAGAATCGTATGGAAATATGGAGACAGAAACAAGATTATAATGGATTGTATGGTGATATAAGTGATTTAGTTCTTTCTATATTTCAAGGTTCTGATGGTGAAAGGCTTAAATTAACAGCAGCAGAGTATTGTAAAAATCAACAATATGCATTGAATTTTCTAAGAAAAAAACAAGCAAAAGGAAAAGAAGATTTATTGGCAAAATTTTTAATGGTAGCAGAAAATAATAGTTTATGTAGAAAGTTGCAATTAAAAGATATGTTACCAATGGAAATGCAACGTCTTGTAAAATATCCTCTACTTCTGGAGGGTGTTGCAAAATATACTCCAGATCCATCTCCTGAATATGATGGTTTATTAAATGCAATAAATGCTGCTAAAAAAATTGTATCATATGTTAATACAGCCAAAGAAGCGTCAGAGAATGAAAGAAAATTAATGGAAATAAATAGTAGAATTGATATTTCTTACAAGACATCCCAAAATGAAATAATTAAATCCTTTGATATTACTAAACACAAATTAATTCATGATGGTAGTTTACAATGGAAGATAGCAAAAAACAAGATTATTGATATGCACGTTGTTTTATTACATGGTTACTTAATATGTTTAACAAAAAGTTCTGATGGTAACAAACTTTATTTAAAATCTCATGAACCATCAAAGGATGTCAGACTACACCCTATAATGTTTTTAAATAATTTAATGATACGTGAAAAAGCAAATGATAAACGTGCATTTTTTGCATTATATAAAACAAATGATTCTCAACAAATGTTTGATGTTCTTGCCCCTACAGTATCAGAACTTAAAACGTGGTTTAGATTTCTAGGCGAACAAATTGAAATTATACAAAAGGATAATCTTAATGACCCAACACTAAGATTAAATGATATTAATAGTGATATTAAAAATCGTTTATTATTGTCTACCAGTGATGAAATTAATGGTTCAGATTCAGATAAAGTTCAAGTGGTAACTCATCCTAGACTAGTTGACGCAAATGAAATTATGATTCAGCAACCAACTGTCTTTGAACATGCAGAACCTATTTTAACACCAGAAGAAAAACTTAAAAGAAATGATAGGATTATTATTGGAGCATTATGTGAAAAGCATCAAATTTTATGTTCATTAATAAGTTGTATATCAAAAGAACAGTTAATTCAGTTGTCGGAACAACTTGCTGGTTTATCAGTTGTAGACTTAAAACAAAAAGATTCAAAAGAACTTGCATTATCAGCAATAGTTCATGGTAATCGTTTATTAGATTCTATTAATAAAGGAATGTCTGTTCGTCGAAGTAATGATAATGAATCAACCTATCAAATAGATGATTATGAAAAACATCTTCCCTCTGTTCCATGCTATAAATTAACAACAATTGCAGCTCCGCTTATGAATCATCTTAAAGCTCTCCTTCAAACAATACAAGATCAACAAAATGAAATAGTTGAGTTAAAGAAACAATTGAATACAACAATTGGACATTTAGTTATGAAAGGTCTGCCATTAGATGATACTCCACCCGCAGTACCAAATACATTGCCCCCAGAGGATATATAATTTTGATATTTTATACCATATGATAACAATGTATATAAAATGTTGCTTTTTCATTGATATATTGTTTTCAAAAAAATTTTTTTTGCAAAGCTTTTATATTTAAAGTAGTATGAACAGTTAAAAATTAAAATAAAATTTTATTTGATGAATTGTCGAATTAAAAAAAATGGTTTTAAAAATATAAAAATATGAATTATATGATTTATATTTTATTTTTAGATGATGCTTTTTCTCTTAGAATTCTTCTCAATATCTTTCCAGCTGGTGATTTTGGTATTTCATTAATAAATTCAATACCACCTTTTAAATGTTTATAATGTGCTACTTTCTCTGCAACAAAATCGTACACATCCTTTTCTTTTAAATTTTTATCATTACTAACAATATATGCTTTTGGTAATTCACCAGCTTCTTCATCTGATACACCGATAACAGCACAATCATCAATTTTTGGATGTGATAAAAGTATATCTTCTAACTCAGCTGGTGCGACTTGAAGTCCTTTTACCTTAATCAGTTCTTTTATTCTATCAACAATAAATAAATTGTTGAATTTGTCGACAAAACCAATATCCCCTGTTCTAAGCCATCCATCGCGATTAATCATCTCATCAGTTTCATGTTGTTTTTTATAGTAACCTAACATAATTGTTGGTCCACGTAGCCATATTTCACCTTTTCCACCAATATCTTGCTCTTTTCCTGTGTCTGGATCAATAATCTTCATTTCATAATTAGGAGCTAATCTTCCTGCTGCAGATGTATTAGCATTACTGTCTAAAAATGGGAAATGTGATCCCATTCCTACTTCAGTCATTCCATATCCCTGGAATATATATTTGACATTAACGTATTTCTTTTTAACTTCATCAATTAAATCTTTACCACATGGTGCAGCGCCTGTCATAATAAATCGTACACTGGAAAGATCATATTTTTGTGCAATAGGATGTTTTGCCAAAAATACAAGTATTGGTGGAACAAGAAGAAGAACCTTAATTTTATATTTTTCAATCATGCTACAAAATGTATCTGGATCAAAATTCTTCATTATAACACCAGTACTACCTCTTAATATACTATTAATTAGCAATCCAAAACCATAAATATGATAAAAAGGTAAAAATAATATAGTTGATTCTTCGATCCATGACTGGAAAAAACTAGATAAGTATGGTAAAACGGCTGTTTCAAAATGTGATTCTACTGCATTCATCATTGTTCCAAAATTTCTATGAGATAACATCACTCCTTTAGGAATGCCTGTTGTTCCAGAGGAATATGGTAAAATTAAAATGTCTTTGACAGGATCAATTGATACTTCAGAATTATTAAAATGTGGTGTTTCAGAAATAATTTCACTAAAATTTAATACTCCGAATGGTAATGAATTATTTGTTGTTTTTGGGTTATTTAAAACAACTACCATTCTTAACATAGGGCAATTTTTGATAATTTTTAAAATTTTTGAGTAGGCATTATGTGAACAAAATACAATTTTTGAGTCAGAGTCAATAAGTTGAGTTTCCATTTCATGTTCATTAAAAACATAACTCATCCCTGATAATGTAACACCTCGTATAGAACATCCAATAAATATTGGTGCTACTTCCCAAGTATTATGTGTAACAAAAGTTGCAACATCCGGTTTTTGGAAACCATGCTTTTTTAAAAATGCAGCTACAGAATAACTACTTAAGAAAATTTGTTTATATGTAATTTTAATTGATTCATCTTCTGCAGAGACCTTAAAAATAATAACATTTTTAATTAGGTAAGGCAATTCACTATAACTTACTAAACATGGTTTGTCTCCCAAAAGTTTATGATAATCCCAAATTTTTTCTAATATAGTTTCATGAATAGGTTTATCGGCTACTTTTACAGACTTTAAAGAAGATTTAAAAATCATTTTTTTCTCTTAAAAAGCAAATTATATTATTTGGATAGATGGAATGCAATTAATTAATATATATAAAATAAAAGAATATATTTTGATATAATGTTTTGATAGTTTTATATTACTATTCTTTTATAAACTTTTATCAAACATGTAGGCATGTACATTTGATTATAAAATTTTATTCTTGATAAAATTGATTATCTTGCTACAGACTATGATTTGATTTAATACATGATTTCTTTTGTAATAAACTTGTGACATTAATTAAATAGTTTTATACCTACCTTTTCTTTATTCATTTTATAAACAAATTCCTTACTTTTTCATTTATGATGTTTTATCGTAAATAAATTTTGTTATCAATATATTAAAATTTTTTTTAGATGAATTGTAACAACTATTGTAATTATATAAATAATTTGCATGTATATAGATATTATTATCGTTCGATAATAATTTTAAAAATGTTAATTAATAATTTTAATAAAAAGTTAATTCTTTCAAAAGTAAATTTTGAAAAATATAGTGATAAAATTCAATTAACATGTTGAGATTATTTGCAGTTACATGTAAATTTTTAAGATGGTATTTTTAGTATGTAAATCACAAAATTAATTTTTTACAAAAGGTATATTTTTACAATTAGTTAACTTTTCTTCAATATATTTAATAAATAGACATAGATCTTTGTGAAATGTGAAAAGTTTGCTATATAAAAATAAAATTTTCCACATTATAACATAATGAGATTTTGTTATTTAAAGAAATTTAAGTTAATTTTAGATTAAAAAACTTAAAATTTTATAACTTTTAAAATCTTTTAATTAGAAAATACATAAAGAAAATACATCTTTATTATAATGAATAAAGAAAAAGTTATAATATATGATACAAAAAAATTCAACACCACTGAAACAAAATTGTTAATAGTTTTTTGTAAAAACTGTAAAATTTGTCGAATTTATGTGAAACTATGTTGAACAAATTTCATGTTTTATAAAAATTTAATGGTATTATCAATTATAAAGAATATTGTTTTGTTGTAATAGATTTAATGATATACACTTAAATTTTTTGTATTTGATATTTTTAATAAAAATAAATTATTAACTAAATTGGTTGTCTATTATCAACAATGCATTGTAATTTGTAAAGTTTAAACTACGATTATTCTATTTTTTTAAAATTCAATTTTGTATTTACTTTAAAAAAAAGTAATGGTAAATAGCATTAATACTAAAAACAAATTATTATCTGATAAATATATATTTACCTATCGTTCTTTATAAGCAATGGAAATAAAAATTAAAAAAGTATTATTGTTTGCGATTAGATATTACTTATTCTTGTAAGTTTCATAATTTCATACGTTATTTAGAACAGTTATATTTGAAAATCAGAAATTAGTACAATATGGAGTATTAACTTTATTTCCAATTATTTTCTTATGATAAATAAATATTGTAATTCGCATTTAAAGTGCTCCAAATGAGATTGAGCAAGTTTATTTTTTGCTTTATATAGTACTTTGGGTTTTATCCTACCAAATGAAGGACATAAAAATGAACTACTATAAAATAAATTACTGTTTGAGTCTCTGAAATGGTGGATGGAATTAATTAACAAATAACATACGTATTTTACTATACGTGTTTTCTTGGAAAAATGTTTTAATGGTAACTTAATTCATGTTTATTGAATTTTCCTTAATTTTACCATTTCAATCTGAATTTGAAGAGTTTTATAGATTTACGGTATCAATGATATCAAGCAGCTATCGACATGTGACGCTCTTTTTGACTATCGATGAACAAATGAAACTTAACCTAAAAACGGAAAATTCAACTGGATATAAGAATTGTAATTTTTCATAATGTTCATCTACTACATAAGGATACTATTTTTGTACATTAACTATTTTTAATTACTGATACTTGAGATTTTAAGATATTTTGAAATTAATACAAAAATAATTTATCCGATAATTGAAAATAATTAATTTTTATGTTTGTAAGAAAGACAATTTTTAGTAAAATATTATAGTAATTTTTATGTATTGTAGAGCTAAACAGTATACACTGAAATAATTCTTCAAAAAATTTTTACTTTATTATTTTTACATATTCAATTTTTATCACCAATAAATGCGTCCACTAAATTGAATATTTCCCAATTATTGCACAAAAGTAAATCAAAATTAATTTTTATCAATAATCTGTTGTTAAAAAAAATGATTTTTCCATAAAAAATTAATAATGATAGATTCATTAAAAAAGTTAAAAGTACTTGAGTCATTGAATGATAGAAGTTACTAAACCATAATAAAAGTGTTTAAAAGAGGAATAAATAAGGATACCCCTAATATTTCTGATATGTGGAAAGGATATTCAAAAGAAGGTGATTAAAAGCATAAGCATTTGCATATAAATAACAAATATAATTTTGCCTATCCAATTACAAAATGATCATACTCAGAACATTAAGAGACCTAGGAGGACAGTAAGAGTGTAATACATAGTCTACTTTACTATATCATTATTGATACAGAAACAAGCTAAAAAAAATACAATAAAAGATGACAAGGGAATAACATTACTTACCCTATTCCAGATATAAGCTTTATGGTAAGTAATTGTTTTCTCAATGCTTTTATACTTGTAATATGATTGATATAATCAATCACATTTACAACAAAAGGAAAGAGGTAGAAAACAATACGGAGCTCACAGAGGCATGCTGAAGAGCTAGACGTTTGACTTCTACATCTTGAAGAAAATAAGAGTTATGCTTATCTAAGATTCTAACTTGTTTTTATTTTAGAAAATACACTATTAAAAGTTAATTCCGTGTAAAGTTATTGATGTTTTAAAGAAAATATTATACTAAACAATCTACTAAAAACAATAAGTTTAAAAATTTCATAACAATAATAACGAAAATTTATATTTTTTTACTCATACAAAGTATTATTTACTAAAGAATTATGTTAATATTTGTTCGTATTTTAGATTAAAATATATAAAGCTATTTTTTCATATAAATAGAATCCATATTATCTTATACCTTTTCATAAGTTTGATTTTTAACGACATTATTGAAACAATTTGGATTTTCGGGTATGCAAAATACCATTAAGAAATATAATTTATAATAATTCAAGCAATTGAAACATATAAAAAATGTACTCTGATATGTTTAAAATGTTTTTTTTGTTAATAGTTAAACAGAAATGGATAGTAATTTATTGGTAAATCGGATATCTGTGTGATAAAAGGTAAAAAAACTTATTATATACTAATACATATCAATAAATATACTAAACCAAGACATCGTTCTTAAACATTTATAAAAGTATTTGTACTTTTACATATAGATAAATTTTAATCATATATTCTAAAATGTATTGCAGAAAACAACTAAAGTTCTGAAATAAAAATAATATATTTGAAAAATAGAGACATATTTTATAATTATTCAATTGTTGATTTTATTATTATTATGTACAAAATATTGTGATAAAATTAACCGTAAATCAAGAAAATTCGAATTTTGTTAGGTGAGACAAATTTATTACATTTTATGCAAACCTGTGTCCTTTTTATTTTTTGTATGTAGATATTTAAAAATAGTTTTATTTTTTAAATAAGTTATTTTTAAATAATCAAAAACCATTATTTATAAGCAATTACATTGTTATATTTTAGAAGAAGAAATTAAACCGAAAATTACCCTTTAAATCTTTGTTAAAAATATATTTTTATTCTTCTCATCATTGTTTTAGAAATATAGCCTTTATATTGACTATAAATTCAAATTAAATATATACTAGAAAAATTTTAATTTTTAACAAATTGTGTAGTTTATTTTTCTAAATATTATTAAAAAAATTTTTCCAGTTGTTATGGACAATAAAAATTGTTCTACAGACTTAAGTATGAGTATATCTATACCATATTCTTTCTTTGCACCAAACTCTAATATAGATATATAATTTAACTATACTTCTGTAAATAATGCTACGATTTATGACTTTCTAAATAATATTATTTCAACTTGTTACATACCTTAAATCGAATTTTCAATGATGGAAGATGAAGGTATTCTACTTTTAATCCCTACTGAAGTAGACAAAATTGAAGGTAAAATAAAAACAGTTTTGATAAAATACATTCACTTTAAGATAAATTTTTTATATGATATTATTATCATAACTTTTTTTAGGATAGGACATCGATGAGAATGAAATGAGTACTAAATATTTGAAGTTTTCTTTGCTCTCAAAACACTTCAAAAAAATAATTTATATTCATATATCCCGAAACAGAATTATCTCAAGGGTATTTTTTCCCAAGAGGCAAATATGAAAACATTCTCAGATATAGCACATAGTAACATGTAAATTAATTTTTCCTCACTACGAAAGAAAAAAAAATAAATAATGAACGATTTTATTGAATCGTGTGTTTTAAGAAAGAAGACTGAGAAACTAAAATTGAAGAATATCACTGTTAGCACTTTTTGTATTAGGGTGCGCAAAATGTTTAAACTTCTAACTAACGTTAGAATAGTAATTTTAGTTGCTATAAAATGCCTTTGAATGCCATAATTTAGATAGAGAAGTAAGAACAATGATGAAACCATTTTTATTTATATATTGTGTGAAACAATTTTATATTGCATGTAATAATATACAAAACAAGAAAAATTAACAAATTAAAAGACAAGTTTGTGTTCTAGGTAAACATGTGGGAATATTATCAATCAAAATCTGAGAAATTTATAAAGCATTATTTTTTAATGGATTATGTACGTTATAAAGAAAGATATTAAATTATTTACCAACATATCAACAATTCCCTAATGTTTGTATTTTTAATTTCATAAATTTAGAAAAAAAATTATATTCCAAAAACTACCACTCCTTCTTTAAATTGTTTTATTGAAAGAATAATATCGTGAATTATCAGTAGTATATTTCTTCAGGAAAAAATGTATATGATATTAATATATCGACAAAATTAAAATTCGCGATTATCTATAAAAATAATAAAAAGTTTAAAGTTTAAATCTACAAAATGATCATTAACTTTCGTAACAAAAATAGTAAAACTTTTACCTCAATTTTCGACATTTTCTGTGTCAAGAAAGCACTTTTTTGATTTTACAGTGTTTTTGTTACTCATTTTCTACTATTTTATGTGCTAATTTATCATATTTTAGTAATCTTCAGAATACGGACCCCCATATACAAATCCCTTAATAAGCCATTTTTTAGCGATAAAATATATTTTTGTAATTGTAATCCTAGGAGCCCCACGAGAGGGACTCCAGGATTTGTGATGTAGCGGGTTTTTAAAATAAGGACTTTATCAAATGAATGCTAACAAATGAAACGACAATATATTTAATCAAAAAATATATATACACTTAATAAGATGAATTGTTCTTATATACTTCTCACTTTAGATTCCTAGATATCGATTCCCTTTTTCTCCAAGTCTGACACATCTTTTAAATGTTATGTTTACAAAATTTTTCCTTACAACATAATATATATATATATAAATAAGCATATTTAGTAGCATTTGATGAAATTTACAGTAAATTTTTTTATAACATTTGTGTTATAGAGTATTTTTTTTAAATCTATCAATATTTAAATGATATTAGTAATGTAATAAAGCGATATTTGACAACTCGATTCACTTTAGAGAATCATTTCACCGCGATATCTTATAGATGTTAAATAATTTAAGAACCTTGCAATTACATAAAATATTTATTTTTAGTAGATACTTGAAAAAATGGCGGTTGGGATAAATTTAATAAGTCATTGGGAATCAAGACGGCAAAATAGGTAGGCTTTTTTCATTTTAATTTTTTTTAACTGGTGAAACTAATAAGCTATTGAACAACTCTATATTATCTATATGACGTTGACCGTCAGCCTCTAGATTCTCGATAATGGTTTTTTGATTTTATTTGATATCTAACAGATTGAAAGTTTCATTGAATGACACTATTTTAGATTCCGAATCTCCCTATTTTTTATTTTTGATAACCCATACAAAAACTTCAAAATATCTCTCCATGTTCATACGTTGTTATTTGAACCTCCCACAAGTAATCATGATAACCTCATGATTCATACGCATCTAAGGATTCCCTATTTTATCCTTAACCATGTTTCTTTAATAGTGCATGTGTTAACACTAATTTCTGGATAACATAAATTCAAAGAGTGGTTCACCATTCCATGGATATAACCGAATAACTTAAAAATTTGTGTATCTACGCTAACGATCGTTGTGGATAGTGCTACCTAAAAGAACAGTCTCTAAAACAATTTGTTCTAAGGTCGCAGCATTATTGCTTTTAACGGCCCGAACAAATAACTTTTCTTTTGCGTGTTACTCCGCGTCGCCTGGGACGCAAGCTCCGTCTACTTTGTGACAACGATGGTACTTTTGCTTTTTTTGCATTTGGATTCCCCGATTTCGACGATTATTCTGAATTGACAATGTTAGTGTCGCTGTCATTGACGTCATCAGTTAAAAGCTGACGAAAAAATTTGTTATGATTAGTATTTGTTGCTCACCTTTTAAAGTATTTCAATTTGAGTTTGACGTGTATAGAAATGATATAATAAAAACAAAAAGCACTTCATTAAATGGAATCTTGATTTTATTGATGGACATACCATTGCGTTTTTTTTTCTGTTCTACAAGTTTTTTTACTACATTTAAACAATTTCCTGCTAAATAACATATGTTATGATTAATAGTGTTTATTTAATAAAGGAAAACTTATACTAATCATATTTAAAGCAGTTGTTTGGGTACAACCGAATACACACCAGTTTTGGTTGTATTCTTCCCTTTTATACTATTTCTTGATCATTGATAGTTGTTCTAACTGCTCTTTGGTTTATTGTTTGATACAGTTTAAAAATTAATCTTTTCTCTCTGAATTATCAGGTATCATTACACATAAAGTTTCTATATTATCACAATGTTTGAAGCGGAGAAAATACATTTTTCCAAGGAAAATTTCTTGACCGATTTCAGAGTTCCAAACGTATTAAATACTTCAAACATTGAAAGATTGTCACTGTAACTTGTGATAGAGTCAATAATAACAGAATTTATTTAAATTGGATTATGACAACGAATATATCAAATATAAAGATATTTTATGTTTTTTATTTCTTATATTACCTTTTTTGATAACAAATTTGGATTAAATTTTGCATTTTTTATTCAAATTTCTCATTTTTATGTATTATTGTGGTTGTTTGATTAAAGAAATAGTTTTTTTAGTATTAAAGATTTTGCGAATGTTGATAGTTTTAATAAAAAAATTTTTAATTAATTATAAATATCTATTAAATTTAAAAAATTGGTGCGTCCTGTTTTCTAAAGACACTCCTAGATTATTACATTTTAATGACAATTATAGATAACTAAAGTCTTATAATTTCTTAATATTAATAAAATGGAATTGAACATATATATCCAACAATTTTCTTGTATGCTACAATGTTAAATTTTACTTTTTTGTATATAAACACTTTCTTTGATAAAGACTTCCTTTTTAAGCAAAAGGAGTTTATTTTTCCTCTATTCTAAAAAGATTGTAGTAAAAATAATAAAAGTATATTTAAATTACATTATTAATTAATAATTTTTAATGAAACGAGTATTTGTACTAATAATTAAAAATTTCAATAATGTTAACAAGTTGCTTCAATATTTTAATGACAGTTTTATTTAGAAAATATTTATTTATATAATCATTATTTGATAAAATCATTAATGTTCAATAATTTTTCTAACTTACAGTAATAAAAATATCAATACTTGAATCTAAACGTATGTAGATGATAATATGTTATGAAAAATAAAAATACCTAATATTTTACTTGATTCTCTGATATGGCTAGTAGACATTTGTAGCAACTCCAGTATAGAAAAAAATGTAAATAATGCTAAGAAAAGGTTTTCACAAATGTTTTCGATGATAGATTTCCAAGTTTTAAATTCAAAATATAAAGATATTGAAAATTCCACTATATTATTAAGACTATTGCGTGAAACGCTACATATATTTTAAATAACTACATTAAATTTAATTCATTATCTACATTAGAAAAGTTACTTATTTGTTCACTTAAATTCATAAACAATAAAATATTATAATAGGTTAAAATTTCATATAATAACGTCAAAAATGTAGAAATAATGTGTAGGTATAGATTTTAACAAGCAGCAAACTCGCTTCGCTCGTTGCTACTTAACCACAGGGCCGGAATTTTTTCTAAACGTTTACAACTTAAATAAAAAAATGCCATTAAACGTTAGTAAATTAAAATTTCTAATTTTTTAAATATTGGTAAGAAATTACTATTTTTAGTGTATGTTTTAAAAAATAATTAATAAACAACACACAGAAAAAAAAATAAATTTTGATAAATACTCAAGGAATGTAATAAATTTCCTTCCTGTAATAAAAAGGTAAACTTATTTAATATTACTAAAAGAAAACAAAAAAGTTGCATACAACACAAAATGTTAGATTGTCGAATAAATTTCGTCGTTGCTTTAAAATATATATATATATTGGAAAAATTAAAGTAATGTGATTTTTTTAATATAAATATTTTTTAAGGTAATCTACTCATCCCCAGAGGTTGACTGCATTTTTATAATATATTATGAGGTAAGTTAATAGAAATCAATTTCGTGTAAAATCGAAAACTATTCAATGGTATTCAGTTTTTATATAAGCAATATAATAACAACAATATGTTTAGAAACCTTTTAAATATCATAGCAATAAATACAAAAATTAATATTTATTTACCTACACAAATTTTTTAATTATTAGAAATAATATTTTAGCATTAAAGGTTTTTTAATTAAAATATTCAAAAGTTATTTTTAAAATGAAATAATTAATAATTTTATTACTTTAATTTGTATATATTATCATAACAGATGATAAAGAGGGGTTGGCTATGAGATTAGTATAATATCACTAAAAATATAAATTATAGTAATTAAGACTATTAAAACATAGTAAAATATGCTACATGTTAGTAAATGCTTATTATAAAACTATGTAAATTTTATATCAAAATAAAAGAACAATGATCCCTTCTTCACTATATGATAAATTTTTAATTATCTTTTTAAATTTAGATGTTAAAAATATTTCTTCTATAACTTTTATAAATCGATGAATTTTTGACTTCAATTGGAAAAATAAATTCTTAACTTTATTTTTAATTCTTAGAATCTAAAAATCATGCAAATTTTTTTATTATATACATTCAAAATGTTACTGTGTTAAGAAATTTATAAAATTGCCTTCTGTTATTAATTGACTACCTCAAAAACGAAAATTCAGATAAAACTAATAGTTATTTTTTCTATCCAGTATATTAAACTATGCATTTCTTATCTTATTTTAGTAAAAAGAAGGCCATAAAACAAAAACCATTTTAAGAGGTAAACTTTTCCTCTAATATATAGGGGAATTTTTGATAAATTACTTTTTTCCGGGATCGTACTTTTTGGTAATTTTTATTATGTGCATGTAATAAACAATAGTGTGAACATGGAATGCTGTATCAGATAAATGTATGTATACCATCACCCAAATTATGTAGGAAACTAGAAGATGAAACACGCCCTCACCTTGAGGACTATATAAGGAACGGAAGAAGAATACTGCACGCAGTTGATAAATCATAACTATTTTATAATATTGTAACCTTTACCTTTATTATTATTCTAATACCCTTCGCTTAAATAAACTATCGTACAAAGCTTCATGTTATACATATTGTAAAAGCCCGGGAGCCTACAAAGCTCCTGAAGAATCCACCAGGATTACAATAGAAATTACATCTATATTTTAAATTTTGAATAAAAAAATCATTATTTGAGGGGAAATTGAGCTGCCAAATCTTAGATTTTAGTTCTTAATACGATGTATCTCAAGAATGGATAATAGGATTAAGATGATTTATATGTCATTCGATAGAGAATTATATACCACATAGATTTTGTGAAAAATTCCTATTGGAAAAGTTCCATCTTTACATACTTTTTTTTACAAAACATAAAAATTAAGAAAAAAAAATGACTAATATCTTTTTTGATTAACTTTATAATGAAAAGAGATAAATTAACGGTTAATATCTTAAAATATTTGCAACAAATTTCTCTAAGGGGGAAACTCAAGATATTTGGAATAAATTGACGTATTGAAATTTTTTCACTTTCTTGAAACTAAAAAAAAGCACTTTTTTAAAAAATTAAAAAATCACTTTTTTTTTTAATATCTCGAGAACGGATAAAGAAATCAAGATGATATATATATATCATTTTATAGAGAATTTGATTCTACATAAAAGTTGTGAAAACACTTTATTTAAAAAGTTTTATCTTGACATACTTTTTTAAAAAAACACAAAAAATTTAAGCCAAAAATTTATGGTACTTTAAGTTTTCCGATTTTTATGAGATTATACTTAAAAATGTAACTTAAATAAAAACTTAGATTAAATTTTTTTCTTTTTATCAATTTCCTTCTCTGAATCCTGATATATCATTTTTAAGTGTAAGAATTTAGTTTTTTTTTTGTCATTTTCAAAAAAATTCAAAATCTCAAGAATGAACTTGAAATTTTAACTTTTTTTTATTTTTATATTATTAGCATTTAAAAGTATATATACCTGTAAAATTTCAGATAAAACGAATAACTTAAAGGGGGTCAAGAATAATACACTAAAACATGTTTAACCAGGTGTATTTCAAGAACGGGACTTTAGATTAAGATTATAATTCGTTTTTTGAAATTAACACATAAAGTTACATTTATTAAGATATCAAAAAGTTATAATATCAAAATAATTTACACTCCTTTGTTACTCCTCTAAATTAAGTAGGGATTATTATTTTTACTATTTAAATTAATTATAAATTTTTATTAATAATAGTTTTTAATTGTATGAAACCAAACATGCTACTGTTAAAATTTAAATATTTTTATATTCAATTTTATATAGTATATTAGTATAAATTGCAAAAAAAATGTTAAATAAAACAGCTTTCTCTTTTATATTTCTCTTTAATGATGTCTTCAATAGGAAATGTTCCGATTTCTAAAGTTGTAAAAAAATAAAAGTGTAACGTAATCAAGTAATTAAATTAAATTTTATAATAAAATGGATATAAGACATATCAATGTATTTCATATAAAGTATCTTAATATAAAACATATGATGATTCATGGTGATTACTCGAAATTGCACACTTTACTTATACAAAAAATATAATTGTCCAAGAAAGATTGTACATATATAATAAATAACTGATTAATCAATTTTAAAACACTAAGACTATTAAATTTTCATGGAAAACAAGAATAAAACCATTATTAAAAGACTGTAGTTTCTTAATGTATAACTGATACAACAATTTTGTGAAATAATATAATAATTTTAAATAACTAAATAAAATAACTGCATTAATAGTAAATTTCAATATAACAAAATTGTTTTTAAAAGTAATTTACGAAAACACTTGTTAATCGGGTTATCAGTTTTTCTTAGTTATTCCATTTTGATAAATATTTATAAAAACTTAAATCACTTATTTTGTCCTTATAATGTATATAAATACATTTCTGCAAATACAATCTAGTGAATTAATACATATAAAAAAATGTGTCACTTGTACAAAAAGTTTGATCTATCTTGAAAAACTATAACATACAAAGATTCATGAATCATTCTTTATTTGTAGAATAAATAAGAATTAGTCAAGAGTTTATAGTTTGTAAGATAAGGAAATAAAGATGATTTGTCATACCTTTTTAATAGATAAGTATTTAAAAAAGCGCTATTCTATCTATTGCACTTATTGCTTTTTCAAAATTTATTTTTACCAAAGGATTTTGAATTAATTATTCACTTATTACAAAATAAGAATTAATGAAAAAAGCTTCACTATATTATCTTATTGCATTAATTATATAATATTTTGTAGCATAATTTGAAATATTTTATATTATGTAAATTATAATCAAGAAAGTTATTGTTTCTCGATAACTTATAACACAAAATCAGCGGATGCTGGACTTTATTTTTTACATATTGGAAATGCACTCTCAGTTATATATCTTATTATTGCAATTGTGAATAGAGTTTAAAAGCAAAGTACCAGAAATATTGTCATGCTTTCAATTGGGATAGGTATTCTAAGAGCTATTGCAAATATTTCCGGTACCATACTTTTGTCAATTCCATTGACAGGTAAACTAAAAATAGTTAATATAAATTATTTTTTTTAAGAACATCATTGTAATCCAGGAAAAGCAATAGCTGGTCTTTCGATAAATGTAGCTGGTATAATTGTAGTAATTATCGCACTTTCTTTAGATTTGCGTGCAAGTAAATGTGCAAAAAGATGTACATATCATTAAAAATATTACAATCCTAAATGGTAATTTTGTTTTTAATTTATATATAAACAGTATAAGAAATTAAAAACAAAACATATAATTTAATTTTTATATTTTAAAATCCCAAGCACCAACTTTTTTAAACCTTAATGTATACTTTCAAAATATAAAGCCTATTTAACGAAGAATGCCAAGGAATTTTTCTTGTCATTCAGTTGATTTATACTTAGATAGTTTTATTTCCAAGCAAAATAATTTTATGAATTTTTTAAATAATAACATAAAAATTTTATTCATTAAATAGTAATAATATAGAGATGTATCATTTTATAACGAAAAGAATTTTATAGAGTTAGGTAGAATATATTTAATGATAAATTAATAATATATAAACATTGTATTTATTGTATTTTTTCATTATTACTACTGTATTGGATTGCTCTATTTAAAAGGATGAAGAAAAATATATTAATTTGTATGCTAAGGTTTAATGTATTTAATTTATCTATAATTTCTTTTTTAAAGGTGGCCATTAATTCATTAAATAGATATAGACTAAAATTGTTGTTTTTTAAAACAACATATTTTCCTAAAAGTTTTGAAAAAAACTACGAGTTTTATTGTATTTTACCATTGAGATTATAATAAACAAGATAATTGTTGATATTTTTGAAAAAAATTATAATTATGCAACAATAATATTGGTAAACATTTAATTATTTTTAATAAAATAATTAAATTTATAAAGAATTTACATTTTTATACTTTATAATAAAAATTAGAATAAGATTACATAGTTATGAGTTTTTAAAAATTAATCATCTTTCAAAAAATACCTTTTTTTCATATAATATTTTTATTCGAAAAAATATTAAATTTTTGAACTTTTATAAATTTAATAGAAACTTACAAACAAATATTTAACGGAGGTCATTTGTTAATCAGTATCTAATTAAATATGACTAGATATTAAAGCTATTGAATTTGAATTATTTTATAAGACATTTCTTAAAGATATAATTTATTAATATATTAAATTTTGAAATTGTATCAATAATAAATCATTATAGAACTAAAATTAATCTTTATAAACATTTTTACATAAAATAATGAATATATACTGATATTTGTAATCATTTAATAAGAATAACAAAGGGCTGTATATTTTAGCTATTTATTTAACAGAGAAAATATTATTTAATAATGTCCTTGTTAGACGATTTACACTAATAGTGATTAACATAAAATTAAATAATATTATCAATAAATTAACTTATTATGATAAAATTATTGTTAAAATCTTTATATAAATAATAAGAAATATTTTAATTATGCATTGTTATGCTTTTAATTTTATTAACATTATCGACAAATGAAATTATACTATTGTCGCTAGTAATTAAAAAAATTGAATAATATCCTTGTTTTTAATTCAAATAGAACATTTTTTGTTTTTCACCACAAAACTTCTAAATTGTCCAATTTTATGTACATATGTTAGATAAGAACATGAAGAATGGATAATATCACGATATGACGGAAATTTTGCTAACCAACAATGGTGCCATTTACGATAAAATTTTCATTAATTAAGAAATGTCTGTTTTTCATCAAGAGAAATATTATTGAATGCCTCATCGTCATCAGGATCTTTATCATCAATTGATATATTACTTGATTCAAAACCTTCAAATTGAACAGCCTCTCTATTTTTATCAGTACATTTGTTTCCTTTAAAGAAAACTTTTTCCATAAATGATTTATTTTCTATTTGTTCCTCCTCTACCTCTTCATCATCCTCTAAACCACATGACTCAGCTATTGGTAATTCAAATCCTCCACGACCTGATTTCTCCTCCTTTAAGCGTATATATTTATACTCAATACTAAAATATTTATTTTAAAAATTAGTACTATACATATTATGCTTACCTCTTTCCTTTTCTATACATCAAAAATACCAAATATAACAAAAATACTACTAAAATACCAATTACAAAAATTGTTAATTTTATTTCTTTCGATAAATTTGAACATAATGATAGTGTTTTTGTTGTCTTGATACCGCTTAAAATACAATGTTTAGAAGGTATATAATGAATAGTTTGACTTCCATCAATACATTCACCTTTTATTTCTTGATAATCATTTGAATCACACAATGGACATGCATATTTTGTTTCTAATATCATATGATATAAACAACCATCACATGTTCCATCTGGACAATTTTTTGATAGTCGTAATAAATATTCTTCTGTTGTTCCTAATGAACACCGTGCTGTTATCACAGTAATTGTACCATTTATACATGTTTTTGAATTATGATTTACTGGTGAAAAAAATATATGTGTATCAATAAATTTAGAAGTGTCGTTATCATTAGTATATTCAAGAAGTTTATCAGATAGATTGATATGCTTATACTGTCGATCTTGTGTTATCATCTCAATTTTTTCTCCTAAAACAAATGGAGAAGTAAATTCTTCAATTTCTTTTTCACTAGTGATATTTGTATTATTTTTAGTATTTTTAATATAAGTGTTTGAATAAAGAAAAGCCGTCTTTCTACAAACAGCAACATTTTCAATATTATTAAAATAATCCACATCAAAATATTTATCATTTCCTTGTTTTTTTTCATCATTCAAATTTAGGTCAAATGTATTTATATCTCTACATATTACATTTTTATCACCTAAAGATACATTATAAAAATGATAATATGAATGTCCATCTTTTGTAAATATTCTAACACCAGTAGTATTTAATATTTTTGATTTAAGTTCCTTAAAGTCTAATGTGACAGTATTATTCTTAAACTTTAATTGATTATCAAATTTACATGTCTTAAAATTTTCTGATATCATATTTTCTGGACAATTAAGACATGCATTTTTAATATCATGTGCGGAAGAATTTAATAATGTTCCTGGAGGACATGAAATACAACTACTTGTATTTAGATTAACAAAATGGCCTGGAGGACAACTCTCACAGTCGCCATCTGAGTTGACTTTTGAACAAGGAAAACACTCAAATGCTCCTTTGTAACTACCAACATTAGTTATATTTAATGAGTATATTCTTGCATAGTCTGTTATAGAATCATTATCTGTATTTGAACTACTCCTCATAAAAGCAAACAAAAATTGTCTTTCTTTTGTCCCAAGAATTGGATGTTTGAAAATAGACCTCTTAAATGTACCGTCAAATGTTGCGATAATTTTATAATATGATGCTAATTGAGGGACCTCTTCAACAAAATAAAAACTGCAACTTTCATACAGACAATTAAGTTCTAGGTCAAAAGAAATTTCAGCTACTGGATTTTCGTTTGTCCCAAAATCTCCCTCTTGTAGTAATGGATTATCAAATGAAGTAATTTTTAGTGAAAACTCAAATACAATACCAATGTCACGTGTTTTTATTGTTTCAAAATATTCACCTGATGGTATCCATGATTCATCAAATAAACATTTTCTTTGTATATTTCCATAGTTATATTCACATGTTGTTTCAATGTTCTCGGGGATTGTATCCCATCTTGTAATAAATTGTCCATATCTTGGAGCAAAATTTTTAGGGCATTTAGAACATGTAAGACTATTAGATGAATATGTTCCTCTTTTACAATACTCACATTTTCCATTATTGACATTTCTTACCATTCCTAAAGAGCATACTGGACACGATGATAAACGCTTTTCAAGTAGATTTTCTGTTCCACCTAAACATATTTTTGGATGTGTTTGCTCATATCTAATTATATAATCATTGTTTTCAAAACATATTTCACTTCTTATTTCATGAAAATCTATACTAGAACATAATGGTTTTTTTTGACATACTTCACTTTTTCCTAATGAATATGTGCCAAAAGGACATAATATGCATTTATCAGATTTATATTGACTGAAAGTATTTTCTGGACAAATATCACATTTTGTTGAACCTTCATATGGTGAAAAAGTACCAGGAGGACAAGGGGTACAAGATGTTGTGTAAGCTATTCCTATAATGTCAATTTTTAAAACATAAATTACATCAGCTAGTGTTGTCATTTCAATATTATTTGTTATTGTCCACGTAATTGAATTTTGTCCTTCTCTCAAGTTTAACTTTTTAATTTTTATTATATCATTTCCTTTTATCACACTATCATCACTATTTTCATTTTTATTATACATTGAAAAGTAATTTGAAAGATCTTGATATTTTTGACATTGTTCATCTTTAACATCAATTGTTGATATAAGACCTCTAGAATTACGTGGTGCTTTATAGACAATCTCTATATAACCATTTTTTATTACGCGAATATTTATTGTCAATTTGGAAGTACAACCTGAAGGTATATATCTAAGTCCACCATTTTGGACAACCCATCCATTATTACAATTACCAACATTTTGTGGATTTGATGATTGCGCAAAATATAAAGGTATGGCATCAGTTTTGTAATTTTCTATAATAAATTCACTTGGTAAACCTTTATCAAAATAATCATAACGTGCTCCATTCCTTAAAGAATATGTGCCTTGTTTACATTTTTGGCATTTTAATGTTTCCATGGAAAAATAATGCCCACTATTGCAGTAAAAATTACAATTAATGCCACCAACAGGTTTTGGTAAATTTAAGCATGTTTTATTTGAATTTTTAGGCAATGCAATTCTCCATCGTTCATCTTTCGAATTACAATTTGTAAATAGATATTCATATTCATCTCTCGTACAGTTATATTCTTGTATTGTATCAATTACAATAATGCAAAATACTCTTAAATAATTAATATGTTTCTCACACTATTTACTTCTTAAATTAAAACTTACAAGAAAAAATATAATAAATACTTCCCTGTCATTATCTTTTTTACTTGAAATCAATATTTTTACGACATATGTTTCATTTGTTTCTTCTATTAGTAATCTAAAGAAGAAGTAAAATATACAAAACAGTAATAATGAAAAGCTTTAAAAATAATTTACGATAACTTCAAAAACAATTGAAACCCTTTTAAAAAAATGGAATCTAATTTACTTGTTTTATAGAGTAAAAACTATTAAGTTAAAAAAGTATTTGTCTTTCTATGACCAAAAATTTATAGTTTATCTCCCATAAAATTTTAGATAGTGCTTTTTCAATTAAAATAATAAATTTTTAACTCTTTCATTTATAAAAGATTATCCAAAAATTTTAAAAGAAATATTTTAAGAACGTATTAGAAAGTGAAGCTTATTTTTAATAATATAAATAAAAAGCTTGTTTTTGTTAGTGACATATATCACTATCTTTAGCTAACACCCATATATATAAATATATATGTATGTTGAACATATTTCTTATAAACGTATCATCGACTATAGTAGTTCCAGTTACTTTTACACTATTACTAATGGCACAAAAATATAAAATGTCTAGTACATGTTTGCCTTTATGTTCTCTCTCTTTCTATAAATTTCATGAATTGCCAATATACATGTAAATATTATGCATTTATATATATATTAATTATATTGTGGAAATTACTATTAATTAACTCATATGAAGATGAAACAAATACATCCGTGAAAGTTTAATTAACTAACTTTTATTTGTTCAAAAAATGAAAGATAACTCCTTTGATTTATGGTAAAGTTCATCTCGTTTAATGTTTGATGTGCTTGTAAAGTTAAAGTAGCAGTAACAATTCAATTTTTCATGATCATTTCCATTACCCATTTAAAAATATCCATATCTTTTTACTATCATTTAATAATTCTAAATGTAATACAAAATTAAATCTAAAGTGATGTTTTTTATGTCAAAATAAAAGATGCATTAAATTAGTTATTATTTATATTTATAAACAAAAATGTATTATTCTAATTTTCTAATTATATTCATAATCATGTAAAGTGATTATTAAATCTTTAAATACAAGAACTAATAAGCTTAAAAATTTTATGTTTATAGCAGCAAAAAGTTGTTGCAAGAAAAAAAAAGCGTTTAGAAAAAAAATTTTTTACAAAAAGGAGTTATATTTTATAATGTTTAACTACACAAGTAGTGCTTTTAAATCTAGAGTTTTAAAGGATGCTAATATAATTGATATAAAATTTGTAGTATTCTATAATAAAAATTGCATCAAATTCCACATTTTTCATAAAACAATTTCCAATAACATAAATCTTATTTGAAACTCTTTTTTATTGCAAAAATGTTTTTATATAAATTTATTATTATTAACTTAATTTAATTTTATATTATTATATGCTGATGTTTATTAATTTCATGAGAATTATTTATTTTTAACATATTTATATAAAAGTTATTTCATATATTGATATGATATCATGTGTAGTTTATATTTTTATCAAAAGTTTGATGTTTTTTAACATATATTTCATCTGTTTTTTTATTTTCAATAACAATACTACAACAAAAAGTTAAATTTTTTTTTATTTTTAAGTAAACTAAAGTTTTAAAATAACAAACAACTGATTGTGTAAAATTTTATTTCCTAGGAAAATTTCAGTTCTAAATACCTATTTATGATTATCCGATGTAACAATCATTTATATTCATCCATCATGGAATTTACTTTTTAGAAATTTATTTACGTGATTATAAAAAAGTGGTGATAAACAAAGTTATGGGTATAAATTTGATTTTTAAGTTATCATTTAAAAATTTGTTAAAGTTTATTTTTTATTACTACTTCTTCATATATAATGTATTGTAAATTTGATTTTTTTTTTTGAAATATTTTAATATACATTTAATATCTACTTTTAATTACTTTTATTTTTATGCATCTCTTGTGTAAAATATTTTAGTAAGATCCTTTTAAATATGCATATACGTATATTCATGTCTGAAATAGCTTCTCCGATGCATATATTTTATTAATAATTTACAAGGTATAATATATATTCAGACAATGAGTTAAATTATCTTAATTCTAAAAAATTACACAAATGTTTTGAATACCTTGCTATAAATTTTTTATTTTGACTTTTATATAATTTGTTTTCTAAAGAATATTTATATATTTATTTTAAACATTTAATAGAAAATAAATTTCAAGAAATTTTATCTTTACTATTAAATTCTTGTCATTAATTACATGTATAAAAAAAATTTTTTACTCATAATTTTTATCATTAGAAAAGATAATTTATAAACTATTAAAATAAATCATATTAAATGACGTATATTTTTATTGGTAAAAATACGTTTAAAAATTATATTTATTCCTATGTTAAAAGAATAATCATTTCTTTTATAAATACTAACAAAATTTCTAAAAATTCTCACACAAGACAATTTTATGTAAAACTAAGTTACGGTATTATTAAAAACGTATTTTTTGATGTATTATGTTTTTGCTATATATGAAAAAAAAGTACAATGATTTTGACAGATCTTTGAAATAACAAAACATTTCTAATAATAGATTTTTTTCAATATGTATTATGTTTAAAATGAACAAGATTGGAGTTAATTTTTTTATTATATTTAGTTATCCTTTGAGAAATACATATTTACTTTCTATAATGTATTAAAATTTTTTATAATTATCATAATAACAAAATATTTTTTCAATATATAATAAATCATAAGTCAAAATGTTTAACATTATACTTTTTACTTCAATAATTTTTAGATTATCAAAACTAAGTTGACATTTTTATAATTTATAATAACAATTTTATACCGTATCTTTAAATTAGCTTTTAAAAAGTTTATACAAATTCGAAAACAATTTATATAGGTATATATAAATGTTAGAGTAATATTTTGTCTATAATAATCATAAAAAGAATAATAACTTCATTTGTTTTTATCAAATTACTGTAAAATGTTTTATAATAATATAAGTTTTAATATTGTTTCTACTTATATAATATATATTTATGATGTATTATAATAAACTTTGCTAATTCTTCATCCTTAATTATAAATTATTTCAATAGAATTTCCCCAACTTTTAAAAAAATATATTTGAACATAAAATCTTACTTTTGTAAAAGGAAATTTATACAATAAATTTATATATGTATATGCTTTATGATATTTTATAGTATTTTATAACTCTTTGAAAACTTAACAAAAGCATGTAAAATATTCATTTAAAATTTGTTGTCATAGAGACAAATTCTATCTCGTAAATACTTTTTATCGTCAAAAATATTTTCATCTATGAGACTTAATATGACGAGGTACAAGCTATTATCGCTTGCGCTATATTTTCATTGCTAAATACGTCTCATATATTTCTTATTTATTATCTTTTACATTATACATTACTTTTAAAATACCATATTACATCTTTTTTTTACACTAATTAACCAATGAGTAAAAAAATTTAAATTACCAAAATGAATTTATTTTACATGGCCTCCTTAAAACTTTTTTTCTTAAACTTATAATGTACTTTTAATATCTTCTTTATTTTTTTACCATATTATTCATGGAATCATAACAGCAAGTGTTAGTTAATTTTAAAATTTAACAAATAACGAAAAGTACGTTTTTAAATAGTAAAACAATTTTTATTTTTTGGTGTAAAACTTAAAAAGAGTAATTTATTAGAGTTTTTAGTTTTAAAAAATATGATGTTATTAGCAGAAGCATAAGGAATATTAAATATTTATAATGAGTGTATTAATTAAAAAGTATTTCAATGGCTAATCACTTTAAAAATGGTATTAAGAATATGATTAAATTTTAATTTAAAAATATGATTTACTATATGTATATGCGAAAAACGTAGTCTATATATATTATAAAATATATATTCAGAGTAATTGATGTTATCAAATGCATTATTAATACAATTTTTTTTTATTTTTCCATTTTTTTCTCTTTGACTTTAATTTTGCATTTTTTTTTCCTGCAAACTAAGCGTCTTTTAAAAATGTACTTATATGAGTTGGTAAAGATATTTTATGTTATTTTATATATCTTTGAGATTTCAAAAAGTTGATATTTTATTTCTTTATCCAATAAATATACCCTTAAAAGTATTTATGCAATTTTATTTGTTAGATTTCATTAAAGTTTTAAAGATTAAATTATTAATAATTTAGTTAACAAATTATTTGTTGTATATATATTTCGTTATATTCCATAAAATACCATTTACTATATTTCTTATATGTTTTAGGAAGATATGCCATTATTTAAACGGAAGGAATCTGAAAAACGTAGTCAAAATGTCAGAGACAAATATGATTTCAAAGATGTACTTGGTACAGGTGCATTCTCTAAAGTATTTCTTGCAGAATGCAAGTTACAGCCTGGATATTTAGTAGCAATAAAATGTATTGATAAAAAAGCTTTAAAAGGAAAAGAAGAATCACTTGATAATGAAATAAGAGTATTACGAAAGTAAGTTTTCTAATAAAAAAATCGTTAATTCTAAATAATATATTTTTAAAGATTAAAACATCCAAATATTGTTCAACTATTGGACACTTTTGATGAAAAACAATATGTTTATTTGGTAATGGAATTAGTTACTGGAGGCGAACTTTTTGATAGAATTGTTGCTAAAGGTTCATATACAGAAAAAGATGCTTCCGATCTTATTAGACAAGTACTTCAAGCTGTTGCATTCATGCATGATAATGGTGTTGTACACCGTGACTTAAAACCAGAAAATTTATTATATTACAATCAGGATGAAAATTCAAAAATAATGATATCTGATTTTGGATTGTCAAAAACAGAGGAGTCTGGTGTTATGGCAACAGCGTGTGGAACACCAGGATATGTAGCACCAGAGGTTTTGCAACAAAAGCCATATGGAAAAGCTGTAGATGTTTGGTCTATTGGGGTAATTGCGTATATTTTATTATGCGGTTATCCACCATTTTATGATGAAAATGACGCTAATTTATTTGCACAAATAATTCGAGGAGAATATGAATTTGACTCACCATTTTGGGATGACATATCTGATTCAGGTAACGAAAACAATTCAGAAAATAATATTTTTTTGTAGCAAAAGATTTTATCTCACACTTAATGTGTTGCGACCCCAGTCGTCGTTTTAGTTGTAGCGAGGCATTAAGACACCCCTGGTAGGTATTAATCATTTTATAAAAAATATTTAATAATGTTTTAAAGGATAAGTGGTAATACCGCAAGAACTAAAGATATTCATGGAACAGTTGCAACGCATCTTAAGAAAAGTTTGGCGAAAAAAAAATGGAGAAAAGCGTATAATGCTGCTGCAGCAATAAGGCAGTTGCAAATGTTAAGATTAACATCCAGTAAAATCACTGCACAAAATTCTTCAGCAGTACCTGAAGAGAGTTTAGCAAGTGATTGTTGTTAAGATTATAAAATTAAAAAATTATATAATTGAGATTTGACAAATTTTATGTAAAAAAACAAATTTTATCTCATAAAGTTTTATTCAATTGCTATCCAGTCTTATAATTTCAATACGATTTATCAAACAAAAAATTGTTCTGTATAAATTCAAGAATTATCTTCACTAATAATATTATAAATTAATTCACATTACCTTTTTTTTACTACTATAAAATGTAATTCTAAATAAATAAATGTGTTAATTTTAAATTTTGCGTTGCAAAGATTATTTTTTTTATTGACAACACACATCAAAAAATATTAAATGAGAAAAAATGGTTACTTATAGTTATTGAATGACGCATCTTAAGTAAAGTGATGAGTTTAACAAAAAACTATAAGTTTCATACAAAATTGTGTGGTATAGTGTTTATATTTTGCCTAAATTATTCAATCATTAAATATATTTGTGGTTACTAAAATTTGATTAATTAAAGTTTTTAATGTTTATTTTGCAATGACATATTGTAGTAATTTGTATTTATTGTTGAAATATAACATCATTTAGGCTACATCGATAATCTATTTATTTTATTTATATCAACATATATTACAAATTTTTCGCGCTTGTTTTAATTCATTTATTTGATAAAATAAGATTTTTTCTATTGATTCTTATGAATTACAAATATAATGGCATATTAGAATGTATTACTTTTGACAACAGTTAATGCTTACTATTTTGTTCAATATAGAGTTTATTATTTTTTAATTTATTAAATTTTAATGATATTATTTATATTTATGGGTATTTTTAGATTTACTTTCCAAGCTGAATTAACTACTAATATATAATTTTATGCATCGTAAGCTTCTTGAAAAATATATTAACATGTCAAAGTCATCAGCTTTAAATTTCTTTGAATTTTTACATTTAAATAAAGACAAAGTAAGTTTTCTGGTCCTTAGTCATGAGTAATCTGAATAATTTGAAGACATTTCGACCAAAAAAAAAATTTCGTCCTGGAACATTACGTTACAATCTCCATAAAAGAGCAACTGCAACTCTTAAATCTGGAATCGATTTAAGGGAAGCTGTCAAAGTCCCCAGTGACGACACATTTGAAGATTGGTTAGCTGTTCATACAGTTGAATTTTTTAATCGTATAAATCTTCTTTATGGCGTAATTCAAACATCATGTACGAGTGACACATG
The DNA here is from genome assembly GCA_963280985.1 of Strongyloides venezuelensis. Taxonomy (NCBI): domain Eukaryota; kingdom Metazoa; phylum Nematoda; class Chromadorea; order Rhabditida; family Strongyloididae; genus Strongyloides; species Strongyloides venezuelensis. Next base: position 3,256,023 of record CAUJLX010000001.1, on the reverse strand, counting down.
CCCTATAATGTCTGGTGGTGAAAGATATGAATATTTATGGCAAGATGGTGATAAATATCCTAAACCAACACAATTACCTGCACCTGAATATGTTAATAATTTAATGGAGTGGGTTGAAGGGAAAATTAATGACGAAAGGATATTCCCTCCTTGTGTCAGTAAGTTTGTAACACCTTTTTTAATAATAAAAATGAGTAAATAAATTGTAGGTGTACCATTTCCTCCTGATTTCAAAAAAACATGTAAAAAGATTTTAACTAGATTACATAGGGTACTAGTACACGTATTTATTCACCATTTTGATTGTGTAAGGTTACTTGGTGTGGTAAGTATCTTATTATTTTTAAAGTTATGTTAAATGATTTAAAAAAAATATTTTTTAAGGAACCACATGCTAATACATTATATAAGCATTTCTACTTCTTCGTAACTGAACATTCATTAGTCTCAAGCAAAGAATTAGATGCTCTCAAAGGAATGACTAACGCACTTATCACAAAACAATAAATAATATTAACTAGCTAATTTTATACCACTGATATTTTTTTTAATATTTTTAAATTAAAAAAGATTTATCGATTAAAGTTGTCGTCTCATTTTGTTATTAACTTAATTTTATGATTTTGTGAAAAAAAGCGTAACGTCGGATGTTTGAAATTTTTAATAAAATTGTATCATTCTATTGTTTTATATTTGTGTGGAAGACTCATACTCAATAAATGAGGAGGACCTAGTAAATTGAGTTATTAAAGTGAGTGTTTTATTATCATTAAATAATAAGATAATATCAGTTTAAATATGAATAACAAAAGTATAAAGCTCTCTACTATAGTTAAATGAGGTCTATGATATTTTTACCATCTCAAATTTATCAACATTATTTTTGAGTATAAACTATAAAAATTATTAAGAAATTCTTATCTTATATTATTCTTTCTTTCGATATTTTCTTAACTATTTCTATTATTTCGTATATGAATTATGACTAAACAAAATAAAAAATGTTTAAAGAAATCGAAATCAAAAAGTGAATCGATAAGAACAAATATATTTCCGTCATATTTATATGATCAACCAGGTTTCATTAAATCAACAAATATTCGTTCAAAAACTTTACCAATTGAAGAGATAGAAAAAAATTTTAAAAAATCTTTTGTTGGTTTGGTGTCATTTTTCATAAATAACACAAAAATTTTTGAAAATGGTTTTTTTAGTCTTCCAAAATTTTCACTTGATCTCGGAAATAGGGCTGAAATTTTTTCTAAACAGCTTTCTCATTCAATTGATGAATTGATAAAGAAAACCAATTATAACTATGCTTTTATTAACTACATTTGTTTTATTGTTGTCTTTTTCTACATATTCCATCAATTAAAATCCATATTCACATCCCAAAATAATATTTCTAAAGGCAATAAAAAATATAACAATACAACGCCAAATTTTAATAAAAATGAAATTTCAGAAAAATTGTTAGCTGATAAATGTGTATGTTTGTTTTCATTAAAGATATTAATATAATTGTTTCTTCTTTATTTTAAGGTTGGTGATGATTTTGCAGTTGTTGATGAGTATGATAATTTTATTGGTGGAAATGACATACCATATAAACCACTCAATCTTTCTGAAATGGATATGCAAAAAAGGTCTCAACTATTTTATGAAACTATGAAATTAAGAAGAAGTATACGATGTTTTAGTAACAAAAGTGTTCCATTAAAAGTTATTCAGAATATTATAAAAACTGCTGGAACTAGTCCCAGTGGAAGTAATAATCAACCATGGTTATTTTGTATCGTTGGCAACGAACAATTGAAAATAAAAATAAGAGAAATTTTAGAGAACGAGGAACAAAAAAGTTATACACGGAGGATGGGAGTTAAATGGGTTTTAGACGTTAATGATTTAACAATAAATTGGAATAAACCATATTTAACAGAAGCACCGTATTTAATTGTTGTCATGAGACAGGTACTTTTTCGAATTATTCATAAAGATTTTTTTAATCTTTTTTAAGAGGTTTACTATAAATAATAACGGTGAAAAGTGTGTTGTAAATTTTTCAGAATTAAGTTGCTCCATTGCTATTGGAATTTTTATAGCAGCCCTTCATAATGCTGGCTTATGTACTGTACCAGTTTGCGCTACAAACGGAAGTAGGAGAATTAAAAAAATTTTAAGTAGACCACCGAATGAAGAAGTCTTATTAGTTTTACCTATTGGTTTTCCGGCTGATCAAGCTTTAGTCCCAGATATGAAACGAAAACGACTTGAAGATATAACACGTATATATTAATAATAATAACGTTGTTTTTAAAAACATAAAAGGATTATTAATTTTTTTTTCAATACGTTTTTATAATAACTTCCTTTTGAAAACGCGATAACACAATATTAAGTGAAAATATTTTATCATAGCAAGTAGAATTTTCTTTATTATTACCTTATACTTTATATAACCTAATAATGAGCAATATTTAATTTATTTTCATTAGTTATTAAAAGCATTATGTGTGAAATAATGCAAAAGTATCCTTGGAAACTTATTGGTATTTAAGATTTTTTAAACTAATTTTTATTTTATTCTCTGTGATATTATCAAAATGTATTAATATTAATGTAAGATATCCCATAAATCTTTGGTATTAAGATTGAAATAAACGTATCATGTGTAATTTCTTATTTTAACAGGCTTGTTATATTATTCCTTTTAAAACAGAAAAATTGTAATATTTTTTTTATTTCAAATGGTTATAACATAATTATAAGCTTTTTTTATTCAAAAAAGTATTATTTTTTAGTAAAGCTTTGTTTAATTGAAGATAGTTTATAAATATTTTTTTATTATTAGATATTACAAAGAGATTATTTTATTATTTTAAAAAATGAAAAACAAAACATATTCAGCTGTTAGAAGTGGAATTTTAAATTGCACACCCGATGGTGTAAAGTGTAAATTATACTGTAAAGGTAAAAATTGTAAATATTGTAATTCAAATGATTGGAGTGAAAATGAGACAGCAATAAAAGGTATTTACTCAAATTGGTAAATTATTAACAATCAGTATTTAAATTATGAAATTTTATTTTAAGGATTACAAAAAAAATTCTTGGTATGGCAAGACCCACGGAAAAAGCAATAAAAAAATTCAATATCATTGAACAATTTAAAAGCAATAACATAAGAACAATTGTAAATTTACAAATTATTAACGAACATTCTCACTGTGGACCAATGTTACATCAATCTGGTTTTACTTACGATCCTGAGCAATTCATGAAATCTGGAATATACTACTATAATTTTCCTATTCCAGATTATGAAATATGTGCAATTAAATTTATTAGAAGTATTATGAAAGTAATACATTTTTCATTAAGTGAAGGAAATGTAGCAATTCACTGTCATGCAGGTTTAGGTAGAACAGGTACTATTATTGCAGCCTATTTTATTTGGCATGATAAACTGAATTATGATAAGGCAATTGAAATTGTTAGACAAAATAGGTATGTTAAATTAATAATGTATTCTAATTATTTTTCTTTTTTAGACCACGAAGTATTCAATCAAAAATGCAAGTAGAATTTCTTAAAATTTTTGACAATTATTGTCACAAGTATGGTGTATTATTACCTAAAATTAAAAAAAAATCGTTTTCGTGGTTAATTGAGAATCAAAAATTATCACTTCCAACGCCTCAATGTCATCAATATGGACATATTTTAAAATCCGTTCATGAAATATGTAAAAGACTTCTCAAAGAAATTTTTAAAACCAATTATACTTTTAAAAAAGTAGATAATGACATCTGTTACTGTATTATTGGAAAATTAAAAGTAAATTGGTTTCCTGCATTTACAGTTCACGGAAAATCTGTTATTCATTATATAGTTACTTTACTAGAAACCATACATTTAATTTCTGATGATAGTGAAACAAAAGAAATATTAAAAAAAGCACAGAAGAATAATATTATAACATTTGATAAGGATATTTATTTGTATAATATTAAAGAATTATTAATAATACTAGAAGCTCAAATGCAATTAATAGAAACTCCTATCGCCATGAAGGAAGAACTAATATCAGTTTTCAATTGTAACGGAAGTATGCAATTAAATTACATTAAAACACACGATTCAAATAATTCATGGATATGCTTTGTACAATATTTATGCCAAGTTTTTAGCGTGATTATGGGTGAATACTATGATAATTTTGTCAAAATCTTAACTAGATGGTTATTTGGTAATGAAGATGAAGATATTAAATTCGTTCTTTTTAAATATATGAGAGATTTATTTGCTAGTCATTTAGATGATCAACAGAGAATTAAAAATATAAATGATGGAATTATAACTGAAATATAATATCATACACAATTAAAAATAAATATAATTGATAATATAATTGTTTAAAAATTATTTATATTTTAATTACCTTAAAAAAATATTATAATATATCAACATAATTTGAATTTTCTGAGCTCGTTTTAATACTTACTGTTGGTAGTAATTGTACAAATACACTATTACCATATCGATCATTACTACCACTAATATAAATAACTTGTTGATTTACTGGTAATGAAGATTTGGAATGTGATTTTTTCGTTGTTCTCAGGTTATTCCACAAAATACAATTATTTTTGTTAATTTCATTTGCATTATGTCTTTCTTTACAGACAATTAAATGTAATCTATTTATCCAAACATGAACGAAACGGTTATATACGTAAATTTGATAAAATTTATCAATGATTCACGGAATCTTCTTGAAAACATAAAGTATATAAGAAAAGATAATGAGGAATTGCAAATACCGCAAAAATGTGATAAAGTTAACCAACGACATAAAATTTTATCTTGATATATTGCATGAGTTCCTCTTGTAAATGAGTTTATAAAAACTGGTATTGCAGGAATTTCACTTAGTATAAAAAGTACTGTTGTTAATACACTAATTTTAACAACACATCTTTTTTCTTTCGTAAATTTCAATAAAATCCCAGTTTCTGTTTTCCGGTAAATAACAAATCTATAAAAAAGCACCACAGTTAATATTATTAATAATATTAATGGTATTATTATTGATATAACTAAATTAATGATTGTATGAATTTTTTCTATTTTCCCAAGAGATATATCTAAAATATCATTAAAAAGAAAGGATATATTTAATTAAAGTGATATCTTACTGTCAGATGTTGAAATGATAACTTTTATTTTACCACCATCATTATATAATATTGCTCTTCTATTTAATGGATAAATAATTGCCATTAATGTTCCGAGGATTCCCAGCACTACATAACTTAATATAACATTTTTCCTTGTCCATATTAATTTTGAATAACCAGGTGCGTAGGATGTCATTACACACTCGGCAGTCATGAAAACTGTTATCCTTTAATAATATATAATATTAAAAATAATAATATATGTAATGACCTACCAAGTAGCACAAAAACCAAATAAATTTACAAAAAATAATTCTAAAGGCCAAAAAATATAATAATAATAATCAATTGTTGATCCATTGTCCCATAATCCGATGATTCTTAAAGTATGGGGTAGAAGCAAAATTAATGTTATTGTATTAAGTATTAATTTTGAACAAAGTAATTTTATTGTGATATAGTTACGAATATGATCACGTTTATATACTAAGATATTTGTTATATTTCCAATTAAAGCAATTCCGAAAACTCCCAGGAATATTTTTCCCATAAGAAGTTTATAAATATAAGAGTCTTCACATAAGTCCTAAAAAAATGTAATTTTTTATTTTTTTCTATTATTACGACGTCTAATTAAGGGTAATTTACATTTTCTAATGAATTATCTGTTAGGCGATGAATATGAAAAACTCTAAGGAAATTACGCATTTTTGTTTGATTAATATTTCTGTTTAAAATATCTTCAACTGTAATTTTGTATTTTGGTAAAAATTCACTTAGTAAACTGCTAGACATTGTTAAAATTTTCTCATAAAGCAAAAACTTTCCTCCTAAAAATTTTAATAAAGCTAACACAAAAGTTATATTTCTATAAAATAAAGAATAAGTAAAATTTGTTTCAATTAAATAAAGTCTAAAGGTAGATTTTTTCATAATTTCAAAAAAATTTTAATGTAGATATATATTTGTAGAATTGTTTTGTTAAAATAAAAATTATCTGATACCATATAATAATCAAAAATGCATTAAGTATTATTAATGCTATTATAAAAAATTCAAAAGATATGATGAATTTACGTAATGATTAAATAAAAAAATCAACTTTTATGTGAAATAAAAATGTCTCATTAGAATTGAATTTTTAATAAAAAAATTATTACAATTAATTTATGGTAACACATTTTCCTAATAAAATATATATTTATGAATAGAATATGTATGTGGATTAAAAAAAATGTTAAAAATTGGGTGATAAAAATGGTTTATATTAAATTTTATATTATTTTTTTAAAAAATTATTGAAACATTTTTTTCATATTTAAATCTTATATTATGCATTTATTTTGATTTTTAAAAAGACATCCTTAGAAATACTTAAAAATTGGATCTTTTATATACAAAGAAAAATTGGCTCTTTTAAAAATGGAGATGATTGCTATAATAGCATAAAGATAATTTTTTTGCTATTATTTCAACTTCCTTATCTTAGATGATTGCCATTAAAACAATAATGTGCTTAGATATTCGAAAAATAATATTATTCTACTAAACATAATTACCTTTATTAGAAGTATTTTGCGTTACACAAAAATGTAAATCTTTGATTATTTCTTCTTTTATAACAAATATTTGGAGCATGAATTTTATTTTTCGAAAATATATAACGAACATTAAAGTTCCTTTTGGTGCAGATAATTACTTAAAAAGTATCGAATACAAAAAAATAATATAAAAAATATTAAACATTTTTTAAATTTTTCAAAATTGAAAAAATATTGAGAGCTATTTTTAAAATTTTTTTTAAATATATTTATATATGGTAATATTATAGTAATTTCAAAATGTGCCAAAAAACGATGGAAAATTAAATATTCACTTTGTTTTTTTGATATCTTTTGTCACAAAAAATTAATTATATCATAGACAAGATATTTTTTGAAAAAAATTATTTTCTTTGAATATTCTATTTATATTTTATAATGTATTTTATTAACTAAACTAGAATAAAAATTAGTATATAATTTCTAACTAAACAGAATTATATAAAAATTATTAAATTTTATTTAGGTATATGAATATACATAAAAATTAATGTACATTTATAATAGTTAACAATTAGAAAGATATATGATAATGTTAGATATAATTTTTTACATTCAATAAATTATTCAATAAAATGTAAATAAAATTTCTAATAAAAGACTTGAAATATTCTCGAAAAAACAATATACATGTAGGACCTTAAAACTTACAACAAGAAATATAAATTTTTTAAATGTATATTTTGGAATACCAATTTGTTGAAAAAATAAAAATGTTTACATAATTTGAAAAAAATATAGCAATTAGTCAAATTAAAGGTATTTATAAGATAATCTTATTAATTTTAATACGTTAAGCATAAATAAACATGTTTTATTTAAACTTTTTTTTTAAAAATTAACATTAAATTAATAAAACAAGAGTTTTAAACATTATTTTTTAAAGAATATAAAAAATCATTATTTAAAATATTATATTTTATTTATTTTGTTAGATTAAGATAAATAATTTTTCCTCCCATCATTCTTAAATGAAAAATTGGAATTTTCTCTTTAGATGATAGCTGACTTATGAATAAAAATACTTACAGTACAAAGTATTGTACTAGAAATTTGTTTTTTGCACATATTCATCAAACAATAAAATTATAACAATTTATTATATTGTAATATTTTAAACCTTTAAATAATAAGACTTGTTAAAACGTATGTTAATACTTTAATAGGTTCATTTGCTAAAAATATGAAATCATTTTTAAATCTTTTGTTTATTCAAAATTTTATTATTTCTTTAAATAAAATCATTGTTTACAAACTATAGCAACCTTTGAAAGTATTCTAAATATATTTTATTGTTTAACCAATATCCCCTTTTATAAAACATCTATTTAATTAATAATCATGATATAAAGTTAAAAGATTTAGATTCAAAATAAGGAAATTATTCTTTTTTATCACCAATAAAAAAAAGAATAATATTTAATAACAATATTTCATCATATTATATTGCTTTTTTTAATGCCTTAAATTTAAAATGAAAATAATAAATAACATCTCAGTGTTAAATTTTTGAAAAATAATACTAACAATACTCGTTTTAATTTCTAACATAGGAGAGTAAATTAGAAAATATAAAATTTATTATTAAAATTATGTATCTTATCTAATAAAGATATTATTATAAAAAAAGGAAATAAACTTTTCCTCAAAAATATTTATGTTTAAAAATGAATTAAAATTATTTTTATTGACATCTAGCAGAATTTTAATGCAATGCATTATACGTGAAAAATTAAAAAAAGTTTTATCTTTTATTTATCAATAATCTTTTTACAGAGGATAAAAAAGAGTATCAGTTTATTTGAAATGCATTTTGTTTAGGCTTTTTTTCAACTACTGATAAAATGATAAATTTAATGTTTAAATTTTATAATACTAATTAGTATGCTTTATTTTAATATGTTTAAAGGAGTATGATACACAATTGTTTTCTTGTTAATAATATTTTGATTTTATCTATTAGTTATATACATATTATAGTTAATGTATATATTAGTTGTTCTTATTTTTTTCATGCACAGAAAATTTTGATTTTTCTCGTGGTAAATCTTCATTTTACTAAGAACAACTATTGACACTTCACAACACTATCAATACTATTATTAACTGTTTTTTAAAAATATTTTATTATATAAAAGAAATAAGATAATAATGCGTTTTGGACTTAATCTATTTGCAATTATATGAGCACATATTGTATTCTTAAAAATTCTTTTATGTTATGCTTTCAAAAAAAATATAATATCATGACAGATTTTTACATTAACTCAATTTTTTCTTTACACGTTTATAGTATTGCTTTAATGAATTTATGAATACTAAAAATAGAATTTACTTTTTTTTCAACAAAATTTCATATTTTTAAAAGTAAGCATTTTATTTTTTAAGTATAAACAAATACTTTCATTTATGATATTTAATTTTTGATTAACCATTTTAAAAATAAAATTTCTTTGTAAATTAAATTTTAACATATGTTCGTTTGTCATTTGCTTTATCACAATTAATTTTCTCGGTGTTGATTTTGAGCAGAAAATATATCATCATAAATAACTTAAGGAATACATTATTACTATTAGTTTTATAAAAAATATCTTTATATAAGTTGTTTTAATTATAAAAAAATATTTTAAATTTTGTTACAATGTAGAAAAAATAATTAATAAAAAGTTATATTATTTATATACTTTTAAAAATGATAAAATTATGCATATATATATATATATATATATATATATATATATATATATAATAAATGTAAAATAGTTTTACATAAAAATAAAATAACTTAAAAAGGCTTAGGTTTTAAAGTATTTGAGAATTTTGGCACACTAACAATATATTGTTTCTTTGATTACCATTTTTATTTTAATATTTCTCAGTTTTTTCTTTTATCCTATATTATTATTTTAACAAACACTACACTTGAGGAATGGTAGTGAAATAAAATTTTTGAATTTTATGTTATTTAAAAATGGTAAACTGTTTGTAAAATGTTGTACATTTTTATACTTAAATTATTTTAGATAATTATTCTTGATTTTATTAAGTTAATTTATAAATATACAGAAGCATTAAACAAATCGTTTATAATGAAAATTAGTCACATGAATATGCCCTTATATGTAGTTTATTTATCTAAATTGTATTTATAGTTTCTGCTATGTAAGATTATTTCCCATTTAAAGAAATTAAGACTACAAAAAAAACATTTTTAATGATAAAAAACACTATCTAAAGTCATTTTTCTAACATTTTAACTATCTATTTTAGTATTTTAATACATAATTAACAGAAAGGTTAATTATTATTTGTTTAAGAACATACAAATATAATTTTGTTACAGAATATGTAGTTAATTAAAAACAAAACAACTAAATTTTATTTTGTTATTATTATTGTGAAAAAACCTGTCTGTATCTTTACTCTATTTGAAAAAAATTTTATAATATCAATACAGTTTATTATTTTTTACATTTATACAATTACATCATTTTTTTGTTTTTCTTAATAATTCAAGTGTCAAAAACGAAGTTTTTAAGTTTATTTTTTAGTTAAATTTTTTCGAAAGTGCAGTCATATGATGTTCTAAGCTATCATTTTTATTGTATATTAAGTTTGTTTTTTTAATTACTAAGCTTTGCCCGTTAAGTGATGTTATAAATTTGTTACATAAACAAAATTATTCTGATATATTTAAATTTTGTTTTTCATTTCTTTTATATTTTTCAAAAAAAAATTCCATATAATTTATATTTTTAATAAGAATAACTACAGTTGCTTACTTTTTTGCAATAAAGATGAATAAAATATTTAATGATAGAAATCACATATACCAAATTTAAACTTATTTTACTATATTAACTAAAAAGTTAACTTAATATGAAAAAAATCGATAATTTAATTTTTAAAGTTATTTATATATATATATATATATATATATAAATGACTAATAAACAACCCATTTCAATTTATTTATGCTATAAGCACCTTTAACAATACAAATAATCTCTACATATTTTTAAAAGGTTGCTTCTAGCAAATGATGTTTTATGTATAATCGAACATAAATACATTTTATTATTATTTTTTGTATCGTATATAATTTTACATACAACAATTCAAAATCATTCAAAACTTTTATGACTCTAAACAAGGAATGTTTACTTGACCTAGTAAGATAGAAGTGTTCAATAAAAAATCTATATTATTATAGGGTATATGTTTTCTTGTAGTCGTAGATACGTTGTTTGGACTTAATACATCTTGTTCAAAGATACAAAACTTTTGACTCTAATTATTCTAGAAAGAATCTATCAATAGCTTTAAAATAGTATAAATGGCAAAAGAAAACTATGTTAACTTAAAAAAAAGTATTGTTAAGAGAATTCTTTTTAAAATGTAAGTTATAATTATAGAAATATATAGATATTTTTAAAATTTTTCAATTGTAACAAATCGTAAATATGAAGTAAATTAGGTAATTAATAATTTTTTTGCCAATTTAAATTTATTTTTTCTGTCCTTTTTAAGTATTCTGCAAACATTTAATCTTTGTATTCACCTTTTTTATTGCAAATTTTTATTTTAATAGTTATTTTCTAAGTTTTTTTTATTATTTTAAATTTTAGTGTTCATAAAATGATTATTGATCAAATATTTTTATGTTTTTTTAAATAAATAAGAGGGTATATTGCATCAATGAATAGTGAGATATGAAAATATGGATTCCATCCTTCTTAAAAAATTATTTTTATTCTTTTCTTATTGACACTGCTTTTCTTTTTCTAAAATCTTAAATTCATTAAAAAACTAGATAAGGAAAAATATCTTCCCAAAAATGTACTATTACATACTATTATAAAATTATCAACTTTTAATAATAATTATATAGATTTATAGGCTATATATATTTTAAAATAAATATATATATGTATATTTTTAGAAATATAATTTTTGAAATACAAAATTTTAACCAAAAACATATTAAATTTTAAGTTAAATATTTAAATATGCTTTCACCTGTAATTCGCAATGGAATGCAACTTTATAAAACAAACAATTACAGCCACCAACGAACAAAAAATGTAAGGGATAAAAAAATGTTTAACATTGGTATAATTTTTTTTAGTTAAAAAATCAAGGAATTAATAATTTCAAAATAAATAATACAATGAAAAGTGGGACAAAACAAAAAATTACGCCTGATCAAAATTTATCTAAACCTGTTGGTAGAAGCAATTTAGGAAGCAAAACTAACATAACTATACTTGAAAAAATAACCGAAGGAGAAGAATTGGACACATCCATTATATTGCAATCGCAAAGTAGTAAAGAAAAAGATGAAACTAATTGTTGTATTTTTAACAAAAATTATACAAACGATCATAAAAAAAAAGTTTTCCGTCGTATCACAGATACATGTACAAATAGTGTATATAGATTGTATTATAGGTTAAAAAATAAAAGAAGAACAAATACAGAAAAAGTTGCTAAAGAAAGTGCAGTAAATAAAAAATATAACAAGAATGAAATTTCTCAAGATAGTAAGGATAACAAAACATTATTAGATTAATAATGATATAATTTTTTTTAAATAAATTAATAACATTTCTTTGTCAATTAAAAAAAGCAAAAGTGAATAATGCAAATACTGTACAAAGAAACTAACTAGTTTTAAAGTTCAACATTATTAATACTGAATTTTGCCTTCTTTTTTACTGGTATTAACATAATAATAAATAAATTTAATATTTTATTTATTTTATATAACTTTGTAATTATTCATTATTAAATGAGAGTAAATAAAATAATTATATAAAATAAATTTACTTTTATTGATTGCGAAAATATGTTTTTTTTTAATTTATAAAAATAATTCTAACAAAATTTCTATATATATGAATGTTTTTAATTATATATAAAATATATATTATATACATGTCTATTTCAAATATGTATTTCATGTTTTTTTTCTTTTTTTGATCAACAAAATTTCTTGGCAATAGAGAATATAAATTAATTTTCCCTGATATTGTATATTTTCTTTGTTTATAAACATAAACAATAAAAAAAGCGATTTAACAATAAGTATAATATTGGGCATATTGTTTATTTGTTAAGATATGATAAAATACATCTATAACAAAATTCATATTGTTTGAAATTTTGAAATGTATATGGACGATTCATTACAATTTGCCTAACAGTTTGAAAAACATCTAATTTACCTTCATTTTTACAACGTTCTATTAACAAACAAATTGCACAAAACAATGCTGATCTAGTTGATCCATTTCTAAAATTAAAAACAATTAATAAAAAACGAAAAAAGTAAATAATACTACCGGCAATGTATTAAAATAGGTATCCTTTCAGAAAAACTTTTTATGGCATTATCTAAAATTTTTTCTACAAGATCTGTTATGTTAGTTGATTTAGGTATCACATCATTATCTAACCAATTAGTGTAGTTATATTGAGTTATCTCATGAGTACTTTTACCCATATCTTGACTCATCACAACAGAAATCTTGCGCTGTTTCCATGAACCAAATATATCTTCATTCTTTAATTCCACTTTACATTCATCTTTATTGCCAAACATTTGTGTACTACCAACAACTGTTGGCCAATAAATCTCTTTACTGTCAAATTGTGACTCACTTGATAGCATAATAATTTGTGAAATTCTTGAATCAACTATCATACGCCAAAATTCAAAACAATTCTCCTTATTTAATGGATCTTGAGCTATAATAAATGGTATCTTACTACCTTTTATTCTAGTTGCATTTATGTAAGTAAATGTGTATCCCATTAAATTTGACAAAATAACTCTTGAATTATCATATGGTACTGCGTATTTTTCCCTATTTTTACAGATATTCTCTTCTTTATTTGCTTGAATAGTTGTCTTTGGTGAATCTAAATTAATAAAAATATTTTCGTATTCACCTTCTAAACCATTTTTACATTCATCTGTTATGTCATCAATTAAAATATTTTTTTGTTTCCGATTTAAATCATTATTTTTATTTGATCCACCAATTAAATTTCTTGACATAATACCTGATGTTTTATCTCCTACATTATTTAATGAAATATTTAATGATTTCCTTTTTCCAGTTAAAAGATTTTTATAGTAATTATCAAATTCTGTTCTATCTACATCTGTCATCCCAAAAAGATGATACTCAGCTAGTGCTCTATAAATAAAAACATATTGTTCTAAACTTTGTACCATCATCATACGTTGACGTCTCATCTCAGAAACACAACTAAAGACGTCAACTTTTCCTTCCTCCTTCATTTGGTCCAAGATATAATCTATTGTTAATAATGTTCCTGTTCTACCAACTCCAGCACTACAGTGAACGACAACAGGGAAAGTATTATATTCCTCCAAACTTCGAAGATGTAAAATAAAACGTAATAATCCTGTAGCAATATCAGGAGCTTTGTAATCATCCCAACTGGTAAAATGATATTGGTAAATTTTACGAATTTCATAATTTTCATTATTTTTATATAGAGAATCATCCATACAAATACTAGCTAATTTGCCATTAGAATGCCTTTTTACATTTGCGTACTCAGGGCTCATAATATCTTTTGTTGTTGGAATATTATAATAAACACTTTCATTTTTTCCCTCATTTGACAATAAATTTCCCGTGCTTCCATTATTTTTTTCATCACCCTCAAGTAATTCAGTTTTCTTTTTTAACTTAACTTCAAATTCTCTTACTATATAATCAGCATATGTTGTTGTATTTAAAAGTTTTATTTCTAGTCCATTATTATCGTCATTAAAACAACCTTTGCATACAATAAAATTTTCATCCTTCTCTGGCCAATATTTATCAACTTTTTTTCTAAAACCTTCTGTTAAATTTGCAACCATTGCAATAATATGACATTTTTGTTCCCATACCATACGCCAAAGATCATCTATTGTTTCTTCATTTGGACCTTGAGTTGCAATAAATAATTTTCTTTCTTTATAACCCTTAATATAATTAGCGTTTATATAATCTGAATAGTGATCTTTGTTAACACGTTTTAAAACAACACGTGTACTATCAAAAGCTCTAACATCATGATATCTATTTTTTTTACTATTTTCTTTCAAATCACAACATGTTGTTGAAGATTCTTTGTAATGTGGAAGACCTTCAAATTCTTGTGTAAATATAAAATCACTATCTCTATGGCGAAGGATGTACTCCTGAACAAGATCATTTATAGAAATAGGTTGATATACTGGTTTCAGTAGTATATGTTCCTTTTTTGACGGGCATAGCCCTTTAAAAATTCCCTTTCTAAAATACAAGAAAAAAAGTTAGTTTTCTTTGTTCCTTAAAAAATATAAATAATTACCTTTTGAAGAAAAACAGGGCTGCGAAGAGTGATAAAATAATTAATAGGATTATACAAATAATAATAATAGTTGTGTTGTTAGAGGGATACTCTTCAACAATTGCTTTTAATTCTGATTTTAATTCAACTGGTTTAAAGAAACCACTATAACTATATTTTGGATATGAGGGAACAATTTGTTTCTTAACTAATCGTCTCTCCTCATAAATTTTATTTTGTCGTTTATATCGATGATATAAAAAATTATTTGATAGACTGTCACTTAACTTTACTTTTTTAACTACTTCACCATTAATATATGAAGAAGAAGGAGAAGAAGAGGAAAGCATAGGTGAATGTTGTCGAGATAAATAACTTTTAACAGATGACGTTTTACCACTATTTTTTTCTGCAGTAGAAATAATATTTCTATTGATAATTGGTCTCTCCTCTACGACTAAGGCTAGTTTTTTATATGAAAAAGAAGATTGGATAGCTGAAATATAAGCTGCATCTAAATTACTTGAAAAAAGATGCCCTGGATAATCATATTTAGGAACATCTCTGTCTCTGGCATAACCATTATCTATAATTCCATATCCAGCCTCTTGACTTTTTCTCTGCCCATAATAGTCTTCCTCCCTCTTTCCTCTATGTAATTCCTCTTGTGGCTCGAAAAATTTTAAATATTCAATTGACTGACCAGAATGAGATGATGAGTACATTGAAGGTCGTTTTGAAAAACTTTTGCTTCCCTTTAGATCATTTATTGTTGGATCACGATCAACACGAGCAATCAAAAAACCGGTGTATTTTAAATCAGATTTTAGTGCAGAATCTTCTGCTTTATAATGAGATTGATATGAAGCATTACATGGTTCAGTACCAGGAGATGTTATATTACCATCGCCAACAATAGTTTCTTTGGGTAATTTTGAATAACTCTCCGCTATATATGCATAAAATTTACCTGATCTAACACTATCTATTTGCAAATTATTTTTTAATGTTTTAGAAAATGTATCAATAATAATTGTATTGGGTGAAGGTAATGAATCTACTGAAATATTTAACCATAACGGTAAAATTGCTAAATAATAACATGATATCGGTCCATTAATTTCTTCTGGTTGTTTTCCAAATTTAAGTCCAAAAGAAGCTTCTTTAACAGAATTTTCTATTCTTATTGGTTTTTCCACAAATTCTGGTTCACCATAATTTGTTATACACATTTGATCAAATGTTATTGCTTTACTTATACCAGCTTTATTCTCTGCCCATAGTGTAACTGTATAATTTCTATTTGGTTTTAATGGACCATACTTACATGAGATGACAGCATTAAAATCAAGTGGTGAAATTTGTCTTTTATTATCTCCACCCTCACCATAATCAGATGGCATTGAATTTACACATATTGTTTGAGGCGAATCTGGTATATGATCCTTTGATAGTGTTCCATTTATTGGTTCATAGCGTAATTTACCTTTAACAGATGCATAATATGTCTTAATTTGTCCTTTATAAATTTTTGGTTCTCTCCATTCTACTTCACAATGACTAACATCCTGCAAGAAATTTGTTTGAATATTCAATATTGTTGGTGGTTCTGGAATGTCATCTTTTGTGTCAAAACTTTGATTAAAATTAAAAGGATCATTATCTTCTTCCGTTAATGTTATATTAAGTTGGTAATTTCTTGCTGGTTTTAAATTTTTAATCTGTTGGGGACTTGAACAATTTACCATAGACCAAATTTCAATGTTATCATTACGATCAATTAAACGTAAATCAACAGTTAATGTTGATCCTTCAGCAATCTCCCAAGAAATAGTGACATTATGAGATGTTGATGTTATCGTTAAATTTTCAAATTTATTTGGTACTTTAACTTGAAGTTTTATAGAACTACTTTGAATGGGTGATAAAAAATCTTTGGACGTTACATTACAATGATATTCACCATTATGTGTTGTTTCAACTTGCTCAATAACATGGGACCAGCAACGTGGTACACTAAGTAGTGATGTTTTCTCTATATCTAATAAATCACCCGTAGATTGTATATTTTCTTTTTCTAATCTTTCCATTTCCTCGTAAGGGTTTGTCTTAGGATAAATAACGTCACCAGATTTTGTTAAAAACACTACACCATCTTTTAATACCACATCATAAGGATCAATATTAATACAACAGTGCATTGTAATTTGTGTTCCTGATGGAACTGATGAATTTGGTTCAATTGATATAAATGCTTTTAAATTTCCTATAATAATAAATACTTTATAAATTCACAATTTTAGTAAAAAAAAACATACTTTTATCACATTGAATAGGTGGAAGATTTGGCCATGTCAATGATGTACTATTATTTTCTAATTCATCAAAATTTGGTGGGCATGCACAGAAGCCACTAATACATGTTGAATGTAATAATTTATATTTGTTTTTATAAGCATTATTCATTTCCGGACAAGTATTACCCTTGTTTTTTTCACAACTTTTGGTAATATAATTTGGGCAGGTATTTGGGCAATAACATAAACCAACAGCATTTGTATTTTTACCTTGTTTTATACATGAACCATACCTTGTACAATCTTTATCACTTTCACAATATTTTAAACCCGAATATTTTAATGATAACTCTTCAAATGTTTTATTATTATATGGAATTTCTGTTGTTTGCAATGTTCGTGATAATAATTTTGTTCCAGCTTTTTTTTTCGATGGTCTAATAAAACCATCATAGTAACGTTTTCTACCAGGAGTTATACCATAGACTGTTTGAATAGGATATGTTGATGAAATACCCTCAATATTTATTATACCTAAATAATTAAGTTCATGCCATATTCCAAGGACAATTAAAATCTGAGAAATTTGAGTTGTAACCCAGATCATTCTTGGAGGATAAAATAATTATTTAAGTTATAAACAAAAAATCATCTGTTCCTTTGAAATATTTTTTTGTTAGTAAACTTTATATTTAAAATTAAGAGTTATGACATTCAATCAAAAATAACTGATTAATTCACTTTAAAAACACAATATTGAACTTATTCAAAATAAATAATATACTCTTGTTTTGGTAAAAAAAAATATATTTGAACTGTAAATATTTTCAATCTCAAGTGTACGTTATATTAATAAAGAATATTTAAATATATTAATTTTTTGTTGAATGTTAGTGCATTAATAATAATAATAAATTAATTCAATTATTATTTATTAAATAGTATTTGGTATTTATATGTACAAAATTAGAAAATCTAAAAAAAATATTTAGTTTTAAAAAAATTAATATAATCGATTAAAATACTAAGAAATGTTAATGAATAAAATTACTTTTAGCTAACATCTATAAAAATAATTGTATAACTAATTGATAGTAAAAAAATGCATTGGAATGTTACATTAATAAAATAATAGTAAAATAAAAAAGAATCAAATTAAAACGTCATTATAAATGCCATCCATAATCGTTAATTTTTATTTAAATTATTGTGACAAAGTTGTTGGTAGACAATTTATTTCCACTATTAATATTATGATACACCAATATATATATCATATATATATTTAATATATTGTCCAAAAAAAGAAAATTTTTTACACATTACAAAAAAAAATTTTAGCTATTGGTTATTGATTTAAAGTTTGATGATTGAATTTTGAAATTAATTTAAAATTGTTAATGTAAATGACATATGATAAATAATGAAATCTATTTATTTTTTTTATTTTCTTATACATAGTAACGTAAATAAGGAATATAAGTTATAATTTAAACATGAACCTCCTTTACAACATAGTGTAATATTTGATAGTTAATTAATTATAAAAATATTTACAAAAAAACATAAATATGTCAATTCGAATATATTTAACTTCCTTCATGTGAAATGTTTTGTAAATTTTTAAATACATTTTTATTTAGAAGTAATAATTGCTATTTTACATTAAAATTCTATCTATATTAATGAATATTACACAATGTAATATAATATACACAAATAGTTTAATTCATGATTAGAATATAAAGTAGTAAATTCAAGTTGAATATAAAGTATAAAATTTAAATAAGAAAGCGTAAAAAAGTAAGTTAGAGTTAATTAAGTTAATTTTTGATGAACTTATGATTATAAAAACAATTCAAAACCGGGATAGAAACTTATGGTATCGACAAAAGAACATAACAACTGTCGTTGTGGTTAGTTTTGGTTGACGCGCTATAATGATATTGGCGGAAATGATCATTCAATTTCTCTACAATGATAACATATAACTTTTCATTTGTTCTTGTGATTTAAATCAAAATAAGCGAAGATAAAGTTTATGTAATATATCTAAAATTGGGATTTTATTATTAGTATTTTAAAGGTAATTAAAAGTTATATATAATTTATATGTCAATACATTATAGTTCAATTATCAAACAAATCAGAATGTCTTTTAATTAATCACTTGTGTCATTGTAATAAGTTTTCTTCATTTAATTAAAATAATTTAAAATACAAATTAAATATACATATATATATGTATATTTATATATATTTAATACACGTTAATATTTACATAGAAAAAAAAGTTTAGCGTTAAAAGTAATGGACATATAAATCCAAATCCGCCAAACATTCAAATGTTCTAAAACGAAGATGGGCATATAATAATAGTGATATATAATAAATTATATTCATCTTATATTTTAAACCTTCGATAAAGTTTAACTTTTTTTTTTCTAGTTAATGGTTTATTAAAGGATACATTTTTATTATAATATAATTTTTGTACTGTCTTTTTAGTTGTATCTTTTAGAATATGTCATTGAAAATTAATGTGTCAAAAATAGTTTTATATAGAAGCGCTAACATCTTGTCTTATTATGTCGAGTTCTAAACATTAAAAATACCTATAATATTTAATTTTATAAACCAAAATTAATTTATTTATTTAAAAATTATATAGTTTTAAAATTAAATAAAAAATATTAATAAAATTAAAAAAACTTTTAATAGATCACTGAAACTAGGATTTATTTTATGGAATAGCTAGGGAATATAGTTAGAATATGTCGCCATATCACATTCACATGAAATAGATTAAAAGATAAATTATATAGAAAATTAAAAGTTTTTTATTTTATCGTATAAAAAACTATATAATTAGCAAATTTCGAAAACTGATTTATGAGTATGGATCGTAAAATTATCCAAAAAAGGAACAGCCTTGTTAATAAAAGTAAATACTAAAGTTGTAAAAATAAATTATAAAATTAGACGATTATAAAATATATGTAAATATAGTTTTAAAATTTATGTACAAATTACTAGATATAAACTTAAAACATGAAGTATATGATTTTAGAGTTACAGAGTATATTTGACTATTATACATAAATTTTGGTAACCGTTCATCCACTATCTCACTTAATAATAATTCAACTCTTGAACAGATGTTCATGAGATGTCGGTGTAATTTTAATCTAAATGTATATATGTCAAAGTTTTTTTGCACCTCTTCATTATCCATACATGGTCCTTATAATATCATTCCAAATAAGTATGTTAGAATTGTCTATACATATAGTAAAAGTATAATATAATATTCTAAAATATATGACATAGATGTATGTATGTATATATACCATTCGATCATTAAAATATTAATCTTTTCTTAAGCTTAAATTATATATAAAAATAAATTTATATCTTTATTGTAGAATTATAAAGGATAATAAAACATATTGAAGATATATACATAATTAAATTAGATAATTTATTTTCCCATTTAAAATATTAAGATTTTATTGACAATAAAATGATTACAAAAATATTAAGTTAACGAAATTCTTCAGAACAGTCTTATACATTAACGAATTAGTTTTTTATCTATTAATTTAACAAAAAAGTTCAAAATATACAATATGGTATGGGTATGTTTAAAAAATAAATACATTTCGTAGAAGACAGAATAATTATTTTTGGATGAAAGAAAAAAATATGATACTTTTATTATAATTACTTACGTTCTATTGAAAAAATTTCTTTTTGTTAAATTGTAACTTTAATAATAAAAGCACGCATGAATTGTGACGTTATTTAATTACCATTGCTTTAAGATAGTATTCAAATAAAGATGTTGGATGTGATAGTTTTTAATGAAGTTAAATTTTACCAAAATTATGATCATAAGCAAAATATATGATTCACAAAATGTGTCTTTTATAATATAGAAGAATATTTTTTAAACATATTTTGTAGGGAATATATTATAAGAAGTGTAAATTTCTCGTGAATTTTATTACTATATTTCATGCATAAATTTGTTATCATAACTTCTCATGATTAATGTATTTTAATTTTTATTCATGGTAATAATATAATTAAATTGTTTTATTAACTATTATTAAATAATAAATTATTTTTAATATACTTATATTACTTTATCATTTTAATTAGAAATAAATTAATTTCTGTTAGAAAATAATAAATAATAGCTTCAAAAAGTATTAATTATTCAATTTTTTATATTCTATTTATTACACAAATTCTCTTGAATAATTTTGAATATTTTTCCATTTTGAAAAAGATTATTTTTAGTGTGGTTTGTATTAGTTATAGGAAAAACAACTCTTTCATTTGCACTATGTATTATATTGAATCGAATGTCAAAATATTTAATTTTTTTAATAATTTCAAAAGTTTTAAAGTTTATTAAATACTTTTGAAATTTGTACACACAGAAAAGGACCTTTATTTATCTTCAAATCCTGTGTAAACGTTTTGACATTATATGTATTATAAAGTTGTTTTCCAATAATTTTAATACTGAAAATGTTGCATTTAAGTTTGTTTGTATAAGAATGTACATTTTTCAACAATGCATTTGTTAATATCATATTGCTTTATTATTGTAATTAAGAATTTACTATTTATTTGTTAATTACTACACATTTAATAAAATTTAAAGTTTTTATCAATCTTTAAAATTTTAGATCATTTTTTTACTTAACTTTTTCTCCTAACCGTATTAGATCATAAAGGCATTGATAATAAAAATAACAAAAAGAGAAACTTTTTGTGTCAAAATAATTTCTCAAAAATATTTTTGATGAGTCAATATTGGACAAAAAAAGAAAGAATGTGTAATGTTTAGTAATATCTTTAAAAAATAAATGCACTGATAACATTTATAGCTTTTCTTACTAATATAAAAAGAATTTCAGTAAAAAAATATATAAATGATTTTTTTTGTAAATATTTATCAAGCTCCTTCTTTACACTACAGATTTAAATATTTTAAATTTGTTTGTTGCCTAAAAAATATTATGTTACTACTTTTGTTGATCTTTTTTTTTGAGTTTTTTTATTTTGAAAAAAGATAGTTTCACAAGATGGTGTATTGTACATATTGTCTTTATCTGATGTTATTTAATTTATCGACTAAATCTTGTTACTATAATTTCACTTACTTAGATAAATGCTTAAAATGTCATTTTAACAAATAGTCTACTAACTTTCCCAACTTCTAATAGTCTATTTGGCTATAAAAGTTAGTTAGAAGCATGTTAATCATTCTTAATTTACACCCTCCAACACATATTTTTTTATTCAAATCTACTATGTATTATTTTTTAATGATTGTTTCCTTAAGGAAGAAAATTTAATATTATAAATGTTTAGTTGTTCTTTTACGATCATCCTACATTTCTACTTGTAATATCATTAAATATATTTCCGCTATAAAATCTTTTGCAATACCACTGATGTAGTTTTACTCAAAAATCACTCATCATTTTCATATTTTAGTACATTAGTATATGTATATTTATAATATTTTGAGGGATACTTTTTTATATAGGTAGTTGATTACGTTAGTATTTAACAATCTTTTGAAATATTTGTAAAAGTAGATGTATATTCTTCAACTATTTCTACATTACAATGTACACAATTTTTAATACATTTCCCTCATTGAAACAATAAAAACTTTTTCTTACCTTATATATTAAAACTACTTTTTATATATAATTTCTTCATGCATCACATAACTTCTTTCCATACAAATTATTATAATCATTTATTTTCTCAATAGTTAAAATATAAATATGTCTAAATAAATATATATGTATTTTAATTCTATATTAAATATATTAATTATATAGATAAAATTATGCATTTTTGAAGTGTATCCAATTTAATATCTTTCTTTTTTTGTAAAAATTTATATATTATTACGAATAACAAATTTTTCTCACTCAATGATTACCACCTGTAAAAATATTTACACTACAATTTGTATTTCATAATTTTAGGAAATTTTTAAAATGAGTTATAATTATCTCTTTAAAATTGTTGTCGTCGGTGATCACAATTGTGGAAAGTCCTGTATTCTTTTAAGATTTGTTGAAAATTCATTTAGAAATGATCATATTAGTACACTTGGTGTTGATTTTAAATTGAAAACTATTAAGTTAGGAGGGGATAAAGTAAGACTTGAGTTATGGGACACTGCAGGAATGGAAAGATACAGGTATTATTTATTCATTTTTTTCTCTCTTTTAATTATCTATTTTAAAGAACTATTTACAATTCATACTACCATTCTGCTCATGGAATTATGTGTGTATTTGATTTAACAAATGAAAAATCATTTGAAAATATTGAGAATTATTGGCTAAAACAAATAAGGACACATGCTCCACCAAATGCTGTAGTTGTATTAGTGGGAAATAAAGCTGATTTGGAAAATGAACGCAAAGTTGACTTCGATCGTGCAGAAAAGTATGTTCGTATAAAAATTAATAGTAATTCTAAATAATTTTTTGTTTAGTTTTGCAAAAAAAACGGGAATCTCATTGTATGAGGTTAGTGCAAAAACGGGTATTAATTGTGAAGAAGCGTTTATGGATCTTGCAAATCATATGAAAGAAAGACTTATCAACGCAAATATTAATGAGGACAGTGATGATTCTGATGCCTACTCTGGTGCATTTCATGTTGATGGTGTTACCATAAATGACAAATCTAGTGGATCAGCATTTTCTAATGCTACAAGTAATTGTTGTAATGGAGCAAGTAAACCATCACCAACTTTTGTTTAAAGTATTTTTATGATCATCATACAAATTTTACTATCACTTTTGATTAAAAATTTTCTTATTAGTTCGTTAATTGAATTACTTATTTATTATACCAGCAAGTTATATATATTTAATTACAGACATTATATATAATAAAGTAGTTAACAAAAATATTTTACAGTTTACTTTACTATTATATATGTTTATGAATAGACATTTAAAATTATGAT
Organism: Strongyloides venezuelensis; assembly: GCA_963280985.1. Taxonomy (NCBI): domain Eukaryota; kingdom Metazoa; phylum Nematoda; class Chromadorea; order Rhabditida; family Strongyloididae; genus Strongyloides; species Strongyloides venezuelensis. The sequence continues at coordinate 3,231,566 of CAUJLX010000001.1, read as the reverse complement.
TTACATGAGAAAGGTAACTAAAATGAATGTATTTTTTTAATAAAACTATCCTTGAATTAATCACTAAAATACTTATACTTTTTTTAATAAAAGAAGTACATAACAATAAAGTTTTTTTGTTATCATATAAAATTTAAAGATATTTGGGAATTTATTTATCAATAAAAGTCAATGAAAATAAATTTCTAATTAAATATGTCGTAACTATTTCAATGAAATTCTTCTTACATACTGGTGTTCAAAAAACTTGAAGTTTAATTATAAGAAGACTAATCAACATTGTTAGAAAGATTATATTTGAATTAATGATAATAATTTGATGATTAAAGACATTTAAAATATCCTTTAATACATTAATAATTCTTTATTGGTAATCTATATATAAATTCATTGACATTTATAAACACCTATTAAGTTAATTTTGTTTACTTTAAAGCAAGTAAAAATATACATCTTAAAAATAAATTTTATTTGTGTAAAATTAAGATATATACACTGACTAATTTTATATATAAATTATTTCTCCTTCTCTATAAAAGAATTTCTTTTAATTTTGTTTATAACAACAATATATAAATATAATGAATAATTAAAATATGTATCTCCCACAAAATTTTTATAAAATATTTAGCAATAAGAAAGTTAATTTTATTCGAAAGTATTCATTCAAAAATACTTACGACAATGATTTTAAACCTAAGCATATAGTTATAGGAGCAGGATCGGCAGGATGTGTTTTGGTTAGCATAAACAGTTTTTATTTATATAATCATTTAATTAATTAATTAATTTAAGGCTAATAGGTTGACCGAGAATGATAAATATGATAATGTTTTATTAATTGAGGCAGGACCAAAAGATTATTGGTGGGATTGGAGAATACATATGCCAGCAGCTTTAATGTACAATTTATGTAACGATAAATATAATTGGTATTATAATACTATTCCACAAAAAAATCTTAATAATAGAACAATTTATTGGCCAAGAGGAAGGTTGTGGGGTGGGAGTAGTTCAATTAATGCTATGTGTTACGTAAGAGGACACCCACAAGATTTTGATCGATGGAATAGAGAAGGTGCAGAAGGGTGGGATTATTTAGGATGCCTTCCTTATTTTAAAAAATCACAAACGCATGAGTTGAGCATTGGATCAATTGATCCTTTTCGTGGACATAATGGTCCATTACATGTTAAACAAGGTGATTGTACAAATGAGTTACATCAAGCTTTCTTCGAAGCTGGTAGAGAACTTGGGTGGAAGATATTAGATAATCAAAATGGATATGAAACTGAGGGTCTTGCAAAGATGGATATGACAATAAAAGATGGCGAACGACATAGTGCTTCTAAAGCATATTTATGGAATGTAATTGGGAGAAAAAATCTAAAAGTTATATCTAACATAATAGTTGTTAAAATAATTTTTGATGGTAAAAGAGCAGTGGGTGTCAAATGTATGAATAGAAAGACGAAAGAAATATTTAATATTTATTGTGATGATTCGATTATTTTATCTGGTGGTGCTATAAATTCTCCCCAATTGTTATTATTAAGTGGTATAGGTCCAGGTGAACATTTAAAAAAAGTTAATATATCACTAATACATGAACTACCAGGAGTTGGATCAAATTTACAGGATCATTTAGAGATATATGTTCAATATAAATGTAAAAAACCTATAACATTATACAATAAAAGTAGTTGGAAGTTTCCCCATAATATGATAAAAAGTGGCTTACAATGGTTTATATCTAAAAATGGTTTATGTGCTAGTAGTCATCTTGAGTCAGGTGGTTTTGTCAAATCATCAAATAATAAGGATCATTCTGATATACAGTTTCATTTTTTGCCCTCAACCGTTCATGATGATGGTCGAAAAAATGGAACATGTCATGGATTTCAAGTTCACGTTGGACCAATGAGATCAAAATCTAAAGGAACGATTCGTTTGTCGGATAACAATCCATTAAATCACCCAATTATTGATCCAAATTATTTAAGCTTAGAGGAGGATTTTAAAGAATTTAGGAGGTGCATCGAATTATCGAGAGAACTGTTTAAACAAAAAGCTTTTGATCAGTATAGAGACGCTGAACTTTCACCTGGTAAAGAGGTAGTAGATGACAAAATGTTAAATGAATTTATAAAAAATAAAGTTGCATCGGCTTATCATGCATCATGTTCATGTAGAATGGGCGATGGAAGTAATTCATTGGATGTCGTTAATGCTAAAACAATGAACGTATTTGGTTTAGATGGATTAAAAGTTGTTGATGCTAGTGTTATGCCTTCGATTATAAGTGCTAATTTAAATGCAACTACCATTATGATTGCGGAGAAAGCATCGGATATAATACTTGGAAAAGAAGCAAAAAGAGAAAATAATATATTTTTTGCAAAAATATAAGCAAAATACAATCAATTAACATTATCATAAAAATTATTATTAACTTTATTAATTTGCTTATATATGATATATAATATAAAAATTTGTAGGTACTTTTAAAATTATAATTCTGTTTCTAATGCTTTAGGTTCATCGAAAAAATTTTCAAGACGATCTCTTATTGTTTGACAAATAACAACCATAGGATCTTGTGTATTATTTAAATTGCTTTCTGTGATCTTACACATAATCCCGTAGCCATTATTAATTTTTATCAAATGCAAACCATAATCATTTTTTGCTATTGATGACAAGGCCACTGCAGATTTATATTTTATTCTTTCGCAATATTTTAAATGATATTCATCATTAATTAACATTAAATGAAGAAGAATATCTACACATTCTTTATTATATAATGTTAAATACCATCCTTGAGAAACCATTCTTGCCATAAGAGTAACCAGCTGCTCATAAACAAAAATGCTACAACATTTTGGTTTCTTTGTAACTAAAACAAGCTTTTGACAGGTTTTCATTTCATTAATATATCTATTTCCGGAAGGATATTGAATTGATAAATTTGATAATGCTGCAGTACAAAGAAGTAGTGATTCTGAACTATCACAACATTCAATCATTTCTATGAAAATATATAATATAATATTAATAATATAAAAACTGTTTTTACCTGTTAATTTTGTAATAATAGGTGAAATACTTTTCAGTAATGTCAAACAATTACTTGGTGGTGAAGTTAATTGTGTTAGAACTCCAGCTGCTTCAACAGAACAATCAAATGGATAATTACATATAACATTTATAATAAAATTAAATCCGTCATTTTCTAAAAGTTGAGTACATCCTTTACTTGTACTACACAAAACAGCTAAAGCTCTTAATAATAGCTTTATTGTATGGTAATTTGTTGTTGGATTAATACAGTGTTGAAGTAATTTTTTAACAAGATTATATTGCATAGCAACATTACATAATTCATCAGAAAATAACAAAAGGTATATAAAATGTTCTGTGCCTATATGGAGAAGTTCATCATTATTATTTGATGTTACAAAATATTCAAAAATTATTTTCGCAAATGTATGAAATGTTTCTTCTATTGTTCTTCGAAGAATAATTATAAAATAATTTGAAAATATTCTATTTTCACCATTTTCATAAACTTCTTTTTCAACATCTATAAGCAATTCTTGAATTAAATTTATATCTTCGTAGTTAACTGTATTATATAAATAACGATTTTTCAAAAGTGTTATTAATTGTGACGATTCAATTAATAAATTTTGACATATAAATTTATTATCAATAATATGTGTTAATGAAGAATAAATATTACTTCCAAGTTTCAAGATGTTGTCAATAATTGTATATATTTGTTGATATCTTATAATATAATGATAAAGTGGTATTTTATTGAAATTTTTTTGAAGATGACAATCGGTTCCCGTAGATTCTTGGCCTGAATCCGTTGAACTTCTCGTTGAATAAATTGATTTAGGAGAACTTGATGAGGTATATGATTCTACAACTACATTTTCCCCATTATTCAATGAAATTGAGGTATTATTTGTAAGTAGTTGGCTATCGATATTATTAACATGTATTAAATGATTGTATGGTTTTGAGATTCCTTCCTCATAATGCTTCATTTTTCTATTGATATTTGACGTAGAATTTATTCTAGCTCTTATTACAGGTTTCCTTGCAATATTTTTATAATTTTTCAAATTACTACAGTTGTCATATGATCTTATAAATGGCGTTCTATCAACATCTTCAACATCATCTTCCTCAACTATTCCACTTAAATTTGGAGTACTACTGCGTAACTTAAGATAATACCCTTTTTGGCTTGGTCTCACATCTTTTTTATATTTTTTTTCATTATTTTCTGATATAAATAAACGTTTTCCATTACTAATTCTTCCATCATACGATATGTTATTACGACTCGTATATAATATTGCAACAGGTCCATTTTCAAAATTTGGTGTATAACAAAATTTTCCGTTATTTGGGAAATTATGTTTATTATTAATTGTCTTATTATTATCACAAAAATTGTTATAACCCATCTCTGATGCATAAGATTTTTCATATTTGTCATAGTATTTTTCTGCATTTTCTATAACATTGATTTCTGTTGATGATGTTGAGACGACCTTTTGTAATGATGATGTAAGTCTTGCTATACATTTTTTTGGTTTATTTTTTCGGTCCAATAATTGTAAATCAGAATAAAGTAGAAAATTATCTGTGACATCTTTACTATCAATATCAAAACAAGATCGTGAAAATAATACATATTGTATATCTTTTTCGCAATTTCGAGATAAATCAAGTAAATATCTTTTTGTGGAATTGTTAATTTCATCACTTAGGGGAAAATGTTCTATTTTAGTTAAATTGTTATTTTCAAATTCTTTTGAAAATGTTGGTTGATTTGATAATATTGCAAAAGTTTCATCATTTTTCATGTTCACTGTGTTTTTTTGTTCCGACACATCTCTCTTTTTTGTTACCACAAAATTATTTAAAAGAGAAGGCATGAAAAAGAACTTTAAGTTCTAAAAATAAAAGAATTAATCTGTAGAAAAATAATAAATTACATAAAATTAAAAGTTTAAATGATAAAAATTTTATCATATAAAAATATTTGAAGAAGAATTATAAAAATGATGATATATATGTTTTAATTTTGGTGATGAAATTGTTCATAAAATAGACATTTTAACTATAGATATACTTAAATTGTCTTTATCTGCTAATAATTTCGCAAATCTAGTATTGATAAGTACATTAAAACGAAACTATTAATTTCAATAGAGAAAAGTTGACAGATAATTTTATTTCACTTGAAGATATTAAATTAATTACAACAATTAAACGATTGATTTTAGTGGAAAAGTTAAAGGTTAAATTTGTATTCAATGCATAAATAAATACTGAATTTTGTTACAAATATATGGCTTAAATGAAATTATTAAAAATATTTTAATATAGGTTTTCCAATTTAATTAATAAATATCTTTAAATTTCTTTTATATTTCATATATAATTTTTATTTAAAATGACAACAAATGTGCATAAATATAGTAATAGGCAAGAAAAATTTCTAAAAAGTAATATATTATTTAATAGTGACGTTTTAATAATTAATCATAAACAAATTCTTCAAATTAACTGAAAAATTTAAATAACAACATAATAAAAAATTATATATTATTTATATTACAACATTCTTTTAAATTCATTACGATATATTATACATTTTTCTAAATCAAGTAATAAAAATGATCTATCATATTAAAGATATTAGAATATTTTTTACATATATTTATATTTTACATTCTATAAATAAAAGCGTTACATCGTGAATTATTGTTATAAATAAGTGTTAATGATAAATATGTTTAAAGTTTATTTTGTAAAATTAACATTGTATTCATATCTTAATATAAGAAAAGCAAATAAACAGTATAATTTTCAACATTATACAATTGTTAATTAAATTAATATAGATATGATAATTTGTTATTTAAATGTTTGATTGATATTAAGAAATACCTTGAATTTAGTGTGTTGATAACATTAAATTATATCTTACAATCTTCTTTTTCTTTTAGTATGAATTGTGAATAACAGTATATTTCATTTAATGATATTGTTTAAATTAGATTTAAGATTTAATCATAATATATTTTGCCGTATCCAAAAAATAACCAAATTATAAATTGATAATCTTCTTGTTCTCAGTAACGATACTATCAAACTCTTCAAATGGTAATTTCTTGTCGAAAGCAGCATATTCTTCTTTGTCCCATTCAGAATCACCATCAATGTCATACGTTGCAACAACATTATTAAAGTTTGTTTTTGGCTTTAAAAGAAACTTTTTACGTAAAACATTTTCTATTTCACGCTCATTTAACTTATTATTTTTATCAATATCAAATTCCTAAAATATTTTTTTTATTTTTTTAATAAGTAGGTTAATGTTTAATATTAATATTTACTACTGTTCAAAACATAGCACACTCATCGCAACACATTATTAATATTTTTAAACTTACTTCAAATAATTCTTTGATGTAGTTAATTCGATGGTTCTTTAATTCCTCAGCATCTTCTAATTGTTTATTAAAATATTCTCCTTTTGTAACCATTCCGTCACCTTAAAAATAAAAATTAAATATTAATAAATATCCTACCATTTTTATCATAAGATTCGAATTCTTCTCTTTTAACTTTCTCATAATTCATATCTGAATGTAGAAATTCATCAAATGATAAATTTTCGTCAGCATCTTCATCAATTCTTAAAAATTTTTCCTCTAAAACATTAAATATTATATGGTACTGCAAATAATAATTAATCACCTTTTGTTTCACTATCTACACCGTTGAAATTTATAAGTTCATCGTTATCATCATTCTCCTCTATTGGAACTAATTTAAATGCTCCTTGATAGATAGGGAATAAAATAAGAATTAATGAGAAAATTACAAATTTATTCATTTTATGATACTAAAATTTTTTAAAATATTATTAATAGTATTTTTAAAATGAATTGCATTTATATACTCAAATAAATTGGTATGTGGTGCTGTCACTGTATAGGGCTGTTCCAATCCCTTTAAAATGAGCAATAGTTTTACTTAATTATAAACGCATTTGTTAAAAATTTTTTGTTCTTATTTAATGAATAATAACTAGCAACCTCTTGTTTTTTAGAAGTAGTTATATTATTTAATTTGTTTATATTATAGCCATTATGTAAAACACTAATTGTATGGTGTATTTAAAAATAGACATGTTCAATCGCTATTTATATTGTTTTTTATTGCGCATATCTATAAAGATAAAAGTATGTCGATTATGGTATGAATAGAAAAAAAATGAAAAATGTAGTTTTGGGTATGTAATTAAGATTATCTGGATTTTTAATGTTTCAAGAAATGAAGATAATTGAGTATGATAACAAATAACGGTAAATCATATTTTTAACAAATATTTTTAATATCATTAACTTTGTTTGGTATATCACGATATTATCTTTTCATGTGTATGATCTTTTTTATATTTTAAACAACAAATATAATTTTTCTTATTTATTTTATATAGTTACATTCCAATGTCAATTAGTCATTTAAAAACTAAAACTAATGGTTAATTTAAATAATATTATCTTTTTATCACCAGACATTCTTTGGAATGTTGACATTTATATATTATATTTTTATTATATTATTTACTTCGAGAAATGTTTATGATAATTATCATCAGAACATTGATCATTATTAAAGAATCATAAGGTATAATAATTTTTTTATTAAATTTGTTTTATAAAAAAAATGTTTTGTTTGAAATTTAAATATATGTGTAAGTTTAATGATTATAATAGGATGTCAAATACAGAAAAATGAGCATTATTTATGGAAACCACATAAAATATAATAAATGTAAATAAAACAATTATTGATGATTCAAACTTATACCATATTAATGTTATTGAAATACAATTATTATCATGAATATAATTTTTGTATGAGTAATTTAGACTAATTGTGACATTTTGGTTTTAAGAGTGAATAATTGAAGAGTAATAATAACGACAGAGATCATCAATATGACAAAACAGAAATTATAGCTATATAGAGAAGCGGAATAATAAAATAAATTCACAAAAATGTTATATCTTATATTTGTAAACTTTTGTTTTGTGAATTTTTAGCAATTATAAGAAAAAACTGTTTAAACTAAAATAAATACTTTGAATATTCTTTTATCAGCTTAAATATAAACGTCATTAAAATAACACAATACAAGGGAAGCCTTTTTATACAATTTTTAATCTTTTAATTACATCAATATTACATTTTAAAATGTTAATAAACCTATTGTAGATTAAAAATTGTGATGTTTTTGTACATTTTTAAAGCAAACAATTTAGAGGACGTTTACTTTTGCGCAAACAACAGTTCGAATAATTATTTCTGACCGTTTATAAAATATTGTACATTATAAAAAAAATAATAAAAGGAAAGAATTAGAAATAGTAGCTTATGCATGATCAATTATTTTTAGGATAAGTCTAGGAAAATAAAATCAAAAATAGAATTATACAATAAATGGACAAAAAAATAATAATAAAGAAAACAAATAGAAAACAGGACTTTACTGTTTCATAATTTAAAAAATTAATTTTAATTTTCAAAGTATTATGATACATCAAGTAAATAAGAAGTAGTTTCATATAAAAATAATAATGAAATATAATAATTTTATGTTGGTATATCTGCTTTAACTGGTACCATAAAATCTGTGTCGACACTGGAGCTTGCAGATGCCTGAAACTTTAAGTTATTTAATATTTTTAGATTTGTTAGCTGACAAAAATATTAGAATATATTTATTGAAGGTTGTTACAATAAAGCTTATATATAAAAATACATACCTGCATAACTGGTATACATGCTAATGCAATTGTTTCATATCCTTCATAAAATGATTGGCAATCATTATCAAAAAGTAGAACACGCATACTGTAACGTAATGGTTCACATTCAAAAACTTTTTTGCCTATTACTTTTGCAGAAGGTCTCGAACAAGAGCATCTCGCTTCAGTTAAAGTCGAAGGCAATCGCTAAAAAAATGATAATTTTAATAAAGTTTATGTTACCTTAGGATTATAATTAACTATATATTCAAACTTGCATAATGCTCGTTCTCTTAGTGGAGTCTCTGGTGTAATAAAAGAATTTTGTCTTCCATTACAAGCTGATGCGCCACTTGTTACTTGTTCACCATGTTTAAACTTATCCACCTATTAAAAAAAGATAAATAAATTTATATATAATAGATTATAAAAAACAAAATAATAAATAAATAAAAGTATACTTTACCTCTAATTTTAGTAATGCTTGTGAATATGAAGGTACAAGTGGAGAGTAATGCGAAGAATTTTTACGATGTAACCAATCTGAAAAAGATTTGTGGTGATCTTGTGCAGTATAACGATAATAACATTCATCGCTCAATCTTATTTCACTTTGCATTTTCCCTCTAAATTAAATTAAATATATTAGATACAAGGAAAAAGAATTTACCCTATTAACGAAAATGTGCTAAATACTAAAAAATACACAGCAATCCAATTTTGGTATAATACATTAAATATCTAAATATAATTATTTAATCATTCTTGTCATAATGCCAATTTATATTATAATATATAAAGAATTTTATAAAATTTTATGTGCGTTACAAATTATTATTCTTTAATGATTATATTATATTTACGTTAACTTACATTTTTACTAACAAATATCATGATAATAACCATATATTATTATTATAAAAATATGATTCTTTGAGTTAATACTTTATAATATTTAGAATTTTTTTATTAGATAAATATATAAAAACCAAAGCTAAAAAATAATGTAGCAAAATAAAAATTGTTATTTAAGATAAAATGTTACTATTATTTAAGAAAGATGTATGTTGATCGAAATTTTTTAAAATTTCTCATAAATATTTTCATTTATAAATATTTAAAAATTCTTATCATTATTTATAAATATTTTAAATAGAGAAATTTAATTTAATAAGAAATTTATATCTAATTTTATAATTATAATAAAAACTCTAGTTAAATTATTAAAATTCAAAGAAGAAATATTTTATTATATGGTATAAAAAAAGGCTTTTTACAATTTTATAAAATGAAACAAAATTTTGAAGAGAAAAAAATATATTGAAACAAATACAGAGAATAATAATTTTTTACATTTTTAATAATTAATTTAATTGTTAATAATTATAGAATTTTAAAATTTTATTTTGCATTCTTATATGCATACCCCTCATTTTAAATTTTTTTGGCCCAAACTTTGTTTTACCTATGTGTTTGTTTTTTTAATTAAACAAGCTTTATAGAAAATAACATACATAGGCGTTAACAAGTATTAAATTTTTATATTTATTTACAGTATACAAGAAAATTGTAAGTGATTATGAATAAGATGTAATGACGACCTAGACGATAAAAACAATATTGAATTTACAATTTTCATGTTATTTAAAAGTCATATTCTTTTAAAGCACTTTTTATCATTTATTATGACAAAATAGATAATAATTTAAGCGATAATATAAAAATAATAATAATAAATTATTGATACTTAAGAATAATTTAATTTGTGGTTAACTAAAATAAGGATTAACAAAATTAGTTACCATGAAGTATTAATAATTTATTTTAGGTATGTAACTATGTAAAATTTAACTTAATTTTTCGGGATACGTTTATTTTAAAGTACTTTTTCCGTAGATAAAAAAATATGTGATTGAAAATAACAACATTCAGTTTTATTAGTTAATTTTTTTCGTTATTTAAAAAGAAAATTAATAAATGTATTTTTAAAATTATAGTATATAAGAATTTATATAACAATCGAAATGTCATTAAGATAGGAACAATAATTTCCTCATCATCTATTAATAATATTCAAAATTAATTGATAAATTCATATTAAAATTATTTTTTAATTATTAAATGATGAATCTGTAAATTTAAGTTATTATAACTATACTAAAATATTTAGAAAAAGTAATCGTAGGTAGAAAATAGAAATAATTTAAATAAAAATAATAATGGTTTATAATGTCTAAGAATTAAGATCTTTGAAGTTTCATCATAATTTAAACAATATAGTACAAAGGAAAAATATTATATTTTTTTAAATTTTACTAAAAATAAATAAATTCAATGAAAAATATTTGATATTTTATGTAACTTTCAAATTTTTTTCATAAGAAGTCTTATAATTATCAATTAAATATACATACAAATTTTAATACTATAATATTAATGTATTTAAATTTACTTTTATATGACATTTATTTTTTATTTCAGCTCAGAATAAGGATAATATGAAAAAATACAATCAAATAATTTAAAAAAGCGAAATTAAGTAAAAGAGATTAGTTTGAAAAGTATAATGTATAAAAATGTTCCTTTAAAGTATATACAATTTTTATCAAACTTTTTTCATATTCATATAAGATAGGTGTAACTTTTTCACAGAACTTTATATATTAAGAATGATTTTATAAAATTAAATAAAAAATACATTTTTTTTGAAGAAATTTGTTATAATTTTCTAAAAACCTATTATAATTATTCAAAATAAGGAAAAAGAAGATAATTTAGAATAAAAAAGAAGTGTTAACAAATAAGTACACAAAGTACCAATGTACCTCAGAAAAAGCACCTTTATAATAAAAATTTAAAGATAAAAGGAAAAATCTTTGATAGGATTATTAAGAGGAGGAAATGGAGTGAATAAATTAATATATATATATATATAATGTTTGATGTACTATCAATTAAAAGGACCAATGTTACATCATTATATATAAAACACCATATCTTATATTTAAAAATACAAGTAAAATTAAGATTGAAATTACAAAACGTTTTTCTATATGTCCTTCTTACAAAATTTCATTATATATAGCAAGAAAATTTTATATAATATTAAATAGTAACGAAAAATGTTAGAAAACCATTGATAGAAGAAGTAATCAAATTATCTTAATTATATTTATGTAAATTTTATATTAAGCAAGCGTTTTTTTTTAAAAAAATTTTGTGGGCGATAAAGAAATATTTTAAAAAATTTAACCTACTCTACCTTATAATAAAATTATACAACATAATAATGTGGCACTAAAATATTTAATATTTCTATAGGATAAATTTTGAAATTAATCTAAAAAATAATTAATTTTTTGTAACTTTAAAAATTAATTTTAACTACATGTTTTGGTGTTTATCTACAGCAAAATCAAGATATCAATTAAGAAAACTTTAAGCATTAAAAAATGTTAAAAAAAATAATATTCTTAGTAAAATGATATCATTTTAAAAGTATAAAGGAATAACATTTTAAGATTTAAAGCAATAAAGTTCATAAAACATTTATATATTTATTAAATATTGTGAATAAAATCGTTTTGATTACCACCAGACAAATTTATAATGAAAAATTTTTAAACCTATAATACTATTAACATTTTGTAAAGCTTTTCTCATAAGGCGGAGATAATATTATTGCTTAAAAATTTTTAAACTAGGAGGTTCATTTTAAGTAATTAAAATACTATTTATACAAATAATTTTTTTTAAAATGATTGTATAATTACAAAAATGAATATAACAATATTTTGTTAAATAATGTTATTGTTTTTTTTAAAATATTTAAATAAAACGGTAGTAATAATAAATATCTTAACAGTATCTATTATGAATTTACAATAAAAATTAAGATGAAATTACTAGCTGTATAGAAAAGTAAAAGTCACTAAAGAAGGAAATAACAACAATGTACTTTTGATATTTCTTGTTAAAAATATTTATGCGAAATTTTAAATATACAAATTAGTAGAATTATGAAAATATATATACTTAACTTCAAAAAAGTGTTTCCTTTTCAATTTTAAGCCATTTATTTTTGACACTCTTGACATTATCAAAGTCAACTCTACACAATCCATTACTTTCAAAAAGATCATTCTTCAAACTTTTACTTTTTAAACTTCTTTCATTAAAATCACTATCAATTGGTTCTTTTTGCTTTTTGTTAGATAATCGTTGTTCTAATCTATTCCTTAATTTTGCAAAACTAAAAACGTCATCATCATCACCTTCATCACACTCATTTTTTAAATTAATATTTAATGATATTGTATCACTTTTTATATTCACAGTTGATTTGTTCAATAAACTTTTTGAAAGGCCTTTATTTGATGATATTTTTGTAGTGTTTTTGTGACTTTCCTCATTATTAGTTTTTAATATTAATGTATCGATATTATTTTTTTCCGCATGAATTGTCTGTTTTATCGTTTCCTTCATACTTTCATGTCTTTTTAAATCTTCTTCTGTTATAATATCAGATTCATCTTTTTTTATATTCTTTTTTCTTATAATACATTTTCTTCTCTCAAGTTTATTTGATTCCTTGTTAGGCAGTTGTTTATTTAATTCTAAAGTTATTGTATTTTTCTGTAAAGATATTTTTGATTGTTGAAGTGATAAGGATGAAGTTGTAATATTTGAATGGTCTTCATGGCTTTTTTGAATAACATTTTTTATTTTCTGGTTTTCACGATCTGTTTTCTTTAATCCTTTTACGTCATCTATGAATAATTTATCATTTGATATTTTTGTTCCAACGCTATCATTATTTGTTATTGATAACGAATTATCCTTTAAAATTGCTTGAGATTGAGTATTTATTATGTATATATTCGAAGGTATTTTTTCATTTAGTGGAAATTCCTTAACCATATCAGTCTTAATTGATTTACAATTACCGATACCTACTACCGTATTTGTTAATTGAGTTTTCAAACATGCTAAATCTCGTCTTTGCTCAAATTGTACCTTCTTTTTAACACTTGTTTTTTTTATAATTTTTTTAACTTTCTTATCACTATCAGTAGAAATTTCTTTACTTCCATTTGACAATTTATTTCTACTTGTTTTTGTGTTGTTTAAAGTGTTATCATAAATTCTCTCATTATTTTCTTCACACTCGTGTTGTTGTATGTCATATTTTTCTTCCTTATTTTTACAATTTATTATCAAGTCCAATGTCTTAGTGGGTACTTTCTCCTTTAATTTTTGATTTTCAACAACAATTTTTTTAGAATCTCCTATTTTTATAGATAACTTCTGTTTTTCTATAGTTGTCTGAAAGTTATCCATGTTTTGATTGCATATTTTAGAATTATCTACAACTACACTAGAATTTGTATTTTTTTTCGATGTATTTTTAATTTTTTTAGTTTCAGTGATACTTGAACAGTTAATGTTTCCCTCTACCACATCAACTTTTCCAGTATTTTTTTGTTTATCTATAATTATAAAATACTAATATAACCAATCTAATTAAGAAACATGAATTTAATATGCATTATTTAATGTTAGTTTAGTTAAAAAAAGGAAAACTTTTGAGAATTTCATTTTGCCTTAACTTTAAAACATTAATACACACATTAATTAATACTTTTTAAAATATATTTTAATGTAAAAATTAAATACATAAAAGGTGGAATATATATTCATAAATAACTTACCACAATCTTTACTATAATGTGTTAAGTTTAATTTTTCATTAATGGAATGTAACTTTTTGCTGCTAGTTGTGTTAAAAAAATTTTCACAATTATTTAAATATTTTTGATCATCATTTTTAGTGATACCATTTAATTCATCTCTGTTTTCTTTAAGTGAGCTTGATTTTTTTGTTCCTTCTGTTACGCTATTTTTCTGTAAAACACTCGGAAGTTCAACTTTTTTAGTCGTAGCGACTGTAGTATTTTCCAAAGGCTTGTTTAATAATGAATTATTATCTTTTATACAACTTTTTTCAATAACATTATTTTTACATGAATCATCTTGAACTTTTCTTTCCCTAACTTTTTTAGTTTTTAATACTTTCTTTACTTTAACATTTACTTTTTTAGTATTATTATTACTAGATGTGACGATTTCAGTAACAGATTGTGTTGTTTCAATTTTATCATCCATTTTTTCTGACAATTTGGCTGCATGTAGTAAATTTTTTGCATATAACAATCCTTTTTGATTTTTCTTCAATTGCATAGTTGTTATCATTTTTAATACTTGATTAATAAATAGTACTCCAAAAACGATTTTCTAAAAAATAATAATAAAAGAATTCGTAATCTTTTCTAAAAATATAAGTTACCCTGAATTTCTTATTCTTTAGGTAATTCTTTAATTTTTCTTTACTTATTGGTTGTACACTTGAAGGATTTTCTTTTATACTTTGATAATAATGTGCCTTATCAAGAGAACTTTTTAACCAAGGATGGTTAAGACAGTCTTCCGGCAACATACGATTTTCTTTTTTTACAATTAGCAATCCTGAAATAAAATTCTTTGCGTCTTGGCTTATTTTATTTGTCTCAAATTCATCACAAAATGACCAATCACCTTTTTCAACTTTATTATATGTTATGGCTATATTTGGACCAAGAAATGGCGATTGTCCAGATAGTAGTATGTATGTAATTACTCCAACGCTCCACATATCCGTATGAAAGTTTAAGGGTTCGTATTTTATTACTTCTGGTGCCGCAAATTCTGGTGTGCCTGCCATAAACAATAAGTCATGTTCACCATCGTAATGTTGAGCTAACCCAAAGTCGATTAGTTTAATTTGATTTGAGGACTGTGATACACACATAATATTTTCCGGTTTTAAATCTAGATGAATAAAATTGTTGCTGTGAATGTACTTTATAGCTTCACATATTTGATGTATAATTAATGCAATAGCCAATTCTGTTAGAATATATGAATCTTCCACAACTCTATCAAAAAGTTCTCCTCCTTCAACTCTTTAAATAATTAAAATAATAAATTGTCAAAGATGAAATCTTACATTTCCATAATAAGAATTACTTCCTTGTCAAAGTTTTTTTCAATATAATATGCATCATATATTTGAGCAATGCATTTATGTCGCATTTTTGTTAAAATTGATATCTATAAAAAATTTTAATCAAAAAAAGATTAATTACCTCATTTTCAACTTGTTTTAATTCACTGTCTTTTTTTATTTTTATACATTTCGCTGCTAAACACAAATGAGTAGATTTCTCAATACACTTGAAAACACGTCCAAATTTTCCTTCACCTATTGGTTGTTCAAATTTATAAAAATCACTGATTTTTTGTCTTTTATTTAAAGATATTCCTTCTCGAAATGCAAATGGTGGAATCCATTCCTCTGCATAATGATCAATTTCATCAACAACAACAATTTCATTTGATGACAATTCAGAAAGTGATGATGATGCACTTATATCTTTATTCATTTTTAAATATCAAAAAAGTAGGTGAAAAATATTTATTATTAATATAGGATATTTAGAATGTATAATAAATATTTAAAAATGATTTCGTTGAAAACACACGAAAATCGTGTTACTTGAAAAGTAGAAAATAACTTTTCACTTTTCTTTTTAATTAATATTTCTATAATATAAAGAATAACTATTAATAAGGATAGTAAAGATAGTGATAATAAAAAAAATATTGTAATTAAAATATTATGCAAACAAATTATATTATTAATATTCCATTAGAGTAAAGTTTTCTTAAAACATTATTTATCAAAAAAAATTGTCTTACTTTTATTTAATATCAAATTGAGGATCAAAAATTATTAACGAAATGGTTAATCACTACATCCAGTCGATTATGCTATTTCTATCACTATGCATACTTATGAGCTTAATATTTATTTATATAAATATAACTAAGCCAATGATTTTCGACGAGACAAAATGTGACTCAATGGAATCAGGTACTATAACAACATAGACACCAACCAATATTTCTTAAACATTTTTTTGATATTTTTATACAAATATTAAAGAAAAGAATATATATATATTAATATTTTTATGAAATAAAAAATTTATATGAATGTAATATCTGAAACATGTGTACTTCAAATGAATATTAAGAAAATTTATAATAATTTAATAACATTTTTTATAGATAAATACTTATAGGATATAGCAATGATTAGAAGTGTTAATAAATGTCAGTATATTATAATAATATATCTGTTATCTTTGTTATTAAGCTTACAAAAATATATATTGTTTAAATCGTTAGAACGAGAAAAATTAGAGTTCTATAATAAAAATGTATTAATTAATTAGAACAAATTTTTCTAATAACATAGAAATATTAAAGTTATCACTTTGATATAACAGAAATAAATAATTATATATAAAAATTAAAGATAAAATTTTTTCAACCTAATAATTATATATAAATTTAAAAATAAATAATATTACTGGTACTTTAAAATAATTTAAATAATAAAACAGAGTAAAAATAATTCATAACTTTTTTGACTTAAATAATAAAGCAAATTTTAAATAATGAGAAGAATATTTAAAAAATTTTTCTTTAAGCTGATTTGCTCAATATTTTTTTAAATAAACATTTTTTTATTAGGATTTAAAAATTAACATTAAAAGTAATCTTTAAAATCAAGTTTTCTATTTTAAAGAAAGTAGAATAACGTTTGTGAAGTAGCTTATAAAAAATTTTAAACATCGTTGTTATGAATTATATTTTTATTTTTAAACTTTGCCTTATTTTAATTTATTTTTTATTTTGAGAAATATGGAAAGAAATTTTACCCTCATTTAAAGGTGTTATTTTAAACATTATGTTAAAAAAACATGTTATTGTCTTATTTTTTTAAAAATCGAAAAATGTTAAAAATCGATACAGTGTTTGTTTATTTTAAAAGATGAGAATGGTGATTTAACAAATTTTAAATATTAGTAATATTATAATAATTTTTTTAGTTTCAAATAATAATAAATGTAATAAAAAAGCTTTCATATTTATTTTATAAGGCATTAAATTATTTTTAAAAAAATTTTTATAATTCCACCTCGTTAAGATGAGTAAGTCTAATTTTTTATCTTATTTTTATTATGTACATTAAGATTATTTCCAATAAAATATTCTTCTCATTCTTATATAATATTATATCAATGAAAGAATAATTAAATAAATTTTTAATTATTTTCTATAAATTTTTAGTTGTATGTATGTTTTCTGAGAAAAATATATAATTATACAATCGTTTTAAAATTGTTATTAGATTATTGTAAAAAGAAGCCGATTATAAATTTTAGTTCACATTGGGAATTTTTAATAAGTACAAAGACGAAAACTTTATAATTATTTTAGGTTTACAAAACTTTTATTATTCTTTAAAGTAAAAAAATTAATTAAAATGTATATTAAACAACACTTATTTTTAATAATATAATTATTTAAGCTATTTTAATAAATAACCCAATAAAATGATTATTTGTACTTATGTGGATATTAAAGTAATTTATGAATTTAATATTTCAATAACAAAAATTATATATAAAACGACATACTAATGCAATTTATTTACAAATCCTTGTTTAAAATAAATAATTTAGTGGATATTCAAATGTTATTTTTCCAATAAATAATCAAATTATTTATACAATAATACCACTTTTTTTGTGTAAAAATAAATAAAAAACTTAATTGTAAGTAAACAGTATACATTTTAAAGTTGTTTCTGACCCAACAATAAAACAGTTTTCTTTTCATGTGTTATTTTACACAATATATATCAATATATAATTAAAATTATCAATTTGTTTTAAACTGGGTTACCAAAATTAAGCCGGAATCATTTTCGAATGTTTATAGTCATATCTTTTTCAACAATTTCCAATTGATAAACCTTTATTTAATACCAGTATTCTTAATTAAAATTGAACTTTAAATGTTAAATCTTTTCTTTAATTTTAAAAGGACAAATTTTTAAAAGATATAACAAAGAATTATATTCTATTTCTTATCAATATCATTAAATTTCAATTTATCTTACAACATTGCATACATTTCCCTATATAATTAATTTCAAATGCCCCTAACATAACTTTTTCACAATTTTTCCATATAAAATGTTTAATTTCTAGTTACAAAATAAATGCATTTTTATATATTCTTTGTAAATTGATAACACCAATAAATGGTATTATTATTTCAGATCCATTAAAATTTAAAAAAGAATTTTACAGACCTTGACCTGGTGCCCGATCATAGGAATATACACAATAAACGGGAACATAATTACAACTTATTTTGAAAAGTAGCACTATAAGGCTGCAGTAAGGTAGATAAATAAGTTAATAGATCATTCTTCTTTTACTTAACTTCATAATTTATTTTAAAATTTAATCATTTATATTTCCATGAAATTTTTAATAATATTTCTTACATTATAGGGACATGGCCAAATTTTTTAACATATTTACTGTGCTTTTATGCACTACTATATTAACTATGGCTAGATCCGATGAATCACAACAACCTGTTGTTATTCGTTTAGAACCACAACCAAAAAAACCAAATTTTATGAAGGATGTTGAACCACCACGTGCATTACATCCACCATCTCAAAAAACACATTCTTCTACAATTATGAATCTTGACTCTTTTCCATCATCACCAGCTTTACCACCACTACCACAAATTCCAGCTGCTGCTGCATCACCACCAATAAAACCAAACATTTTTGGAGCATTACCACCAGCTCCACCATCAGCCGAGCAACCATTATTCACCGTACCAGGATCTCCAGGAACATTTAATTTTACACCAAGAGAAATTGTAACACCACCACCTCCACCTCCAGTTCAAATTCCAACTGACGTTCAAAATCAATTGATTAAATTCTTTGGTTTAGATTCATTTGGTATACCAGGATTGACAGGAAATCATCCAAATGGTTTTGCTGGTGCTGTGCAAGAACTTCGTGCTGCCGGTATTCCAGTTCAAGCATTACCTGCTGAACACGTACCAGGAGCTACACCACCAACAACACCGCAATCAGATGTTTTATCTGAGGCCAATCCAAATTTTGCTAATCAAATTAACCAATTAATGAATGAAGTTAAAGGGGGAACACCATTCCATGGATCAGGAAATGTACCACTTCCTGAGCCAACACCTGGTGAGAATGGATTAATTGGTCTTTTATCGACATCTATTCGTAAACTTGTTAAAGAATCTGGAGTTGCCGATGCTCTTGCACAAGGAATTCCATCTGTTTTAGGATCATCTTCCCCAAATGCTGGAGCCGGTGAAATTTCTGCAGCACATGATTCCGATCCAAGTAGTGTTGCTTCTATATCCAATGATATTCGTAGACAACAATCTCCAACTGAGCGTGCTCTCTCAGGAATTGCCTCAGCTCTAGGTGGTGGGGGCCCAAATTCACCAACTCATGCTGGTTTACCTAGGAATTCCAGGAATTCCTTTATTACCGGGAGGTATTCCAAGGAATGCTCAAGGACAAATTGATGTAGTTAATTTAATTGGTTCCATAACAAGACGTGTTTCAAACGGAACAACACTTGCTGATGTCATTCCACCAGAACAACTTCAAACACTTGCAGATAATGTTACTGATGCACTTCTTCCGGCTACGCCAGAAGAATTTGATATGGGTAAATTTATGGGACGCTGGTTTGAAGGAATAAACTCTCCCCGTGCCACAGAACAACGTTGTGTTGTCCATCATTATGGTGGTCTTACTAAAAATGATAAAACCGCTACGTTCACAGCACTTAAAATTTATCGTGAAGGATCAGAATTTGGGCCAGTTAGATATTCAATTGGATATGCTTTCCGTGGTGGTAACAAGAATGCTATGCTTCAATTACATTCCTCAGAGTCATCTGATGCACAGCCATTTTGGATTTACAAATTAGGACCAGAGGGAAAAGATCCATTTGACAATCCACAATATGAATATGCTATTGTATCAAATTGGGTTAAATATCCAGTTACAGTTTTAGTGCGCGATCCAGATACATTTAAGAAAAAGTATGAGGTTGAAGTTCTAAGATGGTTAGAAGATCAAGGTTTTATCAATGGATTTGTTCGTGCTTTTAACCTCCTTCAACCTGCATCATACAGTTCCTGTCAATACGCTGACAGTACTTTTGAAGTATTTGGCAAATGAATATAATAATTTTTTTATATAATAATGTCCTTAATAATTTTCACATAATAATAATATTTAAAATATGTTTTCATTTTTAGTTTTACCTTGATCATACTTATATGTATCCATCATTAAACATGCTGTTAAACAAATGTTTTTTTGTTGCAAAATTAAATATTGGCTCTAGATAGAGATTTTATTGTAAAAAATTGTTTTAACATGCAAATAAAATAAAAAAATCATTAAATATTTGTTGTATTATTAATTATTTCAGTGCTTTTAATTATATTTAATATAATTATATTTATTATCGTTATAAAAATAGCATATATTACAACGATTTATGAATTTTTTAAATTTATTTAATAATTAAGAAAAAAAGGAAGAAAATATTTTTAATAAGGAAGTTCATTAAAGGGACAATAATATTTTTAAATAGTTTTAAATCAAATTTGTTAATTTGTTTAATGTTCATTTACAGTAAAAGATTAAAAAAACTTTGTTAAATATGTTAACAAAATTAGGTCAAATATTGTACATGTTAATTGGAGTTTATCTAAAATTAATTACTTAAAGATAACTAGCTATCTATTATTGTTATAATTTATTCAAAATCTTCTTCCCGACCTATCTTTTACAAATTAGTCTTTTTATCAATAAAATATTTAGGAAATTCTTGAAGGCTGTCAGCATATGTTTATTACTAAAATTTTATTGTCAACCTAGATTAGACATTGATTAGTTGAAAGATATAACATAAATTCTTATTTAAAATTATCCGACTACTTCATATTTGAATTTGAGTATCACGGAATGTTACACATTTAGAATGGTATTTTAATTATTAACATCCCACCTTATAATTGTTCTCTGTGAATGATACCACAAGTCAAGTGAAGTCGTATGATAAAGAATACGAATCGTATATTTAAATTTAATATATATATTTTAAATTGTTTTTATATCATTACAGATATGAATCTTTTGAGTGTTATTGTAGCTTTTGTATTATTTGCAGGTTATGTATCATGTATTGGAGAAAGTCCAGTAAGTTTATAAAATTAATAATAATATATAAAAATTTCTTTAAAGATTGATATAAATACATTTGCTGGTCTCGTTAATGGTTTTGGATACCTCCTTCGTAATGATATACAACCAATTAATGTTAAATCAAAAAATTTAATGGGAAAATGGTTCCAAATGTATAAATCAGCATTAAATTTAGACTCAGAAAAGTCACAAATGTATTGTAATATTGCTTATTTTAAAGAAAATTCAGTTATGGGTGAAGACGGTTTTTCAATGGAAGAAGCTTTCCGTACTGGTACTAAAAATGGACCACTTGATACATATAAGAGGGATTTAAATAAGGTTGGTAATGGAAAATATTGGATGTATACAGAAGAATATTTTTATCCTAGACAATTTCATATTTTAAAAAGCTGGTCCAAATTATAATAATGAAACAGATGATGAAAATATTGATTATTTTATTGTTTCTGATTCAAATAGAATGAGTTTAATGGTTTATGCTAGAGATCCTTTAACATTTTATCAGGTAAATTAAGAAATGTTGTTGTTTTATGTATAAAATTTTAGAATTATAATAAAGAGACACAAGAATATCTTGAAAAAGCTGGATTCGGAGGAAAAGTATTTTGGAATTCACCAAAACCAATTTACCAAGGACCAGATTGTGAATATCCATCAGAGAAAGAAGTATTTGCAAGAAGGTAATAAATTTCATATTTTTAATTGAATATTTATATAAATTCTTTATAGAGTATTAAAAAATCAAGAAAATGCCTTACGAGCTAAGGAAGCCGCTGCAAATGGCGAAAAAATTAAAGGTGGTGAAGAGTCACCGATTGCCGAATTTCTATCTAATCCACAATTAGCACTCCAAAGACTTGTTTCAAGGAATTAAATTTTATCAAACAATTAAAAAAATTTTACTTCAAGAAGATGTCAGAAATTGTTAAAAAAAGTTAAAAAAAAAGAGTTGATGAATTCATATTTATGTTTCTTTATTCATTTTAATAATTAGTAATAATAATAATAGTGAACGCAAATAAAGTTTGATATAATCTTTTTACTTTGTTTTTCATTTACGATTAGTGCCATAAACATAACTGTTAATTTTAGAATAATCTAACATTATAAAGCCTTGATCTACTGAGATTTTACGATAAGGTTGCAAACCTGATTCATATCACATATTAAGATTTCTTTTAACTTCTCTATCAATGTTAATGACCCTTTTCCTTTACACACCTACGATTCTAAAAAGGTTACATAAAAGTTCAATTATTATGCCATTTATTTATAATTTTTTTATCTAAATGGTCAATGTTTCTTCTAACGTTTCATTTGTTTATCATTGGTTAGTAGGCTAACTATATATGATTTTTACATTCCTATATACTAACAAAATAATGAATATTCCATAAAATAAAAGATAAGACACTATTAACCTTGTTTTTTCTTTAAAAAGAAACCTACGATATCTTTTTAAATTTCAATGTCAATTAAATATATTTTAAAAAGAACCCTATTTAACCTTATTATTTCTTTATTAAATGTATATATTTCTTTATTCATTATTCATCTTTTACTAATTTAATTTGAATGTTTCAATTAAAATATATGCCTATCAGTATAGGATTTCTCCTTATTTAGATAATGACATTACATTTTATAAAAGTAAAAAAGCTTACAAAGTCATTCGCTCTTTTTAGTATGTCACCTCATGGCCTCATTTTATCAACCTAGTTAGGTGTAGCCTATTACAAAAATGAATTAACTATGAAGTGTTAACCCTATTCTTTTAAGATATGGGGCAATGATATGTGTTTAGCTCGATTATAACAAAATTGTTGATTGATGATCACTCATGGTTACCGTTATTTTGTTTCTTCAATACTTTATGATAGAAATTATTGTAAGATTTTTTGAAAAAGGAGTCTTATTACCTATTTTTGTCAATTTATTTCCATATTATATTCTTTCAATTCTTTTTTTGTAGATATCTCAAAAAATACATAAAATTCCTATCATGTATTAAACATCATTACGATTTTTAACAATACTTTACCATATTAATACTTTATAATACATTTAATTTTGTATGAAACTTCATTGTATAATTGTTTACTATCACATTTTTCTGAATAAACCTATGAGTAATTTATAAGTTTATCCCTTAAACACATGAATTGGTAAATAATAAACACACTATACTTTAATATTGTCCATTATTTATAGAATTGAATATTTGACTATTATTGCATATCATTTCCTATAACAAGTATATAAAGTTTTACCTCATTTCATGATATACAAATAAGCAAACATTTCCTTGTCACGTAATTAGGTTAAAATATTTTTATTAGATAATATATATTAAATATTTTCTATACATTTTGAAACAACTACTTTTTCATTTTTTAATAAAAAACTTTTATAAAAATTAATTGTAGTATTTATTATTTCGTAAATTAAAAATTACAATTTATAAAATATTTTTATGTTTTTAGGAGCATAAACATCAAGCTTCTTATAATAATTTTCTAAAGAAAAATGGTTAAATTTTGTCTAGTATCAAGTTTTATTGCTGTTTCTTCTATGTTTACCACCATAAATGGACAATTAGATGCATTTGCACTGCCATCAGCATCTAGATATGCTGCCAAACCAACAGTACCACCAGAGTTGAAAGGATTTTTTGAGCTTGACGGTCATGCTAAAGAATTAATTGATACATTAATGGGTCCAAGACCAGGTGGTTATTTTCCTGAAAAAACATTTGAAATTTCTTCACCAAGGCAATCCGGTATAGGTGGATCTGCGCCACGTATAAGTAGTGTTGAAAGAGCACTTGAAAATTTCTTCAAAGGTTCACCGGGAGAGCCAACTGATATTCAATTACCACCAGGATTTGGTCAAGGATTTTCGTTAAATAACAATGGTATTCCAACTTCATTTTCCAATAATAAAAAACCAGAGGTAAATATTAAAAATATTATAATTGTTATGTTTACATATAATATAATTTATAGACTGTCACAATAGATGAAGAAATTGAGGGTTCTGGCACTGAACCAAAATCATCAATCAAAGGTATTCCAAAAGTTTTCCCAAAACTCCCAAAAGCACCAATATCATCCCCACCAGCTGAAAGCAAAACAATAGTCATGGATAAACTTCCACAAATTCCAAGATTTGCATCCTCACGACCAGAGATACCTGATGGTGGTCT
Source organism: Strongyloides venezuelensis (assembly GCA_963280985.1). Classification (NCBI taxonomy): domain Eukaryota; kingdom Metazoa; phylum Nematoda; class Chromadorea; order Rhabditida; family Strongyloididae; genus Strongyloides; species Strongyloides venezuelensis. The sequence continues at coordinate 3,206,260 of CAUJLX010000001.1, read as the reverse complement.
TTCCCCAACATCAGAAATTCGTCGTGCCCCTGTTAATCAAGAGCAATTATCATCAACCGTTGTTAAAAACTCAGAATATGGTAAAGCTGGTGAAGGATTATCTGAGGAACCAAAATCATCTGGTGGATTGATTGGAACAGTGTTATCATTATTTGGATTAAATAAAGAGGGGAAACCAGCCGATAGTGATACAGTTAACAAAGCTTTAACAAACCTCATTGGTGGAAACGATTCACCGCTTCCAGCAAAAGATATGATTAGTAGTGTTTTATATAAAGCTCTTACTAATGGATCAGTTCAAAAAAATTCAACAACTGAAAGCTCAGAAACTGAAGAGAAGAAAAAGACAACAATCTCAGGTGATGTAACTAAAAATACTTCAATGCCAATAAATCTTTCCTCATCACAGCAAGCTGCTATAAATGAAAATCTTGAGATGATTCAAAACTTAATTATTCAACCAGCATCGCCATTATGTAATCCAAAACCAGTTCCAGTTGATGATTTCAATATCGATGCATTTATGGGGCAATGGTATCAAGTTGTCCACTCACCACCACTTTCCTCTGGACCATGTTCAATGCTGGCTTATAAAAAACTTGCTGATGTTAATAATGGAAGTGTTGGTTCAATATTTGAAATATTTGAATATACAACTGATGGAAGCCCCTATGCCAAACCAAAAATTTCATCTGGTTATGCTATTATTAAAGCTACAGGAGAACTCATATTTAGAACATCATCTAATTCTGATGATGTTAATATTCATGTTATTCACAATGGTCCAATAAATTCAAATGGTGAATATGAATATAGTGTACTTTCAGCTAATTGTAACTATCCAATTTATGTTTTTGCAAGAGATCCAGTTGTTTATAAGCAAAAATATGAAAGTATTGTAAATAGAATATTAGAGAAAAAAGGAATGATAAATGGTTTCAGTAAACTTTTTAATATAGTTGCTTCAGTTGACTCAAATATGTGTACATTCCCACCAAGTCTTTTTTAATCTTAGAGGTTAAAAAAATTTTCGCTTTTTTTAATGTTCGGAAATTATTAATTTTTATATAATGCAAATATCATATGTTATATACATTACTATGTATGGTAATCACGTAGTAATTAATCTCAAAATAACTTACTTTTAATAAATTTTTAATAATATTTATATAATAAATCATATGTAAAATTTTTGCAATAGACATTTCATAATAAAATAATTTTTATTTTAATTATACTTTTATTTTGATAACGTTATCACCAAATTTTTAAATTAGGCCTTATATATAGATTACTTCTAAATTTTGTTAGTTATTGGATACATAAATTTAAATTTTTTCCTTCTCATTGATCAAACTTCTCTAATTTATTATAAAACATTCCACAAGTATACACTTATTATATTCATTATAAATATCAAATTGATTGATTTTCTGTCAATCTCTTATTTAATGATATCATTAAAAGAATTATAAAAATGCTTTGATACCATGAATTAAACCTTAAGAATAATATATTTTTGTATAATAATATACTGCCTAATGATAATCTTCAAATATTATACAGTAGCGAAATTAAAGAAGAATAGTAATGAATGAATTTTAACAATATTTTTTAATCCTTCCAGTCATACAATTATTTTGTTCCATATTATAATTTGAAGAATTTTTTAAATTAGTAAAGTTATTCTAAAAGAAAAAAGTTTGTTGTGAATTAAAAAATATACAAATATCTTATTTTTAGTATATTAAATGTGTAGTTGATTACTTATAGTTGATAATTAAATCTATAATTAAATTTTTTTATTAATAATATTTATATAGTAATTGCACTAATTCTAAAATTTTTATGAAATAATAAATATAATAATGTCACGTTTAACATTTTTTTATAAACGTGTATGAAAACTCTACTTAATTAAAAATAAGTTAAGTATTAATTGATAATTTTTAAAACCATTAAAATTATATAATTATCTTACATATAAAAAATTACCTTTACAGAATTGTTCATATATAGTATTTAATATAATTATTATTTGATGTCTTTGAAGAATTAGTAAGAAGTTATTTAATTTGAATTTCAAACATACATTTATTTATATATTTGATAAAAGAGTTAATGTATATTAATTATCTTTTACAATAAATAGTTGTCTTTATTAGTTAATTTAAAAAATTTTATCAAAGTAAGAACTAAATTTAATATGTATGCATCACTTTTATTATCCAAATCTTTATTATAATAAAAATACTTTTATTTGTTTGATTTTAATCAACAAACAAATATATTTATGTAATATATCTTCATTAAACAATTATAATCATTTTAGAATTTAAATAATCAATGATAGTTTCATAAGTTTAAACAGTTTTTACATTATTTCATATTATTTTATTAAGTCTACTATTTATTTAATTGTAAAAAAATAATTTCATTATAAGTACTTTTGATAAGGAATATAAATATTTAATATAAAACAAGAATTCATTTCTTCTTTTTTTCTAAATTTGTTGCATTATTTATCAAAAGTTTTAAACTGCGCTCAGTTTATATTTTGATAAAATTGATTTAAAATAAATGTAGGTCAAACTTTAGGTTAGTACCTAATATATTTTATGACCTTTAGTATTAATAATTATTTTTTTAAAAATACGCTTTCATTTTATTAGTTAAAAAGATTATTAATATATTTTACAATTATCAATTATGTTACAAAAACATTGTTAATTAAATAAAAAATTTTGTATATAATTACCATGTAAGTTAATAAAAAATAAGTATGCGTACTTTGTTTTTTTTCATACTAAAAAAAAAGATATAATAATGATGATTAGTATATCCTATACATCATATAATTGACTAAGTTTTTGTTGCAGACAGGGTGGACAATAGTTGAAAAACTGGCCCCAAAAGATATCACCAACTTGCATGCGAAAACATTTGAGAATCTATAAAGAAAAATTATTTTTAAGATGAAGACCATCCCTTTTATCAAATACTTACAGTTGAAATTTGTGAACGTAAATTTTCAGGAGGAGTGTCAAATGAACAAACAGCATCACAAAAGAAAATAAAATCAGACAAAATACCATTTGGGTAACAATGAATCATACAAATAAGACCTTCAAAAGCAGCAGTTTTTTCGTCATTATCTTTAACAATTCTTAATGCTAAACACCATGGTCTTATAAATTGTGGTAAGTGTGGAGCAATTTTTTGTGGCGAATATATTCCAAGTCGTCCTAGTGCAATTGCTGTATTTTCCATAACTGTTTTATCTACTTTAGTATAATTTAAGATTGCGACCATTATTGGTACAACAATATGAACATATATATCAATTTGTTCTTTTAATATTGATGTTATAACTCCGAATGCCCAAATAGCATTATTTACTAGGGATGTATTTTTTTCAGTAAAATTAGATATTAATATTTTAACAAATTGATGACATTGATGTTCAATTAATTGAGGACAATTTTTTGCAACATCACCTAAAAATGCGAAAGCACTTTGTTTTACCTCATCATTACTATCAACAGAGCAACGTGCCAAAATATGAATAATATCATATTTTGAAAGTAATGGTTTAACGTGAAGACCAAGAGCTTCCGTCAATTCAGATAACAAATCCAAACTAACAATAATAAATTCTTTGTCAAAATAATTACTAGATGAGTCACAATTTCCAGAACCTTGCAAATTGTTTAATGATAAATGAATTAATTTTACACATCGATCAAATATTGGTTCACTAAAAGGAGTGAAACTTTCATGAAGAGCATTAGCCACTGAAGACATACATTCCAATAAAGGGAAAAGTTCACGATTACAATCATCAACTGATGACCATTTGGACATTAGTATAGGCATTATAACATTAATAAAATAATCATTCTTCAAATCTTCCTCAATTGCATCTGCCAAAGTACCAATAGCATCATAAAGTATTAACAAATTTTTCGTCTGATATAGATTGAAACATTTATGCATTGTATCAATGATTTCATTTAAATATGGTACTACACTTTTACCCGATTCTTCCTCTAATATAGCAAATGCAGAACAAGCTGCACGTTGAACACTTTTATTTGAATCTAACATTCTTGATAGAAGACCTTTTAATAATAACAAAAATGCCTGACTTGATGTATCTTGACAAATATATTGACTATATCTTGATAATGACCAACAGGTTATTGAACGTATGAGAGCTTTTTCATTATCTAATGATTCTATTAAATATGGAAAAAGTTCATTGAGGTATGGAATGATGCCTGTTAAACATCCTTCAGCAATTGCACCTAGACATAATATACCACTTTCACGATACTCCCAATTTTTATGAAAAAGTAAGTCTTTTAATAACGGTAGGATAATTGGAAGACAATTATCACCAAATATACCAGTGATCACATCTAATGTTGCAGCTGCACATTTTCTTAAATTCCAATCTATATCATCTTCATCAAAATTATCGTCATCACTCATACTTTCATCTTCATTTTTCTGATTATTACCCGATGTAATTCCACTTGACTTCTCAATATCAGATATCATTTGATTTTCATTTTCTTGACTTTGAAAACCATGTGTTTTGGCTCTGTGAAATCTTGGTTTTATATCTTCCTCCTTATCAGGAATCTTACTATCATCTTCTATATCACCCTTAAAATAAAGCTAAGTAAATATTTAGATAAAAATAATACTTTACCTTAAGCAATATTATATCTTGTTGAGTATATCTCATACAACCTAGCAAAACAGGAAGTAATTGTGGCAAAATTGGTGTTAATATATTTTGACCTTGTTCAGCATGATCTGCTAACGTTAACCAAAATTCACAAGCTTCCATAGCAATTTCTTCATTTTGTTCTTTTGTTTTATGAATCATAAAATTCATAATATTGTCCATCTGTGGTAAAATTTTATCAAAGAATGTACCACTTGTCAAAGCTAAACACCTGCATAATTGCTTCAGTACCTCAGGATCTTGATCATTTGCCAATTGAAAGACTGACTCAATAAATTCATTAAAATATTTCGTAAATATATTATTGTTAAATAGAAGAAAATTATTTATAATATTTAATGACATACTACGTAATTTTGCTACATCATGTTTAAAAAATCTCAATACGGGTAACATAAGTTTTTCAACATGCTGTTCCTCCATATCAAAAGCAGAATCTTCACAAATTTTTTGTAATGCACCTAATGCACCATCTAAAACTGTATACTCATTACTATCTAAAAGTTTTATTAAATAATATATAATCTCATTCCATGATACTTTTTCTTTTGTGTATATTGTTGTTATTAAAATTCCAATTATAGCTCTAATAAGAGGTGATGAATCGGATATTGTTTCACAACATTTCTCTTTTATATAGATTTTTATATTATCCGGTAATTGCATCCAATTATTTTTAATAATATTTTTTAAAATTAATCCGCTTACAGACCTACTAGCATCATCTAATGCTTTCATGTTACTAAGGATATACGCAAGGTACAAACTAAATTGTGGATGTTGTGATAATTTTTCTAGTTGTTCACGTACATCTTTTTGTACTTCATTACTTCCAGAATGGGTCTGATTAAGTAATGTTAAAACCTATAAACAAAAATATATAGTAATAATAACCATTAAAAAAAAACAAACCTGTTCCAATTCATTTGGTACTGGTACCCAAGCCATTTTTAATGAAAAGTACAATAAAAATATTGATATAATATAATATACACTTTTTTATTTTTACTACGATTACTATAAATTGTCATCCAATATAAATTGTAACGTGTAATATTATAAGAAAATGATTTATTTAGAGTAGTGTACTGTTTATAAAAGAGTCAGATACTTATAAACGATGTTCCACGAGGAATGTGCACGTCTGTCTTCGCAAGAAAAGCCATGTAATTGTTAATTGTATATTTATTTACGTGTATTCAAGGTATGGTTAAACATTTGAAATGGAGCGTATACTAGTGTGAAAATATACTGATTTGAAATGTAATTTGTCCACTAAGAATAGTAATTTCAATCGCGCAAATTTAAATGTTCTTAATATTTTAATTATTCTTCTACTTTAATTGTAAAAATTTTATTTATAAATTAATAAATAAATATTCCTTACTCTTATGTCAACTCAAATTTAAATCTAACTTTGTAAATAATGTAATCAATTATAAAAATATATATTTGTTCAATTAGTGTGCTGTAAAAAGTGTTAAATCTTAATTTTAAGTGAAAATTTTAACAATTCCACATAAAAAACTTAATAAACAACAAACTAAACATTTATTTTCATTTTTTTGGAACAGAATTTGCAAGTAATGTCTTCAATTACACTTACATTGTATCTTACACCTTGATTATAGGGATTGCAGAAAGTTTATTGTAGAAAATGTTTACACTATCATTAACAAACTTGCTTGAAGTAGAATCACGTCATCTCAATAGTTTATATTTATCTAACATTTATTATAAGAGTGTAATAAATTATTCTTTTACTATTTTTTGATATTAACTGAAAGAAAAAATGTACTTGCATAATTAAAACGATGATTGCGCAGAAAAATTTTATAATCCATCAAATAATGAAAATACTAAGATTAAATGAAGTTAGTTGAATTAACCAAATATTTATTAGACAACATAATCGTATTCGTCAAATCTCTAATACCATTTTTAATAATATTTGTCATATAATAATCACAACACCTAAAGAAAAATTAATAAAATGTAAATTGTTAAACATGTTCATGTAATCTTGTAGTAAATCCACGAAAATTTGAAGTCTATTTTTTCTTAGAAGGTTAATTTGATAAATATTTCTTATAAGACAAAAATAAAAATGGTGTGAAATGTGCGACTAGTGTATATAAAGATGGAACTACCATAATGTCATGCTAAATGTTGATATTTGATGTAACAATCATTTAATTCATCTTTAAAGGGCTGACCATATGTCATGATGTTTTAAAAAATGATTAGGACGTATATATAGGCATTAGAACAGGGTCAACAGTTGCATTCATTTCAGTTGCTTCAAACAATAAGAAATATTTTTTTTTAAATGAATTGGTTTAATTTTATTAAATTATTATTCATTTGTTCAGTATTAACTGTAATAACAAATTTTCCAAGTGGTTTTACTAACAGTTCTATTAATACTGCTGTCTTTGAATTTGAAAGATTCTTAAATGATTCATATGATGATAGAGGAATTCATTTAACTAAACATACATTTACCTTATTAAAAAGTTCTACACTAAATATTTGGTTTGTAGCGCAAATTATTGGTGCAATTATATCACCATTTGTACCTGATAGATATGGTAGAAAAAGTGAGAATTTCTTCATTATTTCTCTGAAAAATTATTTATAAATTTTATTTCCTTTAGATGCTTATTTGTTTGCAACTGGAATGATGACATTTGCATCAGGTCTACAATTAGCAGCTTCATTTATTGGGGCACCTGAACTATTAATTTTTGGAAGGGCATTAATGGCCTTGTGTTCCCCTCTTAGTGATGCCGTTTTAATCTTATATTTACAAGAAGTTTCACCACCGTCTATGCGTGGTATGGTGTGTTTTTTAGCTGAAATTGGATACTCATTAATGTGTGTTCTTGGAATGATATTAGGGATGAAGTCAGTTTTTGGAGAGTCATTAGAAAAGTTACTTACCGTACCTATTTTGCCCGGGCTTTTTTCCTTACTTTTTCTTTTGTTTGTTCCTGAAACACCAAAATATTTAATGTTAGTTAAGAATAACCGTAAATTAGCCATCAAATCATTACAATTTTTCCAAGGAACCAATAGTAAGAATGAAAAAACTGTTGATGACTATACCCAAGAATTAAATGATGATCGTACTGATGGAGAATCCTCAATAACAGAAATTCTTGTTACTCCACAGTTAAGAAAAGCCGTTTTTTTAGGTGTATGTGTAATGATATTAACTGTTCCTTTCTATCCAATTCTTCAATCATCAACTTACATGCTAGTAGGTAGTAAAATTCCAAAACACATCTCTGAAGCATCTTCAACAATTGGTTTCGGAATATTTGTAATAGCATGTATATTAGGAACATTTTTTATAGACAAATACCCAAGAAGAACATTAATTTTATCTTCTGGTATAATATCAACAACATGCATCATAAGTTTTGTTGGTTTTTGGTCATATGCCTCAGTAAAAGCTCATTTATGGGCACAAATTGGTGTTTTAATATCTTTACTAATGTTTTTGGTATCTTTTGGAATAGTTATTGGTCCAGCATCATGGTTTATTGGACCCGAACTTGTCGCACAACGTCATCGAGCTACAGTATTTTGTACTTGTTTTGGAATTAACAATCTATTTATATTTTTAACAAATTTTGCACTATTACCAATTTATAATGTAAGTACTATGAATTTTTATAGTAATTTAAACACCTATATTTTAGATTATTGGTGCATACAGTTTTCTACCTTTATATGTCATACCATCTACAATTGCATTAATTTTTATATACACATATCTTCCAGAAACTTTAGGAAGAGAGACACATGATATTGTGGTTGAAATGACTTCCAAAACAAGTGTTATTCAACCAGTATAAGATTAGACAAAATTTCGAAATTTAAGAACTAAAGAAGGTAGATAAGAAGATAGGTGTTTATAGTATATTTGACACAAGAAGAGTATTTTCTTAAGATTATATGTAATACACACCTTTATATAATTTACACAGCTTATCTTTAGCAATGGATTGAATTATAAAAGTATTTTTTCATATATCTTTTTATTGCCTTTACAAATAAACTATTATCCCGTATGCTATTTGCTTTTTTTAGAACTAAAAATTCTTGTAATAAAAAAACATTTCTACAGTTAATTTTTTATGTAAAGGAAAAATAGTAGTTGTAAAATATTTTATATTTGCGCATAAAATAATTTACACACTTGTTTTTAATATCTATATTCTTTTAGGAAACTTGTATTCCAATCAGATTTAATTTACTGGAGCATTCTTTTAAACAAGTTAAGTATAAAATATTTTAGAACAAAGATTATAGACTAATAAATTAAATATCAAAGATAATTCAAAAAAAAGTATATTATGGCAAAAAAATAATTTCACTGTAACATCTCTAAGAAACATTAATAGTAAATTTTAACTAAATTAAAAAATAATAAAAGAATAAATTATATATTATTTAAGTTAAACTAATTTTAAATTTGATTTAATGGTAAAAATTTTTGCAAATGATCGTGAGTTAATAAATTTTGGGCAATTTCATTTCTTACTTCATTACTCATTAAATCACTAATTTTTCTTAATCTTATTTCTTTTTCAATTGCTGATAGATGGGTATTTTGTTGTACAAGTATAATTCTTAAAATAAAAGATCTTGCTTCTTGTGACATATTCATAATTGTTGTTTTTAATAATTCTTTCCTATGTGCCCTTTTATCTTTAAGATTTTTATACCAAATAATTAATTCATCTCTCTTTTCAACGTTTTCAGCACTATTAATTAAATTTTCAATTTTTCTGTCAACTTGACCTGCCGTTAGGTATTTAGAATTACTAAGTATTTGTTCAATATTATATTTAATTTCCTCTAAACTTTGATTTAAAAATCGGTGGCCCTTAGGAAGAGAAAATATGAGTATTGGAATTGTTAACAAAATAATGAATTTCATTTCCTTCAAAATAAAAACCTTAAAAGTGAAAAATTTAGTTATACTTTTAAATCCTGAAAATATCATAAAAATCATAGTAAAAAATAACTCTATCTTTTTATAATTAAAAGAAATAAGTCTAACTATAATAAAAGCAATTTTCACAACATTTATTAAGAAATAAGATATATAAATATCATATATCATCAATAAGATAAATCAAAAGTATTTTTTAAAGTATATTGGTATTTTTAAACTTAATGGCTACTATAAGAAATTTTAATGATAAAATTATCACGATGTATAATAGGTGAAGTAATTACCTTAATATTACTTTTACATATGTACAATAGTTCAAATTTAACAAATATTTTGTTATATAGTTCTAGATATTAGAAAATATGAAAATAAATGACAAATCATTATAGTTTTATAGTTTTAAAAGTACTCCAAGAAAAGTCATTTCAATGACATTTTGACAGCAGGTTCAAAAAGTAAAATATTGCAAAAAGATATTTATCTTGGTTTTGTATTATAAGTAATTCAAGATTAAAGGAGAACAAGTATTAAGTTTAATACCAGATTTAAAATCTATGAAAATGTCAATAATCAGTTTAACTGTTTTTGTTTTTAAGAATTTTTTTTAACTTATCAAGTAATCTATATACTAAACTTTAAATACAAAATATATTCTAGCTTTAGAGGTTAATTTTATCTTCACACAAATTTATTTTAAATGAAGGCAATAAATGACCATTTACTTTACATATAAGAGTAATTTATTTTAAACCACAATTACACCTCAAAAATATCTTATGTCCGATCATTTTAATTTCAAGCTTAAAACACTTCAATAAAATAGGCGTTAATATTTTTATTTAATATACTTGATGATACGATTTCTAAGTTGATTAACGTAAATATGAAATGTACTTACTCATTTGTGCAATATCATTATACTTAAATATTAATATTTTTCATTTTAACATTTATTACTTTTTGTGTTGTTAAATTATTCTAAAAGTTTCAGAATGTTGAAAAAATCTTAAACATAAAAAATATAGGTATTTGATATAAATTTACATATCTTGTTAATTTTTATTGAGTATTTAACTTTTTCATTTTACCTTGAAATTATATGACAAACATATTTCTTTTATCCATTGAGATTATCGAAATGATTTTATCATTTCCAATACAATTGTTTTTTTTAAGAACATTGAGAAATACGAAGTTCTATATTGTTAAAAAATAAAACAATTAAAGTCATTATATAAAATTTATTACATCAATATAAATGAAATGAGATCCATCTGTTATTACAATTATCTTTAAAGTACTATAATAAATATTGGAAAAACTAGAGTATTTTTATAAATATCATAAAAACGACATTTACATATGAAAGAAAAAATGGATCAAAAAAAGTTAAATTTTTTTTCTAAGTAATCTAAGATATTTAAAGAGGGGAATATAATTTTTTTAAAAATTATATACTTATAAAATTTTAAAATGATGCGTTTTTAATTAAAAGCCTAAACTATAAAAGTTGACTAATGAATGTTTTTTACTGTAGTGAACAGTTTGCAAATTTTGGAACATCTTAAAACGAATTGTTTGATTTTCTATAGATATAAGCATGGTATAAATGATGACATGCCATTGTAAAGATTTTCTTATTTTACAATTGTACTTATTTTATTGTAATCATGTTTTATCATTTTTTAGAAATTACTAACATTAACCGAGGTTTGAGAAGGGAATCTGAATACCATTCTCGAATAGCTTTATAAGTAATTAGGTAAATTATTTAATTAATATATTCATATTCATATATATATTGTTTGTTTTATATAGAGCGTTCACCAATAAAATATTTTACTCTGTGAAACTATTGAATTTCTTAATTTTATTGAAAATATACATTTCCTCTTTTAAAGGTTAAGTACTCATACAATTATTCCAAACAAAGTTCTTTTCTCTATAATAATATAACGAAGTTATTTGAAAAAATTGTACATGGTAATACTCTCTGTCACAGAAAAAAAAGTATCTACGTAATAATATTAAAAAAAGAAATCTCCCACACAAATTAAATGAATAATTAAATTTTTTTATCTATTCTTTTTATGACGACTTTTTAATTTTAAATAAATAAATCACTAGACATTACTTCAATAACTTTTATAAATAAAAAAATAGTGTCTGAGTGATAGTCTTCAAATTTTTTCAATAAAAAAGATAAATATGTTATGATTATTTACATTCTAATATCACAAAAACTTTAAAGTTTTCATTATCATTGCAAATGTAAGGTTATCAAAAGATAAGAAAATTTTATTAGTATTATTGAAAGATTTAAATAATATTAAAAAATTTATTTAATTTATAATGTTTAAAAAAAATGAATATTTTATAGAGATTAATGTTTTTTAAACTTTTTGTACATCTTTATTGTGTAATAAAAATTATCAAAATTACTTTTGTCTATTATAAATTAAAAAGTATTAAATCATACGTTTGTGAAAATCTAAGGTCTAATTTTTTCGTATGTTTTTTTTAATTCTTCAAAAAGTGTTTGATATATTTTTTAAAAGATCTTTTATTTTTCTTTAGTAAATTATAATGTATTTTTAAATGTTATTGTATTAAAAGAAATGTTAGAGAAAAAGTAGATTATGAATAGAAAATAGACGGTTTTGAAATATAATTAATTTTTAAAGTATATTACTAAATTTTCATGAACATTGTTATAAAAATTATGACATTCCTTTTTATTTGTTTCAAGTAGAGTACAAATACATAAATTAGAATTTTTTATCTTTTTGTTATCATTTTTAAAAGATAACAAATATAATTAATTTTTATTAGACATTAAGAAATTAGTAAATCGTTTATTTAATCACGAATAATAAAATGTCTTTATTCTATTTTTAAGTAGAATAATCTCTTTTAAACATTGGTCCTCCAATGACGATTTTCAAAAAAAAATATTCTTTCTACAAAAACAATTTATTCCAATATTTCATTAAGAAATATCAGAGAATTAAATTTGATTAAACTTTTATTGTTAATTTTTTAGTACATTAAATATAGCCACTTTTCCAAAAATATAATATCATTAAATGATTTGACATTTAAAAAAAATCACCAATACATAAACTGCGAATATTTTAAAAGAACAAATATATTTAATATTGTTTTAGGCATTATAAAAAGAGAAAAAATTGAAACATAAAAATCTTTAAAAAATGTTAAAAATATATTATATGATTGTTCTCAATATAAAAAATTACTTTTGAATTTTTTATGGGTTAATATTTAAAGATAGCTTTTTTATCGTTGAGTAATTAAATAAAAATGATATTAGACTAGATAATTAGTTCATATATGTTTTCTCCTTTGAATATTTATTGTCTATGTTTTCTTGTTATAAGGTTAGGCGTCCTCAAGTAACAAATTTTTTTAGTATGATACATCATCGAAATATAATACTATTAGACATCCTATCATGAAACATTTAAATGCGTAACATAGTATTATTAAATTTTAAATATAAAAAACTAAACGTTTAACTTTTTAAAAGAATAATTATTAATATGATATGAAATTGTTATTACTTTTTATGTACTTTATCTTCCAATAGATTTAAATTATTTTATAGCGTTTTAAGTGAAAATTTTTTGTTATAAATAAATCAACAATACTATAAAAACTCTATTTTAAATTATCATTATAATATATCAACAGACTATTCATTTATTTTTAATAAATTTTTTTCTAAAATTATGTTTTTTAATATGTTATTTTAAATAAAAAGTACTTTTAGAAAGAGCGTTGAAATTACTACTGGTTACAAAACTTAAAAAAAAGAATTTATTTAAATATAGTTCCTTTTATGTAATTATTATCTTTATTGGAATGAAAAATGATAAGAAAAAAATATTTTTTGAGATTATATAATTAAATTATAATGTTTTTTATCATAATTTATTTCATTTAATTATATATGAAAATACATATCAATTTTTGCATATCTTTAGAATAAAATACTGTTTTATTATTAATGAATTAAAAACTTTTATATTGTACATTGTATTACATAAATATTATTTAAAAGTATTTTCATATCTTTGGATATATTATTCATTAACCAAAACTACTGTAGTAGAAGAAATTTGAGAGGCTTAATTAACTAATTTTTAGATCTAATCTGCAATTTTATGGCATTTTTATATATTTCTACTATTGTTCATTTACTGTTATTTATGTAATATCCAAAAACAAAAGAAATTTTATTAAACTATATTTAATTTTCTCCTTAATATTTAGATGTAACATTGAAAAAACTCTTAATTACCAAAAATGTAAACATATGCATTTTTTGAGATTTAATTTAATTTGTAAAATAAAAACTTTTTTATTCTAATACAAACTTTTTTTAGTAGTTGAATAAGAATAATATTAAATCCTTTAAATAAATTTATAATTATTATTTTCAGATAATTAAGTTTTAGTTTAAATGAAGTTTTTTGAATACTTAATAATAGGCGTAAATTGAAAAATTCATATTTACTTCTAGATTTATCTCTCTGTTTATTATCTAAATCGCAAAACCAGGTTAGAAATTTTTTATTCTGTTTATTAAAATTATAAACTTATAAAGAACTTGTTATATTAATATTAGGCATAAACTAAAAAAACATATTCTTTTTTTATTTATGTTGCGAAAAAATTTATATAATTTTAAAATCCTTATCATATCTAAATATTGTTATTCTTAAAGAATATATCATTTTAATTATACAAAATCAATTTAATTCATACTCTCAACAATTAAACGTTTTGTTCGGCGTATATTGTTAAGTTGAGGGAACTCCCAATTTGTTTTTGAATCCAAAACATCAGTTTGAATTTCTAATCTTTGAATGTAGTCATGATTATTTATTGGTATTTTAAAATGTGGAATTATTTGAATGAAATATTTCAAACCTTGTTCTAAGTTATCTAATAATATTTGAGTATTTTGTGAATTCAATAAGTTTTTTTTATCCCATCTATCATAACTTAAAGTTCTATTTTTAGAATAAAGTATTGTTGTTCCAGAAATATTTTTTTTTTTATATTCTCATCAAAATTCCAATTTAAAATTATTGCACCTGGTCCAATGTTTCGATAGGATAATGAATTAGATTGTCGTACCTCAGATTTTAATGAATAATTGTCTAAAAATAAAAATCTCTTATTTTAATGTGACAATATTTTACATACCACTTGTTCGGAAGCGATAAATTGTTGGTGAGTTAAATACTTTCCTATCTTTAGTAATTATTCTCACTCTAACATAATATACAGTATTTTTGTGTAATCCATCAATCTTAATATTTTCTTCATTCATGGGAACACTAATTGTATTCCATTTATTAAGACTTAAATCTTTATCAATACTATAGAAAATTTGATACATCTCAATATTGTCCTTATCAATATCACTGAAAATAATATATAAGAGTAATATAAATTAGATTATTTTTTAATTTTTTAAAACTCACTCTGCTAAAATCCAATGCAAACGAACAGTATCCATATTATTAGAAAAGATAACATCAATTTTTTTCATTACATCTAATTCAACTTTTGGAGTAGAGAACAAAAATTCACCACTTTCAATGATAAGATTATTTTTTAAAATTGTTTTTATTGTAAATTTATATTTTGAACCACTAATTAAATCATCTAATATGATTTCTGGTCTATCACCTCTAAAAATCTTTTGTTTAAAGCTATTATTCTCATTTACCAGTGAATATTGGACATGGTATGCTAAAAATTATAATTAAAATATTTATATTATTGATAAATGAGCATACCAGATACTTTATCTTCCATTTGTTGTGGGATTTCCCATGTTATATTTACAAATCCCTGGCCGGATTTATAAAAACGGCTAGATATTATTATATTTTCAATTTCAAAAAATTCATGCTCTGTAGGCATGTTTATTTCAAGAACAGCTGCCATCGTTGAAGTTTGTTGTGAGCTTATTGCTGTTCTAATTGTTATTTCATAACTTTCACCTGGTGTTAAATTCTCAATCGCAAAAGTTGTTGCCTCAATTTTTATTTGTTGTCTTTGGTAGTTATTTTCACCTGAATGTGAAGATCGTTGTTGTAAAATTGCAATATAATATATCTTAATATTCTCTAAATATACAGGATCCCATTCGATTTTAAGACTACTTGGACTAACAACTGTAAATCTCAAATTTGTAGGTGGTTTCAATTCAACATCATTGTCATCTTCATCGCTCAATGGATTATAGGGATTTTTACTTGTTATCTCAATAAACAATGGTTTACTCCAATCAACAATATCATTACGATTAGTTTCACTTTTAACTTGTACTTCAATTCTATAGCCATTCATGTAATTGTTATCATATAATTTTACTGATGTGTCAGTATTTCTTATATATTTCCATTGATTTCCATTAGTATTTTTCATTGAAAGATATCTATATCTTATAATGAAACTGTTAATATTATTTTCATTAACCTCCCACTCAACATAAATTACATCTTCATTAGCATCATATCGTGCTCTAAGATTTTTTATATTTGATGGATGAAATGGATGTGAATAACTTGATTTGGTAAAAAAAATTATTATAGTTGTTAAAAATAGTAGAATATTTAATTGTTTTATAGTACACATCATATTATGAAAATGATATACAATTATATTTCATTCGTGCTTTTATACTTTTAATTTATGAAAAGTTTAATAATAAATATTAAAGTGATCCTTTATTTGAAATTACATCTATCAATCTTGTGTCTTATCAAATGAAAGATTATGCCCTTACCTCATCTTTCACCTGTTTAATAAGTTTCATCTTATGAAATGAATATTAAGATATGATAATATTATAAACAATAATAAAATTTTCGTAATTCTAAAATAATGCCGTTCAATTAGTGAATAAAAATAAATATATCTTTGACTATTGCAATAGTTCTTGTCATAATATAAATCACTTTCAATAAAATGTTTTACCATCAAAATGCTTATAAAATTTACCATGCTATTATACAATTGAGTTTTTGTGTTTAAAGTGACTTAAAAGATATTATGTAGTAATAAATTACCATAGATTACCAAATTTTAAAATTTATCATTTTAATGAATAAAATTTTATAGTGGCTATTAAATTTAATTTTAAACTTTACATTAATAAGTTTTAATTTCTTAGAATCACGATGGATTATATTACTTTATGACATTAAAAATAATGCTCCAAAATTATAATATTATAAAAGAGATATAATTAATTTTTAATAAAATTTACTCATTTTGAAATAAAAAATACGTATATTTGATATTACAATTAAACTTAATAAAATATAAATTAATAAGTGATAAACATTTTTTCTACAAAACACCATTAAATATGATAAAAGTACTAAAAATTAATAAAAATTTAAGTAAACTTATTAAATAATATTGATTATTCCCACATATAATCCGATTTAAAATTCTTGTTTCGAAATTTGCTAATTCATTTTTTCCATCATTATGCAAATGAACAGTGGTAAATGAATTGACAAAGAATAATTTACCTTGATTTGTATTATCATAAATACTTATAATTTTCGAGGAAAAAAGTTGTTATTCTCTTATTCATCTATTTTCTTAAATTTAATATCCATTAAAAATGTGAAATGTTTCTACCTTTTATTCAGGAACAGTTATATGAAAACAATAAATGTACACAAATTATTTCCACATTAATTTATTTACATGATAATGCAAAAAAAATCTTTATCTTTGAAAAATTAATAAAATATCAAGGTTAAAAATGGATTTCATGTGAATAATTATATGTAATTAAATACAGTAAGCTGTTAAAATTTTTAGAAACAATTTGTATTTAAATTTTATGTAGATAGTTGACTTCATAAGTATATAATCCACAATTAAAGATGTTGATATTTCATATAAATATTTATTTTATTATAAAAAATCTTTTATAAATGATATCAAGTTTATTTTATTATTTTTCTTTGTATATTATTGTTTATTATTATAATTACCTTTTAAATATTGTGTTATGATGGAAAATTATAAGTAAATTCTTGAAATATTATCTATAATTAAAGTTACATAACTTTTTAACATATTCTTTTATAAAATAGATGGAGGAAAAAATTTTTTAAGTACAAGGATAAAAGAATTAAATGAAGCATTAAAGGGCTTATTTTTTGAGAGGTGATACTTCGATATCTTTGAATATCATTTATATAACAATTAATTCAATGTAATGTTCTATTTTCATCTTTTTAATATCTAAAGTTAAACTTAACTACAAAACAAAATTTGTAGGTGTTATTAATTATTGTCATTATAGTAATAAAAGCTTTATAAAAAAATTATTGTATATATATAGAGAGAGTGCAAAGTTTTGAGTTATACTCAAATTTGAATGATTTTATTTTTTTATAAATATTTTTAATGATTTTACATTCATTATCTTGCCAAAACCTAGAAGCTGTGTTTACCATAAAAATCATAGGAATTAATAATCATTTATTTGACTTTAAAATTACTTGTATAAAGATTCATTTTTACCTCATAAAAAAAACTTAATTAGCTTCCTGAAACTTTGTAAACTTTTTTTAAAATATTAAAATATATTAATAAGGTAAAATTTTTAAAGTATATCTTTAATTAATAATATTTCATAAAATTAATGTTAATTTCTATTCTATTAAATTGTTTACTAAAATCTTAAACAGAAAAAATGTCTTCTATTAATTTAATAAAAATTTTTTTTTATAAATATTTATATTTTCACTTGATGACTATTATTAAATATGATTTTTATACCATATAATTTCTCCAAGCGTTGCCTACAGGATGGACATAAAATCATTCGATAATTTGAAGAATAAAAAAGAGTTATTCAAAGTTTGTAAAAACTTTTTGGCCATTCTGTATATATGTAAAACCCATTCTTAAAATAATTATTCTTTAAATTAACTTTAATTAAAATACTTCATTATTTTCCATTTGATTTTTGTACTTGTAACAATAGATTGAAGGTACATATGTAAAATTTCATTGAGAAATTATTTTATGGATAGTTATAATATTTTATTCTTGTAAATTTTTTTAATTATTTTCCTGCTTATTGTATTTATATTATATAAGTATTACGTTGATTTTGAATGTTAACAAAAAAGAACTAATTTTTTTTAGTCATGAATCTTAGTACTAATACTACCATATCTAGTACTCAACTCAATATCACAAATGATATTTCTCAGGTTGATGGCATCTCAGAATTCATGAAACATTCTACTTCTGAGATTGTTGAAATGATCTGTCAACTTTTAATTTTTATAATTGGGACTCCTCTAAATATTTATGCCTTCATTCATTACAATAGGTATTTTACTTTCCCTAAAATCCTTTTTTTATAATATTTATTACAGGAAAAAGAGAAATGGTTTCGCTGAATCAAGGTTAATTAAATTATCAAAACAACTTATTATAACTCATTTAATGGTTCTTCCTATGTGTTTATGGAGAACATATTGGTTTTATAATATTGTATGGAATCTTGGTAACGTATTATGTAAAATACATTCATTCGCCTATGTACTGCCGTTTCATTTATGGTCAAATATTGTTGCTGCCATTGCTATTGATATGTTATGTTGTATTCGTTCTCCTTTATCGTCATATAGAAATGGTGAAAAACGTGTAAGTTATTTAATTTGGGGATCATGGATTTCAGCAATTGTATGTGCATCACCAATGCTTCTTTTTCGTGAGACAGTTTTAGTTTTTGAAAATTATGATTTTTATCAATGCTCAATATCAACAAATTATTATAATATTCAAAATGTGTAAGTAAATTGTAGTATATTTAAAAAGGTCTTATTTTATAGGTGGAATGCTTTTCATGTTATTACTGTTTTTTATATTCCACTTATTGTTGTAATTTTGTGCTACATTTTAATTGGTCTTTCTCTAAGACGACAAATGAAGAAGCGCAAATGTTTACAGGATGAATCGCAACCAATTAATAATAATCATACTCAGGTTCGTTTTCTTAAAGCCACTGTTATTATAATAGCATCGTTTGTTCTAACATGGCTTCCATACCAAATATTGGCATTATTAAGAGTTTTATGTAAAGAACATAGTACATGTAGTACAATCTATAATGAATTTAATTGGTTACAAACAATAATGATTGCAAGGTAATAAAATAATAGCTTAATAATAACTAATTTTTTTTCTAGCACCTGTATTAATCCATTTTTATATAAGTTTGGGAGATTTAAATCAAGTTTAAAATCATCTACATTAATTGGTAGTTTGAATGAAAATTGTACATCAACTGTAAATCATAAAGTTAATCGAGGATCTAATGTTTATATTAGATATACAAGAGTACAAAATTTTGGTAAAAGAAAAATATCTCGATGTAAGCATTATGTAACATCAAGCAACCCTTCCAGAGCAATTAGAACAACTAAAGAAGAAAAAAAATTTAATGACATCCCTAATGACGAGCATACTTCTTCTTCTTTATGATGAAATAATAAAAGTGTGAAAAAATTGTCAGAGTGCCAAGAGAAAAATAGTAGTAGTGAGCACAATATTTGTACTTTGTAGTGTGTTTGGAAATCCTTCAATGGCATAACCCTATTACATTTTTGACAAGTTATTTTCTTTACAAAATATATATGTTAGGGAATAATCTCTTCAAGTGAAAAATACAATAAAAAATAATAACCATTTTTTATAAATATTTTTTTTCTTGTTTTAATGTTTTTTTAATAAAATACATTATTTGGTGATCTTAAATTATTAAGTTAAAATGTTAAATAAGATGTAATTTAGAGAAAAACAATTTTATTGACAAAAATAGCCATCATCTTGTTTTTCACATTATAAATTTTATATATCTTCTTCATTAAATTGAAAGCCATTTTATTCTTATTTATAAAACAACCATTTTAAAAGCGCTTTTTATTCATTAAATTTAAACTAATAAATATATTTATATGAATATGGAGAAGATATATACTTAAAGTTATATCATTGATTTTATATATTTCTTGTTAAGGAGATATATAAAAAAATTTTCTATGCTCTATTATCTTGTTATAAAAATATTATAAAACATATTTTTCTTCTTTTGTGTATATCTCTTACACATATTCATTTTCTAAGCGATTAATTCTTTCAATAATTTTAAAATCTTTATTTACCGTTTTGTCCTCTATATGAAAAATATACATATATATGAATTAAAATTAGTGAGCGCGAACATCTATACCAGTAGTATATGTTGTTCTCTTCTAATTTTATATAACAACACAACGTACGCCTTTCTTTTGGTTCTACTTTTATATACAATATATGTCTTTATATTGATACCATTTTAGTTAACACTGCCAATAAAAACGAAAGTGCATATATGCGAGTCACCAAACTCAACATAAGACTATATGTCCTGTTTTTAACAATTTAGTGATCACATTAATGCGTGGTATTTTCTAATACACATATATTACTATCTAAGATATATCGAACTCATTATCATAACTTTTTCATCAGTTGCGCGTTCTGATAAATAAGATATTAGTCAAATAACATATATTTTTTACATATATATATAAATAGCTTAAAAATATTTAAGTAGTTTTCATATTTTTTTATAAAATATTTAATATATTATAGATATATAGAAATAAAAGTAGGAAAAAATGATGCCAAATGGACAGAATTCAAATCAACCACTTAATAATTTGGATTTAGAGATTAAAGAAAAATTGGCTAGTTATGTTTTGGATTATTTACGAACATTAGGTTGTACAAGAGCAGCAGAAGCTTTTCAATCAGAAGTTATAAATACAGATATCAGGAAAATCCCAGAAGTTGACACACCAAATGTATTGTTAGGATGGTTTTCGTAAGTATTCTTATTTTCATATAAAAATTATATAACTTAAATTATTTTAATTTAGTATATTTTATGAGTTGTATTGCGCAGCTCCTGACAGACGACATATGTATGACATTTCTGCTGACGCCAAGGCCTTTCATGACTTTGTTAGTATAATATATATTACTTAACCAATTAAATTGATGTTTTTTAGGGATTTGTACAAAATACGCAACTTCCTCCAGGACCAACTATGGGTCCACCTTTTCAACAACCATCAAATCAGGTATATAATAAATAATAAAATTATAAATAAAATATATAACTTTTAGTTCTCTACTCCTATCCCACAAGTCCAAATGGGTGGTGGTAATAATCAAGGATATTACCACCATAAGTCAACGGAAAACGGAAATGGTTTACAAATGAATAATGTCAATCAAAGAATGTCAGTACCAAACATGATGAATCAAGTTTCAACACACCAACAATTTCCCACATCACAACCACAACAACAATTACAATCAACAACTCAACAATTAAGAAGCTTAATAAGTGAACGTTCGCAAACAACAAATATAAATAATGGGATGCAGGAGAATCGTTTGAATACAATGAATTATCAACAACCACCTCATGGACAACATCAATATATGGATAATAGTATGTTACCACCTAATGGTATGCAGCAACATATGCGAATAGGGAATGAACAACAGTCAATAAATGTAGATCCTAGATATATTAATATGAATCAAGGATATAATCAACCCGGATATCAAATGACTCCAAATCCAAATAATTTAAATATTCCTCCACAACAACAAAAAGGTATTGAGAATAGTCAGAATATTAATGCTATCCAACAAAATATGTTGAATCATACACAAATGTAGATAAAAATATTATATTTTATAATCCAAAGAAAAAGCAGTAGAAAAGGCATAATATATTTTTTATAAAAATAGAAGATTATGAAATCTTCATTTCAAATATAGTTTTACCTGTATAAAGAGAAATTGTTATCACTTACCTAATTTCCTCTATATAATCTATCGATATTTATACATTCTTTATATTTTTTACCTAAATGACTTTAATAAGGAAATCAAATCTAAAAAACATCAATGAACAGGATGGTATAAATGGATACTGTCTCAAAACTTATTCTATATGCATTTTTAATCTTGAAAGTATACAAAAACAAAAAATAGAAAAAAAATATATTTTTCAATTTAATTTTTCATTTATAATTTTTTTATAATTATAATGTTCATACTTTTAAAAAATCTTTTTGAATTTTATTTAATAATTTTTTTAAATTAAAGAACAACTTCTTGCATTTATTCTTTTTTATATTATCTTTTATTTACTTATACTTTAAATAAATTCAAATAAAAATCTGTCGTTTATATTTTAATGTTAATAAATAAGTAGAGTTTAATCACCTGCCATAACTTTTTTATTATAAACCATACTTCAATCTTTAAATAATTATTGTACATGACAAGTATAATTAAAAAATTTCTTGTTAATAATACTCATATTTTTTAACATTTATACCAAAATTCTAACTATACTTTTTTTATAAATTTTTCTATATTTAAATTCAATACAACTAGCAAATTTTAGTCTTAAAAATACATAACTCATCACCTGCAGTTTTTTTAATAAAAAATTATAGAGATATATTCTTTTAGTAAAATGAAAGTATTTTGAGATATAAATTATCTTTATAAATAATATAGTTTTAGAAAAAAAATATTTACAGACAAAAAAATATACACTTTTACAAAGTTTTTAGAAATAATTTTTATAAAAGTCAATATTTTGATGATTTATCTTTTTATATTTTCAAAGATTATATTAAGAAATATGCTACAAATCTGTTTAATTCTTTTTTCTAACTTTATATTTGTAATGATAAATTTAAATAATCGGTGGATGGTAAAAATTGTCAAATCTTGACATATCTTTTGTCACATATATAAGCTTTCTATAACAATGGATTAAATTATTGTACAAATTACAAGAAGATGAAAAATTATTGGTATAAAATTAACTTGCCAAAATTTTTGATACTCTTAAATGATTATTATTTTTATTTATAAATTTTAACAATACAATTTAAGAATTCAAAAATTTGTATATTATTAGTAGCTAAGAAAAATTAGAAATTAGTTTACTAACCTCTTTCGTTTTATAAGAATAAGAAATCGCGATTTTTTATTATTCGTTTTATTGAAATTAAACTTTCTCAAATAAATTTTATTAGGCAGAGCAATCTATATAATTACGTAATGTTCAATTTTTTGAAAATTTTTAAAGGACCCAAAATGAGGTTAGATATTTTGAATGCTAACTTTGTTATATTCAATCCTTTGAGATATATTTCTTCATATAATAGGATTCTTTCAATTTTTAAGAATATATATTAAAGAATAGAATTATTTTAATGAGCATTGGTTTCTGAAAATGTCACTATAATAATATGTCATTTCCTCTCATTTCCTATCATAGTGATTAACATCAAATTGTTAACACTTTTGTCTTTCCTTTTTTACTAATAAAAATTCTAAAAATTTTTAAGACATTTTATGCATATATATATTCTTTTTTAATATTATATTGTAAAATATTATATTGAAATAAAAAAATTAATTTATCTTAATTTTTTATTTTATCTAATAATATATTCTTCAAATAAATTCATACTCCTAACTTGTTGATGAAATATTCTCTTTTTAAATATTTTTTAACTATATGTCACTATAGACTTTATTTAACTTTCAATGTAGATAATGTATAATTTATTGCAATTTGTCTTTTTATATTAAAATATCAAGTTGTACTCCTATTTTGTCAAGTACATAAGCTAAGGTTATTTATTATTTTCTATAATAGCTTTATATACAAAGATACCATAACATCTTCATTTGAGATTGCCATAAGATACTCTGATTCTTATTTACTATTTAAGTTTCTTTTGTTACTACTTTAGTGTGTCCCCAAAACTGATTAAATATTAACCCTATGTTTAGAAATCTTGATATATCGTGAATATACACTTTTTATAAAATATTTTATCTACCTATTTATATCATCCATTTTAAATTAATAATCCGAGCTTATAGTCATATATAAATTCTTAAAATATCACTTTAAAAAAGTCTAAGTTTATGTTATTTTATAACCCTTAATTATTTTATCATTTTGAATATTTTATATAATAATATCATTATAATATATTAATGTAAACATGAATCGCTTCAATTCACAAATTCATTTTAATAATTAATTGTTAATTTAAATACCTCTTCAT
The DNA here is from genome assembly GCA_963280985.1 of Strongyloides venezuelensis. NCBI lineage: Eukaryota > Metazoa > Nematoda > Chromadorea > Rhabditida > Strongyloididae > Strongyloides > Strongyloides venezuelensis. The sequence continues at coordinate 3,181,290 of CAUJLX010000001.1, read as the reverse complement.
TTTTAATATCCATTTTAAAACATATTTATAACTTTCTCTCTATAAAATATTGTACTATTATTGCCCATAATTTTTTTAACATTTTAACTTTAAAAAATAAATATATTTCTTTATTTTAAAGATCAGATAAAATATTTAAAACAATAAAGATATTCTAAAAACGACATTTTTTGTTAAAACAATTTATCATTTTAATTCTAAAAAATTCTCAATTGTAGAAGTGATAAAAACAGAGAAAAATATTCCATTTCCCTATTAAGTCAACACTTGGTATGTTTATTAATTTTTGAATCAAATTATTTCAACAAAATATAAAAGTACTTGTTTTATTTTATAAAAATGGTTATCCCAACAAAAATAATATTATTTTACCTATTATTTACATTAAACACATTTGTTTTATCATATATAAGAATAAATCGGTGTTATAGCTGTATGTCAGCTCAATATGAAGATGCATTTAGAAATAATGGTGTATTATCAGAGTAAGTTATTTTTATTATTTTAATAAAATATTTTTAATTATCTGTCACATTTCACCTCACTACATATTTTTTAAGGCATTTTTATGAACCTAGAAATTTTACTGACGAATGTGATGATCCTATAAATGATAGATACATGGGTACTGTTTCGTGTAGAAACATTTGCCTAACAATAACACAAGATATCATAAGTTTAGGTATTCGGACGGGAAAAAAATTAACCATTCGTGGTTGTTCTACAAAGCTAACTAAATTAGGATTCAGAAATCGAACAATGAATTTATTGGATCGCTTTGATAGTTGTAGATATGTAAAAGCTTCTGACTTATTTTTATATCCAGTTGACGATTCTGTTACAGTATACGTATGCAGTTGTCTTGGGGATAGATGCAATAGCTCTAAACGTAGTAATTGCCATACAAGTATATATTCAACAGTATTTCTCATCACTGTTATATTACCTTTCATATTATGTTCAAAATTTTTACAATCAAATTGTTAATTCTTACATAAATTAGTGAATTTAATTTTTAACCTCGCAAAGTTGTTGAAATTTAACAATTGATTACTTATTATCATATATTAATAAATTAACAAAAAAATCTATGTATAATAATAAAATATTGGCTATATTTGAAGTTTTTTAGTCATTGTCATTCTAAATAAAAAGTATATTATACTTTAAATATATAGCTTACTGTTGGGATTAAAGTTGTCATTTACCAAATGGAGAATTTAATGAAATATATTTTATTATTGTACTTTTACCGACTAAAATTTTTGTTCCTCTTTTACGAAGAATGGATCTGAAAGCTAAAAAAATTATTAAGACGAAGATTAATAAAATTACAGGCTAATAAAATTAAAAATGGTATTTTATTGTTTAGTAAATGATAAAAAGATTATAACTTAGTAATAATTGGTACTACTTCAATAATATTACTTTATATTTTCATAAAAAATAAAAAACATAATAAATTTTTAGTAATAAAAAATGACTAATTATTTTTTTGTGACCGTTATCATTTAATAATAAAAATTTATTTCATACAATGCTTGTAGCAGTCACATTTATTATTATGATGTGAATCATCTAAAAGCTTTTTTAAATGTTTTATGTGAGCAATTGCCAAATTAAGGGTTTCCAATTTACTCATTCTTGTTTTAACATATTGTGCTGGAAGCATATTACGCATCTGTTGGTAACCTTCATTAATCCATCTTACACGAAGGCGTTCTCTTTCATTTCTTCGAAATACCTGACATCTAAAAATAATAAAATAGAGATTGATGTTAATATATTAAACAAACCCATTATCATCCATTTGACTTGGTAAAGGCATTGAAACATTAGATCCAAATGGACTTTCTTGTCGTGATCTTTGATTTTCAGATGGTTCCTTACAAACAGAAGGTGTAGGCCAATCGAATGTTGATTGATAATTATCTAAAGATATAATAGGAGTTGAAGAATAATCCCAATTATTGAGGGATGAATCTGTAATTGATACAAGAGTACCTGGATGTGTAGAAACATTTGTAAATGTTGTATTATGCAGCGTATTAGCAAGAGCTGTCTCATATGCCAAAGAATTTAGATAAATAGTACTCATATCCATATTTAGTAACCATAAAAATTATTAGATTTTATGAGGACAATTATTTAATATGACGAAATCTAAATGTTAAAACTTGATTATAAAAATTGATTCATGTGATTTTTGTTTAGTGGATATAAAGCAAACATAAATAGACAATGAATATTAAATTGGTATATTTAACTTTTCTAAATATAGAGTATTTAAAAAATGCGATAGATTACTATTTATTGGTTGTGAATGAATTAATGAAAAAAACATGATTTAATTTCATTTGTTAAGAAAAGATAATGAATGTGTCAGTTTAAAGTAAAGGATAATAATATTGTGCTTAATTTTTTTCCTCTAATATTAGATAAAAATAATAAATAAAATTTTGTTGCGATATACATTATAAAAGTTGAAATATGCCGTACATTCTAAAGGAAATAATATCTTTTTTAATTTAGAGTGCTAGTTAGGTAAAAATTATAACGAACTATTATATTGTTATTAATAATTACCTTTTAGTTACATAAAATTACTCATATTTATTATCATATAGAATAAACTTTGATATGTCGGCATAATCAATTTAATAAAGATGACAATCATTTAACACATATCAATAGAAAGATAAAGTAGTAAAGGTAAATCATATCCACTGTTTAATTATATCAAAATGATCAATCCAGCAAAAAGGTATGTGATGATTTATTAATTGCTAATATTTGCGATTTATAATGGTTAAACATATAAGGTAACAGCTGCTTTAAATTTTACTTTTATTATAGTAAATAAAAAAAGATTTTAAATTTATTGTTTAGATATCATATATAAAATTCTAATGTTTGCATCTAAATAGTGATAAAAAATGTATTATAATTGTGATTTTTTTATTTATTAGTTTTATATCCCAATTTATGCCTTTACCATTTCAATTGCCTTAATAATAAATTTTGGAAAGAATTTGTTCACATGAATTAATTACATGCAATTGAATAAACATGTACCTTGAAATGTAGAAGTCTTTTGACAAAAATTATTGAAATTTGTCATTAATGTATATGCATTTACATGTATCCATTGGACCATGATAATGTTGTATATAAGATATATTTGGCATATTAAAGTGTAAGATTTTTATCCAATACCTCTTAATATTTCAAAATATATTTTTACTATGGCTAGAAGAAGTAAAAGTCTACATATATTTGAAGAACGTGTACAAAAAAATAATAGAGAAAATAATATCAACTTTATTAAAGGCAACAAACGTTTACAAATAACTTATGAAAAACAGAAAACATTTGTTAAATTAGTCCCACCATTTTCAATACAATCTACTCAAAAAAACACCGAAGTGTTTACATTACCATGTAAATACGCTAAATCTTCGAAAATCAAAAATATGGATGATGTCACAAAAAAAATGGTAAATCGTTTTATAACAGCTTATCTGGATAGACAAATACCACTTCAATTAATTGATGGAATTAAAAAAAAAACAATCCTGTGGAACATTCCACTAAAAGAGATGGATATTATGACAATAAATAAATTAATACGTATTGTAACATTAGGTTTACCGTGTTCAGAATCCGTAAGTTTTTCTATATATAAAATTAGAAAAATTAATTTTATAATAATTCATCAATTTTTGTGAAAAAATAATATGAATTTCAATTTTTTAAAAATAAATATTTATTAAATATACAAATATATTTTATATATGTATATGAATATTATATAATATGCAAACAATATTATAAATATTTAATTTTACTGTTTAGCCATATGAAACTATAGCATTGGAAGCATTTGATTCTTTATTATGTTTACCTGGAACGGAATACATTATCTTCCAAGTATTAACAGAAGTAGTTACGGCTATTAGAAAAGCATTAGACTATGGGAATAATGAAAATAAGATAAAAATCTTAAGCATCATTATAAAAATGACAAAAATTAGACATATTGGTATAAGTTTGGTACCATATTATAAACAATTACTATCTCCTTTAAGACAACCATATTCTAAAATATCATTTTCAAATGAAAAGGCCAACAAAAAAAATGATTCAAACTATCATTTGAGTCAATATATTCATAAAACATTAGTTGCATTAGAAGAAAGTGGTGGTAAAAATGCATTGGTGAACATTCGTTATGCAATACCACATTACCAATCCATCTTTTATTATCAATAAGCACATATCATGCACCATGTTAATTTCTTGTACCATTTTATATTCCAATTTTAATTTTTTATTTTTTTTATGATTCATTAAAAATCTTAACCTATAATAATAACAAAAATTGAAACATTTATCTAAAATGAAAGATTATATAACTTTTTTATTTGTATTTATATATTATATATATGTATAGAATTTTCGTAATAAAATATATTATATAATATTTGGATATTAATTTTTATTGTTATATATTTTTGTACTTATTAATAATATTTTTGTATTATACTCTTATCATAACATTAGATTTGATTGATTTAATATCAAGATAAAATTAGAGTTATCTTTATCATCTCGTTTAACCCTCTTTTTATTAAAAGTGTTTTTGGGTATATAAATTTGTATCTCACATTAATTTCAATCATTTGTGAACATTTTTTGAAAGATGCCTCTATTTATCGAAAGACATACATAATCATACTTTTGCCTTGTTTATCTTATATGTCTATGCGGCAGTATTTACAACTAACTTTAATCACATATCTATCGAGTTACTTGTTTTTCTCATAAGAACCTACATAAATTCTAATGAAATCTCTCCTAATTTCAATACAGATGATCACACATTATTATTATATTTCCTATAGTTAGCAAATTTTTTTCTTTTAACTTTGAATTATCCTAAACTTTCCATCTATAAACAATTTACCATACGTACATTTTTTCTATAATATCTATCAACAATGTATAAAAATATCTTTTCAAAACATTAAAAAATATATGTTATTTGAAGTTTAAAAATGTGATTTTATTTAAATGTAAATTGAGAAATTCGTTATATATTTATTTTGAAGTATTCTATTTAAAGCTTTAATCAGTTGGTATATCACATAAAATGAACTTATATTATTTTAACATAATTATTTTCGTATATTTACGAACAATCATTAAAATATTTTGACATTACATTTTATATTTGTAGGTGTACAATTTAATCATTATTTCTTTCACTTTAACTGTCTATTTATTTACAAAATAAATATTTAAATTAAAAATATTAAGCACAATTTTAACGTTGCATTAAGGGGTAAAAACAATATATCAATCCATGTTTACCTTATAATCACTACGACAATGATATTTCTTTTATTTGATTTAGAGTAATCATTGCTTGAATGATGGAACAAAAAGCCAAATTTTAGACACACATACAACTTAAAGTACAGTTATATTTTGTTATTATAAATCAATTGTTACAAATTGTAACAATTTTTTCTATTTTATTATAAAAAATATGTACTATAAAATAGTTTAACCATTTTATTTTAATAAATATACTTCCATATGTCAATGATTATTTAAATACTTACATTCAATATATGGATACTATATATCATCTGTTTTATATATGTAAATATTTTTTAGTTATATGAAAATTCTTTTTATCATATATGTTTAGAAAATTTTTATTTTTTATTTAGAATATTCCCTTCCGTATAATATTGATTTGTGTGAAATCTTCTATACAATATGTATCCTGATGATATGAATTTCGAATGTTTGTCATCATTAAACAATTCAATAAAAAATAATACATCAAATCAATCTTACTTTGATGATGAATTTTCCTTTGATATTAAAGAAGAAGATTATCATTATGAAAATGATATAACATCACCATTATACCAAGATAGTGATGAAATGTATTATGACAATTTTTCATCAGAGACATTTTCTTCAAATTTTAATAGCAACTCTATTTCTCCTGTCTCAATGAGTGAGCTAGAAAATAGTACTGAAAAAACAAAAATTTATGATTATTCTAGCTCTATTGATCAATATTTTGATAATCACTCCTTTAGTGATGGTAAATTTGGCACAATTATCATGGTAATAATATTTAATAACTTGTTTCAGATTCTCATGATGTATCATTATCAAAAAATCGCCGCAAAACTAATAATTATTCAACGACATCTTCAAAATCAATTATAAGAGATAATTTTAAAAATTCACTATCAATAGTAACAACACCAACAACATCATCATCCAGAAATTCTTCTATGTCATCTTTATACAAAATTAACCAATCTTCATCTCCCTTTACCAATAAAAGAAAATGGGACGATATTGCGATTAGAGAAAATAAAATATCTGCACAGGTAAATTTTATTCTAATAATCTGTTAAAAATATGTTGATATGAAATATACATGAAATTTTATATATTTCTATTTTTTCAAATACTTTTAACTTTTAAAAATGTCACAAATTCAACTGTATATTAAAAACTGTGTTTTAGAGATATCAAATAATAATTTTTAATGAATCTTATCAGATTATCTTATAAAAAAATTAGGTTATTGGAGTGTTTTATTAAATTAACTTGAGTAAAGGTTTTTCCTCAAATAACTTTATAAATTTATCGACAAAAGATTAAACTTTACTATAACAATGTATAATTTTAGTCTGGTAAAAAAGGACCTGTTGTATTGACAGCTGAGGAGGTAGCTGTTTACAAACAAGAGAAATTTGAAATTCCTTTAACATTTCCATTAACACAGTCTCAAGAAAGGGAATTAAAAAAAGTTAGAAGAAAAATTAAAAATAAGTTATCTGCTAAAGCCAGTAGATCAAAAAAGAAAGCTGAATTGGAGGGATTAAAGGAAGCTCTGGAATATAAAAATAAGATTTTCGCACATTTTCTTGAGTGTGTTCGTAGAAACTCCTTACAAAGAGAGCCATTATGTGAGGATTGTCAAGATTTAATAAAATGTGGACAAATTCCTGCTGATAAAAGTATTGAAGAGATCATTTAATTTATTAGTATTAAATATACATTATAACTAATTAAAAAGAGGTGGATATTAATTTAGAAAAATATAATTAAACTAAACTAATTAATTTGACATAATTTTTTTAACTTATCTAATTATTTATTTATAGGCAGAAAGTTTTTGTTATTCATAAATATTACAGTTGATTTTAATGAAATCAATAAACATCTTAAGTATTTTATATGTAGTTTAAAGTTTAATATTTTTATTATTGTTTTCAATATATAATATTGAAAAAAGGAATGATATTGATAATTTATGAATAATTTAATAAATGTCATTTGATATGTTCATCTACCAATGTGCCTTTTTTTTCACAACTATTATTCCACCATTTTTCATAATTCCTCATTCTCGTATAATTTTTATTTATATTTGAATGGAGCATTCTACAAAATTGACAAAACCCCCATGGTCTTTCAGCAATATCATGATTTTGACCGTCTAAGAATATCACTTTATACTCTTTCATCCATGTAAAATAAGATAAATATTTATTTTTATCTTTTATTAGATCTTTAAGATAATTGGCTAATTCCTTAGGATTTTTAAAGTCATCTACAGCTATAAATGAATTAGGTGGGGCGTATCTTTCAACGATGGATTTTTTTAAGACTATCGGTATAATTGGGCGATTATAACCACGATACCATAATTTTTCTGTTATATAATCTTTACATATAGAATTTTCAAAAGCAAGATAAAAATAATACTCATTATCAACATCATTACAATTGTTTTCTCTCCTACAATTCTTATTACCGCAGGCACCATAAATATCAACATCAATATACTTTTTTAAATCATTAACATATCCTTCTCGATTCGAAGGTGTTTGACAGTGACTCACCATCCACGATATAGATTTTGATTTATTTATTAAGTCATTTTCTGTTATTGGGTTTTTAAATGATTGCGACTCCGGTGCTAAATGAACTGTATAACCATACGGACTTGAGGTGTATGAATCATGACGAAAACTAATAAATGTATGAGGGTAGACAACATTATTTGCTAATGAACCTGTAGTATCATGTGCAGGTGACTCTTGTGTTAGTAGCCCAACAAAAATATTACTTTTGTATTGTGAAATTTCAGTTAAACTTGACACAATAACACCATCAATGATATCATTTTGACTATCATCTGAAATAATTTCACAATTCCAATCACTACAACCACCAAGATTATCGTTAGTTATATATGATATTTTTGATAAAATTTTTTTTTTCTTACTATCTTTTGGTAAATTAAAATTTGTTCGTTCTTCAAAAGTGCTGTAGCTGTCATCGAGTAATATATTATCAATAACAATTTTTTGTCCCTTATAATTAAAAGTCATTCTGTAATTTTCTAGTAATTCTTTATTACTATCACTAAATATATCTTTTTCATAATTTTTATCTCTTCTCTTTGGAACACGTATTTTTGAAAAATTATATTGATAAACTTTGTTACTGAGTCTCTAAAATTATAATGAAACTTATTAATAGAAAAAAAACAAAATATAAACTGACTAAATTGTTACTTTTATAATTTCCTATTTGATTATTAATATAAATGAACACAACAAATATTATTATTATAAATATTGCCCGTTTTATTAAGAATATCATTATTTAAATTATTTTTAAATATTTCAATGTTTTTAGTTAATTAAAACAATCATATATTGTTAAAGATATCTAAAATACTTGAATTGTTTATTAAAAAATAATAACAACTATAAATAATAATGAGTAATAATAGTTTTGAAGTAAAACTTTAATAGTAATATAAGTTAATTAGATATAATAATTTACTTCAGTTCATTAAATAATAATTCTTAACATTATATATAGTCGTACATAAACAAAATCTTAGGAACATAATACAATTTACTTCTTCACCATGGTTTTACTATAAAAAATAACATACAAAATTTATTGAAACTATTAAACATTGAATGATAATTTAATTTAATATTTATATTTAAAATAAAAAATTGGAAAATATAAATAAAAATTGATGCAAAATTTTAGATATTTACATAAGTTTTTGCTTATTATTTTTATGATAAGAAATAAAAAATAAGAACAAAGATATTAAAATAATAATAAATGCATAAAAGGTAAAAGAATTGGAAAATAAATTATTATTATTATTTCAAGAATATATAGAAACGTAAACAGTTTTAAATAATGATATTTACAAGTTTAGCGCTATATTTTTAATTTAATACAAAAAAGAAGCTTTTTTTTAACGTGCTTTGATCAAAGTTATGGAAGAGAATGACGGAAAAGTGTGTTTAATTATTGTTTCTATAAACATTATAAACAACTATTGTCTTTTAAAATTAAAAAAGATGTACATTTCAACAAAATCATATTTTAGTTTAGTTTTTATAAACATTGATATATAAGCAAATCGAAAAATAAAAGTTTGTTTTACAATGTTTATATGAATCATATTAATTCATTATACTGGTAACGTCAAGCCTTAGTTTACTTTTTATAATAATATAGAAATTTTATTTTATTAGTTTTAAGAAAATATATAGTAATAAAGTTTACTTTGCTAGCAATTTTATATCTCATTAAAAATAAATACTATCTTTTATTTTATTTTGTAAAAAAATTGACTTTTGTATATTTAAATGTTAAGTTAATAATCGAGAAGTTATATTTATTTCTATAAATAAATATATATTTTCAATAATTTTAATTTATTAACATGATATTACAAGAAACCTAGTTATTAATATTATAGCCATAATATGTATTATCTGTATATAATTAATTTGAAAAAATAACACAGGAAAAGACTATCCTAATCCGTTATTAATTTTTATAGTTTTTGCAATAAATCATCATGATAAACTTTTCTAACTTGGTCTATTTTTTAAAATCAAATTCACTTTTATTGATAAAATAAAAGAACACATTAGAACCAATTTAAAAAAATTTAGATTAACAATAAAAATTTTAAGGAAACAATAATATCACTAAATTTTATTCATATTAAAAAAACTATTAAGTGATAGTTTTGAAAAATAATGGCATATAAAACTTTACAAAAAGTCCAATTTATATATTAAGTAATGATAATTAAAATATTTTAATTAATAATAAATTTTACTTATTTACAAATTTTAAGCTTATTTCTCTTTGAATAACAGGTAAAAAGAAAAATTATTATGTGTCATTTTAAGCTTTTTGGAAAAGGAGTCATTAAAAATACGTTATTACTGGAAATTTTCAAAAAGGTAAATTAATGTTAAATAGTAATATTTAAAATGTATCTATGTATGTATAAAATAAAAATATTAGAGATTATTCTATGATATTTTATCTTTTTAACTATATATATTATCAGCAAAATTATTATGATATTATAAATAACTTGGTATATAGATAAAAGTGAAATGATACATCATATTTTATTATAAATGAGCAGTAAAATAGTGGTAATTTGCTAAAAAAAATTTTTAAGTATTTAAAAAAGTATTCCGTGATAAAATTTATTCAATAATAGCAGAAACCTTTTTAATATATTTGCCTTGAAACTGAATTTTCGTGAATGTACGACACACCGGGCAATGATAAAATTGATGCTGTATCTGGAAGACTAAATAATTCTGATGGAAAATTTGATACAAATTGATGGTGCATGGCATCTCCTGCTGATAATCTTTCTTTACCATTGTACTATAAAAATGTTTACATTACTAAAATTTTAGGCTGATAACCTACCCTTAATAATTTTGATAATATATCTATACTATCTTTACATAGTCTTGGTGACGAACGTTGTAAAATTTTTTCAAATGTTAAATATTTTTTAGTTTGCCCATTATATCGTTCCTCAGCACGTATCATTAATTTAACACTCTCTTCTATCTCTTTAAATTTGGGACACTCAATAAAAGAAGCTCCATTATCTTTATTCGGAAGTCCTAATTTTTTAAATATTAATGCTAGTTGGTCATTAGCGCATGTTCCTGGGAACATTGCTTTACCAACAATCATCTCATATAATATACACCCAACACCCCACATATCAATGTGTGTTGAGTAATCAGTTGATCCAAATAGAACATCTGGTGGTCTATACCATAAAGTTACAACTTCATTTGAATATGTCTTTGTTGGCACAGATTTTGCTCTTGCTAAACCAAAGTCAGCTAATTTTAATTCACCAGATCTATTAATTAAAAGATTTTGTGGTTTTAAATCACGATGAAGAATTTTTCTTTTATGACAATATGTAAGACCTCTTAATAATTGAATGAGGAATAAACGACAGTTATCAATACTAATTTGATTGTTAACCTCCTCCATATAAAATCTAAGATCGCGCTCTACAAATTCAAATACAAGTGTTAAAACCCGATCAGTATAAACAATATCATGTAATGTAACAACATTTGCATGTTTTAAATTTCTTAATAAAGATACTTCTCTAATAGCTGTACATGGTGCACCTTCTTCTGGTTCTAAACGAATTTCTTTCAAAGCAACACTTTTTCCCGTTAATAATGATTTTCCTAAATATACAGTTGCATATGTTCCCTCTCCTAGACCAATAATTTTCTGATAAGTTTCTAATTTTCCAAAACCAATTTCACTTAATGATGCTCTCCTACTCTTTCTTGTTAATGGTTGATCTAATGTTGGTGTGCGATTTAACTTTTCAACAACATTTAATGGTAATTTAATATCAGGAGGAAGTGATAAACGTTTTTGAATATCTTGTTCACTCCATTTTCTATTTGTTTTAGAACGCATTTTAATATTTGGTATATAACGTTGTCTTCCTCCTCCAGTTGTTGTTGTAATTGAAGTATCTTCATTACTAGAAGGTTGACCCGATGATAATGATGAAGTTTGGTCACTTGAAGAAGGTGACACCTCTATGCAATTATCCTCCTCACCAACACCATTTTCATCTGATCCTAATGCTGTTGTTTCATGTACCACAGCTAAAATATAATAATAATAAATTTCTGATAATTAAATAAGTTTTTATAACTAACACAATGATATCGATGGCCTAATAACTGATTTAATATTGTAAGAATGTCTTTTCTTTTTAAACATAAAAAATTGCAACCATGAAGAAAATGAATTCAATGGAGAGGATGAGATTCCATCTGATTGTTGAGATATTTTTTTAATAGGAGATTCTGATAATGAGTTACCTTCCTCATTAGATTTATTTATATTTTCAAAAACTTCTTGTTCCTCTTCAGAGATAGCACAAAAATCGTGAAATGTCACAGATTTAGATATATCAATAGATTTTTTAAATCTCATTATAATGTTAATAATTTAGTGGTTATATATTAAAACTAAATAAAATAAAAATATATTGTTCTATTAAATTATGTGCAATTAATTTTTTGTGTGGGAAAATAAAAAAGATTATACGAATATTTTTTTAAATATTTAAATGTTATTAATAAGTAAAAATTAATAAACTAAAAATTTTGTTAAGTTATTAAAAACTTAATTGCTATTTTTTATTTAAACATAAAAGAAATAAAACTTTAGTATTATTACTGGAAAAATTTGATGCAAAATTAATATTGTATAAATATAAAAATCATATAGGAGGAAGTTGACAAAGTTATAAGTGTAAATAAAAAATTATGAACAAATGTATATATATAAAATCCTATTTAATTAAACTTATTTTATAATTATAAAATAAAAACGTTTTATAGACCATAAAACATGTGAAAGAGTAAATGGAAATATTTTTAAATTTCAACTACTTATCTTTATTATTGTATATCGATATTGTCCTCTTTTGATATGTTAGGTGTTATTATAAAAATATATATAGAAACTATTTGTAAAATTGAAACGATAACATTTTTATGTTACTCAAAAAAAAACAAATACAGATATTGTGAGAAAAAAGTATTATTCTCAAATGAATGTGTAATACAATTACTAATAAATATTTTAATAATATTTCAATTTTTTTAATTAATTTTTTACAATAAGTTGAATAGATTTGAAAAAGATAAGTAATATAAAAGTTGTCTAAAGTTAGTTTTATGCTTCTAAAAAATTATAATAATCGATTTTTGTATATAGATCAAAATGTTAGAAAGTAATAGATATATATAAAGTTCTTAAATGTTTTACAAACTTAGAATGCCTAAAATAGATAGTATTAAGAAAGAAATTAGTTTTTTAGTTTACACATTTCCAAAATAATATCATATAGTAAAGACATATTTCAAGGTTTGTTGTAAGAGCAATAAAATACAATTAAAAAATATAGTTAAATCATTCTTTTTATACTAGACAAAAAAATAACGTTTGTTTTTCTATTGATAATTATAACAAGAAAAAAGTTTACTCTCATTTTTTATTTGAATTGCTGAAAAGTTTTACTGAAAATTATAAGATAAAAAATGAAATTTTATTTGTCATGAATAACGATTATTTAAAAACAAACTTGTAAGTAAATATAGTAGGGAGAGTTCAGCAACACCTGATTGTTATAGAAAATTTATATTATGAAAGATATGTGGCAATAAATTTTTCACAATAGTCATATTACTATATATATTATATAGATAACTATAAGTTAAGATATATGATTTTGTACCATAATTTGTTGAATTATTGACAATTAGATTGGTATACACTAAAACATTTTGACAATTAAATACTATTAACATTATGTATATGAAGAATGAAAATTCTTGAAGATTAATGTATAGGTCCACCTAAATGATCTTAATGATATCAATTATTTAAACGTTCTTTTAAAATAATAATTTCCAAAAACATTGTTTAGTAAAATTTATTTATACATGCATTGTTAAAATATTATATTATTTAGATATACTATGTAATAAAAAATGGATTTTATATGAACAATATTTCATAAACTTCTAATAATTGTTATTATACTACTCAATTATACGAATAAATAACGAATTTTCAGTAAAAACAATATTCATTTATGTAAAACTTTTCAAAAATACAATAAAGTAATTGCAAAATATTTTATATTTAAAAAGCAGTTATATATAAGTTACTAAAGATTTATAGTAAAAATACTCGAAAGTATATTACTTTTTTAATATTAAATTGAAATAAATATATATTTTAAAACAAAAGTAGAATCTTGTTAAAGTATAAAATACTTTTTGTATTATGATATATAACAATAAACATATATTCTAGTTAAATGTGTTGATAAGAAAAGAAATTTAAAAGGCTAATTTTACCAAATATCAATTGAATTTAAATGTCTAAACAGTAAAAGAAGTATTTTATGGTAAGTAAGAATAGTATATGATGTATCAATTAACATTAACGAAAACTTCAACAAATCGTCGAGTTTCAATTGAGGTCAATAAAAAATTTTTACTATATAAACAACAATTCAAATGAATGTTAACTAAAAATTTATAATAAATGGATATTTGATACTGTTATGGACGATACATAGTTATAAAGTGAAAGGAGTTCTAAAAAGTTAATAGTTTAAAATTTTTAAAATATAAAATTTATATCAAAATAGAAAGCGAAGTGTATATAAAAAGATGTGTGTTTGACTAATCATAAATACTTATTAAAATAGTTCATTAAAAATTAAATAACGAGTCAGGAAACAATGATAAGTGTTTTATTTTAATAGGTAATAAAAAATTTACATATGAGTAACTATCAAATGATTTGTAAATAAGTTTTGACAATTTAAATGATAAAAGAGGATGTGGGTGGTAAAATATTTAATAACACCATACATTTTACCTGGATTTCATCAACTTAAAATGATTCTAACAAATTTCTTTCGAAATTACACATACTCAACCTCAAAATTATGGCACAGTAAAAAAAGAGAAAATAATAAGAATGTTTTATTTAAAATCAAAATTTTTTCTTAAATAATATATACTAGATAGTTCTTTTTTATGTGTACGATATATTAAAATAAAAAAATTCAAAAAGTTTATTTCATTTCATAAGAAACAATAAAGTTAACAAATAAAATTTGTTATTATATTCAGCATCTTATCTTAATTTAAAAAAAATACATCAATTAAAATATATATTAATACACTTTTGTCAACAAAATGTCTTTTCTAATATGAATAAAAAATTATGAAAAAATATTTTTATACATAATATTATGTAATATTTAATTATAAAAATACAATTTTACATTTACATAATTTAACAATAAAGATGAAATGATTAATGTATACATATTTATATATTTTAAATATAATTTTGAATTACTTTTTTTCATCCAATGGAATATTTTTTATAAATGGCATTTGAAAAGTTTAAGAGAAAAAATAGTAATTACTCAATTAGTTATGTGCCAAATAGAAATATAAGAAATAATTTAGACTAAAAACATATTTATCATTTTGTATATGCCTTATTACTATATAAAAAAAGCAATAAAATGATAAGGAATAAAAGCTACATTAATACAGCGTCACTTTTCTAACTTAGTAATAAACTTGAAAACAGGCATTTTATGTATGTAAGTGGCATAAATCTATATATATATATATATATATATATATTATACATATATATATGTTTTATATGCATGTCCTTCGCTCCACTTATACTATGTTATGTCTATTCTTCATCTTTGTCTATTTTTGTTTGCCATCTTCTGGTGACATAAATGAAGTTAAGTGACTAGCTCAGGAAAAAGAAATTATTAACATAATTACTTGAACGATAATTTTACAAAGTTAGTTATATTTAATCTTTTTTTTACTTTTATTATTATATGAACTCTCTCATAAATAAACATTTCTTAAAATAATTTACATATAACAATAGAAAAAACTTACATAGCTTCGCCAAAAAAATACATACCATTGATTTAATATTTTTGAAAATCTCTAAGACGCTTAAAAGTCAACAAAATATATCATTCATCTTTTATTAAAAATATAAAGTGAAAAAAGTAAAAAACTAAAGTACCTTATAAATATTCATATAAAATTGCTTTGACAGCCTATTTTTCAAATACCAAGATTATAAAATAATTATTTTATATAAGATAATACTTAAGATTTAATATAATATATATATATATATACAGAAGTCAATAAATGTTTATATAAAGATAATAACTATTGATGTATACACAAAAATAATAAACAATTATATCCATAAAGTTATAATAATATAATTTTTTTTAAGTCAATTTATAATTCTACTTACATATGAAACATTAGTCAAAAAATAACTACTATAAAATATATTTTGCATTAATTAATAAGAATTAAAAAGAGGAATAATATTTTGGCAAAAATATATGGAATATAAATTTATTTTAACTAAAGAAGTATAATTAAAGATTAATTCTTTAAAATTTTATTAAAGACTATTAGATAATTTTTATAGAAAAGTTTAACATTTGCTTATCCTTAATTGAAATAGCAAAACTATAATATAAAAAATTTTATGGAGAAAATAAAAGTTAGATCAACTCTAAGAGTGGTAATTGAATTTAATAAATAAATGTAAAAGTTATAAAAACTGAATGAAATTATTTATATCATTAGTAAAGAACTAAAAAAGTTTCTAGATAAAATAATAGAAATATTTTAAAAAGCTTATTTTATCTCAATTATTTTACAATAAAAATTTTAGATATTTTGTCTCCAAAAATTAAACTAGATATTACATATTTATACTATTTTGCAAACTCCTCATAATATGCAATAAATTGTGACCACTCTGTTTTAAACTCAAGCATCAAGTCCCGTAGGATTTGACTTTAGTTTATCAAATATTGTTTAGAGATGTGTATATTGTCAACTATAAAGTTTGTTTGATTTTTGATTCAGATTAACAGAAGAATAAATTTTGTTTTTTTTTTTATAAATCTTCAAAAAAAACATCTTCTTATTGTAAATTATTTAGATATTAAGAGAAAATTGTATTATATTATATCATATATTGGATTCTTAAGGGATAAAAAAAGAATGAAAAATAAATATTAAAGATGATAATCAAAAAAGCTTTTAAAAGATTTAACTACTTTAGTGACTATAAAAATTTTATTTTTTATTAATTTGGAAAAAAATGTTTACAATTTTTCTATAAAAAGAAATAAATGTCATTTGATATGAAAAAAATTTATAATGCTATTAAATTTAAAGAAATAATTGGAATTATGCATTTTAAAAAATTAACAATTTAAATAAAACAACACAATATATTATAGGCGCAAAAAAATAATTAGTTTTAAAAACCAATCAACGCGTAAAAAATGTTATATTATCTGATATTTAGTAAAGATCATCTAAAATAAGTTGTTTAAAAAAGTTTTTCAATAAAATTAAAATTATACAAATTTTTTTACATCTATCCTATATATTTGAGCAAAATAAAAACTTTATATTTGAGGTTACTTAAAGATAGAATTTATAATAAAATTATACACTTAACATAAAACTTTTACACTACAAATGATAATAAAATGGAAAATTTTTTAAAGTATATTTAAAATCAAAGATAAGTACACCATTAAAAAATTTGTTCAAATATAGTTATATGATAATTAAATTTCCTATACATAGAAATTAAATTATAATAACATAGTAAAATTCAAAGAAATATTTATTTGATTGTTGATAATGCAAAATCAACTTAACATAAAAAACAAGGCTATGGTTTATAAAAAATAAAAGTTTTTATTTTTCCTTTTAAATTTCAAAATTTTCCTATACAATTTATCATCTATATTTTTAATATACTTTAAGTTGTTAATGGTTAAATAAATTATATCTTTATATCCATCAAACATTTTCCTTCTTTTTTTAGTAATTTTCTGAATAAAAAAATAAATAATAATTTTTAAAAAAAAGATAAAGGATATAGAATGACGTTTAAAAATTAAAATATTATATTATATAACATTGCGACTTTGTATAAGAAGTTTTTATTCAATAAAGAAATCATTGACAAGTAATACAAAAGTATATAAAACTTATTTGGCTATGTTTTCTTTATATATCACAAAAGTATAGTTGTTCCAAGATACAAATTCGTAAAACAACAGGTTTAAAAGATTCAAATTTATTAAATTTATTGAATATGTAAATTTTTATTTAATATACAAAGTTCAATGAAGATCTTATGCGCAGATGGAAAAGTTCATACAAAGTAAGCTATTTAAAAGATTAAAAGATTTTAATTATAATTTACATATGTACTAATATAAAATATATGTTTTAATGACAACACCTATATAAAAATATGCCTAGAGTATTAATTTAACCATTTAAGTTAAATTTTGGAAAAAATATTTGATTTAACAAAAGTTTTTAATTGAGATAATAAAGTTTTTCAAGCAAGTTTTTTTATCCTACATTTTACAATAAATTAAACCACCGATTATTTAAAAATTTTTTTTTAAAAAACTTACAATTCATGTTACTAGAAAAAGAATTTGCTAATTTTGAGGGTAAAAATCTAGATACACGCCATGAACTAATTCTATCTTTTTTTGCTTTTTCTTTTCCACAAACATTAGAATTTGATTTTTTATTTCTCATAATAATATTGGGTTTTGTAATTTCATCTTCTGTTGAAGATTTAATCTTTGATTTATTATTTGACATCTCAGTAGACATTTGTTGAATTTCTTTAGGATAATTTAGATTATTTTCACAGGCAGAATCTTAAAATTATTAATATATTAGTTTAAATGAAAAACTATTTGTATTATGTGGAACTTACTAGGCAAATTTCCTTTGGATGATATTTTATTCATTGGGATGTTAATGTTTGTTCCAACATAGTGAGATGAAATATCTTGTGATGATGAAAAAGAAAAAGATGAATTACTGAGTGCTGCAATACTGGCAGGTCGTGTCATACCCCTTCGGGTAGAAATATTTCTTAAGTTATTATTTGAAAAAGGGGCAATTTTAGATTTTGTGTTATCATTACCCTCCTTTGATATCTCGTTTTGATATGCTAATTGTTGTGGATAATAAATACCCTGAACTGGATGGTCTTTTTGTTTTACTTCAACGGAATGATTGCATGCATTACCTTGGTACATATAATAATTTGGTAAACGGTAAATTCTACTAGCTCTATCATATTGATTAATATTTAAGTAAGATGAATAACAACATGGTATAAATTCACTATGTCTATTGTTATTTTTTTCTTGAGAAAAAATATAATTCTTATTATTATAATATGTATCATTGCCACATATATCAGTTATTTGATTTATTGATGCAGATATATTCCATTCATTATTATACTTAGATTTTCTTGAATTATTTTGATGTTCTAAAAAAAAAGAAGCGTCCTTATTACTAGAAGCATAGTTATTTCCAACATGATGATTTTTTGACAGATGTATAATATCAATGTCACTTGCTAAACAGGAAGCCATTGAATTCATGTTTATATCGTGATTCTTTGATGTGTCATCTGATGAGCCTTTAAAGGCAATACTTATTCGTCTTTTTAATTTCTTCATTTTTCCTAAAAAAATTTTTCGTACATTAAAATTTTTATGAATTAAGCAGAAAAAAAAGAAGAAAAAGTTATACACATATTTAAGAGAGAAAAGAATATTTCAATTTGAAATAAAATTTGTTTAATTACAAAATAGTATATAAATTTTATATTTTAAATAAAAAATCTAAACACCAAACAATATTCCTCTATGTAGTCGAATTTCATATCATTTTAGAAATTAAATATTTCCATACATATTTTTCTTGCAATGTAAAAAATTTATGTTGCTTAAATTATTAAATAATTTCATTTACGTTAAACTTTATCTACTATTAAGAAAGTTATGATAAAAATTTAGTTGTAATATATTTTAATATGAAATCTTTTTGTAAAGATAATTAATAATTTTGGGTGAAAAAAGTCAATTTCCCATATAACACCATAATTTCTTTTCATTTATTTATCAATAAACAAATTATAAATAAAAAATAATCTTATTTTAAGCAAAATATTAAGAAAAGAAAAAAATTCAAAATTGATTGCATTGAATAATATATAAGTAGATGAAGAAAACATTAAATTTTTTGGAAGAATTTAGAAGGATATTTATGTTATAATTTATTTAAAAAGGAAGGCATTATACACTGTAATGTGATGAGTTAAATTTAAATTGTATTGTAGAATAACAAAGTACTTATACATACTTTATTTTAAAAAGCAAATAGAATTGAATTTAAGTTAGTAATAAAATTTTTTTTTCTTCAACTACTACATGTCCATAATCCAATTGGTATATACTTAAGAATAGTTATTTAGTAACCTAGTGTCAATCTCATTTCTTAACTTTAACTTCTACAAAATAAAAAAGAAGTTTTGGAGTATTTGGTAGGCAATTTAAAAACTATAATATAATATTTTCAAAATCATTTATCGGAATTGCCGAAAGTGGTATCGTTACTCTACTAGAGTAATAGCTGTGGTGATACAAAGATAAGTAATAAATATGTTATTATATATAATAAAAATTTTTTTGAAAATTAATATATTCTTTAAAATATAACAAAACAGTTTATTGTCAATGTATTCGTAAAAATGATAAAATATCATTTATAATAATGTTGTATACAATTTATATATAAACTAATTAGAGATATACCTTTAAACAGTAATGTAAAATTAAGTTTCTCGAAGTTTAAAGTTTTTGTTCTTCGTGATATTGCAATAACAAGGAGTAGAATATATAGAACAAAAAGCAACACATCGACTAAGAGATTAATCAAATATATATATATATATATATATAGTTCATTTCTGTATAATCATTAAATGCAAAATTTTTATTGAAAATACAATAATTAAACAATATATTAATAATTGAACTGCGCATCACCAATTAAATAAATAATTTGTGATTTAAAGTCATCATATTATGCCTAAATAGTCTTTATTATATATACGACTATTTAATTACTATAATCCATCTTGCACTATATATTGTAATAATAAATATTTATATAAATTGACTTTTTTGTTTTTCATTCTAAATTGTTTTATCTTGTTAAATAAATAAAGTAATTAATGTTTGAAGAAAAATTTTAATAATTTGTGTTTTTGGAAAAATTTTACATCAAAATGACAATCAATCAACAAACGATAATATATACATTCAAAACTGCTTAAAGCAATTAAAAATATATGATGTTCAAATAATTAAATCTAAATTCTTTGGATGAGTTTATGGGAAAAATGTCATTGATTACTACATAATAATTAAAATACTTTCAAAGTATACATATATTTAAAAAAATATAATTCTTTTAATAAAAAATTTTCTAATAAACAAATTATTTTGAATGGTTACATTAATTATATCATCTTAGGTAGTATATAAAACAATATAAATAACAAAAGTTAGATACAAATCCGTTAAAATATAATAAAAGTCACAATAAATTATAATTGTACTTTTAAAAGAAATCTATTATTCTTCAACTGTCATATAAGTTAATTCGGAAAATAAAACTTAAATGAGATTGATCGAAATTACAAGTGTATTAAAGAATCTAATATTCATATAAATTCTAATATTTAAATTATAAACCTAGTAACATTGGTATTGCAACTAAATAAAAAGAATTCACACAAATTACTATATTTAAAAAATACGAAATGTTTATTTTATGGGTATGAAACAATAATTGCCGTGAATGATTTCTTATCTAAATTCAATAAAGAATGTCTATATTTTTGTGAAAAGCTTTTCTGTAAATATAGATTAAAGATAAAAAATATAATTCTGTTTGTACTAAAAACTTATATATTATTTTGTAAAAGTATTATTCGTGACTACTATTCGATGAATATTTATATGTCCTTATATATTGTTTTTACACAATTTAAATGCGATATTTATATAATGAACAATATAAATATATATATATATATTTTTTTTTGTAGTAAACTATTATAATTAAATGCGCAAAAAAATTCAATGTATTTAAATATTCGATTTTCTCATCACCACTTTCAAAATTTATTGATTAAACGTACAAAATAATGACGTATTTTTGTAACGAATTTTTTTTAAAATAATTTTTATCGTAAAATCTATTCAATCGTTTTTGATTTACTCCTAAAATGGAAAATACACGAAATTATGGAAGGCTAAAAATTGTTAGTTATCTAACAAGATAAACATTTCTATCAACTTTTAAAGTTTTTTTGTATTATGAATTATAATATAAATAATTATCGAACATTTCTTTTAATAAAATTTGTAATAAAATATACAAATTTTGTAAAAAAATGAGATTAACTTATATTTACGAAGTAATAAGTAATTCTATCTTAAAAATGAATTAAACATTTTAAAAAAATAAGAGAATAGTAAAATACAATTATATTTTTGAACTGGAATAGTTAAAAATGTTAATTTTTTTGCAATATCTAACATAATATTCAAGTTATACATATTTGCTTTATTTTATAACTACTAATTATAAAAAAGTATTATACAAATTCTTAATTCAAATGAGCAGAAAATTATATTAAAAAATTATGTGTCATTTGAAAATTTTCCTGTTTCGCTAATTTGAAATATTTGATATTTAAGAGTATTATATCTTTTTCAAAATCTTAGTAAGTTTTGTCCGTATACAAATATAATGATTAGCAAAATAAAAATGTTTTTATATTACCATGAAATTATTTATATTGGAATACACAATATGTTGATAAGGTATATTTTAAAATGGTTAAAAAAATTTATTATATATTTCAAATATCTATAAGTAATTAATATTTTTAGAAATGAATGTATCTTTAGTTGTTTAAGTATCATGTATATGATATAAATGAGAAAAAAGTTTATAGTATTGCATGTTCAATATATATATAAATTGTAAATATTTTTTTAATAACAAAAATTTAATTTATAAATATTATAACATTACTTGGAATTCTTAAAAATTTGTTGTTTAATTAATTTAGAGGAAAATAAAAATAATTTTTATTTAGATTAACCTAATTTTTTAACAATAACTATAAAAAATTAAATATATAGAAAGTTGGATTTGAAGGTATTTTTATAACTTTTCATAGTAAAATTAATAACATGTTTTCTGAATACTTATAAAGAATGAGTTAGAAAAGTCGTCTCAACTAAATTTTATCGTAAAAGTAATGAAAACCATTTTATAACAATTTGTAATGTAAGAAAAAGTTATGGAAAAAGAAGATAAAATAAAAGAGTAAAAAAATAAATTATGGAGAATAAAGACATAAAAGTTTAATTATAGAGATAAAATAAATATTTTGAAGTTATATGTTACACTTACGATAAAATTTCAATATTTTAAATGTTTAAAGAGAAAATATATTTTTTTATAACATTAGTTATTTTTAATTTTATGTAACCTTTTTAAAATTATTATAATAGGAAGTTGCATAAAAATACTTTAGATATTATAACCAAAAATGTAAAAAATTTATATTTTATAATAAATAATTCATGATCACTGAAAAATAAAAAAACGATACATGCATACATCTTTTTAATTATAGTATTAAGCGATAATTGAAAAAAACACTTAGAAATAGAGTAAAATAAAAAGTGATTAATTATTTATATTAATATTAGTCAATTTTCCACATTTTATTTTTTCAATATTATATTAATAACAAATTTTAACCTATTACAGGATTAGAAAATAATTTTATACAGTAACATCATTTTATTACATGATTAAAATAAAACTAAATTTTAAAACTAATTAATTATTTTCGTAATATATTATCCAACATCTTTCAGAGTAATAATTGTTGAAAAAATTTTAGTTATGTAATTAAATTTTATGAAAACAAAGTTTTCCTTAGTAAGAGGCACAATTAAAAAATAACAGTCAATAGTAATTTTTAATAGTCATTATAAAACATGTGAAATAAAATATTATTTAAATCATTAGTTTTATATAGAAATTAAATATGCTTGTAAATATAAGAAATAAGGTATTTATTCAAAATATATAAAAAGTAAATTGAAGCAAATTTTTCAAAATGTAAAATGAATATTAGAAAATGATTAAAGATAAAGGCGTTCTTATAGTACATAAAAAAATTAACACAAAGTTGTTTTTTAAATATTATTGTTTAGAAACTAAAAGCTGTTCTAAATAGTGATCTATCTCCGAGAATGTTTGTAGTAACAGAAAGAATTTTTTAAATATTCCAAAATTTTTATTATTTTTTGTATAATAATTTAGTAATTTACTCTAGTCATAGCTATATAACTATTATTTCTGTGTTCATATGGATTTTGTACAATAATCAGTTTTCCAGATTGACGTGGTGTATTATACTCAACAATATCTATTAGATCTATAATCTTTTTATCTTTTGTATGAAAATAAACTTCTAAGAATTGTAACTTTGGCCAATATATAACTTGTTTTCCAGTAACTTCATTTTCCTTTATCAAATGATTATTCACATTATTGGTTTTATAAGGGGTAATAAACAGAATTGATAAACCTTCTAGCTTTCTAGATCGTTGTATTATAAGCTTAGTCATTATTCTTTAACACTTAACATTTATCAACTGGAAATATTCTAAATTAAGAGCATATTTAGAAAGCAGCAATAAATATTTCTTAGTGTAGTTTTCACAACTATACAATTTGATATTCTTAACATTCTTACTTATATTTCTAAAAACAGTCTTATAGTTCCCAAAATTTCTTATTAAATCAATTTCAAAAATATAAAAATTTTTCATAGATGACAATGCTTATGTTAAAGAATACAAACTATCACTGTTAAGTTTTATGTATAGAGATTCAAAATGTTGAAAAAGTCTTAAAGCTCTAATTTTAAAATATTTGTTATAAGTTTTTTTTGCTATTCTTTTAGTAAGAATATTATGGTTAATGCTTGGAGTACCTTTAACATAGTATATATTAAATTCAAATATTTCTTCCGTACTTGTTTTAAAATTATCAATTTTCGCTTGGATAATTTCGCTTATGTTTTCATTGACAGATTCAGAAAAAATTAACTTTACATACTTAAAACGACTTGAAATTTTTGAAATCTCACCAAAGTCTTTGTCTTCTATAGTACCAATTAAAAAAAGCACCAAGTGTTAAGAAATCTAAACTTTTCTCTTTTAATTTTTTGAAAGATCAACTACACACGATATCATTGAACGAAAACACATAAAATAAAATATTCTGACAGTTTCAGATATAGAAATATTAGATGTATTAGTATTTAGATTACCAAACAATTAACATTATAATCTTCAAAAGTAATATGAATTGGCTTAAAAACTAGAATTACATTTAATATATTTAATGAAAAAAGTGGTGAATTCGTTGACTTAAAACAAATTGCTTCTATGTCCCCAAAGAAAGGAATATTGTTAAAAAATTGTCTATAATCCAGTACGAAGCTTTTATAACCAATTTGCATTTTTGTTGTGCAAATGTTTTAATATCGCATTTGTTGTTTTCAAGAATCTGTTTATATATATCGTTAAAATTTTAACATTTATATATATTGTATCTTCTAAACATTGAAAAAGTTGACTGTCAGACACATACTGTTGATTATTTTCTTCCTTCAAACTAAATTTTTAACACATGAATTATTGTTGTTACAGGTATTGTAAAATGAACGACAAGTCAATTCTAAGCATCTTCATTTATGAACAGAAGATATATTACTTATTATGAGATTAACAACATCATTTGTTCAAAAAATTGTTTACCAAGTTCGGTACCAACAAGTATTTTACATTTTTCATCAAGATTTCTCCTATGTGGTAAAACTATCAAATATGGTCAAGAATTGTTATTTTAAAACATACTTGCAATAGTTCTAACAACTGTTCTGTTGAAAGTTCTTTGTAAGCGTCTTATGAAATATACAATTGAAGGATCTGAATCTCTTCTTCTTAATTGACATGCCCATTTGCCTAAAAAAATTAAACAGTTAATTAAGAAAATGTATATTTATTTATTAATATTGTGTATTTTATAAATGTACTTTTCGTAAAAAATATAATTGAGGATATTTAAATGAATGTTTTCATTTATAATTAAAATATATTTATATAAACAAAATTTGAAAAGAAGATCCATATTAAAGTTTAACACAAGTATTTCACTTAGATCGCCACAATAAAATAGTTTGGTAATTCATATAAATTTTTCATTCAAAGAATATTTTTTTATTGAAAATCTTCAAATGTTATACTATATGCTAACATGTTGTATTGTAAACGTAATGATCATCTCATAAATAAAAATATAACATAACCAATTATGCTTTTATTAAATTTCTACAACGAAATCAAAAGGGTTGATTGAATATATAATTTAAAAGATAAAATCTTTTGTATTTCTGAAGTAATAAAATGAGTGATAATCAACACTCTTAACATGTAAAAATATTTGATAGCAAAAAATGATTTTATAAACAGTTGAACAAAAGCCAAACATAAATTATATTTGAGTCCATTAATATAAATATTTGCAGCTAGAATACTTTTTATATTTCAACTATGATAAATAAAATTTTGTTTTAAAATTTTTTTAAAAAAAAGTGCTAATGACGCAATACGAAAAATAGTATTAATTACGTTATGCATAAAAAAATTAGGATTGCTATTTTAATAAACAATTTTTTAAATTACGGTATGATATTGTTAAGTAGGTTAAAATTATTATCTTTCTTCAAATAATAAAAATCTTATAACTAATTACAATGACTTTAGTAGTTGCAAAATCTTATTATAATTAAGAATTAATGATTTTAATATATGTATTCAAGTACAGCTAAAACTTATGAAGCTGTCCATGTAGCTATAGAAAGAAGATACATATCGTAGTTGTAATTAAAAGTGATAAATCATTGACTATAAGCAATTTTACATGGAAAATGGAATTCGACTGTCAACTATATAAAATATGCTACATATTTGTAACATTTGCTAAATCTTTGTAGAATTTGCAACATCTTTTTTCAGACGGTAAACATTCGTTTGTCCTTTGGGTAACCAAAATGGCTTTTTTAAAAAGCAAAAAAATTATGGACAAGCGAAAAAGCATTCTTTATTATTAATTTATTTTTGATTATTCCATTGGATTCAATTCACAAACGGATACGAACTTTACAGCGACCCCTAACCTAATAAAATTTAAAAAGGGACGATGAAAATTAGCTTGCCCGCGGTCACCCATGATCAAGCGAAACGGCATTTAAAAAAAAAAAATTGAGTAACCATGAACAAGTGAATGTCTATCGCCTGAAAAAAAGATGGCACAAATTAGTAAAAAGGATGTAGCAAATTGTACAAAGGCGTAGTAAATTTTACAATTATGTTACATATTTGATGTAAATAACTCTTAAATTCTGAAGATCTTCATATTATATCATAATTATGTAACATTCAATGATGGTGACACACTAATTATTGATTCAATACATAATCAAAGTTTTCAATACAGATCTAAA
Source organism: Strongyloides venezuelensis (assembly GCA_963280985.1). Lineage (NCBI taxonomy): Eukaryota > Metazoa > Nematoda > Chromadorea > Rhabditida > Strongyloididae > Strongyloides > Strongyloides venezuelensis. The sequence goes on along the minus strand of CAUJLX010000001.1, from coordinate 3,153,717 downwards.
AATGAATATAATTACATAGTGAATCTTAATTTCTTCAAATTTCTGAACTTGTTAGAATATCTAAAAATATTTTTTTTAATCGAAATCTGACAATGTATTAAATAAACATATATAGTAAAAATTTTATTGTAAAAATATTACCGCAGGCATGTACAAATGAACCGAACAAGGATAAGAATTTCAAAATATACATTTTATGGTAAAATAGCATTGTTAATTTGTGTGCGAACATTTTTTATACTCAATAGCTATTCTATAATAAAATCTTTTTGTATTTTAGATACTTTTTCATGGATCCTGAGAAAAAAAAAGCTGTTAAATTATTCATAGCTAAAACATGTTTTTTTTAAATCACGTTTTTTGAGTCAGTCGAACATTTTTTGAAAACTTGATGCAACACAAATTTGTACCTCCTATTTTTATTTTATTAATAAAAAAAGTAACTAAAATTATGTATATTGGCAAATTTATTCGATCTGAAACTTTGAGATACAGAAACTTCAGTGGCTGAAAGTCAGAAAAATTGATTTTTACAAATTCTCGATAAATATATTTTTTTTAATAAAAACAAATAATGTTTCTGAGGGTAACATTTTATATAAAAAAAAACGAATAAGCGTAGTAAAAACATCGATTTTTTTGATTTTTGTACTCAAATTCAAAAGCACGATGATTTACACTTCTTATTTTCCCTTTTTTATGAAGTTATATGTACAATTACATAAATAATTGAATGAGCATTGTGAGAACATGCGCATTTTCGATTTTTGCATTCAAAAATTGAAAAAACTAAAAAAATTCTGAACGAACAATAAAGACGTTAATTTACGAAAATAAAAGCATTCTTATTCGTATTTGAATGAAAAATTACCCCTAGAAACAATATTTATTTTTAAAAAAATCTATTTACAAAAATTTGTAAAATTCATGTTTTTCCGATTTTGAGCCACTGTGGCTTCTGTATCTAAAAGTTTAAGGCCGAATAAATTTGTTAACATAAATAATTTTAGTAGCTCTTTTTGGTACTGAAATAAAAATGGGGTAAAATTTTTAGCTGTACTTCCATGCCTGATTAACTCATAAAACGTCCTTTAAATTATAGTTTATTATTAGTATATTTCTAGATCTTATTCTATTTTTAATTATCATTGACCAATTAATTTATTCAGAAGGAAATAAATTAATCTTAAAGATTATTACAATTCCATACATTATAAGTCTCGGTGACAATTCAACTCAAAAAAAGACCATTTGTTGTTAATATCAGAAAAGAAATCGGATACATTAACATAAAAATAAATTTTAAAGTTTAAAATAATTTATGGTAATTAAAAGAAATATAAGATTAAGGTTTTGCAGTTATTTAAATAAAATACCAGTCAAATAGATCTTAATAAACAAATGTTAAACATTATAATCATGTTATATTTGTAATTATATATTTCTTTACATTTTAATTGTAGTTATTTATATCTAAAATCTTTTATTTTCTAGTGATATATTCAAATTTTTTTTATGAGCTGCTGTGATTTATCTTGATAACACATTGTATAGTAATTAAAATCAAACCACGATTAATTCAGCTTTTATTTTTTAAAAAAAGAACAATTTTATTTTTCATGATTGAATAAAATAAAATTTCCTTAATTGTAATTTACAATTATCTGTAAATTATGATAAATATGCTAATAGAATGATAAAAAAATGCCTTCAAAAAAGAATACAAAAGAGCATGCAATAAAAATAAGATAGTTTCGATATTCAAATAATATACATATACTTTCACTTTGTAAAGTCCATTGTATTTTCCGTAAAAGTTACATGCCTATATTAGTTTTAATTAAATGTGTTATATTTGAGAACCCCTAGAGGCTTTCCGCGCTTCGAGTAGACTACAAGTTCAATAAAATAGTATCTTTTTTAATAAAAATTCATTTATCGTGCAAACAAAATTACCTATTCTATGTAAAAAAATTAGAAAATTTATTTTTTAGTGGTTATTTGAAAACATACAAAATTGTACTATAAAATTATTTCAAAATTAAATAAAGATGGGCAAACAATCTTTTTTTTTCATTTTAAGATATTATTCAAATATGTTTTTTCATTAAAATATTTAAAGTTATGAAGATTTTTTGCTTACTACACACAAAACTTAAACATGTCTTTTAGACTGAAAATGCTCAGAATGATATAAAATGCAAGAGATGCTAAAATAACCGACTATTCAAAATGGGATAGGCGACAGGCTACATTCTACCCTATTTTACACCAGCATTCAAAGTCAGTTTTTATGCTATTGTTATACACATTTTACATATATATTTGTAGATAATTTTGTGTGTACATTGAACTTTGTTGTGCATATACATTTCTACCTCGTTTTGTATATGCAAAACGAACTTGATTTTAACTTGTAGTTTTATCTATCTTAAATGTTTTTTTAGACTTCCAAGATTTTTAGTCATTGTTCCTGTTTTTAAAGTTAATAAAAATTTTTATTTGCTTATTTACCTATTTTATACTATTTCATAGACTTATTAAAGTTTTTTAACAGATTTCAAAGTTGACACTAAACAAGTTTGGATAGATGTAGAATAATGGTAAAAGAGATCATAAGATTAATAACAAATAACACATATATTTTTTTTATTATTGTATTTACTTTACAACAATAACAATTATTTTATTAGTCTTACAGATCTAATAGTTTTCAACAACAATAATATTTAATTGGATATTCTATAAATATGATGAAGTTTTTCACCAAGTTAGACATCCTTAAAAAGTCTCACTTGTTATTAGTGCGATGGACCGCTATTACTATGAAAATCTAACATACCTAGTTTTAGTTAGTGATTCTGTAGCAAAACAACATTTGAAATTTTTTATATTTATACAAAACGAAGATCGTGATATATTAACATAAAAGAAATTTTACAATCACTTATTACTACAACAACTTTAGGCATTAAATGTTTCATAGTTATCTTATAAAGTAATGATTTTGATTTTTAGCAGTTTTAACTGGTGATTATATATGTTTATGAGTTTTAAAAAAATCACCAGGAAACTCTAAATTGTTGGCTGATTATAGAAAAATCAGGAGTGTACAGCAAATGATGTGATTTTTTGTTAGACATTGTTAAAAAAAATTAATTATTGTAAGAATTTATATATTAAAATAATATGAATCTTTTTATTATATTGTTTTTTTCCAAGTTTTTTGAACAGGATGATTAAAATAAAATTTCAAAAGTACCTAACTTTTATTGTTGTTTATTTTAATAAAAATAATATTTAGTAGAAAATATTATATTCTGTCTATAAAGAATTGATATCTCTATTAATCTATCAAAAAAAAGTTTTAAAATTTTTTATTTATGCATAATAATACAAAATTATGAAACTTACAAATTAGTGGTAAAGTATAGGCCTACATTCTAGCTCATCTTGTATGTAGATTCTACCTCATTTTGATTACGCATTCTATCTCGTTTTGTATATGCAAAAAAAAAATAGAATGTAAATGCAAAATGAGCTAAAATGTGTGTACAAAACGAGTAAAAAACCTAGACCCCAAAATACTTTTGAATATTGCCCCTTTTTCATATAAATCGTATTAGTCTAAAAGACATGTTTAGGTTTTATGTGTATTATTTCACAAAAAAAATTTAGAAGTCCTAATAATTCGTAACTTTTCTTAACACTGATTTTCAAAAAGTTATTATAATACACAAAAAAAAGGACACAGGTTTGCAAAAAATGTAATAAATTTGTCCCACCAAATAAAATTCAAATTTTCTTTATTTGCGACTAATTTCGTCGCATTATGTCGCATATGAAAACAAAATAGATAATTAAAAAATCATTAGACATTAATTATTTAATATAAATCCAATATTTTTAAAAGAACTTTCTTGTAGAGATAAAAGAAAAAAATACAATATTTGTTAAATTACAACAAGATTTATATCTTATTTACTAAATAAAAAATATAGTATAAATTAACAGAATTATATTATATTTATGCTTTAGCTATTTATTTTGAAATAAAGATCATTAAAAAAGTAACTATTTGGATTTACAGATATTGGTACCATTTTTAATTAACGTAGAATAACTTTTTAACCATTTAATATTTTCTAAAACAAATATATGATAATGGTGAAAACAATGGGTTTAAGTTTTTATATAAAGTTAAAAAAATTGCCATACTCGTCATTTAAAGTTAATTTTTTTCTAAACATTGGTTTTTAGAAATCATTTATTTTATATTATAATTACACATAAAAATATCTTCCGAACATGGTTTACTGAAAAATTATTATAAACAATTTTATTAAAATAATTTAAAAAAATCAACACCAAAATTTTTTCCAGTAAATCAAAGAAGTGGTTTAAATATTTTTTATAAACTAGAAAATTAAATGTCTTTTTCATATAAAATTTAAAACAAATATTTCTTGAAATTAAATGGAATGTTTTCTTTCAATCACATTTTTCACTAGCTTTTCTTAACATTAGAAGAAAAATTCTTTATCAGTTTTTTCGTTTATATAGGGTCGTCAAACCAAATAAATTTATTATTTTTTATTTAATATTCTAAAAACTCTAACAATTATCCTAAATGTGAAATCGCATGAAAATGAGCTATCATTTTTAAATAGTATATCTTTGTTCTTTATTTTTGTGAACATTTTTAGAAATTGAGTTATAATATTTTTAAAAATAAAAAATGTTTTTACTATATATACATTTTATATATTGTAAACACAATTACAATCGAAACGATAATTTTAAATTTTGGTTTTATTCACGTACCTTTTACAATCACAAATATGATTGAAATTAAGAACATGAAGTTTTCTCCATAGATTTTAAAGTTTTTTGAAAGAATATTCCTTACTCTTTGTTTCACATTCAAATACAGGGCAAGCAATTAATTTTAAAATTCTATCATCTGCATATTCATGCGTATCTCTTAGACGATCCAAACATCTTGATTTTTCAACTTTTCTATCACAAAATTGACAGTTAACATTTGAACTTAATTTATCCATTTTTGGACTCTATAAATAATAAAATAAAGAAACATTTAATTTAAAACTTTATTAAATTATAATACAAAAATTATACAATTGTTATATATCAATTTTTTAATTAATTTTTAATATTTGATAGTGTTCGTAATATCATTATTTTACGTTCTTCGCGGAGGAATGTCGTCGCTTAATTCTTTTAAATTTAAATAAATTTTGACATTTTGAAATGGTGGGACATCTTATTGCATTTCAGATAGATTTGTCAAAATTTGTTCTTTTTTTCTTTTGTGTGTATATTATAGAAAAAAAGTACAGCATTAAGGTAGATATATATTCTAAAAATGTTTGAAGTTTAAAATTTAAAACACGTTCAATTGTTAAAAAATTCAAATTAACTTTTAGAACATCCACGTACGTACATAATAAGAAAATTTTCATATTGCAGGACGTTAATATTTATCTAGTTATTTTTACAAGTTGTAATGCTAAGTCTGTAAGTCTTAATTTTAATGTTTGTTAATTGTAAATGAGTTATATAATATCTAAAATTAATAAAAACAAGAATAGATATATTTTTGTCTTGATTATCCATTAGATAATAATGAGTAGTAAGAAAATTAATTAATAATAAATACAAATTAAACAATTTAACATATTGTAATAAAAATATAATATAATAATAAAATAACATATATCTTTTTGTATGTTAAATTGAAATTCAGAAAACCTTTGGCATGAAAAATGTGATTAATCAGTTTCCAAATAATTTGATATTAAAAATAAATATTTTTACATTTTAAAGCTTTAATTATTGAATATTCAGTACAAAATACATTGTTTATAATCAGCAACATGCACAATTGTTGTAACAAAGTTTCGAACCGCCTTTAGCATTCTAAAAATTTATATGTATAGAGAATCTAATATATTGATTCCAATTTTAAATAATATTGCAAAAATGATAAGCGTAAACACTTAAAAAAAGAGTAAATGAACTTTAGCGTGGTGATAAAAGTGACAAAGGCATCATTTCAACTATCTTCAGAAAATTAATTTATTTGTTTACTTATAGTATATTTAAGTAAGTAAACAAATTCTTATGAATAAAAAAGGGACATTAACTAATAAGAAACTTCGAAAAGTGATTATTTTAGAAAAAAACATGTAAAACAATTTTAAAAAAATATTTTTAATAAAACAATTTTATTCCATTGTAGCAAACTTGACAGCCAACAAAAAATAATATTTATTGAAGCTCCTAGACTATTTATGAAGACAGTTAATGTTTCATTTGATAGCCAAGATTTTGTCCTAAAATCGCATGAAGGTAATTTTTGATAACTGTCTTTCTTTAAAAGATATTTATTTTTAAATGTTTTTTTCGCATCATTTTTTTCGTTAAATGATCTTAAATTGTCAACACATTTTAAATTAGTTTGAAACCCCTAGACTACCTATAAATATGATTAAGAGCTCATTTGATAGTTAAGACGTGTTTCTAAAATCGAATGCAGGCAATTTTTGATATTTGCTTTTTTTAAAAAAATATGATTGAAAAGTTATGTGTGGAAAAATATTTTAAAACAATTTTTATGACAATAGATTTGAATTTCGATGCTGATCAAGAACATCGAATTTGTGTTTTAGATTTATTGTTTATTAAACTGTTATCTACACTTAAAAAAAGATGAATTTTTCATCTACTTTTTTTGAATAACAAGGCTTTTTCAAAATACAAAATTGTGAAAGATTATTAGTTACAAAAACAAAACAAATCTTTATTTTAAAATGCAGTAAATTTGTTCCACCTAGTAAGACTTAAATTTTTTGACGTGTGAATAATTTGATCGCAAATATTAAGTTCATGAGAGTCAAAATGATGAGTAAAAAATAATAAAATAAATTGCTAATTTTCTATATCCTTGTCCTTCTATTATATAGAGGAGAAATGTCCTCGAAAAAGAACTTTCAATTTTGAATTATATTTTGATAAAATTATTTATGTGCCTTTATAACAAATATAAATATGCAATATCAATTTTATTCAAAATCCCGTTCTTAAGATACATAATTTTATGTGTTGCAAAACCTTCACTTTTGTACCACTATGTCTCCCCTTTAAAATGAAGATAAACACATAAAAATACATAAATATACGTATTTTTCTGTGCTCTTTACAAAGAAATATTAAAAAAAATAACATTTTACATTATTTTCTTAAGATCGGGATACTTTTCCAAAATGGTATTTTTTTACATCAAAATTTCAGTTACATAAAATGGAATATATCGATTTTGGAGTGAGGAAATCCGAAAAAACAAAAAAAAGTACTATAAGTGTTTTTAATTCTCTACATTTTTTAGCATAATTACAAGAAATTTGGGCACGTTTAAGTGATAGTAAATTTGAAAAAAATTTTTTTTTAAAAATTATTTTTTAAAATTTTACCTTTTTGTCAAAAATGAACACCAAAATGGAAACATTTAAAAAAGATGTCTTTAGCAAAAGTGTGTAGAATACAATTCTCTATCCGACAGTATAAGCAACGTGTTAATAGGATTATTTACTGTCGAGATATGACAATTTAAATTTTCATCTAATTTTTTTCAAAAAATTTTTTTTTCATTTATGCTTTAAAAAAGTGCCTAGATAATGAGATATCAAAAAACGAAAAACATGCTACTTGGATTTGTTTGTTTCGGACACTTTAAGGCCTTAACTGTTAAGATAGAATATGCCGTTTTAGAGATATCCGTGACGGACCAAAATCACTCAAGAAAAATTTTTTTAAAATAATTTAAAATAAGATAATAATAAGTAATTTTTTAACAATTTTGGCTTAATTTTTTTTATGAATCCTATAAAATAATGATAATTTGAAGATTTTTAATTGTTGAAATACTCATTACCATATATTTAGATATCACTGACAGCCCAATTCAGCCATCATAAGTTGAAAAACTTTTGTTTAAAAATTTATCCCTGTTGAAGCAATATTTTTCTTTTTGATGCTTATTAACTATAAACAATAAAATTTAATAAAGAGATGCGATTTCTGTGGTTTGGATCGCCATTGAAAGTTGGAAAATTTTACTCAACATTTATCTCTTTAGAGCAATACACGCAATCTACGTACCGTAGAACAATACTTTTAAAATTGGAAAAAATTGGAATATTAATAATACAACGTATTTAAAGGAATTAAAAAATTAAGTGATTAAAATTTTAAGGAATTAAAGAATTTCAACAACGAATTTTTTGATAAATTGAGGAAAATAAAATTATTACTTAGCATAGGATTTTTAATTTGTGTTAAATATTGATAATTCTAAAAATTTTATAAGATTTTTAAACCTGATATAACTAAACCAGTCAACGTACTTACTTACCAATTTGATCAATTGTTTTAAAAGTTCAGTCTATCAATTTAACAAACTTGACTAAAAAGTTATACAACGAAAATAACTAAAACTACCAATTTGTTTATTTGGGTTAATGTTTTGAAAGTTTGTTATTTTGGGTATTTTAAACACAATACTAAAATAAACAATAAATTATTGAAATATTAATAAATAAAATTAATTAGTACATTAAAATATTAGTCAATTAATATATCAATAAATTAAAATTCCGATTCAATTATTAACACAGAGTTAGTTTTCTTGGTTTCTGGATTATTAAAATACGAACTTCTAAATGGTAAACGATAAAGAATTGTTTTAAATAAAAAACAATACTCTAGATTGCTTTTGTTTTAATTAGAAAATAGTTTAACAAAATATATAGATGTTGTAATGTTTGTAAATGTTAAAAATATTAAAAGCTTATCTTTAATTACTCTTATGAATATTACTAATTTAAGTAAATTTATAAATCAAAAGTAGTACCTATTTTAAATTTAATAAAATTATTGTCATTTTTTAAGTTTATGATTGATATCAAATTATTAAAGATATATATATTAAATAAATCTACATCATATGTATAGTAGACGGAGGATTTGATTCTATATGTATGATCATTGATAAATCTACGATGATTACTTAACTATTTTCCGATATAGACAAATACAATCTGGAATTTATACTTTATTTAAAAAAATTCTTTACAGGTTGTCATTTGAAATTTCGGACTTTAATACCCCAGAAACTAGGAAAACAGAATCTATGATAATAGCTGAATCGAAATTTTAATTTACTGATATACCAATTTATTAATATTTCAATTTATTAATTTTTCATTTTTCTAATACGTTTTTAATACCCAGAGTAACAAATTTTCAAAACATTAACCAAATGAACAAATTTCAAGTTTTATTTATTTTCGTTGTATAACTTTTTAGTCAAGTTAGTTAAATTAATGAACTGAACTTTTAATACATTTGATCAAATTGGTATGTAAGTGTGCTGATTGATTTAGATATATCAGGTGTTTAAAATCACATAAAATTTCTAGAATTATCAATATTTTACACAAATTAAAAATCTAATGCTAAATAATAATTTTAATTGCCTCAATTTATCCAAAAATTTGTTGTTGAAATTCTTTAATTCCTTAAAATTTTGATTACTTAATATGTTAATTCCTTTAAATATGTTATATTATTAATAATCTAATTTTTTACAATTTTAAAAGTATTACATCAAGGTAAGTAGATTGCGTGTATATAAGCTTCAGACAACAAAATCGAAAATACTTTCCAGGATAACTCAGTTTTTTTCATTTTAAAAGTATTCTCAAGAAAAGCGGTTAACTTTGAAAATGAGTGATGTAAAAAAAAACTTTTTTGGAATTCCCAATATCTATAAAAGTAGAAGTTTACTTCTAAAAATGATTTTCGTTTTCTTTACTTTATTTTTAAAAAATATATGTATTTTTATATACTGATACAAAAATGTCAACTTAATCTGAAATCCCATTTTTGGAGTAGAGAAAAAATAAATGATATTTTTGCTTTAATTTCTAATTTACTTTATCAAAAGTAGCAAAAAACGAATAATTATTTTTTATATTGCAACAATTTTTATATGCATTTTAATGCAGAAACAGTTTATGGAATTAATTAGTAGAATTAAACAATTTTTCTACGAATTATAATGAAATATTTAATCAATTTAAAATCAGTATAATATTTTTTAGCAACATGTTTTAAAAAAATTAATTTAAAATGTAAAGTTTTTAAAATTAAAGTAGAAATCTTCCTACATATTACAGAAATTTTAAAATTTTGTTTATTTTTATAAACTGATAATATAATGATCATATCTAATTGTATAATGCAATAATAATTTATTTAATGCTTGCTTTTTGTCAAGTTAATTGTTATAATTAAAAAATATAGTAATTGCATAATAACTAAATGTAAAATTTCAAAACATATGTGTATACAATACCTTTTAAATCATCTTGCAAACCTCAAAATATGTTTATAAATCCAATAACAATAAAATTTCCAATCTATAAATACAGCTATATATCTATCAAAATAAAAAAGTTTTTAGATATTTCTAAATAGTGGTTCTTTTTACGTGCTAATAAATAAGATTTAAATTTATTTTTAAATTTTAATTATATTGCTATATACAGCTCAAATTTAAAGGTAATTGTCTTCAGAATTTTTAAAGCTTAGGAACTCACAGTGATTCTTTAAAAAGATGTCATTTTTTGAACTATTAATAATGAACTTTTTGTCTAAAATCGTGACAACACATATAAACAATTAAAAAAATAATTGTTAATTTCATTAAGTTTGTAATTAACCAAATATATATAAAATATAAATCAAAATTGATAAATATTCAATGTTTCTCAGTAAATCCTAAGAATTAATAAAGATTCTTTTATGATTCTAAATTACCGTTACTATAAACTTAGTATTTTAAATTTTTTTTTGACTTTAACAATAAAATCTTTTTCTCTTTTAAAAATTTTAAACTAACTACTTTGTATATTTTTAAAGCACAAAGATAAATTTCTTATAATATTTTTTTATAAAATTAGTTAACATTATAGAACATTATGTTTTTTAAAAAACTGATAACATTTCAATAAAAATTGGAAAGATTAATTATATTTTCTTAAATAAAAAGTAGTTTTAGTAATATATATATATATATTTTTAAAAATTTTTATTATGCATCATGTATTGTTGTATATGCCGATATGAAGAGGGTCAGGTCCACGGGCAAGCAGTGACGAGCGAAGCGAATGGGCTACTTGTTAAATTATTTTAACAATAAATTTGGTATGCAAATTTTACTATAGATTAAAAAAATTAATAGAAATTGTAGTCATTATTATCTCTTTAATTTAAATGAGAATATTCAAATTGATGTCTTTAAATTTAGTTCCTTAAACTTTATTTTCATAGTCATAAGTTACATGATTAATTTTATATCAATGCTCTTTCTTCTGGTAATTTATTTTACCTCGTTTTTATCTTGTCCGTAAATCTTTTTCCATTCCATTCATTATCTTATAAAGAAAGGAGTTTAAAAAACAATAGAAAATAATTCATTTACTTAGTAGAAAATTAAAAAATTGCTTATAATATTTAACATTGTCTTTAATACTCTAGGTGTTTTTTATATATAGATAATACACATTAATCAAAAAATGTAATAAATTTTTATATTTATTGTTAAATTTTATAAAATATTGTATTTTATAGAAAAACGTTTTTTTAAAATTTATTTTACAAGCATCGTAAATTTTATTTAATTATGTAGTTTTAATTTGCTGTTCCTTCAAATAAATATAAAAAAAATTTATTTAAAAGAAAACAAAGTCATTATGGTTTATGGAAAAAACCTTATATTCTTAATTTGTCAAAACTAAGTACAAAAATATTAATAAAAACAAGATGTTGACTAAAGAATTAATATGATTTATTTTAAAAATTCTTTTTATTATAACTAAAGTTTACATTCTAAGAATTAATGGTGTTTTAATTTATTTCGAGTGGTCATATTTATAAAAAAAAATTTCTAAATATCATAGTGATTGAAAAATTATCCGTTTTAGTAATTTTAAGCCAATTTTATTTTGACAAGCATTTCTAGAAATAATCCTATATCAAATAAAAATACAAAAAATGGTTTGATGAAAAAAACAAAATTATTTTTTTAAATTAAAATTGGTTTATGTAATAAAAGTAATAAACATTTGTATATTTTTTAGAATATATTATTATTTACCTATACATGCTGTTTAATTGATGATTGTAAATACGAGAAAAAGACTTTTTTTTTAAAATTTATTGTTTTATGCAGTAAGTAATACTTTTAAATAAAACAACGTATTAATATATTTTAAATATATATAAAAAAAATAAAAATATTATTTGCATGATATAATCGTATACTCATAATTTTTGTTCTATATAGTAAAATATAACAGTGAATATTTTTATTACTGTAAAAATTACACTTTCACTAGCTGAATTAATAAAATTCATTTTAAATAATGGCTTTAAAATTTGGTGAAGTTATTCAATTAATATATCTAATACCATCTTTATTTATTATGATATTTGTATGTTGTTTGCTTATTTATAAATTTTTTGTCCACTCACCAGTATTCTGTAATGAATTTTATCCATTGGTTTGTTTTAAAATATTAAATGATATTTTATACCATATTAATATTTTATTTTTTCTAAAATTTCCACTGTGGGAAATTAATCAAAATTTCTATCTAAAAAACAATTTCCTCTCAACAATTTGTTACTTTTATTGGAGCTTCAACAGTTTGTGTTCAATTTTTATTTTCATTTGTTCTCGCTTTTATTAGATTTCTTGCTATATATTATCCTTTAAAATACAAAAAAATTTTTGAAAAAAATGTGATTAAGTTTGTAATAATATTAATGTATATATGCAGTATAATCATCGGATTTCCATCAATATTTTTTGAATCAAAGTATACTTATAACAAAACTACTAAAAGTTTATCACCTACATTTATCAATATAAATGCTTCTTACTATCAATTTTTTTATGCAATTATTTTTTATGCAACTCTTACAATACTATCATTTGTCATAAATATAATTAATATTGTTGGTCTGACAAAAAGAAAAACATCATCTAATACTAGGAATATCGAAAAATTGTATTCAATGTATACGATATTTGTGTTTTTTGGTACTAGTTTAATGGAAGCATATTTTGTTGTACGTATAAGTGGAACATACACTGATAACAATTACTTAGTATCATTAGCCAACAACTTATTGACATGGATAGGCGATGTTGCTACGTTAGGAGACTTTTATTTTTTCATTTTTATAACGTATGTATCAATCTATTACTACTATTTAAAAATTATTTTAGCGAAGAATTGAAAATAGCCATAAAAGAAACTTCATCTTCCTTCTTTACAACAAAAAATACCATTATTTTTATTAGAAAAGATACATCAAATATAGAGACTCCAGATTTGAGAAATAAAAACATTGGAAATATCAAAGTACACAAAATAAGAATTCAAGAAAAATAGATAAACATTTTACTCATAATGTTTTAAGAAAGTGTAATATGTTGAATATATTTTGGACAATTAATTCAAAAAAATACTATCAACACTTTATTGTGCTTATTAATTGCGTTACTGTATGTTAATGTTTTTCTCTTAACTTTTTATTATGTTTTTCATTAGATAATGCTTTAATTAAATGTTAATGAAAAATTTTAACAATTATAAAATAATGCACGATTAATTTTTTTTATTAAAAGCTTTGAACATGTCAAATTTTTAGGTTAGTCGGTTATAATATACAACTAAAAAAGGTGTAAGAATAATTATTTCCATAATCAAAACGATATATTTATAAAATAAAATTTGATAACTAGCATTATAGCTTGTGATTATATTACACATGAAACAATTTCCTTTCTAATTACTTTTTATTATTTTTTTATAATAAAAAAGTAAGAAAAAAAATTTTTGTCTTTGCATAACCCTATAAAATTTAAATGATTTTTAGAGTAAATAGCCAAAAGATATGTTTTTTTCTGACTTTAGAGGTGTGGATTGATTTCAATTTTTTATAAACAAAAATAGTCGAGTTCAATATACAAACGTTTATTAATCATTTTACGGACTAAATTTGACAAAATGCGGAACACTTCATCAATTTACAGATCATTTGTCAAAACACGGACCGTCTTATAAATATCAAATTGTGGACCGTCTAAATGCATGGCAAATAATTTTTTTTAAATTTACTGGTCTGAGAAATGATAAGGTAGTTCGTAATTGATGAAGTGGTCCCAAAAATGACAAGTTGTCCTGGAATTGATAAAATAGTCTTGATTTTGATGAAAAAAATGTTTTCTTTGTACTTAAAGGCAAACTTTCATACCCTTTTTTAAATAATAATTTTACTTGATTAACTTTCCTTAATTTTAATAAAACAAAATGGTTTATATTTGATATATATGATGTAATTCCAGAATGGTGCGAAAATAAATAATATTGTCTTTAATTAATAATTAATTAAAAGATATTAATTATTTTGAAGAAATAATTTAAAAGTGAAATAGCTATAACTTTATAGGAACTTGGTGAAAATAAATAAAACAATATTTGTTATATACAATGTAACCTCTAAATAAGCGCCTTGCCGGCACCGAGGAATTTGGTGGCTATTTAGAGGTTTTACTTGTTTAGAGGTTATTTAATGTATTACTAATAATGACGACTAAAATCTAATATTATGCATAAATATTTATTAGACAATGTTAAAAATTAGAAAGAATATCATATAAAGTAAAAAACAAAAAAAAATTACTATCAAATATAGTCTAATTATAATTATTTATCTTTAGGTACATTATTTAAAATATTGTGTTATCTAATATTGAGAACTGTAATTAGTTACATGATTTACTATTTTATACTCTAAACGGGCTACAAGAGGAAGGTAATAATCTATTTTAAAATTTTTAATATAAGTTCTTATGTTGTATAGACCCCTAAAAATTTCATCTTATTGTTTCTTCTTGAGTAATTCTTTCATCACTATTATAATCACTGACTTCATTATTACAAAGATCATAACATTCTTGTAATTTTAAATTACCACACGTTATTACTACTCTTCAAAATATCAATTTGGGAAAAATTTTCAATAAATTAATACCTCTAGTTGATTAAGAAACTATTTAGAAGTTAAAATATATCCAAAATGTATTTGATTTTCTTTATTACCGTGATTATTCGGAGGTGTTTTTATTTGGAGGTACTTTAATAAAGAGGTTTTTTTATATAGAAATTTTAAAAAAAAATTCGGGATCAGACTTTACGCATACAAAAATTAAAATTTAATTTTTATTAAAAAAAGCATTTGGTCGGAGTGATACAATTAAAGTTCCCACAAAGAAAAAAAAGGTTGAAAACAAAAAATGCAAATTATCCCTTTATATTATAAGAGTAACGAAGGCGTGAAATAAATAACAATAAAATGACTCGGATCTGGGTAATTGATATATTGGCATAATACAATATCTAACAAATACTTTAAAAAAATTAAAAGTAAAACATCCATGCTTTTACGGCTACCATCAATTATATATAAAACATACTCTTCTCTGGATTTTTGTAATTTAACTTCACCAACATTCATTAATAAAGGTAAGCAACGTCTTTGATACAATATCGGTCATCGTTTCCTCTTTAAAACTCCTGTAAATGTCAGTTTTTTTTATAAATAATAGGACCTGTAATGCAGGGGCATTAGAAGGAACAGACAAAGAGTATTTAAAGGAAGAATAAGATAGATAGGAAGAATCAGTTATTTCTCATAAAGAAAGATGGACAGCTGACACTTGAACTTATTGTTAAATTAATTATCTATTACTTATATTTGCTGATAATGTTATTTTAATAAAAGCTAGTTATATTAATATTTTGTTTTGTATAACCAGATAGAAGGATTGAAGTTATCACTTCCACACGAAAACATTATCACCGAGTGGAAGGTTCCAAGGGATCTCCTCTCGTTGAAAACAACTTTAAAAAAAGTTAACTATAATATCTAAAGAATTTTTAATAAAGTTTATTAAGTAAATATAAAGTATATTTTAATGTTATTAAAATATTTCACGAAAAAGTTTGACTCAATATAAACAAGTTTGTTATACAGATCAACAAATATCAAATCATTGAAAAAATACAACAATTGACTACAAAGACTTCATGTTACTTTTTAAAATAGAATATTTTGTTGATATTGACCGCATAAGCAATTAAGTCTTCACAAAATAGAAATTGCTTTATTCAAATTTTTAGTAAAAAAATGTACTCTTAAAAATTGTATTTTTAAAATTTTAATGTAGTGGAGTAGCGCCCCAAACAATGAATGATCGGAAATAAAATTATGCAATCCGACCAAAAATGAAAGCCTGGTATTAAACGAAAAAAAAACAATGCTAAAATTACATTTTTTTTTATGTGCGGTGACTAAGTAGAAGTTTCTCTTATTAAGAGGTTTCTTATTTACAGACTATACTGTAGATCTAATTTTAAATTAAAAAGATATAACTAAAACGAACATTATTGATCAAAAGCGGAAGAATTTTAGAGATATCAGTTGATTTGATTTTTTCATTTTTTTTACAAAAAATCAAGTTTGTTATTGACATAACTTCCTACAAAATTGATTTACCATTATGATTCCTAAATCTATAGATTTTTATTAAAATTAATTGGAAATAGGTCTTAAAATTTCTTGTACAAATTGGGCGTATTATTTTTAAAATACCACTTTTTTGCTCAATTTTTTTGAGTAGATTTGTCTTTCAAGTAATTTTTGTAAAGTAAATGGGGACATGTAAACTCGTCACTGCTATTTTGCATTTTTCGACAATGGTGAAATATGTACTAACAATGAGTATCTTGTACTATAATAAGTTTTAACTGCATTAATCTTATAATAATAGCACATTTTCTTATCTTATTAACAAATTAATGTAATAACACGGAATTTAAAAAATAATGAAAACTTTCATAGATGGGATTTTTTTATGATACAAATAGATATTTAATGTATTGTAATACATTAATAAAAATATTAACCAGTTAATTATTAATAAAAGATATTTTTGAGTGATGAGAAAGATAATAAAAACAATAAACAGTAATATTAGTAAAAATTTTTTTTATTTTTTATCTTTTTAGTCTGATTATTATTAAAATTACAAAAATTTAATTGTCTTGTATTTAGAGTTTAAAAATAACCTCTCTGTTAAAATTATTGTAACTCTTATAAATTTTTCTTTGTTTTAAAAATATACAACCATTCCTTAAATAATAACTTTACATTAAACTTGTAAAATAAGATTTTTAATTACTAGCTTGGAACACACTTGTAATTTAAAAATATTTACACACAAAAAAAGGACAAATTTTGACAAATCTATCTGAAATGCAATAAAATGTCCAACCATTTTAAAATGTCAAAATTTATTCAAATTTTATAGAATTAAGCGACAACATTTCACCGCGAAGAACGTAAAATAATGATATTACGAACATTATCAAATATTAAAAATTAATTAAAAAATTAATATATAACAATTGTATAATTTTTTGTATTATAATTTAATAAAGTTTTTATTAAATGTTTTTTTATTTTATTATTTTTACAGTCCAAAAATGGATAAATTAATTCATATGTTGACTACCAACTTTGTAATAGAAAGGTTAAAAAATCAAGATATTTGGATCGTCTAAGAGATACGCATGAATATGCAGATGATAGAATTTTAAAAGTAATTGTTTGCTCCGTATTTGAATGTAAAACAAAAGGTAAGCAATATTCTTTAAAAATTTTAAAATTCATTGGAGAAAATTTCACGTTCTTAATTTCAATCATATTTGTGATTGTAAAAGGTACGTGAATAAAATCAAAATTTAAAATTATCGTTTTGATTGTAATTGTGTTTACAATATAAAAATGTATATATAGTAAAAAGAATTTTTATTTTTAAAAATATTATAACTCAATTTCTAAAAATGTTCACAAAAATAAAAAAAAAGATATATTATTTAAAAAAATGATAGCTCATTTTTATGCGATTTCACATTTAGGATAATTGTTAGAGTTTTTTAATATTAAATAAAATAATAATAAATTTATCTGGTTTGACGACTCTTTATAAACAAAAAAACTGATAAAGAATTTTTCTTCTAATGTTAAGAAAAGCTAGTGAAAAATGTGATTGAAAGAAAACATTCCATTTAATTTCAAGAAATATTTGTTTTAAATTTTATATGAAAAAGACATTTAATTTTCTAGTTTATAAAAATATTTAAACCACTTCTTTGATTTACTGGAAAAAATTTTGGTGTTGATTTTTTTCAATTGTATTTAATGAAATTGTTTATAATAATTTTTCAGTAAACCTTGTTCGGAAGATATTTTGATGTGTAATTATAATATAAAATAAATGATTTCTAAAAACCAATGTTTAGAAAAAAATTAACTTTAAATGACGAGTATGGCAATTTTTTTAACTTTATATAAAAACTTAAACCCATTGTTTTCACCATTATCATATATTTGTTTTAGAAAATATTAAATGGTTAAAAAGTTATTCTACGTTAATTAAAAATTGTACCAATATCTGTAAATCCAAATAGTTACTTTTTTAATGATCTTTATTTCAAAATAAATAACTAAAGCATAAATATAATATAATTCTGTTAATTTATACTATATTTTTTATTTAGTAAATAAGATATAAATGTTGTTGTAATTTAACAAATATTGTATTTTTTTCTTTTATCTCTACAAGAAAGTTCTTTTAAAAATATTGGATTTATAATAAATAATTAATGTCTAATGATTTTTTAATTATCTATTTTGTTTTCATATGCGACATAATGCGACGAAATTAGTCGCAAATAAAGAAAATTTTAATTTTAATTGGTGGGACAAATTTATTACATTTTTTGCAAACCTGTGTCCTTTTTTTTCTGTGTTAAAGTACAAATTTAATTTAAAAAAATGATGTATGTATGCTATAATATTCATCAAAATCATTAAAACGTTTCAATCTTAAATTTCTTATTGGTAGAATATCGATATTAATCTAGATATTTTCATAAGTAAATATATGTTGTGATAAGTTAGATACAAAAAAGTAAAATTTTAATTGAAATAGAGTGATTTATTTGCCTTTATATTTTTATTTCATTCACAACAATATTTGTTATTGGGGAACTTTTTAATAATTTTTTTAATATCATATTTTAGTTTCAAATGAATAATAATATTTTTAGCCATACATATCTAATGAATGATAATTAAGATATTCTTATTAAAAAATCCTCATAAAACTAGATCAAAGATGTTAAAGTCTTATTTTAATTTTAAGTAACCTTTTTACACCTCTTATTATGAAAAAATATCATAATCATTACAAAAAATTTATATTAATCAAATTTATAATAATATAAAAACAACACTCAAATGTGAAAAAACTACTTTTTTGGAAATTTTTTTAAAAAATCTCTGCAAAGGCGAATTAAATGAATAAAAAACCTACTATTATTTAGTTTTTATAATGGTAATTCCAAAGACAAATTATCGTCTGAATATTAAACAATATTTTTGTAAACGTTATTTAATTTTGTATAGATTAATAATAATCACCTTAAGGAGAAAATGAATATCAGTATTTAAATGAAATGAGAAAGGCTCAGTATTGTAATATTTATGTTACGTAATGAAAAGTCTATCAAATTTTATAGTTTAAGCAATCCATTGGTATAAATTGACATTTTTGTAATCAAACATTTAAAAAATTTCAAGTATTAAAAAACAAATCATTATATCATTAAATAACTTTCAATAAATTTAATTAATTATTACTAATATGTTGTTTATCGCTTACCAGAACATCAGTGAATTTAATTCACTTTTATAATTATTTACATTTATCGACATCATTGGGTAAAATAATTTTTTTTAGTATTCTACATATCATAAACATTTGTTCTTTAAAAACAACATTCCGTTTTTATAAGCATTTCATTATATATATATATTATATCATAATAACGATGAGTATTTTATAATACGTAAAGATTTTAAAAAAATGGGTTGATGTCATTAGAGCTATTGATATATATCTAATAATATGCATAAAAATATAACAATTTTTATCTTGTCATTAACATGTTTATCCAATTAGTATACAAATTATGTTTGTCAAAACGAAAAACTATTAAAATAGTTTTTTTTCATAATTTAAATTAAGAAATTAAGTAAACATTAGTAGGCATTTACAACAAATCCAACGATATATTTATTAATTTACATACATAATTTTCCATATATACTTTTCCATAAAAAACTACTGCTGAATCATTTTTCATAAGATTTGTAGGATATTTTTTATTCCTATTGATAATAAATACATGAATTACGTTGTTACAAGAATATTCTTAACTTCTTGAACAATTCAATGTATAATAGAGAAAATTTTAAAGTTATGGATGAACGAAATATTTACTTTTTTACTACATGTCTAGATATCGAATGTGAATATAATAAAGAATAAAATTACTATTCCTACTATGAATTTTAAAAAGTTATTCATTTATATTTATTTTTTTGAAAAATGACTGAATTGAAGTGAATTAAAACGGATCTTTTTTATAAAAACTATTGTCATTCAAATTTGTCAATTTTTAAAATTAAATCTAAAAATACCATGGAAAGAATTGTAAAAAAACCGTAAGAAGATTAAGCAGAAAAAAAAAATTTTTATAGAAATCAAAAAACAAAATAAATATTTCGTACGTTATTGACAATTTTTTTTAATTTCCATCATTTACAATATGTTTTTAACCATAGACTGATATAAAAAATTTTTATGGTGTAAATATAAATAATTAACAATACTAAAGTACATTTTAAATTATTTTTTTATAAAAATCAAAAACCTCGTATATATAAATAATATTTCTATTAATAATATGAAATATTCTGAAGGCAAAGTGCTTTTAATAACTTCATAAAGCATAGAATATAAACAATATAAAAAATATTTATATGTTAGTTAAAATTTTCTGAATTTTATTTCCAATAAACGAATTAACTAGAGAGAATTTAATAACATTATTAATTTTAAAAAATCTATGATAAGAAAAAATGATGTTTGTTGATAATTTTTCAAAACTCTTTCAGTGTAAATTAAATCATAATTTTTTAATTAGTAACAAAATATAAAGTCATTAATTTTGTTGTTATTATTTCATCAAAAAATGAATTTTTAATTAATTTTTTAAATAATCGCAACTCAAAATTCAACTATAAATATTATTCATTGTCTTAAATCTGTTGTTAAACTTATATAAATGATTGATAAGTTTGTTAGATTGATGTATATGAAAAAAAAATGTCAAATATTTACAAAGTAGATTATATAATGTTGTATAGAAAATAATAATAAAATATTGTCCATTTGTTTTACAAGTATAAAGATTTGTAAAAATCTGCTAACTTATTTAAAAGCTTTCAAGTTTTATAAAGTAGTATATATCAAATTTGAATTACATAACTTTTTAGGAAACATTTTTGTTAAAAAATCTAATATTAAAATGAGTTTTTAAAAGGTGAATCATTGAATAATATACAAATTTATTAAATCATAAGATATTTTTTATTAGAATTTATTTTTATCATAAATATTTACTTAATAATTCTTTCAAACTAGTTTATGTACCTTTTTTAAATAATACAAAAATTAATGTCATTGTTAACTTAATGTTCATTGTTTTAAAAAGATCATACAAATTTCCTTGATATCAAAAAATAATACTTTTTTATTATATACAAAATTTATATTTATTAATTTATTACTTTCACCACGTTTTCATATTTTTATTTTTCATTACAAGATAAAATGTTATTTAAAAATTGAAAATAATGAACTAATATATTAATACAAATATCAAAAAATTATTCATAAATAGTGTGACTTAAACAAAAATTATTTAATAATATATTTGTGAAAAGCAACATATTATTATTAAAATAAAATTGAAACTAATAGTATAGAAATGAAATTATTTAACAAGAATTTAAAAATTCATTTGATTAAAAAAAAGTAATTATAATATAATTATTTTTATTCATTTTGTATAATATATGTAATTTATTTGTCGAAGTTGTCTCTTGTTTTGTTTTTAAATTGCATGCTGCAGCGTTTTATTAAATCAAATATATTAGTCATACTTATACTTAAAAAATACTTTTTAAAACTTTTATTTAATTTTAATATAAACAGTAAGGATGTGTTCATTATAATTAAATATTACCAACCTATAATTATTATTTTAATATCGATATATGGATAATGGTAGTACATTAAGGTATATAAACTAATTTATTTTAACATTATATTTATTTATAATATCTATACATACTGTATTTATATCATGATTATCCCAAAATTTTACATAAAAATAGATAAACAATATTTTTACATAATTTGATTAGATTTTTTTAGACAGTTGTTTATATATATCCCCTCATATATTTTATGCTTTTTATAAAATTGATACTTTTAGAAATAAATTAAGAAAATTTTTTCAATTTTATAATCTGTGAATAGAATACTTATTAATATAAAGTAATAAAAAAATTATAAAAACACATTATTAAGGTTGTGGTGAAAAATAGCAACAAATGTTATTATATTTATTGAATATATATCATGCTTTTCACACACTTTCGTTATTTTATATCCTACAATCTTATATATGTATTATCATAATTTTGATAAATGTAGCATATATTTATTAATATCTATATTCGTTGCTCTAGTGATCTCTAATATAATATACTTAGATAAAATGGAATTAACTAAAAATAATTTTTTTTATTATAAAATTGAACTATTTAAATTGAAAATGAATGTTTGAGAGTAAAATTCACACAAAATAAAATGCTAATAATACTTATGAATTTTATTTTTCAAAAATACTAGAGAGAACATATTATGAAAAATGTAAGATGTTGACTGTTTATTTCGATTTAAACATAGATTTTACTATCACAATAAATAGTTTTTTTTCAAAAAAAATAATTCTTTTATTTAAGAAAATTCTTTAGTAGTTAATTAAAAATTTTTGTATGATATTACTATACTTAGAAATTATTTGATGAACAAAGATTTAAAACTTGTAAAATAATATAGAAGTAATAAATTTTATATTGTATGAAATAATTTTTTTCTGCTTTTTTTGATATTGTTCCAACGTATAAAATATTATAAGTAAGATTATTATTTACATGTTTACAAATAATTATAAAATATATTATTTCGTATTTATTAAAAATTCAATACATTTCCTCAAAACATTTTCTTATCTTTTATTTTTTCTATCTTTAATGGTATTTTATAATATTTCTAGGAAATTTGGGTAGGTTCAACTAGTAAATGAATTAATTTTAATTAAAATAACTATTCTAGTAATACTTTTGATACACATGAGAGTAAAAATAATACGACCAAAAGAACAAAGATAGTATTCTTACTTTATTTCTCATACGTACTTAATTTAACATGAGATATAAAATAGTTATTAACAAGAATTAGATAAATTTGGAACAGATATATTTATTAATTAAATTTTTAACCACGTGATTTAGATGATTTTTATTGAAAAATTATTTTGATAATTATACATTAGCAAGTGTATGAATCTATAAGTCATTGCAATTATGGATAATGTGATAACAATTTATTGTTTAGATTTTTAAGTGATTAAGCATGTATATGAAATTTGATTTTCGTGGTATAAAGTAATTTATTATTTAATCTATATTTAGCCATTCAGACATAATCATTGTTCTAAAGTTCCAGAAATTATTTTGAAATTTTGAAAATGACATGTAAAAGCTTATTTTAAATGGACACTTATATTTGTCAAAAGTTTAGTTGAAATGCTTCTTATAACTCTTATAACTATCATATTAATAAGAATTTCCCTTTTTTTCGATAAATTAGCCAATAAAGTTTATGTATTTTCTTCATTCTAAATTTTCTTCTATTTTTTTAAATGCAACCTGCAATTTTTAATTTTTAGCTATTCGTTATTATTTTTAAGTTCTGATTAATTTTAAGTTGTTATTTGCTTTAATTATTTAAAATCCTAAAATAATAGCAGTTGTATCAATATTTAAAAAATCATAACAATAAAAAAGAAAGTATACCTTTTCTCACAATCATTAATTTATTCGCTATCTTGTTTACTAAAATTTAGTTATGACAATTATTTTATATATTGTTAAACTTGAAAAATGTTTCTTTATAACCATAATTGTTGGGTACTTCTTTTAAACTAAATTTATTAGGAAGTGTTATTTGCAGCTGTTAATATAACATATACCTTTGTTTGAATAACTAGCATACAGTATCACTTGTCCTTTTTTATATATTAAAGATAAAAAACAAAACAGTTTTTAATAAAAATTGGCATTTAATGTAAATTAATCAATTATTTATTATAATAACATAATATATAAGAAATATGTTAGATTTTAACTTTAGATTTAATTATTTAAACTTTTTTTATTTTTGTGAATAACAACAAAATATAAAATAAAAAAAATCAGTCTCAATGTCATACACTAAAATTTCTAATTTTTGATGTACAAAGAAATAAACAGAAAGCATAATTTATTTTTGAATACTTAAGTTTATACCTCAATGAAGGTTCTTTTTATTATGTTGTTTATTTATTCTTTAAACAAAAAATACATTTTCAAATTTGTCTTTTTTAAAGTATTAATTTATTTAATTAAATATTTTTACCAAATTTTGGAATAAAAATAGAATATCATCTAATTTATTTTATTGTTTTCAGTTTTTGGTAAGAAAAAAATAAAGTGATTTAAATATATTTTTACGCGCAAACATTTTATAACCATATTTCATTCATTTTTTTAAAAATAATTTTGGCCCAAACTTTTATAAGGACTAAATTAAGTTAAATGGTTCTTGTTTATTAGTAACACAATTAAATATTAAACAAATTCGTGTATAAAAAATTTATACATGAATATTTGTTTATTTTTATGTCTGTATTTTTATTTAAAACAAAAAATTCATATAATACTATCATCTATGATGTTACTTACAACGTCAATTTGTCATAAATACTATAATGTTTTGATTGTTAAAAATATTAAAAACAAAAAAAAATTTAACAAAAGAAAGTTTTTTGCCTATTAAAATTTTCCCACTTACTTCACTATTTTTATCATCCAGGTTTTAAGGACTTTTTAAATACATCTTTTACAAAAAAATAAGGCAACAAAAGTTCATAAATTTTAAAAATAATTAAATATTAATTTCTTATACGTACATTTTTCATATTATAATTATTTTAATAATGAATTTAAACAATTTCACAAAATTTTTTTATAATTTACGGTTTTAAATTACAAAAAATTTATAATTTTTAAATTATTGCTCATTATTTAATAACTTCCTTATAAGATATCATATAATTGCCTATTTTTTTTAATTTTAAATAATTTTTATAATATTTAAATAACTTATTAAAATTATGTATTAACTATTTTTTTATTTTAAAAGTATTCAAACTAGAAATTTTTATATTATTCCTTTTAAAAATAAGTACAAAATAATTAAAAACTAATATTTATTACTATAGACAAATAAATATTTAAATTTAATTTACGCTCCACTACTTTACGATATAAAAGCTTCAAATTTTTAAATAAAAATTTAAAAATTATATATGATAATAGTATTAATATTAAATGGTTTTGTTATTCAATTCTCAAGTTAAAGCAATTATAATATTTTTCTAGTTATAATTAAATTGTTCACTGATTTACCCGAGATTTAGGTTAGATTACTATACTTGAAAAACGTCTTGTTATGATCAGATACTTTTTTTCTATATATAGCCATTATTAAATTTTTATAAAATAATAAATAAACATTAACATATTTCTTTTCTTTTTTTTCCTTCATATCCTTAAAAAAACTCGTACAATTTATAACCTTATTAACATTTTTTTCTACCCTCTTTTATATACAACTCAATAAATTAAAAGACGGAGAATATAAAAAAACCGGTTGAAGTAATGTTAATTTTGCAAATAGCATACATTTTTGGTCAGATGAATTTGTGTAATGAAGAACGATTAATACTATTATATGAAAAGAAATTATATTCCTAAGAACTGTTATATATATATATATAAATATATATATATACATTTATTTACTATCAGACTTTATATTTTTAATACTCATTAGTTTGTGGAGCTTCATCATTTTAAAATAGAAAATTGATATTAAGAAACAACAACCTCTTGGATTTGAAGGAATATTGAGTAGATTGAATGACATAGACCTTTTTCATTTTAAAAATTGACTAACGAAATTAAATAGTTTAAACATTTATAAGGAAAATTTGAAAAGGTAACTATAGAATAATATACATTATATCAGTTTATCGTGATACTTCATTTGTTTTCTCTTCAAAAAATATTTGTTTTTTTCATAAGAATGATCCCCAGGCAATGCGTATTCATTTTCACATTACATCTAAATTTTGAACTTTCGATGTATAATATTTTTTTTTTATAAATTTTTCTTTTAAATATCATATTTAAAATTAAACTAGGAAACATATTCTGATTGTGAAATAAAAATACTTTTATCTGATATTATATAAATGTCAATAATGTAATATATTGTGTTTTAAAGTAATATTTAAAAATAAATTTAATAACTGTTTCTGGGGAATTATTATTTTTTATGTTATCAATTTTTACTAAAAATAATATTTTTTTACTATAAAGATTTTGTTTTTGATTTTTTATTAAAAAACCAGAGTTTTGGCAACTTTGTAATTATATAAATTTTATTACTTTTATT
This sequence comes from Strongyloides venezuelensis, assembly GCA_963280985.1. Taxonomy (NCBI): domain Eukaryota; kingdom Metazoa; phylum Nematoda; class Chromadorea; order Rhabditida; family Strongyloididae; genus Strongyloides; species Strongyloides venezuelensis. The sequence goes on along the minus strand of CAUJLX010000001.1, from coordinate 3,126,737 downwards.
AAAATAAATAAAAATCACACAATAAAGACATTCCTACGTCCGTAATTTTATGAATTTAATTCAAATTCTCTATATCATCATTTCCTCTTCCTATTTTTAGTTATATGAGTTTTAGATATTATTTATATTTATCAAAAAAAAAAACCCAAAAAATTTTTGTTAATACAAGTAAACTTTTGGTTTCATTTCTATTGTCTTGTCATTAATTTTTGTTATCATATCTTTTTTTACTAAACAAAAATTCTTTATGCATACAAAATTTTTACAAATTTTATTGAAAAAATATAGTGTCAATTTTAAGATATGTTTTTAAATATTAAAGAAAAAATATGTCTAAAATCGCTTGATATGAGACATAATTAATTTAAATTTATCTCATTTTATTTAAAACATGCTAATAAGAAGAATTATAATTAATTTTCTTATAAAAATTCACACTGAAGTATCTCACATGTACACCTAATTTGGTTGCATTACACTTTATTTGACCATCGTCTCTACAAAAAATGTTAACATTTTAAATAAAAATATGTTTAAGAATTGTTATTTTTTAAATAAAGCTTCATTTTATTTACCTGATATGTACGCTTTTTAAATATATTATTTTTAATACTTCTGTTTGTTTTAATTACAAAATTCGACTGAAGATGAGATATAGTGATATAAAAAATATTCCTGTATTGTTATAAAGACATTCATTTTACCAAATAATTTATTATATTAGTTGATAAATAAAGATATCTTTAATATTTATCATTTGATTCTCTATTTATAATATCAATTTTATTAGTTATCATCTTATTCTTTTGTGAAGAACCTTTACCTTGAAAATAATGAAAATATAAACTGGGAAGAAATAAATTTTCATATACTATATATTATACATACATAAATATTCTTGAATAGACAATGATTAGCCAATTTTTGAATACCTTAAAAATATGCATACATTTTTTGTTTAACATCAAAAAATAACTTCTTTTATTTGTTATTTTTAACTGTTATATAATTTTTAAACATTTCTAAATATTATGATATTTCCTTGTACTTCATGATTTATGGGGAAAAAAACAGTTTATTTTAAAAATTTTCATTTGCTTTTTTCATTGTTTGTACACATAATTGTTTTTTATTTATTTCATACGACTTCAAGATAATAATATTTTTGAAACAATATAATATTTGTGTGATAATAAGGAATATTTTGTTTAGAATCACTTAACTTAAGGCTTTTGTAGAATTTAAATATTAAAATTATACATGCAATAATCTCTTATATTATTTTTGAGGGAGTTATTATAAAGAAATTTTTTATGCTTCCATACAAAAGTCTTATATAAATAAAGTTTTTTTTCTTTCTTAACATTTACTATAAAAATGGAGTAATCGGTTATCTCTTTTATCATAAAACTAAATTTAATTTACAATTTTTTTAATAATTTTAAATATATTTAGATGAGAAACAAAAATTTATTAACAAATTATAAACATACAATTTCGCCCCATTTTTACCACATATAAAATATTGTTTAAATTGGAGCAAGTTATATTTTCTCTACATAATAATAAATGATTTTATACTTTCGTTTTTAAAGATATTTTATTATGATTAACTCATAACTTTTTATTCTGTTTTTCTATTACTAATATATTTAAGACTGTCCATATGAAATTAAGATTTTTGAAAATTGTGGTTAATTAATTCAGAATAGATTAAATTAGATACATTGCCTAATCATTTCTATGAATAGGGTACAAGGCTATTACATTTTAATAAATAGATTTGTTAATTAAATATTGTACTATATTTTTTAAATTATTTTTCTTTTAACTTTCATTAAAACCTTATCAAATAGCCATTCTTCCTATCATTAATATATAAATATGTCCATTTGTAACCCATCTTTCTTACTGATAAAAATAAAGTTTAAAGATGTTATTATCTTTACGGAGTATTTTCATTTCTATCCTATGAAGTACAAAATATACAATTAATTGTTTTACTATTAATATGACATACATGTATTTAAGGTCCCATGTGTTAGTATTATCTAAAGTTATTATGAATAAAATATATATAGAAATTTAAAAAAATAAAAAAGATAAAACGTCTTTGAACACATATATTATATCTTTGATTAAATTTATTTAAATTTTCCATATATAAGCATTTTTTTCTTAAAAGAAAATTATTATTTATAAGGAAATTGTTTATATACATAATTTTTCTCCGTAACTTAACTTTAAAAACTTTTTTCTTTTCTTAAAAAATCATATTTTGTTATGTATACCATCATCATACATTTATAAAAATTTCACACAATTACATGAAAAAAATAAAATTTTTATGGTATAAATATACAATTATCTTCTGAAGAACAGATCGTGATATTAGTTTTGAATACTCTTAAAATTTTTATATTCTTCATTGTTTGATTAATAAACATTTATTTATACTTTTAGTTCTTAATTTTTATAAACGATAAAAATTTTTTAACATTCTTCCTGGCGAAGAATAATATATTTATTACTATACTGGAAAAAAATAAATTTTGCTTTAGATAAATACACATTTGATATTTACATCATTATATTTTTTGTTTATTCTTAATATATACTGGATAAAAGATAATTATGGTTTTATTTTTTATTAATTATTAAAATATAAATTAAAAACTAAGGGATATTAATTATACACATAAAATAAGAAGAAAAATGAAACTTACAACAGATATAATGGTTATGACAAATGAAGTTCTTCCGAAATGTGATCCTTCAGAGTCACCATGGCCATCATGTTTAAGTGTAACAACTGCTATGATCACAATAGTTTTTATGTTAGTTGTAATGCTAGTAAGTATTAAAAACTTTTTTAAAAATATTATTTCTTCTTTTTCTTAGATGATAATTCTCGGAAACACTTTAGTTGTTTTAACAGTTTACAATGATCAGAAATTAAGAAGCCAACGTCAAAATTGGTTGATTGTTTCATTAGCAATTGCGGATTTATTGGTTGGATTACTTGTCATGCCCCTAACAACGGCCTATGAAATTATTGGAGCATGGAAATTAGGTAATCACTTAGTTTTATTTAAATAATATTTTGTTTGATATTTAATGTTATAACTACAATTAAATAGTATTCATCTAAAAATAAGTTAATTAAATTTTTATATTTTTGAATGACGTGATTGTCATTTAAAAAAACAAAACAATGTATATTTCATTTTTGTTATTATAGGTGAAATATTATGTGAAATATGGCTAGCATTAGATGTGTTGTTCGTAACAGCATCAATTTTACATATTTGTATCATTTCATTAGATAGATATTGGTCCGTTACTCAGCCATTGAAATATCCACAAAATAGAACTCCTTTAAGGATGTTTTTAATGATAGGTATTTTATAATTTTATAAATTACATTATTATTAATAGGTATTGCCTGGAGTGTATCTTTGATTATTTGTCTACCCCCAATATTTGGGTGGAGACCACAACGAAAGAAGGAAAGTTGCGCATTGAGTGATGATATTGGGTATGTCTTATATTCTTCATTGGGTTCCTTTTTTATACCTGTTATTGTTTTAATTTTCGTATATTGGAAAATATATAATATAACTAAACACCACTCAAGACAAAGAATTAAAGAACATGAAAGAACAGATAAAACATTAATTCAATTTCAGGATTCGAAAAGAGCTCACTCATTAGCAACTGTTAAAATAGTTAAACAACCTCCTACTTCATCAGAAGAGGGAATGGATGAAGAGAGGAATATGAACAATGGTGAGGCGCCGACCAATGAAAACAACAAGGCTATAGTAGCACCTGAAAATTCAAATGAACAAAACAAATGGTTTTTAAGTTTAATTTCAAATAAAAAAAGTGCCAGTTTATATTTATCTTTAGATAAAAATAAAGAATCTAAACAAGAATTTGTTCAAAATAATACTGGTAAAAGGAAAAGGCTTTTAAAGGCAAAAGAACGGCAAGCTACAATGTTGTTAGGGTTAATTTTAGCTGCCTTTATTGGAAGTTGGTTCCCGTTTTTTGTATGTTAAATAATTTTTATTATTACTCTGTTCCATTTGCTTTTTAAGGTTATGTATGTTTTTCAAGCTTTTGGATTAAAAACACCTGATCTGATATTTAAATTTTTCTTCTGGTTAGGTTACTGTATGTATACCTTTTTAATAGAATAAAAAATTTTTAAAATATTATAGGCAATTCAGGAATAAATCCTGTTATTTACACAATTTTTAACAAAGAATTTAAGCGTGCATTAAATCGTCAATTAAAGAAGTACCATCAAACATTCTCAAGATTCAGAGAAAGCTGCTTTTTTGGTTGTTGACAACAATTGCATTTTTAATATATGCCAATATACAATTTTTACTTTTGTTTAAGTTATGTCACAAATACATTATTGTTTATTTAACCTTATACAAGATCTCTTTTTTTAAAATAAAAAATTATTCTTATTGTCTAAATAGGCCTTTTTTATACACTATTTTTTTATTTAAAAATTTATGGTATTATGTAAAAAATATTTATTATTATTTTATCTGTTTGCTAATCCCTTTTTATTTCAACCAATGATGTTTATTTTTTATTATTTTACCACTGTAGATTTCCATTACTTATTATAAAAGGATTATTTATAGATAGATTTTTCTAACTTAAGATTTAAATATCAGTTTGTTAAAATTTACAAATATAGATATTTCTATTTAAAAGAGTCCTTTTAAATAATTTATAATTTCAAAGCTTTATTCATTAAAATAAGAGATAGATAAATTCTTAAGTGACATTAAATACATCACACATAAAAGGATAATATATAAAATATGTAATACACTTTGGGAAATAAATAAAATATTACGAAAATTATTATTTTAATATAAATTTATATATTTTAATATATACTAATTTAATGAAAAAAAATAGTATTACGTATAATTGTGTTTTAAAAATTGATATTTTGAAGATAATTATTTATTTTAATAATATTTTCTTTCCAAAACTCCTAATAAGTATTATATCGATAAGGATAAAAGAACATAATACTACATCAATTATCAAAATGGAAGTGGCTCTCTTGCATACAAAATTTCTATTAATGTATAGTACATCAACCACAATTACATTCTATATATATTTTACAAATGTCTGCATTTGTACTTTTACTCCCTTAAGTTATAAGTTTCTACCATTCAATAAATATTGAAATTTTCTTTATATTTTTTCTTTTAAACTTTATTCTTTGAAAAATTCTTTTTTTTGTTAATCTATGTAATCTTATACTTTTTTCATATCTTTTCTTTAACATAATATTAAATAAAAAACTTCTAATAAAATTACTTTTAGTTATAAATGCATATTTACAATTCGTAAATCTTATAAGTTGTATATCTAAAATGGTTAACGATTTATGTATTTACGAATAAATATGGATTTATTGATAAAATATTTTACGTTTATTTATCTATTGTCTATTTATTATTTTTAATAATCTATTAATAAAGTAAAAGACCCTTCAAATGGAATGATATCTTTTTATTGATTGAAATATCCTTTTTTATATATTTAAAACTTATTTTCTCATATCAAACTATTTTAAAATTTTTAATTATAAATAAGAATAATCATTAATATTATATGTATTGTATAGATTTTTTACAAAATATTTACGTGTAGTATTTGTATATATTAATTATTTTTAGTTTATAAGTCATGCAAGATATCATTGAATTTAATGTTGGTGGAAAATATTTTGCTACAACCTTAAAAACAATATCAGTTGAAAAATCTAGTTATTTATACAATGTAAGTTATCATAAAAGAATTTTTTATTTGTTTTGTAGTATTTTTTTTAATCCTAGGTATACACATATAAATAAATAAAAAGATTATTTTAATATTAAAATTTATATTTGTTTTTTATAGTGGTACATAGAACATATTGGTGGTGCTCATTTATTAAGAGACCAAAAAGGGATATATTTTATTGATAGAGATCCCGTATCATTTGGTGTTATTTTAAATTACCTGCGCCTTCGTGTGTCAAATCAATTATGGGAGGCTTGTTTACCTAAAGATCCTGATCTATTAGCAATGGTTGCACAGGAAGCTGATTATTTTCGTATTCATATGTTAAGAGATCAAGCAATTGCTTTACTTCAAAATTACACAGAAAAAGGATGTGAAAATTATGTTAAAGAGGTATGATTATCCTATTTTCCTATTGTGTATGTGTAAATTTTTAAATATCATCTAAGATTTTTGTTGTCTAAGGTTCTTTCAAAAAGCTATAGCTGTCCTCAAGGTTTCCCTAAAGATGATGATGAGGAGGAAGAAGAATAACATGTTTATTATAAAGAATTAAAAAAACGTTCGCACTCTACTATTACAATAATTTTTTTAAATTAAATATCACTTTTAAAGTCAAAGGCTTAAATAAGGTTACTTCATTTAATAAATAAATTTGTCTTTAATATTTATCATTAATGTCTATATAAATAATTTTTGCAAATAATATTAATTTTCTAATGGCAGATCAACCATATAACAGGATGCACCTTGTGCTGGTTCATAAGAATAAACTTCTTCTAATATTTCACACATAAAGCCAAGTTCGGAAATTTGGAAAATATTAACAGCAACGCAGTTATACTCTTGACAAGCATCCCTACATTGATCAGCATCAATTATATTTTGAATTTCTGTTATTTTTGTACCTTTACATTCCATAGATTGCATAAGGGTAAATCTTCTTGATCCGACCCAAGCATTTGAAGGAAGACCTGAAAAATCAACATTTTTTTCAGTTTTTTGTAAATTAAAATTAGGAAGCACATCAAGGTTAGAAATCACTCTCTTACGTGGACAACAGTATACAATAAAGATTATTGAGGATAAAAAATAAAATATTCCTTTGTAAAAAATCATCTTTTGATAGAAGTCTAATGAATTTTGATTAAAATTACAAATTGAAATATTTGGAAAGGTAATAAAAATAAAGTAAAGTGATATAGTCTTTTATACATTCTATAAGCACACCTTTCTTATACTAGACAAATGGAATTTTTTATTTCCAATGTCTTGTTTATTTTCAAATACCCCTTTCTGTAAAAAAGTTTTTATTATTTTTATACCCACGACATCGAACAAAAGTATGTTTTTAGTATAAAATATAAATTTTTATGAATAAATATATTTACCAATTTTATTTGGAGATACTGTTATTGCATTAAATCATAAAATTTCTATTCACAATCCTTCTTTGTATTATAAAAATGTATTTATTAGGTTTTCTTGAAATGCTATTTGAAAATCATAATAATATAACTATTATGTTGTCTTTTTAAGACATTCATAAGACATTACAATTCAATAAAGTGCATACCTTATTTTTTATTTCATTGTGATTAAAAAAATGATATAACTAATGTTAAAATAAACGTTTTTTTTCTTAAGAAACACGTAGTCAAGTGTATTATAAGAAAATATTTATGATTTTATATGAAATAATTATAATTTGTCATGAGAAATTAATTTATTGGGAACTTGAACCATTTTGGTGATAACCAATTTAAACATAATGGTGCATTGAATGGTGTATAACAAAGCCTTGATACTTGAAATGATTGCATTAAAGAAAGGAGATCAATAATAATATTACGAGAATTTATATCATCTATTGTACACAGGTATTCTTTAATTTCATAGAAAAAATAAAAATCTTCAAATTTTTTGGGATCTTTTCCTACATTATAATGTAAAAGTAGATATTCATTTTGGAAGACTATAACGTAATTATTATAAACAGAATATGATGATTGTATAGCAATCATATGACGCATCACATCATCAAAAATATATTTTTCCCATTCTTTAATATATTTCTTTTTATTACTATAAATTATATGATTCAAACAATATGATTCTATAATAAAAATAAAATTATTAATAATTGTAATAAAATAAAACGTACCATTTTTATAATTTGAAATTTCATTGGTTGAAGAAATATTATTAAATAAAATATCTTTATATGGTATAATAACCTTTCCTAATTCATATCCTATTTGTGATAAAATAATATTATTTAAAGATACCTTAGCATCATTAAATGATTTTAACATTAGTTGGAATGATGATGTAGAAAGATATATGGTATTTGTTATTGAACAATAATAAACAGATTTACTCAATTTTACACCATCAGAATAAATAAATTCATCAACAGTAATGTTACCTAAGATACCGTCAAGTTTTTTGACCTCTTTTAATTTATTTAACTTTTCAATCATCTTATCAAATGTTTCTTCTTCTGATATTGGTAAACTTTTATAGAACTTATAAATTTCAACATCATTAGAAATCCATCTTGGTGCACCACATAAAATTCTCATTGAATTGAATGTATTTTTTATCTTACTTAAAACATCTTCATTAACATTTTTAAGTGAACTAAGTAATTCAATTATACTATTATATGATGTATAAACATATTTTTGTCCTAATATTTCCATTGAATCTTTATCAAAATATGAGATACCTTTATTAATAATTTGAGCATCTAAAACAGGTAAATGTATACCAATTATTGTTGAACAGTAAAATGAATCTCTTGTTTGATTATACATTTCAATAAAAGATGATACCCCCTTGTATAAAATATAATTTTGTAAATGCTTAAATTTAACATCATTATTAACAATATTATCAATTTTTGTAAGGAATTTCGGATTTTCAATATTAATTTCAATTTTATTATCAACCAAATTCCTATTTAATTCTCCATTAAAACGTGATAGGTAATTAATGTATGAATGAATATTAAAAATATTCCACCTTCGACGGATATCACTCAATTTTACAATTTCTGATGAATCTTTTCTTTTTATGACATCCTTTAAAACAGAATTCTCAAAGTTATAAATGTCTTTTGCTAATTGATGATATTCGTCATCACTAAATTTGTCATTAAAAATATGTTTAAGATTCTCATATATTTTATCCTCTTCTACGGATTCCTTCCTTGTACTAAATAATTTCTTATTTATTCTAATTGTGAAAATACCATGTACTTTATTATTACTACTATCATGTTTATGACGTGTATCCAATTCAATTGATGAATAGATGAGTGAATCAATGTTATAAAAAATTTTCATATCTGCGATCATTTTTGTTAAATTTAAAAAGTTATATGGCGATGTTTGGTGGAAATTTATACTGTTATTGAAACCAATACATAGACCGTATTTATGCTTCATTTCATTCAAAAATTTGGTTATCTTTAAAAATATTCCATCATAGGTGAAATTACTAGATAAACATTTATTGTAAATCATCTTAATTTCTTTGTGATAAGGTATTCTTATATTTTTAGATCGTTCTGCCTCACCAAAATATTTTTCATAGCTTCTCCCGCTATTTACATCATTCTTCCATTTAATTGTTTCTTCATCACAATCTTTCAGAAAGTTTTCACGTTTACATATATTTATTCCTGGATTATTAAAATCTTCCTCCTCTAGTCCATTATGTAATCTTTCTAAGTAAACAAGTTTTTCACCCTCTAGGCGTTGACCGTGATTCATCCAATTTTTATCGTAAACAATAATTCTCGCATAAAAAAATAGGTATGTAAGACTAAGGAGAATTAAAATTATAACAGTTAAATCAATAATTGTTCCGAATCCAGATAATGAAATTAAATTACATCTTTTATTGTCATTACTATTATTAATACTCCTTGATGATAGATCTGGTCTTATCTTAGAATATGGATTACCATTTTTACCAAGAAGTGTAAGGAGTTTTTCTTTCTTCATTCTAGAAAAAAATACCAGTTATTAAAATGTTTATAGAAAATTATGTAAATAATGTTATATAATTTTTTTAACTTTTTCTTATTTGGAAATATTCTTATTAAAAAATATATAAATAATTTAATGAATTTAAAATATAGAAATAGTATTTCAATGTTTAATTTACAAAAAAAACAAAAATGTAAGGGAAGCTATTGAATAACAATATGACTATCAAAGTAAATTTTTATTATTAGATAATATTAATGTATTAAACAATCAAATATACAATTAAATGAGTTTCGATATTAAAAATGATAAAATAGAAAAAAAAGTATTTTCTTTTATTTAAATTGTTTAAGTATATAAATAATTTATCTTATCAAATTAAATTCCAAATAAATAACATTACACTTCTAAATAGACATATTTTTAAATATATTTCTATATATCATTTTAGAAAATTAATATAGACATGAATTGATGTAATAATAGAATGATACATAATGCAATTTTAATTATTTTTAGTGCTTACACAAAAAGGTGATAATGTATAAAACTTTGAAGAAATAAATTTTTTTTCATTTATTCGGTGAATGAGAATACTTTATAGATAGGAATATCATAGCTAATTAAGATTCATTTAATAGTAGTGGTCTTAATAGGAAGTTAAATAAATGGAAATTACGTTTTTTTCCTTTAAATTATCACTTTTTAAATTAACACTTTTATTATGAGGACATTAAATTACTCTTAAAAGTAGAAGTATTCATAGATACTTTGTGTAGAATGAAGAATGAGATAGAATGATAATACATTTGGTGAATAAATTATTCCTATATATTTTCTATTACCATAAAATTAGTATAGTAATAGTATTGTATCTAAACCAAAAATATCAAACAATTTTTATTTTACTTTATAATCAACTATCTATTATTAAAATAAAAATGCAAATTAATGTTATGTACGTTAATTATAGTTATCTTTGTTATAAAGTTATACTACTAAAAAATATCACAATTAAAAAAACAAAAAGTTGACTTTTTAACAACTTTTTATATAAGTAAGGAAAAAAAAAGACATTTTGTGAAATGATATGTTTGTTGAAATGTTTAAAAAAAAGTTATTAACGTTATGATAATTTCTTATTGTATCATTGGTGCTCTCTAATGTCAAAAATAAAGCAAATATTATATTTATACATTAAATAAAACCATAAAATAAAATTTAGCATTTTTAATATCCATATTAAGTAAATGAATACACCTTTCGGCGACACGAACCATGAAGTTTTATTGCTTTTAAACTATAAGTAGAATATTTTATCGTAAAAATAAATAATGATTTATTTATATTATAATTTTTTTTATAACCAAAAATTTATCCTCCTATAAAAATTATATTTTAAAAAATAAGTAACATATAGAGGAAAAATTGTATAAAAAATAACGAATGAAATAAATAAATTTTAAATGTCATCTTTATTGAATCCTAATTGAAAGAACAAAAGACAATTTTTGTTTTTCTTTTTGATATATTTATAGAGATGTTAAATTTTTAGTAAATAGTATTTTTATGTATTCGATTATATAAAAAAAATTTAATATTAAAGTAAAAAAGTTTATGCGCATTGAAGAAGAGGATTCTTTAAATTAATACTTCTTTACAAAAGAGATAAAAATAACAAATTAGAATATTTTTGATGTGACAAAATGGGTTTGCCTTTTAAAGTAATGTACTTTATAAAATGTATTAACGAAATTTTTATATCCAATAACAAATTTTTAGTAATTGGTAAATTTAAAAAAAATAAAAAACGAAGTTGATTCTATTGTTATTTGGAAGAAGAAAAAATAAACACCAAGATATTTTTTTGTTAAATAAGAAACAATTTGTTTCACTTTCACTATTACATTTAACGATGACAAACAACTTTAAATAATTATTTATGGCAATATAAACATATTATTTAACAAAAGAAATTAAATAACCTTTCTATATTTTATAAAATATATAAGTATAATAGATTTTAAATGTTGCGGCTCTTTTTTCTTGATTTTTAGTTAAATATGACAAATACAAATGTTGTGTAAATAAAGAAAAACTATTTATTTAAATTATTATTTTCTGTTTTCTTAAAAAGCAAATGTTATACGACTTTATTATGTGTAAATATCGGAAGACCCGTTTTTAATATATATATATATATATATTTTATTTTTATAAAATATGTACTTTAAATTGTAATATTACTTAATTTTTAAACAATTAACACAAATTATCATAAACAACTCAATTATATATTTTTCATTTTCAAATTGCAAGAGAATATAACTATGGGCTTTCATTTTTAAAGAGCTTATTATAATGGAACCATTCTGCATATATTATGATAAGAAACAGGATGTTTCAGAAATGTATGGGAAATATTGATATTAATTTAACACACAAAGATTTGATAATTGATAACTTTGACAATATAAATAGGCAAACAACATGTAATGTATTTATCTTTTCTACTTTTATTTGTACTCAATTCTAAGAAAAAAAGTATAAAGTAATTAATAATAATATATTATTTTTAGAATGTACGCTAAACTTATTGTTTCTTTGACTGTTATCGGAATTGCTTACGCATGCACTGATGGAAAGGATAATGTTGTTGATGTAGCTGATTATTCAAATGGAGCTTACAATGTTCACTTTCAAAATACTCAAGGGCAAGTATATACGTCTGATAGAACACCATCATGTTACAAAGGTGAAGCTAATCTTAAACTTCCAGGACAACTTAAACTTGTCTCTGGTACACTTGTCGTCAAATCAAATATGAATCTTATGAGTAATGTTGAAGCTAAACTTACACTCAAAAAAGATTCAAGTATCATTGGGAAAATTTGTGAAAATGGAAAATCAAAAAATATTCTTATTCCAGACAAAGATTGTACTATTCCTCTTTGTAATAATGCTATGGAAGATCCTTTATGTACTCTTCTTGAAAAAGCTGGAACATATGATTTGTCACAAATTGAAAAAACTTTAGGTATAACAGCAACACTTTCTCTTCCAGCTCTTCCATCATCATTTAAGGGAATTATTAAAGGAAAATGGGAAGCTGGAGTTAGTCTAGTAGTTAATGGACAAGTTGTTGCGGATATCAAGTTACCAAGTAACGAAAAGTTTATTTATATAGATGAATAATTCATAATATTTTGTCAAAATTCTATAATTTTGAATAAAGTATTATTTTCTTCTAGATACCAATTATTTTTTAAAAAAAATTAATTAATTTTCTTGATAAAAGTATTATATATGTTTATTATATAGCATAACTAATATCATAAAAATTTCCGATAAGAAAATTTATTTTTAAATATTTTTGTGATTAGAGAAATTTGATAAAAACTGTTAAAAGTTGTATGGGGCAAATTAACAAATTAAATATTTACACATGCATATATTGTCGCTTGTTATTAGTCCATTTTTGTAACAATTGTGGAATAGCATTGACATTTAAATTATTTCCGTCTAAATTAGGAGAATAATCATTTACTAGAATGTATGGTACTTCAACAATAGGATTTGGTCTCACAGACATTGTCTTCTTTGCTGCCTGTCTTTGAAGTTCTATACCACGCGGTCCAGTGTAACAGGACTTGATAACACGATAATGTGAACGAATAAAACCTGAGCAATGATTTAATGAAGCATCAACAGTTAAACTTGATAAACTTCTTTCAATACAAACTATAAATTGAAGTGCCTGTTTGATATGAAGAACATCTAAAGCACATCCCATCAACTTATTAGCATCACACTCTTTTTGTCCATGGTTACAACTAATTTGCCCATTCCTCATGAATCTTGCATTTCCCCATGGTACTAATTCTAATTGAATATAATTTTTAAATTGATTGTAAATAGGACCTAAATGATTTGTTATAAAACGTTGACAGTAAGGACATAAAGCTTCAAACATTAATGAAATTTTAATAGGTTTTCTATCTCTATTAAATGTTTCACATTGTTGTAAAACTCCACATAACCTGGCACTTTCGATTGAATCACACCAATAATCAGGAGGAATGGTACATTCATAATATGAGACCTGAAAATTTTTTCCATGAAAATTGAACCTTTACTAAATAAAGCTTTACTATACCGTATGATGATGTGTTGGATAGTTTGAACCACTTGATAACTTTAAAGAAACAAATAATAAAATTAAAAGAGAAGTAAATTTTACGACCATATTTTTTTATTAATTTTTTCTTATATAATAAAAAGAGATAATCTAAAAAAAGAATATGATTTATGTATAAATTGATAAATTAAAATAATATTTGCTATTATAAATATCTATGTGAAACGAAATAGTTGTAATACATTAGAATTTTAATAAAGATTGAAGATGTCAGGGGAAAAAAAAGGAAGAAAAGATATAATAAGTTAATGAAATATCTTTCATTTATTTTATATTTAAATTTAACACTAAAATCAAAGAGGTGGTAAGGTTAATATTCAAGTAAATGTATACTAAATCTATGAAAAATATATGTTATATAAAAATAAGTATTTTATAATTTTATAAAGAGTAACAATTTTTCTTATATTTAATAACTCTTTAAGATTAAGTAACACAACGCAACACTTTTAACATTTAACATTATTTTAATTTTTTAGCCAATCAGGTACTTTTGCCATTATAAATTAGATTTTTAAAAGAAAAATGAATAAATGTTGTAACTGATAAATGACCATTAAGATGATAATTGTTAAGTGCTATTGCTCCATTATTAATCGCTTTATGCAATAACTAAGAAGCATATTTGATAACATAAATATATATTTATATATCCTTACCCACAATATTTGTGATGATGATTAATTGAAGATTGATAGAATTTTTTTAATTAAAGAAGCTGATGTGTTATTATAAATAATGGTATTATAGAATAAAGTATAAATATTATTTTATTATCATTTTTTAAATGTTATAATTTAGAAAGTTTAATATTAAGGGCAATAAATATTAATTTATTTTCAACTAAAAATATTTTTTTAAGATTTGTCATTGGTTAGATATCAAATTACGTTAATTTTATTACTTTATTTTTGTATTATATTTCACATACTTTATTTAACATTAACTTGTAAATGTTTATTTTAAATGTTAAAAACTAATGCTGTAAATTGTTATTGAAAATAAAAAATCTCATTGTTTTTTCACGTTGAATTTACTTTTAATTTTTCTAATTAAATAAAGTAAAAAAAAACATTAACAGTGTTATTTTATATTTATAATAAAAATTAAAAGGTGTACACTCTGATAGCATGGATTTGGATATTAGATGTATTGTCGTATACTGAACAAAACCATTCTGTATCTTTAACTTCATAATCTATATAACTGACACTTCTTACCACCTTTCCAACCATTATTAACCAGCTAGAATTGGATGCTTTTAAATAGTCTTCTAAAGTTTCCTAAATAAAAGAAGAAAAAAGCATTTGTTTTTAATTTATAAAGGAAAAATACTTACTGTGATATGTCTTTGAATTTCATCAACATTGGGACTATAGCTTTTTATACTTGATGTCATCAATTTTTTTAAATACTTATTACGACAATCCCATTCAGGGTTATTTATAATAAAATTTTTATTATAAGTTGGATGAGATAAATTATTGTTTATAACTTTAATTATTAAAGTATTTATAATTAAAGAAATATATAATACGAAGGAAAGAATTGTCATTTGTATTACAAAGAAATAATTTTATTTTATTAACAAGATAGACAAAAGTTAAATCATATAAAATTTTTATAGTTATAATAGTTATCAATGATAATCGAGAGTGTAATAAAATTTTTTATTAAACCCTATATTGATAAAACCATGAAAACTATTATTTTTCTTTACCTGAAAGTAATTAAATTGATGGCTTTAAAATTCGTAGTTTCATCTTTTAAATTAATTCAATTGTCAAAAAATTTTTAGTTCTTTTAAGTAATTCTATCAGAGTTATATAAATTGTTGAAAATTTTGCTTTTAAAAGTCATTATGTTCTATCCAGGATTACTTTTTCCTAATAAGATATAATATTAATTAATTAAATGTTATCCTATTTAGAATCAAAATTTTTATACTGTGATTTGATATAACTATTTAAAAATCATTTATATTCTCTTACTGAAATTTTTTCGATTTTATATATATATATATATATATATATAATTAAGGTGAAAATAAATTATATTAATGTAATATATAAAAACATTGTCCCCATATGAAATTGTGTGGTTATGAGCACCACTTATACTAAATATTCACCATTTTGTGGGTGGAATTAAATAGCCATTTGATATAATTAGATTTTTTGGTTTACTAAGTTTTTTTAAAAAATAAATTTAAAATGATGAACTCTAAAAATGATATAATTTTCTTATAAAATGTTTATTAGTTATAATTATTTTAATACTTTAAAGTACTAATATAGTATTAATGTGCATACCTATGTAAACTTCATATAAATGATTCTGTAGTACATGAGATATAATTTATTATTTCTTAAAAAACAAGCAATTTTTCAAATATCTTATAAAAGATATCATACAAATTACAGTATATATAGTTTAGAATGTATGGTTGTTACGATCATGATATTAAAACAAACTTTAATTAAAATATATTTTTGTAATGCTCTAAATATTATGATATTTGAATTGAGAGTCTATCAAATTAATTTACCCTTAGAGTTAATCAAATTAATCAAAATTACTGTACTGAAATGATGCCAAACAAAATCTTTACTGAATATCAAATTTTTTGAATTTTTTACTATAACATTATGTTTAAAAACAAATTTATAAATATTATGATAACAAGGAATTTTAAAAATAATTACTGTACTAAAAGAGGTCTTTTTAGTTCATAAAAAATATATTAGTAAAATAAAATTGACATATATATTAATTTATGTAAAAATTAACTTAAAATATTTAAATTGTGAATTTATAACTCTTCAAGGATAAAATTGTTTTCAAAAGATGGGAGAGGTTGTGCAATTTCTAATTCAGCATGTAATCCTAATGTCATTCCCGATAAACTATCAGTTATCATATTAAGGACCTTAAAAAAATTATGTTTAAAATTCCAATAACTTATAACTTACAGCATCCTCATAAACATAATCACCTTCTTCTTCAAATTTATTCGTAAAGTAATTTTGTATTAAATTAATGTTATCCATCAACATCTCAATTTTTAAAAACCATTCTCTTAAAGAATATTTTTCATTTTGTAATCTTTCCTCAACAATCGCCATTAACTTAACATAAACATCTTTTTGCCTAACTATCTCATAATACAAAAAACTATACGATTCAGAATTTGGTAGAAATTTATCTCCATGGGTTATAAAAAAATTCTGGACTATTAAAAGTTTATAAAAAATCATACAGTAATTTGATACAACTTCATCATTATCTCCTTGAAATTTGGGTGTGATAAATGCGACTAGAGATACCATTGTTTGGAAAAATTTTTGCCAATTTGGTAATGTTATAGGAACACTTCTAATTCGTAGGAGAATTATGTGAAAAACATTGAGAATAATATTGTAATGTTGAAATGGGAAATTTCTCATGATATGTGACAAACTGAATTCTGTTAAGATTTCAACCAGATACTCCACAATTATTGTATCATTAACAAATGAATAATCTATGGAAAAAGGCTTATGTTGAAAGTCAGCTCTCATCAAAGGTACAATCCTACCAAGCCTTGATTTAACAATAATATTTTGTGCATAATGATCTTCCATTACTTGATTTATGATGTAAAGACAGTTATATGATAAGGCTCTACTTTTTTTGTTTACGGAACTTTCTCCTTTAAATATACCGAAAATAAATGATGATAGACATAGAAATTCTACAAAAAGATTATTTCCATTATCATTTTGTGGGTTAATCATCATAAAAGTAATGAAATCTTTGTTTGATGATATTAATGTTTTTGTAAACATGAATAATTCTACGTGAGGGATACATTCTTTAACCAATGAATCAGAATCAATCACCCGTGAAGTTTTAGTGCTTGATGAAAATATATTTAATAATGGTGAACTTAATGAATTAAATAAAGTGTTTTGTTCATCTATAATACTTTCTAAACTTTTTTTAAAATTTCCAATATATTGTCTTGTTAAATAAATAATAACTTCTCTAAATCCAAGCAAAATTTTTTCATCCCCTATCCTTGATAGCATTGTAACAAATGGATTTTGTTGTTTTTTGAAGGGAAATGTTGAGATGTGACATAGAAGCTTCATACTCCATATTTTACATTCAATATTATAATGCAAATTTTTTCCTATGTTATTTTGTAAAGCAATACAAAATTCAGGTTGTAAAAATACAGGAATCAATCTATTAGTTTGAATATCACCTGAACTAAGAACAAGGCTTACAGCTGTTTTAAGTACAATCAACAATATTGCTTCCAAATTTTTTATCTTTTCATCATCCTCCACTTCATTGTATTCTTTTAACAATGCTGTTAGCTTGGTTGCAAAAGCTCCAAAAATAGCAAAGCTATATTGATTTGATATTATCTCCCACCTCTGGGAATCAGGAAATTTAGATAAAACATACTCGACAATAATACGTAATGTCTGAAAATATGTATCATGAGTTTTTAAATGTTAAAAAAAGCAGCAAATTACTCACTTCGCATGCATTATTTAAATGTAGCTTATTTTCACTGATAGCAATAAATTTTATAGCTCTCTCAATGATTCTTTGTGTTACAAAACAATTTTTATCAAGTTTTTCTTTATTTTCAAAAACTTCATCCAATACGTCATTAAATTCTTTTTCAGCATACTTTAGTAAAAAAAATTCAGACCAATTGAATTCATCATCAAGAATCTAAAAAAATAATAATTATTTCAATAAGTTTAAAATTAGACACTTACGCTTGGATTATCAAAGATTTCCTTATATAATGTAACTATTTTAAGGCGAACCTCCATATTTAACAAAAAAATGAATTTATATAATATTATTAAAATAGAAATTTAAAAAGTTAAAAATGTAATTTTAATGAAAAGTTCAACTGCGGCGTGTCTAAATATAACCTTGCCACGTAGTTTAAATGAGAGGAAAGAGAGGTGCGGCTCAAATATTATTTTTAGAATAATCAAGCTGATTAAATATTATTGAAACATAAATACATAAGGATTATCATTTTGAGTTGAATAAATTTTGAAGCAAAAATACTTGTTTATTCAATTTAATGTATACAATTATTTATGAGAATCATGAAACAAAAATTATTCTCACCCTTACATTACATATTTTTCTCTCTGTATCTGACAAAAGATAATATTTTCTCAAATAGAAAAAAATATTGATAGTCATTTGATAGGTGAAA
The DNA here is from genome assembly GCA_963280985.1 of Strongyloides venezuelensis. Taxonomy (NCBI): domain Eukaryota; kingdom Metazoa; phylum Nematoda; class Chromadorea; order Rhabditida; family Strongyloididae; genus Strongyloides; species Strongyloides venezuelensis. The sequence goes on along the minus strand of CAUJLX010000001.1, from coordinate 3,107,473 downwards.
AATTTAGATAATATATAGAAATTTATATAAATTTTCATACCAATAACACATAATTTTCATAAATGAATATTTTAATCGCCATTTAAATGATATTTTTATGAAAATACCTAACAAATTTAACATTCAATCTATCATTGAATTAAATTGCGTTATTTGATTTTTTTGCAAAAAAATTTATCATATGATTATTTCTAATAAATAATATTTAAAAATATTGTTTTTTGTTCTTACTGAAAGATTGTATAACATTTTCTTTAGTATATTTTTATAACTTAAATATTTAAACAAAGTTTTTACAATAATAATTCATTATTAAAGTACGAAAATTTTGAAAGTTCTAAAATTTTTTCAGAGAAAGAGAGAGAAATTGTTAAAGGTTTAACTTTAATAATAAATATTAAAAGTCAATTAAACTTGTAACAAAAAATTCTTCTGATAACTTTTAGAGAAAAAATAAATAAATTACTTATTGTTAACTTCTTTAATTGACATAAAATCTTATTTATTTGGAGATGTATATGTATCTATTGTCACGACAAAAACACTTTACCAAACGTATTTCTCTATCAGATGATACATATTTGTTTAGCATATTAAATGACTATCTAAATTTTATCTTCTTTCTCAATTTATATTCTTGATTTATTCATATTTATAAAATTTTCATTTTCTATATTAGAAATAAAATTTTATGTATAGAAAGTTGTTACTATTTATTATTTACTATAATATTCACAAATTATGAATATCTTATATATATAATAATTATATTTCATTGTATTTTTTATCATATTATTTTTTATCTTCCAAAATTTTGGACACGTATTATTGTAAAGACAAATTTCAATTTTACCATGTAATTTTTTCAATTGGTATTTACTCAAAATTTTTTTACATGACGAATTTTTACAATATATATTCCTTTTGTTTTTTAAGATTTATATTTTTTTGACAATTAATAGATTTAGTTATTAAATTTAAAAAGGACAATTTCTTCTAAAGATGAATTTTAAATAAAAATTATAAATTTAAAATTAAGGTTCTCTTTCACAAACTTATAATATTCTTTTTTAAATCAGTGTAGAAATACTAACAGTATAAAACTAGTTTGATACCATTTATAATTTCTATTAGTCCTATAATTCCAATCATTTTACCATGTTACTACCTTTATTTTCAACATTGTTATTAATAAATTAATTATTTTTGATAATTTTTTAAGACCAAAAAATACATTTATCACTTATTGGTACATGAATGTGTCAGAGTCAAGATAATTATTAATGGCATCTCTTATAAAAAATCAAATTATAAAGCATCTTTCGAAGTAAGTTTTTTTTAAATAACAACTATAATAATTGTTATTATTTGTTTGTTTTTTGTAAAGATTTGCACGTAATTTAAAACCTGAACAAATAACACTTGAAATATTAAAAGGAAAAAGTCAATTAAGAAATATTGAATTAAATGAGGATGTTCTTTCTGATTTATTGGAGTTACCACCATGGTTACGTATAACAAGAGCATTTTGTAACAGTGTTGGAGTAAAGATTCCATGGACAAGTTTAAAAACTTTCCCAATTCATATAATATGTGATGAAATTATTGTTGAAATTGGATTATCTTCAAAATGTAATGTTCCCTCAGGAATACAAATTCCTCAATCAACATCATATGGATTTATAGAAAAAATAATCGAAGGAATGATGGTTACTGTCAATAATGTTGAGGTTAATTTCAACTTAGATGCTTTTCATATTGGTTTAACATTACAAAGACTATCCTTAGAAAGTAGAACACCACAATGGAAACAAACTAATGATTTAAAACAAACACGATTTACTGATCATTCAACAAATCAAACAATGATTCACAAGCATATATCATGGCAATTGCTAAGAATTGAAGCATCCTATATTAAAGATGAAAATAATTCTAAAAGAATGACAGTACCATTAAGATTACTTACAATGGGCGGAAGTTGCCGTATTGCGATTAAAAAAAATTACTCAGATGGAAGTTTATTAGCTGGAAAAATACAAATTATTTTGAGTGCCATTTTATGGGTTGGAACATTATCACAAATACGTTCTGTCATATCATTTTCAAAGCAAATTTTCTCACTTATTAGTACTTATAATGAAGCAAATGCCATACCAGTCAAGTTACCAGTAAATACTAGTAATTCTTCCAACACCAATAAGTCAAACCCTGTATTTTCAATACCAATGGCTGAAAAATTTAAAAAATATGATGTTAATGAAACATCTTTTCATTTATATATTGAAAAATTTGATCTTCATCTTTGTGATGACAATACATCACCTTCAGAATATCCACAATCATGGGATATACAGAATGGTGCCATACAAGTAACATTACTAAGAATATCAACAGATTTATATATGAAACATATTGTTAAAAAAGGTCGAAAAAACTGGGTTCTATATAATGACAATAATCCTTGTACAGAATGGAATGATGATATGATAGCAAGATCTTTTCAAAGATTTTCAAAAGTTCTATCTGAGGATGATTTTCATGCATTAACAAAGGTTTGGCAATCATTAGTATCAATGAATTTTATATTACGTATTCATGATATGGTTGTTGAATGTGTCTCTGATGTGAATACAAAAAAAGATGCTATAAAGCATATGATTATAAGTAATGCTGAAGCAAGAAATGCATTATCAGTTGATATGGGAATAGTACACTTTGAATATTGCATATATGAATATGAGGAAGATAAATCACTAACTCCACCACCACCTAATGTTTATTTGGCTGTTGGACCTATCGAGGCAAAAATTGATCCAAGAACAATAAGATGGCTAGTTTATGTTGCCGACCAATTAAAGGATGTTGTTCCGATGGATGAATTTAATACACTCTCATCTGATTCATCTTCAAATGAAGAACCTATTGTTAGGATAGAAATAATATCAACAAAAGTTATTTTAGAAGAAAATTACCCATACTCAGTTGATGAAAGATACCCAAAAGAATTTTTTATTAATCTTGAAAAGATTAATATTACAAATTGTAAGCAGGAAATAGAATCATATATTAAAAATAATTTTGATGATATTGATTTTAAGAATATGAATAATTCTAAATGTGAAAAAACAACTAGAATATTACAAATTATTGAATTTATCAAACTAAGTAATTTATTTGAACTTTATCAGTTTCAAAATTGGTATTTTTCTTTAAACCCACTGTGGATTGAATCATCATATGGTCAGAATTGTCCTCCAACAAGTATAATTAATCCCCTTCCTGTAGGAGGTTTGATTGTTGCGGATGATTATGTTTTATCACTAATTATTAATCCAGAAGAAATCCCGGTTGTCTCACTGAATCATTTTCAATTTGTTTTTTTTACAACATTTATAACAAAAATAACACAATTAATTGATACAATTGAAGAAGATCAGGAATTCTTCTTTGAAAATGGGAAAAGTCAATCACCACCAATACCTGTATCATTATTCTTTAATATTAAAAATGCTTTATTACGCCTAATACTACCAAATACACCACTTCCATCACCTTATGACAATATAGAAATAAAGAATGATGATACAGAAGAATCATCACCTATGGATACAACTAAAATGGCATTAAATGATATTGAGTCACCAATATTTGATTCAATCTTAGTTTCACAAAATGGATCTTTTATGACACCTATAGGAACACCATCTAAAATACCAATCCAGTCACATAGCTATGCTACGTTAAGTGTATTATCAATGTCTGAAAATAATCAAGATGGTGCTAGCTTTTTAGCGGAAACAGCATCAATAGCAACAGATTTATCTGACGATGAATCATTTATAGGACAACTTCAGGGATCTGAAGAAGAAATTTTTAAAGATTCAAGTGTATGTGTTGGAGAAGAAGCTATAAGTAAGGAGGTTAATATTAAAAATTTTGATGTATATGATAGATATATTAATGAGAAATCAAATGTTTTGTGCGCAAATATTGAAAATTTACAAACTATGATTTTGGTTGACAATAATAATGTATTAGTTAAAGGATTGATAAAAAATGTATTGCTTCATGAGATTTTTGATTTTGTTAATGAAGAAATCTATAAAAATATTAATATTGATAAAATAAAAAAAGAAATTATTGATAAAAGAAAGCCTCAAGATAATGATTCTAAAATCAATTTTGAATTAGTTGGATTGAAAAAACAAATTCCAAAATTAAATATTAATATCTTTGATGTTTCATTAGTTCTGACAGATCCTATCTTATCACATCTTCCAATGTTTTTTGAGGCTAATGTTATACCAAAAGATCCACCATCAATTGAAGTGAATGTTAAGAAAACTGTTATCGTTATAAATGCAAGTTTATTTTAAATTTGGTATTTATTACTACTATTTATCTTTTTTAGGATCCATCAAAAAATTCAACTATAAAGTTAAGAATTAATGACGTTGTTATTGAAAAATAACATTAAATTTTATATTACTTAAATCATGAATATTTAAATTACCATAGCTTCATTAACAATTTTTTTGTAAAAGCATGTTTGTTAATATAGTCTTAATTTACATGTTAATTGTTTTATTTATATATGGTTTTAATCCATTTTGTATTTATATTTAATGTCAAACAAATTTATCTATAACTTATCATTATAGAAATTAAGATATAATGGATCCTGATAGTTTTGAGGGAAGAAGAAGACTACCAAAAAATATACAAGATATAATTATAAATATGGGAAATTTAATTACTTCTATTCAACAAGATTCTGGTTCAAATGAGGTAAGATAATTGTTTGAGTATATTCACTAAACTAATTTTTAATAGATAATGAACACTCTAATAAAGCAATTTGTTTCATTAGATTCAATTATTGAATCAACACATGCTGGAGTAAATAAATTAGCTGCTACCATCGATGGAATTGAGAAGTATGCTGATTCTCTCACTAATATGGTTCCTGTAGTATATGATGTAAATGAATGTCTGTCAAAAATAAAAAATGATACGTCAAAGATGGGAAAATGAATGAGTAGGTATACCTAAGTGGAAATATTTCTATAAACATTTGCTTTCATTTTTTTATCTCAAATATATTCAAATCCTTTTTCTAATATAATATTGTTTATAATTTTTTTGGAAATATGAGAGATATTGAAATAATATATTGTTTATAACAATGTTTTGAAAATGATCTCATTCATAAATTTTAGAAATTAAAGGCGTATACTCAAATTGATATATAGAAATTATAAAATTTTCTTTATGTTGTTGTAAAGTAAAAACTATGCATTTTGTAACACTTTATTTTAAATTATCACTTCTATCGCAAACAATTTGTGTGTGTTGGTTTTCTGACATAAATTTATCAAGTATAATTAATATTTTATCTTTACCAACTGCATCAGAACAAGATCAAGCTGTGGCAAATTTTTCATGGAATAGACAAAAAATAATATCATCTCTGCTAGATTATAACATTTATTCAGATTATGAGGCACCTGAAAAAGGAGTAAAAATTAGTGTACTTCTTTACATTGATAAACTTACTAAATTGGTATGTTACAAATTATTTTTAATATAAAAGATTGTAGAATGAAACTGAACAATCAGTTAATTTTCATGGTAGTTTTCTATTTTCATGGAAGGATGAAAGATTACAATGGAAACCTAAAGATTATGGAGGAGTAGAAGCTGTAGATATTTATCAAATTGATGCGGGACGTATATGGATGCCACAAATAAGATTACTTAATATGTAAGAGTAATATTAAATATAAATAACTTTAAAAAATTTATAGACAAAATTTTTACCAAGATATTATAACTCCATACTCAACATCATTTACAATAAGAAGAGATGGAAGAATTTTTGGAATAACAAAAATTGCATTAAAAGTTTATTGTAATTTCTATCTTTCTAACTACCCATATGATTTTCAATTTTGTACGATGCGACTGTATTCACCAAAAAGATTTACCTCACAAGTTGATTTTGAAAATAATCCATTAATTTGGGAACAATATAATGGAAGAGTTAGAAAGATAACAAAACTTGAGACAACTGGATATGCCTTAGTTTTTGCTAATGCTACAAGAAAAGCTACTAGCATTTATAGACCACCGAATATACTTTCCAATTCAACTGATCCGAAGATGACACAAAGTTTTATTGACTATAATTTCAAATTCAAACGTACGGAAAATTTATATGGATTAATATTTATGTGGCCAATGACATGTACTATAATGTATGTAATATTAGAAGTTATTTATATACACTATATCGTTTATCTTTTTTTTAGATTTACTCATGTTGCAGCAAGTTTTAATAGTACATTACATTCAGTGATTTGGTTAATGGCTAGTTTATGTTTTCAATATTTAAATTCATCAAGATTATTAAAAATAATACCACCACAACATGATGAAGTACCATTTTGTTTGACATTCTCACGTTTTATGATAGTAGAAACAGTTGTACTATTTTTTTGTAGAATACTACTAAATATATTTGAAGTAAAAAGTAAACTTAGTGAAAAATTGCAAAGGAAAGGACAAAAAAGTGAAATTATGACTATCGAAATATTACAAAATGTGGAGGGAGGAGACATGATAATAGAAAAAACAAATGATGTAGTGGATTATTTACAAAATAATTATCATCTACCAAAAAGATGTTTTCAAATATTTTTAGTATTTTATACTATTATAATTTTATATTATCTTCATACTAAACATAATAGATAAACTATTGTGCCAAAACTAATTTTGTTTATTAAATAAAATAACTTTTCAATTTTATGGAATAAAAAAACGTAATCTTATTTTTGGAAACGATAAAAAATTTAAATTTGATTAGAAATTTAATAATTAAAACAAATTTTTATTGGTGAGTTGTCAATAATTTCTTCTATTTTCATGACATTATGAATGATTTAAAAAAATTTATTTTTTTGAGATTGTGTAATTTTAAAATCATTATCCTATTTTTTATTCTAGACTAAATATACGAGTTTAAAGAAATAAATTAAAAAAATATGCTCACATTTCTGGATGGATAGGCACCTTTTTAGTTGAATATGACAATTAAATGATGATTAAAAAATGTTTTCACTTGTCTAACACCAAACAAAAGTCTATTAAAATAAACTCACATAAGAATTATTTTTAATTTACTTTAAGACAATTTACAACTGATAATGAAATATATAGAGATATTAAAACTGTGTTAGTTACATAGATACATATTTTTAAACAAACCATAAGAACAATAAATTTTTTTGAATTTATTCTTGGTTTTATAATTATATATATTTTATCTAGTTATTTTCATAAAGATAAAATTTTTATCCAACGATGTAAAGGGACATTTTTTTTAATATTTAAATAAATTATATATAATGTTTGAATTACATCTCTAATTTAAATTTATTCTTGATATATATCCATACTATTCAATAGTCTTTTTCTTCATTACATTAAAAATTACTAAACTTAAACTGATTAACTTTTGATTGATTATTTTTTAATAACAATTTTATTCAAATTTTTAAAATTATTTTATCGTTTTTATGAATTTACAATTTATAAAATTATTTATTAAAAAAGTAGTTCTTTAAAAGCATGAAATATTATGATTTTGTTAATACTCAATGATATGCTTATTACTAACTTGTCATTTAATAAACCGTACACAAGACATTTTCATGGACCACTACATTTTGATGAAAAGATATTTCGAGAAAAAAAATTAAATATTATGAGTGTATTTAAAAGTTATTATTAAGAATTTTAACAAATTTTTTTATTACAAAATTTTTTTTTGCTGTTAAACATTAAACAAAAAAATTCATTATATAATATATAAAATATTAAGAATAAAAACTTATGCCATTAAGGTTTATTTTTCTGTAATAATACTTAGTATATTTTCATTTTTTGTATATATTTATACATTTTAAGATTCTTGATGTATTTTCTTGAGTATTGTATATACAAAAATTATTGTTTATAAGACCGATTAAAAAAATCTATTATTTCTCTTATTTAAATTTTTTCTCCTTTTACATATTTAAAATGATAGTTTCTATTTATCCTTTACTAATAGTAATCACCAATCAACCCCTCATTGACAAAATTCTCTTTTTTGAGGTTTCTATCCTTTATTTTCTCAATTTTCATTAGGGAATAAATTCGCGCTTCAAAACATCTTGAGACTAACTCTAACAGCTGAACTGACACTAAACTTTATTTGAAGAGAAGCAATACTAACAAACAGAGTAAATGAAATTGTCTTGGATAAGATAGCTTTAATCATACTTTTGTATGTTAGCAAAGTTTATTTATTTAAATGTATTTTTACAAGTACCCACTATTAATTTGGCAGATACGTTAAAATAAGCACTTTTGTTTATTTTTCAAATAAAAAGGTTTTTGTTTAAAAATGTATTTACTTTCAGGAAATGAAGATATTGGATGTCATAGCTATAATGTTAATCATGGTAGATATCAACTTTTTAACACCTCAAAATTTATATAATTTTTAAATAAGATATTATTTTATCTTATATTTGTAGTCTTTTTCTCAATAATTTTTAGAAGAAAAAGAACAATAATAAGATATTAGTTGTAAGATAATAGTGGGAAAAAATCTGTTCAATGAAATTTCAGCTTTACACATCTTTACAATTCTTTTTAAAATACCATGTTTTATTTTTTATTAGATGAAAGTTGCCATTCTGTTTGTTATCTTAATAATTACATTTATCTTTTAACAAGAAAAAACAAACTTGACAAATATTCATTATAAAATACTACATTCTAATATGAAAATTTTAATTCCTTGTTTAAATTCAAACAATTTTAGTTAAAAAAATGTAAAAAAAGAAAAAAATATCTATAAGTTGATATATATATGAATGAACATTGTCATGATATTGACATCACATATATAATGAATATCAAGTAAAGCTATTAGGTTTCTATAAATGTTTTATGAAAAATTATAACAAGGTATTTATAGCAACCTAGATACTTAATATTAGTTAATCTATCAACCCACATAAAAATATATTTTCCTAAATGCTGCTATTAAAAAATTGTAGCTTAAAATAGACGACATTTTTCTATTTCTTAGGTTGACCATTTTATTATTACTTCTATTTTTAAGTGAAAATATTATAAAGTTATTATTAAGCTACTATTTAAAAACGAAGCTTATTATTATTTTATGATTTTAATTGATTTTAACATTATTATTAAGTATTAAAACTTTTTTAAACCACCACAACTTATAATGTAAAAAGTTTTAAAAATGATTATACATTAAATTTAATTGGCTTTTGTCAAAAATATTTTAATAAGTAAATAGGTTGTTAAGAAGAACCTTTTTACACATACGCTTTTAAAAATAATTGCACTCTTTTAAATAAAGTATAAAAGATATATATTAAATTATTTAAAGTTTATTGGTTGGCAAATTAAAAATTAGAAAAAAAGAATTTTGTTGCTTTTTTTGTATATAAAATTATTTATTGTTTTGGAATAAATGTTTTTTTTTTAATATTTTCAAATTATTTTTAATTCTTTTTCGCTTTATTATACATACTCTAAGTTTTTAGAATTTAGATTATAAATTTAACCTGTTAAAACATGATGTATTTATATGCTTTATCTAGATTAGTATTTGAAGTAAAATCATATCTGTTATAAAAGTATCGATCAATCAGATAAATATATTTATCAGCGACATGTTAATAAATTGGCACTCAGTGTTGAAAAATACATTTATAACAACATTCTTGATAATATTATTTTTTAAATATCTTAAATCAATTAAATATTCTTCTCTTCAATTATAAGAATATGGTTATTTTTATATAATTATTTCATCATATTTATTTAATTGTCAAATTATCTTTCTACTTTTACATCACTTTTCTCTTTGGCTGATTTGATTGAGATATATTATTTGTTACCATTAAAGATACGATATTGTCACATAAATACATAATTTATGCTTTGTCCCAAAAGATGCAATGATTGCGTAGGGTATTTTTGTTATAAAAAATTAGTAAATGTGAATTTTTGAATCACAAATTCCGTTATTTATGAAGAAAAAAAACAATGATACGCAATCTCCTTAAAATTTTTTTTAAAAATCTTATGTAAACTGAGTCAACTTATGGTAATAATTTATTATATGTATATAACTTTTATTTGTTGTAAATTAACTATCATTGATGATGTTAACGATATTTATCAATACCTCCTAAATACTACCGATATTTTTTAATATATTAATAATCTTTTACCATTCTTATTTATGACAATTATTTTTTTACCATCTTTAACAATTTATATAATACATTTATAGTACAAATCCTCATTCATTCCATGTATGTATTTTATAATAATAAATTCTATAACTAAACAATTGTTTCTACATATATAATAAGTATCATTATGCTTAAAAGTTTGTTCTCACCATATATACGCTTTGTAATTTAACCTTTTGAAATATTCTTTACTTTTATTAAAAGAAAAAGTAGTTTATATGTCATAAGTTGATATATCTTTGTTATTTGCCATTTTATAAAATCATTTTTATTATTTCTTATTAAATTTCATCTTATAACCTTCTTTATTCTTATAGTTTATCATATATTATTTAAAAAATTATATAATATATACTAGAAATGCATAATGGATTTTTCTCTAGGACAAAATAATGATGATGATTCAGAGTCTATGTTAAATTTTACAATAACAATACCAGATCAAAATGATAACCATTCACCAAAGCGATGGAAAGATAAAGTCGAATTAGTAAGATCAGAATCAAACCCACCGATATTAAAACATTGTTCAATAAGTAAAAATTCTCTGTTTTTAGAAAGACAAGCTGCATCAGGTAATTTTGTATTTCTATATAATTACAAATATTTTTTTAAGAAAATCTCAATACATTTCCAAGAAAACGATCCTCTCAGTCATTTAATCATAATTATCTCAAAGTTCCTAATCTTTCTGGTAGAACATCTCCATCCGTTATCAGTATGAATTCCGATCCTGAGTCTTGTCTGGATGGTATTTATGGTAATGGAGATGATGATGATATGATAAGTATGTTTTACTTACTAAATTAAATATAAAAAACAACTTTTTTTTACCAAATATCATTATATTAAAGTACCACTTATATCTGGTAAAAAGAAAAAAAAATTTTAAAAAAACTCTTAAGTAACACTAAAAATAGACAAATTATTGGAATATCTTAATAGTTGTCTTACCTCGAGCTATATGTAAATATTTCAAAATGCTATAATTTAGTTATTACTTTCACCAAAACATATATTAATTGATATTAAAAGTAACGATTATTACCATAATAACATGGTGCTAAAATTCTATTTAAATGCTGAATATGCCAATTTTATGTAACTGTTATAAGGGTAACATCTAAACAAGGATATTTAAAAACTTTTGTATATTTTTAAAATATAAGTTGTAATTGTTAAAAGAATTTATATTCATAACAAAAAAGTTTTAACATATTTTGTTGGTATTAATAATTGATATCTCTTGTAAACAAATACTCACAATCTTAAATTCAAAAAGTTAATTATGTCCATATAGAAAGAAAATATTAATAAGGCGTAGAAAGTTTTTTAATAAAATTCTTCAAAATAATATCTTTAAATATTTTCGGAAAAACAAATATTAAGTAAAAAAACTCTGCAGATTGTTATGATATGGTAAATTTGATGTTGAATAATAATGATGAATAATTGAGTACAAGTAGTTGTCAATGATATTATCCTATTTATTTTTCTTTAAATATCTATTTTACTCATATAGTATGGAAAAGTTTATGAGGGAATATTTTCTCATAACATAGCAGCTTTTTATTTATTATATCAGTACTTATCATTAGGCATTATTTTTTAAAGAAAAAATTGATATTTTTTATTTTTGGTAGTAGTAGATATTAACTTTTTAAATAAGCTCATTATATATAAAATATTTGTATTGTTTATTATTTATAATCTAGAAATTATTTTTCTTCAAATTATATCTTCTTCAATACATATCCAATCAATTAAAACTTATCATAACGTTTATAATATTTTTGCTATTCCATATCATTAAAGTTCTATTACTTAATTTTTTTTATTTAGCAAAGCAACATATATAGATTTGATTTTTAATACTTTCTTCAATATATTTTTTAATGATGTTTTGTAATCAAAATTTTCAAACTTATATTTATATGTATATAACAATATCTTTTTTAAATATCCTCCCATATATCACAAAGTGTTCCTAAAAATTCTCTTTTAATTTATTATTCTTTTATTTAAAACAATATATAGTTATTGAAAAATTTTAAAACTGTACATTCGTAATATTAGAAAAAAAAGAAAATAAAAAAACTTTAACATGTTAGAGATAATAAAAAATATTCTCCTCCAGGTTAATATTTTGATATGTTAATCAAAATGTTGATAGTTATATTCCTATCATTTTCATATCTTTCTTCTTTATTTTACTCTAATTCTCATCATCAGTAGCATTTAATAATTAGGTTTCCGTTATATAATTTTATTTTTGAATATTTTAGATATTTGATAAAAACGGATTTTTGCAATTTTATAGTAAGAAGAAATTGTTGTATGTATAAAAGTAAATCTATCCACATTTTACTTTAATTATTTTCTTTTTGTCTCTTATCATAAATCACATTTTCGGTATGCCATTTTGAGATAGCTATTATTTAAACATAAAGAGCGCTTGGATTTAAAATATTGATAAAAGAAAGATAAGTTTAATTCTTTCAAAAACTTCTAATTTTATTTTTTTAATTATATTTAAAAGTAAAATTTCAACTTGATAGTAGAAAAAATAACTCTTAAATCTCGTTAATTTTTTATTATTATTAAACTGATTATTGATACTAGCAATCAAAACGATTTTTTGTTACTTTTTTAAATAAAATATATTGTATAAACAAAACATTAATTTTTAGGTTGTTATTTTTTTATCAATTAAAAGGGATTACATTAAGTAATTACAAAGTTTAGTGATTTATTATCGTTAATTTTATTAGTAAAATTAAAATTAAATTTGCGATGGAAAATAATGATGCTTTTAATAGAGTAACAAAATCAGAAACCTCAATATTTATATATATTTGTTTGGTAAAATGTAATTGTTATAGAAAAAAAAACATACTTACATGAAAGGTTTTGGCATTTTTTAAATATTATAAATTTCTTTATCTTTTATCATTTCTAATGTTTTACCATTCATAAACAAAAAGAAAATAAGGGTTATCTGTTGGTGTACTATATTTTTATTTAGTACAACGTAGTTATAAACAATTTTATTGTGGAAAACACAAAAATTTATCATCTTGAATTTTTTTTGTGTTTAGTGGAACTACAAGATGTAAAAATTTTATAAATTTATCAAAATATATAAATTTCTTACTATTTATTATCATTGGTAACTTTTTAGAGAAGTTATATGTCTATTTTATTCAAAATCAAACTTGACTCTTTACTTACTATAGTTTATCATTTCCTATTAAAGAATGACATGTTTTACGGGGGTGCTGTCTTTTTATTTTTCATTTTCTTATTTTTACAATCTATTGGAGTAGTAAAAATATCACTAATGTTCCTTATATACTTTTTTATATCTTATCATACCGAATTTATCTGAGATAAACGAATACTTTTTAATGTTTAAAATAAATTCTCTTATTTGAAATACTAAAAAACAACAATATATAAGATTAGAAAAAAATTATATTAAGTCATTTATCCTTTGATCAATTATACAATTTTTATATGTATTATTTAAAAGACAAAAAAATAATATTTTAACAAAAACGGGAAAAAAATGCCAATTAGTATTATTACGATAACAAAGACAGAAGAAAAATCAAACTAAGATTTATTTTGAATAAAGGATTGTTTTAAAATAGGAAAAAAGCTTAGTTTTGTGGCAAGTTAAGTTTCTTGGGAATTAGTTTAAAACATTCTTATTTACATTATATAATCCTATGCCCACTTCTAATTAAATTTTCAAGACCCCCTAGAATCGTTACTTTATACGTAATATGGTTCTTTTTATTATTTTAAATATATGGGTATTTTTTATTTTTTCATATACTAAATAACAATCTAAGATGGAAATATTAAAAATATTTGAATAAAAAACTGTCGATATAAACATGTATATATATATATATATATATATATAATTTTTTATTTTACATATATAAGTATATTTTGATGTTTTTTTTAAAAAATTAATAATTTTTATATATTATTGTCAATACAGTTATTTATTCAACTTTCGTTACAACTAATTACAATATATAGCATCTTATTCCCTCTCTCCTTAAGATATTTCCCTTAAATTTTAAACAAAAATTCAATAACTTTTTATTAAAGTTAATGACATTTAATTTTTCATTCTATTTAATATAATGCAAATCATAATCACTACTACATTTATCTGATTTTTAATATATTTTTTAATCTTCTATTATATTAAGCATTTTTATATTAAATAGCAATATATACTAATCTTTATCAAATTTATTTCTTTCAATCATCTCAAAGTAAAAAACTCTCTAGATTTAAAAAATATCTTTAAAATTATTTAAAAGGGTAATATATTAAGAAACAAAGAAAATCTTGTTGTTAGTTTCTAATATTTTGAATCAATTTGATCATTATATGTATTTAAAAATTGGATAAATCGTTTTTAAGACATCTATTTTTTCTATCAATAATCATTTCAATTAATATATTTTTTTACTAATTAGACATAAAATTATTTTTCATAATTTTTAATATTTACTATACTAAAGAATTAATGAAAAAAGATTTACACTTTAAATTTCAATTAAAAATAATAATAAAAAAGTGTTGAGTAGTTTTTGAGTTATGGCTAGAAAATTTTTTCCATGGTTAGTTTATTTTTCTATCTTTACCAACCTATTAAACTTAGAAGATACTAAGATAAATATTTAATAGTATAATTTTACTATATGGTTTACGGAAGGAAAATTGTATTAAATTAAAAATGTTTCAAATACAAATAAAGTTTTAAAATTTATTTTATCTCTCAATGTTAAAATTAAAGTATATTGTTATCCAACTTTAATAATAACATTCAACATATGTTTTTTTCTACTATTTTTAACATATTAAATATTGTTGCTGACTAATTTTTAGAATTATTTAATATATTTGCTTAATATTTTTACAGCATTCTATCTCGTCCTTTGACATATCTATTCTCCCTCCATATTACTTTTAAAACGCAGATCATTTAAATTTTTTAATCGTTATAAATTATTTATTTTATTCGCTGCATTCATTTAACATCTTCAGAACAATGTTTAAAATTCATAACAACATATTATTAATGTTTAATATAAAAGAAACTTCTAAAGATATATACTATAGCATTTGACTGACTTTGGCATTAATTTTACTTTTTCTTCTGAATTTTAATAAAACTACAGTGCCTCTTATTTCCTTTTCATTCTAATATTTTACCACGACTTGCAAATTATTCTAATTAATAGAGGATGTTAAATTGCCAGAGGTTGTAATATAAAACATTTTATTAAACATACTTTATTATTACTATAATGTCCACAAACTTGCAATTAACATTTTTATCATATTTTCTTATCACTAGTGGCACTAAATTCCTTTAAATGTGCCAAAATATTTATTTTAATAATTATATTTTTTACTACTTTTTTACTCTGAAAATATTTTAAATTGTACAAATATATGTTGTGAAACTTTTATAACACATCTACTAATTTTATAAAATTTTATCTTTAATAAAAAAATTACTGAGTCATTATTTTTTTAAGATAAGTAATTACATTTTACTTTAAATAAATGAAAAATAACAACAACAATTCCTTCAATTCTTCTCTTCTAAAGTAAAAATAATTTTAACGTAGACAAATTTTTTCTCACCTAAAGTTTAAGAATATAATTATTATGATAACAGAAATTGTAAGAATACTTTTTAATTTTACGTTTATATAATTTGAACATTTATTTTTATATTTATAGTAGTAAAATATTTTATCAAATTTGAATTTGATAAATACACATTTAATGCTACCGTATAGTATCTTATATTTTAATACTTAAACATGAGACATAAAATAAATTAGAAATATAAAAATTAATTTATTTACATTTGGTATTCTTATCAGCACATCATTTATTAGTTGTAACAATAAAAACTATTGTTAAATATATATTGAATCATAAATATCTCATTTAATCAAATTTCCTAAACTGTATTCTTCAATATTTTTTACTATTTTAAACTTCGAATTTTAATAACCAAAACGTTATCCTTATTTACCAATCTTTTTAAAATGTGTCATTCACAGAAGTATTTATTAAAATTAAAAGTCAAAGTACTCGCAAATTTGGCACTTTTAAGTATTTTGTAAATATAAAATTTTATTTTAAAAAAGTATTGAAAATGAAGAATATTTTAAATATTGACTATTCCTTAGAATAACTTAGCATGATTGCATATATAATTAGTTTTTTCACTATCACTCTTATTTATCACAATTTGACAATACTTTAAATAATATTTTATATTACTTTTAATAAATCACGATTTTTGGTCATTTATTATCATAAAAAATTCAATTTTAATCTTTTTTTGGTCAAATATTTCCTTCTATCATTATATTACTAAATATTTAAAAAAATTAAAATATTTCTATAAAAGCAATACTTCATATGTAATTTTTAGTTAACAAAAATAATTGCACATACATATAAAAAAATGTGTTTAATCTTTCATAGAGTGATATATAATTGATTATAGTATAATGTATGTTCAGCATTAAATAAACATTTTAGACCTTCTTAATGATTAAAAATTATTAATTTTTACTATTTAAATTTTAACTATATATAAAACATATTCTTTGATAAAAGGGCTGTTGTGAAAATATATTAGATGACAGCTATAATTCAAAATAGTTCAGAAGAATCGACAACTACAACAGTGTCAAAGAAAGGTAAAAATTCAGTTACCTCTGAGGAGGGAAATTATCGACCTAATGAAACATCATATAGCTCTTCTGATGTCAATAGATCAGAGATAAGTAATGTTGCAACTAGTACCTCACAAGATAGTGGTACAACTACCTTTTTAACAAACACCAGTGGGCGGAGTACTAACAATGTCGGTTCATCAGGCAAATATTTAAGAAAATTTGCCTCTGAAAACAGCTTTATGTTAGGAAAAAATGCTTTACAATCAGTACAAGTTGTGGATAATGAAAATTCCAAGGTGGATAAAAAAAAGGTTAGCGATATTGAATTTGGAGAAGCCCATGAAATATCCTCAAAAAATCGAATTTTTACAGTACGTCCTGTAACATCACTACCATGTGGTTCAAAAAAAAATCATTGTAGCGGGACAGTTATTAGTAAGTTGCAAGGACGACATCAAGAATCAGAAGATGGATCAGGATCATTAGCGTCAGAAGCAACAGTGACATCAGGTGCTGGAGTGTACACCTCAGCAACACCAATGTCCAAACAAAAATTACGATTTAAAATAAGGAGACCCAAAAGTGTCACTAATATAGGGTATTTTTTTTAGTAGAATATTAAAGTCTGATTTTTATAATAATTTTTAGAAATTCAACTTCAAATAATAATTATGATAATTCATTCACATCACAAACACTTTATTCAATGGATGGATTAGATAAATTGGAAAAAAATGGTTATTTAAATAATAATGAAGAACGTCGTATGTCTACTGTTTACATGATGGATGATGATAGTACTCATGAATTTGAGGAAAATCAAACAGGTTTGTTATTTGGCAAAAAATAAACATAAAAAATTAAATTAATTATTTTGGTGGTAATCGTTACTTTAAATTTAATAGATACAAATTTGAAAAAAAATATTATTTTACTTTATGAGTAAATGCACACATATATATTTATAACAAATTAGGAAATGTACTTAAGCAAATTTTTTTCTATTACATTATCCTACAATATTTTTAACTATGGGCAAAATTGTAATGTCCATAACAAAGTTATTTAATACATAATAAAAATGGCATCTTATTCAGTAGTAGTTTGACGTACTTGAAGTTTATTCTTCGTTTTCTTTTTTTCACAATGCAACACTCTGTTTCTTTATAAATTTTTATATTAACATTTCCAAACTTTTTATAAACTCAATAATATTTCGTAAACTTTTATACATAAAATTTGTACAGCATTTTATTTGTTAATTAAAACAATTGTTGGCCTATTATATTTTATTTACTATACTTACTTTATCTTCTTTAAAAAATTGTACGATATTTATAATTCTCTTTATTTATATCTGGCAAACTTTTTTTATAAATCACAACATAATTTATAATCCTTTAAAAGCATATATCAATTTTTTAAGAACTATTTTTTTTCATATATTTATGCTTTAATGATTAAATGCATTTTTAAATCAGGTAATCATGTATTTCTAAATAAAATAGAGAGAAAAAACGATTAAGCAAGCAATTTATTTTTAAAATATTTGAAAAAAAAAAGTGCTCTATTCGTATATCGTAAGGAAAAATATTAAATTAGGGATAAATGTTAAAATATATTAGGTAGTTAAAAACAATATTGACTATGGAATTTAAATGACAATTTTTTGTGTGATATATTATTTCCTCCTACTCCTTCAAAACTATTTTCCCAACATAGATAAGTTATAAGTTTAAGGAAAAAAAGATTTTTTTAAAAAAAATTTAATCTATTTTATTATATTGTTTAATATCATTTATCAAGTATAATAAACAATTATCAAAATTTTTAAATACATTAATTTCATATCTCTAATAATTATATTTATATTTTTAATAAATAAATACTTCAATTTCGAAGAATAATTTTTTATCAATATTTTTTAAAAGATATAAAAAGCTTAAATATTATAACTTATAAGACTCTTCTTTTTTCTTCATTTAATATATTAAACTAATTGTATGCTATAGTACTTTTCTAATCCCTTTACTAAAATAGTAGTCTTTTATTGTGCCATATCCAGAAAGATATATATTTTATATTTATATATATATATATATATATTTATGAATAGACAGTAGATTTTGAAAAGAGCCCCAACGAAAATAGTTTGAAAATAGTAATATTTTAGGATGACGAGCGTAAATGCAACAAAATCTTTTGATATCGAGAGAAATGAACAAGTAATAGATGTTAAAGCATCGGTAGTATAAAACTTTTCCAGAATAATGAAATAAATTTTTAGTTAAGTTGACTAATTACTGATAACTGACCAACTTTATTTTCTTTAAATATTCAACTTTGTTACAAAATAAAATACTCTATATATTTTTTATAATTATTTAAGTATTACCTAACATAGATAAATTTTATTTATAGTAATTCTGACAATACGATCATTTTTTTTATATAATATGAATAAAGTATATAAAAAAGATTAACTCGAATTATTTATTATATACATATGAAAAAACTTAAATTAGCAGAATAAAAAAAATAATTGTGATGCTGTTATTTGATTGTCCTAATTTTATCACATATCTAATTTGTTCATTAATTGAGCATTTCAAATGGTTTTTAGCTGATTATATGTAGCAAACTTTTTTTTATATCGCATCTTAATTCAACCAAACAACTAAATACTTTACTTCAAGCAAAATGTTTCGTTCAATTTTTAAAGCTATATTTCAAAAATATTTTACATTGCGATTTTGTTAAAGCCGAAAAAAGGAATAAACTATCTTTTGAAAAGTAAAAATTATACACTATTTGACATTTTTGGATAAACTAATGTTCTTTAACTTCCTTTTATAAGATATGAATATCATCATTATATAATGTTTATTCTATATCTTTTTTTAAAATCATAACTTTAAAAAATAACTACTTTCATCAAACCTTTTTTATAAGTTCTTTTTTTATATCTTGAATTATTCATTATATTTTAATCATATAAGTATAAATTTTAGACATATTCAAACATACATGATACATATATTATTTATAAAAAATCTATATGTGTGTCAAATTATTCTATAATTATTATTTCATATAATAATATGGTATTATAATATATTGTTCTTTTAACTATAATCTACAAACATTATTTTATATTTTCTTTTGATGCCATAACTTAAATTTTTTTAAAAATAACCATCAATATGTTTGGTAATTCTTCTGATAACCAAACAAATGGGTCTAAAAATAATATCGTATATACTCCACAAGTGCAAGTAATTGTATCCGCTGATCCACAAAAAAACGATGTTGTTTCCACGACAACACCTCTTTCAAATAGAAACCCTGATAATATATATAATTCTACTATTATTATTGAGAATAATGCAACAGGACAATCGTCTTCTGTTGTTAGGAAAACAAACCCTGAATCGGCAAATTTAATTGTTTCTCAAAAACCACCAACAAAACAACGTTTATTTATTCGTTATAGTTCTAGTTCTGCGCTAATGTCTTCAAAAAATAATCAACAAAATGAGCCTACTAAATTTACTACATCGGGTCCAACTACCCCTCAGGTTCCAACATTTAATATCAATGAAACAGATGATAAGGGCTCCTTTTATAATAGTGAAAAATCTATTGAAAACTATGATGATAGAAGCTCTATAAGGAGACCTTCAAGTTTATTAAACTCTGGAGGCATCATTTGTCGACCAATGTTTCGTGAACAATCATTAATTAGTAACTCATCCCAATATTCAGTTCCTTCTTCTAAAGGTTGTCGTAGAAAATCTATGCATAATTCTGCATTTGCTAATACTATTGGCTTACGTCCAATTAAAACAATTGATCGACGAGCCTCTCAACCTCTACTACAATGTTCTAAGAGTGTGAAGAAGAAGTCATTGTCAATTAATGATCCTATTTCCATAGATTCCCAAAAAACACCTATAAAAGAAAAAAAAAAAGATAATATCGAGGGAAATTTAAAAATAAATGGAAATGATAAAATTTCTGTCAAGGGTTTTCTTACTAAACGTGTCTCATGGATGTCGATGAAATCTTTACTAGATGGAAATGATTCATTGTCTAATTTGTTTTCAAAATCAAAAAATAATGATACTTCTTATTGTGTTAGTAATAGGAGTGAGACACGTTCTAATAGCCAATATGAATCTAATGTTAACCTTGATGAACAATTCGACTTGGAAAATGATACTCCACCACTTGAGACAATGTCTTGGAGCAATGCTGGTTCGTAAAAATATATTTTAAAAAAATACGCTACTATTTTAGCTATCTTTTCATTGATTGTTAATTAAAAACTAAAAATTTACAAATTTTAATAATTTCAACTAATATTCCTTTATAATAAAAATCTTTATTTCAGATGAATACGAAAACGTAACGTTAATGTATGCAAAACACGAAAAAATACCAATGAAAGATTTTGGTTCTGAGATTAGAGCGACAATGGATATTGATCATTTACTTAACAAATCTGTTCTTTTATTGGATCTTCAAGAAACATCATTAGAAGAAATATTTGCAAAGTAATAATTTTTTTAATGATTATTTTAAAATGTATTTTTTAGAATTATTCATGAAATGGACATTCAAGAACCAGAATTTACAAGTGAACAAGTACGTTCTGTTTTATTTACACAGGATGCAGGCAATCAATTTCATATATTAAGTAGAACCGTTCAAAGTATATGTACCACTGGTACTGTTGGTGGTACTTTTGATTATGATCAAACATGGATATGTGCCTTATGCATGCTGAATACTGTTCAGCATAGACACGTCGCTATTGCCAGATTATCACATCCAACAAATTTAGGAAGAACTATGCAAGATTTAAGATTTATTATAATTGTAATTGCACCATCAAGAGCAAAAGGCACCAAAACAGCCCTTGAAACAACACGGACTTTTGCAACACTTTTTGCTGACATGGATATTCGACAACGTTTAGTTATGGCTCAGACAGTAGAACAGTTTAGGAGTACTTTACTTGGGGCAGCTAAAGAATTAGCTATGGAACAAAATCAATGGAGAGAAAGGAAGACATCGATCCATCTATCGCAAGCGAAAGAACAACTTGTAGGAATTATGTTCGGGCCAGGAAAATGGTATCCTTTTAGGGGTCTTATAGAAGATTTTAAAAGAAGATGGAAACATTATGGTTCTGATTATATCGATGGGTTTACAGGCCACAAAACTATGCAAAAACTTATTAGTTCTGTTATTTTTCTTTATTTTGCATGTATTTTACCAGCGATAGCATTTGGCGTTCTTAATGATGATAATACAGGAGGAGGAATTAGTAAGTTGTAATTTATTAAAATCAATAGTATAAACTTTTTTCTTAGAT
Organism: Strongyloides venezuelensis; assembly: GCA_963280985.1. Classification (NCBI taxonomy): domain Eukaryota; kingdom Metazoa; phylum Nematoda; class Chromadorea; order Rhabditida; family Strongyloididae; genus Strongyloides; species Strongyloides venezuelensis. Next base: position 3,085,010 of record CAUJLX010000001.1, on the reverse strand, counting down.
GTTAGAAAAGTAATATTTGCACAAGCAATTGGTGGAATATTTTTTGCAATATTTGGTGGTCAACCAATGATTATACTACTAACAACAGTACCACTAGCAATTTATATAAAAGTAATATATCGAATATCGCAAGATCTAGGTTATGACTTTTTTGCTATGTACGCGTGTGTTGGTCTGTGGTGTCAGTTTTTTTTGATAATATATGCTTCAACAGAATTATGCAGTCTAATGAAATTAGCAACAAGATCAGCTGAAGAGATGTTCTCATTGTTTATAGCTATAGCTTTCACTGTTGAAAGTGTTAGAGCGATGCATACGAGTTTTACAAAATATTATCAGGGTTGTGATCAAAATTTTGAGATAATACGGGAAAAAACAACACTACTTGAAAGATTTGCAAATGTCACAAACATGAGTTTTAAAGACGTTGTTAATAATTTTACAATGTCGAATGAAACTGTAAGATTTTCTTTTTTAACTTTTTAAATTTAACAAATATTTTAGCTGCAAACGTCGGGTGGTGCTTGTAATAGAGATACATCAATTTTGTATATGTTTCTCATGTTTGGAACTCTCTGGTTAGGACTGTTCCTCTATAATTTCAGAAAAACGCCCTATTTAACAAGAGCAAGACGTGAATGGCTTGCTGATTATGCTTTACCGGCAAGTGTACTTATTATGTCGTTTGCCGGAGCATATTGTTTTAGCGAAATTCACAGTAAGATTGTTATTACTATAAAAAAACTAATTTATTATTTTTAGAAGACATGTTTGACCTTCGTAATGATGTTAAGTTATTAGAGATTGCTGATTTATTCTCATTACCATGGCAAGCCTATTTAGTTAGCGCACTTTTAGGATTTTCTCTTTCATTTTTATTTTTTATGGATCAAAACATAACAAGTGCAATTGTTAATAATTCCCAAAATAAACTAAAGAAAGGGACAGCATTACACCTTGATCTTTTTGTTGTGGCAATCCTCAATTGTTTCTTATCAATATTTGGTTTGCCATGGATGCACGGTGCATTACCACATTCACCTCTTCATATTAGAGCTTTAGCTGATGTTGAAGAAAGAGTAGCTCAAGGACATGTTCATGAAGTTATAATGAATGTTCGTGAAACAAGAATATCATCTTTAATTGCTCATATCTTGATATTAATTTCAACTTTCACATTAATACCATTCCCTCTACAACTAATTCCAACCTCTGTACTTCATGGATTATTTTTATACATGGCATTAACTTCTTTAACTGGAAATGAAATGTTCGAAAGGTTACTTCTCCTTATTACAGAGCAACAAGCATACCCACCAACTCATTACATTAGAAGAGTTCCTCAAAGAAAGGTTCATTTATTTACAGCTTGTCAGCTGATACAATTAGTTTTACTTTGCGCAATTGGTTTTAGTCCGTATCCTTTTATCGAGATGGTGTTCCCAATCGTTTGTTTCTTCTTTTTACCAATTCGGTGAGTAATAATTTATTATTTTTTAATATTTTTTATTTTTTTAGACATACATTAATACCTCGCCTCATTGATTATAAGTACCTAGATGCATTAGATGGAAGGCATTAAAATGTTTATACAAATTACAAGGAAAGATCAAATTAATAAAACAATAATAAATGATATATAAATAAATTTAAAAACATTGCTTTAGCTAAAAAACTTTATAAAATTCTATTATTATAAAGATGTATGCTGAAAAGTTATAAAAGTATTATGATGTAATAATTATAGTAGTTTGTTGTACTTTTTAAGTTTTTTTTTGAAAAATTATTTCTATCTAAAACGTTTTCTTTATAATTATGTAAAATTAGTAAAAAGCAAAAAATAATTCATTCACATATAATGTCATATTTTCATCTTATCTATATATCTTTCAACAAAAAAATTATATCCAAAACATATTTTATTTATGGATTTGGGATTGATTTAGTCTATTAAATGTTAATAATAATAAATACAACGGAATAACAAAACAGGATTTTAACAAGGCAAATTTTTTGGACGTCCTTAATGAGTTATACTTTTTGATGTATATTCATAAGATTAATGAATGAATAAAATAATTTTCATATGATTTTTTTAAAACGAGATATTTAGTTGATAAAATCAGGTAGTCACTTTTTGAACATCCTTTCTTCATATTAAAAAATAAATGATACAATAAATATTACCTCATTTATTTAAATTAATTAAAGGAAATTTAATTCATTTATTGTTTCTAATAATTTCGGTAAAGATGTTATACATCAATTACTTAATTCACGTTTTTATCTCTCCACCAAAAATATTTTAAATGGTATATTAATAAATTTTTATATTATATAATTATTAATTTGAATGTGTTAACCATTAGCAAAATTAATTTATAAAAACACATACTATATTTAATCAAATTTATTACCATCATTTTGAATTATAAAAAATTTGTCAAAGTTTTTGTTTCTTCTTTCCAGAAATGTTGTCCAATATAATGTTGGATAAACAAAAGCAGGTAGACTCACTGAGGAAATTCGCTTTCTGTGGAGTAACTATGTCTACTGTTGCAGCGATTATATGCTTATTTTCAATTCCCATGATATATAATTACATGCAACATGTGCAAACAATGCTTGAAAATGAAGTCAATTTTTGTAAAGTAATTTAACATTTATTTTATTATATAACAAATTTTATATTTTAAGTCCAAGACAGGTTCACTATGGAAACAGATATTACACGTTTACATTAATAAAGAAGACAGTATAAGAGGAAAACGTTCACCTAGTAGAAGACCTTTTTATCCAGAGGTTCCTGTCACAAATAATAATCCTTATTTTCCACCAACTGGGGCTGTTAGGCTTGAGACACAAGTAGCAGAGCAATGCTGTGGTTGTGGTATTGGGTCACCTGGAAAACCAGGTTTAGATGGACAAGATGGTATTGATGGTGTGGATGGAAGTCCTGGGCAGGATGGAAAGCCAGGAGCAGACGATAACCATGAGGACAATGATAATAGAGGGGGAGAATGGTGCTTTGACTGTCCAGAAGCTCCTATGGGGCCACCTGGTGAAGCAGGAGACAAGGGAGAACCTGGACCTCCTGGTGATGCAGGAGACGAAGGAGAGAGTGGTTTTATAGGTCCTCCAGGACCTGTAGGTCCACCTGGACGACCGGGACTTCCAGGTGAAGCTGGTCTACCTGGCCCAGTTGGTAAACCTGGAGATTTGATTCAAATGGATAGTCGACCAGGACCACCAGGTCCACCAGGGCAGAAAGGCCCAAAAGGACCTCCAGGAAATCCAGGAGTTCCAGGTCGTCCAGGGGAACCTGGAGCACCAGGTCCGAAAGGGGATTCTGGGTCACCTGGACCCGATGGAAAGCCTGGACGAACTGGTATCACTGGAGAACCTGGTGTTCCAGGTGAACGCGGTACTTGTAATCATTGCAGCCCACCAAGAACAGCCCCAGGATATTAAACTAAAGTTGTTTTTAAAAAATATTTTAAAATGAATATATATTTTATTATCCCAAATATTTTTCCCTATATTTCATAATTTTTCTTTTTTTTTACTTAAATGGCTGATAATTTTTATAAAATTAAATATGAAGGATTTATGTTGTTTGTTCAAAAGGATTATCCTTAATTTACGTATATAAATGCATTATTTAATAAACATCATATAGTTTTATATTAAAAATATGCTTTCATAAATTATCGAATATTTTATAAAGAAATTGTTGATTATTCTACATAACAAATCGTCAGCTTAATATATTATACGATACGATATCAATGATATAAAATACTTATTAATTTGTTTTATTTATAATAAGTGAGCGATATTTTTATACCAATGTATTGTAAATAATATTTATAAGGATAAATAAAGTTCTTTTGAGTATAAGATTATTCTTTCAATTCCATTTATTAAGGAATTTTTTTTACATTAGCCATATCTATTTTATATTGAAATAAATTCTTAAAAAAATGTATAATGAATTTTTTTTATAAAATTCAGGCACACCCAATTTCATTTTCCATAATTAAGAACTAAATTCTTTAATCTATTTACAAGAATATTTTAAAAAATTGATAAAATACTTTATAGAAGAGTATATAAAGAAGTGAAATGTAAAATTTATTGTCATTTCATAATTTTTTTCCAGAAAAGATGAGATTATTAATGATTATATTTTTTTATGCATTATTTACTTCTATGTCAAATAATGTTGAAGGAATTCCATTGGTTGATTTCCTGGGACAAAAAAGTAAATTTATTAAATAAAAAAATTTTGGTATTTTTTTTAGTTTTAATAGTTCCAGTAAAAAGAATTCACTATCAAAACAACGCTTTAAGTCTGGTAATTAAGGATACAATAATTATGTGCAATAGACGTTATCCGAGTCATGATAATCTTGAGTTTAAAAGTGAAATTGACAAGGCCATTTTCGAATTGTGTATTGAAGTGAAAAAAGACTTCTTATAATTACAAAAATAACAAAAAAATTGGGTGGTTTTACTATCTTATTATATCAATATAAAAAATTTTTTTTCAATAAAAAACAATTAATTAAATGTCATGGCTTTAAATATGCATATTTATGTGACAGTAATTACATTAAAAATTACAAAGGCACAGCTTATAAATAATTTTTTGAAACTAAATTTTTATAATTGAATACATAAATGACAATTTTGTAATTAGTTCTTTTTAAACTTCTTTTATATTCTTTTTAATCATTGTTTATTTTTTTTACGTTGAATATTCAAGTAATAACAAAATGATGATTCATCAGATCCATCTCTTAAATAAATTTTCTTATTGAATTATAATTTTTTTAACTTACCTGCAATCATTATAACCATCGCAAACTGCCATTGGTTCCACGCATTTAGATGCATCTTTACAAAAAAACCATGTTTTTGGACATTTAAGAGTAGGTGGACGAAATCTTCCCCTTTTCTCTTGGTAAGAATTAATTTTTTGGTACTTGCATATATCAGGAGATTCATCGGATTTATCATAACAATCATACATGCCATCACACATATATTCTTTCTTTATACATTCGTACCCCCCATTACAACTAATCTCTTCGAGATTATTACAAATAACTTTTCCTTTTTTTGTGTTGTCTTTTCATTTATCTCATAATTATAGGTGGAATAGTTATTATCAACTTCATCAGTATTAAGGTAAATGGAATTAATTGTTGCAGGTATAGAATTAGCATTTACAATATCTCTTCTACCTCTAATAATATCCTTATTTTTTATAAAATTATCTATCTTAGGGAAATCCATTTTATTTCCTTTTAACTTTTGAAAATGAATTAGAAGTAAGAAGGATATGAAAAGTAATTTAAATGATAGAAATATTTCACAATAGAACATATTATTAAGTTAATTTAACTAGAATTTTAAAACAGAATAGTAAATTTATATAATTTATAGCCCTTTAGAATTGTTTATAAAATATTAACAATCTTTTCATTATTTTATTGCAAATAACTCATTTTTAATGTTTATAAATTTTTAAACTATTAGTTAATAAACGTCAAACCAAATTACTTTGACAAAATGCTAATATTTATAATTTATTACGATTTTAAAGATATCATTTTTTAACCTTATTAATGTCAGTTTCTCAATAGAAAACAATACTTAAAACATAACAAGAGTAGACATTTACCAATATAAATAAGGTAAGTAACAAGATAATTTCAATTTAATCCGGTACAATAATTTTAAAACAAATAAAGGCGGTCAAAGATAGCATTTTTTGAAATTGTCTATGGCAATTCATGATTATGAACACAACGAAGTGTTATGAAATTTTCATTATTAAAAACTATTGATATTAGTTTTATTTTATTAAATATTATCATACTAGAAATATAAAAATATAATTTATTTAAAATATTGCTTTTAGTATATAATAAATACAAAATATTATATTTATAGATATATGATATTTTATTTTATTTTGTCAAAAGATAAAAATTATTAATAGTAATGATGTGAAAAGTAAAATTTAAAGTTTTTATACAACTATTATTGCTAAGTATTCATTTCATAAAAAACAATTTATAAAATCCGTATTCTCAAATAATTACAATATATTATATAACTGTTATTGCTTGAGAATACTGATTTTTTATGTTGTACTTATTTTCCAAAAATGCTATTGATTTAAAAAAATTATTTATATTACTGTTTATCTAGAAAAACCCAGGTGATGTTTGTAAAGTTTCTTTTTTCATTGATTCAATGTATACTCAATGGATATTTTATTATTTTATATAATAAACAATTATTTTTCTTCTCTACATCAAAGAATTGCCATAAAAAAATTTTTATGTCTTGACATATTAATTGTAATATAAAGTAGATAAACATTAATTATATAATTTAAGCATTGAGAAAGCAAATGTTACTGATATTTTATCAAGCAGTAAAATTGAAAAAAAAACTAAGCCATTTATATCCTTTATTAATAATATTATTCTTTCCTAAGATTATATTTATAAATTATTTATTTATAACTAAAGGGACTTTTTTTTATATTATTTTTTACATTTTTAAAATCTTCATTTTTAAAAAAAAATATAATAATATTAATACCTTATGTATAGAGACAATAGAAAATTGTTTACATTAAAATAATATAATAAAGTTAGATTTATTATTAACTTAACAGAGCTATAATTATTAATTAAATTTACATAAAATAGGAATAAACTAATTATGAAAATTATAAAATAACTATAGATGATATGAATCTACGGTATACTAAATATATGAAATTGACATTTTTTAATTAAGTAAACTATATAATTATTTGTAATTCATCAACTTAATAGTTTTTTAAAAGATTATTTTAGTACTTCAATTAAAATTAATTTAAGATTGTTATATTTCATTACAACTTAATATTATTTGGTTTAGAAAATACAAAAATAAATTTCAAGTTAAAATCTAAATTTCAGATTTTATGAATTACTAAATTTATAGCAACTTTAAAAAATATATGAAAACTTATTTTTAAAGAGCTTCTTAAATTCTTACGTCTTGGTGTATTCTGTTGAGAACAAATGAAATATAAATTTAGTATCTCAAAAAATTGATTTAATTAACGATTATATAGTCCAGATGTTGAAGGAGCAGGACTCTTATCTTTACAATCACAAAAAATATTATTATCAAATTTCTTCAATTGCATAAACATATTATGAAGTGTCAGACAATTAAGATTACTAATCTTCTCCATTTTATTAAACTCTTTGATAGTTTTAATAAATTTCAAGCGATTATTGTAGTTTTTTTAAGCTGTTAAACAACGACAAGTCAGCATTCCTTTGGCATCATCTGAATTATAATATGAAATCATTAATTTAGCAAAATTAAGATAGTGAGATTGATAGATATTTTGTTTCGTTATAACATGATATTATATAAATCTAAAAATAATGAATTATATAAAATATTACTTATAGATTTAATGTAAAAATGGACAATTTAAAGCTATATTTTTGTCTATAAAAAAACATTTCCTCATTATGAAAAACAGACATATTTTGAAATCAATTTTTCCTGTACACTTTTTCAATTGATACTTTATATTCCCTTAAAAACGTTAATTTACAGATTGAAGGATTAAATTAATATCATGCAATTTACCACTCCCATTTTTATCAAAGCTTCTAATTTATAATTTTATTCTTACACTTTATAAATATATCTACTTTATATAATAGTTTATAGTATCTTTGCCACAAAAATGTAATTTACAAAAGCGAAAGTATTCTTAGAAGATGATAAATAAAAAAGTATGTTCTAATAATATTCAAAAAATTAATACACTATTTATTTAATATTCTTTTACTACCTACATGCAAAATTTTTTGAAAACAAAGCAAACACAAATTAGACTATTTTTTTGAATATATAAAACAACAATATAAAAAATCGTTAAATAACTCTATATTCATAAAAATTAATATAACGTAGAAGTGAGTAAAAGTAACGCATTATACACATGATGTACTATAGCAACATATTTTAAACTATAATAGGTTAATATATAATTATTGACAATAATAAATATAATATTATAAGTAATATAATTGATTAAGGTAATAAGCATTATTTCTGAAATTAAGATAAACAATTTTAAAGTTATTAATAAAAAGTTATATATAAGAATGAAATAATGAATATACCTGTAATTAAATTATAACATAATAAACATAACAAACATTAACAAATATTTAAATTTTATTTAAAAAATTGTCACCATTTTATTAATCATGTATATCGTTAAAAAAATTCAAATTTTTTTAAAATTCAAAATTAATGATGTTGAACCATCAACAGGGTGAATATTGTAATCGCTATACTTCTCCTCGTTCAATGGTTTGAAACCAAGAGTCTTCAATAAATGTTGGTTAGCAACTGATGAAGTCTCTGAAACAACACCATCAATACCTAATGTTTTTAAAAAATCATCAGAGAAATCCTTTTCAGCTAATTGTCTACCAATTCCCTTTCTTTGATACTCCGTTTTGATACCACTCATTTCACGGTGAGCTAATACATTAACATCCGATGGGACAAGTTTCCAAACACTATTTCTTAATTTAGAAAACATTTTTAGAAAACGATCTATACAGTTATAAGATAGATTAAAAAAAAATTTATTATTCTAACACTTACTAAATTCGTCTTCTTTATCCAAGCATTTGTCGCAACCTTTGAAGCTTATAACATTATCTTCATCAACGTTTGTTCCTCTTCTACAAATCGAAACTAAACGAGCTCCAATTATTTTACCTTCGTCTTCCACCAGAAGAGATAATCCACTATCTAATGATTCTTTCGGAATTGATATTTCAGGTGAATTTGCCCAACCACCAAAGCATTCTTTACATAATCTAAGGCTTTTACTTACAGGTTCCACTTCAGCAAAGATGTCAGTTATAAAATAATTAATGTTATCTAAATCTTCAGCACTTGGTTTTCTGTAAGTAATCTTCATCCTTGTTTAATAAGAAATTTTTACCAATCTAAAATGTATATAACTGAAAAATATTCTTGACAATTTGTTAAACTCTTTACAATATTCAAATTAGATAAATTTGATTACAAATTAATGATATATATTTTATTCATGTTTTCTTAATTTATTAATTTCAAAATGTGATAACAAGATACCTTATCTTAAAACATTATTGTAACAGTTGTTAAAAATATTATATAAAATTTAACAATGGGTTAAAATAAGGTTGAATTTTTACGTAGAATAAAAAGGAGGAAACATCGAAATTTATCGATAAAATGTATTAAAATATTCCACTATTTAAAAAAATTAAATTTTATTCAAATTTTAAAAAAAAATTTAGGGGCAAAAAAATGTTATTAAAGATACAAAACACTAGGTTCCCACATAAATATCATCTTTTTTTACAAAAATTTAAATGTTTAAATTTTAAAGTAATTTAACATTTTTTATTTTTTGATATAATATTATGCTCATCTTTGAGTCAAAACTGTTTTTAATAAAATATTGTGATGTACATAATCAAAAATTAATTTTGTATAAAGTTGCAAATGTTTTAACAAATTTACTCTTTTAAATATCTCACTAACATTAGTAAGTTGAGAAATTTAATAACATTTATAATGGAAAACATTAATTTTTTAATCACAAAATGTATTAATTATTAAAAATAATTTGTTTAGTATTTGCTCGTTTTTAAAATAAAATATTTCAAGGTCATTTTTTAACTATGGATTAAAATACTAAATGTTTTGTAATTTCTCAAAACATTTAACTTTTTACAATTATCGTGAAAGACATTATGAAATGAAAGTTTTGCTATATAATTAGTGTATTTTTATAAAAAATTCGAATTATGATAATTTAAACTATTAAAGCGTATTGAAAAAAAGATACAATGATTTGCAGAAACTGATATTCATAAAATTGTTTATAATATTAATCAAAATTACTAATAATCCTGTATTTTTTAAAATCCAGTGTGTAAAACCAATGAAATTTTAAGATAAGAATAATTTTATATAAAAATAGCAAGTTAATATAACAATTTCCTAATTGATGTTTAAATTTCTATAGAAAGACACAATTCTGATGAATTGGTGGAGAATAAGAAATATAAATTTTAAAAAGTGCGATAAGTTACTACACCTTGTACAAAATTGTGTTTCTTTTTTGTGCTAATAACATTCAAACTATACGTATTTTATAGTAAATAAAAAAATATACTTTAATGATGCTACTTAAATATATAAGATTAAACAATAATATCAAAATGCACTAATTTTAAACTTTATTGTAACACATGTAAAATTACAGTTAAAATCAAATAGCAGACTAATTATGGTGTAACTTATACGTTGATATTTGTTTTGTGTACAGACAAAACTAATATTTTTTAAATGTAATATCCTTGAACCTTCATTGTATTATACGAAAGTGAAATACAAATATTTAAAAAAATATGTTATTTACCTTGATTTTATGGTTCCTATTATTTTTATCAGCCTTGTTTTGTCATCTTTCTATGTAAACGATGTATTCTTTTTTAAATGAAAAAATAGAATTGTTTTTTATTATTTAAATAAAGTGCTTTTATCGAAAATATATTTAACCTTTCATACATATTTACTTTTGAATTGTTCTTTTAAAAAATAAATTACTGCTTTTCTTACGTGTTTAATTTTATACTTTTAATTTATTATTAATTATATAAATTATAAAAATATATTTAGGTAAAAATTATTTGTTATTAAGAAATATTTAATTTTGTTCAGTTGTAAAGGTTAGAGTAAATTTGTTATAAACTTAAATTTAATATATATTAACACACATTTTACGATTATTCACAATAATTTTTAAAAAAATTTTTTTTTTCATTGACACCAAGTATTTCAATTAAAAAGTGATTATTTGAATATATAATATTTCAAGATGATATGAAAAATATCTTGCTTAATAATAAATTTGGGATAAAATTTTGATAGTTAAAAATTAGTAAAGATTTAATTTTACAATTGTATTCTCCTAAATTGTGTTCCAACATTTTTTTTTTATATCAACAAAAAAATTTTTTTTATCACTTCTATAAAAATTTTTTACAAAGATAAGATTAAAGTACAAGGCTTATTAAACTAATAACTAAGAGATAGATATCTTTATATATATTGATGAATATAGTTAAAGGTTTTTATAATCAAATAAGATGTAAAGGAAATTAGGAAAAAGTATATCCTAATAACATTTAACTAAATTTACATTAAAAAGAATTCTAGAAATCATAACTGAAAATAATTTTTAAATGTATATATATATTTATTTTATCCTTTAAAGAAATTATCAAGTTTCCTCAAGTTATTTCTACTATCTTCAACACCAAAATATTTATTCCTTTAGGTTTAATGGATTTAAGAATCACCAACATTGTAATGATACTTAGTTGTCTCATTAAATTACAATCTTATTAGTCTTTCTTTTTAACATAAACATATATATTTAATTTTTGAATCCATTTCATTTACTATATCTCATTTAAGAGTAAAAGTCTTTAAAAAAATATTATCCTATATTTGGTTTACGATAATTTTAAATGAATAAATGTGTTAATATTCTTTCCCTTCTTAAAATTATATAAATATAACAAAATATAAACAAATTTTTTCATAACAATGAAAAAATATATCTTATTTTGGTATCTTTTAACTGTAGTATTAAGATTATTAAACTCTTCCAAACAATTTAATAGTTCATCTTTGGAGTCAAAGAAAGAACAAAAAAATAATGGTGTTAATAATTGTGTATTGAAATGTAAAGATGAACATATGAAAGCTGTAAGTCTTAAGATTTTCTCTAATTTTTTATAAATTATTTAAATATTTTTTAAAGATGGGTAGTGAATGGACTGCTGATTTCGCATTTCCACTACTTGGTTTGGTTAGCACTAACTCTTCAATTGAAATGGCTCAAATAAAAGCTCAAGAAATTTGTTAGTAAGTAAATAAATATCTTTTGATTATATAAAAAAATACTCTTATAGTGAAAATGATAATTTAGAGAAATGTCTTAAAAGATGTCCAAAATCAGATGAGAGAAAACTACTACTACTTGGTTTGAAACCATGGGAAGATGTTTGTCGCAATTTAAAACAATTAAAAGTTCACTTTACATGTTGGAGGAAAAATATAGAAAGTTTAGCTGTTTCATGCCGTAATGAAAATTCTATTTTAATTTCACGATTACGTGATTTCTCAACAAACAGAAGTCTACCATTCGTCAAAATTATTTGCTCCTCCTTTAATAACTTATCTAATTGTTCGTTATTTGATTACCAAAAATATTGCGGAAATGGGACAACTAAGTTACTCAAAAAATTTTACCAAACAAGTAAGTATGCTGTAAATGAAATGTTAAAAGTTAAATTTACAACATTACCAGAGGAGTGTGAAAATGACATGGATAAGAAATGGTTAAAAAATTTGGAACAAAATAGTTATGCGAAAAAATTATCATTTCAATTTCTACCATTCCTATCAATAACATTTTGCATTTTACTATACTTTTCATAATAAAAAAAATAAATGAGGAAATTTATTTAAATTAATTACAAATAAAACAATTAGATTGAAATATAATTAAGTAATTATATATCCATTTATCAGATCATAATAAAATGCAGATCTAAAAAAAAATTGTCAATGTATTGTAATATTATGCATTTTGAAGTAAACAATTTATATATTAGTATTCATTAATACTTCCTTCAAGATAGCATTGTAGCTTTGAATAGTTAAAATAAAAATAATAACCTTATTTTATTAGGTTACATTCTTTGTGGTCCAAGATTTGATGGTCCGCGTCTTAAGCCACTCCTACGACCTCTTCCAAATGATCCACCACGTTTAGGACCATTATTTTGGGAAGATCTTTGTTCGTTGTTTTGATATTGAGATTTACCTTCAGGTCTTTGTCCAAAGTCACCCTCTCTATTTTTACTAAATTTACGATTTCCATTATTAGATTGACGGGTTTTTTTCTCTCTCTAAGTTATAAAAAATATATAGATGAATAAATTACTCTAATATACTTACATTTTCAAAAGTACTATCAGAAGTATTTTCATATTTTTTTTCAGTAACTTTGTTATCGTCACCAGTCTTTAATTTTTTGTAAAATTTTTTATTGGCTCTCATCTGTCTTCTCAATTTATGAGGATAATCAGCATGAACTGATCCTTTGACTGGTGCATCGTTTGGACCAGTGACGTTAGCAGCCTCTGGTCCTTTTCTTCCAGAAACTACATCAAATTTAACCTCTTCGCCATCGGCAAGGGAACTTAAATGTTTATTTGGATTATTTTTAATAATAGCGGTATGGTGAACAAAGATATCACCTTTATCATCATCAATATTGATAAAACCGTATCCATTCACAACATTAAACCATTTTACACGTCCACTAAGTCCACGAGAAATGACAACTTGACCATTGATATGATTTTCATCATTAAGAAGTTCACCTTTACTCTCATCTTTTTTATTTTTTGGTTCTTCCGGAACTTGTTGTTTGGGATCAGATATTGGAGTTGTGGTTTTCTCGCCCTCAGCTGATTTTGATGTTTCAGTTTTGACAGTCATGATGTTAATAAAGTTTAATAATATTTTAGCCAAAACAGTGGCTGTAAGGTGTTTTTAGGGCGCCTACAATTAAATTATTCATGAAAATTATATTATAATTATAGCAAACTATTAAAAATGGAGAATATAACATTATTATAAAAGAGAAGTAGAACGTTATTTAAAATTATAATAATTTTAAAGATATTTGACAAAGAATTTTATAATGTTTTTTTTTTCATCATAGATACCTACGAAAAGATATTCTGTTGTAAATGTAGTTGACTAAAATATATTAGAATTGTATAATAAGTAGGAGAAAAATTTTTGTATTTAATAGAAATATGATTTATAATTTTAAAAGTTTAAAGGAAAAATAAATAAATATTGTTGAAAAATGATATGAAAAAAGTTAAATAAATGTTAAAGCTTTAATTTCTATTTATCAAATTTAAAAAGACTTTTAAAATACTCTTGTTAAAATTTGATACGTTTTATCAAGCTTTATTATTAACTTTTTAAAATATGATTAGTTATTAAATGTGTACCTGGCATAAAAAAATGTGATACGTCTGAAAACACAATTTACTATAATTTCACTTTCATAGAAAAAGTAAAAAATGTATCTATAGTACAGGTAAAGAAAAAAAAGTATGCTTTTTCAATTATTTAATCAAAGTTATAATATTTATTTTTATTATATGATATTATTACGAAAATTTAAAATGACGAATTGGAGGAGGTAATATGTTATGCTATATTTATATGGTAAAGAAAAGTATTTCGAGAATTATTGTATGATGATGGAATAAAAAAGCGATAGAAATGCATTATAGATTTAATGTTAGTGATGTTGACATGTAGGTTAAACAACTAGGCAATCATGAGCGCCATCATTAACATATATATAAAACTTACTCAGTACCACATATGGATATATATGGATGCATAAATGTATTGACAAAGAAACACTCTATTATTTAGGTAAAGAGCATATGTTTTTATATGTAATATAGAAAAATAACTAGTCTATCTTATATACATATAAAGGTAATTAAACAAATAAAATCTTTACACACTTCATTCTAATCTTATAAAAAAAACGACTCTTAATCTATAACTTTCATTAATTTTCTTTTTCATAATTTTTAATTCAAAATTTTATATTATATAAGTGAGAATTTAATAAGAAAAAATTTACAATTGAAATATGACAATAATAATATTTTGTAGATTTTAGAAAAAAATTATAACTATTGTTTTAGTTAAATGATTATAACATATAGAATGTTTTTACCTATTATTTGTAATATTGAGCTAATAATATTGAATCATAATTAAAATAGTAAAAATTCTATATTACAAAAGACTCAAATTTATTTATATAAAATTGTTTATTTAATAAAATATAAATTTAACTAATAATTAAAAACTTCCTTCCACTTTATCTATCTTAAAACAAATAGAAGTAATATTTTCTTTATTACTCTAGACTAACAAACACTGTTTTTGATAATTTTTATGCATTGATTGGTTATATTAAGGCTAATAAATGTTTCCTCATTTGTTCTAGCATCTTTTAATGTATATATATATTCTTAGCATTTTAGTTTAATATATATATTTTGGCACATTAAAGCAACCAGAATATAAAATTTCTTCTCAAATAATAAGTTTTGGCTTATCAAAAAGAATATACATTGTGTGACTGCATCACATTTACTTTATTAACATAAATGTTTTAATCTTTGAGGTCTTATTGAATTAATCGTTAATGTATATACATAAAAGTAATACATAGTTTTTATTGTTTTCTATAATCTATACGACAGTTGTGGTCAAATTGACAGTATATGTCTTTCAGACTTATTCATTATTATATACAAATCCAAGAATTTGTTTTTAAGTTAAAAAATTTTTTTAAAATATTCCCACAACAATAACAAGAAAATAAATAAATTTGTAATAAATAGATTTTATAAATAATATGACAATAGTTAATCAAATTTATTGGTCTTTCTTTTTCTCTAAATTCCTTAATTCTTCTGAGAATTATTATTATAAAAAAAAGAAGGCAATTTATATAAATGAGATATAATCTATAATAATGACGGTAACTAAAATGAAAGATAGATTATAATAAGAGATGTCTAATATGATATAAATTATTTTTTTGATTTTAAACATATACATGTACTAAAAAATTCTGTAAATAATAAAGAAATATTTTTTCCTTCTTACAAGTACTTTTGTGTTGATTTTATAGAAAAAAAAACATATTGATGTGCATCCTTTATTTTATCAGATATTACATCAATGACTACAAAAACAAAAAACAAAAGTAGAAAATAAAACAAAATATTATGATTTTTTATCAAAATTTATTTGAAATAATACATAAACATTTTACTATATATTTATTTGTTATGTAAAATGTAGGCAAATTAGAAATATAAAAAAAAGTGTCCAAATTTGAAATAAAGTGAATTTTGAAGTGAAAAAACTCATATTGAATGGATTTTGGTTAAACGATTTGTAAAGTGTGCTTAAAATTGTTATGTAATTTAAAAATGCAAAATATGTAAATTTTTTTCTTGTAGAAAGAATGTGAATTAAGCCTTTGATTTTAAAGTAAAATTACAGTAGATAAGTATATAGCGTTAAATATGGTTTTTATTGAGTGATTATACTTTTATAAAAATTTGTTACGAGTTTCTTATATTTGATATCATTTTGCGGCATATAATTATACAGTACCATACCTTGTTGAAATGGGATTTGATGATATGATACCATCTTCAGTTTGATAACAAATTGATACTTGAAGAAGTGATTCATCAGAGTTAACTGAATTTAAAGAACTTTCTCTTGATAATGGTATATCATCACAATTCGGATCAACATTCTCTATTTTAACATTCCTTTTCGATCTATTACATTTATTATTTTTCAATATACATGTAGTATTTTTACTTGATTTGCCATCACCCTCATTTCCAACTGAAACTTTAATTATCTTTCCTAAAATATTATCAGTAATAGCTTTTTCTAACTAAAATTGTACAATGGTTAACTTAAAATTTTAGAAAAAATATATAAACCAACCTCAGTTGTCTCTTTCTTGCATTCGCTGACAGATATTTTGGAACGTTTTATAGAATTTTTTGTGGGTGACGGTGACCTCGATTCACTTCTTTTTCTATCTTTTCTATTTTTATCAATTTTTAAACCTTTTCCTAATTGTTTTGCTTTCCTTTTCTCTGCTAAAATTAATCGGAAAATTTGTTAATACAATTTTATATATTTATAGATATAATTTTTATTAACAAAAACATATTGTTCATGTGTATGTGAAATTAACTATTATGTTTATAAGATGTTAATTCCATACAAAATTAATACATTAAAGTATGAGCTTCTTAATAAAATTATCTATGCATAAAAATAATAAAATTATACCATAATAAAATTTTATGACAAAAATAACAGTACGATTAAATTTTTATAAAATAAATAAATACTTACTTGCAACTTGTAATGGTGATATCCTACTTTCCATTGGTTCCTCAAGCCACTTTGCCATTCGATAAAATGTTTCTCTTCCACTTTTTAATTGATCCCAATCTTTTGGATTACGGAGTAAGTCAGATAATGTTCCTTGTGACCTTCCAATTACAATTTTAGCAAAAATTGTTTGCGGAATGTTAAATTTTTTTAATTCTTCAGTTACCTTTTTTGCCACTTCTTTTGTATCAACTCTTTCGATATTTGATAATTTTGTGTATCCAGGAAATGTAATATATCCTTTTCGTGATAAAAATGCTTTACGATTATCTTTTGACGGTGGTTTTTGAATTACAGACAATCCAGAAACACCTTCCCTAACAAAACGATACTTTTTACTCTAAAAAATAAGATGTTTAGTAATTTTTAAAATACATTTCATACATTTTTAAATAATTCCTCGTCTCTTCTAAATATTGGTGAAGGAGAGGATAGTGTTGTAGATTGGTGTTGTGTGAAATTATCACATTCTATATATGATAAATATTCATTTCCATCTCTAATATCATCACTTAATTCTGTTCCCCTTGTTTTTATTGTACTTCCTGATGTGAATGTTTGTGATGAATTATCTGATTGTGGAGATCTTGAAGTTGTTACCATATAGTAATCTTGAGGTGTATTATCTAATTCATAGGTAATATCACCATTGAATGGTTGTGGTGAACCCGAAGAGATGTGTATATTATTATTGTTGACGTTGAAAGACACAATATCATTAGAATTTGGCAGTACATTCATTTCAAAATCATTAAAGGCATTCATTGTTGATACCTCGCTTTCTAACCATCTAAAATCTCCTAAGTCCATAATATCTAAATCGGAAGTATGATGAGAAGTAGTTATGATATCAGGAAAATATTCATCCTGTATACCATTATATAGAGGCTTATCAATGATTGATGAATGTCGGGGAGAATAAAGAGAAGTAATATTAGATGTATCTGCATAAAGTAAATCTCCATTTAACATAAATGAATCCTCCTGACTATCCATCTTGCCTAAAATTATAAAATATTAAAATGTCTGTCTTTATTTATTGTTTCATACTATATTATTTTTCCATCTAAAAATTTGTATTTATAAAAATAATAATATATAGATTTTACATGTTCATTTCAAATATGTATATGTGGCAAAAAAAGAAATTAGGAATAAGAGAATTTTTCTGACAGTACCACACACAGTTACATAAACATTTATTTTTAAAATAAGAAAAGCGCTAATGTATAAAGAGATTATCTCTAAATAGTTAAAGAAAATATATACATATATGTTAATATTTATCTGAAAGAGTGTGGAAGAAAATTGCAACCTTGATAAAGTTATTTCTTTTGGATAAGACAAACTTTTACTATCTTAAAATGGTATCTATGGGAAATATTGGTGAATGATAAAAGAATGAGACATCATTCAAATTTAAAAAATGTATTTTAAGGATTAAAAGAATAATTATAATTTGTTAGTATATCACTAACTATTGAAAAAGTTGGTAACTGATACAATTTTTAAGGTCTATTGGGAGAGAGAAAATGAATCACTGGAGAAAAATTGGCTTTTTAGCAGTTTATTGAGGAAAATATTACTTTTACGCGAGAGTGAGAGATAAAGAATAAAGAAATATAAATATATATATATAGACAGATATTTATAATAGTAAATATATATTTGGAAGAAAGAGAATGGATATATAAGTACTTGCTCCAATGGTCTTTGATAAAGCTGGCACATGACGATGTGTTATCATGCCATATAAAGAGAGGGTTACCAATCTCACAGTGACTTTTCCCTATTTTAAAGCTTACTGTTAAGGTTAATATATACACATTTTTTACTATATGACGCTTCTTGAAAATAGCTCTTAAGTCTTGGATTTTCTATTAAGTGATAAGAATAAAAGTGCATATAGAGAATAGTGATAATTCAAACATTTACTATGGCAAAGATGTATCTGTACCATGATGAACATGTGCATATAAATTTAAATAACTTATACTCATTTGTAATCTTCAAATATATATGTAAGAAATAAAAGTCAAGAAGGTAACTTAAAAAAGCAATATGAATAAATAAAATATTGAACTAAACGAAATTTCATAAAATATTAATAATACATTATGATTAGTACTCTAAGAAAATTAAAAAAAAAATAAGATTACGCAATTAGTAAAAGATGAAAAAAATAGTTTATCAGTGTAAGAATAATTCAATAATTTATCAATGAATGTCATTCAAAATGTTAGTTTAAAAAAATTCTTTCTAAAATAAGTTTATATTTGAAAAAAAATTTTATTATTATTATTAATATAAACAAATAATGCTCATTTAGAAATAATTATTTCCTTCTAGTAAATTTTTAGCTCATAATAATTATAAAAAAATAAAAATTAAGTAAGTAATTAACTTTTTAAAATATCGGAAATATTTAGATATGTAAAAATATATTCTTTGTATAAAAACAGTAATAGTGAAATAAGATATTTGAATATAAAAACTTAGATTGTTTATATAAGAAAATTTTGACAATTCATAGTTTATATAATACATGAAAACAAAAATAACATACGCTTGTGTGTAATATAATATGTTCAAGTATTTTTTCTCTTTATATGTGTCTATATTATATGTATTAAATATTTTAAGAAAATATAAAAAATTTACAAGAAAAAAAATTTATCAAAAATTGGTTAGTTTTTTCATTTTTATTTAATAGAGAAATACAACTTTTTTTAGTCTTAAAGAAAAGAATTTCATGAAATAGTTTAAGGCATTCACATCTATTAAGCATTAAATTTCTTTTTAGACCTCACTTTTAAGGTTTCCTTTTCACTAAAACCCATAGGATAAGTAAAATTTTCTATAGTTGTAAAAAGTAATCTTTTTCCTTCATTCAAGGAATATTTTGATGTTCATTGAAGTGAGAGAGGAGGGTAGAGGGAGAAAGAAAAGTACAATAGTTTAAAAGAATAATAAATTAAGAAGTTATTAGAAATTATAATTTAGAAGACAATAAATATTAGGAAATTAGATAGATACAGAAAAAAGGGAATTTGTTAGGAAACATGATATTAATGTGAGTAGAGCTGGTAAGCTTTTTAAATGAATAATAGATATTACACACTTATGCCAATGTCAAAAAGAGAATACAAATATACGAAAGTGAATTTTGATAAAAATAAACGATATATCATTTCTAAATATACAGTTCTTTTGAGGAAAAAATAAAATATTATGAAATTTTAGACGTGTTTATAATAAAGAATTATAGACATCATTGAAATATGAGATTAAATTTTGATAAAAGAATTAATTACAAATATAAACAATCATATTGTACTATTTACAATTATCTTTTACATTTATGTGTATAAATATTTCCATGAATTAAAAAAGTAATTTAAAAATGTCAAAACTACCATTATTCGTGTTATCTTTATAATAGGTATATATTTAAACAAACAAAGATTAATTATTTTTGTACTAAATTAATATTTCACAAAAACTCCTACAATAAAATCAAGTATATATCTTAATTAAATAATAAAAAGAATCTTGATTATTTATAAATGTATACATTTTTGTTTTTGGTTAAAAATTTTGCATTATCTCTTTGATGGTACACTTTGACATCCAATTTTTAATTTACGTTTACTTTTTCGAAACACGCATTGTAAATTATTTCTTGAATAGTTTATTTTTAAATATGATAAATACCATTTCATCTATAGCAATTAATTATTCATAATATTTTTATTTAGAAATTTTCAATAAAAGTTCAAAATTATGATAATAATAATACTTTTGCATAATTAATTTAATTAATAAAAAACTTTTATTTTTTAAACTACAATTAATTTGTTAATGAAGAAAGAAATTTTTTTACAATAAAATTTGTTATAAATTGTATTCAAATATGTTGATAAATAAAATTTAATTATTTTTTTTAAAAATTCACTAAAATTTTTATAAAAAAACATCATAATATATACTAACCATATATATATATTTAGAAATAGTACAAAAAATATGTGGGTAATTTTTATATGGATAGATTTGAACAAAAGTCCATATGACATAATTTGCAGACTTTCTTAAATATAGTCTGATCCCGAGAAAAATGTGATCAGAGGAAAGAAGACACACGCAAGGGTGAGTAAAAAATTTTTTTCACGAATTAACTATTTAATAATATACGTTTCCGATACATAAAAAAAATTGAAAATTAAAATAAAATTTGATACAGGTACAGGAAGCCATGCAAGAGATCGAAGTTTGTGAAATATATAAAACGGCAATACAATGTCATTTATCTATAAGTGCACAATCTTTTGGCATGTACTTTTGATATTTTGATAGTAAATTTGAATTATACATAAGAAAAAATCTTTTAGGTACGCCAATACCAACTAAAATAATAGAAAATACTGTTAATAAAACATTTGTTTAAATTTTTTTAGTAGTAATGCAGGTTTAATTCTTTTTCGATAAACATTATGTTTTACTTAAATGAAATATGTATCTTTTCTTTATTTTACTCGGCAGTTTGCATCACTTGTTTTTGAGTATTATGGGATGAGATATCTCCGAATAGTGATACGGCATTAAAATCACTCAATCCAACAGCATTTAATAAGTTAGCTGGATAATTTTGGAGAGATCCAGAAGAGGCTGCAGCAGCAAAAGCAGCAGAAACATTTAATGTAGACAACGGAATATTTCCATTTTTAGTACTATTAGACGAGGATGTTTGAGTAACATTATTAGGTATCAATTGATTATTACTGTCTCCATGAAGACCCCAACTTTCGCTGGATTGTGTAGTTGCGTTTGGATAACCGGTAACAGTTTTATTTTTCATTATATTTTTATACTCGTTTATACGAACTTTCTTCCCATCAACAATGCATGTTCTTTTTGGACGAGGACGATAACGGTAATCTGGATGAAGTTCCATATGAAGTTTTGATAAACGACTTTGTTCCTCATAATATGGTTGTTTCTCTTGATTAGACATTGCCTTCCATTTACTACCAAGAATTTTTGAAATATTACTATTGTGCATATCAGGGCACTTCTTAAGAATCTTCCTTCTTTCATCTCTTGCCCATACCATAAAAGCATTCATAGGACGTTTAATGTGATTTGGAGATTTTGATTGGCATGGTCTAAAGTTAACAGAACTTGAATAATTAACACCATTATCTAATAACGAATTATTTAAAGAAGTATTTAATTGATTCGAATCAAAAGGGTTTAAATTAATTGATGCACAGTTACTTGAGACACTACTATTTCCACCAGGAGAACTTTTTCCTGAAGAGAATGGAGATTGATTTTCATTAAGAGTATTGTTTGTGCCTATAAAGTAAAATAAGGTACTGTAATAAAAGGATGTAAATGTTTAAGCCTACTTTCACTGGCTGTTCCATTGCCAGAGGATATATAATTTCCATTTGCTATGGTAAATAGGCGTTGGTTTATTGGTGAGATAACATTGGATTGTCTTGTAGAGCTATTGTTAGAGTCTGTCTCTGAGGTCTTACCAGAAACATCATGTATATTATTACTATCACAATTATCATTATCAGTATGAGGACTATCAGAGGTGTTATTTTTACTTAAGTTTAACGGTTGATCACTAGAATTAGAGTACCCAAAGAATGGTATACTCTTGCCAGAACCATTACTAAAACTAGCAAAAGCTAGTTGAAGTAATTGTTGATTTAAAATTGCATTTGAATTTAATTGTGGTAGTTGGTTTGTTGAAGCATTTAACATAGCATTGAACAATGGATTACCTAATTGTTGTAAAGCAATTAATGATTCATAATTTGATTCTCTTAAACCAATGATGTTCTGAAATGTATGTTGGTTGTTATTATTAAGACCACCAGTATTATTGGAAATATTTTGTGCGACATTACCAACGGTTGGATTTTGTAGCAACAAAGTTTGTTGAAGTAAAAGATCTTGGAAATTATTACAATTCATTGTCTAAAACAGAAAAAATATTATATAAAGTTTTACAAAAAGACTATTAATAATAGTAATATTTTGTAATATATTTACATATATAATAATAGTTATGATAATAGAAGTGCCTATTTCTCACAATTGCTTTCATTAACTCTCAATTAAATGATTCTTTTCGAAGGAGGAAACCGCTATGATTTTTATTACTTATAAGTCTTTCAAGATGAATAATATATAAAAAGTTAAAGAGAAGCAGTTAAGATTTGAGAACAGCTTTTAGGTTATGCAATTTAACGCCAATTAGTAGATACAAATTAATAAATTATCAGTAGGTGCCTTTTATAAAGCATGTCTACAGATCATTAAATGACATTTATAATTTGAGATATTACAAAGTTAAAAGAAATAGTGATGATAGACAAGGTATCTATATAACAATTTTCTTTTGTTTTCATTAACAGTGTCATAGTTTGTAAAATAATGTCCTTTTTATTTTGACATTTATCTTTAAACAAACTTATTGAATATAATAATTTATATATAAATTACTTAGAAGTAAAATCATGGAAAAGGATAAGATGTAGTCAATTGATTACCATAAATTTATACAAAAGATGTTTTCTTTTAATTCTACTATTATCATAAATATTTTTATAATCTATTCATTAAAAGTACATCTTGTATGCCATTATTTCCTATTAAAAAGATTTTTATCTCTATTTTCTAAATATTTTAATATTTAATGAGAAAAAAATTACACAAAAAATCTTAGAATGTAACAAAATACTACCGTCTTTCATCACGTTACAAGCATCAAATAATTTTTATATAAAAAAAAAACAATCAGACTAAATGTTTTGAAAACATGTGCCAGATGGTTATGTGCACGCAAAGTAATGTTTACATAGGATGAATTTGATAAAATAACAATATGAATTGTAGATGAAGGAATATTTTACAATATTAAAATATTATACGTATTGTTTTGTTTTATAAATAAAAGAAAATAAAAAAGTTAGATAAAATATATTATGAATTTCTTCTTTTATATTTTTATTATACTTACATTTAATTCGTTTTTCTTTTGATGTTCTTTTTCTCTAATTTCTTTAACAAATTCTTTCTCTCTTTGTGCTTCCTTTGAGGCTTTATCTTTTTCAACAATGCTTTCTTTGACACTACTTAAATGTGTAATAAGTGAGGTAAGAATATCAAGCCTATTATGAACAGTATCTAAACTATCAATAACCTTATTAACCTCTTTTACAATAGTTGGTTCCAAATTATTTGTTTCAGCACTACCGAGGAGCTCTGGCAATTCAGGATTAATAATTGTAGAAGAATTATTAGATATGCTGAAAATAGTAATGAATTAGTAGTATATATGTAAATTATAAATGATGGAAATATTTTTAAAAGGTCAAATAACGTCTTTAAAGTTTGATTGATAATGATAGCAAACAAAGTAAAATGACCATTAAGCCTCTTATCAATTCTTTTATGTATAATTTTATATTACAGTACATATCACAAATATTATCATTTCGTCCATATATATGAGGACATCAAGAAAAGTTTTTAATGTATGTAAGTTAGCAACACCATACACAATAAAGTGATTTAAGATTAAAAGTGTTCTCAGGTATATTACTTTTACAAATTTTCATGAGATAACAACCAATTTAAATTGTTTAAAGAAGAACCGGTAAAGGCATTCATATAATGTATCAAATTGTTTTAAAGATAAGACTCAAATAATGCTTATGATCAACTTATGAATAATAATATTGTAATGTCCGAAATAGTGGTTCATAAAAATTATATGGACATAGTAGCAATTATTAGAGAAAGCATTAATGATAAGGGTAGTAAAAAGATCTGTTATGTAAATATAACAATTTACTCACAAATAAATATTGTTATCATATTGTAACATAAAAAATATATATACATATAATGTATAATTATAAAACGGAAATAAATAGAATCAAATTTAAAAATTTTATCTTATTTTTTGTAAATATATGTTTAAAGAAAAATTTTAAAAGTAATTAATGTTTCTTTATCAAAAGATATTTATAAAATTCATACATTTATAATTTTTTTAAAAAAATTATTGCCCCTAAATGTCAATTAAATTTTATTAATATTACTAGCATACAACAAAATAATAGCAGAATAAAAGTAAGTTTCTGAAGATGGAAAAGAAATAATAATGATGTCGTGCTCCAAATACATGTATTATTTTGTATTATATGATATTTTTACATAGAGATACAATTTTTTCCAAAAGATGATAACAGTTGAAACCATTTTGCCAGCTGTGATGGAAAATAAATAATTAATATAGATACTTTTATAAAATATAAATTATTAACTTTAAAATTTTGTAATATATTCTATCAAAAAGTATAAATTTATAAAAAGGTGTTCTAATATATACAAGTATGGCACGCACCTGAATTATTGCTTCATCAAAATAATATATACACTTTACGACTATATTGTAATGAGAAAATAGATACCTAGGAAAAAAGATATAAGTAGTTGATAATGTGTTATTAAACCATCTAATGTTTATAGTAATATTCATAAATATAATAAACCCTTTTTTTAACATTACTATATATTTATTTTTGTAAGAAAAAGTAATAACCAAACTTTATGCATAAGAATCAAAAATATATAAGCATTTGTTAAAAATATGAATGGTTATTCAAAAATTAAAAATAATGTTTTCTTTCTATTATCGCCATCTTAAATTTTTATTTCTATAAACGTACTCTTTTAAAAATAAGGTTTTAAGACAATTTCAGTTAATATAAAGCTCTTCTTTTATAAATGATAATGAAAACAATGAACAATTTGGTAAATTGAAAAAGGGAACTACATTAAAAGAAATGCCAGTTATCTGAAGTTAATTTAGGAATAAATAAGCGCCTGCCTAAATACACTAATAAATAAGCTTTGTCATACGGTAATGGTTTTAAATTTTTCCGGTTACCAGTCATAATTGTTTTGATATGCTATCTCTTGTAAGACTGCCCAAATATAGCAAGTTATGGGTGTTGTTATATATTTTAATGTCATGCATATATGGATATTTGTGAGCTTGAACAATTCCTATTGGTTAGTTGACAATTAAAAACATAATTGAGAATGTCGGTATGATAATGGAAAGAGATAAAGACTTTAAAGATATCTATAGTTGCAATATAATGATATGGGAAGAAAAAAAATAACTTCTTTTATTTTAATATAAAAGCAAGTAGCATTAAAAATTTTGGTAATAAAAAAATAAATTTTCTTCTACTAAATATTTTTATGATATTTTGGTATAATTACTAAATCAAAGAATAAGCATCTAATATACATATTTAGGTAACTACAAATCTTCCGATTGCAGCTGTTGATATTAATATTGACATTAATGGAATGCTTAGAAATTTTTGCAAAATTGATAATATATTTAAAATGATATAAGAGATAAAAGCATATGAAAAATAAAAAGAAAGATCTTTTATTAAAAAAAGTTGCAATGCGCAATAAATAGAAACAATTAGACTAGTAAATGTAATTGTAAAATATAAAATCTGGTAATTTATAATCTCATCATTTTAAATAATATTTCCTTAATATATTATTAAATATATTTAAGTTTATAATATTGCTTTATATCTTAGATCAATTAAAGATGTGGGAAAAGGGAAAATTAAGAAACATTTCTTATATCTACTCACTCATGACTTATTTAGTATAGATGATTATCACAATGAGTTAAAATGATATGAATAATAAAATGAAGGTAATCAAGTTGGTTGAAATGAATAAAACAATATATCCATTTGATGAAAGATTAATATTATATAAAATGAAAAATTTAAGTTAAATATTTAAAATAGTCACTTAATAAGTTATTTTCTCTAGAAAAGCTTTCAAATTTTGGCAATAAACATTACGATGATAACTAAATGTTTCTATTTCTTTTTTTATATTTATCTAAATAGAACTTTGTTGGTATGATAAAATAAAGTTTGAAGAGGCACCTATATGATAATGACGCCACTGACACAATACTTCTGTATCAATAAAAGACAAGTTGCAGTATCATAATGATACTGCGACATCTATCTATCTATAAATACATATATTTTTATGGGGCTTAGTATTAAGGATGATGCCAAAAGAAAAAAGAACCTTTTATGAAAGAATATTTGTTATGGAATACGGTGGCATGTGTATGCATTAAAAGCGACAGTCATTGACATAAAATTTTGATGTTACACGTCAATTATACTAACGAAATTTAGGATATGTACCAAAAGCATTCTAATAATAACATATAAAAAGTTAAAGAGTCAAATGACACAAAAGGAAATTTTATCAAAAAGTTGGTTGATGATAAGTTGAATATGGCATCAAATGATAAAAACAGTCACAGTATTTATAAGTATAATCTATCATCCAAAGTCTCTTAATTGTATAAAGGGATGGATATTGTAGCATTATTTTTGTTTAGTAATTTTCTTTATTTGTGTTTATGAAAAAAAAACGAAATTTTTTTTAACTTATAAGGTCTGTGCCAAAGTTATTCTTTGTTACTTTTGAGGGACTGCCTTTTTAACAATGTATAAGATATTATCAATATTTAAATTTAAATAAAAAATTTAATAAACATACTTTATTGTATCTGAGATATTTGAAGTAACACTTTTATTGGGAGACATCAAAGCATTCAAAGAATTTGTTGGTGAATTAGATATTCTTATAGAAGGTCCCAATGATAAATTTGATGGTGGAGAGGAACACATTAATTGGTGCGCAATATGTTTTTTGGTTTTCTAAAAGTAAAAAAAATTAATAAAGTTTTATGTAGAGATAAATAATAGAAAAGATTGTTATTTAGAAAACCTAATTTTACTTAAACGTTACCTCATCTGACATTACACCATCTGTAAAAATCACATTGGTGCACTCATTAGATAATTCATTAAAGTTATTACTCGATTCACATAAAAAAGAACAACTATTCTCTATTAATTTTTTAAAATCATCCTCCCCTTTTTCAGTCAAATTACGATCACTTGTAAATATTTCATCAACAGTATCTGGAGATTTATAGTTATCTTCATCATTTTTTTGTAATTGTCGTTGATGACCGAATGATGATGTTGATGGATACTCTGATGTTATATTACTTGTTGTTTCTATCACAGTTGTAAAATCGTTTTTAATAACTACATTATTTTCCGAATCATCAACTACACCAAGACGTACAGGGGTTGTTTTTCTTCGATTTGACATTTTATATTTTAAAACTATAAATAAAATAAATATAATTAATTTTAAATAATAATTATTTTAATAAAAAGTAAAATTTATCGAAAGAATATAAAGAAGAAAAAATATTAAAGTATATTAATATTTATAGTTTCTTAATGCTAACAACAAGGTGATTTTCTAATGTCTTAAAGAAAATTATTAAGCTCATGTCATACATTATTCATAAAATAAAAAGATTAAATTTTACTTACGATATATATATATATATAATTATTATGATAAAATTTGTAATAATAATTAATGAAACTATAATAAATATAATTATGGTAGTAGATAAAAGTTTTGAAATAATTGAAAAAGATAAAGAAATTTTCAATAATAAAAATGAAGATGAGGAATATATATATGTGGTGAGCAAATAAAAGTCAAGAATAGAAATATTAGGCACGCCTCTCTTTTTCATGTCCATTACTAATAAGAGCCTATGGCTATTAACTTATGGCAGTTTTCAAATATTGGTCCAATGATAAGAGGAAACAAAAAGAATGTAAAGGAATTGTAAAAATAGTTGTGATGTATTAAGGTTATTTTAAAAGAAATAAGGGAAGGAAAGTTAATGAAAAAAAATAATAATAACTATTAACTGAGTATATATATTTATAGATGGATAAGAAAAGATGAGAAGATTGTGGATAAGATTATTTTAAAAACTTATATTTAATAACAATAAAAAAATACAAAAAATTGTAGTGGTATGAAAGCATCTGAATAATAAATTAATATTCATTTGTGGTTTATTTTAAGAAAAAAAAAGCTTATGATCCGGTTTACCTTCAATCTCAAAAATCACTTTCACCGTCCTTTCCTTATCTCTGATCATTATTATATTTAGCTTCAAAACTACTAAATTATTTTTACACAGTAACTCTACCTATAACTGGTTACTAAACAATTTGATTTGTAACACAGATTTTTAAAATGTCGGTTTTTATTTTAGTATATATATATTATATAAGATATAATAAATATGGGAATTTAATTAAAGATTGCGGCAAATGATAGATAAGAAATCCTTGACTAAAATATTTAAAAATCTTTTTTTCTATTAAAATGAAAGTTCAGATAGTATTTACATCTATTCAAACATATATAACAAAACAATATTTAATTTGTTGTTATCAATTTACAAGCTTGTTGCAAAAATTCTTTTCTTACTGTTAAGGATAATAATTTTAATGAAAATAAGAGAAAGAAGCAATAAGAAAAGTGTCAAACAAATTTCAATACACTAATTTTAATAATTAATTAAAACTGATAAGACAATACTAACAATAAGATTTATAATTAGCCTCCAGCTGAACAAGAAGGTTGGGTTTATTATAATAAAATATATGCAAAGAAAAATATGAATAGGGATTGGTTGAGGCATAGACGATTTTATTTACATAATCGTTGAAGATGATAAGAAAAGAATGAAAGTAATAAGGAATTTACATTAAACATGATAGGGAATGTTGATAATTGGTCAAGCTTCAATGAAAAATATTTATGTTTTAAAAATTAATTTATTATGGTAACTAAAACAGCTTTGGGATAGGCTATATAAAAAGTAAAAAAAGCGTTCTCCGTTATCTTCTTTAAAACATGTGATAGTAAAAAAGATAACCTTGAAAAGCAAAAGGTAAATTATTTATGGAAAAGGAAACAAAAAAGTTTGTTGTGGCAATATAAGTAACTTATTTTTAACTACATTAATATATATGATCAAAAATACAGTGGCAAAAAAATTTTAATTAATATTTCTACTATTGTAAATCATATTATATATACTTTTTCAAATAAGATAATATATTTTGTTTTACTAATATATGTTAGAAATAAATATTTGACGTTATAAAAAAGCTTGTTATAATTCATAAAAATGTAGTTTTTAAAGAATTGATAACAAAAGTAATATGATGGTTAATATATGCTTTATATGAATAAATGTAAAGGATATACCATTTTCGTTCTTTTCCTCAGCCAAAAGTGAAAGGAAGTATATTATAAAACTAAATGGATAAATGAAAAAGTGGTTTACATTTATTTTAAGGAGAGGATCAACTTTTATCAACTGACATCCGGCAAAGGATATGTCAATTATGATAAAGGCACTTAGTTCTTAACACTTATCTCCATGTAACCACCCTTTTAAGCAAAGACAACTTGACGAAAAAGAGAAAAATTATATGAAGTAGAAATCAGTGTTTAAAATAAGATGTGACGTAAGAAGGATTTCATTTTATTAAATCTATTACAGCATGATCTTAATATAGATATATTAATATTATATATGCATTAAATTTGTATTATATGTAATAAATATATATACTATATTGTTTATAAAATAAAAATATTTTAAATAATAAAAGCAGTAACCGAAACAAGAAATATTACCTAAATTGAATGAGCTATTGAAGTGATTGTCAAAGTATCAAAAATATGCAACAAAACATTAATTGGTAAATTAGAAAAATGCTTTAAACAAAATTTATTTGATGATTAATTTTTAGACAAAATAAATTGAAAATAATAAGTAAAAGATATTTTAAAACATGATTTGATTTAAAAAGATATTTAGTTTATACAAATGTATAAGAAGACTTTATAGAATTAAAGTAATTAATATTTACAAATGTATAACATTTAATTAATAACGAAAATAATTTTTTTGTTATAATTTACTACTAAATATTAAATTAGGTATTTTGTACTTTGGAATAAATAATATTTCACCTATAAATAAAATTATACCATTAACAACCACTCATATTACATTAACTTATTTTTCTTTTTTTAATTAATTAAATAACTTAAAGGTTATTATAAATAAAAAATATATTATAAAGTTATCCAAGTTACTTCCAGGAACACTATTTCATAAATAAGTACAAACTCATAAAATTTTTATGTTCGTTATATATATATATATATATATATATATGTATATATATTATTAAAAATTATATAAAATAATGTGTTTAAAAAAATGTCATTAATATAGGGATATATTTTTAAGAATTCTATAAAATAAATGAATCTTTTTATAAGAGAGTAAGAGATATCTGATATTTAATTGTGACTTTTAAAAAATATCATTTAATATTTCTCTTTTTTGTAAGAAACATTTTAAAAAGATACTTTAAAATATATAAAATCAGTTTTTTTATTAAAACAAATCTCATCAAGTATTATTCTTTATGAATAAAAATGGAAAATATGAAAAATTTTGAATTAAAATTGTATAAAAACAAATTAATCTGGGTAAATTTAATTGAGGTTGTGTTTAGGACTTAGTATATCATCAATTGAGACAATTAAAATTTGTACAACCATCTAAAATACATATAATATTAGATATTTATAAAACATATTTTTGTCCTGATTGCCTTTGGGACCTCTTTGTGGTGATATGAATGTAATTTAAGAAAACAAGAAAGGTTATTGTTAAGTAATTATGTACAATATATTGTATCAAAAGAAAAGACTTAAGTTAGGAGGTATCATATAATGAAATAGTACTTATTTTCCTCTAAATACCATATTAAATAGATAAAGATTCTCATTTAATTTTCATTTTATATACAATTTTTGTTTTTGTTTTGATAGGTTAAATATATTTAATATTAGTAAAAGAAAGATAATAAAAATGAATTACATGACAACACTAATTTAAAGAATAATTTATTTAAAAGTTAAATAAACTTGAGAGACTATTTGAAAAGAAGTGATAAGCTAAAATATATATAAAAATAAGAGGATACTCATCGGTGTTTTTATGAAGAAATGATACATTAAAATTGTAATAGTTTGCATACTCATTTAAGGAAGATTAAAGACTCATGTCACTTTTATATTGACAGTAATAGTTATCAACTATTAGAACTATTGTGATGGTATCATTGAATTAATTTATTGTAAATTATTATTATTAATACAACTACTGGAAAATGCCAAATATTGAAATTGGAGATGCTAAATTCAAGTAAATGAGATTTACGTTAAAGTTTAATATTTAAATGTCTTTGATATATGCGCATAATAAGGATTGATAGTTAACATAATAAATGGGAGTAACATAGAAAATGATGAGGTAATATATATATATATATATATATATATGTATATATTATAGATATTATTGTCATTCTCAAGATCAGTTTATCCTTCCTTACAGTTTTAAATAAATCACATCCTATAAGAGTCTCACATAATAAATTATGTTAATTTATAATCAAATCAACAAGATAAAAAGATATGCTTTGAGTAAATTTGTGAATAAAGAAAAATTAATTTAGTAAACCAAAAGAAATATTAGAAAAATTATAATAAAAGGTCGGATTGATTCTTTTTGATACATACATATATATTATATTTTTTTCATTATTGAATCAAGAAATATTATAATATTTTAAGACAATACATTATTATGAATCTTTTAAAAAGAGTTTATATTTGTATATAAATAATTAAAATAAAAATTTTCTTTAACAAGTACAGGATACAAAGAAATTTATAAAAAGTATGAGAAGTTTTATTAAATTTCAAGTTTAAGCATAAGAAATGAGTTTTAAATAAGAATGTGGTAAACTTTTTAAACTACTATGGTAACCTTATCTTCACATAATCAGTTAAAATAAAAGCACTGGTGTTTTATATCAGAAAGTATAATTGAATAATTTAGATTATATTTGGAATTGAAAACTATAATGGCAATAATCATAAATGAGTTAAATATTATAATTTCAATAGTTAAAGATATTTTCTGAAAGCAGCTGAAATATGAATTGTGGAAAAATGGAGAGGGGAAAAATTATATATTTAACAGATGAACATATCATAAATAGTATTTTTCATGTAATATATTTACATGTTTTGTACCTTTTTCCTATTTTATATAATTAACAATTTAAATAAGAAGGGTTTACCTTAAAGGACACCCAAGAAAAAAAGATGTATGAAGTGTAATATATCATGTTGCAATATATAGACATAAAAATAATTTTAAAATTCCAATGAAGATAGAAGTGATATTATAAAATGATTTAATAAACATTAAAATAACATAAAAAAAATTTTACTATTTAATAACGCGCAATAATTGTTAGACCTTTCTTTTTACAATAAAATATATATATTTAAATATCCATTTATAATTTTTAAACCCCTAGCTAATTAATTTTCATTAAATGAAAGGAGTATGTTTATTACTTAATATATATAATTTAAAAGTACATAGTAAGGCAAAATTAATGTATAACTATTTTAAGAGAAGAATTAATTTACCTTTTTATTGTTTTGATATAATCTTACAACTATGTAACAAATTAGTCAAGTTTTCCAAACCATAAACCACTACACAAGTGTTTAATTAAAGAGAAAAAATATATACATATATATCTTTCCATATTATAAATATATTAAAGAACATATATTATTGAAGGTAACTTAATTGATAAAGATGTTGCTTTATGGTAGATAAAAGGATGATCATTTAATAGTAAATATAACAACAAAAATTAAATGTCTAACAATGGTATTTTGAATAGTGTAAAATAATTTTATATTAACAATAAAACAGACAATTCATTGTTCATTAAATACAAGCTACTTATAATTAAAAATTGTTATAATATTTGACTATAATGATAATTATTAAAAAAATCCTTTGTATAATTCATTTATTTGTGACTTATTCTGTTATTTTAATTATAATAAAATGTAACATTGCTAATTTTCAATAAACTACAAGAGTATATATTATAAATTTTTAATAGACGTTTTCTTGATAGGTAACATACTTAATATTTTTTGATTAGATAAAATTCTTAAAATCAGGTTTAAGTAAAAGACAAATCTTTTTGAAAAAGGATTTGTATTTAACAGCTATGTAAATGTATGCATATTTGGAATGATGAAATAAGTACAATGATGAGAATATTATCAGATATATTCAAAGATAGTTATGAATAATTATATATAAACACATATGAAAAGCAGTAGAATTGACATTTAAAAAGTTGTAAAATTAATTAGTATGGGTGAAATTTAAAAGATTTCCGCAGTTAAAAACTTTAATACTATTCATTTTATCTCTAATATCTATTAAAAGTAATTTTAGTGCAACTCCTTTAAATAAACTAATATATTAAAAATATTTAAAACATATTAATTTATTAGATGAAGAATACTTTATAAGTGATAATTGATATACTAAGCAAAAGAAAACCTAGACAAAAGATAGTTATTATTAGGCATAAACGAGGGCGTTACGCAAATACAAACAATATATTCTATACAACATAATATAATAATTTTTTACGTTTAAAATTGCATCCTCTTTAAAAAGTACATCGGATAAAATATATATTATTTTTTTTATCATTACACAAAAAAACATGAAAAAGAAGATAGTATTTTTTGATCCAACACTTAGAATGCAGAAATTTAGTTAATTAAAAAATGTTGATAAAATACAATACATAAATAAGTAAAAATATATGTATATAATTCTTTATATAAATTGTTTTAATACTTTTCATTATTTTATAATATCTAGTTTGAATATTTCTTTGTTCCTTATTATGCAATATAGAGGAGCATAACAGTATATATTAACATAACAGAGATAATAATTAGCTAAATCAAAATGAAATTAAATAAAATAAGATTCAACCACAATTTATTGCGCAGCACCTTAATAAAATATATATTTATTGATATCTATTTAGTATTTTATAATAATTTGATTTTAATTATAAAATTAATAGTTATATGCATTATATATGAAAATAAAAGTTTAATACATGTGTTATGATAAATAAAAAAAGAGTTAAGAATTTGTGAGCTAAATTATTAAAAATTTTAATAAATATGAGATGAAAAAATTTCATAAAGAATAATTTATTACAATTGATACAAATTTTTTTATATTGCTGTAAAAATGCCATTTAATTAATATTTTCTATGTAATTAACGATACATATTACTTTTTTTAGTTCCCTATTTTGAAAAAAAAGAATGATAATATATTGTCTAGAAAGGAATATATTCATAAAACTATTTCTTACACCTAGTAATAATATTTTTAAATTTTAGGTAAGCAATAGTTGTATAAGAAGATATGTGATTTTATTTTTGTATTATATTATGAGACATAAAGAATATCATATTAATAATATCATGATAAATAATTATTACACAAATTTTTGATTGTTTATAGAAGTGTAATTAAGAAAAATTAATTATCTTTTCCCGTTCTTTCGATAGAGGTGATTACATTTGTATGAAACATATACATAATATCTAAAGCAGATCCGGTAAAGTGATAAAAGAATCAAGTAGAAAATATAATATAATTTAAATTAAAAATGAAAGTAACAATAAAGAAATTTGTAAAATATCAACATTTACATACTCATTTATAAAAGAAAGTTGAATTATTCAAGTTGTGTATATGAAAATGACACATGAAGGACAATGGCATTGATATATCATTAAATATAAAATATACTTGCTGCTAATAATTGTTTCGTCATCTTTTTCAGGTTGGTGGATTAACGGTAAAAAGACTAATTTAATGAATACCGTTTTAAATATTTAATTTTTATTTTAAGAAACCACCTTGACAAAGTGGTTTGACAACAAAACATGCAAAAATCTTTTTGTTGAGAACAAAAAGTATTTTAGCTTAGTTAAAACAAATAAGCCTTTTATAGTTTTATTATACATGTAGTTATATTAGAATGTTTGAAAGCTGTTTCATAATAATTAATAAAATTAAATATATATTAATAGAAAAAATGGTTATGATAGTCTCATAAAATGTATTTTGGTCATCAAATAATATAAAAATATTAATTAAGAATTTTAATGTATTTTAAGAAGTGAATTATTTTTATTGCATTTAAATAATTCACCAATAAATGGTATACTCAAAGTCATATAGGTAAAATCTTTGTTATTATAATTACTAATATCAATTTTATTATTTAAATATCCGATTCCAACATAATGCCATTCAATACCTACACTCTTTTTCAATGACACTATTGCTTATTATGAA
This sequence comes from Strongyloides venezuelensis, assembly GCA_963280985.1. Taxonomy (NCBI): domain Eukaryota; kingdom Metazoa; phylum Nematoda; class Chromadorea; order Rhabditida; family Strongyloididae; genus Strongyloides; species Strongyloides venezuelensis. Next base: position 3,048,421 of record CAUJLX010000001.1, on the reverse strand, counting down.
TAAGTAATGTTAAATGTAGATAATTTCATGTAAGGACAGTATCAATTTCATATCTACTTTAAAAAAGAGTTCAAATTATCATCTAAAACTTATAATATCAACTAATTAATATCAACTTTTATCAGTAATTATAAAACTACACTTATAAATATACGTATCTAAAAAGAAAAGAGGAAATAGCAAGAATAATATTTATGAAAATGTAAAATTAAAATGTAACAAATGAAACCATAAAATATTGTCTTTGAAGGTGATTAATATTTTAAGAAAAAAGAATTTCAAAATGAAGCAAAAAAGTAAAAGAATATAATACTATAATGAGATTGTATTTATTATAGTTGATAGTATCTTATGTTCACCTAGAAATTTCTGTGATTATTAATGTGGTTAAATATGAGATATAGATAAAATATTTTATACTAATAATATCCTTTTTTTATAGAAAAAATATAAAGTATTTAATCTTTCTTTAACTTTCAATTTCTACACATTCGCACTATAGAAAATTTTCACACAAAAAATTTTCATTGTTTTCAATGGATAAAAGAAATTAATTTAAAAACTAACTCTTATATACATATATAACAATAAGAACAATGTAATATAATGGGTAGGCAGTTGTTTTAGAAAAGTTTAAATAATTGATATAAGGACAATAAATACAATGTAAATTATATACTTTTCATCCAAATGACAAAGATTTGACGTAACTTTGAAACATTGTTTTTGGCATAAATTTTCATAAAATGACAATTGCAGCAATACAATACCTCTGTTTATAATTTTTTTTATTATGTTTTTTTAAATCATTGAATTTCAAAAATTTTTTTGACCACAATGTTTTAACAGAAGACATTTGAAATCTTTTAAAGTAATATTTTTAATCACTAAACTCATATACTTTCATCATCTTACCTTACATCAACTATGTAATCTTCATTTCTTCTTATCAAATTACTCTTTAATACATTTTAAGAAGAGTTCTTATCAATTTTAAAAATTATTTTTATATAATTATCATTTGTAAAATTAATCATTCATTTACTTATTTAGGAAAATGAAAATATTTATTAATAGTGGTAACATATTATTATTGTTATTATTATTCATCATATCTTTGTCTTCTTCAGCACCTGACTTAGATTTAGTTACTAGCCTTCCTGGTATTAATTTTAAACCTATTTTTAAACATTATTCTGGGTTTTTAAAGGCTTCTGATAAAAGATATTTTCATTACTGGTATACAGAGGCACAATCTAATCCTCAAACCGCACCATTTATATTATGGTTAACTGGTGGTCCTGGTTGTTCGAGTATTGGAGCTTTAATTGAAGAGTTAGGGCCGTTTCATGTTAGTAATTACGGAAATACTGTTTATGAAAACCCATATAGTTGGAATAAGATAGGAAATGTTTTATTTTTATCATCTCCAGCTGGAGTGGGTTATTCATTTTCAACAAATGGTAACATTACAACAAATGATGATGATGTTGCTAGAGATAATTATAATGCCCTTATCTACTTTTTAAAATATAAATTCCCTGAACTTCAAGGTAGAGATTTTTTCGTTACAGGAGAATCATATGGTGGTGTTTATATTCCTACACTTTCATCATTATTAGTTGATGATAATTCAGGACTTTTTAATTTTAAAGGCATGGCAATAGGAAATGGAATGTATAATTTTCCTAATAATTATAATACTATGGTTTCTCTTTTTTATTATCGTGGATTTATGAGGCAACAACTTTATGATAAAGTTGCAAATAAATGTTGTAATGGAAATCCATACAATTGTGATTATTTTTCACTTTTAAAGAAACCTGGTACTGAATGTAGAACATTAGTAAGTTATTCAAATTTATTATCTTGATAATATTTAATAATTGATAGATTTTACATCAATTAAATTCAGAGGATGGCTTGAATACATATAATAATTATTATCAATGTTATACAGATTCGTCAACAGGTTTAAGGAAAAAATTTATAAAGCGTCAATTCTTAAGAATGATTGGTGTAAATGATAAAGAATATTCTTCAATATTTTCTTCAACAACATATCCTTTACCATTATGTGCTCAAAGCAGTAATACAGAAATTTATATGAATAGAAAAGACGTTAGGAGTGCTCTTAACATTCCATCAATACTCCCATATTGGACAGATTGTAGTGATGCTGTTGGTGAGGCTTATCAAATTACTCATTATGATATGACACCAGAATTTAATAAAATATTAAAAGCCAAAAAGAGAGTTTTAATATATAATGGTGATGTTGATTCAGCTTGTAATGTGATAATGAATGAACAATTTATAAATAATCTTAATTTAACTGTAATTGGCAATGACAAACTTGTTACATCTAATTGGTATTATGCCGATGATATTCCAAATATAGCAGGAAATTATATTAAATATCAAGAAGGTTTAGATTTTTTAACAGTTCATAGTTCTGGACATTTTGTACCAACTGACAAACCAAGAGAGGCATTACAGATGTTGTATAATTTCATTTATCAAAATGATTACTCAAAACCAGTACCATTTGGTACATCAAAACAACCAACATTAGATTCAATGTAATTAAAAGTTTACTATGTCTTATGTATTTATTAAAAATAATTATATAGTATATAATTAAAGTATTTTAAAATATAAAATTGTTATACGATGCCTTTAGCAAATCTATTGTAAATTATAATCAACTCAATGTATTACTATAAAGTATGTAAAAGTATATATATGAAATGAATGTTTTTGATTAAAATTTCATTCCAAAGAAGTATTTTCATTACTTTTAATAATAAGTCCTATGACAAATTCTTATTGTTTCAAGATATTATAAAAATTTGAAAGATTTTCAATGAATTTATTAGTTTTTGTTAATTTACATTTTTTATGTTTAGATTTCTATAAACCTATGAGAAATTGTTATTAAAATTAACAAAAAAATATCTGCAATTATAATTTTAAATTAGCTTTCTTAACAAAATTATAGGTTAAGCTTTATTAATATATTTTTAGTTTGTACTATCTAATTTATAAAATATATCCTATAATGAATGAAAATAACTTTATGTTAATGTATATAATTAATAAATGTTTCTAAATTGTTACATTGTTTAGAAGGGTAGTATTAAAATCAAATAAAATGTTGCTTTAAAAATGTAGAAATAAAAAGAATTTTCATATATAAAAATTTTTTAAAATAATGCAATTAAAGCGTTAGAAGTCTATGTGTCAATAATATATATATTATAATTATTGTTAGAAAAGCTGTGTTAAATAAAATAAACTAATAAAAGTTTTTTCTCCATAATAAATATAATTTTGGTAAATAATAAATTAAATAATGAAAATTATCAATTTTATTAATTATGATGGTAAACTTTTTAAATTAAAAACATACTTAATGATGCTATTAAACATAGTTTTAAAAATAAGCAATTTATTTTACAAGAAATATAAAAAAAACTCTCGAGAAAATGAAAAAAACTATTTAAATTTACAAGCTTTACATTTCATAAATTATGTAAAATATTAACCGATTTGTTGAGATAATAAATAAAATATTTATTGGACAATCTAATTATAATTATGTTATTAGTAATCCGAAAGCTAAATTAAAGAAATTAAATTAATTTTATTGATTCTTTAAAAGAACAATAAGATTACTGTAATAATTTAAAATTGTATTATTTTAAAAAAATTATTATTTCGAAGTAAATCGTACCTAAAAATTAAATAATAGTAAATGATTGAAATGAATATGATTTTCATTTATACCTTGTAAAAGTAATAAAAAACGAGACATTTATATGTAATTACGTTAAAGTCTTAAGAACAGTATTTAAAGTTTCCTAAGTAGAACAATAATACATGCCGTAGGATATATACTTAAAAAGACAATGCAATATTAACGATGAAATGTAAAGTATATCATAAGTGGATAATAAAATTTTTATCATCGCAAATATTGAGTTAAGGTAAATGTTAAGAAGGATATTATTAAAATGATTAATATGAAATCAGTAACTTTATTAAATTTTTTATAAAAATTTTATAATCTTAGAAAACTGGCCACTAAGACTTTTGTTATAAAATTATAAACGAATTGTTTTTTATCATAAAGTATCATATTATACTGATAAAACTACCGGTAGGATATGCAATGTTTGATATTGACATCCTTCCTATATCAAGTTTATTGGTAGAAAAAATATATTAATCGTTATTTAAATTACCAATTACTAAAAAATGTTTATTTTTATTGCATTAATTTAGTTTAGCAAAATTTGTATTAAAAAGCGTTGATTAATAGTGTTCAATGATTATAAAAAATATTTTTTGAACTGTTTAACAATCGTTATATCTAAAAGCTAAAAAAATTAATTTTTTAAAAATATTAAGTTAATTTTTGAAAATAAAAATAATTCGTTATATTCTAAATTTGTTTCAAAACTTCTTCTTTAAATAATATAAAATTTAATATTATTTCATAGAACACTAAATATGTACTTAAAATAAAAAGAGTTTAAAAAATTAAATAAAATAATTTTTTTTTATTTTTAACAAATAAAAATAGAAATTACCAAGACAGAAAATAAAACGACTGTCATTAATTTTAATAGCTTCAAAATTCTACAATACTCATTTATTGACAAAAATATTAGTAAATCATTAAATATTTATTCAGTTATTTACTAAATAAATGATTTGAACAATATAAGATAATAAAAAATTAAGATACTATTAAGGGAATATTTTTCAAAGGTTATTAGAATTTCTATCAGTTGATATTAATTATTGATTTTAAAATTTTTTTTTTCAATGTACATCTCTTTATGTTTTTTTTTGTTAGAATACTGTTAAAAAAAATTTTGAAAGACAAAAATTATTTTTTATTAAGTAATATTCTTATTTCAAACTTAATATTAATTTTTTCATTTTTTTTGTTTAATAAAACATTCTAATAATCTGAATGCGATACATATGTATATATTATTTTTTATCTTTAAAAGCATTTCAAATTTAGTAGATAATAGAATAATTTATCAACACATATATTACTTAGCTAAATTAATTTTTTAGAGATTAACACATTTTAAAAAAAAACATAAACACAAAGTAATTTCTAACATTATTTAGTTTTATAATTTAATTTTATCATTACAATCTGTAGGTAAAGGATCATTTGTTTGTCGTAATATTTTTATCAGAAAATATGATATAATACAGTGTCTCAATTTTAATTTTTTAATTCAGAATGTTAATATTATTTTATTAATTAACAATATTTTTTGTTATCATTAAAAAAAAGGAAAATATAGAAGTTATTCGCTTAAAGTATATAAATATTTATCACAATTCTGATTATAATTGAGCAATCATATATACATAAAATTCATAATCAAGCTTTATACAGAAATTATTTGTTGTATTTTAAGATATACACGAATTTATATTAAATGTGATTTGGAATAATTTTTGATCTAAAATGTTATAATATTTTTCTGGTATTTTATTGAATTTTTTGATTGATGTAAGAAAAAATTATTGTTTTTCTGATTTTTAAATATAAATTTGTTTTACAGTAAAATAACATGTTGATAAGTATGTATTGTATAAAATTATGTTGATAAAACAAATATCTTTTAAACCATATAACCAATAAATTTCATTACTAATTTGTGTTTTAATTATAAACGACATTATAACGTCTCTTTGAGGTTAGAAAATACTAATTATTTTAAATAAAAAAAATATTACATAAAAAATATTTTTTGATTAGAAAAATTCCATGTAAACTATAATTAAAATGGATAAACAATTAGATAATCAATTTAATAATTAATTAAGTTTTACCCTAAAAGTTCAAAAATAAAATTTCATTTTCACCAAGTATTTTTTAAATATATCAAAAGGTCATTACTTTTATTCCTTTTACAATTTTTTGATGTGTTATGAAAAATTATTTTTATGTAAGTTCTAATAACTAGTAAAATTTTAAAAATATTTAAGATTTCGATTTTGAAATAAACACCTTGTCATTTTTAATATATAAATGGATATTAGTAGTATAATAATAAATTAATTACTACATTAACATAATTTACTAATAATTTATTTTGTCAAAAAGATAGCATAATAACTTAAAAAATTAGTAAAAGCCTATAATATAACCTTGTTGTAATTATTAGGTAAATGAAGAATAGCTTGTAAACCATAAATTTGCTTTTTATGATATAATATTTAAGAGATTTTTATCAAATATAGTTTGTTTGATGATTTTTTAAATATAAATTTTATCTTAAATAGTATGCATTAAAATGACAAAATTTACATTGTTTTAACTTTAGAAGGTAGTAAATATTTTAAAAAATGAAGTTATATAAGCAAAATAATGTGTAGAAAAATGATTTTATCAATTAAAGTGTAATTATAACACAAATTCAGGAAAAACTTTAATTGTATCCATACCATAAAATTTAAAAATAATGTAATAAAAGAATTTAAGAAAATTAAACATATACTTTTTAATAATATGTTTAACAATGTGCTTTAATGTTTTGTAATATTGTGACGATTTTATATTTCTTATGGTGTTATACCCATCAGAAACATTGACCTGTTTTCTATAACATATCTAAGATCATACTTACACGTTAGATTTAATAAAAATTGTTAATATTCGTATAAAGGTTTTTTTTAAACAATATGAAAATTAAAAATTTGAATAACCATCATAACAAAAACAATAGTTATTTAACCTTTTTATAGAATTTTTATTTTCCGTAAATATTAAACAATAAAAAAAGAATATTTTTAAACTAGTGATTTTTAAAAGACATATTTACTTTAAAAGTTATATAAATCGTCGATACAATATCACCTTTTCGAAAAGATTGATACGACTTATACAAACTAAATATATCCAAATCTATTCAATGAACAAGTAATTAATAGAGCTTTAAGAAAATAACTGATCTAGAGTTCTTGTTTTTTATTTATAACTTTCTTAGTTTAATTGTCATTCATTTTACAAATAGAGTTTTATCTAAAAAACCTAATTTATTGAAAATGTTATGTAAAAAACTTTCATTAATTCTCTACTGATAAGTTTGAAAATTATAAAAATTTTTCTTTTTATTTATTATGAACAGAAAGGTGTAATGTTGAATAACCTTATTTATTTTTGACATCAATGTATGATCTTAATATATATTACTGAAAAAATTGATCAATAGGATGATTATAATAACATATGAAAATAATTATAAAAAAGTTGCATTAATTAAAAATGCAAAGTACATTCAAAAAAACAGTATAAAACTTAAAAAAATAGAGTTTATTAACATATAGAAAAGAGTTAGATTTTAATAATTATGAGTAATATTTTTAGAATTTACAGTGTTATTGTTCTGAAATTTTGCAAAAATATTTATTTTTTGAAATGTTTAATCATTGAAAAATTCAAAAAGTATTGATGACGTAATAGTTATCTTTTATTCATACTAACATATACTATATGAAAGAGGAAAAATTTTTAATGAAAAACGTCAAATATTGATAAAAATATTATTACAAGTATTTTAAAATTTTCTAGAAAAATAAAATAAAAAACAAAAGTTGTAATCCTATTTTTTATTAATTAAATTAAATTTCTCTATTGTTATGAATCAGTATTTATGAAAAAACAAAATTTTTAAGATTAAAGTGTAAGTTTAAGTAAGTAAGCAGATTCCTAATACTCATTTTAAAAATTATTTTTGATTTAAATCTTAACGACAATTAATAATTTAAAATATAAATTATACTATAATAAAGTGACATGTATTTTCCAACTAATTTATTATCACTGATTCCGAAATATTTTTCGTCATTTTTGACATTTGTTTGGTTTCTAATCATACTATTTTTAAATATATATCTCTAAAGGAAATAAGAAGTTGTTATGTACACATAACTACATTAACTAGTAAACAAATGTATCTAAACATGCTTCGTAATTATATGATTCGAATGACAACTTGTTGTAATTTAATTTTTTCTAACTTCATTATTTTTTATTCAAATTTTTATTTCCTTAAATATTCAAGAAATGTAGAAGTTATCTTTTATAATATTTTTACAGAATAACTTATCCGCTTTAATTAAAAATTGCTTTTTAAAAGTGTCAAATTTGAAAAAAAACTATTAATTAATTGAATTTTTGTTGAATAAAAAGTACAATGTTATTGTGCATCTCAATTTTTTTAATAATTCTTGAAACTTTTTTTACCGAAATTTGTTTTTTTTAAATGCGTTACAAGATGATTATCCAAGCAGCTTTTGTATCTATTTTTATTAATGTAAATAACAATTTTGATGTATATTATAGTAGTAAACGTTTATTTAGGTAGAATGGTGATATAAAAATAGTAAATTCATGACTACACAATATATTCAATTTCAATTAGTTTAGTTGCAATTTACCCACACATTGCAGTAATTTAAATGAATCTCCAAAATACTATTAAAACTACTTAATTACCAAGTTTATGAAGAAGAAAGAACTTTCGACACCTTAAAATATAAATCAACAACTTCTTCCTTCTTAAAGAATAAAAAGCGCAATAAATGGTTAAATTTTTATTTATTACAAGCTGCTCAGTATTTTAGAATAAGTGTTATGCTTCGCAATCGAGGTTTAGTTACCCAAAGATCACAAAAGGAAATTGTGGCAAATTATCTTGTTATCTAAATGGGAATAAGTCGTATTTGAGGACATTTAATTTCATATATAGTTTTGATCTCACTTTCTCTCTATCTCTTTTAAATACATAAAAAAAACATCAATTCTTCATATAATCGTATTCTCCAAGTTTTAGACTGTTTTAACAAAATATAGGTAGGATACAAATTCATATGAAGCTACCCACATTCTAAAAGTTTGTGAGCTTATATTGTTTCAAAACCATTGCAATTAAAGTTTTCCCATCTTTTTGATCATCTTCAAATATTATTTACAAAATCTTTATAATTTTAGTATGCACTTTATTTGTAGTATTTTATCAAAACCAAAATTTACGAAATTATGTGAGTTTCGAGAATTTAATGAAATTATTTGCTTTATAAAAATTTTAACATTGAACAATAAAAGATAATGAATAGTAGAATATTGTCAATTAAAAATTTATTCATTATACATTTTCTTCTGACGTCTTTTGTAGCTTTTGACTCAGATTAAGTAGTTTTAGTATCTTTTACTACTTACTATATTTTTATGATACATTAATTTTTTCATTGTTTTTTATTGTAATTAAGCTTAAAGTAATTGATAAATAATATCTGTTTCATTTTTCGAAAATTATTAGCAACATTAACTGGCTACTTTTTGTAATTTGTACAATTATTTTTACATTTTTTTTAAAATTAACAATTAGAAAAAAGTTATAATTTAAAAATTTCATTTATCAAAGAAAATATCAATACAATTACAGTTTTGACAACTTTTTAATTTAATATAATTATATTTTTTATAAAAAATAATTTTAGAAGAATTAAGGTTAATTACAATGATTTTTATTTAAATTTTATAAAGTCTGTTTAAAAAATCTTCTTATTTATCATTTTTATTTCTAGGAATAAAAAAGTTTTATTTATCATGGCATATAAAAAATTAAATGTAATAAACAATCTTAAATATCTTTTTAACATAGATATTTTTTACTTGAACTTCATCCTTTGTTAGAGACAATCTTTTATATTTGTTGTTTAAGTGGTTTTTTCTGTAACATGTAATAAAATATTGTAGTAATTTTTAAAATAAAAAAATTTAAAATAAAACTTTATGGGATTAGTTGTTTTGTAGATACATATTTTTTTCTATTTTTTTATTTTTGGAACTAATTAGCTCAATAATTATAAATCTTTGATAATCAAAAGTAAATTTGAAGTTTTTATCATTAAAAGATAGATAACTTAAAAAAGAGGTATGATTTCAATAAATTTTTATTTACTTCAATGATTACTTTCTTAGTTAAGTTTTTATTGTAAGAATTTTTTATTTTAAAAAGCTCATTATAGTAACAAAATTTTTATTTAATCAACATATATATATATTTAATGATATCATTCATAACTTTATTTTAAAGTTATAATTATTTTTAAAGTCCCTTTTTATTTAATTTTTCAGGCAAAAATCAAATTTATACTAATGCGAATAAAGTAGCAAAGATATTGGATAATATTTTATTAATACTTTTTTATTATGATCAAATTAACAATATAAAATATCTAGTTGTAAAAGGAAATGTTTTATAAGTATGTGTGAAAATTTTGTATACTCAATTAAAACATTGTAAATTGAATGTGAGAATACAAAATGTTTTACAACTTTTTATTTTTTTCTACTATTTTATGTCTAATTCAAAATTTTATCATAAATGATTTATCAGTTAATAATAAATTTAATTCCATACAGTTACTTAATTTTCATACTATGTAGTGATTTATCATGAATTTGATTAAAACTTAGAAAATAAAAAAATTTTAATTTTTTGAGTTTAAATTTTTTTACCAGTAAACATTATCAAACTACAAGGAATACTTTAGTCAAAGTGCAAAATATAAGTATTCACAAACAGTTGCAATATTTTTTAAAAATATAAAATTGACAAGTACTAGTTATAATTTTAAATATTAACATGTTATTAGCTATACCCTTCAGTATTCAAGTTTAGTTGTTGATAATTTGTCATATCTACTCTATAAATCATTATTATTAAAAAAGTGTTAATTTTGCTTGATAAAATATTTAGTCTACTAGAAATTACTAAAAAGTCCAATATATGAATGCAAAGTGTTTTACTATTCATTTTTAGTGGAAGTAATTTTTTCAATTTAAATATTATTTTTATCTACGTTTAACAATATTACTTTTAAAAGTTTCTGAAAATTTGAATTAATAATTTTATTATAAAATTATGATTTTTTTTAAGTTATATACATATACGTCTCTTTTCAATAGATAAAAATTACAACAAAAAATTCTAGTTTAAAAAAATTGTATTAAACTATTGTACAAAAAACATGTATTTGAATAAAAATAATATAAATTTAAAATGAGTTTTAAAATATGATACATATTATGTTAATAATATCTAAAATGAAAAAAGTATTAGCTATAATTTGAGGCATAAAGTAAATTATATAATTCTTTTCCAAGTTTTGAAATACATTAGATATTGTTATTAAAGGTAGAAAGCAATAAAGTGCCAAGTTTATCAGGTTTCAAAATCAACTATCATTCTACTACTATTATGTCAACATTCAAATTTCAATTAAATAAGGATTAATTTAGTTTATTTTTTTATCATATTCCTATAGCAATAAACAATATTACTTTTTAAACTTTTAATTATATTTTATTTTTCTCATAATTAAGTGTAAATTTCTGTCACGTTTATCTTATAGTTTTATACTTTGAAAAAAAAATATTTTTATTGTAGTTTTAAAAAAGCGGTGTTTTACTAATTGTATATAACACATTAAAACATCCTACGTTTTCAATTAAATTAATGTTTGTTTCTCAAATTATAAGAAATTATACATTTAATTTTTAACTTTTTAAAAATTTTTAATTAATTGAAATTAGTCAATAATTGTTTATTTTTTATTTTAAAAAAAAATAATGTTAAATATTACTACATTGTAAATTACTTTAATTGTTTTCATTTCCTAGTCTGTTATTTTAAAAAAATGTGTATGATACTTTTCGTTTTAGTAGAAAGAATCACTTTTATAAGTAAAATGTATAGGTATTCACAAACATTTAGTATATTATATTCTTATTAATATTGAATGACATTTTCTTTTTGTTTTACAATAGTCTTTGAGGCATATTTATCATAGCCTATAGATATATAAAAAAAACACGAATTATAAATTTACGAACAATTAAGAGCTTACCATTTTATTTATTTTAATAGGTAGACTAATAAAGATTGCACTAAAAGTTTTTAAAGTAATTTGTTAAAATAATTGCAGTAAAAAATTCTTTTTTTTAAATCAGTGACAGGTGAATATTTAAAAAATGTTAATTATAATTTAAAGAATGCCAGAATATGTTTTTATTGACTATAATATATATTATTTTTTCTGTTATTATATAATGTTTCTTTATCTATGATTGCTAAATAAATAAATAAATGTACAGCTTTTTTTACAAACTTGAAAATGTTTGGAGACATATATCTTTTTTCTTAGCTAAGAATTTAAATGATTATTGAAATAATTAATTAGTTTTTTTTCTATTAAAGTAGTAAATTATCATTAGATTGGAGTTTTTTCAAAGAAAAATGAGAGAAAATAATTTTCAATATTTCAATCCATTCTTTACTCTATTCATATTCATTGAAGTAAAAAAGAGGTTCTAACAGTAAATATTATGTTTAAATATAATGATAACATTATTTTTAAATGTTAAAAAGATAATTATATATAAAAAATTCTATATCTATAAAAGAAAACATAAATTAGTTTTAATTTTCATTTATTGAAATTACCAAGTATTGAAGAGTATCTAATATTTAACATACAAATATATTTATAGTTAATAAAGTTTTATGTCATTAAAGTAAAATTTGATCTTTAAATTAACAAATTTATGAATAATAAAAATTTCTAACAATATTTTTCTTCATTTAATGAAATGCGCTCAAAATCAGAGAATAACAATTTTAAGGTTCTTTCAACATCTGATAACAAGATAAAATAATTATCATTGTTATTAAGCATCAATTAAATATATTTTGTTGTATAAGAAAAAATTTTTCAATTTAAATATAATTGTTTATAGGTATTATAAATATAAATATTAATGATTAAAAAATACCCATAATTCACATTCAAATATCTATTGTATATAAATACTTTTAAAAAACTATTTCACTATAATTATCCAACTATCAGTTTGTTTACAATAAATTTTTCTTTTATAAGATGTACTTATTATCACTTTTTTTGATTAAAACGTTTGATATGTATATAAGAACTTATCAACATTGTTACATTTTATATGAAAGGAACCACCAAATTCAATAATTAATATAAAATCGTGATTTTATAACTATTATTTTAAAATTAATTTTTCAAATTCTAATTCTTTTGTATTTTAATTAAAAAATTTATTTCCTACTTTTTAACAACAATGGTCTTTATGTTGTTTTTGTAAAATAATTCTTCCAGACATCTAAAAATGATAAGAATTAAAATAAAATATTTTTTTATTTTTCAAGGACACTGTCAGGAAGTAACTCTATTTATATGTTAAACAAAGATTTATTTTTATAGTTTTCTTTTGTATCTGGGAGAGATTAATAGTGTTAAGTCTCCAAATTTATAGGAAACTATTTTTAATATATTTTGATCAAGTTTTATAAATTTTTTATATTAAATATTTTCCCTATTAGTACTGTTATATAATAGATGTTCGTTAAAAATTGTAGCATTAATTAAGATATCCTTAGGCTATCAATGCCCTCCAAAGACCTTAAACATGATTATATATATATACAAAATTCACCTAACAATTTTTTTAAATTTTACAAAAAAAGACAAATAATACTACACATTTTTAATGTAATTTGAAACTATAAACTTCTTTAAAATAATATTTATTCAATGTTTTAAATTATTTCAAAAAGTAGAAAAAAATTAAGAATGTCAATTTATAATCATATGTTAATTTTTAAGTCATATTTTCTCAAGGATTATAATTTCAAATTAAATAAGAAACCATAAAAGCTTACGTTAAGCTGGTAATTTCATTTTATACAAATTAAAGATATTAAAATAATTACTATAAAAATATTTAAATATTCATTGGATCAAGAAAATTTTACTATCCTTACCATACATATATATAGAAACTAGTTATTCCATATTTTCTTTCATTATATCTGTCTAGTGAATGAATGCAATATTACATTATTTAATACATGATATTTAAAGGATAAGCTCTTTTATTTTGTTCCATTCTTTTTTTCCATTGAATTATGTAACAATTTTATTTGTAAGAAACAGTTGTTATTATATAAAAAAAATCCTTCAAATGGCATTGATATGATCCTGTTTAACTTTCCCTATCATTGACTGTTGCTATATAGAACTTTTCTTTTATTTATAACTGGTATTTTATTCCTAGCTAGTTATAAAATGCATTTTATACTTACATAAAATCAACCTGCCATCCACTATCAAAACCTTTTTTATCTTGTTTTAATTGCATTTTTTGTGGTACTTATCAGAGTAGCTTACGATATATGGAAATACCTGCTTCAAATATCACATATTTTCGTAACATTCTTCAAAACTATGCATAAAAACATATATTTAAAAAGACATGTTAAATTAAGAGTGCTATTACAAATTATAAATTATGTAATTATAAAGTAAAATTTAAAAAAAGAAAATTTTTTACTCATTTTATTATTTGTATTTCTTTGATTAATAAATGTAAAATATTTCTTAAATATATTAATGAAAATAATGTTAAAATAAATATTATTATATATAGTGACAATTTATTTGATATATGTAACGTAAAATATATATTACTTACCATATCTCTAACATTTTTAATATTGTTTCTTTATAAAGCAACATCCCTAAAAATAACTTATTATCTCTTCATTTATCATAATATGATCTTTTTGGATTAAATATTTTTTGGATGACTTAAGAAACTATGTATTTTCCTTTCTTTTATTTTGTTTACATTTAAATTTCTCTTCAATAACAATGCCTTTTTTAAATTGATATAAATGTTTATAATTTGTTTTTTATCTTATGTTTAGCTTACCTTCTCCCCTCTTACTTATACTTTTATTATTATTTGTCTTTATGGAGTTTTAAGTGAATCCGCTACCACTATATGATCCTCAACTTTTTGTAATTCAAAAAGATAATACCCTTAAAACTTTATTTTTATCAGAAATCTTTTTGAATAGACTAATTTTCCACTTTCTTTTTGTGATGAGAGGATCGGGTTTAAAATGTATGTACATACGTGTTTGGTCCGAAAGTCACAGTGATTGACTTGAGGATAATGGTCATTGTTAAAATAAAAGATCATCAATTTTGTACTATGAAAATAAAAATTAAAGTGGGTTCTCTGTACCTAGATAGGTTCTTTAAATATTTTAAATTTTTGATTGTCGTATAACAAAATGACTATAATGTTATCATTCCTTTTAGTCAAAAAAATATAATATTTTTTATTTTTCCCAATTTACTATCATATGATATCAAAATATCCATATTAATTTCGTTTTGTTTAATGTTAACTTTTTATATACCACAAATAATATTATCCACTATTTGTTTGTTATATCTAATCTTATATTTTAAAAATTTCCCCATCCATCTTTTAAACCATTTCCACTTCCATTTATTTACATAGACCGGAATATCTCATTTAAGCATACCTCAACATTTAAGCCAATCACCATAATGATATGTCTCTTTACTATTTATTTATTCCATTTAAAATCTTCTCCTCACTTTCAAAAACTTCACAACTCCGCTTCTTCCTGATCTGTCTTAAATTTAACATTTAATTATTATTTCTTCTCCTAGTACTCCACATGTGTACACACCTTCAAACTGTTATATTTACACATCATCGTCTTATCTCTTGACCGTTTCTACTTAAGTATAATATATATATGTTCAAATTTCAAATGAACTGATTATTGAGTTTTAAGCTTTATATAGGTATTTCATTATAATGTTCTATTTACTTATAACCATTAACTTTCCTCAAATAACATAAAGAATTGATAATAATATATATAATATTTCTTATTATACCTGATAAAGATAGAATTTTAAGGAGGAGAATCAAAATAATATCCTTGTCCTTTTATAAACTTCACATATGTATTTTTATATATAAAATTTTTTTTAGATTCTATTTCACTTTCCAAACAATTAAATCTTTTAAAAATATATATAGTCATTTCGAAATATATACAAATATTTTTTTAAACAAAAAAATACTTTAAGATTATCCTTTAAATATCCTTATCATTTTAATGGTTCCTTGTTTTTATATAAAATTTCCATTAGTAAAAGCTCGTATTTTACAATCCTAAAATTATTTCAATTATATATATATATGTAATTTTTTTTAATATTATTTTGCATGATATATGTAACCTTGCCAAAATCCTTCCTTTTTAGCATTCCTATTCTCAATAGTTAATGGACAAGAGAGTTCTGTGATGTTATATTATAAGATTGAGATGGTATCATTTCCTATTACATCTTTATATATTTATTATACATATGAAGATTCAAGATAGCCTTTTTAGTGTAATCATTTAATTAATGGTAGAGGCATTCACCAACTATAAATAATGCTATATGTTAACATATTCTTTACATCTTTTTAATTATACAACCATTGTCTTCTTTTTATTTGAGTAGTGATGTAAAAATATCCATAATCTTAGGTGATCGAGATATACATCTAATTTCATTCCTATGACAATTTATACTATTCTTATACATTATGTCATTGCCATATTTGTGTGCCATTAATATATTTCTCACCTTCAAATACTGCTATTCAATTAAATTGATCCAAACAATTAATATGTAAAAATGGTAGAGGTTTTTTTTGAAGATGCATAAAAAATTTACTAATAGTAAATGCATAATATCTTTTTATTTAACATTTATTGTCTAATTTTACAATTTAGCATCTGAGAATTTTAATTTAAAATGTCACAAATTACAATAGAATCATTTTATTGTCCTGTAATATCTTTTAACAATTAAAATAAATTCCTTATAAACTATTCTTTTTCGTTACCGTTGTCTCCTGTCAATTGTTTATTTTTAATGGAATTCCTTACCTTTTATTTAAATAAGAATGCTTTTATTTATCGGGTCTATTGACCCTTATCTCACTACCATTTCGTTTTCCTCCTTTCCCTTCTTAGACACCTAATCTACCAAAATAGCGCAACTATCATAATAATAAAGAAATATGGAGTCTAACTCGATTTTAGGTAGTTAAATAAGCAAAAATTTGTAGATCTGGTAAATATCTACTAATATAATACTTATTTCTTATCAATGTATGTTTACGCAAACCAAGCTGTACTTGCTTTAATAGGTTTATGTGGACACTGTCCACTATTGAACTGATCATTTTAACTAGTAACTTGAGGAGCCTAGTAACGAAGCACGACTTTGATCTATGGAGACAAGTTAATAGTTGTGTATTTTACAACTAAAGTACCTTGAGTGTCCACGAATTTAGTGTTTTATTCTTTAATTAAGGTATGTCATTTCAACCATTATAAAAATATTTTGGTGTATTCATATTATATTGTCTATTACTCTGTACAATTTTCATTATTATATTTTTTTCTTCACATTAAATATACAAAAATCATTTACTTTTATTATTATAAAATGAATTTTTATTCAAAAAGTAATAATAATTATTATTTTAAAGAATAATTTATTTAATTTATATATATACATATAGTCTTTTATAAATAATATACCCAACTTCGATAATCCCAATACCACAATGTAAAGAGTTGTGATACCTGGAATCTTGAATGTTAAGATTTTGTTTGCATTTATTATAGTATTGTTCTATTACGCTTACTTTCTCAATGAATATATCGTTAAATATTTTGATTATGTACTATTGATAATATTGTTAAGTTGAAAAGTACATTTTATCACTAAACTATAATTGTATTTCATATTATCTTAAATTATTAAGATTATTTTTTTGTTTTAGAAATTTTTTTTGGTGATTACTTTATAATTATTAAATGAGCAAGTGTGGGTATTACATTATATTATTCAATGAATAATCATACATTTGTAAAATAGCATCTCAAAGCATATAAGAATACATAATCAAAATCCATTATGCTGAAATTTTCCCCTCACATATGTATATATTAACCATTATCACGTCAATATAGAAAACCTCCATATATTTATATATATATATAAATTTATTTATATATGATATATAAATGATAGTAATATGCATCTCCTTGGACGACCTCCAAACGTTTGGATGATTTTAACAAATGCAGATGTGATTGTACGGTATGATATAGATAGGAAAAATTTAAGCTCTTTTCTTTCATCCACAAAATTCTGTTCACCTTCTTCCTTAAATTTACTTTCTCTTTATATTACTACACCGACATAGGATGATTTAAACAAACAAACACTATTTTGTTAGCTTTACCAATAGATTCATTTTCAATCTCACATAGGGTACATGATTTCACTGGCTTAAGACAAAGTACAAGTTGGAGGTGAACATAAACGGCAGATGTCTGATTTTGTAAGAGGTATTCACTTTTATCTCTTCCTCTATAAATTATACATACTATTTCATATACACTTTATTTTACTAAAAAAATAAAATTATAATATAATAGAGCTATCTTATGAGTATATTATATTCACAAAAGATAAAGACATTAATGACAAGATTTTTTTCCTAACCCCTATGATTTAAATTTTTATAACTTTTATAATAACATCTTCTATCACTCTAACCTTCTTTTTTTTCTTCCCTTATATTAACGATTATGTCAAATTAGGACCATATTTGTATTGTAATCATTAAACTATAGAAATTTTGTACCATATCAGTGTAAACTGTTATGTATATTTAATTTTTCTAAAGACATTAAACAATTTACAACATTTATTAATATTATTCTCCTCCTGTCGTCTTATTTATTTTATTAAACCGTTTTTTATTTTTTTATTAGGTGTTATTATTTAAATTGTTAATGAGTAATTTAAAAAGATTTGTGAGTTGAACTTTCTGAAATTTCTACAAATACAATATACGAAGGTCAAAAATTTTTTATTTTTTATAATTATGTAGTATATTCTTTTTTTAAACTTCTCCAAATAATATTCATTTAAACATATAATGTATATTAATGACTCTTTGTGTAATATAAAATTATTTAGATTTATTTGTGAGATAGGAAAAAAGTCAAGATCTTAATGTGTTAGGACATTTTAGATAACCTTTATCATTTTTCCACATTACTTTTTACAATATCACTATGGACAATTCCTTTTTAATATATCAAAATGATAGTTTTAGACTGTGTTAATGTCAATGATGTAGCGTTAGAGAATGATTACAAAGTGATTGCGTATACATATAGTGAAAGTGTTCATGACCATGAAGAATGTTAGATGTAGATCAGGAGATTTAATGTTTATAATATTATTCTTTATTGTCTCATCTTAACTTCCTTCCTGAGATTTCGGTCATAATAATAATAATATACAATCAAAGAGTACCGAGATCATTCTCGAGATCCAATTATAATTTTCTACTACCTTTAAGTATATACCAATTGAAGGACAAATATATCATGTTTTTTTCTCACTACTTCCACATTTCATAACCAACCAATTGAAACATATTTTTGTTTATACAATTTCAAAAGAATTTAATTGAATACATTTTTTTCAACCTTCAAAAATGTCAATATCAGTGCTATCATCCATAGCTAAACAAATTTTCACTAAAAATTTTCCATTAAATCCTTTCTAAAAGTTAGAGTACAATCTATCCGAGCAACCTTCACACTGGATGATTAGACGTAATCATTTAAATGTGTATTTTCAGCCTACTACGTTTTAATAATTTCCATGATTTAGAGTGATAAATTTTTACCAAGGCTAATACCTATATACATGTAGTATTTCATATATACTATGTAAATGAGATTTACAGTCATTACCTAAAACAAATTATCTTTATATACTTTTTACAATCTATCATTTTATTTTAACCACCTTTACATATTATATATATTATAAATTTATCGTTTTCCTCACATTATAATTTTATTTTCCCTATTTTATTCAATTATTTTAAAGAGACATATCTTAAATTTTAGGTAATTTTGTTAACAAAAAAAATAGAATTTTATTATCTCAATAAACTGGCACCAACATCATAACCAGAAAATATTTTTATTACTCAAAATTATATCATTTTTGATACTTTTTTTTTAAAACAGAAAGTTATAGTAAAAAGAAGCTTAAATTATCGCACAAATTTGCATTATTTTACTTAACTATTAAAATCTTTTTCCCAACAGTTATATTTTTGTAAAAAAATTGTTTTATTATAATCAAGCAATGGGAGATCAAAACGCCTGTGGTGAGTGTGGTTTTACTACCTCAAATTTTGAAGCATTTACTGAGCATATCACAAAACATGAAGAAAGTAATGATAAAATTACAAAAATATCGTCTGAAAGAAAGGTTAGTGAGTGGAATGTTAAAAATGAACAGGAATCATCATCGATAAATTCTTTGAATTGTGATATGAATCTCCTACCATTATCACCTAATACAAGCTCTGATGGTTCGATTTGTCAACAGTCACCACCTGCTGGTGAAAATCAGTCAAATCCAGAATTTATAAAAATTCTTCCTCCAGCTAGAAATTCAAATATTAAAGGAGAGAAACAGCTGCTGACATGCCCACACTGCAAATTCCAGACTTTTATGTCGCAACATATGAAAAGTCATTTGGTAAGTATAAAAATTTGTTCCCTATTCAATGACAATTTATGGTGGAAATATCCTTGATAGCGACATTTTTATCTAGTCTTTTGATGTTACATACAAAATTGAAAACTTATAATCAAAAAATATAATAGCTCTTACGTAACATTAATTTTATTATATACCAATGATTGATTTATATACTTATATACATTTTATAAAACTTTTTTAAATGTATATATATAAAGGTTTAAATATACCATGATGTTTCATAAAAAGATAGTTGAGTAATTAAAAAACTCTTTTTGTCTATATGTTACGCAATATATTTATTGTTAATTATCCCTTTTTTCAGGATGCTCATGAAAGACATCAAGGTCAGATGTATCAATGTGATATCTGCCATATGCAATTTAGTCAAAAAGCTAATATGCATAGGCATAGAATGCGTCATACTGGAGTTAAACCATATCCATGTAAATATTGTGACAAAAAGTTTTTTAGAAAAGATCAAATGCAAGAACATTCAATGACTCATATTAAAACTGGAGTTGATTTTGATTGTCCAGTTACGGGATGTGATGTTGTTTGTTCACAGCATTCTATGCTTAGAACACATTTGGATGATGTTCATCAAATTAGTTCCTTTAAATCTGCAAGCTGTAAAAGATGTACATTAATTTTTACCAACTCAAGGCGACTCCTACTTCACTATCAAACTAAACATGAGGATGTAAGAAAACTTGTTTTTTATAATAACTATTTTTAAATGAAAAAATTTCTTTTAGGGTGGAAAGTATTCTATTGGTAAAGGATCTGGTAAATCACCCAACGAAGAGAGTAATACAAAAAGTTTAGAGCAGGAAGGTAAAGATACATCAACATCATCATTAGATAATCTTTTTGGTGATATAAGATTAAAAGCATTACTTGAAAATTCTTCTATTCCTGTAACACCATCTAAAAAAAGAGGTACCAAAAGAGGAAAATCATCAATTGGAAGTGGTATTAAAAATGATAATTTTACTGTTCAGAAAGATGTACAAGATAATATGTTATCTATGTTTACAGAGGCCGCATTAAGTGCTGCTGACTCGAATAAAAATCATTTTGATTCATTATTAAAACATGAAAATTTTACAGATAATTTTGCTTTACAAGTTAAGGATCTTTTAGGAAACTTTACTCAAGATGATACTAGCAAAACAACATTGTTTAACTTAAGTACACCTCCATCAACTATATCGAATGATGTTCAAAGTCATAGTTCCTCTGATGATAGTACGATATCTATGGATTTAGATGAGCCAACAAATAAACTAGCTAAGGTTAATCTTAAGAATGTTCGAACATGTGATATTTGTAATATAATTTTTATTGATCCTTGTGTATACCTTTTACACAAAGGACTCCACGATGAAATGGATCCATATAAATGTAATTTATGTGGTGTTAAATGCAAAGATGTGTATACTTTTAGTTGTCATATTATTAATGCTCCACATTAAAACAAATAATATATGACAATAATAGATAAATACGATCCAAAAACAAAATAATTAATTGAGTAGTAAAGAACAAATAAGTATTTACATAATATCTGTATAGATTTGGTTAAGAGCATAATATACATGAACTACAAAAAATATTATATGCCATTGAGAATTTTTATATTATTGTTATGATACTTTATATATAATGATCTTCAAATAATATTAAGAAGAATAAGATACTAACAATAAAAAATATTCCTTATAAAACAACTTTAAAGAAGAAATAATGGATGAAGTTAAATTTTTCTTTAACTTTAGAATCTCTAATGTCCCAATTTATGCCTTATTCACGAACATAAGAAAATGAAACAATATCTTTTTATAAGCTAGTTGAATCTTTACCTTTTTTATTAATATAATTTATATATAAAAGTTTTAACAAAAAGAAAAAAGAAATGGATTTTTAATATCATATTTAAATAAGAAAAAACTTTTTTTATTTTATTAATTAGTTAAATACATTATTAATCATATCTTAATGCAACATTGTTTGTTTAAATTTTACCAATTTTTTTATATAAATGTCTAGTAAATGGACGAGAATTTTTTTATATTCAAAACATTAATTATCAAAAAAATAAAATTATTGTATGATTATTTAAAAATTTAATATTTTAGAAATGTCTTTTCTTTTGAAAGAAATGATATCAAAGTTTGTATAAATATTTTTTTGATCATTAAACTTTTTTATCGTATAGACGATAATAAATAATGATTTTTATGATTATTTTTAGAATACCATTAAATATATATTATCAGGATTAGCAATTTAAAGTAGTTCTTAAATGTGAATCATTAAAAAAATAAAACACTAATAAATTGTTTAAGAATTAGTTTTTTTTAGTTTTTAAATGTAACAATAGAAAAATTGGTGGCATGATAATATATTTATATGAAAACAATTATTAAATGTAAGTTAATGTTATCCAAGAAAAATATTAGTGATATTTTTTTATATTAGTTATAATTGAATGCTTCTATAATAATGACTTCTTCATTTTCCTTGGCAGATAGCATAGAAAAAAATTTGTTCTTAAAATTCAATAAAAAAATATGCGATCAAAATTAAATTAATATTCCTTCAAATTATCTCTTTTAATTTAATGACGATTTATGCTATTTTTAAAAATATGATGATATTTAAAAAAATTTTAAACTCGAATTAGTAAAGTTTTTTTAGATTTTACTTAATTTACAAAACATTTGTTTTAGAAAAATTTTTTTTATAGTAGTGTAAAATAAAAAATATTTCCATAATTTATAATGAATAGAATAGTATAATTCCTGTTAAATTTATATAGTTATGATTTCCTGTTTAATTTTATGAATAAAATAATTTTTATGAAAACAAGTAGTTATGAAAGTAAAATAACTATATGATACATAATTTCTTTTTCATTGATTTATATATTTTCAATTGTTTATATTTGATATAAAATTTATATTAATTAATATTGTTATAATATAACAATGTATGGTTGAAATGAAAGAAAAAGATGATTTCGAAAATCAGGTATGTAATATGAAAGATATTTATTTTACATGCTTTTAACAATATGATATAATAAATTTTAATAAATAAAAATATCTAATTGAAGCAATAACTATTAGTTATTATTATTGGATTCAGACGATAGCATTTATATGGTGGTAAGTATTATGGATAGTTTAAAATACATTTCGTAATATTTTTTTATATTTAATTTAAATGAATCTATACAAACTGATATGTTTAATAAATATATGATAATACATTAAATATCTAGATTAAAATAATTTAAAAAAACATAATTAATAATTTAAAAATTATAATATACTTAATGAACATGCACAAATTTGATAAATTTTAAAATATATAGTTGCTTTTTTTAAATAGCCTTTATAATGTATTAACATATTTGATTCAAAATACAATAAATTATAGTAATAGAATAATTTTTCGGCATTTAATTTAAATTAAAAGATACAAATAGGCAAAATAAAGGTGTTATTTTAAACTATTTGTAAAAAAATTAAAATAAATGAGGTATATTTATATATATTTAAATAAGCATAAAAATATTTTATCAAGAAAATTAATTTTAGTTACCTAATATTTGATTTAACTTTTGAAAAAGTAAAACGTTGGCTATTATAATTATAAAAAATACTAAAAGTTACTAGAGAGAAATTTTAATTGGTAGTAACGATAATTTGTTACTAAGTATAAAAAGTAATATGCTTTTAAAAATTAGCAACATTTTCATAAAATAGAATTTATAAAAATGATTTAAAGATTTTGGTTTGTTTAAATTGAAAAGTATTTTTTAGAAGATTAATGTTTATAAAAAAATTTAACTTATTAATTATAAAAAATCGAGGAAAATTTTTAAAAGTTCAATGGTACATTAAAAAAACCTTTTGTTTAGACAATTTATTATTTTATTTGTTGATCGTAAAATATTTGCCTTTAATGTTTATATTTAATAAATATATTTTTTACATCACCATCGCTTTATTTAAATAATTTAAAAAATGTTATTTTTTAAATATTTACAATTTAAAATATTTTTAATATAAAATTTATATTTGTAAAACAATTGCAATAATAAATATATTTCTTATGATTAAGTACTAAAATGACCAGGATTATTGTTTATGAAATTTCATTTAATTTTATATAAAATAATTTATACTTTAAAGTTCATTTGTTTGACTAAAAATGAATCACAGAACTTTAATTGATACAATATATTTTATTAATGATCCTTAAATTCTTATTTTATTTTACATATATTTTAGTTTACCAAAAAAAATCATTTTGAAGTAACATGTATTTCTTAGTCTTAACAAACATTATATTTTAAAATGCACAACTTTTTGAAAGTACATTCGTTTTATAAAGCTCATCTCTAGCAACATCTTACCTTTTTCTTCAAAAAATATTTTTCATTTAATTTGTTTGTTACAAAAAAAATTGTTTTCCTTTTTGTTACATAGCAACTACAATCTTTTGAATTTTTATCTTTCACATGTCTTTTTGTTATTGAAATGTTCTATTTACATAAAATTTGAAGCAAATAAAAATTTTTATTTTAAATTTAATTTTATCAATTAAAATATACTATAATTATTATAATAAAAGTGTTACTCAGATATTGCTAGTGTATTATTATACGTAGTTCTTAATGCTTGAACATTAAATATTTTTATTTAAAAAATGATTGTACATGATTATAAATAATTTAAAAAAAAGAAAGTAAAGTCCCAGATCAATTCAATAAAGAAAAATATTATTGATATTTTTAAGCAATAAAATTTGTCAAAAGTTAGTAAACAACAAAAAGAAAAGGAAAATTTAAGATTTTTAATTTACACATATATTTTCAAGTTATCAAAAACACCTTGTGAATAAAATTCATTCATGTATTTTTAGAAAACAATAAAAGTATGTCTTTGAGTGTTTCATCTTATTTTTAGAGACTATAATTAAACGGCAGCGATAAATTTGTTGACAACAGAAAAATACTTTCAATATAGAAATAACAAAAATATTTTATTTAATTTATTGTCCATAAATTACCTTATACGATAAACAGTTAAAGAAACATATTGTTAACAATAGCTTATTAACCAGCATACTACTACATTTTTTTAACAATAACACCATCAATTACTCCTCTTAATATCATCATCATCCATAATAATTTTTGATAGTAAAAAAATGTTTGCGAGGTATTTTTACATCATAACAAAATTTTCACCTTTATTAACCATTCTGATTTTGATATCTAACAATTTTTTTTTATATATTTTATACTTAAACATAAACATGATATTAACTGATCACATTGAAATTTGTGTTTTTATACATATTATATTAAAAACATTCATAGTATAATAAAATGAAGTCGATAAAAAATTATAGAACTTTTACGCATCTATACAGATTATATTATAATCATTAGCATTGCGGCTGACTGAAATGATTGTAAAAGATAGAAGTACAGTTTAAAAATTTGTTATTGTGTCAATTTATTTGTTAGAGTTGCTTCATGAGAAATAGTCTTGTGATGAAAAACAACTTTATATAATTGAGTAAGTGAAGGTTTTAAGAATTGAAAAAAATTATTGTAATAAAAAAAGAAGGTTAAAAAGAATATATATTTTTTTAAATATATATATTTTGGTCTTTTGATAAAGATTGTTTTATTGTTAACATTTATATTCCTGAAAAACACTAATTAATTTAATTTATTCATACACCATTTGAACTTTTATTTGCATTCTTTTTTTTGTCAAATTATAAAGTATTCAAAAATAAAAATTTATTAAATGAAGATATTTTGTAGAATATATATAATAATAATAAAGGGAGAAGGTTAAATGGTAAATGATCTAAGAAATTGACGTATTTGTTGGTGGTAAAGAAAATTTTCATATTAGTGGCAAGAAAAATTAAAACTGTAAAATTTGCTGTCATTGTACATTTCATAATTGTTTTGATTAAAAAAACAACTAAAATTAATTAAATATTTTCAAAACAATTATATAATATATTCTTTTGTAATTATTAGTTTAATAATTCTTTCTAATAAATGATATATATAAATTTTTTGTTAATTATAAGCAAAATTCATATAGAGATCAACAAGCATAGACGTTTGGTTTGCTGATACATTAGATTTTGAAAGCTTAAATTGGAGATTTCCCACTACTACTGGAAGGTGTTCCAGGTCCATGAAATATACCTTCTTCATCACTTGAACAATGAGGTGATGATCCAACTGATTCTTCTGAACAACTTGTATCACATATATGGACAGAAACTTTATGTTTATCCAATTCAGTTATTGATGTGAAAGACATATTACATAAAACACAAATAATTGAGTTATTATTTTCATGTGTTTTTATGTGATCAAAAAGTAATTTTTGTTTATCAAACATCTCGTCGCATTTTGGACATTTTATTTTTTTACCATTTTTCATTCCTTCTGGAACATGTCTAGCAATATGTTTTTCAAGCATCGCTGGTGATTTTGAGACATGTCTACAAAAAGGACATTTTCTTGATTCTAAATCAATTGATTGAGGGAGTGGAATACCGTGACGATAATATTTATGAAAATGTATATATCTAGCTTCTCTTGTACTAAATGAACAACCTTCCTCAGTGCATTGTATGGGGGGATTTCTATGATATATTGTTACATGATATGAGACTGAATTATATCTTCCATAAATTTTTTTGCATACAATACACATATATCCACTGTCAACTTTTTGAATATACTTTTTATTTCTACACCACCCTAAAAATAAACAACAAAAATTTATTTAATTTTTTAGTTTAGTTAAAAAACGTGGGTTAAAATATACCTTCATTATCATCAGATGGGACAATAGCTTCATTTTGATTAACATTTTCTAAGTTTAAAATTTTTCCGCTATTAACATGTTTTTGTGTTAAAGAACAATTTCTGAAATTATATTAAAAATATTTAAGAATATATTAATGTTGAATGGTATTTTTTACTATTTAACATCAAATTTTAATTAATCTATATTAACTTTAAATTAGAAAATAATTTTTTTTAAACTTATAAGAGCGTATCGTAAAAGATGCGATATTTGAATTTAATTTTATATATTTTTAAAAATCGGAAATATTATTAAACAACGTCTATCAATTCGCTAACTATATAGGATTGATGATTAAAAATTATTATAATAATAAAAAAGTTTGTTTAAGTATCATTTTAAACTTGATTTTGTTGTATCTTTATTTACCCTCATGATAATATATTGAATGGTATTAAAAAAAAATTCACATCCCTAATATTATCATGAAAAAAAATTAAAGTAGTTAAATGTGGATGAATGTTAACATATACCCTATATAACAATGAGTGTCAACTAATGCCCATTATAGACAGGTTTTTTTTATCGTTTTTCTCTTTTTCAAAAAATATGTTCAGAATTAGGGTATAAAAAATGTATAAATATAAAATGCAACTTACTCAGCACCATTGATATGTTTTGCCATTGAAAGTGCATTCCTGCTTAATTTACTATTGTTAAGGATATCTAAAGAAAAAAAATTAAAATCATCCCAAATATATTAGTCATCTTTTTTTGATATAAAATATAAACAGACCTGGAATATTTCCCTGATTTAGAATTTGATTAGGCATCATTGATAATTGTGTAATGAAATTAAGATACATTTGATTAGATGAAGTTTCATTTGTCGATTGAGGTGGTAGATTAACTATTTTTTGTACATCATCAATATGATTTTCGTGAGAAGTGGTTAGTGTAGGTGAATTCATAAAAATGTTAGGGTAAGATGTATTATTAGAAGAATTTGCATTCATCATATTGAAAAATAACATCGTATATAAATTTTGCATCTGAAGTTGATTAGTCTGTTGTTGATTTTGATAAGCATTAAATGCATCTAATGAGCTAGGTATCTCTTGAGTAATATTTAAAGGCGATGTATTTCCAGTAGGATAATTTATAGAGTTGTACATCTAAAAAGTGATTAGGAGTACAATTTCTTATCATAAACATACCGAAGCAATGTTTGCTAACATTTCATAATTTATATTTTTTTGCATTGGTGAGGAAGGATTTCCTTCATTACATTGATTTGTCAAGTTTGCGATAATATCAATTAAATTTAAGTTGGCACTTTCCATTTGAGTAGATAAAATCGGTTGACTGTTATTAGTAGACCTTAAAAATAAAGAAGCAAACTTTATATCAGGTCTTAAATTTGAAGATGATGAAAAATTACTCATTATAAAATTTGAGAATCTTTAATTAAAAACCCGTGTAAATTGGTGGTGATAAAAAACGTTCATAAATAATTATGAAATAAATAAAAAAAATTTTTTATGAACATCAATTGTAGGAGGAGTATTTTGAAGGAAAGTGATTAATAAAAAATTATCTATAATAATATTATCAAAATATAAATCACGAACTTTACGAGTTTGTAAAAAAATAAATTTCTTAAATAAAATGTAAGATGATTAATTGTCTCAATGTAAAAAAATATAGAAGACCGCAGGTTAAATAGAAAAAAAATGAAAGTCTTAGTATCCCGACATATTGTTTAATATATGCTTTACAGCAATCAAGGCGTAACTTATTTCTTAATGTGTACCTAATAATATAATGTTTTCCATTTCAATCCAAATATGATGATAAGAAACTTGAAGAGGCAGGCAAAAAACCTGCTCGAAAAAATTTTTTTGCAAACAAAAAATTGAAGACGCTCAATTTTTGGGGCTGGGTAAATGATTGAAAAATTCAAAAACGGTGACTTCATTAGCCTACTGTCTTGATCGTTTCGTTCCAGCACCCTCTTAAGGTAAAACACATAATAACATATTAAAGCTGCATAAATGTTGCGCGCTTTTACGTACCCCTTTTACAAACAATATTATTTTTAATAGCATCCCAGCGCTTAAAGGTGTTTTTTGATCAATGTCTGATAAAAAAATGTGAATGAGTAAGAATGTCTAACCTTTTGTGAACCTAACTAGGGAAGTGAGGTCTTTTTTATTATTTTGTTAAATTTTAAAATACTTATAAATATCTTTAATAACAAAAAAATGTATTTTTGTCACAGGGATTGTTGTTCAAGTAATAAGTGGGTAACTCTAGATGTTTGATCATACTCATAAATCGTGGATGCGGAAGAAATGGAACATTATGTCAAAACATTCCACACATTCGTGAACTTGCTTGTTTGCTATTCCAAAAATATATTATTTTTAAATCAACAACCAAAATATTTGATTTGGCATTTATATATTTTCTATTTTTAGCTTATAATAAAATAGATGAGTCAATTTTAGAATGTCTAATAATAAATTACTATGTCAATTTAGAAACTCCATTGCGCAAACAATAGAAAGAAATTGAATTTAAAAAATAACTGGAATAATATTTGTAAGAAAGGAGAGTGATATATACAACTCATTCTTGTGATTTTATTAAATAACTTTTAATGACAAGTCATCATATATAATATATGGATAAAAATTTTTTTTGAGGAAATGAATAACCACACCCATTAATAGGCAAAATGGCTAAGAACATATTAAAACAAAAATAATCAAGATAATGTTTATAAATATATATTAAAAAAATTCAATTTTTTGACATTTGAATGGTAGATAAATGAACGGCATTCGTTTTATGAACGGTAAAGTACAGTTATTAAATGATCAAATATTCTTAATACATATATTTTTCCCATGAAATAAATGAATACATTAGGTAATTAAATTATTTCAAATATATTTCTCATTAAAATATTTCATAAAAAAGGAAAGCGGTAATTTACAAAAAAATACATAATATATCTATATAAATGATACCCAAATTAAGATAAGATAAAATATTTAAAATGTTATGTGAATGGAGACAAATTTTTCCATAATATACTATGAAAATTAAACAAAGGATATTAAATAGTAGACAAAGCAAGGGGAGTTACATTTT
Source organism: Strongyloides venezuelensis (assembly GCA_963280985.1). Classification (NCBI taxonomy): domain Eukaryota; kingdom Metazoa; phylum Nematoda; class Chromadorea; order Rhabditida; family Strongyloididae; genus Strongyloides; species Strongyloides venezuelensis. The sequence goes on along the minus strand of CAUJLX010000001.1, from coordinate 3,017,783 downwards.
AGACTGTTAGAAGAAAAAAAATAAAAGTGATGTTGTATAAAATATTCTATTCTTTATCTGAAATATTTAACTCATAATATTTATCGTGATTTAGTCAAAATATGTATCCCGGAAAGATAATATATTCAACAATATATATACTTTTTGTGGTAATACAGGATAAAAATATATTGTTGTAAAAAACAATGTTACATAAATATAATGAGAATAGAAAAATAAATCTGGCCAATAATATTTGCAATGAATCTGATGATATTAATAAAATTATTTATAGAAATTTACATGGTCAGACGTTTGATATTATATCCTATGTCTATTAGAGGATTACTAAGAAGAAGTCAACAATTTAAAATATTGTATTTGATTTGTTTTATACATATTCTTCAAATAATATACATTTTTTTGACATTTTATACACAGTAAGAGAGATTAAAAAAAATGAAACATAACGGCAATTAATGAAATACTATTATATATATTAAGTATAAACAAAATTACCATACGCAAAACGATAATAATACTTTCCACATTTTATTACATAAGTTTTTTTTTATCAATCATAATAACGTATCTAAAATGTTAATCATTTTGAATAATTACAATTAACATTACGACCGGTAAAGCATTTTCTAACCTTTACCTTTTTTATATATTAAAAGTTTTAACTTATGAGGCTATTATTCATATATTAAAGAAAAAAGAAAAACATAAATAGTTATAAAAAGAATAAAATAAAAGTATTCTAAAAAACACAAAAATATCACGATTATATTGAAGTGAGTGTTTGGAATTTTTAGGTTAGCATAGTATTACTAATACAGATATATACCTCTTATTCAAAATGATTGAACTTTCCTCAACAGCATAGTACTATATAAGAATAATGGTTTGAAAATGTTTTGTAATGAGTAATATTTTAAGACAATATCTTTTTATCATTCATCGTTAAATGCCATTTAGGTAAATTTTAAGAGCAAATAATAATATAAACTTAAAGATTAAATATTTCATGTTTTTTCTCTTTTTTTCTTTAAAATAGGTAAATAGGAATTAAAAAAAAGATGTAATGTGGGTATAGTAAAAAATATGAATTATAATTAGATGTATTTTTGATGTAACTTCTTATATATTTCAGGTAAATTAGCACTGTAATTTTTTATATTTCCCAGTATAATTTATATCATGCATGCTAGTGATGTAGCCTTAACAAAACATCTTTACTCATAGGATTGTGAATCCGTGAAGAAGATTATAATGAGGAAATAAATATTAGTATCAATCAACAGGATTTATTATGAAATTTAGCTGATTAATATTTCTTCACCATGTTTTTTTTTTTAATTTTATAAATCTTCCTTTAAAAATATTGTATATGTAAAAATTAGAGTTTACGTCACTGTAAATACTATCCTTGTATTTCTGCAATCTTTATTCTTATTTATAAAATAACATTTATCTAATTTTATGAAAAGGATTTACTTTTATATATCTAAGTTATCCTTTCCATTTAATACCTCTATTATTTTTTTTCACTTCCTTTATTGTTTTCTTAGATATCTATTAATGAAGGAAATTTTTTTATGAAAATTTATTTTTTTAAATAATATTTGAACTGTTTAAAAATAATATCTTTAACATGATAAACAATTTATGAAAATTCCTGTAACATTTTTATACCAGCAGGTAGTTAATAATAATACAAAAAATGTTTAAAAGCTCCATTATTTGTTTTCTCATTCCAATATTGTATGCATATAATTTGATTATAAATGTTGTTTTTTCAAAAATTAAATATATTTATCTATATTGATAAATGATTGTGACAAAATTATAATTGAAATAAATTGATGTATTGTAAATGAAGACTAATTAAATATTTTATTATATTAATTATTTATCAAAATTTGCACTGTTTATTTTAAAAGAATTTTTATTTACTAAATCAAATAATATATCTATCATTGTAAAACTAACTCATTGATAATGAGATATATTAAAGTATTTTTCAGTTGTTTTATGCAAATTTCAACTTTTGTTACTATTAATAGGAGATCTATAAGTATATCAGCCATTAAAACTCTTGTTTTCAGAGATAGTATGTTTAACTCATAATTTTAGTTTGTAATATTTATAATAAAGTTAATTTATGATTTTTTAATATTATTGCTATTTTGTAGTAAATTTGTTATATGAAAAATTTTTATGTAAAAAATTAAAGTAATAATTTCTTTCCTTTGATAAAAAGGAAGTTCAAAGGATATGAAAAATACAAATATCATTAAAAAGATTATATTTTATGAAATAGAAAAAAGTGCACTTTTACATTTTTATATTGGTTTTATAATTTGTAGATTAAGAGATAAATCTCTTGAAAAATACTTATTTAAAGTTACTTATGTTATAGAAAAAATTTAATTAAATATAGATTATTTTATGAATACGGGATATTATTATGAAAAATTCTCTAAAAAAGTAACTTTTATAACCCATATTTAAGAGTTTATATAGGATAAAAATTGTCCTATTTTTTATATGATAATTCTTTTATATTTATTTCTTTCAAAATACCTTATTTCAACTAAAAATATATGTTATTTTGATTCGCCAACATTTTTAATTGTTTTAATATTACTTACATTATATTCTAAAAACTCTTGTAGATGATTATTAAACAAACATTTATAAGAAAATCAAATTAGACAAAAATAAATTTACTATATCTTTTTTATTGTTACGTAAAGGTTTGTAGGTAGATGAAATTATTTGCATTGTTAGGAGTATATTAATGTTTAATTTTAATAAAAATAATACCACCGAATTGAAATATATGGTATACGGGAGTATATTTACTGATAACGTTTATTATATACAGCGTAAAAGGATATAAGGAAGTGTGTGGAAAAAAACAACAGTTTTTTTTCATAAATAGACTGTAAATATTAAGTATATATTACAATGCACTACATTTCCATATTTCATCATAAAAATAAGCTTATTAAAAGAAACAATCTGTTGGAAGTATCTTTTTTTTTTATTAATAATTTTATTAAAGAAAGAAATTAAAACATGGTTTTAAGAAAAATTACAATTTTTTGCTATATAACGCATGACAAATACTTCGAAAAAGGAAATTGATAAAAAAATGTTAAAAGGTATTGTATAATCATATGATTTAAAAACATAAAACAAATACATATCATAACTGTAATATATTCTTAATCAATGATTCTTATATGTTTGTTAAAAAAATGTTACTTTACAAATTATTCAACATTAAAAAATTTTCACAAAAAATGATATGAAATTTTACGTTAATATGTTTTACACTATATTCATCGTAAACAACAATTTATGATTATAGACTATATTTCAAGTATCTAAAAGATTATTTCAAAGAAACTCTCAAATTATTTTGTTGAAGCTTTTATTTTGGGTATTTTTCATAAGTGTATTACAATGTTAAGATAATTTATTTTAAATTACTTCATATAATTTGATGTTTGATCTTTTATGATATTTTCTATTATTATCTATTTTTTTCATAATTTTTATGAATGTTATATGGAAGTTTTGAATAGTTATAATTCTGGAAGGACTATTTTTTGAAGTGTTGTGAAAAGGGAAAAAATAAAAAAATATACATTTTTAAATCACTTAAATCCACTTTTTTATGATTTTTTTCTATAAAATTTTTAGAAATATTATGATAACTTAACAAAAATTACGTGATATTTTAATGGAATTGTGATAAAAATAATGAAGAATTTCGAAATAGTTAAGCTTACATTAAATACTGTTTATAACTTCTGATTATAATAAAAAAAGTTTCATGAAAAAATATGTAAATAATATCTTTATTTAAAATCAAATTTTTTATGTCTAAATATTTCAAAAATTTATTATTGAAATTTAGTTTTTTTTAATATTGAGATTGATTGTTATTGTACATACCGACATTTGATGGATCATTACTACTCATTGATGATGTTGATAGACGCTGCTGTGAATTACTTAATGTAGAACATATATGATTATTTTGATTTTTTGATCCTTGATCATGTACCTAATAGAAAAAAATTAAACGATAAAAGTTTATAAATTAACTTACAGAATGATGACGCATCGATAAAGTTTGATGTTGAGATATTGGCGTAGAAATGTTTAATGTATCATGAGGATATATATGTTGTTGATTAGAATTTTGCATTTTATTTGTTACATTATCTGATATCATTTCTTCTACTTTTATTCCTATTGAAGAACCGGAAATATTTACATTATCCATACGATTTTGGTCACTTGTAATTGGTTGGGACATTGATGTAGTTACTTCTGGCGTTCTGTTTGGAACTTGTTTTATACTAGAATGTAATTCATAGGGTAAACCATTTAAATTTGCCATGTTAAATAATGCTAAGAATTGAACATTATCATCCTCATATTGCGACAAGTGAGTTATGGCAGGGAGTAGGAGAAGGAGTTTGGAAATTCTAGAGGCTACTTGAAGTTCACAATACTCTAGATGTTTATTTTTAACATGATGATATAATCCTTGTATATATTTTTCACGAACACGTGTAACGTGATCTTTACCATTTTCACTTAATCTTCTATCAACAGTAAAAAGGATAAGTGCTTTTAAAATACAAAATTCTCCTTCATCCATAATTAATTCACGCATTGGGAAAACAAGATCAAGCATTAAATGCTCACAAAGATTTTTAAAATAATGTTTACATCCAGGATGCATAGTTTTTTGGAGATCTTTATTTCTAGGATAATATGAGCCATTAACTAGTGCAACACCATCACAACCTGATTTGTATGTTTTATAAGTATGTTGAAGCCAGTTAACTGAAACAACACGATTACGTAATAATGTATATTGATCTTCATTGGATAATTCTTTATAATCGGCCATTATCATTGCCCAATCGACACATAATACAAAAGATCTACACCAACCAATATGTACATCATCAACGGTTGTCAATCGCTCTGCAGTCCACCTTGGTGGAGTTCTTTTTGCGACAACTCCTGGTTGACGAAAAGCTGCTTCAATTGTAACGTCAACACGACATAATTTATCAAATTCCTCTGTAATTGGACTTTCTGTAACTGGATCTACCATATTATCACATATTCTTTCGAGTTGGATTAAATATTGGACAATTGGAATTTCGGGATTGGAGTGATGGTGTAACTTGTAGTTCGACGTAAAATGTTCTAAATCTAATGGAACTATTGATTGCGTTGATGTTTCGTTAGAAACTGTAGAATTATTTTTTTCAGGAGAACCAACTCTAGATAATTTTAATGATAAAGGTATATGATGGTTGTTATCTAATTTAAAATTACCTATAGTTCCAATTCCAGTTGTAATTTTTGATGTTGTGTTACTTAATGATTCAGCAATATGTTTTGAAACACAACCATTATATTTTTCATTCCATTGTTGAGTATTTGGTATGGGATGATGCATTTCTGATGAGTGAGTAAAGACAGATGAAAGAGATTGTGCTACTGGAATAAATGAAGATTCTTGTGGTGGCGGTGTTGAGTTGTTATTTGGTGACATTTTTTTAATATTATCTGGCCTTTTTTTATGTTTATCACGCTCGCTTTGTACGGCTCTAGCATCCATGCCTATTTCAAAGCATTTTTTTAATCTACAAGCTCGACACCTATTTCTATACTCTTGCACTATTTGGCATTTTCCACCAAAACGACAAGAATAGTCTCTTTGTTCCCAAATTGATCTTCTAAAGAAACCTTTACAACCATTACACGCGATAGTACCATAGTGCTTTCCTGCTTTTAAATCACCACATACTTTACACCGCATTTGAACTGAAATTGATAAGAAAGTGATGGTTAGGAAACTAAGTGTTAATCAAACCTGAAGAATTACAATTTGATGAAGAGATTGAATTTGCTTTACTATCATTACTCACATTTGAATTATTTAACGCATGTTCATTATTATAATATAATGTTGAAGTATGGAGTGATATTGATGTTGGCACTTGTTGATTCATTGATAAATCTATCACGTTATGCATTTAAGTATCTAAAGAAAAAAATTTTGTATTTTGTATTAGCTTAAATTTAATGTGAAAATACTATAATTATGCGAAATATGAATCGAAAAAAAGAAAAATATTAAAGATTAAAAAAAATTTGCTTTCCCTTTATATTTTTTATATTTTAAGACATTGATAATAAATAGATTTTATCTGATTGCTTTGAATACAAGTATCAGTTGTATTCTTTTGGTGTTATACTATTAATGATGATTATGAATTTATGTTATTAGCACGTCCCTTTTCTACAATATTCAAAATCATTATATTTAAGTCATTTTTTACATAGAATCTTTAGAAATCTAATATCTGATAGTGCTATTAACATGCAAAGAATTTGAAACTGTCACTAGTAAATCAGAACAAAATAATACTACAAATAAAATCTTAACACTGTTTGATCTTATGATTGTCTGATATTTATATCATAAGTGATCTCGCAGTGATCGACCGTTTTCGATCGTTTTGTATATTTCTCTACAACAAAAAATTATAATCACGACAATAATTATCTCCAACATCATCAATCTGTTTCTATTACTTATATATCAGTAACAACGTATACATGTGAATATATAAAATCAAATGTTATAAAATGTAATACATTTATTTATCACTTCTGTCACTTTTTTAAACGCTAGTAAATTGTTGAAAATTTGCGTCAATTTAAAACCCAACCCAAAGGAGAAATAAATATTTAGACATTGAGGGTAATTAATGTCTTAATTAATACAGTTTATGCAAATTATATCATATACACATGACATTTTGATTAATTTATTAATTTTATCAGAGCGATACGCCTTTATTGAATCCTTATAATATCTCACCAAAGATCATCTTCTGTTGGACAGGAAAAAATTATTTTATATTTACAAAAAAAGCCACTAAAATTGTTAATAAATAAGAATAATTAATATAGTGAAAAAGATATAATATCACGCTTTTAAAATTACATTATTTATAACCATAAAATAAGCAATATAGGTAATAAGGAATAAATAACATAAAATAATGTTAAAAATTTTGTTAAAATTACTAAAATATACCTTTTAAAGTAATTTATTTAGCACTAGTAATAGAAAGTATGTATAAAATAATTAATGTGAAAAATATTAAAACAAATTTAATTTTATTATCAAGAGTAAATAAAAGTAATCATTTTTACAGTCTTTTTTCACATAATATTTATTTAGTAATTGTCATTTAAATATTATAACAGATTATTAAACGTTGAATTATACTTAATAAAATTAGTAGTCATAGAGAAATGTTTAACATGTTATAAATTAAATGATTCTTAGAACATTTTTATTAAAAAGTATAATATGCTACCGATATCATGACGCTTTATATTATTACTTCAAGATGAAATAATAATCTAGGGAGATATTATCAATAAATATGAATTAATTGAAGATTAATATATAATAATAAAATATCATGATATCGTTGTATATTATCTAATATAATGTTCTAAAATTTTTTATTACTTTTAATTATTTAATTTTTTTATTGCATATGAAGAAGTATATATAATAATGACTTTGAAAAAATTATTTAAAATAATTTGTAGCCTTAAAAAATGTAATCTCTTTGCACTTATAAGAACAATATATTAAAGTAATACAAGATTTTTCATTAACAAATAATGTTCATTTATTTATAAAATATTTTATTCTACAACACTGGGTCAAAATATGATAAGATAAGTAAATACGTATAACTGACAAACTGTTGGTGAGACAAAACATATAGTAAAATATATAATTATTTCTTAATAAGCAAAAAAAAAACTCTTTTTAACAACAAATTAATTTTCCTTCAAAAATTTAATTACCCGTTTGGAGGCTTTATTTTGAATCCAATTAAGTTTCCTTCTAATGTATTCAATATTCCTTTCTAAGGTTGTTGGCCAAGCATCGAGAGCTTTAGATGCAATATCCAGTTCCTCTAAAGATCTTATAGAATGTAGTAACGATTTAGCTAGATAGTCTGATCTTCCTGTATTTACGGCAAATAATATCAATTTTTCTGAAGTTGATAATTCTCCTATTTTTTCCCAAAAAAGTTTCCGGAAATCTAAATTGTAATGAAGAGAAAAGACACTCTGTAAAAAAATGCATATATTGTTGTAATTATAATTGAAAATCATACCTCAAGAACAGACATATAAACAGCGGCATTCTTAGTGTCAATAATTTTCTTTACTACTTGTCTTAACAATTGGTCATCATGAACACAACTTGATAAAGCAACATTAACCGTCCATTGTTGTGATTTACGACTTAGAAATTTGCTTAATAAGGATATTTCATCATATCCAGCATTTTTAAAAAGGTAATGACAAATACCAGTTATTTGTTGATACTGTTCAACATTCAAATCAGTGGGCCTTTTTAGCCATTCATTTTTAAAATCCTCCTCGTTACATGATTCCAATTCTGCAAGACATCTTAATTTATATAATTTTGATATTCTTGTAGCATCAATTAGCCATAACCCTGCAACCTCTGGATCAATATCAATTTGATTTAATATACTATCACTATTTGCAACAGCTTTCTTAAAGTAAACAATGATATCACGACTGATAGGGGTTCCCCGATAATAATCTACAATATTATAAATGGCATCAATTCCAAACAATACTACATCTAGGTTAGTTTCATATTGCAAATAACCTAATAAATTTATATATAATTCAGGGAATCCAGAATTTTTAAGATAAGTTTTACTATCTGTAATAAGTTGAATCCTTGACTTTGATGGAATTTCACTGAAATTTTTATGAAGCTATAAATATATAACATTATTATGTATGATTTATATAATTTTACTTACTATTTCTATCAACATTCTCCAATTGTCTAGATCATAATTTACTTTAATAGGAAATAACCAATTAATATTTCCGAGTAAAGGAATCGATGGGGCTATATCTTTATCTGTAAATAGTACTGTCTCATTATGTAGCCAAAATTGACGCATAAATTTTTGATTTGGATTTTGTTCAGATGTAAATTGATAGATAAAGGGAATGCACCAGTAATCATGATTGGTGTACTCTCTGTTATTCAATGAAGTTGACACGTGCTCAAAATATCTTTTATCAATGGTATCATCGACTGTTTGTACTTTGATCTTTGTAGTTGCATGTTTAGTATCTTTACTATTCTTCTTATTAGAAGAAGACACTTTAGTCAAGTAAGCTTTACCATTACTAATTTGTCGGTGTACTCTTTTTGGTGTATGACCATTTTTTACAGTATCACCAAGAATATTTTCATTGAGAAATATCTTATATCTATTTTGATCAGAAATTCTTTGCGTTATTCTAATAGAATTAATATTATAATTTCTTGTAATTATAACTTCTGGAATTCCACGGTTTTCTAACCAACTCTCCAATATTCTTTCAAGTTTTTCTTTTTCTTTACCCCATAAAATGTATTCCGGTAATGCTTTAAATAAAGCATCTCTATTCACACTTTTAAAAGCATTTTGTGAAAGATATTTTACTATACACTCTTGAAATGTACTGATTCCAACAAGATTTTCTATCATCTTTACAATAACGGAACCTCGTATATAAATTCCTATGCTATCAAATATATCACTACAGACACTGTCCTTTGTGAAGTGTAAAATAAGTGAAGTTTTTTGTTCTCCGGTTTGTGCTTCAAAATAATCAATTAATCGTATCATGAATTCATGCTCCATTATTAATGGATGCTTATGTTTTAAAAAAATGATAAACATAATATGTAGCAAAACCTTCATTTAACCATATTTCACTCCAATCATTAGGAGTCACAAGATTACCAAAGAATTGGTGAACCAATTCGTGAGTAACAATTTTCTCAATTTTTAGTCTTTCATAAAAATAGTCAACTGTCAAATTTGGTGAATTTGACAAATCATTTGAAATTAGTAACATATTGGAGTGAAAAACTATTAATCCCCAATTTTCCATTCCTCCAACAGGGAAAGACGATGTGGCAACAAGATCAAGTTTTTCCATTGTATAAGGGTACTTAAATTCTTTCTCAATATCATCAAGCATTGATGGTGTAAATTTACCGGCAAAATATGTAAGATATTTATCATCTGGCTCTGTATAGATTGATATAGATACATTTCGTCTTGTTCTCGTTTCAAAATTAGTAAAATGGCCATAAACAAAGGCTAATAAGTAAACTGACATTTGGGGTGTTTTTTTAAATTTTGTCAATAAAAGCGCTCTATTTTCATCACCTAAAATTTCTATTTTCTTTTCAAAACCTGTATTTGATAAGACAATTTTATCCAGTTCATGTTTAACAGAAACATTAAAAGTTGCCTTAAAATCAGGTGAATCCCAACATGGTATAAATGTTCTGGCAAAAAAAGGTTCAAATTTTGTCGTAAATCCAACAATTTCTCCATCTCTTCTCATACATTGAACACCATCATTATCATAAGTACAAATTTTTGTTCTAAACTCCATTTCTAATAAATAATTTGTATATATAAGATTTTCGGCTACTTGAAGAACAATAAGATTATATCTTTTTTGCCTTTTTATACCATCAATATTAATTGCCTTATCTAAAAATTTTATGTTTAGTTTCATTATGCATTTGACACGTCTAACTTACTTCCTGCTCTTAATCTTATTCGCTGAATAAAAATATTTGGAGCAACATGAAATTTTATTTCTTTAATATTTGAAATGTTAAGCTTATTCACTAAGTGTATTGATATTTGTCCCAATACATGTGTTTGCGAGGAAACTTCTGTGAAATCGAGCTAAAAATAATTGTATTAATTGTAATCATTTGAATTGTATTAAAAAATTTGATTATAAAGTATGTCTTTACAATGAAAGTAATATTTACATTTTAAACTTACACTTAACTCATAATGAATTGGAACAATTGAATTGTTTAATTTTGGTGTCAAGCTATAAAGAATAGGGACTTGATCATGAGAATTGAATTCATGAGAAATGTCTGTGTGTGATCTTTCTATTTTTGGAGGGTATATTTTATTTAAAAGATTGTAATCAAAAAAGCTAAAATAAATGCTATATGATTAAAAAAGGTATAAAAGAAATAACAACCTTAAGATTAGACAAATTATATGATTCACGTGCTGTTTCAATTAAATTGTTAATTTGTGAGTGCATATCTTTATTTAAAGCATGTTTAGTATTATTATTAGTTAATTCTTTAGAAATCACTTCATTCGTAAGATTAAGATGCTAAAATTAAATTTGAAAAAATTATCATTTTTTTTATAAACAAACCTTTCCCAAAGGTAATTTTATTATACTTGTTCCTGATAACCAATTAAGAAGAAAAAATAATATACAAACAGTTAATATTAATATTGAATTAATAAAAAAGCAAAGAACACACTTTCTCTGACAACCAGCTTCTCTCCATATATGTGAATTTTTTTTAAATTTACCTTTAAGGAATTATTAAATTTATAAGATATTTTAAAACAAACCATTTTTATGAATCCTACTAGATGTTATGCAATTTTTTCCATTTGAATGGTGACTTTCAACCATTATCATTTGTTTTTTACAATCACTAATACATGGTATAGTTTCATCATGAGTATACTCAAGCTGCGTTCTTGGGTAATTACTATTTAATCTATATGAACCATGCATTTTTTACTAAAAATCCTTTTAGTATAATATTTTTATATTTCTGTTATAGTATAATAAAATCTATAAGATAATCTTAGTTATGATAAACAAAAACTTATTGTGAGTAACTTATTTGCGTATACATAATTCAATAACATAAATTATATATTATGAAAATAGAAACAGTAAAAGTTCAAAATTTTCCTTTTCCAACAAATTTAAGAGAAGGAAAAGGAATCATTATTATTGAGAATATGTCTCAAGGAATGATAGAACAAATATTCTATTTTAAAATTTAAAGGTTTTTTTTATTAAATTTTCAAGTTAAAGAAAAGTAAAGATGTAATTTTTTACTAACAAATATGTCACGAAAAAATGATTGATATGTTGTTCATTTGAATACCATAGTAATAAAAGTTTAATTCAAGTAAAATTTGTTAAATAAATAAAACTTTTTTAAGATTAATGATGAGATAGCATAATGTCATAGTATATGATGTTTATTTAAATATACCTATAAATATAATAATTTATAATTATTAAAAAATTGAATTAAATCACTTTACATATAAAAAAGTTTTAAAATTTTTATGCTACTAAAGTACATATAATAAATGTATATTGGTATTAAAAATGCTAATCAAATATCTACAAGCGTTTTATAGTAAATAACGCATGTAAATTTGATACGTTTATTAAATTGTAAATTATAGTAAACCATTAAATATAAATATAAAAAAAGGTAAGTTTCAGCATACAAATGACAAAGATATATATATTTTATTATTAAATAAGAATTAATTTTAAAAGAGAAGAAAAATCGTTTACATATACAAAGTATATATAAATATAAAGTATTTATAATTTGTTTGTACCATTATATATGAAATTTCAAACTTTTAAGGAAAATATTAAGAATCTGAGTAAGGCTAATTGTTTCAAAATTATAAATATCGCGCAACAGGATAGCTCAATTGGAGGCCAATATATATTTTTAACTTTGAAAAATCTTTAGATATCATTTGTGAATAATATTTATGTAAGATAACGACGTGTTTATGGATATAAAATAAAGCAAAAATTTGTAATTATTAGTTACAGACATATGATTTTTGAAGAAATTTAATGTTAATAGTCAGCAAAATAAATTTACCAATATTTTTTTAAAAATCTTAGTTAGTGATAAACTTAACAAAGATTATGACTAAAGTTTAATTTTTTGCTAGGTGTAACATTAGTATAACTATATACTTAACATTTCTCTCAATAATAATTCATTTTTTACCAATATTTCCCACTTACAAAATAATATTCTCTTTAATTTTCTAATATACAATACTATAAATAATAACATTTTTTAATTATATAGTTAGTAAATTATAATAAGATATATATAAATTAGTTACTTTTAAAATAAAAAAAATTCATCACTTAAAGAAATAAGCTGATGATAAATAAATATTAAAAAGTCAAAAAAGTTTTAACTTTTAAGAAAAACAAATATAGAAATAAAAATTTTATAATATTTCAAGTATTTCCTAATATTGAAAGACAATTAAAAATCCTAGGGATTACTTAAAACATAAAATAACTATGTATTTTACATCATTTTCAAAATCTTTTGAGTGAAAATGAATCTCATTGTAAATGACATGACTTACCCTCTCTTAATACTAATTCTACAAAATAAAATCTTCTTATCAAGTGACTTTTTATATTCTTTAAAAATTTAAATCAAAGGAGATGACATTATAAGGGTAGGATGACTGTAGTAATATACATATATCAATTACATCATTATACACTTAAATAGAGATTTATTTTAATGGCACTATTCACTCACTTATTATTATTTAAACATATGAAGTTATCTATAAAAATTTGGCTTATTATTTTTTAATGAATAGTTTTACATAAAACATTTTATCAAAATAATGCCGAAAATGTTAGGTTGTCTAAGAATTTGTGCTTACTATTTTTGTGTATTTTTTATAACATGTATCCATGAGTATTTGCACAACATACTCGTAGTAAACGATGAACAACAAAAAAAACTTTTTATTGTTTCCAACAACTTATTGACCAAAACAATTTATTAACAATTGATTTTTCAAAAATAGATAATATGCTTTTGTTTTTTTTCTATAATTAAATAAAAAATTTTTCTTTAAGATGTATTTATCATTACAAAATAAATATTAATCAATGGAACTTTATTAATATATTTGCATTAAAAATAAAAATTAATATACTAATATAAAATGTACATAAAATATAGAAAATTTTTGTTCATTTCACATTTAAAAAAAACAATAAATGACATTTCCAATTAATTATAAAAAAATGTAGAGATAATTCTTATCAGTATTATATATATATAATATAATAATCAAAAAAAATTAGTATAAGGATTTTAAAGACAATGTTTTCATTCTATAAACAAAATATAGATAAATAAAATGTTTTTAAAGTTTTTTTTAATATAAAATAAAATATTTTGAGATTAAGCTGTAAAGATAAAAACTATTATACTAGACAAGACATTTTATTTCTATCGATACTCAAAAACTGAAAAATCAACATTTCATTAAATTTATTCTAAGCTTCTGTTAAAAAGTGATAAAATTTACGTGAAGGATGTAATGCTATGTCAAATAAAATTAAATTAAAAAATGTTAAATTATGTGCATTAAAAGTTAACAACTTTTATTAAAATATATAAATAATTCAACGCTAAAACTAATTATTTTTATTAAGTTCCAACCATAATGGTAAAATAATATTTATACTAAAATAAACTTAACTTCGACTATTTTTTTACTTTGTTAAAAATAAAAGATGTTTTAAAAAATGTAGATGTATTTATGTTAAGCGTGAATATATTTTATGGACAAATTTTTATATTATGTTAAGACTTCATACCATAAACATAAAATTTTGTAAATAAAAAAATATGTATATCATATTATCAAAATCATATAAATATGGTTTTTTTATATTTAACCAATATTATTCTAACAAAATATACTTTAAATTATTTGCATGAAAAATAAATTTTCATTATGAGTTTTACACTTGAAATCTAAATCATTTTTAATATTCGTTAAAAAAAGTATCTACCTAATATATATAACAATTATATGAATATATAATAAAAGTGTGGTTATAAGAGTTTTTTGTATTATTATTATATGGAAATTTAGATGGCATAAAAAAGCGCGTATTCTAGACAATGAAAATGATTTTAAAGTATTTAGATGGTAAAATGTTTCCAAAAAGTTATAGGCAATTTAATTCCTTAGAATTATATTTGATTATGCAAATGATAACAAATGTGTTTATTCAAAAGTTCTCGAATTTAAAAATGTAAAATAAATGTTTGTACATAAGAAGGTTCTGTTAATATTAATTTTAATTAGTGTATAAAGATACCAATTACTGATAAGATACGATATTCAAAAATGTAGGTACATGAATTTTTATTAAACTTCATTGAAAAGGTCATTTAATATTTTATGATGAATTGGAACTTTTCTTTCATCATCATTTTCAACAGAAATAAATGTTCAAAAATTACTTTTTATTATTTTCAATTCTAATTTTACAAATAAAAGTTTCACTCAAATCTACAAAATTGAATAAGAAATATCACAAAACTCATGAAATTCTGTTTCCACTTTCAATGTATGAATTTAATATAATATTTCTTATTGTATAGAAATGTTTTTAATGAAGATTACTAAAAATTGCAAAAATTAATATTACAGTAATAAATTATTATTGGAAAATTTATTAGCAGTTTTAAAGTACTTCTATCACTTGTATTTCATTTAAATATTAAATTAGAATTATTATAAATATAACTTTATACCAAATGCTTCCTTAAACTTTTATTATTTAGTTTTAAAATTACAAAAATTAAAACCACTATATATTAAATTGCACTTATTAAAACATTCAAATTAGTGGATATTATTATTAATTAAATTTATCACAAGCACAAATTTATTTAATTTAAAAATATCTTTACATGTGAATAAAATATATTAAATAGGATATGGGGTTCATCTTATTAGTACGGCTTCTCAACATGAAGTAATTTCTTTTATTCATTGCAACTTGAGGAATTTTTAGCGACTTCAATTGTTTATGTATCGTACTAATAAGATATAAATAATTATTTTTATACACTAAAGTGTAGTGCTTTAGCAACAACACGATGTTTCCTAACAAAACCACCACCATATCCACTGGCTTGAGGTGCTCCACCAGATTGACTACCACTATATCCACTGGCTTGAGGTGCTCCACCAGATTGACTACTACTATATCCACTAGCTTGAGGTGCTCCACCAGATTGACTACCAGTGCCTCCAGCAGCACCGTTATCATGATAATCTGAACCACCCTGATCTTGATAATCAGAGCCGCCTGTTTGATGACCACTACTAGCACCAACATCAACATTACCACTAGATTGAGCACCTTCACTTCCACCCTGATAATCGCTACCAAGTCCTGCGGATGCTTGGCCTCCTTGTGCAGTTTCTCCACCGGCAGATTGACTTCCCCCTTGATAATTACTAGAATCACTTCCTCCTTGTTGTCCTACAGAGGTCTCTCCACCTTGATATCCACTAGAAGGAGCTCCACCGACTTGTTGTCCACCAGAGGCTTCTCCTCCTTGATATCCACTAGAAGGAGCTCCACCAACTTGTTGTCCTCCAGAGGCTTCTCCACCTTGATATCCACTAGAAGGAGCTCCACCAACTTGTTGTCCTCCAGAGGCTTCTCCACCTTGATATCCACTAGAAGGAGCTCCACCAACTTGTTGTCCTCCAGAGGCTTCTCCACCTTGATATCCACTAGAAGGAGCTCCACCAACTTGTTGTCCTCCAGAAGTTTCTCCACCTTGATATCCACTAGAAGGAGCTCCACCAACTTGTTGTCCTCCAGAAGCTTCTCCGCCGCTACCGCTTTGATAACTACCAGAACCACTATTTTGTTGTCCTCCAGAAAATCCTCCGTTATTACCACCTCCTTGGTAACCTCCGGATGATCCTCCGCCGCCACTACTACCACCAGTAGAATATGATGAAACATCAGAATGTCCTCCTGAATATGAAGGCATAGATGGTGCGGGCATTGGTGGTGGAGTTGCAGGGGCTGCATATGAAGACCCTCCACCGCAATCAGAACTTGGTCCAGGTGGTGGAGCACTTCCACAACTTGGTGCGGAAGGTGGAACAGAACTTCCACCGCTACAAGAAGATCCACATGAAGTAGGTGCACTACCACATGAAGAACTACATGAAGTAGGTGCGCTACCACAAGATGATCCACATGAAGTAGGTGCGCTACCACATGAAGAACCACATGAAGTAGGAGCACTACCACAAGATGATCCACACGACGTAGATGCACTACTACAAGATAATCCACATGATGTAGATGCACTACCACAAGATGATCCACATGATGTAGGTGCGCTACCACAAGATGATCCACACGATGTAGGTGCACTACCACAAGATGATCCACACGAAGCAGATGCACTACCACAAGATGATCCACATGAAGTAGTTCCACTACTACAAGATGATCCACATGAAGTAGGTGCGCTACCACATGATGATCCACATGAAGTTGATGGACCACCACAAGAAGAACCACATGATGTAGGTACACTACTACAAGAAGAACCACAACTTGGTTGAGAACAACAACTAGATCCACCACCTCCCATGCCTCCAAATAGAAAAGCGTTTGCTCCTGTTAATAAGACAGTAGCCGTAATTACATTAAAAAATTTCATGTTACTACCTTAAATTTATTTATAATTTAATATATAAAAATAAAAAATTTATAAAAAATTATTGTTTAGTAAACAAATTTGAAAAATTGTAAAATAATCCTTTCAATTGTATATATACTCTAAGATATTTGTAATAAATGTTTAGAACAACCGCGCCTTTTTGCCATAGGATAGCTTGTTTATGGAACTATGTAGAAAATCCTGTTCATTTACCATTAATGACAAAGATTTCATTTTTAGTGCTTTTTAGAATGGCAGCCAAAAATTTATATTATAGTGATAATTTCCTACATAGGCGCCTGTGTAGTAATTGTAGCATTATTGAACATATTTAGACGTCAAAAAAATTGATATAATTTTTTCTTGCTTTTTGAAAACTTGTTTTTTATTTTTGTATTTTTATATATAAATCGGATATTAAAAATATATATTGTGATAACCATCTTATCTAAAAAATATTTTTTTTTATATATCACTAACTTTCCAAATACTCCAATTTTTAAGAATTATTTGTTTAATTATTAATATATGATGATGTTTAGTTCTTTTTCAACATTTTTTATAGTCGTAATTTGTCCTAATAAATTAATTTTATAGTTATGGAATTTAAAATGTAAGTATAAGAAAAAAATTTTTAAAAAAGAAGTGATATGATTTTAATATAGAAAAAAACAATATAATAATCAAGTTTTTTTATTGTTTATAGCATTCTTAATAAAATAAACTAAATATAAAAAAGGATTATTTTTATTGATGACCAGCCAAGTATATTGCAGTTAGATTTCCGAAAAATCCTTTTAAGGCATTAAAAATCACTTGTTGAATATTACTTCAATCCTTATTTTTTGAGATCATATAATCTAATTTAATATATTTATATAACGTAAATACAAATTAATTATTATACCTGTCCTCTAAATTATTAAAGTAAGGCCAATAATTATGTGGTTTTTTTGGTTTAATCAATCTATCACAATGAAAACGAAGAATTTTAAGTTTGTAATACATTCTAAATTATATATATATATATCAATTAATATATTGCTCTTACTTACTTATTATCACTAAGAAAATAATGCCTTGTAATATCAGATATAAGATCAAATGATATTAAATCCATTCCCAGTTCATCCTCTTTTTCTTCCCCTTCAAAATATTCACCAGGTCTCAAAATTAATGCCTCTTTATGAACTTCAGTAACTTGTGGTAATTGCTCAAATTCGCAGCAATTTAATGTAAAGGCACTAAATATTGTAAATTATACATAACTTTAACATTTTAAACATACTTTTTCATACGTGGTGAATAATTAGTAATACCACCAACCCATGTTGTATTTGAAGGACACGATATGCTGAAAGCACGTTCCTCACACGTCTAAAATAACATTAACTATGTAAAAAAAATTGAATATACATGTAACATACAGAATAATTTTTCTTAAAACATGATGGTCGGGTACAAAACAACCTTATTCTTCCATCATCATCAACTTCAACTCCACTTGGAACTTTGTTTTCACCACAATAGTCACCATAAATAGATTTTGCAAAATAGATAATTATTAGAACAATAGATCTCATTCTTAATAATTCACTAAATGTTGACATGAAAATTCTATATAATTTTAATGAGAAAGTAGCATAATAGTTTCGTATATATTTTTGTGTTCCAAAAAACTATTGTTTTAAGCGGATTTTTTATTAATAAATGGATTATATTTATTTAATCATAAATATAATATTAAAATTAAATAATATGTAGAGTTTGAATAATTGTAACACTGGTAGATATAAAATCCACTATTCGTTAAAAATATTTATTAAAAGAATTTATACTTAAAAGGCTTATGATAAAAGTTTAAAAGCTACACATCATTTGCAGTTATTTTCGATCAAACTTAAATTGGATCTGAATAAAACTTTTGATGAAATATAATATATTAATCAATATGCATGAAAATTTTTTAGAATATATACAATTTACATATACATGAATTGTATCATTTAAATGAATAATACTTTTAGTAATAAATATCATATCCTTCTGGTAAATACTACTCTTTATAGGTATAAATAGCTGTATAAATATTTCATCTATTGACATTATAGAAGTATTAATAATACTAACAACTACAATCGCAAGAATGTTAACTAATTTTCTTTAACTAGACATAGATTAAAAGTCTAATTAAAACATAATTATAAATCGATTATTTATTTGGTCTCTAATATTCTAAATAAAGTTATAAAACATAAGATATGTTAAATTAAATTAATTTATAGTTTAGAGAAGAGTGTAAAGACAAGATTAATATGTATCTGATTAAAGACTATTCTTATAGAAATAAAGCTTTTTTATATAATTAATAATAATAAAATTGCAAATATTGCTATGAATATAACAA
The DNA here is from genome assembly GCA_963280985.1 of Strongyloides venezuelensis. NCBI lineage: Eukaryota > Metazoa > Nematoda > Chromadorea > Rhabditida > Strongyloididae > Strongyloides > Strongyloides venezuelensis. The sequence goes on along the minus strand of CAUJLX010000001.1, from coordinate 2,997,834 downwards.
ACGAATATCAAACTATAACAAACATTTGAAAAATATAAAAACAACTTATTTTTAAATCAAACAATTGAACAATTTAAGTATAAAAAATTAAATATTTGTTTTTGGTAACCAATTATTGTTGTAAAAAAACCTAAAAAGTATTTGAAAGTAAGTATTACGATTTTTTACTTTAAAAAAAATATTTCTACTACGCCATCTTACTTTTTTAAGTTGTATGAGCCACATACTTCTTTAGTATGTAATATTAAGTTTGTGAAGAAAAGAAAATACTTATCTTTTCACTATTTAACTTTTCTATATATTAACATATAGAGATAAAAAATCATTACAATAAATATTGAGTAGACTTGAGTAACCTTTAAAATTGTTACAAGATATAAAATAATATTTTACAGAGTAAAATGTTATTAATAGTAATGTAATAAAAATAAAGAGTATGAGTATTAATAATTCTTATATTTAAATGATGATAATTTAATTCAATGCTATCTATATTTAATTATAAAATTTTAAAATTACCATAAAAATTTCCATTCTTTTAATGTATATTTTTAGCATTTATGTTAGAGATAGAAAATAAAATTGAATGTGATTATTTAAAAGTACATTAATTTTTAACAATAAAATATAATATGTGTAAATGTAAATATTGTAATAATAAATGTAATCATGACCTATTTTCTGTTAATTACATAAAAGTATCGTTCTTAAAGTTTCCATGTTTCAAAATATTGCAATAAAACCTTCAAAAAAATTTATAAATGATGTGGTCAATAATATTATTTATGCAAATCATGATTAAAATGAATTGTTTCTAATTTCTCCGTAACAAATGGTTTATCATAAAATTGATTTTGTAGTATGTACATCCAAATAAAAGAGATTTTTTTCTAATTTAAGCCATTATAATAATCATAAAAGTATAATACCTTATCATTGTACAAATTTTTAAAATGGTACGATTATTATACTTACATCCGGTATAAGAATTATTAAAAGAATGATTATTGTTTAACAAAAAATCTTTATAACAAAAATATCATTAAACTATATTGATGACATTCCTTCCAATAAGTTAAATACAATGTTATAATTTATTAAATATTACCAATTATATTTTGATTTATAAATATTAAAATTTGTCATTAAAATTATGACCTACATTACTACTTGTACTTTGTATATTCATCTTGATTCGTTGTATTGATTATCTTGATTTTCTCCAATCTATCTACAAAAGCTACTACAAATATAAGAATTTGCAGTCATAAATTATTGTGTAATGTAAAATATTTTCTTAATAGGAGGAGAATTAAACAACACTTCAGTTAAAATAATGCGATAATATTATGACCTAGCATTCATATGTAATAGAATTGTATTTCTAACGACCTTGAATGTATCATATTTATAAGTTATATCAACCGTTTTTTTTGGCACATGAGAATGTTTGTTGTAACAAAATGTATTTTATATTATAAGTTTAATTTTATATATGTATAGTTGCAATATTCATACTGACTGTATAGTTATTTCATTTCTTCCAGAACAATTAAAATTTATAAATATCTTTTAACATCGAAAAGCATATAACATTACGTATTTATTGGTTATATATATTAACCAATTTTTAAAAGCGTTTTTATTGAATGTTCCAATATTTACTGCCACGTCATTAATATAATTTTACATTTTTAGAAGGAAAAATTTTATCAACATGACTAAGATTCAAGGAGGTGATGTCGTTGAGATTCAAGGAGATGAAATGACAAGAATCATCTGGGATCTTATAAAAGACAAACTTATTCTTCCATACGTTGATTTAAACTTACACTTCTACGACTTGGGAATTGAAAATAGAGATATAACTAATGATCAAGTTACTATTGATGCTGCTGAAGCTACCAAAAAATACAATGTTGCTGTTAAGTGCGCAACCATCACTCCAGATGAGGCTCGCGTTGAAGAATTTAAACTTAAACAAATGTGGAAATCACCAAATGGAACTATTCGTAATATTTTGGGAGGAACTGTTTTCCGTGAGCCAATAATTTGCAAAAATATTCCAAGACTTGTAAATACATGGACAAAACCAATTATTATTGGACGTCATGCTCATGCAGATCAATACAAAGCTACTGATTTCGTTGTTCCAGGAGCTGGAAAACTCGAAATCAAATTTCTTGGTGATGATGGAACTGAAATTAAACATGAAGTTTTCCGATTCAAAGGACCCGGTGTTTCACTTTCGATGTACAACACCGATAAATCAATTGAAGATTTTGCTCACTCCTGCATGACCTATGCCCTTGACAGAAAGATGCCTCTTTATCTTTCTACAAAAAATACTATCTTGAAGAAGTATGATGGACGTTTCAAGGATATCTTCCAAGAAATCTATGATTTACAATACAAAACTAAATTTGAAGGAGCCGGAATTTGGTATGAACACAGACTTATTGATGACATGGTTGCTCAAGCCATGAAATCTGATGGTGGATTTGTCTGGGCATGTAAGAATTATGATGGAGATGTTCAATCCGATTCTGTTGCTCAAGGATATGGATCACTTGGTCTCATGACATCTGTCCTTGTATGTCCTGATGGAAAGACTGTTGAAGCAGAAGCTGCCCATGGTACTGTTACCCGTCACTTCAGACAACACCAAAAAGGACAAGAAACATCAACAAATCCAATTGCTTCAATCTTCGCTTGGACACGTGGACTAGCTCACCGTGCTAAGCTTGATAACAATGAAAAACTTGCTAAATTTGCTTCCGATCTCGAGGCAGTTTGTATTGAAACTATTGAAGAAGGTTTCATGACAAAAGATTTGGCTATCTGTATTAAAGGTTTAGCCAACGTTACCCGTTCTGATTACCTCAATACATTTGAATTCCTTGACAAACTTGCTGAGAATCTTAACAAAAAACAAGGACATTAAATAGTAAAATTTATTTTTTAGTCTTGTAATATTAGACAATATCCCAAATAAAATCACTTATCCAGTATTGTGTAGTTTATATTCTAGTGATAACAATAAACATTATCTTTAATTTAAAAAATAATCTATTTTTAACTGCAAATAGTTGTTTTAATGTCTATTACTATGAAATGATATTATGATGAAATGCCACTAACTTCCATTTTGAATTCTTTTTTTATTAACTTCCTATTGATTTTTTATTAATTTAAATATTTGTCATAACAACATAAATACTTTTTAGAGATTGATTTCAAGATTAAATATATTTATAAAAATTTCCATACAATTTAAATATGAATAAGTATATGTTATCTTTTTTTATTAAATAAATACCTATATACTAATTTATGTGGCTTCTTGTGTTAACAATATGTATACTTATTAAAACTTCATTTCAGTATCATCAACAAACAAGGGTAAAGACATTTTTTGTTTTTTCGGTAACAATCATCTTATATTATTGGTTATTAATTTTTAACGATAATATTTTCAATGTGTTGAAAAAAGAGAAAATGAATGCAATTGTATGATAATTTACAGTTATCAGATTTTTACGAGCTATATCATGATTAATGACAATAAATTGTTTAAATGATTTATTTATATAAACGATTTTAATTTCTTGTAAAAGATAATTTTAAAATCAAAATGGAACACTCGAATATTAATTTCTTCAGGTATTTATATAATTTAATTCTCTATTATAGATAAGATAGAAAATTTTTTTTCCTTGAAATTTGATGATATTGTCTAATTTAATATAATATATTTGCACAAATGATTTAAAAAATAATGCGCAAATACAATTCCTTAGAATTAAAAAGTTCAAGAAAACTATTATGGATTACTAAGTTGAAAGGTTAAATTAAAAATCAAAGTTTAGCTCTAATTCTTTATACATTGTTATTAAGAGTATTTTCAAGACATCCTTTTGTGATCTTAATTATTAGATTCATTTTTGAAAAATTGAATTTGTAAAACTGTATTTAATCGGAATTAAATCGATATATGACACAAAAGTATTATTAAACTCCATTTAGTTGCTTTATTTTTATTGTGTACAGACAAGCATTAAAAATATGTAAGGAATTAAGAAGCATTCTAAACATAAACTATTATAATAAAAAAAATAAAAATATCGTAGAAATCTTAAATATCTATATTTTTTTAAAAGGGTATACATTATTTATTGTATTTTCAAATAAATGGTTACATATAATAAAATATAATCAATCAAATGCATATAAACTTTAAAAAATATATTTTGAGACTAAAAATCTACCCAATTGTAGGATATTATTTAAAATTTAACTTAATACAATTAATAAAAATTGAATAACAACTTATGCTGACAATTGATAATATCAAAAATTTTGCTATAAACTTTATTTCAAATAACAATATAATTTGAATCTTTTTGCCAAATATAGTTGTTGATCTAGTATTGGCAAATAAAAAGTATCTTCTATTATTTATAATTCTCTATTTCTTCCTTGATTATATTACATTTACAATTAACAAAAAAATTCTAGTAAAAATAACTAAATATCATTTTCATCTCCATGAAGCATTTTTAGAAATTTATCATTAATTTAAGAATTTATTGTGAAATCAATTTAATAATTTATCAAGAATGAAAACTTATTTTTTAATGTTAAATGTCGACACGTCTTAATCAATTTGCACATTGTCCTATTAGCGAATTGACCTTGTAGCGGACAATGTTGCAATATTCAAAAAACAATCATATATCGAGCTATATTTTCATTGTTGCCAACGTGGAGGTTTTTTGTATCGTTGGTATTTTAGTATATATACCTATATTTAATTTAGTATCTACCGTCATATTTTTTATTTCTAACATACATAAGTTTTTTTTAAGTGATATAACCTTCATTTAAATAAATTCATATATGGTTTATCAATACATTTGTCTATCAATCCATTTTCAAAAGTTGTCCTGGTTAACTATTTGATTTAACATACAACCCTTTAAATTGATATTATCAAAATATTCTTTCTGTTGGCTTTTTGTGTCTTGTATGTCGATTACGACTAACGCCTGAAAGGAAAACTCGAGATAGCTATACAATCAGTGCTCAATCAAGATTAAGTAGGCTGTTAAATTGTTTTACTGTCGTGGATAACCTCGAATCTGTTTTTTGTGGAACTACACCTACTCAGATGATGTGGCCTCGACGCGCATTCCGTCAGTATAAAAAGCTTATTATTATTGGTTAGTAACACTATAACATCTAACCTATCTTTTTTTATATAGAAAACTATTATTATATTTTCTCGGTCAATCCAGGAAATACCTAGGTGTTATAATAAATGATGACGTGTAACTATCTATTCTGCATATAATATAAATTTGATTTTTATTAATTTTATAATTTTTTTAGGAATGGTTTCTTCTGTTGTTTTCGTCTCTGTTCTTGGCCTGATTGCCACAATTTATGCTAAAGATACTGTTACTGTTACCAAAAAAGTATATTTAGATATTGAGATTGGTGGTGTAAAAGAAGGCCGTATTGTTATTGGATTATTTGGAAACGATGTCCCAAAAACTGCTGAGAACTTTGCTCAATTAGCTGCTGGAACCAAAGGTTTTGGATATAAAGGATCAAAATTCCACCGTGTTATCTCTAACTTTATGATCCAAGGAGGCGACTTTACTCGTGGAGATGGAACTGGAGGGAAATCTATCTATGGAAATAAATTTGAAGATGAAAACTTTGATCTTAAACATTATGGTGGTGGATGGCTTTCTATGGCAAATGCTGGACCTGATACCAACGGATCCCAATTCTTCATTACTACTGTCAAAACTTCATGGTTAGATGGTCGCCACGTTGTTTTCGGAAAAAGTTCTTGAAGGAATGAACGTTGTAAGAAAGATTGAGAATACTCCAACTCATCCAGGGGACAGACCAAAGAGTGATGTTGTTATCGTTGATTGTGGAGAACTTACCGTCGATTCACCATTTGAAGTTGCTAAAGAACCAGTCGCTTAATTTTTTTTTCATTTTTTTATTTTGTTTTTTCTTTGTGTATAACAGTTCATGTTGGAAAATATGTAAAGTATATTTAAGAAATATGCTTATCCTTTCCATAATCACGGATTAATGTTGACAGTTTTAATAAAAAAATTATTTTTAAATTTTGTTTCTAAAGTTATTATTTTACTCATGAAATTATGATTACCGGATGTGTATAAAATTATGAATCAAAATTATGAATAATTTGCTTAAAATAAATTAGCACAACAAATATTAGGAAACCATGTTTGTTAATTGGGATGATAATTAAAGCTACTATATTAATATCTTATAGCATTTAGTCTATCTCTAACTTGCGTAATGAATAAACAAATGTTATTTAAATAAAAGAAAGGTTATTACTTTGTAAATTTTAATAATTACAGTATCATTTTTACAATAAATGAGAGCAATTAACATCTATAAAAGTTTATGCGCTTTTAATAGCTTAAATTATCTCAATAAAGAAAATTTTTATCTTTTTTATTCTTAACACAATACTCCTAGATCCAAGAAAAAGATGGTGTGTTTTATATCGTTTATTAGTAAAACAATTATAATAATCTTCTCTTGACATATCCAAATACATTTTAAAATTAATAATCTTCCATTATTATATTATTTAATGATTATTCTAAATGCTCCTTGTAAAATCGTTGATATATCTTGTAAAATCTTATTAAGGATTAATGACGTTGTTATCAAAAAAAACTTTATTCGTGTGTTTAATTTTAATTTGATGTTATGTTTATTCCTAATAAGCCATACTTAAAAGCAATTTTAGGAAGATAATTTTAATGCTAAAAATATTATCATTAAGATTTGTGAAAGTAAACGATCATACATCTAATTATTATTAATTAGTTATCTTTTCTTAAAATATGTTACAGGAAATTGTTAATTATCTTGTAATATTAGGTAAAATATTATTTACTATATAGAAATTTTGAAAATTCCAAATTTTATTGTTAACACTTTAACTTTTTAAAATTAAACATTTATTATAGGGTATTATAAAATTTAGTGCCATCAAAGATAACAGCGACATTCCACCTTAATCTAGAACAGTGTTGACATTTTAATAATTCAATAAATGTAATCTCCGATTAACACCTATTCACTAATTACCATTTACTTAATCAAAGCATTTTACCTACTAATAACTTCAATTAATTTGTTAAGCAAACTTTCCATGAATAACAAGTTTGAACAAATATTGGGTAGTTGTACCACAATAATTATATTTTCTTCTTTATTTTTGTCATCTATTTTATAATCATACTCATTTCTTAAAGCTCAACCACGCCTTTAAAGAATATACAGTAATAAAATATAATTTAAAGCTTTATCATCTGTCATTTTATTATTACTAATTAACACTTACTTTCATCTATCAAAAAATATTATTTAAAAATATTAAATTTTTTAGAAATAATAATAACATCTATAATGAATGCTCAACAACCATCGATTCACTCACCACAGCAAGGATTTAGTATCAGTCAACTATTGAAATCCGTAAATATTCCAAATTCTGGAACCTTACCTATTCCACCAGAAAGTGGGCTTTCTAACAGTTTAATAAATATTATTCAAAATAATTCAAATCCTCTTGCATCAGCTTTGAATTTCGGATCTTCTGGAAATAATTTGTTGAATTCAAAGCAACATTTTCTGATCAAAGAATTTCAACAAAACCCTTCTATATTTCCAACAAATGGATCACCTGAATTTTGGCTCAACTCTCCAAATGGCCTAAGTTGGGACCAATATATATTAATGTTTAGACAAAATGGTAGGTAAAAAATTGTCATGAAATAAATATTTTTCTAGCTTATCAACATATATGGAATGATATGAACTATGTGGATGGTCTTCGTAACAACTCAACAACTAAATCGTATCGTAGAAGAAAAGCTAGAACAGTATTTTCTGATAGCCAATTACAAGGATTGGAGAAAAGATTCGAAGTTCAAAGGTATTTGTCAACACCAGAAAGACTAAAATTAGCAAATAATTTGCGCCTTAGTGAAACACAAGTGAAAACATGGTTTCAAAATAGAAGGATGAAACATAAAAAAATAGTTAAAAAAGATGGTGGAGAAGGTGAAGAAAATGATTGTGAGGAGGATGATGAAGAACAATCTAAAAAACTTGAAAATGAAAAGACAGATGAAAAGGAAGATTCTAATAAAAGTATTTAATTTTTTTTTGATCTCATTGTCACAATGGTTATAACTCATCCACACGTTTTTATATTCTCCAATTTTACTTTTGTCAATTTTAATCCAAGGCTAATTTTTTTTAATATTATAACATAAGACTCAATTTTTATTGATAAATAAAATGTGTTTTTTCTCGATAAGCAATATAACAATCACTTTATTTATTAAAAATTATACTAGAAATTAACATAAAGTAAAAAAATATAATTTAAAAAACTAAGATTGAACAGGTTGTAATTGTGTTAATGATATGAATTTTTTTATTTTACAAGTGATAATTACTGTATCAATTTTATTCGTTTATCATATAATAAATTTAATCTTTATTTAAACCAAAAAACTATAGGAAACTTCGAAATACATTTAAATGGAACTAACTATGTTTGCTGTACCATAATTGAAATTGTTAAAAGTCTACTGCCATGATAAAAAATTATTTAAATTTATGAATACATTTTTTTAAGTTTAGGTATGCAATGATTCTTAATTTAGTAATGTTTTAACATATATTGAAATGCAGATATAAATCAAACATGATACAGATTCTTAATATTGACACAAAACGTTAATAACTGGACAAACTAATTAAACCTACTATATTAAAATTAACCTTTTACTGCTGCCGTCATAGTTAAATTCCTTATCAGATAATAAATAAATTTATAGTTTTACTGATCTGAATCCAGAAGCTTAATAACCCTTCAATGAACATTTTATAATACTATAAATTTACTACTAATATTCATCTCTTTTATAGAGACATAATGTTTTACTATTTTAAATTTGTATACCCTCACAACTCCACCCTTAAACAGAAAATCATTTATTTTATAAATACAATTTTATTAGATGCTACCATTTTAGTAAAATACATCTGTAGTTTTTTTTTTGTAAATATCAACATTTAATTACATATTTAATTCTTTTGTCAAATTATTTAATTGAAAGTCATTTGCCCTTAACGTTATTAAATTGACCAAATGATAGAAATTTTTCTACTATTATTTAAATATTTTGAAACTTATGACAATGTGGTAATTCTGCTAAAAAATTTCTATTCTATATTTTTTAATATATTTTTTTAATAACGTTAAATATAAGTATCTCATATTCATTTAAACATCATTTAGGGAATAATTGGAAAATTTTTTAGAAAAAAGTTTTTATTTTTAAAAGATATGTTATGAAACTAATAAAATTATTTCAAATATTCTATTTTTGGACTATATTTGTCAATCATTTTCTGTTGATTTCTTCATCATTTCACATAAAGGCAAAATTATCAGAGATTGATAAACATAATTTTTATAAATCATCACATAAATATGACAATAAATTTTTAATTGATACATCTACTTTTGTAAATCAAAATTTTCAACAATATCTGAATAAAGAAAATCGCAAAAGAGGTATTGTTATATGGAGACTATATAATAAGTGTAGTCAAGGATTTTTACAAAGTTTTTTAAAATTAGTAAATGCTAAAGGAGAAATGGACGATAAATGTTATAGTGAATTTGAAATTAATGTTGTTAATTTTGGAATAATTGCTTTAAAACATCGTCTTACAAAAAGATATGTCTGTTTTAATAAAAGAAAAAGATTAACCGTGAAGGTATTTTTTAAATTTACTTAATTAATTATTTTTTATAGAATGAAGGTCATGACTCAAAATGCCATTTTAGAGAACTAGTTACTAAATCGGGGATATATTAGACTAAAATCTGTCTACCATAAGCACACATTCCTGGGATTTAATCGAAATGGGCGATTTCTTGATCCTCAAAAATATAATATTGATGTTCACTGTTTTTATTATACAAAATTACAACGTTATATACCAAAAGAAGAAGTTCTCACAGATCATCCATGTACAACAAATAAACAATCATTAAAAGAGGAAATTGAACAAGAGTTATGGAAAATTGAAAAAGAAAATATACAAAAGTATATGTATAACATGCAAAGAGAGTCGATCCTTAATCAAATTCGTGCAACCTAATATGACGAACTCTTTTTTTGATAATAAATAAAGTATTGTATATTTATTATTATTAATTTTAAGTAAAAAGACACATTATGAAAACTTGATCGTATTAATTGTAGATATAAAATTATCACAATTTTTGATATATCAATTTTATAATAATATTTCATTTACCATCTGCGATTACAATTAAATATTGATAATATATTTTATGTCTTTTTGTTATAAAAAGTACCATATGCAGATAAACTGTTGAATATATTTATTTTCTTTTGTTTTTATTAAGTCAAACGATACATAAATATATATCACTTAATTTATGTTAATTTTTACCAAATAATGAAAGAAATTTATAATATAATTTTTTCCTAATCTACATAATATGTAAATGATTAAATCTTATATATTAATATGTATATATCTTAATAATATCAACTAAACAATAACTATGTTAACTAATAAGCTTTTTTTAAATATTAAAATTATTTCCTATGTCTTTATGTTTCCATTAAAATCGTGTAATTTAACAATTATGTCAATGTCTTTGTAGTTTTATTCTATTCTATCAATTCTATTAAAATGATATGTTTTATTATTTTATAAATATATATTTAATTATAGTTCTATACAAAATTTTTTGAAGTTCCAATGGTTTTCAACAAAACAAAAGTGTTGATTGTTGTCATAAAATTTATTATGACATATAATATTTGTCATATAATATAATATATATAAAAAAAATAAGTAAAATTCTTTTTTTAATATTTTTATTCTCCCTCTTCTTCTTCGTGTAAGCTATCATAAGATCTTTTAGATAATCTTAAAGAGCCTTTTCTTGACGAGGAAAGTGTTGAATTTGCGCTTGACATCGTTATATTGTTAGAAAAGAGAATTATAATTTTTAAAAATATTATATTCATCATTTTCATCCACACTTTTTCTATATTTTTGATTCCTACCATCGCCATTTAACAAATACATAAAAAGGTTATGTATAAATTCATAAATTTTATAAGGAATTGAATAAATGATGTTAAATGAATATTCAAAAAACTCTAAATTTTCTTCATAATGTTTAACGATATTACCAAAAATCTTTGCACTAATTAATATCATGGAACAAAATAAGGAAGTACCACCTAATTGCAGAATAGATAGAAGTAATGAATTTTCATCTTTTTGATCCTTGCTTATTGTTGTTACAACATAAAATGTATTTAAAAAATTTTTAAAGAATGGCTGTAAAAAAGTATAATTGAATAAACATATAAAAACTTACCTTTTCTTCATCTTCTTCAACTAAAATTTCATGTATAACTGTGTAACAAAAGCTAAAAAAGAAAAAAATGCCTGCTATTTTGTAAAATGGAAATATGTAGATTATTAATAATTTCAATAAATTTTTCTAAATATACGTAGAAAAGGACAATACCGCCAAAAATATATAATATTAAAGAAAAATACCCTAAAATATTATCATATGGTTCTCCAAAGTCGTTTACAGTCATTATTAATGCCAACACTTCGTTAATTTTATTTTTTAATTCTGCCCTTTGTTTTGTGTTGATACCATAACATGAAAACAAGGCTGTTTTTAAACTTTTCTCATAATTATCTAACTTCTGGTTAGCAATAACAGACCATTCATGTTCAGATTGTACTAGCGATTCTGCCCATAAAACATTTAATAATTCTCTTCTTTCAGAATCTAATATTTTATAATATTTATCGTTGTAAGACTTAAAATTGGAAATTTAAATAAAGAAAAGAAAGTTAACATACTTGGTTATTTGAGTTTACCATCATACAAAGTAGTCCTGTCCCTAATATAACATAAATAAAAATTATGAATAAACGAAGGAATAAGGACCAGACATATTTTTGTATACTTGATTTGCCCATGTTAGATGACAATGATGTTATATTCATCTATAAAAAACACAATGATACATCTAAATCATCACATACATACAAGCAAAATAAATAATTTCATTATACATTAAGGAATGAAACATGAAACGTCTGTTAAAGACAATAGAAATTGCATTAAATATTATTTTGAGAATGTTAATAAACTTCTGTGTCGTAAACATTAAAGTATGCCGTTAATTTATATCAATAATAATATCTGTTCTATCTTATTGTTACTTCTCCCAATAATAATTTACTATGTGTGCGGGTATATAAAAATACTCTTTCTCAATTGTGATACTTTGTTTAATATATAAAAATGTATATATTTCAATAATCACTAATTCAATAAAAGATTGGCAGCTAAAATTTCGAAAGTGTAAAAAATATATAAAAATAAAATAAATTTAAATACGATTGTGTATATCTGTATACAAATTTATTGGTTAAATTTTGTCAATAAAGACTTAAATTTCCTATTTAATTATTAAATAAAAACATTTGGCAAATAATTCGTAGATCTACTCATTTATTAATAAAATTTTAATAAAAAATAGTTAATCTAAAAAACGATGTAACAAATTTTGTTAAGACATAAAATAATCTCAATAAATACATTATATTTTTTAAAGAATTAAAAAACTATTTAATTATTCACCTTCAAATGCAAAAATATTTTTCCAACATTCATTTATAAATATTAACAAACTGCAAATTTAAAATTAATTTTATCAAATCAGTACACATTTCACTAATGTTTAGTGTTTTATCACCATCTTAATGTGTTTTGAAAGAAAAAATAGCGTCTAACATAAAATAATATAAAGAAATTAGTAAATTATTTTTCTTTTATTTTAAAAAACTAATCAGAAATTTATCAAAAACATTAGTTTAAAAAACTGATTCTACTTTTTATATTTTGAGTATTAAAACTTTTTAAAGAGTTATTTCTCATGTTAAAAAAATCTATAACTTTTAAAATTATTAATTTATTATTATATAAATTATTTTTATAGTATATTGCAATTATTAAATAAAATGGTACTAGATAACGTTTTTCAAACCCGTTTAAATTTAGTTATCTAATCTCACTAAAAATTTAATGCCGATTTCTATAAAAATTAACATTTAAAATTTAAATAAAAAACCTCTAAATTTAATTATAATACATTTAACTGCAATTTCTCTAGATTATTGAATTGTTTAAAAAATTAAGCTTCTTTAATTAATCATTCATATTTAATCCATAATGAAAGAATAAATTTTTTCTTAAAAAGCCTTACAGAGCAGTTGCATAGTTGATTTTTTTTTAGTTTCAACTTTTGAATAAGTTCTTTTATGTAAAGATGTTATTTTAACCACAAACTTGTTTTTACAAATTTTGAAAAATTAACAAATTTTTATAATTAAAATTTGATATATTTTTTATGTGGTATATTTTTTATAACAAGTGTTTGTAAATAATCATTATACTTTTAAAATTAATGATGACATTTTTTACAACAGAAAAAAAACTTACCTCTTCATTGTTAAAAACCGCCAAAAAATCGAAAAGATAAGTTTTAAATTTTGATTAATAATATTATATTTTATCTTTTATATAATTAGCAATAAATATTAAATATTTAGTTTTTCATTTTACTTATACGCACAGAAAAAATGTGACACAGATCTGTGCAAAATGTAACAAAATTTATCATCTTCTAAAAAGTCTAATTTTTTTTGTCTTGAGACTAAATTTCTTCGCAAATATTTTGTTCATAAAAATGAAATCAATGATTAAAAAATTGTTAAAATAGGTCGTTATTTTCTGTGTATTATTTTTTATAAAAATTAAATTTGTTTTTTACAATGCATTTCAAAATAACAGATTTTAAGTTAATTTCAAAAAAATTTTAGTTGTTTTAATAAAGAGTATTTTTTAACATATCGAATATTTTTATTAATAAGTTTTTTACGTTTGAATTTTATTGCAAAATATATTTTTTTGTAAATTTGGACTCATCTGAAAGCTCAAATATTTTCGTTGTGTCTTTAAAAATCAAATTTATGAAATGTAAAAAATTAATATGTATACACACAGCAGTAAAATTTTATGAGATCTGGTGTCAAGGTATGCCAGAGAATACAAGACTAACAAAAAAACTATCAATTATATTAAGACTTTATTATTTTAAATTGTGGCCACCTAAAGAACATACAATAAACATATACAATAAAACATAGGTACTTACAATTTAAAGGAAGGATATTACTTAATAAGCTTAAGTAGAAATGATAAGAAATAATAAGATAACTAAATTTTTAAAATGGGGAATGATTTTGGAATGGCTTTTGGCATGCTGTTCCAAAATATAAAAGTACAAAAGTCCAGGGCTTCCTCATAAGATGTAAACTCATCTTATTCAGCCTTTACTCTGAAAAACAATTCGATTTTCCAGCAGTACTTTTAGATAAAGAGAAAGAAATTTATTTTTATCTACAGTTGTCATCAAAAACTATTGATGTCCCACAAAAGTTCGATAAATAAGAATAATTTATGCACATATTTTTGTTGTAGGAAAATTTCTTTTACATCAACCTTATATAAATGCCATGTGTGTTTATAAAAATTAGAATTATCTTCAAATTGTAGACATTAACAACTTTATCTTTTTGACAAAACAAATACGCATATTATAGTCTTTTTGTAACTAATAAAATAAAAATTTTAGTTTCAAATACTTTTTTTGAATCTTGATTTTAGGTAAAGTTGTAAACTATGAAGGCAATTAGAGATGTTGAAATACTTGTTGAAAAAAACGGAAGCGTCATTTTTTAAAATATATATACTTTTTTTAAAAAGTGGTAGTAAAACTGAATTATTTTTTATTCATATCTGTCGTATTTCCATAAGTTAAAAGCATGGAATAAGATTAAATATATAGAAAATTTAAAAAATTTGTAGTAACGTTTTTATGTGCTAATAATTATGCTAAAAAAATATGTGAAGTAATAATATATAATGTAGAAATACCGTAATTTCAAAAAATTTTTATTAAAAAAATTTCTTAAATAAATACGAATAAATGAGTAATATTCTGTAAATTAACTAATCTAGTTATTGTTTACAATTTAAATTTGTTCATAATATTTTTAAAAAAATAGCATATATAGTTTATTTTTTTATATTAGTAAACTTGAAGTATTCAAATAATGATAACAATTTTTAAAAATATTTATTAATTTTACAAATGTTTGATCAAGCTCTTCTCAATCCATTAAACAATAAAAATATTTCCATTAACTACCACAATAACTACTAAAATATTAATATTTATTAATTTATCTTGTTTTTACACTGATAAAACTTTAAATTACTTTATGTCACATTGTGTTTTGCCTATTTTATAATTTTACTATTAATAATTCAAATTTTTTAAAAAGGAAAGATGCACATGACTTTAAACTAATCAGAAAAATATTTGTGAAACATTAATAGTTTTGATGACAACTGTAGGCAAAAATTCATTTCTTACTCTTTGTCTAACGGTACTACTCGAAAATTGAATTGTTTTTCACTGTCAGAGCTGTGTGTGTATTCCTGTTCATAGCAAAAAATAACTTTTAAATTTTTTAATTTATAATAAGATCAAAAAAATAAATTTTTTATACTTTGTAGTTAAATAATAATTATTCTCTGCTAATATTTTTATGAATATTTCTAAATTTCTAAACCTTTTATTGCATCTATATTGTTTAAAAAATTATTGTTAAAGAAAGGTCCACAACTCTAAACAAAATTGACTTCTGATAATGTACTTTTTGTTATACTAGAGAAAACAAGTTAGCATCTAAGATGATCATAATATGATAAAAAATATCATAATTTTATATGACTTACATTAATTTAAAATGTCAAAAATATATTTTTTGTAAAAAGACGGTAAAATTTATGCAACAGTCTAATATTTTGCATCGTTTAAAATCTTTTATTGTCTTTCGATATTTTATAAATATGAAAAGGGTCTAACTTTTTTAACAAGATAAGACATGTTATTGAGTTTTATGAACAATCGTCTAAACTTGTCATATTATTCTGTTTGTATATATTCAAAAAAAAATGGTGTCCAGACAACTCGACATAAAAAATTTATTTAAGTTAGAAATGATGTAATGCAGTTAATTTATCCAAGTTATCCATAATACTATTTTCATAAAATTTGCTAAGAATTTCTTTGTGTACTTATACCTCTTTTGAAAATTTTTTTTTGAAAAAGCTTCAAATACTTTACCAAGTAGATGCTTATTTATTTCATTATTAGTAAGAGATTCTTGCGATTTTAAGCGTTCAATCAATTTATATATTGTAGGATGATTTTTATTAACCATAAGACTGAATTGAATGATTCCGCATAATTGTTAGTAATATTTAAATTGTGATCCAAAATATAATCGTATTTATTCCATAATTTTGGACCAAAAAGTAGATTTTTAGTTTTTGTACCAATCCATGTATTTTTATAATACTTAATAAGCTCCTTTGAATTTGGTATTTTTTTGCTCATAAATTTCAAAGCTTCGTCAAAAGTTATTTTAGTTATTAAAATTTATATATTTTTAATTACAAAAATTTTAATTTTTACTAACACCTGCCGAGTTGTCTTGATGTCGAGTTGTCTTAATGTCGAGTTGTCCTATGTCGAATTGTCCAGTGTCGAGAAGTTTATAAACCAAAAAAAATATAATTCGATTATTTTTTTATTAAAGATAATTTTTATATATGTTTAAAGTAAAATTTTAGTTTTTTATATTTTGTCTGTATTTATTTCAATTTGGGTTTTTTAATTAAGCACTTTATCAATACTTTTATAACTACATTTTATTTATATTCAACCAATAAAATATTAGGTTTTTCAATTGAAAATGACACTTTTTGATAATCAACTTCAAAATGTCATAACTCAGTCAAAAATTAATATTTTTATTTAAAGTAGGTACCGCTACAATCAACACATGGTTGCTAACTTGATACGAGTTTATGTATGCCATTTGAATAAAAACTCCAAGACATTATTTTTCAGGTCATTAGATTTGGAGAAATTTTTCTGACTCAAATGAAGCTCTAATTCTTTAAATAAGTGATAATCCGTTGGAGAGAAGTCCGGTAAATAAGGAGGATGTAGCAGAGTTTCATATCCTATTTCATTAAGTTTCTGCACCGTGATATTTGAAACGTGAGGTTTAGCATTTTCATGGAGTAGCATTGGACCTCTTCTGTTGATCAACGCAAACTTCAAAGCCGATAATTTCTGGTTCATTTCTTCTATTTTTTTACAATATCGGTTATCAGTTATTGCTTCTTCAGGATTTAGAAACTTATAATTTAATCACAATTCCATAAATAGTTAGCAAAACTTTTCATTTGAATTCTTCAGTCTCAGGAAGTTTTTAGGGCTTTTATTCTTGTTTTCCCATTGCGATGATTTTCTATCATTGTTAAACATGACCCATTTTTTATCGCACGTCATAATCCTAATCAAAAATAAATCATTTTTGTTCCTAAGAATCAAAGAAGAACATGTTTTTATTTTTCTTAAACATTGTTCAGGAGTTAATTCATTGAATATAATGGAATTTATTTTTTCTTCATATTTTAGTTTTTTTAGTGGTTGTAAACAGTTGCAAAACTGTTCCTAAACTTTTCTGTGGGCTTTCGAACAGTTATTCTTGGGTTACGCTCAACAATTCTTTTTAATTTTTCGTTCTTAAGAACACTAACTCCACGAGAACTCCTCTTTTTTTGAAAACTTATATCTTCATAACGAAATTTCTAGAACCAACGTTGTATGTTCCGTTTATTAGCAGGCCCTTGATCAAATGCATTATTAATTTTTCTTGAAGTTTCAGTTACTGTTTGTCAAGTTTGAACTCGTACAAGTAAATTGTTGGAAAATTTTTTTTTGACGGAATTTTTTTAGAGTAATAAAACATTTTTAATAATTGTAAGCAAAATGTTAAAAGATGACAATTACTGTCCCGTATTTACTCTACAAGTTGGTAAATATCTTGTAACGGTATGTGAACAAATAAGAAAGTTACTATCATTTAAATTTTTATGATATAAAAAGTGGCATTTTCAATTGAATAACCTAATATAATAAATAGTAATCACTCTACTACATTTTTAAATCTACTATAAATTAACAGCATAACTATTTGCAAAAATATTCTTATTTAACTTTCTTTCTATTATTTTTTTATAACATTCTTATGTTCTTAAATTTACAAGTTAAATTGTTTAAACATTTAATATCTATTATATAAAAAAACACATACAAAATTTATTTAAGTTCAGATAAAATATTTTGCTTTAATTAGTAAAAAAGAGTCATAGTTAAAAGCTAATTTAATGTTATATTAGTAGTATTACAAGAGATAGTATATAGAATATTAATTAATTCATAACCTATATGAATCAAGAGGACTCCCAAGAGGTTTCTAAAAATAATAAGTGAAAGTATGCTGAATACAAACTTATAAATTTTATTTTATAAAAGAAAAAGAATTTCAATAATAAGTCACATTTAAACTGTTAGTTGTGACACGTCGTCAGTGTCATCAAAATAAGAATATAAAAAGAACATCCTCAGAGCTTTCCAACTATTTATTGTATTTTTTATAGTATAAATAAAATCTTAGTTTAACGATGATAACCAAAAGTAAGGGTAATGATGAGAAAGGTACCGGAGCCAATGTAAGACTCCGTATTCTTAACAATAATAAGCCTTAATTTTTATAATACTAAAACATTAAATTTATTAGATCACAAATTGAGTAAAATAATAATGTTACTCTAAAATTTTTTACTGTTAACTACTAGCTTTAGAATTTATTGAAGCATTTAGCAATCTAGGATTACTTTAGCAATAAAATAAGAAATATAGCTCTAAAAATAGCGTATATTTATGAATTTTAAATAATTTCTTGATTTCAATAAATAATTTATTTTTTTTAAATTTAAACATAATTAACGTTAATTCTCGATGTAATGCAAAACAAATAGAATCATTACTAAAATTCTTTTTGTGAAAATAAATTTTGATTTGCATCAAAATAAATATTACGTCGTGGAAACGCTTTTGAAAATTGTAATTTTTTATAAAAAAATCTTTTAATATTTATATATCAAGAGAAAATTTCTACTACGTTTAAATATAAATTTTTTACGACAACAAGTTTAAAAAAGATTATTAAATTAAAGTTGTTTTGGATTATCTAAATATAAAAAGTAATAAAACAAATTTACAATCATTTTATTGAAAGAACATATTTCGCATATATGACATCTTTCAATAATATACAAATATTTGAAAAAAATTCATAACAATTTCTTAATAATATGCAATTGTTTAAACTAATTTATAAATAAAATAGAATAATAATTCCTTACATATAAATATAAAATGCAGATAATATTAACTTTTTTTATGATTTACTAAATAAATGAACTTTTTAACTCTAATTATTTAATTTTTTTCTATATATTTTTAAGTGTAAGTTTATTTCTTAATGTTTTATTGCAATTTTTTGTTATTATAGGCCCACAATCATATATTTGGCGAGAAAAATAAAACTCCAAAACGAACAAATCCTTCAGATTAGACAATTCCTAACACTTTATATTTTATAAATACTACTACTGGTTTAAACAAAGAACCTATTGATGAATGTCTCAAAAAAATTCAAGTCCATACATGTATTAGATTTAATAAAATGAATGATAATAATCTGATTAATAATACAGAAGGATTTTTATTTTGCAAATAGTTGAAGATTACATAATATTGAAATTGGCAGAATATGTAATGAAACAAATAATGTTCGAAAAATTCAACAACTAATAGTTAAAGCGTTAGGAATAGTTGATCAACATAGACGTTCAGATAGAGATAATTACATTACTGTAAATTATACAGGTCTTATAATCAAAAATAGAACAGCTTCAGAACATTACCTTGAAATGTGGAATTAGTCAATGATGCATCTATAAGGCATTGGATGTGACTATAATTCTCTTTTTGATTGGAAAAGTAAGGTTCTTCCTCAGCCAAACGATCCAAATTCTACCTTAATACTTTTATTTCTGAATATAATGAAATGATGGGTCAAACAGTTGAATTTAATTTTGCGGATTACAAACTTTTAAATTACCACTTTTGTAATAAGTAATATAAAATAATGCATGGTGAAATGCGTAATTGTATAAATAATAAATATTATGATATAAATAGTGACAAAAGTGGAACGTGTAAATATCGAAATGGATTTTCAGGAAAATTATGTGATAAGCTCAGAGATAGTGACAATGATTGTACAAACAAGCAATGACAATATTGCTGAATCAGTAAGTAAAACTCTAAGTGAAAATGGAATGAAAAATTGTACATATACGAGGGAGTTCAACAAGTAAAGAGACAAATGATCTTGACTCAAAAATTTATTACCGTATTAATCCCAACTTCTACTCATTTTTTGACATAAATACTGTCACATTTATACACTTGTCCGATCTTTCCACGAGCTTTTTAATGTTAATGGCAAAGAAATTTATACCCTAAGATCTTAGCCATTTCTGTATTTTTTCTTTTACCTCTTCATTATCGTTAAGTTTTACTCAACGAAAAGAGTCTTTGAGAAGCCCAAACAAAATAAAAATCTGATTGTCCACGGTCTGGACTGTACTGTGAATATGAAAAAATCTTTTAACCAAGCCTTTCCGCAACTTTTTTTTACGATAGTTCAGTTTTCTTTGAATTAGCGAATAAACTGTGCTTATACTTTTACCTTATTATTTCATAAATTTGCACAATTCCTACAGCTTCTACCATATTACTTAAGCAACCAGGAATAGATTTCGAAAGATTTAACCTTTTCTGAGACATGAAATCTTTTTATAAAACGTTGTTCCTCCAAATTGCAGTTTTAAACTGAGGATACCTTTATTAGATAGTTAAATATAATTTATTTATACAAAACGTTTTATTCCAACTTATGAAAAAATGGTGAAAACAGTTCTTATTTCATGATTTATTTCTTATAATCTTTTTTATTTTGTTATTTTTTTGTCTATGATGATTTGTCTCTTTACCCATTGAATAATTCTTGTAGTATAAAAGCTTCAGATGGTAGTAATGTGTTGGTAACAATTTCAAAAGTTAAAACCCAGACACCAAAGGAAGGATAAAAGTGCATGCCTGAAAACGAATTTGTAATAAAATACAGAATTGGCAAAAGTCCTGCGGGTCTTTGTGAAAATTATTCAAATATAACTCTTATTTCTGAAGGTAATGAAGTTCTAATATTATATACTGGTAAAAAT
The DNA here is from genome assembly GCA_963280985.1 of Strongyloides venezuelensis. Taxonomy (NCBI): domain Eukaryota; kingdom Metazoa; phylum Nematoda; class Chromadorea; order Rhabditida; family Strongyloididae; genus Strongyloides; species Strongyloides venezuelensis. The sequence continues at coordinate 2,976,323 of CAUJLX010000001.1, read as the reverse complement.
GAAAATAATTCTTTAGTGACCTTTGAGGTAATACAATTTACTAAAAAAACATACAATTATATATAGTACTAAATTAGCATTTTAATAATCATAATATTTAAATTAAGTACTATTCTAATTTGTACTATTCTACTACAAATTCATTCAAACTAAAATATTCTGAGAAGAGTCAGAATAGAATACAAATTATAAACAAGAAACATATAAATAAATATAGATGTTTATATGTAAATAGGACTTACTTATCCTGGTTTTTAATTTTTATATAATAAAAATTTAAAATATTTAATCACTAAATGTTAACAATATTATAGAATTAAGAAAATTAATTTAATTATAGTCATAAAATCTGTATTTATTTTAAAATGCTTGTATTTTCATATAGTAAAATACTATAAAAATAAATCTTGATATTTTTTTCACAACTATTTCATAAATGTAGCATAATATTTAAATAATTACATTATATTAAAGTAATTATTAAACTGGAATAATAGAGACCTATACTCAAACTTTTATGATAAGAAAAGATATTATTGCTAAAAATTATTAGTATTAATGTAATAAGTTAATACAAAGAAATAATATTTTACTTAGTATATTTAAATTTATCATTTTCTTAACTATATTTCCTATTAATTCAACAGTTTATTTATATTACAAATGTAGATTCTTAATGTATGTGGCCATATTAAAAATATTTTTTTTTAAATTTTTTGTTTTATACCTTATATTTCTGATTCATGTATTAATGATACTTCCTCATTTAACTGTATTATAAATTTTTATTTTGGGTAAGATTTTTAAAAATAACAATATATTATCATAATTTGTAAAATTTATAAAATAATGATCATTCTTTTAATTTAATCAAACGTTCTTCCAAATTGTTTTTACTGTATTCAATGTAAAAAAATGATAATTAAGTGTCCTGGTCGTCCGTCAATTCACCACTGTCCTTTTTGTATCTTTATACATTATTATATATAATACGAAGTAACTATATTTAAAGATGCTGTATATTGTAGAGTTAAAACAAATGTCGAAAAATGCAAAATAGCCGTTACAACTTGTTGTAATTGCCCATACAAACCAGTGGTGAATTGACGTGCCGCCATTGTCCTGATAATGATAGTTATTTAAATCATTGAATTTTAAAATTTTATTGGTCAACTGATTTGTAACAGTAGCTTTTTTTTAAAAATGGAAAAATGAATGTTACAGTTAATTTATTTATTGTTTTATTTAATTATTTATTTACAGTTTGGATTCAAAAATTATAATAATTTTGTTCAGACCTAACATTACTTTTTTAATCTCTTTTTTTATATCTTTTATTCTTTCTCCTTATTTCCTCATCTTTTCATTCTTCATTTTAATATTACTTTTTTATTTACGAGAAATATTATTTAAAAAAATTTAAAATTAAAATAAAATCTTAAAATATTTATATTTATTCTCAATGTTATGTTCTTCTTTTATACATTCTTCATTTACATCCAATTTTTCCATATTTGCACTAATTTTTATGAATTTAAATGTTATTTTTAAATTTGTTATTGTTTTGCAATCACTTTTTTACAATTATGATAATTTCCTTATGTTGAATATTAACAAATATATTTTGTTAAAAAATTGAAAACCTAACAATATCATCAAATAGTAACTTATACTCATAGTTAATTGTCCTCATTTTAACATTTGCCTGATAGTTTAATTCTTACTTTTAACAAAATGTAAACAGAAATGTAATATTGTTTTTCAAAATGTTTAGTCAGATTGATATATTTAATTGCAAATTAGATTTTCTTATACAAATATTTTGTCCAAAAATATTAATTTTAAAAAGAAAAGGTTTCGTATCGAAATAATTTTTTTCATAAGATTTTCCTAACCCATGAAAATTAAAATTGCTAAAGAAATATTAATATAATTATAAAAATTGAGCCCTAAAAAGATTACTTAGTATAAATAATTACAAAGGTAAAAAGTATTTTTTAAATTTTTAAAATTATAATGATATCATTTTAGTAATCGTATTAATTTTATTTATAGTTTCAGTTAAAATTCTACATATGATAAAAAATTTTTTAAATTTGAATATTTATTATTTCTTTCCCCTAGATACTAACATATAATTCAGAAAATTAATTGCAAAAATCAAATTTAGTATTTAATTTTTCAAATATTCCAAAAAAATCCCCATTCGTTTTTTACCCCGATCGTAAGCTTATTAAGTAAATTTTTTTTGTTAATATAGTAATTTTATACATTTCTATTAACAATATTTATTTGTTTGTAAGAATTAAAAAAAATTATACATCATTTATTAAAAAGTATATGAGAAAAATATTTTATAAAGAAAATAAATTCAATAATAAAAATTTTACCTAACGAAGAATTTAATACATCAATATTCATAACAATTAAAAATGTATTTATTTTATCAATTTTCATTTAATGAAATTTTTATCATAACTATTTTTTAAACTTATTCTGATTTATGTCAATAAGTAGTTAGTTTTATTAATTAGAAAAATTGTTATCATTAAGAATGTCATTTTAATCAAGATATTTACAGTCCAAGAGCTAGTGCTTCATTTTTTCAAACATTTATGTATATTTTTTAATGGGGAAATTTTATTTACTAAAATTTATCTGGTAATTCAAATAATATTTTTTATTTAATTACATTTATAATAATTAAAAGTAGGAAAAACATAGCATGTTGTATTTCTATGTGGAAGAGATATTATATCAATAACAAAACTAACAAAGAAACTAATTAATACTAGAAATTATATTTCAAGATTAAATGACAATAATATAATTTTATTAAATCTAGTCTTAATGTCAATATATCTCAATAAATTTCTAAGTTTCGATTAAACTTAAAGAAAAAAATTTGATCCTAACATAATAGTTAAAATCACTGTTTATGCAGTATAATAAATATTTATTAAAATTATTTATATAGTTGAATGAGAATGTAAGATTTTAAATGTCTCTTATTATGTCATTTTGCGTATAATAACATTATTTAATAGTAATAATTCTATATTTTTTACATAAAATTTTATATAAAATATTCAATAAGTTTACAGTATATTTTTTAATTTTTTTATTTAACAAAAAAAAATTAAATATAGTAAAATTGCTATAATGTATAGGTCTAAATCGTTAAACTATCACTACCTTACAAATGATGGTAGGGCAAGCAATAATTTTGTTGACCAAACTATTTTTGGATTATGGAACTGGAGAAATAAATCCTTATTCTTCAGTGTCAATATTAAAGAATAAAAAATTTTATGATATGAATATTGATCAAAAATATCATAGGTAAGTATTTAAATATCTTTTTATTTTAAAGTTTTTAGCAAAAAATATGATTTTCAATTAAAATTAATACCACGCATAAAATTACCAAGACGTCACAAAACATTTTCAAAAAATGGAGATAATCATTTCAGTCAGGAAATAAACATACGAAAATCATTTCAAGATATGAGTAACATTAATATTATTAATAATACCTTTCCAGATGAATATAAAGGAAAAGTTAAATTTCGCAACAAAAAATTTGACAATTTTTCTAAGAATAATTTTTACACCCGGTTTAGTGTTCAAAATAGTATTAATCAAAATTTGAGAAATGTTGATGAAAGGAAGAAACATTCAGTATCGCAAATTATAAGTTATTTCAATGAATTTAGTGATAAAAAATGGGATAGCAATCGAAATGACATGAAATGCGATAAAAAAATCTTCATAAATAAAAACCAATCATTGGATGAAAATCAACATATTTTTTATACAAATTCTTTGAAAATCGATACAAAAAAATTCACTAAATGATTGCAATATTCACGATATTGTATCAACTAGATCAATATTCTTAAGGAATAATGACAATAATTATAATGTTAGAAAGAAAGAAGGAATAAGTATATAATAAAAACAACTATTTCGTCACTATTAAAAATATAAATTATATTCCTGACAAATGGTATGTTAAAAAATAAAATCTTATTTTCATTAAATTTTTTCTAGCAACACAAGTGCTACCACGGATAAAAAAGAACATATTTACGAGAAAGTGTCTGATGACATTATTTCTGATGACAAAGTATCATATAAACAACACATACCCCCATTTATAAGGAAATTTACTGTATTTCCACCGGATTTAACATTTAAACCTAAATCTTTTAAATCATTTTTTTCTAAAAATACTATAATTTGAAATTTTTTTTATAAACTTTATTTTTGATAAATAAAAGTGTTATGCACTAATAATAACAACAAATCATAATAAACGTAATGAAACAGTTATTATTCTAGAAATATTGTCAGTATTATTTGCATGTGCTAATTCTGACCAACTCTTTGCATTCTTTACACTTAACTTGACAACACCAAACAAATTTGCAATGACATCTTACTATGCGAACTTCTTCACGAGTGTTATATCCTCTACCACAACATAATAAATCACAACTCTCAGTTCCCAAAGAATTTGGATTGCATTCTCTTTCTTGTGTTCCGAAAATTCCAAGTGTCTCATTTCTTTCACAATAACTTGGTGATCTGGTAATATAGGCAATTTCTGTTCCTCTTAGTGGTATACGACGTTCACTTCTTTCCTTCCTCCTCAACCTCTTTTTTGATTTTTTAGCAACTTGAACAGAATAATGATCATAACGTTTTTTTAACATATCACCTATCTCTGAAAATTTCGGCATCTGTAACCAACAAGTTTTTAATTCACAAGATCCACTAACACCATGACATCTACATTGTCTTCTCATATTTTGTGATATTGCCTAAAGTGTAGGTTTTTATATAAAAGTCTTTTAAAAAAACAGTTAAACTTACTTCTCTTCCAGCAAAATGATTATGAAGATTCATTAGGTGTTTTACATTCCCTGAAATATCATATTGTTCTCTCTCATATTTATCTAAAAATTCGCGTGCAAATTTAATGCCATATGTAATGTCATCAGAACAACCAGCCCAAATAAATGGCTCATTTTTTTTTGGTATTATATCACCAGTTCCTTGTGATGTCTAAAAGGGATTTTTTTTATTTTATCTCAGTATAATTAAATCTTACACTATCAACAAAACGTTGTTTTCCTGGTTGATTATCACAATCACATTCCGTCATATTTCCCATACTACATGCTTTTGTAATAGCATGTACTATTCCGGCACTTGTTATTGCTGAAACAAAGGCAGTTTCTTTGTTGGCCTGTTGTAATGTTTTTTCTAATGGTACGACAAATGTTCGTGGATTTCGTGAATTTTCATGTTCTAGTGGTTCTGAACAGTTCCATCTCTCATCTTTAAATTGTTCTCTACATTCATATATAGATTCTTTGGCTCCTCTACTAACGTGTGGCATAGCAAAAGGATATTGTTGGCATAGTTGTTTTTGAACAGGATTTAAACCTGGTAAACGATCACATAAAACATGATATGGATTATCATTTTTCATCAAAACTTTATATGGTACATGATAATTTTGTGTTGCTGTTGAAGCAAGAGCTCTAAAATAATAGATTGATAAAAATATTCAATTAGTTTTACTTACAACCAATTCAAACTGCTTGCTGCATTTGATATAAAAATAATTAATGACGCAAAGAAATAAGGATAATTTATTAACATTGATTCCTGATTTATTATTCTAATATTAAATAAAAATATACTCATGCATGTATTTTTCTAGAAAATATAAAAAAAATATTGTTTAAATATATAATAAGAGAGATGTAAATCAAATAACAGAAGATTTAGTATAATATTTTCTCCAATTTTCACATTTTAAAAGATATAAATTTTTATAGATTTGTTGGTTAATTAGCTTTCCCCAACACATTATCGGTAACAAGAGGCATATGCCATAATTAAAATGTCAAAACTTAAAATGAAATAAAATGTTAATGATCACATTTTAGAGGAAATAAAACAACGGTTTGGTAATAAACTTAACATTTTCTTCATTATCTTTATATTTAAAATAAAAATTTATTATTAGGGAAGGAGAATGAAAAAAAATATATAAATTGAATTGAATACTAAATTATGACAATATTTTTGAGGTGTCTTATAATGGAATATAATTTTAAATAGATGTATTATAATAAATAAAATACACAACAATTTTTGTTATTTTAAACAATTACAAGGTCTTTACAAAAAAAAATTTAACAAACTAAAAATATAAATAATAAAAAAAGGAGGAAAAAGATAAATTTATAAATACTATAAAAAAGGAAATCTTCCATCATTTTTAAATTTAATACATTTTTACATATTTGTATTTGTTCAAGTTTGTCATATTAGAAGATGATCTAAAGAATGTAACTTTCTTTAATGGTTTTAATTTTTAATGGAGCAATAAAAAGACTATATATTATATCCCATTGAGTGTAAGTTTTGATTGCTTTTTATGGTAATTACCCAACAAAACATGATACTGAGGTATGTTTAATACCTTAAGAAATTAATACATAAAGACTTGTTTAATTTATTGAAATTTAAATCATAAATTGTTTGTAATGTTTGTTGATGATGAGTTACATTTATTAGAATGTATCGTTTTGTGATTTTATTACTTAACGCCAAGAAATTATAATAAAGGAAAACTTTTAAATTTAATTCTAATTTTTTGATTTCCCACCAAAGTTCCACATTAAGAAGTGGTTGTTTACAATTTTCAAAATTAATCACCTCCATTTGATATACTTTATTTTCAAATATTTATCAATATAAAATCATGATATATAAAATAAAATTAATTAAGAAGATTTTTTTATCAATTAAATGCTGGGAACAACAATTGAAGTATCTTTATCTTTGTTTGCATAATTTCAACATCAAGTAGAAATAATAGACATCACTTCAAAGTTAGAAAAAATAACTTTCCACACCACAGCTACATCCTCTTCTGTTTGTTCACTAATGTAAATAATTTAAAAACAAGTAAAAATCTTTCTCACAAAATTTATATTTATCATTTAGTTTATCTTTTGATAGTTGTAAAATGAATATTTTCTTGTAATTTTCATTTAACTAAATAGTTCAAATGTTAGACTAGTATGTTAACTAATTATTCTATATTATATAATAAATATTGAAATTTTTCACTTTTTTATCGTACCTTACCACGAAATGATCCATTATAAGGTATATTGTAATCTCTTTATAATATATAAGCGGAGATTGTTTAAAACAATTTAAACACTAAAAAAGATTCTTCTAAGTATACTCTTTTTATTTCAGATTAACCACATCAAATATATACCAAAAAGAAAAAAATAAATTGTGCATAATGTATAAGATTAATAACAATGAAAAAAGTTCTAATGTCATAGAGGAGAAAGGAAGAAACAGCGAAAAGAATAACTTTGATAACAATAGGACAATCATTTGTGGAGGTGTTGAAGAGAACCTTCAAAGTGAAAAACAAAACTTGCAAACAGGTAAGAGATTAAGTGACTGTGGTTAGCAAGAACTTGACAGTTTAATTTGTTACTCTTAAATATATCCACTTACCCATTATTATTAATTAAATATCAATTATTTCATACAATATAATAATATTTTAACTACTAAAGTTCATTAACATTAACAATCATCTTAATTCTATTAATTAAAAGTATAAATTCAGAGGCACAACCAAAGATATCAAAAACTTGTGAAACAATACCAAGGCTTCATAGAAAAATACTGACTACAAAAACACCAATGATCAAAAAGTACTGGGAGAAAAATATTGAGAAAGAAAATCTAGAAAAAGTACACATTAAATGTTTAGTTATTTTATTAAATTTTCTATTTTTAGCAAAAGCAAATTGAAAATATGAAAGAAAAGAAGAAATCCTATGAATTTCCAAGATGGAGATCAATTGATGCAATGTCAGCCTCATTGGTAGCAAGTTCAAATCAAAAATCTTTAATTCCTAATGATAGTACTATTCCTGATTATAGAAAACAATTAATTGATAATTCTGAACGTAATGCAGAAATTGAACGTAGTAAGATAAAAATAATGAATGAAAAAGCAAAGTTACTTAAAAAGGGGAAATCTATGGAAACATTGTCAGTACCGCCATCTTCTACTCCATGGTACGATAGGGAACAAATAAAAGAATCCGTTAGTAGGGAATCTATATCTGATGTCTCTGGAACGAGAGAGAAATGGAAATCTGGTGCTGTATATAATAATAAGGGTCATTTACGTAGTAATTATAATATACCAACATCATATATGTCTTCTGAGAGAAGCCAAAGTATATCAAATTTAGCCATTAAGAAAGTGACTAATAATCAAATGTTGGGAAAAGAAACATTTGAAGTAGAAAGTGAAAGTTCATTACCTCAATCAATATTGTTACGTGATAATATTGAAAATAATTCATCATCAACAGGAAATAATGTATCAGACAATACTAAAAATAGTACAGAGATTAATCGCAATGATTTTTTTATTAGACAAAATGAAGAACCAAATATAAGCTTTTCAACAAGTTCCAATCTCACACTAGAACACTATTATTTTCTAAAATTTCTCCATGAAAAAAGAAATCTTTGTCATGAATTTAACATCGTGATACCAAATAATGTATCTCATATGATGGAGGAGATAGTAAATTCTGATAGGTATTGTTTAGTTGCAAAGACTGATACTTATCCGATGTCTAAAAACAATTACGTGGATCGTTTGACACCATCCTTATCAGAGACATCTTCATTCCTCGATTCATCATCAAAACAAGGTCGTTTTGTTAAAAATCAACATTCACTCAATTCGAGTAATAACACTTTGAGATACAAGAGAACAAGTGACTGTTCTCAACTTCAAAACATTCAAACACCCGAATCAAATATAGAAAGTTTACATTCGAATTTGTCAAATGGCCATGAATTTATTCTGTCAAATGTCAATTATGATAAACTACAGATTCATAAAAATAATTTTTATGGACATAATTATTATAATATATAAGTAGTGTAAAATATTTGCTATGTAAAACAATATTTAAAAACATTTTTTGGAAGGAAGCTTAGTAACTACATTTTTATAAATATATTAAAATGCTTTACATTTTGGCTACAAATAATTATTATTTAAGATACAAAAGATCTTATAAGAAATCCATAATAAATTCCATATCACTTAACTAACTAAAAAATATTTTATTATTAATAAGCACGAAAATAAACTTACAAGTACATGATGTATAACACTGAGGATATAATGAGGAAATATTAGCTTTAATATATTCACAACCCCACCAACCAGATTCTAAATTACAATTTCTATAAAAGATATTAGAATAACATTGAATGAATGATTCCAAATTGGCACATTCCGTTAATGGCTCCATTGATTCTTTAAAAGTAATCCAACACACATTAAGGCTTGCCTTTTTTGTTTGAAATATGTTTGAAATGCATTTATCATTTATCAAAAAGCCTTAAACAATTATTTTTAGGAAATACAAAATTTTTAAAATTAATAAAAAATGTTTTACACTTTTTTGTGGATTTAAATGTTTGAATAACCATAGAACATTGTAAATTAAATTTTTTACTATTCGTTCTTTCAAAAAAACATATATGGTTGTTCTGCAAAAAGATATATTAAGTGTCACCAAATTTTACAATTGTAACTTTTTATACAGAAACTATAAATAAATATACAAATAATATTATCGTTTTGCTATTTGCTAATTTCAATATGAATATATACCTTTTTATGAATATTGTATTTTTAATAGTATTTAAACGTTTTCTAGTATTACACTTTAATAACAAATGTATAATTAACATTATTTATAATTCCCAATCACTACCTTTTTGGCGTGTTAGCTATATATGTAAGTGCAAAAACAAAATAATTTATGGAAAGCATTAGTATTTAAGAGAAGTAAGAAATCTTATATATTACCATTATAAAAAACGTTAAACTGAATTAGTCCTATCTTTCATAAATTCCCTATTTATTTAATAATCATTTCGTCACCGTATAACATGTCATCATCCTATTTCTTTAGTAATATCTTTTTTCATGAAAATACTAACTACTCTTCAGATTTTATATACTTTTCTATAACTAACAAAAATAAATAATAAATTTTAGAAAACCATCTAATAAGTTTTTTATATATTTGTAATTAATAGTATATTTTTATTTAAACATACTTTCTAATCCTGCACCACAAATAAATGTTAATTGTTTAATAAAGCTTGATATCTCATAAACAATTTTTTGGTTTTTTAGAAAATTATTTAAATAATTTATTGATAAACACGATGAAAATGTGTTTCCTAGACAATCTTTATAATTTGTATAACCACTACATATCTTTAAAAGATCTTTTTCATCACCATTTTTATATATATCCTCAATAACTTGTATATAACAATTGATATTGTTTGAAATAATATTACTATTACAAATAGTACTGTTAATATTTAGAGAGTTTAGTAAATTTTCATTACAACATTCTAGTGTTTCGATATCACAATCACCTATTGTTGAGGAGTCACAGGAAAATATAAAAAATATTTTTATATTAACAATAACTAAAATTTAGTAATAATTTTTATTGTTTAAAATACGTTGTATATTTTTCTACTTACGAAATAAAATATACCATTTTGACATATGGAAAAACATAAATAATATAATTTTCTTATTTCAGTACCAAACAATATTTAAAATTACTATATATAAATTATAATTTTTACTTATTAAATTAAAACATATCAAAGGCATAATACTTTCTTATCATTTTTCTTTGAGATATTTTGTTTAATATTGATAATGTTATTTATTAAATCATATACTTAATATTACTTATCTTTTTATTAATGGTGACCATAAATTAATATCAGTATAATGAAGTAAATTTTCCCACAACGATAATCTGTTTTAATTGTACTGCGTTTCAAAAAGAGTTGTTCTTTGAGATAAAAGAAAATGTTTTCATTTATTAACCTATTACTTCCATTAATTCAAAAGTATGTATATTTATCATTTTTAAGTTTTTTTAAAAATTATGATATAGAAGGAATAATTGTTCAAATAATATGTATAATTCTACTAAAAAGTATGAACTTTAGAGAAACTTTTTTTTGGTTGGTAATATTTGTATCCAAAAAAATGAAAATAAAAATATTGAGGAAGTATGCTAATTTGTCATCTTTTTTTATCTCAAGACAACTATTTTAAAGAAGAAATATTTAAGATAAATTATTCTCTCTCTCAATTAATATAATTTTATTTATACATATATTATAGGTAATAAAATTTATTCATCCAATGTTTTGTCAATGAATAAAATTACAAGCAAAATATAATGTTAATGTCATGTGAAATTTTCTATTTCCCCTAAAGATTTAGACTCGTTTTTGTATAATTTACATAATAATCACAATAATAATATTATTTCTTCTATTATTTGTTTGTTAGTAGAATATATTTAAAAATTATATGAATGAGAATATATTCAAATTTTTTATTTTTGATTTTCATCAATTTTTTTAATGTTTTTCTTTTATTTGTATATATTTATATAAAGATTATATTTAATAATGTTAATTTTATTCCTACAAATGACGTTATCATTTTTGCATAAATATTTTTTGGATTGAAATACGAGCTTAATATTGAACTAATCATTTTTGTGATTATCACCACATTATTTTTTTAATGATAAATTCTAATTATATTAATTTTTTCAAATATTATTTAATTTTTAAAAGATATGTTTTCATATAGCACATCTATAAACTATTTATTTTATTTAAACTTTAATTTATGGGTTAGTATATTATCATCATGTTTGTAACATGTATTCGCTTTCATAAATAGTCATTTCAACAACTTTTAACATTAAAAATATTAATTATACTTTTTAGATAATTTTTTAAAAGTGTATTCCTTGTAGGATTACTAAATTTTTGTATTATTTATATTTGGTAATGAAAAAAACGAATCAATTCTTTTTAAAATAATAAAATCAAAAGTTAATGTATATATGAAGTAAATATGTTTGAGTTTCTTGTTGGTTTTATATTTGGTTCTCTATGCATTGTTACATTAGTCTTTTTATTTATATATATACAATTTTCACAAAAAAACACACCACCAAAATTGACAGATCAATTTCATAATTTAGAAATGCCTGAGGTCAGTTAAATAAAATTATATTAAATGGATATAATTTATCTATTAAATTATAGGAATTAAAAAAATTTTTGAACATTAATGATAATGCAAATATGTCAACATCACGGGTAGAGTCATGCTTCTCAATATCTGCTCTATTACATTTTCTTTTTCAAGAACACAAAGATACGAGATTCTTTCGGCGTTGGCTTCATAAAAGACTTCAACTAGAAATTAATGATATAACATCTAGAAATGCTGCGGCTCACTACATCATTCATAGTGTTAAAATAAGAGATTTAGATGTTGGAAATAAATTTCCAATTATTAAAAATATATCTGTGGAAAGTATCAAAATGTGTGATGACGATAGTTCTGTTGAATCATTATCATTGTTAGTTGACTTAGTTTATACTGGTAACTTCTATACATCTATTTTTGCAAGTACTATTTTTGGGGATACTTTTATTGGAGTTAAAATTACAAATTTAGAGGGTAAAGCTAAAATTATTATGTCTAGAAATCCATATCCTCATTGGGCTTTCTCTTTTACAAATGTTCCACATTTAGAGTTGTCATTTGAAACACAGTTAGGTGGTGTTGCTGCTCAATATTGTACACCAATTATTGAAAAACAATTCAGAAATGTTATACAAAAAAAACAGGTTTGGCCAAATTACAAAGTACGATATCGTCCTTTCTTTCCAAATCCATTAATGCAACCTACAACATCACCAAAAACATTTAGTCATGTAGATATAAAAGGTGGACTTCAAGTAAATATTATTCAAGGATCTCGTCTTCCTATCGAAATATTAAATGGAAAAAAGGCAATAGTGTATTGTGCGGTATTTTTAGATCCAAAACCATTTGCAAATTTTAACGCTAATTGTAACCATGTCAGTACAATTATGATTAATTTTCCACGTCATGACAATAAAGAACCCTTAGGATTAACATTTACCAAACATTGTGATGATTTTGGTGGTAAAAAAATAAAAATTGAAAACGTCGCAATTAATTCATCAGCAGCTGATGCCGGATTTTGTCAAGGTGATGTTATTTTATCAGTAAATAATGTTGTAGTATCAAATTCAAATCATGCAGTAAAACTTTTAAATACAAAAGGAGATCTATCTGTTTTGGTTGAAAGAGAAAACGATGATTTATTTAGATCAGATACACCCGATTTGATACAGGAATATTTTGATGAAGAGATAGTAGATATTGAATTTGACATTACAAGAGAAAATAAAGATAGTACTATATTAACTACAATATCAAAAGAGAAAGACGATAAAAAGGAAGACACTACAATTGAATCAGACATTCCTCTTGTCTCTAATGATAACATATCAATATCAGAAAGCTTAATGAAATCATCTTCAGATGATACAACAATTGATAAATCATCAATACAGGAAGAATCACCAAAAAAAGATGAAGATAAAAGTAGCGGGATTATTATTTCACAAGATATCAGAAAAGTAGGTTCTGTGATAAGACCAATGTCAATGATTGAGATATCTCCTATAGAAAAAGTAACAAAATGGAATAGTCTTGATAATTTAACTTGCCATTCTAAAGATAAAATTGAGAGCAATATAATTAATAATGATGGTCAAAATGACGAAAAATCAATCTCTAATAGTTCTAACATTTCTACAAGTAAGAATGAACTAGATAACTTATCAATTGTAACAGATGAATGTTCGGAGGATGCTGATTCGCTAACAGAACTAAAAACTGGTAAAAAGCGTACAAAAATAGTAGCAAAATGTGCACAAATGGTAAATAGGTTTTCAGTAACAAAGTCAAAGGTAAACAATATAATAAAATCAAGGAGAGATAAAAATATTGAAAATGATAATGAAAAAAATGATGAACATGAGGAAATACAGGAAGGGGAAGAAGCCACAGAAGAGAATATGTTTAATAGTGAATATGAGAATCTTTACACAAAAGATCCTATTGTTACTTCTCTTACTGATATTAAACTACATAAACGTCCAACATCTTTAGAGGTACCAGTTGTTGATGGATTTAAAAGTAAAGTTAGAAATGTAGCTAAAGGTATTAGAACTAAAAGGAGTGCAAATGATGGTATATTAAATGAAAAAGAGACTTTCTGTGAATCGTTTAGTCAAAATAATATTAATGTATTCGCAAAAAACACTAGCTCTGTAAATTTAAAATCAAAAGTTAAATGGAATGATGAACTTTATTTTACACTAGAAAAAAATTGTACTAAATATTTAAATATTCTTGTTTATGCTAAATATGATGGAACTTCTAAGAATGAAAATAAAGAAGACAAAAATAAAAATGAAAAAGAAAACAATCAAAAAAATAAGTCATCAAAGGATAATGTTGATGAGATTGATTCAGGCCCAATTTTATTGGGATACGTAAGTTTTAAATAGGATACTAGCATTTATTTTAACTATTCTTTTTAGACAAGTATTTTTATTCCTCAAATAATTGATGATTGTAATTTAACATTATCAAAATGTCATTGTGAGGTTTTTGATCTTCGTCCAACAAAAAATTCAAACTTCCAATTTACCAATTTATATAACATCTCACATAAACCCGGTTTTGATAAAAGATTATGTTTTGGTGATCTTAAAATTTTCTTTCGATATCTAGAGAAAGGTTTAACTGATGAAATGTTACATAAAAATGATATTATTAATGAGGAAAAGAAAAATTTCAACGAAATTCCTATTGAATCATCCAAAAAAGTATTAATGGTTTCTGAAAATAATGATAAACGAAAGCAAAGGTTATCGGAGAAGGTGATAAAAGAAAGGTATCAACATACTTTTAATACTATTATTGCTAAAAAAAATGAATCATTTATTTGTGCTGTATGTAAAACAAAACATTGGTTTGCTGGTTTAAGTAAATGTTCAACATGTAATGTATTAGTTCATACTAAAGGTTGTTCAGAAAAAGCCTATACAAATATTGAATGTATCTCTGTTTATCAGGATTCTGATTTTGAGGAACTTGATAATACGATGACTGTTCCAAATACTACTAAGGAAAGCACTTCATTGAAGTTGAAGTTAGATTCAGACGGTTCAGACAAAGTTAGTGTAACTTCAACACCAGACCGTAGTAGTTTTTTGGACAGAAGCAGTTTAAGAAGTATTAGGAAAGGAAAATTCTCTGAAAAAGTTTCTAGTGGTATAAAATTCTTAGGTAAAGCTTACAATAGAGCAAATAAAGGAGAAACAAAAGAACATATACATAATAATGTTAATTTGATTAAACTAGATGATGTTATTCATGATTATTTGATATTATTAGATTGTCCACTTTCATTAAGAGAACTTTTGTTTGAACCAAATAATGCATACAATGAGGCAGTTATTAAAAATGTTAAAGAACTTGGAAACCTTTCATTTAGTGATATTACTGATTTAGACGAAAGAAAGGAAAGGAATAATGAAAAGATAACTGAAGTACAAAAAATTATATCACAATTGGCATGTCATAGAAAAGAAAAAATTGCTTGAAAATTCAGAGATTTCACAAAGTGATCAAACAAAGGGGAAAGGTTCTGGATCTCCTGAAAGTCGGATAGTAAAACAGGAGCTCATTGAAATGGATTTGAAATTCCAGGCATTGGCTTTAGTTATGATTCATTATTGTGAGGGTCTTAGTGCTTGTGATGCTACTGATAATAATTAAATAATAAATTATGGTTAATCTTTAACTCTAATTATTAAATATGATTTATTCCCAAATATATATTTCATGAATCATAAAGAAAAGAGATTATTAATTTAACAAAAAAAATTTCAAAAAATACTTTCTATGTGTTAGATCTTAAAAGTATAATAAAATAATGACAAAATACTTAATTAAGAATTTGTCAAAACAACAATAACATCTTTATATTTGTATATGCAAAGTAATTAAATATGTTTTTTTCAAATGTAATGATGTCCTACCGTTTTAAACCAAATGTTATACTTACATAAAATAAAAACATTTCTTATTTATCAATCAAAAATGTTTATTATACTCAAAAAATTTGTTCTAGAAATTTTATGCAGAAAATGTATATACATATTTCTTATTGAAAGAGTTGTTAAAATTACGTAAAAATGTAATGAAACAATACTATTTCATTTCAAATAATTGTAAAAATTGTTAGATAACTTAAAGAAAATCAATCTCATATCATCTACCTTATACCATAGGATGTATATTAAAAGTAAGCAACTTAATAATAAAAATTTTTAAATGATATAAGTGATGGTGTATATTTTAGACATAGGACAACTGAGATTGTGTATTATTATTAAGACATTTATTATCATCGTATTTCTATATAAAAAGATATATGTATATTTAGCTTTTTATTCTGATTTTAATAATAAAAGAAATCATTTAAAGGTTGATTTGTTCTAAGGCAGGTAAAGTATATCAATTATTTTGTTATATTATAATTTATTTCAAATTTCACTGGTAACGGTTTAGAAAATTTTATCTTTAATGCTATAACTTTACCACATATAAATATTTCTTTCTATTTGTTTTTTCTTTTGCATCATTAAAAATATTTTTCAAAATACTTTTAAGGTGTTACTATTAGTCATCATGGTTAATAAAGAGATGATTACTGTTCGAATGAACAGAGCTGACGTTAATACACCATGGGGATTTCAAGTAAGGCCACCAGGTATTGTTCACAAAGTAAGTCATTAATAAAAATGGTTATAATTATTTTTTTGTAACTTAAGATTGACGGAGGAGGTTTAGCTGATCGTGCAGGAATTCAACATGATGATGAGATTTCCGAGATACAGGGTGAGAGGGTAAATGATTTTAATCGCCTACAAGGCACCATCAATAAGCCTAATCATGAAATTGAGTTAATAATATATAGGTAAGTGTTAAACTTAATTTGTAATAAGAAAAAAAATTGAAGTACACAGGAAATATATATTTATATATATTAACATTTAGTTTACTTCTTTGTTGAAATTCTTATCTCTGAGATTATTAAAATAATTTATAACTAGCTTTAAAGTGTTAAGAAATATATTTGAATATAAATTTATTTAACTTCCTTCAACAATTATTTGCTATATCTTAAGCATACGTATTTGAGAAAATGAAGACTACAGGTTATCTTATCAAGTGAAATATAATTGTTTAAAAAAGCTTCATTTTTATAATAAAAATATCTTTGTTGACGTTAAATAATTATCATTTGCTTGTTATTCTTTTCTATAGCACCACAATTATATCATTTTCCTCACATTTTGTTTTATTTTACTTTTTTATGTATGAAAATAGGCAATCAAAATTGTTGTTATAAATAATAAAAATTAGTTTTATTATTAAAAAAGTGGGTAATTAAATTGTATAGGTAAGTATCTGTAGATATTGTTACTGAAAATTGTAATCTAAGAATTATTCATTCCATATTATTTCAAAAGTAAATATTAAATAAAAATAAAATATTATTTTTGTTTTGTCTAAACATTGTAAAGATTCTAATTTTATATATTTGTATGAATGACATTTGGAAAGGATTACAATCATAAAAAAATTCATCGTATATAAATTTGAAAAGATGAATAAGGATCACATGATTTGAAAACTTAATGTTACCATTCTTAAATATTTATAATTTAATTAATTTTTTGTTAAAATCTTTTCACAACTTAGTATAATCAGATTTAGAAAATTTTATAAATTAATAACAATTTTTAAATTATGATAATTAGAATTTAAACAACTAATTTAGTACAATTTTAATATCATAGTGAAATTAATTTAATGTTTTGTAAAACTTTTATAGATAATAAAAAGATTAAACGAGGAATTGGATAATACTTATTATTAACAATCTTTTACTAATATTAATTCCCCAGTTAGATGACCTAAATTTAATTTTATACATCATTTCATATTTTATGTTTTAAATTATTGTAATAATACATAATAATAATAATTATAAATTGTTGCTTTATTAATAAATCATAAATAGTAGACTCATTTTTTTATATTCTAATATTTTAGAAATATGTCACCAACAAGAATCTGGAAACCAAGTATTTCTGAATCTTCTGAACCCAATTACTTTCAGAAATCAACATCAAATACACAATCAAATGTCAAGGTTAATCTAGAACATAAACCAATGAATTCTGATCCACTAGTAAATGGTTTTAATTCATCAGCAAAACCATTTGAATCATCTTTAGATGGTAATCATGCAAGCGTAGAAGGAAATCAAAGACATATTGAAACTAGTGCTACACATTCTACTAAAGCTGAACAATATTTAAAACAAACAGGTGGTTTATTTGGAACAGATCCAAATGCTAAAAATGCATTTGCTACAAAAAATAACCAACCTTCATACTTAAATTCTGAAACACTAAAATTAATTCAGGAGGATGACAAACGAGAAAAACGTGACAAATCTCCCGTAGCAATGAATAATAACTCTTATAGACAGGAAAGTTGTGGCCCTCAAGAAATTATGAACGCAAGTAACGTAAATCCCAATTTACCCGTTTGTTTTATTTGTGGACGAAACATACTGTAAGTTTAAATGTATTTTATTTTTACATAGGATAAAAAAATGCTTAGAATTATGTATTTAGTGTTATTATTTAAAAGAATAAAGAGTTTCTCCATGACACTTTCATAAAAATTTATACTGATTCATTAGTCGATTTACTTAAATATTACGTTTTTTAAAAACACAAAACTCTTAAAAATTTTTATAATTAATCAGCATATATACTAATATATGATCAACCTAATAATATTGCTCCACCACTCCTTTCATAGGGTCTTTTTTTAGCAAATATAATTTCATCTTCTATTTCCTTAGGATCCAATATACCATCCCAAATTTTTAATGTATTTCCGTTTAAACGACCATTAAAAAATCTTTTAATTTTGGAATCAATTGACATATTAGGTACAGAATTATATCCAAGATTTTTTGAATTGAATAGGATATTGTTTGTACTTTGGTAGTTGTTTAAAGTAGCCTTTGTCCCCTAAAAAATAATTAATATTTTTAAGTAAAAATAAGATAACTTACATCAGAGCAGAGAATAACAATTAAGATGTGCAATAAAATAAAATTGTGGTACTTCATAACTTCTTTTTAATTATTACAAATCTAAAAAAGCAAAATTGTATTTGGCTTTAAAAGAAGAGATAAAAATAATGTAATTTTAGAGGTCTTGTTTGTCGAGCATTTGATGTAAGTGTTCATGTAGATTGCTTTTCATGCTCAACATGTGGAAGCAATTTAAAGAATCAGGGCCATCATTTTTTAAATTCAAAATTTTACTGTGATGTTCATGGAAGGCAAGTTAAGTCACTATCACAACCACGTTACTCACCAAATATTTCAAAAATTTCTTATCAACAAGAGAGTAAGACGTAAGTTTTTAGAATAAAATTTAAAAAATTTATTTTGTATGTTAATTAGGGAAAATAAATTTACGTAGACATATATATACACAAATGACAATGAAAATTTTTTTTTAAATTAAAAATAAAAATATAATGACAAATAAGTATTTTATTATTAATAATAAACAATATACAGTAATATCTTTATTGTTCAAAGTATTTAAAGCATCACAAAAGTATTTCTTCGTTACATTATAAACATATAGAAAAGAAAGTACATTTAAAGTAACAGTAATTGAATGAACAAAAAAATTCTTTTTTATTTTATAATTATATATTGTTTTATAGAATAAATGCTCATTCAGTGGGAAATAATATATACCAACACGATTTGTCAAAGCCATCATATCAAACCGATATTTTGGGACGGCATCCTATCTTAAGTGAAAAACAAAATGAGGAGGAAGTTAAAAATTATTCCTCCTCAACTTATACTACCGTGACAAATGAATCAAAGACAACTCCCATACCCTATTATGGATCACCTCATGGTAATAGTAATGGTAAGTGTGTTTTATACATTTAAACATTAAAATAATGTTTTAAAAACTATTCATTTATATTTATTTATACAATTTTTATGGTTTAATGCAATCCTGTTAAACTAACATTATATAAATAGTTTTATTTGTTAAATATTTTATAAATATGCCATTTAACAAATAATTTATCTTTAAATTATTTAACAAAAATTATTGTCACGTTAAAAATGTCATATTTTTTTCTGTCTTTTTATGTAGATGTCTTAAATGTGAATGTTAATAATGTAGGAATTGATGCACCTGAGTCCCGTAATCTTAAAAAAAGTCCATTACCAAAGGATATTAGAAATGCAACTGTTAAATTTCTTAAAAAAAGTGATAATCTTCCAAATTGGCCTCCATCAGAATCATCAACAACATCCTCCCAAAAATATTGGACACTTCATTTAGGTCCATATGAAAAAAAAGAAAATAAATCACTCCTGGATTTGGTTGCAGAGGAAGATTCAAAATGTAGTATGCAAAATAATAATAATTATCTTGGCTTCCATTCTCTTGCTTTAAGTTCTACATACGAAAGATCTTATGATTCCAATATATCAAGTAGTCAAAGATATATTGAAGCTATTTCAATCCCATATCCCAATATTGATAGATTAACTCCACCACGAATATCACCAAGAAAGAGCAAAAAAAGGGAGTCGCAAAAAAAGGAAATAGATAGTAAATGTAGTTTTCTTCCTATTAAACCTGATATGGATGATGAAGTCTCTAATCAATTAGTGGATCTACCAGAAATTATTACAATATCTTCATCAAATGATATTACTGATAACATAACGAAAATTGAAAAACATTTACGTTGGGTTGAGGTACCTGAAATAATAGAGGAAACAGATATTTTGACTGAGGAATCATTCTCTGATTACAGGCCCAATGAAAATGAAAACACTTTTGAAGATATAGAGGCTGATGAATCGGATTGTGTTGATGACGAACACGAACAATGGATAAAAGAAGAATTAGAAGAGTATAGAAGAGAAAAAGAACTTGAACAAATAAATATGAATAATGAAAATTGTGGACTATTGTATAGTAATGATAATGTATTAAAAAATTATAATGAAAATGAAGATAAAATAAATTCATTTTCCTATAATCCATGTGAAGAATTTGAGGAAGGTAAACTCACACACCTTATCGAAAGTACCCAAAAACTTTTAAAACAAATTGAAGAGAAACATGGAATAGAACGAGTTATAAGAATTAATAATAATATACCGTTTTTATACGAGAAGAATGAAAAAGATGAACAATATATTAAAAATGAATTCAATGAGGATAGTACAAAAAAACTGATAGAAGAAACAAGAGTTGAAGTTGAAAAGATGAAAGCTGAATTGCGTGAGAGAAGTATTATAATAAACAATGAAGAATACCGGCCAGTAGCTTCAAATTTCATAATAAGCCATCATATAAAAAATTTTCAAAGTGAAAATTTAACATCTTCTCAACAGAAACCAACGAAACTTATAACACCTGGCGATAATATATGCAATATTATTAAGAAAGCTCGTGTTGAAGATGAAATGTCAAATGATGATATGTCTTCGTCAAATAAATGTTTAGGTGTGTCCTTGTCTAATATCTTTTTTTTAATACAATAATTTTTTATTTATTATAAATTAATTATTATTATTTAATTATAGATTACCACCAACAACAAAGATTTTTGGGTGGTAATTATTCAGGAAATAATGATATTACCAAACCACAATATACAAATCAAAGAAATATTGTTAGTGGAAAGAGTTATCAACAATCGTACGAAAATAGAATACCAGTATGTAATCAATGTAGAAATGAAATTCATGGCGCTTTTATTATGACAGGTGGTAATACCTATTGTCCAGAACATTTTGTTTGTGCAAATGTTTTATGTTCCCGTAAACTCGTTAATATTGGATTTGTTGAGGAGAAAGGACAACGTTTTTGTGAAGTATGTTTTGAGAAACTTATTGCTCCTGTTTGTGGTAAATGTAACAAACCAATAACAGAAGACTGTTTAAATGCCCTCCAAAAACAATTTCATCCTCACTGTTTTACTTGTGCCCATTGTATGAAACCATTTGGTAATACTGCATTTTATATGGAAAATGGAAAACCATACTGTGAAAAAGGTAAATTTTTTATTAAAGGATTATACTTCAAATTATTTTTTTTAGACTGGAATAATCTTTTCACAACAAGATGTGTCTCTTGTAAATTTCCAATTGAGGCTGGCGATAGATGGGTTGAAGCCTTAGGATCATCTTTTCACTCCAATTGTTTTTGTTGTGTTATCTGTCATGTAAATTTGGAGGGTCAAAGCTTTTATGCTAAAAATAATCAGCCATATTGCAGAATACACGCTTAGTGAATCTTTATATTTTTATCGATTGTTGCAAAAAAAAGTGAAATGTAATAATCTTAGACTTTATTATAATATTAGATATAAATTAATGAAGAGATAGTATATTTTTTGCCTAAAAATTGAATCCTTAATACCTAATTAAATTTTATAATATTTTTCCTTTTTTCAGTTAATTCTTTTTCTCAAAAACAAAAAAGAACTCGTCAAATTATTATAATTTATTCAAAATTTTATAATACACAATTTATGAATTAAATTAGAAGAATCATTTATTCAACCTCAATTTATCTTTTAGTATACATTAATATTTTGTTAAATTGAATAATTATTTTAATAACTGTCTCTTCTTTTAAAATAAAAATTTATTAGAAAAAAAAGTCATCCTTACTTAAATTTACTTTATCAGGAGTACGTAAAACTTTTGGACGTGATAAAAATACACTATTATAGTCTATATCAATATCATCATGAGGACTATCAAACTGTAGTAGATCACTTGTTAAGGTATCGTCAAATTGTTTCAATTTGTAAGGTATTATTATATTTGCCCTTTGAAAATAATTCATTCCTAAAATTCCCATTTCTATACAAATCATTTTTTTTATAAGTTGATATGTTTTTCATAGGTTTTTTCTTATCCATTACAAAGGTTTTCTCAATATTTACTTTTTTTGGAACGATAAAATATTTTTTTATTTCATCTTTCGAGGGTAAATTTATTTTATTTTCTCTTGAACTTTTATTGTCATCACATTCTAAAGGTATATTAAGCGATGTTAATTTTGCACGTATAAGTTTTAAATTCTCTAATACTGCACTTTTTATACCACAAGGCAAAATTAAAGGTTTTCTCTTGTCATTCTCTAAAATAAATGTTTTAAAAGATGTTGTCGAATTTGGTGGTTTATTTGAATCATTAATTTTTGGTGTAGATCTTGAAAGACTACGAGAAGTTCTTCCACACATATTATTTTGTTGTTTATTGCTTGAAATTATTTTTAAATTATGTTTAGATGACGTTGATGTGGTTACACGAGATAGTGGATTATTTAATGAAAAAGATGAATTTTTATTTGTGATTATTCCTAGAGGTAGTTGTGGTGAATCAATATACATATCAGATGATGTGCTATCGACCTCTGAAAGTGCCTGACAATAAATATCCTTTTGATCATTCCCAATTTGAAATTTTTCAATTAAAAGTTTCTCCCCAAAACATTCTAATGCTCCCGGACGAAGTCTATCAGTTGATTCTATCTCAGCTTCGATATAATCATCCCACTACAATATTATTTATATTTCATACCATATTATTTCGATTAATAGTATTAACAAAACTTACATTATCATCATTCTCCGACAAAGAGTAAACTTTTTTATTACCATAGTCATATTCTAAAGAAAATTGGTCATATTTACATTTATGTTTTTTAAATTTAACATATTTTTACTATCGATATCCTGGTACCTGATCGTCTAACTTGGGACATATAAAATTTCTGTCACAAGTAGAGTCTCAGGGAGCGGGAAGTCGTAAGTTTTTAAAAAATTTTGTTTTTTTTTATCATTAATATAATATCTAAAGACTATTAGTAGAAAATAAATGCTTTTAGAATATATATAATAATTTATATATTCAAAAATTAAACATCCTTTCCTATTTTTATCATTTGACGTAATAACATTTTCCAATTAAAAAACAAGATGGATGTACGTATAGGAAGAACTGATTTAAAAGAATGAAGAAATTATAATAACAGAGAAAGGTATATTTTTATAAAAATAAGTGTTTGTTTTAATATAATTATCGAATAACTGTTACCTGATTACTTCACTAACCTATGGTCCTAATTTCCATTTAACAAATATGTTATCTTGTACATTTATAAATACCGTGTATTTTTATAAATTTATTAAAGTACAATGAGGTATATTGTAGAATTGGAGAAAATATTTATTATTTTTGTCGTAACAATAAGATATATAATAGTCTACAGAAAAATAATATATTTTTTATTAATTATAAAAATATTATATGATTGTATATTTATATTATATGATGGTGAATATTAACTTCATCTATCATTTTATAACCATAAATATTTCTTTCAAATATTTAAGTCGATTTTTATATATACATATGCAACAAAACATTTAGTTAGATGTGGTCAAGTATGTAAGTTTAGGACATAATCTGTGAAAAAGGATACAGCCTGGCACAATCGTCATACACCTCTTATATGATATTTTATAATGATAAAAAAGAAACAATGAAATGGATAACTTTTTGTAAAAAAAATTTTGTTATCTAAATTATATTTGTCAAAGTTAAATTAGCTAATATAAAATTTAATATGGTTAATGTCAATAAGAAAATATTTTTGATAATTGTTAATTAAATTAAATCTTTATTTAAAAAATTTGTATAATATAAGGCTTACTTTTAAACAATCTTTCAGAAAACGTATAAGAATATCATAAACATAAAGTAAAAGTATATATAACTATTTTTTTACTAGAAGTTGGAAAAAATAAATTCATATTATACATCATAAAAATAAATATTTTATGAATTTTTTATTCAATAATATGTCATGATTTTAAAATTATATACAAAGGACATAAAAATGTCTAAAAATAGTCTTTACGTATAGGATAAGTAAAAAGATTTCATGACGATACTTAGATATATGAAAATATATCTTCACGTTGATAACATCAATAAAATGGTACATGTAAATTTTGTTATTTTATTTTTAATAAAATGTAACAGGAAAAATTACCAACTATAAAAAGAAAGTAAAAATGAACGATAGTTTAAATGTTGATTGAACATTTTAAACAAAAATAACAACGACATTAACTCGACAACATTTTTAAACTATACATATATATACACAAAACATATCTACACATTGTGAAAAAAAAATTATATACACATATAATAATTGCCTAACAGTTCTCTAGTATTAATAAAAGTATTTTAAAATAGCGTGTATACTAAAAAAATAAATAAATAAAAAAACAAAACTAATGATATAATTTCTGTGAAGATTTGAAAAAAATTATATGAGTGATAATATAAAAATATAGAGATTAAAAATAATTAAAATTTTAAGATAAAAGTGTAATTATGTAATGCTAAAATATTCCTATGTCTTGGTATTAGTGACCAGCACAACCTGCCACGGACAACCAAAGAAGCATTTTTAAATGGGTACAGACATTTGTTACATTATGTTTTAAACATTCAAAAACTATTCCATTATCATATGAAATTGACCATGTATATTTATTTAGAAACAAAATTCTAAGCATCCAGAAATAAAAATAGCTGAAAATTAAAATTAATATTGTGAAGGGGAATTATAAAAATGAGTATTCTAAATAGTATATATATAATTTCTTTATATATATTTAAAATACAATATCAGAAAAAAATAACAATAAAGAATATACATTTATTATATATTTTTACAGGTCAACATTTTTAAGTAGTATGATGTATATATATATGTAATAAATTAAATAGATAATTATAACATCCTTTCAAAATAATAACTATGACATTTCTTTACATAAATCTACAAATATTTAGTATAAATTCAGATGTCTACAGTAAAAAATTTCCATTGAAACAGTAAACATTTTTATAAAAATCAATTAACATAAAGTTGTTTTTTTTTGAATTCTAGTCTACCAATGAATAAAAATACTTTAGATAATAAAAGCTATCTAGTTGATACAATATTGAAACGAAAATAATAAATATTTTTATTAACATTTTTCAAACACATATCATCTAAAACTATTTTCTTCAACAAATACTACAAATATTTTTTTTTCCTCAACAGCTAGTATAGTTATTCAAGATGATAAAAAAGTTTAAATTTATGATTATAAGGAGAGACTTTAATGAATAAAAAAAGTTTCTCAAAATTTATCTTTATCTCTTAAAATAATAAAATGTCATTTTTGATAAAGATAATGATAAAAAAAGATAAAAATTTTTTTAAACATTTCTAATCCATTAACTTCAATAATAAATATGTCTTTTAATATTTTTATATTTTCAAAATAATATTTAAATTTTTAAACTTCTTACCTTCAAGTAAACAACATAGCAAGAAAGCAATTATACATTTCTCTTCATAACTAGTAGAAACTTTTAAATGTTTATACAATATTTCATCAACTTTTAATTCTTTAACTTTCACTCTAACTTTCCTCAGCTCCAATACCACATACATTATTCCATAAATAATATTTTTGTCTTTAAAATTATTTCCTTTGCAAAATTGTTAATAACATCATTACTAAATCATGAGTTATGCGAATTATATGAGATTGAACGAAGGGATTCAATACTAAATTTGATATTAATGCTATAGCAAAGTCAAAGAATGTTGAAGAGATACTATCTTGTATAATAATTTTAACCAACCAATCAAGTATATTTTGTTGTAACAATTCTTTTTGTACCACTGGTTTAATTGATACTTTTTGTATTGCTGCCAAAATATGTGACGATGTAATGTCATCTAATCGTTTATTTTTTAATGCAACAACAGATGGGTAGATAAAATTTTTACCATACGAGAAATTGATTAAAAATGCTCTACCAACTTTAAATGATGCTATGGCATTTAATAATCTAGCAAACTCTTCTTTTATTATATGATTTTTTGAATCATGATGCAATAAAATATTGTAAACGATTGAATTATTTGCATTCCTAAGATTTAAAATATCTTTAAAAGCAAATACCTTGATAACTTCAATTGATGCTTCTTTATTTTCTTTTCTGGTAATTTGTTGTCTTAGTGCCTGTAACAGTAATGCTGTATTCCTTGAGTTTAAATTTTTTAGTAATGTTGTAACAATTTTTGTGTAATGTAACCGTTTTACAATTGGTTTAAAAACTGTCGCATTATCATTAGACGGATCTTCGTTAATTTTGTCATCTTTGTTATTTATTGTAATTAATGATTCGGTTTTTTTTATATTATTTTTATCAACTCCATTAGTAGTATTTTTTGCGATACTAAATAGGGCGATTTTCCTGCTATTCTTTCTTTCAATATTCTTTAGGTTATTAAAATTTCCAACGCCCTTTACAGTTAAATTTGATTTATTATATGTTTTTCCATTTGAATGAGAACTTCTTTTTGACTTAATATTTTCATTTGCTGAAATTCTACTATTTTTCTTCCCTTCATTTTTTTCATCATCGTCATTATCATCAGGTTTATTTTGATCACCTTGATAATTATTCTTACTATTATTATTTTTTCTATTATTATTGTTATTATTTTTATCATTATTTCCATCTCTTCTTTGTCCGTTATTCCCTCCAATTTCATTGTTATCATTTTTTGATTCATCATTACTTTCGTTACCATGGCTTTCATCCTCTCTATTGTTCTTTTCATCAGAATTATTTTTTTGATTTGATTCATATTGATTATCGTTACTCTTCAGAATCTTTTTATCGCTTTCCAAACACGTTATAAAGTAAAGAAATTTAAACAATATTGGTAAAATGGATAAAAACAATAAAACTTTGATCTTTATGAGTATATCAAAATTGCTTTTTTTTAAGTAATTTAGTTTGTTTGTTAAATACTCTTTATAATTCATTTTGTTTTTTATAAAATTCATTTCATTTTCATTTGACATAAATATATCATAATATGTGGCCACCTATAAAGTGCTTTTAAGTAATTTAAAAGAAAAAAAACTTACCTGAATTATTTCATTCATATTTATCTTGTTATACTGAAATTCCATTATAGTAAAAATATACGTACAATATAGTGCATACCTAAAATTTTTTAAAATAGCGTATGACTACCGTACTTAATTTTAAAGGAAATAATAAAATACTTAAGTGTGTTTTTTTTATATAACAAGTATGACTCAAAAAACAAAAATAACAAAATATCCTGGAAAATTACATATAACTACGTAAATGTTTTGTTAACTTTTTAAATAAAACACATATACTTTATTTGTTAAACGAGAATATTTTGATAAAATAATAATTTTTATATGCAATAAGTTTACCAATTGCTAACACTAATAAGTTCGTTTAAATAGTAATAGCAATTAATTAAAGCTAAAAATTTTAATATATCTTACAAAAAGATGTTTCCATGGAAACTTTCCAAAGTAACGAATGAACATTAAAAATATAGACCATTTAGACAATTAGACCAAAAACGTTTTAGTAAAATTTGAAATATCATTTAGCTTTGAAGTGAGCCACTTTAAAGACTTTATAGAGAAAATGTTTTGCTCAAATACCGTAAATTTATTGTAAAAGGTATATTATTACTTTTAAAATATTTCTCAGAAAAACCATAATATTAAAATTTATATTTATAAAAAAAATTCATTTTTTAACGATAACATGTAGCTTAATAGAACTTTTTATAAACATAATTTTAATCACTAATAACATTCAAGATGAACATAATTACACTCATTTAATAATGAAAACTATGGTTTTTTTATTGAAAAATAGATTATTTAACTAAAATTATATTTACCACTTTTCAATTATCATACGGTAACCGTTTATTTCTATTTAGTAATGATGAAAAAATAATCATATTTGATATATTTTTTATTTAAATGTTTACACTTTAAAAACTAATTAACCCTAGAAAGCAGAACTTTTTTAATACTTAAAGTTCATAAAATGAAGGAGAAAATATTTTCCATATAAAAGTAAACGAGAATAAGTTTATAAAAAAGTGGTTGAAATTGTGTGTAGGGTAAGTTTAAATTCGTGCAACTATTTTATATCACAAGTAACACGGATGAACGATAATAATTTTTAAAACAAAATTGTAAATAAAGTGTTTTAAAAGATAATTTATATACTTATTTATTATTTATGAAAATATTTTGTTAGGAATTATCATCAATTTTTAAAATATAAATAAAATATCCTTTTTTTAATGTTATGGAAGTTAATGGGAGTTTTATATTATTATATTAAAAATTTATGTTGTCTCATTCTTTCAATTATTCATATTTCCTCAATACTAATACTCCTCTAAATAAATTCAAATATCTGTAAATAAATAATAAGATAGGTCATTGTTTTTTTTTTAAATTTCAATATTTATCATAAATAAAATTTTATAGAAAGTGAACAGTTTGCAAATCTTGATACATCTTAAAACGAATTGCTTGATTTTCCAGAGATATAAGCATGATATAAACAATGACATACCATTGTAAAGTTTTTATTTTTGCATTGTACCTATTTTCATTGTAATCACATTTTGTTATTTTTAGAATTTACTAACCTTAAACGAGTCTCCAGAAGGGAATCTGAAGACCATTCTCGAATAGCTTCATAGGCAATTAGGTAAACTATTTAATTAATATTCATATTTATATATTGTTTATATTATATAGAGCGTTCACCAATAAAATATTTTACTAGAAAAACATTTATGTGATTTTAGTTATCAAAATACATCCTAAATCAATTTCTTTGGTAAAAATTGCATCTCCATCATTATGAATGCTATCATTATTTGTATTATTTTTTAATATTAGTGTACAATAAACATTTTTTTTAATTTTTTGCAGACCACTGACTAAATATGACATTGTAACACCTTCTTCACCATTTTCTGTTTTTCTTGGACTTGATATACTAAGTAATGAATTAAATTTTAACAAAGCAATATATTGAAATTCTCCATTTTTTTTCATGTCATTATCATCACAAACATTCGCATTTATGTAACATTTATTTGTAAAATGACCACAATAATTAACCCATACAGTAACAACAACATCTAAATCTTTTGGTTGGATAGTTATTGGATCCGGAAACATATGCATGTTACACCAGATATTATTGTGATTATCGTAAGACATTGTATGCCCGCCAATAACTAATGGATCTGTTAGTTTTCTTGGATGGGGAAGATTACATGTTAATTCAGGAACTTGTATATTTGATATTAATGGATCATTTTGAACATCACGGAACACTTTTTGTAATATTGATATTACTGGTATATCCTTTGAAATATGCCTTTTTAAATATTTCATAAATATACCATTTTTCTCCCCAACAACTTCATAGGCACCACCACCAGTGGATGTTGCAAAACCATATATTGCATTTGGACGAACAGGAATCTTTTGAATATTATATATCTCTTTAGCCTTATACATAAATTCTATTGGATTAGATGGTTCTTCATACCTACAGATATCTAACAATATTACATGCATTCCAGTATTACAAGCCATAAATTTACATAGGATCCAATTCATAGGTAAACAATGTTCAGGAGCATAAAATTCTATTTGATTATTTATTGGAAGGAGATAACATTGACCGTTTATTTGAAAACCATGACCGACAAAATAAAAAACTGCATAAACATTATCACCTAAAAGCTGCGTAAAATATATAATCATCTTTTTCATCTCTTCTAAATTTAAATCAGCCAAAACAACTGTTTTATAATTCATCCCTTGTAATTCTTCGGCTAATGTCTCTGCGTCAGAAAGTGGTGTTCTTAAACCGAGATTTAATATTTGATAATTTCTATTAGCTATAATTAAAGCAACCTTATCTGATGCTTCCAATACTACATTTATACTATCTGTATAGTAATTTGAAACAACTTTATCTTTTGTGATATCTTTTTTCTCATCAACATTATCATCTTCCTCTATTAATGATTCATTTTTTTTACAATCAAAACAAACTATGGAAATTTTATTAAAACAACTAATGCTGTTTAACTTACTAAATTTTTCTTCTAATCCATACTTTTCAAGTGATAATGGTCCACCATGTATAGTATATTTTTTATTTTCTAAATACCATAATAAGTAATCACTTAATGGTGTCTCATTATACACAATACATTCTAATTTTTGACTTAACAAACATTGACATCTTAATATGTATCGGACGTTATCACAATCATCAACATGTGAAATATTAAAGGCTTTCCCATCAAGTTTCCATTCATAGGTAGGTGCAGGAAATGATTTAACATTGATACTTACCTTCAAATACATACTATCTTCAACTATTTCAATGTTAAATATTTCTTTGTTGTCAAGATTAATTAATTCTACTGGATGAAATTTTCTACCTAATACTAATTGTACGGCTTCAAGTGTTCTTCTTTCTTCAATAGGTACTATATCAAAATTTTCGACGATAACATCATTGCATTGACATATAAATTGCTTTATTGTCATTCCTTTTGAATTTAATATTAGTATTATTTTTTCTATTCCATCAACATCATTTAATAATATATTCATTTTTCCTTCTCTTAAATAGTATTTTATAGTTTTTAAAAATATATATATATTTTAACTTACGGGATGTAGAAACAATCTTTTTTATCAGGTCCAACGATCCATTTCCAAGCATTATTTTTCCTAAGTAAATGCTCCACTAATACGACAATACGATATGATATATTTGCAAAAATTTCATTAAAAAAATCCGGCTTATTCCAACATATATGGCTCATTTTATTTATGTCATCATACAATTGTTCAAAATAACTTGATGTATTCATTGTCATTTTAAAAATTTAAAGAATTAATAATAATTATGTAAATTCCACTATTTTTTTAAATTTAATAATAGAAATAAACATATTTTGTTTGACACATAAATGTAATTGTATCAAAAACTAAATGTAGGACGTTACTCCAATAAACGTAGAAATACAAATATTTTTTTAAAGTAAAAATGTATAAGTTAAAAGATGTAAATTTTTGCTAAGTTTCTTTTGTGAGAAAAATAAAACATTATATTATTAATCTATCAATTCCACATTCATCAGCTTTCTTTAATTTCTCAATTTTCTCTCCAAAAACATAATAACATTGTTCTGAGAATGTGTATCTACAAATTACATGTACAATGAGTTTTTCTTTTAACAATTCAAAAGCGTAATTCCTGGCACTCCTTCGATCTTTTAAATCTTTAACATTTGCTAACAACCAATCAATTAGATGTTTCCCAAGAAAACACATTGGATAGTTAATTTTAATCCATGTCTTTTCTTTAGCCTCTAAATATGAATTTGGTAATGACATTGATAAAACTACATTCTCTTTATTAGTATCTAAATTAAACAACTTATCAACATGATGCATTGTAAGTTCCTTCCTGTCATTTTGATTTACTAGTGATTTTTTACCTATACCTGGTGATGATGGTAAATTTTCATGACTTTCACGTATTGCAGGCATCAATATTTGCGTTAATTCTACTGTATTTTCATCATCTTTATTCATTTTTTGGGGCATCCATATATCATCACTAATTGGTTGTGAAAAATTATAATGATTTGGGTAGTCTCTTAAACTTCTTCTTACAAAATTAAAATGACTTTTACGTGATAGGTTAGCTTTATCATAATTATGATATTCAATAATACTATTATAATGTTTCCTTATCTTTAGTCTTAATATTTCACGTTTTTTCATTTCATTTGTGAGCATTATAACTGCTTGATCGTTAGAAACATTTTCGAAACTTATCCCATTCATTTCCAAAATTTCATCACCAACACAAATCCTTCCACATTGAGAAATAGCCCCACCAGGAATTATGTCATCAATAAAAATGCCTTTATCACCATTTTTCGATGAATGTCCAACAAGATTAATTCCTAAAAAATCATTTACCTTCATATTTAAAACAACATTGATATTTCTGTGGTATCTTAAACTCCTATCTCTGTGACTAAATCGCTGTTTCGTTGGCACAGAAGGAGTAACATATTCTGTTCCCTTTGAAAGCCGATTATTCTTTTCTTTTACCTCACTATCTAATAAAAATTTGTTTTCTGAAACATGATAATGTTTTTAATTAAAGCTTTTCATTAATTAGTTAGTTAATATTATCTAAATTGTCAAAATTAAGAAAGATACCTAATGAATGACGAATAACTGAATCATCACTGTATGTACTATCCACTGAAAAATTCGAAGTGCGGTGTAAGAACCCTATCATCTTTCTTCTTGGTGGTGCGTCAGGAACATCCTCATTATAACAATCAATAAATTTGCTTGTTGTATGTGATCCATAATATCTTTTTGGTTGTCTTAATTTAACACGAACTACATTATTTTCACTTCCACTACAATTATTACCATTAACATTAATTTGTGGTAGGGTATTAGCAATTTTTGAATCTACAGGTAATGTTCCATCTTTCTCATTCATCAATGATCTATCTTTTAAATTTACTTTCTGAATAGCATGAGAATCAATTGTATTGCAAACATTATTGAAAACATTTTTTTCATCATTTTTATTACCTTCTTTTTGAACACATACTGAAAAACGACTTGATTGTGTTTCAGTAAAGTTCAAACTACCCATGCGACAGTTATATGATTTTGTTTTTCTAACTTTTCTTTCATCAAAACTATCTTTCTTTTTGGAGGTATTTGAAAATAATTTAAATATATTAATTTTAGAAGTAAGACTTGACTTGTCGTTACTTTTTTTATTTTTAATGTTTGAAACGAAAATGTCAGGTTTTAAATCATAATCAGAGTAATCTTTTAATGATACATTACTACTATTGGAATGTTCATGTTTGCCTTTTTTGAGAGAGGAGCGCATCTTAAAAATGATACTATTTTTAGAAGAGTCACTATTTATTTCATCATAAGGTGATTTTTTACTACTAGGTGTCATTGAATTGTCTTCAAAAACTACAGTATTTGGATTTTTTAATTGTTTTAATGGTTTTTCATGAATAACTAAACAATCTTGAGTAGATGTATTAGATGGTGCCTGAATTGCCATTAATTTTCCTTTACATGATTCTGACAAAGTATTTGATAATTCTTTAACACTATTGTTTCTTAATGGTGCCAAAACAGAACCAAAAAAATCCATAGTCTTACTTTTAACTTTATACTGGTTGATTTTTCGTTTTGATAATCCTTTTTCTTCACTCATTTTCAGTAAGATTTCTGAAATGTAAACAAAAATGTTGTTATTATAGTACATTAAATGGCAAGAATTATATTTTAAATATTTTTATCATATACAAATTATTTATTGGAAATTCCGAAATGATATTATATTATGAAAGTGAGTATGTTTACAAAGGATCATTCACAAAATACAATTATAAATATTTCAAAAAGTTCAAATAATAATGATATAGATTTCTAGTACTTATAATAATAATTATACATAAGACGATAATTAGAAGGAAATAAAAAAGATTATTGAAGATAAAAATTACCAATGAGTACGCAAAAATCTACTACAAATGCAAAATATTCAACAAATATAATTAAAAATCTATCAATATCAAATTGTTTACCTGAACTTTACCTGTTTGGTTACCAACTCTTGAGCATATATTTTTCATATATCTTATAATACATATAATTAATATAAAAGTAAAGAAATGTTGTAAAACAATAATCAGTAGTTAAAATAGAAAGATTCATATATTAAGGTTATTGCTTAGCAAATATACTTGTTAAATAAAGGACAATCTCATAGATTTAAAGAATTCTCCACCGAATGGATAAAATATTTTACAAATTATCTTACTTAATCCCAAATTACAAGTGGGCTCTTATATATATATATATATTATAAAGAGAAATAAACATATTGGAATTAATTTCTATTGTATAATTATTGTGAAAAAAATAAATATGAATTAAAAAATTATATTTTAATTTATCTTTTCTTTAAATGTATGATATTTAATTTTTATTATTGTTTAAATATCTTTACAGCAATGGCAAAAATAACTTCTTATCATTGATTAAGAAATTTTAATTTCATTCAATTTATTTATGTAAATATTTGAAGATATTATAATAATATGGTCCTACCTTTAAGTATACCAAATGATTTTCAAATCTATTGATATTGTTAAAATTATTTAAAAAACAATTCTAATCAAATTTTTAAAAAAAATTATAAAAGTTCTATCAATAAACAATCAAGGTTGTGGGTAAAGTAAAAGAATTGTGGTAATTGATATTTTAAACATTTAAGAATAATGTGTCTTTTTTATGCACACATATTCTTCTTTTTTATGATATGATGTTTTGTGATAGCAAATTCATTATCTACTCTTGATTGTATCAAAAATGTTTAACTAAAATTTTTGTACTTTCAATTGTTAAATAATTTTGAGGAAAGAAAAAAATGATTAATAACAATCAAAAAATTTTTTTTTGTTCTTGTTTAGGGAGAATAAAAATTCTTGATATTTTATCAGGGAACAGTAGAAGATTTTGAAATAAGAAGAAGACGACATTTTGTATCATTTATGGATAGTTTATAGAGTATTTATATCAATCTACAATGTGGGGAAATAAACTTTTGTGATATGTACTTGAATGATAAAATTTTCCTATTATTTACATTAATAATATTTTTTTAGTTGACAACAAGAGTATTATCCTCTTAGGGTAATCTAACGTTAATTTATTTAATTTAATATGTAATCAAAATTAAAGCACAAAGAATATGTTTCTTATAATGTATTTTTAGTAATAAAATAGTTAAATATTAAGGAGATTAATAATTCCACTATTAAATAATTACTTTTATCATGTGTGAGAAAGTAAAAGAAGGTAAAAGTTTTACTTTTGTTCTGAATTATATGAAAACTGGTGATTGATTTTAGTGTTGAACATCTAATCAGATTAAAAATGTCCGAATAATTATTTACCAGTCAAAATAAAAAATATAACTAATAAATTATTTTATTATATATGTGTATATTTTTATTATGACATATTATTAATAAAACTCATTTTGTATTCTTTATCATAAACAAAAGCTTTAAATAAAATTGTTCTATAAGTAACAGTTAATTGTTTAAATATTTTTGGTACTGTATGTTAAAAATTATAAATTTTGTTCCAGTTTATAAAAAAAGATCAAGTTAAATGTTTTAGCTTGTATAGTTATTATATGTAAAATCCATCTTTAAAGTATTTTTATTTTGTATATTTTGTTTAATTCAAGTAAAAATAAATCCTAACGATAATACAACATCAAATATAATTATACAAACTAAAGAAGGAACATTTTTACTGATTATACACCTATTTGTCATGGATCATCATTATTGTTATCAGATTTTAAGATTATTTTCTTCAATTATTTAGTAACAAAAATTTTATACAACTTATTAATTTGAACACTACTTTGATTGATTTGAATTTATTTTTATATTTAGGAAGTTCTTTCTATATTAATATAAATTTATATTATTATGATATCATAAAAATTATATTTTAACTATCAAGTGTTGTAAATTTATTAAACTAATACATCACATTTCTTTATTATTTTAGATATCCAAGAATAAAAAACACGTTATTGTAATAAATTGAAATAATACATTTTTATTCCTATATATATCATAAAAATTTACATATAGATCAATTACATATATTTCAGTCATGGAAATATTTTTAAATTATATTGATATAAATATCAATTTGCTTCCATTAGTAAAGATTAATAATAGTCTCAAAACATAATCAGAGTCATCTATTAATATTGGCTTAATATATTCACTCTTATCATGTACTTTATTTTTATCTATTGAAAGAAAATATTATCATTTATCTAGAAAATACGCGGAAAATTTCTTAACATTTTTATGATAATTTCAGTTCCTTTTCATAGCATGAACAATATGATCAAATATGCTTCTATACATTATTAACTTTTTATTGATAATGTATGATGCATCAAATCATAATAATAATACGATATTTTAAAAATTAAAAATTGTCATATTCAATATTGTTTATAGCATTGTTATAATTTTATAACTTTTTTATCACTATATTTATAATATTCATATAAGCATTTAGTTTTTATTTATGTTAATTTTTACAATTATTTAGGTGATAAGAATATACTATATTTATCTAAACAATAAATTTATATGTTGTACAACAATTTTATTTTTACTATTATTTAACTAGAAAATTTATTAAGTACAGTTGGGTAGTGTTAAATGTAATCTTATATTAAGGAATTTTTCTTTTAATATTGATCTACATATGTATATAATTGATAATATCTTTATTTTCATCACTTTAATTCTTTAAATTAGTTAATTTAATACATTTTTTAATAATACATATTAATAGATAGATTTTGAAGTGTTTATTCAAAATCATTTCAAAAATTTCGCACAAAGAATTATTTAAAATATCATTTAAAAAACTATTAATATTAAAATAATATAAGAATTGGTTTTTAGGAATCATTTATTCTTATTTAATCAAAAAGCAATGAATATATTTTTAGTCTTTTGTTAAATAAATATACTAAAGTAATATTTTGTAAAATTGTCATGATCCGTAAAATAAATTTAAAGTATGTTAATCGTTTTAAGCAAAAATTTAACAAAAAAAAGTTTCTTCTTTTATTTTTTTAGTATAGTGAAAATTATCATCATTTTACTGATAATAAATTATAAAAATTTTTTTTCGCATTTGTGTCATTAAAATATCTAGTGAAAATAATAATTTATTTTCTATTATTAAAATGAAATTATATTACAAATATCATAAAATATCTTTTCCTAAAATATGTATATTTATAAATACGTATATTTAAAGACAAGCATTTTTACAAATATTTTTATGGTATGAATTAATTTTTTATCAGTCAATTGATCTATTTAAAAATTTTTTTGTCCACAGTTTTTTTTGAACACTTTTTTTTAACATAAAAATTATCAAAATATTTTTTAAGGTGATTATTTAACCTTTGTGTAAATGGAAGAAAATCTATTACAAAGTCGAGAAAAATTTACATCATCAAATAATGTCAGCCTTGATGCTTTTCACAATACTAATCTTCATATTGGTGACGTAATTTCTCTTTACGCTATAGATAATTCAGAAAGGAAAATTTATGAAGGTTTTCTTTCTACATTAGGGTAGGAAAATTATTAATAAAAGTAATCAACATATTATTTTTTAGATTGGTAGATGATAGATGTTTAGTAGAACTAAAAAATGGATCGTTACAATCACCTCCCAAAAATTATAGAGATTGCCTTTTTAGAATATGTCCTGTTTATAGGTATGCAGCCCAAAAACAATATTGGAGTGAGCAAAAAAAATGTTTAGCTGGCGATGGTTCAGAGAAAGAAATGTTAAGTAAATTGAGAAATGCAGCTGAGAAGGAGAAGGAACAAAATGAGTTAGAATACAGAAAGATGTTAGGAACGCAAATTCAATATGGAACTTCGATTCAGGTATGATGATTCTTTAGATATATAAAACTGTTATTTAGTTGCTTCATGTAAAATCAAATAAATATCTTACAATGCAAAAAAATTCACCCGCAAAAGTGGAGAGAAATGCTATGCGTGTTTATTTAGATAAGGTTGGAAATGAAGGATCATGGTTTGTTGTAGAACCTGTTTACAAGCATGTTGCAATTGGATATGGAGTTATGTCATCAGAGAGAATATACCTTGTTCCGTATACCAATGGAAATCAAAATTCTTTAGGACACATTAAGCACCAACTTCATCTGTCTCGTCAACGATTAAAAGATCATGAGAATGCTTGTGAGGTAAACATTTTAAATGAGAATACAGAGTGGCAGGTAAATCTTTTCCTCCAGTACGATGAAAATTTGACTGATTTTGTCAAAAGTGGTGATGTTGTTAGATTATTTCATGCTGATCAACAAACATTCTTAACGTTAGATAGAATATCAAATATTAAAAATAAATTAAAAAAGGAGATTAGTGATAAATTTGATAATTCTACTTCTAAAGAGGATAAAGAAAAATGTCTAGTTAATAGAGATGTTGTATTTTTAAGATTAACAAATAGATCTAGTGCTGCTGATGCAACAAGTTCAAAAGCGTTATGGGAAGTTCAAATTTATAATAGAGATTTTGCCTATCGAGGTGGAACTGCAACATGGAGAAAATTTATACGTTTTAAACATCTTGCAACTGATTTATACTTAACTGTTCTCCCGTATGATATAACCAAGCATGAAATAGATATGGAAAGAAAAATTAGTCAAAATTCTTCTTATGGTAATCATTTAGGAGATGTAATGGAAATAACAAGATTTCCAAAAGATTTTAAAGGAAATAGTTATATTTTAATGCCATCTTATTCAAATGATCCTTCCAAAGATGAATCATTATTATTTTTATTGGATCCATGTAAAATAACTTCTGGTAAAGATCAAAAAGTTCCTATTGACTCTTTTGTAAGAATTCAACATTATAGAACTGGTGCATGGATTCATACAACTGATCCAGCAATAAAATCAAATTTATTTTATATGGATAAGGCAGAGAAAGGATGGGTTAAAGTCATATGTGAAGAAAATAAAATTGATAAGGAAGCATTTGCTTTATCTAAAGTTTCACCTCATGAAGTTCGTGATTTAGATTTTGCTAATGATGCTAGTAAAGCATTGATGCAATTTATTGCTCTTATGCTTTCAGGACAATCAATTCAAAAAGATATGACTAATACAACTTGTCAATTGTTAGTTGAATGTATTTATTTTGTTACAGGAGTTACTGATCATATGATTGATCCACTAAATATTGTTGATTTTTCCCCAAGTAGAGATAGACAAAAATTACTACGTGAACAAGGTGTCTTAGCACAAGTTTTTGCTCTCCTTAAAGCGCCATTTCAAAAAAGAAAGGGTAAGGATAAAAAAGAGATTGATCCTTTATTTGAATCTGGAGAGGCTTTAAATGAACAAAGAAATTTAGTATTT
This sequence comes from Strongyloides venezuelensis, assembly GCA_963280985.1. Taxonomy (NCBI): domain Eukaryota; kingdom Metazoa; phylum Nematoda; class Chromadorea; order Rhabditida; family Strongyloididae; genus Strongyloides; species Strongyloides venezuelensis. The sequence goes on along the minus strand of CAUJLX010000001.1, from coordinate 2,935,977 downwards.
AAAAAAATGTTTAGATATTGTTATGCCTTATTAAAATATGCCCAAACTGGTTATAGGAAAAATCAAGAATTTCTGGCTGGTAAATTTGATCAAATACAAGAACAAATTGGATTTGATTTACTTGCTGAAGATACAATGACAGCAGTTTTGCATAATAATCCAAAATTGCTAGAAAAATATGTTAAAACCCCTCATGTTGAGAGATTTGTTGAATTAGTTAGAAAAAATAAATCTGGGAAATTTTTAGATTACCTTGCTGATTTATGTGTTTGTAGAGGGGAAGCAAATAAAAAGATACAAGAGTTAATCTGTAATTCTGTTTTAAGTGAAGCAAATAGGGATATTTTTATGGTGACAGAAAAACAACCTATTGATTGTCCTACACAAGATGATATCAAGAATTTTAGAAAATATAAAATTTACCTTTGTACAGAGGGGACATATTGTAAATCACTTGTTAATTGTTCATTAGACGCCAATTCAAATAAAGAAGATGCTGGAATGTTAGATTATTATCGTCATCAATTAGGTTTACTTGCTCAAATGTGTCAAGATCAGCAATATTTAGCCATCGATCCACCTCCAGAACGTCATTTACTGAATGTAAGTAAAGAACTCCCAATTGAGTTGATTATTCAATGTATGGCAGATGGAAGGTTACCTGATGATATAAGAGCATCATTTACACGTCTGATGCTCCATTTACATGTTGTAAGAGGTTCACCAGTTAGTGCTGTCAGACATGCTCGTTTATGGAGAGATATTCCTGTTGATGTGACAGTTGAGAAGTATAGTAGTAGTGCTGTTGAAGGGTATGTTGATGGAAGTAGAAGCAAACATGCAGATGTTGAAAGTTTTAAAGATGTCCTAAAAATCGTTGACAGATATTTAGAGAATATGATAAATAAAGCTAGACCAAATGAACCTGTATTAAATGAGAGTGGTGCATATTGTGATGTCAATCGTTTTACTTTTGAAATTGTTAATTTATCTCGTGCCCTTGCACAATTTGGTTTTTATAGTTTTACAGAACTACTTAAATTAGCTAAAAATCTTTTAGCAATTGCAGATGGTAACCCAAATAATGATGACGGAAATTCATCCATGGTAAAAAAAGGAATGAAAATGTTAACAGATATGACAACAAATATTGTACCACCAGATTATAGTTTACAATCACAAATGCAAAGTCGGTTAAATTATAATATAGATGGTTCAGAAACATTAAATGAAGATGCTTTAAAAGCAAAACAATCACGAGAGTTAGTATTACAAACAAAATTAATCATTGTTGATATTTTACAATTTATAATGGATGTTAAAAGAGATTATAGGATAACTGTTGCATTATCATGGTTTAAAAAACAATATCCCTGTAATGAAGATGGTGAATTGCAAAAGAATATCTGTGAAATTGAAGATAAGCCTGAGGAGTTGTGTTCTGTTGTGTTTGAATCAGTTGACACAGAGTTAGATTTTGATGGCGAGAAAGGACAACAACTATTGAGAATTTTAATGCAAATGACAATGAATGATTTTCCAACACTAACAAGTATGGCATTAAAAGTTTTATTTAGACATTTTACACAATATCATGAATTAATTGAAGATTTGAAACAAGTTCAACTATTAGTATCAAATAACGATGTTGATAATTACCATCAAATTGATAGAGATGTTTTTATATTAAAAAATTTAACAGAGAAATCTGAACTTTGGGTTCATTGGGGTATAAATAATAACAATGGTAATGACTCACAAAGTCAGGAAAAGGAACAAAAAGTTGTTGGGTTAAAGAGACAAGATACATTAGAAATCGTTTATCATAATGATGATCATTCAAGTCACCCATCAATAGATGAAGACTGGGAACTTGAGTTGGATGAATCGATAAGAAATGATGTTAAATCAATACCAAAACATTTAATTGATTTTGTTGATGAAGAATATAAGGATTCAAGAAAAAGTTGTATAATATTACTTGTAACTCTACTTAAAAGCCAAGATAAAAAGGAAACAGCTACAGCATTACATGATCTTATGGATAAAGCTCCTTTGCTTGGATATCCTTTAGTTCAAGATATATTAGAACGATATGAGTCCCTTTGCCATAAGGAAAATAAAGCAGATAGTATGAATCAACAATTGTTAAGAAATATGCGTGTTTATGAAGTTGTTTTAGAATTTTTACGCATTCCGTTTGACAAGAAGAATGACCATAAAATGCCCCATTTAATTAAACTTAGTCATCTATTTTTAAGATCGTTTTGTAGGAATAATAAAGAAAATCAAAATAGACTTCATAAATTTATATCTATTGAGAATGGAAGAAATGAAGGTCAGTTATTTATTGAGACATTAGAAGAAGTTGAAACACTAACATGCATCTTTCAAAATAACTTTGAATTAAGTGATAATGTTAATGAAGCACTGGTGTCACATGTTGTTAGGTTAATTGAACATAAAGGAAAGGATTCTATCTTTTTAAAATATCTTCAATCTATTGTAATAGATCATGATAATGAAATTGAATCAGCTCAATCAAAAGTTGTAGAGGAAATTCAAAAGGCAACTGATGATGTTAAACAAGTTTACGTTGATGCAGCAAGTTTTGAACAATTGAAGGAAATGATGAAGACACATTATAATGATAGTCATGAATTAGCATCATCACATTCTTTAACTTATCATATTGAACTTGTTCGTCTTATGGCATATTGCACTAAAGGTAAAAATGGGAATACAGAATTAAAATGTGCTAGTATCCTTCCAATGGATCAAATTGTTAGAGTTATAACATATGAATACTGTAATTACCAAGTTAAAAGTGTTTATATTCAATTTTTAATGCATTGTTATATCGATACTGATATCGAGTTAAAAGATGCTAGAAATGTTGAGTATATTGATCAAATTCTTAAAAATATCTGTGAAGATATGAAAGCATATAACAAAAACTTCACTACAACATCATCGTTTTTAGCACCACAATCAAATACGGCCTTAACAGTGCCTTATGGTAGTGATAAGATAGATAATTCACTTTTAGATAATTTAGAAACATATATTGGTAAATATGTTACAAAATTGTTAATTAAATTTTTCACTTCTAACTACAATAATTCAGCTATTATTGATATAAAACAACATAAAACTACTTTTATACAAATTGTAAATGAATTAAATGTAGCATCAAATAGGAGGCTAAGGAAAAGTGGTATAAAAAATTGGTATTCAATTGATAACTGTTTAAAGTTGATGAAAAAAGTTGCATCTGATAATAATATAACGTTAATTGCTAGTATGGCTATAAATGACATGAAACCAACACCTATAAATGGTATTACAAGGTTTCAAAATGCTGTTAAAGCAACAAAATTATTTATAGATAAAAATAATCATTCATCATCATCAAGATCTAATTATCCAATGGCAAGATTACCAACAGTTATGATACCTACATCAGAAACGTACACATCAAACGTTGTCATTAAATACCAAGAAGTTATTAATGTGTTTAAAATTTACCTATTACCATTACAAAGTGCAGAGAGTTCGGTACTTGTCGATGTTTTACATCTACCAGAAAAACTATTTCCTGTTGACTCACCATTACGAGGACAGTGTGAAAATGGGAAAGCTGTAACAAAACTCATTCAACATTGTAAACTACTTCTAGAAAATAAACAAGAAAACCTTTGCATTAGAGTTATCCAAACACTCTGCAAAATGGCTAATTGTACTAATCAAGAATTTTATGGTGAAGCTAAGAAATTGAGATTCACTTTATTGAGACGTTACTTTGGTCATCATGTTATTGAACCACCTCATGAACCAATGAAATTACAAAATATGAGGAGATCACATAAAAATGCTGATCAAGCAAATGATTCTAAAACATCAGAGAATTATATTTTTAATTGTGATTTAAAACCATTAAAAAGTGTATCATTACACGAAATTCAATGTAAACTTAATAATGCTGGTGCAGTCGAATTGGTAATTGATTTAGTTATAGCAGATATATCACAAGAAATATTCGTTAAAGCATGTCAATTAGCTAAAGAATTATTGTATGAGGGAAACGAGGAAGTTCAAAAATCTTTCTATACAAAATTAAAAGATAAACAAGTATCTGGGAAATTCTTTTCAACATTTGTCAACAAATTTCAATCAGCTCAAAATCGTTTGAAAGCGGATATGATGTCTGGTAGTTCAGTTCGCCAACGTACAGGTAAATCTTCTTAAAATATTATTTTTTTCTAAAATAACAGAATTAATTTTTTAAAGAATATTTTATAATTTATTAATTTTTACTAATATTTTTGTTTTTCAGCAGCTTCCACTACAATTTCACGACGATGTAATATTTTTCAACTAATTAACTTGCCCTTTTGTGAGTCGTTTGTATGAGCAGCACTTTTTTAGCATTTATAATTGATATTCTTTTATTTATTAAAAATAACTTTTCGCCAGTGCATCTATTTGTCCTATATATACTTTTTACCTTTATACCACTTTTGTTTTCACAAAAAAGATATAAGATCTTATCCTTTTTTTATAATTTTCAGCATCAGCTATGGTTACACCATTACCTTATGGTAATGACATTGTGCATGATAATTTGTCACAGAATGGTTTTTTGGGTAGTGTTAAAAAATCAACAAGCAGTTTGTTTCTAGGTATAACAAATGGACATGTTAATAATGATAAAAATAATCAAGAATATACAACGCCATTACGATCACAAAATTCACATAGACATTCTATTGGTTCTGAGATAGAAGGATCACATATGGGATATAATAATTTTGAATTGTCGTCTTTTAATGAGGAAGATAAATACAAGGATATCCTTCCACAAGAGGTTGCTATTATGGAACCAATATTAAGATTTTTACAACTATTATGTGAAAATCATAATAGTCTTCTTCAAGATTATTTAAGAACACAGGGTGAAAGACCTGATCATAATTTAGTTGCTGAAACATTAACATTTCTTGATATCATTTGTGGAAGTACAAAAGGATCATTAGGTGTTTTCGCAGAGATAGGTGAACATAACTTTTCATTAATCAAACAAACTTTAATAACACTAACTGAATTTTGTCAGGGTCCTTGTCATCAAAATCAAGATACACTCGCATTCCATGAATCTAATGGTTTAGATATAATTATTTCATTAGTTTTAAATGATATAAGACCTCTAGCTGATGAACATACTGAAAAGGCATTAGAAATAAAATGTAATGCATCAAAACTTCTTTTAGCTGTAATGGAATCTAGACATGATAGTGAGAATGCAGAACGTGTTCTAAGAAATATGGCACATACAACTGTTGGTATAAGTCAACTTATAAATGCTATTTCACAGACATATAATATGGACGAGACACATGAATACAATAATAGAAAGATTTTACATTGCCTTGGTGATTGCAATATGGATTGTTCAAGAAAATATAATATGGATGATGGAAATGTTTTAAATAGTTGTGATGTTAAGAAACAAGTCTCAAAAATATTTTCAAATGAAAAGATGAAATCGCTAAATAATATGGGCTGTTTATCTAATGACACAACATTAGTTTCCCCAAAAGATGTTGGTCATAATATTTATATACTAGCCCATCAATTATCCAGGCATTCAAATGAATTAGCCACACAATTAGATCCTGATTATCATCAAGATTTAAATATTAAAAATGCTTTACAATATTTTAAAGAACATACAGCTCAAATTGAAATAGTACGTGAGGATAGGAATCTCGAAAGAGTTGTTTTCCCAATTTACGATATTTGCTTATATTTAACTCCCGAGACACAAAATTATGTTTATATGAATACTGAAAGAGATAATCAAGGAAGTAAGGTAACAGGCTTTTTTGAAAAATGGGAGCATTTATATGCCGAAATGAGATGGCAAAGAAAACTTGAGAATAGAAAAATTTTATCACATATAACACAATTATTGCCATTATGGGGAAGGTTATCGTTATTTTTTGCTACAATAATCAATTTTGTTATTGGATTATATTATCCAATTGGATCGAATCACGAAGAAATCTTATCACACAAAAATTCATTAATTTATGTGGTTATTGTGGCATCAATAATATATATATATTTTACATTTACAAAACGTTTTAATAATGTAAAATTTCGGCATTCAATGTTATGTCATAGTGCTGTTATGGTAATTTTAATAAATGTTGGATTAATTATTAAATGTATTGTTGTCGGAATAGAATATTTATTAAGTTTATTCGGAGCACTACAATTGGTAAATAAAATTATACATATAGCTGCACATGTAGGAAATAAAGGATTAGTTGATAAAACCTGGTATGAAAGATCTAAAGAGTCAAAATTATGGTATCATATGCTTTACTGTTTAGTATGTTTACTCGGAATGCTTATTCATCCTTTCATTTATTCTCTTCTCTTGTTTGATATTGTTGCAACAGATGAGACATTAAGAAATGTTATAAGATCTGTAACAAGAAATTGGCATTCAATTATTTTAACTGGAATGTTAGCATTAATTTTAGTATATCAATTTTCTATTGTTGGATACTCATTTTTCCAGAAAGATTTTAAACTTGAAATAGATGCATTAGAGGATTCGTCAAAAGATAGTAATACAAAAACTTTTGGAAATGATGCTGATAATTTTTTGCTTACTAATCTTGGAAAAAGTAGTGATAAATCAGATCATTTATCATGTCATAAGGAAGAAGAGGATAGTAAAAATGAAGTTCCTGCATGTAATACTTTAAGAATGTGTATTTTGACAACATTAAATTGGGGCCTGAGAAATGGTGGAGGTATCGGTGATGTGTTAAGAAGTGTCAGTCCTGATGAGGAATCTTTTCATTTAAGAATAATTTATGACTTGTCATTTTTTGTTGTACTAATTATTATAGTACTTAATTTAATTTTTGGTGTTATTATTGATACTTTTGGTGATTTGAGATCAGAAAAAAATGATAGGGAAGATGTTTTAAAGAATACTTGTTTTATTTGTGGTCTAGAACGTGGAAAGTAAGTCTTTATAACTTGTTAATTTTATAACAACATTCCAGGTTCGATAATCATTCTGTATCTTTTGAAGCACACCGCAACAATGAACATAATTTATGGCATTATCTATTTTTTATTGTTTTGTTACAAGAAAAAGACCCAACAGAATTTACAGGACCTGAAAGTTATGTAGCAAGGTGTGTTAAATCAAAAAGCATAGATTGGTTTCCTAGAATGCAAGCTATTTCACTTATTGAGGACGGTAGTGATAATGATCAACCAGAGTATAAAGATTTAGAGAAACAATTAAAACAACAAGAAATATTAATAAAAGAAATATATTCCAAATTACAAATATTGCAAAGATCATACTTGGATAATGATTAAATTATTAAACTTAAATTTTCTTTTCATTTTCTAAAATAATTTAATTATTTTTTTATTTCTAATGACTTTATTATAGCTTTTTAAAACTTATAAACAATTTTATATTTTTGGAATTGTAAAAATTGATTTAAATCCCTATGTTATCCGACACCTGTGTCGGATACGCCCCAAAACCCATGTATATAAGAGATGTTCTCTTATACACAGGGAACTTCTTACTTAACACACTTTCCTGTTAACCTTTCTCCGATAATAATAAATGATATATATATATATTTGTAAATCCCATATAATCTAAAAACCCAATTCCGGAGATCTCCTCCTAACAGGAGGAATCACCAGGATTACACCTAGAAATTAAAAAAATGTAGATTTATGTTTTTAAATATCCGTTTTTCAAAAAAAGATATTTCATTTAAAAAATATCCTAAGTTATGAATGAATCTCAATTTTTTAAAATAACAATTTTGTAAATTTACTTTTCTTATATCAAATAAACCACAAAAAAGCTAATATCTTTAAAGCTTGATTATCATTATTTCACTATTCCGATTTTTATCAATATTATTACTTTACTACTAGAAGATTTTTTTGATAATTATCACAAAAATTTATGTTCGAGCAATAAAAAACTATACATTCTAACATATTCCATTTTTAGTTACAAAATAATATACTAAAAATAGATTATTTTAAAAGGATATACTTTGTTTAAATTTTATTTAAATTACTAACAATATTAGGTGAATTGTAAAAAAGCGTTACTGAAAATGAAGAAATTGTTGAATACTCATTTATTGCAAAGATCCAGAATTTGTAGAATTTAACTCAAGAGATGTCAAAATACAAGTAATTTATTCCTAAGAGCAGTAAATGCATGTTAACCGTAAAGGTATAATAAGTAGGTCTAGAGAAATTATTATTTGGCAAAGAATTTGTTTATAAAGGCTTTAAAATGAAAAAAAGGCCATAAATAATATTTTTCCTAGAAGGAAATAAGAGGGTAATAGAATGTGGAGAAAAAGAGCGGTACACCGCAAGAAAAAAAAATTAAAAATATGTAATACAAATAGATAGATAAAAGAGTTAATATGAGAAAGAGTTTATTTGAAAGAAAGATATTATTAAGTTACAACGTTTTAGAAATTATTTAACAAGATTGAGTGTGTTCTTTATAGAGCTGTATTTTATGTTGATTTTAATGGTGTGTGTTGGAGAATGACATTTTAACATGTTTTTGCGTGTGGAGTTCTCTTAGGACATGGTGAATTAAATGTGTTCCACATTACAAATGATTCGATTAACAGATTCTTTTTAAACAAAATATCAAATAACTAATAAATAAAACTCAATATGAATCATTATCAATAACAGTATATTATTTAAACATTGGAAACCACTTTCAATAATGAATAAATTTTATTATGATTATAAAAAAATTTCTTTATAAAATTGAATAACAAACTTTTTTATTGCATTAATAAAAAATTAATTCGATTTAATTTATCTATTTTTCAACAATAATTTTTTATTCGTTTCTATATAATTTTTGTTTATAAGCAAATCCGTTGTAAATATTTAAAATATCAAAATATTTGAAATTTTTATGTAATTTGTTTAATCTAATGTTTAGGCATCTAATTTTAATAAATTTCACTAAATTTAACATTATTTTTAATTATTAAATATCTAAATGATTATGCCATTTATTAAATATGTTTCAGATTTGAGCATTTAGATAATCAATGTAATGTTTAAAGTGATCATTAGGAAGGTAAATTGGTTCAAATTTATAAATGACATGTAACTTTCACTATTAATATTATTTTCAGAATAAGTAAATTGAAAAAAGTTGTCAATTTCTTTATTTTTTTAAAAAAATACATTTTTTTGTTTATGAAGAAGGGATGGCTTATATTTATCATGTTAATATTTACGCTTTGATTTGTTATTTTTTATTTGCTATTTTTCTACAAAAAGTGCACTATAAATGAAATTTTTTAGCAATATTCATTTACAATCTTAATTCGGAATTGTAGGAAAAATAATGCTTAAAATGTCATTAAATATTATTTTTCTATTGTTTTATATTACAAAAATATAACATCCAATTTTTAGAAATAATTTTTTCTACTCATACATATCTAATTTACTAAAACCAAGTGGTGTTTCATGAGGTAAAGCATTCCTTCGAGCATAAAAACTATGCCTATCCGAATAGTTATTGAGATTTGAAACACGGCTAGTATAAATATCGGCAAGTCTAGAGAGACGTTTTGAAAAATATGTCATATTATTATAAGTTCTAAACAGAGATCCAAAATGAGGATTAAATTTTGCTTTTGCTGATTCTCTAAATAAAATAATGATTAATTTTTAACATAATTCTCCTCTTACCTAGCTTCTTTTCTTTCATTTTCCAATTCGGTGAGAATTTTTGCGCAATCATTACATTCATCTTTTAAATATTGATAACGTTCATATATCTCTGTTAAAGCATCAATCCATACAATATTTCTTATATAATCTTTTTGATTTTGTAAACGAATCTCTCTTGACAATTCAGGAACAATTGCGGCTGTCCTCCAACCTAATTGAAGAATAGGATCAGCTAAATCAGAAAACATATGGTCGCCAAAATAAAGAACATTTGGATTTTTAAAATTTGCCATTTTGGAGAATGCATTTATATTGCCATTACAATATATTTTACCTTCCGCCAATTCATCTACTTGACGAAACCATACAACAGTATTCAATTGTTCATCATATAATCTAAATGGTGTATCTTTTTTAAAGAAGTCTGGTTTTTTTGCGCTCACTATAATATATTTAAAAAAATGTCTCCAATCGTCACCCATCATATATGTCATTCCTGCATTAATAAAATTATATGGACTATTTGATATGATGAATAATTCTTTGCTTTTATTTTTAAGTAGTGTTTCAAAGTATGGTCTCAAATTTTCATTTGGATGAACATAATTTTCAATATTTCCCATGACAGCTTTATACATCATACCGCTACTATGAACCTTACCAACAGCTTCTTTGACATCGTCATGTAAAGTATAAGCAATAACATTTCCAATAACATTATCACAATAATCAACAATATTTGATAAAATTCCTGCCCAAGGAAGTGAAAATAAATCATTTAATTGCATCATTTTTTTAATTTTTGAATCAGGTAAGTTAAAACTTTTGTATTGTTTTAATATTTCCTCATTGGTTAGTCTTCTTCTACCTCTATATACAGAACCAGGCTGAATTGTATTAAATGCGTCAATTTTAAGTAAGCATGAATTTTCAATATCAAAATGTAATCCTCTTATGGCAAAATCAAAATCATACGGTAGTGATTTTAGAGCATTTGGATATTTTTTGTCTTCTATAAGTACATTCATTGTTAAATTATATATTAATTTATTCAATTCTTTTTTATACACACAAAGAGTATAATCATAATCAAATCCAAATGCTCCAATGTGACGGAGATTTAATTCATTTTGGGCAAAAACTCCTCTAGGATTAATAGGACTTTTCAATGTCATCAACTCTATTTTAGCTTTACTTTCATTATACAAATTCATAATTTCTTTGTTTTTAGAACATTTATTATGTAATGAGATTGATCTTTTTGTAATAATTCGTAACATTGTTATAAAGTTAATTCTAATATGAAATATATTGTATTATTTTTAATAAATGTAGTAATAATGTATTTTTACTTATTTGACAGGACAATCTAAAGGAATAGAAAATTAAAATGAATTAAAATATAAGAGTATTATTATAATATAACTTTAATAAAAAATTACAATAATAATATGTTTTATAATATTATTTGTTAGTTGATTTGTATGAGGATTTAATGCTAAATTGTTAATTTTAAATAAAGATAAAATGTGTATTTAAAAAACAGATAAGTTGGAAAAGTTTTAAAAAGACGTTTCCCCAAATAGATTTTTAATAGCAATAAATGTTTATAAAATATTAAATTATACTAAACATATCGTATCAGTTTACATTATATTTTTACTGATCTTTGCATTGTTACTATAGTAATATTACAACAGTTTAAACATATTGTATTTTTGTTAGTGTAATAATTTGTATGTTGTCTATAACAGTAATAATATATAAATAATTATAGTTAAAGTCTGTTTATGATATTTTTTTATAATAAAGTAAACATTTGTTAACAAAAAAAATACCAACAATTATTATAATTTAAAAAATATCAAAAATAAATATTTCCAATATTTTAACTTTATAATATCTATATTTGTTATATTTATAGCGGCATAATATTTAAATTTTATAGACAGTTATATTTATTTTACGAACATATATTTTATTTAAAATTAAGAAGAATTGGCTTTTAAAGTATGTACATTTTATAGACGCTAAGTTAGAAAGCCCATTTCTCAAAAGATAAAAGATTGGTTACTTAACGAATTTCGCCTAAATGTGAAAAAAGAGTTAATCATTAAAATTTCGTAAATATAAAATACTATTCTTTGTAATCATGCTTTAAAATTTCTTTCAAAATAAATTAGTAAATGGTTTTAATATTTTTAAATAATTAATAAATTATAGAAAAATATGTAATACTTTTAATGTAATAAAAATAAGAAAAAAGATAAATTATATGTAGAAATTTGAAGGTTATAGTAAATAAATTAACAATTTATTAAAGAATTTATACAAATTTCATCATTAATCCTTATAGTAAATGTAGTTTAAAAATTTTCTTTTAATATCCCATGATTATATGTTTTGTATTGTTTTTATTAGTCAATAATTAAACAAAATATGGAATGATATGAATAAGAAAATTTTTACTTTCATTAAAAAAAGGATAAAAAAATTATTGAATTTATTTATTTACTTAATCCAACATATATAACTTAGAGAAAAATATAAATTTTTTAAATTTTTAAACAAGCATTTTTATCAACAATTAGATAATTCCTACATTTTTAAAAAACGCTTCATTAACCATAACTTCAACTAACATTTTCAAAAAAATTTTTACACAAACAATTTTAGTAAATTATCATCACTGATAATTCATAAAATTAGATCTTAAAACTTATATCAAATTTCGTATTCGATTTAATGTTTTAGTATCATTATTGTCTTCCATCGTTACATTTATCATTTTTATTAGATCATTTTAAAATTTTTACTCCACTCAATATTCTTTTTCTTAACTAATGAAATATATATATAACTTAAAATAATTATATTATTTTTTTAAATTTAGAATATTTTAATCATATTAACTTTTGTATACAATTTCCATAACATTTATTATTATATTCATTTTTATTTGTGTTTTAAAATTGTCATAAAAATTTATTTAGTATCATTTATTTAAATTAGGTCTCCACCATTTGAATTTCGTACTATTTGACTTATTTGTTTTGTTTTATTATAATTACATTTATACTCATAATAACATTATGCATATAGAAACAGATAAATGTTGATTAATATATTGTTTGCAAATAAAAGTGCAAAGAAAATAATATATGTGGTAGGATTATTTTTCTTAATAATAAATGTTATAAAATGTGAATTATCTGACTACTTTAATATTTTTGAATTAAAAGAAGATAAAACTGTTGGAAAAAGAATTAAAAACATAAGTAGCGAGAAATTTAGTCATATATATTATGTTTCAATAGATGGAAGTATCCAAGAAAAGGATAAAAGAAATAAACGAGATTTAGGAATAATATCAGGACCGGTGGCTGTAGCTTTAGTTTCAGGAGTTATCGGTAATAAAATTGTCAAAAATAATTCATCCAATCATTTTTTAGGATTTACAACAAATGCATTACAAGACTTAACAAGTTATGAACCAGTTACATCAACTGGGGGGTGTAAATGGTTTGGAACAGCACCATTATGTAATTATAGATGCCCAATTGAATATGATTTTATTCGAGAACATAATGGAAGGTGTAGCAAGTGGTGGCTTTCAGGATTCTGTGAACCAGACCCCTCATATGGAATGCCTTGTACAACAATTTTTGGAGGTTATTATACTAAAAGATTTTGTTGCAAAAGTGATGCAAAAGATTGTTCATGGAGCGGCAGATGGATAAGTGCATTAACTGCAAATAATGCTTATTGTCGTTATGATCACAATGCTGGAGTGTGTGGAAGATTATCATGTGGTATAAATAATAGTCAAAAAAATGCGTATGGTTCTACAAATATTGAAGGTGATGGCTGCGATATGTTGAATTTATTTAACGTTTCTGGTAAAGCAACTTGTGGTTATATTGCATGGTATAACATTGAAACTGGTGAATATGTTGATGCATGGTATAAATCTACTAATTAAAATGAAAAATATAGCAATATTTTAAATCGGGTTAAATATGTAATAGATGTAAAAAATGTAATGAAATAATACAAGTCAAACAAAAACTACATTTTTTTGTTAAACGTATGAAAAAAATAAATAGAATTTTTATATAAATATTTTTTATAATGAATAATTCATTCAGAGCAAAAAAAAGTAAACATAATAAAAACATCAAAAGGGAGAGAAACATTATTATTATCAATATATATGAATAAAAAAGAAAAAAAATTTCAATGTTACAACCAACTTTCGAGATCAGTATCCAAAAATTTATAAGCGATACATCCGACCACGAACTTTTTTATATATCAATAATATATCTGTCATGTTCAATAATTCCATTCTCAACTGTATGGTTAATATTAATATGAGAGCAAGAAGTAAAATGAGTCACAACATACTCCAGTAATGGTTGATTTGGTATTATTGGTTTCCAAATCTCTTCATCAACTCTTGGAAAATGGTAAATTAATGATACACCAACGTGTTTGAAATAATTTATCACAAAAGCTCCACAATTGACATATTCCCGATATTTTATTTCTGGCATCTTTAAAAGTGATGACGGCGATTGATTATAACAAATGATTCCATAAATAAAATATCCTCTAGCAGCTATGTTATTAACTACTAACTTTAAATTTTTAGGATCAAATAAGTCTTGATTTTCTCTAAAAGATAGTATTCTACACAATTCAACTGTACCAATTTCTTTTTGTTTACCTAAAAGTAAACCAAAAATATGTTGTGATGTATTAAGACTTTCAGAGTATTTGATGAAATTTGGAATCATAGAGACATTAAAATATACATTGAATGAATTTAGGTCATAATTGTTACAAATAGAACAACATGCGATAATCCTATTTTGAGACAAATGTTCACCTCTTAAATTCTCATTTGTTAAAGTGAAAAATCTTGGAATAAAGCAATATTTTTCTTGTATCATCGAATTGGCTATTTCACTGAATCTTAATTTATGATAAGCAACTCTCGTTCCTATATCTATAGCATACTCCTCGTAATCATAATTTCCTCTGATGTTTACATTAGTTAATCTATAAAATCTTAATAACAATAGGATTTGTTTAGCTGTTCTATGTAAAACTTCGTTTCTCTCTTTTTCTTGCTCTGGTCTTTTATAGATATTTGTTATTACAAGACTTAAAAATTTAAAATATGTTCCAAGTAACTCTTCTTCATTATTTTTTGTACTTAATGCTAGCATTCCATAAAGATATTCATAATACCTACAAAAATCATAATAATTAATCTATAATATTTACCTTGTTATTGATAATGCTTTTGTCTCTTCGTCATGGGGAAAATGAATTTCATTTTCATTGTGTTTTTGTTGTGGATCGAGCTTGTGCTCAACCACCTCATTAACTAGCAACATTTAAAAACAACGTCTGAAATGTATAATTAAGTGTGAAGGAAAATTTATGACGCGTGACAGTTTAATGATCAGTTAAATATATACATATATATAATATATAATAAATTGTTACATAATAACAGAATTTTTAATATACATGTATGGTTTTTTACAAATACAAGTTATAATAATCATAATCTTAATTTACGTTAGCTAATATAAATTTTAAGAGTTACATAAAGAGAGTGAAGTAATGAACACATATCAATTCGTGATCATTGAAACATATGATACTATGTTGAGAGAGAATTGTCCTGCTCATTTAGAGGTCAGACAACAAATTTTGAAATAGCAAAGAAGTGGGGATGGTTCATCATATATTATTCCATTTACTATGATAGAAAAAAAGCCCAGGAGAAAAACTAAACATTTGTTAAACACAAACTTAGAACATACAGGGAGGTTGCTTTCAAAAACACACATATATTAATAAATGATCGGTAATATTATTTGAAAAAAGTGCGTGTTAATTTATAAGAAATGTTACAAGAATATTTCTTATTAACATATTTATATATATTTATAAAATAAACATGATACACCCAATTTATTTATATAATAACATTAATATCTTAATGTCCTATATATTTAAATTTTTATCTATATTGCTTAAAGAATATTGTAATCTAAAAATAATAGGATAGTCTGTATAAAACAAATTATAAATTATGTGAATAGAAAAAATATGTATAATATGATTAGAAATATTATTATTATTTCCATTCAGAGAAATTTTACATTTGCCACAACAATTGCCATTTTTAAATTGCCATCAACGTCTTACATTGCACTATTATAAAATTAAAACACCTACTAAATGAGTAATATATGAAAATAAAATGTCCTTACTACTATATTACCCTCATACAATTCAAAAAATTTTATTTAAGATAAAACATTTTTATTTAAAGTTAATTGAAAAATGATGTAAGAATAAGAGTAATGTAAAATTATTTTAGTGAATAGTACTATGTAATGATGAATAATAGAATGAGGGGTCGTGATTTTGCCATATCATAAGTAAGAAATTGGCAAAATAAGTTACATTGAAACAAATGTCTTATTGTTCCAAATATTTTTGTTGTAATAAAATATAAATAATGTCTCATGAATTTATAAATAAAATAACATTTAAATGTTAACGAAGTTTGGGAACAACTTAAAGAAATATAAATATATAATTTAAATAAATAAATTTATACAGACATATTTATATTATAAATAAATTTATATTTCAAAAAGATAGGTAAAATATTATTATATTTAACATCAAAAATGTTTTAACTTCAATATTTTTTAATGTAACATAAAGTAAGACCATTATTTGTTATGGTGTAAAGAGGAGATGGATTGAAATAAAATAATACTAATCTTGGAAAATTTGATATAATAATGTAACCTTTCACATAACAAATAATCTATTTTTAAATGCACAAAAAAAGTGCACAAAATGACATAAAAGATATTGTTGATTTCCGATGTTTGATTTCAACTCAAACACCTCTATTAATCTTTTCAAAATACAAATATTTTTGTATTTAACAAAAAAATGATAAGAGTAATCAATGTAATTAAAATATTCTTATTTATTAAATGTTGTAAATAGGACATTGAATATCTTATCAAAAAGTTGATAAAAATAGTGATTAAATTTTATATTAAATTGAATATATATATATATATTTATATATATATATATAATGACCAAAAAGTATTTTAAAATTTACAAGCTTTTTGTTATTAAATGTATAAACAAATTTTATTATTTTCTATATTAATACAATTATATGTAAATGTGCTAAGATGTAACGAAACAAAAATCAAAATCAATGATTATTATATTAATGGAGTGACTTTAAGTGATGGTAATATAAGAGCATATTTAGGAATAAAGTATGCTACTAATTCAGAAAAAGAAAATAGATTTATGAACAGTCAAATTGCGGATGTTAACAGTGATGTGATTGGTAATGTTAGAGGTGCACCATGTTATCTTTTTAAAAGAGGAAAAATTATTGAATATGATGAATCATCAGAAGATTGTTTAAATTTTGATATTTATCTTCCCGCAAACAAGGCACCAAATACTCTACTTCCACTAATGGTTTATTACACAAACAAGCCATATGATTTGATATTTATTCAAAATTATCTATCAAAAGGAATGGCTGTCGCAATTGTACATTTTAGGGAAGGAGTTTTTGGGTATTTTTATACAGGAGAAGATAGTAAACCCAATGATTATGGACATTCTGATATAGCTTTATCATTACAATGGATAAACAAATATAAATCAAATTTTAATATTACTGGATATCTAACATTAATTGCAGAGGAAGATTCTGCGTCACAATTATCTTGGGCACTTGAAAGAGATGATGTTAAAGCTAGTAAGTTTTAAAACAAAATATTTAAATATTGAGGAAAAAAATGAAAAGAATGTTTATTAAAATAATTTATAAAACATGAAATCATAAACAACCATGAATTAACATTTTTTTTTTGTAAATTACTTCATAAAAATATCATTTAAAAATTAGTGAATGTTTTCTTCCATCATATGTTCGATATCTCGTACACGACGTGATTTTATTCCAGAGTTGAAGTTTAGGACAAGCTAAAAAAGATTTTTTTTTAATTATAATTATAAGTGATATAACATTACCTCATTATTATCTATCTGAAGGTTACCTAAACTTAAAGTGATCATAAAAAATACAGTAGAAATAAAAAGACAATATTTCATATTATTTGTGGAATAAATAAAATATAAATCTAAAAATGATCTTAACTAATCTAATTTATATAATAGAAATTTGAGTGTAAAAGTAGTTTAATTTCTTTTTTATTTACCAAATCATTTGAAAATATTCTAAATAATTTTACGTCATTATCATTAAATAAATCTTTTTTGTAGTTAAGTAAACAAAATAACGTATTTATCAAAAAATTAGGGCATGTTTTATTTTAGATATGTTTAATAAAGTTATTTTGTTGAACGGTAACAAATTTTCTGAAAGATCAATCCCATCAAAAAGTGCTAGAGTTTATTCAGCCAGACTACTTAAGCAAATTGATTGTCACATTCCATCATATTCTCAAGCAACAGATTGTTTAAAAACTAAGTCAATTGAAGAAATAAAAAAAGCTCTTGATAGTATGGAATTTGATGAAGTTGATGGGATGCCATTTAGATCATTTAGTGAAGTTAAAGAAAAACCTACTTTAAAAAAAAATTATGTTACTTTGCTAGGAATTGGTAAAAATATCATGTCAGAGTATAAATCTGTTGATGAATTTAATGAAAAATATACTTATCGTGATTTTAAGATATTTTTACACAAACTAATTAATGACAATGAAAATGTAAATGCTCCATTGGTAAGGAGATTAATTATGCATGATTATTTGTATACAGAAGGAAACAAAACAGATACATATAACTTGTGGCAAATTAGTAGAAGAATATTATTTGATAAAGTTTTTCGTTCACCTTTAAAAGAATTAGCATATGATGTATTATTACCTAGTAAAGAAAATAAAGTTTGGCTATTTGAATATGAAGTAGTAAATGCCTTTGAAACATGTATAAAATCAAATTTTCCAGAATATTTAGAAAAATTTTGTCAACGTTTAAACGAATATGTAGTAAGATTTGTATTAAAAGGTGCACCAACGGAAAACTCATGTAATCCTGAAAATCCAACTTTCCCAATGTTAGGATCAACAAAAAGAAATTATTTTTTGCAACTTAAAGATGATGGTACTGTAGAGTGGGATTTCCCATTTTATCAAAGAAGAGTAACATTATGGAATAATTTAATTCCATTTCTTAATAAATTAGAACTACTTGGTAAAAGACTTCCAATGGCAGATATAAATGATGATTTGTTTCATGATCAAGATATGTCAAATTATTATGAGGAAGATGACTATCAAAAATGGCACAATGATATTATTGAAGGACATTTAGAATTATAAATAAAAAGGAAATTATTTTTTTAAATATAAAAATAATAATATTTATCCAAGATAGGTATATTGAGATGAAATAAAAGAAATATATATATGAATTTTATGTTTATAATTTTCAAGGTAAATATTTGTGTTTACACCCGTATAATAATTTATATATAATTTCACTTATCATTTTTCGCAATTTATCATATATATTTGGGAATCGTTAAAATTTTCTAATTTCCTTTTAGATTTTCATTAGAATCATCGTCACATGTATAGTGTGTTGTTGTATAACTTAACTTTCTTGAAAGGGTACTATTTCCTGTATAGAATGATGATGAATTATTTTCACTAATAGCATAACCATTACCATAGCTATTTGATGTTGAAAAAGCATGCTTAATGCATGATGGTGTTGGTAATGAATCAATTTCATTATTAGACATTGAATAATTACTTACTGATGAGTTTATTGAATCAATAGAAAAAGTACGCTTTCTCCGTACCTCTTTGTTAGTATCATCAACCATTAAATTTCTATGATTATTGAGAATATCTTCAAATGATAATGTATTTGTAAACATTCTTCCTAATATGATAATATTTGTCAAAAGAATTGATATTCCACAACAAACAAAGATAACAGTAGGAACAACAAAAATCTTTAAAGATATTATAATCATATTTTTAAAATTAGTAAATACTTACAATTGTCATTAAAAATTTCTTTCTGTGTTGTTGCCAGGCATATGAATAGAAAATACTAAAAACTAATGTCCACAGTGCTAATTGTGCTTGAATAATATCACTACATAAAGATGCCTTTTTCTTTGTCTCCTGTTCAGAGGAAGCCTTTAATTTTATATTAATAATTTGTGATAAATAATAAAATTTACCTCACTTAAACATAAACTTAATTTATCTAATTCATCAGAAGAAGAGTATCTTTTTGCATCATACAATGCTCCCTAAAATGTTTTTTATAAATTATAAAAAAATTATTTAAATTTACTGGTTCGAATTCAGTCTCAATTTCAGGTAAATCTGCAGTAGATCTATTTTCCAAGAAATCTAGGTCGGTGATAAGAGAATCATCTGTAACCATAGTGTTCAACAATTCCATATAAAAAAAGATAGACGTTTTTGTGGTACTTTACAACGTATAACTAATAAGCTGGATAATTCTAAAAAATAAAATGAATAAAGTAAACAAATTCACAGTATTAATAAATAAACAAATTATTAAATTAAGTGATAAAGTAATTTAAAGTGATAGGTTAATAGTAAATATATCTTCTGTAAATGCTTTTTGTAATATTTAACCAGAATTAAAATTTATACCAATACATATATATTTTATGAATAGTATTATTTAAAAATTACTACGTGACAATATATAAAATTATATTTTAGTTAATTTATATATTATTAATTAAGGTATAAGATAATTTATACATATAAGAGTAAAAAGATAGGTTTATACTTTTTACCAAAAGATAGTTGATACATATAGCTAAACGTGTTACAATAGAAAAGTAGTATACAATGCCAACACAGCAACATGTATAAAAACATTGATTTGTAGAAAATTTTTGTCAACGCCATGTTATAATTGAACAGTTCAACTGTATCTATTTAAATTTGGGTATTAAAAAGGTAATAATAAATAGAAAAGTCATCATTAAATGTCAAAAAGCAAAAAAGTTGGCATACATACAATATTTAAAATATATTAACGTTGAGTTGACTGTAAAATTACAATAGAAATGGTGTAGAAGATAATAATATGACTAAAGGCGGAAGGTTATGGTAATTAAATTAATAAAATAATTAATATTTCTACATAACATTTTATTGTTTTGCAATATAATGACAAAAATTGTTTTTTGATAACTATTTTTTAACAATATACGAAGTATAACTCTGATAAGATAGCATGTTTTTGTGCGATTTGGATAAAAACATTTTTGTTGATTTGGAAAAATTTTAGAAGTTTTTAATCTACTTACATAAATCTATATATATAATATTATAAACATTTAAGAATAATCCTGGAATGCACGTTCATAAAGAAAATTATGTAGATTCTAATGGCAATTTTATCATATTAATGTGGTGTATCATTTTTTATGATAACAAAGTAACTTTATGTTATAAAACTAATCAACTATGTTAGGTAAACTTTTTTTTTCTTAAACGTCTTTTTGATTGATTACTAAACTTATCTAATACAAACGTCTTTATATTTTTTTCGATGATAAAGAATAATATATAAATTAGCAAAATAACGCTTGCAAGTAAGACAAAACACCAAATGAATAGTAAATTTATGGAGCATAACAATTATAATAAAACTAATTGAATTTTAACTTCAAAAAAACAATAAAATATTAAAAACGTTGACGTTTATGTTTTTGTTTATTAAAAACTAAATTACATGTTGAAAAATTTCTCAAGGTAATTAGTCTTTTGATTAAATAAAAAAACATATAACGTATCAAATTCGAAAAATTTCTATTATTATTATAAATATTTTAAAATAATAAATAACATTAATAAATTATTAATATATAAGAGCAAAGTTTTTGTACTCTCAAAAATGTCCTTTTATAGTATACATTATAAAATAATTTTCAAAAGATTGATAAATTAATGTTGCGGTGTAAAGTGATTACGTACCATCTTCAATTGAATATTGTAGGTATGATAGTAAACATCATCATGATTCTTGTCTAAATAAACTTTTTCACCTGTTTGACCTGGTATTTGTGTTGTAATCTAAAAAAATTTTTATAAGATAAATTTATGTACTTCAAAGAACATACATAATTGCATACTTTGTATCCAACAACTTGATCAGCTCTACTATATATAGAAAAAACATAATTTCCTTCGTACCGTTGTTGACTATTAATATCACTTAAAAACGAACTTTCATAGGGGCAATTACCAGAATATAATCCTGTTAGTTGATTACAAATAGGGATAGCACTTACAGCACATCCAGGTAATGATAATCCTCCCATTTGAAGACTAATACCATGATTTGGCCCAGCAACCCCAACAAATGTATCAACAAATTTTGTTAGTGGTTTCCCTAAATCTTCTCCTGTATCGACACATCTTCCTCCCAAAATAGCTTTCCTACTGATTGGTACACCAAGTGAATATGATACAACATCAACTGACCTTCCTGTATATAATCTAACTGCTACAATTAATGCTCTAACTAGTTTAACATAATGACAATTCATATGATATTGCGCCCACTGTAAAGGATTCCCCTGAGCACCATTTGCATAGGTTGTCCCATACAATTCATGACTTTGATAACCATTTTTTTTAAAAAAGTTAGCTGATAGTTTCATCTTATCACCAGCAGTACTAGAGACACCATGAACAAAGATAACAGGTTGTTTACTTGCAATTTCTGTTCCATTTTTTCTTCCACCAAAAGAACCTATGTCACCTAAATCTAATCTTTCTAAATTTTGTCTTACATTTTCACCAAAATGTAAACTTAACCAATTTCCAAAATCCGGTGTAAAAGCAGAGTATGAAAGATTAAAATATAATAAAAAGAATAAATTCAAAAATATATTCTTCATAATTTTTTAAAATATTTTTGTTATAAATAGTTAAAAGGAACCTAGTTTACTAATAAATAAATATATTTATCTATAGCAAAAATCAAATGACACTATTAAAATAATAACAATATTGAAATTAAAAGTAATTAAATTAAATTCTTTTTCTCAGATTTGTAGTAATTTTAAAATTATCTATTACCTTTAATATGTAACTATATTAAAATGGGTAAAATTCAAATGATAAAATAAATTACTTGATTTTAATGAGGACATACTATATCAAAATCTATGAATTAACGGAAAGTAATTTTCTGTCACATATTTAAAAATAATGATGCCTGATTCAAATGAAAGCGTGTTTACGGATAAAAATGTTATTAACTTCTTAAGAATCACTCTTTTATTTTTTTGAATTATAAAAAAAATTATTTTAATAATTATATGAATTAAAAAGTTTAACTTTAATTTATTTTTTTTATAAAAAATAATTCTAAACAACTATATTAATACATTTTTTAATATATTTCTGAAAAGCCAACATTATTTTTAGTGATAATCAAATTACTTAAAAAATTTTTTCCAATCAACTGAGAAAGTACATTAAATGGCAGAAAAACCTGTTTGTATTATGTTCTAAATAGTTAATCTGTAAACAAATAATTTAAAAAACACACAATATTTAATCTATCATAATAACAATTATAAGAAAACTTTTTCATTTCTTTTTTATTGTACTAAAACTAACCAGAAATTAAACATAACATTTTTATAACATGCATTTTGACTTTTGATCTATTACATTTTTTCTTTAATTATTTTATTATAAAAACCAACGAATTTTTTAAATATTTTGCGATTAGTCTATTGTTAAAAAATTTTTAACAATTGAAAATATACTTTATTTTAACAATTGAATAATATTATTTTAACAATTTGATTAATGTAATTTTTATTCTATCTCCTGAAACAAAATATCATAGAAATAAATACAGGATATAGATAAAATTTTAATATCCATTATTGTAAAATATGGAAAAAAATCAGATTTTATAATAATAAATGCTAAAAAGTTATACAATTGAAATTAATAAAAGTATTAATTGCGTTAAAAAAACTTAAAGATGTTATTAATGAAATATTGCAAAATTTAAATAAATTTTCCAATGTTTGCTTTTTTTATATGAAAAAATACTCAGAAATATTAGTAAAAAGAATCGCTAGCTTGAAACATTCTTTTGTTACATTATCATATATAAAAGAATATTCATTTTATACATATCTTTCGAAGCTAATTCTTCACCGATTCTACAGTTATAGGATTTGGCTTAAGTTGCATTTCACAATCTTTATCATTTGTTGAAATTGGTTTTAATGTTCTTTTTCTTTCTCTTATCAACAAAACTCTTTCAATATTTAATGCAGGTAACTCAGCTACCATTGTACAAATCATACCAAAGAAATATGCAATACATAATTGATAGAAGCAATGCCTTAAGACAAACCATTTTGTTGTAAAGACAATTGGAAATGAAACAAGCATATATGTAAATACAACGGGAATCATATGGAACAAGTAAACTGAATAACAAAGACTTGATAAAGGAAGTAATATTGGTAAACTTAAAGCTTTATTAATAATACCACCTATACCAGTGTGACATGCATAGATAAGCCAACAAATGAATAATGAAAAAGCAAGCCTATGAAATCCACCATAAAAAACATGATATATTGGCCAATCCCATCCTTGAAGGCTTGGATAAAGACCATACAATGACCAAAATCCAAGCGAACATCCTAATACCCATCCAAGAATTTGATATTTTATATGTAATACTTTTTTACTATGTTGTATTAATGCTAAGTAATATCCAAGTAACAATCCAGCAATATATGGTGATATTCTATACCATGGTTTATTATACATAATCAAATGATGTGCAATGTAGTCATCATTAAACATAGCTGGTTGATTCCATAAAAATTGTGTTGGTGGAAAATTATAATAAACCATACCACCCATATTTCCAATACATGAAGCTAGCATTGTTGCGACAGAAATAAATATTCCAACTTTGGGCATTTGACGTAAAGTAATGAGGAAGATGGGACAAAGTAAGTAAAAAATAAATTCTGTTCCAATATACCACGTCCACGGAAGGCAACGATTATCAAAAAGTGAATTAACGAAGAACATATTCTTCCACCAATGTATTGGACATTGAACAGCTGGATCAGTTGGTGGCCACATTCCATGGTAATGTGTTACGGAGATTCTTGTTGTAACTGTAAATAATGTATAAAGATATGCTGGCCAAAGACGAACAACACGATGGCGATAAAATCTTAACCAATAGCCATATGATGTCCATGTTGGTTCATCAACAGATGTATTTTTTTTCCATTTTTTAAACCATGAATAAGCTGTTAATGTTGCAGAAAGTGTAAAAAATACATCTACTGATAAAGTAAAATTTGTAATCCATTGATTCCAAAAATTATTAACAAGGTCACTTTTGAAATCTTCAACATTATCAATGTAAACTTGGACGAAAATAAAACTATGTCCAATAACTGTCCAAACCATTGAAAGAAATCTTATTCCGAACATACATGTTACTGTTGATTGTGGATCTTTTGGCATCTGTACAAGTCGTTTAATATTTTTTTTAGCAGAAAAACATAGAAGGAGTTTTGATGACATACTTTTACCATTAGCGCCTTTCTTTACATGATAGACTGTTGCAACACCAACAAGAAGTATTAACATAAGATCAAGAGCAAAATCAGCAACAGGTATAAACTTCTCATACCATTGTTTATCATACCTTGATTGAATACATGTATGGTAGTCGGTACTTTCATTTTTAAATTCTGCCTTTCCAGCAGCATACTGGAACTCATTTAGAATCTTAAATAATTTATCATTATATTTATAAATTATGAAAACATACATATTTTGTATCTTTATTACATGTACTTGGAATGCAAATTGCATAAGTATCAGATGATGGATTATTAGTATTTTGTGAGTAACAAAAATTCAGTGGATATTGCGATGCTGAATATGCAGTTTCTCCAGCAGCTTTAGTACATTCATACGCCTTATGTATCCACCTATCCATATCTCTCGAATTATGTTGACTTGTTATACCAATTCCAAAAGAATTATAATAGAATTCTCTTTCATTAGGTAATGTATTATAATCAGTTAAATAACTCTCAACTCTATCCAAACTTTCTCCACATTTTTTTGATACTGAATTTCTTGGTACATTTCTTAAAAAGTTCCATACATACTCCTCATCAAAAGACTCAACTTTTCCATTAGTAAATGGTAAAAAATATAGGGATAATAAAAATAGTATAACCCGCATTGAGATAAATTTATTAGTATTATTTTGGAAATTAATAGTTAATATTAATATTTTTGGTTTCTATGTTTAATCTTAATACTTTTTAATGTCCTTTAAATAGAGCTGCGAAAGAAAAAAATGTCTAAAAAATGAATGCTAATTAACAAAAATTTAAGGTCATATTATAAAAAAGTGCAAATAAAAATTAATCAACAGGAAAAATCATAATAATCATAAACAATGTATGGAAAAAATTTAAAGTCATATCATATTGTTTTATAAATCATCAATGTGACACCAAAGTATGATTGTGAAACAGAATAATTGTAATCATTCTTTAATCTAGACAAAAAAACACCTTTTTTAAGTGTTCAATAGTTTAATAGTAAATGTAATAAAACAAACAAATTTTGTTTTTTCAATTCTCTTCAAGGACTATTATTTTAATGGAAAAAAACAACATTTTAAACAATATATTTTTTGAATAAATATTTCTTTACTTATATAAAAATATGATTTGTAGTCCAAATAAATTTTTTTCATCATAATATTCGCTAAATTGCTGGTTTAAAAAGATTAATTTGTGGTAATAAAATTGTTATAAACTTTAATAAATACAGAAAATTAATAAATCAAAAATATACATAGATATATCTAATGTAGGAATGAAATTTGTAACAGTAACTTAACAACTATAGGTATTCATTAATATTAAAAAATTTGTACTATTTATATTCAATTTGTGTACTGCCTTTATTGTTACCTAAAGAAATTGTAAAGGATTAATAAAATTGCAATGGATACTTATTTGGTGAGTTAATTTATCGTGAAATATATACATATTAATATTCCTCTTACTGACATATCGTGCATGCATATTTTATAAAATAAAATGATTAGGACACAATTAGGTCAAGAAAAACTTAAGGTTATTTATTATTATTAACGAGGATGTATTGAAGTGTTATTATATAATATAACTTGTAAATGTAATCAAATTAAAAACAACATTTACCAGTAATAAATGGTAATATAAAGTAAAACCATTGTTTGTAGATGGTAATAATATTAAGGGTATCACATTAAAGTAATTGCCTTAGGATGAAGTAAGAAATAGCAATGCATCAAAAACGACAACAAAAAAATAATTTTACTAAATAAATTAAATATTAAAAATAGAGATAAAAAAGTTTGTTGTATCAGTATGTTTTTAGAATAAAGCAAATATCTTTTTTTTTTAATTTAAAAAATTGGTTTTAATGAAACAATATTATTAACTGGTTTACCTTTTTGCTCATATACAAAAAGATTGATAAAATATTGAAAAATTATTTATTACCTTTACTGGTACTTATGACTTCAAAAAATCAAATAACTTTTAATAACTAAAAACCAAAATATGCAAGATATATTAGTGTTTAATAATGTTACAATTGATAATTTTAATGATCCAATATTAAACCTGGAAAAATTACATCTGAAACAATAGTCAAAATGAATAGAAAGATAATTTTTATACAAAAAATCATTTTGAACGAATGTCATATTTTAAAGGATAGAAAGTATATATCATCAAAATTTGTCACTTAATCGTAACAATTTTCTAGAAACATCTTTACCATTTATCATATAGTGTACGCTTATTAATACTACGGTTGAAAAAAAACAGTATCATTATTTTTCCGATGATACTTTACGAAGTAATACATTTAAAAAGCTTTACCAGATAAATGACATAAACAAAATAGTACATTAAAAATAATTACATTTATATGTTTTAAAGGTGATTGTCCACATATGTTATATAAGCACGAATAGTTGATTTTTAGTAATTTATTGCTCATAGTTTTTATTTTTTACCTTAACAAACCTGTTTTATGTAATATTTTATCATTATTGTTTATACTATGGTTAACTTTATATTATAAAAAAGAGATTATAGAGATAATAAATAATGTTATTTTCCTTAATCTAATTCATTAATAACTGGCACGTAATAGTTTCCGGTAACATTTTTAAAATTCCCAAAAAAAATTTTACAATATTAAAAATTTAAAGTTTAATTAGCTTCTACTTTGATAAATTTTATATATGGAAATATAAGTTTAAAACCCCATTATAATGTTAATAGGATAATATTGAATATTGTTTAGAAAAGAATTTAACATCATACTAAATTGTATTTATAAAATGGCTATAAAATACAAAATACTTAGTCGATCTTTATATATATGGTTTAAATAAGTATCAACCTTTTTATGTCCTATTTATTTTATCATTGCTATATCATGATGGCAATTCAATAAATAGATGTTATAGAATTTTAAATAGTATATAATAAAAAAAACGTTAATAAATATGTATATTTTTCTAAAATTTAACAAATAAATTTAGAAAAAATGTATTTTTAAAATTCTTTAACATAGTTTGAAGAAATATTATTTTCCAGTAATATTTTTTAATCAAATAAATATATATAATTATTTATTTTTTTAATACAAACACTTTTATGTAGTATTATTAAAATAAACGTTGGAAAAAAAATAAAACTGAGGTCAACATTATCTAAATAAATCATCACTTGAACCAAAATACACAAAATTATTCTTTTATGTGGTATAAGTAGCCAGGTAAAAGAATTAAGTATTAAGTTAAACATTAAATTAAAATATGCTATATGTCTAGATAACCTTCCATTTTAAGAAGTAGACAGTATTTTATTTATCTATACTCAATGACCGACATTTTTGCAAAGTTAAATTAAAAAATAGTGATATGAAGCAGGAGAATTGGAATGATTAAGATTTTATATAGGTTTATTATAAACAAAATGATGTTTCAAGATATGGATCAACCTAAAAATAGATAGTTTACTTAAAAATAAAATATCGTACATTTCCTTGTTTTGATACAGAGTAACTTAAAATAAAAATCTGGTACAACAAAAATTTTTTAGATTTATTTTATCTATATAGATAATAATTTAATTATACTGGATTTTAAAATTTTCGAAAATAAATATAAAAAAATCAATTAATAACGTATATATTCTACAATTACAATAGCATTTTAAAGAATTTTAACGTATTAATATTATTGAAAGTGGAAAATAATAATTTTAGATGAATGATTAATATTTTGTTTTTAAAAAGGATGTCTTTTTAATAGAACAGGAATTTATATTTAAATATATTATGATAAATGGCATTACCATGATAATTAACTACTTCTCTCCAAAATAATATTCATTTCGGAGGTTAGATAATTATTCTATTAAAATATTTTATTATAAAGACTTTGATTTAAATGATTTTAACACAATAAAGGTAGACGAGAAATTTTTATCAAGTTAGGGCAAGGGCATTTATATTTTCGGTCATGGCCTTTCCTTAACATGCAAGTAGTTATACCTAGATCAGACTTATCATAATTACGTGATTTACTCTACTGTTGTGTATTGATTTTGTATCGGTACGGATAACAATGTAGTAAATTACCATAATTACAATTGTAAAAATTTTATCTGCATAGCAAATATAGTAAATAAAACAAATGAAATAAAAAATATTTAAAAACCTGACTCATTTATTAAACTACAAAAAAATAGATAGAAAATATCAAATGATAATATTAGTCAAAAATTGTATTATATATTATTTTCCACGAGGAATATCGTACTTCATACCAATAGTCATATCTTTGCTTTCATGTATTTTGTATACACCAAGATTGTATTTTCCTTTTTCATTAATTTTACATGCAAATACTTTTGGTTCTTCCGAATCGGGTGATCTAAAGATAGTGTAATAATTTGGTTCAAGATATACAAGTTCTTTTCCATTTTTAACAAAAATGCATGCCTCAGTTTTTATTTTACCTTCACCATTTACATTTAAGCATGTCTGTTGAACTTTATTTCCGTTTTTTAATTTCTTTATCCATCTGCAACCAAAAGTTTTTTTTTCTTTACTTCCATCATCCTCTATTAATACACACCCGTTTGATTTTATACCATACGAGGTTTCTCTTATTTGGCATTGATAGTATTTATCTCCATCAATGAAACTGTCACCATCAAATAGTCTTTTACCTTTGTAAACACATCCAATTATGGATACTGATGCTCTTCCACTTTTTTGTTTGCAGTAATAGATATATTTATCATCCTTAAAATTATAGTTTACTTTTTTATGTATTGTTAAATATATTATAAAATAAAAAATCTTTTTCTATTACTTCCTATGATCATAATAGTTAAGTAATCTAATTAGATGAATTAAATATAAGAAGATGTAATTAATTTTGTAGCCAATTGTATATGACAAAATACTGATTTATATGTTTATATAAATTCTAATAAAAACTTACATTCCATTCACCTCCTATTTTGTAATAATTTTTACTAGCAATACAACCTGAGGCACACATTTGCACAGCTCCTCCAGCTTTTTGACGACATGTATATACAAAACCATTGTAATCGTAGTCTTCATCAATTTTAAGTTTTGTTTTTTTATCATGAGCTAAACAACCACCAACATCCATACGAAGATATGGACCATCTTTTTTACAAACATACCATGTTTTCATCTAAAATTGTTTAGGAAAATTATGAAAATTTAAACATAATAACATACACTTGAGTCAATCCAACTTTCACCAACACCATACCTTTCAATGCCATCAGGAACACAATGTGTGAAATTAAATTGTAAATATCCCTCAGAACCCAAAACACATGTCATTTCATATCCATTCTCAACATACTTTTCTCCAATTCTTATACGCATATTTTTATTAGAAAAACATCCTCTTGGTTCAAGATTGCCTCTTTCACATTGATACCAATATTTTCCACGTTCAATTATAGTACCTTCTTCCCACCAACGAGCTGAAAGTTTATTTCCAGATGTCCAACAATTATTTTTTTTTCTTCCATTAGCATCAATTGCCCCATTGATACTAGAAGTAATAAATAGGCATATTATTAGAAGTGACTTAACAATATGAAACATTTTTTATAAAAATAAGAAAATGTAATATGAATTTATAAATTAATTAGAATAAATTTCACAAAAATTTTGTCCTTTTATAATACCAAATTAGGTAGAGAATATTTCGAGATTATAACAATAAAATTTCTTTTTTATACAAAATTACTACTTACAACAAGCTTCAGTCCCACCTCCAGAAAAAATTTAATTATCAACCGTTATTTTAATATTATACATGATCTTGAAGAGTAAAGATTTTTTTATTTTTAGTATAAACGAGTTAAGAACTCCACTTTTAATGCTTATGTTTATTATCTCTTAAAATATCTCGATATCGTAATCCTTTATATAATTGAATATTTGAAAATCTTTTGTTACAGATATAAAAAAATTTTATTTGTTATTAAAAATAAATTTGAAAACTTCAGAAAATTATATTATAAAAGGAGATTGAGTATGTTCTAGTAAATAATGGATTTCCAATATTTATTTTATTGTTCCAGATTGAGAACCGTTTAACAATAGATGATATTTATTATAAACATGAATACTTAAAATCTGTCATGATCTAAAAAGTTCATGTGATCATTTAAATTTAAAACTAAAATATGCTATAAATCTTCAGTAATAAATTTTATTGCTAAATAACAAACTTTTTTATTGCTATACTTATAAGATATAAAAACAATGTTACGTAATCAAAGTGATATATAAAAACAAAAAATAAAGACGTTAAAGAAAGTAAAAATTTTGATAAATAAAAATTTTGTCATAATTTTAAAATTTCTATGTTACAACAAAATTGATTTAGTAAATCTTAGTTAAAGAGAATCATTAATTTTATATATTAATACTAATTTTTTTTAAATAAACATTTATTTGAAAAATAATTTTGTTAAAATGATATCTTTTGGTGTCAGTCAAAAAAAAAGTAAAATTTTGTTGATTTGTTTTTAAAACGTAGCAAATTTTCAATCTTCCTTCTATACCTAACGTCATTTTTGTTTTATAGAGTATTTTGTAATACATCATTTGACAAATAAAATATTCACTTTAACATTGCTTTCAAATCTTTTGAGTGCTATTAAAATTCATGAATAATTTTTTTAAACGATATATAGAAGAAAAAATTAATTTAAATATATAATTTTATGTATTTATTTAAAATTCTTTCTACTACAATTTTTTTAACATACAAAGTATCTTATTATTTATTCTTTGAAATAACAATTGTTTAAATGTTTGTATCTTTTACTTTTTCACCTTTCCATTACTTTACTATTCCATACCTTTTTTTAACGATATATCAATTAAAAGTAAAAATATAGATAAATATAACAAATTTTTTACGTTAAAATTTTTTATTGGTAAAGTTATTTTTTTGTACTTAAATATGTGTATAACTTTTGAAATTGTGTTAGTCTCCACTATAAAAATAACTTTACTCCACATGTTGTTTGCTTTATCAATATTTCTTGATGAGACCACTATAAATATAGACACTGTTTATTTATCCATTTTTTAGAGGTTCATCAACACCATGTCAAAATGATTAAATATTACCTAATAACAAATATACTAATACTCCTTATTGTTTTAAGTAAAGAAGAAAGGTTACGTGAAGACTGGGATTTAAATTCACCATGTCAACCATATATTGAGGTAAGTAATGTTAACATATTATTTACTAGTATTTTGATCTCGTTATAATCATTATACATATAGTAATATTAATTTATGTTTATTTAAGAAATTTTCCGTCGCAATCTCTAAAATGACAGAATGTGCTGCTAATTTTACATCACCTCCAAAAGTATGTACAAATTGTATTGATCAATACATTAATTTTAAAGAGTTAGAATATTCAATAAAAAACTTAAATAATGTTACTTCTTTGGATAATACGACATGTTCTCAAGTTGTGTATGGACAATACCTTCTTTCTTATGTCAAAAATATGGCTGATTCATTGACATTTCAAGTATGGGATAATTCTAGATGCGACTGTAGGTTTTAAAGTTATTTAATATGATCTAATGATTCATTTTGCATAGCATGTCTCATTATAAAATGGAATTTTGAAGGAGGTGGTTCGAAAATATTATATGATGACAAGACAATTGAATTTCAAAATAAAATATTCGCTTGGAGGAATTGCGCTTCCAATGCATCATCAACAGAACCAAACATCTGTAAAAGGTGTTCAAAAGTATTTGATAATCTCTTTGAATATTATTGGGAAATTTACTCACAACCTGAAGATGATTTTTGTGTGGATGTTGAAACAACAATGAATGATACAATGAATATTTGGCATAACATTTGGAATTGTACTGACGATAGTAGAAATAATAGAATCTATGACAGTACAATGCTCTTAACTTCAACCTCATTTTTTATTCTATCAATCGTTGTTTTCTACGTTGGAAGTTACATACAAACAGAAAGAAAACCTGGACGTCTAGAAAATTGTATGCCTATTAATTTCTTAAGTTATTATTATTTTTTTTATTATAGATTCTGCTAGACCACCAATTCAAGTACCTCGTTCAAGATTACTAAGCTCTTCAACTTATAATGATAGCAATTCGGAGCATTCATATGTTAATCCAAATTTTACATCAATTATAACGGAAGACTAACAATTACCACTCAATTGACTTTATTTTTAATCATCAGTTTTTGGAATTCTTTATCGTAAACATGCTGTTTTTTTAAGAAAAAAACTTAGATGCTTTGTTATAACGATTTTTAATTTCAAAAAAATATGTTTATACTGGTTGCCATTTCTGGGCTTTTTATTCTTATTTTTATATATATATATATATTTTATTATAATTAGTCTTTCCTCGTAATTTTAAATAACAATTAAAAAACTGTGAACTTTTTGCTTTGAGGTATCCCATTACGTGGTAGTAATGACGGGATTGTACTTCTTATCGTAAATTAAACTTTAACAAATCATCAATTGGGGTGATTTTATCTTCCATGATATTGATACAATATATTAAATTATGATAAAATTTTATTTTCCTTTATGATAAAAAATAATCCTTATTTTGCTAATAAATGTTCATTATTTATCTTAATATTTATCTTTCATTCAAAATAACTTCTTATCTTATCTGTATAAATGACTACATTTTATGAATAATCGTAAACGATTTTTTAATTGAATAAAATTGTAACTTTGAATGTTCACTAAATTTAGTAGACTTCAACTACTTGGTTTAATTTTCCTTTTATCAATACTTTTAAGAAAAGAAAAAAGTATTTTCTAACAAAGATATGTAATGGGATAAAAATTTTTCATATGAACAAAAATTTATTTTATGTAAAAGGAAGTTGATATTTATAAATTTTTTTAAAATGCGGCTTTTGGGTGTAAAAGTAGGATTCAATGAGAATTATTAATGATCTTTGTTAGAAAAAATTAATCCTTCTAGTAAAATTGCCTAATATTTTAGTCTAAAATTTATTTTATAATTGTAAAAAGGAAGCAATTAAATATAATTTATGTTACTATAATATTTTAAAATTTATTTAAGACAATTAGTTTTATCACCCACATATTGTGTTGTTTTGACACATATTGGTGATATAATATTCCACAGATTAAAAAATAAAAAGACATCTTACCATAGCAAATTATTTAAAAATTATTTTATTTACTCAAAAAAAACTCCTCATCTAAGACACATAATCCCTTCCTAAACTTTTAAAGGTTCCTTATTTATTAATAAAAACTATTTTATTTTTACTCTTTATCAATCCAAAAAACACTTATTTTGAAAATTTTACATAAAAATTGTATTTAAAGTATATAGCATGTTTTTCTTACTAACTTTTAGAAGAATGTACCATAATTGTATTAATTTTTAAAACAAAAAAATTGCTTAAAAGTTTATGTCGCTTTTTCAAATATTTTCATTTTCATCACTTGAAAAACTGGAATTTTTTTTTTCTTTTTCAATATTTGAGTGTGTGGTCTCAAGATTATTTTCATCAAATTTCTTGACTCTTTTTAAAAGTTCATTTTTAATTGAACGTCTCCTATTGTTTTCAGTTTTTGGTTTAGCATTAACAATTTCATTAGTTTCATCTAATTCTTTAGCTCTACCAAGAGAATGAATTTCATCTGACCGTTTATTTCTTCCACCATTATTTAAATGAGCCTTTCTCGCAAATTCATCATTAATTTCATCTAATTCTTTTTCCCTATTTAATTTATGTATTTTGTAGGAATTCTTACCATTCTTAGTTGTTGTTCTTTTATTGTTATCTAAAAAGTGCATTAATTATTAATTAAAAAATATGTATAAAAAATTATTATACCTCCGTTTTGTGGAGCGATAGTAGTTGTAACTTCATCGTCCTTCTTTTCATCGTCATCTTCTTTTTCCTCCTCATCACTATCACCATCGTCTTTATTCATTGCCAATTTTCGTCTTTCCTCTCTTTTTTCATCTTAACAAATAAGTTGTAAATATTTATAACATTTAATGCTTATCTTACCTCTGTTTCTTTCTAATAAAGTACTTCCACCACTAGTAATGATAGAAGAATCTAAAATTAATTAATAAAAACAAGGAACATTTTATTTTGATATAATATAAAATTTTCTAATAACAATATTTACACTGAGAGATACCTGTAAAATCATTCGTATCAGGTTCAGTTTTTTCT
This sequence comes from Strongyloides venezuelensis, assembly GCA_963280985.1. Classification (NCBI taxonomy): domain Eukaryota; kingdom Metazoa; phylum Nematoda; class Chromadorea; order Rhabditida; family Strongyloididae; genus Strongyloides; species Strongyloides venezuelensis. The sequence continues at coordinate 2,900,158 of CAUJLX010000001.1, read as the reverse complement.
TGACTACGTCTTATTTCATTCTTATTCTTTTTCTTATTTCTTAAGGTTGCTGAATTAATAAATTGTGTCGTAATTAATGTGATGATTAAAATTACAACTAAAAAATTTATTTTCATTTAACTTCATTTATAATCCTATAAAAACGAATTATTATAAGAAGAAATACTTTAAATATAGTTAGAATTATTTAAAATAAATTTCAAACTATAGAGAGATAAAAAATTCAACAAATAAATCATGAAATTATTTTCGAATGTTTAAATATATATTAAACGAATTACTTGAAATAAGAAAATAAAATAATAAAAACACTTGGAGGATATAATGTATATATAATTCATTTTCCTTTATTCTTTTTGATATTCTGAGTATTTGCATAAATATTATCGATAACTTATGATGATGTAATATCAATTTTAAATAAATTTTGATCATAGCTTTCATGTTACCTGAACAAATGCTACATTTTTCTTCTTGTTAATATTGCATAATTTTAGATATTTAGCTAATAATTTATTTTGCTTTTTAAGAAAACAAAAATCTGGTTAACATTTATTTGTTTATTCATTTAATTTTTTATGAATATAAATTCTAAGTCATGCTGAGAAACAAAAATCTACTTTTGAACAAAAATTTATTCTTTTTCATGAAATTTAAGTTTTCCCATATTTTATTTATATACTAATTTTTGTTTAAAATTTTTACTGACTTATAACTACGATTATCACTAACAATCACAAAACTTATTAATAAAAAACTAATTTTTAGATGATATTCTATATAATAAAAATTAGCTATGTATAAGTACTATTAGGATAACTTATCATATTAATTTTCTTCTTCATCTATATACATACATACTTTAAATACTTATCATTGTTGATAGTAGGTCTTTTCATCAAACATCTATTGAAAAAATAGTCTATAAAGTAGAATTTTAAGATAATGTTCTTTTAGTTAAAATGATTTTTGGCACTATTTTATATCAAAAACCAATAGCCACATATATATAAATATTTTACATACGCTTTTAATCTATTTTTTAACTGTTTGTTAATATTTCTATACATTTATTCAAATTATTCTCTCATTAACATAACCATTATATTTAAAATAAGGAACTTTATACTGCAATAAAATTATTAAACATAGTTTCGTTTTGAGCATATTTCCTGGTTTCATTTAATAGTATTTTTAAGATATTTTATATTTAAATATTCTTTTCTTAAATAGTGCTTTTTTGAGATAATATATAACAACAATAGAAAATTAATGTCTTTTTTAATTAATTTACCTCTATTTCACACTATTTTTTACATTTATTTCAATTTTTTATTGATGATGAGAGAAATTATATATCAACTTTATTGGATACATAAATTATATGACTATTGTTTTTAGTTTTATGAAAGTTAAATATAATGGCACAACATTTTCAAAGAAGAAGAGCTATTGTAGCACCAAATGAAAATGCAAAGACGAAAAATTTATTAGGTATGTTTATGGAAATCAAAAGTGTAATTTAATTTAACATTTAGAATCTCATGCTGACATTGTTCAAGCTTTAGAGCAACAATTAAGACGCCCCGTTAGTTTGAATAAATTAGTAAAAGAAAGTAAATTTACGAAAAGAGAAGTTAAAGCAATTTACAGAGCATTTAAAGAAGCTTCACCAAATGCATTGGTGCAAAGAGATATAATTAGGGAGGCTTTTGTTGAGTTATTTCCTAGAGGAGATACAGAGCATTATGCTGATATGGTTTTCAATACATTTGATTTAGATCATACAGGAATGATATCTTTTGAGGTAATTTGAATATATTATTTATCAATTAAAAACATAATCTTATATTAGGAATTTATTAAAAGCATGTCAACATTATGTAGAGGTACATTAAAAGAGAAAATTGATTGGATTTATAAAATGTATGATCCACGCAATACAGGAGTCATAAGTTGGGAACGCCTTTTTTTTGTTATTACAGCAATGGATGATTTGATTGGATATGATGCAAGACCTCCTGTTACACGGGAGCAAAGAATACACCACACTGATGAAATATTTAATGTAAGTATAATAATTACAACTTAAAAAATTATACATTTTTAAAGAAATTTGATCCCAAGAAAACGGGTTTAATAACAAAAGATCAATTTACAAACCTCTGTCTCAATGATCCAGTTATATTAAACTCAATAAGTCATCTTTATACAGTTCTACCCAGTGCATAACAACTATTGAAAAATGATTAATAAGATCGTTGGTTCAAAAATTTTATTGCGAGTAAAATGTTAGAAGATTAGAGGAAGAATAATTATAAAAAAATATGTTAATGATTAATATAATTTCCGTTACATTGCAGCCAACGCTTCCTCATAAAATTGTCCCTTCTCTTTACTAGCAATCTCACACAAACGATTCCATTGAACTTCAGAAGATTCAACTAACATCTCTATAGCGTCTGAGTACATTTCATTCAACAATTCCTGTGCCTTACTTGTATCAATCTCTTCACCTTTTAATTTATTTTCCGTAGCAGCGTCATAAAATTCACCATTTCGGTGGTGTATCTCATGATTGTAGTCGGTATTATTTTTCATTAAATATAATGTAAGGAACATAAAGAATTCTTTTTCCTGAATTGTCATCGACTGAACTTTTCGGCGACCAAGTCTAGGTAAGAATGAAAATATTGGACTACCTTCCTTCAAAATATACTCATATTGAGAGGTAAAATTAATTCTATCCTTCAAAAGTGATACAGGAACGTTGCCATCAACTACAAATGCTTCCTCTGGATAACAATGGGGATTGTAAAGAAGTGTATTTATTTTGTAGGCCGCCGAACCATCCAAAAACATAATCCATTCTTTATTATAAATTACTTTCTTTTCGTATGCACGGACTGCAGAACATTCATTAGTGCATTCATTTGGAATAGGTTCATAGAACGTCGCAACATCTATACGAATTAAATCAGTATTAAATTCTGGACATTTAAAAACATCTGAATATACTTTAGATCCACATCGACGATTTAGGTAGGAGAGAGATAAATCAGCAATGCTAAATATAGACAACGAAGAAAGTAATAAGTAACTCAAGAGGTACATTCTGGAAACAAAAATATACAAAAAAAAGTATAATGAAATGTCACCATTCTTTTAAACCTTATATAAGCTCGTACTTTTTTATAAACCCTCTACATTTGACCTATCGCAATTTAAAAAGTCATCAAACAAAGCAATTAGTGATGTAACATGTTTTTAAGCATCATTATTTGACCTACATGTATTAAATATCTATCAATTTTATTCTCAAATAATCATTAAAATGACAACGTTATTACACATAAAAGAATGTTAAAAAAAAGTAATAAAACAATTCTTTTATTTTCCTAAAAAATAGTAAAAAAATAAAGTTGTAATAAAAAATTTATTTGCCATAGTTAGAAATGTTTACAATCTTTTTGCGGCCAGTACGCAAATATAATATGAATACACGAAGAAGAAATCTAATAAATATTGTTCATGTTTATTTTGACATATATTTTAACAAGTTATAGTTGATTCAGTTCACATTTCTACAAAAACCGCAGGTAAAATATAACAAAAATTCTTATAATTTAATAATTATCCTGAAAATAAAAAAATGTTTAAAATAGTTAAAAAACGAATATTAATGAAAAAAGATAAACTAATTGATAGTTCGCAAATTTAAAGATAGATTAAAAGGTATTAAAAAGCATGTTATAAAAAATAGTTTAAGTAAAAAAATTACTAAAAATGTGTTATATTTTACCATGTAAATAAAAGTATTTGTAAAATCTAATATATTAATTTATTTTTCTTGTTAAAAATGAATGAAACAATTCAAGTAATGAAATCGATTACATTCACTGTTCTAAATATCATAGTTTAGCAGATTCACGCTGAAAGTTTCTCCTTTATTATTGTTATTTTTTTAATTTTTTTTGGGAATTATGTTAATCATCTTATTGTGGTATTGTTTTTTTAATCTTTACCTGAACCTATAGTTTTTATAATTTATTTAACTTACGTTAAGATACGATGAAAAAGTACTACTTAATGATGATATTTTTCCAGCAACTTTTGACATTCCTTGGCGAACACTATCTTTAATATCAGAAACATCAGGAACATGTGTATTGTAGGAGTATGATGATGATTGACTTTCACCGTTACCAAAAAGGTCAGCACTACCAAGACTTGTTGCACCGTCAAATCGTGATAGATTTGCACGCATCTCACTATCCATATCATTTTTACCAAAAAAGGCATCTGATGATATTGATTTTGCATTTCCAAATTTTTTTAATGCCTCATCAGAGGACGGTGCATCATATTGATAATTTGATCTTGAGGAATAACTAGGCTTTTCCACTTTCTTCGGTTCTTTCCATGTGTCAAAGAAATCATCATCTTCCTTTGCTGTTTCATCGCCCTTCTCGTGATTTTCAAGGGTATCCCATGATTCAAGAATGGATGACTTTACTGGTTGCTTTGGTTTGACACCAACTTGTTTAATAGCATGAATTCCAGATGAGACATTGTGAGAAATTCCAAATTTTTGAATACCGCCCATACCTAATCTCTCAACAACATCAGCCTTCTTTGGATCAGCTGAAGCTGTTTTAATGATTTTCTCATTAGCTTTCTTCATATCCTCTGGATTTTCCATCATAAATCGTCCTGAAATTTTTTTTGCCTCTTCTTTTTCAACGTTATCATAGACAAATTTCGATGATGCCTCTAAATCTTTTTCAGCTTGAATGGCCTTTTGTTCAATTTCAGTAAAATTTGTCTTAACTTTGGTAGCACCTAGTCCTTTTTTGTTTCCTAAGTTTATCTTTTTTACTGGTTTTTTTATGAGTGAAGATTTTATTGGTTGTGACTCGACAGCAGATGCATCGTCCAGTAACTCATTTTCTGTCTTCTTTGACGCAACAATTAATTTTTTTGGTGCATCGACAACTGGAACAGCTGGTTTAAATTCTTGAGAAAAGAAATCTTCTTCCTCTTCCTTTTCACCACTAACTGCAACACTATCAGCATTATCAATAAAAAGTTTTCCTTTACATGTTTCGTGAGCATAAGTAGCCATTTTGGAAACTTTGTCACGGTACATTGTTGCAGCACGACTTTTGTACTTTTGTTGAATATCATTGGTTTCACAACCATGATCTTTAAAGAATTTAGTAGCATTAGCATTTCCACTAACTTGCATTGCACGAAGTTGATGCCATGTCCAGTTTGTGTCTAAGTTAGTTGAACGGACAAAGGTTACGTGTACACCAAGATTTCTATGGACAGCTGAACAGTCAATGCATATGAATACTCCGTATGTAACAGTGGCCCAAGTTGGGTTTCTTGCATTGCAATCAAAACATATTTTGTTACATGGTTGACTTTTTAATTTTGTAAGGATTTGTTCAATCTCGTCAGCAGTTGGTGTTTCAGAAGTCATTACTAAAATATAAATAAAAAAAGAACTAAAAGTAATAATTAAATGAATAATATTTTATTCAAACACGTCATTACATACTCGCTTTCAAAATAATTGATAATATATATTTGGTTAGCTACTAAATTTTTTAAATACAATAATTTATAATTATAATATATCCACTGTATGTTGTAGGATATATATTATGGATAAGTAGCAATCTAAAGAGGATTAGAGTTTAAAAGATCTAACTTTAACATTCTACACGTGTAACAATTTTTATACATTATTCCAGCAAATATTAAATAATCGTTTCAGGACATTATGTTAAATATATTTTAACTGTTTAGGCAGCTGGATATAGTCCCACGTCACTAATATTTTTGTGTACTTTAAATAAATAAAAAAACGATTAAAGCAACTTAAATGACACTTTTTTGAACTTGTTTAATTTTACAGTAACAAATAACAATTATTCATAATGTATCTTTTAATATTGTATTTAAAATATTTTTTATACATAATAAATTTTGCAAAATATTTTTTCTATATAATAATGTATTATATTCTTATTATCATTCTTAAGCATTTTTATTAAAAGGTTCTGTAAATAATTTTTTGAATATTTAATTTAAATAAATCAAAATTTCCCAATAATTTGTTTTTAAATTTTATATGTAGAGATAAAATCTACATTTTATTTCATCTTATTATTATTATACACATAAAATTTTTGATAAATATCTACCTAGAAAGGATGCGAACATATTTCTATTTTTGAAATGTGTATTGTCACTCCATAAATGTATGTATTTAAATTCCTTTATAATCTTATAGGTGTGGCTTAATGAATGGGATTGAATTTCAAGTAAAGTTTTTAAAACATTGGTGTATTAAGAGAATTATCAAAACGTTTTCTCCTATTAGCATTACAACCATAGCTCTTATGTTTAGTGGAATATTTACAATATTTTTACTAACAATTTGGATAAAATCTTTACTTTCTTTTGCTCTTTTTGATTATGGTATGTTTCAAAAATAATATTTAAAATTGTAAAATATTTAAATTATATAGATAGTAAATATGGTATTGTAATTGATGCTGGTTCAACTGGATCCCGTTTATTTTTATATCAAATAAAAGGACCACCAAACGGTGAGAAATTAGGAATTATTACACCTGTGTTGGATGAATTTAGTAACCCTGTAGTAAAAAAAGTATCACCTGGATTGAGTACATTTGCTGATAAGCCAAATGAGGCTGCCTCCTACATTAAACCTTTATTAGATTTTGCCCACAAATATATACCAGATTTGGTTGTATCAAAAGTTCCAGTATATATCTTTGCAACAGCGGGAATGAGGTTAATACCTACAGAGAAACAAGATCAAATTTTAGATAATCTTCGTATTCACCTACCATTATATTCAAAATTAAAAATTCTTTCGGAGAATATTAAAGTTATTGAAGGAAAATGGGAAGGTATATACAGTTGGTTGGCTGTTAATTATATTCTTGGAAACTTTCACTCTACTGACTTACCAACAGTTGGTATGATTGATATGGGTGGTGCATCATGTCAGATCGCATATGAATTACCTAGTAATTCGAATGATTTTAAATCCGAAAATACAGAAGTAATATCAATAGGTAGTAACCAAAATTACAAGTTATTTGTTACAACATTCCTTGGGTATGGTGTGAATGAAGGACAAAAAAGGTATGAAAATTTTATTGTAAAAAATAGTATAGAGACGGAAAAAATAAATAAAAGTAAACAAAATGTTAACGATGATTGTTTGCCGCAAAAGATGTCAAAACCTTCAACATGGAATAACAGTATAGTTCGTGTTGGTACCGGTAATTGGGAGAAATGTTTTGATACAGTTAGTAAATTTATAACAGAGACTGATGTCAATTCATGTCCTCAAGCTAAAAAATGTTATTTTAATTATATTGAAGCACCAAATGTTAATATTTCACAAATTGAATTTTATGGCTTTAGTGAATTCTGGTATTCATTTAATGATGTTTATAATTTAGGTGGTATATATAAATATAATAGCTTACTAGAAGCATCCAAAGAATATTGTGGTCAGAGATGGTCAAATATTTTACAAAAGAAAAAATTTCATTGGTATAAAAATGCAGATATTGATCGTCTACAGGATAATTGCTTTAAAACTGCCTGGGCTATGGCTGCACTTCACAGAGGTTTTGGATTTACAACAAATAATATCTTATTTAGGAGTACGTTAAAAATAGACAATCAAGAAATTCAATGGGCTCTTGGTGCAATGATTTATCATATGAATGATGGCATACATCCAACTGGAAAAGAGACATTACCCTATAGTATGGAAAACAATTATCAAACAGAATCTTCACCAAATTATGTTCTTTTTTTTATTATAACTATAATCTGTTTTATAGTTATAGGATTAATTTACAAAAAAATGAGTCAAAAACAAGATTTATTGCCAATGCATATAAGAAAGTCTTATTCACTAGGATATCTTAGACTATCTCCAGTTGGAAGTAACACATATTCATTCTATGAAAAATAAAAAATTAAGCAAAAAAAGAAATCTAACTTCAAATAAATTATACGATTCGGGTCATTAATATTTTATAAAGATTTATATTTATTGTCATTAACAATTCTTACTGTTTCTTAAAGATTGATTAACTTTATTTATAACATCTTTTTTCGTAAAAAAAAGCCGTTTTAATAAATATTTTGACATTCAATATTAATTTATTTATTGATAATTAAAAATAATAAAATGTGGTATTTATTATTTTGAATAGGTCAAAATTATAACATGTGTCACATTTACCCAATGAGTAACGATAAAATTCTTAATTTTATATAACAGTTTCCGAAACAATGGCACATATGTTTCATAAAATAATTATATTTAAGAAGTATTTAACACAAAAGAAAGTTGTCATTCAAATGAAATGGTAAATTGCGCAATTTCTATAAACTTTGCAATATTTCGCACATATATAAATATCTATTTCTTAAGCATCTTCTATCATAATATTTATTAACAAAAAAATCTTTTTGAAAACTTTAAGTACTATTTTTATAATAAATATTTAGAAAAAACAATTTATTATTTATTGTTATTTGATATTAATTAATTTTTTTCAATATAATAACAGTACTTGTTTATTTGGCATATAAAAAACATTTATACTATTTATCGTCAACAATATTATGACTATATTTAATGTTTTTGATGTTCTTTTTCAAAATGTCTCACTAATATGTTAAGAGTTAAATGTGATCTTTTGAATGAAACACTAGAATTAAGTTTATATCTAAAAAGGAATAACTAAAAAATATATTGTAATATGAAACGGTAAATAAAACTGTTTTATAATTACCTTATTTATAAATTTTTAAAATTTCTTATTACGATTTTTTTGGTTACTTTAAGAATATTTATCCTAACCATACCATACAAGGCTTCATTTTATTTTTAACTTTTTATTATTAGTAAAAAAATGTTTTTTATCTTTACGATGAAACCGATTTTTTAAATTAATTTTTAAAAAAAAATGTTGAGAAAATATGTATAAAATGATAAATGTTTGTTTAAATTAAACAAAACTTTTAGGTAGTAATATAATTTAAACAAAAAAATGTACTATTAATTTTAAGAATAAATTTAAAATTTAATCTTTTTTTATTTAATTTCTAATTACATAAATAATAAATTTAATCACATTATTTGAACTTTCATCGCTTATCTTCTTAAAATTAGTTTTCATCTATTGTTAAAATTTGTTTTATAGATTAACAATCAACTTGAAATCTTACACATTCAATCATCTTTCATGATACACATGGCATATATAACTCGTTAAGATATATTTTAGAATATCATAAAATTATGTTATCTTCATTCTATAAATTTGATAAAGCTATCACTAACATTATTTAAGGAAATACAGACAACTAATTAAATTTAATTGCTCGAATTTAATATATTCTTTTTATCAATTATTTTTTTATCATAAATACAAGTTTTTGACTGTGTTAATTATTTACTATTTTAGATTTATGTTTTTTTGGATACTTTTTTGTTTTTATTCATTATTGAATGGAGGAGAAGTTTCAAGTCAATGGCATAATAAATTATTAAATGAGATACGATATGACAATTATCATATTTTTCGTATAAAAGTTACTTCACATACAGCAACTGAAAAATTAAATAACTGGCTAGAAAATTTTGAAGAAAAAGTATCGGGAAATGATAATGTAAGATTATAAATGTTAACTAACTGTTAAAAGTATAAACATTTTTATAGAGTCATTTTTCAATGCAACAAAATCATTTTGATATTTGGGCCCCAGCACATAATCTTAAACCATATGCTGATGTTCTGGTATCTCCTGACATTGTTTATATGTTTGAAGAAAAACTTATAAAAGAAGGCTTTAATGATTATAAAATTATACATAAAAATGTTCAGAAGTAAGATTCAACACTTTTTGTAAAGTTAATAGTTTATATATTCTTTTAGACATTTGGAGAGAGAAAAACGAAATTTAAAGAAAGGAGAAAAAACTTTTAGGTTAAAGAAGAGAAGTATTGACAATTCATTATCATCATTTAATATTTTTACATATAATTCAGTTGACAATATTAATAAATATATGATAGAGATGACACGACAATATCCACATCTTGTTCAATTGTTTAACGTTACAAAAACTTATGAAAATCGTGATATGTTAGGTGTTAAAATTGGTATTCCAGGACTATACAAACCAGCTATATTTATCGATGCTGGTGTTCATGCTCGTGAATGGATAGCACCTGCATCAGCTATATACATAATTAATCAAGTATGTCTAAAATTTTTTTGTTTACTTTTATTGGTATTTAATACTTTTAGTTATTAACAATGAGTAATAAAGATGAAGACATTAGGTATGTATTAGAGAAATTTGACTGGTATATAGTGCCACTAGCAAATCCAGATGGTTATCAGTATAGTATGGATCAAGATCGCATGTGGAGGAAGACAAGATCAATAAACAAAACAATTAGTAAATGGTGTATTGGCGCTGATGCTAATAGAAATTGGGGATATAAATGGGGTGAAGTTGGTGCTAACAGATCCCCATGTTCTAATATATACTCTGGTAGTGAACCATTTAGTGAAATTGAATCAAAGGGTCTTAAAAATTTTATAACATATAATGTATATGATCCACAAATTTATATATCATTACATTCGTATGGTCAAGTCTTTTTAGCACCATGGGGTTATACAAATGATTTACCATCAAATCATAATGACCAAAAAAATGCTGCTTTATTAGCACTGGAAGCAATAAAAAATATTAGTGGTGCTGAGTATATGTTTGGTACGATCAGTGAAATGATGTACCCTGCATCTGGTACTAGTATAGATTATATGCAAAATTATGGTGTTCCTTATATCTATGGAATAGAATTGAGACCCGATGATGATGATATTTATGGATTTATAATTCCACCAAATTATATAGAACCTACTGGAAAAGAATTGTTAGGTGCTTGTATAAACTTATGTCGCTATGCTTTAATAAAAACAAGTGTAATTTAGAGAAAAAAACAACATTGGCAGTATTTGAATAAAAAAATGAGAATGATCTGATTTATATTACTCGTACAATTGAATTATTCAATAATTTTAAAGACACTTAATAATTTTTTGTACTACAATTAAACAAATAAATGTAAAATAGTATAAATAAAATGGTAACATATGCTCATTGTATACGATTTTTAATAAGAAATTTAATTATCTTTACTGTAAATTTTTCTAATTACTTCGATTGATTTTTTATTACAGAATATTTTTTCGATGTTTATTATTTTAATTATTATTCTTTTGGAAATGTATAAACAAATAAACTATCTTTTTATTATTTATTACTATTAATATGCTTTTTTTTCATTAAATATTAAAATATAAAGTTATATTATTTATAAATACTTTTTGAATCATTTTAATATGTATCTACCTGACTATATTGCATCATTATTGTTGAACAAACTATATAACCATTTTTATTTTTCCTTTTTACCAGCTTGGCTAACTATAATATATTTTTTCGTGCCATCTAACTTTCATGATACCGAAGTAAAATATAATGGATAAATGCACAAAGATCATATAATTGTGTTTGTTCTTCTTCTATAAACATAATTTTACTATGTATTTACCTTTTTTTAAAGAGGTTTTATATAATAATGTATCAAACAACTTCAATTTTGTTGTCAATTATTATTATGAAATGATATATACTCTGTAATTTACATGTAAAATGAACCTTAAAATGTTTGTAAAAAAATATAAAATGTATATTCAATGAATAATAAAACATATTACACTATAAAAATATGTTTTTTTATTATTTAAAATAATATAGTGTAAATAAGTAACCATATTTTTATGGATATGATTTGTTAATTCTATCCATTAAATAAGATACACGTGTTATAACATTCTGTTACAAAAAATTATACTAAAAGCATAAATGGTTTTAAAGAATGAATAATATTTATGTTATATATTGTAAATATGCTTGAATATTTTTTTTTACCTTTTTATGACTTAACAACGAATTTTGTATTATTCCTCTTTATATTTTATTCATAATAAACCTTGATAATTATTTTACAAGATATAACCTTTCTATAAAAATTTGATTTTAAATCAATCAAAAATTTTTAACTACTTTTATTGCTAAAACTGTATGTTATTTTATTATTTAAAAAAGAATTGTGTGCAAAAAGTTATAAATCTATGCATGTACAACGAAAACATTATAATCATGATTTTAATACAAACCTTTAATTTTCCATTTTTTAATCACTTAATTTTAACATATTTTCCCTTTTATTTGTGTCATGAGCAATCAAAATGTATGTTAAAGATGAATTATAAAGATATATAAAATACATTTAATAGTTTTTAAACCGAAAATATTTTAAAACTACATATATTCACACAAGTGCTCTTTATAATAATATACACAGATACCCTTTCATTTTTTCTCCTTTGATATTAATATATTTACTAATTTGTTGATCTTTTTTCTAAATGTTGATTATTTTGTTTATTTTCTTATTTATTTACATATAATAATTAACTAAAAATATATTCTTTAAATATATATATGATAACGAAATACTTTATTTTATCTAACAAAACAATTAATTTTAAAGTATTCTTGTATTACTATGTATACTACACAAAAAATATTTTTTTCCCTATCAAAATTTAAAGTATTATTTTTACCATAAATTCTCTAGCACAGGCTTTTAAAATTTTTCTTTAATGCTTGTATTTTACATTATTATAATATATTATTAATAATAAAAGGATATCTAAATAAAAAAATTTTTTTAAAGGGACAAAAATACTCTATTATCAGTTATTTCAAATTATTTGTACACAAATATTTTATTCCATGTACATTTTTTCGTTAATTATATTAGTTGAATTAATTGTATACTACTTCCATTCAATTAATGTTATTCATTTTTAAACAAATAAATATTTTGAAATTTCTTTTATCTGATGATTTTATAGTGAGTAACAAATCTGTATTCATTTTGACATTGCAAATTTTTTGTCTCATCATTTTGTAATTTTTTTATTATTTATCGTTTATTTAACTTTGACTTTGAAAAAAGAATTAAACTGTAATTGTTAAAGTACATTCTATAGTGAAAGATAATAGTTGAATACAAAATATATCTCTTTGTATAGTAGCAGACAAAGATATTCATTGGTTTTTTGCCGCTTCTAGTATTATGATCATTTTAAAAATTACGAACAATAAAATGTTAACGTATTTATTGCTAAAATTAAAGGAGTGCCATAAAATTGAATAGTTAAAATATTATAACGAAAGATTTTTTTAGATTATTAGATTAGATCTTGGTCACCTCTAATTTTTATAATCTTTTTGCTTAAATTTTATTAGAAGGACTTTTTTAAATTACCAGTTTACATATATTAAGCATAGCACAGGTAAAGTTTATACAGTAATATTGTGTTAAAATGTATAAATATAATACTTCTTTTGATCTTGATCTTTTTTAAACTATATCAGACACATAGTATAATTGAGAGGTTGCAAATAAAATGTTTTTTTTTAGGCTTCTTAAATTTAAATTTTCAAGTAAGTGTTATATTAAAGAAGCGTATAGTGCATTTTTTTAATCATAAAGATCATATAGTTTTAACTATACTTGTTATAACTAACACCATTTTCTCTGAAAGATTTTTTTTAATAATGATATCCTTTTTTACAAAAATATATCTTTAATTTACGACTAAAACTTTCTTATATTATATATTGCATATATATATGCAACGATAATAATAAATTTTTATATTTCAATTAAGTTAAAAAAGTGATTTAAAAGATTAAACATTCATAATAATATATTATGCCATAATATTTTATTATTCTTTTAAGTGTTTTTGGTGTAATTTATTTTTTACAACAAAGTACTAACATAAAAATAGTACAAGGATATATTACATTCCATTGTTCGTATTAAAATTTAATTATCGAAAATGATTGTTACGGCATTTAATGATTACTAGTTTTATTTATTTTCTAAATTTAAATGTAATGAAGAGTACATAAAAAGTATTTTAATCTCCATATTTTAAAAGAATATATATAAGTTTATAATAATTTCTTATATTTACCTACAAAAATTGAAAAAAAAAGTTGTTTTAATCTGTCTAATATTATATATACGTACAATTCTTTTTTGTATCATAGGAGAATTGTTATATAACTTTTTTCTCCTTCAAGTATTCAAAATGCGCACCTTTATTTGTTAAATATATTGTCAAATTTCTTCACCCTCCCAACGTCTACAAATTGTTTTAATTTCTTAACGATTTTATTTCTTAATACATGAAGTTATTTATATAGAGATAAAAATTAAAATTGATTACGAATTTTAAGGAAAGCATACGATATTTAAATTTACTCCTTTTAAAGACACTTTTTTAGGCTATTTTTACGCTTAACATAATAACAACTTGTTCCTACTTATAGAAAATGTTGATAAATAAATATTTACTAAAAAATTTATTTTTAGTTTTATTAAACAATAGCTAGAAAAGTTTTTATAATTTCTACATTATTAAAAATAGCACTTTTTATATACAAATTATTTATTTATTTTTAATACAAATAAACGATTTTAATTTAATAGTTAAATAGAATAATGTTTTTGGGTTTTAAAATAAGTGTAAAAATAAATTATTGGCCATAAAATAAGATATTTTTGACATTTTATAATAATAACTCTATGTATTATGTTATTGAAAAAAAAAGTTTAACACAATGATATTAATGTACTTCTTCAGTTGATATTAAACAAGTTTGAAATAATAAAATATCAATTGGGTATTAACCCTGAAACAAACAGCATTCATAAGTTGTGTATTTATATATCAGTGCAGAGTGCGCGAGTTCTGTGTCATAACACACATAAATCTATAACATGTTTATGTATCTCTCTCTAAAAAGCATAGTTTAAGGGACCATCAGAGAGACTATATCTCTACATCACCATTTTGCACTAATTCTTTATATTATAGTAATTCTTTAGTTCAATATATTGCTTTCACTTGAATTCTTCGTTTTCCTTCTATTTTAAATTGTCTTACTTTCGTGTTCTTTATCAAAAAAGTAAACCTTCACCATATATCTTTCGAGGTCGTTTGAATATTTTGTCACTTTTGTAGGGGAGATGTTACATTTACAAATATACACACATATATATCTATATATTATTAAAATACTTGGCATATATCACAATACTTTTAAAGTAATTATTGTTATATTTTAAAACTTATATATTAAACTACAAAATCATTTCTCGTATTATTTATCTTTTTAAAATTATAAATATATAATATATATTTTAAAAATAGTATATATGTATACAAATAAGATATTGCTAAAAAATATATATAGATAAATATAAAAATATTTTATTATTTATTTTATCATTTTTTCATTGTTTTGTTGGCGCATCATCATATTTTCTTACATATAAATATTTTTTAACATAAATACATTAATAAAGATATATTAGAGAAAAGACACTTTCACCTAATTTTCACTCCCAGGTTTATTTTACCAGTCGACGGTATGGACAGCTATAACTAGCAATCGGTCACAAAAATACAACAATGTATGTAAAATAAATATATTATAGTGAGTAGGAAGGCGGAAACGCGTGTAGTATTTTACTCGTCGTCTCGACTCTTCTATTGATTTATAAAAAATAAACTGGAAATACCCACTATGATGAGAGAAAAATTGGTGCCTGGTACGGGAGATCGCGGAATGAGCTACAAACAGGGTAACAACAGACCTACGTTTTATGTCTATGAGCTCTGCTTTCTGTAACAAAACCTCAAAAATCGAAAAACTCGTCCTTTTTTAACAGCCGCTTTATCTTATATTTTTGCGAATATTTTGATGATTTCTACAGTAAATTATCTTGATTATTAAATTATTAATTTTTTTAATCGTTAAATGGCTAATTTATTTATTATTATTATTATTTACTTTTAGAAGTTTTAATATACGTTAATAAGGTATTTGAATAGCAAAAGCTATAAAGTATTTATAACTATATTTATAATATATTTTTAATATATATTATTATTACTGCCAATCTTTTAAAATTTTTTATGTTTATGCATGGCGAAAAGCCAGAGATTACCAATTAGAGGTAAATAATATTCTTTGATTAGAAATTTATTATAATTTATTTTTAGAAGAAACAGGATTTGGTGATCCTTTAGGAGACTATTCTGATGGTTTTAATATTCTTCAATTTATCAATGACAACGAGTATGTTTATTCCGATTCTAAGTAAAAAATAATTATGAGATATCTTTTTAGTTCACAAATAGATAGTTCCCTTGATCCCAATCGATATCCTTCTCAGGCACATGCTTATCATCAAAATACTGTTATGAATTGTAATCAAAATAGTTACATTACTAATAACATGCAACGAAGGCCAGTTGTTTCCAATAACAATCCTGAGTCAAATGGACTTAATTCGCAAGTTATGTATACTGGAAACACTCGTCTACCTGATTCTCCACCAATTACCGATATCTCTGGTGGAAATTCTTCTGGATCTCCCTCATCAACATCTGAACCACCATACTCACCCGATCACTACCAAAATTACGGATTGGTTCAAGGAACTCCAATAAATAATAGAAATCAAATGGTTGTTGAGGTGCCTGATGGGATGCCGCAAATGAACATACCTCGAGAGAATTAGTTAATCATCAAGGTCAGATACTAACAAATAGGATGCCTCAACAACGTATCAATAATGGACAAAATGAATACCTTAACAATTATGTTATACCACAAAATGTTAATTTAATACCATCTATAAACACAATGAATGTCAATGGAAATAGACAAAATTGTCCAGTTAATTATATGATGCCTCAACAAAGTTATATAATTGGTGACGCTTATGGAAGTAATAATCAATTGTCAAGTGCTGAGGCACAATCAATAAGATCTGTCCAACAACAACAAATGCCCATTCAACAACAACCACGATCCGATGGTGGTCCTGTTAATAAAAGAAAACGTACAGAACCACAACATTCAACACCAACAAATATCAAACAAGAAGTAATGAGTAATAATAAAGGTTACACTATGCAACATGCTAATATTTCATGCACCTCATCTCCTAGAACACCAATACATAATGTTCCACATACAACACAAACACCTGGTCCACAACTTTCTGATGATAATGATGAAAATATTACCCAAAGAGCAATTAGATTTTCCAAATTTCAAGAAGAATTTTGGCATCCATTATTTGATGAAAATCACCAACCACTTTGTTTACTTGAAGTACATGTTGTTGCAGATAAAGGTTTTAACTATAGTCAGGTTGATGGATGTTTCGTTAATCAAAAGAAAAATCACTTCCAAATAACAGTACAAATCGAAGCATTAGATGCTAAGCCACCTGCCTACGTAAAAGTTAATAATGAATATCATCGTATAAAAGATTTCAAATTAGCTTTTTGCGGTGTTAAATTTGAAATGCCTACAACAGAAATTCAAATTAAACAATCGCAAACTGATAGGAGACCACTTGTACATGAACCAGTTCTATTGGAAATTCATGAACGCCGTATGACAAAAGCAACTGTTCCACGACTTCATTTCTCTGAAACAACTATGAATAATCATAGGAAAAATTATAAACCTAATCCAGAGCAAAGATACTTTCTTTTGGTTGTCAAATTATTAGCATATACAGAGGATGATCAAACAGTTCTTGTACAAGCATATCAATCAGAAAAAGTTATTGTACGTGCCTCAAATCCAGGACAATTTGAACCTCCAGATACGGATGTTGCATGGCAAAGACACAATAATACTTTACACTTTAATGGTAATGTCGCAATTGGTACGGAGAAAGCTGTTGCACCACTTACTGTAAATGGAAATATTTTTGTTTCTGGTGTTATTAATAGACCATCAGATAGGAGAGTTAAAGAAGACATTACTGAAATTGATACAAAAGAATCACTTAATAGGTTAAATAACTTAAGAATTGTCCAATATAAATATAAAGATGAGATTGCTGATGAATGGGGAATAAAAGAAGGCGATAGGCATCGTGTTGGTGTTATTGCACAAGAATTGGCAGAAGTATTACCATTAGCTGTTAAGGATAATGGTGAATATCTAACTGTTGATGATTCACAATTATTTTATGATACAGTTGCAGCTGCTAAAGAACTTTGTAAATTAACAGATAATCTTGAATTTAAAATTAATAAAGTAGAAAAATTTTCACAACATTTGAAGAAAGAAGTTAAAAAACGTGATAGGTATGCATCAATTTCCTCTAGTATTAGTGAGATATCTTCATTATGTAATGGAGGTGAAAAAAGTTTAGCTGTTTCACAATATTCTATTAATACAATTGGTACAATCCAAAATATTGATGATAATGTCAAAAGTAACAATGAAAATAACAAAAAGAAACGTCAAAAACGTTTATGTAATAACAGATGTCGTAGGCAACCGCTTGAAACAACAACATTAGTATCAAGAATTGCTCACATTTCAATATCAATATTAGTTTTGCTAATGTCATGTTGCTTAATTGCTATGTCTATTCTTTATGTAATGGATTGGTACAAAAGATCAAATTCACATTACTATAGAAGACAAAATATTAACGGAACAGGAATATATTCCAAAAATAGTGATATTGGACATTTATATGAGAATGTCACAATTCATAGATTAATGCCACTGCCAACATTCCAACCTAATGCCCCAATATTATTTGGTGAGTGTAACTCTGATTTTTGTGAGGAATATTGTCTATTGAATAAAGGAAAATATGATACTGTAGATCAACAAGTAGAAGAATTAGATGGTGTAGTATCATTACCTGATGATAATGATATTGATGATTATCACTTTAGTTTATCAAAATTATCTACAAATTCTGGAACAAGTACACCATTATATTCTGGTGTTGACATCTTCCTACCTACATTAAATATTTCAATTGACAGTGATTATTGTCATGAGAATTCATGCAATTTTAGCACTGGACAATATGATCTCTACATTCCAGTGTCAACATATATGCCAGCAATTAATATTGAAGTTATTTTCCGTTTTAATAATAGTGTATTTGTTGATAACTGTGGTCCCGTTAAGTATTTTGATCATAAATTATGTCCAAGTGGTGGTATAGGAAAAGGACATGATGACTTTGATAACATAACCCCATACTCAGATGAATTTACTGATAATTATTATGTTCTTCCAATTGGCCAATATATTCAATCAGCCTATCGTTTTCGAGTTGGTTTTACAAGTAATGCTTGTAAAATTGCTGACGATCAACGAGGACATTCATATGATGAGTATACTCTTGTATTCTATAGACATTGGTCATCATTACAACAAAAAATTACGGGACTTGAAAGGAACTAACGTTTTTTATACTTTATTAGTTATACTCAAGAGACAATCAACCAGGTAATGATGATGTCGCTGCACATAAAATTATAAATTATATACAACATTTAGCAAAACAATTATTTTTCTAATTGAAATGCCAAATAATTTTTAGAATTGAATGTAAATATCTATGGTTAATCTAAATTTTTAAAAATATTTCCTCTAACTCCTATGTACCGTTTTATTAAAGATCTTCTACAGCTGTTAATTTTAATGATACTGTATTTTATAATTGATATCAAGATAATGAAAGAAAAAAATATTAAATACTTCTAACAACCATTGTGTAATATTAATGATATTGTATAACCTTCATTGTTTTTAATTATATTTAATTTTATAGATTGTTATTTAAATTTAATTATTACAATTTTTTTACCTATTTTGCATTATATTTATAATTTTAAGTAACATAATATAATGTTTATTTATAATCCTATTTTTTTATCTAAATAAAAACTTTTTTTTCAAAATGTATTTAATATTTTTATTGTGACAATTTAAATAAAAATAATATAACAATTGATCAAAAAAGAGCTTTGAAGTTATTCTAAAGATATTTTTTATATAAATTAAGAGGAGATAAATTAAAGTTCAGTTTTTTCTTCTTTTTTATTCTTCTTAGTGGATGATTTGTCTTCTTTCTTCTCGGATTTCTTAGTCTCAGCATTTTTTCCTTCCTTTTTCTTTTCATCAGTTATCTTCTTTCCTTCTTTCTTTTCTTTTTTGTCAGATTTCTCCTTTTCATTAACCTTTTCAGTTTTTGCGGTTTCTTTATCATCAACTTTCTTCTGTGTCTTTTTCGGTTTACCTGATTTTGCTTTTTCAAATTCTGGGACACTAACTCCATAATATTTAAGGACAGATTTCATTGTAGAAACAATATCTCCTGGAGTTGAGTAATAATATTTATAATTTTTTTGTTCTCCTCTTTTATTAGTAAATTGATCAAGGAGATCTCCATTTTTGTCCAAGAATAATAATCTTGGGATATATTTACCATCAGGTCTATAATCATCCTCATATGGTTCTTCATCATCCTCAGTATTAACCATAATAAAATATTTTGACAAAATTTTAAAAGCTTTGCGAGCATTAGATGATTCTAATGTCTTCTTAAGAGATTTACAAGCATGACACCATGTTTTATGAATAAGAAGAAAGATTGGTTTTTCTTGTTGATCAGCTAATTCAATAGCATCATCCCATGATACCCAGTCTATGTCTTCACCAAATCCTATAAAAAGTATTAATACAAAAATAAATAAATAAAATTTACTTACCATGTGATAATGGATTTTTATACATTGAAGTAATATCTTTTCCAGAAATAAAATAATTGGTACATAAAAATAGAAGAGATAGATGATATAACATGACTTGTCTAAAAATGAATAAAGTTAATAGAAAGTTAGGCCTTATATACAGTTAAAGAATCATAAAAGCCGACTAATAGATTTAAACGTTGTTAGATTTTATGGAAAGATATGATTTGAGAGGGTTAACCTTTAGGTTGTATGTTGATGGATAATTATTAAATTGTATCTACATTTACAATACTCCTATTACACGTGGAATAGTTAAAGGATGTGAAGAGAAAGAAATATTTAATCTATATTTAAAAACATTAAGATAGTTTCAGAAAGACAAAATAATATATTGTAATAAAGAATAATATAATTGTATGATTTTTGAAAGGATTGACGATTAATTTATACTGTTGTTTTTTCCAATGTTTGATGATGAGCAGTTGTAACAGGTTCCTATAAATTGATTGTCTTAAAATATCTTTTACCTTACATATCTTATTGTATATTACTATTGGGGTAGTTTTAAAGATCTTTTTAGAAATTCTTTTATCGAAAAATGACAAGGTTAAATAATTGGAATAATACAGGATATCAAACAAATAAAAGGTCCTTGACCTATAATATATCTATTTTGAAGGAGAATTAAAAATACTGATATATAATCAAAATAATTGTGTAAAACTATTTTTAATTAAACTATAAAATATTGTATATATCTCCAGAATGTTATTAATTCAAAATAATTTTTTGGAATCTCTGTATAAATATCAATTATTTTAATTTTTTGATTGACAAAATTGGCAATTTTTTTAGTTTTTATTATAGTTAATAAAGGTATTTTTAAAATTATTCTAAGTGTTACAATTGACTTGTTAATTATAGATATGTGAGATTTTTTGCTATGTTTATTGATTAAATGTCGTTTACAAGTAAATATTTCGATTTTTATGGCAGTTTTTATTAAGATATTATCATCTTAATTATTTTAAAAGTATGTAAAATCATCATTCTGGGAACTTTAAAAATCATATTTCAAAATATTCAAACATGTTAAACGGCACTTAATTTGTTTTTAAAATAAATCAGCAAGGAATTTGTTAAGGTTAATAATTTATTCATTATAATTTAAAATCATATAATGATCAATAAAAAAATGTCAAATTAAATTTCGTTACCAATAATTCAAAAGTATTTGAATTTTTTGGATTGATAAAAGATTTGTCTTCTTCTTTGGTTATGAAGAATTTGAAGAAAATTTCATTAGTAAGGTAGAAAAAATTGCTATTAATGGGAGTAATGTAATCATTAATATCTAAAATAAAAATAAAATATATTTTGCATTTGTTAACATACATCAAATGAAAAGTCACAATTAAAGGTATTTTTATTTAAATTGCCACTTTTCCCATAATATTTTGTTTTTTTACTCACATCACGAAACTTTAATTTTTTTCTTCTATTCTCTTTTTGACGTTTTTTATATCTTTTTCGTAGAGAAGAAAATAAACTTCTTTCAGAGATACTGCTAAATCTATACACTAAATTTTTTTTATGAGGTTTCTTTAAATATTTATAGGTTACGTAGGGTGATAGAGAACTTAATGATCCATCAGAAAATTCACTATTTTCATTTCCTACTTTTCTTTGATATTGTTGGCTTTTATTTCTATAATGACAATGATCAGTATCCTTGTGTTCCGGAAAATGACATGGAATGATACTATTTACTGATTCACTTTGCGAATCTGTTTCATCGAAATTTATATTTATTTTATTACCCAGTGTATATGACTTAAATTCATTTTTTACAATATTTCCAATATTACTTGAGATTTCAGAAAATTTGTAGTCTGTTGATTTTTTGTATATCTCAAACACTGTTAAATGATTCGAGAGACGAGCATTTATCTCATCAATTGTTAAATTATTAAGTTTACATAATTCTTCATTATCATTTAATTGCTTTTGTTGTTTGTCTATTTTATCATATATATCATTAGTTTTTTTAGTTAAATTCAACAATTTTTCGCTAAATTCTTCCAATTGTTTATTAACTTTTACCTCAAATTCTTTTTGCTTTTTTAAAATTTCATTTAAAGTTTCATCAATGTTTTTTTTGCTCTCATTTAATGAACACTTTTGATGTGAATTAGATGAATATTTATTTTCATTTAAAGCTACTTTACATTCTAGTCGCTGTATTCTACTTAACAATGTTTTTTCATTTACAGATGATGTCCATGAAGATTCAGCAGCTTTGGTTGTTGCTAGTAATGCCTCCTCTAAAGCTTCTAATTTTTGTGTTAAAATATTTTCTCTAAAGACAACTTCTTTAATAAATTGCTGTAATTCAAATATTTTTTGTGATTCATTATTACTTAAATTTTTTATTTTATTCTCACATAATGTTATTTTATCATCAACTACCTTTTGCTCACTTTTTGATGTAACTTCAATTTCACAACCAAATTTATTGGCAAATTTGACATAAGCAATTATGCACGGACTGATAACTTTATTTTCATAATCTAATATCTCAACGCCAAATTGTACAATATCTCCAGTAAATAATTGTTTTATTGATGTTTTACTATTTTGTGATTGCAACTTAACACCATTAACAAATGTCCCATTACTACTCTTTGTATCACGAATGTAACATTTCCCATCATCAAACCAAATATAAGCATGATTTCTTGATAATACCTAAAATAATATTATAATATACATTTATACAAAATTTTAACTAACTTTACAATGAAATATAGCGTTGTCTTTGGAAGATGTTAAATGTCCGAGGTTTCTACCAACGATGATAGGTGAAGATTGTTGTGAAGGTAATAATATCATTCTTTCCTCGAATGGAAAAGATTCAACACATGGTGATAATACAATATAGAAAAGTTCTTCATTACTCATTGTAAAAATTATAATATTTATTGCGACAAATGCTAAAAAAATATATTTAGATTATTGAAAATGTAAAATAACTTTTAAGAAACTATTTTCACTAAAATTTTCAGACTTTATTAAAATCATATTTAATTTTTCTAGTTTGAAACAATTATTTCTTTCTAGTAGGACATTGTACTAAATAATGTATGATAAGCTTATATATACTAGAACATATGTAAAGTTGCAATTTTTACTATAATTATTTAATTATTATATTCTAAAGTGATTAACTGATTGTAACTTGTTGTTGTAAGAAGATTATTATTAAAGAAAATTTTTATTACCTCCCTTTTTTAATGATCCTTTTCACAATAAACAATTTTTATATTTTTACGTCTCAGAAATCATTTTTTATTAAAATTTTATACATAATAATAGCAAATATGGAAGAAAAAAATTATAATAGTTTTGATAATTTAAAATTAATATTGTTGTTTTGATACATCATTGAATAATATATGTTACTTAATCTCTGAAAGAATATTAAATCATAAACAATTAGTACTTACAATGAAATTAACATTTCTTCATCTTCTCCCTCTAATACTTTCCCTTCATTCTCCTCTGTTTTGTTGTTATTGTTATTATTTTTGTTATTCTTCTCTGATAAAGCAGCATGTGTAATAGCATTTAAAAAATTTTCACCTTTGGGAAAATTTGTCTTTAAAATTTTTAAAGCTTCCTCAAAATTATCTCTATATGCTAGTACTAAATCTTTCAATTTTATTGCTAAATCTCTATTATGTTTCTCGTTCAACATCTCGATTTTTATTAAAGCTCTTTCACGTAACTCAACAAATTTATTTTTTGCAATTTCACGACACCTCAAAATAGTACGATATTCATAATTTCCATATTCTAGCCTTTCTAGATAAAACCTATTTTGGATACTCTCAATCTCTTCATCCTCCATTTCTTTAACTTTCAAACAATACGATAAATATTCAAATTTGCTATCTAAATAAATTTTTAAAGCATCTCTTGTATCAGGAATAGCTTTCTCTCCATAGTTTCTTAAATTTTCATTTATAAATTTTAATTTATCAATTAAATTATGATTTATTTTTGATAAATTTCTATTACCATCACCAAAAGTATCATATAAATTATTAGCTACGCTATTATTTGATTTTGCAGCAATCTCGCTTATAGCACTAGCAATACCACTTTGCGCTTGACTTATATCGCATACATTTTTAATTAAATTACTTAAGCTATTTACCAGTTTTTCATAAAATATAGTATTTCTTTCCATTTTTTGAAGGCTTTGTAAAAGCAAATCATTACATAAGATTGCTCTAGATAAACCTAAAGCATCAGCTGTTTCAGAATCTAAAAATTCAACAATTCTATGTTTAACTTTTTTAAAAGCTATATCTAACGATTGTTCTTCATTAATAGTTTGTTCCAATGGTAGATAAGATATACGAACATTATCTAGAAAAAGATTAATAAAATTAATATAATTAAATTTATTATAATAATTACCTTTTGAGCTTTGAATCAACTCAGCAACCTGACTTTTAGTTTTTCTTTCCACAGAAATACCATTTATTGCTAAAATATCATCACCAACTTGAATTTTTTTATTTTTTGAAGCTGGACTCCCATCAAATATTTGAACAATATACACTGATGGACAAATTGGATAACCACCTCCAATTGCTACACCAATATGTCCTTTAGAATCTTTTTCAATAACAGCAACATTAAAGTTTGTTCTCATAATATAGTTATCATATATATATATATATATATATTTATGTTAAGAAAAGGAATATGAATGCTAAAAATGTATGTTTTACCACTGTAAATATAGAGGATGAAAATCGATAAAATATTATGCCGTTATGTTGTGGTCCCATGATATTAATTCATATGATAAGACGATTTTCTTCTTCCTGTTCCTAATTAATTTTAACATATTTACTTGTTATGTAAATAATATTATATTAATAAACACCATTACATATATTTTTAATGTAATTATAGTATGTAGTATGATAAAGGAAAATTTTAATTAATATATAAGTATTAAACCATAAAATTATTTAAAATTAAAATAAGGTTTTTGATATATTAAATGCTATCCATAATATGCATTTGCTATCATTTTTACAACATAGCAGATAAAAAATTTAAACTTTGATGTACTTTTAAAAATAACTTACCTTTAAAAGTATTTGGAAAAAAAATGCTTTATATTTGAGAAAGATATTCAAGTGAAATCGTTAGAATTTTTGTGAAGCCAATATTAGATTTAAAATATAATTTTTAAATTATAGGATTAAAAATATAAAAATGTATCATAAATGATGATTATATATTTGAAAAAAAACATTAAATTCTAGCAATCTAAATATAATTTTTTTTATAAATTTAAACGCTCTAACAGTTATGGAGGACTAAAGTAATTATTTATATAAATAGTTAATAAAAAAGAAATATGATGAGCCTTTTTGAATGTTTTTGAATTTTCTTAAACAATAAATTACCATATACTCGATAATAACCAGGAAGTGCTATTTTTTTGTTAATATATTAAATAAATAATTTTAACAACATTAATTAGTCATGCATTTGACAAGATACTTTTTTAAACAATGTGATAATTTTTTTATTGTTGTAAATAGTATTTTTGTTATAAGAATACCGACATTTCATATATTTAAAATATCTTAGTTGGCTCCTGTAAGAACAATAATAGTCAGAAGTCGTTGGTTTTAATTAATTACTACTATAAAAATCACATAAAAAGACAATAATTGCGGAACATCAAAAGAAAGTTTCCTAAATAGCTTACCAACAGCTTAAAAATGTTACAAACAGTCGATACATAGTATATTATAAATCTTTTAAATATTTCTCATTATTTGTGTTAAATTAAAAAACCTGCTAATAGTTAAATTAAAATAAAATATATCTTTAAAAATTTCAATTTATCATTAGCATAACTCTCTTATATATATGCTTTTTAAATTTATCATTTCAATAGTATTATTTTTAACTTTCTTGTTATTTTTACTTGTCGATCAAGTATAAGTCTATTTTCTTTTTAACATCATACTAATTAAAATTAGGAAAAGATTAAACCTTATAGAGTCATTATATTTTCTGTTATGTAAAATGGAGTGTGAACCTAGTATTATGAAGAATGAACTCATCCACTTCATAATTATCTTAAAACTTTCCCATTAATTGAAAGTAATCGAGTATGCAAATCGGTAACAAAATCTGCGGCTTCTTATTATAATATATGTGAAATTAATTTGTTAGATCAAACTTTTTTTCTTTATGCATGCGCAAATTCTTTTCCACACTTTTTTGTTATTAAAAAAATTTCCCCTTAATAATTTTTTTATGTTTTATATTGTAAAACAATAACAAAGACATATTGAAATTAAAATATGGTGTTACCTTTGTTTACTTTCCCTTATATCTTTGTTAATTCTTTGATAAACATGAGAAAGTTATAATTAAATGAAAATATTTAAGTAAGATAAAGCATAATAACTTTTTAACATTCACACAATAATTAACTATACTTTTAATTTATCAAAAACCATACAACTACCACTACAAATTTTCCAGTTAGTTCAATAAGAATTTTTTCTACTATTAATTTTATGCTATTATTTAATATTTTAATTAACCAAAGTCAAATATTTCATTTTTTTAAATTATATTCTAACTACACCTTGATGAATCTTATATCTGTCCTTTAGATAGTATTTATAATTTATTCTCTCATTAACAAAAGTATCGTACTCATTTCCTGCTTTTTTTATTCACAGTTCCATTTTTAAATATCAAATGAATTTAACACTCCTTGAAGGCTTTAAGCAACTGTTTTATATCCTTTAGTTCTTTTCCATATTACTATTCATGTTCTTCACTACTTTTATCTAATTTTATTTGAGAATACAATTAGTTTCTCATAGACAACAAGGCGTATGTCTCTCCTTCTGATCATCTCCGCCTTTATACATCCACTATATAATAATTTTTTATATTTATTATATAATCATTTTCCATACATATATATTATAAACAATATATAATCTTTTAGTTTTTCACTTATAGATATTGCAAACTTTTTAAAAGCTTAATTATAATTTATTAATTCTAGATTTTTAGTTGTGTATATTCAAATATGGATCGAAATAAACATATGGCGTATATTTTTAATGATATGCCAATGGATAGAAAGGTAAACGTTAATTATAATATTATTTTACATAAAATTTTTAAGGATAAAAAACCATTAATGGAAAGAAAAAGGAGGGCACGTATGAATGAAAGTTTAAATGAATTAAAAAAATTAATTCTATTCATTTCACCACAATTAAAATCAAAACTCGAAAAGGCAGATATATTAGAAATAACAGTTCATTATTTTAAACAATTGGTTACCATACATGCTAATTCATTACCAAAATTAAAAAATCTACCTGAAATGATGAATGATGATGTTAGTAGGTGTTTAAAAAATGAAGAAAAAGAATTTAATATGATGGAGATAACTAATTTTCAAACACCTAATGCATCCTCATTTTTAAGTCCACCATCGTCAGTTTCACCTGACAATAAAGAGAAAAAAAATACAGCATTTTCATCATCTGATGATACACCAAATTGTAGTAGAAGTATTAGGAAAAGAAAGAAAACAACTGATGATGCAAGAAGTGAAGAAATTATACCATTATTATCACCAACCTCAAAAAATTTACATTTATATAATTCATTACCTTCAACACCATTTATAACAACTTTTTTTATGCAACAATATATATTTAATCAGGAATCAACAAAAGTTTTAAATATTCATCATAATTTTAATGATGTTGTGGAGCAGGAGAATAAGAATGATGTATGGCGACCATGGTAGAAGAAGATAAAAACATTTATTTAATATAAAACTTTAAATTTTCACTGCGCAAAAGTCAATTTTGGATTTATTAAAAAAGTTTTTTTATACATATATTATCTTAAATTGTTTTTTATCCTCAGTTATTGTTTATTTTCTCATATGTTTTATGATTTTGATTAAGGAAGTTTAAAACATTTATTATGTGAATTAAGCATTTTGATACTCAAGGTATGATATTAACCTTTGTTAAATGAGAACGGAAGACAGATGTTTATTTAGCTCAAGTTCGATCAACTTCCATGAGAAGAAACATGTTATATAAGCTTTCAAGTATATATATATCATTAAAGTCAAGGAAAATATGCAAGTGATTTATTTTTTATAAAGTTATTATAATAAAATATACTTTGTTTTTTTAATCTATATAATTAAGTAAAAAATGTTATCTTTGGTAGAGTAACAATT
Source organism: Strongyloides venezuelensis (assembly GCA_963280985.1). Classification (NCBI taxonomy): domain Eukaryota; kingdom Metazoa; phylum Nematoda; class Chromadorea; order Rhabditida; family Strongyloididae; genus Strongyloides; species Strongyloides venezuelensis. The sequence continues at coordinate 2,870,986 of CAUJLX010000001.1, read as the reverse complement.
TATTGAAGAAAGTAAGATATATAAATCTTTTAAATTATACGTCGTATTGAAATATATATCATTATTTAAGAAGAAAAATGTTTTTTAGAAAAGTATAGGTATACAAAGTTTATCCTTAAATTTTTGAAATCATATACTTATAACTTAACTACTGTCCATTATAGGTTTAATTGCCTAGTCAACCTTTCATTGTATTAAGAGTCTTTTGGAACAATAAAGTGTATATAATAATTTAAAAATTTATCTAGAAATAGCCATTGGCCATAAAGATTTTGTTTTCCGTACTATTAAACGGAAAATAACGTTTTTAAATAGGTGAATTTAATAGCTGAATGGGTTGATAAAATTCTTAAAAATTTTGAAAAGTATTTTAAAAGTTTGTCTATATATGTTTTGCTATGTAATTTCTGTTTAAAAAATTTTTAAAAATATATATGTTATCTATATTTTATTTTTTATTCCTTTTTTAGATCTCTATATATATGACAGCATACTGTACGACGTTGCATGTATGGGTGTTTAAAAAATTTCATGTTATCTAATAATAGCATTATAATATTTATAAATTTACTTATCATTTTCAAATCCACCTATTCACAATGGTTAAGTATAAGTTGTAAGTAGGAAATTGTTAAAAAATAAACTTACATTTTTAGCCTTTAAATCAAGATTTTCACTTCCATGCGTTAATAATACTTTTCATTGTGGTGATGGAAAATGTATAACAATAGATAAAGTTCACGATTCAACTAATGATTGTCAAGATGGTAGTGATGAATGTAAGTTATAAAAGTATTGTTTAGTCGTATAAAAAATTTAGTTTGCTTTCCTGGATATGTTAAATGTGGAGAAATTTGTGTGGAGGCTAAAAATGCCGATAATTGTTTTGGTTTTATTAGTAGGTTTGAAATGTTTAATATTTTAAAAAATGTTTTTAAGATTGTTATAAATCTAGAAACTTTCCTAAATATTGCCCTTATTTAAAGCAAAAACTTTGCAATGCTAACGGTACTTTTCCTTGTAAAGGATATGGTGAGTGTATTTTTACGGAGTGGATGTTTGATAAAAAACAAGATTGTTATGATGGAAGTGATTTAGGTAAATGATAATTAGAAAATTTATATTCAAAAATTGTTTCTAGATGAAGAGTATGTATTAATTTTTAAAAAAATATTGAATAATCAATATCCTGAAGAATTAATTTATCACTTGAGTAATAAAGAAAAACCTGATACTTCAAAAAACATACTTTTGCCACCAAATTTATGGCCGAATACTCCCCTTCTAATTCCGAGTTTGGTATCTATTATTACACCAAAATCAAATCCATCAAATTCTAACTTAAAACCTATAACACCACTTGAAGGATTAGAATTAATGAATAGTAAAACTTCAGAAAAGGCACCATTAGTATTTCCTACATTAATACCATATCAAGTAACTAAAAGTCAAAATGATAATACACAACCTAGTTTATCAACAATAAGCATGGAAACTACTACTATTAATGTGGATACATTTCCTATAATTAACTCTCCTACCCCTTTCAACACACATATTAGCGGTCATTCAGCGACAACTGAAAGTGTTAATATTTTAAACATACCACAAAATGATAGAAATAAACTTGAAAAAGAAATATTAGAGGAAAATATATACTTTTCAGGTATAATTGAAGAAAAATAAAAGTATAGATAATTTGTTGGAAACATTAAAAGAAAGCACAAAAATGCCTTCTATAGCTTTTGTTGAAAAGGCTACCAAGCAGACAAATGAAAGTAATAATTATCTTAAAATTATTGAAACAAAAGTCAAGTTAAGGAAAGGGAATATTAAAACTGACGACAATCTCAATTATACATATTTTGACAATATATTTGGTAATGAGGAGTTAATTACAAATCGTGGAAATAATATCCAATCAACGGAAATTCTTCAACATCCTGCTAAAGAAGAACAATCTTCAACACATTCTAATACTTTATTATCCATAAATAATGATAATAATTATTTTCGAACAACGACTCAAAATTATTTAAAATTAGATAAAGTAGGATAAAATAAAATATTTTTAATAAATTAAATTATTTTAGATAGACAATAAAGAAAATGATTTTAAATTTGTAACATCAGCTACACAATTTCAGGATAACTATATATCAGGTATATTCAATGAAAATAATAATGCTTATATAACAACTACTAATTTTCCTATTAACGTACCTATAAATACTAAATCATTATTACTTTCTAAAGAAACAGCAAAGAATGATAATGAGAGTAAAAATTTTTTTACAACATATAAAGTATCAACTTCTGAAAATAAAAATTTTTTATCTTCAACAACTCAATATGACAGTCAACATTTTCTTTTTACCACAACTCAAATTGACAGTCAAAATATTCTATCTACAGCAACTCAACATGAAAGTTCAAATTTTTTAACACAGCAAGGCAATATCCTAAAAACAACCTATACAAAGTACAATAAATAAGAATGATAATTATCAAGGATTTAAAGTAAATAACCAAAATAAAGATTTAATGAGTAATGGAAAAAAAGTCATACCATTGACATCAGATTTATTAACAAAGTCAGAGGTCTTGGAAGGCAAATTTGATCCTCAGAATGTTATAGGCAAACAATTAAATATACCGCAAAATTGGAATTTTTTTGGTGTTCAACCAAATGAAGTAGCAAAAAAATGTTCACTCTATAAGTAATCCATTCACCTTTTCTTCAAAACCTATTTATTCCGAAAGTACCTTTGTAAAACCATCAGAATTAGATAATATCTCTACAACAAATGCAAAAATAAATTTAGAGAAGTTGGAAAAATCATCAACAACTGTTTCTTCGTTATTTGGTTCAACTGAAGATTTGGTAAATATTACTAATAACAGAAATGGGCAGCTCTCAAATGGTGAGGAAATTTCTAATAAATATGTTAATGAAAATATCAGTAATAAAACAGACTCAGAGATAACAACATCTTCATTTCCTTTTGATGATTCTCAGAAAGGCACATCCTTAACAAATGATGACCAAAAAACAATACAATCTTTAGAGACATCATTTAATCAAAGCATGTCATCTGAAGAGTATAATGATTGTATTAAAAAATTTATGCATGGTAATTTTCATCAACTTGATACATATGGGGATTCAATGTGTACATGCTCACCAGGTGAGACAGTTGGATTTTTGGGTTTCTGTCAACATAAACTAAATCCAATCATTTTAAAATTACACATAAAAGAAGTATGCGGAAAGTTACCATCAAAAGAGACTGAAAAAAGGTTAACAAAAGGAGTCGTTTCATTGTTAACAAATAGAAATAATATAGATGATGTTTGTTTTCGTAAAACTAAAAAGAATGAATGGATTGCAGAAGTCTTTTGTCAAAATTGTTCAATTATTATCTATTGATAAATTTTTTAAAATCAGTGATGTGGAAAATAAATACAAATCAAAATTTTACTTTACTCCTGCTGGTGGTGATGCTTGTAATGATTCAGAGTTAAATTTTTGTGATAAAAATGAAACTTGTGTACCATTGATTGATAAATATCAATGTATTTGTGAAGGTGATCTTAAAAATGCCTCAGAAATGATTAATTTTGATACAGATTACAGAATAACTTGTCATAATAATGACCAATGTGATACATTATTTGGAATATGCACAATGTATTGGTTATTATTAATAACTTTTATTTTATTTATCATTCCATGTCTATGCTGCTTATTGTACAGAATGTGTCTGTCGTATAACATTTGTGATTGTAACGATGATGACAGATTTGCATATTTCTTTACATCACAATTCAAAAGTAAACATCGTAGGAAGTCTAAAAATTTAATTATTGAGGATATTAAGGAAGCACAAAAATGGCATCCAGAAGAAACAAGACCTAGTAGTGTTCATTCAACAGAAAATTTTGAAGCAAATTTAAGAAGAAAAAGTGCTATTAATTTAGATGATGATGAGTTTACATCAAGAAAATCAATGAGAAGTCGTACAAACTCTATTTATTCTGTTGAAGATTATATGATTGTTGAAGATGAGACCATAAATTATGAAAATGATATTCCTCCAGTTGCACAAACGAAAGCTGAAGTTCATGATGAGCCCGTATTTGAAAAAGTTGAAAAAGAGGAAATTCCTTTTAAAAAATTCATTAGAACACTTCATCGTTATCAAACTCAACCAATAATTAATGATAAACATTCAGAGGAACGCTATCATAGTTTGTCAGATTTAAAAGAAATTGATAGTAGAAGAAAAATTGAAAAAAGAAATGATTTGATATTTATACCAAAAGATTTATCCAGATCAAGTTATTTAGACAGTAATGAAAATAATATTAGTGACATCCATAGGGAAGTTAGAACAATTCATAACTCTATAGAAAATGTTTCTTCTTTATCTAGTGCTGAAAGAAATAAAATAAATAATGAAATGAAAGATGAAAAATTTTTAGAAAAAGAAGTTAATATAGAAGATATTATTACGAATGAAAATTTCACTAGTGATGTAGAAACAAAATCAATAAAAGGAGGGAAAAATATTTTATTCAAAAAATTCAAGTAATTCATTGTTAAGTAATCAACCAATAATTGAAGAAGAAGAGAACGAAGAACATGAAAGTGGAACATTTATGGAAAAATTGGAAGGTGTATATCAACCATCTGATGATATACTTCTGAGTGGAATAACAAATATATCAATTAAATCATATCCATATGTAAATTTAAATCGGCCTAGTACTTCAACAGATAACTATCAGAGCAATACAACTTCAACAACTAATATGAAAAAGAAACTTTTCTTAAACAAAAAAAATGCTTCATCAGCTTCGTTGTTTCAACATGCTCAAAATAGTAATAATGATATGCATTTACCATTGTCACTAAAAAGTAGTTCTGCTTCTGTTGGACTATCAATCAAAGATTTTGAGTATAAAGGTGTTAAAAAGGTATCATCTAATAGTAGTATTAAAAGTGAGAGTGAAACACTTTGGGAACATTATCAACATGATAAAGAATTACCTGAGGTTCCTCAAACAGATAGTATGGATGAATTAGAAAAACTCTTTCTAGAAAGGTTAAAGCATGAAGAAGAGCTTAGAAATTATTCCGAAGCTCACCGTAATGAAGAAATTAAAATGGAAGAAGGAAACGAAAAGATTGAAAAAACTGAAAATTACAGCTCTATAGAAACTTTAGTGGTACCTCGTCTTGAAATTCCAGATGAATTATCAAAACTAGACAAAAATTATGTCATTCCTATAGAAAAGAAAAAAGATTCTCAAGAAGTTCTTTCATAATATTGAAGTTTGCCCAAAGAAAATTATAGAAATATCTGAAAAGAGTAGAAGTAAAGAACTTATCGGAGCTGAAAAAGGTAGAAAATATGTTAGATGAAATAACGAAAATATCTAATTACAAATATAAAGAAGATAGTACATTCATGAATATTGTTAAAAATTCTCCTACTAAGAAAAAGAATAATGAAGAGAAATATAACAGAGATGAATATTCTTTAGGAAATAGTCCCAAAGTTAATTTTGAAAAAATTGGATATGATTCATCAAAAGTCAATGTGGACAGTAGAAACATTGAAACACCTCGTAGAAATAAAGAACAAAAAAGTAAGAACTATTTGCCGAAAATTAATGAAGGTAATAAGAAAGTTGATATATCTCGAGAAAATATGGAACAAAAGATTATGAGACATTTCACAAAATGTAAATATTGATAGTAAAGACACTGAAACACCTCGTAAAAGTAAGGAACAGAAAGTTAAGAAAAGTCCAATGAAAAGCAATGCTAATAATAATGAAATTGAAGCAATTGAAAAAAATAAAGAACAGATAATTTATAATAAAAATAAAAAGGATATCAAAAAAAATATGGAAAAAAATATGACAGTGGAAAATGACATAAAAACTCCTGATCCTTCGATAGCACTAATAACAATATCAAAACCATCTAAAACTGATAACAAACGTATAATATCTCATTTTGTTCCTGAAGACGGAAAAAATATAAGAATCGTTAATATAAAAGTTACAAAAGATGACAAAGAACCTGATACAATTAGATCAAGAAAAGTTCATCTTAAACCTCCAATTCCTAAGTTTACAAATTTAAAGATTTCACCAACAAGAAATAATGAGCCTCCGTCAGCACGATCTGTTCAAGAGAGAGAGAAAACAGCATCTCCCATAGTAAGAAGTTTATCATTTAATTTAAATAAATCACCCACTAGAAGGACAATTTTAAACAAAAGAGAAATGGAAAAAAGGGGTGAAAAAAAATTACCATCTCAAGGTAAATTTAAATTACCAAAAATTGATAAAGAACAACAAAATAACGACGATGAAAGTAAAATGACTAAACATGATAAAAATTTAAAACTTCCTTCGTTAAATAAAGATAATTCATTAACAACAAAAATTAAAGATTACAAGAAGATTAATATTTTACCTAAGGTCAATCCAACAACATCTAATGTTGTTAAAGAAAGAGTTAAACAATCGAGAAATGTTACGTTAACCAAATCAAAAGAAACTGAACCAATAAAAAGTACTATAAAAATACCAGAAAATAGACTTGATGAATTAAAAACTTTAAAAAATATTATTCCTGAAAAGAGGAAAATTTATAAAGAGCAAGAGGAAAATAACAATCTTAAGATCCAATTAAGTAAAGAAAAAAAAGTAAAACAGGCTGTTGATGATAATCTTTTATGTAAACTTTGCAAACATGATGCCATACAAATACATCCATCAGAGAAAGGCAAAGAACAACATAAGAGCAGGAAAATAAAAAGTTTTATTAAGCAACAGGAGAGAGCAGGTATATTGACAAGGAGCTCAAATACTCGACAACTTTCTGCTATCATAGAAAAATCAGAAGAATATAAATACGTCAAATTACCTGAATACTCATTTGGAGATGCATATTATAATGAAGATGAATATGTTGAAGGAAAATTACCAAGTCATGGAACATCTAACTTTGATATTTCACGAGAAAATAGTTTAATCCCCGTACATTTTGACAGTAGATATGTTGGTCCACCAAGTGCAAGAGAAAGTGCAAGAATTTTAGAAAATGAGGGTGATTATTATGCTGGTGATGTTGATCTAGACCTACCAAGCCCATATATTTTACCCGTTTCTGAAGAAGACATGAGAAGTTGTATATTTAATAATACTGATTTAAGGAAATTAAAAACAAATATACCATTTTATGATTGGGATAATCATAGTGAAATTGAAAGAAGTGAAAATGTTAATAAACAAAATTTTGGTCATTCAAAATCAGAATCAAATTTAGAAATAATCATTTCAAAGAATAAAGAAAAACAAAATCCATCTTCGAGTACATTGAATAAGATTACACGTGAGGGTAAATATCATATTACAAGGAGAAGTGATCAAATGACACAAGATAAAAATTTAATTACTAGGGAGAAATCAAATTTATCTATCAACAGTGATGAAGATGGGCGTTGGAATTTAGCAATACTACATGAGGGAGATATGGAGAAAATACCACTACCACCATTATCATATTCCTATCGATCAAGTAATAAAAAACAAATAAATATGTACAAGTAAATGAAAAAATATTATTTGTGCCTTTGATAATTTGAATCACAAGATATATGGCTTTCAACTGTTTATTTTTTTAAAATATATTTATACATCTGATCTTTATAATTACAATCATTTAAATTTTTTCCAATAATACTATATCTTAATTTTTATAATATGATAAATCAATTTTAATATTAAATTTCACACAAGTCCAATTTATTTCATGAACTTAAATATATTACACAAAGTATATTTTATTAAAGAATAGTAATTATACATTTCATTGTTCTTTTTGTTTTCTTTGCCAATCGTGATTAAATAAATAATAATGATCGTGTTGTAAAATTTTTCAAGGGTTATTAAAAAATTTTTACATTCTCTACAAGATGTAAATAGTTTAATTTAAATTTTATAAGTATTTTTCAATGACATGGAAAAAATTATTATTCTAATTATTGCATTATTGAAGTTCAAACGATACATTAAAATATATGTTTGACAACAGGTTTTAGAAATAGGACTATAGATATATTTTATTAATTTCTAATATTATTCCTTTCACATCAATAAAGAAAAATACTTGTTATAAAAGTTGATTTAAAATATATATATAAATTTGCTAAATTATGTCAATATGAATTTGTACATATTAGTAACACACAAGGAGATCACATAATTTTTTATGAAGTGCTTCTTGAAAATGTAAGGAGTGATATGATGTCATTGACTGAATAAGAAAGTTTTAACTACAACAAACAAGTAACATTTTTAAAATAACAATTATTAAAAACATTTAAAAAATTTATGTAAAATACAATATATAATAAAAGATAAGTTTGAATAATATATACTTTAAAAGTATTAAAAAAACATAAATATGAATAAGAAAACTATTATATTTTATAAATTTAATCCTTGCTTTCACGAGTTGCGGAGTATGTTGACATTCTACGAGTTATAAGATTTCCTTCATTTAGTGGTATAAAGCGACTAAATCTTCTAATATCTCCAGAAAAATCAAATGAATTGTGGCGTGGAGACATAGAAAGTTGACCATTTGATCGGTTATCTATAGATGAAAGAGCACTGTGTAAATCAGGATCATATTTAATTGAGTATGAACTTAAAAAAAAAGTTAACACACAAATGGTCGTATTAAAACTTACCTAGATTCACCATTATCAATCTCATCAAGTTGTATATTTAATAATTTTTTCCTATTTTTTGGTTTTCTCCTTGAAAATAAAAGCATAAATATCTTTCCTGGGATTGTTAATTCTAATCTAAAATTATTTTCCCTTGATTCAATACAAAATTCTCCAAATGACATGAGAACAGCAATTATTAATCCGGCTAATAATACATAAAAAATTCCAAATACACTTTGAAATGAACCTTTAGTAGTACTATATTGTGAACACTTTTTTAACTCCCGTCTAGACTTCCACCATTTATTCTTCAATGCTTCTAAAATTGTTCTTTCTTGAAGTTGGAGGACCGTTTTTGAAAAAATATGCCTTAATGGTGATCCTTTTGGTAATGCTATACCGTATCCTTTGGAGTCCAATAAACCGCCAATTGTTTGAAGTTCACAATCTTTCTCCATATAATATTCTAACATCGAACTTTCCATCATATATGCATAATTTCCTGCTTTAACTCTAGCAATACCTTCTTTACTACTATTAACAAATGAATATGGTGAATTTGATTGCATAACCGACCACATCCTTTCATATATTGGTATTTTAGATTCTCTAAAAAAATCCATAGTTGATCCATTACGCAAAGTACCAAATTTTATTTTTTGTTGCGATGCTAAATCTCCAGCACTTTCGATTGGTGTTGTCATTCTTTCAACTGTCAAAAATGCTGCTAATTGCGCAGTATAAGTTGAAATAAGAATTAAAGTAAACATCCACCTGTAATGTTGGAAAAATGGGTATTATTATAACAAGAAATTTGTTTATTTTAAAATAGTATCTAAATGTTTCAAGTTTTTTTTACTGTTTTACTTACCATACAACAGCAACTGTTCTTGTTGCTGCAGCTCTAGGAATGACATCAGAGCCTTGTTGCATAAGCGATCCAACAGCAAACCATAAACTATTTAGAAGGGAAAACTGATTTTTATGATTATCCATACTTTTATCTCTTTCATCAATTTGTTGGACATCAAACCATTCATATGGCGAAAACCTTGCTAGTAACCACATGGTACAAGAAACAACAAGATAGGCAGCTAGTAGGGAAATCCAAACTGAGAATGATAGTGGTTCTAGGAAAGTAAATAGTGAATTATTCTGAGAATCATCAGATTGTTTCCCAAGTAGTATAGCTATTCCAAGGTGCATGAATGGAAGGGTAAAATCTTTATTAAAAAAGTATATTTATCAATAAAATTATGATAACTTACCAACTACAGAACTACGACTGTATGTTATTGTTAAAGCAGAGACAGATAAATCGGCTTCGTGCTTCTGTAACATTCCAATAACACCATTCCATTTTCCAATATCATCTTCCACTCCATAAGCACCATCTTTAACTTCGATTATCGTCCAAGTAAAATTTAAAATTAGCGACATTTCTTTGATTAAATCTATACAAAATCCTTCATACCCGATACTATTATTAGCTCTAGTAACAAATGGTTCCTCTAAATAGACAACAATTTTTAAATTTTGACCATTAAAATTTGATGATGTACTATCTAATCCATAATGCCAAGTTTTTTCGAAATTTTTATCAAAATTCCATCCATCTACCTCTGTCCAATTCCCAATCTATATTTAATATTTTTATTAATTTAAAACAATTTAAAATTGCATTATTCTTATAAATACAAAAGTTTGTAAATTTTATTAAATTTGTTAAATGACAATTTTAAAAAACAACAACTGTTCAGCAATTAATATATTTGACAAACAACGTGTCGCACTTCTTAATATAGTATGTTATCAATTTAATTGTTTTGTTCAAAAATAATCAAAATAAAAAAGAAATCATATTGTTTTTATACAACTATTAGGTAAAAAAATTTACCACATTTAGTAGCAAATAACTTTTTCAAACTATTAATATAATTTCTAAAAGTAAATTTTTTTGTAAAAAAAGTTAATTATCATGATCTAATAATCAATGATAAATATAACATTTTATTTGATTTTTCTAGTACTTATTTACAAGATTTTTATAAATTAATAGGGTATAAAAATGTATAAATTTAACAGGTTAATTGTTAAAACTTTTTTATTTTAAATTTTTAAGTTTAACTAAATAAAACATATAATTACTTTTGCACACCAACAAAAAGTAAATAAAAATTTCTATTTTTTCAAAATTACCTTGAAACTCTTTGTTAATTGTATCTCTCTCACCCTTTAATGTATCCTTCAACATTATCTATCAAATGAAATTTTTATTAGTTTACATGTTTAATGTTATGTTTTTGAGAGAGTATAGTGTAAACTAAATAAAATGAAGGCGGGTATTAATTTTCTATTTTCCGATTAACCACTTTCCTTGACATGATCAATGACGTGGAGTGACTCAGATTTTTAGAGTAATTCTATGTATAAAAGGAATCATAAAATAAAATTTTATCAAATTCAGTTGTACTCATCTAAGTATCGCTATTTACAAAATGGTTAAATTTATCTCTGCTATTTTGGTTGCAATTTTTGTTGTCGTTTACATCGCTGCTCAAGGAAATGATCAAGTACCACCATTCCTTCTTGGAGCTCCACAAAATATTCATGCTTCATTTGAGGCTGTTATCAAAGCCAATGCAAACAAACCAGAATCTGAGATTGATAAAGCTGTTGAAGACTGGGTGAGTAAACAAGATGCATCTATCAAAACTAAATTTGGTCAATTCAAAACTCAAGTGGCTCAAATGAACAAGGAAGCTGAAGCAGCTCACAATGCCGCTCTTGCTAAATTCTCAGCAGAAGCTAAGGCTGCTGATGTTCAAATGTCTGCCATTGCCGCAAACAGTGGTTTATCACCACAACAAAAAGGACAACAAATTGAAGCTATTATGAAGAATCTTAAGCCATCTGTCAAAGCCGAAATTGAACAAGCTATGCAGGGTTAGGAAGTAAGAAGATGCTACTAAGTATTAATTAATAAATAACAATTAACTGAGAAAAAATATTATACGCAAATTTAATTTGCACTTGAGGTGATGGCTATGCCTTTTTATAGACTAAATATATGTTTCTTTAAATAAAAATCTTACCTTAACAAATGTACCTAATTTTTTTGTAATACCATGTATCATAAAATTTCTTCTCCTTCCTGATTCATCAAAACTAACATTTCCTGTATTACCATCATGATATTGAATGTTACGTATCTCATTAGACAGAATAGTTCCACTCTCCCATATATCACCAGCATCACATATTAAACTTTTTGGTGAAAATTCATCATTTTTTTGTTTAATGTTACTTAATATGTAACCAATAATATCAACAGCATCCATTATCATTGCCATGTCACTTCTCATTGGTGGTTCACTTAACACCATCTGAAGACCAGTTATATTACATTGATATATCTTTTGCATATTTGTAAAAAAATCATCAAGAAGACATAAGTCCTATAAAAATATTTTATGGAAATTATTATTTATCTATATAATAAAAATTAATCTTACAGGATTAGTGAAGATGTACGAAAATTTTGATTCTGTCATATTCATATAACTTGCCTGTGCAAAGAAAATTGTGTATTAAACTAATGTCATTGCCGTGAAAAATAATATTATTTTCTTTTATCATCTCACGTATATATTTAAAAAACACTCCATAATTTTCTTGTTCCTTTGGAAGGCGGAGAATTTTTGAGGAAGCTGTTAGTTGGTCTATTTTATAGTAGTGTGAAAATAGATCCGCAATATCCTTTAAATCTATAATTACATTTATAATTTATTTTTGAAAATTATGATAATTAATGAAATAAATTTTCTTACCACTATCTGATTGAAAGATAATTACAAATGATTGCCACCTTAAATGAGTTACCAACTCTTGTACTGCATTAGGAATAATACTTAGTGGTGGCGACATACTATAATACATATCTAAATCTACAAAAATAATTTAGAAAAAATAGTATATTAATATTTACCTTGGCTCGCATTTTCTATATCATTAATAGTAAAACAAGGAATTTTGAAATGATTACACATAGATCTTAGCATAAAATCTTCTTTTGAATTATTTGTTATTGGAATAATTATTGCCGTAATTGCATATTGTATAATATCACAAACTATATTAGAAATATTACTGCATTTTTTTTTAAATTAACTTACACTTATCTTCAGTTGTTGAAAAGTATTGTGAGGAGGGTGATATAAGATTTAATGAAAATTCATATCTGACAGCATTTTTATTATTCCAAACATCAATAGCATGCTGAAGATTCATCCATTGTATAGTATCCTTTGAGTATACTGTCCCAATTCTATACTCGTATCCAGAATTCGAGGCAAAAGTATAGGAAATATTATATGTAATTAAGGCAAAAATAATCAAGGATATTTTAATGATAAATATTAATTGATATGGTATAATATGGTAAATCAAACGCATGACAGTAACCTCAGTTTCCTTTTTGCGATTGACAAAAAAGTGTATATTGGTTTGATAATTTTCTAATAACCAACAAATAAATAATAACAATGTTTCATCCAGTAACTGATATAGTATTAAGACATTTCCATGTATAATTTAAACAGACAAATTTTATTTAAATAATATAATTATATCTATAAATTAAAAAGATAAATAATTTTTTTTAAAATTGTTGACATGAAAGAAAATATAATTCATAAAAAAAATATTAGATGAGAGAAAAAAAAGTATATTTTGAGAGATAAAGTGTATCTTGACTTTAAAAGTTAAACATTCTTCTTATCTCTTTAGCATTACTCCTATTTAAGATACAAATATGTATATAGAAGTAGTACTATTAAATATATTTTAGTTGTAACATTTCAAGAAGCTCACAAAGAAGCATATACACTATAATATAATTGAGTGAAAATGGCCATTAAGGGTATTCTTTACGCATAGGCACACGTCTTTCTTCGCATGCTTTGGGCATATATTAGTAAACTAAAAGGATGTATAGCAGTTCAATTAATTGAGTGGTAAATTTACAACAAAAATTTCAACAAAGTCCTGATAAATGGCTTTTGATAGAATGAATAATCTATTAAATAAGAAAATTTACAAAAAAAAAATAAATAACATACATAATTTATAAATTTATTTCAAGTCCTTAAATTATTATAAATATAATCTTATAAAACTTTAACGATTCAGCTATCTAAATTCAATGCATATTTATTTTATTATTTTTATTATTATAAAATAAATAAAATCATTTAATATTATCTAATATTTTTGCGTTAATATTAAATTATGTGTATTAAGTTATTATATTCATTACCACATTCTTCACAATTTACTTTTGCATTCTCAGATATATGTAATGAAGGAAACAAAATATGCCTTATAAAATTTCTTCCTTGCTCTAATCCTAAAAACATTCTCCAAACATCTTTAAATGTATTATTATAAAACACTCCAGATACAATGAGTGACTTAATTGTTTTAAGGTCAAAATAGTTTTCTTGAACAAAATTTGCTTGCGTTGTCCTATTTGAGATAAGTATAAAATTCCATATTGCTAAAAAGCCAACTGGAAAAAATATAATTGTTGGTAAAAGATATCCAAAAATAGCCATATTTGTTACAAGTAAGCGATAATTTCTACTACAAAATGTTTCATACCACGGTAAATAACCTAAATCGTTTTTTCTATGGCAGAATATTTCATCTTCTGATGATGCTATTAAATGTTTCCAAAATGTGTTAAATCCATAAATCATTACAACAAATGTTCCTACCAACAAAAATGCTAGAAATTGAAAGAAAAATCTATGATTTCTTGCACCAACACATTGATTTATCCAAATACAATGATGATCCATTCCAATGACGCATTTATCGCAAAAACCACAATGATGTGTTCCGTATGGTTTGTATCCATAACACTTTCTACATCTCGGTTCTAAATTAATCTTAAATAAAAAATTAGTTTTATTTTTCTACTTTTAAAAAACATACTTTTTTTGGTGTACCTGGCTTTGTAAAAACAGCACAATTATAATTAAAAAAAATTTGTACAATTAAGTATATTGATAATGGTAAAATAAAAACTAAATGCCATAATGGTTTGTATAATAATTCAAAAGGTAAAATTATAGTATAAATAATAGAAATTTCAAAAGATATTAAAAAGATTGCAAGAAGATAACAAAACCATCCAAGAACAATACTACATTTTTTAATAAAACTCTCGTTACAAAAATAATCAAAATCTAAATTAACTTTTAATCTAGACGACAAAAATATTATCAATTTATAATTACAAGTATAAATTGGATTTAGGACTAACTTTCTAATCCCCATCAAATATGAGTATGTTTAAATAATATAAAAAAATAATCTTTTTATTAAATATAAAACACTTGAAGTATTATTATTTTATACAATGCGAAAAAATTAATATATCAATTAGTAGACGTCGTTGGGATAACGTTTACATTTTAAGAGAGGAACTATTTAGTGTCATCTTTATAGTGTAAACAATAATTAAATTATAAGTATTTATTTTACTCTAAAAGTAAAAACGATTTACAACATCAAAATTTCTATAATATTAAGAATCTTTTAAATTTATTTATATTATTTCTAAATCATTTACTTCCATGTAAATTATATGACGGTCAAAGTACTCGTATGATTTAAATATATGAAAAATTTATATTTAAAGTATTTTTGTGTAAGGAAAAAAAATTTTTAGACCAATGTTTCTTTTTGATAATCTATTGATACTGAATTTTTATTATCTTTTATATTCTTTCCATTTTCTCTCTTCCTTGTACCTGATAGCATGTACTGTGATGAATTATTTTGAGAATTTAATCTTCTATTTGCATTTAAATCTCCACTATTAATTTGATTATTTTCAAACGTTGTTACCGTTCCCTGATTAACACTTGAAAATTCAGTTGTTATTCTTGGGGTATTTTGATCACTAGGAGGTTTGTTTATGGATTCGTCGTCTGTAAAAGCATTATTAACGTATTGTTTTTCATCAACATCCTCATTAATCCATATATTATGCTCTCCTGACGTAATTGTATTACCAGGTACAATATTTGTTGATATTCTATTATTATATTGTTGAGTACATGATGTTCCCTTCCTTGAATTAGTAATATGATTATTTTGTTGTTCATCAATATCTTCTAGTGTTGGTGATTTCTTACTATCTCTACGATCATTATCTCCTTTTTTAAATGAATTAAGTCGTAGACTTTCGATATTTTTAAATAATTTTCCCTTAATAATGAGATCACCAAATCCAGCAGAATGAGAGAAAGCATAACCAGATCTAAGAGATCTTGGACGACTACGTCTTGTTTGTACAGTTCTAGGTATTGTTCTTGATTTTGCTTCTCTAGTTGCATCTTCAGAATCTAGTTGTGTTGGTTGTCCTTTATATAATAATTTATGTATTTTAATTTTATCAGCATAAGATGGATGAGTATCAATCCAAAAGAATCTTGCAATTAATACTGGTAATAAAAGTATAACTGATATCAATAATAAACTAAACCAAAAATGTGGCGTTGACATTGCTCTAAAAGTAATACCATATGCTGGAGAAGAACCTGCATATATAGCTACACGTGGTGATAATGCTTCATAATAAATGAATACTAAACCGAAGTAGATACCTAATGATATCCAAATACAAAAATGATTAATTGGTGTCCAATAAGAAGTATCCAACATTATTTGTCCTGTAACAACAATAATAAGTCCTGTAAATGTTGTAAATGATAACATTGCATAATCATTTAAATCTTGCCCACTATTATTTGAAGCATTATATAAAGCCGCATAAGGAACAAAAAATATTACTAAACTGGTTATAATTCCATGTAAAACAGAGTATATAAATATTCTCATATTAAAAAATAAGTTATATTGGCCAGGAATATAAAGTTTAGGAAAAAGTAAAGAATATTCATCATTAACATCTTGATCTAAAACACCCATGGCTAAACATGGAAGTGATGTAAAAAACATATTATAGCATGAAATTAATACAGGATCATACAATGGCATTGCAGAATATCCACAAAAAAATGAATACCAAAAATGAACAAGTGTAAAAGAAAAATTCTTGTAAAAAAAGTATCTTAGAAATTTACACATCCTAAAATAAGACCATCTTCCATGAACTAATAATAGTCTTTGTAAAAATTTAAATTGTCCAATACTATAATCTGACGCCAAGACTGCTTGCATTCCTTCTTTACCAGAGATACCAACACCTATATGAGCTGTCTTTATCATACTAACATCATTTGCGCCATCCCCAACAGCCAGTGTAACTGCTTTTTTATTTCTTTTAACAAGATCAACAACTTCGGCTTTTTGTAATGGTGTAACTCTACAACAAATAACAGATTGGCATTCACAACCAATATCGAGGAATAATTTTTCTAATTTAGGACTTAATGCATGTGTCAACGAATCACCATTAATAACAAGAGCATACCCTTCCTTACCTTCATCATCCTCATTCTCTCCACTAAAATTTCTTCCATTATTTAAAATACCATTTTTTTGTTGACTAATTGACATGTTAGTAGAAGCATTTTTCTAAAAGAAGAGATAAATTTTAAAAATATGAGTGAAATAATATTATATAAAAGCGACATAATAGAATTTGTTAAAAGGCAATTAAAAATTTTTGTCATAATTGCTATGTGTAATTTTTTAAAAAGTTATAAGCTTATTATAAATTAAAAATATATTGTTAATATTAAACAAAAAGTTAGTAAAATTTTAATAAAGTAAGATTTTGTTGCTTATTAAACTTCCATTGTTAATTAAAATTTGAAGCAAACAAAAAATTTTTACATTATTTCATCTCTTGACAATTATAAATATTAAAACGTCTTTTTTTGATGAAAAGGACTTGATACTATATTTCATTTTTAATTATTTAACTGGTATAGAAACTAACCGAATCCTGATTATAGTAAAGTGATTTACTGTTTTTAATATTATTAGTTTCTATATTCCATTTATTTAACAATTTTGTCCTTTCTTTTTCAATTTCCAATCTCTCTAATGCGGCAATAACATTATTAATATATGTAGTTACACTTGACCCCTGTTATAGATTTTAAAAATAATGTTATTCACACAGGAATATTAATTATAAATTTTATGGTAGAAAATATAAGTCATAGGAATTAAGGGATTAAGAAAGAAAAAAATAATTGGAGAAGATAAAAAATAAAGGCAATTAAGGATAGACTAATTCATACTTTTATCTACTAATTTTTGGTTAAAGAAGATAAAACTTACTCTTCCTTTTCCACGTTCAATAATTCTTTTTGTATCTTTAAGCTGTATTTCAACCTCTTCAGATGTTGATCCATCAATAACCATAATATCTTTCATCTGATCAGTCAATAATTTACAACTAAAACCGATGTTAATTGCAGTTTCAGTCTTATCTCCAGTTAAAACCCATATTTTGATGTTAGCTGCAGTCAGTTTGGCAATTGTTCCAGGTACATCATCTTGAAGTTTATCTTCTATTGCTGTTGCGCCAATAAGTGTCAAATTAACCTCCAATTCATCATACAGCTTTGCCATCTTATCTTCTCTATTTTCTAAAGCTGATGCTGCAACTTTAAGTCTCGATAACCACTCATAACACTCTTCGTCTTTTAACTCTTTATAAGCGACACATAATGTCCTCAAACCATCAGAAGCAAATTGATCAAGGTGTTGAGTTGTTGCTTCAATAAGTAATCGAGGTGTATTTGGTGATATTCTCTTAAGGACAATTGTGTCAGCTCCTTTACAGTAGAGTTTTAATTTCCCGTCAGGTCCTTTAACAATAACTGACATTCTTTTTCGTATATTGTCAAAGTCTAAAAATTGTAAAACTTGATATATTTCTTCATTTCCATTAATTTCTATTGTTACACTTTGAGGAGTTCTACTTTTAAAGACATATCCGAAATTTCTTGCAGCTGATGTTAATGCAGCTTCATCAGGTGACTGTGCTTGGTACTCCAATTTATTACCAGGTTTCCTTTCAGGCATCACTGTATGACATATTGATAATAAACGCCAAAATTCATCAACCATCGTTAATTTACTTTCTGTATCCTCTTGTAATGTTCTATCATAAAATTTAAAAGATTTCTCATACCATCTGTTTAATGAAAAATCAAGCGGTGTAGTATTTTCATCAATAATTATAGTTTCACCTCTCTCATTGATAACATCTCCATAACTTCTACCATTAATTGAACATTTATTAAATGTCATAATATTTTGTGTTAATGTACCTGTTTTATCACTAAAAATATATTGTACTTGTCCCAATTCTTCATTTAATGTTGTTGTTCGTGCTTTTGCTGGTATATCATTTTTATTATCATACATCTTTCTATCAAAATTTATCCATAACGAGTGGACAAATCTTAAAATTTCTACTGAAACATACAAGGAAATTGGAACAACTGTATTGAGTAGTATAATGTAACTGAAGAACATCAAAAAAGCTATCAATGCAATTTGACTACCACTTTTTTGTTCTGGATTTGGAATGACTTCTTTATCCCATGATAAATATGTTTGAAAATTTCTTCCTGTTGTCCATTCCCAAACACCACAAAGGATGGTACAAATAAGGCACATTGCAATTAAAAATAATACAATTCCCATAATAAGAAAATTTAGAAATTTATCAATAGAAGTCCTTTTAAATTCTGTGACCCCTGAATTTTGCATTAATTTTGTATCTTTACCTGCAAAAATTACAACACCATAACACCACCTAGTATTACGTAAGCGACATCCTCTTAGAAGCATACGATTATTGTCAATTGGGTATGTTTGACTATTTAGTTCAAGTTTTCCTTCAAATTTAGATAATCTATTGTTTGGTGGTTCACATATTATTTTCCCACTAAATCCACTAATATCTTTTAAAATATCTCCATATATTGCTGTTTCAGGTAGTGCAGATCTTGTTTTCAAATTTGTCTCACCGTCCAATTCAGCCGTCTCAATATAACATAAACCATGTGGCTCACTGGAAGAGATGAGTAAAACGTCTGATGCAATAAAATCTTCATTTTCCATCCGAATAATATCACCAACTTTTACATTCATCCATTTTTCTTCAACTAAATGACCATCTCTTACAACCATAGCAATTCGATTATTAACCTGATTATCAGTTCTATGCCTTTGAAAATCATCATATGCATCTTTAACACCAGAAAAAGCCAAAACTATTACTAGCGGTATAGCTGTTGAATACCAAGATATAGAACTAATCCATTTTATAAACTGTAGGCACATAAGAAGTAAAAAGTATGCATTTTGCGAGCCGTCTAAACTGTTCGAAAAGATTTATTGGGACAAATGTTATTAAAGTATACTTTGAAGTTTTGATAAAATTATCCTAAAAAAATATAAAAGTATTATAATTTGTAATGATTTATTTAAACTTACAGCATATTTAAATTGCTTATTAAATTCTCTATTATTTGCTTTCAAAATTCTTTGTGTTTCTTTTTTTCCACTCCAATTTATTTTTTCTTTCGCTGCTTTCATACTGTCTAATTTTATAACATTTCGTTGTTTAGATAGTGATTTTATGAAAAATTTAACTTTTTCAAAAAATGAAGTTGGTTTATTGAGAGTAGAAGGTAAGTTATTGTCTAGTTCTGTATTATTTTTTAGAGAATTTTGTGGTATAGTAATATCTTTTCTATTAATATTTTCTTCGTTCTTTCTATCACTTTCTGTAATATCTTTATTATCCTGTTTTGAAATATCCTTTAAATAATTTTTTTCTAAAGATTCATTAGAAAGATTAATTTGATTATCTCGTGGTGTCGGTTGATAATTTGGATCACCTATAAAAATATTAAAGATATATATACTCTTTCAAATTTTTTACCAATATCAGTATTCTGGACACCTATAATTTGTGACGTCTGATGAATTTGGTCTTTGTGAGTGTCTGAAAAAAATGTTAATTTAAATTTACATTTGAATTAATAGATATATTTTAAAATAATAAAAAATTGATTTAGTTAGTAAAACTTATATAATAGTTAACAAAGATTAAATATATGATGTGAATAAAAAGGTAAAGATATCATATAACTTTATAATTAACCAAACAAATATATATATTTATGTATATTTCTTCTATTGGGGTAGTAATAGTGTAATGTTTGTTTATACTTTTAAGTTCCTAACATAGAAATTAAGAACTCTTATATTATCTAAGTTTAATTTTAATCATCAGGTTGGTAATAACAATAGCGATAGTAATAAAAAATAAAATGTAATGATTTATCAAAAATATGTTAGCAGTAATATTTATTGAAGTCAACATTCGATTTTTGGGTTATATAAATAATTCTATGGTATCACTATGACTCAACTAAAAGATTAAAATTTTTGACTTTTATTTTATTTGTCTATATTAACCATACCTTTTTGAGGTAGGGAAAAAAAGTAAAGTGCTCTTTATCAAAAAGATAGCTAGTTGAAGTCCTATTTAATTTGAAATTATCAAGTAAATATAAACGGATATTTAATGAAATTTTTACTTATCATGTTTTAAACACACATGTAATGTGTGATAGCTACTATATTACAGAAAATCAAATATGTTATCGGAAACAAAACATTATAATTTTATTAAAGGAAGGAATATTATTAAATAAACTTTGTTATAAAAATCACTACGTTATGGTACATAATATTGGGACAAATTAATATATAACTTAAGTGATAAATAATTCAACATATGTATATATTATTATAAATGAAATTGTTTGTTTAGTAAATAGAATTGTTAACACTTTTCATAGATTGATAATATTGAAAAAGTAGCATTATGGGGTTAGAAATAATTTTATTAGTTTTTTTATTATTATCTCAACTATTAAAGGTTAATCCTAAGTGTTAGGTAAAATAAATAAAAGAATATAATAGTGAAAGGAAAAATAAATAAGGAAACTATTAAAATGATAAAAAATATGTAAGTGATTAAATTTTTTTTATCTTTCTAAATTGTATCATAATTTGATTATGTGTTCAAATATCAAATTTTTATTTACTAAATTATGCATTAAAAGTTATCATACTAAAACATTATATGTAAATTAACATAAAAATTTATATGATAATCGTTTATGTATGGGTATTATGTATGATTTTGATAATGATAAGAACAATAGTTTATAAAACATAAGTATAATATTTCAATTACAATAGTTTGTATCTTTTGCAATACTTAAAAGTAATTTTATTGTCTAGGGTAATGTGGATAAACAATAAAAATATATCTACTTGTAAACATAATTGCGGAAATGATGATAATAAAGATTCAAGTTTAGTCAAATGTTATAAATAAAAGTAAATAATACATTTTATCTCTTTAATATAAAACCATTTGATAAAAGTTGTATAAATGAAATATTTATATTTTATTATAATAAATTTTGAACAAAAAAAGATTTATTTATCTTGAATCTATCAAAATCTTGTTAAAAGCTTAAAGAATAAAGCTATATTTATTATGTTTCTAGTAATATTAGCTCATTGTTACAATTAATCTTCATGAAAGTGGATTTACTTGACATTTTTTAATAGCTTTTGATTTGTTTGATTAAAAAATTAAATATAAAATAAATGAACCATAATTTTATATAAATATTAGCAGATATGGGAAAGCTATAAAAGTGATCATACATTGATAAAAATCGTTTAAAAATAAATATTAAATTTTTCTATTAATGTATATATATGATTTTTGATTAATTCTTTTATACAAAGGGTATTAAAATTATTAAAATTCAATAAAAATTGCTAAACAAAATTAGGAGTACTTTAGGCTTTTAAATACATTTACTATACAAGCTACTAACTATAAATAAAATCGAAAAGAAAATTATTGTTTTATAGATTATTATTAATGTTAAACAAATGCAACATTTGATTTGCAATTCTATACAATCGACAAAATTACAAAAAAAATATTTGACAATTTTTTTTTAAAAAATTTTACATCTTCAAAATTTTAACAGTCATTTTAACACATAAACTGATAAAAAAATAAAAATAAATAACGAACCTGGTGTTTTTGACTGTTTCCTATCATTTAAATCCATTTTATGGTTCTACTTTTTTCCAATTACAAAATGTATCTAAAATAATTTTTCAAACAAATTTTTTCTATGACTAATTGTTCAAATTTTGAATTTTCAAACGTTTTTGAAAGATTTAAATTGTTTCAAAATGACTAAAAAACATATGTTTAATAAGTTAAAATCAATTTTTTTTTAAATTTACAATAATTTAATTTTTTTTATATACTTGATAATAAAAGATTGATTATTGTAAGTTACTAAACAATAATTAGTAGAAAATATTTTGAAATAATGAATTTGCTTTATTGAAAAATTAGATATAAATTAGATATTCTGATCAATATTGTAGATATATTATCATTATCTGTCAGCCTAAATTATTTTCTTCTACTTAATAATGAATTATATAATTTTATAAAACAATTTCTAATATCAAATAACATGTAATTAATGGTATTTAAAAAATATTAATTATTTAATTTGGTTATTATTAATATCAAACTATAGGAAGGATGTTGCTCTAAAAAGTATAAATGTTGTTATTTTTTTATGACAGGAATCTAAAGAATATAAATTTCCTAAAACAATAAAATTATTTATAAACAGGTAAAAAATGAAACGGATATAATAAAAGCGTTGAGTATAATAGTTTTTAAATTTTCATATTTATATTCGTATGGAAATAAGTGAAATAAATTGTTATATATAGTAACATATTATTTATAATTACTAAACTTTAACGTTTTAATTATAATTTCATTGTTTTTTGAACGATTTTTATAAAAATTAATAAATATAAGAAGGTTTATAAGAAATATATTATTAATATTGTTACAAAATGGAAAAGTTATAAGCTACATAATTTTTTTATTGATAAATGCTGGTATTTTAATGTATTATTCATAAGAGTAATCTATTAATTTTTAAATTAAAATATCTTGTTATGGTTGCCTAGTTGCCTTGGCATTTTTGTTGTTGTAAAATAATAATGATAGATTTAGCTTTAAATTTTTTCAAGACCAAAATGTATCTCGACATATAAAGTAAATTATTCTTGGAAAGGGATAAATATTAATTTACAAGAATTTATGTGATAAGTATATGTTAATACCTTTATGATATAATAAAAATAGTACAAATTAATTAAATGTGTAAATATTAATATATATCTAATTGTTAAAAATATTCAAAACAAAAAAGAAATAAATATTAATAAATGTTATAAATTATATATTAAATTTAAACTTTGATATTTGAAGTAAATTTATTGTATAAATATTTCTATTCAACATATATCTCATAAGAAAAAACATCAAAAAATCAATGTACTGATTTTATGTTTCAATCAACCTCAAAGAAATGAATTTATTAAACGATAAAAATTAATATATTATATTTAAATATTTATTAGATATAAAATTAAAGGAAATATAATATTCTTAAATAGTAAGACTATTAAATTAAGTTACTTAAATATATATAAGTGAAAATTTTATTATCAAATTGTATTTCACAGTCATTTGAAATTTTTACTTAATTTTCTAGTGAGCAAATAGGAATCATTGTACTTTGTGTATTAAGGTATTCTTTTTAAAAAATTGTTTTCTTATAGCTTACATCATCTATACATCAATCTAGTTTTCCCTTATTATAAAAAAAATTAATTTTACCTATGGTAAACTTTAAACATAATGACGCATCCATTCATTTGCTTGATAGGTATGATGTATGTAAAATCAATTTTGATATGTATAATTTTAAACTTTAACATTTATTTGACTTAAATTTCAGAATCGATGCTAAATCATCACAAATGTGTTCATTTACTTTTTATGTTTGACTAAAAAAAGGTTTTCCAACAAGTTTTATGTTAATAAGTACAAGAAGTAATATTTCAAATATTTATTGAGTTACGTATAATAATTAATTACATAGTATTTCAGAGGAATTTGTTTAAGTATTTCAAAGTATTTTGTATTTGACTTATTATTAAATACTATTATTGACATTTTATATACCCTGTGTGCTTCATTTTTTTATAAAGAATATTTTCTTTGACATTTATTATATATATATTATAGTTAACCAAATAACAATTAAGTAAAAGTTTTTTTAAAAAAATATATTTTTAGTGATTATTTGAGTAAGTCAGAATCGTATTATGATTCTTATACTTTTCACGTTATTTTAGTAAAAAAATGGTTTGAATAACTATCTAAATCATTTTCGTTATTATTCATTCTAAATTGAAAAAATATCTTTTATCAAATACAACAAATACCTTTATTGTAAAATGTTTTTTAAATTATACAAATATATTTTCCTAAAAATGACTAAATTATTTATTATAATTTCTTGTGATTATTCAAAAATAAGTATTTAAAAAATAAAATATAAATAAGAACTATATAAAATCTATTTTTAAACAGTTTTAGTCAATTTACTTTTCATTTATTTGTATAATTTATTAAATACAAAAATTTCATTTTTATCATTGATATATGTTGTTAACTTAATATGTTAGCACAATATTAACAAGTAACAAAAAATTTTAAACATTTATAAGTATATTTTAATACAAAGGTTTTAATTTTTAAAATGTGTGGTAATAAATATAAGTAAATTGACTTTATGATAATAAAGAAAGTAGAATACTTAATTGTTTTATTGTAAAAGTAATACTTATTAAAACTGTATTAAACAATAAATAATTAATATCTCCATTTAGTTCCGTTTTTTTTTTCCACCTCATATTTTGATCTTTTGTATTTGGGCCAAAAAAATGCGACAAATATTACGATTAATAATAAAACACAGCCAGCCCAGATTATAAAAGGTGCTAAAATTAATTGACTATTTGCTATGAAATAATGCAACACTTACCTTCCCACGTTGGAATAGTTGGATCATATCCAGATGTACATGTTTGATTTTTTTGCTGTTCTGGTGTTATTAATCCTGTAAATATATTTGTCAAAACTAAAAATACAATTCCTTCTAATTGGCTATAATATACTTTTTTAAATTATTTTTTTTATAATTATTTACCCCATAATACATATTAATCCTGTAGAGGTAGCTTCAGCAACTGGAAAAGTAACTTCAACGCCAACTTCCAATCCGATTGGGTAAATTGCAAAACCAAAAAGTCCAAAACCGATAATACTACAAATTACCCACCATTCAGCATTAGTAAACTGAACACATATCGTTAATGAAATAGATGCCAATCCAGCAACAATAAAACATAATTTCATTGTTTCTTGAAATCGCTTTGTTTGGTCAACAAAAATCCCTGATATTGCTGATCCAAATAATCCAGAGACAATCAAAACAGCTCCCATCACTCCAGAGAATGTTGAACTATATCCTTGGACGCATAAAGCTGGTTGTAAATTACTATATAATGTGTTAAAAAGTCCTATTGCGCCACCTAATGATATTGCCAATATGACAAAAGTTTTTGATTTAAAACAACGCTTTAAACCTTTAAAAAAACTCAGTAGTTTTACATCATTTTCAGTAGCTGGAGAAACTGGTGTTGGTGGTTTGGATGACCTAATACATAAACAAATTATCCATGCAAAACATGAAACACCAAAATTTATACCATTCTAAAAATATTGTGAAAGTTAAAGTTGTAACATACAAGGCGCATAAAATCTTCCACAGTTGCTTCAGAAACAATTTGTGGTGACATTGAATACATAAAAGCAATACCTAAAGGATTTGACATTGAAGCAAGTGTATTTGAAAAGGCTCTCTGGTTTTCTGGAAACCAATAAGCAGACATTTTTGTTGGTAAAAACATAATAAAAGGTTGAGAGATTGATGCTAGTGATTGTCCAATCATAACAATAACAAATCGTGTAGGTTTATCTGTAATAAATGATGCTGCAGATATAAGACGTAGAATATTTCCAATCATATTTATAGTTCCCCCAAGAATTGCAGAAGTTCTAATTCCCCATTTGTCCATCATATACATTGATAAAAATCCAATAGGTATTGAAATAACAAGAAAGATACTATTTAAAAATAATGCGGCATTATTATTACCATAAAAATCATTTGTTGGAAAAGTAATAGAAGCATATGATATCCATGTCATAGCATTAGAAAAATTAACTAATATTATTGCACCTAAGATAAGCCATCTTTGCCAATACGTACGATATATCACATTTTTTTTTGAATTATAAATGTTAGAATTTGATGACATATCTAAAAAATCATAAAATTAAATTATTTTATAACTATTACATTTAATTATATTAACTCAATACTAATTAGTATATATATAGCATTAAAATTTTAACTTCTATTGAATAATTACAAGTTATTTAAAAAATTTATGATAAACAGTTTATAAACATACCCATTGTATACTTCTTGCTCACCTAATGAGATAACTTTTTCAATATTGATACACTACAATAATTAATATGCATTCTTTTACATATTTCTTTTTTAATTTTATGATAATAACTACTCCCTTTAATTTATTATATTTTATTATTCTTTGTACATAGCGATAAAATTTATATTTCATATCTTATGATAAGAAAAATGATATTTCATTTGTAAAACCATGTTTTTTTTTGCAATAATTTGGAGTAATAATGATACGTTATCACTTTAACAATATATTATAATTGTATTGGAATAATTTTGTAAGGTTGGGAGAAAATTGATAAATGTTTATGTAAAATACATTTTTGTGGTTATTCAAAAATATTTATTTAGATATGTTGTATTATCCATTAAATTGAATAAAAATATTAATGATAATCATTGAAAAAAATGGTATATAAAGCATAACAATAATATTATATTTTAGTGTGATTGTATAAATATTGTTCTTAAATTTCTACTTTATACGTTTTGCAATATTTAAATGTATATTATATTGAAATAAAATCATAAGATATTCCAAAAAAGAGAAATTTTTGATATATATGAGCATCAAGTGATTTATATATTTAGAAATAAACACAAATCGTAATAATATATGAATCATGGAAAAAAAAAAATATTTTTGTGATACTTTGTCCCTCAAAAAGATAAAAATGTTTTGCTTTTTTAGAATTATATTTTACCTTCTGAATGGTGTTTTAAATACTGTAAACTATTATACGAATATGTTTAATGTTATTATAGATAAGCGAATAAGAAAATGGAATGGAAAAAAAATTATGCATCTTAAAAGAGCTGCTTTTATATTATTTTATCATTTTAAATTTAAAAGAATATCTTTAAATTTTTTTATCAATTAAATTTAATTTTAATATTTATTCTTACCTTTTGCTATCTAAAATAAATATTTGAAATTTAACAAATTATGGATGTTAGAAGTTTGATTGCCATGAACATTAATTTTTTAACTTGTACTGGCCTTCAAACTTCTTAACTTCTTTGATTTGTGCATTGAACTTTAATTAATAATACGTTATTAGCAAAGGAACTTTTACTATATCGTAAATCGAATAATTTAGTTAAACAATAACAAACTGTAAAATAAACTTATTACGTTTTAGAGATTCTAAACGAATTTAATTATTAGATTCATTGAAAAAATTGTGCAGTATAATGATTGTCGAAGTTCTTTTTTGCTGGTGTATTATTTTATATTTGTACTATTTCACAGAAATGCTTGCACATTTCTAATCAAAAATATATTAATGTTTTATAATATTTGCAAAAACATTTAATATTACAAAACAATTTATTTTGAAGTTATTTCATTTTCCATATTTAATGAGAAATGCTTGTTTATTTATTATAAAACTAATTACAAACTTAACTGTGCCGTATTATAATTTACCTGCATAAAAAACTATTAATAATTTGTTGATATCTCATTTACGCATTTAATTTTAAATTGTATCTATTAATGAATATGTATATATATCTTACTGTAGATTTATATATATTGAGAAATTGAATGATAATGAGATACAAAATTGATTCATTAGAAGATTCTGCATAATTTGTCAATTATTTTTTAAACTTTTCTTAAATTTTAATCTATAGTTATAAGTTTAGTATAATTTATAATTCTTTAACATTTTAACTTAGAGTTCTCTAAATTTATAAATATATATTCATTAAAAATTGATTTAAATTTGATATCTACAACATCCTCTTAATCTAACAGAAGGAGAAGAATTGTTAATTAGTAAATGCAAAAACATTCGTTATCTCAATATTAAATCTATCAAACTTCGTTGTTTTAACTACTTTTATAACATATCTTTTCGAATATAATTTTTTTATTCATAAACGAAATTTTATATAAACAACATTGTTTAATGTCTTTTGAGAATGTTTATATGATGAGATATCATTAAATATTATGATTTGCATATAAATTTACTCTATTAAAAAAATAATCTTTTTTAAATATATCAAATTATCTTAACCTTTTTTCCTCAAATATTGAGAGCAATGTAAAAAATAGTCGAATTAAAAAGTATAGTCCTTTTTAAAATTTAACAAATAGACTACTTTTTATTTATTTAATAAAAGTAACAAGTAATTAACTAAATTTATAACATTTATATTCATTTTAATTTACCTTATTTCATTAATTAGTAACCTTATTAAATATTGCTATTGTCCATGTCTGTCACCTTTACAGATATATTGTTAATTATTAAGATAAAAAGGTTTATATGTCGGGGTTTGTCATTCCAAGCATTTTGTCCTTTTCCATTAAAATGTCATAATTTCAAAACAATTAGGTTGATAATACAATAAACCACCTATTTTCTCAACAAAGAATAAAACTTTTAGATTACATATATATAATTTAAGATTTATCTTAAAAATTACCATCTCATTTATGTGAATATTTTTATTAGAATGTTTTGTATATAAGATATATCTATAATATTAATAATAGTAATTAAACAATTATCACAATATTTTATCTTTGAAAAATTAAGAATTAGGTTAAAAGAGTAAGTTTAATATATTTCTTAATAGTCGTTTATTTATTTTAGTAAATTAACGAAAATATAAATCTTGGTTTTATTAACATTTTAGGTAAATTAATTGTAACAATTAAACGTAAAAGATAAATGTATAAATTTAATAAATGAAAATGGATAATATGGTAGATTATTTAATTTTATAGAAATATTTTCAATATATTATTTTTATTTCATTTTAAAATAATTGTTTTTATAATTTTTAATATTTTCATCTATTTGTTAAACTAAGAAAACGATTTACTTACAAATAAATTTTTTTTCAAGTTGATATTAAAATTTTCTACTGATTAATCAAATCATAAATTATTTCATTTTAAATTTTAGGCGCTTACCGAACAACGGTTTTCTTTTACAATTGTTATATAAAACTTTAATTGTTATAGATGCTTTTTGTCTAGAATACTTGGTAGTCACCTGCAAATACCATAATGAAGAAATAAAACAATAAAGTTAACGACTATTATATATTACATAGACAATAAAAATTAAACAATATGGTTGATTCTTCCGACAAAATTTATTATATTAGTAAAAAAAAATTTCAATACTAGACTGCCCTTAATCATCTTGCTAATTTCATTTGAAATATTTTTGATCAACAATTCTATCATATATATGATTGTAAACGTTTCTTTCTTCTGGGATTGTTTATCTTGGTATCCATGAGAAGATACAAGAATAAACATTCCTTGACTAAAGATTCATTCACATTACATATTTTTCTTGTCCATACTCTGAATCATTTTCTTAAGAAACAAAATGTGGAATAACGAAATTCAACTTCTTATATCTGATTACTTCTCAATGATTAATTATATCTTATGTAATAAAAATGGGAAAGTTCATTCGAAAATAGTAATAAAGGTATGAAATACACTGTAAGAACAACATTCATTGGTATTATTGGAATATATATTATATTATAATAGTTTTGTACTTTTAAAACTTCATCATTACTGAATTTTTTTGATAATAATTTTTACTATAAAAAAGAATTAATTACATTTCTAATAAAATAGTTCATAATAAATTAAATTGTTAATTATAAAAGATATATTAATTTCTTAACTACAATTATTATAATAAAAAACGATGTAATTATTAAGTAAATTATTTCTATAGATATATAAATGTGCAACAAAATGTGAAATATAAAAAACAGATTAAATTTGTCAAAAACAAAAAGTGTTTATTAGAAAAATTGTATCCCACTCCAAAGATAATATCTTTCAGCAACAAACTTTATTCTGAAAAATAATTATTAGCTTTTATGAGGTAATTGGTATAATTTGAGGTAAATTTTCTATTTCATATAGTCTAATCTTTTATAATGATTATCATTAATATTTGAAAAAACAGGAAATTGCAAAAAGGCGTTTTTATCCAAACTTCTGATAATATCATACCTTAAAAACTTTAAAATTTACTTCTTTTTCTATTAAATAAAGAATCATTCTATAAAGTTTGTATCTTTAAGATTTTTAATATCTACTTATAGGTTTAGCATTGACAACTATGGTATCTCCTCAATTTGGATGCTTTAGATATACTCTTGTAATAGTATGTCTTTTAACTGTCTTTAAATTAAATTTATGTAAAAATTCTGATGATCTTCATCAAATGAAAGAAATGGCTAAAAATTATATTATTGAACGTGATGTAAATAATTATTTACCTGAACAATATGGTAAGTTATTAATTAAGTTATTGTTTTTGATACATTCTTTAACCATTAAAATTTAACTACAATTTTTAATATTTTTGTATTTATACTTACAGATATTTACAAAAATTTTGATGTAAATTCTCTACAAAAGCGCAAAAACGAATTTATTCGTTTTGGAAAACGTAAGAATGAATTTATTAGGTTTGGAAAGAGAAATAATGTTAATTATGAAAGCGGATGGAATGACCAAATATCACAAATATATCCAATTTATGATTTTATTGATAGTAATAATGTACATACAGCAAATAAAAGAAAAAATGAATTTATTAGATTTGGCTGAAAATGAAAAAATGATAAGGATATTGATGAACATAATATTATTAAGATGGTCAAAAAACAAATATCTTAATAATTTTCTACATTCTTATCATGTTTCTTTAATGAACTAAAAATTATGATTTTCTCAACATATATTAAAAATGGATGGGGTAGAGATGATAAATATAATTTAACGGTTTGAAAAATTGAATAATTTATATTAAAAAAATTGTCAAATTAATGGATATGGAGAATTAGGTTTTGGCAGCAGTATAATATATATTACAAATGCTTTTATGGTTGTTTTAAAATAAAAAAATTTTTATACCATTGACAAACTCATTTTTTTACTCTTTTGTTGTATGATTAAATGCTTCAATTAATATTTTATAAAATAATTTAATTTTTTATGTTGAATAAAATGTTTTTTTATAGCTCTCTTATTTATTTTAATCATAATTTTACGCTAATGATGTCATTAAATTGATTTATTATCTAGAAAATAATTAAAATAAAATACTATATATTTGTATAGTTATAATAAATAACAATTTAAAAAAATCTCTTCACTGCTTATATTTTTAGAGTCAATTAAATTTCAATTCATCTTTAACTTTAAATAATTTGATGTATTTTTTTACTATTGTTCCATAACATATCAATGTTTCAGAGGAGATGAATGAAATATAAGAGAAGGAATATAACTAAGATATTCAAATTCAATTTAATAAGTGTTATGAGATACATGTATTTTACATCAAACAATTACTCAAATTTAAATTTAGGAAGTATTTTGTTTTTAATTTTTCTAAAGCATATATCATCAAATAACGTCATCTTCCAAAATTTCTATTCTTCAATTATCTATTTTTAATCTTTTCAAAAAGCATTATTAAGAAATCACGCATTTTAACTATTTTAAGATGAATAAGTTAAAATAATTTTTAGCTGGAAAAATAGATAAAACTTCCAATTACAGGAAACAATTCT
The DNA here is from genome assembly GCA_963280985.1 of Strongyloides venezuelensis. Classification (NCBI taxonomy): domain Eukaryota; kingdom Metazoa; phylum Nematoda; class Chromadorea; order Rhabditida; family Strongyloididae; genus Strongyloides; species Strongyloides venezuelensis. The sequence goes on along the minus strand of CAUJLX010000001.1, from coordinate 2,838,102 downwards.
TTGCAAAACATGATACAACTTTATTCTATTCATTATTTATCAAGCCTTATTAACTTAAATCTTCAATACAATAGATGAATAATTTCAACTTTAGGCGGAATAGTTCAACAATGGGATTAGTATAAATAGCCAGAAAATTTTATCTATTCATTAAATTTATTTTACGTAATTTTATCTTCCAAAAATTCTAAGAATATTATTTTTACATTCTAGATTAACAGAAAAAGAACAATGATGAGTAAAAACTTTTTTATTGCTTTATTACTTGGATTTTTCTACATTACTTTTGTTGTAACTGCTGATACAGTACATGATGAAGGTAATTTTTTAACTAAATTTCCTGTATTCTAAAAAATCAAATCATTAACTAATAATAATATTTTTAATATAATTAACAATTGTAGCCGCTCGAGCAACAATCAACGCTGGAATAAGCGATCCAAGAGAAAATGATGATTTCGTTCTTCGTAAAATTTATCGTGATCTTACGACATCACTTGAACTTCTCGAACAATATGCAATTATGAATCATGGAATATTTCTTAATGAAAATCATCCAAGAATGGTTGAGAAACGTAGAAATAAATTTGAATTTATTCGTTTTGGTAGAAAGTAAAATGCATTTTATTTTAAATTTTTACATTACAATACTCACACACATACTTATATCCATACCAAAGCATACCTGACTTTGTGATGACTTTTAAAAAAGATTATTATTATTTTCGCAATTATAATCAAAAATTATAGAAAAAAAAACTTCTATTTTATTCCAACATCTAATATTACAATATTCAAAAGAAGCCACAAATGGTATAAAATTTTAGAAATAACTTTTCTGGAGAGACATTAACTCTTGCAGTTGAATATTATTGTTTTATTTTCCAAAAGATAGATTGAAAACTTTAAGATGTCAAATATTATTTAAGTCATGATACAATTGTATGCCACAGTAAATGAATTTATACTTAAACTGTTCATTATTTTTTGCTTTTTTTATTTTAATAAAACATTAGCTAAAAAGTCATGTAATTTAAATAATTTTGGGTATGAAGTTTAAATTATAAAGTATTCTCTTTAAAATTGTATACAACTTTCAAAATTTTTTAATGCTATTGTATTGAATCTTTAAATTTGTTATATAAACTATTCATGTTTAAATTATATGGTAACAAAATGTTTTTTAAAAAAAACCTTCTATATTTATCTTTTTCATTACATACTTTATTTGAAGACAGTAGATTTTGAGAAAAAAATTATTAAATGCTTAAAAGTTAAACAACATTTTTTTCTCCGCAATCTTGGTAAAGCAAAAAATTTTGAACGTTTAAATAATTTTTTGAATTTTTAAATATTATATTGAAAAGAAATTTATGTTTTCAAATATATTCATTGAATAAGTTTATTTAACTTATTTTTTGTTATATTTTCTCTAAAATACAAAAAATGAATTAATAAATATTGAATTAGAATATGATAAAATTAATAGTGAGCATATTCATGTGGTGTTTTATTTTTGCTTTTGGTTATTATAAGCAAAATGTAATAGATTTTATAAGAAATCATAAAACATTCAAAACCGCTTAATGTCCAACATTGAAAGTCACAAGTTTTAATATGTTGAAAATGTATAAAATACAGACAAAAACAATCTTTCGTTCTTGTCCCAAAAAAATATTTTTTAAGTAATTTATTTTATTACAATCTTCTCTACTAAATTTAATTTAAATATTTTTAAATAAAAAAACTAGCTATTCTGTTTCTTAGAAATTTTTTCTTGTGAAATAAACAAAATAACATTGATATTCTTTTTATGTTGTATAATTGTTTACAATTCTTACTATTATTTTTAATTAGTAAAGCTTATGCAATTTTTAAATCAAATTAATGCATCATGATATGTTCAATCAACATTCTTATCAACAATAAAGCAAGTTAAATTAATATCACATTTATAAAGATATTTTTTTATAGAAGGTATCATTTTAAATGTACTATTTTATTAAAAGTGCTTCCAAAAAATATAAAGAATAAACTTTATTTGAAATACAAAACTTAAATTTTTTGAAGTAGGAAATATTTTAAAGAAAAATATTGCGATAAAATTTCAATAATATTTTTTGGGGAACAAAGTGATTGAATTAATTTCCCGTACATAAGTGATTATTAAAAGGAAATTATGTCAAAATTTGTGATATTCTTTATTTATTGCATTGAAATTTTTAAAAATTAGAAATCCTTCCGATTTGATTATTTGTATTTCATTAAATGATTTTTTGTTTATATAACACATAACATCAATCATTTTTTTATCCATAAAAATTCTGAATTATATTTTATTTTTGAGTGTTATAAAAATAATAAAAGCAAACGGATATCGCGAAGTTTCTCTCTAAATTAAGAAATATTAAGTCTGATGGTTCTTTGATCTCAAAAAGCAAGTATTTTTTATTAACTTTACAATGACACTTTAGAATAATATATTAAGGGAATTATTATCCAATGTCATTGTAAGATATTTTTGGTTATCTTAAATATTAGTTCAGTTGTTAATATCTGTGTTGAATAATATTGTCTCAAAAGAAAAAAATCGTTATCCTTCAAGATTAAACTTAATATTTATAGTTACAATTTGTTTTTTTTTATTCTTGCAAAAAAATGTCACAATGTATTTATCTCGATAAAGATCTAAAAATACGATAGGTAAAAATTTTCTAACTTATCAAATTAATATAATATTTGGATCTTTGTAAAATAATTTAAAAATCACATGTAAAATATAATCTTTCAAATATTTATAAATATTTCGAATCAATAAACATGTTAGTATTTACGTTTAAATATTTATTTTTTTAAAGAAATAGTTCAAAATTTTAAACTCTTTATTAAAAGAACTCTTTCTTAAAATTTTTTATTGACTCAATTATTAAAAAAACATATATTTATATTTGTAAAAAAGTGAAAATTTTTCAAATATTTTTTCTATCAACTAGAATTTATTATAAAATTTTCAAATTCTAAATTGTCTTTTTCCTATTGAATAATTACAATGGTTTTTTTATTTATCCAATATTTTTAAAGATTTTTAATTTTCTATATTAATATTCAAATAATAATTTGATTTATAAGAGAGATTGCTAAAATTAATTTTCTAGTTATATTCTTCCACTTTAAATTCAATTTCTTATAAAATCTTTTATTAATCAGAATGATAAAAATTGAATTATTTCAAACCGGGACTTATATAGAAACTCGGATATAAAATCTATATAATTATTAATTTAAAAATATATGTTAGTTTAAATACACCAACTGTAGTAATTATTTATTTTTGATATTTATCAACAATAATTAGAAGAATTTTTCTTGTACTGTCAAAAGGAATATATATTTAAAGGTTACTTTTACTTCTTTATGATGTTTTACATTTACTTATTTCTAAAGATTATTTAAAATATCAAACTTTCAATTAAATGATGCCAATTTTAATCACCGAATATTCAACAAATTGTTATAATCTTTAAATTTCAAGAATAAACATAACATCGTTCTTTCGATATTCAAAACATTAAATGGTAAACTACAGAAATGTCAATTTATCAATAATTATTTTAACAATTGATTTTTTAAATTCATCAAATAATAACATTTTTGCTGCCTTATTTAATAAATTCTTAAAGGCTTTATATTTATCGGTTTTACATTTCCATATTTGAGGAATAAATAACATAGCTAAAAATTCCATAAATATTGTTATATTTTTATAATATTTTTAACAATATATCTTTTTACAGCTCATAATTCTTTATTGATAACATTATAATTAATAAATATAGTCTTAATGTCAAAACATCTCTTCACTTTTATTCCTTCTTGTTTTTATAAATTTTAAAAATTATAAAATAGCACTTCGATATTTTATTGACAAAATAAATTGATGTTGTCAAAAAAAAACTACAGCTTCTATTTTTTCATAGAATGCATGTATAATTATTGTTAGAAAAGTTTTTAAATTGATTGCTTATATAATATTAATGATTCATATATTATTATAACAAAAGTTGATTTTTGGCGTAAATATCCGGGATTTATATCTTTTGACAATTTAAAATTATTATCATATAACAAAAGTTCCACAGGAAAAATAATATAAATATTTGGATATTTGTATAAAAAAATGATTCTGTATAACTGTCATTATTTAATATTGCTTTGTTTTAGAAACGAAATAGATGAATAATATGATGTAAAGAAGTCGTTTATGGTTTCCTTTTGAATAAATTTAAAAAGAAAGAATTTTTTGCAAAATGCGTTATTAAATCTTCTTTTATCACGTCACCAATTGAAATTTTTCAATTAACTTATTTTTAGAAACATCGAATATAATTCAAACTCTATTATTATAAATGTTCTCTCTTTCGTTGTCATCAAATTTTGCTAAATATTAATTCATCAAATAGATTTTAAAATTGTTCAATGAAATTAATGAGAAGTAGGAAGTGTTGATTCACAATAACAATATATTTGAACAAAATGCTAACAATTACAGTTATACATCTATCATTCTTTATTTATTTGCTATTTTCCTTAATATGTAATGATTATTTCCTATCACTCTATTTTTAGTGTCTTGTTATATATACAAGTTTCATTTTTTATGTTTACCACTTTTGTATCTTCAAAATAGTAAATCTACTACTGTTTTTAACTAATATAGATAATATATTGAACATTACTATGATTTTTAAAAATAATTATTGGAATATTATGAAACATGGAGTATATTCTATTAAATTACAACAAAATTAAATAATATAGTAAATTTTATAAGTGATGACTATACTAAACTTATAACTTTTATTGGAATCTTAAGAAAGTACAGTAACAATACAATATAAATGAGAACACCGTGGCCACTTACATTAATTAATAAAAAAAACATTACATAAAAAATAGTGACTTACGGTTTACAATATATATGATGATTATTACAATAAATGTATAAATGAATGAATGATAAAATATTAAAAAAGGCTTATTTATATATAAAAACTTATCTAAACTTTAATCTTTAGATTTTTACCTTTTCTTTATTACTATATATTAAGAAGAATATCACAAAATTATTTCAAATGAATTTTAAATAATAATATAACAGTCATAATTACTTTCTAATCGGAACTTTCTGTACAATTAAAAAAAGGTTCTGTTATTTTGCAGAAATTTTATGAAATGAAAAATAAGTTAAAAGGAATAAAAAAATGAATAAATTGATGATAATAAAATGTAATTTTTATGTCAATAATTTCTAAGCATACCATTACACACATGTAATTTATATTATTAAAAAATCATTAAAATAGAATAAATTGTAAAAAACGAAACTAAAAATTTAGTTACCACATTAAAAAAATTACTATTCTTGTTAAAACAATAACTCTTATAATTAACTAGATATTTTAACGAAATAATTTACAAGAATTAATATTTAATAGAAGATAATAAATATAAATAAAACCACTAAAAAAAGCTTTTTGTAATATTAATAAAAATTTCTAAAAAAATTGATCATAAACAGAGTTAAAAATTTTGTCTAAATGGAAGCAACAATTTTCTATAGTAAATCGAAGTAATTTAAGTTAGACAGTTACAAAAATTATGCATAAATTAATAAAAAAGTAAATACATTTAAAAATAAAGCATTCTATTTATTTTAGTAAAATAAAAAAAGTAATGCATTTAAATATTTTTTGCACGTTTCAATAAATTAATCATATTTTGTTTAAATTATAATAATTTTGAAAAAAATTCGAGAAGTTTAAAAAAAGAAAAAGGTAAATGTAACATTAATTCTAAATTGAAAAAGGAAAACTAAATTAATTAATTAAATCGTTTAAAAATCTTTTTACTTCTAAACGTTTTTGTAATGTAAAATAAACTATTGTAATTTTATTTTCAATATAACTGTAACATGTAAATTAACTTTATTAATATTTAGTGACATAATGTCGTCAAACATCAAAATAAAACACTTACAGGAGAAAGAAAATTAAATTTAAAAAATTTATAAATTTAAAATATCGATTTTTCAAAGAAATAATTTAAATTAATAACGTCTGAAAATAAGTATAACTTACAAAGTTTTTACAAATCGTCTTTAATTTATTTTTTTATCTTTTATTTATTATTTAAAAGCATATTTTTATATTATAAATTATCTGAAAGTGTTTCTACATTTTCAAATACGATTTTTTAGATTTCAATTTTCCTGACTACCTATATTTTTCCTGTTTATTTTAAATATAAAAATTATTTTTTGAACTTTTATTTCATTGATAAATAAGTAGACTATAAAAAGTATATTTTTAATCTGATATTTTTAAATATATCTAATTTTAGTTCAATTTTTTTGATACTATTCTCTTTCATTAAGTTGCTTAGAAATATATATTATTTGGGGTATAGGCATCAAGATTGATTATGTAAGAGCAAAGTTAAGAAAAAGACAGAATTTCTTCTATTTTCACTTCTATTTTAGATAACCAAAAGTCAAAGTTTTTCAAATTTTACATAGTATATTAAAAAATACGATATGCCCATAAATAATTTCCTTTATTTTTTTGTTAATAAGTGAATTAAATTTTGTTATAATGATATAATAATATATTTATTTTGTGGCCAAGAAAGACTTAATTATTTCTCTACAAATCTCATTTTTATATATTTAATACTAAACGCATTAACTAACTTCGAAAAATCATTTTATTTGTTTTTTATAAATTTTGTAGCTTTTTTATATAAATATAGCGAATATAACTATTGCCAATAAATAGACTTTTATGTCTTTTCTGTTTTTGTTTAAAATATTATTCTAATAAATGTCAATTAAGTATATTAAATATGAAGCTTGACAAAGAATTTATTAATAACTTTTTTAAGTATTTTGACAATATGAAAAGTTTCTATCGATTACATATAATATCAACAAGTATATGAATTGTTTAAAAAGTCATATTTAATTAAAAAAAGTGCTTTTACACTCTTGTTAAAACTCTAAAATGTGTAATTATTAATTTTCAGTTTCTTTGAATACAAAATACTTTATATTTAAAAATTTTATATCAATGTATTTTTGTTTAATAATTTTTCACTTTAAGCTTTCTTTTCAATTATCTGATCTTAATAAAGATTTTGAAATATATCTTACTGCTTGTGCATATATACCAAAAATGACGCATTAATATTTTTATTTTACTAAACATAATTTCAATTATTTTTAATAAAATCTGATCAAATTGTTTTCAGTTATATTTAATTACACTATCCATGAATTTCTCCCTACTCAAAAAATTTATTTTATTTCTTTACTATTTTTTACTATTGCTCAAATTAAAGTAATATTATACAAAATAAATTAACTTAAACTTAATGATTGGTTTTGTATCAATCAGAATCCCTTTTGTTTTAAAAATTCATTCTTGCTTCATGCTTATTATACTTATTTGAAAAGACTATTCAAACAATTTTATTTAAGTTGTTGCTTGTCAATATCAATAATATATAAATAATAGTTCAGTAACAGAAAAACTACTTGAAAAAATTATACTATAAATCTTAAAAGATTATCGATGGATAACAAAAAGATATAAAATTGGTAGGTGATTATTGAATTTTTTGCTTCTATGTCAAAAAGACTGAAAATAAAAAACAATTAGTAGTAATCAGAAGAGGAAATTAAAATTTGAAATTCGCTTAACTAGAAAGTATCAGAAAAATGGGTAATTGATGATTATCAAACAAAAATAATTTTAAAGCATATAAATTAACGACTGCCTAAAATTTTATACCAGTGGTAATATCAAAAATAAATTTTAATGAATGATAAGGAACAAAAAAATGAAATCTCAAATTTTATTGAAGAATTTATTAGTTGTAAGACAGTATTTTATGCGACTAGAAATACTGATATACATAATTGCAGCATTTTGACTATACGGAATTTATAAATTGCAATGGATCGATCTACCCATAAATACTAACAAATTGTGTAACTTTAAATGGATATAATCTTATAATATAACGTTTAAGAATCAGCAATGATAACAAACTTTTATTGAATTGTTCTTGAATGAAACATAATTCCTCATTTTCGAAAATAGAGAAGTTCCAATTTAATTTTTAAGGAAAACTAAGTAATTGCTTTTTATTTCTTAATTAATAGAAGTTGTTTGATCTAATAGATTGTTTGTTTAATATCTCTAAAATTTTCCTAACTAAGATGTAATTAAAAAAAGCCTGAAAGTTTTGAGAAATCGTGGTTTTTGATACTTAGTAAATTTATAAATTTAATTAACATCAAATATAATAACAAGTTAGACATATTAAGTATTGACTTCGAAGATTATTTATTTATAGTAATCATATCTATAGATATTTTAAAAAAAAAAGTTGCATAAATTCATATTGAAAAATTTACTTTGTGACTATAGTTACACTAAAGTAATCCATTTTTTGATAAAACTTTCCATAAAAAAATTTCATATTAATTTAAAAATGAATATAATATTAAACTTTTAATACATGTATTGTCGGAGTTTTTAAAGAAAAAGTGTACAAAGTTACTTATTAGAAACTATGAGTATAAATATAGAATAATTTATGGAATAACATATTCCTCTAATTATTTTAACATTATTACATTTTTATTACGATTACTATTGACCTTAAAATTTTAAACTGTACTTTTTATATTTTTGATTTTCAAAAAATATCTTATTATCAAAAAAAAAGTAATTTATTTTTTTTTCTACAGTTAAAATAACTAATTATATATTTACTTATTCAAAAATAATCTATTAATTTAGTTTTTAAATTAGAGTACTTTTGGATTATAATCCTTTATGCACTTTAATATTATCGTTAATTATCACAAAAACAAAGGATTAATGAATGGGAAAAATGATTCGAAAAAAACATCTTCTTTGAATAAGTATAAAATATGGAGTTATAATTATAATCATAAATTTGGAAATTTCCACTCATAGTTATATTAATTCTAAGTGTTCAACCTTTAGAAATAAAAAAAAATATTTATTTCCAATGTCATTTTTGGAATAAATTCTTATTTAATATTAAATTTCTTGTCACAAATGCTCCTTTTGACCAGAATATTTTAAAAAACTTTTTTACTTATGTTAACTTCTAAATTAGAAAAAAATTTTAGTTTACAATTTCCCAGATTTTTCTAGTTTTAAAAATGCATGTTTTATTGTTTTAAGATTACTTTTGAAAATATATAAAACTATGACTACTAAATTAATGTTTTTATCTTATTTACTATTGTCAAAATATTAATATACAATGTTATGTCTAGTGAATATAGTATACAATAGATTAATAAATTATTTAAATTATTCATTACTGTTTATTTAGAAACATAATATTTTTATTATTGTTGAAATATATTCTCTTAAGAAGTAATTCTATATTAATTAAAAGAAAATAGGCATTTCTTTTTAATTGTCAAATTTTAGACACAATTTTTCTACATGATATGAAATGTAACGAAAATGGGAAAAGCAATACAAAGCAATGAATACTTAATTTAACTTTAAAATTTACTTGCTATTACAACATTTATTGCAAAATGTTAACAGTTTTAAACTATATTTTATCCTGTTAATGATAAAATAATAAATGTAAAACGATACAAGTGTTATTTCACAATTTACTTCAATTACGCTTCTGTATCAAATTTACTGTTTATATTATCACTTCTGTAATTATTTAAATATTTTATATAAAGTTTAAATTAAAGTTATAATATCAAAAATATATGTTTGTATTTTTTTCGATAAATTAGACTATACTAGATTATCAAATTCTTTTTACTAATTTTCTTTTAGTTTACCAATCAAATAACATACATTTTTGCCAACTTTTTCTTATCTTTCAACTAATTAATCATTAATTTGTTGTGATGAGTAAAAAATGTATATTCGTGTTAGCAAAAAATAATTAACTTTTTTTGTTTGTCAAAATAAATAACTTTATTATATAATCAATATAATTGTTAAGCACATTTTTTATCCATAGAACAATATTGAATCATTGTATATTTATGATGTTACTATATATTGTTGTTAAAAATATTTTTATTTAATTTTAATTGTTTAGTAAACTTAATTATTCTATAACTTTAAGCACATATTTTAAAAACTATTTATTGAATATGATAGATAATAGCTTTTAATTATATCTATCATTGAGTAGAATCATAAACAAAAGTAATGTTAATTTCATACGATTAGAATATATTATTTATCCATACATTAATAAAGTACAATTACCATTTGATTAGGCTTGAATATAGGGTGATTTATTAATTCATATTATATTTGTAAAATATTTTAATTTTCAATAAATGTATCGGAGATTAATTTTGATTTATTTACTTGATAACATTTTGATGTTGTTTAATTATTAAGTAGTATATACGCAAATACATCTACAAATAAAACCAATACTAAAGTTTGCATTTTACTAGGATAATTGTATTTTTTCTATAAATATTTACTTCTTTTGAATATTTTAATTTTATATTCAATAAAATAAAATACTCTAAAATGATATAAAATTGTTATAATTGTTGTTATTATTTATATATCATCCCTTTGATAACTTTTTACATAGAAATATAATAATTTTCGTTATAAGACATCTTAGGGTAACTTAGTTCTACTTATTATAAATCTCTGTTTTAAAAAAAGATAATGATAAACCTAAGTTGTTTGTAAAGGCACTATATATTTTATAATCTTTTTTAGATTAATTCTAACTATAAATGAAAATATTTTAACAGATAAAATGATTAAAAAAAATGATAGATTTAATATTTTATCATTATGCCTTTATTGTCTTTTTTTAAATTCGTTTATGTTGAAGTATATTTAAGTAATCTTTATCTCTTAAAATATCATTATGACATATATGAATTTTTATAAAATCATATGCATATAGTAAAAAATAGTATAATTCTTTGTTTTCCAATATGAAAATGAAACCATTTAACTATTTTATTATGTATAAATGTCGCGTTCTTTAAATATTCATTTAATGATGAAGGTTAGAACAAATTAATAAAGAAATTGTCAATATTTTGTGGTAATAAAAAATTTGAAAAAAAGCAACTAGATAAATATATTTATATTGTATGTAAATATATATCTATATTTTAATTAAAATATAATTTAATGTAAAATTACCAAAAAAATATTTTATCTTCAAATATTAATAGTTTATCCCTCTATAAAATATTTACTACCTCCAAAAGTACACTTTTATATAGCTTTATGGATAAATAAAATATTTTAATCATAAGATCTTATAATGCTTCCAATTCAATGATAATGACGCATTTAAAATTATTTTAATAATTTATTATATGTTGTAAATTTTTGGAAAATTAATTTAATACACTCATAGATACTTTAAGAATGGAGTCATTTAGAGTTTTATTACAAAAAAAGTAAAGAATAATATTATTAATCTTCTTAAAACGTTTAAATACAAAACTTGAAAAAGTATAATGTCTATTACCATTTAAATAGCAACCATGTGTATATGAAATATGTTGATGTAATTTTTTTCTACAATTTTCCATGGTTACATATTATTTTTATATTTGTATTAAAACTTAAAAATTCTATTTAAAAATTTTTTATCATATCATCATTAAATATATATTTTATTAAGTCGAATTTTAGTTAACAAATATTTTAATTAACAAGTTTCAATTGCTTTAACATTAACAAATTAACAAATATTGTATATATTTTGTGCAAATGTTTTATGAAATTCTGACTCATCTTCATGTTTCATAGAAATACGCTATTAAATACTGAATACTTTTAAAAATTATATGACTATAAAAATAATTTTTTAATACAAACTATAAATTCCTTTTTTCTTACATAAGTGATGCTTTTTATTCCAAATAAGCTTAAAATATTTTAAAAATACAAATTAAAAAAATATTAAATTTGATATATCCCATAAAAATTTATTTAGTGATCTCTTATGCAACAAAAGTTTCTATTAAATATAGTTTTTTCCGTATCGCAAAATGTATCAATGGATTGAATTCATTTCTTTAAAGTTAAATAATATTACAGTGCTCTCTTACGTTTTCTTTTTAATAATTCTATTTTTTTTACAATACCTTTGATTGTCGTAAATATGATTATTTTTAAAATCCATGTTTTAAATTGAATTAAATCATATAAAAAAATTAATACTCAAATTATTTTTAAAATTTTAATATAAAAATAATAAGCACATAAACTTTTCCTTTCAATGCTTTATTTTTATTAAAATATTTATACTAATTTTATTTAAAAATTAAATTTTTAGATTATTTATCAATAACGGATAATGGTATGAGTTGGTCTCGCAAAACATACCGTGTCTATTTAGGAGTATGTCTATTGACTGCTCTTTACATTGTCTTTGTCTTGTTTTCAAGTAAAAGTGCAAAAAATTACCTTAAAACATTTAATACTTTCCATAAAATGAATATCAGTGAAATTCTAAAATCAAGTCAAAATGTTTCGATTAAAACTCGCTTATCGAGTATTGGCTTACCACCAGATGAAGTTGTTGACATGTTTAACTACATAAATGATAATTATGAAATGTTAAATAAAAAAAAATTTAGAAATAAAAAAATATTATATGTAATACTTGTTCAAGTACATGATCGTTTAGAATACCTACAAATATTAATCAATTCACTTGAAAATGTGAAGGGTATTGAAAATTGTTTGATTATTTTTAGTCATGATGTTTACAAAGCAGAAATTGACAGGCCAATTAAAAATATCACATTTGGGAGGGTGCTGCAAATATATTTTCCATTCAATTTACAATTATTTCCAACTATCTTTCCTGGGCTTTCAGAAGACGACTGTCCACCGTCAATGGCGAAAACTGAGTATGTTGACTATTTTTACTTTAAAATTGTATAATAATAATTTTACAGAGCTTATAAAGTTAATTGTTCTTCAAAGGATCAATTTGATACATATGGACATTATAGAGATCCAAAACTTAGTCAAATCAAGCATCATTGGTGGTGGAAGTTGAATTTTGTCTTTGAAAAAGTACTAAAAAAATTAAAAATTACTGGTAAAATAATTCTTATAGAAGAGGATCACTATGTGATGCCAGATATGATTCATGTTTTAGATTTAGTTACTAAAGAGAAAGAAAAACTTTGCAATAGTTGTAATATTGTAGTTTTAGGATCATATAAATATAATAATCGTACATATGTAGAAAATATAAATAAAATTAATGTCATGGATTGGTATAGTAGTATGCACAATATGGGAATGGTTATTGATAATAATTTGTGGAACAATATAACCAAATGTTCTGAGGTAAGATACTTTAATAGTAGTTAAAAAAGATGTCTTTAGTTATTTTGTACATATGATGATTATAATTGGGATTGGACTCTCCTACAAGTCAGCCTCAATTGTATGGTAAGTAGAATGAGAACGCTACTAGTTACATCTCCAAGAATACTACATATTGGTGATTGTGGAACACATAAGCATGATTGTCAATCACAAAAATCACTTAAAATAGCAAAAGATTTGTTAGAGTATTCAAAAAATAAGCTTTTTCCAAATGAAATGTCAATAAAGGAAGAAATAAAAAAGTTACCAAAAGCATCAAGACCAAATGGTGGTTGGAATGATATACGAGATCGTCACTTGTGTCTTCATAACTCTTATATGTTACCGATAAATAAAAATAATAGTCACTATTCATGTCAATACAGTCAATATAAAAATAAAAATGGCTTCTTTCCGTTTATGGACCTTGACTTTCTTCAAAATTTGCCATAATACTAACAAATGAATTTAAGCAAATTTTTTAACATTTTGAAAAGATTCTTATACCGGTATTTGCTGATGGATCTATCTCTTTAAGGTTTATTTATTCTTAATATAATAAATATCTATATTAAAAAATAATAGTAATAAAATTTAATAATTTTTATTCTAAATTACTTATTTTTTTAAAAACAGAAGAGCAAGAACTGTTGTCCTTGACATTTCTCAGTATAATGATTTTACATTTACTAAAATAAAAAAATCTCAATAATACTATTTGTTAAATAAAAATTTTTTATATGATTAGTAAAAAAACCAGTTGTATAAATTTTTTTACATATCCAGAAAAATAAGCATTTTGCTGAATTTAAAAAAAAGGAAATTTTAACTAGAATTTATTTACAATAACGTTAGAAAACATTTAATATTTATTTATCAGTGATCAATTTAAATTATAAGTGTGTATAATTTTTTATAAAAAACACTATTTTGAAGAAAAGATTGTTTTGTAACTTTAAAAATCATTATTTTGTAACTAGACTTTAGCTAAATCACAGGAAAACACATTTTCAACACAATTTTTAGAATTGAATGCTTTTATTAACTAAAAAAGAATAATAAAGATGTTTGACCTTGTAAAACTATAATGAATAAATTATTACTATATATATCAAATTTCTACGTAATATTATTTTATAACTGCATTATTAAAAATTTGATCTTCGTGAACTATAGTTATTTTTAGTTGTTAATATATAAAAACATTTAATAATACTTAATATTGAAATTGTACTCTATTTTGATTTATTTTTATATATATTTTAGATGTATTTTTCATCAAGTTTTTCTAATATCTTTTTAATTATTTCATGGATATTTATTTCCTACATAACATATAGGCTATCCAGAACAATCTTTAAATTTATTCAAATTATTTTTATCTACCTTATCTTGCCAATATTTTACAAAACAAATTTTAAAAAGTATAGGGAGCGGTGGACAGGTATCTAACAATAACACTATGACTCATCTTATTTTTAGTTGTTTCTGGTGGTACTGATGGAATTGGTAAAGCATATATATTTGAATTGGCACGTAGAGGGTTAAGAAAATTCGTTATAATTGGTAGGAATAAAAAAAAAGTTGATGATATAAAGGAGGAAATGGAAGTAAAGTTTAATTGCAAAGTCCAAGCATATATCTTTGACTTTTATGACGGAGATTTTAAAGAACTGCGTAAATTTCTAAGCAATATTAATATTGGATTCGTTCTTAATTCAGTTGGTGTTGGGCGAAAATATCTTGAAAAATTTGGAGAGAATCCAGAAGCCGATGAACAGATAATGAAGGTTAATTGCTATGGTGCTACTGAATTTATGTCATGTTGCCTTTCAGTAATGAAAAAGAATGGTGGAGGACAATTTGTTGTTATGTCATCTTCTCAAGGTGTTAAACCAATTCCTTTATTAGCTTCATATTCTGCTTCTAAGGTAAATATTAAAATCTCCATGATTAATATCTTTTTAGTCATTTTTATCATTTATTTGTGAATGTATTAATCATGAGTATAAAACAATTGAAGTCCAAACACTTATTCCAGCATTAGTAGCAACTAAATTAACTTATTATCAGGTAATTGACAAAAAAATATACATAATTTACAAATTTTTATAGGGTGGTTCTTTATTCGTTGTAACCCCAGAGTCATTTGCCAAACAAGCAGTGTCAACTGTTGGTGTTATAAAAAAGACTGCTGGATGTTTAAATCATGAAATTCAAATGCTTATTTATCAACTCCTCCCTTGGTGTATTTTAAAACATTTAATAATGCCTATATATTGGATTCATAAGAGAAGGATGATAAAACTTCATGGAGAAAAAATGCCATCAACCAAAGAGGTATCTGAGTCATCTAAGATTTTCCGAAATGTATAAAATATTTATTAAAAATAAACGTTATTTATGTTTAATAAAAATACAATCATTTTATTTGTAAAAGTTATGTTACGTTAATGGTCTTTTAATAAAACATTATTATATGAAAATTGTATGTTGCCTAACTGTACAATTTCAATCATTCTTATTATTGAGGAAGTAAATAAAATTTAAAAGGGTAATTTTTGTTAGTTAAGCCATACGAAATTACAAAGAGTATGTTCTTTAAAACTGTCTTATAAATTAAAGATCAATTTAACTTTGTGAAATTAATGAAATTATGATTGAAGATAAATTATTGTATACAACTAAACTGATTATTTCTCCTCCATACAACATCAAAATATTTATATATACCACATACACATTCATAAGAATTAACAAATAAAGTTCATTATAAAAAAATTTTTTTTAAAATGAATTTTTTTATTATTTACAAAATTGATTTTATTGATAAAAAGATTAATAACATTAAAGACTATGATGATTAAAAAATAATGACATTTCTAAGATTCATTATAGTTATCTAATATTTTATATAATTGACGTTTTATTCTAGAAATAATTAATTTATAATTTGTAAAGACAAAGAAGATTTTATAATTTAAAAAATAATTTTTAAGCAAGATAAATATATTATTAAAAAAACTATAAAATAATATTTTTTATAGTTTAAGCGTTAGCTGGGTAGGATTTTCTTATGTTTATTTTATTTTTTTTAATTTCTCGTGACAGTTTTTTCTTTTAACATTATATTGTTAAATAATTTGTGATAAAGAAATTTAAATTTTTTTTATACTGGGAAAAAAAAGAGATAATAAAAAGCTAAAGGTATGGTCATTTTATAGTGATATCACAGTAGTTTTAAAATTTCCAAATTTATAATTATTAAATTTTATAATATATTTTATGGAAAACATTAAATATAGTTGTATAAAAACAAGAATTATTAATTAATAAAATGTGAATTTTACTGAGTAATAGCAAGATAAAGATTATATATTTGTTAATTTTTTGTTACTTATTTAAATTAAAAGACTTGTACTTTTTTTACAGTTTATTATTTAAATAAAAAGTAAAGGATATATTTTTATTATTGTATAAAGCATTAAACAATATATAAAATAACATTATATTGTAACGATTTAAAATAAATATTTATCTTATATACATTTTTCATAAATATGCTTATTGTTCATTGATTTTACTATTAGTGAAAAGGCATTTTTTATTTACTATTAATTGGTAAATTTATTTTTTTATATTTTTCTCACAGGATTTACAAATTTTATATTATATAAGTATCCATCTATACTAGCTTTGTATTTTTGCTTATTGACTTTTTTTTGCAAATGTTTTTATTTTACTATAGAAATGATATCTTCTTTCACTAAGACCCTTAATTTTCATAACAAAATGATCAGAAATTCTTAAAAAAAACTAAAATTTAAAAAATTTGTACAGTACAAACAATAGCAATTAATTAACAGATTTTAATGTCAAAATAAAGTTACCTATTTTGTGAACATATAAAAAAGTTCTAAAGATTTTTTACATCTATTTAACATTAAAATGTTTTAAAGGCTACTACTTTTAATGTTTTCATTATGTAAAATGTTATTTTACAAATAAAAGTACAATTACCCTTTTTTTGTAATATTGTTACAATGAATAAAACAATATAAGAGGTGGGGTGATAAAGATAATAGTAAAAATAATGAGTAAAAGTTATTTTTGTACCTTAAAATTACAAAGGCATTTACCTATGAATTTTATTGTTGATGAAAAGATAAAAGATGTTATAAGGTATTTGTAATAAAGGAATATAAAAATTTTTTTATTATATTTTTCCTATCTTTCATATAATATGTGTTATATTTATACACCTGAATGATATGAGAAATTGGCCATTTAATTTATTTCAAAAAAACTATAATATGATTATCAATATTAAAAGGTAACAGTTGGAAATGTATTTTTCAATGAATTGTTATGTAGATTGTTTGATTTAACTATGATATGATATACACCTAAATTCCTACAATTTATTCACTAAAAATCATGAATAATTATTTTTATTTTATTTATTTAAAAAATAACTTTATTCTTTATTTTATTCTTTATATAGTTTATTATCTAGGAATTATTGTATATATTATTTTGTAATAAAATTAACGTACTTAACTATTTACTATACTATTCCTATCTTTTTAAGATAATTTTAAATTTTGTATAAGACAATTCAGTATAAAATTAGCAATTATTCTTCAAGAATTCATTAAATCATATTATTAGCATATTTGTGAACGACTTAATGCTACGGGAACTGCATTTATATTTATCTGTACTTTAGAGAGTATTTCTTTCCTCAATTGATCTTCCTAGTAAATGAAATTGTTTGCATAGACCGGAGAAAAGGTTTGTATATATATTGTAAGCTGCTTCTACAAAACAAATGGTATTACGAAGTAAGGTTAATAGATATATACGAGGTATAAGATAAATTCAGACAGTTGCTTTAGTGGGAAATTATAAAAGTTGAAGGTAGCTTATCCTGTTGACATGGTACGCTAATATTTTATATTACTGTACATTAACAAAGTTAGCAAACAAAAGATGTATTGCCACTTATTATTTTTGCTTCATCCTCACAACTCACTTATTATATCTTTAAACTGATGATCATTCTACTGAGGGAATTCTTTCTTTGATAATTTAATAAAATTGAAATCATCCCCATTAACTATATTATCATAAATTTTTGTAAAATATCATATATATTACTTTCTTTTATTTGTAATCTCATAAGTTAAATTTAATGTACTTTATTCACTAAAAATTAATATTGATGATAAATTATAATTATTTTTTTAATTAAACTGGTTTTAAGTATATTGTATCATAAAGTTGCTTTCATGTAATGTTCTTATAGATAAGCACATTCCCTTAACTTAATCAACTAGTATTTTTTCTCTTCCCAGTATCTTCAATCTCATCATTAAAACTCATTTTGATTTAAAAACTTTTTCTATTTTTCTACTTTTATAATAAGTATTTACTAACATTCTTAATTAGAAAATAATTTTACATACAAAAACAATAATATAATTTTTTCTAGAAAAATACAGTAAAAACTTTCGATTTTTCTTATTACTTTTTAACTTTTTTTATTTACATATTATTTATGTGTTTAAATAAATTTTTAAGATGATTTAAGATTGAGTGAACAAATAATTAAAAACTTAATTATTTGATTTTTAAATTACAAAATTCGTAATACCCATATTATAAATTTATATTGTTTTAATAGAGATATTATTTAACTAATATATATTTTTGTTATAAAGAAAATCATATAATATAGCTATGTCTAACAAAAATTCACTCAGTTATAGGAGGTTAGAGTAAGCACATATATTCATATATTGTCTCAGTAATATCTCAAAATAAAAGTAACCTAATTTACCTACAAAGTTTGTTTGGTAATTATATCCGTACTCATTATTTGATTTGCATCCTTTTTATCACTTGAATTGTCTTCTGTAAGTTTATTGTATTCTTTCATATACCTTCTAATTTGTTTCCAAGCCAGCCGTTCATTCTTTATTTGCACTTGACAAACATTTATCTTCCCTACTTGGTTAAGCTAGATATAGGAGGCTATAAATATGGCTGATCGCTATACTTTTACTAGAAGCTCATCTTTTATATTACATTAGTTAAATAAAAAACTGATGAAGTAAATGATAATATTAAAGATATGTTTTTATAGCTTTCAAAAAGTTAATAATAAATTTATTTTTTACTATTCAATGATTTTCGCTGACATTTTAAAGAAAAATAAATTCAAAAATTTCTCATAACATTATTTTAAATAATAAAAAAATACTAAACAGATATTTTTGCTATACATAAAATTTTTTTTATTTACTAATTAATTAAATCTTTCCCTAAATGTAAACAATAGAAAATTATCTTGTAGTAGGTTTATTAAAGATAGGGTATAATATTTCACTTTTATTGTAAGAAAGAAAATAACAACATTCGATACCTTATTTAGTTCTATGTCTTTTAATTTTCAACCATTAAGGATAACCTCTTTGTTATCTAATACATTGAACTCATTCTGGTAATATAACATATTTTTATTATTGAAATTATATTTACATTCTTTTACCAATTTCACATGCATAACCTTTTTTGCGTCATTTTATTTGAAGAAGCTTGAAGATCAGATTTCAAATATATAAATATTATCGTACCCTTTTCACTCTCCCTTAAAACAATACTTTAGATTTTTCTTATTTTTATATCTATTTTATTACATTTTTTATTAATTTATTTAAGTTATAGTTATGGGAATTATCTTTAAATTTTTTATTACAATAATATTTTCACAAATACTTATAAATACAATTTCAAGGTAAGCTTTTTTTTCTAAATTTTCTCACCATAATATATAATATTATTAGTAATTTATTTTATGAAACAAAAGAGCATTGTCAAGATTTACAATGTATGAAAAAAATATTCATTGATAATAAACATCAATTAGTACATGATGACGGGACAACAGATACATGTACTTCTTGTGATAAATGCTACGATAATGGGTTTAGTGTTTGTATGCAAAAGAAAAGTACTACTACAAGAGGTGGGAGAACTGATGATGAAAAATTATGTTCATGTTTCAATTCTGTTCCAGAGGAATGTCGCATTCAACCACAAGGGCCTACAGGATATAATGGTGCTTTTAAAGCTATATATAATATTTGTTATTCATCTTCAATTAAAAATCCACCACAACCATTAGGACTTAATACAAAAAAGTCTGTTATTGTAACTATTCCTCCATTTTGGACAGAACCATATTGGAAAGATTTACAATTATCAAATCTTACATTAATTTATGAATATCCAGTTGAATCTCCTGAACAATGTGAAAGAGAAATAACAACAAACTTAAATAGTGATCCAAAATATTCCTGTGCTGGTACAGTTGATATAAATATGAAAAGTGAAGATATTTCTGATAATGCTGATTACAATCCAACAGATTTATTTTCAGAGGCAGCTGAGCCAAATTATGAAGATTTGTCAAATGAATTACCACCTGAAGTTGAATTTGATAGAGAAGTATTTGCAGGTGCACATGATGTTAAACTTTGGATGAGTGTTACTGCACGGAGAAGTAGGCAGCTTATTTTTAATACCAATTCATCAAACATCTTTAAAAATGTAAACACAATATTATCCTCAGATGTTTTTAATTTTGACTTGCAACCTGAGATTTATGGTACTGAAGGTAGAGTTGATAGTGAGGAAGAAGAAGATGAGGAAGGTGAAAAAAGTAATGAATCTGAAGGTTCTTTGACTGGTGGTAAAAAAATTACTTCTACAACTGATAAACCCAATGAAAAAGCAGATAATAATGTTCCTAAAACAGATGAAGTATCTAAAGAAATCGATGTTATGGACATAGAAAATGAGGAGGAGAAGGAAGAATCTAAAGAAAAAGATATTTCTGAAGAAGGTAAAGCTGGTAATAATGATACATTAGAAGATACTGAATCATTGAATGATAATTTAGATCCAATTGATGGTGAAGATGATGAAAATAATGATGACATATCAAGTGAGATTACTGGTTTACCAGAAAGTGAAAAATCAAGAGAAAAGGATGATGAAAAGTCAAGTGAAGATGCTTCAACAATACCATCAGTTATTGAAGATAAGGATATAATTAATTCAATTGAAAATAAAACAATAGATGATGATAGTGATAATGATATGAATAATACAAGTAATGATGATAATTCACAAGTAACAAAAATGTTAAATAATGTCTTAAACTACTTAAGATTTGGTGAAGACTTAGAATTATCAAGAATTGTTTTTGCTGGATGCGTTGTGTTATGCTTGTTGATGCTTTGTTGTACATGTCTGTGTAGAAGCAAAATATTATGTTGTAAAAACAGAAATGGTGACTATGATAAAGTTAATAGTTCTGAATTTTCAAGAAATAATACCCAAGAGATGCTGGTAAGGAACAATTTAGCTGAAAAGGAAAAATTAAGACAATAAACATATTATCGTAATTCATGTGTCAATGATATAAACTTTTACCTGTCATTGTCACAATACCATTACCATTCACTTTCTAACACTAATCCAAAAGTAAACACCGGTTTCAGCATCTTCGTATATAGTCATAGCAATAAAAAGTATGCGATTATAGCACAACTACCAAATTTTAATCAACTAGAAAGAATAAATCTAATTTTTAATACATAAAAACTTACCAGCTATAACTAACAATACCTGATATAACTTTAATGTTATTTCTTTTTTTTGTTTCATCAGCAATCGTTATTTTCCTTTAAAGTATTATCTTCAATACTTTATTTCAAATATTAAACCAATATATTATTATTTTTTATTTTTTCTATATCCCGTCTCTTTAATTAATATTCATTTTATGTTATAACAACTGTTTATTTTTATGAAAAACAATAGAATTATATTTATTATATATAAAAAAGCGCTTCTTTATTTACCTACCTACTTTCCCTTTGTTTTTGGTTACAAAATGAGAAGGAATATTTACTAAAATTTAAGATGAAACATTTATATACGAGAAGATTAGACATGTTAATGTATTATAAGTCTTTATAGATTCTATTTTCTTTTTGCATTAAGGTAAAAAGAAATTTTAAATATTAATTTTTTATGTTTTTATTCATTGTATCATTGGTCAATAATATAAAATATGTCGCAATGGGATAATTCAAAAAAATTAATAATTATCATTCAATAACAAATTTTTTCACTGAAAAAATTGTAGCTTGTGTATGTCATATACAATACACCTTTAGTCATAATAAAAATTATGTCATGTTTTTCACCCTTACCAGATTAGTTAATAAATAATTTATGCTAATACTTCTTGCTTCTATTATGTTCGATCATAATAAATTTACTTTACCATTTTTAAGCTACTAATGTATCCTACTGTTTATATTTTCATTAGAATGGTTTACTTCATAATTTTGATACCTTTTATTGTAATTGATAGAAGTATTCTTCTTTTTTTTTTGATAAATAAAATAAAAAAGATTTAAGTTTTTGGTTCTTTTTTGTTAAATCTTCTCGTGTACCAAATGGAAGTCATCTAAAATAATGAAATTTTATTTATAGTAATAAATAAATATTTTTGAAGTATATATTTTTTAATGTGTATCTTCTTTAGAATGGAAATGATGAGGAAATATCTAAATTATTAATAGAATCTTCTACCAAAGCCGACAGAAAAGACTACAATGAAAATTCTTTGAAAGCTGAGAATTCAAAGATAACCGATAGTGGAACAAAAAATAATATATTAAGATTAAAGCAAATGTATCAAAAACAATATAAAGAATTAATTGGTTCTGCTCCAACATTGGACTACAAAAGGTTAAGGTTAGATGATATTATTGGTGATGGAAATTTTGGTGTTGTATTAAGGCAAGCTGTGTTGCAAGATTTAGAAGATGTTGGAAAGATAAAAGAAGTTATTACATGTTCCTCCCATAAATTTGAAAAGTTTCATAATCATGAATTAGATAGCTTTTTGAATGCTCTAGCAGTATCTGTAAGAGCAAAGACACATCCTAATATTGTTAGCTTAATAGCTGTTGACGAACAATTTGAAAATTTATTATTAATTTTTGAAAATTTTAATCATCCTGATTTGTTAACAATCCTTAGAGATAGTAGAAAACAAAAAAATCTTAACTCACAGTACGCTTCTGCATTAACACCAATTGAATTGTTAAGAATAATGGTTGATTGTGCTAGAGGAACAGGTCATTTAATCAAATCAAAAATATTACATTCAATGTTGGCGGCATGTAATGTTATTGTTCTTCCAAATAAAACTATCAAAATTGGAGGATTTGGATTTGCTGAACAAAGACAATTACATTGTAATCAATATGAGCCGGTATGTAAAATATAAATAAATAATAACATATTTTTTTAGAAACCTGGGCCAGAAAGATGGCAATCACCTGAAATATTGATTCCGAAGATCTATAAAGATACAAATTCAAAGATAGCTCAATCAATGATATGGTCGTTAGGTGTCCTTCTATGGGAGACGGCATCACTCGGTGGCACACCATTTGAAATGTATGCTACAAATGAAGAATTTATTGAAGCTATTTTTCTACAAAAAGCTATGTTAACAATGCCAGCTCATTGTTCCGTTGAGTTATTATCAATTTTCCACACATGTGTACAATATGATCTTGTTCTTCGACCAGAGACAACAGACGCTATTGTAAGAAAATTAGAAGTTTTACAATCTGATTCGGATAATCATATAAATTTAACAACAACAAACCCTGGAGAGATGTTTTATTTTCCACCAATTAATACAAGATTAGAACAAATTACAGCAAGATTTTAACTCTATACATAATTTTTCTTTCCTTATCCAATACTACTAATTATAAGTTATATATTTTGCCAATTTGTTGCAAATACATCAAAATTTTTATGCAACATTTTATTTAATCTAAAAAAAGCCTTAAGAATTATTATTTTTAGTAAAAAATAATAGATAAATAAGTTTAATAATTAATTAAAAGAATTTAATCTTATTACTTAAATTGCTGTTAAATATCTGATCGATTTCTTCAATCATATATCTACTAAAAGTCGGATTCACCCCACATTACCATATATGTTGATTCCTTTTTAATACTTTTTCCTTTTTTACAATATGTATTTATATTTGTGCTTTTATTTATGTCAACTTTTTCCACGTTATCGTCATTATCATTTTTACCACCTGTTTCATTGTTATCATCATCCATACTGCCCTTTTCTTTATTATCCACCTTCGTATCACCTTTTTTCTTGTTATTCCTTGTTTTTTTCTCTTTTGAAGGATCCTGAAATTTTTCAGGAATTTTTGTATATAAAGCCACTTTATTTTTATAACTTAAATTGCCCTCGTATTTACTTGACTTAAGATACTTTTTGAAGTTAATTAAAACTCTCATGAGGTACGCCGGACAAAGTTCAGGTGTTTTGTGATCTCTAAGTGTTGGACTATTTCTTCCATTTCTAGTTTTTTCAGGATGTAATTTGTTGTACGGATTACTCGCTAATGATAAACCAGATAATTTAATAAAATTAAAATTTGGTGAATCTATTGGTTTTCCAAAATCTGAAAAATCTTCCTCAATATAAATAAACTCCTCTACATATTTTTCATCCTCACTAAGTTGATCAGGCATTTTATTAAATGAACTATCAATTTCATCAGTTCTCTTTGAAGAACGGAGCTTATTTTGTCGATTTTTCTCATCTTCCTCTAGTTTCATATAAATATATTGTTTCGTTAATAATAATTCAGCCTTACGTAACTCCTCTACATTGTCCTTTGAAATTGAAAGTATAGGATAATTCAATATTTCTAGATTTTTAAATATCATGTCTGATAATTGAAGAATGAAAGAATTTCCTATAACAATAACACCATTTACTGGTTTTTTTCTAGCAACATATTTATTAATATGTGCATTAACAGGCGTCCTTATTTTGCGATCCTTCATATCAGTTACCAGTTTTTCTAGAATATTTTTCATTGAACTATAATCTTTATGGACACATATGTCAAGACAATCATAAAGTAATAATAAATCTTTCTTAACATCTTTTTCTTCCGATTGGGGAAATTTTAGCATTTCTTCGGTTAAATGACTTGCAACTCTCTTGGTCAACAATCCAAAAAGTTTTTTAGTATTACCTTGCTCACAGATCGTATGTTTCATGTGTTTAATCATTTCATATGACAACAAACCATGACTAGAACGAACATGTCTTTGGTACCCTGATGGATCAGGGAAAGTTTTAGCACAGTTATAAATTGGACAAAGATATACAGAAACATTTTTCTTAATATGAATTTTTTTTTTCATGGCAAAGTCTTGAGTTTCCACAGGTGAATGTTGCTGTGCAAAGTGATTCACGACATATAAATACCTTCCTCACACGATAACATTTTTTTACATGATCTTCCAATTCCTTTTTGGTATAAAAGCCATCGGGTGACTTACAATCATCATTTCCACAGAAAAATTGTTTCACATTTACATGATCAAACATATGTTTAAGAAAATCGTCAAGAGAAACAAATGATGAAGATTTCTTTTTGTCACAAGCTAAGCATGATTTCCATTGACAATAAAAAATTTTCCCCCTAGCTTCGTGTTCACTACATACATGTTCATAAAGATCATCAATATTTGTAAAGTAGTAATCACAACCTTCCCAACGACAAAAAACGTGTTCATGCTCACTACCATCCGATATGGATACATTTCTAGTTGATATACTTATATCTGTTGAACTTGGATAACATCTAATGTTAATGTGTACTTTAAGTCTTTTATTTGCTTGTTCTGGATCTGAATTATTTTCATCACTATCAGGTTGAACATTTGCGATTTTTTTTTGCTGTCGTTTTCTTGAGCCCAAAAATTTGCTCTTACCATTATTGTGACTAATAATATTTGCATTATGTTGTATTCCAACATGATGTGTTTTATCATCCGACTCAAAATTATTAACGATAAATGTTTGTTTACTAAAATTGTTATGTTTCAAAACACCTCCAATATTATTTGCATCTACCCCTTTAATTTGATATTCAGATGGTTGCTTAATAGATTGCGACACCTTTTCACCTTCTGAAAATATAAAGTGATAGGAAATTAAACTATTTAACAAACCTCTTAAACTATTAAAATATTCTGATTGAACACCATTATTGTGACTATCATCGACTCCAAAATTACGAACAGTATAGTGGAAAGGAATTTTTTGATAATTCTCGGTAGTAGAGATATTACTGCTATAACATTGGTCATATACAACATTAGGATCTTTAAAATTTGTACCAGTATAGCAACCATGAGAATTCCCTATTGATTCGTATCGAATTATCGAATTAGCTCTATCATTATCATGACCTACTACACTCAAATCAATATCTATAGTAGGTAAATCAAGATTGACACCATAAGAATTATTTCCCCTATTATTTTTTGTAGAACAAACTTGTACCTCACTACTACAAATTATTTCCTTTGACTCCCCTGGATTAAAACCCCCATCTTCCATGAAATCATAGAAACATTCATGTTCAATAAGCTCTGATGGACTTAAACCTCTGTCTACATCTTGGAATACATCATATTCAGATTGAGTATCTGAAAGTGCAGGAAGGAATCGTCCTTCAAAATTATCCTTCCAAAAATGGCTACCTAATTCGTATCGATCAATCTCTGGAATAGATAATTGTTTAGTAAATTCATCACTTATATTATTAATATTCCTAATAACAGTGTTATTGGTAATTTCTGTACCAACATTAGATATTTCATTGTTAATACCTTGAAATTTTGACAATATTTCATTACTTATACTTCCATTAGAAAAAACACTTTTAGGCCTTGTATATTGTTTATTGTATCTAGTTCCTCTGATTGATATATTATCATCAAATCCTAATTCACCATTATTGTCTATAAATAGAGAGTTATTTAATGCGGTAAATTGATTATTATGATGATTGTTATCTTGAATATTATCATAGTTACCATCACCAGACACATGGTAAAAGTTCCCAGTCATAGTATTATGCTGATTGGAATTAACCATATGTTGATTTATATTGGGAGAACGCTGTATGTTTTGTTCAAAATCATAGTAAATGTTTGGGTGAGTATCATATTGACTATTGTTTTGATAAGCTTTATGACAACCACAAAAATTGCTAACTACTGGTACATAGTTTCTTTGAATACAATGTTCTAAATAATTGCCACAGTGTATGTAATGAGATCGTGTACCATTGTCTTTGTAATAAGTACCCAATGAATCTTCGACAAGTGGCTCACCCTCTTCCTGTATTGGATAGAGGTTTATCCCCCGTCTCATCCCGTATAAAAATTCTTTCTGGAAAAATAAAATATATTGTTACTATCGAAGAAATTATAACAAGATTGTGTTGTAGCAACTTTAAAACAATTTGGACTAAAGTGTATTGATATAGTTGAAGATATTGTTTTATGTTAAAATAAATTAATATAAAAACAAACGAATTACTCATACAAAATGAATGTAGTACGAAAAAATATGGACCTAGAACTAGTAGGTCATCAAAAAAAAGCCTAATTGCATTAAAGAAAATTAATACTATTGTTTAAAAATATGATTGCAGAAATTTTTAAGTTTATACAATGTCTCTAAGGTATTACAAAAATGTCATAGTATTAAACAATAATTTTTTTATACATTTTTTTATCTAGAACAAGAATTTTAAGATTCTGCAAGCGCCACTTCTGTGAGATGCTATGTACTTTAAATTGTTGTTAGAATTTTTTTGTTGCAGGATACAATTGTGGAAAAATGTGTTCTCGGATGTAAAATTGGTTACTCAGAGTATTTTCTATCGACAACATATTGCTTAAGAAATTCATCATCTTTTAATAGTTTGTTTATTTATATTAACAACTATACCTTTATGCCTATTGTGATAGAAACTCATTAATATTTTATGATAAGAGAAGGATTTAAAAAATTTAAAATAAATGAATAGCTAATTCTGGTTATTGGAACTATCCTACAAATTAAAAAACGAATTTTTAATTTCACAATATTATGGCTTACTTTATGAAAACCAAGTAATGAGTAATCATAAAAATATGAAAAATAAATAAAAAGTCAAGAATCTTTGCAAAAAAAAAATTAACTAAATGATGGTTGTATATCAACCATATTTAATCAGATTTAGTAATCAAAATCATATAAGTTTTCATTTCATCAGTAAAAATTACTGTGTTTTAACTATTTTTTATTATACAAATTCTCAAGCAACAATTTTAAATTGTAGTATTCATTAAATTAAAGGCATTTTAAGGGACTTATTTCCTAATTTAAAAATATATGATGTATTTTTTCTAAAGTTGATATATACCTATATATAATTTAAATCATAAAAATATGTCTAGGTAATACAGGGTGGCCAGCGAAGGTTTTTGTGCAAGATATAGTTCCGTATGTATTGTTCAAAAAAATAAAAAGTTTTTTTATGACATTGGTAATTATAACAATTAAAATAGTAGTTTTAAAAAGAAAATTAAAGTATTGATAATAAATAAGTAAAAATGCTAAAAATTAACTATATTTTTATTGTATTTTTAAAGTAAATTTTTTATATATTTATAAAGTAATAACTACTAATAAGTTAAAGTACTTCTATGCGGAAAATATGTCAACAAAACACTCTTGAACAAAAGCCTTCGCTGGCCAACGTGTACAAAAATAAAGTAGTATTTGATTTCAAATGCTTTTAATACATATTGGAGTTTAAAAGAAACAATAAAATTTGTTACACTACAAATACATTTAGAAATACACTAAAGTATGAATTTTTTATTAATTAAATGAGTATTAGGAATATGTATATATATAATTATTTTATTTTATATACAGCTTGTAGTGAAAAATGAAAAATAAAAGGTGTTTAAAAATCTACTTGTGTTCAAACATAATTTTATTTATGATATAACATTTATTTCTCTTATTTTATTTTTATAGTGATGTTGTTTCTTTTAAAGACTTTTAATCATTTTCAGACTAGTACATTGACCCAAAAGTTTATCAGTAATTATATTAAAATGTTGTTAAAATTTTAATTTTTCAATTCAGAAATACAAGGAAGAAGAAAAATAAACTGTTAAAATACGAAATAAACTTAAAAAGTGGTAATAATTTAAATACAATAAAAATATATCATTGTTATATAAAAAAAATCGACCTATATTTTTTTTAGTACCAGTAAATAATTAATTGTTTATTCTTATTAGTATCATATAATAAGTGATAATATTAGTAATAATAAATTGATTAAATTTATTATATAAACTTGAAGATAAGACTTATTCGTTACTCGAAGTCAATTTTAACTAATAAAAAGTTTTTAATATTATATAAATTTTAATATATAGTAAATTTTATAAGTGATGACTATACTAAACTTATAACTTTTATTGGAATCTTAAGAAAGCAAAGTAACAATACAATATAAATGAGAACACCGTGGCCACCTACATTAATTAATAAAACATTACATAAAAATAGTGACTTACGGTTTACAATATATATGATGATTATTACAATAAATGTATAAATGAATGAATGATAGAATATTAAAAAAGACTTATTTATATATAAAAACTTATCTAAACTTAAATCTTTGGATTTTTACCTTTTCTTTCTTACTATATTATTACAGATTTATAAATGCAATAAATTCATTACTAATAGTTTTTCTTTACCTATCTTTTTTTGAAAAAGTCGATTATATTTAATTTATTAAAAAATGTGTTCACTTCTTCAATACCTTCTTAAGATTGTTTCAACAATCTTTTATATTAATAATATACCACTATAATTTACAATTATAATGATAAATAAGTCAAAATATATTTATAATTTGGAATATGTATTGTAAAAATTACAGGACTTGAAGAGCATACTTATATGTTATAGTAAATAGGCTTTTTGCTAATTTTTAAAATTTACCAATGTTTTTTTAAACTGACAGTTTAAATTATTTCATAGTTTAAAATATTTTTTAATGTAGATACTACGCACAAAAAAAAAATTTTGATAAATCTATCTAAAATGCAATAAAATGTTTCACCATTTTAAAATGTCAAAATTTATTCAAATTTTAAAGAATTAAGCAATGACATTCAACTGCGAAGAACGAAAAATAATGATATTACCAACACTATCAAATATTAAAAATTAATTTAATAATTAATATATAACAATTGTATAATTTTTTGTATAATAATTAAATAAAGTTTTAAATTAAATGTTTCTTTATTTTATTATTTATAGAGTCCAAAAATGGATAAATTAAGTTCAAATGTTGACTGTCAATTTTGTAATAGAAAAGTTGAAAAATCAAGATATTTGGATCATCTAAAAGATACGCACGAATATGCAGATGATAGATTTTTAAAAGTAATTGTTTGCCCCTTATTTGAATGTAAAACAAAGGGTAAGCAATATTCTTTTAAAAACTTTAAAATTCATTGGAGAAAATTTCATGTTCTTCATTTCAATCATAGATGTGATAGTAAAAGGTTACGTGAATAAAATCAACATTTAAAACTATCGTTTCGATTGTAATTGTGTTTACAATATATAAAATGTATATATAGTAAAAACATTTTTTATTTTTAAAAATATTATAACTCAATTTCTAAAAATGTTCACAAAAATAAAAAAAAGATATATTATTTAAAAAAATGATAGCTCATTTTTATGCGATTTCACATTTAGGATAATTGTTAGAGGTTTTAATATTAAATAAAATAAAAATAAATTTATTTGGTTTGAAGACTCTATATAAACGAAAAAACTGATAAAGAATTTTTCTTCTAATATTGAGAAAAGCTAGTAGACCATGTGATTAAAAAAATTATTCCATATAATTTCAAGAAATATTTGTTTTAAATTTTATATGAAATAGACTTTTAATTTTCTAGTTTATAAAGAATACATAAACCACTACTTTGATTTACTGGAAAAATTTTGGTGTTGATTTTTTTCTATTATTATTAATGAAATTATTTATAATAATTTTCAGTAAACCATGTTCAGAAGATATTTTTATGTGTAATTATAATATAAAATAAAATGATTTCTATAAACCAGTGTTTAGAAAAAAATTAACTTTAAATGACGAGTATGGCAATTTTTTCAACTTTATATAAAAACTTAAACCCATTGTTTTTACTAATATCATATATTTGTTTTAGAAAATATTAAAAGGCAAAAAATTTATTCTACGTTATTTTAAAATGGCGCAAATTTCTGTAAATCCAAAAAGCTTTTTTTTTAATGGTCTTTATTTCAAAATTAATAACTAAAGCATAAATATAATATACTTCTGTTAATTTTACTTCTGTTAATTTATACTATATTTTTTATTTAATAAGATATAAATGTTGTTGTAATTTAACAAATATTGTATTTTTTTCTTTTATCTTTACAAGTAGGTTCTTTTAAAAATATTGGATTTATATTAAATAATTAATTTTTAATGATTTTTTAATTATCTATTTCGTTCTCATATGCGAAATGATGCGACGAAATTAGTCGCAAATAAAGCAAATTTGAATTTCATTTGGTGGGACAAATTTATTACATTTTTTGCAAATCTGTGTCCTTTTTTTTCTGTGTATGCAAAAAGAACTTTTAAAAACAATCTTGTCAAAAAT
This sequence comes from Strongyloides venezuelensis, assembly GCA_963280985.1. Classification (NCBI taxonomy): domain Eukaryota; kingdom Metazoa; phylum Nematoda; class Chromadorea; order Rhabditida; family Strongyloididae; genus Strongyloides; species Strongyloides venezuelensis. The sequence goes on along the minus strand of CAUJLX010000001.1, from coordinate 2,805,911 downwards.
AAGAATGTTTTCGTAAATAATAATTGTTATAAATGTGTAAACCCCAGAGAAGCTGTGGTGACATTATCCAGCGGAAAGAGAAGACAAATGGGAGGAACGACAACCAGGATAAGACAAGACACTTTTCCTTGAAAAAGAGAGAGATATAAGATAAATATATAGTTTTTGTTGTATTTAGAAATAATATACTTGACCACTAATAAACGTCTAAACTTTATATACCGAGTATTAAATTCCACTTTTGGGATCCCCTTTAGGGGTCCCCTTGAATCCAACCGGATTACAAATGTTGGATAGAGATTGAATGAAACACAATTTGAAGATAAAATAAAAAAAGAAATACTGTTTTATATAAATATACGGTGTAATGAAATATTTATTTAATAATATCGAAGAAATACTAAAGGCAAAAAGATAATTTTTTAATTATGAACACTTTGCTGCTTTTAATGTACTTAACTGTGTCAATCTTATATTATCAAATCCAATGAAGTAATTGTTTATAAGACCATTAGCATATATTATTATAATATGTTTAGATATCTCAGGAATAATAATTTCACCTTTTTGCCATTTTCTAGCGGTAATGGTCAAATTACGAGAAGAATAAGAAAAAGGGCAAGTATTAAAGTTATCCAAACAGATTTTAATTTCTCCGTGTATTCCAGCATGGTAGTAGTCAAACATGATTCTAGCTGGTTCTTTAAAGAAGATCTTTTTTTCAGTAGTCAATATAAAGATATCATTTGGATTATCTGTCTCACCAGCAAATATGTAATTTCTTCTATTTTTTTGATTATTTAAAATACCAGTAACAGTATTTCCAAGCGAATTTATTCCTAACGACCATTCTTTTATATTCATATCATACATAGGAAATAATAAACCCATATCGTTGTCATCATTTAAAGATTTCCATTTACAAAAATTCTAGTAATAATTATTTAATTTAACAATGATATTATATAAACTCACATCATTATTAAAATTACAGTTTATTTGGGAACAAGGTGATGTTTCAAGAAAAATTCATCATAATCATAGTCAAATTTTGTTGTATCTTTATCTTTGGTATATATCTTTATTCCAAATGATTTATATTCATCGTCTAATATAAAGCTTCCATCATTTTTTTTTGATCCTTGTATAATTGACTCTACAAATTATTTTTATTTAAATTAATTAGTCATATTAAGGTTTGGATATATCTTTATCCAGCTTTTTTTGTATTAGTCTTTCTAAAAACTGTTGTCTTAGTATATTAAAACCTCCTGGTTTTGTTAACAAACTAAGATCCATTCCTTCTGTTAAACTTTCAAGGTCATCAAAATTCGATAACATTTGTAATTCATTTAATCATTTCTGGTGTTAGTTGTCGTGTTATATCATCAATATTTACTGACTGTTCAGATAGTTTATTATATATAAAACTAATTTTATTACCTCTTTTTGGTATATCATTTTCATTATCAACATATTTAGTATTGTTAAGTTGTGGTAATGATATGTAATTTGGTTTTGATAATTCAGTACCTGATATTCTATCCATTTTTTCTATTTTACCTTCATCATATCTCATTCTTGGTTGTATTATGGTCATTTTTTTTAATTTATAATTAGATGAAAGATTTGATTCATTAACATTATTATTTGCATTTGAATCATAATTTTCATTTGATAATGAATAATTAATTGGTATTATTGGGGTTGTTAATTTAACTTTTATTTGATGTGGATGAAAATTTGATGGATATATAACTTTTGTAGGTAATTGCTTATATACCTTTTTTCTTGTATTATTTTGATTGATTTTTGCAGTGTATATATTTTTGTTAATTGGGACTTCATATTTCATAAACGATTTTAAAAGATTATCGTTATTATTTAAATTTCCCTCGTCATTGCTAATAATTGATACATCTAATGGTACTGTTTTCGAGGCTTTAGCTACTATTGGTATGTTTGAATTTATTAATGATGATGTACTTGGTACCGAAAGTAATTGATTTGTGTACAAACTAGAATGCTGTGATTGTAGAGATTTCCATAACATAGTTAATAATGGAGAGACATCATGAATTACGTCTAAAAACTTAGGTAATGCATCTTCATTAACTTTTGTTACATTTCCATCTATAACAATGCTTTTCTTTTTAATTATTGTATTATTATTATCATTACTTTTATCATTCAGTAAAATATCATCCTTCTGATTTATTGAGTCAGCAATCACCAGCATTGGTTTAACATCTTCTTCTTTATTAATCATCTCATCTTTTACCTCATTCCATTTATCAATTGTAATAACTGATATTTGCCCATGCGTTGAACCTAAAGGATGGATAAATGCAATACATATCAATTTAACATAGTAGCTGGCATTTTATTGTTCGTTTTTAAGATAAATTTTTATTTTTGAAACTTACCACATAAAGCAGCTTCATAGGATATTTTATCAATAGCAATTATATCATCAGGGTGAATAAAGTAAGCTCTAATTAATATCTATTTAAATATTAAATATGATAAATGAAAAAAAAACCTACTTCAAATGGTTGAGAGGATGGCGGTAACTCAATTTTTTGATGCACCCATTGATTTGCCTGAACAGCCTGAACACCGTCATAACATTTTTGTTGTAAGATATTTAGAGATCCTGGTGGTTGTCGTACACATATTTCTAATCTTGAATTAATTTGCGTTTTATAATACCAATATTTCATTTCAGCACCACCTAATTGACATGAAATTACATCACTAACAAGTAATGCTGAATTTAATCCATGATTTGTTCCATTTGTGTATATAAAACCATTATTTAATGGCATTGGAGCAATTTCTTTTTTTATTGAAGTAATATTGAGGATTGTTTCAGAAATTGTCCAATCTGATGTATGATCCCATGTTACGTTTGAATTATGCCACAAACAAAGGTTATTTTTATCAAAGTCACAATTTAAATCAAATGAGTGTTGTATTTGAGCATTTAGTAGGGGAACTAAAATTTTTTTAATGTTAAAAATTTGCATAAAAAACCTACAGTTATGATTATTTATTAATAATATTAATAAATATATAGTAAATTTACTATTTTTCATTTTATTAGTAGAAAAGTTTTAGAAAATTTAAACAAATGCGTTTTGGTAGATTTTATATTATATCTTGATTAAGTGAGATTAGGTCATCTTTGTAACAAAGATAATGTATTTTAGTCTATCTTTGACCTACCTTAATTTTTAACCTAACTATCTAAAATAAAATAATTGAATTGTCTACAAATAATGTTTGACATTATTAAATTATATAATCAGGCATGTTCTTTAAGTTACAACCTTTTCCTGACATCAATACTTAATTGATATAATTACCATAATTATTTTACCGTTAATAATACTTTATTTTTATTTTATTTATAAGATTCTTTAGAAAAAATTATTCAACCATCTAACAAATTGACTCATTATTTTGCTTCCTTATTTTAATAAGCATTCATGTTATTTCATAAATCAGTAATATCATATAATTAATGCACATGAGAATACTTTACATTAATATTAACGAATCTAATTAAGCTTTGAACATATAAGATATTTTAATAATATATTTTTTTAATTAAAATATGCGTGGTTATCAAAAATTATTTTTCCTCTGGTGAAAAAAACTATTTTTTAAGATATAATTATATTCGTCTTGTCTTTATCTTTTGATGTAGCTAATTTAAAAATTAAGTAGTTCAAAATACTGTTGATATTGTATGATTAATAAGAAGAAATTTTACAGAAAAATAAGCAAAGCTTTATTAAAAAAACATGTTTGTTTTTAAAATAGGTGATATAATAAGAAAAAGAACGTTACATGCCATTACAAATCTAACGATAGTTGTTTTTGAGTGATCTTATACATAAATATCGCTACAAAATGTATGATTTAAGATGAAAGTCTTTCATAAGACATATCTCTTTAATACTGTTGTTTAAATTTTGTTAAAATGTTTATACTTTTTTATAGTGTATTGAGTAATACAAAAGAATTGTAAGTGGTACATTTTGCGTACAAACAAAAAAATACTTTTATGGTGAGAGATCAACCATTTTACGGAATTTGTTTATGTCATGTTGGATCATACAGTTTATTGGAGAGAAGAAACAATTTCTAGATTGACTGCTATGAAATTTTTTTAATGACTTTTTAGTATGTCCATTCTTCTTCTTGTTATACATTGATGGAAATAAAATTGTATCAGATTGTAATGGAATATTCGATGAAGCAATATTTTCAGAAGGTTCAGATAAATATAGATATGGTTGTTGTGGTTGATTATTCTCAATACCATAAATATAGGACTTCTGACTTCTGTAGTTGTTGAATTTTTTTGACAATGGTACATTTAGTTGATCTTGTATAAATTTATTGCGATTGTCTTCATTTACATTAGATGTCAATGTTAATACCTTATCAAAAAGAATACTGAAAAGGATTAAAAAATTTAATATAATAATATATTTACCCTTGTGTTTTTGTAAGGACCACTAATAGTAAGACAAGATAAATCAAAGTAGAATTCTGCATAATCTCTAAAATAAAAATTATAATTTAAAATATTTTATTTATATAGAGGAAAAATATACAAAAAGAAAAGATTTTTTTCAGCTTCTATAGATACAAACAAATTTTTGTGATGAAATCATTTAAAATAATATATACGCTTGAATGGTTGTTTTAATATCGTTATTTATTTATTTAAAAATATATCGTTAGGTATATAGGCAAACTTTTAAAATTTAAAATATTATATTAATGAGTTATCAAAGTACAAAATTAAATTATTTAAAATTAATAATAAATTATTATTTTTATGACTATAAAAATAATGAAAAAAATGTTATACGTCTCATAAAAATTTCTACAATTTCTAATATCATAAGTCCTTTTTAAATACAAACAAATCTTACTGTAGGATAAAAAAATCTTTTCTCGAAAGGATGAGTTAAAAAATTTAAAAACAAATATTAATTATAAAAATTAGATAAAAATTAAAAAAAATAGGATAAACACATTGATGAACTACTATTAGGAAAATTTATAAAAATCGTTGCAAATTTAAATTGTTACTCTATTGGACAGTGAAAATGTATTAAAAATTTTTCAAATTAAATTCTTGAAAAATAAACTAAAGTTAAAAAGATCATAAACTAATTTTAATTTAGGTAATATAAAGAAATATTTGTAATAAATTAGATATTGAACTTAAAATGCATTTAATTAATCTTAATACGTCATGATAAAATAAGAGACCATCGTTGTATAGTTACTTTTAATCTATATTTTCCAAAGACCCACGCTTTTATCGTAAAGTTTAAACAAAATAAACATTATACATCAGTTTTGAAGTAAAAATTTATTAAATGTTTAAATTAATTAAATAAACCTTTTTTATTCTAAATATCTTTTGTCTTATCCCCAGATAGATATATAGCAAACTAAGATTTAATAAACAAAAATTTTAATGAGATATTAAAGTGTGATGATAAATTTTAAAATTGTTATTAAAATAAATATGGGGGATTTATGCTTAAACTTTAAATTTTTATAAATTAGTAATGATATTTTTCCTGTTTATGATAAGAAAATATTAGAAATGGTTCATCATTTTTGAGTATATATAATATATAGAAAATAGTTAAAGAGATATAAACATAAAGTTGTTATTATCAAAGTATATATCACTTTAAAACTAATTCATGACACTGAAATACAAAAACATAGAATTATTAGTGTCAAGAAATTAGGAAAAAATAAAACAATATAAGAGTTAGTATTTTAATGTATTTAAAATTTCTATGATAAAAGTTAATTTTGTAACTAAAAAATATTATAACCAAAGAACAATATGCTTTTAAAAATTTAATTATACAAATTAACTTTCTTGTAGCATATAGATTGCCCGTCAACATTTGATTTGCAAATAATAAAATTTAAAACTGTAACTTGTAAAAATATTATTTTAATAAGCTTTACATTTAATAAATACTGAAAATTTTAATGGAAATCAAATTGCCGTATAAGGATATTTTTAGAAAAAATGGGGTTTCTTTGTAGGGGAACAAAGCTTATACTTCAATTTTAATATTTTTACATAATATATTATAAATTTCTAAATATTTTCTATTAAAATATTTTAAAATTTTTAATTTATATGTAGCCTTTATCTGATAAAATTTAAAACATATGTTGACAATAAAATAAAAAATATTTTGAGAAAAAAATAAGATTTTTAAGACATAAACAAAAATATTTAATTAATTTTTTTTAAAAACAATTTATTATAATATCACTGATATATCCGACTTTTGAGTATTTTCTACTGTAAATAATATTTGTTTTATTGTCTGTGAATGGGAATATAGGCAGACATGTTAAAGTAACAATCAGGAAAAAATTAATTTTTTTAAACAAAAGAGTTACCTCAAATGAAAATTTTATTGAATTAATACTCAATAAAAAATTTCATATAAAAATATATCGGCCTTTTTTTTTTAAAAAAAATTAAAAAATTATAATTATTGAAGGATTTATTAAAACCGAAATTAATATTTAATAGTATAAAGTTGAAATATTTTTTGATTAATATTATTGTCAATTAATTATTCATTCAATTTTTGTCATATAAAAATTTCATTTTCAATATTTATTTACATTTGACATGAACTTTAATATATTGCTAAATTTATGAATATAATTTATTTGGCTGACATATTGTACTATTATGATTATATTTTTTAAAATATCTTTTTATATTTACTTTGAGTACATTAATAATTTAATATATATTTATGACAATATTTATTTAAGAGGAATTTGAAATGAAAGTATTAGGTCTTCAAAATCTTTCATCTAAAATTTTCAAAAAAATCGCAGACATTGATAAAGAGCAAAGTAAATATGATGAAGAAGAAATTGATGTTCGAAATAATTTAGCGTGCTTATATAGAATAATTGATTATATGGAATTATCACAAAGTATCTTTAACCATTTAACGGTAAAATTACTCAATATGGTTTTGTTTATACAAAATATTTTTTTGTAGGCGAGAATTTCAAAATTAAAAGATGAAATATTAATTAATCCATTTGGTTTGTTATACCATGAAATTACTTCTTCAAGTTTAATTAAAGTAGATGTAAAAGGAAATATTCTTGAAAAAGGAAGCACAAATTACGGTGTTAATAATGCTGGATACATTCTTCATTCTGCTATCCACGAGAATTACCACGACATTGGATGTGTCATTCACTTACATGTTCCAGATGTTGTTGCTGTTTCTTCAATGGAATGTGGATTATTACCACTTTCTCAAGAAGCAATGATTATTGGGGAAGTTGCTTATCATAATTATGAAGGTATCATAAACGATGAAAATGAAAAGAAAAAATTTGTCAATGATTTGGGAGATAAAAAAGTTATGCTTTTAAGAAATCATGGATTTATTTGTTGTGGTGAAACAATTATGGAAGCATTATTTTTGACTTATCATTTAGTAATTGCTTGTGAAACGCAGGTATTTTGAACCTCAAAAAAAATTTTTGTTATATATTTTTAGGTCAAAATACTTTCAATGGCAAAATACGAGAACACCAAAGTTATAATTCCATCATTTGATGCTCAACAAACAACCTTCAAAATTGCAAGTGGTGGAGCAGGTGGCGTTAATTTTATAGGAAAACGTAATGATAGACTTGAAGGAAAATGGAAAAGAGGTGAACTGGAATGGGAAGGCTGGATACGTATATTAGATGATATGAAGTTAGAAACAGGATATAAATATAAGAAGTAGGACATAGAACAATTTTTTAAAATTAAAAATTATTATACATATGCCTGCATATGAAACTTAATTTAATTTTCAAAAAATGTGTTTTAATGTCCAGCATAGTTTTGAATATGAATATAATAAATTATAGAAAACATACATTTCGTTCTTTAAATTTGTTAAGATTTTTTCTATGTTTCACATTATATTTTCAAACAAAAAACAACAATATACTTTGCTGCTATGAAGTTTATATTCAAATTTATAATTTTTTCTTGTAGAGTGTAGAATTTTTTTATCCAACACATCTTTACATTGAAATTTTTCTTTCTTTTTATTCGAAGTAACAAATAAATTTCTGTAATATATAGAGAAATTGTAATAATATTATAACTAAAACGAAAATGTACACGCTTCTTAACGAATACAAATACAAAAATGTAAACGGTCACTTAAAATTTTTTAATTATCACCTCGCAATTTTTGATTTTCTATCTTAGAAAAGAAATGTGAATTTTGTTAATATTTGTAATTCCATCTTTTATGCGACATAACATGGATATGGATTAACATTTTTAAAGAATAAAATAGTTTATCATCATCATTTAATTTTCTTCGAAATACCAACAATTACATAAGCTTCCTTTAGATGTACTTTCACTTTCAACAAAGTTTACCTTGTAATTTTATCTTTTGAATAATAAAGAATAATTATTAAATAATAAATTCGCCAATGTATACAAATTTATAGATAGATTTTAGCATCTTTTTAAAAAAGAATTAACTAAATTGACCATAGCAAAACTGAAAGCAAATAAATTATTGGAAATATAAAATTATTTTTGTGGAAATAACTTTATAAAGGTAGGTATTTATCTTCCTGTTCTGTCAATTAAATGATAGTATATTCTAAAAAAGAGTGAATATTAAAATTGAATTCGAAGAAGATACCTTTTTTCAGAGATGACTAAGTTTTCTTTAATTTAATGATATCGGGATTAATCTTCTTCTTGTTGCTGAAACAATATGTATTTATAAACTATTTATTTATAAAATATTATTAGATTCTTAGAAAAACTATAGAAGAAGCAAATTCGATTTCTTCGTTTAAAATTTAAAAGTAAAGGAGCATAAAAATAAGCATAATATGGTTATCTTAAATCTAATAAATCACAATATACTTTTATTATTGGACTTTAAGTGAGTTCTATTACATAATAATAATTCTATAGAATTCTAGTGATACTTTAGTAAAACTATAACTTTGTAACTGCTAAGTTTTTTATAAGAAGTTAAATCATTACCTCATAGATGAATTAATTTTTAATCAAAGTATAAAATATTAAGTTTACACATCATTTAGAAATTGGTTGTTCTGATTAAACTAAAAATCATTTTGGGCCATTATCAATAAAATAAGTTATTCGAGAAATTGAGTTTTACAAAAGGAGCTTTTAGAAATAACTTGAAAATTTCATTGTCAAATATTTTTGAGAATATTGTTGTATAACGTTAAAAAAAATACTATGATTATATTATTATAAAAATTCTACTAGTTGAAGAAAAATAAAAGGATGAAATTGTATTTTTTTGTTAAAAATGAAAATAAATATGTATGATGGTGAAATAAAAATAACTCTGATCACTGAAGAACAATAAACTTTAATATAGCCATATATTTTATTTTCAATAAAATTTGTATAATAATTCTTATTACACTAAATTTGGATAATTGTTCAATGAAATATGTAAATTACATTAAATAGTTTGTTTAAAGATAGTCTTTAATTAATATTATATCGTTTTTTAATGTTTTCTTCTGACAACATTTTTCACAAAAATAAACCAAAAAAACGATTTTTCAGAAAATAACTTGGTAAAAAATTTTTAATAATGAACCAAATCTTCAAACTAAAAATTAAACCCTTAACTTTATCTTCATTAAAGCCACAGGCAATGTTAACATGAGTTATAATAAATAAAAACATGGTTATTGTATTTCTTTCCATAATATATGAAAATAATCTTTTTATTCAACTTTACGGCATTTATACGACAAAAAAATTGTCTGTTAACAATACAGAATAACATATAACTCTATTTGAAGTATCATAATTCTAAAAATCTTTTAAGATCTATGAACATGAAATGTTGCAAAAAAAAAATTAATAAAAAATTTAAAATTTTTTAATTTTTATGCAACTAATCATAAATATGAACTATGTCGAAAAAAACAAAGTTTTTTTTACAATTATGATTTGTATGAGATATTTATATAGAAAGTAGTATTTTGGAATTAATACAATTTTATCATTATTTATTGTTATTTTACTACGATTTTTTGTAATATAGCATATATTGTTGCTTTAAAATTACATTTAAATTATTTAATTTGATCGAAGATGTCATATTTATTACCTCAATATTTATCTTAAATATTACTTTAAAATTTCAAAATGTTCAGGATTTTTTTATAAAGTTTGAACTATTTTAGGAGACTGATTTACATTAGAAGTATTTTTTTTCAAGAGTAACATAGTTTTGATAATATATAGACCTACTAGAAAATGTTTCTTTACTATCTTTTTTTATTGTTATTTATAAAACTTTGAATAAAAAAATTGTCAAAAGGCTTATAAATAAAATTTGATAAATAAAGTAGACATAAATTAAAATTCAAATGTGTAAAGTAAATATTAGTTACTAACTAATAAACTAGCAATTAAAGTTCTATTTATTCAATGATTTGTGACATTAATTTAAATTTCTTTTTAAACAATATCTCTGGACTTTGTAAAACGTAAAATAATGTTTTGGTTTACTCGAGAATAAAAATTCAAAGATATTTATTATCTATTAAGATTCAAAATTATTTAATGAAAACCAAATTCTTATAGCACTATATTACCTTTATATGTCAATAGATCAAAATGTCTACATACATTGAAGTTTTTATAAAAAATTATACGTATATCATTATATTATTTATTACATCAATTGTCATAAGTAATTTTAAACTTTTTATCCTTATTTTTAGTAATAATTTCATAGTAACATTTTAATTTTTTTAATTTATTTAAAGTTTTCTTAAATATGTCTCAACTTCTTTATTTTGTTTTGTGTACAAAAAGTCAAAATTTCAATTGTTTTTAACAAAAATGATATTGTTTATTATATACAAAGAATTCGTGTTTCATTAAAATCTGGAAATTTACAAAAGTACAATAATTGTCTTTCAGATGATTTCTCTATTTTTGTTTTTATGATAATTGCTGGACAAAACATTTAATCCATGTGTTTCTCACATAATTATTATACTCTATTTTTCAATAATAATTTATGTAAATATGGTAAGGCATTATTACTAGTATATTTACAATTCTAACATTCATAGATAACATGTTAGAAATGTCCTGAATTCCGACTATCATTTCAAAATAAAAGGTCATATTACAAGACATATTATATGAAATGTTTTTGTCATTATTAGATTTGAAAGTAGTTTTTGCGATGTAAGAAATAAAACTTCATCTAACTTTTTTTATGTTTTTATATTTTAATAACCATATTTTTACACGAAATTTGTTAATATTTATAGGTGAATTAATTAATTGTAAATTAATAAAAATATTTCCATATTTTGGTACTTTAATTTCAGATTTCAAGTAACTTGAATGCAATAAATATACTTCTTGAAGACTGATCATGTGTCCTAAAAAACAAAAATTACTCGTTCCACTTGGTGGTTGTAGGTATTTTGTATATTTCTTTATATAGCTTGTAGGCGCATAAATTTACTTAATGATGCTTTAAACAAGAAGATGAAAATCGTGTTAATCCTAACACGATTTTTTTTGGTTGAATATATTTGCAATTCGAGGTCAACAGGTCTCATTTAGAAAGTTACGCACAGAAATGCGTTGGCAGTTACTACACATGTATTCTCAAACAAATTTATTTTAATGTATGCAGAAAAGAATTAGTTTTATCATTTATATTTCTTAGCTGTGTAGTGAATAGTACATATTGTATCCTAAATGTAATATACTTTATTTTAATAATTATTCATAAAGTATATCGCTATTTTATACTATTTCTTATTACTTTTTTTAAATTACATTAAAATTTTGTGGTTTTAGATATTTTGAATAGGGAATTTAAAAATGGCCGATCAATCTGCTAAGACGAAAATTGCATACGTTAAACAAGTTTTATCTGGTGATAGTATTATTCTTATGGGGACAGGAGACAACAATACTGATATGTTTGTCTGTCTAGCCTATGCCAAAGCGCCACATCTAGGTAAAGCCCCAACCGATTCAGCACCAGGTACCCAAGATGAACCATTTGCTTGGGAATGCAGGGAATTTGTTCGACGCAGACTTGTTGGTCGTCGTGTTACATTTATTAGAGAATATATTGGATCTAATGGTCGCGAATTCGGGCAAATAATAATTGGAACTGAAAATTTAGATCAATGTGAGAATATTTCTGAATCCGCTACTGCTGCTGGTTTGATGGAAGTCAAGCCCGTCAAACAGTCTAATGAATTTGTTGAAAAATTATTAGTTTTACAAGAGAAAGCTAAAGCATCGAAACTTGGAAGATGGATTGATGAAAATGAACATCATAAGCATGTAAGAAATATCCAATGGAATATTCCAAATATACAAGGATTTGTCCAAAAGTATAAGGGAACTACTGTTAAAGCTATTATTGAAAATGTCCGTGATGGTAGTTCCTTCCGAGCATACATTCCTCAAGAAAATGCATACATTACATTTGTCTTAAGTGGAATCAAATGTCCTGCATTACTAAAAAAAGAACCATTTGCAGAAGAAGCTAAATTATTTGTAGAAGCTCGTCTATTAAACAGGGAAATTGACCTTGTCATTGAAGGTATTGATAATTCAAGAATTGTTGCATCAATTGCTCATCGAGCTGGAAATATTGCTGTACTTTTGCTAAGCGAAGGATATGCTAAATGTATTGATTGGTCTATTGGACTTGTTACCGGTGGTGCTCAAGCTTATCGTGATGCTGAGAAATCTGCTAAAGAAAGAAAACGTAATGTATGGAAAGACTATGAAGGTAGTGCAGTTCCACAATCAAAAGGCCAAACAAATGGTGTCGTTGTAGAGGTTGGTCTTGGTGACAACATTGTTGTTGAGAATGGATCCGGAAGTACAGTTAAATATTATTTCGCTTCAATTAGACCACCACGTATGGACACACAAAAAGAAACAAATAGTTCTTCAAAAGCATTCCGTGCGCTTTATGATATTCCTTGTATGTATGCAGCCAGAGAATTCTTAAGAAGAAAACTTATAGGAAAAAATGTTAGAGTTGTTGTTGACTACATTCAACCGAAATCTGAACAATTCCCAGAAAAAGTATGTGGTACTGTTTATCTAGATAAAGAAAATATTTGTGAAATTTTGGTTAAGAAAGGTTATGCAAAGGTTATCAAACATAGACGTGATGATGAAAATCGTTGCTCTCAATATGATGCACTTTTGGCTGCTGAAAAAGAAGCTGAAAATTTGAAGGTCAATTTATGGGCTGATAATGTAAATACAATGACAATGCGTGTCACTGAACTTATTGGTGACTATTCACGTGCCAAGCAATTTTTGCCATCACTACAAAGAGTAACAAAACATTCTGGTATTGTTGAGTTTGTAACATCTGGATCTCGTTATCGCATTTTCCTTCCAAAAGAGAGTTTGGTTATTTCATTAGCTTTATCTGGAATAACTTGCCCACGTGCTGGTAGACCAGGAGGAAGTGATAATGAACCATATGGTGTTGAGGCAACAAATTTTGCTAAGAAATTTGTTTTACAACATGATGTTGAAGTTGAAATCGAATCTGTCGATAAAACTGGTGGGTTTATTGGTCAAATATATTTAGTCAGTAAAGGAGGAAATCTTAATGTGGCTAAAAGTTTAGTTGAAAATGGTTTAGCATATGTTCATGGAACAATTGATAAAACACGCTTTGCTGGTGAATTTTATGCAGCTGAAGAGAGTGCTAAGAAGAAAAAATTAAATTTATGGGAAAATTACGTTGATGAAACCAAGGTTGTTGAGGAAGTTTCAAAGGAAGACGATAACTCCGAACGCAAACAGATATTTAAACGTATAGTTGTTTCTAATGTTGATAGACAAACTTTTAAAATTTATATACAATTTTATGATCATGGGAAAAGTTTAGTTGATCTTATGGAAAAACTTCAAGTATCTGCTAAAAATTCTGTTAGTCAAATTTTACCAAAGAGAGGTGAACTTTGTATGGCAAAAGACTCGCAATATGGAAAATGGACTCGTGCACGTATTGATGGGATTAGAGATAACAATGCTCATGTTTACTATGTTGATTATGGAAATTCAGAAGTGTTGAAATATGATTCAAATAACATTAAACCGTTGGCAGCTGAAGATAGAGCGCTTCAACAAGTAGCAAGAGAGGTTCGTCTTGCCTTCGTTAACCCACCACCAATGGAAGAATTCGGTGACCTTTCATATGATGCACTTACTGATATTTTATATTCAGAAGAATACATTTATGCTGCTTTAGAATACAAAGTTGGTAAGGATGACTATGTTACTATTGCTGTCGACGATAAGAAAGCAAATTCCAAGTATGACGTTGGAAAAAAGTTAGTTGCCGAGGGTTATCTTGTCACTGCTGATGATAGACGTGAACCAAAATTCAAAGTTGTTATTGATGAGTATGTTAATGCTGAACAAAAAGCTAGACGTGACCATCTCAATATCTGGAGGTACGGAGATTTTACTGGAAATGAAGTATAAATCTAATTTATTCATATTTTTTTAAATATATTTTTGCTGTTTTTGACGTAATTATTCATTTTAAAATACGTTTACGTATCCGCAAAAAAGTGTTTTGTTACATAATAAATAATTTAAAAACGGAACTTCCTACTTTTTATTGATATATTTTTGTATTGATGTAATGTAAACAATTCAAAGATTACACTTTTTAATACCAATGAAGTTGTAAGTTTAATTATAAGTTTTAATGAGTCATATAGTTATTGAGTCATTTGACAATAAAGAGAAATGTTATTTATATATGTATGTGGCAGCCGATGCCCCCATCGCCGAACAGACAATAATTTTGAAGTACTTAAATTTACTACGTGTTTTGTCATCAATGTATCACAAGGTCCTGGAGCGAAATATTGTTTAAATTTGTTTATGTTAAAGTGTAAAAAAGTTATATTTATTGTTTGATTTTCTACTTTGTCGCAAAATTGTTCTTCAAAATCATTTAAGAATATGAATACTATTAGCTCTTGTGAGTTAACAATAAAGGTAATTGACAATGGGGAAATCTTAAATATCAACAGTCCTTCAAGTATTCTCAGTAAAGTAAGTCTACAACATTTTAAATTAATATAATTACATTTTTTTATTACTTAGTCGAATGTTATTTTGTTACTACAAAACACCCTGACACCTTATTACAATCATACTTTAGAAGTGAAAAACAAAGTAACTTCTGATTGTCATTATGAATCAAATTCTAATGATCATGTGTTTTTAAGTATTAATTTTTGCATTCCTAATATTATTTCTGGTATTTTAAAGTCAAATGACGATTTCTATATTCTTTCAAATAAATTTGGTTCTTATGAAATCTTTCAATTAACAACTAATTCACATATTATATGTCCTTCATTCCATAAACATAGGCATAAAAGACAATCATTTAAAAAAGGTAGTTTTGTGAGAAAGCCTGATTATTATAATAATTATATAAGTGATAAGAAAAGGTATGTTGAACTTGGACTTATTGCTGATAACTCAATTTATCTTAAATACAATAAGGATGAAAAGCTTGTTAATGCCCGTCTTCAAGCTATTGCAGATTTTGTAAATGTCTTATACTCACCATTAAATATTTATGTATATTTGACATACGTTGAAGTATGGAAAGATAAAGATTTAATTACTGTTTCAGAGGAGTCAAATGTTGCGTTACAAAATTTAGTGGAATATCGAGTTAAATTGATGAAACATCAACCACATGACAATACACATTTAATAACAAATAAAGTTTTTCAAAGTAGTGTTATTGGAAAAGCATACAAAGGTACAATGTGTGCTAATGATAATTCTGTAGGTGTTGATATGGATCATAATGCTAATCCAGTATATGTGGCGGCTACCGTTGCCCATGAAATGGGCCACAACTTTGGTATGGAACATGATGCACCGTACCCTGACCCATGTAAATGTGCTAGTCCAATTTGTATTATGTATGTGGCGAGCAAGTAAGTTTAACAGTTTTTTTAGTAAATAAATTTAAATGATTTAAGTTTAACTTTACCAAATCATTGGTCAGAGTGTAGTTTAAGTCAACTTAGTACATCACTAAGTCGTGGTGTAGATTATTGTTTGATGAATGTTCCCAAAACAAAAAAAGGTGATTCAAAATGCGGTAACGGTATTGTTGAGGCGGGAGAAGATTGTGATTGTGGAAGTACGGTACATTGTGACTCTTCATGTTGTATTCCCTCTACATGCAAACTTTCTGATAATGCGGAATGTGCGAGTGGAGATTGTTGTGACTTAACAACATGCAAACCTAAAAAGAAAGCTATTATGTGTAGATCACCGAAAAGTGACTGTGATTTACCAGAATTTTGTGATGGTAACTCACAGTATTGTCCAGCCGATTTTTATGTTCAAGATGGAGTGCATTGTCCATTATCACCTGATTCATTTTGCTATGGTGGTTATTGTGGGGATAGAGATAAACAATGTGCTAAGTTATGGGGGGCTGAAGTTCACAATGGTGTTGATATATGTTATAAAAAACTTAATGTAAATGGAAATGAATATGGTAATTGTGGATATAAAAATGATACATTTTTTTCATGTAAAGAAAAGGATGTTTTTTGTGGTTCTCTTCAATGCGACAATCTTAATAGTCAACCGATTTTTGGTGATCCTTATTCAATACGTAGTGTAATGTCATGGGCAAAGGAAGGAGAAAAAACTACAGTATGTAGAACGTTTAGGACAACCTACTCGATAAATATTAAAGATAGAGATCCTGGAATGGTACCTGAAGGTTCTAAATGCGGTAAAAATATGTTTTGTGTTGGGACACAATGTAAACAAAAAAGTGAAGTTGTTGCAACTTTGCCATTTTGCGATCCAAATGATTGTAACAATCTAGGAATATGTAATAATGTTGGAAATTGTCATTGTAAATATGGTTATGGTGGTACAGCATGTGAAATTCCTGGTTATGGTGGATCCATTAATAGTGGTCCAATGCATGACACCGCTGCTTTTAGACCATTTTTATGGGTAATGTGGTTTATTATATTTGCAGTTGCTATTTTTACTGGATTATCATATTATTGTAAAAAAAATAGAAATATTTGTCTACCTAAGATTATTTGGAAGAAATTTAAAAACATGCTGAATATTCGTGGTATGCTTGTTCCTGTTAGAAAAGCTCCAGCTCCGCCTAATCGTTTACCTAAACCAGGTGAAAATATTAACGCTGCCTGGGGGAGTGCAGAAGGTGGAAATGAAATTCATGCTGGGGAATTTTTGACAGCAAGATTTATACCAAAACCGCCATCATTTAAACCTCCTACATGTAATTATACTGATGGTGGTAATTATGTACAGTTATCAGGGTCTAGAAATTATTTTACATGTGATAGACCAAAAGTTCCTCCACCTACAGTTCCTATTGGTGATGTAACAAAACTAAGTGCCGCTGATAATCAAACTTCATACGAAATAATGAATGATGGTAAAATTAATATGAACTATAATGATATAGTGAATTATTCTATGAATAATATTAATATTAATGAATACGAAATGATGAACTGTAATGGAACTCAGCGTCCATCCCAACCACCACCACCTGTTCCTAAACATGGCAAAAAGCCTCAAGTTGCAAAAAAACCAGTGTTAAATAAAAAAAATAACCCTGTGAATAATGTAACTAATAGTGTAGATGAAAATATCAAACTTCCTCATGAAGATAATAATAGAAATGAGTGTATTGAAGCGCTACCAAAAATCAATGTAAAAGATCTTGCAAAACAATTTGAAAAACATTGAAGAACATAGTTTAATTAAATATGCTTTGTATGAATATTTCGAAATTCCATCATAATATGTTTCTGATTTTTTATTATTATTTTAAGAAATACTAACAATTTTTTGGATTTATTTTTAATTAACTAAATTATACATAGTTTTAAATTTTACATATATTTTAAAATAAATACTTAATATTAAGATATAAATTTTTTAACTGTATAGAGATTTTACATTAATTATAAGTTGTTTATATCCTGATATTGAATTTCAATAAAATATAATCAAAACATTCTGGTTTTTTCAAATAATATCGAAAAAAAAGATATTTTATATTTAACTTTTTAAAAGCAATTCTTTAAAGCATCTTGGGAACACAGGGATTTTAAATAGCCACTTCTTTATAGCAATCCTTTGAGACTAAAAGAAGATGAAAAATAAGTTGGTATTAGCCTAAGAGTTTCATAAAGACGCTTTGCTTTTGATGAAACATCAACATTTTTATGATTTGATAAATGACTCATTTTTTCAAGTAATTCAGCTTTTCCTTTAGCACCATATAAAGTATTATATATTGTAAAACTAGAGTTATGAAATGGGTCTTGATTTAAATGAGATATTTGTTCGTATGAAATTTGGAGAGTTTCGACTGCCGTAGATAAACATAATAACCATGTTATGGCTCTAACAAGGTATTCTAGTTTGTCTGTGTCCAATATTGTAAATAAACCAGTAACAGTCTAAAAATATATATTTTAATTTTGAAATACGATATATTTTTTTAAGTACCTTTGCCGCTAAAATATATGGAACAATATCAGGACAACACGATAAGTTAATAAGTAAACGAAGAGAATTTAAATTTACTTCCCCTTTTACCCATAACTTATTAATACACGTTGGAATAACAGGAATATACATATGAATTTGTTGTGATGAAATGTTGACAGATAAATTTGTTAATGCTTGTAGAGCAATAACACTTTCCATGTCAACTGTTGATTCTGTCTTTCGAATGATTATAGGAACAGCTTTTTTTAAAATATTTTCATTTTCTACATCAACAGCCATATTTGCAATGCATTGAAGAAGCATAACTCTACACGACTTTGGCCAATCCATGTTCTTTTTAACAAAGAGGTTGGTGATTTTACTAGTAATGTCGTGTTCTCTAAAGAGTATCTAAAAAATTAAAATAATGTTTTGTTCAATTAATAACAATTATTTTAAATTGTTCACTATGTTATTCTTTTTATATGTGCTTACTATTAAAATTTATAAAAAAATTTTTTTTTAAATTCTTACTTGATTAGCTGGATATGCTGTTGCATTAGAAATTATTGTAAGAAGAGGAACAAACAAATCTTGGTTTGTGTCAAAACAATTTAGAGCCGCCGATATTAGTTTCATATCATTGTGTGATAACAAACGCTGTACATTATACAAACGGCTAATTAAAGATTTTATCTGTTCATTTGAACTTAATTCAGCGGAAGGATTAACTGTTATCCTCCAATTTGATTTACTGTCATCGTCTGGATCTTTTTGTGGTATAGACTTAAAAATTGAAAAAAATTCCTTTCCATATACATTTAAACTTACTTGAAATTTTCCATACTTTGGTGATGCAATTTCTACAACAAATGATGATTGTTGATGTCCCATATTGCTTTTCCTAAATACTACCAGAATAATACATAGTACTTTGATAAAAAAAATTTTAATAAACAAATAAAAATTATATTAATATTATCAAGGTGATAATAAAATTTTTTAACAGTTTTAGTGATGAAATGTTAGATGGTAGAAAATCTAGAGAACACTAAAGTTGTATTTATTGTTAAATTTAATAATGTAAGAACGAAATAAATTTATGAATGAGTTGAGGAAATATAATATTTTTTTAAAAAGTAATAGAATATAAAATTAAATTTCAAATAAATTACTTAAAAATTCATATTGATTTTTCTATACCAATACAACAGCTGTTATTACATTTACTTTTACATTTTATGCCAACGCCTCATAATGGAACCCTAGCAAATAGTTGTTATGTAAAATAGTCACATTTTATATATTATGTTTTAGGAAAAATAATAGGGCAACATGAATAGAAAGAAACTTTTATAAAATATTCAAATTTTATTATTGTTTATATTTTTATATATTAAGGTGCTCTTATACAACAAATGAAAATTATTGTTAATAAGACAAAAATTAAAGAAAAACATATGGTTATTTATAATTTATGAGAAAAGTGTATTTATAAAAAATGTATATTTTATTGAATTTTTTATTACTTATGATAAACGAAAAAAATATAGTAAATTATTAAAGATACTTAGATGATAATGTGCATTTTCAACTTGATAAATTTATAGTCATTAGCTCGTAAAATATAAAGGATAAAGATTATAAATAGTTTAAGGAATTATTATTTGTAAAATATTTTATAGGGATAAATATAAAGTTGGATATATTCAAATGCATAAGAATCATCTTATACATCAATAAAAGGAAGTACACTTTTTAAAATTAAATATTTTTTTTAATATTAGCAAATATTTTAAATACATTTTGACTTTAAGATTTATTTTTAAAATAATTAACTTTTTTTTCAATAATATATATGAATATAGTGGTATATTTTAATTTGTTATTAAAAAAAATTGCTACCTTACACCAACTTTTTAAATCAAAAATAAATTATTTTATAGTATCAAAAAGTAAAGGAAATATATGTTATTCGTAAAAGCGTTACAATTTTTGAGATAATGTAAGATATCATTTGAAAGAATATATTATGTTGTATACTTAATATAAACTTTTTGAAAAAAATAAAATGTTAAAATAAATAGATAAATCTTTAAAGAAATATTATAGAAATACAAATATTACTCAGATTAAGTATCTATTTTGGACAATTTTACATAATTTTAGATAATTTAAAAATGGATAATATGTAGTTTTGAAAAATAAGACTAATTTTATCTGTCATTTTATACTACTTAACACTTTATGAAATTTATATAAAATGTAAATTTTGAAATTATTATGCTTATAATCAATTTTTAGAAATAAAATTAGTGGAGCATAATTTCTGCTTAAAAATAAATATCACAATCTATTTATTTAATGTTTATTGTAAATTAACTAAATTAAAATAATTTTTTGTTAGTTGATTAAATTATACTAATAAAATGAAAAGAACGAAGTGTTATGGCTTTTTGATAAAAAAGAAGTTTAAAAGAGTAGGAAAATTTATTTATTCTTAAGAACTTAGAAATCTTTTATTTTTTAATATTTTATGCCTTCTTATAATATAAATAAATTAAAAAAGAAATTTCTGTCATATCATGAGATCTATAAATTTTATTTGCATTCCATTAACAGATATCATTATTTTCGACATCTTTTAATATTAAATTATCAATTGCAATGCGTCCTCTATGAAATAGACTTCCTTCAGAAAATTTTACAACAATATAAAGACGAATGTCAGATGGCAATAACTCTGCATAATCATGCCTCCATTTTTTATACATTTCATGGTTACTACTATCTTTGTTTCTTTTTATACTTGATGAAACTTTAAAACATGTATCAAATGCTCGTTTAACACTATCTTGGCACACAAAAACGTCAATATTTCCTTCGTAAATAATATAATCAAAATGAAATCTTGCAGGAGTATTAAGATTAAAAATAGGTGATGCAATCATTGCAATATGATTTTCTTTACTTAAAACTGCCCACATTGCCTTATTTGATAATAAAAATTCTGATTTACTAGATGGAAGGCGTTCAGAAGTAAAAAGACACGTGGAATTTTGATTGAAATCACATGATAATAATCTACAAACATTTGGATCTGGTACTTCAACAATTTTTCTGCTAAACTTATGTGTTAAAGCAGCAAATGCTCTTGATGTTTTTGGATGTTTAGTTATAGGTGTACTAGAACAAATTATTCCATCCATCTTAATATCATCAACAATTACTGTACCTTGATCTGATGATTCTGCTTGAAGTGACAATCGAAATGGTGATGTTATTTGAGGAATATCAATTATAATAGGACCTGGTTGACTAAGAGTAACTGGCTGGCAATCTATAACAACCATCGTTCTTGAATCAACTAGGCAAACTTTTAGTTGTGTATTTCCAGTTTGCCAATATTTTAAAGTTAATGATGAATCACCGTTTGTACATTTAATTGTCTCTGATAATAGAATTGCTGTTCCAGGTTTAGTAAAATTAGCAATACCAAATTCACCATCTATAAAATAAATATAATAATATGTTTTAAATTTAATTAAAACGTACCGGGTAATGTACTAGTTCCGGTTAAAGAATTAAATTTATGAATATTTATATTCCCTAATCCAATTTGCCAGGGAACATTTTCGTCACCATTTCCCCAAACACAGTCTAAACCTCGTTTTCTAAAATCACAATTCAAATCGCTTGTTGTATGTAGAGGCCTATTAACAATAGTTGATAGCAATTCTGTAGCATAAAAATCATTGCCATAATCAAATGCATTTCTTGCATCATCACACATTGTTCCATAGTATAAAATATCATCAATTGCTATAAAATTGTCATTATTCTGATCGACAGAATCAATTCTTATTCCATACTAAAAAAATAAATTGGCTTATAAAAAAGTAATAACATACCATAAAATTTTTCTTTGAAAGGAAATGATATTTTATTGGTGCTGGTGATTGAGTTAACATTATTTCCTGGCACTCTAATTCCTCTCTTGATAAAGTAAATGCACAAACACTCAATTTAACATTTTTTGAAGCCCATGTACGAAATTGTAAAAAGGATTTTTCATTACTCTGACATAAAATAGGATCTGATACTAACATAACAAAAGGTCCTTTAGTATATTGTTCAATATATAAATAGACAAAATTTTTAATTGGTCTATTAAAAGTTCCAGTTATATTGTAAAGATTATTTCCATTTGGTGAATTATTTGCCATTTTCCATATCTAAAATGTCAATTATTTTTTAAAAGCAATTATAATGTTTATAATTGTATATGATATTTTTCGAGGAGCAGAAAAACTAACCCCATTTCCTGAAACACTATTCCTCCATCTACAATCTTTATTCCATTCATAACAAGTTAAATCAGATGGCACTGTTATGTAATCTCCATTTGCACCAGTTATCAAATCATTTCCCTCGAATTCTTCTCCCAAATCCACTAAACAATTTTTAAATTAAATAATAATAAAGTAAAACTTACACGCTACTTTACATAACTCGGCATCATATTTTATGTTATCAACCATAACAAATGATCCTTCAGTATTGGCCATATCATATGCTCGTATTGCAAGATAAAATGGTGTTTCTCTTTCAGGTATATTTACATAACATTCTGTGTTTAAAGAAACGGTTCCACAATCTAAGTGCAATTTTTCTGGTATCTTTTTCATTCCTCCATCAGATAATTTTTCATAAATATAAACTTCTAATCTAGCTCCATTGTATGTCCAATAGTCTAATGTTAATTTTCCATTATTTTTTTGACACGGTATTAATGATGATCGTATAATCGCAGTTTGCTCTTCACGTTTTCGATCTCCAACAAATATTAAATTATCACCTTCTCGAAGTTTTGATGGACCTGGTGCAACACGTAAATATGGAAATTCTATATGGTCAGTTTTCGTGAAAAGAAAAAAATCCATTGAATCAAGTTTTTCATTACCTTCAATATTCTTCCAGTTACATGTTTCAACATTTTGAAAGTCACAATTAAGATCAGATGAATGACGTATTGCTCGTAATTTTTTTGAATCTAAACGATCAAGACCATTTTCAACCCATTCTAATCCTAGATATTGTTTTATTTTACCACGTTCCTGTTCATAACCTGGCATACATGCTGAAGCTAAAATAAAATTATATAAATGACTGTTACAATTGAAATGAAAAGCTTAAAGCATAAATATTATTAAAAGCTTACCAGGTTTAATAAAGACATTAAGTAATGTTAAAATATAAATTCCACAAAAAACATGACATTGATTAAGCATATTTAAAAAAAGAAATTAATTACGACCTTTACTTAAAATTTCACTTTTTAAGATAATAGAAGAAAATATAATATTTGATGTCTTTTCTAAAGACTAACTTCAGTTCTAAACGAACAATGATAAATTGGTGACTACTATCAGCAAATCATTTATTTTATGGTAAAATCTAGTTATTCTTTTTTCACGCTATTTTCTATGCATCCCTAAGGCGGAATAATATCTTTTACAACAATATGTGACATATCATACCTTAATATATCATGTTCATTTATAATTTATTAAAAATATAATTTATTGAAATTTAATTTTCTTATTTTTATAATTTATTAAATATTTTATTAATTAATGTTTATAAATTTGTATTTTTAATAAAATCAACTCTCTCTTTCTCATTTAGAAATGACAAATTTTGGAACAGGAATTCAAATAAAGAATGCTGTAAATGAAGTTTAATCACTTAAATTTACATCTATTTATAGTACATAAAATACGTTATACAATTAACCTTCCGGGCGCATCTTCATAAATTAATTCCAGATCCATTTATTATTACTAAACTATAATGCAAAAGACAAGATAAGTGAAAAATAAAAAGTTTTTGATTACTTTTTATTTTACTGATTTTCATCATGAGAACCTGATTCTTCATGTAAAAGAGAATTAATTTCTAATGTACAGTCAATTTTATAAAAAAAACTATAATATATTTTCCATTTTTCCCTTTCATTTTGATAAGAAGATTTATTTGTTAAATTACTATTGAGTAAAAAATTTAATGCTAATATACATTTTACATCTTTTTTTTTATTTTTAATTATAAATATATAGAATTGTACCATTTTTTAAAGTATTTTTAAAAATAAAAATTTTAGTAAAATAATTTTTGTTTTCTTGTATTATTAAGATTATTTTTAAAAAATATTGTGGTAATTTAATTAAAATTTTTATTAATTTTAAATTTACTTTTATAATTGTAAACCAATAAATTTATAATTACTACGAGTAGAATTGTATTTGAAAATATGTTAAAAAAATCTTTTAATTTTCATTATTCTTCAATGTGAATAATGAAAATCACTTAGATGTAGGAGATTTCAGTGTTTTCACAAACCTGTAAATTTTGAATTGATTAATGATTAAAATTGTATATCAATGTACGTAATAATTAAAAAAATTTTTTTGTATGTGAATATCTTCTAAAAGGAACAATAAACAGTTATGATAATTGTTTTTTATTTATCCGAAGTCATATATTTTCATTAAACAAAACGACTCAATTGAATTAATGTGGAAAATTTTATAATTTATGAAAGACTTTGAATATCAAGAATTGTTTAATAAATATTACAAAACTGATGTCATTTTAAAATTCTAATGTGTTTTTCCAAATAAGTTTTATTGCTAATATATAAAATAAAAAAACAATTATGTAAATATAATTGTAAAATATTCACTATAACTACCCACGTAATAAGTTTGTAATAATTATTTCTAAAATATACTATAAATAATGAAATTTAATTTCGACGAAAAGTTATTTAAAGATGTTTTTGATTTCTTTTGTTTGAAAAAAATAAAATGATTAAAAATTAATTTTGGTTCACAAATTTAAGATCTCTACCAATGTTATTATTTTAAATTGCATTGTTTTGTTTACTTTTTTACAAAATATACAAATTTATGTATTTAATTTAATTTTTATTTATGATCTTTATTCTATTTACCTTGTGTAAACAACTATTTTAATTGTTAAAAAATAAAATAAAACGATATAAAAGGATTAATTACTATTTTGGCATCATTCGTCATGACATAAAAATTAATAAACATTATTAAAAATTATACGATTTAATTTGAAAACGCCATGAAGATATTAATATTTTTTAGCTATTATTTCATTTAAACGATAACCATTTTGTGAGTTAGAAAAGTTAATAACTCTAATATAATTCACGTATAAAAGAACATTTACGTTGTCAATAAATAGATGAATTATTTATCAACTACGTAAGACGATTTTCATAATTGGTATGTAGAATTATTTAAATATATCAACATTCTAATATAATCCTTAATATCACCTTTTTTTATAATGTTTTGAATTAATTTTTCATGAGTTTTCGTATATAAGAGACTACATGTCCTATAATGGCTCATTTTAGGATTACATTTAATATAGAACTTTCATTGAATAAAATTAATATTAAAAACAAGTATATTATTAAATTACAATTAAAAAAAGTTACTTTTTAAAATTTCGTTAATTTACTATTCATTACTTATTTTTTATATAATATTTAGAAATATAATAATGGAAAATAAGATAATTAAAAAATTAAGTTTAGTCTTTTTACTGCTTTCTTTTGGACATATTCATGAAGGAAAATTAGTAAAATATTTTTTATTTCCTGGAAATAGTTTTGAAACTGATAATTATTCATTTGATACAATTCCTTCATTAAGGTAAGATTTCTCTCCTATATTAATATTGCATTTTTTTACAGTAAACGTCAATTGACTTTTATTGGCTCTAGTGATCATAATTGCTTCTACTCTCCAATGAATTGTATATTTTGGAAGGACGAAATTTCAAGAAGAGGGCGCAAGATTAGATCAAGAGTTGGATATAAGTAAGATAAGAACTTTTAACAGATGTTTAAATAATTTAATGGGTCAATTATTTTATAATATTCAAATATTGTTATTTTTGATGTACTAAATTAACACACTAGTATTCTACTTTGATTATCAGAAACTGTGACAAAATTATTATTATTTAAAATATGAAGGAGTAAGAAGAATTTGTGTGGTGGATTGACATGAGTTACAATTCTTCACGTGATTTTTTATTCTATAAAAAATAAATCTTAATGCTGTGGTTTTGTATTTATCTTACCTTAATAAATTTATTTCTATGAATTGAATATTTTGAATCCGTAGTTGATGAACATACATCTAATTGATTAACAGTTGGACATAATCCAATATTTTGGCATCTTTTTTCTACAGTTTTATTTAAAACGTTTAATGAATTGATCCACATATCTTCATAATAAGCATCTAATGTTTTTACACAAATGCTTGAAAATAATCCTATATCATTGCAGTAATCTGCATGAATAGACTCTTTAATACTCTCCTATAAAATTAAATTAAACTTTTAATATATAAACGTTTTTTACCTTATCCATTCCTAATTGGTAAAAAGTATCAATATAATATAAAAATTGTTTACAAATGATACATCCTAACATTAAAGAACCATCTTCGCTATTAAATTCATGTATTTGATAGTCAAATGTAATAGGTGAAACAATTTTAGTATAAACTATTAGAAGAATAATTTTACAAGTATAATTTTCAATCATGTTATATTTTTTTTACTTTATTTTGTATAACAATTGCAATTGATTTTATCAATCGTTAAAGATACATTTTAATTCTTAAACTCCGAATAAACTTGTTATCACTATACTTTTGTCATTACAACAATTTAGCTTTAAAGTAGATAGTATTTTTATTTATCACAACCATAGTACTGTTCTTAAATTTTGATATTTTTAATAGTTTATATATACTAATTTAGAATTTTATAATTTATATACCAGTTAAGAGTAGGCAATAAAATATGCATTTAATGACATCTTACAAAATTATTAAATTTTCCATATATACATAATTTTTTCCTTAATAGAATAATTTATTACACCAACATTATAAATAAGTTTTTGACAAATATAGCTACATACAATAATATGAATATTTAATATACTTATTAGTATAATATTCTTAAAAATTATTTACATATCATTCTCAATTATTTACATTGTTAGTATGATTAATACAATAATTTAGTAGATTGCTTCATTATGAAAGTTTAAAACTTTATCACAGTACATGTAGCAATATAAACGAGAAAATTGGTTATTTGATAAACGTTTCTGCAAAAAATGTAAAAAGAATTTATTTATAAATTATCATACATTTCATTTCATTTAGAAAAATAATTAAAAATTCATAATTATAATTTAATGGAATATAATAACTAACTTTTTAAAGTTGTGATATTGAATTTAAAAGAGTACTTTTATATAAGAGATATATTTAATGGTAAAAAGTTTTTTTATACTTCGAATTATGGTTTTTTGAAATTTATTTTTATCAAATTTTTTAATTGTAAAAATGTTAGAAAAAATTTATTGTATATTATAAAAGTTTTTAGAATATCTAAGAGCACTTTCACAACATTATTCTATTTTTTTTGGTTAAAATACAAAATTAAATGTCAAGAAAGAGAAATAACTTATTAAAATGTTTGTTCCTTGTATTTTAAAAAATAAACTAACGAAACGATATACTAAATAGGCTTTTCGACAAAAAATTGTACTAATACAAAATTTAATTATAAATTATTTAATAAGTTATAACTATAATGGCATTATTACCTATTAGAAGTTTTCATTAAATAAGAAAAATATCTGATGAGTATGTTATTGAATATTCAAAGGTTAATTTTTTCACGAAAAAAAAACCATATTACTAGATAATGATAATTGAAATTGTAATTTTTAAAGATTGAAAATCTCATACGAATATAAAATTTTATAGTAAATTTAATGTTCTTAAAAAGCATTTTGTTTTATTGTAGAATTAAGGTGTAATGTTATTGTTAATTTTGATAATGATATTTGTGTTTTTAAAATACATTTTTAGTACTCATAAATCACCTAAAATAAAATTAAAGATGAAGAAAAAATTACACATTTTGAGACTATTTATAAAATATTCATGAATCGATAAACAATCACGAAATAATTATGTGAATGACATAAAATTTTCCTAGAAATATTATATACAAATAAGAATGACATGTAAATATTGATGTATAAGTCCTTCAACAATAACAATTAAAAGTTTTTTGAATAATTTATATTCGTTAATTTATTTATTCTATGATGATTAATTATCAAGTTACGGATTAATATTCATGTAGCCAATATCTTTTTTTAAAATCATTTTACCAGTGTATTGAATAATTAAAAAGTGTAGATACAAAAAATATTCACAATATATATTTGTTTTATGTAAAAATTCTTTTTGAAAAAATCTATAAATATAATAAAACGAAATATAAAAATATTATTATAAAAAGAATAACGAAGAATATAAATGTCAATTCTATTAATATAATTTAAATAAATGAACTTATTTTTCTTATAAAAATATTGTGGCTGAATTATATATAATGTAAATAGTTAAATTCCAATATTAATCTGTTTCAATCTTCAACAAATTATTAATAAGTCGTTTGCCATAAAGTAATGCTTTATTTTTTAAAAAACTTCTCTAAGTTTATTTATCAGATGAATGTTTAAAGATTTTTACAGTTTATTAATTACATTAAGTGTTTACATAAGTTCCGTCGTTTTTTTAATGACATTTTATATCATCAAAATATATGTGATTACAATATATGGAAAATTAACTATCATAATAATTAAATAATACCGCTTCTTAAACTTTATAATTTTTTTAAGTAAAATTTACTGTTATCAATACTGAATATCCTTAGCAAAAAAATAATTGTAGTTCGAGGTTATTTTTAAAACTGCATATTTTACGATCTTTAACTAAAGCATAACCAACTCAAACTAATTAAAACTTACGTAAATCATTAAGTAAGAGTCCCTCTCTCAGAACGAAAAAGAAAAGAATCGTTTGGAATTTAAATTAATTATATTATCAAAATTAATAAGAAATTATCATTTTACAAACTCCCCACCTTTTCTATAAATTATCTTTTATCTCCTCAATTTATCTTTAATGTCCAATATATTTTATATGTTTCGTTTTATAGGATATAGTCAAGAACTTTTAATAAAAATTTACTATTAGGAGAAGATGTAGTAGACGTTAAAACATTGTAAAAATTGTTTGCACAGTTTCGAGAAAAAAAATGAGTCTTGAAGGTGAAGTAGGCGTTATTAAAACTTCTACTTTTAATAAAAAAATTTCTACTACCTACAAACTATTTTTTTAACCTCTAATACGATATGTTATCAAAAGTGAACAAGAAAATTACAAAAAAAAAATTCTAAAATTAAAAATTGATAAAATGTTGTTATTTAATATGACGATACATGATATTAAAGACTAAAAAAACTGAATGAGGTTTAGCCAGGACATATTTCTTTATCTATCATACTATTTGGATATTCTTCCAACTAACTCTACTACCTACCATTGTTTTTATAGGACTTTTGAAAAATAGAAGCTTCAGTAAAGGCGATGAAGTAAATATTGATTTATATGAAACTTTCTCTACAAAGATTAAAAAAATTTTCAGATGTAGAATCAATTGGATGCTCACTAAAGGGAAACAAGTTGTAGATAATAATGCGTAATATACTACAATTTAATTAATTTTCTTCATAAAATTATATGAATTTTAAATTTCCGTTAGAATATGATTAAACTTAAACAATAATTTAATCCGTTATACTTTTTAAAACATCTCAGCCGCTGTTATTATAAAATAATGTGGATTTTTCTATAGTCATATATTTTAATTGGCTATTTTTCTTACAAGAATAATACTATTTTTTATTTCCGTTATGTAAAAATTTTATTGATACATTCTATAAATTAAAATTAGAACTATGAAAACGTAAAATTAACAATATGAATAATGAAAAGAAAAAACAAAAAAAAATTTATTACAATAAACCAAATTTCATATTCCAAGAATAATACGAAATAAGAGTGAATATTTATTAACATAAATTAAACAAACCTAAAATATCATTTTTAAAATAATTTAATGCCGATATTATAAGTTTGGGAATAAATAATGGCCGCGAGGGAGAAAAAAATTAAAACAACTATTATTTAGATTAAAATTAGACAAATTGGTAACTGTTGAAATTATAGATCTTTGTCAGCGTCTCAAAAACACTAGAATTCTTAGTTAGTAAAACTCAGTTGTTTGGCATCTTATAAAGTCAATAATAACCCTTTCTGCAAAGTTCAGATTTCTAAAGAATTTATCTTTCAAAAATGCATCAAAACATCTAAATAAGAGACAATTTGACTCCACACACTTCCTTAAATCCTCAGTTTTGGTAGTTATGGGTCTTTCTTAACCCTCTTCATCAGCGAAATCAAAATTACCCCTTTGAAATTTATCAGACCATATACGCACCGTATGCTTAGAAGTTGATTATTAACCTCATGTATTCACCATATTTTTATGTGTTTTAGCTCCATTTCCTCCAAGTTTAAATTCATGCAATAAGATTATCCGTAATTTCCTTTTTGACAAAATTTTAAAGATCGGATTTAACATTATTTAAAAGTTATTTAAGGATTAAGATAATATGCAAAATATTATCAGAGCAAGTACCTTTTCATTTATACGTAAACACTGTCTTAATAAGAATTTTATTATTTTAAGTTATTACAACAGAAAGTTACATTAAGAATCAGCAACCATAATATGTTCTCCACCACAATACTTATAACGAGTTATGTGAAAATAAATCTTCACTAAATTTTTTATTTTTGCTTAATCTAATTTTGGTTGTAACAAAAAATGTTTGATAGTGAAATTGATGGCAAAATAATTGGGTCCAAATAATTTATATGTTTAATTTAAAATCTTATTACCTTTTATTTATATTTTCAAATAACACTAATAATCGTAGCATTTTGTAAATTTATTTTTTTACAATACATAATAAACTAAAAAATTATCTTATAAAATTTATATGGATATTTGCATCCTATTGTGTTTTCATTTGAATTAAAATAATAACAGTTTTATTAATGTTATAATTTCAAAAATTACCTAATTAAATACTCTCCATTCATTAATAAATGGCAAATAAAATTTCTTTATACTACTTTTATTATTATGTAAATACAAAACTGTATATAATTATAAAAATTTGACTCATTACGGTGAAAAATGTTTAAGATTATTAAAAATCTACCATATTTTAATAAATTTATTTATATAAGTAATAGGATGTTTGATCATTACTCACAGAATAAGGGCGATATTTAGTTCTACGTTTAAATAGTATTGACATTATTTGCTACTTATACAAGGTGGTTCAAAATATACTTTACAGTTGCAAAAAAACATTCAATAATATTTTTTTGATATATTTTTATTATAGTATTTACGTTTGATAACTTTAATTGTTTAAAACAATCTATTTTAAAAGCTTTCTTGAATTGTAAGTATATGAAAATTTTTATTAATGGTATTTCTTTCTGTACTATTTTATTAAAAAAATTAACCAACACAAAAAAATTGCAACTTTCTTAATATTTAAGATTTTTCTACAATATAATAATTATTTAACATCCCAAGTTTTTTTCTATAATGTATATAATGATCTATTATCATAAGTCAATAATATGTAAAGTAATAAAACATTAAAACATATGGGATTTTGTTGATAATAAAAAACCAAAATGTGGATGTTTGAAATTTTGAAATATCTTTATGAAAAACAATTATTTTAGTAATACTATTTATTCCGACATTTAATAAAGTTTTAGCGTTTGTTGAAATTTTTTATAAAGGTTATATTAATTCGTAAATTTTGAAAGTATTTGTCGTTGATAAATTAAGAGCAAAATGCTCACTACAAACTTTTATAGCTTTTACTATAATTTGCTTTTAAATGGTTTTTTCTTTATTTTATTGAAAACAAGTTTGGCTATGAAAAAAGCCAAAATATTATTAATGAAATATTATTTAAAAAAAGATATGTTTATTTTTTAAAAAAACGATATAGAAAAACCTTCATTTACATAAATCTTTGTAATTTCCTTCAAACTTAAAATCCATAAACGATATTAAAATATATTGTAGTAGATGAAAGAAGCTATCAAATCCATATAATATCAAATAAATATATCAAGTTGAAAAAGTTATAAAACGTTTTATGCAACTTTAATAGTATTTTAATTCAACTTCTATATTTAACTTATGATTTCGATAATTGCAATGCGTTTGTTATTTTCATAATTTTCTATGGACATATATAATATTTCATAAAAGTAATTTTTCAGCATTATTAACGTTTTTGGCTCTTGAAATATAAATTTATATTATTTAGTAGATCTAGGGGTAGAATATTTTTAGCTTTTTGTTTCACCAAAAAATTTGAAATTCATTAAGAATAACGGACCGTCTTAAAATTGTGATTTTTTTAAAATAAAAAAGCATGTAAAAGTTTTCTGCAAACTGAAGGTGCCATGCTTCTTTTCTATATATCATAAGCTTAACTTTCTTTGTCTCACAATAGTAAAATATTTTATTGGTGAACGCTCTATATAAAATAAACAATATATATATATGAATATATTAATTAAATAATTTACCTAATTACTTATAAAGCTATTCGAGAATGGTATTCATATTCCCTTCTCAAGCCTCGGTTAAGGTTAGTAATTTCAAAAAATGACAAAATATGATTACAATAAAATAAGTACAATCGTAGAATGAGAAAATCTTTAAAATAACATGTCATCGTTTGTACCATGCTTATATCTATAGAAATCAAACAATTCGTTTTAAGATGTTCCAAAATTTGCAAACTTTTCACTCAATTTCTTACATCTTTAGTACTAAATTTCATAAACACAATTTTATTTTTAACTGTTACCTGTTTTCGTCATACTAAATGTCGAAAACGGTGGATTAATTACAAATAAGAGAAAATGAAATAGTCTTATACTTATAATTAAGAATAATAATAATCAATCATAACAATTTCTTATTTATCCTTAATATCCATTATCTCTTGATCGTTTGTTAATAGGGTTTTGGGAAATTTGAATTATATAGGGAGATGAGTCATCCCTTTACATAACTAAAACAAAAAACTACGATCTTTAGATAGTTTTGTAGTTTTTTTTAAATAAAGTTTATTAAAATAATTTTTATAAATGTTATACTAGCATTCTGAAAGAGCGAATGAAACTCTATTTAACGGTAATATTATTATTTATTGAATTTAAGTTTCAAGAAAGTTGTGATAATTAAATGTAGTGATTAGTATAATTACTTGACAATTTTATTATTTAAGGTATATTTAAAGTATACAGATAATAAAAAAGTATTTTTAAAATTATCGTCACATAAATACAGCAAATAGGCATAAATAATCAACAAAATGCAATTTAATTTGCTAATTAAATTATTATTATATATATTAAATAATTTATATTAGATATGAATCTTACCTATTAAAATATATCATATATTAAATGAAAAGCTAACTGATATGTTTATTTATATAAACAATTCAAGATTTTTATTGTTCAAACAAATTTGCAGTAAATTTATACTAATTTAAATGTTCTGTTAGTAAAATTTTATTCTTCATTTTTATCTATTTTATTCTCATTTCAAATTTGAATTTATATTAAAAAAAACTTTAATATGCCGTCATTATACTTGTTACATTTCTCACAACCTTTAGTGAAACTGTTTATTGGTCTTTTAATAATGTTCATCGATATGTTTTCTATGTTCTTCTCATTAGTGTTTCTTAATTCATTCCAATTTTTATTTGACATGAATATATCTTTTTTTTTCAAATCGTACTAACTTTTTAAGAATAACTTGACAAATTGTTTTAATTCATAACATAAATACAGTTACTCATCAAAAATATTTTATTTATAAGCCATTAAGACTAATAATTAAATGTATGTCTTACTTCCATTCTTGAATATTTTACCTAAGTATGGATAATATTTGCTTATTCACAAAATAATCTTATAAGAAATAATAGCATACAGTGAGATCAGGACTCTTGGAAAGCCATTCAACGATTCATCCTCTTTCTATCATAGATATCTTATGGCCACATCAAGTACATTTCTTCTACTCCCCGAAAATGCGCAGGAGCACGGTCCTATTGAAACCAAAAATGATTGTGATCTCTTTTCGTATAAAAAAGAACAACTTGTTTATTAAAAATATTATGGTAAACTTTTGTTGCCATAGTCTTCTTGAAAATTTCATAGCGTACTATGTTGATTTATACAATAAGTGCTTACACAATTAAACTTTGTTGGATTTTTTCATTGGGAATATTAGAATTTTGTGTGGCCAAAAAATTGACTATTTTGACGATTAATACTTTCACTAACGCGGAAAATAGCTTCGTCGCTTAAATAAATTTTGTGATAATGCTACTAAATTTTCCGAGCTCTTGCTAACAAACAATTATAGGAAATTTTTCCTTTTAACACCATCATTCTGTATAATCTATAAATGACTGCAAACTTGCATGTTCTATATTTATAAATCTTAATCATCATTTGGATACTGAATTTGCTAATTCCATGATTGGTTAAATTTATCGAATAGAAATTTTAAATTTCTCGTAGATAAGTTACGTTATTATTTTGAAGTTATTATTATTAGTAACAACAGCTGGCTGTCTACTTCTTTAATTGCCAAAAAGCAACTACTTTTTTTAGATTAATACATCAGTTACCCACTGTCATATGATCAAAAAAATTTCTGTTTAGTTTTCTTCTACAGATTCTACCTGAAAGCTGTTTAATTGTCAATCTGTTGCTTTTATATCTGTGAGTCTATCGTCTACAATAGTTGTTTTTTTTATTTTCTTAAAAAAAGTAATTTCCAATAGTTCTACAGGATAGCCATTGAATTGCTTTCACCGCATGAACGTTTATAACCTTTGTTGTAGCTTACAAAATTTTTTGGTATAATAACCATTTGATATTCCCACTCGTCTTCTAGAAAATTTCTTAAAACAGATGGAAAAATCTTGAATTTGAAGAGAGTTATGGCGGTTTATAAAAGTGTCATTTTTCTATGAATTTTCTACTATAAAAATCAATAAATATTTTAAGCGAAAAAGATATAACAATATAATTTCTAACATTTTATAAATGCTACCACAGTTGCTCTATAAAACATAAATTCTTTTACAACACTTTTTGTAGAAGATTATTTTTATCAAAAATAGTAATGTGTATGTTAAAACACTATTTTTTGGTAAAATTTACAACTTTTAATGTTGTTTTTTATTTTTGTGATAATATTAGTGTAGTTAAAACATGATTTAATATTTTATTGGTGATAATTACTTGAAGTGTAAAATTTTTATTAAGTACGAAATATGATGTTTCTCGGACATTTCCAACCAGCCTCTAAACTATAAAAAGATAAATATTAGTAGTAGATCATTATTTATTTATCAGAATATCTGACAATAGATAAGGGTGTCTTAATATCAATTTGTTAAGGTATTTATAATCTTCAGATAGGTCACTTTTCCAGGTTTCCATTATCCCATTTTGTTTTGATTTATCATCAGATTGATTTCTTAAAGTTATTATGTTTTCAATTTTATAAAACAAAAGCGAGCTCTCTCAAAAACTCCGTTCATAACTTTATTTATATGCTTTTTTCAATACCGTTACCTTTCAATTCAATATTATTTCTCAGTTCGCGTAAATTTTGATGTCTATTTTTATAAACTCGCTTCTTCAGACAAAACAGAAAAAAATTAGAATAAGTGAGATTTAGAGAGCGAGATGATTAATTAATATTAGCATTTTTAATATTATTTACTCCCAAAAATATATTTCTAATAGTTTAATAGTTGAAGCAGCCTTATGTGACGGGGATCAATCTTGTTGAAATCACGTTTCTGATTCCTTCTCTTGTAGTTCGAGTATTAAATAGCCCTCAAAAATTTGTTTGTACCTGGTTATGTCAACAGTAAGTGATGTACCATCTTCATCTTGAAAGAAATAATGATCAATGATTGTTCTTGAAGTCATACAACACCAAACGACTGCTTTTAATGATTGGAGTTATTCTTCCACTATCACTCTTGGGCATTTCTTTCTTCAGATCTGTGAATTTTGTTTATTAACAAATACGTTGAGTTGAAAGTTGATTTCGTATCTCATAATTAGTTTGTCATCACAATTCGGATTTTCATTCATTAATTCTAAAATTTTCTTGAAATAGGCTATTTTTTATCTGACATTACGTTTGTGATTTTTTTGAACATGTTGAGTTTTGTAGGAGAGCAGTCTTAATTTATCATTCAAAATTTTACGTAATGATTATCTTTTCATGCATAATTCAATGTCTTTGTATCTAATTGAAATGCTACCATCAGCTAGAGTATTTTCAAATGTTTTTCCAATGTTTTCTTTCCTAATAACAGTTATTGATCTAACGGAACGTGGTAGTTCGTTGGTGGATCCGTGCTCCTCAAATAGTTTAACCACATTTATAATGACTAGTCTCGAGAGTATAGATTGTGTTCCATAATGTCTCACGAAAGCTCTTAGTGTGTCAACAACTGAACATTCATTAAGACAACAATGTTTTATTATCATTGCTCTTTTAAGTTTACAATACCATTGTAGTATGAAAAAAGAGAAAAAAACAACATAGATAATATGAAATTTTTTAACAGAAGAGATGTTTTGTTTATGTATAAATTAAATATTTTTTAAAATTTAACCTTATACTTCTGTTAATCACATGCTACTTTTTTTAATTAATAAAAGAACATTGATATCGAAATTATTGTCTTTGATGGAAAATAATTATTATAAGCAAATATTGCAAACGTTATAAAAACAATTTTCGTACTATCAAAGGAATATTATTTTACCAATTCTATAAAGTACTAAAAGAATTATGACTAACCAATTGCTGAAAATATACTATGAAATACCTCTATATAGGTTTCTGTAATGCTTTGTCATATGTGCTTTTTTAGTAAATATTTTTTCCAGATACTTTAATGGCACTACTTTTTTATGCATTTTAGTTTCCCCTAAAGCTTTGAATTTTAAAATGACATTTCAAGTTATAGTCTATTTTTTAAACTTGAATACCAATTTAAAAAGCATTTATGTATTACGTTTTCTATTAGAAATTTTTTCAATTATCACAACATCATTAAAGATATTTTTTCATTAAATACTGATTATAAAACAATACTTACGATTATAATATATTTTTGTCTTTCATTCATATTTATTTAGTATTCTAACTATATTCTTTCTTAACATTACCAATTTATGCATTTTTCTACTAATTTATCTTATCATTTTTTTAAACTATAAAGCAATAATAAATGGATTTCAAGTTCAATTCCAATTATCATTCATCGAATGACAAAGAATAAGAAAAATATATTGGTTATATATATGTTTGTAAATGCAAAGTTTCTTTATCAGCTGCACTTTTTTTATTAATTAAGCTAATAAAAAACATCTTCTATTAAACAATAATTATCTATGATGACCGATCAAATTCAATGTCTTTATCACTATCTAATAATTTATTATTTTAAAACTCGTTTTTTGAGTCAATCAGACATTCGATTTACAACTAAAAATTTGACCCCTCATTTTTATTTTATTAATAAAACAAGCAACCAAAAAAATGTATGTTGGCAAATTTATAGGGCCTGAAAATTTGAGACACAGCAGTAGCAGTGAGTCAAAGTTGGAAAAATTGATTTTTACAAATTCCAAATAAATAGATTTTTTTAAAAGTAAATATTGTTTCCAGGGGTAATTTTTTATGAAAAAACGAATGAGAATACTTTCAGCTTGATAAACTAACGTCTTCATGGTTTTTTAAAATTTTGTTTTAGTTTTTCCACATTTTGGGTACAAAAATGGAAAAAGCGCATGTTCCCACTATGCTTATTCCATTTCTCGTGTGATTTTACATCTAGATTCATAAAAATCATGGAAAATAAATTGGAAAGGTAAATGTGATCTTGGGTGAAGAAGAATACAGGTATTTTCATATATGTCAGAAATTTTAAAATTTGAGTATAAAAATGGAAAAAGCGCATGTTTCCACTATGCTCATTCGATTTCTCCTGTGATTTTACATCTAGAAACATTATTAATCATGAAAATAAATCTTAAATATATTATACAAAGTATATCAATATTCTACTATATTGATATACTTTTATAATATATTTAAGATTTTTTTATGATTAATATTGTTTTTAACAGTATTTTTTATAAAAAATCGAATGAACATAATGGGAACATGCGCTTTTTCTATTTTTATACTTAAATGTTAAAATTTCTGATATATATGAAAATACCTGTATTCTTCTTCACCCAAGATCACATTTACCTTCCCAATTTATTTTCCATGATTTTCATAAATCTAGATATAAAATCACACGAGAAATCAAATTAGCATAGTGGAAACATGCGCTTTTTCCATTTTTATACCCAAAATGTGGAAAAACTAAAACAAAATTTTAAAAAACCATGAAGACGTAAGTTTATCAAGCTGAAAGTATTCTCATTCGTTTTTTCATAAAAAATTACCCCTGGAAACAATATTTACTTTTAAAAAAATCTATTTATTTGGAATTTGTAAAAATCAATTTTTCCAACTTTGACTCACTGCTACTGCTGTGTCTCAAATTTTCAGGCCCTATAAATTTGCCAACATACATTTTTTTGGTTGCTTATTTTATTAATGAAATAAAAATGGGGGGTCAAATTTTTAGTTGTACATCGAATGTCTGATTGACTCAAAAAACGAGTTTTAAAAATATTTAAAGATGTTGAATATCGTTAATTTATAAATGTTTTGGCTAAAAAATATAATAAATTAATTTAAAAAGAGAGATTAATAATTAGAAAGAGAAAAATATTGTTTAAAAACCGTATCAATTTTAAAAACATAATTATAAAGTATAAAATTCATTGTTTAAATGCTCTTAAATTACGATATTTTATATATTTTATCATAAAATGTAATAAATTGTCATTTCTTGTTGAAATGTTAATTTTGTAGTACTATTTTTTCTGTGCTACACACGATTTACTATCCCTGATTCAATAAACCTAAAATAACAAATATGCTAAAGTTTTTATTTTTTTAGTAAATTTAGCAGCAAAAAAAAATTAATCAATTTAACTGTAAAAAAATTACTAAATTAATATTTTTAAAAACTTTAATTCAGTCAATTAACTTTAACTTCTAAAAAATTAAAAATTTTAAGATAATCGGAAAATAAGAAAACTCAATAATATCAATTACATTTATACTTATGACTTTTTAAAATATTATGTTGTTTATCTATTAATAAAATTTGATGTTTGTAATTCTAAACTATCATTCTTTTATATTATTTTTATATTAATAGTTCAATCGTTCATTTTATTCAATTTGATTAATTTGACTAAAATTTCATGCAACGAATGTATGTAATAGTGTCAACTGTTTACAAAATTTAATATATATAAAATGCCAAATAGTATGTACATTAAAAAAATAAAAGATTGAACACTTTGCAAAATAAAAACATAAATATATTGAAATGTTAATTTATTAATTAATGTGAAATATAGAAATTTTAAATCCAAATTAATAAAGTATTGAATTACTAATAGGTTTACATTTTGTAATTAAAATAAGTTTATTTTAAAAAGTTTGGATGGCATTTTTAATAACAATTCTTTTTCTTATTTCTTTTGTTTATGTTAATAACGGTAAAAGTACCATCAAATAATTAAGAATATATATATTACTTGTATCTTCATCATACGTATAGTAGACGAAAGATTGGATTTTATGTGCTTATTTATTTGGATTTAAAATTCCTATATTTCACATTAATTAATAAATGAACATTTTAATATATTTATATATTAATTTTGCAAAGTGTTCAATCTTTTATTTTTTTAA
Source organism: Strongyloides venezuelensis (assembly GCA_963280985.1). NCBI lineage: Eukaryota > Metazoa > Nematoda > Chromadorea > Rhabditida > Strongyloididae > Strongyloides > Strongyloides venezuelensis. The sequence goes on along the minus strand of CAUJLX010000001.1, from coordinate 2,765,179 downwards.
TGTACATACTATTTGGCATTCTATATATATTAAATTTTGTAAACAGTTGACACTATTACATACATTCGTTGCATGAAATTTTAGTCAAATTAATCAAATTGAACGACTAAACTTATTATAACTATTGTAATATTAACAATATAAAAAAATAATAGTCTAGAATTACAAACGTCAAATTTTATTAATAGATAAACAACATAATATTTTAAAAAATCATAAGTATAAATGTAATTGATATTATTGAGTTTCCTTATTTTTTGATTATTTAAAATTATTAGTTAACTCAGAATTTAAAATCAATTAACTGATTAAAGTTTTTAAAAATATTAATTTATTAATTTTTCTACAGTTAAATTGATTAATTTTTTTTTCTGCTTGATTTACTAAAAAAATAAAAACTTTAGCATATTTGTTATTTTAGGTTTATTGAATCAGGGATAGTAAATCGTGTGTAGTCGTTTTAACTTGTATAAGGTTACTGTTTAGTATATTCAATATAATATGGAAAATTGAGTTTCATTTTTAAAATTAAACATACATTTATGTTAATGTAACTATTCACTTTTAAAAAAATGTATGATAAGTTATAACAAATGTATATACATGTCTGTAAAAAATATATAGGTAATGTCATTTTAACAATATATGCAAATTTTATAAGAAATGTATATATTTTCTGTAAAAAAACATGGCAAACTATTATAATAAGTATGTTAGTCGTTTCGACATCATATAGAGTCAAAACAAAATACATATATGTTTTTAAAAATATACGGCGCATTTTCTGAAAAATTCACAAATAATAATAAATAATGGTATACGAATTTAAGGAAAATGATACTCTATATGTTATTTAATGATTTGACGTTTATGTCAATTGATATATTAATTTTTTAAATTCGAATATACTAAGAAAATTTAAAATCACTAATATTTATTGATAAATTAAATGGATATTTTATTTTTTTAACACTACATTGGACGGTTATAGTGTATGTGTCAAAACGACAGTTTTCATTTTTGAGTGTTAGTATTTTGTGGTTTAAATATTAATTGCTTTCCATTGTTTATTATGAAATTTCTGAACATGATAGTGTTGGTAAATTGTTTAAGAAAATTATATTTCTTCAAACATTAACAGCTTTATACAAATCTGAATTCTAATGACGTACTTCATAAAATGTTATAAAAAAACAAGTCAGGTTCTAAGGTGGACATAATATCATAAAAAATACCAAGATTAAGTAAAAATTATATTACTTCAAAACGTCGAATACGTTCTAGTAAAAAAACCGCAAAATATACAATATCATAATATTTTGCGTCATTTGAAAATTTTTGTTGTTGCTTGAAATTTTTTAAATTTTAATAAAATGTAATTTTCTAAATAAGTAAGAAGTGTTTTTCATTTTTTAAAGAATCATTAAAATTTATTCCTTTTTCATTTTATGTGCACATTATCTATAATTTTTATCTAATAACATACTTAAATTATAATCATTCTTTATTGATATTATGACATTATATTTTAAAGTAAATTTTGATAAAAATATGAATTGTGTTTATTGATTTTCTAAAAATTTATATACAACACAATGAAAATGATATATCATATGATGTAAGTGCAAAAATTTGCGCAAAATATTTAAAATCTAATTAAATCAAATTTACATTATCATATTACAAATTTTGTTGTTGTATAAGATTCCAATAATGGCCCTTTTTAGTAAGTAATTGACTATGTGTACCAGACTCTTTAACTTGTCCTTCAGCAATATAAACAATAAGATCTGAATTCTGGATTGATGATAATCTATGAGCAATTGTTACACAAGTACGATTTAATCGAGCTTTATCTAAAGCTTCTTGGACAGCTCTTTCAGATTCAGAATCTAGAGCAGATGTTGCTTCATCAAGAAGAAGAATTTTTGGATCACGAACAAGTGCTCTAGCAATAGCAATTCTTTGTTTTTGACCACCTAAAATGAAAATTATTTGTTTTTAAATAATTTTAAAAATACCTGATAATTTAGATCCTTTTTCACCAACTTCAGTGTTCATTCCCTCTGGTAATAAACTTATAAACTTTTTAGAATTAGATAATTCAAGAGCCTCATCAATTTTCTCTTGTGACACATTTTTTAAGCCAAAACAAATATTTTCTTTTATTGTACCAGAAAATAATCGTGGTTCTTGTCCTACTAAAGCCATTTGAGTTCTCAGATAATAAAGTGATAACGATTTAAGATCTTTTCCATCAAGTCTTACAGCACCACCTGAAGGATCGTAAAAGCGTTCCAACATAGATATTGTTGTACTTTTACCGGAACCAGATGGACCAACTAAAGCAACTGTTTGCCCTTTTTGTATACTGAAGTGTAAACCATTCATAACAATTTGATTTTTTCTTGCTGGATAGGTAAATTTTATATTATCAAACATAATATTTCCCCTAATTTGATGTTTTTCTCCAGCCATATGATCGCCAGTTAATGGTTTAGATCTAATTATTTTGAATAAAGTTTTTGCTGATGTATTTGCTTTTACAACCTCAGGAAAATATGAAGCGGCATTCATAACAGCAACAGAACCAAGAAGCATAAATATAACACCTTGGAAAACATCTTGTGGTGGTTTATGTCCCATATATATAACATGTATACCAATTGCATAAACAACAGTAAGAATAAAATATTGGAATGTTTGAGATATAGCATAATTTATTGCCTCAAGCTTAGAACGTTGGAATTCATTTTTCTTTTTTAAAGTAACGGCTTTGTTATAGATATGAATAAAGAAATCACATCTAGTCAATAGTTGAACTGTTTTTACATTTTCAATTGCCTCAATTGAAATTTTACCTGCTTCATCATTTTTCATTAACTCTTTCGTCTTATTTTGAATAAGTAAAGATAACGTTATTTGTGATACCCCAAGAATTATAAGTAAACCAACTCCGAGTGTTGATACTTGCCAAGTATAAATGTATGAGAGAATGATACATGTAATTATAGACGTGAGACCATATAAAATTTGTAACATCCTTCCATCAAGCAAAGCACGAATATTTGGTACATCTGCTGCTAACCGTGTAATAAGTTCACCAGGAGAATTTACTTTTTTATCAAAGAAACTGGCGTCTTGATAAAGAATGCTACTAAATGCTAAAACACGATACTTTAATGTTAAATGTCCGGAAGTATATGCATAAATAACTGATGACAATAATTGAGTTATAAATGTACCAGCACCACATGCAGCAAAATAAGCAATTGTTATTGCTAACTGACCAACCATATGACCATCATAACTACCTTGAAATAACCTGAAAACATGAGTAAACAGTAACCCTAAACCGGGAAGTTCAAATCCACGAAGAATAGCGATTCCTAAACCAAGAAGTAATAGACCATAATAACCCTCTGCTTCTTTGTACACTGTTAATATGTTAGCTGAACTTTCCTTTTGAGATTCGTCAAGCTCTTCAAGTTCATTAATAGCATTTAATGCATATTGTGGATCCATAGCAACCATGTCGGATACCAATGCACTTTGTACTCTAAAACTTTGATTATTTGCATCAGCGCGCATAAATGCATCCCTACCACTTCTAATACTTGATTGTATCGATGAGATACTTGATCTTATAGAATAATTGCCACGATAACCAACTGGTTCTGCTCTAAAAACCCGTGACTCATCATCCTCTGAACCACCTCTTGTATTGTCTTCTTCACTATCTAAATTAGTGAATTGTTGTGCTTTTACTAATTGAGCATATTTTCCATTTAATTTAACCAATCCATCATGTGTTCCTTGTTCAATAATATTACCTTTCTCAAAAACAATGATTTTGTTAGCAGTTTTAATAGTAGATAATCTAAGATATTGTAATAATAATTAATCAAATTAAAAAGAATTACCTATGAGCAATAACGATTGTGCTTCTTCCTTTAGAAGCATTGTTTAAAGCAGACTGTACAATAGATTCTGACTGAGTATCTAAAGCGCTAGTAGCTTCATCGAGTAGTAATATTTTGGGATCTCTTGCTAGCGTTCTGGCAATAGCAACTCTTTGTTTCTGTCCACCAGAAAGTTGAACACCACCCTCACCAATAAGTGTTTCATATTTATCTGGTAAATTTTCAATAAATTCATGAGCATTAGCCATCTTGCAAACTTCAACCATTTGTTCATGTGTAATATTAGGATTACCCATTCTTAAATTTTCAGCCAATGTATCACTAAAAAGAATTGGTTCTTGTTGGACGATACCAACAATATTCCTTAACCAATCAATGTTTAAATCACGGACCTCAACATTATCAATCGTTATTGATCCCTCTTCTGGTTCATATAAGCGCGTGATTAATCCAACACTTGTTGATTTTCCACAACCACTATGACCAACCAATGCAACAGTTTCACCTGGATTAACTTCAAAATCAATTCCATGTAAAATTTTTTGATCCTTCCTTGTAGGATATCTAAAGTGAACATTCTTAAATTGTACTTTCCCTTTAACATTCTCTATAACATTTCCTTTTTTATTATAACAATCAATTGGTGGTACTCTATCAATTGTATTATAAAGTGTAGAAGCAGCAACACGAGCATTCAATAAAACCATTAAATGTGGCGAAACTAATCCAAGAAAATAGGCTCCAAGAAGCATAGACATTACAACAATGAAAACATCTCCTGGTGAACCAAAGATGCCAACACTTAGAAGGTAACCACCATAGCACATTCCACAACCTAAGTAGGTTATAAGAATGAAGAAAAATAATCCACCAAATAGACCACTCCATAGACCACTAAGAATACTATGTTTTATGGCTCCTAATAGTGCATTTCTATATTTTTCAATTCTTTCTTCCTGTCCATTAAAAGATTGTACAGTTCTAACAGCTAAAATGGTTTCTTCAGCAATTGCACCAGCTTGACCAACATTCATAAGTTCGTTCATTGTTGAAAATCCAATTAATTGAGACATAAGAGCCATACAAATACACGTTGCAGGAGCTACACCTAACATCATAAGTGTTGTCCTCCATTCATAAGAAAATGCTATAACAACAGCAGAAATGTACATCCAAGCTCCTCTTAAAAGTAAACCCAATTTATCACCTAAGCCTTCACGTATACGATCAACATTATCATTTAATCTTGTTGTTAATATACCTGCTTGAGTTTTATCAAACCATCCAGCATTTTGACGGAGGATACTTTTAAGGTATTCTTTACGTATTCTTGCTACAATTCTATTACAAACAGTTGAAAATGTCATAAATTGTATGAAATTATTAAAAAGCGTAAAAACTCCAATACCTAAGAAAATATAAACATTTTCATATGCCTTTATACGGAATTCCCAACTTGTGGGAGGATATGTTAAAAGATCATTTGTAACTCTACCAGATATAATAGACAATACAGGTTGAGCTAGACCAGAAAGAATAGTTGTAACAAATCCAATGACCAGTAATATAATATCAGTTTTGTTTGCATATCGGAACTATAAAACAGTTTAATTTACAATATATTTATATTTTATTTAAACTTACTAGTCCAAATAGAGTTACTGGCTTAGCTGATAACATTCTTGGTACATTAGCACTAGGATTACATAAAAAATAATTCAAAATTTTACTAAATAAAGATGGTTCATATAAAAATCCTTTATCTTCTTCATCTTCATTTACAGGTAGACTATCCATATCTAAAGCAGTACCTGGATGTTTTTTTCTTCTTACCATTTTGATTATCTTTTTTACAGTCACTTTGTATCGTCATATTCGTAGTAATATTTGTTTTTTATGAATTTACCAAAAAAAACAATTTTCGTATACTATTGTAGATTTCTGAAATATCAATAAAAATAATCTTTTTATTATGTAACTCAATTATTCAAATTTAATTGTTTGTTACTTAGTAATTGAAATAAATTTAGTAGGTGAATTAAAATTAATTTATATACTTAATATTCTACTTTTTTTTAAATTTTTTGCTTTAAAACAAGCAAATTAAAATTATAAAATAATGCTTGGAAAATTCTAAGATATTTACTTATTATTTATTTAAAATTTATTTAATTATACTATATCTAAGGAAATTTTCAAAATTGTTAAATTTCTAAAAAAAATATTTTATAGCCATTAATATATGATACAATAATTCTATTATATATAAAAATACTGTATGTTAAATATATTGCAAAAAGTTGATTAAGAATAATAGCTAAAGAATTCATACAATAAAGGAAAGAAATATTTTAAAAGGGTGATTTTTGGTAAAATAATCACTGAATCATCATTTTATAATATTACATTTATTTACAAATTATACAATGTGGGTTGGTTCTGGTAAGTACAAAAGGCACCGTCTCGGGATTAAGTAATAATATGTGTTAACATAAACTAGTGTAAGTGAAAATTGTTTGCACTTGAAGTCTAGCATATAATTTCATGTAAGTTAATATTCTTATGCATGTTTTATGCTTTCTTGTAGACTTTTGTTCCCGATTTTTTAATCCTACAAGAATTGTAAATAAAAAATGTTCATAATCTTTATAAAAAAATTGAAATTCTGATAATAACTATGCTTAATTTATCTTTATAATTATATGTAATAAAGAATGTTTCATTTTAATAAATATTACAAATTTTTAATTTAAAAATGAAATATTGTGATGAATTTCGATCCAAATAATCGCACTCTAATTTACATTTTACATCTTAGAATAATTTTGAAGTTTATTTATAACAACACAGAAAACAACATATCAATTTTTTTGTGATTTAAACAAATTTCGATATGCTTGAAATGTGCGATTTTGTGCTATACATTGTTTAATTAGTAATTTTCTTTTACCAACCTGTATTTATTAAATTTTTACTTTTTTTACCTCATTTTTAAGTTGAAGATGGGCTAAATAAATATTTAAAAGATTTGCATGTTATATTACAAGAATAAACTAGCTTTTATATACAGTTACGCATATAACAATTGTTAACGTTTATACACTTGTATTATTATTTTATATCACTCATTTTTCTAGTGATTGTTTAATTTAGTGTTTTGTAATTATCTTCAATTTCACAAGTTTGAGAAATGTATAAAGTAAATAAGTAGCATTAATTGATAAGAATACCAAGGGAAATACATATAAAATTTTGTTACCTAGCAACAAATAAAAAGGTATCTTTTAATGATTTTTGAAGAGATGCAAATTATTTATTGTTATATATTGAACTTATGTTAATTGTTGGCTTAGGTATTGGAGTAGTTATAATACTTACTATATGGTTATTTTTACTAATAATTTCATTATTATATTATAAACGTGGAATGTAAGTATAATATTTTTTTAAAAAAGTTTTTATTTAATATATATTAGAAAAGTTATACTTCCTAATATAATTATTGGAATATTTCTATCAACAATTATAATTGTCTGGCCAAAAGAAATATGCAATGAAGATAGAATCATAAAAAATAATAGGTCACAAGAGAATTTAGTAAGCCATATATATTATCCAATATTTTTTAGTCTACCGTTATTAATAATAACAACTATAACCATTTTTGTTGCTGAAATAAAACACTTTCAACTGATATTTTTGAAACCATTTGATAACAAAGACCTTTCGACAAATATACTACTTCAAAATATGAATATGCAGACAAAAACTAATGATATTGACACAAAATATGTTAAATGACAAGAAATAAATATGACGGCATATATTATATAATTAATTTGATATCTTTTATTATTAATTCATAAATTGAGTTGAAACTTATTTGTTATTACAATATTTTTGTTTATATTTAATAATGTTTATAAAAGATTTTGTCTACAAATGTAAAAATTTTCAACAATAAAATTGTTAACATCAATATTTAATCACGTTAAATTTTGTTTTTGATAGAAAACTAAATTCTTCTACACTATTAAACAAAATAATTTATAATGTTGTTGTAAAGTTTATTTTTATATTTTTTATATGTTTTATTTATTTTGAAAGAAAGTTTTGTTATTAACAAAATTTTTTTTCTAATACGTTTTACTATATTTTTAATATTGCGTTAGTTATATTTTATGCACATATTAGTGTGCAAATAAAATTTATTTGATTTGTTAATCAATATCAACCTACAAATTTATAATTTTTGGATTTTAACTAACCATATATTTTAATTTCGTCTATTGACTTTTCTTTGTTATAAATTCTACTTTTAATTTATACATTTGTACCAATTTAATTTTAAAAAAAGAATATATTTAAACACTTTCATTGCATTAGTAAGTTTTATAAATTATTTTAAATTAAATACGTCCTTGAATTTTCTCAATTGTTTTTAAATTTTCCACACAATTTTTTTGGAGTGAAAAGAAGAATCAATGAGTAATGTTACCATAAAAAGAGCGTGCAAATATTATAAATTTTTATTAATATTTATGACAAATTTTTCTAAATATTTTATAGTTACCTCAACATTTTACTTTAAAGAATTATCTTGATAAAAATTGGTTTTTTTTTTGTTAAAAAAAGTTTATTTTAAAAAAAATAACGTAAAATGTCTTCTCAAATTGACAATAGTATGTTTAAGTCTTTTTAATTATATTTTATTATGTATTATTTCAGTTTCTCGTCGAGTTTTACAAATACACGTGGAACCAATAGAAATTGAGTTAACGGAAGTGGATGAAGAAATATTACTACCAACATTACGCACAGCATTCCCTCATTGTTGTGGATTGTATTATCATGATTTTAAAACAAATAAAAAAAACATCGTCAAATTTGATGGAACAAAATTTTTACCACCTAAAGGTGATTGGTTATCGCAGACAATCTATGCTAATTTATCTGGTAAGTATCATCGTATATTTCTATAATTTCTTTTTAAAATATTTTTAGGCGGAAAAATAATGAATGAGCTTAATAATAATTACATCGACGCCACGAAGACTTTTGAAAGATCTGTTCATGCTGTACAAAAGATGTTTGAAGCGTTAAATGGAAATACAAAGAAAAAAGACATAAATTTTGATGATAAGAAAAAGCAAACTGATAAAGTAAAGGTTTTAAATGAAAAAAATAATACCAACTCAATTAATAATATGGAACCTTTAATAAAAAAACTTAAACAAAAATTGGTTTGTAAAATTTTTTTAATTAAATTCTATATATATAACCATTTTAGAGTAAAAGATCGTCAACTGATAACAATGATGAAAAATCAATGAAGAATGAAATAGTGGTTTTAAATGATGAAATAAATTATGACAAATTAGAATTGACATACTCTCAAATGGAACAACAATTTTTGGATTTAGCAAAAATTTCAACGGGAAAAGATTCTATTATAGAATCACAAAGAAAAGAATTAACGGAGACAAACAAAAAAGTACCAATGTTAGAAAAAGAAATTGTTGAACTTAGAGATGAATTAAAAAAAGCAGAAAGCAAATGTAAAGGTTACGAACTTGAGCTTAATGTCTTTAGAGAATTAGCAAATGAACAGGATGATTACCAAGAAAAAATAAGAATTTTACAAGAAAAAGTTATTATAGCGGAAAAAGAAATAAAGATATTAGAAAAAAATTTCCGAAAGGAGGTTACAGAAAAGGAAGTGTTTAAAAAAGAACTTGAGCGGACATCTAAAAAATTTAGTGAACTTGAATATTTGATTAGTAATTTGAATGGTGAACGATTATGTTTGAAGGAGGAATTAAATGAAACATGTAATCAATTAACAATTAAATGTAAAGAATTAAATGCATTGAACGATGAACTTACAGTTGATAATTTATCTTTACTAGAAAGGTAAACACAAACCAAAAATGTTTTTAAATAACTTTTATATTTTTAGGGAACATAGTGCAATTGTTAAACTGGAGAATATAACATCAAATCATAGTAGTGAATGTAATGATTATAAAAAAATCATTCAAAATAACAACGATCAGGTTGTTTACCAACAAAAATAATCTATGTCTCAAAAGTTAATCACTGTAATTTGTCTTCTTGTTTTAAATTGCTTGTGTTCATTTTAAATAAATTATTGCTAATGGTCTAATTTAAAGGCAATTATACTCTAAGCATATTACATGTCCTTTGTCCTATCCTTTATTTTTTGGACTTTTCTATCCGTTAAGAAATGTTGTACTTTTTTTTAAAAATAAATTGTAATTATTTTGCACTTTTTTATTAATGTTTTTAGATTGATAAACTTCAGAAATCAATTAACTCTTTGGAGGCAACTTTGATGCAGCTTATGCAAGCTAATGATGAATTAAGTCGCAGGTTAGATTTTAATGAAAATTATATATCACCATAAAACAACATAATTCAAGAATCATTTTTTTACTATCATCAAGTAATGATGATTTAGTTGTGTAATATCTAATCTTTATCAATTAATGTTATTTTAAAAAATATGTTTATTTATTTTAAAAAAAGCAAGTGGTAAAAATTATTTTAATCAAAATATTTAAACATTTGAGTTCTAAAAAAATTTATAACGTAACGCGAAAATATCGTCTATTAATTGTGATTTATAAGAAAAATTATTATATTAACTTTGTTTTACCTATTAGTTTTCTATAAAAATTAAAGGTAAAAAGAAACCGGATATTATTTTTTCTAAATATTTTAATTGTAAATAATATACGCAATAATAATAAAAATAAATGATATATAACAAAAAAAACTTTTTAAAAATTTAATTAGGAAGTTTATTTATTTTTAAATTTATCTATAATTTCTTCAGATATATGAAGTTGGATTATGATAGGAAAAAGGATAATGACAAATATTTGAGACTTAAATGCCAGTATAAAGAGAAAGAGAATAAAGAAAAGAAATATCGTCTTTAAATGTCCAAAACAATGATATAATAATGTCATGTTTTCTGTTTATATTTTGAATTATAAAGCTAACTCTTCCAATAATAGTATAATAACAGTGGACTAAATGTTTTATTTTATGCCTACAATATTACTTTAATATCTATTGTCATCAGAATTCCGTTCTATACCCAAAAATAACAATTCTTCAACAATTGAATTATTCGACGCGGATAAAAAAAATTATATCTTTTATTGTTATACCAGTATATTCTTTTTGTTTTTGTAAATGAATTGTATATTGATGAGACATTATGTTATCTTTTGACATTGATGACTTTAAATTTGATTTTTTTATTATTATCTATAATTGTATAAATTCTTTAAAATTTGATTATAATTAATACTACTAATTTATTTTTAATAGCTTTATTACCATGAAGATAATAATTTGAATTTTATGCTTTAACATTACATCTTTTGCTAACAACTTCCTTGATTAGTTATAAAATTTATATGTAAAAAAAATTTTAATAAAGCACACACTACAAATTTTTAAGCCTTATCTCATTAATTTTTTGAGATCATACCTCAAAAAGTATCAAAATATATTGTACGTAAATAAAAATTCATATTCCAAAGTTGTATAAAAACAAAATTTTTCAAAGAATGTTCTCAGTAATTTTAGATGTTCCCGTTAGACAACATAATTTATTACTCATATACTTTATCTTAAGATAAAAATTTAAAAATTTATATGTCTACCATTTGATAAAATTTTAGCATTATGCCACTTTCTTAATTCCTAATGATGTATATCCAACAATACATATGTTCAAGTATTATTAAATCATTTATAAAAGCAGATGTTTCATTAAGGTCTTTTTACTATAATCCTCATCAATTTAAAAAGACGAATTCAATAATGTATAAATTCAGTTATATTATAAAATTATCCATTTCAACATTTGCTTATTTTTTTGTCAAAATAAAAATATAAAATGTTGTTGTATTGTCAAAGTATAACAACAATAATCTATTATACTAATATCAGATCAATTTTTAAAATATTAATTACTATTTCCTTTATATTTATATGATTTTTTTTATTTTCAAGAAAATTTTGCAGATTATATTATGAATAAAATAAATATTGTGAATTTACTTTTACTAACCTTTGTTGTAGCTTGGACATATTGCAGTAGTGAAGAAGTAAAAAATAATGCCATTAAAGCATTATGGAATTTGCAAATGATGTCGGAATGTGAACTTGGATATAGTGCGTTAGTATATAATGACTATGGATGTTGGTGTGGTATTGGTGGATCAGGGACACCAGTTGATGGAATTGATGCATGTTGTAGGATGCATGACAAATGTTATGATAATGCTGTTGATGGAAAAGTTTGTTTTGATGTTCCTTATGAGTATGTTGATGACTATAATTGGCAGTGTATAAATCATGTTGCACATTGTAATGGTAAATTTTAATTATAATTTCAAATAATAACATTACTAACTTTTTAATTCAGCTAACTTAACCGGATGTGCTAGGGCATTATGCAATTGTGATAAAGCTGTTGTTGACTGTTGGAAACAGTATAAGAAACCAAATAAAAAGCCACCATGTAGGAAAAATCTAGAAATAAAAATAGAAAACTCAAACATTAATTTTTTCCATTCTATTGGAAAATTCTTCAACAATATTTTTAATTGAGTAATCAGAGAGGAAATATAATAATATTAAACTTTTTTTTAGTAAAATTTTACTAAATAAATAAATAAAATTTAAAGTAATTTACACAACATTTATGAGCCATCAAGCATAAAGCACCTTTTTATTTAAAAATTATCTTATTATTTTTATATAGGTATTTGTTTCCTTTCGATAATCTTACAACATATTTTTGTAAACAAAAAAGTGGAATGTTCGTCTTTATAATATATAATATAATGTGCAGTTTAACCATTTTTCGTAAGTCAATGTCAATTTTACATTCAATTAAATATTAATTCAAATTTTTCTTTTCATAGATATCATAAAAGTTATGTAAAAATTGTGCAAAAAAAGAGTTTTGTACATGTAAAAATGTGACGAATATTCAATTAAAATAGCTCTTTTTGATATTATTATTACAGTTCCTTCTAAGTTATTTGATACCATATACTTGACAACCGTCAAATTAATTTTTTTTCTAAATTAATTTTTAGATATTCTAATGTATGTTTATACACTTACCTTTATAGAAATTAAGGTCGCAATTAAAAATACTATATATCATTACTTGGTGACTTATATTTAAGCTGTTTGAAAATTTTTATCTAAAAATATAAAGTTAGTGTTATATTAAATTATTTTCACTAAAGACATAAACTATTGATAAATTTATTTTATTCACAACTTATCAAGGTTAAATTATTTTGTACTAGAAAGCTTAAGAATTCATTCTTTGGCGAAAAAATTATAATTTTTTATAAAATACAAATTATGTCAGAAATTAAAAATAGTTTTGTTTAGTTTTAAATATGTCATTAATTAATACATTACAAAAAAAAATTTATATTAAATATTTTGTTACTGTATTGTAGTTTAAAAAGTGAATACATAATTGTTTAAAATTCTTACACTATTCTGATATTTTGAGATCATTAAATCGCACAATACCTAAAAATGTACTTATATTTTTATTTATTGCACCTCTTAACTTGTTTACTTTTAAACATATTACGAACAAAAATAATATATAATCAAACAATATTTGTAACAAATTTTACCTGTTTTTAAAATATGTTAAAATTACAGTTAGAGGTTTTTACACTCTGTTGAAATTATGTCAAATGTTTATTATTTATTACATGCCATTTTATAAATATCAAAAGTTAAATTTTTATTAGTTATTTTTTTAACTATGAAAATCTTGTGGTTAATGTTGTATTCATATGAAATTATGAAGTATAATCTGGTTTTTAACAGACATTTAGTGTTTATTATTAATATTATAGAAGTGTTATCTTTTTTTTCTTATTTTAACATTAAATCTTGTAGTATTTTCTAAATACTAATATTTAATGACCGTATAAACAACTTTATGTAATTATAATGTTTTATATTAAGTTGATTCTATATTTTTAAGATTCATAACTTGTTTCGATGCAATGTTAATTTATTTTCGATTTTTAAAAGCTAACGATATTCTTCCTCTATGATATATTTTGTTTGATTAACAATCTATAGATACTTCTCTTTTTCATCTAAATCTAAAGTTATTATGATATTAGGTAGCAACATCAAACGTATAAACTGTTTTATTAGAAAGATTTTAAGATGTGATAATTTACATATCTTATTTAATTATTGTAGATAATATATATCCTTATTTAATTACTCTTTTTTTTTTTGCCTTTAATATTTTTAATTACCATGGACGTATAAATGGATGTCATTTTTTAACTTTCATCTTGTATTAGAGATATAATTTTAATTATTAAACATGTTATTAAACTAGAATAAAAAATAGTATAGAAAAAGAAAAAAAAATCAATCATAAGTATTATCTTCATTCTCTATTCATGATAGTTGATCTTGAAAATACTACATTAAATAAATATCATTCATCCTAATCTGGATTGAAGGTAAACATAAATAATTGACTAGCAGTTAATTGATAAATTTCTTGAAAATAAATATTATTATTACTACTAGACATTCTCTTCCCATTGTCGTTATTTTTACTCCTTCTTAAAGGCAAGTTCCTTAAGCATATAGATTATGAATAAAGTAAATTGTAAAAACATTTCATATAGTCCTTTTTTCTAGTATTTTTAACTATATCATGACTTCTTTTTATATTATACGTGTATGTTTATAATCAAATATTTGATGGCAATCTTAATATAAATAATCTTATTAAAAAATATTTTACTGTTTCATTCTATTAATTTCATTGTACACAAAATAGTATTATATTCAACCTTACTATTTCTTGCGGACGGTAATAAAATATACACAAATGTGATTTTATTCTCAATTATAGCGATTTCTATTATCCATAAAAACATGCAATTTTTGTTTTATAAAACTAACAAAACATTTTATTTTTCCGTTTACACTAGTTTGATTGTATTAACAAATTTATCTTCTTTTATATATAATAATTATGCATAAAGTAAAAAATTATTTTTCTTATAGAAATAAGATATTAAAAATATTCTCTTTTAATAAAATATAATCAGTGATATGTTAATAAAATAAAGCGGTTTCCATAAAATAATTTTTTCCTACATCATCTACCTTCTAAATTTAAAATTAAATTCCTTGATATTTATTGTTCTTTTTTTAAATAAGAATTAAATTTCTTTTTTTCCAATTTTTAAGAATTTTAAATTTTATTTACAATACTGTTTTTATCCTTTTACTTTTATACTTTATATTTGTATACAATAAAAGGATGTTTTTTTTATCCTATTAAAAGTAGATTTAACTTTATATAAGCTAGATGAGTTTTTATGAAACAAGTTTTTGTCAATCAACATAAATTTTAATTTCATGTGAACTCAAAAGTTATATTAAAAGATTGTCCAGATAACATCTTTTTTTACATTGATTTTAAAATTTATTTATATTTCTTTAGAAAAATACGTTATTTAAAATCACTAGTTTTACTATAGGTTCGTTCTTATCATGCTAACATAATCTTCAAACATCTTGAATAAATGTACATAATTGATGTAACATTTGAAACTATCATTGTATATACTTTAAATATTATTTTTTCTAAATACATAAACCTGTGACTATTCTAGCGGTCATTCTTTGATATTCCATTCATTAACAAATTATTTCTCCCATTTCATCACTGTTCGTGCATAAAGACTCTCTGTACTTTAATGTTTAACGAAGTGTTAGTAAGAATCTTAATTAATGACATTTACTCTTCATTTGTCCATCATCGTGCTCCTTTATTATCCTCTTTGTGATGAAAGATTACTTTTACCAAACCAACTTATTTTATCATTATAGTAATAAATATATTTACTATATTGAGTTGTAAAAAATGGAAACTAGAGATTTGTTTTCCATTTATATAATTTCTTGTCTATTGGGACAAAAAAATGTAAATTTATTATCTATGTTACTCTATAACAAAATTCTTTTTTAAAAAATTTTATTATTATATTATTTTGATTGACTAGGTGCATTTCAAAAATACTAAAGACATTTCTTTACAAAGTTATATGCTTATTATAAAAATTTAATATCTTATCAAATCTTTATATAATATTCTAATAATAATATATTATTTCAGTTCATGTTTAGCTGCTTTTTGTATAAAGGAAATTAAATACTTTCTATCAGATAGACATAAAATTTTATTAAAATTTGAGGCCTTTAGGCTAATGCATTTCTCTAATCAATCATACTACTATATTGCTTAAATCCTCTATTTTATTAATAGTTTATTAATTATATTTGTCACCATTAATAAGATTGTTATGATAATATCAAAAAAGTTTATATCATTTTTGTTTACTCTAATATTTACTATTGTACGTAGTGAAAGAATAAACAAAGATAATATAAAAGAAATTTGTTCTGTTTTTGATCCATTTAGAATATCACCAGAAAAAAATAAGGTAAGATTTCAATAAAGGTTTTTTATAATGTCTATAAAATTTATCAGTATCAAATTGGTGGAGCATTCCCATTGCATTATGACGATTGTTTAACATTACGCCCCGATACAGTTCAGGACATTGTCGCAATTCAATGGGCCTTATCACATTGGAACCAAAATAATCTTAATAATGATTGTAAAATAGGATTTTATGCTGGTGATAGTTGTTCGAGGAATAAAGAAACAATTTTACAAACTTTACGTTTTCTTGATTCAATCGGATATCATGAACCTAAAGAATGCGAAGATACAAGTGATAAGAATAATCAAAAATTTGTCTTTCTTATGTCTCCTAAAGATGCTAATGCTTCTAGTGTCCTTGGAAGTATCCTGAAAACAACTAATTTACCAGTTGGAGCCTACTCTACATCATCACTAAATTCTTTTAATAAATAATAATATAAAAAATATTATTTCAACAGCACCACCTGTTAGTATATTTGTTGAGGTTAGTTTTTATGCAGAAAGAAAGATTTTTTTTATATTTAATTTTGTAATGTTTAAGGTGTTTGTAAAAATAATGTCATTATTGAATTCTAATTTAGTTACAATTGTTGATAATAATGATATTGATACTGTAGATAAAGTTATTAATCAGCTAAAAAATTATAAAATACATGTTGCTGAAGTTGTTGCTTACAATGATCCATTATTAAAAAAAGTTCTTAAGGATACAGACAGTAAAATTATTTTATCTCTCTTACCTAAATCTGCATTACTTACAAGTATGAATGATAGAGAAATTATTTCATTAAACAAGTTGTGGATTGCGATACCATTAGACAGTGAAAAGTTAAATGAAAATGATTTTCCTCTGTATGATAATGCGTCAAATTTACAACTATTAACTTTACAAAAAAGAATAAACAAATATGATAATTTTAGATCTTATTTTCTTAAAGTTGTAAAAAATAATTTTGAATCTTATGCATTGTTGGTGTCATATTTACAGCAAGTAAGTGTAACTTGAAAATTCATTATTAATACTTACATTAATAATTTAGATTCATAATTGTGTATTGGAGAATGAAGATGTGGTTGATGAAAAAAAATTAATTAAGAAAGAGAAAACTAAATGTAGTTCTCTTACTATTGAAAGTATGATTAATGTTTATAAACAAACAGATACATTAGAAAATGTAATTCTTTTAGCATATGGAATATCGTCATTAGCAAAAGCAGTTGAACATAAAGAAACATTAAAAGTAATATGCGAAAAACCTTCCATTGAATGTTCTAATGCTATAATTAATGAATTAAAAACATTAAAATATAATTTTGATATTAATGATCCCATAGAATTAAGTGATCTGTCACTATCATTCTATTCTTCACCATATGAAGATGGAGTTATGTTATTATCAAATCAAGTAATTGATGGTCATTTAATTCGACCAGATTTTGTCTTATCATCATTACAAAATACTATTCATTTTGATAAGGTTTGTGAATATGAGATGGGAAAAGTGTCAAAATGGAAGTCATATAAAATAATTAATAAGATATCAAGAGAATTACAATCTAAATGTCCATTATATAGATCATATTGTGGAAAATGTGAACATACTGTTGAGGGAATTGAAGATAGATACTTTTTATCAATTCCCAAAAATTACCCAATATATATTGTTGGAATTTTTGATTTTCATTATGGTGAAAATTGTAAAAATCTTAAAACAACAACAGATATATCACTACCAATGACATTTGTTCATACAGCATGGACATTTAGACAAAGATATCCTCAATTAAAATTATTGAAACACATTGATTTTGGAACTTTAATTACAGATGGATGTTCTTCCGGAAAAGAAGCTATTAATTTTGTTGTCCAATCAGAGTCAAATTGTTATCGCTTTGAGCAAGCAAATAGGAACATAACTATCGTACCAGGAAGTACATTTGGATATGTTTCTGGAATATCAGCAGAAAATCAAATTGCTTTACAACATTACTTTTCTGATTCATCTAATGATGCACCAATGATTTCAATTGATGGTGAACACAATATAATAAATAAAGTTTTTACAACTATGCCAAGTAATAGAAATTTGGGTTTAGTTATACTACGTTTTTTGAGAAAAATGAAATGGGAATTTGTATCTGTTGTTTTGTCAGAGAATGACTATGAATCATTGGCTGCATTTAAACAGTTCGAAAGAATGGCAAATGATAGAGGTATCTGTATAGCTGAAGTTATTAATGTTAATACAAATGGAGTGGAAAGTGCATATGTACATGGAAGTAATGTAACACTAATGTTTACAACATCAAAAGATGCTTCTGAATATCTTACAGGTCGTTTAAAGAGAGGCTTTGGATCAATAGGCGGTAATAATAGATATGGAAGTAGTAATATTGTTCATATGATGATTGGTGATTCTCATAATTTCTATTTATATGATTCAACTAATTTACAAAATTTTGTTGGTACTGTTTCTATTCAACCAAAAGATGTTCTTTATCCTGATTTCAAACAATGGTTAGAAATGATTACGCCATTAACATTACCTGAACCATGGTATTGGACAATTGTTGAAGAACGATGGCAATGTGCTCTATTAAAAAAAAATAAAGATCTATACGGTGGAAAGATGTGTTCAGGTGAAGAGTTACTAGATGTTTCTCAATTAGGTCGTATGACTAAAACAGGTTATTTGGCAAGAGGTATGGAGAGATTACTTTTTGCTATGGATACCGTATATAATCAACTTTGTAGTGATAAAAATGGAATTTGTGAACAATTTTTAACTAAAGGTAGAAAACAGATATTACAAATTTTATTAAACACACCAGTTGAAGACAATTTTGAAATTTATGAATTTCTACCTAAAGAAGATGTCAAAAACGGAGGATATGAATTTAAAAAAATAGGGAACTGGTCAATGGAATCTGGTTTACGTTTACAAATTTTCTATAAAACATACGTTAATAATGAGTATCAGAGCACTTCCCATCATGTCTCACAATGTTTACCACCACTTTGTAAATGTTTTTTGGATTCAACCAACTTTTTATTAGAGCCATTGAATCATATGGCAGTTGAAGATGGATTTCCAAACCCAAATGAGAAACAGACATTTCATTCGATGACATCAAGTAACTCATTTATACATCAAGAACCATCTATAGCATCATCAAAAGTTGGTAAATATTCATCTTTCTTTGATCATTTAACAAATGGACAATGGTCACATAATCCGATTAATTATATAATTTTATTAGTCAATACAGTGTTCCTTTTCTTAGCTATAGCAGTTTTAGGATTAGTCATTTTTAAAATGTATATTCGTGTTGTTAAGGGAAATCAATCATTAGGGATAACATTACTTGTTGGAATTATTTCATTGTACATTACAGCTTATTTCTTTATTTTTGATTCAACAGACGTAATTTGCAGATGTAGAGTTATTTCACATGGATTAGCATATACAATATGCTTTGGTGTAATGTTAGCAAAAGCAACGCAATTAAAAAATGCCGAAACACTAGGATTTTCAAATGTTATTCATATAAGTTATTGGAATTATTGGCAATTACTATTCTTCATTGTTGGTGTTCAACTTGCTCTAAGTCTTCGATGGATCAATGAGCCTTTTGCTTCAACATTACTAATTGATGCAACAGCTATTGATTTAGATTCTGGTGTAATGGTGTGTACATATGGACATAGTGAATTTATATTATCTCATTCATATGTTATAATACTTTTACTTTTAACATTATTTATTAATTCTCAAAATCGAAATATTAAAAGAAATTACAAGGAAACAAAATGGTTATTTGCAGCATCAATAGTATGTTTTATTGTATGGATTGGATGGATTACAACATACTTTTTTGTTCCTGATGAATATAGGGTTTGTTTAATATTATTATGCGTTTAATTTAAATAATTTTAGAATTATGTAATTGTTTTTGAAATTGTATTTTGTGCAACTGTCTTACTTGCTTTTATGTTTGGGCCAAAAATATATATATTATTATCATATGAACCTATAGTTGTTGAATGTCAACCAAATGAAACCATAGTTAATACTAAAGTTGATGAAAATGATCTATATGAGAAAGAGTGCGAATTTGACGTTAGAAGTGGATCCCCAACATTATCATCTGAGACAGGTAGTTGTAGGTCAATTAACTTTGAAACAAAAATGACAACTCTTACAAAATCAAATAACTCAACAGGATCCGGTGTTATAAGCGATGAAGATTGCGTAAGTATCCTTATAAAATAATTAATTGAATTGTTTTAGGATAAGCAAATTTTTTATACACAAATGAGAAAGAAAAAATTTGACTCAAATAATATCAAAAAAACTTAACTTTTTAATTTAAATGTAATTTTGAATATTGTACATCTGAATTATTTGAATGAATAGAGTTTATTTAATTATATTATAATAAAGTTATGTATAACATTCCAAAAATGTTTATATATTGTTAAGATGGAAAAATACATACTATATTTAACTTTAAGTAAAATTTATTTTTACCAGAAGGTGAAGAATATAAAGAAAACATTATGCTTTATATATTATTAAGTAAAACTTTAGTAAAAACGATGAGCAAAAATATCTTTAATATTTAAAAACTTTTAATCGCTTTTGAACATAATGATAAAAAATTTTTTGCATTAAAAAATTATTCAATTCGTTTGATTAAGCACATCTTTTTTTATCTTTTCAAAAATGTTTAGAGTATATACGGTTTATCTAGAAAAAACCTGGAAATGGGTAAATAAAGTTTTGGAATGTCTATACAGACAAAGTATATTTTTTCTCATTTTCTAATTTAATATTATTTAACAATACACATAAAATAAAAAAAAGAAATATTTGACAATTCTTAAAAAAATGTTAAAAATATCCTCTATTTGAAAAAAATTAAATTTTATTCAAATTTTAAGAATATCAAGAAGCAACAAAAATATTTTAAATAAAGCAAAATATTAGGTTGCTGCATAAATTTTGCCGTTTTTTATTTAAATATATATTTGATTCTTTCAAATAATATAACTTTTATTTAATCTTCATATTTATTTATGCTATTATACTCATCTTAGAGCTCGGCTTGTTTTTATAATATTTTGTGAAGCAAGTAATTAGAAGTCAATTTAGAGTAAAGTTGTAAATGTTTGAACAAAAAATTCTTTTAAACGATCTATCAACAACAATAAGTTTAGAAATTTTATAAAAATAATTATTATTTAACCACAAAGTATTAATGATTTAAAATTTTGCTTTAGTATTTGCTTTATAACTTTTCATTCGTTTCATTTTTGACGATGATTTTAAAAACAATATAAGAAGAAAGTGAGATAACAGGTGAGTATAATTTTATAAAAAAATATAATTTGTAATAGTCCAAACTATTTTAACAAATTAGGAAAGATACTATAATATGTTAATAAATGCTAATTATAAAGTATTTATAATTATCTTAAAATTAATTTCTAATCACCTATTTTAAAATTTATTGTAGAAAACAGATAACCGAATAAAATGAGAATAATGTTATAGAAAGTTAGTGAATTATTTTAATAATTTCATTATTATTACTTTAATTTCCATAAGTTAATAGTTGTGCTAATTGTTCACAAATTTAAAAAATTAAAATTTTATCAGGTGGGGAAAGGCTACTACATTTTATACGCATTTTTGTGCATATTTTTTTGAATGTACTAATTAACTAATTGCTAATAATATATTTTACGCAGTAGCGGTAATACATATAAATTATATTTTTTGAATGAAGCAAATTTAAATATTAAAATGTTAAAAACACATAGTACTATTTAAATTATTTGATTTATTTAATAGAAATAAACAGATATAATATTGTAAATATTTTTCTGAAAAATATATCTAACCAAGTAAAGGGATATAACAAATATTTTAAAGGAAAATAAGTACAAAATCCTAATTTGATGGTTATATTAGCGAATGAATTTTCAAAGTTTTAATTTATAATATGAAAAAATTACATTGGACGGATACATAAAAAATAATATAAAAAAGATGGATAATACAATTGAGGTACTTGGTAATACATATAATGAGATCAGTAATTCAGAGATAGTGGATAAAAACGATGTTGAAAATATCTATAATACATGTAATCAAGAGATTTTAAACTTTAAAAAGGATTTGTTAGATATTAACAAATAATTTGAAAATTAAATTGACGGATTCATACAAAGATATGATGTATAAATTAATTTTAATTTACTAAAGATATTATTAAATATCATCAAATAAAAAGATAACATTGTATGTGATAATTATGTCAGAAAAAGATTACATATTGTTATCATGGAGACCTGTAAGTGTCCTCCAATTATCAACCAGGAATGTGGAATTGGAAAATCAAGAAATTTATTTATTATCAAAAATACACGCAAAATATATAACATTTGAATTATAAACAAATTAACATATAATATATACTTTGTCAATTTTTCTCTTTATATAGAAAAGCTGCTTTTGAAAAGAAAAAAATGATTAAGAAATTTTATGTATTTTTCGTCAAATGTAAAAAGTATAATTAATTTAAGATAAATTGATAAAATATTTTAAAATTCTAATCGAAATAATTTAAAACCTACGGAAAATATAAAGAAACAAAAAATTAAAATAAGCTTTAATTTATTTGATGGCTCCGTCTTAAAATCGCCCTAATTAGTGGTCTGAATAAATTTTATAGCAATATTTTTTTTTAATATTTCATTTACGAATAAAAACAAAGAATCCAAAATTCTATTTATTTCTATCATCAACTACATTTTGAATATTTATCTCAGGCACAAAAAATAAATTATTTAAAAATGTAATAATTGAAATTATAATAATGTTTACTGGATTAATTTAGTTAACTATGATGTAGGTTAGCAGTTTAAAAATTTTTATAATTCAGAGACATATTTTGTAAAACACTTTACATTCGGCTTTGAAAGCAAATATTATATAGATGATGCTATTTGCTATAAGGTGCTTAGAAAATTACAGTTAATTTCGTGAATAAAATAAAGTAACAAGATATATTATTTTGCATTATATGAAAACAAAAAAATAAATTTATGCTATGAAAAACATATTTAAATATATTTGTAAAGTTAGATATTCATATGTAGTAGCAATATTTTTATGTTGTGATGTCATTGATAATGCATTGAAAGTTGTTATGAAAAGATTAAATGACGTTCTAATTAAGAGTAATTATTATAATGACTTATACTAATAACGTTATTTTTCAAAATTTGAACTTAAGAAGTATTATTTTAAAATCTATTTCTTATTTGACTCGACAAAAATTTGATAAATCGAAGAAGAATATAAAAAGAGATTTGATTAATATTGACGGTAGGGAATTTGTAATCGAACACATAAAATTTGACTACTATTATATAAAATATAAGTCATATGTTGTGATTTTTAATACAAATTCTATAGTTATTTATATGGTAAATCTTGTAGATAACATCACTTCATAAATTTTTTTATTTATTTGTTGAGGGTGCTCATGATAAACTATTTATAAAATCAATATTATTTTAAATGATAAAACAATAATATTTATATTTTACCACCCTTATTTTTTATAAAACTTTTATCGAAAAAAATTTAAAGATTGATGTATACTGTTTACTACCTCAATTATAAACATTATTAATATTACATAATTGTCTTGAGATCAATCGTTTTGTGATAGATCAAAAAGAATTCTTATTATAAATACACAATCACAATAATATTGTTCAAAAGTAAGGAAAAAAATCATTTTTGCCATATCACTTATTTCCTAATGAACGATTAATGTAAAATAATAGATTATACTAATTTATATGGAAGCATAAAAAATTATTTCAATTTAATATACTGCATTTTAATAATTCATAACTTTGTTACATGAAATTATAATTAAGTTATTTTTATTTTACATTTTACTAATTGATTTTTTACTCAATTTTTGAACTTCTGTGGTTGTTTTTGGTTCGTTAATTTCCTAGAACAAATTTATAATATCTTTTCTGACAATCGACGATAACAAAATAAGAACATACGGCGTAAAAATGTAAAAAGAATCACAAATAGGATAACAATATATAAAAATTATTAATTAATATAAATTACTAACACTTTTCACATTATCTGATTGTATTTAATTGATTTAATTCTATATCATTTACAGATTGCACGTAATATTTTATTCCTTGAATTATAGCATTAACAGGTAATGTAATGAAAATTAGTATTGAAATTATTAGGAATTTTTCTTCATTATTTTTTACTTTAATATTATTAATATTTCCAATTATAATATATTTTTTTTGCTATGTTACTTTTTTTTTAAATAATTTAAAATAAATATAATTATATATCAAAAGAAATATGATAGCTGATATAATGCAACAAATAAAATTTGCCATAGCTGTTAAATAATTTGTCATATAATTATAATGTAATCTTATCATTTTATCATTATCATCACTTAATGTATACCATGTTACAATATTGCTATCTAGTAACATATAAATAGCATGTGGCAATGGCATTGCTATAGTGAGTATACATATAATATTATTTCTACGATGATTCCATATTTGTTCATGAATAACAACATGGATAAAAGTAATTAATATATTCATTGCTAAACTTATTGAACTTAGATATATTACCATTTTTGAGTAATAATGGAATATTGTTGTTGCATTTGGCAAATTATTCCAACACCAATTTCTTCAAAGATCAATCAATTTAATAGATCATATTTTCTCATTGAAAAACAAAATTGTATAAGCATAATTAAGTCAATGAAACACTAATTTTATTGGTATGCTACATTATAAAAAAATACTTACTTTTATTGTATATAATGAAAAATAAATTAATCTTAAATATTTCTTTCTTTTAGGTCTTGTTAAAACAATAATAACGAAGCATAATAGTAATGCTGTAATAATATTTATCAAAAACAATAATTTTTCATATTGTGGCATTTGTAAAAGAAACATAATATTAGCAAAAATTTTTTTATAAATAACGTTTAAATTGGAAATTAATTTATATGAAAAAAAAGTTATGACAATTTCATATTTTTAAAACAACTATTTCATTTTTTATATTTATATCATTAAATATTGTTATTTTAAAAAATTTAACTCGTTTTAAGTAATTTTAATGTTTTAGTTTGTTGCATAAGTTATATCGTTTTTGTCGATACAATTTTTTATTATCTAAAGATATGATTACAATCAAATGAAATTTATTATCATATTAAGAAAATTTTACCAGCATGGAATAATACAATTTACCAAACCACATCCTAGCACTATTGTCTGGATTGGAATGGACTCATCCACTTTTCACTTTAAGTATTCTAATTTTTATTCATTTTAATAAAAGTGATTGACCAATACAGGTACTCACAAAATAATTAATTTGTATAAAACGTAGGCTATCTCTTTATCATTTATTATATTGTGTTTTCATCCAAATTTAGGTGGACGCACGTTTTATCATTTTATCAATTAGTTTATCAATTTTATTCTATTGTTTTTATTTTTGGATTTTGTTGAAAATAAAAGTTTATGAAAATCTAGTATTGAATAGGTACTCCAGTCGCATCTTAAAATTTTTACTTACCGTTTTTAAACTTTATAAATATTTAACCACAATCTACCATGTTATCAATGCTAAATTTTCTTAGCCAAAATACAAATGTGATTAAAAGTCATTATTAAAACAAGATATTATAAATAAAGTAACTAAAATTATGCAAAGCATTCACAGAAAATTTTTTTTGTCATTTTTTAAACAAAAAGAGGAAATTCGTTAAATAGAACTCAGAAAAGACAAGGGATATTTTTTTTTAATATTTGTCCAAAATATTTGTGTTGAAGCTTCTTGTATTTTTTTTATTAAAAGCAATTTTAAACTCAGATTTTTACTAATTTTTATTAAAGACACTAAGAAAATAGAATCAATTTTGACAAAACAAAATTTTCTGTGTTCTGTAGTGTCAACAAAATTTTTACATTCAATTTTGGAAGATATTAACTCATTTACATCTACAGGGTGATCCGCCTATTTTTTCCCAGACATTTGTATATGTAGCTCCACGTGTAGATAAGCTACAAATATAGTATTATAATCATTTTGTAGCTGAGATACATACCATTTTAAATCTACAGGCAATCTACTTACCCTGGTGTAATACTTT
This sequence comes from Strongyloides venezuelensis, assembly GCA_963280985.1. Taxonomy (NCBI): domain Eukaryota; kingdom Metazoa; phylum Nematoda; class Chromadorea; order Rhabditida; family Strongyloididae; genus Strongyloides; species Strongyloides venezuelensis. The sequence goes on along the minus strand of CAUJLX010000001.1, from coordinate 2,738,425 downwards.
TAAAATTGTAAAAAATTAGATTATTAATAATACAACATATTTAAAGGAATTAACAAATTAAGTAATCAAAATTTTAAGGAATTAAAGAATTTCAACAACAAATTTTTTGATAAATTGAGGTAATTAAAATTATTATTTAGCATTAGATTTTTAATTTGTGTAAAATATTGATAATTCTAAAAATTTTATGTGATTTTTAACACCTGATATAACTAAACCAATCAGCATACTTACATACCAATTTGATCAAATGCATTAAAAGTTCAGTTCATTAATTTAACTAACTTGACTAAAAAGTTATACAACGAAAATAACTAAAACTTGAAATTTGTTCATTTGGTTAATGTTTTGAAAATTTGTTACTCTGGGTATTAAAAACGTATTAGAAAAATGAAATATTAATAAATTAAAAAATAAATAAATTGGTATATAAATTAAAATTTCGATTCAGCTATTATCATAGATTCTGTTTTCCTAGTTTCTGGGGTATTAAAGTCCGAAATTTCAAATGGCAACTTGTAAAGAATTTTTTTAAATAAAGTATTAATTCCAGATTGTATTTGTCTATATCGGAAAATAGTTAAGTAAGCATCGTAGATGTAGCAATGTTTATACGCATAGAATCAAATCTTTCGTCTACTATATATATGTTGTAGGTTTTAATAATATTTGTTTTTAATAATTTGATATCAAGCGTGGAACTTAAAAAATAGCAATAATTTTTTTACAATTTTCAATAAATACTACTTTTGATTTATAAATTTACTTAAATTAATACTATTTATTAAGAGTAATTGAAATTAAACTTTTAATATTTTTAACATTTACAAACACTACAACATTTATATTTTTTGTTAAACTATTTTCTGATAAAAAAAAAGCAATCTAGAGTATTGTTTTTTATTTAAAACAATTCTTTATCGTTTGCCATTTAAAAGTTCGTATGTTAATACTCCAGAAACCAAGAAAACTAACTCTATGTTAATAATTGAATCGGAATTTTAATTTATTGATTTATTAATTAATAAATATTATAATATACTAATTTATTTAATTTATCAATATTTCAATTAATTAATTTTTTATTTTATTAATATGTTTAAAATACCCAAAATAACAAACTTTTTTAAATATTAGTCCAAATAAACAAATTGGTAGTTTTAGTTATTTTCGTTGTATAACTTTTTAGTCAAGTTTGTTAAATTGATAGACTGAACTTTTAAAACAATTGATCAAATTGGTAAGTAAGTACGTTGACTGGTTTAGTTATATCAGGTGTTAAAAATCCTATAAAATTTTTAGAATTATCAATATTTTACATAAAATTAAAAATCTAATGCAAAATAATAATTTTAATTGCCTCAATTTATTAAAAAAATTTATTGTTAAAATTTTTTTATTGCTTAAAATTTTAATCACTTAATTTTTTAATTCCTTTAAATATGTTGTATTATTAATATTCTAATTTTTTACAATTCTAAAAGTATTGTTCTAGGGTAAGTAGATTGCGTGTATTAATACCTAAACAAAATATGGATTCTAGCTGGAGTTATAGGCCTTCAAAAATTGGATTTATTTCAGGACTTTCACTAAATGTAACTTTTCTATTTTAAAAGATTTTTAATTTTGTTGCGAATTCTAAACTTACAAAGTTTTTTGTAGTAACCTTCAAAATCTATAAAAATTGAAGTCCAACAACTATGTTAAATTTTTAAAAAAAACCTTAAAAATCTCGATTTTTGCAAAAAAATCGATGTTTATTAAAAATTAAAATTTATTTAAGCAATTTTTTAAAAAGTTTTTTTAATATTCTGATAAAGTAAGCAAAGTTCTATCGAATAAGTATATGACGGTTCTGAGCGGTTGACTTTAAAAGAAGTTATGATTTGCCAAAATCTACTTTTTGACACATTCATACAAAAATAAAAATTTAAATAATGATTTTTCCGAACTTTATGATATTATAGCATCAATGATATTACTACGTATGCACAATAGTTAACAGATTATTATTTATTTGTACAGACATTTTAAAAAAAATGGAATATTGATTATCACTCAAATTTTAAGAAAAAATAATGTTTTCAGAATTTTCACACCATTTACTATCTTTTTATGCTATTTTGTATAGATATTGCTCTGTAAGAACAATTGTAATGTTTCTTTTAAATTTTTCGTATATTCATTCATAATCTAATATTCTCTATTTCTAAAACATCGGCGAGTAATGATAAAAATAAAATATTATTTTGAATACTTTTATAAATAAAACATAATGCGTATCCTAAAATCTAAAAAAAATTAACATTTTTTCATTTTTTTATTAGAGTTATTCTAAAAAATGGTCAATGTTTGACTATTCATAACTTTCTTCAAACGTTGTCAAATCCAATGTTATTATACTTATTCGATAGAGCTTCGCTTACTCTATCAGAATATTAAAAAATCTTTTTTAAAAAATTTGACATTATTGCCAGACTTCAATTTTAATAAAATTTTGGGAGTTAGTACAAAAAACTTTTTAAGTTTAGAATCTTCAACAATAGTAAAAAATCTTTAAAAATAAAAAAGTTACATTGAGTAAAAGTTAAAAAATGAACCCAATATTTGATGGTTTACTACTCCGTCTATAATTCATATTTCGTTATGGCATCTATAGATTTAAAATGTTATGTATCTCAGCTACAAAATGATTTTAATATTATATTTGTAACTTGTTTATGTGCGGAGATATATATGCAAATGTGTGGGAAAAAATATGCGGTCCACCATGTATATCTGTTTAAACGTATGATATTTTTCAATTATAAAGTATTGTTTTATTTTTAATCAATTTATTATAAAGAGATGTTATGCCTTTAAGTTTATCTAACCAGAAGATATTAGATTATTAAATCTTATAATTGCTGTAAAAATAATATTTTTTGATAATATAATGTAGCAAAAAGCTACATGATTAATACTATTTATAAGATCATATCCTATTTTTTTTCAAATTGATGGTCCAAAATGTTGCACTAAACTTTTAAAAATTTGACATCATTAATTATTATTTTTAACTTGTTCCTTTCGTATTTCTAATTTAAGCTTGTGATTGTCAAAATTTTTAGAAGAAAGAAAATCACCACTTATTACCTTTTCTATGTCAATAAAGTTTGAAACAAAATCTTTTCCAAATTTTTTTTTTTTTTTATTGGAATATTTGTTTCAACAAAAGTTTTTCTGTCACTTTTATAGTCTGGTAACTTTGCAATGTTATCAAAATTATGTCCTGGTGAAATTATTTTTTTTATTTATATGTCTTTATTTACAAACAACGGAACTTCCTGATTTCAAAAAAAAAACTGCTATTAAAAGAAGACTTCATAATAACGCTATTTTTGTAACTTTTAATATTCTCTAATATTGAGTCACCAATTATTGATGACTTAAAAGTTCTATTATCTAAATCACCGTGAACAAAAGCAACCGTTTCTCCAGAATTTTTAAAATCTTTGTTTAAAAATCTTGTATTGTTCTTTATTAAAAAATATCCCTAAAGCATTTTTTGCTAGTAAAACTTATTCAAACAAAAATAGAAAAAGAATAAATTCTACTAAAATGTAATAAAATGTTTCATTTATTCAAAAAAATTTTCGTTTTCTTTATTAAAACGTATGTGCACAAAATGAAATCTACATCTAAATTTTTATAAATTTTTGTCACAGACATTAAAAAAATGATATCGATTTTTACAAAAAAATTTTTCTGTGTTGGGTGAATGAGTAGTTAATAGTGAAATAGTAAAAGATCGTTTTTACAGTTACAAAGCAATAAAATAAATTTTGAAACTAAATCATGTATTTTTAAGACTTCTTTTTTTCAATGAAAAATTTTGTAACTTCTTTATGACCTCGAATATATGTTATCAAAATGGAATAAAGAAAATTATAAAAAAATGATAAAACATTGCTACTTTATAAAACGATACATGACATTAAAAACTCAAACGGAAACTGAATGAACTAAGCTATAAAGTATTTCTTAATTTGAAATCTCCTTCAGATGTCTTTTCAACTAACTATACCTATTATTATTTTTACATAACTCAATGAATTGTAAAAGCCTCAGTAAAGTTTAGAAAGTAAATATTGGTCTTTTCAAAATTGTCTTCAAAAAGATAAGGAAATTTTTTATACCTGGAATCGACAAGGTACCTACTTAATAGAGATAAGTGGTAGATAATATATTGAAACTTAGATATATATGATATTGTTATATAATAACTATTTATTTATTTGATGAGTAAAAGAGGTAAATAAAAGGACGGTAAAAAAGTGTACAAAAAATTATATATCACTGTATATATAATCACATATACAAAGAATATAGCTTAAGAATGACATGTTATGTCACAAATATTAAAATTATAGCGTTCAAAAAGTTTCAGTTAAAAAGCGACAGAACTTATGCAACAACCTAATATAATTAGTTTATTTACAGATAAAACTCATTTAACCACAAAATAAACAGATAACAAAAAAAACTTCATCAGCTATGAGACTAACCAATTAGAAGTATCTCAGCTTTTAAGGCGTAATGGTACAAAAAGAATATCGGAAACCTTATGAATAAATTTGAAGATGCAGCATAGATTGATACAATTGCAACAACTCTAAACGTATCTAGAATATTGATGAAACTTTTGGAAAAATAGTACGGAAGAAGAAAAGCAAGATTGATTGGAAGAGAAAAACCAAGTAACAACGATAATCTTCTAAGCACATGTGCAAACAATAGGGCTTTCTTTAAAAAGTCCCACAAACGGCAAATCACAATCACGAGATTTTAAGAATTTGACAAAAAAAATAATTTGAAATGTCATGTAGCTTTTGTGCTAATGCAGATGGACTATATATCAGTGTTAACAGCACAAACAAAAGGGTTACTAATTCAACCGTTGAACGAAGGAAAGACGATAAAGACTTCCAGAATTGAAATAAAGCAAAAAAAGGAAGATAAGAAATGGTGCAAACAATTTACCAAACAATTATTCTTATTGAGCCTGGAGTACATCAATAAACATAAATTCTCATATTTTAACTTCGTACCACCAATCTTTGCAAGAATTTTACGCATTTCTAAAAACTATTGAATGATTTGTATAGTAGAAATCCAACTACAGAGGTACGTCTTATTTAAATAAACAAGCACTATATACTAGACAAAACGCGGTAGAAACTACTAGAAAAAACTGGCTGAAAAGAAGATGAGAAAAGTATTTTTCATAAATCGTGTTCTGAAATAGAATTTTTGGAAATTCAAAAAGAACAAACAAGTGTTCGGAAAAAGATAAGAATTGAGAAAAAAATAATACATGAATATGTGGTAAAAATAAGTACCTTACAGAAGGTTGCTTTTTTAAATTAAGGAAAAAAAATAGAAACATCTGAACCTCTATTCAAAGGAAAATATCAAGACTACTACACACAATACCATAATCTGACAAAGAGCTTGTAAGGTTAGGCCTGAACAACTGAACAAAAACAACTTAATAACATTATATAATTAAGCGATAAACAAAGAATAAACAAAACCCGAGAAAAAGTTTACACTTGAAATTCAAACTATATATATGTTTTTTTTCACGAAACTTCACCATCTGCCAATCCATCTTGAATAGGAAGAGCATAAATATCACCTTAGTCGAAGTAGCACCACTGACAATAATTTCCAGAGATTTATCAGAAAATTTAAATTAAAACCCACAATAACTACAAAATCTAGAGCTAACGGAATCTTGGTGTTATACTTTATTGTCAATGAAGCATATTAACTGACCTTATGAGAAGGTAGACTTTATAAAAAAAGAATCATTAACAAAAAAATTATACAGACTTTAAAATATTTTTATACTTAATGGTATGAAAAACTTCGAACTAATCATCGACTGCCGGTCGACACGAGTATTTGTCGACGAAAATGAACAAAACATTGGGTAAACAAACTTCGTATTAGGTTTCCTTGAAAATAACAAAAAAAAATCATTGTGAAGAATAAATTATACTAAAATATTCAAAAGTTTTTTCCATAAATGTGTTTGATTGCAGAAAAGTAAAGACAATGATCCCATAACAATTATGAGGAAAACCAACATATTAAGATAAAAGATATCTATTCTGTACGCCATCACAAGACAACACTTTAAAGAATAATACAGGGATACCTAAACAAAGTCTTTATTGAACTGTCAATCTCTCACAAACGTTACATACCAAATGATCATAAAAAAATTAAAGCGTTTTGTCAAAACGATATAAATTTTATTATCAAATAAGATATAAACTGTTAAATATACAGAGTCTTACATTAGTACGGATACCCTCCTCATCAACATTCTTACTTCTGATGATCATGGTAAGACAAAGACTTTATTTTATGCTTTAAAAAAATACAATAAAATGATAAATTAAATGTTTAACTTACAAAGCTTATTAACTAGTTATGTTGTCACTTTTTGCCGCGTGACGATAGCGTCTTTCTCTATTTTTATTATCATCAAAAATTGTAAAATTCAAAAAAACTATTGGAAAAAGGAGAAAAGTGAAGATTAAGCTAGCATCTAAACTTTAAAATGACGAAACTGCTAATAATCTAATATTTGCTACTTATAACTGCAGGTCTTATTCAAAAAGAGAAGAACAAGAACTTATTTATCAAATGAACAACCAAAATAGATTTGACTACATTAACAGAAACAAGTACTAAAAAAAGGTAAACTTTAACAGAAAGTGGTTTCTTAATATTTCTGTCAAATGAAAAAAAATACGCAGGGTTAGGATTTGTCATAAACATTAGATCAAGAAGTCCAGTAATTCAAATTAATATTACAACTAGAGAATTAGGTACCTAGAAATGAAAATTGATGACTACAAAATCGGCATATGGGTAATTTATTATTACACAGATTGCTCCAACAAAGAAGAAGAAAGAGAAAAAGCTAACAAAGCTACTAATTAAGATAGTGAAGTTCAAACATCACCTACACCAGAAAATGATAATGGGAGATTTCAATATGCATATCATTAAAAGTAAAATTAACAGAATAAATGGTGGAAGAAATTTAAAAAATATCAAAATCAACTCAAACGGTGAATACCTAATTAAAGTAGCAATTGAAACAGAAATGGCTACTACCAATACACATTTTCAGAAAAAACCACATAAAAAATGGACGCATGAATTACCTGGGCCAGTCAGTAAACGTGAATACAAAGAAGATAGATGAAAATATAGAAGAACACTCGATTGCATTATAGTTAAAGACATCCGAAGAATAAATGCTACACAGGCAGTTAAAAGAAAAAAATTTGAATAATTTTCTTCAGATCATAGAGCATTATATTGCAAAATAGTAATAAGCAAAAAGTTAATTAGTGCTATTAAATATGAAAGATACTTACAGAAAAAAAAAGAAAATTAATAACTTTAGTGTTATACTATCTGGAAAAGCAAAAGAGATTCAGAATGAAATAAAAAAACTGAAATCAAATACAAATAACGTAGATAAAAAGATAGAAACATTAACAAAAGTTATAAAACAAGACGTAGAAAAACTGAAAAAAACTAAAAAAAAAAATTCGATAGATTACTATGAAGGATCAACAAAAAGTATGTTGAACGATAGAATGAATCTACAAAACAAAACAAAATCGTCACCAAAAATAGAAGAAAAAAGAATAATGGAACAAGAGTTTTTAATAATAAGCATGTACATTCGTAAGAAAATGAAAGAAGACAAAAAGTTGAAAGAAAAAAAAATAGTTAGAGAATATCTAGCAAAAAGAAAAGGTATTAAATAAGCAAGAAAATAATTGATAACAGACAAAATAAAGATATTGATATATCCAAAAATTTACTCAAAAATATTATTAAAACCTCTTTAAACTAAAGAAGAAGATCATGAATACGTACAAATATTCAAAAACAAAATAAATAATATCAAAAAAATAGAAGAGAAAGAAGACAACTTCACAATAAAAGAAATGTTTTATGCTCTTAATAATTTATCCAAAAATAAAGCAATTGGTGTTGATAATTTATCATCAAGCGACATTAAATTAAGTTTTAAAAATAATCCATCGATTCTATTAAAATTAGTTAATAAAATGTTTGAAAAAGTAGAAACTTCTAAGACATTTAAAATATCAAAAGTGATTCTACTTTTTCAAAAAGGTTCAAAAGAAGATCCCAATAATTAAAGATGCCTGTCAATAACAACACATCTTTACAAATTAGTAACAATTCTAGTACTGAACAAACTTATAAAATATACAGAAAGTGAGAGTGGAATAGGAAAATATTAAGGAGGATTTAGACCAAATAAAGATTGTTCATTCTGCATGACAACAAGAGAAAAAATAATTGAAAAAAGATTAGAATATGAAAAAAGTATAGGTATAATATGCTTAAACTTCATAAGGCATTTGATAAGATGTACAGAGAAGAAATAGAATATGGACTTAGAAAGCTACAATTACCAGAAAATCTTATCCAATTTATAAAAGAACTAACATTTCACAATATCTTATCTTTTGAAATAAATACTAAGAGCTTCCTAATTGAACCAGAAAGAGGAGTAAAGCAACGGTGCCCATAATCACTAATTTTGTATATAATAAGCCTTGAAATGGCACTAAGAGAAGCTAGTAAAATTCTAGAGGGAAAAAACACTAAAGAAAAACATAAAACCAAAAGGAATAAAAATAGGAAATAAAGATGAAAAAATTACATTAAGATGGATGTGTTATGCTGATGATACATATTTAATTGTTCCAAATAGAAGAGCAGCACGACTATTATGTAAAACGGTAGAAGAATGCTGCAAAGAATATGGTCTATCACTTAATACAAAATACAAATGATAGCAACGAGTACCTTTCTAGATGGAGTGAAAATTGATAGGGTAAAATTAAAAGCTCAAAAAGAGCGGAAATACCTTGGAAAAATAATCTCAATTAAAGAAAGAAAACTTAATACTACAGAAATAAGAAAAAAGTTATGGAATAAAATGTTTGCTATTAAGAAAATACTTAAAAAAACAACCTAAGGGAAAAATTGGTGTATATTTGTATAATGCAATTAAAATACCTACAGCAATATACGAAATATCATGTGGTTCAATTAATGAAACTGAGAAAACAAAAATAAATGGCACCTTGAAACAAATAACAAAGAAACTTGCTATATCTTTTGACGAACAAAAAATATGGGAAAGAATCTACAAAGAAGAAGAAAGAATAATAAGTAAAAATGTAATGGTAATATGATAGACGAAAAAGATGAACAAAAAAGATAAAAAGAGAAAGACCAAAAAAGCGTTTAGAAGAGTAATGTTAAATGTGAGCAAAATTAATATAATTTTTGAATTCACATTGTAAAATAAAATAAATAAATAAAAAGAATCATTTTTTTATACACATACCTTGATTAATATGAGGGTATGGAAATTTTTTTAATAAAAAATATGCTTAGCAAACCAACTCTTACCTGCCGACGGCGGGTCCAAGGCTGGTTAAACAAAACAACACTCATATATTTATTAATTTATTAACAAAAGAATAAGAGGTAAAATAAATAACTAATATTAATAATTGTTTAATATTAAGCATAAAAACTGCTGTATTTTGTTGTGAAAATAAAATTTATTAATTTTCATATAAAACTTCTATTAGCTAAAGAATCTTGACTTGATTAGAAGTTTAATTATTTCCATTTTATAAATACCATTTTTTCTAATTACTGTATAATATTTTTATGTATTTTGTTCATTTTTATTACAACTTTATGTTGATGGAACGTCATTCTTTTTAAATAATCCATATTTATCACAAAAATTCTTTTACATTTTAGATTTTTCTAAAATATAAATAGTTTTATAAAAGCCATTTTGCGATTAAAAACATTTTAATCTACTTAAACATCTTTTTAAATACAGATATTTAATTTTTTAAATTTTAACAAAAATATTTTCTTCTTTTAATATGTATAGGAAGAATAACTGTTTTCATTTTACTAAATGAATGATAATTATGCAAAACTTAATAAAAAAATTTAGAACATCTTTTAACTTTCAGATTGTAATTTTTACTAATTATAATATTTCCTAGTATTTAAAATTAAATAATTTTAGAGTACTTTAAAATTAAAATATATTAATTAATTGTAAGACTAATACACAAAAAAAAATAAAAAAAAACACAGGTTTGCATAAAATGAAATAAATTTGTCCCACTTAATAAAATTGGAATTTTCTTGATATGAGGCTAATTTTGATGCAATTATTTATACATAAAAGTAAAAGCAACAATTAAGTAGTTAGTAATATAAGCTTCTGTTTTTTAATATATTATTTTTATTATAGAATTTTAGTTGCTTTCTAAAATACATTTTAAAATACAGGATTAGAATTTATTTTTATGTAAGAGTACAAATACGTTTATAAAAAACATTTTTAACATATTAAAGTACATCTTTTATATGTTTCAATAGTTTGAATTTTTATAAATTATATTTTTTTATAAAATTTTGCATACCCGATAGGCCAAATTGTTTCCATAATGTCTTTAAACATCATCTTTAAGATTCAAACTTATAAAAAGATATAAAATAATATGAATTTTATTTATAGTAAAAAATAACTTTTATTTGTTTTAATTAAAAATAAAAACAAATATTAAAATAGTTTTTTAATAAATAATACTTTGTATGAGTAAAAAATATTGCTTTTCATTACTACTGTTATGAAATTTTTACATTTATTGTTTTTAGTAATTTGTTTAGTATATTATTTTTATAAAAACATCAATAACTTTACACGAAATTAACTTTTAATACTGTATTTTATGGAATAAAAATAAGTTAGAATCTAAGATGAGCATAATGCCATAAAAGTATCAAATTAAAATAAAAGTTACATATATTCCAAACGCAAAAAATATATTTTTGTAAATAACGGCAAAATGTTAGCGACAACCTAATATTTTTCATCATTTAAATCATTTTGAAGTCGCTTGATATTTCTAAAATTTGAATAAAATTGAATTTATTAAAATAACAGGATATTTTATTGCATTTTATATAGATTTGTCAAAATTTGTCCTTTTTATTTTTTTTATGTATACACCTATATTATTCATAAAATCAAGACCTAGATTATTTGAATCAATATGTATTTCAAGTCCTAAAAATATTCCAATCCAACTGTAAGTAAACAAAATATATACGTCAATATGACGAAAATATAATATATATTTTTTAAAATTCTAAGGAAACAAAAAGTTAGTCTTCATTGAAGCAATTATTTATTACCTACATAGTATTTTTAAATTTACTACTTTCAGTGATTTTGCCAGCAATATTTTTACTTGCAATAATTGTAATAATAATACACTTTTTATTTTATTTTTAATACCTTTAAATAATTATTACTTTATTTAATGATTGCAAATTGTATCTAAAACGAATATTTATTAGTAAATCATTGTACAAAATTGATAAATATATATCCAGTAGAAAAAAATTCAAATCGTATAAAAAAAATAAATTCTAACTTGTGTACTTTGAAATTTCGATAGGTATATTAGTATAAATATAAAAGTCAATCTTTCTTGGGTAAGAAAATATTTAGAATACAAAAAAACTAAAATTAAATTTAGTTATAATTACAAATAAAACATATTTTGATTATACGTTATTCTGTTATTTTATTCTAGTTGATGACGATAGATAAAGACAAGTAATTTAACGTAGTAGATTATGACAAACATACTAAATCATTAAAGCTGCAAAATATTATCGCAAAAAAACTTATCTAAATGGAAAATAAAAATACACTTAAGAAAATGGCAAATTATGTATAACTAATCTTAATTGAGTAAAACCATAAGATCACCAATCCTTGTTGTTCTTTTGTAAATTATTACCAAAAAAATATTCGTTCAATTTACAAAATTCCTAAGAAATATTAATAAAAATAAGCTTTATGTAATAAATCAATATGATTCTAATTATTAAAGATTGAAATTAAAAATACTAAAAAATTACTTGTAGAGATACCCATTTACTCAATATTATTTTAGTTGTAACAGAATAACTAAAAAAGTTGATTTATGATATATCATTAAAAATAAATATACAATGACTAATATATTGTCTTTCATTTTTTGGAAGACGTTAAAAAAATACAATGTTTAATTCAATCATATTTTATATCTTTCAATAAAGATGGCTAATTTTAAATTTAACTATTAATAATAAAATCATGGAAATTATGGATAATTACAATGGTTAGATTAGAAGTGTCGTTGTATCCAAAATTGTTATTATCATATCTTACCATATTCAAATGAAGCCCTATTCGTCATATTTAGTTGAATTTAACATAATTATTAAAAAAATAAACTATAGTTTTCTCAATTTCTCTTTTTATATATAGTATTGTTGTCTACTTGTTCGAAAAAATTAGAATCTATATTCTGTATAAATATTACGAATTTATTGAAAGTCATTAAATAATGGTAAAAAATTAATAAATGAGAGTATTGTTAATTTCCATAAATGTTTATCGATATTAAAAAATGATTTTATCATGCACATTCTTATATTATTGAACAATTGAAGCCAGATGAAACATTAAAATTTGGAAACCTCAAATAATTATAAAACTATATCTTTCGTAAACATATCATACGAAAATGTTCTATAAAGTATACTAAAAGAGAAATATTGCTAGTTTGCTAAAAAAACAATTAATTATGCTCTTTTTAAAAATGTATCAGTTTAAATAAGGCAAAATAATTTATTTTAAGTTCAGTTAAACTTTTATGGAGATATTATAAATTAAAATAAACTAAGATTAATTGTTAAAATTATTAGTCTTGCAAGATATTACCATTAATAAATATTCTGAAAGAAATTCATGCTTTCATATAATTACATTGAATAGATTCCTTAACTAATGTTCTTTCTCTTTTTAAATGAATATTTTAAATTCAAATTTAACAAAATAAACATATATTACTATACATTTGTAATAAAACATTAACAAAGGAAATATAAATTTTTATCAAAGATAAATTTAATTTAAAATTTAGTCTTTGAATTTTTTTAAAATTAAGTACAATATACTTTTAAATACTTTACAATTTCCACTTTTTGTGACCTTATGTTCTTTTAAGGTATAAACAATACTTTGAAAAATGTATAATTTATCTATTTTAATTCTTTTAAAAACATCTTAAAACTTTACTATGATAATTAAAATAAAATTTCAAAAAAGACTTTTTTCTTTTATAATTCTTAAAAACTCGTATAAAATTAATAAAATTGTTATAATTTTGCTCGGAACATTAATTTATATTTATTACGGTTTTTAATGTTTCACAAATTTATGAATCATTGAAAGTGTATTGTTGTATTTAACTGTTTTGAAAATATTATTATATTATAAGTAGTCATGTTTTTTTTAGAAGCAATTTCAAATTGTTTTTTTTCAAGTTTAAATAATTAGTCTATTTATGGTTAAATAACAAAAAAATTTGAAATTTAGCTATTTTTTCTAAATTTATAAGTTATAGTTTACTATTTGGTTTTTGGAGAAATATTTTTCTTATACACTTACAAAAATGTTGGAAAAAAAATTAAAATTACAATTTCATTTTGTATTCATTATTTGCTTTGTTATTTGGAAGCCTTTATCATATCAGCCTTCATTTTATATTTATAAAAAAATTAATTTATTTATATTGTTATGCCTAGTTAACAACTTTTTTCTGATATTTTTAGAATTATAGTTTTGTTTTATTAATTTACAAATTTAAGGAATTTTTGTAATCTTTTATTTCTGTTATATTTTAATAACAATATAGTGGCCTTATATTTTCTTCTTGTTAATGAAACTAGATAGAATAATAATCGTGATTAAGTGTTTTCTTACAGTTTGTCTATTTAGCTTTATAAATATGAAACGATATACTATACATATTAATCGGCGTTGTTATATAATTTAAAGGTATTTATCGGCTTTGATTTATACAAAAATAAATATATTTCATTTATTTTGATAATGTTTTACATATTCAAACAATACGTTAGTAAATATCTCGTATTACTGACTATTAAACTTTTACATTCTTTCTAATAAGTATCTTATTTTCATTTTTTTAATCCATATATTAGTATTATTAAAATAAATTTTAATTTTACCAACGTTTTAAGCTATACATGGTAATATTTATTTTTGGCGATAGCTACATAAATATAATTTAATTTAAAATAACAAACATTTTAAAATTAATCACATATATACCATACATTCACACTTTTAATATGTAATTTAAAAGGTATATTTCTAAACAAATAAATTTTTATTTATATAAATTAGAAAGAATAAATAATTTACATATTAATGCTCTCTTCATTGTGTAAGATGATGCCACATAAAAATTTTTACTTTTATTTATGATTTTCATTATGATTAATAAAAACGAAATCTTATATAAATTATATTATTAATTATCAAGTAAAGATAACGAGAAAATCTTAAAATAATGTTTACTTGGTAAACAAATGTTTATTGATTTTTCAATATAGAAAGTCTTTATCTATTGTAAAACATTTATGTTGAAAGAAAAAAATGAATAGCTTTATATAGGAGTGTACATCATTTCAAACTTAAAAATTGTCTATAAAGTTTATTTAATCTATTTGTAAATATGATTTGTCAAAAAGAAAGTAACCATTTTTAAACATTTTATGATTTCTCTAAACATAAAAGTGTACAAATTGTCAAGTTATCTTTATCCTATTCTCTTTAAAAAATTTTTGTTTTGTTTTTATTAAACCATAATAATACAAAAATATTTATTGTTTATTTTGAATAATTTTTGTGACAATTCTAACAGTATTCTTCATAATTACTAGACTAAATTTCTGTTACATAATATCAAAATCATTTTGGAGTTAATTGCCATTAAATATATAAAAAACATTTACTGTACGTTTTATAAATTTTTTAAAAGTCGAAAATACATTATATTTAATGAAGATTCATTATTCTATCTTTGATTTATATTAGAATTTTTATTGTAGAAATTTACTAGAATACTATTTTTAATCTATCAAAACTAAAATATTTATTATGTTTCAATAAAAATAATTTCTCCTTTCAATGTCCAATATAAAATTGATTATAAGTGATAATTATTTAATAGAATACAAATTTAGAAGAAACAACGGAATTTGTTCGGAATATTTTCAATCAAATAACTTTTATTACTAGTACAATTATTTTTATTGTAAATAAGTAAATAGAAATTATTAATAAACCTTTATTTTTTTGTAATCTTAAGGTGAGGTAGCTGTTATTTATTTAAATTGCCTATTTTTACTTACCATGTACACTGATACATTCTTTTGAAAAAAAATTGAATTAATATTTATATGTCATTTAAATCTAATAATAATTATTTATTTTACCTAACACTTTTCTTTAACGTGTTATTAAGTCAATGAATATACACTAACGTAAGATAAAAAATATTCATTGTATATTTATCATTACAAATAATTATGTAGATTTCAATATATGATAAAGAAATTAAATAATACATTAATTATTACTGATTAATGATAGTTACTACAAAATAAACTTCATATTTAATGACAAAGTTACGCGTATTAATGATATCTGTAGAAACATCTTTTACTTAACATTTAGTTATTTGATGCTTACAAACTTATATATGTATTATAATATAACAACAAAGGATCTATTTATTGTTTAACTAAAAGTAATATTCTCGAATTATAATATTAAGCATAGTATGAAACGAAATAGCAATATCAAAAAATTAACCTTTTCTATAAAAACATTTTTGAACATAAAAAAAATTCAATATCATTAATGAAAAACAAATTTAATTTTAATTTACATTACTTTGTTTTTTTACTATTGCATATATATCTTTAATAAAGTTTGTTAATAAATTTTACCTCATAAATCTTAAAAATGATTTGAATGTACATTATGAAATATATAATTTTTTAATTTTTTTTCTCAAAATAAATAGTAAAATAAAAATTTTTAAAACTTAATTTGTTGAATTAACTAAAAGTAAATATTTAAATTTAATTTTATATTTGTATAAGGAGAAATGCTTGAAAAGTATATATTTTTCATTTTTTTTATTAGTTTAATAATATATTATATGGAAAAGTATTATATTGAATAGCATTTTTTACTTTATATAATAAAATATTTTTTACTCTACCATTGTTCGAAATTTCAAATATTGTTGATTTAATTAAGTGAAAATGAAAGTTTTATGACTTTTTTAATTTTATTAATTTGTTGATTAAGCTTTATAATAAATCAACAATTTGTTTCAAATTTGTCTTGTTTAAACTAAATAATCTTTTAGTATATTATCTTGTGTTGTGATATACAAAAATATTCGAAATTATTATAAAAATTTTATTTTTAATTCTAGCTCTGATTTTATTAATAAATAATTAAATAAAAAAAGGAGTTTACATTTACTTAAAACCAAACATCCATATTATGATTATTGGAGATAAAATATATTTCGTTTATGTTGATTTTTTTCTCAATAATTTATTCTACTCTTTTTTACACCATTTACAATAATAAACTTTTTTTTACAAAAATAGTAAATTTCAATTGATAATCTTTCATTTAAAAGAATTATGTATTAAAAATAAATCTTACTATTTACGAATATTTAAGTTTAAAATTAAAGTTATTTTTTTATAAAACAAACCTTTTTTACTTATTTTTTACTTGATAATTTTTAATATAATTTCATTATGTTAACATGGTCATTTAAAATTTAATTACCAAAATGTACTTTAAAACAGTACTAATAGAAAAAGAATTGTTATTAGTTTTGATATATATTATTTTGTGTAAATTTTTTTTCTATAATTCCAATTTTAAGATATTTACTTTAAATTTAAAGTTAACATTAGATGATCTTTAAAAATTTTATTCTTATATAACTTTTACTGACACATTAAAACATAGCATGAGCATTAAAATTCTCTCTACATTGAAAAAAAATTTGTCAAAATATTTTTATTTTAGTAGATAAAATCTTTTATCTATGAATGTTTTATTCATATGCTTTCTAATCATAAAATTGTATATAAATTTACTATGATAGTAACTACTCAAACTGCATTTGCTAATCAGCTTATAAACATTTAAAGATGTTAAAATAGGTTAACAAAAATATCTGCACATATTATTAATAATAATTGATAAGGATAAAAAAATTCAAATTTTATATTAAAGACGTTAGTCTAAAGTTTCTATTCAAATAATAATTACGTTTTACTTATTTTTTCATTTAATATACTCTCATTATAATTATCTGATATATTAAAAGAATTTAAAATACATTATTCATTTTCGTAGTAATTTTTCAAAAATAACAATTTTGCAAAACGTATCTAACATAATAAAAATTCTTTAAATAAGAAAAAGAATTATTTTAAACGATTATGTAGGTCTGATAAAATTTATTGTTAAGGGCAATATTTAAAACTTTTTCAAACAAAAGATATGAAAAATTAGCTTAAAAAGTAAATCTTTATGACTATCTTTATATAATACTATATTTAATGTGACCAGTTATGAGATAATATATTAAAAATCTCTTTTTTTCTAAGATTTCTTCCAAAAATGATAAATGAGGTCTTAGTAAATTTTTGTCAATATCATTCTTTTTATACCAGTCTCTTATAATTTTTATATAAAATTGAAAATTTTCATTTGTACAATATATTGTAAAGTCTAAATAAAAATTTTTCATATTTTTATAAATTCAAATTATATTTCCTCCATCTTTAAATATATCTTTTAAATTTAAAATAAATATTTTATTTATCTATAAAAATAGTTAAAGTTTTAATAATGGTAATTGTAAATTAAATTTTTTTATAGCGATAAACCAATCATAAAATGTATTATGCATTCTGAAAATATATATTTTTTAACATTTTCAAAAAGATATTCATGTAAAATATTTGTAATATGAATTCAATATCATATTAATTTTTTTAATAATGTGACTTTACATTATGTCTACAAAAATTAATCAATTTTAAAAATTAAAATTACTTGTAAAAATGATAATTTTTTTCTAAATATTACCTAAATTTTTTGCTAATTTCTATTACCTTCAATAATTATATATATTGTGTTCTCCTTTATTTTAAATTACATAATGTTTATAAAACAGATTGTTATATATATTCTCTAAGTTTTTATTTTTAAGTTATTATCAAATATATACATGCATAAATTTGTGTGATAAATATAATTTATCTTTCATCAAACTTTAATCTAATAGTATTCATGCATCTGTTGTATATATATATATTTGTTAGTGTTCCTTTATTCATTAGATAAAGCACATCTTTTAATAGATGATTCAAGTGTTTTCAATTCACATTCAGCAAACAAGATAACGACATGTGCCATTTTTAGATCAAAACAAACATAAACTTTAGATAGAATGTAAACCGTTATTATAAACCATAATACTCCATACTAAAATCTTACTATTATTTTGTCATTCAAAAAAGTTTCATATTCCAATAAAGTACATACTTGTTTCAATAAAAAATATATATTAAAAAACATTATTCATTGTTGTAATTTGATACACCTAATTCAAAACACTTTTATTGTTATATTGCTATATTATTTCCCAATTGTAACTCATATAATTTGATACACTACTAGATATATGAATAAACTTTCATGTTCTCAGAAATTATTTTAAAAAATTTAACATATTTCTAAATTGATTTTATTATATTTTAAAATTCTTTACTCTTCTTCTTAATCATTGAATAGTTATCCATCATTTAAGTTATATTCTTATATTATAATAATTTCTTTCTCTTTTTAACAAATTTAAATAAAATATTCGTTTAATGATAATAAATATTAATCATTCAATATTTTTTGAGACATTTATTCACTTTATTAACGTAAAAAAATAATCGTAATATTTTTAATGGGATAACTTTGTGTGTATATCCTTATGGGCACAATAAATATAATAATATTAAGCTATTCAAAGTGAAAGAAAATTTAAGTAAAAAATGTTAGAAAATAAACTTTCTCAATTAAGCAAAAAGTCATTTGTATAATATTTTTGATTCATTTCCACGTATTTAAATTTATGTAATATTATTATCCTTCAGATCATCGGTTATTTTAAACACATTTATAGTGGCGAGAAAAAATTGTATAGCTCATCTTTTACAGATGGTTAGTTGTTAATCTTTACTTTTAATTAATGAATTGTATACTATAATTAATTTATGTGTCTATGCATCATTGTAATGTATGAACTTTAAAACATAAATTTTGTTTTTAGCTAACAAAAATGTTTACCTAAAGATTTAATTTCTTAATTACGTAAAATAATTTTGTAAAAGTCATTTAGATACTTGAAACAGGTAAAGAGTATAATAAATGTTAAGTAAATTTCATCCAATAAATAAACGCACTATATGATAGACAAAAATTTTACTTTAGGTAAAAATTAATGCTCATAGATAATATTGATAAAACAATTTTTTTTAATGTCCTTTGTATTTTAAAACATTCATAATTTAACAAATTTAGATCTGTCAAAGAAGAAAAGATACAAGCATTTACCTTTTTCTTTACACTGCATAATAATTAAAATCAATTATAAACGTTAATCATTGTTACATTTTTACCTATACGGTAGCATTTTTTAAGTTATTATTAGAAGCGTGAACTTATTAACAATTAGTAATATACAGATGTTATTTTAATTAAGGCTATTATTAAAAAAACGATAATTTACTTAATATAGAACTCCATAATGTTTGATGGATAAAGTAGTAAAGTAAAAACCGAATGACATTATAACTTTTCCTGATCTTCCTACTTAATAAATAATAATAACTATGATGATCTGAAAGATATGTAATCTTAAACCACTATGACTTTTCCAATCATTAATATGTTTTATTATTCTTAAAAGCAGGTGTTTACTGAAAAGGTAGCACCTAAAACGGCAAAAAGAAAATTGTATTAGGTTATATTTTTTTAGTAATTTGATAATATGCGTGACATTTTATTTAAATTTTCTTACCTATTATTTCTTTTACACTACATTAAAAATTTTTGATGCCTCATTTATTTTTTGATATTATTATATGTTGAATCTTATTATTATAGGATAATAAATGCCATTTATAAACGTTAGAGACGTGTTTTCATTATTTTATTATCTTTATTTATTCTATAAACTTAATTATTAAATAGATTAATTTATAGCAGATTATCTCTTTTCTTTTAAAAAATTTTATTATTCCACTTCATTCTATGCAACTTTATTTGGAATACAAAAACTTTTGTTCAAATTAGATGAAGGATAACGTTCTCCTTCACAGCCGAAAATTTGCATAGGTAACTCTTTTAAGCAAACATTGTTTAAGTTAATCTAAAACATAATGCCATATTTAGACAAGGATTGTATGTCAATTGCTTACCTAAAAAATAAACTTTAACTTTAAAAACTTTCCATTTCTTTTAATTTATAACATACAAGAAATGACTTTTGTTAATTCGTTTTCTAGATATTTTTTTGTAATTTTTTCATCCATAATGTTACATTAAGATTAAATTTGTCATTAAAATGATTGTAAATATTCTATATAGTGAAATATTTTACGCCTACATAAAATGATTAAATAGATTCTAAGTGTTCTTATGTGATCAAAAGATATCAAGTAAGCATGACTAAGTTGCTCATATTTATATTACTATCCACTAAAAATTATTATACTTTAAAACTATTCAACTGTTTGTAGTATTATGAAATGTAAGATGATCGAGTAAAATAAAATATCATTAATATTAATGCTGAAATGAAAAAGGTTTCGGAGTATTATTTTAACTATAAATTTAATACCATATATGTGTGTATTTATATCCCATACTGAGACGTTTATCTTAATTATGCTATATCATCATAAATTTAATTTCCTATCATTTCCATGCCCTTGACCTATTGTTTTAAAACTTCATAAGAACTTTTACTGTTACTTACCACTAACAAAACCACATGGAGCTTTGACAGAAGTTTTAGTGAACTTGACGGTTGTTGATCAATGGAAATTGCCAACAAACCATACATTTTCATGATAAATTACTGATCTTATCATCTTCTAATATAGTTTCCTTTTATTCATAAAAACATAACATACACTTTGTTATTATTCCTACTCCTAATAAAAATATAAAAATTTTTATAAAATAAACTTCTTAAATTCTAGAATTTTTTCTTTAACCATCCATTTATATCGTTATTAAATAAATAATATCAAACTAATAAAAATAAATTTAATATAAAAACATCTTTCATAAAACATAGTTACATTTACACTTTTTTCTTGTTAAAAGATCAAACAAAATATTCTATACACACTGTTTATCTATTTTTAAGGTTTTATCATTTAACTCAATACATAATACAGTGCTAATAAGAAATTTATTCACATTTTATACGTTTAATTCTCTTATCAAGCACATATACGTCTATCGTCATCTTTTTATATATGTATACATACGATTGACTGTAAAAATATTAATTGTCTTTTGTAGAATAAAAATTTCTCAATACTTAAGACTATAAAATTTAAATCAGCTAGTAATGTGATAATATACATAATGGCTAAACTTTTTCTCCTACTAAATATAATATTTTTAAGAAATTGCTTTTAAAGATATCTGAAAATTTCTCAAGCAATTGTTTACTTAAGATAATTATCTCATATTTTATACTATTGTCTTCACTTAGATAATTTAATTTTGGGAACTGACAACGTTAACGCTTTAATTTCCTTTAAACTAAAATTATAATGTAATTTTAGTGATGTTAAATTTTACAAAGAATAATCTTAATTATTAATTAATTTTATTATTAACTTAATTTCCTTTATTTTCTCTTATTAATATATATGTATAAATATCATCTATTTCCCACTATCTCATAATTTTCCAACTTTAAAAAATTTATAATTTTTTTCTTATTTTGTAATTCTATTTTTTACTATAGAGATTATTTTATATATAAAATGGTTACTTTACGTCATTCATTACTGATTTTATTATTGGCAATACTATGTCTTTTAACAATATCGCAACAACATGGTGAAGAAGATTCAGTTGCTGATGGTTTTATTGAAGGTTCAGCTTCGTATCCAAATAATCCAGATGATGAGGATTCTGATGTATGTTACTTAAAAATTATTAAAAAATATTATTTTATTTAAGAGTGTTGAAGCATCTGCTATTCCACCAGCAGATTTGAAACCAGCAATACCACCGGAGAATATTGAAGAAAAACTCACTTCACCAGCAAATAAAATTGTAGTACCAGTAACTGATGATACAACAGCAGCTGTTGAGAAAAATGATCAAAGTACTGGAGTTTCAATTTTAGGAATATCTTCAACACCATCAGGTTTACCTACTGATAGCCAAATTCTCTCAATGATTAATATATTAATAATTGCATTAATTATTGTAGTTATCATTGTAATTGCTGTATCCTGTTATGCATGTAGAAGCAGTGAAAGTAAGTTAACTTATTTTTCATAGCAGTAATAATTAAACTTCTTTTCTTGTAGAAGATGGATATACACGTGGAAATAAAGTTGGAGAAACTATTTAAGAAATCTATTCCATAAAATGCCAATATGGGTTGTTTGATATTGTTTCATTTACCTTAAAACAAAAACATATCAACAGATGATTTCTCAATTTTCACATTTTTTTAGAAATAGAAAAATTAATAATCTAAAGCATGCATTACAGAAAACTTTTTTACTAATTATTTTATATATCTTTTTATATTATTATTATCATTATTTTTAAACATTTTAATTGCCACGCTCAGCCATTTAATATTTCCTTTTTTTTATAATGCTTTCTTGCGACTCAATATTAAGTATACCTATAAGATTTAAATCTTTTTTACCCTACTTATTTAATTTACTTTATTTATATAGGTAAAAAATATTTAAATCATAGGAATAATTATCCCAGAATTAACTTTACTAAAAAGTTATAATTATTTGAGTCCTACAGATTTTATCTTTTGATTGCACATTCTTCACATTTTTTTACTACGTTATTATAGCGACATATATTTCGCAAATGTTCTTAATCATTTATGTTTAAAGTAACGATATAAAATATATATGGTTTGAACATTATTTTTTGAAAAATTTGGAATATTTATTATTATTTTTTTGTAAAAATTAACCGTTTACAACTTTATAAATAATCGCCGGAAAAGGTTAAAAATGATTAACCCGGTTATAAAAAATAATGTTTCATATAAATTTTTATGTTTTGTGTATTTTGAAGGATAAAATTTCTTATAATTAGATATGATATTAAAATAACTTATATATAATATAAACAAAAAGTGTTACTTTTAATAGTTGATTATTATTCATCTTCATCATGTATTTCATCAATTTTATTATGGTTAAATTTTTTAACTTCATCAATTAATTGTTGCTGTTGCTGTAATGATTGAATTGTTCTTTGGTATTCAGAGAAGTTTTCTTCTGATCTTTCAGTGAGAACTGACAATTTTCCTGACAACCCATCGATGTCATCTTTCATTTCATCTTTTTCATTGACTACTATTTCATTTTCAATGATTGGTTTTTTGACAAAAGGAATAATACAACTTATCAATCCTGATCCTACTATAAAAAATCCACCCATATAAAATGTTGAGTCATACGTCTGTGTCCAGTCATAGAAAATTCCTAAAAAAAAGCAAATAAATTATATATGCGTATGTTTGTTTTTAGTATACCTGCAAATGGTGTTCCAAGTAAACTAGCAATTCCTCTCGCTACAACAATTAAACCAAATGAGTTTGTTAATTTTTCTAAACCCATTAAATCGGTTAACACAATTGATGTTAAACAAACATATACCGATACAACAAATCCATATAATATTGTTATTGTCATTAAACCATAAAATCCTGTTGTAAAAGGCATTAAAAATAATAAAATACCACCAATTACTAGAGAAGCGTTATTAAATGTCAAAGCAACACACCATGGTTTATCTGCAACCCATCCTGTAATAACGCGACCTAATGTATTTGAAACTCCCATCATTGATAAAAAAAGACTACTGTTACTTTTTGAACTACCACGTAACTCTGCAAGATTAATAAGATAAACAAATGGAACATAAAATCCAAGCATTGCTAGCATATTTGAAATAAATAAAAGAAGCATTGTTGACTTTGTTAGTAATTGCATATCAATCATCTCATTAAACGCATTACGAATTGGTAGCGGTATAATTTTAAATTTAGAATTATCTACAAATGATATTTGATCAATTTCTTCACCAACCAATTCAAAAGTTGTTTTGCTATATCTACTTCCAAAACGACTATCTAATCCACAATTATTTTCATCATTAGTAAGATGATTTAATGAATTAGCTATAGACGTTGTTGGTATTTGGATTTGTGATTCACGATAATTTTTGAAATCTTTACCCTCATTATCAAATTCTTTCAAATTTTGTATTGAACCACTATAAAATATATCCTTCCTATTCATTGGTCTTTTTATTTCTTTTGCATCAGCTGTACTTAGCGCAACACTTGTTATTGAATTTCCTAATGACATATGATTTGTTGCTTGTGATAATCTTCCAAATGATTGATATAAACTTCTTGCTGATACTTTATATATTGAACCTCCCATCTTGGAGATATTTAAATTATCTCCAATTCCCGTCAGTTCAGATCCCATACTTGTTATTGTATGTTTGCGAGTTCTAACAATATTATTAGGATTATGTTGCAAAAGATTTGTAGATGAAAATTTATTTTGAACTTTAGCTTCTATTATAGGTGTTAATGTTTGTTTTAAAGGAATACTTTCATGATTATCATCATCTGTATCATTTTCGTCATTATCATCCATAGCTGAATGCAATCTCGCATATAACTCTGGATCAACTCCTGGTGGTACATCACTATCGTTATTTGTATTTGTTGAATTTATCATCACATTATTAGGTATTCTATGTCTTCCAGAACTGATTGGATCAATTGTATAACTTGCTGTCATATTAACTTCAGTTATATGTTCTTTTTTATTATCAAAATTGCAACCACAAAATTTATTTAGAAGTGTTTTAATACGTTTATTTCCTTTTTCAATATTACTATTTTTAACATCATTCTCAGTATATAAATCTTTATATAACATACCACATATTATACAAAGTAAAACCATTCCTGCCATAGCATATATAGTTCCAATCCATTTAAATTCTCTGACTAATACAGTTAGTATGGGTGGCATAATTATACATCCAACACCAGATCCAGCCACAGCAATTCCAGTTGCCATTGCTCGTTTACTTTCGAAATAATAGCCAACCATTACAATTGATGGTAAATAAATATGACCAAATCCAATACCTATAAAAATAAATAAAATATTTTTAAAAATATTATTTACCTCCAATAAGACTAAATGACAGCAAAAATAGAAAAATATTTGTAGTGAATGTAGAAATAATAAATCCAAAAGCAGAAATTAAAGATCCACAAATTACGACAGTACGGGCACCATATTTATTAGTTAATCCACCAACAATTGGTCCAACTAAAAGATATGAACCAACAAGAAGTGATCCTATTAATGATGTCATAGCTTTTGATGAACCAAAAGCTTCTTGAAATGATTCTATTAATGTACCATAACTACTTGATATACCATCAACAATTAAATTGCTAAAAAAGGCAACTGCACATATAACCCACCCATAACCACCATCAGGAGGTGTTGGTATAAAATTACATAATGCTTCATCATTAATTTCATCAATACACTCATCTAAATTTAATTCCGATGTGTACTCAGATTGTATATCACAGTAACTTTCATTGTAAGATATAGAATCATGGTGAATAACATCGTTATCATGAATTTTTTCTATTTCAGGATGTTTTTTATTGTTCCTTAGAGTATTATCAGTTCTCTCATCAACTGTTGAAGTAATCTCTTTATTTTTATTAATATTATCAACTAATGAAATTTCTTTTTCATTACTATTAATATCCACCTCAATATTATCCTTCTCCTCATTCGATAAAACCATTGTTGGAAAAACATTCCTGTTTTCACATTCATTGTTGATATCATCTGACTGTTCCTCTAAATGAGGTGAATCCATACTTTGTTATCAAAGGAAAAAAATATTGTTTTATAGAAAAAATATTTAATTAAATATTTAATATTTTATTCTTTATTAAAGATTATTACGGTACACCGAATTACGTTATCTTAATGTCTAATAAAAAAATTTTTATTAAAAAAAGAGAAAAAATAATAATTATTGAATAACTATATTTTTTTAAAATAAACAGGAAAATATAGATATGGTAAAGAGTACAAAAAAAGTTATTAGTTAATTTTAAATTATAATTTACATATATAGAAATGACAGGTTGTTTAGAGTAAGCTACATAAAGGTTGTATTTTAAAAATTTAATATATTTAGTAAATATTGAGAGAAAAATAATTACAAAATTTAAAAGATAAAGAATTTTATATACTTTTCTATTTCTTTTATCCAACATTTTAAAACATTGACTAAAGTGTATTTTTCAGAAATATATTCATTTTAATATGCTATAAAGGGAGGACATTAGACAATGTATATCATTGTAGAAACTAACTTCAATATAATATATTGAGTATTTAAAACTTGGATAAACAACATCCACAAAAATATATTTAAAAGTATAAAAGAGTTTAAAAATAGATATTATCAAAAATTGACTACTATTAAATATTTTCTTCATGATAGTTCATGGTTAATTATTATTAAGAATAAGTTAATTTTAAAATTTGTAGTATATTTTGAATTGCTATAAAATAGTTACCTCATTTTAAAATGCATCTATTTATTTTCTTACATAAAAAAAATGCTAGGTTATTTATATAAGAGAAATAAAAATGAAAAAGAAAATCAAAAATGTTGCGTTTTAAGACTATGCCAAAATTCAAAATGTTTCATTTGGAATAGATAAAAATTTTGCCCAGTATTACTTGTTATTATTCAACAAATATATATAGGAAGAAATATGGATAGATAAAAATATATATTTATATACATATATATTAAGCTAACATCTTGACATATGTAGCTTTAAAAGAAAAAGTGTTGAATATTTTGGAATATACATATAGAATTAAATTACAATGAAACAAATTATTAGTTTAAAAAAATTTTTGTTTATTGGTAAAATAAAGCATATTAAATTAACAATTTGAGAATTAAATAACTATTTATATATTTGAAAATAAACAATTAATATAAAATGTAATGAAAAATTTTTATAAAATATTTGTATACGTAATAAAAGAAAAATAAATAGCATCTATAAAATGTTTTCCTTACAATATACATATGATATTTATATATAATATTATATAAAAGTAAAAGGAATATTTTTTTGCCATTTTCAAACATATTTTAGGTACATTGGGTTACTAATAACTCATAATTATTAAAATATATAACATGCTTTGACAAAATAATACATTTGTTTATGTAAATATAATTTTTTAATGTGTAATTTTAAAAATAGTATTATTTTTAAATATTTGCTTTTAGATTTCATGTCAATATATTATTAAAGTGTTGATTTTAAGAAAGCATTTAATTAAAAATGCTTTTTTTGAGAAAAAAAGTGTTGACTTAAAAGATTAACATATGGCAACAATGTTTAAAAATAATAAAAAATATTTTTTAAGCTATTAATAAAATATTTCTAATTTTTCTATCCTTTTATAGAGAATAAAAAAAGTCAAATAATTTTCTTATTTTAAGTAGGTTTTAAAATATAAATAATGCAAACAATTTAAAAAAAATAAATTAATAAACAATTTTGTGATTAATTACAGAAGTCTGAAATGAATAAAAAAAAACTGTAAAGACAATTTATAATAATAATGGTAGAAACAAATGAAATAAAATTGAATTTCTCCTCCATAAAACAACAGAATGGAGAAGATTAGTATTTCAAATGCTTTTAAAAATTATTGTTTTTAACATCACTTCTTAAAAAGTTTATCATTTCTAATAGCTATTTTTTCCAATGAAAAAAATTTTTCTTTCTACAAATTTATTAAATTGTAATCATCTTCTTTTTACGAAAACTTTTTTCCCAATAAAAATTCATAAACACTTGTTTATTATTTATATTTTATTTTTTTAAATAGTTTTTAGAGATATTTCATTTTATTATTGAATTTTAACACTTTATCAGTTGTAATTGATTTAATATTAACTTTTTTGAATACTAAAAAAAGTTATCATAAAATATTTGCATTTTTTTTTGTTATTTCAGTAGTTTTTTTTAACATATACAAATGTAAAAATTAATTATTTATACTTTAAAGTTATTACCATTTTGAAATATAGAAAATCTTTATATAATTTTCTTGCGTTTCATTTGTATGATTTTTTAATACGAAAATGACGTTAAGATATATTAATTAATAATTTTAAAGAATATTAAATTAATTTTTTTCATAATACCATAAAAAATTTGTATTTTATTAAAATGATAAATATTTTTTAATTATACTTATTTAAATTAAAAAAATTATTTTATAAATAAACCTTTACAAGGTTATTACTTTTTATTTGCTTATTAACTTTTATGTCAATAATAAAAAATGCATGAGTTGTATAAAAAATATTACTTTACAAATAAAGTAAAAATAATTTAAATTATTTTCGTTATGAAAAGCTTTACATGTAAATATATTTTATCTTTTACTAATAAAAAGTGCGCAAGATTTTTTCGAGAGAGTTTTGAATGTAATGTAATGCAAATATTGGATATATATGTGTTGCAAATTGTCAGTAAAACTTTCTATATTTGAAAGCAATTTTCTTATAAAAGCCCACTTTAGTTTATGTTTTCATTTAAATTGTTTCTGTTAAATATAAAACTATTACATGATTATCATATATACATTTTTTACTTATCAACAATCATTTATACTTTAAAAATTTCATTAAGTAAAATAAGATATTTTTAAACTGTTGTGTTGAAAAAGTTTATATTAAATACAATTATAATTAAACTTTCTTGTAAATATTTATCTATAAAACTTTATTCTTTCATTATTTATAAATTAAAATAAAATATTCAATTATGTTTTTTTGAGTATTTGTACAATTTCAAACATACATTACAATGTCTATATAATTTCTAATAGCTTACAGTATCCCATGAAGAAAAAAATTTTTAACATAGTTTTACCATAATACTATTAAATATAATTTAATTGGTAATATTCTTTCTTAAAATGTATTTTCAATATCATCACAAAATTCATTTTTGTGATAATTATAAATTGTACATATGTATAACTTTTCTCCTAACAATTTCTTTTCTTTTTTATCCTTATATGGTTGCATTAAAAGAAAAATGTAGAAAACAATCTTTAAAATTAATATATATTTGTTTCTAGTTTCACTTTTCAAATATTAGAAGATATATTATATTTATTATAAGATAAAATTTTATATGCTTAATAATTGAATGAAAAATGTGTACTAATTTTTAGGTAGAAGATAATTAATTTTACTTTATCTACTTTTTTAATCATTTTATGATAATTAAGAAAATAAAATAATACTTTTACTATCGTTCTTCATTTCTTTTATTCTTGTATATTATTATAATCATTTGTGGTATAAATTAAAGTTTTGTATTAGAAAAGATAAGTCACAGAAAATACTACCATCAGTAGTTTTATTTAAAAATACTCGTTACTCACTCTTCTCAATTTACTATTTATTTATATATATGCATATATATATATATATATATATATATATATTGTGCAACGTAACTTTTCAAACCAATTTTTTAAAAACAGGAGGTAAAATATTTTAAATACAAAGAATATATTTATTTTCAATTAAATTTTTGAATAAATGATAAATTAGAAAAAAAGATACTTATTTTATAGTAAAGTATTCTTTTGTATACTAACCCTTCTGATTACTTCATAATTATTATAATTATTTTTAAATAATAAAGACTTTTATTAAAAAATGTGAAATTTTTAAACTGGCACTATACTTATATTCTGTTTTCATATAGTCTTCTTCAAGTATCTTTGAAGGAAAGTTTTATAATTCCCATTACAGGCTAACTCTTTTTTTATAAATTATATATTCTTTACATAATTTTGTTTTGTTAAACAACAAATTTCGTTGTAAACATTTCTTGTAACTTAAAGATACCATTGTAAAGAAAATTTAGATATATCTATGCGTATTTTGATGACTTTTTGTAAGATAAATTTTTAATTTACTTCTTAAAACTATAATTTAATTCATAGCTTGATGAAACAATTCATTCATAAAATGATTATTTAAAGAATAAAGATTAAAGTATCAATATCTTATAATCTTTATTATATGAATAGAATAAGTAACTTATGTTCATTTAACTAGAAGTAAAGCATTTCTTTAATTGTTCTTAAAATACAATAATTATTCATCTAACATATGCGAATTAATGATAAGTGATTTAAAGTTTTTACATAAAAAGTATTCCAAAACATTATAATACATTAATTATTACTTGCAAGTACATAATTTTATATATAGTATTTTTATATTAGAATTTTTATAAAATATTTACCTATTATTTTTTCTTATTTCTTTTAAACATTATCGATCATAACTTTTCTTAACTGCTTCTAAAATTTTCCATCAAAAACTCTTTTAACTTTTTAAAGTATCTAACATTACTTTTTATAGCACATTTTATAATCTCTAAAACCATACATTATATATTTAAAACTTAGAGTTATTCACTTATCTATATTTTGTATAAAATAAATAACCAAATATTATAAAAAGTTTTTTTATCTGATACTTGAAATTTTATTATATATATTATTTATATATAAACTTTTTCAAGAAAATAAAAAATCAACATTTCATTATGCCTTATTTTTAATGAAAGTTTGTAAAAATGTCTTCAAATGTTCCTGTGGTAAATAATAATTCAATGCCAACATCATTATTTGGAGGAACGTCAAATGGTAGTGATATTATTCAAAATTTTGGGGTGTCTGCACAAGCTAATAATGGTTTACCTAATGTAGAACACCATACTATAAGTAATGCTTCAATCGAAATTGTTATTGATTTCACTAGACCTGATGGACAAAGAACAAGACCATTGTTAGTTGAGGGTAAAAGATTATATGTTGATGAGCACTATATCTCTGTATGGTCTCCTGTATTAAGGTAATTTTTTCTACTGTTTTCTTTATAATTAATATCATTGTGAAATTTAGAGCATGGTGCATTGAATGTCCTGATAGAGAATTAATCTTAGCTAATGTTCAGTATGATCATATATTGGAGATGCTTCAAGCTATTCATCCGACATATAAAGATATCGATGATCAGACTGTCCATATTCTTTTACCATTAGCATTTGATTATCAAATGGAAGGCCTACTTCATAGATGTGAATGTTTTCTAGTTAATCATAGATTACCATTTTTAGAAAAGATTTGGCTTGCTGATAGGTATAAACTAAATAGGTTACTTGGCTTATTAATAAAAGAAATGAGACCAAATAGTAAAGTTGATTTATCTGGATCACGTTATTATGGTCTTTCTGACAGAGTCAAAGTTTTACTATTAGAAAGATTACACGGCGCAGCGGCACCTGAAGATATTCTTGAGCAACCACTAGATTTAGAAAAATTTTACCGTGCATCGGATCTTAATTTTGCATCTGTTAGATCAAAAACTGGAAGAATGTATTACGTTAATCCATATTATCTTGCTGCGTGGTCAAATATTTTTCAGGTCCGTAAATTTACTTTTTCTAATATTATTAACAATTTTTTAGGAACGTATATGCTTTTTAAGAAATCAAGAAGAGTTATATTGTCCTTGTACTCATGAAGAGTTGAAAGCATTCTTAATGGCAGTTTATCCACCACAACTTCGTATAACCGAAACTAATATTGGACCTATACTTGTAGCAGCTTGTAAAATGGAATCACCAGGACTATTGAAAAAATGTGCGCAATTGTTGTTATCACCTTCAACAAAATTATCAGTATTTGTTCGACTATCATTACTTGATAGATGTTATTTACATGAAATGTTAAGTACATGTTTAAAAATGATAACAAGAGCTGAAAATTTAATAGAAATGACACAACAGCAAACGTGTAGGTTGTTTTTATTCATAAATATATTTATTGAAATAATATTTTGTTTTAATCTTAATAGATGATTGTTTATCAACTAAAGCTCGATCGGCAATGATGGACAGACTTGCATTTTTATTAAAAAAATCAGGAATGCCATGTCATTTGTGTAATAGGTGTAAGACGTTATCAGGATGTAGTGACGTAACATGGATGTGTCCACAATGTAAAACATATACCGAATCTACTACAAATCGTAATTCCGTAACAGGGATAAGTACTCCAAATATGTTGAATACACAAAATGCTAGTAATCTTCCAATAGGAAATCATGGAAAAATAACAGATCAGCAAAATATGGGACAAATGATACATTCAAATGTTAGTATAAACCAAAATTTGCAACAACAACCTTCTCAAGGAATAGGACAAAATCCAGGATATACAATAGGTAGTAATGCTGGAAACAGTCCTTCACATTATAAACCTGGAACTATGCGACATTAAAGTCACTTACAATTAATTAGAAGTTATAGTATTTTAAAAAACACTTTTTTTAAGCGCAATTTCTTTTATTAATTGAATCATATTTTAATAATTACATTTTCATATATATATTGAAAAAAATAGTATAATAATTATTTTGTATGTTTATTATTCTTAGTAATAGATTTTTCTATTTCTTTACATCAAAATATTTCTGCTTTAATTTTTAATAATTTACCAAAAAAAGATTTCGAAATAAATTGTTTTTAGAATCGAGATATATAAAAAATTTAACTATTAAAGATTCAAAACTTGTATTAACATTAATTAATATATATTAATATATTCGCTTTTTAATTCTAAAAAATGTAATTAACAAATACACCTAATACTCTCATGAAAATTATTTATTTTTCAAAATAATACAATGTGAAGGAGATATGCTTTAACAAAAAAATGAATAAAAAAGTTTTCTTACATTATATTCCTTCGCCTTTTGATTTTTAATTTATTATAGTTAGCCTAAAAATTATTAGACAATAAAACCCAATTTGTAAAAATGTGATAAAATTTTAATAGAAAAATATTTTCTTATTTATTTAGAGTCAAATTTTATTTTTCATGCTTTAAAAAATATACAAAGTTATATTTTAAAATATAATGGCTTTTTTAAGCTTGTAAATATAAATAGTATATACAATGAGATGGATGATAAATGTTTTTAAAAATAAATATTAATCTTCTCAGAATTTATCATAATCCTTCTTGATTAAAACTTTAATCTTCACTGGTATTCTTATTTTTAAAACCACAATATATATTTTTCATTAATCAAATTTTTTTGCTTAAATTTTAAGTATTTTAACAAATATTATATTTTAGTTTGGTTAACTATTATTAATAAATTAAAGTTAAGCTTTTAATTTTGAAGTTAACCGTAGAATTGTGAAAATGTAATAGCTTTGACAGTATTCTACTAATTGAAAGCTAATATTTGCCACGTTTACGAAAATATTTTATTTATGAAATAAAAAAACTAGATTGATATATGATGATGAAAAAAACTATAAAATAGATGGTATTTGTGCTTTAGTAGATTATTAAAAAACTATTATAATGTTAATATACATCGTGAAAATTTATGGATGTTAAAATGAAATATACTCCTAAATTTTTATTACATTTCATAAAAATAATATTCTGTAATTTCTATTTATTGTAATTACTTATTTCAATGTTATATTTTGTAATAACTGACGAGTATTTTTATTTTTTGAGAGCTTTTTGTTCTAGTAATATTAAATAAATGTTTGGACGTATCTTATTTATACCTAAGCATGCCTACTTCTTCGATGGATTTCTCTCTACTTTTTGATATATTTTTTTGTTCACTTTTATACATATCTCTTTCTGTTTGATACATTTTTCTAGCTATAAAATAAATATGACATCTATATAATATCCAAATTAATGATATAGCAAGTAAAATATATATTACAAGTGGTATTAATATATTAAAAATTTCAAAAGATCCCGTAAATGGCAATAGTAAACTATTATGTTCATCAAGATCTTTTATAACTCTAAGAATTGTAAATATGTCAGCAAATGAACCAATACATATTTGAGATATTCCAAATGGTATTATAAGATATGGATTACATCTCCATAATGAGTAGTATGCTGTAGCAGTAGGAGGAAGTTGAAATAATCGTATCACAAATATGCCTATTATTTGCCATTCCTTTTTTGCAAACTCTTCAAGCCCTACTAAGTATATTGTACCTATAAAAAGATAATAAATAAAAAAATATATCTTTTTTGCATTCTGTTTATAAATTTCCTTACCTAATACAATTTCATGTAAAACAAGTGTACAACAAATAAATGTAACAATTTTTGCATGGAACAAATTAAAACAACATCTATAGTCACTTGAATCAAAGAATGGGCTCTCCAAATCATTAAATGTTAGCTAAATAAATGAAGACAAAATAATAAATTATAATTAAGTTATATTATAAAAATAAATCACTTACATTTTTTGCTTCCTCTTTTTTACCATCAGAAGATACTATAAATGACTTACTTTTTTTTTCCATCGAATATATAATTTTTTTATTTCACTATTCTTCTAAAAAACTTATAATTATTAATTTATTCTAAAAAAAATTTAATTTTAATATGTAAGGATTGATTAAAGTTTTCAATCTTTCTAATCATTAATTCGAATTTTTTAACATAAAATGTAGTAATGAACGAAAATTACATTTACAGTAAACATAAAATTTGATAAAAGTTTTATATATACAAAAAAAATTATTATTCTTTTTCTAAGATATAATATTTTTTATGTATGGTATTATAAGATATATTTAATTAAAGTTTATTTATTATTAACATCATAGATATAAATATTAAAATATCTTTAATACTATGTAACATATAGAATTTCTGATATAACTAACTTTTTAAATACACCATTATTTATGAAATTTAAAAAATAAAATTTTTACTAAAAAATTTGTTAAAGAAATTGTTAACATCAATTTAATGAAAAATATTATATAAACAAATTATTAATATACAGAACGACAATAACATAGTACAATGATTTACTAAGAATATGTACATTATAATTTTTAATCTAAAATTTTATCATTGTATAGAATATATCCTTTAAATCTTTAAACAAAGGCAAAATAAAAAAAAAACTATAAGATAAAATTGTATAAATAAAAATAAAATTAAAATTAATAGAAACCTAATTTGTTATTTTTATAAAGTTATGTATAGCTTTCATAAACTTGCTAAAAATAAAGAGCATATTTTTATACTAAATTTAATTATATATGAATGACGACACTAGTTATAAAAAATTTGTTAAAGTTTGAATAGAAATTTTTGAAACTAGCAAATTTATAAATAATTAAAAGAGTTATACTTTAAGTTAAAAATTATATATATACTTATTTTGTTAGTTAATTATATAAGTAATTTAATGATATTTGTAATTATTCTTATTATA
Organism: Strongyloides venezuelensis; assembly: GCA_963280985.1. Lineage (NCBI taxonomy): Eukaryota > Metazoa > Nematoda > Chromadorea > Rhabditida > Strongyloididae > Strongyloides > Strongyloides venezuelensis. The sequence goes on along the minus strand of CAUJLX010000001.1, from coordinate 2,702,526 downwards.
TATACATGTAGTTCTCAAAATGAGGTCATATTAAATTGAGTATAATACAAATATTATTAACTTAAATTATAGATAATTTAAATAACATTTTTACCAAATATACCTTTTAAAATGAAAACAATAAGCTTTTCTGAAGATGTAATATTTATTATGAATGAAAGAGTTAACAGAAAATATTACATTCATTTAATTTTTAATAACAAAAGTAAATTACATGTTTTTTGGAATAGCAAAATATTATGCAAAATATAACAATTTGCATATATAGTTGTGTAAAATAAAAAATGATTATATATGAAGAATATAAATAATATTAAAGTAGATGTTTGTTACACGGCATAAACTGACACCAGAGTTTTTTACACAAACCTAGTAATGCTCGTATTTTAATATAATGTCTATGATGAGTTCTTAAGGAATTAATATATTATTTTAATAAAAAGGATCTATATGGTATAAATAAAAAGATATAAATATACATTTTCATAAAACTAAATACATATTTTTTCTCTTTTTTGTACATTTAACATCTAAAAGTTTGTTTCATCAACGATTTACACTTTTTTAAAATACAATTTTTATATCTCAAACATAACTTCTTCTTCTTACGTCCTAACCCAGCAATAAAAAGTTTCCTAAATTTATTATCATATAATTTTATAAGTTAAAAACTTAATTTAAATATGTCCAAACAGAAATAGAAAATATTAAAAACAGAATTTATAAAGTAAAATAATTCGGTAACTTTTAATAAAAATTTGATAAAAAAAATGAAATATTGATTTCATCAGATATTTAAAATTATTTAATTGTATTTAATGTCTAGTAAAATATAAAAATAACAAAAAATAAATGTTGCCCGTTTTATTATATTGCTAAAATTGTTAGTTTGAAAGTCGAAATTGATAAAATTATGATAATACTGACATTTAGTGTGTAACGGTGTGTAATGGCATCTTTTATACGAATTGTGATCTTTTAACGTTGTTATTACTAATTTGAGAATTTGTCATTATTGAAGATTGTTTCATATAATCATCATTTACGTTTTTACCTATACAAACATCATCAAATTTATTCTCTTTAATACTACTATCTCTTCTTTTGAAATGCCGTTTTATCAATGCATCAGTTAATTTTGAACATACTAATTCGCCAGCGTGCATAGATACCATTCTTAAAACAAATGTTCCATCTGTTCGAAGGAATTTATTAACAAATTCTTCAACTTGTTCTTCATGTACTGAATATTCAATATTAAGAAGTTTTTCAATAAATGAATTACGACAATTAAAGAAAGCTACATTTGTTACCCAAGAGAACAAGTTAATAAATGTTAGAGTTGTTAAAATAAGAAACCATAACCATAAAAAGACAAAAATCTTTTCAGTAAACATATTAATAACTAACACACATTGTACTGTATGTCTATGAATATTTCCTAATGCTCTTATTTCAAAGTCACATAATGTAACACGAGGAAATTTTCCAGAATCTTTCCATTCTTGATCCTATAAAAATTAATTTTTAAATAATATAACAATGAAAACATACCATTAAAATATCATATAAAACATGTCCACCAAATAAGGGATAATCTGATGTCTCTAAAAATTTGTTAATAAAAAAAAATTGTGCTATTAAATTAGTTAAATGGAGGCATTTAATAAACAGATATAAAACTGTTAGTTGACAGCCGTAAGATTTACTTAATCTTATAATACTAAAAGAATAATAATGTCCCAACTTCCTTGCAGCATACTCCCTTTGATAATCTAAAGCTTCTTCAATATGCCTTGCTAATATATCCACATTTTTTTTTAAAACTGCAGGATCAACATTGGAATCACTACATGCTAATGATAGGATGAGTGACAAATTTATTCCTAAATTAATAAATATTTAATGTATGAAATTTAATTTATTACCTGTTTGAGGTGATAACATTCTCCAAAAAGATGCTGGAATGTGAAATAAAAGAGCAGCTAGTGCCATTACAAAGGGTATCCATTGATAGTAACCAATTTGTCTTTTCTCTCTATCATCAATTCTATGAGGAATATAATCCTTAATTTTTATTATTATTTAATGTTATTTTATAACTTACTTTAAATGGAACCCAATATGTATTTTGAACCCAACAGTAATTTTCAGTGTATTGCTCCATTGCATGCGTAAATTGTGCTGGTACAAAACATTCTATAGGGTGTCCACCTATACATATTTTATATATTATTAAAAACTAATAAAATATTTTTTTATCTAAACATACCATATTGTTTTGCCGACACCAACACTGCAAACATTAATAATAACGCAGCTGTATATATATAATGTAACCTGTCAATTCCATCGTCATCTTGACGAATTTCAAGAATTCTTAATGCTGATGCAAGAAGATGAAGACCAACTCGACCACCAGATACCATTTATATGTTATAAATAAAAGTTTTAAATATTTTCATTTAAGGTAATCTTAATACCTTTTTACAACTTTAAGAAAATTGTTGAGTAAATTCAAAAATCAACTAAAATAAACAAAATTGGAAGAAATATACATAATATTTTTTAAAACAAAGGAATTCTATCTTAAATTTTTTGTTCTATTTTATTAAATGCTGTTCTCGTTTTAAATATAACAAAAATTTAAAATATTATTAAGCCATTTTAATAAAAAAATATTATTAGTAAAAAATCAATCATAAGACGTTTAATCAAAATATGTGGCATTTTTTTTAATCAAAAATAAATATCATATTTAATTATTTACATTTTATTATATTATATGATTATGAAGATATGAATCAACATCCTAACATTTTAAATAAACATAAAATTTGTACAGTATAAATGTGTAAATATAATAAATTGGTTTGAGCAAAAAGCTTATAACTAACAAAAAATTAACATAAATTTATAATCCTAGTGATTAGTATTAACTACATATATTAAAGAACAAATATAATCTTTAAAATGTTTTTCTTTAATTTTTCAAAATAATAAAAAGTTTGCCTATTTAAATTTCTTATAACCGATAGCGTAAATTTATTTTTATGACCACTTTGTTAATAATTTATAGCTTAAAAAATTTCTTTTAAACAAAATGTATTTATAAAATTTTTGAACAGTAAATAAAATCAAGTTAATATAATTAATTTTTATAAACAATGTATAAATTATATACAAGGTAAAATAATAATAAAACAATCATTGCTTTTATGATCTTCAATCGACTTATAATGTTTTGCGATTCTAAAAATATATGTAAACTAGTTAAATACCAAAAGAATATAACATTTTATGAAGAGTAAAATAGATGTTTCAATGAGAAAGTGATTGAGGAGTTGAAAATTATTGTTTTAATAAAAATGCCAGCGAATAAAATAATGATAACGATTGAAGAGTATTATACATAATAGCATATGAAATTTAATATCCATATTCTCATATAGTAATTCGATAAATAAAATCTTTTGATTTTTATTTTAAACAATGATCTTTATTATATACTAAATATTTGAAGACGATATATATGACATGAATAAATTATTATGCCAATGTAGAAATTATTTGTTAGTGGAAATTTTATTGTTATATTGAGACTTGATGGACATTCATAATCAACAAATGTTTATTCTTATGCCTAAAGGAAGGATATAATTATGAAATGTGTTGTGATAAGAGTTTTCTTTTTTACCTTCTCTACTTATATCAAATTCTTTTATTTTAACAATTACATTATATATATCAAATTTTATACTGATATTGCATTATTTTTACTAACACAGATCTTGTTTCTTTACTAATCACAATTAAATTATTATTTTATTTAACTTAATTCACATAGTAGATGAGGATAAATTGTTACAATTTTATAAAATAAGTAAATCAATCTATTATTGCGTTCTTAAAACGCTATAATAATAGAAAATAATATCAAAATTTATATACTATTACAATCATTTGACAAACATAGGTATTTGATTATTTCATCAACAAAAATTGTCCCTGTATAGTATTAAAGTAAAAAAATTTTTCTGATAAATCGTGTTTAATAGATATTACTTTTTGAATATAGTTATTAATACATATAAATAACCTTTTTATTTAAGCGTAAAAATTAAGTGTTTTACAATAAATAAAAAAGCTTTTGAATTGAACAAATTTTTTTCATTTCTTTCAATCAAAATAACACACAAAATTTATAAATATTAGAAAAGGGTATTTATGTACATAGAAGGATGTACAATCGATATAAAATATTTTCAATTACTCAATGTCATAGATTTTTTTATTATTTGTTCTTTAAACAACATATAATATATAAAATATTTGATTTAAAATCAGTTTTGACTTTGTACATATATTTTGTTTGAAAGAAACCTTTTGCAAATATCCATTATGTCAAGTTATGACTTCACCTTTAATATATTAAGCAAATAAAGATATATAATAAATATACATAATATTTTAATTTTATCAGCTGATGAAAAAGGCTGGTATTAAATGTATGAATAAAAACAATTTGCTAATAATAATATTTTTAATTAATGTAGTATACTACAAGTTAATACTTTATTTTTTATAAATATAAATGTGTTAAACCTAAACATTTCCTATCTTATTTTATATAAAATTGTTATAGATTACTGAAGAAACTAAACTCCAAAGTATTTATTTAACTTTAAAATGTATATTAAAAATATGATGATATAGTTATCTTTTTTAATTTTTGTAAACAAGAAAAAATCGATTTTTTTTATGTTTTTAATAATAAAATAAAAAAAAGAGGTTAGCAAAAGTGGGAATTAAAAAAAAAGAGTAAATATTGTTATGTTAAAATATATTTAGATGCGTGTTAAAATATGCTAATTTTCCTATAGCAACAATTTGTTTAATTTCTAGTATACTTATAAATCTTTGATTTTATATCTTCTTTTAGATTTTATTTTCCATTATTTGCGGTAGGAAAAATAATAGTATTGACCATGGATAATAAAAAATTTAACACTTCAAATGAAGAGAGTGATTATCAAAGAGTTCTACAGAAAGGAATCGAAATTAAACGGGTTAAAAGGGGTAAGGAAGGAAATAGTTTAGGAAGAATTTATTTGAATAATGATAATAAATTCGTTTATTCACCATCATCAAGATTTAAACTCTGTTATAAGGGTCCAAAGAAAGGTAATTTTCCACTATTACTATAAATGTTGCAAGAAAAAATAATTTATCATTTTAAGTTGATATAAAGGATATTATTGAAATAAGACAAGGAATTATTGGAATTTCAAAACCCCAGGATACAACAAAAGTGCAAAGAAATCATAAAATTTCAAAAGCCTTGATAGATTCATCATGTTTCTCAGTAATTATTATGCACCCAAAATATATGTGTAAAGCAATTGAATTTTTAGCTATCAATGAATCTGAGAAAAACAAATTTTGTGACGCATTACAACGTTATGTAGCTGATAAGACTGATCAACATTTAAAATTCGATGAGAAAATTTGGTTGCTTAATAATTTTCAAAAGGCTGACATTAATAAGAATGGTTTGTTATAATAGCTTTTATACAAAATGTTTGTTTAACTTTATATTGTAGGAAAATTAAGCATTGATGAATGCTTAAAATTATTTAAGAATCTTAATTTACAATGTAGTGAGAGATATCTTAAGGAGATATTTAAAAAACTTAATAATAGTCGGGATGAACGTGAAGAGAAATCATGGATTAATGAGGATGAATTTTTAACACTTTTTGATGAGTTAACATCAAGACCTGATATCTGTCATATCCTTAGAATATCTAGTGATGATAATCATGAGTATCTAAATGCTAAACAATTAACAAGATTTTTAAAGGAAGAACAAGGATTTAATGATGTTGATGAAAATCAAGCTGAAATTATAATCGATAGTTTTGAGGCACAAAATTCGGTATCAGCACCAGAACAAGAGAAACGAATACATCATCCTGGTTTTAGAAGACTACTTCAATCACGGTGGGGAAATATAATGAAACCAGAACATGATAGTGTTTTCCAAGATATGACAAAATCATTATCAAGTTATTTTATCAACAGTAGTCACAATACTTATTTAACTGGTTTACAAGTTACAGGTGAAGCAAGTGTTGAAGGTTACATTAATGCACTAAAGCGTGGTGCACGTTTGCTTGAATGTAAGTTGTATTTTACTACCAATTATAAGTTTTTTAATTATTTATTATATTATAGTAGATATTTTTGATGGTGATAAAGGTGAACCAGTTATTACACATAAACGCACTCTTATCAATCCAATAAATTTAAGAGATACTTTACATGGAATTGAAAAATATGCTTTTCGTACTTCACCATATCCAGTAATATTAACAATTGAGAATCATGTGTCATTATCTCAGCAAAGAATTATGGCAAAAATTTTCAAACAAGTTCTTGGAGATAAATTGTATATTCCACCAAAAAATTCGGCATCTGTTGCTTTACCATCACCTGATACATTAAAATATAAGTTTTTATTGCGTGGTAAGAGGGATGATAAACAGCATATGGTGAGTTGTAATACAAATCTAGATGACCCAAATCTGCCAAAAGTTGAAGGTAATTTAGAAGATGAGGTATACGAAAGAGAAGTAATACTTCATGCAGTTGATCCTCAATTTGGTAATCTTATTGCTCTTCCATCGGTAAAACTTTCAAATGATGTATTAAAAGACAAAGTAACGCGTAAGCTATTTCAATATAAACTTTAGATAATTGTCAAAACATTTTTTACAGACCCAAAAGATGGTTCACCTTCACTATCTGAAACAAAAGTTGAAAGTTATTTTGAAAGTGGTTTTGAATTAACACAATATACAGCAACAAGAGTTGTAAAAGCATATCCCAAGGGAATAAGGCAAGATTCTAGTAATATGGATCCAATGTTATCGTGGTTATGTGGCATTCAAAGTGTTGCTCTTAACTTTCAAACTAATTGTGAAAGTATGGATCTTAATCGTGGATTATTTCAAATTAATGGTAATTGCGGATATGTTTTAAAACCACAATTTTTACTTGATGGAAAGGGCTAGTTTCATTCTTAATTTATAAAAATTATAGTTGAATTATTTTTTTATAGATCCAAGATCCAGTGATGTATCATACTTTGTTAAAAAATATATGAAAATTGCCATAATATCTGGGCAATATTTACCAAAAGTTGAACCAGGAAATGATATTGTTGATCCATATGTATCGATTGAAATTTATGGTGTCCAACAAGATAAATGTAAACAAAAGACAAAGACAATAAAAAATAATGGTTTTAATCCATATTGGAATCAATTTTTTACATTTCCACTTTATTGTCCCGAGATGGCACTAGTAAGATTTGTCGTTAAAGATTTTGACACAACTTCAACAAATGACTTTGTTGGGGAATATACAATTCCCGTTAGTTCCATAAGACCAGGTTAGTTTTTATTTATTTAATAAAAGGAATTTGATAAAAAATACAATAACAAACATATTTGTTTATATTTTAAAAAATTAATTAAAATTTATTTTATCTCCTTTAGATAAATAAAAGTATTTATTTTAATATCCAAAATAAAAACCAAAAAAATTTCTTACTATAAATTATTTTGTTCTATTCATATTTCAGGATATTCACATATTCGTTTAAACACTGGATATGGACATACTTTAGATGAGGCTGCATCAATTTTTGTAAGAATAATTTTTGATAATTCACCAAATTAAAAAGATTGCAAAGATTGTATGAGATATATTCAAGTAATTTTACATCATATATGAATATAAATTTTTTTTATTATAAAATATGGTAAAAATTAGCTTTTTGTTTATGTATTTTTTCCACTTTAAAGTAATATATAAATAATATTATAAAAGAATATACATTAATGATTACTATTCTTGAAATGTATTTACACATAATAATCACATATTTCTAAAATGCAATTTAAATCATTTATAAAAAAAAATTATTACTTGTAATTGTGAAAAATAAGAAAATAAAATATCGTAATTAAATAAAAAATCTAATCATATTTTAATACTGGCATTTCTTATCATACTCTTAATATATTATAGAGTAACGTAGAACCATCTAAAACGTCTTCTTTTTTCAAATTAAATTTAAAAATAATATTCTTCCTTTTAAGTTTATTTTTCAACGTAAAAAAATAGTAATAAATGTATAAATAAAAATTTTACCTTATTTATTAATCCATTTTTATAAGACCAATTTAATCATAAAATAATCATTTCTTTTATAAAAATTTATGTAATAATTTATTTTATCAGTCTCCTTTACAGAATATTCCTACAAATAGATAATTTTTTTTATACAAAGTTAATTAGCAATGTATATAAATTTATATATTATATATATAACAGGCCATAATAAAGTAAGATATATGAAGATTGCAATCATTTCCTAAGTTATTCTTTTTATAAATAAGTTTGTTAATGACAATAGCAAAATATATAAACTAATGTTTCTTTTTTTTTCAGATTATGTCTACTCTCATTAATTGTCTACAAAATCTTTAGAAGTAACAAAAGATCTATCTAAATAGTTTGAAATTGTTATTTTAATTTGAAATGTTTTTGAATATTAGCAACATATACATGCATATATTATGTTGTTTGTAAATACTTTTAAAAATTAATACTTCTTAAAAATTTTCAATATATTTAAGAAAATTTTTCAGTGTTACTTTTTTTTAATGCCAAAAAAATTTATTCGAATTATAGATTTTAAATTCACTCAATATAAAGAGAATAAAATATATTATTCTTAATGTTTTTTATTCTTTGTCGCGATATTTCGAGAAAAAAAAATTTAATATTCAATTTTGCTGCCCAAATTTTTTTTATTTCACTTTTATTTGTTGTCTTATAACTTGTGTCGTTGCTTTAATTAGCATATAAAGTTTTAAAAAAAACTAATCATCGTTTTATCGTTCGCATATTACTGTTTTTTTTTGTTTAATATGTCAATTAAATGTAATGTGAAAGTTAAATGTTAAACAATAAGATTGCATTGTGCTTTTTTAAAAGTGAAACGTATTTTAAAAGTTTGTAGGATAATTTCCATATCCTATTACCATATGACTAATTCTATTTTTTTGGGTAAAAGTATGTTTTTCAACAAGACTTAAAATAAACGTTTTTATAAACTAATCCAATTGAAGGAACATACTTTAAAAGATGAATCAGAGGAAAAGTAAATGTGAAGGGAAAATAATCTTAATCTATTTTTATGATAAAAGCTTCAATATATAGTAGAATAAGTATTTAAAGCATGTACATTCAAAATGCACTAAATTTTCTACATAGCATTTCACACAAAGGCACACGCATTTAAATGTATTATGATTCCCCAAATATATATGTAATTGTCTCTTATAGAGTGATAAATTAAATAAAAATAATAAATACAAATATTTAACATTAAACTGATGTTTCTTTTTATACAAAAATTGTTTGTGATTACAAATTTCATTGTTGTTATTTAAAATATTCTTATCAAAAAAAACTTTATTTAATTTACTTTAAAAAATTTATGCCTCATCTAATGCCTATTGTATTTTTTTCCCTTTTTTAATAAAAAAATTACTTACTTTCTTTTATGATTAATAAAATAAAATATTTTCTTTGAAAAATTTTTATTCAATTTTAGTTATTAGTAATATTATCTTGAAAATTTATGAAGAACTTTATTAGAAATTATTCAAAATAATTTATATTATAAAAAACATTGCGAAAAGTAATAAATAAAGCGGAAATATTAATTTTATTTTATCATACACCGACAAAATATATTAATTATTAATAAAATTCGATAGTTACTTTAAAATTATATGTAAAAATTTTTCATTGTTTAAAAAAACTTAAAAGCCATGTTTTTCTATTCTCATCCTTTCAATGTTTACCTGGAGTTACATTAGAATGTTAAAAATATTAGAGGATGAGGGCCTTATATAAGAAAAGAAATTATGTATGATTGTTTTTAAGTTAAAGAATGAATTACGACAAAACATCATATTCATTATCAAATTGTCCGAAAATATTCTTTCTAAATGTTTCGTGTTTTTAAGAGTATAGTATATAATACTAAGTAGTAAATCTATAATAATGCATAATTGATATTGTTATTTGTTTGTATGCCTTAATATTGGTTATAGATAAAATTTTTGTCGTAAATTTTTATAAAACGAGGATAGTTTATGAGTATATTAAAAACTCAGAGACAATAAAGCTTTATTTTCAATAGTATTCTTACTTTAAAAATATAATAATTATTATTAAAATATGATTCCATTTAATTAATTTGTTATGAAGCATTAAATTGTAAAAATTTTATCTAATAACTAATAATAGTTTATAAATTACGTTTTAACATTTTCGAGGAAATATTATTTATAAAATATTAGGGAAATGATATTTTTTTAGTAAATAAGGTGTTAGAATTGCATTAAATTGATATGTAGGAGTATATTATAGAATTAGTAAATATATTACCTATATTTATTGCTTTATTAATTTAAAACTTTACAAAACGTACAATATTTTAATTGTCAATAAATATAAACTATTATTTTATATACCTTTAAGATACACTATGTTTTATTTCGAATTATGTTTTTCTATTATTTTGACATTTAAGAATAAAAATTATATGCTGACATTTTTCCTCCCATAGATCATTTTTTTACAACTTACTCGAAAAGGATAAAAAATTTTTAACATAAACTACTTATAATTATTTATCAATTTATGAATATAGCTTTTAAAAAAATATATTTTTTGTTAGAAAAAAAAACGATGTAATATATATATTTTTATTTATTTTGTTCGGAATTTTTTAACCACTGAAATATGGCTTTAAAATTTAAATTCAAAATATATTTTAAAATAAATATTATTTGTATATTTCTTAGGTATAGTAATCCGAGCATTATTTTAAACTTAAATGTAAAAAATTCGTAAAAAGCATACTTTTTTAAAATTTCTGTTCACTAGTTTTTTTAATATATTAAAAACAATTTTTTCTAACAATTTTTAATTTTTTTCCCTTTCACTAAATTGTTTTTATAATTAGGACTGTATAGAGAATATATAAAAGTAAATATATGGAGAAAATATAAATTGATAATATAATATAACAAAGAATCTGGATATATATATATATATATATATATTACGTATATTAGTTCATAAATTAGAATGATATTTTAAAAATGTATATACATATTGGCAACCAAAATTAGAAAAAATTTTTAGTTATCTTCTAAAAATTAGTATTACAATTTAGTCTGTATTTAAGTATTTAACAATTTTTGTTTTAAAGTAAAACAAAAAGATAAATAATCATTTGTATTATTTAAAACTTTAGAAAAAATGTCTTACTGTTTTAGATAATAATTGTTATTATTCAAGTATTTTTTTACATAAATATATTTTCGCATATATATGAATATAATCAAAAGTTAGAATTTTTAAATTTTTATAATAGTTATAGACGAATTATGAAAGTTTTGATATAAATTTTATTAGAAAATATTTTATTTATATTTTCTTGTTATTTATTTTTTAGCAACAAATATTATACTATACTTTAAGCATAAAAAATTAAATAAATTTTTAGAATTACTAAAGTTTAATAAATAAGAAAAAATTATGTCAGGTTTTTACTTTAAAAAATTGATGTTCTAACATTACTTTTTGACGATTTTTTTCTATGTATTCAAATTGGCTTAAAAACATTATTCAAAGCAAATTAAATAGATTTTCCTGAAATAATATATATATTTAATATTCAATTTTTATTAATGCTAACATTTGACTTGTTAAAACATATTGAAAAATAAGATTACTAAATAATAAAGACGTTTTAATTTCCTCCATAATAAATATCAAAAAGAAACTCTAAGCAACTATATGTACTTGTGAGATATGCTCTTTGAAGTTTATTTATAAAATAAAAACGATATTATTATATTTCAATTAGTTTTATTATATACCTCCATTTTTAGTTCACTTCTTTTTTTTACTATATATAAAATTTATAAGTTCCATATAATTGTTTGTTTGACCCGACGATGGGTATGATATATAAATATAAAATGATATCGATATAAAAAAGTCTAATAATTTTATGTTTGTTGAAATGTTATATGAACTACTATGAGAAAGGAGAATGTCAAAAATAGATATATACTGATTTAATCAAGTAGGCGTACTATTTATTTTTAATTAAAAATTCATCGACAATTTAAAAACCATAAAAATACCTGTTACTTATATTTAGATATATCTTTTTAAGACTTTCTACGTGTTTCAAGAAAGTATTCTGTTTTTAAATAAGAGATCTTATAAGGAACACAAAATGAGCTTATAAATGTTGTCAAATAATACGATAATTTTAAAATGATTTTTATTAAATAAAGATCTGTATAAAGCTCTTCATTTAAACTTCAATATTTTTACTATTTATATATAAAATTTGTAATTGTTTGTTGGAAGAAAAATTTTTTTTACTAATTCATTTATAACCTAATCCACATTTATCATCACACTATCATTAGTTGATTATTCATTATATACAAACATTTATTTGCCATTTTATTATGGTCTTTTTTAGATTAATTTTATTAAAATTCAATATAATAAATTCTTACCATGGGAAGAATACTTTTTTGATTACATCTACTACCTATAAAAAGTGGTAAAATTACTTTATTAGAATATAAAATATTAAAATATAATATTTTTAATTCTTTCCTATCATATTTTCTTTGTTCATTTTTATAAAATATTGTTATTGTTTAATTAGTTTTGTAGCTAAGCGCTAAATTAATGGTGAATAATAAAATTTAGAGAAGGATGACACGAAATTAGATTCCAAAAAAATTTATTTTTGATTAATTTAAAAAACAACTCAACATAAACATATTTTTAGATATTCAAATGGCTTTTATATCATTAAGTTATTCTTTATTATCTTTACTATTTAAAAATTATAAATATCAAATTTATCGTTCCGTTTTCTTCAAAATTCTATTTTACTTTACAAAAGCATTTTTTTCCTATAAAATTTTTTTTATATATAAAATATATTAAAATACGTATCTTATCTTTAATTAAATAATCTTCTTAAACTGTGTATATTGAGTGAACGTTGATATATGAAATTTAAGTATTTTATTCTTATATCTTAATCAGTATTCTTAAGTATTTTATAGTCTCTTGAGAATTTTGTAGTAGATAATGTTATTACATAAATTGAAATTTTTATCCATTCTTATTAAAGAGTCATTAATTTTGACAACTTCCCTTTTATTAATATCTTTCAATTTATGTAAAAAAAGACAATACAAATAAATTATTTGTCTTTATAAACATATATTTCTTCTTTTTTACCTATTTTGTTAATAACGTAAAAAGTTTCTCATCGCTATTTCAAGCTATCAATATCTGATTTTTGCTTTACCATTGACTCTCTTACTTTTCTGTTGTAATTGAAAAACAATCTGTCAAACAATAACTTTCCTCTGTTTCTTTCAAGTATTTTGATTAGAAGATATTAATACTCAAAAGTTTAGACATTTCTAACGTTTTACATGTAATTAATTGCATATCATATTGATGATATTTCTTCATATAACTGGCAATAATAATATTATTATTTTTTATACAATAAAATAATAGTCGAATGGATTACTGATTATTTGTGATATTACGTTATTATAGATACTTTTTATCATCTTTTTAATTATTCCTCTATAAATAGAGAACAAATTAAAAATTATTTTCATAAAACATAGGAATATAATATGCCGGAACAATATAATTGTCTTTAAATTTTTAAACATATTTTGTATTACATTTTCTTTTTATTGTTGGCGCCTCCTCTATAAACATAAATTTCACTTTAATAATTCCAAAAATATTCTTTCATGTTTTTTCACTATCTAAAAGTGAAATTTTAAGCAATTATATAACGTAAGAATCAAATATCGTTAATTATTAATATATAATTAATTTCTATGAATTATTAAGATTATAATTAAAGAATCTATAATTAGATTGAGAGGTAGCATGTCACACTACAAAATTATAGTCTGTTGAGTGTATGCTATATTTAAGTGACCATTATATTATAACAAAAGTCTAAAAACTTTATTACTGAACCATTTTAATGTTTAAAGTTTTAAAATGTCTAATGTCATTGTTGATACTTGTATTTTTAATGAATTATTTAATTTTTAAAATATTTTAAATATATAGATAGTTGTTAAAAAACAAAGTTAAAAATCTTTCTCGTTGCGCATTTTGATCATAGTGTTTTATATATTTAGTAATGTTATATTTTCTTGAATTGTAATTTTTTTACAAACTATGTAATATAAATATTAAAAAAAGTTTTTTTGGTGATAATGATAACAAAAATGGTGTAAATTTTTTTCTTTGATAAATATATGAATTATTTCGCTTGGTGAATCATAGATATATTACAATTTCCCAAAATAGCTTTAGCAAATTAAAGTATATATGATTACTTTTCAAAAAAAAGTTACATCTAAAGGTTTTAGAGTGTATATTTTGTGACATCATCATAATAAATGAATGAGATTTTATGATTATAAATGTCATCAAAGTTTTTTAGTAATTAAACAGTATTTCATAAATTTATTTCTGTATTAATGAGTAAATTTTTTAAATTACCTGCTAAAATTTATATATTTCTTGATTACTACAGAGATTTATTTAAGATAAGAACATTATTTTAATAAAGACGTCAAGTGCCTTATTTTGAAACATAACTACTAACAGTACAATGATCATAAAATGTATGATTGTAAAGATTGTCATTTTGTTCTTATATAAAATTATTTTTACATTTTATTACAGTAATATAATTGTTGATAAAGTCGGTGTATATTACTTTAATTTTGATTGACTATTTGGATAGGGTAAATCACTAAGAAGTGTTATAAGAAGTACATTAAATACAAAAAAGCCACTCTAAACCGTGATCCTTTTACTTTTAGGTACTTTCCTTTGCTATACTCCAAATCAACAATTCTTATCATCTTATCCAAATAAATAATTATTTATTTCTTGATATGCTATCAACTATTTATCATATAGGAAATGTTTAATTAATTTTATTTGTTACTTTTATTAAAGAATATTAATAAATTTTATAAATGTCATAGATTACTACTTAATATCACTCGTGTTTTTTGATTTATTTTTAAAATCAGCTTATGTTTTTTCAATAAGATGTTGCTAACGCTATAATACATATTCAAATAGATATATTTTTCACATTCAGCTAATAATTAGCTTTTAAATATATTCTTAATTATGTACATATATACTATTGTTTTACATTTTGACATATGACCCATTGATGCTCTTCTAACCTACCGTCATTAATTTTTTCTTTTCTAATTTCTAAATATTTTTTTGCCTCAAAATTTCATTTTTAAATTATACTAACAATATTCTGTCTTTTTTAACCAATTGCGAGTTCTAAATAAATTTTTGATATTCAAAAAAGTCTTTTGTTTATTCATGGTAGATTTATATAATAAATTTTAGAAAAGTTAGTTAAACGTATTTGTACTTATTTTATTTAAACAATTCTTACTAATCTTGCTTATTTAAAAGTAAAACAAAAATGGGCAAAGCCTTTATAATTTTGAAATACTTTTATAATAAAAGATTATCTTTAATTCCAAAAAGTTTAACACTATTCAAATTTTGCCAATGGCTCTTAACGAATGAATAATAACTTATGCCCTCTTAATTAAATTGTGATGTTATATAGATAAATATTTTGTTGTTAAATGGACTTACACTTTTTAGTTTTACTGTTTTATATATTCTTTATTTTCTTAAAAATATTTATCATTTTATATTGTAGTTTAATTTATTATTATAGAAAATTAATTTACTCATTATTTTTGAATATAAAGTATTTTAAATAATAATGATAATTATCAGAAATTTTTATTCTAAAAATCTTTAAAAATATCTATTAAATTAACTTAATTTAAACATTTTATTATGAAAAAATTTGTGTAATATAGAATGTACATAACATACTTTATCTTGATAACTTAAAAAGCTAAAATTGTCAACAGAATGTTTTATTTAAATACCATATATAAAGTACAGTCTTATTCAGTTGTATGATTGATGTTTGAATGAGTAATTATTTTAAAAATAAAAGTATTTCATTTTATAGTGGTATTTTAATTATTAAAACTTATAACATCATTCAAGTTTTAATAAGATAAATATAAATAATTTTAAATCTTTCTTCTCCAATATAAAAACTATTATTTTATACAGATACAAAAAAACTAATTCTTTTTTAATATAGAAAAAAGTATTTTTTAAATATAAAAATAATTTATTTGTTTCTTATTACATTAGCTTTGTTACATGAATTATAATAATATTCTTTTTGTTTATTCATTGTTACTTTTTTAGATTGAGAGTTTATTGGTGTTTACTCTCAACCTCAGTTTGTTATATGATACATCATTAAAGTATTTTTATACTAACATACGTTTTCTGTAATCAATTTATATTGCAAATTTAATTTGTATATTGAAGCACCTTGGCAATTTAGTTGATAAATACTTCGAACCTATCAGTTTCAAATAACACGCAAAATTACCTGCCATTGGTAAATAAAATTATTTGTATATATGATATATTTATAGTGTACATTTATTTTATTTTTAGGTTAATTAATATAATTTAAAACAAACATATTTTTTTCTAACAAAAAATTTTTTAATAAAAATATAATAACCAAAAAAACAGATATGCCTCAAGTTGATTCAACCAGTGAAATACCTTCTAATGTTAGTTCAACAGATGGAGCACCCGTTACTGGTGGAAGATTTCAAGTGTCAAGTGTAGACCATACCCCAAAAAATTCAACAGCTGTTATTTGTGGTGACTCTAAAAATACAAATAATACTGTTATTTTATTACAAGGTAAGAATTTGAATAATTCTTTTTATTAACACTATAAAAATTATAACATTTAGATAAAGATAATGGTGAAAATGTTCCACTGTGTGGTAAGAATGACGATCTTGCTTTGTATGAAGATGAATATAATACACAAGGTCAAAAAATTGGACATATGTTAAGATCTTTATCATTATATAATGCTGTCCTACCAGGATCACAAAAGGAAGATGATGTTGAAAGTACAGGAGCTATTAAACATTCTGCTACTGTAGCAGCAAAAATGGGTACAATTATAGGAGTTTATCTTCCATGTTTGCAAAATATATTTGGTGTACTTTTCTTCATCCGTTTATCATGGATTGTTGGAAATGCTGGTATCTTTGGAGCTTTTTTTGTAGTGCTAATATGTTGTTCAGTTGTAAGTTTTTCTATTAGTTTATCTTTTTTTTATAACTTTCCTTAAAGACATTTTTAACATCAATTTCTCTTTCTGCTATTGCGACAAATGGTGTGGTACCTAGTGGTGGACCTTATTATATGATTTCAAGAAATTTAGGGCCAGAATTAGGTGGAGCTATTGGATTTTTATTTTATTTAGGTACAACAGTAGCTGGAAGTATGTATGTTACTGGCGCTGTCGAAATATTTTTGCTATACTTAATACCAGAGGCTAAAATTTTCGATGACATGTATAATAATTTTCGAATACTTGGAACTCTTCTCCTTATTATAATCGGACTTATTGTGTTAGCAGGAGTCAAAGTCGTAAACAAATTTGCTTTACCTTGTGTACTTGTTGTCATATGCTGCATCTTTTGTACCTTTATTGGTGGGTTTGTTAAATCAAATGGTCACCAAGATTTAAAGTATGTTTTAATTTTTTTGCTTATATATGTTTATTAATGCTTTTTTATATAGATATTGCATGGTTGGAGACAGAGTTGTTAATTTAGTTAAAATAACAGAAAAAATTGGTAAAACACCGTTATGTTCACCAGAAGGATTGAAAGAAGCATTTTGTCCAGCTAATAAAAGTGAAAGATGTGATGCATATTTTGAAGTTATGTATAGTAGTGGAACTAATTCATTTAACAATCAATCTTCAATTAGAGAAGAGCTTGCTATACCAGGATTATTTAGTGGTGTATTTTTTAAAAATTTTTGGCCAAAATACCAAAAAGTTGGGGATGTTATAACAAGAGATGCAACAAGAGGAAACTCAGGAACTAGTGCAGAAAAAAGTCCATATGTATTTGCTGATGTAACAACAGGTTTTATGATGCTTATTGGCGTATTTTTCCCATCAGCAACAGGTATTATGGCAGGTTCAAATAGATCAGGAAATTTAAAAGATGCATCAAAATCAATTCCTCTTGGTACATTAGGTGCACAACTATCAACATCATTTGTCTATCTTAGTGGTGTACTTTTAATTGGTGGATCAGTATCAGATATGTTTTTAAGAGATAAGTTTGGTGCCTCTGCAATGGGAAAATTAACAATTGCTGAGTTAGCTGTTCCTCATAGATTATTTATTCTTGTTGGTTGTTTTCTTTCAACAGTTGGTGCTGGGATGCAATCACTAACTGGGGCACCACGTCTTCTACAGGCAATTGCTGCAGATGACGTTATACCATTTTTGAGGAAGTTCCAATACACAGATAAAAGAGGTGAACCACTATTAGCAATTGTTCTAACATTAATTATTTGTGAATGTGGTATCTTAATAGCAGTAATTGAAAATATAACAGCATTAATAACACAATTTTTCCTTATGTGTTATCTCGGTATCAATGCTGCATGCGCACTTCAATCAATTATGAAAGCTCCTGGATGGAGACCGTCATTTAGATACTTCCATTGGACCTTATCTTCTATTGGTGCAGCTCTTTGTATTGCTGTTATGTTTATTTCAGCATGGTATTTTGCATTATTTGCTATTTTTATTGGTGCAGCTATATATAAATATATTGAGTATGCTGGTGCAGAAAAAGAATGGGGAGATGGTTTGAAAGGTTTAGCATTATCAGGAGCACGTTTTGCATTATTAAATTTAGAAGCAAAATCAATTATACATACAAAAAATTGGAGACCTCAATTACTTGTTTTATTCCCATCATCTGGTATAAGTGCTGGAGCTCAGCCAAAGACAGATGATGATAAAATTGAGACATCAGACTGTAGAAAAGGATTATTGTCTTTTGTGTCGCAATTAAAAGCTGGTAAGGGATTAACAATGGTTGCAGAATGTATTCAAGGCGATTTTGCTAAAAATTACACATTAGCTGAAACTCAAAAAGAGGTAATACATTATTTCTTTATTAAAAAACTAAATATTCATTTAGATTATTCACAATTTAATGAAACAACATAAAATAAAAGGCTTTAATGATGTTGTTGTTAGTAAAGATTATATGGAAGGGATATCATCTCTTATTCAAACTGCTGGTTTGGGCGGTCTTCGTCACAATACAATTGTAGTTCAATGGCCAACACATTGGAGTGATCCTTCAAATTTAGATGATTCTGCAAACTTTGTTAATACTCTTCGTCATGCTTCAGCAGGAAAATGTGCTGTATTAGTTCCTAAAAATGTACACCTATTTCCATCAAGTAATGAAAGAATTCATGGATTTATTGATGTTTGGTGGGTTGTACATGATGGTGGTTTACTTCTTCTTTTATCATTTTTACTTAGAAAGAATAAAGTATGGAAAAATACAAAAATTCGCCTATTTACTGTAGCAAATGTTGATGATAATACAGTTCAAATGAAAAAAGATTTAGAGAAATTTTTATATCATTTACGTATTGATGCTCAAATATGTGTTGTTGAAATGCCCGAATCTGATATCTCCGAGTATGTATATGAAAGGACATTAAAAATGGAAGAAAGACATAAAATGATTCGTAATTTGCAAATTAAGGAAAAACGGGTTGATATACAATCAACTATGGATGATGTTGTTAGAGAACGCAAAATGAGTAGAGTAGTAACTGATGATGATATTGTTTCAAAAATAAATATCGCTCCAAAACATAATATTCGCGGAGTGAGATTTAGTGAGAATGATGAAATATGTAATAAGGAAGAAGATGTTAAAAAAGTTACCATTGAATTAGAGACATCATCAAGAGAAAGTCCATCAAGAACAAATGAGGAATGGAGTAGTAAAATTATAAAAATGAAAAATTATAATGTACGAAAGATGCATAATGCATTAAATCTTAATCAATTTATGAAAGCAGAAAGTAGTGATGCACAATTAATTATTGTTAATCTTCCTGGTTTACCAGAATTAGGTCTTGACACATTTTATATGGAATTTATTGAAGCGTTGACAGAAGGGTTAGAAAGAATTTTATTGGTTCGTGGTTCAGGAACTGAGGTTATCACAATATATTCATAGATTTTTTTTAAATCATTAAATTTTTTTGCTTTTTTTTAATATTTGAAATTTTTATTTACTATTATACAAACGATAATACAGTGAAATTAATATAGAATAAATTTGTATTTAAATCAGTGAAATCAGTAACTATCAATATTAAGATTAATAATTGCTATTGTATGTCCCATTAAAATTTGGGATCTACTTTTTGCATAAATATGTATTTTAATTTCAATTTGTTGTGATCCAATTATAGGTTTAATTAATTTTAAAATACCTTAAAAAGAATATTATAATAAAAGAACAATAATATTAACATACACCAAAAATTATGTTGTTCAACTTTAAAATAACTTAAATTTTGTGGTTCCAAAAAATATTCAACAGTATATGGTGGTAAAAATGTCGACCCTATTCTTGCAACTTCCAAGCCATACATTGGTATATATCTAATTGTTGGTATTGATCTAAATTGATATAGTATTTCCAATGTCGTATTTACTTTACATGCCACATCAGTAGGATAGCATTTTTTTAAACAAGAATATCCTTCCTCAACATGACTAAAACACATTAAAAAATAATTTGTTCTTTTTTTTAATTTTATTAACCCGAAATGTTAATTAAAAAGTACATAAAATAAAGTGTAAAAGAAATATTAAAAAAAGAAGTTGGGCTTTCTGCGACTGTGTAAAGCAGTATGTAAATGATGTGGATGATTACTATACTCAGCAACATAAACAATCATATTAGCAACATACATCTGTTGAAAGTTACTATTAATAGAAAGCCTTAAGACCATCTCTAAGTGAATTTCTTGGGGACCATCTAAAGAATCTCTTAATGATACAACAGCCGAGTTAATATGATTTCCTTTTTGTATCAAAAAATTTGATCTTACAGCAGGAATAACATGCTCTTTATCTGTCAAGACCTCCTTAACATTCAACTCATATTGGACATGATTATTAGAATTTGATGGACCTTTTAATGAAAAAAGAATAATTGATGTTCTGGAAGACGATATATTTACATGCTTAGGAATTGCCATATATTGCCATGTAATATGTAAAGGAATCTTTTTACATTGTGATGTAGATAAGCCACGACATGCATCAGATGACCGAAGGCAACGGCTATAAATTTTAATTATCTCATGCACCTCCATAAAACTTACTTTTTATTTTGTTTATCATGATAGTAATTTCTTGGACATTTAATTTTGTGACATTTAAAACTTCCAAGTGTATTAACACATATATTATCTTTTGGACATTTTTTTTCAGCACATTCATCAATATCTTTACACACAATACCATCATCCATTACCTGATAACCAGGAGGGCAACTACATTTAAATGAACCAATCGTATTTATACATTCACCCATACATAAGTCATTTCCTGTATTTGCATATGAAGTACATTCATCGATATCTTCACATGTAGTATTATCGTATTTAAGTTGGTAACCTCTGTCACAAACACATTGATAACTTCCTGGTGTATTAATGCATCTCTGTTGGCAATTACCAATGCCTAATGCACATTCATCTATATCAACACAATTTTTACCATCACCAGCTGATTCGTAACCAGGATTACAATGACATTTAAAAGACCCAATTGTATTTTCGCATACGGCATGTAATGAACAAACATGTCCTTTAAATTTTTCACACTCATTTATATCCTCACATTGTAGGGATGTTTTATTAAATTCATAACCAGATTTGCATATACACTTATAAGATCCTACAGTATTTATACATTCTTGACTACCACAAGAATGAGTTCCTTCAAGACATTCGTCAATATCTTGACAAAAACCTGTAGTTTTATCCATTCTTGTACCCGGTTCACATAAATTTCCAACTTCTTGACATCTATAACTTCCTGGAGTATTAATGCATTCTTCAAATTGTTTACAAACACCAGGAGTTAAACATTCATTAATATCTTGACATTTACCATCAGTTGCAAGGTAGCCATATGGACATGTTATTGAAACACATTCACCTGTTTTTGGGTTCATAACCTCATCTGAGGCACATTTTTTTGGATCACATCTATATGATCCTTGAATATTTCTACATGTATACATAGCACCACAATCGTGTGATCCTAAATTACATTCATCCACATCTGAAAAATAAAAATAATTATTATTTATTTTTTAATTTAATTAGATAAAAATTCTAACCCATGCATAATTCAGTTTCACTATCTAAAGCATAACCAGTACCACAACTTAATGTTCTAATACATTTGAATGAGCCAGGAACATTAAGACACCTTTGAGATTCAAGGCAATTATCAAGAAGCAGTAAACATTCATCAATATCTATTAAAAATTATTAGAAAATTTTGTTATATTTTTTAATCACGATACAATGGGTAGAAAAGGTTACCTAAACATGTACTTCCTACATCACTCCAATAATATCCCGGTAAACAAACACATGAAAATGAACCTGGGACGTTAAGACATTGCGTATTTGGTAAATAGCATATATGGAATAGTGTATCACACTCATTTATATCTAAAAATATTAACCCGGCAAAAAAAAAAGAGAATATATGAAAATTGTTAATTTAACTAAGTAATAATATAGTGCATTAACATTTCTTACCAACACATTTTCCAACTGGATTTGATATAAATCCAATTGGACAATTGTTAAAAGCATGTTCTCGTTTTTCATATTTATAATTTGATAAAGAAAAATCTTTTTTGTTTAAACTTTCAATCATATCTAAACTTTGGTAGATTGATTTATTCTTCACTAATTATTTTTTAGCGAAATTAACAAAGGTAAAAGTGCAAATATAATTTGTATTAACTTACCTATACATGAATAACCATCGGGAGCTAAATCATATCCTGTTTTGCACGAACATTCAACATCTTCACCACGACGATCATTACAAAAATGCTCACACTTTGAACTTTTACATCTATCTTTTTGATTACCCTTAGAAATTTTATTTATCTTTGATTCTTCTACAAGAGAAGAATTATTTATAATTTTTATTTAAAACAAACCTTTTTGGAATTTTTTTTCAAAATTGTTAGTATTAGTTGAATTTCCACAACATTTATTAAAACTAGAAAGGCATGGTGTACTAAAGCCTATTGGTGCTAAGCAATCTTCTCCTCTTTCAACAATATCTTTAGCAAGTAAGCAACAATCACAACATTCTTTTTTTAAGGGTGCACCAAGTTCGTTTTTGTCAATGGAACAATATTCAAACTCTTGAGCATTTTTTAAACCAAGAACACAACTGTTATCCATCATAGCTCTTAAACAACATATTGATGCTGTTCTAGAACATGCTATTGAAGAACCTTCAGATCTTAAACCATGACATGAATTTGTTTCTTTATAATGTCTACTTCCACCAGCACAACATCTTGTTAATTCTGAACCATAAATTAATTTTAACGATTCAAGGAATAATAATAATAGACCACCAAAAATTATACTAAACAATTTTAACATTTTAATCTATAAATAAAAAATTTCTAAATATAAAACGATTTAAAAAGTTTTCAATAATGGCCAAAATTAGAAATGATAGATAAAAGAGATAAAAGTAACATGATTGTAATTGACATGTAAATCATTTACAGTCCATATGTTTTAGCATTCAATTATTATTATTAAAATCACAGAAATATAGAGCCTTATGCCATTTGTATGGAATGATAAGTAAAATATTTCCATTAGACATATGTCTAAAAGTGTTATTTATA
Organism: Strongyloides venezuelensis; assembly: GCA_963280985.1. Taxonomy (NCBI): domain Eukaryota; kingdom Metazoa; phylum Nematoda; class Chromadorea; order Rhabditida; family Strongyloididae; genus Strongyloides; species Strongyloides venezuelensis. The sequence continues at coordinate 2,678,365 of CAUJLX010000001.1, read as the reverse complement.
GATATTTACGTGAATATAGATTGTGAGAAACAGAATTATATAGGGAATAATAATTTGTACTATTATTCAATTTTTAAAATATCTAAACGTATCTTATTAATGTTACCTCAATGATATAACATTCACACTCTGTATAAATTTACCGGTAAATAAACAAAATAATAAACTTCTGAAATTAATATCTTTAAATTTCTTTTTGATTTTTCTTATATAAATAATAATGATTGAAATACGAGTACTAAAATTATATAAATAGTATTTTGATGTTCATTATCCCTTTAAATATTTATATTCTATACATATATTATTATGTTATTTCGTTATAAAATAATGAAGTCCATAGATAATCTTCTAAAAATTATATTAATATATATTTTTAGTATTTTAAGAATATATATTTGATAAGACAATATATATTGATAACAAAAATTTTATATATATTTTTAAAATTTTTGTGTTGTTCATAGAATTTTTATGTTTTCTATACTCTACTTGACCTTTATCAATTTGTGGTGCTTATGTAATTTATTTTTACCTGATTACTAAGAAGAACTTTGTGATGTAATTAATAGGGGAAAATTAATACTATTGATAAGAAAATGTAACATGTCATTTAAAAAATGCATCTACAAATTTTGAACGATAAAATTAGTAATCTTCTTGAATTACGTAACGAAAAGTTTCTTCGAAATAGTAAGAAATATTATAATTATATAAAATTTGTTTTGATAAAAAGTAATTAAATATAATAGTTATATATTTTAGGGTACTGTAAATAATATAATCTTTTAAATAATATTATTTTGAAACTTTATAATAAAAATACTTGCTATCAATATATTATAAACTTTATATTTCATTAGTAAAAAGAAATTTAAATAAATATTAAATTACACTAGGTAAATATAAATTGTTAAAAATTATTTTATATTATGTTAATTAGAATGTTAGCAACATAACAAATCAAATGAAGTAAAATTAGATTATGAAAATGGATAAACAAATTATAACAGTTATTTTTAAAAGCTGAAAATTATTTCTGTTTTTATAAAGTTGAATAAAAAACTATAAAAATAAATTAACTTTATGTTTTGGATGTTTGTTTATAACTTGAAACATTACTATATTACATAAATTATGCTTTTAATGAATAGCACAATAATATATATTTTCATTCACCAATGTTCAGTATATAAAAATCTCATTTATCATTAATAACACAATTTTATTTTACTTTTAACTAGAAAGATTCTCACATTTGTGATTAAATAATTAGAAATTTGTTAATTTTTTAAGTATCATATATAATTATACTACAAAAAGATGATAATTTTGAGTAAATATGCCTAACAAATTGACTATTAATTAGAATATGAATAATTTTCACATCATGGTTTGTGTAAAATTAAAAGAAAAATTTTTATATAGTATATAAAGATGTTTAAAAAAATTTTACTTTTTTATAGCAATTATTATGTATTTAATACTATTATATTAAAAGCAAAAAGATATTTATAAACACAACTAATAAAAATATTGTTTTTGAAAAGAAAAGTAATAATTTATAGCTTTTAAATAGATAATATATAAAAATTATATCATTTTATGTATTTTGATTTGTTCATATGTTTTGGAGTTGAGTAGAATTCAATAAGAATCGTTTTGATAATAAAGTGTAGAAACATTTCTTTGTAATAATTATTTCATATACGACTAAATTTTATTTTTATGAATATGTATAAAATTGTCACAAGTAATTAAATGTAAAATAATTTTAATCTTTGAAACATTTAAAATATTTTTTAACGTAGAATAGAATAGAAATTATATTTCTAACAAAATGTAACAATATTTATTTTCTAAAAAATCTATTTTTTTTCAGTAACAAATTAAGAAGTATTAATGTAACTTTAACAAATAATTTTTTAAAATAAAAAGATCATAATATAGTTCAAAATATTTTATTATATATCTTAATTTCTAATGGAACAATGACTTTAAACAACTGATTCCTTCAAAATTGATATTTAATTATTAAAAAGAAATGTTCAGTGTTTATAGAAATATTTATTGATATTTTAATTTATTTATTATTGAAGAAGTTGTTGAAGTATACTAATTATCATTTCAAAGAAATATTCAATTAAGCATAAAAATTATAAATTTAAAGACAAAATGAATAATTTTTATAGCTAAAATTTAGGTATAACTAATACTTAAAATTTTATATACATTTAGAAAAACATGTTTAAATCAAATTTAGTTTTTAATAATATTTGATACTATTTTATTTGTAAAAAAAACTATATTTTCTGACTGCTCTTATTCTGATTAGAATTTTTTTAAGGTGTTTTAGAAGAATTTTCAATAAACATGGAAAAGATGATAAATATTTAACTATTGTTAGCTGTGTTTTTGTTTGTAATACTGTGATTTTAATGATAGTTTTTTTTATCTATTACAGTTTTAAATTTATCTTTAATCTGAATTATTATAAAAAATACTTCGATTGTTTGAAATTATTAATTTAAAGGTAATAAATGAATAAATTTACTACTTTAAAAGATAAAATTTTATGATATTTTTTGTTTTTAAAAAATAAAATTTACTTGATACAATTTTTATTATTAAAATCATATCATTCTAATTAAAAAGGTTTCAGTCTATTTAAACACACAATAAAAGTTTAAACATATTGTTATTTAATGTCATCATTTTGTATAATACGTGTAAATCATGTTAGCTTATATTGTATCTCACTATAAATGAAACAGTTTTTATTGCACAAGTAAGTTCTAATATAATGAAATTTTTAATTTAAAATGACTACTAATGTCTAGTTTTGTTATAATAAGCCCAATATGGATATTCAATTATACATAAATACTTTTAGTACGGCATATAATATCAATTTTGATAATAATTTTACATTAATAATAATAAAAGACATTGCAAATACAAAAAGTAAGAAATATGCATTGACTTGTTAAAATTGTTGCAAAAAATAATTCATATTATAGAGTAACAATGGTCAAAATTCTAAGGAAAATTATAAACACATAAATATAATGTTAAAAAGTTTAACTTTTTATCATTCATGTTACCCTGCTACCTAGTTACGTAATAAAAATCATCATAATTATTAACAGTAAGTGAGTATTTTAAAAAGAATTTTATTAATTAATAATAGGTGGCCAAGTTGTTTTTCTAAATTTATACCGATTGAAGAATGATATATCATTGTCTTAAGATTTCAATAAAGGTTTCTAGGCATTATATGGTGAAAATTTATAAAATTTACAAAGTATATTTTACATTTAATCATGGATATATCAATTTCTTGTCGTTAAATAAGAGATTATACATAAAACCAAAAACTTTTATTATTTTAATGAAAATTATTTGACAATAATCTTAAACTATTAATAAATGTAATTAATTTCAATTTAACGTTGATTTAATCATTTTAGTACTTAAAGTTGTAATTTAATAAAGAATCTGTCACTATAAACGTTCAACAATATCAGATGTTGACTTACATACAAAAAATTAAGAAATATTTTAAATTGCTGGACGTTAATATTATTTTATATTGATACAATTTGAATATCTTTGATGTAATAAAGGCACACCTTAGTAACTAAAATTTTCACAAAATTGTTTTCATTGGAATTAATTTTTAAAGAGACTTTTAAAAAGCAATTGTAGAATAGTATATTTTAATCATTGTTAATTTTTTATTCAAATGAATGCACTTTAAATTTTATAAAACGCCAGGAAAAAAGCAAATATGGAATATATAGTTTTTTTATTTTATTGATATTTTTAATAGATGTTGTGTAAAAGTTTATTATAAATAGAAATTAAACATTTTATTAAGCAAAACTATTCAATATTAATAAATTGCTGTATTTTAGAAAATATCCCTTTTTACATAATTTTCATATTTTAATAAAAATTTATATCTGCTAAACGATTACTTTTATTATTGTAAAACACGACAATAAAAAAACTAAATAACAGAGACTATTTGTTACCATTTTTTAAATATTAAGAGTCTTAGGTTAACTCCGGTGTTCTTCTCACAAATATTCATATTTATGATCATATTCAGAGAAAGAACTTTATTTTTATACTCTGAAAAATATAATAAAATGATATATTAAAAGTTATCTTATAAAGCTTGCTAACAGTTATTATACCTGTGTTAGTAAATATAATGAGTGGTTGGCAAGTTCTTTCACTGTTCATTTATATTCTTATTTTTGAAGACACTGAGAACGTATCACGTCCAACATTATTTATACTTATTTATTTGTTAGAATTCGATATAAGACAATATCTAATAAAATGTCATTATTTACTAAGTAATATTTTGTAAAATTATTTACTTTGGTAAAAAAATTAATTGTTAATTTAAAAGCTTTTACATAAGTATGTAAAATGTTTGAACGAAGTTTTCTTCAGTAAATTTTTACTAAACATTAAAATATTTTCTCGTTTGAAAGATAATAACATTTTTTGCACATATAGAGTTTTATGATATGATACTTAAATTTCAGTTTCCTCATCTGATAAAACATATTTCAATATCGTTTTTGAAAAATAAGAGTAAAAAAAGTTATGGAGATTTACATAAGTGTCATTTTTTACACTTTTTTCTTTCAAACAGTTTATATTTTAGATTTATAAAGATTTCCGCAACTTTTTTAATACTTCATATTATTTTATAATATTATGATTTTTTAATAGTGATACTTCTTTTATGTAAAGCTGAAATTGATCTGTTAATAAAAGTAACTGGTAAAAAATTTATTGAGACATATTCTGTCTTATAGAACAATATAAAAAAATTAATAATTAAAATGACATATAATAAGATAAAAAATAACAGTAATTTAACTTTCCTCTTATTTTTGTCGCTGAAGTAAGATTGTTGGTATCACTAAAAAAATCTAAATTTACTAAATGTTACGGATGATGAAAAAAAAATTAGGGATTATAATAAAAGTAACAGCTTTTATATCATATAACGTAATGAAATTATTTCTTCCTTATCATTTTGACGTGAACACCTCATCAATTACAAGTAGCGTTATATTAGATTATTAGTTTATTATGAAAAAAAATAAGCTTCTTATAGCTGTTAAAAATTTATTGAAGAACCAAAGACAAATATTTTAACAATATTCTTAATAATGTCATTCTCTAAATCAAATGTCTATTGCTGTATATTATCAAGATTATATTGATCTTTAAGTGTATAAACTTATGTTGTTAATAAAATCTCGAAAAATACTCATTATAAAAATGTCTTTAACTTATTTTGAATAAATTTTTAATAATAAATTTGATATATGTTACTGGAAAATATTTGAGCCGTTAGATGCTTACAATATTATTGATAGAGGTTTAAAACCATTTTATTGATAATATATTGTCTTAATATAATATAATTACGATAACATAAACAAATAATATATAAGGTGTTCCAAAAGTAGCTTCCCAGATATTTACACTTATAATTTCTCTTATATTTCAGTTACAAATATGATATTATAAATATTTTGTAGCTGAGTTAACACCATTCTAATTATATAAATTTTACAACGAATTGTAGATTCTTGGGGGTGTTATAGATATTCAAAATTTAGGGTCATTTTTAGTATTCTTGGGTATGTAACTTTTTTTAAGTAAAAGATATTTTAATGCTTGTTGTTGATTATAAAAGCCCAACTTTTTTTGCACCTAGTTCTACAAAATCATGTATATTGAAATATAGCAACCACGTTTGATTTTAAAAAAAAAAAGATCACAATTTTTGTTAAACTTTTGATGTTTTTTCACGATTAAAGAACGATGAGGCTATTTTTAAAATGAGTTATCAATGTTCTGATATTGTAAATGAAGCTCTATCGAATGAGTATGGTATCTTTAACTTATGTTACATTTAAAGAAAGTTATGATTTATCAAATATTATTAATTTTATACTTTTAGTAAAAAATTGAAATAGGAAAACTATTTTTCCAGCATTTATGATAGTTAGTAGCATTAATAAATGTAATTACACTTGTTAAATAATAACGCATATTTTTTTTCTTCTGACTAGCTAGTGAGAGGTGGTTTTTATATTTCTCACTTATTTTTAAAAGAACACAATAAATAAAACATCTATTATTTACTGTAGTTGAAAATCCTCCGAAACTATGCTGATTGTGGTGATTTCTAACAGCTAAGGAGCTAATCGTAGATGTTATATAGGTGAAAACTATATTAGTAGTGTAATATATTTGATCTGTTATTGAAAATTGGTACTATTTCTTCCGGGAACATTTTGATGACAATTGTTATTTGTGAATAATGATGACTTTAAACTTAACAACAATTAATGTAAGAGGTATTAAGGCTTATCCAGTAAGAAATAATCTTACGAAGAAACTGTGGCACAACGAGATTGATATTACTATAAGTTCCGAAACCAAAGTAAAAAAAGGTATTTCTGAGAAATGTACGAATTCTCTAATTTCAAATGTTAAAATTAGTGAAAAATGTATTGGTGGTGTGGGATTTGCGATTTTTAATAAAAACATCATAAAGCATATTAAAGTTATTGAACACATTAACTTTAGATTAAGCTGGATGAGAATAGACAATGATAAATGAAAATCTCTAGGCATCATTGTAGTTAATGCTCGAACAAATTGCTATGAGAATATAGATAAAGGTGAATTTTACCTACAATTGGATTCATTATATGCTAAAGTAAGACAAATGTCAACAGTAACAATCTTGGTAGACGATTTTAATGGAACAATTGATTGCCAAATTATATCAAAAATAAAGAGGAGATATTCATATGATAAACTAAATGATAACGGAGAGCGATTAATAAAATTCCGCTCTCAAAATATAATAAGCATAGTCAACTTATTTTTTAAGAATAGTTGGTAGAAGAAGTTTTCGTGGATAAAACCCTAAAGTATTAATGACGATATTAAGGGTAAACTATGGGTAAATCAACTAGATTACTTTCTATGCAGCATGAAAGGAATTTTTACGGATGTAGAAACATGAAGCCATAAGAAATTTGATATGACAATTAGTGATCACGGATTAGTAAAAGCGACAATTAACTTTCCAAAGAAACTTTGTGACTACATTAAAAAATCTAGGTTTATGCAAAAAAAAAGGACTACATAATAACGTCAACTATGAGATATCACTGAATGAAGTAGGTGAAAAGAAATTAAGAATCCGATAAAATGAGTTGAAAAATGTCGAAAAAGAATACTCAAAGTTTATTAATGAAATTAAAAGAGTTTCAAAGTTAGTTAAAGTAGAGAAAACAACTTCTAGTACAAGATACTCAGAAAATGTTAAATCTTTTTTTAGTAATAGGAGAAAATTACTAAATTCTCTATCGTACAGTGATAATAATGAAGATAAAAATAAAAGCAAAAGCAAGATTTTAATAGAAATAAAACAAACAATTAAAGATGAATGGAACTCACTAGTACATGATAGAATCAGAGAGACTCTAGAAAATAATAAGTAAGTCAAAAGTGTATTTAGAGTTTTAAAAGAAAGAAAACACTACTAGTGAAAAAAGAAAATATCAATGAGAATATGAATGACTCATATTTAATTAATCCTGAAGATATAAAAGAACTGAAAAAACAAGAAATTAAAAGATTTATGAATTATGACATAACACTACCTTTTCTAGAATCCGAAACAAGGGCAGCTATATATAGTTGTGTTAAAAATAAGATGAAAAATGTTGATGAGCTAAACGACTATGATCTAAAATGTCTGAGTAACAAGTCTATAAAGTATTTTATTCTTATCTGCAATATGTGCTTAAAACAGATTAAACACCCATCTGTGTGGAAGACTGTAAAATGTCTATTATTGTATAAAAAGAAAAGAAATAAAGCTTGCTTGTCATCATATAGAACTCTTAGTATATGTAGCCATGGGTATAAAATATATGTTAAAATGATTTTAAATAGAATTCAAAAGAAAATATTAGATGAAATATTAAAACACAATTTGGATTCAGATCAAATTACAGCTGTAGTGATGGAATAGTATTTTTAGAAAGCATACTTCATACTCATCATACATATAAATTGAATTTATTAACAGCGCTAATAGATTTCCGAAAAGCGAATGATTTAATATCCAAAGATTATATTTGGTATAATCTTAATAAAATTTATATAAAGAAATCTTTAATACTGATTTTAAAAGATTTAAATGTAAACAAATCAAATGTATAATAAACCCAGAAAATGGATGTGATATCACTATTTATCCATCAAGAGGTATTCGGCAGAGTTGTGTAATCAGTTCGCTATTACATAATTTTAACTTAGAAATGGCTATGAGAAATACCATTAGGAATAGTAATATGGTATTCAAGAATGGTGTGAACATAACAGGCAGTAAATTACCTAACTTATGCTTTGCAGACGATACATGTTTATTGGTTAATGGTTGGAATGATTTGAGCTTAATGGTAAACAAATTTATTAGTGCTTGTCAACCTATAGGCATGGAATTAAATATGAATAAATGCAAAATTCTAATGAGTAAGCAGCTTTTGATTCAATATAAAAAGAATAAACATATTCCATTGAACTTTTCAGAAATGTAAGTTTTAAACAAGAAGAATATTTAGGAAAAATGGTGTCTATTATGGAAAAAAATACTTTTTAAAACAAGTTAGGAATAGAGCTTGAAAAGTTTTCTACAGCATTAGAAAATTTCTCAACATTTCACTAAGGGCTAGGAAATTATTATTTGTAACCAAAATAGGATCAAGGATGTACTATGGAGCTCAATCTTGGACTACTACACAAGCTGAAAGAATTAATCTTATATCTGTAGAACGTTGTATAATTCGCAGATTAAAAAAATTAATACGTGAGAATAAATGGCTGGTAAAGAGAAAGAGAATATCTTTAAAAAATTGTCTAACAAAGATATGTATAAAGAAATTGGTATATGTAAATTGAATCGTCATTTAGTCAAACTTAAGATTGAATTCATATACAAAAAATTGACAAAATGGTATTGTGCAAAGATGTTTATTTTGGTACCCTCATTACACTAAGAAACGTATTGATAGACCGCGTGTTTCTTACTTCGATTGCTTTAAAAGATCTAAATGTGTTGATAAAAATAGTAGCAATTTAACTATTACTCATTTAATTAAACACAAGTATAATTACATTCTTAATAACATTGTTCCCTATATTTAAATATGATTAGAACGTATTTAAAATAAAATAAAAAAAGAAACAACATATTTTTTATTTTCTCATAGATTTATTAAAAACTGTAGTAATTTTTATCATTTAAACTTCTAAAAAACAAATTTTTTTCATACATTATTTACTAACATTCATACTATTGTGCATAGTATTTACCTTGTGAAAATACTTTTACATGTCTTTTAGACTTAGTATATGTTCGATCATATTTTCATGCTCCTAAATATAACATATGAATGTCTACTAATCAATTAGGATAATATTTAAATTATTTTTGATAATAAAATATAATCGACATTATGAAATTTTAAAAAAAATAGCGTAATTTCCTTTACTACTAGAAATAATTCAAATAATAGTCAATATTTGGCAAATCATATCTTTCTCGAAACTAAATTAAATTTAATAATATATACTCATTCGACAGAGCTTTATTTACTCTATTAGAATATTATAAAACAGTTTTAAAAATTACTTCATTATTTTTAAACTTGAAAAAACATTTAAAGTTTGGCAAAAATCGGGAATTTTTTCTTCATTAGAAAATTAAACATAGTTACTTAACTTTTTATCTTTATGGAACTTTTAAAATAGGTACAAAAGAAGTTAAGCATTTATAATCAATAACAAATAATAGAATATTCTTTCTTAAAAAAGTTACACAATCATATATGCCAAAAATAACCTGAAAATTTGAATTCCTACAAATCCCGCCACAATTCACCTTTCGTTGTGAAATTTATATAATTAGGATAGTATGTATCTCAACTAACCAAAATTTACAATACCATATTTGTAGTTTAGCTATAATAAAATTAAAAGTATGAATATCTGGGGAGCAAACTTTTAGACACCCTGAATGTTAAGCCTTTTTATTTTTAAATTAAATCATCGATAAAACAAAGCCGGTAAAAATTCTCAAGCAATCTTTAACTGTCATAAATATTTTTGAGCCGTAAAGATAGTTTTTTTATTGTTTTGATAATCGTCCTTTTGAAAGCTTAACAGAATTTTTTAAAATTTTTAATTCAATAAATTCATTTTATAATTGCAAAATCTACATTTTTAGAAAAATTTATTTTTATCTGGAAAAAATGTAACTTTCTAAGTTTTATATAAGGATTGATGTGTGTACTATCATTACCAACAACAATAATGTTGTATAAAAATGATAAATATCTTTCATTTTCCATGAACATATCTTTAGTTGCTGGAATATTTTTATAAACTAATGGAGAAACTGAATCAGATAAACGATCACAAGAACGATTAATTATATAATCAAACGTGTAGTTAAACATTTTTTATCGCAACATTAAGACTAAATTATAATCTATGGGATCCATAAAATTTGTTTGCAATCAATAAATCAATAAAACGCTCAGATGAATTAGTTAATCAATTTTTTTTAATATACTTTTAATTAATTTTAGTAATCATAGTATTGATATTTAAATCATAAAACAAATTTTGAACATTATCCAAAGAATCAAGTATTTAAAAATTTTTACTATTGATGTTGGTTGCTCTCAGGTACATTTTTATTTCCCATCTGTCATTTCTACAATAGCGACAGATGAAAAAAATTTAAAAACAAAAACTTTAGATAATAAGAAAACCTTTGAACAATTGCTCTTTTACATGAATAAAATATCAAGGAAAATTATTCTTACTTTTAATATAAATTTTGATTTGACAACAAAAATATTAGTTACTTTAAAGGTATAGTGGTTTTAATGATGGCTATTTTTCAGTGTAATCATATAAAGAAAGACGGGTTATAAGAATATGGACAATAAGGACAGGTATTTGAATTGAATGAGTTTCTAGAGGTCTATTTAGTCCTATGATTACAATATCAATTTTATTTTTTCCTGTTGATCCTCGTTTTATGATATCATACTGAACCATTATTAAGATATAGAAGCTTTCAGATGTGAACTTATTACATATGATTAAAGTAAGATAAATTCACTTTTAATAGTTAGACCAAACATTTAGACTACAAATATGTCAGTAAGAGTGGAAATAATTAAATCACTGTCTGAAGAATATCAAATAAGAGGTAATTATAGCATATTTTAAAATTTAAAGCAAAAGATAATTGTTGATTTGATTAAGAGTAAAGCTATCAAGATTAGTTTATAAAAAAATCCGTTATGGTTGCATAGAAGTGTAGCGGTGGATTTAATAAAATGTTTTATTTGGAATACATAAACATAATTATAAAAATATAAGGGTAATTAATATATATTACTTAGGTTAGTCAATCTTGAAGTGAATCTTCAAGATTATAAAAACTAGTCTCCAGTCAAATTTCCTTTGCTTTTATACTAATTTTTCTCCCAGGGGCGTTGATATATTTGATACCAATTCGCCCTCAATATATATATTTTATATTTAGGTATATATATATTTATATATATAATCAGAAATCAACTTTACGATTCTATTTCTTTATAATTTCAGTTCATTTTATTCGTTTGATTTCGAATCTTTCTATTCTGAAAACATCACCGATTTTTTCAAGTTTATGATTTTGTTTAATTTTTTCATTGGTTGGTTGACGGAGTAAAAATTAATTTTTAGTTGTATAACTGGTTGCTTTATATAGAAGATGGTGTCGTCCTTGCAGAAGATTGACTTATATGCATTTGAGAGTATGTAAGCTGATTGGGGTGTGCAGAAAGTGTTTAAAATTTTTGGTAGAAGCTGGGTGATGTTAGAATTTTTAGATACTTTTATTACAACTTAACATTGTATGTAAGAAACGAAAAATGCAACGTTAGCATTTTTTGGTCCCTTAGATCTCAAATTTAGACTCTGAAATTTTGCATACTAGAAGATTTCAACATGCCTTATCACAATTTTAAAAAATAATTTTCGAAAAAGTTTTTTTAAAGTGGAGAAAATTGAAGCTAAAGTGCCAAAAATTGCAATTTTCGCGATTAATGGCCAGGCCGCAAATAAATAATAAATTTAACACACACATACATACAAATTTAGAATGCATGTGTGTCATTATTATGTATAAAATAAATCTGTTACAACACAAGTAAAAAATTGTGTTTTATTTGGCATTTCCAGAAGATTAATCGTGACAATAATATTAAGAACAAGTTAAACTTTTGAAAAATTTCAACCTTTTGGACTTAAACTCTTCAAATACTAACTTTTAATGCTTTTAATCTACTTTTTAGAAACTTAACCCCGTTTAAGAGAAGATTTTTGTAAATTATCTTTCTTTTTATGTTGTAAGTTTGCAATTTTTTAAAATTTTACTGTTTTTTTAAAATATTTAATAATGATTTCTAGTAATTTAAAAACTATTATAAATCATAATTGAAAAGATGTATCTTGAAAATGCTACTTTGTAATTTACAATAGTAATATTTTTTATTATTATATATCAATACTAATGTAGTAAGATTGCTTTGCATAACTCGGTCTTTTTCTTGGATTTAGTCTTTTCTTTCGTACGGAATTTCGGATTTCCGTACCTTTTTGGTTTTGCGCCAATAATTAATCAGTTTTTTCTTTTCCTTGAATTTATCGTTATTATTCTTTTATCTATCAAGTTCCAAATGACTGAAGAAGCTGAAAATAATGAAATCCTGGGTCTGTTTGACAACTCAGCTCAACCTCCTCCAGCAGAAGAAAGTGCCAATGAGTTACTTATCAACGCCCTATTGCACAACAAAAAGTCGATGACTTTATCAGAACAGGGTATGAAAGCGGTATTCAAAATATTCTCCAGCAAAAGAATATCTAACGATACCATTGAAAACATCACGGAGAGAATGGGCGTATACCAAGATCGCCAGTTTTTCGCACCTGGCTTCAGCATCCCTTACTATTCTAAATTGAAGATGAGATCAATGGACAGCAATCTTGCCAAAATACAAGACCACCTTCTCCAATCAGTCTGTATGCTATCGCACAACGTTGAAACCGCCACGGGAGACAATAAAAGCGTCGTACTCAGTGCCCTCATTAATATTAAGTATGTTGTCGACGGGTTAAGTGACATACGTGGAGAAGTTGTCTTTAAAAACTTCTCACCCAAATTCAACAAAGGCCTACCAAGTATACCCCTCGATATGGAGGAAAAGGTAACTCGCATGAACAGCTCTGATAGAATCTCAATACTTCCTAAGCATGCAAAAGCCCTATTCGAAAATGTTGCTAACACCCCACAGGGTCTGCTCGCATTCATTCAAAAGGAAAGCCGAAAAAGAGCTTATAATAATACGGCTAACAACAAGCCGGAAAGATACGTTATAATCAACCCAAATATACCTCCAACACAGTACACCAAAGCCTACCATTCTGGCAAAAGATTACTCCAACAGATTCAGTGTTCCTTGACTACAAAAGAAACGGTGTCGATCTATGTATAGTAGGTGAACCGACTCAAAATAAGATAGGTAGAAATAAATTCTCTTCAAATAAAGAGGAACAATTTATTGATAGTGAGATAAAGGATCTCCTCCGCTTCAACAGTATAAAAGAGCATGACAACCCCAAATGGATTAGCCCCCTAATAGTAGTAAACTCATCAAAAATGAGACTAGTATTAGATCTCTCCTCATTGAATGAATGCATACGGCATTATGGTTTTAAATGTGAATCCATGAAAGATGTAACAGATCTTCTCGAACCTAATGCCTACTTAACTTCCATCGACCTATCCGCAGCGTACCACAGCTGTGCAGTACGAGCACATCAAACCGAATACTTAGGATTCAGGTGAAACAATAAATCATACATATACCTGGTATTACCTTTGGAGCTAGCTCGGCACCCAGATTTTTTTATAGAATAACAAACACCCTAACCGCCATGATAAGAGCTAACGGTATCAAAATGACGAGATTTTACGATGATTTTTTAATCCCGGATACAGATAAAGATCTGTTAATCCGTGATACCAATTACTGCGTGAATTTGTTACATGCAGCAGGTTTCTCAATTAACGAGAAAAAGACTGAGTTGGCACCTAAATATATAATAAAATAAAGCGGCTTTGTGATAGATACACTAAAAGAGGAGCTTCGTCTGTCCCAGGATAAGCTAGATAACATTATTTACTCAGCCGGTCATATGTCAAGTCTTAAAAGAGTAGTAGCACGCTAACTTTATAGTTTCCTAAACATGATAGAATTCTCCTCCTATGCGAACTTCTTAACAAGAATCAAAGCGCGTCCCCTCCAACGAGCTGTAAATAAATGTATAGGGCTCCCTCCAAATTACAATAGGTATGTAAATGTAACAGTAGAAATTAGACAAGGTCTAGCATGATATATCAATAACATAAAAGCTACTAATGGAATGCGATATAACCAAGATCATGCAAGCATAAATATTTTCACAGACACGTGTAATGCTAGTTATGGAGAAATACTATATTTTCCTGACTAGACTTCCCAAAGTGTACAAAGATACTTTAAGGACGACTTCACATATAAACATATTAATGAAAAGGAACTTATAGCCTTATCCTTCACGTGCTTCGAGTTATTATAAAATACATATAATAGAATAGTTAACATTTACTGTGACAATACAACTACCCTAGCGTTGTTACATAATAAAGGAAGTGTTGATAAAATATTTCTTTCATCAGAGACTGAAAAGCTACTAGATTTCTTTTACCATCACAGGCTATATATTAACTTATATCATATTCCAGGAGCCTACAATCAAGTGGCAGACCGCCTTCCCCGGGCAATGCCAATTATCCTACAAAGCTCATCAGAAGCAACTCTAATTATAGAAGCAAGAGAAGAAATTAAGGAATTTCTTTTAAATAAATTTAATGTCATAATTTCTTTTGATCTGTTTGCATTTTATGAAAATAAATTTTGTGATAAGTTTGTAACGTTATTTGCCGATGACCGAGCATTTAGAAGAAATGCCTACTCCTTCAACTGGCAAGAAATAGCCGGGGAAGAAGTCATAGCATTCCCGCCATGAAATCAAGTACTCCGAGTGCTACGTAAAGCGAGTACTGACAAATGCAATTTCAGGCTAGTGGCTCTAATATGGGAAAATCAGAATTATTTCCCGGTTTTAATATCCCGATTCGGGAAGTCTATCCTACATTTATAAAGTTCTAATATAATTAACTTTTCAGATTGTGCAACTTCAATGAGAAATAGAAAGCACAAAGTGGGACTTTTCCGAATTTCCTACACGTTGCCCTGAGTAACATGGATCCTGAAGTTTCCCAATCCATACATTAATCTTACTCAGTTAACACACAAAAACCTTATTCCACACATATAAGAAATTACCTTAAATTCTGTAATGAAAATGGAATAAAAAACCAATCCTTCACATTTAAGTATCTCGCTAAATACTTATTCAAGATAGCTTCCAACGCTGCTCCATCTACCGTTAATACAATAAAGAATGCACTCGTGGCCATAACAAAATTAAATAAAGTAACTTTCACGACTCATAAGACAACATTGCTTAGCAAGCTTGGAAAAGAAATCCAAGTGAGTAGCTATAATTATGACATCCAAAAATAAATGACATTTGACTTGGACATCATCCTGCGTCATATTGAAAACAACCCAGCATCCATGGAGATGTCTATCAAAGACTTAACGTTTATAACAATTACTCTAATCTTCATAGTTTTACCGCAGAGAATGAACGAGCTTGCTAGAATGTCTCTAGACTATATAACCCTCTCAGACTCATGGGCTAATTTTACGATCCCGGGTAGATCAGAAAACGCTACAGCCGCTCACAAGTTCTATCGAATGCACATATCACAATATACAAATCCTAACCTCTGCCCACACACCACCCTAGCCATCTACCTAAAGCGCACAGAACCCATACGTACTTCTCAAAATCTGTGAATAAGTTACTTCAAACCACAGAAAAACGTCACTGGAACTACTCTGGGAAGATGGATTTATTATTACTACCTCACGGCAGGTTTAGATATAGGTAGATCACACAACATCAGAGAAGCTGCTGCAACGAAATACTACGAAATAGCCGGATCAATTAGAAATATGGTAGAGGCTATAATCTGGGCATCTGAACACTCATTCTTCAAGTTTTATCATAAGGAGATTGGGAACAATTTCGGTGCTACTGTTTTCATCTACAAATAAGCAATCTCACTACGTTAGTATCGATATATAATTGATAATTATACCAGGGATATCATAGATATCCTACAAGTATAATTTATATTATATAAGATACTAACGTAGGTACACTCCCATCAATTTTTTAATTAGATTTAATAAATTTACATAATTAATTACTACGATCGTTTATTATCCACCAACAATCTACTAGCTTATCAAATACCATTATCACTTAATCTCACTTATATCACTTAGGTTACGTTTACAAATATATAATTAATTATAATAAAATTTATTCCACACACTATGAGTACAGTATCATCATATCACTTACAAAAATCTGATTTATTAGTGGCGCAAAACCAAAAAGATGCGGAAATCCTAAATTCCGTACGAGAGAAAGACAAAATCCAAAGAAAAAACCGCGTAATACAAAGCAATCTCACTACGTTAGTATCTTATATAATATAAATTATACTTGCAGGATATCTATGATATTCC
Source organism: Strongyloides venezuelensis (assembly GCA_963280985.1). Lineage (NCBI taxonomy): Eukaryota > Metazoa > Nematoda > Chromadorea > Rhabditida > Strongyloididae > Strongyloides > Strongyloides venezuelensis. Next base: position 2,661,470 of record CAUJLX010000001.1, on the reverse strand, counting down.
TGGTATAAATATCAATAAAATTTGTACATAATATTTTGTCACGAAAAACTATGAAAATGAATAACAGTAGCAAAAACCTTGTTTCTAGTGATAAGATACTTTTATTATGAATTAAGTTTGCATACTTAAAAGGTGAAAAAAAAATTTTGATTTTTATATCATCACTTTACCTGCCAATATAAAAGTATCGCCGTCACAAGCATTTAAATAATTAGCGAAAGCTACAAAATATATCACTGCACATCAAATAGTTATAGCTTTTCTCATTTAAATAAAAGAACAAGCAATAGCCTCGCTTCGCTCGTCACTGCTTGCCCGCGGGGCTAGCTTTTTTTCCATGTATTGAAACTCGCTGCGCTCGTCGCTACATGCATGAATTTTTTAAAATATTTAAAATTTAAAAACTTCAACATCTTTTGGTTTGTAGTAGCACACATATAAAATTCAAAGTATTATACTTGTTTTTATAATTTTTAAAATTATTATTAAAATTTTATAGATTTTTGAGTTTTAAAAGTTTATAAAGCATATTTTATCAAAATTGTTTTATTACATATCTTTATAATTGTAAACCCATTTGAGATTTTAAGTTTGAATAATTTTTTACAATTCTTTAATATAGAAATAAAAATTAAAAATATTGTTTACATTAAATTTTTAATTAGTTTAAAAATGAAAGTTGTAAGTTATTAAATATAATATAAATTTAAAATACAGATTAGTTTTAAGTTTGGTTAATTTTTTAAAATATTAATAATGCTTAACGCTAGTCATGAGTATTTCATAATTATTTAACTGAAAATATTTAATTTTGGCGATTGTTATTTTGTAATTTCACATTTTGATTACATAATAAAATACAATTCTACCAATTTAATGCATACTTTTTATTTTGTTTTATTTTTTTTTGAAAAAAAAAACTTTAAAAAATGTATTATATAAATTAAAATACAAATTTTTAATATATTTAAAATGATAAAAAGATTTCTCTGTTTCTCTAAGTTGATAAGATTAAAAATAAATCAAAATAATTACTCGGAAACTTTTCGTATTAAAAAATTTATCTAGGCTTTAAAAAAATAAAAATATATTCAAATCAAAGTATTAGTGATGTTTTTTAATAACATACTACAAAATTTACTTCTAAAATGCATTTATGAATAATTTCGACTTCGAAATTTAGTTTAATTTTTTTTTTCTGATTTTTACAAAGCATAGCAAAACATTTAGATATTTTTACATTTTTTAAAAAATAAGTATGGCCTCGCTATATCATAAATTTGTATTCAATTTTTAAAAATTTTTACTATGCGTAGCTAGATTGCGGCATTTTTAAACATTTTAGTTTAGATCATTTTAACATAAGAAGATTTGGAGAAAAAAATTTATTCTATTCTAGGATATATGGTATTTAAAAAAATTTTATTAAATCTCAAGTAGCCAAGTATAATTTGATTTAAATATTTTTTATCATTTCTTAACAATTATCATATCTTGTACTGATTAATAAAACTTTTAATAGACATAAAAGTTTCATATAATTAAATAATAATTAATTTTTTCACCTATTCAATATACTATATTTTTAGGAATATAAATTGATATTTAAAATTGCTTAAAACAATTAATTTAATGATTTTTGTGAACAATTGTTTTTTGATTTTCATAAAAATTATAAGTTGTTTTTGTAAATTTTCATTTTGGGGGATTACAAATTTCAATATTATTCTCACTTAAATATATGTACCTCAAAAGTAAAAATTCAACTGAAGCTAATTTTTATTTTTTTATCAGAATCTTAAAATATTATTTTTATTCTAATTTTAAAATGTGATTACAAATAAACTCCTTTTAAGAGGTAAACTTCTCTTTTAAAGTAAAGGGGAATTTTTGATCACTTACTAATTCTCAATAATTAGACCTTTTTTGATTAATTTTAGTGTTATAGGCAATAAACATTAAAAATTACATCTATGTGTAAAATATCAATTATTAAAACAATTTATAATATATGTTTGATATTTAGTACCTTTACATTCATATATGTTAAAAATGCAACTTCGTACTGAGGTGATTTCTACATGGTTTTAATTTCATTTTCTTAAAAATACTTTGAAAGAAATTTAAAGTTTTTTTTTGTCTTAATTTCTCACTCTACGTATATATTTGTAAAGGATAAAATGTGTTGATATAATATTAAAATTTTTTAAATAAGTATAGTTTTCTTATTTCTTACTTACAAATGAATCTTTATTTTTGAAAGTGATTTAAGATTTAGTTACAAAGTCTTTTTTGATTATTACATTGCTATTTTTATTTCTCTAAAAGTTGCGTTTCTTGGTTTTCTTTATTATTTATCTCAATAATTAATTTGAAATTTAAAAATTTTCCTATTATGCATGTTAAGAAAACGTTACTGAGCAAAAAATCTTGAAAATTTTCATAGGTTATTTCAGATTATTTCAAGAATAGATTAGAATAAATTTTATCATTAATATCTCATAATATGCGCAGAAAGGTTTCTTCGGACAATTTTGAGATTGTGCTAATACATGTTCATTTTCTAAAATTTTTTTTAAAAAAGAATGAAGAAAAATTTTTTTCAAAAAAAACAGATAAAATATAATTAAAAATATCTCGATAATAAATGATCGGATAAAGCTCATATATATAGCATTTGATAGAGAATGTTTTGCTGCAAAAACGTTGTAGATGAAGCAATGTAAAATTAAGAAGTTTTTAAATATTTATTTTTGAATAAACACACGAATTTCATTTTTTCGATAATTTTGCAATCACTTTGCAACACAAAACTCATACTCAAACTTTATTAATTTTTTTGGAATTCTACTTTAAATATAGAGAAAATAAATGCGCAGATGGGTTTTTTTTGTTTTTTAAAAACCTTATTCTGTACTGAGAAAATCTGTTTTAAAATCCCAAATATTTGTTGAAAAACGGCATTCTTGAGAAATCTCCATATCTCAAGAACAAAATAATAGAATCAAAGACTTTTTTGCAGACATGTTCTGCATCTAAAATTACATGTTTTTGTAAATTTTTAGATAAGAATAACTATTTTAAATACCAAATATAGATGGCTATATTTGCCTTTTTTCCAAGTTTGAAAAAGTATATCTTAAGAATAAGACTTAAGAATAATATGATATTCTACAGTTTGTTAAGATATTTAAAGTACTATATATATTAATATATCAAAACTTCCAAAATGGAAAATAAGTTTCAAACGAAATTTTCTTCTTTAATATATATTGATATTTTTCATAGTAGCAATTTTTGAAGATTTGTAAAGATGCAACTTCACAAACTATTTTTTTTAGTAAAAATATGCCATTTTGCTAATCTTATATATATTATTTTTTTCATTAAAATACGCCTAGTCAATTACCTAGCAAATAATTTGGTAATGTCTAGTAAGATTATTTCATACTTTGAATTGATAGTATCATTAGACATCTCAGCTTTCAAAAATATAATAAATTATGTAGACTTTATTTTACGCGATATTACGATTTATTGTTTAGACATTTGTATAATTCGCGTGTAGCATACAAAACTATTTAAAGTAAAGTAATTTAAATTTTATATCAAATAAAAAACGATGATGTATCTTTTTGCCATATGATAAATTTTCGAGCATTTTTTTAAATTTAATTGTTAAGAATATTTCTTAGATAATTCCATTAATTCGTTGATTTCTTACTTTGATTCAAAAATAAATTTTTATAATATTTTAAATTCCTAGTATCTAAAAATCATACAAATTCTCTATTTTATTTATATATTTTACATAGAAAATGTTATGTTATTGTGTTAAGAAAATTTTAAAATTGCCTTTTATTTTCAATTGAGTATTTCAAGAACGAAAATTCAGATAAAACTAATACTTATTTTTTTTAATCAGCATATAAGAATGAATTATTTATTTTAGTAAAAAGAAGTACATAAAACGAAAACCATTTCAAAAGGTAAACTTTTCCTCTAATATATATGGGAATTTTCGATAACTTATATATTTCTACGAATTAAACATTTTTTGGTAATTTTTATTGTTTTGATGTAATAAGCATTTAAAATTAGATATATATGTGAAATTTTGAATAGAAAAATCATTATTGGGAGAAAAATAGAAGTAGCAATTTTTTGAAGTTTGATACTTAATGAATGTATCTCAAGAACGGATAGTGGAATTAAGACGATCTATATGTCAATCGATAGAGAATTAAATTTCACATAGTTTCTGGAAACATTTTATATTGAAAAGTTTCATCTTTGCATACTTTTTTATCAAAATTTGAAAATTACAAAAAAAATTGACAAATTTATTTTTTGACTAACTCAAGAATAAAAAGAGATAATTTAACGGTTAATATCTTAAAATGTTTGCAACAAATTTCTCCAGAGAGGAAAATCAAAACATTTGAAAAAAATTGACGTATTGAAACTCTTTCTCTTTCTTAAAACTAAAAAATAGCACTTTTTCAAAAATTTAAAAAATCACTTTTTTCTTTTTATCTCAAGAACGGATGAAAAAATCAAGATGATATATATATCATTTGATAGAGAATTAAATTTTACATAAAAGTTGTGAAGACACTTTATTTAAAAAGTTTTATCTTGACATACTTTTTTTTAAAAAACAAAAAAAATTTTAGTCAGGCATTTATGGTTCTTAAAGTTATCCAATTTTCTTTAGATTATACTTGAAATTTAAGTTAAAGAAAAACTTAGATTAACTTTTTTTCTTTTTATTAATTTTCTTTTTAAAATTCTGATATATCATTTTAAAATGTGAGAATTTAGGTTTTTATGGTAATTTTCAAAAATTTTCAAAAAAGTTCAAAATCTCAAGAATGGACTTGAAATTCTAACTTTTTTTTATTGTTAAAATATTAGTATTTAAAACTTTATATACCTGTAAAATTTCAGATAAAACGAATAACTCTAAGGGGGTCAAGAATAATACACCAAAACACCTTTAAATAGCTGTATCTCAAGAACGTGACTTCAGATTAAAAAAATATTGCGTTTTTCGTAATCACCGCATAAAGTTACATATATTAAGATATCAAAAAGTTTTAATATCGAAAATAATTTTCACTCACTTGTTACTTCTCTATAATATATAAATTTAATAAAAATATATTGAATATTACATTTACTAACAAGTATCTAAAAAGAAAGTACTTTAATTTTTAACAAATAAAAGGACAAAAATATAAATACTTAAAAGAAATATTTGCTACAACAGTAGCTCAATCACAAGCGAAAAGTATTCAAATGCTTGGGACGGTGATACTTTTATATTGACTAATAAAATGATTATATAAAAATCAAAATTTATTTTCCTCCTTTTGAGTACGCACAATTAATTCATAATAAAAGTATCTTATTATCAGAAACGAAGTTTTTGGTACTGTTGTTAAATTTAGTCGTTGTTTATTTGATGTTAGGCCAAGGCCTCTCCTAGTTCAAAAACTTTTCTAAATTTATTGTAATTACTCAATAATGTTGGGGAATTGTTTTTAAGATGAAAATTCATTTGAATACAGGTATGACTAAAAAAACTGTTGATATCAAAAGCTAAACTGTTTTCATTATCGATATATTTCAATAGAGATCTAACAGAATTTAAATAAATTTCTGGTAGATTTTCAACATAATACGATATTAATTATGAATATTGTACATTAGTTTAGCTAATGTAAAACACTCAGAAAATATCGTTGCTTCTTTTTAATCACTTATCGAGAAACAACTTATCAACAGACTCACTTTAATTCTCTTTTTGCATTCAAGAATTCAATGTGTTTGAACTAGAAGATTCCCTGGGTTCATAGTTATCACACAACGATTTCGTTATATTGTCATACGAAAGATTACTAATTGCATATTTCATAAGGAAATCTACATGCAAAATGTTTAGAAATTTACAAGCTGCTAATGTATTCACTTTTTCTTTAATATTTAAATTCTTTCGACTTTTTTTAGTATAATGATATGTGATATTGCAATTCTTTAACCACATTGGTTTTAGAAATATCTGCAGAAATTATAAAGTCTATAAAAAATGACATTAAAAAAATCTGGTGGGTTAATGAATGGTGTTAACTTAAAACTTTTCTTATTCGTGTTGTATTGCTTTTAAAAAGCATCTATTAGATATATCACAGTATAAATTTGTAACATTTCTCTTTATAGTTCAAAAATTATGCATTTATTTTGGCATTAGATAATATATCATTCACAATGAATAAATACAATGTAACAATTAACGCGTATTTTTGGAAAATTGGTATTACATTTTAAATATAAATATTTGTAAGAAATCACTGCATTTACCATGTTAGATAAAATTTTGTGCCATTTTATACTTGTAACATTAAATTTCACAATCAGTTTTTTTTACGAATGTATTAATGCAATTTAAGAATTTTGAATCAAAATTAACACAAACAAAAGTGACAAATTTCTCTACAATTTATTATAAAAATATAATTTTATGTTAATTTAAATCGATCAATTTTTGTGGTATAATGATCAATAAATTAAAATAGAAATTCGAGTATGTTTTAACTCTCATATATTTGTTGTTTTTTTTAATAAGTCCAAACATTCTTTTTATAGTAGGTCTATATCATTAAGTAAAGAGAAAATATTCATTAATGAAAATTCTTGAAAGCGTTTTAAAAGAAATACCAGTGTATATAAAGATCTTTATTGATATTTTTTATTATAAAAAGGTCATACATATTTTAGCAAAATTTTAACATGTAAACTAACAAAATTTAATATTTTTAATATCTTATTTGGTTATAAAATTTATTTGAATATTCATTTACCTAAAAATTCTTTTTTAAGATAATTTTTTTGTTCATTAAGTAATATCTGCTTTTTTAATCATAAATAAGCAAATATTAATAACTTTTTTTAAATTTTTTAGGTCAATTTTATAAAATTTCGTTTTTAAACCAGTTTAAAAATTATTTAATTAATTCTTTTAGTCAATATTTTTCTAAAGTAATTGAATTGTGGTTTGTAATGTGTCTATTTAGATTTACCTAATAAATATACTGGATAATTCAGAAATTTATTTTATCATCTCTCATATTATTATAAACTTTGTCTTCAAGTGTTGTACACGACTATTGAAAATATTTATTTTAAATAAGACAAATTTTCTGTTTGAGTAAACTGTGATACATTGACAAAAAAATTTAATTGCAATACGAAATATATTTCACTAGTATTTATTTTTAGTGTTAAAAAATTTCTAAATACTACAGTAAATACAAATTAATTATTTTTGCATTATATATTTTAACGAAATAAAATAAAACGTAGAGTTTTTTAAAACTAATTTTATGAACATCGTTTATACTTTATCTTGATATATAACTTTCTTATAAGAATACACTTACATTTAAATTTTTAGAAGTATCTAGCGATATTAATGTTATTGTAAATAATATAAAATATTAAGCTGTGGCATAATTGTTTTTCAAAATCGTACATGTTTAACATCTAAAAATTTTTTAAAATGATTTCAAGAAAAAACAAACATTTAATCATACAAAAGAATTATTTAATAAAAATATCACTTTTAAATAAATTTCATACAACATATTTTAAAATATATTCTAGAGCAAAAGAAATGATAAATCAAAACAAATTTAATGTTATAATATAAATGTTCATACTGCATTTATTAATCTTATAAATGCTTGAGAAATATAACATTACAGATTTGTATTTAAAAACAATTTTGCATAAAATATAGAATTTTATTCGTAGAATATTCTGCAACTGTAAATTAAAATTTAACATTTTAAAATATAAAATTATTTTTTATCTCGAGTTCTATTCTTAGATCTCAAATTATACCTTTTCGTTATAAATTCAACTTTCCATGTCTCCTTAGTAAAAGTTTCAAGGATTCTTTTCTAGGACATCCAACTGTTCTTTTTTTATCAGAAGTCTATAAGTGTACTAGTTTCATTAAATCATCATTCATAACCTTTCACAACAGTTTTCCTCCTTTTCGAGAAACAAAATCATGAATATTTCTACGGAATTCTAGCGGTTGAGTTACTTTTACTTTTCTTTCATTTTTTTCTACTTCAGTAGTGCCTATTTTTAGTTTAAGACGTCTGCGTATAATTCTTTTTTCTGCATTTACAATTTTTTGTAATGACGCTTTAGTGAAATTTAGAGTTTCTATACAATATGTTAAAATTGGTCTTCAGTTTTGAACATATAAAAAAACTTTTTTCTTAATGCTATTAGTTCACTCCATGAGAAACATGATTTTTTTTCAAGTTATTTCACTATTTTTGATTCTACTTAAGATTTCTTAGCTTTCGTGTTTATTACTGAAATAATAGTCATTGACCCAAATATTTATATTGTTGGGTTACTTTATAAATAGGATTGCCAGTATCACTGTTTGTTAACGTTTCCGTCTTAAGCCTATTTAGTTGTAAACCAGCTTTTTTAGAATGCTTCTCTAAGCTACTAGCTAAAAATTTAGAAATATTTTGGCTAGTGCTAAAGATAGCTATATCATCTGCGTGTGCTAAATATAACAGTTGCGTAAAATCATCATTATCAGGGTATTTTATTCATAAGATACCATTTAAATTACTTGACTTTAAATTATTCTTCACGTATTAATGATTACTTGTAACGCAGCTATAAACAGTACAGGACTAAGAGAATCTCACTGTTTTACACCTTTTGAAGAGAAAATTTGAATTAGTGAAGCTTTCAAGCATAGAATTAACATTCTACTATCTTTGTAAAGTTCCTGTATCATCTTAATTTCATGTAGACTCAGATCCATTTCTCAAAGCGTATAAAATAGATATGAGTGTTCTATGCTGTCAAAACTTGTTTAAGGTTGATGAAATTTATAAATAGTGGTATCTTGAAATCAGTAGTTTTTCGCATAATTGTTTATCAGAATAAAAGTATTAGTGATAGCATTTTTTCTTCGTCTGAATCCTGCTTGTTCTCTGTCAAAGTTACATTCAATTCTACTTCTGATCCTATCAAGTATCATTGACATAAACAACTTGTAGTTGCTTTGTAAGATTGCTATAGAACTAGTATTAGTAATTAATTTTGCATTTCCTGATTTCTTTAAGAGAATTAAAGATGCTTTTTAAAATAGACTAAGAAAGCCTTCATGAATGTATATGTTGAATCTTTGAAGCAAGACAGTTGGAAGGACATTTGATGCAAGTTTATAATGAGCAAAAGGCATGCCATTAGTAACTGGAGCTTTTTTCTTTATTTTTTTTATTCCTTTTAACATGAGTGAAAATGTAAAAATCTTTGAAGATTTCAAAGTTTTTTACTGATTTCCCAGTCATATGATATCGATGAACTTGTGTAGAGGTCTTTGTAATGTCGTTTTATTTCCCTATTTAATTCATCAATAGTTACTGTCATACTACCATCTGGTTTTAAAATAAATAAATTACAATAACTAAACTCTCTTTTTTCAATGTATACAAATTTCATTACATGATTATTCTTTTGTGATAAATAAAAAATAGCTTGATCACGTTTTTTCTTTTCATTTTTAATTTTATAGTTTAATAATTTATTTGAGATTTGTATAATTGAGTAAATTGGTAATACTTTTATTTTGGAATATATATGATCGGGTTTTTATAAAGCCAGAAATTTCATCAATAATAATATTTGGTCACTTTGTCTTTTTTAGTAACATTTTTTAAAAAAATATATTTATGACATCTTGGTTCAGTTCATCTGATGAGAATATTCTTGGTTTCTTTCTAGTGCTATATTGTTTCATGTCCAGCTTGACAAAATGAACATTAAAGAAAGGAGATTTGTGATCTGATCTTATATTAAACCTCCTTATTATTCTTGTATCAATAAATGATGCCTTTTTAGTTTAATATTAAAGGAAGTAATCTATTTCACTTTTCCTAATTTTGTTTGGATCATTTATTGTGACGTTTTCTTGATAACTAAACGATTAATTATTGAAAGATTTTCACTTTCTGCCCATGATTTGAGTTTTGTGCCTCTTTCATTATTTTCTAAATAAGAACTATTGCTGAATTTACTTCTTCATATCGTACATTTAATTTTTGCATTGAAATCTCTTCCAATTATTATGTTATTTCTGATTAATGAATATAGCCTTTGATGTCCGACATTATTTCTTTAATCTGATCATAAACTTCTTTTATTTTTGAATTATCACTACTAGAAGTTAGCATACAACAAACTATTACTAACAAATATGTGTTTTTAAGTTTTAATGGTATGATGCTTAATCGGAATCCTATATGTTTATAAGAAACTAAGTTGTTTTTATAACTTAAAGGTATCATCCAACCAACATCACCACAATGTTTGTCTGCCGCGTCTAATAAGTAAAGATAATCATTGTCCGAAAATGATAATTATTTAGCATTTCTACTCTCTGTTAACATTATTATTGTATGATTATTAAAGTCTAGTGTTGCTTTTGTTAGTTCTGGTATCTTGTTTTGAGACCTTGAATGTTTGAAATGACAAATAAAAAAACACTTTTTGAGATTCTAAGGCGTTGAGTTCTTTTAATGACCTGGTGACCACCCTCTGGTAAGATTACTGCCATTTTACTTATTTATAGAAAAGAATGATAATAGAAATAATAAAACCATCTCTTTACAACTTGTAAGATGAAAGGAATGATAAAATTTATAATACATTGTTACATTTAAATTCTGTATAATTTTTGTTATTTATATTACTATTATTGTAATATCAATTTTCAATAAAAAACGACTAAGTTTTAAGACAAGCATAAGATTGTAAGATTAAAGTTCATCAATATATAATAATTTATGTTAATCAAGTTTAAATTGAATGTTTTAATTTTTTACACAAAATATTTGTGATAAAATAAGTCTTATGCCAACTTTTTACATACAGCACAAATGCTACTATACTTGATTCAAATTAATAATTTTTCTATGATGTATGAATCAAAATATTTCTTCCAAAGTTTTTAATTTGCAAAAAAACTCAAAAGTTGCGCTTATTTGAATAAACTTCTATTTACGAATGACTACAAATTATGATTTTTGAAACTAAACATTAGCTGCGCTTGTATCCTTTTATCTATAATAAGACGATAAAAACACACAAAGCAGTGGGCTCAACCGGTAATCGAAACCGGAACCTCTCGCACCCGAAGCGAGAATCATGCCATTAGACCATTGAGCCAGAAGCACCATTCTTAGTTTGCTTGATCAACGAATAATTTAATCAAATAAGATAGCATTTATATTTAGATATACAGAACTAAATAATAAATAAAAAAATTAAAGTATTTTTTAAAAAAACATACACAGAAAAAAAAGAGACACATATTTGCATGAAATGAAATACAATTATCCAACATAATAAAATTGAATTTCCTTGATTTACGACTAATTTTAACGTAATTATTTCGTTTAAAAAAAAGCAAAAACTAGGTTTATATTTTTCTAACATATTGTTGTTATTTTGTGCAATATGTTTTAAAATATAATATTAGAATTAAACTTTGTATAAGATTATAAATACTTTTATAAAAAGAATTTATTAGCATATTATAGTTTTTTTAAATACTCTTTAATTATTTGAATTATCATAATTAGATTTTTATATAAAACTATATTCATTTGGTAATTCAATTTTTTTTTACTGTTTTCAAAATTTTTCTTAAAAATCAAACTTATTAAAAAGTTTTAAAACATCATGAACTTTTTTTTTTTATTAAAATAATTTTCAAGTATTTTAAAATAAATAAGAAAATGGCAAGTTCTAAAATAATATCTTAAATTATTGATACTGACAAGATTAAAAAATTATTCGTTTTCGTTATTATTGTTGTTGTTATGGAAAAATCAACACCTTTAAATCAAGTCATTTATTTTCAGAAAACCAAATATTAAGTATATTAAAACACATATATAATTTGCATAACTGAACATTAAAAATAAAATTATATTAAATTTCAATATAACAGTTATGAAATTTTTAAATTTTCATAATTATTGTGGTTAGCAGAATGTTAGGAATTATAATTTTTGTTAAAACGTTAACAACTTTAAAAGAAACTGACTTGTAAAAACGTACTTCATAGTATATTATAAAAGACAAATTAGATTTGTTAATAAGTACAATATTTTTAAAATTCTTCAGATAAAATAAATGTTACGCTACTTCAAAATATCAAAATTATAAATTTTTTGGTCAAAACGATAAATTTATACGAAAACCTAATATTTTGCGTTATTTAAAATGTTCTTGTTGTTGCTTGATGTTTTTCAAATTTTAATACATTATGATGTTTAAAAAAGATGAGTAATTTTTGTTGCATTTTACGTGGTGATGTCGAACTTTGTCTCACTTTTTTTTTGCGTGTAATATTTATATTTTAGTAATTATTGATACATCATGTAGCACTTGCTTAAAGAACTAACATAATATAAGGTTTTGAACGTTGGAATCATCAAATTCTGTTATAAATTTATAAAAATCTTAATTAAATTACGAAAGAAACAGAAATTCATTAAATGCAAAAACATTATCTAAAAGCAAAAAAAGGTGTAAAAATAATCTTCTTTATGTTCAAAAAATAACTTTTTCTATACCTATCGCTGTTAAATGCATATCATGCTTATAATAATTCTTTTATCGCATTAATTTAATTTATGCTATTATAAAAGCAAAATAATTTAATATTTTTTTTTTGCAAATTTTACAGATTTTTAGCTACATGTATATAATATTTAAAAAAAATTTCTTTTAAATAATATGTTTATTCAAGTGAAACAACAAAGATGACATAAAAAAATGAATTCAAAATTTTAATTCTGTAAATTCGTTATTCATGGTTATTTAAAATAATTGTATTGATTACATTTTGCGACATGGTATTTTTGCATAAAACTGTAACCATATTGTTTAATCTTTAAATTAGGTAAATCAGAGACACTTTACTATAAAAAATCATTCTTTATACAATATAAAATATAACAATAATTTAAATGTAAATAACATAACATAACATTCAGGTATAAAAGAAATAATATTTAAATACATCACACATATAGATAAAATTATATGTAAAAATTTTTAAAATAATGAGTTTATAATTTGATATAACGTTTTTAATTTTTTTTAAAAAGTACTTGTAATTAAACACAAAAATAAAATGTAAATATGTTAGGTAGGGAAAAAAATAATGGTCGCATATACTTAATGTAACTTTTCATTATAAAAACTTTTAGTAAATAATTTCGTATAAAGCCATTGTTTATGTTGGAATATAGGGATGCTTGTCCTGATAAAATTTTGCATATTATCTTAGTTATTAATTAACTTTTTAATAATTTTATGTCCGATTCTAAAAATGTTGTCAAAAAAAAGATTAAATGTAATATTATTACATTAGTTCGAACTTGAACGTAATACTTCTAAACGTTTAATGCGTAGTTTATTTAAGAAATTTCGAGGAAGTAATTTTGATCTCAATAATAAAGAGTGTAAAAGAAAACCCATAAATACTAATACTGAGAATTTAGCGAAGACTGTGTAGTCAAATTATGACTTATTTAAACGATTAAATGCATTTTTTAAAGATAAACAATTAAAAAACAAGACTCTGCATAAAAAGTTTTCATTTAATTCATAAGATTCCAAAAATCTAAGTTTTACTAATCAAGAATTTTAAAGTTTCTAAAACTTTGACAAAGATGAGTAGGCTCTAACGAGTACTACTTTGATTTATTTGATTAATTTAATTTAAATAAACGTTGTTATAATTAGTTTTTTTCTCCTAGTGATTATTATTTATTTCCCAACCTAAAAAAATTTTAAAATTCGTATTTAGCAATATGTTTCAAAACGTAGATTAAAAAAATTATATAAGTTGATTAATTTTTAAACTTATAAAGTACAAAAATTTTGGTACTTGTTTTTTAATCGGCGAATATTTTAATTTATATTTTATTTCAATAAAACAAAATTTATGCTACAAATAGACTTTTTATCATAAAAATTATACAAACATTTACAGCATGGTTCTGAATTTCTAATCAAGAAATTATTAAAAGCTGTTTATTTTCTCTAATAATTTAAACGTTTCAATTGTATTATAAAAATTGGTTCCATTTTTTATCTTACTATTTATTTATGTTGGCTTGTTATAGGTAGTCTAAGTATGCTTCTTATTAATCAGCATTTATAATTCATTACAACAATATTATCTACGAATCTCTAGTACAATATTGAAGTTTTCAATGCGGTAATTAGTTTTTATTCGTTTAAATCTAATTAAGACACATACCATCTGTTAATTGTGTATAGAATTTCAACTTTTTTATCATTAAGTATTGTCTCAATAATTTGTCTTGTTTGACAAGATTGATGAAATTTTATTTATATAAGCTTTATTGAATTGTTTTAATGTCACTTTTTTTTTCGTGCAGTTTATAGAGTGTTTTTGATTACTAACCAGAATAAATTTTTTATTAACAAGTTTTCTAAAATATATGTCTAATTATATGATTAAATTTTTTTAAGCTTTGGCTATTATTATTCACTTTTGATGTGGGATAAATTAAGAATATCACTTATTACATAATGCTTTATATATTTAAGTGAATAAATAAATATTACAAGAACAATATATAAAATAGAACAGTTTTAAAAAATGCAGCAGATAGTGGATAACTATATATGTGATACCCATATAAAAATTATACATTTAAAAATATTATAATAGAGCATTATTTTTATTTCTTGAATTTACTATATATAAAAGATTTTCAACTAACTTGAGTAAAATCACTAAAAATACCCTAATTTTATGCGTGTAATGCGAGAGTATCCAAAAAATGAGTTGGAAAATGTCAACCTTGGCACTTTCTTTTTTTTGACAGGTTTCTTTATTGAGCATATTTTGCCATTGTTTTCAACAAATGTGTTTATTTTTTACAAAATATTCTTGCAAAAATCTACAATTTTCGTAAAAACTATATTTTAACTACCAAAACAAAGTTTTCCCAATTTATCTTCTGGTTTGACAAGTTAAATTCACAAGTCAACGTCTTCTTGAAGTCATCCTTGACATATACGTCACTTACATCCTTAAACTTTTTTCATTCACATTAAATTACTACAATCTAGCTTGATCAGTTGTCTCCAACTTTTTCTACGCTGTCATGGACCTTCGTTTTATGGAAATTTTATATAGGCAAACAAAAAAAATTTGAATAAGATGCTATTATTTATGCAACAAAAACTTCTCGCGTCGAGATTTTCTTCTTGCACTATACAAGAATCGAATTATACGCATGAAATTAGGTTACTATAAGTTTGTAAATAAACGTCCCATTTGAGGTTCGAACTCATGACTCCCAGGTTAATGAGACTGATGCGGTGCCGACTGCGCCAACACTCAGGGAGAGAATATCATCTCAAGGTGATGATTTAAAAATTATACAAAGGGCTGCTTTTCCCCAATGAAATGTTTTAGAATATTTCTTATAAAAATATTTCTACCCGGTTAGTAGCTGTACGCGATATACATCTTGTATCCAGTTAACGTACAGATTTGTTACAAACAGTACCTGTACGGCGTACAAGAAAGCTAATAAGCTGTACACTAGCTGTACCTAAGCCGTACCTTATCTTACGTTAACTGTATACAGCTAAAAAAAATAAAGGAAAATCATGATTAATTTAATTGTTTTTTAATAATAAAATGATACACAACAATAAATAAATAATAAATTTATTAATAAGTTAGAATTTATTGTAATTTTGACTGAATTTTTGTATACATTAGAGAGGAATCTTCCCAATTACAATTTTATTATTAAAAAAATTTTTACTTATTATAAAGTAAATAAAAGGTAAAATACAATAAAAAATTAATTAAACATACTTTAAATATTCTTGGAGTTTTTCTTGAAATTCATCCTTCATGTAGTATTCCAAGTCGGCACCTAAAAATTGATATTATTACACACAAAAATTTTTCCATCATTTTGTTACCCAAAAAATATTGAAATTCAAATTTCCACAAAATGTTCCCTACCTCTTCATTTTGTTTCCTATTTCCTCATTTTGTTTCCTATTTCTTCATTTTGTTACCTAAAATATAAACAATGTTTTATTATATAAAAAATCATCTTTTAAAGAAAAAATGGACGAAAAGAAGAACGTAGAAGAAAATAGAAATCTACTAGACAACTTCTAAATAAGTTATTATTCATTACTTTATCTTTTGTAATGTTATTTTTGTTGTAATAAACATTTCATTCTACCTTAATTATTTTAACATAATGATTCAATATTACAAGTTCTTGAAACATTTTATATATTCTCGGACTTTTAAATATAAAACCATTGTTACATATAAAATTATAAACGAAATGTATTAAAAAAAATCAAATCTAGAACGCTATCTTATATTGTAACTACGATGTTAAACAAAACACTCTGAAAAAAAATATATCAATTTTACATTATACAATTTAATTACGTTAGAAATTTCTTAAACAATTAATTTTTTACCTCGATGAGACAAAATTTAATGCATATTTATTACAATATAAATACTTAATTAGAAATACTCTATAAAAACTTTTTATAAATATAGAAATATGCAGTTAAAATATAACAAAGATAGTGTAAATATCATTAATAAAAGCTATGGCATTCATTTAATTAATTAATATTTATTAGCACATCATTTGAATTGAAAAATATTATACTATATAAACAATTGATGAAGACATTATTACTATTTAAGAATTTATAAAAACTAAAAATTCTATCTTAATTATAATTTTAGATTATATCAATAACAAACTTTATTTTTTTTTGTAGCAAATAAGTAGGTACTTATGTTTCATTAAGATAAGTTATTTAAAAAAATAACTAATACTAAGAGCTATAAGCCATAAAAAGTATTCTTGGTATTTAAAATTCTGATTCTAAGAAATTTTTCTTCCATTTTCATATATTTAAAATGTTCATGTATATCATATCCTCCAATAGCAAGGAAAATAAAAAATAAAAGACTGCTTTGATTTCTTGTTTTCAAATTTACAATTAATAACTGAAAATGTGAAATATTTTTTACACAACACTAAATTAAAGATCTAATATTTCCAGTACACAGTGAATGTAATATCTATAAAGAAACCACTATAGATTTTTTTCTGGCCCGAATTTCACATAGACAAACACTTCCATGGTACATAGGGTTGTATTCAATAAGATACTTACATTAAGCATTATAAATATTTCATAGATCTTTTCAAACGATTCATAAAGTGATATAGAATTAGGATCAAGGAGAAAAAAAAATAAAAATTAGCCCTTAATTTTCCAAGATCTCGAGAAATGTGACACATAAATTTGTTTTTTTTTAGTACATTGTAAATTTAAAAAATGTTTTGATTCTTCACCGAGTTGCTTTATTTCCTGTTTTAGACCTAAATATTATGCGCATATTATCATTTAGAAACAAATTAAACATTACAAAAAGTAAAATACATGGATTACAGGAATTTATGAAAAACAAAATGATGATAATACTAATTTTGCAGTATTATTAAAAAATATATCAAATTTGGAAGTAAAAAAAGATCAACTTGTGAACAATGCGTAAGTACATTTAGACAAAAATATAGAACGGTTACTTCTTGCAGTTATCGTGCTAAAAGTTATTGCAAGAATCACACTAATCAATATGTTTGTCATGTTATAACATTTTAAAACGATAATTTTTTTTATTAAAAAACTTTTTAACTAATATTTATTCAGAGTCACAATTTTTGAGATGTCGAGCTTTAGAATATAAAAAATATGTTGGTACCTCTAGGATTAAACATAATTTAATAACCAAAAACAATCTTTTTTCAAGTGACCTTATCAAAACAAAAAAGTATCCTATTTTTAAATGTTACTTACGGCAAGTTACTTTTAAATGATGAAAAAACTGGTCCACATACTTGTCTATTTCAAGTGATATTTCTAATACTAATTTTTTATTGTCTTATAAAAGATAATCAATACATAATACATTTTTTAAAAGCCATTACATGGATTGCAATATTAAACTTTGGTTTATAAAAACCATATTTTGGTTTAGATACTCAAAAAATATTCTGCATAGAAGCAAATTTTGTTCTCCAGACATAATAAATTTTGATTTTTTAAAAATCTTTCTTTTCTCTGTATTAAGATCGAAAATTGATTCAATTAATACAGACAAAGAGATTCTGCATTATATATTTTTGATAATGTAACTATATCATTCCTTAATTTTTTTGAACATTCTTTATTAATTATTAAATAAAGATTAATAGATGAATATAATACATTTGATAAGACACCTTCTAGAACGTCGTGGAATCTATCTGAAACCCAATTGTTGTATTTTGGTACATTAGAAATTTCGTGTTTTTGAAAATAATTGAATTTTAATGCATTTTTTATAATAAGATTTTGTTTCAAATTTCTTGGAACATGCTTAAAATATGGACTTCTATTGTTTTTATTTTAATACGATTTTTTACTTTTTTATTATGTTTTTAGATAGTTGGCAATATTGGTAGGCATTTGTTTAATCATTTTCTGCAAATTAAAAATAATCTTGTGCAATATTAAAACTTTGCTTACATTTGCTTTATCAAATTATCTACTTTCACATCAAAATATCTTAAATATCTCATGTATTATTAAATTCGCATTAGACACTTGTAAAATAAAAGCACCCCTATGTAGAATATGTTTATGAACGTTGAGGCTGAAAAAGTTTTTATTAGTCGCTCATTAATAATAAATTCCATTTTACAACAAAGCTTATCTTTTTTTACAATATATTGTTAAAAATATGTTATTTTGTTAATAACAAAATAATTGTTTTGCTTAACAAATATTTATCCTTATACTATAACTAGTTTAATTACAACTAATTTAAGAAATTTAATCAAAATAATTAATACCGCAAAAAAAATAATTTCTAAAAGTGCTTCAAAATACATTTAGACATGTAGGTGTTTTTAAAAATAGTACTTGTGTAAACGAAATAATTGCTTTAATACGACTAATATTAAAAATTTAGCAAAAAAAACTTTTTACTCCCAATGCCATAAAATGCCTTCAAGTATGTTTGTTCACGTATACTTAGAATTAAAAAATTATGCTTCGCTAAGTAAATTACCTAAATAACGATATCCTATAGAAGGGTATTCTAAGTATCAACCAATCTTTTATTTTTAATAATAAAAACTAACTTTTAAAAAATTTCTTATCATTGAGCATGTCATATGACTTTCATATTCATTTGGTAATAATGTGCATGCACGGCATGCATTAATTCTTCCAACAGATCTATAGTTTTGTACATGTTTAAAAATTGATTGCATTAATAGATGATCGCCTAAAAAATGATACATCAACATAAATTTTATAATAAAATATGCAAGTAATATTAAAAAAAGATAAAACAGTAACAACCGTTTAAACACCTCATATTACGATATCGTATGAATAAGTCTAAGACTTCCTTTTAAACTTATTCGTAGACGAACCAATAACATATGGTTTACATAAAACAATAAATATCTTAATTAACACTTTACAAATGTATCGTGTAAATAAATATACTATAATTGATTATTGGTAATGTAATGATTATTTCTCCTAAAGTTATTCTATTATATATATTATTGTTAAGTGTATTATTATAGTGCCTTTTCTTTATAATTATATACATCTGTTTAATGATAATTTTTTAACTTACCAAGGATGCAATGAATTTTTAAAATTATTTCACTTCCATCAAATAATATTATACTTGTAATGTGGAACACATTATTATCCAACATGTCGTAAGAGAACTCCAGACACAAGACATTCCAACTCATACCATTAAAGGCAATATAAATACAAGCTCTCCCAAGAACACAAGGCAGTTTTGTTAAATAGTTTCCTAAAATGTTGTAACCTTATAATATCTTTCTTTTAAATAAACTCTTCCTCATATTTACTATTAATATCTAATTATATTACATACTTCTATTTTTAAACTGAGATATTACAAAATTTATGTAAGATTCATACTTATCACATTTAGTAATATTTGTCATACATAATGCATAGGTTCTACAGTGTACAATTTGAGACATTTGGGTAGAAGAATTTTCTCTGTCTATAAATTTAATATTATTAATATTCGTTACAATGTTTAATTTACTCAATATTATTAAATTTCAGTTATAAAGTATGATATTTTTTATTGTTGATTACCAACAAACTAACTATTACATCAAATTAATATATTTTACCTTAATTACTATTCATATAACATTTAATATACAAATTATCAATATTTTGCATAACATAAAAATAGTTAACAGTTTTTTTTATATATTTTTACGAATTTACTACTTATCATTATTGTGAATGATTTTATATGCACTATGAGATATATTTCCGTTTTTTATATGTCCTATACATAAATTATCTACACATATATCATCGAAAAATAGTATTACTTTTAAATTATTTGGAATTATTGTCAATTATTTTTGAAAATTTATTAACATAATTTCGAACATCTTCATTTAAATCAATATGATAAATATTATATTTCTTTCTTATTAATATATATTTCATTCTATTGTTGCCTTCTTTCTCACTGTTTAATCTTCTTTTTTTATTTTTAGAAATATTTATCTTCTCATTTACACAATTTGATAACAATGATTTTTCATAAACATAGTTATTTTTATTCTTAATGATATTCTTAAATTTTTAATTATTCATTATTTCAAGTGAATTTTTATTTCCTAACATTTCAAGAATTTTTTGAAATAAATCAAAGATGTTGTAATAAAGTTTATCACTTGCGTGATTGTTGGAAACGAAATCTAACAGTAAAGAATCAACAATTTCAGATTTTTTACTATTCTCTTCCTTTTTCGTATTATTTCTTTATGATTATTTTCTTCAACAATAATATTATTTGTTAAAACGTTATCATTAATATTAGAATCAATTAAATTGCTACACTTTTCAATACGTTTGTTTTTTTTTGACTGTTGGAAGTGATTGCGATTAAAGTGTTTTAGTAGGTTAGTTATATTTATGTATTTTTTCGCATTATTTAGAGTGTTTTTTGTGCATTCAGTTATAGGACACTCGAGATTTTTTAATTGTGAACTTCCGTTTTTAACATAAGACTAACGAATATGTAGCATTATATGATCATGCGAATGTTTTTCACTACAATATTGACATTGAACAAGCATTTTAAATAATATAATAGCAGTGCTGAAAAATATATAAAGAAAATTTATTTTTTAATAAAATGAAGTTACAATACACAATGAATTAGAATAAAAAAAATTAAAAAAATCAAGTGAATAAATGTTTTAACAAAATAAAAAAAGGCTTCTAACGTTTATATATTTGTCTATCATCATACTTTTTAAATTATAGATTCATTTCTTAGTATTATTTTTAATTTTAAAAATTTAAATATAGTAAAGAAACTAGCTGTTATGTACCTAAGGTAAAATGATTATCATCTTTCTTTTTTAAACAATGGTCTAACGGTTATGTATAATAATAGTATAAAAAATATAAATATAATAACATGTTAACTTCTGTAGTCATTACTTTATTTTTGTCTTTGTCTTTTGCGTATTGTCTTATTAATAAAGAGTACCTATTTTTAAGCAATTAAGAGCGGGCCTTTAACAGTTATTTTACTCTAATAATTAAAAAACATAAAATAATTAATGCTTTTTTTAATAATTATAATGATTGAAAATTAAAATGTTTAACTTATCATTAAAGATTTACATAACGAATATTTAAGAATTGTTCATTTTGATAAACACTTCTAAATTATTTTATAATCATAGCGTTTGTTTCGTCTTGAGAATCTAATCATATGTAAATTATGTATTATATTATACTTATAAAAGAATAAACTATTTTATAAAAACAATTAGAAAAAAATTTTATTTTTTAAACTATTGATGGACATTACTTTAAATTAACATTTTTAAATTGAAACATTTAAAAACTTTTTTTAGCAAATCACACATTTCATGACGAAGTGATTATTTTAAAAAATATTATATCTAATAATCTTGTAAAATCAAAGTTTAGTTCATTAGATTGTAAAAATGTTCTACTGCACTGATATAACATAAAGAAATCTTTTGAATGACAAATATTTTTTAAAATCACTTTGGACATAAACTAAACAATTTTCTTAGTAAAAACAATACTTTGAGTAAATGAAGCATTATATAAACATCAACAATAAATTCTTTTTTATTTTATGATTGATGATTAAAAAATAGTGCATATTTTTTAAGAAATAAACAGATAGTAATGATAAAATTAAAGAAATCAATTCTAAATTTGGTATAATCTGGCATTAAAGCAATATACATTGCAAAGAAAGAAAATTAAAGAAATTTTATTTAATTTTCATAATATTATTTTAACATACATTTTTATACAAGTATATTTTGTTATTTTTCTAGTTATTTTTAATTATTGAAAATAAACATTATGATTTATTAATGAGTAACCAATTTTATGAAATATTAATTTTTTGAAAATAGAAAATAAGTTTAATTTAAAAGATTACTACCATTTATGAGGATCATAACAAGACAATTATTTTAAATATAATGATAGAACTAAAAAGTATGTTATAGTAAATCATTTTGTTAAATATAAATAACTTTTATGATTATTTTTAACTATTTAAGGTTCTAATAAAGTAGAT
Source organism: Strongyloides venezuelensis (assembly GCA_963280985.1). Lineage (NCBI taxonomy): Eukaryota > Metazoa > Nematoda > Chromadorea > Rhabditida > Strongyloididae > Strongyloides > Strongyloides venezuelensis. Next base: position 2,638,603 of record CAUJLX010000001.1, on the reverse strand, counting down.
AAATTTAGTCCATTAGATTATTTATTTGTTGATGGTAATATATTTAAATCATATATATTTTTTTGATAATTGTTTATTTTAAAAAAATTTTCTGATAAAAACATCAAATATTCTTTTTTTTTTTTTTGTTTGAATATAAATTATTTTTTAGAAAACAAAATGAAGAGATAGGTAACAAAATGATGGAAAAATTTTTGTGTGTATGACATAAAGGTTAACAAAACTTACATTGTACTTTCTTTAAACTGCTACGTGTTGTGCTGTAGAGTAATCCCAACCTAATACTACAATATTATATAGAAATAGAGATATTAGAACTTATCTTTCTTGAGATCCATCCATCCTTCATGTAGTGGCGCTTTTCATCCACCATGGCACTTACCACATTCAATGGTAGATCTTTGATCTTAACCAACTTACCGTTGAAATCTGCGTCCCAGATTTCACTTTCTTCCTTGTCCGCCTTCTTTGCTTTCTTTCGTGGGATAGCAGCGCCACAACCGCTATCAAACTTACCTTCAAGATCAGCCAGATGTTGCTCTAACTGATCCATTCTTGCCTCCATTCCTCTGAATCCATCTGTCATTTTCTCTTCCAGCTTTGAAAAAAGATTTGTGATGACTGATTCAAAGAAGGAATTACTGAACGAATCCAGTGATCTCTTCTTCAAATCAGCCATCATTCGTCTTCTTTCCTTCTCCTTCTCCAACTTCTTCTTCTCCATCTCCCTGATCCTAAAATAATTAAAAAACATTAAATATATAAATGATAAAACTTACTTATTATCCAGATTATCCTCTGAAGTAATGTAATTGTCATCAAACCTTCTACTCTTAACTGATCCTCTTGAACTTGATCTTGAAGAGCAGTTAGAGTGAGAGTTTGATGCAACTGTGCGCTTTGAATCTTGAGAATCCATAGTATTCTAAAAATAAATGTTAATAATGTAAAAAAATAGAAAAATAAGTATACGTGACATAAGAAAATGAAATACTATAAGTACAAAAATGCAATGTGCAGCATTCCAGTACATAATACGCAGCAAACAATATGAAAGATGGGTTAACTGTCCATCAAAGATTAATCATCATTTCACTGTTTAAGGCGTGGTTATATATAAAAATGGCTCAATATGATTGGTGATTCATGCATTTCTTTTTTAAAAATCAAAATATTCTAATAATATTATTTTTATCTAAAAAAAACATTTAATTAACATCAAATTTTTAACTAAGTATGTAAGATTTTGATGATGTTAAAAATTAGTTGAAATTAATATTTATTTTAGAAAATATAAAGCAAATAAACAATTAATAATAATTGTAAAACATTTAAATACTATTATAAAAAGAAGTTTCTCTATTAACATAAACCTTTCATCCTCTGTTATCATGATAAGGTAATTGAAACTGATAGCTTGGTACATCAATTCTACGAAGATCTTGTGAACCGTTAATGCAATTAAAGCATTTTTTCGGGACAAAAATTATTAATATGATCCAAGTTAAAACAATTGCATAAACTAATAATTTATATGATTCATTAAAACTTTTACTTTTTTCTTGGATTGATGTTTTTATTCCAAATAGAGCTAAAGTTAAAGTTTATGAAATGGATGATATTTTGCCTCTGATCTGAGACATTTCTTCTGCTGTAATTTGTTTAATAGACTCTTCTAGTGCGTTAATTCTTTTTTGAACATTTTCTTGGAGTATTCCATTACTTTCAAACTAAGAAAAAACCCCATTTGCAGAGAAAAACAAAAAAAAATGTAAAAATTACAATAGATCGTTTGTAAAAATTTATCTAAATAATGAGAGTGATTAAATAATGAAATCCTAAACAAACCATTCAAAAACTAAACACAAATAATAAAAAAATTGTTAGTGAATAATTTAAAATCCTATTTATATATTAATTTTTTTGGCATTATAATCTTCAGAAAAATGCCATCGGAATGTTTTACTTTAGGTGACAAACTTTTTAATTTACTTGATAACAAATATTCAGAACTTTTATAATTAATAATATTAAATCTTATTTTATATTTATCGTTACGCAAAAACCTTAAGGATAAAATTTTAATCATGCTTTAAAAAACAAAAAGTTATCTAAAAATTTATTTTCGACTATAAAAATAAAAAATTGCATTAATTCTTTTTTTATTGAATTATTACAAATAAAAACTTTCTGACAAATTTTTTATTATTTAAATATGTCTAAATGTAACATTATTTCTAAAGGTATTAGTCTTGACCAGAGAAGATCAATCAAAAATCAAATAATAAGGTTTGATAAAGATGTTACAAATAGATTTATTGGGATTCAAAATAATGACAATCGTATTAGTCGAAGTGATTTTTTAAATATAAACAATAGTTTCAAAAATATTCCAGGCAATACAATTAATTTGAAACATACAAGCAATATTGAGATTCTCAGTATTAAAGATAATGAAGAGAATGATTTTGATGATACAAATAATATTAATGTTTTTGATTCCAAAAATAGAGAAAACTTCATTGAAAATAACGAAGATATTACAGAAGACTGTGAGGATAACTATTTTGACAATGAAGATAGTATTCCTGATCATATAAGACAACTTTATTATGATAATTATGAAAATGCTCATAATAATGGTAAACCTCTTTTTAAAGGAACAAATAAAACTACAGCCCAATTTTTGGCTCGTTTTTTATCATTAAAATTAAAGAGTCAGGTATCAGATAATACAGCAGAGAAATTTTCGAAGCTATTTTGTGATTTTTTACCTGAAAACCATACTTGTCCAAGAACTTTAAAAGGAATAAAAAATGAATTATCTTTTTTTGTTCCTGATGTCAGCAATATCTTTGAAAACACCAACGAGCATGTCTACGATAATGGTCGTCTTTTAAAATTTCCTTTCATGGACCTTATTAAACTTATAATTACTTGCAACCTAAAGTATTTTTTGAGAAATTACAATGGTGAGACAAAAACATTAAATTTACTTCTTCATACAGACGGTGCCCCTTTGAGTAAAAGTTCAAAAGTTCAAAGTAAGTAAATCTTTTTCATTTAATTTATGTTTTAGTGTGGCCAATGTCTGGAATTTTTTTGGATTTACCTCCAAAAGTAAGAATTGCTTTCCACAATATCGTCATCTTCAGTATATGGTAAATTTAAAATGAATTAAACGTTTGTTATTAAATATTTAGGTTGACAAATCAAGAGTGAAGATTTCAACATTATATGTAATAAATTAAGAAGTGAACTAAAAAATAAAGTATATTCTGTAAAGGGTTCTTATCAAAACAAGGATATTAATTTCTACTACAGAATAAACATTGAATCTATAACAGGAGATATTCCTGCATTAAGAAAAGCAAACAATTTGACAGGATGCAACGGAAGTTATGGATGTACCTATTGTTTTCATAAAGGTGCATATGCAAAAACTGGAAGTGGCGCCGAAAATGGGAAAATGGTGTTTAATAATGCCAAAGATATGAGCTTAAGAACATCATTTGAATATGAAAGTTATGCTAAAATGCTCGACAAAAACCCAAGTCAAATAATGTTTGGAATAAATGGAAGATCTCATTTAGAAGGAATTGTAAATGTACCTGAAGATTTAGTGATAGTGTCGCCCGCCTACCACACACATACTATGTTTATATATATATTGTTTGGGATAGGAAGAGTCAATCTTTCTATAATACACATTAAGAAGATGAACGTTTTAATATAAAATTAAATTGTATATTTTATGTATTGTTTCACCCTAATAAAATATAATAAACTATATTACTTTGAATTACCTAACAATAGATTATATGCATACAGTGTTACTTGAACCAATTTAAGAAGACATGACTACAATTAGAGATAGTGATAAGAGGATATTTGCAAATAATTATAAAATTCCCAAATTAAAGAAAAGAGCAATAAATTTTTTCGATAATTCATTGAAAACATTTATATTACCAAGGGAATACAAGAGAACTATAAAGCCATTTAAAGAGTTCACTAACTATAAGGCGTTGGAATGGAAGCTTTTTATGTTTTATGGTTTTCCAACTATCTTTCTTGAAGCTTTGAAAGATGAAGTAAATGGTTTTGTAATTCTACAATTAGCTATAATTAGTGCAGTTGAAATGTTAATGATAGATAATATTAGTGAAGATCAAATATCCTTATCATCAAATTTACTTTCTTTGTGGTTCGATGAAAAGGTAAAACATTAAGGATTTAACGATATGAAACTAAAATGCCATATAATCACTCATCTACCTGTTATTGCTAGAAAGTTTGGTAACATAACAAAATATTCATGTTTTGCTGGAGAAGAACTTATTCAAACGTTAGGAAGAATGATTTTGCAAAGGACTGAAAAAAATAGTCTTAATCAAATAAAGAAAAGATTCAAAGATCTTCACGTGGCATGATATGTTATAAGAAAAGAAGTATTTAAAAATTTATTTATGAATATTTCAAATGTTTTTCGAGACATTTTTAATGACAAAATTCCATTGTTACATCAATATAAATTTATAGACAAAATAGATTTAAAAGGCTTTTTCCATTCGTGCTTCAATGAATAGTTTTTTAAACAAAGACAATTTTTTAATAACACAGGTAGAAAAAGATGGTAAAATTATTTACAAGCCTGGAATTCTACTTGCTCTTGCTATTAACGAAAAAAAGAAATGCTTTATTTTGTCAAAGAATTGATTGTTATTAAAAAAATGTTATTCAATGAGAGATTCAACAATATAACCTTAACTGCGGAATTAAAATTTAATAAATGTCGTCAATGACTAAAATTTTTTAAAAAAATATTTTATCATTGATAACTGCTATAAAAATTTAAGTTGAGTTACAAATGACAGAAACATAACAGTTATTAAGAATATAAATCGCATTTATTCAAAAGCATTGATCATTGAATTAATTTCAAAAACAAATTAAGTTTGTTCAATGCTTCACTCTTTTGAACATAATTAAAATTGTACTTTTTTATAATAAAAATAGTCGTAATTTAAATCGCTTCTTCTTATTTGTACCTTAGCTGTATAAATTCTGTATGCAGCATACAGAATATACAAAAATGTATGTAAGTAAACATTTTTCCAAAGTCGCTGTATAATACTCTGTACAGCTAAGATACAACTAACATACACCTAATTCCTGTACCTTAGCTGTAACGTTAAACCGGGTATATTTATACTAATAATTACAGGGTAATTGATAATTGAACCATAAATAGTAAATAAAAAAATTGAATATATCGATAAACAAAAAACTTATCATAGTGTTTAAAAATAAATTTCTTTTTAAATTGCTAACTATTCAAAAAAAGGAAAAAGGTAAACAAATTGTCATCAAAAAGAAAGAAATTCGCCGCCCACCCGGTATTATATTATGTAAGAAACGAGAAAAGGACGGATAATTAAAATAAGCATTATGTGCAGATTTAAATAATATTTTATATAAGTCTGTGCATTTACTCAACAAACACCTGAGACAAAGGAAAGAACTTCCTCTTACTAAACTAAAAAAAAGTTTAATATGATGAAAAGAAAGAAAAGCAGTATTTAAGAAGTAAATAAATCAAGAAAAATCAGTTTGGTTTAGTTTGAATAAATTAAGAGGAAGGAGTCAGAAGTGCTAAACAGCATTCTAAACTATTAAAAAATTGTAATTTTTCGTTAATGTAAAATAAAAGCTTATTATTATTGTTCATGTACAATTTTATTATATTATTCTGATCGAGCACTCATGTTCCAACATGCTTCCTCATTAGGTAATCATCTTGGGTAAATTGGTGGAAACCAGCTACCATGTATTCACTGTGATACATGTAGCAAGAAGCCTCCTACACCTGAAATAAGGCCACACCACCATAAGAGGACATAAGTAATAAGACTCTTTAAGGCATTTTTTTTATAATAATTTTCCACAATTTTTCAAAATTAAAGTATATCATGGTGTTTTAATTTTTATTGGAGAATCAATATATTCAACATCAAAAAGGTCCAATAATAATTCATTTGAATTTTAAAAAATTGTGAGTAAATTCATATGCATACTTTTGTATTTTTCCAAATTTATACAAAACATATTAAAATAACCGCTAGAAGCTTATTTTTTATGTTTATTTAACATATTCAAATTAATTTTTTCAAGTATGAATTGTGACTTGTCTGTTAGAATTAATTTGATAGTTCCAGTCATATTTTAGAAGTAAATTTACAAATTTTATATAAATAAATTATTAATTTTAATACTTTCTGTGAACAACCTTTTCAAAATTAATAATACTCCCGTTTTGCTATAAATTACTAGAATTACTTTGAATGTATAACGCGGAGTCTTTAAAATGTATAAAATCACTTTTTTGCATATCTTAACATAACTAACTAATGAAAATCTAATTGTATGAAATTATATTTAGCACTTTTATTTGTTCTTTTTTATTCATCATTTTTTGCTATTTTACAAATATTTCATAAAATTGAAAAGTGCAATAATTAAAAAGAATTAGTAAATCACGCCACTGAAATATAGATAAAGTTAGAAAAATTATAATTTGTTGATATGTAATATTTTTTCTAACAATTTAAAAACAATTTTTAACGCTTTATAACGTAATTACAAAATTAAAACGTTATACGATCCAAAAAGTATTAGGATTTTCCGTAAAAACAATCATTTGACCAATGAAAATTTATTTATTGTTTGTTATAAAGTCTGGTAAAGTCATACAATAGTTTAATTTTAAGTTAATCCTAGGGAATGTTACATTTCGTGACATTTATAAACGTTTTTTTTAAAACAGTTTTATTTATAAATAATAATTTGACTTATTCAATCCGTTTTAAGTTTTAAAACAATGATATTATTTCTAACCTTTAAATATTTTGCAAAATAAATTTTAATGTTAAATTCCAATGACATTTTAAAGTATTTCAGCAAAATATTTTGTTATCATTATTTTGGGATAATTTACGTATTTTCAAAAAAATTTAACATGCTTCCAAGTAAATAGTAAATGTATATAGTATTCTATATTTTCCATTTAGGAAATTTTAGAAAGCAACAAAAATATAAACTAATAAGCTATCTAAAGTAATTAATGTTTTCATGAGTGAAATAATTTAACATTTATCTTTAATTAATTATGATTCGCTAGAAAAAACACTTTCAGTATATTTTGTCTCTTATTTACATTTAAAACCTTAGATCATTTTTATTTGGTATTCTTAAAATTAAGGCTGAAAAATATTTTAAAATTAAAATCAGTAAAAAAAACAATTTTTTGTTAAAGTTTTCTTTTATAATAAAGAAAAAGTTATCTATTTTTGTAGTTTGCGAGGAAAAACAAAATTTACAATAAAAAAATATATATTTCAATGATTTTAAAATAGCCTTTAATAATTTGTTCAAAGAAAATGGAACAAAAAGTTCTTTTAATACAAAAATTTATTATTCTTCTAGGAAATATTTGATTTATAAAATTTAGAAATTTTATCTCTAAAAAGAACGAAGCAAAAAGTGAGAATGAAATTATTTTTAAACAAAAACACAGCAATTTTTAAATGGATGATTAATAAAAGTTGATAGAAAACATCTATAAAAATGCAAAAGGTCAGAAAATAAAAAGAGCTAAAGTTACTGTGAAGATGATAATGAATTACATGCAGCTATTTTCATATTACTATGAATCAAATTTTTATTGTTTTTAACAGTGTTAAAAATTAGAAAATATTCAGATAACTTCTCGTTTACTACACGCAATGTTTATTATTTTTATACAAATTTAATGAATAAAATTTTTTTTCTTATTTTATAACATTATAATTTTTTATATTTCATATAAGATTTTTTTTCAAATTTAAAAGGTGAATTTTTATATTAGAATATTTTTTTAAAATTATTACTAAAGATTTTTGTCTATTAAATATATTTTATAGAGTATATATTTTATAAACAACTTTATTTAAATTACATTAAAAGTTCTTATAATTATTAAAATAATAAACAACATTTTATATTATACATTTTTTAATATTTATTTTATGCTCAAATTGTAAAATTAATTTATTAACAACATGTTTATTTCCCAATATTTTATAACATTTCTTATTTAAAAAAAATGTTTTAATAAATCGAATATTAAAGATTTTCGATTTTTACTTACAAGATTTAATTGAGTTATATCTAAATATTTATTTTGTAAATTTCTTGTATTTTTATAAACAAAATAGCATTGAAAAGTAGTATTTTTTATTAAGTAACCTGAAAGCAAAATCTTCAAATTATTTTCATACATTTTATTTTTAAATCTCCTCTATTACAATGTTTTTAACAACTTTTATTACATAACAATCATAAATTTATAATAATCAAAAATATCCTTTGCACCCACTCAATTTTGTGATTATTCTTAAACTGTAAAAAATCTATAAGAAATACAATTATATTTTTTAGAAATTTATAAATTCTCCTATGTTTAATGTCCATCAAATTACAGTTGTTTTTCCAAAATAATAAGCAACAATTTTTTAATTCCTATATTTTGTAAGAAACATTAAGTTTGTTTTTAATAATAAGAGGATTATGTATTTTTTTCTGAAGTTTATATTAATAGAATAAATAATAGTAAATTTTTCAACTATTTACTTATAAATATTATGGAGACAAGAAATTTAAGATATTAAGCAATTTTAGTTATTAATAATATAAACTCTTTAAAACTAATCATATATTAAATTTAGGATCTTAATATTTAACCTGCGGATAGCTCTATAATTAATGAAAACTTTTTAAATGATAAGTATTTTTTCTTTAATGTTTAAAGTCGAAGTGTACGTTTTATGAATAATACAAAATAGTTTTAATTTTAAAAAATTAAACTATATGAATCTTGATATTAATATGTTATGACAGTTCTAATACTATGTCATTGTACTTAAAAAATAATTAAACACGTTAAATTGATTAAAACTTTTAACTTATTAATTATAATCAATTTTTTATCATTATTATTCATTATTTTTTCTAAATAGAGGCAAAAGACATTTATAAATTTTTTTTAAAATATCTGAGTTAACTATAGTATTTATATTATTAAAATTGTATTACAAAACCCTCAATCTTAATATCGCAGATAGATCAGGTTAACAATATAGTATTATAAATAAAAGCTTTCTTTGTTTTCATTTGAATGGTACTTACTCTAATAGATTATAAAAGTTTGACAGAGATTCGTGATTTCTCAGTGCTAAAAGTGGTATGTTTTTAAAAAAAATAAGAATAACAATTTTTTAACTAAAAGAAAGTCATTAATCAAACTAAATTATTACAATTAATTTTTTATAACTAAGTGGTTGAATATTATTTTATATAATTTCACCTTTTTACAAAACAATTAAATTATTTTACAACACTACAAAATTAAGTGTGCAATGTTGTGACAGTATAATATCTAAAATACATAGTCTTTTATGACTAAACTATATAAATATTTTTGTCTTGAAAACTAAAATATATATTTATTAATAGTCAAGTTCTTGTAACTAAATATAATAGTTTGTTGTTCGTTAAACTAGCAATAAAAATTTTAGTGCAAAAAATATAATGCAAAAAATTTTTATAATTAATCATGTATAATAAGTTTAATTTTCCATATAAATATATTAAAGATTACTACTACATTTTTTTTACTATATTATAATTTTTACTCTAGTCACCTGTACTTTATACTTTCTCACAAAGTACATTTTTTAAAAAATTTGAGAAACAAATTGTACTACATTTTCATAAACAATTTTAATTTTTGACATTAACCGCTATTCTAAAACCTAAATAATATAAAATATAATTACAATATTAATTTTAAGAATTTTGTAAAAACACTTAGTAAATTTTAATTAAAAACAATTTACAATAATTTTCGAGCAATATTGAACAAAAAATTTCTTGACTACACTTAATTAATTATCTATTTTTAGTATGCACATATACTTATGAATATCATTTTAGACATTTTAATACCTTTGACATTTACATAATTTATTAGTAAGGATATATTTCCATTATTATTTAAAAACATTTAAACAACTTGTCTTTGTTAAGTTTTTTTTATTTATTAGAATTTACTCCAATTAAATATGTTAATGTTGAGCTAGTTATCAACCTGTTCATTATAAATTTATTTGTTAAGCTTTTATTAAATACATAATATTAAAAAAGAGAAATGGAATTATTAATTTTAAATTCATTATATCAAGGTTGGTGTTATTAAAAAATAAATCATTATCTACGGTTGTTAAATTTTGAATGTAATCATATAATATTAAATTTTGAAGCATAATTCTATCTACCCTTAGGAATATATCACAATGAATAATCTACCTCATTCCAATGAAATAAGTGGTTCAAAGGAGGAAATCGACAAAAAAATTGATATTGAAAGAAATGATAATAGTAAGAATACTGATCCAAAACAAATCCTATCCATGTCTATTAATAGAAATTTTCCAAAAAATTTTGAAAGCAAAAAATTTAATGATGAAGTAACTAATGAACATGAATCTATTTGTAAATTTACTACAACATGTTTCTTTACAATTGCTGCAGCAGGTATTGGTATGGCTATAGCTGGACGTTTTTTGGAACTTGGACAAAAATCATACTTATTTACATCTTATCCAACACTTATTGCTGTATTTCCGCCATTAGTTGGAATGAAAGGAAATATAGAAATGACATTAGCATCAAGATTAGGAACATTAGTAAGTATCTATTAAATTAACATCGAAGTACTTTTTTAGGTAAACAAAAATATGCTAAATTTTGATAGTGAAGCATTTAAACATATTATTCCTAATATTGCTGTTGTTTCTATTCAATCCATTATTCTTGCTACATTAGCGACATTTATTGTTAATTTAATTTCCATAAATGCAATAATTTTTGACGATATGGCAATTGTTTATGGAATAAGTGTTGGCACAGCATTAATTGCATCCACATTATTATCATACATTGTTGTTATTGGGGTTTTTGTTGCAAAATTTTTAAATTTTGATCCTGATAATATTGTTGGACCAATTGCTGCTTGTCTTGGTGATGTTATAACAGTTATAATTATGGTCGGTTTTATTTTCTTATATATGTTAATAATCCCCATTTTTTTAAAATTTCAGATGTATTATGGTCAACTAATAGATAGTTATTATCAAAACTATTTATGTGTCCCAATAGTTTGTTTAATAATTATTTATTTATGGTCAATTATAATGATCCCAATTGCTTGGCAATACCCAAAAACCAAGTTGGTCCTTAAGTATGGATGGTTCTCTACAATAATAGCAATGGTGTTAAGTTCTATAAGTGGTATGTTCTTACATTCCTCAGTACAAATTGCATCATATGTAGCAGCTTTTCAACCAATATTAAATGGATTATCAGGTAATGCAGGAGCTATTCTGGCAGCAAAAATTTCAACACAACTAGAAATTAAATATCCTGATCATGTATTTGAAAAAGAATACAAAATTTATTCATATTTTGTACCATTTAGGCTATTTATTATAAAAGGTAAGAATTATTTTTCTTATTGTTTTAATATTTTATTTAAGAACGAGAATCATATCAAGCATTAATTTTACTCATTATCAGTATTGCATGTCAATGTTTTTTAGTTCCTATTGCTCATGGCTTTATGGGTTTTGAAAATGATGTTCCTTTCTTGTTCAATATTTTATATATAATTGCAAGTATTATTCTTGTTTTAACTTTGTTATACATTTCACAATGGATCTGTCGCTTATTGTGGTTTTATGGTTACTCTGCTGATGATAATTCAATTCCTATAGTTACAGCATTTGGTGATTTAATGGGATCTATACTTATTTTTTCTATCCTTCATATAATTTATAATGATTCGCTTCCAATTATTGAAGGAGAAGCCAAGTAAATTTTATCTATTAATAAAAATAGTATATGGAACTTTGCAGAATCAATTAGTTTAATATTATACTTATTCAAAGGCAGGTTAAATACCAATAAATGATATAATTATTTTTTCTAATTAGATCAGGCAAAATATGTAAAATTTATGCAATAAAAATATTTATCAAAAACTTTTATATTTGAAGAAAGGAAATATTGATAAAATTAATTTTTAATTGTTATAAATAGTAAAATTTATTATACATAACAATAAAATGTATATCTTTTTCATATGTATGAATAACTTGTGGCATTAAATTTTAAAATAAAATCAATCAAAAAAGATAAAATAATGCGAATTAAAAAACTTTACATCATTATTTTTTCAAAATTAAGTAAAAAATAATAATTTCTCATAGGATTTTGTTTTTATTGATTTAATCAATTTTAAAATATTATAAGAATTGAATATGAAAATTACTTCACATATATTATTAAAAAATGAAAATTAACTTTATATCATCAATGTTTTATTACAACTCATTTTGTATTCATTTATCTAAATTTTTCATTTATAACAGATACTTGAGAACTATGTACTATAAATGGATATTTCAGAGGGTATATTAAAGTATAAGATGAAAAACACGTTTGACAATATCAAAACTTTTTTAACTAAATAATTTTTTTTAAACACACGTTTATTTCACTATTATATAAAATGTGATTTTTAAGACAATTTGTTACTCCTGATATATAGTTAACAATGAAGTAATTATAAGTAGGTGATATTTAAATAGAAATATATATATTTATTATTATTACATACCTAACAATTGCGTATTGGCATTTGTTAATGTTTCAAACTGAAGAAGCACAAATAGTTAAAATATTTAATATAATATATATACTTGCATTAATCGATTTCTAATTTAATATTTTGATCTAATTTTTCATTTTTTTCTATTACACTTTTAATTTTTTTTAATTATAAAAGTTTTTACAAGCTTTTGCAGAAATTTGAATTATGCTTAAATGTTAAGATGTTAATATTTATTTTTATACGTCTCATCTTTATACATCTCATTTTATATTCATTTCTTATTATTACAACAATTCAAAAATCTCATACAAATCAAAATCCCATTTTTTGTGACAATATTTTTGTAAATTGTATTTCCAATCAAAGTTGCTATATAAATTTAAAAAGTGCTTTAACGACATGCAACAATCGAAACGAAAAGTGTTTTGCAAAAGATCTTTCGATGTGTGCTTACAGTATGAAAGAAGTCCATAAATTTTTAAATATAACAAACGAATTTTATTGTAAATGTAAAAATATTTCTAAAACAAGACACATTTGTGAAAGATTAAAAGATTTTATATTTAATCATCCTTGTAATAAAATAATCATGTATTATGATCTGATTAACAAAAATATACTACCTTTAACTGATCCCAATTTATCTATCTACACAAAAAATCAAATAGTAAAAATACGTAAGAAAAGGTCACCAACAAATCATGAAATTCAAGAGTTAAAGATACAATTAAACAATGAATTAAGGAGAATAAATTCTTTATCAAAACCAATTCAACCACAAGTATCATGTGATTATGCGTTAAATCAGATTTGTTTGCGGCATATTGCTTGTCATGAGTTGTGGAATATTTTTAGAAGATCTTGCATTGTGGATTCACAAAATAACTGTAGAATGACTTCTCTTGCGCATTGTTGGCAGTCATATGAAGGAATTAGTTGGACTGGATTAGGAAATTGTACTTGTTATGATAAAAATTCTGATTGTCATTGGATTCGTTTACAAACAAATTATAATAAATGCATCTGTAAGATTATAATTTATTCATATTAATTTTATTATTATTTAAGCTGAAATTCATAGTCGAAGTATGTCCAATGTTATTCATGATGCAAAACCATTTACAACTATTCCGCCAAACATTTTATATTCTGCAACATCAGCTCCTTTGACAACATCTATGAAAAGGCTTAATGATCATCTTAAGAAAACAAATATGCCATTTAATACGACTAAATATTTAGGGACAAAAAAACATTCATCTGATCATTTTTACAATTACAATAACAGAGAACAAACGCTTAGTTCGACTACGCCTACTAAAATGCCCTTACAACAACCTTTATATGACTATGAAACATTTAAATATTCTCCAACATCAATAAAGAGTATTTATAATAAAACTGATTATTATGATAGAAAACACTCCAATAAAACTACAAATGATTATAAAAATAATACCAATCAAAATATAATATCTGCAAATAAAGAAAGTCAAATATTGTCACCTATAGATAGAAATTTTTCAAAAGACTACAGACTTAATAATTCTGCTCTTATAAATGAAAAGAAATTGCTATTGAAAAATTTTCAATCTAGCAACTATACTTTTGATAATAAAACAAATGTATTTAAAAACGACTATTTAAAAAGCAATATAAAACAAACACAAATTAACAAAAATGGGCTAACAAATATTAGAATTAATGGACAACTTTTTATTCCACCAAAACATCAAAATCCTATAAATTTAAAAATATCACCAAAAGATGAGGAAAAAAAAGTGACTGATAGCGTTTATGATAGTAAAAATTATCAATTATATAATAAAATCAATGGAACACCATCATATGACCATGCACAATCTACGACAAAGAGTATATATAGGAATTTGACGAAAGTATTAAACCAAACAATCAATTTATCCTTAAACAATGATAACAAAATACTTGGTTATAATAATATTTCACAATCTTTAATTAAAAATAAACAACATCAATCTTTAAATATTACAGAAAAACAAATGTAGTTTTTTACATATGCTATATTTTGTTATTTTTTTAATTAATGCCATTTTAGAATTAAAGATAGTTATTTTAAAAATATTGAAAATGAGGACTTAAATAAAACATCGTATTTTAAAAAAGACACCAATACTTTCTGTGTCTGAAAATATTAAAAATATGAAATATAAAAGTTCTAGTAATGGTATGGATAATGTAGAGAAAATGAATTTAAAAGAAATGAATGTATTTAATAAAAAGAATAATGGAATTAATGTAGATTATAATAATATTACTACTCTTCTTAAAAGTCGACCTGCAAAATGTAAGTTGTAGAGAGAAAAAAATTATTTAAATTTAAAAATCATTAATTATTTTTTTTAAAAACCATATATCTTATTTTTTCAAAAAAAACATTTGAAAAGCTTTTTGGTATATAACTATAGAGAGAAATATTATCTTTGAATATTTTAAATTTACATGTGCTTGTATATATAAATATATTTTAACAATGTTAGACAATATACTTTATTAGAAAAATTTTTGCCTAACTACTTTTTTCTATAAATTTAAAATTCAATAAAATATTTGGTATTTTTTAATAATATCTTAACATATTTATGTACTGCATCTATTAAAATTTATTTCCTATCGAAGTTTATGGCTTTAAATAGTTATAAGCATTGGATTAAGGATATTAAGTATTATGAAAGAAAAAGATTTATATAACGTTTATGGACAAATTCTACTAAAACGAGGAATGTTAAACTCAGTGATATAACTATTAAACCAAACTATTTTATAATAAAGTTATATTTTTCACCTTTCCTTCATTCAATAACGTGTACTTTGTACTATAATTGCTTTTACATCATTCTTTTTTTATCTGTTTAAATCATTAAATTTCTATTAAAGATATTTTTAACAACCTTAGCGATGATATTTTAGAAATAATGTTAAAAAAATTCATCGTAAATTTATTCATGTATTAATATTAATATATTTTTTTGATTCTATTAAATTAATCAAAATTTCTAATAGCCATTTGGTGAATAACATTGATAAAAAAATTTTCTTTTCTATCTAGAAAAATAATTTAATTGATGTAAAAGCTTCACATTATTTTATTTTTCTTTTACTTATAAGATTTATTTCACATAAGTCCTACTTTTCAAATGGGTGTTCTATTAATTTGCAGTAATTATAGCCTTGTTAGTAAATAAAAAAATTTTATTACTACTATAACATATTTATCAGGAGATAGCTATTGAAAATCTAAGTAAAAAAAAATTTATAAATTTTTTATTTTCAATTAAAGTTATTATACATTTATTATTATTTTGCAGCTGACAGTAAATATGATTCTATAAAATTTATAGATTTTTAGTCAACTTATTAATATAATCTTTATTGTACCCTACAGAAAAATAAATATTTTTTTATTGTGAATTACAAACACATTGTTTGTTAGTTTATAAAGTTTTTTTCTAAAATATTTATTATTACAACTTTAAAATAAATATAGTTATTATAAAATTGCATTTTATTTCGTGTGTAGGTGGAGTGTTTTTAAATGCATATTCTTTACTATAATATAAAAAATGTTTATAAAATAAATTGATATAGACTTTGTTTATTGAATATAAAAATAGTTATTACGCGCCTTTACATTTCTCATTTAACTTTTAATCAGAATCTCCATTAACAAAACCACACATTTACTTTAAACAAAAAAATAAATGCACTAGAAATAACAACAGTTAAAAAATAATATTTTAAAAGTATTTAATAATATAAATATTAAAAATTGAAATATGAGGTTATATTAAATACTTTAAAAAGAATATACATTATTTAATATTTTTCAAAATTACTTTCTAAAACTGATACAAATATTATATTTTTATAAACTTTTTGAGGGTTATTATATTAAATAATATATTTTTAAACGATATTTTTGATAAATAACAGTAGAACTATTTTTAATATATATATAAGATGGATAATTAAAATAGGATTATAAAATGATAAATTTTTATAGAGTCTAATCCTTATTTAAATAACAAGAATATGCTTGTATTTTAATGTTCTTTGTCTTTCAACTTATAATGCAACATACAAAGTTTAGCTTAACTAGGATTTTAAGATACGTAATAAAATTTAAAGAATTGATAACCATACTTTTTATACTAAACAACTTTTATCTATACTCCCAATGCATAGTTATTAAAAAATTATCAAAAATCATCAATATACGTTATACTTTTTTGCTTAAAAATCAAACTTAGCTTAAGATAACTATTTAAATTTTTAATTGTCAGTTGGCTTAAAAATTGTGTCAATATTTTGATGTATTGCGATACTAAGTGATAAAAGACACGCAAAAGGTTTTGACTATCAAGCTAATTAAATTTGAGAGCTGTTATACGTGCTTTAATGAAATATTTATTCATGGCTTTAAAAAGCCACAAAGTATAAAATAGCTTATTAAGATTTTGCAATAATAAGGATGGTAACTGTTAAATCAGTTTAATTGTAATTTATTAGCCCTTTAAATTTTTATTCATTCGACAATCCACATATATGTATGCATTATATCGTTAAATAAAACTTCTGATTTTATAAAGTATAATCAATTCTTAAAGAAATAATATTTACTTTATTAAATTACCTAAAAATAATATTTTATGTATTAAAAGTACAACAAAATATGCATTTTCTTTATCGCTTGAAATTATTATGTAATTTTTGATATCAAACTGCCTTCCTAACTACCTTCTTTACAACATTTACTTTTCCTTTTTCAATAAATATTAGAAAGGAACATTATTTGATTTCTTTTGAAAATTTAATAAAATATAAAAAAAATAATATTATTGGTTGCGCATAGTAACTCGTATTAAAAAAGCTTATTCATAAATGTGCTGCATTTATTATATGATAATTTATATAACTTTTCAAAAATGTCTTCAACACTCTTGTAATATACATGATAACAAAAAAATTTATCTTTTTTTTCCAGAATACATGTCTTTTCCGCAAATATACATTTTATTTGTGTGTCTCTCGAAAATTCAGCATTTGCATTTTAAACCAATCTTAAAACTTGTACACCCATTTTTGATTATGCTTTTTGTTGGTAACTTAAAAATGAGTCAAATGTAACTTATTTTATGCAGACAATGCTCATATTTCTTACTTTTTTACTTTTTGTGCCACATTCATCTACACAATAATTTTTCACATACCAATTATAATGAGTTATTGCATATATTATCTTTATTTTTATCATAAAAAAATTGGCATGGTTATATAAATACAATATCTTATATAACTATATTTTAATATTATGCTTTTGTATTAATTAATATTATATATCTTTTTTTATCATAATTTATATATAATTATTTCTTTCAGTACATTTTTTTTTTCTAATAATTACTCTAAAGGGTGATTTCTAATTCTTTTTACTAAATTATTTTATCCCACCAAACTGATTTCTTCAGACATGCCTTTATATAAAGTAAGATCAAATAGTTCCCAAAAAGTGTAACATCATACATTGACGACATGATAAAGTTAACAGCTATTGTCATGTGTTTGGCTATTGTTCAATCATATGTTGAATGTTATTCTTTTTTAAGCAAATATTACTGTAAGTTTTTTTACTTCCTCTTTTAATCTTTATTTAAATTTATTTGAAACACCTAAAATAATATTCTTTTTTTCTCGAAACAATAAGTGGTTAAATAATTATGATATGAAATAAAACATCATTTTTTCACCACAATAGCGTAAAATATAATAGTTAAAAAATTATAAAGATACTTTAACATTATATATTGTGTTTTCGAAAACTACCAGTCATAATATTAAATTGGCTCGGTATCAAATAATTCCCAAAACTGTCAAAACTAAAAATTTTGTAACTTGAGATAGTCTTATGTGAATACTACTCTTATCACAAACAGTTAGTTTACCATTATTCAAAACTAATTCTATTTTCACTAAGACAAAGAATTGTGGAGATATATTTTTACAAGTCATATATATAAGCACTATTTTTAAGAGTTCTATAGAATAGCATCTTTAAGAACAATCAACTACATCCCACAAATACTTTCTCTTTTTTATATATAAAAATACGAGACATTAGAGAAATTATATATCAATTACCTTTAAGGATTTTTTTAATAAATCACACACTTTAATCCATAATATACCTTAGTACAAACATACTAAAAAATGTTTAAAAAACATTAAAAAAATGAAATGCAAATGTATGTACAAGTAAAAATTTTAGTAAGTAGTTGTCAAGAAGCTTTCCAACTATGTTCTCAAGATGAAAACTGCCAATGGCTTTTTAGTTCTATTCAAATGAAATGTAAATCAGAAGATGGTAATGGTGAAAATAATTGTAATAGGCAACAGTGTGCAAAAGTTTGTTTTTAAAGTTCTAATAAAAAAATTTATTTTGATTTCTTTCTAGGCTATCAAAAATTTAGCTACTTCTCCTCAACGTTCAATTGTTGAAGCAATGATGTTTTGCCAATGTGCTCCAAATGATAAGGAGTGTGAAACACTACAAGTAAGTGTAAAAAATTTATAAAAATAGTAAACTTTTAATAAAGTTGAAATAATAAAATAACATATCAAGTAAATTTAACTATAACACACTTTTATTTACATAAATATACTTTTATATAATATTAAATCAAATTTTAGCAATGGATGTATCCTCCTTGTTTATATGGCGGTTCGATACCAAATTGTAAAGAAGTAATATCTAGTTGCCTAAAAGATAGAAGTTGCAAGCATTTATCAAAAAGTTACTTTCATAGTTGTGCAGTGTCTAATGGAAGTTGTAAACCGGGTACTTATCAAATGAATGGATGTAGGCAAGCAGTCATTAAATTAAGAGGATCTGTCATTGATACTTTATGTCATTGTGAAGATGGAGATAATAAATGTTGGAGTCATCGAATTGAATTAATACCATTAAATCCTTGCTTACAAAAAGCAAAAGATGATTATGCTATGAAAGGACTCATGCCAACCAAACCATCTATTATTCCACATGATATTCAATTACCATTAAAACAAAAAAATAAAGTCATTAATGAGACAGAGAAGATTAATTTATCTGGAATTATAAATTCTTCAGCCTCCGTTTCTGGTAGTAAAAAAGTGGATGAAAATAAAAATTTAATTGAAAAGATAAATATTTCATCTAAAAATATATCTAATTCTTTAAATATCACAAATAAAGAAGATATGAAAAAGATAATGTATGATAATTTTACAATACCTACAGATGAATATCAGACTCAAGAACCACCATCAACAGAATTAGGATGTAGGTTAAGAAATTTTAATGGAGATTGGGTTGAAGTCTTTAAAGGAACAATATTTCGCCAATATACAGATTGGTATGGGCGTTGTTCTAATTGGTGTGAATGTTTAGGAAATAATACACAAATTTGTAAAGAATTACCATGTCTTGAAGATGATGTTTGTATTCATGGAAGTAATATTATGAATTTTGGTGAAAAATTATATATTGAAGGAAGAGGTGCATGTACTTGTCATATGGGTAACTTTATATGTGATACTCCTAGAGAATTAGATATCAATTTTCAACCTGGTTTATATATATTAGCAGGATTTTCAAAACAAGAATTGCAGATGTTTAAAGAAAATGTACCTCTTGAGATATTAGAGAAATCCGGTCTTGTTAGTGATGACAAGATGCTAGCAAAAGATATTGCTAGTAGATTACAATATTCATTAGAAAGGATTATGCCAACTGTAAGTTTATTTTTTTTATATAACGAAATATTACATTTGAAAATAAAACGGCTCCCTTTATTAACATGAAAATGTTTGCCTTAAAGTACACACAATGAAAGTTGTATTATTTTTAGTAAGTTATGACTTATTTACATTGTCTTTTATGAAACTATAGGCTGTTGTAGTTTGATTTATAAAAATGACAATAGATTTTATTTCTACATAAATGACATCTTTCATAACTATTTTTAATTCTTAAATAAATATTCAATTTCGTTTTTTTGGTTATCAAAGATGATGATTAAAAAAAGTTGAATAAAGTAAAAACTTAAAACCGATCAAAATGAAATGAGGTACGAAAATAATTAGAATGTAATGTGTTTGAAAATTTTTATTTTTAATATATTTAAATTATATATAGTAATGAAATAGATTTAAATAATAAAATTAGAAGTATAATTTTTTATCTATTTTTAGGGTACAATGTGTCGAATAATAATTATTGAAGAGTATTTAAAGGATGAAATAGTAATTCTTAGATTACAATGGTATGGAATGAATATATATAATAAAAATGATACAGAATACGGTTGGCATGTAGGAAGTTTAGAAAAAGTATGCTCGCCATATGTAAAACAAGTAGCTAGAAACTTTTTATTGAATATGGCAGAAAGATATCAATTGGTATTATCATCAGTTAAACAAATACGAGTAGTTGACTTGTTGAATGAATTGCCTTCTGTTTCTTCAGGGACTTTCTTATTAAAGAACTACAATGTCATTATTATATTTTATTTTCCTTTAATATCAACATTGATCAAAATATATTTTATTATATAACTTAAATATAGTTATATATAGAAATATATTAAATCATTATAGAAAATTTTTATATTTTAGCTTACAAACATATTTATCATGTTTGCCTTGAAAATTCACAAATGAACTAATTGAATATATATGAATGTCACTTAGAAAATTTTTATTTTTAGAAATATTTCAAAAATTTAGTAAAGAAAACAAGTTGTTTTTAGAAGAAAACTGATTTAAAGAAGTGATCAATCAAGTAACAAAAAAAAGAAAGAAATGATATTAAACATTTAATAAAATATAATTTTTAGTTCCCTAATTAATTCGCAATCCCAATAATAAATGTATCATTGTGTGAAAAATAAAATTATTTCAAAAAATATTGTTTTATTAATAGAGAAAGCGTTGATAATATTGTTATGTAATTTATCTTGTTTTCATAGTTGGTTATATTTTTGTATACTTTTGTAATGTCATCAACATCGACAAATCATGCTCTATTTTTTACTAACATTCAATTATAAATAATTTCTTTCTACTGTTGTGTTTTTATTTTTCAATCCTAGTGTTTTTTTAAACATCAAAATATTATTTTATGAATGAAAAAATTCTTTATGCTATATATTAGAAAAATCATTTTACATCTATTAATATTTTATAAACAAATATTTATTGAAACCTGTTTGTTTATAAAGAAAATGTCCACAGACTTAAAAAGTAAGACTATTTAAACGACATTGAATAGTTAAAGTTTTATTGACCATTGCACTTAACTCAATAAACCATTTTTCGATTTTTATTTTAATCTATTACTTAAATTTAGTTATTTTATTTTTTTCTAAAGATATATAATATATTTGTTATGATTTTCGCAATTCCCAAAATTAATATTACTAATAACGAACATATTATCATTACTTTATTATTTTTTATAATTTTTGGCTTGATTGGTTACATTATTTCACAATATTATCAAAAAAAATACAAAAAACGAACATATCTAATTCAACCAAGTAAGTGAATATATTATTTGTAAAAAATTTTAAGTTATTGTAAAAAAACATGTTCCAGGAGATTATCAATTATTCAGTATTGAATCAGTTGATGATAAATATGAAGCTGCTTGGAGATAAAGTATATATTTTGATCTCGAATAAACAAATACAACCATACTTTCATTTTATTTAAAATATAAAATAAATTTTTTTCGAGATTATTCCATATTCATATATTGTTTTATGTGTAAAACATTTGCCATGCAAAAATATTTTTTATTCTGTTTTTTTAATCACACAAATAACATACATAATTTTTAAAAATTTGATATGTTTTAAATTTGACTATTTTTTAATGATAAATAATTTTACAATTTGATATTAAAAATTATTACGACTTTTATGCTTCGTCATCTTGGTTAGCAAATTCTGTTGGGGATGGATTAGGTAAAGAATCACCATCATTTGCCCCATTAATTCCAGTATACTCAATGTCTCGTTTCTAAAAATTATTATA
Organism: Strongyloides venezuelensis; assembly: GCA_963280985.1. NCBI lineage: Eukaryota > Metazoa > Nematoda > Chromadorea > Rhabditida > Strongyloididae > Strongyloides > Strongyloides venezuelensis. The sequence goes on along the minus strand of CAUJLX010000001.1, from coordinate 2,615,721 downwards.
TATTTTATATAATAAAAAACTTAAATGTACCTACATCAGTGTTTCTGTATAGACAATAATGTTGTATCATAAAAACAACATCAAATACCATTGAAACTAAACCTAAACCGAATTTTACTGGATTTCCATAAAAACCTGTCCAATCATTTGTATTAGCTCCCTGAAGAACCATTTGTACAATATCCATAAAACCACCTGTAAAATCTAATAAAACATTTCCAATAGACCATCCGACTGTTGATTTTCTCCTATAATTCAATATCGCCTGAGGGAAATATTTTGATAATGTTACAGCCATCTTGAGGTAAGATAAATTGTTAATAAATTGAAGCCAATTAATAACATTACACAGTGAGAGAATAAATGATATAGCTGCTCCTAGGATGAGAACAGAACTAAGTCCATAGCATGTATATGACACTCGTTGATTTTCTCGAGTATAAATAAAACATTGGATACCTGTAATGATGCATGCAGCGAATGCGTGAACAGCAAATACAACATCATTCAACAAAACTGGTATCAAAGAACGTTTATGAACTTGAAGATAAAGATCTTGAACATACGGATCAAAATACATGAGAACATTATAAATTGTATAACAAGTGAAACCAATTACATTTAAGAGGAGAAAATCAAAATTTAATCCTACAACTGATTTTCTTACGAAATTTAGATAAATTTGAGGATAAAATGATATTGACCAAGCAAAAAATATATCCATCCAGTTATCACTATGAGGACACTTAAAAATGTTGAATGAATTATTTCTACTCTAAGATATGATTCTGTTGGTGTTGGTTTGCATGGTGGACCTGGTTGATCAAATTGACAAATGGCTAAATCAATGAATGATAAACTCTGAACTTCAAGTCCTGTTAATGTTACATTTACTTCGCTAATATTTGATGTTAAAAGAAAAGTGTTTGGCACAACCTTGAGAAGGTTATCTGAATAATTTAACGCTACATTAATGTAATTGTCAATTTTCTTCCTTAAAATAAACATTTACTAAAACTTTATAATAAAACATACTTGAGTTTAAAATCTATCACTTTTGGTTCATTTTGAATAAGTTGTATTGTTTGAAGTGTATAGAATATTAATTCATTACCACCATCTTTATTAGAGTAAGTAAAGTTATTTAAAATGATTAATAAAATAAAGGGTGTATAGATAGACATCAAATTCATAGATAAAAACTATCGTTTAATCTAAAATAATTTTCAATATATTAAAATATATATATGTGCTTTAAATATAATTATTTTGTCCTTTAAATATTTCCGATTAGAAATTAATAAACGAAATATTAAAAAAATTAAAGTATAGATTTTATTTATTATTATGAAAAGAACAAATATGATAGAATAAAAAAAGGTTTATAACTATATATACAAATAATTTATGAAGATACATAAACATTTAAATACCTGAATTATAACTATAAAATATAATGAGAATCAAAAAGCTAATCTCCTTATATAACACTTGTTTGTTATATTTGGAGAAAAGCCCTTTCCGTTAAAAACAATCTTAATTTATTTTTATTTCCTTGAATTTACATGCACTAACACAAAAGATTATATTTAAAAAAGTAGGATTGTTTTATGATATAAAATTAAAATATCTTAATTTACTTTTCCTATCTAATGTAACAATAATCTAAAACTAGCAATACATTACTTAACATTTCTTATCTATACATCGTTTTTAGATAAGCCATATTGCTAGTGTTAAAATAATAATAGAAATAGTGTTTTTTTATATCAAATAATTTCTATATTTTAAAAAATTGTTTAAATTACAGGATGATAAAAAAAGATTAATCTGATCTCATACATTATAAAAAACAACAAAATCACACATAAAATATGATAAAAAATATGTTTTATATAAATATATTAGTTAAATAAAAATATGAATATAAAATTGCAAAAAAAAAATTATAAACACTAAAATTATAAAGAAAAAATCACAGTAGATTTCACATAACATTTATAGTTATTTATAAATATTGTTTGGCAAAATATTCTCAAATTAAAATTAGTAGCAATAAACAAAACCAATAAAATTACTTGGGTAATAAAATTAAATAAGCATTAATACAAATAAAAATGTGTATTAATATTACTAGTAACGTGATATACAGATTAAGTATTATCTCATAAATGATCATTTCCTAAAAGGTGTTTTTTAGGTTTAACATAAAAGTTTATAATTATCATCAGTATAATTTTCATTCGACAACATTAAATCTTTAACAATCTTTAAAGTTTATTAAATGATATTTTAAATGTGAACGACATCCGCTAGTTTTTTTCAATATAATAGTAAGATAATGATTAAATTGGTAATTTAATACACTGTTTAATGCAAATAGCCACTGAATATACATCATTAAAAATTTAGTATTTATATCATAAAATCAGTTGAGTCATACAATGAAATTTAATTGAAAATATGGATGTTTATAAAACTTTATAATTTTTTATTTATCCAAATTATAAATATATCGTAACAAATGTGTATCATTTTGGATGAAATTAAATACGATTTTTAAAATATAACTTTTATCTAAATGATTTTATATTTAGAGCAAAGTAGATGAATTTAGAAGATACTCTCTGTATATAAAAATAATCATCAAATAAAAAATAATAGTATCAATTCACTTATTTCTTATTTTTTTCAAAATATTTTTCCTATCATTTTGAATTACTCTTTTAAGATAAGTCAAATAAAAATTATAATAATTTATCGAATTCATCTCAAATATCACTATTATTTTTTTATCAAATGGGCAAACAAAACTTTAATGATTTATTTACTTATACTCTCAAAAATAATATATCTTTGTTTTTATCAAACTTTGGTCAAATAAATTGACTGCATAATAAAATCACTTTTCTGTTCTTTATCAATAATATTTAGTACATTAAGGTTATACTTTAACAATAAGATAATTTTATACTATTGACAAGTGATCTAAACTTCCGGCTCAGTTAAATTTCTTATTTTTATCTATAAATTACTGTTCTAGAAAAAAGGTAAAGTTATATCTATGGGACCAACAAAATACCGCTTTAAACAGGGCACTTATCAAATATATAAAAAATATAAACTTTGCTATATTATAAAATTATTAAAAATGAATATGATGATGATATTTTAAAATATGCAATTTATTTTAAATAAACATAAATTTTTACAAAGCCTAAAAATTTAATAAATGCAGGAAAATATATATTTCAATTATAAATTATAAGACTACACAGTTAAACTTAAAATATTAAGAATAACATTTTAATTCATGTCATGAAATGTGCATAAAAATATGTGTTAAAGTATTTGTTTAATGTATATTTATAGGAAAAATTGTTCTTAATCAGAGTCCCATTCATCATTATCAGATACAGAATCTTCACTATCAGATGCAACCATATTTTTCCTTCTCTCTTCCAATGCACGTGCTAAAGCACCAGCAATTCCTTCAGCTTGATAAATATTAGTACTAGATTTGCGATTTTGAACCTCATTATCTGATGATTCAACATGTCTTAAGTTGGTTCCTCTCTGTATTTGAGCTAATAAATCATCACGAGTGTTGTTGATTTTCCCTCCTTCAGATGAATTTTGTTCAACCTTTCTTAAAGTTTTACCATTTTGAATTTCAGCTAACAAATCACCACGACCATTATTGGTAGACGGTTGAGGTTCTAAAATAAAATATCAATAACTTGATTTTTAAAAACTTACTTTGTGGTGATGTAGGATTTTTAAGTAACCCTGGTGGTGGTAGTGGAGGTGGTGGTGGTGCACACGATCCAGTTGACGAAGGTATTGTTGGTGCTGGTGATTGTTTTGTTGAAATCGGATTAAGGCTTTGTAACACTGGTGGTGGTGGTGGAGGTCTATTTGATTTCACTGGCGGAGGTGGTGGTGGTGGCATATTCGTTGGTCTTTTTGGAGCGGTTGGTGCTGTACGAATAGGTATCATATCACTGTTAGTAACCTTTCCACTAATCTCGTTTTGGTAATTGTTAATATCTTTTCTAATGGGTGGTGGGGGAGCAGGTGTTGTTCTTTGGGTTGAATTATTATAATCATTATAATATTTCCCTTTTACAGGTTGTGGTGTTTGGATATTATGTTGATATTGGTTAGAATTGTAATAGTTTGGTGTGTTACTTTTTGCATTATAAGCTGGAATTGGTGCCATATTTTTCTTGTGTGTTACAAGTGGATTGTAAGAAGATTCGTGATAATTCGTTTGCGATGGTGAATATCTATTAATTGATGGAACATCTCCCCATGCGTTAAAAGGATCGTTTGATGAATTTTTGTATTTATTTGGATCGAATGGATCGTAATTACTAACGAACTCCTTTGCAAATTTAATTTCATCATGATTCATGTTATCTGGATTAAAACCAGCTGCTTTGATGACATCTTTAACAGAATCGTCTATTGCACTACTATCAGAGACAGTATGTTGAAAACCAGAATGTTGGTCAAATCCTATATGAGCAATACGTTGGAAATTTGATGGGAATGAGATATCTTCCTTACATATTTTTCTTCCTTTCTCCTTTTTTTTATTCTTTTTTTCATCTTTTCCATTTCCAAATAGTGTTGAAGTTTTTTGTGTTGGTGAGTAAAATGGAACTGCGCCCATAGCAGATATTCCTGTTGAATGAGATATGACTGATCCTTGACTAGTATTTTGTAGCCTAGTATCTTGAGATTTTGTAGCTTTAGCTGCTAAAAAAAAGTAATTTAGAAAAAGTTATGTTTAAATATATTAATTTATTACCGAATTTTTGATTGTTATTTTTTTTACAATAAACAAAATATTTTTGTATTCTAAATTTATTTATTAACGATTGTACCATACGAAATTTGAAAAAGTTCGTTTTTTTTGAATATATATTATTAGAGGAATTATTAATAATATTATTACTAAAGGTTTTGATGCTACCATTAAAATATTGCTTATTATCATTTACTTTAAAAGGAATATGGCATGTATTAATATTACAGTTATTATAAGGGGAAAGATTTATATTTTTAGGAGTGGTATTAAGAAATACCTGTCTTTGAGGCTTATTTCTATATACTAATAATCTTTTCTTTAATGGTGTCCACCGTGGTGGTGTATTAACTAAGCTTTCAGGATGATGTTTATTTGGAATATTAGAATAATAAAAATTTTTTGGAATTTTCTGAGGAAATATTTTCATGCTTGATAAAGTAATAAGTTGAATATTATCATTAGGAATACAATTTCTTTGATAAGCGACGAATGAATTTGCCGGAAAATTTCTGGATGTTTTAACAGTGTATGGATTCCTTTTACTAGGAAATAATTGGAAGTTACTAGAGTTTTCCATATTATTTAAATATAAATAAATAGAAGGTAAGCAAAGCTGTGGTATTACAAAATTTGTAGACGTTACTGATGTAACATAGGAAAAATGTAGAATGTTTCAAATTTTGTCCCAATAAAATATTTAATTTTACATAATAAATTTTAAAAGACTTATCTCATATTTTCATTTTATTTGTATTGTTTTGTGTACTTACAACTAGACACTATTAATTGTCTTAAGTAAACAATTATTGTTTCGCATGAGTTAAATCAATGTGAAAATGTAAGAAAAAATAAATTCCAAGAAGAAAGGAAAAACAAATTTAACTAGGCTATTAATTCTAATATAAAACTAGAATTCATAAATGTCGGCATAACATCTAGAAATATATATGTTTACATTTTTAGTTTAAAGTATAAATTTTTTTCCTAATAAAAATCTGGTTTGCTTAATAAAACTTACCGTTTTCTTTCTCTTTCATGAGGCGCCTTTGAAAATGATCATAGAATATTCCCGCTTCTGTATCACTTGTAAAGTTAAGACAAAACATACATTTTTCACCCTCAAAAACAAGCATATTTTTCTTATTCCATAAATATTCTGGCATGAAATTAACATACCTAAAGTTAGCTAAAATAAATAATTCTGTAAACAAAAACATACATAATTTGTTCCCATATTAGTTCTTCTCTTGCTAAACAATATAACCTCAAACAGTACAAACGTCTTTCATAATCTTTACAAAAAACAATGACTCCTGGTGATACAACTTCCCAAACTGAATTTGGCTTTGGTGAAGAACGAAGTAATTGACATACACCGGCAGCTAGTGAAATTGCATTTGGTCCACAGAGCCTAAAGAGTATTTGATTTTCCTCATCTTTTAGTATTTTTGAACCATTATTTTGCAGACGTCGTGATTTTTGCATTGTTCCATAACCTTTTTGATACATATCATTGTTCTGAACATAAGTTGACGGTACTGATTTTTGATAATAATTATTTTGTGCCAAAGAATAATTAGACATCATAGTAGTTTAAATTTTAGTTTGTTAATAAAAGTTAATTGTTCAGTGTGGTATTTTGTTAATTGTTTATATATAATATCTTCTAAACAACAATTTTCATCGGCCTATAATTTAAAATAAAATGATAGCTCTTAATTAAATTATTATATATTTTTAATAATAAAATAACATATAAAATTTTTTGGTGACATATTAAATAATCTATGTATAGGAAAAAGTTATAAGATATAACTAGATCATAACGATAGGTTTTTATCGTTATTTATAAAATGATACATTTTACCACGTATGAAAGTTAAAAAATCCAGCAAAGTGACGTATTCCCAAAGTTGCTATATTTAGAATGTCAACAATAAATGAGAAAGTTGAAGATGATACATATTTATTGGTAAATTTTTTTTAAGGATGCCCAAAGTTTAACAATAATGAGATTTAAATAGTAAAAAGTTTTTTAAATAATATGATTTTAAAATATGTAATAAAGGTATGAATAATCATGAGTAATATAAAGATGAAAAATATGACAATAAATATGTATGATGTTGTATGTAATTTTTAATGAGTAATATAGTTGTAAAAAAAAATATAAGATACAATATAAATTGGAAATAACATAATATACAGTGATATCAAATTATAATTTATTATTTAAAAATCTATAATGATTTTACTTTTCTACTTTCTGTTATATTTGTATAACTAGAAGATGATGGAGAAAATGTTATAGATATTAGTATTTAAAATGACATAGAAGTATCTTTTTGATAGATGAGGTATTAGTATATAACGATAAATGACAAAAGTATTCAAGAAATAATCGGTTCTTTTCTGTAACAATATTATCAATATACTATGATTGGACAATAATACAGCTTATAATACAATTATAACTCAAAATATATTTCTTAAAATTTTTCATTACTTCACTGTTAAATGACTGGATAAATAGTAGTGATTAATCTTTTTACTTATATTCTAGTATAACGGTTTCAATTGTACATTGAAATAGTATATTTTAAAATGAATCAAATGTATTAAAATTTTATAAATCAAAAGGTTCTAAATAATTAGATAAATAGAAAATTATAGGTCTATTAAAAATAAATTATATAACAAATCAAACATTAGTAGAAGCAAGAAAATATATATTTTATATAATATATTTAAAAGAGAAATATCAAATATTATAATTGTAAACAGTCTTTGTAGTCAGTTATTTGAAAGTGAAAATAAAGGAGAACACGATCTATGAAAATAGTAATGATAATTATGTGTTGTAAAAATTTAAATTGTTTGAATTTTTATTTTACAAAAAGTATTTGTAAAGATAATTATATAAAAATCTTTTGTATTATTGTAACTATATAGGAAATATATAATATATATGATTGACCTTTTAGAATAATCATTTAATTAACCACCATAGTAAAACCATTTGACTTTTAAATGTAAGTATATTTATCAGATTAACTCATTGAAATGATAAATAATTATATACATTTTATTCATACTCAAAATGTTAAAGGCTAAGCATGTAGAAAATATTCAATCATATGATAAAATTTTAGTGCATTTTGAAGCGATCTAACCTATAAACTTTTATTTATTGTTTAAAAATTAGTTATTTATATCTATTTAATTGTATCACAAAAAATGTATAGAAAAATTATATTACTTAAAATAAATTAGAAGAACAAGATTTATAGACTTAAATTAAAATCAATATCATTTTACAATTTCTTAAAGGACTTTAATGAAAAAATAATAAGGTGGTTTAAAATATAATTTGTGCTTACTATCTCAAAATGTATATTACACTGGAATAAATATATATGCCATTGATTTTTAAGATTTTAATAAATGTATATAAAAAGTAATGTTAATATATAAAAAATGACATAGTTATATATAATTATTTGGGTTTAATTTATGGATATATCAATATGATGAAGAGGTGTATTGTTAATGTAATTGAAGTATATCAAATTAAATGTTGAAATAACTGCACAAAATAATACAATTGTTCCATTCAAAGACAACCGTCACTTTAATGAACTAAATATTTTTGATTATATACATATTGCAATAATAGAGTATTTATACAAATAAAATTTTTTAAATAAACTATTTTGATGACTAAATGGATTCCTTAATTTTAATAAAATAATAATTTTAGAAATTATGTAAATAAAAATCAGATTAAGCCATATGTGCTTCTGGTTTACTTGTGACGATAAAAATCAGTTAGAGTTTATCTATTTACTTTAAAAAAGTGACAAAACATCTGTATTATAAAATTTATAAGAGCACCTGCTTATAAAACAAAGCAAAAACAAAAATGACAGTTATTATATTTTTTCATTTACTATATGTCAAAAAGTTAAATAAACATTTACAATATAATTGTTTTTTTAAATTATAAAATATCGTAATTATAGAATAAGTAATATAAAATATAGTTTCGTAAACTAATGGAACAAGTTTTACATTACAAAATATAATAAATAAAAAAGCATGAAAATTATATTAAAAAAAATATAAAAGAGAGCAATGAACAAATAATCAATGTTTCAAAAGTTCATACTGATATTATGAATTAAAATATCCATGTTACAAAGTTATGCAAAAATACTTTATAAGACAATTATATTTAGTCTGTATACATTAAAATTAAGGGATTACTTTTATCTAATATTAAATATAAAAAAGAATTGCATTAGTTATCATGTATTTTTTTAAAAACAAATTTCAATATTTACAGTGTATTCTTTTTTATCACCATATTAAATAATGAGATGCATGTTGATAAGAATAATAATTACTTTTTTTTATTTGTATTAGGTGAAATCAAGATAGCCATTGATTTTACTTATCAAAAAATATTGAATTGATGATAAGAACATATATGTGCTACATAATATATTTTAGTCAAAGAAGAATTTTATTCAAATTGTGAATATTTGTTAATTAGAAAGTTAATTTTTATTACCTTTTGATTTGTGGTAGTTTTTTTAAACAAATGAAAATATATCAATTAATTTAAAATGGCTGCACCACCATCTGCTGATGAATTCATTCAAAGGTCCTTTTTTTCTAGTATTTTTAATGTAAGATTAAAAACAAAAAATCAAAATCAATGTATGTAATATATTATTGTTCATTTTTTTATAAATAATATTCTAGGCTATGGAGACTCACCGAGGTACAACTATAAAGAGCCATTTGTACGTTATAATGAAATCGATGAAAGGATGCTATCAAATTCGCAAATTCCACAATGTACTAATGAGGTAACTAGTAATATATCGAATATTTATCCTCCAAATCAATCAAATCAGTTAAATTGTACAACATTAAATAATGATATTAATACAGATATATATAAGCCTCCATTATCCTTGACTAGTGATTGCGAAAATAACCTTTTAATTGTTAATAATGATGATATGCAAACAGATATCATGTCTCCACAGGAGATTTATAATGAAATTATAACAGAGAGTGCTGAATTTGAGCATACAAAATATCCAAATGATGAAAATCCATATTACAATCAAAATATAAATGTTTCGAGCTTTGAGTCAACTTATCCAGTAATAAATTCCCATGACAATACAAATTTAACTTTGCAATCATTACCACAAGGCAATAATAACTTCGTGTTTAATTATAACTCTTCACAACAAGTAGTTAAATCACCAGGGTCACAATATCAAAACGTTGAACTTAACAATCAGGTAGCCCAAAGAATAACAGAATATATAACACCATATATTAATATAAATCAAAATATGAATTTGGAACAGATTATAAAAATTGTTATTGCAACAATGAAAGAATCAACAGTTTTTCCTTTGTTAGCGCATTCAAATAAAAACAGTGTTTCAAAAAGTCAAATACAAAAACAAGAATCACCAGAAGCCATCCTTCAAAGGAAACGCCAACAAAATAATGAAGCAGCTGCTAGGTATCGTCAACGTCAAAAGGAGGCTAAGAAAAAATTTGACAAAGAAATTGATTTGGTAAAAGAGAAAAATACTTTATTAAAGAAACAGGTAGCTATGCTTGAAAAAGAAATCAAATTAATTGAAAGCATCTTAATTAATAATAGGGATTGATGATTATAATTTTTTAAAATTCCGATTGAAAAATTTTTTATATAAATTAAATAATTTTATGCTTAACAAGTGATTGTTTTTGAAAAATATATAAAGTGAATAATCAAACGCGTTGACACCTAATGTCATCACATAATTTAGTATATAAGGTTTAATATTTTATAATTATTACACATTTAGTTGTCATTGTATTTTTACCTCTCGATATAGAGGGTAAGTTATTATATTGTATACCTTTTTTTATATCTTTTTTATAGTCCGTTTTATAAAGTTTTAATATAGTTAGTATTTCGTAAGTAGGCGCCAGCATATAAAAGCCTATTATTTTTCTATAATATTATAATTTAATATCAGTGAGAATATTCCTAACAAATTTACTAAATATTTTTTTGAATTAATACATTTCAGAAAATGATAAGAATTATTATCAATAATACCTTATTATAGATTTAGTCTCATTTTTTAAACATACATTACTAATATTTATTTTAAACTAAACTCTTTGGTAGATATATTTAAATATAAAAATAAAGTTATTGTTATGTATGTTCTTTAAACTGTTATATTATAATAAGTAATAAATGAATGTAATAAGAACTTCTAATCTTGAAAAAATCAAATAATAATTTATTATTAAAAATTTTATAATGCATAATTATACTTTTATTAGTACATCTTTAGCTTTTTTAAAAATTTTGTTTGAAACTAAATTACAATCAATTACTTACTGATTATCATAGTACAAAAAAGCATCCTATTAAATATTGTATAAATAAGCAATCTTTTATAGATAATAATCACTAATTACACATTTTCGTTAATCCAATTAAAATGTTATAATATTTTCTATTTTTCAACTTCATCATCGAATTATATATATATTGATCTACAAAAATAAAATTCTTAAAATCAGACCATATTTTAAAAGTATTAAACTAACATTGTTAAATGTCTTTCATTATACTTATGTCATTGTAATATAAATTTAAATCCAGCGATTGTTTTTTTTATATAAAAAAGAGATTATCATGTAAATAATATTTTTAGTTTTATACATTTAAGTATATTAATAAATGACAAAAATATTTGGTAATGGAGAATTTATGCTTCCAGAATGGGAAAAATGTCTAACTTCTTCATTTTATTTTCCATATCTTGCCTATTAAGTATTTTTTTTTATCAATGAAAGGTTTATTTAAAAAATATTTTTGGCAAAAATATACAGGTTTTAAAAAATATAGACTTGAAAATTTATCAATTTCACTTTTTCATGCAACTGTTATTGGTATATTTGTTTTAACATTTACTTTCCTCCATCCATATGAAATGTTTTTTGAAACTATTCATTGGTATCAAAATTAGGCAAATCATGTACTGTTTTTTTCTTTAGCCTATTTTACCTATGACTTAATAAGTATAACTATGAACGAACAAAATAAATATACTGTAGAGTAATTTGTCCATCATACTACATCAATTTTTGTTTTTTCATGTTCAATATTTAGTGGAAAATTTCAATTGTATGCTTTTTGGGCGTTGTTAATGGAAGTTAGCAGTGTTTTTCTACATATTCGTACAATATCAATGCTTTCTGGGTATGCTAAAGATAATTGTGAAAACCATAGAATTATTCAAATCATTAATGTTATTCCGTACGTTGATTATGTACTATTTATGATGTTTTTTAAGATGTTTAATTTTTCGATTTGGAGTACAGGTATGGCAAATATCATTTATTTTAATTAATAAAAATCTTGTTCATTCATTCTATTTTGTTGTTGGATTTTATGGTGGTTTATTTTTTATAGTTTTCAATACTATACTTATCTTCCGTTTACTAGTAAGTGATGGATTTTTTAGTGAGAAACTTAGAATATTTGCATCAATTGATAAGGATAATGCTCAAACAGAGTACAAAAAAGAATAAATTAGCAATAAAATTTTATTTTGTAATATCTTGTTGAAAAAGAAATGCTATAATTTTAAAAAATATCATTATATTAAATTTACACAAAAATGTATGGTAAATTAAACACTTTATCTTAATTTAATTATGTTCTTATAAATAAAAATAACTAATTATTATACATAGAGAAAATTTTATTCTATATATTTATACTAAAAATATCATTACCTTGACCTTTTTGAAGTGATAAAAATCTTTGATAAAATCGATTAAATATTACGATTATAAAAGAAGAGAATTAGGTTATTTAGAAAACAATTCCTTGTTTTAATTGCTAAATTATTTTTTTAATAATGTTAGACAAAAATTATATTCCTAAAAATGTTATGGTAACAGGTGGATGTGGATTTATAGGATCAAATTTTATTAATTATATTTTTAATGCATGGGCTGATGTCAAAATTGTTAACGTGGACAAATTAATTTTAAATAGTGATATACATTATATTAAAAAAGAAATTCAGGAGTCCCAAAGATATCATCTTATAACAACAGATATTAAAAATGATTTCATTATAAAGGAATCATTAATTAACCATGAAATTGATACAATAATTCATTTTGCTGCTGATTGTACATCAACAAGGTGTTATTCTGATCCAAATGAGGCTATTGAAAATAATGTTATTAGTTTTATTAAATTTGCTGATGCTGTCCGTTCATATGGAAAAATAAAAAGATTTACATATATCAGTACAGATGAAGTTTATGGAGATTCGGATTTATCTAACAAGGAGAAAGGAAAAAAAGAAACAAGTAATCAATTACCAGGAAATCCATATGCTGCAACTAAATCAGCATGTGAAATGTATGTTCAAGTATATTTACAAACATACAAACTACCAATTGTTCTGTTAAGAATAAATAATATTTATGGACCAAATCAATGGGATGTAAAAATTGTACCACGTTTTATTTCTCTTGCAATAGAGAAAAAAATTTCACCATTCAAGGAGAAGGAAAACAATTACGTTCTTGGCTATTTGTTGATGATGCTGCTGAAGGTATTATTGCTGCTACTGAAAGAGGAAACATTGGAGAAATATATAACTTAGGAACATATTTTGAGATGAATGTTATTGACTTAGCCTATACTATTCAAAAACAGGTTGATAAACAATTAAATAGACAAGAAACACCTGTTGAATTTGTTTCCATCCCCGATAGACCATATAATGATTTAAGATATCTTATTGATATTACTAAAGCAGATAAAGAATTAGGATGGAGGCCAAAAACAGAATTTAGTGAAGGAATTAGTAAAGTTGTTTCTTCACATATTAAAGGCATTTATAAATCAGCAAAAATGAAGGTTATCATTTATGGTGGTAAAGGATGGGTTGGAAAGCAATTTGTTGAGTATTTTGAAAGTAAAAATATTCCATATGTTTTGGCAAATAGAAAACCTGGTTTTGATAAAGATTCTGAAGTAATTGAAGAATTAATTTCATTAACTCCAACCCATGTTTTATGTAGTACAGGAAGAACTCATGGTGGAGAATTTAAAACAATTGAATATTTAGAAGGTGGTCCAGAGAAGACATATGAAAATGTACGTGATAATTTATATAGTGCAATTGTATTAGCTGAGATTTGCAAAAAAGAATCTATACACTTTACTTACATTGGAACAGGATATTTATTTGCATATGATGAAGAACATCCAATTGGAGGTAAAGGTTTTGGAGATGATGGTAAGTTATCTTTTTTTTACTAATATAAATTTATTTCTCTTAGATCTTCCAACATTTTTTGGAAATTCATATTCTGTTGTCAAAGGATTTACTGATCGAATGATTGGTTCCTATAAAAATTCAGAAATTATCAATGCCAGAATAACATTACCATTAAATTTTAAATTGGATGAAGATCGCAATTTATTGAGCAAGATAATAAAATACAATCAAATATTTGACCTTCCTGTATCAATTACAATTCTTCCTGATTGTATTCCTGCACTTGTCACATTAATGGAAAAAAGATTTGGTGGTAATATAAACCTTGTCAATCCTGAACCAATTAGTTTACATGAAATTCTACAATTATACAAAAAGTATGTTGATAATAACCTTCCGGACTACAGTGTTATTACTAAAGATTCTGAGAAAGGAAAAGAAATTTTAAGAACAAAAGGAAATTGTGCTCTTGATACAGAGAAATTAGTAAAAAACTATCCAAATATTAAAACATCTAGAGAATCATTAATTGATAATTTTAAGAAAATTGCCATGAATTAACATTACCATTCATAAACACTATATTTTATGTCTTATATAATGATAGATTTAAATAAAAGTACATTTGCAAATGTTATATTTCTTTGAAAAAATTATATAATCTTTGATTTCATAAAATCTTTTGCAGCTTTATTAAACAAATTTTTATTTTATTATTATACGTATTATCAAAAAAGCAGTAGTTTTATTTTAGTCTAGCAAATGAATTACACAACATCTTATAATAAACATTTTTGTGTTAAGTTAGAACATTAATCACTTTAATAGTTTTGTTGTTTTGATAAAATAAATTAATGATGCAATTCATGTTAGCATTCATTTCATTGTAGTTTCACTTAATAAAATATATTTTATTATTGTGACAGTGATGTTTGCGTTGTTCTTTAACACTTTTGTTAAAGTTTTTAATTAAAGAGCTTTTTATAAATAAGATGGCACAACTGTTGTTGATGACAATATTTAAAAATTTGTATGTAGGAGTAAGTAGTATAAAAGCGGAGAAATAAAAATATTATGACAATTTCATTAAAAATAAGATGATGTTCAAAGGTAAGTTATAAATTTATATAAAATATATATAAATTCTTCTAGCTTTTATTCTTATTGCAATCCTCAGTACTCCATCTGTACTTGGAAGTAGTGATGGTGATAGAGAAAAATCTTACAAACAATTTATCAATGAAAGAAATTTGGTGAGTTAATATCACATTTATTATATAATAATCTTTATTTTATAGCCAGTACCATTTAAAACTAAAGTTACAGAACCATTGAAAACTGGTCACACAATTCACGTTGTAGGAACTATTAACGAAAAACCAAAAAGAATTGACTTTAATTTCCATAAAGGCGCAAGTGATGATGCTGATATGCCTCTCCATCTTTCAATTCGTTTTGATGAGGGTATCTTCCATAGTAAAATTGTTTACAATATTTTTGAAAATGGTAATTGGTCCGATACTGAACAAAGAATTGCAAATCCATTTAAGGCAAACTCCGAATTTGATTTAAGAGTTCGTATCACAGATGGTGAATTTAAAATGTATGCTAATAGAAAAGAAATCGGTGTCTTTAAACAAAGAACATCAATTGATGGAGTAAGTTTTTGATATTTAAAAAATATAAGTTCAAATTTTAGATTGATCATGTCTCAATTAGCGGAGACTTAAAATCATTAAAACTCTTTAAGTATGGTGGAATTCTTTTTGAAACTCCATATACTGCTCTTGCTAATCTTACACCAGGTAAAAGACTTGACATCTCTGCTATGCCAAGAGGAAAACGTATTGATATTGATCTTTTACGTAAAAGTGGTGATACGGCCCTTCAAGTATCACTTAGATATGGAGAAGGAGCTATTGTCAGAAATTCAAGAGTTGGAGAAGTTTGGGGAGAAGAAGAAAGGACAGGAAAATTCCCACTTAACAAGAACGAACTCTTCGACATCACTATTATAAATGAAAGCTGGTCATACCAAATATTTATTAATGGAAAAAGATTTGGTACCTTTTCTCATCGCGGAGACTTTAATGATGTCAAGAATTTAGAAATTACTGGAGACGTCGATATTCTTACAGTTACTATCAACGATGTAACTGCTTAAGAAGACCTATTTTTTCTTTTTTAAATGAAATAAATTGTTCACGATTGATATAAAAATTAAAAATTCTAGCATTAAAGTTTATTCAAAATTACTCATTATTTTGTTAGTTTTATTAAATTTATATGATACAAAATGAATAATTGTTTAGAAATTTTTCTTTCTTTGATAGAAAATGATAAAAATAGTCAAATTCATAAGAACTTTTTAACGGTATAATGCTTATATACAATATATTTTTTAACCTTTTTTTTATAATATTAGTTTTTAAAGGAGTATGTGAGGATAATTTTAAGTTTAAGCCAATAAAAATTGTTGTTTTATATAAACCCTCAAGTAAAGGTAACATCTTAGACTACAAATTTAATGTAAGATATTAAATTTTTAATGATTCATTCTTAATTTTTTTATTCATTTATAGACAGCTTTGGGAAAAGCGATAATTTGGATTCAAAATTTATTAAATGTTAGGATTATGCAAAACTCTTCTATTGTAACCAAAAAAGATTTTTATAATTGTATGGAAGAAAAAAATATATCTTTAAATTCTATTATTGGTATGTTATACAAGACGGAGGTTACAACAATAAAAAAACCTATAAAATTTATTAAGTCAATAAATCTTTCTGACCTAAATGCAAATTTTGGAATTATTTTAGGAATAAATGAAGGAAGGTGTTCATCAAAATCATTAGAGTTTGCCTTTGCAAAAGTTTGTAATTCTGGAAATTTAAAAAGTTATGATCGTCCAATTATTGGAAAACTTGTAATTTGTAAAAATTCGCCTTCTTGGGAATCGTATTAATGTTCCAGAGGATGTTTTTAAACACGAGATTATGCATTCACTTGGTTTTGGTATTTATATTGATAATAAAAGGAAACAACAAATATATGACGAAATACCATGGAAAATGGGTAAATCATATTCTACTACTCAAAAGTTAAAACGCTACTTTATGGATTTTGATTCTAGAGCTGTTAAATATGCTCAAAAACATTTTAATTGTTCAAACATAAGACGTATTGAATCAGATGATGAAAATCAATTTCATTTAAATGAATATATTTTTGGTAATGAACTAATGACACCAATATCAAGCAATAGTAGGAATATTTTAACCGAAATGAGTGCTACTATCCTCGAAGATACATACATTGGTAATATTAGTTGGTATAAATTTGACATGAAAAAGGTACAAAAAGAATCAAAAAATTATTGGTATGGACATGATTGGGGTTGTGATTTTGTAGAAAAAAGTTGTTATGAATATATTTTAAATAATATTAAAAAGCCATTTCCCTTTTGCTCAGAGAATGATTATATAATATCATATTGGAAAAACGGATTCACGGAAGTATGCTATGAGAAAAGGAATATGGTGAAAAAGAAAATGCTTTTGAAATGTAATATTCAGGGTCATGTCGAAGAACCTGGAATTAAAATGAGTATGTTAGAAACACCGATAATTAATTTTTATCCGAAATTACAACAATATGGATTTAATTCTTATGCTTTTGGTTCAACGAAATTATATAGATACTGTCCGATGATCAAAGAAATTACTGATAATGATAATTTTTTTTCAAGAATTGATAAAGAAGGTTTTAAAATTGTAAAATGTTAAAATATATAAATTAATTTTATGAGATCATAAGACGTTGTAGTAGATAATTAAAGTTAAGAAAAGTAATTTATAATACAAAAAAGAATAATTCTTCAAAATTTACGAAAAGTTGTTGTTGCGGTATTATTTTTCTCTTGATAAGCATAATACATATTTGATGCATCTTCATAATTAAGTACACTCTCTTCTCCCATTCCTGAATCATAATTTTTCGATATTGTTGATTTTAAATGACTGCTTCCATGAATAATCGGTATTATACTTTCACTATTAATATTTTCAATCATACCATCGATTCTTATAATTTTTTGTATAGGAGATAATATATTTGGTCCTACAACTTGCTTTTGTATTAATGAAGTTGTATGTCTTTGTAAAATATTTGGTGGTGAATATTTTGAATAAGGATTATCAATATTTTCTATTGGATTTTGAATACCATCAATCTTACCCGTCCATTGATTATTTTTAGATGACTTATAAATTGGCTCACCTCCTCTATGATCATATTCATCATAGTTTGAACTTGATTTTTCATTTGACGCTAAATTTTGACTATTAGGTGATACCGTTCCTGATGATCCATCATTATGGAGAACTGTTGAAGAATTGCTACCAACAGAGTTAATCTTTTGATCTAACCACAATTCATTACTACTTTGTGGGTTTGTTTTAAGTTTTGGTGACGAAGAAATACAAAAGAATAACAGGACAGTTGCTATTAAAATTATAAAGTCACTTAACACATCCATCAATGGACTACGTTGATAACCTAGTAATTTTGACCAAGTTCCTATATTTGTTAAAACACAAAATATAGCAAAGAATAAATATTGTGTTACTGTTTGTTGATAGTCAAATAATGAATAGCCAATAATGTTGTAACTTTTGTTTCTTGTTAATAAAAACGATGTTGTTGTGGTATAAAATATTGCTAAAACTACTATACCAATTGGTCCTACTATTATCCAAAAAGTTTCACTAAATAAGATTATTGAACATGTTGTTGAGTAGAAAAAAACACCAACACTATGAACGGGTGGTAGAACAACTCCTATCAACAATAAAATAATATTTGATATACTTTGATTGCTTGACAAAATGGTATTATATATTGTAAGTGTATATAGTAAAATCCATGAAAATAGGAATGTTGTTGTTAATATGAAAATGGCATTTCGTGTTGAACAGTATACGGATGAGTAGTTTATTCTTGGTATTAATAGTACTGTTAAAATATTAAAAATATATCCAGTAACAATGACTGTTTTTATTCCTCTTTGATCGATATTTTTCAGGAAAAACAGTAAAATTAATGAGGCAGTTGATCCTAACATTGTCAAAATTCCACATGTTTCATGAACATAAGGCATTTCACCAATATTACTTGTTAATTGTATTTGGAAACCATTAACTGTTTCACTAAGTATAGAAAATATCCCACTGCCTGTAAATTGACAAACAACATGAGTGGAATTCAATCCAATCATTAATGAATTTTCATTTGACCACGATGAGTTAATATCATGTATATTCCAATTTGAGAATCCATTAATAGTGTATGTTTTTCCATTTACCAATCTAACACATTCATAATTTTTCCAATTTCCATGAGATTTTATTGGGAATGCTATATTGATACCCATATCGTACGACAATTTTGTCGTATCAACATCCAATACTTGATACGCAGATACAACCAGAGATTCACATTTATCACAATTACTAGGCGAGTAAATCATATAAAAAATTGTTCCAGTAGCATATCTTGAGGATACCTCAATATTCAGATTTTTAAAAGATTCTTCCATTCTATCAATAAAATGATCAAATTTAGGTAGTTTAATAGGAGCAGGATATTTTGCATTAACGTCATCCATCTCATCAATATTATCAATACTAAAAACTATATTTGATGTTGATATTTGGAATGGATGCAAAAATGAGTAATCATAGTGTATTGAAGCTATTTTTTTTCCAAAATTATATAGTAGTTGAATAAGATTCATTTGCTTACTATAATTGCAATCGAAAGCAATCAATGAAGCTGCATTAACAATATTTTCTGCAAATATATGATTATGTATATGACTATCCTTAAGACTGTTTGATTTTATAACTGTATCCATTATAGTAAACCAAACATCAATATTTTTTCCTTTAACATAGCTAATTTCTTTTGTACTGTTTTTTAATAACGATGATAATTGTAAAACATCCATAATTGTATCAATTTGCCAAAGTTTGTTATTACCTATATGTAAACTTTTTAATGTACAATTATCTAAATTAACCATATCCCAAACGCCTGATGTATCACATTTCCTATATGCAATACCAATTTGTGAGAATGGACACGATTGTCTGGCAGTTGATCCAAAAATTGTTGTTGGCCATTGTATTCCCGACTCTATGTTTGATGGACATCTTCCTTTTAATTTTATACACATCATTGTTTTTTTATCAAGTAATTCTAAATTATTTTCACAACGATCACATCTTTTTCCTGTAGCATCACCAATACAAGGACATTGTCCACTTTCATCACATGTTGAGGAGGAACTTCCAATACCACATTCACATTGAGTACATTTACCATTTAACACATAATGATTTCTTGGACATTCACATTTACCAGTAATAGTATTACAGGTATCTTTGAAACCTTTTGTTAAATCACAACTACAACGTTTACAATTAGGAAAAGTACCATAATAGCCATGTGGACAGATTTGATAAACTTTTTTCTTGTTCACAATTAAAACCAATACGATTATCAGGACATAAACAATAATATCCTTGTGTATTATTTTTTAAATTACAAATACCATCAATGCCACATATATTTGGTATTGAACAAATATTAACACATTGGTCACCTACATATCCATTATTGCACTTACATGAGTGTCGATCCCAATCTCTTATACATTTACTAAATCTTGGGCATGTATTTGTTGAACATTCGTTTGGTGCCTGACAACCTGGTTTTGTTTTTGATTGTGAATGTAATTTTAAACGATATGAATTTATTTCAACATTCCTTATACATCCACGATATTTTGAGGAACCTAAAAATGTAGGAGTTTGTCCTGCATGCATATTATTTATAATTCTTATTAATTTATTTTCATTCGATGGTATAACTTTTAAATAAATTGCATCAATAGTTATATTGAAATTATTTGTTGAAAGATCAATTGTTATTGATATTGAATGCCATATACCATCTGAAACTACCGGATATTGCATTAAATATAGATTATTATCCAAATTAAAAACAATTGTTCCACCTTCTATATTGAAAATGAAATATTTTGCTTGACCTTCAAATTCAATTACCATTACTTGAGTATTCCTCTCTCGGGTTCTAAATTCAAAATATATATGACGTGCTTCGTAATTATTTGTTGGTTTCCAGCTACCATATGCACCATCAACAAATAATGATATAGCAGAGGAAGATTCTTGATTACAACTTAATTTCGAATGAACGCGATGATGACAACGACATATATGTCCACCCCATTTATCTATACATTTTGCTGTTGAATCACAAGGATTTGAATATTGACATACATCTCTTTTTTGTTTACATCCCTCAATTACTTTTCCTTCCTTCTCGAATGTTGAAAATTTAGAGAAATCAATTAACTTATCGTCAATATATAGATCTTTAATGCATCCATTAAATCTACTTATATGATTACTACTTATCTTATTATTCTTAATACCACCAATAAATAAGCCCGTTTTAACATCAAAGAATCTGTTGCATGGGACAGCTAAGTCATTACATATTTTTGGTAATTTAATAATAGTTGTAGATGCACATTTAGGATATCCAAATGTATTATTATGATGTAGAGCAAGAAAAGAATCACAATCATCTAAACTAATAACCAGCTGGCGGGAGGAAAAATTAATATTAATTGTTCTCCAATTTCCATTATTTATACGATTTTCTTTAGAATCTTCCATACTTGTTATTGCAACCTCATTTCCTAGTGAAATTTCCGCATTTAAAATTCCATTCTTTATATAAAGCATAAAATAATCCCTTTTTATTGTTTGTTTCATCTCCCCAGCATAAAATATCAATCCTTCTCTGACGATTGTTGCAACATTAATTTTTATGTGCCATTGAAGGCGTGAAAGGGTAACAGGAACAACAACATATCCGTCACCAAAAAATGATATAGAACGTAGTTTGCAATTATCATCTGTATCTGTTTTTTCCCATCTACAAAATTGACAGGTTGGTTTACGATTCTTTATTGTGCATATTGAATCAGAATGACATGATGTTGGAAGGCAGGTGTCCAATTCACTTGATATTTCACAATTTTTTCCTACAAATAATACATATGTAATTATATTTATAAAAGGTTTAATATATAGTTTCATTATTTATTTTATTATACCATTAATAATTTTCTATTAACATCACAAAATCATTTGATAAAAGAAAAATTTAATATGTTATGCAATATATACTTATATTATATACATTACGACCTCTATTATCTAGTGCCATGGGATTATATAGTCACGTTAAAGGATAAAAGATTACCAACAGCTGTCAACAAAAAGCAATTTCATCTTTAATCAACAAAAAAGTCAATTGATATAAATGTATATTTGTAAACTACTTAGCTACCAAAAAGTTAAATTAAATGGTTTGTAAAGATAAAACCGAAAAGCGATATTAAAAATCATATCTATTATAATTGTTTCTTTAATGAGTTTACTTTTTTAATTAACGTTTTTATGGTACACTTACCACTGTATCCAGGAAGACATTGACAGCGATAGTCATTCTCTAATGAGTGACATGTTCCATTATTTTTACATGGACTTTCATAACACATATCAATTTTCACATTACAATGTCCAATTTTGTCAAACATAGTCCCAAAACCAGGAGGACACTCACAAATATGACTTCTTTTATTTTCGAAGGAACGGTAAATAAAACTGTCAGTTTCAATAATTTTATTATCCGATCCCACATATTTAAATGTTTGTTTACACTGTTGATAATATGGACATGGTTCGGTATTACATATTTCATCACGTACCAACTCAATTGACCTTCCAAATAAGCTTGAAATATTAGATGTCTCCTCAACAATCATTTCCTCAATTATCCATGTATTAGTAATTTCATTTCTTTCATTAATAATAAAACTTATTAAAAGTGTATTATTTTTTTCTTCAATTCCAATAACGGCTATATCACTAGATGTCCAATGGTTATTCAATGATGCAATTGCACTAACAAATTTTTCATAAACATCATAATCTAAAAATTCATCTTTTGTCATATCGTTTATTGATATAGTTATTGCTTCACCCAAATCTTTTTCCTCAATTGGATGGTATCGTAAATGACAAACAGAACATTCTGTATTAGAGCCATCTAAAAAGGATACAAATTGTTAATAACATTATAATTATATAAGTATATTTTAATAGTGATTACGTGGACTCATTAATTTAACAAGGTGTTACTTGGTTATTATAAAACTAACATAAACAAGATTAATTAGTATACTTTAATTGTTACGTAAAAAATTATACATTTGGATGATGGAACATAATGATAGATTATATATACTTATAATGACACAGTTTTGTTAATAATCTTACCTGAAACACATGACTTAAGTTGTAAGGACACATGGCGGTTTAAAAGCTTTAAAAGTTTAAGTTTACCACTTCTCTTCTCCACAGAGAGTATTTCATTAGGCTCCAAAAAGTACTCTAATGTTGCATTTTGATCAGGATCACTAAAATATATGATTAACTTGATAAATAAAAAATTAACTATAACTTACAACGCTGGAATATTACCAATTTCTTCAAAATATTCACCATTAAATTTAGTAATAAGAACTATAAAATTCCGAAGTTGAGGCTTATTATCATTTTTGTCAGTAACAAATATATGGACTGGAACAGTTGAACTTAATTGTTTACTTGAAGCTTGTACCTCAATTTGAAATTTATTGATTTTATCTTCAAAGTCAAATTCAACACGACTTTTAATAAAAACTGCATTTGTTTTGTTTAAATCTATCTCAATTTCAAAATACTTAGCATCAGCACCACCAAAAATTTTAAATTGTATATTACCATTATCACCAATATCTGGATCTGTTGCCAACATTTTACCCACCATGGTACCAGGTGGCATATTTTCAGGAATATAAAATACATAAGATGATTTTTCAAATTGTGGTGCATTATCATTAACATCCTCTAATTTTATTGTAACTGTTGTTTTTGATGTTTTTTGTGGACTTCCTCTATCTTTGGCGATAACAGGTAGAATAAATGTTTCAACAGTCTCTCTATCCAGTTTTTGATTAATACGTAATGTACCCGATGTTCTATCTAGTCGAAATTTATCCATTTTAACAAATTCATCATTTTCATCTAAGTAATAATCAATTACCGCATTAATTCCTGAATCACTATCAAGTGCATTAATTTGTAGAAAACTTGTCCCTACAGGCATGTCTTCAGGAATTGAAATAAAATATGCCTGTTCAACAAAAACCGGTGAGTTATCATTAACTAAAGTAAAACAACAATATAATTAGCATATGTTTTGTATCAAGTGAAGAGGTAATCTTTGAATGGTAAGCAAACAAGATGAATGGATTAATGTGTAAAGTAAGAATCTATTATGGTCATTTCAATAGTTTATTAATAAACAAGAATAAAAATCCAGATGTTCAAATATAATTGAGAAGTGGGGTTATAGTAGGAGTATAAAAGAAAAGTGTATATTTTTAAGATAATAACTTGAAGTCTTAATTATCCCCTCTACATAATATTATTATAACACTTTAAAATTTTTAACATAAAGTTTGTTTGTAATTACATTATTTATGCATGTTTTAGAAATAATTAACTTACCGTCATCAATAATGATTTCCAATAAAGTATCAGTAGATAATGGAGGTTTACCATTATCTTGTACAGTGACTTTTAAAGTATATGAGCTTTGCTTTTCACGATCTAATAGTTTATCAACTGTAATTACTCCTGTTTGTCTATTAATTCTGTAACAAATAAAGATAAATTTGATATTGAAAAAATATTTTTTTGTTTACCTAAAATCTTCATTATCGATAAAGAATGATAAATTGGCATTTTGTCCCCTATCGTTATCGTTTGCCTTCATTTGTGTAACGTGGAAACCAATGGGTGAGTCTTCAGGGATTATAATATTAAATGAATGTTTAATAAAATATGGCTTTTGATTAACATCATTTACATTTATGCTGACTGTCGTATAACCTTTTTTACCACCTTGGTCAGTTGCAGAAATCAAAAGATTAATATTCGTGTCATCGGCATCAAATGATTTTGTTAACCTCAAAAGGGCACCCTCATTTCCTCCTAGATTAGTAAGTGAAAATATCTCTTTATCGCTTTTTTCTATTTTATATGTAATTTTAGTATCAAGGTCATTATCATTAGCTTTTAGAATTAATATTTGTGATCCTTTTTGAACATCCTCTGGCATTGTTATTTCATATATTTCTTTCTCAAATAGTGGAATATTATCATTAATATCTTTTATTATAATTTGTATTTTGATCGTTGAATTTAAAGGGGCATCTCCTTGGTCAATAGCCATAACTTCCAATGAGTACTTATCAATTGTCTCCCGATCCAAACTTTCATTCGTAAAAATAATACCAGTATCATGGTCAATAATAAATTCACTTTGATCAATATTTATAAAATAATACTTAATTTCACCATTTAATCCAGTATCATCATCAATAGCTTCAACTCTTCCCACTTCAGTACCAATTGGAACATTTTCCTCAATTATAAATTCATTATGAAAGGTAATAAATAACGGTCGATGATCGTTAATATCTTTTACATGTACATAAATCGTACACCTACTTGAAAGAGCTGGTTGCCCAGAATCTTTTGCTCTAACAACCAGAATATATGGACTCATTTTAGGATTAAGTTTTTCTTTCAATGTCACTTCACCACTTTCATAATCTATTGAAAAACTGGTGCCAGATGATGTTATTATAGAGAAGTGTACTTTTCCATTCTCCTCAGCATCGTTGTCAGTAACATTTAATTGTATAAGTGAATAAGGAACACTTTCATTTTCATTAATATATACATGATATTCGTTTTTATCAAAAGTTGGTATATTATCATTAACATCTAAAATTGATATTTCAACGTAGGCTGAAGAATTAAATGATGGTGAACCAAAATCTTTAGCAAACACTTTAAGACGAATTAATGAGTTTGTTTCACGATCTAATTGCTTCACTGTTTGTACTACCCCTGAATGTGGATTAATTTGTAAATTTTCACTTCCTGGAGATGGTTGAATAAAGTATTTAACCTTACCATTATCACCAGAATCTTTATCCTGTGCAAAAACAGATAGAACTGTTGTTCCAATAGGTGCATCTTCACGTATCTCAGCAAAATATGAAGTTTTCTCAAATACCGGAGGATTATCTTGGACATCAAGAACATCTATAATAACTAGAACACTTGAAATAATTGAAGGGTCTAATCTTTCAAAAGCGGTAACTTTTAATACATGTTTAGGCAAACTTTCGTGATCTAATGATTTAACAAGTGTAATTTGCCCTGTAACTGTATCCAATGCAAACAAATCTCCGGATCTTGAATCTTCAGGTGCGCTCATTGAGTAATATAATGACCGTTTTTTTTCATGCTCCGCTCTAATATTTACAATAGCTGTTTTAGGGGGAGCATCTTCAGAAATTTGAACATTATACTTCTCCTGTGAGAAATGAATTGGTGAAATTATAGGGTTTCTTCTCCTTAACCATCTCTTTGTACGTTTACGACCCATTTTATTCTCTGATGGTATAATATATCTCAATGTTGTTGCATTTGTATTATTTCCACTAAATGGGATAGAAAATTTCCGATGGGCTAATAAAAATGTACTAATCTTGTAATCATCAAAAGAATAACACTTATAACGGTATTCTATTTTAATATTTGAGTTATAAAAACACATTCTTCTTTTGGCAAATACAATGCCATTAGTAGTGTCCAAGGATATATGACTCGATTTAATTTCGTATGGTATTTCACAATTTTTGGACCCATCAAAAATTTTACTATCATTCCCTAAAGAAAATATAAAAATTGGGTGACCTTCATGTAAACATATAGGTCTTGATGACGGGAGATATATAATAGTTGAATTTTGTGGTAATGAACATGGAATACATAACTGTGATTTTATTGGAAGTGTTTCATAAAGATATGGGTGATTGATATAACATTCATTTAAATATGGTAGAAGAAAAATTATAGAAATATATAGTATCCAATATATTTTTCGCATATTTATCAAATAATAAAACAATCTTTATTCTCAAAAATTCATTAAAAATACGTAAGATGAAATAAGTAGAAGTAATATGTATTAATAATTTTAGTTTTTATATTAGAATATTAATAAATAAAAAAAGAGTATTGAATTTTATATTAGAAGTTGTACAATTTCAATTAATAAATCATAAATAAATTTTTAATATCTGAAAAAAAGTTTAAGAATAACTATTATTAATTGGTTTAAGATGACGTAAATAAAAATACATGTTGGATATAAGGAGAACTATTTTTAACTTTACACATATAATTAAAACTCTACTTAGTTGTTGTTTAGACATTGATAGCTGATAAAAATTTATTTGTGCCTTATCTGAACTAATATAAAATTATATATATATGAAATTCTGACAAGAGCAGTAAGCTGGAAGTACTCAGGAGATATATCTACCGACCGCACCCTCATTATAGCCTTCTCTTGTCTTGTAAATATATATATATGATGTTGATGTCCTATTTAGCTAAAATAAAAAGAAAATAGGCGTCAATGCGCAAGTTAGAAAAATACATCCTTCATAGCACATAATTTTAAGTAAATGGATGATAAAAACCTTTAAATTACCTAATAGATTTAAAAGTTCCTAAAAGGATTGTATGCTATTGATACAATATATTATGTTTTTTTACTGTTATTATGATATAAAAATGTAATTAAAATGTTGTGTATGATACGATTACATAAAAAGTAAACAATTTTTATGTGAAAAAAGTATATTCTCATGAATTTAAGTACTTATCAATAAAGATTGTTTAATAATACTGACAAAATTCTAAAGTATTTCAAGAATATATTCTAAAAAGGGAAAAAAATCTTTGCCAATATTATAATAATATTGTATATATAAGCTGGAAAATAGTATGTCTCTATTTAAGGGTTAGGCATTTAAAACAATAAAATATGTATACAGGTTAATGTGCCAATAATATCGACGCTATAATTGTTAGCATCTTTAAATGCAATAAATTCTCATTAATCATAAAATTTCATTGTTATGAATGAAAAATAATAATTAAAGTATATCTACAAAAGTCTGTCAATAAACAGTCACTCTTCCATAATGTATGATTGTATTAATTATAAAGAAAAATCAAATGACAGGATATTAAAGATACCGACAAGATTGGAGAAAAGAACTGTGACTTTAGTTAAAAATATTCCTTGAATAGATTCATTAAACTATCCTCATTAACAGATGTACTACTGATTCAACACTTTATGATACAAAAGCAATCTTGAATGGCCAATGAAACATGATTATTATATGTAACAGTCTTAATTTTATAAGCTGAATTAAATAACTTTTTAAACAATTATCCAAGAATATTAAATTTAGTATAAGTATATCATAAGTGATATTAATTTATTATAATGCGGGTAAAATGTGCCTTTAAAATAGTGACTTCTTATGGATAAAAATGTAATTGTGATGATATTAGGAAATATTTTATGAATAGTTGTTAAATAATAACATTACAATTATGAAAAGTCATAATGAAGGGTGTAAAAGTTGAATTATATTTATTTATATTTTTAATAATTTGCATTAAATTATTGAAATTTCGATTATGATAATTTAACATTTATCTACACGATATCTTAATGCGACAAATAAAATTAAAGCATACCAAACATTTTATAAATAAATAAGAATATATATTTGGAGCTACAATTCGAAAAATATTAGAATTAAAAAATGTATTTAAACATTTTATATTTGAATTTAAAACTTAATATTTTTAATATAGAAATTCTCCGCTTAATTAATGGTCAAAACTAATTAACTGAAATGTAATACGATTATTGAAGCAATTTTAACGATAAATTTGTGCAAAATTACAAATATGATTGCATTTTTATATTTATAATTTAAATAATGTCAACAAAAATATCTATTTTGTAATGGTTTATCAAAATTTTATAGAAAATATAATAATAATAAAAACTATTTATATATCTTTTTCAACAATAACTATTTTGACAAATCTTAGTAATTTTTCTGGTTGTTTTTTATGAAAAATATATATATTGTCTACACGCAATCTACTTATCCTGGTGCAATATTCTAAAAATGTAAAAAATTGGAACATTAATAATACAACATATTTAAAGGAATTAAAAAAGTCTAACAATAAATTTTTTAATAATTGAGGTAATTAAAATTATTATTTAACATTAGATTTTTATTTAAATTGAATGATTCGTTTTATATAAAATATTGGTAATCATAAAAATTTTATGTAATTTTCAACTCCTGATTTATCTAAACTATTAATATACTTACAAACCAATTTGATCTAATGTATTAAAAGTTTCGTCTAAAAATTTAACTAACTTGACTAAAAAGTTATACAACGAAAATAACTAAAGCTAACAATTTGTTTATTTGAGTTAATGTTTTGAAAGGTTGTTAATTTGGGTATTTTAAACGTATTATAAAATTAAGAAGTTGAAATAATAATATATATTAAAATATTAATAAATTGATATATCAATAAATTAAAATTTCGATTCAGCTATTACCAAAGATTCTGTTTTCCTATTTTCTGGGGTAATAAAGTCCGAAATTTCAAATGGCAACCTGTAAAGAATTATTTTAAATAAAGTATAAATTCCAGATTGTATTTGTCTATATCGGAAAATAGTTAAGTAAGCATCGTAGATTTAGCAATGATCATACATATAGAATCAAATCCTCTGTCTACTATGCATATAATGTAGATTTAATTAATATATATCTTTAATAATTTGATATCAAGCATAAACTTAAAAAATGACAATAATTTTATAAAATTTAAAGTAAATACTACTTTTAATTTATAAATTTACTTAAATTACTAATATTTTATAAGAGTAATTTAAATTAAACTTCTAATATTTTTAACATTTACAAACACTACAACATCTATAATTTTTGTTGAAATATTTTCTGATTAAAACAAAAGCATTCTAGAATATTGTATTTTATCTAAAATAGTTCTTTATCGTTTGCCATTTAAATATTCGTATTTTAATACTCCAGAAATCAAGGTAACTAAATCTATGGTAATAATTAAATTGGAATTTAAATTTATTGATATATTAATTAATTATTTTATTATATTAATTTATTAAATTTATCAATATTTAAATTAATTAATTTTTTAATTTATTAATTTGTTTAAAAACCCCAAATTAACAAACTTTCAAAACATTAACTGAAATAAACAAATTGGTAATTTTAGTTATTTTCGTTGTATAAGTTTTTAGCCGAGTTAGTTAAATTGATAGACTGAACTTTTAATATATTAGATCAAATAGGTATGTAAGTATACTAATAGTTTAGATAAATCAGGAGTTGAAAATTTTATATAAAACTTTTAGAATTATCAATATTTTATATAAAACAAACTATTCAAATTAAATAAAAATCTAATGCTAAATAATAATTTTAACTATCTCAATTTACTAAAAAATTTATTGTTAGAAATTTTTACTTTCTTAAATTTTTGATTACTTAATTTTTTTAATTCCTTTAAATATGTTGTATTATAAATGTTCCAATTTTTTATATTTTGAGGATATTGCACCAGGGTAAGTAGATTGAGTTTATTATTTTCTCATTTAAATTTTGTATTACTTACGTGCTTCATTTTAAAATGACAATAATACAAAATCGGTTTAAGTAAATAAATTAAAGAACTAAAAACTTTTATATTCTGATAACTTTTAAAATTATACTCAATTTTATGTTCTTTAATGTTATACTACATCTTTATTCTGGATACTTAAAAGATTCAAGTCTTTGATTCATAAATTGCTATACTTTGACGTTTAACTAATTATATTTTTAATATGTCAATGATATTTATGGAGATTAAAAAAAATTATTCTATTTATTTTTAATATTTTTAACTTGCCTATTTGACCATTAAAGTAGCTTAATTTATGATGAATTATGAATGAAAAAAATTCATTTGAAAGTATTAATTTTTATGTCATTTTAAAAATTCTAATTACATTATAAATTCATTATATTTTTCAACTTTATAAAATTAATTATTTTAAACCATATTCAAGATATAGCTTATGTTTGGAAATTGATATAACGTTCTACTGTCATATCAGTGTACAATTAACTAAAGGGAAATTCAATTTAAAATCATCTATTCATATAGAATATTTAATGAATTAAGAGAAGTTCATTTATAAGTTATTGAAATTTTATTTATTAAATAAAGTCAAGGAACATTGTTTGTGGTAGTAAATGAATGGTATTAGAACAATTTTAATTTTCAAGCATAATGCATTTAACTTTATAAAGAAAGTTTGTAATAATAATTTTTATTACAATGAAAGAGTTTTTAAAAATTTTTTGTGTTAAAATTAATTAAAAGTAATATTTACTAAAATTGATATTTTAAATAATAATGATATGTAATTTTCAAATTCTTTTTATAAAATAGAAAAGTACAATAAAACGTGCCGTATATAGAATTAGAAAACACTATATTCGTCATTTGCAGTTTTAAAATTTATTTAACAATATAATTTCGAAAAACATAGCCATAAAGATAAGAATTGTGAACAATTATTGAAAAAATGTTTAATATATTAAAGTCATTGTTACAATTGGTAACAATGTTAAGAACAATAGAAAAGTTGTCTACTTTTTCCATGTAACAAAAAACTCCGATCTTTTTGCCATATTTTCTTATATCAAAATATTACAATGAAAAACAAAAGCGTGACACTAAGTCTCGTAAAATTCGTGATTGATCAATAGTCAACGAACGAAACGTTAAGAAGACATATCACATATCAAGAAAGCATTTCTAGACGATTGTTTGCATTTACGTTTCTATTTTTAGCTTGTGAGTTATAAGTTTTCTTGAAAAATATTACTTTTTCATGTAAAATTGATAAATGAAAACTATTATTTTAAACGTTACATAATGTAACATACTCTTTGAATGACAAAATGATTTATTCAAAGAGTGATATAATATAATAACAAGGTAGAAATTAATAAATAACTTATTATAATGTCACTCTATGATTTTCCAGTTTAGAGCTTTAAATGTTAGTTCACTTTTTTGTCTATCATTACTATGTATTAGAATGAAATATATAAACTGAAAATTTTAAAATTGCATACTGTTAATATTTACTATTAATTTGTCATAAAACCAAAACATCTAGCAAAATTAAAAAATGATAAGAAATTCTTCGCTAACTTTTATTAATAAATTCTATGTAACATATCACTTTCAACAAAAAATTTCAAATTCACAACACTATAGCTTCTTATCTTTAATATTTAAACGTATCATAAGTTAATAAACAGTTTCTTTAAAAAGCAAATTATTGGTATAAACATTTTTTCCTATATATGAATAAAATTTTCTTAAATTCTCCGAACAACTAAAATGACGTCAATTTCTATCAAAATAAAATTAATAAATATTATGTTGTCGAATTAGTTCTGTTTTTTTAACAAAAATTATAAAACGCTATAATTTAAATGAGAAAAATGTATAATTTATAATATTTTATCGAATATAATCCACAACTAGTTTCATTTAGCAGCTATTTTATCGATTTCGGGTGTGAAGAATTTCCCGTGCTTTTTAAAAAAAAATTAAAAAAAAACTAATATTTGTCTCAACAACTTTTATGTTGTTTGAATCATTCTAAAATTAGGTAATTCCAAATTAAAGTAGTATTTAGATGAAAACACATCTAGAAAGTATATTAGGTGTGAGGAAAATTCATAGCTTTACTCATTCAGATTTTTTCGAGTCTTTAATGTCGCATATCGTCGTATTGAAGAATCTCATTTTTACCATTCTTGAATTTCATAATATTTTAAAAATTTACTTGTCTAATTTTGATAGCATTTTACATTAGAGATCATTAAAAGTATTTTGGAAATGATAGAATCCCAAAAAATCTTTGTTCAAAGCTGAAGATCTACAAATGCATGCTTCATCTTTAACATTTGCTTCTTTGTTTTAAAACATTGAAAATTATCTTAAAATAATTCCAACATCTACTACATCTTCTTCTAATGCCCTACACAAATTTTTAAAACCATCAGCTGTCATATGCCTAGTTGAAGCTCTTAGAAAATACAGTGTCAAAAATGATTTTTGATCACATCTGTGTTTAGCAAAAGAAATTGTAAAATATATAGTATAAGAAATTAAGATCATGCAAATTATAAAGCTATAAAGTGGTATTATCTAATTATTATAACACCTTAATGTTATATCAACTGTAATCTCATTTTTCGATGATTAAAAATTACCAGAAAAAAAACAACAGAACTTATGCGGGAAGCTAATGCATCTACATTATGATTCAGGTCACAATCATAAAAATAAAAAAAATCAAGAAATTTACAAAAATAGACTATTAATCTAACATAACATTGTGGTGATAACAGATTAATTCGAGAGAAATTTCAATATTACATATATTTTGGCAAAATAAGCTTAAAAAATCAAAAGTTATTTTCTATCGTTTTTAATCTTTCATTATAATTATAAAAAGACAATAAAGAATAAAAGAAAAATTCAATACTCAAAAAATTTTGGTATAATTTGGAATGTATTGATAGGAAGCTTAAAATGTTTTATTTTCTATCTGCTAAATTTCTAAAATTGAGATGCTAACATTTTAGAATTGAAAACATTGATAAAACTTCCGAATCCTTTGATGTGACAGAAATTAATATTCTGTTAACAGAGAGAATATAATTCTACTTCCCGTACTTAACGCTCTTATTTAGTTTTATTGTTTTGCTTGTATCATAGAGTGTAAGTTATATATTTTTAACATTTTTGTTTATTTTATTTTTCTAGATGACTTCAAAGAAAAAGAAATTCAAGGTATATAAAAACAAAAAATATTTTCTCGTTTAAATATTTGCAAAATTTTAAAACCAATGACATATTTTTTTTATTACTTCTCAGCACACACAGCTCTGACTCTGAAAAACAATTCTATTTTCGGGCAGTACCTTTAGACAAAAAGGAAGAAATTTATTTTTGTCTGCAGTTGTCACCAAAAACTACTGGTGTTTCGTGAATATTTCCCTGATATGTTTAAAGTCGTATGCATCTTTCCTTTTTAAAAACTTTCAATTATTAATAGTAAAATTATAAAATAGGCAATAACACAATGTGACATAAAATAATTTAAAGTTTTATCAGTGTATAGGCAAGATAAATTAATAAATATCAAAATTTTAGTAGTTATTGAGATAGTTAATGGAAATATTTTTATTGTTTTAATAGATTAAGAAGAGCTCGATCAAACATATGTAACATTAATAAATAATTTTAAAAATTATTTTCATTATTTGTATACTTCAATTTTATTAATATAAAAAAAATAAACTGTATATGCTATTTTTAAAAAAAATTTATGCACAGATTAAAATTATAAACAATAACTAGATTAGTCAATTTACAGAAAATTACTCATTTATTCGCATTTGTTTAAGAAATTTTTTTGTAATTAAAATTTTTTAAATTTACGGTATATTTACATTATTTATTATTACTTCACATTCTTTTTTAGCATAATTATAATTACATAAAAATGTTACTACGTATTTTTAAATTTTTTTATATATTAAACCTTATTTCCATGCCTTTAACTTATAGAAATACGACAGATATGAATCAAAAATAATTCAATTTTACTACCACTTTTAATAAAAAGTATATATATTTAAAAAAATGACGCTTCCCTTTTTTTCAACAAGTATTTCAACATCTCTAATTACCTTCATAATTTACAACTTTGCCTAAAATCAAGATCCAAAAAAAGTACTTGAAACTAAAATTTTTATTTTATTAGTTACAAAAAGACTATAATATGCATATTGTTTAGTCAATAGTCAAAAAGATAAAGTTGTTAATGTCTACAATCAGAAGATAATTCTAATTTTTATAAACACACATGGTATTTATATAAGATTGATGTAAAAGAAATTTTCCTATAA
Organism: Strongyloides venezuelensis; assembly: GCA_963280985.1. Classification (NCBI taxonomy): domain Eukaryota; kingdom Metazoa; phylum Nematoda; class Chromadorea; order Rhabditida; family Strongyloididae; genus Strongyloides; species Strongyloides venezuelensis. The sequence continues at coordinate 2,580,352 of CAUJLX010000001.1, read as the reverse complement.
CAAAAATATGTGCACAAATTATTCTTATCAATCGAACTTTCGTGGGAGACCAATAGTTTTTAATGATAACTGTAGACAAAAATAAATTTCTTTCTCTTTGTCTAAAGGTATTACCCGAAAATCGAATCGTTTTTCACTGTCACAACTGTGGGTGAGGAGTTTTGATAAATTTTTAATATGTTATCTTCAAAATTATATAATATTATGATTGATTTTATTTTATAGAATTATCCTGTAATCTCAAAGGAGATCATATTCAAAATATAAAAATATATAACTATAACTACAAATTTACATATTTTAAACCCATTGCTTTGTTTATTAATGAGTTTTTTTTATCTAGATTGAATCGTTCCCTCATTGTTAATGCATAAATATGTTTAGAATTTATTAGTTTTAACCACAAATGAAATTTTTATAATACGTGAATTCTCAATTTCATGATATTTTAAAAATGAAATTCGCTATAATTAAAACAAAGAAATTAGATTAGACTAAACTTATTATTTTCTTTTTGAACTTTTCATATTATGTGTGTTTATTAAAACATTTTTTGATATCAAAATATAAAATGACAAATTTCCGTACAATATTAATTTTTTACAAAACTATTTCAAATGATAAAATTACTTTTTTACCAAATTTAGTTTTGTTTTCTTCAAGATTTATAAGTACAAGTTAATATTTTGTTAATGAGTATCTAATAGTGATGAAGTATAAACATATTTATTTTTGTAAAGTTTGCAGGTTTGAGAATCAATAAAACTTAATTTCAAAAAATCTATAATATATTATCAAGAGAAACTGTTTATCAAACTGGATAGTCAGATAATAAAATTATTACTCCATTTGGTCAAGCTCCATTTTTGAAAATTTATAGAATTCAAATAGTTCAATCGTTTACTATTTATAAATTTTTAAGAAAACAACGTTTTCCCAAACCAGAAAACGTTTCTCATCAAGCTTTAACTTATTTAATTGCTATGTATGCCATAGAATTTGATAGTGAAGTAGGATATATTATATTTGTTCAAATATAAAACAAATATTTTGGGTACATGGAAACTTTGTTACTTTAACTAATTTTTTGCTAACTGCTGATTAATTAGATTTACATTTGTTTACTTTTTTCACCCGCTAACACAGGAATTTCATTGAAATATAAAATACTACCGGCCGTTGAAAATTATCTCCCTGTTATCAAAATTTGATTAAAGAATTCAGTATTTCGTTATTTGGTTGAGATTGACTTTACATAGACTGATTTCGTCGAAGTTAGAGTACTTAGAAATGTTATTAACAATTGCAATACCATTCTGAAAAATATCTGAATCAAAAGTTATGTATAAAGAGGCTACTCTTTCCCTATAATTAATGAGTATGTTACTTAATGTATCTAAGATGCATGTTAAATGAAAAATTCAATTTTGTTGTTCATTATTATTATTCTTCTTAAAACAGAACAAATTTTTTTTTTAAATTTTAGAGTACATATTATTATTAATCATCAAAACGTATTGCGTGACTCGGTTTTCTTTATGTGAATGTTTTTTTGATTTTGCAAATATTTAGTGCAAATTCATTTTTAACCAATGAGTTAACAATAGTGGAAATGTAAGGTGAATTAATAATTACTATAGTGAAAGTTTAGATATAAAAATATGACAGTCATGAGAATAATTGTATTATACGTCATATCTAAAAAGTTATCCTAAAAATTTGAAAGACTATAATTTTTCTCAATGTCAATACTTTTTTTTAAATTTTTTAATATATGAAAGATTATAAAACCTCATTCAAAGATAATTGATGATGAACAAAAAAACTTGATTTTAAATAAAATTATGAATACTTTTATATTAAATATTTTTTAAACATTTTTCTAATTATTAAATTTAAGTATTTAAGAATATCTGTGTTTATAATAATGAAGAACATCCAGTATTTTATTACATGAAATAATATTAACTAGAGCTGACAATTATAACTTGTTTTTAGTTCTTTATAAAATTGAATTAAAAGTAATAAAAAGTTATTTCTACCATGAAAAAAATTAGTAGTGTTTAATGATCCATAACTTTACTTAATTAAATTGTTAGTAACAAATCTTGAAATGTTTTGTAGAAAAAGATTAGAACTATCAAATAAGTATAGTATTAAAAAAATATTATGGTTATTAACACTAGCATACACGCAATCTACTTACCCTGGTGCAATATTATAAAAATGTAAAAAATTGGAACATTAATAATACAACATATTTAAAGGAATTAAAAAAGTCTAACAATAAATTTTTTAATAATTGAGGTAATTAAAATTACTATTTAACATTAGATTTTTATTTAAATTGAATGATTTGTTTTATATAAAATATTGGTAATCATAAAAATTTTATGTAATTTTCAACTCCTGATTTATCTAAACTATTAATATACTTACAAACCAATTTGATCTAATGTATTAAAAGATTCGTCTAAAAATTTAACTAACTTGACTAAAAAGTTATACAACGAAAATAACTAAAGCTAACAATTTGTTTATTTGAGTTAATGTTTTGAAAAGTTGTTAATTTGGGTATTTTAAACGTATTATAAAATTAAGAAGTTGAAATAATAATATATATTAAAATATTAATAAATTGGTATATCAATAAATTAAAATTTCGATTCAGCTATTACCAAAGATTCTGTTTTCCTATTTTCTGGGGTAATAAAGTCCGAAATTTCAAATGGCAACCTGTAAAGAATTATTTTTAATAAAGTATAAATTCCAGATTGTATTTGTATATATCGGCAAATAGTTAAGTAAGCATCGTAGATTTAGCAATGATCATACATATAGAATCAAATCCTCTGTCTACTATGCATATGATGTAGATTTAATTAATATATATCTTTAATAATTTAATATCAAGCATAAACTTAAAAAATGACAATAATTTTATAAAATTTAAAGTAAATACTACTTTTAATTTAAAAATTTACTTAAATTACTAATATTTTATAAGAGTAATTTAAATTAAACTTCTAATATTTTTAACATTTACAAACACTACAACATCTATAATTTTTGTTGAAATATTTTCTGATTAAAACAAAAGAATCTAGAATATTGTATTTTATCTAAAATAGTTCTTTATCGTTTGCCATTTAAATATTCGTATTTTAATACTCCAGAAATCAAGGAAACTAAATCTATGGTAATAATTAAATTGGAATTTAAATTTATTGATATATTAATAAATTATTTTAACATATTAATTTATTAAATTTATCAATATTTAAATTAATTAATTTTTTAATTTATTAATTTGTTTAAAAACCCCAAATTAACAAACTTTCAAAACATTAACTGAAATAAACAAATTGGTAATTTTAGTTATTTTCGTTGTATAAGTTTTTAGCCGAGTTAGTTAAATTGATAGACTGAACTTTTAATATATTAGATCAAATAGGCATGTAAGTATACTAATAGTTTAGATAAATCAGGAGTTGAAAATTTTAAATAAAACTTTTAGAATTATCAATATTTTATATAAAACAAATCATTCAATTAAAATAAAAATCTAATGCTAAAAAATAATTTTAACTATCTCAATTTATTAAAAAATTTATTGATAGAAATTTTTACTTTCTTAAATCTTTGATTACTTAATTTTTTTAATTCCTTTAAATATGTTGTATTATAAATGTTCCAATTTTTTACATTTTTAGGATATTGCACCAGGGTAAGTAGATTGCGTGTAAATTGAAGAATTTTTAAGATATCATAAGATAAATGAAATTTATATAAATACTTGTACCCTGTTTAAAATTATCATTTTTCATTCATTTTAAAATATGTTACAGGAAAGATTTTTTGTTTATAGACAAGTTTAAAATCATAAAATTATATTAAAGTTGAAAAAGTTCGATGATTTTTATAACAACATACATTACAAAATAGCGTAGAAATATTTAAAGCCCATTATTTTTTATTATATCTCTGTAAACGGCAACTGAATCTTTTGGTGTTCTTGTTTTATTAGGTGAAGTAAAATCAACATGGAAAAGGCCAAATCTTGTTCCATATCCTTCATGCCATTCAAAATTGTCCATTAGACTCCATAAAGTGTATCCTTTGACATTAACTCCTTCAGTAATAGCATCATGTAAAGAACTAATATGTCCTTTTATATACTTTTGCCTGCTGACATCTACATTTCCTTCACTTGCTTTATCCATGCAACCATTTTCAGTAATATAAATTTTAATATCTCCATATTTCTCCTTTATTAATAATAATGAATCCTTGAATGTTTCTGGAGCATCACGTATCCAACCATCTCCTGCTTGAGGTAATTGATTATTTATAGTTAATGTAAAGTTGAAATCTTTTGTAAATTGATCAGCAATTCCAGGAACAACATTTTTCCCTTTAAAAGCAAGGAATGGTGAATAGTAATTAAAACCAAGAAAGTCAGCAGAACCCTTTAATAAAGCTTTTTCTTTCAAAGTAAATTGTCTTAAGGTGGTATCAACATCGCCTTTTTCCTTTCTCAATTCTTCATGTGCTTTTTTAATAAATGTTGGATAATCACCATTCTTTCCGAATATTGGCTCAGCAAAAATACCCATTGTTGAATCAAAAATATTCTCAGCTAGATCTGACTCAGTAGGATTTCCTGGAACTACACCAAAATATACTAACGTAATTCCAATTTCACCTTTTTGCTTCTTTTGATATTTTTTTTTATAAACATTAACGGCTTTTCCATGGGCTAACAATAAATTGTAAATTGATTGATATAGCGTCCAATGGGAGTGTTCACTAAAACCACCTGGAGCCATATCTACAAAGCTTTTTGAATAGCCAAAGGAAACAATAGAGTAGGGCTCATTAAAAGTAATCCATTTTTTGACACGATTACCGAAAGTTTTAAAACAAAAATTTGCATAATTTTTAAACCAATTTTGAAATTCGTCATTCAAAAAACCTCCTTTGTAATGTAAGGCATTTGGTAGATCCCAATGATATAATGTTATCATAGGCTCAATGTTATTTTCAAGAAGCTTATTAATTAAGTTGTTATAATAATCCACTCCAGCTTTGTTAACTTTACCAACACCTGTAGGAAAGATTCTTGGCCATGAGAGTGAAAAACGATAAAATTGTACACCGAGTTGTTTAAGAATTTGGACATCATCATCAATTTTATGATAAGAATCACAAGCTACATCACCAGTATCGTTATTAATAACTTTATTTGGAAGCCTTACATAATCGTCCCAAATAGATCTTCCTTTTCCTAAAAGAAAAATAATTATTAGTTGTTTTTTTTTAAAATCACCTTCTTCTGAAGCAGCTCCTTCAATTTGGTAGGATGACGTTGCAGTACCCCATATAAAATTTTTAGGAAATTCTTTAAATACATTTTCTGTTATTTCATTGATATTATCAAATGCGTTGATATTACATATAAAAGTTATATTTATAAAGGAAAAATATAAACTGGTAGTAAACAAAAATTTCATTTTTCTTTAAATAAAAATAAAGGAAACCTTAAAATTATTAATTTGTCTAGTAATAATAATATATTTTAATTTAGATATCTTCTTTATTATATGTTAAATTTTATAATTTAAATTTCTTTGTTATTATCAAAACTTTTAAACATTATATATATGATTTAAACATTATTTACTATTTGTCTATGATTAGGTTAAGACATAATGAGAAAAGATTAATTTTTGCTAAACTTTAAAGTTTAAGAGAAAGATGTTAGCTGCTATAAAATATACATTAGAGTGTAATGTTGAAAAAATAATGAACAATGTTTACTGAAATTTATTACAACTATCATAGAGATTATTTTAAGAGAATATTTATTTTATTTATACAGTACACTCAAGATGGATTCTTATTCTAGTGACAATGATGATAACATTAAATGGGATCACAATAAATTATGTAAAAAAGTAGCAATCGCTACAAATGGCGATATATTAATTAAATCTAACACTCAAAATGATTGGAACTTAGTCACAAATGTAAATTAAAAAATTATAAACATTAAATTTATATAAAATGCTTTATACAAAAATATTCCAGAAAAATGTATCAGTTGTCTTTAACATTTCACTTCTAATGTATTTGATCATCATGGAATTTATAAAACAGCTTAAATAAGCGAAGCTGGTTTTATACACAATAGATTTAGGTTAAAAATCATAATTGTACTAGTCGGCAACAGAAAAAATAAAAAAAAGCATGTTGAAACTAAATGGATGTATGTTAATAATTTAATATATTTGCCTTCAAACTAACAGATTTATAAATTTTTAAAATTTTTATCTGTTTATAAACAAGTCTAAAAAAAAGGTATCGTCTATTCGATAGTATAGATTGGATACATTTCCATTAGAACAAAATCATTAAGAATTCGCTATATCATTGAAAAATATATTCCAGAAACGTTAAATAACTAGAAATATTGTGGTTTATATATGAACAAATTTTATTATACGAATGTAAAAAAATTAAACTTAAAACAGTTAGTTTGTTAAAAAAATAAAAATCATTAGTTTGATTATTAAATTTTATTGTATCAACAAGAATCAAAAAGATTGATATTATCAAAACAAATATCACCTTAAAAATATACATCATTTATGAATATTTATACAAACATAATTTTAAAATGTAAACAAATTGAACATCATAAGTATCCGTCAGAAACCGCGTAAAATCGGTATAGAATCATTTGCTAATAATGATTCAAGCTAATATTTCTGGCATAATTTGTTTAGAAAAACTAAATGAAAGTTTTCTTTTTATTAGATTTTTTTTCTAGAAAAATCTTCTACTGATTTAAAATAATATTCTTTTGAATATTATTAGCAATCCCTCCTATAGTTTTATATTATATATAAATGATTTAACGCTTCAGTAAACCCGAAGCTTTATATTGATATCGAATTGTTAGTATTTCAATTGTAATTCAAGCACCTAATATAAAGGTATTTTCATAATTCTATAAATCAGTCTCTCATTATAACTTCACGACGATATATGGCAGATACTTTTGAGTAACAAAATAATTGAAATGTCCCAAACATAGAATAAGCGTTATTAAAAAAATTAAAAGCAAATATTAAATGGAATTTTATTAAAATGATAATTTGAAAAATTTATATTGTTCCTTAATGTAATGTAAAAATTTGTTTTTGTTAAATATAATATTTTAATAGTAAATTTTTGTTGATATAAACCCTAGAATAAAACACAATTAGAAATTACATAAACCAGATATAATAATTAATCATAATAAATTCCACGTTAAATAGTTTTGGAAATAGTCAGTGAACCATTTCAACTTCCTCTTTGAGGCCCAGAACCCAATCGTTTGGAATACTATTTTTTACTTAATTATATTTTCGAATTTATTTTATTTGACTTATTAAAAATAGTTTTATCTTTTAATAATCAACATTTTCAGCCCCAAACTTTAATTAATTGTAACAGAGCAAATTTTAAGCAAGATTTTACTTTTTGAAAACGAATATAGTAAAAAAAGAATGGCGAATTTGAGTAAAATATTTTAAACTCTAATAAAATAAAATCTATCTGTCGAATAACAACTTAAAAGTTAAAATAATTACACACATTTAGTCATTAGAAAAAGAAATTGATTATTCTGTAAGTATTAGACTTTTTAACTAGATCTATTAAATATCGTAGAAACGTCCAAAGTATTTTTATTGTTTTTAGTAAACTTTTTCAATTCTCAGCTTTATTATGAAATATATCAAAATATTTTTTTATATCAATCATTTATTGTAAAATTTATTATTCCTTATAAAAATGTCTAAGAAAAAAATAACGCAAGAGTTGAATACTTATCATTATAAAAATCAAAAAGTTACTATAATAATGTTGTTTTATTGTTTTGATTGTCTAATTGCATGCATATATATTTTATAAAATTTTTTATTCTAAAATTTTAACTAAATTAGTCATTTTACTCTACCTTAAATAATTACTGTACTTTAATATTTAGTAGCGCCATTTATAATTTTTAGTAGTATTATTTCGCTCACCTCTCTTTATGGAATGAGTATAATATCATTTCATTATCTTAAAAATTAACAAAGTTATGTTTCTTACAAGTTTGGGGCTAGAAGGGTTAAACAACAACTATTTAATGTTTCAAAATACTATTAAAATGTAGTTAACTAAAATTTTCATGCGATTTCCAAGTGAAACATTTTGTCTTTGTCTAATGTCGCCATATATTTTAAAAAATTATTTCTTATAATCGTATAAATAAATAGTAAAAAGTTAAAGAGTCAATTTATATATTATTGCGATATTTTAAATTTTTTCAATTCAAAGTATTTAAAAATCATTTAATTACGAATAATTAATATACTTCAAGTTTATTAAAACTGTTTTTTCTTTTACTTTTCTACTTCATCTTAATTGAAACATGATTATTTAATTTTAATTAATTAATTTTTAAAAAACATTCATTCTACGAATCCACACAAATCTCAGAATATAATTATTTTTAAAAATTTGGTGACATTTTATCACATACTATCTCAATGCTTTTAGTGTAAAAATCGGAAAATTCTTTTTATCATAACAATTAGGCACATTTATGATGTTGTGTTTAACTTATTCTACGAATTTATTTGTTCAGGTTTCACATAATTTTTAAACACTAGAAAAATTCAAATTATTGTTACAAATTCTAATGAAATTTTGAAATTCTAAAAATTCTAAATGAAATTATCTTTCAAGGGAAAAATTTTTTATGATTTTTGTAGAATTTGCTTTACAATAATTTATCGTTTGATAATGTTAGGTTGAGTACTAAATAATGGCTGCAAATTCTTACTACAATTTTTCACTATAAAAATTAAAATACAAAAATTCATCTTATAACGGTCTTTATGCAGAAATGTAGGGGAACTTGCCCTGATGATATTTTGCATATTACTGTAATTTATAAATTAATTTTTAAAAAAGATATGTTCGACCATTAAAATGTTGTCAAAAAGAGAATTATGCGTAATTTTCTTACATGAGTTCAAACTCAGACGTAATAGAGTCAAAGCATATCGAAATAAAGTACATGGAAAGGGAGAAGAGTCAACTTCTGAACGCACTTTACGTCGGTGGTTTGAAAAATTCCAAGGGGTTAATTTGACCTCAACGATAAAGATGATAAAAGAAAACTCCTTTTTACTAATACTCAGAATTAATGAAAGGTTGTGAAGCTAACTCTAAAGCAGTTACCAAGAGAGTTAAAATAAACCGCCAGGAGCTTAAAAAATAAATGAAAAAACTAGGAACAAATCATTCTGCTTTAAAAATACGAATAACTCAATACTATAGAATGATAAAGTAAGATGTCATGTTTCAAAACTAATTTTAAAAAAACTTGGTGAACTGAAATATGGAGCTCTACCTCACTCTCCATGCTCTCCTGATCTTTTCCCTACGATTTTCTATTTGTTTAAGCATTTGGATGAATTTTTTAAGAAAAAATTGTTTAAAAATCTGGAGTCGTATAAAGTGATTTTGGTGACTTTTATTAGATTTAAAAGTTCTAAATCTTATAAAACGGTGATTCTGAAGTTGTTAGGACGTTGAGAAAAATGTGTGGATTCCAACAAATATAATTTTGATTAATTTAACATAAACTTTAAAAAATACTGTCTTAATTCATTTTTTCTCTTCACGACCATTATTTATTACTCAACCTAATAGAAAAAAAGAAATCACTCATTCTTTAAAATATATAGAATTGTTGTATATTTATAAATTTAGTCAACACATTAATACTTTAACAAATATGCGTTTAGTTATGTTCAAGCTGGTATATAAATTGTAATCGAATGAAAAGAGAAAGATGTAAGTTGTAAGTAGCAAAAGGTATCTGGTTTAAAAATCCAAATTTGAGGTAATTATTGGATTCTGAGAATAAATCTTCATTTCAAAAGTTTCGGTATGAAGTCAGAAATGTTTTTTAATTTTAATATGCTAAAATTACATTTGTTTTGTGGTTTTTACTGATAAAGTGGTGCAGAGATTCAGACCATAAACAACCAAAGTTTGTAATCTTTTAAACTCAAAAAAGTTGATTATTAATTGAAATTTTTTGTCCTGAAATATCATTAATTGTGTTGTTTGTTGTTTTTATTTACTCAAGAAATTCCATGTTGTTTTTTTCAATTCAATATCGATTAAAACGTGTAAAAAACAATTTTCTAATATCTTAATTTAAAAGTATTATTAAAAACATTTGAAGCATAGGAAACATTAGTATATAGGCTTAACAAAATTAATATTTATCCCATTTAATAATACCAAAATTTTGCATTTGCTTTAATGTGTTCTAAATAATTATTAGCAACACAATATCTGCACGAATTTAAGTCTATAAATTATTCGTCCACTAACATATGTAATATAAGCAGACAAAAAAATACATTAATATTATAAAGTTGGTGGTTTATAAAGTTTAGTTTAAGATAATTATTGAATTCTAAAGTTGATTCTCCAACTTTTCAAAATTATAAAGAGAAGCAAGATGTGGTTACTGATATACGTTTAATTATTACTTTTTATTTTGTTGCAAAATTGTTATGCATTAAAAAATTTAAAGAAAGTGTAGTTAAAATCACTTCTTTATTTGGAAAGTATAAAAATTTTTAAAAATAATAAAGTAGGCGGTTTTATTTACTTTAATCTGTCAAAATTTTATTTTTTATAAGCCAATTGAAAATAACAATATTTTTTCAAAAATTGTTTGGTAAAATTAAACATTTTTTTAGGATTTAATTTATAAAGAATAGGAAAATGTTGAATAAAATAATTTAAAATATTGATATTGTAGAACGCAATTTTTGTTAAAAAATATGGTTAATAAATTTAAATCGAAAAGATATAAGTGTTTTAAAGAACAACTAATATCTATTTTTGTTATAGACTTTTTTTGATTAATATTTATTTGATTTCAAATGTCATGGTAATGAAATAATTTAAAGATTATTTATTTAATATTAAATAAAACTAATGTTATTATAAAAGTATATATAGACACTTTTTTAAATATGAAATGAAAGTTTTTTTTCCTTATTTTCTCAAATTATTTACTTTTAAACTTTATATTTATACGAAATTATCAAAGCAAAATTTTACTCATTTTTAAAAATGTAACTAAAGAGAAGTAATGCTTTAATATATTAAGGATAATTGAATACTAAATATCATTAACTCAATTATTTTTATCTATTTTAATTTTATATTGTTTTTCAAGTAAATATACTTCATTGTTTTATTATTTTTGTCCAAGTGCGACTAGTTATATCTATAAAAAAATAATAAAATTATATTTTTATTTTTTTGAGATTGAATATATTTATCAATTAACATAATCATTGCGTACTTTTACAACTATTAAGAGCAACTTTAAAAGTTGTTAAATCATCAAAAGGTAAATAAACGATGCTATTTATTCCAAGTAAATTTTTATATCTCTTAAAATTTCAATTTTTAAAATATCAATTATTTCTATTAATTTAATTGAAATTGATTTTAATTTAATAGGTAGTAACAAATAAATTTTATAAATTTTTTATATTGGTTAAAGATTCAAGTATGGTTTTTAACAGTTTAATCAACGCAATACGATGAGAAACAAAAATATAAACTTTCTTTAATATACAGAAGAGAATTTTCATATATAATATCTTATTAATTATAATGTATTCGTTAACCTAAAATTCAGCAAGCATCGCAATAACAATTCTTTGAATACTGATTAATAATGGAAATAAAAAAATTGTTGAGTACTATAAAAAAAAATTTTAGAACGTTTTATTTCCAAAAAACAGCATAATAAAAAAATTAGTTAAAAGTAATCGAAAATAAAAGAATGAATACAATCGTTGATAATGGAAAGATAATTCGTGAAATAATATCGATATTTTTTAAAAACTTTTGACATTTGCCTTGAGGAGATGGTTGAGAGTTTATTTCAACAGGAATATTTGTTGTTTTAATTTCTGTACTATTTGATATTGGACTAGTAACTTGAGTTGATTGTGGTAAAACAAAATGCATTTCTTTACGTTTACTATTGAATATTATCACAAGGAAATATTCAAATAATGACAAAAATGTTAAGACAATACAAAATAATAACCAATATTGGAGTCCACTTCCAAGATATTTACTCCAAAACCAGTCACTTGAAAATAATGCGACACAAATAAATACAATAAACGGTAAGACAGCACTTATAGTCCTTGGAACTGACCATGTTGGTAGGATAAAGAAATGAAACCATGAAGAAATAAGTAGTAATAATGATGGGAAAAATGAAGTAATCATAAATTGTGTTGAAGATGCTTCAAGGTGTATTGTTACATAAATGCATGAATGACTTCCGATCGTATAATTACCAACACAATCACCGGCATATGCCTCTTTAAAGGAATATCCTACCGGAAGAGCGAAATCAAAAACAGTTACTGGTTTTAATGCTGGTGGTGCATGTGACCAAACATAAGCAACATCCTCAATGCTATGCTCTTTAGAACTTAATTTTAATGTAATTTCTTTGTTAGAAGTAAATGGAAAGGATGGCGTACTGTCTACAGACGTCTGAAGTGTAACTTTTTCTTTAGACCTAATAAAACCTGATGGTTCAACTACATATGAGGTATCAAAAGGTTCTTTGATAATAAGTTTGGCTTTTGAAAAGTAAGTTTTTGGTGTCCAAATAATACGGCTGCTGTCAATTTTAATTTCATCAACACCTTCACGTGGGTCAACTTGATATGATAGACGACTATCTAGCCATTGTTGTTTCAATGTTACATCAATATCAGCTATTTGACCTTTAAGATTTATATTTGAGATAACAAGGGATGTCATTACAATTATTGAATTATGTTCTGATCCTTCTGAAAAATGCAGAAAAATATTTTTTTTAACTAATATGAAAAATGTATCTAACCTTGAGGTGGTGGTCTTAATGTTGGATCATAATCAGAAAATATTCTATGGACAATTTGTGTTTTTACTCCATGTTGTCTTTGTCTATCCTGTGAAAAATGTTGTCCAAAGACAAAATTTAGCAAAAAAAGTATGATAAAAAAATGTTGAAAATCCTTCATCATTTATATTCTATAATAAAATAAGTTCACTAACTTATTTTACAAGAAATATAAAATATTATATCCAAGGCAATAGATTTTAAAAATGCCATTCATAATCTTAGTAATATAAAATGTTACGCCTTATAGCAAACAAAATGATTTTTTTAGCTAAAGATATTGGAACTAATTTAATACCTTTATATAATTTTTATCATTAACTTGTCAATTATATAATTTATTTACATTCTATAAAATAACGTTAACAACAGAAATCATCATTTACTTCACTATAATCTCTTTATTACTTGCTACAAGTTTAATATATTTTGTTTAAAGTAATATAAGCTATTTTGTTAATTTAAATTTTTATTCTTATCTTACTTTTACATTATGCAATATATATAACATTTTTGATCATTTAAACGTATTTTTGAAGAATTGTGGTATTTATGATCTCATATTTTTATTGGAAAATGACTAGTAAAATATATTTTATGCCTGACAATTGATATATATATATATAATATGGACACTATCTTATTAAAATAATAAAATATTTTGATATACCCAATATTAATAACTTTTTGTTAGTAAAAAAGAAGTAGATATATGTGTTTTTAAATATATTTTACTATTTTTTTGCAACCTTAGGGTAATTTTTATAGTAAAAAAATAAATAATTTGGAAAATTTTGTTTGTATGTATATAATAATTAAATCGTAATAAACAAGTTATTATTACCAATATGGAAAATCCATGATGCATTTATTTTATAGTAGAAGATAACTAGAAAGTTAAGAATCGAAGTATATAAAAACTGAAATTTAGAAAATTACTATTAGATTATTGGACTATAAAACAAATTAAATACTTTAAACTATTTTTAACAAAAAATTAACCATCTTTTATTACCATTATCTTTTGAAGTATAATTCTAAATTTCCACAGTAAAACATAATTGTAACATTTTTATCAGTAATTTAAGATAATGTTATTGTCTAATCTTATCTAATGGTTATTTTACAGTTATCAAATAAATCAATAACTAATTCAATGTAATATTTATTAAAAATTTATATTGGTATTTTACAAACATGCTTTTGTATGATAATTGAAGTATAATTTTGATAAACATTTTAAAGTACGTTTACTTGTTGTATTATTTTTAGTAGAATGTTTATTCAATTAAATTTATTATTTTCACTCCCTTATATTTTTATGAATACCTTATATATATAACAATTAGATATTTTCCATACAATTAAAAAAGAGTATACGTTTTTTGTGTATAATATATTAACGAACAAGCTCAAGTTGTTTTTTTAATAGGTTGATTACATCAATTTGAGCTGCAAATTGCTGTTCAAATTCACTTACATATGATTGAAGGTAGTTAACTTTTTTCTCTAATTCATCGTTTCGTTTTTCGGAAAGTTCTAACTGAGAAAGACGTATATTGGCGTCCTCCATTAATTTTTCATAATTTTCAATAGTTTGTAGTGCTTCTTTTAATCTGTAACGTGCTTCCTCTAATCTTCTTTCCAGTAATGATTTAATAGGATAATCCTTTTCCTCGAGAATTTTAATATTTTGCAAAGCAATTTGCATCTGATCATACATTTTGCCTAATTCATCTTTCCAAGCATCTCTTTCAGCATCGTGGATTTTTTCACATTCCATTCTTTCTTTTAATATTTCTTGTATATTTTTGCCATAAATAGAAATTCTATTATTTATTAATCTCACTTTTTCATGGTCTATTTCATTATCCATATCAATGTATAGCTTTGAAGAAATATTGTGTAATAATGTTATATTTTTTGGAAGGTTATCCTTAGCATTTTCAATTGTTTGTGATGTCGAGTTTATCAAGGAAACAATTTGTTTTATTAACTCATTGTACATTTTACGTTCACATTCAATATTACATATAGGAAGCATTTCTTTCATATTTTCGGTCATCTCTAATATTTGAAATTCTAGTAAATCATTGCATTCTCTAGTACTAGCAATTTCTGATTCTAAATTGTTATACTTCTCATTTAATTGTGATATTTCATTTTTTTGTCTTTCTATAATATCATTTAAGTGTTTGATTTCTTCTTTATGAACACTATCAATGTTTTTTTCATTACAATCTAGAAATTCGCTCTTTATTTGTCTTTCGACATTCTCAAATTCAATTAGATCTTCGTTTATAGTATCTAAATAAGAAAAACTTTCAACTGAACAATCAGAACCAAATTGACTCAATTTATCTTCATCGTTATCTGTACTAACTTTATTAAGAACAGCTCTCCTCATTCTTCTATACTTCTGCAATAATAGTTCGAATCTTTTATCTTTTTCCATCCCAGACTGCCTTAATGCTGTAATGCATTTTGAATATTCAAGAGCTTGATTGCGATAACGATCCAATTCTTTTAATTTTTCTGGAAATGTTCTTTGCTCTTTTAACATACTATTTTCCTTTATTAACCTATCATAGCTGTCTTTCTAAAAAATTTTTATTATACATATACATGCACATCAAACATACCAGACTAATCATATCAGTTTGAGCATGTGTCAGTTTATCATTGATTTTTCTTACTTCTTGAGTTAAAATTTTATTCCTTTCATTTAATCTTTTGTTTTGTTCAATTAAAGGCCTTTGATTTTTTTCAAATTCAATAATTTTCTTATTCTGTAAACCGAGAAACGCCATTTAAAGATAATAATATAAAATATATTAGTTTTAAATCTTTTAAAAAATTTTAATGTTACTATTGTTCATTTGATAATTATATTTAATTAAACTTTATTATTAAAGTTATGATAAAGGTTTATTTATATAAAAGTATATATTAATGATTTGACATAATAACCTACCAATTGCGCCTTTATTTGCATCATATGAGAGTTTGCATTTGACAATTCAAGAAGTTTTTCTTCAGTCTCGTCTAATCGTTGCTGCCACCTATTTCTTTCGCGGTCATGATCTTCTTTACTCATCTATAAAATAAAATTATTATATTACTTAAAATGTTTATATGACTACATAAATATATAATTATATGAGATACATTAGTTTACCAAAACTTTTTTATTATCATTAAAAGATCTGTATAAAATTTTATGAATAAATTATGACTTCTAATATGTTCATAAGAATATTTTGATAAATAATAGATAATCTTTTATAAACTTACGTATTGCACTGTTCCAAAGCACTGAGATAATGCAATTGCTGATTTCGGTGTACTCATTGTTATTATTTATCTTATGAAAGAATAACAACTGTTATGTTATACTGAAATGAAGTAACTTTATAATATGATTTTTAAGCTGTTATATAATAGTGATTCAATAATCAATTATAGTATAAGAATTAAATCAACATAAATTTATATATTAAATTTTTCAAAATCTAATAGAAAATAATTTTGATAAAGTAAATAACTCATAGTTTAATTTAATTGGCATATTAATAAGTTAAATTAAAAATAATAATGGCGTTATTATTATGTTACTAACAATTGTTTTCAAAATCTATTGACTAGTTAAGTAGTTTAAACGAAATTGTATTCTTTAATTTTTAATAACAATAATCAAATAGTGAAGTGATAAACAAAGTAATTTAGTTCATTTTTAAACTTAAAAAATAATTCATTTAATTCTAAAACAAATTAAAGTATAAGATTGTAAATCATTCATTCGAACATACTACATTTTATAAGATTCAAAAAAATTTTTCTGTAGAAATTCTAAATAAAATTTACTATGATTTGATTAATTTTATTTACGAATAGAAGTCAAATTATATGTAATATCAACGATTTAGTATCAGTACATTTAGTGAAATATACATATTTAATAAAATAACTTTTTAAATATGCATGGTTGAAAAATTAAATATTTTAAGACTTTTTAATTATATAAAATATTAATTTACTATGTTAGACGTTGATAAATTTTTGTTATATACTATAAAAATATATATAGTAGAAATAGAACAAAAAAAGGTCAAATTTTTACTGCTTTATACTTTGATTTATGCTTTTGATAACTATACAAAAAAAATCTAAACAACAATGATATTGGCGCTAAATTAAAAAAAATAAGAGATTTAACATTATGATAATTAATTCTTGATATATTTTTTTAAAATTAATCGAAAAATATATAAATATTGTTGTTATAAAAGAAATATAAAATGAAATTATTTGTAGAAAATAATGAAAAATAAATTTAAAAATTACTTATTTATTTGTATTAACTTCCGTTAATAGTGTAAATTTTCTTAACTTAAACAAATTTGTAAATAAAATAAAATTTTTAAAAATAAATATTATTTTATTTAAAATAATACAAGTTTTAATAAATAATTATGTATAAAATTAATCAACCATACTATCACTAGTTTTTTTTACTACATTCTTAATTAAATTTCTTTAAATTATATCTATATTTTTTAGGAAATATCGGGAGAGAAGTAGCTATATAGTAAAAAAAAATGTTTTCTCCAGTTGAACCAAAACCAGATATCGTATTGCAAAAATTAGGGTTATGGAATTGTCAACAGTTAACATTATCACTTTTAGGAGCTTTTATTTGGGGTTTAACTATTTTTCCTATGCTTATTCCTTCTTTTGTTCAAAATGACATAATTTGTAGTGATTGTAATCCAAGATTAAATGAATCAAAAAAATTTAAAATTACTGTAAGTATAAAAAACAATAACCATAAGATTTGCTTAAAAAAATAGTATAATTTAAGTAATAATGAATTACAATGGTATTCTATAACCTTTTATATTGGATGTATAATTGGTGGAGTAACAATTGCGTATTTTACAGATATTTATGGGAGAAAATTAATATCATTAGGATCACTTTTAATTGTCGGAGTAACAGGATTGTTGACCGCATGGATGCCTAATTATGGTTTCATATTAGCTTTGAGAGTTATTCAGGGAATATTTTATCCTGCATCTGGAGTAGTTCTGTGGATTTTGGTACTTGAATCGGTTTCATTTAACAATCATACAATAGTCGGATTAATGTTTAACATACTTTGGTCTGTTGGATATTGTGTAGTTCCATTGTTGGCATATTTTTTCCCTAGTTGGGATACTTTATCAGTACTACTTTCTGTACCTTTGATTATAATTTCTTTTGTCGCGTATTTTATATTACCGGAAAGCTTTTATTTTATGTTAAAATCAGAAAATTCAATAGGATTGAAAAAATTTATAAAAAATAGAGTCAGTGTTAATATTGATGAAATGATTGAATTATCAAAAACAATAGAAACAGAATATGAATTAATGAAAGTATATAAATATTTCAAAAACAACAAAAAATATATATTTTATAGTCTTTTAACATCATATTTATGGACAGTACAATTTCTTTTATATTTAACATTTTCAATTAGTAGTTCTTCACTGTCCGGAAACCCTTACTGGAATTTTGTCTTTACGGGTCTAGCTGAATTACCATCTGTATTATTGGGTCCATATATTATGCATAAATTTCATCGTAAAAAACCAATGATTTTCTGTTCAACATTAATTTCACTTTTTTGTATATGTCTTATATTTATTCCGCAAAATTACATAACATTATATCTAATATTTTGGATGGCATGTAAATTACTATTAGCATTTTTTTATGTATGTATATATGTTTATTTTCCTGAAATTTTTTCAACTGAAATAAGAAATACAGCCATAGGATTGTGTCAAACAATAGCAAACTTTGGAGGAATATTAAATACACTATTACGTACTTGGATACCTGATAATAGTTATTTAATGATTTTATTTTCAATTATATCAACAATTAATACATTTATACTTCTTCTGTTACCTGAAACAAAAGAAGAAGATGTTTCAAATGAAACTATAGATGAATAACGTAAATAAAATAATAAAAAAATTTCCTTCCATATATTTGAATGTTCATGTGAATTTTTATAATTTGAAAAACCACAAACAATAATAAAAACGGACAAATTTTGACATTTCTACAAAAAATTGGGACACGTGAACTCACCACTGTTATTTTGCATTTTTCGATATTGGTAAAATATGTATTAACAATGAGTATCTTGTACTATAATAAGTCTTAACTGTTTCAATCTTAAAGTTATGGCACATTTTCTTATCTTATTAACATTATAGCCTTTTACTATATATGAATAGTGCAATAACATGGAATTTTAAAAATGATGAAAACTTTCATAGATGGCAATTTAAGATTGAAATATATATTGATGTATTATAATACATTAATAAAAATATTAACCAGTTAATTATTGATAAAAGATAATTTTGAGTAATGAGAAAGATAATAAAAACAATAAACAGTAATATTAATAAAGATTCTTTTTATTTTTTATCTTAATAGTCTGTTTATTATCAAAATTACAAAATTTCAATTATCTAGTATATAGAGTTTAAAAATAACCTCTCTGTTAAAATTATTGTAACGCTTACAAATTTTTCTTAGTTTTACAAGTATACAATCATTCCCTAAATAATTACTTTACATTAAACTTGTAAAATAAGTTTTTAATTACTAGCATTTAGCATAATTGTAATTTTAAAATCTTCAAATTATAAAATCTTAATTAAAATACACGATTGTTCTCCTAGAATTTGAAAAATTAATATTTAAGCTTAAATAAAGTATTTTTCTTAGTTACTAACAATAATAAACAATATAAAATAAGAATAAATGCTTGTTTTAAGTAATTATAATGTTCTAATGTAACTTTTAATGTTAACATTGATGAAAATTTAAAATAAAATATATACATGATTTTCAGTATAGTAATCTATGTAACCTTATTAAAATATTGGTAAATTATACTTTGTTTATTATTATTCGCTTAAAGTCATCAGTAGTACTATCAAAAACAACTCAATAACTTCATTAAACTCTTACATCTCTATTTTGTTTTTTTTTATACACTGTACAATGTCTATTTTGCATTTTTATACACTATTATATATAATACGAAGTAATTTCAGTCCAAAATGTCATATATTTTAGTGTTAAAACAGGTGTCGAAAAATGCAAAATAGACATTACAACTTGTTGTATGGTCCATACAAACCAGTGGTTAGTTTACGTGCTCCCAAAAAATGTAGTAAAAATGTCCTACTATTCAAGAAAATAAAATTTTAAAAATATCGGCGATAAAAAAATGTTTGAAATGACGCAAAATATTAAGTTTTCGCATAAATTTGGTCATTTTTCTACAAAAATATATGTAATTTTATTATTTTGAAGTAGTCCTACTTTTATGTAATTTAGGAAGTTTTAAAAATACTGCAATAATTTGAAAATCTAATTTGTTTTTATAATATATTATTATGAAGTATGTTATCAGAAGTCTACTTTGTGTAAAGTTGTTAAAATTATAACAAAAATCACTCTTTTAAACAATTTAGTAACACCAGTAAATTTAAAAATTTTACAACAATAATAACAAATAACGATAATTATCTAACCATTAGAGTAATGTTTATTGAAAATATTATTTTAGTATTTGCTATTTTTCTAATTTGAAATAAAATATTTAAAATTATTCCTACTATGAACAAACGAATAATGTTTTAAAACTTTTACAAAATTCGACTTTTAAAATAATTTCAAAAAACAGAATGAAAAATTGAATCATCAGATGATCATTAATTTATATAAAAATCTAATTTATAGTAATTAAGCTATTGAAGAGTATTAAACAAAATACTATCATATCCTAATAAATATTTTTATAAAAGCATTTATAATCCTATAAAAACTAAATTCTAATGTTGCATTATAAGATGTGTTGCAGAGAATATTATAAATTTTAAAATAACAGTAATATAATTGAAAAATAGAAACTTTTTTTAATGATTTTCTATTGTTTGTATGAAATAATTGCATTAAAATTAGACGTAAGTGAAGAAAATTGAAATTTTATTAGATGGGGCAACTTTATTACATTTTATGCATGTATGTGTCATTTTTATTTATTTGCGTAGTCTATGGGAAATTTTAAATTTATATTTTTTTAAGTTTGTTATTAAAATCAAGAAAATTTTATAATATAGTTTGACGAAATCATGTGAGTATGTCTTTTTTCATACAAATGATTAATAATATTATGCACCTTATTGTGTCATTGAAATGATTGATTTTCTCTAACAACTCCCATTTTTAAAATAATAAAGACTTTTATTAGTAGAACTAAACATATTTTTCTTAATATAATATTTTTTTAAAAGTTATAAAATTATTTATTGGCATTCAAAAGTTGTATAAACTATCACAAATATGATTTGTAAAATTTTTATATTTCTTCTAACTATTGTTTCATCTGTATTTTTGTATCTATTCTTTATTGATGATCATGAATTAAATGTTTCAGACTACCAGTAAGATTTAATATAATAAACAAATTTATATTTTTTATTAGGTTTCAAGATCCTCCAGCCCTAACTGGTGTTTTAGAAGAAAATAATTTACTTTGTGGTGGTGATTGGTTATTGAAAGGTGAAATTCTAGGACCAGAATCAATTGTTATCGATGGCGATTATTTGTATACAGGAACACTTGATGGAAAAGTTGTTAAAATAAGAAATGGAGTAATTGAAAGGTGAAATAAAAGTAAATCCTTTAGCAGAAAATTGTGATGGTAGAAATGTTTCTTTGTGTGGAAGACCTTTAGGAATTAGAAAGCTAAATAACAACGAATTAATTACAGTTGACCCAACAAAAGGTGTTTATATAATTAATTTTAATGATAAAACAGCAAAATTAGTGTTTGATATAAAAATAAAGGTAAACAATAAAAATGCAATGTTTCTTGATGATCTTACTATATATAATGAAGAGGAAATATTTGTTACTGATGCTTCAACTAAACATGATTACGATAACGTATTAAAAATTATTTTTGAGCATCAACCACGTGGACGAGTTTTGAAAATTAATATAAAGACTGGAGAAGCATCAGAAGTTACAACAGGTTATTATTTTCCAAATGGCATTCAAATGCATCCAGATGGAGATTCATTTGTTTTATGCGATTTTAATAATGTAAAAATCTGGCGATATTATGTAAACGGGCCAAAGAAAGATAAAACAGAATTATTTATTGATAATTTACCTGGTAATCCAGATAATATTAGACTTTCCAAATCTGGAAAATCATTTTATGTCGCATTGGCGATGAAAAGGTCCTTTGAAAAACCTTCAATTTTTGATAAACTTAATAATGGATATTTTGCAAGAAGTATTAGAAATTTTCTAGCTTCTACTCTTACAGATTGGGTAATAATCAAAATTGAAAATATCATAACACATCCTGGTACACTTTTCCTTGAACTTGATCTTGATGGAAATATTATAAAAAGTTACCATGATAATAAAGGTCGTACACTACCAGGTGTTACAGAAGTTGCGGAAGATGATAAATATTTCTATATGGGCTCATTTCATGTTGATTATCTTGTTCGTATACCTAAAAGAAAATCACCTATCAAACCATGAAATCTGAGTTCTAAATTTTCAAGCATTTTTTTCAGTTAAAATTTTTATTTAGTAAGAATTACTTACAATTTTGTAGACAGTTTTTATTATTTTTAACAATATTTTTTTATACTGGTTAATATAAATAAACGATTTGTTGAAAAAAACAAAATTAATAAGATGAATAATTATTATAATTTAGTTAAGTAGAATATTTTTAAGGATCTTGGTTTGAAAGCTTGTGTTGCAGATGTTTTTCTACTGGAATAAATGATTGTGAACTGCGAAAGATTTGTTTTTTTTTATGTTATCATATTTATACTCTATGAAAATATAGACAAAAAAGAATTATTGAAATTAGAGTTAGATAATAAAAATGTTTTAATAAATAAAAATTAATTTTTTATATATGATAAACATATTATTCTTTCCATTAATCTTATATATAATATTATTTTCTTATAATTATTTACGAATAAAATGATAAAAAAACCGTTTAAACTATGTGCAACTTTTCGTTTAATATAATGAATATTTCGTATAATGTCTTTATTGATAGCTATTTAAATGTTAATAAAAATACTATAATTCCAAGAAAGTAGTAAAAATTACACTTTTCTAACTAAATAAATTTGCGTAAGATTTTAAATCATTATGAATAGTACATTCATTTTATACAAACTACTCATTTTATCTCTTATTGAAAGTGTAGCTCTATTATTTTAAAATTTACAACAAGGAGTTTATTTTATCAAAAATAGGGTGCATAATTAATAATAAAATTCACACTTTGTTTTTCTATACGATATAGTTTCAAAATAAGGTGATTTATTAGTGCGTAGTTGCTATCATATTAAATTTTACTTTTTTTATTAAACAAAAATTAATAAAATAATGCAGTAGTTTGTGTCATTTTTATGATTGATTTGCTCTCGACACCCTTATCTATTAAAATTAATAACGCTTTGTTAAACGATTAAAGACGCATTTCTTATATAATTGTTTTTTCTTACGATGTTATAAAATTAGTTATAGCTGCTTAATAGTTGTACAAACCATCACAAATATGATTTCTAAAATTTTAATCTTTCTTCTAACTATTGTTTCATCATTATTATTTTATGAATTCTTTAATGATTATCGTGAGTTAAATGTATTAGATTATCAGTAAGTAAAATAGCAGTAAATAAAAGCATGACTTTTATAGTTACCAAGATCCTCCAGCCCTAACTGGTGTTTTAGAAGAAAATAATTTACTTTGTGGTGGTGATTGGTTATTGAAAGGTGAAATTCTAGGACCAGAATCAATTGTTATCGATGGCGATTATTTGTATACAGGGACACTTGATGGAAAAGTTGTTAAAATAAGAAATGGAGTAATTGAAAGCGAAATAAAAGTTAATCCTTTAGCAGAAAATTGTGATGGTAGAAATATTTCTGTGTGTGGAAGACCTTTAGGAATTAGAAAGTTAAACAAAGATGAATTAATAACAGTTGATCCTACAAGAGGCGTTTATATAGTAAATTTTAATGAGAAAACACTAAAATTAGTGTTTGATGTCGATACAAGAGTTAAAAATAAGAAACCAATGTTCCTTGATGATCTTACAATATATAATGACGAAGAAATATTTGTTACTGATGCTTCAACTAAATACGGATACAACAATTTATTCAAAATCGTTTTTGAACATCAACCACGAGGAAGGATACTGAAAATTAATATAAAGACAGGGGAGGCATCAGAAGTAGTAACAGGTTTTTATTTTCCAAATGGAATTCAAATGCATCCTGATGGTCATTCATTTGTTGTAAATGACTTCAACTCTGCAAATATCTGGAGATATTATATAAGTGGTCCTAAAAAAAACGAAGCAAAATTATTTATTGATAATTTACCGGGTAACCCAGATAATATTAGGCTGTCCAAATCTGGTAAATCATTTTATGTTGCTTTACAATTAAAAAGGTCAGCTAGAAATCCATCATTTTTTGATTTACTTAATAATGGATTTGTTGCAAGAACTATTAGAAATTTGATTGCATCTACAATTCCAGATTGGATAATTTTGAGTGTTGAGGCTATATATCCGCATCCTGGTACACTTTTCCTTGAACTTGATCTTAACGGGAATGTTATTAAAAGTTATCATGATAATAAAGGTCATACTTTACCAGACGTTACTGAAATTGCTGAAGATGATAAATATTTTTACATGGGATCATTTCGTGCTGATTATCTTGTTCGTATACCTAAAAGAGAATTACCTACCATACCATAGAATAGATCTTTCAACTTTTGACATTTACCAGATGAAATTTTTAATTAGCAAAAAATGATGCTTTATATATTTAACAATTGTTTTTGTTTTATTAATTTTTATAAGCTTTATTGAAATATAGAATTCTTTAAAATAATAATTTACATTACTATGATACTACTGATGAAACAAATTTAATATACTTCTATTAATGATTAATTGTTTAAAAAATTAAATATAGAATTATGAAAAGTGATATTATAGCGAGATATTTAGAAGATAATTTGATATTTGATGAATTTATCTTATTTAAGCTTGTAATGCTCTTTATAGGATAACTTGAAACTTTTTTGTTCCCTATACAAAACTTTTAAACAACATTCATTTGCTGTTTCAACAGGAATACAACAAAAGGGGTTCTTTTCATTACAACAATTTGAAAATGGGTTACTTATATTATCATTACTGTTTGTTACAATATGAATTGGTGTATTTATTTTTTCAAATTTTTGATGAAAGGTATGTTCTTTTTTCAATGAATTTTCAATAACAGGTCCTGGGTGCATAATTTTAAACTGATCATTACAACATGGTATTGTATTGAAATTATTACTACAACAATTTGGTTCATTATTTTTGCAACATATATTGTTTAGCATAATTCCATTATATGTTTTCGTTAATTGATTTTTATCGGTCAATCCAGAATTTATAAAATCGTCTGTTTTTGAGGCAATTAAAGGTTCTTTATAAATTTGTAACATTTTCATACAACAGATATTTGTTATTTCTAATTTATTACAACATATTGGATTATTATAACTACAACATTTAATGTTAGCTAAATAAAATTTATCATTTTCATCTTGTGGAATAGATGGCTGAGTTGTTAGTTGTGGTCCTAATGGTGGCCAATGAGGTAATATTTTGTTGCAACATGATGGTCTTGTTTGTGAGTTTTGACAACAATTTGGTGATTTATTGTTACAACAATTATTCCCAATGTATACATTAATATTATTATTGTTGTTGTTTTTACTATTTTCATACGAATATACATCACATTGTTCATTACAAAAATTTGAGTTACATATTTTTGCGTAATATCTTACTTGTTGACTCGAATCATATACCAAATTACATAAATTTAAAGAATCAACATTAATACTCCCAATTGTTATTTTTAATTGATTTGTACATTCTCTGGCATATCTGGTTGGAACCCAAGTTGTGTTATTATTTTTAGTTAATAACACTTCAGTTGATACTAAAATTATTAAAAATAATAGATTCATTTTTTAACGTACCATAAGTACAGTAATTTGCAAAACATTTTTTATCATCAACACTCTCAATGTTATTAGTATCAGATCTACTAATTACAAAATCTAAACATTCAATAGTTAAACCTTTTTCAATTAAAAATACCATAAATATTAATGTAATAATAATACGAATCATTTTAGATAGTCGAATTGGATGATAAATACAATTTTAGAATTTTCACCAAGTATATAAAGCTGATTATTTGTTTATATTTTTTGATTTATGCATGAATAACCAATACTTTTTAATATTGTCATAAAAGTAAGAAATATTCCATTTGTTATTAAGAGTTATTCTGTTTTTGTAAGATTTGAGTCAAAAATGACTTATATAGTTTCACTTTAGTTATATAAAAATTCCTTTGGCTATTATTTATTTTTCCTCTATTATTTGAAAAAAATTATTTGTTTATAATGATTACAAAAATGATTAAAAATATTAAACAGTGGCATGTTTGATATTTTCATCAAAATGCTTATAGTACAATGAAGAGTGCATACACAATTCTATCTTGAATATTTCTTATAAAATCTATTTCGAATGACAGAATGAATATGATTATTTTTAACTTACTGTAATTTACTATAATGAAATACTGCAATTTAACTTTAAGAGAAATTCTATACAAAGTTGTATATGTAACATTTTTTTAACACAACGTCTTTAGTAGAAATTTCCAATTTGGTAGAATTTTCACTGAACAGTCATGTTGAAGAGTGAACATTATTAAAAACATTCAATATAATTTTTATTTTTGTAAAAATTTAATCCTATTACCTATATGACTAATAAAATTATTCAGTTTGATTAGTATGATAAAAAGGATAATTTCAATACTAAATATTATTAGTTAAACTATGATAACGCAAAAAATTGTATAAAAACACGATAAAAGTATATGTAATTTTAAAGAATTACTAATGTATTATATTTTTTGTAATAAATTACAATAGTGCATTTTTTAATTCTAAACTTCATGAATAAAAAAATTTAATTTAACTGTTAATTGTAAGAAATTTCTCGTTAATTATATAGAAAAAAATTTATACAATAAAATTAAATTATCAAGGTTAAAATAATAGCTTCATTTCTGGGAAATACTATAGTACTAAAATTAAATAATACTTATTTATTTTTTATATTAAAATAATTTTTAATATTTTATTAGTTCAAAAAATTGTTGATGTAACAAATGTATAGAAATATTCTAGTCTATAAAAGCATGAATTATATTACTTTATATTTATTTAACAGAAATCTGTAACAAGATGTCCTAAATTGTTTATGTTTAGATACTTGTAGTAGAAAAATTTTTACCCTTGAAAATAATTAATCCAATTGCACTTACTCATTGGTATTATAAAGGTACTTACACTTTATTATGCTCATAAAATTTTTTCTTATGTTTTACAAAAAATGTTGCTTCTATGAAATAGTAAGAATTAAAAATTATAAAATTTAACTACAATGTAGAAGCAAGTAACAACTTTATCACAGAAATCCTTTAATGCAAAAAATAAGATTTCTCAATTTTCTACTTTACTCTCTTATCAGTTATTGAAATAATATAATTTTGATAAAAAGCAGAATATATTCAATCAACAAAAATAGAATCTTTAATGCCACATAAGCTAATAAACTTTGATAATTAAATATCACAAGTTTTCTCACTAATCACTTAATACGAATGTTATATAATTGTAATTTACTATTTTCTTTACTTGTTTACTTAGTAGCTGCAGATGAAAAAAAGTTCAAAGAACTTTTTTAAAAGCGCATTTAAATATGAAAGAAAATTTATAGATGATTTGACATATGGCCCAATACCGAATAACAATGTTACTTCATAAACATCTTTAGAAGCCATAATTGGGACTTATGTTGATTTGGAAAATGATGTAAATGGAAAATTTTTGGGAAAGCTGATTTTTTTTCTCAGTCTCATTTGTTCATCAACCAATCGGAGATTTACGTCTTAAGGTAAATAATTATAGAAATTTCTTTATTAAATTTCAAGCATTCTATTCCAATAACACAATTCCTAAATAACCCACAAATAGCTCACGAACAACCACCTATGTCTCCACAAACAATAAAGGATGATAATTTAACTATTTCTGATTGTCAATCTGAAGATTTTTAATATATTAATATATTTTCACCAGATATTAACACCAAAAATAAGTATCCAGCGTTTGTTCTTCCTTGGGACGGCTTTAATAGCGGAAGTATAAAGGATTGGGATATAAAGAATTTATAACAAATTTTGTCTATAACGACATTGTTGTTGTTGTAATTCAATATAAACTTGTTATTCGTAGTTTCTTTACAACATTTATAGATGAAATTCCTCCAAATAGAGGTATATATGACCAAGCAAATGCTTTAAAATTTGTGAAAAATTATATATCTAAATTTAGTGGAGATCCAGAAAGAATAACTCTTGCTGGCCATTCAACAGGTGCAGCATCAGTTGACGCACATATTATATCACTGTTATCAAGAATTCTATTTCAACAAATAATTATTGTGTCTGGTTAGGTAAATATTGAATTTTCAGGAACTATAACGTTACTTTAAGAAGGTATAAATTATAAGATTGCTGCTTATTTATGTAATATTACTAAATATGAATGGGATAATTATCCAATGGATTTTGTAAATTATTGCATTAAAAATACATCAATTCAAAAGTTTATTGACTATTGAACCTGGAAAATGTATGTATTTACTTTATGTATTGATAAAGATTTTCTTGGCTTCTTGCCAGATACACTATTGAATTTTTATAAAAATATATCAATAAAACCTATAATTTTAGGTAGTCTTAATGTTGAAGCTAGAAGAGGTATTGCTAAATTAGTTTATGTGATTTCCTTTTTGTTAAACAAGAGTTCATGTCCAATGGCTTTACTTTATATGTCACAAATATTCACAACATATAACAATGAAAATTTGCAAAACTTGTTTATATTTTTAATGATCCACAACAAGCTAATGATGCTTATTCATATGAATGGGCTAAAACAACATCCCTTATATTAGGATGGCTTGAATTTCACAAATTCATAGAATTAGATACTATATGATTATTGAATAAAGGAAATAATAATATATATTTGTATGAAAATAGTCATGTTTATCATTTTTGTGTCAAAACTATTATGAACGTTAAAATTTATCGTCGTAAGTTACCTTCATAAGTAATTGGCTTAATTTTTATTTACGGCACAATTACATGCTGATAATTTTTTTGCATTAACAATGAGATCAGAATTTTTTGATTCTCCTAATACTAATCTTACAACTGTTACTGACTATAAGATGGCTCATAAACTTAGAACTTATTAGTCAATTTTCGTTAAAAATAGTTCATCTTTGAATGGTTTTTCAAATCCATGGAAAATTATAGATAATTTTAAAAATTTAGAATATTTATGTATTAAATCCTCTCAACGTGATGATGAAATAATGAATAATTATCATGAAAGGCAATATTATTTTGTTGAATCTTAATCTATTCATGAAAATTGTTATAATTGAGAAAGTTTAATTTAAAAAAACATGATTTGTATTGCTAATATATAAATATTAATGTATAAAAATCTTAATTTATTAATAAATTTGATTATCATTAATATATAATACTATAGTTTTTACAGTATTGTGAATATATAATTATTATTTAATATATTTTATAACAATACTTTTACTGTTCCTAATGTCAAACAAAAAAGAGGAAAAAATATTAGATCGTTAATCCCGTTTGCACTTTCGGATACTTCGTTGAAAATTCTCATTTACAAATTTGACGGGTAAAGCGTTTTTAAAGGTGCAAGTTATTATAATTTATATTTCGTCTATTTAGCTTGCATTCAAAATATAAGGGAACAGATGAATATAAAAAGAAGAGAATTTTAGTATTATTGAAGAAGATTGTGATCTTCTTGAGAGTTAATTTGATGAATTTTATTAATCAATGACTATGGTAATGTGTTCAGTGTTTTAATTAAATAAAAAAACAATAATAATGATCAATGATTATCTAAACGACTCTAATGGTCCAATTAAAACCCAAATAAAGATATATTCCTAAGTTTATTATATGACATAGAGAAAGTAGAAAAATCCAAACTTGTATACCGAGAGAAGCACGAATTACCCAACTAAAATCGGAACAATAAACATTACCACAGTCATATAAGTGATTATAAATAATATGTTGATTTATTTCATTCCCCGAAAAAAATCCAAATATATTGGAATGATTTATCAATATAATAAAAATTTATTTTTGAAAATCCTTTTCAAAAATAAAAAAATTGGATATATCTTAATCCTTTCATTGCCGGATGACACATATACGTGTCATCAACAAAAATTTTAATGCATGGCAATAATTTATGCTTTATGTAGAAAATTTTGAAAAAATGTTATTCTTTTTTATAAAGTATTCATATGAAAAAAAGAAGGAAAGGGAAAAGAAATTAAAAAAAACATCTAAAAATTAAATTTAAAAATGAATTCAATATATTTACAAGTGAAAATTTAATTCCTAGTTTATTTCTATAAAATTTTACTTAAGAAATATATTACCAATCCTTTGTTAACTTTTTATTCTTTATAAAAGTCTCTTTCTATTTTACACGCAGAAGAGTGTGTAATACAAAGAAAAAAAATTCCGCCACCGAAAGGGTTAGAATAATTCAGAATTATTCATAAAATTTGATTGATTATTTTAATTCTTAATGTTTTACAATGTAAACTTAAAATAACTTTGCTGATATCAAATAAAATTATAACGTGTTTATGTTTCACTATAAGGACAACTCATTTATATAAATCTTTATAATAAATTGCCTTCACAAATGGACTTTTAAGAAGGATAATTTTTTTAGATCAATAATAAATAACAACCATAAAGATTTCAAAAAATACTAACCAAATGAAAAAAATATTTAATTAAAGTATTCAAAAACTTAAAATATTTTATTAGATATAACTTAATATAATATATCTTCCTAAAAATAACGTTTTTTAAATTAAAAAAATGGTGAAATAATAAAAATTTGAAGTAATAAACATATTAGGATTATAGCTTGCTAAGTACAGTAATATTCTTCATATTTAAATAAATTTTTTGAAAAAAACTTATAATTAGACAAATGATCAAAGGTATCAAGTTTTAAATTTAACCTATAAATTTAAAATTACATTATTTATTTAAAAACTAGACACCATAATATTTACATCTTTATTCAATTATTTTTTTATTATATTCACAAATATTTAAACTGAAGCATAAACATTATCAACATATTATAAAATATTGTTAACACACTTTAAAGGAGTTGCTATTCTTGCTATATAAACATTAACCAGTAAGTGAATTTTTTTAAAATAATATTGTATTTTCTTTTAAATTTGAATAAAACAAATTCATAGAATCATGATTCATGAACTATAAAATTATTGATAATATAAATAATTAAGTAAAAATATGAATATCTAAAAAATAATTATATTGAAAAAAATAATTATACTCAATTATGTTGATAATTTGACAAATTAAGTAATATGAACTGTGCAAATGTTAATAAATTTTAATTGAAAAATTTTTAATTGAATAAAAATTAATTCTTCCTATTTTTTAGTATGCCTTTATTAATAGATAATGCAATACGTTAAAAAAATTTAGTATCTTATATTATTCGAATCTTTTTAGTTTTCATTATTAATGCTAAAAAAATTATTTCCTATGATTATTAAAAGTTTACTTTTAAAGTTGAGACTTTATTATCAAGGGGTAAGTGCAATTATTGTTGTAACTTATTAAAGTAGCAAAAAAATGTAGAATAAAAGTACAATCAAAATAAGGATTAGCGACAAAATCATGGGAAAATTAAATCCGTGTAAAAATTTATTAAAATGATAGATTTATATTTTTATATAAAAAATTCATATGAAAATGATTAGAAATAGTATTCAATTAACAAAACATTTAATGAAAAACTAAAATAACATAAAATGTTATATATTTAACAAAAATAATATGTTGTTGAATTAAAGTGCTAACGCACTAGAACAACAAGTAAGATTTATATAAGATTAATAACCTATGTAATCCTTATTAAAAATAACATTGATTTTCAAAGTTATTATATAAAAGCATCATTTTTTTAATTCAATTAAAAATATAATCATTATAAATATGATACTTCTAAGTAAACTAATATTTTTAGTAATTTTAATTACTTTTAAAATAAAAAAGTTACTTTTTTTCATTCGATGAAACATCAATTCATAGAAGTGATTATGTTATAAAAAATAGTAAGTACTATTTAAAACAATTATAATACATTAATTTATAGATTTTAAAAAACGTAGTATTGAAAATGAAAACAATTTTAATACTGTTTCTTTATCATTAAAATCAACAAATAATTTTCAAGATACAATCGAAAGTAAATCAGATTCTACAGCAAATAATTTGGAAAACAAAAGTGAATTTAGTCAATTTGTTGCAATCAAGGCAGCAATAAATATTAATGAAGCAATGATTAAAAGGAATGTTAATTTATCAACAATAAACTTAAAGATTTCCATTATTAGAACATTCTAAACTACAAATATGGGAACTTTAACCAAAAACAATGTAAACAAAGTTGATCAATTCTATGCCTCATTATATACACAAACATTTTCGGCAAGGGAAGAGTTTTTACAAACAAAACCATCAACAGATTTGATAAGAACTTAAGAAACGTCTACACCAAAACCAACAGTTGTAACAGAAATGCAATTATCAGTTTAAGAAACAAGTGTTAATATAAATTCGCCGAGATCTTTACGACCGGGACCAACAAAGACAGAATCAACATGTAAATTAAAGCCAACACCTAACATCACTACATCTTCAATTGTAACAAGTGTAGTCACATTAGTTTCACAACAATTAGCTACTACATCTAGGGATGTACATTTTGTCCGCCACTATATATATATCATGAACGTAAATTTGCATAAAGAAAACTCTAAAATCGTAATCATTTTTAAAGCAATATATATGATAGCAATAATAATGTCTTTCATTTTTTCTAATATGACGAGCAAACTAGTCATCATTTTTTTCTTACTTTTCCACAATTAATAAAAAGGAGTATGAAAATAAAATTGCTTCAGAAAGTATGAGGAAAAAAACAACAAAATGTGATTTCTGTTATTATGTATGCAAAAAAGAAAGATGTAAAAGACGTTTAAGTACTACTTTCATTCCTACACGCAATCTACTTACCCTAGAACAATACTTTTAGAATTGTAAAAAATTGGAATATTAATAATACAACATATTTAAAGGAATTAAAAAATTAAGTGTTTAAAATTTTAAGGAAATAAAGAATTTAAACAATAAATTTTTTAAAAAAATTGAGGTAATTAAAATTATTACTAGCATAAAATTTTTATTGGAATTGAATAACTTGTTTTATATAAAATATTGATAATTCTAAAAATTTTATATGATTTTTAACACCTGATAAAACTAAACCAGTCAACGTACTTACATACCAATTTGATCAATTGTTTTAAAAGTTCAGTCTATCAATTTAACTAACTTGACTAAAAAGTTATACAACGAAAATAACTAAAACTACCAATTTGTTTATTTCAGTTAATGTTTTGAAAGTTTGTTAATTTGGGGATTTTAAACGTATTATAAAATTAAAAAATTAATTAATTTAAATATTGGTAAATTTAATAAATTAATATGTTAAAATAATTAATTAATATATCAATAAATTTAAATTCCAATTTAATTATTACCATAGATTTAGTTTCCTTGATTTCTGGAGTATTAAAATACGAATATTTAAATGGCAAACGATAAAGAACTATTTTAGATAAAATACAATATTCTAGATTCTTTTGTTTTAATCAGAAAATATTTCAACAAAAATTATAGATGTTGTAGTGTTTGTAAATGTTAAAAATATTAGAAGTTTAATTTAAATTACTCTTATAAAATATTAGTAATTTAAGTAAATTTATAAATCAAAAGTAGTATTTACTTTAAATTTTATAAAATTATTGTCATTTTTTAAGTTTATGCTTGATATCAAATTATTAAAGATATATATTAATTAAATCTACATCATATGCATAGTAGACAGAGGATTTGATTCTATATGTATGATCATGGCTAAATCTACGATGCTTACTTAACTATTTTCCGATATAGACAAATACAATCTGGAATTAATACTTTATTTAAAATAATTCTTTACAGGTTGTCATTTGAAATTTCGGACTTTAATACCCCAGAAACTAGGAAAACAGAATCTATGATAATAGCTGAATCGAAATTTTAATTTATTGATATACCAATTTATTAATTTTTTAATTTATTAATATTTCAATTTATTAATTTTTCTAATACGTTTTTAATACCCAGAATAACAATTTTTTAAAACATTAACTCAAATAAACAAATTGCAACCTTTAGTTATTTTCGTTGTATAACTTTTTAGTCAAATTAGTCAAATTAATAGACTGAACCTTTAAAACAATTGATCAAATTGGTATGCAAGTACGTTGACTGGCTTAGTTATATCAGATGTTAAAAATCACATAAAATTTTAAGAATTATCAATATTTTACACAAATTAAAAATCTAATGCTAAGTAAAAATTTTAATTGCCTCAATTTATCAAAAAATTTGTTGTTGAAATTATTTAATTTCTTAAAATTTTGATTACTTAATTTGTTAATTCCTTTAAATATATCGTATTATTAATAATCTAATTTTTTACAATTTTAAAAGTATTACACCAGCGTAAGTAGATTGCGTGTATTATAATTTAAAAGAAAAATTATTAGCTTATGATTTTTCAGAAAGTATAATGGGTGCTACATTATTTCATGTTTATAGTGATAATTCAAGGAAGCCAATAATTTCTGCATGTGAGATGTTAACAAGTTTTGAAAAGAAATATGATATTGCTTCAAAAGAAGCATTGGCAATTGTATATTTTGTTTAAAGGTTTAATCAATACTTGAGATGTCATAAATTTGAAATAGAATGTGATAATCGTGCAGTCACATGTATTTTTCAAAACAATAAAAATATTTCGAAGTTAGCTGCAGAACGAATAGCGCGATATTGATTGATATTATCACATTATGATTTTAGTATAAAATTAATCAGTTCAAAAGATAATGTTTTACTGGATGTTTTGTCACATCTTATAGATATGGACAAGGTAGAATTATTTAAAGAAGAGAAAGTATTAGTATCTGCAGTAAATGATTCATATCATAAAAATGAATTTATGTTGTTAAAAGAGGAATTGTCTACTTTTGTAAATATATCAGAGCTATTATGTATTTCTAAAGAAGATGAAATTGTCAATAAGGTTAAAGTTATATTATCAGGGAATGAAGTTTAGCACAAGAGATCTAGAAACTTAGAATAACAATTTTTGTTTAAAAATAGGTTTAACTTTGATGTATTAGAAAATATATTATTAGTTAGAAACGTGCATATATACCAAAAAATGTTAGATTAAAGTTGTTACAGGACATTCATGGTATGGAGCATTATGGTATTACTACTATGTTAGAATTATCGAAATAATTTGAGTTTTCTTTGAAAAAGGAAGTAATTAGTTCTTTTATCAAATCTTGCACCATATGTCAGAAAAGTGGTAAAAAACCTAAATTTGTAAGTAATAAGTGGCCAGAAGCTTTTATACAGTTTTCATAGATACCATGTTGATCATTTAAAATATAATGGTAAAGATATTATATTGTTAGCGGATGCTTATAGTGGTTGATAGCAGCTAAGATTACAAGCAAAAGTTCAAGTGAGGAATCTGTTGAATTTTTAGATCAATTAATTACAACTTATAATTGAATTAGTAACTTAGACAGTGATAATGGAAAGAATTTCTGAAAAAGTAGAAAATTTTTGTATAGTTAATGAAATAATGAGATATAACAGTCCTCCATATTTGCAATCATGAAATGAAAGAGCCGAAATGAATGTACAGTAATTAAAAAATAAGTTAAAAAAATAACAAATGGAAAAGAAAATGATTCAAATTGACTCAAAGTTATTGAAAAAAGCTTTTTATATTTTAAATAAAGAAATTAGAAATAGTATAAAAGTACATGAAAAATTCATATTGGGATTATCTAATGAGTTCAGAAAAAATATTTCAGTCAATTTATCATTTCATAAAAAAGACAATTCTTTTTGTGTTGGTAAGAATGTATGGTTTTTTGAGAAAAGTAAAAAAAAGCTGGATGGAAGGAACTGTTGTGAATATATTAAGTTCTAAAACGTTAAATATTTTGGTAAAAAATAAGGTTTTACAATCTCATATATCAACATTAAAGGAAAGATACAAAATCTTAACCTTAAATTATATTACTTTCGGCAATGAAAAAGAAATTCCCAAGGTACAAAGAAAAAGAAAAAATATGGGTCATACTTTAGCTATTTGCAAAAAATCCTTACGTTCAAATTTAATTTAAGGGTGATTTTAAAAAATATCTTTAACTAATTTTCTTTTAAGGTGTTAGTTGAGGAATGATGGCTTGGTTTACTATATGGTATGACATGTATCAGTATACAATAAGTTGTTTTTACTTTTAAGATTAAAGATATATTTTACCAATAAATAGCTATACATTTTTACTAAACTATTAACAAAAAGGACTAAATTCTGACCAAGGAATGTTAGAAAAAATTGTTTCCACTTTACAACCTACTTTTATTTTAAATTAATTCAAATCTTTGAGTAATTGCTGCGTCAAACATAATGTTTGACACAAAATAACTAATATATAAAACCACTATATTTTAAATGTAATCAGTTCTTATAAAAAAATAAAGTTTAAAAGTTCTCTTATTATCTATACTTTATAAGGTGTTGGAAAACATTACAGTAATATTTTTAAATGATTTTATATATCATTACTTTCAAGTCTCAAATAATTTAAAACTCTTGGACCCATATATATTTATAAAATTTCTAATTATCCTTTTATGGTTAATGAAAAAACAGAATGAATGTAGGAAAGTCGTGTCAATGAATTCAAATTTATCATAATGTTATGAAATAATAAATCGTATTTAAATATTTATGAGGGATTTAAAAATTTACAAATGATTACTTGGTTGTCGAAAAAAAATTATATTTGGCGTTCTTGAAATGGTATGGAATAAATTTCCACAATTTGGTCGCACCTTGGCTTGCATTATAAAACTGTGGTCGTAATTTAAGAAAACATTTTCATTTTTATGTTAAAGCTATGTCTTAGATATCAAATTAACAATGCAGAATGATTTTTTTCATTTTACCAAAGACAAGAAATAATAACCAAAGAATTCTTAACTGGAACTTTTTGTAATTAGCACTTCATTTTTATCTGCTTTCTAAATTAGTTATATATCACTTATATTTTAATCCTCAATTCAAGATATTTTACTATAGGATGAAAGTCTAAAAAGTATAACTTCTCATTTTTAAAATAAATAATTACTATCAAAATTTACATTTATATGTACCTAGGGATACAAATTAAGGCTGAACGAAAATTATTAGGGCCGAATTTTCATTTTCGGACAAAATAAGTCCAAAAGGCACTTTTTTTTGAATCTATGTCATAACGCTTCAAAAGAATACTGGAATTCATGATTGGTATATATCAAAAAAATATGTAAAACGATGAACTTTAAGTTTTGTAGTTTGTGTAAATTTATAAGAATTTTTAAAATCTTTAAAATTGATTTTACACTTTATCAACTTTTTAAAAATTTACCTTTATTTAGAATTAAATTTTGACAAGTTGATAAATCCTAAAATTGTCTGCATTGTTCGTATAGGACATAGTTCAAAAAACCATATTTCCAAAACAGCACCCTATTATTCTCGTTATATTATCAGTTCTAGAAAGATAAAACATTTAATTTCAAAAATTATCCAAAAAAATTGTTTATTTTTATGATCTCAAAAACAATTTGATAGAAATCATTTGCGTACATTCTGCAACGATAATACTTATTTATTTCTACCGTCATTTAGCTGTTAAATATAAAAAAATCGATTTTAGGATTGGTTTATTAAATAGCAAGAAAACTAGCAACTCTGTTAAAATAATATAAAATTTATCATTTCAGCACATTTTTAAAATTATGACACTTAGAAGTGCGATAGTGCTATTTTTTAGAAATATTTTGATGATTTCAAAAAATAACAAGTTATCATCTTGGTAAAAATGTAGATAATAACAAACTACAGAGATGAAATAAGAATAAAAAATTATAAGTATCCGATATATACAAAAATTCAGTACTGAATAATATGATTCTTAAACCAAATATTATATACATTTTTAGATTTGTTAACATTTCAACTTTAACAACATTTGATATAAGAACTATTAAAAGTTATAATTATGCATTTTATTATACAAATCAAGATATTATGATGAACGACAAAGTTAAGGAATGTATTAAACGATATAGAAACCATTAGTATGAGATATTTCATACGCTTAAGGTGTATTATTTCAAATAATCTTTTTGATAAATTTAAATGCTTATCAACTCTATTTTATTATAAAATGAAGATTCTGTGAAATAGAATGTCCGACATATTAAAAAATTATGCAATGATTTATAATAATGCATTACGATGGGTAGTATTAATTAATTGCTAACAAATATAATAAAAACTTAAAGCTTAATTATAGATAAATTGAAAGTTAAAAAAAATTGCTAACAACCACAATGACAAAACTATATTATTATATATCTTTAATTTTAAAAGTGGCTTTTTACATATAAAATTTCGAGATTTCTGAATTCAAAATACTTAAATTTTTTTGCATGAGCGTTGATGTATAACAATAGAATATTTCATTAAAAATATTTATGTATAATTCTACCATTTTTGAAACAGAATTTTTCAATTACTTCAAATATATTTTAAATTTTTTTTCAGTATTATACTTCTTAATACTATTGAATAACTTTTTTACGTTATCTTTAGAAAAGTTTTTTTGTTATTATTTCTATTATAAATGTACAATTTATTTAAATTACTTTCTATTTTGAAAATTTTAACAGTTACTAATTAAAATATTTTAAATAATTTGAAAATTACTAGCATTTTTCTTCCATTACTCCAGTTTTTAAAAAAAATGTGATACTATTTTTCTTTTTTTGATCATTTTATACTTTATTTTCATATTTAATAAAAGCGGCAAGAATAGAACAATAAACAAACTTACGTTAAATTCGCAACGTTATCATTTTTGGTTAATACTTGATAAAATCTTTAAATGACATTAGTGTTTTCATTTTTTTTCTTGTATTTAATGTATTTTAATTTTAAATTAATTTTCGATTCTACATCTTGAATGATTTTATGACATTATATGCTTTTTTTACCGTATGTGTGTGGTGTTTATTATCAATATAATAAAAAATTTTTTTTATTTTTAGACTTGGATATCCATATTAACGTTTAATAATAAAGGTAAATTTCATAATGGTTAGAAATAAAAACAGTTTCTTTTTACTCTCTCTGTACAATAAAAGAAAATTAGTCTTCAGGTACTCTAAGAAACGATATAATTAGTATTGATCTATTAAAAGTAATCCTTTGTTTCATAACATAAGTTTTAAAATTTAAAATAAAATAACAAAAATATTATTTGTAAGTAATTAGATTTTATGACAATAACAAAATTGTCGCTTACCTGATGGGTACGACTTGAATGAAATATTAGGTATTTTTAAAATGCACAATTTATGCAAAACTTTTAGCAAAGGTGTTATGAAGTTTAAAAAATCACAATCTTTATATATTGTAGCCCCCTTTACCTATTTCAATTGGAAATTACAAATTTATTGAGAATTATATTAGGTTGTATCATATGAAATGCATGTTTTTATTTTAAAATTTTAAATGCGCATAAAAAAGTGAAAAATAAATATTTTTTTAAAAAATATTCACCATTGGCTTCTACACATTGTTTCCAACGTGATACGAGCTTATTGATTCCATTTGCATAAAAAATTAGCTTCTCTAGAGGCAATAAATTCTTCAAAGGCAATTTTTATTGACTCTTCGTCTTTGAAAACTTTATCCTTGAGAAATTGATCCAAATTTTTGAAAAAATGGAAGTCTGTTGGAGCAAGATCTGGAGAATATGGTGGGTGCGGCAGAGTTTCATATTTCAAATCGTTGAGCTTCTGGAGCGTTGTTATTGAAACATGTGGGTGGGCATTGTCATATAATAAAATAGGACCTTTTCTATTGACTAAAGAAGGCTTTTTTTGGACAAATTTCTAATGTATTTTTTCTAATTGTGCACAGTAGGATTCAGAATTAATGGTTTCACCTGGTTTCATAAATTCATGGTGAACCAGTCCTCCAGAAAACCACCGAACAGTAACCATCACCTTCTTAGGCGTTATTTGGGGTTTTGGGAACTGTTTTGGAGCTTCATCTTTATACAACCATTGTCCTGCGCGTTTTCTATTGTCGTATAGAATCCACTTTTCAACGCAGGTTACAATTCGGTCCAAAAATGAGTCGTTTTTGTTCCTTAGAAGCAAAGAAGAACAAATTTCTAAACGACTGTTTTTTTGTTTTTCAGTTAGTTCATGCGGTACCCATTGATCTAACTTTTTTGTTTTGCCAATTTGTTTTAAATGGCGACAAACAGTATCCTTTGAAACCCCAAGGTCTTCTGATATCCTTCTAACCGTTTGTTGAGAATCAGCTTCAATTATCGTTCTTAAGTGGTCGTTATCAACGACTGAAGCTGGTCTCCCACGGTCTTTATTCTCAAGGTCTTCA
Organism: Strongyloides venezuelensis; assembly: GCA_963280985.1. Taxonomy (NCBI): domain Eukaryota; kingdom Metazoa; phylum Nematoda; class Chromadorea; order Rhabditida; family Strongyloididae; genus Strongyloides; species Strongyloides venezuelensis. The sequence goes on along the minus strand of CAUJLX010000001.1, from coordinate 2,539,229 downwards.
TTTCCCTCTCTGAATCTTTTGAACCATCTTCGTACAGTCGATGGATTCACAAAGCCCTCTCCAAAAACAATATTAATATCTTCTGCTGTTTTTGTTGCACTAGTGCCTTTTTTGAATTCATATAAAAAAAATGATACGAATTTCACGTTTGGTAACCATTGTAAAAAAATTAAAAATTAATTATGATACACTTTTTTTTTGGTATGATTTACATGTCATTTTGTAGATAAGATTCTTAGAAATCAAACAAAATGCTTAGCTTAATTGAAACATTGCTAATTATTAATTAAAGCCAGCTAATAGCATCGCGCATTTAAAAACATGCATTTCATACGATACAACCTATTATTTATGCTAAAATTGTTAAACGGGGCATTAACTCTAATAAGAAAAGACAGGGTTTTGATGATAAAGTTTAAGTTAAAATTTTAAATAGAAGATGACACAAAATATTAAAAAAATTTAGCTTAAAAACTAGTGGTATACTTTTTGTTTTGGACAGCAGTATAGGATTAATCATTTTGCATCCGCAGCAACAACAAATATAGGAAAGTTTGTAGGAATTGAATTGGTCAAAGAAGTATATACTATTTCTGTTAATTTAAAAAATATGTTTAACATGTCATAAATTTTGAAACTTCAAATTTCAAAAAAATATCAGAATTATTAATGACGATATTTCAATGAATTCTATTGTTCTTGAAAAGATGTAGTGAAGGAAGTGTAATTTTTATTAGTGATAAAATATTCCAACCTCTCACAATAAATCAAATCAGTAATGTTATATTTTATAATCCCCTTAATTGTGTAAAAATAATAACTGTTCAAAATTATAAAGATAATATTCATTTAGAATATCAAGAATTAATAACGTTGCTGCTATTTTATTTAAACATGAGATATTTAACATCGGTATAACCTTATCATAAAGTAATAGTGTAGAAATTCTTCACTATCACGAAATTGGCAATAATTAATAATTAAATGGAAATATTATATTTTGAACTGTAGATTAGAGGAGAATAAACAGACCAAGAAGAAACAATGAAAAAGGCTGTTTTAAAAAATTAAAAACTACAAATTGGGTTATAAAATTTTTAAATATTTATACTTATTTTAATTTTTTTCACATTATTATTTTAATAGTTACTTGTAAATTGTTTTTCTGATGTTATTTTAACAAAGTTTTTCAATGATAATACAAAATCCTATACACAAAGTATTATTTAATTTTGATTGTGTTTTCAGAAAATATCATATATTTGACAGTGTAATGCAGGGCATTAGGAGGAGGAGACAAAGAGTATTTAAAGAAAGAATAAGATAGGAAAAAGTTAGTTATTTCTCTTTAATAAAGATGGACAGCTGACACTTGTCCCTATTGTTAACTTAATTATCCATTACTTACATTTGCTGCTAATATTATTTTAATAAAAGCTATTTATATTAATATTTTGTTTTATATAACCAGATAGAAGGATCGAAGTTATCACTTCCACACGGAAATATAATTAACCGAGTGGAAAGGTTTTAAGGACAGAAATAATTGCTAATATCACTTAATTAAAATTGAAAACATTGTTCTATACTTTAAAAAATTAAATGTTCAAAATAGTATTAAGAAAAATTTATAAAATAAAAGCTTATGAAGGCTTAATTGTTGATTTTACTTAGATTTGATTTGCCATGAAAAAAATTATGTTTTGTTATGTATTTTTTTCTTTAAATTTATGATTTTTTTAAACTGTTGATTATATAATCTATTTTGATAAAATCTAGCAATTATATTAATAATATACCATAACATTTATGATAAACTTCAAAAAGATTATTTTTCATTTAGTTACAATTTATCATGAATATAATTTGAAAATACTATGTTGCTAATTTTATTCCTTATAAATTTACGAACGATTTTCTATTGTTTAATCTTCTTTGTTATCATCAACAACCATAAATAATTTTTGGCAGAATTTTGTAAAACCATTTGAAAGATTTGTTATAAATCGTGGTTTCTTTTTCCAAGCAATAAAAAGTAAATATATTGGAACTGCTGTCAACATAATTGATATTCCAATTGCTAAACCAAACAATTTTAAATAAAATATATTTCTTTATATAAAATTACCTGTATCTCTAGGTGCCCCGATTATTGGAACTATAACTAATGATATACACCCTATGAAAAAGATTATCGGCCAGATAAGATTAACCTGTAAGAAAAGATTAATTTTTATACAAATATAAGTATAGCTACCTTAATTGGTCTTGGTGCATCTGACATCGTTCTTCTGAAAACAAACAAAGCAGCAATTGCTCCGGCTATTGCCAACCAATAACTTATAGCAATATAATTTATAAGTGCAAAGACATCTTTAGATAAAAAGAGGTAAGCTAATGATAAAAGTCCTGTAAATATTACAGCTGGAATTGGAGTTTTTGTTGATTTGTTTATCATTGTCAAAACAATTGGCATTTGTCCCTCTCTAGCTCCAACATAAAAAAGACGAGATGACGTAAAAATAACTCCATTAGCTGAGCCTAATGTTGAACAAGCAACAAATAATGGCATTGTGAAAGCAAATGGCCCGAAAACTTTGTTGGCATATTCAATTGCTACAGCTGGTGAAAGGAGCATTTCATCTGGTGATATAACTGCATATAAAGCAACATTTGTAAGAACATAAATAAGTGTAACTGTTACACATGAAATAAGTATAGCTAATGGAAGATTTTTTTTTGGATTTTGTAATTCTTCAACAATAAAATTTAAGTAATTCCATCCTTGATAAGCAAATAATCCAGAATAAAAAGCCAACGATGCACTGGCAACATCTTTTGTTGTTCCCTCCCAAATATTTTCAAAAGACTCACGATATTTATCACTTCCAAAAATGATAAGGTATAAACCTGAACAAATTATTGCAATAAGTGCAAAAACTTTAGCAACAGTAAAAATATCTTGAACGGCTGTAGCCAATTTAACAGATATACAATTAATAGCAGTTAAAATAATAATTAAAGCTGCAGCAATTAATTGTGCCTAATCCATCTGGTGGTGAACAATCAGCAAATAAAGGTTGAAGCATATAAATTGAAAATGTCAATGCTACAATAGTACATGTACATGGTCTTACAACAATAGCTTCAATCCATAAACGAACAAAACCTAAAAATGGTCCAAATGCTTCCATTATGTATGCATAATCACCACCAGATTTTCTTATTAGTGTTCCTAATTCAGCATAGCAATATGAACCAATTCCAGCAAAGATACCACATGTCAACCATATTAATAAACTAACACCGACACTTCCAGCTTTCTCTTGAACTCCTGTTGGTGAAACAAAAATACCAGAACCAATGATGCACCCAACAATCATTGAAACACCATTAAATAATGTCAAAGATTTTTCTAATCCCTTTTGTTCTTGTTTTCCATCCTCAGGATTTAAAGGCTGATTTTCATCAGGCTTCTTATTAGATGTCTGCGACATTATATAAGTAGAAGAAATTTATTTGAATGGCAATTCTAAAATAAAAGTTTATAATAGTAATAAAATGAATTTAAAAAGAGTTAAAGTATTGCAAGGTTACTTTGCATGATTAAGCCACGATAAGGAAAAAAAGTTCAATGAAGTAGAAGGATATTGATATATGCAATACAAAGATAAATCATAAGATAATCAAAAAAATGAAGGTGACTTTGTAAAGAAACGTAATAAGATAATAATTTAAGGATTTTCTTTATTTTATTACATTTTAATGTTGATACTTTATTATAAATATACATTTATAGGAAAAAACAACATTAATTGCTTATGTAAATTAGATATTAAAAGTAAATAAATTCAAAAAATTCATTAACAACAAAATAAAATTATAGTAAATAACATCCAGCTATATTTATTTAGTAATTATGTTTCAAAAATTTCAAATATATAAACTTACCGGAAATTTTGAATGCTATTTACTAACTTTAGCAACTTAAATAATGAATTATAATAAAAGAAAAATATAAAATGATTGTGTTCTTCAATTGTATTATTATTTTATTTTAGAAGTAATCCTTTTAAAATCCTTGGAAATTTTAATATTTATATAGAGAAGTTGTCCTTTATGACAAATAAAAATAAAATATATAAATCAAAATTTTAAAAACAGTCCTCTTTAGTATAAGTATACTTTATATTTAACAGCTTCCTAATACATTTAGTAAAATATTTCTTAATATTTAACTATTAAAGATTATAAAGTTTAGATATATTTTATGTAACATAATTTTGACCAATATGCTATTAGAATTAAATAATAACTTAACAATGATGTATAATAGATAAAATATACGTTCTTTACTATTAATACCTAAATCCTCATCATAATATCACATCTCTTTAAAATTTATTGTCTCTTCTCAAATATTTAAGTTATTAAATATGTCTGATTATTTTATGTAAGCCTTCTTCAAAAAGAAATTAATTATTTTCAAGTTATTAAAAAAAATTTATATGTAAGTTTTCAGACATCTTTATTTTTAAACTCATAATTAGTTTTTAATTTGAAATTATATATAACATTTAGCATGTTAGTTTAAATAAGTAAATGTACACAAATATATATACATTTATATGTAATATAGAATTTGTTTAACATTACAAATGATTTGATGGTATATTCATAAAGAAATAAAAAAAGTAATAATTCTAGGTCACGTAAAAAATTTAAATAGACTAATCAATTTTAAATGGCTATAAACGTTTAAACTATACAAGATTTTGCCATCTGTTACAAATATAATGATACTAAATACTTGCTTTTAGTTAACATTTTTACATTATAACATAGTTTTAAAAATATTGATAGCTAGAATACTTAAAAAAACAACTAAAAACCAACTTATCGATATTATAAATTTCATTTATACCACAAAACAAATTCCATAGAAAATATTTACTGTTTATCTCACACTATTTATTAAAAATATTATTAAATAAAAATAAAGGTAGGATTATAAAATGATTAAAAAAATATGCGCAAATAGAATAAAAATATAATGATATTATTGTTGTTATTATTTATTTTTAAAAGTAAATATATTTTTTCCAAGTATAATTGTCTTTAAAGGTATATATAACTATTTAAATTCAAATTGACATTAATGGCTGTTAAATTAAAACTGGCAAAAAGCTAATCCTCATATAAAAGGTTTTCACTTTACTGTTTGTACAAAACAAGACACTATTTACTTGTACGCCAGGTTTTAATTCTTTTCTTAATATATTTCTATACAATTTGCCGTTAAATGATGCGGCCAAAGATAGAATTATTAATAAATGTAATGACATATCCTTAGTCAAATAGATATATATATATATATATACATTTCTTTACTTCACTGTAAAATGAATAATAACTATAGATATTTGTTGAGAGATAACTAAATGTGGAAAAATGGAATTAAGCAAGTAGTAGTACTTTCTAATTATATTAGTTTATACACATTTTTTTTATAAAGTAAATATGATAGATAAAAATTCTATCACTAGTATATTTGTGAGTTTTTAAACTGTAAAAAATAATTAAAGTTTTTGGAAAATTTTTTTTATTTGGATTAACTTAAAAAGGATATAAAATGCCGACTTTTGTTTAACACATAAATAATAAAAATGAGTAAATAAAGTAAGACCTTTTGAAAAAAAAACTTAAGCTTTCCAATAATATTAAATAGTAAATAGACAAAAAAGTTGAGAAAGAATAAATAGACATTTTGTGGAATTGTCATAAATGAACAAAACGTTTTTAACATTTTTATTTTCCAATAGAGAAATTAGTTGATTGATTAATAATAAACACTTGACAACAGATGTATTTTTAAGATTAAAAGTATGTCTTTTGAAAGAGGTACTGTTATGAGAATATAATAATTTCAATAATTCAAGTTTCATTTAAAGCACAATTGTTTTAAAAAGATATTAATTAAAAAATTTCCATTCAATTTAATTTTCTTACGAATAATGAAAAACTTTAAATAAAAAGTGAAAACAATCTTAATGTGAAAAATAACTCTAAAGGACACAAATAAAAAAATATTTTTGTCCTTAATAAAAAAATGGTATTACATTTTTTATGGATAATTTTTGCTTTTATAAAAAGTTGTCCAATGCATTAAATGTTTAAAACAATATAAAAAATATATACGTATAACATTGTGAATATTTATTGTTTTTTTTAATCATCTTATGAATATTATTTAAATAAGTCACGTAAACAAAAAAATCACTATAAAAGATAAAAATATAATATTATAATAATTTTATTCTAGAAAATCAAATTTAATAGTATTTTATTAACACTGACAAATAATTGAAATTTAATAAATACTGTTATTTTTTTAAGCTTCAATAATCGTACTATTACTTTTTTCATATAATAATTTATTATCATCTTTTAAGTGCACTTTTAAGTAAGAAAATAAATAATATTTTTAATTAATGCGGTATTTGGATTAACAGAAGTAGTTAGTTTTTTATGTAATAATGAAAAAAATTATATCTTGAGTTATATTTTTAAAATGTCAATTTCAAAAAAAAATTATATTTATATTTTACTATCTATCAACATTGACTTGAATGTTTAAACAAAATTAGCATATATATTTATCTGTATAACTTATGCCAAATTTTATATTCACATATAATATTAATTATAATATAAATAAAAAATATTCTAAATAATAATCTAACATTAATCTTTAGTTAAATCACTTACAAATTATACAAATTAAAAATTTTTTAAAATTCCTTCAAATTTATCTATAAGCTATATTTATTATTAAAATATATTCGTATTGATGTTTTCTAATATTCTAAAATTCTTAAACTAATAAAATATAAAATATATTATGTTATTATAACAAAATTGTTTATATAAGAAAACATAATTTTAAAGTGAATGAAACATGTATATAAAAAAATCTTTCGAACTTATTCTAATCATTAAAACTTTATCTTAAATATAATGTTTCAATACTTTTTAAAATTGTACATTCACACAGTCATTGAAACAGATTTTATTTAGTCAAAATTTATTAACATACATTCAATATAGTAGCTATCATTATTTATGTAAAAAGAATTTCAAAAGTTTATTTGTTTAAAAAAAATTTTTTGATATTTTATGTTCGATCTATAAATAGAATAATTTTTATCTTCATTTTTAATTAGTATTAAATATATACATACATTATTATTAATTTGTTAGTCTTTTACTTTTACCTTTTTGTCCTATAATCATTGTTAACTACTAATTAAAATATTTTTTTTAGTAAAAATGCATATCGTTGATTATATAGTAGTTTTTACTATCTTGGGAGTTATTTCATTTGTTGGTATATTCGGTTACACAAATCTTACTGATAATTATAGAAGAAATAATAAATTGGGTATTTATAAAGTTGCTTTATCAGTTGCGTCAGGTTACCTTTCCGCAATTTCATTACTGGGGTTTCCATCTGAAATTTACTTCAGAGGATCAATGATATATTGGTATGGTATTATGTATTGTATTGCGTTTCCTGCGGTAGCTTATATATTTTTACCAATACTTTTTAAAGAGAAATTTCAAAACATCTATCAATATTTAGAAAGAAGATTTTCATTTACCAATAGAATTATAGCATCATTTCTTTTTATTATTATGACACTACTTTACGTTTCTGTAGCTTTATATGCTCCAGCATTGTCTTTATCAACAGTTCTTAATATACCACTTTATCTTACAATTCTTCTCACTTCAAGTTTAGCAACAATATATTTAATGGTTGTAAGTTACTAATTTTATTTTTCTAATCATGAGCTAAATATAGGGTGGTTTAAGAGGTGGTGTTGTAACATCAGCATTACAAATGATATTAATTTTGTCAACATTGTTTTTAATAATTGTTATATCAATATATAATCATGGATTTGAATATATTTATTCAACAGCTTTGAAGCATCAAAGACTTTTTTTAACAGATTTTAGATTAGATCCTCGAATACGCCATTCAGCTTCATCTCTAGTAATTGGAGGAACATTTATGATAATTTCACTATTTGCAACAAATCAGATGTCTGTTCAAAGATATCAAGCTATGGAAAGTTTAAAGAAGGCACAACATGTTGTTTTGTTAAATATTCCTATAAATTTTGCCATTCTAACAATGTACGTTTTCATTGGATTAATTATGTATGCAGTTTTTGAAATAACTTGTCATCCAACAAATAAAGCATCTGACCAAATATTACCATACTTTTTTTTAACAGAATTTTCTCACATACCAGGATTACTTGGTTGTTTTGTAGCTGCTGTTCATAGTGCAGGAATAAGTACATTAACAGCATCCTACCATGCTCTTTCAGAAGTTATAATCGAAGATATTATTTGCATTTATTTAAAAAAATATACCAAGAAAAAAATAATGACTGAAGATGAAAGGGAAACATTGTCAAAATATTTGCCTCTTCTAATTGCAATCATTTCAATAGCTTTAGCACTGTTAATAGAACATTTAAATTCAGCTATTCTTCAAATATCACTTTCGGTTTTTGGGGCATTTGGTGGACTTGTTCTAGGAATATTTATTGTTGCAATGTTTTTTCCATGGGTCAAAAATAAATTATCAGCAACAATAGCTCAATTGCTTAGTTTATATTTTATTGTGGTTTTAATATGTTTAACATTCTACTATAAAACATCACCACAAAATTTACCAATTAATAATAAGTGTGACGCACTTGAAATATTCATACCATTCAATTATCTTGAAAGAACAAATGTAGAAGATGCAAAAAATTATCTTCAATATTTGTCACAAATTTCTTATCAATATTATACACTTCTTGGGGTTATATCAACAATTGTAATTGCACACATAGTTGAAGGATTTATTATAATTGAAGAATACATTCATAAGAAATTTATTAACCATTCTCAAATTTCTTTAAATACAGAGCAAAACATTCCAATGACAAAAATGACAAATATATAATAGATGAAAATTATATATTGCTTCTATACAAAATCTATATTTTAACAATATTATTTTACTTAAAATTAACAACACTATTTAATTTTTACTTGCTAATTAAAAACAAATATTTTTACATCCATTTTTTAATAACATAATGTGTAATTAAAAGAACCCCTCCTATTACAAAAATTTGTATACCTAACATTAATGGTTCTTTTTTTCCATTTGATATGGATATAGAATTGAGAATTTTAAGATTATATTCCTTCCAAAATAATTTTTTATACCTGAAATATGACCATACCCTACAACAGCAACAATGTTTACCGCTCGCATATTTTTTTCCTCTTCAATTGATACCTTTGCTTTTTCTTCAAAAATCTTATTATATTTTTGAAGAAGAAATGTTGACATATATTGATCTCTTTCACCAACCATTATTTTTTTAAAAAATGGAAAATTTTCCCATGATAATGGTGGGAAATCATCAAAATTAATATAATTTGAAGTATTATGAAATAATTTTTTAACCCTTTCATCTTCGTTATTAAAATAAAAAATATCCTTTAATAATTTTAACTTCTCCCAGAATGTTAATTTTTTGTAAAGACGATTTAGAGTTATTTCAATATTTCTATCACAAAATCCAAAAACTAGAATTTCTTATTTTTCTTCCTTCTTCTTGCGCTACATTAAATTCTCCTCCGGGACAAAGCTTACTCCTCTTCATTAATTCATTCGTATAACTAATTAGAAGAGCTGATACCAAACTCTTTTTAATCCTTCTTGCTTGATACAATTAAATATTAATTCTAGTGGATTTAAAATATCATCAACAATAATTTCTTCATTTATATTTAATATATTAATTCTTGAATTGCATAATTTCCACAAAAATGGCATCAGCGATTGTGGAAGGGATAACATCATGAACATCATTACGACTTTGATTTGAAAAGTGTTTAGTCTCAACTAGTATAATTTTACCCTTTCTATAAAATTCTAATATATTTGCAGGAAAAATTTTGTTAAATTTAATTGGTATCTCATCAAAATATTAATGTAGATGATGAAGGTGGTTGAATATGATTTTCAAGTTGGTTTTTTTTAATCCAAATTTTTTAATTGAAATATTATTTTTAAAGCTATTAATATCTACTTCATCTTTACTATACATTTTAATTTTTAAAATAAAAACATAAACATTAGCATTAAAAATTCACTTAACCTTGTATTTCAATAGATGATTGTTGAACGTTTATATTATTATTTTCCGTATTGTAATATGGTATGAGAAATTTGTTTTTAGATTTGCTAAAGTATTAAAGTATTTGTTTGATCCTTGAAGAAAAGAGTATTTTAATTTTAAAATTGTTTGCCAAATAGTAATTATTTTAAAAAAAACTACTTTTATAATCAAATTTTTAAACAACATTGGTCACCTCTTTATGTATCGAATAAATTTGTCCTTACCATTGGGTATCATTTTCGTTGTAAGATTTTTTTATCTTATCTATAAATAAAAAAAAGTTTCAATCACATTTATAGAAATGTTCCAAAATATATTTTATCAAAATTAGAATATATTATAGAAATTACTTAAAAATACCATTTTCTTACATTTTCGTAGAATTATTTAATATCTTATTTTAATATATAATCACTTTTTAAACTTCTGATTAATGATAATTTAATGGAAATACTAATTATTCACTTATTTTATATGATTAAAAACTAAGAATATATATTTGTCAATGACGATTTAATTAAGCTATACGTTGTGCATTAAATAAGTGATATATCAGAGTCTTTTTTATCTTTAGATTTTCATATCCATATTAATATTTGAATATAATTGTTTTCTTAATTTTAACGTCTTGAATGTTTTTTTTAAAAATTCATAAATTGTGTATAAACTAATTTTCAATATATTTTACTTATTTAAAAAAACATAGATAAGAAACATTAAATAAAGACAATAATTAGAAAAAAACACAAACATTCATAAATAATCAACAACAATGAGAGGTGAAAATATTATTACAAAACAATCATAGTCAATTACAAAATTAATAGTTTTAAATAATAATTTTATAAGCCAACCTTTATTATTTAAGTAGGCTTTTATTACAATTAAATTCATGTAAATAAGATAATTATAAATAAAAAATTAAAAGGTTACTTTAGAAAAAATATAATTTGGTCGTGTTTTTACATTAGAAAACTAATTAATAATATAACAAGTTTTTTTATGCATTCTATCCATAAACAATTTACCACTTTTTATTCATTAAGCGTTAAATTGTTACATTAAAGTACAAAATTTACACATATAATTAATAAAATTCTACAATTAAAAATCTTAAAACATTAACCTTTCTTGATGATTTTATTACACATTTTTATATATCATAACAAACTAACAAATAGTTAAACGCTTTATTATTTATTGAAAAAAATTTTCTCATCAACAACAACGAACTACAAAAAATTAAATTTTTTTGATAAGTAAATCATTTTATTTCTACAATATTTTAAACTTGTTATATGTTTGTTTAAGTTAAATAATAGAATATAATTATATTTAACTGATCAAAATATTTTAAAAAAATAGCCTTGATTTTACTTATTTAAACTTTAATAATTAAAAAAATATATTTTGTTTTAAAATTTTGTTGTTTTATTATACCCCTATCAAGTAATTTTTTTATAATTTTAAATCTAAAAACAAATTTAACATAAAGTATTATATATTTTTAAAGTTTTAAATTATATTTTTTTCTCTTTTTGTAATTTTCAAAAAATTTTTTTGAAATATGATTATCTTTAGCAAAGATTAACAGAAAGTTTTTTTCGTTGATAACAAAGTGATACAAGAACATGTTTTGAATTATTTCGCTATTCATTTTTATATCCATACCCATTAATATTTTCTACTACTTACGAAGAGTGTAAACCTGGTTGTTTTATACAAAAGGAACAGATTTATGGGATATTTGTAAAAAGAGAAACAGATCACCTTATCATTTCGTAACAATATCTGGTATATTTTTAAAATAAGCTAAAAGTTTCCCACACTCCTTGCAATTGTTGTTGTAATACAAAAAACATTATTGTTCTTTTTATTGAATCTAAAATTAAATATATCATAATTTAATATTCAATTTTCTAAATCATGTTTCAGAAATATTTTTATAACAACTATTTAAATTTTTAAGAAAAATGATTTTACTTTACAAACATTTGGCTTTATATATTGCAAAAAATCCATATCTTATTATATTTATTACCCTTATTACAACACTACCTATTTGTAGTTACTACATATTTCTACCTTTTTCCTTTAAAACAGATATAAGGAGAGGTTTTGCACATAAAAATGGTGAAGCTAAATTCGAATTTCAGGTATGAAAATTTTTATTAAACAGTTTTAAAAAAAATTTTTTTTAAAGGTTCTCGGTGATTTTTATAACCTGTCTGTAGATAATATTGAAATTATTGCGCTTATCATAAAAGGAAAAAATCAAACAAGACTACCAATAACATTTGAAGTTTTGTCCGAAGTAAGTAAAATAAATCATTTTTTTTAATTATTGAAAAAAATATTTTAGATTGAACGACTAGATCATTTTATACAAAGTAAAGCATCATCACATAATAATGAAACAATAAAATTAAAAGATATCTATTCATCAAGAGGAACATTTAATTTTTTATTTGATGCCTTTAAAATGGGTTATGATTTACAAAAATTAAATTATGATGTGTCATCGGTACTATCAGATAATATTAATTTATCCTACCCAAATTCATATATCTATGGGCACAAAGTGTTTTTAGGATCTCATTTTTTTGGTGTAAAATTTCACGATGATACATCACTACCACATATTTCTATAATTAAAGATGTGGATATTTGTTCTTTATGGTATATGCTTAATCCAAATACTAATAACCAATATATTATTATGAAAGATATTGAAAAGAATCTTTTTGAATATTTTAAATATGATAATTTTTCTAAATTACTTAATATACAAATTTATGGAGATGAGGTATGTTATGCGTTAATTATATTATTTTATAATAAAACTAAAACTTATTCTTATATATTTATTAGATTGCGAATATGGAGATGCTTCGTGGTAGTATAAATACATCAAAAATGTTAATTTTTGGTATTACTGGTATGATTGCATATATATTTTTTGTATTTCGAAATATCAAATTTTTATCACAAGTAATTTTGTTAATAGGTGCATTGGCAAGTCCAGGACTTGCAACACTTATCGCATATTCATTAATGGGATGGTTTGGTGTATCAATAAATAATATGATGTCAATAACACCATTTCTCGTTCTTGGTATAGGTGTTGATGATGCATTTTTAATATACCATTGTTGGCAAAAACATTCAAAAATTGATAATTGTATAAAAAGATTTACTATCGTTATACAAGAAGCAGGACCATCAATGATGATAACATCTATTACAAATACTCTTGCATTTAGTATTGGTATTACATCACCAGCATCACAAATGAGTGATTTTTGTATATGTACAGCAGTTGCAGTATTTGCTGATTTTATCCTTGAATTTGCAATATTCGCTCCATTACTATTAATATTAAATACAGATAAAATTAATGATACTCACAAAGAAATAAGACAAGATGATATATTTATGGAAAAAAATAACTATTACTGGTTACCATACACAAAATTTATAATATCAAAAAGAGGAAAAATAATTGTTTTATTTATTACAATAATAATGTATACACTAGCTGGTATTGGTGTGAGAAGTATGGAATCAACATTCCAACCAAAAAAAACATTTCCACAAGATTCAGAATTAATAAATGTTTTTAAAAATTTAGATGAAATATATACTGAATATGCACCTGTAACGTTAATGATTAATTCACCACCAAATATAACTAATAGAGAATCAAATAAAAAATTCATGGAGATGGTTGAGAAATTAGAAGAATTCCCCGAGTCATGGTCAAAAGAACGTTCATATGTATGGTTAAGAGATTATGAGGAATATTTTAGTAAAAGTACTAAAAATTCATCAAAACCATTATCATATGAATTAGTTCCTAAATTCCTGAATGATAATTATTTAAATGATAAGAGTGTTGTAAAGTATAGAATTGATAAAAACGGAGAAGTCAAATTAGATGCTTTTGTTATAGTAATAATAAATCATCAAAAACGTACCTGGCATGAACGTGGATATTTATTAAGTAGAGTGAGAAATTTAATTAAAAATTATCCAGAATTTAATGTAACAGCATATGATTATGATGCAACAATATTTGATCTAATAATAACAGTACCAGAAGAGATACTTAAAGCTGTACTTTTAACAATAGGTTGTATGTCAATAGTTTGTTTTCTTGTTGTACCAGATATTGTTATCACATCAATTGCTATTATATCAGTTACATCAATCGCCTTAACATTAATCGGCTTTTTAGGTTTATTAGGACAAGATTTAGATATTGTTATTATGGTTAATATATTAATGGCTATTGGTTTTTCTGTCGACTATGCAGCACACATCTCATTTCATTATTATAAACTTAAGGTTAGATTAAGAAATGAAATTAATTATGCAAAAATTAATAATGAACATCAGTTTATAATATTATCAAAAACATTTAGTTATGTAGGAGTGCCAATGATTGAAGTAAGTTAGTATTTTTTCTATTTTTTAAAATTTTTTTTCCTATAATTCAGGCAGCATTATCAACTATTATATGCATGTTACCATTATTTTTAATTCATGTTCCAATAGTAAAAACATTTGCCCTAACAGTTTGCTTAGTATCAACAATTGGCACTATTCATGGTCTCCTAATTACTCCATGTTTTTTAACAATAAATATTTTTAACAACTATGACAAAAAAAGGGAGCATTACATGAATATTTTGTCAAATTTAAAATTGACAATGACAGATGATGGAAAAATTAGTAATACTGATATTGATAGTAAAACTGTAGGCACTGTTTTTGAAAGTGACAATAACAAAGAAATGGCTACATCAACATCTCCTGACCATATTCCTTTATAAAATATGCCTAATATAACTTTATAAATGTTCACTTTAATAAAGTGTAAATTTTTTTATGCCTTTTTAATACTATTGTGATAATTAAACTAATGATAGAGGATTAATCTTTGATAAGTTTTTAATTTTGTATATATAAAATGAACTAAAAATAAAATTAAAACAATATGTTTCTAAATATGTTATAATTCACTATAATTTTTTTATTATGAGCAATATAATATAAGAAATAAGAATATACTTTTATTAATAAATTGTTTATTTATGTGTATGTTTAATAAATTTATGCATACGTATGCTTTTGTTTTGTCAATTAATTTTTTTAGAATTTTTATGTTCCATTATATGTAATTAGACACGAAAGCATGCTTTTGTAAAAATGATCAGATTTTTTATATAATGTGTACTATATTTTTGATATTATACATTATTGGTATTAAAAGAAGTTTTTCACATCGTTACACCAACAATAGTGATGTTTCTTATTTACTTAGGCTAATTAAAAATTTCTAACTTGTCTATTTTAGTATTAAAAAAAATATTTATTGTATCAGTGTAATTTAAGGGAAATTATTAATAGTGGTAAGAAATAATTTTTCAAAAAACAATAGATGTAATTTAATTTGAATAAGAATTTTCTTAAATGTTAGATTATCATTCTTAGTAAATATTTATAAAATTTTTATTCATTTCTTGCAAAATAAGGCTTTATTATAAACACTTAAATTTATACATTAATAAATTTAAAGCAGAATAAAGTATTTTCTGTATAAATGTTTGCATTTCATAAATATGTTTATTTTTAAAATTTTTGCAACTTAAGTTTTGCATTCAATTATGTTAATGAAAATCAATTATAAAATTTATAATTGCCTTATATTAGAAACACAATTTGCTTAATAGAATTGTGCTATATATATTACATTTTTAAATAAAATATCTGTTTTAAAATTATTATTTATCTAAAATTCGATTTTATTTATGTGCTTTTTTTTAATCCTTATCTTCTGTTTAAATTTTTTGTTCTCTCAACTTAGTTAAAAACATTTATAATTTTATTATTCAAATATTTTTTTAGCTAATTTTAAAACCTGCAATGGAAATGCAAGAATTATCTATTAAGAAGTCATGTACTGGTGAATCTACTTATGATAAGGCACACTATGCTTTCTTTAACTGTAAAGAAATTTCTAGAAACGCTATTTTAAAAGGTGATTTAAATTCGAGCTTACTATGAGATTACAAATAGTGTTAATCAATTTCACGAATTTTTACATGCACCTGATATAGACGCAGTTGAAAAGAATCAAATAAGAGTTTGGTATATGAATCTTATTGTAGGTTTAAAAATTGTAGATATACATTACGTACTACAATATATTTCTAGTTTGAAAGAAATGAACTTTGTCTTTTTGCTGAAAACAAAAACAACGAATTCGTTAGGCATTAGCGAGAATTTTATTTTTCTTATACTTTGAAAGTGCTCATTATTATAATTATTAATATTCAAATAAAATGATAAATTTATTAATATCAATAACGGTTTAATGCAACCGTGAGTTTATGTAAATCAATGGCCATTATACTTTTGAATAAAATTAATATCTGTTAAATTGTTATTAGAATTTTGATAATATTTTTTTAATAAATTATAGCCAGATACAGTGAATATTTAATAGTTTTAAGACTTAATAATGGAGAAAAGGAATAAACAAAGGATTATTAATTAAAATTTAAAAAAAAAACTAAATGATTATAAAATTTATCATTAATTACTGCCATTATATGGTGTATATTCATAAATTATTGGAAAAAAAATTAATGTTTAAAAAAAAAATAAAATTTACAATTATCACTAATTTTTTTATGCTAAAAATATAGAAGAACTCTTTTTTATATAACGTTATTATGAAATACACCTTTTCTAAAAAAGTAGTTCTTATCTAATTATTTTTAAATAACAATAGTTTGTGAATATAAAAGTTCCTAACAATATACTAACATTTTATAAATAAAATGGCGTTATGTGACAAAGAAATAACGTTTTATCTCAGAAATCATTCCAATCTATTCAACTGTTAGGCAAACCACTAACAAATCTTTCGAACTTTAATAAAGAACTTGACAAAATCAGTCATGCTATGATAAAGAAAGATCATTTTACTTTTACGAACATATATAATGATACATGTATATTCTGTTACAATATTTTATCTGATACTAATGTAATTATAAACGTAAAATTGTCTATTTATTAATAAAATTTTCAAAATATTAATAAAAAATCATCCGTCGTTGAATTAATAAAAATTTCTATATTATTGTATTTTCTTCTTTATTTTTCTTACATAACTTCTATTATTATTTATTAAAAAAATAATATTTATAGAATTTAATTTTGACAATATATTTATTACATATATAATTTAGATTTTTTTTATGTTAATCCAACCCTTGAAAACATGATTTTATATTTTTAAATTTAATTACAACTAGTACATTAAACAAAAAAAAAACTGTATTTTAAAATCAATTATCTCTAATTCATAATTTACCATAGAAATTTTAACTTTAATTATAGTTTACATTTTAATTTTCTTTAAAAGCAACTTATTATTACTTGTTTCTTGGAATGAGACATTTTAAATGTTCTCATTAGTTGCTTTGAGTATTTAATGATATATATATTTAAATTAATGATTTTCTAGATGAAGGTTTTCGTACAAATATAATTTAAATATACTTTATAAATTTTAATAACAATATACTAAATATTTAATATTATTTTTTGTTTTAGAGATTTGTAACAAGTAATTATGATTAAAAATATGAATGTTAATGAATTTATTGAACCTTTTAGAGCCTTAAGATATATTTTTAACACTACAAAAATTCAATGTGCTTATTATTTAGCATTAAATGAATATGATAATGCTATTACTGAAATTAATACAGCTTTTGATAATTTCATTGATCTTATGGATAGTCACAAAATAATAAATTTAGAGTATTTTCAAATACAATCATGGTATCATGAATTACTGGTATGGATTTAATTATATCCTTAATTTTTATCGATGTTTTTTTATTTTAGGAGGATAAACAAAGAATTCTTGATCAAGCAAAAGCTGTTTCTCATAAACAATCTAACGAAAAGTCACTTTAATATAATTTTTTATTATTAAAAAATGCAAATTTTATATACATATACAATGTTTGGTATTTTATTGTCAGTAAATGATAAATATTATCATTTTTTAATTCATCTTTCCAGTCAAAGTTCTTATTTTATTGTTTTAATATCTTTATATATTAATTATATTAAAAATACATATGAAAACTTAGAAACAAATATGTAAATTTCTTTAGTTAATATAAAAGTAAATATATTTTAAAGTTAACTTAATTTATACAAAATAGTATATTATTTAAAATAAAATGAATAGGCATTTTTATATTTTGACAAATTGAATCCGTAAAAAATTTAACCATACATTATAAAAATAAAATATTTGTAATTTTCAATAGGATTATATGAAAGTATGCTTTCATTAACGGTCACAAAATATCTTTCATTTACAAATAACAAAGAAGATTAATTGTCATGAAATATGAAGCAATTCTAGTTTCTTCTTTATCAGTTCGAAAAAAGAGAAATGTCACGATAGAGAAAAGTCGAAAGTGATGGATAAAAAACAAAAATTTTTATTTAACACTTAGACCTGTCTAAAAGATGTTTGATAAAAATTTATTATCTATATTCTTTGATATAAAATGTATACGTCTCACTTTAATTAATAACTGTTGGTAATTTTGTTTATCAAAAAGAATAATATTGTTTAGTTAGATTCTATAAGATAAAGCAATGAGATTAAGTCGACGTCTACCAAAATGTCGTTAGAAAGGTAACTATATAATTTTTGAGATGAATGTAATAAATGAATATATGTGAAGAAAAGTCAGTTATATAATTTGAAGTGAATATTACTTTTGAAAATAAAATCAATCAGTCAAAGGGGATGATTGAATAATAATTATTTCTTAAAAAGATTTTATTTTAAAACAAATGTTCATTTCTACTTTACTTAAATTTTATGTTTATGTTTTATCGGTATTTATATGTATTGAAGCATTTTTTAAAATAATTTTTTCTTCCAGAATCAAAATATGTTGTTTATAAGAGTTACTATAGTGAAATATAAAATTCATATTGTATGTAGTAATAATCAGTCTTAAGGCATATTATAAAAATAAAAAGTTAATGTTATTGAAGAATAATAACATTTACCTGAGTATAATACTTGTTATATCATTGAACATTTTTATTTTTCATTAATATGTAAATTACTTTTTAATAAATTATTTATTTTGCTATATTTTTTAACCATCATTATAAACATATAACAATTAATCGATAGTTATTTTAAAAATACTCTTTAAAATAAATATTTTCCATTTTAAATGGCTTTTGAAAAAAATTTCAAAATCCAACATTAATAATATTACATAAAATATTATCTTATTCATATTCCATGAAATCTTTTTCTAAATTTGAAATCTAGATACAAAATTAAAATTTTTATTTGATTTTTAGTTGAATTAATAAATATTATAATAAAAAACTTGCAACAAGCATCTACGTCCTTTAAATAGCATCACTGTATGAATGTCAAAATATATCTTTAAAAAAAATAAAACATAATTAAAAATATTTTTTCATTAATTTTATTAAATGAATACAAGAATATTTAGTAATATATATCTGTTTAAAAAAAGATTAATAAGTAAGCATACAAAACATTAAACAATTCTACCATGAAATTCTTATTATCATTTATAAATATATATCGTCATTATCTTCTTGAAATATCTTCTTGTTTTTGAATAAAAAATTATTTTGAGTCGAAAAAAAATTATATAAAATTCTACTTAATTAATTCACTTGATAATAAGAATACAATATACATTTTTCTGACACTTTAAAGGATCCTTTGAAATCCCAATAAAATGAATGTTTATAGTTCAAAAAATGTAATAATTGTCTTCCTTTTTAATAAATTTCTTTCAATCTTTTTTATAAAGTAAGAAAAATTGTAAAAGTTACTTTGAAACTATCCATCATGATTGTTATATTATCTTTCAATTTTAACAATCAGGCACTTACTTCCGGCAAGCTATTGTTCGGCTATTTTTTAAATTATTAAAAAATTTTTCTACTTTTATTTTCAAAACATTTATGGAATACGATACTTCACATAAAATTCTATTAATTCTTATTTATGACCAGAAAAAACTACTAACATATTGGAAATTTTTTACTTTTATTCATGAACTTGTATTTACGGTAAAATATTTAAATAAATCATTAGTATTATAGATTAATCTCTTTAAGTTAGCAGCCTTTATAGTAATTTTAATTATTTTATAGTATTTACAATTATGTATTTTATACTAAGATTGGCGATCTCTATTAGTAATTTAATAGATAACAAAGCGATTATAATAAAAAAGGTATACATAAATTTCAAAATGCAATAATAGTAAAAACAGTTACCGATATTCAATATATACACTAGAGTAAACAAGTCCTTAGAAATTTCCTGAATTTTCAACTATATATAACCTTTGAAAAATCTCCTAAGGATGACAAAAATTAAAAATCATCTTTAGTAAATTTCCATTTCTATAAACTACGTACATTATTACAATTTTTTTCTCTTTTTTTCGCTCTTTCCTTGTTTATTTATGCAAGGAAAAAAATTTTATAATATAATTTGTATTTAATAATGAGATATAAAATTTATTATAACACTCTTTCATCAATATATCTGACATCGACACGTTGAATCTCATAAAGGTAAATATAAAAAATTTAATTAAAAATATTTATTAATTTTTTTTATGATTTCTTATATATTATAATTGATTTTATAAGAATATGATAATTTATGTATAATTATAAAGGGACTTAATATGCAAATAGATGTATAAAAAAATTCATACACAAACAATTTATATAAATAAGAAATAAGTTTAATTTAAAAGTGATAATAATAAAGAAGTGTCTGTATCCTATGTTTATATGAATAATATATATATACACAGCAATAGTAATGTGTCTAGTACCACATACACCAAACATAATTATATTTTTTATCTTAAATAACCTGAAGCTGTTTTTTATTGTTACAATTTATTTAATGAAAATAAACTTCTTGAAGTAGTTAACAAAGTTTAACTTATTGTTTTGATAATACTTTTTTAAAAATCATTATTTTTGTCTAGCTATTATATTGTATTCTTTTTTCTCAATAATATACCTATTCAAAAAATGTGTCTAGATAAAAACCCTATTTGCAGAGAATTTTTGTTTATACATTTTTTCATATTCATAGACACGAAATATTATTTTCTTTAAATCATCTTTATATTTCCAATTAAATACATCTTTTTTTATTTAAAAAGTATTTTTATATTAATTTAGCAAAACCTTTCAAGGAAGATAAAAGATTACCTTTATGAAAGAATAATTTAAAATGGTGGTGATCAGTAATCAATGTGTAATATTGGACTTTTTTATACTAATATTTTATTAAAATTATAACTATTTATTTTTCATTTCATTAAATTTCTTTTTTTATAAAACCATTATATTAATCATATTAATACAAGTAGTTTAATTGCGTCATCAAACAAAATATGTAGAAAATAAATTAAAGTATTTTATTCTTAGATAGGTAAAACGTTTGTAACGCGTGATCCAAATATTATTGTATTCCAGAAGCTCATAATCTTTTCACCAAATGGAAGGAAAGTTATTAAAAACCTAAAAAGAGAAATATCAATAACGTATTATTTTATTTTATTTTTTTACTTTTTCCGTATAATCTTAGTTACGAATTGTTTCCTTATCAACAAATATAAATAATAATTATTTAGTTTTAAAACATTATATATGGTAATAATATTATAATTATATCAAATATTCGTAACTACCATAACTGATAAAATTTAATTTTATAATATTTTTGTAATTTATATTTTTTTTCTGATAGTATCTAAATTATTTTTAAAATGTCTGGAATATATGATTTTAAGTCATATAATATAAAAATAAATTTTACTATATATATTATTAATGATAATACTAATTTAACTAATTGTTAATTACGTGTTGCACTTACCATATTAATGCCAATATTTGGAAGACAGCTGCTATAGTAGTAATTATAACACTATTAATCTGAAAAAAATATATAAATTTCTACTTAAGCATGTTTTAACAATATTATTAATTTTGCTTCTTAAAAAATTTTTTTAAATCTTTATAGTCAAAATAAAACATCTTCCATTTTTTCCGAATATATACATTTTACTTTTATTAGGTCGTTAAGTTAAACGTTATACATCCTTAAATACATATATTATAAAGCATTATAGTATATATAAAATAACAATAAAAAATAATTTTATCATCAAAATTTTTTGCATATATCAAATATATCAACCAAAAGATGTATACTTTTATTCAAATTTACTTTTTTTTTTAGTTTCTTAAATAGTTAATGGATAAAAATTTTGTGCTTGTCAAAAATATTCCTCTATTACACCATCTTATTTTAATATATACATGTAAAAAATTCGACAACTAAATTTCATTACTCGTCATCACAAAACAAAAAGTTAAAACCAAACAAAATTTTTTAAATTTTTATATAACATTCAAAAAAAGCCAATATTTTTGTTTCTAAATTTGTATATGAAATTCAAATATAGTAAACTTTTTTAATATTGTGTATACTTAAATGTAAATTCGTATAACATTGTTCTTTGTAATCTCTTACATCAACGATCACCACCAAAATAGACAATAATTCGGTAATTCTAATGCTACATTAAACTTAAGATTTTAATCTTATTAAATACGCATAAATTCTTTAATCTTAAAAGCATTATTATATTATTAATTAATGTATATAATATAAACTGCATTTTCAATGGTGATTGCGTGATGAATTTTTTTAACAAAGAAATATTTATCATCATTAAGATATTTCTAATAAATATCATTTATATTATATCATTTTGATCTATCATATATCACTATTCAATGGTAAGAATAATAATTTTTAAAACAATTTTACTAAATTTACCATTATAGTAATTAAACTTTTTATTTTTTAAAAATTTTATCTTTTTTTAGGTTAATTATATGATTAAGAGAAAGTTTCTATTTAATTAAAATTTAATGTTTTCAATATATTATTTTGAAAACAATGAGACTATAGGCAAATGTGACGAAGTTGAACTAACATATGTACCACCCTTTTGTCCCTTACCAATATTTTCTAAAATATGTTAAAATTTATTTGAAGCCATCATCGTTGAATAACGAAACGCCATTTTTCTGTGCATATTATCATGAATAGATATCTCATTTTCTGCTATTTCTTTATTTTTCTTAGCAATTTACTTGCCAGGAGGTAAGAAAATTATTTCTTCTATATATAATATCCTGTTAAAAAAATTTTTAGTACACCATCATCTGATCATTTTTTTTAAGTTTTTCCCATAATTTTTTTTATTTTGTGTATATATTTTTATAACGTATTTCAAACCCTACTATTAGTATAATAGATAATATGTAGTATTTAATATCGCTTATATACTATTAATTGGGAGCCATCAAAATTTGGGTACATATATATTTTAATAAAAAAATTATATATATTTCTGTTAATAACATTCAATTGTCATTAGTTATAATATATACTAAATTTGATTATTAAGTATATCTTTTGATTAGAATGAAAAATTATACATTGTTTAAATATTTTCTATCTCGACTTTTTAATTTTTTCTAATGGATTTCTATAAAAGAATAAATTTATGTTTAGATAAATAAATATATCTGTTTTGACATCTATTTTTATATAATATCTTTGCAATCCAATAAATTTAACTCAACCATCGTTTATATTTATATTTGATTTATATTATCTCATTTTTTTAATATTAACATTATCTAACACAATTATCGTACATCTTGAAATTATCACAATTTTTTTAAATTTTAAATAGTACAAGATATAATCCTTCTTTAAATTTGCTTGTACTTTTAGAACAAATTATTTAAAGTTTTTATTTTTATAATTATGTCCCAAAGTAGAAAACTATCACTATTTAACAGATGGAAGAATAACAATCATCAAGAGGCTGAGTTAGAAGGAATCAGTGATGAAGAGTTGATTGAGTATAAGGAAGCATTTCGATTATTTGATAAGGTTTGTTTCCAAGTCAAAAAAAAATCTAAATATAATTGATATTCAGGATGGAAATGGTTCCATTTCCTCAAAGGAATTGGGTGTTGCTATGAGATCTCTCGGGCAAAATCCAACTGAGCAAGAATTACTTGATATGGTAAATGAAGTTGATATTGACGGTAGTGGAACTATAGATTTTCCAGAATTTTGTCAGATGATGAAAAGAATGAATAAGGAAAATGATAGTGAAATGATTCGAGAAGCATTTAGAGTTTTTGATAGAGATGGAAATGGATATATAACAGCAGATGAATTTCGTTATTTTATGACCCATATGGGAGAACAATTTAGTGATGAAGAAGTGGATGAAATAATTGCGGAAGTAGATATTGATGGTGATGGTCAGGTGAGAGAGATACTAAAAAAATAATTTCATACTAATTATCAATATGCTCTATTGCATTTTTCACATTCTTGATAATACTAAACCATCCATTAACAAATAATTAATTATTTTGATGCCTTTAACATCATTATAGATAAATTAATCATTATTCTTTTACTTTAAAATATATCTCTTGTGCTATTCAATTAGTTTTAATTTCATTATTCTATTACTTCCAACAAGTGCAAAAAATATTTTTATTATAGTTAAGAAATATAAAGACTTAAAATGTCAAAAATATTTTAAACAAAATTCTAATAACTTTTTTATATCTAATTTTTGTTTGACAAACAATGATAACGATAAGGAAGTGATATATAGTATTTAGGAAGTATTTTTAAAGATGTTATCATAATTACGATTTAACATAGTAAAGCGGATAAAGGAATTCTTTTTTTGCGTTTACAAACATTTATACAATCAATTAATCACACATATTTACAATATATCAAATAATCGGTGACTCAAGATCAAATTCATTTTGTTAGATTTTAACTAAAAATCATGTGATAATAAACATTTATTACGAAAAAAACTACTAAATTATTCGCTAATTTTTTACTCAAAGTATTTTACACGCAAATGTTTTAGAAGCAAAAAAAAGGAAGTGTGCTTTAAGAAATTTCAAAATAGAAAGATAACATTTAGACATTAAAAAACAAAAATATGTGTTTTATTTCTTATATATCATATCATTAATGGCAATATAAATTTTACGAAAATTAAGATCATCCTCGACTGACAGGTTAAAAATAAAACATTTCATTTATTCATTTAAAGTTTAAAACTCATTAAAAATAAAATTGAGAAAGTTAAACCAAGTAAATATTTTTTAATATTTTTAACTATTGAAAAAAGTATATTTTGAAGTTTAAGTGCACATTGCCTAAATATTTTATATTTTTTATTTTAAAAGTACTACATTAAATTAATTTGTTTACAGAAATTATAAATAGTTTCTATTTCGTGATAAATTGTAGATGAGATGTTATTCATATAAGCTTTTAACAATAGTAATATATTTGTACAACATCTTAAATACAAATATTCACCATGCAATGATTTGTTATTTCTTATATAACATAATATAGAGGAAGCTTTAAAGAATTAAAAGTTAATCTTATTCAAAGAAAATCTGACAAATTTTACTTTGTCCTATGTATGTGTCCCCACTTGGTATCGTAGTTTAAGAATAGAATTAAAATGATTTATGATAAAGTAAAATAGTAAAAGAGACAAAAGGGATTTAAAGAATATACATGAACATTACTAAATATATACATATAATAAATTTACAAACAAATTTTTTTCAGATTGATTATGAAGAATTCGTCAAGATGATGACTGACTCATAAAATCATTACATCATCAACATTCAATAAAAAATTCAACAGCCATGATTGATACTCAAAATCTCACTAATTGCCGGAATTAACCGTATTGGAGTATATATAATGATAAAAAATAATATATATAATGTTATGTATACATTTGAATAAAACAACAAAAAAAAACGAAAGATTTGAAATACCTTTCTTTTTTAATTATTATATATTTTGTATTTTTTAACATGTATTACAAGATTTTTGTCCTATGCATAAATAAATTAAATTTGCATAGATAAAATTTTTCTTAGACAAATGTATATATATTTGGTTTATAAATTTCCCGGTTATTGAATTTAATAAAAGTTATTTTTTATTAAGCATTTTATCTTTATTTGGAAAACTTACTGATAGTGATGCAAACAATGTTAAAATGATTGACAGGATATATGTTATAGATACTGTACGCCTTTTATCCGAAACAAGGACTCTAATAAAATTTCTCCATCCAACGAAAAAAGACAGACCTGTCATTAAACAAAGACAACCTATTGTATTAAGTGTTGCAAATTTTTTTGTGTAGAATACTAATACAGGAATGAGAAACCCTGCAGAAACAAAACATATTGCTGCCATTACGAGAAACATTATTGTTAATGCTACACGTTGAATGTAACCGAGACCAAAACAATCACTTCCATTATCGGTACCACTCTTACGAGTTGACATACCAAACCATGATGATCCTGTAGACCCATCACTGTTTTTTCTTTCTCCCTCCAATAATGGATCATTAACATCATCATCACCACTTTTCTTTCCACTAAAATTAGAAATAGCTCCTGAGAGACGTTGTCCAATGGCAATAGACTTCAATGAATTTGTAAATTGTCCAATACTTGATTGATTTTTACTTCTTTGTTCAGAAACAAAATCAGAAAGTGAAGACATTACTAATATAAGCAAAAAAAAGCCTTATAAAACTACCTGTAAAAAAAGTTACTATATAATTTTATTAAACATTAATTCTATTAAACTTTGTTACCAATAAAGTGAAATAAGTATTACGAGAGAATGAATATACAAAAAAAATTATTTGGAATGTACTTTTGTAATAATCATGAATATATTTACCTGAAGCAGTATACATTACTCCAAAATTTTTATCATCATGGGAAACAATTCATTAAATATAATGAAATATTTGATTCAAAAAAAGATTTATTTTTGATAGATTACTAATAATGCAGTTAAAAATCTAACCATCTCACTTGATAAGATTTCTATTAATATAACTAGTGATAAAAAAAACAAACTAAGGATATACATGATTTAGTATGACGATAATGTAAATAATTTTTTTTCAACACCATACTTTAGTGTTTCTCTGGAGAATTGATTTAAACAAAAGAACATTTTTAACATTTCTAAAGAGGAGAGGAAGAATAAAATGGTCACTCTATGGAGATTAGTAGTGTAAATCTTTTATATGCTGACAGTTTTTCTCATAACTCTAATTTTTGTTTTTTATCAAAGTATAATTTTTAATAACAAAATATATTTACTTCACATTTTCAAACTTTTTATATAAAATAAATAAAAATTGTTATTTTTAATTTATTTTTTGATTTGTTAAATATTTTTTATTCAATTAACAATTAAACATTTAAAAAGTAAACTTCGGTGGACAATAAATTTTTCAGATGGTTATTACAAATATTTAACAAATTAAGGATTATTTACTTTGACTAAAAGGGATATAATGTCTAAATATTTACTCACTTAATTATGGCCCAGTCTTCTTCAGTGTTTAACTTTTTATATTACCACACATTTGTTTCGGTATAAAAATTTATACTTCAAACAATTTAAACATAAGAAAAATTATGTTAATAAAAATGTCTATCATTATAGAGAGATGCCTCAAATATTTAATGTATTATTAAATGAAAAATTCTTAAAAAGTAGATATTTTTGAAAATTTGTAGTATCACAATCAAGATGTGCTTTTTAATTTTTCATTTAAAAAAGCATTTAGAATGTAATACTCTCTATTATTAATTCATTTGTACATTTTATATCTAATCCATACATATGCTACTTTTCTTAATCATTATTTTTAAGATGCTAAATAAATAATATTATTTTTAAAAGTTGGTTCTAATTCTTTAATACATGATATTTGTATTTTGAATGTTTTTAAAATTCTTATTTTGATATATATATTTTCATACCATATTTTAAAGAAAAACATAAACATGATAGATCTAGATAATGATGATAGATAATAAGATATATAGTGCATTTTTACAGTTATTTATTTTCTATCAATGAAATGATTTGAATTAAAAATATGAATATCGCAATATTTATTTGTTTAAGAAAAAAAATAATATTAAACTAAAAAGTGTAGTAAAACAATGGTCAAAATGAGACATTTCCCACAGATATTAGTAACTAATGGAAATATCATTGACTATGATTAACATATTTTAGCAATTGATTTTGATAATAAAATATTTGCATTGTGAATTATAGTAAATTAATCTAACTTTTCTCAAATTTCATAAAATTCATATGGTACAATAAAAAATATATTTTGATGTAACAAAGACAGTTTATTTATAATATGTTTTGAAATGTTTCAATGTACAAATTTCATATAAAAAAATGTAAAATTTTACTTTTTATAAACTTTTTAACATATCTGTTTTTGTTACAATAATTAAAAGAAAATTGTTTATATATAGTCATTTCTTTTTTCTTTTTTTTTTTCTCGTCTTTAATGAACTCTCTTTTTATACTTCTTTTATCTTTAAATCTTAACATTAAAATTAATAGATTAAATAATATTATTTAATAGATTCATAAGTATATAAATTTTAATGATAAATTTTATAATTATTATTATACTTGAAACATCTGAAGAGAAATTACTGGTTAACATTTACTGAAATGATTGTCTCCCACTATAACTTATTTATTATAAAAAAATTTTTTCTCTAAATATTAACATTAATTTTTTATTGAACATAACATAAAATTAATAATCTTTTGATAAAGTAACTTTCTTTTTTGTCTACTTATTTTTAAAAAGCATTAAAAATTTTAATATTGATGATGTGAGTTAAAATTATTTAATTTGGATAAAATATTCAATTTGGTTAATTTTTATTACTAATACGCAAGATACATTTTAGTCATATTTTATTAGATATATTCAATTGTTAAAGTTAAATGCAATTTTGATAGTGAAAATAATAAAAATGATCTATCATTTTTTTCTTTTAATATTTTAACAGAATCATTTTTAATATCGTTTTATGTAAACTATGATCTTTGACGTGTTAGATATTAACAATTGTTTTAAATATAAAAATTAAAAATTATAGTTAATTAAATGTATGTATTTTTATTTTAGATGATATTATAAATAATAAAATATTTTTATACTCCTCTACGATTTGATCATACATAAATTTAATTTTTTTATGGATATTTCAGATAACTTAAAATTCCATCTAAAGGCAACTGATACTTTATTTCTTTAAACTCACTAAATTTGATATGGTAGAGTTAGAAAGTCAGAAAGATAAAGCAAACAATGATTCTTATAACCAACTAAAAGTTCATTTTAAGAAGGTAATTTTATATATCTCTTGTTTTTGTTATATAAACTTTGTCAAAAGTTTTATGTGACTTCCTTCTATAATATTTGTTAAGAAGTTCCCTAAACTGCATAAATAATAATATAAATATATATATATATCATATTAATAACTTTTACATGATGGTGAAAAGATATATAAATATGCGTAGAAATGTAATAATGATGACTAACTTCTATAAATATAGGAACAAGACAATAATATAAAGAAGAATAATTGCCGTCTTTGATGTTTTTCTTCATACATTTTTAGCTAATATTTAATTTTTTAAAATAATAGACTTTTAAATAAAATTAAATAAAACAAAAAATAAAAAGTTATACAAAAAGCTAAAATAATCTTGATAAAAATTTTATTGATAATAATCAGATATATTTATTAAAGGCCTTACTTATTTTTTTTTCTTAAAATAAAAAAAAGTGGATAATAAAATTATTTTTTTAAAATAAAAATAACTTTGTTTTCATATAAATTTATTTTATTTTGTGACGTTAGAAAAGTCTATTAATCTTTATATCTTTTTTTATTTCCTTTTAATTTCTACAATAGGTACAACAATTAACGTAAATTTTGTTTTAACAATGTTAAATATATTCTTTAATCCTCCATCAAATACATTATCTTAATTTAGTAATTTCAAAGAAATTTTAAGTAAAGTATATTAAAATCAATTAAGTAAGAGAAGGGGATTAATTGATAAAAATTATTACTTTTATTTTCTATTAAGAATTATTAAATTTTTCATTTACTCTAAATTTTTCTTATATATTATATATCTTTGTAGTCACTTTTTTGACCTTGTTGCTTATTAATTTTTCCCCTACAGCTGTTTGTAAATTAGTGTGTATTTTTATAGTCATTCTTCAATTACATAATCATTTCTTCCATTAAAATGTTCAAGAGTTGTGTAAATTAATTTTAAATTTTCTTGATTACATATTGCAATAACGTTCCAAATTATATTAATTTTATTGTAAATACATGACAATTTTTTCCTTTTATTTTGTAAAAATTTAATGGATTTTGTTGTTTAAACAAAAATTTAAACATAATATCGGAAGTTGTAATGTTCAAAATATGTAAATATATTTACAAAATTTTTGATTAACTGATTTGATTACTAAAAGAAATGAAAAACACTTTGTGAGTAAAAGAATTTTCACAATGAAGAATCAAAATTTAGTTTTCCCCTTTTAACTTCTTCATATGTTGTAATATTAAGAGATTTTGATGAGATAAGTAAAGGCCAAAGCATACGATCATCTTTATCTTTTTATTATAAATGGTACTTTGTTCCCTTTAACATAGCAAAGTATTTATGACCTTACTAAATTATTTCCTCCATAAAAATAAAAACCCCCTTAAGATGACGGATAAGAAAATATTAGTAAATGAATAAAGTAAAAGTTATATTATATATATAGTTAGTTATTTAGATCCATCTCAGACGTGTACTTTTCTATTCTTTTTATATATCCTTTATACTTTAAAAAGTCTACAATTTCACAACAAACAAATTTGAAACAATTTTGTAACTAATACATTTTCTAAGAAAAAAAGTTTTTCTTCCCTTTAATATCTTTCAATTAAAAATATAAATATATAAAAATTTGCAAAAATATATTAAGTAAAAACTCTATCATTCCTTCTTTATTTTTTGATGTCCTATTTCCACATTTAAAAAGTGTGTGAAAAAAAAGTTTTATCAGGTTTATATAACAAATAAATCTACTTGTTTTTATTTAATGAAAATATAATCTTTTAAAGTAATGATATTTACGATGAGAATTACAATTGTCATTTTTGTAGTTTTATATTTTAAATAACACTTACAACTTATACTTCATACTTTACTTAAATTTTTTATTCTTAAATGAATGATTATTCGTCTACCCATGTATACTGATAAAGTTATTCAAAGACCATCTTTATTTTTATTTATCACTTTTTTTTACTTTCTTTTATTTTTTTTATATTTTCAAGAACATTTAAAAGATCTTTGTATATATAATTTTTTTAATACAAATATAGTTAATATTTCTTTTTATAACAGTTTGTGAATATTTCACAATTGAAAGTTTATTTTAAAAGTATTTATAAATTAAAATATATTATATTTCCACATCTAATTATTTGTTAAAATGGTATACAATAGAAGATATTCGTCTTTCACAAGTTCAAAAAAACTTGATATGAATAAGGTATATTTAGGGAGCTTTTTAACAGAGATTGTTACTATTTTATTTAAATTAACTTTAATAATATTTTTACAGCTAGCACCGTATGCACTTCATTTTTTCATAATTATTGCTGTTGGTATATATGTTATCGTAGGTGCAATCGCCATACGTAATATTGAAGCAGTTCCTAAAGATTCTTTAAATAAGAAAGAATTCTCTACGGAAGTATTAAGTGAGCAGAAGAATGTAAGTTTTACAATTACTCTTACATCAATATTTCTGTTCTTACATAAAAATTAACATATTTGTGATAAGAATCAATGTTTCATGAATAAGAAGGATGTTGATAGTATCAATATATAACTAAATTATTTTTATGTTCTTAAAAATATTGGAAATATTAAATTAACTTTTTTTATAGGGTGACAAAAAACTAGTTATTATTAGTAACAATAATGAAATCAATAATGATGGAAAAGAAATGATTTCTGATGAATTGGTTAGAAAAAAGTTAAATAATGCTAAATATGATATTTCCATGCATACATCAAAAAACAATAATAGTACATCTAAGAATGAGAATGATAATAATTTATATTACACAAAACGCAAACCACGAAGTAAGTTATTTTCTATATTTTTAAAATGGGTCATTAAAAAATTATAGTGCTAAGAAAAAGACGTTGTGTTATAAGTGCATTAAAAACAATATCCAAAGGGAGTACATGTAAGGAAAATGCCATTAACATTGAAATGTTAAAAATATTGGATGAATGTTACAAAGAAGATTTGTTACATTCAATTCAAGAAAAGCCTTCATATAAGCATTTATCATTACATGTAGTTGATTCTCCTTCAATTTTATTTGATAATAATACATCACATGAAGAATCAAGTGATAATAATGTTTTAGATGGTAAAAGTTCATTTAATGATATAAATTTAGAAGATTTATTTTTTATAAAAGATTTGTTATCTGATGATGAAAATTACACATACTGGACTTTGATGGATGCTATTTTATTTTTGCTTCACAGTTATCACAACTATTGGTTATGGTAATACAGCACCTCAAACAACAGGCGGAAGATTGTTTGTTATTTTTTATGGATTAATTGGTGTACCTTTTACAATGTTAGCCATTGCTAATTTTGGTAAATTTTTAGCTGAAATTCTTAAACAATGGACTAAACCAATGTATTGTTGTTTTAAATATGTTTGGAAGTGTTGTAAAAAAAGAAAAATATCTAATAAATCAAAAAGTAAACAAAATCTTATAAATAAAGATTCTTTTGATACTTTTAAAAATTCGATGGTTGATTTTAATGGTAATACAACAAATATTTCATGTATGGAAAATGAAAATGATAACAATAATAATAACGAAAAAGGTTTAAAGAAACAAACAACATTTGCTATTGAAACAGAAAAAATCGAATCATTAAACAATACCACTATTAATAATAGTATTATTGATGATGATGAAGATAGTGAAGGTGATGAACTACAAGCAGATGATCCATTTGAAAAGTATGGTGCAATAAGTCTTTTCATAGCATTTGTGTTATATATTATATTTGGTTCATTTATCATTGCATCATATGAACCTGAAATGGATTTCTTTAAAGTAAGTTTAATGATTAATATTGTTATTTCGTTAATTAAATTTAAGGCAATTTATTTTAATTTTGTTACTCTTACAACAATTGGTTTGGGAGATTTAGTACCAAAAAGTCAACGTTATTTAGCAGTCACATTATTATATTGTGTTATTGGTTTGGCTTTAACAACAATTGCAATTGAAATAGCAGCAGACTACCTAAGAAAACTTCACTATTTTGGGAGGAAAATTGATAATGTTGGGAATGTAGCAATATGGTTTGGGGGACAAAAACTTACTATGAAACAATTGGTAAAAAATTTAGGTGACCAATTTAATATCCCAGAGGATCAATTGCATGAATTAAATATGGAGCATTTTGTCGACTCTGCCATAAAAGTTGAAGCTGGTGAAATCGAAACATTAAGAAAACCATGTTTGGATCCAAACAAACCTATATATATAACAGATTTTCATGAAATTGACGATGGCGCTAGTGTTATATTTGCTGATGATGAAGATCTTCTAGAAATTCCACCATTTCGTAATGAATAGATATTTAATATTTCGTATTGTGATAATTTCTTCTAAACCTTGTCTGTTATCATTTTATTTCTTTAATTATTGTCTTTAATTGTATATAATTAACATGCCTTGTCTTTTGAGTTTATAATAATTGCTTTAACTCATATTTATATTTTGAGATTTAGCTGTACAAATATTAAATTTACAGTAATTAATGCTTTTAAAATTTCAGTTTTGGTATCAGTAATTTTATCAAAAATTAATACTTCTTCATATGTGCTTGTTTCCGTATGTTGTTTAATTTAAAATAATAGCTACCAATAAAACATTGCAAATCAAGTTTATAGTTTTTATCATTTTTGGCTTTATTTAATTTTTAAACGTTTTTCAGCCAATTTATCTATTGCTCAAAATATCCTGCCATCACGTTCTTTAAGTCCTTCGCTTTCTTATTATGAACACGCTATTTTAACACCTACACCACCACCGTTACCACCAAATGAAAGGGGATCAATAACCTCTTATGATGGAGATTTTTGTAGAGAATTTAAAAATGATATAATTTCACGAAAACATAATATTAAGTATAACGAAACGCCATATAAATTTAGAAAGAATAAAGGTAGTAAAAAAAGCCAAAAAAATATACATATAATTTGTTTTTAGAATATTTGACAAATGGAAGATTAATAGGTGCTAAACAATTTAGTGATGAAGCTAAAAGAAGGTATGAAGCATACCGACAACAATGGCAAAAATTTCGTGTAACACAATGGGAACAAAATAGTATAATATCAAAAGAATCACTAAGTAATATTTCAAGTGTTTCAATACTTAAAGAAAAACCTTCATTAGTCACAAAAGAACCCTCTTTATCACTAAAAAGCAGTAAAGAAAACTCTTCAACATCAATGTCATCAATCACTAGTAAATCTTACAAGATAGATTTTCCACCATCAACAATGTCACATGATGGTAGTATGTAAATAATATATAAAAACAATAATATGTCATATCCTATATTTTTCTAAATATTCAATTTTATTTTCAAAAATCAAAAAAAAATAATAAATAAAAATGATTGATATTTGAAAAATCAAATTTTTTAATAAAACGTCTATGTATTCAATAAATTTAAATAATAAAATCTTTTGCTTTTGTTCCAGAATTTGCTGTATAAATATTTTAAATATTTTACATACATATTTATAATACTAATAATTAAAAATATTATATAAATAATTATTGAAAAAAAATATTTGAAAAGAAAAATTACACATAATTAAATTATAAAAAATTAATATTTTTTTTAATAGAAATATGATATTTTTATACCATAATTGTCAAGAATATAAATCTTAAGACACATCAAATTTTTAGCAAAAAAATAAAGCTCCATTGATTTATTGTTTTAATAAACAATATTCTTTTTAGATCAAAACATTTTAAAAATCAGATTATGCTTAAATGTATTACTTTTTTTATAAATAACAAATTACAACATGTTTTAAAATATTATTAGCTTGTAATATTACTTTTTTGTACTATATAATTATTTTTCCTTATTCCAGAATTAATGAATATTTTTCTTTTTTTAAGATAATAATTTATTGTAAATAGTAAGAAACATAAACAAAAAATTAGTTACGTAAAAATTATAACTGGTAGTGAAGATTAATAAAATTTAATGTTATAAATTTAATAAAAAAAGCATCACATAAAAAGTTTTATATTTTTTATATTAATACAATATTACCATAATTATTCATTAATCATTTTAAATTACAAATTATTTTTATTTCCAAAAGTGAAAAAATTTGTAATCCATACGAAGCCAATCCCTAAAAGATGACTCAATTTATACAAATACAGAAATGGAATAAATAAACAATGAAGAAACTGATATAAACAATGTAGGAATATATAAGGAAAGGAATCACCACATTCATGGAGAAGGTTGCAGTTGGAGTACGGGGAATATCATGAAGACCCGGCAGTTAAAAACGTATAAGTAATATTACCCATCTACCACGCTTTATTAACAAACCATTTCAATAATGTACATTTACATCCCTAACGAATCCACTTAGCGGATTACAAATTGTAAATATCAATAGAATTAAATGTATAAAAAAAAGTTGTTAAAAATCACATGCACATTTGATTAATGTTTTAAAATTTTTATATAACAGGTAATTTGTAAACAAAAATGAGATTCAGAAAGATGTCAAGAACGCTTGTTTCTTAATTTTTTTCGAGTTCAATAATAAATATATTTATAAATCTAATTTTTACATACTTTAAATTTAAAACTTTTTTAAACAAATTACCAGTTCAATTTCTCTCTATATCCTTATATTAGTTTTCTTTTAAATTGAAAAAAATGACTTGAAAATTTTATTAACGAAAATAAATACAAATAATTATTTCTATAAAATAATAAAACTATAATTTTTTTTAATAATATTTTTACGTACATTCTTTTTAACAATTTTCCTCTTCTTTAAATTTTAAGTTACATTTTTACAATTATAGTTGTATCCAGACATAATTTCAAAGGAAGAGTGTATTTCAGGAATATTATTATGACGATTGTATCAACTTGTTTTTGTAAAAAATATAAAATATTTATATATTGAAATCACAAAAATATTAAATATGTATCACTAATTTATGTAAAAGTTTTGTGAGATAATGTTATTTTTTAGATGATGTTTAATTTCCTTTACTATTTTAAGTAGATATTTATAAATTATTTTAATATAAAATATGAATCTTCTGCCAATAGTGTATTAAAATTGTTATACAGATTCTTAATCAAAAATTCAAAATTGAAAATGTACAAATATTGTTATGAAGTATTATTATTACTATTCTATCTTACTGTAGTATATATTTAAAGATTGATAAATGATTCATATTATTTTGTATCTATTTTTCATTAAATTATTGTCAAAACTTTTATTGTCTGTCTTAAATATATTGTCTTGAAATTTATTAAAAGCTTTACCTTCTTTACAATACATTTTTTATTTATATTTCTAAAGATAAAATAAAATATATTATATTAATATTAATGTTTTTAGTTTCTTAATAGAAAAAAAATTAATAAAATGTTTATACTATTTTGAATACCAATAGTTTTCTAAAATTCAAAGTACATAATATTTCCTAAAAATTCTCAGAATTGCTAAAAATAAAAAAATAATATTAAACGGAATAATATCATAAATATAAAATAATTAGTCTGTTTTAAAATTGTATAATATTAAAATTAATTAAATCTAATTTGATAGTCTATTTATAAATAAATTTAAATGTTATGTGATCCATCATTTAATATTAAAATTTATATAATTTTTCCTAATAATAGTTTATAATTATAAATTAACTATTTTTTAAATGTTTATAAAAAATTTTATTAAAAGCATTTGCCACATCATTTTTTATTTCCTATAAAATCAAATTAGATAATTTTTAAAACGATTTTGTATAACAAATCATTTTTTGCACAAAGTACATCATAACGTTCATGTTAGATTATTAATTATTTAGCGGTATTTTTCCTTATCAAAAGTTACAACTCATCTTTTTGATAACCAAACATCAATATTTAAAATACAAAAAAATATTTTTTTTAAAAATTATTTCTGTCTATAGGAAAGATAAAACAAAATTACAGATTGCAAGTCAATTTTTATTTTATTTTAATTTTCTTCTAATTTTTGTTAAGTACTTTATCATCTTTATAACACTTATCATATGATTTTTACAAACTTAATATTATTCAATAAGTATTATCATAATGCTTAACTTATCATTCTTTAAATTTAATTTTTTATATACACAATAAATTATTATAGTAAACAAAGTTTAAAGTAATGATGAAAGAATCATAATATTTATTTTTTAAATAGTATTGAATATTTTGATCTTTCAAATATCAATGGGTTTAATTAAATAAAAAAACGTAAGTTTTTTTGATAATTGATTTAAAAATATCAAATCAAAATTATCATACAAAATTAAAACAATTAGTATCAAGTAGAATATTGATTTACACAAATATGTTTACTTAAGTTTTTAATTATAATAATTTTTTACCATAACAAATATTTGTTTAGTTTGATCAAAAATATATTCAAATTTATTTATATTCGAATGTTTTATTAATACTAAATAAATTTGTTGGAATATTTTTTCATTAGAAGAAAATTTAACTGCACAGCAGTATTAATCCCAACATTACATTGAGTGATAATTAAATAACGGTTATAAAGTTTAGTTTTGCATAGTTTTTTTATAAAATAAATTTAGATTTCCCTCCAAAATTTTACTTAAATGTTTTGTAAAGGCAGGAATTCAACTTGAACCACTAAATAGGAAAGACAATATGTTAATATTTCTTTACATGACAATACATTAAAGATCAGTGGAAATAGATAAATTTTTCTAAATGTAAAAAATTTTATTAGTATTCAAACTTTTTTAGGTATTCATCGTGCTTTATCTTAATAATTTTAAAGATATAAACTATTAATATTTATCAATTCACATTGTAATAATATATGGCTGTCGAAAGTTACTTCTTTTTTTAATATTAAGTTACCCGATTACGTAATTATAGATATCAACCGTCATTACTTTAGAAATTATTCAGAATAAAAGAAACTACGTTTTTTAAATGTCTACCCTGAATATTATTTTATATTATAATGATTTTATTTTTCATTGAAAGATTTAGTTTTTGTCTTTCCTGTAGTGTTAAAATACTCAATCTTAATTTTTAAGTTTACAAATATTAGGTAACATCTCATGTGATTATTTAATTTTCAAATTTATCAATATCGTAAATTACAACAGACAGGTAAAAATTTTGAATTCCTCTTTTTGAATATATCTACAGATAATATAAATAGATTTAAGTTTTATGATGTGGAAGAAACTTTTCTCTAAATCTAAGTATTTTGCAAATATTAAAAATATCATTATTTTACATAAGACAAAGTAGTTTACCATGTGTTTAATATATTATACTTTTTCCTTTTTTTCCAAAATAATGCTTTGATTGTATAAAAAATTAACTTTAAATGAGTGAATAATAAAAATATTTCTCAATGATTTGAGCGCAAATGGCTGAGTTTACTAAAAAGAAATTAAAGTATGATAAAGATCAGGAACATATCGTAAGTATAATATTTACGTGCTTTAATTTCTAGGAGACAATATTCAATCTATAAATATTTACCTAAATCGATTTTGTTTTCCAAAACATTTTTTGTTCAATAAAAATAATTTTAAAAGTATTTTTCTAACATTAGATTTAAACTATTATTAATGACTTAAAATTTAAAAAAAAACTTTTTTAAAGATTGTTTATACTTAGACAGCTTTAAATTTAATTATTTTTTATTGCTTACACCATAGATAAACGATTTTTTTAATTAATGCTTCTATTAAA
The DNA here is from genome assembly GCA_963280985.1 of Strongyloides venezuelensis. Lineage (NCBI taxonomy): Eukaryota > Metazoa > Nematoda > Chromadorea > Rhabditida > Strongyloididae > Strongyloides > Strongyloides venezuelensis. The sequence continues at coordinate 2,499,671 of CAUJLX010000001.1, read as the reverse complement.
TATGATATTTTTTTACATCTTTTTACTAGAATGTATTTATTTTGAAAAATCTATATTTATTATTTAAAATTACCTATCAAAGTTGCTTTTCGCATATTTTAAAGTTGTTTTTATATACATTAAAAATTCTACCAAGTATTTTGTTTGACACATACTATCTCATCAAAAGTATACATTAAATTTCTTATTGATTTTTAAAATATTTTGCATGAAACAAGCTTATTTTTTAGTATTATATTTATATGTCACATTGAACTAAAATTAGTAGATCATTCTGAGAATATTTTTCAACTACACTTTATGCATTGACATACTTTAAATTTTTTTGTTTTTAATTATATGCTATGAAATATAGAAATTAAAAGAAATATGTTAATTTTATGTTTCAACAACAACAAATTATCATAAGGATAAATGAAAAAAAGAGGAAGTTATGATACAACAATATTTGTACATTTTTTCAAAATCAAAAAAATTCTGTTTTTTTTTTGTTTAAAGGTTGTGGATGATGCGACGCACACAGAAACTTGTTCTATTTGATGGAGCTAATTTTTTTAATATGAGATTAAGTTGCATAGATGTTTTTGGAAAGTTAGAAGATTGAGATATTGATATTTTTTGATATTTGTTCAGGTAAATTTGTTTTTTTTTTCAAAAAAACATTTATTATTGAGGCATTTAAGTATAATGAATACTTTACTGGTACAAAGTTCTTCTCCGTTTTGAATTCCTATGACAGCATACTAATCTAAGAATTGCCTAATATTACATAATTTTTTTAGCTTTTAGACAATTAATTTGGAAAAAAATAATATAGATAGATAAAATTGAAATAAAATTTGATTTTGAAAATTGTTTGAAAAAATGTTGTATTTTGTAATAGTGGTTAAGAATTTTTTTTGAGAAACTTTCGGTGTATAGATAGTAAAAGAGGCAAATGAGAAAATATTATTTTATCATTCTTCTTTCTTATCTTTGTCACATTATTGAAATTGTGTTTGTTGGTAACGTTGATTATTTCTTCCTCCATTTGAAGCATAATTTTCATAACCAGTGTTTCCGTTATTTTGATATCCACCATATCCACTAGAACCATTTTGTGGGTAGATAGTATTTTGATACCAATCAGGTGCCCATCCAGCAGGATTGTAATTTGGTATAGGTCCACTTGGTATACCGTTCCAACCTTGTGGATACCAATTTGGATTAGCAATATTCATTTGACAACGGTAAGCACCACTGAAGTTTCTCAAAGTTTGTAAATTGCGGTGATTACTTACGAAACGTTTTCCCTGTGGAACGGCCTTCTTAACATCACATTCACGTACACCGAACATTTGTTTTTGTTCAGCTGCAGCACGATCAGCAGCCGCTTCTTCTTCAAAAACAACAAAAGCAAAATTTTTGTGAACTTTAGATGTTTTATCAAACGGCCATTCAATATCTTCGACTTTTCCGAACTTTTCAAAATGAACTTTTAGATCAGCCTCCGGAAAGTCTGATGGAAGTCCACCAACGAAAACTTTTTTATTTTCACGAGATTTAGCAGGTTTGACTTCAATTGTTTTATCGTTAATATTTTGAACTCTAACATTTAAAGCATTTGCACATCCAGATGCAGTTTCAAATTCAACAAATGCAAAGCCTCTTGATCTATTGGTAAGACGATCATACTTAACTTGAACTTGTGCTACGGGACCAAAACGTGCAAAATATTTGCTAAGTTCTTCATTTGATATATCGTAAGGAATTCCTCCAACAAAAATTTTTTTGTCTTCATTTCCTTTTGTTTGTCCTTTATTACCTGGTGAGGTAGGACCGTTAGATTTGATGTTATCAGATGTATTTCCTCTACTAGAATCTCTTCCGCTTTCCTTATTTACGGGAGAGATGGAACCGGATGAGTTCTTAGTAGGAGATGCAGCATCAGGTTTACTATCAGCTGGGGTAGTAGCGGCAGGGGAAATAGCTTTTTTATTACCTTCAGATGAATCCATTTTACAGAAAAAAAAATTCTTACAGTGATATTATTAAAAAATAATTAAAAGAATTTTAAAAAAAATTTAGCAATTACAAAATTAACCTTTAAATAAGAGTTAAAAAATTGAATAAAAAAATTACAAAAAGGTGGTTCTTACTATCTAAAAAAAGTACCCTGAAAAATACATAATTAGTAACTTAAATTCAAATAAACAATAGTCAAAAGTCAAAAAAATCGATATAATATACATAAATGGTATAAGAGTATATACAATTTTAAAGATTAATTTGAATACTACTAATTTTATATTATTTATATTTTTCGTTATATAATATTACTTCAAGGAAATAATATAATAGTATGAATAAATCTTAAGAATAATTTGTATTGCGCAAAAATTTAATTATATTATACCTTGTTAAATTTTACAATTTAAATACATAAAGTCTTAACAAAAAATAAATTATAAAACAATTAATACATTATAATGTATGCAAATTTGCATATTATTAAAAGAATATTTAATTAGTGAATGGTAGTTAGTATTAAAATTGTTAATAAAATTTAGTAATTATACCTTTCTTAAATATTACCTGATTATTGGCATATTGTTTGTTTTAAGTACTAGATATAAAAAAGTAATATAAAACATACGTATATCTGTCTATAGACATAATATTTTTTGTCATACTATATATAACAATTGTTTGATATAGATGTATATATTTTGACTATATACCAAATTGCAAAGACTAAAATCGACATGTCATGTGGCAGTAAAAACTGCAATAACAATTCACCACATCTGTTTCAAAAAGTGTAATCTGAAGTGCTAATAGAGGGAACGAATATAATTGAAGATTAATAATGATGCTTAAATACATGCCATTTATGAGCACGCAAAACTGCGTTCTCTATACGCCCCTTTGACCTAGTTCATAATTTTCGGCATTTTACCATAACATATACCTTTTTCTAGAATGTCAATACAATGCCATAATTGACCTAATGCTGCCGACGAACAGAAAATTTAATAAAATATTATACTATAACATTAATTTTACTAGCTTCAAGGCATTATAAAGAATAATTTTGGAGGGAGATCACTACTAAAATGTTAATTTTTTCTTAAAAAATGATAATTATAATATCTTCTTAGATGTAGTATATTATAGAAACGATTATAATCTTTTATATATAAAAATGCACACTTAAATTAATGTTAAAAAATAAATGATAATTCAAATAATTATTATTTCTTTTATAATAAATGTTGTAATATTAAAATGATTTTTAAAAGAAATTTAATGTGTAGGAGATGTACAGAAATTATATATATAACATTTTTAAATGAAAATGGAATATTTATATGACATTCTTTATATTTTAGTAATACATGTGATAAATAAAAATATAAGAACAAAATTATAAAATATACTTTTGAAAATGACTCAATCGGGTAAAAATAATTTTTTTAGGGGCTGTTTAACTTTGAGTGATAGCTGTTCAAGGATGAGTGAGATTGAAATATTCTTTTAACAGTATTGTAACTACTAAAAAGGAAAAAATAAAAATTTTTGTCGAGGCATAGAGTAAACACGTTTTGGCGTACTCTCTTGCAAAAATATGAGGGTATATCTTGTTTTTAGTATAATATTCCTACACATTTAATAGTTAAAGAAATAATAATTATACATTAATTATAGATTTACTGTAGATATATCTAATTAAATTTACTCATTACATAGTATACATATTTTATAAAAAATGATAATTAATTTAAATAATAAATCTTTTTAAAATCCGTAAAAAATTTAAAAATTATATAGTATTATATAATCCATATAACATTAAAATATGGGCTGCTAAAACCAATATATATGTGAATATATATTAAAAACTTTTTTTTAAAATCATAATATTATATAAATTTTATCTACAAAAATTTAACAATCGTAAAAATTAATTTCACTTTATTTTGTCATTTAATACCCATTTATCTTTAAAAAATTGTATAAAAACGTTTATAAATGTTACAGTGAAAAGATCTTTATATTTTAGTTAACGCTAACCCAAGCTTCTTTACAACATTTACTATAAGATGGTGAAGTCGATTGAGCTAGTTCAACTGTTTGAGTTAAACATAATTGTACACTATAGTTTTTGCTGTGTTGGTGGCGACTTACAACAACCATTTTTACTTTTGTCTCTGCCATTAATATATATATACATTTGAATGACGATACATATTCTACATATACTCAAGATTGGTTGATAGAGCTAGATTATAGATAACAGACAAAGAAAAAATTTTAAAGTGATTTGATCGTTCATCATATAAAATTTCTAATATTTCACAAATAACATTATATAATAATAAAAATATGATAACAGCTTTTAAAAAAATATTATTTTAAGTATTAATTTTGCAAGATGCAGAAAAAATAAATTATTTGGTTCAACAATAAATATCATAAAGATTTTTATAAAAGCATTATGTTAAAAGAAAGATATAATTGAGAAAATAAATGTGAACACATAAAATGAGAACGACTGGCAGCGAGTAATTTTACTTATACATATTTTATAATTTTTCTTTTACTCCTAAAATCATATAATAATACTTGGAAACTATACTTAGATTAGCCATAAATTTTTTATTTAAGCAAAGATTATCTTTATAATATGCCAATAATTCTATTCAAAATCAATAAAGACTTTTTCAAATTACTAGTCGTACATATTGCATAAGAAATATAACTAAAATACTTCTTTATTTTCTTACTTTTTAAAGGAACAAATGACATAGAGAGAAAAAAATATTACTTTATATTGAATTTATATTAAGAAAAATTATTTAATAACAAAAATTTGTAGTATCAAAATTTTAAAAGTGTAAAGAAATAGTAAATATTAAGTGATTAGTAGTAAAATTCATTTACTTCTATAAGAATATTTTATAATAAGAAGAAATATATTAGATTGATATACTAACAAAAAAAAATTTCAAAAATATAAATTTCTTGGCAAAAGTAACCAAATTTTGGATATCATCATTTACTAAATATAGGTCAAATAAAAGAAAATTGAATGGAAAATTATTGCTACTTATTTTTGGTCTGGCAATAATTATAATTTAACATTTTTTCTCTTTTCTTCATTATTACCTTTTTATTAACTTTCATTTAATTGTTCCAAAAAAAGGCATTACAAATAGTAGCAAAAAAGTACATAATATTCATTGATTTGTGAATTTAGATGTTAGGCACACTATATGAACATATTATTAAAATATACTTTTATAAACAATAAAGTAAAAATATTTTAAAATTTTTGTGAATTTATAAAGTTTGATTTATATGAATAAACAATTATTGTGACATCAACAAGTATTGCTTTATTTATTAAATTTAGTATTATAAAGATATTTAAAAACTATAATATTCTTCATTTTAATATAAATCCATTCACTTTCTAACTTTACTTCATTTTGTTACATTCCAGAAAAAATGTTAATGTGCTTAATAGTTGTTATCAGTATTCACAGCTATAACTTAAGGTTAAAAATATGTACTAGCACCAACAAATGGGGAATAAAGTAATAATTTTAATTGTATTAGCATAAATATACACACTAATCAAAATTTTATTAAATATTTTTTAGTTACAAAATTAGTGAAATTTTTCTTATATATTGCAATAAAGTACACTTTGATTTTAACACCTTCTAATTTACTAAGTATTGTTTCATAAGGTTATCAAAATTAACAAACTCAATAAAAACGTAGATTTTTTGTTGATTTAACCAAGTTTACTTTATAATCCTTCTTCACATTTTTATTTTAATTTTTTTTATAATTCTTTAACAAAGTTACCATCACTATCATTTAAATATAATCTTTTTTTTAAATGTAATTTTAAATAATACGATTGGAAAGGAAGCATGAATAAGTTTGCTAAGATGCTCTCTTCCAATAAACATAAATGGCAAACTCAGAATGTGCTTATCTAAACATTTTTTTTGTCTATGTTAACAAAGTGAGATAAAGCTATTATAAGCAGAATTATAATCTGTAAGAAAATTTATAATAACTGATAACTACTTTGAATTTTACTTCACTCATTTAAAGTTTTTTTAAAAAAAAGATTAATTTAATATGTTTTTACGAATTAATTACTATTATCAAATTGATCATCTATGTAAAACTAAATTGTAAACAATTTTTGTTTATAGTATAAACATTTAATTCCTTAATCTTTCAATAAAATATATAAATAAAATTTATACTATGGCAACACTTTATTAATATATATTATATCCATTTTTCATTCACCTCACCGTCAATCTTTTCTAATTTTCATTTATACTACAGCCTGGTAATTATATATATTTATATATATATATATGTATATGCATATGTATATAAAATTTTTTATTTAGCAGTTGTTCTCTCTTATTAGATTTGTCCTTTAAAGTTTCTATTATACTCCTTTTTTTATTAATTTAATTTTAGTAAAACTATCCTTACTTAAAGATACATTACATTTTAAATATTTTCTTTAAAAAATAATAAAAATAAATATCATTTATATATTTTTATAATTATATGATTATCATTTTGTTAATATGGAATTAGAGAAAACAAACCTCACAACAAGTAAGTTTATTTTATATTTTTTTTAATTATAATAAAATTATTATTACATTATTTGTTTAAAGATAGAGAATCACCAAAAATTAGTGTATTATGGTCGCCATATTCACGAAGGTTACGAATTGCTATATTACTTGCATTAGCACTAGGAATTGAAGGTTTAATGAGAAGTAATATAAATATGGCAATGATTTGTATGATAAAAAACGATTCATCAAAGTCACAAGGAATAGTAAAAAATAATTTTAGTGAATATGGTGGTAAATGCATGTATGATAATATAAATAGTAGTAGAAATTCATTTAAACAATATGTAAGATAAAAATATACATTTATTTATACGATTAAATAAAAAATTATTTTTATATAGGAAGGAGAATTTGAATGGTCAGGTCAACAACAAAGTATAATATTTACATCTTTCTATCTAGGAGGTCTCTTTAGTGTTATTCCTGGTGCATACTTGTGCACAAAATTTGGTTCAAAATATGTTGTATTTTGGGGAGCAATATTAAATGTTGCAGGTACATTCTTAACACCATTAACAGCAAGGTACCTTGGTCCATATGCTGTTGTTTTTATACGTTTTCTAATGGGTACCGGACAAGGGATTTTAGTACCTTGTATGAATGTTCTTATTGCTGATTGGTTTCCAATGTTTGAAAAAAGTATGGCAGTAGCAATAGCTACAACAGGTAATCAGATATCTGTTATAACTGCACTTTTTTTTACTGCTGAATTATGTCAATTTAAATTATTAGGTGGATGGCCTGCTGCATTTTATGTTTATGCAATTATAGGGACCATTTTTTGCACAATTTGGTTTTGCTACGTAATAGATAGACCAGAGTTGGATAAAAAAATTACACAAATGGAAATTGATTTTATTAGTGATAATAAAAAAAGAATCATAAATGTTTCACAAACCAATGTAAGTAATTCATATTTTTCTAATATTATTAAAAAATAATATTCAAATGTTTAGACAATACCGTGGATGAAAATAATAACATCAGGTCCAGTATTAGCGGCATCATTAAATTCATTTGCACAGAATTTTTTTAATGTTGGTTTAGTTACATATATTCCATTGTATTACAAAACTGTACTGAGAGCAAATTTAACATCAAATGGAATAATGAGTGCTTTACCGTTTATTGTACAGTTAGTAACAAAGATAACCTTTGCAACAACAGCTGATTACTTGAAAAAAAATATGTTAATGAGTAACACAACTGTTACAAAAATGTTTAACTTTATTGGTTCCGTTGGAGCATCTTTAATTATTTTTTTAGTTACATATTTTGATTGTGAAAATAGAGTAATAGCAGTCATTTTAATTATTATGTCAGTCGGTATATCATCAGGATACATTCCAGGGTACAATACAAGTATAGTTTGTATAGCACCAAAATACACAGCAGTTGTTGGATCATATTGTAGGATTTGGGCGCAATTTGCATCTGTTATGGCACCATTTACAATTGGTTTACTCGTAAAAAGTGTAGGCTATCATAATTTATTTAAAATATTTATCCTTTTCGTTTAAGAATAATCCTAAAGATTGGAATTATGTTTTCTACATACTAACTACTCTCTTATTTTCATGTGGAGTTCATTTTCAAATTTACGGATCATCGTCACCAATGAAATGGGCAAAATTTGAGACACAAGATGAGGAATTGGATGAACCATTGCAAAATGAAACAACATTAAATGAATCTAATACAATAGATAAAGGTGATAATGAATCAAAAAATTTAAAGATTAGATAAAATAGATTAATTTTTATGAAGAAAAAAAGTATATTTCTGAATTACATTAATTTACTATTAACAAAAATATCATATCATTGCTGCCGCACATGTTATATATATAATTATAAACGGGATTTCCACAATAAAAATATTTTAAAAGATTAATGGTGTTTGCAGTTGATGAATAACATGAGATTTGTTGTTATTTTTATCTTGTCTTCTGAAAATAAATAAACCTTTATTCTCTTCATTTATCATTCCAATAGACTCATTATCAATATTTTCTCTTTTTTCATCCTCTAACAAATTATCTTTGTTTTGTTTTTGAATGTCATTATCATTATTTATAATATCTAAAGATGTTTTACTTTTATATGGCGACTTTAATTTTTCTTTATTATAACCATTTATTGGAGCTTTTAATGTTGAATTTTTACCTGGTAAACGTGTACTATAATACAATCTGTTATTTCTAGTAAAAAGCTTTTTTATCGAGACTATTAGATGATCTTGCAACATTGTGATTTCCCAAGCCTGAAACTGTTCTTGATATCTTTAATTTGTTTAATTTTTTATTCATATCATCAAAAAATAATGTTGGGCTAAAGTACGTTTTAAAATTTTGTTGTCTTTTTAATCTTTTTTCATACAAATCCCAATCAAAAGAAGGAATTTTTCTAATATCTGTCTTGTCAGAACATAAATATTTACCTCCATTAACTAGTTGTTCAATATTTGTAATATCTGTTTTATCATCGGCAGTGACTAATTTTCTAGCACCAAAGCGTAGTGATGGGATACGTGTTGAAATTTCATCTAACAATACGTCAATTGAGCGGTACTTTTTTAAACAAACATTTACCCGAATAGGAGGAAGAAAATATTCTCCAGCTAAAAATATTAATATAATTATGGGTAAATTGAAAAAGAAAAATTGTTTTTATACTAATTATTATCATAATAGCAATCAAATAATAACACATACCTGCAAATATATTAATTATTTTGGGTTGATGATCATGATCAACAATGCATGATAATTGCTTCCTATATGGTGACATAGAAGGTTTCGGAGATTGCCTTTTTGTAGTATCAAGTTCTTTCTTTATCATTATCATAAAACAAATTTTTTTCCAAATGTCAATATATAGTACAGATATAAAGCTTAATCTTTTCAATATATTTTTATGTGTAGAAAAAAGAAATATTCTAAAATAGAAAAATTATTTCTTTTAAAAATAAAATAATAAGAAAAAGTTTTTGGTAAATAAAAACTAAATAAATACAGTAGTATAATTTTAGGTTGTAAATGAAAACAAAAGTGGAATATTACTTCTTATTCATATTTACATTTAACCTTACGCAATGACTCTTGTTTCAATATCATTATTAAAAATGAAAATGAGTGTGTAAGTAAAATAAGAGAAGAAATGATTTATAAAAAGTATTTGAAAATTATGTATGTGTCAAAAATTGTTCACATTTCGACAATAAATTTAAAAAATTATCCTATCTTGTTACAATAAAAAAAGGCTGATCTTATTGTTATGTAAGTATGCCTTTCGGTAAGCATTAATATCATATTAAAAAAGTTATCAGTATGTAATATGCACAATGCTTACATAGACATTTAAAAGTTTAAATAATTTTATGATTAGAATAGGAGAAATATTAATATAATAAATTATTTTTCTAAATATGATTTAAATACTTAATAAAAAGGATATCGAATAAAGTATAAATTAAAATATACTTATACTAAAATGATTTATTTAAAATATTATTAACCATATGTTTACGAATATGTCGAAATTTATATAACATTTAATTGAATATGTCATTCATTTTTATTATTAAAAGTACCAATAAATAGAACACTACGACTGAAGCTATTATTTTTTTGTTAAATAAAAAAAATAATTATCATAGTAAAACTATGATCAAATAAATTGATCAATTGTGAATAATTTTTAGAACCATAAATAAGTCTTAATCATTAATAAAATATAAAAAATGGTTTTGTTATTAAGATGATGTGAAGTACCACATATTAGAAACAAAATTTATTAAAAATCATGATACAAGTTGGTTGATTTTAATTAATTAAAAAGTTGACAAACAATTAGGTTCATATAAGAGATAAATAAATTTTAAAATGCTAAATTTAAATCAAGGTAGTAATAATGAAGTGATACATAAAATGTAAATTAAAAATCCGTTATATTTTCAAACTAAAGCAAAATATTTTAAATATCTTATACAAATATTAAAATATTTGAATAAATAATAAAATGCTGGATAAAAAGAATTTTTTAAAAAAAGTAAAATAATTTTTAGAGATTTGAAATATTTTTTTCCTACAAAATATAAAATAATTGAACATTTTTTTATTTTCAAATGGACAAAAAATTTTAATGGTAAATTATGGAGAACAATATTTTATCATATTATTTGGTGATAAAATATAATAAGCAAATAGGGGAATAAAACAAAAAGTATATTTTTAATACAAAGTTAATTTGTAACTATTGTAATGTCTTGTTTAACTTATCACTGGATCGAAAAAGAAATAAATAAATTTAGCATTAATATATAATACTCTTTGTCAAAGATGATTTGCTAAAATTTTTTATCTGTGTGGTTAAAAATGAATATTTTAGTTAAACAATGTAAGAAAAAAAATTGCTTTATAATTAAATGAGAATAATAATAAAAATTTACAATCAAATAAATAATTTTCATTGACAAGTATTAATACTCTTATTTCTCCTAAATATTATTATTGAGGTTAATTAGTAGTAAACTTTCTGCATTTATTTAATATAATATGTTAAATATTTTAATTAAAGGTTTGATTAGGTAAAATAAATTATAACATATCACTTAACATACGTTTGATTTTGTACTTTAGTCTATTGGAAGCGTATTAAAACGACCAATAAAATTAGTTCAATTCAAAATATATTAAAAATATTTATTCGTCACTCTATTTCCACTGATGTTAAAAATTTCAGTCATACCTTATTAATCAAACATCAAATTCTTGTATCTCATTCAAGCGAACACTTATAACAAAGTATTAAAAAAAGTATAAATTAAATCAGTACTTGTTAAAAGTAATTTCATTGTTGGAGTACTAAAACCAATAAAATAAACACAATAAATTTTTAAAATTATTCTGAATTGGATGATTATTGCTTTTAATGTGAATGACAATAAATTTAAGAGGCATGTTTGATATGTATCATGTAATATACATTTTATCTTTGTTATTATAAAGCATACATATATGTAAATATAGAAACACGGAAACTTAAGCAAAAGATAACAAAAGCAATTCATGTAAATGTAATTCCAAATTTATCAATCATAAATTTTAAAAATAGGAAAATAATAATATAATAATGATAGATTATTCTATCTAAATTTCATAAATTCTTTTGGAGAAAAAATGTTACATTTAGAATAATTTTGTAATTTTACTTCGACATTAAAAGAATTTAATAATATTTTTCCTTACTATATTTTATATTGTTATTCACAAAGATAATTTTTTAGAATTTTAAAACAGGAATGATTATAAACGGGAAATACTTTAAAAATATTCTTATATTTTAACTATGTTGAAAGTATTTGCTTATATATATTTGACAAATAATCACATGTATAGAGTAAATGTAAAAAAAACCTTATACATGTAATTAAAAAAAGATTTTTATAAACTAATAAGAAGTGTTATATTTATTTTTTTTAAACTAAAATTTTTTCTACAAATAAAAATAAATTTTAAGGTCTATGTTTGCAGAAACTAAAAAAGGAATGATAATTTTGAGAAATTTATGATTTTTTAAAATGAAAACATTATCTATAAATTTTTATTTTTATGTATAAAGAAATGTGCTACTTTCTTTCTTAATTAATTTGATATGTAAATTATTTGATGTCGTAAAAAGAATGAATCATCACTAATAAATTTATAAATTAATTTCATGATAATTTGGATTGATAACTATATTATTAATTTCGTTTCATTTGTCATAAATCATTATTCTTTCTCAACGAAATGATTGTTCGTTTTAATCATAATCATCATCAATGCCAAGGAAACTGCCAACGGATGGAAAGTGAACTGCGCTAAAACCATCTGTTCCACCAACTGCTGCGGCTGGAACAGCCCAATGACCACCCCAATAAACTTGACCTATAAAAAAATTAATAGTTTTTTTAGTAATGGATATTTAGTACTAACCTGATAACCAATCTGCAGTTGCAGATCGGGGAAAATAAAACCATTTATTAGCATGGTCACGATTATGTGGATTGTCTGGATTTGCTTCCCAGAGACCTGGTTTTACCCAAGGAGAACGAGATCTAGCTCTATGAAGGACCCCAGTTTGATCAGTCAATGAGTCAAATTTATGAAAGTTTGCTTGATTACTAAGATCATTGTGAACCTCAGTTTGATCTCTTGCTCGAAAATCTGAAAATTCTTTTAATGAAGAGATTTTAAATGGATTTGACGGTTTGTTATTTGTTTTGTCACCCATTTGACGGTTATTTTGTTGTTTCCTTCTTTTATTATTATTTTGTTTCTTCTTACTACATTCGTATACCCATAATTTGCATATTTTATTACTATAAACATTCCCATCTAAACAAAAGCATTTTTTTCTCTCACATACGTCATCAAATTTTTGATAAAAACATTTATAAACATCCTCAGAAAGTTTAACATCTGCTTCTTTGTATTTATTATTATATTTATTATCAGAACTTTCCTTATTTTTTTTGTTATAAGATTGAATTAAAATGTTTTTTAAATGTTTTAGTTTTTTTGAGTTATCATTTAATATTTTCGAACACATAAATAATTCTGGATTTTCATTGCAAGCCATTAGTATATTTTCCGATTTTAAACTTCCTTAACAAGTAAAATAAAATATTTTAGTAGCTTAACAAACCTTCACTTTTATAATTTGATATCACATTTTTTTCATAAGCACTATTTTTTTTAATGCAAGTTGAAACAATTATGAAAAAAATTATAGAATAAAAAAGTTTACTAATTACCATAAAGATAAAAAAATTTATATTGTGCTTAAGATTTTTTTTCACATATATATCTTAACAATTATCATTATAACAACAGGTTTAATAAATATTATTGTATAGATTTTTTTGCATATATCCTGTTTTAATAAATCAAGTAAATTGGTAATGTAATAAAAAAATATAAATGAGCATATTTATAAATAATGATTATAAAAAAAATAGTAGAATTCACAAGAACTAAAGTTTCTGAAAGTTTTATCTAACAAGGTATACTGATATAAAAGACGTATATATTTGAAATAAATCATAAATTAATGTATATTTTTTTTGACATTCAAAACTTTCTTCTATAATCTTATGTTGTCAGATTATAAGTATTTTTTCAAGAGTTTTATTTGTTTTTAAATTTAAAAGAAAAAAAAAGTAAATACTAGGATAAAATTTTACATAGTATTTAGCATAGATACAGTATTAAAGAGTTTGAAACTATGTGATAATTCATTACATATTACTCTATAAAATTATGCTACAATTGGTATTCATAATAACTATATTTTTTATCAAATATTACTCTATATGCCATTAATAGTAAGAAATTTATAAATTATTTAACAAAAATGCTTCCATTGAAATTATAATATGATATTTTTACTTTGTTTAAAATATTACACAAAAATAAACACATATAATATATCTGGTAAAATATAATAATTTGTTTCACATAATAATATTAAAGCTTTTTGATTTGCGGCTTTTTTTATCGTTATTATTTCGCATGTAAAAATTAAGAGACAATTGAAAAACAATTTCCTTTTTGTCTCTTATATAATTTTAACTTTAAAATTAAGTTGTTTTCTACAGTTTATTTTAAAATACAAAATTATAATTTAATTTTATGTAAAATTATTAATGCTCTTATAATGGGTATTCCTTAAATTATCATAGTATATTATTAATATGTTTAATAGTTTGAGCTAATTTAAATTATATTTTTTGTAAAATTATACTTGTCTTATAACTTAAATTGTTTTTATATTGTCATTAAAAATCATCTTAAAAAATCAAATATATGCATAATTATAAAATATTAAGCATTTTTGTTCATAATAAAAAATAACCTGTAAATATTTTAATTTAAACAAGAACAAATACTAAAATAATAATATTAATTAGTAATACTTTGTGTGGTTTTATATAATTAATCCTTTTTGTAAATATCACTATGAAGTTTTTAAATTTCTAAATTTATTGCTGTTAGTAAATAATTTCACAGTGTGGACATGATTAAAACATTAACAGCATTTTATGCAATTGACAACTAATAATGTATTTCACAGTATATATTAATTTTAAAAAAATAAAACCCTTAATGAAAACAATACAATGAAAAAATATCGTGACTGGATTACGGTCGTATTACTTAAAAATGTCAAACATATATATTTTTGTCAAACATTAACAAAATTTATGCGACAACTTAATATCTATTATCATAGACAACATTTTTTGTTAATACTTGACATTTTTGAAATTTGAAAAGCTTTAATTTTTTTAATAGGTGGAACATTGTATTACATTTCATAATGATACGTTAAAATTTGTTATTTTTTATGTTTTGTATTTTCGAAAGAAAAAATGTTGAAACTTTATGGACTACTATAAAAAATAATAAATAATCTAGGATAATAATTTATATATGAAAAAGTTTTACATTTTTTGAATAAAGTTTTAAATTTTAACATTTAGAACAATTAATTTAAAGTTTCAGGTTAAAATGTATAGTTACATAAATAGTATTCAACGTTTAATTTATTTTTTTGTTTTAAGTTACTAAATTTAAGAGAATTTGCACTAATGAATTTTTTTACAGGTGCTGGAATTGTTTTACTTGTCCCTACTTGATCTTAAAGGCAATTTTTTTTACATCATTTTATAAAGTTTAAAAAAATGACCGCTATAGAAAAAATTTTATTTGAATCATTCTTGTTTCAAGTTGAAATAAACTTTATGAATCAGAATAGTATTCATTCATTTATTCTACTCTTACTAACAAAAAACTAGTTTGAGTTTCGCATTTTAAAAAAAAAAGTACATGCATTTTAATTAAATGAATTATTCGAAGACACATTTGAATGATTAATTAATAATCTCTAAGAAATTTACTCTTTAAAAAATTATTTAAACGCTTCCATAAATAGTGCTAAATGAGACATCTATCAGTTGAGTATCAAAAGTGAAGAGAAGTTTCATTTTGTAATATGTTCGTTCTTTATAATGCTTTCTTGAGGAATATTATGTCGAGGGCCATAACAGAGTAATATGAAATTTTATCGAATACTAGTAACAAATTGCTATTTTTTAATTTTTAGAAACATTTTTAAAACTTTAAACAAAAATAGCTGAAATTAAAGTTTTGCTAGGTGATAAGAAATTTTAACATGTGAGTTCAATAGAAATCAACCATTGTAAATAGTTAGAATCTTAAGATTTAATTGCCACAATAAAATTTCTCAAATCATTTGCTCACAATATTTTCAAATATAGTATCCATGACATTTATCTTAAATATATTTCTATTTGTTTCACCTTCATTTTAGCTATGCTTGAGATAATTAAAAAATTTTGGCAGCTTCTTAGTGTTTTCACAACGTCTTTGTGTATGAAATTAATTTTATCTAAACGTAGTCCTAAAATTAGTTAATTTACAGAATATAATCGCACCAAGTGCTTCTACATTTCTTCATAAGCAATGTCTTTAAAAAATAAAATCATTACGAAATAATTTGATCGTTATTTTTCCCCAACCTAATTAGATGAAATATTTTTATTTATTAAATTTTATATACTAAAATTTCTATACATGTATAAAAATTTTAATTCACGATTTATTATGAATACAAAAAGAAACTATAAAGATACATATAAATATATATATATTAAGGAATTATTTATTTATTGTTTCTTGGGGTTTCTGAACAAAAAAAAACCGAAAGAAGTATTTAATTAAATTCTTGTATATTTTTATTTTGATGATAATGTAGTTCCATCATTAATACACATATACGTTCTTCAAATAATCTATTAATTATTCAAAATATTTTTTAAATTGTGTTAAATCGATATAATACATTTTTCAGATAAGTTGATAAAAAAAATATAATGATTAATTCATTACAATATATTTCCCTATATTAATAGTGACCATCTGAAGTGACTACAATAAATTAGAAAAATTATTACCATGAAATAAATTTATCTTTAATTACACGAATTAATTCTGATTCTACAAAAATGTGAAAATTTTCTTATTGGAAATTCTTAATATAGAGTTAAATACAAATAAGTGTTAAATTAGTAATAAAATTATTTAGCAACATTATTTAATAACACAATCTCTTAGTTCTATTTTTAAATTAGGATGAGCTCAAGCATTACACATTAATTTTTCTATAGTTAAAAAAAAATACATGCTTTCGTATACACTGTAATATTCAAATGATTTTACTATAAAATATTAAACATTTATAGCACAACATTTAAAATATAAAAAAAACAGAGTAGATAGTATTAAAATTTAATATATTTTTATTTTTAAGATTCATCAGAACAGTTTAAATATTTTGTAGTAATTGTTATACATCGGTATAACATAAAATTAGAATATTGAAACGTGAAATTTAAATTATAAATAGATTAATTTGATTGTAAAATTATTATATATAAGATTATTTTTTGCCAATGATGATGACTTTTTTTCATAGAATAAAAATTTTAAATTAATTTGTGTTCTTTATTTGTTTAGCTTAACAATAGTACTTTGTATTTTTATGATGAATTAACAACGGTAAAATATTGATTTATTTTTTTTGACCAATAGCACACGTTTAGTGCATTTTTCGATAATTAAAACTTTGCTGTCGAATTCAAGTATTTCTGTTAAAATGTTGAAATAGTATTCTTTTAGGAAATATCTATATACACTACCTTAAAAGTTAAAATAATTTTGATTAAAATTTGATATATTCAGATATATTTTAAATTATATAAAAAATGGCATATAATTTTATAAATACATAGTACTCGATTTTGATATTATAATAGTTCTTGGGTTAATCCAGTTTATTACATGAGTTAAAAATAGCTTTATTTAGAATAAAGACAAAACGATCTCAAAAACAAAATTTTTGATAACTAAAACAAGTTTCACTAGTTTTATTTGAGCAAAAATATATTTTAACAATATTTGAAATTAGTTTTTTATAATTAGAATGAAATTCAAATATATTTTCTTCCTAATACGAAAAATGAGTTTTTGTGTTAAGTATGTGAAAATGTTCGAAAAAGTACCTCTCATTTTAGTTCTCTAATAATGTATACATTGAAATATAGTAATATATGTTAATTAATTTATTTTTTTGAAACTTTAATATTTTTAGCTATATTTTATTTTACCAAGTTTAAATAATGCTACATCAAATTACGAGGTTAATTTCTTGTACCATATCAAGGTTTTGTAATGATATTGAGAAATTATTATAATCTGAAATATTGAATGTTTTACTTCAATTATTATTAATTTTTAATATATAAATATACATATCATCCTTTGAATGTCTCACAGATGAAGTGAAATTTCATATATACTTCAGAGGTTGAACTTTTATGACTTAAAAATAAAAATATTTTCGTTTTTTTAAAGTTTATAGAGATGAATTTAATAAATGATTTCTATTAAAATACAAGTAGAAGTAATTAATTTAAATAAACACACTTTTTTAATAATAAATTGAATAGGCATGTGGAATAATAATAATATCTTTGTCTTTTTAAAGTATTTATATGTAGAAAGCATTATTATCATATTTTTAGTAAAAAAACATATGGAGAATTATAAGCACAATAATTTAAATAATATATCTGAAGAAAATTTGATTAAAGATGAATTGATTAATCAAATTGCGGAAGATGAAGGATTTCAAATTAAATATTTAACACACCATCAAATAGAAATTATTCATTTTTTATTTTCATTTTTTTCTAATATTTTACAACTTTTAGTATTCTCTGTAAGTCTAACAAAATTCTTAAATATATTTAAAGATGGAAAAATTTTGAAGAGTTTTTATTACAGAAGAGGACTTCTAAAGAGTAGATGTTTTATTATAGTTTTTCAACACGGAATTTTATCATTTATTCAACAAATCTGTCATATTATAACTTCAATTATAATTATATTTTATATACAAAAAATTCAATTATTATTTATGATTATTGAATCACTTTTATATTCTACCGTTATTAGAAGTGTTTTATTCATCTTTCTCCTAACATTAAATCAATTTGAGATGTTTCATAATTTAAATTTTTTTAATTTTCGAAAAAAAAGAAAATTTTATCTTTATACTATAATTGTTTGTTACATCTTGATTATAGGATTATTTTCAATTTATTTGTGTCCGAGTTTTAGTACAACATTTGATTTAAAAATTTACCAATGGAAATATGTACATTCAAAGAACAGTCATCATGGTTGTCAATTAGAAAACAAAACAATATATACTATTTTGGGAATCTCTTTTTTATTACAGATTTTGATAGTTACTAAGATACTTCAACTTGGTTGTTATACTTCGAAAGCAATATTTCTTGTTTATGAAAGTTTTAGAATCATGATTCATACATTTATGTGCTTTGTGACGACATTATTTTTAAAACTGATTTGGAGTGGTATTATATTTAAATTTTATTAGAAAAGCTCTTGATTAATTTTGCTAACCATTTTATTTATATTTCATTATGTTTCAAATAGTGTTTTTTTATGCTTTGTAAAGTAAGTTTATAACTTTTTTTTTATTATCATTGAAAATTATATTTGAGAGATGTTTGAAGCAATATAATTTCTCTAAAAATTTTTATGAAATCAAACAAAATTAGTTCTGTTTAAAGCATCAACAAAAATATTGTTGTGTAATTTAATAATGTGAAAACACTATGTTACATATTTTTCAATGTGAATTAGTTTATATATTAATATAGCCATTTAAAAGTCTCCAATTCGTTACTCTCGTCGCAGCTTATCTGTAGGTTGAGAAATACATGGGACATTTTTGTACATATTAAATACTTTATACGAAAGTTGAAAATACTATAACTTTTTTCTAAATAATATTATTTTTTATAAATTTTAAAACTTTTCAACTACAAAGTTGTTAAAAAATAAAATTTATATCAGAATTCAAAACTTTTATATATATTATATTCTGAAATATGTGTTTGTAATCTATAAAATATACAGCGAAATTGAATATATTTTAAAATTAAAATTTAACGGTTAACTGTTACTTGTTTAAATTGTTTATAGAGTTTATGTTGAAACGTTTCTTTTTTAAATTAACAATACTCTGTATATATCTATAAATAAACAATTGAACAGAGATGATATAGATAACATTCGATAATTGTCAAATTTTAGACAAAATCTGTAAGAAAAATATATTGCATAAATTTCCTATAAATTTATGTTTATGTTAGGTGTGATTCTGTCTAGATTTCCTGCTTAAATAGAACATCGATCTAACAATTATCCCTTTTTAACTATATTTATATCAATGTTATAAAATGTAAACATCTAAGTTAATGTACCATTAAATTGTCAGTATTATATGATTTTAAATATATTATTATCTTATTATTTTAGGTGACTAAAAATTAATTTAGATAAATTCCCAATTGAAATTGATGCAACTGTTTTTGCTAAATTTAATTCTGGTAAAGGTTGACACCAAATATTTGAAATTTTACTTTTAAAAGGTGAATTAATAAGTTTGCAAAAGTATCTTTTTTTCAAATTTATTTGTGATTAAATGAGACATTTCTTTATGAAATGTTAGCATTCAATATTTAACCAATAATTTTTTTAGCATTTTTGGAACCTTAGGAAGACGACTTCAAATTTCTTAATTTTTTATTACAGTGTAATTAGCTTTTTAAATAAAAATATTTTTACTATATAAAATCTAAAAGTAGAAAATAATCTACAAATCTTCATTTGTTGCTTTAACTTATACTGTCATATATATTATTTTATCTATTATCCTTTAGAGTATTATTTTTTTAAGCATCATTCTAATTTATACAGTTAAAAAAATACTACTCGTAAATAAAACCTAAATGGTATCAAACTTAATTCTTGTAATATTGTTGGTAGATGGTTTTTAATAAGAAATTAGTACTTTTATTTCAGTTTTTCAGGTTTTTTACCTTATATTTCAATTACAACAGCTCAAATTTGCCATTATTTACGACTGATTACTCTTTGGTTTTGTAATGCAGGGCATTAGGAGGAGGAGACAAAGAGTATATAAAGAAAGAATAAGATAGGAAATTCAGTTATTTCTCTTTAAAGAAAGATGGACAGCTGACACTTGTCCATATTGTTAACTTAATTATCCATTACTACATTTGCTGCTAATATTATTTTAATAAAAGCTAGTTATATTAATATTTTGTTTTATATAACCAGATAGAAGGATTGAAGTTATCACTTCCACACGGAAATATAATTAACCGAGTGGAAAGGTTTTAAGGGTTTTAAACAATATTACTGTAAACTACTAAAATTAATTTAATATCGTTGTTTAGCAATAAAAAAAACTTTTTAATTTATATAAGTCACGTACTTATAATTAATTTTTCAACTGCTATAATAACATTTTTGGATAGAGTACGAAACCTCAGTACAATATGTAAATCTCAAAATTATCCCTTCAAAGGAATTGGAAAATCGTATAACTCTAATATAAAAATAATGTTTTTGGGTTGTAATAAGTAGTGTTATTTTGTGTCAAAGATTTTATTAATTGGTATTCTTTCTATTTACGTCTACTCTGCACCAATCAAATTTAATTGACAATTTTACTACAGGAAATTTTTTTAAACTACAATATTAATCGCTTTTTTGATATTTAAAATAAGAATAATTATCCCTAACAACAGTAATTGAATATATGTCCTCAATTGACTACTTTATCTTACTAAATTCTGTTTAAAATTTTTTATATAAAAAATACCATAATTAAATGATGAGATAATAAACCTCAGTAAAATAAATCTGTAAATACCATTTCTTCAGGAAATTTTAATACTGTTCAAAAAAATGAATATATAAATAACAAATTTCACCATAAAATTCAGTTTTTACAATTCCTTCGTTCATCAAAGGTAAAAAAGTTTTTGTAAAGTTTGTAACACTTATGTATGTTTTATTAATAAAATTTTTACATGTAATTTTTTTGTTCAACGTTAATTTACACCTAACAAATTATTTTTAAAAATTTTACCGTAAATATTAATCTTTTTTTGTTCTGAATATAGAATGTTGATCTTAAACATGTATAAAAGTAATTTAATTTTAAAATGATTTTGTTCAATTGGGTTTTAATTCTTTAAATTCCTGCCATTTGATTTATTTCCACAAAAAAATTTGATTAGGCTACATCTTACAATTTATAAATTTATTAATAATAAAATAGCATGCTTTATTATTAAATAATAAAATTTAGAGAGTAAAATTTTTCTACTGTTTTGTCATTAGAATTACACTTGAGTGCGACCCTGGTCGATCCTTTATCAATTTTTAAATGTCGACCCCAAATTTTAGGTCGATTCAAAATTACAGAAATTTTACTGTCAGTTTTATGCTATATACTAGCAACTGTATTAAATTCATCTGTTAACAACAATAATAATTATCCTTATGATATTAGAAATATTAGTTCTGAAATTAATATTGACTATTTTTAATATTCAATAAATTACCATCACCTCATTTACATAGTTTTTATAATAATATAAAAATAATAAAGTCAATTAGCATCAAATCTGAAAGTGCTTTTCCAACACTTTCACATATTATGATATAACGATGAAGCAATTTAACTACTGAGAATTTGAACAATTAATTAATTTTAAGGGATAATTTACAGTTTATATCATGTAATACTTTTTTACATGAAAATTTTATTTAATTATAGTAAAATTATTTTTTTATGGGGGTATATACTATTAATTTAACGGGTCGATCCGGGCTGATTTTAAAAAGCCACCTTAAATCGTCTAACCCCGGGTCGAAATATTTACTGACCCGCTCATGTCTGCTTTCGGGATAACCGTACTATTTTATATAAAATTTACATAACAACCATGACATTTCATTGATGGTCATCCATATAATATCTTTTTTAACAATATCTTGTAATCTTCGTTAATAAGTTTCGAATACAAATTTTTCTACATATTTTACTTTTAAATTTATTATGAAAAAAGTGGAATGTCTAAAATATACTTTATTTATTACATATCAAAAAACTATAATTAAGATACCATATGATTTTTCCTTATTTAACGTATATTTTAAATAAAAAACAGAGGACGTTCGTCAATTCATGATTAAAAAATTTTTCTCTTATTTTTTAAGAATCTTTGTTAATCAAGAGTTGCTAATATAAATGGCTAATGTTTTAACATATTGTTCAAGAAATATTTTGATATAACAGTAGTTTTTTTCAACTTAGTAAAATTTTGAAAAAATCATTTAACATATCCATAATTTATAAATTTATATAAAAAAGGTTTAATTCTCAAATGCAACGACAATCTATATAAAATAACATTGTACAAAGTACTCATGTAGAAGAGAAAATTCCTTTTTTCTATTAAAAAATATTTAAGTGAATAGACTTTTGATGAAGTATGTATTCAATTTTTCACTGCATGATGGCGTTGCCATTTCAATTTGTTTATTATAATGTTAGAGTTTAATTATTTTATAGTTACTTTTTTGTGACAAGGTTTAAAAGAATTTTATCAAAAGTAACATTTGCTAATATTTTTATATCTTATAGTTATTAATATTATGGCATTACCCAAGTAAAATTATTTAGCATTATTTAATAAACAAATTCATGAAAATAAAAAATAAAATATTGTTCCATTAAAAACAATGAATTTTACCTTTAAAATCACATGAAAAATAAAGAATAATTCAGCTAATTAAGACAATTAGGAAAAATTGAATATATTCCAGTTACCACTAGCAACTAAACTTCTACATTTAAGCATGAATTTTTACAAATTACAATTTAATATTATATTATATCTTTCTTTTTCAATTTTAATACCTTATTGCAATAATGGCTATTAGGAATATAACTACTAAAAAAGAATTAGACAAAATTTTTTCTAATTCAAAAGAAGCATTAATTGTAATTGACTTTTATGCTGCATGGTGTGGGCCTTGTAAATTAGTTGCTCCTCATTTTCAAGTAAGTTATTAAAAAAAATAAAGGTTAAATTGTTTTATAGAAATTTTCACAAAAATACACTGACGTCGTTTTCATTAAAGTTGATATTGATGATGCTGATGAACTTGCAGAACTTTATGAAATAAAAGTTATGCCAACTTTTTATTTCATAAAAAATGGTGTTACAATTGTATGTTGATGATTGTTTTATATTATATAACTCTTATGAGTTTAATTATAGACTAGTCTTGAAGGTAATTGTGTTGATGAAATCAAAGCAACAATTGAAAATCACAAATGAATTTATAATTTTTAAAATTAAGTGAAAAAAATACATTTCTGATTTACAAAAAAAAATTTTTATATGAAAATGTTTACTTTGTGAAATATTAAAAAATAATAAGATCAAAATAAAAATTATTCATTGCAAGTTTGTTTATGTGCTTTAATTTTGTGATAAGTACCTGATGACACCTGAAAATAATTTGTGTAATTAATTTTTGTTTTCAGTTATGTCATGGTAAACAAATATTGATGTCAAACTTAATTGTTTATTTTGATTGGGATACTTTTTGTCTCCCCTTTATTCTGATCTTTTGGGGCAAATGCCTTTATGTGCAATTTTCCATCTCCTGTTACATTTGATTCAACAGCATCAGGTTTAACATTTGCCGGGAGGGGAAATTTACGGGTAAATGAACGAGAAATTAATCCCATTTGATCTTCCTTCTCTGGATGGGAGGCTTTGACAACGATATAGTTATTTGAAATTGAAATTTCAATGTTATCAGCACCATACTCTGAGATATCTAAAACAACTTCTAAATGATTATCAGAAGTTGAAAATAATGTTGAAGTATTAATTCCACCAAAATTCAAATGATGATTATTGATTAAACTGTGTGGTTGCTAAATATTTTAAAATATATTTTATCATAAAAATAACTTTAAACGTTCTGACTTACAATATGAAAACTTGCTGGTATAGCACTCATAACAGGAATTCCACTGAGAATTGAAGTACTTGTTATTGGAGATCCTTTTGTGCCTTCCTCAATAACTTTCCTTTCATAAGTACGATTAAATGTCGAGTGACTTTGAACATTCGTCATCGCTTCCTCAATGGATGTTCTAAAAAAATTTTTCAAAGAATAAAATGTTAATGACATATGATTATAATAATATTTAATTTTAAATTAATACATATTACTAAAATATGTTCAATAAAATCAATGATAAAGTAGTTTCTAACGTATTAGTGATAAAAAAAATTCTAACGCTTTCAAGTATTACTCAATACTGATAATATTTATGTATTCAAATATTATTTATACCACTTACAAACTTCTATTTAACATAAGTAACAAATGTATTTGACTATTGAAATGTTAATCCTTCTTGATATTATATAGGTATATTGGTGGAGGAGTGAGGAAATCGCAAAATAAGATATATATATTTGCGATAACTGAAAATTTGATAGAATAGCGGATAGACGACTTCTTGTAAGATGTAATATATTTTAATACTATGTCTCAAAAATTATTTTAGTGTGTGGTAAGCTTGAAAGACATATGTTGTAAACATATCTTGAATACATCTGGTAACATTTTTATTATTGAAATCATAAAATATAAAAAAAATGTAATGCCAAATTATTTTTTATTCGTCTTTAACAAAATTTAATAAAAATACAATACAATGGCAAATTAGATTATTTGAGACGAATACCATGCCTTTTATTAGTTAAAATTGAATAAAATCAGATATAAATCAATGTTGCTCAAGTGTTATATAATTATCGTATACACTAATTAATTTTATAAAACAATTATAAAAATAATAAAAGGCCTTTAAAAAGAAGTTGAATTATAATTAACATTCAATTATTGAAACACAGTTTGTTTTTATAGACAAAAATCAACTACAGTGATTACAATAAATGAATATACAAATATGTAATTAATGTCGGAATAATTTTTTATACAATCTGAGTTAATTTTTTAACCGGCATTTTACCACAAAAAAAGAAGCAATAATCATAATTTTTAAATATGTAAAATAAAATTGTATAATTTTGAAATAAATTGTAATAAGTATACTTATAAATAAAAGAATACTTTTTTTTAGAGTGTCAACGCTTATATACAAGAAAGTTTGTGTAAAGGAATGTTACGTCAAAAATCACAGCGTATATTGAATATATGATGATTAGGCAGGATTATAAATCAAATATATCTTTCCTATTCATTAAATTTTTTTCTATTTGTACAACAAATAATCAATACAACATCTTGGCAAATTTAAATCATAAATATTTTTTGTGTTTCTTCTACCAAGATGAGAACGTATAACACGTCTGCAAGTCGACATTAAAGATGGTGCTTCAGCTGAAAATAAACAACAAATATATATAAAGCATAACAATAAAGTTACTTACGTGGGAAACCTCCCAAATATTTAATAGTTATTTCACAATGACCCCAAACTGCACTAACAATTGGATATAATGTTTTTCCTTTTAAGCCTCTAAAAGCAACCCCTAGATATTTTTCATCTGTAGCAAAAGCCATATATCCTTCATCCATATCCAATATACAATATATTGTTTCAGGTACATCCGTTGTATCTCCAAAAAGACCATTTGGAATATACTCGTTACTGGGATAATCCCATTGTTCTCTATGTCTGGCGTCATGACTGCACTTCAAGCGAACAATATCCCAACCATAGCTGTCTGAAGTTGAACCAATTAAAGAAGTGTACCCAACAGCATGAAGACGTGCTTCTTTAGTAGCAACACCAATAACAGCATGTGTACCACGTTGTTCACGTGGCCAGGTAATTTTCCAAACATGAAAACCATGACTATAACCAACTTTGCCACGAATACAATCTGTACTCTGAGCAACGGGATGTCTATGTAATGTTAGTGGATCATCATCTTTAACAAAAATATTTAATGATCGATCATTTGGGTTCCAAGCATGATCTTCCATCACTTTTTGATCAAGTGGATCTGAATTCATAATTATTTCAAATTTATTTGGGCAACATTCATCAGCATAATAAAATTCTTCTGCTTCCTAAAAAGATTTTAAGTAAAATGATAACAAAAAAATTATTTTTAATACATTTAAAAAGGATGGTGAACGTGTTCCATTGTCACGTTTAACTTTTGCACGATTTCTGGTAATTGGACCTCTATTAGTGGTATTATTTCTTGAGGTGAGTTCAAGAAAACTTTCGCGTACTTGTGCAAATCTGTGATGTGACATTGGGCGGTTTTCAAGATATCCGTTAGGAAGACGATCTGCAATTTCTTGAAAATGACCTTCTTCTAAAAAAATGATATATTACAAAGACGAAATATATAATGTTTATACAATTTTCATGGTTTTTCATATTTATTTAAAATAAATCTGAACAACCATAATAGCAATTAAATGCATTAAATTTTTTTTTGCTTAAAGTGATTTTTGCACTATTTTAACTTATTATACGAAAATAAACAAAAAAGAAACTATATATACATATAAAGAATAAATAAAAGTGTTTTATCTATATAAATAATGTAATTTAAATTTTTATTGTTTTAGAAAATAAATGAAAGTTTTGTTTAATAGTAAAATTAAGTGAATTACAGAATAATCTGATCAAATTGTTTCCTATCTACTTTAAATATATCCTATAATATTTTAGCGTGTAAAAATATTTCAACGTCCGGTATTATATCTATTACATAATATAAAAATTATTGTTTTAAAAAGGAAAATGAATAACATTAATCATTTTTTTACTATAAAATAAAAAAGAACCTATAAAGATATATAAACAAGTGTATTTTATAAAATAAAATGGCCTCATTATTACAATATAAAATACGCTGATCTGGCAAAAATCATATTTTTCATTTGTTTAAGAAAAACAATAACTTTGATAGTATTTTTTTGCTTTTTACTTAAGAACAACATTTTAAATATAAAAAAATATATTTGCTTGTCATTTTGATAATAATAATATAATAACTAATTTTATTTTTTAATAATGCTATGTAAAAAATATTCAAAAAAGTTATTTGGAAATATAAGTATAAAACATAATAGGTAATATACACTATTTTTTATTTACAATGCATATGTTTTTGCATTCCTCTTAAATGTTAGCGCCAAAATTTAATAATATATATAAGATACAGTGGCACGAAATAAGCTGTCTAAAAATATGTAAAAATAAAATATGTCTATATTGTAAAATATCAAAGCGTTTAACCTTCTAGAAAGAGGCTGAGTATTATAATAAGTAACAATAACGGACAATGGAGCCATTCCTTCGAACAAAAATCAGTCTAGCAGTTAGAAAATAAGTTATTATGTAGAGAAATCAGATTTTTAATGATTATAATGTGGCAAATGATATTTATATAAAAAGCCCGCGCAAATGATTTAATTTAGATAATACATATTCTTAACCATTTTATGAAGCTTTTTAAATGTCTTTGTTACATAATATATTTGACATTGGAAAAATGAAAAGTACTATAAATAAAATTAATATATTAGAAAACTCTAAAATAATGGCAAATATTAATAGTACATTTATGAAATATAGAATTCAATTGTCTAGACAAAATATACTGCTTTAAAAAATCTTCTAACAATAGCATTTTAAAAGTATTAGAAAAAACACAATGAAATTGGTAAAATTAATTTTTTATGAGTAAACATTTTGTAATAAAAAGAAAAGATGTGATGAATTTAAAATAACTTACGATCATTATCCATTCTTTGCCCTTCTTGATCTTCTATTGATGCTCTTTGTCCCATCATACGAATATACTAAAAAATTTTAAAAAAATTAGTCATAACATGTATAAATAATACAAAATTAGATGATATATGTGAAAGAAAAAATAAAGTATATTTTTAAAATTTATTTGACAGTAAAAATCATCATATGATGAAATGTTTTTTTAACACAATTATAGAAATGTTTTTGTAGAATTATGATTATGCAACCTTTAATAACATATAATTCTATTTATTATTATATTTTAATCATAATAATTAAACATAGAAATTTTTTTTGGTAAATTTAAAAGAATGAAGAAAAAATTTAAACATTTGCTTAACAATTGAGAGTTAAAATGACAATTTAATTTTGTTTAAAATGATAAAATCATTGAATTATGTTCAATAAGTTACTTTATTGTTAATATTTCTCATGAAGCTTGTTATGTTTTTAACATTTAATTTAATGATAATAAGGCGTAACAGAAATATGATAAATGTATAGAAGTTCTTTTGTCTAAAATGTAAAGGTAAAGTGGGCTTTTATGTAATTCAATGACAATTTAATTGAAGGAATTATAAAATAAAAATAATTATACTGTCATGACATACGCGTTTCACATCATTATTTTTCTATAACGTAAAAAAAAAGCAAAAATAAATATTGCTACTACTAAAGTGTTAATAGTTTTAAATAATTAAAACGTTAAATAAAATGTATAAAAATGATAATATTTATAATCTTAATATAAGTCATGACTCACATAATAAGCTTTTCTACTGCAATATTGTTCTAGTATATTAGTATAAAAACATACTAAAAATAAATATTCCCTTAAACTAAGGAAGAATATAATATTATAAAATGTTTGATATGTAAAAGTTCAAAATATTATTAAAAAGCAATACTAATTAATAATGCTTCTATAAAAAAGAAAACTTTATATTCGTTTAATTATTAAGTAGTGTTAAAAAACCTTAATTTCAATAAAAACATGTATAATAATTTATAATTATAGCAATATGATATAAATTGTCAAAAAGAGGTAATAATTATTCATTTAATAATAATCTTTTTTTTAAAATTTTCACTAAAAAAACACTATGTTAGAAGAAGTCAAGAAAAATATTTTTAATGAATTTATATCTTTTACTTTTTGCGATTTTCAAATTAATAGTTGAACGACTAATGATTATGGGAATATCTGTTTTTGACTATATTGTAATACTTTGTTGTATTTGTCTTATTAATTAAAGGATATTTTAGTAAACACAAAGGGCATGTGATTTTGAAGAACTACTATAACAACAACAATTGCTATATTTCATCTGTCAACTGCTTTTATGTATTTTTAATAAAGATCTAGAAAAATTGCACATAAGATGGTTGAATGAGAATATCTAATTTGCATGGAAAACTATTCTAAAAATATAATGCTAATAAAAAATTTTAAATGATTTTATTTTAATTTTAACTATATTTTAAAATAAACATATAGTATAATCAAATCAAAAATTATCAAATTAATAGTTTTAAAATAATGGTGAAAACGATTTCAAATAGATTGTTATTAAATTGTATCATAAAAACAAAAGCGGTAGTGATGTTATACATTATGTTGTATCATTATTGAAAATATTTTAATACCAGCAATGATATTTATAAGAGAATATGGAAAATAATTTATATATAGAATAAAACAACATACCTAAACTACAGAACAATATTAATCTCTTATCATTATTAAATAGTAGAAAAAATTATTTGTTTGAATATTCAAAAACTCCTATAGTTATTATAATTTGTTTTTCAATATCTTTATATATATGCAATGTATATCTATCTTCCGGAAGGGAATAAAAAACAATGTGATAGGATTAAAAGTTAATTAATGAATTGATAATAAAATAAACTAAAAAAATCCCACGCAAAAATTTTTTTATATAGTTAATATCTTTCAATATTAAAAAAGTCCATTAACATCGTCAACAAATATTTACAGAACTATCGAAGGATACATTCTCTCAACGTAATAGATTATAAGTTTTTAAATCATGAATAAATTAACATATAGTTGATTAATGTTATATTACTTTAGCCAATAATTTATTAAGAAACGAAAAAAAGTATTCGATAATGATCCTTTTTAAATATAGAGAAGGAGTGATGGAAATTAAAAAGAAAAAAACGTTATTATAAAATTATAAATATTATAAGTAAAAAATAAATTTTTATTATATTATCATTAAATTAAAAGATTGTCAAATGAAAGAAATCTTAAAAGTTAGAATATTAATTATATTATTTTAAAATATAAAATATTTGGTTTGTACGAATAAATAATGTTTAAAAAAGTAAACGAAATAAAAATTCTAGAGGAAAGATAAACAAACAATTAGAATATTGTATCAAGATAGTTGACATTTTGTGTGATTAAGCTAAGTAACATTCCTTTGTACAAAAATTTTAATTATGCATATGCTTTCATTAACTTGATATGATCAATATGACACATAATCAAACTTCCCGTTCCATTCTTCTAGTACTTTATTTTTTTTGTAATATTTAGAATATATTTTGTCACTCTATTTCTTCATTCATATTTCCTAAACGCTTCCAGATTATTCTTCTTTTTAAATCTAGATAATATAATTATGTTTGCATACAACCTCATTCGAAAGATATTTCGAAAGATTTTTTTCGATATGTCTAGGTACTTGCGCAGTCTGTTCAATGTTAGCATTTTACATAATAAGAATATATACAAAGAAAAGAATCTACCTCACTAGCTACAATTAGAGAAATAGGCAGGTGAAGGGTAAAAACAAAACTAGTATATTTCCTGATTTTTCAGGTATACATATAACAAATACACAAATATTAAAAAATTTTTCAATATAGCTTAGTTTTATAAATCTAATAAGATTTATACAGTTGAAATATATTTATTGAACAAACAAAAAAGTGTAAACTGTCAGTAACATTTTTTGATTTATTGATAAATATGACATAAAAAAAGAACTATAAAGTTTCAGCTTTGATATAACGTTAATAATAAAACAAACTTAATAAAAATAATAATAATAAAAAGTAAAAATGAAAATGATCATAAAATTACAAAGACAGCTGACTAAATAGGAAATTATTATGATTCATAAATTTAAAAAAGATAAAATATAAAGATTATAAAGCTTGAAAAGAATATTTTACATTATTGTAAAGTAAAATAAAAATTTAAGAATATTAAATAAAAATAGTATATGTTAGAATGATAAAATTTGTAATCAAAGGAGTTTTGTTCAAAATCTTTTATATTTGGTAAAAAAATTTTTAAAACAATTTTGTGTAAATATTAGAAGATTAAAAAATTAATAAATTTGTTTATAAAATACTTAAATTTCTCAACAAGATACTATTAATTTTTCTTAAAAAATAAACACATATATTTTTATATTTTGGAATATTTAAACTCTTTTTGTCCTTGTTATAAATGAGTGACTTTAAAATAGGAAAAAAAATAGATGAATAATTATGTGGGAGTAGTGACGAAATTCTATAAATTTTGATGTAAATAGATAAATTAATAAGATAATAATAGAAAAACTTATTTTTATGTTATTATCTATGAAGAATAATTATACAAAAACAACAAAAACTAAAAATTATACATAATATATGTGAAGGAAAAAATTACTGGTATACTATTAATATCGAATATATATAGTAAAAAAAAGTTTTCTAATAATACAAATAATTGTGTTGATTAGGATTGAAATATATATTATACATAATAAAAAGATTCAAATAGCATTAATAATATCTCTAAAAATGCTTTAGGAAATTACACCAAGTATGTTTGATGTTAACTAAAAGCTGGTTTTGATCAAGGAAGAGAAAGAAAGTGAAACTGTTGAAATGATAAAGTGCGCGTAGATTAAAGGGAATGATGTAATAAAATGTGTGTTTGAAATTGTCTTCTGACAACATTTATCTTCCTACAGCTGATTGCATACTTATGAAGAGAAGATTAAAAGTAAATCACAAGATTTAAAAAATATATTATATTGCTGACAAAGAAGAATTCTTATTTTAAATGCGAATTTATGCAGTGGAAAACTTCTATAATTTATGGGTATAATATCAATTATATAGCAGCTTCCTGTATCATAGTAAATCATTTTATTTCCTTCTGTATACTTTAATAAAAAAGTGTCTTTCAGGTATAATTTTTAAAAATTAAATAAGCTACCTTTTAAAGTATCCTTAATATTTTAAGAAATTTTAAACAAGAAATTTATTTTAATTAAATAGTGTATACATGGTACTACTCTTAATAATATTTTTAAAAAAAGTGCATTCTATAATAAAAACATTTAGTAAAAAATGTTTATACTTGATTTGATAGAAATTATATAATAATGTGTTAATAAAAATTTATCTAGATACGTAAAAGTTAATATGTTTACTTTTATACTAACAAAGTATAAATTTCAAATTGTGTATTTTTTTAACTATATAAATATTAGAAAAAAAAATTTTATTTGTTAAATACCAAGTTAAGATATATTGTGATGTTCAAAAATTTTGTTTAAAATACTTTTTACAAATTCATAATCCATAAATATATGAAAAGAATAAAAAGTATATAACTTAAAAAAATTTATGATTAGAGTAATAATATATACATTATAAATTGACAATAATAATTATGTAATCTTGTCTATTTATAAACTATACCTTTTAATATGTATTCAATTCTTAAAATAAATACTAAAAAAATAAATAGTTGTTCTTAAAGCAAAACAATAAAAAATATTGTGTATCAAAATATTTTTTTGAACGTAAAAGAACATGCTTTACCTCTACATTTTTATTACAAAAATATAGTTTATAAAGTAACAAAAGAAATTTTGATAATAATAAAAAAATTTTTGTAAAGTGATTTTAAAATTGATATAAACAATTTTTTTAAAAATAATTTGAACATTGATATAAGTATAAATTTAGTAAATAGAAAGAGTTGTTCTTAGCATATAATATATTTGTAATATAAAAAACAACAACACAATATAAAGTGGTTTAGTTTTAATTTATTATTTTATTCTTAAAGATAAACTTGTGTTCGTAGATGTCATTTTTAGCTATTAAAAACATGCATGTGTAATCAAAATTATTTTACATTGCCTATATATAACAATTTTTTTACATTACTTTTTTTAAAAGAAGCATTTTTAATAGCGAATACTTAGTTTATATATTAGAAGCTTCTATAATGTAAAACCAAACATCAGTAACTGATTAATGCATGATCAAAAATAAATAAATGTTAAAATGCTCTTTTTAGTCAAAACGATAATATTGGAAGATTAAAGATAGGTACAAGATGGTAGAAATGGTGTTGCAAATATAAAAAAATAATAAAATTGTTTATATATAGGTAAGTAAAAATAAAATGTTTGTTAACATCACTTTTATTTTTAGTTAATTTAAACATGCCTTCAACAAGTTAGACATATATGAAGCATATAAAATATCATATTTAAAAGTAATAGAAGCATTTTTTGATTTGCAACTACTTATAAATTTGAGCAATCATTATTAAAAATATCCAGTTTGATTATATAAAACAAAGCCTTTTACGTATACTTTTCATATTATTTATGTATAACATGTTGTGTATATAAATATTTTGATGTAATTGATAATTTAAAAGAAAGAAAAAGCATTAAAATTAGTTAAAATAATAATTTAATAAATGTTGTTTCATAGAAATGATATTTAATTTACAATTTTTTTAGAAAAACAAAAGTCTATAAATACACTTTATATAGTAATTGTATATATTGTATCATATGTCCTTTATATCTTATCATTTCTAAAATTTTTTTGTTTTTGACAATTTAAATAAACAAATTCACTTATTAGCATTTATTGTTAAAAAGTAGTCTTATTTATATAAAATATTTACAAAGAAAAATGTATGTAAAAACATCTCATGATTGTAATTTAAGGTGTGATGTCATGGTAAAATAAAAATTGATTTCATGATTGTTTAGAGTTATAAAATTACCATTTATAAGCATTACTTCTATAACAAATGTATTACTATTTGTTGATAGTATTTCTTTTATAAAGTAAATCACAAGATATATAAAATGATGTCTTCAAAAAAGAGAAGGTAAATCGTTGACTATTATAACATAACTTAACGTAAACATTTAAAAAAAACATGATTTGAAAAAAAATAAAATTGTAAAAATTGAAAAAAGAAATTTGTATATAAGAGTTGTAAAAATAAGATACAAGAAGATGGAGTGGAATAAAATTAATTTATAATAATTTTAAAAGATGGTCCTTTTCATTACTTTTTTCGCTTGTACAACAAAATAATGTAATCATCGTAAAAAAAATTTAATAGATAGTTTTTTATTATCTTATGTATATCAAATAATCTTTATCTAATCTTAAAAAAGAGAAAAAATAGTAATAGTCTTTTTAATTTATTATCAGAAGTAAGAATTTAATGAAATTGAAAAAAACATACATAAATAACAAAGATAAATCAAGAACTATGATTAATTATTAATTAAAGGGTATGTTGTGTTTTTGATAGAAATTTAAGCAGTAAATGGAAATATGCATAGTTGAATATTAAATAATATTAATTCAAAAATTATTACAGTGTCATTAGCTAATAGAGGAAAATAGCAGCTATAAAATATAAACTAATAAAAATACAAAAATATATCTATATTTTATCATTTTAATTGTTGTGTTTTTTAAAGAAAAAATAATGAAAACTTGTTGAAACGTTTAAATCATTTATGATTATTTTGTTTATAGTAACTTTTAAACTACTAAATAATCAAAATTTATCAAAGGTTTTCTTTTTAATTTTAATTAACATATTTTTTAATTAAAATCCTTATATATAAAAAAGTTAAAAATCATCTAGTTTAATAATCATTAAGAAAGAAATTTTTTAATTTTTAAAAAAAATAATTAATTAACATCCATAAAATATGATTTAATTTTGGCATCAAATTTCACTCACATATTGTGTTTTAGAATTTTTTTTTTAATTAGATTGTATTTAAAAAAATTTATTATGAACTATAGTTTTAAGGTATATCTTTAACAAAAAAAAGTTGTATTTTATATATCTATATGTTTAGTAATTTGAAAATAAGTTAACTTATTTAAATTTTTTTTATATTTAATTTTCAAAATAAGCTTTAATTTTGGTATAATGCATGAAAATGATATAGACATTAAAAGATGTCTAAACTTTTTATTATTAACTAGTAACTAAAAATTTAATCTTTGTTTTTTTTTGTGATTGTTCGATGTACTTAACGATAATAAAAGACGAAAATTTTTTAAACGTTAATAAGAAAAAGTAATAATATAAAAACATACCCTATATTGTTGGTTTCCTATCCAATTACGTGAGTCCCTCTTAGAACTTCTTGAATGATTTGAACAAAAATTATAAGCATCGTTTCTTCGTTCATTATAATAATCATTTGATGGTATTCTACTTCTTAAATTAGAACTTTTTGATCGACTTTTTACTCTAGAACCATGATATTTATGTACATGAGCAAACTCTCTTCTTGATATTTCAGTTAATGGTGATCTTATAATTAGTTGTTGACGATCATCATCATCATTAAGAGGTGTACTTCGAGAATTAATGGAATAGTTATGATGACTATTAGAAAAAACATTTGTTAGCCGACTAGCGGCAGCAAAACGTTTCTGCAACCAATCCAGTTTGTTCTATTGAAATAAAAAAAGTTATAGAAAAATAGCTATTGTAAAGTTATTATTTGATGATAGTGATAAAAATAATTTAAAAAGATTTCTAAGAAGGAAAACTAAAAAAACTCATAGAGTTATGTAAATGTCATAATAGTGCAAAATATCAGAAAAATAATATTAATTAATAGAAAAATAACATGTATTGAAAAATAGATATAGAAAAAAATTTTTGGTTCAGTACTTTAATAAAAAGATTTATTTACATTATATATTAATACTTTATTAAAAAACATACAAACGTTTTTATATTAAAGCAAGAACCAGTTAGTTTAATAGCAGACAATTACTTTAGTATCATTAATATAGCAATCACTTTTTGTAATTTTACATTAAATTAGATATTTAAACAGATAATAGAACATTTTGAGTTTGATTCAAATAAATTAATAAAAAAAGTCGTATTTTTTAATCACAAATAGTAATCATGTATTATGTATAAATAGGAATATATATATTTATACTTTTACAAAGATTTTTACTATATTAAGATTGGTCTCTTCTATAGAATACATAAATTTCATTGTGCTGAGAAAAAATATATTTTTAAGTTTTTACGCTTTTCAATTATTCACTATTAAAAGCTACCACAAACTTCATTTTTATTGAAAAGACTTTTGTTAAACTTTATGGCTCTCATTTATTTTATGCTTAAAAATAAGATATTCAAAATGCTGAAGAAGACTACTATATTTAAATATTAATAAAAAGCTATGTAAAATTAGGTCTTATGGGAAATTGAAAACTTTTTTACATTTTGATTTTGTTTCTTATATCATTCAACGATAACAAGGGAATTTAAAATTGTGATATTTGTGGATAGGATTGATGGATCGAAATGAAAGAGACAATAAATGATGTAGTTGAATATTAAAGTAAATGTTCAAAGATGATTAATATGAAAATTGGCTATATTTTTGACTAAAATGCCAAGGTTTAAATAGTTTTTTCCTCTTAATTTGTTTATATTCATTTCTACTTATACTTTTAAATCTTTATTTTTAATAAGATACTAATATTATTATTTAACAATTATAATTTTCAGGAATTAATAGTATTAATAGTATTAATTAGTTAAAAACATGATTATTAAAAAGGGAGTTGATTTCACACTTTTTATGTACACCTTATGTTATAAGTTTTTTAATTAAACTTTTAATTGTTTTTTGATTTTAAAAATAACATACTTATTAATTACAGATTTTTTTTAATATCAGTACATAAATGGAAAACATAATTTTATAGTAGAAATAAATTTAAGAACTATGTAAATTTCCTTAAAAATTTATGCAATAAAGATTTACCACGAATTTTTCAATTATAAAGTAATCATATTAATTGAAATTTAATTAAAAAATAGCACCAGATCAATAATAATAATAAATTAAAAAATATTTTTGTGCAATTTTTTTACTTAATAATATTTCTCATAACATATTCCTTCATGGTTATTTCTTCAAAAAACATATAACAATCATAATGTTATAGTAAACAAAGTAAAGTTAAAAAACATATAAATAAATAAATTTTATTGAAAAGCAAGTTAAAATATATGCTTTAATCACATATATATTCTTAAAATTCAACTTTAGAAAAATTTTTTGATGTCATCAAATACATTGAATCTATTAAAGTATTTCCTCTATTTTAACGAATAGAACTTTTAGTATTAAATAATACTTAATAGTATATATAAGAAATGAATGACAAATTAAATTAATCCGATTAAAATATTTAATTATTAAAACATGTTAATAATTGTTTTCCAGTTACATTTATAGGGTAATCATATGTTATTAGAAATATTTTATTATAGATAATCTATTTTATTATACAAAATGTAGAGCTATATAAAAATAAAATGTTACTACACAATTTTTTGATTTTTTTGTTAAAGACTTAAAATTATATTGTACAATTTGTGAAAGAAAGTAGAAAATAATAATTTTTCTTGTGAAACTGAAAAATTAAAGAATAAATAACTGAATTAAAAAAATGTAGAGATGATAAAGTGCAATATATAAGAAAAAAAATTTTCATAAATTTTAACGCCATACTATTTTTTCCAAAGTTAACTTTTTTTGTTTCATTTATACATATATTATTTACTACATTAAATAAATTTTTATTATACTTTTTTTTATTATTATTACTTTGACGTTTTAAGTTTTACAATAATTTGGATTTTTTATTTATAAAATAACATATAAAAGATATTAATATTCAATAACATGTTTTTAATGAAACTAAAATGTTCTCAAATAAAGTAAAAAGTATATTCCTATACATACAACTTTTGCAAATCAAATATGAATAAAAAATGTTAAATACTTTTTATGAATTGTTGAATAATTTCTTTTTCCTATAAAAATAAATTATTTTCTTTCATTTGAAGATTACTAAATAAAAAATTATTCCTAAACAAAAGCTGCTAAATTCTGACTAAAATATATTATTTATTATCTACAACAATATTCTATCTTTGAAATATTTGGATTACCTACGAGAAATTGTATTATAAAATAATTCAGCATTTTTTTGTTTTTAGATAAACAATTCAACTAGATATTATTTAACTCTAACTAATTTGAATAAAATGATATATCTAATTACCATTTTTTAACTATAAGCAAGTTTAAATAATAATATAGCTATTGGTAGATATATTCATCATTTGTTACCATTAATGGAAGTAAAAATTAATAACGTCATAGTATTTTTTTAAATATTTAAATTTTAATGGCCACCTTAAATGGCTTTTATTTTAATAAAAGTCTATAGAATAAAATTTTAACTTCTTTAATAACTTCTAATATTTTAAAATATTGTAAACTTAAACATTATTTGAACTATTAGCTGAAATAAAAGCAGTAATATTTTAAAAGCGGATTTTATACTTAGAATGATGTTCAATTTTAGTTAATAATAATAAAAAATTTCACTTTAATAAAAATAATTCTCACAGTCATATTAAATGAAAATTTATTTCGATTAAGAATTTAAATTTATAATATATTATATAGTTTATTTTTTAAATAAAATGCAGTTAATTAAAAAAGTATTTCAAACAAAGTTAATTTTTATAGTTCAAAACATTTAGTATGAATAATAACATGAAAGTATATTCTTTATACCATAAAAATATAATGTTTTTGAGAAAAAAAGAGTTAATGAAAGATAATTTAAAATGATACTGTTCCTTCTCGGTAGGGCAATTTTTGAAATTATTTTTTTGTTAATAAAAAGTGATAATACGATATAATAAAGTGGTTTTTAAAGATTATATAATATTTTACTAGTGATAATGAGGAAAAAAAGTTTGAATATATTTGAGGCGAAAATAACTGATAACAGAACCGGTATTTTTGGTAGTATATACCTCTATTAAGTCATCATTAATTTTGAATATTAAGATGGGTAAAGTGGTAATTTGATAAAATTAAGTGATCTAAACTAATAAAATGATACTTTCTCATTGATAATGAGAAAAAAATTCTAAAAAGAAAAAAAATTTAACTGAATTCTGTAAATTGTATTATGTAAAATTAATTACGTCTATATACATTAAATGGTGTGTGCAATAAAAATGGTGGACAAATCATTAATATGATGTCCAAATAGGATATTCAAGATCCTAGTGGCTATTGTTGTGATATTCAAATTGAAAACGTTGATGGGTAAAAATTATTAAAAACACTTGTTCTATTTATGTAGTTAATAAAAATATAAAAAAATTTGTTTTAATATTCAAATTTAACATTTTAAAAATTGCCCTACCGAAAAGGAACAGTACCTTTAAAATTATATTCGTTGGTTTATTGTCATATAACTATAATAAATATTACATATTTATTTATGAAAAATTTTCTTTTATGATCAAAATATATTTAAATAAGTTAAATTTTTGTAATATTTAATTATAATATGGCCTATTTCCTTATTTATTCTTTTTACTAGTTACATAACAGCTGGAAATTTTGATTTTGTCTTGAATTTTAAAGTACTTTTTTTTATTCTGGCCTGCTGTTGTTAATAAGTTATTAAAATAATTTTTTTATTAAATCTTTGTAATATATCATTAAATCTTTAGTTTTTTATGTGATTACATAAAACGCACAATAATTAATTCATAACTTGAGATTGGAAATGCATATAAAACGGTATTTAAAAATTTTGCTACATATATTGTTTTCATATTAAATATTACCTATAAAATGTAATTTTAAGCTACAATTACTAACTTAACATATTTTCTATTTATTGTGATAAACATTTATCAATGATATTGTTATTTTAATTTTAGTAATGAGAATAACCGTTTAAAAAATAATTTTTGGCGTTATAAAAAGAAAATACCTTGAATACACAAAATTACCAAGAAAAACAAGTAAATCAAGTTTTAAATTTTTTATATTATTATTTTTTTGAAATTCTTAAGTATTTGATGGTTTTATGTGTTTTTATTGTATATATTAAAAAACATTTTTTTTGTTGTAAAAATTCATCTTTAGAAATTTATAAATATTAAAAATATTTATTTAACCCACAATAATAGTATTGTAATTAATTGAAGTTTTATGATTTTAAAAAAAATAGAAATGGTATAAGTTTTCTTTCATTTTATTTATAAAAAAAAGTAATTTATTTGCATTTATAGCTCTTCTATATATACAAATATTTGTGAAATATATACGAAAATTAAAGTTATATGAAAATTTCTACATTATAAATAAATGAAATTTTCTCGTTTGTAAAAGATGGAAAACCATAGTACTTAAAAATCAACGTCTGCAACATTGAGTATTACTAGCACAAGGTGAGTAATTTTGTGGACATGAACAGGATGAAGTTTGTGTTTGTATGCAAGAAATAACTATTGCTGAAACATCAAGTTCTTGTTCACATTGTTGTTGGCAGGCATTATTACATCTTGGTGCACATTGAGATTGAGCTTGTGGTTGTGTATTTTGGATACATGAAGAAACACATGTATTTATACAAATCGGAATACATTTATAATTTATTGGAGCAGGTGTAGTTGTAGTTGTTTCGTATTGTGAATCACATTGAATTTGGCAAATTGTAATACATGTTGCTAGATTTTGTCTCTGAGAACATTGGTTTTGACAATTAGAATTACATTCATCAATTGGTTTTTGTGTTGTAGCTACAGGGAGTGAAACTACATAAGCATTAATGGCATTACAAGTATTTTGACATGATGATTGACAATATAGGCTTGGTTTATTCTGTTCAGTACAACTTGAAACACAAGCATTTTGGCATTTGCATTGATTATTGCATTGAGTTTGGCAAGTATTACTACTACCTGAAGAAGAACATTGATTTTGACAAGATGATTGGCAACTTCCAACTTGAACTTGAATTTCTTTTTGTTGTTTATTATTTGTACATGCATTTTGACATGCTGGTATACATGAATCAACAGAAGCTATTTTATTTGATGTACAGCTAGTTTGACAATTTGCTTCACAAACACATACACTCAAACATTGTTCATTACATTGTACGTTTTTTCCACAAGTATTTTGACAATTATTCTCGCACGAAACCTTTTGAATTGATATTAAAAACATATTATTCTGTGGTGATGGTGTTGTTGTTGTAGTAGTAATTGCTGTTGGAATGGAAAATTTAATACATGTAATTTGACAAGTTTTTGAACAAGCAGAAGGACAAGCATTCTTATTTGAAACACTGGAACTTGATTGACATGTATTTTGGCATGTACTTTGGCAATTATTCATACATTGTTTTATTGGAGTAATAAGATAAGCTTGTGTATTACAATTACATGGAGCTTGTGTTGTTGAGACAGATGATGTTTGACATCCACATGAAACTTGTACTTGAGAAGTATAACTTTTCTGTGTAGCTTGAGAACATGAACATGAAGGTTGTTGTTGTTGTGTACAACTACATTGACGTTTGTTACGAATTCCGGAAGCCTAAATTATATTAAGATTAAAAGTTTTTATGACTATAATAAATTCTTACCTGTAGAAGTGATAGTGAAATTACCAATATAAACAACAAAAATGTTAATGATTTTGATGCAATCATGATAAAAGATTGAAATTGTATTCAACTTCAATAGTTGATTAATTTATATAGTTCCTGAAAATTTTTAAAAAGGTGGGTACGAAGAATATATTAAATCTAAAAAATATTTGCAAAAGTCAAACAGGCCCAGGTTTTTCCTGTTTTTAATGTTTCAATTCAAAAGTCCTCCATATAATTTGAGATGACTCCTATAATCTTCATTGAACTATGTGGGGGTATTTCACCGAAAATAGGTGTGGATTTTAAAATTTTATTGTATTAGGATAAGTGGTGCAATTTTAATCTCGTTACTTACAATTAAAATAATGAATAGGCCTCGAAATTTCAATAATACTTTAGAACTTGTTTAAAATCTTTTGATTATATGTATCGAAATTAAGACTTTATAGAAAGTGCGAATATAGCGGTTGTTTCGCTTTGATTATCTACCATCCAATTGATATAATTTCAATGAAAATCAACTTTGTGTTATTATATGTCTGGATTGTAATATACAACAGTACCTATACTTTAAAAATTGTGAAAACAAAATACATGTTAAAACTTATTTTTTGTGTAGTATTAGTCATATCATGTAACCGAAGAGTGTTTTTGATTGTCTTGTATTATCAGACAACTATTTTTTAGAATCATCATTGTAAACTAAACAACTTTAATTACATTAATGTTGACTTTACATGTCTATTTATTTTTTTATATGTCCATAAGACAAGTTGAGATATATTTAAACAATTAGGGAATCAAAATAAAAGTAAATTCAAATGGTATATTTATTTGTCATTGTTAACAATTTTTATTGCAAATAATGATAAGTTAGTATGTGATACTTAACATTTATGAATGTGTATTTATGCAGTTTTTAATTTCATAAAATGCAAAATATCTTTTTTGGTAATAATACCCAATATTTTTCCATTTCTAGTTACAAGAACTTGACGTAATCCAAGTTTGCGAAACATGTCAATTACAGTTTCCATAGGAGTAGAACTAGTAACAGTCATTGGGGCCTAAAACACGTAATATTATTAATAAAAATACAAAATAAGCATAATTTAATATCTTACAAGATCCATAATTTTGCGAAGCTTAAATGGAGTTGGCTCTCCACTGTTAGGTTCAAATTCTATGTTAATATTTGAAAAAATGACAATTGAGTTTGTCACAACATATGGCATACTTTTTCTGGCTTCGTGTAATGCTACCTGAAGGTCCCTTCGTGTCACAAAGCCAACAAGATACAAATTTTCTTCATTAACGACAACAGGAAAACCATTAAAATCTGTTTCCCTTAATAGGTTTTCAATATCACCAACTGTCATTGTATCTTGTGTAATTACTCTTAATGAATTCATTTCAGAACCTGGTTTCATTACCTGCGAAGCTATTGTTGAATATGGATATTCACCTTTATTATCAAGGAATGGATATCCATTTAGTTCAATATGTGCATCATATATACCAGTACGATATATTGCATCACCAACCCATTTAGCAAACATAACTGCAATCATTGTTGGAACTATAAACTCTAAACTCCCTGTCAATTCAAACATTATTACTACTAATGATACTGTCATTCTTGTAACACCACCTAAGACCGATGCAGCACCAACCATTGCATACAAACCAGGCATAACACAATCTTTACCTATTTGACAAGAAAAATAGCTATTTGGACCATTATATTTTTGGACACTTGAAGCTATTGATTCCATTGATATTCCAAGTAACCTTCCAGCAATTGCACCCATTGCCATTGATGGGACAAATAAACCTGATGGAACTTTAACACCAAATGTAACAATGGTAAATAAAAGTTTAGCTACTAAAGCAAAAATGAGCTGCCAAAAAGCCGTTTGAAGACCAGAACCTAAATCTCCAGTGTGGTAGTTATCATCAATTTTGTCCGTACTAAATGTTTGATTATTATAATCGCACAAATCTTGCATATAATCTTCAGGTCCACATCTATCAAAGAGTTGTTTAATTAATGATGAAGCACTTTTTTTGGTATATGGGTTAAAGTAAGATATAGCGGCTGTAAGAGCACTTATAATTAACACTTCATTAATCGGATTTCTACCAAGTTTTGAATTTGTTTTTCTTAATGAACACCATTTAATATTAGCCCAGATAAACAAACTCCCAAGTACTCCACCAAAGATACCTAAACTTGCAAAAGGTATTAATTCAAAAAAATTCCATTTCATTGAATAATCAACATGAAATAAAGATGTTTGGTCACTACCAAAGGGATTAACAATTCTGAGAATAATACCTGCAATTAATGCACAAAAGAAAGATCTCCACATTGTTTTAAGTGGAAAGTAATATGATGCCTCCTCTAAACTAAAAAGAACTCCACCAATAGGTGCACCAAAAGCAACTGATACACCGGCTGCAGCTGAAGCA
The DNA here is from genome assembly GCA_963280985.1 of Strongyloides venezuelensis. NCBI lineage: Eukaryota > Metazoa > Nematoda > Chromadorea > Rhabditida > Strongyloididae > Strongyloides > Strongyloides venezuelensis. The sequence goes on along the minus strand of CAUJLX010000001.1, from coordinate 2,454,817 downwards.
CTTAAAATCTCTCTTTTTTTTGCTTCATTTAAACCATATTTTGGGAACATATAACTAAATATATTTCCAATGCAACATGCTAAATGAACCATAGGACCTTCTTTACCTAATGACAAACCTGCCGCTGATGCTAAAATTAAGCCAACAGATTTTATTATAAATGTCCATTTCCCGAGGTAACCACGAATGACAAATCCTGATAAGATGCATTTTATTTCAGGTATACCAGAGCCACAGGCATATGGTGCGAAGACTTTTACAAAACAAACAGTCAATCCAGCTAATAAGACAGCCCATAGTACATAGAAAATAAAGTCAAATGAATAATAAATAAAATTTTTCTCATAATGATGCATCATCTCTGGCCACGTTGTCCATGAGCTACAATCTGAGTCTTTAAAAAGACTATCGTTTGATGACCAACAACAATGTTCACGATCTAACCAAAATCTATCAGCACAAATACCCTCTTTTAAATCACTCATCCATCGTGCACCAATATCAATTATACCAGCCGTGGCACCTGCAGCTAGACCAATCATTAATACACATAACCAACCACTTCCAGCGTCCCATAAATTTCTAATTACTCCCAGTGGAAATTCTTGTTTTGTATTCGATAATAATTTATGTCTAAGACGATCTCTAGCTAAGTCTTTTTGCCAATCAATTGTATGAAAATCACCATATTTCGTAAACATTTGTGGTATAACTTCAACTGTATTTTCATCATCATCAATAATATTCGTTACATTATATGATACTGTACCACCTGTAATATTTCTTTTAACAGTATTACTAATAATTTCTGTACCAGTTAACATTTCTCCATTTAAATTTTGATTATTACCATTGAATATATCACTACCATCTTCAGTTATAAAAAATGAGTCAACATTTCTTGGTGAGGTTTCTTCACTACCAATCATTTTTTTACTTCGTTCACCATTTAAAATAGTCTCAGAATCAGATAATAAAAGTTGTTTGCTTTCGTCTTCTTTCTAAAATAAATACTATAAATATACTTAATAAAAGTAAAAAGTTTAAAATAAAAAAAAGGTAGAAAAAACACCTAAATATGTAACGATGTATAGAAAAAAAAAGATTGATTGAAAAATATTTGTTTTAATAATTTTTTATATATGGTTTCTTTAGAAAAAAAAAAGAGAAATCTTAATTGTACTCACTTCATCTATAAAAGTGTAACGTTTCCTCGACATTCAAACTGTGATAATATTTTATCAATAAAAATTTTACAGCAATTGTTTTTTCTTTTTTTATTTGAAAAATTCTTTAGTTAAAAAAATGCTAGTTATTATATGTATTTATATGATAAAGGATTAGACAAATATTATATCTGGAGCAATAAAAATAATATATCATAGAATATATAAATAATTATTATTGTAATAGCAAATTAATTTCTCTTTTTCTTTTTTTAACTTTTATCAATCAATTTTAAAGTAGAAAAAGAAAAACGTTTGTATAAATTATATAAAGTAATTTATCGTGGTATTGATAATATTACTGATATATTATTGTGTGTATGGTAATACTACGAAAGTATATATATTATTATTAATATACCTTAGTTTTGTAAAAACCAATTATTTCATAAACTAATATAATGATTTTTTTATTTTAAAATAGATATATAGAACTTTATAATTATTTTAAAATGTCATCTATTGAAAAACAATGAATTTATGCAAAGTTATATAAAATTGTGGTGACTTTATTCCATTTATTGCTGCGTCATTCATATTTCATACTTGTCCTAAGAAAATTAATTATTAAAATCCATTTTTAAAAATTAAATTATTATCTTAAATGTCAGTGATATTTTTTAATATTTAATTATCAGTTACACATTTACACGCAATTTTCATACATACTTGAAAAAGTTGAACATTATTCCAATTTTACTATATAAAATGATAGTAAAAATGTGTAAAAGTGTGTAAACAGGACCAACATTAAAGAACGAAAACCATCCAATAGTCAAGGGTAGTGGTGCTGTATTAAAAACTTAGCGATCGAGAATACGTTAAATTTAACATATGTGAATTTACCAAAAATTAGTTGTATTATTTTGATAAACTATGTATAATAAAAAAAACTTATTCTTTATATATTGATATTTATTTAAAAATACTTTAATATTTATTTATCATAATTTGTTTAAATGTAATTAAGTATATTATAGAATGGTTGGACCGATTGCAGCAACTGCAGGTGTTCTTTCAGGAATTACAACATTCCTTATTATTGCTACTGGTATGTGTTTACTTAAAACAGCAATTTATTTATTAAATACAAAATTTTAGGTCTTTTTTATATGCTTACTGGACAAGGATCCAGATTTGATTTTGCATGGTTCCTTGAATCAACATCACCGCATATGTGGGCAGGTTTAGGTATTGGAGCTTCATTATCTTTATCTGTAATTGGAGCTGGATGGTAAGTTGTATTTTGAAATATTTTTTCTAAATATTAATTTATAGGGGCATCTTTACAACAGGCTCATCTATTCTTGGTGGTGGAGTAAAAACACCAAGAATTCGTACTAAAAATTTAGTTTCAATTATTTTCTGTGAAGCTGTAGCCATTTTTGGTATTATTATGGCTTTCGTATTTGTTGGTAAACTTCATCCATTTGATCCAAAAATAGCTACACCAGAAGTTTACTCTAAAAATCTTCTTGCTGGATACCTCATTTTTGGTGGTGGTTTAACAGTTGGTTTTTCTAATCTTGTTTGTGGTATTGCTGTTGGTATTGTTGGATCAGGAGCTGCACTTGCTGATGCTGCCAATCCAGCTCTATTCGTCAAAATTCTTATTATTGAAATTTTTGCTTCAGCTATCGGACTTTTTGGAATGATTATTGGAATCGTTCAGGTATATATAATTTATAATATTATTAATATTTAATTTTTTTTTCAGACAAACAAAGCTCAAATGGGAAATAGTTAATATTGTAGTAAATATAAGTTACGAAGTATAGTAACCAATTTTATTATTCGATTATATATATTTAAATTCAAATTATTTCACAAATGAAATTTTTAACATGGAAAGAAACTATAGAAACTTATTAATTTTTTTCTTTCAATAGTCGTGTATATTGTAATTTGTGTTAGTGCTAAGATTTATATACGCTAAAAAAATTATACTAAAAATTATTTTTTTGTTATATCATCAACGCAAAGTAAAAAAATAAAAATATTGTGATATTGTTATTATTATTTATTTTTAAAATTATATTGAAGCAAGTTTTAGTGAGAGAAATATATTTGGTTTTAATAATTTTGATAATGAATTATGGATATTAAAAAATTATGTATAGTATATAAACATTTAAAAATGATAAATTTTTCACTGGCTATATATTGTTTTTATTTCTTGAACTTCCCAATTATATCATCATTGGTATTGAGACGTTGAAATGGTAGCTGTTGATTTAAAGGATCTCTCAATCTTTCTAAATCATAATTTAATTTCTTCTCTTGATTCTTTAATGAATTATATTTAATATAATCAAAATCATATTTTTTTGCTAACTTATGGAATTTCTTATAATAAATTCTTCCATGTAGAGTATCATATTCAAAAGGCTAAAATTATAAAATCACAAAATGATCTTTAATTTTTAAAACACTAACCTGACGAGTGGTAAGATAATATGCACATGTTCCAAGTATAGTAGAAAATGTTGCAAAATATGTAACAGGCTCCATAATATCCCAAGAATATTCCCACCATGTAAGTCTAGCAAATATACCTGTTTGTAGTCCTAAAACCATAAATCCACCCCAAATAACCCGTTCACTATATTTATCACATTCCTCCTCTATATGCTTTTTAATTATTTCTAATGGTTTTAATTCTATTGTAATTTTTTCTAATTGTTCAAGAAGTTGCTTTTCACGTACAATTTTGAAATCATCCAAATTTAATGATGCATGAAGAGAAGATATTAAAAGTTTTAAATCATCTATTGTTCTTGTTGTTTCACTGGTCTTCAATGAAGAAGCATCTTTGAAATTTTCATTATTTGGTATTACAACTGTATAGACAAAATCATTAATACGAAGGTGAAATTTATCAAATAATAAAAGATGCTCGACACTTGTTGAATTTGCGATTCTTGTACCATCTAGATTATATGCAGCGACAAAATCTATACCTTTATCCTCTGAGGATAATGAATTACAAAATGTTCCAACATTATCACTAATTGGTCGTAAAATAAATTGACACAATTCTTTACGAGATGGTAGTGGAACCGTTATAATCGGTAATCCTTTTTCAAAACGCATATTTATTTGGACGTTTTTTTGCGTTGCAGTAATAGGAATTGCACTTGTTGTGAGTAAACGACATTTTGTGAATGATGCTTTTCCTATTGTAATAGCTTTTTTTGGCAGAAACATTTGATTTTAAAGCATTGATCTAAAATATATAGTCTTATACATAAATATATATATATATATATATATATATATAAATAGAAATATTAACAAATATTTAATGCTAAAAAATTGTAATTATTATTAATAATTCAACTATATTACTACTAAATTCAATATTATAGGGTTAATAAATTACTGATAAGCCATTAATGGTTGCTTAATAATAAACAAATGGTAAACATATATAAAAAGAAATATTTAAAGGTAGCAAACCTATATTAGAAAAACGCATTATTTTTACTATATTGTATTATGATAAATTCATATAAAATGATAAATAATATTAATAACGATTATCAATTCATATTGAATGCCTTTTGTGAATATTTTAAAATATAATAAAATCTAATTGTTGCTTAGTACAAGCGGATATAGCATCAAATAAACGAAATAGACCTGTATCTCTCGGTGATTCTAGTCCTCTTTTAATTCTTTCTTTCATTATAGAAACAAATTCTTTGTGCGATAATGAACCATCCTGAAAATTAAATAAAATTTCATTTTCAAAGTATTGCTCTTAAAAAAGAGTTTTCTAGTTAAACTTACATTATTTTCATCAAATAATACTATTACAATATCAACAACGTTATCAGTCAAATCGACATTTGCTACTTTTTGGGCAACTTTCTTTATCATCTTCTTATTTAATGATGCTCCTGCCAATTTGTAATATTCAAGAGATAAGTCAACTTCATCGATATAATACAAGAAACGAAAGAATGCTAACACTTCATCCCATGAAACACCTACTTTATCAGGTTTGTCTTTATACGCCTTTCTAACTCTTTTTAACATTCGTTTTTTTTTTTTCTCCGTTAAACATGCATGAATAAGAAGAAGTTCTGAAAAACTTACTTCAGATATGACACCTTTATCCTCTTTATAACTTTCTGGATCTCTTCTTTCAAATTCAATTTTTAGTATATCTTTATGTAATTGTGCTTGGAATTTCAAAAACTTTTCCACAGATAGTTTATTTTTTCCATCTTTCCCAAAAAAAAATTTAACTAATGCTGAATTTGATTGCCTTTTCGCATTTAAACCTATACTTGCACCTCTTTGGATTCCCTGTCCAACCATCGTTTGTGATAAAACAAGTTCTTGTACCTGTATAAATTCAGCCTCATCTAATTCACCATCACCGTTAACATCAAATATCTTAAAAGCTAATAAAAATTCTTGAGGTGGTGTAGAGATAAGTGTCAAAAGAAATAAATAGTCATGATAATTTATAAGTCCATGTTCTCCTAACTTATAAAATATACTTTTTTTATCAGAAAAGTTATGTTTATATTTCTTAAATAAAAATAAATTTAACAAACAGTTTAATATTTTACTTACTTCTGGATGATATGTCTGATATTTATCAAGACCTAAATTTCTTGGTTGCATAACACCAGGAGTTATTGATCTAACAAAATCCTCTGGAGTCATGTAAATATCAGAAAAACGAGCGGCAAGAGGTGTCATTGATACTTGACTATCATCTCCAGCAACCTAAAAATAGGAAAAATTAATTTATTCATGATAGATATATCTTATATTAATGACCTTTAGTGTTGCGAAATAACGGAAAATCTTTTCTGGTGTTGAGTATGCTCTTAATCTATTTTCATATTCAATTATCCTTCTCTCCCGAAAACCGATTTTTTTCTTTTTCCTTATTGGTTCATCTTTATTTTCTTCTTCTAATAATAATATAAAGGTTTTAATGATAAATATATACATTTAATCATTAAATGATATAAAAATGTTTATAAATTAATATAAATTTACCTTTCATTTCATTTATCATTTCTTGTTCTAATGCGTAAGCGGTTTTGAATTGATGATTTGCAAGATAATTACCCAAAAGACTAAAAAAAAGACAATTGAAAAAATAAAAAATATTTTCCAATAATACCTACTAACAGCAATTGCACCAAAACAAATTAACATGTAATAAATAATCTTCTTCCATCTCTTCAATTCACTAATAAAGATATTATTAGATACTCTGATTTGTAAATTAGGACATCTTATAACATCATATTTTGTATTTAATTTTTCTTTAATTAATGTATTTTGACATTTTATATTATTGAAAATTTGATTTGATTTTTCAGCATCTATTGAAGTGTAACACAGATAATTTGGGAGTAAATTATTAAAAGTAAGCGATTTCTGTTGATTGCGTAAAATAATACGAAATACATTAGACAGCATAACACATCTGAAAAATAATAAAAGTAAAATTTTAAATCAACAAACTAATATTCACATTCTTATACACCAACAAGGGTGGTTATAGGTGTTAAATAGGAAAGGGAACATTTTTCAGTTTATGTTTTTATTATTCGTTGTATGACAATTAAATGTAATATTTAATTTTTCTAGAAAATATTTTCCATGTTTATAACCATTAGACTATTTAAAATCAAAGTTTCAATAAAGCTTGTAAATTAGGAAATTTTAATGTTTGATAATTTAGTTATCCAAAAAGTAGCTTCGTTTATTTTTACAAGGATAACAAATATTTTTTATAGAAAAAACAACAATATTTTTTAACATACATTCGTAATATCACTAGAGCTAGCAAATGCATTTTTTAGAGAACATTTTATCAACTTCCTATAAACAACAAATAGTAAACCCCACTGCAATTTGTTGCCATTAAAAATTTAATATATCAAATGTATTATAAATATTTCCAATGTAACTATTTATAAAGATTGTATTAATTTTTTCTGATATTAATTTATCATTGAAGTATTACATATGGTTAAATATTCAATAAAAATATTAAAAACCACATTAACCCGCTTTTATATTAATAAAATTACTAATATTAAAAAAAGCATCGCAAAATACAATTACTTTTTATATTTTATATTTAACAAAACCATTAAAATGACTTATAATTGACAACTTTTAAATAAATAAAAAAATGGTATTTAGCGTTACTATATAAATGAATACAATCAAAATATAAAATTTTTATAAATTTTTACAAAAAAAAAGGTATAAATCATTAATAAACAAACGACGTTTTTGACACAAACTGTCGATTGTTTGTTTTAAAATGTAATTTATATAATTACATCTTCAAGATCTGTTGTTACTAAAAATCAAATTTTATAGTTTAATAATTTTAAAAATTGGAATGTTATTGATATCATTGTCTAGGTTATATCAGAAAGAGTAGTTTTAGATTTTTTTAAATAATAGAAGTAACATGCTGCTAAATATTTTTTGTTGCCAATATTTCTTTTCCTTTACAGTATAAAATATAATTCTTTCTAATTTTCATCTGTTATAATATTAAAAAGATTTAATTACAATTATTGTTTTAGTAGTCATTAAAGAAAAAGTTTATTGAAGTTTTCAAATTTACCAAGAGAAAATAATTACACAGAGTATCTTTATTCTAAATTTCTTTCAATTTATATGCAATAGATATATCATTACAACCAACTTATAATAAAGATTTATGCATCAAAAAAATTATTGAAAAGTATTAAAATTAAAAAATTTAAAAAGAATAAAATTAATGGATAAAATTTAATATCCTGCAATTTGACTTTTTCTATTAAATAAAATACTTAAATATACTTTTTAATATTTTAATAAATTATAATGAATTTTTTTTATTTTATTGCTTTACAATGTTATTAAATTAATTTAAGATACTATTTAAACAAAACTAATGGAAATAAAAGAAACATAATGATTTCTCTTCGTGTAAAAAAATTACTTTTATTTATCAGGGAAGTAATTATATTTTTATAAATAATTTTTTAAAAATAATAATCAGAAATTGTGGAAAAAAATAAATCATTGAATGATAGATAATTGTAAATTCTAAATCAATTTAAAAAATAACATTTGTATATAAAGTATAATAAATTTAAATAATGCATTCAAAACACCAATTCCAGTAATATTTCATTATTTTTCAAACAAGTATTTTGACCATTTTTTTGGCTATAGTAATAAAGTCAATTGCAAAATATGTTGTTAATACTACACTTCCTTCATAATTAAAGTTTAATCTTTAATATTTTATCGCATTGTAACATTCTTGTAAAGTTGCTTTATTATGCTTGGTTACTTTTGTAGTTGTAGCAGGATGACGAAAAATAAATATTATGATAATTAAATAAATTTTAAATATAAGATAAGAACAAGATTGATATAAAAAATATTTGCAACATAAACTATTCCTAGATTCTTTATTAAAAAATATTTTTTTTTAAATTAAAAGAAATTCGTTATAGTTCGAAATATTGAAACAAATTGATTTAATATCTTTAGAATTTGAAAATATGATTTATTAGAAGTCTTTTACTTTAAACAAATGAACAAAAGAATTAAGTATTTTTGGTTTTGTGAGCAAAAATCATATTTATAACAAAAGTGTAACAATTATAAAAATGATTTATGTAATTTTTAACGTAAAATGTTTACATTTCTAAAAGATCTTTTTTTATTCTTTTTAAAATTTATAGACATTACATCTAATAAAAGCGTTTAAAAGAAATTTAATGTCTTAAACAAATATCTTTTGGTTTGTCATAAATTGCCTACACACTACATCAATTATAGATCATTAAGATTATCCAATTTGTAAACAATTTTATCTGTAATTACAAAAAAAAATCCTATTTTTTTGGTAATATTAATGTTAAAAATAAAATGAGGAAAATACGCTAATTATTATTTAAAAGAAAGTACAAGGTGAAACTTTTTTTTAGTTTTTAAAATATAAAATGAATACAGTACTAAGGTTTTAGATACAATTATCTCATTAAAATATGCTGATTATAATATTTCTTACCATAAAAAATGATAGTATACTATATTATGATATTGTTGATTGTATAATTTGAATAGTTTGTAGTTGTAGCAGGTTTTGTGACCCTATCAAGTAATGTATGGAGCTAAAGTCTATCACCTGTTACTTTCTCAGGTTTATTTAAAATTGATCATTGTATCAACTGGGGTTTTGTACTGTGATCACGCCATGTATGTAATCATACCACCAGAAAATAGGCATCGCAACAAATATAGTATTATATTAAATAATTTAAACAGAGTTAAAATTATCTCCTCCTACATTTGTTACCTCATTTAAAAAATTAAATAGTTATATATATATAGGGGACATTTGATCAATTTAATTCAAATTATTTAATAATATTTAAAATCATTATTTAAATATTAATAAAAAAAATTCTATTAACAAATAATAATAATTCTGTTTTCGTTTTTTATTCTTTTTTTAATTACTAGTAAATAACAATATCATTTTATAGGATTTATAACAAATATTAATTATGACTACGGTAACTAAAACTGTTGAGCTTAGTCAAGCAATTAAAGAACAATATTTAGCGCAAGATTTCGACGAAGTAAGAAAATTAAATGAAGAATCAAAATTAAAAACTTTTAATAGACGAATTGTATGGAGGAATGTTCTTATTTTTGGACTTTTACATGCAGCGGCTGTATTAGGAACATATCATTTACTATTTTGTATTAAATGGTATACATTTATCTGGACATTTTCCTGTTGGGTTATTTCTGGATTAGGTATTACAGCCGGTGCTCATAGATTATGGTCCCATAGATGTTACAAGGCCAAACTTCCACTTAGAATATTTTTAATGTTTTGTAATTCTATGGCAGTTCAAGTAAGTTTTCATTCATTATATTTTTAAAAAAGATTTTTTAGAATGATATAATTGAATGGTCTCGCGATCATAGATGCCACCATAAATGGACTGATACTGATGCTGATCCACATAATGTTAACAGAGGATTCTTTTTCTCACATATGGGGTGGCTTTTAGAGAAAAAACATCCAAAGGTTAAAGAAATGGGAAAAAAATTAGATCTTTCTGATCTTTTTAATGATCCAGTTTGTGTATTCCAGAGAAAATATTACTTACCTTTATCAATCTTTTCATGCTTCATTTTCCCTACATGGGTAGCTGTTGCTGGTTGGGGTGAATCTGCATTTTACGCTTTCTATACTGCTGGAGTATTTAGATATGTTTGGACATTACATGCAACATGGCTTATTAATTCAGCAGCTCATACCTTTGGATACAAACCATATGATGCAACAATCTCACCGGTAGAGTCCGTCTGGACAGATGTATTGGCTATCGGTGAAGGTGGTCATAACTTCCATCACACCTTTCCACAAGACTACAGAGCATCTGAATATGGATATGAACTTAATCTCACAAAACTGTTTATTGATGCTATGCAAATAATTGGACAGGCTTATGATTGTAGAACGGTAGCTGAAGAGGTAATTGCACGTCAATGTGCTAGTAAAGGCGAAGACCCAAGACCAGTTGTATCAACAAAAAATAATTAAAAATGGGTACGTAATTATAAAAACGAATTGAATAATTTTATAGTCATAAACTTGAAAAATAGCTTATTTTTCTTTTTTAAACTTTACACAATAAATATATATTGAAACAAAGTATTTACTTTTTTTAATAAAAAACACACTTTCTATAATATTACTATAACATTTGTTAAAAATATTTTTTTTGTAATTCTAATCAACTTTTAACATTTCAATAACTTCATTTGATGTTTTATCTTTAGTTTCTGGTAGATATCTATATACCCATATTAATGCTGCACTTGAAGGTAGGACAAATAAAAGCAAAATTGTATATGATCCAATTATATTATACAATGGTAATGTAATAGATGTTAATATTAAAGCTGATAAGTGATTTGCTGATAAACAAAATGTTTGTGCTAATAACCTATGAGTAACGGGAATTAATTCGGCTTCAATAAACCAAGCAATTGGACCAGTTGCAAAGGAATATGATGTTCCATGTAAAAAAACAGCAAAAACACAACCATATTTAAAGTTATCAATATTTGTATAGATACGAGTTTGATCAAATAACCAAAATAAGGTTAGTGCTAATATATTGATAACTGAAACTGATATAAATAACAGTCGTCTTGAAAACTTTTCAACTGCACACTGTCCACAAAATGTTGCGACAACACTTACAATCAGCATAATTGTTGAAAATAATTGACTCAATTTTTCACTTACATTTGCTTTCATTAAAAAATCTGCTGAGTAATATATTATTGGCCATATTGAACATGTTAGTTGTAGTGATAAAAATCCCAATATTAATCCTTTTCTTAAATAGCTTATTATAAAAAGGTCTTTAAAATTTTGAAAAGATAATTTTTGTTGTCCTTCTGATGAATTATTTATAAGGAATTCTAATTGTGCTGCCTTACTATTTGTTCCATGATAAAATGAGATAGATTTCAATGCGTTATTTTCATTTTTTTTAACTGAGTATAAAAATATTGGTGTTTCATATAAGAAAAAAAGAAGACATGTTACTATTGATGAAGGAATTAATGCTAACATAATTAATAATTGTAAATTACTTCCAAAAACAATTGGCATACCACCAAATGCTCCAATAGCATTTGTTAGTACAAATGAAAGTTCTGCATAAAAAGAAAGAGTACCCCGTAAATTTGGTGGTGCAATTTCTTGTAAAAATACTATCAAAGATGACATTGCAATTCCTGCACTTAACGCAGATAGAATTCTACCAATAATTAATAATACGATTGATTTAATGAAGATTGATGTGCCCATAATTATAACAGAAATACTTGTTAATGAATTTGCAAAAATTAAACCAACTTTTCTGCCAAAAATGTCAGTTATAGGAATCGATATACATGTTCCAAGAAGAAAACCAATAAACCATACATTTAATATTCCTGACCATAACCAATAATAAGTATTAAAAGTTAATGGAATATCTTGACTTCTAAAACTTTCATTTAGAAAAATTTTGAATTCACTCATTGATGTATTAACATATGCATTACTATAACCCATCTTTAACATTAAAAATTGAGTATAAAATTAAAAAGTTAACTTACCTGAAAAATCGAACATGTTGAAAGAATAAGTCCAATTAGCATTAATTTTAAAGTATTTTTAGAAGCCATTTAATATGATAAATCAAGTTATTCGTTTTATTAAATATATAAATTGATTGATGCTTAAAATTAGATTTAAAATTTCTACTAAATGTTGCCTATATGTGACCTTTTACCAACAACATACTAATAGCTATAATTTTCCATTCCTAAGTTATTTCGAAAGTCTTCCTATAATAAAACTTTTTACCATATTTAATTTTATTATCAAGAAAGACAAATCTTTAATCTTTTATATTTTATAGAAAAATTTCAAATATTTTCTATTTTACAAGTTCCACTGAAAATTTGCAATATTGTAAATTATTTATAATTATAGTAACATCGTTAAATTACAATAAATTTTTATTAAATTAAATAAAATGAAATAAAAAAATTACTTTACATAATTACAATATTAAATTTGCTTCTCTTTCCATTGATTAAGTACACATTATATTTATGAATAGTATTAATATAACCCAGATTTTTGAGCATGTATTTTTTTGAGATCAAACTAGTTATATGTTTGTTATTGTATATTATACTCTTTTGTTATTAAAAAAATGGAATTAAATTTTGCAATTCTCATCCTTAATGCTCTCGTTTTTATCAACTCCGTTAAATCCTAATATTTCAATATTATTTGAAAATCTTGTTACTTTTTCAACATTTTTTTCACTACTATTTATACATTCATTTTTTTTATTTTCATCAGAAAGAGAATTCAGATACTTTGCAACACATTCATTAAAATTTGGTGAAATATGTTTTGGAGATAACGGAGGAAGTGAAATTTCAGCTTCACTTATCCTTCTGGTTTCTATTACAACTACACTAGTATTAAAACGCGTTTTTTTACTATCAATTCTACGACAATAATTTTCCTGATACTCATAGATCGAGTCTGCTATTGAATCAACTACTGAAGGTCGTTTCTTAATATCTTTTTTTTCTTTAGACAACTTGATACCCCACATTTTTTTCTGGCAATTTACCTAAAATAAAATTTTATATTTATAATAGGAAGAAAATTAATATTTTATAATTTCTTTTATTATTAGAAATTATTCCTACCTCGTGTTTCTTTTGGACCACAATAACAAGCACAAAATAATAAACTGCACAAGGCAATAGGAATCATTGCTATCGACAACGGTATTACAAATAATTCAACATGAAATAAACTAACGCATGCCCTTCTTTCAATCGTTGATTCTCTTTTATTGCGACTAATTGTTCTATTATTATTATCCTTTTTTATACTATCAATTTTTCCTTTTACTACTCCATTACTATCTCTAAAACAATTAAAAATTTTTGTTTTTAAAAGGAAAAATTATGTTATTAAAAACTTACTTTGAAATTTTTTTTTCATCTAGGTGGCATCCTCCATGACAGGATTTACATTCGGTTCCTGGTGGTGGAATTGGTGTACATCTTATATTTATTGAAAGAAATAAAATTATAGTATAAACTAATATTATATTGTAATACATTATTAAAATATTAAAAGAGAAATTTTTTTTCTTAAATGCCTATAAATTGATTAATTAATAATAGATGCTTCTTTGAACTTTTCATACTTATAAAGAGATTAATGACATATCAAAAAGGTTTTAAAAATCGTATTAATGAAGGAAGGAAGTAAAAATGTTATAAATAATAATTTAACATGAATGATATAACATTTATCGGTAATTTATAAAATTTAATAGGAATTTTTTCTTGCGCAAAGCTGTTGCTACTAACTGCCGGATGATAAGGAAGGGGGCGGTAGTTGATTTGTTAAGAACAATAAAATGTCAATTACACACGGCCATAGGTGTTATTCCAGCAATAATACTACTTAAAAAGAACTATAAATCATGATGATAGGATGATGACGTTGTCAGAGATGTTGAAGAAACTTAAAACTATCCTTATATTCTGTTAAATGATACAACATTTGTAAATGGAAAAGATCAAAAAACTGTTTAAATAATGTAGATGTGTATATTTTATGAACTTGAGCATATTGTAAAGTAATAACAAAAATTAATTATCTTAGTAAGATTGAATTATCAATTAATATATATATTTTTTAGTATAATTTTCCAAATAATTTATCTTGAACTATAAAATAAATCAAAATAATAATAATGTTAAAATATAATACTATTAAATATATTTAAAAAATAATGATGTACTTGTAAAATTAATAAAAAATAAGTACCAATAATCTTTTATATATATAATAAAATCACAAATAAAAATCACTTCTAAATTACTATTAGAAGCGTTACTGACTTAATTTGAATTTTTTGAACTTTCCTATTTCAAAAGGACAAAAAATTTTAAAACTTAATGCATTTAACATCAATAATCACGAGTTGATTTAATGTATAAAAAATTTTTTTATGTAAAATCACCCTAACTATCATCGACAAAATATTATTTAAAAAAAATTCATTCCTTATTTTGTAAAATATTGTTCGAAAATTAGATTTTCACGAATATCATGTTATTTGGAAAATTAATATTATAGCTTAATAGAGCAGCCTGAAATTTTAAATAATTAATTAATTATGTTAAAGAACATATTTCAATGTTTTACTTCGTAAGAAGGTTGTCTTCCTAAATACTATTATTAAAACTAACTAAAATTTAAAAGATTACCTAATTTTAATAAAAGTCAATAGGATTACTAAGCCAAATCCGGTTATTCAACACTGAATAAATGATAGCATTACCCTAAGGGAATGATAATCAAGCAATTAATCAGCTTAATGTTTCATGTTTATACCAATAATAACCAACTTTGTTGAATAATTAAATTGATATTAGTAATTTTTCTAAATAAAATATTTATACTAAAAAGATAATGATATAAAATGTATCATTAATTTAGTTAAGAAATTGTTATAATGTATAAATTATAATTTAAAATGCCAAATAATAATAATTAGATATATATATAAACATATTAATTAAAAAAATGTTAAACTGTAAACGTTTTGACAACAAGTTATAATTTACTTTATTGTTAACATAAAAGAAAATAAAAAAAATTATGTCAAAACAATTTTTTATTTTAATATATTTTGAAAGTTGTCTTTAGAAAAAATCTTTTTTCTACTTTATTAAATGATAACATTAAAAATGTGATATTTGAAATGTTACTATCTAATTAATAATTATGTTTACTGTGAAATATTTTATTTACTTTCTAATTCCTTTATATATCATTTTCATTGATGATTCAAGTTTCATTATTTAAAAATTACTTTAATTTTATATTTTCCTATACGTGATGTGTAATAGGTGTAAGAGATTAATTGTCTTAGTGTTGCTTCTTTTTTTGAAAAAAAATATTGTGATGTTTAAATGTTATTTTTCTTGACACGAAAATAGAATAATAATATGTATTTGAATATTGGTATATTCTATCTAGCATTATATTGTTGGATGAAGTTAAGCTACAACCTATTTTAAATATTACGGCCCAATATTTTGTACAGAGAGGCTTCTGACCTCATCATTATCGATTGTATCTTATCTGTAAGATAAAATCTTTTTAAAATTGCTTTTATATAATAGTATACTATAATTTTATAAACAACATATTTTTAATATTTAATGAAATAAGGATAAAATTATAAAGAAATTTGTAAACAAAAAAAAATTAAAAAATCTATAACAATGAAAATTTGTTCTTTTAATTTGTTATTTTTAACTTTTTTTGGAATATTTGGTTTTTTTACGCACTGTCATGAAGATGAAAATCCATACAATATACTTGGAATTAGTAGATCTGCCTCTCTTGAAGAAATAAAAAGATCATATAAATCACTTGTTAAAATTTGGTAAGCATATTAATATTTTTTAAAAATGTTCATATTGTAGGCATCCAGATAAAAATTCTGCCCCCGAAGCAAATGAAAAATTTATGGCTATTAAACAGGCATATGAAATATTGTCAAATCCATTAAAAAAAGAGAGATTTGATAAATTTGGAACATTTGATGATAGTCAAAAGAACGATTTTAATAATCATTTTAGTCAATTTCGTTCATACTTCCAACATTTCAATAATTTTGCATACCAAGGTTTTCAGGAGGAGGAGAAATTTTTATCAAAACATAGGATATCATACAGGTACTATTCTAATAACATACTACCAAAGACATATAAGAAACCATACCTTATTTTTGCATACTCCTCATATTGTTACATATGTTTTAAGAAGGCAACAATTTTTAAGAGTGTTGTTGAAGATATAGAACCGTTAGGTTATGGTATTGCAACAGTTAATGATGTTTTTGATGGTGATTTACTTGATAATTTAAGAGTTCCAAGTTTACCATCCATTTTGGTCGTTGTTGAAGGTAGAATTACCTATTTTAGACCAGAATCTTCAATAATAGATGGAAAAATGATTCGTCATTTTGCCTTAACGGCTATTCCAACACACTTTATAGTTAAAATTTACGATTATTCAGCTTTAAGACGTTTTCTTGATCAATGGGAGACATCCAATAAAATATCAGTTTTAATATTATCGCAAAAGGAAAATCCAAGAATGCGTCACTTATTAAATGCTATGCAATTTTCATCATTTGCAAGATTTGGTTACTTTTATCTCACTGACTCTACTGATTCACATGCCATTAGAACAGCATTAAATATACAATATTCTATTTATGATCATGTCATGATTTTCAATGATAATCCACAAAATGGTCCTGTTGCTAAATTAACATTAAGTAGTGGTATATCAAAAAGACAGGAAATGGAACAAATTATAAAATTAATTAATCACCATAAGTTTTTATCAATGCCAAGAATATCTTCAACCGATTATTTCGATGAAATTTGCCCTGTATCATCAAGGTCTTATAAAAAAATTTGCGTCATTCTTCCTGTTATGGATTCAGATACTGACAAAAATTTTATAACAACATTTCGTCGTTTTGTTATTGGTTTTAAAAATACTCTCCATAATGAGAACCTTCGTTTTTCGTATATTTACATTAATCAACAATGGGATTTCATGGAAAAGTTTATTGATCTCATCACGCCAAGTGATATTGAGAAAGATGGCAAGACAATTGACATACTTGTTCTTTGGAGGCATGAAGCCGATAAGACTAAAGTTTTATGTGGTTACCTGATGCATGGACAAATGAAGAAAGTAAAATTTCGATATATGCTGATAGTCTTCTAAAGAATCTTGACAAGGTCATTTACCGGTTCTTTAAAATTATCAAAAACGGCAAGGATTGTTCAGTTGAAGGACGAATACTATCCTTCATGGTTTACTCGTTTCTCACATAATACAATCAGAGCAATTGAAATGTTTTGGTATCATTTTACTAAAAAAGAAGCATTACCTGTCTTAAGTGCAACTTTTACATTCATTTTTATACTTTTCATTGGTTATTTATTAAATTATATGAAACCATCAACAAATAAAACGAGAGTTGGTGAAAAAGATAAAAATATGTCTACAGAATATAATTGGCATCCAGATGATCCAAAGATATCTAAAAAAAATGATGGTAATAGACAGATTTTAACTAAACAACAAAGATGTTGGAAAGATATGGAACCATTGTTACATGAGCTTAGAGCGGAAACCTATTATGGAATGATACGTTTATTAAAACCTGGTTGTCGATCATTGGTAATCCTTGTTGATGAGGAGTCAAAAAATATTTTATTAAAACAATTTGCCACACATGTTTGGCCTCTTCGAAATAACAAAACATTCTCATTTGGTTATTTAATGGTTAACAAAAATTTGTCATTCTTCCGCCTTTTACTTGAACATACATTACCAGCTCAGGAAGAAGGATCATCAGCTATTGGTAATTCAATGGTAAATAGATTAAAAGTAAGTTATATATCACCATAGTATAATAAAATTCTCTCTAAGGATATCAATCCAAAGCAGACGCTTGGAACTGTAATTGCCATATGTGGATGGAAGCTCTATTTTTCAATGTACCATCCAATGCATGTCAACCCAAAACGTAGAGATGTTTTAGGTTTCGATGATTCTGATGAGTATACAGATAGTGACGATGAGTATGAGACTTCTACAGATGATGGCCGTAGTAGAAAACGTTTATTACGTAATATAAAAAGACAAAATACCATAAAATTAGATGAAGTCCTTGATGGTCTTCCAAATTGGATTGATAGAGTATTAGAAGGTTCTATTAGAAGATATTATATACCTGAATGGCCTGAAAATCTCAAATAAATATGATATATGCAAAAGAAACTACTATAATTGAAACATTAATATTAGATAAAATTAAATTTTTATTTATAAATTAAAAATAATATTTTATAGTTATCTTGTAATAGATACTCATAATAATGATACATCATTTTATTTTTAGATCTTTATAATAATAAGAAAAATAGAGCTTTTAATTTTATAATTTTAAAGCGGTAATAATCCGTATTTTTACTTTAGAATAGTAATTTTTATAACTCGTTTTTATTAGGACTAACCAATTACACACTAAATAAAACCAAAAACTATGAGTTTGGAAATAGAAGGTCTCAAAAAAGCAACAGAAAAAAATGAACGATTGATGTCAGAGTTAAAATGGATAAGAGGAGATGTTACGCAAAAAATTTCAAATGAGATTAAAAACTCTAAAAAAGATACAAATTCAATTGAGGTAAAATTTAAAATGTTTTCACGCAAAAAAATTCTCCGTGTTGGAAAAGGTGAACCTATTGGAAAGGTTGACGGAACAAAAGTTTATTTTCATTATGAAGTATATCTTCCTGATAAAATTTACTCTGGCGATGAGTTTCCTTCAGATCCGTAAGTAAAAGAAAATTAAAATATTTTAAATATCCATTTTAACAGATCATTGTATACATGTATTGATAGTACTAGAAGATCTTGGCCAAAAGGATTTGGAAGAGAAATGGAAATTGTTATCGGAAAAAAATTCCAACTTGAATTTTTTGAATATGCTTTGTCAACGATGAAAAGCGGTGAGGTAGCATTTTTTGATGCTGCACCTAATATAATTGCAAATTATGCGACAGTTGCTTCAAGATTACGCAATATGGTTAAAAGCAATTCAGATAGTAAAAAAAATCTTGAACCATATGTAGGTAGTTGTTGTGGTACACAACTCAAAAATGGTACTGGATACCCTGAATTAGATAAATGGAATGAAAGTCCTATTGCTTTAAGATTTAAATTTGAAATAACAAAAATTTTTACACCAGGAAGTTATACACAAGATGATTGGCAACTGGAAGATTCAGCAAAGTTAAGTAGAGCAGAAAGTTTAAGACTTGAAGGTAATGGTTTAGTTACTCAAAAGAAATATGAAGAGGCAATAGAGAGATATGGTAGAGCATTGACGTTAATTGACCAAGTTCTTCTAAAAGAAACACCTAAAACTTCTGAATATACAACAGTTGATATGTTAAACGTTCCACTTTACTCAAATTTGTCATTATGCTTTCTAAAATTAAATAAAACAAGAGATTGTATTAAAACTGCCACTGAAGCATTAAAAAGGGACCCAAAATGTGAAAAAGCATTATATAGAAGAGCTGAAGGATACATTAACGAATGGCAACTTCAAGAAGCTGAAAGTGACTTAGAGGCTCTGAAAAATATTTCGCCAGACAACTTACAGTTATATAAAATTGGGATGGGAAAAGTTGGCGAGGCAAGAATTAAGCATCAAAAAACACAAGCAAAATATGCTAAAAAGATGTTTCCAAATGCAAATATTAATAAAGAATAAATTTATAGTAGGAATATAGTTTATAATTTCATCTTAGTATTCATCTAATATCTGATCTAAAAATATGTAAAATTTTAATATTATGTCACTAACAATTCAAACATTTCTCCATGCTAATCGTAAAAGATTTTTACGAACCATTTAAAATTAAATTTTGTAGTATTTTTAATTTTTTTATTAATCATTCTTTAAAAGTAATTTAATTAAAGGTATAGTAAAATTTTTGTAAAATTTTATGATAAAATATTTTATAAGATACATTTGTTAAAAAAATAAATGAAATGCCCGCAGCGTACTTTAAATGAAATATAAATCTGTGTAAGTTTAAAAAATATTAAAATATTGAAATTAATGAAAAAAAAGTTTCAATAAATAATGCAATAACTCCAGGGATTAAAAGTAATAAAAAATGCTGTTGTAATGATGATATTTCAAAGTTAACCAATAATTCATTACCATAGATACTTAAATTGTTCATATTGTTAATTGATTGTGTTTTTTTGCATATACAAGGTCGTCTTTTAACAACATTAGGTTTTTTTATCTTTCCGTAGTTTATAATAAAACTCGGGATATGTTTACATATTCGGCACGACCCTCTTGAAGATAAAAAAAACCAATATTTCCTTTTATAATAGTCTTCATCAAAACCACCCATTTTATTACGATATACCTTCAAAGAATGCCTCATTTTTGTAAATGCCAGATACTTATCAACGTTATCTCTAACTTCTTTGTCTTCTGTTTCATCAAATAAAGACTGTGTCGTAACTATTGAAGAGCCTAATCCACTTGACTGCTCATTAAAATAATATGAACTAGAGCTACAATTTTTTGTAACAATGTTACTTTGATAATATGATAAATCACGTTTTAATGGAATTATTAGTGAAGGTTTCGAATATTTTGTAATTGGAATAACTTTTCTTTCTCTACATGCTTTTAGTAAATTTTGTGCTTTAATTGATGGTGATAATTGTATTTCCGTTAACTGTTCACATGACCCTAATGCAATTTCATTATTATAAGATGATTTAACAAGGACACTCTCAAAGTGTTCTCTTCTACTTTTGTGACATTCTGACGTTGATTTAGATAACAACATAGGAATTTTTGATTGTTTTGGAGTGGCAAAAGAAGAGATCAATTTATTGAATGATTGTGACTGTATACTTGGCCTTTTTAAATTTCCTCTACAAATATGTTATTTATTATTGATATATTGTTTTAGTATTTGTTAAACTTACTTGTTTTCCTCATAACATTTGTCTATATTACTTAAAGATGTTAAATCATTTAATGAACTAAGAGCTGAATCATAAAATACACAATTATCTTTTAGTTGTTTTGCATTTGTTAAGGATAAATTTTTTGACGGTATAGTACAATTTTCTATGTCAATATCATTATTTTTCTCATCACTTTTATAAATATCATTAAATTTACTAGTAGTCTGACAATTAATATTCATATAATTCACCGTTTGTTTGGTATCGGAATAAGTCCACGCGCTCTTGGATAAACTAGTGCGTTTGTATTCGGAGATATATTTGCCATTGCTGTAGTATGCTGTAAAGAGTATGGCACGCTGCGGGCGTCCTCTTTTTTTGGAATAGATATTGAAGAATGTAATTTACTATTATTTTTATGTTCTTTTCTTGAATCACGAGAAATAGCTCTTCTTGGAGCTGGAATCCTCGATACGTCAATCATGACATCACAATTTGAAGAAATTGTATTCTCAAATGAAGGTTTTTTGGTCTTAAATAAAAAGAATAATATAAATAAATAATAAAGATAAGGAAACTCACATTTAATAATGTCATTTTATTTGATTGAGATAAGGAAACTATATCATAATTTTTAACAATAGATGGGAATGTCTCAAGACATGAAAATGTTATAATATTTTCACCACAAAATCTTATAACTTCTTCTGGTATTATCTCTTCAACTAAATTATCTTCGTTAGCAAACAATGTTGGTTTAACACAACTACTTTTTTGAATTCTTTGTCTTGCCTTATTCAAAAGTTGTTGTTCATAAATTGTAAATGAACGACGTTGTTCGGGTCGTGATGACTAAAATATAATAAAATGTTTAGAAAAAAGGAAGAATAAGTAATTTTATACTTAAGTAAAATATTAAAAATTATTAATTATTATTCTCAAAAATTTAAAAGTTTTATAATATAAAATTGTACTTCTCTAGTCAAATATATGTCAAGCATCAACTAATAAATATATAGAGAGTAACATTATGTAAGGAGGAGTTTAAGATAACGTAAAATATACACATTTTAAGATGAAAATAAGAAGGACATAATATAAACTTACAGGGCGTAAAACTAAGGTTTGCATAAAATTCCCTATACTTATTTCAGAGTCGCTTTTTTTATTCGATAATATTGTATCATCTTGGTGAATAAAAGTGGATGATTTTTCATCTTCAAGATTAAGTGAAGTATTAAATAAACGAGAGTCATTTAAAGTATCAGATGTTTTTGGCCGTGCATGCCCAGATTTTAATATATGCCATTCATCTGCATCATCATCAAAATAAGCTCTTTCTTTTAATTTTTTTACTACATCACTTGGTATAAAATTATCCACTATAAGTAGTTTCAATTTCAACTCCTTTGTTATTTCAGAAACAGATGTTTCTAAGTCTTGCCTTTCTCTAGAATGATGAAAAGAGATATCTTGTAATTCGGAACGTATTTGTTGATATTTCAAATAAAGTTTTTTTAATTTTTTTGTTTTTAATTCAACTTCCTGCTTTAATGTGGTAAAAGTTTGACTTATTTCAGATGTTGAAAATTCCTGTGATTCTAGTTGTTGGAGTATTTCTCTTTCACGCTTTCGTTGTTCCGCAATTTCTAATCTTTTTGATTCCAATTCATTTTCTTGTTTCCGTGTTTTATCAAACAAATTGGAATTTCCGCTTAAAAGTTTACTTTGTATAGCTTGTATTCTATCAGCTAAGTTTTGTTGAGCCTCACGTTCTTTCACTAATTCTTGTTTTCTTATATTTAAATCTTCTAATAATTTTTGTTTTTCTTCTGATATAATAGAAGTACTATCATATATTTCCTTTTGTTTGTTTTCTAAAATTCGTTGTTGTTCCTCTAGATATTCTAAGGTATTAGACTGATTTGTCGTATTAGATTCAGTTGAATCTGACATAATATTATACTTCTTGTTTCGACGTTTACGACTACTTGAAAGACCCCTTTTTTCTAACATACTTTTAAGTCTAGCTATCTCTTCCTGGAACTCTCTTACCAATGCATCTTTTGGATCTTCGTTAATTCTTGGCTTATTTTTAATATTTTTAGCTCTATTAGCATATCTTAATGTTCCAATTGTCTCTTCATAGTTATACGATGCCGGACCTATATTTGCAACCATAATTGTTTTCGAATTTCCACCAAGAGAGTCCTGAAGTAATCTTGTCAATTTTGAATCTCTATATGGAATATGAGAACTTTTACCATCAACTAATGCAGATATCACATTACCCAATGCAGATAGTGACAAATTTATTTTAGTCGCTTCTTTAAATCGTTCCCCCAATGTACCAGTTTTAGATTGTCTTTCACTACCAGCCAAATCGACTAAATTTAAACGACCTACTCTGATGTGATTTTCGCCATCTGGCCCCACTTCAGAACATTCAATAGTTATCATAAAAATTGCATGAGATCTACTGCTATGTTCATTCATATTTGTCCTACCAACAGATCTATTAGCATGACCAACCGACATAACATTGTGTATTTCTTGAACTGATTTTACAACAAAAGATGATAAATCTTTAACATAAACACCAATATCAGGGCGTTCTTTTAATTCTAACCTTATTGTACTATCTTTATTTAATAAATCACGAATTTCTTCTTGATAAATTTCTAAATAACTTGCTCTTACCAAATATTGTTGTTGTGTTGAATTTGATATATGTTGAAATATATGCTCAAATGAATTTGGAATAACACCACGCAAATCTTTATCATTATAATTTCCTTCCATTGTAAATGTTTTCCCTGTCCCTGTTTGACCATATGCAAAAATCGTGCCATTAAAACCATTGAGAACAGAATTAACTAAATCTCGAAATGTCTCATCGTACAACTCTGATTGCGTTGAACTCCAATCATATATAGCATCAAATGTAAAATTTTTAGATGTTTCATTTGAGTCTTTGGGATTTTTTATTTCTATTACTCCACGATTTGTGTCAATTGAAATTATACTAAAAATTTTACTGCATTATTAATGTCTTTTATACATACCTTTGATGACCTTCTTTAATTTCTACTTCTGATAACGGTCGGCACCTTACGATAACTTTTATAGCCTCAGAATTTCCATTTGTTTTTGGTCGAGTAACATTTGATGTATCTTTATCTGTAAATTGTGTCATTTTTCGTATTTAATATATAGACATCACAGTTATCATTGTTAATATATCTTTTTTAATGTATAAAATAATTATATTAATTATTTTTATACTATTAGTCAAATATAAAATATTTTACAAATATATAGTAAAATTATAAACAATAACAACTAAAATAATATTATTAAAAATTTAAACATATATGAAAAGAATTTGTTACATAAAGCTTGAACAGGAATGAAAAAATAATATTTTCTACATTATTTATATAATTTGATATCAAAAAAAATAAAATATTTATTTGATAATGGAAAATTTATTATTCAATTAATATTTATAAAGAAATATACTCTCAATAAATAATGCATAGAAAGAATTTTTAAAATTATGATACTAAAATTTTAAAATAATCTTAAAATAAAAATTTAACATTAGTATATGAATATTTTTCAAATCTATTCGTTCACATTATAGGATTTCTAAAAAATATTCATAAGTTATATTTTTATGAACAGGAATTAATATAATTGCTATTCTCAGTTAAAAAAAATATTTTACCATACAAGTGAGACTAGATATTATGATAGAGAAAAAATGTGTTTTCCTATAAATATGTTTTATTAAGAAAAAAAACAACATTAAAAACAATTAAATACAAAAGAAAATCGATAAACGAAAATAAATTTAAGAAGTGCCATAGAAAGAATGTATATTCGTGGATAGTAGTAAGCTTGATATTACAATAAGCGCAACTTTATATAGAGAATTTAGTTGTTAAAAATTATTACCATTGACCATGTATGATTAATAGTTGGTCTTACAATATTACTAGTTTAAAATGAATTTTAATATAAAAGTGAAATTTACAAATACGAAATGCTAAATATATATAAAAAAAAGTTGATGAAATGATATTAAATTTAATATTAAAGACAACTTTTATTGTACATAAAACAGCCCGCAACTTTTCATTGATTGTGTCCACTAAAATAGCCAGATACAAGATACAACTCTATTCATTTAATATGTGACTAAAATATTTATCTATGTATAAAAAGCTTTTCACCAGGTTTCTTTTTGATAGCTTTCCCTAATAACAATAAATATTAACAAAATAGAATATAATAATATATAAAGGTATCATTCAAAAAAAAGTTAAAAAGAAAACTTCGTTAAAACGAAATTATTATATTATCATTTATCTTTTTACTAAGCAAGTGGATATAAAATTTTTAATCATCTACACATTATTTTAATTTATTTTTATATTTTTAAAACTAACTTTTAATTTATAATACGTTATATTTATGATGTATAAAATTTCTTATCATTAATCATTTTAATAATATACATAAAATGATTAATGATTTGTATATATAATGAATTAATATGTATAAAGAAAAAGAAAAATAACCAATTGATAACATTTAATAATTTAAAAGAGGAAGTAAAAAAAATTTTTTTTGAAAAAACTGTCATTATTTGTGTAAGATTAGCATTATTATTTAAAGTTATTAGTACTATTAGTATAATATAAAGATTAGTCATAATTTGGCATTTAAATGCTTAAAGAATAAAAATTCAATTCTATCACTATAACAACATTTATACCTAATTATGATATATTTTTTAATAGAATTAATTATTTATATATTAACTTCCTACATTCTATTCCTTTTTATTTTATTACAAAAAATTGGAATTATTAATGTTCACATCGCCAATACAGTCTTTTTCATTCCCTCTCCTCCCATCATTGTTCTTTGATAAAATATTTAATGATGTAGATGAAGAATTGTTTTTAAATGGAAAATAACAATAATTGGAGTTTTAATCTTGATAAATAAATTGATACTTTTTTATATAAATCATTTCGTATTGTTAAAATTTGTATATATTTTCCTTTCAATGAACATTTAATATTTCCTTTGTAGAGAAAGGGATTAAATATACCAATATATTTTAATATACTTTTATTTTTTAGCATTTTTTTAAACATTATTTATGAAAGTAAAAGTTACATATAATACTATAATCAGCTCTTAAAAAGATTAAAAGAATTTTCTAGTTTATTTTTGACAATAATTTTAAAATATATTGACAAAAAGGAAAAAAAGTTAATACAATACATTTGTTTTATACTTTTAATTATTTTGTTTCTTTTATTTTTTTTATTACACTTTTTAAAAAACTGTATATAAAATTTAATTTTAATAAATATTTTTAATTTCTTTAAATACCATTGAATAGTAGTAGTCTTATTTTTCTGGTTGTTGAGTAATATTTAGGTATTATATATTTTGAGAGTTGTTAGGAAAGTCTTATTTCCCACTAAAATTATAGTCGTGCTTTGTGTTTAATTTTTTGACAACTCCATTTGTAATACCTAATTGCAATTCGTATTTTTAGGAAATGATGACAAACAAAAACGAATTGTACAATTCTATTTTTATATTTTTTTCTTCGACCTTTTAAAGTTTAAAAGTTTTTTATTTTCACCAAAATGCTACATATAAAATCACTGCATATTTCCCTAATTTTATTTTAAAACAGATTAATATCTATTTATGCTTACTAAACTACAAATTCTTAATGTTTACAGAAACATTATTCTATAAAACTTTTGATAATGACATATTGATATCTAAAAAAATATTTTTTAAAACATTTAGTGGTGTATATTTTAAAAATTTCTTACAAATTATAAAATATCCATTCCTTGAATCTTTTATTTTATAAAAAAAGTATATTAGTTTCATTATGTATTTCTTAAAATTTAGAATGAATTACTATAATATGATTGAAAGAATAATTATATTAGTAGTAAAAATATTTTGACTTTTGTTCAATTAAACGTTAGTTAGAAATATTAATGAAAAATATATACATATTCATTTTTAATTCTGCTTTTAACCATTATTAAATCAAATATTTCTTTATGAGGATTTATACTAAAATAATGCATTATCTACAACTTATTTTTTTATCCATCTAATAATATTTATTAATTAATAGGAATATTTTCTTTCTATAATTGGTTATTAAAGTAGATGAAACAAAAATTTAATTTATCTTTTCATTTTAAAACATTCATTGAAGACAAATTGATATATTTTACAACTATTAATCTTTACTTTTTAAGTAATTTTTAAATAAATTTATTGACTTTTATGTAGAAAGAACATTTTGGTTTTTCATTAAGTTGAATG
This sequence comes from Strongyloides venezuelensis, assembly GCA_963280985.1. Lineage (NCBI taxonomy): Eukaryota > Metazoa > Nematoda > Chromadorea > Rhabditida > Strongyloididae > Strongyloides > Strongyloides venezuelensis. The sequence goes on along the minus strand of CAUJLX010000001.1, from coordinate 2,426,983 downwards.
TCATTTATACAAATCATTAAAGCGAAATCTTTTGGAATGGTGACAATGATAGGGCAACCTTTAACTAATCTTGTTTTTTACTTTTGGTTGATTTGAATAAAAAAAATATAATAAATTACTACTTTTAATTTTAATTGTAAAAATATACTAAAAAAAGCGTTACATTTATATGAATTTAATTATATTTTTGGTTATGTTATAAATATTTTTTATTAATCATTTTTATTGTCATAGATCTATTTTTTCGTCATCTTTTAATGAATCATATTTTAAATAGAAAGAGAAATCTATATTCATCCAGAAAAATGTACATATTACACAGTTATTTGTATTGTATATATCGCATTGCATTTTACCCCATTATATTTTATTATTTTACAACGTTTAATTTGAATTGATATTTTCACTACTATAGTTAATAATTTAAATACATTTTATATTAAGAAAAGATGAAATATATTTTTGTGTGAATAGCTATCCTTTAAGATAAAATATATTGTAATTTTTAAAAGACTGTAGTTTCAAAATTTTTGGTATTATATACTTAAATCATACTAGATGAGGGATATTTAGGACGATTATGTAAATATATATATACGTCTAACAATTAAAAAGTAATCTTTTCATATGTTATGTTACTGCGCAAACTTAAATAGTATCAAAATTTCCAATATCAATAATATATTATTCAAGGTCTTTTTTCATAAGGATATCTTTCTATCTTTAACTTTTTTTATTGATTGAAAAAATCGCCTATTATGTCTCGAACTTGAGAGTCGGTAAATAATAAGTTATTGTAATAGCTTAGTTAAATGGTGTTGATGTATTAAATAATATAAATTCTTCAATCTTGCTACTACTACTGTCATCACAACCACTAATTTTTTTCGATTATATTGGTTATTCTTGTTAAACTGATTTTGTCATTGTTTTAAATTTTACTGTACCATTCTTATAAGCAGTAGTAAACCTTTTTTTTATAACATAGTACAAATAACATTAATATAAATTAGGTTTTATTTGATACGAAAAGTATTATTTGCTTTTTTATTTATGATTTACCTTGTATAAATTATATATTGTTTTCTCAATATTTTTATAAGGGATTTTAAAGTTTATTACTAATTATAAATGTTTATTTTTGACTAATGTTTTACTTTTTTTTTGTTTAATATAAATATTAATAACTTCATTTATTCTATAATTATCAATGTATTTTATTTAAATTTTATTTTTGCATTGTTTTACTTCAAAAGTATTTATTGCCTTCATATTTAATTATTTATCTTTTATTTATATAAAAGAGTTGTGAATAAATTATGGTATATATTATGTCATTATTCAGTTGTGTATTTAAAACAACTCCTTTCTAATATATATTATAATAGTGTTACAATTATAAAACTTTTCTATACTATTGTAAATGTCTAAAAAATTTACCAGTCAAAAATTTTATATTTTTTAAAACAATATTGGGTTCTTATTGTTTCGGTTTATAACATTTTTGATACAATATCATTATAATTAATATATCAAAGAATACTGTTACTGAAGATACACAATTAAAAATCAGCACAATATTAAAATACAAATATTTTAATAGCTTAATGTATAATGTCATGTTTGAAAAACCTTCAAGCTAGTGTGCTTTATATAAAAATTTCTGTATTTGTATTCACATATATTTTTACTAGGACAAATTTAAATTATTTTAAGCATTTTTCATAAAAAATAGCATAATTCAATTTTCCTAGAAATATTATTATTAATTGTTGACAATTAAAGTTGAAAATCCATTTTTGATGAAGTCACAAATTTGTTAATCTTTCTTATTTTAATTTTATTGTGTACATATTAATAGGAAGTGTTTTAATATTAATGAAAATTGCTTTTTATACTACTAATTACTATAAACATTCATTCACATTTTAATAATTTCATTTTTATTTATTTTACTTTTAATTAAACTTTTCTTCATTTACCACTTATTATTAATATTATAAAAAATTTAATATAAAAAGAAATTGATATTTAGCCATTCTTTTTGTAATTATTGAATTTAAAGTATCTCAACGCGTATTAACAATTTTATAAAATATAATAGTGAAGGTTTTAAGATTTTAATTTATGTCAATTTATCATTATATGTAATAGATAATAAGATTTTTACGCAACATTAAAGATATAAGCAATTTTATTGAAATATTTAAGTTAAATATTTTTATGTATATGCATATTGATATCAATAATTATGGCTAAATTTATTCTCATATATTGTTAATGCCATTAATTGTTTTCTACTTAATAATTTTTCAATTTTATCATGGCTTCTTTTATCAATTTTATGTCAGCTTTTCCAGTTTAATTTTTAATTAAAAACATTCAATACCTATATATATCAATATATATATTTTATAATATTGGAACTACTATTAGGTTATTATTTCACAAACTTTAAGAAACCGTATTAAACGTACTTTATAAAATTACTAGCATATTTTAATATGTGACGTTAAAAATTACAGATAGAAGGATAATCAGCTATAAAACTGTCTGATGAGTTGTTAAATGTATAAAATACATTTCCCTATATGGAAAGTTACATTAAGTATGTTATTTAAAGTATTATGGTTAAGCATCATCATGCCAACGATAACATAACACTCATAATGTATCTTAATACCTTTTTTATGATTTATTATATATTTAATTCTTCATGCATTTTTCAAACATTTTACAAACATATTACAAACTAATTTGTTTGATGATTTAGAAGGATATATTTACTCATTTCACATGCATATCCAATAATACTTTTTTATACTAACTATAGGATGTAACATTCATTTTTCTATTTATATTTGAATATTATCTTTGCATTAGTTTATATTAGATCTTATGTAAATTTTGCTTATAATTTTATTTAAATTGTACATTTTTTTCCTAATTTTTTTACTATATTCCCTCTAAATAAACTTAATAACTCCCTTTGTTTTTTTTATTTAATATTGCTATAGTAGTGGTTATTTAAATATGTATATATTTGATAGTAATTTTTTATGAATATTTATTTTGTTTTTGACAATAAATAAAATATATTTAATCATGGATATTTTTAGTTTGTCACATATAAAATGCGCGAGTACAAAATCGTTGTTTTAGGAAGTGGAGGTGTAGGTAAATCTGCTTTAACAGTTCAATTTGTTCAAGGAATATTTGTTGAAAAGTATGATCCAACGATCGAAGATAGCTATAGAAAACAAGTTGAAGTTGATGGCCAACAATGTATGCTAGAGATTCTTGATACTGCTGGAACTGTAAGTTGATTCAGGAAAATCTTTGTTTAGTAAACTTTTTTATAGGAACAATTTACTGCTATGCGTGATCTATACATGAAAAATGGACAAGGATTTGTGTTAGTATACTCAATAACTGCTCAATCAACATTTAACGATCTCATGGATCTTCGTGAACAAATTCTTCGTGTTAAGGATACAGAAGATGTACCAATGATACTTGTAGGAAATAAATGTGATTTAGAAGATGAACGTGTTGTTGGGAAAGACCAAGGACAAAGCTTAGCACGTAGTTTTAATTGCTCTTTCTTAGAAACATCTTCAAAAGCAAAAATAAATGTCCAGGAGGTTTTTTATGATCTTATAAGACAGATAAATCGTCGCTATCCTGAATCTGGCAGGCGACCAGGGTCTACAAAGGATTGCTGTTGTACGACAATGTGATAAGGAGAATTATTAATATCTTTACTTCAAATAATGTATAACCGTCTTGTCAAAAAATTTTTGTATGGGGATTAATGCATGCGTTTTCAATAGTATATATTTACCCGCCATAGAGCGTTATTTGTCGCATCATATTTATTTCCGTCAAACCAAATTGTACTATTAATAAGTTTAATTTGTTGTTTTTCATCATACTAAATTAAAACTGAAAAATCCATAAAAAAAGCAGTGTTGGCTTTTTAGCACAATTTTAATTATATTCTTCTATAATTACAACAATTTTTTTGCACCTGTGTGCCTTTCATGTGCGCTTATTTTTATTAATTTACACTTCGAAATTTTTTTTATTTTAATCATTTAAATTAAAATGTAATTTTTATAGCATATTTATTTAAAACATTGTCACCTGTTAAGCGCATCACTTTTGCTTTGTTTTTAAATTTATTCTTAAATAAAATATTTTAATATTATTATATTATCTCATTGGAGCAATTAAAATGTATATATATTTTTTATTCAATAAAAGTTATTTCCAAATAATTTATAGTGTATTAATCACTATTTTTTGGTGTAAACTATGAGCAAAATTAATTTTCTATAGTATAGTTTAAACTTTATGATAATAGTCATTAAAAATAATATAAGATTAATCAATCTGTCTCAAACATATTTATGTTAAGACAATTATTTAATATTGTGCTGCTTCTCTTACATAAATGATTTTTAATGTATTATAAAATCTTATATTTTATCAGTGATAGTCATTTTTAAGGTGGAACAAGGCATTTCTCTTAATTAAGGTCAACAAAAATTCTAATCAAAACTGTTTTTGAGGTTTTGAATATACTCTTTTAATAATATATTTTATAAATAAAAAATTAAAGGGTAGATTATAGTCTGAGAAATAAAACTTATTATAATAATTATGCTATATATAATAATAACATGCTATTTTGGACTTTTATTCCTGTGTGGTCCAATGACAGCGATATTAATAATCTCAAAAAACAGTTGGGGGAATATTCCAAAATTATTTTTATCAATATTACACAAATTTCAAGAATCATTTTCATTAGTTGTAGATGATTCAATAGAAGTGGATGGAAAATATAGCAAAGTTATTGAAAAAGAGTATGACGGTATCCTTTTTGATAATATCAAAAAAAGTTTATCATATTTTAATTTAACATCTTGTGATAACGGGCTAGATGCTTTTGTACCACTATCAAATGCATTAACTAAAGCAGGCATAGAAGCAATTATTGATGTAAGTTAAATAATTAATAGTTAAAAACTCTTAAATTTGATGTAGGATGATTTGAGTAGAATTTGTGACAAAAGCCCTGTAAGAAGATGGAATTTAATGGGAATACCTCCTATAAATAAAGATATTAAAATGAATATCTTTTTATATATAATAGCTTTGATATCAATTTTAATAAGATATTCTATAATTTTTCCGTGTAGATTATTTCTTTTAATTTCATCGTTTATATTTATTGGAATAGTAGCAATAATTGGAAAGGTAAAAAATGTTTCAAAAGAGGAAGGAACGTATATTTCAATAACTATTGCTAGATTATTTACTGCATCAATGGGATATGTTGGATATTATAAAGATCGACAATATCAACCTTCTGGTCCTGGAATAGCTGTTGCAAATCATTTAACCGCAAATGATATACAGATATTATGGAGTGATGTTAATTATGGCTCTAAAAATGGATATTCATTAACTGGTCAAAAACACACTGGAATTATCGGATTATTAGAAGCATGTTCATCAACATTTCTTGATACATTATGGTTAGAAAGGTCAAATAAAGATGATAGAAAAAAATTCCAAAAAAATGTTTTAGATGCAGCAAAGGATACAAAGTTTAGAACAATTCTGCTATTTCCAGAAGGTTACTGTACTAATAATACAACAGTTTGCCAATTTCGAAAATCATTATTTGTTGATGATATATGCATATATCCTATTGCTATAAAACAAGATCCAAGGTATTTCCAGCTTTCCTTATTATTTTTTTTTTTTAAAGATTAGGTGATGCTTTTTGGTATGAAGATGATTTCTTATCGTATACATTAAGATTACTTACATCCTGGGCAACTGTCTATCATGTACGTTATTTACCTGCACAATACAAACAACCATTTGAAAATGATATCGAATTTGCTTGCCGCATTCAGAAGACAATTGCAAATGCTGCATGTATAAAGTTTATCAAAGATAATTCAACTGAATTATTTAAAAAAGAAGTTTTTCGTCAAAAACAACTTAATATTACAAAAGAGAAATTTGGACATTTTATTATTGAACAATTGGAAAATTGGGAAAAATTAAAATTATTAAACATTTACGAAGATGCAAAGTTCCCTTCTAATTATGTTGTTAAACAACCATTAATAAATGATGAATTTTATGCGAATATTATTACATCATCAACTCATTAAAATACTATATTAATAAATTTTTTAAATTAACTAATCATGCCACTTTTTTTTCGTTTATATACTTTTAATTGTATCATGGTAAATTTTTTTTGTAATGAAGTATTTAAACTGCTTTTTTTTATTTTACGTGATAACAACGTCAAATTAAAGTTTTTTTTATTGTTATAGGTAAAAAAGCAATTTTATATGTTTTTAATAGGAAAAAATTCAAATAAAAGCATTGTTTATAGCTAATGCTAATACATTTTTCTAATACTATTATTTAACTTATTACACATATCCAAATATTTACTTTTTTAATTTTGAAAATTAAAAAAATATTGTTATCGAATTAATTATTCCATCAATCGCTTATTATTTTTTTAAGCACATTTAACGATAAGTGAGCAAAAAAGTTTATTGTATCAACATAAAAAAGTATCCTTTTATGTGTAGTTGATAATTTTTAGATATTTTATTAATAAAACTGCGACGAAATGTTATTTTATGCTTTAATTTTTTCTTATCAAAGAACATTATATTTTAATGCCTAAAAACTGAAAAAAAAGTGTAATATTTTAATTTTATCTTTGAATCTTAGATGATGCAATTTTTTAAAGTGACAAATATGTATATCAATGATAAAATATTCCAAAGTATTATATGTTAAAGTGTAATTTAAAGGAAATATGGTGTTAAATTTTTTAAATAAAATAATTTTAATCTTCTCTTGATGTTAAATTTATTAGTATAGAAATATTTTATATAAAAGCATTAATCTGTAAATAAAAATATTCTAAGTGATTTTTATATAGTTTCCGTTTTTGAATATGAAATTCAAGCAATTTTTTTTAAAGAATATGCCTATTTATTTATGGTAAAAATAAATAAAAAGATTTCTGGTTAATATTTTTGAAATTAAATGTTTAACAAAAAGATTTACATTTACAACTTGTATTTTTTTAATAAATAAATGAAAATTATTTGTTTTTTTAGATTTAATATTCACCAATGGATTTAAAAGTAATTTGTTTTCTATGATAGATTTTTATATTTACAAGAAGAGTCTTTTGGGAACTTATATTTTAAAGGACTTAAAAATAGAACACTTTATCTCAAATAAAATAGTTTTATTTCATGAAATAACATCTTAAATTTGTGTCAAATTTAATTACTACGTAAAGTCATGAAAAGTCTATTGTTTAATGAGTCACAATATAAAGCTTAAATATACTCACCATTTGAAAAATTTAAAAAAAAAAAGAGTTATATAACAAAATGTTTTTATATTTAACTATATATTATTGATCTATCTTCTACAAATTTAAAAATTTATTTTAATTTTATCTTCCTTTATTATTCAATATTGAGGCGCATAACTATAAATAATCATTATAACGGTTAACAGTAGCTAAATAAAACTTCATTTTTCAAATAATTAAATAATTATCATTTCCCAAGATTGTTTCTTTTTATACGATGTTTATATATCTATTATCAAAATTAAATATATAATGTTTTATCATTAAAGAAATATATTTATAATAAATGTCTAAGAAATAGGCAATAGAATTGTATTACTATTATTTAAGCTATAATCTAATAATATTCAAAATATTAAATCATTTGTCAATTATACTTTAAAAATTATTTGGAAATATTAAAATGAATTTATTTAAAAAAATGAAGTAAAAAACGATAAAATAATAAAATTAAAAATATTTTCTTTTACATTTCAACAGACATTTTCTTGATTGAAAATAAAACATTTAATCACCAAAAAAACATTTACTTTGTATTTTGTAAGAATAATTTTTTTTTGTTATAGATAAAGAAATAATAATATTAACCTTTTAAAAGACTTTTGCTGATAATTATTTACTATTGTTATTTAAAAATTTTTTTACCAAAAATTTTTATCTAAAAATGTAAATGTTTATTACATTCGTTAGTTAAAATTCTTCAAGAATGAGATTTAACCTTTTTAACTTAAATTAATGCATGAAAATATTATAGAAAAAAAGTTATCCTTACTTTGGCATTGAAGATAAAATTTAGATTATTATTATAACAAAGTTTGACTTTTTAATTGTTTTCTCTGATTATAAACATTTTGTATACAACTTTTTTATAATGTCAAATAAAAAGATAATTATATTTTTCATAGATTACATTAATTCTTTTTAAGTAAAAACCCTTTTCAGTAGATAAGCTATTAATTTCAGATGTTTAGAAAGAATGTGAAGGCTCCTTAGATAATATTTCTATTTATCGCATGTATGAATGTTGGCATTACGTTACAATAAATAAATGATATAAATAAATATGTAGGAAAACATGTTGGTATAATTTTTTCATTTTACATTTAATTTAAATTATAGTATTTTCACGTTTTTAATTGTCATTAATTAGGGAAGTTCCTGGTTTGTTACTTGAAAAAAAGCTAATGTAAGTAATTATATTGGTAATTACATAAAAATCAATCTATCGTACATTTTAATGATGCTTTAAATAAATTTTTCTTTATTCTTTATGAGGTGTTTACGCTATATCAATTCCTTCTACTAAGTAAGAAATTTTTTTAATCTACCACTAAAACAAACAAATTTATTTATAATTTATTTTAACAACATAAATTTTATCAACTATTATAAATCTATAAAAAATTTTTTTATCCTAAAATATGATATCTTTAAGTAAAAGTTGCGGAAAAATAATAATGCACATAAAGTATATAGTTTTAACTTTACCTTGTAAGGATATTTCTCAAAAATTACACATGTAATTGCTTTTCAATTGTTAAAATTATATTTTATAAAATGCAATATTTTTAAGAAAAAGCAATAATAGTCAATATTCATTTTTGCTATGATAAAGAAATGAATAAATATTAACAGCTATTCATAGTATAACTTCTTTTTAAACTTAATACTAATACTTGATTTTCTTTTTTATATTTTATTCTTATTTTCAAATAAATACTTCATTTTTGTTTATACTTTTATTATTAATATAAATTTATGTCAATTGAAGTATATTTCAATTTAAAAACTTATTACTTTAATTAATGTAGAAAATATTTTTAAAAAAATATTATAAATACTTTTTAATTAGGTATCTATAATAGTGTTAACAATTAATAAGACAGTTCATTCAAAAAATAATTTTATTTTATAGTAAAAATAAAATTAGTTTAAAAAACACATTAACATTCATCCGCCAAAATGATATTAATTCTAATGTTTTAAATTTTAAATCATTTTTTAAAAAAATTCTTTAAATTATGTTTACGTATAACTCATTTGTTAAAGTTGTTGAACAAAAAAATTCTTAAGAAGTTGTACTTTTTTATAACACTTATCAAAAGTCCTATACATGTGTTATTGCATTCGTTGTATGAGCTTCACTTATTTTAAAAAAAACAAATAATCATAATAATCTTTTTCTAAAAATACACAAAAGATTGTGTAAAACAGCTTTTTTCTAATTTTTATTCTATTAAAACAAAAAAATATCATATAAATATATTTTCCATAAAAAAATTAATGTTATTAATGAATAAATTAAGTTTAAACATTTTTTTCAATTATCATAGTAACTTTTCTTATAATTTATTTTTCTTTTTACAATGTTTCCCATATATTAATTATACATTATATTAATTGTTTTATCAAATCATTTAAAATATATTAAATTTTTACGACAATGTTTTATTATATTTAAGCTTTTTAAGTTCTTTTTATATAAAGTTGTATGTAAATATATCAATGAACTAATTTTACATCATTATTTAAATTGAAAGCGTTTAATTTTAAATTTTGTATCATTGATAATTGTATACTTTTTAAATTTATTAAAATTCATCTTTTCGTAGAAAACTTTTAGTTTATTATAAAAATGAATACAATATCAATTTCATTAGCATAAATAAAAATGTTTTAGTAAAAATAAAATAAAGAATCAACTAATATCCACTTTTTTTAACATAATAGTATTTATCAATCCCCATCTTCTGTTAACTAAAGAGAAGATAAAAATTATAAGATTGTCTATTTTTATAAAAAAATATATCATTTATTTTGATACAAAGTTTAATCATTATATAATTTTTTTTTTAAAAAAAATATTTAAATATTATAAAGCTATATTTAAGAAATTTAATATATTAAATGAAAGTTTACTAAATATTTTAAGTTTTAATCTCAAATGTTTTGCGCATATTAAGATAAATGAAGAGTAATGAATATTTTTGTTTATTACATAGAAATTTTTATTTTGTTATATTTTTTATTATTTTTATAAGTATTAAATGGTACAAAGTGGGAAATATTATACACTTTCATTGAGCATTTGTTTTACCATACTGATTATATATCAATAAAATACGAAACCAAAAATTTAACATCTTACTCAATTATTATAAAAGTTATCTTTATCATTTTCCATTTTCTGATTTTATAAGTATTCTTCTTTATTTTTAAAATATTTATGTTCAAACTTTAATTACTTTATTATCTTTTTATATAAGGCATCACTATCAAAAGATTGGCCTTTTTCAAAATATTATTTTTAAATGTAAGCTATCTTTATGCCATCTTCAAGAGATATATACATTTAAATACTGGTAGATATTTCACGTATATAAAATAGGTTTATTAATGTATGAATAAATATGCATATATGTTAAATTCTCCTCCCACCTTTGGTTTTAATATTTCTTTTCAATTTTTAATGTTTCCCTTGCTTTATTTTGTTTTTATATTAATGTAGTTCATCAAAAATAATCTTCATCCTATGATTATTTCATTGTTCGTATTTTGTATACTAGTATTATATAAAAATAATATAAAAGATTTTATATAAAAATTTCTTAACTTTTTTTTTACAATTCAATAAATATGTTTAATCTTGGTAATTAAATTTATTATACATATAAAATATAGAGTTTATAGAATAATTTTGAAAACATCTGAAATTTAAAAAAAATTATTTTTAATAGCGCTACATTTTTAAATTGGTATCTTTTTAGAAATGGTTTCTATAATAAATTTTTCATTTATGTTGAAAACAATTTAATAGTATTTTTAAGATCTGTTTTAATATATATCATAATATTTATGCTTTGTGTCATAAACTTAAATAATCAAAACAATTCTGTCCATTACAATTAAAAAATTGGTTGCTTAAAAGTTTACTTCCTCATTTCCAATAATTATATTTTAATAAAAATATACAAATTTTTATGTTTTAACATTTCTGATTAATAAAGTGCCATGGTTCTACCATTTTAAATTCATGCTAATTTTATCATTATAAATTCTTTATAGCTCCTGAATGTACTTATCTTTTTAAAGCATCACCAAATACATTAGTTACTGCTTTAATATTGTTGATAAGTTTGTAATGAAATATGATAATGGAAAGGAGATTGTCTATATCGAGTTATAATGATACAAATATTGCTGAAATGTTATTTCCTAATACAGATTCAGGTATTAAACCAACAGTCTCAAACTTGCTACTCAAAGAAATTATCTCTCATACATCAGATATATCGAATCTTCAAAATGTTGTTGAGGATACAACAAAGTTTTATAGTTCATCAAGTGAAATATTTGGAAACGAAGATGAAATTTTTAATAAAGGAATTAATACATTTTTATGTAATAATCAATTATGCACAATAATTCCAAATATTTTAATTGCCATATTTCTAGTTTTTTTAATCTTATTAACTATCTTTGGAAATATTTTAGTGGTACTTTCTGTTATTGTATATAAAAGAATGAGGACATTTACAAATATTTTACTAACATCATTAGCAACATCGGGTAATAATTATAAAAAATCATTTTTAATGTTATGAAATTAAAAAAATCATTATAGATCTTTTGGTAGGATTAATGGTTATGCCATTATCATTAATTGATTTACTTCATCAGCATGAATGGCCTTTTAATGCATTGTTATGTAAGATATGGGCTACTACAGATGTACTTTTATGTACTGCTTCAATATTAAATCTTTGTATTATTTCAATAGATCGTTATCTTGCAATAACTTATCCGTTGAAATATTCTAGAACACGTTCTAAAACAATGGCATTTTGTTTACTTTCAGCTGTTTGGGGTTTATCTTTTATAGTATGTAGCCCACCATGGATTATCCCCTCTTGGAAAATGAATACATCAACAGACAAAGAAAATAATTCATGCAGTTATCCACCTTCAATAACATATAGAATATATAGTGCTTTAGGATCTTTTTATATACCATTATTAGTAATGCTTAGTGTATATTTTAAGATATTTCGTGTAGCATCATCGAGAGAAGCAATGATCCGGGAGGGATTGAGAACTTGTCGGTTAAGTAAACGTGCAAATATTGAATGCAAAAAATTAACAAAACCATCATTCACGAAATCCGCACATGTTATGCGTTCGAAAAATTATGATGGTTATCAAGAAAATGATAGAAATAAAAGGTAATTTATAAATAAAAAAATTATTGAGAATTTTAATTTATGAAATGAATAAATTAATACTATTTCATAAAGTTCCAAACATAAAAAATAATATACTATAATACATGAAAAAAGTAGTTAATTTTATCTCATTTTCTTGTATTTTTAAGAAAATAAAGCGAAATATAATATTCATCATTATGGTTTTTATAAAATGTTTTTTTAGAAACTGTCAATAAATGTTTTTTATATTATAATAATTTTCCATTTTTAGGACCATTAGTAACTACGGTACGGGTCAATTAATGAAAATAGGATTAGAAAATAGTTATAATCATATTTCTTCAAGAGTTTATTGTAGCGTACGTAACAATAGTACTAATTCGCTTCAATGTCCTGTGGTTCAGAAACAAAGTTATAAGCGCAATATAAACGCACAAGATTCTTCAAAAAACACAAAATACATGTATAGACATCGGGTTGAGCGTGAATATACATCACTAACCGACCTTACTGCTAAAAATAGAAGTTTAGGAAAAAATGTATATGATAATAATATAGGAGGATATAAACAAAATAAACACAATAGAAGCACATTAACAATGGACATTCCAAATCTTGATGGTGAAGATAAAGAAGTTCAAACGTTAGCAAAAAAAGCTCAAATGGCATATACAAAATTACAACCAAATAATTTACTTGCTAAAGCACAAAATCACTATAATACATATGGACCAGGGCGTATAATAAGAGGTAGTAAAGAGAAAATGGTTTATTTAAGAGAAAGAAAAGCATTAAAAACAATAGGTATTGTTGTTATGGGATTTATTATTTGTTGGATGCCATTTTTTATATTATATTTAATTGAAGTATTAATTGATGATCTCAATAAATCAACTGCTTTTGGTATATTAAATGTTTTTTTTCTCTGGCTTGGATATTCAAATTCTGTCCTTAACCCTATTATTTATACAATGTACAATGGAGATTTTCGAAGATGTTTCAGAGATCTTTTAACATTTGGTTGTGTATCTAGACAAAGACGTACAATGAGTGTTCGCAAACTTCATCAACAATCAACAATTTTTTAGAAAAAAATAATTTTATTTTAATTTTATGTTATTGACTTTAAATTTTAATTTTTCTTTAAATTAAAGCATCAAAAAATCATTGTAATAGTTTATTTAATAAGCTAATGTAAACAAATAATATTTATTGTAATGAGGTAGTAGACAAAAATATACTGTAAATATTTAGAAGTAATTAACAATTATGGAATATTTTTCAATATATTTTTATCTGTAATAGTAAATAATTAAGGAAAATCTACATAATATTTCTATGAAATTACGGTTAACAAATTTGTTTGTTTGGATTCGATATCATTGCATTTATTTTTGTGATCATTATCAAGGTTTTCCTCAAAACTATCCTCTATTATTAATTCTCTCTTCTCATATTGGGTTTCATTAGTAACACTTTCCGGGAAAGTACTTTGAGACAACGGCTGTAATTAAAAATATTATTAAATATAAATAGAGAAACATACTGTTGATTGTGAAATTTTTCTAATCCTTATAGGTTTATAATATGATATTGATGTTCTTCTCTCTAAATGATTAAAATACTTTTTCTTATGCTCGTTGATTAATTTATTGGAAACTTTTGTTCTTTTTAACTGTCCATCCCATTCAAGATCTACTAACCCACCTTTTTCAGCTATAGCTTTTTTTACTCTCCGTGCAAATTCAATCGCGTCTTCATCATCATTTTTGATCATTGGTGGTAAATACCATACATTACATATTATTGCCCATGATGTCATCATCATCCATAGATATTGTGCATATCCTTGTAAAGAACTATTCCAAAAAGCGTCTCCAAGACGAGCATCATATTTCATTGCAATTGGATAAATAGTAGAAGCAATTTCAAATGATCCTTTTTTAAATTGCATGACAGAAGTATTATTAATACATGTTCCTTCAGGGAAAATTAAAATTGGTAATTTTTTTGGGTCATTAACATGTTCCTGCATTCTGAAATATAATTTACTTTAAAATTAATAATTAAAATATCACCTTCTCACTACGTGTAATCTATCTTTAGCTTCACTTCTTTCAAACCAAATATGATGTGTTGATCTACTTAATGTTCTCTGTAAGAAGCCTAAAAATCCTCCTTGAGACTGACCAATCATTGCATAACAATTATCACAACTTAATATCATAACATCTATAGGTGATGTGTGATTCGCTACACATATACCACCACCTCTAGCCTTATTTTGACTATCATGGAAACGAATAATTGAACTAAATGATCTTGAAAATATCCTCATACACATTAACATTGCTCTTCTGTTTAACCAACGTTTTAAACCACCATTTGGTATAAATCCAATTAGTGCTGTTGTCATGATTAATAAACTTAGACCAACAAAAAATATAGATAATCTTATATGAAGTAAAATTGTATATCTAGTAATCCATCCTAAAACCCATAGTAAAGAAATTTTCCAATTAATGTGGACATAATTTGCTTTTGTACGTGATAGTAAATTCCATGAAACTAATGTTTCTGCTTTGAAGCGCGATGTTACTTCATCATCAATAATGGACTCAAAACCAGCCTTAAAAAATATAAATCTAGGAAAAATTTTAATTCTCTTACAGTTATAAATTCTAAGGAATCAGAAATAATAGTTCTACTAGTTTTATTTTTAGGAATTAAATGATTATTTGCATTATCATCATCTAACTTATTTCTAACACTCTCCGACGCATCCTTTTCAATTATTTTTTTTTCATTTGATGACGATCTCCTTCTAAGTAATCTATCTCTATTTTGTAATATAATTTGACCATTTTCTTCAAATTCATTTTTTCCTTCAAAATCTTCATCAAATAGATCATCAACAGAATGTGATCCTTCTGCCGCCCATTCAAAAAGATTACAAAGTAATGACACACCATATTCTCTTATTCCTGAGGAAACTCCAAGACTGGATAAAATAATAACAAGAACAACTACAGTTAATATAATAAAACCATAATAAGTAATAAAAGCTAATAGAAAATTTATCATACTTGTTAAAAAATAAATTTTAATTTGTTTACAATTTTATGTATTTTTTATATAACAAATTATCACTATAAAGAAGAATAAATTGTTTTAACAAAAAAGTACATTTTTAATTAAATAAATCATTTTTTGATTATATGTATGTATGTAAAAAACAAAAGTTAATAATATTCACGAGAAAATATCATGAATTGTGTAATAGTTTTGAATGCAATTTTTTTTAAAATTATGTAAAAACATTTATATATATAAAATATAGTTTAAAAATAATAAAATAATTAATTAATAAGATGATAAAAGTTAATAACTTTATAATACTTTCATTATACATTGATTGTTATAAATGTTCTGATAATACAATAAAATGAAAACAGTTAGAGAGTTTATTTTGATGGCGTGATAAAAATATTAAAAGAAGTTGTCATAAAATTTGCATGATAGAAGTTATTAAAATTATATCAGTTTTTATCTTATTAATTATGTCTATTAAGTATCTTAAATAGTTAATGATACTAAATGCAACATTAAAAACAATAAAGTTTTAATATAAATTTAATTATGTTTGAAACATATATAGTTTTAATGTGTATATTTATATAACGCTTTTGTCTATTTCAACAACTATTAGACATTGAAATTTAATTACAAAAGAATGTCTAATCAATGCTAGTCATTTAATAGACATTAAATAAAAGTTAAGTGATTTAAAATCAGAAGTTAAATTATGTGTCAACTACAAACTGTGAAATCATTATTACTATACGGGTATCTGTTTGTTAAATGAGCAAAACAATGTTATACTCAAAATTATTTGGAAATATTTAAAATTACGGCATATTTTATATTATTTAAAAATGATGCGAAATAATAAATGTTAAAATAAAAAAAATAATATATAATAATTATTGATCATATCGTTTACTATATAACAATTCTACTACACACAACCATTTTCAAAAATCTATCGTGATTTGAATAAAGCGAATTTGGAAATGTAATACTAAATCATTAATTGTATAAAAATAATTTTATCTAGAAAATGAAAGAAAGATTACAAATGTATCGAAACAAAGTTTGAAAAGATTGTTTGTGATATAAATGCAGGCTCTATATCAAGCAAAGTCATCTTTTTTACATTAATTATTATTACAATGACATAAAAGATTAATGCATCATTCAAGAGTGTAACAGTTTAAAAAATAAAATATCTTTGAAAATAAGAAAAGTAAATTATTTTTTATAATATTGTTATATGTTGATCACTGATGAATAATATTTTTACTATGAAAATAAAAACTGACACATAAAACGTAATTTTTATATTATTTTTTTAAAAGATATAATCATTTATATTACGAGTAGTAGGAATATATAAACAGAATAACTAATACAATTCAAACATTTTATTAGAATGAAATTTTAAAACACATAATAAAAATTTTTTTTACATTTATACAAAAAGTAAAAATTTTATAAGTATTTACGTGGAGATTACCCTTTAGTATAAGCATTATTTTAAATTTTTAGAATACACATTAAAACTAATAATAATAAAAAATTATTAATAATTAAAATGTGATTTACCCATGATTACCAATCTTGGTTTCTTTTAACTACAATACAACAAAAATTAGTGTTTGTTATATATCCCCTAGAATACAAAATATAAATAATTACTAAAAGTCGTACAAAAACATTTTTGTTACGAAATTTAAAAAATAGATTTTAAAATAATGATCTTTTTGGTGGGAAACTGTCTTAAACATAGTAAAAATGACATTCGATGGTTGTTGTCATCTTGTGGCTTTACTAAAAACAATATAACTTTTATGTATAAGATATATTCAATACATAAAAAGTAATATCAAAATATTAAAAAATATATAAATCATTTATCTTCAATATCAAATATATTATAATTATGTTTATTTTAACCTTTTTTTATCATTTTTTAAATTTAACTTCCTTTGATTTTTATCTTTCTAATAATAGAATTATATATTCTTGTCAATATTTTAAAATTTTTTTAATCAGTATACTTATCTACATCTATAGTTCTTAAATCAAACATGTAAAAAAATTGGTTTTGTATTAATGTAATTACAAGTTTTTATTAATAATGTAAGCTTTATAGCATAATCTCAAGATAAATAAATTCTTGAATTTTAAAGTCATTTTTTAAAATGAATTTAAACATCAATTACTTAAATTTGTCGTAATTTAAAAATATCTTTATATATAAATAAACCTTAAATAACATTATAAATTAATAAAAATATAGTTAAAGAATGTTATAATTTACAAATCGTTATGGTAGTCAGGTGTAGCAAATTTATTGGAAAATACAACATTAAGAAATTATGGAAATTTATTTTATTAATACTATTAGTACAATAAAAAGGAAGGTAAGTAAATATTATATATATAGATATTAATATACCCAATATCCTTGTTATCCTAAATCTTTCCTATTTTGATAACTCTCCTCTCTGAGAAGAAGCTCTCCTTATATATATTTTGGTTTATTTGTATAAAAGTACATCTTTAATGGATGTACTCTAATGATGAGCATCAATAAATATAATATACGCATTATACAATATACAATGATGAAGAAGTTATTGGATTGTAAAAATAGAATTTAGCAAAAAATTAGCTAAGAGTACAACAATTGAACATGCTGCAATCGATACAATAACTTCTGTAAAACCGGTACGACATTTCACTTGTAAATGAAGTATTATTGCGGATACCTAAAATGAAGTTTACAATATGATATCTCAAACATATTACAAAAATAGTGATATATAAACGAATACTAATGTTAAATTATCAAAAAAAAGAGTTTCCCCATAAACTTTTAATATGACACATAACCTAGAAAAATATATTTTAAAATAATAAACATAATCATTTATGCTTTTTAGTGTTATTTGATCTTCTCTTTTAAAATCACTTTGATATTCTAAATAAAATCAATTTTTTTAGTGATGGCATTTGATTGTGATGTTTTTTTAAAGAAAAAAAATGGCGAAAATTTTGTAATTTCTTTAGTTAATTGATATTCTTTTTCGCTTTATATATACATCTTTTTCCACATGATATCAATTTATTAGTATATACTTTTTGGAAATAAAGTTATGCACAATATATATAAACGTAGTAAAAATTCAACAAGATTAGAAACTAGAATATCAAATACAAATAAAATAAAAATAAGAGACAACACAATTGATGAAAAATGAATATTAATCATAAATATATTAAAATTTTCATTATTTCATTGTATATTTATATTGCCCTTTATATACAATAAATGTCTTTTACGTAATATTGTAAAATATCAAACAACAATATTAAGTTTTGTTCAAGAAATAATTTAATAGTGTAGTAATTCGACTTGGAAATTGATATCAACTCGGAAATAACAAATTACACACATGCCATTGTCAAAAAGTTACCACTAATTGATATTTAATAAACTCTTAATAATTCATAAAAATGATAAATAGGAGGAGAAGTAAAATGTTAAAATTTCAATAATTAAAATTAATCTATAGTATATATAGTTTAAATCATTATTGGAAAATAAATAACAAAATAAAAATGGTTAACAGACAATTATCGGAGTAAAATTAATGTTGTTAAAAATCTATTACCATATTACAATGATAATATTTTATTTGACTTATAAAAGTTACATTTGTTTTAAAATTTTGTAAAAAATGTTATTAGTGTTAAATGACATATATGTTTTTATATTATAATTATTATTTTTCTGCTTCTTTATATTTTTAACGTAAATATGTGTTTGATATATTGGTACAGTAAAAAATCGTACTAGAACATTATGATTAGTATACCTTTTTTGAATTATCTTTTCTTTCTTCGTATCAATATTTTTATTTTTTAACGACTATTACATTATTATTTGATTTTAAAGTAAAATATTTTTAATGGGTTTAAAATAAAGATAGATTGAAACAAGCAGCAACTCGCTTCGCTCGTCGCTACTTGCTCGCAGGGCTTAATTTTAAAATATTTAAAAATTATTAATTTAAAAAAAATTCTAAAACTTTTGTTTTATAAAACATATAGTAATATTGGAATAAGAGATCCGTATTTTATATTATTTACAATTACTATTAAATTTTTATAGTTTTTTTAATGTTGGAAATTTACAAAACATATTGTTTCGAAATTGTTTTATTTCATATTTTCATGATTTTAAACTCATTTGATGCTCTAAGTTTGAATACTTTTCTACAAATTCCTAATTAATGAAAAATTTAAATTTTATATGATTAAAAAAGATAGAAATTTAAAATGCAGATTTAGTTTTAAAATTGACTATTTTTTTAATATTAATAATATTAGAGGTTGATCATAAATATTTTATAATTACTTAATTTAAAATAATCCAAATTGGACAATTATTATTTTATCATTTCACATTTTGGTAACATAATAGAGAATAGTTTTATTGTAATCCTGGTGGATTCTTCGGGAGCCTTGTAGGCTCCCGGGCTTTTACAATATGTATAACACGAAGCTTTGTACGATAGTTTATTTAAGCGAAGGGTATTAGAATAATAATAAAGGTAAAGGTTACAATATTACAAAATAGTTATGATTTATCAACTGCGTGTAGTATTCTTCATCCGTTCCTTATATAGTCCTCAAGGTGAGGGCGTGTTTCATCTTCTAGTTTCCTACATAATTTGGGTGATGGTATACATACATTTATCTGATACAGCATTCCATGTTCACATTATAAATTTAATGTATACTTTTTAAAATTTATTATGAAAAATAAAATACAGTTTTTTAATTTTTCTAAAATGATAAAAATATTTTTCTAAGTTGATAACATTAAAAAGAAATCAAAACAATTACTTGGACACTTTTCGTATTGAAGAAAATTTATTTAGACTTTAAAAAGCTATAAATATATTTAAATCAAAGTATTAATAGTTTTTTAAAAAATTTATTTTAAAATGTCACGATGAGTAGTTTCGACTTAGAAATTTTGGTTTTTTTTTTAATTCTTATGAAGCATAGCAAAACTTCTAGATTTTTTACATTTTTTTAAAAATAGGGGTTTGAATCGCCATATCATAAATTTTTTAAACTTAAGCATAACTAAATTGAAGTAGTTTGAAACAATTTAGTATAGATAATTTTAACATAAAAAGATTTGGAGTGAAAAATCTCATTTATTATAGAATTTAATGATACTAAATATAAATTTTGCTAAATTTTAAAAAGTCAAATATAATTTCTTTTAACATTTTTTATTGTGTCTTAGTAATTGTAGTATACTGCAATGGTTTTAAATATATTTAATCGGCACAACAATTGCTTACATAAGATAAAAACCAATTTTTCCACCTATCTTATTTACTATATTTTTAGGAATATAAATTAATATTTTAAATTGTTTAAAACAATTGGCTTAATGACTTTTATGATTTATTGTTTTCTAACGTTCTTAAAAAAATCATTTTTTGAAAGAAGAATAAAAGAATTAAATTTTGAAATTTAGTACTTAATGTAATGTATTTCAAAAACAAATAGTGGATTAAAACGATCTATATATCATTTAATAGATAATTTAATCCCATATAAAAATTATGAATATTTCATATTGAAAAAGTATCATCATCGCGTACTCTTATAAAATTACATAAATTAAAAAAAATTGCTTCATTTATGTTGAGGTTATTCTAAAAACAAAAATTCAGATGAAACTTATATTTATTTTTTCTAATCAGCATATTAGAATGAATTTTTTATTTTAGTAAAAAGAAGTACATAAAACGAAAATCATTTTAAAAGGTAAACTTTTCCTCTAATATATAGGGGAATTTTCGATAACTTATATATTTCCATGAATCAAACCTTTTTTGTTAACTTTTATTGTTTGGGTGTAATAAGCATTAAAAATTACATTAATACGTGAAATTTTAAATAGAAAAATCATTATCGAGAGGAAAATAAAGTAGCAATTTTTGAAGTTTGATACTTAATGAGATGTATCTCAAGAACGGATAGTAGGATTAAGATGATCTATATGTCATTCGATAGAGAATTAAATTTCACATAGTTTCTGTAAACATTTTATATTGAAAAGTTTCATCTTTGCATACTTTTTTATCAAAATTTAAAAATTACAAAAAAAAATTGACAAATTTATTTTTTGACTAACTCAAGAATAAAAAGAGATAATTTAACGGTTGATATCTTAAAATGTTTTCAACAAATTTCTCCAGAGAGAAAAATCAAGACATTTGGAAAAAATTGACGTTTTGAAACTCTTTCTCTTTCTTGAAACTAAAAAATAGCACTTTTTCAAAAAATTAAAAAATTACTTTTTTCTTTATATCTCGAGAACGGATAAAGGAATCAAGATGATATATATATCATTTGATAGAGAATTTAATTCTACATAAAACTTGTGGAAACACATTATTTAAAAAGTTTTATCTTGACATACTTTTTTTAAAAAAACAAAAAAAAAATTTTAGTCAAAAATTAATGGTAATTAAAGTTATACGATTTTCTTGAGATTATAATTAAAATTTAAGTTAAAGGAAGACTTAGATTAACTTTTTTTCTTTTTATCAATTTTCTTTACAGAATTCTGATATATCGTTTTAAAATGTGAGAATTTAGGTTTTTTTTGGTAATTTTCAAAAATTTTCAGAATCTCAAGAATGGACTTGAAATTCTAACTTTTTTTTTATTTTTACATTATTAGTATCTAAAACTTTATATACCTGTAAATTTTCAGATAAAACGAATAGCTCTAAGGGGTCAAGAATAATACACCAAAACACCTTTAAATAGCTGTATCTCTAGAACGCAACTTCAGATTAAAAAAATATTGCGTTTTTCGTAATCATCGCATAAAGTTACATATATTAAGATATCAAAAAGTTTTAATATCGAAAATAATTTACACTCACTCGTTACTCCTCTATATAATATAAAGATTACTAGATATATTTTAAATAATTGAAAAATAATAAAGTACTATAATTTATATATAAATTAAATCATAAACTCGAAATTTAAAACTGTCGTTTTGACAGATATTGTGCAATTATGGATACTATAGAAACTTTTAATTATTTCAACTACCAATTAATTTATTTTTAATTATGCCCACATAATAAACATAAAATATGTATCAATTTTTTAAGAAATCTCATACATTTTTTGCAAACGGCATGTTTTTTTGAAAGAAAAGTACATACAGTCGAAACAATATACATACTTTTTTATATATTTTACTATACATTTTTTTAAATTGTAAGGTTGTTTTTAAATATAAGATCATGTATAATCAATAAAAATACATAGTTTTTTTTTGTGAATTGATATATAATTTTTATAAAAATATGTATTAATTATTTTGAAACTACTAGTGATAAAGTGAAACCGTATAATTTTTGAAAACGACTTAAGAAAGATTCAAAGTGGAAAAAAATATTATAAATGTAAACGTTAACTACTATAAAAATTTTGAGTAAGAAAAAATTTATTAATTATGATTGTTAAAGACGATAATTATTCGTCAAAAGTAATTATATATGGATATTATTATCCTTGACTTGTATAATCTTTTGAAACATTTTTTTTGTGATTTGTATACTTTAATTTTAATGAAATTGTAAATAATAGTTATTTAAAAATATTTATAATTATTAAAATAACAAAATAAATACTTATTTTTTTAAAAAATTACTTTTTAATTACTTTAAATTTTTATAAATTGCTTGCGTTTTCGAATTTTGTTAAAGTAATAAATTTATTGGATTGACGACTCTATAATAATATATAACAATTAAATAACATATAAAACAATTCTTATAAAATGAAATTAACTTAAAAATGACGACTAAACCTTTTCTTTAAGTCTTATATAGTAAACTTAATCCCTTCACTGTCATCAATATCATCACTTTAATTTATAAATATTTTGTTAGAAATAGATTAAATTAATGTAAAAAAGTGCAATAGTATTTAAAAAGATTAAAAAATCACTAGAAGATAGTAGTAATTGCAAAAACATATTTATTGAATGTTAAATTTTCTATTTTAGTGTTTATAATTTATGATCTTTCGTATATTTTATGAAAAATATAAAAAAATGAATAATTTATGTTATAATGTTTATTTTTTGGCACTATTTTTTTTGTGGTAGTCGTTTTGACTTGTATAAAATCACTTTTTTGTATAGTTAATTTAGAAAAAAAAACTAGGTCTAATTTTTAAGAATTATCATGCATTTATTGTAATCCTGGTGGATTCTTGGAAGCCCTTTGGGGTTCCCGTGGTTTAGTATAATAACACGAGACTTTATATAAACTTTTATTAAGCGAAGGGTTATAGTGAAATATAAATATAAGTGATTATAGATTTAAAAGGGTATTCTCAGTTATTCTTGTGATTGATTGATATATCTATATTCTGACCAGGTATTTTTTAAAGACTTCTTTTATACTCCTTTAGGAATTAGGCGTGTTCTTATTCTGATAAACTTACATACATTCTGTCTGACGCAGCTCCCATGGTTCACATTATGGTAATATAACTATTTACCTTAAAAAAATGTATGATAATTTATAAAAAACGTAAAGGTAATGTCGTTTTAACAAGATATGTACATTTTATAAGAAATGTATATACATTTTTATAAAAAAACATGGCCAATTATTATAACGGGTATGTAAGTCATTTCAACATTATATACAGTCAAAACAACATAGATATCTGTTTTTAAAAATATACAATTCATTTTTTGAAAAATTCACAAACAATAATAGATAAAGGTATATGAATTTATAGAAAACAATAACTGATTATGTTATTAAATGATTTAACGTTTATGTTACTTGATATATTAATTTTTTTAAATTGAGTATACTTAGAAAATTTAAGATCACTAACTTCTATTAATAAACTAAATGGATATTTTATTTTTTTAACACTACATCGGAGAGTATTATAGAAAATGTCAAAATGACTATTTTTATTTTTGATTGTAAGTTAACGCATGATATATCGTAAAATAAAATTTAACAAAAAGAGAATGATTTGAAAAGCGAAAACTAATTAATATTTTCAGACAAATACTATTTCTGTTACAACTCAATAGCTTTGCTTTTTATATTTTTTGTTAATGATTAATATAAATATGATAAAGTAATAAGAAATAAATTTGTATTACTATTGTGGCATAACATGTCAATCTTTAGCTTGTCATTTATATATGACTATATATGCATTGATATAGATGAATAAGAACTCTCTTTTTTTACCATTTTTTATCTCATTTATTACTTATTTACTTTGTTGTAGAACATTATTATATAACATGGCTTCTTAATTGAGACTTTTAATTCTTCTAACCCATACGTAAGCTTAAAGACATTACACCTAGTGTTTTTTAAAGCGCAGTCAGAATATAAAAAGACAACGATCCTTTTTAATTTTGTTGATCTCTCCCTTTTTAAAGAATGTTTTTTAGAATAAATAGAATATTTAACAGCTAGTGAGAGTTACCTAGAAATTTGTAAATTTTATGAATCTTACACAGATGTTTTTGATCCTTATGATAAAATTTTATTAATTATAGATAAGTTGTTCATTGTTTTACCCTTAGAATCCTTTGATCTTTTTTTTAGAATACAATAGAATTTTTGGAATTTTTTAAAGTATATAATTGTAACGCGCTTATTATTTATAAATTTTTTGATCTAATGACTCAAAGTATCAGAAATTAGACATAGTTTAAAGATATTCAACCAGATGATTGCCGTCTAGAAAGCTAGTTGAAATCTGCCCTGACCTGGGACAATCATTACAATTTAGGTTTAGCTAAAGCATTTAAAAATTCTTATATTTTCAACAATACTAAAAAGACGTTATTAAGAAAGAATTTGATAATATTCCTATTGCCCATATTCATCCTTCTATTGCTAGTGTTCAATGTGTTATTTTTGATAACATATATGGTTACATTAAGATCAATAGCGGTTGTAAAGTTAATGTTCTTTCCAAGTATTAAGATAATCAAAGTTCATCAACAAAAAGTGCATTTAAAAGAAAAAGATATCTTACAAAAATATGCAGAAATGCACTTTTATAAAATAAGAGAATTCTTTAATGGAATTTGAACGATTAATAAAAAAAATGAATCTAAAAATAAAAAAGTATAAAATAAAGACAATAATCTTTGATTAATTACACAGTATAAAAGAAAATCAGAAAAAGAGAAGTTAAGTTATCCTGGATGTGATGTCATCCACGAATTGTCCAGATAAATATTATTATTATATCGTTATCATTATTCAATATGTAAACCCCAGAGAAGCTGTAGTAATAACACTCAGCGAAGAGAGAAGACAAATGGGAGGAACGAGATAACCATAACATAAGATAAATATATAATCTGATGCACAAGATAGATAAATAGTTTTTGTTGTAATTATATATAAAATACTTGTCTGTTAATAAACGTTTTTAATTTATATACCTAGTGTTAAATTTCACATTTGGGAATCCCTTTAGGGGTCCCCCTGAATCCAACCGGATTACAAATATTTAAATAAATAAATATTTTATATATTTTATTGTTTTGCTATTAGAAATACATTTGTTACACCAAGGTGTCGCATCGCAAGTTTATTTTTGATAAGTTAGATCCACGTATTCAATCATTATGTAAATTTAATGGTAATATCATTGTTAGAATATCTAATAATATAAATGGTACGCGTCTTGATACAATCGCTTTTCCTTTTCTTGTTTTTTGCTAATATTAACAAAGTAGATGTTACTTTTTGTGTATTCGATTTTCAATAGAATTTTATGAACTTTGATACATGTATTGAGTTTAAGTTATTATCTAAGTTAGAATCGCTTTTATTGAATGAATGTGCAGCTATTGATGTAAATAGTGACAAATCAGATGTTTCATGTATTATCAAATTTTTATAGGACAACCTCATTCCTTATAAAGATGTTATTTCAAATCCTAAGATCACTATAAATTAACCATTACCGTCTTCTGTTACTCCATTTAATGCTCCATTAATTATATTGACTAAAGATCTTAAGTCTGTTCAAGGAGATATATTATATATAGATGTCGAAAAATATTTTTAAGAAAGTTTCAGATAGTGAATCTAGTCTATGTTTTTACATTTTCACAAGATGGTGAGATACCTCATTTGGTTATCAATCCATAACACTTGAATTCTCAAATTGTTATATCATCTGACATTGTTAGAAGATTACCTACAATTAGGGATGTTTTTAGTTTTGTTTCTAAGTATTATCGGCCTAGAAAATCTAAAGATTATTGTTTTTCTTCTTCCAACATACAATTCACTCAAAAAAATAATTTACGTCAAAAATCGTAATATAAAGCATGTGTCGTAAAAGCTATCAAATAGTTGTAAATTACTACATTTGTTGTTTTTACGACATAGTATACAACATTGTGTCTTGAAAAAGCAAACAATGTCTTTATATGAGACAAGTTGTATTTAATTAAAAAATTGTTTTGTATTATTTTATTAGCATTATTTATTAAACTTTTATATTTATTATGTCTAAAATTATTTGTTCAATTTGTGGCTCAAAATTCATATTATTTAACAATATTACTAAATTTAAAGAACATGTGCATACAATTCATAAGTGTGGTAGAGTAACAATAGGAAAATTGAGCTTTAAATGTGCTCAATCCTTTTATAGAACATTAACATCAGATAACTGTAATTGTAAAAATACAGGAATATTTACTTTTACAGGTATTCTTCGTCATTATCGAAAAATGCATGATTTTGGTTCGCCTGAAAATAATCCGTCACATGAAGTTATCAGTATTACTAATGAAATTAATATAAACAATGATGAAAATTTGTATGATTCTAAAAACATTAATATGAATGTTGATAAAATAGGTGCAAATATCAAAGAGGCGACAAATGAAATTTTAAATAATTTATGTTTAACTTCTGGATCTGCCATTGAATTTGCTAGAATTCAAGCAACGTATGATTTTTAAATAAAATCTTTAAATGTTTTACGAGAATAACGAAATGTGGCTTTACTGATGAATTTCAAGAAGTTTTGGAACCCATTTCTACACAATATAAAAGGGAACAATATTTTTTAAAAAGAAAGTTTTCATTAAAACAATAGTGAGATATGCAGTAGATGATAACTTATATTCATATCATTGCTTTTAAATGAAGGAGAGACTTGCTTTTTTTTGTCGAATAAATATGTTCAAAAACAATTAGTTCTAAAAATACCTATAAGAACACAAGCTAGAAAGTACAGTTGTTTAGATGGAAATAGAGCTAAGAGAATTATTGACAGGAGCAAAGAAACTATTTTTTTAAATGTTTTTCAAGATGCAATGTCACCAAATAGAATATGTAGTGTTTCTAAGGGTAGCTTCACGATGATCTATTTACGTTTAGCAAATTTAACCAATATATGGATCTCAATTAAATTCTGTGACATAACATTCATTCTTTAGCTATACTCTTGTATATGTGACTATATATACAATGATATAGCCACTTTTATTCATGATTTTTTTACTTCTTTACTTATATTATATAAATAAAATAGTTATTATATAACAAATTCTATTAGAATAATATGTACAGCAAATTCAAAAATATAGAAAGAAACAAAATTTTGTTACCCTCTTAAGTTAATTGTATCAGAAGTGAATGATCTTATTGATAATGATACTAATGTTTGTGTAGATGACAATATAGAAAATTTTGCTGTTAGATTTTTAACATTTAGTTCAAACAATCTTGAGTTTAATCAGTCAATGGGTTTTTTTTACTGATTTTGCTTCAAGAAATACTGATACTTGTCTTCTATATGAAATAACAAATACGAATTTTAAAAAATGTTTTTAATGAAAAACATTGCCTACTAAGAAATGAATTTAGAGAATCTGTATTGGATGAAATCCATGGTTACAATACTCTAATACCTTATCTCGATGTTTGCCATTATATATTACTGAGTGTGACACCTAATTTAATAAAAATATTTTTCCCAAGATTGGTATTTTACTATAAAAATTTCAAACTAAAGCTTGAACCAACAAATAAATATAATTCATTGCAAAATCTTTATTCTAATTTAAAATATGACAACTTCCAAAAGCCTAAAAAGATAAGAAAAATATTTAGAAATTATAAAAATACAAAGCTTTTTCAATCTGCGATCCAATCTTATTCCTTTCTTATATTTTTACCAAACGTTTTAAATAAATTGAAGAATTCATGTGATCCGATTAAACAAATAGAAGAATTATAAGAAGATGAAAGAATTTTAACTAATGTTATCAGATTAACATATCTTACAATGAGTTCATCAATCACGTGATGTTGAAATTAAGAAAATTGAAAATAAATTGGTACCTTCAATAATAAAATACTTTAGGGATAAAGATGATTTGAAATCAAAAGCACATAACATGATTCATTTGAGACATGCATTTCGTGAATTAGGTCCACTAAAGAATATATCAGCTTTTAGAGGTGATGCTTTTCATGTGCTATGCTGAAATGATGTATTAGGATCAAAAAATAAAGTAGAAGAAGCAAAAACAATTGCAAAAAAATGCATATCGTGAATTTAGAATGAAATTACATGACTACGGTTTATCAGCGATAAAAAGTATATTCCTGGTAAATATGATATCATATATTTAAAAAAAATGAAAATTCTTCTGGCTACAATGTTATAAAAGTAATTGATTCGGATACTACTAAAATCCATGGTTTTAAGTTGTCATTAAAGCATTGTTATGTTTCATTGTTTTATTTTTTTATAACAGAATAAGAAGATTTTTATGATCATTTAAAAATACTGTCAACTTAATGCTAGTATCATATATTCGATGAAAAAAATTGTAGTAATTATAATTCTGATATATTAGTAATTTTTAATTCACATATTTGTTTGTAAAATATCATTAAAGTATTCTTGTGAATTCTATAAATTTTTTTACATGTTTTAAAATAAAATAGTATAACAATTAAGATAGTTTTGTGTTGTTACTTTTCTACTAAACATAATCTCTCATAGCTACATTTTCTTAATCATATAATGTAATGTATAAAAGTTTTTTTAGCAATACTTAAGATGTTATTATTCCAGACAGACTTTTCTCTCGTTAAACTTTTTCTAATTTAATGTTTCATAATTTATAGATTTTTACAATTTTTATTAACTATGAGTGCCTGTTCTGCTGGAGCCTCTATTAAGTTAGAAAACAATATCAACTATAAAGATTTGTTAGATAAAATTAAAAACAAATCAACATTTTCTTAAAGATATATCAAAGCTTAGCTGTCTTTTATGTGAAGCTATTTTTTATGTTGTAGGAACTTGCAAATTATCTTTAATCAAAGATACAGTTACAATTTTTTTTTAAAATACACGCACAGCTCTGACACTGAAAAACAATTCGATTTTTGGGTAGTACCTTTAGACAAAGAGAAAGAAATTTATTTTTGTCTACAGTTGTCGTCAAAAACAATCGGTATTTCACAAATATTTTTCTGATAAGTTTAAAGTCATATGCATCTTTCTTTTTTAAAAAATTTAAATTATTAATAGTAAAATTATAAAATAGGCAATAACACAATGTGACATAAAATAATTTAAAGTTTTATCAGTGTATAGGCAAGATAAATTAATAAATATCAATATTTTAGTAGTTATTAAGGTGTAATCCGGTTGGATTCAAGGGGACCCCTAAAAGGGGATCCCAAAAGTTGAATTTAATACTCGGTATATAAAGTTAAGACGTTTATTCGTAGTCAAGTATATTATTTCTAAAAACAACAAAAACTATATTTATCTTATATCTCTCTCTTTTGCAAGGAAGAGTGTTTTGTCTTATCCTGGTTGTCGTTCCTCCCATTTGTCTTCTCTTTCCACTGGATAATGTTACCACAGCTTCTCTGGGGTTTACATAGGTAGTTAATAGAAATATTTTTATTGTTTTAATAGATTAAGTAGAGCTCGATCAAACATATGTAACATTAATAAATATTTTTAAAAGTTGTTATCATTATTTTAATACTTCAATTTTACTAATATAAAAAAAATAAACTATATATGTTATTTTTTTAAAAATATATGCACAGATTAAAAATGTAAGCATTAACTAGATTGATCAATTTACAGAATATTACTCATTTATTCATATTTATTAAAAAAACATGCATTATTTCTGTAATTAAAATTTTTTAAAATTACCATATTTTTACATTATTTATTATTACTTCACACATTATTTTAGCATAATTATTATCACATAAATCGTTACTACGAATTTTTCAAATTTTTTATAGATTAAACTTTATTTTCATGCCTTTAACTTGAGGAAATACGATAAGTATGAATCAAAAATAATTCAATTTTACTACTGCTTTAGCAGTAATGTGTCTCGAATAGAAAATACAGTTGAGAAATATAAAGGTGAAATACTTTTATCAACTGTAATTAATCCCAAAAAATTTTGTAATCAAATTCTATAATTATAATATATTATATTAATATTAATATTTTGTATATTTTTAGAAAAAGGAAATACTTATTAAGATCTATAAGCCAACACAATAATTAGTAAGAAAATAGTTTAAGAGTAAAAAGTAAGTAAAAATTTTAAGTATTTAAAGTAATTATTGTAGTTGGCCAATTTTACCAATTTTATCATAATTTTACCACTATTTTATAGTTTTATTGTAAATTGTGTTAGGAAAATAAAGGGGTTGATTTGAAGTTCCTTATATATCCAATAATATTTTTATAAAAATAATACTCTTTTTATAAAAAATATATATAGTTAAAAAAGAGACGCTTTTGTTTTTTTCAACAAGTATTTTAACATCTCTAATTGGCTTCATAGTTTACAACTTTGCCTAAAATCAAGATTCAAAAAAGTACTTGAAACTATAAGTTTTTAATTTATCAGTTACAAAAAGACTATAATATACGTAATTGTCTGTCAAAAAGATAAAGTTGTCAATGTTTACAATCCAAAGATAATTTTAATTTTTATAAACACACATGGTATTTATATAAGGTTGATGTAAAAGTAATTTTTCTACAACAAAAATATGTGCACAAATTATTCTTATCAATCGAACTGTTTTGCGACACCCATAGTTTTTTGATGACAACTGTAGGCAAAAATAAATTTCTTTCTCTTTGTCAAAAGACACTACCCGAAAATCGAATCGTTTTTTAGTGTCAGAGCTGTTTGTTTATGATATAAATCTTAGCATCGAACATTTCACATCTTCACAAGGTAACTTTGTCTAGTAAAATATAATATTATGTTTATAACTTTTTTTATTGTCCTCTTTAATTTCATTTTATTCATGCATTATTTATACATCTTACATATTTCCTATATTTTGTTAGTTTATATATTAATATTTTAAAACATCTATTTTTTCATTATTTATTAAATAGCTAATTCTAATTATTATTTCTAAGGTTAACTTTATAATAAATTGAGATCAAAATGTTCAACTACTAAAAAACCCAAAAGAGATCCAAATGTAGATAGTCAAAAAAAGAAACAGTTGATGAAGATGCTGCTGTTAAAAGTAGATTTGAGAAAGCCTATGAAGCTTTTAATGGTGATATTATACTAATAATTGAGTAATATATTAAACAAAAAATTTTAATACTTTTTTAGAGCAATAATAAATGACCATGAAAGATTCTTAATAGAACGGAAAAACAAATTATCTTCTAAATAGGAAGAAAATATATAATATTAAATCATTGTTTGATCTTTGTAAGATGTTAAACGAAAGTCAAGAGTATAATGATTACGAGTTCAGTGTTATTGTGAAATACATGTCAGATTTAAAAGTAAAAAAAAAAATATAGGTATGCACTCGAAGAAAAAAATAAATCAAATAAAAACCTTTTATAATTAATTTTATTAAAATATTATTTTATTTTTTTTCCGTTGTAATTTTGTACATTTTTTTATCTTAATAATTTGTGCATATAATTTTTATTATAAATACTTAGTTTAGAGCTTAAATAAAGTAAATTATTATTCATAAATTAACAAAAAGTACTCTAGTATAAATACAATATTGTCTTATATTACGACAAATATATAAAATATCTATTTGCCGTTATTTACGGACAAAAAATGGTATAAACTATATTATGTCGTGACATAAGACAATCTTATAAAAAAGCAAAAAATTTGACAAATTGTATTCACATTACGACAAATTATATTTTGACTAAACATTGGGTAGAGAGGTTGTCGGAAACGTGAAAGGCAAATACAGTTTTAAAGAAGAGACAAATGAAAATGGAAGTGCATTAAAAGAATATGCTGCTAAAAATAAACTAGTTATTATTGATTCTTTTTTCCCAAAAAGACGAGGAATACAATGGACATGGGCTAAACCTAGTGCTTTTCTTAACAATCCACTCAAAAAAAGCCACTATAAGTGTTTGGTTTCTTTTTTAACAAATTAAAAGTAACTATTTGATAACATGTAAAGTGTGTCTCTTGAAAAGTTTAACCTTACTTTGTCCGACCATCGTCTAAAAATTGCCTCCATACGATGTAGTCTCAGCTAGATACCTTATGTAAAGTGATCAAGGGATATTAAAAGAAAAAAAGAACCATTTTAAACTATGAACACTGTCAATGCAGTTGCTGATCATCTAGGAAATAGTCTCGTTATAGATGATGATAACGTTGATAAGCTATATGACATATTAATTCAATTTTATAAGAAAGTTGCTAAGAAATTCACAAATAAAATTGTCATTAAGTTAAAAATACCAGAAGTTATTCAGAAACTATTAAGCAAAAGAAGAGAGTTAAAAATTAAATCATCTGAGTTAAATCTAAATAACTCAGTATTTTCTACTAAAATTTTAAAATTAACTATTCTGAATAAGTAATTACAGAAGAGATTAAATAACTATCTGGAAAAAAAATCACTAGACTTAAGGCGAAAGTGGGAAAGAGCAGAGGTGTCAAAAAAAGTGTTTAGAAATTTATTCTATAGAAAACAAGCTGTACCATTGCCAAAGAATGATATTTTTAAATTTTACAGTAAACTTAATGGATTATCTAAATAAGAGAAATCAAATATGAAAAAATACTAAAAACTTGGTAGAAATGCCAAATCTTTTGAATCTGAAACTTTAAAAGATGAAGTTCTAAAAGCAATCAATTGCTCTGGTAAAAGTAAACAACCTGCTCTAGATAGAATTGATGGTTGTTTATTGAAACATATGGCTAAATCAGACCAAGTACTGGATTTTACCACTCTTCTTTTCAACTTGTGCTGAAAAACAATAAAATTTTCCTAAATCTTGGAAGTTAACTAAAGTGGCTCTTATTCTAAAAAAGGATCTTGTCAGAGTAATAAGAATTACTTTCCAATATTAATTATATTCCATGTTTACAAGAGTTTTATTAGAATTTGAATAGGTAAAGTTAATCTTATAGTAAATCTTTAAGTAGAATCGTACTAAATGGGTTTTAGAGAAAAGCGATTATTTTTTGATGCAATTAGTTGTCTGGATAACCTTATAAGTGTGAGACATGAATTTAATCTCCCTACAATCTTAGTATTTTTATATTTCTTCAAAGCTTATGGTATAGTATATAAGAAAATGTTGTTTAAGATTTTAACTTCTTCATATAACGTTCCATTTCACCTAGTTAAAATTTTGGATAGTCTATATTCTAGAAATTATCTCATGTTTGACTCAGAATATGTTAAAAAGATTAAATGCAGGATAAGGAGAGGACTAAAGCAAGAACGTCCTCGCATCACCAATGCTGTTTAATATTAATCTGTAATCTATATATAAGAATGCTCTTCTGAACGATTCCCTTTATCCCCCACTTAATTTTGGAGTTACTGTAAATGGGTAACGAGTAGTGAAAATTTTAAATGCAGACGATACTACTCTTATTCCTGATAGCAGTGATAGTTTCAAGGAATGTTATCTGCTTTTACATATCATTCTAAAAGAGTTGGACTTGATATTAATTCGGATAAATCTAATTACATGGAGTTCAAAATTGAGATGGAAGATTTTTTTGAAATCCTTCATTGTACTTTTTTTAACTACATAAGTAGAGAATTAACCATCTTAAAATGTAAGCTTTTTTATAAAACAAATAAAAGTAAGGGGTTATAAAGCACTTAGTGTTATTCGTCCCACTCTACGTACTGTCTCATTGAAAGCTAGGCGCTTTCTATTTCAATCGATAATTAGAAGCTGCTACACATATGCATGCCGAACATCCGCTTTAACTAAGAATGCCTTATATGACATAGCCTGCTTGGGTCGAAAATTTATATTTTCATGTAAACTAATAAATGCGGAGAAAATTCCTAGTAAAAAAAATGTACCCAGTGATAAGAGAATTCCAATAACTCTTATCTATACATATGCTAAGGTTGAACCACTATAACAATATGTTCTCAAAATCAGGTGTAGGTTCCTTCATAACATTCACTATAACGGCTCTCTAGCCTTAAAGCCTACTGTTGTACTACCCTTATGGATATAAAAGAAAAGTTGGCAGACCTAGAGAATGATATCTTGATAATATTAAAAAACATAACTTATTAAAATTTTTGTTAATTCTGTTAAATTATACAGAACAGAATTTATTTGTAACATTGTACCCTTACTTGTTAAGAATAGTACGTAAATAAATAAAATCGTTTTGTTGATTTATGTTTTAGTCAAAGAATGATACTTATTTTTATTTTAACATACGTGGATAAAATTAATTTCTCTAGTAATCTTGCTAATTTATGGCTAAACTTTGAGCAAATATAATACTTATTCAAAATAAACTTTCAATATAATATTGTTAACTACTACATCTAAGACATATAAAGCTAAGTTTTGAATTAATGTATATAAATCAAAAATATTATTTAAAATGTTTTCCAATTTATTAAACCTTTTTTAGTTTTAAACGAATGATTAAGCGATTTATAATCACATGATAGTTTAAATGTAAAATATTTTTTGTTAAAATTGCTAGTTATATAGAAATACTAAAAATTTTATTGAGACACTCAAGGTCCCGTTAAACAACATAAAGTAAATTTTATAAGTGATGACTATACTAAACTTATAACTTTTATTGGAATCTTAAGAAAGCAAAGTAACAATACAATATAAATGAGAACACCGTGGCCACCTACATTAATTAATAAAAACATTACATAAAAATAGTGACTTACGGTTTACAATATATATGATGATTATTACAATAAAAGTATAAATGAATGAATGATAGAATATTAAAAAAGGCTTATTTATATATAAAAACTTATCTAAACTTAAATCTTTGGATTTTTACCTTTTCTTTCTTACTATAAGTATATAAACATATTAATTATAAATAAATATAATATCGGTAATGAAAACTTTTCTAATTTACTTATAAATTAGATTGTTAGCAAATTCTAAAAAAATATGATTTAGTAACAAATTGGTAAAAAAGATGACAAAAATTGTTTTAAGAAAATTTTAAGAGATTAGTACAATAAGATTGTAAACTGTTGTTTGTATAATAGTAGTTGATACCAATTTGACGCTGAACATGTAATTTTTAAGTAAAAAATAAATTTTCCTCGCTTATATACAATTTCAGAGAATATTTACTTTTTAAAATTGCTGCGATTATTAATCCCATTATAAAGTAATAACTTTTTAACTTCGCTATAAAAATTTAAACCGTTAAAGAAAGCAATGTAAAGAGATTTTAATAAATTATTCGGAAAAAAAAATTGAACATTGAAAATTATATCCAAAAAAGCAGTTAAAAAAATATGGGAAAAGCGAATTATTTAACTAAAACTATATATTAAATTCTGAGAATGATTGCGGTGAAATAGGTATGTTCTACACACAACCTCATTGAAACAGTCGAAAGAACGTCAGTCTTATAGCACAATGGTCGTTAGCTTGAGAACCACACGGAATATTTTTTTTAGAGTTTTGATACCTTTAGATGGGTTATTGAAATAGTTTATTATCTTTATGTTTTTTGTAATTTTAACCATAATTGTTAAAGTATATTAAAAAATACTTTTATAACGAGTAAAGAAAAAGGGATTTTTCTTTTTGATAGATCTTGATGTGTCTTGGAGAGCGCGAACAAGAGTTCTCTTTTTCTTCGTCTTAAGAAGTATATAGATGGGATATTTTTGTTTTTTGTCACTTAATATAATTCCTTAAATTTGTGTATTGCGTCTCTACAATTCTATTTTCCAATGTCATTGTGTAAAATTGTCGTTTAATTTTTTGTAACTTAATTATTATTATTTTTAATGTATTTTGTGTTTTTTTTATAGAAGCGTATACACCAATTTAATAACATTTTTACTTAACGTTTTTTCTTTGACAAATTTAATTTATTTATAATGACAAGCATATTTTTAACAATTCTATAACTGTTACATATAAATTTTTTTAGTATATAATCATATATTTGCTTATATACAAGATGGGTCAAAATATGTACTACAATTGTAATAAAATGTTTTT
This sequence comes from Strongyloides venezuelensis, assembly GCA_963280985.1. Classification (NCBI taxonomy): domain Eukaryota; kingdom Metazoa; phylum Nematoda; class Chromadorea; order Rhabditida; family Strongyloididae; genus Strongyloides; species Strongyloides venezuelensis. The sequence goes on along the minus strand of CAUJLX010000001.1, from coordinate 2,389,621 downwards.
AATAAGAAGTTTGTTATGTATAGTAGTGCTTTTACAATTATAATTTTTAAATATTTATACCGTCTAATTATTGACTGAATGAATTGTAGAAAAAATTATGTAGTTTTGAATACAACTGTGATTCATGTTTTGGTAACATTGTGTAGTGAGGCATATGATAAAGAAGTAATTAGTATATATATTTTATGTAATGTAACATTAACTTGTAGAGAGTATAAGGCTCGGACATTTCAGGAAAATGGACTAACTCAATGCTAACTAAGTTTAACGTTGTTTATAGCATCAAGATATTTTATAATACTGCCCAGAATAAGAATCATTGGTAGGAGAGACAGTATTAAAATATAATCTTAATTCTTACTTATATATTCCTGGTTTACATCTTTATATTTATAACAAACACTAATGGAATGCTTACGTTTTATATCGTATTATGTTAAATTAAGAAGCTTCTGTGAGACTTTAAGAATTCATCGACTTCTATGTGATAAATGATAAAATATTAGAAGGTCAATTAAATGTAAACAAGAAGTTTCAACAATAAAATTAAACTTAGATATAAAAAATTTTATATGACAGTAAAATATTTGACTTTCAATTATATGGTTGATTCACAGTCTATTCCAACAGGTTTTGGTGGCATAATGTATGTGAAAAAAATAGCTTTTGATGTACTGCATTTTTGACATGCCTTAGTGACACCAAAAGTACAATAATTTTCAATTGTATCTAACATACTATAAGTTCCACATGGAAAATATTTGATAAATTCAACATTATTAATAATACCGTTTTTATGTGGAAGATAAATATGATATTTTTCATGACTTTTCTCATCATTATTGCAAAAATCTTGTCTTGCTTTTATATTTCTAACCAAATCAACTTCAAAGTTACTACATTTTGAGTATATTTTCACTTCTTTAAGACTTTTATTATTAATAAATAAATTTTTAATCATTAAAGAATTGACGAGACAAGTACATCTACACTCTAAGAGAAATAAATTGGATAATTTTTCAATCATTGATAATTCATAATTTTTTGGAATATTTTTATCAGTAAAACATAGATTTTTTAAATATAGTGAATTAACGTATCTTATTTTTTGGATAAATTGAGAAAACTTTGGAAATCTGGATTGTTATTAACTTCAATATGCAATGATTGTACTGATGTACCTGGTTTAAAATAACGATTTAATATGTCAAAAACAATAGTTTTTCCATTGGTTTTAACCCAAACATACTCAATATCGAATAGATTCACTTTTTTGAGATAATATTCTATATCATCTACTTTTATCTAAAGTGAGATGTTGATTTAAAAAAATGATTTAAAAAAATAAACCTACTTCATCTATTAAAATGGAAAATCGTTCAAGATTTATAAATTTATCTTCACAAAAAAATGAACAGTAAATTTCTAAAGTATCTTCTTTGTTATAGAAGCTTGACATATTTAACATTTTCATTTTTGGTTTTTGAAAGAAATCCAAATTTGAATTAACAAGAGTATCAAAAAATTTAGATACTAACTTTACTTTATAAAGTGTTCTCCAATCAACATTTTTAAGAATAAGTTTTATTACTTCGTTAGGAAGGTGCATAATAGGAAATACAAATGTATTATTATAAGAAAACATTATAAAAGAATTTGAAAGCGTTAGTAAATTTTTTATATATTTTAAAGTATAGTAATAACCTTTTAACAAACAAATAAAATTGCTTGTTTTTATAAAAATTGGCATTTGAAAACAATAAGTTTTAGAATTAAATAGCATTAAATCTAAAGTTAGAAAGTTTTAAATAAAATATATCTTTATCTATACCTAACAGCAAATAATAATGTTATTTGTTATAAAGCTACATTGCAACTTTATGTGCAACTGAAAATTTTTTTCTTAATAAATCAAATTATTTATAGTATTCCTAATAATGTAATTTAAATAAAATTTTATGATTAATGTAAAACAGAATTTTAATGAGAAGTAATGATATATTACGTGTAAAATAATTTACCAAGTAAATAATGGTTAAAAAATTTAGAGAACATGTGAACTCACTACTGCTATTTTGCATTTTTCGACATTGGGAGAATATATATTAACAATGAGTATTTTATCCTGTAATGTGTATTAATCTTATTGTTATAGCACATTTTCTTTTCTTATTAACATATACAACCTTTTATTAAATATAAATAATGCAATAACACGGACTTTAAAAATTATGAAAACTTTCATAGATGGCAATTTTTTATAATATAAATATACGGGTGGCTACATAAATCTCCCCAAACATTTGCATAAATATCTCTGCGAATAGATAAGCTACAAACATAGTATTATAATTATTTTTTAGTCGAGATACATCCCATTTTAAATCTATAGATTCCATAACAAAATACGGATTCTAGGCGGAGTTATTAAATTTTGAAATTTATGTACATTTTTGGACTTTCATCAACTCTAACTTTTTTATTTAAAAAGATATTTGCATGTTAGATGCAGATTCTGAAAAGTGCAAAATCTTTTGTACTAATTCCCAAAATTACATGAAAATTGAAGTCTGACAACTATGTTTAATTTTTAAAAAAAGTTCAAAATCTTGATTTTTGCTAATAATCCATGTTTTTTAAGAATACAAATTTAATCAGGTAATTTCTAAAGAATGCTTTACTAATATTCTGATAGAGTGAGTAAAGCTCTATCAAATAAGCTTAGTATTACTGAATTTAATTACGTTTGAAGAAAGTTACGAATAGTCCAAAATTGACGATTTTTTACAATAATTCTAACAAGAAAGAAAATATGTCAATCTTTTTCAAATTTTCGGATAATAATTATGTTTTATTTTTAAAAGTATTCACAATACTCTTCTATTTTTATAATTACTCGCTCATATTTTAAAATAGAGAATATGAGATTATAAGTGCACATACGAAAAATTTAAAAGACACATTATAATTGCTCTTACAGAGTAATATCTATACAAAATAAAATAAAATTATAGTAAATGACGTGAAAATGTTGAAAAAAATATTTTTTTTCTAAAATTTGACTGATAATCAAAATTACAATACTTTAAACAATGTATTTACAAATACGTAACAATCTGTTAATTAATATATATAAGAAGTGATATTATTGCTGTTAAAATATCGTAGACGTAGGAAAAAGTATTATTTGTATTTTAATTTTTGAATGAAAGTATCAAAAAGTCGACTTTGGCAAATCATAACTCTTTTTAAATCAATTGCTCAAAACCGTCATAAATTTATTCGATAGAGCTTTGCTTGCTCTATCAGAATATTAAATAAATTTCTAAAAAAATTACCTGATTAAATTTTTATTCTTAAAAAACATGAATTTTCGGCAAAAATCAAAATTTTGAACTTTTTTTAAAAATTAAACATAGTTGTCGGACGTCAATTTTCATAAAATTTTAAAAGTTATTACAAAAAACTTTACACTTTCAGAATTTGCATTAACCATGAGAATAACTTTTTTAATAAAAAAAATTAAGTTGATGAAAGTCAAAAAATGTACTTAAATTTCAAAATTCAATAGTTCCGCCTAGAATCCATATTTCGTCATGAAATTTATAGATTTAAGATGGTATGTATCCCAGCTACAAAATGATTATAATACCATATTTGTAGATTATCTATGCGTGGAGATATTTATACAAATGTCTGTAAAGTTTTAAGTAGGCCATCTTGTATAATGCATTAAACTTATAAGAATGTTTATGTTTATAAAAGAATAACACGTACATATGTGTTTAAAGAAGCGTATTCTTTACAGATGTCGGATAACATAATGATTTGAAATTTTTTCAGTAATGTTTTTATAAATTATAAAACAATGATTGAAATTAATATTTTAATTAGTCTAATAAATTGTAAACTATTCTAAAAAATTCTATTATCTCTTAAAATTATATTATAATTCGTTTTATTTCTCCCTACAGTCGCCTCATTACACTCAAAACCTTTTGCTTTTTATTTTCCAGTGTTTACCAAAAAGACGGAAAATTTTCTGACAATTAAAAAATTCCACTCATTTTCTATTATATGGTGTAAAATGTTTATAATGTGTATTTCCAGGTTTTATATTTTTGTAGTAAAAATGGTAGCAGTTGAAGATGAATATTATGTAAGTATATTTTAATAAAAAGATAATATTTTTATACTTATATTCATTACAGATATGACTCTAAAAAATTTTTTGAAGTATTCCCATGTTATCAAAAGATAGGTTTAAAATGTTTCTTTATTATTATAACTTTATTTATAAATTAATTTTGTATGAAAGTTCATACTTACAAGGTATGCTGGATATTATAGTGTTGGATGTTTTGGAGAATGACAGGAATTCTATATAAAGGTTTATAGAAAACGCTTTGGAATAATGTAACAATTTTTTGACAGTTGGAAATGACATCCAAATTTGGTGTCAAATTTTCTGACAGTTAGATTTTACGTGTTTGTGGTGTAGTGATTCACTCAAAATCTTTTACTTTTGTTTTTCCGCTGTTTATCAAAATAACGGGAAATTTTATGACAATTTGAAAATTCCGACTTTACCTATTATTTGGTTAAATGTTTACTTATTATATAACTCTATTGTGTTAATATCATATTTTTTTGTTGAAATTTAATTAAATTGACTCTTTAATATGTTATTAATAAATCTTTTGTACAATATTTTTAATGTATATTTTTAATTTTAACATTTTTGTTGTGAGAATGGTAGCGGTTGATGATAAACATTATGTAAGTATATTTCGATAAAGAGATAACACTTCTATATTTATAATCATTGTAGGTACTATACTAAGAAATATTTTGTAGTTTGTTAATGTTATTAAGAGATAAGTTTTTAGAGTTTCTCTTTAATATCAATAATTTTAGATTTAGGTTAACTTCGTATAAGAGTATGTGTGAAAACAGTTTAAATAGAATCTTGTGGGTAACAGTTCTATATCTTCATTCTATAATGAGTATTATTATCTGAAAGGTTTAGAAAAATGACAGGAATTTTTTCAGATAAATTTATATTAATGTATTTACTTTAATAATCGTTTATCATTATTTTTATTTATTGTTATGTAATAATCTATTTACTTTTAATAAATGTTTGAAGTGTATATGTTTTTTTATTAATGTTTTTTGACATTTTTAATCAGTATGTAGGAAATAAATTGTATACTATTTATGGAGAAATTTAAAAATTTCATCATAGAACAACACTTTGAAATAATGCAACAATTTTCTGACAGTTAGACTTTGTGTGTTATCACATCTGTCTTACACACAGAAGATCGATGGTTCGATCCCCCCTGAATCCACATTTATTTCTAAAGTAAATTTATATATATAAGTAATTTTATTTATTGTTATGTAAATTACACATTTTTTTATTCATTTTAAAATTTACAAGAGAAGTATTATGAATTCGAAGCTAATATTTCAGTGCATTCTAAAAAATCAAACAAGTAGTAACTTTTTTTTAAATTCAAGCAAAAAATTTTATTGTTGGTTTAACTAATAAAAGTTCATTTTGTGAGTTTTATATAGAGGTGCTTTTCTCCCTTAGTAAATAATACAATTTTAAGCTAACTTTGATTTAACAAATCTACGTAACAATTATGATATAATAATGACTATATTTCTAATTTTTTTTGTATTTATAACTGTTAAAGTCAACGCTTTGTATGAACATTAATAATTTTAAAAATTTATTTTACTTTCTGCAAAAATAATGTTATTAGGAAAAATTTTTTCAGTATGACTAATTAATTCAACAGTAACATTTTAATACAGTATTTTCTAAATTACAAGTAGTTTTTAAAATGATTGATTTCCAAGTTACAATTATATTAAACTATATAATAAATAGTTTTATTGGGATTTTTATTTCTAGTGTTTAGTATAATAGTTCAATTGCAGTCAGCATAAATTATATTTATAAGCGAAATTTCAATTCACCTTACTTAAAAGTAACATAAAATAAAATGAGAACTAATTATCATAAATTGACTACTTTCTTTTATATGGATATTTCTGTGCATACAAAAAAATGATAAAAAGAATTTAATGGTACATATATCATAGTATTAAATAGAAGATGTTTGAAAAAAACACTATTTAAGGATTTTTCTTCATATTTTGCATATTTTTAAAATAAGAAAATTTAAAACAATAGGTATGACTGTTTCATAAAAAAATTTTTTATATCACATTAACAAATGTCACAATCTTTTGTTAAATAAAAGAGGTTTTATTTATCAAGAAGTGAAGAGAATAAAGAAAACTTTAACATAAATATAAATTTGAATCATCATAAATCGTCATTCCAACATCTTTCATTGTTAATTACAATATATATAAATCTATTGTAAAACAGATTAAGCTAATTTTAATTCAAAAACAATAAACCATTGATTATAAAATTTTGAAATTGCACTATTGTGACTATTTAGAATTTTTTTTTTGTAAAGAAAATACAATTTTTTAAATACAAAATTTGGTCGATGTAAAACTATTTTTGCAATTTACAATATAATTAATGATATTTTCAGAATCAATATTTAAATTAAAGTGTTTAGCCATTCTTTTAAAGCTTAAACTCCTAATAAAAATATATTTCCACAATCTTTACATATAATCATTATAAAAAAAATCACAAAATTGTTACTTTCTGAGGCAGCTATAGCTGTATTTTACAGTTTTCAAAGGTCTTAGAAGTCGTTAAATCAAGAAAAATGTTAATAAAATTGATTTTACATATAATAAATCATTCTAAATTTCACTACTTCATACTGCAATCCATACAAAACCAACCCCTAAAAGGAAACTCAATATATACAAACGGAATAAATAAATAAACAATGGAGAAATGGATATATACAAATCAGGAATATATAGGGAGAGGAATCACCATACTGAAGAAAGAAGATTGCAGTTAGAGCACTGGGAATATCAGGAAGAAGATCATGCAATAAGAACATATATGTATTATATTATCCCTTTTTTCTATATCACTTTATTAATTAAACCCTCTCGTTTTTGTACTTCTCTGTCTCTAATGAGTCCGCCTAGCCGATTACAATACTAAATATATTAAAATGAATAAAAATATTTCTAATATTTGTTGATACTATCTACAGAAAAAACATCTTTATAAAAAGTTTATAAAACATTTAACAAAATATTAACTATAAGATAAATTATAGTGACTTTGGATTAAGCAAATCCAGAAAATTTAATTAGAACGAAGATCAAATGAATACTAAGGGTTTTAATTTTAACTGTGTGATTTATTATATGAAATACATTTTTTTTATTTAATGCAATAAAATTGTATTAAATAAAATATATTATCATAAATATTTAATATTAAAAATTTTATAATATTTAAATATTAAAAAATAGTATTTTATCAATTAACATATTAGTACACTATTTTAATCATTTAAAATAAAACAAATCATTGTTTTGCATATTTGAGGTTTTTTGGTTTCTTATTATTACGTGTAATGCATAATTCTTTCATTTATAATATTTTTACAAAATGTTATAACACTATCGTTTATTTTAAAACAATATTTATATTTAAATGATTTTTAATATTTAATTATTGTTAGATATTGTAGATAGATCTACGTTTTGTGTATATAAAATTTTAGAAACACAGGAAATATTTAATAATGAAATTTTTAAATATAGTATTTATTACTTTATTAATTATTATCTTAGTTTCTTTAATAAATGGAGTTTTTTTTAAATATAAACGTGACATCTTTCAACGAAGAATTTGTGTTGTGAAAGTAGGAATATCAGAAAGAGGTTTTAGAAAATTTTTTAATTATCTACCTTATCAACAAAGCGGAAAACTTTTACGCATATTTAATAGTGAAAAAAAAGTTTTTTTAAAATTATTTTTAATGAATTTATATATAAAAAAGCACGTCAGCAGAAGAAGTATAGTAAGTAAATACAAATTATTAAGTTATTTTTTAGGAACGATTTGTTTCATCTCAATATAAAATAAAAGTATCAAATGTATATATAATTGTTAAATTTGTAAATGGATAAATGTGATTATATAAATATCAACTCAAAATTATTACTTAAATTTAATTGCTAATTTCATCATGATAGAATTGAAATATAAAATTTATTGCTACATTTGTTTTAAGAAAAGTATTTTTTTGCAAGTAAATTTTTTTTCCAAAACTTCCTTTTACTGTAATTTTTGAATGATTGACTACAAAATGTTCAAATTTCTAAAAATAAATAGAAATTTTTAATGTTCTAAAAAGAAAAATAGTTTAAAAAATGCTGTAATTTTATGGTTAAGTACTTTACAGACATATCATTTTTTAAATTTTTCATCTTATACGAAACACTTAAAAGATTTTTTTATTAATTTAGAAACTTTTATATGTCTAACTGTCTAATATAGAGAAATTAGACAATTATTAAAAAAAATAAGTATATAAATATAAAATATAATATTATTATTCCACTACTTTTCAAAGATACCTTTTCTTGCTGTAGGCAAAAAAAAACTAACCCTAATAACTAACTTACGTTTAAATATTAAAAGGGTGTGACATAAGACAATTAAAATAAAATTTATTTTAGGCAATTATCAAAACATATTATTTAAAAACATAATAAAAATTTACCACTGTAAAATATTGTATAACACTCCGTATAAATATAATTAGAGTTGAATTGTTGCATATTTAAAGCTAAATATGTTATGAATATTTGTCATGATATAAAGCATCTCTTAGAAATTGTTTTAAATAGACGTTTTTATAATAACAACGTCATTATTTTCAATGTCATTAATTTTTTAATCCCAAAACATAAATTTAATTATAATATTTTTAGAGGTTAAGTTATTTATTTCTAAAGTTGTATAGAAGCTGGTATTGTTTTAGAAATATTGATAAGTATAAAGTAAATTTTAGTAGTTCTTATTTTTTATTGTGACATTTAATAGGCGTTGTACCGGATTAAATAAAATTTAACTTTAGTTATTAATAAAATTATGGTTACGATATATATTTTTGACTTTATATTAACACCGTTTCGACAAACTAAATAATGAACCGTGAACGCGTGATTTTAAACGTGTCCATAAATTTTTTTCTTCGAATACAATTATAGTACAGGTTGGATAAAAAGTTACGCCACAGTTAGTATAAAATGATTAATAACTATTTTTTACCTTACAATTTTTTATAATATTACACTCTTTTCGATAACTTTGCTTATTTTCTGCAACATAATCAAATATTTTTGAAAAAAGCTTAAAATTAACCCTTTCCTGACCGAATTACACGTATTTGCGTCATAAACAAAATTTCGTTTGCATAGTAGAAACTCTGGTATTCCTAATGTATTTGAAATTGTGTCACTTTTTATCTTAAAGAAATATTTATTAGACTTTTTTAAACAGTAGTAAATTTTTGCTATATTAATTATTTAATTTTACTGAAGAATATATAATATATTAATCATTTGTTAAGAAATTATTGATTTTGACAGTTTTTTTTTCTACGAAAAGTAATTTAATACAAAATCCTTGTTATTAATTTATTCTTTCTAAGGTAATTTTTTATAATTTACATATATAAGGTGCGTATTACAAATGAAATATTTCACGGTCGTGAAAGAGTTAAAGAAAATTTTATTAATTTATGTGAGTGTCATTTTTTTGTACATTTTTATTAAGTAATTAAAAATTCATTTGATGAAAACTATTTTAACTTTTTTAGTTTCAACATTTTTTTACAATATTATAACTATTTGACGACCCATTTTCGTGTTATACATAATAATTAAATTGTCATTAATAAAAATCTTTAATATTTAAATATAAATATTAATATATTCTAATTAATGATATCATTATGATAATTTTAGTTATATTATTTTCTATTTAAAAAGTATATTTTTTATAATAAAATCAGTTTAATCTTCACTGATATAAATGGAATTTTGTACTAAACTCATAGCCTTAGTTATAAGCAAAGGCTAGAACAAAATTAAGAATGAGTAAAAATATAAAACAATGAAGAATATGTGTTCTTGTTCACATTAGAAGAGAGTTATGGTAAATTTTCCAACTTTTAAAAGCTTTACGAAAAAAATAAGGAATAAATATTAGTTTTTTGATGTTAATTATGCTATTTTATAAGTGAAAAATGCTTATTAATATTTATTATTAAGATTGTATCATATTTTTTATTTCAAACCATAATCTTGTTAATAAATTATACAAAAGTTTAGCTATAAAAATGTCTATAATTTTACTTATAATTAACTTTACAAATATGTGCTTTCAAATACTTTATAGAAAAGAAGTTGGATTTATTAATGATTTTAATATTTTAATAAGTGACGCTTACATAAAAATTATGCTTAATTTTTTCAGATAGAATACATAAAAAATAGCATTCACATGAATCACTATGACTTTTTTCAAAAGTGACGATTGACCTATCAATCAGCTTATGCCTGTGACATGGTTAAGCTTTGAATATAAAAGATAACTATTGTCACATAATTTTATTCACTAATTTACATTACATGACTTTATTTTATGACACGTTTTCTTACATTTCTATATATCATCTTTTCTCTTATTATATTGTAATATATTTTAGTGTAATAATACCAATAAAAATTTTACTCGTGAAAGGTCGCTTCACGGAGTAAATAGGGTTAATTCGTCAAACTATTCCTACTAACACTACTTAGTTAGGGGTTTGTATACACCGGGGACTTCGGATACTTCGGAGGACATCTTTCGCTTCTTTTTTCTTTTGGACTTAGAATCGACTATCACTCTTGACGACCTATTGTTTACTGGAATAGGCTAGAGTGGCATAGTTGGGTATCAAACTGGATCAGTCTCACATTTTAAGGATCCAGGTTAGTACGTTATTGAAATCAAGGTCACTGGCTTGTGACGAGGGAACCATTTCGCTGGTATTGGAAAACGTTCCACCTAAGACATTCACTTCTTCTTGTGAATCTCGTGTTATCAACCTAATCTCTGGTACTATTAATCGCCTATTGGGGGAAGAGTCATCGGACACATCTCAAGGTACTGAGAACGAGGAGATTACTTTACTTATTGACCGCTTTGAAAGCTCATTCAAGGATACTACAATTGTTGCTGAACCATCTACTGACATGGTTGCTAACTGGGAAGGACAGCCAGAATTTGACAGCTCCAAGTATCAAAAGTTTACGGAATGGATCGATGCGTTGGAACTCCGATTTGATTTGGATGACATAAATGAGATGACACATGCTCCACGTATGCTGACAATTTTAAAGCTCAAGGTTGGACCTCTAGGCAGAGAGACTATCTCGGAGGCACAAGCTACTACATATACTTTAGCTAAAGAAGCTTTAAAGAAACGTTACGACTACAAAATGTCTGTTGAAGCCGCCATCATGAAACTAACAATGACCCGTGTTGACTATGCTCCAGATAAATTTGGTGAATCTGTTAGAGCTATTGGTGACCTTATTTGTGCAACTATACCAAATCTTCCTTCTTCATCAAAACTTGATGTCATCAGCCAACGTCTTCTTTCTATCTTGAAAGGACCTGTTCAACGAAGACTCCTAGACAGACTTGGTTTCTACAAATCTTTGAATGATCTCTTTACAGATCTGGAGTTCAACAATCAAATGTCGAATGATTTCAACATTGGTAGAAAACCCTTCCAATCACGGAATCAAAATGTCCTACCTCAAAATTCGCGTAGCAATGATATCAGGTGTCATCATTGTAATTTTCCGGGACATAAAAAGGCCCAATGTAAAAGATTTGCCAAGGGACTTCCAAAAGCTGACTACACTGTTGTAAGAAAAGATATACCAGCTGCTTTAAAAACCACGTGTGCTGTTACTACCCCATGTACCAATATTCTCCGTCCTGCTGTTGTCGTGCTTCCTATTAATGGACTTCCAACTAAATGTTTAATTGATTCTGGTTCTGTTATCTCTTTAATTCATTTCAACAATGCCAGGTTCTTTGATTCTTATGAGTGTGAATTTAAAATCACAGGGGCTACTGGGGTTGAAGAAACCATCAAATCATATTCCAAGTTAAGTGTAAATGTGGGTATTCAAACTATTACTGTTCATCTTTATCATTCCAAATCTTCTGTTGTCTTGGAGAAAACTATTCTTGGTATGGATTTCATTACACAAGTCAGTCCAACTACTATTACGTCTGAAGGTATCGTCCTGAACAATCAACTTTTTAAATATGCTGAGAATCTTGAATCAACTACCTCTGCTGCTGTTGATATGGCACGTAAAGTTTTCCTGTTCGTTCATTATACAATAGGGTGCAAGTTAACGATACCGAAATCGTTCCGGAGGCTGCTCCTCTCTTAACTAATGAGGAAGTTCTTTCTAAAATTACAGAACGCTATGGGGATGAAGGTCTGTATGATGTATTCTCCATGGATAAAACCGATATTGGCCAGTGTTGTGAACATGTACCTTACATTGCTTTTGATTCTTCTAAGGTAAAACCATTGCGTCCATTCAATTTTCCATCTCGCCTGATGGATCAAGCCGAACTTGTTATCCAGGAAATGATAGATTTTGGTACTATCGAAAAAGGCCCAGCAAAACTTCTTCATAATCTTATTCCGGTTAAGAAGCGGGATAACACTATAAGGCCAACCACTGATATGCGTAGAAGTAACGATGCTGCTCTTAACTTAGATTATCCTGTTTATCGTGTAGACAATGCTGTTCAAGAAGCTGCTGGCGGAGATTATTATTTTTTATGTGATTTGATATCCTCATTCCACCAATTTCGTCTACACCCTGATAATGTTGGAGACATCGGAATCTTTTTTAATCGTAAGACATACCGCTACTTATCTCTTCCACAAGGTTTCAAACTATCACCTCAACTTATGCAATCTATTCTTGACAATTTAGCTATTCCTGGACTACGATGGTATTACGACGATGGCATTTTAAAGACTGTTGGCTCCCTACATGACCATCTAGAAAGAGTTCGCAATACATTATTGAGGTTGAAAGCTGCTAATCTGAAAATCAGCTGGAAAAAAAAGTATTCTTTGTTGCTCAACCATTAATTATCTCGGACATACTATTTCTAAACAGGGTACTCAAGTGTCAGAATCCGCGTGTAAGGCTATCATGACGTTGAAGACACCAACTTGTACTAGCGATGTAAAGTCTCTACTTGGCTCTTTATCATTTTATTGTAGCTATGTTCCTAACTTTGCTAGTAAAATGCTCCCTATCACTGCCTTGCTTAAAAAAGATACTCCATTCGTTTGAACTAGCGAATGCCAACATATTTTCAATGATCTCAAATCTGGTTTATGCTCTCGTAATATCTTGTATACAGTAATTAAAAACCTTCCTCTTGAAGTCTATACTGACGCCAGCCAAACTGGTTTTGGAGGCTACATTGCACAAACTATTAATGGCACAAAACGTATCCTTCGTTATTGGTCCAAGAAAAGAACACATACTATACGTCAACGTGATTCAGTTTTTCTTGAAGGAATGTCAATTATCTTATTTGCTAGAAAACATTTACATTATCTTCTCGGAGCAAAAATCTTGTGGCATTCTGACAATCTTCCCATTATTAAATACTTCAGCAAGAACCTAGACCACCACCCACAACTTTCTGCATGGGCTACCGAGTTATCTGTCCTTGACATTACTTGGAAATATCTGCCTGGACCTTCAAATAAATTAGCAGATACATTATCTCGTCTGATAGTAGACGACAACCAAAATCCGTTAAAGAGTAACCCGCCGTCTGATTTGACAAATCTGGATAACGAGCATGATGTTGACTCTCCAGTTAGTGTAGCACATATCCTTATTTCAAAAGAGGGGGAGGAAAATATCTACGACATTTTTAATGAACGTTTGAAGGAGGAACAACAAAAAACTATTGCCCAACTTGACACAAACCATGTACAACTTAATGGCGTTATCTTTTCTAAGACACAGACCAAATTCGGTGATAAATTACTTCCTCTACTTCCAAAGTCTTTGTACAAAGAAACGGCTCAGTATTTACACGAGAAGCTTAGACATCCCGGAATCTAACGTACCCTCAATACAATCCTTGACTGTTTTAAAGCCGAAGATATTCGTTCTACAGTAGTAGATGTGGTTAATAACTGCACCACATGCCGAGTCTCTAAACCATCCCTTCTCACATCTCCAAAATATGAACACGTATTTATTCCGTCACAACCGCTAACTTCATTGGCAGGAGATGTCTAGCAATTTAAATGTAAAAACGAATCTATCAGCTTACTTAACTTCATAGATTTAACTTCAAGAATGTGGTTTCCCATTCCCATTGTCGACGAGACAAGTCAAACTATAGGAGACGCTATTATTACTGATCTGTTTTGTAGATATGGTATACCTCGTAATATTCGCTTCGACCGCCAAACATCACTTCGCTCTCAAGGTATATTGTCACTTATGAAATCCTTTGATGTGAATGTTGAATTCAGTACGACTCAACACCACAATGGTAATACTTTTATTGAAAGATCTTTTCGCACTTTAAAACAAATGCTTCGTTCTGCATATTATGACTACTCGGATAAGTCTCCAATCTCGGAAACCGAGTTTATTAGATGTTTTATTTATCAAATTGCTTTCAAGTACAACTCTACACATAGCCTAGCCATATCCCAAGCTCCTTTTACTGTTTTCTTTATGCGAGATAGTGGTTTAGTTAACTATAAGCCAGTTTTGGATATTGATAATGGAACTTCCTTCTTCTCTACTACATCCGTGCTTAATAATTGGAAACGTATTGCTTCAGATTCTATGAACTTAAGGGATAAACGTAATTCAGCACTACACAATGCAGAAAATGAAGTTACGATGTATGCTAAGAATGACCTTGTGCTTCTACAGAACCCTTCTCCAACTAGTAAGCTTGATACACCTTTTATCGGACCGTTTATTGTTACTTCACAAAAGGATATTCATCTATTTATTAAACCTACTGATAAACAAAAGGGTAGACCTAAGAAAGTTCACGTTTCCCAGGTCAAGCGATATATACCTGATGATCTTCATGATGTACAACTCTTATGAATGCCTTTACCTATGTTTTTTATGATAGGATTCTTGTGTAGCTTCAATCCTAGGGAGGGTGAGTGACGATTGACCTATCAATCAGCTTATGCCTGTGACATGGTTAAGCTTTGGATATAAAAGATAACTATTGTCACATAATTTTATTCACTAATTTACATTACATGACTTTATTTTATGACACGTTTTCTTACATTTCTATATATCATCTTTTCTCTTATTATATTGTAATATATTTTAGTGTAATAATACCAATAAAAATTTTACTCAAACTTAAGATCTAATTAAGGATATTAAAACATATTGTAGAAAACGAGTAAGTCTATAAAATAGGTAAATTACCATAAAGGTTGGAAAAGTAAAAAAGCCGTATTACAAATCTCGAATAAACTTCGACGCGACCTTTAATCTATTTTGTATAAAACTTGTAAGTGTGAAGAGCTACAATTAAAACCATGCCTAAGAGATACTATATCGCCAGCAGAGATCGAATCTGCAACTTTAGCCTTATTAGACCCACGCTTTTATCACTCAAAGTCAAATTGTAACCTATAGGTGATAATGTTTCGAATTTCTAGGAATCTAATAACATTGTCACCTACAGGTGACAAAGTCAAGAAAAAATATATATTGTCACCTACAAGTGACATTATCAAAAATACAAAAGACATTGTCACCTTAAAATTTTTATGTATCTCATATTCAAATTTTTTATTTTTAATTAATAAATTTTAAAATAAAAAACAATAGAATATTAAAAGTTATCTACGCGCACTTACCTTTCTTCATGTTAATGTTTTACTGTTCACAGCGAACACTGCTCCCTTAACAATTTTATTTAAACTGTAGAAATTACAAAATAATTGTTTTTCTTACCTGATTTTACTTCACAAACAAATGTAAATATCTTTCTGCCAACTGCAATACCATTTTTTCAGATCCGCATTACCCTAAAATAGAATCTAATAAAATTGCATAATGTTGGAAACATTGGAACAAACTTATCTTTTTATTTCCTTGAACATCCTTTCGTTCTTCTTTCGCAATAATAATCCACATTCATTGATGTTACATCATTCTTAAAAAGAATATAAACAAACTTAAATGAGATTTAAAATTTTACATCAAACTTATCTTTAATAATATTATCAGTAGTATCCTCGTAATCTACTTTTTATAGACAAAAATACCTGAAATAAAAAATTGAAAGTATAGTTAACTATATATTAAATTTACAGAATGAAATATGTTGAAATATTTTACAAGATAAAATATTTATTATGTTATTTTGTAATGAACATTGGAATAAAACTTACGTATTCAAAATTTTATTCGGGAATAATATCGTCATCTGTAGGTGTCAATCTCAACATTGTCACCTACAGATGACACTTTATCTTTGAGTGACCGACTGAACTACATTCAAAGAAGGTGGCAAAACATTTCTTTAATATGTTCTGTTAAAAAGGCAGAACGTTATTCTGACCAAAATTTTTGCCGCGAAAATTATAAAATAATAATCTCTTTTATATAATAAACAATATTCAATAAATTATTTAATACTTATGCATGGAAAAATTTTATCTTATAAAATAATACTTAATTTATATGCTTATTAGAATTTGATCTAAAGAAAAATCATTGTCACAGGTACTTTTTTACCAAGTAAATTAAAGAAAGATTATTTATAATTTTTCGCCACATATGATAATTAGCTTATATCAAAAGGTAGTTATTAAATAATTTACTATCATTTATCTATAAATCAAAAAGAAAGATAGTTACAATTGAATTAAACTATATTAATATTATAACTATTTTAGTTTATGTTATAAAAAGGTGTTAATTTATATTTTTCTAAATACTTAAATATGAGTGTACAAGGACTTCTTGAAATAGTTGGAGCAAAATATCTTGATAACTATAAGCTTCCATCTATTGATCACTTAGGAAATAAATTGTTGTTACCATTTGAAGGTTCAGTCTTATCATCAATCTCGTAAATATTGTTTACATTTTCCTTTTTTCAAAAAAATAAGAACTTATTTGTTTGTAAGAATAATTTTTGTAGAACAATGGGCTTATTTATATTAAATCTAATTACTTAGTAAAAGTAGAGGTTAAAAAAAAGTTTTTAAATGTATTTTCTGTTTTTAAACATATATTTTTTGATAATTCAAATGAAAAATTGTAAGTGCTAGTAGAAAAAATATTAAATTTAATGATAATATGTTATTAAGTAAAATTTTTTATAATAATTTGATTGGTGGAGGGTTTACGTCAGTAGAAATATATCCAAGAAAAAACTTCAAAATTTAAATAACACAACTTTATTATCACTTAAATCTAACCACAAGCACAACTATAGTTACTTTATAATATAATATAGTGTAATATAGTAGCCACCTAGAATGTAAAATTGTTATTAAACTCACTAATAGAACTTACTATAACACAAATTCTAATCTTTTGGGCCTCAAATTTCCAATACAATTACTTCATTTCTATATCTCTTTTACTCCCCAGCTGAAACACATTGATAATTAGTTAATAATATAGAAATCATAATAATAACAATAAAAATGATTCTATTAAATATTATGAAATATTAAATTTATCTTTGGGTTAAGACGATTTTCCAAATCTCTATTGAAGGAATCGTTTTGAGAATTCATTTATTTAAACTGAGGTTTTTTACTGTTAGAATAAATCTTCTTTTTTTGAATCTTGGTTTGAATTCTCTAAAGGGTGATTTACTTAATGTAAATGTTAATGATATAAATATTCTTAAACTTGAAAATTACATAGCAAAGTCACTTAAAGTAAATCTTTATATTTACGATAATGGGTTCTTATACAACTTATTAAATTGCATCTCAAATGACTACTCAAGAAATTGCCTTTATTTTATGATCATTCTTCAAAAAATCAAATAATTATTTTCAAATAGTTAGTAAAGTTTTTCCATCAAGTTCAACAAATTCTTTAAATTTTCTTCGTTTCAATTCAATTGAAGAAGGGTTATTTTTTTCTTTTGTTCTTAAAGTATGTTAAATTTATAGATTAAATTTTTACAAAATATCTAGGCATTATAAAACAATGTGCAAGTTAATATAAGTGAACTGAAAATAGAACTTGATAAAATAAATTTTAAAAAAGGTTACAAAGCAGTAAAAAATAATCTCTAAAAATTAATGGTTTTGATAGAAAGAGATGAAGAGTTTAAAAATAAGATTTCTGTAACTACAGTTGAATAAATAGCGAAGAAATTTCAAGAGAAAAATTGTTAAATGAATCTTTAAGAGATGAAAATGATAATGACAATTTAAATAATTATAAATGCAAAAAAATTTTTTTTGATATTTTTGACTTTAATTAAATAGTAGATAAAGAAAATTTTATTTCAAATTAATATCTTTTCGTAAAAGTAGAAATAAAATTTTTATAAAATGAAATCCTGATATATTAGAATTAAACGGATATGCTTACACGTGTCATGATACGAATGAATCCAAAAATGGAACATTTTTATATTATTCTTGTAGCGTCTGTACTGTTGTTAAAGATTCTACAAATGTAAATCAAAAAGGACAAACTTACATTATTTTTCAAAAGTATGGATTAAATGAAAAATGTTAAAATCTGGTAGAAATAAATTTCATTGTTCTAATTGCCTTCCGATTAAGTTTGTAAAGTTAATAAGTAAAGAAATTGAAGAATTGATAAAGCATTTGGTAGAAAATTTGATTTCTGACTTTCAACTAAATTATACTAAGATTAAATTTTCAACAAAGAAATTATGTGAAAATTGGAGGCAACATTTGCAAGATATTTTTAAGCATCTTATTGACTCTTCAAAATTAAGAACACTTTGTGGTCGTTAACATCAATTAAATGGTATTAACAAAAATGATTTTTATAATTACATTCGCAATGCAATAAATTCAAGTTCTACAGTTAAATTTTCACTACTACGTTTCCCTGGAGATACTTCAAATGGTTTAGGTCAATAATAAAAGGTGTAATTTTGTCAAAAAATTTCATTATGTTTTCAAGTTTTACACTGCTGGAAAAATTAAAAGAATGTAAAATTTTATTATCTAAAGTATGCTATTCGTTGATTAATAAAAGATATTTTGCTCAATTATATACGGTACATGGAAAATTAGAAAAAAAAATGAAGTAATGGATTAAAATGAAATATATGGCTTCCGTTGGCCATGCTATTTTTAAAAGATAGTTCTGAAACAGTTTATATAGAAGCTTTTTCTTTTTTAAAAAGAATTCTCTACATTGAGCACAAAGCTGTTTTTTTATCTGATGAATGGATTGTTGGTCGTAGGTATGCTGTAATTAATTCAATAAAGAGTACTTTTGAAATAGCACAGGAGAAAATTTGCCTTTGCTTCTTTCACTACAGTAATGCTTTTTTCCGTGAAATAAATAGTTTTGGTTTGATGAAAGATTATCCCTCTTGAAAGAATGCTAAAAAAAGCTCGAAAGAATTCCTAGTGTTTATATTCACCTGTTTTTTTCATTAGTATTTCTCCCAGAAAAAGAGATTATTGAAGTGTACAAAAAAATTAAATTGGATTTTGATGATTTATGTAATTCTGGAGATTTAGAAGATGTAGTAGTTGGAAAAGTTAAAAAACTTTTTGATTATTTTTCAAAAGCGGTGGATTTATTCGAATATTCTATTATCTTCACTTTGTAAGTAAAGAAAAAGTTGCTACTCCACGAATGTTGCAGAGTCTCTTCTTTCTACAGTAAAAAGATTTAGTGCTTCAAATACCGTTACTATAGAAAAAGCAATGTCTAAACTTAGAGAATATTTTGATTAAGTTGAACTTAAAATTACTCATTTAAAACTCAATTCCACTTTGTTATTTTTCTTCTCTTAAACGACGTACATATTAGTTACTAGATGCTATGATTAATAAACTGCAAGATAACTATGATAGTAAAGAAATAACAACTGAGAATTATCTTTGATGCTTTGTCGCATTTACTTCTTTGTGAAAAAATAATGGATAATCTTGATGGTTCATTATCTCTTTATAATAGTAAGTTGGAAGATAATATTTATAAAGTTTTCGATCCAAGTACGCAGCAACATTCTCTTGAAAATGAACAAACACCAAATATTTATCCTCTTCGTAAGATTCCACAATTATTAAAGCATGCAAATATAAATAGTATCATTAACAGTGGTTTGTACTGTTTTACAAATTCAAGTATACAGGTGATTACCAAGATAGATGAAGTAATTAACGTTCTTAAGTATGAGAATTCTACTTCAAAAAATGAGTTAAGAGTTAATTTTATAAATTTCTACAACGAATACAAGAAAAGTCCACTACCTGTTGATTCTCAATCTTTTTATTCAAATGAGAAAATATCACAATTTTTTGTTTCTCCAGAAATGCATGATGTTTGTGATTTTATGGAAGTTTTCTTTGATAAATTAAATGAAGAATTGCGATTGGAAGTATGCAAAAAAACTTAAACAATTTAGTAAAGTGTTTACTTAATGTTAAGCGCTGTTGTAATTTATGTAAAAATGAATCTTATTATTAATTTCAAAGTTTATTTTTAAGAGTCAGTATTCCTCAACCTGCTCCAGGATATGTTAAAATTGAAAATCTTATTAAGGTTTATTTTGATGTTAAATATGAATGTTATTAAGTTATATATACAAATTTTTCAATAAAATTAATTTTTATGAACATATACAATTGAACAAAGCACCTGATCATATGTTTATACATATTGATAGATATTCAAAATCTATATTTAATAATGCTGCTGTAGAAATAGAAAAAAGAGAAGTATATAATTTTGTATGTATTTCATATGTAAT
This sequence comes from Strongyloides venezuelensis, assembly GCA_963280985.1. NCBI lineage: Eukaryota > Metazoa > Nematoda > Chromadorea > Rhabditida > Strongyloididae > Strongyloides > Strongyloides venezuelensis. The sequence goes on along the minus strand of CAUJLX010000001.1, from coordinate 2,368,584 downwards.
TTGTTAAGCCATTACATATTATAATCAACATTACACGGCATATGTTTCTTTAGAGAATTTATGGGTACAATTTAAACGACTCTTTATATTCTACCTACTTTTAATTTTCTCAAGATCAAGTCGTTATTGCTGTTTTTAAAAAATATTAGTAGTTATTTGTTTTTATTTTATTTATCACATTTAATATAATATAAAAAATCCTATTAATAATTGAATTATATATATACTTATACGCTATATCTACCATAAAAATAAAAGCTAATTCAAATTTATTTTAAATTATTCATAAACTTTTATAATATCGTCAAAAATACATTTTAAAAAATTATTTTTCACAATTTACAAAATAGAGGTATCAACTGCACTTTTAACTCTTGTTTACCATAAATTATTTATCATTAATTTAATAATCAACTTTTCTTTTTATTAATATAACCATAAATTATTATCTTGGAACAACGTTTTGCCGCGTATTCAAAAAATAATTTAGTTGGAATAATGTTTTGTCTTTTTGATGCAAAATATTGAATAGATAACTTGCCATCTCAAAGGAAGTTTGTCAGCTGCACCTGACAAAATCGGAACTTTTTTAAATGTCAGCGTGAATCAGGTGCAGCTAATATTTTCGAAAATATTTTTGTAAATCTCAACTTGTCAGGTAGAAAAAAAAATTAAAATATATTTTTATATTTTAATTAAACCTTTTTGTAATCTTGGCATTTTTCTAGTGATCTTGTTTTCAATTAATTATGCTACTTCTAAACTTCTACCATTGGCGTTCAACCATCGAGATTCGACCATATAAAATAAACAGCCATATTTCAAAAACTTTAACCTTGTCAGTAAACACGTAAAATCTAACTATCAAAAAATTTGACGCCAAAGTTGGATGTCATTTTCAACTGTCAAAAAATTTTTACATTATTCCAAAGCGTTCTTTATAAAGAAATTTTTAAATTTCTTCTTAAATAGTATACAATATGCTTCATGTATACTGTTAAAAATGTTACAAAACATTGATAAAAAACATATATAGATTAAATATTTATTAACAACATTTAAATTATTATAAAATAAAAAAACATAATACATACAATAAATTAATTAATATAAACCTTTATATAGAACTACTGTCATCCTCCAAAACATCCTACACTATAATATCCAGCATACCTTGTAAGTATGAACTTTCATACAAAATTAATTTATAAATAAAGTTATAATAATAAAGAAACATTTTAAACTTATCTTTTGATAACATGGGAATACTTCAAAAAATTTTTTAGTGTCATATCTGTAATAAATATAAGTATAAAAATATTATCTTTCCATTAAAATATACTTACATAATATTCGTCTCCAACTGCTACCATTTTTACTACAAAAATATAAAACTTAAAAATATACATTATAAACATTACACCATATAATAGAAAATGAGTGGAATTTTTTAATTGTCAAAAAATTTTCCGTCTTTTTAGTAAACACTGGAAAATAAAAAGCAAAAGGTTTTGAGTGTAATGAGGCGACTGTAGGGAGAAATAAAACGAATTATAATATAATTTTAAGAGATAATAGAATTTTTTAGAATAGTTTACAATTTATTAGACTAATTAAAATATTAATTTCAATCATTGTTTTATTATTTATAAAAACATTACTGTAAAAATTTCAAATCATTATGTTTTCCGACATCTGTAAAGAATACGCTTCTTTAAACACATATGTACGTGTTATTCTTTTATAAATATAAACGTTCTTATAAGTTTAATGCATTATACAAGGTGACCTACTTCAAACTTTACAGACATTTGTATAAATATCTCCACGCATAGATAATCTACAAATATGGTATCATAATCATTTTGTAGCTGAGATACATACCATCTTAGATTTATAAATTTCATGACGAAATATGGATTCTAGGCAGAACTATTGAATTTTGAAATTTAAGTACATTTTTTTACTTCCATCAACTTAAATTTTTTTATTTAAAAAGTTATTCTCATGGTTAATGCAAATTCTGAAAGTGTAAAGTTTTTTGTAATAAATTTTAAAATTTTATGAAAATTGACGTCCGACAACTATGTTTAACTTTTAAAAAAAGTTCAAAATTTTGATTTTTGCCGAAAATTCATGTTTTTTAAGAATAAAAATTTAATCAGGTAATTTTTTAATAAATTTATTAAATATTTTGACAGAGCAAGCAAAGCTCTATCGAATAAATTTATGACGGTTTTGAGCAATTGATTTAAAAAGAGTTATGATTTGCCAAAATCAACTTTTTGATACTTTCATTCAAAAATTAAAATACAAATAATACTTTTTTCTACTTCTACGATATTTTAACAACAATAATATCACTTCTTATATTTATTAATTAACGGATTGTTACGTATTTGTACATACATTGTTAAAAGAATTGTAATTTTGATTATCAGTCAAATTTTAGGAAAAAAATATTTTTTTTCAACATTTCCACGTCATTTACTATAATTTTATTTTATTTTGTATAGATATTACTCTGTAAGAGCAATTATAATGTGTCTTTTAAATTTTTCGTATGTGCACTTATAATCTCATATTCTCTATTTTAAAATATGAGCGAGTAATTATAAAAATAGAAGAGTATTGTGAATACTTTTAAAAATAAAACATAATTATTATCCGAAAATTTGAAAAAGATTGACATATTTTCTTTCTTGTTAGAATTATTGTAAAAAATCGTCAATTTTGGACTATTCGTAACTTTCTTCAAACGTAATTAAATTCAGTAATACTAAGCTTATTTGATAGAGCTTTACTCACTCTATCAGAATATTAGTAAAGCATTCTTTAAAAATTACCTGATTAAATTTGTATTCTTAAAAAACATGAATTATTGACAAAAATCAAGATTTTGAACTTTTTTTAAAAATTAAACATAGTTGTCAGACTTCAATTTTCGTGGAATTTTGGGAATTAGTACAAAAGATTTTGCACTTTTCAGAATCTGTATCTAACATGCAAATATCTTTTTAAATAAAGAAGTTAGAGTTGATGAAAGTCGAAAAATGTACTTAAATTTAAAAATTTAATAACTCCGCCTAGAATCCGTATTTTGTTATGGAATCTATAGATTTAAAATGGGATGTATCTCGACTAAAAAATAATTATAATAATATGTTTGTAGCTTATCTATTCGCAGAGGTATTTATGCAAATGTTTGGGGAGATTTATGTAGCCACCCGTATATTTGTATTATAAAAAATTGCCATCTATGAAAGTTTTCATAATTTTTAAAGTCCGTGTTATTGCATTATTTATATTTAATAAAAGGTTGTATATGTTAATAAGAAAAGAAAATGTGCTATAACAATAAGATTAATACACATTACAGGATAAAATACTCATTGTTAATATATATTCTCCCAATGTCGAAAAATGCAAAATAGCAATAGTGAGTTCACATGTTTTATAAATTTTTTAACCATTATTTACTTGGTAAATTATTTTACACGTAATATATCATTACTCCTCATTAAAATTCTGTTTTACATTAATCATAAAATTTTATTTAAATTACATTGTTAGGAATGCTATAAATAATTTGATTTATTAAGAAAAAAATTTTCAGTTGCACATAAAGTTGCAATGTAGCTTTATAACAAATAACATTATTATTTGCTGTTAGGTATAGATAAAGATATATTTTATTTAAAACTTTCTAACTTTAGATTTAACGCTATTTAATTCTAAAACTTATTGTTTTCAAATGCCAATTTTTATAAAAACAAGCAATTTTATTTGTTTGTTAAAAGGTTATTACTATACTTTAAAATATATAAAAAATTTATTAAAAAATTTACTAACGCTTTCAAATTCTTTTATAATGTTTTCTTATAATAATACGTTTGTATTTCCTATTATGCACCTTCCTAACGAAGTAATAAAACTTATTCTTAAAAATGTTGATTGGAGAACACTTTATAAAGTAAAGTTAGTATCTAAATTTTTTGATACTCTTGTTAATTCAAATTTGGATTTCTTTCAAAAACCAAAAATGAAAATGTTAAATATGTCAAGCTTCTATAACAAAGAAGATACTTTAGAAATTTACTGTTCATTTTTTTGTGAAGATAAATTTATAAATCTTGAAAGATTTTCCATTTTAATAGATGAAGTAGGTTTATTTATTTAAATCATTTTTTTTTAAATCAACATCACACTTTAGATAAAAGTAGATGATATAGAATATTATCTCAAAAAAATGGATCTATTCGATATTGAGTACGTTTGGGTTAAAACCAATGGAAAAACTATTGTTTTTGACATATTAAATCGTTATTTTAAACCAGGTACATCAGTACAATCATTGCATATTGAAGTTAATAACAATCCAGATTTCCAAAGTTTTTCTCAATTTATCCAAAAAATAAGATACGTTAATTCACTATATTTAAAAAATCTATGTTTTACTGATAAAAATATTCCAAAAAATTATGAATTATCAATGATTGAAAAATTATCCAATTTATTTCTCTTAGAGTGTAGATGTACTTGTCTCGTCAATTCTTTAATGATTAAAAATTTATTTATTAATAATAAAAGTCTTAAAGAAGTGAAAATATACTCAAAATGTAGTAACTTTGAAGTTGATTTGGTTAGAAATATAAAAGCAAGACAAGATTTATGCAATAAGGATGAGAAAAGTCATGAAAAATATCATATTTATCTTCCACATAAAAACGGTATTATTAATAATGTTGAATTTATCAAATATTTTCCATGTGGAACTTATAGTATGTTAGATACAATTGAAAATTATTGTACTTTTGGTGCCACTAAGGCATGTCAAAAATGCAGTACATCAAAAGCTATTTTTTTCACATACATTATGCCACCAAAACCTATTGGAATAGACTGTGAATCAACCATATAATTTAAAGTTAAATATTTTACTGTCATATAAAATTTTTTATATCTAAGTTTAATTTTATTGTTGAAACTTCTTGTTTACATTTAATTGACCTTCTAATATTTTATCATTTATCACATAGAAGTCGATAAATTCTTAGAGTCTCACAGAAGGTTCTTAATTAACATAATACGATATAAAATGTAAGCATTCCATTATTGTTTGTTATAAATATAAAGATGTAAACTAGGAATATATAAGTAAGAATTAAGATTATATTTTAATACTGTCTCTCCTACCAATGATTCTTATTCTGGGCAGTATTATAAAATATCTTGATGCTATAAACAACGTTAAACTTAGTTAGCATTGAGTTAGTCCATTTTCCTGAAATGTCCGAGCCTTATACTCTCTACAAGTTACTGTTACATTACATAAAATATATATACTAATTACTTCTTTATCATATGCCTCACTACACAATGTTACCAAAACATGAATCATAGTTGTATTCAAAACTACATAATTTTTTCTACAATTCATTCAGTCAATAATTAGACGGTATAAATATTTAAAAATTATAATTGTAAAGGCACTATTATACATAACAAACTTCTTATTAAAAACATTTTATTACAATTGTAGTACATATTTTGACCCATCTTGTATATAAGCAAATATATGATTATATACAAAAAAAATTTATATGTAACAGTTATAGAATTGTTAAAAATATGCTTGTCATTATAAATAAATTAAATTTGTCAAAGAAAAAGCGTTAAGTAAAAATGTTATTAAATTGGTGTATACGCTCCTTTAAAAAAAACACAAAATACATTAAAAATAATAATAATTAAGTTGCAAAAAATTAAACGACAATTTTACGTAATGACATTAGAAAATAGAATTGTAGAGACGCAATACAAAAATTTAAGGAATTATATTAAGTGACAAAAAACAAAAATATCCCATCTATATACTTCTTTAGACGAAGAAAAAGAGAACTCTTGTTCGCGCTCTCCAAGACACATCAAGATCTATCAAAAAGAAAAATCCCTTTTTCTTTACTCGTTATAAAAATATTTTTTAATATACTTTAACAATTATGATTAAAATTACAAAAAACATAAAGATAATAAACTATTTCAATAACCCATCTAAAGGTATCAAAACTCTAAAGAAAATATTCCGTGTGATTCTCAAGCTAACGACCATTGTGCTATAAGACTGACGTACTTTCGACTGTTTCAATGAGGTTGTGTGTAGAACATACCTATTTTACCGCAATCATTCTCAGAATTTAATATATAGTTTTAGTTAGATAATTCGCTTTTTCCATATTTTTTTAACTGCTTTTTTGGATATAATTTTCAATGTTCAATTTTTTTTTCGAATAATTTATTAAAATCTCTTTACATTGCTTTCTTTAACGGTTTAAATTTTTATAGCGAAGTTAAAAGTTATTACTTTATAATGGGATTAATAATCGCAGCAATTTTAAAAAGTAAATATTCTCTGAAATTGTATATAAGCGAGGAAAATTTATTTTTTACTTAAAAATTACATGTTCAACGTCAAATTGATATCAACTACTATTATACAAACAACAGTTTACAATCTTATTGTACTAATCTCTTAAAATTTTCTTAAAAAAATTTTTGTCATCTTTTTTACCAATTTGTAACTAAATCATATTTTTTTAGAATTTGCTAACAATCTAATTTATAAGTAAATTAGAAAAGTTTTCATTACCGATATTATCTTTATTTATAATTAATATGTTTATATACTTATAGTAAGAAAGAAAAGGTAAAAATCCAAAGATTTAAGTTTAGATAAGTTTTTATATATAAATAAGCCTTTTTTAATATTCTATCATTCATTCATTTATACTTTTATTGTAATAATCATCATATATATTGTAAACCGTAAGTCACTATTTTTATGTAATGTTTTTATTAATTAATGTAGGTGGCCACGGTGTTCTCATTTATATTGTATTGTTACTTTGCTTTCTTAAGATTCCAATAAAAGTTATAAGTTTAGTATAGTCATCACTTATAAAGTTTACTTTATGTTGTTTAACGGGACCTTGAGTGTCTCAATAAAATTTTTAGTATTTCTATATAACTAGCAATTTTAACAAAAAATATTTTACATTTAAACTATCATGTGATTATAAATCGCTTAATCATTCGTTTAAAACTAAAAAAAGTTTAATAAATTGGAAAACATTTTAAATAATATTTTTGATTTATATACATTAATTCAAAACTTAGCTTTATATGTCTTAGATGTAGTAGTTAACAATATTATATTGAAAGTTTATTTTGAATAAGTATCATATTTTCTCAAAGTTTAGCCATAAATTAGCAAGATTACTAGAGAAATTAATTTTATCCACGTATGTTAAAATAAAAATAAGTATCATTCTTTGACTAAAACATAAATCAACAAAACGATTTTATTTATTTACGTACTATTCTTAACAAGTAAGGGTGCAATGTTACAAATAAATTCTGTTTTGTATAATTTAACAGAATTATTTTAATATGTTTTTTAATATTACCAAGATATCATTCTCTAGGTCTGCCAACTTTTCTTTTATATCCATAAGGGTAGTACAACAGTAGGCTTTAAGGCTAGAGAGCCGTTATAGTGAATGTTATGAAGGAACCTACACCTGATTTTGAGAACATATTGTTGTAGTGGTTCAACCTTAGCATATGTATAGATAAGAGTTATTGGAATTCTCTTATTACTGGGTATATTTTTTTACTAGGAATTTTCTCCGCATTTATTAGTTTACATGAAAATATAAATTTTCGACCCAAGCAGGCTATGTCATATAAGGCATTCTTAGTTAAAGCGGATGTTCGGCATGCATATGTGTAGCAGCTTCTAATTGTCGATTGAAATAGAAAGCGCCTAGCTTTCAATGAGACAGTACGTAGAGTGGGACGAATAACACTAAGTGCTTTATAACCCCTTACTTTTATTTGTTTTATAAAAAGCTTACATTTTAAGATGGTTAATTCTCTATTTATGTAGTTAAAAAAAGTACAATGAAGGACTTCAAAAAAATCTTCCATCTCAATTTTGAACGCCATGTAATTAGATTTATTCGAATTAATATCAAGTCCAACTCTTTTAAAATGATATGTAAAAGCAGATAACACTCCTTGAAACTATCACTGCTATCAGCAATAAAAGTAGTATCGTCTGCATTTAAAATTTCCACTACTCGTTACCCATTTACAGTAACTCCAAAATTAAGTGGGGGATAAAGGGAATCGTTCAGAAGAGCATTTTTATATATAGATTACAGATTAATATTAAACAGCATTGGTGATGCGGGACGTTCTTGCTTTAGTTCTCTCCTTATCCTGCATTTAATCTTTTTAACATATTCTGAGTCAAACATGAGATAATTTCTAAAATATAGACTATCCAAAATTTTAACTAGGTGAAATGGAACGTTATATGAAGAAGTTAAAATCTTAAACAACATTTCCTTATATACTATACCATAAGTTTTGAAGAAATATAAAAATACTAAGATTGTAGGGAGATTAAATTCATGTCTCACACTTATAAGGTTATCCAGACAACTAATTGCATCAAAAAATAATCTCTTTTCTCTGAAACCCATTTAGTACGATTCTACTTGAAGATTTACTATAAGATTAACTTTACCTATTCAAATTTTAATAAAACTCTTGTAAACATAGAATATAATTAATATTGGAAAGTAATTCTTATTACTCTGACGAGATCCTTTTTTAAAATAAGAGCCACTTTAGTTAACTTCCAAGATTTAGAAAATTTTATTGTTTTTTCATTGTTTTTCAGCACAAGTTGAAAAGAAGAGTGGTAAAATCCAGTACTTGGTCTGATTTAGCCATATGTTTCAATAAATAACCATCAATTCTATCTAGAGCAGGTTGTTTACTTTTACCAGAGTAATTGATTGCTTTTAGAACTTCATTTTTTAATGTTTCAGATTCAAAAGATTTGACATTTCTACCAAGTTTTTAGTATTTTTTCATATTTGATTTCTCTTATTTAGATAATCCATTAAGTTCACTGTAAAATTTAAAAATATCATTCTTTGGCAATGGTACAGCTTGTTTTGTATTGAATAAATTTTTAAACACTTTTTTGACACTTCTGCTCTTTCCCACTTTCGCCTTAAGTCTAGTGATTTTTTTCTTTTCCAGATAGTTATTTAATCTCTTCTGTAATAATTTATTCGAAATAGTTAATTTTAAAATTTTAGTAGAAAATACTGAGTTATTTAGAATTAACTTATTTACACACAAATTAAAAATTTCGCAATTTAAAGTTGCAATTTAATACTAATTGTCATACAATTTACTTAAAAAAGTAATAACAATTTAATGAATTTTGTATTACATTTTACTAATTTTTGTATAGGTGTAATTCTATTTAAATTGTATTACAATTTAGAATAAATTATTATGCATTTTAGGTAAAATTGTTATGCAAATTAAAAAAAAATTGTCTAATATATTTAATTAATTATATTCTTTTTGAAAACAGAAAAATAACATATAAAAAGATTATGAATTTAACAAATATATTATAAACTAATTAATGTATTAAATTATTAAAATATACTTAATAAAAGTTCGAAATATTAAATATAAAATGGCAAAAAATACTATCAATACTTTAAAAAATTGTTATTTAAATATTAAAAGTACTTTCTTTTTCTAAACATTCATAATATAATTATATTTCAATATAAATTTAATAAAGACATTATTATTATAATTAATTAATAATTAATATAAATGTAGTATAAACTATGCAACAAAATTATTTATAAATAGTTTCCATCATTTTAATTCTCTTGTTTTCTGTAAATCACTTTTTAAAATCATATAATGTTGATTTATTTATTAAATTCTTGATAATTTTTTTCTAAAATTTGCATAACAATTCTATTCATTTTTGTAAAATTTTTTTTTTAAATGTAATACAATTTTGCATAAATTGTTATGTACATCTTAAATTGCGAAATTTTTAATTTGTGTGATGTAAATAAATATATATATTTTCTACTAAATATTTTTCTATTAGTCTACTTAATAATTTTATTAGTGTGGAATTGTTTAAAAAATAATTTTTTTTGTTAAGGCACGAATGAATTCCACATTTATTGCAAATTATTTGAGAACAAGATTTGCAGTCAGGAAATTGACATTGTTTCCCGGCTTTAATTTAAACAGGTAAATGAAATAATTTATCTGTTCTAAATTCTTGAGGTTGTTTATTAGATGTCGTCAGAGAGAATAATTATTTGTGAACATGGAATGTCCTGTGTCAGACCAAATGTATGTATGATCTACCAAGTGGATCACGCCTCTCACCTTGAGAACGATATAAGGAACGAATGAGGAGTACTTTAGAACATTAGTTAGATTAAAACATATATATTTTTTTCACTTTTATTATATTTTCTATTGCCTCACTTAAATAAATTATTGTATAAAGTTTCGCGTTATATATTGTAAAAGTCTCGGGAGCCTTTATGGCTCCCGAAGAATTCACCAGGATTGCATATTTTTCTTCATTCGTTTTATTAAAGCAATTAGATTCATGTTCACTTAGTGGTAAATCGATAATACATACTTTCAGTTGAGTTTACAGATATATTTTTGTAGTTTAACTATATTTGCTAAAAACTCTATGTTTAAAATTTATTAAACTTTAAAAAATCTACTATTTTAAGTGAAAATAATACATATAAATTGGTACGATTTAAGAAATAAGCTATCTTACCTCTATTTACGAAAATCAAACTTTAATCACTCAATATCGTGTTAAAAAATGATCGAAATTAAAAAATTTTGATGTTTTTAAATTTTGTTTATGTATTGAAATGTTTAACAACTACAAGCAATCTACTTACCCTGGTGTAATACTTTTAAAATTGTAAAAAAATAGATTATTAATAATACGACATATTTAAAGGAATTAACAAATTAAGTAATTAAAATTTTAAGAAATTAAAAGAATTTTAACAATAAATTTTTTAATAAATTGAGGCAATTAAAATTATTATTTAGCATTAGATTTTTATTTCAATTGAATGATTTGTTTTATATAAAATATTGGTAATCATTAAAGTTTTATGTAATTTTCAACTCCTGATTTATCTAAACTATTAGTATACTTATAAACCAATTTGATCTAATGTATTAAAAGTTTAGTCTATAAATTTAACTAACTTGACTAAAAAGTTATACAACGAAAATAACTAAAGCTAACAATCTGTTTATTTATGTTAATGTATTGAAAATTTGTTACTTTGGGTATTTTAAACGTATTATAAAATTAAGAAACTGAAATAATAATATATATTGAAATATTAATAAATTGATATATCAATAAATAAAAATTTCGATTCAGCTATTATCATAGATTCTGTTTTCCTAGTTTCTGGGGTATTAAAGTCCGAATTTTCAAATGGTAAGCTATAAAGAAATATTTTAAGCAAAATATAATATTGCAAATTGTATTTGTTTGTATCAGAAAATAGTTAAGTAAGCACCGTAGCTGTAGCAATGTTTATACACATGGAATCAAATCCTCCGTCTATTTTACATATGATATAGATTTAATTAATATATATATTTTTAATAATTTGATATCAAGCATAAACTTAAAATATGGCAATAATTTTATTAAATTTATAGTAAATACTACTTTTGATTTATAAATTTACTTAAATTAGTAATATTTTATAAGAGTAATTGAAATTAAACTTCTAATATTTTTAACATTTACAAACACTACAACATCTAGAATTTTTGTTGAAATATTTTCTGATTAAAACAAAAGCAATCTAGAATATTGTATTTTATTTAAAATAGGTCTTTATCGTTTGCCATTTAAATATTCGTATTTTAATACTCCAGAAATCAAGGAAACTAAATATATGATAATAATTAAATCGAAATTTTAATTTATTGATATATTAATTAATTAATATTTTAATATACTTAAGTATTATTTTTTAATGATATTGGATACACAAGGAACTTCAAATCAACCCCTTTTTATTTTTCTTAACACAAATTACAATAATATTATGGTAAAATTGTCTAACTACAATAATTACCTTAATTACTTAAAATTTTACTTACTTTTTACCCTTAAACTATTTTCTTACTAATAATTATTGTGTTGGCTTCTAAATCTTAATATCTTATTTTCTCTTTCTAAAAATATACAAAATATTAATATAGTATATTATAATTATAGAATTTGATTACAAAATTTTGGGATTAATTACAATTGATAAAAGAATTTCACCTTTATATTTCTCAACTGTATTTTCTATTCGAGACACATTACTGCTCTAATTAATTTAATTTATTAATATTTCAATTAATTAATTGTTTATTTTATTAATATGTTTAAAATACCCAAAATAACAAACTTTTAAAACATTAATCCAAATAAACAAATTAGTAGTTTTAGTTATTTTCGTTGTATAACTTTTTAGTCAAGTTAGTTAAATTGCTAGACTAAACTTTTAAAACAATTGATCAAATTGGTATGTAAGTACGTTGACTGGTTAAGTTATATCAGGTGTTAAAAATCATATAAAATTTTTAGAATTATCAATATTTTATATAAAACAAGTTAGTTAATTTCAATAAAAATTTAATGCTAATAATAATTTTAATTGCCTCAATTTATTAAAAAATTTATTGTTTAAATTCTTAAAATTTTAATCACTTAATTTTTTAATTCCTTTAAATATGTTGTATTATTAACATTCCAATTTTTTACAATTTTAAAAGTATTGTTCTAGGGTAAGTAGATTACGTGTACATATTGACTTGTTGGTGCATAACCATATGTATAAAGAATTTTTTTCTTTTCTATTTTAAATAAGATTTTTCCCAATCTTGCTTCTTGGAATTCAACAACTTTGATATATTTAGAAAATTATTTTCTTACGTTAAATTTCATTCCTTCTATTCGACTATCAGCTTTATCCATGTAGCAATGATATAGATCATAAAGTACAAAAGTCTCTACCATGTTACGTTTTGTTTTATAAATACCCAAAATCATCATATTTGTTTTTGTCATTTCGTCAGTTAGTACTTTTAAGTTAGAATTAAGCCTCATAGTTCGATTATTTTTAAAATTAAAGTTAACTCTGACTTTGCTTATAGGTTCTTCGTTTAGCATTCCCAAGTAGAACCGGAATCTCACAGTATAGTGCCAATAATTAGTGATATTTTAATAAAATATTTAATGATGATGACAAAATATTGCTAAAGCGGCTCTCGTTGCGTGGGCAAACGTTAGAGTCAAACATTTTTAAAAACAGTACAAATTTCAAAATTATAAATTTACAACAATAAAAAGAAGATAATCTACAAAAATCTTCTCTTAAACGTGACTGAGTTTCTAAAAAATAAATTAAAAACGTTAAAAGTTAGTGTCTGAAGATTTTAAATAAAAAGTTTAAATTTTTTCTAAAGTCTAACTTGTTCTTAATATTATTGTTACGAAAAACCTTCTGAAAATGCAAAAAAAAACAAGATTTGTTATCTGTGTTGTAACAGATTTACTTAATACATTATAAAGATATACGTACATATTAAATTTTTATGTATGCGTGTATTAAATTTACTGTTAAATTGCGGCCCGGCCATTAATTATGAAAATTACAATTTTTGGTACTTTAGCTTTAATTTTCTCCACTTTGAAAATTTTTTTTTTAAAAATTCCTCTTAAAATGTTGACAAAGCATGTTGGAATCTATCTATATGTAAAATTTCAGAGTATAAATCTGAAATCTAGGGCGTCAAAAATGATAACGTTGCATTTTTCGTATCTTCCATACAATGCTGAGTCAATATAAAAGTATATAAAAATATTAATTTTTATGATGATAAAAGGCAACAAATATTTAATCATAAAAAATATGACTAATTAGTAATAGTAGTTGTTTATTAATTCTATTTGTTTTTATAAAATTAGCTAAAAAGAATAAAAAATTATTTTCACTATTGAAAAACGAAAAACATTTTATGCTTCATTAATCTACTCAGAAAAATATAAAATAAGGATTCTTAAAAAAATTTGTAAAACAGAAGTTAGTCTATTTGATGGATGTAAAAATGTAAAAAATTAATAAGTTTTCAAAAAGTTAAAAAATCCTAGAAATCATGAAAAAATGAAAATCACTTAAATAACCATAACTACATTTCAAATAAATATTTTAAAATTCTTTATAAAGTATTTTTTAAGTAAGTAGTTAACCTTTCAAATTAATGTAGTCTTATAAAAATACGTCTACATCGAAGAGAGTTATTTTATTCTAAATTTTTTTGTATACTATTGGACACGTTGTAAATTCTTAAATAAATAACTTTATATAGCTAGAGAAGACAATATTATTTGTCTACAAACTCGAAACCAATAACTATATATATCATAAAATAATAACTACATATATATTTTAAAACATAACTATATATATATTATAGTAACGAAATTTTATTAATCATGTTGTAAACCCCTAAAACAACAATAACGTTAATATTGTAACAATATTAGAAGATATAATATAATTTATTTAAAATACGTGAGTTATCATCATATACAACTGAACCAAAATTATATTAAATTTAGTTATTTTATAGTAACCACGGTGGGCGGTTACAATATCGTATTAACATAACAGGTTTAGATAAAATAATAAGCAATACAAGATATATTTATATAATAAATGTGTTACTGGTGACCACTTTTGGAAAAATTCCAACACTACACCAATCACTGGTCATCAGGGATTTCTTTTAGGATAACTTCATAAAATAATAATTAAATTTTACTATGTTTATTAAATTTGGACTATAGAGTATACAACAAAAAGATGATTTAATTATAAAGATAGAATTTTACGAATTATGCAATGATAAAAATGGAAAGACGTTGAATAGGTGTATACATGTTTTACAAAATATTGTTAAGAAACAGAACTTTTAAGAAACATTTTATTTCATCTCATTTAAAGAATTATTTCAATCTTATTTAAAAGATAAAAAATCTTAATAAATTTATTTTTCAGCTAGATATAGACGAAACTTTGATTTTGTTGAAAACATTATGATAATGGGCCAATTAAATCTCAGTTACAACTGTTTACTAGTGCCTTAATTAATAATCAAGACATGTTAATAAGAGGTAAGAGGTGATGATTAAATGCATTAATTTATATTGTAGACCCTAAAAATAGAAAAAAACTTTGGCTGCTATAATAATAATCGTATAGTTGGCGAAGTGGCTGTTTCCAAAATAAAATTTTGATTACAATAAAAATATATAAAGGGTGTCAATTTTAAAAATGTATTTTATTTCACAAATTTAACATGACAACGATATGTCATCAAAACATTAGATATATAGTTATTTTTATTTCTAATTATAGCAGATAACTTAACTTCTAAAACTCATAGGACCTCATAAGACTTTTTTGTTTAAGTAAATAAGTATCTTTATAAGGTAATTATAATTTTTTATTGTTTGTATTTTGAATCTTTAGTGGGAAACGCCCATAATAAATAAATTTAACTGTTTTATTAAAAATAAATATGCAAGAGGAAGAAGGTATGGTTTAGAGAAAAATTAATGGAACCGTTAACAAGGAAAATAAAGATGAAGTTCAAAATTACTGTAAAAATGAAGTAAAAACTGATGAATTTATTAAAGAGGATAGTAAAGAAGATATAGATTACTGTAAAAAAGAAGAAAAAATTGATGAAACAGTTGACGGAAAAAAACATGAAGTAAAACTTACTGTAAAAATGAAGAAAAAATGGATTTTTGGAGAAAAAATGTTTTATATATCACAAATAAAGGTAATCATCTTAACAACAGATAATACTGAACTAAGAGGATTAATCGAGACCGTAAATTTTTGGTAATAATCCTAGCTTGCCGAAGACAAGCGTAAGGATTATTGAAATAATACCTAGTTGAGAAACTAGTTTACTTTCCAGTTATCTTGCTATAAGGTTCCTATTGTCCCGTACCGATATTGTACGTATAAATAGACACTTTTTTACTTGATCCGCCATTCTTCATGGAAATATTGTCAATTTTGGCTTCATTAGGTTGGGTGGAGGGTGGGTTACTAGAAAGTAAACTAGTTTCTCAACTAGGTATTATTTCAATAATCCTTACGCTTGTCTTCGGCAAGCTAGGATTATTACCAATAATACTACGTTTCCAAACTAGTTTACTTTTCAGTTATCTTGCTAATAAGACGAAAGTGTCAAAATTGGCATTTCAGTCACTATATTTTTTGGTATAAAGTTCTTTATCTTTAATCACTTATAATTGATGATAATATCTTCAATATATGTTATTCATGTTATAAGGCTAAAGTATCATGGCAATATTCGTGCTATCATTAGTGTATTGTTAAGTCATTAAATGACTATTATCATGTATACATATGATATTGGCTAATTTTTCTTTAGCTATATAAGTATATTGAATGCATGATTTTTCACCATCTAACATGCAACAATTCTTTTATATCTAACATATATATATAACATAATTAATACTTAACTATCTAATTTACAACATGTAACATAATATATTTAATTCTTTCTTTTTACGATGACAATAGACTTTTTTACATATTAGTAATTGGTTTCATATAATATATTTTAAGAGCGTCTCCGTTTTTCCATCTACCAAGCTCTAAAATTGTTTTAATGGGTACTTTCTTTTCTTTTTCACCGGAAATTACTGCTGATCTTACTGAATGGGGATTTTGATCAACTCCAATTATTGTCAACATCTTTCTAACCCAGTTTTGCAATGTCAACAAATGTATTTTCCTCACCATCATCTTTTATCCATAAAGGTGTTATACTACGACCTTTCTTTATCATCTTTCTTGGACATATCTTAGCACAATATAAACTGTAGTGTGTGCTTATTCTAAGTTCATCTTCATCAAAGTCTATTATTTTTATTGTTGTCCCTGGATTCATCGTTTTAGTCACTGTTGGTAAAGTTATAAGTATGGCGTTACCATCAATTCTTACACTTTCTCTAATGATACTATGAAGTTCATGCATTCTAAATGGGTGTTTCAAGAGAATAAGGATTGCCAACTTTCTGGCGATATGAGAACTATGGTCAGCCTCACTCACTAGAATAGTTTTAAGTTTTTCTATGACATCTTCTACTGACCACGTGGTTCTGTATTCACTTACAATAATTGTATCGTCAGATATCCCTTTTATTATCTTTTTAATGATTTCTCGTTCTTTTTTACTCAGCATTACATCATTTAAAGATAATATTACCATGAAGTAGTTAGTATAAATTTTTACTGATGATGGTTTAACTTTTTCATTTAGATACATTATGAATTCACATACATCTTTAAATTCAAAATATTCCCACTGACTTGTGAAGTTCTTCCAGTGGTTCAAGATTGTTTCAATGCACTTTACTGAATTTTTTCTATAGCTTCGCCAGAACCAGTCTACGGCTTGTTTACTAACGCCCATGTTATTTAAATTTTTATTTATTTTATCAAGTGATAACTTTACATTATATTTTTTGGTATCAATTCTACCAACATCCACTTCTTTATGGGTGATGACGTTCTCATTTCTTGTATCTCTTTTTTCTTCAGTACGTTTATTGTTTTCATTGTGAAGTATTCCTTGTATATTTGTCTCACTTTCCATGGTGTCTCTAAAATACATGGAGCAATTAATACTGCTTTTCTACCACATAGGTATGTTGTTTTTAATAAACTATTTATATATTTTACAGGAGGGAAGTAAACATAAATTTTATTATCATTACCCTGTATACAATTAATGAAATAGTTTAAATATTCAACATTATTATAAATTGGACTATTTCTAGCAACAATTTCCACATCATTTTTTAGCAACTTTTTTATTTTTTGGATGAGAAGCCCATCCTTTGGGGTTTCTACGTTTACGTTCGTTAAATTCTGTTTCATTAAATTCCATTGGAGATCTATATGGTGATATGTTAACTCCATATCCCTGCTCAAAAGATCCGCCACCAAATTGTGGTCTCCTGGAATATACAAGATTGTAAATTTATGGAATGTAGAGGTACATGTAATTATTTTATGTACTATATCATGTACTAATTTAGTATCACCTTTTTTCTTTAATACCCAGCTACACGCGGTCATATTGTCACAATGTGATACTATGCTAATCTCATGTAATTCAATTTTTCTTATCTGTAACTCTTCCAGGAGAATATCCATGGATATTTTTATGGCATGTAGTTCTTTTATATTTATATGCCAATCTCTCTCTATTTTATTAAATTTTTTAGAAATTTTCACGTTAAATTCTCTAATATATATACCCATTGAATCATTACTAGCATCCGTGAATATGTTTACAAATTTTTCTTTTATTTTATGAATTACAGGGACTCCTTTATTTTTTACCACGTGGGTTTTTAGATCATTTAATGCTTCTATTTCTTTTTTAGTTATTGATACCATATTATCATAATATTTTTTCAACTCAATCAACCCGTATGTTAAAACTCCATACAATGGAGTAATATATAACATTATATTACCATAAACAAATTTCATAGATATCGCAGTCCCAAGTAAGCACGCTAATTTTCGGTAAGATATTCTTTTACTATTAATTATATCATTAAATAAATTCAATATTTTTGATATTCGTTTATAATTAACTTCAATACAATTGTTATTTAAATTTATTATATATCCTAGGTGTTCTAGTGCTCTACTAGGCTCTAGTATGGATTTTTCATTATTAATATTGAATCCACATTTATTCAGTAATTGATATAATGCCTTAGTTTCTTCATGAAGGTTATTACGCTCCCTTGCTATTAATATTATGTCATCTAAGTAAGATGATAAAAGAATTGACGACCTTTCTCTAAATTTATTCAATGGGATTTTTAATATGCGCTGGAATATATATGGAGCTGTAGACAAACCAAATATCAGTCTATAAAACTTATAGATACGATCTCTAAATTTGAAGCATAATAAATATTGACTGTCTTTATGAATATAGATAGCATGGTATGCACTAGACAAATCAATACTTGTCATGAATAATTTATCTGAATATAGTAAGGAACTAACAAATTCAATGGATTCATATGTAAATTTCTCAACATTAACAACACTATTTAAATTTCTACAGTCAACTATTATTCTGTCTTTTTTCGTACCATGATGAACGAATATTGGATTTAAATGGTACCTACAGTTTTTTAACTCGTCGTCGTTAAATGGGGAGATAATTTTTTCCATTAACATGCGTTGAATTTCTTTTGTGATAAATTTTTTATCATCAATATTAAAATATTCCTCATAAGTGGGGTACCTACATTGGCGAGGAAATTTTCTAACGGGGATACGATAACCCTCTTTAATTATTTTAAGTACATACTCATCGTCTGTAATACTTTTTCAGAAAACACACCTTTGGTTATATGGTGTATACATTCTTGTATTAGCATATTTTGCTGCATTATATTTAATCATCTTTAAATCATTTTCTTTTTTAATTTCTTTAATTCTGTCTTTTTCATTCTGTGTCAAAATTTCGTCAGACCAAGCTACAACTTTCTCTTTTTCAGTTGGGATATTAAAGAATTCAAAAAGATTTTTTCTTCTCAAGTCAATTACTGATCTTCGTGGCATGGGCTAATAACTTTGCTAATTCTTCATAACTTTTACGTTCATTCTTTGATAGTAGTATGCCCGCTATCAACATAAACAATGTTAAATCAGATAGTTTTTCCTCCCGGGCATTTACAGCTTTACTTCTTCTTATCCATTTCAATTTCTTTTTTAAATTGCTCTCTAGTTTCCTTAGATGTGGATCCTCCTCCAACGGTAGCCAAGAAATCGTTCATAAATTCTTGATCCCCTTTAATTACCTTTGTGTGCTCGATTAAATGGGAAATGTTTAATTTTCTCCTCATATTCATTAAAGCGGTGAATTTTTCTTTCAAATCACTGTCATTCACATCATTGTCATCAAGTTCATTGATGATCTTGTCAAAGAATTCAACTGATTCTTCATTAGACTATTCTCTTCTGAATCTTTCTCTCTCATCAGGAGTTAATGCCTTTATAGTGTCACGCATGGCTTCCATGCTTTCTTGAAACTCAGACATATCCATAATAGATAAATAATTTGATTACAATACGTACAACTATCGGAACAATAGAAAGGAATGGCGGATCAAGTAAAAAAGTGTCTATTTATACATACAATATCGGTACGGGACAATAGGAACCTTATAGCAAGATAACTGGAAAGTAAACTAGTTTGGAAACGTAGTATTATGTTAAAAATCAGTTTAACTTTAAGACTAGAATAATAAAAGTTCATTGCAACAGTCCACAAACACACATTGATCTATACAGTGAGGATCGTATTATCGTAGGTGAAGTATATGCTTTCATGAAACGTTGTTTTACGAATAACCTTTCTCCAACAAAAAACAGTAGTATTATATAATTCTTCTACAGTAGCGTATTCAAAGCTTTGTAGCAGTTTTCTTTAACAGATGAAGATATCATAGCCGTCTAATTGTTGGATTTTGCTTACTATAAGACAAAAGATCGAAGGATCAATCTTTGCAGTTTTGAAAAAAATTTTGGTGCCAAATTTTGTTATCATAGATTTTTAAAATGAAGAGGATGGAGAAATTCTACAATATTTAAGAAGAACTTTTGATAGTTGAGTGAGTGCAAAAAATGAATGACGTTTCTAAAAAAATTTTTAATTATATATTTTTAAATTTTTTTTTCTTAGTTATAAATTTGTTAATATTTTTTATTATACATATTGTTTTTATGTATATATATTTTTTATTCATTTCTTAGCAAGTTATTGAAACAAAAGCATATATTAACAGTGTAAATACAAATTTATTTATAATATAACAATGTGAGAAATATAAAAAAAGATTCGGTGAATGAAAATTATTTTCATATAATAACATAATGTATTTATATTATATTAAGAAGCTTATACAAAAGACTTAAAAAATGTAGAAGATAATATCCATTATGTTGCCCGCCCATCATTGAGAATGTTTTGATATATTATATATATAGATGAAAATCGAGATAAAAGGCAGTTTTAAACTTAGCAAGATGATAATAACATCATCTTGAATTAAATATTATATTAATATTATATTATTGTATTCCATTTATTTTATATATATACTAATAAATGTTTTAATAAAATCTAATTAATTATAATAACATACATTTGAAGCACGTTACATAATATTAATGTAATAAATTCAATTAACCTTGAACGTCAATGGAAATTTTCTTAATAGAAATTCAAGATAAGACGTGTTTCTCCTAATGGTAGTAATATTTTTAGAGATAGTTCGGAATCAGGGCAACCAAATACTTTTTAATAGAAGCCATTTTTTTACTTTTTATGATGTTTTAAGAATAAGAAACATAATAAACATTTCAATCATTTTTATAAATTTTTAAGAAATAAAAAATATTTTTTTCACTTAAAAAAATCAAAATTTTTCCGAAATTTTGTTCTTGAGCAAATTAACTATAAATCATTAACAAGCAGCACCCTCGCTTCGCTCGTCGCTACTGACCCGCAGGGCCGGTGTTTTTTTTTCCTGTGACTCGCCGCAGTTTTCTCTCAGAACTGGAAAATCCATGTAGACATAAAATATGTTATTATCTCTTTTTCATTTTATTAATTTTTAAAGTATAGATATAGTTGTTATTTTAAAAAATTTTATAATATAAAATTAAAAAAAATATGCAAAAACAATAACATAACGTAGTAATTATACTTCCGATTCTATTTGTGGAGGTGGTCTGAAAGCCATATTTAAAACACCCTCGTAAATCACATTTTTTATTTTTTTTTAATTTAAAATTATTTCATACAACCATTGTAATGGTGAAATTATTTTTTTGAACATCCATGTTAGTTTATTCCATAGCCAATCATAAGAATCTTTTTTCAAAAAAATTTTATGTATTATAAAATATATAATAACAATGATGATTTTTATAGCTATCATTATGATAATAATTTGATGCTTGATTAAGTTATAGCTCCACCATCCCATTTTGAGGGTTTTTGAAAGGAAATGAATAATGTTTAGAGACCAATTAACAAAATTTTCATAATGGTTTTCCTTGCTGTGTACAAATAATTTCTTTATTTTTGTTCCATCAACAACTTCTGTACATTTTCTTGATGGAGAAAAATGGTCACATAATTGCTATTATCTACAAATATTAAGTGACCATATTCTAAAGAGCACAGGCATGTATTGGTAGCACATATTATCAATTGAGTGGTCGGCGAAATATTTCACTGGTATGAATTCTTTACACACTTCTACAATAATGACGTTCTCCCTATTAGTTGAAACTGCTGTGACATCTGCTCTGTGCTAATATGTACGGGCTTTTTCTTCAGGAGTGACGCTTTCTCTTACTTCCTTAAGACGGTTGTTTTTTGAAATACACGTTTACCTATATATTTCATTTCCTAAATGTCGTATTTTCTTTCTTAATATTTCTTTGCCTCCTTCAATGTTTATTTTGTTGTTATTAGGATCAAATCCTGTTTCATACATAAAAGGAATTTGATAAAATTTTGATACAAAATTTTTCTTTGTTGATGTTTAAATTTTTGATTAGTAAAAATGAATTGATTTCTAACATAAGTGCATTATTATTTAAATTTCTTCTATCAAATTTTTTTAAAATATTTTGCTCTATGGTTAAAGAGCTTAATTCATTGTTAGTCCAGTAATCTTCTCTTTCCATTGAGATGAATAAATCTCTTTCAAATTTGTAAAAATGCTTATCTTTTAGAAGACATTCTGGATATTTTTCATGATTTGTATATGGATCGTTGCCATAATTCAGTAAATTATTTTCTTCAGAGATTCCTCTTCGTTACCATTAGTAATTTTTTATCAGAAATGCATTTCTGATTATTTCTGATGTAACGAACTACATATTTTACTTCCATGTGCATAAATAATTGAAATAAGTGTAACATTTATATGGAATTTCAAGTTCAAAACTGTCTATATTATCAGTATTGCAATCAAAAAATTGTCCTGCCATAGAATAACTGTCCATAAGGTAGGAAACAATAAATAATGTTGCTAACCAAAAGTATAAAAAATGCATAGTTAAAAGTAATAGTTAGTGTAAATTGGTTAAAATTATGTTTAAATAAAATTTTCATAATATATTTATGAAATGTATGTGATTTAGATGGGTAGATCTAAAGAATCAATTTCTTAATGTACAATTTTTAAAGTTACGTAGTAATAATATGGTATATGCTTTTTGTTTCTATTTATCCAATATATAAAAAAATATAACAAACATTGTTGATAACTTTTAATTGAAAGATCATTTCTCAAATTAAAAATTATTATTATTAATAAATATATTTTTCGATGCACATCTCTCCTTTATATACTTAGGAGATTTCACAATTTTAAATGTTCAAACAATTAATTTACTATCTTTTAATAATGTGCATATTATTATATTATATTTTTCATTATATCTCATATTTACTCGCTTTGTTAAGTTTATTACAAAAGTACATCATATTTATTTTAAAATAAAAAAGCTAGTTTAATTATTTTGCAATTAACAAATAAAAAATTTATTAATATATTATAAATAATTTTTCGAATATGTGATAAGAATTTTAATTTATAAATCAATCGTCTTACAAAAACTCTTTTTAGTAAACTTTTAACATGTTTTTATTTAATATATAAGTAGTACATATAAATTAGTTAAAATTATTCTATCATTGTTATACTTATATACTGAATGTATGTTGATATTAGATATTTAATCATAACTCAGCTTAAAGTTATTCAATTAGAATGATTAAAATCTCAAAATGTATCATTTTTTATGCTTATCAAAAGTTGCCCCTACATAAAAAATGCTAACATTCAATTTTGCTTCGTTTGCTAAAAAATGTGAAAAAGTGCTAAAAAATGGTGTTTAGTTTTTTGAACATATCTCAAGAATGGAAAAAGATTTTAAAACGGTTTTAAAGGCAAAAGAAAGATAACAAATTTCCCACGAGCAGTTTTTGGAATTAGCATAAAACCTCAATTTTGAAGTACTTTTAAGTTCAATTAAATGTGAAAATGTGTAAACTCGGGATTCAAGTTTTTTAATTGTATCTTAAGAATGAAGCATGTTATGATCTTGATACTTTGTTTATTAGATAGAACATTTAAAAATAGCCGTTTTTTACTTTCTGACAAATATTAAAATATTTATTATTTAAAAAGTTATAAGCAAAAAATGAATTTTTTAAAAATTGAAATTTTTTGAATTTTTCTCTTCAACTATCTAAAAATTTTTTACAATTTTATATTTAAAATATTAACCATAGAATTCCCCCTAGACCTTTTTGGAATTAGAAAAATTCATGTAGAAAGAAAAAAATTATAAACAAAAATGCTGATGAAGAATTTTTGATATAATGTAAATAAAATTATTATAACTTCACGATGAATAAATTTACAAAAACGTTATTAGCATCGTTAGATAGATAATCACTTTCTGAACAATTAAACTGAAGGCAGTATTCCTGAATTTTTACATTTTAACATAATAATTTGACAAAAAAGAGAAATTTTCTAAAAATAAAAAAAAATTAAAAAAAATTTTACGGCGATTTTTTATAAACTTAATCTTATTCAAATTTTTTGAAATTACTCTTAAAATGTTGGAAATTGAAAAACTTAGAGGTACTTTTTTTGTTTTTTCTGATTTCTATTTTCGAACAGAGATATATCGTTTTGAAGCACTGAAATTTGGGGTAAAAAATAGCATTTTGGAGAAGTGTTTCAATCTTAAGAATAAATCTTGAAATATTAATTTTTTAATATTTCATCGTAAAGAGCACAAAAAATTACGTATATTTGAAAATGTTCATATTTTTATTCCAATTTTAAAGGGATAAAACAGGGGTACCGAAATTCGAGATTTTGAGTACTTTAAAAGATGTATCTCAAGAACGGAACTTAGCATGGGACTGATATTGCATATTAAGATTAACTATTATGACACATTAATATCTCAATAAAAATTTTATTTGAAATCGAAAATTATTTTTCGATGCACAGCTCTCCTCTGTATATATAGGGGAAAACGAAGAATTTGGTAGTATTAAAAAAAATTTGATAATAAAATAAGAAATTTGATTAATAACATAAACTTGACAGTAAAATAACCAAAAATACTTGCAAATCAAAACAAAGATGATAGTCAAAAATCAATTGAAGAAGATCCCGGTACTGATAGTTAACATTACTTAGATAGAAAGTCGAGTCTACCAGTTAGAAGAAGAAGCAGGAATTCTTAAGGTCTCATAGTTGTCGCTTAGTTATCCTAATACTAATTAATTTTAACCTAACGGCTCTTCTTGGAACCATTTATTATAAATAATAAATAAACGTAGAATTTTCTTATTTTCTAAATGTGGTGTGATAATGACAGCAGTGCTTGCTAGTGATTCAATATTTTAGATTTTTTTCTTCAAAAAAATCTACTCAAAAATACAAATGCTGTACAAAATAAATTTGCTGCAAATGCTCAAAAATGCTAAAAAAAATATGTTTATTTATCGTTATCTATGCTTAAAATACTTTTTATTACAAAAAATTTTATTAAAAATGAATTAACGGTGGTAGTTCTTAATCCGAACTTTAACCCAGTAAATTTATTTTACATAAATTTTTTATTATTTTTCATTTTAAATTTATAATTTTATGCTGGTGCTGGGTTAATCACAAAGGATTTAAGGGATACCTACTTTCAGGCACTTATATGAAGGAGTTAATGAAAGGCTATCATTAGTGTGCGAGGGAAGTGGAGGAACATTTTATTTCAACAAACAATTGAAAGAAACTTTGTTGGAAAGTGATGAAAACTTGAAGGTTCGTGACGTCATACTAACTGAAATCAAAAGAAAATCTCGTGAAAGACGAGCAACAGATAGAAATTCTCAAGAGAACGTTGAAGAAAACTCTGATGGATATAATATTTAAAATATTATTAACCAATTTTATTGCTGTAAATTTATTTTTAAAAAAATTTTTCTTAATTCTACTTTTAATAAAATTACATTTATTCATATATAGGTTGTACATAGTTTTAACTATTATATCTATAAACTTATAGAAAATAACATGAATACTGTTAGAGTATTGTGTCAAATAAGCGACGTACCGTGATTGTTTAGTTTTATGATATATATATCATGCCTTTTCGGATGATCCTTCCGTTGCTTTCCCATTTCTTTTGTAACGATTTATTTTAAATAAAAAAACTAATTTGCATTTACTAATTTTATTCTAACATGGCGCTCCCGGGCAGTTTTACGGTTAAACAGTTAAATACTTTGAAGGCAAAAACAATGTTTATGCATGAAGATAAAAGAAATGAATATGTCTTTGAAAATATTTCACAAGTTTTAAAGAGTGAGTTAGTTGAATTTGTGGTTGAATCGGGGAAAGTGGAGGTCGAATGGAATGAAATGATCAATTTTTTAGAAAGACGCGTGTCTTTGTGAGATCAGAGAACGTTAATAGTTGTTAAAGTGGATCGTGTCATGAATGTTAGGTTTGGCAATGGTGCTAATGCAAATCTGGATCTGTTGAAAGAGCTGCAGTCTTCTATTGAACCTCTGAATTTGTCAAAGGATGAGAAGAAGTTACTTATGAAGATACTGTATATTCATAACATTCCACGTGGCGTTAAAAGTAAAATGGATGTCATTTACGCATTGCCGGATTTTGATGATTTGTTTGAGACAGCACGTAAGGCTGATTTACGCTTTGGTCAAAGATAACATTTTGGTCGGAGAAACGGTGATTGGAAGGAAAGGAATGATGTTATAGGAAAGATGGATTATAAAAAGTTCCAAGAGCGGAATAAGAATTCATGTAGTGATTCTAAGTCCAGTAAAGGTATGGATATTAGTTTAAGAAAAAGGATAAAGAAAATGATGAAAATGGATCTTCTGTCTTTAAAACGTATTTCACATATAGAAGTAAGGAGGAAATTGTTAAAATCTTCATTACTTTTAATGGAATGAGGGATATCAAGTTTGAAGTTGGTGTGGATACATGTTCGAAAGTCAGTATTCTGACATTGAAGGACTTTGATAAATTAAATGATGAAATAAAAAATAAGTTGGTCGCCGAGGATTGGATTTTCACGAAATCGTGGCATGGTTCTCATAGTAAGGTAATTGGATTCTTTGAGAATTTCATTGATATTGATAATGTTAAAAGTGTTAAAGCAAAGTTCTATGTAGCAGAAGGTGAAATGTCGTTGATTGGGATTGATTAGAAAGTTAGGAATAAATCCCTTGATATTTAATAGCAAAGGGGAGAGTAAGATTTTTGTAGACGAGTTTGGTATTGAATATGGTAAAAACTTGCCCAGAGTTGAAGAATTTTGAAAAAATCAAAGTCTAGAGTTTTTGTGGATGATCTATTTGAACCTGGTAACGTTCTGGAAGCAAAGTTTTCAGTTTGTAATTGTTTTGTTCCCAAAGAGAGGTGGTATAATCCCCATTCCAGATGAGTACCGTAGTGAGGTTGAAGAGATCTTCAAAAGAGAAATGAAGAATGGTTTATGGAAAGAAGTAAAGTGTTCTGTTTATGGTTCAATTTCGTTAATTGTGGTTTTGAAGCCAGATGGTTCGTTAAGACTGGTGTTCTCGTGCAAAAACATAAACATGTGGTAGTGCCGAAAATGTTTGTTCTCCCTAGTCCAAAGAATGTGCTTAAAGATGGAATAGATACCATCAGTGTTATCGACATTAGTAATGCGTTTAGACGCATTGACCTGATAAGTCATTGCCGAGATTGGTTGATTGTGGGTACTCCTTTTGGTTATTTTAGGCCAACTAATCTGATTTTTGGATTCTCGCTTAGTCTAATGTTATCTTACCAAAGTTTGTTACATGTGTTGGAGCCTTATATGGAGTGGATTTATGTGTATATTGATGATATCTTGATTTCTTTGAGTTCGGATAAGCATGAGGAGATTCTGTTGGGTGTTTTGAAGGCTTTATCTGAGGTTAATTTGAAGTTTTCTACTAAGAAGTGCAAACTTATGGTAGATAAAGTACAGTTTATTGGTTATGAATTGTGTGCTTCAAGTAAGTCGGTCTATGTTTCAGAGGATAGACTGCAGAATTTTCTTGACATGAAGGTTTCTAATAATTGTAGAGATTTAAAGAAGGTGTTAGCATTGTTTAATTACTATGCGTTATCTATTTCTGGTTGCGCTTTGGCAGTAGAGCTGTTGTTTAAGTGGGAAAAAAAAGTTGGTGATATTAGTAGTAAAATTAAGGATGATTTTATAAATCTGTTAGAATGTATGATTAAAGCTAAGGTTTTGAATCCAGTTGATGAAAATGTTGAAAAATTGATGCTTAAAGTAGTGGCTAAAAATAGAGCAATTTCATCAGGTTTAAGTTGTAAAAAGAAAAATAAATAAAGTCCTTTGTTTACGTTTGGTAGAGTACTAAGGAAGAGTGAATTGAATTACAGTTATCCTGCTAAGCTTCTTCTGATGGTCAAAGAAACTTTATATGCAATGATGCCAGTTACGTGTGGTTATTCTATTGAAGTTAAGTGTGAAGTTAAGAAGTTAATCTTGGATGATGTCTTGCCTAGAACAGCGGTTAATACATGTCAAAGACTTTTGATTGATTTACTATCTTTTAATGTGGTGATCAAATATGATAGAAAGGTGAAAGATGTGTCTTTGGCGTCAGTCATTCTTCGTTCTTTAGAGGTTTGTACGGTATCTCATAGAAGGATTTGCAAAATTGATTCGTGTGATTTCATAAGTGTGTTACCTTTTAGTATAGAAATGTTGAAGGAGGGCTTAGTGAAGGATAATAATGGTAGTATTCTGTTAAAAGGCTCTTGGAGCAAGGGAAATATTTTTAATTTGCATTCTTCACTTAGACAACAAATTCAATCGGTCGAAGTGGTGGGTAATGTAATACTGATTGCAGGCAGGGTATTTATTCCTGCTAGTTTGGGAAAGGAGGTTTTGAGTTATTTACATAAATTGCATCAGTCGTATACAATATGATTCTGGAATGTCGTAGGAAGTTTTACTTTACAAATTATGTCAAGGAACTTAAAGATGTTGTCAAACAGTGTACTACTTGTAATATTCTTCAAAGGAACAAAAAGTTGTTAGTGGTATCATGGCCAAAAGCTATATTCCCAAGAGAGAAGTACCATTTCAATGTTGGTCTAGTGAATGCTGGGAAATTCTTTTGCTGTGAAGATGTTTTTTCGGGTTTTATTACGACTAAAGTGATTAAAAAAGAGGATTCCAAAAGCTGTGTTTCCATCTTGTCAGACGTTTTTCAAAGTATTGGTGTTCCGTTAGTTAGTGTATCTGATAATGCGAGAATGTTTACAGTATGAGAGACACTCAATTTCTTAGAAAGATTAAGAGTCAAGTATTGTTTTTCTGTAGCAAATAAATCTCAATCTAATGGTTCTGGTGAGTGTGCAGTGGGTTTAATTAAAGAATCGTTGGTTAAGTTTTTGAAAGATGGTAAATCCTTTAGAGAAGCCTTAAATTTGGCAACTTTGAAAGCGTAGAGGAGATGTTTTAAAGGTTCTCTAGAGACTTTTGCTGATCTGTTTTTCGATGTAAAGGAAGATGCTAAATTGCAATTGAAAAAGTACTTGTTGAAGTCAGTAGAGATGAATTCTCCTGTTTGGTTTAAGAAAGATAGGTCTGATAAGGAATGGATTTGAGGTGTTGTCTGTGAAAGGTTGTCAGACACGTTGTACAAAGTTATTCAGGATAATAAAGTGTTTGTGAAAACGAATTATAGCATAAGATTCATAGAACCAATTGAAAAAAAGAAGTGCAAGGAGGAAGAGGATATAAAAGTCGAAGGTTTATTGCGTGATTCAAGTGAAAAACTGGATGACAATTCTTTCCTTTCTTTTGGAAATGAGTTGAAATTTATTGAGACCTTAGAAGCCAGAGATTTTAAAAAGTTCAATAATTTAAATAAAAAAGTTGAAAATTATGTAACTAGTTCAGAGGTTCTAGTAATGGTAATTCAAATAATAGCTTGGTTGATTGGGAGAATGGTATATCTGAAGAAGCTTTATCAGTTTTTGATGTTGTAGCTGCATGTAATAGAGGTGATTTAGGTGGTAAAGGAATGGCGTTTGTAATTTCCTATAAGGGCAAAATGTGGAAAGAAAAATTTAAGGTTTATAATAAAGCATCTGCTCAAGATACTGAGGTGTTTAGTTTTGTGCTTTGTCTGCTAAAGTTGAAGTCGTTGATTGTTAAAGAAAGTATTGAGAAAGGCAGTAAAATAGTTGTGGTAACAGATTCGTCTTATGTTGGTAAAGGTATCAATGATCATTTACCAAATTGGTCTGTAAATAGATGGAAGAAATCTAATGGGAAAATTTTAGTTTATGCTGATTTCTGGAAGAGAATTTGGTTAACCTTAAAGAAGATCTCTGAAGTTAAAGTAAGGTGGGTGAGAGGCCATAATAAATATGTTCTTTCAATATTTTGCTTGATTTATTAGCTAAAGAAGGTGTTCAATCTCAGGAAGTTCCATTGAGCAAGGAAGATGTTAGAGTATTGTGTCAAATAAGCGACGTGACGTGATTGTTTAGTTTTATGATATATATATCATGCCTTTTCAGATGATCCTTCAGTTACTTTCCCATTTCTTTTGTAGCGATTTATCTTAAATAAAAACTAATTTACATTTACTAATTTTATTCTAACAAATAAAAAATAAAAATATATGCAGATTATATATAGATCGTACTATTATATCTATAAACATATAGGAAGTAGTATGAATACAAAATTAAAATATATGCAGACTATATTATGTAAAAATACTTTGTAAATGCATAGTCTATACATAGTAAATTTTATAATGTACTGGCGATCTTTATTGAAATGATTTATTAAATAACAAGTAGACGATACAATACATAATGTAAAGAGTAAAAATAGAGTGATGTTAATGTAAAATTAAAGCATTAATATATGAGCAAAATCAAACAATTTGTTTTGATCTATAATTTTCTACTACATGTATTTAATTCCCACACTGAACTTAACTGTAGAATACCAAAATCTAGTTTAGAAAAATTAAAATTTGTAAAACCGGGGAGGGTAATTTCCGTATAAATACTAATTCATTAGTGCTATAATTTTAAAGTTAATCAAATGTCTTTATTTAATAAATAAACTTACCTGATGGTAGTAGAATAAACTATTCTATTCTTATGTAACGATAATATACATAAGAAATTTGTCATAAATATCTTAATTCTATCATACCTTTCTTTTTTTAGTGTGAGTTGTCATTGTATATTTATACTTATCAAGTAAACGATATGCATTTTTATTACCAAAATCTTCAAATTGTATCAAAACATTTTGTCCATATTTTTTAACAGATGCTTTCATAAAATTATCTAATAACCTATCATATTCTTCACAATCAACTCTTTTTTTGATTAAACCTATATATAATGGATCTTCAAGTAGTTTTTCATTGTTTGTTCCAACATCAATAAGAACAGGAAGACATTCACATGGTGTAATACCGGCTAATGCTGTATACAATATTCTTTTTCCAACAGAAATACCCATACCATATGCACCTAAGTCACTATTCTAAGAATTCTTTCACCATCTGTTACAACAATAGCTTTAATATTATTCTCTGGCCAGTTATTTAGAATTTGGTTAATCTTACTAATTGAATTATCACTAGTTGTAATATATAATCATCTTAGTGTTTTAAAATATTTACCAAAATTCAGACATGCTTCACCAACAATTGGTGTATAAACAATTGGGAGTAATTCTTTGATATTATTACATAAGATATTATAAAATAATTTTTCATTTTTTTCGGCAAGCACCGTTAATGCTTTCATATTTTAACATTGAACTTGAGTAATTTTTTTTTCACCCACTATACGATAAACTTGTTAATCAATGTTTATAAATGTTGCTGGTAGTAGACCATGAATACCAAAGTATTGTCTTTCAAATTATGTAAATGCTGTACCTTTATTTAACTTCCTATTCAGTAAAACATCTATACCCCGTTTTGTTATTGTTACAGTTTATTGATCGTTAAACGTTTTTAATTTTTTTTCTATATGAACCTGAATTATCATTTATCTCATTTGAGTTATTTCTATTCGTTAGTTTTATATTTCTTTTCCATATTTTATTGTTAATATTTTCAAACTTTTTGATAAATCTTAAATTAAACATTATTATTTAATGTTTTTCATAAATGGTAAATATTTGATATTTTATTATTTTTAATATTAAAAATATTTGGAATTTTGAATATAAAAATCATTTGTATAGTCATAAATAATTTTTAATTACCAATTATTTTTATACATATAAAATTTAAAACAAGCAGCAATGCGCTTTGCTCGTCGCTACTTGCCCGAAGGGCTTGTTTTTAAAATATTTCAAATTTTTTTAAAAAAAACTTATAAAACTTTTGTTATATAATAACACCCATATAAAATTCGAATAAATAGTTTCGTATTTTCTAATATTAATATTTATTATTAAAAGTTTGTTTTTTTTTAACGTTAGAAATTTATAAAACACATTTTATCTAAATCGGTTTATCACACATCTTGTGATTTTTATTCCTTTGAGATTCTAAATTTGAATAATTTTTTACATATTTTTAATGCATAAACTAAGAATTAAGAAGAATGTTTACAGTAAATTTGTAATTATTATTAATATGAAAGTAAAGTTATTAAATATGATAGAAATTTACAATACAGATTAGTTTTAAGTTTAACTAATTTTTTTAAAAATATAGAATCAAAATTTAAATATAGATTTTTAATGTATTTTAAATGATAAGAATATTCCTCTAAGTTAATAAAATTAAAAATAAATCTAAAACAATTACTCAGACACTTTTCGTATTGAATATATTTTATTGACTTTGAGAAGCCCGAAACATATTAAAATTAAAGTATTGGTAATTTTTTTAACAAAATATTATATATATTTTTTTCAAAACGTTTTGATAAACAGTTCCAACATAGAAATTTAGGTAAATTTTTTGTGGTTTTCATAAAGCATAACAAAATTTTGAGATATTTTTACAATTTCTGATAAAAATTAGTGTATGCGTCGCTATATTTTAAATTTTTGAATATGTTTTAAAAGAAAACTTTAATTATGCGTAGCCAGAATGCATATTTTAGAACAATTTAGTTTAGATTATTTTAACATAAAAAGATTTAGAGGAAGAAATTTGTTATATTCTAGAATTATTGATATTTAGTAAAACTTTTTTTAAATCTCAAAAAACCAAATATAATCTGATTTTAAATTTACCATCATAAGTCGAAATAAATTTATTATTCTAAAATTAAAATAAATGATTATATTAACAATAATAATAATAAAAATTATATAAAAATAAAAGATTACAATATTTACAATACTGTAATCAGACTGGGACAGGGTTGGTAAGATTTTACTTCTTTCTGTTTAAGAGCCAACAGTTCTTACTTCATATCTTAAAAATTGTCATATAATGCGCTGATTTAAAATATTTTTCATGGGGAGAAAAATTACATATAGTCAGATAAAAATAAATTTTTTTACCAATTCTACATACTATATTTTTAGAAATATAAATTAATATTTTAAATTGTTTAAAACAAATGATTTAAATTAATTTTATGTATTATTGTCGTTTAACTTTCTTAAAAAAATCAATTATTCTTATATTTTTTTATTTCATGGCATCACAAATTTTAAGATCATTATCATTTAAATAGATGCATCTCAAGGACTAAATTCAAATGAAGCTACCATTTATTTTTTTTATTCAACATATTTAAATACATTTTTTATTTTAGTAAATTAAGTACATAAAATCTAAACTATTTTAAGAAGTAAACTATTCTTCTAATATATAAGGGAATTTTCGATGACTTACTATTTTCCGGGAT
Organism: Strongyloides venezuelensis; assembly: GCA_963280985.1. Taxonomy (NCBI): domain Eukaryota; kingdom Metazoa; phylum Nematoda; class Chromadorea; order Rhabditida; family Strongyloididae; genus Strongyloides; species Strongyloides venezuelensis. The sequence continues at coordinate 2,334,494 of CAUJLX010000001.1, read as the reverse complement.
CGGGATTTTTTGGTAAGTTTTATTGTTTGCATGTAATAAGCGTTAAAAATTACGTCTATATGTGAAATTTTGAATAAAATAATCATTATTGAGAGAGAAATGGGAGTACCAATTTTTGAAATTCGGTACTTAATGATATGTATCTCAAGAAGGAATAATGAGATTAAGACGATCTATATATCATTCGTTAGAGAATTCAATTCCACATATATTTTGTGAACATTTCATACTGAAAAAATTTCATCTTTGTATGTCTTTTTTTTTAAATTTAAAAATTAGAAAAAAAATTGACCTATTTGTTTTTTGACTAACTCAAGAATGAAAAGGCGTAAATGAACTGTTAATGTCTTAAAATGTTCGCAACAAATTTTTTGATGAGGAAACTTCATAACATTTTCAAAAAATTGTCGTATTAAAACTTTTTTCGTTTATTGAATTTTAAAAAAAGCACTTATAAAAAATTTAAAAATCACTTTTTCTTTATATCTCGAGAACGGATAAAGAAATCAACATGATATATAAATTATTCGATAGAGAATTTAATTTTACATAAAAGTTGTGAAAACACTTTATACGAAAAGTTTCATTTGACAAACTTTTTTTTAAAAAACACAAACAATTTTTTTCAAAAAAATTTAACAACGATTTCATGGTACTTAAGGTTTTTCGTTTTTTATGAGATTATATTTAAAATGTAAATTAAAGAGGAACTTAGAATAGCTTTTTTTCAATTTTCTTCTCTGAGTCTTGATTTATTATTTTAAAATGTAAGAATTTAGGTTTTTTTTGGTCATTTTCAAAAAATTTTAAAATCTCAAGAATGAACATGAAATTTAAATTTTTTTTATATTTATAATATTAGTATCTAAAACTAAATATACTTATGAGATTTTATATAAAACAAATAACTTTAAGGGGGAGAATACATATCAAAACATGTTAAGGCATATGTGTCTCAAGAACAGGATTTCAGATTAAGGTAATATTGCGTTTTTTGAAATCAGCACATAAAGTTATATATATTGAGATTTAAAGAAATTTTAATATCAAAATTAATTTACATTCCTTTGTTACTCTTCTAAAAGAACTGGGGATGATAAATAGATAAACATCTATATTTACGACAAGTTTCATCTTCAAAATGCGTCAAAGTAAATGAATAAATATTGGTATATAATATTTTGTACTTTGCAAAAATACAATGGTAATTATTAAGTATTTTATATCAATAATTTTTAGATAAAAACCTTTTTATTTTTACGTTAAAAACTAACCACTTGTATCATTTAATAATTATTCTATCTATGTTCTTTTAAATGCATTTTTTAGCTATTTTCAACAATAAAAATAGGGATAATTTTTCCTTATAAAATAATAAAAATAAGACAGTTTAAGTAAAAATATTTAAGTTTTGTTGGTGCTTAGCTTCAGTAGGAAATAGTAGTATGAGAAGGTTTCACACACAAATTAATCTTTTATTCAATATATCTTACAATACGAAGTATAAACGCTAAAAAAAATGGCCACTTTTAGCTACACAATTACAATCTAGACAAAAATAGACAATATACTAAGAATCCTCTACGTTCCCTTGAATCTTACACTAAAATAAAATAGGTTAGTACAATACTTAATGCAATAAAAAAAACAATGACATAATGTTTTACAAAATGACAAATATTTTGAAATATTTGTTTATATACTAAACTATAAAGGATGTTTTCCTAACAGGATAACACAAAGCTAAATGAGAAGAAGAGTTAGGATTACAGTTCTTTTACTTTTAGTAAAATATATCTTATATTTTTTATGTAATCTTATTTGATGTGATCGTTGATCGCTTGTTTGTTTATTTCTCTCTATATCTAACCTTAGCTTATTTCATCATATTATTGGTATATATAAACTAAAATATATACATGCAACCTGATAAAATTTTTAGGACTTTTCTAATTTAATACAATTTTAGATTATATATCTTGTATATTAAGTAATACTATTGTTGTAACCTGTGAAATAGTGAAGTTGTAATCACAGGGTAAGTCTCTATTTTTCTGTAAATGTATATTGTTTTATGTTTTTTTAGTTCTTTTGCTTATATTTATACTTATATATCGAATAAATAATATTTCTAAGTTGGGTCACTTTATTCCTTACAGGAAGCCGCCCGTCAAAATTAAAAATTTTTACTGTTTGATGATATAAAAAAAATATTTTATAATGAAGTTTTGTAAAAAGATTTTATATGATGTTTAAATATAACAAACGTAGAAATAATAATTTGTTCCATTCATTAATGTTTGCCCTTGATATTATTTTTTTTTATTTTCTTTAAAAATAAATATGACTAATCTTTCTAACAGGTGAAGTATAAAAAATCGTTGAACTATCAAAATTGATATTATTTTATAGTTGTTGTATTAACAAAAATGTTTGGAATCAATTCGCATGTAAGTTTTTCCTATTCCATATATAAATTATTATGATTTAGTTAATGTTTTGTATCATTTTACTTTTTTTATCAAGTAATAATTTAATAAAATCAAATCCTGTCACGACAAAATTACCACAAGAATGCCGTAATAATGAAGTTTACATAGAATGTGGACCATGTAACGAAAAAAGATGTTATACTATCTTTTATTTTGTTGATCCATGTAGATTTAACAAATGTTCACCTCCAGGATGTTATTGTGAAGAAGGTTATGGTAAAAAAAGTGTCGAGGATGACACATGTATTTCATTAAGTACCTGTTTAAATGAATAATTTTTTAAAAAAATGAATATAATGAAATAAATTTAATTTTATTGACTAGAAATTAACCATACTTCGTTATAAACAATTATATATATTTGCAAATATTGTTTTTTATACAATTATATTTATAAATTACTATTTTGGATTTTAAATATTATTTGTTCAAGACTATTATTAGTAATGACGTAATCAATTATATGTGGAACTGTTAAACTTGATCGTATACCACAATATCCAGAAACACTATCACCTTCATCCTCAGTCTTATTATCATCCTCATCTTCATCACTATCATCATCAACTTCAGTATCTATAGTACTAGCAGTAGTATTAATTGTTATCGCAGTAGTGTCCGTTTTCGTTAAATTATTAACATCATTCACATTATCATTACAATTTATTGGCTGGACTATTAATCTTCCATAACGTAAAAATAATTGTTCACCAAATGAATACACATCAGTCCATGATAAAACTTTACCACTTTTTGTTGCTTTTGGTACATCCCACTCCATAAGTGAGGTAATCTTCGTCAAATCTCCTGGTATAGCATCAAGTTCACTAACCATTATTTGATCAAGACATATCAAAACTTCTAATGATGGATTGGAGACAGTTATCTTAAAATTATATCCATCACAATAAATTTCTTTTAACCCCGTATATGTACCATTATAATCAACATAACCATTATTAATATAACCAAAGCGACTTGATAACTCATTACATTCCTCCAAATTATTTGTTGTTATTACGATTGATTCTTCTTTTTCAACTAAAAGTATACTAATTAATTCCCATATTTCATTTCGCCCTTGTTTATATAGATATTCTGTTGGTGTATCTAAAAATAATGCTCCAGATTGTGTTAATGCTGAGATACCAACAACTAAGCGCCTTTTTTGATTTGAATCACAGTATTGTAATTGTTTATGGCGACATTGAATAAGTCCAGTTAAATTTAGCATATTTATACTTTGAAGTTTACTTTTACGAAATCCTGATAATAATGCAAAAAATTTATAATGTTCAAATGGTGTAAAAAATGGTAATATAGCATTTTTTGATGGACTATATCCCATCCTCATACGAGTATTAACATCTCTGTCATATATTGTTATGGAACCTTCTTTTTTCTTAATATTTCCAGTCATAAAATTAAAAATACTTTCACGTTCTTTATCATCTTTGATATACCAACAATAACATTCACCTGGGAATACATCAAAGTTTAATCCCCTTTGTAAGTTTACATCACGTAAATATGGCTTAGCGTGTTCCATAATGATTGTTGGTTCATCATTAGGTCTTATTGTTGAAATAAAACATGATTCATCCAAATTATTACTAATATCTTCTTCAGTAGTTGTTTTACTATCAAACATTTGTCTTCTTCTTCTACTTTTAGCATTATTACTTTCATTAATTATAGATCTAACTGTTTCAATCCAATTTCGTATTGATATTAAAACACCACATTCAATTAATATTAAAAAACTAAATAATATTAATATATATACAACTGTTATTGGTAATCCTATAGGAAGATTCATCAAATAATTTGCATTTTTTTTATCACTCTCATTACCATAGTATCTTGCTATTTGTATCTTATAAAGTATTGTAAATGGATTCATATATGTTTTAATAATTTTCCAAACATAGTTCTTGTTTTTCGCATTATACTCATTTTCTCCAATATTATTTTTTTCAAAAACAATACACATTATTCCTTGAAGTGTCATAAAAATTATCCCAAGAAATCCACAGGTATTTGAAAAATACTTACCAAAAAATGTTAAACAATAAAATATTGGTAGATTCATAAAAAAATATATACATGCTGCTTGAAAAAATGGTAAGAAATTGGAGTCCTCGTTTAAAAATCCAAATAATACAATTAATGATGAAAATACAATAATTCCAATAATAGTATCAGCTATAAAATTACTTATCCAATAGAGTAATGGACTAACACCAGCATAATATTGTTGTTGTTTGAAACCTTTAATTCTTTCAATAAATAGTGGATATATTGTTAAGAAGTATGTTGCTATACACATTATTATGATTTGTGTTGTTGGTATAAATACATTCCAATTAATACCAATTTTTTTTCCAAAAAAATTAACTATTGACTCATCAGTATTAAATATTCCTCCTGTATTATTATGAGAATTCTTCACATTTGATTTAAAATATATAACTTGTGATTCTATATCATCATAATTTTCATTAATATAAGAATTAATTAAACTATCCATAAGTGATAATGAAAGATTTAAGCAAATATTTGTTGTTATAATACTTTGATAATTTGATATTTTTGGTGATACTTTTATTGGATATTTTGGTCCCCAAAATACATAATTTTGTGGGATCCCTTTAGGTTTCAGCGAAAATTTGCCTATTTGTTTTCTATCACTACCTTTCCTGTCTAAGTGCTTCATATTATCTTTAAAGTGATGCATATAATCTGAATTTTTTTTTATTGAAAATAATGGAATAAACGATTTTTCAAATGCTGTATCTCCATTTAATGGGCAAAATGTTAAAGAATATTTTCTAAAATATTGTGGCAAAGCTGATGTTAATAAAACTCCGATAATTATTACAAATAATAGTGTTTTTACATCAATAAACATGTAGGAGAAACGTTTCTTAATTAAGGCAAATAGTTGTTTTGTATATAATTCAAATCCAGAAGCACGATCATCAAAACCTGGTACTTTATTTATTAAATCAATACTCTTTTGTAGACGGGGTTCTAATGTTGCTCCAATATTACTTAATAAAAATGAATCTTCCAAACTATAGCTATGAATACTAAAATCAATTATATTGAATTCTTTATTTTGATTTTCAAGACAATCTAATAATCTGCCAAAATTAGATTTCATTCTTTGTGGTAATCTTAAGACAAGATGATTACTATAGGATTGTGTTTCCTCAATAATAGCATCTGCCACAAAATGTTTTACAAAATTATGTATTGTATTAAAGACGATATTAAGATTCTTTTCATCACCAATTAAACTTCTCTTTAAACGTATATCTAATTTAGCATATGAACAATGAATTTTTTTAAGTTTCTGAAATGGTCCCTTCATCAACAACTTTTCCTCGTTTTAATAATAGCACATGATCAGCTAATTGATCAACAATTTCCATATCTTGCGTTGATATAATAATTGTCCTATCCTCTTTTATATCTTTTAAAATACCAATTATTTTTACAACATCTTCATTAGGTAATTTATCTAATACTCCATTAAGTATAACAATTTTAGGGTCTCCAACAAATGCCATACATAAATTAAGATACATTTGTACTCTTTCAGGTAAATGTTCACAATATATATCCATATAATCAGTTAATCCCAATGTATCAATTAACAATTCAACATCTTCGTTAATAAATAAATGTTCCTTTTTAATAGTATTTAATCGTTGATATTTATTTGTCTTAATTATTGAAAAAACCTTTATAGCCATCTCAACAGTCATACCGGTATATGTAACAGTAAAATGTGGACAATATCCTATTTTATGCCTTCCAAATTTTTTCAATGATTTTTTAAAATATTTTACATGACCTTTTGATGGTCCCGAGGCACCTGCTAATATTTCCATAAGTGTTGTTAAACCAGACTCATTGAAACCAATTATAACATTAATTTGTTTTGACTTAAATTCAAAACTAACATCTTCTAATGCTGTCTCTCCTGTTGCTTTGTATATTTTACTTATATGCTCTCCAACTATAGTATTTTTTTTATATTTACCACACTTTTTTTTCTCCTTCTTAACAGTATTCTTTCTTTTACTATCACTACCTTCAATTGCTTTATTCAAGTCATGGAAATCATCTTTATCAAGTATGTGTCTTATATAAGTATAATTTCTAAATCTTCTAATATAATATAAAAATGAGAATTGATTATATGAATCATTTGGCCATAATTTATCAACAATGATACCAAAACCATAACCAATTAACATATTTATAATAAGGTAGATTAATTGACAACCAAAAGTACCGGAAAAATCATTCTTATAAATTATTTCTAATGGAAAGGATTCCTTTTTGATATTACTTTCTTTATAAAATGAATCAATTTTAATTCTAGCCAAATTACTATCAATTACATTAATATTAAGAACAGCTAGAATGCTATCAGAAGTTAATCCAACTGTCTGTCCAATATCTAAGTGAATAAATACTATCCAAAAAATTATAGTCATTAAAACATCTTTTTTTCCTTTACATAATGAAGTTAAAATTATACCAAATCCCATTCCACATATTGAATATAAAATTTTCCATATAATAAAATGTGACAATGACATATTCTTAAAGAAAATTTAAATGTTAATTAAAAAAAAGAAATGGTAACTTACAATATCTGGTATACACCAATATAAAAGTATGGCACCAGAGATGGTAAAAAATATAATCATTTCAACTAATGGACTAAAGATAGATGAACTATAAAAGACAAATCTTGAGACTCCAATATTATGAAGATATTTTTTTAGTAGTCCATTTCTTTGATTAACAATATTATTAACTGCAGCAACTATAAATATTATTGAAAAAAGTTGATAATAGTGATTCATGCTTAAAAAATATTCAGTACTTTCAGTAAAATGATTTGATAAACTCTTTCTATTACTACTATCATAGATAAAAATATATGGAAAATTTATTGTTGTACTCGTTTTCTTAATAAGATAATTATTAGAAATAAAAAAAGAATTCAAATTTACCTGTAATAATGATAACGTTGTAGCATATTTAATATTTCCTAATAAATTAGCATTCCTTTTTTTTACCTTTATCTAGTAAATAAATAGTATAATTTTTTCTATTCACATCAGGATAATATTTAACATAAAGAGCAAATAATACATCCGAACACATATCTGAATGGTCTTCACTACACTTTTTTAATTTATCTTCTAAGTCACTTTGATTGTCATAAGATACTAAATTAATATTTGGATTTGATGCATCATATTGAAATAATTTTCCTAATTTTGTATTAGCATCTACTAGATTATCCTTCAAATTATCTATTCTTTTATTCATATCATTTGATGACCAATATACTGTGTAATTTTTACTTCCTAAATATCCAATCAAATTTTCTTCATTATTTTCTTTTAATGCATATTTATTTCGATCAACCATCATATAAAATTGGATTCCTATAAAAACCACCATACAAGTTAATCGGTATATAAAAAAGGAGCTTTTAAATTTTTCTTGTTGAAATTCCTTTTGAATAAATAAACATAGATGTTTAAATATAAAAAGCATCTTTATTTAAAAAAAAGTATTTTTTTACAATTTTATTATATTATTTATTAAATTTTTATCATTCCTTTTTTACATACATTTTTATATTGTAATTTTTTTTATATTCAATTAATACAAATTTTTATTACTAATCTATTATTTTATTAATTTATATCGATATTTTACATATGTTTATATGCAAAATTATCTAAAATTTATGGAAAAATTATTTTTTCATATAATAACACTATCATTACACGTCAAAACATAATAATTTGTATGTTTTTGTAATTTCAATTAACAATATATAAATAATCATTTGATAATTTTTATCTTTTCTCTGCCATCTTCATTTGTTTTCCTGATATTGAAATAATTCAAAATGTTCTTTAAACTTTACATTTGTTTTTATACAGTATCATTTAATATTGGATTTCATGTATTTTCAATACAATAAATAATTGTTAAGTTCCTTAGTTATCTTGGCATCTAGAAAAGAAGACTTATCTATAGATAAATTATCTTCATTAATATTTTTTATCTCTTTAGTTATATTTATCCCAGATTATAGTTTGGTTATTCCTCGAAAATATTTTATGCCTCTTGTACATTTCAAAAATCTAGATTTAACCAAATAATATAGCATTAATAATTAATTTTTTATAATATTTTTAAAGTCAAAGATGTTTTAATATTAGATGATTAACACATTATTCAATATTATCACTCACTATCATATTAGTTAATATCCTTCAAAAGATGTTATTTAGGATAATAGTCAATCTTCAATTCATTAATAAAAAAACAATTTTAGAATAAATGTATGTATTAACAGAATCAAAACATTTAAAACTACTTTTAGAATATCAAATAGCTTTTATAAAATATATTGATAATATTATTACAATTGCTTAAAGAATGGTTTAGATAAAAATGTTTGTGTCATCTTTTTTGGTAAAACTGTATCTGTAGTCATACAATAAGAAGATACAGAGTATTTTAAAAGTTATAACATCACAACATGGTGGATTACGAAATAAGGATACGTGGAAAAAAATCATGATCTTTATATAAATAATTTTCTTTTTATTACTTTCTCAATATTCTATATTTCTACTTTTTTAAGGATAATTTTCTTTTAACAATGTTTTTATGATAAATATATATTTTTAAGGTAATTAATTTTTGAAAATTCAAAATTAGATTAATCTAATGATATTTTTAGTCTAAATAAAAAAAGAATTAAATGTGTTGGATTAATGCAGATAATAGGTTTATATTATGATCATCTTTTTTCACTTGTTTTTCTCTACAAATGTATATGCAATTTTAATTTATCTTTTCTCAAAATTTTGATACATTCCAATGCTGCGTATAATTCTTATATCAATGGTAAAAATGTATACAAATATATGTATTACAAAAATTTAAACTATAGAACTTGGTCATTTCCTATACTATTATAAAGTTAATCATGCATTATGAAAAGTGAGTAATATAATATATTCTTCCTGTAGATATTATATTTATTCAATTTTTACTAAACTACTATCAAAACTAATTTTATATTATATTGAGTTATGTATATATATTTATATTTTATTATCATACTCCTGTTAATTTATATTATTAGAAGAAAAATAAACTTGACATATGTGTTTCTATCACCTATCTCCTGATAATGTTATATATATGTTATATACTTTCATAGAACTTATAATATATAGTTTGAAAGATAAAAAAGTTTTTTTTTCCTAATGATTACCAAAAAAATATAAAAAGGGGCATATAAATATAATCATTATATTGAGTTGATCTTATTATATATTTATGTTAACCTATGACAGCCACATGTTTATTATTTGTATTTATCTTTCTTTTTTCATTGTCTAAACATCATATCAAAAATTTATCTTTATTATTTAAATTTAAATGAAATGATAATTAATATAAAGTCATCACCAATTTATAGCATTAAAATAACAACTATAACACACATAGATGTGTATAATAATAATATATCGTCAACTAACAACCCTACTAATATGATACAAGACATCAAAACGTCATTTTTAACCTCTTCTCCCTGAATCACACATTATATTATTCTTTCTTTTATAGAGATCTATATACAAAATATTATTTTATTCGTTTTCTAACCTCCATACCATTTGTCATCCTTCTAATTAAAATTCTATATATTTTAATAAACAATATCATATACTATATATTTTTTATTCAAAATCATTTTGGTATTTTCCTCAACTACCAAAGTAAACTATCTTTATCTATTATTCACACAAAAAAGATATACACAATTTTCAGTTTAATATTATATTTACAATCTATTATATATAATTTTTACAAAATATCTATATATATTTAACTAAAAAAATATAATCTACTTAACTAAATTTATTTTTTTATACGTATATTTTAAAATAACATTACATTTGATATGAGTACTGATTGTCATTATATAGATATCTATGTACATGTGAAGACATTTCATTTTCACTCCATGTATAAGCCATTTAACATTATTGCTCGCAACAAACTAAGTTTTTTTTTCCAATAATATCATTAAAAATTAAACATGCTTAAAAAAGAACAAGAAAGTAATGTGATATAATAATAAAATCTATCTTTCGTTGATAATTTGTAGAAGTTTTTTTATTTTTTAAATTATATTGTCAAGTATACTTCTATATTAATAGTTATAATATCATAATAATTTATTTGATCATTGATATTAAGATCAAAAATTGTTCTCATTCTATGATCATCATCATTTTTTTTCTAACCTTTAAGATATTTTCAATTTTATTTCATTAAAATATTATCATTTTATACCTTATAAAATGTTGGTTTGTTCTTTTTTTTATCATTGTTTTGGTTATCAAAAATTTATAGTTATCTCTCTAGGAATATAGATTAGACTTAGGGTATTTATTATGATATGTAATGTTAACTAGTTATAGTAACAATTTTATTAAAACTAAGGATTTTTTATTGTATAATTTTCTAACTCTATATCTATATAATAAAAATAAGAATGTACATGTGTATATCTGTGACAATAAAGAACTTTTGTCGGTATTTATTTATAGAAAAGTCATTCTTCGATAATCTGCATCTTCATATCATTAGATATATAAACTCTTGACAATTTTACCACTATCATTAGAACATATATATATATATATATAGGAGACATAATATATATCATATATATTTATATATTTCATTGAGGAGGCAACAAACCGAAAAGAAAGGGGGAGAGTGAAGTATTACCACTTATTGGTAGTTTTGTCTTTCCTATGTCACACCAGGAACATTAATATTATATACAAATAATATATATATATATATATAAGTGAAAAAGATTTTTCAAGTTGTAGTAGAAGGCAAAAAGGCTCATACGTTATTATAATAATAATAATATTGAAGGTTACCATATATGTCAATGTGTATATGAAGAACTGCTTTGTTAAGTGATAGAGAAACAAAAATTTTTATTAGATAAAACATTGTTCCTTTTTTTAAATGTAATATGGCTTCCTATTTTCTTTATATGTACACACATATATCTACAAATTTATAGCATTTACATTTATAATACATCCATAACATACACAATTTTTATTAATATACAACATCATTTCATTTAATTATATGTGTATATTTATATATTGTTTAAAAATAATAGGAAATACCTTTTATGATCAAAAAGAAAAATGATATGATGCATAATATACTAACAATTGTTGTATAATAATCAAAAACCTTTTATTTGAACATAATTTAAAATGATATAACAAAATTATCTTTTTGAATAATTGTATTGTACATTCAACCCTTTTTATATCTAATCACCAACCTACATATTAATTATTTATTATTATTAATCCCCCTGTACTCTTTTTCTAGTAATAAAAACTCATACTCATCTCCATACTTACTCTTTACTTAAACTTTTCTCTCTCTTCATCATATTCATATAAAGATACTCATTCACTCCCGCCAAACAATAATTATATATCTTTTCTCCTGTCTTCATATTATTTTGTAAAAGATTACACATACATATATTTATACATAAATATATAGATGTATCCGAAGAAAACCATCAGAAGGAGAAACAAAAAGTGTCTCTCTCTCCTATATCATGGTTGTTAACAAATTTAACTTTATTTTATTATTTATCACATAAACAGCATCTTTATTTACCAAATACTTTTTAACAATTTATTTCATAATCTCCATTTTTTATCAAATTTTTATTTTACAAATTTCATATTAAAAAATGTCTAATTAAATAGGAAAGAAGAAAAAATGAAAGTTTTTTTATATATAACAAAATAACCGAATCTCTTTTTTAATTGTTTTATACATATATTTATCTTCAAAATGTATTTATTAGAAAACATTCTTTTTTATGAAATTGAAAATATTGTTATATTAGAAATATCTCCTTTTAATATTTTCTCTCAAATAATATTATTTATTTTAAATCATTTAATATATTTCATTAAAATATATTTTAAGTATATGAAATATATATATGTACTGCTACTGAACCATCTATAAGATCAATCAAAGGACAACCTAATCATCCATGTGTGTAAATAGAAAAATAGTCAAAAGAATAACTTTTTCTATACTACCCAATATAAATATATGTTATAATATAAAATTCGAAACACTTTCATATATGTATATTTTTTTAAAATATATTATTTAACATTTTATCCATGTATAGACAAAAAAATTTTCATTATTTTATAGGTATTTTAAATAGTCATGTTCATTGTTATTTTATTATTAATTTTTATCCTAACTTTTTGATATTTTATTAACTAAAAAAATACCATATATTGATGTATTTTTTTGCCCATATTTTAAGTAATACTTTCGTAACTACTTTTCACAGGTGGTCTCTACTTACTATATTTCTATCATTGACAAAAAAAGATAGTCCTTTTCAGTTGTAAAAAGAAAAGAAATTTTATCTTACTTTTTTCTTTATTTTATTTTATACTAAAACAAATTATTATTTTATTTTTTTAACTATAGATAAAACAATATTATTCTAAAACATTCACTAAAAATGGATGTTGATGGTGGAGGACAAGATGATGTTGTCTCGGATGGACCAGGACAACAATTTCAAAGTCATAACCAGGCAAATGGTATAAGACCTGGTTCTCCATCCTCCTCTGGTGGTAATGGTGGTGGATCTATTGGTAAGTCTTTTATCATAACCTCTTTATTTACTTATCTTATTTAAAAATACATATTTTAGCTGCAGAGAATTGGTGTAATACACAAGTTAAAGTAATAAAGTTTAACTATATGTGGACTATAGATAATTTCTCTTTCTGTCGTGAGGAGATGGGTGAGGTATTAAAAAGTTCCTCATTTAGTGCTGGGACAAATGATAAATTAGAATGGTGTTTAAGGATAAATCCTAAAGGATTGGATGAAGAGTCTAAAGATTATCTATCTCTTTATCTATTATTAGTACAATGTAGCAAATCAGAGGTTAGAGCAAAATTTAAATTTTCTATATTAAATGAAAAAAGAGAAGAAACTAAGGCAATGGAATCACAAAGAGCTTATAGATTTGTCAAAGGAAAAGATTGGGGTTTCAAAAAATTTATTAGAAGAGATTTTCTGCTAGAAGAGTCCAATGGTTTGTTACCAGATGATAAATTGACAATTTTTTGTGAAATTTCTGTCGTATGTGAAACTGTTAATATCAATGGTTTCTCAACAGCAACTAAAGTAAAAATTCCATCACCAAAATTAACGGAAGATGTTGGTAATATGTTAGAATCACCACAATTTTCGGACTGTATAATTAGAGTTGATGACATTGATATAAATGCTCATAAAGTTATCCTAGCTAGTAGGTCTCCAGTCTTTCAGGCAATGTTTAATCATGAAGTACGTGAATCTCAATCAAATATCGTTGAAATCAAAGATTTTCATATAGATGTAGTGAGAGAAATGTTGAAGTATATCTATACTGATTCATCACCAAATCTAGAAAAAATGGCTGGTGAGATATTGGCAATAGCTGAAAAGTATAACCTAGATCGTTTGAAGATAATGGCTGAACAATCATTGTGTAATAATTTATCAGCTGAAAATGTCTGTGAGTACTTCGTTATTGGTGAAATGTACTCAGCAGATGCATTAAAAACAAATTGTCTAGAATTTATTAATATGAATGCTACTGATGTAATGAATAGTGAAAATTGGAATGATTTCGTTATCAACCATCCATTATTATTAGAAAGATTATACAGAAATCTAGTTCAACTTCATAGGCCACCGATTATTAATGGTTCTGGAAATAGAAAAAGGCCAAAAATGTCTTATTCACCATGAGAAATTCCATTTCTTTAAACTTTATTATATTATTTTTTCTAATCAATTCATTTTAAAACAATACTTGTGGTGTGTGATAATTATTTTCACTAATTTTAACGGGTACACATTATTTTATAATACAATAATTGTTCTGAAAATGTTTTTTATTTATACAAATGGTTAATGAAACAAAAAGAATACAGGAATAATTTTGTTATAAATTAAATTAATGGAAAGTGCAATAAATTGGAGTTTTTTTTTATTTTTTAAAAAATTTTTAAAGATATCTTTTTTGACAAATTAGAATATTTAAAAATGTTATAAATATTATATATATTGTTATGATACATACTAGTTAAGTAAGGTATATTTAATAAATATTTTCTTTTATAATCAATTTTTTTTACACTATCAATAATTGTATCTTGAAATTCTATAAAAAAATGCTTCATCAAAGCTACATATTAATACATTATATATAAATTTATAAGTTTTTTATAATTTCTTTATCAGAATATTATTACTACTATAATAATCGCCCTTTGTTTCATTTTTGATATATTTAAAATGAATATTAGAAAGATTAATTTTTTATCATCAATACTTTTAATGATAGAGAACAAGAGTCATTTAAAATGATACTGAAATAAATAGGGTGATTTTTTATTATTCTTATGACACATATAAAAATTTAAAAAAAAGTTTCCATGAAATTTCTAATTATTATAAATATGTAAATTTATGTGTACTTTAGTATTAAAAAATAGAAGATATTAATTTTTTTAACCTATTAATATAATATTTAAAAGATAAATGACCTTCACTTTATTAGATCACTACAAAAAAGTTTTGTAACAAATTTATGTCTACATATACAAAATGCTTTATTTAAACTGATTGATCTTATCATTTTATTATAATATGTAATCATATTGACCTAACGTGCATTACGTGGAAGTTTTACAGTTCAACTTTTCCTGTATAATATTCTTTTCATTTTTTCTATCATTAATTTATTCTAATAACTTTTTATAAAACTTTTATTTGTTTATTTTAGATTTTATGATGGCTTATAAACATTTAGTTAAACAATTAACTGTTGATGGAAAAAATTACAATTACTTTGATTTAAATGATCTTAAGGATGAGAGATATGATAGACTTCCTATTTCTATTAGATATCTTTTAGAATCTGCTGTAAGATATTGTGATGGTTTCCATATTCTCGAGAAGGACGTTCAAAATATTCTTGATTGGGAGAAGACACAATATAATCAAACTGAAATCTCATTCAAACCTGCTCGTGTACTTTTACAAGATTTTACTGGTGTACCAGCAGTTGTTGATTTAGCTGCTATGAGAGATGCTGTTCAAGCTATGGGTGGTGATCCAGGGAAAATTAATCCTATATGTCCAGTTGATTTAGTAATTGATCATTCAGTTCAAGTTGATTATTATGGTGATCTTACTGCTTTAGCTAAGAATCAAGATATTGAATTTGAAAGAAATAAAGAAAGATTTAACTTTTTAAAATGGGGATCAAAAGCTTTTAAAAATCTTTCAATTATACCACCAGGTTCTGGTATTGTTCATCAAGTTAACTTAGAACACATTGCTCGTGTTGTTTTTTGTGATAATGATAATAATCTATATGTTGATTCAAATATTGGAACAGATAGTCACACAACACAAAATTCTGGACTTGGTATTCTTGCCTGGGGTGTAGGTGGTATTGAAGCCGAATCCGTTAAATTAGGACAAGCTATCTCTATGATTTTACCTGAAGTTATTGGATATAAACTTACTGGAAAACTTCCACAAGGAACAACAGCTACTGATCTTGTTCTTACAATTACTCAAAATTTAAGAGCTCTTGGTGTTGTTGGAAAATTTGTTGAATTTTTTGGTGATGGCGTAGCTAATTTAAGTATTGCTGATCGTGCCACCATTTCTAATATGTGTCCTGAATATGGTGCTACTATTGGATTATTCCCAGTTGATAATAGAACTATCAAATATCTTATTGATACTGGTAGAGATTTACATTCAGTTAAACGTGCTGAGGAGTACCTTAAAGCAAATAAATTCTTTGTTGATTACAATGATAGAACATTTAATCCTAAATATACAAAAGTTTTAGAACTTGATCTTAATACTGTTGTTTCATGTGTATCTGGACCAAAACGTCCTCATGATAGGGTTGAACTTAGTAAACTACATTCTGATTTTAAAGACGGTTTAACAGCCAAAGTTTCATTTAAAGGTTATGGATTAACTGAAGAAGATTCATTAAAAAGTGTCAAGGTAACCATCAATGGCGAGGAATGCCAATTAAAACATGGTTCTGTTGTTATTTCAGCTATAACATCATGTACAAATACAAGTAATCCATCTGTTATGATTGGTGCTGGTCTTGTAGCCAGAAAAGCTAAACTTCTTGGTCTAAAAGTTCCACCATATGTCAAAACATCACTTTCACCAGGTTCAGGTGTTGTTACTAAATATCTTGAACAATCAGGACTCCTCCCTGATCTTCAAGCACTTGGTTATCATATTGCTGGTTATGGATGTATGACATGTATCGGAAATTCTGGACCACTTGGTGATGAATTAACAAAAGCTATTGAGGAGAATGACCTTGTTGTTGCTGGTGTCTTATCTGGTAATAGAAACTTTGAGGGTCGTGTTCATGCTAATGTTAGAGCTAATTACCTTGCATCACCAATGCTTGTTGTTGCTTATGGTTTGGCTGGTAGGGTTGATATTAATCTTGAAACTGAACCACTTGGTTATGGTACTAATGGACCAGTTTATTTTAAAGACATCTGGCCAACACATGATGAAATTAGTGAATTTGAACAAAAATATATTATTCCTCAATTCTTCAAAGAAGTTTATGAAAATATTGAAAAAGGAGGAGATAATTGGCAAAAATTACAATGTCCAGATGCTCAGTTATATCCATGGGATTTATCATCAACATACATTAAAAGAGTTCCATTCTTTGATGGTATGACAAAAGTTCCAGGAGAACGTGATCCAATTAATAATGCTTATGCTTTGTTAAGTCTCGGAGATTCAGTTACAACTGATCATATCTCACCAGCTGGATCAATTGCTAGAACATCACCTGCTGCAAAGTATCTTAATGAAAGAGGTGTTCAACCAAGAGATTTTAATACATATGGAGCTAGAAGAGGTAATGATGAAGTTATGGTACGTGGTACTTTTGCTAATATTAGACTTGTCAATAAACTTGCCCCAAAAACAGGTCCATTAACAACACACATTAAGAGTGGTGAAGTAATGTCAGTTTTTGATGCTGCTGAGAGATATCGTAAGGATGGTGATACTGTTATCGTTCTTGCTGGTAAAGACTATGGTTGTGGTAGTTCTAGAGATTGGGCTGCAAAAGGACCTTTATTACTTGGTGTTAGAGCTGTTATTGCTGAGTCATTTGAAAGAATTCACCGTTCCAATCTTGTTGGTATGGGCATTCTTCCTCTTCAATATAAAGATGGAGCTTCAACAGAATCTTTAGGATTAAGTGGACAAGAACAGTTTACCATTGATGTTGAAAATCTCTCACCAGGACAAGATGTTGATGTTAAAACATCAACAGGAAAAAGTTTTGTTGTTAAATGTAGAATTGATACTGAGGTAGAATTAACTTACTATAAAAATGGAGGAATATTAAATTATATGGTTCGTAAGTTAGCTTCATCATAAAATACATGATAGAAAATTTCTTATACTCTATTATTATACAAATATTCTTTTTAAAATAATAAAAAATAAACTTTTTTATGCTTAATTATTATTTATTACATTGAAATCATTAGACATAATTTACGTGTTTACTTTTTGTATTATTTTTGTTACAGGAATTTTTTAATATGTTAACTTTATTATTACTCGTTAAACATCCACACACAGTTTCAAAAGTTTTTTCTCTGATATCACTTGACATAATATATGTTAAAATAGTATTATTACCACAAATAATGACATTAATTAGATCTATAATTGAATATCCATTATCAAATTCCCAAAAAAATTCATTAGAAAAAAGTAAACATATCTCAAGAAATACAATTGTAACGTAATTAAATAATGCTTGCAAAAGTATTCTTATATCAGAAAATACTTTTTGTTTTTGATTACTCTTGCTGCACCTCATCATAATTACTTTAATAAAAATAATTAAATAAAGAATTAGTGATAATGTTAATAATGTGACTACTGTCTTATTTTGTAACTGGAATGCTATATAATGTTTGTTGTCTGGTTTCTCAAATTTCCAACAAAAGCACCCAGGACTATAATAAACTCTAAAATCTGGTAAGAGAAAAAAAATAAATAGTAGTATAAAAAAAGAGTGACATATTATTATAAGAGAGTTAAAAAATAATTTTCGATTTATGAATGGTAAGATTTGTTCATTAAACATTACATCGAATCTATTTATTGTTAGAAGGAAGACAAATGTCACTGAAGCTATATATGATGACTCACTAAGTGAACCAATTGCATATCCATACCAAATTTGAAGTTTAAGATCAAAAATTAAGAAGTTCCCAGATAGAAAATGACATATTTGTTGAAATAATGAATAAATTCCAAGGTGGATCATTATTCTGTATGGCATACTTACTAATATTGAACTTTGTTTGAAAAATGTCTTCAAATAATCTAATATTTTTTATTGGTAATAACTTACAATAAATAAAATTGATTGCATGATAATTAAAATCAAAGTATAAGTTATATAACAAGATCCAATTAATAGTTTAAAATTTTTTTTATCTTTCAAAATATTTTCATAATCATCATCTTCAAAATCATCATTGCAATTGTAAAAACTGTCATTAACAGTGGACAAACTTGCCATTATTTAGAGAATAACAATATTTTATGACAACAAAATAACGATATTTTAATTAATATCTTATTTTATATAATAGAAATAAAGTTGAAGCTTTAAATTAGTTTATGGTAGAAGAAATAATTGACAATAATTAGTTTAATTTTATTTGTACTTTAGTTTATATGTATTATATATTTACTATGGTAGCAAAGTTTTAATAATAGAAATTGTATTCATAAGGAAATCTATACTTTTATAATTTTTATTTTTTTATAAAAAAAAAGTTTTTGACGTTTACGATAAAATTAATAAAGTATTAAAATTTGTAAGTATATTTTGTGTTATAAAGAGGTAATAAACTTTTTTTTGGTATTTTAAAATATGAATATTTTTATACTAACAACATCTTGGCTTTTAAAAGATAAATTTATCAAAAAAATAAAAAAACTGGGAATTTTTGAAATTTTTTTCTATTCGATACACCTTGATACCATTTTGAATAAGAATTTATTCTTTTCAATTTTTCTGTAACCCACTTTATCTTATCGAAAAGAAGTTATCACTAAAAAATATTGGGAAAACAAACAAAACAAGCACAAATAAAAAGATGCAGACAGTTAACCATTTTTGTTACCCATATAAAACTCTAAACTTTTTTATCTTATTTTTATTTATTTAATATTATTAACAGAATACTCTTTTTGCATTATATAATTCAGATAGTATAACAATATACCTTTTATAAGAAATTTAATTATCAAATTAATGTAAATGTTTTTTTAAAACTTATTATTATAAAATAATATGACATTAAAAGTATTTACCAGAAAAGATTGACAAATATCTAAATTAAATTTCATTATTATATTTTCAAGTATTTTTATTTTATATTATTTATAAGCATATTTATTTATACTGTCTTATTTGATAAATGAAGTAGTGTTATCATAGATAAAAGTTTTATTTATATGTATCGAATTTTTTAATTATTAATAATTTCACAGATAGTGAAATATCTGAATAATTACCGTAAAGTTTTTTATAAATTAAATATTAATAGTTGATCATTAATATTTATTTTTATTCCTATTGTTAAAACACTATTTTAATTTTCAGTAGATGAGTATTTTTGAATATAATTATTGTGTTGAATGATGTGTAGTGATATAAAGATCCTAATAATTATTAAACGTAATAAAATTATGAAAAATAGAAGGAGGAAATCATGAAATATTTGTAAAACTTACTTTACTTTAAAATGTACTAAAAAGGAGATTATTATGGGCAATAAAAAAGAAAGCTATTTTTACCTTTTCAAATTTATATCATTATATATCTATTTTTTATATTCATTTTTTTAACGATTTCTAAGGAAAACTGATAATTATTTTATTAGGTGTTCTTGTCAAAAATTTTGTTATTTATACAATAGAAAAATGTGACTATTACAACGAAAAGAGAGAGTTAAAGAATATTGTCTTCTTTTTTTAATCTACACATTTTATAATTTAATGCTATTTGTAGCAAGTGTTTTAAGGGACCTTATAACAAAAAATACTGAAAATGCTGGACAATACAGTAACCTGAGGAAAAATTATATATTTGAAGGTCCAAAGTATCCTTATAGAGATATAAATATCTTAGAAAATTTAAGTGGTGATAAATCATTTGTAAATAATATGAAAACACTATATGAAAATAAATGTAATAAATTAGTAATTTATAATAACGAAGTGATAAAAAAAATTAAGAATGATAAGTTGGAAGAGGAAAATGAGATGAATGACGAAGATACTTGTGGATCAAAAGGTACAGGAACATACATTGACGATAATATTTGGGATGAACTAAGAAGAAGCGTTTCATCTATTTCCACGACATCCTCTTGTAACAGTAAGTTAAAATTAAAAAAATTTTAATTTCCTTTAAATAGAATCATACTTATATAAATGGCAGCCTAGATTTCTAGAAACCTCAATATCGTTGTCATCATTAGAAAAGATATCTTCAACTAATAGCAGTATTGAAGGACATCGAAGGAGGAAAAGAAGATTTTATAAAAAATATTATTCTGAAGTAGAAAGTATATCTAGTGAAGATTTAGATTCAATGTCGTTGTCGTCAAGGCATTCAATAAAAATAAAAAAAGGTTTTATTGGAAAAGTAGTATCAAAGTACAATTTAATATATGGAAATAATTTTAACATTGATGACGAGTATATTGATGATACTTATGATGATGAAGGTTGTTTTACACACCTTGAATTTCATATATTTAAATAAAATAAGGTATCCTAAAGATAATTTTAAAAGATATCAAATATTTATTGGTCAATAACTTTGTTTTGGTAATATGAAATATATACTTGTTTAAGTAAGAAGTAATTATAATAATTTTATTTTAATAACATTATTGTTTTTGTTAATTACAAATATTTTTAGTAAGTTTATTAAAAAATTTCTTTACCAAATTGTTTAGAGTTATTTAGAAATATTTTTGACGGTAAAATTTATACATAGTTCATGGTCAAATATTGTCAAAAATTATTCCATATTTTATTTTATCTTTTCATAATACTTCAATTGTTCTTTTTAATATAAAGTGATTGTTATCATTTAAATTTTTTTATATTTACTTTTTATTATATATGTAGTAGAAATAAATATCTTTTATATATTTTATAAAACTTCATAAAATGCATGTGTCCTTATTATTGTGTTTTTTAGACAATACACCATTTTTTTATATTACAAAGAATTTTAAAAAAAATTGTTTGTTTTATTTTAATAGATACGAAAATTTAAAAACTATTCCGAATTTGACAATCTCAATAAATCTTTTTTAAATAAAATTTATTTTTTATACCTAAAACAAGAACTTTTATGTTACTTATAATGTTATCACTTACTAAAATCAGCTGAAAATTGTTTAATTAAAAGGTTTATAAAAAATCTTATAAAAAGTATTGGTGTGATCAAATATCCTTATAGATATAATCTTACAAATTTATGCTATTTTATTTGTATTTGATAAAATAAAAATATATATATTCATTAATATTAGTTAACTGATTTGTTTTAATATTTAAACATCTGGTTCATTTGATAATATGAAAAATTTATGCATATATTTATCATATTATCATTATTCTAAATATCTTTAGCGTATGTATATTTAACTTAAGGCAATTTTATACTTTCACTATAATATATATTACCCTACACTATAAATTTGCTTTATAAAAATAATAATATTTAGTTAATCAAACCAAACTTTTAACTTTTATAAAATTCCTATATTTAATTTTCTTTATCATTACCTATTTAGTTTACTTTTTAATATTTTTCTTATAAAAATCGTATAACTTTATTTACTGATATTTACAACAAAAAAAGTGATAATTTCTTATTATTGGATAGAGGAGAACATTATAAGTAATTGTCATTATAAATAAATATAAACTTTCACAACTTTAATGCATATTTTCAATGACATTTTAAAGATTTTTTATACTTCTCATATTCTTTTTTACTTGTTATAACAGATTGTTATCACTTTACATTTTAAAACAATTTTATTTTTAGATTTAAATTATTTATTTTATAATTTTATGAATTACTTCTTTTTATTGATATTTTTTATAATTTTAACTCAATAATTTTATGAATACAATTTTTGTTTAATCGTTAAAATATTTTATATATTTCTCGAGAACATATGTATGCATACATCATTCCCTGATAACTATCGTTCTTTAAAATTTTTCAATTTTACTGCTTTATATTAATCATTATTATGATATTTAAATTCATGAATGTTCTTATAGTTAGAATTTGTAATGATGAAAAATGTCTTATGGAATCCATATCTATAATTTCTTATAAGATATAAATAATAATAAATATAAAAAGAATCACAGAAGAATTTTGTGTAATAATTAATTATCATTTTAAAGTTTTCAGCAATCCTAGTAAAATAATGTTATGACGTCAATAAACATTTTCCTCATTATAAAAAGATCTATGTTTTAATTTTATTCCTTAATCTTAAACTTATAATAAATAATGTTAATGACTTTTAATATTTAAAAAATTTTTTCAAAATGTTAAGATTTAACTTTTTTGATTAAAAATTCAAATAAACAATTTTTTTCCTTTAATTATTAACTACTAGTCATTTTATAACCTCTCAATGTTAATCCATCTTTTGCCATGAATATTTTATTCCAAAAAGATAATATAAGACATACATATTACTCCTCACTTTTCTTTTAATCATTCAAACATTAAGCATTCAATATAATTTATTTATTTATTCTTCTACTACAACTTTATATCAAATAATAATTTCTGTTATACAATTTTATGCTTTAGACAAATTAAGTACCATCAATAATATTTGATTAAATGTTATTATTATTTTTCAACAGCAATCTTTTGCAGATGGTACAATTACGATCTTTTTTTTATTAAGTTAAAAAGTCAATAAATTAAAAACAACTCATTAAAATGTGTTTATATCAATTATTCTAATTTCTTTTTTAAAAATTATTACACTAAAAATTTTTTTACATCAACTTTTTTATCTCATTATCATTTATAAATTATTTAAATAGACAAAAAAGTTTTCTTGACATACATTATATTTATTTTTAATAAATATAAATTATTTATAAATAAATATTACATTGTCATTGATGATAAAATTTTAAATTACGCTATAACACACCATATTTCGAAACTTTTTATTTCCTTCATTAATATCAAAAAAATATCTGAAGTATAATGTATTTAAAAGTTTTTTGTAATATATTCTTATTAAAATTAAACGGAAAAAAATTTACGATTATCAGGAAATGACCTTTTTGTTTTTTGGTTTTTAACCAATATTTGTACCAAAGAATTATTAGCTATCATTTCCAACAAATTAAAAAAATATTATATAAAATGTTAGGCTCTTGATAACACAACTTATATATCTATTTTATTTGACAAACTTGAAATAAATAGCATTAATATTTTTTTCTTTTACTAATTTTCTTTTAATTATTTATATTACCATATATGTATATATTTATGCTTATTTCTCATTACATTATTTTTTTATTCATATATTATAGTCTTGCTAACTCTTTTCATCGTCTCTCCATTTATTCCAATTAAATAAATATATTTTAATTTTAAATTAAAGAAACTTTTTAATTAAATTCATATATAACATTATATGCAAATAAGATTGATCTAAAATTATTTTTAATATAATTATACAATATTCAAAGTAATCTATATCAATTACCAAACGGAATTCAATGTCTCTACAAAGAAATGTTATAAAAAAAAGATGGTATATTTTGTCAATCCTTTTTTTATCTCTCTTTTTCATAAGGTAAATTTATTTATTTTTTAATTCATATAAACAAACAATATTTATTAGTATTTTCCCTGGAACAATTGAAGGAAATGATAGTAATAGTAAAATATTTAAAAAAAAGAAAAGACATGTGTACATGTCTTCATTTGCCTATTTACTTGTAACATCAGATCATAACCCAGAATTTAAAGGAAAAAAATATTGCGTAAATTACAATCAATTTCCATATAAAGAAATTCCATCAACACCGGAAGATGCTCTAAAAAGTAAATTTCGTGAGTTGAAACATTACACATTCCTTAACGATAGATCATACCAAAATTCAACTATAGTAACATCATTTAATGAAATCAAAATTAATCAAATGTTAAATGCTCTACCAGAAGCAGGAATTGATAACATGCTTTTTTATTTCAAAAAAGGTAATTCAAATAAAGAACGAGATGCCAAATATATAACATCAAATTTTTATTTACCACAACATACTCACTACCCAAAACCAATTTATTTTATTTACAAAAAAGATTTTGATGATTTTAAAAGAATAGGTAATGATAGTGATTTAAGATTCCAATTTTATAGACCAAAGGATTCAAAATTTGAATATGCTGAAATATTTATATTTCTTATTGCATTAATAGCCATAACACTTGGTAGCAAGTTGGGTGTATATAATGCGTAGGTTTTATAGTTAATATAATATTTATTTTAGAATTTTTTTCAGATCTAAAAGAGATATAAAAAAAGTAACATTACCAACAACTACACCAGATTATGATTTATCAGTGACATCCAAATGTACTGAAAACAACAGTATAAGTACCTCAACAATAAATGTAGATGGTGAAACAAAAATTCCATCAAGAGCAGTAACTTCATTTTGTATATTAATTCAAATATCATTTTTAGCTGGAATATTAATATTAACATACTTCTTTAGAAATGAAATGATGGTTGTATTTTATATTGCAGTAATAATTGTAGGAACATTTTCTATAGGAGCATTATTTCAAACATTATCATTAATAATATTTAAAAAAGATTTATTTAAAGTATCAATAAATGATATAAGTGGAAATATAATTAATAAGAAATTTGATATTGGAATTTTTAAAGAAAAAATTGGATGTTTTGGTATTATTGGTTATTCATTAGGTTTAATAATTACAATTGCATGGTATTGTATTAGAGATAATCCATATTCATTTTTACTACTTAACTTCATTAATCTTTCAATCTCAATTAATTTAATTTCACTTCTTGAAGCATATCGTTTTATATGGATTATTGTTGTAATGATAGGCTTACTTTTTTATGACTTTTTTATGGTTTTTGTTACTCCATATATTACACCAGATGGTTGTTCTATGATGATAAAAGCAGCTACTGGTAAAGATTGTCAATCACCAGAACAAAGAGCTAAAATGGCTCACGATGAATGGGAGCCATTACCGTCACAGGAGCAAAATTTTATCCATACATCCATTGTAAGTTTTTAATTTTATGATAATAATTATTATCTATATAACAAATTTTCATTATAGGCACCAATGGTATTTCTGTTTCCTCGTATGGCTGATTCAATGTTATCATGTCTTGACTTATCAATTGAACTTGAATATCGACCTACAATTCTTGGTATGGGTGATGTTGTTATACCTGGAATTGCTGTAGCATTTGCTCATCATGCTGATAGATTTCTATTTAAACAAAAAACTTATTATGGTTTATTTTCAATTATCGGGTATGCTATCGGTTTGATAACAACAATGTTTGCATTAGAATATATGCAAATGGCACAACCAGCATTAATTTATCTTGTCCCATTTACATTATTGTCAATTCTTATACCAGCATTGATAAGGAAAGAATTCAAGAAGTTTGTCTTTAGCGATTTAACACAAAATGAGAATAAATGAATCTAATAGTAATTTTTTCTTTAATTAATTTACTTTTTTTTAAATACATTTACTTCTAAAAAAAAGGAACTATAATGGAACCATTAATTCCACGGGATTTGTAAGTACTTTGATTTCTCATATAAATAATATTTCTCAACTTTTATTATTTATTTTTATCTTACCTCTACAATTTATTTAAAATAATGTTTTCATTTTTGCAATATTTAATAAACCAAAACATAACTTTTATTACAACTATCATAAAACAATAAAACATATTGGAGAATAAACACTTTATGAAAAACTTGATCCATCATTCATATGTTCGAAAGATTGAGAACCTGTTTGCATTATTCTTCCTTGAAAAACTCTTGAAATATATTGCCATGCTTCAAAATATCTATCCGTACATCTAGTAATACATTGTTGTTCTGTTTTTGATAATGTTTCACCTGGAGATTTTATACATGATGTTGTACATGTTTCTGATATTTTCTAGAAAAAATTATATATTAGAAAATTAATATTTAAAATTTACTGAGATTAAAGCTTGAAGATTTTGTATTTGAGCTTGTTGTTGAACACTGGCAATGACAGTCTTTTGTTGCTCTGGTGTTAATTTTTTTAATTGCTCAGTATCAAGCATAGACTCCATTTTCCACTAAGTACAATTTATAAATTAAACTATAAAAAATAAAAATCAGTAGTAAAATTGAAAATTATTTTTACGACTGTAGAGAAATATAATACCAAAGATTGTTTACCGTGGTATCATTCCAATTATTCTTGACGAGAGACAAATATCTCTTTTTTAATTTAAAAATGAATTTTATCACATTAATTTCTATTGAATTACTATTAATAATTTATTTTATTTGTCCTTTAAATGTCTAGCTATTTATTCTCTTACTTTACAATAAATTTATTATTACATTTTATTTCATAATATCTTACAGTGTAACCTCCATCCTAAATACAATTTTAAAACACGAGATATATTATCATTGATTAATAATATTCACAGTTTCCATAGATGCATAGATATATTTTATATTGCATTTAATATTTTTAGAAAAATGGAAGAATATTCGGGGATGGATTATATGGTACCAAACCAAGGTTTGATTGCATGTTGTGAATGTGGTACTGCTATTCAACCGAATCCCGTAAATAAATGTGTTGCTTGTCTTAGAGCCAATGTTGATATAACTGAAGGCATACCAAAAACAGGTTTGTACATTGTTGGATAGTTAATTTTTCATATAAATATATTTTTAGGACAATTATATTCATGTAAATTTTGTGAGAGATATTTTGTTCCACCAACAACATGGATACATGCTAAATTAGAATCAAAAGAGCTATTATCAATATGTCTTAAGAAATTAAAACCATCTATGTCAAAGGTTCGTCTAACAGATGCATGTTTTATTTGGACTGAGCCCCACTCAAGAAGAGTTAAAGTTAAATTGACAGTACAAAAGGAAGTTATCTCATCAGCTGTCTTACAACAATCCTGCATTGTTGAGTTCACCCAATACAATCAGATGTGTGATGAATGTAGGCGTGTTGAAGCTAAAGACTACTGGAGAGCCTGTGTTCAAGTTAGGCAAAAAGTACAATTTAAAAAGACATTGTTTTATTTAGAGCAACTTATTTTAAAGTATAAGGCTCATGTCTCTGTTAACAATATTAGGCCTGTTCCTACTGGTATTGATTTCTACTATGCCAAACAATCAGATGCTAGGAAATTGTTAGACTTCTTAACTGCTCAACTTCCTATTAAGTACCATTATTCTAAACAACTCATCTCCCATGATACTAAATGTAATACCTATGACTACAAACACACTTACTGTGTTGAGGTAGCACCAATTACAAAAGATGCTTTATGTATTTTACCTAAACAGGTTGCTGTATCTTACGGAAATATGAACCAATTAGTACTTTGTCAAAGGGTTAATAATATGATTCAACTTATTGATCCATCGACTTTACAATGGTACGAGGTTAATGCTGAAAAATACTGGAAAGATCCATTTGAGATACTTTGCCAACCAAAACAACTCTCTGAATTTTATGTTCTTGAAGTTGAAGAAGTTCGTGGAATTGTTCTTCCTACATGTCATGGCCATATTTCCCAAAAACATGTCCTTGCTGATGTATGGTTAGTCAGAAGTAATCAAGTTGGACAATCTGGTGCACAGCAATTCTCCGCCAGAACACACATTGGACATTTATTAAATCCCGGTGATCTTGTTTTAGGCTATGATTTGGCAAATTCAAATTTAAATAATGAAATTTTTGATAAAATGAAGGAGGAAAGAATACCTGATGTTATTATTTGCAAAAAATGGTATGATAAAGAACTTCGTCAAAAGAAAAGGAAGTGGAAACTCAAAAGATTACTTCCTGATGAAATGTTATCAACAACCTCTGCTGGTAATGAATTCGAAGGTTTTATGCAAGATTTGGAAGAGGATGAGACACTTCGTGAGAAGATTAACATTTACAAGGATAATGAAAAGATATCTAGACTTGGAAATGAAATGGATGAATATTATGATGATCTTCCAAATGGTCCTACACTAGAAGAGATGCTTGAGGATTTGAATTTGGATGATGTTGAAATGAAATCTGTTGATGAAGACTGTTAATTGTTAAAATTTGTTATTATTAAATTTCTTTTATAATAAGTAGTTTTATTTGTTGATAAGAAAAGTTTATTTTGTTATTTCTATGGGGAGCGTGAAAATAATAGTTGTTTTATGGTTCTTTTCCATTTAATATTTTTTATGTCTAATAACTTTAACATAAGAATTTTTTTAGATATAAAAAGAAAAATTTGGAAAAAATATTCTAAAGGAAGCTTAACTTAATAATATATAATATGAAAACATAAAAGATTTATACTCTACCAACAGAAATTTATTTTGCATTTAAAAAAGAAAACTTTAGTATACTATGTCTGAAGAAATTGGTCAGCTAATATTTCAAGCAATAATTTTCAGAAATTTAGATCTCTTAAATGAATTGATTCAGGCTAATGATGTTAGCGATAGATTATTTTTAGATGATGAAGGTAAAACACCATTACATATTGCTTCTGAATGTGGGTATACTGAAGCAATTGAATTATTGGCTGATACATTTCCTTCATCCATAAATTATCCAGCCAATAATGATTGTCTACTAAAAACTCCAGTTCATTTGGCATCAGAAAAAGGATTCACAAATATTGTTGAAATACTAATTAAAAAAGGTGCCGATTTATTTTTATTTGACAAAGATGGTCATACAACTTTACATTTGGCGCAAATTAATTCAAAATATGAAACGGCTAATGTAATTATTAATCATTTTCAATCAGTTCAAGAGATAATAAAAAAATTGAGAGATATTTTTTTAGAGGGTTCTAAAGTTGGTATGATAGAGAATATGGAAGAAGTTTTTTCACAGGTTACAACAAATATTGAAAGTAAAGTATTTAATGGAGAGATAAATAGTGATGAAAGTGTATTTTTTAATACTATTAAAAATGGTCATTTAACATTCGCAAAAGAATTGTTAAAATTTCGTGAACATTCATTACAAGAAATTGAAAATGGTGACACAGTTCTCCATGTAGCTATAAGAACGGGAAAATATCAAATTATAGAATTAGTGTTAGAAAATTTTAGTTTTTTAATGGGTTGTAAAAATCGAAAAGGAAAATTACCATTACATGAAGCCTGTGAAATTAATGATGTTACTATATTAAAAACTTTACTAAATTTTACTTACTCACCTGATCTTCTTAATGAAATTGATGTTCCCGGTACTGATTGTACATATAACTTTATTTGTGATCTTAATGAAACCGATGTAGATTTATGTACACCTCTTTTGATTGCTGTCAAAAATAATAATGTCCTAGCAGTTCATTTTTTTCTTGAATTTAAAATTAGTGGAAAAACAGGAGATAATGAAATTGTTGAAATATGTCCTTTTGTTTTAGATTCATATGATTGTAAAGGGAAGACTCCTTTAATGATATCATGTGCCAATGGTAATGAACCTATACTTCGTTTATTGCTCCAATCTGGTGCTAATCCAAACCTACCTATTGGTGTAACAGATGATGACATACAAAATATGCCATCATCAGCAGAAGGAGTTTTTTGTTGCGGTAGTGGTGCATTAATAGAAGCTTGTAAAATAAAAAAAATTACCTTTGTAAAGATTCTCCTTCATTACGGTGCATATGATCATGAGAATAAAGCATTATGCTTAGCTAGTACATTAAATTGTGATGACATTATTTGTTTATTCTTATCAAAATTAGTTAGAATAGATAATGATAATTCAATAAACAAAAGATTATTCCATCAAGGATCAAATATTCCAATACCATGTATTTTAAATTGGAGACAAGCTAATTTATTAACATTTCCAGCAGATTTTATTTTTTCTGCTGTTCATAGAATATCCCCAAAAATTAGATCTATTAAAAGTGCCTTTGCATCATTAACAAAAGTTGATATGTCAGAAAATTTACTTGAAAGTATACCATTAACATTACTTTCATTACCTTCAATGAAATTTTTAAATCTTTCAAATAACAAAATATCATCATTTGAATCGTTAGACAATTTTCAGTGCAATGTACCTGTCCTTGAAAATATATCCCTAGAAAATAATAGATTTATTTCATTACCACCACAATTATTCTCATCAACATATTTTCCCAGTTTAAAAATTTTAAATGTTAGTAAGAATCAATTAAAGTATCTACCATCAAATATTTGGTCATCAACAACTCTTAAAGAATTAGATGCCTCATATAATAATTTGCATGATTTACCCTCTATAGTTGTTTCATTTGATAGAGTTGGAAGAAGTGAACATAATATTAATAGAAAGTATGAAAGACAAAAAGATATGAAAAGTATTGAAGATTTGTTGATTCCAAAAATTAGTAACAAAGATTTAGATAATAGACCAATCTCCCCCTCTGAAGAGACGTTACCGGAAAATATTGTTGAAATTCCTTTAGAAAGAATTAATCGTTGGCAAAATAATTTATCACTTCTTAAGTTTGATCTTGAAGAAGAAGTTGTTGGTGATAGAAGTGAATTTAATTCCCTGTTACTATTAAATTTGTCACATAATAAATTTAAAGAAATGCCTTTAAATCTAGCTTGTGTCTGCCCAAGACTTATCAAATTAGATATGTCGAATAATGAGCTTCAAAGTATTGGTCCAGTAGAATGCTTTCCCCATCGCCTCCGTACATTAGATGTTTCAAATAATAAATTAACAAAAACATTTGACCCTATGACTAAACATCATCTTAGTTGTTATGCCTCTCCAACAACCAATTTAAATAATAATATTAATAATCGAAGAAGTCGATCTAAAAGTGTTGCTAGAAATAGACGTTCATTATCTACAGCTAGAAATCAAATAGCTCAAGATGTATCATCGAAAAAAAATCCTTCTTGTGAAGTTTGCATACACAAAGAACATAAACAACTTGAATATTTAAAAAATTTAAACATTTCTTGTAATGAATTACGAAATATTCCAATATTTTTACCATCCTTGTGTATAACATCACCTCCTGAAGATGTATCAAGTATTAGAAGTTTATTAATTTTTCCACACCTCTCTACAATTGATTTATCAAAAAATTTGATTGATCACATTCCATCGTCAATATCAAATTTAAATATGTTAACTTCAGTTAATTTACAATATAATAAACATTTACAACTATTGCCCTCAGAATTAGGACTATTAGATAAATTATGGTCCCTACAGTTAAAAGGTTGTCCAATAAAAGATTACCAAATAAAAAGTATTATTGAAGCACCAAATTACAAGACTATAGATTTACTTTCACAATTAAGATCAAGATTAGAAGATTCTAGATTATATTATCATTTAAAATTAATGATTTTAGGAGAAAAAAATTCTGGTAAAAGTTGTTTACTTCAAAATATTATACAAGAAGGGTCATTAATAAATAAAAAAGTTAACCAGAGCCCTTCAGTACAACCCTCAAATATTATGAATATGTATGAATTTACTTTAGATCCATTTAAAAAATCAAAAGTTGAACAATCTAATGGTCCAATAACATATAAAGCTTGGGATATGTCTGGTCAAAAGGAATTGATAAACATTCAACAGTACCTCATAACAAGAAGGTCAATCTTTATTGTAACATGGAATGTCAATTCAGGTGAACATGCATTTAATCAATTACAAGACTTTTTAATAAAAATCCAAATACGTTCTCCAAATGCTCCTGTTATCATAGTCGGTACACATGTTGATGAAATTATATCTAATTCATCTAAATTTCCCGATAACTATCTGCAATATCTTGAAGGGAAAATTAAAGAAAAATTTATTAACATTACTGATAGTGATAAAAAAGGCCTACCAAAAGTTTATGGAACATCATTTATTTCAAACAAAACAAAAGATAACATTAAACAATTAATTTCTTCAATTTATAAGGCATCGTTTGAGTTAAGAATTGGTGGTAGTAGAATTAAAACTCTTGAACAAAAAATTCCATCTACCTATATGATTGTAGAAAAGATAGTATTAAAATTAAGAAATCTTTTTAATGTATCTAATAGAGAACCAATAATACAATTTAATGATTTAAAATATTTTATCAATGAAAAAATCGTCGAAAAGAATGGCAAAAGTTTTAGGAATGATACTGAATTTAATAATGTTATTTCATTCCTTCATGATAATGGTGTTTTTTTACATTTCGATGATTTGGTACTCCATGATTTTATTATCCTTGATGTAGAATGGTTTTATGAAGTTATGTGTAAAATAATTTTATTTAAGGATCTTCTTAATAGTAACGGAATATGTGAAAAAGGTAGTTTTTATAAAATTGCTTCAAATATTTTTAATTCTATGGGATATAAAAAAAGGAGCACTAAAAATAGTGGAAAAAGTGGAAGTTTACTGTTAGAAAATTTATTTGATATTTTCCATAAATATGAACTTGGTCTATTGTATCAAATTAAGAATATCCTTATACCATCTTTACTACCGGAAGAGTATCAATTAAGGGCTGGGTATCCTGGAAGTAATGTAAAAATAAAAGTTAAATTTAATTCATGGAATTTATTAATGTCTCAGAAATTGATTAAGGAGAATGAAATATTAAGAGAAAATTTAGTTATGACATCTTCAATAATATCACCAAGAATACAATCTATTGTAAGTAAATTTTCGTTGGATGAAGCTAAAGAAGTTTTAACGAGATCATTCAAAAAAAAAGATACAGATACATCAATAAAATTACTAAAACCTTCAACATTTCCAAGTATCAAGGATGATGGTTACCATTTAAAATCTATGGAAGATATTATAACATTTCAAATGTCTGTTAAAAGAATTGAAGATAATTATATAACAAGACTATTCCTACTTCAATATATTCCTTATGGTTTTTGGTCAAGGCTGATAACAAGAATATTAGATGATCATCGTATAACAAATATCATACCTCTTCTGTTTCATACCAATAAAACAGCAATTTCAATTAAAACAATGAATGACTTTCTTAATGATAAATTTAACGGAGCTGATTGGAATTTATGGCAAACTGGTCTCGAATGTACAGCATTTAGTGAAATTGTTTTTACACTTAAACAATATTTACCAATGGCTGATTGTAATGATATTTTATATGATAAGGTGAATATTCTTTATAAAGATGAAACAGAGAAATGGAAGAATTTCTCATCTGGTGATTTTAATATTATTGAACTTAAAATACCCTATTTAATTTTTAATATAAATATTAATGATAGATTAGGTAGTTTCGAGACAAATCCTATTATAGTTAGCCAATTATTATCAATTATATCTAATAATATTGATATACTATTAGAAGATTGGTATCCATCACTAGGAACAAGATTTGTTCATACAAGTGAAGGTAAACTTCTTGTAAATAGATTAGTACCATGTAATAAATGTTTAATTGAAATTAAGAATCCACAACGAATTGAAAAAAGTAAAGATGATACAGAAAGTATAGGGAGAGAAATTAATCCATTTACAAAATCTATGCCTGTTAAAAGTTCAACTATGTATAATATATCAACAACACCAAATGTATTTAAGCAATCTCACTATCCTTTACACGCATTCTCAATTGAAGAATGTATATTAAGGGCACATGATTGTGCTCTAATAAAATGTCCTACCCATGATATATTATCAATAAAAATAATCGCCCCAGACACGATTTTTTTAGATATACCAGAAGATTTAATAATAAAATCGGAAAATTTAAGAAAATCTAAACTTATTGGTAGAGGAGCTTTTGGCTTTGTTTATAGAGGATCTCTAAAGTTAAAAAATGATTTTCATCCAGATGCTGCATTAAAAATGTTAGAACCAGTTAATCCTGGAATTAATGTTGATGATAATACTATGAATACATATAAAATATCTCAAGAAATGTGGAATCGTGATCCATTACAACATTGTTGTAAAGCTTATTGTAGTATGAGACAAGAATTATCAGTACTTGTTAACTTAAAACACCAACATATTACATCACTTCTTGGTGTTTGCGTAAGACCGTTAACTTTGGCATTTGAGCTGGCTCCTGTTGGTTCATTAGATGTTATGTTAAGTAATTATAGAAAAAGTGGAATTCACCTTAAGATGACTGTTCTCCAAGAGACAATTGTACAAATATCAAAGGCACTAGAATATCTACATTTAAATCATATTATTTATAGAGATTTAAAAAGTGAAAATGTTTTAGTATGGCAATTTCCACCACCATTAGCTACCTTAAATGATGTCTCATTAAAACTAGGTGATTTTGGTATATCAAGATATTCTAATGGTTCAGAGAAATGTAAAGGTTTTGGTGGTACTGAAGGTTTTATGGCTCCTGAGATAATTGAATGGAATGGTGAACAAGAGTATACTGAAAAAGTTGATTGTTATTCATTTGGCATGTTTATTTATGAATTAATATCATTAAGATTACCATTTGAGGGACAGGAACAATTTAGAGAAAGAATTTTAGAAGGCGCAAGGCCACAATTATTTGAAAGTGATCTTTTAAATCCAAATAATTTCCTTGATCTTATGATTACATGTTGGAGTAAAAATCCTAATGATAGACCATCATTAAGTGAAATTGTATCTATAACAACAGCACCA
This sequence comes from Strongyloides venezuelensis, assembly GCA_963280985.1. Lineage (NCBI taxonomy): Eukaryota > Metazoa > Nematoda > Chromadorea > Rhabditida > Strongyloididae > Strongyloides > Strongyloides venezuelensis. The sequence continues at coordinate 2,298,710 of CAUJLX010000001.1, read as the reverse complement.
GAATTTAGACTATTATTAGATGTTGTTATGATACCAGAGACACATCTTGAAATGTATTCTAATGCCATTGGATTCCTTCATACAATAACATCATCAAATACCTTTGATCAAAATTTCAATGAATTAGTTGGATCATTTTGGATGACAGTTGATTTTAAAAATATTTTATCACTTAAATATAATGCTACAGGTTTCATGGAGTGTAAATCACTCATAATTAGAGAAGAAAAAATTAGAATTACAGCAATGTTACACTTTCAAAATTATGTTTTAGTTGCTGATTCTAATGAATATATAAGAATATATAGTGAAGAAAACTTTATTGAATTAGCATCATGGCCATTAGCAATTATAAATGAAAAAAATATTAAAGATAAAAAAATTGATATTGTTATGAAGATGATTGAGATGCCAAATGAGAAGGAAATTATTGTGATTGGAATGCAAAATACTATTTTAATTGTTTCACTTGAAAATGGATATATGAATCCTAAATTACTATCAAAGTTACATGTTGTAAATATGATATTTACATTAACAATACCAAAAAATGAATCTGGTAATAGAGAAATATGGAGTGGTCATGATTTAGGACTAATATATTGTCATATACTTAATGATTCTTATCAATTTACTTATTCCTCATCAATGACTCACTCACCATCTAATATTGGTGCCATTCAGAAGATGTACTCATCAACGATCTCTGAAACATCCATCGTATGGAGTGGTGGTGAAACACAACCTATTGTATTTTTATGGGAAAATAGAAAAATAAAAAAATATGTTGATTGCAAAAAAATTCTTCCTTCCTCAGAATCATTATCATCAATGGATTTGGAGTATAGCAAAGAAGTTAAAATAACAAGTATGGCATTAATGGAACAAAAATTTAAGATTACCCAACTTTTTGTTGGTACCAGTAAAGGTGTTCTCATTATTTTTGATGGATTTAAATTATCTCCATTATATGCTATGAGACCATATATCGAGGAAATAAGTATTATACAAATTTTATCAAATCCACAGCTTTCAAAAATAATTTCTTCACGTGGAAATTCAATTGAGAGTCAGATATTCAGTCCGAGTATCTCAACATTATCCTTAGAAGGTAATATTATTAGACATAGTACATCCAGTATGGAAGGTGACACAATATCTAAAATCGATCCACTTGATTCTTTACCTGAAGCTAATTGTGTTATAACTGTTGGTAAAGGGTATAGACCGTTAATTGAAAGATTTATTGGTGCAAAGAATTTTACCACTACTAATGAAGTTAATACAAATTTAATTTTATGGAGAACAGATGATTATTCAATATAAAATTAATAAGCTAGTTGTTATTGTGTTTAAACTTTTTTTAAGTATTAGCATAATTATTTATCTAAGTATTATATTTGTATAAAGTATTTTTTTAAAATAATTTTGTTTTTTTAAAGGATTATTCTACAGGTAGTTTTTAACTATAACGCGGTAGAATTAAAAACCTAAAAAATAAATACTAAAATTATTTAAAGGATAAGAAAATGTCTTCCTAAGAAGAATGTTAATAAACACCTTACCAATACACATTTTAAAAATATTTTTTTTTCTATACGAATTATTTATTAAATTCTATTAATTAACAAGTTTTTCTTTTTTTATTTAAATCATTATTTTAATTTCTTCCGTCTTTGTTAGAATTAAAATAATTTTTTACGGAAGTGTAATATATATAATGACTTATTATTCTAGAGAAATTATGTATCCAGGTATGCACAGATCAGATGAAGAAATTAATAACGAAAAAATGTTAGGAAAAATGGAGAGTTTAAATTCTTTTTATCGATTCATTGCTATTGCTGCTTTCATTGAAGGTGGTAAGTTTATTAAACATATTTTATTTTAATTATTTATTTAATAGTTGCATACATAGGACCAAAATTTGGATTTGATTTTTTTCTCAATTGACTTTTCAAAATATTAAATCTACTTAAATATGTTTTTTTGATAATATTTTTATGATAAATAAATAGTAAAACAAATTTTAATCATTCTTAATTTTTTTCATTCTTCTATTATATTTTATTTAAAATTCTGGTTAGTATTTAAATTATCAAGATTATTTTCATGTCTGCCATTATTCTGTAGGCATATTCTTTGGTCACTACTACATATTATAATTTTATTATAATTGTTAATCTATATTTTTAAATGTGATGTTATGTATTGTTTAATTCAATTAGTTTATACAATTACACAGTTTAACTGATAAATTCCCAATGGTCCTACACAGAAAAAAAGTAAAAGATATGCTATTGGTGAATTGGCAAACAACACTACAAATATTTCATTTATTGGAGTTATACGTAGTTCCAATTTTACATTTATCAATGTGTAGATTATTTTATTTTTTGTTTATTTAATTTCCAGACATATTGATAAAAGCTATACTTGTTAATATATTGAAGTTTTAATTTTTCTAAGCTTATTTTACTCTCCTAAATATTTATCTCGATTCTTATGTATATTTTATAAAAAAAAGTATTATATGTACGTATTTATTTTTATAGAATGACTTCAAAATGGAAAGGAAGTCGATTGGAAACTGAGATTAACAATTTACGTTCTGAATGTAATTGGACAAAAATCAAAGAATTACTGCCTAACTTGAAATCAAAAAATATTTCCTCAGCAGAAGTTGAATATCTTCAAGCTGAATGTGATTTAGAAAGGTACATAGAAACTCTTCATAAGCCTAGTAATTTAACATACAATGAGATGTTAAAAATTATCGAAGGAACATGTTTAAGAGTTGTTAAAAAATTAAGTGATAAGAATGAACAAAATACAAGAATGGAAGCATATCTTTTATTGGGGAAGCTTCATTATTTATGTGGTGAAAATCAACAAGCGTTATTTGATATTGAAAAAAGTAGAATGGATGCTTCAACATCACAATTTGTTACATTAAGATCACTTAAAATGGTTGCTGAAGGGTATGCTATAAAAGGACTTGCTATAGAGTGTGAATCATTGAAAGGTGCAAATGAAAAGTTGGATGAAGATACGAGAATAAAATGTTTTGAATGTATGAAAATGGCTGCTGAATTGGGAATTAGTTATGTTTCTGAGTTAGAAAAAAATATTAATCATACCAATAGATCAATTAATAATACAAAAGGAGATGTCATTGGTCATATTCTTGGAACAGTTCTCCGTAAACTTCCAATTTTGTCAATGAAAAAATCGTCAACAGATAAAGTTATTAAATGGGATATTGATGGAATAGAATGGTATAGGAAAATTCTTGTGAATTTAGGAGATAAACAAATTTGTAGTCAAGCTGTTAAAAAGTTCTCAAAATATCTTGCTGAAATATTAGTCAAACATCGTTTTGAAAAAAATAGTTCACATAACTCTAGAACAATGGGCGCTAAAAATCAAAGTTTAATCTTTTATTCTGGATCAAATCATGGTTATTTTTGTCCTAACAATAATGTTGAAGAAATATTATTACTTCTTTTTATTGCTGAAGCCTTAATATCAAAAGATATGATAAGTATTAAAGTTCCAGAAACTTCAAATATTAAAGAAAAAAGTTGTGAAAATCTTAAAGTTATACATTCTTTTATAACATTAGTATTATCATCTCTTGGACAGTATGAACTTTTAACAAATATTTTTAGACGTTCCATGACATATGCTGTAGATGATTACCGTTTATGGACATTCTTTATATATTCACTCATTGGTTCCGGAGATTTAGTACATGCAACAAAAGTACTTAGAGAATTAGTATTAAATATTTCAGAAAATGATTCTACTTGTTTAAAAAATCTATCACAAAAATATATGTTTTTATCAAAATTAGAATTAGATTCATCTTTACAAGTTGATGCTTCTATTAGCGCTGCTATAACAGCATTAAAGAAAACTCAAGGAACATGGATAGAAGGTCGGGCAACTCTTTTACATGCAATAGCTTACTCATCCAAACTTCAAACAACACTTTCATTTGAAGAAAGGAAATTAGTACTGGCTAAAAGTATTGCATTATTTGAAAAAGCTATTGAACTTGATCCTTTAGATGATATGGCATATTTTCTATCAGCTCTCAATTATTCAATAGCAAGAGATCTTGATATGGCACAAAAAAGATGCAATAAAGCAGCCGAGTTAAATCCTGAAAATCCATGGAATTTAATGCTTTTGGCTTTAATATTAACTGCAAGGAAAAACTATGAAGCTGCTTCTATTTGCGTACTAGAAGCATTAGAAGAATATCCGTCACACTATGGTTTAATGGTATTAAGATTAAAAATCGAAATGAAGTGTGGTAAAGTTTCTGAGGCCATAGAAACATCTAAAAATTTACTTAAATTTTGGAAGAATGCAAATAAACCATGTTTTAATTCTTATGGACCATTTAATTCATCAAATGAAGAAAATGGACTTTCATCTGTAAAAACTGTTAGTTATTCTGTAAGTGGAAAAACATCTGGAACTGCAAGTAAAGCAGTTTTACCTCGAGATAATGGATATTCATTTACACCACTAATAACAAATCCTATAACTTTACTTTCAAATCAATCTCATGTCTCTATACCAACAATACCTTCATCTTCTGATGTTTTTGAAAGAGCTTCAAATATAACGAATATTTTTAGCACAGCACCAAGTGAATTTGGTGCTGTTGCATCAACAATAACAGAATCTGTTGGTGTTAGGTGCCCATCTAATAAGAGTATAGATTTACTGACAACATGGCGTTTACAAGCAAACATTTGGGTTGAGTTAGCAGAAATGTTTATAGAATATGGTAAACTTTCTGAAGTATCTTCATGTATTGATGAAGCATGTAATTTATTCCCAAATTCTCATCAATGCATATATTTAAAAGGAAAATTACTAGCGAAGAAAGCTGAAACTATTGAAGATTCTGAAGTTAGATCAAAGATAAAAACAGAAGCAAAGAGTTACTTTCTTGGAGCTTTAAGTATATCACCATCACATATACCAAGTTTGGTAAATCTTTCAAAATTATATGAAGAACAAGGAATGTATGAGATGGCTGAAAAACTATATAGAGATGCTATTACAATAGACCCGATGAATCATATATATTGGTATGAATTAGGAAAAATTTTATCTGAACAAGGAAGGCACGCTCAAGCTTTAGAATGCTTTGAAACTAGTGGTGCATTAGATAAAAGTACTCCTGTTATTCCATTTTCTGTTATTCCAAAAACTATACGTTGTGATATATGAAAAAAAAACTTTCTTGTATTTTGTAATGTAGGTGTACTATATAAATTAATAAATATTAACTTATGTATTCATAATTTCCTTTCCATATTGTCTATATTCTTCTCTGTACGCAGAAACATCTGGAGTTTCTGATATATGAAAGAAAAATTCACCGAATTTCATAATTGCGCTATTTTTTCCACAGACAACACTTAATTTTCCTTTGTATACCTGTACTATTCCATCAGCCAATCGACATATATCTCCAACACGAACAAATTCAGCAAATTCATTCCATATTGTTAATTGACATGATCCTGACTTATCAGCAACTTTAACTACTACAAATATTCTTCTATTTGATGCAGTTTGTATATCCCCTTAAAAATAAGTAAACAATTTTATTGGATTGTAAATTAAAATATATTTTCTAAAAAAACCTTTTTCAATAACCATAAATTCTAAATTAACTGGTGGCATTTGTGGTACTAGACCAGCTATAGGAATAATTTTCATTGAGTATAAATGGCCAACTTTATTTTCACCATTTACCATTATAAAAAATAAATTAACTAATTTGTCTTTACATAAAATTCCAATGATTAAATTTGTCTGTTTGCTTTATTTATTTGGAATCACGTTTATTCTATGGATGTTTACATCTCTTTATCACTAGAAATGTATTAACTCATATAGATGTGGAACATAAAAAGACATCCTACGTCTTCTCTTGCACTCTCCTAACATTTTGATAATAGAAAGTTATTACTCATATTCTCTCCCAAAACTACTTTTTTTTCTTATCTATTTTACCTTCATGAATAAATTTCATTATCAATTTTTTACTTTATTTTGAAATATTTAAATAAAAAAAATTTAATAATTAAATTAAACTTTTAAAATTCTATATAAATTGTTATTTATTTATAAAAAATATATATATATTTTTTTTTTATGAAATATATATATTTTGTATCTATGTACATACGAAGAATAAAATAATAGTGCGCATACTTGGTGATAAAACTTGATGTCAAGAGTATTGAATATATTATTTTTATTTCATCGGAAGGCAGCCGGGTGGTAGCAGTACCAGAGGCTATAAATATATATAAAAATTACATATATGTTTAAAAATAAACATTCGCATATGAATATTATTTATGCTCACTACTAGTCATAGGGTGCAAATTTTTTTAGCAGTTGTTTATATTTTAAATATTAAAAGTTTTAAGTGAAAGATTATTATTTTATCATTTCAAAATGTTTATTGATTGGTTGCGTTTCCTACTACTTTCTTAATAATTACAAATCGGTATATTTCTATGATTATTTTAAGTACATATTTTTTATGTGTAATTATTAAGAAAATATATATATATTTATAGATTTTCTTTTTTAAATAATTAAAGTATGGAAATTTCAACTATAGAAAATGTAAATACTCTGAATAACAATAAAAAAATAAATAATAATACTAATATAAATGAAATATTTCTTGAATCCTCGCCTATATTACATGAATTACACAATATACATGAAGATAGTGGTATTGTAAATGATGATGTAAATAATCAACTAATATGGAGTGTTTGTTCTTCACAACCAATGACAACAGATCTTCAAATAATGGAATTTGAGGATACTCTTAATGAAATGTATAGAGGTAAATGCGAAATGGATGATGAAGTGTTGAATATAGAAGATTTTGAAGATTTATTGGACGAAAATAGTGGTAGAAAAATAATATCATGTCCATCAGAGCATTTTGAGATGCTCGATGAAACAGCGTACGTAAAATAAATAATAATAATAAGTATTTTATTAATTAATAAATTTTTAGAATAAAACTTTTACAAAATCCACCACCATTAACAAAAGAATGGCAATTTAGATCACCAGCATTACCCATACAAACACGATCAACGCCAAAATATACACTAGTATTGGATCTTGATGAAACATTAGTACACTGTAGCCTTATTCCTCTTTCTGAAGCAGCTTTGACGTTTTCAATTGAAATCGATGGACTAACATATAAAGTCTATGTTCGTATACGTCCATACTTCAAGGAATTCCTTGAACGTCTCTCCCAAACATTTGAAATAATTTTATTTACAGCTAGTAAAAAGATATATGCTGATGCATTATGTGATATATTAGATCCAGAAAAAAAATATATTCGTCATCGTTTATTTAGGGAACATTGTGTATATACTGAAAATGTTTATATAAAAGATTTAAATATTCTTGGAAGAGATTTATCGAGAACTGTAATTGTCGATAATTCGCTTTTATCCTTTGCCTATCAAATTGATAATGGTATTCCTATAAAAAGTTGGTATGAACAAAAAAATGATTGCGAACTTCTAAATCTAATACCATTTTTGGAGGAAATCATTCAACGTGATGCTGATGTTAGACCAATGATAAGGGAAAAATTTAGAATTTATGATTACCTCAATAATTAGCGGTGAAATCAATATATGTCATATATTTTTGTAAAAAAAAATTTTTTTGAAACTATTTCTAGTGATCCTCAGAGTTTATTATATTATTAAGAAATATATATAGATTTTTTCATTAAAAAATATTTAATTATAGATTAATATACCTGTAGATATATATTATATACATTATTTTATAAAATAAAAAAGGAAATAAAATTTTTGTACAATTATTTTAATTTCTCTTTAATTGAATCATTGATATGACAATGTTGTATCATCATCTCAAGTTACAAATATATTATGTATTCTTCAGAAAAATGATCCTCTCTTTTTAAATTGAAATTAAATGATGAGTTTAATTCTCCACCCCAAAAAATTTTTTAAAAGCAAATGAAGTAAATTTGCCTTAATAATAACTTACTACCACATTTGCCATATAAACAAACGTCAATCCAGGATTCATTAATACCATTACTCTGTTTATAACAAAAGTCACTAATAAGTAATATTGTTTATATTAACTGCTTATCTTTCTTCACCAAATTACAGTAGACTAATAGTATATTTCTCTTCGTCTTGTATGTCCTCAACTTTAAATAATAATCATATATATATTATAGAATTATAAACCATATCAAGTCTTTTTGAACAAAGTTTATTTTTCACAACTATCAACTCAAATTACTTTTATACTAAATTTTTTAAATACTTTCCTTCCTAATAGTATAAAAGATGCTTCAAAACAGGTATGTTGTCCTTATTTATAAAAAAAATTTAATTATTTATATTTATTAAACTAAACTTTTTAAAAATTTATTATAATAAATATAAATTGTATATATTTATATAAATATTTTAAGAAATGTTGTTTATAAAAAGAAAAACATAAATATTTATTGAAAATCTCTAGTTTATTCTTTAATAACTTATAAATATATATATTTTTATTAATTTATAGTTCTTCAAATGGACATATTCATGGTTACAGTAATTTTAATAATTCTCATTACTCATCATTAATTGCTGAAAAAAATGATGGTGAGAGAACCTCTCTAGATGAAAATTTATCTAATTCATCTCAAGCATCTAAAGATGATATTACTCCTTCTATTAAGAATACAAAATCACATTCTTCTATTAAAATTCGAAGAGGAAAAAAACCTGAGAAACCTGCTATCAGTTATATTGCTCTAATATCACTTGCAATCAAAGCACAACCCTCAAGAAAAGCTACATTAGCTGAAATTTATAAATATCTTCAAGGTAATTATGAATTTTTTAGAGGAGAATATAATGGTTGGAAAAATAGTATAAGGCATAATTTATCATTGAATGAATGTTTTATTAAACTTCCAAAGACTGACGGTGAAAAGATTGGTAAAGGTCATCAATGGACAATTGATGATTCCGTTGATTTTTGCTATGAAGCTGGAATTTACCGTAGGAGACCAAGACATACAACACCACGTTCCATTCAATCTAATGATAATTGTGAAGAAACAAACCCAGACATTAATACTAATATTCATCAAGATAATTGTCATTTAACTTCATTAACTATGCCAAGAACAGAGGAATCACCATTATTAATGCCGACACACACAATAAAGGATAATTTTTCATTGGTAAGTAAATGTTTAATTTAAAGTACAATGAAATAATTACTCAAAGTAAAAATAACTATTATTTTTTTATTGTTTGTATTTTCTTAATACAACCACTTTAAAAATTTATTATGCTCAAAAAGTTAAAGACAGAAAGATTAAATAATAACCATTTATAAGACATATCATTTGACACTTTGCTTAAAATGTTATTAATGTGTACTTGTTAAATGATTGTATATATACAACACTTGAACTACTAATCTCTCACCAGAAGTCTTTTTTTAAGAGATTGTTGTTAAACTTCATATAATAAGATTGTTATATATAATATTACAATGGCAGAGTAGAATAATGATTATGTCAATCACTTTTACTCATATCAAATAACTTTATATGTACACATATCATTAAAATTAATTAATTTTTCTTTCTAGAATCAGGAGAATGGATGTAACTACGAATTTTCAGATAATGATATAACAACATCATCATTATATAGTAACGTTGATCAACAAAATACTATTCCTTCAACATATCCGCAATCATTTTCAATATGGCAACAACCAACAGTACCATTATGGCAAGACTCACCATTTTATCCACCATCAACTGTGTCATACTCATCACAAAATTGGGTTCCAAACTATTCTACAAATTATGAGGGTTTCACTAACAATTCATCAAACATTTTTAATACTCCTGGTCATACACCTTATACAACCCCTACTTATCCAACTCCAACATACCCATCGTCATACCCTACATTATCATACTCATCACCATCAATTTTTAATACATACCAGATAAATGACCAACAAAATATAAATTATCAACATCCATTGGAGGATGTTCCATCAATTAATGATAAAACTATAGACAAACATTTTTCTCCCCAACAACCACAATCATCATCGTCATCATATTTAATTGATGGAGGAATCAATTATGATAGTTCTCTTCAACAATATACAACAAATGTTAGAGATTCAACACAACAAACTTTAACAACAGCTCCTCCTCCACCTCCTACCACTACTACTCTTGATTCAACAATAACAAATTTTTCACAATCTGTTGTTATTGAAAATTAAAATAAAAATTAAGAAATCACAAAAAAAATATTTTTATTTTAAATGATACTTTATATTGCCCTCAAATATAAACTTTTTATTATTATTTTAACTCTCTCTATATCTCATTACACGTAACATATAAATATATAAATTCAAAATATATCATCTTAAAAGAATTAATATATATAACAATAAAATACGACTTATCTTACAGGAACCTGTTATTATCTACAATGATTAAGTATCATAAATTAACCTGAAAAATAATCAAGTTTAATTATAATATAAAAATAATATATATATTTATGTTCAAAATAATTTCTTTTAATCTACTCATTATTTGCAATTATAAAAATATAGAACTCAAAAAAAAGTTTATTTTCATAATATAATCTTTTATGATAAAATTTTTTTAAATAAACTATTTACAAAAAATAAATAAAAAATAAAAATACTAGAATCTTTTTATTTATTTTAAGAAGTCATTTTTTGTTTTTCATATAATTTCTTATAAAATCCATATAAAAAATAAAACAATTGATACAAAAAAATATTCCAAAAATGATTTTTTTAAATAACTAAATGAAACATGGATATGTAATTATTTTTATCATAATAAATATTTGTAAAAAAAACTCAATATTATATTGCAGCAATAGTTTGTTAGTGATAATATACATATTAATCCATATACATACATACTTTTTTTTAATCTTCCCATGTTAATGTATGACGTTCCTTAACACGAAGTTGGCAGTTTCGTTTACCATACCAATTGACGTATGCAAATTCTGAGTTTGACACAATTGAATTGAAACGTCCACCAAATTTAGATCCTGCATCTGCTTCTATCTTTCTAGCTGCTTCTAAATTGTCAGAATGAGAATTTACGGCTGCTTCAACAATGGCACGGAGTTCTGGATCTTCACAATTACCATCTCCTGAGGTGTTTGTTTCCTCACCATAATCTACAGCACCAATTTGTGATGGTGCTACTGAATTTTCATGCCCTTGATCATATCCACTTTTTTCTTTTATGCTTTCCTCACCACCATATCCTCCTTTTGATGGAGCTGCTGTTGATGGAAGTTGTTCTTCATATTTAGATTGAGTTTCAGTTGGTTTGACAGCTTCTTTCTCATATCTTTCTTCAGTAACGACACTTTTCGTTTCAGTTTCACCACTGTATCCTCCACCAACAGTAGTTTGTGAACCACCATATGAAGGTGCTGATGTTACTTGAACGCCACCCCCATATCCTGCTCCTTGTGTTGATTGAGAACCACCGTATGATAATGGAGCTTCAGATGAGGTAACAACTTCTTCTTTGGTATATTCAGTACTAGCAACAACAATAGCTGGTGCTTGTGATGAAACCTCACCACCATATCCAGGAGCATGAGTAGCTTCATATCCTGGTTCTTGAGCACCACCACTTGGTTGGACAACTTCACTACCTGGTTGGACAACTTCACCACCTGGTTGACCAATTTCTCCACCACTTGGTTGTGTAACTTCACCTCCATATCCAGGTTGAAGAACTTGACTACCACCTGGTTGAGGAACTTGTGGTGTTGGTTCTACTGGTGCTGGTCCAACAGGTCCTGGACCTTGAATATAATTTCCTCCTAATGGAACTTTTTGTTGAACGTATGCTGAAGCTGCTCCACTATCAATACTTGAAGCATATCCAGCATTAATACCTCCACTTGGGTAAGAAGGTTGTACTGATCCTTGAACACCAAATGGTCTTGGATATCCTTGATATCCTGGTTGAGCATATCCTGATTGTGCTGGTGGTGGAGGTGCAATATATGATGGTGGTGGTTGAGCATATCCTGTTGGTGCTGGCACTGGTGGTGCAGCATAACTATAAAAATAAATTTAAAATAATATATAAATATATTGATAGATAAACGAACCTAGTAGTTTGGCATTTTGGTACACTTGGTGCACATGTATTTGAAGCTGGTGGACAACAAGCATTACCACCACCTAAACCGCCAAAACAAGCATTTCCTGATTGAGCAACTAATGCTAAAATAGCTGTAGAAAGGAAAAATTTAACCATAATTTTTTAATATATAATATTACTTATATTATTATAGGATAACTCAATCCTAATAGAAGCAAGTAATAGGATGGTTAAATGAATGTTTCAAAGATATTAAATAGGCAATCTTTTGATTGAGCCGGTTACAAAATGTAGAAGATATTCATAATTTTAAGAACCACCTCCTCTTCTATTTTATTTATATCTATTACATTATCCTGAAGGGGCATCTCAAACTACATTTACATATATAAAGATATATATATTAAAAGGTAGTGAAAAGTGAAAATTAAAACTTTTATTCATAAAACTTTTTATCTAGTTAAATAAAGTTAAAGAAATTATAAGTAATATAAAAAGGGAATTATTTTGATTTAAACAGATAAGGAAGAAAAATTTTTAAAAAAATGTTATTAAACTTAAGATAGAATGAAAAAAGAAATATTTTGTTTGGTGGTAGCGGATATCAAGATAAAGATCATTATTCAAGTTTTTAAAGTATTTAAAAAGAGTTTATAAACTTGTTTTTAATTTAAAGCATAATATAGCTCTTATCTCAAATTTACCTTTTCTTTTTTTAATACCTTTTATTTACATGATAAAAGAAAATATCACATATTTATAAAATACAAAGGTGTATCAGTATCTATCAAACATAAAAATGTTTTAATATCTCTACAGGTAGTATTACTTAAAATACATTAAAATTATTTATAATTAAATATATTCTTCTTTTATCCAAAAATTTTTATTTCAAATAACCTTGAATTTTAATTTAAAGCATCCGGAATATTGATATAAGAAAAACCTTTGAATTTCCATTAACCAATTCTGATATTTTGAAACATACATTAATAAAACTGTTCATATTTTATTACTGAAAGTTGATAAAAAAAATTTATAGATATTTTTATTTATTCATAATATTATGTGAAATAAAATATATATGTGTTATTTAAACAAGAAGAAACATAATTTATCTTGACCTTTTCTATATCCGTGATCTATAGTACTATTTTAATAAAATTAAAAGTAAGAAAATATTTATATATTTATTTTATATACTTGTTATTACTTTCACTTTTCACTTTATTTTTTTTTCATTTTTTGTAATGTTCTCTCTTTTGACACCATCTTCATTTTAGTAATTGTATAAAGATTAATGGAATATAAAATTAATACTTATAAGAATTATCAGCATTTTGTTATTAAAAAAAGAGACAGGTATTTGTGAATCAAACAATCACCTACTATCTAGTCTTGAAAGGGAAACCTTTTTATTTGTAAAGAATTTTATTTCTAGTTTAGGAAGAGTATCAAAAAAAAGTTGCTTCCATACTTTATAAATTTATTTCATCAAAGGTGTTAAAAAAACATTTTATTTAATATTTTTAATTTATTGTAAATATTAATGAATAGTAAAAACATATATGTTTCTAGTAAAAATTCTAGCTTTGGTAACCTAGCTTTATGAGTTCCAAAAACGCTCATTACGGCTAAATCACCAAAGGTAGACCTTTCACTATATTACGTATATATATATAGAAGAATAAAAATTTATGATAATTTTATTCAACATTTCAATCTTGATAGAGAATAAAAGTATATTACATATTTTTAATATTTACTATTATATTTCCTCTAAACTCCTCAAAACATATCAATAATGATTGATATGTGTAAAAGTCATTGTGATATTATCAATTCAATCAAAAAAGTATAATATGTCAATTAACAAAATAATAAAATTAATTTCCCTAAACTAAACAATGAGCATAAATGTGATACATTTATATTATTATAAACAAAAATTATGTCAAAAGTCATAAAATATTATTTATTTATATTATTTTTTATATATTATATTTAACCGTCTATAAACAATATATATTATCTCATTTAAAATTATCATTTAACAACATCTTCAATTAAAAAAAAAGAAATAACTAGAAAAAATTTCTTCATAGTACATTAGTTACTTGAACAAAATATATTTACTAATTCCTTTTTCTTTCTTTTTTATATAAATGATATGTAAATAGGATAGAAAAAAATATAAAGATTTAAAGGATATATATGCAATGATTAAATAGTTAAAAATGTTAAACTAATGAAGTAAAAGTTAATATATTGCAAAGAAAACATCTCATTAACTTATCTTCTTTCTTATATTTTTGTTTAAAAATTTTCCGTCAATTAACTAGCAAATAAGTATAGATATTTTTTATTTAAATACCATCTATCTTGATCAATCAAAATTTTATCACTATTAAAACAAAAATTATAATAACACACCTATTTAAGTATTCACTGATCACTAGAATATTTAGATAATGATAAACAATTTTAAACTTTTGTTAAATTAATAAAAATAAGAAAATTAATCAAAAAAAGTGATTACTTTTTTGTTTATAATGATATGTTAAGTGTAAATAATATTTAAGATTGTCACAGTATGTTATATTTATCATGTATTTGAATTAACTTCTAACTACAAATTTTTTTTTCAAAAACAATCACATTTTAGATATAAAATATATGTCTATGAAAAAACATTAATTTTTGAACAGTTATTTTAAATAAAATGATAGTTTTTTTTATATACATAAACTAATTTATTATCCTTTAGTACACATATGTTGCTTTCAATAAAACTTAGGAAAGTAAAGAATAAAAATTACTAAAATAACAAGCAGTTAATTATGCTATAATACTTTCAAAAAATTTAAATATTATTTAATTTTTTAAATAAATATTATACTATAAGTATAGTTAAATAATATATATTATAAATATATATTTACACACATTTTACATTTATATACAAAAATAGAAGCAATATAAACTTCCAGCCTCTTGAAGACCTAGTTATTTTTAATATAATATATACTATTTATTAATATTAAAACTTTTTGATATATTTTCAAAAAAATGTAGGGCAATTAAAAATACTTATGTTTTAGAAGAAAAAAGTATGAAAATTTTTCAAGAATGACATTTATACTTACTTTTCATCTTTCTTTATAATCATCTTTCTAAATATACAATGACATCTAATAAAAAAGGGCGGAAGATAAATTGTCAAAAATAATATACACCCCTTAATTTTATTGTTAATTGGTTCACAATTCTTCTACCTAATTAGAAGGACCATATTCTCAAGTTTTACGAATTACCTTCATTTGAAGATTACAACATAAATCTTGATATGTCGAAAAATTTTTTTATCCAATATACATATAATAGTTAATAAAAAAGATAGATAAATAGATAATATCTCATGATTGATGTAAGATATTAATTACTCAAGCTTAGCTTTACTTTTAACTAATGGGATCAAATAAATTAGAGGTCAAATTTTACCTATTACAAAAAATTTTAATATCTCAAGGTTAGTAATCGTACTTCTTTAACAAAAATAAATATATAACCTAAAATTATTGTGTGATTTAATTTTTATCAGTACATATTTTCTAAAATAAAATACTAATTTTATATGAAAAGATTATTTAAAAAAACTTTCATAAATGATACTCTTATATTATAAATTTACAAACACATTCACATCTAACAAAAACTTCCGATCAGTTATAGAAATTTTTGATGCGTCAAAATGGAGAACTAAACAAAATAAGATTTGATAATTGATAGGAGACCTTGAAATAAAAAATTTATTATCTGATTTCATTCTTTTAAAACCAAAATATATATAATATGCCGCTATTTTATTTATGATATCAAATTAACTTTTACAATCATTTTTTTTATTACCAATAAATGAATCATAAAAATAAATTAACAAAAAAATTTTTCTTTTTTTCATTTGCGATTGTAATATCGTTCATTTGTAGAAATGTAAATCATGCAATAATAACATGAAAAGTTAAAGTACGTCAATTATTTTTTAAAAGAATTTATCGTGAATGTGGAATCAATTTTAATGAACAATTGGCATTTTACCATCAAACAATCCTACTTTATGTATTAAAACAATTTTATTATCAATGTTTTTAAGTACTATTTAAAAATGCTAGTATAAATATTTTCGTCAAATACTAAAAATCATCCATATGACGTTATTTAGTTATATAAAAAGCATTTTTAAATTTCAAAAACTCTGACTCATCATATTGTTATTTCATAAAAATCAATTTTATGCAGCGCAAAATTTTTATCTATATACTCAGATTGTTTATCAATTGAAAGTTTTGCAAAAGACGATTCATATAGTTTACCTATTATTATTTTTCTCTCAAAACACGTGGTAAATGTTTAAAATAGTCTTTTCATAAAATATTGTTCTATTTTAAAACAACTTTTTTCTCCCAATATACCTAAATGACTATTCTAATCACTAACAATTGCTTTTTATTTATATACTACTAAAATATTGTATTGATAAAACTAAATAAACTTTAGTAATTGTTATCTTTACTAAAAAAAACTTTCAATCACTTCATTATATATTTATCGAGACTCTTTAATAAAGTTTAACCTCTCAAATATTTCATCATCAACACTTGTTGGAAACTTTATTATATTTATTATTATTCATATATTTAAACATATAACCATCCTATTTAAATAGACAAATTACTTTCACTTTCTATATTATAATTAAAATTACAGACTTCTAGATACTTTTTAATCAATTTTTTATACTTGCTATCATTAATTTTTATCATATATTTGCTTTTAAAAATTTTAATTTATCATTCTTATATTTAGATTATTGGATAATTGTATACTATTTAAAATAAAAGATGTCTGGATTTAGTAATTTTTTAACAAAGTCTCTCAAAGACGCCGCTGAAGATTTAGTTAAAAGCAAGTTATCTGGTTTTAAAAGTGGAGATAAAAAAGAGGGTGATAATGATATGAATCCATATCCATCAGGACAACCCCAACAATATGGAGGTTACCAAGGTTCACAAATTATTGGAGGAATGCCACAACCACAACAGTACGGAGGTGGTTACGGACAACAACAACCTTATGGAATGAATCCACAGATGACTGGAGGATATGGTCAACAAGGACAACCATCTCCATATGGTCCTTCTGGTGGTATGAATACTTCTTTAAGTTTTGATGGTGTTATGGGTCCTTCTATGAGCATGGGCGCTCATGGAGGTATGCAAATGCCTGGACAAGGATATAATCAAAGTCATTATGCTGGACAAATGCCACCACAATCAGGTATGAAAGTTTCTAACTATCCACACAATATACCTATGTGATGTGGTTTTCAAAATCACTATCCTGGGTATTAATATACTTAAAACTTAAAATCCATTTCCTCTCTTATTATTTGTAAATATAGAGTTATTTCTCCATCTACAATAATAACATAAATCTATTTGTAATAATAGCATTAATTTTAACCTGTTTTCTAACTTTTAATTTAAAAAAAATTTTAATACGAAAACTTTTATATTTATTTTATTTAGTTCCAATGACTTTTGGAAATCCATCAATAAAGTATTACCCAAATTGCAATCCAACTGCAGATGCCGATGTTCTTAGAAAAGCTATGAAAGGTTTTGGTTGTAATAATTCACGTGTTATTGATGTTATATGTAAACGTACAAATTTCCAACGTCTCCAAATTGTAAGATCATTCCAACAGATGTATGGTAAAGATCTTATAAATGAGTTAAAATCCGAATTGTATGGTGATTTTGAAGATTTAATTATAGCATTAATGACACCATCAGCAAACTATGATGCTTCAGAGATTCGTCGTGCCATCGAAGGTATTGGTACAAATGAAAATATTCTCATTGAGATCATGTGTTCCAGGACAAATGCACAAATTCATGATATTAAAGCAGCTTATAAATATTTGTATGGTATTGATTTGGAATCTGATATAAGAGGTGATACCTCAGGATACTTTAAAAGACTTCTTATTGCATTAAGTACAGGATATAGAGATGAAAGTAATTACACAGATATAAATAATGCTCATCAATCAGCAAAGTCATTATATAATGCAGGTGAAGGAAGACTTGGAACAGATGAAGCAGCATTTTTAGGTGTACTATGTTCACAAAACTTTGCTCAATTAAATCTTGTCTTCCAAGAGTACCATAAAATAACAGGAAGAACATTGGATATAGCAATTAAAAATGAATTTTCAGGCGATATAAAAGAAGCACTTCTTGCATTATATCAAATTGTCGTAAATCGTCCAGGATATTTTGCATCACAACTTGAAAGAAGTATGAAAGGTTTTGGTACAAGAGATAAAGATCTGATAAGACTTGTTGTGTCAAGATGTGAAATTGATATGGCTGATATAAGAAATGAATTCCAAAAGATATATGGAAGATCCTTGGAGGATACCATTACTGGAGATACTAGCGGCAGTTATAAGACTGCGCTTATTACTCTTGTTAAGGGTAATTAAGCATTTTTTATTATAATTCATTTTTTGATTAATTAAATATATATTTAATTTACCATGAAACATAATCTTTAGTAAACATATATTTTATATGATATATTATATAACTCATATTATTGTTGGTTAGTAAAACGTTCTGTATAAAATACTAAGATTTTAAATAACAGAAATTTATCAATTAATTTTGCAAACCTAAAATTTAAATGAGGCTAAATATTTTTAATTAGTCAATTTAAAGGTTATATATGTTAATGACACTATATTTTTATAAGAATACATTTTTATAAAAATTTAAACATTTCCATATATATTATTATAAAATATTAATTTACTTTATTGTTAAAAGGAAGATATGGGAAATTATACTTTAACTACTTTAGAAATTTGTCAACTTTCATACAGTATACCATCAACAATAATAATGATTATATACGCATTAATAATATTATACAATATCAGATCAATTTATTTGAAACATAACAGAATATTTTATTCTCTATTCATATTCAAGACGATTGTTGATTTTCATAATCAACTTATAAATTATTTTTTCTATAAAATGCCGAAATGGAATTTTTTTGAAGAATTAATCGTTGGTAATTCTATAATTGGTAAAACTTATTATTTTTTACATATACAACAATATTTTTCTATATATCTGACTTGTTTGTTGCTATCATTTAATAGATTTATTTATCAATCATACTCACTGAAATACAGTGATATATTTACACCAAAAAAAGTTTTGCTATTTTTTATAATTATAGTTATAACAAGTTGTTTGTTTGCTCTTGGTGTGCTTTTTTTGATCTTCTCATATAATTACAACTCTACATTTGGATATGTTATACCTACTTTTGAAAGTAATTTTATGTACTATCAAACTTTTTACATTGTACTTTTTTTTGGTACCATAATAATTGTAACATTTATCTTAAATAGATACAATTTTAATAAACTTTTGAGAACAAACTTATATACAAAATGTGAATGGTGTACTAATCTTTCAAATTCATTATATGTTGACATTTCATGGTTTGAGTTATTTTTAATTTGAATGTTATTTAATACTAAAAACATTAAATTATTACACCACTAAGTCTATAATTATACAATATACAATATATTTCTCTATTATAGTCTTTGATTTCTCTACTTTTGTTCCGTTTTATACTTTCATCATATTAAAGTAAGTTATTATGTACATTTTTTATAGTAGCCATATTTTTACAGTGGAGAACATAGAAAGGTTTTAAAAATTCTTGCTAATGAAATTCAAAATGTTAACAATTCAAATACAAAAAAAGTTATTGTATATTTTTATGATAGTTAATAAATAATCGAACTTTAATTGTAAATATTATTTCCTTTAAGTATAATTATTGTATAATTGTTTTCCGATTAATTTACTTAATGAAATTATGATACTTTACTTTAATGGTTTCTTTTATTATCATTAAATATCATAAAAAACATTACACGTATTTTATATGCACTGTTAAGAAAATATATATAATATTTATCACATCAGCATAATAATATAAAAATGGGCGGTTCATTTTAAATAATAACTTTAAAATAAAATACCATAATTTTCTCTGCCATTCAAAAGGCATATTTTTTTTAAATTTTATAACAATAAATAATTTTTTATTTAAAATTTTCATTATGTATTTAATAGTGATAACGATTAAAGAAAATATGAGTGCGGGTATCACCTGTACAGATTTTTAAAATGAATTATATTTGAAATCTTATTTTAATGATAGAGAAATTATACAAGTGAAATTGCTGGAATTTGCTATTTATTTTAACTTATTAGTATGGTCATGATCTCCGTCATTTCTATGGTTAGTAGTTGTATTTAATGTAGGATTATCCCATTAAATTTGACAAAATATTTATTCAAAGTAACTTCTTTCCAAGCACAAATTATGTTGTTTTTTCACTTCTATTGTTGAGATTAAACCTCGATTTTTTTTTACTAATTTAACACAAATAATTACTAAAATAGTTTGTACTAATATCTTTACTAACATGGAAGACAATAAATTAAGTGATGATTGCCAATCTGAAGTTTCAAATGAAGAAATTGATGAAGAGGTTACCGAAATGGTATGTAATTTGTGTTCTTTCAGTCTTTTTTAACCAATTACTTGTAGATCGATAATATTATGTCGTCATTCAAAAGTTTTAAAGCTAAAAGAAAAGAATTAGGTGAAAAAATCAGGAAATCCCTTGATGGAGAAAATGATGACAAACCAGGAACTGATGATGTTGAGGAATTTACAAGATGCTATGATGAAACTTATGATGTTACAACGGAATTAATTAATGAAATGTCAGAGTCTGCCTTTGAAGCATTTAAATATGCAGCTTTTGAAGATCCTGACTCTAAAACTGCTGATTTTTTACGTGCATTAAATTTGTATGGTGAATTATTGCCACCATACATACCTAAGGATCATGCTCAAGTCATTGAGGGAGTTGGTGGTATTCCATACTCTAAAGATTTAATTTTAAAGGAGGAAGATCTTGTTGTAGCATTTATTAATAATATGTGGTGTTTGGGTATGGTTAGACAATGTAAAATCAATGCACAAAATCCAGAGCTATCAACATATTTCGTTGTTGATGTTGAAGATCGTGAAAGGCCTGGTAATTGGCATTTAAGAGAAAAAATAACTCCATTACCTAAATATAAAGCTGATCCAACATGTCATAATCATGCACTATTTGAAAGAAATACAATTGTTATAGCAATGTATCCACAAACAACATGCTTTTTTAAAGCTATTGTTCTCGAAAAACCAACAAGGACTAAAGATAAGTATATCCTAACATTTGAGAATGATGCATCGAAAAATGAGTGGTCAGAACAAATGATTATACCACAAGCTTTCGTTCTGGCTTATGATGATAAAGTATTTACTGCCAACAGTAAAACATTAGCTGCCAAAAGATCTCACTTAAAGAAGAAATAAAACAACAATTAATAATAACTTTGATCTTGTATTATGTGGAATTGGCAACGATAACATTTTGATGTAAATTATTTATTGTATATAAATGTAATTTAACTACTAACTTATCCATTTGTATTATTTTAATAAAGTTTTTTAATATTTCCTTGTTTTTGTACCAATAATCAATGTTAAAGATACTAGTAAACTAATTTTATTTCGAAGCCAATAGTTAAACAAATCATATATTTTGTTGTAGTGAATAATATGTTAAAATATATACAAATTATGATACAATTATTTTACAAATTAAAAATATTATTTATCAAAAATAAAATACATCAATTTACTTTATTTTGGTTGACTTTTTTTCTAAATAAACTTCGAGAAGTCTTATCTGGGATCTATCAAATTTTACAAGATATTGATCAACTTTCCCTCTACCGCATTTATTAATTATAGATACCATACAAATAATTGTTCCTCTTCTAACTGAACTAATTGTATGTCCTATACACTCAACGATATGTGGACATACTTTTGAAAGATAAGGAATTGCTTCGGATAGAGGAATATATTCAAATACTTTTCCAAGAAGTTTTCAATGCATTTGTTAATTGTTCAGAGTCATCAACCTTCAAGTGTGGTATTAGTGTTTCAATTAATATTGATGCTGGCAGAAATTTTGCCATTGCATCAGAACAATTGTCAAGTGCCTTATGAATCTTATCACTTCTTCTTTTTACGCTTATAAAACTCTTTATTAAGTATGCGTAATATTCTCCTAATCGAGAATGCTCTTTAGAAATAAGCTCTTTTAAAGCACAAGCAACATTTGTAACCAAATTATCATCGTCACCTGACAAATTTTGAATAAGAAGCATCAATGTTGATCCAAAATGAGTATCCCACAAAGTAAAACATTTGTCTTTTGTCATGACCTCTAAAGCCTTTGCAGCTTGAGCTTTATGTAGAGAATCATTATCTGGCATCAATTCAGCTTGAATTGCTGTAATTATTCTATTCTGCTCCTCAATATCATACTTAAATTCAATTGGACTATTATAATAGAATTTAGATGCATCATAGTCCAAATTTGAAGATGTTGATGAAGTACTAGCTGGAGCAGTATCATGATTTCTATCTCTTCCATTAGTGTATGAAGGAGTGTAATTACTAGATGAATTAACATACTCCTTTATTTGTCCAATGACATTCTCTTGGCGTGTTTTTAGTGGGCTTATTGAAGTTTTGCTTTTATTAATAAAACCTAATACTCTTTGACGTTGTTGGGGTGTTAAGTGATTATTTATCAACTCAGAAAGTGTTGCAGCATCCAAATTTAAGAGTTCCTTACAGATTGTTTCAACATCACTGGTAAATTGGTCATTCTTACTAGACTCCAATATATGAAGTATCTTTAAAAATGATGGCACAAACGCTGCAGTTCCACGAAGTGTTTGAGAATCTAAATTAGGAATAACTTCAGCGTACTCCCTTAACAAAAGTTGTTTCGCCTTTACATGAGGACTATGAAGAGGGTTCTGAAGATAGGCTGCTAATGATGCAAAGCGATCCTTAGGAGAAAATATTTTTTTAACTAACTCAAGGAAGTTTTAGATGTGAACTTCTCAACACTGGTTGTGTATCATTTGCCATCTTCATCAGTATCCTTGGGTATATTTCATTTAAATGTACAACCAAATAATCGCTATACTTTCTTAAGTAAAACATCAAGTGTACTCATCAACTCGCTAGTAGGACGATTCTGACTTTCTTTATACAATTTCCATAGACATTGAAAGGCTTTATCAATATCGAGATTGACTAAAGGTCTTCCATTCTCAAGAATTTGATTTAATGCTGTTAATGCTTCACGTTTGTCACTTAAAGTACTACACTTATTAATAGCATCCATAAATGCAGCAGACTCCATTCGAGCATCATTATCCAATTCAAAAGGCACTGTATTCATTCCAAGTCCTTGTCTTGAAGTAATCTTAGATATTTTAGATGATGACAGTGACTTTGGTGTATCAGAGACCTTCATGCGGCCGAAATTTTTCATCAATCCTTTGGGAGATCCAGATCTACTGCCAGGTTGTGACGTTGATGGTATTCCTTGAGAATTCTTTGTTAACGAGTTGACATTATTCCTACGTAGTCCGAGAGTTCCAGCATTACTTCTCTGGAGTTGAGAAGATTTAACAAGAATGGGTGGCCTTGTGGCGCTACCGTATTTACTTGTCATCATTGCTCTTCTTGCTGATGTCGCATCTATTTCACTGGTTGCACGAGCATACGTACTAGCACGGATAGATGAAGCTGTATTAGGTTTAGAAGCCGAAACAGCATCCACGATTGACCGTGATGAAGATGATGTCGCAAGACCTCCATTCAATGATCTTTTCTTTGAAGCATCTAACATTCTAAAAATCTTTTCAGCTTCATCTTTATATTTCTCCTCTAGCAAATAGAAACAGTTCCGACCTTGCTCACGAACCTCAGGATCAGCATCATTTATCGCCTTAAACACACTATCGCAAATATTCCCCATTTCTTTTGATACCTCAGACTCATCCCAATTCTCCAGAATAGTCTTAATCATCATACTTCCAGATCTCCTAATTTCTCTAGATTTATGTGTCATTGTCGAAGAAACTCGTTGGATCAGCTTATGACTACGGACGTATTTGGTAATATGAGTAAACAAGATAATTGCCGCCGTAGCCATAACTTTAGCCGAGGATTGTACAACATTTATGGCAGGTTGAAATAATAAATCTACTATTCTATACATTTTTGCACCGAGTTCTTTACAGTATAGCGATATTGTATATGCAGCTTCACGAACAACCTGAGAACGAAGATCTTTAATAGCTTTCTCAAAAGGGATCTCCAAATTTGGCAATACCTTATCCATAAACTCTGGTAATGTATGGGCATCACAAACAATAATCGATCGGAGGTGCTTTAATGCAAGAACACGTTTCTCCCAATCTATATCTGAAGCATTTAATCCAGGACATATCTTATCATTAAAAAAGGACATTAATTCTGAACCATTGGCAATCTAGAATTTACTGATCATAGAGGAAAAATAGAGTGAAATAAACTCACAGAAATTTTTGGAACATTAAAAAAGTTGTTTTCAAAATCACTTAATGTACAAGCTCCAGCGGTTCCAGAATTCTTAGCACTAACACTAACAACTCTTAGCGCAGAAGGGCCTCTAGAACTTTTACCAGACATTTCAATTTATATACTCTACTTTTTTACAGAATCTAATCAAAAAAGGGAATCTAAAAATCACAATATTAGTAGATAATTAAAAATATGTATAGTAAATTAATACAAATATTTGTCGAACACGTAAAATTACTAAAAATGATTACAATGAACCAATAATCAATAGATGATAAAAAGTTTAAAACAGGATGATATAATTTTGTAAAATCTTCTTTTATAGGTAATATCAAAGCTATGCTATCTCTTGGTCACTTTACTAAATACACACACTTTTAGAAGATTATAATTATATTACCATCGCAACTAAATTAAAACTTTGTGTTTTAATTCGTAGAAACCGTACAAAAAAATACACCCTTCATTAATATACTTCCTCCTAAAACCTCCTTTGACAAAACTAATAATCAAATATGGATAAAACTTATAATAGTCACGAAAAAAAAATGATAAAAAAAATAATTGCATTTTCATTACCCATATATACCCTATTCATTGTTTTATACAATTTATTTCGAATTATATATATATATATATATAAAACTTTGACAAGATATAACTAAATATGATATATATATATATATAGATAATGTATTGTTAATGTATAGTGAAATACATGTAAAAAATAATATATAACCTTTCACAATTTATGGATATTGAATATCACATAAATGTATTTAAAATTATTATTATTATCTATTACAAATGTAAACAAAAAAAGTATAATACAATAAGTTGAATAGTTATAAAGTTAAACATTATAAAAAAGTCAAAAAAATAAAAGGAAATTCCATTGTCATTTTTAGCATAATATTTTAAAATACAGAGCAATTGATTTATAGGAAATAAAAAACAACACTAAAAGGAGAAAAAATTACAATATTAGATTATACGACATTTAAAAGAGAATTTCGTCACTAAAGAAAGTTATTCAAAAATAATTAATACTAATTTCATATAATCTTTTAATAAGGCAAAAAAAGACTAATTTATAACGTAGATAAGCAAATTCTTCTCACATAATTCACAATATAATAAAAGAAAATTTTAACAATAGAATGTGATAAAGGCAGTGTAGACAAAATTCCTGATAAAATGCTAGAAGGAACCATAAAATTTCCCATATATGATTTAACACAGAATGCAATCGAACGAGCATAAAATGTTCTATATCTACATAAAACACCAACTTAATATTAACTTTAGAGGTAAATCTCAATAACACTACCCTCAACTAAAAGTTTTCTTGACATTAATAATAGTAATTTTATAGCAATGTAAAAATAATGATGATAAACTAAACCACTACAACAGACACTTCAAACAATTTGCAATTTACTATTGTTTAAATGCCTCCACGCACATAATAAAAAAGCCTGAGATGCACCTTTCCAAGCAATTTTTTAAGGCATTTGTTGTAGGAGTTGAGATATAATTTTACTTGTATGATGAGGATAAAGCGCCATTATTTTTGATGGCTATTATGGAGAGGAAGTTTTTTTTCTTTTCTTCTATTGTTGAAATATACCACCTGCCACCAGAAATATTATTGGTGTTCAAGTAGGTAGTACCGGAAATTGATGTTACCTTTTATTTTATACTATAACTCACAAATGATTTTGTAGTATAATAATCCACTAACCAGATTTTCTTTGATCCTTTGAGTTTTTAAAAGGACACCCAAAGAAAAAGTTACAAAGATGTTATCGGTACAATAATCTTTATATGATCAATGAATTGGTAAATCAAAAACTTTTCAAATGTAATTCTTTCCACTTTTTTAATTTATGGTTGATTTAACATTTTAACATAATGATTCATAACTCATCAAAGGATGACCGATATTAAAAATATGAAACTTTTGTCATATTTTTTTCTTTTAAAATTTTGAGTAATAATTTAACATACCATACAACTTTACAATTATTTAGTCTTTCAATATTTAAAGGACATATATCAATCAACGTTTCCTTATCCCCTCACAATATAATATAGAACGACAATTTCAAAAAGTTGTACAGAAAGTTCTCTCCTCTTTTTTTGTAATTTCTCTTAATAGAAAAAGACACTTATTATAATGTGTTTATGTCTCTTGAATAATGAATGAATAATCTCAAAAACTACAAAAGGCATCTAAAACTTTTTTACATTAACAAAAATATATTAATCATCTAAAGATGTTGTCTTTATTTTTCAAAATATAATGACAAATGCTGTGTATTAATGGTACTTGCACAACAGATGGAAATTAAACAAAAAATTAATATTTCTTTTTGGATATTATATATATATATATATTTGTTTAAAAAAGGCCGCAATTCAGAACTAAGATATACTTTGATTATCTAGACAGAAAAAAAATAGTAAGAGTGGTACTACTAGATTTTGTCTTATGATATACAGAATTAAAGGAGATAATTTAACATCCATTTACAAAAAAATAACAACAGTTAGATTGATACAATAGCTCCTTTTTCAAATCAAGGATTTAAGACAATGGCTTCCGTCAATTCACCATCTTCATTTCTAAATTGTGTTATCTCACCAGGATTATATCTAAATATATGTGGTTCTTCATCTTTTGAGAATGTTTGAGTTATTATTGACTGAAAGGATAAGTTACCTGAGGATTCCATTGGAGGACTTACTGTTGTAGATCCATCATCTATATTACTTTCTGATGTTGTTGGTGATGATGAACTATCATCATAGTTTGTTATACTTCTATTTCCTTTTTTCTCTTTATCATGTTTCTTTTCATAATCACTATCACTTCTGTTTATTGTTTCTTTAACTAATTTTTTGACTATATCATTACTGGTACCAGATGAAGAATGTGATAAATTACGGGATCTTATAACTTTACTATGACGATTAGTACATATTGGTGGTATTATAATTGGTTCATTACTACTGCTACTATCTTCATCAATTGTTAATTCATTACTTCCAACACTAGACTCTTTCTTTGATTCTGATGTATCTTCATCATCTTGTATATTTGTTGTCTCATTAACTATTGATGTTTCTTTTTGCAATACAGGCATATCTTCTAATTCACTTTGTATACTTTTGTTACATGATTCCTCAACTAAAGTTTCATCCATTGTATCTTCATCATCGGCACAGGAAACACTACTCTCGTTATTGTCATCAATGCTTGCATCTTCCGTTGTATTACTTGCCGATGTTGTAGATTCTGATTTATCTGTAAAATCACTTTCATTATCACTACTTTCAATTTCTTTTATTTTCTTTTTTTCTTCTTTTACCACATTAGTTATTTTTGCACTTGCTTCAACAGCGCTTTTTCGACTACTTTTTCGATTACCTACCACTTCATCATTTCCATCATCTTTAATATTAATACTACGACGTGTCATCTTTCTAGGTGGAATTGGTGTACATGCAGGTACACCAGAAGAGTGTCTTTTAACTGTACTAGCACTTTCTTTATGCTTTTTTTTACTTCTTTTACTTTCTTCATATTCTTGTATTAACCTTTCATCTAAGATATTGTCTTCTGGTTCCCATGTATTATGTTTAGGACCCCATTCTTTCCATTTTACAAGATATTCTTTTTTATTCTTTAATAAATTTTTAATTTTTTAAAAAAATTATATACGTTTATTTAACATACCTTTCTGATTCTTGAATTTAATAATTTCTCGACAATATAGATATCTCCCATTTTAAAATTTATTTACTAAAAAAAATGTATTATAACAAATTTGGCAAAAAACACTTACTTCTTATTTTTCCAAAAACACAAATGAAGCCTTTGCGGTGTGTGTTGTAATTCTTAACCCCGCGCTCAATCAATACAATGAAATATAGAGTGTATATGCACACATACATTCATTTATCTTCTTTAACTTTATATATGTATATATTTTTAAAATGGCGGGTTGTAATCATTTTTATATGTAGATGACTGGTAATAATCTTTCCCAATGGAAATAATGTATTTAAAACAACTTATTATTATTTTTTATGTTATTTTTTAAACATCTTGTCATTAGGTACATTTTTTACGTATTTGCATTAACTTTAAATTAATATTTGATATGTATTTTGAAAAGTTTGTTGTAAAAATGAATACAATGTATGTTTATTAAACGTTGTCATGTGATAAAAAAATATATATGATGTAATTTAATTAATGATCATTATTATGCATATGTAAATATATAATTTTTGTTATCAATTTTTTACTATCAATAAAATAGTACTGATGTATAATAAACTATAATTAGAGTAATTTTTATGGGTAAAAAGAAATAAAAGTAAATGATAAATTGATGTAAGAAATATATAATTACTTTTAAAGTTGTAAAAATAGATCATTTTTATTGCATCATTAATTCTTAATTATTTTGACAAATGAAAATGTGAAGTAAAAAATCTTTTCGGCATTCAAATAAAAAAGATAATAGTTAATGACATTAAAAGAGACTTCCTGCAATGAAAAATAAGCATATACTTTAGAATTTCTCTTTTATTATAAAAGGTCATGCCTTATTATAATAATAATTTATTGGCGCTTACTGTATTAAAAAGATAAAAAGGGAAACGTAAAAGTTACAATTACTAAAAAGCTCAATTAATTTGTTTGCATACATACTTAAGAATAGTATAAAATTAAACTACTCTCAAATAATATATATTTATTTAAATATATATTATTTATTTGACACATCCAAATATGTACTATAAGAGATAGAGGTCTTTATAATTTGATAAATAAGATAACAGGTAAAAAGATAGGTTTATTGAAAAAATGTCAATCATTTTTCAAAAAAATAATATATATGTGAATATATATTGTAAGTAATAATCCTTATTTGAGTCTTAAATATCTAAAATGTCACGAAATTTGTTAAAAATTAATCTCAATAAATCATTCTATTAACAAAAATGTAGCAGATGATGTGTAATGTAATGATATATACCAATTCATCTTACAATTATTACTCATTTTTCATTTATTATAATTTATGATAAATATTTTTTATGAATTAACATGCATACACTCATATAATATTTTAAAGTAATAACAGAAAAATTTTTTATTATTAAATAGTTTTACATAATGCTATGATCTTTTATGTGTCTATTTTGTCTTTACCTTCTTTACTTGTTTATTATTAATAATTTATTTAGATTATTATAAGGAAATTTACCTTTAAAAATATTACGTATATACTCCTAGATATTTTGTAATACTTTAAAAGTATTTTAATTTAATGATTTTCACATAATTCTAGATAAAATAAACATTAAGACATACTAATAGTGAAAAAATCAAGTTTAATACGCATTATAGGGTATTAAACATAAAATTACGGTATTTATTGTGTAGGTTAATTAATTTCTGTTACATTGAAGGCAATACCCACTTCACAATTCATTTGTAAGTAATATACAATAAAATCCTAATGATTTATACTCTTAATGAGTAAGGTGTGTATCTACTTAAATTAATCTTCCATTATTATAACCGTAAATAATTACTTAGTTAGGTATAAAAAAAGTCTAAATTCAATTTTAAATTAATAAACATATCATTTCCATCATATCAAGGTTAGAATTCCATTCAAAAACATAACAATAAACAATAGTAATTTCATGCTTAATCAATTTATCATTTATACTACCATAAATACATTCGCCGTTCTTTTATTAAACTTTTTATTATCATTAAACTTTCATCCTTATCTTTGTTTTGCACCCCTACAGCATCCTTTTTTAATGGGTAATTTAATTTGATATGATAAATAAAAAATAAAAAACATTAAAGATTATTTTTCATAAGAAGTATGTTTTTTTTTTAATTAATGTTTAATAATTAAAAGATTATTTCATATTAATGCACATTTGTATAATCTAACAAAGTGATGTGTTAATGAGGGAGTTTGATATGCTTAGTATCTAATTACAAGTAATATAAATGTTAACGGTTCACTATATATATATATTTATAAAGGATTTAATAATGAAAGTCATCCGTTTTTATTAAAAAAATTGTTTATTTAAACATAATTAATCAAAACATTTTTTCATTATCAATCTTTTTTTTTCTTTTTGTTATCACGTCTATAGACCTATTAAAATGATATATGGATATTTAATGTGTGGTCAACAGTTTTATAAAATATAAAAGTGTTAAAAGCAACTGACCAGAAGATTATATGAATAGTTAGAAGGGATATATGATATATGTATAATATTTATTTTTGGTCTGTTAACTCTAATGTGACATAAGGCCCCTATAGTATACTTCCTTATAATAGTAATCTCTTTAAATATTATAATTTACCATGAAAAAGAATAATTTCATAATTGACTTATCATGACTTACTTTAACTTAATCATTAAATACTTTTTGTAACAATTTGTAAAAATATATTTTATATGACAAATTAACGTTTCATGTAAATGACATAAACTTTAATTAAACAGATATATCTGATTTATTAAAAAAAACTATTATAGTATGTTATCATTAATCGGATGATCTTTTTAGAGATTTCTTCTCTTTATTAAAAATAGCATTCTTCGTTACATCTTTAGGCAATATAAATTATTAAAATTAAAACAAATTAAATTGCAAAATATCATCTAATAATTTTCCATTTTTATCAAATTACAGTATTGTGATATCACTCACTTAACCAATAAAAATTTTAATGGAATCATTTATATATCATCATGTATCTTATCTAACCTAAAGACAAAACATTAATACAAAAGGCAATCGGCATTTTATCAAAAAAAAAGATCATAAATATGCCCTTTAAATAAATAAATACATATTCATTAAAATCCTTCTTTGTATTACCATCAATGTATTAGTAACAATAAAAGTTACTACTTAAAATCAATTACTAATTAATTTTAATATGTCATTCATTACAGTAGATATATATTAATAAACCTTTTCAAAAATAATTGATCTTTATTGTTTCTTATTCTTTTATTTAAAAAATCGAAATCATCTAATTCAATTAAACTTTTTTTATATCTTTTTACAATAAAAATCAAATCATTTAATATTATTAATCAATTAATTAGATATAAAATTTTAAATAAGTACATTATCATTCTATCTTTTTTATTATCCTTTGATTTGCCAGTTTATCTCTTCCAATCACAATAAGATATAAATAAATTATTTAATTTTAAATAGTATATAATAAATGGTATAAAAATTATAAATATAGGTATTATCAATTTTTCCTCCTTTTTTTATTTAAAATTTTTCTAACCTTTTATGTGGTAATTAATTATTTTTTCTTTCATGTATAATGATTATCTCATCTTCTCATGCTATACATTAAATATACTTTACTACGCCCATTTTTAAAAAGTTTATGGGAAAAATAGTTCTATATTACTGTCTAACATAATTTCCGCTCTTCTATATCAACATTTTATATTATTTATAGATAATTGAAAAAGCAATCATTAAGATAGAGTATAAGAATGGAGTGTATATAGATGTCCATCAAACACATAAGTATATTTAAAAGTAGGCTGTTTTATATTATTTTTACCCTCCAATAAGGCTTCATATAAATATCTATCCAGCCCCTTACACTTTTAATTTATGTATCCTTTATACTAACGTTTACACTTCAAATAGTCCTCCATACTCTCTACTACTTTTTCCTTTTCTCTCTATCTATATATCTTTTAATCCCATCAAATATAATAATAACTATTCCTGTCGTCTTTTTTTCTAAAACATATACATTTAAATATGTATATATTGGCGCAGTGGCAAGTTGCGTTTCAAAACCCCAGTTGACTAACTTCTATATGTAAATGTAATGTAAAAAGAATCTTTCGCTTATTCATTATTCTTATTTCTCTCACACCCTCTTACTCCCTAACCACAGTAACTACAACATATTATTATGAAGAAAGTGGGTAAAACATATTTATAACATTAGGAAAGCATTTTATAAATAAATAGGCGTGGATATATTTTATTTTTATAGTGAATATACATACATATTATTTATATACATATACATATTTCTTTCTCTACAATGATTAGACTCTCCCTAAAAAGTTTGTCTAACAGTTAAAATGATGGCTGTATAGTTAGTATTCATTTTATTATTACATTTTTCGATAGTGTTAGATGGTTGTTGTAGTACGGCCAGCCTCGTCGCATTCGATGTGTATGTGTTTTCAAACATACATATAATGATGGTGGAGAATAAAAGAAATTTATTGGTGTTGAAGAGTAGTTTTGTCCAATCAGTTGAGCATCACTGTCCTTCTTTTTATAATATAATATTATTAATATCTAACATATATGTATTTAAATATATGTATATATATATATATATATATAAATATCCTTCCTATTATGGAATTTTCTATTTATTTATTTTTTTTATAAAAAATAATTTAAACATTCAATATTATATACTAATAAAAATCAAATTTTTATATCTTCTTATCGTTTTTATATGAATTAGTTTGATAAATTAATCATCAAAGGACAATTTTGATGTCTTTTGTTCTATCACAAACCCACTTTTTCACTTTATCTTACTTTTATAATATTTTCTGTATGTATATTTTTTTATCTATATTAAAAGAGAATATTTATGTATTAGTTAGTCATCCTGAAAAGAATCATACTGTACAAAAATACTTATAATAGTGAGGTTTTTTTTTCTTTTTCAAAGTAGTGTGTTATTTTTATTTATTATTAATAAAAATATAAACGCTAAAATCTTTTTACTAGTTCTTTTACATTTTATAACATACATACATTTTGACCTAAGATTTCTCTAGATTTTTTGTTATTGATACATCATATAGATAGACTATTATACTGAAAGGAGTTTCTTTCTTTATCATTATTGTAAATTGACTATATATATTTTTTTATATTTGGTGACAGCCTATGTAATATATCAATATTATTATTACTTCATCATTCATGATAGATTTCTTTTTTATACATTATTGATCGTATTGCTTCCTATCTTTGGCATTTTATTAATGTTATTTTTTTCTATAAATGTTTTAATTGACCTTTGAAAATATATTATTAAGATATTTATTTTTAGGAAAATTAGTTTAATAAAAATTATACTGTTTATATTATAATAATAATAAAATGAAAATGCTGTCTGCAACAGACACTTTGATATGTTCACTGTGCAAAAATTATTTTGTGGATGTTGTTACAACAACAGAGTGTATTCATTCTTTTTGTCGAAGGTGTTTCTTTAAACATATAGAGAAGAATATGTCATGTCCAAAATGTCCTAATAAACCTTTTACAAATATACAAGAAGCCTTTAGAAGAGATAAATCTATACAAAGTATAGTTTACCTTGTCTCCCCAGAAACATACTGGGAACAACTTGAATCTAAAGGTGAATTCTTAACTAAAAAATTATTATCAGAGGAGGAACAAGAATTAATAATAGAAAAAGATTTGGTACAATTTGCTGATCAATTAGTTGATGAGAATGATAAAATATCAATTACATTGGAATATTTAAGTGATCTTGCCAATATTCAGACAAGTTTAATACATTCATTAAAAAATGAAAAGATTGGTAATCTCACAATTAATATTCCTGAAGGAAAATTAAAAAAAGAAGATTCATCAAAAGCATTTAAAAGATATTTTTTGGTCAAAGCAAAAACAAAAATATCAAGTCTTGTAGAGTTAATGGAATTAAAATTTGATCTTAAAAAGACAGAATATGAGATAGTCTTTACTCTTATCACTCACCCATTTGTACTTAATCCTGAACTTACCATTAAGGATGTCATTTATATATCATATTTTGATAGACAAAATCCATTGCATATGTATTTTACTATATTAAGAAAACCCAGAGAAGGTTCAGTTGAGATTGTTGAATTAGATAAAGAAGATGAGGCAGCAGCCCCTAAAGATATGCCACGTCTTGAGAAAATGGATACAATTCCACTTGCTGATGAACCACCTAAACTTGAGAAGGTAAATCAATCAATGCCTGATGTAGCTGCTAATTTTTCAACACAACTTCTTAATGGACAACAATTATCAAGTACTAAACAACCAGGAAATAATACTTTGACAAGTCAAAATGGCAAACAAAATCATGGTGTTAAAAGGAAATCCACCCTTATCTCATCACCACCAGTATCACCACCCGCTTTAGTTAAAGAATCTATTGATAGCAATGGTAATAGAAATCAAAAACTTAATATTAATAGTTGTAATATTATGCCAACATTACAGTGTAATGGTATACCAACAACAACAGGAACTTCACAACAAACACAAGCTAATATCTTGCCTAATAATAAAATATCATTGCCAACAAATTTTACTATGCCAAATGGTGTTACAGCTTTTAATCAATTTGTATCTCCAGGTCCAGGAGGACAACCAAGGAATTCATTGCCTCCAAATTATGTTTATACCATAACTAATGGTATACCAAATCATGTATTTAATACCCCATTTATTCAAACACCATATAATATGATGAATTGTAATAAGATATCCCCTACAACAAAACAACAACATGGAACGTCATCATTATCAGTACCAAATGAACCAAAACCTAAAAAAGGTAGAAGGAGTGCTGAATCATTAACAAATAATTTAATGTCCCAACAAATTGCTCAACAACAACTATTTTCTTCTATCTTTAATGGACAAGGAAATAATAGGCCAGTTTTTTTACAAAATGATGCTGGGCAAATAATAGGTTCAAATAGTAATAATATTATGATAGTTCACCAATCGTCAAATCTCCTTTCTGCTACCGGTATTCATCCACAACATCAACAAATTAAGGTTCTTCCTACATTAGCACCGAAACTCAACAATAAGCCTGTTGGAAAAGTTACTAAGGCATAAATTATCCTCTCTCTATGTACTTTTCTTTAATTTTATATTATTTTTCCTTATAAAACGGGTGATAAAAATAGACAAGTCTTTTCTTTTTTGTACTACATTAAACATAGCTTAAATTAATTATATATTGTTATTTGTATTGAACAAATTTAAGTATGACGAATAAATTACCCTAATTTAATTATTTTTTTTCTATGGTAAGTTAGTGAAAGAAAAGAGATATGCTTTAATTATTGTATGATCTTTTTAATAATAAAAAAATTATTTAATTGCTACCTCGTTTATTTTAAAATTTTCAATTTACATATAATATTATGTATACTTATAATTGGTTAATTTTTTTTTCTTTTAAATATTTACAATTTTAAATATTATATTTTTGTCGTCTAAATGAGATTTGAAACATTTGTATGGTTCTAACTATTAGCTACAGCTGTAACAAAACCCTGTTTCTCAAGTATTCGAAGTCTTTTTTCAACAGCATTTTTGTATTTTGATAGAACCATTTTATCTTGCTCATTTTGTGTCTATAATTAGAAAAAAATTAATTATTAAATAATAGTGAAAGAAATAAAATACTTACTTGTTCCGATAAAGTATGAAGCATCATATAGGCTGTTTGGTATCTCCTAGGACATAAATGAGCATTTCCAAATAATTCATCAAGAGCGGCTCTTTGGCATAAATCAATAGCATGTTTATACATAATTTTTTCTGCAGAAACAATAGCTAATGAAGGATCAGCACCAGGTATACCAAGAGAGGCAAGTTCTTGAGACTTTAATAAACATTGATGATATCTTTCATTTAATTGATTTAAAACATTTTGTACAGCTTCTGATGGATGTAATCTTTCTGTATCAACTTGTTTTTGTGCCATTAATAATGCAGATGATAACATATGGAGTGCTCTAACATAAACAACTAATTGTTCTGCTCTTCTATAGGCATCTGAAGATTGTGAACTTGAACGTAATTTTTGTTCCTCCTCCATTATTTGGAATATATTAGTACCTTTTGAATCAGCAACAGATATCAATGTATCAACTAATTCAAGGATGAATTTTAATTTATTTAGTATTTTTTTATGTTCATCACTCATAATTGTTTCTTCCTCCAAACCTGGTAAAATATCTTCCTCTACCTCATCACCATCAATTACAATACCACCCTCAATTGTCTGAACATTCTCCTTACAATTAGCATCAGTTTTATTATTTGTCTTTGATAAAGCAACTTTTTTAGTATTTTCATTTGTCTCATCACTCGATGTTTCACTTTTACCCATCTCATTATTATTTCTTTTCTTATTACATGATGTTCCTTGGAATGTAATACTATTAGTATTTGAAGTAGATGCTTCATCAATTGACATAGATTCTATTATTTGTGATGACTCGCTATTCCTTGATCTATCATTACTATTATTTTTTGAAGGCGTTTCTTCAACAATTGAGGTATAATTAATTGATGTATCATTATTCATCTCTTCATCTTGACTCTCATCCATCTTATCACTTTCTTTTGTTGATGTATTTTTCATATTTTCTAAAGATGGTGGTGATTGTTTAAAAAGTTTAACACTTTCAATTAGTGAATCACTTTTTGGGCTTTGATTTTCATTACAAACAGAGGTTAGTGGTGTTTGAGCTGTGACACTACGAGGAATTTGTGTTGGTGGCGGAATTTTTTGAATTATTATTTCCTTTTACAATACTCCTACGTGATGCAATAGGAATATCTTTAGTTTGTTCTTCAATATTTGCTAATGTAAATCTTCTAGAATGTTCAATTGAATTAACTACCTTCTTTGGTTCATTAACAATAAATTTAGTAGATGGTACATTTATATTATCAACATACTGATAAGATGGTGATCCACTACCATTACCATATGAATAGTAAGTATTTTTAGATGTTGTTAATTTTATTGGATGATCAAGTGATGATGGTGAATGTGATGATTGTGGTGAGGTACCTGAATTAGTTTTTGTTAATCTACGATGTTCTTCAATCTTTTGATAAGATAATCTTTGTGATGGTACTGGAACAGCTTTTATTGATGAAGCATGTACTTGAACTTGTTTTACAGGATTTGTGTAATCATAATTTGGTGTACGCATATTATTACTTGAATTTCTAGGAGATTGTTGAACTGATGATACAATAACAAAATCAGATGAATCTGTCATACGATTAGTGTCTTGTTGTTGAGCCATTGTTGGTGAATAGAGGGTTGAATGACGAGATGAAGGATAATGGACACCTTGCTGTGATGGTATTAATTTTGATGTTCCAGTACTATGAACTTTTGATGGTGTTGATGGTAAAGGTCTCCTACTAGGTGATGGTGAGTTATTATAAGGTAATTGAGGTGAATATTGTGGTTGTGGTTGTTGTTGAATTATTGCACACCTTTGTCCAGGGATAACATTATGAGATGGACGGAAATTTGTTGCTGAAAGAGGATTTTTCGTCAAATGACTATCAGATCTAGATGTAGGACAAGGTAACATTGTTAAAAATGGATGATTAAAAAAATCTTCAAACTCTATTCTATCTTTAGGATTTTTCTTTAACATCCTTATTAATAAATCACGTAGATAATTGGAACAATTATCAGGTATAGGTGGTATTAATTCTGTGGCTCTTTCATATTTAGCTTTCAATTGTTGAGGTGTTGTTGCATGAAATGGAGCTTGCCCAGTAAGACATTGAAATACAATAGTACCAATTGACCATAAATCAGCTTTAGCACCGTAATTCAATGACATTATTACTTCTGGAGCCATATACATAGGTGAACCACATAAAGTTGTTGTCATTCCATCACTTGTTAAAAATCTAGCAAACCCAAAATCAGCCAATTTTATTATTATGTCTTTAACTTTAGGATTTTTTATTCCAGGTGGTTTACATAATAATATATTTTGTGGTTTCAAATCTCTATGGACAATTTCCTTACCATTCATAGCTTCTAAAGCTTTAGCAATTTGTACCAAAAAATGTTGAATAGTTCTTTCATCAAGTTTTCTATGAGCATGTAAATAATCTGCCAAATCCCCACCATTACAAAACTCCATAACTAAATAAACATAACTTGCTGTTTCTAAACATTTTATTAACCCTACTAAATTTTCATGTTTTAGTGTACTAAGCTCTTTTAATATCCTTATTTCTTTTTTTAGCAAATTATGAGACTTTGTGAGATTTTTTTTTTCAATTGCTTTTATAGCAACAGTTTCTTTATTCTAAAATAAGAAAAATTATATTAAAATTGAATTTAAGAAAATTAAATAACATACTTTCCAATTTCTTCCCTTAAAAACCAATGCAAATGCTCCACGTCCAATTAAATCAGCTCTATTATATTCAAAATCATCAAAACGTTCCAATTTCTCCATTTTATAATAGAATTATATCAATAACAGATATTTTGTAGTATAATTGTAAAAAAATAATATACAGAGTGATGTGTTTTAGATATAAAAATAATATATATCTATCATCTGAAAGTATAGAGAAATTTATAATAAATATAATAATGATAAAAAATGATATATTGAAATGAATTATTTTTTAACCGCAATAACTATTTAAATTTATGAATGAAAAATGAGATATTTTATTGAGAATGAAAATGATATTTTATAAGAAATTTTTAAAAAAAGTTTAAGAAAATATGATATATGAAATTTTAATATTTTCAAACTTATTAATAGTTGTACTTTTTGAAAAAGAAAAATTATACGACAATTTTTATTAGAAAAAAATACGACGTGATAGTGAGATATTTTAAACTATGATATTTGAAAGATATAAATGATAGGAGTTTAAAAATAATACTATACTTTAGTATAATAAAGAGAGTAAAGTTTATAAAATTTAAAAAAAATACTTATAATTTTTATGATAAAAAATTTTTATTAATGAAGAAATAAATATACTTGTTAAATGATAATGATTATAAATGTTTATGTGGTAGTGATAATGTGACGTCAAAAAAAAAAGGGGGTCAAAAAAATTCATGTGATTGGGATAACGATACAAACATTAAATTTTGAATTATATACTATAGTATATATAGATAGATGAAATATACATCAACACTATTATTTTTAAAAAGGTAACATCATGCTCTATTATAACTATATATGCTATGAAATACCTTTAGTATCAATCAAATATTATATTCATAAAAATACAATTTTAACTTTACTCTTTTTAAAATAAAATAAAAGTTATTTTAAACAATAAATTTTAAACAACAAAAATAGAAATGAAAGTATGCTACTATTTATCTTATTAATACATCAGCAGGAAGAATAAATGCTTCTTTTATATCAAACTTTTTACAATACTAATAAATAAGAAAAATATAGTAGAAAAAGACAAAAAAAGGAGAAAAATTTTTTTCTTCTTTAAGTATCCTTGGTGTTATTGAATAAAAATGATAAAGTAATTAGTTAGAATAAAAGAAATTTTTATATGTATAGTCTCGTGACAAAATAATCATAAGCATTTAATTTAAGAAGACCATTATTACTTAAAAGAAAATAATAAATAATAATTAAGTTATTTAACAATATCAAATATTATATTGATTTAAATATTATATGCTTTTAAATAAATAATAATTTTCTCACAACTACAAAGTAATTCTTTTTATAATTTCTCTAAGCAAACACTATTTTTATTTATTTTTTTTACAAATCAAAACCGGAAATGAAAAAAATAAAAAAGATTAATAGGTAAAGGAGAAAAAAGTTGTCAGTTTATTTCTGGTATATTAAAATAGAATGACTTTTAATTAAAAGAAAAAAGTGTTTTTTCTTTTGCATATGAAGTAGCATAAAGTAACAATAGTTAGAGTTAAATATTTAAAAAAAAAGAAAATAGTTAAGTTGTTCCTGAAAAGTTCATTGTGGGTATTTAACATAACTATATTTATAGCATATAAAGGACATCCATTTGATAACATAAAATTTGAAGAAAAGGCCTTAAAATTTATAATCTCTACATATGTATATATCTTAAACTACATACTGAAAAAGAGCCGATAGCAGTAAGTTTCTTCTTTTCTAACTCTTGAGACCTAGTTGTTATTCTTGGTTCCCCACATAATATATATTTTCTATTCTTCCCTAATACTCGTTTATACATACATACATAATATTTGCCAATTTTATATTTATAAGTAAAGAATTTTTGTTGTATTTCCCTCAATAATTTCACTCTACATCTATATATCTATTTTATAGTGTTGAAGAAAATAGAATATAAATATCACAACACCAGAAGAAGATATATGGAAAAATGGCACCAGTTCAAAGGTTTTTCAAAAAAATATTAATCTCATAGAATAAATAGAATACAAGGAGAGATAAATACTAGTCATTATATTAAGCAAAGGGTAATTTTAAAAAGAATGAGAAGTTTTACTTTATGATAACAATAGGAAAAATAAATTTTACAGAGAATGATGTGTACATATATTTTAATGTTAGAAATATAAGAATCTGTTTTCGTAATGCTAATAAAAAATTGAATTTAAATAAAAAATATTTAATACTATTGGGTATAAATATCAAAAAAAGTTGCATAAAAATATTAAATTTCGATAGAAATTTAAAGAAGAAAAAATTCTATATATCACGAAAAAAAGTAACTAAAATAGAAAATCAAAGATTAATGTATATTGGAGACATTTTAAATTAAAAAACAACTTTGACATTTTATATGACAATAAGTTAACACTAAAATTTCTTTAAATATGTTTGATTTAAAAAATTAGGGTTTGTTAGAAATCAATTTAAAAGTGAGGTATTAAAATTAAATTGTTGGATGAAATCTTAAATGACATCACAAGTATGTTTAAATTTTTTTAAATTATATAAAAAAATTTTTTAAAAATATAATTATCAATAAATATATATTTAATCAACCACATTATTATTGTAAATATGCACATTAAAAATTTATATTTGAAGTGGCATTGTTAGAAGTAATGTATTTTTACACAAAAATTAAACTAACTTTATTATTCTGTATATGTTTAAAGAAGATAAAATTTAACAAATTTATCAAAATCCTTCCTATCAAATTAAAAGAACTATTATAATATATGTGATTTTAATATATAAGAAGACAAGATAGATAGATATTATATTGATATATATCTATTTGTACTTTTAAAATATGGGTCTTTATAATATTATATACTATTTATTATTTACAATATTTACATAAAATGGTTGATTGTAGCAGAAATTAAAAACTATAAAAAGTTATTATATTCCAATTCAAATATAATTTACTCAATTAAAATAAAAATAATAGATGGAATAAAAAGTAATCAATTGAAGTGTGATGAGTTATACATCAAATGATATTTATAATTAAGAATGATGTCAAGTTAATTTATAAATTACAGAAGAGAGACAGTTTACAAAAATAATGGTCCTGAAACAGTTGTGTCATCTCGATAAACAATAGATTAAAGCCTCAATAGCATTATAATAATGATAGACTATAAATTATAACCTCTATTCAAAATTTTTCACTTCTCATCCATAATCCCCCTTTTTTATTCATCCAGCTATCTTATGAAGAACAGATGCCACTTTGTATAGTATTTCTATTCTCCTTCACAATTACATCATCATTTTATTATTATTATCAAAACATTAGAAAAAAAGAAATCTTCTTGATAACATCTGAAGGAAGTACCAATTTGTCTGTATCTTATTACAAATTTACAAACAACTTCATTATCTTTTCATATCATAAGAAACAAACAAATGTCTTTTTAAAATTAATAAAATAAAATATATGTCATTAACGTCATGAATTTATAATTAAATGTATTGGTAAAAAAAAATTTAACAAAATTAAATAATATGAGAGAAAATAATTTTTCATTATATATTATATCATTAATACAAGGACATCTAAAAAAATTAATGATAATCAATTCAATAGTACTAATAATAAAATAACACTATAATTAAGATTGTTAATGATCATTTATCATTAATGATAAAACATTTTTTTACTATTGTTTATACTTTTATTAAATTTTGACAAAATAAAGGAAAGGTTGTATGAGAAAAGTTCAAACTAATAACTTTTCTCATTTGAATGTTCATTAGTATCATATTATAATTATTTTATGTTTATTGATAAGATATCATTATCAATCATTTCAAAACAAAATTTTAAAAATAAATAATCTTCAATGTATAGTTATAGTAGTAGTTTTTATGATTTTATGTATTGTGAAAACACTCTTAAACAGTATAAGAAATTTGATATTAAGAATCGGAGTTAAAATTTTCATTAAATTTAATGTATATGTATACATTTTCTTAATAATAATAATCTTAAACTTTTATTTTTAATTGAAAACGCCATATTATTAGGATTAAATTACTTTCTCTTATATTTTATTAAAACAGAACAACTAAGATAATAAGTGTCTTCTTTTTGTTATATATGTTCTCCTGTCAAAACCACATTAAATTATAATTAATAAATTCAATTTTTTCTTGATTAATTAATTACTTCTTCCTTTTTGTTAAATTTTTCCTTAACATGTAGATGAAATTAAAAAGAAAAATTATTTTTTATAGAGGAGAAAGAATTTTTTTTGAAGTATTAATAAAACAATATTAAAGCATAATAAAAATAATTACGTTTATCTCTTCTCTCAACATTTTAAACTGATTCATATTATTCAAAATATTATCCTTATAATAACAAAATTTGTACTTTATCATATGTAGAAAATGCTGTTATCACCATTTGAATTTATGAATGATCTCCTAAATCTCCATATTGATCTTTTTAATGGCGGTGGTTGTAAAACTTTTCTCGTATAAGCTGGTAATACATCAGGAATATTTTTTTCAATATTTTGTAAGAATAATTCATTTCTAAAAAGATTCTCCTTCATGTGTGGTGGTTTATAGGTATCATCTAGAAATCGTTGATTTTGTTGTGATTCAACATCATACTCAAATAATAAAACGTGACCAGTTATAGAAAAAATTGTTAATAAAATAAAAAATATACCATTCATTTTATATTGTGGCATACTAAAATTTTAGAAAAAATGATAAAATATGTTGATATATTTGTGATATATTAATGTAAAAAATCTCTTAATCTAATATAAGATAAATTATTTACGTATAATACATATAAAAGAAATTTATAATGCCAAAATTGGATTTCTTTTATGTTTTAATATAAATTAAGCTATATATCTATACAATAATACTATATATAAAAGAATATTGTTATATTTTGCGGAGGATAATTTAAATTCAAAAAGGATTGCCTTAATATTTTATATATATAATTAAAATTTAAACATATGATCTAAAAATAAAAATTAAAATATATGTATGTTTAAAGGATAAAGTTTGAACTTATCTTAATAAATAGGATTCATCTAATAAACTTTATTCAACCTAATAATTTAAATACTATACCTTTAGTAAAAAAACAATAATTTATGGAAATAAATATATACATATAATATTTTTTTTAATAACAATCACATTTATTTTAAGGCAAAAAGTTTTACTTTGATAATAAGAACTATTTTGTAAATTATATATAAGAAAATGTGATGACGTATATATTGGTATGAATAAAAAAATAGTTATTTTTAGAATTAACAATATCTAAAAATAAGAATACTAATATAATTTTTATTCCATATTTTTTGAATGGTAGGAAGTATGCTTGATATGTTTTTGAAAAAAGGCCAAAAACTTTTATAGGACAATTTATAGATAGGGTTACCTTGTATCAGTTTCAAGGAATGTTTTTACATCATTATTTATTTTAACTTTCAAAATAAGATATTGACATTTTTATGGCATTCTTTTAGATAATAATATTATTTTTTATCTAGTATTATTGACATGTTTCTTTTATACCTAAACAATAAAATTTAATTCATTTTTTTTATTTTTTGTAAATAAATTTAATAACATTTCAGAAAATAAAAAAACCTTTTTATAAAACTAATTGACCTTTTTTAATAACATTTCTAATAATGT
This sequence comes from Strongyloides venezuelensis, assembly GCA_963280985.1. Taxonomy (NCBI): domain Eukaryota; kingdom Metazoa; phylum Nematoda; class Chromadorea; order Rhabditida; family Strongyloididae; genus Strongyloides; species Strongyloides venezuelensis. Next base: position 2,253,718 of record CAUJLX010000001.1, on the reverse strand, counting down.
GTTGATGTCCACTTAACCGATAAATAATATGTTCCCAACTATTTGCATCAAGGACAACGACATCACAAACTCTTCCAATAGCAATTGCTCCATGCGTAGAACCACGATTAATAGAATGAGCAGAATTTAAAGTTGCTGCTACTAAAGATTCCGCTAAAGTCATTCTAAAGGTAATACAAGCAAGATGCATTACCGTTGGCATTGCATAACAATAAGCATTTGGATTGAAATCTGACCCTAATGCAACAATAACACCACTCTCAATCATCTTTATAGCAGGGGGAGGAGGAAGTTTCAAGGTTGCTGCAGTTGTTGGTAATAATACCGCAACACTTCCGGATATAGCCATATCATGTATTCCTTTTTCACTAACTTCCTCAAGATGACTGATTGCCTTGGCATTTATTGATGCTCCCATCTCAGCTCCTCCTAATGATGTTAATTCATCACCATGAAAATTAACATTCAAACCACCTTTTTTTCCAGCAATTAAAATCTTCTTACTATTTTCAATTTCAAAAACATTTTTTTCACAAAATACATCTATATTTTCAAGACATTTCAATTTATCTTTTTTTTTTAATTCTAATATAGCCGGTATCATATTATTTATAATGACATCAGTTTGTTCATTTTCATTAACCCCTTTTGGTACAGCATGCCCACCACAGAATGTTGATGATATTTCAAGTGGAAGATCTTTTGAAGCCTCTTCTAGAACTTCTAACATTTTTATTTCACATTCTGTATTTAAACCATATCCACTTTTCGCTTCAATAGTTGTAGTACCACTTTTCATCATTTGATCACCAATTATCTTAAAATTATTTAATAAATCTTCTTTACATGCTTCATTAGTTTTCATTGTTGTAAAATGGATACCGCCTCCTGCCGCTTGAACCTACATATACAAATATGTATACAATTATAATATATTTTGTAAAAAAAGGAAATATTTTAAAAAAATAATGATAAATATAAAAGCATAAATTATGGAGATTTATTCATTGTATAAAAAATAAGAAAATAAAATTACCTCCATATAAGAAGCGCCGGCAATTTTTATAGAAAATTCATGAACACGATCCCCAGCAAATACTGGATGTGTATGAGCATCAACAAATCCTGGTATAGCAATACCACCATTAGTATTATGAATATTGTCATAAGAGGATAAATCAAATGGATTTGATGATAAGTCACCAACGTAATTAATTATTCCATTATTATCACACGAAATACAAAGCTTCTTTTTTTCGTCATTTAAAATTTTAATATTATTACATTTGTCTTTACCACATAAATAATGTGTAGTATTGTCATCAACAATCTGTACAATTTGTTTCAAATTAATTAGAAGAAGCTTATTATTTAAAGACATTTAAAATGATAAATATCAAAATAGTTAGTAAATAATTTTAAAAATTCTTTATGTTATATATAATTTCTTAAATAATAAAATATTTTATTACCATACCATTAAATATTATAAAATAAAAGTTTTTTACATTATAATTTATTATATCTATTTGAAACTTGTTTTTCCTTTCTTTATTACTTTCTGTTTATTAAGGTTATTCTTTTCATTAGATATTATATGTAAAATCTTACATAATGATATTAATAGTAATTAACATAAAAATGATTCTTAAACGATTAAAACAATATTTGTTCTGATATAATTTTAAAAACCATATATATAACATTTAATGTATTAGTACATATAAAGACAAACTTAGGATAATGAGTATACAATAAGGAAAATACCATAAATACAGAGAGGGTATATAATAATTTTAAAATTTTAAATATGTTTACTTTTATAATTATAATAACTATTCAATTGTCTTCTTCAAAAAGTAAACTTTCTCTTTGAAATGATATTGATATATAGTAAAATTATGCTCTAACTAGGAGTATCATTCAATTTAATATTTAATCAAGTATTGTTAACAATAATAATCACTGTTTTCATTTTAAATTTCTTTTTTCATTATTACAATTGGAAGTATAAGATAATGTAAGATAAAATGGAAATGAAAATATGATTTTTCCGAATTTATTCTTAGTTCTATAAATGTGTAAAATGTTTAGTTATCCTACTTATATGAATTATGAAACTTCTTTTTCTATCACAGTATTATTTATTTTCAAGAAATGTTATTACAAATTCAAAAATAAATTTATTTATACTATATTATTAATGATGAGTATTTTAATAATCATAAATTGTGTCTAGTAAAATATGATTAAATTTTCACTGAAAATTTATTAATATTTATTTATTTAACAAACGAACTACATTATATTTCTGAAGACATTTAATATTTTGTAAAAGAATGTTTTTATTAATAAAAAAATCTTTTTAGTAAAATAATACTCTTAACATTTATATATCTAATTAATCTTTCTATCACCTTTTGATTTTAAATATTTAGTAATTAATTAACAACCTTTACAAAAATATAATATAGGTCATATCATTATACTACCATGTCTGAATAGCCTATCTCTTTTATATAATTGTTACTCTCTTTTAAAAATTATAAATGCCTTTATACTTTTGGTATTATACATTTATGTCATATATTAATATACTTTTTAAAATTTATTTATTATTATATTTTATTAATGTTATCCTAATTTGAAATTTAATCATTTCTATCTTTGTATTATAGTTTTTTTATTTAAAAAAATAGATATCTTTTAAAAATATTTCCTTCTTTAAATAATATAAACTGTTAAATTTGTTCATTTAAATAGAAATTATTATGATAGAATATGTGCATTGACTATAATCTTTCATGCCTCAATAAAAATAAGTTCTAACAACTGAATCTTTTAACTTAATATTTTAGTAAAATAAATTTTACTCAACCTATACTAAACTTCCTTATTATAACCCTTGTATAACTTTACTATCTTTTACAAACCAAATAATAAAATTCAATTATCAGACAAATAAGGCTAGTACTCTAGAAACACTTCAATATCTCTAAATAATTGTTTACAAATATATGTTACCATTTTGTAATATTTTTAATTTAAACAAAGAATATTTAAATGCTATTTTGTATATATTTCAGTTTATTGTTATAATAACTACCAAACTAACATAAATATAATTTTAACATTCATATATATGTACTTAAATTTTTATCATATTGATTCTTTACTAACATTCATTATGTATGTACATGAATAAAGTCTTTTCTTACAAACATACCATTAACTTTAAATGATATAATCTTCTATTTTTTCAGGATATAATTTTATGTATATATATATAGATATATATTTATATATAAAATTATTTAAACTTTATTTATTAATTAAGTTTTAATTTATCTTGTTTATATTTAATATATATTTAATAATAAAGAGAAAAAGAAAACATTTTTTATGAAATTTTTAATTTATTTCATATCCTATAAATACGGATATATCTACATATATTTTTTCCTAATTTTTTTTCAATTCCCTAAATTATCACACTTAACACCATGTTCATATACTATTCCATCAATTGATGATATACAATTAGGTGTTCCTATATCTATTAATAAAAAATACCATCATATAAAAAGAAGAAGACATACATTTTTTAATAATAATATTTCAAGTAATTTAATTACATCTAATAACTCTCCACATCCATTAAAAATTCATTTACATTATGATAAAAATAGTGTTGGTAAATTAACTCCAAATCTCCAATTTTATATTAATTCATCACTCCTTCCATCTGCAACAAATTATTGGGAGGAAGCTCTCCTTGTTAAACAACATCGATATCCAATACGTTTAACAAGAAAATGTGAATCTTCATATTACTATCTTCATAAAGATGGTACACAATTATGTGTTGGTGGATGCAAAGAAGAAACTAAATGCGGTGAAGTTATTATACCTAAAGAACATTTATTAAAATGTCATCTTTGTACAACAAAAAATCCAAAAACATGTAATAAAGTTTCTGGTAATGAAGGTACTGGTATCGTTGATGGTGATTTTCTTCTTTATGTTTCTATTGTTAATTCAAGTAAATGTGAAAGTAATGATACTATAGCATATGCTGCACACTGTCAACAAGAATTTGAATATGATAGGTAATTAACTAGTAATTTTTTTTCCTTTAACTATTATTTATTTATATTCTTATTGAAGGCCTATTGCTGGACATGTTAATATATGCCCTAAAGCTTTATCAACTCATTTAAATGATCAAGAAATATTAATCTCAACAATTAAACATGAAATATTACATGCATTAGGATTTGCTCATGGATTATTTGCATTTTATAGATATGATGACGGTACTCCGAGAACAAAAAGAAATAAACATAATAGACCACTATCATTAAATAAAGAAAAAGGTTATTATGATTGGGATGAAAATACTGTTAAAACAATAACACGTACCAATTGGTGGACTCCAGATGGACCTATAACTAAAAATATTTATATGGTAGTTACAGAACGGGTCAAAAATGAGGTACAAAAACATTTTGATTGTAATTTACTTGAAGGTGCAGAATTAGAAGATCAAGGTGGTCTTGGGACATCTTTAACACATTGGGAGAAACGTTTATTTGAGAATGAAGCTATGACTGGTACACATACACAAAATCCTGTTTATAGTAGAATAACATTAGCTTTAATGGAAGATACAGGATGGTATAAAGCTAATTATGATGTTGCTGAACACCTCCATTGGGGTCATAAATTAGGATGTAATTTTACAATGCAAAGTTGTGGTAAATGGATTAATGATAAATTAGAAGCCAAACAATCAGTAGCACCATTTTGTACAGAAATTAAACATGATGGTAAAATAAGTTATGCCCAAACAAGATGTACAGCACAAAGAGATTCCATAGCATTATGTAATTTAGTGCCATACAAAGAAAAATTACCTCAAATGTATAAAAATTTTAAAAAATTAAAAAATATAAATAATGATGATGTTTCATATTTTGGTGGTTCAGTTGAGTTGGCAGATTTTTGTCCATATACCCAAGAATTTGAGTGGAGAGATAATTTATATAATGATGGTAATATAATAAGGAGAGATTCAAGGTGTGAGATTCATTCAAATGCTCCACCACCATCATATAATGCATTATTTGAAATTTATGGTCACCAATCACAATGTTTTGATTTTAAGTATCATTGGATTCGTAAAAGATGTCATGATAAATTACCATACTACCAGAATATGGCAGGGTGTTATGAGTATAAATGTCAGGATGGTCGTTTACATATATCAGTATTTAATTCATCAACTTTTTATCCATGTTATCATGAAGGTCAAATAATATACATTAATAGAATTGTTGATGGTTGGTTAATTGAAGGTACCATAAAATGTCCCTCCTGTAATGAAACGTGTACTGAAAGTGATTTCATAAAATCATCAAATAATATATCTAGTAATAATATCACTAATAATGAAGGAACTTCTTTAATTTGTAGAAATGATGAAGAACCACCTGGTATTTTTATTGGTGATCCATTCTTAGATATTCCTTGTTCTACATCTAAAATTATAACCTATAGTCTTTCCGTATTTTTATTTTTTTATTTTGTCATTTTCTCCCGGTAAATTAATAATGTTTTTTTTATTCAATAAACATTTTTAATAATGTTATATGTGTGTATAAATTCACTAAAAAACTTTAACTCTTGTATTAAGTACCGTACTAGGATTAAAAATTCAATAAATGAAGCATAATAATTTCCAACTCAATGGTTTTAAAAAAGTTTGAAATACAAGTATTTTTATGAATATTTTATTATAAATTGGATTTTGACTGATTAGATATTAGGAGAATGACCAAAAATTTTAAATATTACAACTTATTGATAAAATGTATTGAATAAAATAGTATATAAAAATTAGTTTACAATAGTGCATGTATATATCTTTGATAAACTTTTTTAACATTAATAACCTTAACAGCTCTATCGTAACAAAATTAAGATTCATTTAATATTTCATCAATCATATTTTGAAGCTTTAATTCTTCTTTATGATAAATTGCCTGGCATACTTCATTTGCAATATCAAAGAGTTCCTTCGTTAATTGAGAAATTTCATATTTTAATGACGACATTGAAATTAATTAACTTGACAAAAAACAATTTTGAATTATTCAATATTTCACTATAATTTTTCTTTACTATTTTATAAATTAAATTTTATTATAAAATTTTAATTTTTATTCTATATTCATTTTTCTTATTGTCTCTTCATCTATATAATATTGAAAATATACATATAAGTAAAACAATAAATCTAATTATAGTTTGTGGGCTACAGTATACCATGAAGAGGCGATAAATTACATGAACATTTGGAAGCCTCTTTTTAAAGATACCACATTCCAAGTTGTGTCTTTTTAGGAGTTGAATTTTCTATAATTTTAGTGACGCATCGTTTCACCACTGGTTTGTATGGCTCATGACAACAAGTTGTAACAGTTATTTTGCATTTTTCGACATTTGTTTTAACACTATAATATATAGCATTTTGAAATAAAGTTACTTTGTACTATATATAATAATGTATAAAAATGTAATATAGTGATGTAAAAGATTAACGCAATTAGTAAATTTTTTTATATAGTACTACTAATATTATTAAATATATATAAATAATCAAAGTATAATTAATTAATATTTTAATAAAGTTATATTAATTACTATAATAGAAATCATTTATATACCTTATTTTAAATCTACAAAAATTGCAGTAATAAATTGATAATTTTTAACAATAAATATTCTGATAAATTTATAAAAGTTTTTATTATATTTTACTTTTTAATTTCCATGGTAAAAACTATTTTCTTATTAAAAAATATAACTAAATTTTTTTTAGACTTTTATAATTTTTAACTGTTTTGATGACATTCATCATAATTGTTAATATGGACTTTCATTGTAATATTTATTTTTAATTTGTGTATTGCAATGTTACATCTTAATAAGAGAAAACTCTACTTAGTCATCGTAAAGTTTGGCCCCAAATTTTTTTTAAAATTTCTATATAAAAAAAACCCCTTAATAAAGTATCTCCAAATAAAAAAAACCTCCGAATAATCACGGTAATAAAGAAAATCATATACATTTTTGTATATATTTTAACCTCTGAATAATTTCTTAGTCAGCAAGCGGCATTAATTTACTGGAAATTTTTTTAAAATTGATATTTTGGAGAGTAATAATAACGTGTGGTAATTTTAAATTGCAAGAATGTTATGATCTTCGTAATAATGAAGTCAGTGATTATAATATTGATGAAAGAATTGCTCAAGTAGAAACAATAAGTGAAATTTTTAGGAGTCTATAAAACTTAAAAAATTATATGAAAAATTTTAAAATAGATGATTGTCTTTCTGTTATTATAGACCGTTTAGAGAATAAAATAGTAAATCATATTACTAATTGCAGTTCTCAATATTAGATAACACAATACTTTAAATAATATACCAAAAGATAAATAATTATACTATATTTGATAGTAATTTTTTTTTGTTTTTTATTTTATATGACACTTTTTTTATTATTTAACATTGCATAATAAATATTTATATATATTATTAGATTTTAGTCGTCATTATTAGTGATACATTAAATAACCTCTAAATACTCACCAAATTACTCAGTCTCGGCAAGGCGCTTATTTGAAGGTTACACTGTAGATGTTTTATTATATTAATAAAAATATAATTTCTTTACTTTTTTTTATTGTTTTTATATTAAATTAAAGATAATATCTTCTTAATACACTAATATACATTTGTATAATATAAAAAATACCATCTTTGAAAGTTTGTATCATTTTTAAAATTTCATGTTATTACATAATTCATATACAATAAAAGGTTATATATGTTAAAAATATAAGAAAATATGTTATAAATACAAAATTAATACAGTTAAGACAATTACAATACAAAATACTCTTTGTTAATACACATTTCTCCAATGTCAAAAAAATGCAACATATACAGTGGTGAAACGACAGGTCGCAATAATTTTGGGGACACGTCAACTCACCACTGGCGTGTGAAAATTATTAACATGTTAGAAAGCCTATTTTGCTTTTTCCGACACCTGTTTTAACACTACAAATACAAACAGTTGTAATAAAGTTACTTTGTATTATATATAATCCACAGTTCGAGGTTTGTACGTATTGTCGGAAAGCTGTACTTTTACTCTATAAATAATTTTCGCATCCTTTAATAAACCTCTTAATTTTAACATTTCCCTTTGAAATTTTACCAGTTAACTTGATTAATGATGTAAATTTTCATAAAACACGGTTTTTGTACAATCCTTTTGTGAAGAAATTTTTTTTGGTCGTGAGTATTTTTTGATGTGCCATTGCTTTTTGCTCTGAAATAAAAAGTGAAATACTTCTACTCTACATATCCATAAATTTTAAAGTTGATATTATGTAGATTTTGGAGAAAATTGATTTTTTATTACTTTAATTTTTTTTAAAGAAAAAATATCATAAAACATGCTAAAATATGGATTTTTTGCATTATTTTATATGTTAAACATTGATTTAATTAATTATAAAGTATATACAATCGTGCCTACTAAGTTTATAAAATATAAAAATTGAAAAATGTTTAATAAATACTAGTTTTTGTTGCTACAAATGATAAATTATTCTACATTGTAAAAAAAATGGCCAAAAACTGTTTATTTTTACAAAATTTAAAGCATATGATAAAAAGAAACTTATTTTAGGTTTTTTGTTTATGTAGTTTGTGTATGAATCACCTATGTATTCCGATTAAACCAAGGTTTAAGCAATTTTGATGAATAATGATTAGTTTCCATGTTTAAAGTTTCGCAATAATGTATTTTCTTACTTAGAACATATTTTTTTGTTTTTTTTAAGAACATTATGAAAGATGGATTACAAGTTGTTCGTACAAATATTTTTTTCTAGACACTCTATTATACAAAACATTTAATTGGGATTAATTTCTAATTATTATTTTATAGTTAAAAATTACTTCTAATTTTACCAATATCAGATCACAGTCTGGTTTATATTAATCGTTTAAGTATTACTACGAATTCAAACAAAAGTTTATAATGAGAACTAAATAATTTCATAATTTTAAGGTGTTTTAAAAATGGAAGTTAATTGTTTTAAGATTATGTATGATATTTATTTGACAAATAACGTTTATTATTAACTTTAAATTAAAAGAAGATACTTTCATTTTTATATGAGCAGTAAAGTGTCTCGAATAGAAAATACAGTTGAGAAAAATAAACGTGAAATTCTTTTATCAATTGTGATTAATCAAAATTTTTGTAGTAAAATTTTACGACTGTGTTGTACTATACTAATATTTTGAATATTTTAGAAAGAAAAAGTAATATATTAAAACTTAGAAGCCAACACAATAATTATTGGTAAGAAAAATAATTAAGAGGTAAAAAGTAAGTAGAACTTTAAATAATTAAAATAATTATTATAGTTGACTAATTTTACTATTTTTTTATTGTAATTTGTGTTTGGGAGAAATAAATAGGGGTTGACTTGAAGTTCCTCGTGTTTCCAATATTTTTTAAAAATAATACTTATGGAAAAAATAATATTTTTTAATTTTTATATTTTATAAACTTACTAGCATGACTGCAGATACATAAAAAATAATTATAAGAGTTATGACATTACAAAAAACGTTTAAAAATGCATATTTATTATAATTATATGATGAAAATGTGTAAAAAATAGGAATGAAATTTATTAAAAATTAATTTTCTCCAAACAGTAACATAATATCAACTCAAAAATTTATGGGAGTGCAAATGGAAAGCAAGAGAACCTCTTATTTTTTTTCCAGAACAAAAGCAACGGCACATCAAAAAATATTCATAACAAATATTTTTTTTTTTTCCATATATGGTATTTTACCAAAACCGTATTTTTTAGTGAATCTACTAAATTATTCAAATCATTTGACAAAATTTCAAAGGAAAATGTTAAAATTAAGGGGTTTATTTATACTTTTTTACTAGAAATTTTTGCGTATAAAAGTGCAATTTTCTCCAAACTCGAGCCGTCAATATTGTATAAAAAAGGCAAATATAAGTTTAATTTAATAAATCTTCAACACATATAGAGAAGAACTGTGCCACAAAAAATAATTTTCGATTTCAAATAAATTTTTTATAAAAATATTAATGTACCATAATAGTAAATCTAATATGCAATATCAGTCCCATGCTAGGTCATCTGATACTTTTCGGTTATCCCTCCCTTCCAAAATGAAACACTAAAAGTCAACTACTTTTATATAGATTATTACATATAAGTTAATAAAATAGATTTGTATTGATAAATTGTTAGTAAAAAAATTGTTTTTTAAAAAAAATTGCTAATGATAAGGTCCTTGGGAAAGTTTAAAGTTATTGAGTCTGTGGATGATAGGAATCTCCGAAACGTAATAAAAGTACTAAACGAAGATAATAGAAGATTCTCTTATCATTTCTAATGTGCAGAGAGGTTATTAAAAGTAGGTGAATCTCGAATGATATTAAAAATTTTTAAAATTTATTTTTAATTTTTAAAATTAATTTTAAAAAAAAAATTAAATTTTTTTAATAATAAATATGTTAAAATGTCAATATTTTATAATATTGAATTATAAATAATCAAAAATTGTTATTGATAACTATTAAAGTCAATGTCTTTGATGGGGATAAAACAAAAAAGTACCAGTCCAGTTCTTGAGATACATCTTTTAAAGTATTCGAATCTTAAATTTCGGTACCCCTGTTTTACCCCTTTAAACATAAAATAAAAGATTAAAGTTCTCAAACATACGCAATTTTTTGTACTATTTACGATGGAATATAAAGAAATAAATGATATTTCAAGATTTACTCTCAAGATTGAGTTACTTTTTAAAAATGTTGTTTTTTACTCTAGATTTTAGTACTTCAAAATGGAATATCTCAATTACGAAAACGAAATCTAAAAAAACCAAAATAAAAACGCCTCCAAGTTTTTTAATACTTTACATTTTGAGTATATTCTTGAGAAATTTTAACACGGTTAAGTAGTAATGAATTTCAAAGAAATTTTTTTTTAAAATTATTTTTTTAAATTTTTACATTTTTCGTCAGAAATGAATACCAAAATGAAAGAACTCTAAAAAGATGTCTTCAGCAGAAGTATGGAAAATAAAATTCTCTATCTAAAAAAAAAAAGAATGTGTATTTATGATTAATTAATGTCGAGATATAAGAATTTAAATCTATGTGTAATTTTTAATGAAAAAAATTTTTTTTTATTTGTAGTCAAAAAAATGTCAAGATAGCCGGTTATCAAAAAACAAAAACTCTCTATAGAATTAATCGTTGCGAACATTTAAAAACCCTAACCGTAAAAATATAATGTGGTGTTCTCGAGATATCCGTAACGGCCCAAAATCAATCAAGAAAAATTTTATAAAAATTTTAAAATAAAACAATAATAAGTGTTTTTAAGCAATTTTCATTTGTTCTTTACAAATTTTATTAAAGATCTATAAGTTGTTTAAAATCTTTAAAAATTTTGATAAAATAATATGAATTTTCAAAAGTTAGTTAGAACAACATGAAATAATGACAATCTTCGAGATTTGTTGAGTGAGGTAATAAAAGTTTTCGAGAATTGAGACAAATTTTTTAATTTAAACTAAGCACAAAAAATAATATTAGTCAGTGGATGATATTTTAAGTATATAACACATAAGAATGAACTATTCTACCAACAATTATGCCAATCCTTACATTATTAGGTGAGGAATTTAAGTCAAAAAATGATTTTCTTTTTTCATACTCTTTTTTATCAAAATATATGTATTTTTATATACTGATGAAAAACTTCAATTTAATCTAAATTCCCATCCTTGAAAAAGAATAAAAAATAAAATTTCCCTAATTTATTTTATCAAAAGTAGCAAAAAACGAACAATTAATATTTTTCTATTGCAACAATTTTTTTTAAATAGATTGTACAAACACTTTAATATATTAATTATTAAAATTGATAAAATTTTCTTAGAGTTATAACTATTTAATCAATTTACTAGCAGTATTACCTTTTTAAGCAGTAAATTGTAGTAAAAATTAATTGAGACTATAAATTTTTAAAACTAATGGCAGAAATCTTTTACATGTTATAGTACTTTTAAAATTTTGGTTTTTTCTTTATAAATTGGAAGAAAATGTTTATATCGAATTGCATTATATAATAATATTTTAACTATTTTTTGCTTTTTACAAGTTGAATTTTTTTTATAAAGAAATTTCGTTGTTAAGTAATACTAGAAATTATAATTAAAAAATATAGTAATTGTATATTAAGTAAATATAAACATTCAAGAGATAAATGTACATAAAACATTTTAATTTTAAAATATCTTGAAAATTTCAAATTATGTCTGTAAATCTAATAGGCAATAAAATATTCAAGAACTATAAATAGTGCTATATTATCTATCAAAATCTATAAATTTTTCTAAATAATGAATTTATTAAAGGTGTTGATAAAATAAAATTTAATCATTGAAATAAATGTTATATAAATATCATTTAAGCTTATATTTAAATTTAACATATATTGTTATTTATAACTCCAGATTGAAGGTAATTTTCTTCATAATTTAAGATGTTCACAAACACTCAGTGATTATTTAAAATAATTGTCTATTAATTAAATATTTAGGTGCCAATTTGTAAACCGATCATTATGATTATATTATTTAAAGTTACATCAACATTTGTTAGCAATCAAGAAAAAAATTTTTTATATTTTTTAGTTTTTAACTAATCAACAAAATATATAAAAAATATAAATCAGAGTTAATATATATTTAATGTTTCTTGACACATTCTACGAATTACTAGAAAATTTTTTAAAGATATGGAAATATCATAACACATCCTTAATTATAATTAAATTTTTTTATTATTTAAAATTACTTCCAACTCTAAATATTAGTATAATATTATTCTATAAAATCAGTAGAGATTATAGAATATACACATGTTTAATGTTGTAAAATTTCTGTGCTTATAAAAATGTTGCAATATTTTCTATAAAAAAAGAAAAGTTAAGTATAATCTTTTTAGTAAAAGGTTCATTTAGTAATTTATATTTTTCTATAAAACATTATATATTTTGTTATACTATGATATAAAAAAATTTGGCCCTTTGGGCAAGTCGCGACGAGCAAAGCGAGTTTGTGGTCTGTAATACTGTATATAAGTTAATATATAGAGGTACATAAAAAAGCAAAGTAGAAGTATAAGCAGGTTAATATAACTAATAAATTGTTTTTATAGTACTTTTGATATCAATAAATAAATATCAATAAACAAAGCATAGTTAATGAATATTTTAATACAGTTATATAAATAACAATATTGGAAATCATTTATATATTTTATTTTAAATTAACAATAAAAATTACATTAGTACATTGTAATTACTAATAACAAACATTCATTCTTACATAATATTTTTTACAAATGATAGTTTAAACAAATTCACTTTATTTAGGGTTAAATATTAATTTTTCAAATTCAAAAAAAAACTGCTTGTGTATTATGAATAAGATTTTATAATATAGAAGTTTCTAAATTACAAGTATGTTCAAAGCTAATAATTAAAAAATATCCATTCTTACAAATTAATTATTTAGGCTATGATAGTATGACTTAAAGTGTCACCTATAGGTGAATTATCATTCCTGAATAGAATTTTAATCACGTAAGTTTTATTCCAATGTTCATTACAAAATAAAATAAAGAAATTGTCTATAAGAGAAAGTATTTCAACATGCTTCCATTTTGTAAATTTCATATAAAATGAAATATATTTCTAACTATTTATTTCAGGTATTTTTGTCTGTCAAATGGAGAGTAAAGATGCTGCCGTTAATATTATGAAAGATAAGTTTGATGTAACATTTTCAATCTTATATAATTTTGTTTATATTGTATTGTAGGATGATGTAACTTCAAAAACACATGGATTTTGTTATGAAAGTTGCACAGGAGAACGTTTAAGAAATGAAAATATACGTTTGTTATAATATTTCCAATATTATCTGATTTTGTTTAATATTATTTTAGGATGATGCTAATTTAAAGAAAAGGATAGCAGTTATCGGTAGTATATTTATCTAAGTCCGTAAAACACACTCAGGTATGAAATATCATTACTTTGTAATTTCTACAATTTAGATGAAGTTTTTAGGGAAACTGTGTTGCCTGTGGAAAGCCAAAATACCAGCAAAATAAAAGGTAAGTGTCCACGTGTAAGTTTTTATTATTTGTATATTTTAGTGTTTTTTATCTTTTATTTTGTTATTTATTAATAAAACTTTTAAATTTTATTTTATTTGTTCTTGAAAAGAGTAGATTTGGGGGAATAGTGGGATTTCAAGATGATAATATTTTTTTTGACTTAGTTACATGTAGGTGACAATGTCTTTTTTTTACTTTGTCACCCATAGGTGATAATTTGACTTTGAGTGATATTTGTAAAACTACAAAAGAATTGATAAAATTTCCAATGATTTTAACAGAAAGATTATTTTCAAACTTTTTTTACATACTAAACAATTGGATTTTTGTAATTTTAATAATTTTCATACTATAAAATTAAAAGATAGAAGAAATTTTACTAATATTACTGTTTACTGTTACTATTATCTTTATTATTACTCAACGTTATCTTATATCAATGATTAACTGAATAATATTCACTTATAATAATGGCTTCAGAATTCATTAATGTATAAATTTGTACCATAAAAAACTTGGCATCTTCAAGTTAGTGTCATTTTTAAATTTTCGTGATATTGCATAATTCATGTTTAATAAAAAGTTAATATGTTAATAAGTTAAAAAATGTGGCATAACTATAAGATTTATACAGTTAAGATATATAACAATACAAAAACTTATTGTGGATACATAATTATAGAATGTCGAAAAAGCAAAATAGCCAGTGGTAAATCGACGGGCCATCATAAACAAGGACAAGATATTTTTCTAGTGGAATATGTTATAGTTTACTACAAGTCGTATTTGATTATAAAATTAACATCAATTGAGTTTTGCTATTAAAAATATATTATGAATTAAACCGGACTTTTATTTAGTATAAAGAAACATACAATATAATTATTATGAACTATTTAATGAAAATAAAGGCATACATGGAAAAACACTAATTTATCATGTCTTTTGAAACAATTTGATTAGCAATTATATCACATAAATCTTCACTTTTCAAATCACTTGTTTTTAAATTGTATAACTAAAAATGTAATTTCTTATAAATAAAGAAAAGAAAAAATACCTTTTTAATAGAAGGATAATGAACTAATTCCATCCATTTTTCAAACTTAACAGGCTTTCCTTTAATCTTTTTGGATAATTTAACCATTTTAGAACCTTTTGCATCATCAAAAACACAGACAATTAAATTTTCAGATCCTTCAGAAATTCCGAAATTAATTAATGACTCAGAAATCTAAAAATAAAATCTAAAAAAATAAGTAAAATTAAGCTACATTTCTAGTTGGAGACAACGAATATATCAATTCTGCTGACAAAGATCTTGTACTCATTCTATTATGTGCTGCTTGATGAACTGCTCTATTTGCAGCTGCTAACAATACAAAAGGTTCCACTACTAATTCTGCCTTTATTAATGCTGCGTCAATTTCACCAGTTCGAACCATTTCCATCAATTCATTTACATTTTTAACTTCTGTGAATACACATACTCTCATAGATCTTCTTTGAGTTGCATCATATGGATCAGGTTGAAGCTCATATAATCTTGATATACCTGATTTCATTCTCGAATTGTATCTAAAAAAATTAATATTTTTTAATAAACATTTATTAAATGAAACTATATATATTAAAATATAATATTTCTAGTATTCATATTTTAGAATAATTTCTAGAAAATTTTGCAGGACAAAAAAATTTTTTAATACGCATATACTTAATGGTTAACAGAAAAACTATGAATAGTGATATTAAAAATTTATCTATATGTGACATTAAAACACATACACATACTAACAAATAGTTTCCTAAATATTGTTTAAATTATGTAATCAATAAATTTAAGGAAGGTTTATTTTAATAATTATTACGGCATAAGCTGTAAAATATATCTTCTACGGTTAAATTGTAGGTGAAACAAAAGATAGAACAGCTTATCTTCATTCATTAAGTTGGATTTAAACATACGAGTTACATTTAGCTGTTTTAATGTTAAACATACAAAGACAATTATAAAATATAAAATAAACATATATATGTATAAACTAGTAAATAATTGTATATATATTTTATTTTAAATCAAAAATGAAAATTGAAGGATTAAAATTTAATTTGAAAAAGTATACAATGTCACTTTTCGCGCAAACATATACTCTTTTACATCAATAAAAGCTACTAAAAACATGTGTTTGTTTTATTAGTCATGTGAAATTGACGACATATATGATAAACAATAAATTTGTAGCAAAATAAAACATTATGTTTTCTGAAAGCCTATTACTTTAATAAAAAACATATTTTCAATAACATTATTAAAAAAAGAAGTGTATACAAACAAAGTATAATGAAAAGTGATGCTAAAATCAATCACTAGTTTCAATAATTAATCGTGGGTAAACTCGAACTTTATATTATATAAACTTACTTTCTTTGAATAAAATCAATTTCGCCTTTAATATTTTTCCTTTTCTTATGTTCATCAGATCCTTTTGATAACAAATAAGGTGATAATTTAAAATGTTTCATAGCTCTTAGATTATTTACATTTGTGTTATCTTCATTATTATTGTCAACTTTTACATCATCTTTTTTAGATACATTTTGACACATCTTTACTTTGCATTTAAAAAATACAGTGTATACGTAACTACGTATTGAAACTAATAAACTAAAAACAAAGTTATTACTATGTATTAAATAACATTATTTTAATTTCAAAAATAGATGAATAAATAATATAAAGGAAAATAAAAATTAAAAGTTAGGAAAGATTTGAGAAAATTGACAAATTTAAATAATTCTACCAAATAAAACTGATTAGGTTATTCCTTAATTTCATGTTAGCAATATTTACAATGAACAAAAAAGATAAGTATGCATATAAGGATTAATCTAATTTGAAGCTTTAATATAACAGATGGATAAGAATTGAAGTTAGTCAGATTATTTGATTTATTATTTGTTGTTTACATAAAGAGAAATGCCGAAGGCATTACGCATAAACGATTTAAATGATAATAAAAAGATAATAAGGTACTTCAATCTTGAAGTGGTAACATCATATGGGGAAATAAAAATTCAAAAGCACTATATCATTTTTTTGGAAATGTTTTCCATATAAAATTAATTACAATGTTATCTAAAACAGTTGTCAATAACAATACACAAAAAATTTGCTAAACAAAAGTGTGTTGTTCCTAGTCAAAAAAACATTATATAAAATTTCAAAAAAATTATAAATAAATTTGGAAAATTGTTATGCTTTTGACAAAATGAAATATGATTGTTTGAAAAAAATTTTTCACATGTTAATTATTTATTTTTAAGATGAAAATAAATATAAACAGAGAAAAATAACTTTTTTAAATAAATAGAATTTCAATAAAACATTATGATAAAAGTATTTATCATATAATAGATGTAGCTTATTTTATACAGTAATATTGAATTTAGTATGCCAAAAATATTTATTATTTCTTAAATGTAATTTCCTTTCAATTAATGATATAATAAAGCTTAATTTTTAAATATATAATATCATTTTTCGAAAATCTAATTGTTTTGAACAAGGACATAAAGTGAATTATTAAAGTTAATGTTTGGGGGATTAATTTTATTGTTAAATTCTCATTTTAGACAAAAGTTTAACAATTTTATAACATACATTATAATGAAAAATATGATATTTAAGTGTATTTTACTGACATGTATACAATATTATTAATAAAAATAATTCAAGAACTATTACACTATTTTCAATAATATAGTTGTCATTTAAAGTCCACTTCATCATCTACATATTGAAATACCATTTGAATTTTTAATGTACATCTATTTTGAAATGTACTATATCGTGTAATAATACAATAAGTTTAGCTTATATAGTTAATTGGTTCTTTTACCAACATTACAATTATTATTTACACCTAAATATTACTCTTTTCATTAAATATAATGGGTGTAATTAGCACAATATTGAAATAAACATTTTATTTCTATAAATATTGTTTAAGACAGAATTTCCTTTAAAAATATTTTTTTGACTATAGTAAAACAGTAACGATTAAAATAAACTGTTCTTGTCACGCAATTTGAAATGTCATCGAAAACTAATATATATAACCGTTAATGTCACCAAAATTTTATCTAGTTTAGTTTTGAGTTATTTACTTATTGCTGTATTTTATTAAAAATTAATTAATCTAGTTTGATTCTAGGAACGCGTATAGGATTCTAGTAACGTATATAAGGAGTTAGTAAAAATAATAAAGTTGTATAATAGTAAGTAAGCAGCAATGAGATGTTTTAAAACAAATAAAATTTAGGTGGCCACTATTGTTTTGTAATCTTATTAATTTTATAATAAAAGTTTCTACTACCTTGTACATACGCACCACCAAAACTTCTTAAAAATTTTTATTCTATTTTTTTTAACATAACCTAATTTTCTGGTATATTTACATTAAATAACAACGTTAAACTGTCAAAAAGTTTTTATAATATAAAAAAATATCTATGAATAAATAGAAAACAGCCTATAAGAAAAAATGCATTCCTAAAAACATGAAAAATATTTTTTAAAATGAATAAGAGTAATTCAAAACATATATTTAGATTATTTATAATTAATACATAAATTAAAACAAATAAATACAAAATGCAGTAGTAGAAAAGGTGTTTTAATTTACTGAATAATTTTAAAATGGAAGTATAGTAATAATATTTAAAATATGCTCTTATGATAAAGAACACAAAAGAATTAATAAAAAAATACACATATCTTCTTGAAAATATTAATTAATTATTTATTTGACTAGACTAAAACAAAATATCTGAGAAAAAATTATTTGATAAAAAATATGTGAATAAATTTTCAATATTTAAAATTTTTTTTAAAATAAAATATTCATAGACTTTAAAAAAAAATTCCATAAAAGTACAGTTTCTAATAAAAAATTTTCGAAACGATAACTAAGATTTCTACATAAAATAAATAATTTCATTGATGTTGGAAAATATTAAACATAACTTTAGAGCAAAACATACGTTAGAGTGTAGCTATAAATTAAGTTAATTTATATGAAAAGTAATAGACAAATATACTAATTAACTATTCTATTTGTATACCATAATTTTTATAAAGTTCCTTTAAAATTTTATGAAAAATTTAAAGAAATATTTATTTTTATATTAAGTAAAATAAAATAAAAAAATCGTTTTCTGGAATTTATTCTTTTTAATATAATTTAACTAGCATTATTTTATTTACACTTTTTATAATAATAAACAATTACTTCTAGAAGTAGAACATCTTAAATTATATAACTAATTAAAATTATATAAAAATTTCTTTATTATAGAAATTAAACAAATGTTTTTTATAAATAATTATTTCCTCAATAAATATTAAAGATGAATTCATATATAGTCAAAAATTAATATATTTCTTTTAATATTTTATTTTTAAGATTTCTTTAATTCTTTTTTCAATACCAGGTACCCAATATTGTGACATTCTATAATTGATTTAAACATCATTGTTTACAATTATTCATCTAAAATTTCTAAGCCATTATCAAAATCAAAATTATCTAATGCAATGCTTTTAATATCATCATATGGGTTTTTTTTCTCTAAAAAATGTAACATATTTTCAATTGGATTTTTTAAAATTGTAATTGAAAAATCAAAAATCTTTTCTAAAGCGTTTCTTTGGGATCTGTTTAAAACGGACCAATCATGCTGTTTGATAAGAAATGTAATTTGTGCATGATGTAGGATCATATCTACCTTGAAGTCGTGATATCCATAAATAGCAATTGTACAGACAATAATAGAATCGTTACTTTCATGATTTTCTCTTTTTTTAATTGAAGATATAAGATTACCAATTTTTACATGGAAAGTAGGATCATTTCCATTATCTGGGAGAAATACACTTTCTTTACAAAATAATAGAATAAATTGAAAATTAATTAAAAGCAATATTGCGACTTTCATACCTGAAAATAAATATAATTATTATTTAACATAATTTGTTGGAAATTCAAATTTAAACATGTAAATTTTAACAAGTAAAGAAAAACTGTTTATAATAAAATGTTTTTTATTCATATAGCAAATAATTTCAATCAAATTCATTTAAATTTTCAGGAAATTTAATAAAAAACAATTTTTTACCACACAAATACATCAATATTTATTTATTATCTTTTTAGTCAGTGACTTTCAAAAATTTATTTAATTGTATTAGCTGATTTGTTTTAATATGTGATTTATTAAATATTTTAAATGTCCTCAAATTATCGGCATAAAGAATTCTAAAAAATTTATGTATCGCTTTGGGGAATGAATAAATCCAATTAATTTAAAAAATTATATCTTTTAGCATCATTAGACTATTAAAATTAAAAATTCTTCTTATATGCAATTCATGAACACAAAAGATTCACTATCATAGACGAAGTAAAAACGTAGATGAAAGAAATTCCCATGACATTGTTCAATATAATTTATTCATATTTATACTACAAAAGGAATATTTAAATTTATAATATTTAAATTTTATAAAAAAGAATACAAATTCACGAACGCTTTTATTTAAAAGATTAGAAAAATTGGAAATAATTTACGGGTTCAATACCCCTTTTAATATAAAGTAATAAAGATGCATGTACACATATTACTCATCATTTTTTGGATCATAAACAATATCACGACCAACTTCATTAGCAAACTCATAGAACAAATCAGAAACATCGATTTTGGGAAATTTGATTTTTTCATCTGGAGTTATATGAACCATGTTGACAACAGCACCAGACCCCGAATCACGATATGTTGCATGCATTATAGCTCTTTTACCAAGTGTCCTTGCCTCTTCGTCAGTCATTTTTGGTTTATAACAAGTATCTAAGATACCATAAGCATTTAAACTACCTGAACCAACTGAACACATTCGTAGCGGAAGTCTTCTTCCTTCGTTATCAATCATGTATATAGAAGCACCACGTTTATCATAACCAGCTACCATTGATCCAACAGATAGACCATAGTTTCTATATGCATACATAAGGTTAGCGAAGTACTTTGATGCAGCAGCAACAGTAATTGGAGTTTTCTCCTTTAGCTCATATAAGCTACAATATTTAGCAACAATACGAGTCCAGTATTGACAATCTGCAGCACCACCAGCCATTGTAGCTACCATTCGTGGAGATACATCAAGTATTTTCATTACATTCTTGGAAGAAATATAAGCACCAGCTGAAGCACGAGCATCGACAGCTATGATAATTCCACCCTTGTCATTAGGAGTAGCTGGTTCATAACAGAAAGCAAGACAAGTTGTTCCTTTACGGAATTGATTGTTCTTAGCTGATTCACCAAAATGAGCTTTAACAAAATCCTTTGGCTAAAAAATATATTCTTTAAAAATAAATGATATTAATAACCTACATTTATTCCACTTGGAGGCATAACAAAATTATGCTCATTCATAAAAAGTGAAGGTTCCTTCATAAGACACAAACCCTCATCACTATTACCTTCTTTTCTAGAATCACGAAGTTTTGTTTGTAACATCTTAAACGACTATAACTTTATATTTGCTCTTTAGAGAATAAAAGAAAAAGTAGTCCAACTAAAATGATGATTTTCTAAAACAAACTATCGTGATAGGACATTTGAATTGGTAACATGTTTAAAAACAAAGAATTTTCTGGTTACTTTTTCAAAAATAATTCTAAATATTTTAAACTATTCGTTGGAAAAATATAAGATGTCGGCTTCAAATTTGAAAGTTAGCAAAGAAGATCAAGCTAAAATTAATAAATTTGCAACAGGGCATGCAAAATCAGTATCTCTAAAGGTTTGTTTAACTTTTTTTACTGGAATAATAGTAAAAATACTTATTTAGAGAGAAATTGAAAAACTAAGGACATTTCTAGAAAATTGTAAAGAAGCAGAAGAAGAGATAATACTCGTGGACAGTGAAACTATTCCATATAAAGTCGGAAATGCATTTTTTGAATTAACTTTAGATGAAATTCATGATCAACTTGCTAAGGATATTGAGTTAAATAATTCTAAGTTAGCCGAAAAGCAATCAGTTTTAGAAAAAGTTACAAGTGATTTGAATGATTTGAAGAAAGATTTATATGCTAAGTTTGGAAAAGCTATCAATCTTGAGGAAGAGTAGTACTGCCGAATGTGCCACTAGTTAAATTAACCAACTTTTGATATGATTTTAAACAAGTATTTTATTTTTAATTTCCATAACAAAAGTTAAAATTATTTAATTAGTTTTAATAAAAAATCATGCTTTCCAAATTCTTAATTTTGTTTCCTCTGAGAAAGTTGCTACTAAATTTTGATGTGGGTGGTGAACTATTCCCAAAATTGGTTTTTCGTGAACGCAGATTGTATGTTCTAGTGATCCCGATATCATAGAGAAACAGTATAACAATCCGTCCTCTCCTCCACAATAGGCCCATTCACTATGAGGAGATAAAATTGCCGATAAAAACTCACCTTTTTCTTGTTTCCCTGAAGTCATTGATCTTATAATATGGCCTTGCGTGTTAATTAAGTAAATTGTATTTGATTTATTTGAAACAAGAAATTGGTCATTAGTTTTATAAATTGGATTTATGCTGATAACTGGTAAATCGCCATTGATTCTAAAGGAATTTAAGCATGTTGAGGATTTCACAGACCACAGTTTTAACGTTCCATCCGATGAGGCTGATAGGCATTGGGATCCATCATCAACATATTTCACATCATTAATGAATGAAGTATGACCTTTAAATTCTTTTAGTGTTTTACCTGATTTTAAACCATGAATTTTGACTATGAAGTCATGTCCACCAGATAGTACGTGAGAATTATCTTTACTAAAAATTACACAAGACACAGCATCATTATGAGCTTTGGTAAAAGTTCTTAAGGTTTTACCAGTTAATAATTTAAAAACTTTAATCATTCCATCTTTTGCACCACAAACAACCATCTCAGAATCTCTTGAAAATTTTATATCTAAAACAGCTTCTTTCATCATCATAAAATCATCATTAGCTTGATATTGTAAATCTTTCCGTAGTTTTCCAGTTGAGTAATTGTAAACTTCTATGAAACCATCCATTGTACCTGTGACTAGATATTGACCATCAGGTGAAAATTGACAACTCTGCGGTAAAGAAGATTTTCCAAACTTAATATTTGATAATTCATATGTTGGATATTGTTCATCTTCATGTTCTCTTATGGTAGCTTTTCCTCTAAAAAGATCTATTTGTGTACCTGGTGGTAATAAACCTTGTATTTGCTGCCATTTTAAACTTTGGCCAAGAAGTGATAATAAACGTGACGGTGCAACAACATGAACCTCAGCTGATAATGCCTCTGCAATCTCGTTTCTTCTTTGTAATTTATTTTTTCCTCCTGTATACACCTCTCTAGGATCAAAATATGTTCTTTGTAATAAAGAATCTAAATTTTTATATCTATCAGGATTGGTTTTTTGTAATAATTCCATTGGTTCTGTATTCCGTAAAAGTAATTTTGCAGCACCTAACTCTCTTAATTCTAATAATTCAAAAATAATATGTTCATAGAGATCAATTAACTTTTGTGTGGGAATTTGGAGGGGTTGAATAATAGATATAACAGTATCCCAGTGTCCATGAATAATTTCAGAAACAAAACTATCAACACTATCTACAGTATTCATTGTTATATTTGTCTCAAATTGAAGAGCCTCAAAACTTTTCATCAAATTATTTTCTTTCAAAAACTGTAGTATCAATTTTACAATGTCATGTGATTCTATTTGTAATGTAGACATATTTACGGAAATTATTTAAAAAAATAATAAATAATAACAGTTTAGAAAACAAAAATACAATTCTTTGGTGTGGAATAGTGTTGTGTGGTATAAAGCATCTATAAATTTTTGAAGATTCGTAAGAGTGGTTAATTTTTAGTGGATTTTGTCTTATTTTTAATTTTTAAATTTCTAATTTTGTATTACTTTTAGAGTATTAAATATGAGTAATAATACAGAATTAAATTTAAAGGATTGTGAGATCATTGAAAATGAAATTAAGATGTTAGGTGATGAAATTCGTGCTCTTAAAGCTGAAAAAGCTGATCCAAATATTGTGAGTTAATATTTTTTACTGTATTTTTAGGAATAAAAAATTTTTCTTGCCTAAATGTTCTTGAGACATTATGTGGTATCTAGATTTTTATCAACACAACCTCCAAAATATATTCCTAAAGTGTATTCTGAGAGAGGAGGAAGAAGGGCAAGCAATATTTATGAAAAATATTATATTTTTGAGTTTAGGTTAAAGAAAAGGTAGCAAAGATGTTGGAGAAAAAAGCTTTAATTGGTGATGCTGGTAAATCAAAGGAAATGTCGAAATTTACATTAAAAACACCAAAAGGTACCCGTGATTATAATCCACAAGCAATGTCAATCCGTGAGAAAGTTCTTAATTTAGTAACAAATGTTTTTAAAGTTCATGGTGCTGAAACAATTGATACACCTGTTTTTGAATTAAAAGAAATTCTTATGGGAAAATATGGTGATGAAGGAGGTAAACTAGTTTTTGATTTAGCTAACCAAGGTGGAGAATTGTGTTCATTAAGATATGATCTAACTGTTCCATTTGCAAGATATCTTGCTCAAAATAAACAAACAAATATTAAAAGATACCAAATTGCTAAAGTTTATCGACGTGATCAACCTTATATGACAAAAGGAAGATATAGAGAATTTTACCAATGTGATTTTGATATTGCTGGACAATATGATTCAATGGTTCCCGAGAGTGAGTGTATCAAGATTATTGATGATGTCTTAAAGAAATTAGATATTGGAACTTATGAAATAAGAATAAATCATAGATTATTCCTTGAGGGTATCTTTGAAATTTGTGGAGCACCAGCAAATGAATTTAAAAATGTCTGCAGTTCAATTGATAAATTGGATAAACAACCATGGGAAGAAGTAAAAGAAGAGTTAGTCAAAGTAAAATTTATTGATGAAAAAGTTGTTAATAAATTAGAGAAGTATGTAAGACTTCGTGAACAAAACCCTTCTTTCGATAGAATACAACTTTTAGAATGGTTTGAAAAAGATGAAACTGCATCAAAAAATGCCAAAATTACAACAGCTATAGAAGAAATGAAATTAATGTTTGAATATAGTGAATGTTTTGGAGTTAGTTCTTCTGCTGTATTTGAACCAAGCCTTGCCCGTGGACTTGATTACTATACAGGTCTTATATATGAAGCAATCATTATTGAATGTCCTTTTTTTATTAAACCTGAAGAATGTGATGAAGAAGAAAAAAATGCCAGAATAGGTAGTGTAGCCGCTGGTGGACGTTATGATAAACTCGTAGGAATGTTCCTTCAAGGGACTGGCAATGACAAAAAGGCAAAAAATGATGTTCCATGTATAGGAGTTTCTTTCGGGATTGAAAGATTGTTTACATTAGTAGAAATGAAATATAAAACTTGTGGAATACCAATGAGAACCAATGAAACAGAAGTTTTTGTTGCAACTGCTCAGAAAGGATTATTAAAGGAAAGAATGAAAATTTGTAAAGATTTATGGGAAAGTGATATTAAAGCTGAAATGATTTATAAAAAGAATCCGAAATTATTGACACAATTACAATATTGTGAAGAAAAATCCATACCTTATGCAATTATAATTGGTCAACGTGAAATCGAAGAAGGCGTTGTTAAAGTAAGACACGTTATTAATAGACAAGAAAATGTAAGTTTTTGTATAAATTTAATGAACACACTTATATATATTTTTCTAGGATGTCAAGTTAGGTGATCTAACTGGTAAATTAAAAGAATTGTTAAATTGTTAATCTTTATGTATTTTAATAAAATTATTTTATAATAAATTCAACAAGAGACGTTTTATCTATAAAATTAAAACTGTTGTTGTGACAATTTATTACATTCGTTATAACAAACATAAGTATCATTCTTTTTAACTAATAATTTTAAATTTTTTTTTGTAGAAAAAGTCATAATATATATATTATCTTTAATAACATTGTAATTTAATTTTCAAATAATTTATTGTATAGTGAAAGAATATTAATTTATACGGTATATTTGAACAAAGATAAAAAAATTTAATTACATTGATGTATTTTTTTAAGATATTTACATGAATTTATTTCAAAAATTTAATTTCAGAAAGTTTTAGAAAAGAACTACAGTATTTCATTTGGAAATAATTTTTAAATGAATGAAAATAAATTTTTTAAATCTATTTGATATTCACCAAATATTTATATAACTTTAGTATTGTTTGATTATCATTTTTGATTGTAAACATAAATAATTATCCCAGTTGATTTAATATTTCTAGAAAACCATCAATTTGAAGTAGCGAAAAAAAATAATTTAAAATTTATCATAAAGTACATTAAATCATTTTCGTTGTTTATTTGTATTTTTAAGGTATGTATTCTGATAATTAATGCAATAAATTTGATATAGCATAGGAAGTTAGGTCTTACCCACGAGTTATAAAATTTCTTTGTAGAAAATTATTAAGTCTACAAATCAAAAAAGATCCCAAATTGAATTGTTATTTTAATCTATCATATAAATTTACTAATTTTATTATGTTATTATAAAACATTAAAACCCAATTTTTAAAAATATCATAATTAAATTTGAATCTTTCTACTTTTCTAATTATACAAAAACTAGATATAATTTTGAATTTAGAATTATTCCAAATTTATCCAAAATAAGTGTATATTTGGCGAAGTTTTAAACTAATTAGTAAAATACAATAATTAATTTATTTTATACTTTTAAAAGATGGTGATTATAATTATTAAATTAAAATAATTTAAATTTTACTGTAATTTTATGTGTAAAAATGTCAAACTTAATAATAATTGATTTTTAAAAAACGATAATTCTCGTTTGTGTATGTTTTTAAATTGAAATAATTTTAAAATGTTTCATTATATCCATTTATCGAAATATTTTTTATATATTTTATTCTTATAAACATTATTTCAATAGTTTCTTTGTATAATTTTTTACTTAAATTTTTTAATACTTAAAGTACAAAAAAGTATATTGCAAATTTTTTTATTTGTATTTTAATGTAGTTGATTCAAATACATTTTGTAATTATATTTATCAATATTTATATAATAAATATAAACAAATTTCAAGAAAAAAGGTTAAAAAACAAACAAACTTTTTTATACTGTTTACACTAGCATCGAATTATTTTAATAGATAAGACAAAATAATAGGAAAAATTAATTTTTATAATCTAAGATTTATTTTATTGATAATTCGTTACGTCTTTTTTTTTTAAATTGGTTTTTGCTTGTATTATCAAATTTTAACACAAATTAGATGTTACAAAAAGTTTTGCTTCAAATATCAAAAAAATTTAAAATGTATATTAAATATGTTAAAAATCATTTATAAATATTTTTCTGTATAAATCTCTGCTATTACTAACATTTTTTTGATTTATAGTAATGAATCAAAAACTTTTAAATGAAATAAAAGTGAAAATTATTAATCTTTAAAAATTCTATTAATAGAATACATTTTACAATTTTTGTTGTAGTAATAAATGTTATCAAAAAAGGATTAAAATGATTGGAATTTACATTTAAAAAATCAGAATGAATATATTATTCAATTGTTGTTTATGTATATCAATTTGACCAAATTGTTATGAAATAATATTATTTTTATGTTAAAATAATAAAATACTATACATAAATCTCCTCTTCATCTGATGATTCTATATTTTCCTCAGTTATCCATTCAATATCATCATAATTGATTTTTTCTTCAAAATACTCATCATCACTCTCAGGAATTAATAATTCAGTTTTTTTAGCACGTAACTCCTCCTCAGATATTTGTGGATTATGTAATAGTTTCCAATATTTCATATAATTTGGAATCATATCCTTTAATTGATACCATTCTTTAGTAAATAATTCCTCTGCCTCATTCTTATGCATTTTTTTTAATTTACACCAAGCATTCCATATTTCATTTCCATGAATCCATTTCCACATAAATGATTCACCATCATCATACAAATAATCATCATCATCTATAAATAATAAAGATTTTTTTACTACAATTTTTAATAAATAGATATTAATTCTAAACAAAATTTTATTATTGCACTTTTTATGATCATTATATATTATAAGATATTTATTCTATATTTAAATTGTAACGCATAAAAAATGACTACAGAATTCAATAAAATACATCTACCCATTTGATTATTTATGAGAATACATTATAATTAACCATTTAAAACAATAGAACATTGAATAAAATTTCTAAAAATTTCAACATATTTTATAAATTACATGAATATTAAATTTTCATGAAAGGCAGTAATAAATAATTTGATGTAATAAAATAAAGTATCATTTTTTTTCAAAAATGATACGTGACCGTCATAATAAAAGAGAAAAATATTTTAAATAAGTAATATGGAAGATACATTCTACTACTAGTAAGATTTTTCTATTGAATTCAAATGTATTTTATGATTATGACTTTTAACTGATTCTTCAATATACACTGAATTATCATTAAAATAATGTACAACTCTATATTGTCTTTTACATCTTGTGTATCCACGACCATACATAGGACAAATAAAATATATCTGTTCATTAGAATTGAAAATTTTGCGAATATGGCTTTTAAAATTAGGCTCGTTTACAGAAAGCCATTCAGTAGCCTCTTCGATTGATGATAAAGAAAGGTTTGAAAGTTTTTTAAATTTATTTATTTTTGTTCTTTTTCGTCTTGTATTTTTCATAATATGATGTGATAAATAAATATTTTCATTCTTATTTTTATTATTTCTTAACAATTCTAGAGGCTCTTCACTGCTACTTCTATTGTCAATCATTATCTTAACATTACTGTTTTTTTTTACATTACCCATATATTCACTATCTTGACATCCAAATGTCTTATCATACTCTAGCCTATCTCCATGATTATGTCTTTCAACACTATCTTCAACTAAAATTTCATCTTTTAGATTATAAGAAGTTACACGCAATGCTGCTGGACAATAATTTACATTGTCAGAAGAATGTTCTTTTTTAATGTTACTATTAATGACATTGTAAGTGCAAACAAAATATTTTATTGATTTATCACTCTCGTAATCTTTACTTTTTTTTATCCATTCATTAGAAATGGGTGAGAACCATTGCTGGAAAGTTGCTTTATCTCGGAATGTTGCCACAAAACGATAGGAACTAACGACAACTGGAGCAGATTGTGGACGGATTGAGAGTGATGGTGATAAAGAAATTAATGATGTTTTTTGAGATATTTGATTATCCTCACTTTTTAATAGTCTAAATAAAACATTTTGTGATGGTGAATCTTTAAAATTGCATGACTTTTGCTGAGATTCAATTAACGCATTGGATTGACTAGTTTTGTATGAATAATTTGGTGATTTACTATCAGTAATTATTCTAATTGTCTCTTCTCGATTTTTTTTAATCGAATCCTCTATATTACTCGGCGACAAAGGGGATGGAGAATCTTCCTTGTTTAAAATTTTAACCAAAATGTTGTTTTGATTTAGTTGAGTGCTCTGAATAACATTCGAATGATCCGTAATAGTGAATTTCTTATCATTATCAGATGATTGTTCAGGAAATTCTTTCCTTGAATTAGTAATAATTGAATGATCATGTGCATTGTCAGATTCCTCTAAAATGTAAGTATTTTCATTATGGTACTTTATTAATCTTATAGATTTCATACAATCTGTTTTAGATTTTCTTGAAAATTTACATCGATAATTTTGAATTATCCTATCTTTAAGTTCATTTTTCGTTCCTCTATAAAAATAAAAATATTATATATTTATCAACAATATTTATATATGTAATCTAGGTATCTCTAGTATCTCTTAAAAAATGTTTTAATTCTAGTTTCATATAATATATATTATATGAAGAGATATATTTAATAGGGCAATTTACTTTTTAAAATGTCTATTATATATAACTTACACAGACCACATTTTTTGTTCATTTAACCATATCTCAAATTCTGAAATATTGCAAAATTCCTTAATTTTTGAAAAGTTTCGTATAACTCTACTCCTTCGTCTTTGTTTTATTCCTTGCTCTGGTAGTAAAGTTGGTGGTGATTGTAATTGTGATTCTCTGTCTATAGAAGTTGACATTGTAGCCGATGGCGTTTCTTTTTTTCCCGAATCTTCTAAATTTGAAATAAGTAAGGTCAATAATTCGCTGTTATTTGAACCCATTGTATAAGCCATATTTTTAGAATGACTATTAAGATAGGATATGGACATTTAGGCAGTTTGGAATTTATTTCCTTTACCAATAAGGAAATATTATTACTAATAAAAGTCAAATAAAATAACAACTAAAATAATTGATAAACTATTGATAATTGTTATAAGTATAAAAGAAAAAGTTTGATCAAAAGTGTTTTAACTTGATATAAGAAAAAAAAATGAGAAAAGAATGATAGGAATTAATATCTATAGTACTGTTTATATCTTCCTAGTTATTTCAATTGATAAAGTATAGAGTACAGGTTTCGAGGTTTAAGTGTAAGCAATCTGATAAATGATAGTAGGACAGTCAAGAGTATCTACCATTGAGAGGTATTAAGTGTAACTATCTTTTAAAGAAAAATAAATTCAAAATAATGCATTTAATTTGATAATGTTATTTTCAATATAGTATTTTTATTATTAAATAAACTAATAGTTATTAAAATTACCTGTGAATTTATATTTTATTATAATATATAGTGAATGATAAACATGATAAATTATATTATAATAAGTAAACTATACCAATAATAGTACTAAACATTGACAAACTGTCATCCTAACTACTTTTTTTTTTTAAATTCTTAGTACAATGGGAGGACCTAAATAAATAATTTTATTTCATCAGTTATCAGTGTTCCTTTTTATTGTAGAATATAATGTAGACAAAATTAATGTTACTTTATAATTATATCGACAAATCGTTGTTGAAGTTTAACGAACGGTGTTAGAAAATTACATAATAAAGGAAAGTTGTACTGATTGTAACATATTTTAATACACTAAGTAAATTGTTATAAATTGAATAGCAATATATATATTGTTGGATAAGAGAGTACAACATAATGATGTAGTGAATTACAAAAATTAACCATTGTATTTTTATAGAATTTATAAATAATGTCATAAAAAATTTTTTCATGTATTTTTTTTTGTTAAAATTATGTATTAATTTAATAAAAAATTTAAAAAATACTTTATTTAAATTATTTTTAAAATAAAGTTAACTATTTCATTACAAATATAATCGCATAATTTTTCTGACATAATCATTAATTTCTAACTACTTAAAAAAGCTAAACTAAATCTACTCTTTTCTATTTTAAAAGTGCATTATACCTAACATTTACATTTTACAATGATGAATTTAAAATAACGGCAAAATAACCTTAGTATAAAATTATTTTATTTTAATAGCATATAGTTAATGAAGTAAAAAATGGTATAAATTTTTGTAAATGACAAAATGCGTTATAAATAAATTAAATATACTGTCATGAAATTAAGTATTCTGTTAATAGTACGTAAAAGTACAAGAAATGACGTATCATATAAATTTTATTCCCAGGTTTTTGATTCATTTATGTCAAAGAATATAATATTCCAAGTATAATGTGTACATTACTTTTTACTAAGGACAAATATTTAATTTATAAGGATAAGTGACCTCAAATTATATTGTTGCTTAGAAATATTGATACATTTAGATAAGAAACAAAAAAAAAGTACATTCATATAAAAGTTAAAAGTACAAAAATTTAACGGAGGATAATATGGAAAAATTAAAAAGATAAATATCAAAAAGTATGTTTATTTTTAAAAAGAAAGAATAAAAGTTAGTATATATAAAAAGATAGATAATAAATGTTGTTATAAATTTATACTTACATATAATTTAGCTATATCTAAAATCTATTTTATTAGAATTGTAGAAAAAAAGATTATTTATATAGTTTCATAAAACCAAAAATTTTATTATTTTAACTTGTATATATAATTAGCAAAATATTTGGCAATTTATTTAAAAAATAAACCTTTTAACATTAGGAAAAAAAACCTTTATATTTTTCAACTATTTCAATTATCTTTATTCAGTTTATAGTACATTTCCTTAAAAACAACATAAAAATGAAAATACTAGAGAAAATTGTATACAAAATGTTGTACTTGCATTAAATTTACCATAAAAATGAATTAAATTCTAGCAATGGCTAACTTTTTTTTTAACAATTAAATGAATGTTATAAATTTAAAATAATTTTTTACATCTTTTACATAGATGTCTTGAAAAAAAATATAAGAACTGATGGGAAGAAAATAAAAAGTACTTTTTTATTCATACTAAATGTTTAAAATAATTAGTAATATCTTATATTATTTGTTTATTTATTTAAAGTAAAAGTTATAGAAAATATTATTATTGAAAATTAAACAAAATATTATAAGATTGATGGTAAAAAAAGGGAAAACCGATTTGTCAATGAGTTATATGTATAAAAGTTTGACAAAACCAATTTTAAAAGACAATATTTGTGTTATGTTTTCTTTATAAAATTTCATATCAACCATGTTGCTTTTTCTTCACAACAATTACATATCCTACTACATCAAGGGAAAAAGTGCATAACGAATGTATTTATAAGATCATTATTTAAATAGATTATTAATTTTTTTGGAGAAAAATATTTTTATTTATAACTAATGATATAAAGAAAAATTTTTTAATTTAAAACATACTGTTCTTTATTGCATCTCCAACAGTGGCTTGAAGGTATAATGCACGTAATAAATAAGTTTTTTCAATATAACGTGTATAATATTCAAAACCATATTTTTGTTGTTTTATTTGTTTCTTCATTTCAATAGTAGTCTCATTAAACATTTGAACAGCTATAATAAATTTCTGGAATGTACTTTTTTAAAGGGCAATTAAACTATAAGTTGTTTTACCTGGTAATGAGGAGATGTAGTTGTTGTCATTTATGTTTTTAAAGTTATAAAATGAAATAAATTTTTAAGAATGATGTCAAAAGATAACGAATATGTTTATTTATCATACAAAAAGAAGAAATTAGCTCTTCTTAAAAAAATAATTCAATAATATGAACTAATCATAGTAGTTAATTCAATTCTCAACAAACATAATTAGAATAATTTTATTCATATTTAAGTGAATGGATTATTAATATTTGGTTGTTGAGATTGATCTTGTTGTTGTGGAGCTACATTATATGGTGTTTGAGGAGCATATCCAGCACCAGGGTACGTTCCTGGATAACTTACCGGATATGGACATTGATAAGGTTGTCCAAATTGAGGTTGTGGTGGGTATCCTCCATAATATGGTGGAGCTGGGAATGGAGTATATGTTCCATATGGATTAAAAGGTTGTTGATTCATATACATTTGTTGTTGTGAATTTGGGGCAACTGAATTCATTAATTGTTGTTCTGTTTGAGTTGATGTCCTTGGTGGAGGAATTGGAGGAGTCTCTGTTCCTGGTGCTGTAGGAGGTGGTGGTCTTGGAGGTGCCTGTCTCGAAGATGCTAAAAATATAATATTAAATAATATGTATGTAACCATATTTTATAAAATAAAAAAATATTAAATTAAAAACAAATTAACGATAGATTTTTTTCATACCGTTTTCATTATAAACTTTATGAGCTAAAGCACGTCTTTGTTCATCAAGTTGCTGCTTTACATATCCTTGAAAATCATTCATCTTCTTGGATACTATAGCACTTAGGCCCTTACCTAAAATAAAATTTAAATTTTTATTGGTAAAAAATTTTATTAAACATTACCTGATATAATGCTTTGTTGAACTTGTTTCATTAAATCCTCCTTTTCAGTTTGTCTGGCAAAACAAAAATCAGAAACATTTTGTTGGAGAGATACTAATAGTGGTGTAAGATCATTATAAAATTTATGTCCTTCATTAAGATTGCTCTTTAATGTATTAAAAACATCCGCAGCTGAAGCCAATTGTTTTAACATTTGATCACGATCGGTATTGCCAAAACCTTTTTCTTGAACAAATTTTCTGTTTACCACTTCTAATTCTTTTAAAACGTCATCTTGTAATTTAAGTGATGCATCAACTTCTTTTACAAGATGTGAGAAAACTTTTTCGATTTCATTATTTGATATTTCTTCTTCACTAAAATGTCCTCCAGCAGCTTCACTTTTCGCCTTAAGAAATTTGTCTGCAACATCAACCTTAGCGTTTTTTATTTTTTCTTCTAATTTTGTTCTCTCTTTTTGTATATCTTTTATTTGATCTAGTAAATTTCTTAGTTTGTTAATTGTTTCAGAATTTTGATTTACACTTGAATCTGATATATTTGGTATGAGATTTACTAATTCATTCTCTGGTTTAGATAAAATTTCAATACCATGCCTATTATCATCGTATCTCTTACGAACAATTTGATCTGCATTTGATGCTGTAGCTAAAATACCTCTGTACTTTTCTATTTGTTGAGTTAAAGGTCCTGTTAATTCTTCAGATCTTGTTCTTGTCCATTTATCTTTAAATTTATCACGTAACTCATCATCAGTTTGCTTTTCCTCTTTTAATAATTTTTCTGTTTCATTAAGAATTGCCACATTATTTTTATATAAATCAGGAATTTGAGCAATTAATGAATCAATAGTTCCAGCACCTCCTTCCGTTTTAACTTTCATACTTTTTTGTCTGATACTTTCTGGACATTTTTCATGATTTGTAACATCATCAAGAGCGGCCGGAAGATTTAACGATGCTAAAATTACATTCATTAATTCTGTATATTCTCTTAATCTGCCAATCTCCATATTTGATCGTTGTTCTTTCCTACTTTCAAATGATGACATAGCTGTTTGTATTTCAATTGGTACTAATGTCTCAAACATATCTTTGAATCTAGGGAATAATGGTCTTGTATATGGAATAACTTTAGCGATAGCTGCTTTTTTTAGTGGTTGTAATGTTTTTATATCAGGAATTATTTCATGGTAAATCATATCATTTTCTTTTTTTGCTTTTTCTAATGCTATTTTTGATAATTCCAAATCAGAAGCGTATAAACTCGATGATATATAATCATTTGATTTTTTAAATAAAGCTATTGATTCATTAAGGCGTGATATCGTTTCACCAATTTGTTTTTGCTCAAAAGCTACTTGAGATTGATGGTAATGACCTAAAGCACTCATAGCCAATTCTTTTCCCGATATTGTATTTAACCAATCCTTTTCCCATATTCCTTTTACAATCTCACGCACCATTAGTCCTTTTGCTTCACGATAGAATTCACTACATTGAGCAGCCAATTGAACTAATGCTGTTTGTTTCATTTGATCTTTCTTAGCTTTTATATAAATAGCTTCTTGTGCTTGTGCTAACATTAAAGCAGATAAAGAAGCTAATGTATCTGGCATAAGGTCTAAAGTTGGATCTTGTGGTACCATACCAAGAACATGATCTTTTAAAAATTGGAAAATTCCAGATGATTGTTGAAAAAGTTTGGCTGCTGATTTTAATTCTTCATCTGTATTCAATAACTGACTTGAAGCGATAATAGACATCATAGCAGCGCAATTAAATAGTACTGCAGCTCTTTCAAATGAACTATCACTAATAGCTAAATAAAAAATACTTTGAAATAAATTTTATCTATTAAACTTACTTAAAGATGCACGACTGAAAAAAACGGAACCTTTGTCAAAGGCATCTTTCCATTTGAAGGCAACAGGATTTGTTGTTTGTGTAATTGTAAGTTTATTTTCAATAGCAAATAATTGATCACAATATCTAAGTAGTAAATCCAAAATAGCTTGACTTTTTTCATTTCCTTGACAACATGCTTTACTTCTCAATTTATTGAGTTCACTGATAGCTTCATGAACTTCATTTTTTTGTTCATCATTTAGCTTATAAAAAGTTTTGACAAAATTTTTTAAGGGTTTAACAAGATCAACTTCACTGGTAGACTTTAACGGTATTTGAATAAAAGAAACCATCTAAAAAGTATTTTAATAAATATAGTGTAATCGTTAGTGATATTTCAATGGTATTGAGAAATTAAATTGTTCAAAAAATATCAATCATACTATTGCATAAATTTTTTTATCTTATCAATACTTGACAAAATATATTATTGTTAGGACTCCAGATGATGACTCACCAAATAAAATAGAAGTAACAAATGATTTAATGAAAAAAAATACTTTTGCTGTTAGGTATTCTTAATCTAATTTAGTGTAATACATTTATCACCTTAGATAAAAAGCATTTGTGATTAAGAAGAAGTTATCAAAGAACTAAATATATTATATTTTATTGATTGGTTAAGACATATATTTTATATAAAATATTTTAGACATTAAACAAAATTTATATGATCATTAATAAAATTTTAGAAATATTTTATTGATATGTAATCATTTTTGTTTAATGTAAATAAAGCATTACTGAAAATGGAATATACTTTGAGAAAAAACTCTTCCAATCGATAGAGTTAAACATAAGAGACAAATAAATGGCAACATAATTTGTTTTAATAAAATACATATTTTGTTTAACTTAACTACATTTCTATACATAATTTCTATTAAAAATACTATATTATATATTAAAATCTATTAAAAAATATTTTTTTGATATTTTAAAAAAAACAATAACTAGTACTTTTATAGCGAATGTGCCAATCATTTTACCAATGTTTGTGTGTATTTTAATAATTACTTTTTGTTAGAAATTCCTACTTCTAATTTATCTATAGTTTATTTTTCTATTTTATTAATATATTTATGGCAAATATTTTAAAGCAATCGGTTTATTATTATCTACTTAGTTAGTTTACATTTTTTTACTAGCCTAAAGTTAACATATTATTTTTATCTTTTACATATTGTAGTAAGTACAAAAGTTAATAACGAGGTCACTTTTATATACATTGCCTTCCATTATCAGTAGTACAAACAGAATGACAAAGAATCTTTTGTTCTTTATCTAAAGTCTTATTATTAGAAAAATGAGTTAAGAATCAATTTAAACTTTAATGAAAGTGTATTTTTAAACATGTCTATTTATTGTATATAAAATTTTAGCTTGTAGAAATTTCTATCCATATTTAAATTTTTATTAATTATAATTTCCATTATAATATATTAATACTATATTGTAGAAGTTCAGTAAATAATATTATTATTTTTATGTGTATATAGTTGTGTAAACTTTAATTGAGGTCAAATGTACTTCATATTATTTTAAAAGATATAAAGATAATTTCAAGGTTGGAAACAACTATTGAATATATATACGTATATTTATATATATTTGTTAAAATTGTCGTTTAATTTTTTTTATATTAATTATCATATTATTTGTAGTTTCAGATATTAACATTAAAACATAATAAAATTGAAAGTTCATTGAAATGTTTCTTTTAATAATATAATCAGTTGACTTTATCACTCATACGGCATAATTTATAAAAGTTAAAATAAATTATAATATAAGGTCATTGATAATTTTTTTAATATGGGTAATTCATCATGTTGTATGCGGAGGAAGCATAATAATAACTCAAAAAATAAATTAAAAAAAAATAGACAAAAGGTGCGCTTTTTACTTGTAATATTTAATTTTATTGAGGTAATTTTTTTAGGTTCTTCAAGAAGATCCATCAAAAGAGATTTCAGTTAATTTTTTACCTCATATAAGTGAAAGAGAGTTACCAGATGATATTGAAGAGGACCCTTCGACACATCCTAATGTTAAACCAACATTCATGGAAAGATCTCAAAGTGAAATGAAATTAAAAGATAACAGGCGTTCTTTTTACGTTCTCGATATGCAATCTTTATTTCATTCTAAACTTAAAAAAAGTAGCAGTTGTTCAACGATTTTTATCGATGATTCAACAATTTCTCAACCAAATCTTAAAAATACAATCAAATGTATATCTCTAGCCATTTTTTATCATATTAGAAATAGAAAGAATAGGGGGCACGAACGATTAATGAAAATTTTTGAAGAAAGTTTGTATCCGCTGACTAGGGAACCTATCACAAGAGACACAGTGCTTATTGATCCAGATCATAGAACAATTTATCGTTTTATACGAGCTTTATTTCATGCAGCACAATTGACAGCTGAATGTGCTATAATAACATTAGTATATATTGAAAGATTGTTAAATTATGCAGAGATGGATTTATGCCCTTCTAATTGGAAAAGAGTGGTTCTTGGAGCTATAATGTTAGCCTCAAAAGTTTGGGATGATCAAGCTGTTTGGAATGTTGATTACTGTCAGATACTTAGTGATACAAATGTTGATGATATGAATAAGTTAGAACGACAATTTTTAGAATGTTTAGATTTCAATATTAATGTTCCTAGTTCAATTTATGCAAAATATTATTATGATTTAAGAACGCTTGCTATAGCACATGATATGCAACTTCCATTACAACCACTATATCGTGAACGTGCTAAAAAATTGGAGGCTCTTAGTCGAGTTTACGAAGATAAATTGGTACCAGATAGTAAATATTGTTTTCAAAGATCATTTTCAGCAGAAAATCTTGCAGAGCGTAAAGCTCCAGCCATTATTTCTTAATTTTATAATATTTGTATTATGTATTATTATTATAAAATAAAGACACACATTTGTGTCATTATTATTTATTATATTATTTATATTCATATTTGTATGAGGATTATATTTAATTATAATATTACCAAGTAATATGATATAAAAAACTGTCATAATATTTTCATATTATTGTTGTATATTAATGGTATTATTATCCAAATTACTTTCAATAATTTTATATATTGAAAATAAAAGTATTAAAAAGAATAATGTGTGATGATGGTCATGGACATGGTAATTGTTGTCATCATGAAATAAGTGATAAAGAAATATTTGAAGAAGGAATGAGATATGATTTAAATCAATGTATTGATTTCAATAAAACAATTACTCTTAATGAATCTATTGATGGCTCTGGTAAATTAATTTTTAAAGATTTTGATGATAGACATGATAAAGGGCGTTTTGTTGAAAGTGATTGTGATGAAGAATTATTATTCAATATAACATTTAGCGGTCATGTGAAAGTAGCAGGCATGACATTAATTGGTAATCTTGATGAAAGCCACCCGTCACAAATGAAAATTTTTAAGGATAAGGAAAATGTAAGATTTGTATTTTGAAAGAATAAAAAATATATTATTTTTAGATGACTTTTGACGATGTATCAATAAAACCTGATTTTGAATGTTCCCTTAAACAAGACAATTTAGCCATTGTTGATTATGCTTTACCGGCTACCAAGTTTTCAAACTGCAAAACAATATCAATATACTTTCCATCTAATTTTGGTAGAGAAACAACAATACTATATTATATTGGTCTTCGAGGAAGTTTCGTTCATGAGACAAGAGAAAAAATTGTCATAGCTACGTATGAAGCTCGAGCTCAATTAGAGGATCATAAAGCAGAGTTACCAGAAACAAATATATCTCGCAATATATTTTAAAATATATTTACTATTTATCATTAAATGAATGAATAATTACTTTGTATATTTAAATACTTTTAATTCATTCTTTACACTTTTTGGTGCTTGATTTATTATATCTTTAATTTCTTTTTTTTCTTCCTTATAACTCAATTCATCATTTCCACGTACTGCTAAAATTTTATCATAAACTTCCTTACCTTGTGGTGATAATTTTTCATAAAGTTCTAATTCCTTTTTCTGTTTAACTTCATTTCTTGCATCTACTTCTTGGAGATGGTCTCTGAATTTTTTTTGGGTCTCTTCATCTTGTTCTTCAATGAATTTGGCTTGTTCATTTTTTATTTCTAATTTTGTTTTATTAGATTTTCTTTTTATATCAAGATATTTTTGTACTAAATCAGGATCTATTCCATAAGTTTTATCATCAACTTTATTTATCTGTTGTCTATAAAAATCATCTTTTTTAGGGAGGATTCTTTTTAATTCCTGTTTTATTGCGGGAGATGCTTTGGATAAAATTCTTGAAATAATCTTTTTCTCTTCTTTTTTAGTAATATCCATATTGGCTTTAACAGTCTCAATTTTTCTAAAGACTTCTTTAGCTGGTTCAGTTAATTTTTCTGATTCTTCCAATAATTTTTTTTGATAATCAACTCTAATTTTATATTCTTTAATCATATACTCATCAAATGCACGCTAAATTGATTTAAAAAAAGATAAATTTTATAACTGTTATTAAAAATTACCCTAACATCACTGCTTATTTGAGTTGCCCAGTTTGCTTCTTTCTCTTTAACATCTTGTTTTGTTAAATTTGGATTTTTTCTTATATTAAAGAAAGCATCTTTTTGTTGTTTAGTTAAATTTGCAAGAAAAGGAAATTTATTTTCTGCAGAATCTTTTCCTGACAAAATTATAGAAGGAAATATAAAAAATATTGAGCAGAAATAGACTTTCATTTTCTTCATATGATATATGCGTTTTATGTCAGGGCCGTCGCGATAATGTATACTTCGTTTACAACAACTTTACTACACTCTATATTGTTTATATAGATTTTATTTTCACCTTACGACATTGTATAATTATTCTAGATAGATACTTCAATTTAAATATCAAAATGACATATATATGTATATATATTATATAATAGTATGATTCATCTTATTATGATAGAAATATTTACTTATAAAAAATAAACGTGAAAATAATAAAAAAATTTATTTATTTATTACTCCATAAAACACCAATATTAAATCATGTTTATTATTAAATTGTATTAAAATACTTCTAACCAATGCTACTTTTACCACATTCACAAAATAATGTGAAGAAGCTACCCCATGAATTAAGAAATTGTGCT
Organism: Strongyloides venezuelensis; assembly: GCA_963280985.1. NCBI lineage: Eukaryota > Metazoa > Nematoda > Chromadorea > Rhabditida > Strongyloididae > Strongyloides > Strongyloides venezuelensis. The sequence goes on along the minus strand of CAUJLX010000001.1, from coordinate 2,212,322 downwards.
TCAATCGTTGCTGGAAGACATAATGAAATATAGAATATTGTTATAAATAACAATCTTAAAAATTCATTAATGAAAAACATTTTTTAAAACTTATAATATTTATTTTTTCTACTTTATATATAGCAATAAAACAAAACAATTTCAAAAAATATTCAAAACAAGTATTAAATAATTTAAAAATAAATCTTAAAAGCTGAGATGAAAATATTTACTAATTTTATGGTCATAAATTAAAAAATATACAGTAAGCTTGTTATGAATTAAAAACATCTGCCAATGTATTTTTAAAACTTTTAAAAACACCTTTAATTTCAATCCATGTTTTGTTTTCTCTATCAAATTGTTCCAATTTTTCAACAAATTTCTTCCAATAACGTTTTGCATAATTTGCAAATTCTTGAGCTTTGTTACTAATCTTGCATTGAATATCGCAATCGTCATCACCTGGTGCATCTGTTGTTGATGACGTAGTTGTAACTTTCTTTGATTCTATCACACCTTTATCTGTACAATCACTAAAAATTGTTAATCTTTTATAATATTTTAAAGAATCACAATCAAAATTTAAATTTCCCTCAACATCAACTCCTGTTAATTGTGGAAATTTACTTTTTAACATTTCTTCACTGGGCAAATACTCTAAATTATTATCTGTTAATCTTAATACTCTGTAATTTTCCATAGGTTTTTTTGGTAAATTCAAAAATGTTAATTTTAATTCGTGACAATGAATAACTTCTTCACTGTCATCACATTCACAATTATCAAGACATTTAAAAATTGCTCCTATAATGAATAAATATATAAATAATTAGTTACGAATTTTATAAATTTACCATATATTGTGTTAAAAAAAATAAAAATAAGTAGTAAGCAAAAATTCATGGTAATAGAGAATGTTAGTATAACTATGTTTAGAATAAATATTAACAAATGTATTTAAAAATAAAACTTTGTCAATAACAATATCTCTTTTACAGGTTTCTTTGTAAGTAACTAAAACTTATAGTATTAGAGATTATTTAATATATATGTATTAAATGAAAATGTGGTCTGGTGACGTCTTTTAATGTTCAACGGCAAATAAATAAATAAAAAGAAGATGGCAAATTAATGATAAATACTTATTTCATATTATATTATTAAACAAAATTATTTTTTGGGATGATTTAAATAATCGATTAAAAGGCAGTATTAGTGAAGTTATCAAATCTAGATCACACGAAATTAAGAAAAGCGTTATTTCTTTTTCTGTAATTTAAAATCAAATGTTAATAATTTCTAAAATATTTTTACATTAATGGTAGATAAAATAGTTGACAAATACGAAATTACTACAAAGGTTAAGCTAGAAAATAATTTGGAAGAAGAAAGTCTTATATGAATTAAAGTATGAATTTAATTTTTTTCGCAATGCGTGTAATTTTCATGGCAAATTAGTAGGAGTAATAGATTGTCGTTATACGTTTGTAAATTACGATTAAAGAAAATATTCGTTTAAATTTGTCATCAATATTATCCCCATTTACATTATAATTTAGTTTATCTTTCTCAATATTTACATCATCATTATTCACATTATTAATTGTCTTCTTTTTTTATATGTTTATCATACCAGTTTTATTTTTCTCTTCTCATTTATGAATTATTTTAACAGATATGTTTTCAGATTTATTTTTTTCTCTGTTTACCTACAAATAGAATATAAAGTTTTTTAAGTAAAAATCGAAAGAAATATTTAAATAAGTATTAACTTCATATTTTTAATATTTGATATATATATTATATTATCAAGTACATTTATGAGAATAATCTAATGGAAAATAGAAGAAAGTTTTTTCCAAATATAGAATTTTCACAAGTAAAACGATTTAATAAAGTAAAATAAAAGTTCTTTCAATTATCATCAAACGCATTTACGAACGTAACCCAGCGAAAACTAGAATAAATACTTATTGTAGTAAAGAGAATAAACATGTAGTGATATGGGTGAATTGAGTATTAGACAATCATTTTTAATTGTTGTTTGATAATTAGTCACCCTAAATTACTAGATTCTTACCTTTTTATGCGGTGTTTTTGTATGAAACATTACTTCAAGAATCTAACATTTCGCATTAGAAATGCTTTTCGTTAAAAACTAGTTAAAAAGTACAATCAAAAACCAATTTTTGCAATATATCACAATTGTGAATTAATAAACAAGGAACTGAAGATGAGATAAAACAATTAGGAGATATATTTAAAAAAAAGACAAATTATATTTTTATTCCTATGAAATCGAGAAACATCTGTGCAACAATGTAAATGATAATAGAATAAGACACCTTAAGAGTTTCTAAATAAGCTAAATAAAATTTAATACAATAATTATAAAGCCTTTCTTGTTTCTAAATAAATTATCTTTCCGTTTCAAATAATTTAAAAACAACTTTCTTTCTTCTCATAATATTCCTTATCATCTTAAAAAATTCTACAAACTATATACTAATAATCTGAGAAAATAAACAAGATTTTTGTATTGAAAAATAACCCGCCTTTTTATTGAACTTTAAACTCTCAGTATTATTAACTGTTCTGTCTTGATAGAATCTTTATTTAGTTTAAACATTTAATACTATCCCTGTCACTGCACCACAACAAGATTTATTATATTACCTACAACCAACTACAATTATGGCGCGTCTTTTAGGTCAAAACATTATAGTAGGACACACAGAATATGTCCTAACACACCTCACCTTTTTATCCTTCTAAGCTACCCAAAAATTAATCCACAAATTAACATTTTTTACCACATATTTATTTATATAGTATTTTTATACGGTTAGATGGTGATTAAGATTCACACACATCTACTTTATTAATCAAGTTTATTTCAACATTTTTTCTTACAGAAATAACTTCTTAAGATGTCAGCTGACGCCTCGATCTCAAAACCCAAAACTCCATTACCCCAGAGAAGAAGGTCAAATTCAAGAAGTCGTATATCCAAGACCGAACAACGTCCTAGATCAAGCAGTAAATCGCGTAAAACTACTAATACTGAACCAAGAAAGTCAAAAACAACAAAAACTAATCCTAAAGATAGATCAAGATCTCGAAACAAGGTCGTTGATGTTACAAGTAAGAATGTGGAAAAGAAGGAAGTTAGAAATTTGGAGAAAGAAAAACCAATTGTAGAACCAACCAGAATGGTTCTTCGTAAAAGAGCTCTTCCAAAAGACCAAGGAATTGAAACTACACGACCAATAACACCACAACAGCCTGTAAAAGAAATTTCAAAGACATCTGGTGGATGTAGAATGTCTAAACTATGTCATCATGTGAATTCTAATAAACTTTCATACTTAATGGCTATTGTTTTCCTTATTTCTCTGACATTGATTATTTTTAATGGATATGATATTCAGAGGCATATTAATCAGTTCCGAATCAAGATTGTGCGTTTCCTTGAAAGCCAAAAGAAAAAGGTTTCACATTAATTTATATTAATTTAATACAACCGCACATTAAGTATTTTTTTTATTGATAATCATTGTTACTTACAATTTGTAACTAATAAACTATCTAAAGATTACTACAAGTTTTTTGGTATGACATTGTCAAGTTTCATTAATTTTCCTTTCCATTTGATATGGGTAGGTTGTCCTTCATCATCAAATAAAAACATTGGGAAAAATTTGTCGGCCAATGACGATCTAACAAGACCGTAATTGTCAAATGTACTAGAGTGGTATAATCTCCCGTTTTCGAGCATAAATAAATTGGCTGGCTATGAAAGGTTTGATGAATATAGATAAACATCAAAACTTACATTAATCTTTTGTTGACGATTTGACCAATTTATTTGAAAAGTATCATCATCTTCATTCCATTTTGTATAAACAATTGGTTTATCATTACAACTAACAAAATTTAATTCATTACCACATACTGATAAGTAAGGAAATTCGTCATCATATCGTTTAACATCATTTAGTTTTAAATTCCGAAAAAAAAATGTTAAAAATCTTTTATCTTTAAAACATGTGGTAAAATTATACATTTTTGAATCATGTAAAAATAATTGGCCTTCATGATCTATATAATAAAAATATTCCCGAACTTTCCCATTGTAATACTGTCCCTGTACATATGAAAGGCGAGATAAAAATCTTGTTGGATGCATTTAAAGTAAAAGTTAAGAAGAGAAGGCACTTCAAATGGGTAAAAAACTATTGTTAAATAGAAGGGAATACGTAACCTTACCAAAACAACTATTATAGAAAATCAGACATATGTGCAAATACTATGCTTTTTTTTGGGGACACGTGAACACACTACTGCTATTTTGCTTTTTTGACATTGGAAAAATACGTATTAACAATAAGCTTTTTGTATTGTAATGTGTCTAATTGTATAAATATTATAAGTTATGCGACATTTTAAAAATGATGCAATCTTTCATAGATGGCAATTTTTTGTGATATAAATATATATTAATGTATTATGAATACATTAATAAAAATAAATATTAACCAGCTCATCATTGATGAAAGATAATTTTGAGTAATAATTAAGATAATAAATACAATAAACAGTAATATTAATACAATTTCTTCTATCTTTTATTTTTATAGTATAGCCAGTGTTAAAATCACAATAACTCAAATGTTTTATAGAGTTTGAAAATATGCTATCTGTTAAGATTAATGCAACCTCTATCAATTTTCTTATAGTATTGGAAATATACAATCATGCTCTAAATAATTTACATTTTACTTGTAAAATTATTTTCTCATTTATTATCTTTTAACATGATTAAAATTTAAAAACCTTTATATTATAAATTTTTTTTTCATAATAAATAAATGTTTTCCTAGAATTTGAAAAATTAATGTTTTGACAAAAAATAAAGTGAATTCTTTAATTACTATCATTCACAAACAATATCAAAAAAGAATAAATGTTTGTTATTAAAACTTATACCTCTAATGTAATTTTTATGTTATCATTACTTTAAAATTCAAATAAGGTATATAAATTATTTCCAGTAAAGTAATCTATGTAACATTATTAAAATATTAATTAATCATGCTTTGATTATAAATATCAATCTAATAATATCACTAGTACTCAAAAAAACAATTTGTTAATTACATTAGCCTCTAATAATTCTATTTTGCTTTTTCTTGTACTTCTATATGTTGTCTCATAATCAATATTATTTATTAAACTATAATTTTATTTTGTTTTTTTATACACTATAAAATGCCTATTTTGCTTCTTTATACACTGTACGATGTCTCTTTTACATTTTATGCATTACTATACATAATACAAAGTAACTTTAGTCCAAAATGTCATATATTATAGTGCTAAAATAGATGTCAAAAAAAGCAAAATAGATGTCGGAGGTTGTTCATAATTTCCATACAAACTAGTGATGAGTTTACGTGCTCCCTTTTTTTTCAAAGGCTTGACGTTACAACGATTTCAAAATATTATTGGAGAAATAATGCATAAACATGTTTATAAAGTGTGAAGTAAATTATTTTGCTTAATTGTTTATCTTTATCATTTGAGCAAGCAGCAAACTCGCTTTGCTCGTTCCTACTTGCCCGCAGGGTCGGACTTTTTTCCAAACGTTTACAACCTAAATCAAAAAATACCATTATATGTTAGTAAATTAAATTTTCTAATTTTTTGAATATAAGTAAGAAAGTGCTATTTTTAGTGTGTGTTTTTAAAAATAACTAATAAACAACACACAAAAAAAAATATATTTTGATAAATATTCAAGGAATGTAATAAATTTCCTTCCTGTAATAAAAAGGTAAATTTATTTAATATTACTAAAAGAAAACAAAAAAGTTGCATACAACACAAAATGTTAGATTGTCGAATAAATTTTGTCGTTGCTTAAAAAAATATATATGTATTAGAAAAATTAAAGTAATGTGATTTTTTTAATATAAATATTTTTTAAGGTAATCTGCTATTCCCCAGAGACTGACTTCATTTTTATAATTTATTATGAGATAAGTTAATAGAAATTAAATTCGTGTAATGTTTAAAACTGTTCAATGGTATTCAGTTTTTGTATAAGCAATATAATAACAACAATATGTTTAGAAACTTTTTAAATATCATAGCAATAAATACAAAAATTAATATTTATTTACCTACATAAATTTTTTAATTATTAGAAATAATATTTTAGCATTAAAGGTTTTTTAAATTAAAATATTTCAAAGTTATTTTTAACATGAACAAATAATTAATAATTTTTATAACTTTAATTTTTATATATTATCATAACAGATGATATAAATGTTTTGGTTATGAGATTAGTATAATACCATTAAAAATATAAATTATAGTAATTAAGACTATTTAAACATAGTAAAAAATACTTCATGTTAGTAAATTTTTATTATAAAACTATTTAAATTTTATATCAAAATAAAAGAACATCGATCCCTTCTTCACTATATGATAAATTTTTAATTATTTTTTTAAATTTAGATGTTAAAAATATTTCTTCTATATCTTATATAAATCGCTGAATTTTTTACTTCAATTGGAAAAATAAATTCTTAACTTTATCTTTAATTCTTAGAATCTAAAAATCATGCAAAGTTTTCTATTATATACATTCAAAATGTTACTGTGTTAAGAAATTTATAAAATTGCCTTTTGTTATTAATTGACTACCTTAAAAACGAAAATTCAGATAAAACTAATATTTATTTTCTCTATCCAGCATATTAAACTATGCATTTCTTTTCTTATTTTAGTAAAAAGAAGGGCATAAAATAAAAATCATTTTAAGAAGTAAACTTTTCCTCTAATATATAGGGGAATTTTTAATAAATTACAATTTTCCGTGATCGTACTTTTTGGTAATTTCTTATTATGTCCATGTAATAAACAAAAGAAATTACATTTATATATAAAATGTTGAACAAAAAAATCATCATTTGAGGGAAAATGAGGCTAACAAATCTTAAATTTTAGTACTTAATGTGGTGTATCTCAAGAATGGATAATAGGATTAAGATGATCTATATGTCATTCGATAAAGAATTATATTCTACATAGATTTTGCAAACATTTCATATTGGAAAAAATTCCATCTTTACATACTTTTTTTTACAAAACATAAAAATTAAGAAAAAAAATTGACTAATATGTTTTTTGATTAACTTAATAATGAAAAGAGATAAATTAACGGTTAATATCTTAAAATATTTGCAACAAATTTCTCTAAGGGGAAACTCAAGATATTTGGAAAAAATTGACGTATTGAAATTTTTCCACTTTCTTGAAATTAAAAAATAGCACTTTTTTAAAAAATTAAAAAATCACTTTTTTCTTAATATCTCGAGAACGGATAAAGAAATCAAGATGATATATATATCATTTTATAGAAAATTTGATTCTACATAAAAGTTGTGAAGACACTTTATTTAAAAAGTTTTATCTTGACATACTTTTTTTAAAAAAACAAATAAAATTTTTCTCAAACAATTTTTTTTCAAAAAATTTTAGTCAGGCATTTGTGGTACTTAAAGTTTTCCGATTTTCTTTAAATTATACTTAGAATTTAAGTTAAAGAAAAACTTAGATTAACTTTTTTTCTTTTTATCAATTTCCTTTTCAGAATCCTGATATATTATTTTAAAATGTGAGAATTTAGGTTTTTTTTGGTAATTTTCAAAAATTTTCAAAAAAATTCAGAATCTCAAGAATGAACTTGAAATTTTAACTTTTTTTTTATTTTTACATTATTAGTATCTAAAACTTTATATACCTGTAAAATTTCAGATAAAACGAATAACTCTAAGGGGGTCAAGAATAATACACCAAAACACCTTAAAGTAGCTGTATCTCAAGAACGGGACTTCAGATTAAAATAATAATGCGTTTTTTGAAACCACCACATAAAGTTACATTTATTAAGATTTCAAAAAGTTTTAATATAGAAAATAATTTACCCTCCCTCGTTATTCCTCTAAATTATATAGGGATTGAATTTATTAGTATACCTATACGCAAATTTTCAGACTTGAACTATGAAATTTTGAGTCTCAAAAATGATAATAGATAAAAAATATTTCTCGAGTTAGATTATGTACAAATAATCTAAAGAAGCTTACATAATAGAATGAAAAGAACTGGAAGAACTTTAAACCGTTATTCCAAGAATAAATTTTTGATTATTATAAATGACCTTATTCTAACATAATTGGTCATTTCTGTTTGACTACTATTTTATTATTTCATGTTAGGGTCTTTAGTTTGTAATATAATATTTCGATTGTAATTTTTATTATTTTAGAAACTCACAGACCAATTTAAATAAAATTTTTAACTCTCGGATAAAATAATGGAATTTAATTATTACTGATAAATCATAATATTATTATTTAGTACAACATAAAAGTCTCGCTAGCTTATTAAATACCATTAATATATTAATTTTAAAGTTTGGAAATCTTTTTATAGTTATATTGTCAAAAATCGGATTTGTATTTGTAATATTTTATTTGTAATTTTTGAGCACTGTGATTTATATTTCTTTTGGGATTTTATGTAATTCAATAACAAACATTTCACCTCTTGAGTAGGATGCGATATGTACATATGTCATATTCTTCCTTAATAGTAACAAAAATCTACTAATATCATTTGAATGGCATTTTATTCTTCTTTAACATTCATTATATGTTTATCCATTATGTAATTTATGTGATTTTTTTCAGAGACCCTTTTTTTATAAACATAACATAAGGTGGATCCTAAACACAGTTGTAATTAATAATTGTTAAAATCTAAACTTACTTTAAATTCACCAATTGTTTACCAAAAGTAATTTTTTCTAGAGCAACCTTGATAACGTATTCTATATTCTTCTATTCCATTGATAACACTGTGGCCAAGAATTTCCTTCAAAGAAGAAGTAATTTTCTTCAATTTTTTTCAGACTCTTAAAATTACTTTGAATTAATTTTTCTTCTTTTACAAGTCATCACCATTTTGTTAAATAAACGTTTTTTATCGATACCAGATGTTGTTAATTTTGATTTTCCTCTTAAATGTTTGTGAATTTCAAGTCGTTTCCGCTTTATTTTTTCCCAAACATTTTTATTTACATTGTAGTCTTTTTTATTGTATTATGATAATTGTAATAATTCGATAACACTTTTTTCATCTTTCATAATTATTTTATGAGAAGCAGTAATGTGTCTCGAATAGAAAATACAGTTGAGAAATATAAAGGTGAAATTCTTTTATCAACTGTAATTAAAGTTAAATTTTATAAGATTTATATTGGCGCGTCCCTAGGTCTTTTGAGAGTCAGATTCTATATATCAGCTATCTAACTTATTATTTTATTTAACACAAATAAAAACACAATTATTTTAAATGGGCCCACTGAAATTTTATGAAAGAGTTTGGTGAGTAAGACAACTTACATTTATTACTAGTTCTAACTTGTGGCCCTTCGAATTTCCTAGCACACAAGTATTAACTCAAACCCCCTAAAATAGGCAAATACATTAGATTACGAAATACCTCATGCGAATACAATAAAAATGTAAAATGAAATGATTTCAAAATTTCAAAGCTTATATACAATATCTTTTGATTGGTAAAACGTAGTTTCATTGTCTAATCTACCTAAATTTTCCGCGAGAGATTAAAGATCACATTTAAGGATATTGTGAAAGTATAAAATAAGATATTTTCCCAAAATTATCTTACTTTAATCCCAAAATCTTGTAATCAAATTCTATAATTATAATATGCTATATTAATATTTTATACATTTTTAGAAAGAGAAATAACACATTAAGATTTAGAAACCAACACAATGATTATTAGTAAGAAAATAATTTAAGGGTAAAAAGTAAGTAGAATTTTAAATAATTAAGGTAATTATTGTAGTTGGCCAATTTTACCACAATTATATCATAATTTTACCATAATTTTATTGTAAATTGTGTTAGGAAAAATAAAAAGGGGTTGATTTGAAGTTCCTTGTATATCCAATATCATTTAAAAGTAATACTGAGAGAATAAAAATTAAAAACTATAAAAAATGTAAATTTATGTCACAGTGTCTCACAATGGCTTTATTAACATTTAATGGAGATTTTTAGGCAAACAATCTGAGATTTATTAAAGAGACATTACAGAAACGGCTTGTAAATGTATGGTACTTATAGAATTATATGAAGAATCTAATATACATTGCCGTACTTGTTATATTATTAACAAACACATTGAATTTCATTTCTAATATAAATAATAATTTAATGAGAAAGTATGTATTCAAAATGAATTTTTATTGAAAATTTTAAAACTAACTTTGATTTATGGTATGTAGATTTTTGATTATCAGGAATAAGACAGTGTTATCAGAATTACTCTTAGACAAGGTATATTTATTGAATATTTTTAATAAAAATTTATGGAGTAATTTAATATCTGGCATACATTAGATTAAGATATACTATTTTTAATCGTGGTCACTTGTTAAAAATTATATAGTGATGTTCTCATCATGAAAATTTAAGAAATAAAAGATCTGCGCGAAACACCGGAGAACTTTTTAACATGTATATAACATATACATTTCATCACATTGTCATTTTTTTTTAAATACTATTTCATCATTTTTTCACCACAGTTTTCTCGATTATTAATGTTAATTTTATTATAGGAGTTAAACTAATATTTAAAAAAAGTTGTCAGTTTAGAAGTGCCTGGACTATTTAAAAATATTTAATTAATATATATAGTAAGTATCTTTATTGTAATTTAATTTATTGTATCATTTTACCTCAGGCGCTATATATATATCTATACATAATTAAAATAAACTATACGTATCTGTAATCTATCTAAACGTCGTCGTAGTTTCGTGTGGCTCGGCACCAATAAAAATAAATTTTATTTATTTAAAAAGAGAAAAGCATAGAATTTTAATAATTCAATTAACATCTAATTAAAAGATGCGTTGTAGTGTATCTAAACCACTTAAAAGTAAAGTAATTACAATCTAGTAAAAAACGTATCACTATATTATAAAATTACAAGATAAGAGTTTTGAAAATGTTTCAACCCTTATGTACTAAAATTATAACTTCTTTAGGCTCACGGTAAAAGTGCAATATGATCATAAAGCGAAATTAAATTTAAATTATACTTTACTTTAAATATAAAACAGTATGAAAATAATTTTGTTTTGCCGTAGACGTTTTTTAAATTTAACCGATTTTTATAAACAGAAAAAGATGTGTTTTTTCAACTTGAGAAAAAACTTGGTCTTTAAAGATTTGATGAATAATCGGTTTATTATATTTAAAAGAACTTTTTTTAATCTTTTTTTAAACTTATATTTGACCAAAGATAACACTATTTGAAAACAGATAAGGTACAAAGATTTATATAACAATTAACAGGTTTAATTCTAGAATAGTGTGAGAATACAGAATGTCTAAAATAAGTCTGAAACTTTCTAAACGTTGATACAATTTTCTTCTTTGAATAAACTCTATAATTTTTATTTAAAAGAATGAGTGAATGTAGAAATTTTAGGTTAAATAATCTTTTTCGCTGCAAACTTTTTGTCTATAAATTTACCTTTTTGAATGCCAAAATCGAGTTATTTTATAACTAAAAGTTTAGAATGATGATCAGAATGATACCATCTTGTTTAAAAGGATTCAGAAAACGTTTCTCATGGTTCAACCAAAATTTCTAAGAGCATGTTAAATATTATTGTTTACGAAAAAACTTGTGATAACAAAAAGTTTTTTTAAAGATCCTTGCTAATCCTATGAAAAGTTTTTGAAGTCGTGGGAAAATTAAAATGTAATTTTTTAAATTACGTTAAAGTTGTTTTCTTAAAGTAAATAAATTTTAATGTACAAGTTAAATTTTATATAAGATTTATACTGGCACGTTTCTAAGTTCTTTTGAGATCCAGATAATATACCAGATATGTAAATTATAATTTTATTAACACAAACAACAAATTAAAACACAAATTAAAGAATTTCAGATATGTAGAAAATTCAAAGTAGATCCTTAAAAAAAATTTGGCCCACTACAATTTAATGAGAGAGATTACTAAATAAGATATTTTACATTTATCATCAATTTTAACTTGTAGTCCTGTGAGTTTATCAGTGCACAAGTATAAACTCAGACTCCTAAAATAGACAAATACGTTAGATTACGAAATACCTCATAGAATTATATCAGAAATGTAAAATTAAATGATTTCAAAATTTTAAAGCTTATATAGCAATACTCTTGATTAGTAAAATGTAGTCCAATATCTAAGTTACCTAATTTCCCGCGGGAATAATAATTAAAAATAATTACAAAAGTACGGATTTAAGATGTTTTTTAAAATTATCTTACTTATAACAAATGATCAATTAATGAAAAAAAATTTGCAATAAAAAAATTATATAACATAAAATTTAAACTTTTACACATTATTTAAAAAATTACTGAATTTAATTAAGTGATCTAAATTTTATTAACGTTTAAAAAATTCCAAACCTTTTTGAAACACATAAAATATTTTATTAAATAATATTAGCACACAGACAAATTTAAATAATATAAAAAACAATAACAATTTTACAATTTATTTGGCCAAAATTCAAAATTACTTGTGAAGCAACACTTGTTATCCGACAGCTGTGTCAGATACGCTCCAAAACCCATGTATATAAGAGATGTTCTCTTATACACAGGGAACTTCTTACTTAACACACTTTCCTGTTAACCTTTCTCCGATAATAATAAACGATATATATTTGTAAATCCCATATAATCTAAAAACCCAATTCCGGAGATCTCTTCCTAACAGGAGGAATCTCCAGGATTACACACTGACAACTATAAAACAATACTTTGAAGTCCAATTTATGATAATCATACAAGACAAATATAAAAAAATAAAGAAAATGTATAACACTTAACAGATTTAAATATTAAATTTTCTATTTAAACATGCTACAATAAAACTATAAAATTCTATGAGACAAAAATTTTTAGTAATAAAATTATTAATATCAATACTTTTGAAAAAAGACTTTCAAAAATAAATATTTCACAAAAGAACCAGCTCCAGTTAAAAATATAAATTAAAAATTTTAAATATCTTATTTTACTACACTGAGAAAATTTTTGTAAAAATACCTACAATTTTTGCGTTTTTTTTTTGCTGAATAAATTCCCTCAATGCCCGCATATAAAAAGTATTCTGCTGTTGCTTTTCACGCCATATAATAATCTTGCAATCATGTTTTCCGCAATTTAAAAAAATATTTTTTATTGTTTTATTTTAGTAAATACGATCCAAACTAGTAAATAATAAAATGATTATGTAATTTAGAAAGTCTATACCAAAAAGAAATAAGGAAATAAATTTTGTCTTTGATATAACACTGTCTAGAGTTGACCGATTTTAATGGTTAAATAGTCAAAAAAATTTTTTTAACTTAAGGGGAAAAATGGATTTTTAATTTTTTTTGGGTCACAATTGACCAAGTAATCTCAAAAAAACATTTTTTTTAGGTTCTTTTTTACATAGTTTGATTACTCGACTAACTCTTCTTAAAGTTAACGAAATAAATTGCTTTATATCTCACTTGAAAGTTATAGTTCCAGAATATTGCAAAAGCCTAATGATATTAGATCTGATTTATAGTTGGCGGAGTTATAGTCCGAAGAGTGGTAACCATTTTAAAAAAAGCATTTAAAAAGTTAAGTAGCTACAACTTAGTCATAACTTTATAAAAAAATGTAATGTTTGTTAGAAAGGTTACGTTTAACTTAAAAAAAAAGAGTTTAACTATCTTTATAACTGAAATATGAAAAAAGTTATATTAATTTTAATGTCAACTTTTTTGTCTTTTTCAGATTTTTTGTAAAAATAAAATTTTTTTCAAATATAACTCTTTTTAAACTTGATCAATTTTTATAATCAAATGGTCATTTGTTGAATTTTTTTTAACTTAGAGAAAAAATTAACTCTCGAAACTTTTTGTCTACAATTGATTCAGTTATGTTTAAAAACACCACTTTTTAGACATATTTTTGCATTGTTTTGTTTCAAAAATAGTTCTTTTAAAAGTCAATGAAAATTTGTGATTTATGATTCATTTTAAAGGTAAAAGTATGAAATATGAGCGATACTCAATATTAAAAAGTTTAATAAAAAATGAATTAGGTAATGAATTCAACAGTGATTATCGTTTTTTTTAGCCAAATTAAAATTTTCCCATATTATTATTTTATCAAAATTATTTAAATTAAATTAATTAAATTTAGTACATATATTAAAGGCTGGATAAAATATGAAAACTACAACGAAGTTCGTTGATTAAAAACGACGAAAGTTATTTTTAAATATTCATTTTTTTACTTTTTCTCACTCATATATTCGTAGAAAAAAGAAAAATATGTAGCTATTAAATCGATAATATGAAATTGTTTGTACCAATTTCAAAAACAAGATAAAAAGTTATTTAGATTATAGCTTGAAATGATTCAAATTTACATTTTTATTCACCTTTTGGATATAAATAAAATTCTTTTTGTTGGGTAAATTTTTAACTTAAACAGTTTCAATAAAGGCAGGCGTTTTAAAATGATTCTCAAACTTAGAAATATTTCCAATATTAATATGTTATAAGAATGTATTTTCGAATATTTCTCCAGAAATATGTTACTTAAATAAACAATTTTTTAAAACATACTTTGTTTTATAATTTAGTTTAAAAGTGCTTTTATAAAAAATATGCTCTACGGATCAGTCCTAACCTGTAGAAGACGGTATAAAGCTGGTTATTTAATATATTTAACAACTTAAATATAAAAAATAAAATAAAAACAAATCTTACTTAAGAAAAAATTTGATTAATTCTAGCTAAGCATTTTCATTCATTTTTTGAACATAATCTTTAAATCGACTAGGAATTTTATTAAAAATTTCTGCCTTCCAACATTTCCTGGCTACAAACCTGCAAGCAAGAATAAACTTTTATAAAATACTTTTGTATTTTTCCTTCTAATTTAAATTTCCCTTGTAATGATTGTTAACTGGATAAGCATTTTTAGTATGTACTATAAACTTGTACTAGAATCATAAAATTATTTTGATATTTATTTAGTTTATTTAAAAACCTATCACAAAAAATGGAAATTAAACCATTTTTATCGTTTCCGTAGGCTTTGCCATAAAACACTATCTTTACCTGATGTAAACAAGTTGTGGTAACTATTAAACTTTATTCTTAGTTCATCTAAATATTTCAGTCTTGGCTTTCCTGATGGTCTTTTCTTAAAAGATTTCCATTCTAATGGGATTTTTTCCAGTCTATGGTTAGGTAATCTTATAATGTGACCTACATATTTATGTTTCCAATTTTAGCATATTCTGGTAATGCTATAATATCACATATTTCATATAGTTTCTCAGTTGAGAAGTGATCTACAGCATAAAATCTTTTGATAATTCAGATTTTATGTAGTAGAGAATTTCTGTACTCCATAATTTCTTAATATCCGATAAAGACCAGCACCATGTATTCGTACCATAAGTGAAACAAGATCTTATACAGGCTTGGTATAGGAACTTCCTGACTTTTCATGACTTTGATTTAATATTTTAGTATGCATAAAAGGATTTCCATGCTCAACTTCTAGCTTGGGAAACGTAACTTCTGCTATTTTTAATTGATATCCATTTTTCTAAATAATTGAATACTTTCGTCTCAGGTAAAATTTTTCTATTCATTTTCAGATTTGAACTAATTTTATAGCTGATGACTTCAGTTTTATTTTCATTAATCTCTAGTCCACAATTCTTTGAAATTTCGTTTATTTTATCAATATTGTGTTGTAGTTATTTATAATCAAAATTCATAGTCATTGAGTCATTAGCAAAACATAATATTCCTTGGGAATTTTGGAAGAGACGGGAGAATTTTATAGATTGTTTAATGAAATCTAATAGTAGTATAAATATTATCGGGGAAGCTGGGCATACTTGTCTTGTCCCTCTAAGCGTTTCAACTTCTATTTTTTTACCAGAAAAATCAATAAAGATAATTTTGCTATTGTTAGTGAGAGCTTGAAATATCACAATCAGTTCTTTCTCTATTACTAATTTTGCCATAGCTTTCCATGCTATTTTTTTATAGATTTGGTCTAACGCTCTTTTATAATCTATAAAACAGAGTTGAGCCGGAATCTTATATTCATATAGTTTTTCCATTACATTTTCAAGTGTTTTAATGCAATCTTTGGTTGCAAATTTAGATTGGAATCTAAACTGGTAACTTGAGATATTTATTGTAAATTTTTAGAAACATTTAACCATAATTTACATGAATACTTTTGCTAGATACACTAATATTACAATTAACGTTTATTATCTCGCGAACAAAATATATATATAATCTTATATATAAAAAAACTTAATTTTTTTTGGGATCGGACTCTTCCAACCAAAGAGTCTGTTCAAGAGCTAGCATCCCCCTTGATTTGCTAATCCATCAGCTAAATCATTAAGTAAAAAATTATTATGGCTTTTGACTTTGATAACATGTAATTGTAATTGATGCTCATTGATAAGGTTATAAATCTCATTCCGATTTTCAATATGTTTCGCCGGAGATTCATCATATTTTTTGAAATCTTTTTCTTTTCAGCTAAATATTTCAGCTACCTTAGAGGCTGCATAGCTTGAAACAATTATCGAAGCTATTTCGTGCTCCCCTAACCTATTTTTGACTATCAACTCTATAGCATTTTTAACAGCTAAGACTTCGAGCAATTGAGCTTTTGTAGCTGGATCACATGTAGTTCTAGTTTCATCTATTTTTTTTATTGTTTTAAGATTCCCATCTAGTTCAAAAAGGATAGCAACTGAAGCTTTATCTTTTTTACAACCTCTATCTGATGCTATGGCAAACTTAAACTTAAATATTTCTTGGTATATTTGATCGTTAGCTTCTAATTTCTTAAAGGGAAATGATTTCTTTTTTTATCTTCATTTCATCTGAAATTTCTTCATTCTCAGATCCACTTGATACCATGTTTTCCTTTTCACTCAGGACTTCTCCCTTCGAAATCTGCTCCTTGACTTCCCAAATAGGCAAAGATTTCGATGTATTACCAATTTTCAATGATAACACATTATTAGCATCCTTGTTTCTAAGAAAATAACCACCTTCATATTCAATAACATAAAAATTTCCCACTTTTTGAGTTATCTTGCCTGGCAGATATACATCATCCGAGTATTTCTTTTTGAAGTAACATTTACCCACACACTGAATTTGAATGACCGAATATTTTTTTGACAAGGAATCACGCGATAATTTTGATGAAGCAAAACCCTGTTTCATTCTTTCTAAAGCATTATGCCCATCTATTCCAATTATTAAATTTGCTCTTTTGACACATTCTTCTAAAGATAAATGTACTCGTAGACCTTGCTTGATAGTTTGAATTGCTTTCTCCACTTGGCCATTACTGGTGGAACGATATTCAATTGAAGTTAAGTGTATAACATCTTTGGATGACAAGAAATCATTTAACTCCTTTGAAATCAGTGGTCTATGATTATCTGACAACAACACATCAGGTAGTCCATAAGATTCAATGTAATCTGAAATTACTTTAATGATATTTCTAGAAGAATAGTCTTTCAACGGACGTGCAAATATAATATTAGAATAATGTTCTACAATTGTGCAGAAATGTAATTGACCGAATTGAGCATTATCAATTGAAATGCGTTCATTGAAATACTGGGTATCTGGTAAACTCCCAATACAAGAATTCATATTACGTTTAGCTTGACAACATATAGAACAGTTATTTATAAATTCTACTATTAAACGAGAATAATTAAGTAATACATATTTACTGGCTAATGCCCGAGTCATATGAATTCGTGAAAAATGATATCCATGTAAAAATGATAATAATTGCTCAGCTAATACCGCAGGAACAAATATTCTAGAGTTGTCATACAAAATACCATCTTGTATATTTAAGTCCTTGTTATGCAACTGTACTGGAGTACCGGTAAGCTTTTTTTCTCTCACCATTGTGACTACATCATCAGCCATCGACGCGGTACGAATCCTTTCTAATGGAAACTCACTCTTTTCATCACGAATTAACGATTCTTCTACCAGGAGCGGAACATCGCACGACATGACATTCTCCGACTTGTGGTTTCTATCTGTAATAAATTGAACTTGAAATGGTATAAGCCTCATCATTAAACGAGTAAACGTGGATGATTTGTAATTATAATTATAATTATCCATATAAGAAGAAAAAAATTTTACCATTTGTGAAGTAGGAACCACTATCTTAACTTGTCTATGAGACATTACAGTTTTAAACAATTCCAACATTTCTACTTTTATCAATAGTAATTTGTTTTCCCACGGATAATGACATTCAGAATTCTGTAAAACTCTAGAGGATGAATAAAATAGTTGATTCTCACAAAAAAGTAAAGCGGAAATCGTTTCATTATCAGCCTGAGGAATTATTACCATCTGTTTTGTCTCATCGGAAACAGTATGTAATACATGCAAATTCTGAAACTGGTTGATCATACACAACCATGCAGCTTCTCTTCTATCATCCCAATAAAACTCTTCATTAGATTTAACATATAATGGACGCATCGTTTTAGAGAAATCACTAAACATCTGCTTCAGATAAGTCATACGTCCTATGAAAGATAAGAGTTGAGAATTAGAAGTAGGTCGCTGATATAACATTTTTTTATATTTTTCTTTGGCAGTAATAGAACCGTCGCAACGAATGGTATAATCTAAGAATTCGTTTTCAGGTGCTAAAATTTGTTCTTTAGATTCATTAACGGGTAAATTCCACTGTGCCATTATTTCTTTGCACTTTGATAAAAAATAATTATGTTCTTCCAACGATTCACCGTAAATGAAAAGATCATCTAAATAACGAATTACTTGGAGATCCTGAAACAAGTATGATAATTCTTGTTCAAACAAAATTGGAATACTAGAAATTCCAAAAACACCCCTAAGAGGCTTGTAAAACCCAAACTGAGTAGTAATAACAGAATGATCCAGTATATTAGGAGGGAGAAGACATTGTTTGAATGCATTAGATATATCCAACTTCGACAAGTAGCGCAACTTACCCTTAGGTATTGACAATACTGATTGAATGTTAGCCAATTCAACTGAAGATGGTTTCACCACAGACTTATTCAGATACGTATAATCCCCGCAAATCCTAACAGAATTCTCTTTTGGTACAATAACAACAGGATGAGCTGACTTCACCTCACTTCTAGGCACCTTAACATAATACCCAAAATCCACTTCTTCCTGAAGTCGACGTTTAATTAATTCCGATAATTCAGGATTTTTAATTTTTCTATATGGAATTATCTTAGGGACATAAGTACTGAGAAGCTCTACATTTAACATAATACGATTCACATTCTCCACAAGAGTGATACTTTCTCCAGAAGGTGTATTGTCATCAGAAGACCTTTTCTCGACCAACGATATGTTCCCTTTTGACGCTTTATTCTCAATCTTATGAATATTTGGAATCAATCCCATAGATTGAAGTGAAGAAAATCCAACAATCGTATTAGGAACTTCCCAAACATAAAACTTTGTCGATTTCTCCTCGTACTTCCCCACCTTAATATCCAAAACCACTGAACCATAACACTGAACTGACTCTCCCAGAAGTTGTAAAATTTCTACTTTATCATCCTCATCGAGCGAAATCTGCCACTCTCTAACTAAATCAACGGGTATGTAATTCAAACCTGCTCCACTATCCAAATATGATACTACAGGCCATTTATTATTAAACCAAACTTGTACACTCCATTTAGGTACTGAGAAAACCAAAAACCCAGGTTTATCCTCCAATTTCATTTTCATTTCCCCACCTGACGGTTGAGTATGATGTTTTTTCTTTTCACTTGCACATCTCTATTCAACAGATTACGATTGGCAAGCTCAAAGTGCTTCAGCGACTCTAAATTTACAGTTTCTTCTTCTTTTAGCCAATCTTGTGTAAAAGAAGCGGGAGAACGTAACACAGCCATCAGTAAACACGCGATCTCTGATTCTTTAGAACTACGACTAAAGAGACGTTTGATCAGAGGTTTAGCACGGTTACACAATCCTAAAACCGGTAGGTAGTCACTGAAGTCCAATTTTAATGATTTTAATTCATTTGGCAAACTGTCCATACTGTTACCTAAGAATTTCTTAAGAATTGACGACGCTTCGTCCAAGCTGGTGACATCACTATCAGATATGATCAGCGCTTGCAAATCTTTTGGTAATAACGACAAAAATTTCTCAAGTTGTTGATCCGGATTTACAACTAATTGAATGCGTGTAGTTGTAGATTCGATCCAAACCAACGGATCATGATTGCCTAACTTTTCAAATCCAATACTGGATTTACCATCATTAATCCTGGAGGGCTCCATGCTAGATACACTAATATTACAATTAACGTTTATTATCTCGCGAACAAAATATGTATAAAATCTTATATATAAAAAAACTTAATTTCTTTTGGGATCGGACTCTTCCAACCAAAGAGTTCGTTCAAGAGCTAGCAACTTTATAAAATATACAAAGTAAACTTATCGGACGATAATTTTCTTCTTTAAGTGGGTCTTCTTCTTCGAATATTAGTATTTTTTCTGATTGGGACCAAATAACAAGAAATTTTTTTCTATTTTTATACAAGTTAAATCTTTTTAGTATTGCCTAATAAAGTTTGTTGTTTCTTGCTATCAGTAAGTCATTTGTAATTTTATCTGGACCTACACTTTTTCCTCTTTTCAGGTTTTTAACAGCTTCTATTATTTCACTTAGGAGAAAATCTGGAGTTCTGTTAAAATTACCAAATGAAATTTCAAATGTATTTTTAAGTAAGTTTTTTCTTCTTCTGACAGATTATATAAAGAATTATAGAAATTTTCTATTTTTTGATTTTTTAACATTTATTTTATATCTTTTTCTTTCTTTACCCTGTTTAAGGAGATTAATTATTATTTCTTGTCTTTTGTTTTCAAATTCTTCTTCTATCTCACATCTAATTCTCTTTTTGAGTTCGCAAAGTTCTATTACTAAATTCATTTTTTTTAATTTTATTATCTTTTACCAAAATTATTTCATTTAGTAGTATTTTAGTTTTTTCTAACATTGATTTAATCTTATTGGATAGAGAGTTGTCTTTGTTCTTAGTCGTAAATGCATTTTTTTTGAATATTAGTAAGTTTCTGACAAAAGCGTTGATAGTCAGAATCTATATTAAGATTGTTATTAAGTGTATGTACTGAATTATCGACAAAATTTAACAGTAATGACTTTGCTTTTTCTTCGTCGAAAATTTTAATTTCTTCTTTTTTCCATTTCTTTGGACTTTGTTCGCTTGAATTAGGAATATACTATTCCAAAATTAGTGCTCTGTGATCAAAACAACATGGGTCAAACTTCCATTGACTTATAACATATTGGCATAAACATGATAAATACTTTTAAAATTTTATGTGTCCTTTTAAAAAATTACAAGACTTATATAAAATATAATAAGATACTAATTTAAATAACATTTTAAATTTATATTCAAAATATATCAATTACTTAATTCAAATTTCGTTTATATCACATATATTATTTTGATATGTTCCCTAAATTTTTGTGCTGTTATTACATGATCGAATAGTTTTCTTATCACATTATTTTGGACAATATCTTCGTTAAATGCTACTTTTGTCCATGTGAATTTCCTGCCTTTTCTCATTCTTGCAAACTATTGGTGGAGTGAAAGACTATATTCTTGGCATAAGTTGAGAATTTATTCTTTATTCTCATTTGTTTCTTTGTCAATTCAGAAATTATCCAAGATAATTTTACAGCTATCATATTTTAAGAAAGTCACATTCATGTCACCCATAATAACAATTTTATCTTTTCTCAATTTCGTTAATGTGTTTTTCAGCTGATTGTGAAAAATTTCCTTTTCTTTTTATTTTCCTGGTGTATTAAAAGGTGCATATACTTCAACAAGATCAAATTTGTCAAAGTTAATTACTCCAATTCTTTCTTTATAAGATAGACATTCTTTATTTGATTTTTCAATTTAGGACCAATTATGAACCTGTGCCATAGCCTTTTTTCATAATTACTATTGAATTTGTATCTTCTTCGTGAATATCCTTCTTCAATCTTGTTTCCATGATTACTAGGGTATCTATATTTAGTTTTTTCATTTTCTCAATTATTATATCCAATAACCCTAGTTTTCCAATTGAGCACGCATTATATGTCATCATTTTTAGGCACACCAAGTTATTTTCCATGTTTACTTTTGCTTCAGATTTGATATTATGAAGTCATATGGCATTACTCCTCTCCAACTATTGCCAGTACGTGCAGATGATAACGGAGGAGCTTTTTCTGGCATTAGATAGTAATAAGATGAATAGAATTGAAAAAATTTGTAAAATTTATAAAAAATGATAACAAAATATTCACGAGACATCTCTCACTACCGTGATTTTAGAAAAAGTCTATATAATTGAATAAGACACTTATTTGCATAAATTTCTATAACAGATCAACTGAAAATTTCGAAAGTTACTGTTGCTTTACTCAAAAATATAGAAGTCAGTTACTTACTGATACTCCTGCCACTGTAGATTTTAGTGTTTATAGTCGGGAGTAATTGCTAAAATTGATGAATTAAGTTTGGTAAAAAAAATATTAGGGAAGTTATATAACTGACGAAGCATGTTTTAGTGAATTTGAAAAACTCCAGTGAGGAAAATGCTTGAAAAAGCGGCAGAACATAAAGATATAGAAACATTGCTAGTAGTGATAAAAAAATGTAATTGAGACAATAAAATTAACACTGACCGTTAAGATAATATCAAATTTTGGAGAATCATGAGTTCAAACATCCGACTTTCGACTACTCGGTAAGTTTAAGAGCTCCTGTCTGTAGAGTCTATATAAATACAATTGAGAAAACTTGGAGTGAAGTAAAGTAAAGTCAAAGATTTCATTGACACATGCTCATAAGGCTGCAATAGGTTATTATCTATGGGATTTTATGTAAAATAGAATGTATACAAGAAAAAGATTTGAAAGAATAATATGGGCCTTCAAAATATAAAATGGCTTGAAATTAGTGGAAATAAATGAGTAATTTTTTTGCATTAATTCTTTAAAATCAGATTCAGAAGAAAGTTTAATTATTTCTTCTTATAAAGAAAAGCTTTAGACTTATCTTTTATGGTAAGACTAAAAATTTTATTAGGAACTATGTAGTCCTATTAAAATATATAAAGATGATAAATTTAATTTCATTTACAAATAAAGATAAATAATAATAGTTATTGACTTCCCCCTTAATTTAGCCTTATTGAATTAGTTCGTTAACAATACTAAAAATAATCTTAAATTAGTAAGGGTACCAATAATGATGAGAAAAATATTTGGATTATACTAAAAGCAATAGTTATATATATGTATATCCTACTCAGGTTAAAGCCTTTAATGCCTACTCATCATTTTGGCTTGAACACATCACTTAAGTTTATTTTCTCTAATTTTACATTATTCTAAAACTATTAAAAAATTACATTTAACATTCAAAATAAGGAACGTTTAACATAAATGAACGCAAAAAAAGATAGAGGTTTGCGTAAAATGTAATAAATTTTTTTTCAACTAATTAAAAATTAATTCACATTATTTGTTACTAATTTTATCGCAATTATTTCTTTCATAAAAATTAAAGCAATAAAAGAATAGTAGAATAAGTTTTTAGTTTTCATTCATATAATTTTTATTTTAAAATTTTATTTGTTATTTACAATATATTTTAAAAAATGTGATTAAAATTAGGTCTTACGTAAATTTACAAACTCTTCTATTCAAAACGTTTTTAACATTTTAAAGTACATTTTTTTAAATATGTTTCAAGAGATTAGATCATGGTAAATTATATCTTTTTATAAAATTATACACATTCCTTAGTTTAAATATTTAATATACTGTTTCTTAAGATCATCAGTAATAAAAATTTAAGTGGTGTCAACCACATAATTGAACACATGAATATTAAAATTATATTCAAATTTCGCAATAATAATATTAACAAGCAGCAGCCTCGATTCGCTCGTCGCTGCTTTCTGTCAGAACTGGGATTTCAACGTAAACATAAATTATGTAATTATCTCTTTTTCATTTTATTAATTTTTATTTTTAAAGTATAGATGTAGTTATTATTTTAAAAAAATTTATTATATAGTTAAAAATTTTATTTAAATTGGTCTGTGAGTTTCTAAAATAATAAAAAATTATAATTGAAATATTTTATCACAAACTATAGGCCCTAACATGAAATAACAAAGTAATAGTGATAGAGAAATGATAAATTATATTAGAATAAGGCCATTTATAATAATCAAAATTTATTTTTGGAAAAACGGTTTAAAATTATCTTTGTTCTATTCATTCTATTATGTAAGCTTCTTTAGATTATTTGTACATAATCTAACTATATAAAATTAAAAAAATATATAAAAACAATAACATAACATAGTAATTATGTTTCCGATTCTATTTGTGGAGGTGGTCTGAAAGCCATATTTAAAACACCCTCGTAAATAACATTTTTTATTTTTCCTCTTCTTTCGCGTTTATGTTCTATCAACCATTTTATTTTCATTGCTTGCAGTGTTTTAACTCTACTTAGAGCAACATACAATTAACCGTGTGAAAAGATACCTATTTCATTAATCAAAAGACCTACTTTAGCAAGAGTCTGTCATTGTGACTAATTAATTATCAGACAATATCCTAATTTAACTGAAAATTGGTATCTTGTAAATGAAACAGCACAATTTAAGTCCACTAGAGTGTGTTCAATTTGAGGAATGAAATATGTTTTTGTTCCATCTAGTTATTTACATTTCGGTAATTTTCTGATTTCATTTGGTACCGAATATACACCTTCGTAAATCATTCTTGTTCCATTACACAATTCCTCTGTGATGTTAAGGTTCCTAATATATATAAGTATACATCTTTTTGCTATTTTCAAATCATGCATAGGGTACCCAGACGGATTAAAAGTATTGTAGAGTTCTACAGTTATCTCTAATGCCGCAGCGTTGTTATCGTTTTCATAGTAATTTTTATCTATTGAGTAGAATGTTTTAACAGTCTCAGAATAATATTTCAATAATATTTGTTCATTCATATTCCTAACAATACCATTTGTAGATGCTAATATTGCTGCCACTATATTTTTTTTATCTTTTTTTGTTATTTCAAATATGTTTCATTTCAATAAATCTAGTTCACCCCCAAATATCATCTCATTTGGTATTGTAACTAATCTGTTGTAATTCATTCTGCCATCTAATTCATAATTTACATCTGGTCTATATCTCACTTTGTTTCCAACTTGTAGTAAAAATTCGGCAAAACTCTTTTAATTATTCCCTGTTCTTATATTTTCATTAAGATAAATACGTTTTACTTGATGATCATGTGTGAAGTATTTTGAATTTAAAATTGTCGATCCTTCTGTATGTCCAGTTGTTTGATTTTTTATAATAGAAAGGCATTGTCTGAAGTCCCCTCCCATTACTATTAGCTTTCCTCCAAATGGCTTATGTCCGAAGAAGTGAAGTCTTAATACATTGTCTATATAAGATAGTTGTTTCATACTTAACATACTGACTTCATCTATAAATATTGCGTCGCAGTGCTCTATTCTGAGTCTTTCCAAATCGGGTAATCTTCTTATTGTTCTTGGTTCAATTACGAATTCTGGTTCATTTATATTTAAAGGCATCTGAAATAAAGAATGAACCGTTTGACCCTGACATAACAAAGAAGCAGCTATTCCAGTTGTGGCAAGATTTATATACTTTTTTCCCTCTGTTCTAAGGTACGTTGATAGCATGTTGTAGAGATATGTTTTTCCTGTTCCTGCTGGTCCCTCAATCATTATAAGCTTACTGTCTCTTGTTGAATGGAAAATTGTCTTAAACGCTTCATAACCATTAAGTTGATCTCTAGTAGCATTGTTAATATATTCCTGAAGTAGAATTTATCTTATTCGATACTCATTCCCTCTAGATCAACAATATCTTCAAATTTAATCGAGTTGAATGGTAAATTAGATTTATTTATATTATATCTATTTGCGGTGAGTGATAAATATATCTGGTAAAGCAAATGGTTGTTTGCTTCTTCTTTCACGATAACTTTAGACATCGGATCATTTGCATTATTTCTATATCTAGGTAAAAATATCTGATTCATATAGTCTTTGTACAAATTAAAAACTTTTAAATGATCATTGAAATCAGGTTCTTGACAAATGTATATCACAAATGCATCTATAAATTCAGGAGGTGTTAGCATATTTTTTAGTTCAATGAAATTATTTAATTCTAATACACCCTGTTTTGTTAGGTTTAAAAATTTTGCTGCATCACCATATGTTTTAAATTGTACTCCATCGATAGTTTTTAAATCTTCAAATGATTTTACTCCTTTTCTATGGATAAGTAAAACTCTCATAGCAAATAGTTCCTTTTTAGCCTTTGGTATTGTTACAATTCTTTCTATTACCTTAATGTTAACTTTCCTTCTAATCCATGCCCCTCTTTCACGTCGTGGAATATCCTATTGGACTCTTGGATGCAATGGGTCTCATTTAAACATTGTTGGAACGTTTTCGTAAGTCAAATTTAGAATATCTTGATTTGGCTTCGATTTGAAGAATTCCTTCATCATCAAATCAAAATACGCCATAAGTTTTGAGTTTCCAATGGTATTTGTCGTTATCAGATGTTTAAACGCTTCCGTGTTCGTAATCAATTTAGATGCATTTATGAAGTCTTCAACAGGTATTTTGTATTTCCCATTATAATCCGGTTTTTCATGCAGGTATAAAACTTCGACTGTTACTGTATTTGCAACGATGGGATATTCAAATATTTTCCAAGTTGCATCCGTAGATCCCACGCATCTAACTTTTTGATATTCAGATATATCATCTTTCTTCTCATCATTGAATAGTAATTCAACGTTTACCTTATTTGTTTCTCCATCCTTAACAAAATATTTAAATAGATAACTGACTGCAAGTATTTGATTAACTATTTAAATGTTTATATGTGCATTAAAATATTTTAATAGGAATACGTTGTATGGGACAACAAAACTGTTATTTATATGTCATCCGTTTTCTAGAATTATATTATCGCTTGTATTATCACTTTTTTTATAAAATACTTTTCCTGTCACTTTATTTGTGAATGTTTCTTCAACAAATTGTTTTGGGAAGTCTTTCATACATCTGTCTTTGCTTTTATCCCAACATGGTCCCTTTTCTTTTATATTTGGACAATCGTGATGGAGCATGTGGCGAACAACCAAGTCATATAATTCTGGATCTACATTTCTATCAGGTATCTCTGCAGATATTACGTTATCTACATTTTGTGTTGATTTGTCAAAATTTTTAAGGTTTAGTAAAATATGTGCATGAGGTAATCCTCTTTTTTGCACTTCAACAGAGTAAAATAGATATATGATGTCACCAAAAATACCTGATTTTAATAACACTATCATTTCTGCTAATTTCAATACAAAAACTCGGCAGACAATATCTGGCCTATTATAAACTTTTTCATTCTTAGAAATTGATTCAAGTATTTCAAACCATTTTGGATTGCATGTAAATGTTATAAACAAATGTGGTTTTCCATAATATCTCTGAACGGCTAAGGCATTTTGTTCCTTGAATTTATACCATTTTGGACCTCCAGTCATGGATTTTAAAATTCTTGCAGCGGTTTCGTCTTCCATGTCTGGATTAAAAACTTCTTCATTATTGTTTACATCATTTTCATTGATTCCTACATCAACTATGTTGTCCAAAACATTTCCATATTTTTTGATTATATCATTTGTTTCTTTGTTAATTTTTCTTGCAAAATCTGTGATATCGTTTTCAATTCTAACATAATAGTCAATGATAAATTGTTGGAGTAATCTTCCGGCTTTTAAAAGAATTGTATCATCATTTCTGAAGAATAAATTGTACCTTATATATTCTCTACGACTGGGATAATGTTTTAGATCCTTGGCTCTTTTAAAATAATCCCACGTTTCTTCACCAATTGGGAACAGAACAGTGTATGTCAATCCATCTATTCTTATATGATTTCTGTTTAATGTTATTAATTTCAATCCACTTGGATTTGCAGAGTTTGGTATTTTTGCTAACAAAATATCCATATTTGGTATTAGACCATCAGGAGAATCGTAAATGAAAGCTATTTCATCTGGATTTAGTGGCACTTGCTCATTTTTATTGTCATTGGGACCTGGTTGAACAATTCTGAGCATAAAGTATTTTTTGAAACTCTCATCGTTTTCATGAAGTTTGACATAGTCGATAAATCGTCTGTATTCTTTTGCTAAACCTTGATCTGACACAAATGTTCGAAATATGATTGTGAGATATTCCACTGTGGTTGTTTATATTGCATCTCTTATAAAGTTAGCTGCAGACGCATTTCTATCAGAATCTTTTACTTTCATTGCTTCATATTCCTCGCTTCCAAGCATAAAATATTGGTTATTTTTTTATATCTATTTGATTCAGATTATCAATTTTATTTAGTTTATTTAATTTACTGTATGATTTCCCCTGTAAAATTACAAGTTGAATTCCACGATCATATGAACCTCCCAATCTACGCGGTGTAAAATTGAATTGTCCATATGACACATCATAATTTATACTTCTTATATTTTGTAAAAATACTTTACTTTCATGAGTGTCACTACTAAAATATTGTTTTAATTTTTCAGGATAATTTTTAGTCATCTTAATAGAGGCGTTGTATAGTCCCTTTTTGCAACATTTTACACCAACTTTTTCATCATGAAAATATAATGCACCACAAAATGTACACTTTTTACCACCAAAAATGTTGCCAAAATTACGTGGTTCAAGTTTTATATTTCTGTTAAATTCTATGTTTTTAAATGTTGATGGCTTTTTGATATTAAATATTTTAGAATTAGCGCATATACCATTTCTAGACCGTAATCTTGGAGGAGCCATGCCATCATCGTAGTAGTAGTATGTTGATTTATTACCTTTATTAGAACTTAGTTTTTCAGGTGTTTTTTCAATATTTAATACTTTTCTTTCATAAGCTGTTGGAATGTACGGTTTATCATTGGAATTGTTTAAGCTTTCAGTTTCATTTAGTGTTTCATCATCTATTTGAATTTCTTCAACCTCATCCGTATTTAATATTTTATTATTTCCGCAAATTTTAAGACGTTTTCTGATATCATTTTCAATTTCATCTAAACACAAATTAGTTCTTTCATTAATAATTCCATCTGATTCTTCATTTTCATTATTTTTTCGTTATCATTTTCAGTACTTTTAGTAAATTCTAAAAATATAGCAAATATGAATGATAAAAATATAAATAGAGTATTATGATAAACTTACCTTTTAAAATATCTTGGAAAAATACATTTATTTTTTCAGGAATTGATGTAATAAAACTTAAATAGTTTTTATGATTTAATATATCAATTTTTTTAGCTTTTTTTGTCTTCATTTGTTTATTAATTTTAATTTTAAAAAGTTTTTCTTCATTTCTGATATAATAACATAAATTAATAAATTCAATTAGTTCTTTCCATTTTTTTTCTTTGACCTGTGTTTCAATAAAATTATCTATATTTCGTATACTTGATAATTTACCAATTAATGACATTTTAACAATATTATCTAGTGATTTATTTTCTACTACTGTTAAAATAGCATTTCCTAGTTTAATCAATGCTACTGATGATTTAGTTATTTTTTTATCTGCCGTTTTTAATTTTCTAAGGTTTTTAAATTTTTGTTCTTTACCTCGTAGACTTACATCGTTTTGTATCACACTGGTAATTATCTCAAAATGCACACCATTGTGATGAATTATAACCAATGGCCAATTTCCAATATTTTCAACTAATGTTTCATAAGATCTCCAGCATTTATTGAACAAATTTAATTGTAATGTGTAGATCAAAAATCTTATTTGTTGTTGGAAACCATAAACAGAGAAATCTGCATCAGAACACCAATTTTCTTGCGGTGCTGTAGGTTGGAAATGTCCTGCGCGATTTCTATGAGAATCAATTTCAAGAGAAGTAACTCTTTCAAAAAACCAATTATGATTGTTAGCAAAACTGATGTCATTCTGCATATTTTCATAAAATGTTAAACTTCTCTTCTAATATTAAAATGACCATTATTATCGTTATTTGTAATGACATTCATAGAGTGAAATCCACAATGGCCATCATCTGGTATCTGTCCATAAAGAGTAAAATAACGTCTTCCTGTTCTTGCTATTTCTAATGTTAGAGGATATGTAATATTTTCATTGTAAAAATTAATATTAAAATTATTGTTATATATATAATTTTCTTTATTAATAGAAATTTCATAACTTTCTATGTTTCGTTTTCTAATTTCTACTATTTGAATATCATTATCAGAATGTGTTGTTTTATCATTATTTTTTGATTTAGAATCATCTACTTTAGAATTTTTAAAAAAAATTATAATTAATAATTGAATGAAGTAGAATGAATGTAACTTACTTTTCTCATTATTATTTTTTTTAGAGTCAGCTACAGAATAATGGTTTTTTATTTTTTTATCTTTTATTTTTTGATTCAGTTTTTTTGATAAATCTTAAAAAATTTTTTAAATTTTTTATACAAAATGTGATATAAACTAAAAATACTTTTATTTATTTCTTCAATGAGTTTTGTAAAATCTTTGTCTTCTGTTGTAAAAAAATTGTGCAATTTTTTCTTCTTTTGATAGTCTAAATTTTTATGTAATAACCGTTGTAAGATTATAAAATAGTAAAAATTTTTAATTTTGACAGGCGGCTTCCTGTAAGGAATAAAGTGACCCAATTTATAAATATTATTTATTCAATATATATAAGTATAAATATAGCAAAAGAACTAAAAAACATAAAACAATATACATTTACAGAAAAATAGAGACTTACCCTGTGATTACAACTTCACTATTCACAGGTTACAACAATAGTATTACTTAATATGAAAGATGTATAATCTAAAACTGTGTAAAATTAGAAAAGTCCTAAAAAAAACTTTATCAGGTTGTATGTATATATTTTAGTTTATATATACTAATAATATGATGAAATAAGCTAAGGTTAGATATAGAGAGAAATAAACAAACAAGCGATTAACGATCACATCAAATAAGATTACATAAAATAAAAAATATAAGATATATTTTTACTAAATTGCTGTTTAATGTGTATAACATTTTTTTAGCTGTATCTAATATTTTTTATTAAAGAACAACTGACATTCTTTCAAAATTTCTTCAAAATTTCCGTACCCCAAAAAATAAGGAAATTTTAACATTTGTTTTAATAACGTTAAAATTGGCTTGTATGAAGTATCTAATACTTAAAAAATTTGAAAGGAAATTATATTTACTATTTTTCGTTAATATTGCATTATTATTATTTTCTTCTTTGTTTAATTCTATGCATTTTTCATTTCCTAATTTTAAAAAAATCATTAATTTTTATTATTTATATTGGAAAGAATTATTTTACCGTTGTTTGTTTTTTTTTCGTCAATTAGTGAACAATTTGTAGCATTTAATGATATATTCAAATTCTCTCGTGCTTGTTTATTAGTTTTTTTTTAACTCATTGAAATGAATTTTTTTAGGTATTTTTTTTTTATCAGTTTTGAATTTTTTAAAATTTAAAAGTGCAAGTTCTGAAATGTAATGCTTCTGTAAAAATGTAAAATATCAACTATACAAACCTTTTTTGAATCTTTTTAATAATTTTTGGTATTTTTTTGTTTTCGATTTTTAAAAATTTGAATAATTTTACTTCGTTATCTTTAGTTTTTTTCTTTTCATTAGTGTAATTTAAAAATTCAAATGTTTTTTCTACATCTTTACATTTTTTTTGTAAGTCTTTGAATTTAGATATAATTTTTTTATTGTTTTATTTTCTGTTTATGAATCTTGAAAATCTTCATAACCTAACATGATAGAAATATTTGTTATTATTAAAAAAATGTTTTTTTTTGAATCCTTAATGTTTTTCAACAAACTAAGATTTGTAATATATTTTATATTGTTGTTTCTGATACTTGATTTATAGTATTAGACATTATTTAAATGTTGAATTTTATGTTTTAAAATTTATAAAAATTTGAGTTCAATTTAATTATTTATAATAAAAAACAAAATGTGATGGGAATAAAGAAAAATTAAATTGTTTTAAAAAAAGTTGTTATAAATAATAATGCTTTATATAAATTTAGTTATTAAGGTTTATATTGAAATTTAAAAAAGTTAGTTAAGAAAATGATTATTTGCAACATTTCTATTGCTCTCTTGTATACTATATTACATTACATTCAACATTGTATGATTAGGTTTTTTTTTGATTTGATGATTAATAAGATACAGGAACATGTTAATTTTTGATTTTATGTATAATAAAAGTGTTTTTTATATACGAAATTGTGTAAATACATTGTATAAAATCTACATATTATATTGATACCCCATTCATTGAAATATTATTTTATTTTTTGAATGTTTTTATTGTATTATTTTTGTTATACATATAGTCGTAAGTTATGTATGTAACATTTTATTCATTATACATTTTTATTAGTGAGCAAAGAATTATTTTTTATAATCATCTAGTAAAATAATTGTGTGTTTTCTGATTAATATTTTAATTTTTTTAAACTATATTTTTTAAAAGAATTTAGAACCAATGTTAATTAAATTTTTTATATATATTTTCAAATATTGTATTAATTTGTTAACTGTATATTAATTTTTTAAAGAATACAATTGATTATTTTATTCCAAATTTTCTTTTAATAAGTATGATGAAAAATATAATTCATTTATTTAATTAATATAGTTAAGTTATAGTAATCTTTGAGCTGTTTTATGTTTGATCTGGTATAAAATTTAAAACAAATTATAAAGTAATAAAGAAACATTGAAAAATAACATTTCTTTTGTTTTATTTGAACTTTTTAACTGTCATTTTTTACTTTAGGTTTTTAAGTATAAGTTATTGTAAAGTTTAAAGTTTTTTAACTTATGCTATTTTTCAAAATAATTGTTTTATAAGGCAAATGTAGTTAATTAAATAATTAAATTTTAAAATAAAATGGAAATTAGGTATCAAATAAAAATATTAAAGCTGTTTAAATAATTTGTTTATTAGTGCAATTATGATTTAACAATTTTTGCAACATTTATGTATCTTGTACATTATAAATAAAAATAAAATTATAATCAAAAAGATTTTTATTAATTGTTCAATATTGGAATCAGGAACTTCTTTTTCTTCTCAATATAATCAACTAATGAAGGTACATAGTCTAAATTGAATTTAATAGCAAATAAAATAGTTAAATTAATTATAGCATTACTTACTTATGGAATTATTATTTCCACTTCCATATAATTTCATGATAGATGTATCTCTGAATAACGGCATAAAAAATTGTTTTGAATAACTAAAAAATAAAGAAATTAGTTATTGTTTCATGATGTTTTTTAAAATTACCAACATTATAAATAAAATAATTCATTTGATTTTAATACTTTACAATAAAAGACTCTATTACTTAGAAGAGAATATCAAAAGATTACAAAAGAATATAAAAAATCATTTTTAGATATTATTGTTTTCGATCCTTGACTATCAATTATTTATCGTTACTTCTCTTTATTAAAACAATCAGTTCATTGCTTGTTACCTGTCTTCTTTGTTATAGCAAAAAACTAAATGATTACATTGATATGTTGTATACCTATTCAATTTAAGATAATCATATTATTGTTAAATAATGTATAGTAATAATATCTTATATTATTGTCTTGAAGGGAAGCCCTGTCTACCTACCAAGACCCAAAAGCTAAATGATTTAATGTTCAATTAGTTTGACTTTTATGATTTAGTGTGTTTTCCAATAAATTTATTACTGTATATTAGAAAGTTTTTTAATAGAATATTGTTAAATTTTTTGGAACATAAAAATTTTATATTTTGTTTGCTTAAATGATTAAAAAAATACAAAAGTAAATAATAAAAATGTAAACCCCAGAGAAGCTGTGGTAACATTATCCAGCGGAAAGAGAAGACAAATGGGAGGAACGACAACCAGGATAAGAAAAGACACTCTTCCTTGCAAAAGAGAGAGATATAAGATAAATATATAGTTTTTGTTGTTTTTAGAAATAATATACTTGACTACGAATAAACGTTTTAATTTTATATACTCAGTGTAAAATTTCACATTTGTAATCCCCTTTACGGGTCCCCCTGAATCCAACTGGATTACATGGAGATTCTATCTTCGTAATTCGATTGTAATTCATTGTTCTTTTATTTTAAATCCGCTATACATCCTAATTAATTGTAGTTTTTAAGCATATTCTTTCAATGTTCTTGACTTCGGTATCAACGATAGTAGCAACTCTTAGTTTTACTTTTATTATAATCACTGTTATCACATACTTTAATTTTGTTAGATATTCATTTATATCTCCAGTTTGCCTTCTATAATTAATAGGTACCTAAGCACATATCTCTCTCTTTTTAAGTCTAGTTTCTCTTTTATTCATTTTTTTGATATTTATTTATGCCCAGACATGCTTTGCCATGTTACGAGAGATATTTGTGCGACTAACTACTAAGTACAGGATTAGTAAGTGCCGGCCCTTCTGTCCGAAAAATGTACTACGTGGTGTTGGTGGATGGCTCACTATTGTGCCACTACGTCTTTAGAGAATGTAGTTTAGTTAATGTATTAGCATAGCCAGCACACAAAGTGCGGAATTTTTTATATCTCCTTTATATTTATTTTTTTCTACATATTGTCTACATTCAAGTTGATAGTTCAATCAGTAGACAGGAAGGCACCGCATTATGTTACATACATTTTTATTAAGTGTCACATACTTGATACTTACGAGATAGTTTATACTATACTATATCTTGTCTTCAATTTGATATATATAATTGTTTATGACATTACATTACTCAACATCAGGGCATCTAATTTTTCTTTTGATAACAAAATAAATTTCTAATGAGTTAGTTAACTATTACATCTTTTTACGTCGTTGATATCGCCTTTTCCTTCTGTGATTAACTTTCTTTTCCTTAAATACATTTAGCCCCTGGATCTTTCACTATGTTACCGAAACTATTTCAACGTAATACTTCTAAATTGAACATCAACAGCAAGACTTTTGCAGCTGCATATGGCTTCCTGAAAACTACATGGTTGAAGGAGCAAATGGACGCCAAGAGTTTCTCCCAAGCTGAGCAACATCAGGTTAGTTTGCGTCAAAATACTAAATTGCTCCAACTTATTGCTAACTACGGTCTTAATGAAACTCAGACACTTCGTAAATTCCCACTTTAACAGATAATGATCTTAAGCTTGAGTTACTCTCGTATGAGAAGAAACTTGATGACGCTTTCCGTAAGGAAATAGGTAAGATAATTCCTTATTTGAGAAAATTTACTGTTACTAGAATTGAAAAATTACATACGTCGACTTGATAGAGCAATGCTCTCATTAGCTAAAAATAGCGCTCGTAAAGAAATTCTAGATAAGCTAGCTGCTCCATATCTGTCTTCTTTGATTAGTAAGGATACTGGTTTGATTAAATCCTATTATGATCGTTACATTCTTGGTCACGATCCTGACGAAACTAATACACTGACTTCTATCCTTAGTCACATAGTTGATTTAATGACTTTGGATGGCCATCGTGCTTGTCTTGGTGCATCTATATGACCACCTAAACAAGCTAATCTTCCAATTGGCAACTATATTATTAGATTTGAAGACTACGTTCTTCGTCTCGATGGAATTCGTATGGATTCTATCGAGATGGCGGAGAATGAACCCTTGAATAATGAACGCCGTCGTATTTTTATTAATGACTTAAACGATAACTTACGTACGATAGTACCTCAACCTGAATACCAGTCACCCTGGCACGCTTTTACACAAGCATATACTGCCGGATACACTAGATTGTATCCCACTCGTTCCATTTTTATTCATTCCATGAATACTCGACATATGTCTAATATTACACACAACGATAAAATTCCTTATAGTTACAATTATACTAATAATAATAATAATAAGCCCCGTAAATTTAATAATACCATTAAGCATAATAATCGTCCTTCTAACTTCAATAATAATTTTAAACATTCTAATAACTATACCCCTCGTTTTCTTGATAATAAGCAAAATAAGAAAGAACAACATTCATTTACAAAAAGAAACAACAATAATAACAGCTATAAATCTGCTAAACCTAATACACAGTTTCGAACTAACGGAAAACATTCTAACTTTGCTAAGAAAATAAATAATGTTGAAGTTGCACTACAACAGCAATCTAGCTTACTTAATGAATTATCTAGTAAACTTTCTCTTTTTGATGTACCTAAGGCCACTATAACTTTAGTTACCCTATTCGCATTGTTCACTCCAATTCTTGGGTGGACTTGTGAACAGAAACCTCCTTTCTACCCGGTAACACATGCACAATACAGTTACAAATTGTCTACCTTTAAAGCCGTCACCTTCAGTGCCATGGATGAAAAGTGTGTTCCTGTTTCTACCGTCCTGGACACTTATTAGGTGATATTCTGATAGATAATAATTGGAACACTCCTTCTGAAACGAATATAACGCTATTCGATGCAGATGGATGTGAAACTGGTGTTTTTGTATATCAAAACTTGACTGACGACGAATTAATACTAATTAAGCCTTATAAGGGTATATTAAGTGATTTAGATTTTGGCATGATACTTGATGTGTATGAATATCATTACTCATTTAACTTTTCTTGCCCTTCGACTGACGAAGTTGAGACTTCGAAGTCTTACAACGCGCCCGTACCATCTTCTCCTGTACGCACTTCCAAAAAAAGAAAACATGATTTCGACAATGATGAAGAAACCACTGCTGAAATAAAAAGATTAAAAAATGAACTTGCTGTATCTACGAAACTGAAAACTGAATCTGACAAAGAGATTATGGAAAGAACTACTCAGATTACCAACATGCAGAATGCACTCTCTCTTGAAAATAATGAAAAGAAGGTTCTTGCTGAGAAACATCAAAATGCTCTGGCCCAATATACTAAATCTCTAGATCAGTACTCCGCTCTGTCTGCTGATGTCTCCAATCTTCAAAGACAGATAACTGATTTGAAGCGTGATAAACACACGTTAGAATCAACTGTGATCAACAAAGACAGACAATTACGAGAGATGTCAAGAGAACTTCAAGATATACAGCACGATGCCAATTATCGTCAAATACAACTTACAGGTGCTCAGAACGCAGCTAATACTTTAAAGAATAATCATCAAAACGAATTAACTTCTTTAAAAAAAGCCCATGATCTACAGTTGACAGAATTGCGTCTTCAGTTAGAAGAACAAGCGATTCAGAAGGTAGCTGCTGAATCACATAAATGGGAAGCACAGAGAGAAATTGACTTGAAAACATGGACTTCTGAAAAAAATAAATTCGCATCTACATGTACACTGAAAAAAGATATCGCAGTTGAAAATATAAAAGACATTTTCGAGAAACAATTAAACGACTTTAAGATTACCGTTTGCGACGTTAAAACTGAAACTATGGAGACAGACCAACCACAAGAAGTGCTCAAAAAGCTTGAGAATCAAACACGTGAAATAGCGAGCCTCAAAACACTTCTGGAACTACGTCCAGCTCCTAATACACCAATAAAAACGGAGAATACAGAATTATGTACGGCGTACAATAACTTCGTAGTTTTCATAGACCATATTAAACACCTTGATATATATGATGCAGTACTTACGTTACCAAATAGTGTAGCATCATTTATTACCTTTTTAACGACTTTAATAGGTTCACAATTAATTAACAGAGTTAGAATTAAATCACCCACTCGTTTAACTAAATCAAAGCTAAATATTCCTTACCATTATAAGGATGAAATAAAACAAGAGACACCGAAATATAACTGGAAATTTGGTGATGGACCACTTCTTAATAGTGTTAACAGCATTATTCATGAAGCATTGCCAAAGATCTTAATTTCACTCCATAATATTCCCGTCTTAACACTGCTCGATACAGGAGCATCTATAAATATTTTAAATAGTAAAATAGTTAACCACTTTACAAATAAGATTATAAAAATTAATAAAAACGATGCCGTTGCGACATCTGCAAATGGCACCAATATAACATTAGAAGGTAAAATAACCTTGAATGTAACATTGGACAACAAAATATATCCCATTTCTTGTTACATTAGTTCCGATATCAATCATGATTTCATCCTTGGTAAGCCAGGCCTTACTTCTTTTGGTGATTTTATGATATCTTGGACTAACAATAAAGCCCACCTTGGATCTCATATTCTTTGTCTTTATAATACACATAAATTAGTAACTGACGAGAATATCACCTTAAATCCGTTAACATCTAATATTCTTAATCCCATCGTTAGCGATTCATCTAGTTTAGAAAATAAAAATGTTTTCACAATAGTACAACCACATTTTAAAGGCAACAATCTACTTGTTACATATTCACAAATTTCACCCGTCAAGAATAATAGAATAAATTTTTTAATTGATAATCATGGACAAAATCCAGTAACATTACGTAAAAATACTACCCTAGGACACGTTGCATTAGTAGAGAAATTGAGTGATTCGGAAATACGTATTACAAATGAAGGTTATGATAGCGATGAAGCTGATATTGTGGAACGATTACCACCTTATCCTTTTAAAGCCTCAACTATAATTACTTCGCAAGAAGATTTTTTTAAATTAGTTAATTTAGATAATTCCTTACTACCCCAAAACTTATTACATCAATTTTATAATTTGATATGGCATTATAGAAATGTATTCTATGAATACAATAACGATCCTGGTAACTATAACGGTCCAGAAACATTAGATTTGACAACCATTCCCCATGATATTCCTAAACCTATAAAAACACCTAGGTATACTCTTGAAAAAGAATTAGAAATAGAAAAACAAGTTCGAGACATGTTGAATAGCGACATGATTGAACCTTCTCGAACTCCTTATCTCTCGAGAATTAATTTAGTTAAAAAGAAAAATAATGAATGGCGTTTTGTAGTTGATTATAGACTTATTAATAAGCTAATCAAACCACAGAGCCATCATATACCTCGAATTGACAGCATTTTAGATAAGGCTGCTGGGAAATCATTCTACTCGTCATTAGATCTTAAGAATGGTTTTCATCAGCTTACCTTAGATAAACATAGCCGCTACCTGACTGGATTTCCAACACATATGGGAATCTTTCAATATAAGAGGATACCCATGGGTCTAGTAGGTAGCCCAGATTTTTAACCACGTAATGGAGAAAGTCTTTAGCGATGAAAATAACTTCGTCTATTTAGACGACATTCTTCTCACTAATAACACAATAAATGCACACCTAGATAATATCGAGCACGCGTTAGACAAAGCCAATAATCTTGGTCTGCGCTTCTCTCTTAGCAAATGCTTGTTTTTCCAAAAGTCACTAGAATACTTAGGCTTTATCATCAGTAGTAACGGTGTTCAATCAAATCCCACTAAAACAGCTGCTTTAAATGAAAAAGAAATACCTAAGAATGAGAGAGAGCTTCGATCGTTTCTAGGAGCTGCAAACTACTATAGAAAACATATACCAAACTATAGCAAAATAGCACATATTTTATACGATGCTACAAACAATTTTATTTGGACTAGTCAACATACATTAGCATTTAACAATCTTAAGAAAGCAATAACGGAGGCATGCATATTAGCACCCCCAAGTTTAACCGAAAATTTTACAATACTAACGGATGCATCTATACAAGGATTAGGAGCTGCTTTAATGCAGCAAGGCAGACCCATTGCATTTGCTTCCAGGACTTTAAAGAAATCTGAAGCAATGTATGCCCCTGTGCAATTAGAGGCATTAGGTCTTGTCTTCGCTCTTAAGCAATTTTCCCCATATATTTACGGTAAAAGAACAACTGTTCTCACTGACCAAAGTAGTCTCATAAGTCTTATGGAAAAAAGAGATGTTTCCAATATACTAGACCGATACAAAAATTATATTATGGGATTCGACATAAATATTAAATACATTAAAGGTAGTGACAATACTGTTGCTGACTACCTAAGTAGAACAGTATTTAGTATAAACCTAACATCCACCACGGGTGATTTTGTGGATGTATTTCCAAAATTACACAATTACTTTCAATATCCCTTTATAATTAAAAACTTTCACAAATACTTGAACGATAAAGAAATTGAAAACCACCCAAACTGCACAATTATTATGAGAGGTAAAGTAAGAATTTACGTACCACAGAAATTAAGATTCATGACGCTAACGCTTTGGCACGAACACCCACTATTAGGCAATCACTCAGGCTTTGACAAAGGAGCCCAAAAATTCAAAGATACGTTTCATTGGCCTGCTATTGATAACGATATCCGAAGAGTCTGGTCATCCTGTCAACAATGTATACAAAATAAACCTCATGGTCCTCTTTAAGCAACCGTGAATGTAAAATCTTTGCCAATACCACCACATCCCTGGCATACCCTTAGTTTGGATCACTTAGTTGTAAACGAAAATAGTTACATATTAGTACTGATAGATGAGTTTAGCAAATTTGTTAAATTACACCATGTTTCAAACATGGGTGCTTTAACAACTACTAGAGAATTGACTAACACATTCTTTCTACTAGGATTTCCTCACACACTGAAAACCGACAATGGCCCTGCTTTTATAGCTGACACATTTAAATCTTTCTGTAAGACTTTTAACATCTCCCATTATTAGTATCAGCTTATAATCACCAAGATAATGCAATTGTCGAACGATTTAATAGAG
The DNA here is from genome assembly GCA_963280985.1 of Strongyloides venezuelensis. Taxonomy (NCBI): domain Eukaryota; kingdom Metazoa; phylum Nematoda; class Chromadorea; order Rhabditida; family Strongyloididae; genus Strongyloides; species Strongyloides venezuelensis. The sequence goes on along the minus strand of CAUJLX010000001.1, from coordinate 2,171,121 downwards.
CTATTAGAGAAAGTATTAGAATTTACAATGAGATAGATATCTTAGAATTAATAAATAGTATACAATATGTCCATAACTTTAGCTACATGACAAACCAAGAAGGTAAGCCTAAGGAATACATACTATCTACAATAGATAGGTATACTAATGAAAATTATATTAATATAGAGCTTTCTGGACGCAGAAGCCTTTTAAAATATATAAAAACAACTCTTTATAATTCTAACGATAAGATACTTCCTAATACATTTACGATCATACCTAACGATACGATAGTATTTAGAAAAACGTATCAGCGCATAAAAACGATACACAATTTCTAGGTCCATATAAGATTGTCGAACACCTACATGGTGACACTTATATGATAATAAAATTAACCAAATCACATCGACCTACAGGTCTTCCAGAGAGAGTGAACGCACGGATATTGAAACTAGCACCGAAAGTCATTCAAGAGCAATCACAAAAACTAGCTAATGAAGATTCTTCAATTACTGTTCCCACGGATACTTCAATTAGCATTCAACCCCCAATTAATAGTACAGATAATCTACCAAAACGCGGTCGTGGTAGACTCAAAAAGATTACCACAACTTTTAACATTAAAGAAAATATCGTCAGTGATAAACCTTTACCTAAACGTGGTAGAGGACGACCTCGTAAAAACAACAACTAAAAGATAAATACATATAGGTTACGAAAAAATAACACGTACCTCTTAACTTTAAAAAAAAAAATATATATATATTAACATACGAATATAAAACAAAAAAAATATATAAAAATATATGATCCTTTTCAATAAGGCATATAAGAAAAAATTCATATTATGATATCATTTATACTTTGTATACAATTTTATTTTAACATACATATTATCTTTTTATTGTCACATAACACATATTAAATGTGGCATAATCATCTATTCAAATTGTCATTTTATTAATAAATTTTGTTATCTTATATGATTGCCCTGATCAAGCAACCATTTAAGTAATTTTTATTGTATGAGATTAACATATCTCTTCTTTATCACCCTTGAAGTTTTTTTCAATAGATATTGACCAAACATACTATTTTTTTCTTCGTTCTCTTTGTATTATCATATGCATATTATTTTAAACTTATATTATAGACGATGTATTCATATTATACTGTTAGCTACCTCTATATATGTTTTTATCTTCACTAAGCTATCAGAATTTTATATTAATTCATTATATATTATGTTTATTTATGTACATCATATTATTAAGGCAACTACTTATTATATATTTCAATTATTGTTGCCTCTCTTAATTGTAAAAATTTACTTGACAAACTTACCCATTGGTAAATGTTATATTACTGATGTGCTTAATTGTATTATTTCTAATCAAAATTATACAAACTTACCTGTCTTATTAACATGCAATTATTTTATCAACAAAAAAACTTAACATAAACAACAAAATATTTACAAAGACAACAATAAGATGAAAAAAAAAATGAAAGAACAACAAAACTCCAACCCCTACAAGACCCTTACATTCTTTCACTTTATTTACAATGTAATTAAAGTCTCCTCTATTTGCTCTTCTTTCTTTTCCTTATTCTCCCACTCCTTCTTTTCTTCTTGGAGACGCCTGACAATTCTCTCCAAACGGTCAACTCGACTCGTCTCACTAGCTACGCGACGACGGTGCCCAGACTCCAATATCAACACCTGATTTCGATGACGGCAATTCATGAACTTGATAATCACCACCATCAAGAAAATACAGAAAACAAGCCCAGCCAATAGGCATAGGCATCCCAACTTCCATCTCCACGTATTCTCCATTTGAACAAGACATTGATAACAAACTGGTTTCACTAGAAATGATGATGAAATGGAAAAATAACAGAATCATGGTAACTTACTTTTGATACAATTTTTCCAATATTGGAGACAACGTAAAATTTTTAAATGATATATATTTATTATTATCTATTAATCATTTTACCAATCTTATCAGTCATATAATCGTGATAAAAAGTAATCCCTTATCACCTATAGGATACTACAACATGGAAATATTCAGCTTTTGATCGGAATTCAAAAGCTTGTAAGGAAGGATGTAAACCCCAGAGAAGCTGTGGTAACATTATCCAGCGGAAAGAGAAGACAAATGGGAGGAACGACAACCAGGATAAGAAAAGACACTCTTCCTTGCAAAAGAGAGATATAAGATAAATATATAGTTTTTGTTGTTTTTAGAAATAATATACTTGACTACGAATAAACGTCTTAACTTTATATACCGAGTATTAAATTCAACTTTTGGGATCCCCTTTTAGGGGTCCCCTTGAATCCAACCGGATTACAAAAAGAGTATAATATTTAATAGTGGTTTAATTAATTATTTTTGTTATCTTTAAACTCATTGAGCATCTTATCCAGTTCCATTTCTTCATGTTCTACTTTTGGATTGTCTTTTATTTTTTTTTTGAATTTAGAATTATTTCATACAACCATTGTAATAGTGAAATTATTTTTTTAAACATCCATGTTAGTTTATCCCATAGCCAATCATAAGAATCTTTTTTCAAAAATATTTTATGTATTATAAAATACATAAAGTCAATGATAATTATTATAGCTATCACTATGATAATAATTTGATGCTTGTTTAAGTTATAGCTCCACCATCTCATTTTGAGGGTTTTTGAAAAGGAATAAATAATGTTTAGAGACAAATTAACAAAATTTTCATAATGGGTTTCTTTGCTGTGTACAAATAATTTCTTTATTTTTGTTCCATCAACAACTTCTGTACATTTTCTTGATGGAGAAAAATGGTCACATAATTGCTATTATCTACAAATATTAAGTGACCATATTCTAAAGAACACAGGCATGTATTGGTAGCACAAATTATCAATTGAGCGGTCGGCGAAATATTTCACTGGTGTGAATGACTTACACACTTCCACAATAATGACATTCTTCATATTAGTTGAAACTGCTGTGACATCTGCTCTGTGCTAATATGCACGGACTTTTTCTTCAGGAGTATGGCTTTCCCTTACTTCCTTAAGACGGTTGTTTTTTGAAATACACGTTTACCTATATATTTCATTTCCTAAATGTCGTGTTTTCTTTCTTAATATTTCTTTGCCTCCTTCAATGTTTATTTTGTTGTTATTAGGATCAAATCCTGTTTCATACATAAAAGGAATTTGATAAAATTTGATACAAAATTTTTTCTTTGTTGATGTTTAAATTTTTGATTAGTAAAAATGAATTGATTTCTAACATAAGTGCATTATTATTTAAATTTCTTCTATCAAATTTTTTTAAAATATTTTGCTCTATGGTTAAAGAGCTTAATTCATTGTTAGTCCAGTAATCTTCTCTTTCCATTGAGATGAATAAATCTCTTTCAAATTTGTAAAAATGCTTATCTTTTAGAAGACATTCTGGATATTTTTCATGATTTGTATATGGATCGTTGCCATAATTCAGTAAATTATTTTCTTCGGAGATTCCTCTTTGTTACCATTAGTAATTTTTTATCAGAAATGCATAGCTAAAAGTAATAGTTAGTGTAAATTGGTTAAAATGATGTTTAAATAAAATTTTGAAAATATATTAAAGAAATGTATGTGATTTAGATGGGTAGATCTAAAAGATTAATTTTTTAATGTACAATTTTTAATGTTAAGTAGTAATGATATGGTGTATGCTTTTTGTTTCCATTTATCTATTATATAAAAAAATATAACAAACATTGATAATGAATTTTAATTGAAATATCATACCACAAATTAAAAATTATTATTATTTTATAAATATGTTTCACAATTTTAAATGTTTAAATAAATTTACTATCTTCTAATAATGTACAAATTATTATATTATATTTTTCATTATATCTCATATTTGCTCGCTTTGTTAAGTTTATTACAAAAGTATATCATACTCATTTTAAAATAAAAAAGCTAGTTTAATTATTTTGCAATTAACAAAAAAAAAATTTATTTTTATTAATATATTCTAAATATTTTTTCGAATATGTGATAAGAATTTTAATTTTACAAATCAATCGTCTTACAAAAACTCTTTTTAGTAAACTTTTAACATGTTTTTTATTTAATATATAAGTGGTACATATAAATTAGTTAAAATTATTCTATCATTGTTATACTTATATACTGAATGTATGTTGATATTAGATATTTGATCATAACTCAGCTTAAAGTTATCCAATAAGAATGATTAAAATGTATCATTTTTTATGCTTAACAAAAGTTGCTCCTACATAAAAGATGATAACACTCTATTTTTGCTTCTTTTGCTACAAAATGTAAAAAAGTGCTGGAAAATGGTGTTTCGTTTTTTCAGCATATCTCAAGAATGAGAAAAGATTTTGAAACGATATTATAGTTAAAAGAAAGGTAAAAATTTTTCCTAGCACTTTTTGGAATTAGCAGAAAACCTCAATTTTGAGGTATTCTAAAGTCCCATTAAAAGTGAAAATGTGTAAACTCCAGACTCAAGTTTTTTAATCGTATCTTAAAGATAAAACGTATAATGATCTTGAAACTTTGTTTATTAGATAGAACATCTGAAAATAGCTGTTTTTTACTTACTAACGAATATAAAAATATTTATTATTTAAAAAGTTGTAAGCAAAAAATAAATTTTTTAAAAATTGAATTTTTTTGAATTTTTCTCTTCAACCATCCAAAATTTTTCTGTAATTTTGCATTTAAAATGTTGACCATAGAATTCCCCTGAGACATTTTTTGAATTAGAAAAATTCATGTAAAAGGAAAAAAATTATTAACAAAAATGTTCATGAAGGGTTTTTGATCTAATGTTAATAAATTCATCATAACTTCACAATAAATGAATTTATAAAAAGATTATTAACATCGTTAGATGAATAATTATTTTCTGAACAATAAAGCTAAAGATAGTATTCCTGAATCTTTACATCCTAACATATTAATTTGACTAAGAAAAAAAATTTTCTTAAAATAAAAAAAAGTACAAAAAATTTTACGGCAATTTTTTATATACTTTATCTTATTTAAATTTCTTGGGATTACTCTCAAAATGTAGGAAATTAAAAAAACTAGAGCGACTTTTTTTATTTTTTCTGATTTTTATTTCCGAACAGAGATATATCGCTTGTAAGTATTGAAATTTGGGGTAAAAAATAGCATTTTGGAGAAGTGTCTCAATCTTAAAAATAAATCTTGAAATATCATTTTTTTTAATATTTCATCGTAAAGAGAACAAAAAATTACATATATTTGTAAATTTTTATATTTTAATTTTAAAAAGATAAAACAGGGGTATCGAAATTCAAAATTTTGAGTACCTTAAAAGATATATCTCAAGAACAGGACTTAAGATGAAACTAATATTGCATATTTAGATTTACTATTATTACTCATTAATATTTTCATAAAAATTTTATTTGAAGTCAAAAATTATTTTTCGAGAGACATCTCTCCTTTATATACTTAGTGGATGCATTTAAACATGATAAATAGAAAAAAATAAATAATAGCTTTATTTGAATTTAGTTCTCGAGATTCATATATTTAAATGAGAATAATCTTGAAATTTGTGATCCCATAAAATAAAAAATTAAAGAACAACTGATCTTTTTTAAGAATGTTAAAAAACAATAATTTATAGAATTCATTGAACCAATTGTTTTAAACAATTTAAAATAATTATTTATATTTCTAAAAATATAGTAGGTAGACAAGGTGAAAAAATTAGTTTTTAACTAATATATGTAATTTTTGTGTCGATAAATATATTTAAATCAGTGCAGTATACTGCAAATATTAAGACATAATAAAAAATGTATAAAGAAATTATATTTTGTTTATTAAAATTCAACAAAATTTATATTTAGTATCATTAAATTCTATAATAAATGAGACTTTTCCACTTCAAATCTTTTTATGTTAAAATTATCTATACTACTAAATTGTTTTAAACTACTGCAATTTAGTTATGCATATTATAAGTTTAAAAAATTTATGATAAGGCGATGCAAACATCTATATAATAAAAATGTAAAAATATCTAAAATTTCTACTATGCTTTATAAAAATTGCAAAAAAAAATTTCCTAAATTTCAAAGTCGAAACTATTCACCAGAAAATTTTAAAAGAAAATTTTTTAATATTTTTTAAAAAAAGACACTAATACTTTGTTTTAAATATATTTGTAGCCTTTAAAATTTATGTAAACTTCTTCAATACGAAAAGTGTTCAAGTAATTGTTTTGATTTATTTTAAATGTCATCAACTTGGAAAAATATTTTTATCATTTTAAATACTTTAGAAAACTGTATTTTAATTTTCATAGTACATTTTAAAAACTATACATTAAATTTGCAAAAGTATTCTTTATTATGTTATCAAAATGCGAAATGATAGAATAATAATTGGTCAAATTGGATCATTTTAGGTTAAATAATTATAAAATATTTATGATCAACCTCTTTCATTGTTAATATTTAAAAAATAGTCAGTCTTAAAACTAAGTCTATATTTTAAATTTCTATCTTTTTTAATAACTTAAAATTTAGCAATATTTTAAATTTGTTGGATATATATGAGATTTAGAAAACACGTACACGATAGGTAATAATGATAACTTTATTAAGAATTTAACGATTCTACAATATAACACCAACAGTCTTAATCCGACTGTATAAGACGGAGTAAAAGTAAAAAATAAATGTTTTCTAAAAAAAATCTCTCTTTATACCGTGGGTTTTAGGCGACCTTCTAAATTCCTAGAACTATCCTTTTGAGAGTCAGAGATTCTTTATTTTGCATTTTATACTAATTTGAAATTTGTAAGAAATTATTCAAACTTAGAGCATCAAATGAGTTTAAAATTATGAAAATATGTAATAAGACAATTTCGAAACAATATGTTTTGTAAATTTCCAACATTAAAAAAACTACAAAATTTTAATAATACATATAAGTACTATAAAATACAAATTTATTTATTCCAATATTACTATATGTGTTTTTTTATGAAACAAAAGTTTTAGAATTTTTTTAAATTAAAAGTTTTGTAAACATTTTGAAAAACAGGCCCTGCGGGTAAGTAGCGATGAGCGAAGCGAGTTGCTACTTGCTTTTCTTTATGAAACGCTTTGAAATAATGAAATAATTTTCTGACAATTAGATTTTGAGTATGGTATGATTCTCTTTATTAATAAATTTAAAATGTTACAAGACAAGTAATATAAGATAAAATATAATTATTTTAAGAATTTAAATGTCTTTTTAGGATATAATAGCTTCCGAGGATGGCTTTTTATTTGACATTGATTAAACAACATTTCGATATTCAATTCTTGAAAACCTGTAGATAACTCTTCATACGTCGATTTTAAAATTTCACCACAGTAATTTAGTGTTATTAGTTTTGTTTCTATTTTACACTTGGAGTGTTTACTAAGTTTTTCCCCTAAACTAATATCACTCTTTACTTCATTTAAGTTAGTTGTTTAGTCTAATTTGATGACAAAATTATGTGCATATCTGTTGTATTTTAAATTGTAACTTTTCACCATCAAACCCAGGGCTGATGTTGCAACATCTAAAATAAACCCAACTATTTTCTTAAAGTCTAAAATTACCAAATCTGAGCGAAGGTTCCTTAGTTTAGTATTTTTTTCTTTAAATAATTCATTTTCTCTTATTGTGTAGTTATTCGAGGATTTCTTCAAGTGATTTAGAATTTTTAGTGACCTTTGAGGTAATACAATTTACTAAAAAAACATACAACTATATATAGTACTAAATTAGCATTTTGATAATCATAATATTTAAATTAAGTACTATTCTAATTTGTACTATTCTACTACATTCCCCCTTTTAAACCTTGTAAGAATTAATCTTCTCTTTTGCTGATCTACTAGGAAGCTTACGCTTCTCCTGTTCTCCAAGCTTCAACAATTTTTTCTTAATCTGAGAAGAATGCATCATCTTATTATAAACTGTTCCTGTTTGAACATAATAAAGATTTTGCCCTCCAACCTTGTTAACCTTTCCATTCTCCCAATTTCTATCTGATTTGTAATCACGCACATACACACTCTCTCCTTCATGAAATTTTGGGACTTCTGGGACTTTCAAGCCTTGGAAACGTTATTCTCTTAACCCATCCAAGTTCGAACGAAGTCTCCTACCAAACAATAATTCAGACGGTGAATCCTAAAATTGAATAAAAATCTATCCAACGCTTCATCTACCGCAACACCTGAATCCACCATTTTCTTCATAGATCCTTTGAACGTTTTAACCAATCGTTCACAATGTCCGTTGGACATAGGGTGAAAAAATGGGGTTCTAATATGATTGATTCGTCTTTCCCTCAAAAAAGATTCCATCTCACGACTGATGAAGTTTTTTCTATTATCAGAAACTAACTGCAAAGGGTTACCCTGCAAAGAGAAAATTTGCCTAAAAACTGCAATAACGTCCTTAGATTCTGTCCTTCCCATCTTAGTAATATGAGGAAACTTAGAGAAAGAATCCGTCATTAAGAGCCACATGGAACCCATAAACGGCCCTGCAAAATCCACATGAACACGTTTCCACGGTTTTTCTGGCTTTTGCCATGAATGAAGATCATTATTCTTTTTTGTTTCACCATGAAGTTGACATACTTCACATGATTTCGTTAAGATTTCTATGCTTTCAGAAATTCCAGGCCAATAACAATAACTTCTAGCAAGAAGTTTTACTTTGGTCGCTCCAAAATGTCCCTCATGGAGAAGAGCTAGAACTCTATCTCTTAATGAAACTGGAATAATAACACAAATATTTTTGAAAAGAACACCATTCATCATATTCAATTCATTCTGATATGCTTGATCCTTCTTAATTTCTTCATCCTTTACATAAATTGGAAAACTTGTCAATACTAGTTGAATAACTGCAGCAATGATACTATCTTTCTGTTGTTCTTTCTTGATTATTTCCAGATCCAACGGATAATCTTCTAACAATCTTTCAACTATCTCATCCATCTCTTTATCCTCAGGCATGATTTCTGGTGAAGGCAAACGGCTTAAACAATCTGCCTTAGCAAATTCTTTTGTATTAATATATTCGATATCATATTGATATCTTCTCAAGATAATATTCCATCGGTCAACACGCTTCACAATAGTTATTGGCAAGTTTGCCTTTTTCTGAAAAATATACGTAAGAGGTTTTGAGTCTGTTTGCAACACAAACGTTTAAACATTAAATAATCAGTAAACTTCGAAACTCCGAAGATAATGGCAGCAGCCTCTTTATCCAGTTGACTCCAATTCTTTTGACTTGGAGAAAATGTTTTGCTTGCGTGACTCAACGGACGCTCCTTTCCTTTTTTATCTCTCATCAACAGAACAGCTCTGAGACCATATTCACTTGCATCTGTGGCCAAAACCAACAGTTGAGTACCATCATAATGAGATAACATAATAATTTCCACTAATTCTTTTTTTAAATTTTGAAAACATTCTTTATAAATTTTCTCCCATTTAAAGGCCATACCTTTTTTAATCAGATCATATAAAGGCTTTGCCTTTAAAGTTGCGTGATCAATGTAATCGGAATAATGCATACACTTTCCTATAAATGTGTGAACTTCAACCTGATTTTCAGGTCTTCTCATATTTATTATTTCTTGAATCTTCTCTGGATTCGGATTTCTTCCTTCTTTACTTAATAAATGACCTAAGAATATTACCTGATCTTTCAAAATTTCAAGTTTCTTCGCATTTACAAAAAGGCCCATTTCATCTAATTTCTTAAAAACTTTATCAAGACGACTAATAAGATCATTCTTAGACTTTCCAACGACTATTATGTCGTCGAAATAGCAGCTTACCATTTCCATATTACCAAAACCTTCATACATGTGATGTTGAAAAATAGCCGGAGCTGAAGCGATTCCAGGTTGTAAACGTTTTACCGCCATCAGTCCTTCAGAAGTGGAGACTGTTAACATTTTCATGCTTTCACTATCCATATGCAACTGATTGAAAGCGTTTTTTAAATCTATCTTAGCAAACACACATCCTCCTGCAATTTTATTGATAGCAACAGTTAAACTAGAAATTGGAAATTGTTCAACTTGAAGTTGAGGATTAACTGTACGAGAATAATCCCCACACAATCTTAACGTGCCGTCTCCCTTTGGAACAGAAACTAGAAGTGATGCCCACCGTGAAGTACCAACTGGTTGGAAAATGTTTGCAGCTATCAATCTTTGAATCTCATTCTTAATCACGTTTCTCAGTGCCAACGAGTGATTCCGAGCTGGTACAAACTTTGGTACTGCATCTGGTTTCAGATATAGCTTTTCACTTAAATTAGAACCATCGGTTCTATCTACCTTAAAAAGTTTTGGGTACTTTTCAATAAAACCTTTAATTAAAAACTCAGGTGATTCGCTAATTTCCTCAATTTTCCCGTAAAATATCTCATTAAGATTTAATTTTAATAAACTTATAACATCTCTCCCGATAAGGCATTTCTCTTTTGAGAATACTCTTAATTCAACCATTGCTCTTTTTCCTTGGGCTTCAAGTTTAGCCATAAAACTTCCCAAGATTTCTAAACCATTTCCGTTAACATCCACTAATTCACCAACAGCATTCTTCTTCAGCATTGGAGAACCAATAGTTTTCCAAATTTCTTTGGAGATTATAGATCTATCCGCCCCAGTATCAAGTTTCCCTTTTACATAAAACCCATTAATTCTTATATCAAACTCCTTTGTGAATTGATTATTATTCTTACTTTCAACCATATCCATTTCTAAACTAAACATTGAATTACTATCACTTTCGTTATTACAGAATTCTATTTCTTTAATCTTATTCTCAAAACGCTTTCCGCTTCTGCACACGCATTGGAGATGCCCTTTACGGCCACATTTCCTACAACTTGCATCCTTCATACGACATTTTTCCTTACTGTGACCATTACGACCACAACATTGGCATTTCATTCCATTAGAACCAATGTATTCAACAATGTTACTTTGCATAGGGTTTGCCGCTTCATACCCCCTACAAAGCTCCACTGCTTTTTCCAAACTGATCCTCTCCTCCTTACTTGCAATTATAAATTTTTTTGCTCCATCATCACGTAAACCATTAACAAAAACTGTGTATAAGAATCCGTCCCTTCCAGGGCCCCAAGATTCCAGATCGCATTCTCTGGCCAAAGCTGATAATCTAGAAGAGAACTGACGAGCATCCTCATCTGCTTTCTGCTTCAGATTCGTTAATTCAAGCCTAGATACCAAAATACCTTCTTTCTTTTTTCCATACAAATCCATCAAAATTTCCACCAACTTTGCTAACGGAGTATCTCTTAGTTTCATTGGTTCTAGCTTCGACTTAACTTCAGCAAAAGCTTTTGGACCCATATCCCTTATCAGGACCAATCGCTGTTGAGTTTCATCCGTAATTCCTGCCATAAGTAGAGCAACGTCCAAGCGCTCAAGCCAATCATCAATTCGCTCTTGAGAAGCATTAAATTCTCCAATGCTTTGCACGAGCTTTCCGGTGGCCATAGCTGATCCTCCTATTCTTGGCAAATCTGCAGTACTTGTACTAGACTGTGACATTGTTTTTGGAACCAAACGCCACTTTAGTGACCTTTGAGGTAATACAATTTACTAAAAAAACATACAATTATATATAGTACTAAATTAGCATTTTAATAATCATAATATTTAAATTAAGTACTATTCTAATTTGTACTATTCTACTACAGAATTATTTACAAACATCTTGATGTCCGGAGTAGATGGATTTTTTCAAAGAAAATTGACAATGTTGGAGGATATGTAACAAATCCTCTGGTTCTTGGCAACCATGTCTGCAATAGGTAGTTTTATTGGATTTTATTTTACTTTTAAAATTAGGTAAGTATACTTGATTTTCGCTGATTGCGAGACAAGTAGTTTCAACAGCTGTTTTAGAATTTAAATTTATGTACGCCTTATTTGATAGATTGATATCAAGGTTTCTTTATATATTTTTTTTCTTCTTAGGTCAGAATTTTTTAGACGAATCGACAACTAGATTTTTTCAAAATCTGCAATGGAGCATTTTATTGATTTCACTAGCCATTTTATTGTCGCTTGTGAATTTCACTTTATCAATTAAAATAAAATTTTCAACTAATTTGAGGCCGTTGAAAATTCTCAACTCTTTAACCAAATTCTAACATAATATGTAGTAAAACATATTTTTTAATTTTTTGTTGTTGTAAACTTTCTTAACTATACTAAATATGGGTATTAAATCACTATGTGCATTATTAGATAGTGCACATACTTGTTCGACGATTCCTTTAAGAAAGTCAACTTTAACATTTGGTTTGCCTTTTCCTGAATCTTTCAGCAATTGTGACAGTTGTCAGCCTTAGTTCGTAGTTATTTGATTTTTTATTTTTACATTCAAGTGATTTAAGGTATTTATCATATCTTTAGATTTTTCACTACAATCGAAGCTGATGTTAGAACCAATATATCTCGTAATGGGATTAATAATCATTTTAAAGACTTTAGCTCTATCATTTTCTCCTATTTCTATTTTGTAGGCGAAATTAATTGTATTGATAATTTTGTTTTCCACATTCAAAATAGTTTTTGGAAAATTCGTACAAACCCTTTGCTCAAGTCCAAGGTATTAAAAGATTCATTAGGTAGGAGCAAAGAGAAACATGTAATTGTCTTATTTAGTGTAAATAACTTTTTATTATTTGTTGAAAGACCGATTCATTCTGCAGATTTTTTCAAAATATTTATTACATATGCCAGCCGTTTTTGAGATGAGCAAAATAATTTCATATCATTCTTATAGGCGATATGATTAATGTTGAATTGAAAAAAATTGTTAGATGTTGTGAAGGATATTTTATTAACAGCTGCATGAAGACGATAACTTATGTATTCTGAAAACGCATATGTAAAGTAGTAGACTTAATAAACATCCTTGTGTTAGGCCATGTAGCTGTTTAAGTGATTTTTGTAATTTTCCATCAAGTTTTAAACTAACTTTCCAATTTCTGATAATGTTCAACAAAAGGTTCTTTTGCATTAACGGTAAGTTGAAACATTGGATTACACTACGTATTCTAGATGAAAGATGTGAATCATATGCTTTTTTTAAAGTCAACATATGTTGTTTCAAAGGAAGCTGTTGACGAACTTATTAACCCATCTACTAAGTTTGCAGATAAACAACCACTTTTTTTCTTATGACATGCACATTTTTTAGTTGGACATAGTATACTGCTATGTGTCGTCTCCTTCAAAACTACGGTGTATGCTTTAGTTAAGATTTTATAAGAGTGGTTGAGTATACTGATCGGCCTGTATGATTCTGGCTTGGACAGATCTCCAGGCTTCTCTAGCAAAATAGTATTTAATGCTGCAAAATTTTTATTAGGTAAGTTACCTGTATTTAGTGACTCTGATAGCATATCAATCAAGAATTCTCTAATTGTAGGAACATATTTGAACATCGCTGCAGGTACTTTGTCATTTTCTTTTTCCTTAAATGGAGAAGCAGTAGTAATGGCATGGTCAAAAATGTCTCTAGTAATGGTTAGTGATTTATCTTTTATTTGATTTTTATCCAACTTAATAAATTCTTTAAAATTTTTATCATTTACTGTTTTCTTTCTGTACAATATAATTTGATAAAGAATTCTCTTGCTGCTGAAGAATCGAGTACACAGTTTTTTGTAGATGCGGCATTATCGTCCTCTAACCTTTTTTGAGACATACTAACTTTTTTAATTAAAGATATCGATCTAAAAAATTGTTTAAGATTTGAAATTTTATTCCTTTTTACTTTATTTTCAAGTACCAATTTAGCATTGTCAAGTCTTTTAAGTATTACTTAAAGTAATTCTTTATTTGTTTTAGTATTGAATTTAGATCTCAGCTTCCTGATCTTTGTTTCATGCTCATTCTTTATAATATCAACAATTTTGGTTAATGTTTTGATATATTTCTTTTGACTACTTAAAATTCTTTTAGTCTTTTTATTATACATAATTATATTCCTATTGCATTCTTGACTAAGTACTATACCGATAACAGAAATTAATTTTAAAGTAGGTCATTAGAAAATTTGCCTTTGGTTTGAATCTATTGATCTGTAATGTTAATTTAGAATTCATTAAGTTAGGTATTTGATCAAAAGGATTGTCTTCAAAGTGTTCGTCAGCTGGTTCAACCGAAGCATTTTTTGTTAATGAAGCTTTGTCTACCACTTTAATTTTACTGTTATTGCTTAATAAAGTGTTATCTTCTATAGGCTTTTTATTATGTAAAGTCCTATGTCTAGTGCGTAGTTGAGTTGAGTTTGACATATCACCAGAAACCATTACATTGGCGTAATTGATGAAGGTTTTAGTCCATTTGATTCTTTAGCCCTGTTTTGTTACCTGAATATACTCATCAGGTATGTTCAATGAGACATTGTCTATTTCGTCCCATTTAAACGATGACATTTTACCATGATTAAAAATACGGTGAAACTTTATATCGATGTTGAAGTTACACCACAAATATCCAAGATATTCTTCACCTTTTTTCAATATAGTGAGATGGATTCTACTGTTACTATTGAGAATTACCTTCTTGTAAAAAATTACTCAGCTTCAAAACGTTTTAACTAAGATATAGCAAATAATAGTAGAAATAGGTAGAGAGAAATTAAAAAATACACTACCTCGACTTTGAAAAAATAAGTAATCTGTATGATTCTCGCTTGAGTGCGAGAGGCTTCGGTTTCGATCACCGATTAAGCCCAGGTTTTTGCTTTGAATTCTATAAATATTTAAATTAGATTTTTGCATAAGTAATACTCTTTTATTTTAATAAACTTTGATTATTTTCAAGTGACGAGATTACAAGTTTCGTAAGTTTATTTTATCAAAATTATTTTAGTTTCACTTATTGTTTTTTTTAATTTATTATATTATTTATGTTACATTTTCTTTTGTTTAAACATGTATGTAGCTATCCAGAAATTTTTCCATTATTTTCTTCACCAAATTATATTTAACTTTACTAGTTTTATTAAAACCTCTTTATTTTTTTGTAGAAATTTTAATTTTTTATATTTTTAGGCAACGAAATTATGAGAAAAAATTGTAAGTAGGAGTTATTTTTGACTTAGTATTTTCAACGATTTTCAATCAAAGCGTAACATAACTGAAGCTTCTGATAATTTATGTGGAGCGTTGAGAGAAAATGTTGTAGATTTTAGAATTGTGCAAAAATAGTTTCAAGTTTCGAGTGGAAGAAATTAATCTTAAAAATGAAAGATGCTTTTGTAGGGCTTCTATCTCTAATGGAGATTTTTTGAAATATTACTACCTGTAAACAATTTTAATGATCTTCAATATAACATGTTATCAAAACTGGAAAAGGAAATTTTTAGAAAATTACAGAATCTGAAGAAAATGACAAAAAAGTTATTCTTTAAAATAACAAAACATGATATTGAAGAGTAAAAAAAATGAATTCGTAGAGCTATGAAGTTCTTCTTCATTTAGCGTACTGTTCAGGTGTATCTTAATCTAGCTATTGCTTATTTTTGTATTTCCATAACTTTTTGAATGGTAGAAATCTCAGTAATTTTGATAAAGTAAACATTTATTCTTCTAAAATTTTTTTAAAATGATCAAGAAATCCTTAAAATGCGGAAAAAAGATAAGGTTTATAATAAATGAAAACTAATTATAGATAAAAAATAGAAAATTTAATACTTTTCTAAGTAAAATAATAATGTTTTGAAAATTTTGTAAAGGCGATATATCTTATGCAATAACCTAATAATATCAAAATTTTATGAGATACTTGATGAAAATTTGAATATGTTAAATTATTACAAATGATTTATTTTATAAGCTTTTTTATAGAGGTGCTATGCTCTTTAGTATGAATCAACAATATGAGTAGGAAAGTAGTTTATTGAATTAACTAAATGTTAACGATCAGTATGAAAAAATGAATTTTACTGTTATATATTCTTATATTTATATGCTTTTAAGTCAACTCCTTCTATGAGGCGTAACGAATTGCATTTTTCGTTTCTTTATAAAAAATAAGATATATTTGTAAAGGGTTTTGAAAAATTATAATCTAAAGATAGCAAAAAAAAATAAATTTCTATTTTTCCTTGGCAAAATAAAGTTTAGTTCTTTAAAAAAAATAATTATGTTTATTTGAATCTATTATTTATAATTGTTACTAAACAATATATCAAAAAATCTTTTTGTAATGTTTTAAATTAAGATTGTAAAGATAATTAAAGATAAAAGAATTAAAATTTAATAAGTAACATTCAAGTATTTCTTGAGGTCTCCGTATTTTATTATACTTTAATATCTAAACAAAGAAGAAATAAGGAACGAAAATTTGTCTCTTTCATGACTTTTTTCAAATTCAACCGATTTTATGGCTAAGTAGTAAGAAGATGTGTTTTTTTCTAACTTAAGGAGGAAAATATTTTTAAAAAGTCCTGGGCTATAATTGACCAAATTATCTTTAAATAACAGTGTTTTTTTACTTTTTTAAGCATAGTTTTGTACAAGGGATAACGTTATTTCAAAATTTATAAAATACAATAGTTTATATATCATTTGAAAGCCCAAATTCCAAGATTGTGCGGAAAGACAATAATTTTTAATTGTATTAAAAATTGGTTGAGTTATGATCCAAAGAATGGCGACCACTTTGAAAAAAATGTTAAAAGTTAAATAAGTACAACAAAGCCATTACTTGATAAAAACAGATAAAATAGTATTTATTATATAGATCTAAGTCTAACTTAATAAATAAGAGTCTAACGAACTTTATAACTCAACTACGAAAGAAGTTATATTAATTTTAATGTCATTTTTTTGCGTTTTTTCCATTTTTATGTAAAAATCAATTTTGTTCCGAACATAACTCTCTTCAAACTTTATCAATTTTTTAGTTAAATGGTTAAAAAGTCATTTGATGTATTTTTTTCAACTTAGGGGAGGGGAAATAAGTCTTGAAAATTTCTTCCACAATTAATCCAGTTATGCTTAATAAACACCACTTTTTAGACATATTTTTGCATTATTTTGTCTCAAAAATAGTTCTTTTAAAAGTCAATGAAAATTTGTGATTTACAATTCATTTAACAGGTAAAAGAATGAAATATGAGCGATACTCAATATTAAAAAGATTAACAAAAAATGAATTAGGTAATGAATCCAACAGTATTAATCACTTTTTTAGCCAAATTAAAATTTTGCCATATTATTATTTTATTAAAATTATTTAAATTAAATTAATTAAATTTAGTACATATATTAAAGGCTGGCATAAAATATGAAAACTACAACGAAGTTCGTTGATTAAAAACGACGAAAGTTATTTTTAAATATTCATTTTTTTACTTTTTCTCACTCATATATTCGTAGAAAAAAGGAAAATATGTAGCTATTAAATCGATGATATGAAATTGTTTGTACCAATTTCAAAAACATGATAAAAAGTTATTTATATTATAGCTTGAAATGATTCAAATATTCATTTTTATTCACCTTTTGGATATAAATAAAATTCTTTTTGTTGGGTGAATTTTTAACTTAAACAGTTTCAAAAAAGGCAGGCGTTTTAAAATGATTCTCAAACTTAGAAATATTTCCAATATTAATATGTTATAAGAATGTATTTTGGATTATTTTATTTCTCCAGAAATATGTTACTTAAATAAACAATTTTTTTACACGTACTATAATTTATAATTTAGTTTAAAAGTGCTTTTATAAAAAATATGCTCTGCGGACCAGTCCTGACCTGCCGAAGGGGGTTTAAGGCTGGTACTGTAAAAGATTATATTTTTTTAATTTGACTTATGAATGTTTTTATTCTTTTTTTTAAATTTAATATGTCAAAATTTGTTAGTTATTCATTCGTAAAATATAAATGAATTTTTTTTTCTAAATTAAGACTATAAATGTAATTTTTTTAATCTTTAACAATTTCCAAAAATCTTTAAAATTTATTTGCAACATTGCAAATTTTCAAAAGAAAAAGGATATAAATGTCAGTTTCTCTTCTCATGCATAATTCGACTTTTTTATGCCATAAACAAAATATTTAACAGAATTATGTTTAAAAATTTACATCATTGAGTGAAATCTATAATTAAAGCTTTAAATTTTTATACATATAATAAATTTTTGAGTCTTTAAAAACCGGAAATTATTATTTCTAATATGCGACCGTAATTTCTAATAAATTTTCCTGTAAAAGTTTGTAAAAAAAGTTTTTACACGTGACATATAAAATAGAATATTTATTTACTTTTAATTTATGATGTCTAATAATCTTAGGTCAGCATATGATGATATCATTTTCATATTTTGAATAACTAAATCGATGAGATATACATAATATAATTTGAATTTTCTATGCACATTTCTTTTAATTTTTGCAGTAAAATATTAAATTATCTATTCAAAATTAAACTTTCATAGCTCGCTCGAGTAAACGAATTATTTTTTAAAGCTTATAAATAAAAAACTTTTCTTTGAAAAGAATTTCTATTAATTCCTCTTAACAAATAATTAATTATCAAATATTTATATTATCATAAATTCTAACCTGTCAAAGAAATAATTAATAAAACTTATTCTTTTTTTCATATTTAAAATGCATTAAAATTATGGTAATAGTTCAATAGAAATGACATTTTAACCTTGAAATTAAAAAGTTCAAAATATTTAAATTGATATTGAAAAGTATAGTTGTGTTCATTAGAATAGTATATTATTCTTATTATTTTAGAAATTAATAGTTTTATTTGGAATAAAACAACTTCCTTGCAAAATAAAAGTAAAATTCTTCACACATTTAATAAAAATAACTAATAAATATTATTTTTCTTATAATGATAAAAAATTTAACACTTATTCCCGATTTCGTGTATGAACTTCAAATTATTTTTAACCATCCAGTAATTTATTTTTTCTTTTTGTTACAGTATATAATTCTTGTAATAATTAATGAACCTGCGGAAATAGTAGTCAAATAAATTGTATGACAAAAATTTGCTGACATTGACAAAAAAAATAGTTTTTTAAACAAAAAAGTACCCAATATATCAAATTAAATTGTAATACCCTGATTTATAAATTAAATAATAAAAAAAGATGTTCACTTTACTAAGATTACTGCCTGTTACAAGAAAAAATTAGATTATAAAATAGTATTCTAATTAACATTATTTTTATAGCATTATAATGAAAAAAATTTAAAAAGACCAAATTTTTATCAATTTTTGATAGGAGAAGGCAGCAAACGAGATATTTTATTGAAAAACCTGATATTAAACTTAGAATAATTTTTGTAACATCTCATAATATGGATCATGAGTAAACATATATATTAACAATTTTACAATTCCGTACTACTGTTAACGTGTTAAAAATATTTTAAACTTTTAAAGATCCCTTTAATTAAAACCTTGAACATTTAAGTTTGACATATAATATATATTTTATATTATTATAATCATTACTAGTGAAACGTGGCATCATTTATAATCTTATGACATCATTACCACAACAAAAAATATACCTCTTTTGCCACGTTTTTATTTTAAAGTAGAGCATTAAACCTCTTACCAATAATACACGTAAAATATTAGTCATATAAAATCTTATCTAAGTTATTTAAGATTTTTATTAATGCAGAAAAAAATGAATAACTTAGACC
Organism: Strongyloides venezuelensis; assembly: GCA_963280985.1. Lineage (NCBI taxonomy): Eukaryota > Metazoa > Nematoda > Chromadorea > Rhabditida > Strongyloididae > Strongyloides > Strongyloides venezuelensis. The sequence goes on along the minus strand of CAUJLX010000001.1, from coordinate 2,151,314 downwards.
TCTTAACATAAACCAAGAAATTATCAATTTCACCTATCTTAGTACATAACATAAAGGATATATGTTAAACTAAATTTTTTAGTATAATTTTAAATATCTCATTTTCATAGAAATATTTGGTAAACACAATTTAAATTTAAAAATTTATATAATATACTTTATATAAAAAAACAAAATTAATCAGATATATAAAAGCACGTATTTATCAAACAAATGCATAAAATAATTTATAAAAGAAAAAAAAATATAAAAAATATTATTTATTAATTACCGGAATAAAATATCATGGCTTTGTAATTAGCATATTAAAATTAAAAAAATTAAAATTTCATATATTATCACAATTGGTGACAACTCTGGGAAAGTATATAACATAATGTAAGGCAAAAAAATTATAAACTTCGCGACACTTTTATTCTACAAGTACCAAACATAATCACAAATTTTGAGTTAACTTATATTTGTAAATCAAAAGTATATTAGTGAAATTTGATAAGTATATTTGATAATAAAAAATGATTATCTATATAAATATAAATTTCGAAAATAAAGAATCTAATTTTTTGGGTTAATAAAGAAAAATACTATGGTGAATTCTATAATATGGGTAGTAAAGTGATTAAATAAGATATAACATTTTAAGGATTATATAAATTATGCTTGTAGGTATCAAATATTATATATATATATTATAACCATATTTTGAAGGCAAGGTATTTGGTTGGCCATGGTGTTAAGATTAATCGGTAATTATTAATAATAATATTCAAAATCCGTTAATATAATGAAGGTATAAATATATCCTTTAACAATTTATATAAACTTATAATTTCCCATCTATAAAGTTTACTTTAGTCCCTTGAAAATTTTGTAACATTGGTATAGGCCCATTCTGGAAACTGATAAAGTGGAAATACCAATGGAGCGACGAAGTTCAGGTAAAATGTGACAATCCAAAGTGTGACAAAGGAGACTATTGTTCCTGCATAAGCCTAAAAAGCGTATTATTATAAAGAGTTTGTAAATTATAAAAAGGTATTGTTGTTTTACGGATCATATGACATACCATTTGAGAAACTGTAACAGCATTTTTTGCAAATACAATTGCATTTGGTGGTGTTCCAGCTGGCAAGATGAAAGCAAATGAGCATGCAATTGTTGTTGGGAGCATAAGATTGAGAGGATTAACTTCAATACTTGAAGCAATATTTGCAACAATCGGAATAAAAATGCTGGCAGTTACTGTATTACTGCAAACATTTGTAACAAACATGGCTATTGTAAAACAAATAATTTGTAGTAAAACAAGTGGCATATGACTAAATTGACTAATTATGCCTCCAATTGATGACGACAATCCGGATGATTGGACACCTGAAGCTAAAGCAAATCCTCCACCAAGTAAAAATACTATAGACCATGGAAAATTCTTTTCCATATAATGCCAATCCATCAAATGTTCTATCTTTTCACGTTTCTCACCCTTGAGTATTTTCTTAAAGTCATTTACTGTTGGAATTTTAGATGGAATAATAAACAAAAGACATGAAATAAACATGGCACTTGTAGCATCGGTGAAGTAATTAGTTCCAAAAAATATACCAAATCCTGGTACAACTTGAGGATCACGTGCAATCCATAAAACGATAAGAAGTCCAAAAAGTAAAGCAACAACTATTTCAGAAAATTTAGTTGCTGGAAGTTCATTATATTTTTGAGTAATAGTTCTACCAACGGCCTCGTTAGTCTCTATATCTTTTAAGAAAAGTAAAACTAGTATGACCCATGTCGTTACCATGCATAAAGCCATGAGAGGGAAAGCAAAGAATACCCATGAGACAAAATTAACTCCAGTGTCAGCTCCATTATATAATTGAAACATTTGACCAACAAGTACAAGATTTGGTGGTGTTCCTGTTAATGTGCCAATTCCCCCAATATTAGATGCAAAAGCGATACCAAGATATAAACCAGTAGCAAACTTTTTAATACCCTTCTTACGACTTCCTTCAAGTTCACTAACAACTTTTGAGGCTTCTTCAATAGCGGTAACAAGTGATTGGACAATTGGAACCATCATAGCAGCTGTCGCTGTGTTTGATATAAACATACTAAGAATAGAAGTTACTCCGACGAAACCAAGGAGAATGCTATAAAAAATAAATAATTAGCAAAATTCTTTGTTCCTTTTTTTAATAATTACCGTTTTGGGTCATGTCCTACTAATGTAAGAATTCTCAAAGCAATTCTTTCATGTAAACCACACTTCTCAACAGCAGATGCAACCATTAAACCTCCCATAAAAAGGAAATTAGTATCCTAAAAAAGTTAATTAACATTAGTGAATAAATGGTATAAAATGACTAACACTAATATATTTGCTTCCAACTTCGGTAGCTGTTGAAATTCCGAGGATTGGAAAAAGAACAACAGGAAGCATAGCTGTTACAGCAATCGGTATTGTTGAGATAGACCAATAGACTCCCATTAAGATAACAGTAAAAAGGCATCTACATTTCATATCATCACTAATTGCTAAAGGTAAAAGAAGTAGTGGTGTTAATAAGACAGAAAGAGCACCACGGAACTGAAAAATAACATGAGCTGTATGTACAATCCATTTTCGAGCTTTTTGATATCTACTATCTCTATATGAATCATCATCTTTATCAATCATATTTTGACGTGAACTAACATTAAAACAACCCAAAGTCGTCACCACTAGGAAATGTTCCAAGTTTTCCTAAATTCTCACTACTTTCACATCCTTTATTTTCAATAAGTTGAAGTGTTGAATCAACATTTGGAATGGACATCTCTTTATTGTTTTAAAGGTGTTACTGTCTAATAGGGTTAGTCGTTAGTAATAAGTTTTGAAAAACTTAAAAAAAAGTAATCCAATAGAAGCACTAAAATAATGATATAAAAAAGTAAATAAATAAAAATAATATTTAGAACTAGTATATATTTTTTAGAGCGAGGTAAAATAAAAAATTACTAATGTAAACAAGATTTGTCCAAACAATAATATTCGCTATATTTTAACATTTTTATAAAGTTTTTATATTTAAAAATAACTCTACTTTCATTGTAATGAAATAGAAAAAGTGGAAAAATGAAATTTACGATAGTCATTGTTTAACTGTTACAAAAATTTTTAGCTATCTCTCATAAACAAAATAATACTATTATTTTAATACCTAAAATAGAGTAGACACACTCGAGTGATATAGATATATAAAGATATTTAATATATATAATTATACGAGTGAATTTTTATGGAAAGCATTTTACAAAAAAATAGCTGTCATTATTTTATGTTTATAGAAATAAGATGTTGTAGTGATGTATATTTTATTATATTTATAGTAATTGAAAGTACAAATGGATGGCTTCCAGAAAATGCAATAACCAAACAAATGACGAAGCTTTGATGACGATGAACACAATATATATAACATAACTAAAATTTAAAATATATAGCTATCCTATTTAAGAAGAGTTGACATTCTTAGAGCTATGTAATATTTAACTGAAATAGTTTAAATTTTAATTAAAAATATTTAGTTAAGCATAACGAAATTATATAACTTTTTTAATTAAATAATGATCGGCTACTTATTATATAATTAAATCAAGCAAAAAATATTTTCATATAACAACATTAATAGAAAAAGATGATATATATGATTTTCAAAGCAAATAAACAATGATAAATATTGTTAAAAGCATATTAAAGTGTTCAATATTTATATAATATTTATACATATCATTTAAAGTTTCACACTACATTTTGATTGTTATACTTTACATATATGTAATTTTTTTAATATATTTTTCCAAGATTTTTATTAAAAAATTTAATAAATTTATAGCACGTCGTCCTATTGTGGCTTAGTCATATATATATAACATTTGTATATACATTTCAATAACGAAAGATAACTTTAATTTTTATTTAAGCAAATATAGTAAAAAAGTACAAAATGGATAATGTTATTTATAATGTTAAAATTTATCTTTAAACTTTTGGTTTATCCATGACGTATAAGAACTAATAATATAGACATATAGCAAAGTACGAATTAATGGTAAATAAAAAGTTTCATATTTAATAAAAAATTTTAATATATTCTAAAAAGTGCGACAATAAAAAAATATAAGTATTTATTTACTTTGACGGCACTTTTTCCACAGACATCGGGCTTATTTTAAATATTATTTTTATTTTTAAAAAAAAGCAAAATTTTTGCAATAACTTTCTCAACCAATCTTAGAATGAGGTGCGAGCTAGTTAAGAGAGAGTGATAGAGTACTATTAAATAAAATATTATGAAAGAAAAGAAAAATATGCATATATTTATAAAAAGCATTTCTCTTTAAAAATAAAGTAAACTAAAAATTACTTCTGAATGGGCGGAATGAAAAGACAAAGTAGAAGAGGATGTATCTCAACTAGAAGGTCCCTTCTTTATATTTTTTCCCTCAAATGTGCCAGAATAAATTAGACAATAAAAATTGTGTTCTTTTTTTAAAGTCACTCTCTTTTCTCGAAACAATAAATGTATAATTTTTATCACTTTACAAAAATTTTATGGTATAAGATATTTTATATGGAAATAGGAAAAGAAGAACTAATGCATGTAAATATAATATTTATAATTTATGCTTTTAAAGTAAATTTTTTTAAATATTGTCGTCAAAAAAATTTACTCTTTTTATGTGTACGGACATATAATTATACATTAATATATTAATGTAAATAATAATAATATATTACGTAGAATGAATTTACAAATCTTTAAAGGTATATTTTATCTTGATCAAATGTTACGCCTATTTATAAATATCAACAGTAAAAAATTTTTAATTTATCACTATACATGAATTATATTACAAAAATATAAATAAATAAATAAATAAATCTTTTCCTGCAAATTTATCTTATAAAATAAGTAATTCATGTACGTGAAAAGTCTTAATGCCGCAATCTCATCAAAGAAAGATTAATATAAAATCAAATAGAAATTAAATACATACTTATTTACTTGTTTAAATTGAAGATTCTTTTTAATCAAGTTTATGGGAAAAATATTTTTTTAAAATGTATAACAACATATATCACTAGTAGTTTGTTGTAATACCAAAAGACCATTTTTAAAAATATTTATACCGAAATATTGTCAAGAGATCAATGATGTTTAGTTAACTATTAACTATAAATATGTTTAAAAGGTAAATTAATATTAATCGGGTAATGTATTAATTTACAAAAAATTTTTTCATTCTCTGATCATAAAACAAAAATTTATGCATATTTAAATTAATTAAATTACAAATACTAAAATTTGTACTTTTTTATTCAATAAGATTACTATATATAAAAAATAATGTCTTATCTTTGCTACTTTTATGTTTTTTTTATTATAATAGATACAGCTGTTTATATTTTTTATATATACATTAATCCATTTTAAGATGATTTATGATAATTTTGCATTGTATCATACTTCATATATTCTATAACAAAACATAATTTGAATGCAAATTACACAAAAAGTGCATATCAAATTTATTGTAAAAGTTGACATCTAAATTTATCATATATATAATAATAATGTTTACTTCTTTAAAAAATAAAATCTTTTAATATAAGGAAAATAAAATATCTAATTTATGGATAAAAGTTCATGTTTTAATTTGATATAAATATAGTTAAAAAATTTCTATAAAAAACCTTAAAATAAAACATAAAGATAATATTTTAACGTTGAAGATAGTTAATTTAATTAAACTTCTGTTTTTAATTACTTTTTAAGAAAGACATATAAGTAGTTTAAAGAGAAACTTAAATTCATCATACTGCTGACTTTAGATATTACATCATTTCTATATATCATTTCAAATAATTTAGCTAAACATAAAACAATCCACTTTGATTTTATCAAGACGTCAATAATTAATGTTTTACATCATAATATTTTACAATTTAAGCAAAATATTTTAAAAAGTTTAGTCTAAAATAAAATATAATTGTTTAATAATTATTAAAACTTACATATTTTATTATTTCATCATGTTCACATTATTTAACTAAAAATTCATGATGCAATCATAAAATTGTAACAAAAGGGAAAATAGAAGGATGATGAATATAAATGGTTGGCAATGCTTTTTTAAAGAATTTATAAATTAAAAAGAGAGGCTGAATCAAGGAAAGAGTTGTACAATTTTTATATATATTATGTTGATATACACCCATTATATTATATTATATTAATATAATATCAATAAAACATCCTTCTGATAAAAAAAGGTAAATTGTTTTAACCGCCATTCTATATTTATTTTTTTGTTTCAATGGAAATAGTATATAACGATACTTAAAGAATATTTATGAATCATTGCACTTTATGAAAAAGAATAAATATTTTTATATGCATATGTTAAATAGAGTACAATCGTTTTTATATGCCGATTATAAGATGTATTAAGAAATTAAAATACATAGATAATTATATTGTCATGAAAAAGGAACCGATATAAAAAAGAGGAATATCTTTAAATGTATGATTAGATTGTAAATGTTTTATAGCGAATTATTAAAAAGGTTGTATCTATTAACTAAATTTATGAATAAAGTAGTAAAAATATTCTTTGTTTATAAAAGCAAACAATCCATAGTAAAAAAATATTTTATGCCCATATAAATGTCGCTATAATTTTACAATACCTGTATTAATACACAAAACAACTATCTTTTATATTTAATTTATTATAAGAACGCATTCAAAATAAAGTGTTGAAAAAAAAATTATGATTTAAAGGTTTCGAAAAGTGAAATTATTCTGCTGTAAATTTAAAATATAAATAAATTAGTTAGAGAGTGAGATATCTTGTGTGAATATTTAAATGTTAAACTTAAAATATTAACATATAATTGTTTTTAAAAATCAACAAAATGGTTTTTAAAGATATATTAGAAAATTATGACAGACGCATCAAAATTATAATAAAATTGATGTGATAATTTTTCTCACAAATATCATATTTTTACAAACATAAGAATTTATTTTAAATAAATTGATATAGATCACTCTAAAATTTTTATATTAAAAAATATGTATGTTTATAAATTTGTTTTCTTCTTTATTTAAATTACTAAAAATTTATAATTTGAAAGAATTAAATTTTTCAAAGACTTAGTTTATTTAAAAAACAATATCAAGAATAAGTAGTAGACATTTTGTTTATAAAAGTTTGCATACTTTGTGGTTAAAAAATATTAAGAGAAATATTTTAATGAATACAATCATGTCTTTCATCTGGCATTCGTGCTTCAAGATTCCATTCACCGATATCCATTACTATTGTTGAATTCCTTCCACTCTGAATATAATGATGTGGTAATTCAAATTTCCATCTTCTTTGGCATGGCTAAAAAAGACATTTTTAAAAATTTTTATGGCAAGAAACTCACAGTAAAACCATCATTACAATCATGATAAACTCTTAAATGTGGATCAATTGTTGTAAGTTCTTCTGCACTTCCTGAAAGTTGGAAAGTGCCATCTTCATTTGTGTAACCTGCAGCCATATCATCATCAGAATCCGGACCATAATCTTGATCAACAAGTTTAATTCTCACATTCCCAGCTGGTTCATCACCACAAAAAAATTTTCCTTTAACACTCAAACTTTGTACACCACTACTCCTTTGTTTAGGTAAAATATTTGCTTTAACAAAATTTAAATGATAAAAAGAATAAAGTAAAAATAGTGATAAGAGATTATTGATAATCATGTGTACCCCTATCAAATTTTTTTAATGTCTCCTTCTACAATAATATATATAGATATATATTTAATAACTAAACATATACAAAATAAAAATATTTATGGTTATTAAACCACTTTAAATAATAGCAGAAAAAAATAACAGAAAAATTTTTGCTTAAACAAAAGAATATATATAATAATTACAATACATTGATATTTTTACTGTTTGCATTCTTTATCTTCTTGCTCTAATTCAACCTCAAGATTTAATGTCCCTAAATTCATTGTTTTTTTAGGTGTTCTTTCCTGTGTTATATATTTTTCTGGTATCTTAATTAACCATTCTCTTTGACATGACTTAAATTAAATTTATTAATATTATTGATATAGTGTTAAATTTATTTTTAATTGGAATATTATAATATACTTACTTTTCCATTATTATTACAATCATGAAGTATATGTAGTTCAACATCAATATTTGTAAGTTCATAAGCATGCCCACTTAAGTTAAACGAACCATTATCATCAGTGTATGAAGAATCAAGGAGATCATCAGAATCTGGACCACGGTCTTCATCTATTAATTTAACAAGAACATTTGATGCTGGTTTATCACCACATTTTAATTTGCCTTTAACTCCAATGCTTTGCATTCTAAATGCCAATACTCCATTAGGTACATATTTGAAAAGAATCGAATTTATTATTAGTAAATTGATTAATTTAATAGTAGTTATCATTGATAATAATATTTTTATAAAAATGACATTATATATATTAACATTGATTATTTATAGACACTTTAAAAATGATTTCCATCTTTATTATTATTTATCAGTATTAAATAATCTTAAATAGTATTGTTTTCTATATATATATATGGACATTTTATGAATGATATATGATAAGGTATACTAATGAAAGGAGGTAAATATTCATTTCATATCAATATGTATGTTGATTATAAAATTTTGTAATTTTTAATAATAGTATTTATTAATAATAACCTTTTTTAATACAATTTTTTTTATTGTTACTACTAATAATATTGTACATTTATTTAGCTTTTATAGAACAAATATTAAAAAAATTATTAAAACATCTGAGAAGTGTTATTTAAACACTTTTTGATAATATTCCCCATAATATCTTTACAAATACTTTTAAAACATTTTAACTAAAATAATTATTTTTTCGAAATATATTTTTAATTAAACTTCATAATATTGTTAAATTTTATAAAAATGTTTATCAATATAGTAATAAAGGAATTATAACATCCGCAATCCAAAAAATTTTTTCCTTCTTATTTTCTATTCAATTAAAACATTTTAAAATAATAATATATAAATCCATTTATAAATGTATATGGCTAGGTTAAAATATATTAGATATAAATTTAATGTTACGTTATATTTTATAAATGAATCATTATTAATATTTTTATATATAATAACGACAGTCAAAATAAATATTAACTTACTCAGAAAAAAGTTTACTTTTGTCCATACATAAAGTTCAATAATAGTTTATTCAACGTCTAATAATTGCAAAAATAACTAGATCGTTCTTCTTTAATGTAAAATCAATTACATAATATTTAATTTTTGTCTACTTTTTTGGATTTTTAGTGTTATATGTTGGTTTTATACAACTTTGTAATTATTGTCTTATTTTATATGCCTTCCTAACATAAATGTACATTTAATATATTTATATCATTAAATAATAGAAATAAAAATTCTTTCTCGAAAATCTATATTTTTAATTATAGAAATTTATTTTTTAATCATATCGTTGATTTCCATAATTTTCCTTCTTAACTATAAATATACTTTTCACTAAAACTCTTTCATTAATAATACGAAAATTTACATTCTAATAATATATGTATTTCTTTTTATTAAGTAATATTTATTAATATCGAAACTTAATTTTTTTCTAATTATAATCATAAAGGTATAATTTATTAATGTAATACAAATACATGTTTCCATTTTTTATTTTTTCAATAGTGAAAATAAACTGTCTCATAATACCTTTGTATTAGGTCAAAAAATAATCTGAATTATAAAAAAGTATTTATATTATATGAATAATTCAAATATCATATATAAATATATCATTTATATTATGACGATATTACATCATTTTTCAATATTAATATATCATCACTTTTTTAAAAGTCAAAAAGTTTTAATGCATATATTTTTATCAATTATTTTAGGTAACACTTATTTTGTGCACTTTTACAGAATTATAACAATTACCATTTCAATAAAAGAGTTTTCCTATCAATGTAAGTTTTAATGTTGAGTAAGTATAATTAGATATTTAATCTATTTTTACTTTGTAATTATACATATGAATATTTCACTTGAAAATGACTTAATAAAATAATATTAATTTATAATCTAGTCTTTAATTTAAGTATTATAACTAAACCACTAGACAAAACAGTCTAATTTATGATAAATATTTAATATTTTTTCCCTTGTTTAATCTTTATTTGCTTTTCTTTTATATATAAAGTTTAAATATTATGTCATTTTTACATTTTTATTTTGTGTTTATCAAAAACCATGATATCGTTTTAATATAGTTAAAAATTAAGTCTATCTTTATTACAAACATAAAAGTAAGTATAAACGAGGAAAATCATCTATACTGTTAATTTGTTTCTTTTATTAAACATAAAAAAAAATTTGTGACTAATATATATATTCTATACTTACTATCTCTATAAAGAATGTAGTATTTTTATTACTTTTTTAAATTAACAAATATTGTAATTACGGAGTATTATTTTAAATTGAAAATGAGACAGATAAAGATGAGAGAGAGTGGGTACATATTGGTTGAAAATTTTGTTTAAAGACATGAAACTTTTTTTAGAGATACTTATCTTTTTATTTATCTTCAATGAATGTAGTATAGTGCGGTAAATTATAATTGATAAATCAAACGAAAAATGACTATTTTTTTATTAAAATTAATAAGTTTTAACGACGGGAGCAAGAAGTAAATATATAGTTACTGATAGATTAAATGATATTTAAAAGACTTATAATATCCACTTTTATAGTACTTTCTCTTTGAGATAGTATGGAATGAAGTCACCTCGTAGATCTTGTAAATATTATTTTAAAATTTTCAAATCATCCACAGACATTTATGGTAGTTGTTTTCTTTAAAAAATGATAGTTAACAATAAAGAAAAAATTTTTTTGTATATCTTCTCTATTAAAAAGATAAATTATTTTATAAAAACAAAACTATTAAATATTATCCATCTAAAGTAGAATTTGCTTTTTTATAATATTACACTATATAGATTTTTTGTTTATAAAATGATAAATAATGACATTAGTTTTATTATAAAAATGTACTCCTTCATTATATTTTTTTCATCAACATTTTTTGAAATTTCTCATATAGTTTTAGTAGTAATAACTTTACAATATTCTATTACTTCTTTACTATCCCATTTAAAATATAGTATATTTCTTATCACTTTATATTTGTGTACTTAAAAAAATTAATCGCACCCTAAACATATTTTTTCAAAAACTTTGATAAATAAAAAGACAAGAAAATTAATATCTTTTTAATATGTATATCTAACGACATAAATATTTTTATTGTAATATAAACAATAAATGGTACAAAGTGATAAATCGTGATATTGAAAAAATTTTTTGTACCCTAAATTTGACAGTTTCTATTGTTTACCTTTTGGGAAACTTTTTATAAGCACACCTTTAATGTATAACTATATATTTTATAATAGTCAAAATTTTCTCCTTTTCTTACTCAAATAATTTGTTTCATAGAAATGTCATTACCAATGTCATAAGTATTTCTCCTTTTTTTCTAAAGCATAAATTAAATAAATTTCGTTTTCATCAATCTTTTATGGTAATCATTTTGAAATTAATACTCTTTTTTTATAATTATATACTCTAAAGTTTTTGCACTTCGCAAATTATATTTGGTATATAAAAATTGCTATATAAAAATATTATCTATAATTTTTTATAATTTTATTATGCAAGAAAAATTTAACTTTAATAACTTTACTCTTTCACTTACTTTTTCTAAAAAAAATATACTAGATAATCATAATTTTTTTATAGATATGAGATCATCTTTACACAATCCTTTACTTCAACAAGATAAATGTGAGGGAGTAAAATTAAATTCTGTGGATAAAATTAATAATATTTCATATCGGGAAGTCCAAACAATGGAGGAGAGACGTAGTTTCATTATTAATCATACTCATTCTGAAAGTCACAAAAGAAAAAAAATTTGGGTTTTAGGATTTATCATTGCAATTCATCTATTATTTTTTGCCGTTGAGTTAACTGTTGGTTACCTTGCTCATTCTATTGCTCTCATGACTGATAGTTTTCATATGCTAGCTGATACCGCTGGATTCTGTGTTGCATTGGCATGCGTTATTGTAAATTACCTACTTTTATACTTAAATAACAAATTCCTTTTTTGTAGAAAGCAAATAAAATGTCTAAGACTAACACCTTTGGGTATGCTAGATTAGAAACACTAGGTGGATTTATAAATAGTGTTGGGTTATTGACGCTATGTTTAACAATTTTATTTGAATCAATTCATCATATTGTTGATCCACATTTAATGGAAAATCCCCTACGTGTTTTTATTGTTGGTTGGATTGGGTTATTTATTAATATAATTGGTATGGCTGTAATGTCTGCCGCTGGAATTCACAGTCATGGACATTCTCATGGAAGTCATGGTGATGAGAATCATTCACATGGTGAGAAAAATGATAAACAACCTAAAAAGATATTAAAAGATATTGAATTAAACAGTATTCGTGGCTCTAAGGTTTCTGGTAAGGAAGATGCCACAACAGCTTTTATTGAAAATACTGTTGATCTTAATAATAGTGATGAGATAAGCTTACAAATGGAGATTGCTGAAGCTGAACAGGCACTTGAAGGAACAAATTTAAATATGCGTGGTGTATTTTTACATTTAACAGCTGATGCATTAGGAAGTGTTGCTGTTATCATTGTATCTGGTCTAATTTATTGGGTTTCATTACCTAACTTTTTATTATACTATCTTGATCCTATCCTTGGCATTCTTCTTGCTTCAGCCATTACTATAAGTACAATTCCATTATTTAAAGATTGTGCAACTGTTCTCCTTCAAGATATACCAAAGAAATTTAATATTGATGTTTTGAAAGATGACATTTTAAAGGTAAATTACATAAGCCAATTATTAATAATATATTTTAGGTTGAATCTGTTGTTGGTCTCCATCATATTCATATATGGAATTTAGCAGGAAACAAAAACATCGGAAGTTGTCATATTGCTTTAAATAATTTTGATAACTGGAATAAAGTTCATGATAAATTAAAATCAATATTTCATTCTCATGGAGTTCATTCTATAACAATTCAACCAGAATTATGGGATACTAGTAATATCAGTAAAAGATGTGTATTTGAATGTCTTAATCAAAGTTGTAGTACTAAACAATGTTGTACTAATGAGGCAGAGAATGATAAAAGAAAGTAAAAATTATTTGGAAGGAAAAAGGATGGTGTTTAATGATGTAAAGATTTTTATTTTTAAATAATTTTTGCCTTATATAACTTTTAAGTTTATGATTCTAAAGTAATGATGTCTCAAAAAATTATACTGATAATTAAATAATGTATACTATGAATACAAATAGGAGACCAAAAAAATTATTACACTTTTATTTCTATTCTATTATCTGCTAATTTTCTTATTATAAATATTTTTTTTAAATTGAGAATTAATCTTTTATATGGGTTATAAATAAATACTTACTATATTTAGATACTAACTTTTTGCTCTTATATGTAAACATTATTTTTATCTATTATCATTGGTGAAGTGTTTACGTTGTATAGACAAAAAACGGTTTGATAAATTTATAACTATTTTTTTGTCATTGATAATTTTTAAAAATATAATGGATAAGTCTTCAAATTCAGATGGATGGGAGGGAAATGTTAGTAATAATATTAAACATGACTCAAACAATGGAAAATTTTTCGTAAAAATGAGTAAGTTCAATTTCTTATGATGTAATATTTTATAAATTTATAATTAAAAAAAGTTTGTTTTCGAATATGCAATCAATATATCTTATTCTTTTTATTGTCATAGGTTAAGTTAGGTTTATAGACTGATAGAATTGTCTTTTTCGCCTACACTAATATATTTTTTTATTATCTTGCTATTAACTTCTTGTTATCAATCTAAAAGATTTATGTATTTTAGATGATGGATCAATGTCTTTACTTGAATACAATGTCACTAATGACAATATTATGAATATTAATCACACAGAAACTCCTCCACAATGGCGTGGTAGAGGTTTAGCAGCTGCATTAGTACTCCATGCGGCAGGATATGCTTTAAGAAAAAAAATGAAAATTAATGCCGTTTGTTGGTATGCAGATAAGATTTTATCAAATCAGCAACAATTTAAACATCTTTTAAAGTAGAAGTTAGAAAAAAATAACATGGAGAAATAATTTTTGTTGATAGGTGTCAAAAATAAATGTGTGTATATCTATCTGTTACTCATGAAAAGAAATAATAAATTGAATATTAACTATTAGTTTTTATTAAATAATTCATTCATTATCATTATTTTTTTTATCACTTTTTAATGTTTAATAACTGACAAACTTTGAAGAATTCTTTACCTCAAATATCATTGAAACATTAAAAATCATTTGAGATCTAATAAATTTTCTGGCAAAATATATATATTTAATTTATATTAAAAAATTATTATGCTTTCTAAGTATCTACTTTTATTACTTTCATATTTCCTTCAATTGTCAAGAGTGGGTGAAAAATAAATAACTTAGTGGTATGGAGAAAAGGGTTGATTGTAACTATTAAGTTTATTGGGGAAAGAAAAATAAATTAATGCCATTTGTTATAATATATTTAGTATGTAATTTATTATTACTAAAAATAAATCATTTTTCACTCCATTTTATTATAATCATTTTTTTCACTTCTCAATAGTTACTTTTCAAGAGACATAATATAGTTAACAAATTTTATTTTATTAATCATTTTAGCATATTGTGTTCTTTGATTAGTTTTAGTTTTTTATTTCCAATTTTAACTTTTATACTATATTTAACAATTGAAGTAATCTCTAAACACTATAGTTTTGGAATGACAACAAAAACATCCCTGGTTATTGTCTTAATTCATCTTAATCATTATATTTCTAAATTACTCAAACTAGAATACTTAGTTTAAAAATATGCTCTTATATTCCACTACATATATAGAGATAATAACGAAAATTAAATTATTCTTAATATTATATAGGTACCTAACTTTAAAGTTAAATATTTTTAGTTTCAGATATGCTAAAATATAATTTCTAACTAAACAAGATAAAAACAAACAAAATTTCATAGTTACTTCACTTTTATAAGTATTAGTAAATATTGGTGAAGATCTGTGATAATTCATACTTTTAATGATTACTTTTATATATTTATATATATTATAAATGTAATAATAATATATGGAGGTATGTTTAAAAAGTCAAGCAATTGTATCTAAAAATGAATCAAAACTTTACATTTTTATTTATCATTTTCAAACAATTATAGTTTTATAAAACTTTTGACACTTTTTTCTTCTAATACGCAATATGGTAAATGTTACTGTTATTTTAATAATTATTTTTATAATAATTCTAAAATATTTTTTAAAAATTAACGAATTCTCTAAATATGTATTAAATAAATTTATATTTCAAAATATGTTGCTTTCTTTTTTAAATGTTTATTTTATGCTTTTAGTTAAAAAAGTAGATCTTTTTCCTATCAAACTTGATACATTTTTATTGCAACACAAAATCATTATTAACTCTTTATATCATTGTATAATCAATGATATTGAGATAATAAATGTGAACATATTTAACTATATACATATAAATATTCAAAGGTAATCATTCACTTAAGAATATAACTTTTTTACAACATACTGAAATAATAAATAAAAATATTTTCTAGGATTATTATAATAAATTCCAATATATAATATTAACCATAATATGATAAAACTTTATAAATTAAATGTCAAGGTATGGACAATGAGTTCATTTACATTTATTCTCTATAATTAATATATACACTATTGTAATTTAACAGTACAATATTTTAATATTAATAGCTTTTTACTACCACTAACACAAAGTAATCGGAAGTGTTATTTTAAATTCTTTCTAACTATAATAACGATACATAAATATATTTATATATATCTACTCTTTATTGTTATAAAAGAAAATTTGTTTTACTTCAACTAAAGTCCGTTTATTCATTGTAATTTAATTAAAAGAAACATTTCATTTAAAACATTTTTTTATAATCCACTTCTTTAGTTATTTGATTAATTTTTAGACCAATAAAATTTTCTTTAACAAAAGATTTGATCTTTATTAATACCAACGTTAAATTAATCTTTCTACACAAAGTATCTCATAAATTTGTAAATTTTTATAGTGCTCCTTTCAAAAAGCAAAACTATTTATACAATGTAATAAAAAAATAGATAATTTTATTTTAGTAAAATATTATTTTAATAGTACATTTTCATTGCACTACGTAAATAGTATTAAGATGTTTCAGGAAAAAATAATATTTTTATTAAGAAAAGTTTCATTTTCCTGTTAAAATATTCACATTTTTTTAACATAATTAATATTTGAAAAATTTTTATTCTCCTACTATATTCTTTATTTATTTTATCAATTTTGCAGTGTTTTTCTCTTTAATATATATAAATTTATAAACATAAATTTTCTTCTACATCTTTTTCATCATCTATATCGTCCCATTCTCTTTTCTTGAACAATAAAATTTTTAACTCAATCATATGCAAATGCTAATAAAAACGTTTGTTTTCAAGTACCTCAACGATAAATAATCAACATGTAATATAAGAGTAGCTTCTTTTAACAAAATTTTCTAAGCTGAGGAAGCTTATCATCATACACTTTAGTATTTCTACCTTAACAATTTATTAATATTAATGTACATATTGCACGTGTGTTTTATATCTATAAATCATAGTGGGAACTCCATCAAAATTTGTTGTAAGATTGAAACTGAAAATTACATCTTTCTGGGTACCATTTTATTCTTTTTTATTAATATTACATTCAATTGTAAATGAAACATTCCTAATCATAATTTTATTCGTTTTGTCACTATTTTGTGATTTATTTATTTATTTATAATGTTAAATCAATTATCTTTTGTTTAACATTTATCTTTTTGATATTGTTTTTTTATGTCTCATAAACAAATTTTTAAACATAGTATGTTATTGTTTAACTTTTTATTTTACTTTCTTCTGTCAGAACGAATAAAATAATTTTTTGTCAGTTTAATTATAACATAAAATTAATCCAAATTTTATCAAGAAATTATTATCAAAAGTAGCTTTAGTTGTATAAATTATAGATTTCTTATCAAAATTCCTCTAGTTAAGTAAATATTAGTATCTTATTTTACAATATTTATTACTTCTTTATTATATTTATTACATTAGTTTTTTTATAAAGAAATACTATTTTTTAAATACCTTTTGTTTAATTTTTAATATTATTTGATTATGATCAAATTAACTAAATATATATTACATTTCAAAACTGTTAAAAAATTTAGTACTTTATAGTTGTTTAGTAGTAGAAACTAAGATTTATATTTATTCAATATAGGCTATCTTTTGTACTCAAGGGTAATGTAATCCAATTAATTATTATAAATTTAAATTCTTTTTTTTTCAAGTTTACTGGTATATTGATGAATAAGGTATATTTCAAAAATACTTTAAAAATCATGTTTACTTATTTTTCTGAGAAAGAAAGGGAAAAGTGTCTTTCTCATGTTTCATACACAAATTTTGTTTTCTCATCAAAGTAATATTTTTTTTTTATTTTTGTTGATTTTTTTCTAAAATATAAAGCAAATACCACCTCTATGAATTTTATATTCTGTTATACAAAAGTTTTAAATAAAAATTCAATTTTTTCTATTTAAGTGATAGATTGAATAGAGCTTAAAAAGAATAAAAAAAATTGGGTAAAAAAGATGCAGTAATAAGTTTGTAAAAGCTCTTCTAATATGTAGTGATTCTTTTCATTTCCCAAATAAAAATGGATGGCATCTAAAAGTACTATAAGGAGTTTAACGCAAAAATTTTATATAAATAATTATTAGATATATTTTGTCAAAAAAACCATTTATTATAATATAAAGTATTTTACATTTTTGTGTTTTTAAAGTATATTTTAACTAACAATAGTTATTTGTTCATGGATAAAGAAAGAAAGAAAGAAAGAAACAAAGATATATTTTTGTGTGTATGTGAAAAATTCCTATCCCTTCAATAATACTTTATTTAAAGTTAGAGCGCATTTTTTTTATTATTTGTTACTTGATCGACATCTAACTTTTTATCAAAAGGGAGTATCTTTTAAAATTAAACCCATTTTTGTGTAGATGTAATTTAATCAAATACTATTATTATTGGATTAATCATTATTTAATTCAATTATCAAATATATTTTTATTTGAAACATAATATATTAATAAGTTAACCTTGTTGTATTATAAGTGAATGATAATATAGTTTATTTATTAATTTTAAGTACATAAGGATGGTCAAGTTGTTCTCTAATTTATGTAATTATTAAATTTTTTCAATGTTAATTAACTAAAAAATTTGTCTTTTTTAATATATTATCAATTAATTAATGCTACTTTTTAATTACTATAAATGTATTATATATATCAAATAAAGATGATTAATGTTATTTCTAGGATAATTCTTTAAAACATTTATTTTTACTTAGATGGTATAAAATTTTCTTAACATTATTTTCCTTTTTCAACGTCTTTTATTAAATTATTTATATATTTAAAACGTTTATATGTATACACATTTCAATATTTTCCTTTTTTTTTGTTTCTTTATTATTATTATTTTTTCTTATTATCAATAAGCTACCCTTAAAAATGGTAGTTATAATATATGTTTACATGTTCATTTTTACTTAGAATTTTTTTTTCGATTAACACACAAATATAACTTGTCTAGATTACATTCCTTTTTAATGTTTTTTTTCTCAAAACCTACCATAAATTTTATTGCATATATTAAAATTTTTGTTAAATACTGATCAATATCACAAAATAGATATAGATACAAGCTAAAACTTAATAAAAGTTTAAAAATTGTTAACTGTGAAATGGTAGATGTTAGACAGATCATTTATCTAAACACATTTAATCATTTTGTTCTAAGACTTAATATTATTTTCTTTTAACACAACTCCCTCAGATCACTAGCTTATTATTACAGATCACTTAGTGCTTCCAAGTTACTTTATCATAGATTAAAATAATTTCGATTTTTAGTTTACTTTTATTTATTTTATTTTTACATTTATATTCAATCACCTCTCAAAGGCTTTTTCTAAAACAATTTTTTTTATCGTTTCTCAAAACATTTACCTTAGTTTGATGTTATTTTTTATATTATTCTTTTTGTTAAATATGTCTAAAATCCTATATTTTTAGTTGAGGACACAATAGTATGTGTTAGTGGACAATATTTATAAAAAATCGGAAAAATTTTTATTAGTACTATATTAGGAATATTTTGTATAGTTCTATCATTATTTTAAAATTCATCTAAAATGCCTGTCTTTCACACTAAAACTATTGAAAGCATTTTGGAACCAGTAGCTCAACAGGTAAGCATAAATAAAAGAAGATATTAATAACATCTTATTTTATCTTTCATTTATTTTTCGTTGCTTTTAATCCATGCATGTATTTAATGTTCCTTCTATTATGTGTAAAAAGTTTTTCAATTATATTAAATTAACATCTTTTATCATAGTCTCTTTCTTATCAATTTATGTTCAAACTTTTTCATGTTTTAATGGAAGAAAAAAATTCAATTGTTAGAAAGTAAATAAAATATACCACCATCTAACAATAATAAAAATTAATTAATTTTATCAATAAAATATTCTTTCGTCATTACAATATTAAAGCGTAATTCTCTATATATCATTCCAAAAATATTTTTAATATTAAAATATCTCTAATATTTTTAAAACGGTGATTTGTATTATAATGAGCTTTACTACAAATCTTATTATATTTTATCAACAGATGTGTAGGCGTTAATATATAATATATAGATAAATATAATGAGGTACATTTGTTCAGTGACTCTGTTGTTAAAATGAAAAATTTTTATTATTAGTTATGGGGGCAAAAGGAAGGTTTTTAGTGGGTGCATTAAAATCTACTTCTGTGTTGATAAGAGTAAATTAATGTTACTGCAATGTTGTAAGAAAGAACTGATATAGTGATGTTTAATAACTATAAGATGAAAGAATTTATTTTGATAATAAGATGATATTGAAATGAATGATGAACAGGTCTTATCAAAAATTTTTGTTGTAATATAAAATCATTTTTCATATAAAACAGTCAAATATATTAATTTGTTTTAACTTTTAAACTTTCTTCATCCATTCACTTAGACTGTTTTCATGGTTTTTAAATAACCTAAATTTTCTCAACGATAAGAAAAAAAAGATAATTTAAAAATTATTTTCTATTTTATGGAATATAACAAAATTAAAGACTTCTTTATTCTATAAAAAAGTAAAGTGCATATAAACAGAACAGATCATAAATTTCATTACGCCAGTAATTTTAATACTCATAGAATAATGCAAACTAAAATTTATCTTTTAGGTAGTATTAATATCAAATTTCATATGGTTAATTAAATAAATAAAACATATTTAAAAAGTTTCCTCTTTTCACATTAATTCATAATGTGTAAAATGAGAAATTCTTTATTACATAAACCGTATTACTTTCCCTTTGGTTTGTTATCATAGACAAATCGTCATATCTATTTCATTTTTCCTTTAAGCTTCATCTTGTGCTTCAAATTGCTGAGCAAAATGCAGGTTCGCAAAATAAAAAGGCAAATACTATATCACATCATAATGGTTATAGTAATGATTTTATACAATCAAGATTATCTAAATTACAAATAGAGGATATAGATAACGTTTCTTATAATATTGCTTCACCCAAAGCACACTCTGAAAATAGGCTTGATATATGTCAAAATCAACTTGAACAAAGGTTTGATTCTTCTTGCTTTGTAGATGAAACAGCAACTGAATACTTTACTGGAGATAATAATCATTTAACTCGAACATCTTCTAGGAGGTCATTACCGGAATACATTTTTCCTAATACTGCTTTAACTAGAGTTAATCATGATAATTGTCCTGTCTGTCAAATTTTAGCACCACAGAAAGGTCCATTCGGAAGATGTGTATGTTGTAAATTTATATTTGTCTATGTTTAATTATATATCTTACTATAAAATGCTTTTGCTATGCTTAATATATATCTTCTTCTTGCTTAATTACATATTATCTTCTTTTTTTCAGGTATCTCGTTTAGTTATTCTTCATGAGGAAGCTGAAGATGGAAATGCTATGCCCGATCTTACGAGACCCGTAGGTGCTGTTTCACGTGCTGTTGATAATCTCATCAAAGTTGGTTATGATACTTGCCATTCTTCTGATGATAGGATACTTCAACAAGATATGCCACCAGCTCTTCAAAGAGTTGAAGTTTCATCACGCCTTTTAGAAGAAGCATGTTATAATTTAAAATCTGATCCATTCTCAGGACCAGCACGCAAAAAATTAATTGATGGTGCTCGTGGTATTCTTCAAGGAACATCTGCACTTTTATTGTGTTTCGATGAATCTGAAGTAAGAAAAATTATTCGTGGTTGCCGAAAAGTTCTTGATTATTTGGCTGTTGCTGAAGTAATTGAATCTATGGATGATTTAGCACAATTTGTTAAAGATATAACACCATGGTTAACAAGAATGTCGAAGGATGTTGATTTGAGAGAAAAAGAACTTACTCATATTGTTCATAGAGAAATTCTTGTTAGATGTATGGATGCCATAAAAACATTATCTCCAATTTTAATTTGTGCCATGAAAATTTTTATCCAAATTAATGATGAAGGACAAAAAGGTCTTCCTGAGGCTGCTGAAAATAGAAATTACCTTGCTCAAAGAATGACTGAAGAGGTAAATGAAATTATTAGAGTTCTTCAACTAACAACATATGATGAAGATGAATGGGATTCTGATAATGTTACTGCTATGCGTAAAGCACTTTCAGCTGCTCAATCGTTATTAACTGCAGCTTTAGATTGGTTAGGTGATCCACGTGCCAGACCAGGAGCTATTGGTGAAAAAGCTATCAGAAGAATTTGTGATTATGCAGAAAAGATTGCTGCTAGATCATTACCAGAAGATGCATACAATATTAGACACGCTGTTGGTAATATTGCATCTTTAACTGATGCTATCTGTGAATTAAGAAATCAAGGAAGACATGATAATCAAGGATTAGCTCAATCTTGTGCTCAAAAGATTAAAGAATTGGTTGGAACTAAAGAAACACCTGGTGTTCTTCCAAATGCCCTTCAAAATGCTCTTAAATCCGGCGGAGCTAATCCAGCTCATACTTCTTGGAGGACGCCTTGAACAGGCTCTTAGATGGCTTGACAACCCAGGTATCAATGATAATGGCCTTGGTTATCAAGCTATTCGTTCAATGCTGGATGAAGCTAGACGTCTTGCTGACTACCTTAATCCAACTGACAAGAATCGCATGTTAAATATGATTTCTGATATAGGAAGACTTGCCGATCAACTTGTTGATTTAGAGCGTCGTGGACTTGGAAATAGTCCTGAAGCACATGCTATCCGTCAACAGCTTAAAAATAAACTTAATGAGTTTGCTGATTTTATGAAGAAAGTATTGACTGATAAAGTTGTTGAAGATTTTGCTGATATCACAACACCATTGAAACAATTCTCAGATGCTGTACATGCTCCATTTGGAATGCCAAATAGAGATAGAAATTTTGAGGAGAAGGCAACTAATTTACATGACCATACATCAAGATGTACTAGTACAGCTTTGTTACTTGCCAAATGTGGTCCATGTAAGAATAAGAAGACAGTTGAATCTTTAATTGAGGTGTCCAATCAAATAAATAATATGACTCCACAAGTTATAAATGCAGGAAAGATTAGACTTCACAATGATACTGATTCAGCGGAAAATCATTTCGAAAATTTGAGAAGAGAGTATTCTGATGCATTAAGTCGCCTTCGTGGACATGTTGATGATGCAATTGATACTGGTGAATTTGTAAGAGCGTCAGAAAATGCAATGCATAGATATACAACACATTGTGAAGAAGCCATTCAAAGAGACGAACCACAATCTATGGTTGATAATACGTCGCAAATTGCCAGACTTGGTAATCGTGTATTGATGGCTGCTAAGAATGAGGCTGACAATTCAGAGGAACCTCATTTTGTATCTCGTGTCAATAGTGCTGCTCAGCAATTACATTCAGGTTAGTTAATGAATAATGATTATTAAACAAAAAACTTTACTATCATTAGAGGAATATATAGTAAAAAAAACTTTTTTGTTATAATAAAAATTTTGGTTAAATAACTTTGTCTGTTATTTGCAAAATTTCGATGTAATCAGTGGGAACGAAAAGAACTTTTAGTATTAAAAATGCTCGATGATCAGTTTTAAAAAATTCAGATTTCTTTCTTCCACTCATTGTTTACATTACATTTTTAAAAAAGAAAAAGTCATAGAATTATAAGTAGTAAACAATATGCACACATATATCTACAGTTATGTATTTATTTCAATGTAATGATAAAGATAGATATTTAGTTGGAAGAAATTTTTTTGATTATAAGATGCTTCCCACAAGATTATATTAGAGGTAGAAATTTTTACGTGTTCTGTGGATAAGAATTACTAACATAAAATTTTGCGCAGAAATTTTTAGGAAAATTTTAAACTTAATTAACATTTTTTACTGTTAGAAAATATATTTTTTTTCTATTATGACAAAATTACTATAAAATCTATTACTATAACAAAAAATAAAATTAAAAATGTATACATATTTCTATCCCTCACATGTCACAATTGCAGCCATCCCACCAATGGTTAATAATGCTAAACATGTTGCAATGGCACCAAGAAATCAACAAACAGCAAATGATTGGCGTAATGCTAATGATCACCTTTTGGATTCTGTACGTGCTGTTGGTGATGCAATCTCTGGAGTACCATATAATCAAAATTATTCAAGCCATAATATTCGTTCTCAAGCTGCTACACCAAATCAATATTCAAGTCGTCATTCATTACTTGAGTCAGTTACACCAAAAGCTCCATCACCACCAGTTGTTCATAACAGAGTTATTGTTAGAGAAGAAATTCCAGCACCACCAAGACCACCACCACCAGTTGAGATATCACCACCACCAAGACCTCCACCACCACCAGAGATTGATGATGAGGAGGAAACTCGTGCGTTCTGGGAAAGATATCCATTACCACAACCTAATGCTCAACCAATTTTAAGTGCTGCTCATAATCTTCATAATGAATTAAAACAATGGAGTTCTCATGAGAATGATATTGTTGCTGCTGCCAAAAGAATGGCTATATTAATGGCACGTCTTTCACAACTTGTACGCGGTGAAGGTGGTACAAAGAAAGATCTTATTGATTGTGCTAAAGCTATTGCTGATAGTAGTGAAGAAGTAACTAGATTAGCTGTTGCTTTGGCAAGACAATGTACAGATATTAAGATGAGAATGACACTACTTCAAGTATGTGAACGTATTCCAACCATTGCCACGCAACTTAAAATTCTTTCAACTGTCAAGGCTACAATGCTTGGATCTCAAGGTAAGTTTTTTAATATAACAGTTATTTATAATTGTTTTTTTTCATCATTCTTTAGTCATTATTGGTCCATATGGACAACCAGTAGACGGTAATTTTATAGTGTGATGCATGACTCTTATTTTTTCATATTAATTAATATCTTTTCCTAGTTTATAAGAATGTTTATAACAATTATATACCGAATTACTAGCATGACATGCATATAATTTATATATAAAAATTCTTTTTTATTTATAATAGAAAATAATTAACATATCTCTCTCCTTTGTAATATATTTAACAATTATGAATGATTAAATATTAATTTTCTTCTTAGAAACTTTTTGTTGTAAGAAACATTAATTTTTATTTACTTTAAGGAAGCGAAGAAGATGAAGAAGCTATGCAACAACTAGTACTTAACGCCCAAAATCTTATGCAATCAGTTAAAGATACTGTTAGAGCAGCTGAAGCTGCATCAATTAAAATCCGTACAAATAGTGGTGTCAGACTTCGTTGGATCAAAAAACCTATGTGGTCTAATTTCTAAACGAAAATTTTTCTTTATTTCTTATTCTTATGCAATTTTTACTATATATAAATTATATATATATCAAGAAGCATATGTGAATATGATCTTGAAAATTTACCACTACCGCAATATAACACAAAAAAAGATACACATACACACATTATATAATTGTCTACTTTCTTTTTTTAATGAATATTATTTACAAAAAAGTTTTTACTTTTTTAGTAAATAACATACTCAAATTACTTTACCACAAATATTATCCAATTATGCTTATTATATATCAAAGACAAAAACAATGATGATTCTTTATTATACTCTTTATATCAATACAAATCAAAGTAAAAAATTTTTTTTACAAAATAATAAAAACATTCTATGAAAAAAATGGAGAATTTTTATCTGTGACACAAATAACATACAATATACACAAATATTTTTAAGGAGGTACAATGATGAAAAGAATCTTTTAAAAAAAAATTGAATTTTTTTAGAGAAGATGAACAAGAATTCTTGTTACCATATTTCAAATGATAATTTTGTACACAATTGAAAAATAAATAACATCCTTTAAATAAATGCATTTTTTAATATTAGTCTTAATTAAAAAATTTGTAATTCTTTTTACACTTTCTTTACGATTTTTTAAAAATAAATTTTTATATATTAATAATTTTTTTATGATTTTCGATTGTTTTACTATAATTACGAAGTATAATATTCATTTAATAGAGGCATTTTTTTGTTCTTTTTTTACATAATGTTATCAAATTATTCTTTTTTATAATAAATGTTTAAATATTTCTATGATAATCACATCGTTATACCTTTAAATAATTATAACACAATAAAATACTATAAATTTATAAAGTATTATAAAAAATATAGTTTTTTAAGTGCATTTTGTGGCAATTAAAATCATAGGATAAAATACGAAAAATCAGTATATTAATTGTGATAGAGTGATAGATAATTATAACCCAACTGATATTAACAGCTAATGGTAGTCAAACAGTTGTAGTGTAAAGATTGTATTGGAGGCACAATGAAATTTCAGAGATGATGTTAAGAAGAAAAATAATCTTAAAAAAAATTTTTTCTCCTCTGGGATCTATTGTTCTCCGGATGTTAGACAAATCGTATGACACAGTAACTGTATCAGATCTGATGATTAAAAAAATAAATTGTGATATAATATTTATTGAAAGTTAATTACAATAATAAATAAAAATCAAACGTATAAAAATAAGTACTACTGTAAATAACAAGAATCATCTTTACAAATAAATCCACTTGGACAGTCACCATTGATACAAGGACCTATTGTTTTATTCATTATTGTATTTTTGGTGATAATTGTTATGGTATTTGTAGAAGGTAATTGATAACATTGATCATCCTTACATTCATATCCCTCCATACACATTCCGTCTAAACATGGACCAATAGAAGTATTATTATTAGACATATTTGGTATCAGACCACCATAAATAATACAAATTAAAATACTAATAAATGTTATAGTAATACTAAACATAGACATTATCATTTAAAATAATATCAAACAAAAAAATTGTTAGTAGTAAAAATGTTTTGTTAATGTTAAGGAGATTTCTCTTAAATACTCCATAAGAATAAAGAAATTGTGAGATGACTTATAAAAATTTAATTGTTTATTTACATTATTATCTTAAGAATGTAAATGTTAAAAAAATCATATCAAGTTCAAATCTAGTTAAGTAGGGGTAATTCTAATAAACTTAAGTTATTACCATTTAATGTAGACTCTTTTAATATACATATATAAATTGGTAGAGGACAAAAAAAGAAATAACATCTAGTTGGTGTGATTCGAATTTAATTTATGCTTCATATGTATAATCTAACTATAATGTAAACTTTTTGATTTAGAAGATTTAACATTACAAAACTACTTTGAAAGGTATAAATCGTATTAGAGTTAGAAAGTCAAGATTTGTCTTAGATATTTATGGTGCATCATGAGTTTCAATGATACAAAAAAGTACAAATATTTCTCTTTCCTATAAGTAATGAAATCATATATAAAATGATAGAAGTTTACTTAAGAAAAATTGTTTATATTTTCGAAAAAAATGTATGTATTATCAAATAATTAGAGTACTATAATAAATAATATTGTATAAACTATTATTTACTTAAAAAAAGAAATTATATGAGAACATTTTTATTTTTTACAAAAAATGTTATAATGAAGAAAAAACATTGCTAAAAGAAATATTTTTGTTATTGTCTTTAAAACATAAAATATATTATTAATATGAAAGTATTATAAAACAAATTTATTGTATTTTATAATAACATGCTTTTAAGATTATAATTATTTGCTCATATAATATTACATAAATGTGATAGGTGATAAATTTTCTTATGACTTATTGTAAATTATCTGCCTTAACATATTATTAATAAGTATTTATAAGTGATTTGACAAACTATATTCTTATTGTAACAATTATTTTATAGGTGTATGATGTTTAGAAGGGTAGTGTGGAAAGTTTGAACTTATGTAAATAATATTTTTACTATTTATTTAAATTTAATTTTAATAAAATGTTATCAAAAGGAATCATTTTTAACTAATACCATATATTGTTTAATAAAAAATTTGTTATACATCGTTATTTATCACAAAAATATTTTGTTTTTTAAAAGAGTAAGTGTGATATTTATAATATTATTTGTCGCTTTGTTGTGTCTAGGAAAGACTTATATTTTTTTATTTAGATAAAATTAATTTTTAATGGATAATTAACAATATAGTTATATATATGTTGTTGTTTGTAGTGTTATATAATAGGGAGGAAATTATTTTAAATATAATATGCATGTGGAATCATAAAAATTATATAAATTTTTGAAGAAAAGATTCATTTATTGTTGGGATTAAGACATTTGTTTATAGCATAAAATGATCATTAAAACAATCACTAGAATACTTAAGAATTTTTTTTTGAACATTAATATATGAAAGACAAGTTTAAAGATGTTCATTTTTATAATTATTGTAAAAAAATGAGAGCTATACTTTCGCCTATGATTTTTGTCTTCAGGTAGAATGTTTTAATTAAAAGATTATTCAAAAAAATTTGTTTGTTAAATTAAATAAACTTTTTATCTTTTCAAATAAAATGATAATTCCTTCCTCAAATACTCATTTACAATTATTCTCTCTTACATTTAACCTATTAAATGATTTTTAAAAAATTAAATTAAAAAGGTATTTTTTTAAAATAACAATTTTTTATTTAGCAGAGAATCTTTAAAAGTAGTTAATAATAATATTTTGAAATTTTAATTATCTACCTAGATTAGGATAACATGGTTTTAAAGGTAAAATTAAGGATATTTTAACTTTTTTTATTTAATGTTAAGAATTTTTAGAATTTTTCTTATAGCAATAATTTTTATTTTTTTGATTTAATTATTAAGTCATGGTTACTCATCCTTCATATTATTACATCAAAAGTAACTTATAAAATTTTATTTAATTCTGCAGTCCCTCCAAACAATTATACACTTTTTGATGTTATCGTTTATAACAACTTTAAATAATTAAAGAATTTTTATGTTCGTTCTATTAAACTATAAAATATGATAAAAAGAAAAATAAATTATGTTGCCACTAAAAACTTTGTTAAAAGTTAGAAAAATTTAAAAAGCATATGTTTCATATCAATTTTTTGTTTTTCATCAATAATTTTAATCATTCCTCAACCTCTTGACAATTAAAAATTTTTAAATTATATTTATATATACTTTTTAAATTTAACTTATTTTTTTAAAAATAAATTTTATCATTCTTTTTATATCTAAGATATTACCTAGCATATTATTTTTATAATAAAGAAATATATATATAAATTTGTATAAATATACTCATCGACATTCTTTTATTTTTACGAACGATACCTTGATTTTATATGACTAATTGTGGGTGAGAAAGCTATTCTTCAAATTTGCATATAAATTCTACTTTTGTTATCACTTAAATATATATAAATATTTTATCACAATAGTAAAATATTTAAAAAATATATATATATAATCTGTTTTTATTATACAATTGTTTTTTTCTTCTCAATTTTCAAATACTCAATATTACGTATATCAACTATATTTTAAAACATAACTTTTTATTTTATTAAAAAATGTATAATAATTTTAAAAAAAATTATCATTTGGAATAATTAATCACATGTTATAAGTTTAGGGTAAGTTTTAGAAAAAAAATTTCATCATAGCATGAAAGAACTTGTTATAAATTATCATTATAATAGCGTATTATATTATTGCTAATTTATTTTAATTAGAATTTACAACATATGTAAGATATAGATGTTCAAACGATAATAAAAATCTTGTTAATTCTTTAATTACTTTTTACATTTATTAATTTATTTGTAATATATTGATGGTTATCATAATAAGACGATGATAAAGTAAAGATCGTCAGAGTTATAGAACATTCTTGCCATCAACAGATAAAGGGTAAGCTTCTTTTTTTGTTCTATCGTGAATCATTGGTACTAATCAGGTTTATTAAACGTTCTTTATTATCTACCACTTTGAGTAAATTTTATCACTTTTTTGTGTATAATAATTTGAATAACTACCTTTCTTTTTTTTAGTTCCTCAAAATTTTGTTCCTTGTCGTTATTTACTTTACTAAAAAAAAAGATTATTCGTTTATCTTGTTTCATGAGTTCTTTTTTAGTATAGATTAATATCTAACATTTACATAATTTAGTTGTTTAAGAAATATATTTACAAAGATTTATGCAGTAGTTGTTAGGAACTGGATAAACGTGGTAATTTTGTCAAAGGGTACAGTTTTCATAAAGGTATACAATGTATATTTAAAGAGTTACCAATCTCCTTTTCTTCATTGACATTATCTTATTTAATTTTGTGTGTTTGAAGAGAAAAAGAAGACCAACTAAGAATTATGCCTCAATTTTTCTCGTGAACAACTAAGATTAACTTTTAAAATTTACTTTTTAACACTTAAGTAACAAATAAAATATATTATTTAATTTATTTTAAGTAAATAAGCTCTTTAATGTATTATTATTTGATAGATAAAAGAATATTTTTGACATCTTGCGTGTATTTCCTGTACAAATCATGATTTATTACTTTTTATTACTAGCATAATATTATTTTAGTTTAAAATGAATGATATAAATTCCTCCTTATTTTATTTAAAATGGTTTTTGATTTAATGATAATTAAATTTATTTATTTCCTTTTGCTTGTAACACTGTTGTTATTATAAATGGTCACTATATCATTTGAATTATAATATGAATCTCTACTAAAATTACTATTATATGTTTGTTTTATCACACAAATAAATGTATATAATTACAATCACCGAGAGATGAGGAGTGATAAATTTTTTCTATTATAATGAGATGGAGAAAACGATTTGACATGATTAATATTTTTAATGAAATAATTTAATAATTATTTATATTTTTTATAGTAATAAATATCTTTTATATTATTTGACATTTCAGCTTTTTTAAATATGGTAACTTTCTTATTAAAACAACCAATTATTTTACAAAATCGTCACACAAATTGACATTTTTATTCAACTTAACAACACCCTTTATAATCTAAACTAATCAAATATAGTTTTTTCAACTCAAAACTAAATTTATAATATATAAAATAAGATGACATTAAAAATTTATATCAATAAGATTTATCCATTAAATAAATCTCTCTAACTCCTTTAAACCAATTTCTTTTTGTTTTCATTATTATATTTAAATTTAGTAAAATTGTGTTTTTCTCCTATTACAAGTTCTTTAATATATAATACACTACTGATTCTAAAACCATAAATAGAAGTGCTTTGAGAAAAGCTTTTATGATATTATTTAAAATTTTAAATTAACTTATAAATGTACAACAGTAAGGAGAATACACTGGTAAAAAGATTATTCTTTTTCAAATAGTATTTTAAGTTGAAAATACTTGTACTATTAGAAAATAATTGTGATTTTGATTTAAAAATTACCCTTTTATTATAATAAAATTTATATTTGATGTTTTAGTTTATACTTCCATTTAACAAATTTCTTTTTGTTTTCCTTCAATTAATTACTTTTTGCTACCTAATTGTTTATTTAAGTATATTAATTAGTACGTAAAATTTTTAACATATTTTCTTATAATAATATTATGTATATAAAGAAATAGAAATTTACAGAATTCTAAATATATATATATTTACGAGAATATTTTTTTTCTTAAGTTTACCATTGAAATTTATAATTAAATTTTTGCAATACTTACAAAAATTTTTTCTGTCATTCTTTATTAATAGTGCTATTCATCCCAGTGTTTATAATTTAACTTAATTCCTATCGTTAATTATATTGTAAAAGCTTTAAGTTTCTTTTTTTATTGTACCTCAAAGATCAAACACGTTCATATTATATAGTTACATGTGTACGGGAGCTTTAAAAATAGTGAGTGCTTCTTTTTGAAATATATCTTCAGTATCAATGTCTTCTCTCGATGAATATACATTATATTATTCTTTTTGATACTGTTAACACTTTAAAAGTAAAATCTATCTAACTAGTTCAATTTACTTTTATCTTAATACAATCTCTTATTCTCCTTTTTCTCTCTTTTTACCCATTTTTAACATTTTTCTGTTCGAATCCGTTATTCACTTTTTATTTTTTTTCCTTCCATCTCCAACATGATAATCTATAGATTTTCAAATATTAAACTTTACATTCTTATTTACGGAAATTACTTTGTAATTATTATTGGAATTGCAATAAGATACATCACAGTAGAAAATTGCTTGTTTATCCTATTGTTCATCAACATAAAAATTTTTATATGTTTTTATATTTATAGTTTAATTTGACATGCATTTTTATATTCATCAATTTATTGGAAGTACCTTTTATTACCTTAAATTGATATTCACTGTGCCTTAGGAGTGATTTTTTTCTGCATATAAAAGTATTAATTATATGCTAATATATTTTTAGTGGTAAAATATTGTGCTAATGCTATTAGTAAAGTTAAAACCTATATACGATTAAAATATTAGAATTCATTATATATTTTACAATTAATCTTCTTAAGATTATTCTTTATAACTTTGTATTTATTACAATTTTAACTGTTACTTTAGAATCAAT
Organism: Strongyloides venezuelensis; assembly: GCA_963280985.1. Taxonomy (NCBI): domain Eukaryota; kingdom Metazoa; phylum Nematoda; class Chromadorea; order Rhabditida; family Strongyloididae; genus Strongyloides; species Strongyloides venezuelensis. The sequence continues at coordinate 2,118,856 of CAUJLX010000001.1, read as the reverse complement.
TTTCTCTCTGCTACGGCATTTTTCTTTTTTTTTATATCTATTTCATTTTAGCAATTAATATATTTAACGAAACGGGATATTATGAGTTATAAAAGGGTAAATAAAATTGAACTTCTGTATTTTTTTGACATCCCCTTTTTCAAAACAAATGTGTCATCTATTTAAAAAAATATATAACATACATAGAATATATTTTTAATCAAATAAAAAAATTTATTTATATAAAGTTAATTATAAAAATATAATTTTTTTGTTTGTTGTTAGAATTTTTTTTATAAATTATTTTATTACCCTCATAAATATATAAGGGTATTTACTTAATATTTACAATATCTCAATTTTACTCTCCAAATACAATATATATATTATCAATCTCCTAATTGTGTAAGGATAAGAGTAGAATATTTCTATGTGCATATCAAGCTCTTGTTACGTAAATATATAGAAATAGATTTATTTACATTAAAAATTGATGTTGGTGTGCAGTTTCTTTATTCTTTAATTAAAATATATTCTTGAAGGAGAATAAAACTTGTTTGGATATATAAAATCACTCACATACAAAATTTTTAACTGTGTGAATTTAACTCATTATAGATTAGAATATAACTATATATATATTAATATGTTTTATGTTTAAATAAGCAAAATTTGTGATAGTAATTATAAATTTATGGTAGTAAATTGCTATCACTTTACCTTTTACCTAAAAACGCTCCTTTAAAACCGTAAAATATTTTATGATGAAGACTTTTTAAATTAATAATGCTTTTTATTTCAATTTAATCATTATGTTTTTTTATTGTCATAACAACACAAAATGGTCCATAGTTTTGTGATTAGTAAAATTTTATTTATATTTAGGCAATATACATATTTGTACAATAATTATGTCTTAAGGCATTTCTATAAATTGTATAATAATATTTCCTTTAAAAATTTAATTAAACTTAATTTTTCCAAACATCCACCTCCACAATTTAAAATTCATTCTAAAAAACTTTTGTAATAAATTATAAAACATTTCATAGTAAACAAAATACTTTTGTTTTCACAAAAAATACAATTAATCTTTTTGGCAATGTAAAGGTAAATAAACATTTTTGTTTTATAAGTTTTGTTAATTCATATTATAGGTATTTGACAATTTCCTTTTATAAAAATCACTTACGATAGAAAAAAAAATTATTTCGTTCCTTCATAATCCAAATATTTTAAGCTAAATTAATATTAATAGTTAAAATATAAAATTATATTAATAATTTTTTTTTCCATGTTTATCACAAGCTTATTCTAATTTAACATTCCAAATTGTAATTTTACTTAGAAATAAAAAGTAACAACAAAAGGTAGCATTTTTAATTAAAAAATGTTTTTAAGTACCAAATTTATTATTTTACATCAAATACTATTATAAAATTAGAAGCCAATATTGTTTTCCTACATATGGGATATTAAAAGTATTTTTTTCTCTCATATCAAAGTTAGTTTGCCGACCAATTAAATTTTATATTAATGTTATTTGGGATAAAAAATTTTATTGATATTTATTATATCTACGAAATATCACATCCATAGATTTATGAGATTAAATTTATAACTTTAAAAACTGATAACTATTCACCTCAAATTGTTTACCGGTTTAGTTAAAAGTTTCATTAATCATTTTGGAAAAAATCTTATATTATTGGCTAAAAAATGTGAAAGATTTAGTATGTAGTTAAAGGGTTAGGTATGAAAAAATATAAAAATTCTTGTAATAGGATTACATTAAAAAGGAGATAAATTGAAGTTGATCAGATAAAATGAAACATTAACTTTTGGTAATTGTTTTAAATATCTAATTTCATAGTTTTAATTTTGCACAACATATTTACAATTTTATATTTTTGAGACTTATCATCATATTATACATTTTTCCTGGTATTGTAGTGGTAGACTTAATTTGACTGAAATATAATCCAAATTTTACACAATTCTGTTTATCATATTTATGTGATAGTACGCCATGTTTAAGTGTTAAGTAAATAATTTTCCATCAATCTATATATAACTAATAATTATATATATGAAATTTAAGAATTTGGTTTTAAAAAAAAACTTTTCTTTAATATCTGGTAGTAAAAAATTTATTTCATTAGCAAAAATACAGTAAAATATATTTTTAGCGTATACTTAAGTAGGTGATAATAATTTCTCACTTTATTAATCTATTTACATGCTCTTTAATATGATCGTTTCTCTCTTGTATATATTGTAATGTTAATAGTCTTTTTTACTGTAATTTTTTTATTTACTTTTTCCAGAGTTCTCACTTGGTTCATTTTTTATTTTCTTCTTCTTTGAGAAGAATTAATTTGAAAGGCAAATCATTTTACTGCCATAATAAGAATTTGTTTAAACAAGAAAGTATCCCCTATTTGCAGTTAGGAAAGAATAAAAAAAAAAAAATATTTTTTTTATTCTAAATATCAGTGTACATTTAAAAATGAATAGGAATGTTAAATACCGATCAATTGCGTATGGAACATGGCATATTGGTGACGCCAGAAAATTTGTGGAAGAAAAGTTTAATGGTAGTAAAAACAATAAGTGTGATGAAAAGCAATCAAGCATATTCTCCCCAAAAAATGGGATGATATTGAATAAGATAGATAAGAATCTTCTGTCATTAAAAATATCTTCTGATGGTAGTGTCACGTTTAAAGATGATTTGAGAAGTGTAACACCAATAATGGAAATATCAACAAATATGAAAAGTACACCAAGGTATGTGTCATTTATAATTGTTGCATAATTTTATATTAAATGTTTCTTAAGAATGACTATTATTTTTACTAAGATCGAGTAAATTAAAAGATACCTTTTATCTTATAACATTTTATCTATAAGCTTTCCATTCAACAAATTTTATTTTATTATAATGTATAAAATTTTTGAGTGAAATTAAACATCATTATATACTTGCAAATAATAAGATTCCCCTCAATCTTATGAGTTATTTTACGCATTTTATGTTAAAAAAGTAATAATGCATTGAAAATTATAAAGTTTTTTTGTTATTTTTTATATTGCCTTAAAACTTATTAATAAGATAAAGATAATGCCGAAATACAAATTAACTTTTTTCTGAGAACATTTTACCGTCTCTTTCTATTTTAATCTATCATTTAGTTCACTAATAAATCTACCCTTAATTTACAACTTTTTGAAATAATTCATCATTATTTTAATGTTATATATAGTTGTAGTTATTTCTCCCTCATTACATTTATTACTATCTTATCATATTCACAGTTGTACAAAAATTAATAATTCGCTGTATATTTTAAATTTAAGAGGAAAATTAATCTAAAAAAAGTATAATATATTAATTTTGATTGTAGTATCATATTACATGATATATCTTTAGTGTACATTATTATCACAAAAGAGAATAATTTATGATGTTTTTTATAAATTTTTATTTTGTCATTATCAACTAAAACAATAAACTTTAAAGTTATTGGCCTACTATATATTGACATAATTTATAGTATGATTTTTAGTTACCTTTTTACTTAGATAAGATACTTTGAAATTTTTTTTCATTATATAAATATTTTAGAATCGTATCATGTTTCATATATCAATATATACATTATAGAAAATTAAAGTGATTTTAAAATTTCTCTTTGAATACTTGAAATAAATTTTTAATGATCATTAGCCAACTTTATTTTATTATAATAATACTTTTTATCAGGAAATGTGCATATATCTTGTAGTAGAATCATTTGCCACTTTAAATTATTAATCTTGATAACGGATAATTTTATTTGTAAATTTATATAATTATTTAATGAAAATTAATTTATTTTACCCCTTCTATCAATAATAGAGTATGTGTTTAAAACTAATTATTTCTACTATTTCATAAAATTTATCTTAAGTTAATAAATAATATTTACTAAAAATAAATTTTTTATGTTCCTTAGACTTAAATTAAAAAAAGAAAAATTTTTACCATGGAAGATATATTTTATCGCAAATATGTATTTTTCTTTATCTTTTCCTTAGTTAACTATTTTAATTACATATAAAATGCATTGTGTTGATGAAAATTATTTGAACAGATAAGTAATGATGTATATTATATAGTAAAATTTTATACATATTTATATATGTTTGTTCAAGTAGAAAAGATCTTCTTTTTTAGGCTGTTTTTACTTAAACTTGAACAAAAAGCTGTTTTTCCTTATAGCATTGCAATAATTTTAGTGATGGAAGTGCAAAACCTGTCACTCAAAAAGTGAAAGATAAGTGAGAGCATTCAGCTTATTTGTTTAAACTCTTAATAACACCATTACAAAATTACATTCTACATTAATGTGTATATGTATATACCTATACAAAAACTGACTTTTTAATAATTTATTTTTAGTTTTGATCATTACAATCTGGAGGATAATTCATTAACAGTCTCTACAACTGAAGCAAATTCTTTCCAGTTTGATTCATTAAATAAAAGAAAAAAAATATCTATTAATAATCAACATTCAATGGCTGATTCAGGGATTGCTGATAACTCTGATTCATCTCCTGAAGGTGATTGGTTCTCATCATCTGAATACATACAATATTGTCAAAAGATGCAGCAAACAGCAAATACTGAGGATGACTTTAGTTTTTCGTCAACAATTGCAAATACCAAAAAAGATGATAATAATCATCATCATTGCTCTCTTGAAACGATATATCAAAATTCAGTAAGTCCATATACTAATAATATTACGATGACGAAAAAAAAGAATAACCGACCTACGATTACTAATAAAACTCATTTAAAAACATTAAAAGATAACTCGAAATTTACCATAAAAAATGTACCATTGTCTAAGATGAGGACATCAATAACAGGTCCTAGTCAAATGATTCCTACAAATAATGACTATAACTATAACCATCAACAACTTAATAGTTTAAATTATTGTGAGAACAACTTAATTTACAATTTACCAAACAATACTATCCATTTTACTAACTATCACAAACCCTATTATGATACAAAACTCTATGATATGGCCAATACTTTACCCCAACAAAATAATAAAAATTCCGTTAATTGTATTCCTTTTTCGATGGTCAATGATTCAATGTACGATTCTCATGGCAATTCAAATATCCTTGATGACAATACCAGGTATTATAATACAAAAACTTTGTTTCCTTATGATAAGAAATTGAATGATAAAAGTAATAGTATTGATAAAAGGCGTGCAAAGAGTGTAGAAATAGGTAATACACATTCAACAATTTCAAATGATCAAGGATATAATACAATGAGGATAAAAAACTTTACTAATCTATCCAATAATACAAAATTATATAATAATAAACATGACTCTTTAAAAAATTGGAAGAATGACAGTTTGACATATAATAATTGTGATAACAAGAAAGATAAAGCATTTTCTGCTATCAAAAGTACAAAAAAATTTTTTCAACGTATTTTTACTAATCCAACATCAACATTACCAAGAAAATGGAAGAATTTAAATGATAAAAGTAATTTGAATAATGAAGAGATAATTATTGATGACTGGACACATATGAATGCTTTAACAACATTGCATAAATATGGTACGATTCATAGGACAAAGACTGATATTAATTTTTTAATAAATAATTATGATATATTAAGGTATATTATTGAAAATTTTATTTTTAATGTTTTTTCTTATTTTTAGAAAACAATATCAACAAAATGGATATAGTAGTGATTTTATTTATCCATTTACAATTGATAATATATATAAGGATTTAAAAGATTTATCAATTCCTCAGTCCTCATCACAAAAATCATCCTCTGACAGTTGTTATACTTCAACAATATCAAGTAATTCACCAACCCATCAAACAACTAATAAAATATTAATTGGTAAAATTAAAGTGGAAGAAAGTCCATTCATTAGAGACGTGAGATATTATGATAAAGTTTATCCTTCATTTGAAAATTTTAAAAACTGGAATGAGATATATCATTATTTGAAAAATGAACTTGTAAGTTACATTAAAAATTTTAACTACTTTAATTATTTATACCTTTTCAATTACATTTCTTTTTTTCCAGCAAACTATAAAAGAGAAGGATCATCGTATTTTAGAAAATTTAAGATATACAGAGAAGCAGTTAAATGAGTATAAAAAATCATTAGTTTAAAATCATTTTTTTATTATTTATCAAGAAAAAATATTTCAAAGTATTAATATAATTTAAAAAAATATATGACAAAAGTTGAAATTTTTTTTGTGAAGTGAACAAATAATATGAAAATGGCAAATTATATTATGTATATATGTGTATATATTATAATATTTTAGTTTATATATCTGTTTGTTAATTTTAAAATGATGGGAAGCTTAAAGCTATAACAAGGATCATTAAATTATCAAAATACTTATAATATATAATAATGATTTGGATAACGTTACTAATTATCTTTCTGTGTCTCGCAAAATACAAAATTTTAGATATATTTTTATTGTGTGGATAAGGAATCTTATTTGCATTCGATTTAGTGGTACATTGAATCAATGTATAAATGAAAAAACTTCATATGGAGTAGTGTGCGTGAATTTAGAAAAAATGATGATGGAAAGAAAAAATGACATGATTGGAGATTTTCAAGAAATATGAGAATTTATGAAATGGTCAATAAGACGTAATGATAAATTTTTTTATAACGAAGTTTTAATATTCTTTATAACTAGAAGAAGCATTAATAGAACATGAAAAAGTATATGAAGATCATTATTTAGTTGATATATTATTTCTTCAATTTCATTTATCATTTATTGTACAGTTATATATATTGTTACATATATAGACTCGTGTTAATTGTTTTAATATTGATAAATTAATAACTTTACATTTGTGTTAATTAACTATAAACTACAAAGAATTATTGATAACATATTTTAAATATCAAATTAAAAGGTTAATGAATTTATGATAAAATTTTTACCATAAACAAGTAATAGTATTTTTAATTTATTTATGCGCAACATTATGTTTTAAAGAAAAAGGAGATGATCGAATAATAAAGTCTACATTTACTATAATATTAAAAGGAACTGATAAAATTATATTAAGACAATAAAATAATACACATGCATCATAAGAGTAGTGTAGTTTGTATATGGAATACATCTATATAAACATCTTTATATATGCACATATACGTATTCTAGCTAGGTTAATATACACTTTTATTAATCAATCATAATAACTATGATAAGATAAAAATAATATTTAGTATAAAATTAATACAAACGTAAATGCTAATTATTTTTAAATAGTATCCATTTTATCTTCTCATAATATATAGTTGATTTTATAATTTGTTAATGAAGTAATTAACTTTTATTTTTAGATATTTTTATTAATGGTACAAAAAAAGACAAAAGTATATGTTGTTGGAGTTGGTATGACTCCTGTAAGTTATTTTCAATAAATAAATATACAATAACTCAATTTTTTAATTATAGTTTGTCAAACCACAATCAAGACCTGAATGGGATTATCCAGATATGGTTAAGGAAGCAGTTATTGAAGCTTTAACAGATGCTAAGCTTCAATACACCGATATTCAACAAGCAGCCGTTTCGTGGATCTATGGTACCACTTGTTCTGGACAACGGGCATTATATGAATTAGGTTTTACTGGTATTCCAATATTTAATGTAAATAATGCTTGTGCCTCTGGATCATCAGGAGTATTCTTGTGTAAACAAATATTAGAATCAGGTAATGCCGATTGTGTCCTTGCAGTTGGTTTTGAAAAAATGGCACCAGGTAGTTTGGAGTCAATGGCAGGAAATTTGAATGATCGAGCTCAACCAATAGAGAATCATATAGGTGTTATGTCAGAGACTTATGGACTTTTCCCTGCACCAATAACTTGTCAGATGTTTGGTAATGCTGGTAAAGAACATATGGAGAAATATGGTACTAAAAGAGAACACTTTGCCAAAATTGCATATAAAAATCACTTACATTCTGTCCATAATCCAAAGTCACAATTTAGAAAAGAATTTACATTAGATCAAGTAACAAATGCTAGAAAAATTTATGATTTTGTTGGCCTACTTGAATGTTCTCCAACCTCTGATGGTTCTGCTGCTATTGTTATGTGTAGTGAAAAATTTTTCGATAAATATCCACACTTAAAAAGTCAAGCTGTTGAGATTGTTGGTATGGAGATGGGTACTGACGAACCATCTGTTTTTAAAGAAAATTCTAATATTAAGATGATCGGTTTTGATATGATAGAAAAGATATCAAAAAGACTTTATAAGAATACTGGATTGACACCAAAAGATGTTCAAGTAATAGAACTTCATGATTGTTTTGCACCAAATGAACTTATTACATATGAAGCTATTGGACTTTGCCCAATTGGAAAAGGTGGTGAAATTGTTGATAATAATGATAATACATATGGTGGTAAATGGGTTATTAATCCGTCAGGTGGATTAATTTCTAAAGGACATCCAATTGGTGCCACTGGAGTTGCACAAGTTGTTGAGTTGTCTAATCAACTTAGAGGAAGATGTGGTAAACGTCAAGTTCCAAATTGTAGAGTTGCAATGCAACATAATATTGGTATTGGAGGAGCTGGTATTGTAGCTTTGTATAGATTAGGATTTGGTAATATCCAAACTCAAAAAACATTTAATACCTCTTCACCAGGAACTCTTCGTACAGATGCTCTTTTTGAAGAAATTAAAAAAAGAGCCAGAGAGGAACCAGATACCGTAAAGAAAGTCAATGCATCATTTAGAATAAATGTTATTGGGGACGACGGTACATCAAAAAAATGGACAATTGATTTAAAAAAATTCCCACCTTTTGTTGGAATTAATGATAGTAAAGTTGATTGTGAAGTAACTATTAAAGATAATGATTTAGTTACTCTCGTAAGTGGTAATCTTACACCAGATCAAGCATTTATGCAAGGAAAAATGAAGATAAAAGGAAATATGGCAAAAGCCTTAAAATTAAAAACTGTTCTCGATCCTAAGAAACTTAGGGCAAAATTGTAAATTAATATTTTATGAAAAGAAAAAAATTTTTTTTAAATAATAAATTTTTTAAGTATTTTTTTTTACACCTGTCACACAGAAATTGTAATATTATAATAGATGGAAATGATTTATTCAATTGATAATACACTGTTCGTTAATTCGCATATATAAGTTCAATACTTATTGATATTTTAAAATATAATTAATTGTTAAAATATCTTAGATTTTAAGTATTCCTCTGTTTTTAATCTGTTTGTGATCCAAGAATATGATTAGTACATTGTAATTTTATTTAAAATAATATATATATATATATATTTTTAATACATTATTGTTAAATACTAATTTTAAATAAATATTATAATTATTGTTTTATGTATAGCATTCTATTTAAAAATAAATAATATCTCATACTAAAACCTTTTATTACGTCCCTACCTTGACACTCTTTACGTCATATCTTTCATGCTATGATTTTGTTGAATATTATCATAAACATCTTTGCATATACGTTTCAGAGATACAACACATCGAGACGATCACCAGTGCACTATTTGAAGATAGATATTAAAGAAGCTGTTGAAGATCTTCAACCTGGGGTTAGTTTAAGAGTTAAAACAATTTGCAATTTTTTGGAGGAACTGGTTTAGGAAGAACACAAGAACGAAGTACTTGAAGAAGCAAGAAATCATCTGCAACCAATAAATTTCCGTCACAATGATCTGCATACATTGCATTCATATATACAGTGTATATCCAAACTTGTTGCTACACTTTATGAAAAAGGTTGTAACAGTGATTTTGTGCTGCAAGTATCAATGTTTCATTGTATTATCAGAATGCTTAAGAACATACCATCAGCGTACTTCAAGAAACTAAAAAAAGAAAAGCAATTTCATTGCAAAGCAATACTTCATGATTAGGTCTATTTTAACATAACATCTTTTCATCAACGTTTGGTACCGAGTAAAGTTAAAAAATATAAAAACATGGATGTAAAAAAAATAACCCCAAAAGTAATTGCCTCATCTCACTGGACAACTAAAGTTTTTATAAATAAAATTAAATTTTCGACAACTATGTATTTTGATCATTGCAATGGTTTCAATTATGTACCAATAAAGTCATGGGAAAGATTTTGAAGAACTCCTTCTGGACCATCAAGATACCGTTGATACTAAGAATATTTATACACATAAAAGTATTAGTCTTAATGTATTTTAATTCTTCTTGTAACATCGGAAATCACTGAATACATGTGTAATTTCCATGTTTGACATTATAAATGTGGTAATATTAGATTTGCCGATGTTAAGCGTCTAGCTTTCATTAGCTGTGAGAGTATAAAAAAAAGCTATAAGATTCCTTACAAGTCCGCAATTCTAAATTGTTTATGTCATTTGTAGTATCAAATGATATTAATCTCGTATTATACTATTTGGTAAACTTAAATTAATTGTTTATGACATGATAAAATATCGAATCAAAGAAAAGTGTAGATTTAGCAACATGAGAAGAATCTCAGCATACAAAGTTTTAAATGCAAGTTTAATTGTTGTGGTAATTAAGATCAACGGCAAGATTCGCATTATGAAGATTATTCTCGAGTTAGAAATTGTTATCATTTCAGAAACACAAGATAATATTTCAATTAATAATATTCTTTGACTAAGATAAAAATGATTTCAGGTATTTATTTGATTGATTCGAATGATACTATAAACAGTTTTTTAATTATAACAGAAATCCAGAATAAGTGAATATCAGCAAACTACTTATTATAACAAGCCACACAGAGCTGTATTTAGTATTTTATCAACGCCTGTTTTATTCAATAACACACTAACTAATCTCATTAATCATATCTCAGACACGAACAGGTACTTTGATGATGTAGGGGTAATTAGTACGGCTGAATCTGACAGAGAACACCATTATTACAATTTTTAAAGGTTTTTAAAGACAACATTAAGCTGTTGCAAAAGTTCTGTCGTTTTTTTACGAAATTTTTAAAACGTTATAATTTTAATAAGTAATTATCTAATTTACAGTATGTTATCCACTATTATCTTCAGCTGGTCTCCATTTAGTAGCCACTTACCGGTTCCAAATGTGAAAAAATTAGTGTTCTTTCTGAAAGAAGTTTCAAAAAAGTCAATATTTGCGTCGTCAACTTTGCTGAAACTTCTATAATTATAGAAATTATGTAAAAACAAGATTAAGTTGTAATTAGATGAAGAAACATCTAGAGAGCTTGTTAGATGGAAGAGAAATTCGTAGCTTCTCTCATCCAGACTTTTTAAAGTTTTCAATGTCACATTTTGTCATATTGAAAAACAATATTTTTATTATTTTTCGAATTTCGCGAATTTAAAATTTTCTTATCTAATTTTGATACCATTTTGCATTAGAAACCATTAGAAGTAGTTTGAAAATAATAGAATATCAAAAAATCTTCGTTCAAAACTAAAGCTCTACAAATACATGCTTCATCTTCAAGATTCATTTATTTATCTTGAAACATTGAAACTGATCTTTACATAGATACAATACCTACTACATCTCTCCCCAATGCTTTTCATAAATTTTTAGAAGCATCAGTTGTCATATGTTTAGTTGAAGCTCTTAGAAAATGCAGTGTAAAAAATAATTTCTGACCACATCCGTGTTTAGAAAAATGATTTGTAACAAAGGTAATACAACAAATTGCAGCTATACAAATTATATAGTTAAGAAGCAAAACTATCCAATTATTGTAATAGTTTAATTTATTAGCAATTGTAATCATATTTTTTGACAATTAAAAATGACAATAAAAAAATGACATGACTTAAGTGACAACCTAATATTTTTTCGCAATAAAAAAATAAGTGTTTCGGAAAAAGTTTATATTTATAAATAATATAAAACATTGAAAACAAACTCTTTCTTCTTTATCAAATTTTCCTGACAATTCTAATTTTCCAATATCATAAATTCTTGATAATGCAGATCTTGATGCTATATGACTATTAGGAATGTTAAGAGTTATTTTCGTTGGACAAATTATAATGTGAAATATTCAACTTTTAAATCAAGCATACTATTTCTCTATGTGACCCTTGTACTAAGAATTCTTATTTATAATTACTATTGGTACCTGATATTCCAAAAATTTCAAATATAAATTTATTGTAAATAAAAACCGTAATAATGTAATAAAGAATATAATCAAGTAACCTACCCAACAGCAGTCGACTTAATCATAAGTTATCTTAAAATTCAATGCTAATATATAATATATATATACAGAAATTTGTCTGTCCTAAAACATGCATTTTTATTTATTTAAGAATGAAGATTGCAAAAATCGCATTTGATTAGATAGAATGTCTTTAAAAGATGTTATATTTAAATTTTTTACAAAAATATAAAACTGTCTAGATATAAGATATAACAATTTAATGCTCAAATTTAAATTGAAAGAATAGAATTTTTAAAATTAATTTGTACGAAAACACGTCGCAATCATTCAAACGACACAAATGTTAATAATTTAATGAGATAAATTTCAATTGTTTGATTCTTCTGTACTTTTATTAGAAATTTTGATGTTAATAGAATGTTATGTTAATTTTTTTTACTTATCAACGTTCCTATAGAAAAATTGTTAATCTTTAAAAAGTATATGATGAAGCAAAAATTCAAAAAATTAAAATTTCTATGCTATTAATAAAAAGTAAAAACTAAGAAACAATGAAAAAACATTAATTAATATTAATGAATATTGATGGAGATTTATGAATCTGAAAAAATGTTCTACGAAGAAGTAAATCGTCTTCCTAAATTCACTATTAAACTAGAGAGAAATTAAATTTTTTGGGTCTGTTGGGTGTAGCAACCCTTCCTCAGGAAAACAATATAAATGCCAATAAAATATTATACATTCAGTCATCATATACACTGTAAATGTTATTTCTCTTGTAATGATAAGATATTAATAAACATATATATTCGTTCTATCTTACAGATCTACATAACTTTTATTCAGAAAAGTAGTATTTTTAATACTTTAATACAAATTGTCAATAAAAATGAGATTTAAATACGAAAAGGATCTTTCAATTCAATTGAGCCTTGTAAATGTTACTTAAGTAAGTAAAAAGCCTGTAAATATTGATATAAAATCATAAATGTTTAGAAAATTAAAACCTTTTCAATTAATATACAATATTGTTAATTTTTAAAAAGTCGAACAAATTTGCTATTCAATTTTATCGCTTACTAATTTTACGATAGTCAATTCTTTGAAAATATTTTTAAAAGGATAGAATTTTAGGAAATTTAAATATATTCAAAATAAATTCATGTTAGTTAATTGAATATAAAAAATTCTACACTCTCAAAATTTATTTAAGTACCATATTTTGAAATAAAAAAATTTTGTGCGTGGTTATCACAATCAATCAATCAATCACTGCGTATCACATATATAAAAGCTATAAAATCATCGATATCTACTAAAAAATATAATAGAAGCATTTTATTTCCTATACACACAATATTCTTCATCCAAAAATTTGACCTAGTAATTACTATGAGGCTTTCCATTATAAGTAAATCTACAAAGGGCTACAGTTGATAGTAATCTTCCAACAGGGCCAGCAGAATTAACGAATGAAAAATAAAAAAATTATTAAAATTAAATAAAGGAACAGAATTGACATTTTTATTAAAATAGCTATTATTTATTTTATATTTTTACTTTTATTATCTACTATAAATATAAAAAAGAAATTAAAGTCTGTAAGTAATTTTCAGTTTTCTGAATTTTTTTATTGAAATGTGTTTAAGAAATTTCGATAAAACAAATTGTCGAATATGAGCTCCATACGATATTCCGTTTTTAACTTACATTGTTTCGAATATGTCGAAAATGGAAATTTGGTACCACTATTTCTTACCTAAAATAAAAATTATGGTATGAAATTTTTTAAACAGGAGTAATTTTAAGGATTATTACGTTACGCGTAATAAAATTCTGCAAAATAAATCCTATTATTGAAATTTAGAAAATCACCTAAAATTATATTTTTTACTTCAAATTCTAGATTTCTAGAGCGAAATATCTCGTTTCTAAATATGAAAATAAAAACAATTCAAAAATGTTCTTGCGATAATTTATTACTATACATCTTAAAAGTATTTTTAAAAAAAATTGTAAAGCCATGTGTATGAATGAACTAAAACAAATTTGTTGTTGCATTTTTTTCTAACAATTTTGATACTATACAAATATACAAAGACGTCAAAATTTTAATATAATATTTATAGCAAATCTATTCAAATTATATTTCTTTACAAAATGACGTAAAAAATGTTTTAATATAACCATCCAATCCCGTGATAATGTGAATTGAAAATTTTACAAAATTTTAGCCAAAACATTTTTAGTATTTGTTTAGTAGTTAATACTAATATATCAAAAAGTAATGATTTTATTCAAGAGAAAAAACAACTATAATCTGACCAAAATCATGAAAAAAACGTTATTTATACCTTTTAACTGTCATCATCCAAACAGTATTATTCAAAAATTTTTATTTCATTAGATTCGTATTTTTATAATCATAAAGAACATCACATTTCTTTTTTATAAATGCTGTTTATCAAATTGTTATTTACTACTAACAAGGAGTATATTTTCTAGCACTTTTATTTTTTTTTAAAAATCATTTTTTAAAATATAGACTTGTTCAGATTGCTAAATATATAGATAAAAAATCTATTATTAAATCTACTGTTTCTTTTAATTTGAATAATAGTTTTATCTTTCTTAAAAAGTATTTTTTTACAGCTTCCATAAATTTATCTTTTCTGTTTTAAAGCAATATTGATCTTCTATTAATAAGATATTTTTGATTAAGTTCAAATAAAATGTTTTCAAATCAAAAAGACAGATGTAGTCTTATTTTAATAAATGATGTTAGTTTTTTTTATGTTAATAATATAAAGGTTATTTATGCATCGTTAGTCTCTTAACTTCTTAACATTACTGAAGTTAAGCTTTAAGATATATTATGTAATAATAAATAAAAACACAAGTATAAGGATATCAAAATTTTATTTGATAAGTGTAAATCCAAAAAATCGAAAAAAAAATTATCAAAAAAATACCTAAAACATTTACCCATGGGATTTAAGTTAAATATCCAAAAAATCGAAAAAAAAAATAGATTTTTAACGCATTGCAAAAAAAAATCCAAAATATCGAAAAAAATATGTATGCTTAAGTAGTGCTATCTCATATCTAAAAATAAATTTACTCACTACGTTCCATAACCCGTATAACTATAATTCAAAAAAATTTTTTTAAAGCCAAATTCAAAAACACTTTTGGATTTTGATAACTAATTCACATTTATTATGCACAAAATCATGTATCACTTCATAATTCTACATAAATTTCACTTCTCTCGGGTTAGCACGTTTTCTAATTACAATGTGTTATACTTTAATTTACTCATTCTTAAAAAAAAGCATATGATTGATCCAGAACCAAAAAACAAAAGTGATTTGATTTGGTTATTCAAAAAATTCATACAATTTTTGCTGTAAAGCGCATAAAGTATAATATTGAACCATGATATTGAATTTAACCCCTAAATGATAGAATGCAGTTGATTTGTTAAAAATTATAATTCCCACGCATTAACATTTTAAATCAAAAAAAAATTGAAAGTCCACAATTCGTAAAACCAATTTGTGCATTGCTACATACCATGGCCATGGTTTCTGATGAATAAATTCTCATAACACAATGTTGATGCAAAAGTTCTTGATGATTACACATTAAAAATTGATTCAAAAGGTAAATTCGCTCAATAAAAAGTCAAAAAAACAAAAGAACTATTTTTCAGGTTTAACAAAAAACGACTTATAGAATTCTATTCAGGTTGATACAAACTCCAGAGTTATATATAGATAAGTTATTAATTACCTCAACAAAACGAATAGCTTGTTATATAACATTAATTTCTCAGAAATAATAAAAAATTGCAAATTCTTTTTGAGTTTACATATGTACAAAATATTAACGTAATAATTTAAAAAAACCATTTCAAAATCCAAATAGTTGATGATAAAAAATATTCGATTACACATTACATTGATATTTATATTTGAATATAGTCCCAGATAGATATATATAATATTTTTAAATAATTTCACAATAATTCAAAATATAATATAACGATAAAAATATATTAAATAATATATGGAATATAAGATCAAAGTTGATAACATTATATATAAACAATCCATCCAATATTGCAATATAATTACTCATAAATATATATTTAAAAAAATTATCATATTTGATAAAAATTTGAAAATTAATATAAAATCATTTTGTAAATTTAAAAAAGATAACAAAAATATGATATGTAATATATATCATAAAAATGTTACTTAGTTCTCTCGTTGATTATAATAAAGCATATCTTGACAAAATAAAAACAAGAATATTAACAAAACCGTTGAATTAGCATATATAAAAGTGTGTAATAATACAAAATTATACATGGAATTATGAAAACAAAATAGAATTTGCTGATGTAAAAAATTTTAAAATTGATATAAACATAAGATAGTCCACATATTATTTGATTGCATCATAATTAAAGAAGAGATAGTTTGTTGACAATGTAAGTTGTTTGAATAAAAAATAATACATAATTATAGCTGTATAAATACATCATTTTAGGTAGTCTTTGTTTTGATAGGCAGCAAAATATGAAAATTAGAGTAGAAAAATCAGTGTAATTTGTAAAAAAATAAAATAAAAAAGATTTAAAAATTGATGTTTGACAAAGACAGTTAAAGTTTGATTAAAAATAAAGCATAATTGGAAAATATTTTTGATTTTAAAAATTAGATGTGTAAAATGGAAAAAAGTATACATACATGTTAGATGAAATGTATCATTTTTTATACATAGTCAAAAGTATTTAATACTCTTATTTGTATTGTTTGATGATGATCTTTTTTTGCATATTTTTGAAAATTGACACACCATACTGAACGAGAACGATTATATTTATAAAATTTACCGATATTATAGTCCTTTTTTGATAAAAGGAATGAATAATAGTACATATGAGAGTCCTTCTTTTGATAAGATATATGATAAACACTTGAATTTGAATAATTTATGAGAAAGTTGATCACAAAATTTGATGTTTAGAAAAAGAATTTTCAAAATGTTTAAGGACCTTAAAAACACAGATGATATGATTTAAAAGTACCTTGTGTCTTTTTAAAAATAATTATCTCTCTGTTGGTGTAGAGGTAAATAAAGTTTACATAACAGCACCAAAGTTGAATAATAAGATAAAATGAATATTGTGGAAATGATAATTGTAGAAGTACGATGATCCAATATATGAGATGTATTTCAAAAAGATTATGAGTAGTAGAATTACGTCTCTTGATTATTAGAAAAAAAACAAATAGTAACTTAATAAACCACCATACTAAATAATAATAGATAGTTGATTTGAGCTCAATAAAAATATCTTTGCTTGGAAACCTAAATTTAGTTGTCTGATTATTATATCAACATACACTTTATTCCATATGTAATATTACTATGTTTCTTCATCAAAAATACTTTTCCATAATCATAGTTCTATTATAAAACTAGTTTTCTATTAGTAGTAAATTTAACATAAATACCTCTTGAAAAAGCAAAACTCTTTTCTAATCGTTGATTCATAACAAAATTTAGAAATAATATTTTTTTCTCTCTTATGATTATAAAATAACACAACACATTCTTATGGTTTTTTCTGGTTATAAAATTTTTCCTAAAATTTCACAATACGTTCGGATAAAACATAAACATTTTTAAAAAGTGACAAATATTCTCTCATCCATTGAAATTTAGAATTCTTTTTGATATATAAAACTATATTAGATTAAATTAAGGTATTGTGTAAACTTTTTTTCTAACGCTAAATTTCCAAATTGATAGCAGTTATCAAAAGAAACTAGTATATTCTCTAAGTTATTTGCAATTAGTTGTATATATATATATATATATATGTATAGAAATATATTCACTTTAATACTAAAATTTTGCGACACGATTCCTTTCTTAAAGATGATTGTGATCATATTATATTGATGTAAAATTTGTCTAAAATAATCATATGATTTTTAACAAACATACAGGTATTTTGTAACATATCTCTTTCATAGGTACACTAATTGAATCCATTATCAAATCAAACAATGTTGTGTGTTAATAATGTATTGAATTTTATGAAATATTTATAATCTCTCTATAAGATAAGGAGTATCATAAAGATATTTACACTTTTTTGTTTTAAATTTGCTTTCTAACGTACATGAATAGTTAACAAGTTAATAAGATAAATATTCCAATAAATGTAATTTTTACATAAAGACACAAATTTGATTCCCTTTTTTTCATCAATAGTTTGTCACTCATATTTATTAACATAGGAACCATATTATCACTTTTTTGACAAAGTATTGTTGGAAGTATAGTAGTGATAAACTTGGGATATTATTATTTGAAACATTATATTAATAATGGACTTTTGTGTATACCTCTTTTTAGTCCTCAAAAAACTACAAGTACATTATTAGGTATCCCTCCCTTATAAATGTTGTTACATAGTCTCACTCTCTTTTTCCTATGAAACTTAAATAATAAATTAATTTCAGCAAGCAGGATTTTTTAAAAAAAACTCATTATATATTTGATAAAGAAGATTCAAAAATAACACAGGATGATTGATAAAAATTCATGTATTGTAGTAAAAAAAGTTGAAACAATAGTTGATGTTTGTATTGAAAATATTACAACTTGTTTGCCAATGTCATTGACCAGCAAAAACAAGATTCAAAAAAATGTGAGAATATTAAAGGAATTATATAAATTGAATTTTGATTTTAACATATATGAATGAATAAAAATTATATATATCTCTTAATTGATGTTTGATAAATGGAATATTATTATTGTAAAAAGTTTGGTAATGAAAATAAGTCTCTCTTTGTCTCGGTAACAATGAAATAGATTATTTTTCACTACATAATTTGTCGGTTGAAATATACCATAGTGTGAGAGGATAGTGTTTTTTGTATAAAAAATTTTAGATTAGTTAAATACCACTATCTAAAAATACTATTTTATAATGTAGTTGTCTACCTCAATATAATACTTTCTTAGTTAATGTTTGTTTAGAAAGGTGCAACATTTTAAAATCCTACAATACGCAGACACCAATAATTCTGGATAACAGTTAACATTTTTCCATTTAAATTTGGGTTTTTCTTAAAGATAATATGATATAACATGTCACAGTATATAAAAATAAGCAATGATAAATAGATGTATAAAATATAAAGAAAACTGCATGATAAATTTAATGAGTGATTTAGCAGGAACTTGAAGAACAACTTTTTTGATCAGGAACCAAATGTAATGTGAAGGTACAGCCAAGCGTACCATACATATGGGTTTTCAGTATATCGTCATACACCTACTAACTCATTAATGGCAGTCGTCGATACCATTCACATAAACATAATGGCGTATATAGGTATGGAATAAATATTTTACTTTGAAAACAGGAAAATATTTGATAAATGTCATTTAAATAATTATTTTACAACACTCTCATTATCAGTTCCCTTTAGTTTTCTCTCTATCTCAATGTTCATATACAAGTGAATAGTAGTTTTTTCATTATTTTTCTTCCACAGCAATAAAAAATTATATTTTTTAGTATATATATATATGTTTAGTTTAATAATAACTTGTCTCTCAATACTCACTTTTTGGGTAAAATGTTCTGGTCAATTTCATTAATATAATCTGTCTCCACCTTTTTTTTCGCTATATCCATTTTTTTATTTATGATTGATAGGTTAACGGCTAACTATATTAATTTACATGCACGGCCAAGCGTACCATATATATGAGTTTTCAGTGCATCGTCATACACCTACTAGCTCAATTTAATGGTAGTCGTCCCTGCATATAGACAGTTGCCTTTATCATTTTTGTTCAATTTTTTAGATAGATATATTTCTAGTAGTTTTTTAACTATCAACCATCGAATTTTTCATTATATGCTTTTTTGTTTCTATGAGTTTTATTCGTCTTCAACATACTTAATGTCACAACTTTATTGATCCCTATACAAATATTGATAGTTATAAAAAAAATTATATTCCCTGACTATTTTCGATAAGCCATAATAGTAAGTATACGAAAAATCATTCAATTTCCTACTCTAAGTCCAGAAATTGTCAGTTTAATACATTTATAATTCTTCTCATCATTATACAATATGAATATTTGGGGAACTTTTGGTTTCTTAACTACCGGATTAAAAAGCAATAAAATTCGTTGGTATCTCTTATGAAATTCAGTTACATCGATTTGTAAAGTATGACAGCAAAATTTTGAGTACTATCTCATAGTAAAAGTAATCATAGTTCTAGAAACTTGTCATTTTTTTTAAAAAAGTTTTGCGATTTAACTAATCCCAATTTTTACATTTTTTCTCCGTTGTTCTCAATCACTTAATATCTTTGCAGTAAAAGTTAATTTTTCTCCCTCATAAAACAACTACCACTGGTGGTTGCCTCAAATTTTAACAAAACTTTTAGATAAATTAGAACATCTTTTGAAGTAACAATTACTTTATCCTCATTTCCTTGAGAATGTAATTTTTTTTTGTATATTTTGAAAAATTTTAAAATAAATTTGTCGATGATATTGATTACAGGAACTTTTAGCAATGATAACATGTAGATGTGACATAGTATGAATATTTCGGATATATGGAATTAATAATGAATGTTAATAATATAATAATCATTATATATGTACAATACATTCATTTTTTAAAGTATTAGTCAGTAATTATGTGTATAAACAGCATTTCAATCAATGATGTTTTTGACAATGTAACATTAGTTTTTCATAATAATTCTTAGTATCGTATATAAATAAATAATAACAGAGAAACGAATAAATATTTGTTGAATGAATCAAAATTATTTTTTCATTTCTCAAGTAAAAATAAACCGGAAGATGGGTAAAAAAATTATTTACGTAAAATGCACTGTCAAACAAATCAAATTTTAAAACGTTAGTTAGAATATTTTCAGATAAACGGGAGTCATAGCAGAAATATAAGTTGATAACGTTTAAAAATCTGAGTATATAATAATTATTATATAAATTACAGATTTTTTGCTTGCTGATCTCCTTAAAGCAACGGTATGGATTACATTTTTGTGAGATATAATGGTTTCTGAGAACAGTTGATTGGAGTGGAGTGCAGATAATCAGATTAGGAAACAAGCAAACTTTAAGATATTTTAAATAGACTTTTTAAAGAGTATTCAAATATTCCAATCACAATATTTCCAATGAATTTAGATTATATCTTGTTAAATTAAACAAGTTAGTAATTTGATGTATGACAATTAAATTTTGCAACTATTAATAAATAACGATACAAAAATTGTCTCTAAGTATGTGCAATTTCAATGATAGATATATATAATATAGAAACTGATGGGATGTAAGATAACAAACTACTCAAAGAGAGTGATGCAAATCATATTCTTTGATATAGCGTCGAAATAAACTATAAAATTTGAACGTCTTGAAACTTGAGATATTTGAAAAATTAACCATTACAACATTTCGTAATATGTCTTGATAGATTTTCTCCGTAACTACATTAAATACAGAGCATTAAGGCTAAAACTGAGATTTAACATATTGAAGTACAAGTCTTATGAAACTATGGATAAATGTTCGGTTAAACTAAGTGTACAAAAAAACATTTCACAACTCTTTTCATATTCCTATTTCCAAATATTCATTAACGCTTAATGTGTGTAATATATTTGATTAAAATTCCCCAACTTGATAATAGACAGGTACTAGTTATTCTGTGTGTAAAGTCAATGTATTAAAAATCGCCATCCCTTAATAATCTCCATGTCACATATAACGTAGACATATTCAAACATTATTTTATGGTTGCTTTAAAAAGACTGTTCTATAAAATCTCCGAAAGTTACAGATGTGTAAATAAACAGCTATACACCATTAAGTTGTTTCTATTAAGCTAAATGTACTTTTTGCACAGGACATACAATAAATAAATCCCTCTTATAACAATTCGAGGGTATTAAAACGGCTATCAAATATAGAAAACAGATGTGTTGTAAAGGTGACCTTCCAGAACATTCTGGGCATACATCACATCAGACATTGTAGAGTAGTTGTCTGGAGAAGTTATCAATGAGATAGTTATATACGTGTATATCTAAGAACAGACAACTTGTCTATCCTTCTCTAACAGTTGATGTAAAATAGGAATATTTCTCATTTAATGTTGATGTCTCTTCTATGAGTTGTATACATAACTCTCTACCAGTCAGTACTAGATTTTACAGAAAACAAATATAAAAGTATTATGCACTACTATATATTCTTAGTAGTTTTAAAAATAGTGACTGTTTTGAAGTATTTAATGAAACTGACACATGATGTAAAAAAGTATTTTGAAATAATTTTGAAATTCTTATGATATATATGAACAATCCGTGGAAATGAAATATTTTTTCAGGTTAAGTGCTTAGAGAACAGCAAAACAAAATAAGTCTTTTTTAAACATGAATATTTCGTTGGTAAAAATTATGAAATGTTGAGTATATGCATCATAACTATCGAAACAATGTACTATTTCAGAAATAATATGGAACATTCGCGAAATTTTGAATTAAAACAATAATCAAATTTTAAAGATGGTATGATATCAAATTAATTTTAAGGTAAGAAATTTTGTTATAGATAAAAATGTCTTTTTCCCATTATATTTTATTGATTTGAACAACTTCATCAAGTTGGTATTTATATTAATCTAAGTTACTGTTAGACCGTCAATCTAAAGGTAAAAAAAAAAGTTAATTAAAATGCCTTAAAACTATCTAAATTTTAAAAATTGTGAAAAAACTATATATCTTACTACTTTTTTTAAGAAATAAAAATTCATAGTTAAAAATATATTCATAAAACAATAGAATTTTATAATTTTCCGTAATACTTACCTTAATTCCTGGAGGAAAATGATGTTGGAATGGAGTGACGTGTCAAGTACAAAATGTATGCCTACATTTAGTCAGTAACAATCCATCAATAATTATTCTGATTTATTGTAGAAGAAATAGTTAGTCGTCATTTTGATGGAAATAAGAGAGAAAGCATAATAAAGAGAAAAATAATGACTAAAACCAGCAACAAATCTAAAATGAAATATATGTTAAAGGTTTGCATTTATATACTGATTTTATTTGTGCATTGTGTGTACAGAGAAGGCAGAGATGCATATATACATCATAAATAATATGCTGTGTGGGCAGGAATAAAACATTGTAAAATGTCAATTAAGTCAGATGCAATTGGTTCTAACAATTTTATATGTCAGTTGAGGCATCCAATACATCACATGATATTTTATAATAACAGATGATGATTATATTTGAAGAACGTATTGCATGAGTGAGTACACTTTACTTTTTATGTAATGTTTCTATTGAATGAAAAAGAAAATACAAAAATATTTGAGCAGATAATAAAATTTTTGCAATCATTAAATTTTGGTATAATTGTGAGTTCATATTTCTGGATTATTGAAAAGAAAAGTTTTTTTCATAGAAAGTAAAATTAAATACTCTCTTAAATAATATTTTGTTTAAAATGATTAATTGAATCAAAGTTTTTACCTACTATAACATATAAATTACACTTTTCTACTATTTTAACATAATCCATAAAACTTTTATAAACTCCTTTTATAGTAATCGTTTATAAAACAAATGCAACTTTTGTTGAATATTTGTGTAATGTTTCAACACATAGAACTTTTAAACAGGTTTAGAATTTCTCGAAAATATTAAATTACAATATACACTTTTATGAGAATTCTGTTAAATTAAATGAATTAAAATTTTCATTTATTTTATTATTAAAAATATATGTACAAAAATATTTGTGCTATAATTATTTTATGTACAATCATTATTAATTTATATATATATCTTTGGAAATATAACTAATAGTTATGGTGGTTCATATTTTTTAAGATTAATAAACGAACGATAAATGCACACATAATAATATTCATTGTTATTCATATGATATTAACTTTTAACATACCAATATTCATCTTACTAGGTATAATTAAAAATTTTTGAATTCTATCTACTATTAATATTAACATCATAACAGATCTCCCAAAAGGAATTTCTCATTGGTATATGCATACTACTATCTTATTATTATTATATTCGACCAATTTTTAGCTGTAAAACCTTTATACATACACTATATATAGTATCATTTCATATACTATTTTATCTGTTATCAAATATTTCTTTTTCTTCTATGTGTTTTATATAGAAAAATTGCTTTATGTCTATTAAGGTCCACAGTATAGAATATTTTGTTCTATCTTCTTTGTGAAGCATCTGATACCAATGGTAAACTCATCTAATAATCAAGGTGAATTCAAACATTTAGATGATAATTCAACTGTACCTTCCACAGGTAATAATATTTGCAATTAACTTATCATATATCCAAAGTGTAATGCGTTGATAGAGTTTTTATGCCTTTTTTCCGTAACTCATTATAAAATTCACTATTATATAATATTTCTTTTTTTTTAGGACAGAGCAAACAATCTAAAAGTGAATTACCAGAGAATCAAGTTATTAGACTGGAAATTATCAATTCGTTGGGAATGGAGAGTGAAGTTCCTGTAAACAGTATATCTGAAATACCTAGAGAACAACGTGCTGGTTGGCTTCGACACGGTGATAGGGTTGTTAGATTTGCCTCTGTAAGACCATTTGAAGGGGCATTGTTAGCAAACACAACACCATCTAACAGTTTAGAGAGTGAAGAGACACGTAATTATGAGTATTCTGATAGAATAAATAATTTCAGGCATAACCATAATAGTAGTAATACTAATTATTATCAAAATGGACCAATTTATCAGGAACCAAATTCAGATGATCGTATTCCAATCAATTTTCCTACCACCACCAAATATTCATCCACTGCCGCCAATATTTGGAAATGGGCACCTGCAACATCCATTTTCTACAGTTAGTAATGCTCCACTAGTACCTCATGCTCCATATGGACATCCACAAGTTTTTCATGGACATATCAACCCCCCACTTGTTACACCAAATCATCAAATTCCATACTATTTATCACAACCTAATAATGTCAATTTCCCAACTCTAGTTGGATATTCATGTTATCCAACAGTTGTTGATTTTGCTGTTACAAGAAGAGTTTTGTATCCACCATTGAATCATTTTGTCCCACATGGTGATAATCAGTTAAATCATGATTATCAACAACCACATCACACCCAATATGGAGTGTCACAATCTCCTGGTTTTGGATCTCCACAACAGGATAATGTAGGGCCGAATGTGGAAACAAATTGCTAATAGCGATATCATTCAAATAACAATGGATAGTCAAACCAATGAATTAAACATTTTTATAGATAATGGTGGTGAAATTACAAATATTCAAGAACAATTAAGAGTATCCTCAGGTGGCATGGTAAATGAGGTTGATGTAGGTGAGGAGAATATTGGTACAAACATTCCTCAAAATATTAATATATCACAAGAAAACGTCCCAAATCGTGATATGTTGGATAATTAAGTGAAAGAAAGACTGGTAACAAGACTGATCATTGGATGATCTCAAATCCTATACCGGTTTATTTAGGAAATTAATATTAATTTAAAACTTTTTTATGTATTTCTATTTATTTATATTTTTATTCTATTCAAAAAATATCCAAAAAAACTTTTTAGCACTTAGCACTATAGAAAACTTCTACTACCAAATTAGTATATTTCTAAGTAAAAATGAAAAAAAACATTATTATCATTAATATTACTACTTTTCTATATGTTATGTCGGCGTATTATATTTTTCTTAACAATATAATTTATACTACTAAATTAAGAATAAAATAAGTTTGCTGTTTGCTTTTTTTGATAAATACCAAGCTAAATTATATGTAATTATGTTTATATTTTCTACCAAATCATTAATAAATTTGTTTCTTATTTGTACTTTTTTTGCATAAAGTATATATTTACCACTTCATTATAATGCTGGTTTATTTAATTATTTACTAATATTCTTCTGTTGTTTTATCTATCATTTCTAAAAATTATAAGGTACTTTTTCGTTTGGGTAGAGCAATTTTTGAAATGTTAAGTTTGAATATTAAAATAAATTTTTTTATGAGTTAAAAATTTTATTTTAAATGGTGATTTTGGTATACAAAAATACAAATTAATAATTATAAAAGGTTAACTTTTTATAATAATACATAGAAATTATCATCATACTTGTGAGAATAATGATCTGTTGTCATTTTATAATCTTATATAGAATGACGTCATCCATCATTCCGCTATATCATCCCTTTACTTATGCTTTTATTAACTAAATAAATGGAACAAAGTGTTTTTAATAGTTTTTACTCATCAACGTTTTCAATTTTTATATCTCAACAATAGCCTTTAGGATTTTACCTTCTTTACTTGACCATTGTGTTTATGATTTGTTCACCATTTTTACTGTACATCTCACTAAATATATATAGTCGTAGTTAATTTCACATAATAAAATTAACAAAAGTTGGTTAGATTTTTCTTTTTTTCTCATTTTCATGAGAAAGTATCAACTTATCGTTTTAGATCAATTTCCTTTATCATATTATCACTTTTCCCATCTTAAAGTTCGAAAAAATTTATAACTTAAAAGAGGTATATATTACCAAAATGACCGTTGTGCATTATCAGTTATTTATGCCTCAAAGATATTCAAAATCTTTAATTTTTTTTCACAGTATCACTGGGAAAATATTGTATAATCATTAAAAACCACTTTATTTTATCACATTATCACATTTTATCGACAAAAAAATAATTTAAAAATTTGCCTTACCCAAACGGAAAAGTACCAATTATAATTATCTATAAAATTTTTAATTCACTAAAGTATTATAGGGACAGCAACGAAAAGACAAGAAAATTGTTTTTTGATGCCTGAAAATATAACATTTTTATTTGTTAATTAATTATAATAGATTTTTATTTTATTTATAAATTTGTCTTTAGTGTTTTAATAATTTACTGTTTTTACTAGTGAAAAAACTTTTTCCAGCTTTGAAGTTGATATCATCAAATCTTTAAATAATTGGTTTATCCATTAAAAAGGTAATTAATGAAAATAATCAGATGTTTCTATTTCAATGTTACTGTCAAAAAACTGTTGCAATTCCATATAGTGTTAGTTATTAACAATGTTTGCTACTACAATACTTTTAAAGAAATTAGAGTGGAATCTTTTATGAAATTACTAGTTAATATATGAGAAATTTTTAAAAAAAGGATATAAGGTTATATATATATTATTAAATATTTATAAAAAATACAATGACATTAATAATAAAAAAATGGTAAAGTACATAGAAAAGTTTATGAGAAATAAAATTTCACGAAAAATGTAATAAAGTACTAATGATATTTTAAAATTGTTAATGATAGGATGACTGATATTTTTAAAATAAATTATTTATTTCTTACACTTAACAAAAATAATATCAGAAATCAGAGAATGAAATTTATTTTTGGACTAACAAATACAATAAATATATTCAATAAAAATCTCATGGTTTAATTATTTTAAATATCTTATTTATATATTATCGTCAACATGTTTTGGTAAACTATTGCATTATTCTTTTTCTTTCTTTCTCAATTTCAAATTTCAATTGATAATACTAAATAATGTTGCTAATAGGATAGTTAAAAAAGGAAGTATTTACACGTAATGCATAATGAAATTATTTTTTTATTTTATTTAATAATTGTTGAAGCCACAACATCGAACATGATATATTTTTTCGTCAAAGCAATTGTAAACACATGGATATTGTAAATTAATTAAAATTCTTTCTCTTAATAGTATTACATTATTTTATCATATAAAAAATTTCAATTTCCCTAAGGTATTTTTGAAAATAAAAGTGAATTATGTAGGTGATTAAATTCATTAAATCAAAATACATAATGATAATGTTTGACTTTTATTTTAATTAACGAAATATTCTTTTGTGTACAAAAGATTTATTAATGCATGATGTGATAATATTTATTTGTTTTTTCAATAAAATTTCAAAATAAAAAACACAATGACTCATTTTTATTTTAAGGACATTGAAAATTATTTTCAATATAATTACTAATGAAAAAATTTTAAAAATAATGACCATCGACTTGTAAAAACATTTTTTATATATATTTCAAGATTGATTTAAATAAAAAAATATCTCTTTTTCATAAATACAACTGTTCAACTGTATAAAGTAATTTTTAAAAAAACATCAAAGAAGGACATTTAGTACTCGACCAAAGTTCCAAGAACATCATAAAATGATTCCCATGCCTCCATAATTGCATATTTCTCTTCTGCTTCACCTTTCTCCTCCATAAGAATATCCGTGATTAAATGAACCATTGCAAAAAAATGTTCCTTTCTTAATCCCCATGTTTTATGTTGATTGGCTGTTGAATGAATCATTAAAATCATCATTTCTTGATCATCCATAGTTCTAATGACTCTTTCTAATCCAAAAACAAATGTTGTTGCATGTTTCCATAGTAGTGGTGTTTGAGTTAACTCTTCATCTGACATGTCCTTAAATTGGCTCCAAACAATCCTATAATCAGGGTACTCTTTAAACATTCTAGAAATAAATGAAGAAATAATATAAGTTGTAAATAGTACCTTAAGAAAACATTATGAGCGTTTGGGACACCATTTTTTTGGAATATTGCAAATGAATTTTTTATTACTTGACGATGTTTTTCAGTTAACTTTGTTAAAATAACACTTCTGAAAGATGTTTTATGCCTGAACATATTTTCTTGTCAAAATATCTAAAACGTAAAAAATAAAATAAACTTTTAAAATTCATATTTTATAAAAACAATACGTTTCATAAAATTTGGGACATCTTAAAAATATGTCTTTTTTATTAAAAAGAATATTTCAGTTTGATTGAAACATTTAATATTTTAATGATTTTATAAAACCTCCTTCTTAGTATATTTTGCAAAATTTATGATGAAATATTAAAAAAGGAAATCGTCCATTTACTTTAAATTATAATTTCTCTATAAAGAAAACTTTATTAGAAATTAAAACATCTTAAAATTTCCTTTCGTATTATTTATAATTTTTAATATAGACCTAACAATTATAAAATATATAAATTTTTTAATCATACTTACTATAAAAAAATAAATAAACAACTTATAAAAAATTCAAAATTTACACAATTTTCGTAATAGAATAAAAAAAAATTAAAATTTGGAATTCTTTTATAATTTTCATATATTAAAAATATGTCTTTAATTTAATATTAAAATTAATAGTTACTTTATTATCATTAAAAGGACTTAATAAAATTTTGATATACAATGCTTTCATATCTTACAATAATTTATTAAAAGCTTTTTTATCATAGCCATTCGAAGCATGGCATTTTTTATTAATTATTTGTTAATTGTGACATTATAATGTATTTGGTTTCTTGTTGCTTACAAGATACACATAAAATCACTAAAACAAATTAAGATCTTAAGTAAACTCTTAAAAATATAACACTATAGTTTATTTTTAAATACCTTGGTAATAAAAATTATATATTATAACATAGTTACAAAAAGATTATCAACTATTTGCGTAAAAGAGAAAATTGAATGCCCTATAGAAACAGTAGTAATTGAGATAAAATTTATCAATTATTGAAATTTTTACAAACATATAAATATATTTAAATTTATCTATATATAATTTTCATTTTCAATGTATAAAGTTAATTTTTATCTATAAAAAAGTTATTTTGTTGAGTATTACTTTTTTCTTTTCCTTCTGAAATAATTTCTCCACTAACTTTTTGTGTAATTTTGTTTTGATTAATCTTCACCCTATTCTCTTCACTCTCATTTTGACCAATGATAATATGAATTTTTTTATTATTTATTTTTGCCATACTTATGGAACGAATTAAACGTGGTACATTCCATATTGGAGGCGGTATTATTGTATTTGTTGAATGTTTCCCTCTAACTGGAGCAGCCCAAAACTGACGACGATCTTCACCCCATATAGTAAAAAATATAATTGGTAATGCTGCAACAATACTAGATATGTAAAAAACTTTAGTCCATTCCTCAATTGTTCCATGTTGCACAATGTATTTTGTTAATATCTTATTACCGATACTAAACCACGCAACTCCAAAAAAACTTAATCCTGTTATAATACCAGAAAATGGTGGAGCTAATTGAAGGAGTGCTGTCATAACTCCAGGAGTATGTAATCCAGCGAATGTCATTGCCGAACACAACATACCAACAGCCATAAAAGCATGATCTTTATTAAATGACGGTACTAAGAAAACACTTAAAGATAATCCAGCAGATGCTACAGCATTAAATATTTTACAAATTTTTGTTCTATCAATGCCAAAACGTGTATTAAGATAAGACGACAAACTTGATGATGCCATTTTACTAATAAATAAACATAGAATTGGTATAGTCGAAATAAAGCCATTTTTGGTTGGTGCAAATTTTAAGATATCTCTCATGTAGTTTGGTAAAAATTGTAACATTATAACTAATGGATATTCGTGACATATCAATGCACCAATACCAACCCATAACGGAACTGATGTTATCATATCTTTCCATGGTACTTTTCTCCGTGTTGTTCTTTTACCAATAGATTCTGTTGCAATTTGATTCTCAATAAACAATCTTTCCTTTCTCGAGATACAATACTGTTTTTTTGGTTTATCAGCTCCCATTGGTAAGCCAAAAAATGATAACTAAACTTGATATGAAAGCAGATAGATAAAAAATTGCTGGCCAACCGCCATAAAGATCTTTTCTTGTACATAAATAGCCTGCTGTTGGTAATATAAATAACGTACCAATTTGCCTACCACCAGTAATAATTCCTATAGCTACAGCACGCTCATGTCTAGGAAACCATCTTGTTATCAAGGAATTAATTGCTGGTGAAATACATGCATCAGCAGCACCAACAGTTAACCTTCCAGCAACGGCATAAAGATAACTTCTACTTGCAAATAAAGGTAATACAACATTTCCTATTAGACAAAGAACAAGACCACAACCAACCATCCATTTACCACTAATGCGATCAGACCAAAGACCGGTTAATATCATCAAAAGTGCACCAGCATTTTGTGCAGCAAGAACAATACCTTCTTGTTCAGATTGCCATTCTAAATCACCTGTTTCATTACTAAATGGGCATTTGACCATACATATTAAAGCAACTGACATATTTGAGGAACTAATAGATATACACATAAAACAACAACATAATAAAGCTGCAATAAAAATTCTCATTGATGGAAATAAAGGTGTTGATGGTGTTAATTCATCATCCTCAAACGCTCCACAATTACTTTTTTTATTATTCTCCGTATTTTCATATGAATTACTGGTACTTGTTTCATTTGTATCATTATAGTAGGCAAGTTTCCCTGATATTGATGAGACTCTATTTAAACTTACTTGAGATGATGAATTTTCAAGGTCAATTCTCATGATGGGTGATTTAATTGGATGACAATCTGAAGAGTTACTTAACTTTGAGGTATTTTTTGTGGTACTATTAAGATTACGATGTGATGATGTTGATCTTTGTAATCTGTTATTACTCATTCCATCGTTTATCTTCCTTAAATTTTGTACAGAATGTGACTTGAAGGTAGGTTTTACTGAAAAAATTGCTGTTTCTTGTTTGCCAATCTTTCGATTATTTACATTTTTATTATTATTTTCTCCTTCATTCATATTATTTATATCGAAGGTGCCCTAAATGTATATATAAATATATATCAAAATTTAAATTATTAGAGAAATTGTGTAAAGTAATTAGAAATGATGTATTACAAAATTAGGTAATTAAAATAAATGATTTAAAATTTTTTTATTATTATAATGAATAAATGTTATAATAGTACATTAATTAACCTCTAAAATGATAATTTAAAATAATTTTTGTTTTAATAATATTTAGGGAAAAAAGATTAATATAAGTTTTTTTTTAAAATAGATATATGTGATTATTAAGAAAAGAAATACTTAATAGAACTATCTACTAAGTTCGGTAAAAAGATGTATTTTTCAATTTATGACTTTCTTATCTGTAAAATATAATTATCAAATAAAATTTATAGTAATTATAAAATCTACAAAAATAATATTTTATTGAAGAAAGAGACAAAACAGGGGAAATATTAAAAAGAAGGAGTATCCTTTTGTTATTGTAGTAAAAATAACTTTAAAATTTATAAGTTGACTGATTGATATTTATGGCATCAATGAAATTTAAAAATAAAATAAATTTTTATTAAAGTAATTGAAGTATAATTATATTTTAGTTAAAATCTAAGATGTTAATATAATTGTAATAATGACCATAGAAAATTTTTTTGACGTAGTAGCTTTTATATTTATTTATATGCACAATCATATTGATCTGTTGATTATATATGCGTATTAGTAAATTAGAAACGACTTAATTAAAATTTCTTGATTTAATATGACAGTACAAGTATATTTTAAATTATTTTTTTAATACTTTTCCAGTTCATTGAATTTATATTTTATTATTATATTATAGAATAAATGGATATGTTACCATAGACATGTTAACGTTTTGTTTTTGTATCAAAAATTGGTAAAAAAGAAAATGTTAATGTACTTATTTTATGTAGATGTATTTTAAAAAAATGACTCTCATTAAAATAAACTTATAACAAATATTGTTAAAATAAATTATATTGTGACTACAAAAAATTATATACAATTATTAGTGACAGTTGGATAGTTATTATATGATAATTACACTCAGCATGTTAAAAAATGTGTAATTATTTAAAAAAGCTTTTTTAGAAACACTTAAAAAAGTAATAATTATGACAAATTAAAGATATATGAAATAATTTAAAATAAAAAAATCATTTCACTTTATATAAAAATGGGGAATTTCAAATAAAAAATGTATTTTCAATTTTTTTTTGATTTTAAGATAAGATGACATTACCACATAGTAATAATAATAATAAAGTTAAAAATATTTCTAAAACATGGAGTAGCAGTTATGGAATGCAAATTAAAAAAATGTTCCTTGATAATAGGCAAATAAAATTTGTCTGTCGTTGGTTTAAGAAAAAAATTGACTTTAGAAATAGGTAAAACATTCATTAATCTTAATATTTTTTTGCCAAAAAGTTAATTATAGAATAAAATTTAATCATTTGAAATTGGAACCATTATGTTGTTTACAATCTTGCCTCATTCGTGAAGGATGCATGGTAGTTGCTGTAATTGAAACATTCTTTATTGTAACTTCATTTATTTGCTTGTTTATAAATTATCAAAGAAATAATGAGTTACCTTTTCAAATTAAAAAAAATGAAATATTTAATATGCATGATTTAGAAAATTTTAGAAATGTTGATAAAATACTTTCTATACTTCACAAAATATTTATTACCATCCTGTCTCTTTACAATATCGTAAGTTGCTAACTTTATTATTTTATAAAAAAAGAGATTTTTTTATTACTTTTACATTCAGGTATCTATGGTATTTTTAATTATTTTCATAGTTGGACTTTTTATATTTTCAAAGAAAGAGATTGATTATTTCACATATTTTTCCTATTTTGCAATAATTTTTAGTTTAATATTTTATTTTTCATTATTTCTTGTTATGATTATCTGTCAAAGAAACTATTGGAATTGGAGTGAAGTTTTTATACTTGTAATAATGATTTTTAGATTTATTTTACATTTTTGGTCTGTTAGCGTAACAAAGACATGCTCACAATTTTTTAATATGATACAAATATTTGTTGAGATGGCAGAAAAAAGTTAATCTTAATGTTATTATTATTACTTTAATAATAATCATCGTAAGATATTAAATTTTGATGTTAATGATTATTAAAGTAATGACATGTGTTTTCAATATAAAAATTTTTTTTCCTTTCATTTCAAATTTTTATCGTTTAGTTATCTAAAATATTTATATATTATATAATTATTCGTTTAGTTAAGTTATAAAGGAGAATGCAATAAAGTAGATATATTTGTTGTTTATTAACCAAGCCATTTTATTTTTAAATCAAGTCATTATCGCATATAAATTTTATTGTAAAGTAAGTTATTGGAACAAATAAAAATTTTAGAAAAAAAGTCAATATAAATTAATTTATGTTGAATTAAATATATAGTTTGCTTAAAGGTAACAACAGTATCTGAGCTTTGATTGTAGATAGACAATAAAAAATTATAAATTATTTTAAGATGACATCTCCATTGGATGTTTATATGGATCAAAAAAAAATAATAAAATATGCATTATTTTTGTGATCAAAATTTTTGATAAGTGAGTAAAATATAAATTTTAGATTTTGATAGAAAATTTTTTTCACATATACAATATTGAGACATTTATAAAAACAGTTTAATCTGCTTTTTTAAGTAATTTATTGTTATTTTGATTTTCTCCTTTCATATGCTCTTTTTGTGTGCCTTTTTGCGGTTTTATCGAACATTCTTAGAAGATCCTTTACTGGACGTTGTTTCTCAGCGTGCATTCCATCTATTGGATCCCAATCTAATTTTTCCATTGATGATTCATCCTGAAAAAATATCACTAAAGATATATAAAGAAATATAACAAACTTTTAATGATTCAGAACTAACAGAACTTGAACTTGGTGGTTCTTTTAAAATCTTCACATGACATGGTGTATTTTCTTTTTTCTTTATATGAAATGTCATTCTTTTACGAGGTTTCTTTTGTTTGAAATGTTTTTTTAAACGAGTGGGAGTATCTGTCTGAATTTTTGAATCAATTAACTCTTTTTCTGTTGTTTGAACGGAACTATCACTTAAATTAGCTACTTCCGTTTGCGTTTCAACTACAATATTTTTAATAGCTATTGTTTGCATCTCCTCATCATTTAATACAATACCATCTGTTTGTAGTGAAATTTCATTAAAAGTTACAATATCCGTCATGGTATCATTATTAGTTAAATTCAATTTACTAGTTTGAATTTCTACATCTTCTTGAATAATAGCTTCACATTGCGTGAATGTATCCAAAATATCTTTTTCCTCAGCGTCTGTTTGACTACCTGATTCCTCGAGAATAGTACTAATTGTTTGAAGAGATTGATCAGAATGCTCCTTAATATCTGTTTGAGCAAATGATTCAAGGTAGACGATATTAGGTGTAACTGTTATCCTACTCATTGATTCAACTTTTGCAGGATCACTCTCCTTAACAATTGCATCAAAAAGATCATTTACTAAACTTGGTTCAGCATCCTGAACTTTAAATATTTTAGGCATGCCACTTTTCTCATCAATGTCCTCAAGTATTGGTGGAATTTCATATCCACTTTCTTTAGCTTCTTCTTTTATAATTTCTAAGGCATGTTTTCTTTTCTCTACTGATATTAATGGCATTAAATATTTTGCTGCTTTATTACTTCCCCATGACTTCATTAATCCCATTGATGCATCAGCATGATCACCGTTTTCTGCCATTTTTGCTGTATATTCCATTAACAATCTTAATAACAATCTTTTGTATAAATCTTCAATAGCTCCTTGAATTACATTTATACACATAGATACTAATGATAGACCAATAATAACAAAAACAAAGCATAACACCATCATATCTCTTCTTTTAACAGATAAATCACCTAGACCAATTGTTGATAAACTAATAAACATAAAATAACAACTTTCTCCATATGTCCAATCATGTTCCCATAATTTAAATAGTAATGCACAAAGAAATATCCATCCAATCGTTACACTTAAAGCAACTAAAACATGCATTCTTGGTGGTGGAGCATCTATATCTTCAAAATCTTCTTCATCAAACAACTCTATATCATTTTCATCTTTTTTTTCTATTTCGTTATCATCAATTGTTATAGCTGTATCAATTGATGGCCTTATACAAAATATTGGTATAACAGGATTATCATTATATATTATTTCTGGTATCTCAAAGACTTTGTCTTCAATTTCTTTTTCAAAAGCACCTTTGGAACTAACAGATAATCTTAGTGATAAATCATTTGGCCTTAAATTATATCATTATTTTTTTAAACATTTTTATATAATGGTTCACTTAAACATACGTTGTTAATGAACACTTATGACTTATATCACCACCAATTTTTGGTCCATTATTATTATTCACTAATTCACCTTGTTCTATTAAATCACAAATATCATGTTCGACTTTTTTCCTACGCAACTTTGAGAAAATGAATGAATATATTTCTGATATCCAATCTAATCCTTCATTAATAGTAACATAAAGAAATTTTCCTAAATCACTTAAGGTAACAAGCATTAATGGTATACCAAATATTGCATAAATAATAGTTAAAATTCTACCCCATGTTGTCTCGCATGCGATATCACCATAACCAATTGTTGTAAATATTGTTCCTGAAAAATACATTGCCGATGACCACGTCCATATTGGATCGATATTAAAATCAACCTCTATTTCATTGTGAAAATTAACGATAGCATCATTAATCTCTTTACGCCTTTGTGAGGAATTTCGTAATGTCCGATCTTGAAATATTTCATCCATTCTCTTTAAAAAATAAAGCTTTTCTCTTTTATAATTTTGATATCTTTAAAATGAAGATAGTATATAATAATATACACCTATTAAATAACTTACATTTCCAGTTTGTTTAGATTACTATTATCACCTTCTATCCATAAGAAAAGAGCTGCACCAGCAACCATATAAAGCATCACAAAAAACAGTGGTGTAAGATATTTTAAATGCCTTTTTTTGTAAATTCTTTTGAATACCTTCAAAATATTTGAGGGTGATAGACGTTGTTTCCAAGTTAATGGTGATTTTTCAACTAATGATTTCTTCAATTCATAAATATGATTGGCAAGTGATAAATTTCCCTTCACACTACCAATAGATTCATCTTTCCTTATAGATGGTTTATTGTGGGTACTTGCGTTTGCTGATACCCTTGAAATTCTTCGTTGTTGTGGACCTGCTAATCTACTACTTGATGGATGGTGGGAAGCTGATTTTAATAGAATTGGCATTTTACTTCTTCAAAAAATAAGATTTATCGGAAAAAGAGAAAGTGAGGTTAATCTATAGGTATGAAAATAGGATAAAAAAAATTCATCTTACAATAACATTTGATAACTTTTTATGTTTAAAAAAGCACATATGCCATAGTAATTTTAAAAAAAATAAGTTGTAATTTAAAAACATTTAAATTTAATAAAAAAAAGAACATTATTTATTGGCAATACAATGGTGTAATTTAATAGCTACTAAAGCTATTATTATAACATTTAATGCGTACAAATCTATTTATTCACCTTTATCACCCGAATGAATATAATATTTTTAGAAATAACTCAGTAAAATATTAAGATTTGTTATATTATAGGAGAAGGATGGCTTTATTATAATATATAAACATACTTTGATTTTTTCTAACTAACCCTTATTAAATTGTGATTATACACAAACACACAAATTAACGAATGTATCTTAACACCAGATTAAAATTATCTTTCTAATTACAACCTGAATATATCAAATGTTTATAATTCTCAATGAATATATTATACTACTACTTAAATTTGAGACAACAAATGACAGAAGGATTGTTATTAATTAATGAGACTCTGTTACTCAAAATAAGGCCCACATTGTTATAATAACAATGCTGATCATCTCATGATAGTAATTTTTTAACTTTTTTTCTTTGCTAAAGACTTTATTTCTCCAACAATTCTTTCCACTTAACGATTATTACTATATGAAAATTTGTAAAAAATATATTTATTTTTTTTAACACATATGAAAAATGGATTACTTTTTTTATATACTTTCAATCAGACAAGGTGAATGTGATTTAAATAAATATGTATTTGTCACATTTTATCTGTTTTGTCTGTTAAATGGGAATGATGATGTTCATATTAAACTCGACTACATTACAACATTTGATAAATTGATGTGATATACCCACAAGTTGATAAAATATAATTTTAGTAGGTGATTTATCTATTAAAAAGACAATATACTGTCAGATGTTTAAATATCTACACTTTTGATTATAATAAAAGATATATTTTTAAATTTCTATATAAACTTAAATGATAATTACAAACAAGAAAGATCTTTTTTGCACTTTTTCTAGTAAAATCAAGCTACACCACAACACATTCATACTTACACATATATATAAAATATTTAATATAATAAATTTTAGTTACCTTACTTTTGGTAATATATGTGAGGGTATTTCTTAAAACTTATTTTAATTGCCCATTAAAGAAAAAGTTATTTTAAAATATTTAAAAGAATCTACATGTCTTTTCTTATAAAAGTCTATATATTAGTACAAATTTTTTTTATTCTTATTACAACAATTCTTCCTAGTGCGATAAAAATTAACAAAAACTCATGTAAAAAGTTAGAAAAAGAACTTGGTCTGGACATGCTAATATGCTGAGAACAAAATTTGCAAATTGTTAGAATTTTTAAAATTAATGAAATTAGTTTATTTTTCAATATACTTGGATTTGAATTTTTAAAGTAATAGTTTTTAATGTATTTCAGTTGATAAAATAAAAAAATTTTTTTCACTAAAATTGTACCATTCTTTTTTAAAAACTATGTATATTCTTAATTTTTGATTAAGTTCCTTCTATTCATAAAAGCTATACTTTAATTCAATTAAAATTATATTTTATAGGCAATGGATATTATTATATTTGGATATTTTTTATTATTATTTC
Organism: Strongyloides venezuelensis; assembly: GCA_963280985.1. Taxonomy (NCBI): domain Eukaryota; kingdom Metazoa; phylum Nematoda; class Chromadorea; order Rhabditida; family Strongyloididae; genus Strongyloides; species Strongyloides venezuelensis. The sequence continues at coordinate 2,079,683 of CAUJLX010000001.1, read as the reverse complement.
AAAATGTAAAGTTAGTTAAGACATAAAAATTTTGTCATAATGAATTAATAAAACAGACTCTTATAAATGTCCTTTAATAAATGCTTTATTTTTCGTAAGAGCTCCATGTTATAATAAAAGATTTATAATATGTTTTATAGTTTGAATGTTTTTTTTAATAAAAATAAATAGGGTTGTTGTACATTTACAATGTAAAAAGCCCATAAATAAATTTCTTTATTTGACTTGATTACCATTGTCAAATAGAACATATGTTTAGCATAAGAATTATATGTCGTTTCTATGAAATGAGCATCTTAAAATTGTCAAAAATACATCAAAATGAAAACCAAATACCATTATAAAGAGGAAATTAATCACGGTAAGAGTAAAGCATACAAATATTATTAAACTTGTAAATTGATACCATTATTAAATTGTTATAATTAATATTGAGTATATAATATCTAGTACCTCCATTTAATCAAGTAGAATATGCAAAAAACAGTAAAATAATGATTAAAAAATATTGAGTAAAATATAGACGATTTTTAAATTTCTTTGCACTATGAGCTTAGTTTGAACTTAATAGCAATTTTTAAATAATAGAGTCATAAAATTTTTAGTACAGTATAGAAAATTGATTAATTAACTACAAAAGCTAAATCAATCCAGTATTATTCTACCTTCTTTTCTTACGTAAGATTTTCAAAATAGATATTTAATTTAAGAGATAGACTATATCTATTGTTATAATAATAAATATTTCAATATGTTAATTGAATATATTTCAATTTCAGCTAAGCTCATTAACTAAAAATTCTGAAATACGCTTTAAAAATTTGATTGGTTATAATTTTTGTATTGTTTGTCAAATTATACTCATATTGTTATTTAGCTGCTTTTTTTTACTGTGTACATCAAAATAATCTATAATAAGAAAAAATGAGAAAAATTTTTTTGTCCCTCTAATACTTCTTTTCACTTTTAACAGATTTCTATGTGTAAATATCTTAAAGATGTGTTTTCTTCTAACTTAGAGAATAATATGATTCTAAAAATTATTGACCATAATTGGGTGAATTATTTTTAAAAAAACCGTTTTTCGGCCATTTTGACATAGAGTTGACCAGTTTGCAACGTTATTTAAAATAAATGAAATACGATTGTTTAAATATCATTTGAAAGACCATATTCCAGAATAGTGCGGAAACACAATTTCAAGGATATTAATTATAATCTAGCAAAATTGTAAACAAAAGATTGATGACTATTTTGAAAAAAAAAAATTTAAAAGTTAAACAGCTATAATTTAGTCATAACATCATAAAATCAAACAGTGTAATATCTGCAATATAAATCAAAGTCTACCTTAAACAATGAGAGTTCAAAAAGTTTATAGTTACCAAAAAAGAAGTTATGTTTATTAGAATGTCAACGTTTTCTTTTTATTTTTTCCACAAAAGTCAATTTTGTGTTTCAGCATAATTTTCCTCAAACTTCACTAATTTTTATAGATAAATAGTTTATAGATATATTTTTTTTTTAATTTAAAAGGGGAAATATGTCTCAAACTTTTTGATCTATAATTGACCAAATTATACTTTCAAAAAAACAATTTTGTATATTTTTTTACATTGATTCTTGTAAGAAATAACTTATTTCAAGGTTAATAAAAAAATTGTTATGTTAACCGTTATAAATGTTTAAATTTAGAATCCTAGGGTAACAGAATATGATAAAAATTGATAAAAAATTAGCCAAGTCATGGACCAAAGAATTGTTTGCATTTTTAAGTAAAAATTAAAAGGTTTTAGTACTGTAATTTAAATGAAAAGTTGCTTAAAATAAAAAAATCTAAATTAGTGTATAAATCTATGTCTAACATAAAAAATAAAACTACAACAAATTTTATTGATTAATAAACTAGCGAGTTACGCTTACTTATGTGCTAGTTATTTCACTTTTTTTCATCTTTTTCACAAAAATCAATTTTGTGATTGGAATAATTTTCTATAAGCTTGATATATTTTCATAGTTAATCAGTCATTATATGTATTTTTTCTAACTAAATAGGCGAGAAAGGGTCTTAAGAAGTGTGGCTTCAAAATAGACCGTGTTATTTTTAAAAAGAACACCACTTTTTTGGTGACTTTTTGTTTAAATTTTGTGTTATAAATTTAAACAATTCTAGAAGTTAATAAACATTTTCACTTACTAATTATTCTTGAAATTTACAACACAGAAATAATAAGAGAACTTAATACTATAAAGATCGACAAAAATTTGCTTATGTTATGAATCGATGAGTGATAACCATTTTTTACCAAAATATTCTAATTTAATGTGTTGAGAAATTAAATTATGCCATTAGAAGAAAATTGATTTGAACTATTTATTTTAATTTTATAAAACAAAATATATAAATTATTAAACAGTTTTAAACTCACTCCGCTTGAGTTTAGTATGACTATCTTACAAAAACATTCTTATTTATATAGTTTCAATTTTGATTACGTTTAAGTTTAATACATTACGCGTGTAATATATAACAATTACAAATTTATTGTTCATAAAAATAACTTGGAAAAAATAAATTATGAAGATAGAAAATGTTATTTTTTATCCACTATTGTCACCCATTCGATTTTGAAAAAAATTAAATTATCGACAGCATTGCTGTCTTTTCCCTTGCTCGATCTCTTCTCCATTCTCCTCTATTCTCCCTCTTTTTTGTGTTTTAAGCTTTCATATTTATAAAAAAAAAAGCCTTTTCGTCTTTCTTTCTTAATTCAATTTTTTTTATATAGTAAAGGGATGATATAGCGGAATGATGGATGATGTCATTCTATATAAGATTATAAAATTGACAACAGTATCATTATTTTCACAAGTATGATGATAATTTCTATGTAATATTATAAAACGTTAACCTTTTATAATTATTAATTTGTATTTTTGTAGACCAAAATCACAATTTAAAATAAAATTTTTAACTATATCATAATTATTACTTACTTTTAATTTTTTCAAAAACTATAAAAAATAACAAAATTTTAGAAAAAAGCAGCCAAAAATCATAAATAAAAATAATAATAATGGATTAAAAGTGATTATACAATTTTTTTCTAAACTTATTACTTGTTTTCTTTCCACGTAGTCAAAATTTAATACATTTTGCCCACCACATCTGCTGGGGATGAGTTCAAGAGTTTTTGCGACTACCGAAAAATGCGAATACTGGTGAACAGTAATATTTCAATTTTTCCATGTACTGAGACTTTTCAGATTTTAGTAATATAAAAGTCGTTTGTAAGTATTTTTTATCAGAAATAAACCAAACTAAAGCTTGTTGTGGAAATACAAGATAGATTAAAGGTAAAAAAATATAATGAAAATAAAAAAATACTACCGTAAAAGTAAAACTACTAATTCTTATTAATTTTAACTGTAGTAATAAAAATCGTTTAAATGGAAAGTCCCTCTACTTTTTACAAAACTATTGTTATTATAAATAGTTGCTTTTGTTTCTTTAACTTGGTAGACAAGTTCTTTAAAGGTTTCAAAGCTTCACTTAATTTGCTAGTAATTATACAACGCTCAATCATTGGATCATAATCTATTACTTAATATTTCAATGTATGTGCCGTTCAAAATATTTTAGCATATATGCCAAGTGTCTATGCTGGTGGTATTTCTTAAATTTCATCTTCATTATCTTCTCCGTTTGAAGAGGAATCATCAAAATTTTTCTACTCCTCTATAGATGTGAATGTAAAGGTAGTTATCAACGTTTTAATTTAATTCTTTTCTGTTATTTCATCAAATTCCTCTCCATCTATATTTTTTTCAACTTAAATAGTTGTTGCTATATGAATGTCATTGGTGTCTTGGGAATTACAAACAACATCACCTAACAATTTTTTTCTTCTCGCAGTTACAATTACAGATTTTGTTAAATCTATTACCTCTTTGACAAATATGGTAACTTCTACAATCGCAAATGATTTCCAACATTCCATGACATCAATACCATCAGAATCTTCAACAACAGATTAAATAATATCAAAAAATTGTTAAGTAAACAGGGCTTTTAAAATATCTAATAATTTTTTGCTCTAATGACTCAAATAGAGGTGTTACATTGGGTAGTAGAAGAATCACTTCAACATTTTTATATTCTGGCATTGAAGATAGAGGATTTCCAGGAGCGTTTTCAACTACCAACAAAACTTTAAATGGTAATCCTTTTCTCTTCAAGTATTTCTTCACCTCCATTGTAAAGAAATGATGGAAGCATGGAATGTGAAATATGACAATAAACTAATCTTCAAAATTTATTGTTGGGAAATTTGTTAGCAGTTATATTTTTTAAAGCCCTAAAATTCATTGGTCGATAAAAAATCCCAAGTTTAATCATAGAATCAGCTACGTTATCACATAGTATCAATGTTAACCTTTCTATCAATGCTTTGAAAGCTGTCGCTTGCTTAAAAGTTTTGTGAATGCATGTGCATTGTGATATTGCTTAATTAAGGATAGTCTTGTCACAGTTAAATACATTTTTTAAAATGATAGTTTCCGTAATTAATTATTTTCTTATATTCTACAGGAAACAACGCAGCAGCCACTGCACATAAATGTGTTGATTCTACAATATTTTTTTATCATTTAAATTGAAAATTTTTTTGGAATTCGTGAAGATACACCTTACTTGTCATAAATAATCTTCCTTTTTTTCTCTGTTTGATTTTGTAATTGCATGTCTTAATAAAAGATCAATATTTTTTGCCGTAATATGCTAAGGTTAACATAATTTTTTTTTCTTGTCATATCTTTCACCCACAAATTCTAAGTTCTTTCAAAATTGTGTTTGATAGATATGGTATAGTCCTCACAATGGCTGTGAAAATATAATCACAAATTTATTATATAACCACGATGACTAAAATTATTACAATTATTGTCTTTATTAACGTGCATTAACAGTTTTATTTATAGATTCAGATTACTAACATATTAGTTTTGTTTGAAACCTCCATAGATAGTAGAAGGTAAGCTAGTTAATTATTTTTAATAATTATTGTTAGTTTTCTCAATATCAATAAATAAAATATTTGTATTGATAGGTCTCGACGTCCAAAAGTTAGACACATTGAGTAATATTTCATCACATACTGTAGAAGTTACTTTTTTAAAATCTTGTCAATGGAAAACTGGAATGAATTCTTTCTTTCTTATCACTTCACCTATTGAGAGTTCATTTTTATTGTAACTTTTGGCTATCCTTATAATTAGTTAATCTTCCTGCTCAATCAAATAAATAATTTTTAATTTTCCAATGATGCTAACAACTTCTCTTTTTTTGGTTTTAAATCCACTTTTGTGTAATTAAAAAAATTTTTTAATACAATTATAGACAGCAGAGTTCCTTAAAACAACTAAATTTTAAAAAAAGAAAAATGTAATGTAGATGAAGTTTCTATTTTTTGATAGTTCAAAGAACAAAACAGCGTATATCTCTTCATGTTATAATTTTCAAACCACGGGCACAGTGGGTAAACTGCAATTGAATATATTTTTCTAACAAATAATTACAAATTAATAGCTTATTGTACTGTCAACAATTACATATATTTCCAAAATCAACAAAATTTTTATATATATCTTTATTAAAACTTAATTTATTTTTTCCATCTAGATAATATCTACTTTATTTGTTTTCTTGTTAAACTGGCTATTATTTGTAGATTTTATTAGATATATTTCTTTTTTTAGTCAAATTCACCAGCTTTTGTCATTTTCGAGATAACAAATTTTAATTTCCAACGTTATTGCTATTTTAGTATAAGAACATAAAATAATAGTAGAATTTTATTGTGAACTAATTTAAAAAGCAAATTAAAAGTTAAATAGTCACTATAGTTTTTCAAATTATAATGATACCTCATTTTATTAGTTCCCATAAATTATAAACTAAACATTATGAATAAAATTACACCACTATTAAACAATAACATCACTAAAGATGAACTATTTTAACGATTCTCCCATAAAGGAATTTTAATTTTTTCCATTTTGATTTAAAACAACCTTTTTAAATATATGTATTTATTGAAATTGTATAAAATATAATAATGACAAGAAATATCTTTTGATTGAAATTTTTAGTAATTATTTTTTAAAATTGCTTTCTATAAATAGAAACCAATTTTAGAGTTCTCATATAAAATAAGTGTCGAAATACTCTAATTATAAATCAATTGAGATTATTAGATTTAGGCATTTATATATAAATAATAACTTCTATGCGAAAATACGTTATTATAAAAGAAATAAATAGTGCATAAATTAATTTTATTTAATATCAAAGAAAGTTTTTAACCACAATATGAAATAAAAAAACTTTTCTTATCAAAAAGATAATAAAAATAAATTTGGATGTAGAATGGTAGTAAAATTGTTTTTTCATCTACAATTGGTATTGTGCATTTTTTAAATTATATAATTGTCTTCTTTCCTCAAAAATAACCTTGGCTTTTTCTCTACTACTATCAGTCCCAGATTTTACTCCAGCTTTAAGCATTATTTGTGTAAATATATCTCTTTGAGCATTACTTCCACCAACATTAATAAAATTATATCTTATTGGATACATGAAATCTAAACATTTTGTATAATCTTTTTTCAAATATCTATCTATTCCTTTCACTATTGGAATAGAAACTTCTTTAACGTAGAAAGCTGTCTCACCACATGTTGGAACATGCTGAATATCTAAAGTAATAAAATCTTTTAAATGGTTTTCATTGGATGAATGTCCTAAAGCTATTGCCATCAATGGATAATTAAATGGATACATATTTCCTTTTGTATATGGTAAAACAAATGATACCAATTCATCCCATCTTTTTTGTCCAACATTAAAATTGTAAAATTCTAATCTTTGCAAAAGTCCTGAAGCATCACAAGCATCCAAGATACTGTTATTTCTTATCAAGCATGGTTTTATACTTTGGTCATAAATTGTCATTGCTTCTTCAAATTTTCCATTTTCGATGTAAAATAAGGCCAGATGCCATAAATTATGACATTCCAAAATCCAGCATGGTCTCCAATAGGAAGATGTCTCATTTAAATTATCAATACCTTTCTCATATTGGCCTGTCATTTCATATACATGTGACAGTGCATGTGTCGCCCAGGTATCTTCTTTCCTTAAACTTAATGCTTCTTTAGCTGTCTTTTCAGCATTCTTATAATTTCCGCACTCTTCATAACCAAATGATTGCATACCTAAAAGATATGAATACATAATATGTTCTTTAGACCATTTTTGGATAACTCTACTAACACTTGAAGTCATTTCATACGGTCGACCGGCAAAAAAGTATAATTGTTGTGATAATTTTATTGCCATTAAATCATTAGGATATTGTCCTAAGATACATTCGTAATAATACAATGCCTTTCTTGTATAACCTACAGCCATTGCTTCAAGTGCATTACAATGTAATTTTTCTCTCTCATTTCCATATTTATCTGTATCGTTAATTACTTTTTTTATCTTATCTTTAAATTCCTCATTCACATACCATGTTTTGTTAGTCCCTAACACATCAACTGCCAAAGCAAATATCCTTGGTAAAACTAAAATATATTTGTGGATATAGGGAAATGAAAAAAGGTTATAAAATATTTATACCTGCATTTGGTTCATTGGATAACATATTTGTTATTGTCTTTACTAAACCACCAAGTTGATCACAATCTCTCAATGAAACCAACTGTCTTATCGATGCATCGAGTAACTTTGCAGTTTCATTATTTACAATTGTCGTATTAAGACCATCTTCTTTCCACCCCTGAACATCTCTAAGATTTCTGGCACACCATTCACCCATTATTAACTATATAAACATAAACACTATATCTGATTTATCCTATAAATTATATAAATGAAAATTATTATAAGCGAATTTGATGATGATGTTATACAGTGAAAATAATAACTTTAAATATGTATTAAGTCCTCTGAGATATAAAAGTTATATCACATGTCAAGGACATCTTTATCAATATAAATCTTATTACAACAATAATATCTATGATAGATAAATGATACAAATATTTATGAAGGATAATAACAACTAAAATTTAATCTCATACTTATAAATTTCCCATCAAACAATAATTCTTTAAACATATATACATATATATATATATTGGGAATTTATTAATTTTATCATTATCATTAATAATGACTGAAACATCGAAACAAATTCTAATAACCTCTACAGCTATAACAACCTTATTAGTAGTTTTTATAATTATATTTTTACCAGCAGCTATAACTAGTTTTCAAAAAAAGTCATCTTTTATTCTTGAACACGTTAACAAATGTCAGGTAATATATGAATAAAACAAAAAAAAATTTACTTCTCTTATATATAAAATTTCTTGTAGTTTGAAAATAGAGAGATATGGAAAATGATAGCGGATAAAAAAACATTTAAACGAAGTAAACGTGGATATGCTAACAATTATGGAGGTGAAGGATTACAAACAGTTAGTGGAGCATGCTGTAGTTGTCAACAAGGTCTTCCTGGTCCACAGGGCCGTAAAGGTAAACCAGGTAAAGATGGCACCCCTGGCAGAGTCGGTGTACCTGGAAGGAAAGGAAAAGATGGAATATATATTTACCCACAAGTTGAAGTTAGAGACTCTTGTCAAAAGTGTCCACCGGCTCCTATTGGTCCACCTGGACTACCAGGACCAAAAGGACCACGTGGAGAGGCAGGAAATCCAGGTAGACCAGGAGTTCAAGGTAATCCAGGTAGAAAAGGACCAAATGGACCTACAGGTGCACCAGGCGCTCCTGGTGAGCCTGGCGTTCAAGGGCCACCAGGAGATCCTGGTCGAGTATTAAATGGTGCTCCACAAGGACCTGCTGGACCACCTGGTCCAGTTGGACCGAGAGGTAGAATAGGAGTTGCTGGAAGGTATGACAAAAATAATATTTAACGAAATTAATATTTTTTTACTATAGGGATGGTCAGCCGGGAATGGAAGGCATTCCAGGGATTAGAGGGCACATGGGAGATCGTGGTCAAAATGGACTACCCGGTCCAATGGGACCTCCAGGGCCACGTGGCCCCCCCGGGAACCCAGGATCATGTTCTCACTGTAGGAATCTTAAATTTAATAAAAATGTGGAAAGTGATAATAATAATTATGAAGTTGAAGTACCAAAGAAGGAAAGTTATGCTCCATCAGTGACACCATATCAAAATAAAAATCCATCAAATGATTACTCATCAAATAGTGAAAGACAACAACATAGTAGGATAGATAAACAATATCCAGCCACTACATCAGTCCCATTTAAACTTTTGTTACCAAGTAAAGGTAAAACTATGAAAAATTATGAAAGGGGATATGATGACTATAGAGAAAGGTTGGCTATGTCACGTAGATTAAGACAAAAAGCATAAAAAATATGATAAACAGGATTTTTTCAAAAAATGGATTAAAAAAATATTTTATCATTTTTACATATATAATTTATTTTTTATAATAATATAATAACAATAAAAATGAATTATGGAGTGTGTATTATTTTTCAATATCACTTTTGCTTATAAGTCTATTCATTTTGATGAAAAATAAAAAAATATGATGCAATGAATTATGAATGTAAAAGTTTATTTTGATAATACAAATGTTTATGTTTTTTAACATTATCATTATAAACATATGAAAAAAAAACGACATTTTAAAATAAGATATGCTTTAGGATTCGATGTGTAAAATTTTTATCAATTAGAAAAAAAGGAAAAAATTGCTATGATTGATTGTTGAAAGAGTCAAATAGTGTTGTGATAAAAAATAATCTAGTTTATTATAAGATATCTAATCATTGGAAAGATAATTTTTTACGGTTTACATTAATTTTATTGACATTCTTATATTTTTTAACATTCCATAAATTTTATCATGTTAAATTTTTCAATCAAACAATTGTTCTTAGATGATTATAAAAAAATAACAATAGAATTTTTTTATCACTAAAATTTATTGACTTAAAAAAGGAACTGTAAAACAGCAATGAAATTAGAAAACATTATTATTTTTATTGTTGTAATATAATTTTTAGTTATTGAACTTTGGTCAATTTTGTTTTTGCCTACTAAACAATTAATTAATTTTTCGGAGAACTGAATAACTATTAATTTTCTAAACTTTTCTTCATTATCCTCCTTCCTCAATTGGAGAATCTTTTTCCTTATCCTTGTCTAAAGATACCTCTTTCACTACTTCTTTTATCTGAATATTTTTTTTAATAGGAAGAAATAACTTAAATTCAGTTGGTAACTCATCTTCCGTATATAATCTCTCTGAAAAGTATATTCTTCTTAATCGACAATTCGCATGAATTTGTACTCTCAATGTTTCAACATAACTTGTTCCATATGCTTTTTTACAGAATTCGGCAAGATTAAATTGTACTTGATTCCATCCTTCATCTAATCTCATTGGCATTGTACAAATAAATGGCTTAACTCTTGTTGTTTGTTGAAAATTAGATGCTCTAAAGCGTCTTTTCATATTTCTATCATCCAATATTTGTACTTCAAATGTAAACGGACGGTGTAAATTCTTAACAATCATAACAAAATATGGTAATTTTATTCCTAGTGTTTTTGTTGGACCTATTGGACAGTTAATGTATGTTGTACTAACATTGTGCCCATTTAATTCAACAGTTAATGATTGTATCTCCTCATCACTTAATCTTCTAATACTTCCATATTTACTCTAAAATTCATTATATGTGTAATAAGTTATTGTTAAAAATAAATAATTAAGCAGGAGAATATAAATAAAACAAAACATACCTTTTTCTCCCATATTTGTAATGGATTACTACCAATAGAGTAAAGAATAGATAATAAACCACCTTGATAAGTATTATGAAACATTCTAACAATATGTATAAGTTTTTTTGCCTAAATAGTCAAAAAATATATATTAAGCAAAATTTTTATTTCCTTCTAACTGGTAATTGTTATTTTTACAGATTTAAGAAACCATATATTTATGTTTCCATAGTAACTTTAATTTCAATTTTTATTTCCTTTACCATAAATAATTGTTAGTGAGGCAAAAATAATTTACATATCATGTTAAAAAAGTTTTTGATCATTTAAAAATTCTACACAAATATATAGGAGAACATTTAATGAAAGTTAATGTAATAGACAATAATTAAATATATTCTTTTTTGTTTCCACTTTTTCATTAAACTTTCAGAAATAGTAAATGGAAAAAACTATAGATGGAAATAGAGTCAAAAAAAATATTTCAAATTAATTCTTTCTTTTATACCCTTATAATAGAAATTTTCAAGAATAAAATGTATATACGTTTTCCTTATTTCAATAAAATTAGAAAAAAAATTCAGATATTTGTTGATAGAGATAAAGGAATAAAGGATGAAGTAGAAAAAATTGTATATATGCGTGTTTTTATGATTTTTTTTTTGATGAAACAAATATAATTCAAAATATATATGTATATTTTTGACATCATCATCTTTTATGAGTCCTTTGTTTTTAAGAAAAATAAAAAAAAACTAATAAATATATAATATATTAAAACAAACTTTTTTGTCATTTAGTAACTCTTTTAGTAATATATAATTTAAAGGGATAAAAAAAGACACATTTTCTTTTCAATATTTTTATATCTATACTATTTCTAGCGGCTTTTTCATCTTTATTTTTTCACCTTAATCATGTTATTTTAATTTTATTTACTAAAAATGTATAACAATGCTTTATACATAAAATAGAGGCACAGTTTGAATTTTTTATATTACATTCAAAATTAATACCATCAAATCATATTAATAGTTAATATTTGTACCTATTTACATAAGAAGTTAGGAATTTTTATAATTTTTCATATTTTATTGGTACATATTTTTTTGTCCAACTTTTTAAAGCTTTTTCCTTAATATTTCCAGAAACAATAGGTGATTGACGATTGTTTTAACTTGAACAAATTTACTCATCCTACACATTTAATATGTAAAATATTGTATTTCTTGGTGCTGGATATTTCTAATTTCAATAATTGAAATATTCTTAAATATATCTTTATTATTATTTTTATCCATTTGAAAGTTGCCTTTTCAGACATCTTCAAAGTCTTTATATCTAAATATGTTAAATATCACATTAAAATGTCAAACGATGATAAAGTTAAAAAGCAATTTGTACTTGCATATAAATTATATTCTATAATGCCATTTTTGATAAAATTCAATCTACAAATAAGAATATTTATATATACAAACGAATTTTTTAAATACCTTTGTTATGGAAATAATAACTTATTGTATATATTGTATTTCAGTTATTAATTTGGGTGAAATAATCATTTCAATAACTTTTACCATTTTTTTTTCATTTTAATGTTCCATGAAATAAATTTAGATGATATTCAGAATAACTCATTATAATGATTGACAAAAATAATTCATTATTGAACAGTTTTATTTTTTTAGTTACCAAATTTAATTACTACGTTTCTTTTTACCAAAATAAAAATTGAATAAACAACTAAAACCTCCAACAAATTATGTGGTATAAAAAAAGATAAAGTACCTATAAATCATTCTTTTATGATTATATTTTTTTATCAAAAATATATATAATATATGAATAGTGAAAATTTTAATTTATATTTTTTTCATTTCCATTCTTTATCTTTTATTCAATGTTAAAAAATAAATATAACTAATATATATTTTTTACAATCTCCCACAAATTCTATGTTATATTTTCTGGAAATTATTTAATATGATTAAAAAATTAATATTCAATTCCATTATCTTCTCTTCTTTTAATTCATTTTTAGTGATGTTTATGTTTTTAAAAAAGATTATAAAAGAATTATAAATATATTGACTATATCTCTATACAAACAGCAACATTCCCTCAAATTATAAATTCTTGTTGGTGATAAAGAGAACCTATAAAGTACTTATTTTTATTTTTAAGAAATAAAAAAAATAAAAGAGTATATAATACATTAATAAAATATTTTTCGGGATTTTCTTGGTCTTCGTTTTTTCAAATAACGAAAATACTTACAATTACATTTGGCATTAATCTTTTCCATCATCTGGATAATGAAATTTTTTAATTTTTATAATATATTATTTATTATATTTCAAACAATTATTCTAATATTATTACTATTTAATCTTCCAACATCACAAGAGATAGTGAAAAATACTGATATACTACCTGTTGATTGCAATCTTGAGTCACAAAAAAAACAATCCATATTAAAGTATCTTCTTAAGGATTATGATAAATCGTCAACACCTTCAAATCACTCTAATCAAAGAGTTATGGTACAATCTGAGGTTACTATACAAGATATTGGTTCAATAAGTGAGATAACATCATCATTTATTGTTGATTTATGGTTCTCACAAATATGGGAAGATCCAAGATTACGTTATTCTCATTTGTCATGTAAGTCAAATTTTAGTCTTGATGAATCTGTGGCCAATAAACTTTGGTCTCCAAATATATGTTTTGTTAACTCTAAAGATACATACATTCATTCGTAAGTTTAAAAATAAAACAACAAAGTCAAATTATTTACATAAATTTTTTGCAGATCTCCAGAATCCAACATTCTTCTTATTATTTATCCCAATGGAACTGTATGGCTTAATCATAGGTAATTAAAAATATTAAAATTTATTTTTTATCCCTCATATCATTTAATGAATTTTAATTCAAATTTTTTATGTATTATAATTAACACAAATATCAATTTTTGATATTTACCCTTATGTACAAGTGTGAATTTTGCTTTACGGACATACAAATAGTATACACACTGTTCATAAAACGCAAACTTTAGTTAATTTTAATCTTTCATTTTGTGTTGTATAAATTTTCTTAATTGTTTTATAAATTTTATAGAATGCGAGTTCATGGTCGTTGCAATATGAGATTAGAAAATTTTCCATTAGATACACAACAATGTAAATTAGTTATGGAGTCATGTTGTTACTCGATTTCTGATGTACGATTAAATTGGCAATCCTGGAGTCCCGTTACAATTGCAAATTCAAGGGTATTGTTTTGTTTATGATAAAAAAATTCTTTTATTTTCTCAAAAATGAGATATAAAATTTTATCTATAATTTAATGAGATATTTTTGATATTTATTATGTTACAGGATAAAAGTTTATCGATAACATTGATTAATAAAATATTTTATATATTTAATAAGATTATATAAAAAGGTTCAATATAATCTAATATTATAATTTATTCTTTTTAGTTTCAATTACCGGATTTTCGTTTCCTCTACCTAAATCATTCTTCATCAATTCACAATACAGCAACAGGATCATGGGATCAATTGGAATTAACATTTACTTTTAAACGCCTATACGGATATTATATATTACAAGCTTATTTACCAAGTTATTTATCAGTATTCATCTCATGGATTGCATTTTGGATAGATTCAAAAGCCTTACCAGCAAGAATAATTTTAGGGGTTAATTCATTAATGGCATTAACATTTCAAATGGGTAATGTTGTTAAGAATTTACCAAGAGTATCTTATGTTAAAGTAGGAAAAATTCTTAAAAAGTTAATTCAGAATAAAAAAATTCTTTTTAGGCAATAGACTTATGGTTTTTTGTTTGTGTTATGTTTATATTCTGTTCTTTATGTGAGTTAGCAATTGTTGGAGTAATAGATAATATTCACGATAAAAAGTTGAAAAAAAAGCTAAAATTAGAAAGAAAATTAAGAGCTTTGGTTGTTGGACATGCTTCTGATGGAGTTATGGTTGGATTAAGAGAAGGGTAAGATAGAATTTAATGTATATATTATTTCCTCTATGTATACATACATTTTATATTTGATTATTTAGACTTTCCCAAAAAAGACCCAGTACAACAAGGACAATATACTCTCATAGATTGCTTGAAAATCCTGACCCATGGCATTTATGTGAACAGTACAAAGATGGATATATTGGACATAAAATAGATTTTTATTGTGCACGCGCTTTTCCAACTATCTTTGCGGCATTTAATATATTTTATTGGACATATTATTTAACAAGATCACAACAGACTATTGATGAAATAATGACAAATTAATATCATATTAAATATATACTACTTTTAGTATATTAATTATAAAAAGTAAGAAGATATTTAAAAGAACATTACATTTATTTTTATTTTAACCTGATTATAAACTAAATATATATAAAACAATTGTTTAAGATAATTAATGTGTCATTTAATATTATATAATATATTGAAATCTTATCTAATATGCTTTTTCGCGCTTTATACAAAACCACTTTATTATTATCAAAAATTAATTTCCTCAAAAATTTTTAAACTCATCGTTTTTTACAATTGTTGTTAATTGAAAAAGATATAAATATACATAAATATAATTGAATATTTTGCAATTTATATATATTATTATTACTTTTTAAATATTTTTCACATGATTCATATATAAAAGAATCTTAAAATGCCACATTTTATTAACCAAAATATTATTATTTTCTAAAAAGTTTGATGCATATCATTTATTGAATGAGAATATTGCTATTTCATGAATTTACTTAAGGTTAATGTATATATAAAACTTTTCTGATAATATATATTAAAAAGTTTTATTGGCATTATGTATAAATTGAAAAGATACATTATATTTCTTCTAAGATTATAATCATTCGTTTTGAATAAAATTCAAATACTTTGATATTATCAGTCAACCATTAGAGAGATGAGTTATGCACATATGGAGAAGTTTTTATGATATGACTATTTATATATCAATACAAATATATAATATTGTTGATGTCTATATATATAATACAAAATACATTGGTCATTATCTTTTAAGATTTACTTTTTATTTGGTTTCCACTGTCTCTTCTACTTTTAGCTTATGGTTTCAACGGTGGCGTTTTGTATAATTTATCAATATTAATATACATATATACCAACTTTTGGTGTAATTTATTTAATAAATGCAAATTATTTAAATTTAACCTAAACATTTCACAATCATTATTTATTTACTACTTACTATGAGAACAATGTTATAATTTACGCTATTAATATTTACAAACTATTATTAATTAATGATGAATGTGTAATAAATATTTAAATTGGTAATAGTTACAACTTTTTTCAATTGAAGTATTAGTATTAAGAATCAAAAATTAGTAAATATAAACTATTTCCCAATTTTTATGATTAAAGCACTTTGGCGACTTTGTAAACTATTGTTCCGGTTAATTTCTATCCCCAGCACATCCTATGCTCACTTTTTGTATGGTGTATATTATTGCGGCTGGCAACCTACTATTCTTTTTGCTATTTTCTTATATGTATTATTGTCACTACGACCATCATCAACATCATCGCCATAGAGACACATTCTATATATCTACTCACCAATCACAGTTATGCTTCTTATGCCATTACTCCAGATCTATTTAACTCCTAATTTTTGTAATTTGATGATTGTTAACGTCGTTTTATAGACAACTTACATGTTGTTTTTTATAATCGTTAGTCTATTAATTAAAAGAAATTACTTTACAAAAAAGAATACCATATTAATCAGTTTATATAATTTAAGAAAATAATAATGATAGAGTATTGTTTTCTTATAATAATCATATAATCAATTACTACTTGTGACCTACCGCCATATGATTACTTTTTATCTATATAAGAAATAGTACATACCTAAAAAAAATCATTTATAAGCACTTTTAGTTTCACAGATCATAAATAATTTTCAATTTGAATTTTGGTTATGTATTTATGCATCATATTTTTATGCTTGTAGTGTATTTTTGCTTTAAATATCTAATAACATTCGGGGAAGAAGTTTTATATAGTATATTTTAATGTGTTCCGGTAAATATTCATCTTTTTTTAGTTTTGTAAAACAAAATGATTTTATTTTAAAATTAATTTTTTAAAACTTTTTTGTTCTCTATAACTTTTTTATAATAATTATTTTACAAGTCAAATTTTAAAGTAGATTTTTGAATCTTTTTTAAAACGATTATATAATCATAAATTTTAAAATTAAAAATTTTATTTTTATTTCTGTTAAAAGTTTTTACAGCTATAATTTTTTATATTTTTAAAAAAGGTAAATGTATATATAGTGAGATGTAATTTTGAAAATTTTTGAAATGTTCTCTAATATTATATGTTTATTTATCTTTTGTAAATGAGATAATGGAAATTAGTTAAATCATTAAGTGCTTAGTATTAAAATAAAAATTTGTCCTCTTTTTTAAGTTTTAAATGTTGTATATCATATTTTGTTATATATTATTAACGTCTCTCATAAAAAGATATCGTTTTATTTTTGTCACTATAAATCAAAGAAAGGAAAAAATTTTTATTTTTATTAAAGATTTATTCCGTTTTAACAAAATATATGAATAATTTTTTTGAAATCTTAGTGTAGATATTATGCTTAAAATAAATAAAGATTTTTATTTTTTTATTTTTATAACAATTTCAAAAATAAAAATATAAACTTTAGGCAATTAATTTTTTGTTAAATACTTATAATGATGACGTTGTCAAAACCTGAATCTAAGCACCATTATATATTTTAGTAAATTATTTATTTAAGGAAAGAATTTGTTTTACATATTGATATTTTTTGACAGATAAACCTTGAATTTTATTTTTACCTAAATGCTTTTCATGTTTTTTATATCATTTAAGTTCCCAATATGTCTAATAATTTTTTAACTCACTCTTATAAAAATTAATAGGCAAAATTTTAATTGCTATTCTTATCGGAGAAATATAATAGATTTTAATCTAGATATAACTGTTAAAATATTTTTAGTGTTTGAAAAAAAAAAGCTATAAATTTTGTCATATTTAAAATCATCATTTATTGTATACTTTTTAATTAAAATTGTCACCGTTCTCTCCTATATCTTTTTGATGTATTTTTACAATATCATTTTAAAAGAGATTTCTTAACAAAATATATTCTATAATTTATTGCTAACGTACTATGAAATACTATAAAGAACATTAAATCTTTCATGGTATATTTAGATAAGTAGTAAATTATCGTTGAGTATAATTATACCTCTTTTGACTACACAAAAATGTCCTTTTAATTAATGCCATAATGTATGCAAACTTAAAAAAATGAAGTATTTGCATTCTTTTATTTTGATTTGCTTTAAAATTTATTGTATACATAAAAATGAATTATAGTAATTAATTCTTTTTTTATTATCATTATGAAATATTATTGTAATTATCTTATGTTTTTATTTTTTTAATTTATATTATATAACATAACATAATTTATTAATTGAACCAAGAATGTTTATTGTTTATTTTAATTTAAACTAAATATTATTATAATAAAGTTATAAGATGGTTTGTCGTAAGAAGGATTATCTTTTTCTGTATTTAATAAATATATGTATTTTGACATATAAATAATTTACCCATTAAATCTGTTTCTAAGCATCAAATAAAAGATTTTATTTTAAACATTGTAACAAAAGGGAAAGATATACTTTAAATATAGGTTTTTATACTAAATAATTTGCTATCTACCGTCCCCTAAAATATTAAAATCCTTAAGATCACATTCACCAAAATCAAAATTTTATCTTTTATATTGTTTAAATTTTATAATAATATCACACACATCGTTAAGAAAATACTTGCGCACTAAAATTCCAGAATATATACATAATATGTTTCGATATAACAATTTATTTTAATAAACATGTGTTCCTTCTCCTTATTATTTTTGTTGATCACTTTTAAATGTAGAAAAGAGTATAAGAAACATTTTCATAAAAATTTATTATGAAGATGTTGTAACCTTTTTATATATTGTTATTTCCAATTAAATTTATCCATCTGTCTTTAATACATACATTACGCAATATATAAAAAACTTATATGATAATATTCTTTTTATTAACAATAATAATGATAAAATTTTTGAGAATATTCTTCCTTTCAATAAGAAAATTTATATTTTTATTATCTATTTTTAAAATATATCTTAAATGTTCTATATACTTTTTAAGATTTTTTTATAAATATTTGTACATAACGTTATTATTATAACATATTCCATTGTTTATTAAAACTATTACATAATGATTTATTTTAACATAGTTTAATATAAGTATATATTAAAAAATTAGTCATATAATTATTATATTATCTTATTAACCAATCAAATTACAATTATTACATAATTTATTTTTTTTACAGCTTATTTAATGAATTAACATTTTTCATCAGATAAAAAATTAATATATAATATATATTTAAATTAAAGATATTATAAATTAATATTGTAATATAAATTCTACTTATTATACTATGAAATCGAAAATTGCTTATGGTATTGGAAATGACCAAACAGTTATTTCTCTTCACCATCTATTAGAGGAATCTGATCTATTAGTGTAAGTTAAGAATTTTAATTTATTTCAATGCATGCAAAAATGTTTATAAAATATATTTATATAAAATATCTTAACATTCTCACTTTTTCTGAATATCTTTTAAAACATTGTAGTTATGAACAAGAATTTTTATTTCAATTAAAACTTCGACATGCTGGTGATTTAGAATATGTTGAGGAACAAGATTTATTATCAATTGGTATGAGTAGACCGGAACAGAAAAGATTACGTAAAATTTATGAAAAATATTATCCACCTAAAACATTTGTTGGAAAGATAAAAAATGCTTTTAGTAGTTCGAAGGGTGATAACAAAAAGATTAATAAAAATATAAATAATGGTTTAACAAATACCACTGAGGATAATGGTGAGGAGAAACATGTTATATCACCAGATAAAATAACATTATTAAAAGAATTAGGGAAAGGTGAATTTGGTTCAGTTTTTCAGGCATCTTGGCAAACAACATCTGATATTGCTGGAGGGTGTGGTACTGTACAAGTAGCAGCTAAATGTATTCTTCCAGATAAATTGATTGCTAATCCAACTAGTTTTTTACAAGAAGCAGCTATTATGCATAAAATGACACACGAAAATATTGTTAAATTATTTGGTGTTGTTTTAGATACAAAAAGTATTATGTTAGTTAGTGAATTAGCTCCATGTGGATCATTATTAGAATGTTTAAATAAATCAGCATTAAGAGATTCATTTACGGTGAATGTATTATGCGAATATACACAACAAATCGCAAAAGGAATGAATTATCTTAGTAGTCAAAGATTAATTCATCGGGATTTAGCTTGTAGGAATGTTCTTGTCTTTTCTTTTACAAAAGTTAAAATATCTGATTTTGGTTTAAGTAGATGTTTAGGAGTTGGTGAAGATTATTATCGATCTCAACTCACACCATCACTTAAATTACCTATTGCATGGTGTGCACCAGAATGTATAAATTTTTTGAAATTTACGTCTTCATCAGATGTTTGGTCTTATGGCGTTACAATATGGGAGATGTTTAGTTATGGGGAGATACCTTGGGCTGGATATACAGGTGCAGAGATACTTATAGCTGTTGACATAAAAAAAGAACGATTACCATGTCCTAGTGCCTGCCCAACCGATTTATATCAATTATTATTAAGATGTTGGAATCATGAACAACATAAAAGGCCAACATTTAGTGATTTAGTTGAACGATTACCAGATGTCATGCCACAACAACTGTTGACAATAGCAGAATGTCGGGATGGACAACCTGATCACCTTCAATATGGTAAGGAAGAATTGATAACAGTTATTGAAAGAGCTCCAGCTGCCTATCCAGATGGTTATTATTGGCGTGGTGCCTTAAAAGATGGTAAAATTGGTTTATTTAGACCAACTGAAACGGTTGCTCACATTGGTATTGAAAATCCTAAAGTATTTTATTCAATACTTCAGGAACCACCAACTGTTTCAACATCAGAGAAAAAAGCAATAACTAATGAAAAGGATATTAAGAAGAAAAAATTGCTTATAAGTGAACCACAAGGTGATTTAAGACACACCTGTCATGTTGGTATAGATGGTAGAAGTTTTGGTTTACTTCAAGTACGTGTATGATTGTTATTATATAACCTTATTTCTCTCATAACATCATTAAAAGACATTTTATCTATATTTATTATTTTTTTATAGGTTGATAAAAATGATTTATCAAAAGCTTTACCACCGTCAGTCCCACCAGTTCCTCTTTTTAATCAACCATCACGTCATTCGCCATTACATACAAGTAGTTCTAGTACTTCAAGTTGTGACGGATCTTTACATAGAAGTAGTTGCGGACAGATATCATCTACCTTTAATCCATCCTGTTTAAAACCAATGATGCGTTCACCACCACCACCAGCTTTACCACCAAAACCAAGTTATAGGTATCCTGTACCTCTACCATCAGCTCCAGTATTATCTAATACAAGTACACTTGAACGTGGTAGTGCATTAACAAATTTAGGAAGTGAAAGTTTAACAACTACATTAACATTTTCTGATTTACCTAATTCAGTACAATTAACAAACTATTCTGAACAAAGCCTACAACAAACTAATGAAAATGAAAAAGCAATTGTTTATAATATGGCACATGATATAACAAATTTTACGTTATCAACATTAACTGATTATAGAGATGATGATATTGGAATTTCAAATAGTAAAGATGAGTATACAAAGATATTGAAGAATAAATTAAAGGAAGAGGCAAAGAATTGTAATAAAATTCATGTTGGTCCATCTAATCCAGTAGAAAATCCGTCATTAGTTCTAATGAACGAAGAAGAAAAGAAGAAATGGGACAAAAGAGTTGAAAAAAGGCATAATGATGTTAATAGGAAATTAAGTAAAGAACTAGAAAAACAAAATAATTGGAGGAAAAGTAGTGGTTCAGAGTCAAATAATGAGGAAAGTGACGAAAAACAATTATTTAAAAAAATTGATGTTAAACCATTTGAAGCTGAATGGACAGAGGATGCTCAACAAGCATATAAACTTTTAGTTCAATGTGGTGACTGTTTAAAAAGGACTTCACCGTTACCAGAGGTAACTCCTCACTTGGGAAAAAAAAATACACAACCAGCAATAAATAATAATACTGATAAGATGAATAGCTTAAATAATGGCAATAATTGTAACGGTGATAGCATAATTAGATTAAATGGAAAAGAAAAATGATGAGAAAGAAAAAAATCGTCGTTCATCGACCTTCTCATCAATTCATTCATCAGATACAGATGTTACTGTTGTAACAATTGTTAATAATAATGAAACTGATTTTTCAAATAAATTATCAAATAATTTAATGACAACTTCCTTAATTGAAAATCCTCAGTTAAATGAATATACTTCAGAGGTAGGTTACCAAAGATTTTCATCACCAGGAGGAACAACAATGTCAAGTAGTCAAATATCAAATATACCATTACCACCATTGGATGATGAGGATTCTGTTTCACCATTAAGAGCTCTTAAAAGTGCTTCAATGTTTCCACCACGTTTTGGTGTCAAATCAATTCCTCCTCCAGTGCCACCTAAGCCCAAATCAAAAGTATTTTCGCAGTAAAATTTATATGTATATTTATATATATATATATATATATATATTATAACATTACCTTTAGAAGATTATGTAAAGAATATTTGACATAAAAAACAATAAATAAATTTCAAATTACTGGTAGAGATAACATCTTTGAATTATATCAAATGTTAATTATAAATTCTTTATCTCCACAAAATCAAGTTTTATTGCATACAATAATAGCTGCAAAAGAAGAATATAAAATATATGTAATTTATATAACAATATAATTTTTTATAATAGTTTATTATACCTTTATCATTATTTTGGAAAAAATATTTTATATAAACTTAAGAATAAAAATTTTTTTCAAAAGACAATATCGTTTATTTTTACAATTTATGATACATTGCATTTAAAAAAAGAACAAATCGTTAGGTATTGTTTTATAAATATAATTTTACAGATAATTTGATGTCTGGAATGCATATAAAACAAAAATGCATAATAGGTTAACAGAAAAACCTATTGTTATGGTGGGTAAAAAAAATTTTTTGAATTTACAATGTTAACGATATAATATATATAAATTAGAATCATATATTTTGCTGTAAAGTATATCACCATTTGAATTAAAAAGACAAAACATATTATACAATTAAATACAAATTAGTTAAGTGTTTTGTAAATAATAATAGTTATTTTTAATACAATTTTTAAAAAAATCTACTTTAATATTTTATATATTAAATGGCAGTTGTATTGGATATATCAAAATACCGCGTTTATTTTTTAAATTTTAAAAGTAAGCTTAAATATCATATTTTTACTTAAAAAAACTGTTCTTTTTTAATGTTAGCCTGTAAACAATTCTTCGTTGTATAATAAAATTTTTTTCTTTTTTAAGTACATTAAATATGTCTATTTATAAAAAAATTTTAAATGAGAATCGGAATTGAAAGTTAAACATTCTTTTGTATCTTTCATTTTTTATAAATGAAAAGATTATTTCTAGTTATAACATAGTTTTATTTAAAATTAAATATATAAAAAATTAAAGACTAATTCTTTTATTGTTTATTATTAAAAAAATTTCCCTATATACCATTATATTTTATTAGTTTTCTTTGACATTCAAACTATTCAACGGTACCAATTTCTATTTATATTTCAATATATTATAATATCAACAACATGACAGAACAATTTTACAAAATATTAAAACAATCAACTTTATAAATATTATATTTAAAATTATTTATTGTTAGATCAAAAAGTTAAGATTTCTCTATCTTTTTCAATATATAATATTTTATATATATGATTATGAGTGGACACTTTATATTGTATTAGGCTATGTCATTAGACTTAGACTTTTATCATCACTAATTGTGAATAGTTGCATATTAGTTCCTAGGAAGATTTCCATTATATCTAATAAGTACCTGATAAACATTCTAACTATTTTTCACCCGATTTTTATTACTTTCCCATAATTATAAAATCATTTTGTCATTTGACAATTGAAATTATACTCCTTCAATCTTATTCTAATAATCTTTTAAAAAAACTTTTTTTAATAAACTAAAGTAGAAAATTAAATAGATGAGTCGTTCATTTTTTTGTATTAAAAATATATTTTATTATTATTATTATTATTATTGAATAATTGTTATATTGTTTTGTACTTCATGTCATAATAATATCAAAAGATTTATTTTTTATTTCTATTTAATGCAAAATATTATTACTACTATTATTATTTTATAGAACCGAAAGTGAATAAATATAAAAGCCTGTTTTATTACTTAATTTAAATCATTAATAACATATTTAGCGAAAGAAGAAGCTTAAAAGTAAATTAAAATAATAAGTCTTTTTTAAAATTTAGTATTATATTTGTTAAGAAACAATTATATAATATTTAAACTTATAACAGATCTCTTTATAACGTGATGACGATTTTTAAACCGTTAACTTTTATTTATACAAAAGTTTTCTTTGTTAGGGACCAAATAATTATTGGATAAAAAGTCTTAGGTAACCTCAATACAAAAAGTACAGTTGACTATACTTCCCATTTTGTTCGTTCAAACAAAGTTAAGTTACTCTTAATTTGACATACACCATATAATAATAAATCATTAACTATTAGAAATGTATATCTCACCCCCTATTTTTCAATATACAAAAGTACTTTCTTACCTCCATTCTTTACCAATTTTCTGGTCAGGACGATATCTTACCTTTAGTGCGCACAAACTTTATTCAACAAATTTTTCTTTTACCCCCTTCTAAATATGTTACTTATATAAACTGTCCAAATGATTTTTGGATATGACTGGCTAATTGTGACTATAACATTAATTATATATATATAAGTGAAAGCTAATCAAACTCACATTTCTCTATAAACAAATTATGAAATGACACTTATATATATTTTCCTATAACTATTTATGAAGAGGAAGATACAGTTTAATTAAATATTCCTTTGTTTATAAGTCAAAAATAATAAAAAATGAAAAACATTTCAAATAATGAAGTATAAATGTTAAATAATTTCTCAAATCAAATGTGTATAACTTTTTAAATTTGACATAAATATTATTAGTCTAACGTTTGCTCTAAAAAATTTACTATTGTATTTATATAATTACAAAAATAATTTTTTATTGTTATTTTATATTAAAAAATACCTAATTTATACTTTCTATTTTTGGCCATTATTTACTTTTCATTTCAATAAAAAAATTTATTTTAATAAAGTATTCCTTTGATTTATGATAAAATTATTACTTTTTAATATATATTGTTAAAAAGGATATATTTATTTCTTTTCACCCTAAATACGACCTCGTTACATTTATTA
This sequence comes from Strongyloides venezuelensis, assembly GCA_963280985.1. Taxonomy (NCBI): domain Eukaryota; kingdom Metazoa; phylum Nematoda; class Chromadorea; order Rhabditida; family Strongyloididae; genus Strongyloides; species Strongyloides venezuelensis. The sequence continues at coordinate 2,054,207 of CAUJLX010000001.1, read as the reverse complement.
GACTATCTATTTAGTATTATAGATAAATTATTTCATTTCTAAACAAAACTTGATTATTATTAAAAAAATTCTTTTTTAAAACTTTCTTTATTGCTATAAAATTAATGGATATTAATATGATGGAAAATTTAGTTATCATACAATAGTCTCATTGTTTAAAAAAGAATTCTCGTTATATTTAAATTAATTTTTTATGTTATGATATTATAAAATTTATAACTCTAATAAAAAATGTTTAATGATATGGTTAATGATAAGAATAAAGAAGAAAATTGATTTTTGGGTTGGTAAAGTTTTACTCTACTATTTTTTACTAATAAAATAATATTAATTTTGATGTATAATTATTTTATACTAAAGTTTAAGAAAATTTAACTACTTTCTTTATTGAAACATTCACTAAACTTTTTATAATATTTTTATAATCTTATGTTAATCTGACAATTTTATTTTTGGGATAGATTATCAATCATGAATATAAATAAGCAGTTTAGGTGTTTAAAAATTTTTATTTTAAAGAACAATTTCATATATATTATTTTTAGTTTTATATGTCATGCACAAAAAGTATAAAATTATTTATACATTATACATAGCCATTTATAAAGAAATGTTTTGTATTAAAAGTTATATCAATAGGGAAAAATGTATAGTTAATACAAGTTATTAATCCGTATCAATAATTTAACAATAAGTTATTCATTATTTTTAATAAAATTTCTAAAATTCATTTTCGATTTAAAAACAATTTTTTTCAATAATATAATTAATTTTTATCATTAGGATCATGATATTTTGAATATAATGAATTGATTTACTATAAATATTTACCATTATTAGGAGAATGGTTTTGAGAAAAAAATAATATTTTGGATATCGTTAAAGGCTATGTTATATATGTAATGTCCTTCAAATTTTTGTTTTCTCTAGTTATAATAAATATCAATATATCATTGACGAATTATAGTTCAGAAATAATATAAAGAGTTAAAATGCATATTATAGGAAATACTATATTATCTTTTACCTAAAGATTAACAATTTTTGATTATATTGAGAACTCAAAACCTTTTGCCTCCTCATCATCATCATTCTCTTTTGTAGTATATTTATAATTTTATTATCTTTTATATATCTAAAAATCAATTCAACATACCTCTCCTTTTGTTCATACCACCTCTTTGGCATTTACTATTTATTTATTTATTTACTCATTCATTTTTATTTATTGTATATTTTTATGATTCATTTGTAATATATATCCTTTAATCTTACTTTATTTTAACTTTTTATAAAATTCCTATAGATGTTATAAATTCTCCTCTTTATTTTTACAACATTTGTAAATTAAAAATCTTAAGAATGTATATAAGGTTAAATAAAAATATTTTATAATAAAATTTTATAACATACACCTTATGATATAGGAAGGAATTTATCATTGATATTCTTATCATATATATGTAAATATGTAGTCATTTCATCATCATAAAACAAGTAGTGATGTGTCCCTTTTTGTACTTTTCTATGAATATTTAAGTATATATAAATAATTAGGTTTTTAACCAATAATTTTGTAACTCTAAACTATAATTAATAAATGAAATCTAATATATACGTCTATTTTTATTTTATTATAACAAATTATTAAGTATACTTTTTATTCTAATTTATTATAAATTACTTTTTACAAATTCTAAAAATAAATAATGGTAAAAAATTTAATGTCCCTTATAATAATTAAGGCTAATTAATTATATATTGTAGGTAACGAAATTTCAAAAACCTTTGACATAGATTTTTGTTCTATTAATATACAAAAAAAAATTTTAGTTTGTAAGGAAATTAAATTGTCTCATTATTACAAGTTAAGAAGAGGTGAATTGTTAAATTTTTTTATTTAATTACTTACTGAAATTTTAGTACTACTTACTAAGTTCTTATTTTTTATAAATAAAATTACTTTAACACTAAAATTTGATATAATAAGTAAATATAAATCAAGAAAAAATTTTCTTAACGCCATTTTGTATCTATACATTTAATTTTGAATTAGGTTTATATGAATAATAACTAAAACGTATAAATATACCTTTATTGCATAACTTTTTTTATCTATTTTGATTATTTAAATATTTTATACATTTTTAATTATTAAAATTCTAATACTATAACATTGTAATTATTTTTATACATTGCTATCTTATTTATAAGCATGTTACATATTTAGATGTATATAATAATCAAAATATGTTAGTGAGAAATATAAACTTATGTGTATAACTGTTTGTGTAAACATTCAATTCATATTTACACAAATATTGTTTTCTCGAAATATTTTATTATTTTTAATGTTATTGTATGCTAAATTTATATAACATTATAAAGTAGAACTTAAAATGTATATATGTTAATCAGTTTGTATATATTGATATGATTATCATACCTCCATTTGCAGACATTCATTCAATGAAAAAAAGATGATTATTTATAATCTTTTTTAAAAAGTAAAAGTTTTTCTATAATATTATTTGAATTAAATACAAAGATGAGAGATAATTTAAATAAAAATTTTGAACGCTCCAATATCTATTTATTTCTAATACAATTTTGAGCTAAAAAAAATATTTTTTAAATTTATGCATACTTATTATGAATATATAATCTCTTTTGATACAAATCATATTCATTTAAAAGATTTGTTTATAATTACATTATATATAAATACTTTTTACCAGAACTTTTCTAATAGTTTATTTATTTTCAATGTCTTCACCATCCGTTTATTTAAAATAACACAATCAATTTTGTGCATTTTATAAAAGTGATAATTTAAATCAAACTTTTTTGTTCATTCCCCCTTAGATAAAAATCTTTTCTTTAACATATATTTAAATCGTTGTTAAAAATTTGTGTCAAATATATTAAATTTCATACGTGTTTGATATTTAAGTCGAAAAAATCTTTTTCTAATATTTTTTCTCATGACTTAAACACATTTCCTTTTTAATATAAGAAAATATTTTGTACTTTAATAGTTGTTTTATAAAATATTTTAAACCACATTCATGCAACATAACGTTTTTTTATTATTATTATTATTAATAATTATATATTTTATATTTTTTTAATTCCATCTTTTTTATATTATAATAATTCTTACCCTTATAAATGATATTTAATTCTTTTGTTTACGATCTTTATCATATTTCATCTGTTCGAAACATAAAAAGACTTTCTACCAATTTAAAAATAAGTAATTTATACATTTCCTTTTATAGATGTTATGACGGATGCAGCTAAAGTTAGTTTATCAGAACTTATTGAAGTTAGAGGTGCAGGTCTTGGGGTTGAAGAATTACTAGATATTACACTAGTTGCATCAGAATACCTAGTCAAAAAACGACCTTTACCTAATTGTAAAGCTCAATTATTTGGGGTTGATGAACTTAATATTCTTAAAGATGGGAATATTGAAATTTCTTTTATACCAGCTAATCATGCGGATGATGATATTATTCCACCTGAGATAAAAGATTCAAATAATCCAGGAAAGGTTGTTGGTTCAAACACTGATGCAGCATTTGTATGGTGTTTAGGAACACTTTTAATGAATTCTGGTGCTGCTGATTGTAAAGATCCTAATTTATTTTCATTACTCAATCTTTTAACAGTAACTGATGTTGGTACAAGACCATCGTTAAAAAAACTATCACAAATGGTTAAGAATAAATTGGAGAGAGGAAGAAATTCTAAACAAAATTTACAGGAATTGTACTCTGAAATTATGGGAGATGATGATGAGTTAAATGAAATAAGTAGTGTTGGTGATATTAGTGATAGGGATTTATTCAGTGATGAAGATATTGACGTAAGAGATCACGATGAGGATGATGAATCAGATTCTCATTTATTTGACTATACTGAAGACCTCAAAAATAGTAAAAATAATAAAAAAGAGGTTCATAAAAATAATATAGAAAAAGTTGAAATATCAAATAATCCTTTTAATGATAACTTCTTTGAAAGCCGCAATTCACCTAAACCAAACGTAAAAAATCTTAAATTTAAAGGATTGGAAAAGACTGTAATTGATCCATTTGATTTTGTTGATAAAGACAAGCAAAATGACCATAATATGCACACACTTTCTGGTAGAGATCCATTTGGTGACATAGAAAAAGATTTATCAGAGTCAGTTATAAATTCAAATGAAAAATCATCTTCAGAGACAAATTATGGTTTTAGTAGATGTTTAAGTGATGACGATGATATTGTTCAAGCTATAGTACCATTTGAGACACCATCACCTGTTAGTAGTCCCCTATCAACAACGGATGATTTAGGGTATGAATCACCAAAATCAAATACTGACTCACAAATTAAGAACGATAAAATTAAATTAGATACAGAAACAACAAATCCACCCCTAACATCATATGATAAAAATACTTCATCAAATGATTTAAGCGATTTTAAAATTGAAAAGCACAATGATAAAGAGATCAAACCAATTGTTCCACAACGAACCTTACCACCAAAAAGTAAGTTCTTTTTTGATAACAATAACGTTGACGAGAAAGAAAATGACAATGTAAGGTCAAAATGTTATGATAACACTTATCCATTTAAAGCACAATCAATAGAGGTTCCACCTGTCTCTGCGAGAACTAGATCAATTGATTACTATAAAAGTCAACATGTTGATGCGGAGGTTGTTGTCAAAAAGCCTGAATTACCAAGTAAAAATCCTTTTGAAAATGAAAAAATTACATCTGGTACAGTAACATCAAAAAAATTATCAAAATATATTGAGGATAATAATAAAATAAATGAAGAAGAGTCAATTGATGATATGTTTGCGAAAGCTCGCCAACAACAAAAATCAGGATCTTCAAACACAACACCATCAACATTTTTACATCTACAAAATGGTTATATAGGTAATAGTGAAGAAAATGATGTTTTGGGGACCTTAAGACGTCGCAATTCAATGACACTTGCAAGTATCCGTAAACATAACCAAAAATTTAATACAATGGGATATGGTAGTATGAGAAAAAAGTTAAATAAAACAGCTGCTGTTCCTGAGTTTATTGAAAAAAATTCATTACCCCATATACATTTAAATGCTCAATTGGCAAAGAAGAAGAAAAAAATTTTAACATTATATAGAGTTGAGAATACCGATGTTAGAGTTAAACTTTTGAATGGACAGTATATTGATGTTAAGTGTAAATCTGATGTTAAGTGTGAAGAGATATTTAATCTTGTTGTGTCACATTGTAATATTCGTGAATACCATTTCTTTGGTTTAGCTATTCAAAAAGATAATGAATTTTATTTTTTGGATCAAAAGAAAAAAATTGAAAAATATGCTCCGACAGGATGGAAGAATGAGAAAAAGGCAATAACAAGACAACCATATATATTACATATGAGATTTATGAGGTATCCACCATTGCTAAGTTATGTTAAAACAGATGTAACGATGCATGAATTATATTTACAATTAAGAAATGATATTCTTACTGAGAAGTTACAAGCAAATGAGACGATTGTTTTTCAATTGGCATCATTAGCATTACAGGCAGAATTTTCTAATAAACCAGACGTCAGTGTATCCTCACCAACAGATTACTTTCTTCTTGATCATTATCTACCAAAGCAATTATTTTGCTTATGAAGATAATAAAAGAATTGCTTTAATGTTGTCAGAGATGCACGAACAGTTAAAAGGAATGAAATGCCATGAAGCAGAGATAAGATATATAAAGATATGTCAAACTCTCCCAGAATATGGTTCACACTTTTATAGAATATTTAAATCAAAACCAACTTTAGAGATGTTAGCAAATGCTCCAACGAGAAATGTTGATGCTGGTTTATCACATTTTATTGCTATAATGTTAAAAGGTATTTGTATTTATGAGATATCAAATAATCAAAAAAATATGGTACAAGAATTTCTATGGAAGGATACTAATACATTACAATTTGATCGTAAAAGATTTGTCATTGTTAAAAGCAATAATTTTGGCGCACAACATTTTGTTTTTTATACTGATCATTATACAAAAAGTTCATATTTTGTTAGATTTGCTGCTGTTCAACATAAATTTATTATAAGAGTTAGGCAATGGCAATCAACATTAAATAGAAAAACAGAGGAGAATCCTGGAGAGAATGGTGTTGACGTTAGTGTACCGAAGGAAGATGATATTATAGCAACAACTATAGGTACTCATAATAAATCAAACCTCCAGGAAGTATTTAATAATAATAAATTTAAAACGCAACAAACATTATTGCATGAAATTTCTGAAAATCAAAATTTAAAAGATAATGGTAGTAAACATTCATCAGAGGTATTATCAAATCATAAGTCAATATGGGGAGATGAAAATAATTATAATAGAAAAGTAGAAGAAAATATTCCTACTTATAATTTGACTAATGGAACAACAAATAACTACCATGGTAATGGAGAAAAGATATCACGAACGCCAAGTGAGAGTCTTCCTGATTATTTACACGAAAATAAAGGTCAAGAATTATCAATTAATCTTGAAAAAGATCCTAGAGCAGGACTTGGTTTAACATTAGTTGATGGTAAATGGAATGGTGTTAAAGGAATATTTGTTAAAGCTGTCACTATAGGTGGAGCAGGTGAAAAAGCTGGCGTTTGTGTAGGTGATAAATTAGTTAGTGTAAATGGAATTTCATTATTTGGAAAAGATAGACATGATGCTGTTACATATGTTAAAGAAAGTAATATCTATGTAACATTAGGTGTTATAAGGTATGATAATTTAGCATCACGGCATGGTAAAGGTATTACAACACTAGGAAGACCACAAAGAAAAGATTCTAATTTAGATTCATTATCACTTAGTAGTAATGTAATAAGAAATACCACAAAAGTATCTAATGATCCTGTATTATTAAAAGATGGTATAACACCGCCAACAAAAAAGAAACAAACAACACTTCCTGTATTTCATAAAAGAACTAGAGCTGTCTCTGATTTTGGTGCAAAAAGTGATACGTTACCAATGTTTAACACAGAGGATATTATTAACGAGTTACAAAAAATTACTAAAAATCCATCAAGAATTGATCTTCACATGGATTCAAGTGATGAGGAGTTTGGTGCTGGTGAATATCAAGTACCAGCTACATCAATGTACAAATATCATGACTCAGATAAAGATGATGATGAGGAGAATCTTGATAAATTTCACAATCATCATCATAATCATTCTAATGGACTATATAATAAACATAAGAAGAATAATCATATTGATAATGATCTTTTTGATACCAAATCGTGGTCATCAAATCATGTACCACGGGCGGCTGTAAGGTCACTTGATATTCCATCAATTAATGAAAATGAAGAGGGTGAGAATCAAGAGGTACATCGTATAAATCTTGATAATACTTATATTAATTATCAAGAAGAGAGAAGTAATGGAAATATCAAAGAACTAATCATTATTATAAAAAGATCACCAACTGGTAGTTTGGGTTTAAAAATTGCAACAGGAATTGAAGGAGCCTATATTAAACAGGTGAATGCAGAACCAGCTTTATCATCAGGAATACAGGCTAATGATAAATTGATATCTATTAATAATGTCTACGTTCAAGGGATGACTCATTCAGATATAATTGGTCTTCTAAGAGATGGTGGTGAGAATGTCGCAATAAAAATTTTGAGAGATTTAACAGAAAATGAGGAAGGAGGAAATAATTACAGTTAATTTTATTAAAAGAGATACTATACCATTAGGTAATTTGATTAATTAAAAGTTCTGTTATCATTAAATAATTATTTATAGGATTAAGTTTATCCAAAAAAACAGACTCAGAAGGATCATTTATTCGCCATATAGCTGAAGGATCAACAGCCTTCCTGGAGAAGTCTCTTAAGATAGGAGATCGTATTTGGCAAGTGAATGATATATTTGTTGGTAATGAGACACCAAATAATGTTGTGACGTTATTAAAGACAAGTAATGATGATTTAAAGATTACAGTTAAAAGGAAAATTGGTCAATCACCTGGTATAAATAATTTTTAAATATACATACATATAAAAACAATATTCGCTGCAAGTATATAATTAATTTATGCTCATAATATTATACTTAAATATGAAACATTATCATTTTTTTCACAAAGTTTTGTTATTATCGAATATCATAACATATACCATTTTTAAATGTATAGAAGAATATCCTTGAAATGTGCCTTCATACTTTCTTTTATATGATCCAAACAGTAATAATTTATTACTTCATTTTTTACCACTAAATCTGTGACGATTCACCTTATATATATTGTGTTGTAAGAAATTTATAATTCTTTTTTATCAACTTATACGGTAATAGAAAAAAGACAAAAAATATGAATAATGTCAAAAAATGCAATATAGATTTTTATTTTGTCAATTACCCTAAATTGTAATTATATATATTTTTAATCTATCTATTTTATTGTTATAATTCTTTCATAAAAAATAAAATATAATTATAAAAGTATAATATGCTATTATGAATTGAATTATTCTTTAAAATATACACACTTTTATCAACTTGATTTACTAATTAAATGAATATAAAAAAATAACAAAAAAAGTCTTATCTCTAATTTTTCTCTTCTTTTTTTCCTTATCATCATAGTTAGTTAAGAGATGACAGATTCTTTTTTAAGATGCTTTTGATGTACCATTTATTTCTACTAAAAAGTAGATATTTTGAACTATTTGTTATTTTTATAAAACTCCCTATTCCTACAACGAAATCATCGTTTCACGTGCTATATCTCCACTCTCCTTTTTCCTTAGATACATACACAGCTGACATTAGCTTTATTTCTCTTTTACTTCGTATGCTAACTTAAGTTAAATATACTATGCTATTAAAAACTATGATCAACAAAAATTATTTAAACATCTTTTATTCTCGTATAAATACATATATTTATTCATATATGAATGTTGTTTGATAAATTCTTTGTAGATAAGAAATTATTCTATATAAATAGATAAAAATATTTATAAGTATTATTTTAAATGTACTATTTTATTTATTTTATTAAAAATTTCCTTTATTTATTATGTATCTCTAAAATATATAAGAGATATATAATAGTATAGTTGAATAAAGTAATTATAAATAAAAGAAAAAAAAAAGAATCGATTGAGTACAAATTAAGGTTAATATTTTTATTTCAATTAAAGTATATACTATTATATTTATTGTTCAAAATATTCTCTCTCTCTCATCCTTCTAAGGACGTTTGGTGTATTCATCAAATATATACTTTTACATATATTTAAAAACCACTACTCTCTTGCTTTTTACCTCTTTGTCTAATTGTAATGTAGTATTATCATACAGTCCACATATATATAAATTTATTTGTATAACGATGTATAAGTTAAAATTAAAAGTTCGGAAATTTCAACTAAACTATTATGATAATAATATTATTCTAGGATAAAATATCATATACCTTTTTGATGATATATGTCAAAAAACTAAAATAGCATGAATGAAAAATAATTGTTTGTTTTATTATAATCCAATAAATTCTTTAAAAGTATAATTACATTTATTATATTTGAATTCAATTATTATTCATCTTTATTTTTTTAACTAAACAAAACTGTAAACATTTTTTTCCAATCCTCTTCAATAGATTTATATTTATATACAAGAGTGTGTCTGTAGGATGTGATGCTAGTTATTACATATATATATTCTTAATGATTTATGAAAGATAAAAACTTTCCTGTTTCTTTTGTGTTCAACAATCATTTTTTAAAAATATTACTTTATTTATAAAATAAATGCAAAAAGAAAAATTTATGTTTAATAAAGTGAGCAACCTTTTATGAAAAATACCATTGATGGAAGCTAAAATAATACTGTTAATGTTTCACTTTCTTAAACATCTGTTTGATATTTTATTTTTGTTAATATAGTATAACCTACAACTATGAATTTTTGTTATATAAAATATTTTAACATTAATGATACTCAATTTATTCTAAAATAGTAGTAAAATTTTGACAAGTTAATATTTAAAATAATATCACCTACCATATATTTAAATACCATATTGTTTTTATTAATACTGGACACACTATATATGTATAATATTTTTTGTAATAATACTTCTATCAATACAGCAAAAAATATTTTTTTTTCGTTCATCTTTTTACTTAACATAATGTCTTCCTTAAAAAAATTTTTTTTGGTTATATATATGTATATTTTTTATTTTTTTGTAAATAAACAAACATATATGTATAGATATATAATTTCTGGAAGTTTAATAAACTTTAGAACAAATTTGTTTGGTTTAAAACATTAATATTAATATTTTTTTCTCGATTATTTTTCATTGAAACTAGATAATATATTTTTGTCAAGATAGTCAAAAATACATAAACATAAATGTGGAAACATCTTTTTTAAAAGTATAAAATTTTTAGTTCTATTATTAGAATTAAAAAAACTTTTTTCTATCAATATAATGTTTAACGTTAAAAAATAAATTGATAAACTTTTTTATACATTATATTGAAATTTAACACTTCATTTATTTTATGTATTTAAAATAAATTGTGTAGGCAAATTTTTATTCGATTTACGAACTTACTCCTATTTACTTTATTCTAACATTTATATTTAATTTTATAGGTTTCTGAACTATTAACATTTTGCTTTTTTTAAATAATTTTATTATTATTCTCTATTATGGGTAATTGTTTAAGTGAATATTTTGGTAATAATTCAAATAATTCTCATGAAAGATTAGGAGATGAAGGTAATCAGGCTTTAAGAGAAAATAATCGTGATAATAGGAATGCACCGGTAAGTTATTTAAAGAAAATTTTATTTTACTTTAATATTTTATTTATCTTATCTTTATAGACATCCTATGTAAATGAACTCTACATAAGTTCACAGGCTGCTATTCAACAACAACAAATAGAAAATGAGTTACAAGAACAAAAAAGGCGTGCTAGAATTACGGGACTTCTAGAACAAATCCCTATCGAAAAGTATGATGAAATAACAATGTCACATTGTGATGAGTATGTTTTATAAAGGATAAATTACATAATATTTTATTTTTATTATAGATGTACCATATGCATGATGGAGTTTTCAAATAATACTGATATTCGAACTCTACCCTGCAAACATATTTACCATTCAGGATGTATTGATGACTGGCTTCTACGAACATTTGCTTGTCCAATGTGTATGACACCAGTTGACTCTTCTATTTTAACATCTTTCACCGCAAATATTGCCGGAAGTGATTTGTCCTCCATTTCATGCAACTCTGCTCGTATTGGTACATCTCTCCGTTAAAACGACTATAATTGACAAAAATATTATGTAAAGTAAAATAACTAAAAAATTCAGTTATCAATTACTGAAGAAACGCAAAGATTTGATTAATATATTAATGATTCTCTATTGCAATTATTATAATTTTATAATGTTAGCTATAACACATCACTTTTTTGATCAAAACAAAAAAATTAAAAAATGTAAAGAAAAAAATTTTTTATATATAAAATAAGAACCTTCATTGATATACAAAGATATAACTTTTATTTTAAATAATATTGTACTTAAACATGTACATTTTTAAAAACAATTTAAAAAAGTATAAAACTTTTGATGAGATAAAGTATAACAATTCATAAATAATTACATTTTATAAAAAGACAACTTTTTGTAAGGATAAAATAAATTCTTGATCTTTATAAAATATTGTATTGTTAACTTTTTCTAAGTCTGTCATTACCTTGATTTTAATTGTCAATTTTTAATTGAAAACAATAGTAAGAGTTTTGTGAGATGAAAAAACTAGCTAAAAGATTATTCTTTAAACTATCATTATTATAAAGATTTTTTCTTTTTTTTTAATGATGAAAAAAAATATTCAATTGATAAGAAGTATTATTTTTCTAATTACATCGAATATATTGCTATAAAAATAGGGGGATTGTTAATTTTACCTGTTACTTAAATACTAATAAAAGAATAATGAAATTAGCTTTTGAAAGTGTTAAAATTGTAAAGGGACAATATATCTTTAGAGGAGATTAGTTATGGTCACTTGAAACAATCTTAAGATCATAGAACTATTGTATTATTTATAAGCACATATATATGTATATTTAAATGTATATCCCTCTTCTGTTAACATGTGTTATTAGTGCATCAATTACAGGTTTCAGGTAAAAAAAAAGTTACTTTTTTTGTATTCTAGATACCTTATATAAATGACCGTTAAAATGGGTTTTCATTTATTTTCATTGTATAATTATTCTTGCTCCTCTTCAAAAGAAAGTTAGATAAGGAGGGAAAAATTAAAAACTTTTCCTCATCAACTTTTATTTAAATGACTAATTCTTGCAACCCAAAGTAAGTTTTTTTTATTAAATATTCGACTTAATAATTTAAACATTCTATATATTAATATAAAATGACAATTTGTTAGTAAAAACAATATTATATTTGTTAATCCTTATAATTTTGATGTTCCACAACCCCTCAAAATGCGCTCTTTTTTCAATGACACTGATAAAGGAAACAAAAATTTAATATTTCAATGTGAATATCTTTTTATATTCTTAAGATAATATGATATGTTAAACTTAAATATGCTAGTATAATTAGAAAAAAAGTCCTCCATTTTACACTTCATAAATAATTATTACACACATAATGGTCAATTAAAATATTTGATTAATGGAGTGTATGAAAAGAAAGTGAGTTAAGATGAGAGTCAAGTTAAGGTGATGATTAAAATTTAACTGTAATTGTTTGATACCTGACAAACCATTTCACTTAAAAATTCTAAATCTCATCTTATTATTTAACTCCTCTCATCATTAATGCACACATATTTTGTCAATTAGAATAATTATAAAAATTAGATGTCTTAATAAATATATTTATATATATAAAAGATATTATCATCATTAAAAAGTTTTGTCCAATCCCTTCTATCTCTAGCAGTAATCATTACTCAAGTCCCATCCTCTACACGTATTTGTCTTCATTTGAGAAAATACTGTTATATAGTGATTTCTACTTAAATAATACACAAATAGTACCATCATTATTTATTTTTATATTATATAAATATATTTATATAAGTTTACGAATTCTTTGTAATTAACATCTTTATATTACAAATATTTAGTTATTTTTCTGTTATTTAAGTGAAACAATTACCATAATTTTTATAACAGGAAAGAGAAAAAAATTTCTGTTAATATCTAAATTTTTTATTTTATTCTTTTCTTCTATTCACAATATCAATAATGCCAGGAGGAATTAAAAAATTTAGTTTTAGAAGGTTTGAAAATTTACGATATGTAAATACAATAATTTTTATTTTTAGATCAGAACAATTTTCTGCTGTATCTGTTATTCTTTTTGCTTTTTCAATATTTTTAATTGTTTGTTGTGTTGTGGCATTAGCCTTTATAACATATAGTTATAATGATGGTAATAAAAAAAGTGTCAGAAATAATTATTTTTTTTATTGTTATAGAAAATAATATAATTAAAATAAAACCAAGTCAAGAAAAATATTTAAACAATCAACAACAGAAAGGACATTCATTGTATACTTCAAAAACCAAATTACCCAAGACAACATTAAAAGAATTATCAATTGAAGATATAATAACAACAACTTCAACAACAGTTCAAATTACAACAACACAAAAAATACCCCCAACAATAACATTCTCTTTCAATAATGTTAGTAAAAATATGACAAATCTTTTTAATTCAAAAAAATCTAGTGATATCATTTGTATTGAAAGTGAATGTATTAATATTGCAGCACAGTATAAAAATAATATGAATTTAAAATATAATCCGTGTGATAATTTTTTTCAATATGCTTGTGATAGATTTGGAACCGGTAAAGGTATCCCAAAAAATGAACAAAAATTAAGTGTATTATATGAGATGAAAGCTCGATTAAATAGTGACTATCATATATTATTGGAGAATTATAAAATTAATTCAACAACCTCTAAAATTGTTAAATTATTAAAAAACTATTATGATAGTTGCATGGATGATGGTGGTCAGGATGCTTTAGATACAATGCCATTGGTATCATTATTATCAAGTTTAGGTGGATGGCCATTATTACAAAATGCACGATTTGATGATAAATATTTTCGGTGGGAAATTTTAGCTAGTCAAGTACATATGTTAGGTATCTCAAGTCTTTTTTCATTTTCTATAATCCCTGATATTGAAGATACCTCGAAATATATTGTAATGGTAAGTTTTATTATTCATTTTATTTATAAAAGTTAATATGAAAAATTTCTAAACATCTGCATTAATATTCAATTACACTATCTTGTAAAAGAATCCCGAACATTTTTTTTATTAAAGATAATTAAATGAAAATGTTTATTTTTTTGTTGAAATATCTTTTGTTTAAAAATGTAACTATGATCTAATTATATATATTGTATAAATTTATACCATTATATTCATTTTTATAAAAGCTATTATATTTATTCCAGTTTCGAAGTCCTCGTCTTCTTTTAGAACACAAACATCTTTATGTAACACCGTACCAGACAAATGCACATTTGCAACATTACAATCTTTATATGAAAGAACTAATGGAATTGTTAGGTAAGTGATATATTTCTTTATCTAGCAAAAAAAAAGATTTGATAATATTAAATATATTTCATTTAATTAATGCAATATCTTGTAGATGCTGATCCAAATGCTGTACAAAATTCGTTACAAATGATATTAGAATTTGAACAAAAATTAGCTAATATTTCAACTTGCAACGAAGGGAGTATCAATTGTCAACAACATCATAAAATTAGATTAGGAGATTTTAAGGAGAAATTTAGTAACATTGATTGGGAAACATTTTTTGATATAAATAGTAAAAAAAAATTAGAACCGTTCAATGATTTAACTATTATTGATGTAATGGATATGGAGTATTTTGAAGGTTTACAAAAATTATTACAAAACCCGAATAATGAGTATGTTATTTTAAACCTTATCTATTTATGAAAATTTTTTAGAGTAATACAAAATTATTTAATGTGGAAAATATTACATAATTTTGATATATACCTACCACAAAAATTTCGAGAACCACATATTGCATTTAATGAAAAAGTTTACGGTCAATCTATTTTACCTTTATGGGAAGAATGTATTAATGAGGTTAAAAAACATCTACCACTTTTATTAACATTAGAGTATGCTAAAAATAATATAAAAGAATCAAAATATGAACATATTAATGAATTGGTAATTAATTTAAAAAATACTCTTAAACAGGTAATTGCAAATAACGATTGGATGTCTTCTGAGGTTAAATTAAAAGCCTTATTAAAATTAGAAAAAATTGGTATTCAAATTGGTATACCACAAGAATATTTAAACAATGAAAATTTAGTCCTTCAACAATTTAATCATGTAACATTATTTCCGCAAAATTACTTTGATAATACAATCTCACTAGTAAGATCATTTTTTCAATTTAATTTACTAAAATTACACAAACCAATGAATAATTTTCTTGAATTTATTAGTCAATTAACGGATGTTGATGCATTTTATCATTTTAGTGGAAATCAAATTATTTTTTCAACAGGTATATTAAGATTTCCTTTCTATGGTGTTGATTCACCTGAATATGTTAATTATGGTTCATTAGGTTCTGGTATTGGTCATGAAATAATTCATGGTTTTGATGACACTGGAGCTCATTTTGAAAAAAACGGCAATTTAAATTTGTGGTGGGATAAATTTACATTTACAAATTATAATTTAAAGAAAGAATGTTTTATTTCACAATACTCTAGTATCTCTGAAATGTATACACAAAGGTATCTTAATGGTTTACAGACGTCAGTAGAAAATATTGCTGATAATGGCGGAGTTAAATTAGCATTCGATGCTTATAAAAAACGCCTTTCACAAATTGGAAATGATAAAGTGTTACCAGTTTTTGTAAATATGACCACAAATCAACTTTTTTTCTTAGCTTATGCTAATACATGGTGTGAAATTGTTAAAAAAGAAAATATCAATTATATTTTAGATAGCGATAGTCACTCATTAGCTGAATATAGGTAAGCATATAATTAAAATCAAATCTTATTCAAATATTTATAAAAAACTATCATATTTTATCTTATCATTTTATAATATATTTTAGAGTTAATGTACCGTTACAAAATTTTCCTGAGTTTAGTACAGCATTCAATTGTCCAATTGGCTCGAAAATGAATCCTTTTAAAAAATGTAATTTGTGGTGAAAATCCAAAAAAATAAGGAAGTATATATTTATTAAGAAGTAAACATTATCTTTAGTGTGAAATATCAATAACTACTTTTACTGAACTTTTTTCTTCATCCGGGTACCAAGTATATTTTAATACCGCAATTTATTAAAATCAAAAGATAAATGCAATATTATACAACAATTGAAATTAAAACAAAAAATTTATTATTTTCCAAAAAAGTCACCCATAAAAATATTTTTATTTATAAATTTTAAATATAATATCTTAATATATAAATATTTCGATTACACAAAATAATTTATTTTTTAATAAAATATTAATAGTTCTAAAACTTTAAGGATGTATGAAATTTCGAAATAGACAAATGATTTTTTATTATGTTAAAATATTATTATCATTACCAGAATAATATATAACAATGTTATTAAATATCATAAATAATTATCAGTTAAATTTTTTTAACTATCAAAATATTAATTTAATTCTTTTGAAATATATTAATTTTTATCATTTTACAAAATATAAATTAATTCAATACATTGTTATTACATATTAATATAAAGAAAAATATTTTTTTAAGTTACATTTTCTTAATTTGATATATTAATCGAGTATATATAACTTTTTCTTTTTAAACTTAGTAAAAAATATCAGAAGAGAAAATAGACTTTTCAAAACATAAAGCAATAAAAGTAGAGGAAATTATTTATGAAAAAAAGTTATATATTTCAAAAGGTTAGAAAGTATATGGCAAAATGAAAATTTATTAAAGTAACAAAAATCTTTTTTCTTCTTTTCTAACATATTTAAGAAGTTTCTCACATAGGTCAATTGCATCATGTGAATTGGTTGTTGGATTCAAGATTACATACAATTCATAGTTATCACTAACCATTGCTAATAAATTATAATCAGGATTGTTATTAAAAATAAATTTTGGTTTTTTCTTTGAGCACATCAAATCATTAATGCGATGATAAGTATAATTTAAATGATCTCTCTCCTTTTCTGTAATAAAAGGAACTTTTGTCATTGATGTTATTATATGGCAACTCTCTGTATCTTTATAGATAAAATGCCATAAGAAATCAAGTTGCGGTGACGGTATTTTAAAGCCTTCAACTTTTCCAAATAATTCTAAAATTTCTGAGAATCTTTTGTACTCCTCAAATGTTTCAACAAATTTTGTTTTGACTAATTTTGATTCTTGAAAACTGTCAACTTTGCGACAAATAATTACAAGACATGCATCGATATTTTCCCATGGATAACAAAAATATGCGTGAAAATATCCTCTAAAATTATTTATTAAAAGTCCTAAATACTTATAAAAATAAAAGCATACCTACTACTAATGGTTGGTAAACAAATAGGGACATAAATTTCCATTTCTTTTATCATTGGAGGATTACATTCAATAAGATTAATGACAATATTTGTATCACTAGCTGAAAGTGTATGACATGTTGTTTTGACGGAAGTAACTAATTTTTTACGTGATATGATCATAGCAAAAGTAATATTTTCATCTTCATTAACCTCTTTAATAATACTATCTAACGTATTTGTGATAAATGACCTATCTGATGGCATCATTGGAAATAAACCTAC
Organism: Strongyloides venezuelensis; assembly: GCA_963280985.1. Lineage (NCBI taxonomy): Eukaryota > Metazoa > Nematoda > Chromadorea > Rhabditida > Strongyloididae > Strongyloides > Strongyloides venezuelensis. Next base: position 2,036,236 of record CAUJLX010000001.1, on the reverse strand, counting down.
ACCAGAAAAGAAATAAGTTGGATTATGTTTCCATTCCTCAACATATGTACAGACACTTTTATTAAAACCTTTCAATAAACTTCTAATATCATAATTAGCATGCGTACCAAGAGTTCTTTTAATATGATCAGTTGGTAGGAGTGATAAAACTTGATGATAAACAAGTTGTAGTTGTTGTGTTAAATTAAATGGAAATTTTGATACAATGCAAAATATCATGTACGATTTCAACATAAAAACTATATGTAAATCATTTGCTTGAATAGTTTGTAATGAATCATTATTTTCTTCTGTTTTTTTAACTAAAACTGTTATAAGAGCAAATAAATCACTGTAACGATTTTCTTCTCCACAGCTTAATATAAAACAAATTATAATTAAAAAAATTTAATTTAATTATTTAAATTACCTTGCAAAGATTGGTCTTCCTGTTTCTGATAAAATAAATATATTATAAGGGTTCGGTTCTAATGGATTATTAGACATTATATCTACTAATAAATCATCTAATATTTTTACAATATTGGGATAATGCACAGCCATAATAAATATGGCGCGGTCCAGTAATTTTTTTTATTATTATTGTTGTTATGGTGTATCAAATAACTTAAGAGGAAAACTTTACCATATTTTGTAAATTTAACTACAAATTTTTGGCAATTTTTATTATAGTCTACACTTTTAATACTCAATAATGATAAGTATTTAAAGTTTATTTAAAAAAGACATGAATACTAATTGATGTTAAATTACGACGTAAAAAGCAATTTTACACTCTTTTGATTGAATTTATATCAAAATAGATGGATTACTAAAACAAGTAAGATTAATTGATATAAAATTTAAGTTAACATAGTACATAACCAATAATTTGCACTAGTTACAAAATTTGACATGTAATATTTAATCAAATAAAAAAGTAAATTATTTACGTTTCAAGTATCATTTTCATACGATATTTTGACAATAATGGTCTAAAAAACTTTGTCAAATTGTTTGGTAGGCAATTTTTGAACAATTAGTACAAAACCACGTCAGTTTTATTACCGATATCGATAAAATTGATAAGATGATTATTTTAAAAAGTGATATATGAATTTATTTAAAAAATTCTCATCATCGTAACTAAAAAATGTGTTTATTCATTTTTTAAATATTAAATTTTGACAATACTTTCTTGATTAAGGAATTAATATAATGATCACTAATTATACTGAAATAGTAATATATTTGTTATACAATAAAAAAAGATGAAAAAATAATTGTATGATTTGATAAAAATTTTGATAATATTTTAAAATAAGCTTAATTGAATGTAAAAATAATTATCTTTAGATTCCTTTTACATTAAACAATTTTGTTATAGAAATAATAACTAAAAATATGTAACACTTTATTTTGTTACTACATAAGTGTAGATGAAACATTAATGATTAAGTGGTATGATAAAAAAAGATGCATGATGTAACTTTTTTTTTTTCAAATTAAATAAAAAGTCGTCTATTGTAATTTAAAAATAGTTGTATATAAATGTTCATTTTAAAATGATTAACGACAAATTTTTTTTTGTTAATTATATCTTTTGTGTTTTAGTATAAGAAGGTTATGATAAAAATATTATTCTCACATGTATAAGAAAACAAAAGTACCGACTTAATAACTGATCATTAAAAAATTGGATTATATATACGTATACTATTTTTATGGAAAAGAACATAATTGTATTATAAAATTATTAAAATATCTAACGAAAAATTATTTTGTTATTTTAAAATAATTTTTTAAGTTGATTATAAATAGAAAGTTTATACCGTTGTAGATTTTACATTTTAAAAAGTAATGGTATTCTTTAAATTTAATAAATTTATCTTTTACCTTAAAAAACTACATTTTAAGGGATAAAAATTTTCTTTTCATTAAATTTATTACATGTTTATCTTGTTTTTTTAAAAATTTTTTTATAATAAAAAATATTTCTTAATAATTTAAATTTTTTTTACTTGATTTATTTAATTCTACTTAGATAAAATTTTTTTTTCTCTATTGTTAAATAAAAATAGCATTCAAAAAATATAACATAGCAATCAAGTATATGTGATAAAAATTTTTTTTTATCAATTTAATTTCTACTACAAAATTCCATTTATGTATAGAAGTACGACTAAATGTGCCGTTTCATGTTATTCTATTTTTTTATTTAATTCTTTTAATTACAGAAATCTACTAAGTATTTTATTTATATTATTATTTATGAATAACATATTAATTATCATGTGCTTTTTTATCTTCATTCTACTTTTTTATTATATATCATTAAATAGTAAAACATACATTTTTAATATATCAAAATTATTTTCAGAACTGAAAAAGCTTATCTTTGGGCTGATTATTGATAAAATGTTTTTTCAGTATATATGCACAGATATATATATGTAAATCTCTGTTACACAGCACGTATATCCAGATTTTTCGTTTCTTTACTGAATTTCTAGAATCTTTTCTTTTCAACAGCTTATCAATTTCATAAATTATATATTTTAGAACAATTTTAAACATTTCCTTTTTTATCACTATAAAAAACTTATTGCCATAATTGAAAATTTTATTATTACTTAAATTTATTTATACAATTTTTAATGTACCCCCTCCTAATAAATTAGTTTTTTTCCGAAGTAGGAAATTTTATTAAATTTAAAATAATATATATAAAATGTCTAGTAAATATATTTTTCTTATATACTATGTTAAACTTTTTAATACCCGTTCAAAAATACGTTACAACTAGTAGTATTGTTACATTAAAATTATATTACAGCCTATTTCTCCGAATCTTTCTAGCATTTTTAATTACCTATAATCAATTAATGTATATAATGTCTTATCATTTTTAACCAAAAAAATTTCTTTGTTTTTTCATTCATTAAAAGTTCCGTTTTAAAGAAAAATGTTTCCTACCTAAAAATTGCCATACACACACCTTCATGTAACTAAAATATCATAATTAATCATCACGTGAAATTTTAAAAATTTTTAGTACTTTTTAATTTTAATTACACTACTTCAAAATATTACCTTATTTCCAAATTATCACGCGCTATTTGAAAGAATAAATTATTAGATGATAAGAAAATAATACACATATACATGTAAAAATGAATATTCACAGGAACTCATATCTATTATTTATATAAAAAATTTGAAACATTTGATTGGCTTTTGTTTAGAATAAATTTTATTTCACCAATAATTTGTTTAAAGTATTATGATATACAAATACGTTATTTAAACCATGTTGTTCTAAAGTTTATGAGGTTAAAATCAAATATTTTCAAAAGATTAAAATGATAAAGAAAGATTTTAAAAGAATTTTGTCAATGAAATATAAAAGATTTTTTCTGACAAAATATTTTTTTTCATAATCCAAATATAAACATATATGTACTATTTTTCCATTAAGTAAGTATCAAGAGGAACTTAACTATAAATTTATCTTTTTCAAAATATGTTATTCTGATTCCTATCATAAAAAGTAATTTGAATATACAATTTACATAATTTTTTATTAAGCTAATGATATCTTTCATAAAAAATAAACGATAAAATTTCGTGAAAAATTATTGTTTGAAAAAATGTACATGTATTATTTTTTTAAAGTTAAAATATTTTATTTGAAAAACTCTTTTTTGAAAGGTATTGTTTTTTATTTTTATGTATATTATAACATTTGTAGTTGGTGCACTTTCATTTATCTTATGAACATTAATATATTAAAATTTATCTTATAATGATAAAAAAAATAAAAATAGCATGGTATAAAATTTAAATGAGACAAATAATTTTTATATGTACTTTTTTTTTTTGCTTGTCACATCTTTTTTGAAACATTTTTAAAAAATAAAAATTTTTGTTCTTATTGAAACATGCACCTTTTACAACATTATTATGTGAATATTATTTTTAGTTGTGCACAACAATACTAAAGAGTTCGTTTATTTTAAAATATTAAAGGGAACGTATTTGTTTTCATCTATCATTACAACAACCTTTTTTTTCACTTCCATTAACTTTTATTTTTTACATTTTGTTTTTTTAGTATCAAAGTAGTTTGGTAGCTTCTTGCAGAGTATTTTAATAATAACTAAATTACAATGTAATATTATTTTTATAATTATTAGTGATAAGATTGGTTTTAGAATAGAATGACAATCGGAAGTGAAGATATAGATAGTGTCCAAACGTTTAAAGAATTTCATGATATGAGTGGTGTAAATAAGATACATCTTTGTAGTTTATAAAATTCTTTATAACAAAATCAGCCTAAATATTTTTTTACTTATTAAAATTCGTGGTCATTTTTTAAAGTTTTATTTTGTACCATTTAGGAAAGGGTGGAACAAGTTTGTATTTTTCATCTATTAAACATATTGTTTATTAATAGTTGACAAAAAAATTTCAATCGCTATATTATATTGTTTTGCCTTCAAAATGTTTACATCACTCACCTATCCTTAATACAAATTTTTCAGATTTCAAACATTATCATTATAGATAATTTCTTTTAGTGTACATTTATGTACTCAAAATATTTAGTTGCCTTTTCTAGTTGTTTTTAAAGAGTTACAAAGTTAAGAGAAAGCTAAAAAATCGAAATTATTAATTCAAATTTATTTATTTTATTATTTTTAATATTGTTTATATGATATTAATTTACTAAAAATATAATAGTAAATTTTTTATAGATCTATTTGGTTTTGATTTTATTATAATGTCATTGATTTGATGGCATTAAATAATTCCATTAATATTTCCTCTGATTTAAAAAAATTTACATTGGTTAATATTTCATTAATAAGTCATAGAAAAATTATTTTTTTATAAATTATAGATGTACTATAAGTACTATATTTATATTTTTATATCTTATCTTTTTTTCTTTTTAGTGTGTATCAAAATGTACTTAGATGTTTTTTGACAATAAAATGTAAAAAGGCTTATCTTAATGATAATTTGACATGATGTAATTACCTTACACTATTGTTTATTATTTTTTTATATTTGTTGTATCTGAAGTTGACTTAAATTAAAAAACACATGTATTGCATATTTATTTCACTTTATCCAATTATCTACAGAAATTTAATAACGATTATTTTTTCTTTATCTTTTTACGCTTTTTTTTTGTTAATTTTAATGTATAGATTTTAAAACAACCATTTAGTTTAAAAATGCTGTAAATAAAGGAGTATTTTGATAAAAGATAATGAAGAATTGCTTTTTTGTTATATTTCATCTTTATTGAACGTACATTTTAAATCAGTTTTGATTACTTATCGAAAACGTTACATGAAGATAGAATTTAAACAGTTTTATTTTAGAAAATATAACATTGTTAATCAAGAGATTTTTATCTTCTGCTAGTAAAATTATCTTCTGCTTATGTTTGATTTAATAGTGATTTTACATGGAAAATATAAAAAAATATCCTTTACAAAAATATTTGTAAAATGGTATTAGCTCATTGTTCAAAATTTTTAGATCTTATATATGTTTTAACATTGTAATAATGTGGTTAATCGAAATTTCTTCTATGATGTACCTAATTAAGTGTTATATATTCTATTTATAGAAAAATATTAACTATCATTTTCATATATCATTGTTCATTTGTTTACATTTATTTTTTAATATGTATTTTTAGAAACTTTTTATGCAAATATGCATTATTTCTTCTAAATAACAACAGTACTTATATTTCTTATCATATTACTTTCTTATTTTGTTATTTTTACATAGCACTTTATCTCAAATCACACAAATAACGTGGGCCATTCCATTTTATAAAATAATTTCCATAAATCACCGTTCGTTAATACGATAAGATTACAATCATTATTGTTACTATTTCTTTAACCAATATAAGGTACTATTTTAAAATCTAAAAAATTTTATTTATTATAACTTCCGTATTTTTTAACTAAACTAAAAAGATTGTGGTTTTTTGTTGTATTGCAATCTAAAAATGTTTAATCTAGTAGATAGTTATTTTAAGTAAAAAGTTAACATTTGGTTGATTTTAAAAATGATGATTTTTGCAAAGTGGTGAAAATAATGTATTTGGGTTATTAGTTTTTGAATAATGATTACAACACACAATGAAAATTTTTGGGATATTTGAATAATCATTTCATGTTAAAACGTTTCCTCAAATATAAAGGAATATAATTTTTCATTTTGTCCTCCAGTTAAAGCATTCTTAAAATATTAAACGTGTATTTTTTAAATTAATACCCTCTACTTGAATTTTTTTAGATAGTTGAAGTCAAAAACACGATTATTATTTTGAGTTTAATACGTAGTCACTAAAAAAATAATTTTTATCTAACTTTTTTTTTTTAATTTAAAACAAACTCATTACTACAGTACAACAAAAAAGTCTCAATTTTGGTATAATACTGTAATAATATATGAATAGTATGGATACGAATAGAACATGTAACGTCTCAAAAGATTGGTTACTAAACTATACCGATTGCAATACTGGGATGATTAAAAAAGCAATGAAAAATTCTCTACTTACAAATGAAATGGTTGAATTTAAAAAAAAAAAGTTGATCGCTTAAAAGGAATTGACTTTAAGATATTTAATAAAAATAATACTATCCGTGCAGAAAAGAGAAGAGAATCGTAAGTTTCTAATTTAATGAAATATTAATATTGTTTGTATAAACATTTCCATAGGTGGCAGAATAATTGCAAATCATCTTTAGGAAAATCTTTTATGGTCATAGAAAAATTGAATGATTGTAGTCGCATTGAAATGGTAAATGTTTTGTAACATCATTATTATGCTAATTTTTTTATTTAATTGTATTTAGAATAATGAAAGTGAAGAAATTTCAAATAGTGATTGTAATAAGGATGATGCGTCACATAATATGGGTAAGTTTGAAAAGATTTTTCATTTACTACTATTCTTTTACATTATACTGCTTATAAAAAGTTGATTTTTTATATGTAAATTATTCTTATTCCATATATTTTATACTTCCTAGTTAATTTGTTATATATATTTTTAAATTAAAAGAAAAGGCCTTTGATGAGAAGTCTTTTAAGAGATGACTATTCTAAATAGCCTTTCTGGAATCACTTTAACATTTAATATTTATTTAAAAGATTATCTTTTCATTAATTAATACATTTTTTAGATAATTCTTTTAACTCGAAATTAGAAAGAGCTCATACTATCTTACACATAATGCCATCTAAAGAAAATACTGAAGATCAAGAAACAAATAAACGTTGTAAAGAAAGAGATGGAATTTTAATGAAGAATGAAATTGTTGAGAAGAGCTTAATTAACCATAATTTTATATCAATGGATTTAGAATCTAGTAAGTAATATTTTTTTTATTATATAAATATTTATAATTATATTAGATTTGAAAGTCATTGATTGTTGTCCCAATGAGAGGTATTACCAATTTAATGAACAAATAGGGAAAGGGTCATACAAAAATGTTTATAAGGCTTATGATAAATCTTCCAAAATATATGTTGCTTGGTGTGAGACAAACTATGCGCATCTTAAAATAAGAGGAATTGGAAAACTTCGAGAAGAAATATACCTACTTAGCCTTCTATCTCATGAAAATATTCTTCCACTCTTAAATTATTGGGAATATAAAATAAAAGGTGTGAAGGGCACCAACGTTGTCATGATTACTGAATATTTTGATGCTGGTTCTTTGAAAAATCACATTAAAACATTGGATTGTGTTCCTAAATGTTGCATTCAAACATGGGGAAGGCAGATTTTAAATGGAATAAGTTACCTTCACAATCATAATCCCCCTATCATCCATCGTGATTTGAAATGTGACAATATTCTTTATGATAAAAAATGTGATATTCTTAAGATATGCGATCTTGGATATGCTATATTTAAGGGTAACTTTAATAATGAAGGAGTCATTGGTACGCCAGAATTTATGGCACCTGAGATGTTTAGTGAACAATATGATGAGGGTGTCGATATATATGCTTTTGGGATGTGTTTATTAGAGATGGTTACAGGAGAATATCCTTACCAGGAATGCCGCAAACCTAACGATTTATATAATCTTGTTACAAATAATGTTAAGCCACTTTGTTTAGGTAAAATATCAAATATTTACAGCGATATTAAAATGATAATTGAAAGGTGTATTCGTAATAGAAGAAATGAAAGATGGAATGTTGATGAATTGTTGGTGGATGAACTTTTTACTGATTTCAATAAATTTGAAATTAAAATTAAATCTTCTTGTTATAAGGAATACCTTTTACGTGATTCACCTTTGTTCACATTGGAAATAATTGGTAATACAAAAAAGTTGATAACAAAAGATTTTGAATTAACGTTTTCAATTTTTACCTTTGATTGTGAACGTGAAAAACATTTTGATGTGGCAAATCGTCTGATTGAAGATTTTCATATTAGTGTTAAATTTAAATATCAATTGATAGAACAACTTGAAAGATATGTCAAAACAAGGAAGCGATTTATAAAATTTAGGGAGATTGAGTGTGAAAATGAGGAGAAGTATAGCAGGGAGAAAAAGACTGGGGATGAGGAAAATAGGACAATTCTTCAAAATCTAAATAACAATACTTTAGTGGAAAGTGTAGTTCCAGTGAGTTTTGTAAGATTTTCACAAATTTTAAAAGAATGGAACGTCACCGACAAATTAACTAATGACAAAAATCCACCATTTATAGCAGTAAAAGTTCTCGAATATTTTAATATCAGCAAAAAAGCTTTTCGTCTTCTTTTTATGAATAAAAAACGGCAAACGGTCGTCATTACATGTCTTCAATCATGTATCCCTGAAAGAATAGTAAAACAACTCGCTTATTATAATATTATTGATAAAGATTGCAAAGAAAAAATGATGTCAATTTTGGTTGATATCAGTAATAAGATTGATGATATATCCTTAAATTCATTACCCATAAAACTCTTATTTTTCCTTGGGAATACTTCAGTGAAAAAAGAAAAAAAAAGGTATACAAAAAATCTGAAATATACATTAAACAAAAAAAATACTTCATTAGAAAGTATTGACGAAAATGATCACTTCCAGGAGACATCGAATACACAATATATCAATAAACAACTCGATAAAGAGATACCAAAAAATTGGGACTTACAAATTGATGGCACTTTAAATGTACCAATAAATGAATTGAAAGATAATATATTTAAAGATAATGGTAATTTTTCTCTTGAAAATGGTACCTTATCAATGTTGTTTAAATATTTTACACCAAATGTGTTTGCATCAAATGCATTTAGTGTTTATTTCGAAAGAGATAATATCTCTCATTTGATAAAGTCAAATCATTTTGAAACATTTTTTAATGTTTATACCAAAGATTTTGATAAATATATCAAGAAATGTCATTACCTTAGTCACATTGCAATTATGAAGATAGAAAATAAAATTAAAAGTTATTTTTCTACTATTGAATTAACACAGAAACGGGCTTTAATGATGAAAAAATCACTTACCTACTCTGGATCTTCAAACGGGAATAACGATATGAATAATGATAATATTGTAAATAATAATGTAAAAAAAGTCTTTAATAAGAAAGGGAGTAAGAAAAGTTTCCAAATCTCTAAAGTTTGTTTGGATGATGTTGCTAAGGAAAATGATCCTAAAATTTTAACGAGGAAACGTTCAATAACTATCGCTTTGCCTACTATTGTTGATTCCTCTAGACAGGCGGCGATTATCAATATGATGAATATTGAAGAAAATTTGAAGACTTTTAATGATAAAATGATATTTCACGATAAGAAAAATAATAATTGTACGAAAAGGTCAGGATTTTATTATAATTATTTATTAAATCCAAGAATAGGAAGAAAATCATTATCCTATGAGGATTTATTTTATTATGATAAAAGAGGAGAAGATTTTTTCTCGAAACGCCAAATCTCGTTTGATAGTAATATTATGAATTATTTTAAAAAAAAAACTTTTTCTGATGTTCCATCAGAAAATGTTTCAGTTGACAAAAATGTAGATAAGACTACTAGTGGAGGTGATAAAAGGTTATCTGATAATCCCATAAAAAAGAAAGAACCTTTAGGTATTATCAGTTTAAAAAGTATTGAGTGTAGTAATACTCAATCTGATACGACTGATTTTGGCAAAGCTAAAGAAAATGTTGAGATTTTAAATGTTATTTCAACTAATGAACCTGAAGAACATTCAGTTAATGGTGGTAAACTTCAAAAAAGCCCATCTGTATGTGCTGATTTGGGGGATGATATTTGTTATGAAGTTAAATGTACAATAGCTCGAAGTAAACATTTTTACAAAGCTGACTCTCTTAAGAATGATTGTAATTTCGTTGATGATGGATCAATTGAGAAGAAGAAAAAAGTCTCTGAATTAAGTAAACAATTGGCTGAGTTAATTAATAATGGATTTGAACATCAAAGTCCACCACCATCTGAAATAAGTGCAAAAAATGATTTAGTCAATGGTAGCATAACTAACAACAACAATTCCATTTTGAGATTAGACACTGACAATGGAATAATATTAACTGAAGAAGGAATAAAACAAAATATCTTTATTGAATAAATACATCAACTATTTATATATTTCGCAAACTTGAATTATGTTTGCAAGTCAAAAATACAACACCTTTAAAAATCATTTAAAGACTGTTTTTGTAAATTAATGTATTAATTAGTTTTCCATTTAATGTCTAACCATACCAAAAAATTATATTTTCTTTAAGCGTTCATAGATATAAGAGCATTATTCTTATTAAAGAATGAAATTTGTTCCTTTAAAAAGCTGAATAGATATTTTCAACTATACGAATTGATGGTTTTGTTATTGGATATTTTATTTACTACACAGGAAAGAAAAAATACTTGGCTTGTTAGATATTGTATAAATTTATTATCATTTATATTATTGAATTTCTTCTATTTATAATATTTTATAAATAAATATTTTTATATTTATAATTTATTTATGCTCTAATACTTAGGACTTTTACATTTGTATTAAAATTTATCTATAGTTTAGTTACCAGGTAAAATATAAGTTCCAACATTTGTTTGAAAAAAGGAAGAATTACAATAGAAATTGTAGGAAAATAAAACCAGCCTGACAACCAATTTTTTAGGAATAAAAAATGCTAACTATTTGACCTATAATAATATAGTTGCATAAAACAGTTTAAAATATTTAAACAAATAAGTAAAGTAATGCATTTTTTGTGCAGGTGATTTGAGTGGAAAACAAATGTGAATCAAATATATTAAAAAAGAATTATGCCATTGTAAATTAATATAAAAGGGTTTTATTACAAAAAGTAGAAGAACAGAAAAATATAGACACATAATTTATAGTAATAAATGTTAGAAAAAAAAACTTTATATTTATATACCAATATTGTATTACATGTCTACATTATAGTTAATTTTGATATATTTTATTATTGTTATCAAATGTACTTATAAAGAAAGCTGATTAGTATAGTACTACACAATAAATGATAAATAATATTGTATCATAAAGTTGGATTCATTTACATAGCATAAACTTTATACATTTAGAATATAATTATTATTAATATCCTTGTTTTTATTTATTCTGTTTTGAAAAAAAATATCCAAGATATGATTGTTTTGCAAAAATATCTTTTTAATTATTACTGTCACACCGAAAAATAAAGCGTTGAAGAAATAATAAGTGTAGTTAAACAGAAAAGATTAAAACTTTTATTAAGTTTTCAATAAAAAATTATTATTATTGTTTAAAAAAAATTTTTTTTTGTTCGTTTACATATATATGTAGATATATTTATACAAACGTATTACTAAAACTTTGCTATATACATTTTAAGTATTTGGCTGGATAAAAAAGTTGACTATATAATCATTTGAAATGTTATCTCATTTAAAAATGAGGTTCATGAAAAAGATTTTCTATATTAACTACCTATTTTTTACTAATATTAATTACAATTTTAACATTTTTATACTATATGCAAAATGGCACTAAGATTTTTTTAATTATAAAGCCAAATGAAATTTTGGTAAAACCAAATATTGATAATATAACAATAATTTCAATTGTAGATACAGATGATTTATCAAATTATGAGTTAGCTTATAAAACAACAAAATGCTATTCACTCAAATATGGATATGATTTTATAACTGTTAACATAAATTATCATAAAGATATATTATTAAAGTGTAATCAAACAGATTTTATGTTTAAAAGGCATTGTTTTTTATCATACTATTTAAAAGAAACAATACCTTATTCAAAATATGTATTATTTATTGATGCAGATATTGGTGTAATTAATCCAACTCATAATTTAACTAAATATTTACCAATTAAAGATGAAGAAATACTATTTGAAGAAAGGATATTTAACTATGAAATTTCGGCTGGTTCATATTTTGTTAAAAATAATGTATATGCTAGAGATTTACTTTTAAAATGGGCTAATTTTGAAAAATTTATACCAAATACTTTTTCAGGTAGTGATAATGTAGCATTACATCCATTTTTATTTAATTATCTTCCATCGAAATACAAGATTCATTCAGTGGTATGTCAAAAATTATGGGAAACTAGTCAAACATATGGTGATCTTGAACGTTACGTTGCATGTTTACGATATTTTATGAAAAATTATTTTATTGAAACTAAAAATCTTAATGATGAAGAATATTATTTGGATAATGGTAAAATAAAAATAATAAAAAAATTATCAAAGAGAAAATGGGTTAGGGATGTATGGTTAACGGAGAGTAAATTTAGTAATAATGATTTTATGTTACATGGATTAAAAAAAAGTGCTATCAATTCAAATGCTTTTGCTTCCTGGACTCAAATTATTTTCCTAAATAATTATAATATTTCTAAATGCAAGAGTGAAACTTTTTATGAGAATTGGTTATATAATTTGAATTTTATGACAACAAATTTTGAAATAAAAATGTTGCTAAAAAATGTTATTGCAAATATTGATAAAAAATTTTATAATATTATTAAAGATTTAGATATAAAAATTATTTGATATTTAATTAATAATAACTAAATTTATAACATTATTTTGTGTAATTGATAATTTGTTTAAATAATTTTTATAATCTTTTTTTTCTGGAGTTATCTTCATCAAAATATAACATTAGCCACTTTTTTTAGGAGAAAAAAGTCGCATTAGAAAGTATTTAAAAATGAAATTTTCTTTATGTAAAATTTTTTTGTCTATAAATAGTAATTACTTTTATTTTCTTCAACATTTTTTTATTAAAAATAAATAAATGGAAAAAAGTAGTAAAATATTTTACTTTTTAAAATTATTTCATCTTCATATTATATTCAATCAAAAATATGACACTGATCTCCTTACTAAATATAAATATAATAATACTAATAGTTCTATGAAAAACGAATGTTTTAATATACAAAATTATTCATAAACATACTATATATTTTTTTTATTTTATTATCATAATACTCTTATAGGATTAAAAAAGTAGAAGGATTTAAAGAGTTTTTCCATAAATGTGAAGACAAATCAATTGATTATAATTTTTGTTACCAGAATTATGCATTTATGGAAGAAAACATTTTTAGTGATTATGAATATTATGAATTTCATATATATCAAGATTCATCAATCAAAGATAATTCTTATTAGTGTCAAATAAAAATATAATCTTTTTTTATTAAAATAAATTCTTTTTATTTTAAAATATAATAAACTAATTATTATAATAAAAAATTGTTTATCAATTGTTTGCTCTTTTTTTGCTAAAATCCCTGCATTAATTTACCAAATTCATTTTTAACGAATATTATAATGGAAAGTTATCAGATGCTTATAGTTATTATTTCAAGTTCTTGAGTATTTTTTTCTACCATAAATTCACCAAAAGTATAGATACAACACCATTTCATTTATGTCTGTCAAAAATCAAGTTTTAATTTCTAAAAAAATAGCAGAAAAGTTTAAATATTAATTTTTGCTTCTCACAAACCGTATTGTTTTATAATAGTTTGTTTATTGTCCCTAAATTATAAACATTTCTTTTATACAAATAGTGTTATAAATTTAGTTCCTCCAAACAATGTTGATTTTTTTTATACATTATAAAAGAATTCTATTAACTTTAGAAAAAATATAAGTTTACTTAAATGTTAATGTAATTTTTAGAGTGATACTATTATATCTTACCAGTATTGAATACCCTAAATTTTGATCTTTCATTTTTAAACCATTTTCTTGATGACAATATCTGAAAGTTTGATAATAGGAATCATTTATTACTTGTTTATATTTTGTATATTACCGTTTAGAAATAAGAGACAACTTTTTGATGTTAAAGAATATTTTATTATACTTTCTTCGGAGTTATGTATTGACTAATATTAATTGATAATATTTTTAGCAATAAAATTTTTTTCAATAGGTGGTATACTATTTACGAATTAACTTTAAACAAAAATCATTATATTAATGTTAAATAAAATTTTAACAATAACTTTTAAGCATTACAATGATGTAAACGATATTTTAAAATAATGTATTTTAATTTCATCATACTATTTCATATTCGTAATCATCTCATATTATACTATATTCTATCTAAAAGTCGAAAATGAACTGTTTTTTATATAATTATTTACTGAAAAATTTCTGTCAAATAAAAATGTAATAGAAAGAAATATAATATTAATTATGTCTCTTAAATTTAAAAAAAAACTTTGAAAGTTAACTCCTTTTATTATTATGAATAATAATTCGTAATTATTTAAAATTTTAAACAATATAAAAATTTAATTTTTTAAATTCTTATTAGTGATAACTTCAAAACTAATATTTTCTCAACAATTTATTATGAAAACTATATATTTTGAACCTTAATCTAACATTTATAGGTTAAAATTAATTAGAAAAAACCAAAAGTATTAAAAAAAATAACTATATCAACTTTAAATAAGTAATATTAAAGAAATATCACAATTTAAATAAAATTACTTGTAAAAATTTTTATTCTAAACAATCTTTTTTAGAAAAAATAAACTATTGTAGTTCTTCAAACGGTAAACAGTACATTAAAATTAGTTAGGAATTAAAATCATTACAAAGATAAAACTATACGCGTATATGATGTCTTGTTTTATACTCTAAGCACTGAACTATGATAATTTTTATCTACAGGGTGGGCTAAAATGTGCGTCACAGTTGTATTCGAACTATATGATATTTTCTATAATTCATTTTTTTGTTAATAAAGACAAATCATGTTGCCAACGATTAAAAGATAAAAGTAATTTAAAATCATAATTGAAAGATATTATTATACATTACAAGGTTTTTATTAGAAAGATTTGATTACAACTGTAATGCATATTTTGGCCCACCCTGTACTTTGTAGTTTTTAGAATATTATGCCCACATGATAGACTATTCCTTTTTGCAAATATTACAAGAAGGTTCGTGAAAGACATTTTTAAAAAAATTACCAGATTTGCACCAATATGATATAATGAACATTTTTAAATTCATAAATCTGAATTTCATATGATTGAGAATGCTTATAGAATTTTTTTTCCTTATATTTTTAAACAAATTGTGGTCGATTAATATTATGAAGTTGTTTTCTATAACATAAACTAAATCCATTCATGTCAATCGACTTTAAATAGATAATTATTGTTTATGTCAAAGCAATTTTTTTGTTTAATTTATAATTATTATGATTTTCAATTTGTAATTAATGTGAATTACACTTTGACATAATTAAACGGTCTTACTATACTTTTGTAGTTTAGTAATAATAAAAAATAAATTTAGATATGTAAATAAAAGTCGAATTTACTAAGAAAAACATTTCTTAATAAATTATTTGTAGAAGTGGTTTATTAAATGTAATTCATCATTTTAGATCACATGCATTTATAGTTTAAATAAAAAAAGCCTATTAAATGACTTTATATGTATATGCTAGTAATTTCATATAAAATTAACATTCAAGAACAAACTTGAAGCATTTTATAGAAATGAGATTTTTCTAATAAGCGAATTTAATATCATAAAAAAAACTACAAGAAAAAAAGTGTTTTTAATACTCAACTGCTTAAAGTAATATTTTTTATACTTTTGAATAACAATTTTGGCCATTTTAATATTATGAGAATTAGTAATATTTTTTGTATTGATAATAAAAAACAATAAAAGTTCAAATTGAAAAGAAATTAAATTTGTGGCATATAAAAATTATTGTATTTCAAAAGTTACAATTTAGTAGATAGATTTTTAGAGAACTAAGCATTATTATTAACCTAGTTGGACACATTGTTTTGCATCTTTATAAAATTTAATCTCTATTATAGATACAATACAGAACTTTTTGTCAATAAATTGATAAAGAAAAACTAGAATAATTTTATGATTATTTAACTCTACGCGAATTTGTAATAGTATTCAGATTGATATAAATAATAAAACAGATATTATGCTTACCTAAATGGTAGGCAATTAATTTCAATTTTATATTTTTTAAAAGAATTTTTTTTCATTTTTATGTTATAAATGTTTTAAAAAGTTCAAATTTTTATTGTTTAGAACAAAATAAATTGTAATCTATAATATTTTACATCTTTGTAATGTAATACAATTTTATTTAAAATGATTTTAATATCCTATTAAATTAATATATTTATATAAATAAATGTTTATACCTATAAATAGTTACATTATAGTTAATATATTTTAAAATGTTAAAATTAAAGATATTTTTTTTGACACTTCTTTTTCTAAGTTTTATTTTTTATTATTTTGTTAATTATACACAAACATTTAAATGTTCGAATCTCATATATGGTAAGGAGAATGAAAGATCAGTGTACGTTTAATTACAGTCAATACATTTTTATCAATAATTTTAGCTTGATGTTTGCAAAATATAAAAACTATAAAATTATACCAAATATTATTAAGAGTACTAACTATAGCTATGATAATAGTATTATCTTAATTCTCCATATTAGTAGTGATCAAAAACTTGAAAAACTAAAAAATCATTTGCATAATTGGGAAGGATACATTTCGTTGGCTGTCTATTTAGACTCTCATACAATTTTTTTCATTTGAAACAATATGTACATATTGTAGACTTAAAGAAATTATTGGAATATCTAATAAATTATCAGTTCATTTTGTTTATAACAATATTTTTAACAGTACAATTGATGAATATTTACTTTCACATATAATAGGAAATATATGTTATAAATATCCTATTACTTATTTAAATCAATCATGTACTAATGTATTAACAAATGAAAAAGAACTTGCAACAAAGATGAGTAAATATCCGGCTAATATTTTAAGAAATATAGCTAGAAAATATTGTTATGGGAAGTATATTCTTATAGCTGATGTCGATCATATGTTTTCAAGAAATTTCCACGACAAAATGCTAAGTGTTGCAAAAAATAAACTAAATAATGAAAATGATAATAAATATGCTCTTGTTTATAGGATATTTGAAGTTAAAACAAAAAATTTATCTGAAGCACCAAAGGATAAACTTGAATTAAAAGAATTAATCTCAAAGAAGGAAGCTTTTTGTCTTTCATCACTATTATAAAAATGCACATTCAATACCTAAATTAGATGAATGGTTATCTATACCAGATCAATTGGTTCCTGATATTCAATTTAGTGCAAAATATGATAGATCATATTGGGAACCACAATTTGTTAGCTTAAATGATATTCCTTATCATGATGAAACATTCCCATATCCAAATAGAGATAACACTGTACTTGTAAGTTAAATTTTTTAAAATAATTGTATTTATTTTTGTAGCGTTGGGAGATGTGTAGAGATGGATATCAATTTTTAATTGTTAACGATGTGTTTATGTTTCATCTTGGTTTAAAAGAAAAAAATGAATCGAAAGCTGTCGCAATAGCAAAATCACTAACTAATAATCAGGTAGATAATTCTTTAAGCAAATTTCGAAAGTTAATGGATTCAAAGTATCCTTTAACTGCCAAACAATGTCCTTTTAATAAATAATGCAATATTTATAATAGTTGTTATATAACAATGATTAATTTACATCTATTAATATTATTAATAAATATAATTCATAAACAAAAAGGTATATTATTAATTTGAATAAAAAATTAATTTTATTACTACTAATTTAACATAATATCCTATTTAATAATTTATGTTTTGTAACTTATATATATTTTATGATCATTTCTAATATGATGAAAAAATTATTATATTACAATAATTAGGTTAATGATAATTTAAATTTCTTAAACGTAAAAATTTTGTTATTAGTTTAAAGTTCTTTACCTTAATTAAATCAACTGTAATTTGATCTATTAATAACACACATATATCTATATTTAATATTAATTCTAACTTGAACTTTAGAGGCAGAATTAACTTTAAAAAGAACAATTTCATCATTCTAAATATAGAGTAATTTAAAAATTGATTAGAAATTTACTAGCCAATTAAATTAAAATTCACCTTTCGATGTATTAATGAAATTAATTAATGTCAATAAAATTCTTATTATCGATATCCCAAAAACCATATATTTCGGGGGAAAAAAATGTAAAACTATCTAAGCCAATTTTTTAAAATAGTCCGTCAAAGCTAAATTCACCAACATTACATTGATGATCAATCTAAGGATAATTTCGTAATCAATACGATATTCATTAATACTTGTGGACTTTGAGTCCTAATAATCCTTATAATTCACTTTGTGGCAAATTTTATCATTAGTAAGTGAACTTTTCCAGAACCCACATTGCATTCTTTTATCTTTAAATAAATTTTAACATTACTCTTCACACTCAACACTTCTATTACCAAAATGAAATTCATTAATTTTTTCTTTTTCTATCCCACAAAGCGACCAATTATTTATCTTTTGATTAATTTGATATTTATCGAGATTTTTAAAAACTTCTAGAGAATATCTTTATTATCACATAGTTTTTTAAATGTTTTAAAACCATTTTCCCCATGTAAAAAATATTTATAATTATACGAATGTTCATCTTCATTTTTATTAACATGAATAGTAGAAGAATTATTAAATGTTATCCTCATACTGCAACAATTTTCTAAATCTTTTTCAATTTCTATTCTAGCTTCCCTGTCAGCTATCAATGCATTAAACATATCTTTTAAAATAATTTCGAATAATGACGATGGTTGTAACATGATTTCATTATCATTGTCTTTTAATGTTATTCAAAATTACAAACTATTTAATTTTAAAAAAAAAAATCCTACTTTCATGATTATTTTTAAAATGATTTTCAATTAAATCTTCTATCAGTTCTAAAACTTTATAGTCATTATCTTTAAATATATTTACCTCTTCGTTATTGTTATTACATTCAAAACTTTCTTCCTCATCAAAATTTAGTGGGTATTTGAAGTTAAATTGTTGAGTACAAATTATGTTACTTCTACTTATTTTACTGCTTCTTTTCCTTTTATGGTAATGAAATATACGACAAGATGATGAATTCCACTTTTCTCTTTTATTAATATAATTTCTATACCAATTGGTTTATTTTCCTTTTCTTTGTTGTTCTTTTATTGTAATTTGATGATAAAAGCTTTTTGTTTGTTTGTAAAGTTAATTCAAGAGTGGAGGATAAAGCAGTTTTTTCGGGTATATTGTATAATGCTATTTCATTTGATGATTTTTTGTTATCTAATGGTCTTACTTCGATATCTTTCAGGAAAGACTACAAATAATTATTTGGATAACCAAGAAAATAATAAAATTATAATGTACCATGCTTTATGTTAAAAATGTTAACGTATAACATCGTAATGCCCCGCATTAGGTATAAGTAAAAGATAAAATAAATAAAATATTATATATGTAAATAAATATCAAAACATATGTTCCAACTAAATAAGTTAAGGGATAAGAAAAGAACGGATAAATAGAATAAGTATTACGTACAGATTTAAATAATATTTTATATATAAATCTGTACATTTGCTTAACACAAAACTGGAAGAAAGGAAAAACATCCTCTTATTAAACTAAGAAAAAAGTTTAATATGAGGAGAAGAAGAAAAAGCAGTATTTACGAAGGAAATATTTCAAGAAATATCAGTTTGAATAAGTTGGGGAGAAGAAATAAATCAGAGGTGCTGAATTGCACTCTAGTCCAGAATGGAGGTGCTGAATAGCACTCCATATCCAAAACTCCGGACAATATAAAGTTTTAATCGCCATATAGATATTGTTCGTTATTACTCATAAATAAAAGGTTATCGTAAATTTAATGTGTTTATTTATTTAAATTCTGATCGGGCACGCATGTTCCAACAGGCCTCTTCATTAAGTAAGATACTTGGCTAAGGTGGTGGGAACCAGTTAGCATGTATCCGCTGGGATACATGTAGTAGGCGGCCTCGCTACACCTTATAAACGGCCACACCACCATAAGAGAACGTAAACAAACAAACTCTTTAAGGTAATAAAATATTGTTAGTTAAAATTTTTTACTCTCTATTGATGGTAAAAGAATAGTTTTCATTTCATGTTAAAAATATTATTACATCGAAATAGTAAGAATAAACTTATCATTTAGTGCAAGTTATAAGAAATTAAATAAAATATTTATTATTATGGTAACTTCTATATCGAATAATATCTTCATTAAGAATGGTTGCGAAGCAGCTAAAAAGAAAATATAGATAAAAGTAAAGTTTTCAGTCGACTTCAAAAACATTTTTTACATCTATTGTTAAAAATTATTGAAGAAGAAAAATTTGAATGAACGTTATACAAAAAAGAAAATTTGTTCATAAATCCTTGCATTTTTAAAATATGAGTAAATTATTTTGGGATTAATATAATATGTCCCTTCGTTGACCAAAATAGTATGGTAAAAATGTTATGTTGTAAATGGTCAAGAAGAAACTTAAAAAAGTTAAGTATTTTCGTAATTAAGAAGTTATTATGATTAACTGCAACATTTTGATTAATTATGTAATAATTTTTGTCTAAGATCAAATATGATTATAATAAAATTTTGGAATAATACTAAAATTAAAAAAACTTTTTTAACTAAGACAAATAGAAATATTCGGCGGTATAAATTTTACCGAAACTATAGGAGAAAAAAATATTGGATAGTAGTATGAAATAATAATATATTATTGTGTTATTTTTAGATAAAGGTACTAAAAATTTTTTTTGCTAATGATTCAATAATTCACACAAACATAGTAAATTTATTATAACATCTTCCAAATTTTATCAAAATAACTGAATTTATTAAATTTACATAAATAAAAGTGAAAGCATCTTTATTTTAATACATTTTTTAAAATTACAATCTCTTACTAATAAGGTTAGCTTTAGTTTTGATTTTAAAAGTAACACGAGATAATTTATAACGTTGAGGAATATAATCCATTTTAACAGTTAAAATTAACTACATAATAAATACTAATATTTACAGAATATTTCAACATTTTTCAATGTATCAATTTTACTGTTTTTTTGCTCTTGTATTAATATCGTCGTCTAAAAAACGAATGTTACATTGATAATGTTGAAAAAGTTAATTCTGTGTAAAGTTAATATTTATTATTTTAAAATCCAACTGTAAAATTTATACCTCATACTATAAATTATCTCGTGTTACTTTTAAAATTAAAACTAAAACTAACCTTATTAGTAAGAGATTGTAATTTTAAAAAATTTTGTATTAAAATAAAGATGCTTTCACTTTTATTCATGTAAATTTAATAAATTCAGTTATTTTGATAAAATTTGGAAGATGTTATAATAAATTTACTATATTTGTGTGAATTATTGAATCATTTTCAAAAAAAATTTTGTTAGTACACTTTAGTTGGCAAAATAACACAAAAATATTCCTTCTATTTCATAAACCTATCAATATTTATTTTCTTATTTACGGTAAAATTTATACCGAACCTCCAATTTCTATTTGTCTTAGTTAAAAAAGTTTTTTTAATTTTGGTATGTCATTTCCAAAATTTTATTATAAAAAATTTGATCTTAGAATACAAATTTTATCATTATATTCAAAATGTATTAGTTGCATCATACGCAGCTTCTTAATCTATTTAATAATATTTAATTTTTTCAAGTAATTTTTCTTCAAGACCATTTCATCAAAAATTTTACCATTACTATTTGGTCAACGAAGGATTATATTGAGTGGTTAATTCATATAATTATGTGCAAATTTTAAAAATTTTCTTTTTTTATAACAAAATACATTGTCATATTTTTCTTCTTCAACAATTTTTATAGTATAATAACATTTATATTTTTCAAGTATACCAACTGTTACTTTTATCTATCGACTGAAAAATTTTACTTGCTTCGCAACCATTCTTAAATTTAAAATATTATTCGATTTTTTAAAAACTAATAATAAATCAATTTTTTAGTAATTTTTCTTTAACTTGCAAAACTCATGATAAGTATTCTTATGCTATTTCTTAATAATATTTTTAACATGAAATGAAAACTATTCTTTTACCATTAAAATGCATTTTAACTTTACAGTTGATTATTAAATGTCTTTAAAGAATCTGTTTGTTTACGTTCTCTTATGGTGGTGTGGCCGTTTATAGGTGTAGCGAGGCCGCCTACTACATGTATCCCAGCGGATACATGCTAACTGGTTCCCACCACCTTAGCCAAGTATCTTACTTAATGAAGAGGCCTGTTGGAACATGCGTGCCCGATCAGAATTTAAATAAATAAACACATTAAATTTACGATAACCTTTTATTTATGAGTAATAACGAACAATATCTATATGGCGATTAAAACTTTATATTGTACGGAGTTTTGGATATGGAGTGCTATTCAGCACCTCCATTCTGGACTAGAGTGCAATTCAGCACCTCTGATTTATTTCTTCTCCCCAACTTATTCAAACTGATATTTCTTGAAATATTTCCTTCGTAAATACTGCTTTTTCTTCTTCTCCTCATATTAAACTTTTTCTTCGTTTAATAAGAGGATGGTTTTTCTTTCTTCCAGTTTTGTGTTAAGCAAATGTACAGATTTATATATAAAATATTATTTAAATCTGTACGTAATACTTATTCTATTTATCCGTTCTTTTCTTATCCCTTAACTTATTTAGTTGGAACATATGTTTTGATATTTATTTACATATATAATATTTTATTTATTTTATCTTTTACTTATACCTAATGCGGGGCACTACGATTAAATAAAAGTGTAAAAATCTTTCTATTGGTATAATTGTAGTGTAACAAAAATAAATTTGCTATCATTTTTTTATCTATTTAAGTATATAAATGGATAGAAAAATTGCATAATTTGATTAGAAAAAAATTTGTTATTTTAATGATTGACAAATTAATTCCCTTGATTTCAAAACTTTGTTAAATTAATAGAAGACTTTAATTTATCTGAAATACGTTGATAAGAAATGCACTAAACTTAGTGAAAGTAAATTTTATCAACTTTCTTTTGCTTGTGCTCTATTTTTTGATCTTTAAAAATTTTTTTAAGAATCTTAGCTTCCACATTTGTTTCCACAAAAATTGTCAATACTGTTTAAAATAGAATTTTATTACAATCTCTTTAAATGGATAAATAAACAATAATATTTTATTAAAATTTATATTATAAATACTCTTCATAAACAATTTGGCAAAAAATTGTTATGTTAATATTGTTCTAAATCTTATTATGTAAAAATTTATATTTTAATTAAAAAAATTTTGTGAATCGGTCGAACATTTTTTTAAAATTTTTTTACAACTAAAAATTTGACTCCCTATTTTTTTTTTTCATTAGCAAAAAGAGCAACAAAAAAAATGTATGTTGGCAAATTTATTCGGTCTGAAACTTTGAGATACAGCAGTGGCAGTGACTCAAAGTTGGAAAAATTGATTTTTACGAATTTCGGATAAATAGATTTTTTTAAAAGTAAATATTGTTTCTAGGGATACTTTTTTCATGAAAAAACAAATGAGAATACTTTTAGCTTGATAAATTTATGCTTTTATGGTCTTTTGAAATTTTTTTTATATTTTAGACAAAAAATGAAAAAAGCGCATATTCACACTATTTAATATGATTTCTCATGTGATTTTACATCTGGATTCATAAAAATTTAGAAAATAAAATGGAAAGGCAAATGTGGTCACGAATGAAAAAGAATGTTGGTATTTTTTGAGGAAATAAGTTTTTCATATTTTGTGTACAATAATAAAAAAAGTGTGTTTTTCCACTATGCTAATTTGATTTTTTATGTGATTTTATATCTAGATCTTTGGAAATTATGGAAATAAAATGAGAAGATTAATGTGTTCTTATACAAAATATAGGTTCCAATTCAATATATTAGAATATTGGTATACTTTTTTAATACATTTCAGATTTTTTTATGATAAATATTGTTTATGACAGTAATTTTTTATAAAAAATCGAATAAGCATATTTGAAACATGCGATAATTTCATTTTGATACCAAATGTTAAAAAACCTATTCTATATGTAGATAACGGTATTATTCTTCATTAAAAATCGCATTTACTTTCCCATTTTATTTTTCTGATTTCTATGTTTCTAAATGTGACATTACATGAGAAATTGAATGAGCATAGTGGGAACATGCGCTTTTTGATTTTTGTACTCAAAATGTAAAAAATCTAAAAAAAATTCCAAAGAACAATAAAGACGTAAATTAATGAAGACTAAAGTATGTTTACTCCTTTTTTTATAAAAATTACCCCTAGAAACAGCGTTTATTTTAAAAAAATCAATTTATCCGAAATTCGAAAAAATCAATTTTTCCAACTTCGATTGACTGTTGTTGCTGTATCTCGAAATTTCAAGCTGAATAAATTTGTCAACACACATTTTTTTGGTTGCTTTTTTATTAATAAAATAAAAGTGGGGGTCAAAAATTTTTAGTTGTACATCGAATGTCTGATAGACTCAAAAACGAGTTATTTTAATCAAGTCATTATTGGGTTATACCACTAAAAAAATTACAATAAAATAATAATCATTAATTAATTAACTTACTTCATAGAAAGTGAACTCTTTCTTAAATCGACACATACACACAAAATTCTGTACCATGTGTAATTATCGGATTGCTACTAGGATGGTTCTTCAATGCTCTATGGTAACAACGATTGTTATGTTTTAACTATTTTTACAAATACTAATATACAGGGTGTTCAAAAAATAACATGAGAAATTTTAATAAAAATAACTCTCTTCAATGCAAACATATTTTTATAAAATTATATCTATCTAAAAGTTTAACTTTTAACTTAAACAATGTTTTAGACAGAATTTTTAAATATTAGTTTAAAATGTGGATATGACGATTCATTATGACTTTCATTTTTTATTGATTTTTAGGGTTTTTCATTTTTTTCAAAACGATATAACTTTTTGAAAACAGTAATTTTCCACACTTTTTATATGCATCTGATAGCGCAACTTCTTTTCTAAAAAATATTATAAGAGTCATTATTATATTTCTATTTTAAGTAAAATTATGAAGCATAAAATGTTTTTCATTTTTCCATAGTGAAAGTAATTTTTTATTCTTTTTAATTATTTTTGTAAAAAACTTATAGTAAATATACAACTACTAACGCTAATTAACATTATTTTTTATACGACACATTATGTTGTTTAGTGTTGATTTACTCGGTCACATACATTGACCACTGCCGTAGTGACGTTTTTCAGAATTCATAGAAAAAACTTATTTGTAGCTAATAAAAGTTTATAAACCCTTACAGTGTATTGTTCATTCTACGTAGAAGTAGATTATTGAAAAAAAAATTTAAATTTCCAAAAACGGAGATTTTTTTAAAAAATTTATATCTCAAAATTTAACTTTGATACCTTTTATGAAACTTATATATCCTGGTAACCCTTGATCTCCTCTGCAAGAATATACCCATTTCTACTGAAGTTACAAACCATTTTTGAGACAATTAGATTTAAAGTTATTTATCCATAACTTTTATTCATTTCTAACATTTAAAGATAATTTTTTAAAATTATTTGTATTAAAAAAAATAAGGTTTTTGAAAATACTGTCTATAAATGGTTATTTTACAAGATATTTAGAGGACTAATTTCTAAAGAAATACTTATAAAAACTTTTAAATATCAAACTTTTTAAGTTGTTATTTGTATTTTACAACAGGATCAACCTTTAACAATAGCCATTTTTACTATTCTTTTACAAAAATTAATTTTTCCATTTTCTATGTAAAAAACAGTTTCTCAGCGTTTCAAAAAGTTCTTTAATGCTAAAATTAAAGTATTTTATCATTTTTATGAAAATAAAAGTTAAATTTCCTAAAAATTATAATCAAAATTTTTCACTAAAAATTGATCATTTAAGAAAATATTTTTTACTTTTGATTTACTACATATTTAATATGGCCTATTATATGTATTAAAACAGTTTTTGAGTTCTAATAATATAAAATTAGCTTTTAAAATAAATAAAAAGTTAAAAAATCATGGGTAATTAATTTTAAGTTTAATTATCTCAAAACTGTATAATAAGATTGATATGATATGGATATAATTTTGTAGATTAGACGAATGGCTTTCAGAATATATAGGTTTAATTAAGGTTTCACGTTTAACACTATAGATATATGCTTTTTAAAAAATATTTCCTTTTTTAGAAATTTAAAATTTTTTTCAATATATTATATCTACATAGTACAAGTATTGCACTGTAAAGGTTTCAAGAATTCCTTTTAACTAAAAATTTATTTTTTTTAGGTTAGAAAATCACCTCTGCCTCAGGGGTCAAAATAAGCGACCTAGAAATTAACACAAAAACAAAATAATGTGGAAGATAATTAGCAAGCCTAAAATGATAGTATGACCTATTTCTTATACAGTTATTTTTAAAATCGAATTAATGGAAATATACAACATTATAGAAAATTAAAAACATTAATTTATATACACAGTAATTATCAAGAAATTCGAAATAACATTCTTTTTGTAATTTTATGTAACTTATAATATATTAAAAATAGTTTAATTTTAAAATATAATTATCTAGGTTCTATAATAAAAAATTATTTAAAATATTTATGTTGTAAAGGTTGTTGAATTTGTTTCTTTTTTTTTATCATGGTCTTCCTCATGATCGTCGTTATGGTCACCACTAAGTAAATGAGGAGATAATACCTCAACTATCATACCATTTTTACCCAAAACGGAAGGAGATAAAATACTTGGTGATAGGACATGTATTGCAAATATCTCACCCGATGCAACACTTGCTGTAACAAATCTTGGAGATAGCACTTGAATTGCAAATAATTCTGGAGATAATATTTTTGCTTCTAAAAATTTTGGTGATAGTACTTCAGCAATAAAAGCATCCGGTGATAATACCCATGAATTTAAAGCTCTAGGTGTTAGAATTTCAGCTCTAAAAAATCCTGGTTGTAGAATTCTTGATAGTAATGCATTTGGTGATAATATTGTAGCAACAAATGCTCTAGGACTTAATACATTTACAATACCAAATTCAGGATTTAATATTTCACCAATAAATGCATGTGGTGATAAAACTATTGCTTCATAAACAACAGGAATTCCAACAACATTTAGAAACGCTGATGGTTTGAATACGTTAAAAAATCCCTCATGGTGGTGACCCTCATAATCTTGTAACGGATCAGTTTTATTAATGATTGTTGCTCTTGTGTATCTTTTTAATAAATAATCTTTTGAATTAGTTGCTGATTTTTTGTATAAAGGAAAACCATTTAAAGCTAAATTTCTTAAATTTGTTTCTAATTGACGTTCGTGATCTTCTTTACTCATTTGTAACAACATATTATAGTGTAAAGAAGATGAATCATTCGAATCTAAAGTATATGGTATTTGATCGGAGGATAAAAAAGTGTATCCATTATTTTTAATATCCTCTGTTTGTTTTAAATTTAAATTTTTATAGATATTTTTATATTTTTTTTCCATTTTTTCTATTTTTATAATTGAAGGATATATTATCTCTTCCATTTGTTTTATTTTTTGGTTCCATTTCCTCTAACAGTTTTGATAATTTCTTTCCACCACCACTATATTCAAGTAGTAAATTTATCCAATAATTTACTTCAATTTCATTAGATGTTGTTAGTTTAATTAAATTTGGAATAGAAAATAATCCATCATTTTCTTGAAAACTTAATAATGTTGGAGATAAAATTTTCATTGAATAATTGCACTTGATTAATTTACATGATGGAATAATATTAAATAATTTAGGGGATAAAAATGAATATTTTTTTGAAGATGTTATAAAACGGTTCAAAAGATCTGTTACACCTTGGAGCATATGCTTAATATCTTTATCAGTATTATTTTTTTCTTCCACTGTTTCTATTACAAAAGAACTATGGTATTTACTTAATACTTTTGTATTTTCTTCATTAATTCTATTAAAATATTTCTTTACATGATCACACATTTTTTGATACGTTTTCAAACGAATGATTTTAGTTATATGATTAGATTCTTTTGAGACATGTAGAAAATTTTTAAATACATTTCTTTTTGGTCTTTTCATAATTGAATTGATATTATTATAGAATTTATATATTTTTCCATCCTCTACAGCATTCTTCTTAATTTTGATTTCAACTCTCTTATATTTATTGTTTTCTTTATTCGCTAATAATTTCAATTTTTCAAATCTTTTATTTAAGTAAATGTTACCTTCCATTAACTTTTCTACTTTATTATTGTTCAAACTTTTATCTATTTGTAGTAGTCGATCTCGTGTATTCATTAAACTAACTAAACACTTAGCAGCGTAACTTATATTTTTAGCATCTCTCATACATTCATTATATATAATTTTTTCTTCATCTGGTAATATTTTTAACAATTGATTAGCTTTAGCCTATTTATAGATCACAAAAATAATATGTTTTATCCTATTCTTACCTTCATTATTGCTTTAATTGTAAATATATGATAGAGCTGGTTGATTTTGTTCAAATTAAATAAGAAATTTGTATGGTTTATATTTTTATTGTAACAGATGTGACAACAGAATGATAATATTAAGAAAAAACCAAAAATAGATAAGTATGAAACATTATATTTAGAATTTATGAATGAGACTTTTTTGAATAATCGATGTATTATGAGTGTATTTGAATACAAAAGTTTTTAAAATTAACAGACTAATAACAGATATGTCCTAAAAGAATATAAATAAAAGTGTTTATCATGTATTAATTCAAAAAATAAATAACCTTCTATTGCTTGAAATTTTCAAATGAATTTTTTTGAGAAACACGATTGTAGTTATATCTAGGAAGTATAAAAATAAAAAGCAATTACAAATAAAGTATCCACACTAGAAAAAAACTTTTTAAAAATACAAATAAATTATAAACAAGAGCGTTTAGAATTTATATATACTTTGAACTTTAAAAACATTAGGCTATTTTTGTGATTTATTTGTCGTTTCCTTTCATTTATTGTGATTTACCCTTTTTAATAGTATTTCCAAGAAACAAGTTTTATAGGTTAATAGTATGCCTGATAGTATTTATGATTACTAATCACATTCTCTATATAATATATGAATGTTGAATATTGTAAAAAATACTGAAGGGAAATCAACCATTTAAAACTATTATAATCTTCTATTAAAAGTGTAAAATCTTTATTTTTATTTGAAAAGACCTTAGTACTTTGTTAGATAATCTTGATAATAATATTAATATTTAGTGACCAATCAAAATATATTGAATAAGAAAATTGATATGACATAAATAATGACAAAATAAGCCACAAGATGGCATTTAAAATAAATTTAAATGGATTAAAAACTATACGTGTGTTTCATCTGTATAATTTTTCTCTTCGAATATATTGATAACTTAAATGGCTTAAGATGGTCCTTAGTAATATCATCATATATGAGATAGTGTGTTCAAAATTGTTTACCAAATGTCGCATAAGATTTATTTCAAATTTATTAAAATACTATTTTACATAGTTATTCTTATTCCATATAGTGCAATCATGAAATAAATTTTTTTTTCAAAAAAATCATCAATAAGTACAATAAAATAAAAAAAAGATATAAAAGAGAGTATAATAATTTATCATCTGTAAAATTATTTCTATCATATAAAACAACACAATTTATTTAAAATTTCATAATCTCTTTAAACCATTAAGAAAAGATACATGTTAAAAATTTCTTTTTCTGGTGTTTTAACATTTTAAAATTCTTCTTTTTGAATCACTACCAATAGATAATATTTACTATTGTTGTCCTTTTTAACAGCTAACCTCTATTATTATCAAGTTATCTTGAAATTTGTTTCTTAAGTCATACATTTAATATGCATCTATGTGGCAAAAGCACTTGAAATATCTAAATAACTTAATATGTTCTTTTTATTACATTTTGTCATTTTATAATTTAACATCCACAAAAATATGTTTACAAATTTTTATTGCAAATACATTTTTTACTTTAATATTCTAATTCATGCCAATAAGAAAATATGGTTTACCTCCTTATATTACTATATTAAAATATTCTTAATAATTTCTCGTTTTCTATAGTAATTAACTAATATCTTTAAAAGACACTTGATTGTTACTTTTGATAATAAACCAACAAAAGATAAGATATTTACATAATTTTAATAATAATGTCAATCATTTTGTTTATTATAAACAGTAAACTTTATGTAGTCAAAAATTTAAAATATGCAAAGAAGAATGTCAAAATATTATAGTAATTTTATATGCTACTATTTTTTAATACATTATTATCATTTTATTCAAATAATTTTGAATGTTATTTTGCTCAATAAAATGTAGGTAATGTACATTAATCATATATTACCACAAACACTTTCACTAATGCTTATAATATTAAGTTTTAAATCCCTTAATAAACCACTTGTTTTTACTATTAATTTTTTTCTTTCCAACGAACTTTCTTTTAATTGAATAATTAATACTTACAATATGAAAGGTTCTTTTTACAATATAATTACTTATCCTCTATTCACTTCTCCTTCTTCGATCAAATAAAAAAAATAATTTTAAACTTAATTATTAGTACTTTTTACTATCTTATAGTATAAAAAATATTTACCCTATCTAATACGTACTTGTGCTTATGAGGTAACTTAATAATAATGAAAGTATAAAAAAACTTTTAAAAGTAATTATAATATGGAAAGCTTTTAGAATGTTACCCTAAACATATAGTTCCTTAATCTTTATGTTCCTATTTCAATTAAACTGTCATATTTTTATCTTTCTTATGTCGGCAGTCTTTTTATTTTTACCAATTGTTCTGTTAATATACAATTTGCTGTTCAATTTTCTATCCTTTTTAATAATGTAATTTGTATCCATATATATCTGGTGAAGGAGATAGTATAACAAAAGGAACATACTTTTATCATTAAATTGTTCAAATAAATAAATATATGTATATTTATTATAAAATATTTCATCTTTTTATTAACTATAAATTTAATCTTACTGTATAAATCTTCTTGATTACAAATCTTGCATGCCAATGAGGGAAAGCCCTTTAAAATTTTAAATGTGTGAAGGAAAATGTTTTAAATTATACCAAAGAGTAATCTGCATATAAATTTCTCCAAATTCTTCCCTTTTTAAATATAAGAAGGATGATGAAGATTAAGAAAATTTTTACAATACTTTTCAAAATTTATTATTGAAATATGCTTTTGTCTTACCATTTTATACAAGGATTAAAAACTTGTAAAATAAATATATTCAAAATGTAATCAAATATAATATCAATTCTAAAAAATCTTATATTTTGTTTTCTTTGGAAATATTTACTTATTTAGGATAAACATTTTCTATATTATATAAAAATACTTCTTCAGGCTTATTTTTTATTTACTTTTTATTCTTTTAAATCTTGTCATATTTTGAAATACTATTAAGTATGTAAATTATCATATTAATCATGAAATATCAAGTGCAACGAAAGTTTATATCTGTAGTATAATAAATAAAAAAAGTGATTATATACCTCTGTTTTTAAAAATATGAACTACTAAACATTATTACAATAACATTATAAAGAATTACTTTTAAAAACTAATAGAATATATATTAAATTATTTATAGTTATGGAAATATTTTATAAAAAAGTATTTTCATAATTTAACATTTGATTTTAACTATTTATAAATTTTTTTAAATAAATTTTAACAATAACTTAGAAGTGAAAGCCAATTAAAGGATAATATTAATGTATAAATAATAATTTTACTCTATTACTTGAACATATGCAATTATATTATATGGTAGCTAATCAAATTTAAATGTATTTTTTAAGTATATTATCCTCCAAAGATAATTTCTTAGTGAATTAATAATGATATAAAATCTTATAATTTAAAAATAATTTTTTTAAAATCATCACTTCCCAAAGATTATCTAAATACATTATTTTAAAGATTTTAACTAAAATTACTTTGTATCAGTCAATAAAGATACCATATAAGATTGTAAATAATTGTAACTAATTCAAAGAACCAATTCCTAGTTTCCGATGATATAAATATGAGTAATATGGTTAATGATATACATATAATCTATAAGTCAACTGTTAAATTTTAAAAAGTCTTAATATAGTTGTCATCAATAAGAATATTTAAGTATAAAAGCTTATACATTAAAAAGTTAAGATTTATGTTAAAGTTTATTGTATTATTGTAGAGAGTTTTCGGCTAAGATTAAGAAGAAAATGATAGATTGTCAAGTTTGATTATACAACTTTTTATTTAATTATTGTCTCACTTAAAGGCAAGAGCTTTTAAAGTATTTTGTGATCTTACTTCAATTGATCTTTTATACTTTATAAATCTAGTAGTTTCTTATTTTTGATTAAAAATATGTCAATTTTAACCACAAGATATTATACAAGTCTTTTTTTCCTTTTTAACATTTACTTATTAATAATTTATTATTGTTAAAACGTTTTTGTCTGAAAAATTATTTTGAAACTTTTCATTTTTACTGCCATCTTTATCCATACTACTTCAATTAACATCAATATTTCTTAAATTTAAATTAAAATATTAATATATATGTATGCACATGCATATATATAATTTTTATTTTCATAAGTAGGAAATTTTTTTATATACCAATTTTATCTTAACAAACTATATCACATTTCTTATAATTAAATGTTTTTATAAACAAATAAATATATATTATACATGTAATATGATAGCAAAATATTTTTAAAGTGTGTTAAATAATTAACAAAAATATTTATGTTTTAGATATTAACATATTTAGAAGAATTAAAAGAAGTGCAATTGGCTTATAAAAATTGGTCACTTCTGAGAAAGATAATTGAAAGAGAAATTATAAAAACGAAATTAAGATATATCTTAAAATCACTAAATTGTCCTAAGAAACTAAATATATCTAAATTTGTATATTATTCCTACTATAACATCTGATATAATATTTTAATATCTGAGAAATATAATTTGAGGTATGTTAAAAAAAATTCGAAAGATTTTGGTCTCTGCAAGAACCCTTTAAAATTTTTAATTTTTCTATTCTTAATAAAAAAGAATATTTTTATAACATGGTAAAAAGATTTTAAACGATAATAACAACAAAAGTTTACTTTTCTATTATTTCAAATGCCTTTATTTTAAATTATCTTTAATCTCCATATATACCTTTAATTATTCCTTTAAATTTTTATTTTAAAAAAGTCTATTAGTGTTATAAAATTTCCGAAGCATTTTCTTACTTTATATCATCAATTAAACAACTACTATGAATCAACCTTTCCGGCTTTTTATCTAAATTTAAGATATAAGTTTAACACAACAAATTCTAAATAAAATACATATTTATAAATACATGTTGATGGTCCGTAGCTTTTTCACTTTAGCCTTTCCTAAAAACCTTTAATATTTATAAGCATTTTATGAAAATATGTGTAGAAGTCTCTTTTGAAAATTAAATTTTTATAAAATGACATTTATTAACTGTTTCTAATAGTATTATTATAAAATATTTAAATTATATCATAAATCTTTCTTACATTTTATTATCATTTAATAATTAAAAATATTCTCTTTTTTGTAATTTGTTTTTTCCACCTGCTTAATTTTATAATCCATATCTAATATAGTTGTATTAAAATTTCGATTTATTAATCATTTTACACTATAATTAATATCATCATCTTTTATTTATACATTTAATAACTATCTTTCTATTTTTTATTATTTTCATAAATTAACAAATTTATTCATACATACTAAATGCATTTTTTTAATCCTTTATAAACTATTTTCTCTGATTATATATATAAATGGTTATAAAAAAAATTAAACTTTAATATGATGAAGAAAAATTGCGAGAATGCATATATATGTATCAGCAAAGCCATTTTTATGATATATATTTAAAAACTGCACTAATTTTCCAAAATTAACACTAAAAATAGTTCATCAGTTTGGAAATAAATTGAATTTTTACTTTAAAAAATCTTATTATTTGATTTTATTTAGTAGGTGGTATCTTAAAAATGTACTATCTTATAAGTATTTTAATATTCTTTATTAAGTCATTTATTCTTAAAAATATAAAAAAATGGTTCTTATTAATTTTGATATATTTTTTCATAATTTTAAAAATATTAATTTTACCCGTTTTAATATCTTTTTATTCAATTATATTTTATTTGTTTATTAAAAAAAATTTTTTTTATTTTTATTAACCACCTGTCATAACATCAAATTAAATTTTAAATTAATTTCTATGATTTTCTACAAAAATACTTGGAATAAGAGCTTTTTTAAATTAAAAGCTTTGATATTTGGAATAAACTTTTATATGACAAATAGAGAAAATATTTTCTCTCCTTTGCTGTCAACCTCTTTCTATTGTTGTTTTTTTTATTACGCAAACCTTATAAATTATTTTATTTCATGTGAAACATTCAAAAATAAACATAATATTTGTACCATCATTGTAAGGTTAAAGAACAAGCTATTAACATTTATATGTAGTATATTATAAATCAACAATTTATTACACAATTTATATTTTTTTACCACAAGGTTTATGCAAAAAAATGACATCTTTATATGGATATATTATTTATTAAAATTTTCTTTTTTCTATAATCATTTCAATAGATTTACAAAAAAATTTAAATTTAACGTTAAAATGACAAATTCTTTATAAATTTAACATTATTAGGATGGAATTTTTGAAAAGTAGCTTATTTATTTTTAATTTGATATGGATAGCCAAAATTAAATAAAAATAAAATCCTTCCTTATTATTAATGATCAGTTATAACATTTTTATTTCTGTCTTGAGATGTATGTTTCTATTAAAAATATCTTTTTCAAATTATTAAATTTTTTTTGGTTTTAGATTTATTATATTCCCTATAGTAATAATGTAAGACATGTTTTATTATTTGTATTTAATTAAATATATTAAAATATTTATTTATTTTAATAAGAGAGGAAAAAAATAAGTTAACAATTAATTAAAATTTTCTAAGTTTTGACAATTAAGGATATTATTTATTAAGCAAACCATTTATGATAATAAAAAGCTACTTTATGCCTAATTTTTGTATTTTATTTTTACGTGTAAATTGAATTAGAAAACTAATAACTAAGAATGCTAAAATTTCAATTTCTTATAATTATTCTCTTATTATGTCCTTTATGTAATGTGTACATATTATATATTCAAAATGAGAAATTATATAAAAATCTGTTGTTAGTTAAAGAAATATATATATTTATACCAAATTCTTATTTATTATTACTAAAAATCTAGATAATTTAATAAAATTTTATTATGTTGAAAGTTTAAGCTAAAAACTTTTAGTTACTGTTACTTTGAATGATTATTCTAAAATAAAGTTTAATCCTTAAATATATGCATAATAGTTTTATGTTTAGAATAATTTATTTCTGATATCTAAATAAGTAAAAGATTTCGGTAAAAAAACTTTTATTATAAAAAGTTTTTTTGATATTACTTGTTAAAATGCAAATTATTATTTTAATGGTCCAGTTAAAGTTTACTATAAATATATATGCGTAATAATACCTCAAAATAGAATTTCTTCTTACAAAACTTAAAGCACAAAAGATTTTTAAAGTTGTAGTTTTAAAAAAATTATTGATATATTTTAGATTGACATTCATTTCAGTTCAAGACACGTTTAAACTTCTAAAAACTATTACCATATATTATCCGTTTTTTTTATTCCTCCACTTAAATAACAGTATCCCCTAGATGATATGAATATCTTTACTCTAAATGTAAGATTTCGTTGACAAAATGATTAATGATTCAACTTTTTGAAGACAAATTCTATTTTAAAAGACTTCTCCTTTTTTTTAAATAAATTTTTATTATCATCCAGTAAATTATATATTATTTTATTTATAAATCCATTATTTTTTTGTTAGTTATCATTTATTTGGTTAATTGTTATAACATAATTTTATTCTATAAAAATAACAGCAAATAAATGTCTTTTCTTATTATTTTTCACAGGAATTGATAATAATAATATTATTATTAAATAGATAAGGAACACTAAATAAAATGTCATATGTTTTGAAAAATTCGTTAAAAAAGGTTACTAAAGCTTTACTATATCTTTTATATCAAAAATATTCGTTTTTTTATTTCATTAATACTATTCATAATATTTTTCTAAATAATTTATTAGCAATTTTTAGAAAAAGTTAAAATTAACAAAATTATCGTTATTTTATTTAAATGTATTGGAATATTTGCTATCATTATTTATTAAAATGAATTTCTGTAACTAAAACATGTATTTTTTATTAATAAATATTGCCTAAACTATATCATATCAAAAAGCTTGAAAACAAAATATTATTTACAATCTATATTTAAATAGTTAAAAAAACCTAATTGGTCTTTTTTTCTAAATTCTATGTATTTGCAGCTTTATTTATATCTATATATATGTGTGATAATTAGTGTTCAGGATATCTTTTTGAAATACGTTTTTCCTTATCTTTTTTTAGGAGAATTAAAATAAAATTATAACTTTCCAAAAACATTCTGTCACTTTTTCTAGTAGTTTATTCTCACATTATTGATACTATCATTATGACATATCAATAAAAAAATCAGATAAATTTTTACCAAATCAACTTTTTCTTTCATCTTCCCATCAAATATATATAAAAACAAAACAAATTCTTTATAATCCAAAATAAATATATATATAAATATCACATCAAATTGAAGTTAAAGTTTCCATTAAAAATATATCAAACTGACACATAATATACTTCTAATTCAAATTCATACATCTTTAGTAGTCTTAAATAATATATAACTAAAAAGTTTAATGTGAAAGAGATTTGTTGTATATCTATTCTTTTTTACACTGTCATACATTTGACGGGAAAATGTATTTTTTTTTGTCTTAAAAAACTATATTGCAGAGACCCGTTATATTGTAAAAATGTTATTACATAATTACAATTTAATGCCAAAATTATTTTTTTTACTTTATAATTTTCCAATGTTTATTTTAGATTGATAGATACTCATAAAAGAAAAGTATATTAAAAAAATCTCTTTTTTATGGTATCTTATAACAGAAAAAAGTATTTCGTTTTGTAATTAAAGAGATTTATCAACCTGCATTTAAGAAATAATATTAAATATTGATGTTGAATGAAAGTGGTCTTCAAAATAATATATTACTTTTTTTGATGAAAACACAAATTTGCCTTATAATTTTGTGATTAGCAATACATATTATATATACTTTTCTTTATTTTTTAAACTAACTTTTCTATACTTTCATTCAACTCTTATTCCATAAATATCTTTAAAATATATATTTATTGAAATACATCTTATTTATGAATATGAAGAAACGTAAGGCAAAAAGAAATACGGTGGTTAGACATATCATTATATTATTTATCCTGCTCTTACAATTCAATTTTGTAAAAATGAAAAATGGTAATTTTTTTATATTTTTCTAGAAAATATACAAATATATATGTTATATATAAATCATTCTCTATTTCGATTGTTGTTTTCCATAATATAGTATAGATTTTCTAAAACAATAATTCTCATTTATAAGCTATTAATCACTATTTTTTATTAAGATATCCATTACACTAGTTACATTCAACTACTTTCTTGTAAGTTGATGTAGGAAAATTTTAGTTTTATAAATCCCTTGATATTCATTTTTTTATCATTAAAAAACATACTTATTTGTAACTTTTTATAAAAACAAACCATTTTTTTCCAGACTCTCCAAAATTTGTTGTAAAACCAGATTCATCAACAGTTGTAGAAAATACTAAAGTAAGTTTTTTTTGTCGAGCTGATGGTAATCCATTACCGAGTATTGTTTGGAGACTGAATGGAGAAAATGTTAATAATCCAAGGGTTACAATTAAAACATTACAAAATGGTTTCTCAACATTACGAATTGATCCAATATTAATTAGTGATAAAAATACATCAATTTCTTGTATAGCGGATAATGGTGTTCGGCAACCTATCAAAACTTCTGCCTTATTAACTGTCCTACCTACTGATTCTATACCTGATGGTTTTCCAAAAATAGAATTACATCCATTATTGAAGTCTGTTGAACAGGGGAAAACAGCTCATGTTAGTTGTCGCGTAACAGGAGAACCAAGGCCAAAAATATTATGGCTCCGTGATATGATGCCAATTGATATTAAAACAAATAATAGATATTCAGTCTCAACGCTTGGTAATCCTGGTAAGTTCAATTGCTAAATAAACGGCTTTTTTATATAGATAAATTTTTTTTATTGAATTTGCTTAGATATAAAACATGAAAGTAACGGTAGGAGAAAATAAGCACAATATTTCAAATTTTTAGTTACTTTTTAGTTTCTTAATATTTCCTCTTAAAATTAACTATTTTATCATCATTTTCATTTCACAATCACACTTAATATTTTTTAATTTCAATATTAAGCACATAATCTTTTTTTTTCCACAGATATTTTAAATTAAAAGTAATAAAATTAATATCTTTAGGTGCATTAATGATACAACAAGCAAGAGAAGAGGATCAGGGAAAATACGAATGTGTTGCTAGGAATGGATATGGTGTTGTACAATCTAAATCTGCACAATTATATGTGAAAGGTTAGTTTATTAATAAAATTAATAATTCATAAAAGAGGAAAGGAAATATCTTGTTAACACTTTATAAAATACATAAATATAACAACAATATAAAATATTTAAAAATAAAATATAATTCTAAATGTGTTAAATATTTTGATAGACCGTTACTCATATTACTTTTATAATAAATAGAGTACTACTTTTATATCTTTAAATAATACCTTGCATATTTTTGTTCTTTCCATCATTTAATTAACCGAAAAAAAATATTTATGTTCCTTGGTGATGTATTTTGCAATTAGATAAATTTCTTATTTTTCTTTTCATTTATTAGAGGGGAAAATGTTTTGTATAGAGTTTAATGAATGATTAATCCATAGAAAAAAGAAAAAAAAGCAAAAAATACTATAAGAAAACTTATTTGCTTTAAGTTAATATAAAATAAGCATTTTTTATATGAAAAGTTTTTCCTTCTTTTCATTAAAAGACTCTAACAAACTAGCCATATTAAAGTATTCTTATCATATCAACAATTTTTATTTAACATCTTTCTATTTACATTATTAATTTTCTCCATCCTATTTTTAATTATAAGAAAGATAGTATTTTACTTATTTTTAATGATTTTAACGTTAAAATGGATATATTTTGAGAATAAAATAAAATTCAATGAGAAGTTATCAATAATATTGCGAAAAATTTAAAAAGCCTATCTTTTTAGAAGGAACGTTAAATTATCTTATTTAACTAATTGTTTACATATGGTTGACAGAATGTGTTTTATTTAACATTTACAACTATTAACAATCCTTGTAAAATAACTTATTTCCCCTTGATTTATGTATTAATTTATCACATTGGAACAATAATATGAATTTTACTGACTTTTAGATAATTATATAATGTATTGAAAAATATGTTCACTGATTATTTTATTATATATAATATAAATAGTACATATTCCAAAAGTTTTATTATTATGGATACTCTTGATAAAGATTATCTCTTCTAATAAATTATATTTCTAACTCTTAATTGTATGCTGAGTTGAAAAGTGAAGCGATATTAGGATATAGTATATCAACTGATTATTTGTGATGACTATCCATAACTTATATAAGATATTCTCTTACTCTTATTAATTCGTTCCTATTATCCGATTTATATATAATAATATTCTTTTGTAAATTGATATTGTAAAAGTAAAGTGTTACAAAGAAGTTCAAAATCTGTTACGGTTATTGTAAAGAAACTTTTTAATCGTAATTTCAACCTAGTTATTTATAAACTAACTGTTTTATTTCATATCACTTAACACAAATTATTATTAAGCTTCTCCTAATGATTCATTAGTAATAATAATTTAGTTTTTGTATTTTATGCTAAAAGATAGTATCTAACTCTACAACAATTATAATATTTATTAGGGACATATAATTTATATATATTATCAACTGATAGAAAGCTTGTTATAGTTTATTCTCAATAACTCTTATAATTCCACTTAAAGATTTTACAAAAATATTTATATCACTATATGATGATATTGTTAATAACTTTTAATTTAAATAATTATACACACATTCAGATTTACAAGGATGGTGAATTTATTGTTACCACTATCATTTTGATATAATTTAAAGAGAAAACTTAATTTTTATTAATTTATAGTAGTTTTTTACTCAATAAAACTTCTTAGTTATTGTTTAAAAATATATATATATATAACATATTTACCTTTTTTTACTTTAATTAATTGAAATTAAAATCATTTTATCACCTAATCAGACATAAAGTTACACAATTTTATATAAAATATAACTTATCATTAATATTCTTAATGTATCGCTTATAAAATCTAATAAATTTTATAAAATATTTTCCCATCAATCTTACTACTTAACATTTTTATGATGTCGATAATCAAATGAGTAAGGGATCTTTTTTTATCGTAAAAATTCTCTCATTATTAATATAAGTTCTTTTTCCACTATTTATATATTTTTTGATTTGCTTTAATAAAGAATAATAAAAATCTATCTTAAAATATTTTTATTATAGTTCGAATGAGCTGACCTACACTATATATTTAAATAAAATTACTAAATAAAGAGAACATTTTGGCATTAGAGATGTTATTTCTCAAGCCTTTTTTAAGATATCAATTATTTATTTTTACTACTTTCAATTTAAATATTTATGGGACAGCATTTATATTTCAACATGCTGTCCCAAATAAAGTTTTTCATGAAGCTCAAAGATTAGCTATGGATTATAAGAGATGGGAAATAGAAAATGATACTATTAATTTTGAAACATCTCAAAATGGTAAGATATATAAATTTTTAAATAATTTCCTTTAACTTCAAACTAAATATTGACACTAAAATTTTTCTTTTTATCTTATAATTGAAAATTTGTGTAATACAATTTGATTAAAGCACATTCCTCTTTTATTGAATAAGCCATGAAAAATAATAATATAAAAATTTGTTAATTAAATTTCGTTTTTAAGTACGGCGAGTTCCACCATATTTTTCATATAAACTTGAAAAAGTTTATAAAGTATTGAAGGGTGGAAATGTTAATTTGACATGTGTTGCAGTTGGTTATCCTATGCCAAGGGTTTTTTGGAAACGTCAATCAGATGAAGTTTTATTAAACGATCCACAAACAGCACCAATTGGTAAAAATGTTTTAAGATTAACTGTTGTTGAGGAGACAGCTAATTTTACATGTATAGCTGTAAGTAAACTTGGCAATATAGAAGCATCAACAACAGTCGTTGTAAAAGCCGTTACCAGAAACACCAAAAGATTTACGAGTAATCTCCATAAATAGTACATATATCATATTGCAATGGCAAAAAGTGATGTCTGATTATGATCATGTTATAACACATTATGTAATAAGATATCGACAAAAATATTCGAATGAAAAGAAGTTTATGGAAAAGGTTGTTGGAAATAATGAAACAAATACAGTGATTAATGGTTTAACACCATTTACACAATATGAATTTATGATAGCTTCTGGTAGTTTATTAGGCCTTGGTAAATTTTCATATCCATTAGAAGTTCAAACAGATGAAGATTTACCATCAACATCACCAACAAATATTCATGCAAAAATAATTAGTAGAACATC
Source organism: Strongyloides venezuelensis (assembly GCA_963280985.1). Lineage (NCBI taxonomy): Eukaryota > Metazoa > Nematoda > Chromadorea > Rhabditida > Strongyloididae > Strongyloides > Strongyloides venezuelensis. Next base: position 1,993,733 of record CAUJLX010000001.1, on the reverse strand, counting down.
ATTATTAGTTCAATGGGACTCACCAATAACGCCAAATGGTAAAATTATTGAAAATAAAATTTATTATACTAATAATGTTAATGATAAAAATATCACACAATGGAATTATAGAGTTATTAAAGATAGTAAAAACACAGTAACCTTAGATAATCTAACACCTGATGATACATATTATTTATCAATACAAGCAAAAAATATTAAAGGATATGGACCACCATCTGACATTGTTAGTGTTGTTACCAAACCTGGTATTCCTGGGCAACCAATAAATTTTCATGGTAAAACAATTGATTCAGGTAAAGTTCAGGTTATGTGGGAGAAACCTGCACAATTTTTCAACATAAAGGGGTATGTATTAAGATATAATACAACAGAAAATGATTATAAAGAAATTGAAATTAATGAACATGACACGAAATATGTTGTTGATAATTTAAAGGAAGGTACCTTTTATTCTTTCCAAATTGCAGCCAAATCACTAAGAGGAATGGGAAGTTTTGGAAATATGATAACGTTAAAAACACTAGATAAAGGTATGTATAGATTTTCTTTTTTTTTAATTTAATTTATTTATTTTTTAGAAGAATTCGAAGATGCATACGGTAAGTTTTTATTTTAAAAAGTACTATAGAAAATATTTTTTAAGATTCCTAAAGTACTTAAGATTAAATTTTTATATGTTATTTAATTAATCTTAAAGAAAAAATTATTTAAATAAGTGTAAAAAAACACGAATCTTCTAGATAATATTCCATGAAATTGGAAAGCGTCTATAGATAAAATTTATCGTTTTTTCTAAACTAAATCTTTTTAACTTTATTTCTCTCAAATGTAAAATATCTCACTATAGTCAATTAATTTTAATATAATTTTCTCAGATAAAATTTATTATACAAATCTTTCTTATCCTTTAGATAGGAAATATTTTTGAAACAAAACAAAGCTTCACATACACCTCCTGTAAATTAATACACTTATCATTTATATATAGTAATATATAGAAATTTTATTGTAATTTAATTCTCTTATACTATACTTATAAAGTGGATATCCAAAAATTATGAAAACAATTTTCTTTTTTATAATATCATTAAAATGGTATCGTCTTATTTTAAAATTTTTTCCTTCAAAACTAAACGAATGTTTTTAAAAGTCAATTATTTTGACAATTGAAACAAGGCAACAATTGTTTTATTTTATAGAATTTATATTTGGTGAAATTAACAATAGATATCTCCTAACAAACAATGGATATCTTTACTATTATATTATAAAAAGTTTGTACAATTTAATATCTACTATTAGCAAAACTGTCAATATTTTTAAAAATATATATATCAATTTTTAAACTTTATATAATTTTATATATATACATAAAAATTGAATATAATGTGATTCACTTTTTTATATTATTTTATATTTCATTCATTGAATGACTAAGATAATCCTTTACTAATGATATTTTTACTTTTGAAGAGTGTAATTTTAAGTAAAAAATAATGTAACAAGTTTATTGAAAACTCTTTTGGCACGCAAAATAAATTTTACAGATTGTGAACAAAATAGATAAACATTATTTAACCAATTTTTCATTGCTTTCAAAAACTATGAAATTTTTATGAATACTAATATTTGGTTTGGTGTCATTATTTTGTAGAGGATTGCTAAAATTTAACAATGTTTACTTATATCTACTAAAATCATACTTTCCCATGCAATCTTCATGTTATCTTAGATTGTTCATGTTTCCAACTTTTTTTTGTTATTTATTTGTTCTTATCTAAATAACGGCACTTATTTGTTTTTTAAAGTAATAACAGAAATCTATTTGTACGAAATTTAGTGTTTCCTTTATTTCTGCATATTATAAGTAAATTTTCCTTTTTAGTATTTTAAATAATTTTCAATATAAGTTATTATAATATTAATATATTAATTTAACATATATTTATAATAAAAGTAGGTTCCTCTATTTCATCAAGAAAAAGTAAATGTCAAATACTGTCATTTAAGAGATAGAAAACTTTTCTACACTCTAATTTGTCATAACCTTCCTCTTATTAAAGCTATCATTTTGAGTAACATGAAATAACTTATACTTTGCAAAGTAGAAACTTTTCAAATTGTTTGTTCATCCATTAAATATTGAAAAGTTCTCCTTTTTATTAACAATGAATTTAATAAATATTGTTTTTCTTTTCTTTACTAAAATAGTTTGATTAAGAAAATGTATAATATTGTAAATATTATTATGATAAAACAATACCCTTTCTATAAAAGCATCATAATATTATCGTGAGACCTAATTTTATAATATTTATATTAAGTCTTTTCAAAACATACTATATCGTTTGAATAATTTTTCAATTAACTGTAACTTCCATAGATCCTTGGAGATAGAGTAAATCTATCCAAATTTTATTTTATTATTACTCACTTTTACTTTTCTTTAAACATATATTTTGCATGATAATATAATTACGTCGAATATTGTATAAAAGCATTAATAAGTTTATTCTATAAAGTAAATTATGTATACTTTCCTTTTTATACAATCTCCTATTCATATCAAAGATGATTAGTAATATTGCAGTAATAATTTCAGATTTATTATTAACTACTAATGCATCAAAATAAACACAGAAAATTCATTTTATCTTGATACTTTTTTTTAAATTTTTTTATACTTTTGAACATTATAAATTTTAAATTACTTACCATAATTTGACTTTTTCCTTATAAAAAGTTATTACATTAAAAATATACGTTTTATTCATTTTTCTAATACATAAAAAAAAGAAAAGACGTTCATTATTTCTTTTATTTTCCTCTTCTAATAAAAAAGATAAACACAGTTGGTATAAAATCTAATTATGAAACTTAAAAGTAGGATTTTTATAAGTGCCTTTGATACGATAAACAGATTCAAGTTAAAACTCACATAGCCATCTGTCGTTGTACCACTACATATATATTAAAATTATAATACGGATTTTACTTACTTTTTTATAATCTTGATTAAGATATGTCCTTGATATTGTATAGTTGTCACTAAAGTAAAAATCTTTTTCATGAATTTTACTAGGTAAAAAGGGAGAACCTATCAAATTGGCTCGTAAATATGCGAATTATTAATGATTTTATTATACATATATATAATGTCTTTTGTAAGATATTTTTAAAATATAATTTATTTTAATGTTATTTATCCTTTAATTTCTTATCGCAAAATTTATTATTCTTTTACTATGAAATAATCATAATATTTTTTTTTATTATTAAAAATATTGATTTTTTCCTAAGACTGTTTTCTTCAAAATAATTTTACTACAGAAACAGAAAATTATTTATTCACATCTTTACATTTATTTCACTAAAAAATAATAATTTATCATTATAAAAAATTTTAATTTTTTTATAATGCCAAAAATTTTAATCCATTAATCATATAGAATAGTATTAATATATCAAACATCATTTATATTCATGCATAATTAATGATTATGAAAATGTTTTCATAATCATTTTAAGTAGAAACCAATTTAGTATACATAAACAATCATCAACATTATCATTTTTCATATCATAATTTAATTGTATGCAAATTTACAGATATAAATTGTCATTTTGTCTTAAATTCATAAAATACTGCGCTTCATGCATCGCTCTTTCTTTTTTCACTCCTTTTTTAGTTATATTGCGGGTTTTTAAAACTGTATAAAATTCACAGCATGAAATTAATGCCATTTGTAATAGTAAAAAGAAAAATTTTATATACAAGACAGTTCCTTTTGTATTTTATAGTTTTATTCACTCTTCTTTTCAATCATTACTAACATTTTACTATTGCTTTTTAAATTTCTCTTTCTTCTATATAAATGGTTATTTTACAAATATCATATGATATAATAAACATTATATCTCTTAAACAATCTAATTTTATTATATTTTTAATTATCAAAATATAAAATTTTATGCATATTTGACATTATGAAAATTAAATTAACCTTTCTTAATATTATATATCAACAACTTTTTATATAAAAAATTTAATACCATTAAAAGTGTACTTTATATAAGTGATCATCCATGAATGTAGTTTTGCACCAGTAATCCTTCAATTTATTCTATTTTATATATTACAAAAATAAATTGCTAATATCATTCATTAACTTTTTATGGCTTTTTATTATTAAGGTCGTTTTAGAATACAAATATTTTTCTCATTTCAACTATATTCTTTTACCATAATTTTTTTTATTTATTATAAAGAATATGAAAAGTAAGAAATGCTATGATTTGGACTATTATTTATTGTTTTAATATTTGTTTAACATATAACAAACAGTCATATATTTTTTTAAAAGTTCTTGTACTATTATTTATTCAATAATATACATTTTATTAATAATGATATATTTTACGGATTTATTATAATACTGCATTTTTTAAATTTATTATGGTTTTTATTAAAAAGATATTTATACTAAAGACATTCTTTTTAATAATTATGAAACACTTTTTCGTATCAAATTGATTTATCAACAAAAAAAAAAACTTTTAGGTTTGACGATGAATAATAAGTAGAAATTTATGATTTATCTAACCACTTATATATATAACCCTTTTCTATCTTGAGTATAGTAATGTTACAAAGGTGTACTAAAGTGATTGGGCTGATTATTGTATGTTATTAAATGACACATACACAACACACGCTATTTTATACATTCTCACAAACCGACCTTTTTCTGAAAAGTGCCAATTTAGACGTTTATTGTGCACCTGGATTGCATCCTATAGAAGCATCTATGTCATTATAACTAATACAACACATCTTATTTACTTTTTCTTCAACATTTTTAACTATTATTTTATATACTATAAAAATCACCATTTTTTAATTTTAATATAATATATATAATAAATAAATATAAATAACTCGTTCGTTTATGTGAAATAAAGTTTATATTATGCATTCTTTTTAAAAATTTTTTTATTTATACCAAATAATATTTTTTTAACTACAATATTTTAAAGTATATATTTATTTTTGAAGAATATCTTTGTATTCCTAATGATAATGTAAATAGTTGTAATATGGATATATATTTATATCTAATAATATATCATTTATTATTATATATAACTAAAAATTGTCATTTTAAAAATTTTTCCTATTAGTAATTATTATTTCGTTGCTTATAAATTAAGCTATCTGTTCTGTAAAACCAAAGATGCAAAACATAATTTTACTTTTAAAAACTAATACAAATATTAATTTTACCTTTTTAAGTACACCCTTTTTTGTCTTTCTCCAAATTTATAGAATATTCATCATCATCTTATTGTGTCATGTATGAATGGCTTTACATAACAAAATTCTAAAACTGTCAAAACTCTTTAATATATTCATTTATTATTATTTGCGCGAACTTCTTAACTATTTTCATTACATGTGAAATAAACAATTATATATAAATGTTTTAGTGAATTTATACAAGATTTACGCTTGTTATTGTATTTTATTTTATTATAAAAGGATATGTTAAATTTTGTATACCCATATTTAGAAAGTTCTTATTTATTTTATCATCTTTACTATCAATTAAAAATTAGCTTTATCTTTTGTTAAAATTTATTCATTATAACCATTTTTCCTTTATCTTATATTTATATTACAATATTCTCTATATGTTCTTATTTATATTTTAACTTTTCTATTTCCATTCATCTAAATATACAATTCTTTTTTCTGTTAAATTTAAACTAGATATATTAATTTTTATAATATCTTTAGCATTATTATTAAACTTTTATACTATTTATTTTTTTGCTTTTTTATATAAATGTTAGCTCTAAAAACGTATTCCTACTATTCTCTCTGCAATCATTCAAAATTAGTTTGAAATGTTGTTATAAATATCCATATAAACAAATATTTCTAACTTTCGTCCTGTCATTTTTTAATCTATCATCATTTCTATGTATACAAATATCAGACGTAGAAATAATTATAATTTCTATTTTTTCGAAGTATTTTCACTATTAAGTAATTATATTTTTTAGTTCTAATATCATCTGTAAAGATTGCCTTAATAATTACTAAAGTAATGCAAAAACTGAAATTTTTATTATTGAAAAACTCTACATAAAAAACATTTAAAATAAGCACTAGAAAGAAGAGTAGAAGAAAATTTATTATTATTTTTATTGTATATATAATAAAATAATCACTAACTAATTGGAATGATAGGTTCCTCATATAAATTTTTATTACTTTTATTATTATTATTTATAAAAAAAGTTTATTCTGGAAGGAATGATGTGTATAAAGGTTTGTCTTAAGTATATTTAGGAAATAAAAAAAAAAGTATATACAAAGATATAAAATCTTTTTTATTTCCGTAATAAAATATAATTAAAAATTTATTATTTATAACAATATATTTTTACTATAGTACCACCTGAACCAGAGGACGTTAAAGTGGAAGCAATTAATGCTACAACTGTCCAAATTACTTGGAAAGCTCCATCATCATATAGTGGCGTAATATTAGGTTATAATGTTTATAAAGAAAAACTTTTTAATGGTGAACCTGTTGATAATAAACTACATAAAGCTATCTCTGTCTATCCAAAAGAGGTAATCTATTATTTTTAAAAATAATTAAATATTCTTTCTTTTAACTATCTATTTCAGCAATTAAGTGCTATAATCACAGACTTACAACCAAACACCGAATATTCATTTAGAGTTAACGCAGAAAATAAGTTTGGGGATGGGGAACATTCAAATCCAGTGAAAATAACTATGAATGGTTTACGTAAGTTATTTTATATGCGTAAATTAAACTTTCATTAAATGTAATTATGCTTTTAGCACCATCACCACCAATTATCCAATCGCTTCTATTAGTAAAAGAAAAACCTCCTTTAACTGCACGCATTGAATGGTTACCGCCAAAAGAGACGTATGACAAAAGTATAACAAAATATCATTTATGGTATCGTCCAGATATCCATACTGAATATAGCAGAATTGATATATCAGGTGATAAGAGATCCTATGAAATTAAAGATCTTATAATGTTTCGTGAGTATACATTTGTTTTAGCAGCAGCAACAGTTGATGGTGTTGGTGGAAATGCAACTGAATCATTATCAACACCGGCTGGTGTACCATCATCACCACCCCTAAATGTTCGTTATGACATTGTTAGAGGGAAAATAATTTTCGCATGGGATCCTCCACCATTAGACCAACAAAATGGAAATATAACATATTACCGAGCCACTCTAACATCTGATTCCAAAAGACCATTAGTTAAAAATGTAAGTGATCACAAAAGAATTATTTATATAAAATAGGATTAAATTTAAAAATATAATAAAGTATTTGAATAAGAATAAATATAATGAAGTGAAAATTTCTGGGAGTAGGGGTAATAATGAAAATCCTGAAATAGTATTAAAAATTTTTATCAATTCTATTATAAGTTAGTTTTTCTTACCCATATAACGAAAATATATGTATATATTTAGTCATTTCATAATACAAAGATGTACATGAATATGAGTGAAAAATTTTTGGTTGTTATTTACTTTAAAGTCAACAATTTCAAAAAGTCTTCTTTATCTCTTTTTAGTAATACTTTCTATTATGCTAGTTTGTTAATCTTTAGGCTACTACTCCTTACTGAAAAGCTTTAAGATTTTGGGAGTCATTTTATTTTTAATTAGTTATTTTACCAAAATTAAACAAAGTTATATATAAGTAGTGAATATTTTAAAAGCTCATAAACATAAGTAATTAAGTATATTTTTGATTATATTTCAGCATTTTCAAATACTTTTATATCTTTGCTAAAGTATTTTCTTTTAATTTATATTTATATAATGTATATTGTGAATAGACATAATATTTATTGAAGTCATATATTTAGGAAAAAAATTATATATGTTAGATACACAAGTATATGTATATAAAACTTTTTTCTTTTATATTTACTTTTTTTCCCTTAGGTTACCGAAGGAACATCGATTGCATTGGCAATGCCAGTTAAAAGCACATCAACATTTAAAGTAGCAGCAGCAACAATGAGCGGATTAGGCCCTGATTCTCCAGGTCTTATTATTTATCCTGATGCATCAGGTAAGTATAAAAAAATATATTTATGTATTGAAGAGATACTTATAATATTAAAAATATATAGAAATGTATAGTGCTATCAACATGTATATATAAAGAATATATGATAAATTAGATATCGTAATAATGGCAATAGAAAAATTAATATTGACATTATTTTAATTGATACATAATATTTTTGCGCATAAAGAGCTTTAAATATTTTCGATACACGTCAAATTGTAATTCAACTCTTCAAATTTCAAAATTTTTATTTTCTGATGTGTTCATTCAACTGTAGTTTTATATTAACAGTATATTTAGAAATATGCCAAGAAGCATGATAAAGGTACATAAAATATTATGTTTTTTCTTTATTTGTTAGTTTATAAGTTAAATGGTTATGTAATTTTATTAAATATATATTCATATGGATATTTAATAGACACTAAATTTCTAGTCTTCTATTTTAATTTCAAATTTTTATAAGTTTATTTAAATCTTTATTATATTTCGTTATTTAAAATTTTGTGTAATGAGTGATATTTTTTATAAGAATGATTTTATACATATAATTTAATATTAACACCTTCTTAGAAGATAGAATTTAATGTCTCTGAAGACTTACATAATTTAAGTGTTTTATATATATGTATTTATTATCAATGATTCATATTATAGAAAGCTTTAAATTATAAAATTTAATTAAAATATATATTGAAGCTATCAAAATTGATATGAAACTATCATCTTAAATATTCTAGTTAAAGGCTCATTTATTGTAAAGTGTTTCATACCTCTCTTTGATATATGTGGATGGAGTTGCAAAATATGGTATTTTAATATATTTTTATTTGAATTTATTTAATTTTTCTTACATTACTTTTCTCATTATTTTAACTTGATTTAGGTAATTATAATGTATGATAAGTAACAAGTATTAATGAGAAGTGATAAAAAATTTTTATAATAAGCTTTTTTTTATTTTATGTTGAATTTTTAATAGTTATTAAATGTTTTATCTTTTAATTTTATCATTCAAATATTCACGCATTTATATGTATAATAATATTACTTTAGCTAATTATTATTTCTTTTAACCTTAAAAATTAATCGCTTTTTCTTTATTAATGTAGAATTTTACCTATTTCCTGTACTTCTATATCTAATACCCTTTTTACAATTAATGATCATATTAATGTATATTTCAATTAAATAAAATTATTATTTTATATAAAATTTATTATTTAAAATTGAAATATAAAGTATACTTATTATCTTATTTTTCTATTAAAAATTCTATAGTTATATTGCAAAAATTAAAATGTTTATTAACATAAATGAAACAACATCAAAAAATATGTCATCTACTATTATTATGACAACTACAACAAGTAGGCTAAATAATACCACATCCCATTTAATATCACCTAAAAAGTGTGAAGATCAAATGGTATTGAAGTTTGATGAGCTTGTTAATCAATTATCATCTGGCTGGAGGTATCACGTATCGAATACTAAAGGAATTAAAGATTCATGGTTAAATTTTGAATTATTTTATAAGGATATATGTAGTTATACACTTGGTCTGTTTAAAAATTCTTTTTTTTATAAATTTTTTAACATGCTATATTAATTCTACCATTGAGACAATTTTAATTATTTTCTTTTATTTTTTATGAGATCATCATGTTTGACAAAACTGCTGTCAATATGCTTAATTAGTTGCATTTATGGATATCTATTTTTTTCCCTCTCCTTTAATTATATGATAGTGCATCATTATTTTATGAGTCATACATTTTATATACACATATATTGTTTTTAAGTATTCTTATATTTGTCAAAATATGGACATTTTATCATTCTTTAATAAGGAGGACTTAAAATTGACACCCTTACATTTTTTGAGTTAAAATAAATGACTTTGTATCTATTTCATTAATACACATGAGAAATCTATACTATCTCATTAAAAAGTTAACTTCTTCCACAAAACACAAATTTTACATCAAATGGTTGTTTATTTTTTTTGACTTAATAATATTTATTTCATTTAAATATGATAATTTTTTATTTATTCTTGATATGGTTAACATTTAATTTTTCACTTTTAAATTTAACTGATTTACCTATTTATGTTTCTTTAACGAAAAATAGCGGACAAAAAAATAAAAATCGGTTTAATGAGTATAGTAATCATAAGCAATATTATAAAATGAGAAGAAAAAGTGTGAGAGAATTTAACTATAAATACAACACTACATCATATAACATGTCATCAGGTCTGTTGTAGGCTAATGAAAAAATTTCTGTAATTTAGATTACATTATATATAATTTAGGACTAAAAAAAAATAATACATCAACAAATGATTATAGTTGGTGGAACAGTGCCGATATTTATAATCAAATATTTCATCAAACACATCCTGGGCCATTATATCCTGTGATGGAAGAGGAAGAGGATGATAATGATAAAAACTTTCCTCCCCATCGCCAATATTTAATTTATGGTAAAATATATTTATAAATATATTTTTTCTTCAATATTTTTAAGAAAGATAATTACAGTAATGTACTTGAGTTTTTATACAATATTTTAAAAGCTTGTCTTTTTTTTACTTCATACTCATGTGATATAATTGGTTTTGCTATAAGATTGCTTACTATCTAAACACAAAACAATTATCGTGATATTTAAATTTTTAATAACGTTGTTAACATAAAATTTTAAGTTAACTGATATATATAAATAAGGCATATATCCTTCAAAAACTTTGTTTTGTAATACATTTAGTAGTAGTTTTATTTTATTATTAAAAATATTGTTGTTACCTTATGATATATCTTAAAAAATTTTACCTATAATTATATTGTCCCTACTTCTACTGATTTCTTTTTTTATATACATATAGAAATATTATATTGTGGAATCAATAAAAAGTAATTTAATAATAATATATATCTATTTCCTTATATATATTATTACTGGTTCTTTATTAATTATATAAAAGATATGCAACAAGAAAACATTTTTACAGCGGTTATAAAGTCATTATTAGATGGTAACAGAAAAGCTTTTAATTTATAATTTTATTACCAGAACGATATCTAATTTATTTTTATAAGTTAAATAAAAATATTACCATTAAATAAATAAGAAATTAAATATAAATAGTTACAATTAAATTTATATAAATTAATTTATATTATTTTAGCTTCTGTTAATGCACCAACAAATGTCAAAGTACAAGCTACAAGTAACTCCTCAGTTGTCGTTATATGGGATTATGATGATAAAAATTTTGATTCAGGAGCAGATGGATTTGTTATAAAATATATTCATGAACCATCCCTAAGAGGGGGGCAACATGATGTTGAGAGATGGAGATCTATTTCAATAATGGATTCAAAAGCAAGAAGTTTTGAAATTGGACAACTTACTGCTCACAAACCATATGCTTTTTGTGTTTTGACAGTTAAACAAAGTGTACGTTAATTATTATCTTAATGCAAAAAAATTAATATATTTTATTATTTACAGAGACAAGGACCATGTTCAGATCCACCGATTACAATCGAACAGTTAAAACCACTTTTTATTCCATCAAATCTTCGTATTGAGTATAAAACTAGTAACTCTGTCTCCCTACGATGGGATTATTATGGACCAAGTGATGTTGAGTTTTATGTTAATCGTACAAGTCGAAAATCATATTTGGATCATAATTTAAAATCTCAAGAAATGGTATCACCAGGAATTAGGAAAATATTAAAAAGTAACGATAGAAGCCTTTTATGGGATAATCTACGTCCACATATGGAACATACATTTAAAGTTGGTGTTATACATAAGGATATATATTATTGGCCAAGAGAAATAATAATACAAACAGACAATACAGGACCACCTTTTGTTGATAAACCGGAATTTGTTGAGTCAAAATCTCCTACGACAATGAATGTACGATTAAAATGTTCTAGTGAAGAGTATGGACCAATAAGTCATTATTGGATTATTGTTGTACCAAGTAATTATACACAAGATAATGTTAATAATCTTGATTCACAAACTTTAAAATATCACTCAGAAGCGTTAAAAATCCAACTACACAAAGATAATACTAATTCTCATGGTAATACAAATGTTATTAGGAAAGTTAAACGCCAAAGTATAGTTAAGGAGGAGAGTATTATATCGATAACAGATAAACAAAAATCTATAAAAAGAATTGTTAGATATACTGGTGGACCATTGCCTACTGTTCCATATGTTACTGCTGGTATTTCAGCTCAAAGAATGCAAATAATGCAAAAAGAACGTGAATTATTTACTATTGGTGATGGAAAAATTTATGAAGGTTTTGAAAATTTTCCACTACACCCATCAACTAAATATAAACTAATGATGAGATCTTTTGCTAAAGAACTCGAAGGGAAGAAAGCTTTCTCTCAACGTGCACCAATGAATCAACCAAGAGCCAAAAAATACGCTGATTCTATGCTGACAGGTGAATTTTCAACCTCTTCATCATTATTAGATCGTTCCTCACGTCACTCTAGTTTATGGTTACTAGGACCATTAATTGCAATGATTATTATATGTATCATTCTTGGTATGCTTGTTATATGGTGGTGGAAATTTAGTAAAAAAAATGTATCACATTGTTCTAATCGTCATGGCTCAATAACTAAAGTTGCTTTAACTGACTCTGGAAAAGGGGTTATGCCAAATGAGACATCAAAACTTTTATTGGGTACTGATCCATATGGAAGACCTATTATTAATGCATATGATGCACCACCTGTTCATAATCAACAGTGTAATATAGGTGTTATGGAGTCTAGTTTAATTGATATGAATTCAATGCAACAAAGTGGATGTGATAATATTAATACATCATATAAAATACCTAATGGACATGTACCAACAATGTATGGATCACATGATAATTATCAAGATCTGCCAATGCCAATGCCATTGTTAACTGATTCATCTACTGTCATAGGACGTCATAATAATATATCTAAACCACCAATACAAATATCAGAATTAGCATCACATATAGATCGTCTTAAAATTAATGGTAATCAACTGTTTACTCAAGAATATGAAAGTATTGAAAATACATGTAATTTTACATGGGAAAATTCTAATATGTCATATAATAAAAGCAAAAATAGGTATGCAAATGTTGTGGCATATGATCATTCACGTGTTATGTTATCAACAACTAATGGTGTTCCGGGGTCAGATTATATTAATGCTAATTATATTGACGGATATGATAAACCAAAAGCATATATTGCAACACAAGGTCCATTACCAGAAACTTTTAATGATTTTTGGAGAATGGTATGGGAAGAAAAATCAATGACAATAGTTATGTTAACAAAGCTAGAAGAGATGAATAGAATTAAATGTGATCAATATTGGCCATCAAGGGGATCACAAATGTATGGAAATATTCGTGTTACCATTCTTGATACTCTTGAATTAGCTCACTATATAATAAGAACATTTAGAATTGAACATTTATTAGAAAAAGAGATAAGGGATATCCGTCAAATGCAATATACATCATGGCCTGATCACGGTGTCCCTGATCATACAACACCATTCTTAATGTTTTTAAAACGAGTTAAAACATTAAATCATCCTGATGCAGGTCCTATTATATCACATTGTTCAGCAGGAATTGGAAGAACTGGTGCGTTTATTGTTATTGATTGTATGCTTGAACGTTTACGTTATGATAATACTGTTGATATATACGAATGTGTATGTAATTTACGATCACAACGTTGTTATATGGTTCAAACAGATGATCAATATATATTTATACATGATGCTGTGTTGGATGCTGTGCAATCAGGATCAACAGAGGTTCCAGCATCAAAATTATTCCCACATATTCAAGTATTAATGCAGCTTCATCCATTAGATCAAGTTTCTGGTATGGAACTTGAATTTAGAACATTATCATCACTAAAAATAACAAATTCAAGATTTGAGGTTGCTACATTAACAGTTAATAGATCAAAAAATAGAAATAATGTTATTTTACCATACGATTCAACTAGAGTTGTATTAAAGATGATATCAGGAATTGAAGGTTCGGATTATATCAATGCCAATTGGATTGATGGTTATAGGCAACGTAAGGCTTATATAGCAACACAATCCCCGTTACAACATACAGCAAACGATTTTTGGAGAATGTTATGGGAAACTGAATCATCAGTAATTGTCATGTTAACAAAATTGAAAGAAATAAGAGTTGAGAAATGTTATGAATATTGGCCATCCGAGAAAAGTTTCCAATATGGATATTTGATTGTTGAACCAATAGCTGAATATAATATGCAATATTATATATTAAGAGAATTTAAAATGAATGATACTCAGTCAGGAAACTATAAAACAATAAGACATTTCCAATATATGGATTGGCCAGAGCATGGTGTACCGGAATCAGCTGAAATGTTTTTAGAATTTGTACAACAAATTCATAATACCTGCATACAATTTGGTATAGACGGTCCTATAACAGTTCATGATCATTTGGGTGCCGGAAGAGCTGGGGTATTTATAGCAGTATCTATTATAATAGATCGTATGAAATTGGAGCATGTTGTTGATGTCTTTACAACAGTTAAATTATTACGTATTGATCGACCAATGATGGTTCAGGAGAAGGAAGAGTATAATTTCTGCTACCAGGCCGCATTTGAATTTCTACAAACATTTGAGAATCCATATTTAATATAATCGTTATAACACAATACACTATCTTTTTACTTTTTTTTTTTCTTCAAAAGATGATTCAATTTTATCAGGGATCGCAATTACAAATTGTGAAAAGAATCCTTTTTACAATATTTTTTTGAAAAAAAGGCCTCTTTAAACTATAGGTTAAAAATTTTTCAAAAACATATAATCTTTATAATGATTCTTTTGCCAGCATCAAATAATTTCACAATAATTATTATTATACGGGTAAACCTATTCAATTTTTCATTTTTCAATGATTTAATTTTCAAATGCACATTGTCTTTATAAATATGCAAAATATCACTAAGTAGAATAAATTTTTTTTAAATTATTTTTTGCAAATTATAAATTTTTAATAAATTATATTAAAAAATGATAACTATATAAAGCAAATAATTTCCTTTTTTAAACTATTTGCAGTATAATCTACCACGATAAAAAAGTGTAAATATGATTCAACAAACAAAAATTTAGTAGAAATTTTGTTTAGTAAATTTCTAAATGACTTTTTTATTTTCTTCTTTGTACATTTTCTTGCAAATAAGAAAACAGCAAATTGATATATTAAATAATAACATTTTGACTTTCAAAATATAAAGTTAATTAATTACTTAGTCGAAATTAGGTTTTAGTGAGAAAAATTAAATATTTAACATTTTTATTTCTTTTGCAAGTAAATAATTTTTATTAAGTGCAATAATCAGTTAATATATTTTAAAGATAAATATATACCAATTAGTTAATTAAAAATAAAGTTTTTTATCGCGAAAGTTAACCGTGATAGATTTATTATTTCATTATATTTATTAAACCATTTTAACTTTGAATTAACATATGTGAGTTGTTTTTTCATTTCAAGTACAAGTTTTATCCTAGAAATATCATTTTCCATAGATTATAATGTCTTAAACATATTCTAACAGTTGAAATTTATATTTTTTATTAACATTAATTTGTTGCATTTACAAAATTTATATGCTTCCCATTTTTTACATATTTTTTATTGGTGAACGAAGAAAGATAGGTATCAATTGATACTTAACTGTAATTAATTTATAAAAATTGTTGCCAATTTTTTTGCAGGAAGGATGCCTTTAACATCTGGCGTACTAAAATTTAATGGTTTATTTGCAAAAATCATAACAATAAGAAATTCTTCTTTAAAAGCAGGAATGCAGTATATTATACCTGAAGAAAAGAAAAAAATGGTGATTAATGAAAATATTGATTTTACTGGAAATTTCAACAAAAAGAAAGTTATTAAAAGAAAGTTAATTAAAAAACCAGAATTAATAATTTTTGATAAAGATGGAACGCTAATATGCTTTCACGCTATGTGGGTACCATGGGTTATTGGATATGTTGAGAAGATTGAAAAAATTTCGGGAGTATATTTATCATCAACATTGTATAGTAGATTAGGGTTTTGTATGGAACAAAGAAAGGTTATTCCAGGTTTGCTAGCAGAAGGTACAATGAAACAAATTAAAGATACATCATTAAATGTATTGATGGATTACGGAGTGCCAAATGAGGAATGCCATAAGATTATTAGAAACGTTTCAAAACAAATGGATGAGGAGCAAAAAAATAGTAAATTAATAAAAGAGATAACAGATATTCATAGATTATTTGTTACTCTCAAAAATGATAATATTAAAATAGCTATATGCACATCAGATTCAAGAAAAAATACAATACAAACATTATCCTTTTTAGGCGTAAAAAGTTTGATTAATTTTATTGTTTGTGGTGATGATATTGAAAGTATTCCTAAACCAGATCCAAGTAATGCTTTAAAAATTTGTTCTCATTTAAATATTTCACCATCCAATACAATTATGGTTGGAGATACCTTAACTGATTTAAAAATGGCACATCTAGCTAATTTATATTGTGGTGTAGGTGTTTTATCAGGTATTGGAAATTACTCATTATTACGACCATACTCTAAATTACTGGTAAGAAATATAATTAACCTCCTTAAATATATAATTTTTTTTGTAGGTAAATGATGTATCTCAAATACCACTACACTACATATAAAAAAAATTATTAATAATTAATAACAAATTGTTATTTATAAACACTATATATTTATATTTATGTTAAGGAAGAAAAATTTATCATAAATATAATAATTTGAATTTAATTTTACGACATGGTATTTTAATTTAAATTATATGTTTACTCGTATAATTTTATAAAAAAATAATATGCTAATGGAAGTATATATTATTTGGTAAAATATTTTTTATGTCTGAAGTAAATTGTAATTTATCATTTCTTCAATTTTAAATAATAATAAGAAAATAAAAAAAAGAATAATAAAAGAATTATATTATAAAAATACTTTTATTTAATGAACTCATTTATTTAAAAATTCAGCACCATCAAAATGGGAAATGCTCAAAAAAGTAATATGAATTTAATATGCTTCCATGTGTGTTTTGTTTAAAAAAAGAACCATTATTTCAATTTGATTATAATGTGTAAATTTCTCGTTTTTAATTAGTTTAACATTGAATCTTTTTAGCCAAATTTTTAAGAAGCGTTGCATATTTCTCATACATTGCGTTTATAAAGGGGGACAATTATATATTTTTAATAAAGTTTGAAAATTAAAAAAAAATACATCCTCAAACTAATTATTTTTTATTGTAACTTGATCGTTTCCCAAGTGATTGACCGGCTAAAACATCAAAGTAACGCCGTGGTTGTCCTGAAAAAAAGTCGTTTCTTTTTCCAATTGAATCCATAAATGGGTTAATAGCTCTTTTTGGTTTCTAAAACAAAAAAATTATTCTTTCTTTTTATTATTTATAAAAATCTACCATTCTCTCTATTTGATGTGGTTCATCATAGACATCATCAAGGATATAGGTATTACAATTAGCGGTTGTGCCAAATATAGTGACAACTACAACAAAGATGAAAAAGAACTTTTTAATATTCATTTTTTTTTTATTTTGGCAGGAAAAATATCAGTGATTTTATCAAAATAAAGAATTTTCATTTTTCCCAGTATATTTATACTCTCGTTCAATATAAGGCGGGTAATGAGTGACTTGGTATAGTAACAGAAAAAGTCATGAATAATTCAAAATGGACTTTTAGCAAAAACTGAATAAATTCACAAATTGAAATTTTTTTTCAAATTGACTTCACGAAAATGAATTAGCTTGGGAATCACATTATTGGGCCTTCTTAATTAGCTCTTCATAAGATGTTAATTTAATAGAAAGAATCCAATAAAAGAAAATGTATTATGGGATAAATAAAAAAAACAAATTTGATGATATAAACTTGATTTTATATTCTTTCTTGAGATTTTAAAGTGGCACTTTATCACAAATTACAATTATTTAAAAAAATGAACTAAATTTCCTAATTTTATGGCATATTCTTCAGATAATGGTGATTTTTCCAAATATATTTTTACATAAAATTTAAATCTTATAAATACCATTTCAATAAATGGTTTGTAAATACGATAACAACATGGAAAATGATGAATTAAAAAACGTCATTTTACCAAATGATGCAATATTAAAAAATAATTGATTATGAAAGTTAAAAATCTGTTAGAATATATTAATTTATCTTTAAATTACACCTATATATATAATATTTTTAAATACTGACAGCAACTGCTAAGGAGAGGCATAAAAAATGATGAATGTTGGAAGACATTTAACATCAAATTCTTCATTATTTATTTTATTTATAATTTTAAAGTTTATGATATTAGATGATTCATTTTAATTTTATAATATTCTTGTAATTTTAATCATTAACACTATTGAAATAAATATTTAACCATTTGGTAGAATTTTGATTAACATAATCAAGTATTTACTTTATAGCTAACACCAAAAAATGATCTTAACACGAATTAATATGTATCAAATTTTGGAAATTTAATATCAGCTAAAAATTATTATATATACATAACATCTTCGCCTGAAAATAGAAACTTTTTTGATAACCTATTACTTAATAATTTAAATTTATTTACATGTAAATCTAACCATATTTGAAATAATTAATAAGAAATAGATAATTGACAATATTTACCGTTATTACCTAACTTTTTACCTCATTAAAAATAAGAATATTTACTACTATAATAAATTTGAGATATTTGATGTTATATTTTAATGTAATATGCAAAAATTAATGATAGATGATTGTAATGAAAGTACATTACATTAAAATTATATATTGATGACTTACAAACAAATTCTAGTTTACCTTTTAAAAAAGATAAAATGGTTAATTATTAGGAAGAATAATTTTAATTTTTTTAAATATTTTATAAATTTTTTTTTAAAATAAATTATTAAATACATTTTATCTACATTACAATATAGGTGATATTAAATAACAAAATTATGTTATGTGCGATTTATATGGTAAAATTACTTCAAACATTTTGTTTTATACAATTTAAAGTCGCAAAAGCAATTTTTGTTTACATTATTATTTGAATATACAACTATATTATTTGTTTATTATAACTTTTAAATTAAAAACTGGGAAACTTTTTCCCTCAAATTTATTGATAAAATGCTATGAATATATTAAATTTTTTGATTATTATTATTAAAAACAATTGATGATGTCAATGTATATGCATATTTGGTCAATGGGAAATGATATTTTTTCTAGAGATATAATTATTCCATTATCATTTCTAAAACACGTATAGTATAAAATTTCTTGATTCTCAGAAATTATTTTAAAACAACCTTATTTTATTTTTCATTTTTAAAAGGGTGCAGGAAAATGTTTTTTAATCATATTATGTTTCTATTTATAGATATCTGGTAATTTTAAAACATTCACCTACATTACATCTTTTATTAGAAAAACTTTTTTATAATTGTTTCATATTTATATATATTTAATTTATAAATTAATTTATTGTCATGTTTTAAATCCAGCTCAACATAAAATATATACTTATGTAAAAATAAATCATCCATGCTTATTTAATTTTTTTGCTTACCTTGCTAAACTGAATATTAAAACACGTATAAATTATGTGAAAATCAGAATAATAATGTAACTTTCTAACTATAACCTTTTCTTCACAGATAAATAGTGTAATTTAAATACCTATTAAACGTAGTTCTTTTTTATTATATTTTCATAACTAATATTTAGAATCACATATTAAATTCATTTAAAAGAAAGGAGTCTTTATGACGTAGTTGTTTATAATAATTTCGAGAAAGCTAATTATTAACAATTTATTTTACATCTCAGAGCTTGTTTCTAGTATTATTTTAGCGCACCTTATAATTTAAGTTATATAGAAGAATCACATACTCCTAAGTAATAGTATATATTTAAATTTTACAACTAATAAATCATTTTTAATTTATATGTATATTTTCTCACAAGCTTTTGTTGTTTTGGGAGCGGTGAATTATTTTATGGTTATAGGTAAAGTGACATTAAAATTAAATGATTTTATATATAATTATTTAATATTACTGTGTAGTACAAAATATTGTTAAAATTTTTTTATTGTGTATTGCTACCTCATTACTGTATCAAATAATCTATAATAAAAAAATGAAAGAAGTAGTGAATATTTGAATAATAATAATAAATCTTTATTGTGTGCACATTTTGTTATAATATTTAGTCTATAATTTAAGAATATTATTAACCAAAAAAATTTTATATATTTTATAGGTTCCAAATAAAATAAATTAAAAAAATGGGTAGTAATTTTTTAAATAATAAAAATTTTGGACCTTATACTATTGAAGTTCTTTTGGCTTCAAGAGCTGGAACTTTAATATACTATGGTAAACATCATGATACTGACACTCCAATTGTTCTTAAAAGTGTCGAAAAAGATTATTTACAAAAAACATTAAAATGTTTTGATTATGATGAAATAAAAGCCTTAATAAAGTTGCAAATACATCCAAATATTTTAAGATTATTTCAGGTAACTTTTATTTTTTTTAATTCTATATAGCTATAATTTTATAATAGATTATCGAAACAGATACACATTATAATATGATAACAGAATTTGTTCCAGGAAGAACGTTATTTGACTGTATTATACAAGACGGTCGTTATAAGGAGAATGATGCACGTAAACTATTTCAACAACTTGTTGCCGCCGTAGCACATTGCCATTTAATCGGTATTGCACATCGTGATATAAAATTAGAAAACATAATGGTAGATGGAACAAACACCTTACGCTTAATTGACTTTGGTTTATCGTCGTCAAAACTTACAAATTTAACACAACCATGTGGTAGCCTTCCATATACTGCTCCTGAAATATTGGCTGGACAACCATATGATGGTATTAAAGTTGATATATGGAGTGTAGGTGTTTGTTTATTTATAATGCTTGTTGGAAAATTTCCATTTGAAAATAGTGGTGATCGAAATAGATTGTTGTATGATATATTTTATCGAGATTTAAATATTCCTTTCTATATTTCTATACGTAAGTAAACAGGAGGAAAAATTTTTCTTTATAATTTATATTTTATTAGATGCTAATGATATTCTAAGGAAAATACTTGTAAAAGATCCAGCCAATAGGCATAATGTAGGATGGTTTTTGTCACATGCTTGGTTTAAAAATGATTTAAATGAGAATATAAAACATCAACTTGAAAAATATATTGTGACACATGATTACATATCAAGAATGGGCATGAATAATATTATACCTTCCACTGGAGAGGTTTTACAAGATATAGAGTTAACTAAAACTCAATTTCAACATTTTAAAATTGATAAAATTGAAGAAATTGGGGGAGCATATAAAAAAAAAGATTATACAGATTCATTATTTGCTGTTATTAATATGTTAGACTATCGTAATAAATATCACAAAAAAAGACAAAATTATATGTGTCTTCGCCCACCATCTCCCAGTGGACGAGGAAGTATTACAACTGGTTTATCAGTTACGGCAATTGCCGCTCAACAAGCAGAAAAGGAACGTTTAAAAAACGGTGAAGATGAATTGGAGCCTGTTGAATATATTGAAAAATTAACAATTAATAATAGTCCAAATGAAAGTAATAATAATAGTAATAATAAAAGTAGTAATTTATTTAATATAAGGTATTTGGACATGAGACGTCATACATTGCAATCGACTGATACAATACAACATAATTTAGCAAAATTACAAAGTTTAGTTACGGAACAAAATCAAAATGATGAATTAAACAAATGTAAATTATCTACTGGTACAATAATAAATTGCGTTGATGGTAGTAGTGGTGAATGTACTTGTTATAATTGTTATAATAATATGACTAAGAGTAAAAAAATAAAAAATTATGACAGATATCAACAAGGAGAACTAACATTTGAACCTGTTATTGTTGAAGGTGAAGAGTTAACAAAAAATGGTAATTTAAAGAAGAAAGGAAGACAAAAGAATTGTGGATCATGTATATCATCACATAATAGTTTTAATAAATTTCCTAATACACCATACAATCGTCCAGGTTCATTAACATCAACTATTATAAACAATTCAATGAGAAGGAATAGTCTTGCTACTGACTATGGTAATAGTAATAACGTTTATGGACTTTTATCACAACATTCTAAAGCATTTTCTAAAAATAGATTATATTATCAAAAAAACAATGGTATTAATGAGAATTGTGAGGAAGAACATCATGAAAATACTATTACAGTATCCTCTTCACCCTCTAATACAGTGAGTAAAAATATCTCAGAACCAATAAATCAAAAACACTCCTTACCGCCAACAAAAATTATTTCAGTTCATAACGTTTCTTTTACACCCCAAATGACATTTAACAAATTAAAAAATTATTTTGATAGAAATAGTTGTGAAATATTCCCGAAATTTAATATTAATAATTTTTTTGTACAAATAATGGTAAAAATTAATAATTCATTGATTGATGATAAATTAAATAATGAATATCCATTTGCAGCATGGAAAATTATAATTAATTTATCACCATTAAATCAACAAACAGAAGTTCAGTGGATTGGATTATTAAATGAGTGTAGAGAAAAAGATTATAATGTTTTAATGGAAAGATTAATTAAAGATTTTATTGTAGGAACATTTTTAAATTTTTCTTAATTTATAACACAATAAACAGTGTGCCAAAAAGGATATTTTATAACTATCCTTTATATTAATTCATTTAAATTTTATATCTATAATGATAGATATATTAATCATTAATACACATGTTTTATCAATAATTTATAGAATAAAATAAAAAATACAATTATTTTTTTAAATTAAAATGTGAATGAAAAATATAATGTTGTAAAATTAAAAAAAAACATTTCTTAAACAATATAATAAAACATAAATTTCATAACTTAAATAAATATATACAGTAAATTTTTTAATCAAAACTCACCTCTATCTATTAAAATGCGCAGTATTCATATGCGATGAATATATAATGACAATATCATTAATTATAATTATAGTAAAATATTAAAATATAAAAAAGATATGACCATCAGTTGCAATTATGTATTTACATAATCTTTGTCTTCAAACAGTTTAATATTTATAAAAAAATTTCTAATGAATACACTGAAATATTGGAAAATAATATTATTACAAAGTTAAAATTTGTTTTTATTTCTCTCATTAATAATCCCTTAATGTTATGGTAATTAAAAGAGATATTAAATTGTATTAGTTAAACAGATATAGCTTATAAGTATAACTAAAAATATGAGCCAAAATACAAATTTAAACAGATATTTCTATATATCATATGTAAAATAACAAAAATATGAGTACTTTTATATCTTATAAAAAAATGGAAACTTTATAAATTAGAAATATTATTTTTATAAATGAATCAAAATATTGTACTTGGAATTAAAAGAAAAAAGAACCGTCCACGAATGAGTCGTGTAATATTCAACAAGCTTTAAATAGTCATTTGCCATTGAAAATACCAACTATTTATATATATTACAACTTACATTTTTAATATAAATAAAAATGATTAAAATGTTTTTGTTTCTTTTATTTCTTGTATATTTATTAAAACTTATTCGATTAACGTAATTATTTTACAGTATCCTTTGTCGTATAAAATAATATTTTTTAATTTTACACTAGATATCATGGTAAACTTTAAGTATAACAAGTTGTTATTGTTTATAAAAAATAAAATTTTTTTTATTTCAAATATTGGCATTGAATTCTAAAAATTATTATTATTAATTACAGTATTTTTTTATTTTTAATATTTATTTTCAAATTATTATTATGAAATTATAATTATCCTTAAAAGAGTGCAAAAGTATATACAAAACTCCGTAAAAATTATTTCATTATATAAAATAATTGTAATGTCAATAAAAAAAATAAGATATATTTTAAAAGATAATTATTTTATGGTTTAAAATTAATTAAATATTAATCACTTTAATGTATATAATTATATTTAAAGTTTATAAAATAGTAACGGTCAAAAGATTTAAATACATTTTACGTACTACTTCTCTAAGAATTACTTAAAAAAGAAGTTGTAATAGAATATATTATTTATTAATTAAATTGAAAAAATTTTTGTAGGTGAATTTTTAATTTTTAAAATAAGAAAAAGCATTTCTATTTTTTTATTTTTCTATAAATAATTCTATCAATCAAATTTGTAATTTATTTAATAAAAAAATACTCGTACAATACAACAGTTTTATTGTTGATATTTTTGCACTTGATACATTAAAAGTTAATAATCAAAAAACTTATAATGTTGCTAATTGTACACTTCCTGATTGATATTTTGTATAAAATTTTTTTAGCTGAAATAAAGTGAAAGCTTAATTTAATTTGGAAAAAAAATAAAAAACCTCATTCTGATTACATTAAATTGCAAATATATGAATGGAATGATGATAAATGTTTATAAATACTTGTGGCTAATCTTTCTACGAAAACTGTTTATAATTAAATAATATTTTTTTTAACAAAAATAACAAAATAATATATTGATAGATTGTTAAAATTTACCAGTTAATGATACTATATTCCTTATCTATTTATTATATTTATAACAAATAAAAATAATATTTTTTTACTTAAATAAAATAAAAAATTTCCTTACAGTTATAATATTTAATAAAATAATAACAATTGGTAAATGAACTTATAAAATCAAGAAAAATAATTTATGTAAAATTTTTATTATACGGAACTTAATTATCTAGCAATATATAAAAAAAGTAAAAACTACTTTATTAAATTTATAGTAAAAATAAAAAAAAAAACTAAATTTAACTGTTTAAAGTGTAATACATTTATATTAATAATTTGATAAACTTAAATAGTTTGAAAATTTTAAAATACACTTATACCATAAACTCTTTTATTAAAAATAAATTTATTGTTTTTAGTAAAAATATCTTTGAATTTATTTTTAAGTGTTTAAGTGAAGTATTTGTAAAGATTTAAAAATATATAAAAGCAAAAAAATGAAAAGAAAATTTTTTAATAAATATTTTTGCATTATTGTTTATGATAATTGAAAGATAATGGGTGCAAATAATAATATTTCTTTTATCTTTATTTTTATTAAGCATTTTTCACCTTTTAAATGGATTTTTGTTTCTATTAACGTTGTAGAATTGTTCGTTATTTTATGAAATTTTTAAAGTGTAAAATTACAGATTAATGGATAAAGTTTAATTTTCTTCACGGTAGCCTTTAAAACTTACAAAAACAATGTTTATTATTGTAAAAAAGTAGAATTAATTTAAGATAAATGTTTTTTAAATGATTTAATAAAAAATTTGTTCACTTTCCTAGGTTAAATTAATCTTTACTATTTGGTATATATTATTAATAAAAAATATGTTTTAACTTGAATATTTATAAATTTAATATTAGTAAATCTTGAGTAATAATGCATAAAAAGAGTTGATTATCTTTTTGTGTAAAATTAATCTAATAGTCGATACATGGTTCAATCAAGCGTTATAAAAGTATGTTTAAAAAATGGTAAATCAAGCAAACACAATAAATTTTTATATTAATAGATAAAAATTTTTAATATAAGTTTTCATTTTTATTTAAGTGTTCCTTGATCTAGCTGGAAAGAACAATTAATCAAACATACTAAATATAAATAAGAAACTCTTTGATAATGTAAAATAAGGTGTTTGAAAAAAGTATTTATATATTTAGAACAGAAAAATTTCTATAAATGTACTAATTTTAAAGTTGTTTTTTACTAATTCATATAAATTTATCCATTTTTCATGTAATAAAAAAAGATAATTTATATATATACATATATATATATATATCAAAATGTTACTTTTAACATAGAAATTGTATAATAAAATTAAATAACTAACACCAATTGAAAATTGCTTCTCTCATTTTTATTCAAAAACATTTTCTTATCTTATTTTGAATAAACATTTAGCTTATTTTGAGTTATCAATTTCCATGAAATACAACAAAAATATTTATATTAATATAAAGAAAAATATCTCTCCTTTATTGCGTATCATTGGAAAAGAAATATATCTATCAAAAATTAAAGATTTCAAGTAGTATTAATTACATTTTTGTATGATTCTGTTTTTGATACAACGAATAAAGTTAATTTTGATATTAGATTTTTTGATCTTTAATAAACATATATAAAAAAAATTATCTTTCGCAAATGATTGTTTTTGTAAATTTTAGTTATTTCACTTCTTTATAAAAAATGATTTTATGAAAATGTAAAAAAAAATAAATTAAAATGTTAAAAAAACAGATTATAGGCATTTTTTTAACCATTTGTTAGAGAATATCAATACATATTTAAGTAAACTTTTTTACTGTTTTATTATCTTTATTTTGATTGTTAATTAAATATTAATATTAAAAAAAATAAATTTTCTTAAGTATAAAGTACAAGTAAAAAAAAGTACCATAAACTAAGAATATGTTATAGTGCACTTTTTGTGAAAGAAACTACCGATGTATGAATAAGTCAATCATATAAAACTATTTACATTATTTTTTACATTCGTCCGGAACAATTTTCTTTATCAATCATTCAAAAATGTTTATACATTGCAATCAAAATATTAGAATAAATCATCTCAAACATTTGTAACGTTTGATCTATCTTTTTTATTCATCTTTAAGTTATCTTATTTTATAGAAGCAACTTCAATGCACTTTTGTAATGATTAACCTAAAAAAATATTTATTAAAAAAAGTATAGATAGTACATAAATTTTTATAATAACTATATTAAAAAAATAAAATACTTATTATAATAGATTTTTAAATTAATCTGTTACCACAATCAAAATTTTCTTTTTGATCTTTTAATATATCTATTTTTAGTTTAAAAATGCACTTATGGTTAATAAAAGAAAATTTTACAATTTATTACTATTAGTATTGTTTTTTATCTATTTTTAAGTATATTGTAAAACATGAAACCATAAACTTTTTTTGATAATAAATGGTTGTAATATAATATTTAAAACATATTAATACTTTTAAAATATTACAAAAATTCTTGATTTTAGGCAGCTGTCATAACACAATACATTTTCTTTTCATTTATAATCAAACGCTTATCAAAAATTTTATGATTGACCATTGGCAAGTTTGGAAATTATGACAACATTTGTATGTTTGGATATTTATTAGTAGAGTCTAGTTTTATTAAATCTCTAATCTCTTTACACAATGAGACTTCTTCATTCTCGCAGTAAGGTATAGAGTTATATAGTAATATATATCCATACAAATGATTTTTGAATGCCTTTGTTGCCTAAATAATCATTCATCCCTATCTATTACCATCAATTCCTCTTTATAGTACACTATTTCTCATGTATTCTTACAATACTAAGTGGAAATGTGAATCTAGATTATTTGATAATACCATTTATCCAGATACTTCTTGTACAAAAGACCTCTATCTCATTTCTTTAAACTGACTTTTAATGGAAGGTAATTTATAAATATAGATATACATAAATAGGTAGATATATAACGATCAAAATTTAAAACTCACAACAACGGTATCATAAGATTAGATGACCAGTGGCAATAAATATTTAACTCATATTTCATATAACAATACGTATGTATTAAAATATTTGTAGAAATTTGTATTCTCAATGAAAGAATTAATTTTATTAATAAGAAAAGATTAAATATGTGTGAATGTTTATATTGTATTATTAAAATTATTTTATTTTTAAAGAAACCTCCATATATTTTAACAAAAATATTTTAATTGTTACATTACTTGACTATAAACAAATTTATGTTTTATTATATAACTTTATAAAAAGACACTCTTATAATATAAAATTAGAAAAAACATTTTTAACTATAACATTTTGTTTTTAGATAGAGTAGTACTATAATATATTATGTTAAATTTATAATGTCCAAATTTTAAAATAAAGAAATTGATATATATTTTTCACATAATTATTCTATTTCATAATGAGGTAAATTTGTCAACTCAAACAAAAGACTTTGTTTAACTTACAACGTCTCTTGATTTCTACCGACATCACACATAAATATTTATTTCCTTTATTATGCATTAAGTTAAAAAAGACTTGCGAGAATTTAAGAATTAATTGTAATTTTAAATATTACTTTATTTTTGCAAATTAATGATGTGTTTATTTATATTAATCACCTCACATTAAAATCATTATTATGAGTCTTTTTTTCTTCCAATCTTTTTAGACATCATTAAGTATGTATGATAAATTAATTAAAAAAGAATTTAATCATTTAACAATTTTTTTTCACTTAAAATATTCATAAATGATAATAATTTTTTCCTCTATTAGACATATAAATATTTTTTAGAGTTTTTATTTACTTCTTAAAGTACATCTTCCAAGAAAAATTATATGTATAATTTACTTATAGTATAAATATATCATAAATTTATACGTGAATATATATGTGTTTTATTTAGATATAGAATAAATTTTTTCAATTCTCATTTCTACAATCACCTCTTTTTGGAAGGTATCTACCATCCTCATAATATTTTAATTATCTATTCTACTATTCTAACTTCTCATTGGTGTTTCAATCACATATCTACATTATTTATTACTCATTTTATTAATTAAAAATGAATGTGGTCCTATCTTTAATAAATCCTATTTTCATCTTAATTCTCATCTTTTAATATATACTTTATAATTTATAAAGAAATATTAAATTACCTATTTATATTATTATCAGAGGAAGTGTCAAAAATTATTGTACAATAGAATGAATAGAAAATATAGGAGAATTTTTGTTAATAAGTATAACAAATAACATAATTAATTTTATATAAAAACGATTATCATAATTGAAAAGTTACATTTTGAATGGTAATTATAAAGGAAAATAATTTGTAAATTACAATATACAAACATATAAATATATATGTATCATCTCCTTTTTCTAATCATCGTAAATAGATTTATAAATTGTCATTATTAGTATTATTGTTAAGAACATTCTTTTGTAAGAATATTTTAAATTTTGTGTTAAAGAAATTTTTACAATATTTTAATAGAAAATTTATAATTTATTAGAATGAATAATTTGATTTATAGTTATTTTATATTCATTGTTTAATGATCAAGATGAGTTAAAAAAGAACAACCATTCTATTCATTCTTATAAATTTTTGCCTCCATCAAATTAAAATTTTTACTTTAACTTTTTCTTTCAATACATAATAGCTATATTTTAATATAAACTTTATTACTTAGATTTGTAGTTTTTTACATATTACAAAAATTTTATTGTTATTTTTTTTATCAAATAATAATGTAGGTTAAATAATTTATAAAGTTTATGATAGAACTAATTTTATTTAAATTTTATGGAAATTTAAATTCGATAGGTAGTATAATTTTTACGGCTTGTTACCTTTAAAGATGCCATAATAATACTGAAACTATTTATATGTTTGGATAGTTTTTTTCCATAAAAAATTCTTACATAAAGTACATATTTAAGATACTTTTTAGGATTATTTTATTTAATATTATGCATATTTTATTAAGATTATTTAGTAAATACTACAAATAATTTTAGATTATCATGTAAATTTATTGTTTGCTTCATCTGTACATGTATATATATAATAATTTTTTTCATAAGATAAGAATTTTTTTGTTTAGTTTAACCAAGTGATAAAATTATTTATTTATTTTGATTTTATTCTAAAAACATCTCTCCTTCTTCCTAAATCTTAAATTTTAGTATTTTTTCTGTTATTGTTTTATTTTTAAATATTTTTGCCTATTTAAATACAATTGTTTATTTAGTACTGTATAATTATTTTTTAGCAAACAATAAAATGATGGAGTGAGCACTCGTCAATCTTCTCTTAATATATGTTAATTTTTTTGATCAAAACAAGATTATTATTACACTCTGCCTCATTACATTTATTTTTTTAATGTTTTTCTCCTCATGCCTTTTTTTAAAATGTTTTCCGAGACAGGTATCTTTCTTTCAGGATGACCTTCAATGGATATATCTTTATGAATAATATTAAATATTGAGATAGAATAGATCTAGTCCCTTTAAAAAAATGACATGTTTTTACTTTCGTTTTACGAATACTTCTTTTAGTTTTTTTCTTATTTTTTTAGAAAAAGGCATATAAATGAAGTACAAAATAATTTGATAGGTGAACCTTAGGAAATTTTCTTCTTTTACAAAATTTATTTACATTTATTTTAATAGATTTTTATGAGGAATGTAGGAGATAGGTGAATAACAATATAATTCCATTTCTAAAACATTAAAATAAATCAAAAATTTTATTCTCATTGTTATCAACATTTTAATTTTTTTTCACAGATGTATTAAATAATTTTATTTCTTTTTGTTGCCATATTTGCCTTTTTTTATTTTATCAGGACACGCCTGTTCATTGTTTCTGTTACTAACTCCTATTTTATAAAATAATTATATAAATCTTACTTCCTATCTATTATTTATTTTAAGTAGTTATATACGGTACCTATTGAGCTTTATTTATTGAAAAAGAACAAAAGATATATGTGTATGTTAAAGGTATCGTAGTAGTTTGTCGTAACTTTTCTATTTAGCATCAATAATTAATTATAAATGACTCAAAATGAAGATTAATATATTTAATTTTAATAAAAATATTTTTTTGCTTTCACACTAATATTTATATCAAGCGACTTTTTTGATTGTTCTTTTTATGTTTAAAGTATAATGATGAAATAAACAATGAAAAATTTTTTACAATACATGAATGAGTTTGATGTAAATAAAAACTATTAAAAATGTCTCAATAATTTTCTTTGGTTTCTTTGGTATTGAGGTAACTTTTTTTATTCTTATTTATTATTAGTTCTTATTTTTAATAACTTTTCTCACTCTTTTGTTAATAATATCTTTTGAGTCATTAAGGATTACTCTGATCTATATACATTAAAAATGCTCTCTATTTAAGAGTATTTGTAATTTTCTATACTTATTTATAGGGGAAATAAAAATTATATATGGCTATTGTCTTAGATAAATAATGAATAAAGAATTATAACAGTCTTACTTAATAACTAATAATTTAAATCTTCATTTACAAAATTTAGATTTATTATTCATGCCCCCAAAGTTAAAAAAATTAATAATAAGAACCTAATTATTTTAAAGTTAAACAAATTTTAAAAGTAGGTTGTTGGAGGGAATATATAAACTTTAAGTTAATATTTAAATTTTTAGGTTATTTAAATGTAATATTATATGTGAAAAAAATGTTAATTATTGAGATCTGTTGCATAGATAATATTCTGGAGTGTGTCAATGTTTTAGTAAGTAGCGATTATACGATTAACGTTCATAATTGACCCTTGGAGAATGATTAGCTAAGTTATTTTTAAAATGTTTTTATATTTAATTACATACTCTAACATATCTTTTTTCTGTTAAAAATGGTAAAAGTGTTGAGATTATATTAATCTTAACAACTTCAATGGATTAATTAACGTGTATCATGTTTATTATTGTTTATATTTTTATAACATTTCATTAATGATATCTTTTTATAACCTAGACATATACTATCTTATGTATTTTTGTAAAAATGTTAACAATCTGTATCTACTTTTTAAATTAAAAATGAATAAGTCATGCCGTTTATTTTTAACTGGACAATTGTTGTTTAATTAATTTCAAATAAAAAAATGCATTCAAGAAGATATTTAATATTTATCATGTAATTATTTTTTTTGTATCTATTTATTTATGATGTTATATTTTTTATTATGATAAGCTATTACAACTACATTATTTTCTTTTTAGTGTTATTAAAAAATACGTTAAACTTAAACATTTAATTAGGGAAATGAGAATTTTTATTATCGTTTTTAATTACAAATTGTCATTTTTTATGGATGCTATATTTATTATTCCTTAAATAATCTTTTATGTTGATTATTATGTAATAATTTTCATTTTATTGAACATGTTTCTTTGTTACATAAATTACTATTACAAACATCAATGAATATTGTTCCTGTTTTGACTAGTTACTATAAATTTACAGATGACAGATAAATAATTGAAATTTTAAAAACTCTTGGAAAATTCTTGATTTATCCATTAAACTTTTATCGTTGATTGAATAAATACTATAATACTTTATTCATTTATTACTTTTAAGTTATTTATTTACATTTATATTAGCTAAAAATTTATCTTCATACACTAACAAGGAAGATAAAATTGATCATTATTTTCGATGACATTTTTAGGAGTTTCACAATACTAAGTACAAGTATTGAACATTTAGTAAAAGATAAGAGATAGATAATTTTTATAAAATGTATGAAAAAAATTTTAATCTTGAAGTGAACTGTAAAGCATGTATTATCAAAAATTTCATATTTCAATGCAATTTAATAACGAAATAATGTTCACTCAAAAAAATAAGTCCATAACGCAACCATTTTTTGATATAAAATTTAAACAATTGTAAATTAGATAATAGTGTCATATCATAAAGTACCACTATTTCAAAGATACATGTTTTGTTAATACTTATATTCCGGTATTTTAAATTAATTTTTAAAGCATTATATATACTTTTTTAAATATTGTCATTAATCTCCTAATATATAGCTTTTATCTTTTCTATCATTAGCATATTCAATTCTAATCATCATTAATTCTTTTATTTAAAATCAAAATATACACCAAAAAAAGATGTGAAACCTGAAGATAACTAGATCATTATAAATAATATTTATATACATAGCAATTTGTTTGTATTGTTCAGAGATACTAAGTAATATTGGAAAAGCACTATAAAGAATTTTTTAATATCTAATATGATAGATATCACCGATAAAAATCATCTTAATATGTATTATTTTTTAGAAAAAAAGAGTTTTATGATTTGTTTTTGAAACATGTATTTATTTATGTGTTACTACTTTATGGAAGAAGCTTTGAAACAGTTTTAAATGTCATAAAGTTGTTATAATGAGAAAAGAATACCTTATAGTTGTTTCAATTAGTATACATAACTTCTTTTAAATAATTAATCTTTTATTAAAGCACATATAAGATATGTAATAATGTATTTTTTATTTAAATGACTACTTTTATTTATTTCAATAGATAATTATATTTTTAAGTTATAAAGTATTGTAATGTTTGAGAAAAGATATAAGAAATTTAAGAGAAAAAATGTCTTTTATGACTAAAATATTTGTTATAGCAAAAAAACTTCAAGAGAGCTTGTTTTTGGTAAAATTTAACAATTAATATATAATAATGATAAAAGGAGTTTCTAATGAAACATATAATCAACAATATTAATATACATTTTTTATTTATCTCCACCTGTTATTATCCCCTAATAATAAACTACTTTTAAGTGAAGCAGCTTAGAAATAGTTATCATTGAAATTTCCAATCACCTTGGTCATCCTTAATTTGTTTTTACAATTCTATTTTTAAAAGCTTTTATGTAAATACATATATTTTATCTTTAAAAACTTACGCTATTATAAAAGAGTACTTTTAATAGAGATGAGAAGTGATTATTATTATATCATCTTTTTTGTCATTATCTAAGATACCTCAATGATCTTTTATCTATATAAGGATATCGTAAAAAGGAGATATAAGGTAAAACCAGCTTGTTTTATGCTCTTGGTAGAACAGTTATTCAATTTACAAAAATAATTACATTTTTATATATGTACCCAGTAAAAATAAGAAAAATTTATAAATTATCCTTATTTAGTAATAAAACATTTTCCCTTTTAAAAGATCATACTTTTACAGTTTTATAAAAGTTAATTCATTAATAAAATTTTATTGCATATAACATTAATTTCACTCTCGTTTAAATTTATTTATATTATTGTTATATCCTATTTATTTCAACTAACACTTTAAAAAGATTATTATTAAATATTTTAATGTATCATTATTCTTCATTATAATTCTAATAATTTTTAACTAGAACTTATCTAATATTGAAACGTCTTCTTTCTATATACATACGTATATGTAATATTCCCATGCACACCTATTCATTTATCTACCTGTTAAGATTACATTTTTAAATAATTCTTAGGGCTGTCATCTGTTGTATTAAATATAATTTTTATCACAAACTATAATGTGATCTCCCTCATAAAATGTAACTATTGTTTTCCATTTAACACATCTGTTTGATGTCTGGATCATGCAAAATTATTTAAAAATCTTTACATTCTTATGATACTTGTTAAATTCTAGTTTCAGGAAAAAGGTGACTTAATCACAGTATCATAAAAATATTTTATTTATTTTGTAACTTTCCTTTGTATATTTCTAAATGTTTATGCATGAATACGTGCTGTATTATTATAGCTAAAATGACAGTACATAATATTACGATTTCTTATCATATTTTAATTATCATTTTTGCAAAACTATGTATATTTTCGAATTTTTTTAGGCAACTTTATTTTTGACATTTTTTAATTTTTGAAGAATTTTAAATAATAATTTCACCATGTATGGTAATAAAAATTTACAATGGCACAAAGACTTTTTATATAAATATATATTTTTCATATTTTGTAAAAAAAATTATAATTATTCACATGATTGTTATGTTAGTTACACATAATAAATGCAATAGTTACCCATTTAATCTTAATAAAAATCAAAAATCCTTGAGATTATAAAAATACTAGAGCCAGCGGCTATTAAATGTTTGTATATTTCTCATTATCTAACATTGACTATATTTGAATAATATTATATTAAGAAAATTAACAATATTACCGCTAAAGTATGAATGTATAGTTATAATATTCTAAAAAGCAAGTTTCCACAGCACTTATCCATTGAAACATATGTAATCAAGATAGTCAAGTTACTGACCAAATGAGTCACTTGATAACCGGATTTTTCTGAAGATGATTCCATATGTAGATGATTATTGTAAATATACCATATTTTGATATTGCTTTACACTTTTTAATAGTTATTTATTAGCTTAGTTTGTTTAGCTTACTGATTCAAAACAAAATTTATCCTTTTTATAAAATAACTTTAAAGTGATCATTCATATTTTTTTCGATTTAAAATATATAGCTTGTAGAGCTATAATTATTTACACATCTTGCCTAAGGCAATTTTGATTTATCTAATCCAAAATTAAAATGAACGCGTGAATGAATGTGTGACTACCTACTATCAAGCTAATAATAGTTATTTATTTTTAAAGCAAAAAGTAAATTTAACAAGAAAAAGAATTAAATAAATTAAAAATTATTTATTGTGACGATAAACAACTTTTTTTATGAGAATTTTTAGTACATATTAGATCATTTGTCTTTTTTTTTGTTTCTCTACTTCTAGTTTCTTTTTATGAATACACACCTTACACATTAAAAAAATTAACTAAGCATATGAAGATGTACCATGATGTTGTAATTCTTAATAATGGTATTAATTAATTGCTTGATTATATTGTTTAATTATAAAAGTGTCAAGCAAATGTCATCTAATAGCAATCATAAGAGATACATACATATAATTTTAAGCATATATCCTATCAAATATACCTTTCTTTTCTCTGAAATGATAGGTTAGTAGAACCAATATGTGTATACTGTATTAATATAAACTTTTAAAGCAAAAAGAATACCTCTCTCCGTAATACAATTTTTATTCATATCAAATTATAATTTTCTTCCTTTTTTTTTTAATAAACTGATAACAACGAGATTAATATTTTAATTTTATATATTTCTTTTATAACAAACAACGTTATCTTGAGTTTTTTAGATAAAAAATTATTAAGGGACAGTAAGATTTTGAATAGCATATTCGTAATGTTTATTTATTTTAAACTTTTAAATTATTTATTTATTACGATTTTTATTATAAAAATTAGTTATTAAAATAATATAAATTTATAGGTATTAATGTTAGTATCTGATTACATTTAAAAAAATATTTAACTAAACAATATCTAGAGATTATTTTTTTTAAAAAGCATATTTGAAAAAAAATTCTTATCATATTATGTTTAACGGAATGAATAATTCAATGTCTGCCAATCAACTATCTAGTTTACCATTTTCTTTTTTTAACCAATCTATTAATGGACAATCTAATAGGAATAATCAGCTAAATTTTAATATTTCCAATGGAAATCCACCACAACTTATGGAACTTAACAATCCCAATACCTCATTATCAACTGTCCAAATGACTCATCTTAATCTTTTAGGAAATCTTCAAAAATTTTACATGAATCAATCTAATGAACATCAAAATTCTATTGTAGAAAATTTTAAAAAGTTAATTGGTGATAATAAATGGGATCCATCTCTTTTAAATGCTATACAATGTAATGGCAATGTACAACCATTTAATCTTCTTGGGAATAATTCTAATTTAATTTTTAATAATTCATTATCCTCACCATTTCTTAACAATAACAATCCTTTTGACAATACGTCAAAGAATAAGGTTGAAACTAGTTCTTCTACACCAGTCTCCCATAGGAGAGGTCATCGGTCACGTGGTGGTACAACACAAAAAACTGCTAAAGTCTGGAGGTTTTTCGATGAATTAACATCATCAGAGGAGCAAGCTGCAACGTGTAAAATTTGTTCTAAAACAATTAAAGCTACAAATAGCAGGTAAGGGAAAATTTTATTTATCAATTATAAATTAAAAAAACTTTATATCTTTAGTACAACAGGAATGATTCGGCATCTTAGAAGTTGTCATCACGATGAATACCAGTTACTTCAAGAGGCTCGTTTAACAAGTATGCTAGAAAAAGTTGGTAAATTAGGTATGATTAAAATCTTTTCTACTCATCATCTAATTATAACTACATAAATTTTAGATGATAAAAATGAGACTATAAAAAGTATGTTTGAAGATCCATCAACTGCAATAGTTGAATTACAAAAGCAACAACAAAATGATTTAAAAAAAAATCTTATTGGTAATGATAGTCTTATAAAATTAATTGCAGCAAAGATAAGTGCTAAAAATGAACCAGATAGTAACAAGTTGATTAAAAAAGAAGATGACGATAAATTATCATCGATAACTGAAAATACGACGGATGATTTAGGTGGTAGTCCAGATAAATTGAAACCTGTTAATGAAATTGTTGACTATACAATTAATTCTGTTGATAATGTTGATATTCCTTTAAACCTCAATCTTTTTCCTGATATATTAAAAAAAGATAATGATAGCAAGATTTGTTTAAATCAGAAAAGACAAAGAGGTAGTAGTACGTTATATTCATCATCAACCTCGAATGATACAGATGAGGAGTTATTCCCAGAGAAAAGAAAGTATAACAAACGTTGTCGCAAAGTTGGTATTTTTGATGAGTCAACAAAATCAAGTTATATGAATGATGAGAATATAACTCATTCAATTCTTCTGTGGTGTTCAATGGATGATATTGAGGTAGAATTGTTATATCGTAAAGGATTTACTAACTTTATTAAAAGTACAATTCCAAACTATAGACTTCCTGAGCTGTCACAAATGAAATTACTTTTGAGAAAGATTAATGAAAGCAATTTATTTCAATCACAATTTCTTAAAGTTAATAATTTGGCACAATTACCGTGTATTTTTAATAAAGATAATATAGAATCATCAGTTATGCATTCACCAACAGCAACAGTAACAAGCGTCGGTACAACCTCATCAACAATATCAAATAATGGTATACCATTAAATGAAAATTATGATATTCAATACACTAATCTTAGTGATGGTTCACCAGCTTTTAATAGTAATGATGAAGGTAGTGAAAAACTTCAATCACCTGAAACTACTCATGATAATTTAAATAACAGTGTTTTAATTAATTCTGTAAGAAATCAATATATATCAAACAACTTTTCACACTCAATTGATTTAGTTAATGAAAGAGATCAAGAGAAAGATGGTACTGATTCTGAGTCTATTTCAAGTGTTGATTCAGATATCTCTAATGATGATAAAATACATCAATTTTTGAAATCATTAGATGGAGAACAAAATAATACCTATAATTTTAGTTTACTTAAGAATGTCTTGTTAATAACGGATTTCGTAAAAAATAATGAAGAGATTAGTTCATTAATTACAAATGACCAAAAAAATACCTCAATTAATGAAAGTATAAATTCGAAATATACAATGAATGAAATAGTAAAGTATCTTAATATTTTACATTCAATAACATTTATTGGTAAGAAAATTTGTTTAAAAATTTTACCTTAATATATAATTCTTTTTTAGTTAAACATTGGGAAAAATTAAGTTTAATTTCTCAAACAAATGGCTTCCCATTTGAATTTTCAAACTCAAATAAAGAGGTAATTCAACAAATATATGAACAGATAACAGAATAATTCTTGGACCATCGCTTTCAGTTTATGATACTCACATTTTACTATTAATTCATCCTATTTTAATATCAAATCAACAATTTAATGTTTATAGCTTTATGAAAAATGAAAAATTGAAGGCAAATTTAAAAAATAAACAAAATTTAAATTAGTTATAAAATTCTAAAAAATATACAATAAATTGATGATCAAGCTTCAATTTAAAATATTTTTATGTTATTTTCATATCATTTTTATCCTATTATTATAGCAATTTGAAAGTTGCCTCTTGACTATTTCATAAAATATTTGTGTAATATAAAAATTCTCAATCATTTAATATTATAATTTTTAATATAGTGTATTTAACTTTTTTGCCTCTATAAAACATTGTTTTGCATATTGTATTTTCATTTTTGCATATTAGATATAATGTTGAGCTTAGTTTTTAGATTATTATGTTGATATCTAATAAAATTAAATTGATAATTATATTTAAAATTATTTGTATAAGGTAAAAAAGACATATTTTATATTCTATAATAAGATGCTTTTTTTAAATAATTTATTGAATTAAATTGTGTATTTTATTAACAAGGTACAATTTTCAAAAATAGTTAAAAAAATTATAACACTTTGACAAACAGTTTTTAAAACTCGCTTTTTCAAAATACTAATTAAATCACATTTATTAAATGACATCAACATCTTTTTCTTACTCCCATTATTCATCAACGTATGTTACAGAAAAAAAATTTTCTGGTGATAGTGCAAAAACAAAATATATGGCTAAATACATCATAAGTAATATTTGAATAAGCATTCCCAAATATTGAACAAATTTTCTTTCATAAATACTGACATGAGTATTATATATAACTAAATACTTTGCTATATCCATTACCTAAATGGTAATTAATATATTATAATTAATAAATTATACATTATTATATTAAAAAAGACTTACTATATTATACATTGTTTGCATCCAAGCAAAAAGAAACGCGAACATCAATAGAAAGATTATAAATCCCATAAATTTCAATATAAATAGTAACAATGTTTGATAATATATAAATAGCTATATAATGTATCTATTCAAAAGAATAAATAAAAATTACATACAAAAGTAATTCTTTTTTAATTTAATATAAAAAATTTTATTGATAAAAGAAATAATGAACTTTGATATTAATGGAAAAAAATTATTATAAGCAAGTCAAAATTACTAAAGTAAAGAGATGATAAAAGATTAAAAAGACAAAAATGCTTTATCTTTAATGATCAATAAAAAACAATTTGAACATAAGAGACTGTTACTAGATAATAATAAAAAAAACCATATAATATTATGCGTTTATTCAAAAGAAATTTTTTTATCTATAAAAAATATGTTATAGAATATTTACGTAATTTAAAACTAATTTCTAAATATGGATCTATAAAATTATATATCTTATTTTTTTGTTACTGAGTGTTAAATAAATAAACTAAAGAATAATCAGTATTACATCAACATTCTTTATTACAAATGCACTTTTCTTACAAATTTAATTTACCATCATACAAAGAAAATGGTCATAAATAAAATTAAAATTTTTAATGATAAAAAATAAAATGAATTATTAAAGTTTAATATATCCAATGTTTTGCTTGAATAAATGAAGAAAATTTAAATAGATTAACATTAAGTGATTTGGTAGAAGTTTGATAAAAAAAAGAAGAATTTTCAATTCTAAAATATCTTTATTCACATGGGAATTTTGAATGGGTGATAATTTTGCATGAGTTACTTTGTATGGTTAATGTAACTTAATTCAAACTCTCTTAATCATTATATATGCATGTACAGATCATTAACAATTTTGTGGCTTAACACTATAATACTTTAAATTGTCAATTTTTGTTGTTTTTTTTAGATTCCTTGAAATTTGTAATTGAAGGTATAATGAATATAATGCTATCATTAAAATAACCTAAAAAATGATTTATTAGTCATAGAAAAAATGTATATAAAAATGAAACATACAAAAATGATTCCACCTCCTATAATGTATATATGTGTTTGTAATCCGAAACAACAATCAGTTCCATGTGGGCCACAACATACATACCAATGAATGGGACTAGCTTCAGGACATTGAACATGTCTTGAAAAAAATTTTAAAAAGTGCTTAATATTAAAACATACTTATTTATTGTAAAATTTCTACACCATTGGCCAAAATTTTTATCATCATATGTCAAAGGTCTAGGTGAATTTTTATTATATGGTACCATATCATCCCAAACAGCTTGAATTTGGTTATCTATTAAGATTATGATTATGGCAATCAAATAATATTTAGCACCAGTTAAAAAATTAAACATTTCTGTTGGTATTTTAAAATGGAACCTGTAATAACTTTGATATCAAATAAAAAAAGTTTTTTAAATATTATTGAAAGGCAGTATAGTTATTTACTTTTTATAAAGTATATGAATACTAATAATATAAAATGTGGATCAAGTTGATTTGAATGTCTTCTTAAATTATTTTTTTTAATTAAATAATTTCAAATATAACATGCATACTAAAATTTTATAATTATATTAAATTGAAATATATAAATAATAATTAATATTTTAATTGTTGATACGTTCTTCATTAATAAAAAGATAATAAATAAATAAATTTATGTTTTAATATTTATATAAAATAAAGTTACTTATGCTAAATATCAAATAAAAATATTTTTGTTTGGTAAATAAAAAGTGAAGGATTTACGATAAATACAAAGAAAGAAGATGAATTTTATACAATAGATGAATCTTTTCATAAGATATTATTCGTAACTTTTTACACATGTATACATTTTACAATACATACTAGTGAGAATATTTTGTTATAGAAAATTTTAGGATAGGTATGGATAAAATTGTTAAGAGAAGTGTGTTTAAGATATTTAAAATGTATGTTTTAGTATTCAAATTTATTTAATAAGATGTGGTAATATGAAAACATTAAAGTTCTTAAGTGTAAAAAAAAATTTATCATAATGAATAATATTACATAGTACCCTTTTTGCTAGTAATTTTGGTGTTTGATTATAATAAAAAAATTAGTTAAGCAAATTAGTACAATAAAAACAATGCATAATTAAATTTTTGTTGAGCTAAAAAAATTAAACCATGAAATAATAAAGTGATTAGTAAGTATACCGTTTAGGTAACATGAGGAATTGTATATTGATGATTCGAAATTGTTTATATTAAGTAAAAAGATCATAATCACCAAATGGAAACCTTGATTCAATTTATCAAACATGATTATAAATTATGTTGATAGCTATTTATCTTAGCATCAAACATATGTTTACATTGTTATTGAATATGGTTTCTATGGTAGTGTTTAAATATTATCATGAGTTGTATAAACACCTAAACTTTTTTAATAATATTTAAATAAGCAGTATTATGATACTGGATCCATAAGAAAAACTGGTATATAATAATTATTTAAGATCATAATTTTTTTCTCAATAACGGGTTAAAGGTAACCTCCAAATATTTTTAATTATGTGTTATATTATCTGTTTAAATAATACAATTAATATTAATTAAAGAGTTTAACAGATTATAAGAAATATAGTTGATTTATTTCTATATATATTATTAAAAGTACAAATTTTATGGGCAAAAATAATTCTCAAAATAATAATTATTTTTAAATAAATTGATAATAAGAATTTATAGTATATGATTAGAAGTAAAATATATGATTATAATTTTAATAAGGAAATAAAAATAAAATTTGAGTTAAAGTAATTAATATTTTATGTTAAAATTTTTAAAGTATATATGTACCCCTTTTCGTAAATTAAAAGAGATATTATAATATATAGTATCAAATTTTATAACAAAAATTACAAAATACAAACTATGAAATAAAATATTGACCTAACTTATTAATATATTTCTTATTGAATATATTTATATGCATATATAAATAAGTTTGTAAATTATTTTATTTAATAAAACAATGTTATAGAAGATGGTCTTGTAGGATAATTAATCTTTTTTCTTTTAATCGTGAACCTTCTGTAAGAAGTTTAATAGGCTATTTATATAGATATAACGAAGAAATTAATAAACTTGGAATAAAAGTAAACGAATATTTTTATTTTACCTTCAAACATTTTATCTCCATTAATTT
The DNA here is from genome assembly GCA_963280985.1 of Strongyloides venezuelensis. Taxonomy (NCBI): domain Eukaryota; kingdom Metazoa; phylum Nematoda; class Chromadorea; order Rhabditida; family Strongyloididae; genus Strongyloides; species Strongyloides venezuelensis. The sequence continues at coordinate 1,950,714 of CAUJLX010000001.1, read as the reverse complement.
GTATGCCTTCAACATATATATACAGTTATTTGTATATAATAATAAGATTTGCATCAATATACTTTATTGTATTTCACAATACTATTAATGAAAAATATATTAAATATCAAATAAAAAGGCAAAGATAATGAATAAAACTGAAAGTTTGACCTACTATAGTGGGAATTCAAATAAATTTACCTAAAATTTTTCTTTGATTAATTCTTATTTCAGACTTTTTGTTTTTAGGCAATCCGAATATAAAACATTTTTGAAGTAGAATAATATAAAGAAAATGGACAAGGAAATTATTTATTTTTAAAAATAAAATGACATTGATAAAAGAATATAACTTTTTTAATATTACGCATGTTGTTATATTTATGGTTCTTCATAATCAAAAAAAAAGATTATTTGGACGTGTTAAAGATGTATTGTTAATGTTATACAATAAATCAGATCATATATAATTTTTTTTCTTTTTTCCAATTTTTTATATTTATAACATAGTAATATGTTGCGTAGGATCCAACCATGGCCATGAGTTATCACAATTGGCCTTTTTTGTTGATGTATATAAATTTGAAGATTTATTTTGAAGACTGAAAATAAAATTTGTTTAATTAAATTTTATTGTAATAACATTTAAAGTTAAATAAATGTATTTAAAAAAAATTTTATCCTAGAATTTCTTTATATCTTTTTCTTTTATGTGAAAAAAAAGCTTAACGATGTATTAAGTAAATATGATGCCCTTTTATAAAATTGTGTTTTCATTAATGATAAATAATGTCTACAATTGAAGTTATATGGATTGTTATAAAACTGATAAAAGAAGAAATAGGAGATTGTATTGACAATATCTAAAAATAGTCCTTAACTTCATCCTTCTTTTAAAATACACTTTAAAAACTTTCACCTTAGTTTTCCATGAAAATTTAAAATATATGAAAGACTGTTTTTTTCTCAATTGATAGTAATAAAAACTATAAGAAATTTTCGTTCGAAATATAAAATGAATATTTTAATATTGTGAATGTTAACTTGTTTATCTTACATTAAAAACGATTTTCAAAAAACTTTTTTTCATACTTTTATAATGTAAAGCGTGAATTACAAACGTTTTAATAATAAATCTCAAAATGATAATGTTTAGATATAATTTTATTAATCTAATGCTATTTATTTTATTAAAGTTTATATCAAATTATCTTAATTATTTCATATTCATTAACAACGTTACAGTAAAAATTTAGCCATTATATTATGTAGGATGTAATATATTTAAATATAACAAGAAAAAAAAAAGCGTAATTTAAAGACTAATTTTTAAAAATATCGGATTTAGTCAATCTCAGTATTAAAAACTTCTATAGTTAGATCAATAATAGGGATAAATTAAATAATAATATAAAACTTCAATGCTTAATATGGATGCTTTTATAAAATTAACTTTCCTTATTAAACAAAATATACCAGAAATCCTATATATTTTATGTTGATTAAAAGCGATTTATTATACTAGATAAAAATTTAACAAAATAGAAGAATGAATATATTTTGTTCCATAATCTTTATATTTATTTTTTTATTTCTATTATAAATAAAAAAAATGCATAAATGATTGTAAAAATTATTTTTTTACACCTAATATTTTTGCATCGATGATTTATTTTTTTTCATTATATAAATTTTTATAAATTCAATAATAGCATATTTAAAGCATTTAGCGTAAAATTATTACAATTATTATCCTACATATTTACATGTTAATTTAGTTATGGTATAACCTAATACAATGAAAAAAGACTTAAGTTACCTGATGTTTGCTTCATTTACTGGGGAAAAGTCTTTGACAGTTATTCCATCTTTACTATTTGCCATTATTTTATTGCTACTCTCTACCAAACTATACTCTTCATCACTTAACAGTTTTGCATTATCACCTTTATCTAACAAAATGCTTGCTTCTTTCCTTAATGATACATCGTATTCACAAGAATTGCTATTTTCTAAAAAGTTGTTTTGTTTCTTCTTCTTTATCATTGTATAAAAATCTTAATCCTTTATCATCGCATGATCCTAAGAATATATTTTTATTACGTAAATAAAATATTGATTTTTTAATGTATTTTTTATAGAAATAAAATAATGACAAATTCATTCAAATTTATTCAAAATTTTTTCCATTCTATTAAATATTTCTATATCACATTTATTTTAATTCAGTCTGTATATACATCAAAAATCCGAATCCCAAAACAAACTACAGAATGTTATGACGATACAAATAGAACTCCTTTACATAGTAAAAGATGCGCAATAAACGAAGTAAGTTATAAAACTATTCTAAATATTAAATTAATAAAATAATTTTTTAGGTATGTTATCATCAATATATTGCATTTAAAAGGTGAAAAATCGAGATTAGTTGAATTAGTAGATCGCTTTTGTACACCTGCATTTCATTGTAACAGTCGTGGATTCGATTCTAAATGTTTAAATGATAAACAATTAGATCCTGTTATACAAAAAACTTTTTATAAAGAGATGAATATTCGTTATCAAATTACAAAAAATGACATAGTATATTCAGAATTTTGTTGTTGTAATACAACAAGATGTAATGGAATTGATGTTTTGAAGGCAAGATTAAAGTATAATACAACTTATACCTCACAATCTTATAATGAAACAATTAATTTTCAATATACTTTTCAAATATTAGTTTTGTTCTTTTTTACTTATTTTATAATATAACTAGCGCAATATTCTTATTTCCTCACTTTTTTTTAATCATAAAATAATTTTTTATAATTTGATATTTTTTTAAAAAAAAGACATTACCATGCAAACTGCAAAAATTTTGCTTTTTAAGTTCTTCAATTAATGACCACAATTCTAATGATAGCTAAAAAAAAAAATTAAAAGTGTAAAGAGAACTAAAAATTAATTTAAAAATTTACTTCTTTTAATTTATTTTTCAGTTCAAAATTTTCCTTCTCAATTCTTTCTAATTTCTGTTTATTCGTTTCTGTAATTATGTCATTTCCTTTTAAAGAATGTTTAAATTGTTCTGATTTTTTAGTAACAACCGATTTCAACATTCCTTTTCGATAAACTTTTGTATCCTGATCATCACTATGCCTTGCCAACTCAACAATTTTTGGGACAAACACAAAAAACAATGTCAAAGTTGTGCAAAATATTATAAAAAAGCTTGATAAAGCATACGCTTCATCAACTTTTTCTTTTAACAACACAGCTAATGACACTCCTAATACACTCATTACAACTATATTATATACTGACATTCCAATATATTTACTGTCATTTAATGCCGGAACATTGACATGCCTTGTTTCCCATGCTAGAAAACAACCAAGAATCATAAGAAGACCCTTTATACTATATAATGATAATTGGAATATAAGACTATTGTTACTCTGACAAACTTCCAATTCTGGTACAATTGCTAAGTTATTTTGTAAAATCTTTGGTTGATCTATTATTTTAAATGAAAAAGGCGATAAGTATGCCCATATTCCAAGGATAATTATATCAACAGCTAAAATACATGCTACGATTAAAAATAATTTATAATCTTTAATTGCTTTCTTATTCCACTGTATATTAGTAAATATAGAGTGCACCCTCCAGGTTTTTGAAAACATAGATCCAAAAGCTAATGTAAAACCAATACATAAAACCCACACTTTTGCATGGCAAAAAGGAACTAAATTATCAGAGCTTACCATTCTTGTATCAACACCAAGTAAGATAACGGAAATGTAAGCTAGGATAGAACCAAAAATTATCAAATTATTCATATTTGGACTTGACATTTTAATAAAACTTAAGTATAATAACAAATATAAAAAAAATAAATAATAAACATACCGATGATTACGATAACGTATATTAATAGCCAGAAAGATAAGTGCTATACAAATTCCCACAATAGATATTATATTCATAATCCATATTAATATTTTACTCACGTATTGCCTTTCTTTTATAACTATTGTAGCATCTTGTGGTGGTGTCCAATTATATTTTTTTGTAATATTAAGAATAATTAATTTATCATCAATTCCATTATAGTAACCAAACATATGGTAAGATTTATTCAAAAATTGATAAATATTAATAATTCCCAGCCTTTCATGGTTTTCAAAGCCTACTTTTCCGGTTAATCCTTCAAATCGACTTTTATGAAGTTTTGATAGAAATGTATCTCTATCAAATTCAATTGATGCATCTTCTTCATTTTCTAGTGTTTTATTTAATGCAATAACTAAAGTCCAAATGCCATCATAAGCATACTTGGAAAAAATATTATCTTTACATGCATTTTTACAAACTTTTTGTAGCTCTCTTTCAGTTTGTTTTACAGTCAACCCACTAACTAATTTAGTTTTCTTATCATATCTATCCATAGCAAATTGAATTGTAAAATGTCCATCTAATACTTTAAGAACGTGTTCTTTGGTACAATTTGAATCTTCAAAACTAACATCCCACCACGTGTCGTTATGGTATCCTGTTAATATCCAGACATAATTTCTTCCGTACATTTCTTTTGTATACGCTTCACAGAGTATTTTTAATGCTAGATGGCGATCAAAATCTCCTATAATAATCCTTGCATCTCTACTTTTTAATTCATCCAACTCTGAAGAAACTTTTTCTAACTCATCTAAATTTAAGCCAGCTGTATATACAACACGAATTCCGTAGTTATTTTCTAGTTTGGTTGTTAGCGATTCATGTGCCTAAAAAATACAAATTTTGATAGGAAAACATTATGTTTAATTAATTTAATTAAAAAAGAGTTGTTGTTTTTTGAAATATATCTTACTAATGAGAATCTTGCATCATCAGCTTGTTTAATTGTTCCCACTCTCCTCCAATTATGATGTAAAATCATTTGGCATTTTGTTGCAATAACATTTCTATCACCAGGAACCATTCTAAAGAATGTTGGATATAATTCATTTGCATCAGCAGTTGCGAATTTAGAGTGAGTTTCTGCGTATGATAAATGTAATAAATCCCAGTGTCCCGAAGTCATAGCAACAGGTTCATTAACATTGGTACAAACATCACCAAAAACAGCAACTGGTTTTGTTTTCCTACTCATAAGATCAAATAATGCTTTCATTCCTAAAGAAGTTTTACACTACAAAAAATATGATTTTCCATCATTAATTTAATATATATATACATTTATCTTACCTCTGTATCTTTGAATATTAAATTAAGACAATAATCAGGAATGATATTTGGAGTGTTATGTGAGTGGCGTAATGCTAATTCAATTGCTGGTTCTATTTGCTTTCTATAATCATGTGGAAGAAAAACACCCAAAGAGAGAGATTCTCTATGATTACTGTCATTACTATATTTACATTTTTTATAATTGCTAAAGAAACTAAATGAATATGTATATTTTGAAATGATAATGTTAACAAATAATAAAATAAATAATTTTTCTTTGAGAAACATTTTTTTAAGTAGGCGTTAACTTTTAAAATATTTGATAAGTTGATTTGCCAAATAATCACAGTTTTTTCAGTTATTAAGAAAAGTATATGTATATTAAAAAAATCAAATAGATTAAAATTATTGTGCAACTAATTTCGATGATGAGAAATAAAAGTTGTTTATCAGTTAATTAATCGACAACACTCTTAAATTCGAGAAGCTTAGTTAATGCGTTAGTAAAAGATTGGCAATGTTTTTTTTGTAAAAAAAAATTGAATCTGTTATTCTTTTTTTTTTAAAATTTTCATTCGTAACCACATGAATCTTCAAAATATAAATATTAATATATATGTTTTGTGTGTATATTTTTATATATCAAATATTAATTTTTTTGTCCATAGTTCTTTTTTTCTTCATCCAGACAATCTTTGTCTTATTAATTAAATTTATTATCTTCTATAAAAATATACATAATTCTTGAGACAGTTAAAAGTTAATATAATCGAGAATTTTTTTAGTAAAATCGTCACAAACATAATTTAGAAATAATAGAACATTGTTAATAAAAAAAAGTCAATAGATGTGCTAACAATTTTCTAAAATAAAGTCTGTATGCCATTTGAAGAAACCAGAACATATATATATAAAATTATTGAAAAGATAAAATAGAAACAGTGAATCAAAATGAGTTAAAAAGATGTATCGAAATATTTTAAGTGTCAGTATGTTAGTGTACTATACTTTGTACTACTGACAAACGTGAGTGTATACATATAATAAGTTACGTCAAAGAAGGGTAGATAAAGGAAAAGGAATAAACAGAAAATATAAAACATGGTCTTCTAAATAGACCAATTTTCAAGTTAATATTAGCTCTTAATCTTTTTACAAATTTATGCTTAGAAAATTGTATTTATAAACACTTCTATTTTTTATGAATATTATAAAAAAATAAAATAAAAGAATGATTATAGTTTAATAATAAAAATAAGATTTATTATATATATTAAAATTGATTTTATTATTATTTTTATTATACCTGAAATTTTTAAACAGAAATAATAAATTACCTTCAAATTATAGATCTTTGAGATATTTATTATGTATTGTAAAGATGTAATATTTTTCAGAAAAATATTATTTTTAATGTATTTTTAAGAAAATTTTAGGCAATTATATTTATGAAATACTATATAACATATAGATATGCTATTTTAAAAACAATGCCATTTTAAATAGTGATAAGAAATGTAGGAAAATTTATGGAAAAAAATTATATAACGTTTAAATGATAATGTTTTTTTCCAATAAATTATATGGAATCTCGACTATTTTTATTAATTTCTAAAAGAAAAGCTACTTAAAATACCACAAGACATTTTAAATTATAATTTTTTTTATTTTTAAGTATAAATTTTTGAAAAGGAAATATAAAATTTATAAGTTGTAAAAAGAATAATGTTTAGTTTAATCAAATAACCAATTTTGATACAAATACAAAATTTTGTTGCAATTCTAATATTTCATTGAGATAAGATAATATAAACAAAAATGCAATAAGAGACATTTAAATGGCAATAAAAGAGATGGATTATTTTCTGTTTCTGAAACTTTTTTCTAGTCTTAACCTCCTATTCATATTGAAGATACTACAGATATGTTGCCCTGGAGAATTGTTAGTTATAAGGAAACAAAAATAAGTTCAAATACAGAAAACTGTCACTATTGAATGACAATATTTGAATATTATAAGATTATACAAAGTAAATTTTTTTCATATTTTAAGAAGATTAGGTGAAGAATGAGATATAAAGAAAAGGATTAGTCTGAAGAATGATGTCATATTCTAAAGAATTTATCATATGCCATGGATAAAAGATAAATAAATGTATGCTTAATAGAAAAAAGTTTGTGATGAATGTTTGACTAACTGAGTATTTATAAATTTTTTTAAGAGTTTAATATAATCATTCAGTAATCCTCTTTTCCTAATTTTATGGTTTAATTTGACTTAAAATGGAAAAGCTTTTTTTTATTAATTTGTTGTAACACAGGTAAAATAAATAATTTGATTACAAGAAAAAATTTCCTATTAATAAAATAGGAACAGTTTCATTTTTTTATTAAGATACATAAAAATAATTGATTTTATCAGTACAAATCAACACTTCAAAGAGCTTCAAAAATTTAACAAAACAATTTTGTTATAACAATCATCCAAATTATTGATCTTCTAACAGGTATTTAAAGTCCAACTGGTCTAAGGTGTATTTAAATGACATTTCTCTTAAACATTTAAAATCAATAATTTTCTTTATCACAAAATTTATATATTATTAATACTATAACGTATTTTTTTCTTTCAATATTTGCATTTTAATCATAATAATTATTAATAACTTTATTTACATACTCCTTTATTATTATACACTTTATAAAAAGAATATTATATTGAAATTACAATAGCATTATATGAGGAAAAAAAACTACTTAATCTTTAACAAGTTTGTTTATAAAAGTTAATTAAGTAGAAAAATTTTAAATTCTTTTTACATAGTGTAAAAAAAGTTTTCCTATTGAAATTTCTAACTTTTATTTACGTTATAAAACACTCTATGAAATCTTTAATTATCACATACATTAATAAAATATTAAGAAAATTTTTTATACTATAATGTGTTTATTCTCTAATATAACTGATATTTTTATATAAAATTATCTTAGCCCTTCAATAGTTTTAATACCAACCTCTTAATGGAGAAGTTTAAAATTTCCTTTTAAATTAAATTAGTATCTCTTATTTGTTAAAAGTAATAATTTTTTAAATTTACGAAAAAGACATAAGTTTTACTATTCAATTTATCAATTATTCATTACTATATTTTAAGAATTATAATTTATTTAAATGTTAGTGTTTTTAAGAATTCTTTTCACAAACTGATTAAATTTGAATTAGAAATGAATTAAGTGTGACAAAAGATCATATTTAAATTTTTGTTTTCTTATATTATCAATATAATTTGAAAATAAGTAATCAACATTATATTATCCTCAATCCCTTTACTCCCTTTCCCAACAATGTCTCTTCTTATATTTTTCATTTTACTAAACATTGTGTACCATTTTAATAAAACCTCTCTCTTCCCCTTTACTGTTAGTGTCCTTTTACTTATGAGTATAGTCAACGTCTATATAAATATGACAACAGTATAGCATCTTGGCACAGACAGTCCAGGGCGACCTTTACTTTATTTATACACATATATGCCAGTTTTTAATGTAAATATAATACATTATATATATATTGTCCTACAACGATATTACATAGAAGAGCCAATGCGTATACATACCCTATTTAACCCATCGATTCTAAATATCTACAATAAGTAACATTTATTTTTAGTTATAAATATAAAATTATTATTTAATTTTTTTCAACTACAACTAAAATGTTTGCTAACAATACATCATGTAAGTTAAAAAATATTAAAAAAATATTTAGTATTTTTTTAATTTAAAGCTCTCTCACAAGGTCAACATGACATTCAAAATAATGGTGAAAATCCATTGATGAATAAAGAATCATGGGGTGAATATCTTCAATGTTCTGGAGATCAATCAAAATACACAAATTCTTATGAGGGAACATCAAACATATTTCAGGAGGGAGAGAAATACCAAAATGAAGATACGACTTATAATGCAGGGTAAGTTAAATATATAATTTTTCTGTTGAAGCAAAGAATACAATTCTTTCTTTTTCTTCTATTTTTTTTACAATCAATGAAAGTGTATATTGATCTCAGTATTGAATATTACAATTAATTTAAAAAAATCTTTTGTAAATATAAAAAAGATTAGGACTTTGGTAAATAGTAAAAGAAGATTGAATTATTAATTTTTTTAATTATTTAATTATCAAAAGGGAGAGATTGTAGTATTTCCAGAATTACGATGTTTATTATTATAAACAGTTTTAGTTTATGAAGAATTTTAAACTTGAAATATTTTGGTCAATTATCAAATTTATTTATTTTATAATATAAACAGAGGCGTACAGTTCTATTATTGGTATATTATACGGCAATGTAATCTTGTCAATAAGAGAGAGAGAGCTATTGAATTAATTCAATGCTTTAAACATTGTCATATTTTATAATGTCAATTTAATGAAATATTAAATTCAATTTAGAGTTATAAAGGATTCTTATAATATCATTAATTTTGTATCACCACTATCGGACAAAATTATATTTACAAATACATGGATAATATTTAAAATCAAATATAAAAAAAATAAAACTAGAAATAAGATTTAATTATTTTAATCATATTATATTACAGGTTGGGTTACACCAATGATGGTGGTAGTGGTGGTTATAATGATAATGTCATTGGAGAAAGAGGTATTTTATATTAAAAAAAGTTTTGTTTAAAAAAATGATAAAGTATATATGGCCTCTGTACTATATATATTATATCAATTATTGTATATTTTTTATTAATTATTGGTGTTGTAAATGTGTAAGCGTTTTAGTTTATCATTAAAGAGTGTAAAAGTTATGCTAAAATTCGAGTTATAATTATATTAAAACGATAAGGCAACATATTAATAACACGGCTTAATTTTAATTAAAATTTATTTTCAATGAGAAAATTTTTATCATATTATAAATTATCTTTATTTTTAGACTCAAATTCCGCTAACCATGATGACAATGATTACAATAGATCCGATAAAAAGCAATCATCTGGAGGAGATAAATATCAAGGAGGAAGTGTTTCTAAGGAAAGTGTCTTCTTCAGTGGTATACCGATTAATGTGGATGAAAATTATATTAAGGAAGTATTTGGATGTGGTGGACAGATTGCTGTTAGTGAGTATAACGGAAGACCAAAAATAAAGCTTTACATGGATAGAGGAATATTCAAAGGAGAATGTATGATAACATATACTAATGCTATGACAGCAAAAGAAGTTATCGACAAATTTAATGGATCCACATTTCCTGGTACAGAGAATGTTTTAACTGCAAATTATGCTGTTTTTAAAGATAGAAGTCAAGGTGATTCTAGAGGAGGAAGAGGTAATAGAGGAATGCGTGGTGGATTTAGAGGAGGAAACCGTGGTGGTAGAGGTGGACCAGATCGTGGTAATTTTAGTAGAAATGGATATGGTCAAAGATCTGCACCATACGGTAATCCAAGAGATAACCAAAGAGGACGTGGCCGTGGAAGCTTTGTTGACCGTGGAAATTCTCAAGGAAACATAAATCAAGGACCAATGTACGGACAGTACACTGGAGGTGATAATTACCAAGGTGGTCATGGAAACTATCCCACAAACTTTAGGGGTAGAAGAGATGGGAATAGAGGAGGAGGCTTTTCAGGTGAACGCAGAGGTGGATACTCTACAGATAGAAATAACTTCAGAGGGGGCCGAGGAAGTGGCACCGGTAGTTATAGTTCAGGAAGAGATTCTTACAGCCAAAGTGGTGCCTATCAAGGATACCCTGATCAGAGTAATAAAAATGGATTTAACAATCGTGGAGGAAGTAATAGAGGTGGACGTGGAAACTTCCGTGGTAATTCATCACAAAGCCAAAGCAGTAGAAATCTTGGAAATTCAGAAATTCGTCCAAATGATTGGGTTTGTCCATGTGGTAATAATAATTTTGCATTTCGTACTGAGTGTAACAAATGTAAAGCTCCAAAACGTAATTGTTACCCAGCTCCTACTAATCCCTCAAATACTTATCAAACTGATACTAATAAAGGATATAATAATAATGGACCAAGAGCAAACGACAACAAAGATTCTCAATTTTTTTAATGTATGAAGAATAATAATAATATAAAAAAAATTTTTTTTGTTTACAATAATTTAAGCTTAAAAAGTTTTCCATTATTTTCTTTAAAGATTCATAAATCAGTTTAAAAACTAGATTTTTTATGCATAAAATTAAATAATTTTTTCAAAAAAAAATTGCATTATTTATTTAAAATTAGAAAAATAAACATTGACTTTATCTTATAAGCACATGGTAAAAATGATAAAAGATTTGTTTAATATTAAACTATTTGCTAAAATAAAATGAATATTTAATAAAAAAATGTGTATATAAAATTTATTTATTTATAACTAATGTTTTCTCTTCTTTAAAATTTCATTTTCTTCTTTCAACATTATATTGTGTTTGAGAACAGATTCAAGTTGCTAAAATAAAGATATGAAAATTATAAAAGCAGAAAATATTTTTAAACATACAAGTTCTAAATTTTTAATTTTTTCATTTAAAAATTGTATATTATCCGTAACATTAACAAACTCTTCATTGTTTGTGACATCAATAGTTGTATCTTCAACTAATATTCTATTTCTATCATCATTTGTAGTTTTTGAATTTGTATCTCTAAAACTACCAGTTTGTGATAAAGCATCAGCATCTGTACTATTATTATCCTCACAATCTGCTTCTAAAAAAATTTATTATTTTTAGATTATAAAGTTATAACAAACCTAAATCAGAAGTTAAATTTTCACGTCTTCTAATATCTAAAAGGGAACTATTTTTTAATGGTGTTTGAACAGTATTTTGGAATTCAATAATAACATTTTCACCATCGTCGCCACTTGTTGTACCATCAGTACTTATTATAGCCGTATTAATGTAAGATTTCCTTTTTTCTCTTAATTTCCTTTTATCACAAGATCTATGTGATGCTCTGACATGTGAATGATAATGATGTATTGGAACACGTTTATCCTTCCATCGTCTAGGTAAATTTAGTGTTCCTTCTCCTTGAAAAACATCAACATCATTTGAAGAAGAGACTGTAGTCATTGGAATAGCTGTAAAAGCACTCATATTAAATGCTTAAATAAAATCTTTAATAACATTAAACAATCATTCTTATATTTAATGTATACGTGATATGGATGGAAATGTAGCAATTTATAAAAATGAAATAATCTATATTTATTGTATTGAAGTAAACATGGAAATGTAAACAAAAAGTAATGAAAAAAAATGTATAAATGAATGTATATGAAATTTTTTTGCGTATGTTTAGCTATAAGAAGATAATAAAGATAAAAAAGGGACTAAGAATAATGATTGTTAATTATAATTATAAAATATATTATTATATTATTAAATATACAATTTATCTCATCTATATTAGATGAATGAATAAATGACGAGACTTAATATTTGCTAAAAAGTACCCTTTCCTGAACAAATATATATAAATTTATTCAATAAATAACATTATCCTTCAAAAATATTGAATATGTATCATTTAAACAATTCATCTTAACACTATTAACTTGATTTTGTTATAATGTCAGCCGTTGTTAGAGAGAGCATAAATGTTATTAAAGCTATAAATGTTAAAAAAAATTTTGTGCGCGAGCACATATGATACTAGTTGGCTTATTGTTATTTTTATAACTAGCTTCATTTTTATTCACATATGCCATAATATGAATGTTTTTGTAAAAATTTAATTTAATATTTGAAGAAAAAAGTTGGATAGTACTAATTAGAAAAAGATTATATATTAATTTAATTCGAATTGGATTGTTGTTTTTTCTGTGTTTCACGAATGTGGTATGACAAGAAGGAATCAAGTGAATGCTAGTAAAGAAAACATCAATAAACACTTTATTATATTACTTGCAATTTTACTTTTAAAAATTGTAGTTAACTCTATTGTTAAGTTAAAAAAAGAAGTTAATGTTAAAAAAATGTGTGGTATTGTGATGAGTTAAAATAGTTATAATAAAAATATATTCAACGGAAATATACTTCATATTTTAATTTTTATATATAGGGAAACCATAAAGCACAAAAAGTGTTATATAATATTGATATTAGTTATGTAAAAAATAAATATATTTATCTTATGGGTTTAATAAAAAACATTTTTAGTAAAGATTATTTTTCGAAGAATAATAATTATAAGAATGATAAAATGAATACCATTGAATAGATCGCTGTCATTTTTTTGGTTAAAAGTATATAATCAGAGAAAATTAACAACAATTAGTATATATCTTGATTATGTCACGTGAAATTGGACTTAAAAATGTTATTTTATAGTAACATTTTGTCAAAAATTTCTACTACTGTCTTTTCTTTGTTACAATAGAATAAAAACATGGCAACTAAATACATATGCATAGTAATGCAAATTTGTTAAATATTCTATTTTTGTAAATAAGTTTCAAATATTAATAAAATATAATTATTTAAATGGTGACTTCTCGCTCTCAATATCTTAACCAATACTTTCTAAAATTTTTTCTCGTTGTAAGTATATTCTTGTAGTGACTAGCAAAAGATGAATTTAATACATTATTGGGTTGATAAATAATTAAAAAAAGCTAAATTTCAATGAGAATTGTTTTTGGTTGGAAGAAAAGTAGTAGAATTATCATTCTATAATATTTTTATCAAAATAAAATTATTTTTAAGGAAATTACCTAGACTGAATAGTAAAAATATAATAATAGAAATACAATGTTAGCATTAATTTATTTAATTTTCTCTACAATACAAAAATTATTTAAACGCTACAATTTAAGATTATTTAATTTTGATAAGATTAAAGCTTATACAAATTTTTTCAAAATCTAAAAAAAAGCTATAACAAAAAGATATGAACACTAACAATTGATGTGTAAAAATGTACGCAAGTAAGTAGAAGCATCATACTTAAAAAGAAAATAATAAATAAGTTGTGCATCTCAAAAAATTTTTTAAGCATAATTTTACAGTGATGGAAAAAAAAGTTTATACATTCTATTTTTAACATATTAAATATATATCTTAAAATATGCACAAATTAACATATATTTTTAATAAAAAAATAAATTATAAATGTTGAGCATTTAAAAAATGTTGAAAATAAGGGGAATGGACAATGTACATATATATATAGTGTCATAAACACACAAACATATTCCTTATAAAGAGGACGTAATGGCTAAATAAAAGCCTTGACATTGTTGGATTGTTAATAAGTTATGTATAAAAACGAAAGACGTTTAAAAAAGATAGGGGATAGAATTTTGTTGAAATCTTATAAAAATTTAAATACTCGAAGTTTGATTTTAAATGAAAGTATTTTGCATGCATAAAACAGAAAATGTATAATAGAAACAAAGAAAAATACTTTTTTAAACATAAAACGATAACAAAAATATATGCATTTAGTGAGAGGTGAAAATTTGTTATTTTAATACATATAACATTAACATTAAAGAATTAAAATAATTTTTGAAAATAAAAGAAGAGTTTGTTTTTAATTTTGTTCAGTTTACCACCACTAATTATAATATAAAAGTGTTAAACAGATGTATATATGTAAGGTACTAAAAAATATATATAATAAAACAAGTAGAATAATATTTTTAAAAATATTATTTCAAAAAAATACGTATTATGTATTATATTTAAGATTTGGTACTAGGATAATAGTATAAAGTTGATCATTACTATTATTGTTATTAGTTTTCCATTAATTAAATAAAATCAATAACTTAACGTACTTTAGATGTATAAAAACATTAAACTATTTAATTACGTTTAAGCAAACTGATAATAAAGCCTACAAATTTTTTTCGGATTTTAAATAATAGATGTAAAATATGTAAACATTATATTTATGTACCTTATTATATTATGAATCGTAAAAAATTATATATTTTGTTTGTTTTTTATTAAGATATTACATGACCGAGCAAAAACTTTTTATATAGATAAAATGAAACAAATTTGTTTGATTTTTTTTTCAATAAAAAAACATTGTATTTTTATTTAAAAACTTTAAGATCGAATATAAAATAAAAAATACTAGATGAGAATTGGGTAAAAATATAAGAAAGATATTAATTAACGACGAGTTCCATCCTCAAAGAAGACACCACCATCCAATGCACAGTATTTTGGACAAATACCTCTTTCACCTGGTGCCCCTGGTTCTCCAGGTGCCCCATTCTCTCCTGGAACTCCTGGTGTTCCTGGAGGTCCAATTGGGCCTGGTGGACCTGGTGGTCCTTGTTGACCTGGCGAACCATCTCTACCAGCTTCACCATCGTCGCCAGGAAGTCCTTGTGGTCCCGGTTCTCCTGGTTCTCCAGGTTCACCTGGGATTGATGGTGTACTAGTGGCAGGTCTTCCTGCATCACCCTTTTCTCCATCCCTACCAGGTGTTCCTGGCTCACCTGGAGGTCCATTTGGTCCTGGAGGACCTGGAGGTCCATTATTACCGGGTCTTCCCGGATTTCCATTATGTCCGGGCTGACCAGGGTTTCCTGGTTGTCCAGGCGGACCTGGTGGTCCCGGTGGGCATGGATTACAAGGTGGAATTTCAGGTTCCTCACAAACAATTGGTGGTCGTCCGGGTGGTCCTGGTCTTCCTGGTTCACCCGGTGCTCCAGGTTTTCCATTTGATCCTGGTGGTCCTGGTCTTCCTGGGTGTCCGGGCAGACAACATGATTCACATCCTCCTGTTTGGCGTCTTGTACGATTAGCAATTTTTAAACTTTCAAAAGTAAATTTAGATTCTCTTTTTGATACTTCATTTATGATATCAAGCGCTGATACCTGAAGGGTAACATTAAATAAAACTACTACAAATAATTTACCTTGCAAAACTCCAATTCTTTTCTTGATTGCGCTTGTATATGATCAACAAAATTATACATTATTGGCATAGTAATACCTACAGCTAATATAGCAATAAATGATAGTGTAACAGCACTATACGCTACAGCTTTATAAGCTTTTTCTCTTGTATCCTCCATATTTTTTAACTAAAACTCCAGATTCAGCTTTTCTATGCTTTAAAAATATAATAATAAATGAAAATTTTCGTTATATTTGATTGAAAAAGATTTTTTATATTAT
This sequence comes from Strongyloides venezuelensis, assembly GCA_963280985.1. NCBI lineage: Eukaryota > Metazoa > Nematoda > Chromadorea > Rhabditida > Strongyloididae > Strongyloides > Strongyloides venezuelensis. The sequence goes on along the minus strand of CAUJLX010000001.1, from coordinate 1,934,332 downwards.
TAAAAAAAAGTTTATAAATACACATATGAGATAATATAAAAAGAATTTTTTAAAAAAGGATAGACGTACAAAATATTTCAAATGATAATGTTGATTAATTTCATCTGAATTATATAAGATGACTATAAAAGTATTGTAGAACAACCCATAATATTATTCTGTAATTCGTTATGAAGACCGGTCTATGAAGATTTTTTACTATATCTGTATTGTGGATATTTATATTACAGTTTATAGTATCAGGTTGAGGATATGGACGCGGACGTGGAACGCAATTTCTTAAGTAGCTATCTACTAATCTAAAATTATTGTATTGTCTATTCTTCCTTTTTCTACTTCTGGATTGTTATGTTTAATTGTGAGAAGGTCGTTTACCATAATCATCACAACTTTATCTTTTATCATATCAAAATGATTATACACAAACATATACATAAAATTTTATATTCTTATGAAAAGCATTATAATTAAAAATACTTATTACTTTGTCTATATTTTAGATTTTATTGTTTATTGGAAATTACAATATTAACAACCTTTATAGGTATATTTGATGTATGTATAATTTTTTTATTTTGCTATATGTTCAACACATTTTTCCACTTATAATATATTTAACAATTTATAGGTGATTTAATTATTACATGTATAATATAATATATATTAATAAATAAAAAAATTTTATTGGATATTTATAATCCTATATATGTTTTTAATTATTTCAAGCATTAATAATAATAATGTTATTTAATCTGTTCAATATTTTTTAAAAAAAAATTTACTTAAATTGTATTTAAATATTATGATATATTATATTAAGAAATAATTGTATAAAACAAAATATATTTTTACTTACTGGAGGATGATAAAATCAGTAGATTAATGTGTTTATTCTTCTTGGTATTAGTTAATAATACATATTTATTAATTTATCTAATTAATAAGTAATTTCACTTAATTATATCATTTTCTCTTTAAACCTATATGGTAATAAAAGAATACATTTTATCAATACAATTTGTATAAATAACCTTCAATCATTTTCAGTAATAATCAAGATGTGTTAAGTTGATTATCGCTTTTTGATTAAAACATTTTAGTAATATGTTTATAATATGAATAACTAAAAATGAAAATAGATGTACAATTTTTCAGTAAAATTAGTGAAAATTATCGAAAAAAAATTATGGTTATATGTTGTAAATAGTTTATTAAAATAATAAATTTTGACTGATAAATTTATGTGATTTTTATAGAATATAATAATTGAGACTACTACTACATCTACTATTCATCATCATTTTTAAAGTTTTGCTTGATGGATAATATATATTTGGAATAATATTATATATGTATCAGAAAGTTCTTATCACCTTTTTTAACTCTTTTTAACAAATCTAATATTGCACGTTTAATTAAATACTTTAAAAGCTATGTAAAATTTCTAACACGCTATTTTAGTATAAAGTATAGCATTGATAAGAAATATGGGAAAAAATATCACTGGAGAATCATTACGCGTAAGTAACCTTTTTTATCTTTAATTTTATTTTTTTAAGAATGCACTTGTATCTGATAATGGTGGAAAACAATGTGATAAAATTCCAAATGAATTTAAAATTCAATGTATGAAATTAGCAAAATATTATTTAGCTGGTGTTTGGCAACATTTGTCAGAGGATGATTTTATTATAACAAAAGTTACTGGTGGTCTGTCAAATTTGATCTTTAAAATCGATTTACCATCACACATAAAACCTATAGGAAAAGAACCATCATGTGCATTAATTCGTATCCATGGATCTTCATCACCATTAACTCTCGTAATTGATACAATTATATTTACAATATTATCGGAAAGAAATATGGGTCCAAAATTATTTGGAATTTTTTCAGAAGGTCGATTAGAAGAATTTATACCATCACGTTGTCTTTCAAGGGATGATCTTCATCAAGAATGTGTTCAAAAAAACGTTGCCTTAGTACTTAGTCAAATACATACATTATGTTGTCCAATTAAAAAAGAGTCTGTTCTTGTTGAACAAGCAAAACAATGGTTAAAAAATATTGAAAAAAATTTAGGCAAAGACGCTAAATGGGAAGTAAAAACAACACAAATAAATAAAAAATACTCTGATGGTGTTCCAAAAATTTTAAATTTAGAGGTGTTAAGAGAAGAATTAAAGCATGTTGAAAAATGTCTCAATGGAAGTAAAAGCCCAATTTTATTTTGTCACAATGACCTTCAAGAGGGTAATATTTTATTGAGTAATGCATATGAATTATCAAAGAAAGGAGACTTAAGAAAGGATTCAAGATAATATGGATGAATCTCAAATACAGCCATTTTTTGTTATTGATTATGAATATGCCAGTTACAATTATAGAGGTTTTGATTTTGGTAACCATTTTTGTGAGTGGGGAATTAGTTATGACACAGATGACATATGTGGATACACAATAAATATAGATCATTTCCCCACACACCAAAAAATGGAAACATTTTTAAAAGAATATTTAGATCATTTATATAGTAATCAAAATACAGAAACAAATTTTATGCTTACGTATGATTATAAAAAGGATATGAAAACATTAATTGAAGAGGGTGAACGTTTCATGCCTGTAAGTCATTTTTTCTGGTCAATTTGGTCATTTGAAATGGAAACTCATAAAGAAATTGAATTTGGATATGTTCAGTACGGTCTTGATAGATTATGTTTATATTTTGATGGAAAAAAGGAACTTTCTAAGTATATAAAATAGTCACATCTATTCATTTTTACTTTTATATTTTTACATTCAAATTACTTATTCGTATAATATTAAATCTTTCGATCCTTTTTTCTACAATCAATTTTGTTAATAACTTGATAAATTAATGTTGTATCTGAAATATCAAGTAATTTGATGTTAATAGAATTTTTTTTATAAAATGTAATTGGTATATTATATTTTCATAATTTAGAAACTAAATTTTACAATTTGAAAGATAACACAATATTGTTAAACTGTAACAAATGAAAAATAATTACATTATGAAATTCATGATTTTAATATATAAATTAATTATTTGTCCTTTTTAGCTTTTAAAATTTAGAAAAAATACCTATATTTCATTCATAAGTTTTGACAATTTGTTAAGGATAAAATTTGTTTTTTAGTGAGAAATATTAAGAAAAGTTCTGCTAATTATTGTACTTTCATAAAATAAACTATAATTTTTGTGTTCAAAATATAACAAATAATATATTCTAAAGCATTTTTTAAAAATTCAAAAATAGTTTATTGTTATGATTGAGTATTATTCTTTTATTGTGTAAATTTGTCAACTACATGAGTCATGAAAAAGGAGAATTTAAATTATACATATTGAAAAAACTTTGAAAAAATGAGTTATCACTTTCAAAAGGATATTAAACAAAGAACTAGTTCAAGTAATCAAAAAAATTAAGTATAATACATAGAATTTATTTGAATAAATTATCCTCTACATGTATAAAGGAGAGATTTTGTTTTGTAAATTATTTTTGAATTACTTGGTTTTTTTTTAGATAAAATATATTAGGAGAAATATGGTAAAACATAATGTAAAATATAAGCTCCGTATGATATGCCGTTCCTGAGATTCATCGACATAATGGCACCAAATTCCAAATTTTGGTACCACCGTAAATCCCTCAAAAATTAATTTTTATTTTGTTCGAAATTTCAAAATTTGATATCATTTTTAATGCTCATTACGTATAAACAAGAAAATCTAATAAAAATAATTTCAATTTTTTGATTTGGGATATCGTCGAAAATGATACTTTTTACCCCAAGTTTTACCTTTTCGGAGCGACATTTCTCGCTTTAGAAAACGAAATTGAAAACAATTTAAAAATGCCCCAGGGTTAATTAATTTTTCTACATTTTAAGACTATTTTTTAAAAAATTTGAAAACTTTGAATATGGGAAAATTTTAAGAAACCTTTTTTGGAATTTTTTATTTTTGTAAAATTTTCGACTATGATATAGAAAAATACATGAAGTTGTTAATATTTAAAAATAGTTTTTTCAGCATAACTATTTGATAAACAATTCTCTATCAAATGACGTTATACATATTTTCACAGAGCAATGCAGTCTCGAAGTTATAGTAATTTAAAAAATTTACCGAATTTTTACCAAAAAAAAATTTTTTAGCTTTGAGGTAAAACAAAAATACAAAAATGATAAGCAATCAAAAAAACAAAACAAACCTATCTGGGTAACTTTGTCGTGAACATTTTAAGACTATAAATAGCAATATATGTTGTTCCATTCTCGAGAGATATAGGAAAATGCCGAAGCATATCTCCAAAAAAAATTTTAAAAATCTATTAAAAGTCAAATGTTTTCTAACTTTTATACGATTTGAACATATATTTTAAATTTTATCGTGCATTGTTATTATAAAAGTAAGTTTTCGCAACTATTTAAGCGATTTTAATGTAAAAAAAGTCTAAACAGTAACATAACAAATGATGGTCAATATTTTTATTTTAAATTAAAAAACAGTTTTATACTTATTCTATAATGTCTTATGTATCAAACATAAAGACAAATTAAACAAATTTAAACATCTCCAAAAAGTTTTGGCGGCGCGAAAGCTTTATTTTAAAGAAAAGATCGAATTTATTTATAATACCGTCGACGAATTCGTGCGATCTAGAAAAATATAACAAATCATCAAGTGATGAATGTATCTGTATATATTTCTTTATACATACCCTTCCATGACCCTACTTGAGAATTTAATGAAGGAGATGTGACATATCTAAAAATTTCCTGATAAATAAACTTTTTATAATGCAAAATACATTTTTGAAAATAATTTATGATAAAAATGTTTCACACATGCCTGAAAAAAAAAACTGAAAAAAATCTTGAGAATCCCGACATGTATAACGCATATGACCCTAAACCTTCAACCATTGAAAGATCTTAAAGGCAAAAACAATTTCATTCATTGTCATTCGTAAATTATTAAAAAAATTATTTTAGCAAAAAAAATAACACAAATCAAAGCATTAAACCAATTTTTATCAAAACTTTTTTTAATTACATATAAAATTAAAGTTAAGATTATACAAGGAAAAATCTAAAAATTATATGCCAAATATTATAACAATAGAAGCTATAACACAAAACAATATGTTTTAATAAACTTAAAAAGCGTTATTCTAAAAAAATCAAACGAAAATGATATATTAAATTAGCTTTATACATCCGGCAGCTAAAATTAAATTTTTTTGAAAATTTATTAAAATAATCTTTTTTATATATACAACTATATCTGTATTTTATAAAAATAAAAAAAATTAAAATGGAGTAAAGATATTTTTATGTCTACGTCAAAAATTCCAACCCTGCGGGTTAAGCAGTGGAGAGAGAAGCGAGTTAGCTTCTTGTTATTTTTTAAAGCAAATAATAATTCTTGGTGGTTACACATACATAATGTATAGAAGATTTTGACTTTGCGGGATGATAAATTTCTCACATAATTTAATGTCTACAGAGAGTTAGTTTTGTAAAAGAAATTTTTTTATATTGTAACAAAATAAATAAGACAAAAATATATTTTTAATGAAAAAATCTGGAAATATATTTATAAAATTATTTTTTACGCATTGTAATCACACAATCTTATTTGAGCAATTATGATATAATTGTTTAAAAGTATACTTTATCACTTACAATTTTGAATAATCTGAATAACGCAATAACGTTAATATTATAAAAAAAGTATAAAAATCATATTGTCTGTTTAATAAGGTATAATTATTTTTTTAAAAACAAGCTATTTAGATATTTATGTTATTAATAATTGTTAATATCATGAAGTGTTAAACTATTGCACATTGTATCAAATTCTGACAGGTGAAATCTCTTAAAGAAATATTTAGATTATAACTTTTTTAATATTTAAAATAATATATCCTTTATTGTTATAAAATTTCTTCATAAACAAAATAATTTTATTGTATATAAGTGATAATAAACACTTTTAAATCACCAAACATTACTATATAAATTACATTTTTTACATTATATTATACAAATATTGCTTTTAATATATATTTTTAATATAAAAAAAGGTTATTACAACACACTGGTTACAATATTATGAATTATAAATTAATCACAATAATATATTAAATCAATCAACAATTATTTTTAATTTTACCAGAAATAAAAGAAATTAGTAGTATTGCATTTTGATTTTTCATATTGTTATCATCTAACTATTTTGTAGAATATAAGATTAATTTTTTATTAAAATAAGATTTATTTATCTAATAAACATTTCTTAAAAAATGTATATTTTTTCAACATATGGGAACAGTAATAGAAAATTTTTAACTCCAATAAACTGAAAAGGAAAATTAAGCTATTTTCTGAACTAAAACTTTCATTTAATTATGATTTAAAAAATAAAATTTATATATTGAAATTAAAACAATATTTCGTATATAAAATCAATTACTTTTATTCAAATGTTATATGCAGATTTGTAGAATTTTCAGTAATTATGTTTTTAATTACTGTATTAAAATTGAAGTCATTTGAAAAGTTTCGAAAATTGGTTACTAAAATAGAATTGTAATTTTATGCTTTTTAATTAAAATTCTTAATTAATTCTAATAATTTTTCCTTTGTAAAAAAATAAGAAGACAATATTTTTAGATGAAATTTTTTTCGAATGCGTAGCAAAAATGATCATTAATTAATCATAATTTAACAGGCTATATAATATTGTCTTCAATCATACAGATATGTTTTCTAAAAGAATAGTATGAAATATTTCCTAAAATACTATTATATTTTTATTTTACAGATCATAAACAATAAAAGTTTGCCAAAAATCATAGTTATGCATTTCAAACACTAACCTAAATTAGTTAACAGAGTCAATCATTAATAGTATTTCAATCGATTATAGTAAAAAGATTGAAATTTAATAATTGACAATGTTTAAATGTACTCTTTCAGCCTATGATATTACATGATTTTAAATAAAATAAATATATGTTTAGAAGAGGACCTGGATAAACTATAAGCCACCATTTTAAAGTCGAATACAAAATTAGTAATTTGAATATTATTCAATATATATACAGGGTTGGCCAAAAATATCATCTCACTTGCAATAAAACACTTTAAAACTTTTTTTATAGACAACATATTGCTATGGTATTATACGCCATTTTTGTAGAGAATGTGCCAAAGAATTGTATATTAAAGGATTGTTCTCAATAACAAACTTAAAAAAAGTTACATAATTTTTTAATATTTTCTATTCAAAAGAAATTATTTTAAATTTTAATTAAAACTTATTTTAAAGTTAAAAATGAATGAATACCTTTTGTAATAAGTCGTAATTTCACACAATTTTGTATGAAAGATAATATTTTTTAGGTGACCACCACCTGATTCTTTGCACAAACGAGTATTTTCTAAAGCATTATTCATAACTATTTATGAAATGACTACATCTGATTATTCGATACAGTTTACTAGACTTAATATTGCGCGTATTAATAAAGCTTGCCTCACATTGTCGTAATTTCTGATCAATTTTTGGTTTGTAACTCCCAAACATCTGTTGCTATGATGATAACAAACTATTATTGAACTTTTCTCAATGGAATATTTTCATACTACAGTGACAATATTGGAAACTATTATAAAGATGTGAGGGAAATTAATATTGTAAAAATGAAATTTTGTAAAGAAATATGTCTCAACTAACTTTTTAAACATCTAGCATTTATTTTTTAATTAATTAAATATTATAAGATATACTTTTAAAACTAAAACATAATCATTTTTATTAAACTTAATATACCTTATCGTAAAATTTATTCTTGAGAACGATCTTGTGATGTATTATTTTATAAATCATTATCTACAAAATGTATATAATACCATGAGAATACGTCAACTATAAAAAAAGTCATAAGAGTTATAAAGTATTTCTTGCAACTGTGATGTGACTTTTGGGCCACTCTGTATATTGTGTGATTGTCTTTACTATATATTAATAAATTTTAATAAGTGAAGATATTGTTTTTAATTTACATCATTAAGGAAATCTGAAAGCAAACAATCTTTAGTAGTTGCAGATAGTTGTTGTAACATTAAAAATGTGTAACCATAAAAGGAAATAATGTTTTGACTTCAGAAATATACGTGATATAAATAATTCTTTTAAAAATAAAGATGCGTAATATGAAATGTAAAAGAATTTGTTGATTGTAGTATTGATGGATCAAGTAGAAAACAAAGCGTTACACAATAATTCATGACAAAGCTTTATAAAAGTCGTATAAACAGTTAATGTCATTTAAAAAAGTCAAAACTGTCATATTTACTAAGTAATTAAAATTATTAATTGTGAGTCGAAAGATTCAGCAATACTTTTTTGCTAAATAGATCAATTTTAATAATACAGGATTGCTCAGAGTTAAATTTGTTAGTGGCTTAAATAAATTATAATGAAGGAATAGAAAAAATGAGAATATTTATAATAATTTATCATGATGTGAATAAAAAGTAACATAACACTAAAAAATGTTATAAAATAAATTACTGAACACCACCTTCACTCTATCAATCATCAGTTAAATTTGATTAATTTATATTTGGCTATTGTGTATTTTTAGAAAAACATCTCTTCGAGCTTATAAAAGAGAAAAAAATTGACAAATATCGGTATTGGGATTGATTAAAAAAGGTTAGATGAAATAAAGAAAAAAAATTTATCATACGTAACGTTATAGTTTTAATAGTGAAAGAATAAATGAATTGATCATTAAATTTTTTTTTAAGTTATTTGAATGCTGATGTTTAAATATTTTTTAAATGAACATAAATATGCTTTTTTCGATACTGTTTTAAACTATCCATTCAAATTTTTGCTATTTAAGATTATATTTTTATATTAATTTATAATAATTTATTTTCAATATTGATTTTTGAATTTTTACAGGATTTCTTTACTCAAAGGAGATCTGATATGGAAAAATGTATTAAATGCGAAAAATTAATCGTTAGAAGTTGGGATGAAGAAAAAACAGCAAAAGATAGTGAAAAAAAATTGGAAGAAGGTGATGATGAAAGAAAATTCATATCGGTATAGATCTTCGATGCCAAAATAAGTGAGAATATGCACCTATTTGATAGAATGAAAGAAAGACAATGCTACTATTAATCTCACGTAGAAATCAAAGACCTCTTGGTATGTTTTTTTAACCTAATAATTATTTATTTTAAAGACAAATGATTTCCAATTATTAGGATATTGATGAAAAAGTGGAGAGAAAAATTTTAGAACCTTTATAAGTAATTTAGGAATTAAATGTTGTCTTATGTGACAATTTTTCGTTAATTAATGTGAACAAAATGGTTGAGACTAGATAAACTTTGATAATATTTTTATTAAATTCAAACCTAATTCGACAATAAATTTTAAATAATCATATTTTTTATAATGATACAAAATTTTGCATGCTTTTCTTTCTTTTAATGGTTAGAATATTTTATTATTATTGTTCTTCCTTCCAATAGCATAATACAAAAACTAATGGATATTGTTATTTTGATTATTTCTTTGTTTATACTTCAAATATGTACAAATTTACTTTAAAATAGAAAAACATTAATTATCAAAAAATAAAGCTACAACATAATATAATACATATTAATTATATAGGCTCAAAAATAACTGTTATTTATAATTAATTAAACTTAAAATATAATATTATTTTACTTTCCAAGTTTTCATGCTTATCAATGATGTACATGAGTTATAAAAAATTTGTTCAAATAGATACATAGTAATGTTAGTAATCCTAGTGAACTCTTTAGAGTCTAAAACGATCCCAGATATTTGATGTATTAAAATTAACTTTTTTTAACATTTACTTAGCAAAAAGCTCAAAAAGATAATAATAAAGATTTATAGATATTTTTAAAATATAAATGTAAATTTATACTCAATTTCAGTAGTTTCTTGGTGAACTAAGGTGCGAATTGAAGCGAGGAATTTTACCATACTTTTTTTTTATCATTCTATAGGTGATGGGCCGTATTCTTATTGATCTAAGTTGATACATATTTTATCCGACATATGTCTACAGTTCAAATTTTGTATAACAAAATTTTTCAATTCTGATTATCAGTTCTTTTTAAAAAAATTAGATAACAGAAAATATTATTACCTTCTAACATTCCTAAACAACCAATATTTTGAATTGGAATTCAATTTCGAGTAGTAAATAATAAAAAAATAATCATGTTTCACATTGTATAAATTTGTTTCTTTTGTAAGCATATTTAAGAAAGAATTATATCTCTTTCTCTCTCTGTTGGAACAGAAAAAAGGAGAATTTGAAGAAACAAATCTAATCATCTTTATAATTTAACATTTGTTAATATTTCTTTTCTCTTAAATGCTTTCTTTCTTGTATCTATAGCTACATCTTTATTTTCTTTCAGAATGTGGTCAAATTTTAATAAAAAATATATACTTTGATGTCACTATAATAAATATATAAAATTGATAACATTTAATGAACATGATTTCCATCAAAAATTTTTCTTGTTAATTTTTAATAATAATATAACATTTTCATACTGATAACAATTTTAAATAAATAATATAAATAATTGAGCCCAAGATTAATATTGCCTTGCTTTAAAGCGATTATTGATTTCAAAATGCATATAATAGTTCTTGCATAAAATTATTTTATTTTATTAATAAAACAAAATTATGCTAAGGTAGAAATTTCTACAAAAAAATATTAACATTTAAAAGTTATTTCATTAATTAGATGATTGACGTTAATAAGTTAGAATAAGATTTTATTTATAATAAACACATTTTGATTTTATATTAAAGTTTAGATTTAATTAAACCACAAGTACTCTCCTTGATTTCTACTTTGTGATGCTGTAACTTCAACTTCTGACTGAGCTTGTGGTGAAATAACTGGAATACGCGGTTGATTGTATGTTTCAGATGATGAACTTTCTTTAACTTCATTTATTATTGAAGGTGGAAAAGGCTTATTTTTTCTAACTGTAACTGGGGGAATAATAGTTTCATGCTTTGATGGAGGTACTGGCGAACGATTTCCATCACAATGAGAACATGAACCTGGGTTACCTGGATCTCCGGGTGGTCCTGGAGGGCCTGGCAATCCAACACTTCCTGGATTTCCTCTTTCTCCGACAGTACCTCTAATTCCTCCAGTTCCTGCTATACCAGGTTTTCCATCATGTCCTCTACCACCTGGTGGTCCTCTTGGTCCAACACGTCCTGTCGGTCCCGGTGGACCTGGTGGTGCACCATTTAAGACTTTTCCTCTATCTCCTTTTGGACCTTTAGGTCCTGGTGGTCCTGGTTCTCCTCTCATACCCACTGGTCCTGGTGGTCCAGGTCTGCTGTTTTCTCCCATTCTTCCTGTTTTACCAGGGTTTCCAGGATGTCCTCGTAATCCTTTTGGTCCAGGAATACCTGGAGGGCCTGGTGGTCCTGGTGGACATTTCTGACAAGCGTTTGTTCCAGCAGGTGGAGCTGGTAAATAAACTCCATCTCTACCATTTAGACCATTTCTTCCTGGATTTCCATCAATTCCTGGTTTTCCAGGTTTACCTGGTGGTCCTCGTTGTCCTGGTTGTCCTTGTGTACATGCACAACATGCACTACCAACACCAGATGATGCAGTATAAGGGGTATCAGTTGATCCATAATTTCCTGTATATCCAGATGCTCTTTTTCTTATTATTGGATTTTTATCAACTATCATAATTTGTTTCCAAATATCCTTTGATTTCATTTTACAAAGTTCGACATGTGATAGAATATTCGAATTTTTTCTTTGTATATTTGTATGGACAATTGGCATAAATACAGCAATTAATATGAGACATGCTGTTGATGAGACACATGCTATGAAAGCAGCTTCTTTATATGCTACTGTCATATTATAATCTAAAAGTATAATAAGATATAGTGTTAATAATAAAGTTACGTTAATAATGAAATGTTTTGTAAAATAAATATAAATAAATTATTGTCATTTTTATATATAACCTTTACCTACTTTAATTATTAGCATTAGTGTTTCTAAATAATTAGGTCATTTTTAACATCAACATTTATAATTAGTTTTTTATATTTTCTCGTTGTTTTATCATCCTTATGTCTAATTTATCGTTTTAAAATATATACAAAATTTATTGTCTTATAAAATAACCTAATTTAATAAAACAACTGTTGTATTTTAAGAGGTAATCGTTACAATAAAGATATGGGTAAAATAAATTTATACTATAAAATTATAATTTTTTTAAAATATCTGGAGAAGAGTAATATGTATCCAGATAAATATTAGCAAATTCTTTAACTAAACTTCTGTCTGGAATTTTTTGTGCCATACCATATAAAGCAGCAGTTCCTTCTAATTTATCTTCATTATTTATAATGATCTCATCTATAGAATCCTTCGAAGCTTTGATAAATTCATCTGCAACATTTTCTTTTGTATGATTTAATGTAACCATAAGATGACATCCTGATGGATATTGAAGACTACTTAAATGCCATCCTTTTTTTTCCATTACAGAAACAAATCTATGGATATCAATTTTAAATGATGTCATACTAACAATACAAATATTGCAATCTCCTTGTAATTTTAACTCTGGTATTTTTGAAATACTAAAACATAATTCACGTAATTATTTACACTTAAACATACCCCTTTTTTATTTTTCTAGTTGTATCAATAATAGCCTTGCTTACGTCTTTATACTTACTTTTTCCATAATATAATAAAGTGGTCCAAGCAAGAGCAATATTAAGACCAGACCTACTGCCTTCCATTGTTGGTGAAGCATAGATTCCACCTTGCCAATCTGTTTCACAAAAATATTGATAATGTATTAAACTTTTGTTTCTATATAAAACAACAGAACTCCCTTTTGGTGAAAGACCATATTTATGTGTATCAGCTGTTATACTTGAAACTCCAGGGACGCGGAAATCCCATAATGGAATTTTATATTCGTTTTCATCAATAAATGGAAGAATAAATCCCCCACAACAAGCATCAACATGAACAGGAATATTATATTTTAATCCTAATTTACCAATTTTTTCAATGTCATCGATAGAACCAAATGGAAAATTAGGAACAGAACCAACTAACATAGCTGTATTTTTATTAATTGCTTTTTTCATTTTCTTTAAATCTACTTTAAAAGTAATGGGATCTAATGGAATCAGAATAAGCTTCATTCTAAATAATTCTGCAGCCTTCATGAAAGCTGCATGTACAGATGTTGGTGCTACTCTAAAAAAATATTCAAGTTAAAATTAATTAATAAATAAAAATCTTACAGTTCAGGAAATTGGATTCCCTTATCAAGTGCTTTGTTCCTGTATGTCAAACATGCTAAAAGAATTGACATTGAACCACCTGTAGACATTGAACCACATGTTTCTTCATTTCCATGCATTAAATTACAACACATTCTGACTACTTCTGATTCCATTTTCCTAATGCCGGGAAATAATTTTGGCCAAAGAGGATTTGACCATGCAAACTTTTCAAAAATTTCTTTATAACATTCTATTTCTTCAGTATTCGATTCATCACTAAACACGGCACCTGAAACTTTACCTTCTAAATATTTCGGAGTATCTATAAGATAAATACTGGTTTATAAATATTGATTAAACATTACCAAACGATATATAATTTTGAAGTAATTCACTTATTTCATCTCTACTTTTTCCATTATCTGGAATTACAGATTCATAAATGCCAGTGTTGTCATTTTCATGAATACTTAATATTAAACTTTTTTCTATTAATAATAATTCTTTCTACAATTTATTTATATGAAACATTAAAAATAAATAATACCTGTATTTGCCTTTTAACAAATGGAATTTCTCGAATCCATTTAAAAAATTTCGTTTTAACTCTATAAAAAAAAGCTTAAAAAATTAATTCGTTATATTTTAATAAATTAATTTACATTTGTCATGTTCCAGAATTCTTCCAACATAACATATAAAATAACCTGTTAAACCACCAACTATGAAAATTTTTCCTTTACTAAATGGTTCAAGAAGAACATCAGCTTCTTTAATAACATTTTGAATGGTTGCTAAAGCATTATTTATTAAAGTCATTCTTTATTTTATCTAAAAATATCACTGTTAAATTATTATTTTGAATAATTATAGATGGAAATAATTCTCTCAGAAAAAAGAATAGTATATATGATTAAATAAAAGGAAAGATAACAATTTTTAATAGAATAGAAATCATTTTCAGAAATTGAAGAATAACTTTTATCTACTATTGCAAAAATTTATTTAAAATTACTCTTATCTTTTGTAAAATAAGTTTTACACAATTAAATGATATATATTTCAATAAAATATATGTTTGTCACGATAATTTATTTAAAGATAACAATTATAAAACATTTGTGAGTAAAAAATTATGAAAAATTTTTGGTAAATTTTTGGATTCAATAATGTCTTTTAAAACAATGGAAGATGAAAAGAATACCATTTGAAAATTTTTAACAATTTATTTAAAATACCATTTTATTAACTACAATTATTAAATATTTTGATTTAAAACTTTGTATTAAGATGATCCATTGTTAATAATACAATAAATTAATTATTTCCCTACTTCTTTGAATATTATTAATTTCAAAATAACTTTTTATTCAACAATGATAAATACAATGTTGTGAATATTATCTTTTATACTTCCAGCAGTCATACCTTTTATTAGGACAGTCCTTTATAATATATATATTATTTTTATGCAGATTCATACAATTAAATACATTTATTATATATTAAAGAAAATAAGAAGAAAACGATTATTGGTATATTTTAAAGTCAATAAGAAGTTGGTGCTGTTAAAATTATTTATCATGTATATATATGTTTTTTTCTCTATTTAAATTACTATTAATAATCCCAAACAAAATATTTATTTTCCATAAATCAAGTTTGAGTAGTCTTTTTGTAATAATCTATACTATAGTAGTATTTTCTATAATATTAAATTTAAAATTTACCTATTTTTAACTTCATTTAAAGTTTAGTCAACATTTAAAAATATTTCCCATAACTTTAACAATAAATTTTATGGTATACTAGCATCTATACGACCTTGAAATATCCAATATTATAGATGATATATAATATATATTTTTAGTTAAAATGGAGTCATGTACTTTATTTCCAATTTATTTTAACGTATAATATACATAGTAGTTGTTTGCATATTTTGGTTATAATAATTATTTAGATTGAAATTGTTGATCTTTATAGAGATAAATACTAGTACAAGAAAAGCCTTTTGATAAAATCTTTTCTTTAACTTTTCCTACACATGTTACTAAGAACTTTTAATAATATGGATAATCAAACCGTTAAGAGTATATACATTTAAATAATAATTAATTATTATTCATAAATGAGTTTGATAATTTTCTTTAATATTATAATAAATTTTTAGATACTTTTAATAGTGTGGATGGACTGCCTATGGCTATTATTTTTTAATTGAAATATATAAATATTTGTTGATTTTGTTTATTGTAAACAAAAATAATTTAAGCATATCTATTTATTTGTTATTTTTTAAATATGGTTCGAAGAAGAATTCCATTAACTATCTTTTTTGTCGTTGAAATATTTGGATTTGTTATTTCTTTGATTGCTTTGACCTCCCCAAGTTGGCAATATGTGTATTTGGAGGATGGTAGAACTGAGCATCATCATGGTTTATGGTTAGATTGTAAAAGGGACTATTCTAATGATTACGGTAGAACAAAGGAATACTATGAAAGTTTATATAGATTAGCAGATCAAGGAAGTCCATTTGATTTATTTTATCTACCACAATTTATGTGTGTGTATAAATTTGATTATTATATTGATCCTGAAGATCTCTACGAACATAATTATGATGAAAATAAACTACAAGATGATGCAAATCAGCATTTACTATTGGCATGGAAAGCCGTAACATTAGCAGCATTTTTATTATCGATTGTATCATCAGGGGTTGGATTATTGATTGGTATTTGTGCATTTTGTCATCGTACATTAACATGTGCATCAACAGTTCTTGTTTCCATAGCAGGTATATTATAGTTTGTTATTATTATTATCATTATTATTATTACAGGAATTTTTTCAACAATTGGAAATTTAATTTTTTATATTTGGGCGAATTATCAAGACAATAATGTTATTAAAGAGGAAGATGGAATATATGAGCAATTTATTGGGTGGGCTTTTTATGCATCAACAATTGGAACAATTTTACATATTTTTGCATCCTCTTTAGGATGCCTTACAACATCATTTTCATTTAATAAAGCTAAAATAGTTAAAATTGATATTGAAAATCCAGAGGATCCATTAATAACTATAAGTAGTCAACCAACATTGGATGATAGGAAAAATTTTAAAAGAACCTTTTCAGCTGTTTATAAAGTTGATTCATCTGCACTACGCAAATTCGAAAGAGAATGTGTGAGATCTATGAGGAACAAAGAAATAAAAATGGCACAAATAACGAAAAATCAACAGAATAAGAATAATTTTATACCATACAACTTAATTAACCCTGAAATGATGATGGTAAATAAATTTAATACTTTTTTTAAAAGAGCAAATTCAGTCCCAAATTTTAAAAGATATAATAACCCTTTGATGTCATCAAATAGTATAATAAATAATTCTAGTGTTGCAACAGATCCAATTTTATATAAAAACAATTCTCATCAGTCTCACCAACAATTATCGTCTTTTCAAAGGCGTCCCTCAACAGTATCACTACGCAAAAATTTTGAACAATCCAATACAAAAATACTTTTGAATAAATCTGTCTCTTTTACTAATCTTAATAATTATAATGATGTCGGTAAAAGAAAATCATTTACAAGTGAGGTATCGAATAATGATCCTGATATGGTTTATGAATACTTTCCATTACAGAATAAAAATAGACATTTAAATGTTAGGAGACAAAAATTGACGAATTGTAATTTTATTGACAAAGAGTAAGTTTATTTTGAAAATATCTATATTTCCTTCAATGGTGCCATTAATAATACATTTGAAAAATTAATATAATTAGATGAAAAATATTAATTATTATTTATTTTAAATTCATTATTTTTCTTATATTTTTAGTAACAACGATGATGTGTATTCGTCTATTTATGCTCAAGAACCATTTACAAGTTCAATTTTATCAAGTGTTGAAAAAATAGAAAATGAATATTTAAAACCAAATGGAAGCTCTCATTCACAAAGTACAGCCTTTGGAAGAGAATGTTTTATACCATCGATTCTTAAAAAAGATACTCTACAAAAGGAAATATTAATTAATAATGGGCATACGTCTACTGAATTTGAGGTGGAAAAAGACAATTCATCAATTAGCAGTATAAAATCTATCTCATTACCTAAAAATGTTATTAAATTACCAATTCCACCATTACCGCCGAAAATTAATGAAAATTTGGTGGTTGAACCTTTAAATAAACAACAACAAACAAAAAGTATATTAAAAGTTAATTCACAAAAAAATATTTCGTCAACTAATATTCCTTCAACAAGTAAACAATTATCTTCAACAAAAAATAGCCATCTACCACAATCTTTATTAAATAAGTCATCAAATAAATTATTTACAGGAAATAATAAAACAACAACTGAGTCAACATCTCCAAAAATTGGTCAAAGATTCTATAAAAAGAGAAGTAGTAGTCGTGGACACAGGACTATTATTAATTCAGAGATATCGACTGATTTACATAATCAAAAACAATCACTAACACAATCATCAGAAGATGGTGAAAATGAATGTGATCGTTCTATTGGTAGTTTTACATATTTTAATAACGACCATATATTATCACAAAGATCTTCATCGAGTAATATAAATTCTGAACATACAACAAGTGAAACAGTTGTATAATAAAGAAAATTTTTCTTGAATATTCTTAAGATACATATTTTTTAAATATTAATGTTTTAAAATTCATTAACTTATAATTTAATGATCTCCTTTAATTTTACTATTTTTTATATTAAGATTAAAATACAACGTTTTTAATAATAAAAATTATTTATTTTATGTGAAAACAAGAATTACTGAAATAAGCATAAAATTACAGGAGATAATTACTTACGTATTTTAAATTATCATTTATTAAACTTTACTTTAAAAGTAAATAAGTCATTATAAAACCATTAATTTCCCATAAAAAAAATTTTTTTTACTTTTATCATAATATTTTTTTAAACTATAATTATATTTACTTAAGAATTTTTACCTTATTTTCAACAAATATAAACTTTTATTATTACAAAATATCAATAAGTTGTCATCTTTGTTCATTTTCACTATTATTTATTCAAATTAACTTGCTTATAACACCATGATTTACGCTTGCATCACTCAATAACGACTACAAAAGAAGAGGGAATACATATAAAAGTGCCTGAATCTTTAAATAATTATTATAGCAACATCATAAATGGTGTAAGATTTAATTGTAATGTATAATTTAAAAATGAAGAATATTTATATAAATTTATATAAATCTTGTAATTTCATGATATTTAATATTATAAAAATAAAACTAATAAAGCTTTTAATTATTTTTTCTATGACATAGTAAGATTCATAACATTTCTATCTGTAATTTTATATAACTATCATAATTCGTTTATGAAAAATTTAATCTTATGTATTTACTTTATTAAAATTTTAAAAAATAAATAAAACATATCCAAAATTTAATACTTAAAAAAAAGTTTCCATTCCAATGATCAAAGTACACTGTAAATGTATTCTTATTTTAACAAACCTTTTTTTCATTTTCTCATATTTTTACTTTAGATATTTAAGAATATTTAGTTTCACAACTAAAGAAACTATTATTAATATTCTTCCTCCTAACGGATTACTTGAAAAGAATTCGTATTACATAAAAATTAATTAGGTAAAAACAAATATGAATCTAAAATATCGTTTACTTATTTCAGGAAATTTTATATCTTTTTGACTGTTTATATCACTTTTTTTTAGAAAGTGATATTTATTTTAGAAAGTTATTTTAACATTATCTTAGACATATATAGTTATATATATGTTATGTTAGAATTATTGCCAAATTTTTATACTTTATCCATTTTTTATTAAAATATAAAATATTATTTTTAAAAATTAAAATCATTTTGTCGTTTTAAATTTTTTCTTTTTAATATTTTTATTTTTGTAAAATAAAAAGAACATTATTGTTTTTTTATTTTCGATTTTAACGATCAAAACCACACAATAATCATCATTTATAAATTATTTACAGATAATGTATTTTATAAATGAAATGCAATATAAAAATTGTTTTAAATATGTTTTAAATAAAAATATTTATAATTCATGGATCCACACATAAATTTTTTTTAGCTTAATTATAAAAATTTAACTATTTTCTCTTTTTTTCCCATTTTATACAAGTGGTGAGTGACGTTGAGGAGTACCATATATTGTATAAAATAATATTAGAGCTTCTTTTTTATAAAATCCTTAAAATTACTGAAATGAAATTAAACATTTTTATGGAAAAATGATCTTCAATCGCAAGTCTTTATAAAATAAGAAAAAAAAATGACGTTAATAATTAATTTTTACGTCACCTAATTATAGCTCTTCAGAAATTTTTACTCCTCCATTTTATTTACTCTCTTTTATATTTTTCTTACTTCTAAATATTATTAACTCATTTTAATTTACAATTTTTCATAATAACAAATAAAATTTTATGATAATAAAAGTAGTGCATCTTGAGTAAAAAAGTAATTAATTTATGATCAATGTACCACAAACATTCTTTTTATATTTACTATCTGTAATCTAGGACATCATTGTTTCAATATCATGATGGTAAAAAAATAACATTTTTTAAATTATTTTTTTTGATAATTTTAATATATATATTTTTGGCTTATTTCACTTAACGTATATATAATGCCTAATGTTTTTTACAAATAAATTTGTAATCTTTGCAAAATTGCTAAAAAAACAGATTTATATTTTAGAAAAATTAAATATAAATAAAATTTTATTATCATTTCTTTTTTTTAGTTATTAAATACCTCTAATATAATTTTTATATTACAATGTTCTTAAGTAAAATATTCATTTTCATAGTTTAAAGTATTAAAAAATAATCATTATAATTTAAAAATTTTTTGAAAAAATTAATTATTATAACTAAAAAATAAATTGTTTTAATTTACTTCACTAAACCTATCTATAGTTCTTAAAGGCATACTTTATGAACATGATGAGATTAATTATTACATATGCATAATAACAATATGCAAAAATTTTCATGATACTTTTATTTTATAATAACAATATTTTAACTCTTAACGTACTTCTATTATTTTTAATATTCTTTTATATTAACAAATGAAAAATTTTAGCTATTCAATGACATTCTTTTAGATAGGAAATGTAATTAACATTCCTTTGACAGTTATATATTAATAAAACATCAAATTCAGTATTAAACACACAAAAATTATAGAAATCGTTTCAATTTATTTTATAAATTTACGTGAACAAACATTTTTTTAACAATTCAAAATTTTTAAATTCATTTTACATTAAACGTTGATTTAAAAATAAAATATACTTTATTTAAAAAAATATATTTTTACTATAATAAAGAAACCTCATAATCTATAACTATTTTCTATTTTATCTCCAATTGTCTTTTTTTACTAAAAATAACTACTATAAATTGTTATTTTTTTACGCAATGATAAAATACGTATACCTATATAAATGATAATTTCTTTTTACATTTTAATATATTTTTCTTCAGAACATTCAATATAACTTTTCAAATAATTTTTATTTTTTTAAATAGACAAAAAAATAATTTCTTTTACATTTAAATATGACAAGTTTTAAATGAAGTATGCATAGTTAATAGAAATGAATCATTTGACAATGCAATCATCCAAAAACTAATCAATTCAGGATGCTCATGTAAAAATATCTCTTATATTAATGAAGAATTTTTTGACTTAAATTGTTTCCCTTTCCCATTGGCACATACGATATTAATACAAATTATCTATATTACAATGTTTGTATTTCTAATTACTGCTGCAATAGTTGGGAATGTTACTGTTGTATGGATAATTTTGTTTCATAAAAAAATGAGAACAGTTACAAATTATTATTTACTTAATTTGGCTATCGCTGATATTTCTATATCAATTTTAAATACAGGCTTTTCTGGTATGTATAATCTTTATTATAATTGGAAATTTGGTTCTTTTTATTGTGCTGTAAATAGTCTAATGGGTGTAACCCCAATTTGTGTTTCTGTTTTTACAATGATAGCATTGTCAATAGACAGGTATCTTGCTATTGTTTATCCATTAAGAAAACGTCCTGGTAAAAGCCAAACATTGGCAATAATTTTTCTAATATGGTTTCTGGCAATTTTGTGGGGATTACCAAGCTTTTTTGCATCTAAAGTTAATAAACATTTTTTTTGGGATGATGAGAAGAAATTTCTTTTTGAGGATGAGACATGTTCTGCAACAAACTTTCCAGATGGTAATCAAAATACAAGTTTTTTATATAAACTATACAATAATGCACTTTTTATTATACAATATGTATTACCACTACTAATTTTAAGTTTTACATATGGTAAAACAGTTTTTGTTCTAAGGAAATCAGAAAGTATTGGTGATTCTATTCAAATTGATAATATTATGGCTAAGCGTAAGGTAATAATAATAATTAATATTTGAATATATGTCAAATAATTATTTATAGGTAGCCAATATGCTTGCATTAATAGTCGTAATGTTTACTTTTATGTGGATGCCATATAATTTGTACTTTCTTCTTAAATCATATATTTCATTAGAGTTGGATAATAAAACAGAAAATTTTGTCTATCTTAACATTTACTGGTTAGGTATGGCATCATCAGTTCTAAATCCACTAATTTACTACTTTATGCATATAAGATTTCGTTTGGGTTTCAAATATGCATGGAGATGGTTACCTTTTATTAATGTATCAAAAGAAAAATATGAATTAGCTTTCATAAATAAAAATACTTGGATTGCTTCGAATTGTCCCAAAACTAATATATATATTAATCCTCATATGCAAATTTATGAGAAAAAAAAAGAGTTGTTAATGAATAATTTAGGTAAAAAAGAGCCAACTATGTCATCAATGGTGATATAAAATAATATTTAGTTTTTTAAAAAGTTTATATATTTCTTTTTTAAGTAAAATTAGTCATTAAATATTTTTATTAAAATATTTTACTCTATTAAATGTACATTTTTTTTCATTACTCTAAATAAATTATCCTTAAAATAGGCAAGGAGAGAAATATACACTGAAAAGAAAATTATTTCATTTTTTAATTGATAATAAGTTAGTAAAATTTTTTATTATGACATCAAAAGGTAGTTTTTAATGAATTTTTAAATTTTTTTGAAAAGAAATTAAAATGTTGATTGTGATGGAAAAATTAAAATATGGTTGTTTAAAAATTTGTTTGTTTTCTTTTTAATTTTTTGAATTTAATTGAGTGTTTATTTTAAAATTTAGTTTTAACATTTTTCTTTATATTTTTATTCTTGTATAACTAAGTTTTATCTAAATGTATTTTTAAAAACAAAAAAATTAAAATTTTTCCATCTATCAAACAAATTATTATATATTTAAAGTATAGCATATGAATAAAAACGATAGTTTTTTTTTACGAAAACCTCAAAAAAAATAGCAGTCATTAAAGATCGAAATTGCCATTTGATATATAAAAAGGTTTTCACTAAGATTTAAGCAAAACAAAAAATGTGGTTTCCAGTAGGCTTCTTGAAAGAAATTTGATTGTTGATGAGATTTCAATACCTATTGTATAGTAATAAAATTTACATTAAGATATTATATCATCTATTTATTCGCATATTTAAATTTTTTATTTACGTCATTCCATATATAATAAAAGAGTCTGAAATAGTTACATATAATTTTTATCCAATTTTACCAAGTTAAACAATATAAAAATAAATATTATACATATATCTCACCAAGTAATATCGAAAACAATAAACTGGAAAAATTTATTTAAAATTTGATGCTATATCTAATTAGATAATTTCATTAAATTTTTAAAGTGCTCGCTAAATAAAAGTATTTATTAAAAAATAATTCTATTTATAGCGGCTCTTTTTTGTTCTTCAAAAATGAGCTTATAATACAACAGATGTGGCGAATCATTCATTGATAATAACGAAATTTGTCAATGTCTATGTCAGACCAAAAGTCAGAAATTGTTGTTAGTATAATAATTATGCTTCATTATGGAAAGAAATAATAATTACTATTGATAAATTTTATGTTATGAATTTTAAAAATATAATTTAATGTATTCTATAGTTTTTAACACAAATTAAATATTTAATCAGAAAACGAATTTTGTGAATTTTTAAGTAATTTTAAAGGCTGAAATAAGCGTTAGAATATTATTAGACTGAGAAAGAGATATCAGCCGCATTTTTCTTCTCAAATATAAATATATCTATATGAAGACATTGTTGAGGCTGAGAAATAGAGGTAATTGGATTAATAATATTTAGGAAATTAACTAATTTTAGAAATACGTTTTGACAGAGCTAAGTATATTCACAAAAACGTTATCAAAACACTAAATACGTGTTATAATTTCTAGTGAACTCAAAATTAAGCCTAAATGTAAGTAGTAGACGTAGAAATATATTGGAAATATATAGCAGGAGAACTACTATTGAATGTATTGAGGACAAGTGATTTGTAAAGTTTTTTAATAGTAATTTAAATCTTGAAATTCCAGCTATTTTTATGATTGATTTTGTTCGAATCACAAGTTAATAAATATTATTACCTAGTAAAACTGTTCAAATTGATAAAGGTTTTGTTTACATTTATGAATATAAACTTTAAAATTAAAAAATAGCCATTTTTAATTTGTATTCTATAAAATTGCATTGTACTCCATAATAGCATTTAACACATCATTTTTTGTTAATAGCATTTAAAAGCTAAACAAATTACAAAATGAATTTATTTTATTTTCCAGATTCAACGGACATATGTTTAACTTAACACTATTTATTGAATTGTTAAAAAGGGTTTTTGAGAAGTAAATTTCAAAAAGACTATGCACCATTCGAATGTGCGTTTGGAGGTATTATTTGATTAAAAACCTGTAGATTTCTTTTTAACGTGAGAAGCGTAATTTAATGTTGGCAGGGGTATATAAAATAAAATCAATGCTATATGATTTATAAATTTTACTTAACTTAATGAAATAGTGGTTTAATAAAATTTTTTTATGGCGTCCATTTTTTTTCCCCAAACTAATATTATGACAAGTTTAATTACGTTGGTATTTTGTTATTGCATTTGATAATTTACATACTCCAAAAAAGTCTTATTGTTCTTAATAATATATATCATATATTTATATATTATTAACTACAAGACACAAAGTACCAAGGAAATTCACTACACTACCTATTTCATTCATTATAAGTTTCTGCATTTGACTAACAGAGTACCATTAACAATACTCTTTTTTCTTTTAGTTTCTTTTTGTATATAACGAAAATATTTTTTTCTATAAAATATATTGATGTTCAATTTTCACCATTCTTCATTTTTTACATTTTTTTTTACTTTTATTTAGGTCGAATATTTAGGTTTTTTTGAAAAAAAAAAATTCTTTTAAAAATTTTTGTCAATTTCTATTGTATATTTCTATGTTTTCATAAAAAAATTCTCCATATCATATATACGTTGCTTGATATAATTTGTTTTATCACAAAATATTTACTACATTTAAAATTTTAATCGAATCAAAAATATCATATGATTATATAATTTATTTTACTTAATATATATTAAAATCAGTGAGATCGAAGTATTATTTAAATCAAGCTCGTATCTTTTTCCTTCACCTGAAGAAACAATAAAGGTTTTAATGAATTTTATCAAAAAAATTTATAAGAAATATTCTAGTTGTTTAGAAATTGGATTTGGTGAAAATGTTACCGATAAATATGACGATTATTCTGGATTTTTTTAAAGAAGCTTCTATTCAAATAAATAACTATTTGAATACTCAAAATTTGAAGATGTGCTAACAATTCATCAAATACTATATATTTATGAAAACAAATTAATTGCGAAATATTCCAAACATATAGAATCACAAATTTTATGTGATATTGGACCATATATGTAAAATATATTGGGTTATGATATTCATCTCTAAACAAGGTAACTTATTCTTGATGTTCTTTAAACTAGTGTTTAGATACTTAAAACAATTAAACGCATTGCATAACAAATCTAATATTAATTAAATTAGTTTTTGGTAATACTTTTTTTAAATTGTTGTGGTGTAAATCGTACGCTAAACAGAGAATCTGTCAAAATAAATAAAATTGATGATATACAGGATGTTTCAAATGGGTGTACCATTATTTAAATTTTAATAACTCCTTCATGTTTAGCCGATTTTAATAAGTTTTTCATAAATCTGTAACTAAGACCTTAAAGTTTTGTTGTGAAGAAGAAGCTTTCCAATTTTCTAATTTTTTTTATGCAAAATTAAAATTAAATATTGTTTAAAAAAATCACCAAAAGAGAATAAATATTTTATTCAGATACGAAAAACTATAAATATGTAACTAAGTTTACAATTAGTATAGATAATTTACCTACCATCTCTTTTTATCATAGGTTTCAATATTAAGTAATTTAAAAAAAATAATATAATAAGATTAGTAATCTAAAATCGACAAAATTAGTAAAAGATGACAATATTTGATGAATGACCGTTGTTTACTTGTTCATTTATTATATATTGCATCTATGGATTGTTTTTACAATCGTTACCGATTGATTGTATGAAACAAATATAACAAAAAAATTTTAAGGTTTTTTTAGAAATTTTATTAATTTTTTTTTAAAAATGTGCTCAAAGTGACATCAATCTTGATTTAAACGTGGTTTAAGTCTATTTTCATAATTAAAAAAATTTTTTCTAGAACTTCCTTATTATCATTTATCACTTCAAAGTCTTTCCTAATTTCTTTCTTCAATTCTTTCTTATTTCCACTTTATATGTTATATATGGAATGATTTGACATAGTTTTCGAAGAAAAGGTTTGCTGAAGTTAAGTTAAGTGATTTTGGAAACAGACCAATAATGTTATTTTTTAAATTAACATCATCCCAAGATTATACTTTATGATTGAAAATGGTTGCTTTTTAGATTTTTTTCGAATTTTTTATAATAAACTAAACTCTAGTGTCTTTCATACAAATTAGTAAAACATTTTTTAAAATCAGTTGAAAATGAACAAAGTTATTAAACTTTTAAAAGGGTACACATATTTAAAAACACTGTATAGTTTATTGATAAAATTATTCACCGCTTACAAGCTTATAATTTTTTGAAGAAATAAGCGGATAATTATAATCCTCTACATTTCTTACAAAAAAAAATTTTATAGTAGTTTTTTTTGTCATCTTTAAAAATCAATTATGAACTTATCAATGTTATATGAAAAAAAACAAAAAAATTTGAAACTAAGTAAAAGATTTACTTGTCAGTTTGGTTTTATCACGCTTACTATAAACCAATATTATTGCTAGTTGGTAGTAAAATTTATGATGAGTTGAGATTTTTGAAGTCTAAGGAAATTCAGAAATAAATAGATTCTGCTAGATTAAAATCACTTGTGTTACTCAAATTTGAATCACATTATAATTTAATTCTCAAAAGTAGCTTTAAAAATTTATAAAAAAACTTTTGAAGCAATTATTGCTAAGATTTTAAAAATTCTAACAAGTGTCAATGAATGAGTAGGTTTTCCAAAAATCTTTCTAAAGAATGCTATATTATTCAAGATATAAAAAACAGTCATTCTGTTGAGAGAAAGTGATATGGTTCTGTTAAGCATTAAAAAATCTCCAAACTATTACTGTCCTAAAGTTTATATTGGGAAAACTAAGGATAAAAATGTAGTATTTGAAAATCTTTATTATTCATTAGTATGATATCCTGGATTTGACTATAAAGACATTATTTAATGGAAAGTTTTACTCGTTATTAAAAAAATATTTCTATGTTTAACTTTGTCTTTTTTTTTTTTTAATTGATAGAGTCGTCTTAATATTGATGACAAAATTTATTATATAAAGATTGTTTTACTTAAAGTTAGTATATTTTAACCAACTATAGATAAGTTATTCACTAAATAAATATATTTTTACCAACTAACTTAGAAAATTAAAATTAATATTTCTTTTTATTAAAGAAAATTAATTTTCTAAATTGTAATATAAGTTATTTACACAATTTTAATGTAAATTTTTTATAAATTATAAAACTAAAAAAGGTAAATAAGAATATTACTACAAAATAAATAACTTACCCCAACACTCTTGGGTTTAGTATGACTATTTTATTAAAACTATATTATTTATATATTTTTAAGTCTGACGATATATTTTCTTGATACATTACACGTGTAATTTATAACAAATTGCTTTAGAAATGGTTTTGCAATTTGTTAAAATCACTTTTTTTTTATAATGTTAAGTGATTCAGAAAATTCTACTAAACATAACAAATTATAAATAAGAATATTACTGATGCTTAGAATAATTTTGGTTTGTTTAACATCTTTTCTTTAATTCTATTTCTTAATGTAGAAATTCTTAATATATAAAATTAAGAATTATTTATTGGATAAAATGTTTAATCAGTTAAAAATTTTATTTAAATTGGTCTGTGAGTTTCTAAAATAATAAAAATTACAATTAGAATATTATATTACAAACTCTAGACTCTAACATGAAATAATAAAATAATAGTCTAACAGAAATGACCAATTATGTTAGAATATGGCCTTTTATAATAATCAAAATTTATTTTTGGAATAACGGTTCAAAGTTCTTTTTGTTCTATTCATTCTATTCTGGAAGCTTCTTTAGATTATTTATCTATATAATCTAACTCTTCCATCCTTTAAGATGTCGAAGTTTACGAGTAGAGATTCTTTTAGTCGCTTTCTTAATAATTCCGGTAGTATTATCACTACCAATCAATGTTGCTGGTTCACTATAGGCAGGTTGAAACTTTGATAACCGTTTTTCTTTAACGTAAACAGTACGTGGTTTATTTTCTTCAAATTGTTTGTTGATGACATTTTGAAATTCATGCATTCTTTCGCGTTGTTGATTAGGTATTTTTAAAATATCAAAGAGGGGTGAATAACAAACTCTTTTAAATAAACGTTCTTGGGGTATTCCTTCTGGACCTGGAGATTGATTATATGATTGAACAGCTAGCGGTAAAAGTTCATCCCACTCTTTATCAGGTAAGGTTATTTGAAGTTTAGTG
Organism: Strongyloides venezuelensis; assembly: GCA_963280985.1. Lineage (NCBI taxonomy): Eukaryota > Metazoa > Nematoda > Chromadorea > Rhabditida > Strongyloididae > Strongyloides > Strongyloides venezuelensis. The sequence goes on along the minus strand of CAUJLX010000001.1, from coordinate 1,905,730 downwards.
ATAATTGCAGATATAGTTCTTATTGCTCTTTCAGCATAACAATTTCCTCTGGAATTTCCAGCTGTAGCAACAGATAAATCGGTATTGTATGTTTGTAAATGGTTCTTAAAGGTGTCTGATATAAAGTAACGAGCTCCGTCTGTTCGAAGAATTTTGAATCTTCCGAATGCAGCTATTAATTTGTCAATATGTAGATTGATGGTATTACTTTCTAAATTTGGTAAGGCAGCAGTATAGATGTATTTGGTGTAGATGTCAATGAATACGATATAGTGTTTATTACCTTGTGTTGTCATAGATAGGGGTCCACAACAATCCGCAGCTAATACTTCCCATTCTTGTAACTTTTCTTTCCACTCACTTGAATCCGATTCTGGTGGAGTAAGGAATTTTTCTGGTGTAATATTTGTTCTTTGACAAGGGATACATTGTTGTATGTATGAATTTAAGATAGTTCTAGCTTTAGGCCAATAAAAGTGTTTGTTTATTTGTTTTAATATTTTGGTTGTACAAAAATGTCCATTTTTATCGTGTATTTCTTTAAGTATATGTTTATGTAATTCATCAACATTTGGTATGACAGGTTTTTCATCAACATCGTTGGTGACAACGATATCCTCCTTTCTTTTAAAGATAGGCTGTCCCTCCTTATCTATTGGAGCTTCTTGAAGTGATATGTCCATGTCTTGCCATTCCTTTAAAGATCTAGTGTTGGTATTTTCGAAATTGACTTTTGGAACTCTTTTACGAAGATCCATGTGGTTGATAGTGTGTAAACGTGATAACCAATCTGCAGTCTGGTTATTGGGTCCATTAAGATATTGGATATTGACATTATAAGACATTATTGATTCTATAAGGTCAATGAAACGTGGGGAGATACTTGTTGATATAAGATGTGTAAGCGGACGGTGGTCCGTGTAAATTTGTAAAGTAGATCCAACCAGCAATGGTGAAAATAGTTCCAATGTTTTCTTAATTGCTAGCAACTCTAGGTAGGTTGCTGAACGGTGTTTCTTTGTAGGTTTAAGTGGAATTGATATGAATCCAATTGGGTATACCTGTTCGTTAATATCTTTTTGTGATAAGCAACCTCCCAATCCATGTTGTGAGGCATCTGTATGAAGATAAAATACAGATTCTTGTAAGGGTAAATATATTTTTGGTTCTTGAATGATGTAGTTGGTGATGTTTTGAAACTTCTGAGTAAGATCAGGAGTCCATTTGATAATGTCTTTCTTATTTCCATAACTAAGTTTATATAAATCATGAGTACGAGTAGTATAGTCACTAATTGCAGTTCTAAAGTAATTGTAGGCCTGAAGAGTGGCGTATAAAGCTCCTTTTGTTTTTGGTAACTTACTGTTGATATATTTAGCAACAGATGTAGGACTTGGTGAAGCTGATACTCCATCAAATTTCCATGAGAGAAATGTAAGTTCCTTTCTAAGTAGTTCACATTTTTCTATGTTAAGTTTGCAATTTTTCTTTTCTAAAGTATCAAGTATTTTTTCTAGCATATAAAGGTGATGCTCTTCTCCTCCTTGGGTGATGAGTAACAAGTCGTCTTGATAAATGAGGAATCGAGATTTTGTGTCCTCTTTAACAATATCTTCGAAGATTTGTTCCATTTGACGTTGAAATATCATAGGTGAATTTTTAGCACCCATAACTAAACGTTGAAATTGATAAGTAGTTCCGCGATGAGTAAAACTAAAATGATGTCTATCTGAAATTGGTAATTGAATTTGCCAAAAACCGCAGTGTAGGTCAAGTTTACTTGCATAATCAAAACGAGTCATTTTTGCAAATATATTTAAGAGCGTTGGTGGAGCATAATTCATAAAACGAGTCTTTTCATTAAGACGACGAGCATCCAAGACAAAGCGTAATTTTGTTCTTTCAACTCCGTTAGAATCAAAATAAGATTTTGGTTTTCCTTGACTGTCTCGTTTAATAAGCATATATTTTGGTAATACTTCAAAGGCATTGCTTCTTTCGATAATATTGTATTGTAAAAGTTGTGATATAGAATAATCTTCATCGGCTGTAGGTTGAGTTTGATAAAACTTCCATTTTTGGTTAGCAGAATCGTTTGGAACAAAAGAAAAATCTTGTAGTGGTGCAGTTCCTATAGAAGACCCGCAGTCATATTCATCCAGAGGTTCTAAATTTGGATATTTTTCTTTATATTTGATATGTAGTGAAGTTTCTTTTTCTTTATTGTTTGGTATAAGAGTGAATTGAAGTGCAAGAATAGGCTTTTTGTATGTAACTGTTTGATCAGAAGTGTCTATTATGGCACCAAGCTTTTTAAGATGAACATTTCCCAGGATCATATCAAATCCGGACAAATTAGTAGAAGCCATGTAACAATCATCTTTGATGGATAATTCTTGACCATCTACGTTAAATTTAAGAGGTTCTTCAACTTCGTAATAAGGAGTATAACTTCCTCCTGTAATGATGGTTCTTGGAATAACATTGGTTTTAAGTTCTAATGATTGAGCCAGCTTTCTTGAAATAACGGAACAATTGGCCCCGGTGTCAAACATGACAGTAATTGGTGATTGATTAAGAAGCGCAGCTCTTTTGATAAGTCCATCATGCGAATAGTCGTTTATAACATTAATTTTTCGTACATTGGATGTGGTAATACTATTGGGTAAAGCTTCTGTCTTGATCTGGACATTTTTCTTTGTATAATCTCCGGGTGGATGGCCCTGGCGTTTTCTGTGACAGTTTTCTGCAGTATGATTTGTATATTGACAATGTGTGCAGTGTAGAGTATTGTTTGGATTGGTATTTGAATTGATAATAAAAGAGTTTGATGAATTTAGTCTACGTGGTCCGAAATTTCTTTGTAAAGCTTTCTTACGTGCAAGATTTTGTTGACGACGTATGATAAGATCTTCGATAAGTGAATTAAAGGGATCGTCGTTATCGCGAATCCAGGACCATAAATCTTGATCATGAATAAACATCTCCATAAGTTTGGTACGAATAGAGGCTTCTTTTTGAGCAGGAAATGTATCTTTAAGAGCAATATCAGCAATTCTTATAAATGATCTAATACTTGTTTCAAAATTGTCAAAATTAAGATTAAAATGAAGATATTTATTAAGGGCATTTTGACATGAAAGTGTATCTGGAAATGTAAGTTTGCATTCATCTACATATGCTTGATATGTTTGGTTATTTGTAGGTGTAGGGAGTAGGATACGAGTATGAGGAATTGTACGTGCTTGGAAGTATAGCAATTTTTTTTCTTTCCTCCATTACATTATCTAACATGAAAGCAGTTTCTAATTCAGAAACATAATGAGAAATAGTACGTTCTGACTTATAGTGGTCAAAGATTGGTACAGCAAGTGAGAAGCAATAAGTGGAATTAACTGCAGGATTGGTTGCCATATTGATAGATTTAGTAATACCTTCTTTGGGTACGAGTGGAATCGTAGAAGTTAATGTACTAATAGGTAAATGAATATCCGTGGTTAACGGGAATTTAATCAACTGAGTAGTCTCTGTAGTAAAGGTAGATGACGTATCAGAATTTGATGTTATCCGTGTTAACGGAGTCTTCTTATTTTGTTCAACGTATTCGTGATCAACCAGATATTGGAAAACTTTCTTTGGAAGTTCCTTCTCGTTGTGATGATATCGTTGGGTGACTATAAAGAGATCGGAGAAGTTGAGATTTTTACAATTTTCTTCCCCAAGATATACTTTGACGATAGCCTTGATTTGAATGAGGATGAGTTCCTCTTCTAATGTATGTTGGGCGATAGGTACTGCCAGATTGAAGATTTAACTTGGTCTATTCTTGATAGTTCGAAACTGTTCCCAATACCAGTTAAAAATAGGGGAATCCTGTTCTACCAAGTTAAAAATTTTATTTAAATTGGTCTGTGAGTTTCTAAAATAATAAAAATTACAATTAGAATATTATATTACAAACTCTAGACTCTAACATGAAATAATAAAATAATAGTCTAACAGAAATGACCAATTATGTTAGAATATGGCCTTTTATAATAATCAAAATTTATTTTTGGAATAACGGTTCAAAGTTCTTTTTGTTCTATTCATTCTATTCTGGAAGCTTCTTTAGATTATTTATCTATATAATCTAACTAATCAAAATTTTTTTTGTTGCTCAGCTTCGAAAAAAACTCTTTCAAAGCAAAATATCAATTTTTAAGAAATTCAAATAGTATTAAGGCAAGAAAAATTTGCATATCATATAATGATGACAAATATTTTAAAACAACTTGAAGTAAAATTTTATTTCAATAGCTTTACAGTGGATGAAGATATTATTAACAATTTTATATCTTTTGTAATACGTGCTGTAAAAAATATCAATAAATTTAAGAAATGCTTTCTTATTATTCAACAAGCTGTAAGAATTATTAAAGAGGCAAATTTCTACCAACAAATACACTCTGTTATATTTTTTACCACAAAATGAATAATTCAGGAGATTCTAAAATTAAAAAAAAATAACCATTTTTTACGGTCCTTATAAACTTTGCTCTTAATATAAAAAGATTTATGTCATTACTCATATCGGTACACAGAATAAAACTGATCTAGCTCTTCAAATTTAGATATTTTGTTCTTTCTTTACATATAAATGCAACACTATAGTAATTATGTAACTAATAAAATGACAACTTTTTATATGTGCATTTAACAATGTAGATTTTGAACGATGCTATACACTATAGTATTTTTTTACTCTAAATCAGTGAAACAAGTTTCTGAAGTAAGCAATCAGTATGATTTTGCTCATAATGGAAGGTTTATTTCTTTTCCGCTAATTTCTATAGTAATATTATTATAAAACCTGTTGACTGTATTATTATCATTCTGTTAAAGTCTATCTATCTCCAAAAAGGTTATAATTTCTATACAAAAAAAATAAGACTGTTATGATATTGGGTCTTATAAGGAATAAATAATGTATAAATAGTGAACTCTCTCATTGTATAATCCATCTTTATTTCTTATTCCTTTGTTAATCATCAAAAATCTTTATTAACATCTAACAATGACCTTAAAAAATATGAAATCATCCAATTGTGTTAGGGTATTAGGAGGAAATGCAGAGATTACGATAATAATTTATTTTAAATATGATAATTATTGTGAACGAAATCAAATTATAGTAAATATTATTATATTTATTTAATTGTTTTATTTTTAGTTATTTGATATTATAAATTTTAATCGAAACACTTATCAAAATTAAGAAACTGTACTTGAAGACCCTTACGAAACTTAGTATTAAGATAATGATGAGTGTAGATGGGAAAATGACAAAAAATATAGTTACTATTGGAGTAATTGATGTTCTGTTAACTAAAGAACTTGACAAAATGTTTATATTCTCAAATTTTAAACTAAAAAATTGTATTTAATTACTAATATGTATGAAACAATTTATGATGTTATTTAATTAATAAATACGTGTCTTTTTTTAACAAACCGATTTTCTATTCACAAAAATTTGGTAAATAACCTTATTTATAAGATAGAATGAAAGAAATATAATGATTTAATTTTATTAACTTTTTCATTAATTTTATATTCTAATTTAGTCATAAGCATTTTTTCGCACTAATATTAATATTTTATATGTATAAGTAAAAAATATATATGAAATAATCTATATGTATTTTTTTTGATGATACAATTAAAACGTTAATACTGCTATTCTTTATTCGTTTAAACCAACATTTGTACATTTTATAAATAATAGTGGAATTCATTTTTTGTTGTGTGTAAATATTTTGATATTGAAAAAAAAGGTCTTTATGACATTTTTTACAATACATTAGATTCAAAGATTCTTTTTTTTTAGCCTATTGTTTATTTATCTTATTAATATTTTAACTATTAACTGTACAATGCAACATAGAATTTGAAAACTCTTTTAAGTTGAACTTATTAAAATCATTATAACCAAAAAATTAGAAAAATAATACCATGAAACGTTAAAATTTTAATAAGTAATTATGAAAACCTATTTTAAAGAATTTTAAATAATTATTATATATTACTATTACTAATAAAAATCCTTTATCTGTCCATACTATTATACTATTTTAAATCCATTCTTTGTTCTATTTCAATAGAAATAATAAAATTCTAACCTGTTAATTCATTCTTTCATTTTTCCCATATTTTAATTATTTGAGTAACTAAACGAATAAAATTTGATGTACTACCAAAATATTATATATTTTTTGCCATCTATTAATCATTTTAAAAACTATATAAAAATTTCACTAGACCTAATATTTATTTTAAAGTAAATGAGTAATTAAAAAATCTTTATTATAAACTATCTTTTAGAATTTAATTTTATAATTTCAAAACTATAATGAAGTTAATTTTATTATAAAAATATAATAGTGTAGTTTTTATAAACTCAAATATCTAATATTTTTTATGTTAATTATATCTAATTTCTTTTATTAGCACTACTAAATTTTAGGTTAATTAAATGTATTTGCAATTAATATCACTTCAATCTTAAAGAATTGTATGTTTTTATGTGTAAATTAATTTTCCCGTGAAAATACAACTATGAGAGTATTTAAACATTGTTTTTATATAATTTATTTATGAATATTAATAAAAAAAATAAATTTAAATAGAAGTGTTTTTATATAGTAAAACCATTTTTTATCAACTCACTTTTCTAACAAATAACAAAAAATTAAAGAAATATTGTATTATTATAACATCACTTTTAGTGATATGGGACATATAAAATCTATTGCTACTTTACCATATGAATAATACAACTTATAATATTTCCTAAAATATACTTGTACACATATATATATATATTTAACAAGAAGAAAACATTTTATAAACAAAAGAATTTTTTTTGTTGTATTATGTTATCACAATTTATGAATTTTATGATAACTTTAACAATTGTTAAAAAAAAAAGTAAAAAACTAAAAAAATGATTCTTTTAATTTTTACAAAATTTCCATAAACTTTCTGCATGAAGACTTAAATTAAAAGATCTTTAATAAATATTATCAGTAATGATAATTGATTATGACATTTAATGCTTGTTTTTCTTATTTTATGTATTTTGTTACAATTCCATAATTATTGTAAAATTCTTTTTGCTATGCAAGATTTCGAGTTTTGAAAACTTTTTTTAATCATAAATACAAAAATTAAAATTAGTATTTTATTTTTAATGAAGGTAATAATTTTTCATGCATAATATTATAATGTCTATACATTTATCGGAAAATAATTGTTTAATCTACTTAAGAAAACTTGAATATTAAATAGAACGATATTATAAAAATGTCAAAGATACAAATTTAATTTTTCTCTTGAGTAAATTCAAAAATAACTTTTCTATACATTTTCTTTTATAGTGTATTTAAATATTTTAGAAATCTTTTTTATCATGACAATACTTTATAATTAAAAGTTATTTTATCATTAATATTTTGAAATTCATTAATTATTTATTGTTATAGAAAAACATATAATTTGGTTTGGTTTTTTCCAATTTAAAAAAAGTAATATATTATTATACGTTAATAATATAAAAATATAATTTCATATGTCGATTGTTATCATAGTTTTAAGCATAACATGCTGTTTTTTAGATAAAGAATATTTCTAAATATATTTAAGAATTTATTTATTGAAAATATGAACAACAGTAAAACGCAAACATTTTATGATTCGTTATCAAGACAAATTCATGATGAATCAAAAAGAAATACCTTTAATAGAAATGTCCCAACCAATTCAATAAAAGACTTAGAATCATATAAATGTTGTTGTCTCTTTACATTTAAATATACAGTGAGTAGAAAGATAATGCTTTATGAATTCATTTTTTAGTTGAGCTTAAAAATATTTCTAGGCATATATATTTTAATGGCTATTCTTGGATTGTGTTTTGGTATGATATCTACAATCATCTGGCTAATAATTCCAATAAGTGTAGTTACAACAACTTTAATTGGAATATCTCAGAAAAAACATCGATATATCTATCCATTTTTAATAATAACTGTTGTACAATTAATAATATCAATTTTTATGACTGTCTTTCTTCTCTTATACTCATTCTTCTCTTATATTTCTTTAAAACTATTAGTTGCAAAAAATTTAAATAGATCACCAACACAAAATGATATGATATTTTTCATTGCATTTACAATATCAATTTGTTTAATAATAACAGTATTACATTTAATTCAAATTCATGTAATTTATGGGTAAATTTCTTATCTATCATTTTTTTAATGATAATTTTTTAGATGCATGAAATACTATGAAACATTAGTATATTACACTCAAAAAAACAACATTGTTTAGGAAAATTTGATCATCAACTGCAACAAGTGTATATTGGAAAATTTAATAGTGAATATACGTTTTCAAAACCCAAGAAATATTTTATGCCACATTTATAGAAAGAAGGTTGGAATGCTAGAAAGAATATTTTAAAAAGTTGAATGGCATATAATTTTTTCCTTTTTTATATCAAATTTTATATCTTTTCTTATAAGGAAATATTACCGTTATGATGGAGTAAAAAGTGTTCTTTGTGAATAAAGATGTTTTAAGCTTAGTTATTATGCTTTGTCTTATATGAATTATGAATGGTATATAAACATAAAAATCTTGTATAAACTCAATAATGTAACTAGTAAAAATTTTTTGTTTGACTAACTCAAAACGGATATGTATCATTTTATACCAATATTATATATGTACGATTTTTTTTTCATAAAATGTTTGCTCAACATTTTGCTACTACTAACTTTGTATATATAAAATATTTTTTTAAGTTAAATTATAAAGATTAATTTTTGAGATAAAAATTTTTGTTAATGAATATGAAACATGTATGTTAAGTAATTTTAATATTTTAGTAAAAATATAATTTTAATTTAATCATGTAATGTAGAAAATTAAAATGTAAAAATAATTATCAAAGTATTACTCCTTGATTATAGTTTCTCACTTATTTCTTTTACATAAATTAAAAAAATATATTTTTATCAATTTTGGTTATACAATTTTATTTTAAATTTTCTAAGAATGATATATAGTAAGTTTAAAATATCACTTTTAAAAATGATTTATTTTAACGAAATGGAGTGAATTATTTTCCCGATTTTTAAAATATAAAATACATAGTTTCTTAATTTACTTTCTTTATGAATAAAATTTATTACAAACTTTTAATAACTAGTGCTACACAAAGTTACTACTGTTAACTTTTTACAGTTTTTCTACTACATTTTTAAAAGATTTTTTTAACCACCAATTGCGCAATATAAAATAAATTAACTTTTTGACAAAGAGAGTAGCCTAAACATGATAAAAAATTAACGTATCCTTTTTTACATAACTTTTTATATTTAGTTAAATAAAGTTCATGCATTTATAATGTATTTTAAAGTTCTAAGATAAATTTATATTTTTTTGTGTTAAGAAATATTTAAATTATATAGTAAAAAGTTAGTTCAACATCCATCAATATTGTTGGAGTAGTCCAATATGCAATTTATTATATTTATATATATTGCCTTTTTTTAACGAGTTAACTAATTAAAAAGCAGTTTTTTTTAATTATTTGAAATGACATTTTATATTTCACAAATATATTATTTCCAGGAACTTAATATATAATGATATGTGAAAATAATAATTTGAATGATTGTACACCAATGATAAGGAAAGAAATGTGCCCTAATAATTTAGGCAATAATGTTAAAGAATATTTATTTAAAAATTATGGAACAACAAAACTTCCACACTCATCTCCTTTTACTGGACATGAATTAAATATACTCAGTATGTTTGACAAAAACTAAACAGTTTCCTTTAACCTTATTTTCTAATATTTATATCATTCTAAAAATTTAATTTATTATTTTCATCTAAAATTAATTTTATGAAGTGAAAATACAATAAGAAGTGTGTTTTTATTTTTTCTATTTTTTTGTTCTTTTGATAAGAGAAAAAAGTATTTTATAGATAATTTATTTTTGAATACTTTATTTTCATCCTAGTTTTGTTATTAATATTTGATTCTTTATATGTGAAAAAAAGAAGAATTTTTATTTTTTTCATAGTCTTTCATATGTCAACAATAATACTTTTATTTCTATTATTAACGGATCAGAAATAATAGTAAGAAAAATAAGCATCTAAGATTTAAACAATTTTATCCATTCTTTTCCGTTTAACTTTAAATCTTTTCTTTTTTAAAACTATTTATGAATATGCGATTTATAAATAAGAATTATCTAATAAGATAAAATGTTTTGTCTATTTTTATTTCATTTCCTTATTTTTCACATTTTGTAAGAGATATCGTATGTATACATATTTATATATATATATGATAAATTAAAGAAAAATGGAAAGTTCTTTTTTTCCATTTGGACTATAATATTGAAAATATTTTAGCATTATTTATTATCAACCCAAAATTGTTTTACACTTTATTTAAAGTACACTTTCTAATATTTTTTTTAGATTACAAAGCTTTAAGAGATCCAAAAAGTGAATATTTAAAGATTAAAAATAAAGAAATATTTTGCAATCATCATAAGGAAGGAATAAAATATTATTTTCACAATAATTTGGAGAATAAAAGTACCAGTCAGTTAAACAATACAAGTACAAAATACAATAACAACCATTCATCTTCAGAATTATTATTTAAACCTTACAATATGCATCATAATAACAATAATAATAATCCTTTTTCATCAAATAAAAAAAGTGAAACAAATTCACATATACGTAATTATAGTATCAAAAATTATCATTGCTGTTGTGGGAATGTTCATGTTGTTGTAAGGAAAAATATTTTCTTTAAAAAAATTCTATTATTATTTTTTTGTAGTTGGGTGCAAAACTTTTTTTAGTCTTTTATATTGGATTAACTTTCTTAGGTGTTTGGTATAGTGCCAAATCTACAGCTGTATGGACTTTTATTCCTATTTTTGTAATTTCATCTTCAATATATGGCTTTCACAAACAACGTCATAAATATATTTATCCATTTTTGATTGTTTCTGTAAGTCACAACAAGATTAATTTTTTTATTTTTTATTTTAAGGTTATACAAATTATTGCTTGTCTTATCTTATCAATCGTCATTGTCTCTTTTTCAATTGCTAATTATGGAACATTACAAAATATTGTCGCAACAAATGATTTTATTCGCTTATCAAAGGATGACGCCTCTGATTTGACAATTGTAATTATCGTTGGGGTATTGGTTGGATTTTGTTGCTTTATGTCATTGATACATGTTTGGCAATTCATTGTGGTTTATAACTGTTTAGAATTTTTTGAATCACTTAACAGTAATGAATGGTTAAATGCTTATCAAAGTGAAATTATCTATAAATCATCAAATGATGTATCAAATCCTTACCATCACAGCTATAATCTTGATATTGTAAATAAAAATATAGTTGAGCAGTAAAATAGAATCAAAAAAATTTTTGTTCATTTAAAATTAAATTATGGAATTTTACGAATACTTTTATAATGTTAAAATATCAATAAAAAAACATTTTTTTTGATGTTGAAAATAATAAAAGATTTTTTTTTATTTATAAAACTTAATTTTTATTTTAATTTTTCATTAAATTTATTTTTGTTTTTAATGATTTTGGTTTGCTAGAATTGTAAATTCCAATTAAACTTAAAGCATTATGTTGTAATTTACGTTCATCATAAACATTTCTTGACATCTCTTCAACCTTTGTTTCAAATTCAATCATATGTTTTTCAATTTTATTTCTCTAAAAAGGAAAAGATTTAATTTGATTGTCAATTAAATTTACATCTTTCTTTATATTTTGTATTTCTTTTTCAAGCAGGTTAATTTTTCCTTTCAATAAACCTACATTTTTTATTTTCTCTTGAAGCAACTTATTTTTACCCTCTAATTCTCTTTCTAAATCACCTAAAAAAACTTCATATTCAATTATTTTATCGTCTTTTTCAATTATTTTCTCTTTCAAAAGTTGAATTTCCATACGACCCATTGAAGCAGTATCAAGGAGTGTATCTTTTTCATCATTCAAAATAACTAAATTTGCCTTTATATCTTTAATACTTCTCTCAAAATTTTCTTTTAATCTCAATTTTTCAGTCTTCTCCTTTTGTATTTGTTTTTCCATTTTTTGTTCTGTTTGATCGATACGTTTACATAAATCAAATACCTCAGCATCTAAATATTTAATTTTTTCTTCAACTATACTTTTTTTCCCCCTTTACTTTATTTAACTTTAATTCATATTTACTATTTAATTCATTAATTTCTCTCTTGCTATCATTTATCTTTTTCTCATAGCTTTTTTTTATGTTATTAATCTCTTCCGAATAGTCATTTTTCATTATAATCACCTGTCTTAAATGATCATTAATCATGCTTTCATAAAAATTTTTTGTATTGTCAATTTCAATTTTATGTTCTTTTCTAAGTGTTTCAATAATTTCTTCTTTGTCTTCCAATTTATTTGTATATTCTTTATCGCGAATTTTAATTTTTTCCTTAAAATTTAAAATAGTTTCATTTAGAAGATTTGTCATTGAAATTAATTCTCTTTCTTTTAATTCCATATATTTTTCCAAAATTTTAGAGCTTCCTTCTAAAATAGAATTTCTTTCAAATGCCAAATGTGAAACAAGATCTTGTAAATTTTGTATTTTACTAATTGGATATAGTATTAATTCTTTCGAATGATAATTTTTTATAGTTTCTTTATTATAACTATTCGATTGTGACAAAATTTTATTTTCCAATAAAATTTTTAATACATAACCATTATTGAAACCTAGTAAAAGAATATTTGAAATTTTATCAATTTTCATACAACTCATAAATATTTGCATATTTTTATCATCTGTTCCACCTGTATAATTATATTTGATTCCTTTTATAACTTTTCTTTCTATAAATTTCTCATCATTTTTTGTTTGTATGAATAAAATGTTAATAACACCCATATTATCACCAATATATAAATCATTGTCTAATATTTCTATAAAGTTTGTGGTAACATGAATTCCAACAGAATGATAGGTAGGAACAGATATTGTTTTAAATTCTTTACCTTCTTTATAACAAGAAATTAAATATTTTTTATTTAATCCATATACTATTTCATCATTGCCTACACAAATATCAATGAAAAATTTAAGCTTTGTTGATGTAAACCATAATATTTTTCCACATTTTCCTTCAATAAATATCAAATTTTCATTTTTTGTTAAAATTGCCAATGATGATGGTTCAAAGGAGTTCAAATTTTTGTTGTCACTCCATTTACAACAGACAATATCAAACTTAGAATTTTTTTGATTATTTAAATTTAAATTACAGCTACACAAAATAGTTAAGGTATAAAGATTAACAATATACAAAAAGTTTTCAATAATAATTGCAACATATGTTTTATTATGATTTGACACTATAATACTTGCTTTACCGTCCAATATCTTTTGTTCATCTCTCCTTTTAATGTCTAAATAAATAAGATCATAAATAAACACTCCTTCTGTAGTGGCAATTAAAATTTGATAACCGAATTTGAATGTACAAAATCCAATTGTTTCATGGGAAGGAAACTTTTTTAATGATAATATTTGTTTTGAATACAACTCAGTGCATACAAGATTGCAACTACAATCTAAACTAACTAATATTTCTCTTTTACCATTCTTATTTATTTCCATAATTTCTAAATTGCTTATAGGAGCACAGTTTTGTCCAACAATAATTCGCATTTCTTTTTCACCAATTACATTACCATATAAAATATTTGTTGTATATATAGCTTTCTTATTTATGAATAACATATTTGAAGCATTATAATCTAATTTTATACCTAAACATTTATTTGATTCAATTAAATTATTATCTAATAAATCATTGCTCCTATTATTAATAACAATAATTTTACATTTTTCGAAAATTTTTTCAATATCATGAGTATTATCGAAAATTAAAATTATTCCTATTTGTAGATATACAACTATATTGTAAATATTTGATGTTATATATTTTATCTCTATGGCCTTACTATCATTATTTAAAAAATAGGGTTGTAATAAATCACATTCAATTGCTTTGATATTTATTATTTTTAATGGTGTTGTTTCTCTATATAAATATAATACTCCATCATTTGATCCAAAAGCAACATATGTATCACTAACCCATGAATGTGTTTCAATATTTATAAGCTCTATTGATGATAATATTGACAAAATGTTATTTTGTATTCTAAGGAAATACGCACCTTTCATTGATAATAAAAATAAAATTGACTCATCAACAGGACAAAATGACATATCAATAAATTCTCCAATATCGTTTTCATCAAAATTGCATGTGTCTATTAGTAGCGTTGAGAATTGTATAGAATATATCGTTATATTTAATAAAATCCTATCAATTTCATTTTTTTCATATATTATTAATTTTGAAAGCGAACAAACATTTTCATTGTGATGTGACAATTTTACGTGACAACATATATTTGTTAAACCAATAACACAAATATCATCCAGTGTTTGAGTTTTTTTTATTAAAATGCTCGATCCGGATGATTCGGATGTTATTGCAATTGCTAGAATGCTACCATCTGGACTTTGATCAATTGATGTTATTGTATATGTTCCTAATTTTATTTCTGTTAACATCGTTAAATCTTGTATTGTGTTATAATTTGTATCAATAAATGCTGACTTGTTCCCATTTTTTATATCACCAGTTGAAAAGTTTTTTCCGTTGAAAAATGATTTATATATTCTCAGAGTATCTTCGCCAACTTGGACTAATATCTTAATATTATCATCTTCGTCAATAATATAAAAAGCATTTGTAAAACCTAAAATCGTCTCTATATCATTATTAATTTCTTCAATACTATCACTTGTATTCGTTAATAAATTGTCCTCCGTTACTGTTCCTTGGCTTATTTTTACATGTGATTGTTTTGATGGTTGCTTTATCATAATCAACTCTTTGGTAATTTTTCGATTGACTCAAATTAACAAATATTTCAGGATTGTATTGGTTTGCTGTCTAAATATATATTATTTTTATTCATTGTTTTTTTAGTTAACAAACATACGTTAAGCCAAATTAAATCTAAACACCGTAATTTTTTTAGGATTTCTATATTAATTTTACAAATACTATTATCAGTATCACTACTACTTTCAAAACTATTTTGATGTTTTTGGCAAAAATCTTTTTCAAATGTTCTTATTCTACTTCTTTCAACAGCAACAATAAGAGAGTTTAAACTTTTAATAGCAGAACGTGCTTTATATATTTTAGGTTCCCTATTGTCTTCACCCTCTTTTGAATTATTTTTTAAATTTAAAAATGTAACACTTTTACTTCTACCAGTATTATCGTCTACACATCCTTTGTTTTGCCTACGAAATCGTTCTTTCACCTGAGATCTTCTCAATGAAAATACTTTCTTTCTCAATTTAGTTTTATCTATTTCTTCTTTATTCATGAATAGTAATATTAATAATAGTACTAGTAAATATATTATTATAAAAGTGTAAATATATATTGAAAAGTTTTATAAAAATATTCTTGGATTAGAAAATTTTAATTTTTACGTCAACATTTTTATTTTTAGAAATATAAGTATTAAATTTTCTGAAAAAATTTGAACAATGTGTATATCCTTGATTAAACACCTTTTTAATTGACAGTACAATTATATTTTTTAATCACGGCACATTTATATAATACATTTATTTATATATGTGTAAGTGTATGGCTATTAGTTTAGATTGAATAGAAATTTACCAACCACTATTTTCTTTTTGCTTAGATTAATTTATAATAACTTAGGATCGATTATTTAGATAAAGGAGAGTAAATAGAATTAAATATATCAAATGAAAAGTGAAAAGTAATTAGATGCTTCTTTACATTGTTTTTATTAATTTTATTAAAATTATTGAATTAAAAAATTGTCGAGTGAGCAATAGAATATCTTTTTATTATATAACATTTTCAAATTGTATAATAAATGCCCTTTTTTCTATTTTTTTATTTGCTAAGAAAACAATAAAATAGTAAACTGTTTATTCGAAAATTTTTATACTTTTTTAAATTACATTATTTTTTATTTATTAAAAATAAAGATATAATGTTATTTAAATTTATTATCAATTATCAATGGCATTACGTAAATTTTATATATTATGTAAAAAAATATTTTATTATTTTATCAAGTATAGTTGTAAAAGATTTTGAGTAGAATCTATTAAGTTAACTTAATTCCAACGAATATATTTTGATTTTCTTTAGATGCGTGCTTAAGTATGTAAAGATAGTTACAACCGTTCTATATATGGGACATCTTATAATAAAACCTTGTCAGACTACTTTTAAGAGCTATCAATTTATTAATTTTGTTTGAGGATTCTTAAATCGATTCAAATAAAACAATAATCATATCTATATTATAAGTATACTATTTCATTTTATAGCATAATAAATCAATTTATTAGTTATTTAAATATGATATCATGCCCACTTTTCATAAATTTTGTTGTTTTCTTTCTCTTCTAAAGCTAATGCTTGTAATAAAAAAAAATCTCATTCCATTGTGATGATAAAAATATCTAGTCATTTTTTTTATAAATATTTTTTTATATTAATCGTCATAATTCATCATTTGTTTTTAGCAATAAATTGTTTAAAAAAGTTAAGATAATATTGTTAATACATCTGAGACTAATGCTTTTAACTGCAATTAAAACAATGTAAATTAAAATAATATACGTTTTCTATACATATAATTATTTGGCGTTTTTTCTGATAAAAAAAGACTAAATACGTAAATAGTTTTACATAGCATTTCATTTAAAAAAAGAAAAAATTATTTTTAAAAATCAAACTAGTTGCTCTATAACCTTTTAATTTTTGTTTGTTAAAAATATATAATTTTTTTTAGCATGACTTATAAATATTTTTCAATGCATTAAAAAAATACTCTTTCATTATCTAAAAAACAGACTATTATATGATATCATATAATTATATATTTTTTTAGCAAAATTAAAAATAAATTTTTTCCTTCACTTCTACCATTGGAATTCTTTTTTATAAAATCTTAAAATTATTTGTTTTATAAAAATCTTTAAAACAACTTATATAACAATTTAATATTAACAAAAGAATATGAATATAGTGTTTTATTTATACAATTTATAGAGTTTAGATTATGACCTGTGCAATAAAAATTTCTAGATAAAAAACAAAATTTGTTTTATTAAAATATTTTATAAAAATATCATTTAAATTAAATGTCATGTTTTAATTTAAATATTAATTTATTAATGGAATAAAATTAATCAGCATATAAGATACATTCTTATTTATTAATCCTAAACATTTGTACTTTTTTCTAGAACTTTCATATATTTATGTAGAAAAGTATATATTCATTTATAATATGACTGTTATTAAATATGTTTATTATTTTATCTTTAAACAAATAATATAAAAGTATTTAATTGATAAAATAATATTTTTACCTGACAGTAATATTACAGATTTCACGTATTCAAGACTTCCTTGTGTTTAAAAAAGTTATTTTTATAACTTATGATGGAAAATTTTTAAATCACTTAAAGAATTTCTAAATAAATATGCATTATGCTTTTAAAGATTAAACATTAATTTCTCTCTCTTTGTATGATAAATTTTTTTTACAACCAACATTACACAAACTCATGTGATCAAAACTATTAAAGTTAATCAAAAACATCGCTCTTTATTTTATAATCTTCCATAACGTTTTTTTTCTTTTACATTTTTGTTTATTTATATTCATGGCAAATATTTTTTTCTCTCCAACAGATTATGGTGTTATAAAATTTCTCTTATATAACTTTAAATTAAACTTCTTAAAATATTTATATATCATCACGAGGACTAATATTATTTATTATAAATGTGTATAAAAATGATTATTATATTATTTTAAAGTCAAAGAAGGACATGTCCCAGTAGTTTGAATAAAAACTAAATACTTAAAAATATTTTTCTTTATACTACTTTAAAATAAACTTTAAAGTTTCAATATAAAATATATTGAAAGTATAAGTAAATGTTATTTAAAAATCCTATTTTATTTTTTATACTGCCTTAAATTCAAAGACTTTTGTTTATGTATTTCAAAAATGGTAGAACAATAAAAGTGCCTTATGTACATAGAGAGTATATATCTCAAAGTTACATTGCAAAATGCATTTATTTTTAAATTTATTCTAAAATATATATTTCTACTTTATTTTAATAAATTTAGTCAAATATTCTTTGTTTTGTATAAATGTGACACTGGTAATATAGTAAGATATATGTTTATATGTTTCTGTTTTTTTCACATGACTTGATAAAAATACTAATATTTTAGTGTATTCATTTTTATCAAATAATTGTTCTTAACTTGTATTACATTTTTTCTAATAAAATTAGTTTAAAAATGATTCTATTAATAACTCTAAGAGTATAAATATTTATTACTTTTATATAAAAATTACTTCTATTAAAATATCCGAATAGAGTAAATATATAAATTCATTGGAAAGAACTTTAAAATTAATTATCAAAACAAATTTTTTACGTTTATTCAAGTCATTAATTTCTCCATATCAAAATATTTCCTGTTTTGTTTAATAAAAATTTATTTAATATCTATTTTGAATACTGTTTTTTATCTTTGATAAAATTTATTTTCCACAATAATATACATAAAAGTGTCATTGCTCTTAACTTTAACAAATAAAATAAAAAGTACTCACGTATACATATCTTTATATCTATTTTTTATCAAAGATTATCAATTAAATATTTTCCAAAACATAATTTTTAGACTTATCTTTTTATGTCCTTCGGAAATTATTAATTTTTAGCAAAAAATAAAAATTGCTTCATTCCATAAATAAATTTAACATGTCCATTAAAGAGACATATAACTAATGGTTCTTTCGTAAATCATCATTTACTTATTATTTATCAAAAATTTTTTATTATGGAAAATTTTAAAAATTAATTAAATATTCATATCTTAAAAGCGTTGAGAATGTACTCATTTAAAAAGAATTTTATGTTTATTACAAAAAAATTATAACAAGCCATTTATTACTTCCAATGTTAGAGTATCGTTGTATATTAGATGACGTAAAAATAATGCATATATAATATTTGAGTCCTGCGAATATTTTTAGGTAGTTAGTAAAAGTTTATTATTACCACTTTATTTTTAAAAAATGACTGCTGTAAATGAATGTCAAGTAAGTTTTAAACTTAAAAAATGTTAATTTAATAATTATACATACATTTTTAGGAAATAATTGTTGATGGAAAAAATTGTCAACTTACTGTTTTTATTCAGGGTGATTTAAATGAAAGACATCATAAGACAACAATTTTAACTGTCCATGATATTGGTACCAATCATAAAAATTTTATCAAATTTGTCAATCATTCATCTATGAGTTCTGTTAAAGCTAATGCTATCTTTCTACACGTTTGTATACCAGGACAAGAAGATAATGCTCTTGATTTCTCAGGAGAATTTCCATCACTTGATCATATTGGGGAAGATTTAGTACATGTATTGGATAAAGTTGATGTTAAGACATGTGTTGCATTTGGTGAAGGTGCTGGTGCTAATATTCTTTGTAGATTTGCTATGGCTCATCCAAATCGTTTATCATGCCTTTGTTTACTCCATTGTACAGCAACATCTGCTGGATTAATTGAAAAAGGTAAAGACAAACTTGCTAATTTACAATTAGAGTCTGGGATTATGACTCAAAGTGCATGGGATTATATTGCTCTTCATAAATTTGGTTCTGTATGTTTTAAAAAGAAAATTAAATATCTTTGTTAATTTTTTATATTACTACAGTCTGATTGTCATAATAAGGAGGAATATATTGAAAATTTAAAAACATCTCTTAATCCAAAAAATTTATCAAAGTACCTGTTTACTTATAGTAAAAGAACTGATCTTTCATCAATAATTAGTACAAAAATTGGTGATATTGAAGCATTACTTGTTACTGGTGCAAAAGCACCACATATTGCAACTGTTTACACAACTCATAAATCGATGAATAAAAAGAAAACAACTTTATTAGTCGTTGATGATGTTAGTGATGTTTTAACAGAAGCTGTAAGTTTATTTTATTTATCTTTAGTATTTAAACAAAAAAATGACTATTTTTAGCCTGAAAAACTTGCACGTTCATTTATCTTATTCTGCAAAGGAAGTGGCGTTTTATCTCAAGTCCCAATACCTGGTATGGAACGTCAAAGAACCTTATCATCATCAATGGAGGAAGCTGATAGACCAAGAAGGTTTTCAATTACCCAACAAATAACACCTGTTGTTCAATAAAAAAGATCAATTCTATAACTTTTTTCTAAAAATAAGCTGTAATTTACACTATATACCCCAATTTTTAACACTTAGAAAGTTGTATTTCTTATCTCTTTAAACTTCTTATCATAAATTTTATTCAAAACATAACTTTTATCAATCCTTTTGATAACATTTGAAAATTCACAATAACAATATATGTAAAGAATTTTTTTTGTTAGAGAAATTATAAAAAAATCTATTTATATACTATATAGGTGGAAGAAAAATTTTTGTAATTTTATTTAGCTATTATGAAGTAAAAAAATCTTATTATTATGGCTTATTTTTATCATTTATATTAAATACGCAAATAAATGGATGTTTGAAAAAATTTTTGTAATAATATTATTTAAAGAAAATTAAAATTTATAAATAAATATATGATGATGTATCAATTTTGCAATATCATCTCCGGCATCCGTTATTAATGTTATCACATCGTTTAATGGCATTAAAATAGATAACTTATATTCTTGTGGATAAAAGTCGGAGTAGTCAATTTCATTAAAATTTATCTTCAAAATAATATTTCTTTTTTTTTCATCTAGAAATGTTAAACCTTCTTTGTTAATTGCAAGAATACCATTTGTCAAATTTCCTATAGGAGATGAATTTTTTATAACTTCTTTGATATGATAAAATAATGCAGAAAAAAGATAATATTTTTGGAGTGTTATTAAAAACAAACTTTTTGCTTGTAATGTGCTCATATCAATCTCCCATTCTTTTATTTTATCTAAAATCCTTTTAGTCCAATTTTGTAAGGTTATTTGTGGATATTTTTCTAATATGATTGATGGTACTAAGGATGAAATGCAATTACAATTGATAGGTGTAGCCATGCCAATACTATCAGAATAGTGTATCAAGGCACCCATTAAAGAGATATTGTTAAGGTCTTTCGCTGTCAATGATTTTTTATCGCAATTTATCATGTATAATCCAGAAATATAGTCTGGTAAAATCTGTAAGAAAAGAAATATTATGGATAAAAATTATTTTACATTAAATTAATTATAGTAATAATATGTTCTTTGTCCTTTAAAAATAACACTAAGAAATCTAAAGATTATTTTTAATTTAAAAAGTTTTAAAATAAATATCTCCTAGATAGAAACTACTACATGAATCGCGTGTTATACTAAAATTTACTGAAAAATTCTTTAATTTAATTTCTATAATTTCCGTCTTTTCTTAGATTGTGTTTTCTTTGAAATTTATAAAAAAAAATACTCTCAACGACAGTTGGTTAGCAAAAACAATTATTCATTGACTTTTTAGCAAACAAAATTTGTTTTTAAGAAATAAATTATTTCGTCAGTAATTTCAATTATATTTTTTACGAAAAAGAACAAAATTTTAAATTTATTCAATTTTTGTAAATATATATTTTTCATTGTTTTTGTAACATTTTAGTTGTTAAAAAAAATACAATTAGTTTTTGATGTTAAATTTAATTACTTATTATATGAAAACAAAATTTAACCTATAAAAATGCATTAGTTAATGAGTTTTGTTCTATTTAAAAGATTAATAATCTAAAATATCACATGCAAAACAAAAAATAATTCATCTATTTATAAAAGCACTAAAAAATGTTTTTTTCTATTCAATATAATTACTTCCTATAAACATTATGTTACTTTCATGTCTTTTATAAAATGTAATAATAATTGAATTGTAAAACTATTATTTCTCATTTAAAGTAAATGAAATAAATCTTACTATAATTTCAATTTATTATTAAAATGACGTTTTTGAGATTCTTTACACTTTTTTTAAAAAATGAACAAAATTGTAAACAGTATACATTAATTTGGCATTCCTAAATTCTCAGAATGTATTATAAATAATATCTAAACTATATCATTCTACAAATATTTAAGTAAAATAAATTAGAAATATATTATCAAATTTGAAGTACAAAACATTAAAAAATGTTTCCTCGATTATATAAACAAACCTGATAAAATAATGTATCAATAAGAAGATTATTATCAAATCTTAATGAAGAAACCCATACAAGCCTTTTTAATACAAGCACTATCTTTTTCTTTTCCAGTGTCATTTTCGTTGTAACATCCAATACATATTCATTATTTGAAATAATCTTCATGTTATTTTCATTCTCAATTAAGTAACAAAGACTAAATTCTTGTTGTTCTTCGACTGAAAATACATTCATTTCACGACAGATATGTTTAATAATATCTTCAGCAACACTACTTGTTGTTGTATTAATAAACATTTTATGACCACCAGGAAGGAGATATGGTTGGCGTTTAACATATTTTCCTTTCTATATTAGAAATATATAAAAGTAATTATATAATAAAAATAAAGAACTTACCGTTATAGCTTCAACCTCACTCGCTGATAATAACAATTTCCTTCCACCATACTTTAATGTTTGTTCTAAATTTTTTAAACATGTCATAGCTGTTTGATGGTAACTTCTTTTTTTATCAAACGCAACAACTTTAATAAAGTTTAATAAATATGGTTTAAGGATATCAGAAGAGGTAAAATATGATGTTATAATTGTAAATAATCTCCAACCTTTCAACAAACTTTCTGGTTCTTTACTAGAATTATTTGTTAATTGTTTCATCATCTGACAATAAATTTCATCATTTAATGGAGGATTTTCTTTACACAAAGTTAATAATTCATAAACACAATCAGTTAAGGTTTGATTTTTCTTCAAATTTTCATCTCCCATATATCTCATTATACACATAAAACTACATAAACTTCCTTTTTGTAAATCATTATCACACAATAATAATAATGAAGATGTTATTGGTTTGGAAGAATATTTAATTAGTGTTGATATATCTTTCCATGTCCAATCTTTATCCTTTTTCTTAAATAATATACCAATTTCACTTCCACGTTTTTGTTTTTGAAAATAATTTATTGCAAATTCAGCCATTGAGAATGTCTCCATATTTGTTGACTCGTAAATAAAGTCATTATGGATAAACTAAATAAAAAAAGGATGTTTAGAAGAAAATAACAAATAATATTTTGAAAAAGTTTTAAATTTTTTTATTAAAATGTAATCTTTCTTTCAAAAAAATGTTTTTTTATTATCTCATGTATTAATGAAGGATATGTCGAATTATTTTTAATAGTCGATTTAAAGAAAATTTTTTTGTTTAATCTCGCTCAATATGTATATGCGATAACAAAAAGAGATATTTTTTATATTTTTCAATTATATTGATGACGAGGAGGGTATGGTTGAAGATTGTTATCTTTAAAATTTCCTTGAATATTACCATTTTGCGTATGATCATAGTTAGATGATCCATACATCCTTTGTGGTGGAGGACATGGCTCAACTGTCCATAATGGCCATTTAAAACTAAAACAACAGCAATTAATTTTGTAATGTTTTTGTTTCCTTATTGGTCTCCCATCTTTGTCGTATCCTATTATAGCATTTTGATCAAAATATCCATTATTTGCGGCTGTCCCTGATGAAGCCCATTTACTTTGACGTTTTGTGGAATGTGATCTACTTTGTCTACTTCCAAATTTGGCTGATTTTTTTAAAAATTGTTTATTCCCCTCATGCTGTTGAGATGATAACACATTGGATTGTTGATCATGTATCATTTGATCTCTACCTTTTGTTCCATATGATGATTCATGATAACTATCGTAACGATTACTACTATGATGATAGTTTCCACCGCCACCTACTCCAGAATTGGAATATTGATAATTTGGCAATGCTCCAGATTGTTGTTTATTACTACTATATGTTCTAATATCTTCAATATGCCTTCTATTAGAGAAAGGTTTTATTGAGGTAGAGTTAAAGGCAGTATAGTCAGTTGGTGGATAATAGTATGCTTGATCTCTATATCTTATACCATTTGTTGGTATAGCAGACATACTTCTAGACATTTTAATTTGTCTATCATAAATTTCCTCAATATTTCCAGTATCATGACCATGATACTCAACACTTCTATTATGGTTATTTGAATCAGTAAAACCAAAATCGTCATTAAATCCACTAGGCGAGTAGTCTTTTGATTTTAGAGATTGTGATTGACAATGATCATCTTTAAAGTCAAAAGAGGAGCTAAAACCTCTTCTGTCATGAAGATTTTTAGAGGGATAGTAATCAAAATGAGGTCCTGGTACTCCGGTTGATGTTACTCTCCTTGGGAGTGTTGAAAATTGTGATTGAAATGTCTTTCTATCATGATATGGATTTTCTTGATGTTGACTGATTATTTGTGAATTGTCTCTTGAATGAAAATAATTATCTTGACAATATGGAGAATCATTTCTATCATATGAATTTGAACGATTTTTAAAACCATTTTGATTTTTTGTTGGAAAATAATTATCATTATTGGGTGGTTGTGAAGTTATTTCTGGTTTTTTATACTCCGATTTATGTTCTTTTGGTGAATGTTCAACCATTTTAATATTATGATGAATAATATGTGAACCCATTTTTTTACAAACTAATAGAAATATTTATTATTTTTTAAAATATAGATGTCCTTAAAAACTTAGTAATATTTGTTTAAATATTTTTTCTATTTAAAATATTTAAGCGAATTAAAAAACATAATTCATACATAAATGATTTCCGCGATTTTAAAACCTTTTACAATATGTTATAAGGAAAAGGTACTAAAGAACTCTTCAGTATAAATAATTTTCGATATTATGATAAAATGAATGTAAAAAATTATATAATATTAAATATATTTCCATTATTAAATTCTAAACTTAAATTTTTAGTAATTTTAAACAGTTAGTTTAAGAAAGAGATAAAATTATCAAATATTAAAAGATTTATACAAAAGAGAAATGTGACATATAATATGTAACTATAAAAGGAATAAGATAAATTAAGCTACAAATAATGTTTAATAATTTTAAACAGGATTAATCTTTTTAAATTGTTTATTAAAATGTTGAAATTAATGGCAATTCTTTTCATTATTTGTTTAGTACATATAAAAATTTAAAGAGAAAAGGAGTAATAAATTACTTAAATTTTAAACTATGTACAAAAAAATATTATAATATATTTGGAGTTAAAACAGCAAAAAAGTAAAAACATCCGTAAAATAGATCAATTCGTTGTTTTTTACACCCCTCATCTATTGTACTCATTTATTTCTACTAACACACTAAATAAATAAATTAAAGCCCTTTCTGAAATTAATACATCTATTTATTATGTTAATACATCAATAAATACAAAAAATAACAGGTTTTAAGAATTTTTACCTGTATACAACTCTCTTTTTATTTATTAAAACAACTTATTTAAAGAATCTAGGTCTTTAACCATGCCTAATGATAACTTATATATTTTTTATAAACTTTAGTAAATATATTTACATTAAAATAATTATCATATGTATTTATAATTTTATAAGAGCTACATTAATGAAACAATTAATCATATATAGTTAATTAATAAAATGTTTTATTTTTTTGTGCGCAATACACATAAAAATACCATTACTTTACAACATATTTTAAATAACTTTAGTACAAAATGCTTATTTTTATTCATGAATAGATTCTTAAAAATTTTTTTTTACTTTACATCAATGAATTAACGTCATATTATGAAAACTATTTTAATTAATAAACAAAAACTGTT
Organism: Strongyloides venezuelensis; assembly: GCA_963280985.1. Taxonomy (NCBI): domain Eukaryota; kingdom Metazoa; phylum Nematoda; class Chromadorea; order Rhabditida; family Strongyloididae; genus Strongyloides; species Strongyloides venezuelensis. Next base: position 1,879,570 of record CAUJLX010000001.1, on the reverse strand, counting down.
AAAAATAAATTGTATATAAATTTAATTATCAATTAAATAAATTTACACATTTAAAATTTTTAATTGAGCGTAGTAGAAATTTTTTTTAAGAACAATTTTATATGAGTAGGGCAGAAGAAAGATTGCATTTCATAAAAGAATAATTTAAACATCTTTTTAAAAATTATGTTTAATCAATTACTTTTATATGATTTTAAAGGAAAACTTACTTGTTGGTGATCAAAATAAGGCGTTACATAGGAATCATCCTCTGTGCATGTCATTGAAACATACTCCGTTGAAAACCAACCTACAGAGTTATTACATTTACCAAATAACCATCCATTTCCATGATTAGGTATTGTGCTTTTATGATAATAATTATCATTTATAATTTGAATTTGACTACCTTTATCAAATGATAGTAATTCACTGTTATTACTTAAAAATGGAGCAATGGCATGAACATATATTGGTTTTTCTAATATTGGATTCAAATAAATATGCACTAATTTTCGGATTTCTTCACTTTTATTTGATGTTAAAAATTTAAAGTTTATGTTATTATAAAGGTAAATTGAGAATATATCATCATCCTCAAAATATGTATCAGCTATCTCATCATAAGATATCGTATCAATAATTTTATATGGAGATAGGGTAAAATTTGGTGTAACCTCAATAATATATATTCCATTCTCTGATATATGCAGTTGATACTTCTCATTACCTTTCTCTATAATTTTCTCTACAAAGTATACCCTACTAAAGTATAATGGCCACCTTCGAGCACAATTAACAATATCATCCTTCACCTTAAATGGAATTTTCTCTGGTTTATCAATATCATTTAATGACATTTTATTATATCTTAATATATTATTAATAGCAGTTCTCTCTTTCTTCTCAATTCGATATGGATTATTTTCTTTACAATCATTAATTATTTGAAGGTAAATTAAATCAACTTCATACTTATCAGTTATCTCAAAAGGAAAGAATAATTCTTTTCTTAATATTAAATTATATAATTTAGGGGCCACTAAAATTGCACCTTTATTTTTTTGAATGATCTGGTTGTATCATATCATTACTTATGCATGATTTCATTTCTCCCAATTTTACTAATGTTTGAAGTTCCATCATACTTAATGCCATTGACGATTCATCTTCTTTTGAATATCTACTTATTTTGGGTGTTATTTTAGACGTTGATAAGGTATTGTTTATTGATGATGATGTCTCGTAATCATGGTAATCATAGAAGTTTTGCTTATCAAAAATATTTGTTGATACTTCATTAATATTCTCTGTACCACCTTGAATATTTTTGACTAAAGTTTTCTCTATTGATGATCTTAACATAGTATTGTCACTTTCTGATATCGCGTTATTAAAAATATTGTCAATCAAATCTTCAACGTCATCATCTACCTCTAGGATTGGAGTGTACCTTATTGGAGAATAAATATCTTGTTCTAATGATTTTGACGACATATTTACACATTCAATATTATTTCCGTTCTCATCAAAATTTGAAATATCATTATTGTTGTTGACATTGAAAATTTTTACTTTTTTCAGGAATATTTTTCTCCTCAACGATAAAAACTCTCTTTAATGTTCTTGGTGATAATAAATTGTCATTTGAAAAGGAAGATTTTTTTTCAAGATCATTTCTCATCTCATCTATCATAATATTTTTACAATTTGTTTGTGATACCTCTAAGGTATCTGACGACTCCTTCTCAATGTGTTTTGGACGTTTCATCGTTGATGGAAATGTGAACTTTTCATTTTTTATAATATTAATCATTTCATTTTCTATCATATAAATAATATCAAAAATATAGTCTTTTTCTTCTAATTTTATTATCATTTCATTTTTTATAAATTCTCCATCAACATTCCATCCATTAACATTTCCTATAGTCATTTTTCCTAAACAATTTTTAACTATTTCCTTTATCGTAGTTAAACTATCAATTTGAGTTGATACCATACACATTCCACTGACACTAATTCTAATACATAATGGTTGTCTTTTTGAAAATGTAATCATTTCATATGCTGTTATGGGTGAGAATTTTCTAGAGGTTTGTAATTGACTTATTGATAAATGCCGATAAAATATTTGAGTAAATAGTATTTGTAATGTACTTTTTTGGGAATCAAAAAAATTTAGTAAAATAGGAAAAAGAAATGTTGATGGGAGGAATGAATTTAATGTTACTTGAAATAATATTAATATTCTATCAACTTCTTTTTTTGAAGAATTATTATAGGTTTGATTTAGTATTTGTATGTATATTTCATCTCTTAACTTTATATTACTTATTCCAGTTTCAATTATATTTTTTACAAAAGAATTATTAATTTTTTCTGAACTCATAAATTCTAGAATCATTTTAAATACCCTCAAGGATTCATGGAAATCAATCTCATTTTCTTTTTCTAAAAATGGTGCGAATATTACCTCTCTTTTAACTCCTATTTTATGGTATTTAATGTATTTCTTCGTAAATGCTTCAATTGATATCGGAATAATTGATAAAATATCTTGTCTAATTGGTATTTTTTCATACTCTTCTTCTATTTCCAGTTTTAGTTCATATGTATTTGTATTTATTCCGATTGGAATATATGTATTTATTGATTTAACAACAAATTTACCATTATCACTCTCCTTCATTAATTTTTCTTTTATTTCATATTTCTTTTTTACTATCAATTTTCTTGCTTTCCATCCTCTAAAGTATGATTGAATTTTTATAACGGCACATTTTTTTGATTGGAAAAATTTCCTAACTTTAAATCCTCTGAATAGTGCTTGAATTTTAATAATGCACTTTATGAAATGCTTATATTTCCTCCATTCTAGTTGTTTTGCCAAATTTTCATTTATGTAAACCACAGTATCTATAATTAAATAATCATTTTTGAATTTTAATCCTTCATTTAATAAAATATTATTTGTTATTTGATTATCATTCTGTTTTTTTATTAAACTGTTGGGTAGTAAAATTTTAAATTTTTTTAAAAATTGTGTTATATGATATCGGTGATTAAAATTATTAAATTCAATTTGCAATAAATCTAATAAACCTTGTGATTTTAATTGTTTTGTTATGAAATTACAATCAAATTCTTTTGAATTTCTTTTTAATGATGGTTTTAAACAACATACAAAAATATTTTCAGTATTTGAAAGTTTTGATATAACATTTGTTTTTAAAGATTCAACTATCTCTGAGGCCACAAATTTGTGGTTAACCTTTTCTTCGATATCAGGTTGAACTTGAAACATTGATACGATTGTCTATAAATTAAATCATAAATACAAAGAAATATAGATAACTTACTGAATCTTCTGATTTCAAAAAAATGTCACCAATCCAGTTATAAATTTTTCTTTTTATTTTGTAATAAAAAATCAGAAACATTATAATATTGCACACCAAAAAAGTGTTTTATTCCAAATTCTAATATTTTCATGGAACGTGAATTTAAATAACAATTTTGATCAATAAAATTTAAATCAAATTTTTGAATTAATGTTGAATTTGATGTTAGTGGAAAAATACATTCATCGTTAAGTATTGTTAATAAATTTTTTTTACCATTAACTAAAATATTCAAACAACTCTCATTGGTTTTTTTTGTTAATGAAGTATCATCTTTTACTATTACATTATTTAAATAAAATTCCATATATTTTGATAAAAATAAATTCATATATAATTCATTTGTTATATTGGTGCAAAATTCATCATATTCATTGTAACCAGTTGATGTATAACCTTTATAATCAAACATGTATATGCTTGAATTACCTTTATCATTGTAGATATTTTCAATTCTTATTAAAACCCAGTCAATTAACTTTTTATATAAAATTTCAATCAAACCATCACGTAAATCTAAGGCTTTTTCAATATTATTACCATACTTTTTATGGCTAAAAATATTGTGAATCTCTAATATTTCTAATTTCAATAATTTTGCAATTGATAAAATTTCAGGTTTTTGGCAAAGTTTAACAATATTATCATCAGAGTTTGTGTCTGTGTAGAAAGAAATATTTCCAATATTGAGGATTCCACAAATAATGGATTGAAATGTCACGAAATGTTCCTCAGTGAAGCCTAATATATTAAGCATACAATTTTTTAAATTTTTATACTCATTTTTACAAAATTGTTTTTCTTTCTTATCTAATAGAATATTATTTAGTAGGAAAAATTCTTTATTTTTTAAGTTAAATTTTTCTTTATCATTCTCATCCATTCCGTAAAACATTGTATAAAAAATATTAAAATTCTTAACATTTTCATTAAAACATATCAATTTATTATATCCATTGAATAACACATTTCTTAATTCAATTCCACTTATTCCATTTACTGATATATTAACCTTATATAATAAAGGAATTTCAGTGATACTATCGATACAACATAAATTTCTTATCATTAAATGAATACTATCAATAACATCACAATTAAAATTCTTATTTTTATTAAACGAAAATTTTGAAAAATATTTAAGGCATTTGTAGATATTATATGTTTTACCACTTTGTGATCCACCATTTAAAATTATAGAAACATTCTTTTTTGATACCAGACTTCTAATCAAAGCTGTCCTTGCAACATCATAAATGTGTGGAGGTAAATTTGTTACGTCATTTTCTTTGTCATAACAATCAAACGGCAGTTTATCTTTAATTATATCATGTTTTGATGGTTTTAAGTATAATAAAAAATTGTTCTCAAAAATCTAAAAAATATTATTTTATCTTATCATAAAATCGGGTATAAACTTACATAATTTTCGTTGTTTTTGTGTAATTCCTCTAACAATGAAATAAGTTTATTTTGTTTATCAATATGTGGCATATCAATCAAATTTACATATGTCAAATTGGGAGTAATGTGTACCTAGAAAAAATAATATTATAATAAGATTGTAACAATACAATATGTAATATTTTAAAAAATTGTGAGATAAATATAATTTAAATAAATTTATTGAAAGTAGGTTTAACTTATAAATTTATTATTATAAAGATTTTTCTTCAAAATAAATTTATTTGGGTCACTTTCTGACCTTATCACTTAGTTATAATTTAAGATTAATAGTTAAAGAATGTCGTGTTTTTAGTAATCATACTATACTTTCTAAGAACATTAAGGATTGTATATAAAGATATTGAAAAAGACTCTATTTAAATATATACATATATATAACAACGATTGTTGTATTCTACAAATATATTCAATTTTAAAAATTATATTAATTTATTTTTAGGACAAATAAATTATTAATTGGCATACTTTTTTCTTTTAAAACCATAAAAAAAAATAAAAAATTTTAATTAGTTACAAAAACGATATTTATATGATAAATTTTATTAACAGTTTATTAAATGCTATATAGTTAATCAATCTAAAAAACATTTTTTATAATTAACTGATAAAAAAATAAAAAGATAATTTTTAAAGTATTCAATGAATATGTGAAAAAAAACCCGAGATGTACCCTAAAAAGCATATTTCTAGAGTATCAATAAAAAAAACGACCTTATAGAAATAGTTCTTCTCTTTTAAAAGAAATAGTATTAAAGCCATAATAATTGATAAAATGTATTTTAAAAAAATGGAGATAGATTTGTTTGATACAACAATTTTTATAAAATAACAAAAATATTTGTTTCTTTTTATCGTGTATTAAATAACATCCGTATCAATAATTCCTTTTTAATCCAATAATTACTTCTTTTTCATTGATTTTTTTTTATTCATTCAACAATCAAAGGATCGGCGAAATGAGCTTTCTTATTGTTCCTTGCGTTTCTTCTTTTTATGTAGTATAATGATAATACAATTAACCCGGATAAAATTATGCCGCAACTACCAATATAAAAAATTAGTTGATATGATCCTGTTTGATCGTACATAAATCCTATAAAAAAATTATAAATGTAAGGAATTTTAATATCCTGTTTAATTAATTTTAAAATTTATTTACGTTGTTAATTATAATAATAAATATGACTTTTAATTTCTAACATAAATAAAAACTAACCAACAAAACTAGGTCCAATAAAATTACCAAATCCTTGAGCTAGATTAAGAAGCCCATATCCACTTTGAAAACAATGAAAGGACAACAAATCAACGGTTAAAACAGAAGCTAAAACATAATTTGCACTAATAAAACCACCATATAATGAACCATATATTATTAAACATATATAATTTGGTGAGAGTGGTGCAAATAAAACAGCTAAACCAGCAGCAATCACAAATAATCCATAAATTTGAAGAACTTTCTAAAAAAACGTTTAAAATAATATTATTCAAAAACATACACTTCTTGTATACTTCCAATCTGAAATTAATCCAAGTAATAACATAAATACCATATTAAAAAATCCAATGGAGGAGATAAGGAAACTTGATTGATTCTCTGTAACACCCAACTTTTCAACTGCATACTCCGGTAGATTAACATATGGTATATCAAAGAACATGTACAATATAAATACACTGATTAAAAAAATCCTAAATTGTGATATCTTTAGAAGTTCCCAATTTTCACTTGCTGTATCTTTAAAAAATTCATACACTCTTTTTACCTTTAATACACCTTTTTGAAACTTTCTTCTCCTTCTAAAATAGATATTTGGAGCTGAAGGAACCCGTCCAATTCTAAAAGCATCTTCATATGATATTCTACTAAATCGATTACCACAAGCAATCATTGCATTTGTTGCTGGTACTCTACCATGTGTTGATGTTAATGTGGCTGAGATTAATGATGTTAATCTTGTTTTTTCTAATTTTTGATTACTATGAGCTTCCAAGAAAGCATCTCTTGGTGATAAGAAATCATTATTCTGTTCAGGTGGTAAAAGTGATACTCTTTCTTTAAAATGTTCATTTTTTACCTTTCTAAATACTGGGGAAAATTCCGATTCAAGGCATGATTTTTCTTTACTTGACTCTCCATCAAGTGATACATTAGAACAATCTTCAGATGATCTTGACGAGGATAGAGATGATGAGTCGTCTAAAGTTAAACCAAATTCATCATCAGAATCATAAGAATTCAAATCAAGAGCATTTAAGGAATGAGTCAAAGGAAGAGATTGTTTTTGATGACATTTACCACTGTAAGACGAACTACACTCTAAATATAGATGATTTAAATTTTGATTATTTTCAATTTCAATAGCTGTAGATTCAATCCTTTTTAACAAATCAGCTTCATGTTCTGATTCTGTTCTGAATCTTTTACCTCTTGTAAAAAAACCATAACTTTTACTCCTTGTTGGAGCCCCATCATTATCTACACAAGGATTTTGAGAATCATTACCTTTTAAACATTGGTTACTCAGTGAATATTCCATCTTTCTTAATCTTGTTTGTATATGTGTTGGAATTTCGGGAAGTGATTGTGCTAGACGACAATATAGTAAGCAATAACTATTTGATGGCTAAAAATTAACTAATATTATTTTTTTTAAATTTTAATTAAAACATACTTTTTTTGAGACATTACTATGATATAAACCTTTATTTAACCTCTTTTTCCTTTCCATCCTTAACCTGTTTTTCTCCATTCTTTTTAAGAACTTCTTCTCCTTATATTCTTGTGTATCTTGAGGCCATGCAACATCCCTCATTATAATACCACAAAAAACTAAACCAAGAAGCCATATTCCTTGAAAAAGTAAAAATTTGGACCAACCAAATGTTGAAATTAACTATATTTCAAGAAAAAAATAACTATTTTTGAAAAAAAAAAATAAAACTTACATATTCCATAATGGGTGGATTAATAATTGTTCCTGCACCAGTGCCACAACACGCGATGGCAGTAGCCAAAGCCCTTCTTTTTTCAAAATAATAGGTAACAATAACAATTGCTGTATTGAAACAAAGACACAAACCTAAACCACCAATAACACCATAAGTTATTGTGAAGGTTCCAATACTCGTACAAAAGTAGGAAAGGAATACACCTATAGAAGCTATCAAACCACCAGCAATAGTGACATTACGACAATCATATACATCTGTTATAACTGCTGCAAGTGGTCCACCAAGAAGGGGTATAGATAAAAATACTGATCCAGGAATGGATGCAATAAATTTAGAAGCACGAAAATGACTTTGTAATTGTGGAAACATAACACCAAAACTAAAAGATATACCATCACATATGAAATGGATAAAAAAAGAAGAAATAACAATAATCCATCCATAACCACCATCTAATGCTTCAGGTTCAAGAGATGAAGAGGATGATGATGTTAATGAGGATTCAGAAATACTATATTCATTTTCATCAAATGAAACAATTTTTTTGTTTTTGTGCTTAAATGATGAGTTTAGATGGGAATGGGAATTTTGTTTATTTCCTTTTAACCATCTTGTTATAGCAAAGAATTGTTTTTTTCTTTTTGACCTCTTTTTTAACCTTCAAATCTTGATTATTTTCGGATTTTTTGGAACTACTTGAACTTGATTTATCTTTTAATTCCTCCCTATTTACACGTATAAATTTACCGCCACAAGATTCAGATGGTTCATTCATCTTTATCTTAAAAGAAATACTATTATAATGAATATATTGAAAAATAAATTTATATTATATTTCACATAAACATATTAGGAAATAATAAATAAATTTATTTTTATTAAAAACAAATGTTTTGCGTCACATTTAAAAAAATGATAAAAGATAATTAGAGTTTATTGATAAGCATTAACGTGAAACGATAAAGTTGTAAATCTTTTGTGGTAAATATATTTCTTACTGTTAAAAAAGATTTTTCTCATTTAACATTACATATTCTGAATTATTATAGGTGTATTCTAATATTGTTAAAATTTCTAAGAACTTTACTATAACCATTTATGAAATTACTATTATTTTTTATATAAACATGAAATAGAAAAATTAAGAGTTTTAGGAAAAAATACAGTAATAATAAGGTAAATATATATTATACAGCTTTTATATTTCTAAATATAAAAAAAGAATTTTAAATATTATTATTTAAGTTACAATAATATTTAAAATTACAAAATATTATTGTATTTTTTAATAAACAAATAATTGTAAATTATTTTAAACATGTGGAAAATTGTAAAAATCATACCTATATAATATGTGTATCTATAATACATATTATCAATAATTTAGAGCTTATAATACAATATGTCTTACTAAATATGATATATTCGAAAACTTGATTAAAGCAATAAAAATAATTTTCAATTTTTTAAAAACAATTGTAAATTTAAAAGAAATAAGATTTTGTTTAGTAATATTAATTTTGTTAAAGTTTATGATTTTATATATTAAATAATAATATCGAAATATTTTGTTTCATTTGTTAAACGTCATACTACAAATTGTAAATTAAATAATTATTTTTAGAGGAATCTATTATATAATGGATAATAACAAAAAAAAATTACAATGTATATATAATGGGATGTTATTACAAACAAAAATAAATAGTTGTCTAGTAGAAAATATCAGCATTATAGTTTATCGTCTCAAAAAATTAATTGTATAATAAAATATTTTGTAAAAGTTTAAAGTTAACAAATACGTATATGTGATAGATTTATGCACATGAGGGCAAAAGTGGGAAAAAAATATAAGTTGAAACGATTCCTTTGTGTATTGTGGTTAAAAAAATTGACTTCTCATATCCGAAATTTTCCATTTTTTTTATTCGTATTTTGGAACACTCATTAAATGTTTGAAATATTAAATAATGGCACTGCTGTTGATTTTTAAGGTTTCTAAAGGACAAAAAAAGTAGATCATATTACATCAACTGATACTAGTAAAAATGGGTATATAAATTAATTATTTTGATTGTACTTAACCACTAAACGTGCAATTCATCTATTTTATTTAAAGAAATTCATTATGATTTGGACAACATTAAAAAGTAACAAAAAAAGTTTGTTTACGTTTTAAAAATTTAAAAAAAAAATAAAAACATTTATCTTTTAAAATAAAATTTATTTTAAATGTTTTTACATGTAAAAAAATATTTTTATGCATTAAAGATATATATATATATGAAAAATTAAATTAACTAATTATTTGAATTCTAAAAACTTGAAACTCGTTGTATTTTAAATAAATTTAACATTTTATGTGCATAATTATTATTTCAATATGATTTTTTTGTCTGTCTTTGTCAAGATTAACTTCATCTTTTTTCTTAAAAAATTGACTGGATAATATTACGAATTATTTAAAAACTATTCTATAAGTAAATTTAACATTTCATATATTTTTTAAATCAAATGAAATAGATTCTTTAAAGTAACGGAATTTGTTTAGTATAGTGAAAAAATATTTTTTAAATGTGCAAAAAAAATTTTACACGTCAAAAGTTTTTTTTTTCTTTTCATTTGATATATTTATAACGAAATATAAAATTTCTACGTTCATATTTTTAATGATAAATCAACTAAAATAAGAAAAAAGAACGTTATTGGCTCATTGATTATTATTGTTATAAAAGAAATCTTTTCATATTTCAAAATGAGTTAAACATAAAAATTTTAAAATATTTTATTAACAAGTAACTAACTAGATGTTTTATTAAAAAAATAAAAAATAAAATAATAAAAGTATACTTTTCTTACATAATTATTAATAACAATCATAATTATTTTTAAGTAAATTGATTCATTTAAAATCAATAACATTCTTTTTTTTCTTAAACAAAAAATTTAGGTAAACATATACTTATATTTTATATAAATATCTTGTTAAATTATATAACAAGGCTTGCTCAAAAAACATATTTTCTTTTTTTTCTTCGCTTTCTTCTATTATTATTAGTAAAGTACTTTAGTTTAGTAGTATAAATGTTAAAACTTCTACTTAAAATGTTAATTTTAAAAAAATAAAAGTAAACGTTGGATCAGTGGTGTAATTTAATAATGTGGAAATCATTTTTTAATATATAATTATTTAGGAGTATTTAGTTATTTAATTAGAGATAAGAGTTACAATTTACTTTAATCTCAATAGGGTAAATATAAAATATTGGTCTGGTCTTAAGAAGATATTGTTTGAATTATCCTTTCTACAAGGACCACACTTTTTATATAATACATATATATACATATTTAAAAAGGCATACATTTTAAAATGTTAGTAAGTAACACTCTCCTTCTATCATCCTAAATGTTTCTGTCCAAAGCTAAAAAGCTCATCATAAGTATAGTTAAAGGGAAAATTAATTCATTTAAATAAATTTTTCTAGATATAACTGATAAGAGGAAAAACCAAGTAACAATATTTCAATATATATATATATATATATATATATGTATTCTTTCTTTAAATTCCCATTCAATTGAGCCATTTTTTTATATTGTATGTTCGCGTTTAAAGTGAATAAAACTTTTCCTATAATTTAATGTAGTAGTGTGGACTAATGACAATATAAATGCAATTTTAAATAAAAATATCATTATTTATTTTTTTGTTAAATAAAATCTACTACAAATTATAATATATGAGGCTTTGGTAATTTGTCTGTAAGTATTAGAAAATTAAGATAGAAAGAATGTGGTAGAATAGTGGTATGCTGTAATATCTTTAATAAATATATTAAGAAGTAAAATATGTATAAGAATTAGATAATTAAAAGATTATGATAACTTACTTTAAAATATGTGAGATAAATAAAGTGAATTAATTTTTGTAATACTTACATAACAGTTTTAAGAATTTTAAAATTAGACAAAATAATTGAACATTTTGAGATAGTTTAATGTTTATTGAATGAATTAATATCACAACATAGAGATTTTCAAATTCTGTTTAAATAAAAAGTGCATACAAATATGATAGATTAAGCGTTAATATATGAAAAAAGGTGTATCACGCTTTAATACAGATTATTTTGATTGAAAAAACACATAAAATAAAGATGATAAATCATTCAATATTAAAAACTATAAAAACATTGTTTAAATGTCTAGGATATGAATTATAGTTAAATCAAGTTTAACTCGTATCTGTAAATGGACACAATAAATATACTTCCACTTAAATTTTGAGAACAAATTATTATTATAAAATAATCAAAAATATAATTAAAACTACTATTGCAACGTTTAAAGTTCTTATATGTTTAATGGTTTGTGAAATAATAATCATATACTATGGAAAAAATTATATTCTCAATAAAAGCAGGTATATAATATAACAATAAGTAATTTAAATAAATTATATGAAGAAAAAATAAGCTTTCAATATAATTATAAAACTTAAAGAAGATAAATTGTTTGGAATTTTAAAGATTTTGACGGTTTAAAATATATAGTAAATGATATTGAAAAATTTCGTTTACATAAGTTATTTGTATTAAAGTAACGCATCTTATAATATAAATAACGAGTAAAATAAAGGTTTAAGTGATTTAAGTATAATAAATAATCTTGTTGTTACAATATTTTTATCCTAATAGGTATGTCATTTATTTAAAATAAATATCCATGCGGTATATATTTATTTTTTTTAACTAGTGAAAAAGAGTAATGTATTGTTACAGGATACTTTATGGCGTGTGTATTATTTTACTATTATATTTGATATTATTAAATATTAATTTTTTAAATGTTGATTTTTAAATATCTTTAGTTTAGTAAAATTACCACAAGAAAACGCTGGTGTAATTTGATTAAAATTAAATGATTAAATTAATAGAATAAATATACATTAATGAGACATTTTCTAAAGTTTTATGTGAAGTTACGAGAAATAATGAATTAAATTATAAAACTGAAAATATATCTAATTGTATTTATCAAGGAAATATTTTTAAAAATTATTAAAGCATATGTATATTGTAAAAAAATATGTTCTCAAAGACTTGAGAATTTCTCTACATGTACTTAAAAGATTTTAACATTTACATATATTATAAAAAATAAAATTTTCCAGGTATATCGGAAAAAATAATAATAAAATTGATTATATTATGTATTAGGTCTTTGATAATAGTCTCTTTATTTTAGAATTGTCTTGTAGAATAAAGTTGAATAAAGTGAATCATATCAGAAAGTAGACAATATATAGATTTCACCAATGAAATTACAACATTGAAATGAGTAACCTTTTTTCGAGAAAAGACATTTTTAAATTATAAAATGATTTTTTATAAATTATAATTTTTTGATTAATATGTAAGTTGATACTGTAGTGATAAGCTTTTTTTTATTACATAAATTATACCTAATAATTCCATTATAATTCTAGACTCTGTTTTCTTCATATAAGCACTAAAAATGATAAACAAAATAAAAATATAAAATATGGATAAAATAATAAGTTTGATGACAAATAAATTATTATTTTCTTGAAGCAAAATTTAAAATAAATTATGAAAATAAATGTCATCATACTTATTTTATTGCTTCACATGTAAAACAAACTAATTAGTTTTGTTGTTATAAACTCTTTTGAAAATTGTTTTATTAAAATTATTTTTTCCTTTGAAAATTTTAGTTCATTACTAATAATTATCATTAAAAGTAAAATTATTTGTGGTACAAAAACATTATTAAAAATGGAAATGAAAGAAAAATTGTCGAAGCATTAAGTTATAAAAATATTATCAATTACAATAAAATAAGAGTACGACTTTTATTTTAAAATTTTGTGTAAAAAATACTAGTACATTTTAATAAGCAAGAATGTAAAAATAATTTTTTAACAACGACGATAATTACAGGAAACATTTATTTTTCAAAACTCCTGGAATTAAAAAAGGAAATGACATCATTTTAAATTTTTTTCATTTCCAAATATTTGAAATATTAAAATCTGGGAAAACTTTTTGTTGATATCATCAGTAGAAGTAAATCAATGGAGTTGGTTATTTACTTAATATATTTTATATAAATAATAAAAACTTTTTTATAAGATTAAAACATTTATAACATTTTTATACTAAGAATTTATCCTTCTATCGACACGGAAGTGTATTTCTTTTACATTATAAAAATTCAATATTAAGATTGTCATTATTGTTTATATTTTCTCTAGCATATATTTTTAATAAAAATTCAATACCTATTATTGATGCTACTCTTAAAATTATGTTCGCATATCAATAACAACGTTATTTTTCCTACCGTTATTTTATGTTGACTTAAATAAAAAAAGATAAGTGGATTGAAAAATTAATCTTATTGTAGATAGTAGATAAAATTTAGAATAAAGAACATTAAAATATTATTTCATTCAAGGCTATCTTTAAAATATAAGAGTCATGTAACTTATAGTATAAAATAATAAAAGATAGTACTTTGCTTTTATAATAATTTTTAAAGACATCTTATATAAATATAAAATTAATCTCTTTTTGTAATAAAAAATTAAAATATAAGTTTGTATCATAACTCATACAACTGAAGTTTCTGTCTATCTTTCATATATATAATAATTATTTAATATTTAATGGTAGAAATGAACAATTTGAGTTGATATTTCAAAATTTTGATTTTGAAAGATCGTTGTTAAGAGTGATAAAAATATTTTACTAGATTATTTGAACATCATCAGTTTGACATTCGGCATTTTTATATACAATATCCTGTTTGACAAGAGTTGAACTACTATCATAACCAGATGAATTGGAGGATAAGTTATTTATTAATTTTGATTGATTATTATTTAAAAATAGATGATTCAACTCATTCATTTTTATATATGAAGGTAAAGGAACACTTTTAGAAAATACCACATGTTTAGCTTTATAATTGTTTGAAATCATTTCTTTTGTTAAATTATTCATTAATATCATTTCTTTTTTATTATACTTTTCTTCAATAATTGAAGGTGGTTTGCAACATTGGTAATTGCGAAATTCCTTCATATTAGATAATTTTAAATATGTAGCTTCATTTTTTGGTGAAACAAGGATTGGTTTTCCAATAACACATCCTTGACTACTACCTTTTTCATCCCTCTCCTGATATTCATTTTCCTCCTCATCATCACTACTTTCATGTAACTTTATTGGAGGTTTTGGATGACTTAATTTAATTTTTGTCTTAGGTTCATAAAGTTTCATTGGTTCTGCATATTTATAACCTTTATAATGAATAAGTCTTTTATCAGGTAGTATTTTTTTATCTATATGTTTTTTATCAAATAAATATTCATTATAAACATCCACAACAAGATAATAATTTGGGCAAAAATTCCACATACAAGGAAGCATCTCATCATTCCTAATTTTTTCAATATAAAACATTCCATATACAGAGGGTTGGCGGACGATTATTCGTCCCTTCCAACTATTTAAAATTTCTGTATGATTATATAAATATGGAAAAGGTAATTTCTCAATTTCCTCCTCACTTAATATTGGACTTACATAATCTTCATACAAACCAACATTTTTTATCTTAGATAATTTATCAATATATTTTAAAGTAGACATTTGAGTGTTTGTTAAATTATCTAATGTCTTTTGGGTATTGCGAATTACACACGAATTACTAAGAATTTCTTCAAACGTTGGCCTTTCCTCCTCGTTATCGGAAAGGCAAGCCTTCATTAAATCATAATAATCACAACGAACATTTGTTTGGAAATTTCTTTTGTTATCATCAAATTTTTTCCAATGACATGTGTTTCCTGATATCATTGTAAACATTAATTGACCAATATTCCATACAGCTTGTGGAAAACCACGCCATTTTTTATCAAATTCCCATTGAGGAGAGTTTGTATCTTGACATCCTATAAATAATAATTAAATATTTATTCTTTACAATCTAAAATAAATTTACCATCACATTCAGTAAAATATTTTTCTGTTACATGTTGTGCATTCCCAAAATCAATAAATAATAATTCCATATTATTTGTATTTACAAGCATATTTGATGGATGTAAATCTCGATGCATTACGTCAACAGAAGCTAAGTTAATAATAAGGATAATAATATCTCTTATCCACTTCATTATTTGTTGTTCACTTAATTTTCCGTATTTTTCCATATACCCATCCAGTGGTACAATTGGCATTGGTCTATTCATAACAATCAGCCAACCGTCTTCTCTCTCAAACCAATCAAGCATCTGAACGACATTTTCAATTTTTTTAACTTTATGCAACATTTCAATTTCCATTGGAACTGGATATCCATCTAATCGTCCCCAATTTTTAATACTATGTCGTGGTATAAATTTAGTTGCAACTCGGAATTCATCTTTTAATCTTAAACTATCAAATACATGACAAGCTCTTCCTCTTCCAATTTCATCTCCAATTGCATATTCAAGAAGAAAGGTATTATTTTTAAATGCTATAATATAAATAATATAATATAACAAGTTTATGTTAGTATTATTTTATAATAACGCAGGAAAAAAAATTTTTTTATTTTATTTTTGATGTTGATTTGTTAGTTAGAGAGAATATGCTTATTATATTAAAACTTACGATTTCTAAAGTAATAGTCGACCATTTTTTTACGTATAATACCAACGTATATTCCTAGTAGAAATTTTAAATGATTTGGTGCATATTGATCATACATCTGAGATCTATATTCATCATGCATTGATATTAAAAATTTTTCATATGCTTCACGATTAATTGCTCTTTCTTCATGTTCATACAATGGTCTATGTTCTGGTTGAGGTACCTTGAAACCTAAAGTATGACGAATAAATAGATCAGGATCAAGATCTTTAGTATAAAATCCCATTCTACCAATAATTTCCATTATTTTTTTAATAAAAAAAATAAATCCTAAAAATAAATATATAAGAAAATATTCTTAAATTTGTCATGTTCAATAAGTATACAGTTATAAAAAAATTTTTATTTAAATGTCAAATGAAAAGGTAAGAAAAATAGTCTATGAAATTTATATATTTATAAATGTACAGGGATATAATCAGCTTAATATTACGTATGGCTAGTTTAAAATTAATTTAGAGGAATGTAAAATCAACAAAAGATCGTTAAATGTGAAAAATTAGCGATTTTTATTTGATAAAATCTTTTTAAAAGATATATAATATAAAAATAAACATAAAATAGTAGTGAAAAAACTTTACGAAAATAAATATAAAATTATAGTTAAAAATTTATTTGTAAATTAAATATATATTTAGTTATAATTTAAATAATAACTTTTTATTATACAATAATATTAAATTTAAAAAAAAAAAACAAAATCATAAATTATTTTTGAGATATTAAATTTCTAATAATATCAACACACATTTTTCAATATACTATTTTATTTTATAGTAACTAAAAGGTTTAGAAAGAACCTTTAAAAATAATAATAATAATAATGGAGCATATTAAACAATGATGAGTCACACTTAGGAGATAAATTTATCACTAAAATATTTAAATAAAGTTTTTTATCATAAATTAAATTTAACATTTATATGATGGTTAAAAATTTTTATGAAAAAAAACCATTAACGACTCTCAAACAAAAAAAATAAAACCACATTCTTTGTCAAATAACTAAACTATTTTTAAATACTTTTCATATTAAAAGGAACCTATTACCACTGGAATATATGACATCATGGATATTGTTGTACAAGATACACACATAGTTATTAAATTGATATAATGTGTTTTGTCAAGTAAAATATTTTTATTCTTACTACTTATTTTTTCTAAAATTTTTCTCATTTTTATAAGTTAATAATTTCTCTAACCATAAAGAAAATGTTTAATTGTGTGGAAATAAAACATATAGAAATTCTTAAGGACAAGTGGTAAACTAACATCATTAAAGATATTTTTTTCTTACATAATAAATAATAAAAAAAATTTAATGGTTGGTAATGTAAAGTCCAAAAAATCGCCTTGAAAACAATACCTATATATATACATATTTCTATATATATGGTTACTATGTAAACAATAATGACGCGTAACAATTTTAAAAGTGAATAAATGAAAGATGACTAAGCAGATATATTTTTAATAGTTAAAAATCTTATAATTTATAATAAAAAAAATTTGACAAATTTTAAAGTTATAAGGATAAATAATATCAATATATATATATACATTACTTATAATGAGGTATTTTGTTATAAAGAAAAATATAAAGACACATTCTCCGAAGATTGGAATGTAGAATTTCGCTAGTGCGAAACGGGTATGCTGGGCAAGTGGTACATTAAAACTACTAATGTTCCGCCTTTCCCATCGCTTGCGCAGATGAATGACTCAAAAGAGGGACCTTCTTTTTAGTATTTTTTCAATTGCTTCGCTGTTCGTTCCTTTTCTCTTTTTCGCCACTTTAGAAAGAAAATGAGTTTACGAAAAAAAAGTTTTGGTTAAAAAATAAATATTTATAGGAAAAAAATATTTTATACAAATTTTTAAAAATAATAATTTAAATTAAAATGATTTTTTATACGCACTAGTAGTATATTAGATGTATTCACTACAATGAATCACAAAAATGATAGAGACATCCTGTATTCAGTGTGTGTAAAAAAAATATAAAAAAATGACTATAGTAAAAGAAGGTTCATTTGACCATTTTAAAATATGTCATTTAAAAGTTTTCAATATTGTAAACAAAAATGTACTTTGAAATATGTAAGGAAAAAAAGTAAAAAAGAGTACACCAAATGTATTTATACATGTACGAATAAATAAATATATAAAACAGACAATGTTTTTGAACTTTGAATAACTTTTATTTAAAGTCAAAATACACGTAACGAAATCCATCTAATAAAGGAGTGGAAGGCGTTACTGTCTGGATTACATACTCAACAATTAATATTTTTTAATGATTCAAATTATAAACAAAAAAACTTATAGAAATTATAATTTAAACAAATATAAAATATATATTATAACATACTTTTCCCTTTAACTAGTGTGTTATGTGGTGCTGAGTCCTTGAGAGTAAAAAAATGTAAATAATAAGATTTGTAAGGAAAAAATGAAAAGAATGCAGTATTATTAAAGATACTTAAACTTATTAATCGTTAAACTTTTGTATTTTATAATTCAACAAAAAATATATTTATTAAGAGTTAGAATGATTGATAATGTATTATTTATTGTCTCTCATTATAAGAATGAAAGATATTATTTAAAAAAAGCTAAAATTATTTATCAAATAGGTATAACAAAAGTAGATGATTTATTAAATAAAAAAATACTTTTAGTTAAAATAACTTCTTACTATTAAATTGAAATAAATTATAAATAACGACAATGTGTGCATCATATTTTAGTTGTAAATATATATAAAGTTGAAATACAAGAAAATTGAAAGAACATCAAATAATAAAAATGCTATTTCATCTTTATGGATAATACATAAATTTTTTTTTTGTAAAACGAACACATTTACTTTAAAATTGTAACGTCAAATATACATAGAATTTTTTTATGATTTTCAAATAGAAAATGTAGGAGTAGAAGATATATAAAATAAAATATATATGTTTTATAAAAAAATTATCCATATCAAAATATAAAGATATATATATCGTGAAGATATATTTTGCATATAAATAACATGTTTAATATAGTTTATCTTTACTAAAAATAGTAATTTTGTTTTTACAACATCAAAATAAAAATTTTAAATATGAAAAAAAATAGTTATATTTATTTGTTATGTAGTCAGTAAATTAAAAAAAGTACATTACACTTGAGAAAATTCAATTGATTTTTAAAGTATTATGTAATAAAAAAAAATGTTTTCAAAGTTTTTATATTATTAAAAGTTCACATTTTTTATATTTTTGAGTAGTAATACTTATTAGTAAATTTTAAGGAAAGACATTAAGATAAAATTTTGTTCTTTTACTTTTTTTATAAGATATTCACTTGGAAGTAGTATGTATTTTTGTGATGACAACATCCATTCCTCACGGTATAAGGTCATTAAAAAGTTGTCCTGGAAAAAAATCTTTCTGGTGTTTAGATTTCTCTGAGTGATATGTAAAAGATTTTTTTCCATTGTACTAAACAAGTTTTGATGATTCACCAATACTTTATTTGACAAAATACCATTCAACAAATGGATCATAATTGAAACTGCTTTTGAAGAAATTTCAAAATAGTAGATTAAATTATCTGAGTATTAAGTAAAGAAGCATATATGCATAAGGAATAACTTTTTTTAATTTAGTTTTTTTTTGACTCTTAATGGCTTTTTTTCCTAAATTTTAAAAACTATTAATGATGTCTTAGTAACAAATAAAAATATAAATTTGTTAGAGTACAATTAATTTGTTTTACATATATTTATTGGTGTGTACAGTAGGAAGTAATTATTGTTAAACCATCATAATTATAATGTTTTTGGCGCCTTTAATGACATATGCAAATGGAAAACTCAAAATATCACAAACACACATAAATTATCATTCCTTTTCACTAGACAATGTATCAAAGTTTAATACTTATTTAACCTTCATAACATGTTTTTTTATATAATTACTAGGATATTATAATAGTGTAAAAAGTTACTGAAAGTAGTATTTGTTTTCTTTTTTCAGTTGGTTAGCTTCATCGTGTACTTAAAAAATATGTAATTACAATTTTATGAGAGAAGTCGCTGGTGCAGATAATGTTCTTAAGCAAGGTGGTAAGACATTATTCATGATAAAAAGAACTTCTAGCTATTTGTTAATAGATTCATTTAAATTACAAAAAAGCGATGATGAATTAAATATACTTTATAGTTACGAAATTTCAAAACTTTACATCATCTTGTATACACAAAAAAGAAGTAAATAAAAAATTTCGAAATATGTGTCATAATTACTTTTATTTATCTACACACATCTAAACAAAAACTTTCTTAAGGCGTGAAAATTTTATATAATTATGAAAAATTAAACATTGTACTTTTTTTCTATTTCTAATTTATTTGCTTATGACATAAACAATAAATTATTTATATAAATTAAATAAATTATTAAATATATGCAGAGAAAAAAATTATGTAATAAAATTGAAAAAATTAAATGACGTCTTTTGTCAAATTATAGAGAAATGAAGACTTAATTCGTGTGAAGGAAGTAACTTTAGAAGAAAAATACTATGTGCCACTATCTGCATATTTATTAAAATAATTGAATTCCCTCATAAATTAAAGTAATAAAATAAATAAATTGAGTACAGCAATTAAATATAAGTACTTCTTTAGATTATACCTTAATATTTCATGAAATTTACATGAAATTGAATGACTCCTATAATTTTTTACGAAAGCTAAATTCAACATTTCCTACAAAGAATCGTATAAATTTTGTTAAATTATTTTGTTTAATCGAATAAATAATATCCTATGAATATTACTATATAGACCACATGATTCTACAAATTCAAGTTTTAATCTGTCAAATTAAATTGTCCAACTAAACTTTAATCATTTAATTGATATTATAATCAAATTTTAATCTTATAATCTTATTCACTTGATTGCTTTTAAAATTCTTAAAACCGCTTAAAATTTTATTAAAAGTTATACTCTTACAGTTATTATTGAAAATTATGAATAATCTAAGTCTTTAACGTAATTAAAATATAAAGGTAATGTTTATTAAAGGTGTTGCGTGCTTATACAAACTTTTCTTTTATTGGATTACATCCAAATTCATAACGCTATTCGATAAATTAGTTTTAAATTGCTGAGATCATAATTAATATTTCTCAATATTATATATTTTATAACGATTTATTATAAGCACATAATTTCGATAATTGATATAATTCAAAAATAACTTTGACATAACAGACTGAATCATCTTCTTACAATAAAACTATTTCATAATTTGGAAAAATTAATTTTTATAGAATTTCGAAATTTCATATACAGATAAAAATGCACATTTAATTACGTTTAAAGAATACATCAGTTATGGTGGATAAATTTAATTTATCAACGAGGGAAAAATATTTATTTACTCAGATTACAATTCTTTTTATTTTGAAGGATTAATTTAATATTTTTAAAGTAAAATAACACCTAAGGGATACACTTTAACACTTCAGGTGAAACATCATCACTTGTATTAAATTTCAAAGTATTGAAATTTTTGTGTCTACAAAGTAAATTTGACATGTAAATTAATTTTTTTTATAAAAATTAACGTTGAATTTTGAAGTATAATGAAATAAGAGTAGGGATTTCGTCTAGATATATTTCTTTATCAATTTTATATTCGTTTATTCTATCATTTATAAATGCAATTTTTTTTGTGGAAATTAATATATATTTTATTTTTTAGATTAAAGTGAGATTATTACACACAAAAATAAAAAGGACACAGGTTTGCATAAAATGTAGTAAATTTGTCCCACCTAGTAAAATTTGAATTTTCTTGATTTGCGGCTAATTTTGTCGCAATTATTTGTACATAAAAGTAAAAGCAACAATTAAATAGTTAGTAATATTAACTTTTATTTTTCTAATATATTATTTTTATTTTAGAAATTTAGTTGTTTTCTACAATACATTTTAGAATACATGATTAGAATTTTTTTCTGTGAAAGTACAAACACTTTTGAAAAAAACATTTTTAACATATCAAAATACGTTTTTTTATGTTTCAATAGTTTGAATTATAATAAATTATATTTTTTTATGAAATTTTGCACACCTGATAGTCTAAATTGTTTCCATGATATCTTTAAAGATCATCTTTAAAAATCAAACTTATAGAAAGGTATAAAATAATATGGATTTTATTTATAGTAGAAAATAACATTTATATATTTTAATTTAAAATAAGAACAAATATTAAATAGTTCGTTAATTAATAATACTTTGTATGAGTAAATAAATATTGCTTTTCATAACTACTGTTATCAAATTTTTAAATTCATTGTTTTTAGTAGATTGTTTGGTTTACTATTTTTATGAAAACATGGATAACTTTACACGGAATTAACTTTTAATAGTGTATTTTATAAAATAAAAAACAAATTAAGATCTAAGATGAGCATAATGTCATAAAAGTATCAGAATAAAATAAAAGTTACATTAATTTCAAATGCAAAATATATATTTTTGTAAATAACGCCAAAATGTTTGCGACAACCTAATATTTTGCGTCATTTAAATCATTTTTGTTTTCGCTTGATATTTCTAAAATTTTAATAAAATTAAATTTTTTAAAATAATGGGACATTTTATTGCATTTTAGATAGATTTTTCAAAATTTACCCTTTTTATTTTTTACGTGTAATAGTCTATTGGATTCAAAATAAAAGTATGATTTTAATGACATTTTTAAAGAGATATATTTTCTGAATAAGATGATAATATGTAAATAATAACATACGCTAATCAACTATAACCCTTTTCTTGTAAATTTTGTAAATTACCCTAAAATAATTTGAATAACAATTAAGAATAAAATTATTTCACTATCTGATTTTATATTAAGTAATAGAAAAAACAAATCGTAATACAAAATCATCTTTAAATTTAAATACTTTAAACTACTGATCCTTAAGAACAGAATTTTTAAATAGAGTTTTTCTCAATCTTTGCTCCATCGCTGTAAATGCTACTTTTTTTGAAATAAAAAAGTTAAGCGAAATATCACTGAATAATGTTTCATGAAAGAAAGGTTATCTAACCTTATTGCTATCAGAAAACTATTTATTTTCTCGTTTAATAAGTGTTTTATAATTAAATATAAACAAAAGATATTTTTACCCTATGTACATATCTTTCGTAATTTTTAAATGTTAATGATGTATTATACTTTTGACTCTTTTTTTAAGATATAAATCTTTAACTATTATTTCATTTCTTGTACCATTACTGCTTAAATATTATATAATTTAAACAAATATGATTTTTTTGGTTTTCATAGTAATTAATAATATACTAAAAGCATGAAGTATTGTTTAATTAAAATAAAGCATTGTTATGATCTAAATATCTATAAAAAAATAACTTTTTTATTTTATGTTATTAAATTAATCAAAATGATAGTTGCTTAAAGGAATAGTAAGGTAAAAAACCAAATAATTATCGATGAATGGTTTTTTTTTTGCTTTAAGATTAATTATGTTAAGTAACAAATTACACATTATCATCATATAATTTGCGTAATTCCAATTACTAAACACAAAAAAAGAAGACGGAAATATAAAGAATAAAAATTTTTTAATAGTATAATCGGTTATCTTTTGTAATGTTCACTATTGTTAAGGAAATTAAATAGCAAAAGTAATACATTGTGATTAAACTTAATGAAAAGGTAACTTATAAAACATTGCTTACCTATAAAGATAGAGTTTTTTCATTTTATTAAGTGACAAAAAAGTATATCTGTTGTCAAAATCATTTTGCATTTTATTGTATAAGAAATTAAAATAAAAAGACTTCATGTAATGTAAATTTGTGTTATTCTTAAATTTTTAGAAATAACCTAAAAATTAATCTATAAATGTTGAGTATTTGCTTTTTACTTTACATACAATTAAAAATATAACTTAATTCTTGTATAACATATAAGTAAAATACACGTATATCAGACTACAAACAAAATAATCATACTTAAGAACATAATACAGAAAATTTATTTTTTTATTCCTATAAAATTTTTTAACGCACCATATAAAACATTATTATCGTAGAAATTTTTATGTAATAATAAAAAAATTTATATAAATATTGTATCCCAATATGTCTGCTTTAAGATAGTCTTTTTTGAAATGGAGTTTGTTAAAATATTAAATTTTTACAAGGTTTATGTTACTGTTACAGCCACTTTATGTGGTATATAAGGTTTCAAATTTAAAAAAAAAATTAAAGATAACTATCTTAAATCACTAGCTTTTTATATTTGTTTATATGTGATTCTTTAAATAAGGATGAGAATTATTTTTAAAATAAATCCCATTAACAGTGATTGTATCGTGATTTTAAAATTCAAATTAAGATTTTTAGAAAAAATTTGACGAATATGAAAGAGTATAAGAAAATTTTAAACCAGATAAAAAAATATATTTTAGAAAATAAACAGAACAATAGATGAACGAACATAAATGTATAATACTTATCAAAAATATTTTTATAATTTTATTTTTAATAAAAATCGTCAAATATATAAAATGTAATAATAAAAATAATGCAAAAATAAAATTATTGAGAACTTAAATTACTCGTAATAGCGAAAATTAGACGACTATTGATTAAATGATTAATTTGGCATTAAGAGTTATAGTAAATCATTTATGAGTGTATGTTAGCACATTGTGCATAAAAATATCATTTACATTTAAGAAATTCCAAATTTCTCATAAATAATTACTTTTTACTCAAAATAAACATATTTGTTTTTTATATTATCACTTAAATATTTATCTTAATAATGGAACTAAATTCTATTTCCATATAAATATGCTTAATTGTTTTTAGATAACGATATAGTTAAAATATTGTACAACAATCCAAATAAATAAAATCAGAAAACATACTTTCTAATTGTTGGATTTTCATTTTTGGATTTGAATTTAATAAATTTTATAGTTTAATATAAGTTTCTAAAATTTAAAAATAAGTTTGAATACAACTTTTCATGGGACAGAAATTGATCAACAGTTTAAAAACGAAAATAAAGGAAATAAAGTGAATATTTTTTTTCTTATCATGGTATCATTACTGTCAAATACTATTCTTATTGTTTTCAGTATTCTAGTATTTACGAATTCAGACGTATTAGTGTGATAAACTACCTCTTAATTTTCGTATGTCTATTGCATGCATACATACATATTATTATATGAAATTTCTAAATTGCAGGATGTTAATAAAAATTGTCCAAAGATTTTTTAACTATTTGAGAAACTTAAATAAACAATTTATATAGATTATGATAACTCAGTAATAAATTTATAAAGAATTTTGGAATATACTTATGAATCAATAAAAATAATATAATATTTTTAAACATACAGGACTAATTTAACGAATCGACTTTTTATAAATCGTGATTTTGATTATAAAATAGTTGATGACATTATCTTTAAAAGATATATAATTATGTATTTAATCAAAATATTAGTAAAAATTTTTTAAAAACAATTGAATTTATTGCTTTCTTTATCAAAAACTTTAATTGATTGTTGTAAAAGATATTCATATCTTTTTTTTATGCCTATGTAGCCATGAACTAATTAAATTTATTCTTGTCATTCTCAAGCAATTCTTGTGTATAATTCTATTGAATATAAAATAGCTATGATATCACTTTTTACCATAATAACATGATAAATTTTTAATCTATATATATAAAAAGTTACATTTGAGATATATTCTATACAAAACGATCGCAAAATTATAAATATTTTTGTAATCCTAAATCATGTTAGAAAATACCATTATATAAGGTGAAAAGTTAATACATTTTGCAATTTTTTATTATCAGTTATTGCAATAGAGGTAGGAAAAATTTTATTGTACAATGACACAGTAATTAACTAATAATTAAGTTATTACGATAGTTGTATGATACATAAAAAAATGAGCATTTTCTCAGCATATTATTAAATAGAAAATTTATAAGCTCAAAAAATGTTCATAATTTGTACTATTCAAAAAATTTTATTTTTAATAGAGTGTAAATTTAAGTAATTTTTGTATCATAAGCTAGAGAAAATAAAGTAGTTTAAATTAATAACGGGCATTCGTTATTTTTAAAATTTATGTTTCTCAGAATGAGAAAAATAAATTTTTAAAATTGAAAAAAAATTTACAAATGGCTCAAAAAATTTACTTATTTCTGGCGTATCTTAAATGGTATATATAAATATGGCTAATAATAAAATTAAGTTGCTTAGAAAAAAGAATAGTATTTATTTTAACATTTCTTATAATAAAAGTAAAAAAATCTAATCATCAATTATTTTATAATATTAATAATGAGAACAATAATTTTAAAAAATAACGAAAACCTGTTTTTGTTCAAAACTACAATTTTTTCAATAAATTAAATTTTTCCAAATTTGACATTTTTTATGACAATGTTCTCATCTAAAGGTTTAAAATTTTTTTCCTCCTTTTATTCCAAGATTTAATTGTGCAGTCAATTTTGAACTTGGCTAAAAATGTACATAAAGTATCTTTTTCACGGTAAGAAGTATAAATAATTATTTTTCTGATTTTTTAATATTTTATCTTTTAATAATGATTAATATATTTATACTGTATCCTTAAATAGACATTTTTTGCAAGTTTAATTCTTTTTTTATTTTTTAATATTATTTTCTTATATTTTAAAACTCATTATAAATAATAAATAATTTAGAAATAATCGTTATAAAAATGTTTATAATTTAGTTTTAATTTGCCTTCTGTGTGAATAAAAATGTTATATAATGTAGAGAAGAATCTGGTCGTGAAAATAAGTGTTATACTAATTAAAAATAATCAAGGAAGAATTACTGATCAGAATTAATAAATGGGTTCTTCTAAAGAAATTATGGTAGTTCATAAATGTTGTCCAAGAAAATAAAACCTACTTCGATTTTGAAAACATATGTACCACAGAGTTTGTGTACATGAAATAAAAGCCTGATAGAAAATTTTCTGATAATATAAGCTTTAATTAGGTAATTCTGATAAAAAATGTCATTCATTGGTGTATTTAAAGTAAATAAGGTAACTCAATACGACGGAATCCTTATTGTATCGCTTTTTTCTCATACAAATTTAAAAAAATTATAGTTGAAATAATCCGTTAAATTAAACTTATTATTAAAAATCATTGATATAAAATGATAATATTTCTGAGTTCATCTATTAAATTGCTTAATAAAAAATTTATACGAAAAATGCTAGTAAGCAATTTAATTATACTAAAATAGTTTTATGAATCTTCTTTTATAATAAAACCATTTTTTGAGATAACTTTTCGAATGAATTCTTAAAATGCTTTAATTATGAAACATAATAAAAATTAAAACACAATTTAAAACGACTATAACTAAAAAAAATAAAATATAATTATTTTTTAAATGACTTCTTTCACAAACGACCTACATTTAAAGATATTATTAAGAATTATATTTAACTAATTAAAAATATTACTAGTAATCCTTCTAGAAGCTTTTTATTGATATTTTGAATATTAAGTTAATTGAAATATTTTTTAGGATCAGTTTCTATACAGATAAAAGTTTTTAAAACATTCGTGTTATACAAAAAACATTTTAATGAAATATATTTGGAGTCAGAACTATCATATAAAAGCTTATTTTACCAAAAAATTACACATCAATTATTTAGCTTATATTTACAATTTTGTCGAGGTACACATTTTTCAAAGTCTTGGCAACTTTATGTTATATGGACAAATTGAGTAGATTATCTATTTAATTTTCTAATCAACTTTTATTTTTAATGGATAAATTTGATGAACCACCTAAATTATTTTAAAAAACTTCTTTTATTATTTTCTTACCCAATTTATAACAATAATAGTTTAAAAATTTTATAAATCTTGATACAAAAAATCAATAAACAATTGATCTTGAAAGTATCATACTCAGGGGTATTATTAAAATTTTTAACTTTTATTAATCGTTTAAACATATAGAAATTATAAAATTTTGTTTATTTTACCAAAGTACTTACATTTTTTTGCTATAAGAGAATGATGTAGTTCCGAATTGGTTTTTAAATTGTAGATTAGAATTAAATCTTCGAAAATCGTTTTATTTTAATTTCTAAAATGATAAGAGTTAACTCGTCAAATATCTTAAAATCGTTGGAAACATATCTGAATTACGCCAGTTTTTCTTCGTAAAATGTTAGATTAATTTCATATTTTATGAACTTATGTAAAACCGTCTTAACAATACAATGGAAAATTATTTTTATCTATTTTTTGCATTTATTAGCTTTCACAAACACGTATGACATGTATATTAATTTATACATCTCGTTGAATTTTAATACTTTCAGGGTTTGGTTTTTTTATTGTTACACACTATGATCCTTCGTATACATTGTGATTATTCGCATTTATAAAGGGTATTTTGCCATAGAAATTTTTGGGATTAAAAAATTAAATCTGTATTTTTAATTTATAAATTTATTACCATTTTAATATTTTAAAATATTTTACTACAGCTTTTAATGAACATTATTATGTATATAATGCAATTAAAATTACGTTCTTGATTTTAATATGACAATCATATTTAATTATCAAAAGAAACTATTTATGGAAACAAATAAAATGTTTATCTTATCAATCAAATTTATGTTTACTATCAAGAAATCATAGAAATATCATCATAAAAAGATATAATTTTTCGTCCTGTTAGTAATTTATTTTTTAATTAAATCATTCTTTGCTGTTAAAATTTGCAATTTTGATTATTATTACCAACACGACGAAAAATGGTACTTCTTTCTGTGTGAAACATATTTTATCATTTCAGTTCCCCCAATTAAAATATAGAAAATTTATACAATATCTAAATTATCCATTCTACTTATTGTCTTTCTTTAATCAAACTATCCTCTGGATGTCCAATACTGAATTCGAATTTGAAGAGTCTTTTTCTATATGAAACAGCATGTAATTCATTGACCTCCTCCTTAGTTAAATTAAAATCAAATATTTTTGAATTTTGAACTATTCTTTCTGGAGTAACAGATTTTGGAATAACAGCAATGTTTCTTTGAATCAAGTGACGTAATAATATTTGAGCTGTTGTTTTATTATACTTTTCAGCCAATTTTGTGGCAACTTCATCAATCAAAGCTTCTTTGCTTTTCTCAAAATGAGCTAACTTAAAGTCAAATCTTCCTGGAGAGCCAATTGGAGCATATGCAGTAAGAGAGATTTTATATTCATTACAAACTTGTTGATGATCAAATTGAGGCCAATATATGTGTAACTCAACTTGAGAATTATGAATAGGAACCTTAGCAACTTTCATAATTCTTCTAATTTGTTCATTTGAGAAATTTGAAACACCGATTGCTTTAGATAACCCTTTTTCGTAAATTCCTTCCATACCTTGCCACGTATCTTCCACCTTAACTGAATGATCTTGTTCTTTGAATTGATAATCATAGCATGTTGGAACATGAATAAGGTATAAATCAACGTAATCAAGTTGTAATCTTTTTAAAGAACCATTCAATTCGGATTCAACATCCTCCTTTCTAAGGTGGGTGCACCATAGTTTTGTTGTTATAAAAACTTCCTCTCTTTTTAATTTTCCAGAAGTAAAATACTCTTGGAGAACTTCCCCAATTTCACTTTCATTTTCATAGCATTTAGCAGTATCGATTAAGCGATATCCATTATCTAATGCAACTCTAACGGCATTCTTAATATCTTCAGGTGGAGACTAAAAGAAATAATACGATTTGTTTCTTAAAAACATACCTGCCAAGTTCCAAGTCCTAACAGAGGCATTTTATTGCCATTGGAAAGTATGATTGATTCAGTCATTGGTATAGCCATATCTATAAATTTAAATAACATATGAAATTGTAATTAAAAGTAGACAGTAAAAGACAGTAAAAACTAATATAATGTTTCGGTATTGATTCATTTATACTTATATAGCGTAAAACTTTACTAAGCACGATTATAATCTAATAGCATTTATAATACGTACATTACAATAAATAGTTTAGATTTTTATATATAAATAAATGTTGCACAAATACTCATTGTATCTATCAAATGATGTATTATCAATAAAATTAAAGGAATGTTTTTATAAATGATGTTAGTGTTTCGAGATCTTAAACATTAGGAAAATATTTTTCCTTTAATGATAAGAAATATTTTATTAGAAGAAAGTATTCTTTATGCACTTGTAAATATTTGAAAATGAATTTTAATCTTTTTTATTTAAATAACGTTATTTATAACCAACTACAATAAGTTAACCAATAAAAAATCCATTATTATTCAGAGCTTATTAATTTATTACACTTTTCACAATTTTAAGGATATTTTTACAATTTCTTTTATTGTGACACAATTCAAAATCAATTCAGAATAACTCTGCCGTATTAAATAAAGGAAATGATTATTACTTTATATTTCTCTGTAAAAAATGATTGTGATAAAATGAAAGTTTTCTGTCACAGCATTCATGTTTCTCTTTAACAATTTTTTAAATTGATAACTAGTAATGCTTGATATTATTTTACATAATTTACCAAAGTAGATTTAAAAAAATGCTAATTCAAGTGTAATTAAACTTATATGAAAGTGTTGATTTTTTTAAATGATGATAATGTTGAAATTACGATCTAGATTACAAAAAAATTCACCATTAAACATTTTTTATAGTTAACAGATTTATAATTTGAATTAAACTTTCAAAATGTATTATTCAACAAACAAAAATATTAAAAAGTTTTTATAAATTTTTTCTCATCGAAAATAGATCTTTGATAGAAAACCATTTTATGTGACAAAAAATAAAAACTTTCACTCTTTTTAAAATTAATTGTTTACATTTAGTAATTAAGTGGTTAATTTTAAAGAAACAATATTGAATTATGAAAAAATTACTTCAAATTTGACATTTTTTAATGGTATCAAGCTTAAATTAATATCTAACTTCGTTTTTACAGTATTTATTAGAATCATCGTTTGGGTATTTTATTAAAAAAGTTAGAAACTTTTTTATGCACATTTTTATCAATTTATTAACGGGACTAACTTTTTCTTTAAAAAATCTAAATTACCATGATTACGAAGAGTAATAGACATCTAATCTTTTATTAACTATTAGTTAATGATTATTAAATATCTACTTTTTGTTCCTTATGAAAATACTTTCAAGTTTTAAAAACATATTTTTAACTTTGTTTATTATAAATAAATAAAAATTGATAATGTTAGTGAGATATAGCATTACTAATAATTGATTTCTGATAATGAATCCTGAAATATATAATAAAAAATAATTAAATCTATCAAAAAAGTATAATAATATAAACATAGTTGAAATAAACAAAAGTATAAACAACTTAAACTACCAGAATAAACTCAAAAAATCTTTTAATTAAAAGATATAAAAACATATTGATGACCTTATTTAACATTTACTTATTTTCATTTATTTTACAATATATTCTTCAAAAGTTATTAAGTTGTTAATTACAAATAATATCATAGAAGATATTAAGTTTAAAAAAATTCTTATTATTTTAAAATGTTAAAACCGATTCTCATATGGCATGTAAAAAAAGTACGAATAAAGCGACAGAAATGAACCTCATTAATTTATCATCTGATTTTATTGAACACTATGTACTTCTTATCAAAAAAGCAACAACATTGATTTGTATGTCAATTAATAAAATGAGATAAACGACTGGAAGAAATTATATATCTATAAAATTTTTACATTTATCAAATTGTATTTGTGATATTAAAAAGATAATTTATAAATTTGTACCATCTTTCCCAAAACTTTATTTTTAATGAATATTTTAATAAATTTATTTTCACTAATATTATTAGTTATTAGCGTTAACACAATAGAACTTCCAAATAAATATAGTTGTTGGGGATATGAAGATAATTGTCAATTTAATTCAAGTTTCTCTGGTTCTAAAATAAAATGCAAAAAAAATATACCAATAAATCAAAAAAAATTATTTTTTGATCGTGGCGATTTTGGTTATATTAAGCCTCATATATCATCTTTAAAAGTTATCTGTAATTCAAACAATCATAGTGATGGTTCATTCTTAGAGTGTTCTGACCACTTGCGATATTGTAATGCAAAAAATATTTATTTTGACTTAAAGAGTTTAAATCCGAAGACAACAAAAAGGTTTGTTTAAATTATCTTATAATTAACTATATTTTTTCACAGATATAAAGAAGATGTTATTAATGAAGGAGAAGTTGGTGGTAATTGTAAAAGTAAATTTAATAAGAAATTATTGAAAAATAGACTTGATCAAAAAGGATATCTTCAAACATGGGCACAAGAATTGGAAAATTTTGATAGTTATGATAACTTTAAAATTGACGATAATAATTGTGATGTTATTTTTGAGAGACCAACAATAATAATTAAATTAGATGCTTCTGTTAATATGTACCATCATTTTTGCGATTTTCTCAATCTTTATGCATCTCAACACATAAGTAATAATTTTACTTTAAACTATGATATTTTATGGTGGGATACTTCACTTCAAGGGTATGTTGATGAAACATTTGGTGATGTATGGAAAGCTTTTTCTAATTCCAAACCAAAAGAATTAATACATTTTTCTGGAAAGAAATTATGTTTCAAAGAAGCATTATTTCCATTATTGGCTAGACAGATAATGGGACTATTTTATAATACTCCAATACCAGATGGTTGTTCAGGAACTGGATTATTTAGCTCATTTCATTATCATCTTATCGAAAGGTTAAACATCTCACAGAATGGTCCTAAATTAAACAAATTACGGGTAACCTTTTTATCTAGATCAACAAAATTTAGGAGAATTATAAATGCAGAAATAGTAAGTTGCACAATTATAAAAATATATATTTGTACTAAAAAAAATGAAATTATTAAGATATAATAATAATTTATATTCCAGTTTGCACACCAATAGAAGCATTCTCAGTTTCATCATCATTAACCTCCATTCTCCTAACTTGTTTTAATTCAATAGGTACAAGAACAGTTTGATGACCTATTGGTTCACTTATAAAATAACCCCTTCTCACTGTTCCATCTTTTAATTTTCTCATGTTTGTATATAAATGGTATAATATTGCAAGACAAGCTATTGCTTCAATTGGTGATAATAACATATGTAAACTATACATTGCGATTCTTGTATATGTAACAATTCTATTACTATTAAGTAAATTAGCTTGTGCAAAATTCCATCCTTGATCTCTTATCTCACGATCCTCGTTATAAATAAGATATGCTGTCCAAAAAAATAATATTATAGATAGGAGAGTACATATAAAAGAAGTACATATTGATAGGTACATTAATGGACGACATGGTCTACGTATTATAAAATATAATAATATTACTCCATTTATTATAAAAATGATATTTGTTATCATTGAAAAAAAATATGGAGATCCATCATAAAAATAACATATAACTGAAAACATTAATAATTGTATTGCTGTGCCAAAAGCAATAAGTGATATTGTAAAAAGAGTTTTTATGTTAGTTATTAAAATTCTATTAGTTAGTATTTGTTCTATCTATAAAAGTATTAAAAAATAATTAAAGATTAAATTAAATAGAGGATATTCGTAACCTGATAACTTTGAGTCATTCCTGTTCCCCTAGAGGTTTGCGAATCGAACAAGTTTCCCGTTTGAGCTAAATTAACTGTTGTCCTGATAGTTGATCTTGTTGTAATTGTATCGTCAGAGTTATCAGTAATCATTGATTCACTGTACTGTTGGTCATAAATATTTTGTAATCCATAGGTATCACGATAATATAATGGTGATGGAAATGATGGAATATTCTTAAAAATAAATTCACAACATTTTTCGATAATTCAAAATAATTACCCTACCTGTTGACTACTTGATGAGGATCTATAGGCTATTGGTGGTGTTGACATTATTTTGAAAGAAATAATATATTATTAATTATTCATTCAATAGTTTTAATATAAAATATTATAATAATAATATTTTTAATTTCTATTTCTTCTAACTTTTTACCTTTCAAGAAGGTCTTTTTAAATTTTAGATATATATATTGACAGATATATAATATATCAATGAATCAAAAAATGAGGAAATAAAAAAAGAATAAAGAAAATTAGATTATAAAGTACTACATTAAATTAAAACTATCTTGCAACTATTCTTATACTAAGATATAACTAGAGTAAAAATTTTAAAAATTACTATGTGAAATAAGTCAATAGTTATAGTAAAATAAAAGAGTATTTTTCAATTAAAATGCCAATAAATATATATATAAATATATACATATATTTATTGTTAAGAATAAAATGCTATAATATATTTTATCTGATTGATTAACATATAGCTTCAAAATTTTCAGTCAATCTGAAACATTTGTCTTACATTAAATAGTGCCAAGTTTTGAAAGTAAATAATTATATTTCGATAGATTAATATATAAAGGATATAGTATATTAAGAACAATAAATACTTTTATTGTTAAATAAAATATTTTTTATCATAAATTTTAATGAATCGTGAAAAATTATTGTCTTTTTAATTACTATTGTTTTATAGCTTGTTGATTTATTAAATAATGACTTTGGTAATGAAGTTGAGGTACGACTAGTTGATTATAATTCGAAGATACCATTTTTAAAGCAAATTGAAATATCACATAATACAGATATATTTATTGGTATTCATGGATCTGGTTTAACACATCTTCTATTTCTACCTGATTGGGCTGCCATTTTTGAAATGTTAGTTTGTTAATAAGTTTTAATTTTACCTAATAAAATCTATCAATATTGTAGATACAATTGTGATGACCCAAATTGTTATTTAGATTTATCAAAATTAAGAGGAGTAAAATATTTTACCTGGCCAAAACATTTAATTAATGAGGGTATAAAACCAGTCTTTGCTAAACAACCAAAAGATATTCCCCATAAAAAATTTCAAAATTACAATATAGACGAAGAAATATTTAGAAATGAATTTATTAAAATAAAGGAATATGTTAGGAGGCATCCTTTATTTGTAGAGAATCAACGAAAATTAAGGAGAATGTCCATATTAAAACAGGATAAAGAATTATAAATATATTTTTTTAATATTCTTATTTACTTTCAAAATTATCATCTTAAAGTTATTGTTATAAAATAATTTTTTTTTCGTATACTAGTTTACTATAAAAATTTCCTTTGTTTTTATTATAATAAGAATCATCTTATATTTTTATTTTTAAAAAATAAAATAGTTAATGATTTCCATGTTAAAATATTCAAATATCTACATAATTAAGATTAATAGAAAATAAAAAAAACTTTTTTTAAATTCAAAACACCTATCACTAATGTATTCAAAACAAATCAAACTTTAGTATTTTGCTTAAAAAAAATTTCGTAATTTAACTATATAAGATCAATTTTTGTCTACATTTTAATCATAATTACTTTATTCTTTATAAATGATAGGATTTATAAATTTTTAATCTTTTCCCTAAAAAACTTGTCAAATATCTAACTTTTGTTTTTTTCTATAATATTTTTTCACAAACATTTAACTTGTCTTAGGTAAATGACATAAAGAGATAATTTTCTTAGATTATAAAGTTACCCTTTTTAATGATTTACCTTACACTATTACCTTTTCTTAACTTCATCAGTAATACAAAATGGTATTTTAATCTAAGGTTACCTACCTGCCAGAGATATACAATATATTAAGAAGGGACACTATGACCACAACCTTTTTTTGTATGAAATGTTGGTAAAGATGTTAGTTAGAAGGTAAATAAAAGAAAAGAGTAGTAAACTTTGAATGGTGATGAAGCAAAGGAGTAGTATGATGCTACTATCAAATAAATGGTAAAAAGACGGTGAAGATATATGCTTCTTCCTGTTAAATATTTGAAGCTGTCATTTTTAAACTTCTTTTATTTATTATTAGCTAAAATAAAAGGTTTTTTATTTACAAAACAAACTTTACGTAACGTGAATGTGGTGGTCAAGTGTCATAATCACTACATACATCCTATTTATCTTTTATCACTAATTCATTTTGTCATTTCATAGTTTTTATTATACCTTAATACAACGAATCCTTTCCATTTAAATTTAAAAAATGGGTTTTTTTTCTTTTTCCAAAAATTATGAGGATAAACTTTCGTCTTTATTGATATCTTAGTATTATATACATTTATTATTTCAATGAATATAGCTTTTGTCCAAATTCCTTTGAACCTAGTTACCATTTATATTAACAGTTTTAAGAGTTATACGTTATATAAAGTACCTACTTTAAGAAAGTTTATAAAATTAAATTATAACATTTTTATTATAATTAAAGAGCGTAATTAACCTTACGCTGCCTATATTCTTTTTTTAATTAAATTAGATAAGATAATTATTATACAAGATTAATTAGTATTAACAAAATAAAAATAAGTTTTATTGGCAGTTTATCAATCTTTTAAACTCCATCATATAAATTTATCGTTATTAGCGGATGTTATGAAAATAAAATGGTTAAACATTCGATTTCATGATAATTTCAAGGTTACAGAAATATATAACTATAATTATATAAATATTAATTATTGTTTTAATTTCCCTTAACAAAAACTTTTCCTTTTTTATTAAAATATAACTGAAATATTATTGTTCTATTTTCATTTACCATTTACAAATGAGATGATACTTAAGATTGATTAACTAAAAGTTTATTTACTTTAATTTACATAGTTAATAAATAAAGAAGAATATTATTATTAGAAATTAGTGACTCTTTTATAAGGAGAAAGATAGTAAAAGTCTTATTATTATTTAGGTATATACTTTAAGCTTTATTTAGAAGAAGATTAAAGTTATATTTGGATTATATTATAAATCAAAATTTTAATTCAAATCATAATCACTCAATAATAAACATTTTCATATGTATATTTTAGATTAAATATATTATATTATTTATTTTTTATTTTTAAAATAATCTAAATGATAAAATATTAAAGTGTAAATTAGGAAGAAGGAAGAAACCATGGAGAAAAATAATTTTTTTCAAATCAAATCACGAACTAATTATTTATTTACAATCTCTAGTAATTTTATTCAATTTTTTATCATTTTAATAATTTTAAATGTCACAAGCTGTATTGACAATCTTCCTAATAACAGATTAAGTTTATATCATGATAATAATTTATATATGGAATCTATTGCAATGCATTGCCCAGATAATTGGCATCTTATTGGATCAAAATGTTATAAAATATTCAATGAAAACAGGAGTTGGTGGCAGAGTTTACTAACATGTCAAAGATATGGTTCCTATTTAGCGAAAATTGACAGTAAAATAGAGAATGATTTTATTGGGCAGATTGTTAAAAATAATACCCGAAAAAAAGAAAGATTTTGGATTGGTTTAACAAAAGATACAACACCTGACAATGATATAACTTTTACATGGTCAGATGGTGTTAATGCTAACATTTATAGTGGTTTTTGGGATATTAAACAACCAAATTATAATGATGGCAGCTGTGTTTCATACCATAAAAAATTAAATTCATGGTCTCTTACAACATGTAATGAACTTTTACCATTCCTTTGTCAAGTTGATGCTTGTCCAAAAAGTATGTTTTCTATTCTTAAAAAAATTAAATATTTTTTTAGATACATTTTTTTGTCAAAACGGTCATTGTATTGGTGAGGGATACCATTGTAATGGATATGACAATTGTGGCGACTTCTCTGATGAATTAAATTGTCCTCCCTCTAATGATAATATGGATTGTCTGAAATATTTTAATAATTTATCGGGTATCATTCAAACACCAAACTTTCCTTTACCATATCGAGCAAATTCTAATTGTAAATTTGTTATTGAAGTTTCTGAAAATCATCGAATACAATTGGTGTTTGAAGAATTTGATACAGAGGAAAATAGTGATTTAGTATCGATAATTGATGGAGGACCATCAGAAAATACCTCTTTTGCTATTGCAACAATATCAGGAAATAAAAAAAATGCTAATGAATTATTCTATACCTCATCGACAAATTCACTAACTATTCGTTTTAGAAGTGATTCCTCAAAACAAGGAAGGGGTTTCAAAGCAAAATGGAATACAATAAATGTTAATTGTGGTGGTGAATTAAGTGCACATACATATATACAAAGGCTAACATCACCGGACTATGGAAAATCGTTTGGATATCCTAATGGTTTAGAATGTGTATGGATTATTAAGGGTGTTGATGGTGATTTATTAAGTCTAACAATCGATTTCATAGATATAGAGGAGGATAAAGATTTTTTAATCATCCAGGATGGTGATAATCCAAAATCACAAATATTAACTAAAGTTACTGGAAAAAATGAATTCAAAAGACTAATCATTTCAACACAACAAAATCTATACATCTATTTTTCATCAAATTTTAAAGGTAATGGTAAAGGTTTCCAATTATCATATAAACGTGGTTGTGATAATACTATATCTTCAAATTTTGGCGAATTAATATCACCAGGTTTTTTAAGTGTTCCTTATCCGACACCTAAACGTTGTACATATACTATTGAAATGGATTCAACAGCCATCAAACCATTAACATTATCATTTAACAAGTTTAATATTCATAAAAATGATTTTTTGCAAATATTTACATCAAAAGATCAAGATGATAAGATACATTCATTGAATGGTTTTAATATTCAAAATATCCCACCATCACATATATTTATTGATTCAACGAAAGCATATATATCATTTAAAATGAATTCTATTGAGAAAGGTTATGGTTTTAATATAACATTTAGTCAAAATTGTCCAACACTCAAAACACCTAATTCAGTTAAACAACTTACTAAATATACACCATTTGGTTATAAGATTACTGTTTCATGTCCTGATGGTTACGAATTTAATAATGGTCGTGGTAGTCAATTTGATATTGAATGTCAGATGGGTGGAAGGTGGAAAGATAATTATGTACCGGAATGTCAACCAAAATATTGTCATGGTATACCACAAATATTAAATGGTATGGTTGATAGTATAACAAATAACACATATATGGGGATAATTAAATACACCTGTAATGATAATTTTTACTTTGAGAGTAAAAAAAAATATGAAGAGGTAAGGTGTGGAGAAAAAGGAAAATGGGATGTGGTACCTAGATGTATTGCTAATAACTGTCCAACATTACCATATTTTTATAATGGTAAAAGGATATTAAAAAAAGGTTTAGGATATGATGAAGGTACATTATATAAATATGAATGTGATGATGGTTATGAAAAGATTGGTTCAGAGTATTTGGTGTGTCAAAGTAATGGTGAATGGAGTTTTCAACAACCATATTGTAAAAAATTAGTATGTAACGATTTACCATTAGTTGAACACGGTTCGTTTGATATAACGACACTTCAATATGGTGATAAAGGTATATTAAGATGTGAAAATGGTTTTGTACCATTAGATGGTAATGAAATTATATGTACATCAAATTCAACTATTTCTGGTAACCCAAAATGTATTGATATTAATGAATGTCTATTGGAGATGGACTATTGTGATAAAACAACAACATTATGTTCAAATATCCCAGGTGGATATGATTGTTTATGTAAAGATGGTTATGGAATACCAAAAAAATGTAAAGAAAGTAATAAAATAATATTTGAAGATATTTATGGTAAAGTTAATGTTAACGAAGGTTTTATTTGTTCCGAAAACGATGGAAATATTCTTTTATCTTTTGCCACTTTAAAATTATTGAATTCCTTCTCAATTGGGTCTGTGACACAATCTGAAATGTTTACTGAAGTTAAATTTGGTGATAAAATTAATCACCCACCAGTAGTATATTATTTTGATAATGGAACAAGCCTCTTGAAAATTGAAAAAAAATCTGCTAAAACCATTGTGACACTTAAAGAATCTATAGAATTTAAAGTTATGGAAATTTCAATACAAAATTCAAAAGAATCAGATAATTGTATATATCTTGAATTAAATGGATGTGACAAAACATATTGTGAAGATATTAACGAATGTTTAACTAACAATGGATATTGTGATCACATATGTATCAATACCCACGGTTCTTATGAATGTAAATGCCGTGAGGGATATAATTTATTCAAAGAAGATGGACAAGATGGAATATACGTTAAAGAAGGCGAGACAGCCATGAATAATTTGGATGTTTATCGTTTCAATAGATCATGTACAATCAAAAAATGCCCACCATTGGTTGCTCCAGAGAATGGTGAAGTCTTTATAGATAATAATGACAATTCTTATGGTACTAATGCATTTTTTCAATGTAAAATTGGTTTTTATATTATTGGTAAAGTTAAAATGTCATGCCAATCAGATGGTACATGGAATGGTACTACACCAACATGCATCCCAGCGCAATGTGAAGGATTGAAAAATAATAGCGCTATTGGTTTATTTATAACACCTGGTAATGAATATATAAGATACGGGGATACAGTTAATATTTTATGTACTCAACAACATAGGCCATTACCAAAAACACCAATGGCATCATTTAGGCAATGTATTTTTGATCCAAATAATAATCTTCAAGCTGATTATTGGTTATCTGGTTCTGAGCCAGATTGTCCTTTAATCGAATGTGGACCATTACCTTTGTTAAGTGGTGGATATTTTGATGGTAATGCTGAGATGTCATATAAAGTTGGAACAATTTTAAATTTAAATTGTCGGTATGGCTATAAATTAATCGGTAAAAGTAGTTATGATGATAATTGGGTACGTTGTCAAGCCGATGGTACTTGGGATTTTGGTGATATGAGATGTGAAGGACCTGTATGTGTTGATCCGGGATATCCAAGTGATGGTTATACAACTTTAAGTTCTGTTGAGGAAGGTGCTATAGCAACATTCCATTGTAATAAAAAAGGATACTCACCAATGCCATATGATAAAATTTTTTGCAAAACTGATATAAGTTGTCCATTAAGTGAAGATGTTGGTATATCAAGTGGTTTTATACCTGATTCAGCTTTTACTGATAGTAGTCAATCATCAATATTAGGATATGAACCATACAAAGTTAGAATGTCCTCAACAGGGTGGTGTGGTAAAGAAGATGCATTTATATTTTTGTCAGTTGATTTACAAAAAGCATATACGATAACAAGTTTTAGAGTATCAGGTGTTGCTGGTTCTGGAAGTCTTAAAGGACATATAACGAAAATTCAACTATTTTACAAAAATGATCCATCAGAG
Organism: Strongyloides venezuelensis; assembly: GCA_963280985.1. Taxonomy (NCBI): domain Eukaryota; kingdom Metazoa; phylum Nematoda; class Chromadorea; order Rhabditida; family Strongyloididae; genus Strongyloides; species Strongyloides venezuelensis. The sequence goes on along the minus strand of CAUJLX010000001.1, from coordinate 1,837,596 downwards.
AACTACGAAACATATCCTGGTGATTTTATAACACCTAAAGATGGTAATCATAATAAAATTTATGAATTTTATTTATCACCAGCAATTAAAGCGAGATATCTATTATTTGGTGGTAGTGAATTTGATACATATCCATGTATGAAAGTCGATGTTAAAGGTTGTTTGGATGTTGATACACCATCAAATATTTTTGTTGGTTGGAATGCATCTGTACCAGAATGTATTGATACACAACCTCCAGAATTTTATAACTGTCCTGAGAAAGAAATTTATACCTTATCAGATAATTACGGACATTCATTACCCATCCATTATCAACTACCAAAAGCAAAAGATAATAGCGGTTACGTATCTTGGATTAAAGTTGAACCAGAAGGTTTTGAACCAGGGAAGATGATTAAACAAAATATGGATATTGTATATACGGCATATGATTATTCAGGTAATTATGGCAAATGTATTGTCAAATTAAGGATACCTGATAAACAACCACCAGTAGTTAAATGTCCTGAATCATTTTCATTATCTGTAAATAATAATGAACTCTCACGAATACTTTATTTCAATGAAAGTAGTGTAAGAATGATAATTCAAGATATTTCTGAAATAAAAAGTATAACATTTGATCCACCAAAATATGAATTACAAGTAATGAAACATGTTCAAGTTAAGGTAACAGTTGAAGATGTCTATGATAACATTAATGATTGCCAGTTCCAAATAGCATTATTACCTGAACCATGTTCCATTAATTCACTCTCTTCCTCAAGTAATGTTAAAAAAAAATGTTTATTTGATAAAAAAACCGGTATAACGCTATGTCAAATTGAATGTAAAGAGGGATATCAATTTGTTGATGGTCATAAATTACCAAAAGAATTTACCTGTCGTAATGGAATGTGGCAACCATCAAATGAGGCACCGTCATGTATCAAAATACCAACTGAACCAGCACCATATCACTTAAAAATATCAATGGACTATACTTATGATGGTATTATGAATGATAATTCAATAGATGATTGTTTAGGTGGATATTCGATGCATACTTCAAAGATGTTTGAAGAGTTAAATTCAATCCTTTCAAGTCGCTGTTCCTCATCTATACAAGTTTATGTTAAATTATTACATGTTAAATTTGAAAATATCAACGAAAGATCGATTACCGGTAATTACACAGTCGAAATATTACCAACTATAGAAAAAGAAGTTTTTTATGAGTTATGTGGATTGACATTAAGAACAATTTTTGATATAAGAATTCCCGGTGCAACATTACCGATAAAAAAATTACTAACAATATCTAGCCATGATGTTACTGATATGGTTAGTGTTAAATGTCCCACAATAAATGCTGGGAAAACAACAATAAATCAAGGTTTTGGTTGTACACCTGGTAATGTTTTAAGAAAAAAATCTAAAGATGACCTTCCACAATGTTTTTTGTGTTCCAAAGGAACAGCTTTCTCTGATAATGGATGTATTCCATGTCCTCATGGATATTATCAGGATGAGGAGGGAAAATTATCTTGTAAGCAATGTCCATCCGAAACATTTACATATGGTATGGGTGCTATAAGCAAATCATCATGTCTTGCTGTTTGTGGTTATGGAATGTTTTCAAATTCTGGTATGATACCATGTAGGCAATGTGAACGTCATACATATACAAATACCCCTGGTACTGGTGGATTTAAACAATGTTATAATTGTCCACAAGGTACATATACATCAAGAATTGGTGCTGATAACATTAATCAATGCAAAAAGCCATGTGAACCTGGTTCATTCTCAACTTCAGGTTTAGAACCATGTTCTAAATGTCCTAAGAATTTTTACCAACCATTAAGTGGTCAGCAACAATGTTCTGAGTGTCCTGATGATACTGAAAGTTTGTTTGAAGGCTCCTCAAATGTAGATCAATGCAAAATTATAAATTGCAATGGTGTAACATGCCAAAATAATGGCGAATGTGTTGTTAGGGGTCATAGGACAATCTGTGATTGTAAACCAGGATATATTGGTAAATATTGTGAGCGTGAATTATCAATGTGCGATGGTAACCCATGTCAAAATAATGGAAGATGCGAAAATTATAAAGGAATATTTAAATGTTCCTGTCCTCTAGGTTATAGTGGTGATCGTTGTCAATATGCTCCCGATGACTGTATTGGTGTTGAATGTCCTAATGGTGGTATTTGTCAAGATTTACCAGGAAGTGGAAATTATAAATGTATATGCAGGAGTGGTTTTAATGGACCCAATTGTGAACAAATTAGTGACATATGTGAGGCTATGGAACCATGTAAGAATGGTGCTAAATGCATTCCACTACAATTAGGAAGATATAAGTGTCGTTGTCCAGATGGATGGGAAGGACATAATTGTGAAATTAATATAGGTATGTTTTTGATATATTTTATTTAAAAAGAATATTAATATGTATATACTAAAAATTTATAAAAATGATAAAAATGAAATTAAAATATTTAAATGAAGTAATATTTTATATAATACTTCCACAACAAAATTATTGTTAATTATGGAGCAACAACAATTAAAAAATGAAGCATAGTATTTTCATTATGACAACATTATAAACTTGACTTTTCTATAATCTTTTATTCATTAAAATTAGGATTTGTTGGTGGTGGTGGTGCCGTTGGTTCTTGTGATACTGGAATATAACCGCCAGTATCAGAAGGTAAAGCATAAGCTCTTGCTGCTGCCTGTTCTAAAAGACTTCTCTTCCACTTCATAGTCATATTTAATCCAAAGAAATAATAAACAATTGAGATAGCTGAACATACAAATGTAACTGTTATATATACTCTTAAATCTGACTCAAATTCCTGACGACTCTTTGTATCCATCTCCTCATTTATCATATTCTTAAAAAAGGAGGAAAAATAAATAGTATTTTTTTTATTATTTTTAACCTACCATGTACTTAGAACTTAACCATCTATTTATGGAGTCAGATCTTCCAGTAAAATATAAAAGCAAAATTAGAAAGGATAACATGGATATACAACAGAATGCTGTTTGTATTATTATCCTAGGATATAAAAATCTTGCTTCACCTTTTATCTTTGCGCATATAGTTGTTGCAAGTCCTATCACCTGCATTATTACTAATCCTGTTAGTAACATTAATATTACAATATTAATAGTTTCACTATAAGAAATATTTTGTTTATAAGAGTAAATGAAAATTAATATAAAACTTACGAATTAGAATAATTTTTAAGAATAATTCCAAGTTGATTTAAAAACCAATAAATAGAAAAAAAGTTTCAAAAGCTGTCATAGCGATGACAAACCTATACGGTTCACAACAACAACAAAAACACATCTCCCAAAGTGCAGATAAAAAATTAGGTGTATAAACTTCTTCACGTAATGCTTCCTCAGATACAACAATATGAGGTGCGTTTTGTAATGGTATTAATAATTTTGAATTACTCTCCTCAGATATATTTTCTTTATTTTTTGAACCAATATTTATATTTAAACTACTTCCATCAATATTGTTATTATTTTTATTAACATTTAATGTACTTATTGTATTGTTTAAATTTGAAAATGTTTTGTCTTTTTGCGAAATATCAATAGTTGGTGTGGAGATGGAGGAGGTGTTTTGGGGTGTAGTGAATGTTGTACCAAATAATGTATGATTGTTAAAAAAAGTTTTACAATTATTATTTTTTGTATTGAATATTTGAAGTGGTGTGTTATTGTACTCTTTTTTAATATTAATCTTCTTTGGTAAATTATTAATATTTAAATGTTGTTGATGAGATTTTTCTACTTGTGAAATATTATATGTTTTTGGTAGGATAGAGTTAGTTTTAACATAACTAGTAGGAGTTATGTCACTATTTTTGACTATATTTGTAGATTCTTTTAATACAGAAATAGTGGGTAATTTATTTTCGTGGTATAAATATAAGGTTTGACAATTTTTATCAAGAGTAGATGGTTTTGTAGTAGTAGGAGTAGTAGGAATTGAAGAATTAACGATAGGTTTTATTTTACTTCTCCAAGATATAGAGAAAGTATTTTCTTTTGACAATAATGATAACAGTTTGTTATTGTGTGTTGAGGAAGCGAAATTTGTGTCATTCCATTCATGGGAAGGGTTTATTATATGGGACTTGTCATAAGAGTCTACATACTCTTTGCCATCGATAATATTAGTTATACTAACAGCCATACTTTAAGATTTAGAGAAAAAAAATGTGGAGAAAGAATTTAATATAGTTTTATTAATAAAGTTTTGATTACTATTTATAACAATCTTTATGTTTTTATAGTCAATTTATGTGTAAAAGGAATGTAGTAGTAACTGAAATGAAAAAAAAATTTTTATTAGAATTATTATTAAAAAAAGACTTATAGAAAATTATTTAAATATTAAAAAACAGAGTTTATAAGTTAAGTAATATTTGGTTTTAATGGTAGTAAATGTATCTTAGAACAACCAAACGATGAAACTGTTTGTATTTAATTAAAATCTTATTGTTATTTTCTAAACAAACTAAAGTTATAGATAAGAAAATATAAAATATTAGAAGACAACATCTTTAGTACACCAAAAAGCACTTTTTTATCAATTTTAATGAACTCAAAGATAAATATATGTTAAGATGAAAATAGAGTATTAAAAATTATACTTTTTTTATTTTAATCATATTTTCAAGATGTTGATTTTAAAATATAAATGAATATGAATGTGTAAGTATTATTATTACAGATGACTTAAAAATAATAATGATAGATTATCATCGACTATCAACCGAACATAAATAAATATTTTATACATCTTTAGAGAATTAATATAAAAAAAGATGTTTTAGAAGTAAAATATTTTATATAATTTATAAGAAGTTGTAAATTTTGAATTATGGTAATTAATGGGAGTAAGGTATAGAATATTTTTATAAAATAAATACGTATATTCCCTCAAAAGATTATGCATATTTACTTCTAGTGTATATTATTGTTAAAAATTATATATAATTTATGCTAAAATCATTTATATAATATTTATAAGTAATATAAAACGTTTCTAAATTAATATCATTTCCTCAATTTCATGGTATATTCTTAAAAATATAAAAGATTAGGTATTTAGTTATATCTTTAAAATTAGAACCACATTAGTAAGTTTAAATCTTTCATTAAAAGGTTTTTAAATATGTATATTAGTCTGTATGGACAGGTGGAAATATTAAGTTTGCTAGAAAAGAAGATAATAAGCTATCAAACATAAATATATGAATAAAATATTGTATATTTCAAATCTTTTGAAAGCCTTACATAAAAGTAATAATAATATTATTATTTCATTAATTTTTCTATAATCATACTAATATAAGTTAATACTTGGAAATATATAGAAGTTATTTGAATGTTAAATGGTTTCTGTGGGAGAGAGACTTTAAATAGTATAAAAATATTTAAAGAGAATTCAGTAAAAAACTATATTACACAATATTAAAATTTCAAAATTGATTTATTACATCGTCCCCAACTATAAAACTTTTCAACATAAAAAAAACCAAATTTATTTTAGTCTTATAAAAATAAATTACATAATATAGTTTTGTTTAAAATGTAAAAATGATAGTGAAAATCCAAATAATGAAAGTGAAAAATTTTTTAGAATGTAAATATATATAATTGACTTTTGTTGGAGATAATATTGATATTTAAACAACAATCTAATAAAATTTACCCTTTAGGACAATGTAAGTACTCACTTACATGTCGTTTACTTAACTTTGGCTAAAATATATAAAAAAGGAAATTTGTTTTGCATTATATTGTCAAGAATAAAAAGTAAATATAACGTATGTTAATAAAAAAACTTCATAAAAATTGTTAATAGCAAAATATATTTCTTTTTTTACAAATATATATCCTTGAAAACTTATTATCAAAAGGGTAATTTTAATGTTGTAATTAAAGTATAAAAATTTTAAGATACACAATCTTTTTGTTAAAATATGTTAATGTTAGAAAGTTTATGCTTTATTTACTCTTTATCTAAATATCATTTATTATTTTTTTCTCTCTCCACTCCATAGGTAAATATTTTTATATTGTTAATCAAAAATGTATTAAAAAGTTTTATTCAGTGATCTATGAATAATAATATTAATATCTTTCAAATATAAAAAATATTTATCATAAAATTAACATTTTTAAGATGATAATTAATAAATTTTTCTACAGATGATTGCGCAACAAATCCATGTGCATTTAACGCTACATGCACAGATTTAATAAACGACTTCCAATGTAGTTGTCCTGAAGGTTTTGAAGGTAAAAGATGTGAGAAGAAAATTGATATTTGCCAAATTCACCCATGTCATCGTGGTTCATGTGTTGATTCATTATTCTCAAGGAGGTGTATCTGCGATCCTGGTTGGGGTGGTGAATCTTGTGATATAAATATTAATGAATGTCAAGATAATCCATGTAAAAATAATGGTTTATGTATTGATTTAATCAATGATTTTGAATGTCAATGCTTACCTGGATACTATGGTTCTATCTGTCAATACAAAATTAATTACTGTAGTGGAGAGATATGCCAAAATGGTGGAGTATGTGCTAGTGGTAATGATTCATTTATTTGTAAATGCCCAAATGGATATGATGGTATAAGATGTGAAAATAATATTGATGAATGTAAAGAATCAAGATGTAATCCTGAAGGAACATTAAAATGTAAAGATGGAATTAATAAATATGAATGTATTTGTAAAAAGAGTTTCATTGGTAAATATTGTAATGAAAGAATAGATGAGTGCCAAAAAAATCCATGTTATAATGGTGGAGTGTGCTATTATAATGATAATGATGAAGTTAAATGTAGATGTGGTAGGGGATGGAAAGGTGATTATTGTCAGGAAGAAGTTAACATGTGTTCAGTTTTATCTAATCCATGCCAAAACAGTGGTGAATGTATACCACTACCAGGCGAAAGTTTTTATTGTTCATGTCCTGATGGTGTGACAGGACCTAAATGTGAAATTCTACCAAATTTATGTTTAGGAGAACAATGTTTAAATGGTGGAACATGCATTAATAGGGGAATATCATCCCAATGTGCATGCCTCCCATCATTTACTGGAGATGGATGCCAATACATAATTGATAAATGTGATGAAAATTATTGTAAAAATGACGGTGAATGTATTATTGAACAAAATGATGTTTTTAAATGTAAATGCCGACCCGGTTTTACTGGTGAAAAATGTGAAACAAATATTGATAACTGTTATAATAATAACTGTCCAGAAGGAGCACGCTGTGTTGATCAAATCAATAGTTATGAATGCTTATGTCCGTATAACAAAACGGGATTGGCTTGTGATAAACTTGTTGATGTTGATTATGATTTAAAATTCTTAGATGGTATGGAGATGGCACAAGCGACTCTATCCGTACCAGTAAAATATTCAGGTAGTGGGTTAAGTATCAGTTTATGGGTTAAATTTGAATATGGACCTAAAGGTAGTGGTAGTATTTTAACATTATATGATAGTGAAAATCCAAACTATGATAAAAATTCGAGAGAAATTTTAAGAATAACCGATAAAGGATGTTTTGTTAAATTATTTAAAGATGATGATGAAATTGTATTGAGATTCCCACAAAATCAAATGATAAATGATGGTAATTGGAATCATATAGCATTTATATGGAATGGTTATGATAATAATGGAAGGTACTCCTTAATATTGAATTCAGTAAGAATTGTTCAAGATGGTGGAAATAAACAGAATTCATTTTTAGATAGTAATTTATGGATAAAACTGGGAAGTAATTCTGATGATGAAAATAAATTCATTGGTAGTATTACAAGAGTTAATTTATGGGATAGAATAATTAATTTTGATACAGAAATACCATCAATAGTTAAGGATTGCCAAGGTGCTGAAGATATATTTGATGGTCTTTTAATAAGATTTACAGGATACAATAAAATTAAAGGAAAAGTAGAAAGATCATCAAAAAGTACATGTGGAAGAAGAGTATTAAAAAACAGAGAAAATGTCATTTCATTAAATTTCGAAGAAAATATTATTGTAAAAAATTGCCCACAAGATATTCTTGTAACGACAAACTCTCGTTTTGTCAATGTTACTTGGGATGAACCAATATTTGAGAGTCCATCAGGTTTGGAAATAAAAACTGTTGGAAAAAATTTACGCCCAGGACAGGTATTTATACCAGGAGATTACATGGTGCTTTATGTTGGGCATGATGAAAATAATAACGTTGGTGAATGCCATTTCCATATTTATGTATCATCAAATCATTGTTCTTCACCTGAAGATCCAATAAATGGCATACAAGCTTGTGAACAATGGGGGCCTAATAATAAGTATAAGGCATGTTCAATAACATGCCATGATGGATATGAATTCCCAATAGAAGTACCATCATTTTACTCATGTTCTGCAGAAGGTCTCTGGAGACCGAATATCAATCAACATAATTTCAAATATCCAAATTGTGCTAAAAGTCACAATGCAAATCGAGTTGTAAAAATTTATGTAAATTTCCCCAACAATGGATTATGTAATAATGCAGCTAAAAATGTTTTGGCTGAGAAAATTTTTCAAAAACTACAATATCTAAATACAAAATGGAAGATATGTAATGAAAAATTAATTGACTCTGATGATATATCATGTTCACATCTTAATGTTACAATTGAATGTATTAAAAATATAAATAATCGTGTGAGAAGAGATGATAATATTCCGAGTCAAATGTTTAATGTTACCATTGAAATGGGTGTTAAAAGAGATTCTGAAACATCGCAAAATATCAAAATAATTGATCTATTACAATCAGAAATATTATTAGACGATATTTTTAATTTTAATCAAGTTATTCCTAATGGTATACCTGATTTGAATTCTCTTAAAATTTATAATGTTTATCATTGTCAATTTGGGACAGTTTTGAAGGATGATGTTTGTGTACCATGTGCACCAGGTATGGCTTATAATATTAAAAAGAATATATGTGAATATTGTCCTATTGGAAGTTACCAATCACGTGAAGGTGAATTATCTTGTATATTATGCCCTGATAAAACAACTACAATTGGTTATGGTTCAGTAACTCCAGATGAATGTAAACCAAGTTGTGAAGAAGGGCATTATTTTAATATTCAAACTTCTATCTGTGAGGAATGTGGTGTTGGTATGTACCAACCTGAAAAAGGAAAGTTTAATTGTTATGCCTGTGGTGTAGGTCAAACGACACTATTATCAAATTCAACATCTTCTGATGACTGTCGTGATGAGTGTCCTGATGGTGAACAAATGACAATTATTGGTATCTGTCAACCTTGTCCACAAGGTTCTTATAGAACAAAAGGCCAACATAGACAATGTCAATTATGTCCTGAAGGTACAACAACAGAATCACATCATTCTATAAATAAAACACAATGCAATTTACCAAAATGTATGCCAGGACAGTATTTATATCTCGATGAAAGAAAATGTAAATTATGTCCAAGAGGAACATTTCAAGATGATGTCCAGAAAATTAAATGTAAACTATGCCCGAATGATCATACAACAGCATCACAAGGTGCAACACATGAAAGTCAATGTTATTCAACAAATCAATGTGATACAGGTGAAAATGATTGTTCATGGCATGCTTTATGTAAAGATTTACCTGATCATGGTGACGTCCCATCATATGAATGTACATGTAAACCAGGATATCGTGGCAATGGTACATTATGTATTGATGCTTGTACAAATTATTGTTTAAATGATGGTATATGTAAAAAAAATATTCAAGGAATTATTGAATGTGTCTGTAAAGAAAATTTTTCTGGTGAAAGATGTGAGATACGTTTCCAACCAAAACAACAAAAATTGTTTATTATTACGGTTTCAATTGTTGTAGTAGTTGTTATTTTTATTATAATTATGGTAATATTTTGGATGAATAATTACAGATTTAATAGAATTAAACATTTTAACGGTACATTTTTTATATCATAATTAATAATAATTTAATTTAATTTTAGATAAAAATAAGGCATCATTTAAAAATGACTTAGCATTAAATTCAAATTTCGTTTATGGAACATCAAATCTCCAACCAGCTTTAAATGTTGGTCTTGAAATGAAGAGTAATTTAAGTGGAAATGGTGTACTAACACGACCTGTTGGTTATTATTATGAAGATGATGAGGAATACAGTGAAACGAGTGTTGTAAAAAATGAAAATAAACATATTGAAATAAGGCATGAACGTTTTTCACAGGTGTCGCAAGAATTAAAAAGTCCTGATCAAGGAACATTGCAACAAGGACACTAAAAAGTTTTAATAAAAAACATTCTTACTATAATATATAATATGAATCATTAGTACCAAATTACCATACCATAAAGAAATGTTGTATCTTTAAAAGAAATGTTATATTTGACATCGGGTATTTTTCGAATGTGTCAAAAATTTGATGTCGCAACAAATTTTTGAGCTGTTTATTTTTATTTTTTCTAATTCACTTGCTTCTTACTAAATAGCCTGATATATGATTCAGCACATTCTAAAAAAATTAAAATATAATTTATCGAATTTATCTCTTTACTATTGTTATATTATTAAAATAATTATATAAATATAATTTTAAACTAGTTACATTTTCAAATATAATTTTTAAACAAAAATTTTTGTATTAAATTTTTTGATGACTTTAATGTAAAATAAATAAAAAAATTAAAAATTTTGTATATATTTTTTTACTAAATCGTGCCATTCTCCAATTTAGATATGGTAGTGTAACACTTCACATTAAAATCTCATTAACCTATTAAGAAAAAAAAAATTCTGCCATATTTTTCTAGTCTACCTAGTTAAACATTTATACATATGTTATATAAAATGGAATGTTAATTAAATATATGCCATGAAGTGTCAGGCTTTATTTTTGAAATGGAAAAAAATTGAAACGCAAATAAAAATTTGATGTTAAAGGTCATTTATTTCCATGTATTATTGAATACATAAGACATTTTATAAAGATATAATGTATTAAAATTATTTTGTAAAAATTTTTAATAAAATTTAAGATTGAAAAATATTTTATATATCTAATAATTAATATTAAAAATGATTCAATTTTGATTATAACGTGTTATAGACTGACTTTATGATATAATACTATAAAATTTTTCTTTCCATTATTCAAACATTTTTAATAAAGGTTTTATATGAAATAGGTAAATGTATATTATATTTATATTTTTTTTTCATTTTAATTTTCGATTAATTTTTTTTCTTTAAATGAAATTAAAACTTAATATTTAAAAATTTAGGATACTCTCTCTATTATATTAATTTTTAAATATTTTGACTAAAATTTAATTGTTATTATTATTAATCAAATTTAAATAATCATTTTACATTCTTCACATTACATATTATAGTATAATAATTCTTGTAATTAGAATAAGTCACCACCCCATATATATTAATAAAATTTCTCATAAGTTTTTATTTGTTAGATAAAATTTATCATTATTATATTAATTATAATATAATATTATTTTATATAATTTTAATATATGATATCTTATATTAATATAATTTTGTACTTCTTTAAGGAATGATATTTGTTATTTTAATATTATGGAAACTTTTATATTTGTATTAATTTGTACCATTGAACATAAAGTTAATTAAAGATAAATAGTCTTAACAGCGTTCTTGCTTGAATTTTTCCTTTTTTCATTCCTCATTAAAACATTTTTCCTATTAAAATTAATGCTTGTCATAGCTTCAAGCTTTTATAGTAGTAAATATAGTATGTATATAGAGATGTTTGGAAATTATTTAATTTTTCTAAATATATTTCAATGCTACTTATTAATATTAAATGTTAAAGTTAATGATAATAAATGTTATCAAATTAAAATATGCTTTAATTACTAAAGGGTAATATATTTTATGATAAACAATAATTTTAAAAAGTATATAATTGTAAATTTCAACTTGCGTATTGTTATATTGTCAAGATATATACCAAATTTTCATTATTACATAGATAATATAATTGTATTGTGGTCACCCTGTACTATTTCACAGTTAACATATCTACTATAAATAAATGATATAAAGAGGCACAGACTATTGTAAGTATCTGTCAACAAGAAGTCGAATGATAGCCCGTTTGATTATAATGTCGTATTACTTTCGACTTTACTCCTCATACGTGTTTGTAAATAAAGTGCGTTATTTGTACTATCCAATTCTTTAGTACTGCTAATCTTAAATGCCCTGTCTGCACCAGCCGGCTGTTCGTTGTCAGTACGTAAACATACTTATAAACTTACTTTTATAATTTTACTCTATCCATTATATAGCCAGTGTCCACTCTTTGGTATATGATTATTAATTGTCACAATAGTCCTTTTATATGTTCAACAACGTGTGTCTATGGATGTATTTTCTTTTACCATTATCTTTTTTCATCATCATCTCCCAACCAATGACCATTTATCTATATGTTCATTTTCAATATAAATTGGAATTGGCGGTAGAAGCTCAAATTATAATGTATAAGAAAACTTCTGAGTAACCAAAATATATTATACATTAGGTTCGCGCCACCGTTTTGTAGATAAATTTTTAATAAATGAAGAAAAGCGTGTGTGTGGTGTACTGTTCTCAATTGGTAACAGTAAATTATAATTGTGATCACATATAACGTTCGTATCGTTGTTTGACAACAACAAACAAAGATTATTTCAATATAATATATAGCTTTTATTTAACATTATAATGTTATACCTTTTCAATTTATAATATTAATTATATATATTGACTTTCTTATTTTATTTTAAATATTAAAATTTATATAAAAAGTTTTCAAAAATTTAATATTACTTTTATTATATTTATTTAAATTTCCTTTTTCATACATCATTTTGTACAACAATACTTAATTATATCATATAAAAAAAGATATATAAGATAATTTTATTTTTATTAAACTCGGATAAAATTAACTTTTATTTATTAATATTTTTTTAGCCTGGTTCGACACTATTTTTCTTAATCATTTTCTTCCTTTAAACTTTTATAAGTTAATAAAAGGATTTTTGAATGAAGGAAAAATAGTGCTAAATCAATTAAACCAGTTCAAACGATATTCTATATTTAAAATGGAAGTTGAAGAATCATTACTTCAAATAACCAGGGGAAATTCTGAATATATTTCTATTAAAAATTCAACTAATTATCGTAGAGTAAAGAAAAAAAACTTAATGAAAATTAAAGATACTGTTTGTTTTATTCATTTTAAAAATAATTTTTTTACAATTTTTGTAGTGCATCAAAGAAAGAGTAATTAAAAAAAGTAAAATTTGTTTAAAGAGAAGCAAATTACATTTTCCTAAAAATACAAAACAATTTGATGTTACAAAATTTAATGACATTGTTGATGGGGATGAAGTAGATGAAAATACGGATACTAATTGTTATTCTATTGTTAACACTTTCCCATCTAATAGGTCATTAATTGGAGTTGTCACAATTTCTGTGCCATATGGAATGATAATAAAAACAAATCATTTTGTTGATCATGAATTTGAAAAGGTAAAAAATTTTTATCAATTTAAAATTTATTTATATATAATTTTTTTTTAGAATTTCTCCATTGGAGCATCATTTTTATCAAAATTATGTGGTAGTGCTGCTCATAATTTTCTTTTAAATGCCTTTTCTGGAGAATCTAATAGAGTATTATATGCTCGTTTTGAATGGTAAGTTGATGTTAAAAATACTTATTTTAAATATTACCAATATAAATATATCCAAAGAATCTTAATTTACCATTAGACTATAGTTGGTCATCAATCATGTCATGTAGACCAACACAGACCGACACCAATGTAATATTGAGTTTATTTTGTGTATTGTTGCCTTTAAAAATGTTCTATGATTTGCTGCATCTTTATTACAATGGTACAGCAAGATACACAAGAAATTAATTAGATTCTAGTACTATTATAATAAAAACATTCTTTAAACCAATAAATTATAACAGAAAAATTAATGATAATAAAATAACAATATCATTTAAATTGTAATGACACAAGTGTTTTTAACTTTTAAATTTTATAAAATTTATCAAAATAACTTATTTTAAAATAATCACATTATTTTTTTTCTTATTTTTTATTTATCTAATTGTTTTTTGGTAATGTATTAAGATATTAGAATTATGATTATTGAGTTTATCTCTTTATCATTAATTTGTTTCATAAACATTCTTCTTATGTTATATGATATACATATATATACTTAACTATATATTTTTATAATGATAAGCGGTTATCGCAATCTTACACAAAAGTTGAAATCAATTTACTTTGTGCTTTAATGTGTCAGCTTTATATCAGTGCCATCATATTTTTTTATACACTTTGTTAAACAAGTTTCAGTTATATATAAAAATGTTTTATAATTTGTATCGTCAGGTACCATTTGTATCAGTTAATAAAGTGTCTTATTATCCTTCGAAGAAGATGAAGCTATTTTTGATATAAATGTGCCAGTCACAACTTTATGCAGTTAGCATAAAAATAATTCACAGATAGGCATTTATGGAAATATAAGAATATATTTTGTTATCAAAGTGCAATTCCAATGAAAAAATTTTATCATTACTATTTTAAGACAAGATAACATTCTTTGTACCTCCTGGCACGAGATGGCATACCCATCGAAGTTTATATATTTATGAATCGAATGAATAATCTTTATTTTAATTATATTAAAATATACAAATTATTTTTATTCACATTTTAACCTTTTTAAATTTTAAAGTGCACTTTTTAAATGAATATTTAAAATATTTTTTATATATACATATATAGGTATATAAATGTTTTATAAGTTAACTCTATTGCTTATAAGTTACGTATTCTAACATCCCAATGTAAACCCCCTTGCATTAAACTTTCCTTTGTCCACAAATAGTGTAGAACGTTAGTGCTGGTCAGTGACATCTCTTACATTTCTCCGCCTGTTACATATAAAAATAAAAGCTACCAATTTATAGTATAACATCATTGCTTATTTTTTTGATCAAAAATATCTTGTGCAAGTAGAATAAATTAAAAAAATTTTTTAATAAATTAGATTTCATGTTAGAATATTTCATTATATATTGTAATAATAATTTATTTATTTTACCAATTTTTTGTTAATATATTTTACTTTTTATTAATTTATTTATATTTTTAGTTCTAACGGTTTTATTCAGCCATGTGAACTTCAATGTGATTTTGGAGATTCACCTAATAACAGTACATCATTTAATGGCACTTTAACACCTATTTCCAATGAACCAACTCAAACAATTACGGGCTTTATACCACCAAATACGAATGTTGAAAAAGTGGCAAAAATATATCTTCTAACAATTCCATCAGCATTTAAAAATTTTAGTATGAATGATGATTTGACATTTTTTACTCGTCACAATCACTCAAATATATTACTTTATTTAGATGCAAAAAGTATTCCTTATCTTGGACATTTTCCTAGTGAAATGACTGGTAAAAGTATACAAAATTTTATATATAATGAAGATCAACATATTATATCTACATTACATCATGTGTTACGACAAAATAAAAACTTTAGAATTATTAAAACAGATAACATAAGATTTATAACACATAGTGGACATATTTTAAGAATAAATAGTGAATGGTGTGGATATGTTAATCCATGGAATAATAATATTGAAATGGTTGTTGGGAGACATATAATATGTGATGATCATGTACAACTATCAAAATTTTTGAAAGATGGTGGAATTGATGTTTTAGCTGAACCAAAGATATATCAAACACCTATTAATAATTATAATATTTTTAATAATGAATATAATTCAAATAGTATCAATACATTGAAATCATTAAATAATACTCCTAATTTAATGTCTCAAAATAATAATAATAACATAATGGCTCTTGAAAACAATGATACATCAAAATTTATAAAAAATATTGAAGATAAAACTACAATTGTTAAATCATCAACTGTTAATTTAACAACAAAACAAGTACAATATCTTGACAATGTACATAGATACTTTCAAAATACATCACAAACAATATCATCAACAAATTCATTGATACCTTATGATATACTTAGTACTCATGATGATACCAATCAACAAAATAATATTAATAATTTACATAATCAAGGACCATTAAGAGATTTTTTTCCTATTTGTTCTGTTGAATTACCACTAACTGTTGAAAATCTTCGTAATCATACACAAATAATTGAACAAGAAAGATTAAAAATGTGGCAGGAACGTATAAGGTTAATGCAAAGAAGTACATCTAATACACCTCAATCAACAATTTCAACTAATGATATTCGTGCAAGTACCACAACTGATAGTACAAATGCTCTCCAACAAGAAGAATGAAATATTGTTTTGTTATTATCAATTATGTATTACTCTATTATAATATATTAGTGTTACCATTACAAAAAGGAACAAAATGTTTTTTATTTTCTTCAGACATCAATATGAAATATTTTTATATTAATTTATTTATTTTATATACCAAAAAAATAGATATCAATGAGATTCTATATATATAAAATTATTTGTAGTTAAAAGAATTTCTATATATTTTTTAACTTAAAATAATTGAAAAAAAGAAATATGGTAAGGAATGAAATTATATATTTTATGCAAATTCAAGGAATATGAAAAGAACCAAAAGAAGTCTCATAAGTTAATGAAATAATTTTTATATGGGAAAGTACTACTAGTAACCTTATATAAGAGCCAGCAATGTTTGATCTCTATTTATTTTTATCTATAATGTTGTGTTTTTATATATGTAACAGTTCTTTTATATTATTGAAGAAAAAATACTACTTTTTTTTCTTTTCAGCCAGCGCATTCAATTAATAATGAACTGCCACATGTATATAGAACACATTTTAATTCAATGCTTATTTTTAAATTTATTTAATTAATATTATTTTTTTATGAAGTTTTACTTGCTTCTTTCTAAAAAGCAAACGTCTCACCACCCGACTTAGTCTTTCCCAAAATTTCTAGTGTACCAATTTTAACGGTGAACATTTAGAAATTCCCGGTCGGAAGAATAAACAAACTTTTTTGTTTATTTTTCGAGCTATTATTTTTTTTCAAAAAATGTATTTTATACTAACTTTTTTATTGTGTAATTGTTTCTTATTATACTTCTATTGATTTTCACTATATTTCTATTTATTTTATCAAAAATAAAGATACAAAAGCAAGACGTGTCATTTTTTACATAATGAAATTAAAGTTTAAAAAAAGCTTTATAAGGGATTAAAATATTAAGAAAAAAAGTTAATCATTTTTATCATTTAGAATATTATTCATTACCTTTGAAAGGATACCATCAACAAATTCATGGATAGAATTTGAAACATTAACATTATTCGATTGACGTTCATTACTTTCATTAATTCCAATACTCTTACAATGAGAAAAATCGTCTTTTTCATTACTAGAAGTATCATATTTATATTTCATTATCTCATCAGCTAAGGATAGTTTGTTCTCTGTACTAATTACAGGAAAAGAAGAAATACCACCAAATGATACTTTGCGACCACGATTTTTGTGCGAAGTAACGTTTAAAAATGCTGAAATTTGTGGAGTACAAGTTGTTTCATTTGATATTTTAATCTCCTTTTTTGATGTTGTTAATGTGTGACTACCTGATTCATTCTTATTTTTAGTGTCTTTTTTTTCATTGTCAGTTGAGAATGTCATAAGTCTTGTCTTCCAAAGATCTGCATCGCAAATGGGATGAATATCTAAAAAAATTTTTAAATCACATTTTAATTTATGAAATATGATACCTGGAAATATTTGTGATAAATTTAAAAGCCATGTCCTATCATGTGCCCTAAAAGCAACTTTACCAAGCCTTTCAATTGATGTAAAACTTTGTACCATATCAACAGAACGTGCCTCAATTTTAAAATCTTTGTCATCATTTTCAAAAAAGATATCACCTATTAAAAGTAAATTCATTATATATGGTATTGTATCATATTTCTCAAAAAAGGTAAATGTTGATTTTATTACACGTGCTAAATTTGGCCATATTGCTTTCATTGGTACATGATAATCCTCATCTAACTCGTCTTTATCAACTCTTCCAGCTATCTCTAAAAATAAAAATTTTTCATCATCGATATCATTCCTAGTTATTGTAACTTTTATAACATCTTCTCTTAACAAGATTCCATTAATCCATTCATATTTATACTCCCAATTATATGATTTCTCAGCTAAAGAGATTAATAATCTAAACATATCTTCAGTTAAACAACCTTTAAGTATTTTATACTTTAATGCAA
The DNA here is from genome assembly GCA_963280985.1 of Strongyloides venezuelensis. Classification (NCBI taxonomy): domain Eukaryota; kingdom Metazoa; phylum Nematoda; class Chromadorea; order Rhabditida; family Strongyloididae; genus Strongyloides; species Strongyloides venezuelensis. The sequence goes on along the minus strand of CAUJLX010000001.1, from coordinate 1,819,140 downwards.
CTTGAATTTCTGAGTATCTTGGAAAGGGTGTCCAATTTAATGCTGGTGGTTTACTTGATAATTCATGTCCATAAAAATAGATATCTCTATTACATTTTATTCCATCATTATCTAAACTTTCACATGATATATCATGATCTCTTGAATATTCTGTGTAAATCTGATTGATAAAGCCAATAGGTTTTATATTGAAAAAAGTGCATATGTTTTTATGTAAATTAGGATCATCAAATGATACTAATGCAACATCAATATTTGGTATATGTAGCCATTTTTCAAGTTTTCCTTTTCTTTCACTTCTACTTATAGATTCAGATAAATTTAATGTTTTTTCAAATTGTGAATGCCAAAGAGAATACCATGAGTCTTTTACTTTGCTAATTATATTTTTCAAAAGGGTATTATCATTAGAATTGACATCAGTCTTAAGAATAAGTAATTTTATCTTTCCACTCTGAAAATGCTCGTTAAACACGTCGTCTTATATGTTCATTCAATAAACAAACGAACCTGAACAATAACCTGGTGAGTACATTTTGCAATCAATTTTTGAGAATCCTCAGAAAAATCTCTTCCCATTAAAATTAAATAACCAACTTCTGTGCTGCCAAGAATGAATTGATTTTTCTTTAAATTTAATGTTGTAGCATCAGCAATACATTTTCCAGAGTCAACTAATAATTTATCATCACAAATATTTAGTGATATTCGTAATCTTTCAAGGATATTTTCACTGTCTGTTATTATTAACATTTCTTAATAACTAAAAGGAGGAATTTTTATATTATTAAAAGACGACAAAAAAATTCATTTAAATCTTTATGTAATGGCAAATGGAAAAAGAATAGGATTAATGTAAATATACATATATATCTTAAATAAAGTGTTAAATTTTTTTACTGACTTTTGTCAATAAAATATATGGATGTTTTAAGGAAGACTTGACAGATATACTTTAATCGTACTATGTCGTGAAATTTTGAATGGAACTTTTTCGTTGAGTAAAAAAAATAATAAAAAACTTTCAATCATAGAGAAAGGAAATAGAAAAAATAAAAATACAAACGTAAACATTCTGGTATTTTAAAATTTATATTTTTTGTATCAAAGAAGCATTGAAAAGTTTTCGTTAAATATTTATGTTAAAAAAATAATAAAAGTTTTTTAGGAAGTATATGGAATAAACAATTGGTGATTATTTTAAAATATTTTTATCTATAGAATCTTTAACAATTCATTTCTTTTAATTTAAAATAAATATCATTTTGCCAAGGGTATTTTATAGTAATTGATATATAACAAGCAAAAAAAATGTGAAAAATAATAGTTTTTTTTTTGTTTAAATTGATAAACATTAGTCCTATGCTATGGTATTAGTATTTACTAATATTATACATTCATGTATATAGTCATTTTAGCATAAAATTTGTATCTTAATACATTTTGATATTATAATCGGTAGAATAAAAGTTTTTGCCTAAAACTTTATCATATCCTTGAAAAATATTCAAAATAAGTAGTAATTTTCATTTTAAATATTATATACACAAGTGATATGTGGGTGTAGTTAGACGGTTTGAAGAAATTAAATCAAATTATTATATGTAATAAACATGATTTTTATAACATTTAATAAAAAGTTAATATTTATTATTTAATTAAGGATTAATTAGAAAAAAGGTGTTTGAAAATATATTAAATTTGTAAAAGAAAATTTAACAAATAAATGAATAATTTTTTTGTCGTTTTACATATATATAAATATGGATATATTATTATGGGCAAAATACATCTGTTGTGTGAATTTAGCTATAACTAAAGATCTTTTTCACTAGTTTTTTTTTATAAAAATATTAATTTTCTGTCATTTTTGCCATGCGAATTAATAGAATTTTTATTTATAGAAGCAAATGATATAATTTCATTAGAAATTTTCATTCCTCTATAATGTGTAAAATATATATACTTGTATAAATACATTTAAATACAGTATTTATTAAATATATAAACAAAATTAACTTTAAAAACATTGACATTTATTTTTTTGAATATGAATTTAATAATTGTTATTTTCATTTTACTTATAAAAATATATCTCAATATGAAAAAAGTGAAAAATCTAAAATATTTCCATAATGTTTTTAAAAACAATTATTAATAGAAACAATTTTATATTAGTTTTGTATTTACATAAGTTAGAAATGAGGTACGAAGAAGTGTACTTTTAAAAATAAATTTTTTTGTTGACGGTATGTTTTTTGAAAAAAAATAAAAATTTCAATAGATGAATATTTGTTATATATTACATTATTTTATTTGTTTGGTAAAGAAGGCTGAAAGAGGAATATTTGTATAAATCAAAATTATTGCATAAATTAAAGGGTTTTATCTCTTAATAGCTCAAAAAAATTGCTACTTTTTTATAATATTAACGAAAAGTTATTTTTTTTGTATTTTACTATAATTAAAATGTAATATCTATGTATTTTTTGTAAACACATTAAAAAAGAGTTGATAGTGTAGGCAAATATATAAAATTAAAATGAACATATAATAGTTAGCTAGAATATAAAAAGATTATCCAATAGAAATTCTAACCAAAAATAATAACATTTTGTTGTCATAGAATTGTATAAACCTTATCCAATTACTCTTTTAACAATCTATTTTCTAAAAGTTTTTATGCGCAAAATAGTCCATCACCCCTCAATAGTTTATGAAATTTGGATTATTGAAACATTGTACATTTTCCCTCAAATATGCATACATATTCATTCTAAGAATATCTAAATAAATTATACAATCAGTAATTTTACAAGAAATTGTATTTTTGTTTTTGAAATGAAAAAGAATAAATATATTTACTTCAACGCCTTTAAAATATTTAATTATAGTGTCTAAAAAATATGATAAATAATTTTTTGCAAAAAAAAGATTTGTGTAGGAGTCATTAAATATTTTTTATCAATTAAGTGAATCACAAAAAAAGCAAAAAAAATATTGTGAAAATAATAACAAAAAAGAAATTAAATTTTTTTAATCATATGTCAAAAATTTATCGACTTTATGAAAGGAGTAGGAGGATAAACTTTTTTTTACATTTTAAATTATAGAACTTCATATCTTTGAAAAATTTTAATAATTTTTAATGGTAAAATTTTTGACATATTATACTTAAGAAATATATTTAAAAATTCATAATAAAGTATTATAATGTTACATCATGTCAAGATAGACAAAGTTTAATTTCAAATAGAAGTTATGATAAAACATATATTTTTTTGGCTACTTAAGTTATGTCAAAATAATTAAAAATTCTAATTGAAAATAAAATTTTGGGATAGAAAAAGAATGATAGTTTAAATAACTTGAAGATTATCAAATGGTGTTTTATTAACCATGAATTCAACCAATAAAAAAGTGATTAAAAAAATTTTTTTTTTACACTAAAAATTTTAAAATATTTTTTTTATTATTTCAATAAAATTGTACTTTGTCTAATGAATGAGAAAAATAATGAGATTCTTCATAGAATAACATTTAAAAATAAATTTTTGTGTTATAATTAAATTTTCAATTTATTTTTTATTATTCATTTTTTGATGTGCAAATGAAATATTTTATGTAAGCATAAAAATAGCAGTGATAATTGTTACAATATTGGTATTGTGTTGGAAAATCTTGGTCCCAATACAAACATAAATAATATTGCTTTTAGTCTCTAGTAACATACTTAATAGAACAAAAGTAAATGTTATATATTAATGTTTTGTTAATCGCTTCACCTATTTATATTGATCATCTTTATATATTGTAAATTTAAAATGTATAATTCATTGATTATACTAAATAATTAAGTAATCCTCCCTACTATAGTGTTACCTTCAACACATACCTTCAGATGTTATAAATTACAAATAAAAAGAAAAAAAATTATTTAATATCAGGTTATATTATATAATTCCAATATAATCACTTTTTAACCTTTACACATTTTACATTGCTCTTCCATTTAAGAAAATATTACTTCCTTCTCATCAAAAACAATATTTTCAAAAATATTTCAATTAGATTAAAACAAAAAATTGCACATTTTTTGAAATAAAATTTCGCAAAGTTTTCTTTAATATAAAAGTAAATCGTAGAAAATTATTTTATATTTTTATTTGATCTCTCTTTTTCTAGGTGAAAGTTGTAAAAACTTTATTGAAAGATGTATATTTACTTTACAAAATTTTTCATTTTAAAGATTTTATTTATACTGCACTTTTAATTGAGATGTAAAATATTATTTTAATTGTAAATATTTTGTTATAATATTTTTATATTTTTTAGCTACTTAATATTAAAAAGGATAAATTATTAATTATATTGAAATATAAAGTCATAATCCAATAACAATATATTATTTCTAATCATGTAAATCACTAAATATTATATAATTTATATACTTTTATAGGAAAAAATATTCTTATTTTAATTTCTTAGAATAAATAATCATATCATTATACAAGTTAAAAATGTTACTTGGTAAATGGTAACTTCCGTAAAGATTATAAATAAGAAATTATACTTATTTCAATATTAATGTATTATTAATCTATCTATGAGTCATTCTATTTACAATTAATATAAACAAACATTATACATTTCTCTTTGCGACCTTTATTCAAGACACTTTTGCATATAATAATTGCCTATGAATGATTTACGCTAAAATAAAATCATCATTTAATTTTATTATTTTTTTATGATGACAAATGTAGTTTTTTTTGTATCTATCTAATTTTGAAGAAAATAAAATATTGCTAGTAAAATCTATTTTTTATATTCATAATTGACATCCCATCCTTTTTTGTAATATCATATTTATTTTCCATCATCTACAGGGAATAAATGTATATTTTACTAAGATATTAATTTCCATTTGCCTATTTTCTTAAACTATAATATTTATTTTTAGAACCATTTATGGGTAGGAAAGGAAATGTAAATGATTTCAGTTTGATGGAAGATAGAAGCGGTTATGAATCACCTGGTGGTGTTGAAACTAAACCAACCCTTTCTGTAAAAGAACTTACAGCCCTTCTTAACAAAAAAAATATTTCATATGGTGATACTAACAAAAATTTAACGTTTAGTGGAAGGAGAAAATTCACAAATAATGTTGATGGTAGGTTACCTTTGAACAAAATATAAAGTTTTATATTTCATTATTATTTAACAAAAAAAATTTAAATATACAACTAGATTTTTTTTATAAGAAAATGATTTATTTTATACATATTGTTAGAAATATACTATTCTCTCTTTTTATAGACACTAATAGTTTCCAATCAAACATTGTTAATAGTACAAAAGTCCGTGATACACCAAAAAAACCAATTCCTCTACCAAAACCTCCTCATTTATTTTTAAATAAATCACAAAATCATGAAAATAAAAAGGTAGCATCGTTAACATCAAAAAATCAAAAAAGGACATATGCTACTGAAGATGATTTGAAGATATTTAAAAATAACAATCAACAAGGTATGTTAATATCAACTATAATATTTATATTAAATATTTACAATATATTTCAATATATTTTTTGGAAAGTTATTTTTAATACTTTTCAATAGCACTACTATATTATAATTGAAAAAATAAAAAAAAAGAAGAAAGCTTTTTTTGATAAAATATATTTTGGCTAATAATGTTTAGTTAAAGTAGAAATGTTAATATACTGAGAAAAATTTATTATATGAAGAATATTTTTTCACAAAAATATTAGAATGTATTGTTCTTTCTCACAACTGTATGATATTTTTTTAAATTCTTTTTATCTAAATAATTTGTTAGTTTAACATCTATTGTATTTTATATTTTTATATATTATATACATGTATGTTGCATGGCTATAAATATATATAGATGAACATAATCTACTTAGAATTTTTATTCATATTTATAATATCTTTTGCATATATGTACAAAATTAAATATTCAATCATAATTGAATATTTATTTTTATAATATTTCTATAATTTACCATTTTGAAAATGTAATACATATTTATCAATAGACGTTTCTACAATAACTTTATTTTTTATTTATACTTCAGGCTACTTATTTGACTTTTGGTTAGATAAAATGTTTTTGAATAATAGTAATAAAACTATGACTCATTTTAATATTATTATTTTTGATATCAATCGAAAACATAACTTTGTTAAAAATATAAAATTGATAAATAAATATTTTTTTAGTATTTTTAAAACCTAAAATGTCTTTTACCAAGGATGATGTTTACAAAGCTGAAGGAGATGATAAAAGTTTACTAATTAAGAGGAGTAATTCAATTGAAAATAGATATAGTACTGAATCTACGAATTCAATAAGGTAGGTATAAATTTAAAATGTAAATTACATATTTTCACAACACTAATTAATTTTATAGGAGCACAATTATAAAAAAAAGTCTAGATAGATTGATAACATTAGAAGAAATAGAAGAAATATTATCATCATTTTTAAAAGAGGATTGTAGTGAAAAATTAAAACAAATAGTAAATGAGATAGCAGAGGTTGAGTATAATTTTTGTTTAAAATTACGAAGTATAAGTCAAGACTATCCAGAATTTATTAGGAATAATTCACCAAAAAATAAAGATTTATTAAAAGAATATCCAATTATTGATGAGATAGCAGAGGCTTTATCACAAATATTGAATGTTCACCACGTTTTATTAGAACATTTTACTAATTTACTAATAAATTGGAAAAATTCTAGTCCAAATTTAGCATCAATATTACTTAAAGATGGTCATTACTTAAAAATATGTTCCGTTTTTATAAGGAGAAAAAAAGATATTGGTGATATATATAGGAAAGCATTACTTGAAAATGAGAAATTGAGTGAATTAACAAAACTATATGAAGAAAATATGCTTAATAGCAAAAATCCAAAAAGTCAAATATCAAATGGTTTTTCAGGAAAGAAGGGTGTTACCGTTTTACTTGAATTAGATTCTGTTCATCAAAATTTAGTTAGGTATGCATTGTTAATGGAAAGGTATTCTAAGGCTATTGATCAAACACAATATCCAGAGGAGTATGATGCAAGTTTAAAAGCTATAAAATTAGTCAAAAATTTAGCTAATCAAGTTAACGTTGATTTGAAGGATGAGGAGAATTCATTGAAAATGTTGGAGTTAAATAAAAAATTTCATGGAAAGTATAGCATAATTGATCCGTGTCGTAAATTTATATATGAAGGTATCTTAATTAAACAGGCAAGACGTGATAAGTTACAAAGATATTTAGTATTATTTAATGATATCTTAATTGTTTGTAATTGTTCATTAATAGGGAAAGACTTAGATCCCTCAAAAATAAGAGTATATAATGTTGAGAATTATGAAGTTAAAATAAAAGATCATATTGATTATGAAAATCAATTTGAATTGATGACAGAAGAAAAAAGTACAGCTTTTATTTGTCCTAATAGAAAAGAAAGAGATGTTTGGGTAGCTAAACTAAGGGAAGCTAAAGAAAATATTGTTCATGCCAAAGATTCAAGATTAAAATTGATAAAACGTACCAATCCTGATATTCAAATTGGTGATCATTATGATGGTATATTATATAAAGCTGTTTGGATACCTGATGAAAAAAGTAATGTTTGCTTAATGCCAAATTGTGGTGTTGAATTACGAGTCCTACGACGTCATCATTGCCGTCTTTGTGGTTTTGTAAGTTAATTACAATTTCTAAAATAAGCTTATTTTTGTAGTTAATATGTTCGAGTTGTACTGGCGAAGCTCCACTACCAAAAACAAGAGATGCAGATCCAGAATCTACAAATGTATATAAAGTATGTCCACAATGTTATCATGATATTCAAAAAGAATTTGGACATGTTTATAAAGCCAAAAAATTTAAACCGCCTAAAAATCATCATCTTCGCAAAACAACTAATATCACATTGGAAAAAATCTCGATATTAGAGAGAAATAAAACTGGTGAAATAAAGAGATGGGTAGATTATTCTAATTTAAATTTTCTTAGCATATTTAAAGCTGAATTTGTAAGTATAATTTTTTAATATACAAAATATAATTTTATCTTTTTCCAGGATTTTGAACCATATAAAAAAATAAATTTAGATAAAAAGTCATATGCTATTACTATAGAAGAGAATGAATTACTTGGTGCTATATTTACTATTGTAAATTTAGAAAATAAAGATGAGTTGTACAAGTTTCGAGTGGAACATGAACGCAAAATTGAAAAGTAAATTTTAATTATTCTTCTTTTTAATATTATTAATTTTATCTTGTTTTATAGATTCAAATTATTATTTAAAGAAAAATTACTCTATTAAAAATGGGTGAAACTAAAATTGTTTTAAAACTACTTTTAAGAAATATATTAAAAAGTTTACTGTACTTATATTATAATCATTAACCTAATTTGTAAATTTTTTACTACCAATTAAATATTTCATTTTATAAAAAAATTGCTTATCTTTGCTATTTTAGTTAGAGAAGCCTTAAAATTCAAAGAAGTTTATATTTGAAAGAATAATATCTTATGTTGTATATATTTAAATAATAACATTTTATTAACTTAATTTTTAATTAATATATGTTAAAAAAAGCCTATAAACTCTGTTAAAATTTTTATTTTCAATTTTTATATGATATGGAGGTTCTTTTTAATAAGTTATCGAATATGAAATTTTATTTATTAACAATAATGATTTTCAAAAAAATCATACTAAAGGTTGGTAAATTACAAAAATAATCACTTTTAATTCTAGCTGCATCAAAAGACATTGTTTGTTTTCTATTTATTATAATGAAATAGCTGCCCTCCATGGAACTTTAATTACAAAAGTTTTTATTGTATAAATATGACCAAACTACATTTCATATCACAATTAGAATTTAATGATAATCTATCAATTCTAGAAATTTATAAATATTTAATATTAAAGCCACCGTAATATTTTAATGATAATGTTTCCTCATTATCCTGAATATTTTCTACAAAATTTTATGTAAATTAACAGTTCTTTTTTTAAATAAATAGTATTAAATCTACAAAACATCTGAGTAATTATAAAGAGATAACATTAATCATTTGTTGTGTAGGACAAATTTATTCATTCATCTTTAACACTCCCTCTATCTGCATATTCTTAATAAAAATATTCGAAAATAATGTTTTGTAATATACAATTTAATTAAATATTTTTACGTTATTTATTTAACTCTAGTACAAATAATTTTTTTAATTTGGCTATTTTTTTAGCTTAACTGATAACTCATTTATCTTCTTAATTATTTGAAAGGATGATCTTTAGTACCAAAATTTGTTGTATAAATAGAAGGTGGTCAAATTAGATTTCAAACATCTTTTGGTAATTTTTATATTTTTGTTTAAATTTATAGAATTTCAATATTATCAATGATGACAAATACCAAAGGTATTCTTATATTTTTTACTTTTGTAACAATTATTACATCAGCTATTCTTCCAGTAACTTGTGCTTGGACATACTTTATTGGAGGTACATTGATTAAATGATTACTAATAGATATAATTTCAATTTTTATGTTTAGCTGATGTTTCAGGAATTACTGAGTTGGGTCAATATGATAGTGCTCAAAATATCGTTGATGCTGTCAATTTTTGTAATGCTCTCCCATCTTTTAGAAATACAAATCGGGTAAATATGGTTTTATATTTTTTATATTATTTAATCAATTTTTCTAATATTAAAGATATTAAAATACAGAGAGATTTGTAAGAAGATAATTGAACTCATTAATTCAAGTGGATACAATTAATAGTTGATAAAAGTTTATCACTAAGGAATAAGAATACATTCCTATTATAAATATTTAATTTTGAAAGTAAAAGCGTATTCAAAATTGTATTTTTGCAAAATATTAAAAAGTCATATTAAAAATGAGATACCTGATATGGAGAGTATTGAAAATCAAAATTATTTTCGTAAAATAACTTTAACTTGAATTACCATTGTATTGTGATTAATTTTTATTAAAAATAATCTTATTCAACAACGCTTTTTTATAATAAAATAATAATTTTTAATTTTCTATAAATTTTAAAGAATAATGAACTTTTATTTTTCAATTTGGTTATCAAGTCACGTCAAAACAATTAATTAGTGAATAAAAGCACATATATATTATCTAAATCTATTATGTTTAAAATAAATAATTATTAGGTTGTTGCAAAAGTTCTGTCGTATTTTTCATTATGATATTGTATCGTCAAAAAAATATGATTACAAATTATTTAAAATTAAGGTATAGTGATAGTTAGATAGTACAACTTCTCAGCTTTCAAATTCGTATAATCACGATTTCTCATATCAATTGTGCTAAATTTTCTATTGTTAAAACATGGACATTCTTAAAGTGCATTTACGACACTGTATGTTTTATGAGTTCCAACTTGGACATAACGTAAACGAATCGGCTAGAAATTTATGTGCAGCATTAGGAAGAGATGTAGTAGACGCTGGTACAGTGCAAAGATGGTTGTCAAGCTTTCGAGCTGGGAACACGGATCTTGAAGATAAGGGGCGCTATGTTAGAACTTCAAAGTTTAATGAAGACTTTTTGAAATCACTGATTCAGGGTGATCCTTGCATAACTATCAGGGAGTTAGAAGAGAAGATGGGCTATAACCACACAACAATAGCTCGCCGGTAAAATGCTCTTGGATATGTACAAAAGCTAAGTCGATGGGTACCTCATGATCTCAGTGATTTCCAATCAGCCAACAGGGTAAGCATCTGCTCTTCGCTTCTTTTTCAGTAGAAAAACAAACCTTTTTTGGACCGATTAATAACTGGGGATGAAAAATGGATCACCTACGATAATACTGTGAGAAAAAGAGCTAGATGTTAACCCGGCGAAAAAGCTAAAGCCGTCGCGAAACCTGGAATTCAAAGAACGAAGAGGATGTTAAGAATTTGGTGGGATAAAAGTGATCCAATTTATTATGAATTTCTACCACACGGTCAGGTCGTCTCTGCTGATCTTTATTGTCAATTATTATCCAATTTTTATAAGGAAATTAAGAGAAAACGACCGACTCTGGCTAACAGAAAGAGAATTATCTTTCAGCAGGATAAAGCCAGACAACATGTTGCATTGAAGACCCGGAAAAAACTAGATGAGTTATGCTATGAAATTCTCCCTCATTCAGCATATTTACAAATGTCGCTCCTTCAGACTACCACCTTTTCCTGTCTCTACAGAACTTCTTAAACGGAAGGAGTTTCAGGAACGATGATGAGGTCAAAAGTTCCCTGTCTGAATATTTCTCCAAAAAGGATAGGATATTCTTCGAATCTGGAATCGATAAGCTACCCAATAAATAGAGTCAAATAGTGGATAATATTGGACAATGAATCGTTTATTAAATCAATTTCTAATTAAATATTATTGTTCTGAAGTGTCTGTGAAAAATACGACAGAACTTTTGCAACAACCTAGTAAAAAAACCTCTACTTTTTGGAAAAAATTTCATTTATGCAACTGAAAATATGCAAAATCAGAAAAAAAAATTTATTAATTTAAGTCAACAAAGCACTAGTTTCTTTTTATATTAAAGTCTTTTATTTGAATTGTCATAAAAAAACCTTTACAATACTATTTAAGATGATTCTTTTTGTCTTTTTATATGAAGAATATATGTAAGTTACTAAAGAAAGTAAAGTTATTATGCAGTAATATGATTACACAAAAAGTGAAACTACATTAATAAAGATCAGTAATTTGCGTTTTGAAGCAAATCCTATATATATACTCTAAATTAAGCATAGTTATTATGAAATCAATTATTTAATAAGTTTGCTACTACTCTTAAACTATCTCTTAAACATTTTTTGAATACTTTTCCATCTGTTCTATCGTTAAATTTATAAGATGATGGAGCAAAAAGAATAAAATTTTTTTGTAAATTATATGAACATCCGTATCCATCATCAACAACAGCCCCATAACATAAATAGGTATCATTTGCTATTTGTGGTGTTGTTACCTGTGATGTTGACATTGGGAACCTCATTGTTTCTTTCCAAGTTTTATCCTCAAATATTTTAGGAACATGATTTAATGATTCTTTAGCCAGAACATTCAAAGCACATAAATGATTATCAATACCATCACCCCTTATATTCTAAAGAAATAATAAATTTAAGAATAATAAATAGTGATAAATATAAATAATACAATACATATATTATTAATAAAATACCTCTTTTGTTATTAAAGCTTGCTTATTGGCAGCTTTAAAAAATAAATCCCTTCTATCGCTATCTGTATAATCATTGTATGATGATGTCATAGATTGAACCCATTTTAAAGCTTCTGGTGTTGCGGCTCTTATGTTATCAACACGGCCATATTTAAATCTTCTAATGGAGGCCGATTCATAGGTTGAAACTAATTTACCATGAGCATAATAATGAGCGAGTTGCATTACAAGTTGACAAAATCCATCTGGTGATACTTTTTTTGACTTTATAAAATCTTTTCCATACTCGTCAAAAAAAAGAACATTTAATTCTAAACCATCTGAAAGTTTGTTAAATTCTTTTTGGCATGAAATCATTAAATTTGCGGTTTCCCCATCAATTGACCATGTAAGTGGTTTGGGATCAAATTTTTTGTTTGGAGATACTATCTAAAATAAGAAAATATAATAAGAGAGGTAAAAATTATTTGAAAAAAATTATTTTCAACCATACATTTAACCGATTTTTATTTTTTTCAACAAATTGTTGAACATGTTCTGCCATATTAATAATAACAATACCTTCTGCAACAGAATGTTCAATAACAAGTCCATTTGTTCCTGTATCAGAAACAACAACTTGTATTGTACTATTATACCACCTATTTAATCCAACCCCTGAGGAACCAAATCCATGTAAAAGATGGTGGCCACGGTGTGATAGATAATCTTCATAATTATCAAATTCCGTATCAATAGGAAAATTTTTAATAAAATCAAGACATAAAACAAATGTAGCAGATCTCATCCATTGTAAAGATCTACTATTAATAGATTTTTTTTGAAGATTTTCCCATATTTGTGCTACTTTATCACGACTACCAGCTGTCATAACACCAACTGGTGTTGCTGTAGGTCTATTTTGTGAATATTCTAATACTTTTTTAAGTTGATATAAAATCTCTGAATGTGGTAATATTTCATTATTTACTTTTGTGTATAAGATAAATGGCTGATTATGACACATAACTATTATGTGATCATTACCATCCTCTCCATAAAATGATGGATTCTCACGACGATTTAGAAGAATATCACAATCATAATTAGGTTCTCTGTAACATGATAATATTCTCCTATACTGTTCCATACAAACAATAATCTTTTCAACACCGCCAGAAATTTCTCTTGGAAATTGTTGTTTATCAATCATATCTTTATAGTCTACAATTCCTCGTATTAACCATGCTGAAAAATTTAACTGTTCATCTATTGAGTTAAAATTTTGTTGTGGAAAGATATAAGCTGGGTTTGAGTATAATGGTAAAGGATATCTAGGCTTTAGGTACATTTCAGGAAGCCAAAATCTATTAATCCAATTATCACTATTTTCAGATATTGTTACTAATTTTTTTTGTAATTCAACAGCTTTTGGAAAGAACTCTTTAACGATCATTTTTGTTTCTTCATAATTGAGATATTTATTACTTTCACATATAACTGAAGCATATTCTAAGTACCTTGTAAATGTATGTTCTAATGACGGTATTGGCGGTTTTGGTAGTGTTGGCTAAAAATATTTTTAATATTATTTATTTATATATTTATTTAAAAAAATAAATAAATTCTAACATTTTTAATTTTACTTAATTCATTATTCTTTCCCATTGATCCAAATGGTCTACAAATATCTTTTTTTAAATGGTAGTTTTTTAATTATAACACTACTAATATTGTATAAACTTTTTGGGAATTGCATTAACATTTTTCTAATAGTGCACAAAATTATATAGTAATTTTTTTGTTGTTGATAGACCTTGAAGTAATTAAATAAAAATATGTTATTATTTTATTAAGATAAATGAATACTTTTTTATTGTTTGAGTGGAGAAAAACTCTTTATAATAGCATAAATAATAGGAAATTTAAGATAAGCTTTTAATTTATCTATTAATATCTATTTTTATGTTAGTTAAAATCTTTAATTAACTACCATTTTAATATGGTACCCAGGATAGAAATATTTTTTCCATATTATTAGGAAAAATTAATTATTATAAATGACTTTAATCTAGCTAAAGTATATTTTATCTTTCTCTTAAATTAAAATTTCGACAAAATAGTAATAGCTAACTTTGAATAATTATCTTTTAAGAAAAGATACTATGATGTTAATTCTTGTGGGAATTAGTTTTTTATAACATTAAATATGTGTTGCTATTATAATTATTGATAATATTATTGTGTATGATCTTAAAGTTTTATTTTTTATTATATTTCATTTTTATGAGAACATATTTTATCTTACTTACCTCATTCCAGTTATATGTTTTTACACAGTACATCTTTATTGTTTTTTCATTATTGACTTCATCATAATTAATGTTTGTTAAATTGTGAGAATCCATTATAGTAATTAAAATTTATCTGTAATTAGATAAAAAAGTATTTTACTTGTAAAAAATGAAAAATATTATTGTTGTAATAAATTTTATTTTCATATTAATTGTTAAATGCATCAAAATTATATAACGATTAAAGTGTTTGATTAAAAAAATTGCTCTATAATTATCTTGTTAAATATGGAAATTATTACATTTTCTAAAGCAATTAAATTTGGATAAAAAATATTTATATTATTAAAATAAAAGAATATTAGTCCATTTTGAAATTGTTTAAGAGGTTTTTATAAAGTCAGTGAATGTATAGGATGAGTTAAGTGAATTTTAAAGGTTGATCAAAATTTTTAGAAACTTTACGCAATATGTGACTCCTTATCTGCCATACAATAAAGTGACATTTTGTATCAGGTCTTTTTTTTAAAAAAACTGTAAAACAAAAGTAACTTAGCTGAAAAATTTTTTAAGTAAAATAATTATGAAGTACATCAATTATGTAATGAACGCATTAATATGAAAAAAATAATTCATATTAATTATTTTTTTAATTTAATTTGCATTTTTTCAAATATACTGTTGTATTTTATCACCATTGAACATTAAAAGGATCATTGGCATTACTATAATTGTGCTGCTTTAGTTGTTGTTGTTGTAATTGAAAACCATCAGATGTTGAGTTATCCATTTGGCCAGAATGCCTGTTACCTCTGATACTATCATACCCTTCATCCCAACCATCATTATATTGATAACTTCCAGTAAATTTACCTTGATTATTACTACTCGGTGGAGATGGCCTTTCTGGAATTGAAGGTTTCTCTACATTTATTAATTTATGAATCTCCTGACCATTTCCATTTATACTTTCATAGTTATATACTTTTCTAAGCATAAATACTACAGGTGTAAATCCAACATTTAATACACAAATTAATATATTTAAAGCCAAGAATCCAACATTATGTACGATACTACCAGCTATTATTGGCCCAAATGCATACGCTAAACTATACGATATATCAGCAATAGCATAAACACTTCCATATACGGATACATGTCTTGTATCAACTAAATAACCTAACATAGGAAGAAGTGATGTATCGATAAGAGCAATACCAAAACAAATTGTACTCAAAGGAATAATTAGTTCCCATATTGAGGTCATAAATGGCACCACAGCACAACTAATACCTTCCATCGCCAATCCAATAGCTGCTAGAATCCATGATGAATGAGGATAACATTTTAAAATTTGAACTGTTACATATACACCTAAGACATGTGGAAAGAATGCTGGTAACCATATTATACCCATCATCCAATCTGGAGTATCAGGCATTGACTCTGTAATCCAATTTGTTATAGTTGGTTCCAAAAATGCAAGAGAAATATTAGCCATAATTAATGCCCCAGAACATACAGCTATAAATGGATCCATAAATAATCTCCACATAGGAGTACCATTCTTTTTTTCCTCACTTTTAATAATACCATTTGTATCAACAATACGTTGTTTAGGTTGAATAACCATAAAAACTAAGAATCCATCAACAAGGCAAACTAAAGCTAATATCAAGAATGGTACTGGTTTTCCTGCCATAGAATATAATATTGATCCAAAGGGTGGAGCAACAAGACATCCGAAAGAGATAAAAGCTAAAGCTATTCCAAGTGCAGCTGATCTTTCAGATTCCTCAGTAAATCTATCGGCAATCATTGCTAAACCTGATGTGTCTGCAAAAGCTGAACCAAAGCCCTTAAAAATATAGGAATATTATTTTTATTAAATAAATGAATAAATGATTAAAATTTACTTGTAATGATCTAGCAAAAAATAACACACCATAACTTCTTCCAAGTGCAAAAATTGCTGTTGAACTGAACATAACAACCAAACCAATAATCATAGGTATTTCATAACCAATTCTATCAATAATAAAACCAGATAATGGGTTAACGAATATTTGTAGTAATGCTTTAGATGCAAATAACCATCCTAATTCTATTTCTTCATTAAGGTAATCAACATGTCCACCACTTTGTAAAACCAAAATACTACCATTTTGTAATGTTCTTGTTTCATTAGTATAATCCTCATATGTTTCCTCATATGCATGGATATCTCTTAAATATTTTGGTATTATTGGAACAATAACCATATATAACATATTATCTAACAAAAGTGCAATTGATACAACAACAAGTACCAATTTTTTTTGTACCTCAATTGGTTTGGTTGTACGTTCAATCCATTCTTTGATCCAATCTGTGTCACGATTTAGTATTGGAATATTAAATCCTCCCATTATTAGTGAATATATTTATTTTGTATATTTAATTATATATTACTATCTTTTGATTCAATTGTCTTCTAACGTTTTCCCTAATTTGTAGGGTAAAAAAAATAACAGAATTTACTATTTTTTTAAAAATATTTTTGGTACAGTAAATGACTCCTTAATAAAGGACAAATATTAGAAAAACTATTTAGAGAATAACAATCTATATTATTAATTAATTAAAAAAGTACCGCGAAAGTTTCTTCTTTTTTTTATAACAATACAAAAAAATTATTAAAATGTTAAGAGTTGAGGGATAAGGAAAATAAAAATTAAAGATGCATATAGATCGTTTCTTATATAACAACAAATGATATATTTATTTTATTAATTGGTGATAGTTAAAGTAAAAATAAAGAATTTCGGGATATATGTGGAATTTTTAAAATAGTAAATATATTTGTACATAATATACTAGTGGATAAAATGTTAGTTTTATTGGTGTAAAAAAACAAAAAATATACATAGAAATATTATTTTTTTGAGTTGATGATATCATGAAGATGAGATATGTATTTTTACATACTGTCAGAAATATATTTTGAAGAATTTAAAAGCACTTTTATAAAGTGTTTTTTCTTAAATAATTCTGAAGAGTTAGTATATTTAAGTTAATGAATAATATTTTAGTAATAAGTATCGACAAATGATGCGTGATTGTACTCTCTGGAGACATAGGATACTATAAATTTAAATTTAATTACCATTATCAGATCCTATCTTTTTACTCAAAAACAATACTATTTATAGTGTCATAATTTAAATTGGCATTTTTATATATTATATAAATTAACTTTAGAAATGAAATATTTTTTAAATAAAGTTTTTGCTTGTCAATTAATTTATTATAAAAACAAACAACGTTTAGAAAAAATACGTTGCTATTAATTAAATAAATAAATCATTTAGATATTATAATCAATTATTGGCATTAAAATTTATTGTCAACTTGGTACATTGTTATCTAATAATTAAATTACTGTATATAATGTATGTTAATATAGTTTTAGGTAAATCTTTTTTTAAATAAGCTATCATTTTAGTAGATAAAAGTTGTGCGTTTCTTTTTATAATGATATACGCCTACTAAATACATACTGAAACTATTAAATAAAATTATTCTAAATTTAAGTCATAAATATTGCAGAAAAATACAAATTTAAGATTATGGAAATGCTAAGAAACATCGTATCTATAAAATTGATGCATGAGTAATAAAAAAAATGATAAATAGGTACTATAACAAGTAAAGGTGGTTGTTATAACATTAAATAAATTTGCAATCTATCTTTATGTACTGTCTTTTATTACCATCATAATTGTATTTTTGATTGATAGTAAAAAAAAGTTATATATTATAAAAGATAATTTTTCCAGTAGTAGTATCAATATCAAATAAATTTTAAAATAATTTGTCTTATAAAAGCTCACCTTGAGCAGCTATAGCAACCTTATATTAAATATCTTTTTTATCTTAAATTTGTTTTCAAATCCAATATTGTTTGAGTATTGTTGTAATAATTTTGCTTACAATAATGGTAACAAAAAAATTTGAAATATTTTAATTTATCAATACTTCAACTGTAAAAATATATCGTTTAAATATAAGTAGTCAAATAAATAGTAATATTTTTATAAAAAAATCAAAATAAATGTTACCTTTTAAACACATAAAGGAAAAAAATATAATACCTGTAATATAAAGTTAAGAGATACATGAAAATTAAAAAAGTAATTGAGAAAAATGTATAATGATTAAAGGAAAAATAAAATAATCACATTCTACCTTTTTACAATGGTAGATAAAATTGGTGAAAAAAATGGAGTATTCCCATTTATTTTGTATTACTCTATTATATAAATTAATTGTTTAACCATACATTTTTTCTCCTAACTCTTCATGAAAAATAAATAAATTAAAAATAGATATATTATGCCTTTACAATACCAATATTTCATTTTTTACTTTTTTTCATGAGAAATTATAAAGTAATATTTTATTTGAAAAAAATAAATCTTTAGATTACATAACTGTGTTGTAAGGTCAGAAAAAAGTTGAAATATAAAATGTACATATAAATACGAAAAGAAGATCGAGTCAGTTAAAATAGAAAAATACAAATACTAGTAGTGTGATATATGATACTAATCTGTAAAGTTTTTTTCGAAAAAAGCTTTAAAAATTGTTCTACTTTTAAAATGCAAAAAATAAATCAAAAATTAAAATAATAGATAAATTAATGTTTTTAAAAATAAATACATATATATCTACATATATATGAGAATGATTGTAAAAAGTTTTAAATATTTATACTCTTAGATATCAAAATTTTATCTATGTATGTTTTTATAAACTTAGAAAATGGATTTTTCTCATTAACCATGTGAATGATTCATGAAACTTTTAAAGAAAATTCTTTGATATAAAATATTATATTTATTCATAAAATTACGTACAAGGATATAAGTTTCACTTTTGCTTTAAAAAGTCCTGATATTATATTGTATAAGAAATAAGACTACACGCAATCAACTCACACTACTTATAAGCTCAAGTTTCAAAAAGTGAAAAGAAATGATAAAAAAGAAAATAATAGGATATAGTAGAGAAAAATTATACAAATTTTTAAATTTACATGTTATATTTTGTACATGGAAAATATTTTACTTTAAAATATTTTAGGCATATCTTGTGTAGTTTAATTAATGTATGACTGTCAACATAAAAAAGATTACTTAATTATAAGTGTATCCTTGCTAAGATTTTTATAAAAATAAAAATTTTATCACAAATTTTATGAAATATAAGAAACAATTATTTATTTTCACAGTTGTGTATTTTTACCAAGCAATGTTGATTTAGCTAATAAAATTTCTCAAGATGAACATTTGTTATTTAAAATATGTTTTTCTAAAATAATTTTTTTTTCGTTTTTCAAAAGGATATATTTACAAAAAAGAAAATTTTAATTTATTGTCTAAATAGATATATATTTCATTTTTTGTAATGATTATATAAAAGTGATTTATAATTTAATATATTTTGTTTAATGATTAGCTTTCTTAATATTCTAAACAATAGATTGTATGGCTATGTATATTATATATAGGTATATAATTGTTATAAAAAATTTTGTAAAAAGATAACTCTTTTAAAAAGTAAATTATACTCAGAATAGATATTTGTTAAGGGCAGTCTCGGTAATTATAAAAATAATGTTTTATATAAATTATCTATCCCAATTAATCGAAAGATTCAATTTTTAATTACTAGCTTGTAAAGGTGACAGTATGTATATAATATCCAATTAAAGGAAAACATATTATTTTCATACACTTTTTTTATAAGAAACTTTTTTAATGTATGTAAATCTTTTTTTACATCAAAAATGTGTAAAAAAGCGAATAATCTATTAAAATAAAAAATACCAAGATATATGAAAGGAATGTAATATTTAAAATGATCAATATACATATCATACATATTTTTGAAACTTATCTTTTCTTTTATACTTTCTTTTCTCTAGGGAATGATTACTTATAGTTGTAATATAAAGATAGGCAGTTTCTAATTTTGTACAAAGTTAAATTACTTTTTACAAAGTCCACTAAAGATAGATATATTTATCATATTTACTTTTAAAAAGGATTTGAAAAGTTGATATTTTAAATGATAGTATTGTATCCTTTTTTATAAAGTTTATATTTTACAAATTTATAAATTCTCTAGTGAGTATTTTGAATGAATAGAAATTTATAACATAACAATATAATGTAATGGTAAAAGTTTTCAAATTTTGACTCTTAAATTTTTAAATATAAAAAACAATACATTTAAAGATTGTTTGTTTGGATGTTGCGATAAAGGTTGTAAAAGAAATATACAACAAAGTTTTGTATAAATTTTAATTTATATTATTCGACTAAATAATTAACAAATAATTAATAATTACATTTGACGTCATGATAGAATTTCATTAAATTATAAAAATGTTTTAAGTACTGTATATGTAAGGAATAAAATTTTTTTTTATTATAACAATAGTATTTTTAAATAAACTCAAAAATTAGATTTAAAGTTAAGAAATTGTAATATTAAATTATTCTATCGTTAGTAAATTTAAATATGATAATACTTTTTCCACTGAAGCAAATATTTTCACCATAAATAACGTAAAATTTTCTTTTGACTTTTTAAACAAATATAGAATAGCATTAACACTTGGCACAATAAAATTAGGCTGATTTTATTATACGAAAAATACTGATAATGATGTCAATTGTATACGAAGCAGTTGTAGGGATTTCCGATTTTAGTACTCTCTTCTTTTTAATATTAAAAAAGAATATGATGAGATGTGGGAAGATAAATTTTTCATATACGGTATAAAAAAAGCATAAATAAATAAAAAGAGAACAATTTATTAACAAATAAAAGTTTACAAAATTACGGATAAATCTTTTTATTTTAAAAGGATATTGGTATAATAAAATATTAAGGTAAGATGTTTTTATATAATAGACATCTTTTAAAAATTCAAAAGATGTTGTAATATCTTCTTTTTATCCATAAAAATAAATGGATAAAATGTAATGTGTATAATGAAAACTTAAGTATATATATTTTTAAACATGTAAAAAGAATCAAGAATTCTGTTTTGAAGTAAAATATTAAATTAAATTTGAAACTAATTCTTTTCTTACAAAATGTTTTGAAAATAAATTTTCTTTGATTTGAAGTGAAAACAAAAGAATAGTTAATAATGTGTAAAAAAATTTTCTTTTACTTTTGAAAATATTTAATTTGAAAAACATACAAAAACATTAATGAAATTTGAATATTATGTAAAATAAAACCAAATATATTCTCTTGTAAATAAATTTTGATACAAGTCTGAGAATATCACGCAAATTTATGATATTCTTTATAAATAATAACGTAACTTTACATACTGTAATGTGGAAAAATAATGTTTTATAAAAGAGTATTTTTTTAAATTATTTAAAAAATTAAGAATATAATATTTATGTATCAATCATTTTAATATTGTTGTATAGAATCATTATAGTTGATAAAATTCTTTTCGTTTTTTTATAATGCGTTAAATTACAAAATTTTTATTTTTGATAAGATTTTATAATAAAATATTCTTTTAACACTTTAAAAAATAGATTTTATAGATTTTTCAAACATTTTTTTATAAAACATCTGGTACGGTGCTATTAAAGTAATATGAACGGTTAATTTTAATTTGTATATAATTTCACATTAAAAATGTTTATTTTATTAGCCAATTTAATGATTAAAATGTTATGATAAAACTTTGATGAGTAAATAATTTAAATCTCATATATTTTGCTAAAAACAACCAATTATTTTATAAACTTTTCATGATTAGATAAATAAAAAATTTTTTTCTATAAAATAATAATCTTACAAATATTGTTATAAATAATTTATAATACCTACTAATAATAATAGTAATTTGTAATAACTTTTTTGATAAATAAATAATACAAATAGAAATTATAAAAAGATACAGTTACTTATTAATATTATATAAAATAATGTGAGATTATTTGAGTAATAAAATTTTCAAAAATTTATATTAATAATTACTTCTCAGATTTTAGCAGTAATTAATTTAAAAACCTTTTAGATATCTCATCTAATATTATAGTTTTTCTTCTTTGCTTTTCATAGGAGTAAAGGTTATACATAAGATAATATTTTAAAGTTCAAATATTTATATCTACATATCAATGTTGTGAGCTTTTGTCATTTTTCTTCTCAGAAATAGATAATCTTATTAACTTCAATATCTAAAGAAATATTTAAACTTAAAAAAGATAATAATTTTTTCTTTTCTTTTTTCTTAGTAGTTTTATTTTATTGTGATATGTATAGTTAATATATAATAATGTTATAATAATTTTAACAAAAAGAAACTTTTTTTCGTTGTAAATAATTATTAAATAAAATATATATATAAATACATTTAAAATTTTAAATTTTTTTGACCGTAATTTTAAGTGCATCGACAGGTTTCAACAAACATATGATCAATGGATTTCAAAACAATGCCTTTGTCTGTATAAATATAGAAATATTGTTTTCCAAAAACATCAGGAAAGCAACATGATGATTTTTGTCTTGTTGGTACACCAGAAATTCTTAATAATTTTGCATTTAAAAACTGATTCTAATACAAATTTTATTTAAAAATTTAAATCATCACACAACTTACATCATTTAATATACAACTACCAATACAATTTCCTATATCAACAACAATAGGATTTAAAATAAAATTAAATCCTACAGAATGAAGATTAATTTTTAATTTTTTTTTACAGCAGCTTTTTCCATCACGACCATTGCATTCATCAACGGATCTTT
This sequence comes from Strongyloides venezuelensis, assembly GCA_963280985.1. Classification (NCBI taxonomy): domain Eukaryota; kingdom Metazoa; phylum Nematoda; class Chromadorea; order Rhabditida; family Strongyloididae; genus Strongyloides; species Strongyloides venezuelensis. The sequence goes on along the minus strand of CAUJLX010000001.1, from coordinate 1,795,738 downwards.
TTTCTTTCTTGTTCTCTATTAAAATTTTAGTTAAATTAAAATCGTTAATAAGTTTTCCTGGTATTAGTGAAAGAGTCTTATTAAATTCATATACAAATTGGTTAATTCTAATTTCGTCCAGAATATCTTTAGGTATCTTTGATTTACTACACCCATAAATAAATTTGTTTGTTGTTATTGTAACTAGTAAGAAAATCTAAAAAAAATATTTAAAAATTTAAAAGATAATTACTTACAATTGACACGTAATAAAAATTAATTTTCATAATATTAAATAATATCAATTATTATATTTCAAACCAGTTATATAAAAAAATATGTATATTTATATTTTTATATGGTTCTTCTTTTTCTAATAATAAATTTTCTCTTAAATCTTTACTATTTTATCTCTTTTATAAAAGAATGTTAAAAATGACCGTCTAATAAGACTCTTTGATATATTTGAGTAAATTTAATTCAACGACACACATTGTTATCTGTATATATTAGTTAGCGCATAATAGCTTAAGTATTATTGATGACTTTACTTTCAAAGTACAGATCATTTATAAACTTCATTCTTAATAAAAATTTAAATGACTCAAGAACGACTGAGCATAATATACTTCATAAACGGAATTACTAAATGAAAAATAAATTAGAGTATAATATCTTATCATATAAAGATATGTAAATAATTTGATTAGATTCTCATACTTTTACAAATATTAACAATTTATTTTTAAAAATGCTAGACTATAACTTTTTCCTACTTATTGATATATTATATATTTACTTTTATTTTATAATAAAGAATTATATTGTTGGTAATTATATAATAATACTACTAAGTCATTAAAATTTTCATAAAAAGCTGTATTACTTTTAGAAAAAATGTTTTATAAAAAATATTTTGTCAAAATTTCCTTGTTAATATTCTTTTGATTTCTATGTAACTTTTTTTACAGTAATGTGATAAAAATGCGTAGGATTTCGTACATAGCACTACTACATATAACATTGGTATTTTTAAAATCAAAACATTTTGAGGCAACACATTATAGTATATAATATTTTTTAAAAAATGTTTTTATTACATACAAACATTTTTAAATGCTTTAAATCACTTTTTTAATATAAGAGATAATTTTTTTATCGTTACAAAAATATTTTTTTCCAAGTTGATAAAGGAAAAAATATATTGATATACCAACTATTAAGTTATCAGCATGTTTACGCCAGATTTTTAATTATGACTTTATATAAACCAATATTCTTTAACTTAGAACATATACTTTTATCAACAACCTTGACTAAAAGTTTTTATGACTGAATCTTTTTTATTACTTTTATGATTTAAAGTTTTAATTTCTATAAATCACTAATATATACATATTTTCATTGCGATATAAAGCAAATGAATAAAAGTTAATCTTTTTTTACTATTAATTTAGTAATATTTACACTTCTTTATCAATTTTACTAATAATTGTATTTTTTAAATTTATTAAAATAGGCTAAATTTATATTAGATTATCTTTGCTACATTATATTTTTTCTTCCATCTGATAATTTCTTGCACTTTTGTAGTAAATTTAATTCATCATCTTTGTAATGTCATAATAAATTACCATTAAAATTAATTAACCTTAAGTAACAAATTTTAAAAAATATTAATGGATTTAAAAAATCGAATGGAAATATTTTTTAGGTTGGTCAAATTTAATTAGTGTAATTGAAATGGTATTTAACAGATCATTTGATGTAAGCGCAATGAATTATTAAAGTCATTAATTTTCCAAATGCTGTGAAATTAATTTAAACTAAATATGCTACATAATTTTATAAAAAAATATTTAATACTAATGATAGTTAATTTATATTGCAATTTATTAAAAAGTTTGAAATAAAAATTTAACACAAATGCCATTTCCTAGAAAGATCAATTTTTTTTATTTAAAACAAAATAACTTCAAAAAAACAGTAAATATAATTTTTATTAAAAATGAAATATCAACGTCTTTTCAACATATTTCTAAAATATATTTAACATAGAATTCCTAAAATTATATTAAATTTTTTAATCTATAAAAAAATCACCAATTTTTATGAAAATTCGAAATATTTTATTCAAAAAATTTTTAAAAGATAATTAGGAAATTACTCTTATTAATATTCTAGTAAAATAAAAGAAACTTAAACGAGTAACTATAATATCATTAATCATGATTATATTTGAACAATGTTATAGTTATTTAAATATCGTTAATTTTTTAATGTTTTTTTAGTATTTAAAGGAAATGTTCCTTTGTTTTTTATAATTTTTAATATCAATGAGTTCATTTATTTTAAATATAATATATAATTATTTTTTTTATGAATATTAATTGCATGTTTATTAAATATATAGAGTAAAATAACAAGATTTAATATAATAAATTTAAAGCATACTAAGTAATATTCTAACAAAGTGATGACTATGCAAAAAAAAATGAAATATTAGTAAATTATGTGAAAATACTAAAGAAATAATTTCTTCAAAACGTTTGAGTATAGAAAATTTTATAATTTAGATAAATCAGATATAAATAAATATGGATTTCGGAAAATAGACTCATATTGCTTTAAAAAGCAATTTCCGAACACTAAATATTAACCTCATCACAAAAATTCCACCCTGCTAATGTTTATTACATCTTACTGCCAAAATCTCCCAAGAAACTCTACAAGCCAATTCGCGGACTTATTTGACTTCGGAAATGTCTTTTCATCGTTTGAAACATTGTTCTTCTGAAGAATTCTACCCTATTGGCAGGCATTGCTTTAAAACCTCCAATTCAGGCTAATAACTTGTTCTATAGATAAAAAAACCTAATTGCAGTATCTACAGGATTTAAGAGCGTTTCACCCTTTAGACTTAATTTTAGAAGGCATTAGAAGAAATGTAAATACCGATCAATCTCAGTGATGTAAAATGATTGGCTAATAGTCCAAAATTTTTTACTCATCGGGTATATATTTCATCTAGAAAGCAGTTAGCTTTATCGAAGTTCCGTTTCTTAAACTAACGACTTGCATTTGTACTAGAGGAGGTGTAGATTAAAGTCGTTTCATTCACTCGCAATTTTTATTTTTTTCCTACACAATGCAAAATTTAATATTAAAATATCTTTATCAATTTTACAGATATTATATTTTAAATATTTAATAATTGATTTATTCTACAACACTTTCGAATGATCTATCGAGTGAAATTAATTTCATGGAAATCTATTCAAGAATTAAAGAGATATATATCAACTTCTGGATTTATATTGGAAAAAGGATTAAATATAATGATGTTTAATTCATACTTCAAATAATCCTTAAAACTAAAAATTTAACATTAAATAGAAAAATAAATTTTGAAAATCAATTAGAAAATTTTTTTATATAGATAACTACCACCAGGATTCCTGTTTTTTAATCAACTTTTTTCCCACCTTGCTACATCGGACACCAAAACTTTTAACATCAAAACTAAAGATTTTATTATAATTAACTAGACAATAGTCGTAATAAGCTTTTGACATATCAATTGTGCCACATAGATTAATTTTTGGAAAATATTTTTCATATTTATATAATAATACTGGTATAATTTCTATGTTTTAAATAGAACTATTTTGATTTAAATGTATATCGTTCAATTTATCCTAATTAGTTTTTAATAAACATAAAATTTTTCATAAAAATTTTATCTACCTTTTCTAATTTTAACTCAATAAAATCAAAAAAGTTGACATTTTCTAATTTTTTAAGAGCTTTACTGCTAGACATTTTAAAATTTGACGAAAATAGAATGGGTTGTAATCAATGCTGTATTCAATTGATAAACTTTAAATATTTCTTTTAAATTTTTGTTAATTATTTACACTGATAAGTATCCCCAGTAACATTGTATTGATAAAAGTTTATACAAATTTATGAAAAATGAAATGTCAACTCCGAATAAAAACATTGAGTATAGAATTTCTTGGAGTTAAATATGTATACTACATTTAGAAAACAATGAAGCATTTGACATTTAATATAAAAAAATTAATAAATAAAAATCATGATATATATATTATATAAAATAATAATAATTATTAAAAATATTAAAATTTTTCTAACTTCTTTTCAAAATCTAATTGATTATATTTGAAAATTTTAGTAAACTATTTTGAAATTACAATTTTTAACAATAATATATTGATGATTAGAAGAAAAATATGCAAGAAAACATATTATTTTGATAAATTACTATTCCCAACAAACAACTATTCAAATTTTGTTATTATATAATGGCAAAAAAAATTGATAGATTGTCATTTCTTTTAAATGTCTACATCAAAAAAGTAGTTTGGTTTCATAGAATCAATAAAAATTTCTGCACCTGATAATAAAGTTTCTCGCTCTAAGAGACGTTACTCAAAAGCTCCAAGCATAACATAAGCGCAGACCAGTTCAAGGGAAGATAGGGATAATATGGAAGAAGTCTTAAACGAGACATCATCGAACCGCTCATTTTATATTCCTATTGGAAATAGATTTAATGTTGTTGGTACACCTGATAGTGTTGTTGAAGTCACCTACATAACACCAACTGAAGGTGATTTAACTTTTCTATTAAACAGAAATATTGGATCTCACAAGAACTATACAATTGAAAGTGTACGTCTATGTTCAAAAACATTAACAATGACGAAGATTGATACATCGATAACAATTGCCGATATAACAATAACAAATGAAAATTATTATTCCACGAAGGATATTTATTTTGCTTCTATAAGGAATACTATCTCTTACATTGCCAAAGATACTACTATTAAAAATTTAGGACTGAAAAAATTACCAGGGCCATTTCATCCCTCCAAATATTATTGAAAATTATCAAGATGAAATATATATGTAAATCTTTATCTAGAAAATTCACAAATAATACAGAGATCGATTTAATTGAAAAGAAATTCTTAGACGACATTAATTTCTTCTACGACTATTATTTCTGTAGTCGTTGAGAGGACAAATTATATTCTTTAATTCTTTGTTTCATCATTACATACTTTTTCGATATAATTGTTTATTATACTAACACATTCATAATTTAATACACTAGTTATCTAGATTAGAAATATCGTATTAAAATAAAAATAAAATATCTTGAAAGATTTATTATTTGTTTCGCAATAATTAATATTAAAAAATCTTAAATACTTTATTGTAAGATTAGAATTATTATAATACATATGCAAAAACAAAGATAAATTACCTGCTGATATATTTTATAACTGAATATATAATTTTGTTATTATCTGCTATTTAAATATTTGATTTTATATAAAAAATATTAAAATAATAATTTCAATCTTTTACATTTATGTTTTGAATTTAGTGAAAAAAAACTTACCAGTGATTATAAGCATATCTGATTAAATATTTAAAATACTTAATATTGTAATAAAAAATAAAATGTTATTTTTACTTATTTTAATTAATTTCTTTTATTTTTTAAATAAATGCTATGCTGATTAGTTCAATGATTATTTGTAATAATTAAAAAGAAAAATCATTAATATAATATTAAAAATTAAAAAGCATATATTTTCGAAAATATTATTATCCCGCAAAGTAGAAAATAGTTGTTATGATGAGGTTTCCATATTTTATGATTAATTATTTATGCTATCTTTCTAAATTTAAATTATTTTAAATTAATATAAGTTGATTATTTTTTGGTGTTTAAACGAGCATCAATTTGAAGTCATTCTTATTTCTTTTTTATTTTATATTTGGAAACTATTTTTGATGATTAATATAATAACTTTCTTGGCATACTAAATATTTCAACTCGCCACAATTCTGAATACATTATTAAAAAAAATCTATTTTAAATGCTAAAATTATTATTGTTTATTTTTTTATCGTATTATTGAAGTTCAAAAACTTTATTTATGAATAAAAATATACACTTTTTAACATTACTTCACATTAATAACGCAACAAAAATATATTTTTAACCATCATGTATATATACATAACTACTTTTAAATTAAAAAGTTTCTTTTTCACATAAACTTAATATATTTTTAATTTAAATGGTAAAACTATAAAGTATACATTTCTATAGAAACCCCAAGAGAAGTTTTTTATTTATTCTATATTCTTAAACAGATCCAATACTAAGAAGATCATTTTGCATTGTTAAAACTTTTATACTTGCAAATTTTATATAATTTTTTTAATATCAAATATACCGAATGGATAAATTCTTATACAGAGATATATTTAGTTTCTTCTCATTGAATATAAAGCTGATAAAAAATATAATTCATTAAATATCTTCATTAAAAACTACAATCTGAAATTAGAATTCTAATCATCTCAAAAATACTTGTTACATTGCATTATCATAATGAGACAAGTGTTTAGACTAACTGTTAAATATAATAAATCTTGTTCTTCAATTTAGTTGTATGTACGCTCACTCTATACATCTATTATGTTTATAAAATTTTAAATTTGCAGGTTGTTAAAATATATTTCGTTTGATTTATGTAAAATAAAAATATAACAAGAATATTAGTTACAACAAAATATTCAAAAATAATTTTGTTTGCTTCTTATGATAACTTAAATAATCATGTATTTAAAGAATATATTTAAATGAAAAATTTTTTTATTTAATGATTACTAATATAAGGTAAAAGGACAAGATATAAAAATGTTCCTTTTAAATTTAAAGTGTTAAAATATAAATGACATGTAAATACTTATATATACAGACACTCTAAATAATTAATTGTAAAATTAATTAATGTTTTCTACAACATAACTTGTCAGATGAGCAAGATGTGTATTGTAATGGACATTCACAGGAAGTTCCAGTAATTGAATTTTGACATGGAATTACAATAGGTAAAGAGCATGCACTACTACAAGTTTCTTGACATTTTGGACGACATTCTAGAAAATCTGCTGCTGATGTTTTTGGTTGTTGGAAACATATTTGTAAACATGTTGATTGACATTGTGGAACACATGTATCTAATGATGGTGGTAGCGTAGTAGTAGTGATAGTAGTTGTTGTGATCAAATCTGTTGTTGTAGTAGGTCTTGGAGTTGTAGTAATAGTCGTTGGAATTTCTGTTGTTTTTGGCATTTCAGTTGTTGTTGTTGTAGCATATACGCAACCTGCATTACATGATGATATACAAACATTTATTGGTATGTTTTGGTTAGCACAATTATTTTGGCACAATGTTTGACATGGATTTCTTTGTTGAAGAGAGATATTTATTTGATATGATAATTGTTCATTACAACTTTGTTTACAAACATCCTTACAATCAGTTCCTGTGACTGTACAAAATGTTTCACAAGCTTTTTGACAGAAACATGCTGCTGTTTGGATATTTGAATCACAATCAACTGATGATTGAACTTCAGTAGGCATGATTTGTGATTGTTCACTTTGAATTCCACTTGATACCTCTCCATGAATTATCGTATTTTGTAAATTTTGTTTAGGAAAAGAATCACATGCTGTTTTACAAGTTTCAGAACAGTTAGTATTCTGTACATTATTAATAGAACAGTTTTGTTGACATGTTTCATAACAATTCACTTCTTTTAAACAAATATCACTACATTCAACATCACCTTTCTGATGAGATAAGCAGATTAATTGACAATTATTATAATAATCATTGTTATTATTACTTTGAATTGGTTTATTAGTTACTGATTCTTCAGAAGGTAATGCACAATATGTTCCGCAGTTATTGTTACAAGCATAGTTACATATATTTGCATCGTGAATTTGAATTAAGCAAACATTTTGACAACTCCCAACACATACAGGTAAACACTCATTTGTCTTTTGAATAATTTGTTCAAAATTAGTAGTAATTGTTTGTATTTGTACAGTAGTTGTAGTTGGGATTTCAGTTGTTGTTGTAGTAGTCGTTGTATGTGCAATTGTAGTTTTTGTAGTAGAAGTAGTTGGCATTATTCTTGTGGTGGTTTCAAATGTTATTCCACTATCAGGTGAACAGGCATTTTTACATGCTGGTGTACAAATATCAATGGTCTGATTGTATTGGGAGATGCATTGCTTTTGGCAATCATCTTGACAGGTACACTCATTATGGCATGATGTTTCACATATATTACTAGTACATTTATTAGAGCATCCAGCATCACAAGCAATACGTTGAATCGTAATAACTAAAATATCAGACTTTGTAATATTATTCTTATGACTATCAGTGATAATCTCTGCTGATTGTATGATCTTTTCACCTTCTGGTTTGGCATAATTTAAACATGTTGATTGGCATGAATTTAAACATGATGGTGAACAGGAATTCTTGTTGATAACACTACTTGATGTTACACAATTTTCATTACATATATTTTGGCATGAATTCATACAATTAGTGATAATTGTTATTGGCATTGTAGAATCATTGTTATTACAACCACAATCATTAAAAACTGGGGCTTGCATTGTAGTGGTAGTTTCAATTATAGGAATTAATGTTGGAATAACTGTGGTACTAGTTGTCGTTGTAGTAGATGGTTTTGTTGTAAATATCATTTCAGTGGTAGTTGTAGGGTTTTCTGGTGATGAGCATCCACAAGAAATCATAACAGCTGCATTAAATGTTGCTTGGTATCCATTTGAACACTGACAATATGGTGTTGGTGGTACGTTGCTATTACAGCCACAATCCTTTCTATACCTTACAATTCCTCCCTAAAAATTAAAAATAGTAATTATACTGGTAAATAAAATAAATAATGATATCTTACATTAATTGAAGATAAAACCAAAAGTAATAAAAATATATAATGAGCAGATTTCCCAAAATTAAGCATGTTGTGTTCCAAGAACTAATGAAGAATACCTTGGTGACAGAACTTTTATAGTATTAGGCAAGTTCTTATCAAGCTTGTTTAATTATTTGACACAACAAAAGAAGTACACTTGTTAGAATAAACAACTGGTAACAACTTTTTCCTTAACCAACATAATTACAAACATCAATGGAGTAAATTTTTTTAAGAGATTCAATGTGTTTAATCTTAGTGAGAAATACTTGAAAAATTATGCGTTGAATATGATTAACTATAGTTAGGGTACTTGCTACTTTTATTTCATAGTTTGTATGTAAAATTCTTGTTGGAACAGAGGTTTTAACTTGTTAAAAGACTAGTGCTATTTAATATTTCAATTGTAATTGTAGAAATACAATATTTTTAACACAACAATTTAATGTATAAAAATAAACAATTGTTGTTTATTGAAGAATTTAATGACCTAATTGTTAAAATAAATAAATTATACTTAATTATATTTAAAACAAGACAGCATATTTAATATAAAAAATTCTTTAGTTTATTCTTTTAACAAATTTACAGTAATATTAAATGATTAATAATGTAGTGAGAAAACTATATTTAGTATCTTCTAATTGCTGTATTTGGGCTTTGATAAGGCTCTTGGTTTCAAAATACTTTTTGGCGGTTCTTTCTTAAAATCTACAGGAACGAAATCTTTTGGCGTTTCTGATCTATGATGTAATAAAACATCAGATGATTGTTTAGGTACAGAATATTCACGATTTAATGAAACCTTATCCGGTGCAACAAATGCTCCTTTAGAATTGGAGCTACTTAAATTTACTTTATTGCCCTTTGGAACGGTAGATATTGTTGTTGTGATAATGTCTGGTAAATTGAAATTTGTAAATATATCATTTCCTATTAGTGTCTTTTTGATAGTCTTCTTCTTCTCAACATTTAAGATAGATTTCTTCTTTGCTGTTATTGTTGGTAAATCTACTTTTGAATCTTGAGCAAGAATTTCATCAAATATATTATCGTCATCACGTTGCGGAAGTTTAGGTATTTCAAAAGGATCAAAAACTTCCATAGTATTTGCAACTACCTTCTTAACAATAGGAATTTTATTAGTTACTTCTTTAATCCTTCCTCCTTTTGATGTCAATGTAACTTGATCATTAATTTTAGATCTAGATTTTTTACTTTCTATAGCCATTGTTTCATATTTTTTTGAAACTGGATTGTGCTAAAATATAAATTTTGAAAATATTTTATGAATGGATTTACTTACATATGTATTGTTATCATCTAAGTTTTTTTCACTATTAAACATCTTATTTTTTAATTTTTCTTTATCGTCCATGTCGGTCTTTGTATTATTTGAAAAATCTTGATTATCTATGCTTTTAATCTTTTTTATTTCCTCTGTTGGTTTTATATCCTTAGATATTTGATTAAATAATTTACTACCATCAGTTCCTTTATCACCTGTTACATTCTCGTCTTTTTCTTCAATTGAAAAAGACTTTACCGGAGATACTGGAACTTCTAATGTCATCATATTGTTTTCCTCAATTTTCAAATCAAATGTTATTGAATTATCGGATTTTTCATCTTCCTTTAAAAATATGATATCGACGGTACTGATACTCAGTACATTTTTTTCTAAACACATATCAATATTATTAATACTTGTTTCTACCATTATATCGTTGACTTTTTCAAAAGCTACAGCATAATAAACTTCTTCATCGTTATTTTGTAATGAAACTGAATCCATATTTGATTTATTACAAAATTCCTCATTTTCGTCATCAGTTATAACATTTTTTTTTTCATTATTGCTACATATATCTGCTATAGATCCAGTCGATGATAACGACTCGGTATTAGATATCATTGGTACATCTCCTTGACTATCAAATGTATCTTCTATTAAATCATTTGAATTCTTAAATGCTTCGTTCTCTACACTTTCGCAATTTTCTATACCTGATGAAACAAAAGTATTCTGTAGAAGATTATTCTTGTAACTATCTTCAATTGATTCTAACTTTTCTTTATAGTAGTCGACACGATTTTGAAGTAAAACATTTGTATCAGCGATTTCTTTATTTGCTCTTAATAACGCATCATTATCAAGCATTTTTGTACTTAGTTTTGCTGCTAAAATCGAGATTTTCATTTTGATACCGATAGGAACAGATGATAAGAGCTCTGGTGCTATAAAAGACAAGCTTTGTAAGGTAATGTTAGGAAACGACAGTAAAAATAAAGGACAGCTTAGAAATAAACAAAAATATAACATGAGTGCAATAATGTTAAAAAATTAAACTTGACAATTTTACAGACACCAAAGTTTAAGAAATAATAAATGATAAGACTTACGAATAATAGTCATTGCTGACTCTGCAACTGTCTTCTGTATTTCTTCAATTCCTTTCTCCTCCAGTAATTGCATTGTAAGACGGTTGATTTGTTCCTCAGCTGCTTTAAGTTTTTCTTCAAATGACATACGACAATCATGTTCAATTTTGTAAAAACTTTCCCAATTTCTGTTATTTTCGCATAATCTATCTTCAAGATGACGAATTTTATTATTCAATTCATCGATATGTGGAGAAATTGCATTAGTAATGGTATTATCATTGATTTCTTTGGATGGAATTAGTTCAATCAATTGTACAACTGCTTTTGCAATATTAATCATGGATGGATAATCAATTTCAGGCAATGTTGGAAAAGGCCTATTCATTAGAGATTCTAAAGTAACAGAGATACGATCAACAAATTCACGTAAATCGTTTATTAACATTTCTGAATCCGATAGAATTGTTTCATATACTTCTTTTGATATCATTGTATCTCCATCGCTTTTTCCATCATTCAAATGTTGTTCAAATTTTTCTCTCTAAAAAATTTATAACTATTATTACCAATTAAACATACCTTTAATTTTTCCTTTTCAATCTCTAATTTTAATAATTGTTCATGATGTCTTGATAATTCTTGGTCCTTAATAATAAGTTCTTGATTAACTTTACATAACTGTTCTTTAAGGCAGTTTATTTCTTTAGATATTATTTTATTATCACACTCCAATTTTTTAATTCTCTCTTTCATATCATTTTCTTTTGTCTCGTATTCTAGTCTTTCATCCTCATAAACTTCTATTTGTTGCTCCAATTGTTCAATTTTATCAGAATATGAATTAGCTTGCATATTCAGCCCGTTTATTTGAGTTTGCATGAAATTGATTTGCGAAATTAAATCTTGTGCTTTATGATCTAATGTCGAAATATCTTTCGCTAGTTTTTCACAATTTCTACAAAATAAAATATTTTTATTTTCCATCTTACGACAGTTATTAATTGAAGTTTGCTTTTTGTACCAACTCAGTGTCAACAATGTTTGTATTAATAATATCAATTTCCTTTATCTTATCCTCTAGATCACGTATAATCAAATCTTTTTCTTCTAATTTTTTTGTTATGAAATCCGTATAAAGTTTACCATCATTGATAATTTGTAACTGATTATCAAAATTTGCTTTAAGTGAATTGTATGATTCTTGGAGTTCCAAAGCATATCTCTTGTATTCAGATAACTCATGTAATAATTGATTTGTTGTAGGAGAAACTCCTTGTGCTTCAATATTTTGTGAACCCTGTTGAAATGTATTATTTTTTTGTACCTTTAAAATTTCAATCTCCCTTCTTTTCTCCTCTAATTGTATTTGTAAATTGTTACAGAAAGTATATTTTTCAATGAATTGTTCCTCAAGTTTTCTGTTTTGTTCAGTTAAACTATCAATTTTTGGTTCAAATATTGTTTCAATTCTAGTTTTATAATCTGCATTATCTTTCTCTAATTTCCTCATACATAAATCATACTTATTTAACTCATCTTTTGTATGTGATAATGTCTTTGACAACTCCGAACATTCAGATATCTTTCCTTGTAATGTTTTAGTATAGATTTCTTCTGCATCTTTAAGTTCACTCTCAATTATATGTTTCTCCTCAAGTATTCCCCTGTTTTCATTTTTTAAATTATTAATGGTAATTTCGTGTTCTTTTACTTGGTTCTTTAATTCTTTAATCTTATCTTCTGACCGACTCGTTGCCGCAATTGCAACAATGTCCAGTTGTTCGTTAAACTGTTTCTTCATTGCATTAATTTTTATTTCTTCTTTCTTATAATTTTCAGCAATTGTCTCCTTATGTTTTTTATTTAGTAATTCTATCTGTTCCTTATGCCTTTGAAGAAGTTTTTCTTTTTCATTTTGATATTCTTGAGCAATCTTCTCAATGTATCCCTTATTTTCAGTTGTAATAGCAGATAACTTTTCTTGTAAAACACTTTCTTTTATCAAATATGCTCTTTCCCTACCTGTTAATTCTTCTTTTAAATCATTAATAATTATATTTAAATCTTTATTTTCAAGTTCAAATTTTTTCAATTGACTTCGTTGTTTTTCAATTTCTTTAACTTGATCAATTACTTGGTCCTGAAAAAATTTCAAATCGATTTCCAAAGCATATATTGTATCTCGAAGTTGCTTAACATTATTTTCAAGAGATTCTTTTTCTGTATTTGTATCATCCAAATTTCTTAAAATATTATTATACTTCTTTTCAACTTGTCTAAGTTTAGCTTTACATAAATACACATCAACTTCCATATCTTTTGAACTATAATTCATTTGGACTTGTTTTTGAAGTTCCTTTTGTAAACCAACTAAACGTAACTCTAGAATTTCTTTATCTTGAACAAGAATACTAACCATATCCACATACTCTTTAATCTTCATATCATAAGAATCCAGTAAAACAACAGTATCTTTCAATCTTGAATTTTCTTCCTCTATCACTTCCATTTCTTCTTTTAGTTTATCATACAACTCTAAAGTTTCATCTAACTTCTGTTTAACCTCACTATCACATTGATCTTTGATTGATAAGTGTCTTTTTAGTAATTTTATTTCTTGAGTTAACTCTACACGTGAGCAATCTGACATACGTATTGAATTTTTTAATTGCAAATTTTCCTTCTCATAAGCATTCTTAACTTCGCAAAATTTTTCTTTAGCATATCAAGTTTTTCCAATGCCTCTTTATTTTGAATTGCTGCGTTATCATATGCACTTTTTACCTCCTCAATATACAATTTAACATTCTCTAAACCTGGTTGATTTAGTAATCTTTCTGAAACTCCAGCTGCAATAATACTCCTATTTGGATCAAATTGTATTGAGACTCTTTTATTTGTACGTGATTTCCCAGCTAATGGTGATGACGACTATAGTAAAAAAACATTAGATTAAAAGAATTTCTTAACTTACTTTAGGTTGAGAATTTAACGGTACTTCCAAATCTGTAATTCTTGTTGTATTGTCCATATTTAAATTTAGCCTAGTATTTTACCAGCCTGATCTATAATGAATAATTCAAAAACATATAATAATTAAATATATGGTAGATAGGGATATTCTAAAAATCACACGTGTCGCGAAATGTAAATGAACATAGTACATTTTCTAAAAAGAAAAGTGGAGATATGTATATGGTGGAAAAAAGTTATTATAGAACGAATAATATAAAATTACTTTATGAAATAAAAAATTAAATAAACGTCATGTACAAGATATATCTAAATATATCAAACTAAAAATTAAAAATATAAATATTTCATCATAAAAATTATAAACATAACTTTTATTTGAATTGTTGATAAAAATACATGTAACAAAATATTAGCATAATAATCAAAAAAATTTTAAGGAAAATAATAAAGATTCTAGCTCAAGCCGTTTAAAAAACAGTTAGAGGAAATCTTTTTAAGATCCTTATTGAAACATGGTAACAGAGAAGCTGTAAGAAAATCTTTGTAAGAATCATATTTTAGCATGGTAAAAAATACCTGACAAAGTAAAGCATTCGTAAGGCAAGAAAAGTTATTACTATTTGTGTAACTATAGAAATAGTGTTTATTTAAAAAAATTATAATTGTTTAAATAATAGAAATAGGGCAAGATTTTCTTTTCTAAAAAAGAAATATTATATATTTGAAATTATAAATTTATACATATATCATTAAAAAAGGAAAAAATAATAAATTGGTAGGTTTTAACTAAACAAATGGCATATACTTTTTATAAAATTATATCAAGTACATGAAATAATATTTTTAAAAGTGTAAGTATAATTAACGGCTTATTTTTTTGAAAAATAAAGTTTATGAATTATTATTATATTATTTTCAAAATCATTTATATAAATTTCATATGAATCAAACTGTGTTTGGATATAGTACTATTTATTAATGATCTCAAATAACATACAAAAGTCAATTTAAATATTATCGTTTTATTATTCACAAATGAAAAATTTTAGTCTCGTCTTTTATCATGTCACAATAAAATTCTTTTTAAATTAGCTGTATTTAAATCTTAATTTTGCTTAATGTTCATTTTTTTAAAAAAATATTTTATTTATATCTTTATATATTCTAAAAGTAGTATAATTTAATAATTATTAAAATATGCCGTAAAATACTTATTATAATTAATAAAATTAATTAAAATAAAAAAAGAAACCTTTATTTTAAAGTTTGTTTTTCAAATCTGTACTCCTCCAAGTCAACGAAAATATTTCTGTAATGCTTTTAGATTCTTATTAATTAAAATATTCATAAAAAATCCTTATTATCATTCTTGTTTCCATAACCTATTAGTTGGGAGTTATAGTTTCAACAAAAGAAAAGGAAAAAATATTTGTGTGTTTTAAATGAAATATTATGTGACATTAGCTTTAAAATACAACTTTCTAATATTTATATATAAAGTAAAAATATTTATATTAAACTTTTCTAAGAGTAATTTATATGTATATATATATATTCACATATATACGATAATTGCTAATGCGCTTAAAAATAATAAATAACTATTTTTGATATTATATGTCAATATGTAAACGGTATTTCATTTGAAAAGATAATAATTTATAATTATTAAAAATTTAATTCAACTTTACAGTATCTCGTGTATATACCTTATATGTGTGCAATTAATTGTAACAAATTTATTCTTAAATATTGTTTTTATATTTTTAGAAATTGCTTCAATCATCCAAAAAGTTTCTAGAATTATTAGTTTCATATTGATTCTATTTTCTTTTTATGAAAAAAATAATTCTTAATTAAGAATAGAGGAAACTTTTTATTGGTAATCATTTTTTATCAAATAAATACACCTTCTATCTGACTTTTAATTTCTTTTATTATTATTATTTTTCAATTCGTGCTTATTAACTTTATTATTCAATTGATTATAATAATATAAAAATTTTTTATAAAGGAATGAATAAGCTATTAAATAATTATTTAACTTTTTAAAATTGTAAATAAATAGAGGATATGTAGACAAAATGATAAATATAATCATACTACAAGATATTTGTATTAAATTATTTCTTATTCTAATTAATTTGTGATAAAATTTTAAACACTTTATGAAATATTTAATACTAATAAATTCATATATTATCTTTAAATATATTAATTACCTACAAAATGCTTTTCTATATTATTTACACTTGTAATTTATATATTTGAATTTATACATAGAAATGTATTTTTTATATATATTAATGCAAACGAGCTATTATTAAAAGTGTAACCTTAAAAAATGATATATATATAAAAGTATAAATAAAGTAGGTTACTATGAAATATGAATTAATTTTATGATTTAGAAATGTATTTTTAATATTAAATGTTTTTTTTTAGCCTATGACATAAAATATTATTAAATTTACTTAATAAGACATAAATTTAACTCATTAAATAATCTTTTTATAATAAAAAATTCTACTTTTTAATTTTTTAAGTATTATATATATATCATAATATTTAAGAACTTTCACTTTTAAATACAAGAAATTTTGAAAATTATAATGTTTCGCTTTATTTATTAACAAAAATAGATTACATTTTTATCTAGTATACAGAATAAAATTTTCTATAAAAGAAATGTATTTTTATAAATAAACAATATATAAACTGTTATTTGTTAAATAACATATTAATATTACAAAAAATCTTAAAAAGCTATTATATAGATATAAGCTCAAAATATTTATATTTACCCCTTAATTTAAAAGAAATTTTCTATATAAAAAAATAATTATTTATCTTCAATCTCATCAATTTAATTATATAATTTTTTTACATATAATTAGAAGTGTTATATTTAACAATGGAACCTTCCTACGCATTCCCTCATTGGACTAAAAATCAATTTTATGGTGAAAATGATACAAAAGCATTCCAAGATGATGGTGTGTGGTTGATATCATGCTCATTTACCATCTTTACAATGACATCAGGATTTGGTTTACTAGAATCAGGGAGAGTTTCATCAAAGGATGAAGTTAATATAATGGTTAAAAATGTTATAGATGTTGTATTTGGTGGTCTATCATATTGGTGTTTTGGTTTTGGATTTACGTTCGGTGATTTATGGCCAAATCCAATCATAGGATTAGGTAAATTTTTCTATGATCCTGAAGATGATTATGAACCATCACATCAAGCATGGAGTTACGCAACTTTTTTCTTTCAAATGTCTTTTGCTACAACAACTTCAACTATTGTCTCAGGTAAGTAAATATGTCTATTTCTAATATTATTTTTTTTAATTTTATTATTTCTTTAAGCTGCTATGGCTGAAAGGATACGTCTTCGACCATATATAATTGTGACATTTTTTATGACTATTATACACTCTATCTCAGCTCATTGGGTATGGTCAGAGCATGGATTTTTAAAAAAATTAGGTGTTGTTGATTCTGCAGGATGTTCTGTGGTACATCTAGCTGGTGGTGTTGCTGGTTTAGTATCAACTATATATCTTAAACCAAGAGTGGGAAGATTTGGTGAAAAAGGTGGACATAGTATGAGTAATCCAACAAATGCTTTATTAGGTACATTTATGTTATGGTGGGGATGGTTAGGTTTTAATACAGGTTCTGCGTATGGTATTGCAAATGGTAAATGGAGGCTTGCAGCACGTTCTGCTATGGTTACAATATTAAGTTCTATTGGTGGTGGGTGTACTGCCTTAATTGTATCATTACTTACAACAAAAAAATGTGAAGTTGATTTACTTATTGATGGATTATTAGCATCACTTGTTTCAACAACAGCAAGTTGTTTATGTGTCCGACCAATGCAATCTCTATTAATTGGATCAATTGGAAGTGCCCTTGCTATTTCATCATATCCGTTAATTGAAAAATTTGAAATTGATGATCCTGTTGGTGTAATACCTGTTCATGTTATTGGATCAACGTGGGGAATGATATGTGTAGGGATATTTGCACAAGATGATAGATTTGGACAATCTCAAACTAATGGCCAGTCAGGATTATTATATAATGGCGGAATGAAATTATTAGGAATACAAGCTTTAGCTATAATTGTTATCTTCGTGTGGAGTGGTAGTGCCACTCTAATAATTCTACTGGTAATATTTTTAAATTATTTACATTTAAAAATAATAATTGTACTTTCTTTTAGGTACTCAATAGAACTAAATTAGGTGTAAGATTATCAAAGTATGAGGAACAATTAGGTGCTGATTTAGTTGAACATGGATTGGCCGGACATAATATAGCAAAATATAGTATAGAAAAAAAGTTAAGTGCAAAAATGGTATCAATTTTAGTTAGTGTTTTTGTTCGATGGAAAAGGTTGGTTAAGAAAAAAAGAGAACAAATGAATAAAAATGTTCAAGATGTGGCAAGAAACTGTAGTGATAATGACAGTCAAAGGTACATTAATGGATATCCACCTTCTATTATAGGTTCAAGAAATACTAAATTACAAAGTCTTAAAAGTGAAAATTCAAAAAATGTATACCAAAAAAATAATTTTAATAATGATAATGAATTTGAAATTATTGAGAGGGCTAATGCTAAAAATAATAATTTAAAAAATCCATCATTAGTGGTATTTCGAGAAAGTAGTGACATAGAATCTCAAAATAAACATAATGAATCTTTTAACAATAATGCAAAAAATAAATACTTTAATCAATTATGCGCAAACAAAATATTTCCAACAGATACGCGGTATTTATCTCCATCTTCAAGAAATAGCATTTCAAATGAAAGAATGGAAATTTTCGAACTGAAAGTTCAAAATGATAAATAATAAATGTAGTATTTTAAAAATGTACAAGTAGTAAAAAATATTTTACCACGATTATTTTTATCATCTAAATATATGAATATTAATATACATGCATATTTCAATTAATGAGTTATAGTTACATTGAAAAAATTTAATATTAACGAGAAAATTGAAATTTAGTATTTAAATTGTAAAAAACAAAACCCGTTTAACTAGATTTTAAATATAATTACTATACAATTTGATAATTTTTGTGAAATCTATCTACTTTTGATCTCCTTTCTGATCCACTATTAGGACGACTAGGTCGTCTTCTTAAACTTTTTGTACGTTTCTAAAAATAGTATATTTATAAAAGAAAAGTAGAAAAAAATTATGACGTACAGCGACTCTTCCAACAGCTTGATACTTTGTTGAATTAGAAACCCAATAATGACATATAATTACAGCTGTTAATATAAAACAAACACCAACTAAAACTGATCCTAGAAGCATCATACCACTAAGACCATTAACAATTCCAGTACGTTCTTTCATTTTACTTAAATGATCTAGCCATACTCCTGTTGTTATAACGGCTAATAGATTACCAACAGCTGATATGATACACATTAATAACCACATAATTAACATTGTTTTCCAACGGAATCTTAATAATGAGTGCGTATAGAATATTATATTTTTGAAGAGAAATGATTTACCTATGAACTGCACCTAAACCCATACCACCTGTGAATATTCCAACTAGCGCAGCTACAATATTCATATGACAAGTTCCTTGATAAGCAGCTTCCTTTTCAAAACCAGGACATGTCATACCATGAACAAGAAAGCACGTTGATATGAATATTTCAGCTTTACATAAATGAAGCATTATTTGAACATACTCTGTATGTTGAAAACCTGATCTTTGCATAACTGTATATGTTTTATAACGACGTCGTGTTGTATTTGACTCCAAATATATTTCATCTTCATCATCAGAACTCTAAATATATATTTAAACATAAAAAAATAATTTATATATACTTTTTTTAGACTATAAAAAATTTTAAACATACAATTTGACTACTATTTTTATTTTCTTGTGTCATTATTGGTGTATTTGAATCGTTGGCTGAGCGTGTAAAAGTAAACATTTATAAAATAAAAATTAAATTCCTGATTTGAAATATTATAATAAAAAAAATGTGTATTTATATCTAATTAATATTATAGTAGTGTAAAAAATTCTTTTCTTTTGTTACAACGAACAAAAATATAGTAAGTGAAAAACGATGATAATAAATATATATAAATGAAGACTTGACTATTACCTAAAGTTTATTATTTGTTAATATAAGTGATAAAATCTAAATAGTATAAAATATTGTATATCATCAATGGTAAAGAAAAAGTGTTTGTTAAACTTGAATTACCCAAATATAGTCTTTTGTATGAATCTTTACTACTTAAAGTATGTAAATATACTCGAATGAAATAATTTGATGAAATGACCGATTTACAGTGAAAAAGAATATAAGAAATGTCTTTATAATAAAATTTGGCGATTTATCTTTGACAGAAAAAAAAAAAAGAAAAATATGTGCAGTTTAATGTAAAATAAGTTTTATGCACTTCGTTATTTTATATTGTTTAAAACAATATAAATATTTCTGAAAGATTTAAAAGTGTTTTTGAAGCATTTAGCCATGAGAACAATTCTATTATATATACATTACAATTGATTTTATAATGTCATCATGTAACTTTTGTTTAGAATTATGATAAAATAAATAAAATTTTATTATTAACAACTAATCATTACATAGATATGTGTATAAATATCTAATAATTTATAATGATATATATTAACTTTGAATGTAACAGTTAATTAACTAAAAATAACTTTTTTATATAAATATATAAGAAAAATAAAAGTTTGTGATATATAGGTATATATTTGTTATTGAAAATTATGCATAATATATGTATAAACACCCATTACAATTTGCTCCATTTACCGAATTCAATTGTATGCCCTTGTAGTACTTTATTTGTTAAGGTCACCCTATTGTGAGGTCAACATTTATGCTTTTGTAATTTTATTATTATTTTTAATAAAATAAAAATATTTGATTATAAATATTTTAATACCATTAAAAAATATAATTCCTATTTTGAGTATCAATAATAAAAATAAATGATTAAATAATATTAGTATTTATCATATCAAATTAAGACATTTTGACATTTTACTTCAACCTCTTTTTAACATGTACATACATTAAAAAGTAGACAGTAACAGATGATATTTTTGCCAATAATTGAAAAGTTAAGAGGTTGGTAATTTTATCAATTTTATAAATAAAAGTTAAAAATTTATATCATTTTTAACCATGCTTGTGTCCATAAGAATTTCTCCGATTCTTTTTTTGCTATTTATTAACTTTAATTATATTTTATTGTATGATGTTAATGAATATGGAAATAATAGAAATTTTGTAAGTTATTAGCGACCATTTTACTAATTTAAAAACTTTTTATTCACAGAATCAAATACATTTTACGCAAAGGAGTATTAATACAATAAAAAAATTATCTCACAACAATAAATACAATAATTTGGATCTAATTAAAAAAATATTCATATTTTCCAATACATAATATGGAACGAAGAAATTTAAGAAGATATGGATGTCGATTTAAATTTTGTAGAATTATTGAAGCACCATAAAAATCCCTTTGAATTTTTTTATAAAATTAACATTTAAAAGACAAAAAAAATTTTATCTCTCATGAATTTTATTTGTAAGCAGCAGAAAAATACTAAATAAAAAAAATTGGCCGTTGATGACAATAAATTTGATAAACATTTTATGAAGAAGTACTGATTAATAGCTATTTTGGTAGTTTTAAAAATATTACATATAAGTTTCAATAAAATATTTTCGCTAAACATAATTTTTTTTTACAGAGTTTCTCTTTCTGACAATTATATATAAAGATTAAAATATCTGAGTTTTTTGTTTTAAAAAAATATCAGTTCATGAATAATATATTCTTCTATTAACTCAGAAAGAAAAAGTAACCACAGATCTGTGAAAACTATAGTCGTTTGACATACCCAATAAAATTCGAATTTTTATAGCTTTCAAATAATTTTGTCGTAGTAATTTCACATATGAAAATTTAAGCAATAGTTAAAGATTTATTAAAATAATTTTTATAAGGAATATTCTTACATTAAAAATTAAGTTGTTTCATACAATACATTCAAAAATATAAGGTAAAAATTAATTTTAAGTAAAATTATAAATACTTTTATAGAAAGCATTTTAACATATCAATGTATTTTTACTAATATATTTCAATAATCTTGATTTTTAAAAACTATATTTTCTTATGATATTGTATTTATCCTATAACCCAGCTGTTTTTTTATACTTTCTCTAAAAATAATTTTTAAGAATTTAACATATAATGGTTATAGTAAAATAAGCTTTTTTGCTTTGAACAAAAAAAATGGCTTTAAAGATTTTAATTAAAAAAAGAACAAATATTAAAATAATACTCTTAATTAACAATACTTTGTGAGTCAAATAATAAACGCTTATCGCTATTTTTAATATGGAATTCTTAAAAGTCTTATTTACTTGTTGTTAGTAGATTGTTTAAAAGAATGGTCTTTGTTAAGGTGTTTAAAATTTTTGCATGAAATTGACTTCTTGTAATATATTTTACAATATATTATTGCGAAAAGTTGAACATTTAGATGAGGATAATATCATATAAAAATTAAATAATAGTTCTACTATTTAAAAATGTCAAACACATGTATTTTTGTAAAAAAAACGGCAAAATCTTTGAAACAACATATTTTTCGTCGTTTACGACATCTTTTTGTTGTTTAGTAATACTAAAATTTTAGTAAATTTTATTTTTTCAACAAGTAAAATATCTTATCACATTTAAGTAAGATGAAGATCGATCTTTTATTACTTTTGTATTTTTAGCAAGAATTTTTGGGATATTAATATTTATCATAATCTTTATTATTTTTAACGGCTCTTGGTTTTATAATTATAGAGTTCTTACGAGATATAACTTCCGTTTGCTTTGACAGCTTTCTTGATAAGTCATCTATTTCGTCATCACTAGAGTCAGATTTTGTCAGGCACTCACCACTCAATGATCTACACATAGTTGGCTTTCCTCCTACATGTTCTTTACTCTTCAAATCTTCTTCTTTTACTATATTTAATTTTTTTTTTAAACTAAAGAGTTTATTATATTCTTCTGTTCTTTCTAATTTAGAAAACTTTTTCAATGCCTTATCCCATTTAATATCAATATTTTTCATTTCTTGTCTCCTTTTCTCTATATTAATAAAGACTTCCCATAGATGAGATATTAAATCAACAGTGAGAACAACATCAGCATGTTGTGCAATTAATCTTAACACAAATACTCCATCCCAACCAAGGTAATAATGTACAAATTTTTTTACCTTTCTCGAGAAATCATCAGATTTTGAGTCTCTTTGTACATCGGCCATTATTAAATTATTAATAATAAAATGACTTCGTGATGTTTCATTGTATAAAGAAAATATCCATGTAAATATGTTAGAAATTGTTACAGCAAAAAGTATTGAAAACCAAAACCATAAAATTATGAATATTTTCTCTGTAAATACATTAATAACTAAAACACATTGAACTGTATGTCTTTGACGTTGTCCCATTTCACGAACTTCAAAATCACATATTGACACTCTTGGAAATATACCATGATCTTTCCATGTTATATTTGAGTCTAATAATTTTATTAATGCATCATAACCAAATGCCTCAGCAGCATCGGGAATTAAATATTTTTGAAGAAGATGTAATTGAAATATATTATTCATCAAGAAACCAATTTTAGCTGCAAAATATATCAATGTGACGTAGTACCCTGCATATTTTAAATTTAAAATACGGCATATTTTATGAGGAACTAAATTTCTATTCTTTAGACGTTTATGAAACTTTAGTGCACCTTGTAAATGGATTGACAATGATTCAACATTTGATTTTCTTGCATCAGGGTTTGAGTTAACAGGATCTGTAGAGATTCTCAAAATTTCACCAACTCTCATACCAGATTGACTGGCAAAGTATTTCCAAATAAATGCTGGTACTTTAAAACATGCTGCTTGAAATAATAGAAAAAATGGCACCCATTGATAGTAACTAACATGTCTTTTATCTGTATGATTATTTGTATAACTTTCTATAGCCTCCTTTGTTGGTACAAAATATGTATCCTCAGCCCAACAATATTGTTCAGCGTACTGTTCCCATGCTCCAGAAAATCCCATTGGCAACATGCATTCTAATGGTCTTCCACCAAATTGGCGATATGATATTAATACAGCCAAACCAATTAACAAATTACACGTAAAATAACTATGTAAATTTGCTATTATATCTTTTACAGATTCCCTATTAGTATAGGGAACTGCATGCATAACACGAAATAAAAACATTTTTTAAATTATTAGTATATTGATAAGAATAATTTATTATACGTAATTTTTGTAATAGATAAGAAATTTTCAATTAAATTATTGAGTATTCTTATGATATATATCAATGTTTTTGTTTACTATTTCTTGTTGGTATAACCTCACTCCCTTACCACAATATATTTCCTTCGTCAATACTCATAAAGTATATTTTATTGTCACATTGTATGATTATAATAAAATTATTTTATCTTCATATTTTAAAAGAATTTCTTTTCTGAGCAGTTTTTAGAAGAATGTACTAAATAATGTTGAAAAACATAGGAAAATTATGGTCCGTGGTTCTTTTTCAACCACTACTAATAGACTAATAGACTACCATCATATCGTTCATTCTTTAAAAGATAGTGCTTATGCATTGCGCGATAAGATATGTTCACATAGAAAATTGTACTGGTTATTTGATAAGATATCACAAGGTTTTAGAAAGGATCAGAATTTTTTCTATCCATAATATGAAGACATCAAATTGATCTGATCATTGATATTTTGTCGTTAAAAAAATGATTTTCTTTAAATTTTATTCACACGGTTATGTTAAAATCATAAAGATGAGGTGTATGTGGTGAAGAGATGATTAGATGTTCCCTTGGAATAGTTTTTTCCTCGATATTATATAAATCATTACTTTTTTAAAATCATCACTTTATAATTTTTTAAGGAGAGAAGCTTTATTTTATTTTTTGTTCTAATTTCATTATCAATTACTAATTTTACTAATCTTCAACAATTCTATTATTTTTATCAACTTGATAATATAACAAACTACTTCAGGTAATGTTTAATAATTAAATATTTAATTTATATATTTCTTAATATTAAATGATTTTTATCATCTATTGTTATAAAATTCTTTTTTTATTTAGCCTTTTTTAGATTAGAACACATTATATAGTGTATTAGAGTAATATTTATAAAGTTTTGTACCATGGTATTTGATCTATTATAGTGTTATGTTTATCGACATATAAAGCCTATATCATTTCTATATCAACGGTAAGAATAATATAGTTTAAGTTATTTTGTGTACAGATAAGGTTATTACGTACATTTCTTATATAACTTTACAGCTCATAAATTACTAAATAAATGTATCCAAAACCTAGAAATTGTTTACATTTATTTTATTATAAAATGAAATTGTTTGATTCTTAGAAAAATTTTATATATGTAGTTTAATATATTCAAAATATCTTATCTCAAAAATTTTTTTAATCTTTAGTATTTATAAAACGTAATTCTATATATTGAGATTAAAAATTTTTATATATGTATAAGGAAATTTTAGATAAGAATTTATCATCCTCAATTATACAAATATATATATTTTATAGTCAAAATATAAACTTCATCATTTTAAAAATATTTAATAAAATGACATAATTGTATTATTCATATAAGAATGATTTCCAAAAATTTTTACTTAGTGTTCTTTTTATATTTTAGATATGTGCATAGCAACAAAAAATATAGTTGATACTGCTTCTGGTGCAAATTTTAATGATGTATCAATTAGACACCTTCACCTAAATTTGAAAGTTTCTTTTGAAGAAAAAGTTTTCCATGGAGTTGCTGAACTTAATTTTATAGTTCACAATAATACTGATAAAATAATTTTGGATAGTAGAGATTTAAAGATTAATAGTATTGTATATTTGAGTGAATGTCTAAAATTTATAACAAATCCTAATGGTGTTATGGGACAAACTATTACAATTGTCACACCACTCTTGACCAAAGGAAGTGAAGGTACCTTAAAAATTCATTATACCACAGATTCGGATGCATCTGCCTTACAATTCATATCAAAAGAACAAACAATTGATAAGAAAGCACCATATTTGTATAGCCAATGTCAACCATGTCATGCAAGAAGTATTGTACCATGTATGGATACTCCATCAGTTAAACAAACATACACTGCTAATGTTTTTGTTCCGAAGGGTTTCACAGTCCTAATGAGTGCCATTAGTAATGGCGAATGTAAAAATAAGGATGAAAATTGTAGTGCCTATTCATTTTATCAACCTATTCCAATACCTAGTTATCTTTTTGCGATTGTTGTTGGTTATCTTGAAAAAAGAGATATTAGTAATAGATGTGCCGTATGGTCGGAAGCAAGTATTATTGATAAAGCAAACAATGAATTTATTGACACAGAAAAGATGCTTACTGCTGCCGAGGAAGTTTTAGGACCATACAAATGGGGTAGGTATGATTTAGTTGTCCTTCCTGAAACATTTCCTTTCGGTGGAATGGAAAACCCATGTTGTACTTTTGTAACACCAACACTTTTAGCTGGTGATAAATCATTGACAAATGTTATTGCTCATGAGATTGCTCATAGTTGGACAGGAAATACCGTCACAAATGCCAATTGGGAACATTTCTGGCTAAATGAAGGTTTTACAGTATTTGCGGAAAGAAAGATTATTGGAAGATTAAATGGTGAAAATATGAGACAATTTGAGGCATTATCAGGATGGGAAAGTCGTTTAACTGTTGCTGTTAATGAAGTGTTTGGCCCTCATCATGAATTTACAAAGCTTATTCCAAATCTTAATGGTATTGATCCAGATGATGCATTCTCAACAATTCCATATGAAAAAGGTTCAGCCTTACTTATGTATCTTGAGCAAATAATTGGTGATTTTCAAAGATTTGAACAATTTATTCGTG
This sequence comes from Strongyloides venezuelensis, assembly GCA_963280985.1. Classification (NCBI taxonomy): domain Eukaryota; kingdom Metazoa; phylum Nematoda; class Chromadorea; order Rhabditida; family Strongyloididae; genus Strongyloides; species Strongyloides venezuelensis. The sequence goes on along the minus strand of CAUJLX010000001.1, from coordinate 1,768,455 downwards.
ACTACATTATAAAATATGAAGGAAAATCAATAACGAGTTATGAATGGAAGGACTTTTTATATGACTATTTCCATGATATGCATGAAGCTTTAAATAAAGTTGATTTTGAGAAATGGTTTAATTCGCCTGGTATGCCACCAAATACGCCTGTGTATGAAGGAAGTCTTATGAGTAGATGTAGACGATTGGCAAATAATTGGATTGATGCTACTGATGAATGTCTTGATAAACCATACTTTGCTGAAGCAAATATTTTTAATTCAATGTCTTCTGCTGAGAAAGATACAGTTTTAGACTACATTCGTCAATCCGATAAAAAGATTAGTACTAAAAAAGTTGAAAAATTAACTGAATTGTACAAATTAAATGAGACAGAAAATTGTGAAATCATTATGTCATGGCTACGTATTGGACTTAAAGCTGAATGGAAATATATTATTGATCCAACATTAAAATTTGTCACTAAGTATGGACGTATAAAATATATCAAACCATTGTACAAGTAAGTTATAATTAAGAAAATAATATTTAACTAATAATAATTTTTTTAGTATTTTATTTTCATGGCCTCCTAGTAAGGATAGAGCTGTGGAAACATTTAAGAAAAACAAACCTTATATGCATCCAATTACTGCACATGTTGTTGAACAAATGCTTCCTCGTGATTAATGAACTTTTAAGTTTCATTTTTTAATGATACTGCTATTACCATAAAGATTAATTATGATTATTTAATCGTAGTATGAAAATTCTCTTATTCAAGCAACATTTCATTAAATATTTTCTCTTCATTTTATTTTTAAAATAATTTTTAAATATTTGGATAATAAATTAAGAATCACTTATTGTACCTTTTTCTACTATTTCTTTTCAGTTTACATTTATTATTTCTAAAAATAAACTTTTGGTTTTAATTTCCAATATATTCAAAAAATTAGAAAATTTTTATTCAACTTAACACATTATGTATTCTTATTCATATATTTGTTTTATCATAGCAATGAGTCACACTATTTGCAAAAATTAGGAGGTTAATTAGTTGATTTAATCTGTAAAATAAATTAAAAAATGTATAAAAGAATCTTTTATTTTATTTTTCACATATTAAAAGATATCTTTTATCAAACTAAAATGTTTAAATCTTTATTATTCAAAAATTTATTAATTGCAGCCCTAATATGTTTAGCAGGTAGTAAAAATAATAATTTTACAATTTATTTTATAAATTTTAGTCACTTTTAAACTAAACAATTTTTCAAATGGGAATGATTTTGAAAGAATAAAAAGAGATACTAATAATGGTACATTGTTAAATAATAGATATGCTGGATATAAAGGTGTTCTTCCAGTTGAGTCACAAAATTCAACTAATGACATTTATGATAACAATACTGTTACAGTATCACCTGATGACTATGATAATAATACATTTAATAATAGCAATGTAAGTATATTAATAATAAAAATGATTACATAATATTTTATAGGATACTATTGAAATTGTTGTATTTGAAGATTACTATGATAGCCTCTTTTCACCATTTCTTGGTATACTTCCCGTAGGACTATATTAAATAAAATAAAATGAAATGAATTTGCATTTAACATTTTATCATTTTTGCCCTGACTTATTTTTTCTTATTTTAGTACTTCTTAACTCGTTTTTTATAGTGTGCAACCATTCTCTGTTTTTTGCAATAAAATTTCATCTAAATAATGAAGTATTATGTTATTTTTTGTAAAGTGGGTTTTAAAATGTTTACTATGTGCTACCATACACTTTAAACCAGGAATTTCTGGAATATCACAACGTATTGGTCCTGGACAAAGTGTTGGTGTTTTATCAATACTATAAAATATCTTGTTATAACATTTAGCAATTTGTGTATAATAATGCATAGTTTTAGGGAGGTACCTTAATTCAGGCACACTTTGATAATTTTTCCTCCAATTTCTTTCTATCTTATCAACCATTCTCTTCTCAATGATATCATAAATTTGCATGCTAAATAAAGAAGACTTTGATTTACTCATCTTTTCAATTAACGTTTCTGTCCCATTTATTAATTCTTTAATCTTCCACCTTCTAAAATGTAGCATTACATTCTTTTCATTAGGTATTGTTTGCATATGATAACCATATTTAATTCTACCTGGCCAATGTAGCCATGCTGTATCTATTCTACTTGTATTAACAACATACTTCCCATCTTCCCATTCATTTAAAACAATTGATGATGATAACAAATTATCCATCCTAAAATTTTCAACATTCTTATTTGCCGATACCTCAGTATTATAACGATCATAAATAAATCCTGCAGCTGAAGGGTAAATTTTAGAGAAATATGTAAATTCTTCGAAATAACTTTTACCCATACGAGGAAAAAGGACATCATCAATATCACCAATCATTATAAAATCTGCAGCATTTTTATATTTCAAAAAACAATCGGTATGAGCAGAAGCTTGATTTCTCCAATCTAATTCATGATTAACATCATAACCTAACTCAAATTCTTTTCCTAAATTTATTTTTGACCATGGTTCAATTTCAACATAACCTTTTTTCTTATACGCATCAAGTGCTTGAAATACATCATGAACCATTGATTGAATATAGTATATTTGTTTATCAACACCAAGTTCTTTAAAAATTTCTAATGTTGCTATCATTAGTTGCCATCTTTCATTATAAAAAAGTGGTGAAAAACATGACATAACCTTTCCCCTTTTTGAGTACGCCTTTCTAATAGGTAATGATAAGGCATTATTAATAATATCACTATGCATTGATAATTCCAATTTTTCCATATTATCAATAACATCACATTTACTTATAAAAGCAGTCCATTTACATACACTTATTGGATGAAATGCATGTACAGTTAATGCATAACTTAATTTTGTACTTGTTTTATTTCTTGATATACAAACGTATGGATGAAGGGTATCAAAATGTCTGTGGGCGTTTAGTAATATTGTAACTGTTTTATCATCTTCATAGTGCGTTGTTGATAGTATGGCAACATGTTGGGGTGCCACGAAGTCATCGAGTAATGATTTACTATATACAATTAAAAAATAAACAAAGATATATGTTATTAAGGGATTTGATTGAAAAAAATTAATTAATTTTCTAAAGAAAAGACTTTTTCATTAATCAAAAAAAACTTCTAAACTTACTTTACAACTTTAGACTGATGAATTTTTAATTTAATATGATTAATTAGATAATATTTTTTTAAATCCATTTATAAAATTTTTATATTTTTATAAATGTAATAGCGTAGTACATAAACTTCGAACTTTTATATGTTCAATTCGAGAATAATTTAATAAATTTTATTTAAATAATTTGTAGGATAGAGTACATAAATCTTTTTACATCATTACTATTCATCTGATTATTATCAAAAAATTATTTCAGTTGACCCAAAAATTTTTAAATTCAATTGTAAAACATATCATATGAAATATCTATAAATAATTTTTATATAATATAAATATTACATAAATAAAATTTTTGATAAAAAAGATAACAAATAAATATAGAATTAAAACTTCTTTAAACATTATTATGTTATAATTAATTAAAGGATGAAACAATACTTTCAAACAGAGTGTTGTTTTAACATTTTTAATATGCCATCCTTTAAAATTATCTACAATAAAAGATGTTAGATTTTAGAAAATTTATATTTTTGATATTTATCTTAATGATTATCATCTTTTAAATTTTTACTTTATCCTCCTTGATAATTAATATTCTTAATCTATATGTAAATTTAAATGTATGATTGTAATCTTGATTTGATAAATTTTTTATGTCCTTTTTCTCTTTAATATATAATTTTAAGTCTATCTCCAGGTATTTAATAATGATTTTTACTTAGAAAAAGTGAAAAAGAGCATTACCAAATTGAAAAAGTGATATCTCTTTCAAGCAATTTTGTTAACAAAATGTTTGTAAGTTTGAGTTTATATGAAGTGAAAATGATGTATTTAAAATAATTCATGTTACAACTTACAGACATAGTCATTTTTCATAATTTGTTAAGCGTAATATAAAAAACTTGGTAAAAAAAGACATTCAAACTATTACATAATGTGAAAACAACATCTTTACATTTGATAAATATTTATTACATCATAAATATTTTTATTTTTTATTAAATCAACTTCAATATTATCTTTTTCTTGGTAGATTTTGTATACCTATTCAATATTATGTTTAAGTTTAGAAATTTTAATTTTCTAAATTGAAGTTATTAGACTATGTTATTTATATATTTATCTTCACTACTAAAATTAAAGGTTGATTTAAATATTTCTTTTCATAATATAATACGTATTTTATGGAAATGCTTCTATTTAATTTTTGTATAATCTTCTTTTCTAAGTGTTGACGTAAATCATTGACATATTTATAGCTAAGTATAAAACCAAAACTATATTTTTATAATCAAAAATTAAAAATTGTATGTGGTGATAAGAGGATATAAAAGACAAGATAATAGCAGATTAAAGAAAGTAGTTATAGTAGATAAAATGACACCATATCCTCAAAAATGGTCATTTCGATTTTTTTTCTCTTAATAATAGCCAAGATCATTACAATGCTTCATTTCTTTTTACTTATATTAATATTGTTATATAATATTAATTGTCAAGAACCTATAGAATCTTCCACTTTGAATTTTTCGTATAACACAACAATATCAGAAAATATTAGTGATGATACTGTTGATTCTTCTACATTATATTCAAATGATTTTTTAATTAATAATAATAAATCTAATACAAAAAATGATAAAGTTATTAAAATTGGACATATTGGTTCATTAAATGCAATGCCTGGGGCTGAAAGTATTCTTGAAATGTGCCGCAATGATTTATGGAGCGAAGGAATATTAAATGATAATTTTGATATTGAACTTATACAATCACGTGCATGTGGTCAATCTTATGAGGGTGTTGCTGTAGCTGCTGATATGTTTCACCTCCAAAAAGTTAAATGTTTTATTGGGCCATATTGTAATGCAGAAATGGAGGGAGTCTCAAAAATGGCGTCATATTGGAATATACCAATTATTGGTTATGTTGCAGCATCAACTATTTTTTCAGATAAAAATGTTTTTAAAACACTAGCAAGAATATCAATGAGGACTAATAATAATATAGCAATGGCTGTAATTGAGTTATTGAAACATTATAGATGGAAAAAAGTTTCAATTGTTACAAATACTGGACAATTAGCTTTTGAAAGATTAGTTGCTTTTGAACAAAATTTCAATCATGGAAATATTACAGTTGTTAGAAAGATATCATTAGATGATGCTTCAAATGCTAGTAGTATATTTAGTCAAGGAATACTTAATGAAATTCGTTTAAATTCACGAATAGTTATATGTATTTTTAGTAAGACAAGATCAATGTCTCGAGAATTCTTAGATGCTATTGTTAAATCAAATATGAAGTTAAATGACTTTGTTTACATATTTCCGTGGCTTCAGGAGGAGGCAAAAGAGTTACCTCCTTGGATTGAAGAGAATGGTGAAATAAATGATAGCATTAAGAAATTATTTGCAAATACTATTATTGTTGATGATATTAATGGCTTTGATAATACTTTAGTGACACCATTTAAAGATAAAGTTGTCAAGAATGGCATTAATATTGAGGAACTTGATATGGTAAAATTTAAATAGTAATTATATATAATATTAATTTTATTACTTTTCTAGAATAACATTTATGGTTATATACATTTATATGATGCATTGAAGCTATATGTTTTAGTTAGTAAAGAACTTATCGAAGACAGTAAAGGAAATTTTAGTGTAGCAAACAATGGAAAACTCGTTTGGAATAAAATGAGAAAATTTTCATTTCCCGGTTTAATATCTAATGATGGAGTATCTTCAGGTGTGATAGTTATGGATGATTTAGCTGAACGTGTCTCCTCATATGGAGCTTTTTATGTTTCACCGAATAAAGATGAGATAACAAAAGTAATTGAAATGGTACCTGTATTTATGGATCATTGTGATGGTCTTAAAACAAAGTCGGGATGTTTTAAAATGAAAATAAATGAGATTGTTACAGGGTATTGGCCATCAATAGATGGCCAATTACCAGTTGATGTACCTCTATGTGGTTTTAGAAATGAGAATTGCAATTATACTTTTTACATTGTCTTTGCTTCGGCTTTATTGTTAATAATTATTATCATAATTAGTGGATTATTTATCAAAAGAATTCTTGAAAATAGAGCTTTAGCAAAAACACCATGGAGAGTTTGGAGGGATGATATAAAAACATTATCAGATGAAGAAATACAATCTATGTTATCACTAGGGTCTTCTAAAACTCAAATGTCTAACATGGATAAATTCATTAAACACCATGCAATTGTTGGAACAAATACACATGCCTCTTTTCATATGTATCCACAAAAAAATTTGATTCAATTTTCTCGTGAAGATATTGTTTTGTTAACACAAATGAAACAATTAGTACATGATAATATTAACCCATTTATTGGAATATCTTTTAATGAGAAAAGTGAAATGTTAGTACTTTGGAAATTTTGTTCACGAGGTACAATACAAGATATTATTTATAATGAAGAAGTTAATTTAGATAATAAATTTCATGCAGCATTTGTTAGAGATATTACTAATGGATTAGAGTACCTACATTTATCACCAATTGGGTATCATGGTTCTTTGACACCATGGTGCTGCTTAATTGATAGAAATTGGTTGGTAAAATTAACAGATTACGGAGTTGCCAATCCTATTGAAAAATGGACAAGACAAGGATTAATTGAAGCCGAATCTGTTAAAGAAAATAATGATAAATCAGCTGCAACACAAAAAACATTTATATTGTACTGTGCTCCTGAAGTTTTAAAAACAAGTGAACAAAATAGTAGGAGGGGAATAGAACAATCATGGATAAAACAAAGTGAAACAAGAAGACAAGCTGGTGATATTTATGCACTTGGTATATTAATTTACGAAATATTGTTTAGAAAGCTTCCTTTCCCTGATAAAATAGATTTATTAGAGTTAGTTGATACTATAAAACGGGATTGCAATGCTGCTAAGCCAATAATTCATGATCGTAATGCTATTCATCCAGATTTAGTAGCATTATTACTTGATTGTTGGAATCCAAATCCTGATATTAGACCGACAATTCGTCGTGTTAAATTAAATACTGAACATTACTTAAAGGTAAAAGGATCATTAGTTGATCAAATGATGAGAGTAATGGAACAATATGCAAATAATTTAGAAAAATTGGTTCAAGAGAGAACAGGGATGTTGGAAGAGGCAAATATCAGAGCAGATAAATTGTTATCACAACTGCTACCGAGTTACGTTGCTAATGAGTTAAAAATGGGTAGACCTGTACCACCAAAAATGTTTAAACAAGCATCTGTAATGTTTACTGATATTGTTGGATTTACAACACTTTGTGGTCAATCAACACCATTAGAGGTTGTAAATTTCTTAAATAGTGTATATTCAGGATTTGATGATGTTATTGCTAAATATGATGCTTATAAAGTTGAGACAATAGGTGATGCATATATGGTTGTTTCTGGAATACCTGAAGAAAATGGTAATAGACATTTAGCTAACTTAGCTGATACTTCACTTGACATTATGTCTTTTTTACATACTTATGTAATACCCCATCGTAAGAACGAGAAATTACGAATACGTTTAGGTATTCATTGTGGTCCAACGGCAGCTGGAGTTGTAGGTTTAACAGCACCTAGGTATTGTTTATTTGGAGATACCGTTAATACTGCAAGTAGAATGGAAAGTACTGGAATACCTGAACAAATACAGGTATCAGAATTTTTTAAAGAATGTTTATTGACTCACTTCCCAAATTTTCATTTATCTTTACGTGGAACTATTGAAGTTAAAGGCAAAGGCCTTATTAATACGTATTGGTTAGAAGGAAGAGATGGAGAGCATATTACAGCACAATTACAGAAAGATGAATGAATTTTTATTTTCTCATGAGTTATATATATATATAAAAATGTGACAAAAAGTCACTATCAAAATAATTTTAATTTCTACATATTTTAATAACTTTGCGATAGTTTTGCACGTAACAAGCACCATTAGGAATTTTAAAATTTAATTTATAATATCTACAATTTCGATATACAAATATTTAAATTCATTTTATACACAAGTTAAATGACATTTCAACATTCAACTTTTCAAATTCAATTTTAAAAAATTTATATCTATTTTTAATTGGTATCAATTTTTTATGCTTTTTTTATTCTCTTCCATTCTTTACTATTATATAAAATAGAAAAGTAAAAATAAATATTTAGACAATCCTATAAAATATGATATATCATATGGACATATTTTATATGATATTTAAACTAATAAAATAACACCATATTTTGGTATTATGACAATTTTTTGATCACTTGTTGTCTATTTATGATACAAATTAAGAATTTATTTTAACAATTCATTCAATTTAGTTACCTCCCTTTAATAATATTTTTGAATCTATTTAGAGATATATTTTATTTCATCAAAGAATCTTAACATTCTTACTTAGACATTTATAATTAGAATAATGCTATTTGGCAAACTAATAAGTTTTAAACTTTTCCGAAGACGACCTAAGATCATCTTTGGAAACATTTTCTAATATTCTATATTTATAAGGATTATTTTTAAATTAAACAAACTGAATAATAAAATTATATTTATTTACAAAATATTAATTAGTAGTAAAATTGTAAATCATATGAAATTTTATATTTTTATTGAGATTATTAAAAAAAAATAAAGAAAGAAAAAATTTCATCTTATTGAGAAAAATTAAAGTTTTTATTGAGGATAGAATCAAAAATAACATGCTTAACAATTATATAACACAATACTTAGATAATTAAAAACAAAGGACTTAATAATCACCTTTTTATTTGTCATTATATAAATAAAAGTAAATTTTCCGTAGTTAAAACATGCATATACCATTTAATAAAGTTATTTAAATTTGTTCCTCTTCTTCTTTTAATTCATTCACTGTTTCTTGATAATATTCTCTAAAATAATAATTTGTTTTTGTAAATTCAGAGTACTTTTTCGCCAGCTTGTGCCTATAAGTTGATTAAATTCTCCATCCAATATTGTTACAATTTTTGATTGGTATATAACAGTAAAAAATTTAAAGATTTCTTTCCTTGAATTGTATTCATTATCAGCGGTAAATCTGAATTTTTTGATACCAACATTTTATTAATCAAGACTCAAATGAAACTTCTCTCTAGCTATTGTTAAATTAAATCATGAAAATTTTGCTTTTCTAAATACAAAGCTATGACACTGAAAAAACTTTCGATTTTAAAACAATAACATTAGACAAAAAAAAATAATTTTATCTTTTGTCTACAATTGTCATAAAAAACTGAAAGTGCCCCAATGAAGGTTGGATTGATAAGAATAACGAGCAAAAGCCTTGCTTCGCTCGTCGCTGCTTGCCCACAGGGCCTGCCTTTTTTTCTATATTCTATAGGTAGCAATTCGCTGCGTCCGTCGCTAATTGTAGGAATTTTTTAAAATAATAAGAATTTAAAAGACATTGAAATCTTTTGTTTTGTAGTAACATACGTTTAAAATTCGAAGTAATATTTTTGTTTTTAGAATATTAATAATTATTACTAAAATTTTATAGGTTTTTGAATGTTATAAGTTTATGAAAACATATTTTATCAATATTGTTTTATTACAAATCCTCATGATTTTATACTCATTTGTGATTCTAAGTTAGAATAATTTTTTACGAATTTTTAATATAGAAATTAAAAATATAAAAAATGTTTACGTTAAATTTCTAATTACATGCAATTTACTATCCCTGATGCAATAAACTTAAAGTAACAAATATGCTAAAGTTTTTATTTTCTTAGAAAATCCATCAGCAAAAATAAAAAAATCAGTTTGCTTTTTAAAAAATTAATATTTTTAAGAAAATCGGAAAATAAAGAAACTCAATTATATCAAGTATATTTATATTTATAACTTTTTAAAATACCATGTTGTCTATTTATTAATATAGTTTTATTTTCGTAGTTCTATACTAACACCTTTTTATATTGTTATTATATTAATAGTTTAATCGCTCGTTTTATTCAATTTGGATTAATTTGACAAAAATTTCATGCAAAGAATATTTGTAATAGTGTCAACTGTTTACTAAATTCAATATGTATAAAATGCCATAGAGTATGAATATTAACAACATAAATGATTGAACACTTTGCTAAATTAAAATATAAATATATTGAAATGTTAATTTATTAGTTAATATTGACCATAAAAATATATATACGAAATGCTGACAGTAACAATTCTTAAATATTTTGATTATATATAATTTTTATTATACCAGCCAAAATCTTTTGCTTCTTCATGACTTTGTTTGACATTTCAACAAATTAAGAAAATTAATTTTTTCTTCACTAAAACTTTTTTAAACTTAACCCGTTTTATGGTTTTTAATTAGCCAAAAGATATATTTTTTGACTTAATGCCGAAGTAACATGTATCAAAACGTTTTAGTTGTAATAGATCAAGTGATTTTTAAATAACAAGCAATTAACTACATTATTTCGTTAACTTTTGTTTACAAATATTATTTGTAAACAAAATTAAAAAAAATTATTTCAAAAAGAGGTGTTATTTAAAAATCACTTGACCTATTACAACTAAAACGTTTTGATACATGTTTTCAGTATTAAGTCAAAAAATATATCTTTTCTAATTTAACTGTAAACCAAAGAAGTTTAACTGTTTTAGTAAAAAAATCAAGGTAGAATTTGTTGAAATGTTAAACAAAGTCTTTTGAACTAATAAAATTATATTTATTTTTACTGTAAAAAAATTATATATAATCAAAATATTTAAGACATTGTTACTGTCAGCATTTCGTATATATATTTTTATGGTCAATATTAACTAATAAATTAAAATTTCAATATATTTATATTTTTATTTTGCAAAGTGTTCAATCATTTATGTTGTTAATATTCATAATCTATGGCATTTTATACATATTGAATTTAGTAAACAGTTGACACTATTACAAATATTCTTTGCATGAAATTTTTGTCAAATTAATCCAAATTGAATAAAACGAGCGATTAAACTATTAATATAATAACAATATAAAAAGGTGTTAGTATAGAACTACGAAAATAAAACTATATTAATAAATAGACAACATGGTATTTTAAAAAGTTATAAATATAAATATACTTGATATAATTGAGTTTCTTTATTTTCCGATTTTCTTTAAAATATTAATTTTTTAAAAAGCAAACTGATTTTTTTATTTTTGCTGATGGATTTTCTAAGAAAATAAAAACTTTAGCATATTTGTTACTTTAAGTTTATTGAATCAGGGATAGTAAATCACGTGTTGTCTTAATATGGAAGTTGTAAGTTATTAAATATAATATAAATTTAAAATACAGATTAGTTTTAAGTTTGGTTAATTTTTTAAAATATTAATAATGTTTAACGCTGGTCATGAGTTTTTCATAATTATTTAATTGAAAATATTTAATTTTAGCGATTGTTATTTTATAATTTCACATTTTGGATACTTAATATAATACAATTCTACCAATTTAATGCATACTTTTTATTTTGTTTTATTTTTTTTGAAAAAAAAACTTTAAAAAATGTATTATATAAATTAAAATACAAATTTCTAATATATTTAAAATGATAAAAATATTTCTCTGTTTCTCTAAGTTGATAAAATTAAAAATAAATTAAAATAATTACTCAGAAACTTTTCGTATAAAAAAATTTATCTAGGCTTTAAAAAAATAAAAATATTTTCAGATCAAAGTATTGGTGATTTTTTTAATAACATACTACAAAATTTACTTTTAAAATGCATTATGAATAATTTCAACTTAGAAATTTAGTTTAATTTTTTTTCTGATTTTTACAAAGCATAGCAAAACATTTAGATACTTTTACATTTTTTTAAAAATAAGGATGGTCTCGCTATATCATAAATTTGTAAACAATTTTTAGAAATTTTAACTGAGCGTAGCTATATTGCGGCACTTTTAAACATTTTAGTTTAGATCATTTTAACATAAAAAGATTTTGAAAGAAAATCTATTCTATTCTAGGATGTATGGTATTCAAAAAAAATGTTATTAAATCTCAAGTAACCAAATATAATTTGATTTTAATATTTTTTATTATTTCTTAACAATTATCATATCTTGTATTGACTAAAAAAACTTTTAATTGACATAAAAGTTACATATAATTAAATAATAATTAATTTTTTCATCTATCCTATAAACTATATTTTTAGGAATATAAATTGATATTTAAATTTGTTTAAAACAATTAATCCAATGATTTTTACGAACATTTGTTTTTTTATTTTCTTTAAAAGAATAAGTTGTTCTTGTAAATTTTTATTTTGGGGGTTTACAAATTTCAATATTATTCTCACTTAAATATATGTATCTCAAAAGGAAAAATTCAAATAAAGTTAATATTTATTTTTTTATCAGAATCTTAAAATATAATTTTTATTCTGATTTCAAAAAAGTGAATACAAATAAACTCCTTTTAAGAGGTAAACTTCTCTTTTAAAGTAAAGGGGAATTTTTGATCACTTAATAATTCTCAAATTATTAGACCTTTTTTGATTAATTTTATTGTTGTAGGTAATAAATATTAAAAATTACATCTATGTGTATAATATAAACTATTAAAACAATTCATAATATATGTTTAATATTTGGTACCTTTACATTCATATATGTTAAAAATGCAACTTCGTACTGAGGTGATTTCTACATGTTTTTAATTTCATTTTCTTAAAAATATTTTGAAAGAAATTTAAAGTTTTTTGTCTTAATTTCTCCTCTCTACATATATATTTATAAAGGATAAAATGTGTTGATATAATATTAAAATTTTTTATATAAGCATTGTTTTCTTATTTCTTACTTACAAACGAATCTTTATTTTTGAAAGTAGCTTAAGATTTAGTTACAAAGTCTTCTTTGATTATTGCATTGCTATTTTTATTTCCCTAAAAGTTGTTTTTTGATTACCTTTGTTATTTACCTCAATAATTAATTTGAAATTTAAGAATTTTCATATAATGCAAGTTGGGAAACGTCACAGAGCAAAAAATCTTGAAAATTTTCATAGGTTAATTCAGATTATCTCAAGAATGGATTGAGATAAATTTATCGTTAATATCTCAAAAATGTGCAAAAGAAGATTCCCCGGCAAGTTTTTGAGGTTTTGTTAATACCTGTTCATTTTCTAAAAATTTTTTTAGAAAGAATAAAGAAAAAATTTTTTTCAAAAAAAATTGACCAAATATAATTAAGTATATCTCGATAACGGATTATCGGATTATTCTCATATTTATGCTATTCGATAGAGAGTATTATATTTAAAAACGTTGTTACTAATACATTATGAAATTCAAAAGTTTTAGAATATTTATTTCCAGTAAACAAGCAAATTTGATTTTTTTAATATTTTTACAATCTCCTACGAAAAGAAAAGTCATACTAAAACTTTATTAATTTTTTTGAGATTATACTTATAATATAGAGAAAAAAGATGCGCAAAACTGTTTGTTTTTCGAAAATTTTATTCTGTACTGAGATAATCCGTTTTGAAATCCCAAAATTTCGTTGAAAAAAGGCATTTATGAGAATCTCGATATCTCAAGAATGAAAGAAATTGAATCGAAAAATTTTTTGTAGGCATGTTCTACATCCATAATTACATGTTTCTGCAAATTTTCAGATCAAAACAACTATTTTAAATATCAAAGATTGGTGGCCAAATTTGCTTTTTTTTCCATGTTTGAAAGAGTATATCTTGAGAATGAAACTTAAAAATGAAGTGATATTGTTCAGTTTGCTGAAAAATTAAATGTACTAAGTATATTTATTATTAAAACTTTAAAAATCGAAAATAATTTAATAGACGAAATTTTCTCCTCTAAGGCGTGATGATTTCTCCTCTAAGAGGTGGTGATTTGTACACATATTTTGTTATATGAAAATGGGTTTTCCATTAACTCTATATAATACCATGTGTATTCAAAAAATTAGAATTATCTCTAGCTTTCTAGACATTAACAATATATTTTTAACATACAAATTTGATATTATAGTTGTTTTATAACAAATAAAATGAAAGCTATTAAGAACATTATAATAACTATTGAATTACTAGTTGAAAAATACGGAAACTTTACTTTTTTTTAAAAATATATGAGCATTTTAATTGAAAAAATTTAGTGAATAATTTTTTAGACATTTAAAACAATGTTTATATAGAAGAAGATACTTAACTGAAGAAATATTTTATCACTAATTACAACAAGTTTTAAAGATGGGTATTATTAGTTAAACATACTTTATATTTCGTATTTTTTTAATGTTCAGTGAAAAACGCTTTTTTTGTATGTCAGTATATTAATTATGCTTTTTAATAATAAACAATCATAAAATTACATTATTTTTTATTCTTATCTGTTGCATTTTAAAAAGTTAAAAGTATAAAAATAAAATTAAATATATAACAAATCTAAAAGATTCTTAGTAATTTTATATGTATTAATAACTATGCTGTAATATGTGAAACAATAATAAATAAATCAGTAATATTCTATAAATTGACCTATTTTATTATTATTTACAATTTTAGACTATGCATAAGAGTTCTAAAAAAAGTATATATAAGTAACTACCTTTTTAAAATTAATAAAATTAAAGTATTTAAATATATATGACAGTTTTTAAAATTATTTAGTAATGTTATATATGTTTGACGGAGCTCTTCTTAATCTATTAGAATAATTAAAACTAATTTCATTAACTACCTTAATAATTAGTGAAACAAAAATATTTATTAATTTTGATTATAGACTGATAAAACTATAATTTATTTTATGTCACTTAATGTTACTGTCTATTTTATAATATCATTATTATTAATTTAAGTTTTCTTAAACAAAAAAGATATATATGACTTTAAACTTATCAGGAAAATATTCGTGAAACACAAATAGTTTTGGACGACAACTTTAGATAAAAGAAAATTTTTTTTCTCCTTGTCCAACGACTGTCTTATAATCGAATTGTTTTTCAGTGTCATAGCTGTGTGTGTATCTCTTTTGTTCATACCATTGCGTATTTATATAATTTTAAGCATGTATATTTTAATCTGTAAAAACTTATTTTAGTGATAATTAAAATTTGTTTACCAACTAGGACATGGAAAATGTGTGGTTCTTTAAGAGGTTAAAATCTTTATTTATATCTTTGATATATTGTAATAACAAATGATGATTTACACAATTTTTTATCATTATATGATAATGTGTTTAATAATTTTATACATGATAAGCAGTGCCGATATCAAAAGAGAATTATTTATTATTATTGTAAAGATTTTATCTGAGAGCCAAATGCCACCATCAATAATTGTTAATTATTTGAGAGTGTATTGTAATTGGCACTTTTTTTCACAGGTAAAAAACATTCCAATAATTAATCAATTTTTGCTTTTTTAATTAATTCTAATTTTTTACCCAGAATAAAAAAGAGAAAATCAATTGTTAAAGGATAAGTGAATATTTAATGTCTCAAAAAAATTTAATATATTAAAAATAATAATAAAATTATGGATTTAGAAACATGAAATATTTATTAAAAATAACCAAGGAAATATTGCTTTCATTTACTTAATAATCAAATTAGACAACAATTTATAATAATTGTTTTATTGTATTTAAAGCTTTCTTTATAAATAGTATAACACATTTCTGTGGAGTCAATTCTTAGTTTAAAAATGACATACCAACTCTCTTAAAGTATTTAAAAATGTGATCCAAGTAGAGATTTTTAATGTTTACAGTCAATTTTAATATTATTTATGTGTAAATCATATTATTTTAATTTAAATATGTTTTTTTTGAGTATTTACATTTTTTATAACTTATTATTAATTATGAATTAAATAAATAATTAATTCATAACTATCTAAACATATACTTAATAGACAAATTTAATGACAATTAATTTATTCGTAATTGGAAGGTATAAATAATTTTTTTCTTATATACTCTACTAGCTTAAAATGTTAATTTATATAAATTCAAAATAATATTTTTAAATGTTTATTATATTAAATTAATTATTTAGAAATTCATCATCACGAAATTTTGCTTTTGATGCCCAATAATCCATTGATTTTATCATTGAATGGACTCTCCTTCTAGGTACCCTAAATTCATCTGATAATATATCAAGTAATTCAGAAACTTTTATATGTTTGTCACCATATTGAATAATATATTTGTCATTAAGAATAAGCATGTCTCCCAGTATATGTACCTAAATGTTAGAAAATATTATTTATATTTTTATCAAAAAAAGATACTTTTTCGATTTTTTCAGAAATTGTTGCAACAACCATAGCGCTTAATATACATCCCCACATTAGAAAAATTGATACACCAATTGAATGTACATAACCATCAAAATGAGGAATAATATCACCAAAACCAATTGTACTGAATGATATCATTTGAAAATAAACATTATTAACAACATCCCAATGATCAGGATCAAAAACAATATAACTACCATAGACAAATGTTAAGCAAAACATTACAGATAATGGAAATATTGGTAGCTTTGCAATACCTCTTGGTATTTTTTCACGCATCTAAAAAAGTATAATAAACAATCTTTAATTACTACAATCATCACCTTTCCTAAACATATTAAAACCATCCAATAACATTTCATAATACATTTTCCAATATTAGCTAATGTTAGTAAACACAGTGGAATCCCAAGGAAAGCAAAAAAAATCGTAAATATTTTCCCACATACTGTTTTTGGTGCTATATTTCCATATCCAATTGTTGTTAGTGTTGTAAATACAAAAACAAATATCTTCCAAAAACCTTCTTCACCCATTGATGGTTCTAATATCATATAAAAAAATGTACCAATTATCATATATATAATAAAAAGTATGAATATAAATAATTGAGGACCTACTATTCTACAAAACTAGAAAGAAGTTTTTATTAATTAAATATATGTTAAAAATTTTTATATTCTCCGATACCTTTACTAAATTAGAAGAAGTATCGACATAATCATCATCTGATAGTTGATCTTCTTCAACTGCTAATTTCACTTTACTTGATTTTATCATTTATATCCTTTTTAAACTCAAAAATAGATATAATTATATGAAGTGTAAAATTATAAATACATAGGTTGTAATTTTTGTCATAATATTATAATAAAAATTTAGAAGGTGAAGAACAATTAAGGAACTAATTTCAACATTAAACAATATTATAACATAAATTGGTATTTTGTCAATATTATATTATGATATCATTGATAAAACCTGAAATTTTTATATGATGTGTTAATGATTACACTAATTATAAAGATGAAATTTTTTATTTGATTAGAAGAAATAAAATATAAATTTTTAAATTACAATTTGTATGAAAACATTTATCGTTTAAGAAAAGTTATTTACATTTTGACATAAAGTAAAATGAATATTGCTTTTTAAGATTGTTTTACTTTATTTTTATTACATTTCATGAGTAATCGTTATACCTTTGTATTCCAATTTACTTTATACTGAATACATTATTACAACTTCTTTTAATGCATTGAATCTCATTAAAAATCATCAGGGAAGAATGAATAATACTTTTTTTAAATAAATTTTTGTAACAAAAGAAAAATACACTTTATTATCAATTGATCAAATCTATAAAGATCTATATATTCTCTTTTAATAATTAAAGAAAAAGAGCATAATTTAAGAGATTAATTTTAAATGTAAGAGATATAATTCAAAATAACTATAAACAATTTTTACATTTTATCTTTATGTTCTGATGTTGTGGATACTGTCTCCAAATCAGATCTCTTTTCCTTCTCAGCAGATGCTTCATTCTTAATACGAGTACGTAGTTCCTAAAGAAGGAAACAAAATAAATTAATTTTATTAGCAACAAAATTAATAAAACTTACGCTTGATTTTACTTTTGTATATAAACCAGATCCTATTAAAACTATTAAGTTGCTTGCCCACCATAATAATGTCTTAGTCTCTGAATACCAAGCAACACCAATAACAGTTTGAACAGCAGCTTTTGCCGTTCCAGAAATATTATGTGTTAATGGTGATGTTGCTTGTATTTGCCATCCTGTTACATAGCCCATAATAAATCCGAGAAAACCTGATAGTGTCATCATTAGCCAAAATTTTAAAGTCCATAAATGTTCAAAATATGGAATTCTACTAAATTCTCCAGAAACAAGTAAAAGTGGTAAGAACAAGAAACAGGCATTTATATTATTATGCAATGTCAATCTCCATATAGATTGATTAATTTCAGGTAAACTCTTTTGAACAAATATAGACTGAAGTGCCACGAATAATGATGCTAAAACTCCACATACTACACCAAATATCGACAATGTACCACTAGCATCTTCTTGATCAACACCAAGGAAAAATCCAAATATTATTATTCCACAACATAACATTGCCTTATATGATGTTGTTTGCCCCAAAATAATATAACTACATATAACATTAAATACTGTTGTTAACGATCTCCCAATATAATAAAAAGAAACACCAACATATTGAAGGCATAAATTATTAAATGTTATCATTGCGACAAAGATAATTGACAAAGGTCCAATTTTTCTTGAGATTCCAACTTTAAAATCCATTGGTGGAAATTTTATATATTTTGGAAACACTTTTCCTAACATATTAAAAAAATAACAAAATCCTACTGTACAGACACATTGATACCATGTAATAAAAAATGGAGCATCAAGTTTTAAATCAGGACTGCTCAATAAATATTTATTAACAAATACAAGACCTATTGATACTATCCTATAAAAGTAAATAATTATCAAATTAACAAAAATTAAGTATATTTATAGCATACCAATAAGTAGAGATAGCTAATGTTATATTTAAAGCTACTTTAAAAAAATTTCTTTCACTATCTGTAGTTGTGGTTGACATCATATTTATATTATGAAGTTGAGTATAATCAGGTAGGTTTCTGAAATAAAATAAAGTGTACATGTATATATTTATTGATGTTAAAGTAATTATATTTATTTGCATGCATATATTACTAGCTTATCAGTGTGTAAAGAAAAAATAAAACAGTGAAATAATGGATAAAAGACGACATGTTAAATTAAAATTTTTTACAATTATTAAAATAGGTAGATTAAATTATTGGTATTATTACTTATTATAAAATAATAATTAAACGGATTTTATGAACTAGTTTATTCTAAGTACACTAATAATAATATATATATCCTGATATATAATAATTGCACTTTGTTATACGGAACTACAACTAGCGATTCAATTCAAATAGTGAAAGTAATAATAAAACGAGGTGCGGCTGATATGATTTATAATTAATTTTAACTAAAATGCATATTATAATGAATTTTTAATTTAAAATTCCTTTAATATAGTAGTTATGTTTACAATAATTTGATTTTTAATGTATTAAAACTTTTCTATCTGGAAGGATATTAAAATTTTCGTATGTACTACAATACAAATTAATGCAAAAAAATCTACATTTAAAAAAAATAAACGACATTTATATTAAAATAATAGAGAGATTATGATTTAATGTTAATTAACGACTTTGTAAAATGAAATAATAGGTCGGTCATCATTTATGTATAACAAAATTTCGTTTAATAGTCGTAATGTGTTTTTTTAGATTTTCATTGAACAATATTAAATAAAATAATAAAGCAATCACTTAATATTAAATGTAATAGATTGTAGGGAATGGTTTAACTTTATTGGCGTTAAATAAATAAGTATTACGAAAATAGTGTAAATTATATCAAATAAAATGTTCTACAAAATAACCAAGAAAAAATCATAATATTTTCAAAATGTATATTTCAATTTTTTTAAAAAAAAGCGAATAAAAGCACTATTCTTTTTTCAATTCATCAATCAATGTTTTGAAATCATATACATACCAATTTGCTAGTTTTACAACCGGATCACGAATAACATTTCCCCCAAAACCAATAAAGGCATCAGCTGGTGGACATGCCTCAGCATCAGTTGCACCATCACCAATCATAACTAAATTTTTATATCCATACTTTCTTTTCAACATCTTACATACACCAGCTTTTCCGACATTTTCATTCCCAGAATCACTGGTATATTCAGCTTTATCAAACCCTGTGTAATTCCCTTTATCATCGAAAAGTATTTCATTAGCATAAATGTGTGTCTCCTCAATACCTAATTGCTTTGCAAGAGGTACGATTATTTTACGAAAACCACCTGAGACTAGGTAAACTTTAGCACCTTTGATTTGTAATGCTTTGATTAAATTTAAAATATCTTTTGTTAATAATGGTTCATAATTTTCAATGTACTCAAAAAATTGTTTTTTTGTTGGTCTCATAATATTTAATCTTAATTGTAGCGCTTCTCTAAATGTCATTGAACCATTCATCGCATTTTTTGTGCAATTAATAACTTCCTCTCCACACCCAAGATATTTCGCCAACTCATCAATAGCTTCATCCTTCAAATATAAAAATTATTATAAAAGAAAAAAATAGATAATATACCTGGCAGACAGTTGAATCAACATCAAAACATACAGCATCAACATTACGCCATATTTTTTTAGTGTCTCCCTCAAATGAATCACCCTCAACAGTTCTTATGTTAATATTTTTAATTGTATTTGTGGCCAAAATTCTTGCACATTTAGTAGATGTTTCATAAACCATTATTAATAAGCAAGAAATTTTTTAAATTAAAATAAAGAGAACTAAAAATATTTAAGTGATTATATTATATATATTAAAAATATTAATATGAAATGGATATGTAGGTATTTTTAATGATTCAAGCTATTCACGTGAATAATTTATGACGAATTGCTCCATATTATCTAAAAGAATACTTTTAATGTTAATATATATTCTAGAAAGTTATATATTATTCGTTGTAAGAATAGGGACAAAATATGTCAGTTGGATAATCCTTTTCATAATGTCTGGCAAATAACATTTTTCATTTTATAGTCCAAAGGTTAATGTAGAAAATGATATAAAAATGCAATAGTAGAGCGTATTTTAAAAAGTAGATAAAGTCTATTATCTAAAAAGCTTTTCTTTGATAACACAAAAAAATAAATCATGTATTTGTATAATATATGTTTGCAAAGTGTTAATAGTTGTATTTAAAATATGATTATGAAATAAAATTACTTAAAATTATTTGTACAATTTCTAAATATTAAATAATTGATAAATAAATTCATCTCAAAATTTGTTACATTATGTATCATAATTATATTATTATCTTACTAACATAAATATAGTTATAATATTTGTTTTGTTTTAGTAATGAATATTAAAGTTTATCTTTGTTTATAAATCAAAGATAAATAACACTTTTATAAATTTAAATGACATTATATTTATCATTTATAATTAGTAGTTTTTATATTATTAATGTTTTTTTTTCTGTCAATGGAAAATTACTTATGGTTTTAGGAAAAAGAATAATCAATTTATTTTATTGTTTAAAAATACTTTGTGTTACACTAAAGTTTGCGTAGTTTGTATGTTCTTTAGTCGGGAGAGGGTATTTCTTCAACTGTTTTTAAATTAGACAATTGAGAAATTTAATTATTTATTTTGAATTGAAAAACATACTTGAAATCATTACCGTAACACGATAGATTGTTGTTATTTTAAACATTAAGTATAAATCTATTAACTGAAAATAAAAACTAAATTTTTTATATTTTTGTTAAAAAGTACAAAATTATTAGAATTATCAATAATTAATATACTTTTATTTTGATAATTTCAAGGTGTATAATAAAAAAACAGATAAAACATCATTAATTTGTAATAAAAAATTCTGTATATTACTTTAATTTTTTCTTGTATAATTCACAATTATTCGCGTCAAGTTATATTTAAAAAAAATGCTTAAAGTTTCAAAGTTTTTAAACTTGTAATCTTGATCCTAATGGTGATTTTAAAATATTATTTAATAAGTATGATGAGCTTCTCAAATTTGGAGGTGTTTTAGGTTTCATGGTTGTTACAGCCTTTGATTCCATTTGTAAATTATGGACATCACCCTTTTTAATCTTATTTAATTGTGTGTCTCTATCAATCATGTTCATTTTAAGTTTTAAACGATTATAAAGTTCTTTAAGAGCTATTGCTTCATCTAACTTTACTGATAGCGTAAAATTTTCCAAACAACATGATAACATGAATGCTAAAAAGAGAGTAAATAATAGTATTACTGTAAAAATTACCAAATAAAATTGAAATAAATTTCATGATTATTTTAAATTCTTAACAAGCAACTTTCTCAACAAAATAATAATTTAAATATTTCTGCTTTTCTATATAAGTATATATATAATATCTATAATTAAAAGAACTTATTAATAGTCTTTGTAAAAAGGAAACGCTTTTATTAACGATTTAATGAGAATTACATCTAATAAGAAAAAGTAAATTGGTGTACCAGGTGTAATTTAATTTACTTTAACTAAAATTTAAAAATATATTTTAAGAAAACTTTATTATATTGTTAAATTTTTTTTTGTATCTCTTCTCCCGTACAAGTGCCGCCTAACTATTTTTGTGTCATTCTATTAATTTATGAAATTTAAATAATTAAGATAAATTAAATATCAAATATTAGGAAAATTTCATTCTTTAACCACCAGGTACATAGTTTAATTACAAATCAATAAGGACATAAAAACATTTTAATCATGAATTTCGTTATTTTAATATATTTTTATATTTTCGAGTAACATTAAAAAAACCATTGTTCTTAATGTTTAATGTGAATAAAAAATGTCAATAACACTTTATTTGAAGACAATTTATTATAACATTTTTAGAAAACATTTTTATCACAATTTCTTTTAACAGTAAATCTATTTGTACAAATATGTTTTGTAATAATATCACAAAAATTAACATTCCTAGATAATAATATAATTAATTATATATTCTATTATTAGATTTCCGACTACTTTTGAATGTTGTGGTAATTGATATTTTTCGGAAGTTATTCTAATATATTTGATGAATTGTTTGGTAAATAATACTTACCATATAAATTTAAAAATCACAAAACATATTTTGTCGTATGAATTGTAGATTAATAAAGAAAAATTTTTTTATTAATTTGATTTTTTTGATTATTATTTATCAATGATAAATAAATTGTAATTAAAATGATTTAAAATAAACTGTTAAAAAAATAAGAGTTATGATTGATAATGTGACAAAAATATTATATGTGGTTTGGATTGAAGCTAGACTGTTGGTGTTTTCATATTCTAAAGTAAATTATTATAATTATAAAAATTTAAATAAAAAATTTTTTTAATAGAAAAGAGAAAATTATGCTTGCTTTATTGATTCATTTTGTGATGTTACTTTCGTTGCATCATTTGGGTCAAGTTTTATATCAGCAACATATTGTGATATATCAATTGATGTATTCGAGTTAAAATTCATAAGAGCATATAACTCTTCATCCGTCTTGTCTATACTCTTCTCCAAAAATGTCCATAATGCTAGTGTTTGTAAATAATATGGATGTTGCATACCAAAACAAACTTCAAAAATTGTCATAGCATCAAAAGCATATGGAATTGCTTCTTGGCGTTTCCCTTGTTCTATAAGAGATTTAACAATATGTAAAAGTTGAAAACCATTATGTCTATCCATTGATGGGAAACACATTTTGTAATTTTCATATACTTGTTTTTGAACAAACTCGATATTTCCTTGTAATGTACCATTCATATGTAATACGGCAGTCATCAATCGTGATACATAAATGTTCTTGTCATGAAGGATAGCTTTCGCTTCGTCTAAAAAATTTTGTACCTCATCGATCTTTAAATTTGGATCAACAGATGAGGGAAGGATTTTCATTAATTCTTGCCCCTTTTTGACATCTTCACTCTTACAAATAGTTTTACATTTTGGGCATTCAATATCTCTAATTTCATCTAGTTCATGAGTAACAATAGGTTCATCACATTCTTTATTTTTACACTTTAAACTTGTTAATATATTATCATTTGGATCAATACACCTTTCACATCTACAATCAAAATACCATTTTTTTTTCAATTCTATCTGACGACGGTATCGTGATCTGCCTACATCGACATATGATATATAAGCATAATTACGATCATATGGATTTGCACTTTGTGTCAATGGTCTAAGACACACTTTAAATCCTTCAAAAACTAATGAACAATTAGGACGACATGAATGATCATATATTGAAACACCAAGATCTAAAGCTATTCCAATTTCTGTTCCAGCATTTGTATGAATTGAATGTGAATTAATTGTTGCTCTACAAAAAATCTAAAAAATAGCGTGTAAAATTATTATAAAATAAAGTGTGACATACATCAAAAAATTTTTCCTCTGATATCATTTCTTCTTTTCGATAGGTATCCATTTTTCTAACTAATTTTTTAAAATGTTCCATTTTAGGTCCATCATTCAATATATCCTCTTTATGAGCCATTAAATCAGTAAATTTTCTATGACGCTCCCAACCAAAATGGTCTCCATGTCTCTCGATAAATAAAACTTTATCAATAATTCTACTTAGAAAGAGGACCTCAGTTAAAGGTAAATTAGGGAAAACAGCTTTTAACCTCCTACACTCACCTCTATGAGTTTTCCAGGCCAATTTTTGGCATTCCTTGTTACAATAACAGGCAAATTCGCATGCCCCACATCTCATTAATTTTTTCCCATAAATTGGTGGTTGTAAACAATAGGAACAATAACGATTAACTTCCTTATTAATTACAAGATATGCAAATGGTGAATCAAAAATTCTAACTCTATCATAAGTTGATGTTAATTGACCTAAAGGATTTGGAGCATCCTCAGAGATAGGGGTAATATTAACCATAATTTTAATATATTATCTATAGAGAAATAATTAAAATATATTTAATATATAGTTGTATTTCAAAAGAAAATGACAAAAGATTAAAAATAATAATATATATAAAACTTTTTTTTGTCAATTAGTAATGTTAATTTAAATATATAAATAATGGTAAAATGATAGAGATGTTAGGAAGAAAAAGAACTATATCATTTAGATTTATTGAACAAATATATAAATATTTATTTGCTCAATCTTCAATAGTTAGAAAAATGGTTCTGTTAAACTCTACTACAGCACCTATATCTGATCTAATGATAAAAGACATTTATTATATCTTAAGATTAATATAGTAGCTATAGCTATATCTTATTATAAAGGGACTTTTAGTATACAGTGTAATATTAATATAGTAGTATATAATTTTTAAAATGATTCACTGGACATATAGTAAAATTGTAGAAGAAAAGTTAATTACTTAACCTATTTTTAACCAAAATTTTTAACATTACTCTTATATAAGTTATATAGATATTATTAATATTCAAAGCATCATCTCAAGTGCTATTTTGAACATCATATATCTTCACATTATTTTTATTATATATACATAAAGTGTACCACCAATTAATAGTGTTCTCTTTTTACTTATTGATAATAAATTACACATATATTTTTTCCCTCTTTACCACCTCTTTCTAATAGCATAACTTTCTTTTTTCCATTTTTATGATAAGTAAAAAATATACTTATAAAAGAAAAACTTACCGAATTTTAGATGTGTGTTATTACTAGTAATTTTTTCCATTGTCATAAAATGTTTCTCTTTTTTAAGATGATTGATACGTTTACCTTCTTTATTACCATAGTACTCTGATGACTCATTATCATCTTTATCAGATAAAATATAACCATTTTTATGAAGCCTAAAACTTTCATATAATTTTAAGTCATCTATTGGATCTTCAATTTGTCTTTGTTTTTCAAATTTTATATATTGTTTTTCTTTAAAAATTTGAATATTTTTTCTATCAACATCTGACAGGACATCAGATGCCTCATTAAATAATAAATCATACTCCTCTGATGTTATAATATCATCCTCATTTGAAGTTTGTGATAATTGAATACCATTATTCTCAAATTGTTTTGCATTTAAATTCATATGATGACTATTATATTCCTCCAACATCTTAAATAAATTATCACTATAATTCATTTTTAAATACATTGTACCTTTCTTTTCTGTTTGTTTAAAGTCAATAACATCATGATCAACTTCCTCCGATTGTTGTTGATTAAGTGTATAGTTGTTTAATTTTATAATTTTTTTCTTATTAACCTCTTTTTCATACTTTAAGATGCCATTTAAATTTGATTCCTAAAATAATTTATAAAAGTTGCAATTAAGTATTAAAAATTAAAAAAAAAACTAACTTTTAAAATTTTTAGATTTAAACGTAAATTTTTTGTTCTGCAAAGGCCATTTTTTTTATTATGAAGCCCATTGAGGTATCCTGAACTTGTTGTTATAAAATAATAATCGGTTGTAAAATTCGTGTCATGTTTATTTGCAATAAAATCAAAATATCTTTTATAATTATTTCTTGTGCATTCACCAATAAATTTTGAAGTACTACTTAATTCACATTTTAAAAAAGATCTTTTAGAGACATTATATATTTTTGTATTTTCATACAAATAATTTGATTGATCATTATCTGAATTTTTTTTAACACCTAATTTATCATAAATTCTACTACCTGGACAGGTAAATCTAAATATTGTAGATGCATTAATTTTAATTGTTAAGTAGTTTTTCTTATCAGTAAAATTTTCAAACTCCAAATGACTTTTAGTGATAGTTTCATGTAATCTAAATTATATGAAATTTGATAAAACATTATGATTTAAATGAAAAAAATTATTGTTATATAAAAACATACTTTGGATTTTTGGAATACCACTCAAAGAGGAAGTAGTTAACTTTATCATTCCTATTGATATCATAATTTTTTTTTGAAATATATTCTTGATAATTATCATCATTATTTTTGTTCCCATTCATATTTAATAACCTTACACCATCGATATTAATTTTTTGTTGTAAGAGATCTTTCTTTTTTATTAAATGATGAGATCTTCTTTCTTGCTTGGATAATGACAAAATATGGTAAAAAAACAAGATAAATAGGAAATCTTTGTTCATATTCATCCTAAAAATAGCATATAGCTTTTTATTAAAATAAAATAATTTATGATATGATAATTTTTATTTTAGTAAAATACAAAAGAAATAAATGGTTTATGATGTTTAATTATGTTTGTTACTTATTTAATTAGTAATATTATTAAGAAAAATTAAAAGATGCTTAAAAAAATTAGAATATATCACATATTATAAACATTAAAACACCTTTATAAAGTAAATAAAAAAGTCAAATAAATTAATAAATTAAATATATATTTTACTTTTTATTCATTAAAGAATTTTAATTTTTTTTATAAATTAAATTTCGAATAAATATAAAATTAATAACTAATTAACTTTTTCTTAATTGTTACGATAATAAACAAGTGTAAAATAATAAAAAATTCTTAATAGTGTATGACATGCTTCATTCGATTGAGATGAACAATAATCATAAAAATAAAATATTTAATACTTTTGAACACAAAATATTTTACTAAAGAATCTTAAGATAAAAGGATTAAAAATAAATGTTGGTAAGAATGTTGATTATAATAGAAATATTCTATGTACAATGAACAGTAATATTTAGCCAAAAGTATAATACTACAGAATAATTTTTTTATTTTTCAAACTTTATAAAAAATATCTTAACAATTCTCATTTTACAAAAAAATATAAAATAAAACAAACCTCTTCAAAAATGTTAAAAAAACATTACAAGTTTTCAATTATCTGAAAAAATAATAATTTTCAATCATAATTGATGTCATGAGATGTATAAAAAAAATTTATTAAATATGTTAAATAACAAAAGTCATGACAATATACTGATAAATGGAGACATTATAAAGAAGAATAAATTGTTAATTAAATTTTATCTTTGCTAAATATTCAAAAAAAATGAAATTATAAATATGATATATCAAAAGTTATTTAATACATCATAATAATTGAATGACTGAATAACTTTTTTTTTGGTAAATATGTTATTTTTACTTTTTTTAAAAAAATAAATAGATAAATAAATCTAAGTTTGTCCTAACTTTACTGATCATTAAAATAACTTAAAAATATTGTTTTTAAACGTTTTCTTAGCACATGATGATTGGTAAATAAAACTTTAATGTAAATACATAAATATATATTTGTGAAACATGATAATGATGCCTTTGATGAGCGGAAAACATACAAATTTTTTAAAAGTTTAAGATAAAATATTATTGTTTTATTATAGTTTTTATATTAAAAACAATTTTTAATAGAAAAGTTACATAAAGTTCATTTATATATTTGGTATATATTATGTCATTTTATGATTTTTGAATATGATAACTTTAAATGGTATTGAGAAAGAGCATTTTAAAGAGAGACAAAGGAGCAAAAAGTAAAATCAGTCATAAAAATCTTTAGATTTTTTAATAATAATGTTCCTTTGACAATAAAAATATAATTTATTAGAATGCTTAACATTTTTATTATATTAAATATAAAAAAGAGCAATTATAAGATATCAACAACTGAATTATCTATACTTGTACAAAAAGTCACCATCGAATTTCTGTATTCATTTTTTTGGTAGAAATACTTTAATAATATATATATTTTACATCTTCATTGAATAAAAAATCGTAAAAAAAAATATTTTATGAGTTTTTCAATTAATATTAACAAATAGTTTATATTTTTTGTAGATCAAAAGAAAAGACATTTATAGTAATTAAATTATATATGGTCATTATTGAATGTAACCAAAAAATAAATTTTAAAAGGCTTCAAAACTTAGATTAATAAATACGATTACATAAATTATATAAGGACTCGATTACTTTGCCTTTTCTTCTTCTTTTTTAGTTTTTCAATAAAATTTTAATGCTAAAAATGAATTGTAATGAAATTAAATAGGATGTAAAAAAAGGTCACTAAATAAAAATGAATAGACAATCTACTAGTAACATTAAAAAATAATATATATATATAATATATAAATACTTTCAATAAACTTTAAAATCATTTACAAAAATTGTTAGAAGTATAAGAAATTATCATTTTATAAGTCAATTGGAAATAACATATGAGTAATTCTTGTATATATAACATCAAAATTATGAATATAATAACAGTACAAGGTAAAGTGAAAAAATTTCGACAAGATTCTCATAGACAAAAATAAAATTATTTAAATATTATATTAATATATTAAAAAAGAATTTCTATTAAAGCAATATTTAAGTTGAATATTACGTCATCGCAAAAGAACCTTTTATCATCCCGACACAAACTATTATGATATATATTTTACAATATCGTTAATTTTAATTATAAAGAAATTCCTTTACAAAAATACATATGGGTCTATTAATTAATTGAAATGCGTGAACGTTAAAGCCGTGAACATTATAGTCTTGAATTTCTTCTCCTAAACTATTAGCAAGGTGATCGAAGAATTCGTCTCTTGTACCGGAAATACATCTTAATGATACATTTGCAATTGTTGATTTAAAATTTGTTTTCTAAAAATAAACACATTAATTAATCATATAATAGTATATATAATCTTATCTGTAAATATTTTTAAAAACCTCTTTTATAATTTATAAATGAAAAGATCAATTGATTCAAGAAACCTTCTTCTTCTTTTTTTCCTTACCTTAATAAAATCAACAACACTTTTTGGTGTAAATGTAGCTCCATCGCATTGTAATATAACATTACCTATTGGATTATTTCTACTTGATTTATTTGTTATATAATATAACGATTTATCTGAAAGTTCACAATACGTATCTTCTGTAAATACAATTTCTTGTATACAATTTGACAATGATTCAAAAATACTATCACCAAACCCAATAATATTAGTATTGCATATCTGTAGGTATTGGCAATTAAAATTTTTTAAATATTTTATTAATAATGATATTTTTAGGTGCATTGTATCCCATATAACAGCACCAATCGCTGAGGATATATTTTTATAAGGTACATATTTTAATAAATTTAAATCAAAATTTTGTGTATATATAATACCAGTGACATTAATATGTTTGGACATTTCTATTAAATCTTCGAAATTCTAAAATAAAAAACAATGTTATTTTTAAATGAAAGAAAGTTATTATAATACCTCAACTTTTAAACATTTATTATTTACTGTTACATTAATTTTACATTTCTTTTTTGCGCTTATACTGAAATCGGTAACATTTAACTTCCCTAATTTTTGATGATTATTAGAAATCATCAAATAAGTACGTCGACTAGCACATTTTAGATTCATTAAATCATTAACTGTCAAAAATGACATTGTATGAATTTTTAATTCAAATGGCATTAAATGCCAATTAAAATTATTCTTCCTTCGTATAACATCTTCATTGTCATTTGATTTAATCACCTTCATTGTATGTTCTTTTCATTAATTAATTATTTATTGGTAGTTAATAATCTAAAATAGTATATAATTATTATTTCTTATATGTTGATTTCATTAGGTGGTAGAAATATAATATATAACAAATGTAATATTAATAATGTACAAGTTACGCGATATTAAAAATATATGATAGTTATATATGATACAAGTTTTAAATTATATCAAAAAAAGGATCTAAAAAAAGATTGTGACAGATTTATTTCCATTGTTTCATGTTTAAATATCTTAAAAAGAATAATCATTGAATTTTATATATGTATAAAAGTAAAAAGTTTTATATTTGAATAATATTAATCTTTATAATAAAAAATATAACTTAATTTGATTAATAGTAAAATTAATATTTTTCTATATATCATTGCATCTAATAATATACTCATGGATAGAAGTTTAATATATAAATAATAATGAATTAAAAAATAAAATATTTCTAAACAAAGTAAATTGCATTGTTTATTTACAACCTTAGTAGATATAAATATTAAACAGAATAAAAGTTAAATTTTTATTCACCTTAACGGTAGTATACATTCATACAACTTTCATTTTATTTTTTTTCAAAACTTTTACACCAATCCAATCTCTCTTATAAAAAAAATGTTATACCTATATATATATATATGTCATTATTTTAAAAATTTGTTCCAAAGTATTTAACTATATATTTATTAAAATTATTTGAATGTAAAATTAACATGACAAAATTTTGTAGAATGAGTGTATCTCCCTTTATTATATGATTTTGATTAAATCTTTTAAAAATTTTTATATATATTAGGTCTTTCACTATATAATATAGATTTAATGAATATTAAAATGAAGAAGTATCAAAAGGTAGTGCACAACTTAAAATCAACAACCAAATGTATAATATATTTATATATATAAATGTATTTAATGATAAGTATTTTAAAAATAAAAGTTCAATAATTGTAGAAAATTAACTCTTGACCTTTGCTATTTAAATAAACATGTTTATCAGCAAACTCCCAGTAAATATATAAAAAAAGTAATAGACTTTTAGTCAAACGAAATTTAAAAATAATATAAAATAATTTTTTTTATTTGTCACGCATAAATATACTAATTTTCTTGATAAAAACAATTTAATTAACCTCTTCTTTTATGTATATCAAAAATGTTATAATATAATATTTTAATTAACATTCCATTGATGTTATTCATATGTTTAATATTTCACATCTATTTGAATTTCTCTCTCAGTATGCAAAATTTAAAAAATTTCGACTTTGCAGGTTGCAAATAAAAAACCATTACAAAAACATATAATTGATGGTAAGATAAATTGTATTGTTTTATCTAAATTTCATTATAAAAAGTCATCATATTTTACAATAATTTGATTCTTCTTTTGCAAATTTCAACTAAATTTTATTTAAAAAAAACAAATAAAAGCTATTATATTTGGATATTGGTAGTTGTTCTATGCCTAGTCTTTATTTGTGTATTGCATAAATACATATAATATATTTTTATATTCCGGATGACGTGTCCCATCTGTTAGACGTCTTGAATAGATATATATTTACTCAAAAGGAATTTATGGTATATTTTATTTTCCCTAGATTTTATCTTACATTCCAATCAAAAGGTAAAAAAAGGTTTTTATAGAATATTTACATAATTTGTGGGTAAATGGCAACACAATTGTTACTTATACAACTTTTATTAGTTGGTTTATTATGTGTTCTTTTATTAAATAAGTATGGTAATTTGAAGAAGCAGCATAAATTCGTTCTCCTTCTAACATTTATTGGATGGTATAGTTCATTCATCATCATTTTCATCCTTCCATTAGATATCGGTATTGTAAGTTAGTATTATAAGTAATAATATGTACATATATCTTAATAATTTTAAGACATTTTATCATAAATGTGTATCTGAGGCAATATCTGTTAATTTAACAAAGGATACATGCGAATTACCAAAAGGATTTGTTAGTAAAAATATATTGTATAATTTATGGAGAATTGTTTATTGGACATCACAATTTTTAACATGGATAATATTACCGTTAATGCAAAAATACTCAACATCAGCAAATTTTACCGTTACCAATAAATTAAAATCAGCTATTTATGAGAATACTGTATATTATTTTACTTACTTTTTTATATTTATTTTTTGCTTAATTTATGGTTTATCAAAAGGACTTGCCCTTAATTGGTTTGTTTAATAATTATCTTACAATTGGTTTATTTTATATATTTTAGGGAGCATTTAAAAACATTAGCTGTAACAACTTCCAACACTTGGGGATTATTTTTTTTAATCGTCCTCTTAGGATATGGTTTGGTTGAAGTTCCAAGAAGATTATGGTTAATTTGTGATAGTAATTATCGATTAAATAAATTATATTTTGACTTAGTAAATATTAGTCAAGAAAAATGTCAATCTGAAGAGATAACCAAAGAAATTTATAAGGAAGCAAAAGAAGTGATATCAATTCTACGAAATGATAATAATACTGTTCTAAAAGCAAAAGAGATAATGTCTAAATTTTCAAGTGAATTGGTTAAAGAAATACATGCATTAAAAAGTCAAACGGATTATGCATCTTTAGGAGTTAATGTTTTTGATAAATCTGTAATTCAAAGTGATGCATATTTAGTAAGTTATCAATTGTTAAAAAATATCTAAAACTGTTTTATTAGATAAAATTAAATAGTAAGGTTATTGAAACAGTACAAAATTACAATAGAAGTAATGCAAAATATAGCGCAATAATAAAATTAATACATTTTTTGGAGGATGTTGATAAAGCTAAAAATAAAAACTCTTTTCACAACTGGAAACATCCATATTTTTTTAAGAAGTATATGAAAATATCTCCAAAATGGTTAGAAATATGGTATACAATTGTTAAACCGTGGTTAATAAGATTTATAGCTTTCATATCAACTACAATGACATTGATAATAATATGGTCTGAGTGTACATTTTTTATAGCTTCACATAAAATTTCCCTTGCTGCATTAATCTTATCATCAGTTGCTGAGGGAAGCCATTACAAATATATCCAATTATTATGTATTATTTTAATATCCTACCTCTGTACATGTGTATACTTTTCATTATTTAAGTTAAAAATTTACAAATATTATCATTTAGATTCTAATCACCAAACTGATGAGAATAGTTTATTATTTAGTGCCATATTATTATGTAGATTGACACCGCCATTATGTTTAAATTTCTTAGGAATGATTCATATGGATTCACATGTCATCTTAGGTGATAATCATCCTAAAATTGAGACACAATTTACAAAATTAATGGGACATCTAGATGTATTACCATTAATTGGGAAGGGTAAAAGTATTTATATGCCCTTAACAATTGTCTTTTTTTGTGTAGCAACATATTTAAGAATAGGATCAAAATTTTTAAATTTCCTTGGAATTGATCAATTTATGGAGGATTATGATATAACTTTGGACATCGTCAAAATGGGATCTCGAATTGCTGATTTAGGTAAATTATTATACATAAAATTTAATTTTTTTCTTAATACGCATTTTTAGAGAGAAGTAAATTAGAAAGGACAGGAAAGAAAAGAAATTTAAAAGACGGAAATGACGAAAAATTTTTGGAGGTAAAGGATAATGATACCGTCGTAACAACTGAAACGGAACCATTGATAATACCTGATACGAATATTTTAATTGATTTAGAAAAACCAGATTCACCAAGTTTAATTGAATTTAATGATAAAGAGAAAAGTTATTTTACACCACAAAATATATTTGATGATCTCTAAAAATGCTTTAATCTTTTTTATTTTAGACAGTATTATATTTTTTTAAAGTAAATTTTAATCTAATGAATGTAAATTACATAATTGGAAGGTACAGTTTCGTATATTAACAGGCTTACATTTTTGGTTTGCTAAAAAAGTAATTTCATCAAAATCATCGTTTATATTTAAATTTTTTGCTAAATCAAGTTTTGATTGTTGAATATTTTTTAGAGATGTCTGGCTTCCTAAATTTTGATCAATTTGATTATTTATATTTATTCCATATACAATTGTTAAAGGAATAATATGTCTTTTGAAAATTTCATTAAATGAGGTTATCTTATTTTTTGATTTATATATTCCATATTTTATGCATAATAAATGGAGATGATTAAGAATATCTTCATCATCAACAATTTCTAGAAATTTCTCAATAAAATCATCATTTATATAATCTGTAAAGAAATATTTTAATAAAAAATTATCCATTTTATATATCCAAACCTACCCATATCACTTTTTTCTCTTAATAAAAATAATTTATGAGCACATAAATTTCTAAATATAGAGAACAAACAAATGTATTCTGCTTTACATATTATGACATCTGGTAATATATCAACATCACCTTTCTGTCCAACTGGTACATCATTTATAGATATTTTAATATTAACATCATTACTATGTGTCTCATCTGTTTGGTTTTTCCTAACAAAGTATGTAATCGCTTTATTTTGAAGGATAACTTTATTTTCATTATTAAGCAAATTAATCATTATACTTCCAATATTTTCATGAATGTCCTCATTATTTTGATTTCTGACAACCTCAAAAATATTTAATCTTAAAACAACCTCTTGTTGATTGTAATTTGATCGTATTAGAAATGTAGCAATACCAGATTTAGTAAACAAAAAATTGTTATTACCTGCTACTGAATTTATGTTTATTGAGTGAATATTACTAACTATTTGCCTTCCAGCTTTTGAACCACAGTCATATAAAAAACATTTTACGATGTATTGACAATTTTGTTTTGCTTTCTGTTTATTTGTTATTGAAAGAATTTTTATAAATTTGCTTAATTTAACTTCTCTTTTGCGCATAATATTATAAGTGGTCCTCCAAAAGATGTCATGAAAATTGAAGTTTGATTCACTTAAACGAGGATTTAAATGGCAAGCTAAGGAGTAATGATTTCTTGTTGGTGTTGATAATTTATCAATATGATTTGAATTTAACACATCAATAGGTATCCATTCACTAACATCATCTTTTATTTTTGTGACAAAACAATAATCTTGACGGAGATCTTTCACTTCAACTATGTCATACTTTTCAAATATAGTACTATTATCAGTAGGGTTATAAAGTTTAGAAATAATATAATTATGGCCTATGTTAATATTTACCATCTTCCTAGGTAAAATGATATATATTAAATAGTCAACTTAATTCATATATAGTTAAATCTATATAGTGTTTAATGAGTTCCTTTTGTTGCTAAGTAACACACAAATATGTCAAACTTCATTATCTCTACTGTAATATCTATGTCACTTACCAACAGCAATTATGTTGTAATTAAAAAGAAATTTAATTTACATGATTTATTCTCTCAAAAACTACATAAAAAATGTAATGTGTATTATAATAAATTTTAGTTAAGTAAAAATAGAGTTATTTTTTCAAAAACTAACTGTAATTTGAAGTGACAAAAAAAGAATGTTTTTGCAAGTATTATAAAAAATATATATTGAATCCGAAATTTTGTAAAAAAAATAATTTGATATATTTTTTTCGATAAACCAAATTGTTTAGATTATTTAAAATCATCAACGTTAAAAAGACCACGTGCTCTATTAAGGATACTATCCTAAAAATATAAATTTAAAAAATTGTTTCAATAATTCTCTAAATATACCTTAGATGGGTCGTATGGCATCTCCTTAGATGGAATCTCTAAAACAGCTGGAATACTTTTAGTGTGGTGGTCAATTGCATAACGAATTAATTCAGCAACATGTTGATTGATAAGTATGATAGCGATATCTTCTCTCTCAACGAATGATTTAAAAGCTTCCTCGATCTCAGTTGGACTTGTTGTTTTCTCGACAATGAAATAATTTGTCTTCCTGGCTTTGTTTAATTCTCCAATACCACCAAGTAAGAATCCAACAACGGTATCTTCATCTCCAATTACAGCTAAAACACGTCCTTTTTGTGCATTGTGAGCCATATTTATCTCTTAAAATAAAATATATATGTATATTTTTAAAGTTATTGAAAATCGTTAAAGGATACATTATATGGATATTTGTGGAGTGATGAACAAGAGAAAAAAAATTATGCCTAAATAAAAATTTACTGGTTTTTTTAAAAATTTGGAATTGATAAATATTAGAGAGGGTGTATGAGTTGTAGTTAACATTCATTTTCGATCTTTTAATGCTCACTTGCGATCAAGTATTATTAAAGAAAATCGTTTTAGGAGATGATAATATGATTACTAATACCATGGTTTAATGTATATACAATTTTTATTGACTCAAAATGTACTAATGTTTAAAAAGAAATTTGTTATAATTATGATATTTAAATAAAATATAAAAATTGCTTTTAGATGAAAATAGTAAGAGATACTTTGTATCAATTTTATATGGCAATTGATTGCATTTTTGATAAACAATCGGAAATTTCGGCAACAATGAAAATTTAAAAGATATCATTATTCCACATCAATTTAATGGATTTATATAGTGTTTTTTGAATAAGTACCCTTCATTTAGTGTTAATTAGAATTAGTCGTGTCATTGTTAATATCATTAATACCCGAGTCATTAATTATAAGATATATTTTTTATGATTATTTAAGCTACTCACATGATATATTTTTAATTTATTTTATTTTAAAGCTTATACTACTAAACAACAAAGCACATTAAATGGTAATAATTTTTAAAAACATTCTATGTTATCTTTTTTTACATTTTATCATTCATAATTTGATAATATTATTCTTAACTTTAAAATTAATGTTATGCAATTTTATGTTTCTTTAACTTTTTTTCTTATTGTTAAATAAAAGTAATCACAATATTTTTAGTTCTGTTTAATACATTAATATATTTATTTAAGTTTTTTTTAGATATTTACGTATATTTAACAAATTTCTAGTTACATTTCACAGTTGTATATGTTTGTCATTTATTTTGTATTTAACATTTTTCTACTAAAGTATTTTCTATTTAAGAGGACAAAATTTCATAATGAATGTAGTAATAAAAATATCAATATATTTATTTGTTAGTCTTCTTATAATATCTATTTGATGTTCATAGGGAAGATGTTATCAAACTTAGACACTATTTTAATTGATATTGTTTAGATTTATGATATATATACACCTTTCGAGACAATCTTTATTTATCTTTTTGTAAAATTGTTAATGCAAAAATTTGTGTATTGTAAACAATTATAATATTGATCATCTCCTAAAATGTTAGTAAAGTCATATTTATTAGAGGTGAGAGTAATTCATTTACACAACACATATATTTTCATATTAATAATAGATAAAAAAATATAAAGCTAATATTTTTTTTACCATAATCCCTTCATTTAACAGAAATTAAATTTAATCAAGGAAAAAAATTTTTCGTTATATTTTATTATTTAGTTTTTGACAACAGATGAAATATATTTGATTGTTTGTTCATATTATATATTATTGCGTAAAGTAAATATTAAATATAAGTTATAAGTAACAGAAAACTTTAATATTCTGATCTTTCCAATATTAAACAATAAGTTATTAAGAAAAATATAGAAATTTTATTAATGATTTGTAGGTTACGTATTTTTACCCACTATTTTTCACAGGAAAAATATATATTGATGTTATAGAAATTTTTTATTTTGTTCAAAATATATTTTCCGCACCAAATCATTGATAAAATATTGAAATATCATTGATGCAAGTAATGTGTGTATAAATTTTTCTATAAACTGCTTTATTATAAAGAATTATTAAAAATCTTATTACTTCTTTATCATTATTATTATCATTTCAAACTGTACGATCATTTTATTTTATACTTTTATGATGTTTTATAATCTACCACTATATTTTAAATAAATGTACAAATTTAGTTATTTTTTTCATTCTTAAAGTGGAAAATAGAAAAATTATGTATATTATTTATTATATTAATATGGTATAAATTTGTTATTAATTTGAAATAATTACTAGAAAATAAATTATTTTTTAACCTATTTTTTAATTAATTTTAATAATTTTCACCGGATAAGTATTATATTAAATGATATTTTAAAAATACGACGAAAAAACCAATTATTTTTTTATAGAATTTATTTTATAAATTTTTATAACCCACTATATAATAAAAATTATAATTTTGTTAAAATTATTTTTTTCTTCTTTTTTACTCCCTCCTAAACTAATGGAAATGAAAAATTTTATCTCTCTTTCATTCTCTCATGTTTTTCATAGTTAAAATATATCTATTTATGTCTTTCTTCCAA
Source organism: Strongyloides venezuelensis (assembly GCA_963280985.1). Taxonomy (NCBI): domain Eukaryota; kingdom Metazoa; phylum Nematoda; class Chromadorea; order Rhabditida; family Strongyloididae; genus Strongyloides; species Strongyloides venezuelensis. Next base: position 1,729,390 of record CAUJLX010000001.1, on the reverse strand, counting down.
AAGTTATCTATCCTTTTGTTTGAAATAATGAATCTATTTTATTTTTTTCCCTTTTCATATATATTTTATGTTATCTAAAAGACGATAACTTCCTAAAAATGTATTTCACTTCATGTTAAAGAATGCCAAGAAACGTTCCTTATATATTACGCCTGATGTTTTAGACATTAAAAATGTGGATAATAAAGTTTTCTTAATCCTTTGAACGCTGCTTTAATTATTTATTTTTTCTTTTTTCACCTACTGTCATTTAATTTTAATATGATAATATTTTTAGTATTTTTTTCTCTTACACTTTCCCATTATTATGGCAACAGATGAACTGGGACCGGTAGGAGATGATTCACTTTTTGAGTTGTGTGATTGCCTTTTACATTGCAATAGTTCGTTTTTAAAACAACGGAATTTAAAAGGTTACATTCCATATGCATCAGTATATGATTCATTAGAGGATGTTCGCAAAAGAGGTTATTTTATACCTGGGAAACCTGTTGTAGCTAAAATTATTGATGTTAGTAGAGATGAACAAAGTCATGTTCATGTCATTAATGCTTATCTGTAAGTCTTTTTAACGAACTTATAAATTATTACTCATATAATGAATTATTTTTCCCTTTCAGTTATACTATACAATTGACTCATGGGAAATATATTTGGACTGTCACAAAAAGATTTAGTGATTTTTTAAATCTCCACAGGAGATTAATGGCTCATAGAGCCGTTGAGAAAGTTAAACAACCAATATTTAGTAAATCATCCAAATTTGAAGATGTTTTAAAGGTTGTTGCTGCAAATAATTATCATCGTTATGATTGCCCATTATATCAACTTTTTAATGAACAAACAAATAATATACAAACATTAAATTATACTGGTGATAACATTTCAACTGATCAAACAAAAAAGGAAAGAGATATTGATAGTAATGTTAAGGAACTTCAACTAGCCACACCTGAAAATATGGATTCACCAGAGATTGCTAAAGTTTTAATTAGTACAAATTTTTCTTTACCTAAAATGCCAAAAATTCCTGAAATTGCTCTTTCTGAGGAGAGTGTTGAGGAGAGGAGAATACAACTTGAGAAATGGATTCAAGCTGTCTTAGCAACACCTATTAATAGAAATTACCATGAGACAGCTGAATTTTTAGAAGTTTCAAGGTACTCTTTTATCAATCAAATAGGAAAATATAAAGAAGGGGAAATGAGAAAAAGACCTGGTGGAGCTAGGGTATTTTTAGGATGGAAACAAACATGTGTTAGATATTTTCTTAGATGGTCACACAGATGGCTTATATTAAAAGATTCATATGTTTGTTATATGCATCCAAGTAGTAGCAAAATAAGATTAGTATTATTAATTGACAATTCATTTAGTATCAATTGTCCTAATCTTGAAATTGCCTATAAACCTAAAGATCTTGTTATATCGAATAAGCAACACATTCTTCATATGAAATGTGGATCTGTTGATGAAGTTGAGTTTTGGAAGTCAGAGATTAGGAAAATAATGGAGAATAGTGGAAAAATATGGCTTGAACGTCATCCTCATCAATCATCATTCCCGTTAAGGAATGAATGTTACTCTAACTGGTTTGTTGATGCTAAAGAGTATTGGGAATATGCAGCTGATATGATAGAATTAGCACAAGAAGAAATATTTATAGCCGATTGGTGGTTATGTCCACATATTTATATGAAACGACCAATGAATGAAGGTAATAAATGGAGACTAGATGTTTTGTTAAAAAGAAAAGCAGAACAAGGTGTTAAAATATTTATACTTGTTTATAAAGAAATGGAAATGGCACTTAATTTAAATTCATTGTGGATGAAAAAGACGTTACAGGATATGCATCCCTAATATTATGGTAATGAGACACCCAGATCATTACCCAGCAACAGGAACATTCTTCTGGGCACACCATGAAAAATTACTTGTAATTGATCAAATAATAGCGTTTGTTGGCGGGTTAGATTTATGTTATGGAAGATGGGATGATAATATTCATAGGTTAACAGATTTAGGATCAATTCAAATGCCTACATATGGTGTTGTAAATAATTCATGTGACTATAATTTAATTTCTGGTATGAGACAAGTAGCAGGAATGTCTGCTTCACTCTGTCCCTCTGGAAAGATATTTGAAAAAGCTCAAAACAATGATACTATTGATTTGGATGTTAAAAAAATTGAATCAGATGATGGGGTGAAAGGTGGTGATGACACGAAGAAGATTGTTAAATCAAAATTAGTTCAAAAAAAAAGTAGTAGAATGGCTTCAATTGTCACTAAATTTAGACCATCAAAAAAAAGTAAAGAACATTTATCGTCACATAAACCACAAATTAATTCACATGTTGATGTTAAGATGAATGATGCATCAGGAAAACAAGAATTAAGCGTAGCTGTAAAAGACCAAGGAAAATATAAAGTTGAGATTGAGTATGAAGATAAAAATAGAAATTCTAAGAGTCATTCAAGATCAAGATCAAAAAGTCCATTAGAACGTGACGATCACTTTGAGTATCCCGGAGATGATGGAAGAGAGGATGATGATCACAAATTCCCATCAGGTGATAAAAAAGTATGGGGAAAAGTTACAAGAAACATCAAAGACCAAACACGTTCAAAAGTTGGGAGAATTGTTTCTCATTGGGGAACAAATAGAATGAAAAATAGATGGAAAGACGTTTTGAATGATGATAGTGCACTAGGACAATATGAACTTAATTGGCTGAAATTAAAATCATCAAATGAGGAGAATAATAGTAAGCTTCAGGGTGGTGGTAAATTATGGCCAGGGAAAGATTATGTTAATTATAATAAGAAAGATTTTATTGAAGTTAATGAACCATTTAAAGATTTTGTTGATAGGAGAAAAGTTCCTCGAATGCCATGGCATGATATTCATTCTGTCACATTTGGTAATGCAGCAAGAGACATTGCACGGCACTTTATTCAAAGATGGAATGCGACAAAGACAGAAAAACTTAAAGATGAAAAAAAGTATCCATATATTTTACCAAAATCATATGATTCTGTTAGAATTCCAAGAATATTTTTCCCAATAAGTATTCCAACATCTGTACAAGTATTACGTTCAGCAGCAACATGGTCTGCATTGGTAAGTGAAACAGAAGAGAGTATTCAAAATGCTTACATTGAATTAATAAGTACAGCAAAACATTATATTTACATTGAAAATCAATTTTTTGTTTCAATGGTTAATAGTACAGATGTATTAAATAAGATTTGTAAAGCTCTCGTTGATCGTATAACATTAGCGCATGAAAATAAAGAAACATTTCGCGTTTATATTCTGATACCACTTCTACCTGGATTTGAAGGAGAATTATCAAGTAACGCCTCACCTACATCACTCCATACTGTTTTACATTGGACAATGGTTTCAATAGACAATTCTGAAATGTCATTATATCATTGCCTTAGAAATAGAGCAATTAATCCAGATGACTATATATCATTTTGTTCATTGAGAACACACTCAGTTTTATGGGGAAAAATGGTTAGTGAATTAGTTTACATTCATTGTAAATGTATGATAGTCGATGATGAGAAGGTTATTATTGGTAGCGCAAATATTAATGACAGATCACAGGTTGGTAATAGAGATTCTGAAGTTTGTTTGCTTATTATTGATAATGAATATAATTATGGTATGATGAATGGTAAAAAATATAAAGCTGGAAAATTTGCTCAATCGTTGAGATATCAACTAATGAAAGTATGTTTTCTATGTTCTTATATAATATATTAACAATAACTTATCTTTTAGGAACACTTAGGATTACTAGAAGATTCACCATCAAAGACGTCATTATCGATAAATCTTGATGATCCCACTAGTAATCAATTTTGGGATCAATGGAATGGCATAGCAAAGTCAAATACAGAGATTTATGAGAAAGTATTTCGGTGTTTTCCAACTGATAAAGCTGAAACAATTGAAGAGTTGGATAAGTGGAATATGCAATTACCTTTAGCAGAACTGGACCCTAAAGAAGCAAGTGAGATACTAAAAAAGCTTTCAGGAAATTTAGTTATATTTCCAAGAAAATTTTTAAGAAGGCAAAATCTCCAACCAGCGATAACATCTAAGGAAGGTCTTGTTCCAAGTTCAGTTTTTACATAAATAAAAGCTAATAAATTTTTAAACAAACAGATTTTAATAAAAAAACAATACGACATTCATATATTTTCTATGGAAATGACAATTAAACTATTAATATTTTATAAAATATATTTATTTCATTTTCAATTCTTTTCTCTATATTTTAAATTTGCAATTAAGTAATATAAGAATGTTTAAATAAATTATAATTTTTATAAATCTCCTTTGATATTTGGATGCACTTCTAAGTATGACTTAAAACATGTTCTTATTCTATCAAATTGCCCTAAACAAACAATATATTTTAAGTAATCAGTTGGTACACCATTTGTAGTTTCACAATAGGCCATACAGGTTGGTGGGACACCAGAAGCTTGACAACATTGTGTATGATCAGCACGAGATGATGCACAATCCCACATTTGTCCTACAGTTGGTCCTTTAGATTGACAAGTAGTTAGATAGGTCAAAACAGTATTTGAACTAAGAGCATTAAAATCACAAAAACGACGTTTACACATAGCATCAGCTTTTGGTAATTTATTACAACATGCTCTCAATTTTTGATTGGCATTCCTTTTACCAGGTACTCCATCTGTAAGACGATGATGATTTTTTTTATTTCTACGAATACGTTTAGTATCATTATTACCTTTCATATTATTTCCCTGTACTGTATTATCAAGAGTTGGCCATAACATTGGTTGGGGCTGTGCATTATTAAACCACAATCCTTGATTTATATTTTGTTGTGGTGGTTGTGAAAAAGCATTGTTAGGTATAAAATTATTAATTTGTGGTTGTTGATTTTGGTAGATGGAGTGTTGTGGAATGCCACTTGGATTTACACTTCCTTGACTATTCCATTGTGCAAAGGAGAATGTGAATAAGAAGAAGGAAATATAAAACGAATTGATTTGAAATTTCATGTTTTGGATAATATATAAAAAAGAATAAATTATAGCTTATGAATATGAAATATATTAATATATTTTATAATAAAATTAATATTTTAATTGTTAAAATGAAAATTCAAATTAAATAGAGATAGTTTTATAAGAGTCATATCTTCATAGAAGGTATATCTCTAATATTTTAGAAAGTAAAAACGAAAAATCATGATTATTCATTATCGAAAAATCCTGTTTATCTTACTAATCCAGGTTAATATTAAATTAACTTTACGACATTTATTATCCTATAAATAATCTTTTAAATTATAAACATTCTGTACATAATTTTTTTTTTCCGTAATCACATTACAGAAATATATAACATTTCTAGTGAAAAGGACAGAATATGTAATACGGATTTAAGATTTTGATGTTATAATTTAATTTATGTAATTTGTTAAAGAAATTTATATTTTGAAGAATTATGTAAAAATGAAATTTGTATTTGTTTTATGTAAAATTAATATGCTTATAAAAATTTTTGAACAAGTTTTTCTTGTTTAATATTTTTTAGATGTAATATAACATTAATATAACTATTTCCTTTTTTCTTATTTTTTTTATATATTATTACCTAAAATTTGCTAATTTTTTTCTCATCTAATTTATGTTTAAATAGATTGTTTTTATTGTGCTTTTATTTAGAATAAAAAATCAATCGTTGGATATTGTTATAATTGAAAATTTCTAATAAGATAAAAATGTATTTATTCATTCACATTACATATTAATTTATCATTCCTTTGACATACTCTTTTTATTTCATTTTTCAATTTTTAATTTTATTTTATAAACAATACTCAAGTTAATTTATATATTTCTTATTTTTCCATAAAATGTGACAAAAACTATACAAAATCGAATTAAATATGTATGTAATTTTTTTATTACTATGTCTATAAAAATAAATGGTACAATAATATAATTTTATTATTCTTATGATTAAATTTAACTATTATTATGTGATTTTATTAACAAATATGTATGATTACAAAAAAGTGTTACTTTATAGTTTTTAAAAAATAATTATAGTTTTTTTATATTTACAACATGATTTTTACAATTTAATTTTAAAAGACTCTTATTAAGGTATTGTAATATTATAATCATAGACTGATTAGAACATTGCTATATACCTCTTGTTAAAGAATATTTTGATTTCTATTGAAGTGACGTAATTTTTCAAATATATTAATAATCATTCTTCCCATTATTACATTGGATTGTTTAGTTTTATCTTTACTTTTTAATGTTTGTAAAAATTGAATAATAGATATTTATATAAAAGTTAAAGAAAGACGCTGTGGAGTGATGTGTCTATGAGTTTTTCTATTCATCCATCATTATTATATTTAGTAAAATTGAATATGAATTGTTTTTGCTTAAACATATCTCCTTTATGACTTAAATTACTTGTCTTATTTTAGTTCATTTTCAAAATAGAAAGCATGTCACAATATGTATACTGATTGAAAAGATAACATTTATTACTTTAATATATATAATATAATGTTTAATATTCTACTAAACATTATATTGATGTTTAAAAAGAAATTTAAAATTTTCCTTTTAAAGATTACTACTTTTTAATATGAATAAAAAAATTTGTGAGTCTTATTAATGTAGCAAGTATGTCGCAGTCAATCAAAAATTTGATAAAATGCTTCACATGGTCTTTGATCTAAAATATATTTTATTTACAGCTTCTGTTGTAAAGTTTTATTAATGTATTTAGCTAAAATAAAATTATCTTTTAAAGGCTATAAGATTTCCCATTACAATATATTTTTTCCTTTCTATATTATTAATACATTTATGTATAACACTAAAAAAAGTCTTCTTTTTTTCAACAATAAAAAGAAAGTTTGTTATATATTATTAAAATACTATAATTATTGAATCACCTTATGTACATTTTATAAAAACTTTTAAATAAGCTTTTTTATTCATTTCGTAGTATATAATGTATAATTTATTATAATTTATATTAAAAAAGTTAACTCATTCTTTTATATATATAAATGTTTATAATTAAAATTATATTTAGTGAAGAGATAAGTATAAAAATGTTAATATTTAGGGTTACGATAAAATAAAGAATTATAAAATTACAAAGTTCTTTATTAAAATACGTATCTATACTGTTTTTACTTCCTTTAATAAATTCTATAGTACCATTGATCATCACATCTTTTGCTAGAGATAACGGACAATTTGAACTATTTTTATTACTTCGTTATTTCACCATACAGCAAATGATATTGTAATCGGTGGTATAAATATTTTCTCTGAAACTTATCATGATTTGAAGATTTACTTTATATTTTAACATTTTCCTATATGCAGACTCTATATATATAAAAATATATATTTTGCTATTTCTATTCACATTGACTAAAAAGCTTTAATATTTATGATGCTTCAGATGTTTTAGTTGAATTAGAGTATAAATACATAACATAACATAAAATAAACATATATTTTCCTCATTTTCTTTTATTTGTAAAAAATATTTATTTTTAATTAAATATGTTTTGCAAAGTTTTGGTAAACTATATTTCATTTTAAATCTTCTAACACCTCCCTATACTTATTCATATAAAAGAATATTCTTTTTTATATTTTCTAATGTTATACCATTATAAAATATATAAGAAAAAAATACAAATAAATATTATTAATATTCTTCTAGAAAATGAATAATTTTTTATTAATAACTGCTAATGTTGGATCATTATTTGAAGAGGTTTGTTATAAATATATTTTTTTATAATAATACATTATAAATATTTTATAGAATTGTAAGATAAAAAATTCATGGAAAGAAGGCCTATTAAATGTAAGAGTAATAATAATAATATTTTTTTATGCAAATATATATTTAAGGCTATTAGCTGTCAAAAAGCACATTATATAGCTATTCATTTTCAAGAAGCTGGTGGTAAACATTTCAAAGAATTTTCTATACATGTAGAACCATTAATCAATGAATTATTATTATCATTACCTCAATATACATCATCTTATGCCTTTTTAGATTTAGAATATGATGTTTTTGATAAGTACACTGCTCTGGGAAGTTTATATTTAATTCATTCATCATTTGCTAACTCAACAAAATTATATAATTTTAAAACATTAAATTTTGAAAAAATTCAAAACGGAAATTTTATTTTTTCAAAAAATCTTTCATCTATACCATATATGGTAAGGGAAAAATTTCCAAAAGAGTTATGGCCTACAATTAAATGGGGACGTAAAGGTTTCTTACATACTAAATGGATTTTTAGCAATAGTATTGTTAATTTAATAAATGTTCATTTATTTCATGATGATTCCAACATAACTTCACATGAAAATCCCCATATATATAGCAATAATCGCGCAAATGCTTTAAATTATGTTATAAATTATATACAAAACAATACTGGTGAGAGAGAGTGTTCCTTCATATTTGGTGACTTTAATTTTAGACTTAATTTACAAACATTTATTAATGTATGTTAATATAAATATATCCATTTATAACCACATAATTATTTTTAATCTTCTTTTCCTTTTTTATAGAAATTAATTCCAAAAACTATTCAACAACGAATTCCATCTACCATTGAGCCTCAAAATAATTATGAAAATTATCATAACGATTCAGAGAATTTTATAAATAACACCGACACTTCTAGTAATTGTTCTGAAATCATAAATAATGATGATACGTTACCATTATCTGCGATAGAATATCATTCTGAGCCAAATCTTTCAACATCAATAACACGAGTTTTACGTTTAGAAAAAAAACGTTTTGTTTATAGAGATCCCCAATTACTTATTAATAATTGGTCATTCTACAAAAGTGATGATCATGAAATACAAAATTACTCATCATTACATGAGTTTGATATATCATTTCCTCCCACATATCCATGGAGCGAAGATCCAGATACACACAATAAATTAATGCAAACAAGACCGCCTGCATGGTGTGATAGAATTTTAATGAATAAATCTGCTTGGAATTTTTTAAAAAATGCTAAAGATGTAACTTATGATAGTATAGGAAAAGATGTTTGTATGGGTGATCATAAGGTAAATAATATTCCTAATTTTTTATAATATTAATTTTATTTCCAGCCTGTATACTTATGCTTTACAATTTAAAACTTTAATATTATTTTTTATGTTATAAAATATACTATGCAAAGCATAATCTCATCAATAAATTATGGCTTAATATGAGTACTTTTTTAGCACAAAACACTGTATATCATCAATATAATTTTTATTATTTTTTTTTAAGTATTACTGAAAAAATATTATTCAATTTTTTTACGACATCATTTATAGGAATTTATAGAATAAAAGTAATTTTATAATTAGATTTATTATATATAATTTATACATAAAATTTTGAAAAATTTTTAAACCCTCTACGATATCGGCCAATTTTATGATTACAATTTGAACAGTAATGAAGGTAATCAGCAAATAATGTACAATGAATAGGTAGTAATGCACACGGCCAAAGAAATAATATGATAAATATTATAGTACAGACAATTGCAAATACTCCAACTATCGGCTTTACTTTAGTTGTCATAAGAGCCTTAAATATAAAAATATTATTTTTTATATAAATTTAATAAAAAACATACTCTGCACCTACTACAATATATAAATGTTGGATGATTTTGAAATATTAACATAGTAGAATTAATCCTATAATTCTTTCGTCTTAATACATCATTTATATATTTTTGACGAGATACTTCATGATAAGACAAAATTTTGTGTAATGTATGAGAATTTTCTGTATTATCATTCTTTTCTCTATATGCCTCTGGTGATAGGAAATTAGTATTAGAATATCTACATAATGGAGTTTCATGTTCAGGATACATAAAATTACAATTTTCTAACCATTTCTCTGCATACCTTCTTGCTATTTGACTTTGTCGTTGTTTCTTAGTCTTATATTGTCCATACATTGATTCAAAGACACACAAAATACATCCAAATAATACACCAATTAATAACAAGAATAAATATATCCCTCATATTCCCAAGACCTAATCTTGCTGGACTTGATCTTTCTCTTGGTTCACAAATACTTTTTCCAGAATTTTCTATCCACTTTTTATTTAACTCTGTCATTTTTCCCATTCTCTGATAATCTTAAAATACCCATAGTTATATGTGGTGTCCATGGTGAATTTTTTTGCAAACCAACGCCATAACCACTCCTACCAAATACTGCACCTCGTGTTCTTAATTCACAATGTTTTGAAGCTTCATACTCCAATCTAATTGAATCCCATATAAAAGCGTCTAATGTGTCATTTAATAATGAATTAATAGCACTCTCTGAATCAATCACATTATGAGCTTCCATCTTCCTAAACATTGTTGATAATTCAACATGTCTTTTAAAATATTGATAAGTATTTGTATCATAAACAGTTGCATATGAGTAATTAGCACTTGGATTTCGTAATTTCGGATCATTAATACCTGTTAAACCTCTTTCTGGTTGATCAAGAACTAAAAATGCAGCTAGATTAGCTGTATATGATGCAACAATTATCATACAAAAACCACACCACACTAAGCCTAATACGCGTGCTGAAAAACTTCTTGGTGTTTTTTCACAGACTCCAGAATTTAACAAAACACCCCATACAAACCACATTGATTCACCAAATGTAACATTATCATCTTCACATTCGTATGAAATGGCAACTGAACTTTTACCAAAAATATTTTCATTTTTATCATAAAATTTTTTAAATGGACTTTTGTAATCTAATATATATATTGCACACCCAATACCAATTACAATGGCACATAATGCTCCCCACAAGGAGTTTTTTAATGGTTGAATAAATGATTCCATTGGTGAATCTTTCGGTCTATATTTTTCCATAATATGAATACCATGATATAACCATGGTTCAGTAAAATCAATATATTTTTCTCTTTCTGCATTTATTGATAATGCACCTATAGCAATATCAGCCATATCAGAATCCAATTCACCAACCATACCTGTTAATTTATATCCATTTTCTGTTACTACTGGAGCACCATATGTTGTATTTAAATGTAATTCATATGTAAAATTTGTTTTTAATGAACTATGAGGCTCTGGTTGTGCGAGGTGGTAGATTAGATCAATTACCAATCCACTACAACATAAAATTTCTTTAAATGTTTCATTTATACGTTTATAACAGGGATACCAATCATTTTCTTCAGCGTTTGTTATGGATGTTGATGTAAAATTCATACAGGCATTTTCAGATGCCACAGGAAATGTATAAACAAATGGTGGATCATGTACTGTTACAACTCTTAAATGTTCTGGTAAATGTATCTCCTGTGGTTTTTCTTTTTCACCATTAATCCATTCAATTTCCTCTGTTATATAAAGTCTACCATTATTTGCCTGCAAAAAATAAATAAAAAAGTAAATATAAATAAATTATGTAAATATTACAATATTCCCAACAGTCTGCCAACGACCATTTTTTTTATTTAATACCTCATAATCGGCTGTTATACGGTCGCCTTTATCATTAAATTTAATTTCGCCTCTTGCTCCATGGACCTTTTTTTCAATAATATACTTATAAAAATTACTCCCAACACTTTCTATCCATTTAGTATTTTCTTTAATTGAATTGCAATCATTCGTTGGTATATCACTGGAGTTTAGTGTTTGAAGATACTCTCCTGAGTTACGTATGACCATTAAAGCATCTTTAAAAGCAGATTTTGGTTCTTCACGAAGACGTATTGATAAAAAACCATTTGGAATTGTTGGGATATGCGAAGCTTTTTCATTGATAATCCAAACTTTATTTTTACCAAAAATTTTCATACCTATCTTTATTATCATTTCAGCTTTTGATGGTTTCGCATACAATATTATTATATTTGAAGTCGTTTCTTCAAAAACCGATGTCATAGTCTGTTCAAGATATTCATTAACATTAAGTGAAACATATTTCTGAACATGAATTTTATTTTTTTTACTATTCTCCTCAAAAACTGTCTTAAATTCTTCTCCATTAACATCACCAAATACTGTGGTCAATGTTACTTGTCTGTAGTCTAATTCTTTAAGTAATTTAATGACAATATATGCTTCATGAGAATAAGGTGGAGAAGTTCTTAAAAACATTGGATAAACATTCTAAAGTTAGAATAAGAAAAAATTAATAAAAGAAAATGTTTTTTGTTTTAAAATACATTAAAAAAAGATACCTTTCTTGAGTATTCAGCATCCTGAATCATAACACCTATCGTTGGGAGGCGATAAAAAGCCAATAGCATAAGCTGTTGCTGCAAATTCATCTCCAGCGCTATCCTGATTTTCATAATTTTCATGTACCAAAATAACAGCAACAGCATTTTTTAGCATTGAATTGCATATGACATCTTGTGTTATCCTAAGTCTATTTGATTGTCTAAGAATAATTTTTAAAAAATTTAAAAATAGGAACATTGATTTTTATTACCTTATCTTCCCATCAATTGTTGATAAATGTTGAACAGATGATTTTGATATAATTTCTGCCGTTAAATTTATTTGCGATTCATCTCTAACCATAAAGGTATTTATTGTCGTCTAATTATGTTTTAATAATTTAGAATAAGAATTAAAATGTATTACCTTGTACTCTGATACGACATTTGATTGATTTTTAAGTGGATTTGTGTTAATAATAACAGCAATTTTGTAAGAATTTAATGAAGTAGTTGTTATTGTTAATGATAATCTTAGTAAATAAATTAAAATATTCAATTTATTAAAAATAAGTATCATTGTGATTTTATTTAAATTTTAATAAAGCATTTATGAAATACAAAGGACATTCTTTTTTATGATGAAAAAAAAATAATTTGAAATTTTTTGATAAAATAAACGTAACTGCTTATGTACTTTCTACCAACCAAAATAGATATATTAAATATTTATTTTTTCAATTTGCTTCTATTATCCTCATGAGATTTTAAATTTCATTTATAAAATAGTATTATCAATTAACGTAATCATGTATCTTTATTTATTTCTCCTTCTTAACTTCCTAATTGGAATTATTAAGAGATAGCTTTATTTAAGATAAAATTAGATTTTACTCAACCATAAAATTTATATATTTAAATTTATAAAATTATATTATAAAAGTTTTAAAAATAATTATATTTTGAAAATTTAAATTATAAATAAATAAGTTATTTATATTTTTTTAACTCAAGCGAATAGACATAAGATTACTCAATCTGTAAAAGATAATAATTTTATTTTAAAAATATGTAATTATTATTTTAAAATTTTATGCGTCTAGAAGCTATTAACAAATATATATATATATATATTACTTCTGCTATTAATCATATGATGATTACTAATATCTTATCAATGGTATATTAAAAAAGTCTACTTTATCTTTATGACTATTCAGAATACTTACATTATTAATGTTTTCATTGGTTGTTATTAAAGTTAAGATATTTGTGAAAATTGTATTATCAATTGTCGGGATTAATTGTTATCAATAGCAAGTAAACACTTTTGAAATAAAATTTGTGATTTTATTAATTTCATATTCAACATCCCTCCAGAAAATAAATATAAACTCTACTGTTAGACAGCTATTTGCAAGTGGGAGTACATATAAATAATTGTAAGTGTTTATTTGTTAGGATCTATATAATTTTAAAAATATAATCTTTAAATAATGTTGATAGATTTTATTTGTCACAAAAAGATAATATAAAAGCAAAAGGTGGAGACATAGATGTGGTAAATGATTTATAAATTGGCATTCACTGTCATTTATTATAATTTTATTCAAATTTCTCTCGTGATAACACACAAAACAATTGTTCTTATCTATTTTAATAAAATATAAATATGTTTATAATTTAGTTTTTAGATTATTTCAAATAATATTTCAAATACTATGTCTGTTGAGGCTGTTAGTGAATTAAAGAAGAAATTTACTGATGTTGATGAGTTTCTCCTTCAAAAATGGGAAAGAATTTTTACATTATTCTTCGATAGAAATCATTCGCATACAGTTGATCATAATGACTTTTACCTTGTAATTAGGGTAATTTATATAATTATTATATTTAATTTTAATTATTAATAATTTATTATAGCAAATTAGAGATATTTATGGAGCCGATTCAGTTCAAATGGGATATGCTCGTAGCACTATGGAGGCTCTTTTTACTGGACTTTGTGAGATTGCTGATAAAGATAATGATAAGACAATATCACTTGATGAGTGGATTACGCTCTTAAGAAATGCTTACAAAAAATCAAATGAACCATTACCTAAATGGTTTGATAGTTATCAACATTTTATGTTTAAATTGTTTGATGTATCAGCGGATGGTGTTCTTGATTTAGCTGAATATACTGATGGAATGTGTGCATATGGTTTTAAATACAATGAGTGTCATAAAGCATTTGAAGCATTTGCTAAAACTGAGAGAGGTCAAGCACTTCAAACAATTAGTCCAGAACTCTGGAAAAAATATTTTACACAACTTTTCTTTAGTACTGATAAAAAAGTCCTTGGAAATCATTTATTTGGATTACAAATTGCTTAAATTTTTTTCCAACTTTCATAACAAAATATGTATCCTTAATTCATCTCAAAATTTTATGTTTTATTTTTATTAATAGTTAGTAATAATTTGATTTTTGTGCAAAACAAGTAATAAAAAGATTATTTTTTAAATATATTAATACATTCGAAATTAAGATTTTTAAAAATAAACTAACAAACTGGATGTTAAAATTAATAAATTAACAAAAAGCATACTTTAAAAAAAATAAATTTACCATTCGTTACAAATTATTCTTAAAATAATGAAAGTATAAAAAAGATTTAGAGCACATTAAAAATTTTTGTTTGCTAATCTATCAAATGAAATAATATTATTATTCTTTATGATTTTAGATAACTATCTCTAATTATCTTCCACTTCTTTACTATCAACAAAAAATATGATATATTTATTGTTAGTGTATAATGTAAGCTATTAAAAATTATTTACAATCTTATACATAGTAAATTTTTATTAGAAGTTCTGGACTATATCCTATAAAACAAAACATAAAGAACATTAAAAATAAGGTGAGGAGATAAAAGATAACGTATAAAAAAGGTGAGGAAATATAAAATAATAATTTCTTATTAATTTTGATGATATAATTAATTTAAATTCCAAAAGATCCTTTTCTTTTTCGTTCTGAGAGAGGAACTCTTACTACATATTTTTTATAGGTGTTAAATTTTTAAAGAAATCTTAAAGATGTTATTCTTATATTTTAAAAAAGAATTAATCTGAAGATATTTTTGATAACCAGATTAAAGAAAAATTATCTATATTAACATGATTAAATTTTTATAAATATTATGATATTCTATAATATGCTATAAAATTTAGTTGAAGTTAATGCAATTGAGAATTACTAATTATATATTTTTTATATATTATTTTGATCAGACTAAATTCAACATCTTATTTTGATTTAAAAAATCTCTTTTTTGATATCAAATGATTTATAATATGTTATGATGTTTTTTGGTGCCTAATTTTGTATAATCAAAAGATATCAAGTCATTAGGTTAAAAATTAAATGTAATAATGTAAAGTTCTGCAAAATACCTTAAATCTTCTGTTTTCTCTTTCTTTTAATAAAAAGGTAAATGAAGCACTTACGATTTTATTAGTTTAGGTACTCAAGAAAAAGATTTATATTTTAAATAGATTTTTAAAAAAATTTATGTATAAGAAAATTCTTGTACATTAAAGATTAAAAAAGTAATTTTTATTAAACAGTAAAATAAAAATGTCATTAATATGTACATTTAATAGTCATTTACATGGTTATACATTCCTTAACTTTGAATCAAAATTAAAGGATTAAACTTTCCTTTTATGCGATTTTTTTTGCACTTACTAATACATGTATAAATCTTTTTCTATTTTTAAGATAAAATTTTTATTATAAATATATTTTTATAAGAAAATTATATATTTATAAACAATACCACTCATTCTGATATTTAGATTTTTTCATTACTAATATGCTAATGAATTAATGTTTTTTTCTATAAAATTAGTTTTAATTTCTTCAAGATGAGAATCATCTATAATAGGTTCCACTGTATTGCAATCTATAAATAAATAATGATGTTATTTTTTAACATTTAAATTATTAATTGTTTTTAACATACTTTGATTAAGGAAACCAAAAATGACAAATGCAAGAACATGTAAAATTCCATAGGAATAAAACATTATATCTAACCATATTTGAGGAATAACGGTTTTACTCACAATTGTATCACATCTCTATAAATGTACAATTTTATAGTAAAAAATAAAAAAGAGGTTACCTCTGATTTGTGAACTTCTTTATCTTCATCATTAATACAATTATACTTCTCAACAATTGAGTCCCACAATGATTCCTCGTGAATAGCATTATAATATTTATCTTGAAATAAAGCGTATGGTTTTGCGCAACTAATCCAAAGATATGTTATCAAAACAAAATTAATTAAAATAAATATAGATAGGAATATAGCACAAAAATTATTTAACACTTTATGATCCATACAATAAGGATATGTTTTTTCAGGATCGTGATTATGTTCTACAGTTACAAATTGACTACTTACATATATCATTGTAAGTAATATAACAAAAACTGACACAACATACACATAAACTAAACTATTTTGATACTATAAACATTAAAAAAAATTATATTATTATTTAATATTGTTTTAAAAAAAACATACAGATATCAATTCATTTTCCATCTCAATTGTCCATGTAAAATTACTTTTACCTACTAAATTTTCGCTTTTTACTGTATTTTGAAAAATTATAAACATTGTTGGAAGGATATTAGCAGCAATTGTATAAAATTTCCAACCTAAATTATACAAGAATGAATAAAAATTAATTTTAACATACATATTGTCATTACACAAGTTGTAATGAAAAATTCAAAAAATCCAAAAAATATCACTGCATGAGGCCAAAAAGGGGCTCTAAGCCTAAATCCTTTCTCTGATATTATTTTATTATTCATTTTTCTAAAAGTAAAAAATACGAATTTTTAATTATGTTAAGCATATTATAATATTTGTTGTAAATACCAATATTATGGAAGTATAATATCAGTTTTCGCATTATATAATATTAATTATGCTTTTTACTAAATTTTTTCATTTTAATTAATATGAAATTGTTTATTTCATAAACTCTTTTGTGTTTTCATAAAAATCCAACCTGGACTTTACCTTCATTTATTTAAAAATTGATCAGACAAATTAATTGATAATGATAATATCTTTTAAATCAGAAATTTTTGATCAATACTTTTATTTCTAAGATAACAAATTTCATATTTAAAAAAACGAACAAATTAATAAAAAAAATTTATATATAAAAATATATTAAAACAGAGAATAGCTTATACTTTTTTTGTTGGAATGAAAAAAATTAACCATATTTTCTAATAATAATTTTAAACTAGCCTTGTATATAAAAAAAGTATTTGAAAAAAAACGCAAATATAAAGATAAGAATTATTCGACGTAATGAAATGATAACAAGTAGCTAAATACGTGTAGTCAGGTGAATGAAGTCTTTAATATAACTGATACGCCAAATAATGTGATAGTCTCAATTTGATAAATTATTATACCTTCGATAATAAATGTTGTAAATATAGTAATTGACCATTTTAATATTATAGTAAACGTGTTTTATATATTTTGCCAAATTTAGATAAAATCTAAGTCAATAATTAAAATCATGTCAATATAGAAAACACACATATAATAATAATCATATCTTTTGTGATTAAATTTTAAATACATGAAACTAATATTGAAATTTCAATGCATAATATATATTCATGATAATAATCTATAATTGAATTATAATATATTTCAAAAACGGAAGAAGATAAACTTTTTAAACTTCAAATTATCATTCAATGTAAGGCTTACTTTCCAAGTATTTTATTCAATTGATCTTACTATAAATCGTTTTATATAAATTTTTATTTTCAATTGTATTTTTTATACTGCCTCATCATAATATATTTTAAAAAAATCATGTATTTCTATATATATAGATACATATTTTTTACCTAGCTTTTAAAAGTATATAAATTCTAATTACATCACTAAAAATATATCTGAAGAAAAATATTATTCATTAATATATTATTATTGGTTGTGGCATTATAATATATTAATTATCCATTTTTGTATATGTAATTTACTCTAAATTTTTATTAAAATCCAAATGCAAAACATGTATTTAAAAAAATTATAATTGAATGTTATTTTTTATATTAAAATTAAGTAATCAAATTTAAACTGTATAACACTAATAGGAATATTTTGTATTAGTATAACACTTACTTTGTTTACATAATTACCTTTAAGAAATCATAATACACTTTTTCTTAATCCCTCCATTAGTTTATGAATTTCCATGTTTTTGAAATTATAAAAAGTATAAATCAAGATTATACATGTCAATCGTTTAACACTATCAATAAAAATTAAATTATTACGTTAAGAAATGTTAATATTAACATAGATCATACATTTAAAAATTTTGCTTCCTCATTTCACTAGTAATAAATTTTTGGGAATAAATACAATTTTTACTTCTATTAATTAATTTGAACATAAAATTATAATTTTTTTCTATAATTATCATCAACATAGGAAAAACGCATCTTAAATGTTATAATTTAAACATTTTATAAATAAAATATAAGTGCACACACTTTTTCTAAATTTTATGGATCTAGTATTTTCTTTTAATAAATGAAATATAATTTTTCTGTATTCTTTACCAATTGTTGAATAAATACAACTAAAAAATTTTAAAATTTCATTATAAATAGTGATAATTTTATTGTTAAAAATATAATGATAATATTGCATGAGATCAAAAAATAAAATTAAAACTAAATGCTTTTTAAAAATAATACTCTTAATTATTACACAATTTTTGAATGATTTTTTTTCTTGTTAATGTCTTTAATTGATAACTATTCATGTTTCTAATAATTATACATTATACAAAATTTCATTTTATGTAAAAAATAATATTCCAAAATTTTTTGCTTCTTTTTTTTCTGCATTCAATCACAACACAATTTTAAGATTAAACATAGTATAATCTTACTCTTGAAGTACTTACAAGTTGGTCATCATCATAAAAACTAGTCTCAATTACAACATTCCCATTTAATAAAACAACTGGTAACATTTGCCCTTCCGGAGCAGCCTCAATAACATTTTGCCATGTATTGGTTGATTGTGGTATGACAAATCCAAAATCAAAGAACCATTCCTCAATAATATTATCTTTTAAAAATACTTTTTGTTCAAGCCTAAATTTCTCGATTTTTTCTTCTGATGTAAAGTTAATTTCTCTAGAAACTGTTTTACACTTTAAAATACTTTTTGGAATTGTTGCAGTATGTTCTTTAGAAGGGTCAGCCATATCATCTGTACTCTGCCAAAGAATACGCCCATTCTCAGCGTCACGCAAATTCATCCAATTTCTAAGAAAATATTATAAAATATGGTTATATATATATGTGTAATATTTTTTAAAAGAAATGATAAGAAAATAAAACTTACAACTTAAATCCGTTCATCATTTCAGCTAATGTTTTCATAATATAAATAAGATTAAATTAATAGACAATTTTTTTTATATATTTTTTTGTGTTAGACTTGTATAAATAAAAATTCTATAAGAAATTTTTAAACTTAATAAATTTTATTTTTAATGGCTATTAAATACTTTTTTAAATATGACTAAAAAATATAAACTATTAAGAAACTATAAAGGTTTTTAGTGATAATATTAATGTAAATACGACACGGAAATATTCTATAATGTACTTTTATCATAATCTATGTTCTTTAAAAAAGTAATATGGTGTAAAGCGAATTTTTATGCAAATATACATTATCAATGAAAATTGTTAAAAAAATTAAATAAAATTGTATTTTAAAATTTTTTAATGTAAAAATTTTGAAAAATAGAAGAAGAGTGAAAGGAGAGCTATTTGTTGTAAGAATATTTTTTATATATTTAAGTATAGCTAAACTAGTTTAATTTCTTGTTTTTAGACTACTTCTTATCTAACTTTTGTTTTTTCAAGAATGAAATAAAAAATATATTATATACTTGTTTTCTCACTACTGAGACTATCAGGAAATTCTTTATACATCGTACATAAGCATAAGAAAATTAACATTTTGTTAATTTTAAAACATTATTTAGAATCTTGTATTAATTAAACATAAAATAAAAACTTTATTCCTAATTAATAGAAATATTTATAAATGTTGTGTAAAATAATAATATACTAGTAAAAATATTTTAAAGATAGAAATTTAAAATTTTTCTATATTAAATAACATTTTAAGAAGTTAGTTTTTCTAATAAATTAAAAATATGTTTACACTAGTTGCACTTTTTTGCATTAATTTTTTTATATTGAATATATTTTGATTGACGTAAATAAATATAAAAATTTAAGCATTATATAGATTTATGTCTTTATAATTTTCACACTTAAGATTTATGTAATATAAAAAGTATTTTAGAAGGAATTTGATATTAAAAATAGTGAAAAAAAGAAAATATTGATTAAAGATTATTATAGATATTATTATTATGTAAAAAATTATTAAATATATGTTGTTATTACGTAGGTATAACATATTAATTTTTTTATTTCGTATTACTTTAAATATTTAGTTATTAATATAATATACATAAATATAAGGAGGTGAAAAATATAAACAATTTTTATTAATCCTAACATCAAAATAATAATTATAAATACATTTTATTTTTGTATACCTAAAAATGAGATAGTTATTAGTTTATATAGCAGTAGATTTGAGTCACTTTAATGGTTATTTATTTATGTAGAAGCTATTAAAATTGACTTAGTGATTCATATAATTATTTTCTATAATTTTTTGTTTTAAATTATATTTATGTATACCAATATATATTTATAGTGGCAATTTAAAATCTTTCTTGATATTTAATTTAAATATCAATCGATAATATTTTATTTAAATGATGATGAAGATAAAGAAGAGAAGATAAAATTAATGTTAGAATTGTCACTGCTCTTTAAAACCACTTCTGGTAAAGGTTAATCTATCGTTAGAAAGCTTACCACATTCGTGACAGTGGTAAATTTATAAACCAAATACAAAACACCATGGAAACAACTGCATTAAAGTGGAATAACTTTATTACTTTAAAATATAAAAAATTTTTTATCTTACTATAAAATATGATTTTGTTAACAGTTTTTATTAAAATATACCATACGAAAGACTGTACAAAAAGGAATATTTGTTTATGTTACAAAACAATTGAAATAAAAAATAAAAATCTTTTATATTATTCAAATGATAGAGAAAAAGTATTTCGAAGAAATGTTTGTACAGGAAGAAAAAGTTAAAATTTTAACTGTGACTTAGCTGAAATTCTACTTAAACTTTGCGAACGACTTTTAATGCTATGATTATCTTCAATTTCCTTTTCATATTGTTCATTTTTTGATTGTTTACTATTAAAAGAATTACTTAAAGAATATTTCTTCTCAAAATGATATTCAGTTAAATCAAGTAAATCATTTTCATTCTCAATTTTTTTATTTACCTCATAATCATTATTATTGTACTCCATTTGTTCTTTTGACATATATAATAATTGCGTATCATAACATGAATATCCCTGATAACCTTCCTTTTTTTTATTAAAATTTTTTACCTTATCAGATAACATCAGTACAAAGTTCGTCTCTGGTTTTTGTTTTGAATTGTCATCGTCCTTCACAACAGGGAAAAAATTTGTAGATACATCAATAGCTCCATTTATATGACGGTATTTGGATATTGAATTGCTTTTACCCTCAAATGAGCTATCAAATAAAGGAGGCTCTGAGGCATTTGATGATTTTGAGGATGCTAATGAATTTTTTTTACTAAAATATCCTGTATCTGTGCTATATTTTTTATTATTCCCAACCTCGTTCATGCTTATTACATCTTTTAACTTAAAAAACATCATATTAATAATAAAAAAATAATTTTTTTGTTACCTCTTGTGAAGGAAAAACACTAACTTTATGTGTTATTCTCCCATAATCATTTAACGAATTATTTCCACTACAATTACCACCAGTAATAGAAATACTCCTTATTCTAGGTGTTATTGAAAATTTATAATCATCAAATATTTTTTGTTGTTCATTTTCTGCAATAGTTGGTATAAATGAATTTGGTATTGTCTTTCCAAACATATTTGGTTTTATGATCTCTGGTAAATTGTTTAAATTTTTAATTAATGATTCATCACTTTGTTGTGTTGAAATTTTGATATTTTCAAGGAGTGGATTTATTTTTTTTATTTTTATACCTTCAAGGTATTCCTTGATAGCTAAATTAGGTGCCTCTGATGCCAATTTTAGGGCAGTCTCACCGTTGTTATTTTGTATTGAAAGTAGCTTGAAAAATATTATTTTACTGTTAATACAATTTTACAATTACCTTAATTATGGAGTTCGCTGAAAAAGCTTTTTTCATGATCTTCTGGACAGCTAATGGTCTATAATCTTTTATAGCTCTCATTAAACTTGTATTTCCTTCCTTATCTTTGTCAAAGATATCAATGACCTGAAATAAAACCATCAAAAATTTAGATTATATTGTTATAAAAAGTAGCTTACAGTATCAACTATTTCAAATTCGTTATTTTTAAATGTGTTGTTAACAACAGGAAAGGATGCAATCGAATATCTTTTTTTACTAGGTAAATTTGATGTTCCAAGAAAAGATAAATTTGACGTCATTTTTTCTCAAAAATATCAATATTATATTTATTTATTACATATATAAACTTTTAATGAAAAATGTCTACAAATAACATTATGTTACATAATAAGAATTTAGAATTAGTAAGGCATGTTAAAGTAATGAGAAAAATAATAAAAGTTAATAATTTATTAAAAATATTATAAAAATATATATGTTAATTTTTTATATACATTTGAACAATAAATTTTATTGGTGGAAGAAATTATGCTACGAAAAATATTAATGAAATCATTATATTCGCCATATTTAAAAATAACATGTTTGAAAGTTGTTTTTTATATCAAAAAGATTATATTAATTTCAATTATCTTATATTTATTATTAAAAATGATAAATTTTACTTCAAAAAAAATAAAATTGTATGTTATAAAAATGAGAATTGTATAAACAATATTCATAAAATGTTTAAATAAAATGTTTAAAGGAGTTCCTTGTATTTTTTTAAATACACAATTTTTTACAGCAAAAAAAGCATTAGTAATATTATATGTGTTATAATGAAATTATAGAACCTATAAACAAAAATATTTTATATTTCATTATCTCAGATATCACTTTTAGTTGTTTTTTTTTAAGTATAAACTATTGTTTAAAAAAAATAACACTTTAACTTATAGATACTATTTTTCATAAAATAATTATGTGAATTTTAATAGAAAATATTTTTCACATTAAAAAATTTATTACACCTTAATAATTTTAATCAAATGAGATGCCAAAAAATATGCAGAAAAAATTATTTGAGGTGAAATAAAATATCATTAATGGTTTAAGGTAACTTATAATATATAATCTCATTTATATAATAAAAATGGAATGGATTTTTATGAAAAATTATTTATTATTATATTATTTTGATAGGGAGGATGAAGTTGAGGAGTAAATTTTTGCGCAAAAACCATCTCTATTTTTATAACCTCCAGGACATTCGTTAACACAAGTTTTTTCATAAATGTACTGATCCTTTGGACAATAACATATCCAATCGTAACATTTCGCATCAGAATAGATACTTTGACATTGTGTATCCCTTTGACAACCAACTTCTCCCGGTTGAAATGTCTTCAATAAAAACATTTTTGCTTGTCTCTCAAACTCATCTGGTGTATTAAAAGATTGTACATCAACAAAATTACAGCACACATTTTGCCAAAAATAATTACTATAAACACATTTTGAATTTTGTGGACATGAATCATGAGGTGTTACTGTGCATAACAATGGCTCATTATTATCATTCTTTGTTATCAATTTCATTCCCAAAGGACAATATGATAATTCATCTGTATTTAACATGTTGTTAAAAAGATTAATTGAATCAATATTTGGTATTAATTTCTCACAACACTGATACCTTCCCATCTCATCATTATATTCACAATGGTATTGTAATGGGCATGATAAAAATATGTAAGGGTTACATATTCTAACTTCTTGATCTTCTATCAATGGATTTGAGCCGTCTTTACATTTACCAACTAGTGAATTTTTAATATATTTATCATCAACTTTACCCTCTAACATATCAGGGGAAAAACTGAATATCCCATTTGTCAGAACCTGAAATTTATTACTTTTTCCCATTATCTTTGGTTCAAAAAATGGTTTACTATACTTTTCATCAACATTTTCTTTTGAAAATTTATTATTTTTATAACTATCAATTTGTGTTATATCGGAGCAACAAAAATTTTCATCGAAATAAGGGTTATTCCTACAAACATACCCAAACGGACAACTATTTTGTCCATACTTTTCATTACATGTCACAGTAACATCACCATTAAGATTTGATTGTATAAGTGGACGAGATGGATAGGTACATGGTTCATATAATTCATTATTTTCACAACATCCATATTGACCATTTGTTAATTGTAAACACAAATAATTAGACGGACAATCATCCAAACTACCATTATTTGAGCATTCTACAAATGTACTTGATATATCATTTTTTATTCCATCTTTACTAAGAGGATTCTTATTATTTGGACATAATGGTATACTTGAACAGCAAAATCCAATATTATTATTTGAGTCATTTTGTCTACCTACATAACATGTATACCCTGTTGGACAGGTATTTTGATTTTTATTACATGATATTGGAAGGTTTGTCGTTGGATGTCTATATGGTTTACCATCTTTAAGACACATTTCATTATCAGATATGCAAAAATTACTACATTTCTTTTTTGATATAAATGTATTTTGTACACCCAATGTAGTATTTACAATAACATCAATGCATTCATCAATTGTTGCATCAAATTTATATCTATGTTGTGGAATAATTGTGTTTTCATTAGCCTCTTCCTTATATAAACAAAGGTCTTCAGGTCTTGGACAACAAACACTATTTTCACTGACATTACCAAAACTACTATTTATGCATAAATAATTGCTACCGCATTTTATATCGTCATTACAACGTAAAAGTTGACCATTCTCTAGTTGTGGAAGACCACCAGGACATAAATTAACAAAACAACTATTAATACAATGTTCTTGTGAGATAAATCTATTGAAATTTCCACCGCATCCTCTGTACTCAAATGGTAAACAACTCATTTCAACAATATTGTAATACCACATTAAGATTGGTTCATTTTCAATATTTTCATAATCTCTTGATCCATCACAATTTTCACCATGATCAACTGGTAAACTACATGTCATATCTTCTCTAGGACAACAATAATCTCCCTCAAGTGTTTTAATACAATTATATCCTGATAAACATGGATTAACGTCTGAACATTTTTTGATTTCACTAGATAAATCAATTAATGGGAAACCCAATGGACATATTGAAGCAGTACTACATTGATTAATACATAACTTTTTACTATCAAACCTATTATCATTTCCTGAGCAACCAGTAAATGTAAATTTCTTACAACTTTTTGTTTCAAAATTAAAATAATATTGTTGGTTAGGTGGAGCGATTTCACATGGTATTCCTTTTGATGGAAGTAATGTACAAGTATGCTCAGGCATTGGGCAACATATTGATATATTAAATCTCTCTTGACAATGATAACCTTTTGGACAGCTACCATCTTTACACATTATACCTTTACCATCTCTGTTTTTTAATCCCATACCATGATCACATAATGATATAATTGGATCTTCACTACAACATATACCATTATCTGACGATTTTTCATTTTGTTGATAACAAAAATAATTTAATGGACAACCCGATTTTTTGTTACATGTTACAGGAGAATTTGTAACTGGTGATATTAGGGAACCGGAATTTTCAGGACATGTTGATGAGACACCACAACATTGATGACGATTTTTTGTTGTTGATTTATAGCACTTAAAACCTGGTGGACAGGTGTTGATTACCTCTGGGTTGCATAATAATATTTCATTCTTTTTTAGAATATCTAAAAATGGTCTTTCCATAATTTTACATCCATTTTCTTCACTTTCTTCAAATTCATTTTTTATTGTTGTACTTTTAATATCCTCTGATGTTGTTAATATTCCTAATGTTTCATTATCACTTTTTGATATAATATTTTTATCAGTTATTGGTATTCCTATTTTATGAATCTTTTCAAATATATCCTTTTTTGACCAATTATTAAATGAATATCCTTTTTTTGTTGTATGAGGTATTTCTGTAACAATTTGTGGTACAGTATCAAATGGTTCACAACAATGGTAATTTCCATAAATTTCATCAAATATACATACTGGCTGATGATTTACACCATCTTTAGTATTATTTTTAATAGTTGAACAGTAATTTTCAATTAATGGTGAACAACGATAAGGTTTAAGGGAATTTTCGTTGGTTTCTTCAGCCATAGAAAATGGGATGTAAGGACGCATGCCATTAGGACAACGGTGGTTCTCATAATTAATATTTGTACAACATAATCCTATATCACTATTAACATTTCTAAATGCACATGAATGCATTTTACTACCACCACATGATTGATGCGTTTTGATTGAATTTAAGTCATCTTCAATTGAACATAAGACAGCTTTACCATTGTCATCTAATAGTGGTATACGATTTGCTGGGCATAAGATATTTTCAAACTTTGGTGATGTTACTGTTAGTATTTTCTTATCATTTTTTATTGTTGGTGGTATTAATGTTGGATAATCTGTTTTGGTTGTTATTGTGTTTAATATTGTTATATATGGTTTTTTTGTTGTCGGTAATGGTAATTTAAAAAATTTTTTTCTTTCAATAGTATCAATAATTTTTGTATTTGATATGGTATTTATTGTTTTTGTGTTATTTGTAATAATCTCCCTACAGCAATACCCATAATTATTATTTTTTCCAATATTATTAGATGTATGACACCCATATCCAAAAGGACAATCATCGTCATTAAGACATTGAACAGGAAAATTACTACCATAATTTTTTTTTACCTCCAATAGTACTTCATAATTTGAATTTTTACA
This sequence comes from Strongyloides venezuelensis, assembly GCA_963280985.1. Lineage (NCBI taxonomy): Eukaryota > Metazoa > Nematoda > Chromadorea > Rhabditida > Strongyloididae > Strongyloides > Strongyloides venezuelensis. The sequence continues at coordinate 1,701,869 of CAUJLX010000001.1, read as the reverse complement.
TATCTTCTTTTTGGATGGACAACATATTTTATTTTTACATGAATATCCATGTTTGCAAGGAACTTCTGAACTACATGTAACGATTTTATTATTTTGTGTTAAAGCATATTCACCATTACATATTAATGGTGAACAGAAACGTTGACAATGATCTATGGTCATAAATTGATTTAAATTTCCACCTTCACCTTGATATAAAAACGATTTACATCTTTTTTCATTATGTGAGTAATAATATCTAAAAGCTGGATAGAATGTTGTACTTTCATATATTGGTATGCCACCAGAATCATATTCTTCTGTTCTATATTCTATGTTACTATATTCTCTTCCACCATATGCTGAACAAATATATTCAATAGAGGGACAGCATATTCCATAATCATTAACTTCAGTTTTATGACACGAATATTTTGAAGAACAATCTGAATCATCATTGCATAATTTTACTATCCCATCAGATGTCATCTCCTCATATCCACGTGGACAACTATTTTGACAATATGATTCGCAATCACTTTTTGTATAAAAAACATTAGAATTAACTAAATCACCACCTTTATATACAAAACTCATACATAATCCTAACTCTGAATTAAAATAATATCTTAAATATTTTCCATGTCCATTTCCTGTCATAACTGGTTGCATACAAGTAAGAACTTTATTAGGACAACATATTGGATTAATATTATCACTAACTATACAATCATATAAATGACCTAAATATGTTTTATCACTACAACCACCTTTATAAGAACAATTTAAATTATTTTTAAATTTTTTTGGTTTAAATCCTAATGGACATTCACCAGGTATTGTACAAATTAGCCCATGTTTCGTTTCAACAATAACTTGCGGTGATGAACATGTACATTTATTATTAATACATTTAGCTGTTGGCCATACTGAGGAACATTGTTTATCAAAGAAACATTTTTTCTCTGAATTAAGTGGTATTTTTTCCCAACACTGTGATTCAATTTGTATATAATTTCTTTTACAATGGCAATATCCATTACTTGTACAATACCATTTATCATTTGGACAGTGATATTGTAAGTTACACTTACTTAATGTTATCATTGGGTTCATTAATATGTTAAGAGAGGGTAGGAGTTTTTTTTCTATTGATGATGGACGAATACATTTATGGTGTTTTGGACTGAATATTAATCTAATGCCATCTTCGATAGCGCATTGGTCTTTTACATATCTTCCTGTTAAGGGATTGCAAAAAATAAAATGATGGGGCTGGTTAGGAATTGAATATGATGAAATATCATCAGTGTTGCATTTATCATCTTCTATACCAAAATTCAAAATACATTGAACATTCTAAAAATAATAACAATTTTAACGTAAAGATAATGAATGAAATAATATAAGACTTACTTTTAATAGAATAAAAAATATAAAAAAATTAAATATATGATTTATAGAGGTACTCTTAAACCACATAACTAACATTTTCATCATGACAAGAAATGAGTTTAAAAAATGAAGTAGTAGAGTTATGTTAAACCTCAACAATTATCTATTTTTTTGTATACATTTAATATTAATTTAATCGAGTATATTTACCTAATTAACATTTTAATAGTGAAATAAACAATCTTAAAATTATAAATCTTATTGTAAATATACATAATGGCATAAAGAAAAAAGGTGCCTTTTAAGGGGCAAAGGAAATGGTTGTGCAATGTAGAAAGTTTATTAATGATGTTTACTAGGAAAAAGATATTAAGTAAATATTCTTTTTTCCTTTAAAATCTATTACTTTAAAAAAAGAATAAACAAAAGTTTAATTAGTTTAATTTCATTGTTAAATCTTTAAATATATTTTATATACTTTCCCTAATAACTTTTAAAGTACCACAATTTATTTTTTCTTAAAATTTCTTTCAGTTACATTATTCATTAATTATCAATCATATTTAAAAAAAGATAACAAATATTTTAAAATGTATTGTTAATATTTTGCTGTTTATGCATAAAACTTATTAAAAATTTTTTTTATTCTATAATCAAAAATAAATTACTTATTATCTTATCATTTATAATTATTTTATTATATATACAATAATGAATTTGCAGTACTCATTTATTATATCAAAAAATTTTTTACTCTTACTGTACTTAATATAATCTGTTTTAAAAGATATCAAAAATATAATTTTAACTACTTTTTGATATATATTATTTTTATATCTAAATAATAGTTGTTTAAATGTATATACAATTGTTTTATGTATTTATATGATTATAGAGATTGACTTTTAATGAAACAACAGTAAAATTGATTAAAATCTTATCATAAATGATTTCAATGAAATAATTGTTAGCAATTTTCTTATTGTAGGTAAACATCTTGATAATACAACAATATATTATTGTTTTACTAACACAATCCAATACCATCCACCTCATATTATCTAAACATATTCAATTCAGCAAAAACACAAAAAAAATACAATTAAAGGTTTTACTTTTATTTTTTATTAATCATGAAAGAATCAGTTAATTAGAAAATAATGAATATTATAGGAAAATAGATATTAAAATAACAATATGTATACGAATTTTAGAAAAAGATTTTAAGTTAAAAAGCTTTATTAAAAACAACATAAAAAAAAGAGAAATGTCAAAAAATTGTAATTTAAGGAAAAAAGGATACTGTTAATTTAAATATATATAATTCGTACTATTCTAGTTTAAGAATGTAAAAATCATTAAAAAAAATATTAAATGAAAAGAAAAAACAACTGTTATGATATAATTGAAAAACATTAATTTTATAATTAGTATTTAATATTTTAAATTACATTAAAATGTTTCATTATTATCACCATTTTACTGGGGGTTTCAAATTACAATTTATCACATAATAACTTCCATTTGGAGATTGTTTATTATTCAATTTATAAACTATCTTCTCATTTATTGGAAATTCAGCACTCCATTTAATTGTCATTTCACGGTGTTCACCTGGTGTAAGAATTGTATCCCATTCAAGAATGGCATCCTCAGTTATTCTAATACATTCTTTTGTATTTTTAATATCTGGTGATAGGAGTGATATTTTAACCCTCTCATCTGTTGATTTTGGTATATTTTCTCTAATAACAATGTTTACTGTTTGCGAAGGTTTTGCATTTCGTATAACCAATGTCTGTTCATGAGTATATAAATTATTTTTTGATATTATACCAACAATTTCAAGTTTTTTTATTGGTACCCTATGTTCAACCTTAACAGATGGATCTAAACCTAAATTACATTTTATTGATTTATTTTCATATAAATGTCCGACATCGGTCATACCAACATAATTTCCATTAAAATAAACGGAAGCATTTCCTGGAAGTACTGTATTTTGACTATTATTTGTTATTGAGGCAACTAAAAATGCTGATGTACTATTTGATGGATGAATTTCATGTTTATATGTTGCATCCATTATGAATGAATGAATTTTAACTTTATTTTTATCACTGTTTTTATAAATTGTAACGGGTTCATCAACGGAATAATACACTGGTGGAATACCTGGCCACGTCTATAATATCATAAAAAGATAATAAATAAAAAATAAAATATAAAGATAAAGATAAAACATACAAGACGATTTACTGTTCCGTCACATACAGTAATTTCTTTGGGACGATGATACATACAAAAAGCATCTGAAATTTCATTATAATCAAATGACTCAAATCCTGTATCATCTGAATTTGGAGGGCTATAAGATTTGATATGACGATTGGTAGTATGTTTTCCCTCACTTGGTGATGCACGTATGGCACTTACAGTTGTTCTTGATAATGGTGGTGCGGAACCACTAATAGATGGATTTGCTGTTGATAGGTATATCTTAGCATCAATCCAATCTTCATCAACATGTTGTTCAATTATCCCAAAAAAATCTACTTGAACAGAATTATCAAGGTTAGCAGAAGTTTCAGAGATAGATGCACGAATATCATAGTATGGTTTCCAACTAATACCATACACTTGATAAATTAGGTAAAATCTCAAATTAGCAATATCATTTGATTTTATTGTTATTATTATTGATCTATTAAATGGATCATACTCATTTGCACATCTTAAGCGATTAATTTCGCCATTAATCTCATCCAAATCACCTTTATATTTTGCCAATTCAATACGCTTATTGTTAATTTTTATCTTCATTTCAGAGTATTTCCTGCAATAGGTTTCTAAAAATGACATGAATTCTTTTAATTCATCTCCCTTTGGAAAATCACCTATATCATTTGGTGATATATTTTGTAAGTTAAGTATACCTTCCAAATCATTTTTATTTTCTCCTTTTTGCTGTAAACTTCCTTCACAATTACCAATATTCTGCAAATTGACTTTTGATTTTTTTCTACTATTATTCTGACTTTTTGTATTATTAGCAACACTTTGTAATAACTCTAAACCATTAGTTAAACTTTCAATATCACTTTCTATTGTTTTTATCGAATACTCTAATTTCTCTTTTTCTTTTTCTTTACTACATATCTATAAAGATAACGAAAGAAATGATGATATATTAAAATATTTATATTGATATACCTGTGTATTATCAAAATCATCTACATTTTTAGGTTCCTCATGATATTCAACATCCTGAATAAGTCCTTCTCCAATAACCTCAACACGAATACTATTTCTATCTAAAACTGGTGAAACATTTTTAATATGAATTACATTACTCCCAGTAACACAATCAACATCAACTGCTTTTTTAACCTCAGCTTTATCTTTGAATATGACAACAGTCTTTACAGGTAAATCTTTAGACTCGACATCAATTCTATTTATATGATCGCCATTCATTGTCACTTTAAATTCTATAATAATAAATAACATTTAATAAAACATAGTAAACAACAAATAAATATAAACGGATGAATTATAAGATATATGCTATATAAATGTTACAATATTAAATTTTTATCTAATGACAAAGTTGGGAAAATAAAGCAAAATAATAGTATGTATCACGTATACAACTCAACATGAATGATAGATATATACAAATATAAATATCATGAAAATTAAAAAAAAAACTTATTTTTCCCTGTTATTTGGTAATTGTGAATAAAGTCAATTATACCTTTGTAAAAAATATTTAATATTATAAGTTTGGGATAAATAAAAAATATTTTAATATATCTAATTTTTATCATTAAAATAATATATAATTAATGTTATTCTTGTAATCAAAAAGTTAATCTGTTTTCAAAGTAATTTATCAATTAATTCTTTGTTAAATTATCGTGAACTATGTATACAAATACATCTTTAAATAGATGGGGGAAACCTTCTAGATAATCAAGTCATGCCTGATTATTATTCTAGAAGTAGTAAAAAGGAAATATTTACCGTTTATCATAAATATTATATAGGAAAATATATATTATAATTATATTATTAGCATCATTAAAATGATAATACTGTTTATATAAATCTTACAAGGAAAAGTCTATGTAATAATAATTTAACAAAAAAAAAAGTGAATATCTAAAGGAAAAAAAGTTAATGATCGATGACCACATTTATAAACATTAGCATTCAAGAAATAAAAGCTTTTGAAATGACATGATAGTTCATTTTTCTGATGTTTTTTATCCTTTTAAGAAACCGCCAATGTATCTATTTAGACATCTAATAGTAATGTTTTGGAATGCGTCATCAAAAGTTTGATAATAATTATTATTGTTTTATATAAAAATGTGCCATCTTCTCCAGTATCATTATTACTCCAAAATATTATATGTTAAACAGGTTCACGTACTATCTCTGTTTATATATAAACATAAATAATGATACAATTAATAATAAAATCAAAAAGTATTTTAGAGGAAAGAAAATGTTAAAGTGTGACGATAAGGAATAGGTTAAATATAAAATTAGCTTGCGACCTTTCATAACTTTATTTTGACCACAACTAATTTTATCATATAAAATGATAATAATTATAATACCTTCAAATGTCCTATCAAAAAATTTATCCAACCCCTAGATTGTTTATGTTTTTGGAGAGAAATTGATAAGAGGTAAAAGTCAACATAGATTTCATATCATTTTCATTAATTATATGTAAAAATTAAATATCTTTTTAGATAAAATTAATCAATGTTCATCATATTATAATTAAAATGAAGTATTGTTTGTTAGAGTTTGTAATACTTTTATCGTGTATATAATAGTCTAAAAATGTATCGAAATGTCATTTAATTTAAAAAAAAGATCTGGATTCTATATGTGTATATACAGGTCAACGATGTTTATAAAGAGATAGTGGCTAATCGGTATCTTAATTCACCATAATTTATTGTAAAATCTTAGATAAGGATTGATAATAATAATGCAATAAGATGATTCTTCTTTTGATATTAATGATGTATCAAATTGAAAAAATACTGTAAATATTTGATTTGATTTTTTATCAATTAATCTATGAAAAAATATCATTTCATTAATATACCTTTTTATCATAATATTTTAAAAAGTTTAATTTTATATGTTTCTTTTTGTATCAATAATAAAAAATTAAGAAACAGTTTAATTAAATGGAAGGTTATTTGAAAAGGAAAAAAACAATATTTAATCTTCATATCATAAGATATTTTTCTCTATCTATCTACCTTTTTTTGTAATGAAAGAAATATTATCAACAATGTTTACAATTCCAAATCACTTTATAGTAAATTGTTTATAATAACAGACGCTATAACAATATTTTCAACAACTTGAAAATTTTTGCCAGATTTATATACACACAAATCATTTAAAAAGGAACATAATAAAATCTGTCAATAATATATTTTTATTATTTGATAGTTTGATAAAAACTTTTTGCGGTATCCGCGAATGGATTTTATCTTAAAGATATGTAACATAAGTTAAAATAATTTTCATTATATCATATGCTAAATGATGAATTTACATGATATTGCCTAACAAAAAGAATACCCGAAAAAATTTTTTCTCTCCATATGTCTTTTTAACTTTTAGTATTGTTTGAAAGAGGCGCTGTCAAAGATATGTATATAGTAATAATATTTCATATCATGAGCCGTTTATATATGAAAAGAGAAAGATTTGACAGTAAGATTCTTGACAAATTAAAAAAATAATTTATCATATTTATTTTTATGATAATGAATTTTACTATTGTAAAAAAAGAAAATTAACAACTAAAATGGGCATAAAGAAATACAGTAATCATTGGAGATACTTAACTTACTATAATATTTTACACAATTTATCATTTCTTTTTAATGTGGTTGTATGTATTATTATAGGAAGATATATAAAGTATTAAATATCATTCGAAATATTTTCTTTTTTTAAAAGTAATTTTATTAACAAATGACAATTTTTATTGCTGTTATACCCATTACATCATAATATATATTGTATATTTGTTTACTATAACAAGAAAATACTTTATAACAGATCTTTTTTTCGACCTTAAATATGCACGATGTTGTCTTATTTTAGTGAGCCAGCCGTGAAATTGACAAGATGGGTAAACGTTAAATTTATCAAAAAATTTGTTATTCAGTGCCTTTCCATTAATTCTCCATAATCTTCTTTCTATCTTACTTAAGCCTATAGGATCAACTTTACTTCTTTATTTCTAATATTTTATATACGGTGCCAAGAATGAAAATATATGATAAACTCCTCCTTTTACCAAATGGTTATTATAATATAGAATTGTGAATCCCAATAAAAAGTAGAACTATTAACTAAAAATGATACATACTAATAAGTTAACACAATTGTCTTTTCTTCTAATTAAGTAACTTCTAATATTTATATCATCATCCTTACTTGTAAATCTTTAAGCTTAATTTTAAACCTGATTGTTTTAAATTAAATTTATATTACGTTTATTGTTTGTTACTTCCTTTAAGAAGACTTTACTCCTTTTTTATAAACCTACATCTTATTATAATACCATCTTCATCCATATACCTCTTTTATAACTAATGCTTCTAGATTTGTAACAAAATCATCCAAACAGATTTTTTGATAACTTTATATTCTAATCCAACATGGATTTGGGAAACACGAATGGTGAGTCTCCAATAAACAATAACCCAGATAATATAACTAATAATAATGGAATTACAACATTTAATTCACTTCCTAATTTTAATAATAATAATGATAGTGATAATAGTAGAGTTCAGCAATATTTAATGAATCTAACTAGTAATGAGGGTTCTCAAAATTTTTTACCAACATTTACTACCTATGGAACATTAGAACCATTTCATGATACACTTTCAAGTATAACACATCTGGATAATGGTGGAAAAAAACTTGACAGTATGAAAAAAGAGTTAGTTGAGATGGTTAGTGATAAAAATCAGAAAAATATTAAAATGAAGGAAGATGAAGAGAATGGTAGTCTTCCAAATGATGGATCATTATCACCATCAGATACCTCTTTAACACTACCTCAAAAACCACGAAGACAAAGAACTCACTTTACTAGTCATCAGGTAATAAATAAAAATTATTATGAAAAATATTATTTTTGAATTATATTTTCTAGTTAACAGAACTTGAAAATTGGTTTTCACGTAATAGATATCCTGATATGGCAACAAGAGAAGAAATTGCCAGTTGGATCAATTTAACAGAGCCAAGAGTGAGAGTAAGTTTTATAATAGTTTTATTATAGCAGTCTTTTATGTTAAATAAAATTACTAACACATTATATGTATTTTTATTACTTAATGTGACAAATTTCATTATCTCTTTTATAATATAAGAAAGTTAATTAATATATTTATACTTCTCAATAGAGAATTGTTTTTATATATACATATATTTATGTATAATATTAGAATTAATTAATTTTACTAATTTATTTTTAGGTATGGTTTAAAAATAGGAGAGCTAAATGGCGTAAAAGAGAAAGACATCATTTGGCACCGGATTTTAAAACATTCCATGGTACAACAGCAAATGGAAATTACCTTAGTCAACCATTGCTTCGTGGAAATGAGGTATTTGATGATACATCAACATTTTATGGACCAAATACTTGGCAACATAATTATAATACAATTAGAAATCAATCAACGACTTCCTCAGCATTAGGTTGGAGTTTAAAGACACCAAATGTTAATATTCCAACAAATAATGGAGCATTAAATAATTCAAATGTTCCAAATACAATGGTTTCTTTTTCTAGTCTTTTACCATCATCAACATTAAATCATGCTATAAATTCATCACGTATATCAAATTTACCTATCGATTCATCACTCTCCTCAACAGCAGCAACAAATTTATTGTATGGACAAAATCAAAATATCCGTAATAATCAACATACATCAATTTGTGGTTCAACTATTGGTAATGATGGTAAAATAAAGAATACATTTATTTCACCACTTACAAATACTGTTACTGGAGATTATGTCACAAATCCATGTTCTACCAGTGGCTACTCAGCATTCCATCTAAATCCATATTCCAATTACAATACAAATTTGTAAATTTTCAATGTATTATAAACAAAAAGAAAGGAAGATGATATTGTTTGTAAAGGAAAAATATTTTAAAAAATAATATGCAATTAAAAAATGTATGGCTTAGTCACTTAATGATAAAAATTAAAATCTCAAAATTTTTTAAATATAATTATATTTTTGTTAATATTAAAATTACGCAATAGTTGAGTGTGAAATTAATAAAATACCTTTATATTTTATAGTGAAAGGGAAAGTTATATAGTTGATGGATAAAATTCTTTTATATAAAATGTCAATTTAGGTATTTCATACTTTTTCATTTTTAAAGTTTTTTTTACTGATACTCGTGCATGATTATAATATCAATTTTAATATAACAATAAATTTAATCTTTTTTAAAAAAAAATTTTTCATTTCAACATCTTCTATTATAGTTAAAAAAATGTTATATTTTTTGGAACCAATATTTTAATTAAATTTTTTAATAATATTCTATTTATACTTTAAAATATCCAAATGATCAGAAATTATAGATTTTCATAATATTATATATTTTAAAATTTATGAAATATCACTTTTTACGTTGTCAATAGCAACATTTGTAGAAAATATGATTACTTATTTTAAGATGATTATTATTATTTCATATTATAATTATTATTATTTAAATTGTTAATAATTATTATTTACTTTCTATAACATTTCAAAATATTTTTCAAATAATATTCATATCTTTAGCTGTTTTATAATTATTGTAAAGGTCAACAAATAACCACTATTATTTAACCAATTGTACAATTGAATATACATTTACAAATACTTAATTTCTAGTGAAAATTTGATTCTCCATAAAACTCTAAGATGACTATTGTTAGGTTGTATTAAAATATTTTATAAACTTTACTACTCTCTGTAAAATGTTTGTACTTTTACAAATACATTATCTTTTTGAAAAAGTCAAACATATTAAAATATAATATAAATAATCCTTTTATACTTTTTTAATGTTTGCAATATTTTACCTTATATTTATTTTATAATTTTTTATACTAATTTTATTTTACAATGAATTTTGGATTTATCATTCTGTAGCTTTATTTTTCAAAAAAAAGAAAAATTAAGGAAAGTAACATTGTTTCAAAATCATCTCATTTAAAGAAACTTTTTTTGTTAGTATTTAGAAGTACATTTATATAAATATATCCTATTGTCTACGCAAAGAGTGTTTTCGTATACCTTCTTGGTATATTAAAATTTTCAGTAAAAAAATTTTTAAACTATATTTTAATATATAAATAAATTATGAAAAATGTAAAAAAATCTCCGTGACTGATAAATTTTTATAATACTTTACATTTATGCATATGAATATATATTCTATAATAAAGCCTAGGGGTAAATGATTCAGTGAAACATTTTTGTATAAAACATGTTATATAAAATTTTATAAAATTGTTTAAAAATCTATTTACTTATAAACAAGTCATAATTAAGAAATGAAAGAAGCTGGTAAAGTTTTAAAAATACACGTTAGGTATTTAAAATAGATAATTATTATTTAGCCAACCAGATAACAAATAAAAATAAAATAGAAGAGATATGCGAATTTCAATTTTTATCATTAAATTTTTCAAATCAACTGTTAATTTTTGTGTTAAATGTTCTTAAAGTTTCTTAAGAATTACCTATGTATGGGTGTTTTTGTAAAACAGGTTTGAGGAAAAATTTCTATGTGAAATTACACTAAGGATGAGTATATTCATTATAATACATACACTTATATTAATAGAAAAATGTAATTTAAATGAAAAAATGATTATTTATTATGAAGATGTATTTTTTTCTGAAAAATTTGATAAAAAAGTATCATTTAAGGATGTATATTTATATTTGATTTGGTCATGTTATCTTTTAGTATATAAATTAAAATTATTCTAATATAATATTATTCTAATCTATCATTATATAATTGAAATTTTTATGCATAAATTTTATAAGATATAAAAAAAAGTAACAATTATCAATGTGTATATCATATAATTCTTTTTATCATTAACTTTAATGTATATTTTGATATTATGATTCATAAGATATTTTATCTCCTAATTAATATATTCTATAATTTCGATATTTTTTATTTTAAAAAAAAAAGATAGTATATAATCTTATCATGATAAAAAAATAGTAATTATTAAGTAAAGTTTAAAATATAATTGTAAAATTACTAATTTTTATTATTAAAAATATTATTATAGTAATTAAAACTGTTACTTATAGATACAAATTACATTTTTTCTATAGAAATAATTACTTTTATAATATTTTAAGGGTAAATAATTAATCAAACATCATTTATCTATGATTAACTTATTAATATATTATTAATGATTATGGCATGATACATGTTTTTATCCATATCTATCGCATATATTAATAATCTAAACAATATATCCAATTAGATTTACTCTTAAATTTAATAAATATACCTATAACTGTTCTCATTTACTTTTTGACATAATCACTTTTAGAAGAATATGTCTAATGACTGGACAAATATTAATAATGTTAAAAATAAATTTTATACAATAATTAATGATATCATACATATATCCTATTTGCCTGTAATATTAATTTGCAGACTAAGTAACATATTTTAGACCAAAATATTTTTATAAATAGGTGCAATAATACATAAATCTCATAATATTAAATATTAAATTTATTTACGCATCTTATTTACTGTATGGTGGACTAACAATATGTTATCCCATTTTAGAACCTTCAAAACTCTTTTTATAGTTAAAATTCTTTTTAATATTATACTTTTATGGTAGGTTCATTTTATTACACATCGTATTTTTGGATCATTATTTAAAAGTAAATATTGAACAAAGTTTTAAAGTATCAAAATTTCTCCATATTTGTTGATAGTATAAAAAAATCTTAATTTCTCTCAAATTTTTTGAAAACTTTTAATGGAAATTGTTTAAAGAACATCTTTTATAATTCATTTTTAATAAGACTTTTATCCTTAATTTTATATTTTTAGTAATTTATTCTGAAAAAATACTCTTTATAAAAATGTTTATAATTTTATTTAAAATTTACATTTAAGAATGATCTTAAAGTAATGCTACACAAAGCAAGCTGAAGTATCAGTTGCGAATATCCTCATGAAAAGATATTTATTAAAAAAGTGCAATAAAGGTCGATTAAAGACAAAACTCTTATCGTGTAGATAGATTTATTATTCTCTGAATACCTTTTTTATATTATTAATTAAATTAATTGTTATAGAAAAAAAAATGCTCGAAAGATGGTTTAAATATGAAACAGGCCACGCTTGGTGTGAAAGTGCATACAAATACCAAACATTACCAATGGTTGCTGAATTTACTAATACTATAACAAATTTACCAATTATGGTATTACCAATGATAAATGCTATGTTACTAAGAAAGTATATCAAAAATGTAAATCATAAAATTTTTTGGCCACACTTAGTTTTAACAGTTAATGGTATTGCTTCAACATACTACCATGCTACAATAAATCTTTTTGGTCAATTGGTTGATGAATTGTCATTAGTATGGCTTCTTATGGTTTGTATAATCTCTTATATTCCTATTATGAAGTGTTTCCCAGAAAGATGGCATAAATATATACCAATAATTTGTTCATTTCTTGGATTTTTTACTATTGCTTTAAGTATTCTATGCTTTATTGAACCATCATTAAATGCTATAGCTTTAATGTTACTCTCTATACCAGGATGTTACGTTATTTATTATGAAGGTAAAAATAGCGGAATTGAGGAGGCTTCAAAATGTGTTGATAGAATTTTTGTATTTTGGGGACTTGCTGCAACATTTTGGGTATCAGATAGACTTTTTTGTGATCTTTGGTTATATATTGAAGCCCCCTATTTACATGCAGTGTTTCATATTTTTGCATCATGGGCTGGATATACTTCATTCCTAATGTTTTCACTTATTGATATTCATAAAAGATCGCAAGAACATGGATATATAGCAAAAGTAAAATACATTCCACCAAGTTATAAGGGTATATTTTCAGTGCCATATATTACATTTATTGAAGGGAAAATTGAATAAATGTTAATAAAAAGGTATACACCAAAGATAAATATTTACTCTAAATGAAAATTTACTTTATTATATAAAGGAAGGAAAAGAGATTATAGTTTTTTTTATTAATTAACAATATTATCACTATTATTATATATTTATAAAATTATAATTTACAAAAAAATATTCATTTAGCGTTATATTTCGTTAAATTCTTACATAATTAATTAAATACAAAAAAAATGATTGCATGAATATATGATTAAAATCAATGTGATGGTGCTTTAACAACACAACTTTGTGATTCAAATCCGGTTTGACAATCTGTGTACTTTTCAACACACAGCCAAACAGCATCACACAGGATGGACATATAATTTCTATATGGTGTTGTTGTTATGTTAAATTTATTTTTTAATATTTTATAATAATCTTTTTCATACCTAACTAAATACCACCCTCTTGTCTCTGGATTAATAATATAAATATCAGTTGAATTAACATTAAGTGTTAACCGATTTTGCAACCATTCCATTTTTTGTAAGATACCATTTAATGTATACCATATAGGAATGTTCCACGTACATCTAAATTTCTCATTGAAGGGTTTGTAACCAGATCTGTTATCATCACGAACATCAAAAGGTTGTTGTGTTAATTCTATTGTATTATTATTAATCCTTTTCACATCCACAAGAGGTATACCTTTTTGAAGAACCCATTCTTTTCTCATAAGATTAAAATCAATATGATCACCAATAACATTGTCATCAGCAATTTTTTGAAATCTTTGAAATAATATTGTACTATTAACATTTGTAAATTTATTATTTTTAACATATAATATCATTGCTTCACGAAATAACTCATAACCCATGATTTGGTAAACCATATTTGTAACACCATATCCTTTGGAGTAGGCAATATTAAAATGGTTTTTGTAATTATGTACATCATCAAAATTATCCTCAAGTTTCAAGTCATACGTTTTATTAAAATCATTAAACATTCCCCTTCTAGCTCTAATAAATAATTGATGAGAAAAATTTTGTTTGTATAATTTTCCAACAACAATTTCTGTTATTAATTGTGTTACACCTTCCGTTAACCAGACTTGTTGCCACCATTCAGGTGTTATTAAATTCCCAATCCATTGATGGACCAATTCATGAGTTATTGTAATTAGTTTAAGTTCCTCTTTCTTTTTATCATTATCGTCAGGATAGAAAAGAATTTTACTTTTAAACATAATGAGGCCCCAATTCTCCATTGCCTCAACATTGAAATGTGGTACTGCAACAATATCAAGGTGATTCATTTGGTAGGCATAATCAAAGTAATGTTCTAAAAATACTAAAATTTCTTCATTTAAAAATAATATTATTTCTGCTTTATCACGATATACTGGATCAAACCATAAACGTATATTTGTGTGAGTTACTTCCTTTTCAACATATTCGAATTCAGATACAAATAATGCAAATAAATATGAACTCATTTTGTGAGTTGGAGTGAATCTTGTTCTCAACCATCCTCCTTCAATTTCTTCCTTCATTAATGGTGAACCATTACCAACAGCTTTTGTTGGTTTTGGGTGAATAATACTTACATTCCAAACACTTTTATAACTTGGTTCATCAAGACAAGGAATAAATCTTCTAGCATAACCTGGTTGATTATGTGAAGCAACATATAATTTTACATCATTGTTTGGTGAATTTGAAATTGTTTTATTAATAAAAATTCCAACATTTTCATGTTTATTTAAATATCCTTTATATTCAAATGAAAAAATTATTGTTTCATTAATTTTTAGTGTTCTATTTAAATAAAAATTCATTATTTCTTTCTTATAATTATATTCTATATTTTTTATAGTAGTGAGATTATTTTTCTTATTTATTGTATCTGATACGATCATATTGTTAAAATTTGGTATAACATAGGAAGAATTTGCAACATTCAATGCAATAATATCAGTTGGCTTTCTTGTTTTGAGATAAATAGATATCATTCCCTCAAACAAAAAATCATTTTTAGTCTTAAAATCATTATAACACGGAATAAAAATTTTTAATTCCAAATTATATTTGGTTGGTATAAGATTATTTGGTAATCTATTATTTGTTCTAATATCATTCTTTATTTTTTCTTTACAATAGGCAATATTTAAAAATATAAATATATTATAAATGATATTTATATATATCCATTTCATGATGGCAAAAATATTATAGTAAGAATATATTTAAAATATACAAAATATAATGAAAGAGAAAATCTTTTATTTTAAAACGACTTTTAATTTAAATCTTTATTTTAACATTTATCTTTTATATTATTATAAAATATCAATCAAAAATGATGAATATAATGTCAAAAAAAATGTATACACTCTTTTATCTGGTGCTTTAGTCTGAAATATGTAGAGTAATTTAATTAATTTTATTGCTAGCATTTATATGCCGTATTATTGTATTTGTCAATTTTTCTAATAATATTTAATATATCTCGAAAATTTTGATTCGGTATTCTAATTTTAAAAACGTTTTACTGTTTGTTTGTGAGAAAATTAATTACATTAAAATTTTAAGTTTTTCTCTCTACTATAGCATTTAAAAATACAAATGCAATATAATGATATGAAGATATTAATGTTAAAATAGTTGACATTTAAACTATTATTTGTATAACAAAAATCTATTTTTTAACTTTAAAAAATAATATAGACAAATGTTAATATTAAAGATTAAAGCTTAACAGAAAAAGATATGCATTAAATATATTGAATCTATGGTTATGATAAAAATATTTTTACAAAGAAAAATATGAAGGATATAAGTTTTATTGATTTAAATTTTCAAAATAAATTAAAATAATTACTTTGCATACCTTTCAATGAATTACAGTTATGATTTAAAAAAATAAATTATTTTTACTTTCGCAATTTTTTCCACGACGACATAACTATATAAAAATGTTAAAGAGACTATATCAATAGTTTATAAGAAAAATCGCTATAAGAACATCTAATCTTTTATAAATTGGAATTACAAACATTAAAATTAAGAATATTAACGGTTTTCGTGATTTTTCAATCCATATATAGTGTTTTTTATACTATATTAACCATTATTGTAATTAACTTATTATATAAATTATTTATTTTTGTTTCTAATATTTAAATAGTATACAAATAAATATGGTAATCAATATTTCTTTATTATTATTATTAACTTAACAAAAATTATTTTTTTCTACAAATATACACATCTAGAAATGATACTAAGTAAAAGACAAAATGGTATACAATAAAATTAACGTAATCACCATAAACAACCATTAATTACATAATTTTTTTATTATACAAGTTTTCTTTTAAAATCTTGATTTTTTTAATCTTTTACATTTATATAATATTCATTCAGCAAGTTAATGGTTATATATTATATTTTAAATAATTAGACAAAACATCTAAATAGCAAAAGATTTTTATTTGTTTCTATATCATAATTTTACATCTTTTGTTTTTTAAATGTATATATATAATAAAATATGTCAATATGTGACTTTTTTGATTTTTGTTAAATTTAACGCGCATGAAAATGGTATTTTTGTAATGTTTATACATATTCTATAGGTCATCATAAAATTTAATATTATTTCATTTACCAAAAACACTTTAGTTCTTTAAATATTAATTATATTTATGATATTATTTTAATAGTTATCAAATAGATAAGATAATTGAGTAGATATATATTTTCTATCTTTATATGTCTTTAAAAAGTAATATAATAAAAAGTACATTGTTTGATAAGTATTATCTTAATCAAAATGCTATCTTACAAACATATAAAATGATAATATTAGTCATATATTATTTATAAAACTATAAAAAAGAGACAATTATATAATATATTTTAGTTACTTTTTATATACTTTTATTTTTATTTATTTCTTTAATTGCACTTATTTTTATTATAGATATTTCTTTCTTTTAAAATTTTTACCATGGATTCTCTTCATAAGGGGTGGTTTTCTGAGTTCTCACCAGATGATGCAGAAAAAATGAAAAACGGAACCTATGATGATTCAAAATTACTGTCATCCGATGGCCAAAAAATGGGCGGTGCATGGCCAGGACAATGTTTTTCATTAAAAGTGGATAAAGTCTTGTTTCATGAAAAATCATTATATCAAGATGTATTGGTTTTTAAAAGTGAGACATATGGAAATGTACTTGTTTTAGATGGAATAATTCAATGTACTGAGAGAGATGAATTTTCATATCAAGAGATGTTATGTCACTTACCAATGTTTTCTCATCCGAACCCTGAAAAAGTCCTTATTATAGGTGGTGGTGATGGTGGTATTCTTAGGGAAGTTTTAAAACACGACTGTGTTAAAGAGGTAACAATGTGTGAAATTGATCAAATGGTTATTGATGTATCAAAAAAATATCTTCCCCATATGAGTTGTCAATTTGAGAATCCAAAGTTAAAATTATTTGTTGGAGATGGTTTTGAATTTTTGGCTGGTCACAAAAATGAATTTGATGTTATTATAACCGATTCATCAGATCCAATAGGACCAGCTGAATCACTTTTTGGACAAGGATATTACTCATTACTAAAAGACGCTCTAAGAGATGGTGGTGTTCTAAGTTCACAAGGTAAGTTTATTTTTTAAAAACATTTTTTTTGTTACCTATTGTAATTTGCAAATGAATAGGTGAGTGTCCATGGTTAGATTTGATACTGGTGACAGATTTAAGTGTCATTTGCAAAAGACTATTTAATCAGGTACGATACGCAATTGGCTCCGTGCCAACTTACACATCAGGTACAATGGGATATCTATTATGTTCAAAAAGCAAATTAGAGGTATAAAATTTTTAAAAAATATGCAATACTAATATTGTTACGTAACTCTATTGCAAGTATTTTCATAATTTTTTTTCTACTCACATATAACAATTTTTTATAACATTTTTAACACTTTCTTTTCATACTAACTTTAGGTGAATGTTTTTGGTTGCACTTGGATCTTATTAAATACTTGTTGAACTTTAATAAAACTATTTATCCGTCTGTAGCTTACGCTTCGCATTTTGTAAGCACCTATCCATCAGGAAACATGGGATATTTGCTTTGTTGTAAATCTGTAAGGCACTATTTTTTGGTATTTTTTTTGCATGTTTTTGTTTTTAATTATTAACTCTTAATTATTTTGATGTAATTTTATCTTTTTTTAGGAACGTGATTTATCAACTCCAGCACGTATAATAACTGATGATGAATGCGATAAGATGGGACTCAAATTTTATAACTCCGAAATACACAAAGCTGCATTTGTTCTTCCACAATTTGTAAAGAAAGCTTTAAAAGGAATCTAATTAGTTAAACAAACAAGTATCTTTTTAAATCGCTTTTATTTTGACAAATGTACTTTTTAATGCATTAAGCAGTGTCACTTTAAAAGTGCAATAAATTAAAGTAACTCATTAATGAAGAAAGTTATATATATACTTCTTTGTGTTTTTAATTTTTTAAAAATGTTAAATTAATGATTTCTCCTCATTGTATTTGTCATTGTGTCCATAAGCACCAGAAGAATATTCTTCACCTTTCATGGATTCACCAATTAATGAAGAACCAGCGTTATCTACCTTTTCTTCTCGTGTATTTTTTTTGTATCTTTCAAATTTTTCGAATGAATCAGTTATTTCATCATTTATTGACAAAAGTTCTGAAAAAACAGTTTCATTTTGAATTACTTGAGTTAGTGCAACAATTCTTTTATGCATCTCTTGTAAAGTTTCATATAAATCATTTAAAAATTCCACTTCCTCTTTTCCAGTTGATTGTGGTTGTAGTTGCCTTAGTAAATCTTGGAAAACATTCACATTTCCTTTCACAACATCCAATTCAGAGCGTAATTTAGCTAACATATCAACATTTGTCTCACCACCACTTTCAATATTACCATCAGCTGGTTGTAAAAATGTTTGTGGTACATTTGGGTTAACGATTTGTTGTACTGGTGGTATATCTTGAGGAAATGCTTTTGGAACAGACTATAGTATATCAATAAAAAATTTTTATGTATATAAATATTTTGAAAGAAACAACCTACCGCAACTGGTGTGTTGATTGGAGGAATTTGATTAATATCAATATCTGAAAATTGTACACCTTTACTTTTTAAATCATTATAAATATCAACAACATCATGAAGCTCAGGAATATCCTTAAAGGCGACAGCCCAACTTTGTATTAAAGTAAGTATTCGTTCTTGAATAACTTGTGGTGCATCAAACTTTGGTCCAATAAGTTTGATGAGTTCATTAACAAATTCTTTGCAACAAACCAAAGTACGAAAATGGATGCCACAATTTTTAACACATGTCTCAAGGACCGTTAATGTATACATAACAATAGCATTATTTTTTGACATTTCACTATTTAAACGTTTTTTAATAGCACGAATAGCATCTTTACCGCCATCAGTTGTTGTATTAATAATATCACAAATTTCAATATTTAATCCCCAATTTTCAGTTGATAAAACAGTTGCATCAGTTGCCATTTCAACTTTTTTACCAACATAACTTTCGAATGGATCACCATGGAAGAAATCAGAGATTTTTTCAAATCCAGAACTTGCTGCTTCTTTAGCTGTTTCAACAGCATTTAAAAGAGAATCTTGAATTCTATCTTGCTGTAAAAATAAATGGTTATCATTTAAAATGATGATTTAAAAACTTTATTAATAATACCTGCATATTTTACGATAATATCTTATCAAAACAAAAGAAATATATTTTTATTTAATTTTTAAACAAATATTTTGTTATGATAAGTAAATATTTAGATGTATTTTCTAAAAAAATAAATTATTTTAAAATTTCTACAATTTTAGGAGATAAATAGTATTTAAAACGTGACACGAAGTTGCAAACAACTAGTGGCTGATGGTTGTTGTTTATCTAAAACATTCGCGTCAATATAGAATAAAAATTTTTGCTCAGTACACATATAGTTGTGTTGCAGTACTGTTAACATCGTGATATTCCTTTGTTAAATAAATCATGACAATTGTGGAAAAAATTGAAGTTAATGTATAAAGAATGTAAAAATGAATCGAAGATATCGGAAAATATGTGTACAAAAAATAATAGAATAGTATAGTTTATAACGAGAGATAATGAATCAATTTTGTGTCTTTGTCATGTGTGAGAAAACATCGTCCGTTCGATGTGGTATTAAAATAGAATTATGTCAGTTATAATGAAAAATTAATAACCTATGTTATGTAGGCACTCTTATTTATGTAATATCATAGTAAAAGTAATAAACAAAGAATTAAAACAAATACTTGTAGATAAAATAGTAAAAAAAATAAAGACTGTTATTAAATTCACTCGGTTTATTTATTATAAAAAATATTTTTAATTAGCAAATAACTCTTTGAACACAGGCATTTTTAAGGCATTGCAAAGCTTTATCACTAAATTTTGGTCTTCCTGAGTAATCAGAATATGCTATCCATTCAATTTCTGGACAAAATTGTGCTAATAAATATATTGACTTATCAGTACATGATGTAGCTCTAATACGAACTTCAGTTAACTTACAATTCCTTGCCAATGCACTTAAACCTTTATCAGTTACCCATCTGCAACCATTAAAATTAATTGTCCTTAGAAAACGACAATTTTGTGCAAGAATTAATAAAAATCGATCATCAACACATAACATATGTGATGCCTCAAATTCTTCCAAACATTTTGCATTACGGGCAATAGCAAAAAGTGCTCTATATGATATTTTTAGACGACATAATTTAAGAGAACGAAGTTTAAAAATAATAGCCCTATTACTTGTTCCAAAATATCTTTGTAAATGGTAAGAATTTATATGTTTAACATTCAATGCCAAATGTGTCATGTTTGGAATATTATTGGTAATGAGTAGTAAGACTTCATCGACAATTCTGTTACATGATATATGAAGATTTATAATTTTTTTACCAAGCCCACCAATAAATGTCCTTAAAAATCCATTACATTTTTCAACAGCAGCATTACTCATCTCTTCACAATTTAACTGTAAATGTATAGTTTCTAGATATGGTAAATTTAATAATTTTGAAACAAGATTTGATGCATTTTCTTCCCCTGATACTGATAAACTTAATTTTGTTAGTGATAATGGTAAATTTGGGAGTTTTAAAAAATAATTACCATATAAATCAACCTCTCTTAACTCCATTCCTTCAATTGTACATTCTTGTTCATTTTCATCATCAGAAAATTCGAAAAAACGACATAATGATAATTGTGAAATATGTGGACATCTTTGCGATAAATTTAAAAGTGATTTTGCAGGATCTTCCATATTTTGTAAAAAATTTAGCTCTAATACTTGAAGATTATCACCTATACCATGTGCTATATCGTATAAAGCTTGATCATCAATTGAACGACAATCATTAAGATAAAATTTGGTAATATTAGGATTATTATATACCAAATGAAATATTCCATCACTTGTAACCTAAGAAAATCATTTATACACTAGTGGGATATTTAAATTTTACCTTTCTACAACCACTTAAATCAACTGTGAAAAGATTTTGGGATTTAACATTTTTTAAACCATCACTTGTGAGGTTTTGAAGGCACCTCAATTCGAGGCATTCTAATAGTGGTTGTTTAGCTGTGAGTGATAAAATACCCTTTAAATTAAAAATTATTTATCATTGTTTTTTAAATTTATCAAACATACTTTATCAGTTATGTTTGGACATAATGTTATACTAATTTTTGTTAAATGATTATTCATTTGAACTAAATTTTCAAGTAACATATCATCTACTTGATCACTTAAGTAAAAATTAACTTCAGTTAAATTACTTCCAAAGTAAGGTGATGATATTAATTTAGCACAATCATCATGAAAAAACTATAAAAAGTAATTTTTTTTATATTAAATAATTTTCTATTTACCTGATCATGAGAACAAAAAAATTCAATTAAGCGTTGTTTGCAATTTTCAGGGAGCAATGTTAAATCTCCATTAACATATGTTCTGCACACAGTACTGAGACTTATGTCGAAAAGTTTTCGAACCATTATAGAACAATAAATATTATTATTTTAAATATTTTTTAAATTTTTTAAAAATACATATATATTCTTTTCAATTTTTCCTGTTTAAAAAATTATATAAATATATATTTTTTTATTTAGCGAATTATACTTTCAAACAACGAAGAATATTTACCTCAGTAAAAATTTAGCAGCTGTCGTTTATTCTGTTACATCAAGAAAAGTTAAATAATATATATCTTTGTTTTATCTCTTTTAAACAATATATTAAGTCACAATGAATATAAATATATATATTGATAGATACGCAAATTATTGAAAGAATAAATGTATAAGAGAATTTTAAAGTTAAGTAAATGATAATAATAGTGATGATATATAAAAATATATATCAAGATGGGTGCATATGATTTTAAATTTAAAAAATTTAAAAAAAATGACAATGATAGAATAGATAATTAACTATATCCTGGAGTCATAAAGTTACATAAAAAAGTTTATCATTTGATCGGAGAAATTACTAAATGATTTTTTCTTCTAAAAGATAAAAACAATATGTTGAAAGTTAGGATTAAAGAAGTATCTTCATCTTGGTTCCTCGAGTATATATAATTATTTTAAATTCATATAAGAAAAAAATAAAGCATAAGTAAAAAGTTGAATGACTTTTTCTTAAATTAAACTTATTTATATTGAAAAACAATAGTTTAAAAAAGGTGTTCATTTAAATAATATTTTAATGTTATTTTACGACAAGATATTCATAAAAAATAGTAAGCTCTTTGAATTTGTTTTTATTTTACTAAAACAAATAAACACTCATCTAAAAAAATGTAATTTATTGATTTATCGTTGATATGTTAATCATTATCTTATATTACAAAATAAACTAATTTGTAGTGTAAAATAATTTTTCTGCAAATAAAGAGAATTGAAGATGTACTAAAAATCCTGAAGTAATAAAAAAATTATTGATCAATTGTGAATATTTTCATTTACATATGATTGATTAGTATTTTCAAATCTAACCATGAAAATATAAATATAAAGATTCTATCTAAAATATTATTACATTTGTCATAAAAATACTTCAAAATTATCAATCATGAAAAATATTACTCGTATAAATTTAATAGATTTTGTAATAACTTAATGTTATATTTAATATATTATCCTCTCAATAAACACTTTTTTAGCATCTTGTGTTAGTTGTTGTATAATAAGAAAAGAATAATAAAAAACTAACTTTAATAGAGATAAGTTTTTGTAATATTTTAAATATTAGTGAATGTTAATAAAAGTTTATATATCCTTTAACGAGTAAGAAAATATATATACTTGATTACTTTTAAAAGAGAATATAAGCATGTGTTTATTTATATATTTCATATATATCTTGTTTGAATGAGTTCGATCAATTTTGCGACGAATAATGATTAAGTTTGCAGGGTAATCAAACTTTCATCCGTCTAAAAAATACGGGAAAATAGATACTTTTATTTGAAAAATATCTTTTTATCAGGTTACATACAATAAGGACAAGTTTATTTATATTAAAAACTGAAATATAACTATTTTAAATAAAAAACTGATAATTAACTGTAACAATTTTTTTATTCTTTTAGAGTTAATAATAAGTAAGTTGATATTTTTAATAAAAAGATTTTTTTTTAAACATTTGTTATGCTTTTAAAAATCAAGATTGTGATTTTGTATAAACAGTAAATTTAAAATCATAAAATATTAATAAACACAGGTTTTACTTTAATTAAATAATATTGTCAATATAATGCAACAATATGGTTTTATATGTCGTTCTATTTAATAGTCATTGTATTCATACAATGTATCATTTTATAGAACCAAGATTTATTTTTGAAATTAAAAATTTTATATTTGACAATAAGAAGCATAGTGATCCGCGAAAGGTTTCTAACAGTTTCACAGTCATAAAATCATTAATTCATGGGATATAAATGTTATATTATATTCAATTTGTAGACAATAAACTGCGATTTTTTATAGCTCTTTTGAAGAAATCTAAATTCTAAGAAGAATTATGAATCTGCAAATTCTAAGAACGTTTTTAAAATTCAAATCAAAGAAATTTATTTTTACATATTTCGAAATATCCTAAACATAGTGATGCATTAACAATATCAAATTATATAATATGAAAATAACTGAATCAAAAATATAAACTTTTGATAATTTCAATATAGTTCTACATTACATTTAATTTATGTGCTCGTAAAAAATAGGAATAAATTCTTATTCTTATATTAGTACTTCACAAGTTTTAGAAATATTGCCGTTTTGGAAGTTTAAACATTTATTATATTTAATTAAATCACAAATTAAACAATTAATTTGTTTGCTTTTTAAGATAATTGAAATTTATTTCATTTTCTAGAAGTGAAAATGCTTATATTGTAGATGAATTTTGAGAAGTTTATTAGAAAATATAGCCTCATATATTAGGCTGTCCAATAGGTTTTGTCGCTTTTTTATGACCATTTTTAATCATTAAAAAAACATGATTATAATTGAAAGAAAATTAAATTATTTTAAATTATTGAATAGTAACACTTCTTAGCTTTATAATTTGTATAATCCAAATTTTCATACTTTTGTAAATGACAATTTCGATTACAATTCTAATGACTTTACGACTATAAAAAATGTTTTTTTATCGATGAGAGTTTAGTTTTTAAATAAAAGGTTTTGCATTATTGTTATCTTATTTCGTTAAGATGGAAAAATTTAACGCATAAAATGTATGATACGTTTTCTTTTAAAAGAAATAGATGTAGTCAGAAGTCTTTTTTGACCAACGTATCTTCTAAGAGCTTCAACTAAGATGTAAGACAATTGATGTTTTAAAAATTTATATGGGGCATCGGACGAAATGTACTAGATCTAGAAACTATGTAATTATCGTTCTAAAAATTTCGAAACAAAGAAATAGATCTTAAAGTTGAAGAATGTATATGTATAGGCTTAGCTTCTATTGAAGATTATTTGATATCTTGTGATTTATAAACTATTTTTGGTGACTTCTACTATAACATGTTTTAAAATTAGACAAAAAAATTTAAAGGAAGGGCAAAATCTTAAAAATAATAAAAAGTTGTTTTTTAACATAATGACATATGACAATGAAGACTCGAAATAATCTCGATAAGTTATACTAAGAGGTTCTTTTTCGTTTAACATATTTTCCAGGCGTGTCTTCATACAACTTCTATCTATCCTTGTCAGCATATAACTTTTTTAAACAATATAGGCTTCAGTAAAGATAACTAATTGAATACTAATTTTTTTAAAACTTTTTTTGAAAGATTAGAAAATTCTCTTTTTCTGGAATCGATAAGGTGCCTGATAATGAAGCAAGTGATTGGTAATAATGTGCAATTTATTGTAAATAATATAAATTTTTTATTTAAAATTATAACATTCTAAATTTTTAATAAAAAAACGCCAGAACTTTTGGGAGAATCTAATATACTATAAATTTTTCGGGAATTTGCCAGTTGATTTAAAAAATTAAAATTTATATAAAACTTTGGAAAAAGAACAAATTAGTGTGATTTATTTCTTTTTGAATTTCTCAATGGAAATAGATTCTTCATATATTAATTAAACTTTATCTTAATGTCAGAATAAAAAATTATATTCTTAATGCAAAATATTTTTTTGTATATTTAATAAATATTTTGTTAAGATTCAACGACATTTTTTTGTAATTAAAGAAGGACATTGATTATATTTAGGATTATAGATTTCTACTAAATTACAAGCCTGTATCATTGTGTTGCCAAAATTTCTGGTTAAACATGGAAATATTATTTATTCGTATTAATTTTGTTTTTTGAAATTTTATTTTTGTTAATTTAATAATTATATTGCAATTTAAAACGACACAGGATTATCATGAAATTTATTTTTAAATTACCAAAGATTAGAAAGTAGTATTTTTATAGTTTATGTTTTTAATAATAACTAGGAAATGAGTATATAGTAGCTACTCCCATCAATTTCCCAAAATTAATTTCTTTCTGTTGAATAAAATTTTCTGCGATATATAAAATAATTAATCTTGTAATATTGTTATATATTAAGTAAATGACTTTTTTTAAATTACTATAATCATTACATTTGGATATATTATTTTATTCTTTAAAGTAAAATTTAAATGTTTTGGAAGCTTATTTTTAATCTCTTCTTTGAATATAAAAATTTTATTCGCCCACACGGATGGTATACTTTCATATTGTTGTAAATGTGAATGATTTATATCAATCATATTACAAGTATAAAAGCATTGAGAAAACCATTACTCTCCATAAGGCTTGTATCCGGATCAGGCTTTTTCTTTATAAATAAATATATAATAAAGAAGACTATGTATTACACATATAAATAAAAAGATTTCTAAAGTTTAATCTTATTAAAAAAATAATTTTTTAATAATAATTATACAGTTTATGATAACTCACATCTTTCACGTGTTTAAAAATAAAACAGGTGATAAAAATTTCACATCATGTATAAAAAAATTTTGTTGTTATTAAATAATTTATAGATAAATTATTAATTAGACTTGTCCTCAAAAAAATTAAAGCGAAATAAATTCAAAGATTTACAATGACAATAAATAACAAGCAATGAATAAATGATCTTACCTTCTGTGGCATCATTACAATATAAAGTTAAACAAAAATATTCCTTCCTGTCAGTTAGTAACTAAAGATCTATTTACATTAACAGTATTACACAAAAACTTGTAAACACGAAAAATATTTAAATTTTTAATGCTAACTAATCTATATTTCCATTTTCAATCCATTAAATTTTTATCAACTAATCTGTTTACGTTGATTTCTCAAGATTTGTCTCACAGCCTAGTGATAAAACCGTTAATTATCAAAAGTAAAGTAAAAATTACGCAGATAAAATTATGCAATATACAAAAACATCTTGATAATTGATTTCTAAAAAATTCTATTGGTATTATTTTGATATGATTTTTACGATAGAAGTTTCAAATCAACACTCATGATTTAACAATTACCAATATATAAAGATATTGGCACTTTTAGTATTCTCCTTTTTGCAGAAACAGTTTCCTATTGTAACAGTATATTTCATTATTAACTAAAATGAGTATTTTATTTTGATTCATGATTAATTTATCAAGTTAGACAACTAAAGAAAGTTTTATTTTTCGGTAAATTCTATTAAAAAAATGCGATCATTATTATAAGATTAATATATAGCATAAATATCAAAGCAAATAAAAATAACATAAGTGTAAATGCCATTCAATAAAAAATCATTTTTTAGTGGGGTCTCAGAATTACCTTATTTATTCAAAACAAATATTAAACAACATTCCCTCTTTCTTTTTTAAGTGTTTGAATATGCATATTTTAATATTTATAGGTTTTAAAAAACCGTACAAATTAACAATTAACAATTTAAATGACTCTGAATAAATCTCACTGAATAGTGATAATATCTAAACATGTTATTCTATTAAACTTCCTTTGATTTTTATTGTTATATTCTGCATATATTTAGAAAAATAAGTCTTTTATATTTAATTTAAAAATTACACATATAATTGAATGATAATTAATTAAGATATTATATTTATGATTGATTTTGAACAAACATTCTAATATATTTATTATTAACAAAATTAAAAACTGTAAAAATATTTCGTTAAAAATCTTATGCTAGTTATAATTTGATTTTAGATAACAAAATAAATCATTTTATTATTATTATAAAATTTGATAAACATAAAAAATTAAAAACTTTAATTCAAAGTAAAAAGAAGGTAATACATAAATCAAAGAATATAAACAATATCAAATTCAATCCTAAAAGTACTCATCTTAATGATATCTTCTATTCCTTCAAATATCTAAATAAAAATGTTACATTATTTTATTAAAAGATGAATCACAAGGTATTTGATAAATGTAAAAATTTAGATAAACATAATTAAAAAATGATGAGTTCCTTGCTACTAATCATTTATTAGAAAATATTCAAATAATAACAGTTAAATATAATGCCATTGGAAAAATTTTTTTTTGCAAAATATTAACACGTAGAAGAAAAAATTAATTCTTTTTATCACCTACACAAAATTTTATGTTTTTATCCTTCGCCTTTAATCATGACTCTTAAATTTTATTTTATTTTATTTTTTTTAAATGATATTATTCAAAGTACATTAAACTGTTTATTATTTAACTTTATATATAGTTATCATAACCCATGTTTAAGGAAAATCATATCATATAATGATATGAATAAAAGAACATTTTTGTGATGAATCCTTCTTTAGTATGACATTTCTTCTAAAAGAGTAAACTTATTTTTTCAGTTAAAAATTGTACTTTTAATGGTAAAAAGAATATATGAATATACCTTTTTATAATACTTTATGTATCTACGTACGCCATGATTTAAAATGTTTCATATAAAATACGTAAAAAGTTTTTAGTTACTTTTAAATATAGAAAAAAAAGTTGGCTTTTGTTTAATAGTTAAACTATTATTCTTCTATAATTATACTGTTAATTAAAGTTGCTTTAAGCTTATATTATTAATGTCACTATCATTAACTGTAAGTCAAATAAAAATTTAAAAAATATCATTTAGAAATGCATGATCCAGTTATTGATATATCATTGTAAAAAATATTAAGGATACTTTTTTATTCTTTTACAGGAATACGCATAAATTTATCCTGTAAATATGCATTAATTAAAAAAATGATTTTTTTATCTACCTTTTTAAGCAATTTTATCAATCTCAAAACTTATGATAATATACATATATAATATTTAAAAACGACCCACCCTAGGAATTTTTTAATTTAATATTGTTTAACCACACCGAATTTAAAGTTAAAATTATCTTACATATTATTTTTTCTTAAATCCAGTAAGCTGTTTATTAAAAAAAATCAAAAAATTTTTAAAATGTTACACAATATTCTTCTTACATTAAAATATTCCTTTCCATTTTAATGTTTTAAAAATTTTTTGCTTAAAAAATTAACTAAATTTTTAAAAATTAAATTGTCACAATCTTTTAATTTCCTGGTTTTATGCTAAAATGTATGTTCAATTTATTTATTATTCCATTTTTTACAAATCAAATTTTAAAACATATATGAAGAAAAAAGAGTAGTTTGATGTTAAATGATTTAGTTTAGATATTATACGAAGAATAATATTGTAA
Source organism: Strongyloides venezuelensis (assembly GCA_963280985.1). NCBI lineage: Eukaryota > Metazoa > Nematoda > Chromadorea > Rhabditida > Strongyloididae > Strongyloides > Strongyloides venezuelensis. The sequence continues at coordinate 1,671,885 of CAUJLX010000001.1, read as the reverse complement.
TACAAAAAAATATAGTTTCTTTAATTTAAAATTTTTTTTAAATAATTTTTTATATCATGTTTCCTTAACAAACTATATATTTTATACTTTTATTTTTATATCCATTTATGTACTTTTTATTATTGTTATAAAAATAAAAGTGAAAAGGATATAAACTCTGTTTGGTTGTCTTTCTTAGGTTATAATTCATTAAAATATAATAAGAAAAATTGGTTTTTATTAGATGAATGGAACAAGTTTAAAGCTTGTCATTATTGTAATCAATTAGACCATACCACTTCAAAACAATCACAACAATAATTTATTAAATATAATGAAAAATTGTAACAGGTGCAGAAATGATATGGACCTCATCATTGATATAATTAACTTTTTGAACATATGTAAAGTGGTGGGTACATATTAATTGATGTGATGCCTTAAATAAGGTCAAAAGATGTTACAATACAACATTTTTTAATCGGTTCCCTGAAACAATAAATATATGTAGTTTCGTTAACTATCATTTACCTTATCTTAATTACCTCTCCTTATAAGACATATAAATATAATATACCTTTTCTTGTTTAATCTTTATCCTCTTCAAGAAATTTATTTATTGCATTCACTCATATATACATTATATTTGACTTCTTTCTCTCATGAAACAATACCATCCATTAACAATCATACTTAACTGTACTTCCAATATATCCAGATATAATGTCATTAATTATTAAGGACATTCTTGATCTGTTAGATAAACAAATAAGTGAACATCCATGTATGGCATTATTAATAAAAGGAAATAGTATTACTATAATAACTCTATAAAAATAAATAAGATATTATAATTTTCAATAAAGTAATACTAAGTAGCACTTAAATAGGTTCAATAATATTAAGTTAAGTGAGAAGATTTAATAAGAAAGTGTTATTTTAATTAATCAAATGTAGTATAATTTCTTGAGTATACAATATAACAAAATAAAATAATCTTTTTTGCTTCTTTCTAAAAATAACTCTTTAATTAAAAATTTTTATTACTAACAATTATCAATATCACTTTCTATCTCACTTTTGTTGTTATAACTTAGTATTAAAAAAACATTATATAAAATATAACGAATAACTACAAATACAACCATAAAATTACATTTCATTGCACTATAAAAAATATTTTTTTGAATTTGTCAAAAAAAAATAAAGTCCATGACATCAAACTGTTCCTCAACTAATCATCCTTTTTTATTTATATCAATAAAAGCATCGTGCCTCCGCTTGATTATATATTAATGGACCTGTAAATACAATGGATTTTAAACAAATAACAAAAATCATTTTATTGTTGTTATTGCCATTCTAAGACAAAATGTTTTAGAAGTAGATTAAAACATTACGTATTATATATTATATACATTCTTTCAATTTATTTTCAAAAGAAGTTAGTTTGACAAAGACTGAGAATCATACAACATGAACTTTATATTTACTTTTTATAAAGTTTGTTTGAAATTTTGAAAAGGAGTTATTGTGTATAGAGGTTGAAACACATATGATCAAAATCGGCAGGTTTTTATCAATGTAGAGATATTTTAATGAGAAATGTTTTTATTTACAAATATGAATATATAAAATATACACTTTTGTCATTTTTCTATTGTCATTATCTTTTATTCTATCATTATAATAATTTATACTTTATCATAAATATATTTATACACATTTTAACAGTATCTTATTCACTAAAATATCTATTATACCTTTTATCACCATCTTAAAATATATATAATATATAAATTTTAAATAAAGTAATACTAGGTAAAAGCATGTCCCTAACATCTTTAAACACTTTTCTTTCATCTTAACTCCATATGCTTTTAAAAGGTACTGTTGATTAAATGGTGAAATGAAATAATACTAAATAAATTTATATTCCAGATGCACACGGCTCACTTGTTGTTTAGTCATACTGTATCCTGATGTAACAATAAAATTGGAACTTGCTATTTAAAAATATCTACAGATGATACATAGTTTATAGAATAACAAAACAAAAAAAAATATTGTTATTATTTGAAAAATTGCTACTATAATAAAAAAAATTCTAATAGAATTATATGTAGTATTAATTTTTTTATGGTTCCATTTTCTTAACGAACTTGTTTCAATTTGTGATATTGAATTAGAATAATAAAATCATTATATCATATTATGTTACATGCAAAGTAGTCATAAAAGTATTTACTTTTCATAAAATCAAAAATTCACAAGATAAATTATGCATGATGAAGAATAAAAAGAATGGTTATAGATATATAACTTTTATATTATCACATATATTTTTCACAAATCTTATAGATTAACATTATCTTTAGTATTTTTAAAATTTTATGTTTGGTAAAGTACTCATCAAAATATACTTATATGTATATTTTAATATTATTATTTTGTGGCAAACTTTTATGAAATTATAGTAAAAAAAATATATATATGTTACAGAAAATTTATTGATTATTACACAATAAATTAAATAATATGCCATTTTTTAACATCAAATGATAGTTATAACAATGATAAAAAAGCAATACAAATTATTAAAATAACAAATCATAATCTATACTTCCTTTTACGTTATATAAAATTTATTCTTTCAAAGATCAGAAAATATATTAATATTACTTTTAACAATTTATCTATACTTGATTAATCATATTGATAAAAATATTTATTTTTAATCAACCATTTCTTTGATTTTCCTTACCATTATCATTACCTTCATGCGCATTATATCTATTTATACCACTCAAGTTGTGTAAAGTTGGTTCTTTTTACATTTTCATAAGTTGACTTTTCTTTCAGCTTTATTTGTTGTCTGAAATTGTTACTTTTACTTATCATCTTTAACGATTATTCATCCAACCATCCATCCATTTAATAAAAATTTTTACCTTTCTCTAGAAAATATATGGAAGTTCACGTGGATTGAGATATAATTGATAACACCGTAATATTTGTCGAGGAAGAGTAATTTAACTTTTATAATCTTACCATTGGCGGTACGTTATGATATGTTTTGTTTATCATTTTCTTTTTCACTTCCTCACATACAATAAGTTATTTTCATATTTATGATTCCTAATTTCATTTTTCAATATACATATATTATACTTATGTAGGTACCTTAATTATGTCGGTACCTCTCATTCAACTATTTGATGCATGAATAAGAAGGCAATTTGAGAGAAATTGGTCTTAGTAAATCTTTCTTTACACAAACTTGTGAAGACTGTCTATAAGAGATAGGCTGATAAAAATAAAAGTAGTTATATGCCGCCTGCTTACCTACCTTATATTGGATAAAGGATAAAAATTTATTACTTTCCACAATTGCGAAGTACATAAGTTATTACTGAGAAAATAAAGTCATGATTGGGTAAAGAAAATAAGATGGCTAAGAAGAAGCTGGTTGGTATTAAATAGGAATATTATAAACGACTTAATTTTATTCTCTTTTAAGGAAATCATAAATCTATAGATGGTGTTTAATTGCTTACAACTAAAAATGCCTTAGACATATTATTATAATAATTAGCTTATTAATTCACCTGTCTTATAAAGGATATCTTTTATTAATTACCATTACATGATAAAGTGATTAAGAAAATATGCTTTTATAAGATATTAATACTTTTTCCAGTAATAACACCACTAGATAATATGTTAATTAAAATTTATACCAAATATACAGTATTTTAAATGATTAATATGATAAACTTAATGTTATTTAGTTTTTTAAAAATTATAACTATGAAAATGTCATATCAATTAAACATTTATTAAAATAATAATGGTAATTTTTTATTCATAAAATAACCATATCAACAATATTATATAGTACCATCTTTTGATAAATGATATACTGTTGACAGATTTAACCATATTATATTTTTGTTATTATCTTGCCACAAAAAGAATATGTTTTGGAAGATTATTATATATTAACATAGTAACATATCCATTTTCAAAAAGTTAATTACGATGACTCATTGGTATATATAAACTATGTAATATAAAATCATGTATTGCTAATGCATCACTTTATCAAGTCATCATAATAAGGTATTCATAGATTTTTATTCTTCAACTTTTACATTCAACACCAATTATTTGTCACAAAATAATGTTAACTTTTATTTTACGTGTCTCTGATATACATGTATATAATAAAGGATGGAATGGTAGAAATAAAAAAAAATAAAAAAAAATAAGTAAGATAATGTTAAATATATGAATAATACAAATGTATACAAATTTCTATCTTTTTGTTTTTCTTCTATAACATTTTCGAAAAACTTTACTATTAACCATCTCAGGTATCATAAAATCTTTATTTTTTACAAAACAAAATGTATTTAATTGTCTTTCGATATCTAAAAAACTTCTGACAAAAAATTTTTGTTAAATTTCATTCATTTTCGTACACTTTTTAACACTTTTTCTTCCATTACATCAAAAATATGATGCATGGAGGTTCAACAAAATGATGCATTATCTTTTTTAAATAATAAAATATTATTTTATATTATACAGAAATGAAAATAATTACTTTCTCATCATTTTTTTTATATTAAAGAATTACAAAGAACATTTAACATTTTCCTTATTCCATTTTAATTTTAATAATATATATATACATATTCATATTTATATATATGTGTATGTGTATAAAAAAAATGTCTAGTAAAAATTTGTTAAAATTATATCACAGAAAGGTTTTTTATTTATTATAAAGTTTCGATAATTTTCAGGGAAGAATAATTTATAAATAAAAAAATTTTTTATTATATTTTTTAAAGCCATTTATGCTATAATATTTTTTATTTTATTTGATCTTATTCATTATAAAAGCTCTAAAATTAATTAAAATATGTAGACAATCGCTTTATCAAAAAAAATAAATAAATAATTATTTTGATTCCTTTTTATTACTTCACTTATTTTGTATCTTTATTATATTTATGTTTGTAGAATTTGCTGAGCATCTCAAATGCTATATCTATACTTCAATCCAATTTACTTTACCGTTTAAAGCTTAAATATAACTTTGGATATCAATTATCTTTCAGATATATTTTTAACAAACATCTTATAGGTATCTGCTTACATATCTGCCAATCTCACTTTCATTAAACCATATTCAAGATTTTATAATATATTACATTTTAATCATTATGATAAATAAAATATTTTTTTCATGAAGGAGTTTAATTATAATTTGGTATGCCATCATATTATAAGAATGTATTTTAATACGTTAATACACTTTTTTAATTGATAATATAAATATTACTTGTAATTATTTTTTTACAACATAGTTAAAAATATGTTAATTATAATATGAAAAGAATACAAAATATTTTTCCTATTTATAAAGTATCTTTATGATTTTTTTATATACTAGTACGTCTTTTATTTTTTTAGTTGTCAAATAAGTTGCTAATATTTTAAAGAAAAAAGTATTCCTTTACACAAAAAAATCATTCTTTTATAATGTATAGAAAGATTGAATCACTTTATTCAAAAGTTTGTCAATCTCTTTTCGGACTGCCTATTTTTCTTATGAATTATTTTCCTCAATAAATAACAACCATCATTTTAAAAGAGTAGGGTTTATCAATGAGATTATTATGCATGTCTTTGTATATCTGTATATTGAAAAGATGACACCTCTTTTCTCAATTGGTGAAATAAAATACTTAGGCGGGGTATTATGCCAAAACTTTCTCTTTATCACTTTATTTTCTTCTGATGAGTTTTTAAGTACACCGTTATTGTCTGTATTTTTGCAATAAAATTTACATTACCTCCTTATATAATCTTCTTTATAAATTTCTATTATTTTTTACAAAAATTCTTACATCTTATGACATTATTAATAATTATTTTTATTTATTCTTTAATGTGTTATTCAGCAAAATTACTAAATTGGATAATAGTATGTTAGTGATATGAAGAAAAAAAAGTATTATATATCAGTTTAAAAATTTCTAATCTACAATTTTTTTCTTAATATTATTATTATTTTTTGCCATCTTCTTAAAATATAATTTTTTATTCTCATGAAAGAATATTCTCGAATATATATAAATAAATATATATATATATATATATATATACATAGAAGAGAATTTTAGATATGCTAAGCTTTTATTATTTTCATAGTTTCCTGTCTCTTCACTTCCCTCCTCACTATCTGTTTCCATATAATTTTCTATCTTTATGAACTGAAGAAAAGTATCTTGAATAGTGCCTCACCATATAAATATACCTATAAAATACTTTATAAACTCCTCCTTATCTTCATTTGATTCTTTTGAATAAGTTTAGTTGTATGTATATGTGTAAAAGTCTTAACAACTACTCTCCTAACCACACATGGGACACATCCATTATATTATTACTTCTCTTCTTCAACTATTCTTCTAACACCTTTTTCAACTACCAATTGCTCCTCTTCAAAAAAATTTTTTTACCTATTAGTTATATTTGACATCTACGTACAATTATACAGACATGTACATATATCTACTTTACCTTCTTTTCTAATGAGATATCATTTTTATAATTTCTTTATAAAACTTTATGTTAATTTACTAATATTACAGTAATAATTATTTTCAATAATCTATGTATTTTTGAATTTTTATTTCAGTAGAAACTAATTACAAGATATCTTTTATTTATCTCTAATATTTTTTCTACTACCCACATATGACAATCTTTCTTTTTTCTAAATATAATTGTCTTTACTTTTCTTTTTTTTTGAATTTATTGAAATAATTTTCCATAAAAAGTAGGAAAATACTTTATTTACAAATCTTACACTAATCTTCATGTTAAATTACACTATCTTACTTCCATAAACAATTATCGTGTTTTAGTTATTTTTATTTTTTACCTCCCATCAAAAAAGATGATTTTTTATTGTTAACATTTGTTTTGTTTATAGGTTTTACACTTTTATCAAATTTGCCTTAAATATATTTTTTTAAATAGTAAATATTTGTACCATTGGATGCAAGTAACATTATTATACTTTTAATAATGAGTATTAACGGAGATTTTTTAAAGTGTGTTGAAATAAGATCAAACAAAGATAATTTAAGCTCTCTTTGGACTAAAGAAAAGTTGAATAAAGATCAAATAATTGGTATTATTGATAAGGTTAGTCTATTTTTATAAATCTTAAAGTTATTTTGTTGATTATCATATATTTTATAAATAAAAATATTTACAATACTCATTTTTGAGTTAATTAAGGAAAATTATATATAGATAAATTATTATATAATAGTAGTAAGAACTTAAAACGTATTCTAGTATTTTCCTATTCTACCATAAAATTATGAAAGAATATGACTTTATATGTATATATATACATAGATCATTTGTTAAAAATGTAACAGTAAATAGAAATTGTATACATCCTGTTAGATTGAAGAATTTCTAGAAAAGGTACTTGTCATATCAAAAAAAGATATACATATTTTAACTTTTGCAAGTAGTAAATTTATATTTTAAAAGTACTATTTTTGAGATGTCATATGAAATGATTTAATGATTATATGTGTATATGTTATATTAAAAATAATTGATAACAGTTTAAATACTTTTTTAATTGTGAACAATAATAATCTATTAAAACACTTCTTTATTATAAAAATTAAAAGAAGTAGAAATTACCATTATACTGTATAATTTAGAAAATAGATGATTTAAAATAAAAACTAAATGGATAATATCTATTCAATCTAGTCATCACTCATCTACCGTATATACATTTTTTTGACGAAATTTCAGTTAATAGTTATAAGATTGTCATCATCTAGTTTATCAAATATATTTATATTTATTATATACTTTTTGTTTCATCATAACTGAATGTCTTCAATATAGGTATTTATGAAGAAGATTAACAGCTTTACCTTTCTTTTTATCATCTTAAAAAGTGATTCTTCTTTACAACAAATAATGTCTTTATATATTTTGACATGTCAAATTATAGGAGCATAGTCTTGTCAAATACTTCTTAGTAACAATATCACAGTTTTTATTTAGATTTCATTTTCAATATTTGTTGAGGAGTCAAAAAATGATAGATATATTGGTAAGATTGATGAGATTAAAAGGTATTAAGTATATAATGAATCTCCCCTCCTTAGAGATGAAACATTTTTTTTGACGGTTCTGATAACATTTTAAGACTCCTTTTGAATGAAAAGTAATATTTTATTTATTGCTAAAAAAGATAAAAAAGATAAGTAAATTTTATGTTATAAATTGTTAATAAATGTACATATATATATTTTTTAAAAGAAATTTGTTAATGATTAAATAATTCAATATAGTGTTAATTTTAAAACTATAAAAATATATATGTACGTTATTTTTTATCATTAATTTTTTTATTTATTAATAAAATATTGGAATATTTATCTAAATTTAATTTATAATCTTTTTTAATGCTAGACTTTTTTTACATCACATATTTATTGAGAATTGATAATAAGTTTTTGAAAAGAAAATGTGAACTTTTATTTAATTTATTTATTAAGAATATTTTTAAATTTTAATAAATGCAATATTAGTAGGATAAATTTTTTTACTATGATTTTTTAACATTGTTTCTTACTAGTAAATGCATATCAAATTACCATAAATTTAATTGTACTTCCACATGATTTTTCTGAAAAATATTTTTATAAGAAAAACTTTTTTTACATAGTTAATTAATTAAAATATTTTTTGAAGTTTATTTAAATTTATTTTTGTACATTAATGCCTATAAATTATAGACAAAAAAAAAAGTAGATGAAATAAAAAAATTAACAGTAATTTAATATAATGATGATAGGAAAAAACTCATAATTTTATAATAAATATACTGTAATGTATTAAACTATTTTAATTAATTATTCTAACATTTTAAAAATAATATCACATGTATAAAGGATAGGTATATATACACAAGATTAATTCTTGCACTTTCACTCATCATAATTCTTCATTTATTTTTCATTTTTACATATATCTAAAATACACGGTTTGACAGTATTTTTAAAAGTTCTTATTATTATTATTTTATTCTATTTTTTATACCATATTTATGAAGTATTACAATAATAATATGAGAGAATACCTTTACATCTTTAAAAATTTTTTAATGATAAATCTAGTCTTGTTATATTACTATTATTCTTCTATATATTATTTAGTTAGAAAGATACATTAATATATCTAAATATAACATTATAACAATTTTAAGATGGTTATTGTGATGTCTAGAAAAATACGTTATTTGAAGAGGAATGTTTTCAAGTTGTTTTTTTCTAGACAACTATAATCTTAGTGTTTTATGGTGTGTTATGAAAAATGTTATCTTATGAATGTTTTTTATAATTAATACACTAATATTTTATTACAGTACTATACATATACGTGTAAGATGCAAAGAGATAAAACTAAATATATTTTATCATTAAACATCAATAGAAAAGAGGTTACGATAAAAATTTTAACTCATCATTTGTATCCTATGAGAAGAGGTATATAAAAATATATAATTTTACCGTACATCACTTCAATAATTTCAACTATCATTATCATTGAATATATAGTATTTATTACATTACATTTTTTTGTTTCTGTTAAATTTATTTCAAAAACAATTTAATAATAATAATATTGTTTTTACTAATATTTAGATATGTATATATTTATATATAGTATTATTGAGTGATCTTATTTTAATTAGATAAGAAAATATATTATTTCAGGAACTTGAATAAATTAGATAAGGATGCATATTTTGTATCATGATAAACTATCATCTTTAATAAAAATGATAAATAAAAAAGGTATCATCAATGACGCTACCAAATAATCATTAACTACCTTATAACCCATCACTTATGCTCTTTTCTATTATTCTAACACATCTTAAAATTTTATATTCACCTGTCTTAATAATGTTCTTTTGATTATCAATTCATATGAAAAGTAAGATTGGAAGTATCATAAGAATGATATGCTCATTAATAAAGTAATGGTAAAGTTAAAAATATTCATTTATCATTTTATGTTATTTCTCTTTTTTTTCCCATAAACTTAAGAATAATGCATAAGTATGAAAGGTAATTTTACTTTTTTTTGTTAACAATTATATAAAAATGCCAATCATGGAATTAAAAAAATAATGTAAGATGAATGGGTGAGGACAATTTATTTTCTTTGACAAATTCTCATACACCATATAATTTTTATTTTATCCTATAAGCATTACCTTTTTTAAGAATTTTATTCATCATCCAATAAGTTATATTTAAATTATTCTATCTTTAACAATTTTTTTTGACTTATATTATAATTTATATCTCATTAAGTATTAAAATAGTATTTTAAGTATTATTAAATTTTTTATTTTCATCATTTTTACAAAGACAAAGAAAATATTTTAAAATATAAAGTATATTTAAGAATATTTAAAAAGGATTGTCAATCTAAATTGTGGGTAAAACTTTTGAGTATTAAATTAAATTTAAATATTATTAATTTAAAAGAATTATTTATATTAAAAGGTAATATAGTTAAAATTTTATATTTTATAGTTAATTTGAAAGATAAAATTTATGAAAGAGATAGCTATGATATTTTCTTCTACATTTTATAGTATACATATCCAATATTTTTTTGAATATGTATTCATTCATCTAACCTTACCTCAAGACCACACATATCCAATATCTTGGAAAATAATGACAATTAACTGTGTGGATAATATTAATATTTTATATATAATAAAGGAGTATAGAACTAAAAATAACTTAAAAACAATTTTTTTGTTAAAATTGTTTGATAATAGTAAATAAATATAAAAAGATTTTAATTTTTCTGTTAAGTATTATTAGTACAAAAATATTACTTAAATATTTACCTTCTTTTTATTTATTTTTTGTTTCATCGAAAATTATGTGAAAATTTAAGAATTTTTTATTTATAGAATTCTGTAAACGATCCTAACGCCATTTTATTATTTGGTTTAATTCGTCCAGAACCAACAGCAATTATGGATGCAATTAATGTTACTGTAAAAACACTTGATAATAAAGTAATTTAATAAAAGATTATGAATCTAATTATTTATGTCAATTTTTTTACTTTTTCCAGATATACGTTCAAACAAAAAGAGAAATAGAAGAAAACGAAAAATTAATTAGTAATAAGTGGATTAATAATATTGAGAAGGATGATGAAAATATATCTGTAACTGATGAAGATAAAGTTACTATCGGAAATAATAAAGATAAAGAGATAAATGATGATGATAAAAATTCTCCATCATTAGAGTATGATAATTCAAGCACCCATGACGATAAATCGTAAGTTTTTTATCATAGTGAAAATTATAATTTTGATATTTGTTTAACTAATTAATTAACATTACAATGTCAAAATAATTTCAAAATTTATATCATATGTCTATTCATTGTCTTATGATTTTACCTTTTAAAAATATATGTTGATTAATTTGAAGAAAATATATATAAAATCAACTATATAAAATATCTATTGTTTAATAAGTTTAATAAATTTAAAAATCTAATTATTTCAAAGCTAAAATGAGACGAATCGCTTTTATAATAAATATATGTCATGTAAAATACAAATTTAGATGTAATAATTCTTATTTATATCGAAAGTGAATACTACTTATAATAACATTTTCTCATTTGATAAAATATCTTATAGAATTAAAGTGATTATTGTCACCTATAAAAACAAACCTTTTTTTGTGATGAAATGAATAATATTTTAAACTATTTAATTTTCTTTTCTATTTTCTATATGTACATATGTTTTGTACCCTTCTTAGTGTTTGATACAAATATATATTAATATTTTACTATAATTATTCAATAGTTAATAGTAAAAATTATCAAGTAAATGGAGAAAAATTTTTTTATTACAAAAATATGTAATAATATTACACTGATCTATTAAATTGTTTATAATATAAGATAACATTTCAATTAATTAATATCTTTATACCATTTTTATTTTTGTTTATTTTTTTGAATCATTACCTAATTTACAGTTAATTATTGAGGTCTACTAAAAAGATATTTTTTTTGAGTCATTAACTTAATGATTGTCTAATATATTTATTGGGTAATTTATGACGGATATAATTGTAAGTACTTTAGAAGAAAAAATTTTTTATCTCTTTTTTTGACTTTAAAAAATACGCTTTAATTTTTTTTATTTTACAAATTAAATCAATTTTCCTGTTATCTTTTTTATATACATCATTTTTTGGTTTAATTTTTCACCAGTAACACTTTAAACTATATAATATAACATTATAACATTAAGATGGAAACATTTAAAATAGATATTTTAATACAAGTTTTCTTGGATTCTTTAAAGACTTTAGTATGGTATTTTGGTGGTGATTTCATTATTGACAGATAAATGTATATATAAATTTATTTCGTAATCGTTATCACTTTTCATAATCCTTACGACCCACTGACCCATATTATAACATACTTTCAAAAAAAGAAAAAAAACGAAAGCGAAATTTTTAATTTTTTAATTTACAGGCAAACTTCCTCTCAACCAATAAAAGAATCATTTTCTTTTAATTGCAGTGAAGACAACGATCCTAACGGTCAACATCGGTGCCATCTTTGTTCCAAAAGTTTTTCCTCTGCTAGGTAGGCTCATTCAAATATTTTTTAATGAGTTTTTCAAATATATAATTGCTTTTTTAATTCAAATTTTATGTTTTATTACCTTATATGTATAAGATTTAATAATTTTGTTTGTTAGTAAATGTTGATTATTAAAACAACCTAATATAAATATATGTATACTTCAAGTTAATATTTTTCCTTTTTTTTAGTGGTCTAAAGCAACATAGTCATATTCATTGCAGTTCAAAACCATTTAGATGCCATATATGCAATAAATCATATACACAATTTTCAAATCTTTGTCGACACCGTCGTGTACATTTGGATGGTTGGACTTGTAATAATTGCAATTTATCATTACCAAATCATTCAAGCTTAATAAAACATCGTTCACTTTGTGAAATGGCATCAACATTATACAAACCAATAGCAAATACACATAGTATATTAAATGTCTCAAATTATTGGCCACCATTTTTGAACATTAATCCAAATGTACCATTTCCCATTCCCAAATCCATTGTTTCCAGCTATTGGCTTTCCGGATTTAAGAAACAATCTAATAAATAATACTGGTTTAATTGATAATTGTAATGAACGTGAAACTAACAATAATTCTTCAAATAACTCAGAGACAGATTTAATTCCATCATTATTGTAAGTATATTGAAATATTTTGTATTTTTCAATAATATTTTTTTATAGAAATTTTAATAAAACTTTTGATAAAAGTTCACCCTCAGAGTCAGGTAATATATCATTTCCATCACAATCAAATAATTTACCACCTCAAGACAATGAAACAAACCCATTAGATCTTTCCATCCACAAAAATATTGAAAAATGTTTGGCAGATGGAATGGAGGTTGATGAGAAAGGTGGTGAAAGTATCATCAAATGACAATAAAAATGATAAAGAAATATCAAAAACATTTAACCTTTTCCAACCACAATTAAATATTATATCAAATTTAGCATCACAAGGTACAAAAATTCAAGAATCAAATCCGTTAATGTCACTATTGGAACAATCTGTTAAAAATAATTCCAAAACATTAAGTGACATAACACCGTCTATCAATCCATTTTCACCATCAACATTCTTTAATATGCTCCAACGACCATTTCCTTATCCTAATTTACTTCCACAGCCAACGATACAATCTCAACATACAATTAATAATATTAATAATGGGCATATTAATGGTAGCAATTTACGTACTACCCATAAAGGAAACACAAATGGTTTATCATTAAATTCAACACCACATTTTAAAAATAACAAAGATCGTTATACATGCAAATTTTGTAATAAAGTCTTTCCTCGTAGTGCAAATTTAACAAGACACCTTAGGACACATACAGGAGAACAACCATATAAATGTCAATATTGTGAGAGAAGTTTCAGTATTAGTTCAAATTTACAAAGGCATGTTAGAAATATTCATAATAAGGAGAAACCGTTTAAATGTGATCAATGTGATCGTTGTTTCGGACAACAGACAAATCTTGATCGACATATTAAAAAACATGAAAATGGTAGTGTAGGATGTCACTCAGGTAAACAATCAACTAGTCCCCCGACGCTTCATAATAAAACTCAAAATGGAATTGACTTTACAGCCCAATCAATTTTTGCAGCAACAAAAAATGCTCTATTTAATAGACCATTAATATAATATATTATTTTCTTTATATATACCAAAAACCGTTTTCTTAAAAATTTCAAAAAGACAAAAAAGTGTTTTTAGCACAACAATGAGTGGAAAAATATATTAAAGTTTTTTCAATATTTAACTTTCATTTAACTTCTGTCTTTAGATGTCCCAATAATATGACATTATTCTTTTTTTTGCTTGTATAGTAATTTTATTTTTTTCTAGATTTTATATATATTTTGTGTATATTTATAGAAATTATGTCTACCCTTATATGTAATTTTTTTCAATAAAAAGACAAACAACATACGTCACTATATTATTTTTTTGTTAAATACCATTATAAATAAATGTTTGATGTCTTTAATGTATATTAAAAAGAAAATTTATTTGATTAATTATTGTTTTTAAATATATAGTTAGATAAAAATTATAAAATGTGAAAGCAATTTAAATATGTAATAAAAATTTGTTATATATTAATTATTAAATCGTTGTAACATTACTTTTTTAATAAATCTCTATTACTTTTAATATAAAATAGTATAAATCATAATAAAAGATAGTTTTTTGTTGTGTTTTATTTGCGTAAATATAACTATTTAAAAGAATTATTTATTAAAACTAAAAAATTTTCTTTCAAACTTTTCTAAGCAATTTTGATTATTCTCAGTAATCTTTGATGTAAGATAAATAATTTTTCTTTCTACTTTAATATCGCTGATATTTTTTTTACATTCTTCATACTCTGGACAACATTTACTCATTTGATAACATTTATTTTGTAAATTATTAACATCAGAAAAACATTTACCTAATTCAAATTGTTCCTCCTGATATTTAATGATTTCTTTCGTTGTTAGAATTAAATTATTAATTTTATTTGTACATACCTCTGTGCTTCCACCAATATTGTCGTGTTTTTTTAAGCATCTTCTTAAATTCATATTACGTTTAGTATATAATGAGTATAATTCACTCAAAAATGGTACATTAATCTCACCACACATATTAAGACCTGATAACAAAATCGATTCTGTACTTGGAATAGCTGGTCTTTCAGTTATTAATGATGCACATTTATCAAGGAGTAGATTAATATGGCTTCTACATTTAACATAATAATCACATGATGTTAAAAATTGGGTCTCATTTGGTATTCTTAAATTATGAGCCATTGACTGAGTTTTTTTAAACATTTCTATAGATTTTTTATAGTTATTATCATTAATAGTGTGAATAATATCTTCTTCCTCTTCCTTATTTTCAATTGGCTGACATATAATATCTCCAAATATTTTATCATCATGTTCTTCTTCATTACCATTACTATTAATAATTTTCGCTATCTCACTTGTATCACGTTGGATTGCATCATAAAATTCATTAAATGTCTCAATACTTATTGTTTTATCATCTCTTACTTTTATTAATTTTTCATCTAAAGTTTTTTTCCAATTTATGAATGAATTTTTTAAACTAATTGGTTTTGTGTTATCATCTAAAATTTTAACAGCTCCAGCATAACGTAATTTACAATTTTTAACAATATTAGAAATTTGATTTAATTCACCTTCACTATCCTTCCTAATTGAATTTGAATTATTCTTTTTTATGATATTTTCTTCACTACTTATTCCTGTCATCTCAATTAATTCCTCATTTCTCTCCTCGTATGATGATTTCCTAGCACTATTCAATTTGAAAAATGACATATTTTCTTCTTTCTTCCTCATTTTTTCTTCTTCCTCCTTTTTTTAATTCAAGAATTTTTTGTAAATGATCTTGATACTCTTTTTTCATTATATCAATCCCATTTACCGCATCATTAATTCTGATATTTCCATTTACAAAATTATTATTATTTTTTTTCTTTATGACTGTCAATTGTCATAAAATTATAAAATTCTGATTTTTCCTGTTTATCCTCATACGTCTCCTCTTTAGATAAATTTTGGGAAGAAAAATAGTTATTTGATAATTGATGATTTACACTTTTATGAGTGATAGATTCACTATTATTGTTTCCTTCATTCGTTTCTTTATTCATTGTACTTTCCTTTTCCTTCCTATAATAATTATTCAATCCATTAACATCTTTAGTTGGCATTTTTGTCGATGTAACATTTTCAAATGTTAAATGCGTATCTTTCGTCGCTATCTCAAGGTATGGTGGGTATTGTGTTGAAGAATTAACTTTTGGGAAGTAAATTTTTTGGAATTTATCTGGTGATAAAATAAATGGATCACTTACTTCTCCTTTCTCATCTTCTGCAGTTGATTTGCTTTTTTTAGAACTCTCTTTATTTAAGGTACTTACTTCATTTGGGATATTTTTTTGTTTTAATTTCTCTATTGTTAACTTTTCATTTTCTTTTAGTAGATTTTTTTTTCTATTCTGTGAAATGGTGTTTGATGTCACCTTAATTTTTTTATTATTTCTATTTAAAGTATTTTTTTCTTTTGATTTTTCACTTCCATTTAAAGATTTTATTTTACTACTTTTTTCGATATTATTTGATGATTCCTCTATTGTTTTTTTATTATTTTCAGTATTTATTTCATTATTTAACCATTCATTCAGAATTATATTATTTACATCTTTAATATCTCTATCTGAATTACCATTATTCTTTTCTTGTTGGCATAAAATTTTTTTCACCTTATTTTCTATACCATTATTCTTCTTGTCTCCATTATTTTTTCTACTAGTATTTCTTATATCAATTTCTGACGATGAAGATTTATTATTATTATCTATTGATCCACCACTACTTTTATGATTATTCTCACTTATTACACTTGAGAGAACTTCATCAACTCTCCTATTATCAACAAAAAATTCTTTTTCTTTTTTTTCATCTTTCAAATTACTGCTATATATTATACCTTCTTTAGGAGCTTCTTTTAAATTTGATAACATTTCAATTCTATCAAAATTATCTAAAAAATTACCTATACGTATATTTAACCTCCCTTCATTAATTTTATCATTATTAGGATGCCTTCTTTTATTTTTCGAACTATTCTACAAAAATATTTTCATACTCTCATTAGAAAATGACTAATAAAAATAAATTACCTTGCATATAAGTAGTTGACTTTTAAGTTGTTTATGTAATTCAAGTATCTTATAAATAACACTTGATTTTCTTCTTTCTTCTGAACATTTTTGAATCCTTAGACAACATACTTTCAAAAAACCGCATTCTCTTTCAATTCTTAATTTTCCATTAAAGCAATTTATTGGTGAATCAACAGCTCCATCAAATTTTATGTCTAAAAAATTTTCCCTATCACATTCCTCATGAGGAATATCTTCATCACCATAAATCAGGCATCTATAATATTCATCAAACATTTCTGTTTCCAGTTTTTCTATCTATAAAAAAATAGGAAAATTTTTTAAATATACTTTTAACGAAATTAAAATACCATATCAAACTCAGGTTTTAGTGTTGTATAACATCTTGACTTATTTGTTATAGTCATTGGAAATGAGGGTGATAAAAAATTAGGTTTTCTCCACTCATGTCCAACACATAGTTGTTCCTCATAACGTGCTCTAGCTTCACATTGAGAATATAATTTACAACCAACAATGTTATTTTTTACACCATTTATGATAAATAATAACAATAAGATTTGTGCTAATTTTAGAATTCTCAACATTTAGTAGTAATATGTCTAAAAACTAATGTATTAAAATAAATGTTTTGATAATAATATAGTAACAAAATAAACTGAATTTTCTAGCTATTGAAAAAATACATGGTTTAGATGAATTTATAAATGTATGAATGTTCTTTATCAATTAAATGATCATCTTCAAAATATACAGTTTATATGGAGTTGGTTGATGACCCTGAATGGAGTAAAAAAATTTATATTTATCTTTCGAAATAATTGTATCCTTAAAATGTAACATAATTTTATAAAAATTATAATGAATAAAAAATTATTTTTTCATTCTTATGGTTTAGAAATATAAATAAAAACAATAGAAAAAAATGTTTATAAAAATTGAAATAGAATAAATAAGAATACCTTTTTATTTCTTTTCCTTTAAATGTCTTTTACCAAAAAATAATTTAATATCTTTTGAAAATCAGTTCAATAATCTTTTATGGAATGTTAACTCTTTGACATAATTACATAAATATCACTTAATGTCTCTACAGAAAATCTTTATGTTTATTTCTTTTTTACATTGAGTCATTGGATGGTATCCTTAATACGTCTAAATATTTACCAAGCTTATATTTGTAAAGATATATTTATCTCTTTTATATGATAATTTAGGAAAAAAATTAACCTCTAAGATGGTTGACCTAAATGAAGATATATATGTTTAATGAAAATTATTAACACTAAATAAAGAGAATAAAAAATTTTGAAGATATATGTATATAATTCGAAAGTACGATGTTTATGAGATCTTTTTAAAATTTTGTATGTAAAACAATTCCTAATTGTTATTTATAAATGGTTATTTTATAAACAGATAATTTTTTGATACAATTGAAATGCATACATACTTAATAACTTATTTTTTAACCTTTTATTTGAAAAAATGGTTCGAAAAGTAATTTACAAAATTGAAACAAATTATATTTTATTTATTAAAAACTTTAATTTTATAATCTTAAGATAATTAAGATAGTGTTTAAAAACAATTATATTATGACGAACTTAATTTGTATGTACCAAGGTACACCTTGACCATGAAATTTTAAATTTAGGACACATTGAACTAGATATAATAAACATTCAAGTAGACAGTTTATTCTTATTATGAACGACATGAAAATTTTTAGACAATAGTTATTAAACTTTTAAAGTAATTGATAAATTTTAACTTCTACGTGAGAATGTTAATTTTAAGTGATTTATTTATGTGTTTATGCATATTTTAATTAACATTTTTAAAAGTTTAACAGACGTCTCACATGTTTCACAAGTTTTAATATAACTTGAAGATGAATATCATAACATGATCCAATAATTAAGGAAAGTGATTAGGCGACATTAATAGAATGTCTTATGATCTTTTCTAAGAGATAATTGATGAAATTGCTATAACATAAATTATTTTATTAAGTAGTTATCTTGTACTTTTTGGATGGAGATGATCTCTTTAATAATGTAAAAAATTGATATAAAAAATTCAAATGCATTTTAATTTTTGTTAAAAAAAAAGAAATTATAAATAATCCTCTTATCAAAGTCATATTTCAACATGTATATTAATCTATCCTTCTAATTATTGTTAACAAACATAAATTTTCTAAAATCTCAGATCATACTACAAAATAAAAATATTATTGATACAGGGTGGTGAGGGAAAAAAATTGATTAATTATTTATTTTTAATGTACATATTATTTAATCATATAAATCAAAATTTATCACTGGTTTTTTTGTATAACATTACAAAGTGTTTTATTATAGGAAGTTACAATAAAAAAGAATAATAGTATAAAATAGGCAATTTTTTGGTATCATTACAGATATCATAGTGTTTAGATTATAAATTGTAAATATTTAAAGGTTTAGTTATATGATTGCAATTTATCTTTCTTAAACATGTATGATAGCTTTTAAAAAAATATATTTCATGTTAAATGACATGTTTTCTTTCTTTTTTATTCTACATATTTTTATGTCCTTTTTTACGGCCAATTAAAATGTGTTTTTTACTTTTTTTTATACACCTGAAACAGATATTTAATTTTACCTAAAATTTTTATAAGTTGAATCTTTTTTATCCATGTCATAATTTTTTTGGACAATCCCTTGTCATATTTTTAATGATATTTTATAAAATCTAGTAAATTTTTGCATGAAGTATTAATAATTAAGGTACCCTCATTTATCTACGCTTTCACACATTTCAAATTGATAATTAAAAAAAAGATTATTTTTAAAAATAATTAATTATTGTTTTCAAAATCAAGTTCTTTACAGAGATTTTAATACATTTTTACTAATAAAATAATTATATATATATATTACTATAATGTTAATTTTTCTTTTTTATATTTTATAATGTTATTATTAAAGGAGTATATATTATAAATATATTTATAAATGTTTTGCTAATGACCTTTGGTAGAGAATTAAAATCTAGTAAATTTATAAATATGGGTGGATAAAATTTTAATGTTACGTCTTGGTTTATTAAAATTTTGCATATAAATACTTAAACAAGACCAACCCTTAATTATTAAAATTGTAAGTTGAAAGTTTTTCTATAACTATAATAATTATTAAGTGTAATCCTTCATAATACTTTCATGCATTATTTAGATAATATTTTAAAGATATATGTTAAAAATTGTGTTTAGAATATACTTTTTAAATACTACTTATCAATTGTGACATCTTTTTAAGCATTTTTTCATATACTACATGAAAAAGTCACTTTTTGTAACATTCCTTTATTAATGATATATCTTATCACAAATTAGCTTTTCATATAACATTATTTACTTTTTAAACTAAAAAATATTTCTAAACTATTACTTCAACTGTTGATTTTAATTGGTAAAAGAAAAGCATCATGTGCTTTTTGATACTAATTTTAACTAGATAGGTGAAATCTTCCTATTTGTTTACACTTTTTTATGAATGTATTTTTTTTATAAATTCACTATCTTTAAAAGGATCATTTCAAAATCCTATTAACCTTTTTTTCATGGTATTTAATTGATATCAGAAAATTATAGAAACTTTTTATTTTTAAAACTATAGTATTTACCATCGGAAAAAGTTGAAAAGCTTGAATAATTTTTATGAATTATCTTTTGTAGTAAGAAATTAATACAATAATACTATATTTTATCTTTACAATATATATGAATATTTTAATTGTAGTTCAAAATATATTTATACTACATATTAAATCTCAAACAACCTTTTCTTCCATATTAGTAATGCATGTATATATGCTTAATCTACCACATCTAGTTTAAGTTACCTTATTCAATGTATTTTTGATTTTATTGCTATCAAAGTAAAACTTTATTTTAAATATAGAACATGAATAATACGTGTGTATGTATAAAGAAATTCATATTAATTTAAATAAACCATTATAAATTATAATAGTATCAGATGCTATAAATATTCTGCTTCAACGGTGAATTAAGTTTAAATTTATTTATATTTTAATGATGTAATATTATGCTAGTTTTACTTATTTTTTATAACTGCGTAAGCAATATATTCATCATTTTTCTTGATTAATTTAATGACTTATATATTTAATCATCAAAAAGTAACTACTTGTATGGGAAATGTTGTTATGTTTGAATATTTTATAAATACATTATGTGTTTAGATAAAAATCTTTCATGAGTAATTTAAAAGCCGAGGTATGCATATATATAAGATTAGTAGATAGATGGTCTATAATTTTTATCAAATTGGTATAAGTAAAACGAAATATTTACAAGGTGTTTTGGGGTGGATAATCAAAAGTAAAAACCTGATTTTAAGCCGCCCACAGGCAATTACTTTCTAAGTGAAAGGCTAACAAAGCTTTTTCAATTTCATATTGAAAATTATATCATTTTAGGTATAAAAATAATGTCTTTTTATATTAACTAGAAAAAATTTATTTTCATACATATGATTTATTTATAAAATCATTCCCTTTTCAGTTAAATACATATATTTTACTCATCCTATAATTTATTTTAAAATTAATATATTTTTAAAAAAAATCAATGAGACCCCTTGAAAAAATATTCTTTCAATATGGAATTTTCATTTCAAAATATCCAGGATGGTTTTTGGTAAGATAGACATGAAAAATATTATGCTTATCAATTCATTAATGACTTATACTTTTTTAGATTATACCATCTTTGGTAACAATTATAACAACATTTGGTTTTTTAAAATTTCATACACAAGATGATATTTGGGATATCTATGCTCCAATAAATGCATTAAGTAGAATAGAAGAAGGGCATTTAAAAGAATTCGAATTTCCATCTGGTAGTCACCACTATAGGATACAAATTTTAATTCAACACAAAAATGAAAGTGAATACATATTTAATAAGCGTATTTTAAATGAGATAGAATATTTAAATAAATTCGTTATTGATAATATTACAATATCAGATGGATTTAGAAATTATTTTTATAATCAATTATGTGGCGTATATTGCGAGGAATCTAATGATTTATTTTTGTCATACCTTCAAGCAATCTTGGAAACCAATGATGATACTTTTAATTTTAAATTATCATATCCAATTGGACAGGCATTACAAAAGCAAATATTTTTAGGTTACTCACTAGGTTTCGTTAACTATACAGATATAAATAAAAATGATATTAATAATTTCAAATTATTAATCCTTCATTTTATGGTTGATCAAAATTTACCAAATAGTAAAATATTAACTAATGAATTAGAAAATAAGTTAATTAATATTTTTTCATTAGCCACTAAGGCCTCCAAACATTTGAAGTATGAAGTTCATAGTAGAAGGAGAGAATTGGAGGAACAAAGAAAAATTACGCTTAAATCACTACCATACCTTGCAATAACAGGTGGATTATTATTATTATTTATGATCGTTACACTAGTTGATATTCCAATATATAATAGTCAACATGTTGAAGCATTTTTTGGTGTTATTTCACCACTTATGGCAATTATAACATCATTTGGTATACTAGCACAATGTGATTTTCCATTTTCTAATATTCTTACTGTTGTACCCTTTCTTGTTTTAACAATAGGAATTGATGATGCATTTCTTATATTAGCTGGTTGGAGACAAGGTTCAAGTTCTTTAACATTCTCTGAAAGGATGGGTGAGGCATTAGCCAAATCAGGTGCTTCTGTTACTGTAACATCAATAACTGATGTATTATGTTTTGCTGTTGGATTATTTTCAAATATTCCAGTTGTCCAATTATTTTGCCTCTACACTTCTGTTGCATTGGCAATTGACTTTATTTATCAAATAACATTTTTTACAGCTATCGTTGTTTATTGTGGTAAAAAACAATTTAAAAATAAAAGTGAAGAGAGATCAAAAAGTATTAAAAGTAATAATAGTAGTTCATCATCACAAGATGGCCAAATATCAACGCACAAAGGAAGTTTTTTGGAGTTACTTAAAAGGAAACCGAAGAAAAATGATAATAAATTGACATTTTTTATGAAGAAATTTGTTGTCTTCCTACATTTGGCCTATAACAAAGTATTGTACAATGGTTATATTTGTTACTCATTTAGTATTAACAGTATATTTATGTACAAAAGTTACAACGGAATTTGATATGGAAAATTTATATTTAAAAGAATCACCATTAACACACATAGCTAGGACATTACAAAAATTTGTCTTAGAAGAGTCATTTGTTGTTAATTTTGGAATTGATAAAACACCAGATTTCTATATACCAGAAATAAAATCATTATTTGATGAAATGTTACATAATTTAGAAACATTACCAAAATATTCCATGGGAAGTATTGGAACATTAGTATGGACAAGAGATTACGATTTATTAGCACAAATGATGGAGGAAGAAGAAGATTTATGGTCACCCACAACTGTTATGAAAAATTATAATGATTTTAAACTGGATAAAAAATTTATCAAAACTAAATTTAATGAAAAAGGTGAAGAATATATATATAATTTTTGGTGGCAAATAACTTACCATAAAATGAAAAATTTTATGGAAGTTGAAGAATTACTAAAATTAAGACGTGGAATATTAATGAAATATTCGAATGTTTTTAATATTAGTTCACATCACCCATTAGAAAAAGTGCCTACTGAGTCAGCAGCAAGTGCACCAATTAATTTTATTCAAACAGCCATTTCAGCTGTTCTGTTAATGTCTTTACTTGTACTATTATTTGTTTATGATTTTGGTGCTATTATTTCTGTTGTCTTATCAATTCTTTCAATAAGTGGAGGGACTGTTGCATATCTTCATGTTTGGGATGTTCATTTGGATGCTGTTTCGTTAATTAGTATACTTCTTAGTATTGGTTTCAGTGTTGATTATAGTGCTCATATTTGTTATCATTACTTTACACATATTGAAGATGTATGTTTTTCACTTTAAAAAGTTTTTATATTAATGTTTTTTAGGATAATAGTAGAAAAGAAAATAAACCACAAATTACTACAATATCTAAAGATACCAATAAAAGTTTCAATATACCAGAGTCATATTTTATTAATAATGGAAAAAACCATTTACATAATAACTCAACGACAACATATAAAAAAATAGAAGACACTTTTACAAGTGTTGGATGGCCGGTTATACAATCAGGTTTAAGTACAGTCCTTGGAATGATTCCACTTGTCTTTGTTCAAGCATATGTTGTTGATGTATTTTGGAAAACTATTGTTTTAGTTACGGCTTTAGGATTATTTCATGCTTTATTTTTATTACCAGTGTTATTTTTAATTGTTGAAGATATATTAAAATGTACAAAGTCAACTAAAGTTAGGATGATTGAAATGAATGAGAATAAACATTGAGAAGGAATAATGAAGGAGATCTCCTTGACGGGTTAGATATTTTTCACAAAAAAGAAATTTTTTTATTATTGCAAGTTAATTTTTTTAATATACTGTTTGAAAATAAACATTATTTATGGAAAAAAATGGACAGCATTACAAGCCAAAATATACAATAATATTGAATATAATAAGTTAATGATTTGTTAGATTATATAAATAACATATATCTTAATAAAAAGCAATATATAATTTTATAAATAAAAATCTTTTTTTTAAGAATATTGCATTTTATCCATATGCTAATATACCATTTCTTCTACATTCTACTTTTTTTTCCATTGCAAACCATCCATCTAACATAGGATTTCCATCAGATGACTTTTTATGAGCATTTAGTATTTTATATATTTCAACTCTGATACTTAATAATTGAAAATTTTCAGTTATAAATCTATTTGAATTATGCCAAATAGAGATTAGTAAATTACTATATTTATTACGTAAATTATCAGAGGTAATATAGTATTTAACAACTTCATTAAAAGCAGGATTTTGCGTACCCCTAATAACTTTCGTTTTTTTTTTTAAATCTTTGAGACTTTGCCCTTCCAAATATATTTTCACATATGGTGATGGTAATTGATATTCATTAATTAATGGTAAATATTGTGCATTCCCAATAAAAACTTGTAATGCTTCCTCATCAGTTAAATATGTTATTCTAAGATAAAGTTGTGGTTTAAAATAAGTAGGTTGATTTGAGTATTCTGTATTATGGTATCCTTTTATCTGTTCTGACTCCACGTCACGCCATATACTATGAAAAAATGTATACACAATGTTACTTTCACATATCTCTGGTGATTTTTTGAATAAACCATCAACAAAATCTATGACATATCCATGTCTTTGATTTGCTGTTATAGCTGTATTTGATTGTCTTCCAAAAGTTTCTTTGTGTAAATGAGGAATCTGCCTTTTAGAAAATTGTTTTACTAGTTTTGCGTGCAACTCATGGAATTCACTAAAACTACGATAGATATATGTTGGAACGTTCTCATTTTCTCTTTCAATTTTAAGCTTAAACATATAGACTTTTTCTTTCGGTGATTTTTTCCATTTCTCAGGTCCGAGAACGATAACACTTTTAATTTTACCATCCTGTTCAATTGTATTGACATCAGCTGAAAAGCTATACGTATTATTTTTTTCTGGACTTTTTGATTTACTACTCGTTGAGAAAGTAGTTTTAATTTTACATGCTACAGCATGTGCAACAAAATTTAATCTTGGGAAACAACTTTCTAATGATGTTTCAATTAACTTCGTAAAATGAGCGATAGCTTCTTCCTCAGATAAATGCAATTGAAGAGTTGATTTAACAAATTCAATTGATTTATCATTTAATCCCGATATTCCGGCTAACTTCATTATTTTTAATGATGTTAAAAATATTCCATAATTTTGTCTTATCAATATATATGCACGACAACATTCATTAATAAAATGTTGATAACTTGATGAATTATCACCACTAGGAGACTTTTCAATAGCGTATCTCATATCCTCTGTAAAAAGGAATGGTACCCGATCACGTCTAATACCAACAGCCATCTGCCAATCACCTAAATATTTACCAAAATCAATGTGAAATACACAACCATATTTTGTTATCATAACATTATTATTATGTCTATCGCCAATTCCAAGGATATGTGTTGCAACACACCACCCAGCACAACTTTTTCTAAAATTTTCTAATGCAATTTTAAATGAAAAATATTCAGGATTGTGTCTTTGGAGCCAATTAAATAATATCTTATTTTCAAAAATACCTGATGTACCATGAGGTGCCTGTATTTGAAATAATGAGTGACATTTCGATACCATCTCAATGTAACCTTTATTAACATCAAATGGTAAAACTTCATATAATATCATCCTTAAATCTAAACCATTTTGAAGCCATATATGATTCATAAAATGTATACATTGAATAACAAGAGCATCCTGTCTTAAATCGTCACCAGCTTTGTAAATAATAGGATATTCCAAATTATTACTTTTTAAAGCAAGTTTTATTGGTTTACTGTTAGATTGAAATACTGTACAATCACCTACAGATAGGCTATCAATGACAAATGATGGACGAAGGTGACATCTTGTTGGATTATTCCTAAAATGATTATCTAGAATATCCATCATTGTTATAAATTTATTTGATTCATAACCAGATTTAATTTCATTATTATACTCTGATAGATAATGATTTAACTTTTGCTGTCTTAAGACATCCTCTGAGAAATTTTTTATTTCCATGTACCTTGTCATGTTATAGACTATTGTTTCTAATCTTAGTTTAAATGTAAGAAATTCACAATGACACAATGTGCATATAATATTCCAGTAGATTTCATATGCTAATTTTTTACTTTCAACTGCTTTGTCAATTAAAAATTGCACTAATTCACAGTTATTGTGTGATTCATAACGTATACATTGTATTAGTAATGGTATCAATCTAAATATAACTTCACTCGAAGTTTTTCTAAGAACATTAATAGCAAATTTCCTTACTTCACTATTAGGATAGTATGGCATCAGTAATTCTAAAGCAATAGCAGGTGTTATTGGTTTCCAAGAATTTAATAATGGTAACACTTGTGACATATGTGCAGCATCCCAACTAACATTCGACCTCAAAACAATTGGTAATGCTTCTGGGTTTCCCATTAAATAATACCTTTTACACCATACTAATTCTTTTTCATTTATCGATAGTTCATGTGAATGTTGATATTTTGATATTATTTTAGTTACGGATTCTTTATTTTCAGAGGAAAGTGTATCAAAATTTCGTGGAATAACATCTTGTGAATCAACAATTTCAAAAACAATATCATAGTCAAAAGTTTGCATTTCGATATATAAAATTGCTTCAGATTCTGGGAGAAGGTAACTTTGTAATCCCCATGGTTCTGTCATTCCCTGTCTTGAAGTACTTTGACCAAAGAAACTTAAAAATATTGGACCTTGTTTA
This sequence comes from Strongyloides venezuelensis, assembly GCA_963280985.1. Lineage (NCBI taxonomy): Eukaryota > Metazoa > Nematoda > Chromadorea > Rhabditida > Strongyloididae > Strongyloides > Strongyloides venezuelensis. The sequence goes on along the minus strand of CAUJLX010000001.1, from coordinate 1,643,936 downwards.
AAATAACCATCTTTATCAAAAATACTATAAACACATGTTCCTAATAGTTCGTCATTTGAATAATGGTAGTCGGATCCAAATTTTGAATCAACAGTATTCTCATCGTATAAATTAGATAATTTTCCAGAGTTGTTAAAATCACTGTAGTCAATTGAATGAAATTCATTAAACTCATTAAAAGATCCAACACCATAAAGGACAAAAAATAAAAGAGAATCTTTGGGCATGTGTGAGATATCTAAATGAAATTCAACAACATTGCTGATATTAACATAAGGTGAAAATTTAAATTTATTCAATTGTTTTACACTGCTAATCCATTTACCAATACGATCAGTACCATGAACAATCATAGCAACAACCCTATACCCAATATATTTTTCACTCCATGCTATGGGGATATTATGTATTGAATTGACTGTTAGTATAAATTTAGTATTCATTTCATATACAGGAAGTGTTGTTTTATTTATTGTATCATCAAAATTGAATGATAAAGTGAAAGGCGATAGTGTTGAATCAAGGTATGTTTTAACCAACGATATAAATGCATCTAGAAATTTAATTTTCAATTCTTCAGGAAAATTATTTTCACAGTTAAGGAGTCTTTCTATAACATTATCGGCTTCTGGTGTGATAATATTGTTACATAAATAACCAATATGGTATACGGCACTTCTTATCGCTCTTTTTGAATTTGTATTTTGTGGATCATAAGTATTTAATAAATCTTTTAATTTTTCTATGGCTATCGAGAAATCATCTTTTTTATTTTTAAAATAGTACTGTGATAAATCATCATATAACTTGTCATTTTCCTCTTCCATAAAACTATGATTTTCTGGAGTAGGAGGTATAAAACAAATTTCCATCTCTAAATCTTCACGTTCATTGATTTGGCGGGCAATACTTGGAATGGTACCAAGTGTTGCCTCATTAGGTAGGTAATCAACAGTATCAACTAAACGTATTGCTATATTTTCATTAATATTATCTAATTTCTCAATTTCATATGGTGTACATAAATTAGCGATTGCTAACTCAATGATACGTATAATTTTTTCATTAGCTAGAACGGTTTGTGAAAATTTCTCACACTCAACGTAATTTTTATATGGCCAATCATTACTTCTTTTAATGATAACTTTAAGACTTTGAATAGATGTTGAGGGATAATGTAATTGTGTTGCATAGTAATTACTTGATGATTTTTTTGCTTTATAGCTTCTAAATAATTTTCTATAAAATAACCAATGTTCATTTTTTTTGGTGTGAAAATTTATGGTATTGTAACCAACATTATCTATTTCTACAGATATAGTATTTAGTTGACTAATCAATGAATCATCTTTATTATGAGAATTTTCTATTTTTAATATTTTTACTGATGATTCTCTAATCTTGTTAACATCAACATCAACATTAAATGTTTTTTCGCGACTTGTACCATTTTGATCACAACGTTTAAGAGGATCAAATTCTTGAATAATCTAACATTAATTATTTATGTTAAAATAATAAATATAATTTATACATTACCTGTTCATATGTTGACGGTATTAAGGTATCTGAATCAGCATCAGATCCTATCTCATTTTCCATCTTTAAATTATTATCAAATAATTTTTTAAATTCAATGTCAGCTAATGTTAATTGTGGGGAAATTGATTGATCAACGATTGAAGAGTTGTTAGTAATAATGTTATTAGTAGTTAAATTTCTGTTACAGGGAACACTATTTGGTAGCGATGATGAAACGTAATTTAATGCATTTTTAAGTAATGGTCGATTTATATTATTTATAGGAATAGTATTGCTAAAAATAAAAAAACCGTAACGAGAAAAAATTTCAATTTAAAAATAATATTTTTATAAAATAATAGTATCTTACCTATTATTTAATGAACAAATTTGCGGGAGTGATAAAGTTGTTGGTAATCCAAACACCTGAGGTTGATTATTTATTCTACTATATTGATGATTTATATTTCCTATACAATTCATTGTATCATATGAATATGTATGTGAATTAAAATAATTTATCTGTCCTCCTATACTAAATGCTGTTGATAATTGTTGATTTTTATTGATATTATGATGTTGGATTTGTCTACTAAATTCCTGTAAATTTTTAATTTTTTGCATTTTTTTTTCCTCGTCGGGATCTATATGAAGATTTATGAGGTCATCGCAATTACGATTTTGTTTTTTCATCTGTTCCTCCATATAACTTTTTCTGTAAAAATGGTACATTTTTTATTAGATAATCATACTTTTTATAAATGTTTTTATTATACTTACTTACTAGCAGCAATTGCTAATTTTAATTCGATATCCTCATCTGTCTCCATAATATAAATATCCTTCTACTTACAAATGCATATATAATAAAAAAAACTTATTTTACCAATAATGTTAGAATATAATTATTTTATGATTTGTTACCTTAAACAGTATCTATGTTTATAAGAAGAAACGTATTATAACAAATTTAACATTGGAAAAATGTATCTAAATAAACAGTAAAAATTTTTAACTAATAATAACGATCAAATGGTTTTACTTTTGTGAAGATGATGATGTATAAATATATTTCTATATGTCTAAAAAACAATATATAAGTTCTATTAGATATATATTTTGTCTGTTAAAATGTTTATACACAAAAAGAAAATAAACTTACTTATTTTATAATCTATTGATATATGCATTATGTTAAATAGAAATAAACATTTACAATATTATATTATTTTTATAATAATAAGTAGTACATTTTAAATAGTCATTATAAAAAATAAATATATTAAATTTATTTGGGGGTATTGTGCATTACTTGTAAGTACCCTAACAATAACAAAAATTTAGAAACTTTACTTATAAGTAACTTAAGAATAAGTTTATACAATCTAAATTGTCATTTATTTTTAAAAAAGTATGAAAAAATAATACTCATATGGAAAAGTTAATTGTATATTTTTTAATCATCATTCTTGTAAAATACATACAAATTTTTTATAATATTTTTAATACATAAGTCATTGTAGTTATAAAAGTCATTTGTAAAGTTTGATCTTCAAAATGATAAGTTACACATATCGATAACATTGAAATTTTATATAGGAAATGATAATTTTTCTAGTCACCTCTTCAAATCAAAATTTTTCTTTACTGTTATTCGTTATTAATGAAACATGTAATTGTTAGAATTCCCAAAACGAATTTATGGTATTCTGTGCAAATTCCATTATATAAATAAAATACACGTGTTCAAATTGTAATCGTAAATTGTATCTTCAATATTTTTGATCCATACATAATCTATCTTTTTTTTTCCTTTTTCATTATATAATTTTTCTTTCCTGTATATTATATGCATTTCTTCATATGAAAATTAATCTATATCTCCTATCCATATCTGCATAGTATGTATATATACAATACAGTTAATTGTAATCTATTTAACTGATTATTAATAATGATTCACACGACTTATTATGGTTTTTCCAGATTTGGGTAATTAATGTAATAGTATTTAAGATGTAAAACATTTAAAATAGAAAAAATTTAAAAAGATCATATATTCCTTTTTTTGAAAAGTGTGTTAAATATATTTTAATTACACAAAATGACATATACTCTCTTCCCGTTTGCATGTTAATTAAATTTATGATATATTTGACAGTGAATTTAAAAAAAATGTAAATTTTTTATAATATTTAAACTTTATAATTATTTAATTGTTGTATGATTAAGAAAAAATTAACATTTCAAAGTGTGTAATTTTTATTGTGGAAATTTATCCTCTCACACCTTTATTTCTATGTAAACTTGTTTTAATTTTTTCAGATGATCATAAACGGGTATTCATTGATTAGCCTATTATTTATTTCTGGTAGTATTTTTACACATGGACCACCAGGAGATGATGGGACGGGCGATGAAATTGTTGGAACAAATAGCCAAGAATGGAGAGGATATTATAAAAGAGAACATTCACTAACTAAACCTTACCAATCAGCATCAATGGATATACCATATTGGGATATATTAGGATCTACTGTTGTCAGTAATTCAGAAATACGTTTAACAAGTGATGAAAAAAGTAAGAAAGGTGGTATATTTAATAAACAGCCAACGCATTCAAGAGATTGGGAAGCTCATATAACGTTTAAAGTATCTGGTTCAACAGGTAGTCTTTTTGGTGATGGTATGGCTTTTTGGTATGTCAAAGAACCTCAGCTAGGAGATGTCTTTGGTTTTAAAGATTATTTCCATGGACTTGGTATATTTTTGGATACTTATAGTAATCATAATGGTGCTCACTCCCATAAACATCCATATATTAGTGCAATGGTTAATAATGGTCAATTACATTATGATCATGATAGAGATGGTACACATACACAGTTAGGTGGTGAGGAAACAGGTTGTTCAGCATTCTTTAGAAATAAAGAATTTGATACTCATCTACTAGTCAGATATGTTGGTGATGTTCTCTCAGTGTATACGGATGTTGAAGGAGAAGGTACTTGGCAAAAGTGTTTTAGTGTAAATGGTGTCCACCTCCCAACTGGATATTATTTTGGAGTTTCTGCTGCAACTGGTGATCTATCTGATAATCATGATATTATATCAATAAAAGTATTTGAACAAGAATTCCAACGTGTTGAGAAGGAAACCGAAGTTTTGAGTGATAAAATCGAACCACGTGCTGATATATTTACAGCACCAAGAGATCATGTTAAGGATCCAAAACCATCAAAACTGGGGTGGTTTGGTACAATTTTCCTTATTCTAATTGCAGTCGCATTTATTGGTGTTGTTCTAATTTTTGGAGTTAATTTTTGGCAAGCAAGACAATTGAAACAAAACAAAAGATTTTATTAATGGATAATGAGTTTTAGCCTTGCATTAATTTATAATGCCGCAATTAATAATGGCAATTCTTGTTTGTTAATAAACACCTACTATATATAAATTTATACTATACTTTTTGTTATTTATTTGTTTTATTTTATCAATCAAAGTTATTGTTTATTCAGATTATATGCTTATTATAGATTATAAACTAATTTTTTTTAGATAACATAAAATTTTTATTTTTATCATTTTCTTCATCATTTTTATGTTGTAGTTATTTAAGCATTACTAACATATATATTATTATAAATCATCACGATTTTTCACAGTAAATATGTGATTGAATATATTTTCCAAGGTAATCTATGTAAACAATTATCTTCAAAAAGATGTATTGTAAATAATTGTACTTGTTTGATAGTTAAATATTCTATTTAAAATATACTTTTCACTACTATATATACGAATCATTTATAGAAAACTCTATTCTTTTTTCTCCCCATCTATTCATTATTTATCACTAATGTATAAGAATAGATTTTTTTTCTTTTTAGTATTTTTGTGCTTATTTTGTTAATAATTACAATTTAATCACAAAAAAATCATTTAGTCATGTTTACTTTAGTTAGAATAACAAATTAAAATAGTTGGTAAAAAAATTCAAAAAATAATTTATAATTTAAAATAAAAAATGAAATGGGTAAAAAAGACTTTTTCCTTAAAATTTAATTGATAATAAAGTCATGGTCATATGTTTTGAAAATAGATGATAAAAAATTTTTCTCATATAAATAAAAATTATATGAGTAATGTCATTAACTATACATGCAAGATGAATCTTTTTAAGTGTGTAAAACAAAGACACTTGAAAAAGTTAGTTAAAGTAATGATTTGATGTTTTGCATTTCTGGTTGATTATTTAAATGAGTTTTTATAAGTCATACTTCGTGTCATTATAGCAAGACAAACATTCTATAAATATGTATATATATTTCAGTAAGAATATCCAAAGAAGATCTAAAACTTTATTTTAAGACGAAGTAAAAGCTAGATTCATTTAAATACTATTTTGTGGTATTGCAAAAAGTAACACTCTACATAGTACACTTATCACAATAACTTTTGATTTTAACTATTGTATGGTATATCTTACTCTTAACAAAAGAATTTATTGATGACAAAAATTTTGTAATTATCATATATACTTTATCTCAATAGAGTTCTAAAAGATCCTGGTTGTTTAAATGTTGTTATTTTAAACCAGAAAAGTATTTTATAGATATTTTATATTTAAATTTCAATGGTAAAAATCCTTCTATTTTTGTCATTTATGTAAATTTGCACAAAAAAATGGAAAATATTTTGTTAGGTAATATAAAGTGTTTAAAAAGAAAAGATTTATAAATTAAACTTTCTACAATTACTCAATTATTTGTTTATTTTTTTCATCCATCATTCTACCACTTTTATTTTAACTTTAACTTCATTCTCATATATTTTATATAACGAAGAATTTTACTAACAAATATATATTATTTTGAATATATTTATTATTATAATTATATATCAAAATAAATCATTGTAAGAAAACTTTGAAGTTTACAAAAAAATATTAATTTGTTATATTTTAATATAAACCACTACATTAGTTACTAGACATAAAAGACAAATTATATTTCTTCTTTAGTGTTATTTAAGATCAGATAGTATATAGAAAATTTTATATATAACTTTCATGTTTATAAGCTACCTAGTAATTTTATTATAGGATATATTTTAGTTAATAAAAGTGAAGAAAATATTAGTATTTTTATGATGTCGTATTAAATTATAATTTTTGTCTATGTTAGGTTTATACTGCTATAATTTCTTTTTTAATAAGAAAAGACAAAATTGTTAATATTATAGGAATAAGGAAAAAGGCATTAAAATGTCATCTGTTCTTTGTTGTTTTGGACAACAGGAAAATGAACTAAAAAATAGTCAAACACGTAAAATGGTAACAAAAGATTCAAAAAATAATAAGAAAATTGTAAGTTATATATTTAAACTACTTTTTTTACATATAGTTTAAGATAAAAGTGTTGTTGCTGGGATCTGGAGAATCAGGTAAATCAACCTTTATAAAACAAATGGTTTTAATACATGGAGCGGGAGAATTCAGTGAGGAAGAGATAAAAGAGTATCAAAATCAAATTTATCAGGTATACAATTTTTTAAAAAATGTACATGTTTTACATATTATGCTTATTTTAAGAATATTATTATGGCTATGCGTATATTAGTTAGTGCCAAAGAGAAACTTGAAATTGAATGGGAGAATGATGGAAATAAAAGATATGCTGAATTAATAGTTAGGTAAATAAAATGTTGTTTACAATTTCTATTTTTTTCTGTAAATGTATTATTTTTTAGACTAGCATCAACAGACATTGAAAGAACAATAAATATTAATAAATTTTTAGAAGTGTGTCCAAAAATAAAAAAACTATGGAATGACAACGGTATAAAAGAAACATTTAATAAAAGAAATAGATTTCAATTAACAGAAAGTTGTAAATATTTTTTTGATAATTTAGATAGAATTGGTACAGTAGAATATATACCAACAAATCAAGACATTTTATATTGTAGGAAAGCATCTCGAGGAATAACAGAACATTTCTTTGAGATAAAAAAAATCCCTTTTATGTAATATATAAATAATAAAACATTTAATTTAGTAATAATTTTTTTAAGGTTTATTGATGTTGGTGGTCAACGATCACAAAGACAAAAATGGTTCCAATGCTTTCAAGATATAACAGCAATGTTATTTATGGTAGCATCATCGGAGTACGATCAGGTTAGTTATTATAGAATTATATTTTTTATTAATTAAAATAACAATAATAATAATTTTAGGTAATTTTTGAAGACCGACGTACAAATAGGCTTGTAGAGTCTCGAAGTATATTTGAGACTGTTGTTAATAATAAATGTTTAAAAAACGCAGGAGTAATATTATTTTTAAATAAAACTGATATATTAAAAGGTATGTTGTAATAAATTAAAATATTTTAATGACCTTCATTCATAAATATAAAAATGTAAAATGATAGATTTTTTCTATCAAAAATATTGCTTTGAAATCACTTTAATTGCGAAAGTCACTTCAAAATATTCTTATTAAACAATACATAATTCATTAAATGATAATGTCATTTTTAGAGAAATTGACCCAAAGCAATATAAAAAATTATTTTGCTGATTTTAATGGAAACCCTTTAAAATTACATGACGTACAATGCTTCATTATCGATAAATTTGAAAAAACACGTCAAGACAGGTATCGGCCATTTTTCTACCACTTTACAACAGCAATTGATACTGAAAATATTCGTCGTGTCTTCAGGGATTGCCGTGAGACAATTTTAGAAATGAATTTAAAAATGCTTAATATGCAGTAGACAAAATAAGAGTAGTATTTATTTTTTAAACTAAAAAAAATTATCTATAACAATTTATAATTTCCTTTAAATAGAGATTAGTTAATTAAATACATTAATTAATTTTTAAATTAAAAATTAATCTCTCTTTTTCAATAAGAATAATAAAAAAAGCTAATCTATTGGTTGAAGCAAACTTTTATTGCATTTGTGTGATATCATTTTTATTAATTACAAAGCTAAAACCCTGTCGGAAATATTGATCATTATTTAAAATATTTACTATTTAGACCACACGAAGATTAATTTTTATTTAAAAATATAAAATTGGTAAATAAATATATTCAAAATTTTTATTTCTTTTATATTTATTATCAAATAAAATATTTATCGTTCTATAAAATTATGCCTTTATTATTATCATGATAATGGAAAATAAATTTCTATATAATTCCGTTTTCATTCGTACATAATAGCGATTTTCTTTCCAGTTTAGCTTTTTCCGAATCCATTAATTTTTTTCAAGTATCTATAAAATTTGGAACAAACATTTTATAATAATTTTATCTATTTATTTAGTCCACACCTTAAGGGTGTTGACATTTTTTTACAATCAAAAAGAAGTATAAAAAAGTAAAATTTTTAGTTATCTCTAAAATTCTTTGTATCATTTTCATATATTTGATCTCAATCATTATAAAATAATTTAATTAATATTTTAATACTTTTGAAAAGATAAGGTTAAAGATATATAATTTGTGTTAATAACAAATTTAAGATCAATAAAGAATATAAAGGTATAATTTTTGACATCCTGTTTTATTAATAATTATATTTTATTTTCATACTTTAGCTTAATACTTCAATAAACATACTTTTTGACAACTACATTTGATATAATTTCAAAACTTTTCTATAGATATATGTTAAAGATAATGATTTTACATATTCAGAACAATTTAACAAGTATCATTAGGGTATATAGAATTAACCTTGCACACATATTGATACTTTTTATAAACTGCGTATTTCGCACTTGGATAAAACTATATTGATAATTTTCTAAATTTTTAATTTCCAGTCTTTTGATGCTCATTATTGTTATATAGTTATTTAGTTTTGTTATTAATCAAATTATACTATTGATCATGATAATAGATACCAAAAAAATTATTACGCCCATTTTTAATGTACCTTATTAATATTGTAAATAATAAACCAGCAATTATTCAAAAGGGTCATAGTTCGGTGACTCAACGTTATTTTAGTTTTAACCAATTTTCTCTCATTTTTTAATGAATATAATTTATTATAGAAAGACTATACATTTTATTAATCCATTAACAAAAGTTAAAATTCAAACAGTATATGAAAAATGAGAATCTCTATAAGAATGGTAATTTTTTCTGTTATGACATCATTTTTTATTCATCATTCATATTCTATAACTGTTGAGGATGTTTACAAACGTATATTAGAACGTGAACGAAACATTCAAAATACATTTACTGCACAATTTGTTAAACCAATAGGATCAGTAGGAGGTGAATTGATATGGCCAAGAACATACTCCAAGCCATCACAATTATTTTTTGATGAAAATGGAGCAACATATAATATACCAAATAAAAGACCCACACTAAGGCAACTATTTCAAAGAACACCATTTGGTTATAAATACAATAATATAGATGATGAAAGCGATGCGCTGGAATAATTAATCAAAAACTTGAATTTAATTATACAAAAAATCAACAGTTATCTATTTTTTACTAACAAAAAACTGATTAAGATATTCTTCTTATAAGCTGATGTCGCATCAAATACCAATTTATATATGTGTGTATAAAGTTTTACTATTTTTTAACATAACAAAAATAACGCTTGTGTGCAAACGTCACAATAATATCATAGAATATCACTACTTTCAACTAGGAAAAAAATTCTAAAAAGTTTTCTATATTCCTCAAAAATGGTTTTGTTTATTCTATCGATCTTAATACTCTTATCTTTACAAATAATTAAATCATCATTTAATTCACGAAAACGTGAACAAAAAATTGTCAGGAAAATTTTTTTATGAAAATTTCGATCAGTATAATTAAATGAACATATCTCTTTTGCACATTTAAATTTATGTTTTTCAAGTTTATCATAGTATTAACGTTAAATATACCATCTAATATATTTTAATGACTGTAACAAAAATGTATTAAATTTATTATCATCTTATATTTCGTTTTACTATAAAATATAATTTAAAATTTTTTTGTTATTACTCTTTTGATAAATTTGAAATTTATTTTAAACAAAATATCATTGAAAAATATTTCTCTTTAAGTTTTTAGTTTTAGTAACTCTTTAATATCAGAAATTCATTATAAATGAAACAGTTGATTAAACTCGATAAGAAAAACATAATCTACATATTTAGTTTAAAATGATTATCTTTTCTGTTAAAAATTAGATAAAATCTAACAATTTTATAAGATAAATAACTTTTTTAAAGATTTTATCGTAATTTTAAAAATATCTTTTATAATTTCATAAATCACGTGTGGTTTATATTTTGTTCATGTATTAGGGTAAAAATCAAGTGTTATTTTTATTTGAAAAAATATTTTGCGTCTTAATTACTTCGTTTTCTAACAAACTTTTAATAATACGTTATTTGAATAACTTTTAACAAAACATACTTGTTCACATAAAATTTTGGCAAATTATTTAAACAAACTTTTTTCATATATTTAATTGATGATTTTATGATTTTTTAGTGATTTGTATTTATTTAGTAAATATTAATTACACGACAGATGGTTACTTTTTTAGATTATCGATATTATTTTACAATATTTAAATTAGAGAATTTTAAAGATCAGCTTTAAAAATTAATTAAGAATAATTTTTCACATTAAAGTTTTTATAAGAAGAAAAATTTATTAATAACTGGTTTTTTATCATGTACATTAAACAACTGATTTTCAACAAGATTAATAAAAATAATGTATTATCAATAACTATAATTGTTAAATTTTTGTATAAACATTTCTACAATGTATTGTTTTTATTATCGAAAAGAGTCTAAACCATAATACTTTTTCATTTTCAAAAGTTTTAAGCATTACAAAATTACTGTTATTACAAAAATTGTTCTTTGTATAAATATTAAAAATAATCTTTTTAGTGTAATTTTTTAAAAAATTGAGTAATTTATTTTTAAATAATATTTTCATTGTAATAAAACGTACCAACATAAACAAAGATTGCATTTTTCATTAATAAAAAAAATATCGTTTTATAAATAAAAAAATAATCACATTTAAGCATATAAATATTATAAAAAACATTTAAATAGTATAAATATATTGAATTATAAAGAAAGATTATTGAAATTTTTTTAATGATATCTTGACAACAAATTTCAATTAATAATGATAGTTATACTTCTATCATTAATCTTTTTTAAAGACAGTTGATTAAGTTGAAAAATAATGCATATTGAACATACATATATTTTCCAGAAATTTTAAAGTCACTATGCTTTTCTTGCTTTTTATATTTTTTCATTAATGAGAAATCAAAAAAAATAAAGTTATTTGATTAATATTTTTGTTAACCATAAACCAAAAAACTAAGGTTATATATTGTCTAATGAATTATTACGTAATATAATAGTAATATTTATCACGACTGTCCTGTTAACATACTCAAAAGCAGAGAGAAAAAAAATTCATCCTTTTTTCTTGAAACATCACTTTAACTGGAATCCATCAATAATAATTTCTTTATCTTCTTATAATTTAAAATTTTAAATAACAAATTAAGTAATTTCTAAACTTTAATTGGAAAAACAAGTGTAACATTTATAATAAATTTATTATTAATTAAACTTTTCATGACAAAAAATTCTACTTTATGGTTAATCATACTAATTTGTGTCATTCTTTAATAAAGTTTTATTTGTTTTCACGAATAATATAATAAAAATAATATTTTAACGTTTTATTTTCTTTTTGTATTATTTTTTCAAGTTTATCACTTATTGTTTAGAGAAAAGTAGTTTTAAATATAAACTCTTTTTGCTACGTTATAAAGTTAATTTTTTCATCATTAAAAATAGTTTTTAAAAAAAAAATTTTTATAAGATATTTATGTCATTTTTGCATCTTAATTTTTAATTTTTATTTATCATATATTTATAAATGAAATTTTTATTAGCCTATTTTTTATTAGATATTTTTAAAGTTTTGAAAAAAATTAATATAAATATTTTTAAATATTGGTGTTCTCTATGTTTTATTTTTTTATTTATGTTTCTACGTTATATTTATAGCAAATTATTTTTGTAAATATAAACATTATGTTTATAAATAATAGAAAAGTTTGATTGTTTTTTATTCTAAGAATATTTACAAAAAAAAATTCTAGACAAAATTATATACATTATCATTTTTAAGTAAAAAAATCTTTATTGATAACTAATTTTATTGTTAAAAATGTATTTATTAATTTTTTGTCAATATATAATTTGTGTTCTAAAACATCGCATTTAGATAAAATAAATCTTCACTAAGTTGTCTATTGAAAAAATTGAAATTACAAGTAATAAAAATTAATTCTGTAGGTTAATAGATTTGACATTGCTTGATATTAACATTTGAACAACAAAATCGCTAGGTATTTAAATGAGAAGGTTATTTGATGCATAAATACATTTAAAAAAATATTTTCAATATTAAATATCAAATAAACAATGCTTATAAATATGTATTAAAATTTTATTAAGTGTGATATACGGCAAAAAAAGTCGTTGGAATTCTTGAAAGTTTTTTTTATATGCACTATATAATTAAACAAAGTTTTTAGCAGTAAATTCAAAAATGCTTAAAGTTTACTTTGACTCTTAGTTTATGTAATCAGATCATTATAAAAAAATTAGTTTAATATTTTGTACTGTCATAATATTTAAGAACGTATTTTTGTTTTATATTTCTAAATAGTAGAAATAATTTTTTTAAATGTTTATAAATATTAATTATTTTAATTATGTTAAAACCAAGTTGTTTGATTATAAAAATTACATATTTTTATAAATTATAAAAAATATCGTCTATTTTCTAAGTGTGGTGAGTAATAAAATAAAAATTTATTTCTTACTTTCTTGATTTTTATTCCTATAATTAATCAAAAAAATACAAAAATTGTTTTGTCCTACATATTTTTTTGTATAATTTATTTTAATTATGATAAAAGACAAAATATGCAAAAATAATTACTTGTGCTTTTTTAATATATTTTACATCTTGTTGTATATAATTTTGAAGAAAAATATTAAGTTTTTACTATACAATAAAAAGTAGTGAAAGTTTGGTGATTTTATTCAAAATTAATGGCTTTTACAACACTTACTACAGTTGAAGTGATAATTTTTTTTATTGATATATATTAACTTATAAATTGTGAAGGTTAAAAATTTTAAGGTTCTTTTTATAAATGTCCTTCTTCGTTATACACATAGAATGTTATACATAAAAGTATTTTAAATGTGGTATAATATAAAAACTTAATCTAATCAAAAAAGGTTCTTTTGAATTTAATTTATCACTGTGTTTTCAACCTTATAGATGTATTATAATTAATCTATATTGTAAATATTCATAAATATTTCATATATACTTTTTATTTTTTTACATATACGGTATGAAGTAATTCTTAATTTGTTAATACTTTAAACTCTTTTAGTTATGTTTAAAGTTATAATAATTCTTGTTTTAATCTAACTAGCAATTAATTGAGATAACTTAATGTAATAAGATAAGACAAAAAAATACTATTAGAGATAAGCGTGAAATGTATCTATAAATATTATGTATTTTAATGATATATAATTTCTATAATAATTAATTTATTACGACAAAACTAAAACAGACGCAGTGATAGTCTATATAACTTTATTATCATTAAGTTGATACTCTTTACATTTTCTTCTTCTAGATGTATCCTCAACTAATAAATTCGTATATTTTTGGCACATTAGCTATTCTTATTCTATCACTAATACAATATTCTTATACAAATGTAACACTATCATCAATTGAAAAAGATAACACACAAATGCATAACATAGAAGATCAATATAAAAAATCTATTTCGTCTTTAAAAAGTATTGAAAAGCCAAGTTCCTGTAAATTTCAAAATTTTACGTTATGGCCTGAGTTTAATGAATTTAAAAATCCTTTTAAACCGCAAAAATGTTTAAAAAATTTTACCAATGATTATATTTTTTTTTCTGAAGGTATTCTTAGCTATAACAAGAAGAATAAATCTATTTCATGCCAATATCAATGTAATTATGCCAAAAATGATTATGAATTATCTACTGGTGATTGGTTAGATATTGATGATTCTAAACCACAATGTGATGTTTTTGAGGTACTTTGTAATGATACATCTACAAATCAAACTGTATTTCAAGATATTTATCTTTATGTAAGTGATAAAAAAGGGATCTCTCATGAGCCGTTAACATTTTTGGAAGACTCTTATCGTAATAGTAAACTACATCATAAATACAATGTTCATTTAATTGTTATTGACTCAATATCGTACTATAATGCTTTACGTGGTTTACCAAAGACACTAAAATATTTACAGGATGAATATAAAGGGTCATTGTTTAAATATTTAAATAAAGTTGGGTTGAATTCTTTACCAAACGCCAATTCGTTTTTGATAAACATTCGTGTTCCAAAACTTATCGATACCATTAAATCTCGTAGAACAAAAAATTCAGATTACTGGGGAACTGGTTCGAGTTATTGCAATGCTAATCTCGACAATAAACCATTTATTGTTAAATACTATCGTGAATTAAATTTTACAGTTATGAATGGTGAAGAGTATGCTGTAACAGCCTTTAATTGGCCTAATTGTAAAGGATTTTCTAAACCATTTGCTCATCACACATCAAGACCATATGAATTGAGACTTCACAGTAAAAAATTTAGAAAAGATGGAATTTTTTTGAAAAATTTTAAACAAAAATGCGTTCAAGATTATGATTATCAAATGAAATATTTAACGCAATTCTTAAAAAAGTATAACAAAGAGAAACATTTTACATATACGTGGTTAACAAATATAGCACATGATGAGTTAACAGGATTTTACCATTTAGATGATTATTTCAAAAAATTTCTTCATTAAAAATAAAAAATATCTTGATAATGGATTTTTAATATTTATGGCAGATCATGGCTTTAGAATTGGACCATTTCGTAACACAAAACAGGGTGGATTTGAAGATGCAAATCCATTCCTATTGATAGCACCACCAAAAAATTTACAAAATTCAGACAATGAAGTATTAAAGAATTTAAAAGCAAATTCTGAAAAACATATTTCTCATTTTGATATTTACGCTACAATGCTTGATATTGCAACTGAGGGAACAAGGACAAATTTCAAGGAAATGAAACCATTTAATTTTACAAAAATTGTGAAGAAAAATAGAATTAAAGGTTCTAGCTTGTTAAGAGAAATCAACACTAGTAGAGATTGCTATGATATGGAGATAACATCAGAATATTGTTTATGTCAAATGGAATTTAAAGCATTGAATGAAACAATAACTGAAAAAAAATATAGTAAAAGAGATGATCAATCATTACCTCACGATTTTTCAGTGATATCAAAGTTTTTAGCAAAAAGATTTATATATGAAATAAATAGTCGATTGATCAAGAGTAAATTACATGATAAATGCATCATATACGAAAAATTGAAAGTAATACACGAATTGACGTATGTACTTAATGAGAGTAATAAATTGGTGTTTAAAATAAAGATTGAAATGTCACCAAGAGGTATATTTGAAGCAGTTTTTGATGAGAATGGTAATTTGGTATCTGACGATATTAATAGAATTGATAGATATGGGCCATATGCTGAAATTTGTGTCCCAGATCATATTAATAGGAAATTTTGTTTTTGCAAAAGTTTATTAAAAAAGGGCAAAAATAGTGACTTTAAATTATAGAAATACCAATGAATAATCAAATGTTTTAGCATTAATGGCAATTTTTTAAATAATTTTTACAAAAGTATCTAACAAAGTATTTTATATTAAAATGATTTTAAACAATAAATTCTCTCATTAATTAATATTAAAAAAAGCAAATTTAATAAATTACAGTTAACACAATTTTTTGTTACATTCTTAGAATAGTTATTTTCTTCAATATTACTAAAACTTTAAATTATTCGTAACTACGGTGAATAATAAATTTGACTTCATAATACTGCAATTTCTTAAATAATACAATTATAATTAGAAATCTTTTTTTTAAATGTCTAATTGTCAAATATTTACCTTAACCTATCTGTGATAAAATATTTATAACATTTTAATTAGTTATAAAACTCAGTAGCAAAATCTACCAAAGATTTTCTGTAGTATAGCATTAGCTAATTTTCTATCACTGATAATATCGTCATTGTTCTTATAATCAATGCTAAAATGCATAAAACTGATTTTGATTATATCTTATTGTCCCTAAAATATGAAATTATATTTACTTATGTTTTTTAACTTAAGAACTGGAAACACTATGTTTGTAAACGGTTAAATGGAAATATAAAACTTAATCTTGAAAGTATACGAATTTCAATCTCATTATCATCAATTTTTGTTTTGGTATCATAACTTTCATGATTGTAAAATAATTTGTTTTTATTTCTAATTAAATTGTGGATCATTGTTTTTTTTCGCTAATTAAGGAAATAAATTACAAGTTATTGAACTTATGGTTCAATTCAAAAATAGGTAAAGAAAATATAAGACAAAAAAAGCCTTATTTATCTAATTTAAGGATAAACAATACTTTGTCTTAGAGATATTTTTAAATACACTTATTGATAAAAACAAAAAAATATAAAAAAAATAATCTTTCTCAACTCGATAATCCCTGGAAAGTAAGAAAAGACTAGTATTAAAATGAATGTTCCTAGAAAAATTGGAGGGTTGTAAATTCCCTAAGTATAACAGAGAATTTTTATCTTAAAACTTTATTCTGTTCATTTAACTTTGCTTTAAATTTGGCTTGTGATTTTGTTTTTCTTTTATAGAGTAAGTGTCCCTAAAAGATTTATTGTATTCGTGCCTATTGTTATTATATTTATTTAATAATCTTAAAATGCTAGTATAAATTTAAAAACCTAAAATTCGTTATATTATAGTCATTTCTTTATTTATTTGTGTAAAATATATAACAATGTACTAAAATATATCAAACTGTGTCAAAAATTTGGAATAAATAAATTTTAGATTAAAACACTATTGTTGTAATACATTTTCATGTAAATGGCAAAAAAAGAGTATATTGATTAAAGAATGGTGGAAAATGAAGAAAATGTTATTAAAACTATAGTATAAAATAATTAAATATATTAGTCACACATGGAATAAAATTTTATTTTAAAGAGGCATGATAAGTAATAATATTTGTATCCATATCCAAAACAAAAAATTTTTTTGATTACATATTTAATTTAGAAAAAATTAACTATAATTCTGTGTTTAAAAATATTTCAGACATAAAGTAGGATATATAGAAATTATTAGAATAAGTAATTTACCATAATGAAAAAAATTAATAATTATTTATATTTTAGGTAACATCGGAAATTAGTTTGAAAAATTAATTTAGTGTCTTTAAAATATTAGGAAAATAAACATGAAATGTCTTTATAAAATATAATAATTTAATTGTTAATATGATAATATTCAAAATTAGTTAAATTCCCCTTCTATTAACAGTGCTTTCTATGTTTTGGCAATTAAGGCATTAGACAAATCATTGTCATTGCTTTGGCAGTTTCTGTTAATTGCTATTTACTGAAATAAAATGTTTTGGTACTAGACATATTAATATTAGACATAGCTAAATTCGAGCTTTAGACATCTGGAGCTTTTTAGAAAAACATCGTCTTTAGAAATATATTTTTGAAATTTTACTCTTATTAATCATTCAGAATTAATACTTTTCGTATAAATTGTTTTTTTTTCTATTTCAGCTTAGTATAAATTTGATATCCCTGTCGATTTAAATTCAAATTAAATTACATATAACGAATATACTCTAAGATGAAATTGATCTATTGTAAAAATTATGTATGATGTTTAAATAGAATATGTTTAAAGGAATCTTTAAGCAAAAGATCTTATGAACTGCTTTCCAATAACTTTTTAAATAAAAAATTAATTTAATACATATTAATAAGTAGAATTTTATGTGGAGAAATATTAGATATATTAGGTTGTTCAATTGAAAATGTCGCTTTTTTGACAGTCAAATTCAAAATGTTATAACTCAGTCAAAAATTAATATTTTTATTCAAAGTAGGTACTGTTATAATCAACACATTGTTGCCAACGTGACTCGACTTTATTTATGTAATTTAAATATAAACTCTGATCTTTAGAATTCGAAAAATCTAAGACGTCATATTTCAGGGCATCGGATTTAAAGAATTTTTTCCAAAGCAAATAAAGCACTAATTCCTTAAATCAGTGATAACCTGCTGGTTACAAATTCGATGAATAAGGAGGAAGCGGCAGAGTTTCTTATTTTAACTTGTTAAGCTTCTGCACCGTGATATGTGAAACGTGAGGTCTAACAAAATTATGGAGTACTATCGAATCTGTTCTGTTGACCATGCAGGCTTCAAAACAAATAATTTCTAGTGTATTTCTTCCAATTTCTTACAATATCGGTATGTAGTCATAGTTTCTCTAGGATTTAAAAACTTATAATGGTTGATTCCATTACAATTTCACCAAATAGTTATCAAAAGCTTCTTATTTAAATTCTTCAGTTTAGGCGAGTTTTTAGGGCTTTTATTTTTGTCTACCCAATGCAATGACCTCCTACGGTTGTCAAACACGACTTATTTTTCATCGCACGTCACAATTCTATTCAAAATGGATCATTTTTGTTCCTGAGAATCAAAGAAGAACGAGTTCCATTCTCCTTAAAGATTGATCAGAAGTTAATTCACACTCACTTTATATAAACAGTTAAATTGTACCATTTATAACTTTACAATACTACCATTTCAAACGGTTGATTGAGATCCTCGCATTCTAAAAAGATAATTTTAAATTACTTCACTATAGAACGAAATTTCTTGGTATTCTACTAGAAAAGTTAGTTTCTCTTTAAGACACAAATTTATTGGTACCTTGTTTTTTTATAGAAAATAAATAACACAATATTATAAATAGTATAGTATTTTATTAAACAAATAAGTAGCACAAATACCAATATAAAAAATATGAACGTAAATATAAAAAGATTATACTCAAAATATACACAAATTAGCAAGAAAAATTATCAACTATTTAGCAGTGGTAAACGAGATCCTTTAACTTTTATCTAGAAAGTATAAAATCAAATGTATTTACAAAACTTACCAAGTATTAAATATTTCTTATCACCTGGAACCTTCAGATCTTTATATAAAAAATATACAAATTTTAACCCAAAAAGAATAGGTTCAAACACATCCGCGAAACTTACCAATTTTGAAACATTTTTTATCACATGAAATCTCCCGGTCTCCACTTAAAAAATATACAAATTATAACTCAAAAAGAATAATTTAAAACACAATTTCGAAACTCACACAAAATTGAAATCTCTCTTGCATACCTGAGATATTTTGGTGCCAACTTTAAGATCCTTCAATTTTTACCTAGAAAGTATAAAATTAAATGTATTTAATAGTATAAATAATACTCACCTCTCGACACCCTTTATTTCAAAATATAAAAGACTTTTAAATAGCTATACCAAAACAAAATTAACTTAACTACCCATCTCTCCAAAACTACTTGCATTTTGAATCTAATTTAATTATCACTTCTCCAAAATTGCCAACTGTTTGTAACAACAGATTAAATTTTTTAGTGAGTATGGTATGATAAAATCTACTTTTTTTCCATATTTAAGTCTTTTAAGTGGTTGGAAGCAGTTCCAGTACTGACTCCCAACTCCCCTACGAGCTCCTGAACAGTTATTCTTGGATTGCCCTCCACCATTCTTTCTAATTTTTGTTCTCAAGAACACTAATCCCACAAGAATCCTCCTTTCTCTGAAAACTTATATCTCCATTATGGAATTTCTGGAACC
Organism: Strongyloides venezuelensis; assembly: GCA_963280985.1. Classification (NCBI taxonomy): domain Eukaryota; kingdom Metazoa; phylum Nematoda; class Chromadorea; order Rhabditida; family Strongyloididae; genus Strongyloides; species Strongyloides venezuelensis. The sequence goes on along the minus strand of CAUJLX010000001.1, from coordinate 1,623,457 downwards.
AACATTGTATAATGCATTTGTTATTAAATCTTTGGCCAAATGCTTCATTAATTTTTTTTGAAGTTTTGGTTGTTATTTGCTCGAGTTTGAACTCGTACAAGTAAATTAATGAAAAATCTATTTTTGATGCAACTTCTTTTTAGAGTAATAAAAATTTTTTATAATTGTGAGCAAAATGTAAAAGATAACATTTACTGTCCTTAATTCGCTCTACAAGATGATATATATCTTGTAACGATATGTGAACATATAAGAAAGTTATTATCATTTAAAATTTGATGATATAAAAAATGAAATTTTCAATTGAACAACCTAATATATTATATTTTATGTTTCATTATGCACACTATTTCTAATGTAAATGCATGTAACAAAAATCATCAAATAATAGTAACATGAGATCGTTAACTCTAATAAATAGTTATATTATAAAATGTGTTTAGAGCTTCATATTTACTATTTTGCAGTACTTTAATCATTGTTAACATAGAAACGATCGAAATCTTCGGCCGTATTAAAGATAAGTCATGTTAATATAAATACAATGAATGGCTTCGTTTTGGTTTTCTCAAAAAAATTCAATTACTTCATAAATAGAGTTCGTTCACTAATTGATTCATTAAATTATACGTACATCCACATATTAACACCCTTTAAAAGTGTTGATGTTATAAAGATATAAATATTATAGATTCTATCATAATATTTAGTTTTTATTCTTTGCCTTCTTATACATATTGAAAAAAATTTGTTTATAATATTGTGGCTATCAAATAAAGAAGAACCTAATTCATAAAAAGTTTACAAACATATTTTTAAGAATATGTTATTGTTATCCTTATATAGTTTCCTTAATCTATATTTATGTAATATATAAATACTTTTTAAAAAAGATTATTTCATTTAATATTACATTGATGTACTAATATAATTTTTGGCTATGAAAATCGAATATATTTATTAAATTATTATTATTTATTATTTATAGACTTATTTAATATTGTTAAACAAATTTATTTAACAAAATATTTAAAAAATAATAATACAAGGGATTATTGGTATTTATAAACATTAAACTTTAATTCAAAAAAGCAAGCATATTTCTGATAATCAAGAATATTAAACTACTTAATTAAAAAATTTAATTATCATCGTCTTACCTACATTCTCTAAAAATACTAAACTACCTTAGCATTACTATTTGCGTTAAATAACATGTTTTTCTATACTTTAAAAATATTTAGAGATAGCATTTGTAGAAATTGATTGTTATGTATGTATGTCGAAAAATATGCAATTATTTAAGAAAGAATAGTATTTGATATTTGATTACATTTTTAATTCAGTTAGTATATTAAAATGTCTGTTTACTTTAGTTCGAATATACCTTTTATTTCCATATGTGTTACTTCACTTTTTGGTTTCGTAGTCTACTATCTCATTAAAAAAAATGAAACTGATGATGATGGAAAGAATAGTAAAGAGTTGAATTTTTTTAAAATTGGCAAAATTGGAAAATTATTTATTTATCCTGTCAAATCAATGAAAGGTATTTCTGTGAGTTCGAAAAATTTTTAAACAAAAAATTATTACTTTCGAAAGGTACCGTACATTGAATGTAATAAAACTGGAAGAAGTTTCAATTACATAAGAGATAGAAGTTTTATGGTTGCTGATAGGAAAACATCATTATATATTGGAAGTGGTAAAGAAAGAAAACTCACTTTTATACAACTATCAATGAACTATGATAGTTTAACATCTTCTTATATATAACGTTGACTTGTGTTAAAAACAAGACTTTTGTTACTGTTAATTTGGACGATGTTGTTATGGAAGAGAAACTTTTAACAGTTAAAGTTATTGGTAATGGTATATGTGAAGGTTATGATTGTGGTAATGAAGTTGATATTTTATTAAAAATGTTCTCAGTAGTGATGCTGATCTTCGATTAATCTACCATTCTGAGTTATTATCTAGAAAATTAAAATCAATTTACGGGCCACAATATTTAAATATAAATGTAACTTTGGGACCTCATGACCTTAGATATCACTGTGATGCACCTTATCATATATTAAACAGAAGGATCATTGAGTGATTTAAATAAAAGATACAAAGGAAAAAATCAAATAGTTGTTGAAAGATTTAGATCCTTTATTGTAGTTAGTAATACTAAACCATATGACGAAGATTATTGGAGGCATATAAAAGTTGGAAAATATTTGTTTGAGGTATTGGGACCATGTGTCCGATGCATCCAAACCACTATAGATCCTAAAACAACCGAAAAACATCCTAATGTGGAGCTATTAAGGGAATTGAGAAAGTATCGTTTGACAAAAGGTAGAATTGAAAAACAGTATGGCATAAGTCCAGTTTTTGGCGTACAAGTTAGTGTCAAAGATGGTTATACAATTAAAACTGGTGATGACGTTCTCATTAACTATAAAAAAATACAACACTAGTTAGTTAGTAAAGTGTTTTCTAATTACATGACAAAACATTACATTTTTACTATCAATTACATTTTTTTAAAACACATTTTAACTGAAATTTGAGCAGTTCCATATGTTCTAGAACAAGCAAGCAATTTAGTCTTTAAATTTTCTATATCTAATGAAAGTCTCTAAATTATTATTATCACTTAAAGCAAAATATATGCTTTATACCAATAATTTCCGTATTTATGAGAGTAAAAGAAATATTCGATTCCAATAGCATATCTAAAAAGTAATTGTAATAAAAGGACTTACAAATCTTTTTTTTGACGACAATTGTTCAGCATATATTTAAATCTCTTAAGGTTAATGCAAAAAATAGTACATTCGGGGGCCATTCAATGAGAAATAAGAAAATCATCATAGGTAAAAAAAGTAGTAAAAAAAAACGATGATAAGAAATAAATCCTAAAATAAGAACTGCTTTCATCATTTTTCCATAATTTGCAAAAAGATTTTTTCGCTTTAAATAAATTATATTTTACTACCTAATGATAGCATTCCCACTCGAAAACTGTAATTTGAAGGTACAACGTTTTGTAATGAGATTCTTTGTCTCAGAAAAGATTAAATTCTCTGAAATCTACTTTCAGATACTTAAGAACTATGGTAAAAGTTGTATGAATCGTGAGAATTTCTGAAAAAAGAGTGATACAAGTGTAGGCACAGTTCATTCGATAATTCAAAATTAACTGGATTATCGTAAAAAAGATGCAAAACGACTTGATTAAAAGATCTTGTCACACCTACAATACACGCAATCTACTAACCCTGGTGTAATATTTTTAAAATTGTAAAAAATTAGATTATTAATAATACAACATATTTAAAGGAATTAACAAATTAAGTAATCAAAATTTTAAGGAACTAAAGAATTTTAACAATAAATTTTTTAATAAATTGAGGCAATTAAAATTATTATTTAGCATTAAATTTTTATTGAAATTGAATAACTTGTTTTATAAAAAATATTGATAATTCTAAAAATTTTATGTGATTTTCAACACCTGATTTATCTAAACCAATCAGAATACTTACATACCAATTTGATCAATTGTTTTAAAAGTTCAGTCCATCAATTTAACTAACATGACTAAAAAGTTATACAACGAAAATAACTAAAACTACCAATTTGTTTATTTGGGTTAATGTTTTGAAAGTTTGTTATTTTGTATATTTTAAACATATTAATAAAATAAACAATAAAATTAATTGAAATATTACTAAATTTAATTAATTAATAAATTGAAATAATAATGTATATTAAAATATTAATTAATTAACATATCAGTAAATTAAAATTTCGACTCAATTATTACCATGAATTCTATTTTCCTAGCGAAATCAAACGAATGAAATGAACTGAAATTATAAAGAAATAGAATCGTAAAGTTGATTTCTGATTATATATATAAATATATATATACCTAAATATAAAAAATATATATTGAGGGCGAATTGGTATCAAATATATCAACGCCCCTGGGAGAAAAGTTAGTATAAAAGCAGAGGAAATTTGACTGGAGACTAGTTTTTATAATCTTGAAGATTCACCCCAAGATTGACTAACCTAAGTAATATATATTAATTACCCTTATATTTTTATAATTATGTTTATGTATTCCAAATAAAACATTTTATTAAATCCACCGCTACACTTCTATGCAACCATAACGCTAGTTTCTCGGGTACTTAAATCCAGAATTTCAAATAACAAACGATAGAGAATTATTTTCATCAGAAAACTAGTTAATTAAGCATCGTAGATGTATCAATCTTCATACACATAGAATCAAATCCTTCGTCTACTATACATATGATGTAGTCTTAAGTAATATATATATCTTTAATATTTTGATATCAAGCATAAACTTAAAAAATGACAATAATTTTATTAAATTTAAAGTAAATACTACTTTTGATTTATAAATTTACTTAAATTAGTAGTATTTCACAAGAGTAATTGAAGATAAACTTCTAATATTTTTAATATTTACAAACACTACATCATCTATAATTTTTGTTAAACTATTTTCTGAATAAAACAAAAGCAATCTAGAGTATTGTTTTTTATTTAAAACAATTTTTTATCGTTTGTCATTTAAAAGTTCGTATTTATATACTCCAGAAACCAAGAAAACTAACTCTATGTTAATAATTGAATCGGAATTTTAATTTATTGATATATTAATTAATTAATATTTTAATATATTAATTTATTAAATATAGTAATATTTCAATTAATTAATTTTTCAATTTATTAATATGTTTAAAACACCCAAAATAGCAAACTTTCAAGATATTAACTCGAATAAACAAATGGGTAGTATTGGTTATTTTCGTTGTATAACTTTTTAGTCAAGTTAGTTAAATTGATAGACTGGACTTTTAAAGCAATTGATCAAATTGGTATGTAAGTACGTTGACTGGTTTAGTTATATCAGGTGTTAAAAATCATATAAAATTTTTAGAATTATCAATATTTTATATAAAACAAGTAATTCAATTTCAATAAAAATTTAATGCTAATAATAATTTTAATTACCTCAATTTATTAAAAAATTTATTGTTTAAATTCTTTTATTCCTTAAAATTTTAATCACTTAATTTTTAATTCCTTTAAATATGTTGTATTATTAATATTCGAATTTTTTACAATTTTAAAATTATTGTACTAGGGTAAGTAGATTGAGTGTATATTTCAGACCTTGAAAAATCGGTTTTTTTTTGTTTAGGCCTCTTAAAAACTTATTACGTTGAGTAAGATTTAACGATAATGAAGAGATAAAGAAAAAAGCGCTGAAATAGCTTAGATCTTAAGATAAAAATTTTTTTGCTATAAACATAAGAAAGTTTGTGGAAAGATGATATAAGTGTATAAATTTTGCAGGGGATTGTGTCGAAAAATGAGTAAAATATGGAATTTATACGGTAATAAATTTTTGAGTTGTAACCATTTGTCTATTTAAATATTGAATGACTAACGTATGTAGATTTATGTGAACTAGATCTTAATTTGCCTATTAACCATGTTAAAATATTACCGTTATACAAATAATTCTCACTGCTACGTTTTGTGGTAGCATTTTTTGGGGTTGTTCGAAATTGAGTGCTCATTATAGCCATAACTTCAAAATTCTTTAAGTATAGACATTTTTACCAAATAAATTAATTTTATTTTTGTATATTTAAAAAACAGACACTATTTTTTATTTTTAATAAGTTGTAAATTTTAAAATATATTATAAAAAGGAATTAAATATCTCGTTATTTTCAGTATTGCGTGCTGATAATTATGTTAATATAATATATAAATATGTAGCTGTTTATTATAGACAATGACAGTTAACGAGTATAAGTGTATTCGATTTCTAAATCATTTATAAAGGACAATAAACTTATTTGAGCTTGCCATTTTACCACAAATTAAAATTTTTAACAAACTTAACAAACATTCACAGATCAATTAAAATAAAACTCTTAAAATGATGTACATATCCTTATATATGTTAATATATTTTAATTTATTTAAAAAAATATCATTTAACAAAAAAAGCTTATCGTTTAATAATAGATTTTGATTTTAATATTTTATAATTTTATTCTTCAATTCTATTCAATTTTAGCATCATAATTGCTTTACCATCATGATGTAATTTTACGTACATCATAAAATATTTATATTGAGTGGTTTGTTAGAAGCGCACCGATTTTTAAGTACAAATATCAGGAACTTTATTTGACTCAAAACTTTGATATTCTGTAAGGTTAGCATCTTTTTCATTCTTTATGCTTTCAACATTACTTTGTAAACTATGAAGAGATATATAGAAGTAAATATTTTTAAAACATACAAAGTTAATTTTATAATTTTCTTTTGACTCTTAATGTTGCCGTTTTTCATAAACAACATTTTCACTAAACTGAAAACTTCGCAATTTTTAAGACAATATCTTTCTCATTTCTAGTCATTTCGCCATCTCGTTCGTAAGCGAAAATGTCTTCTTCACCATTTTTCTTTTCAAATTTACTATTATTGACATCATTAGATAATAAGCGTTTACGTTTTGTAGGAACAACATCTTTATTAAACACGAAAGTTCATTATTTGCTTAAAAAGGTCTTTTTTATCGTTTGTTTCATTAGAATCTTGTTCATAAAGTACAACGTTTTTTCACTTATTTCTTTCTCTTCAGTTGTGAAAATACATTTTTTATAAACTAAAAAAAGGATAGATCAAAATAGTTTTTTTAAGATGTATTATTTTATTATTATTATCTTTATTTGAACTTAAAAAACTAACATTTTGAAGAAAGTTAGTTACAAATAATTAATACCAATTTTTAAGCATTATTTATTTTAATGACTATTATTTTTAGATAAAATACACTCAAAAATGAAAACTATCGTTTTGACACATACACTATAACCTTCCGATGTAGTGCTAAAAAAATAAAATATACATTAAATTTATTAGTAAATGCTAGTAATCATAAGTTTTTAAAATATGCTTAATTTAAAAAAAATATATCTATTAACATAAATGTTAAATCATTTAATAACATAATGAGGTATCATTTTCTATAAATTAATATACCTTATCTATTATTGTTTGTAAATTTTTTAGGAAATGTATTGTATATTTTTAAAAACAGATGTGTATGTTGTTTTGACTACGTATAACGTTGAAACGACTTATATACTTGTTATAATAATTTGGCATGTTTTTTTACAGAAATGTATATACATTTCTTATAAAATCTACATATTTTATTAAACCGACATTACCTATACATTTTTTTAAAAGTGAATAGTTACATTAACATAGATGTATGATCAATCTTTAAAATTAGACATCATTTTTTTTCTAAATTAACCATACAAAAGGTGTTTTTTATACAAATCAAAACGACTGCCACTAAAAAAATAATGCCAAAAATTCAACATTTTAACAGAAATTGTTGATTTTTTTTATATTTTTCTTAAAATATACGAAAGATCATAAATTATAAACACTAAAATAGTAAATATAACATGTAATAATTATGTTTTTACAATTAAAATACTGTCATCAAGTGATTTTTTAATCTTTTTAAATATTATTGTACTTTTTTATATTAATTTAAATTTATTTCTAACAAAAATATCTATAAATTAGCAAAATCCAACAACGTGAGTAATTTTTAAAAATTTAACGTAATTAAAAAGGAAATTTTTTAGAACAATAAATATTTATTTTCTTATTTTAATGATTATAAATATTTTTATATAAATATTATGTACGATTATATTAAATTATAGTATGCAAATCACAAAAAAAAATGTTTCAAAAGATTGTACAAGTTTAAAATATCCATATTTTATTACTTTTAATGAGTAATTATCGTTTATAGTAATCACAATTAATAAATTTTATCTATAAAAAATTTTTATAGTAGTTCAAGTTTACATTTATAATATTTTCTTTTCACTTTGAATCTTTCTTAAGTTGTTCTCAAAAATCATAGGGTTTCACTTTATCACTAGTAGTTTTAAAAAGATTCATATACATTTTTAAAAAAATTATATATTAATTCACAAAAAAAACTATGTATTTTGCATTGGTTATACATAATCTTTTATATAAAAACAACCTTACAATTTTAAAAAATGTATAGTAAATTATAAAAAAAAGTATGTATGTCATTTTGACTGCGTGTACATTCCTACTTAATTTAGAGGAGTAACAAAGGAGTGTAAACTATTTTTGATATTAAAACTTTTTTATATGTTAATATATGTAACTTTATTTGGTGATTTTAAAAACGCAATATTATTTTAATCTAAAGTCCCGTTCTTGAGATACAGCTACCTAAAGGTGTTTTGGTGTATTATTCTTGACCCCCTTAGAATTATTAGCTTTATCTGAAATTTTACAGGTATATAATATTTTAGATACTAATAATATAAAAGTAGAAAGATAGTTAAAATTTTAAGTTCACTCTTGAGATTTTGAATTTTTTTGAAAATTACCAAGAAAAAGGCTAAATTCTTACACTTTAAAATGATATATCTGGATTCAGAGAAGGATATTGATAAAAAGAAAAAAGTTAATCTAATTTTTCATTTAATTTACATTTTAAGTATAATCTCATAAAAATCGGAAAACTTTAAGACCATAAATTTTTGACTAAAATTTTTGTGTTTTTTTAAAAAAAATATGTCAAGATAAAACTTTTTAAATAAAGTGTTTTCACAACTTTAATGTAGAATTAAATTCCCTATCAAATAAAATATATATATATATATATATATATCATTTTGATTTCTTTATCCGTTCTCGAGATATAAAGAAAAAAGTGATTTTTTAATTTTTTAAAAAAATGTTATTTTTTAGATTTAAAAAAGAGAAAAGGTTTCGATACGTTAATTTTTTCAAAATGTTTTTAATTTCCTCTCTAGAGAAATTTGTTGTAAACATTTTAAGATATTAATCGTTAATTTATCTCTTTTCATTCTTGAGTTAGTCAAAAAACAAATTTGTCAATTTTTTTTGTAATTTTTAAATTTTGATAAAAAAGTATGCAAAGATGAAATTTTTTCAATATAAAATGTTTACGAAAACTATGTGAAATTTAATTCTCTATCGAATGACGTATAGACCATCTTAATCCTACTATCCGTTCTTCAAATACATTCCATTAAGTAGTAAAATAATTTAAAAAGGCTCACCCTTACTTGCTATGATAGATATTTATTTTTTTAATTTAGAGAGACGAATAAACGTCAAGACAATAATAGAATATAAAAAAAATGACTTATTTCGCTATTTACTTGCTACTATTTATACAGTTTTTTTTACCATCATGAGACATAACATTTAAGATGACTGTTTAAAACAAAAAGAAGTCATTCTTTTTACTAAGTACTAAATTCAAAGATTTAGCACCTCTATTTTCCCATCAAATGGTGATTATTTTATTTAAAATTCCACAGATAGATGTAAATTTTAATGTTTATTACATGCAAACAATAAAATTTACCAAAGTAGTTCGATCCCCAAAATAGTAAGTCATCGAAAATTCCCCTATATGTTAGAAGAATAGCTTACTTCTCAAAATGGTTTCATTAAATGTTCTTTCTTCTACTAAAACAAAAAATACATTTTAATATGCTAAATAAAAAAGTAAACAGTAGCTTTATTTGAATTTAGTTTTTATATGCATCTATTTTGTAACCACATAAAATAAAAAAATACAAGAATATCTTATTTTTTTTTTAGTGTTAGAAAAGAATAATTTATAGAAGTCATTAAGCCAATTGTTTTAAACAATTTCAAATATTAATTTATATTCTTACAAATATAGTAGGTTGGATAGGTGAAAAAGTTGGTTTTTAACTGATATATGTAGTTTTGTGACGATTAAATATATTTAAAATCAGTGCAGTAGACTACAATTATTGAGATATAATAAAAAATTTTACAAAAAATTATATTTGGCTTTTTAAAATTTAACAAAATTTATATTTAGTATCATTTAATTCTGTAGTAAATTAGATATTTCACTCCACATCCTTTTTATGTTTAAATGAACTATACTAAATTGTTTCAAACTACAGCAATTTAGTTATGCATATTATAAGCTTAAAAAAGTTATGATATGGCAATACAAACACTTTTTTAAAAAAAATTGTAAAAACATCTAAGAGTTTTGCTATGCTTCATAAGAATTGGAAGAAAAAATTATCTAAATTTCTAAGTCGAAATCATTCACCAAAACATTTTAAAAGTAAAATTTTTAATATTTTTTTTATAAAAACCACTAATACTTTGATTTAAATATATCTGTAGCTTTTTAAAGTCTATATAAATTTCTTTAATACGAAAAATGTAAAAGTAATTGTTTTGATTTATTTTAAATGTTATCAACTTGGAAAAATATTTTTATCATTTTAAATACTTTAGAAAACTGTATTTTAATTTTCATCTTACATTTAAAAAAGTGCATTAAATTTGTAAAAGTATTCTTCTATATTTTATCAAAATGCGAAATGATTAAATAATAATTGCCCAAATTAGATTATTTTAGATTGAATAATTATAAAATATTTATGATCAACCTCTAATATCATTAATATAAAAAAATAGTCAATTTTAAAACTAAATCTGCATTTTAAATTCCTATCTTTTTTAATCAAATAAAGATTGAATTTTTCATTAATTAGAAATTTGTAAAAAACTATTCAAACTTAGAGCATCAAATGAGTTTAAAATCATGAAATATGTAATAAAACAATATCGATACAATGTGTTTTTTAAATTTCTAACATTAAAAAAACTATAAAATTTTAATACTAATTATAAATACTATAAAATACGGAACTATTTATTCGAATATTACTAAATGTTTTTTTATAAAACTAAAGTTTTAGAAAATTTGTTAAATTTAAAAATTTTAAACATTTAAAAAAACAGGCCTTGTGGGCAAGTAGTAACGAGCGAAGCAAGTTTGCTGCTTATATTAGATTACTTTTGATTATTGACTTGAGCACTACTTTTGTCTTTTTTTGGAGTTCCAAATGTTATAGTTTTAATTATTTCATTCTTTAATTCACTACTAAAATTTAATTTTACAAAGATAAAAAAACATATATAATATTTCTTACCTTATGAAAATTAAAAAATAAAAATCACCAATGGATCTAATATCAAACACCCATATTAAAAGAAATTGAGCCAAAGCTTCAAAGAAAGTACTATTGAGTACCATACCTAAGATTCTGAAGATGAAAAATGCTTCAATAAATGTTAAAGTCATAAAAACAAAAATGGAAAATATAATGTGCATTAATTCTCTTTTATTTTTATTACTATTGGTACACAATTTTCTATGTTTTATTAATTCCATAATTGCTAACACATTAAAAACACATGTTCCAAAAAAAATTACTCCATATAAAATGATCGTATTGACAACTAGATAGTAAAATACTTTAAAACTTGTGTAGAATGGCGTGAAATAACCAGATACTATTTGAATTCCGTATGTCGAAGGATAAAAAGCAGTGCCGATTCCAGTTAATGTTGATAGAAGAGTACAAAATATTAATAATTGAGTCATATTTGATGTTGAAAAATAATATTTATATGTTACAGGATATTTAAGAGCTATATATCTGTTTAAACTTATTAAAAGTGTTATTAAATAAATCAGCGTCGTTTGCATTGTGGTTAAAACGCTATACATTGCAGCTACCCAATTATATTTCAGCAAAAATGCATGGAAATATCCTAATTTAGGTAATTTAAAAAATAAAACTTTAGTTAGAACATAAGCAATATCGTTTATTAATTTACAAACAATAATAAGATAAAATTGTCTGTTAAAATGGTTATTTTTTCTTCTAACTTCTTTCATTATCACAATTATTGTTAGAACCATCAATAAAGTGGTGGGTATTGTATAGACGATTTGAATAATTTCGATGATAACAGAGATACTAGTCATTTTAAAAAAAATAGGCGAAATATAACTTTTTAGTAACAATTTTCACTTGAATTCGTAAAAATTATTAATATTGTGAATTATAAACAATATTGTAAATTATTCACAAAAATATTTAAGTTGATGTTTATTAAATGTATTGGGATATTAACGTTTTGATAACTAAAAATAAATTTTAGAGTTTTTTAAAACACAGCAGTTCTCATGTGTCTGCCGTTTAAAAACTACCAGAAATAGAAAATTCTGACATAGGTGTACATGTGATTTTTTTTTATTTTAACTGTCTTTGAGTACAAATTTCATCTACGATTAAATTTTTCATTTTTTCAATTAAGCTGACTAAAACAATCTCTGTTGTTTATATTTGTAGAAAAAAGTACAGCTTATCATAATTGAAAGATCTTTACACATGAAAAAATAATAAATACTACGGTTCGCTATTATCTGCGGTAGTCTCAGGAACCAACCTACCGCGGATATAGGGGACTACTATTTCTAATTACTTTTGACCGAGTAATAAACAATTAAAAAAATGCTTTTTGCCAAAAAAATTGTACTTCTACTAATTATTATTAAATAATAACAATTTTTACTATGGTAATAGACACTTCTAAATCAGTTTCTGATGTTATGTTAACTTTTTATCATGATATTTTTAAAACCATTCAATTAATAAATTCTTTTTAATTTTTTACATTGATATCAGGATAAATACTATACTTTTAAAGTAAAATCCATAAATATACAGAGTGGGCCAAAAGTCACATCACAGTTGAATAAAACACTTTATAACCTTTTTGTACACAACATATATTATGATATTATACGCACTTTGTAGAGAATGTGCTAAAAAACAGTATATTACAAGATCGTTCTCAAAAACAAATTTAAAAAGAGTTACATAATTTTTTAATATTTGCCATTCAAAAGAAAATATTTTAAATTTTATTTAATTTAAACTTATTTTAAAGTTTAAAATGCATGAATACATTTCGTAATAAGTCGATATTTCTACAATTATATAGTGAAACGGGAAAGTTCTCGTTTCTTCCCAAAACAAGGATGACTTGGTATCTTAACCCAGCTATCCTTTAAATTACCTTTTTACTTAAGGAGTGTTAAATAACTCCCAAAATGTTGAGTAATCCCTTACCCTATTAACTACTACTACCCTATTGTATTAAGCTATTGCTATTGGTGATCCTATATATATTCCTATAGTTATATTATTATAAGTTATTATAATAAATTCTATTTATTCCCTAGTCTTTTCTACAACTGGAGACCAGGCAAACTTATATATTTTGCTATATATAAAAAATGATGGCTTATGGAACATTCAGCTAAAATATTTTTACCGTTTGTTAAAGTGTTTTTTTGTGTATGTATATGCAAATTTAATTTATAGTGATAGTAAAATTATTTGAATAGATTGTATAAACATTTTTAAAAAATTTAAAATACAAATTATTAAATATGAAAAAACTTGTTATTCAAAAAAAAAGTATACCAAATGTTTGACATTAATTCCTTTTAATTTAAAAAAAATGTACTTTTGAATATAGTTTGATCCTTTTAAAAAAATTTGCTTATCGCAAAATTAAATTACGGTGACACTTCACCAAACAGTAAAAATATTTTAGCTGAGTGTACCCCGAACCAAAATGATATATTGTATGTGACTACCACCTGATTCTTGCATGAACGTGTTTTTTTAAAGCATTATTCACAACTCTTTATGAAATGATTACACTGATTCTTCAATACGGTTTACAGACTTAGCATTGCGCGTGTTTATAAAGCTTACCTCACATTGTAGTAGTTTATGAATAATTTTTTATTTGTACCTCCCAAACATTTGTTGGTGTGATAATAACGAACTATTTTTGAATGTTTCTCAATAGAATATTTTCTTACTGCTGTGGCAATAGTAGAAAATATTAGTAAATGATGAATGTTTTCTTCTTAGGAGAAAAATAATGATGGATATAAATATCCTAAAAAGTGATGACATGTCAGTTGACTTTACTAACCTGGCGGAATAGCCCAATTACAGATTGGGTAAATTATCTTAATTTATTTTTATTATTATTGTATTATTATAGCTGTGAATTTTACTAAATAAAAGTTTATATTGTATCTATTCGCTTTCTACAGGTATAAGTACCAACAATATATTTTTGCTTATTATAAATATATGAGGGGAATTAGTACTGTATAAATGAAATTTTGTGAAGAAATATGCCTCAAATTAACTTTTTATACATCTAGCATAATTTTTTAATTAATTGAAATATTATAAGTATAATTTTGAACAAAAATATAAACATTTTTATTTAACTAAATGTATTATCGTAAAGTTCATTTTTGAGAACGAACTTGTGATATATTATTTTATATATTATTATCTACAAAATGAATATAATATAATAAAAATACGTCAACTATAAAAAAAACTATAACAGCTTTAAAGTGTTTCATGCAACTTTGATATAACTTTTGGTCAACCCTGTGTATTATATTATATTAATGTTTAATAAACATCAGCAATTTTCCATAAATATAAAATGGGAAAACTAAATAGATCATTTTAATAAGAAACTTTACTGTTATTAGCTAAAAAATTAATGATACTGATTTCTTCTTCGTGATAATATATACCAAATTTTATTGTTGCTGTTGCTAAGGTAAAATAATAAAATTTATTTACAAAAAAATATGTATGTCATATTTAATTATTATAAATTACTGAAGATAATTTATTGGAAAACAATTCATTTAATTTTATTAATTGGTAATAATTATTATAAATCATACGAGTTTTTTTGAATTATTATTGGGAAAGTTTAAGCACGAATATTTGAATCAAAAAATAGTAGTGTCATATATAACCTTAAACGTTTTTTATCAATGTATTCATAGTTTAAAGATGTTCATATTAAAGTTTTTCCTTATTCTAACCAATCACTAGGCAATTAATATAGTTCATTTATTCAATTAATTTAACAAAAAATTAATAAAAAAGATTGAGATTTTATAAATGAAATGGTACATTAAATTATTCCTTTAACAGAAGTTAAAAAAGATTTATATATTCTAGTAATTATTTTAATACAATATAATAACAATATGAAAAATGTATAGAAAGTCCCTTCTTGGGAATTTAGAATCTTTACTCTTATGTTAAAGAAAAAATTCTATTTGAATATTAATTTTTTATTTTACTAACTTTATTAAATAAAAGTATAAGTGTCGACACCAAAATATGAAGAGAGAAAATTATTAATAACAATTTACATTCTAAAAAATTGCTAATTATTGCCTTCCTCTCTATTCATTTTCTGGATTTTATATATCTTTTTGTTTTCCACCAATTATGTTACTTCAAAAAACTTGTACAGTTTGGATACTGAGAAAACACCAAATTTGCAAAAATGAGAATCCCACTTTATTTTAAAAATGGTCTGGAACAATCAATTACATCTTGGTAACATACATTAAATTAGACAACTTATTGTAAATGAACTGGTAATAAAGAAGCCTAAAAAAAATTAATGGGATCTATGAATAAAGATTCATTTAAAACTATGGTCTAATTGAGAGTACAAGTAAGAGCTACCAAGATTAACTAACTGCTAGTAGTTCTGTACTCGTTACATAACTTCAGAAAAATAAATTTTTTTTAAAGATAATAGTTCTTCTAAAATATGGATATTTGTTTTCTTCTCTTTCAACCATACATATTTTAGCTAGATTTTATAGTATTTTGTCAATGTATATTTTTTACGTAAGAATTTTATATATTTAAATTATTTAGATCCTTGAAAAAGTAGTAATAATTATTTTAGTATTGTTTAATTTAGGAATTTCAATATTTTTTATATGTAAATTTCAAGATTTCTAATATTTTATATATATAATTGTATGTTTTTATATTCTTCCTATTAATATATTTTAATGATAATTAAAGTTTTATGAATTGTTAATACAAATTATGAAATATTATATTTTCAATAAATAAAAATATTAAAAAATAATTAAACCTAATAATTGTCAAATTGTTATTTGATTACTAAAAAAAACGACTCTTATTTTTTGGCAAATAAAAACTTTTTTTAATTATAGCTAAATAATTAATTCCATTATTGTCTTTAATAAACCCTTTTTTTTCTTTTTTATCATTAATATTTTTTTAAAACAATATCTTTTCCATTGTTTTTTTATTTCAAAACTGATAATAATATAATTATAAAAAAAGTAATAACAAAATTTAAAATTATAAATCTTTATTGACAGTATAAAAGTTATTATAAAATTTTTCTATTTTTCACTATAAAATAGAGCTTTTTTACTTGACGCAAAATAAAAATTCTAGATATTTAGAATATCATATTTTAAAATTAAAATCAAATTAATTAAAAAAAAGTATAGAAAATTTGTTAAAAATAAATTTTGAAGAACGAACTTAAAAATCTACACTAAATGGAGATCCTGGTATTTGTTGATCTCCATATTTAATGTAAATAAAAGCTCTTTGTCTATCTATAATTTTATAATTAACAATATATTGACCTCTGCCATGATTTTTAACAGATACTTCTTCACATGGTCCTTTTGCTGTACATACACCAACAAATAATAAATTTGGACCTGTTAATGCAGTATCTACAGTAAAATTAGATATTCTACCGGCAAAAAATTTTTGCAAACCAGGACCAAATGCTTTGACTTTTGAAGCATCACCTGAATACTCAGGAGCAGTTGCGACATTTCCTTTTGGAGTTTTAGCAACAGCATCAATTACAACAGTAGCTTGATCTGGTTCCTGGTGTTTTGATATAGCATTTCCACTAATATGAATTTTCATTGGAGAACTTGGAATATGTACTCCATTATATTTAATTGTAGCATAATAATCACCTGGAGTAAATGCTGTAAATTTAACATCATAACCTTTGTCAATTTCAAATGCATCTAAGGAAACTTTTGATGGTCCATTAACATCAACTAATAATCTTCCAGCACCAGCATTAATTGTGTTAATTATAAATTCACATGGATGTCCTGTTGTTCCGCCCTTTAAACCATCGCCAGTCAAAAAGATGGCTGTTGGATCAAATTCACCAACATCACCTACACGAACTCTAAATGGTGAATCACGCATTGGTGCGCCATCAAGTGTAATATGAACGTAATGATTTCCAGGTTCTTTTGGAATAAACCTCAATACATATGATTCATTCTCATCAATTGGAATACAATCAATTGGTTCTTCATATCCTGCTGTACCACTTGGTGTTAAAACTTTTGCTTCAATACTTCCTTTTGCACCATGGGTATATAGATTAAAGGTACATGGTTTATTAATAGCTATTGATCCACCTGGGAATATACCTAATTCAAGAAGTCTTGATTCTCCTGTTGATGGTGCAACATATACTTTAAATGGTGAATCAGGAATATGAACATCATTCCATTTAACACCAATTGTATATTCACCTGGTTTTGAAACTTTGTATTGCACCTCATTACATCCATTTTTATGTTCAACAAATTTCAAATCAGCTTTTGTAGGTCCATCAATTGTAAAATCTAATTTTCCGTCACCTGCCTCTCTTGTATAGATATTGACAACATTCTTAGTATTAGTTTCACCACGAACAAGTCCATTACCACCAGCACGAACTTTGTGTACACCTTTTTCTTTAAATGGTCCTACTGTATATTGATATGGAGAACCACGAATATGATTATCTTTATAAAATATTGATAATGCATACATTCCTTCTTTTTTTGTATCAAAATTAATTTGATATAAACTATCTTGAGCTTGTCTCACAACAACATCATCTGATTTACCATCAGGATGAAGAAGTTTAGCTGTAATATCCATAGGATTAGCATTTACAAGAGTTATATACATTGTACATTTGCTATTCTCCATACACATTGGTACTGCATCAATTTTTTCAGTAAGTGTTGTTCTAATTTGACCACCTGATGCTCCAGTAACATTAATTGAAAATGGACTTCCAGTAATATGTTCATCAGCGAATTTAGCACTTAAAATATAAACACCAGGTTCTGAAGGATTATAGGCAAATTTTACTATACCATCTTTATTTTCTTTACAAATAATTGGAGCTTTTGTTGGACCAAGTAATGAAAGTGAAATACCACCAAAACCAGCATTTTTTGTGTCAATCGTAAAAATATTTTCTGTAAGAGATTTTGCATTTGATATTCCATTGCCAGATATTTTAACACTTTTTGCATTTCCTACTTGGGATTTATCAACATTAATTCTATATGGATTTTTTGGTAAAATTGTTCCAAGTAATGATACTGTAATAAGGTGTTCCCCAACCTCTCTAGGTGTAAAAGAAATACCAAGGTGTGATGAATCAATGTGCCTTATAATACATGGTTCTTCAATACCATGTGGTGTTCTTATAACAGCAGAATATCCTCTAGTATCAACATGTGGTATTTCTAATGATACTTCTGATGTTGAACTTATTGACAAGTGTGTTCTTTGATTTGCTGTACCTGAAGCATGTGCTTTAAATGGACTACCTGCTATAGCTTTGCCAGCAACTAAGCACTTTAAGGTGTAATCACCAGGAATTGGCGGTACCCAAGTAACGGATACACTACCATCTTTGTTATCGTGACACTTAATGGACACTTTTGCTGGCCCTTCACATGTAACGTTAAAATCTTTTGCATGATTTTTTTTAGCAAAGATAGTAAATTCAGCTGGTTCTCCTACAACAGCCCTTGAAAGACCAGGTCCAAAAACAGTAATATTATCATGATTTGAATTATCAACATAGAAACTTAATGGCGATCCTTCAACGTTAACACCATTGTGTGATAAGGCAAGTTGATGCAAACCTTAAATAATTAATAATTATAATTTTTTTAGATAAAAAAGGCACTAACCTTGAGTATTTGCTCGATAATTAACAGTTACTGTACCATCACCATTATCAATAATTTTAGCAGACTCAATTTCTCCGTTTGGCATTGTTACTAAAGCCAATGTATCTTTATGCTGATTGTTCTTTAGTTTAACAACAAAATGTTTTTCGATGACCTCAAAATTGTTTGGGCTATGCTGTAAAAATAAAGTTCTATTATAATAAGAAATAGAAATATTTTAATAAACAAAAATGTTTACTATTTGAATATCAAATATTAAGACACATATGTTTAAAATATATTAACTTTTAACTTAATATATAAAAGTAATGTGAATTAAAAAGATGTATGAAATTTCACTAATGTTTTTAAGACATCAAAAAAAAGTAATCTTTATATTATATATATTACTTTTCTTAAACATACCCCTTCTTTTATTTTATTGGATAAAGCGGCCTGAGTATTAATACTTTTATCACTTCTGTCGGCACTTATATCCTCAGAGGTTGACGGAAATTTTGTCACTGAGCTTCCATCAATTGCATTGCAACTATGATTTTCGTTTTTAACAGGAGAACAATTGCGTTTTAATTTATATTGATGATTGTACGTTTCACTATCATGTAATGCCTAAAAGACACATAACATTTAAAATAATAACAGGTACTTTAAAACGTGACTTTTGAAAAACAAAATTACTATCAAATGGCATTTAAATAGATCATTGCATATAAAACAATAACTGATTGTGCGAACAAAAGATGTGATTAACAATTTATCAAAAGCTTACCAACAAAGATTTAATGCCACTTCCAGGAATTTTACCTCCTCCATAATAACCTAAAACTTTGAACATCCCTGTTCTTTTCGCTTTAATAAAAACATGGAAAATATATGGATCAATTGCATCTTGTTGTATATTAAATGTACTCCCTTGATTACTAATATATACTTGAAAATAATCAAAAACTAAAAGGAAGCTGTTTGTCAATTTTAAAGGATATTTTGAATGGTTGATTAATCAATACAACATCTGGATTATTAGTTATGATTTCATAACACTTTTCTAAATTAAATTTTTCTTTTACAATTATACTTTTGCAGTCTATTAATATATCATTATCTTCGTAATATAAAAATAATTTATACTCTCCACCAAAGAAGGGTATCCAATTTATTAGGAAACACATATCATTCTCAACAATATCAATCTCTGATACAACTTCAATTTTCGTTTCAATATGTAATATCTTAAATTTGACATGATCAATTTTTCCTGCCTCTGTAACATCTATATATAATTTTGGATGTTCAAAGGTAATTAAATTATTAGGATAATTTGCATTTTTTGAAAATATTTTTATATTTTGTGGTTCTTTTTCTGGTACAATAGTAAATCTTTTACTTGACACTTCATTATTATCATAATATATTCTCATTTCAATTTCCTCACCAACTAATTTGTTGTCTATCTCATATTCAACATTATGTATGTGTTCTTTATCATTATTATCTGCTACTTTAAAATTAACATAATCTTGAGGAAAAAATTTTATACTTAGTGGTTTTTTCTTCGTTTCTGATGTATCAATTGTAAAGTTATTTTTAATTCCAATTCTTGCCTTTTTAAATCCCTTACCACATACTTTAATAAGCTTAGGATTGTATGGATTTTCAACATTAATATTAAATGGCGATCCCTTTATAGGAATATTATTTGGACCAAATTGTATATGTAATAAATGTATACCAATTGATTTCGGTACAAATACAACATCACATATCCCACCTTTATCACCAATAATTTTTGTTTTAACCTCAGGATGATTTTCTATATAAAATGATAATAAGCCACGTCCACCAAATCTTGTATCAATTTGGATAAAATTTTCTTCATTAACTGTTGCTTCAGATAATCCTTTTCCAGATGCAATAACTTTATCTGGTGATATTTTATGAGTTACATGGTATTCATATTTTCCAATCAAACTTTCATCAAATAGTATATGAAGTGTATGAGTACCAACTTCATTGGGAATGTATAGTGCTTTAAAAATATTACAATTTTTATTATCCTGTTCCATTTTAATAAAATAATTTGGCTTTGAATCATTGACCATTAAAACTGTTTGTAATCCTAATCCATATTGTTTTTGATTGTTGGTATCAACAGAAAAGTACAAATGATACCCTATGGGTATGACTTCTAAAAAGAAATAAAGTTTAATATTTTTTTTACTAACCATCACTTTTTAAACCATTAACTTTTATACCTACTGGTACCGGAAATGGTATTACTTTTATAATCTTCTCAGGCAAAACAATATGACATAATCGTACTTTTAAAGCATAATCTCCATCTTTTTCAGGAGTAAAATCAACTCTAAAAATACTATTACTTTTTTCATTAATAAAAATATTAACTTCATCATCTTTATTGTTTAATAATGCTATTCCAATTTCTCCAATACCAACATCTTGAGCATCAACATAAAAATGTGCCGGAGAATGAATAATAATGTCATCATCAATTGCAGGCCCATAAATTTTTAATTTCGTAACATCAATGGATTTATCAAAATTAATGACAATTGGTGAATTTTTAGCATGAATTCCTTTTTCATTAACAACTTCTAATACATAAGTACCAACCTCAATATTGTCAATTTCAATTTTATATTCTATCTCTTTTCCAGCTTTGTGTTTTATCAAATTAACTTTTTTGCCTTATATTATTTGTATCTCTTAAAGTTACAACTGGTGGAATGTTTAAATTTTTTGTTTTAAGTTTCAATGGAAGACAATTTTCAGTTTGACTTTTTAAAATTCTACCGTTAACATCTAAAACCATTTCATCTTCCAAGAAATTATTATATTCATCTTCTTCATATATACGAACATTGAATGGTGATCCAGTAACATGATCACCATCTTCTGTTGTTATTTCAATTGAACCAAACCCTTCTTCTGATGGTGTAAAAAAGCATATCATTTCATTTTCAGATATAGGTACCATCTCATCTTTAGGGTCAGAGAATCCCTTAAATTTAAAATCTAATGAGAATCATTAAAAAAATTTATAAATTAAAAGTATTTACCTAACGGTGGAAGATTTTTAGATAGACCTTTAACATAAAAATGTGTCCTCTGATTAATTAATGATTCACGAATACCAGGACCTGTTACAACGATAGTTTCGTTTGAAATGTCGTAAACATACGTCTGAAAAAATGATATTACTATAGAAGATTAAAAATTACTCACCTTATATGGACTTTCAGCGATATGTTCACCTTCACTAGTAACATGAATATAATATTCTCCAACAAGTTTAGGAATAAATTTAAATGTCCTCCTAATCATATCTTTACTAGAATATTCCTCCACACACCCATTATTTAAACTTATTTTTTTCCTTTCTTGGATCAACAACGGTAACATCAACTTTTAAGTCATCAATAGAACTTGTCTCTGTTACAATGAAAATATCGTTACAAATAAGATGATCAGAAGAATTAATTCCATTACCATAAAGTAAACATTCTTGAGGAATATGGCATGTTACAGGAAATGGTGATTGTGATATTTGACATTTATTGACAAGAACATTAATAGAATAAACACCAATAAAATCTGCCATAAACTGCACTTCTTTATTATTACTTTGGGGAATATCATTAATTGTATTTTTGACAAGAATCCCTTTTGGATCAACAATATAAACTTCTAAATAGTCGTTAGATAACAGATTCATTACAATAAATGATATCATTTGATGGATTGGAATTCCACAAAAAAGTTGTTTTAACTTAGGTTTATCAATTGCGTACAATGTTAACGGGTCCAATGTTTTTTCATCATTTGTCAAATTATTGAATAATCTTGTGTTAATAAATTGTAAACCTTCTGATTGAGGGATGAAGGAAACTTTATACTTTGTTTTATTATATTTATTAATAGTTATAGGTATGTTATTATTTTTTTCATCAATAATATCAATATCACATTCAATATTGTTATTTAAAACAGTCAAAGTAAAATTGTACTCTTTTCCAATACGGCAAATTTTTTCATCTACAAACACATACTCACCATCAACTGATTTATATTTAGCATAAGGAAATTGTGATAAAAATGTCATAACCGATTTCTCATCAACATTTGGATTAATTAATTCTTCAGGTTTTATTAATGGTGAAATTCCAAGATACTTTTCAGCATAACACATAGCTTTTTCAGTATTTTTTAATGCCTCCTTTGGATTATACTCCTTCCAACCAAGTGATGAACCAGGGCAACACGCTTCAACTAAAGCTCCTAATGCAACTCCATCGTTCCAATCACTTGTAAAATTACATATAGGTAAATCATGGGGAAGTTTTGTTCGTATCCATGATATTAACCTTTGATTTGGTGACATATCATTACTAATATTACTCAGAATTTTACTATTCCTTTTATCATTATTACTGGATATATTTTTATCATTTGTTAGGAGTGTCCTTCCAATTGAATAATTTAATATTAACGACCATACCAATCCAAGAACTAATTTTGTGTTTTTGTCTAAAATATGTTGTGAATCAATGTTAACTAATCGAATTTTTTCAACATTCTCTAAAAAATTTAAAGTAACAGATATATTTTCTTGTCTTTGAGCGGTAAAATTAACTTTTTTATTAATCTTACTAATGCGTTTTCCTGATAGAATTTGACATAATTTTACTAATGTTATTCCGTCTGCAATTCCTTCCTCAAGATTTGTCAATTGAATATCTGTTTCATGTAATTTGTGATTAACCCAACGTGTAAATGTATTATATTGAATATCTTTCCATGATGGATCAGCTAAATAAGAGTTTTTATCAGTATTGTTATTATTATTTTCAATATATTGTCTACTTTCATTGATAATGCTAATTTTTTTATTTAACTCATCAACACATTCTTCATTAATTTCTAAGTTAATAGACATTACTGTTTCTTTTTTCTTTGACAATACCTGAATATCTTATGTGTAGGAATTTTAGTAAGATGAACTGAAAAAAAATGTAATTTTGAATAAAGATACTTTAAAGAAATAGTAAAATTTGAAAAATGTATAAAATTATATATATATCTGTAGTAAAGAGTTATATACATGAAATAAATTTTAATTATATTTTTCATAGTACAATAAAAATAAAATTAAACAAACGAATTATTCTTTTCCATAAATTAATTTTTATTTAATGAAATAACTTTTTTAACTGATGAGTGACAATCATAATAATTGTACGTAATTTATACTATTACAAAGAAACAATACAGTGGTGTTTTAATTTATAAAAAATAGCAATTACAAAATGTAACTTTTCTTTTAAAATATAGAAACTATTACGTACAATCATAAAGACATGTAATTTTTTTTGTAAAGAATAATATGTATATTAGTCATCAAGTAAAAAAGGACTAAAAAAGGGAGTGCTATATTTGTAAGAACAGGAAGGTAAAGTAGAGAAATTAATCTGATTATAATATAATTACTAAAATGTTTAATATTTCCAAGATTTAAATTTTATAAGTCACAACTTGTTTAAATATACATATTTTAATGGAGGCATCAAAAATAATAATTATTTTAGGTTAAGGTAAAGAAAGATCAATTTTAAGCAAATAATAAAAAAATTATATCAGCATGTAAGCCAATTTTTTGTGCTCAAATTTGGTTAAATGATAATAATATAAACTTTTATAAGAATCGAAATAAGCAAAATATGTGAATAAATGTAATTATATATATATGAATTAATTATATAATAAGAATAAAAATTTATTTAATAACAATTTAATGTGATTGGTATTTTCGCAGTTTTGTTATTAAAAAGGTAATCCAAATATAAATAATTTCTCATTCCTGTTTCTAATATACGACTCATTTTTAACAGTTATAATTTTAAAGTAATTTATTTAATATTCCATGAATGTAAATATGATTAATCAAGAATATGATGCTTTAATAGATATTTGTAACATTTCAAGTTTATTTAAACATCAAAACATAGTAATTTATGAGAATATTTAATAATAAACTAATACTCTTCTAAAACTTTATGAACCTTCAAAAATAAGAAAAATGTTTTATATATTATGTATATATAGTTATTGTTGATTTTAGCTTAACTATAATGTGGTTATATTGAATAAAATAGTAAGCACGACTTATTAACCCATATATACAAAAATTTTTGTATCATCTAAAAGATAATCTTTTATGAATCACAAAAATAAATAAAATTAAATCATGTTAAATCAAATATTGTGACTTTTTCCATTTTAATAATCATATTTTGAAAAAAATATTAAATATAACGATTTTAATATAATATTACTTTATTATTTATATCTGATTTATCTTACAATTACTCCATTAGATAAAAAAATTTACAAAAACGTTGTTTATACATATTTAGAGTGTAGAAAATATTGTGAGAATTATCATTTAACTATTTTTTTATTAGAACTGTTAAAAAAAATGTTATTATGATTAGATTTTTACAAAAAGGTAATTAAACATGAATATAGCTGTTTAAGGATGATAAGAAATTATTTAATATATAAAATTTTTAAATAACTAGTTAACATTAAAATTTTTAAATATTTTCTTCTGCATTTACTATAAATTATAATGTTTAATAAAGAAAATTTTTGTTACTTTCTATTTTATGCATATTTTAGGTAAAATAATCAAAGATTAATTATAAATAAAATATTATCAATTTAATGTAGGCTTGTTATAGTATACAGCGTTCAATTTCTTATGATGCGCCAAAAATGAAATAGGTACTTAATGTGGTGATAACATATAATATGAGAAAAGATATAATGGTTTATCAATACAAACAACCAAACCTATTATTAAATGTTTCAAAAAATATGAAATAAAGCCTTTTTTACTTTTGTATTACTTGAAAATAAAAGAAACAAAATATACCTAAGAAAAATAGTATTTTACAACAATAGTAATCTTATAGTAAAAAAAATTTAAATAAAAATTGATGTGATTCATATTATTTTCCTTTTCCTAATTTATTATATATTTTAACAAACTTAATAGTACAAAAAATAAATTTCTAATTCCAGTAATTTTTTTTAAAAATAGTAAATTTAATTTTCATATTATAGTGATACAATTGTACATAAATTGTCAAATAGATATATAATTTAATTGATAGGAAAAATCAATCTAAAAATAATGAGAAAAAAGTTGTAAATTTAGAAATATCACAAGTTTAAAATAATTTATTTGAATGTATGTAATGATAGAAGGTTAATAAAATTTAGAATATAATATTAATGTAAAAATAAGACAGGAAAGATAGTTAAATATACCTTTTTTATATAAAAATTAGATCATATAAATATTAATGATTATTTCAAAATTTTGGAAGTTACACTTTTTTTAAATATACTTATTTTAACAAAAGTATATTGAATGAATGAATTTTTAAATCTCAATATATATTATTAAGTTGGAATGATATTTTACCAGATTTAATAAAAATAAAATTAGTACATATTATAACTGTGTAATTTTGTTTTCTTTTAAAGTTATTTATTTATATTTTAATATATTTGGTGATTTAGGGATACACTTGATTATAAATTTTTCTTAATGTATTGACTTTAAATGGTATTGCTTGATTTAATAGAAATATATTCATAAATATCTATAAGAGGTAAAAAAGTGCAGCTAATATTATAAATTCTATTAATCAACAATAAAAATCTATATATTAGATATATAAATGTCTTGATTATTCAAAAAAAGCAAGAGTTTTATTTTGGTATTGATATTAAAATATTTATAAATTGTAAATATTTATTGTACTGATAAGGGTATATTATTATTATGACGAATTTAAGTATAACTTATATACATTTCAGTCATTATATTTACATAAAGGAAAATTGTAAG
The DNA here is from genome assembly GCA_963280985.1 of Strongyloides venezuelensis. Taxonomy (NCBI): domain Eukaryota; kingdom Metazoa; phylum Nematoda; class Chromadorea; order Rhabditida; family Strongyloididae; genus Strongyloides; species Strongyloides venezuelensis. The sequence goes on along the minus strand of CAUJLX010000001.1, from coordinate 1,596,590 downwards.
TAGTATATTTTTAATTTTTCGAATTATCTAAAATAATTAAGTCTCGAAAAACGTATATTTCTTATTAATAAGTTTATAAATCAATTTTAATAGAATTGACAATTTGTTAAACGTAATAAATAAATTTTAATTTATAAGTTAGTGTTATCAATAAAAATTAGAAAAATAATTAAACCACAATTTCTATAATTTAATGATAATAAGTATTAATAATTATTTATCAGTAACTTTCAATTATTAATACATATTTTTTTAATAGAGTAATCAAAAAAACCAAAAAGTCTTTACAACTTAAAATAGGTTATTTTTAAAGTAAATAAAGAAGTTTTAAAAATTCTTTACTGTATATTGAAAGATATAATACCTATGTATTGACAAGAAAAAAACAATTTTTATAGTTAAAAATAAAGTTTATTAAATTAATCTTTTACAAAGATAATTAGTGTTATCTATATCTTTTTCAAGTAAAATTATTTATTACAAATTTATTCACTTTTTTCTGTAAAAAAAGCCTTAATTCGTTTATCAAATTGAAGTTGATTAAAAATTAGTATTCTCAAAACTTGCAAAAAAACTACATTAGAATATCAAGCTATTAAAAATTATCTAATATATTTAATGAATTGATTGACATTTGAGGACATTAATACTTAAGATAACACAGAAATTGTAACATTTTTATACTTAAAATAAGATACCATTTTTATATAAATACAATAAAATACCAAAAAACAAAATGTTTATAATTATATATAAATATTCTTCATAATGCTTTCTCATATTTTAATAAGATTTTTTTACATATTTTTTATAAATAAAATTATTTGTTATCAATTTGATATATATCCATATGAAGCTTTCCTTCCAAAAGTCGTAAGGTTTGAATGTCGTTCATACAGTGGAAGAAAAGTATGTGCTGAATTGTATAATTTTAGTAAGTTTAGACAAATTTATTAAGAAATTAACATTTTTTTAGACGGACATCCAAGAAATCCGGATATGCTTTGCAAACCATTTGGTCACTATTCATATAGATGTTTCTTTAGTAGGGATGATTATAGATGGATAGAAAATGTTTATAAACCATATATTGAAAAATTAAAAACTGATGAAGATGATCCATTAGTTGGAAGCATTGATTATGACTATAAATCATATGCTTCAATTATCCGTGAAAATTGTAATCAAAATTGTCCAATATTTGATATTGAAGAAACTATTCCTATTGTTCATATACCTCATGATAAATCACCAAGTAATTTTAGTGAAAATTTAATTATTACAAATAAATACGGAAAAACAATAAAGTACCAAAAAATGAAATTTATAGATGGAAAGGAGTATTTTGTTGAGGTACCCCTTCAAAAGAAGATGTTTAAAGATGAATCATATTTATGCAATGAAAGAAGACGTGAGTCTGTTTTATACAACAACAATACAAACCCGTGTGAAACATCTGTAGATGGAATTGAACATACTCCACGATATACAATTCCTATTATGTACAATCATCATAAGTTAAATTTATTTAGTGATGATGTCTTTGAAGTTTGCAATTTTGATAGTGATTGTAAAATAATTCGATTTACTATCCCTTTTAATTTTAATAGACATTCAGATTTATATAAAGAATTATATCACAAGTATGGGCATTTGTATAGTGAAAGAGTAAATGAAATTAATGCAGATATTGGTAATTATAGTAGACAATGGGATGATAGATATAGACAGGAGTATGATCATCAAAAACAAGAGTTACCTAGAGGAGACCATAATAGGCATTATTCTCGAAGATGTTACTCAACTGGACGTTGTAGACATATAAATATTCATATAACAACAGACTGCGATGATAAATTTGATCCGAGAAATTGTAATTATAAGAATAAAGATATTTATAAGAATAGAGATGAAGAATATCGAAGACGTATACAAATTGGTATAGAAAATATTGAAAAAGAAAGGGAAAAAATAAAAATGGAAACAGAATTATCAAAGCAAAGGATAGCACAATTACAGGAATATGCTAGGAGAACTAAACTTGAAAGTGATCGTCAAATTGAAAGAATAAAGCAAGATATGGAAGAGAAGCAACGTATTCATGAAGAAAGAAATAGAATTGTTGATAGTGATCTTAAAAGACGACAGTATCCTACAAGAGAAGAATTATATCCAAAAGATAATGGCAAAAATGAAATTTTATCTGAAGGATGTAGTTATAAAGTTAATGTAAAATCATGCTAGAAATAAAAATAATGTTTTTTTATTATGAAAGATTTTTGTAAATATTATAAGCTACTTTTTAAGTAAACTTATTTATAGATCTGTTTAGAAAAGCATTCATAATCAATGATAAAATATATGCCAGTTAAAATAAGTATAACAATGTAAAATAACCTTAAGAAGTATACGTAAAAGTCTAATGAAATGAGGAAAATAAAAAATGATAAATGTGTCTTCCTAAAGATAGATGGAAATTATGCTCTCTTGTCGTTAAGCTTTACTGAAAACTGCTATGTTTGTGTGAAACAGTTTTTTCCAATAATAAGTTTTTTTATTTGTTACTATGATTAATAATGGAGATAAGATACAACAACTTAACCAATACGAAAATAAATATAAATTACAATTAAATTAAATAAGTAGATATAAAGCATAGAACAAACTTCTACTCTGCAAATTATAGTTCTAAAATCTAAGATAAATTCTGAATGCCATAACAAAAGGAAAATCAATATAATATATTTTAAAATTTTTCTATTTATAAAATAATAAAAAATAGTTAGAGATCAACAAATAATATAAAATATTTAAAAATCAATCATCATAATCATCCTGTGATTCCGAATCATTTGGAGCACTTTGAGCATAATCTGATGGTGATGATTTAATAACAGAATCATCATCATCCAACTTGTCAATGGTGAGGAGCATTGATCTAAAAGCAACAATTTCATGGGATAATTCAATGTGACCTGAAATTGTATTTCTTTTAGCAATGACATCAGGATGGAGTTCTCGTAAACATGATACTGGATTGAATATACTTATATTTTTGCGCGTTACAGGTTTTTCATAAACTTTTGCCTGCTCTGAAGGACTATATTCTTTAACTTTAACCTCATTTAAACCATACATTTTCATTAAAAATAATTTAAGAGCATGCAATAGAATACATGCTTGACGATTATTCATCAATTCAAATATTTGAGACTTATCCTCTGGTAGACGGCGATATATCAACTCTGCCGTAAACTCAACATCTTCATCCATACTTGTTACATCATGTATTGTTTCTTTTGGTAGGAGCATTTGTTTTATATTTGCTAATATGTCATTACCATGTAATGAAATTATATTATCTGCGGTGTTAATAACATAAAGTGGCTCATCAAGTACTTGATAGGGAAATAGTGCGAGATTATCTGCAACAAATATCCATTCTTCAAGTGATAATTTTTCTTTACTAGCCTCTGAAAAAAGACGTAATGTTGATGATAGAAAACTTCTACGTTGTTGTCTATTTGTTCGTAATAATGCATATAATCCAGATAATTTAGCTGCAGCATCATCTGTATTCTTAGGTATATTATATTCATTATACGTTATCTGTCCAACCTGATCACATGCTCTTATTCCACGTAAAATATTATTTTTAAATACTTTTTTTAACATAATATGCAATTTTGATGCCATTCTAATTCCAAGGACTGATTTACTTGGTATCATTCCTGTATACTTAGAATCAATTTCTTTTAAAACATTTTCAATTCTGTATCTTATCTTTATTTGAGGGTCTGTTGACATAGCAATTAATGTTGGAATTGATGAACCAGGAGTAACTAAACCTTGTTGTAACGTTTGCCAAACAACCTGTGATGCACATAACCGAACTTCTTCATATAAATTAAAATAACTATTTAATACAGAAACCCAATAGTTTTGAATTATCGATGAACTTAATCCTGCACAACTTAACTCCATTTCTTTAAGATCTTCGACTTCTTTACTTTCTTGCCATCTCTCAACACTTTTTGCCATCTTTTGATCTTCAGCTTGTAAGAATAATGATAAATTTTGTAATGCCTGTGTTTTAAGTTTTAAATATGCATTATCATTAGTTGTAAGCAAAAACAGGTACATTTTCTTTGTTTCTTGGTGTGTTAAATATTCAGAATGTTCTGATGCAAAATAACCCATTGACGTTAATGCTGTAAGACGAATCTCAGCAATAGGGTGTTTTAGGAATGTTATAAGTATGTCGTGAACAGTTTCCTTAAATAATCTTGGATCTTTTAAATCTCTTTTATCAGAAAGTAATGCGATTAATGGTTTTGTTAATGTTACTGATTTATCCTCATCAGCCATTATTTCATCGAAATCATAACATTTAGCCATGATACCAATTGTGTATATTGCTCTTAATATAAAGCTACGATCAGAATCGTCTTTCTTATCACTTTCATCTTTACCACTTTTGTTTTCTAAACTTTTTTGAATCTCTTTTTTACGAAGTTGTAGTAAAAATAGAAGATATATTAAAAAATTTGTTAAGATTAATGGCTTTCTTTTTTTCCATTTTTTGTAGGCAGCACTCATACATGATAATGCTTGTGCTATTATAACTTTTCCACCATCCAACACTAATTCTTTTAATCTTTCTTCCAGTGCATTTATGAATGTATCAGACGGATAATCCATTAGTGGTACAATTTTTTCAAGCATGCGAATAACCTCTTTAAGGACTTGTATTTCAGATGGTGTAATAGCTTTCATAGATAGATATGGTAACAATACTTCAGCATGCTTTAAAAGTAATTTTGGTTTAACGCAACTAAATACTGATAATGTTAATAAAACACCTGTTAGTAAAGTATGACTAGATTTTGTATTTACTACCTCATCATGAACATCCTCAGCTTGATTAACTGCATTTGTGATTTTTTGATCTAGTGTTAGAACAATGTCGATTAAAGAATCAACGATTTGTTCACCTGATTCAATAAATCCTCTTTCCATTTGTTTGTTCAGTGCTGTAAAAAGCAACTCAACATTTGGTAGTAGACCTTCTTTATTACAATTGGACATTGTTTTAGCCATTTCATATGCTCTTCTTGACAATTCATCAGTATCATTAATTATTGTAAACCAGAATGATTGGAATGTCTCAACAACTAACTTCTTAACACTTTCCTCATCATTAACACGTCTTATCATCTCAGTAAATATTTTATAATTTTGTGGTAAATCACAACGTTTCTCAATAATATCTCTTAATATTCTAATGACACGTTTTCTTACAGCCAGTGATGAATCTTTAATTCTACCCATCAATACATTAAAGTAACTATCCAAAAATTCTATGTGAGAATTTAAGTATTTTCCAACAAGATCAATGGTTGCCTCTCTAACTGCTGCATTTTGATCCACCATACGCGCTTGAACAGCACTATTGACCTCAGGTATCATTAAAACTTCATTATCAGCATCAATAATTTGTGTTAAACAGCGCATAGCCTTAGTACGTAAACCAATAGCAGTCTCAACATGAATACCGTACAAAATATGTTTTAGATAATTTTCAAATGATTGTGAAAATTCACGAGTAGAAGCCATATACCTAACAACCCATTGCGCATCACTATCCAACATTATCATTGATGTCTTCCTTATATATTGTGAGCGTTTCTTTAAATGTTTTTTGTCAGCTAAATTAATAAGAAAATGTTTCATATGTGTAAATTTATCAGTAATTTTAGCAAATTTTTTATCTGCCTTTCTAATATCACGATCATTAGAGTCTCCTGAATTTTTTTGTTTTTGATGTTCTTCTTTGGCCTTCTCATAATCATCCGTGTATTTTTTATACCATTCACCAGCATAATATAAAATTGCATACTCAACTGATACATCACCAGAACCATGTTTAGCTAATAAATAATCAACAAGTGATTGTAATAGTTTTCTATGTTTCTCATTATTTGATAAATTTGAAATATCAATTTCATCCAAATTTTTATTAACATCATCCATCTCATCGAAAACAATTCCCTTTACAATAAGATCAAGTTGTTTTTTAGTGGCAATTGAATCAATATCTAATGGTGATACTGAATCTTTACGTAGACGTGCTGTAATTGTCCCTAAATAATCAAGACATGCAATTCTTAAGCTCATGTCAGTAGATTTAGTTCTATAAAAGTGTATTAAGTGTTTACAGAGAACTAATAAAACTAATTCTGATGCTGGCCATTCTGGTTTAAATAACGTTACTAGGATATCTTGAAGAAAATTATCAAAATGCCTCTTATAATCATCTTCACCTTTCTGTGATAATTTGGTTAAAAAACCATTTAAAAAGAAGGTAGTTAATTTCTTTGCTTTTTCATAGGACTGTTCAACAATTGAATTATCATACATTATTTTATCCTGAAAACCTTCGCCCTCATCATCATTTGTTGCTTTCTTCCTTAGAGGAACCTTTATAACAGATTGTACTAGTTGTAATATCAATATTGTAAAATTAGAAACAGTTTCAGTGGCATTTAATCGGAAACAATTTTTTGCATTTCTACCTGTTGGCAATCTATGTAATGTATTCAACAACTCTTGAATTATTGTAAATCTCATTGTCGTATATTTTGAGCATATATTAGATAAAATATTTATAGAACTTGTTTGAAGTTCTTCTATATTATTAACGAACATTGCTCCAGTACCGAGATATAAAATTTTAACAGCAATTGTTTCATTAATTGAATGAATACGAACTAGATCAGCAAAACAATCGTATAATTCAACAGCTCTAGCAAAAAAAAGACGCACATTCTGTGTTATCACATCCTTCTCACGTTTCTTCTTAACTGGTGTCTCTTGATTTTTCTTTTTTACAGATTGACCACCAGGTGCCACTGTATTTGAACCTTTAGCCATTGTAACATCATAAACTGGATAAACGTAATTTGTAAGTAATTGTTTAACTAAAATAACAGCACCCTCAATGGTATCTTCAATGTATACTTGTTTCGGCATCTTTGGAGAATTTAAAATATTTAATGCAATACAACACGCATCTAAAGCTCTCAATATCCTCTCATGAACTAATTCTTTAAAAAATGAATCTTGTAAATTAAAATTTTCAATTGGTTTCAACAATCCACAATCACCCTTCAAAACATCACGTATATTTTTTTCTAGAATAGTCATTAACTTAACTAGCCTCTCGGGGGATACTTTATGCAGTTGTCTCCAATGTCGTAATTTTTGTACTTCGATCCTTAATTCATCTAACTCAGTTCTTTCAATTAACACAAGTTCTTGTTCACAATCATCCTGATTAATTGTTATCTCACCAACATTTTCAAGAATATGATCAACAATATTACAAAATTTTTGAAAACTCTCTTTCTCAGCTAATACATCATTATTCCATTCTTGAGTAAAATCAATCTTCCTACTAACTTTCTCTTGTTGATGTTTCCTCCATTCTGACCAATCTTTTTGCCTTTGTTTCAATACTTCAGGTGGAGTTTGAGGCCTATCATTATTGTTCCCCTTATAGTCAACTTCCTTCTTTTTACGCTTAATTTTAAAATGTCTTAATTCAAATTCAAGGAGCCTAGATTGACCACTACCAGATGGTTGTGATTCTTGATTTTCTATTTTAACATCATTATTTTTCTTCTCATCCTCTTTCTTCTTTTTAGGTACTGGACAATCACTTAATGATGAAGTAGAGGTTTGCTTCTTTTGCATTGTAATAGGTGGTTCATTATCACATAAAAGAGGTAAGTTATTTGAGGATAATAACTGTTCCAAATTTTCCATCTGTCCAACACTATACCCAGATATATTTTCCTCCATGAAATATTCTGTTATCATTAAATCTTCAGATGACAAACCTTTCGGGCAATCAAAAGCAATATTATTAAAATCTTTTATTTGTTTTATTAATGGTGGTAAATTATCTGGTAATGTTATATTCTCATCAAACTCCGTCTCCTTAAAACTTATCTTCCCCATTATCTTAGAACATTTATTCAATAAATTTGATAATCTTTCAATTGTCTGTTCATCGGCCATACGACTAATTCTCTCATTCATTTGGTTTGTCTCCATTATAATGGGGCGTTGTTGAAAATCTTCATGATCAATTGGAAATGGAAAAAATTTCTCGATTTTTGTTAGTGGCATTATACCAGCAAAATGTAGTGGTTCAGAGAAACTTTCTAGTCTTTCACGAATAACCTCAGCATCAGCGTGTGCTTCCTCTTTACGTTTCTCAACCTCAGCTTCCAATTTAGATAACTCTTCTGCCTCTTTTCTTCGAATCTCTTCTTCTCTTCTTTTACGTTCCTCCTCATCAGCAATCCTCCTTTCTTCAGCCTCCTTCTTTAGTCTTTCTTCTTCACTTTTTTTCAACGCGGCTTGTTGTTCCTTCAATTTTTTTTTAGCTTCTTCTTGTTGACGTTGCTGTTGAGCTAACAAATGCCTTTGCTCTTGTTCTTTCCTTAACTTTTCTTGTTGCTCCAATTGCTGTTTCATTTGATTTTGATGTTGTAATTGTTGTTGTAATTGTAACAATTGCTGTTGGTGATGTTGTGACTGTTGAAGGTGTTGCTGGTTATGTTGAAGTTGGTGCATCTGTTGAGTAAGTTGAATTTGTGGTTGTTGAAGATGTTGATGTTGTTGAAATACAGTGGATTGTTGAATATTTTGTTGCTGTTGTAAATTCTGCCTTTGAATTGATTGTTGTTGATCATAAGTTTGTTGTTGGAGAGGTTGCTGTTGTTGCATATGTTGCTGGAGATTTTGTTGATGAGATTGTTGTTGAAGACCTTGTGAATGAAGATTAAGTGGATGTACTTGAGCTTGTTGTAATGGTTGTTGTTGGCAAGAAATATTTGATTGTTGTAACATTGGATTGATTAAATTTTGATACCTTTGTTGCTGGAGTGCCGTATTAGTGTGAGTAAAAAAATTTTGTTGTGATGCATTAAATAATTGATCTTGTGTATTATTAGCATACTGATTAGCAGCTGAAACCAATTGTTGTTGCAGTTGTGGTGTTGTAAGTCCCGAATTTGTTTGACCTGAATATAGAGTACCTCCTAAATTATGAGATTGCTGTTGTATATGAGGATCAGAAAAATGACTTTGTAAAAGTTGTTGATTAAGTTGTCTACTAAACGTATTTTGAATATTTATATTCATGTTTGGTTGAATGCTTCCAATATTTTGACTGTGAAGTAATGAAGGATTTTGATTCATGGATGAAAGTACATATTGTTGTTGTTGATTGTGTTGTTGTATTTGGGCTCTATGACTTGAAGATTGAGGCATTTGTTGTTGTGGTTGTCCTGGTGGTTGCCTTTGTTGATCCCCATAATTCATATTGAATGAAATGGTAGTATTTAAATAGTTAAATTAAAAATAATTAAGATATATTAATACAAGATAATACTACAAAAATATATTGCTGTCGTTTCTCTGTACATATACGCAATACAAAAAAACGCGCAAGTTCAAACTTTGTTAATGTCCTGGCAATGAATAGATATACTTTTTCTCTTACCAAGATTTTTAATTGTACGCGTAAACATCTTGGTGGATAGTCGTCTTCGTTTTAATGGCAATGTATTTCTACTCCTTTCAACTTGTGTTTTTTTTCTACTTTCAATATAATAACATATTAATACTTGCAATATCTTATGCATAAAAACTAATCTAATATTTTTGATAGGATAAATGGTTAAAAGATATTTTCTTGAAATTTTATGTTATTAATATATAGATACAGTTAGATTATATTTATAATGATAACATTTATTTGTCACATGAATAAATTAACTTTTAATAATTAATCTATTTGTATAGTACAAATAAAATTAAATATACAATTGCAAATACTATTTTTGACAGAAAAATACACAATTTGATGTAGAAATTTTTAAAATATTATTTTAAAAACATTGAATTAATATCCTTTTAGAAAAAAATAGTGATAAATATTAAAAACAATTGTAATAAAAATAATATATATAAAACATTGGTTTAAATTTAGTCTAAGAAAAATACATTGAGAAAAATGTGACATTTGACAGAACCTTTTGTCTAAAAAACAAAATTTTTTTAAGATTAAATATCTTTACTAAAAATATTAATAAAATAAAAGCAACTTTTATTTAAATGCCAACGATTTAGAACAATTAAAAGGGATATCAAATTATAAGAATAAATGTGAAAATTTATAGACAATAGGCTAACTAAATAATGACTATTTAGTATATATAAATTTCTTTTTATAATGAAAATTTTCTTTACATAATTAAGATACTTTCAAATGATAAATTGTTTGATTATTTACAAAAAAATAGATACTTTAAGCAGAATTATTGATGATTTAATGTTGCTCTTAGTAGGTTGATGAAACAATCTTTTTTACATAAATGGCAGTGTAAATTAAGTAGACAAACAAATATCAAAGAAAATTCATCCATTTCAGCACACATTTATTTAAGAAAATCTATTTTTGACAAAAAATTTACAATGGAAAAATTTTTTTTCCTATAACTAAACCATTGGAAAGTAATTTTTCATTTAAATACATTTTTCGTTAGATTCTTTAAAAGTTTTAAATATTTATATCCCCTTAACCAATTTTTTTTAATTATCGTCTTATAATTAGCAAGGTGCAATGAGAACGTTTTTTAAAAATCATTATTCCCAAAAAAATGTACTCCTACATTATATGTGCATAACTTTTTAATAAACAAATATAATAATAAGTAGATATAATATTTGTAAGCAGCATAAAAGATTGCAATCTAATGATATAAAAAATTTTCGAAATTGTTAAAAAAATTTTTTGGCACTTCATTAATTAATTAATATTTTTCATAAAAAAACAAATATCAAAAATCGGCTTTATCAGATTTAAGTTTAAGTCACGGATACAAAATGAGCCACCATACGTATTCAGAGCAATTTTGGGGGCTTCTAAAAATATTATTTTTTGTCGAAAATTTAGTGTGCCAAAAGTATAAAAAAATTTTTAAAATTTAATAACTCGACTTTGAAAAAAAATACTAAAAATCTGCTTAACCAGATTTTAGATTCGTGTCTTGGCTACAAAATGAGCTCTCAACCATCTCCGTAGGTGGTCTGGGAGCTTCAAAAAATATTATTTTTTGCCGTGAGTCAAATTTGACAATTTTTTAAAAATTTTTTACCATTTTTGCTAACTTTTTGTTTTAAAGCAATATTTGGGAATTTTTTTTATTAAAATATGCAATTAAAAAGCCTATTTAAAAATTTGTACTATTTTTACAAAAATTTTTAAAAGCATTATTTTTAAATTTTTTTTTAAATGAGCAATTAATAAGGCTATCATTAACTAAAAATTTATAATTAACGCTTTTACATTTATGTAAATCCTTATTCATTAAGATGTATTAAGGGTAAACAAGATTAACTTTTGGTCTCAAACGAAAATTTGTTTACTTCCTTTTAGGGGTACTTGCACTTAAAATTTTAGGGTTATTATTTCAAAAATAGAAACAGCATTTTTAATTCTATATATGTACAAATTTTTAGGACAATAATGGCAATTTGAAATTTTGGTAAATTTTATTGCACCTTGCTACTTAAAATCTTGTTGACATTAAAAAATTTATTGATTATTGGAAAACAAATATTATAAATAAATAAAGTATTCAAAAATACTCACGTAAAAATGATGTATAATTTAACTTATATACAAGCATCTATCTTAATAGTTTCCTAAATTACAAAAAAATTTGTACGATAAATGTCTTGTCATGTTCACTTTTAATCAGAAGTGTCTATATACTATAAAAGTTATCGAAATTTTATTCATATATAATTTTACAGAATATAATAAAAATATAGAACATTTCATAATTACATATGATATTTACTTGGAAAAAAGTGATAGTAAAAAGGAGGTATTGTAAATATAAAGTTTATTTGTCAAAGAAATGATAAATTTTATTGATAATGAATAAAACATGCATGTTATTTGTTGATTAAAATTAATAACCAGTGTAAATTTTTTATTTCAATTTTTTAATTTCAAAACAACGTTTTGTTGTATTTAAAAAATAAAATGTTTACAACATTATAGTAAAAATAAAAATTATGTCAAAATGAATTTTGATTTATAAAATAGTTTTTTGAATACAAAAATATTTATTTTGTGTTTTAGATTTTTTGTTTAATGGAAATGTTTTACTGTTATTAAATGTTTAAATTAAAATTAAAGTCTCTTAATATTGATAGCAGCGAAATTTAAGAAAAATTATTCATTTTGATTTTTTCCTAATCTCTATAAATAAAAATAAATCATTTTACTTAAAAAAATGTACCATTAATTTTGAAGACTATTAGTTAAAACTTTTTTGCTCATATTAATAATGTTTAATGTTTTATGATTGATAAACATAACAAAAAAATGCCATAAAGTGCAAATAATTCGTTTTATAGATAAAATTTCTCTGCATTTTAGTTAATTCCTTCATTTCAATATACTTTTTTTACCTCCCTACAATTTATACGTGCTCTATGATGAGAAAATTTTTAATATAAAGAATGTGTAATATATTTAATAGTTTTATAGGTCTTGGATATAAAACATAACTGTTGACATTATATAATAATTATAATAATATATTATGATCTTATCATAGCTAGACCTTTCATTACATGTGTCAAAGGTTGCATTTTGTAGAACTTTTTGTGAATTATAAATTATTTGAAGATTTCTTTAAATAGTTATCGTTATATAATCTGTTTTATAACTTGTATATATGTCTCTAAAACTTATAAAATAATCAATAGGCTTTGATAATATTTTAAGCTTCTTCTCAGTCTCATATTTGACATAGAAATACTTTTTGCATATAACTAAAATAGAAAGTCTACAAATGTCGTTTATTATACGATGTAAAGCACTATTCTTCATTTTTGCTTAATACGTTTACATTACTAGCAAGAGTAAAAATTTTATCCACTTTTTTGAATGTCTTTTACATGGAAATCCTTACTTTTGTAGTCCCAATACCAATCAATTTGTGTTTATTATTCGTTTAAATATCTTTCGATAGCTTATTCCCTATTTAAAATATTTTTTAAACTATTATTATTTGCACATTTTATAAATTCCTTATCTAAAATATATATAATTTCTTTTATATAGATAAAAATGTCAGAGAAACCTAAAATAATTCCTAATTATATCCAATTTCCATTTAGTGGTCTTTCCGGAATGGGTGCCACTTTAGTTGTACAACCATTTGATTTAGTTAAAACTAGAATGCAATTATCTGCTGGAGCTCCTGAATATAGCACTACTTTCAAAGCACTTCGTACAATTGTTAAAAATGAGGGTTTTTTTAAACTTTATACAGGTTTATCTGCTGGATTAGGACGTCAAGCATCTTATACAACGACAAGATTAGGTGTTTACAATTGGTTATTTGATAGATCAGAAAGAAAATATGGTACACCAAATTTTGCTATGAAAGCCGTAATAGGAATGACTGCTGGTGCTATTGGGTCGATTGCAGGAAATCCAACTGAAGTTGCTCTAATTAGAATGACTGGAGATGGAAGATTACCACCAGAACAAAGAAGAAATTATAAAAATGTTTTTCATGCTATATTTAGAATTGTTAGAGAGGAAGGGTTATTTACACTATGGAGAGGATCTTCACCAACTATTGTGCGAGCTATGATTGTAAATACAGCCCAACTAGCCTCTTATTCACAAGCAAAAGAAGTAATTTTAAATAGTAAGGTTGTTGAAGATGGTATTTTTTGTCATTTTTTGGCTTCAATGGTTAGTGGTCTCACAACAACTATTACATCAATACCTGTTGATATAGTAAAGACACGTATTCAAAGTATGAGAGTAATAAATGGTAAACCTGAATATTCTGGTATGGTTGATGTAGTAAAAAAAGTTACTTCCAAAGAAGGATTCTTTGCTTTATGGAAAGGTTTTACACCTTACTATATGAGACTTGGTCCACACACTACTATCACTTTTATTTTATTGGAACAAATGAATTCCGCATATAAAAAGCACGTTTTGGGTGTTTAAGGAGGAAATGTATTATCAACGCAATCGTTATTATAATATATTTTTAAAAAATAGTATAATTTAATGTTTTTAATATCTATGTAGTGTGATTTTTATAAGAAAATTTTTTTAAAGTGTATTTGAAATTTATTTTAGAAAAAATTAGTTTAATAAAAATTATTTATTTCAACAATGATTTTTTTAATAATCAGTAGTAAGTGATTCTGATGTCAAATAGTTTAATAGTAAAAAGGACATACTTAAAATGGTAAAAATATTAAGAAAATGTGTAAGATTCTATTTTTATTTTTTGTTTATCTTTTTTATTTTCTTCAATGATAAAAATTTTTTACTGACCAATATTTGGATATAGTAATATAATATATTTTTAGCTTATAATTTATTGAACCTTTTGTGATATACATTATAAATATGCAAATTTTGGTTGCATTAATTTAAATGTTCTTTAATAGACATGGGCGGGTGGATAAAATTTTCGACTTGAGGTCGGTCGCCTTAGGGTCGCTTTTTAAAATCGACCCGTTAAAATTATAACATATACCCCTATAAAAAACATAATTTTATTATAATTAGCGAAAATTTTCTAGTGAAAAAAATATAACAATATATAAATTATCCCTTAAAGCTAATGAATTGTTCAAATTCTTAGTAGTTAAATTAGTTCATCGACACTTTCTAATATATGAAAGTTTTGAAAAAGCACTTTCAGATTTGATGCTAGTAGACTTTATTTTTCTTAATTTCTAATAAAGGCTATGTAAATGAGGTACTGATAATTTTACTGAACTCCAAAAATGGTCAATATTAACCTCAGAATGTTTGATGTTGCAAATTTTTTATTGCATACAGTGCACTTATTATCTTTCATCAATTTTAAAATTTCTGGCTTCCTCATTTTTAAGGTAATTCAGTAAAAATCTCTAAAATACATAAAATTATTAGCTACCAAGATTCATAAACATAATTTATACTATTTGTAATCAAAAATTGTCTCAACAATATTATTTTTCCATTGTTCTTTTATAATGTTTATTTTTTTATTGTAAAATTTACATTAAAATTTAAAAATATTATTAAATCACCATAAAATTTGGGCTTAACCCTAAAAAATTGGTCAAGGGTCGATCAGGGTCGGATCCCATGTCTATTCCTTAATATACAGTTATATGACAACTTAATTTTTATTAACATTTAGCTATGTTTTTGAGAGAAGGACACTCATTTGATAACTTTTGCAAATTCAAAATATTTTTGGAGAACCAAAAAAAGTGTTGATGATAATATTACTAAGAAAGCATACAATAAATTATAATTGGTGAACCGTCCTGATGATACTGTGGTTTCAACATCTGTAATCTTGTAGAGAAGGTATTTCTTCTTGCATTAGAATTATAATTTAGTTAGACACTATTCTTTAAGTTCTAACACATCAAAAATATTCAAATAAAAACACCTTCGAGTAAAAAAGATGACAAATAATGTTAATTTGTAATATACTTACATAACTATGCAATAAATTTTCAAAACGATCTCTTCTGTATAAATATTTTCAAGCAAGGGATGTAAACATGTTAAATACGTTTTTAAAATTATATTTTAAAAAATTATAGTGTAAATTGCCTAAGGCGAAAGTAAAAAATAATTCTTTTTAGACGAAAAATAAAGAAACAAAATTCTAATTAGTTTTGTTTAAGTACTTTAATCATTTACTATTTGCTTGTTTATCAAAAAAAAATTAACTTTATATTAATTACACTTTTTAAATTAACATTAAACTAAAAAGATAATCGCTAGGATAAAAAAATTACAAAATAATTCTTTTGATAAAATAAACTTGACTAAAAAAACTTAATAATATTAATTGAAGAACATAGTTGAGTCATAAAGACAGTTAATATTTCTCTTGTATCTTACAATTCATTTCTAAAATTGTGTGATACATATTTTTAATATCTAGCCTCATAGGAAAAATATGAATAAATGAGTTAGTTGATAGTAAAATTTTTGCTAAATTTTTTATTATTTTTCGTATCACTAGATTTAGAATTTTTTTTTTTAGAAATTCGATATTTCTTTATTACTATTAAAAAGTAATTTTTTATTAAGAAAGTGAACACTTATTAAAACTTATCTTTTTTGGATAAAGAAATTTTTTTTATACAAGATAGGTAAACATTTAATTTATATCTTTTAGTTTCGTGAATATATGTTTCTTTTTCGACAATTTATTCTAACCTTCATCAATATATAATCAATTTTATATATGTCTCAAAAATTTAATTAGTAATCAATAGATCTTAGTAGTGTTCTTACTTTTTTTTTGTATACTATTAAAGTTTAAGAAAAGCAATTATTTTATTTTACACATTATAAAGTACTATTTTTAATTTCATTTTGATAATATAATACCATTACATCATTTGCATGATATATATTTTATCCAATTTAGTAAGTGTTTTGTACATGGAAATGCTTACTCTTGTAGCCTGAATATCAATTAATACACACTTTATTAATCATATAATATTTTTTAATAAACCATTATCTATTTAAATATTTTTTTAATTGATATTTATGTACATATTTTACAATTTCCTTGTTTTAAAATATATACATATTCCTTGTCATAAGCAGAATTACCAGAGAAGCCTAAAACAATATCTAATTATGTTCAATTTGTTTTTAATAGCTTTTCTGAAATGGGGACCATTTTATATGTACAACCATCAAATTTACTTAAAACAAGGATTCAATTGTATCAAGGAGTTACCTAGTGTAGTACTACTTTCGAAGCCATCAGTACGATTGCTAGAAAAGAACGTTTTTAAAACAATGCACAAACTTATCTGCTAAATTAACATTTCAAGCAACATATGCAGCAACAAGAAATGATTGCTGATGGTATTATGTCATTTGAAGGAAATCCAACTGAAGTTGCTCTAATTAGAATGACTGGAGATGGAAGATTACCACCAGAACAAAGAAGAAATTATAAAAATGTTTTTCATGCTATATTTAGAATTGTTAGAGAGGAAGGGTTATTTACACTATGGAGAGGATCTTCACCAACTATTGTGCGAGCTATGATTGTAAATACAGCCCAACTAGCCTCTTATTCACAAGCAAAAGAAGTAATTTTAAATAGTAAGGTTGTTGAAGATGGTATTTTTTGTCATTTTTTGGCTTCAATGGTTAGTGGTCTCACAACAACTATTACATCAATACCTGTTGATATATTAAAGACACGTATTCAAAGTATGAGAGTAATAAATGGTAAACCTGAATATTCTGGTATGGTTGATGTAGTAAAAAAAGTTACTTCCAAAGAAGGATTCTTTGCTTTATGGAAAGGTTTTACACCTTACTATATGAGACTTGGTCTACACACTACTATCACTTTTATTTTATTGGAACAAATGAATTCCGCATATAAAAAGCACGTTTTGGGTGTTTAAGGAGGAAATGTATTATCAACGCAATCGTTATTATAATATATTTTTAAAAACGCTATTATTTTAGCGTTTTTTATATCTCCCAAGTAAAATTTTTATAAGATAAACTTTAAAATATAACTAAAGTTTATTTTATAAAAAACTAGTTTAACAGAAAGTTGTTATTTTAACAATAATATTTTCATCAATATCGATAACTAATATTTGTAATGTCAAATAGATTGACTAAAAAAAGGAACAAATTTGGTGTTTATGATACTTCGGTATTGTAAATGACATATCATTTCACTTGCATTTGTATTATTTTTATTTGCATTAATGATAAAGCAGTATCACAATACTGATAATGTTATATATTAAAGTAATACATTACCAAGTATATACGCTATCAGATTGTTGGTGAAATGTATATAACTATACAAAAATTTTATAATAATCTATTTCAATTCTTTTTAGAATACATTTGTTTAGCAATTTAATATTTATTAACACCTAACTATGGATTCTATAGAGGAACAATCATTTGACGATCCTTCTAATTTATATAAAGTTCTTGGAGTACAAAGAAATGCTGATGATGATACTATAAAGAAGGCATATCGAAAGTTAGCATTGAAACACCATCCTGACAGACATCACGGTTCTGATAGTACTTACCATGCAGAGAAGGTATTTTTTTTGCGAAAAAAAATATAGTTTAGTTAACCATAATTTTTTAAGTTTCAATATATAAATACTGCCCATAAAATTCTTTCTGATAAGGGTAAACGACGTATTTATGATGCTTATGGTATGAAAGGTATTCAATTTTGGGAAGGCCACAACGTGAACAGTTTACCAAATTTTATATTTAAGAAATGGTTTAAGCCCGTTTTTTATGTTGTTTTTCTGCTGTCATGTTGCTGTTTCTTTTGTTGTTGTGGATGCCTTTGCTGTTGTGGATTTTGCTGTAACTTTTGTTGTGGAAAATATGCACCAAAAGATTCATTGGGTGAAGATAATGATTATGATTTTGAGAGGAATAATGAAGAGGTCAATACCCAACGTGAGACTGTCAGTGAAACAGTATCGGTTAACGAAACTGAAAATATCGATAACAGACCAAAAAAAGATGATGAACCTTCTAAATAGAATACTACATTTTAAAGTTTATGAATTAATTATGATAACCTTTTAACGCAATTAATATTCATTTCCCGGGTGTTTTAAAC
This sequence comes from Strongyloides venezuelensis, assembly GCA_963280985.1. Lineage (NCBI taxonomy): Eukaryota > Metazoa > Nematoda > Chromadorea > Rhabditida > Strongyloididae > Strongyloides > Strongyloides venezuelensis. The sequence goes on along the minus strand of CAUJLX010000001.1, from coordinate 1,577,805 downwards.
ATAAAACGTCTAAATGTTCTACCAAGTATAGAATGTTGTTTTATTTTTTTCCTTATAATTTTATAGAATATATTCTTTAATAATTTAAAATATGTATATTTTTGCACCACGATTCTCATAAACCATTATTAAAGGCAATATATTTACAATTAACAATACAATTATTTTTTGTATCTATCTAGAAAAGTGTAACATAATTAATTTTAATCTTTTAATTTTTTACAATTTCTTCCAGCTTTTTTTATCAAAGGAAAAAAAATAAAATACTTCCAGAATATATAATTTAATTTAAAATTTCAATCTTATTTTTTTTTATTATTTTGTTTTTTTCCTCTAGTACATTATTTAAAAAAAAATAAGTTGAAGTCAATGAATAATAAAAATTTATTTGTTATCCATTTTATAAAAATTAAATTTGATTGTAATTGTTTCAGAATTTTTAATTGTCCTAGCATGATACATTTAAAAATCCAACGACATCGTTTTTAAAAAAAATTTTTTGTTTCTTATCCATTAATTCAAAAACACTTTATATTTGTAACAGAACAAAGTACAACAATAGTATCATATTATTACTCTATCTATATATAGAGTTATTAAGAGAAGAAAACTCATTATGGTAAAACTATCGGTTAAAACTAAATGATGTATATATTATAAGAATAAACCTACAAATTTGAAAATGACACTTAGAAAGAATGTCAAAAAAATTATCAGTTTGAAAAAATCTTTTAATATTTAAAAGATTCGATCGTAGTGTTGATAATTTAAATTAACTTATATTTCACATTTTCAATATTTTTTAATGAATGGTTAAACTTGCCCTTTTTTTTTATACTAATAGTATTTATAAAAAATGTTTTTATTTAAGATTCATGTTGTCAGTTGAATTGAGTATTTACTATATCTATTACTAATATTCTTACAAAATGTCCATTTTTTGTTCAAATGTCCCAAAATTTATTTTATCAATTTCTTTATTCCTAACATTTTATTACTTTTTTTACTTCTATTTGTACTCTTTTTATCATATCATTTGTATAAGGTTGACTTTTTAATTTAAAAATATAAGTAGTTTTCAAGTATTTGTAGGCATATCTTTTTTTATAGTTAATCAAAATTTGACGAGTTAATTGTAGTCGAATGAAAAAAATATTACTTTTATGTAATTACTTTAAGATATAATTCAATTTACTCCTTTTCTAAGTGTATTTTATACATTTTATTTTAAAAATCAAACTTTAATTTTTTTAAATAATTTTAATATTCATTGTGTTATTTTTAAGAACGTTGTTATATTCTGGATATAATACATATTTATATATATATATATTGTACGCCTGACCATATCTCATTTATTCGTCCACAAAAAGGAGGGGGAAATTATTTTTTACAATGAAAATACAGTTAAATAGAAAATATTCTAAGCAATTAAGTCTTCGTTTAGACTTCAACACATCTTCACTTATTTAAGGATTGTTTTGAGAGGCATATCTTAGTTTTTAAAATTTATTGAATTGTACGTTTATATTATTGGTATATGAGCTATATACATATTTAATAGTTACTATCAACTACGTATCTAAAAAGACAAAAGTAAGCTTTTTAAAAAATATTCTAAGCGAGTATAATTGGATAAAATTGAAAAATATATTCCAGATGTTTGAAAATTTTTTGAAAGAAATATAATTTGTTGCTATGTTATGAGTTATAAATAAATAAAAAATAATAATAAATTTTAAAAAAAATCATGTAAATGTTAAAGTCATCGAAATGTTAAATGGAATTTATATATGATTTAATAAATAATTATCTTAATGTCTTTTGGGAGGGTAAATTCCGTTTTGAAGGTAAATTTATTTTAACTAATTAGGATAGCTATTTGTCAATATAAATTTTTATATTTTGACACTGGTTTTACGACTTTAACACAATTATTAATTATATTTTACAATTAATGTAATTTTATTGGATTTCCCTTTATTTTAGTTCAAAAATTTAATTACAATTCTTTAATATATTTACTTTAACTGAAATCTTTTTACAAGTTATTTTTATCATTGGAGGCATTTATACAGTTTAGATAACTTCTATAATAGAACAAATGGTCTTTAAAATCAATTATATACACACTTTTTCTAAAAATTGCTTATTTTTATTTACAATAAAATACTAAAGATATTTAGGAATATTTTTATATTTTAAAATGTCTATTTTTGTATAATCATTTTTTTACGCTATGTTTAGAAATTTCCCTTAAAATACAAGTACTCAATTAATTTTCTAATACCACTTATTATTATTTTGTTTCATTTTTTATTAAAAAAGATATATATATATATAATAATGGTAAATTAATATAACGTTATAAATCAAACTTATCGTAGACTTTTTTTCCATATAATTATCGCTTTTATCTTGAGTAAACATTATTTAAATATATAATTATTATTATATCAATGTTTCCTTAAAAAAACTATATATTCTGTGTTTTTAATTGCTAAAGGTGATTTAAATTTGGAAAAAAAAAATAAAATCTGAAATATAATATATTTATATGTATCTATATCCAGTAGACATTTTGATAAATTTAATTTAAGAAATGGTTTCTTATGAAAATGTTCTTTACCAGTTTAATGTAATACTTACTAATATTATAATCCAATTTTTTTAAAAACAATTTGTAACAAAAGTATCTTTGCAAATAATTACCCATAAAAAATTTGGTGCTATAATGTATTCCTATATAAATATACTACCAACAAAAAAATCGACTACAATTATTAAATTAATGAATTAGAAATACTAGTTCAAGTATTTTTTTAATTATCATATTTATTTTTTAAATTATTTCCATATATTACTTTTTTAATCACATGATATACCTTTTATAAGATATTTTTTATTCGATATTACATCTGTATATATTTTTACTTAAAATATTCTTACCACTAAGTTTATACATTAAAAGGTTCATTAACTTAATAGATCTTTATAAAAAATACTTTTCAAAATGTTTAATATGTTATTATGACCATTTTTGTATATCTTTTACCTGACATCAATGACAAATATTATATTTCTACATATAAATAAAATATTTAAAAGTTGATTATCTAAAGAATCTAAAAAATTTTTTCTTAACAAAAGATAATTTACATATTGAGTTACAACGTAACAATAATAATCTTTTAGTACTTTTAACAATTTAATAGTTTTGTATTAATATATGTAGACTTTAAAAAAGTATTTATATTTTCTACACTTTATAATAATAGGTATTTTTAACATTTCATAGTAATTTAACAAAATTAAAAAAAGATTTCAATTCAATTGTAAAAATTTAAGTTTACTAAAGCTATACTTTTTTGTTGATATTATCACATACAAACATTGATATTTTAATACAAATATTGAATGAATTTGTATTAAAAGTAACATTTAACTAAATATTTTACTCTATTTTATTGTATTATTTATATGAAAATAATGATTCTAGAATAAAATTATTTATTTTTTATCGCTATACATCTAGAATACGTTTTAAATTAAATGTTAAATAAATATTGTTATTTAAATATAAAGTTGTAAAATGTTATACAAATTGGTTATACAGTTAGGAGGATGATTTTATAGTGATAACGTCAAAAAGTATATCTAAACCTTTTTTTTAAAAATATTTATTTTTATTTATATCTATATATAAATATTATATATTTTAATAAAAAGTATAAAATAAATAATATATTATTTTCTTAACTTTCTCACATTAAAAAAATAAATAATTTAATAGACGTTTTAAATTTTACTTCTTTAAATATTTTTTTAGTCAATAAAGTTATTTTTTAAATATATTTATATATAAACATTTTAAGTATAAAAGTGTCGTTATACCTAAAACAACTTTAAAATGTAAAGAAATAAAATTTAATTTGTCTACCTAATGAATCTTTTCTTACTTTTTAAATTACCTTTCCTCAAATTTTAAATCTATGGTTACTTATATATATTTTCTGAGAGAGCATTATTACTTTTATTATAATATATATTATATTTAATCTTAACAATAAGAAATACTCTGTTATATTTTATCTATAAGAATTAATTTGATAATTAACATACACTATTATACACTACAATTTCATTGATCTTTATACCTCAACAATATATAATTATTATTTTAGTTCATCCTCAAACGCCTTCTTCAATCTAACTTTCTTTTTTAATACAATAATTTAATTACAATATCATGTATCGACCTAAGCATATTTCTGGATACGCCGAGTTACAAGATAAATTGCACAAATTAGCAATGGCGCGGGATAGTTTAATATTACAGGTAATCATTCTTATTCTATTGTAACCATCTCTTTATAAAAGAAATTATTTATTTATAACATTATGTTTGATGATTAATTTAATCTCTTTCATAGTTTTTTTCTTTTATAATTTTTGTGACATTAATTTTTTACAATTTTTAAAAATCACTAATCTTCATTTTATATATATTGCTTATTAGTTTAATTAAATTTTAACTAATTGTTTTTTTATACACACCTACAGATTGCTGTTTTAAACGAACACTGTAAAGCAGAAAAATCAAAATTAAAAGATATATCATCAATGGCTGATCGATTAATAAATTATAATACATACAATAATACTGGAAGTTATAATGATAATTACATTTCCCAAAATAAATTTCTTGAACCAACAAAATCATCAGGATTTAATCGCCAAAGAATATTACTCGAAATTGAGAGACTACAAAATCATGTAGCACAACTAGAGATAAGTAAATTAGAGGCAGAGGCAAAACTAAAATTATTTCAATCAGATATTGAGGAAATTAATTCTGTTTGTGGTATGTCTGATAGATCAAGTGCGCAAAGTTCAATATCAGCTGATTCACATTGTAGAAATATACTTAAAAATATTTCATTACTTTCCAAAAGTGATGCATCAAGAGTATACAATGAATTATTAAATAGATTAGAAGATTATGAATTATATTCATTATATAATAAAAGTAATGATTTTACATATAGCAGTAGTGGTGATTCACGAAATTTATCAGATGATAAACCTACAAATATGACAGAAGCAGTATATTCTGTTCTTAATAAATTAACTAATCAAACAGGTATGTTTATAAATTTATTGTAATTGTTGCACTTTGTCAATTGTTATGTATAGTACAATAATGTGCCATAAAGAAATCAATAACAGTTTATGTTAATTATATCTTTTCAATAAATTACCATTTTTAATACAATCATTATAGCACAAGAGATTGAAAAACTTAAAGAACAAGTAGAAAAATTAATTGCAGATAATCAGCAAAAAGTATGTTTAAATAACTCTAATATTTTTACTTACATATTTTTAGAACGTTGAGTTATTACTAATGAAAAGTATTTTAATGGTTGAACTACAAGGTGGTAGACATAATAATGCAATGGCTATTAGAAGTATGTTAGAAAGACTTGGCATAGATGATTCAAAAGAAAATATAACTCATTCAAATTCATATCCAATAAATTTGGCACAAATTACATCACCTATAACATCATCAACATCATACAATTCAAATCTTTCCTATCCAGATATGCCATCATCAAGAGGTTTACCACCGATTGGTCAATCCTTAGAACGTCAGTCCCAAATAGCTTCTGTAGTTAATCAATTAAAAGCAGAGTTAGATGAACTTCGTCATTCGGACAGTAATGTTCGAAGAAATTATTCTTATGATGGTAATCATAATTCACGTTTACTATACTCAAAAGTGGGGGATTTAAATTTTTTTTAAAAAATATTTATTTAAAATTTTTTTTACTTTCAGTCATCCTACTCTATGAGTCTTCCTCGAAACTCTCATAATTTTTTGACTACATCCGGATGTGGTGAGTTAGATTCATCTATTGATAATGATTGCATTATGACAATTGATATTACAAATTGTGATAGTCAAAAATTCTTACCCCCTCCACCACCTAGACCTATTCATCGTTCATGTTCTGTTTCATCACTAGCTTTTTTGTCTAACGTACCTAATAGATATTGTACAATAGTTGAAAAAAAAATTATGGTAAAAAGGATGATTTACCACCAAATGGTAAAAAACAATTACTAAAATCAAGATCATTGAGAATAACAGATCCTAAAGATAAATTAATACCATATAAAAATTTTTCAACAAAACATATTGTCGAAAATTTATTTAATCTAGGTAAAATTAAAGACAAAAACAACGAAAAAAGTTTTTCTACACCAAATTTAACGGAACCTAAAGAAATAACACAAGATTATTCAGGGAGAGAGTCCAAAATTAGAAATTATGTACAAAAACCAATGACATCTGTTGTAAAAAATGGTTTAGAAATTTTTGAAGATGAAAATTCAAATATGAAAATTATTTTTTCATCAAATAGTGAGCATGCGTGTTATTTTTAGTTATTATTAATATTTGTCCACGTTTTAGTAGTATAACGTTTTTTTAAATACAAAGCATGTTTTTATGCTTTTATGGAAAAAATACCTTTTTTAATAAATGTTAACCTCTCTTGTACCTACTAATGTTTTTTTAAAATTTATTTTATATTTTACCATCATTTTTTATTTCAGGGTCATCAAAATGTGATAATGATAGTATTGATGGAAAAAATTCACTAGGAAGTTCAAGCACACCAACATTCAAAAGAGATAGAACAAGATTAACATTTAAAAATTTAATTGGACGTTTAAAAAGAAGCTCCTCACAGAGTATAAATAACTCAAAGCCAACACAAATACATAAAAGTGTCTCAAGTCGTTTTTGTAGTCCATCATACTTTACAATGCCATGTAGAAGACCATCTTTACAACAATTTCTTGAGTGGACAAGCGAACAAGTTGGCGAATATTTAGGAAATATTGGCTATAGTGAATACGTACCAAAAATATTAAAAAATATTCATTCTGGACGACATTTTTTAAGTCTTTGTGATCAAGAGTTAGAAAAAGAATTGGGAATAAAAAATAATTTACACCTTAAACGTTTAAGATACAATTTAAATGTTATAGAGAGAGGAATTATTGATGAAGCAGATCATATATCAATATCACAAGTATGTACTTGGCTTGAAGATTTTGGTTTACCACACCTAAGAGAAGTATTCCAAGATAATATGATTGATGGTGTAATGTTTAATAATTTAACAGCAAAAGATTTAATATATATGAAAGTCGTCTCAGCAATTCATCACGCATCAATATCTAGGGGCATACAATATTTGAGAGAAAATGATTTTAATATTCAACGCCTTGAGAGTAATCCAATTGATACAACAAATTTACAATCTTTACCAAATGAAGTTAAACGTTGGTCACAAAATGCTACCTGTCAATGGTTAAAATCAATTGATTTGGTTGAATTTACACCAAACATCTTTGGTCAAGGTATCCATGGAGCATTGCTAATATACGAACCAACATTTACAGCTGAATCTCTTTGTGATATTTTATGTATATCACCACAAAAAACATTATTACGCAGGCATGTTATATCGCATTTTAATGCTTTATTAGGACAACATATTATAACACATAAAAGAGAAGTCCTTTCACAACCATTAGTATCATATTTAACACCATTGATAAAGGTTAAAATTGCTAAAAAACAATTTTTAAATGTTAGAAAAAAATCAAAATATGACGTTTTTGTGGAGGCTGATGAGTATGTATGTCCAAAGTATAGTAATAATCTAATAAATATTAATTCAAAAAGAGCTGACTATATTAACAGTTTAGAATCTTCGAATGTTTAGAACTGAAGATAATGTTAATAATTCTTTTAAAGACAATGAAAAAAAATAATTTATAAAGCAATAAAATAATTTCATTTACATCTTTTTTTATTTTGGAAAAAACATAATAATAAAATAAAATCAACAAAATTAATATTATTATATTAAAACACTTTCCTGTTTATAATAAATAAAAGGAGTGTTATTAAGGACATACGTACATCGTAATAGATATATGTATTTGAGGAGGAAGAAATTAAACTAGTTGTTTGTAAAGAATTATATGAGCCAATCCTTATAAATCTTCGCTTACTCTCTTTACCAACACCTCCTTCATTATATCCAGCAGCGGATATACGATACTCTAACATAAGATTTAATCCATGTAATTCAACACTTAAATCATTTGGTTGAATAAATGTTGAAAGTGGAATTTTAAGTTGTAATGGAATCTCAGCCGTAGTACCTTCATATATAAATATTATATAACCAACGTTATTAATATAATCAATTTTGCGACGATCCTGAGAACGTACTAATTTTATTGGCGTCCATTGTAATAGTAATGTTACATTATTTTCTTTCCATCTTATATCAATAATATTTAATTTTGGTGCCTCTTTAGGAGCTTCTTCTTTTGTTAAGACACTTTGATAGGTACTTTCTTCCCCATGTTTACCATTATCATCAATTGGTATAACAGTACAATTATATTGTGTTTCTGGTTGTAAATCATAAAGAACCCATGAAGTATAGGAATTTGAAATTAATTGTGTTATTGTTCGTTCAATGTCATTATTCTCTGTTCTATAAAAACACAGTATTTTTGTTCCATAAGCATCAGCACATTCTCTTTTTTTATCCCATGACCAATCTATTTTAATACTTGTTGAGTTAACAGAAATAATTTTAATATTTGTGGCTTTTAAGTCATTAATATTTTTGGACAATATAATTTCTTTTTTTATCATAGTATCGCTATTAAATCCATTAACAATAGGAACTATTTTTATTTTCATCTTTCTACATTGAATAACACCATCGTGTTTAGGCATATATATTCTTTTATTCTTACTTTGAGTAATTTCAAAAAATGATAGTAATGTTAAGTCATTATTATTATTTTTGACGTGTGAAACATAATACTCCCATGAAATGTTATAATAGATGACAGACGGCAACTTGTTTCCAAGATTCATAAAATCCCATGAAACTTCAATAACGTTATCTTTTATCTTATTCCATTCAAATAAATATTTCTCATCATATGTTGTACTGTTAAAAAGATAAATCCATTTATTTGATTCGATTTGCATATGATTATTATTTCCAACTTCTAGTAATATTCTTAATTTATAATACTCACCCTCTTTTAAGTTTGGTATCTTAAATTTTAGTAAATCGGAATTGAGAAATTTTTTCTTCGATATCATCTCAAATGTATACCATTTTTTTTCATTCTTATTCATCCATTGGAGTAAAATTTTAATGTCTTTATATTTTTTGATTTCTTTTTTAAATTTTTCTTCAAGAATTAAATCAAAAATTATTGAACTATCTGTTACATACGTATTGTCGATTTTTAAAATAATATTGTCGTGTAAAAATAATGATTCTGGTTTAAATTCTGTAATAGCTGTTCCAAAGATTGATTGACATGAAAATCTATTTATGTCATTTTTTCTAATTGATCCTTTGATATCTAATGTTGATATTTGATTTACTTTCAATAAACCTTTAGAATGTTTTAATGATACCTCTCTAATATTTATCTTTGTCTTATATTCATTTTCATTATATTGTTTATTAAATAAGTTTTGATCATTTAACTGCCAGTTAATTTGTGTTTCCGGACAAACATTAAAATCATCACAATACATCTGTACTTCACATTTTAATCTTGCTGTATCTTCTGCCCACCCTAAACTTGATATGTGTATTGTTGGTTTATTAATAACAACAATTTTCAAAATGGCACTAGATGATCCAATTATATTAACTGCTGTACATTCATACAATCCTGTATGTGATTCATTCAATTTCTCAAAATGTAAAATAGCAATATTACTATCATTAATTGTTTGGTAAACGGCACTTTTTTCATAACCTATATAGTTATTACTTTCTAATGATTTCCATGATGAAGTACCTCTTGGCGAGGCTACATACAAACAAGGAATATCTAGTTGAACACCTTTTATAGCAATAATTTTCTTTGGAAATTGATTTGAAAAAAATTTGGGTTCAAAATTTGATATTTTTACGTATGAATATGTTGTATCATATGATATTTCATTTGTTGCTAAACATTGATAAGTACCAGAATCATGTATCTGTGTATTACGAATTGTTAAACGATCATTATCAATAATAAATCTATTTCTATCTTCTTGATTCATTAATATCGGATTTATTGGAATTCCATTTTTAAACCATTCTAATTGTGTATCTTTTGAATAGTAATCATGCATATTATTAATTAATAAACGGCACCTTAATTCAATAGTTGAATTAATATGACTATAGACATCATTAAGTTTCTCCAAAAATACTGGTGGTCTTTTAAGATATAAGTAGGTTTCTGCAAAATCACTACCTAAGGAATTTTCAACACTACAAATATATTTCCCGCCATCCTCTTCCTGAACATTTTCAATTTTCAGTAGTCTACCATAGTTTAGTAGTTTTGATTGCATGGGTAAATTTTTTTTATCATTCCTACTCCATTTATATGTTGGTGATGGAAAACCGTATGCAAAACATTCTATATAAACAGTCTTACCAATAGATGGGTTTTCTGGAAATACTTGAGGCTTATATTCTTCAATAATCGGTGGAAAACCATTCTCAGGACCATCAATTCTTATATTTGGTGGTAGTATAAATTGAAAAAATGGGCCATATAATCCACTACCAATTGTATCAAGTGCCACACTACATGCATATCTTTTGGAATCTGATTTAATATTATATGAGAAAAATAATGTACCATCCATTGATATAAAAATTCTTTCATTTTGTGAGACAAATTTTTCTGTTGAATCACTATGCAACCATGAGAATGAATGTGATTTTGGGTAATGTTTTGGTGCTAAGCAATCTATTCTTGAACCCATATTATCATCATTATACGCGTATTCAGGTAATCTTGTTGTCCTAAATTGATCGATGTAAGTTGGAACTATAGTTGCTGTTGGACTTCTAACAGCACCATACTTATTAATAGCAACACAATGATAATTTTCAACATCTCTTTGATTTTTTTTTATTGGTATAATTAAACTACCACCAGATAAGATATATGAATCATTATTTTTTGAAAATTTAATCTCCTCAACACCACCTTTAAACCACACAATATTTGATGGTGTTTTATGAGATGATTTACAATTTAATTTAATTGTTGTATCTTCAGTTGATGAGTAAAAATAATGTGATTGTGGCATTTCAATTAACTTTGGAGATGATTCTTTTATAAGTAACTCTTCAAATATTAATCTTTTAATTTCATTTTTTGGTAATACACAAATAAAAGGATATTCATTCACTTGGTCAACTGATATTATATTACAACATTTTTTATTATTAAGTTTTAATGCAATACTATAATTTGATAGCAATACAGAGGACGTTTGATTCCACAAATCATATTCCATATCACTCATTCGTACATTATATTTCGTTAATGTCATTTGGTCAGACAATAGCCAAACAGGTTCATTTAATCCAACACTAGCGATTTTCTACAATATAAAATAAATAAACTTTAACCAATTATAATAATACCTCAATCATGGTAAATAATTGATTTTTAAAAGTCCTAATATTATCTCCTTCCATAAAAAATCCTACTAATTCACTGTTTGATAATGATTTACACTTCTTTACGGCATTATCAGTATTCATTTTATCGTAAACTAATTTAATGCATCTAAACCCAACATTTTCCCAGCCATTTGGACATTTAAATCCTTAAAAATTTTATGATTGTTAAAATTAAATAAAAATAAAGAATTTAGTGTGAAGTTTTATGAAGTTGTCAGTAATAATATAAATGTAATAAAAGGAATATCTCTTGGGAATTAAGTTATTGAATTAAATGATTTTCAAAAGAAAAAATTATCAGATTTTTTGTCATCAATCAAGATGTAATAAATTTTGAAAATAAATTAACTTTTATAGCATTAATATAGTAAATTATATGTATCATACACTTTTAATAATATTTAAAACATACCTTTTGAAAAATAGTTTAATGAGTTTATTGAATTAGAACAAATAAATATAATTATTAATATATGATACCAAATATATAACATTTTAAAATAAAATAATATATTTTAGAAGAAATATAAGTATATCAACCAAAAAATATATGAAAATAAAAAAGTCTTAATACTTTTAGTAAATTTTTAATTCCTCTAAAAATTTCAAAGATTATTAAATGTTTATATTTTTGTAAATAGATTTTACATTAGAAATAAACAATCTTAATAATAAAGATTTGTTTATACTCTTCAAAACAAATATATATTAAATAATAAAGATTTTAAATATATATCTAGAAATATATATACTTCATTTTAAAAAATGTAATAATATCAATTTTGTCTGTTAGATTATGTGGCATTTTAACTTAATGGAACAGTAAATAAAAAAAAGTCAAGTGTGTTTGTTGATAAGAAAATTATCATGGCAAAGTTGAGGGGTAAATGAGATTTAGAGATTAATTTGTTTCTATCAAATGTATCCAAGAAGTGAATGAGGGTATTATATCCTTGCTCCATTAACTATTTTAAACTTTAAGATAAAATACAATGAAAATGAAGGATGTCTATAATTAGAGTACAAGGATAAGCATCTCATCATCATCTTCAACATTTCATTAGGCTTTGTTTCTTGAGAAAGCCAACCTATAATCATTTAACGAAATGACGAATGTTACGTTTGCCAATTATAATTTTATATTAATTTTTTGTATAATACAAATTAAAGATGTTTTGGTTAAGATAGTTACTAATTGTTATGTTTTAGTGATCATCTAATCTACTAAAACTATGAATATTAATGATTATTTATAGAAAGGGTTAAAAAGTTTATGACTCTTTTATGTTAATCTTTAAAAATCCAATGTAGATGAAATAGATATTTAATAGAATTTGCATAGTAAGTAATTTATCATTAACCAAAATAAACAATTTTAAAAATAATAGTGAAGTAAATAATTTGTAACCATTTAAATTGTTAATATATTATTTTAAACACAAATTAGTATGAAATGTCAAAGATAAGGAGATAGCTGCTTAATTTATAATTGATGCCTTGTTATAAATTACGCAATATCTTTTATACTTTATGTTAAACTTTTTCTTTTCATCTTCCTTTATAAACATACACATATAATGCCAATGTGTCTAAAAGCGGTGTTATAACAATAAAAACGTTTAATATTATAAATATAATTACATAAAAGAAATAAATAAATGATAAATAAATTATTATTTGACAGAAAACTTCTTCATTCTACTGATATGACATAACTTATCCGTATAAAGATTAAGAAAAACAATATTATTTATATTATGTAAACAAATATCAAAACTCACATATGGCATTACTTCTTTGGTTGAAGCCGAATATAAAAAGAAGACTAAGAGGAAGGAAAGTAATGATTAAAGAGAATATATTTGATAGAAGTAAAATCCTTGAGCTTATGTCACTTTTATCATTACCTATTTTAAAAATTTTTAAATGTAAAATATTGGTTTTTCACATATTTTAATATTTTATATGGTTGTCCTTTTAAAATACATTCAAAATACCTTTTTATTGTTATCAAATTCATAAATAATATATTGTTTCAAGTGCCTACAAAATTATAAAATATATTTATGGATAAATTATAATGAACATCATAATATTAATATACGCATTTATTATAAATATCTTAGTTATAAGTTTAAATTAGGTCATTTGTCTAAAATAAATGGCAAAAAATTTTTATAGACGGGCATTTGTATCAAATAAAATTGACTTTTTAATACATTAAGAATATAATCTGTAATAATTAAAATTATTTTATATTAGTATTATACAATGTCATTTATTAAAAGTGAAACTTTATGTTATCTTTTAACCAGTTGTCATTAAAATCATCTTTTCACATATATTTTAATATGCTTTTCATTATTAATAAAAAAATTATTAAATAAATATTTAGTAAAAAATAGTAATATTAATAATAATATATTTACTATTTAACATGTCACCTTTAAAATAAGACTAGAATAGAGAAAGATAAAAATTTTATGTCACATGAAACTGGAAAATTGTAGTTATGATTTAAAGGATTGGAAGAAATTGTTTTGTATAAATTGGTAAATAAAATTAATTGAAAATTTTAAAGTTTATTTTCAAGAAATATTATGATGTTATTAAAAAATATATTGCATATTTTTTTTTTAATTATGTATTTCAATTTTGGTAGTTCTATTGAAGAGACTTCAATGTGTAATCATTATGGTACCAATTGTGAACAGTTAATGGGATTCACACCAAATTTAAATAATTATTTCATGCAAAATGGTATATTTAAATATGTATTTTTTTAATGTTACTTTTATAGAAAAGTTAATTAAAACATCTAAAGGTGATCTTCGTAGAATTATTGTAGAATCTTATAATGAAGCAAGTAACTATTATAATAATTCAATTTATAATGAATTAAATTATTTACAAAAAATATTTGATAGAAATAACAATGAAAATATATTATTACATGAAAAAATATTCCCAGCAATTGTTTCACTTTTATCAACAAAAAAGTTACTTAAAAATATTGGTACTTATAAAGTTACTACAAAAGGTACACCTATTGAAAAATATTGTAAATCATCTGACAATTTTTGTGGGAGTGAAACTTATCGTAGTATTGATGGAAGGTGTAATAACGTATATTATCCTTCATGGGGTTCCACATATAGTCGTTTTCAAAGATTAATTCCAGCAAAATATTTTGATGGATATCAATTACCGAGAAAAAGTATCAATAATATAAATGATTTACCAAATCCAGTATTACTAGGAAATTTATTATTTAATGGAAATTATAAAAAACAGCAAAAAATTACAAATTTACTAACACATTGGGCTAATTTTGTTTATCATGATCTTGTTAAAATAAAGAGCAGTGAAGTTTATGTTAATACAGATATTAATGGTAATATATGCTGTGATGAGGAATTTTCTCATCCAGAATGTCTACCTATTTACTATCCTAGTAACAAAGAATTTAACATAAATGAAAAAAAATGTATACCATATGTAAGAACACTCCTAGCTCCTAGAGATGACATATGCTCATTTGGTCCAAGAGAGCAAGGAAATCATGCAACATCATATTTAGATGGAAGCACAATTTATGGTAATACAAAAGAGGAATTATCATTAATTCGTACAAAAATTGGAGGTAAGATAAATGATAATTCATTTAAGATATCAGATTTCCAATCACTACATGAAGAGGAAGATAGTTTGAATAAAATTTCATCCATGATGGTTAATTTATGGCAAAAACAACATAATAAAATTGCTGATAAATTAGGAGAAATAAATAAACATTGGGACGATAATATTATTTTCCAGGAGGCTAGACGTATAGTTATTGGACAAATTCAATTTATAACATTAAATGAATACCTACCAATATTAATTGGTCGTGAAACTGTTAATTATTATAAATTATCAACAACTAAATATGTTGATAATGAGGTGACAAATGATGAATTTTATGATTTAAATATTGAACCAAATGTATTTAATAGTTTTGCCACTGCTGTTGGTAATTTTTATTTGACAATTATACCTAATAGTGGTAAATCAAATTACTTTAATCCTGAATCTCATACTTTATTAAGTAAAAATGCAGAAAATTTAATTGTTGATCTGTTAGAATCAACAATATCTAGACCTGGATTACATATCAATCCATCATACATAAAGAATAATATTTTTGATAATGTTTTACTCAAAAATCCATTAGACTACCCAACATTTTTAATTCAATTATCGAGAGATAATGGTTTAGGATCATATAGTGAGTTCAGAGAAAAATGTGGAGGATCCATTATTAATAATTTTGATGATTTATGGAATGATATTATAGATGCTAAAAGAGTATTACCTTTACTAAGAAAATACTACAACGACGTTAGAGATGTAGAGTTACCAATATTAGGATTAGCAGAAAAACCCGTAGGCGGCGCATTAGTTGGACCAACCTTTGGTTGTATTTTAGGATTACAATTTAAAACAACTAGAGATGGTGATCGTTTTTGGTTTGATAATATAAAAAATCCTAAATCTCTTTCCTTTGATCAACTATCACAAATAAGAAGAACTACACTTGGAAATGTATTATGTAATGCACTTATAGGTCTTCAGTTTGTACAACCACATGCATTTGAAATTCCAAATAATTATATTAATTTCCCTGTATCGTGTAACATAACTAATGAACAAGGATTAGATCTTCGTTTTTGGAAAGAAAATTCACCAATAAATTATAGAGAAGAATACGATGGCTCATCAGATATAGTAAAGTTATATAACGGATTGCCATCAGTAAGTAAAAATAAAATGTATCTTGCATTAAAAAAAGGATATGAAAATTTGAAGACAAAAGAAAAATTCGATACAAGACAATTTAATGCTCAATTTGATGATAAATATGACGCTACAACGCCTCTCAATTCATATTCTGCTTTAATGAAAGCTAAACCAAGAGCATTAGATTTACACCGCCTAGCAAAATTGAAATGGGAAACTATGAATGTTATAATGAATGGTGAAATTAATATTTTATCAAATAGAGCAAAATTAGCTGGAGAGACCCTTTTTAAAAATCCAGTATCTCCAAATCAGTTAACAAGTATCATACCACTTGTTGATATCAGCAGAATTGTTATTGATAGTGAATCTGATAATACAGAAGATTGTCATCCACAAAATCTCCCCTGTGATCATACATCACCATATAGAACAAGTCATGGATGGTGCAATAATTTAAAAAACCCATCATTTGGTATGTCATTTGGTAAAGTAAAACATTTACTACCAGTTGCATATGAAGATGGTTTTAGTATTCCGAGATCATTTGGAGTAAATGGAAAACCATTACCATTACCCAGAAGGATTACAAATATTATAAATGATGAAAAATTAATCTTCCAAAAGACATACTCACATATGGTTATGCAATTTGGTCAATTTTTAGATCATGAAATAACACATGTACCAACCGAAACAGGCCCAAATGGGACAAATGTTGATTGTTCTTCATGTAATTCACAAGAAACTGTCAATAGAAATTGTATGCCAATTGAGATACCTCTTGATGATCCATTTTTCCCACCTTTCATGGAAAATGGTGAGAGGAAATGTTTACCATTTATAAGAAGTTTAATGGGTAATGTTGATGATGGATTTAGGAATCAATTAAATCAATTAACACCATATATCGATGGTAGTGCTATATATGGTTCCACACCATGTGAAACAAATGAATTACGTCTTTTTAAGGATGGATTATTAAAATCCTCTCATCTTAGTTCAATAAATCATGAAGGATTACCAATAAGAAATGATAATGAAAGTTGTAGATCTAAACCAGAATTTAATTGTTTTAATGCTGGTGATTCAAGAAACACTCATCAACCTGCTCTAACAGTTATTCATAATATTATGTTACGTGAGCATAATAGAATTGCAAGGATACTAGGAAAGATTAATTATTTCTGGAATGATGAGAAGATATTTCAGGAGACAAGAAAAATAATAGGTGCAATGTTTCAACATATTGTATATTCTGAATACCTTCCAATACTAATAGGAAAATCAAATGTTGAAAAGTTTAATCTTTTCCCACAAAATAACGGTTATTTTAAGGGATATGATGATACATGCGATCCGGCTATTAGTCATCCATTCTCAACAGCTGCTTTTAGATTTGGTCATACATTAGTTCGATCTAATTTTAAGCGTCTTGATACATATTATAGAAAGTTTAGTGATGATGTTTTATTAAAAGATAATTTTGATAATGCCGAACCAGTATATAATGTTACTAGTGGTGGTATTGATACAATTTTGGTTGGCCTTTTAGGTACTCCATCAATGGAATTTGATAGATTTATAACAAGTCATTTAAGAAATTTCTTATTTGCTAAACGTGGTGAAAAATTTTCTGGTTTTGATTTGATTGCCATTAACATTCAACGTGCCAGAGATCATGGTGTTCAGGCATACAATCAATTTAGAGAATATTGTGGTTTTGGTAAAGCAAAAGTTTTTCATGATATGAATGATTTTATTGATGAAGAGACTATTGAAAAACTTATGTCATTATACGATTCAGTAGATGATATTGATTTATTTACAGGTTTAATTTCAGAACGTTCCTTAAAAGGTGCCTTACTTTCCCCGACAGCATCATGTATAATTGGGGAGCAATTTCAACGCCTTAAGAAATGTGATCGTTTTTATTATGAAAATAATTTATCACACACAAAATTTAGTGAAGATCAATTACAAGAAATTAGAAAAGTTACTTTATCAAAGATATTTTGTGATAACTCTAATATTCTTACAAGAATACAACCAAATGCTTTTGAGTTACCGGATGATTTAGTGAATGCTCAAGTTCCTTGTAATACATTTCCACATTTTGATTTATCAAAATGGAGTGAAAACCGTAATCCTTATCATTTTAACTTCTAATTTAAATTATTACTTTCAGGAAATTGCATTATTAACGACAAAGTTTTAGACATTGGACAGTTTGAAAAGAAATCTCCATGTATGGGATGTATTTGTACATCCGATGGTTTGAGATGTCAAAGTAGTGTTGTAAAAAACTGTGAAAATCTTTTAAAAGAACATACTTTTATTGAAATCGTAAAAGACCCAGCATGTATTATACAATGCCCACATTTGAAGGGGGAATAAAAATGAAAATATGTCAAAATTAATTTATGTTTACATAGTAAAATAAAAAATTGTTTTTTTAGTGGACACTTTATGTATTTTGAAAATTCCTTTGACACATCGAAATAAAATATTAATAATTAAACATTTTTGAATAATGAAAATTTATTTTGTTTCTTCTAAGAAATTTAAACAAAAAGAATGGTATTTTGTAAAGTCAATTTAAATTTATATAAAAATTTATCTCCAATAATTGATATTTATTATACTTTTGTCAATTAAAACAATGTTTTCTCAACAGAACTCAATAAATTGAAATTTAATTAATTTTAAAGTTATTTGGATAAATTTTTATTTATCTTGAATTCTTATCATTTTTTTAATGTGTAACTTGCTTACATATTTTAAACCACTCTTCTTACAAACAATGGTTCAAAAACTAACCTTCAATATATTCAACAGTTCTTTTATAATAAATAAAAACTATTTCACAAAGATATATTTTTGATTTTTCATTAATTTGTCTTTCTCTCTGCGGTCTTTCAGTCGTTCGTCCATTCCATTCTTTTAAAGAAGTAACAACAAAAATTAAAGCATATCCTTCTTTGTGTTTCTTAACACTTGAGCATCTAATTGATCCATTATAATTAGCTGATATATCAATATTAAATATGTAAGTATTTTCAGTTACATTGATATTAAAACTCCATGTTATAACAGAATTTTCATCTTCTAGTATTGTTTTTATTTTTTCACAATTAACTATAAACTTATTTTTGTTATCAGGAGTAACAATCATATATGATAAGCGATTTTTATCAAACGATAATTAACGATATTTTTCATTTAGATTTAGAATCCAAAAAATGTCTGTAGTGTATCTAAATAAATCATCGCCAGGACACTTAATTACACTAGCAATAGGGTTAACATTCAGTATTGCATAGGTATATCATTTAAATCTTCTTGATTACTATAATTAATAGTCAAAATAAATATTTTTTACACTTACGTTTTTGATCCTTCTCCTCTAACATCAAAAATTGAGTAAGAAAGTTTTTTACCTCTTCGAAATTCTTCTTTTATTTCAGTAAATGTTTTTTAAAGTAAGTTAAAGATTTTCCTGTATGGTTTTATTGCTTTTTTAATACCAGTTTGTTTTTATACCTGTTCAATTGAGGGATTATCTATAACAAAAAGAAGTAAGAGAAAAAATGTTGTCTATGACATAACTCTGTTTTAAAATTAACCGATTTTAATGGGTAAATAACCAAAAGATGTGTTTGTTTCTAACTTATGGGGGAAATGGATCTCAAATTTTTGGGTTACATTGGCCAAGTAATCTCAAAAAAACATTATTTTTTAGGGTCTTTTTTACATAGTTTGATTACTGGACTAACTCTCCTTAAAGTTAATGAAATAAATTGCTTTATATCTCACTTAAAATGCATATTTCCAGAATAGTGCGGACGTCTAGTGATATTAAATCTGATTTATAGTTGGTCGAGTTATGGTTCAAAGAGTGGTGACAATTTTAAAAAAAACATCTTTAAAGTTAAATAGCTATAACTTAGTCATAACTTGATAAAAACAAATAAAATAGTATCTATTATATAGATCTAAGTCTAACTAAATAAGAGTCTAACGAACTTCATAACTTAACTACGAAAGAAGTTATATTAATTTAAATGTCATTTTTTTTGTCCTTTTTCCATTTATATTGTAAAAATCAAATTTGTTCCAGATATAAATCTTCTCAAACTTGATTAATTTTTATGGCCAAATAGTCATTTGTTGTATTTTTTTTCAACTTAGGGGGGAAAAAAGTTTCAAAACTTTTTATCTACAATTAACCCAGTTATTTAAAAAAACGCCACTTTTTAGACATATTTTTGCATTGTTTTGTCTAAAAAATAGTTCTTTTAAAAGTTAATCAAAATTTGTAATTTATGATTCATTTAAAAGATACAAGTATGGAATAAGAGTGATTGTCAATATTAGAAAAACTAATAATAAATGAATAAGGTAATGAATCCAACAGTGATATCCATTTTTTTAACCAAATTAAAATTTTCTCATATTATAACTTTATCAAAGTTATTTCAATTAAATAAATAAAATTAAGTGCAAATATTAAAGACTGGCATAAAATATGAAAACTAAAACAAAGTTTGTTGATTAAAAATGACAAATATAATTTTAAATATTAATTTTTTTGTTTTTTCTTCATCATATATTATCAGAAATAAGGTAAATATGTATTTAGTAGATCAATAATACGAAATTGTTTGTACGAATTTCAAAAATATGATAAAAAGTCATTTTAATTATAGCTTAAAATGATTCAAATATTCATTTTTATTCACTTTTTGGATATAAATAAAATTCTTTTTGTTGGGTAAATTTTCTAACTTAAACAGTTTCAATAAAGGCAGGCCTTATAAAATGATTCTCAAACTCAGAAATACTTTCTATATTAATATGTTAAAGCATCGTATTTTCGAATATTTTATTCCTCCTAAAATATGTTATTCAAATAAACAATTTTTTAACACATACTGTGTTTTATAATTTTGTATGAAATTGCATTTATAAAAAATATGCTCTGCGGTCCAGTCCTGAACTGCTGAAGGAAGATCTAAGGCTGGTTTTTATAAAAAATATTAGTACTAAATTTTTGAGATAAATCAATTTTAATGTAATATTTATTTGCCACCTGTTATGTAATTTCACATGTAGACATCTTTTGAATTGTCATAAAGAATATGTTTTTTTACATAAAAAAAATTTTTTTTTGTGTGAAAAACAATCTATTGTCTATATCAAAAAAATAATAATAAGACATTATTTAGAAAAATTTAAATCTTTATTGTTATATATTTAAAATAAATTTTTTATTGTAAAACATTATATATAACATAATACTATAAGTAATTGCTTTTATAAATAAATATAAACGTTTTCATACTTGAAATCATATCACTATCAAATTAGAATGAAGTTTCCTTTATTATCCCTTTTACCAATATTAATACTTATTTGTTTTATCAAATTTTCATTTACAATTAATGATCAAACCGTTGAACCATTTTTAAGACTTGTACCACTAGAATGATATATACTACTATTCATCATATTTCAACTACATTTTACCAAATACAAAAATAACAACATGTACGCCAAGTACAAAAATAACTGCATGCACACCAATTACAAAAATAACGACATATACACCAAGTACAAAAGTAATAATATGTACGACCAAAACTTTAGCTACTTTAATAGCTATAAATTAACAAAATATTAGGTTGTCCCATATGAAATGAGCCACTTATACTAAAAAAGTTTAAACGCACATAACTCGAAGATAAATAAAGATTTTTATTTAAAAAAAGAGCCATTGGATTCTATACAATGTTGCCAACGCAATGATAATTTATTTATTTCATTAGAATAAAAACTGCCGTCCCTGGAGTCGATAAAGCCTTTAAAGGCAGATTTTGTAGCTTCTTCGTTTTTGAAAACTTTCTTCTTCAGAAATTGATCCAATTGCTTAAAAAAATGAAAGTCAGTTGAAGCAAGATCGGGAGAATAAGGAGGGTTAGGGAGAGTTTCATATTTCAATTCGTTCAGCTTCTGAAGTGTGATTCTTGAAATATGTGGACGCGCATTGTCATGAAGAACAATTGGCCCCAATCTGCTGACTAAAGATGGTCTTTTTTGGATCAATTTTGGGTAAACTTTATCCAATAATTAACAGTAGAGTTTAAAATTGATTGTTTCACTAGGTTTCAGAAATGCATAGTAAAGATGTCCCTCACAACACCTCCAAACAGTAACCAATACTGTCTTTACCGTTAACTGAGGTTTTGGAAACTGTTTTGGAACTTCGTTCTTATCCAACCACTGGCATTACGTTTCCTGTTGTCGTAGAGAATTTACTTTTCATCACAGATCACGATCCTGTCCAAAAACGGGTCATTTTTGTTCCTCAAAAGAAGAGAAGAACAAGTTTCAAGACGACACATTTTTTGTTTTTCGGTCAGTTCATGGGATATTCATTGATCTAGCTTTTCCATTTTTTCAATTTGCTGCAAATGACGAGAAACGCTAGATTTTGAAACTTCTAATGCCCCAGCAATTACTCTAACCGTTTGACGTAGATTGGCTTCAACTACGCGCTTCAGCTCTTCGTTATCAACTACTGAATCCGGTCTCCTACGCTTCTCATTATCAAAGCTTTCATCTCCTTCTTTGAATTTCTCGAACCATCTTTTTGCAGTCGCACGGCTAACAAGATTCTCTTCAAAAGCTTTATTAATATTTTGTGCTGTTTTTGAAGCACTTGTCCCTCTTTTGAACTCATATGGAAAAATATTACGAATTTCATTGATAGAAGGCATTTTAATAAATTGTAAAAAAAAAGGTGATAATTTGGTTTTTTTTCATGATTTTTATGTCTTTTTGTAGAGGAAATTAAGACAAATCAAACGAGATGTTTGACATCTTTTTATCATTACTTGTTAGTTAATAACGTCAGTTTAAAGTGCTGCGTATATAAAATAGCTCATTTCATGTGAGACAACCTAATATTTTCAGTAATATTTTTTATAAAAACCAGCCTTAGATCTTCCTTCAGCAGTTCAGGACTGGATCGCAGAGCATATTTTTTATAAAAGCAATTTCATACAAAATTATAAAACACAGTATGTGTTAAAAAATTATTTATTTGAATAACATATTTTAGGAGGAATAAAATATTCGAAAATACGATGCTTTAACATATTAATATAGAAAGTATTTCTGAGTTTGAGAATCATTTTATAAGGCTTGCCTTTATTGAAACTGTTTAAGTTAGAAAATTTACCCAACAAAAAGAATTTTATTTATATCCAAAAAGTGAATAAAAATGAATATTTGAATCATTTTAATCTATAATTAAAATGACTTTTTATCATATTTTTGAAATTCGTACAAACAATTTCGTATTATTTATCTACTAAATACATATTTACCTTATTTCTGATAATAAATGATGAAGAAAAAACAAAAAAATTAATATTTAAAATTATATTTGTCATTTTTAATCAACAAACTTTGTTTTAGTTTTCATATTTTATGCCAGTCTTTAATATTTGTACTTAATTTTATTTATTTAATTGAAATAACTTTGATAAAGTTATAATATGAGAAAATTTTAATTTGGTTAAAAAAATGGTTATCACTGTTGGATTCATTACCTAATTCATTTATTATTAGTCTTTTTAATATTGACAATCACTCTTATTCCATACTTGTATCTTTTAAATGAATCATAAATTACAAATTTTGATTAACTTTTAAAAGAACTATTTTTGGGACAAAACAATGCAAAAATATGTCTAAAAAGTAGCGTTTTTTTAAATAACTGGGTTAATTGTAGACAAAAAGTTTTGAAACTTTTTTCCCCCCTAAGTTGAAAAAAAATACAACAAATGACTATTTGGCCATAAAAATTAATCAAGTTTGAGAAGATTTATATCTGGAACAAATTTGATTTTTACAATATAAATGGAAAAAAGACAATAAAATGACATTTAAATTAATATAACTTCTTTCGCAGTTAAGTTATGAAGTTCGTTAGACTCTTATTTAGCTAGACTTAGATCTATATAATAGATACTATTTTATTTGTTTTTATCAAGTTATGACTAAGTTATAGCTATTTAACTTTAAAGATGTTTTTTTTAAAATTGTCACCACTCTTTGAACCATAACTCGACCAACTATAAATCAGATTTAATATCACTAGACGTCCGCACTATTCTGGAAATATGCATTTTAAGTGAGATATAAAGCAATTTATTTCGTTAACTTTAAGGAGAGTTAGTCCAGTAATCAAACTATGTAAAAAAGACCCTAAAAAATAATGTTTTTTTGAGATTACTTGGTCAATGTAACCCAAAAATTTGAGATCCATTTCCCCCAATAAGTTAGAAACAAACACATCTTTTGGTTATTTACCCATTAAAATCGGTTAATTTTAAAACAGAGTTATGTCATAGACAACATTTTTTTTCTTACTTCTTTTTGTTATAGAATATTAATATTTAAAAAAATAGAAATCTAATTGAGACAGATATATAATGAAATTTTTATATTTTTCTAAAAAGTTAAATAAAAATTACTATTTTTTAAGAAAGAATTTCTTAGGAGAATCTACATTATAACTATAATAAAATGTGTAATTTTCAGAAATTTAAATTGCAATTATCAATTTGAGTTTAAATTTAGAATGAAGATAATGATTCTCTATTAAGTTTTCGATTTAGGGATATCTAAATGTTGGTGGTATAAAAATATATGATTATATTAATTTCAATATTTTTATTTGTAGTTAATGTAAAACAATTCCAGATCTTATTATTAAATATATTGTTTTTATAAAAGTTTACCAAAGAGAATCAATAATAACATTTTTAAGTTATTAAAATGTTAATAAACTTTTAATATTTCCACAATTACAATAGTTTCTTAATTAATATTTAAAATAATAAATAACGGAGTATATTATATAGTAAAAACTTTATTGGGATTCTCAAGATCCTGATAAACAATATAAGTCTATAAACATATTAACTTACAATAAATATAATAATAGCACTGAAAACGTTCATTAATTCTCCTTATCAATTAGATTGTTAGTAGATTCTAGAAAAATATAATTTAGTAACAAATTGGTAAAAAAGAATGACAAAAATTATTCGGAAAAATTTTAAGAGATTAATGAAATTAGGTTGTTAATATTGTTTATGTAATGTAGCTGGCATCAATTTGGCGAAGAACAAATCATTACACTAAAATGATTCAAAAAGGTGTACAATAATAAGTCTTTTTCTTAACATAAATTTTATTAAACATAATGAATATATATATATTTTTAATTGCCAGAGAGTGGTGCAAATGTATTCTATTGTTATCACTAAAAAATTCTCATAAATTGCCTATACTAGTGTGTATTTTCTCCAATTGAAGACGTCTGTGATGGTGCCTAGGAACTTTTGTGTCATCATAAATGTTATTTTAAATTATGTAATTTTTCTAATTTATTGAATCGCTAGAATAAATATTAAATTTGTCTAAGAAATAAATTTATTGTCATCCTTTCTTACGTTACCTTTTTTAAATATGTATACTAACGAATTGACGATACTATTAATAACAAAAATAAAGTGAAATTTACTCCAGTTAAATTGCGTGCTCTCAATACTAGAGGAGGTCTAAAATCTTGTGGGATGAAGCAAAAGATAGTAGAAAATATTTAATACTTGGAGATAAATATAACTTAGGTAAATAATTAAGCTTTCTTGAATGCAGACCTTTTATTAAACAAATAAAAGTTAGATCTTATAAAGCATTTAGTGTGGTTTGTTTTGCTTTGCGTAATGCTTCATTAAAAGAAAAACGCTTTCTATTCCAATCGACAATTAGAAGCTGCTACACGTACACATGCCAAACATAGACTTTAACAAAAAACGCCTTGTATGAACTAGCCTAATTAGGGCGTAAATTCATATTTTCATGTTGATTAACGAATGCTTAGAAACTCCGTAGTAAAGGAAATATACTCACTGATGAAAGAACCCTAATAGCTCTAATTTATACATATGCTAAAGTTGAAACACTAGAACAATATGCCATAAAATCAAGTGTAGGTTATTACATAGCATTCATTATAACGGCTCTCTAGCTTTGAACCTATTGTGGTACTACCTTTATGTATATAAAAGAAAAGTTGTGCAGACCCAGAGAAAGATATTTTTATAATATAAATGAATATAATTTATTAAGCTTTTTTGCCAATTCTGTTAAATTATACAAACTAGAATTTATTTGCAACATTGTACCACAACTCGTTAAGAATAGAGTAAAATTTTTTAAAATTAAATTTGTTTGGTGGAGGGTTCACGTAGTTAGAAAGAATATACAATAAACTAACTTCAAATTCAAATAACACTAATTTATTACTATTTAAATTAAATAACAAGATCAAATATAGTGCAATATAACGTAGTATAGTGGCCACCTAGGATGTAAAATTGTTATTCTATTTATTGATAGAACTTACTATAATACAAACTCTAATCTTTTGGGCCTCAAATTCCCAATACAAGATACTTTAGTTCTATATCCCTTTTACACCCCAGCTGAAACACATACATAATTAGTTAATTATCTAAAATCATAATAATAATAATAATAAATGACTCTATTAAATATTATAAATATTAACTTTATCTTTGGGTTAAGTCTATTTTCCAAATCTCTTGAAGGAATCGTTTTGAGAATTCTTTTATTTAAACTTAGGTTTTTTACTATAGTATGTAAAATAAAATAAATTTTTTTTCACAAAGTTTAAAATTTTATATAAATATTAACTTCTTCATTTGATGATAAAATCATACTATTTATTATATCTCTTTCAAAAAAATGTTTTATGTGTTGTATTAGAATTTATAAAAAAGAATCTTTAAAATATTTCTGTAACAAATTCTAATATAAATTATTACTTTGATAACAAATTTACGGTTTTCTATTATTAAATATTTGCATTGAATGCCTTAAAAATTATGTAAAGTATATTATTTATCTGTCGATGATTTTTTGAAAAATAAAAAAATGTTCCATTATTTTTTAAAATATTACTGAGCTTCACTAGAAATTGATATTTTTTGAATTATGAATAAAATTAATTAAAGGATATATTTTTACTATAAAACTAATTTTTCTTTAACAACATAAGAATTTGACGACTTATGTCATTTAAAAAAGATAATAAATCACTATTTTATCATCATGAACAAATAATATACTCTTGAAATATTAACTACAATTATTTTGCTATTTATACAATTAATTGTCTCTAAAAAATCAAATTATGCAAACTTTATGGTTTTAATAGTATAAAATACTTTTAAAAGACTAAAACAAGTAGAAAGCCCAAATTGGAGGTTTTGGGTAAGTAATAATTGTATAATTAATTAATTTTATATCTTAACTAATGTTATTATTGTAAATTTTGTCCTAATAAAGTGTACAACTACCCACAAATGATATTACAATTGAAAATATTTTATTTTAAACTAAAAGTTGTCGGATTAATTTAAAAAATACTGAAAATGTTTAAATAGAAGTATATTTTATGTCATAAATTTTAAATTTAACAGATTGCTATTTTTAGTTTCAATAACTTTTAAAAGTTCATTAAATTTGACAACATCAAATACAATAGTGTATTGAATATAAACAACTTTTTCTAATAGGCATACAAGTAGTTTAAATTTTCCTGTTTTATTTAAATTGATATCTTTAGATTATATTTGTCTATATAATCTTCATATTTTTTTAAATTAAAAATTTATAATTGTCACAACTGTAATTTTTTTCATACGAACTGATTTAATCTTCCTCAGCTTAGAATATATTTTTTGTAAATAGATTGAGGATACTTTTCTTTCAATAAGTCATATCTTCCTCCATCTCAAAAGTAACACATACTTCATCTTTTATTGAAAAAGTTTTTAACAATTAAAATTTAATTTTTTACAGTTATTGATATTTTTTGATAAATTATTAAATAAATAATTTGTCATGAAATTCATTCAACATTAGAATTCCACTGTTTTATTAAATGCCATTTGCTTTGTGTTTATTTTTTATGTTAATCATTATATTTGATACTTGTCATTCTATATGAGGTACTTTTTAATATTTTGATTATTATGAATAAGTGAATTTTTAAATGTTAAAAAATAGCTCATAGTTAATGTCTTAAAAATTCTAAACTCTATTAAGAATCTTTAATAGTTAAAATGTTACTTCAATTTTTTTAATTTAAATTCAAAAAAATCTTTTTACTCGGCTTTATTTAGAATATTAGATAATAAATATACTTTTAAATCTTTTTATTATTTCGTAATTATTTTTTAAACTCTTATTACAAAAAATGATATATAAAATGCTAATCGTGTATCTGATTCTTAATTATTTATCCTTCAATATTTTAAAAAATGCTATTCTTCTAATCCTTATTTTAACAGTGACTACACGCGAAACGTATTTCATTTAATAAAACTAAACATTACAGTATACGTGTTCACGCATTATTATATGGAAATAGAAGTAAAAACTTATTTCTATATTATGAAAAAATTTTTTTAATAATAAATAAATCTTTTTAACGATAGTAGCTTAACTTCTTATTTATTACAATACTTTATAATATTTTGCCTATTCCATAGATAACATTCAATTCTCTCAAAAAAATATCCATAAATTAAATTATTTTTATAAAACAACATTTCTTTTCCGTCGGTTGTATATAAATGATCATTAATTAACGGGTTATAAAAACGATATAATGGTAATAATGCACCACAACCAGCATTTTGTGAACAGTAACCCTCAATTTTTTCAAATTTATATCCATTTATTGCTCTTGCACTTCTTAATTCAGTTTCATTAGTTGTATAAAAATGATCAGCTATAATTTTCATTAATTAGATAACATAAAATATTACTTACATATTATACTATTAAATAAACGATATAATGGTACAGTACAGGAACAAATATTATTGTTTTCCATGTTTGAAATGAAAGCATCACCACCTAAAAAATGAAAAATTTATTTTTAAAAAAAGATTTTTTCTTTACTTTGTAAAATATAATTATCTGTCTGTAATTGTTTAAGTGATAATGTATCAGATTCTAACATTGTATCTCTAACATTAAAATTTCCATTATGTAAAACAAAAAGTCTTTTAAGGTAAATATTAAAATTACAATTTATATTACATGTACCATTTATTACTTTTGTTTGTTTTGTTGTAGTCATGGTTGAAGTTGTTATTTCTATGAGTGATGTTGCTTTAGGTGTTGGAATAGTTGAAGATTTAATAGTGGGTAATTGAATTTTTTTTGTAAAAATTGAATTATATGGAGTATTATTCGTTTTCTTGTATAATCTTAATAATTCTTTAACATCTTTAGATGTTACATTTAAAAAATTATCTTTTTTATTTAAAACATATTTTTTTAAAGGTTTATTATTTCCAAAGTACTTTTGTTTTTTCTCATTAAATTTATAAAGATTTTTCACTTTTTTATTGATTAATATTGTATATGATGAGTTACAATTTAATAATTGTGGATTAAATTTGGGACATTTATAAAGTAAATTAATATATTGAATATCACAATCAGTAAAATTGTGTTTATGAAATAAATTTTTTGGTGAAAGACATGCTGGCCCACCTGCTACTATATTTGAGCCATTTGAATATGTTAAAAAATTCCAACAACTAAAGATATCTTAAATATTGAAAAATGTTTATAACAAACCTTGGATTTCTTGTATAATATCTAAATTCAACAAAATTTATATCTTGTTCTTTTTTAGGTACGAATCTTAAGCATGTTCGTTTATTTAGGTCTATTAACGTATTTAATAATGAATATTTTTGTAAATAATTTGTTTTTAACTTTTGATCTAGTATATATGGTATTTTTCCATTTGGCCACTTGTTGGAACAATTATTTAGTGTTATTAAAGCAGATAAAATAGTAAAAAATAATATATTAATAAAAATCATTTTTACAAGTTAAAAAAATTAATATGACAAAATCTGAGAAAGTAATAGGTTAAAATGTATTCAAATTTTTATTTGCAAATGTACCCATATCAGTACTCTTTATTTCGTGGTATATTTTTATTTCACAATATATTTATATGTAGTATTTACTTATAACAAGTTTAAAAACAACCAACAATATATATTTTATTATACTTTTTTAAAGGTATTGTTAAATTGAATATCAATTGAGTTTATGATAAAATGAACATTTACATTTATTGAACCATTTTAATTTTCAATTTTGTAAAAGTCACATAATTTTATTATGTTTATATTTTAAATAAATGTAAGACAGACGTTGAAGTTTCTCAATATTAACAATGGTAGCGTGAATATAATAAAATATTTTATGTTTGATTGACACCTTCAAATATGATACATTTTCAATAGTTTTTGAGTGATTTTTATAAAGTGCTACTTTTGTGTGATATTATAATTGAATTGTGAAAATCATTATAAAAACGGCAAAACAGTCATTTATGTATGTGGCCTTCAAATAATGTATATATCTTCATTCAATTGATTATTAAAGTCGTTTGAATATTAAA
Organism: Strongyloides venezuelensis; assembly: GCA_963280985.1. NCBI lineage: Eukaryota > Metazoa > Nematoda > Chromadorea > Rhabditida > Strongyloididae > Strongyloides > Strongyloides venezuelensis. The sequence continues at coordinate 1,546,815 of CAUJLX010000001.1, read as the reverse complement.
TGAGTATCAGTACTTATCAAACAGGATCAAGCATATAAAAGGTGAAGCAAAGTATTTGTTAAGATGTAAGATAATTTAATAAAAATAACTAAAAATAAGTAGCATGCCTTAGGGTAAAAGAAAGAAATTTGGTAAGCAGAAGAGGCAAATAGTTATTTTAGTATAACTAAAAACAATATGGATGAGTTATTAAGAGTCATTACCAAAAACAATCATACTTTTTATTAGTAGTAGTTTTTAAGTGACCAGTGGTATATATAAATTAGAGTAACTTTCTTACTAAATTTATTCATCTTTAACAAATAAAAATTTATCATGATTTTTAAAACCTCTATATACTATTTATTATTTACAATCTTTTACTATGGTTGTTGTAGTAAATTTCCAAATGACATTATTGAAACTCCTATTGTAACATGTGAACCTGATCGGGTAACAATTAAAGTAAAAACAACTTTAACAAATCCATCCATTATTTATGCAGATAATTTTTTGGAAGATAGTGATTGTTCTGTATATAATATGAATCATATATCAATTTATCACGGAAAATGTGGTATGACGTCTGAAAATATGTCGTCACCAAATGGTATACTTCAAAGAATTTGCATATCTGTACAATTACATCCATTATTTGTAACTGAATCCGACAAATATTACTGTGCTCAATGTGTTTATATGGAATCTAATGTGGTTAATGATTTAGAACAAACTTTATCTGTAAGTGATGCAACGCCCAATGAGTTAGAGCCAATGTTTGATGATGTTAGTGTGCCAAAATGTAGTTATTCAATAAGACGAGGAAGTAAAGATGGTCCAAAAATTCATTATACAACAATTGGTGAGGTAGCATATCATGTATGGACATGTAATAATGAAAATGTTGGAATACTAGTTCAAAATTGTTATGTTGAAGATTTTCATGGTAATAAAATTCTAATAATAGATCAAAATGGATGTGGTGTTGATCAGTATGTTCTTCCAACCCCTCAATACACAAGTGATTTACAAACAGCATATCAAAAAACGCATGTTTTTAAATTTGCTGAAAATACTTTAACTAAATTTACTTGTCAAATAAGACTGTGCCTCAAAAACAATTCTAACAAATGTAGAAATATAACAGTAAGTTTTAATTTTTTTCCAATAATTATTTTATTTATTATAGCCACCATCACTATGTCCTACAATAGAAGAAAGAGAACAAAGTGTTTTAATGCATAAAAATGAATCACTTACCGATGAATTAGATAACAGTGATACAAATTTTAATGGTGAAAATAATAAAAAAACTGAAAAGCCTGATTTAGGAGTTGAACAAAATACAAAGGCTACTACTACTGATGGTCAAGGTTATAATTCTATACAAAATGGATACGTTAAAAGATCAAGAAGAACAATCATGTTAACAGCAAATGGTACAAATATGTTAGAAGGAAGTAAAAAGCCATATAGATTAATAAAAACAGCAGATGGTCAATATCCAGAACTTGATGTTGTTGGCTTAATTAGAATCGTTGATTCACCAGAGGAAGCTGAAATATTAGAAGCAAAAATGAAAAGTAATTTCGAGAAAAAGTCTAAAGGTTCTTTTATTGAAACAAAAAATGATGAAAGAATATGTATGCCAGATTATTCATACTGGATAGCTGTAATATTAATATTAACGTTTGTATTAATACAAATCATTGCTTTATACTTTTATATACCAAAATATTTAAGTGTTTCGAGAAGAATCAAGAAAATAAGCACGTTTTGTTAATGACAAAATAATTAATATCTAATTTTAACATTTCGTAAAATTTTTACAACAATTTAAGCAATTTATAATTTTCTAAGTTCACACTACATTAAAATATTTTTCATTCTAACTTTCTCATTTTTTTCTCTTTTATAGGTAGGTCTATTTTAACAGGAATATCTTTATCTAAGAAATATTAAGTGTTTCGTTTCCTTATAAATGATGTATATAGTTGAAATAGATGAAAAAACATTTTATTTTCAAAGTCAATCACTATAACATTTTAACGTGAGCTATTTTCAAACTTATCATGGTAAACTTTTTATTCACAGCAAATTTATAACGATGACCAAGGCTTTTGAAACCGGTATTTGTTAATAGGTTGATGCTTTACACTGTACGTCGAAAGAAAACACATTTTTAGTAGGGTGATAGACGTTAATTTGACATTTTCTTTTGAATAGGTAGATATATGGCTTATGGGCAAATAATTTTTTAAATATAATTTTATTATTTGATATGTTCTAAGAAATACTATAAATATATTTTAAAATAATTTACAGTATTCATAATAACAACTTAAGATATTCTAATTATTTTGATTATTTCATTAACTTTGCATATTCTTTTATTATGTATGTATAAATATATATTTCCATATATGTTTATATACTTATATGTATATAAAATATTCACACGTTTTATATTAATTAACTATGTAATTATCTTTTTTATTACTTCAATTTTTGTATTTAAATATATGTTTTTTCATTACATAATCAATTAAAATAAATCTATAAAAAAATGAAAAGTTTTTGATCTTCGAATTTAAAATTTTTTTATTGTAAATTTTTATAGTAATAATAATAAATTTATAGTTACTTAAAAGTGTTCAAAATAAATTTCTTACAATATTTCATGGGATCCCAAAATAAAGAGGCTATTCTAGATGAAGTAGGAAGTAGTCGAAATATTTCAATCCAAGGAACATTAGAATTTTATAAATCAAAAAAATGGGTAACGCGAGTGGTACTTGCACAAAAATTTGCCGATTTGGAGGAACCTATTGTAACTTTATTTAAAACAATTAAACAAAAAAAAAGTAAAAAAGGAGGTAAAACATGTACATTAAATGATTTTGTAGCTATTTGTAAAGGTAGTAATATATATAGATGAGAATTAAATCAAATTAAAATACTTATTTTTAGATATTCCTATAGGAAAACGAGATTGTACATTAGCTGTTATGACATTAAATTTTGATCTTTATTTTTCATTTGAAAGACCACTCTCCCAATTAATTTGGTATAATTGGATGAAACAATGTTGTCCAGCATTTAAGGCATTAGATATGCAATTTTTAAAAGGGCCTAATTATTATAATTGGATGGAAGGAAAACAATGTACTATGTATATAACAAAGACAAATTTTATCGTTAAATCACATGCCATCCGTGGGTTACATGAAACAATATTGCAAGGATATCATGAAGAATTTAAATTTAAGCGTAGAGAAGATAGAATTTTAGAAGTTACATATATGGGAACTAAATATTCGTGGTATTTTTGTGGTTCAGCTATATATGAGATATTGAAAGTTCATAGAGCATTAATGAAAAATATTCTTGATAAGAGAGTACCACATCACGATAATATTGATAAGTATACAGAAGGTTACTGGTTACAGTCTATTCCTACTTTAGCATCTCGTGATCCTGAAAGTTGTGGTAATTCAACAACAAAATCAAATTGTAGTTCTACAACTAGTTCATTAAAATTTCTTCGTGTTAAGAAAGATGAATTAAGACATTATAATAGTTTACCATCTAATGTTATATATAAAAGTGAAAATAAGCCATCATTAGACTACTATGTAAATTCAAATATTTCTAATCATGTTTTTACAGAACATCTACAACCATCTTATGTAAAAAGTAAAAATAATCATTATGTCAAGACAGGGGCGAAATCTACTACGAATTTAACATTACAAAACAAGCTTGATCCAATTTATGAAAATTTACAAATAAAGGACATTGATAATAAATATAATAAAAATAGTAAAAATAAAAAAATGGATCATTTTAAAAGATTGGTAAATTTTCTCTATTATAAAAGTTTAATATTTTTCAGAGTAAAAGTGTAAACAATATATATATCAACGAGGACACTAGTACTATTTTTACCAATCAATCATCTCAGGTACCCTCAAAAGGACACAAAGAAGTTACAACAACATTTTCATTGCCATTAGGGCCGAGACCTATTAATCTCAACAAACCATTATCATATTATTTTTCTCCATCTCTATCTGATATAAATAATGGCGAGATACCAGGTTTAGTTAAAACAACTGGCGACAAAAAGTTATCATTTAAAAATATTAAAAAAACTGTGAACAAAGTATTTCGAAAATCTATTACTGGATCATTTACGGTTAGTTTAAAATGTTTTCTTACTTTTTAAAAATTTATTTAACTTTCATAGAAATATGATGGTGATAGAAAATCAGATGATTATAATAATTTATCAGAAACGTGTAATACAGATAAGTACATTCAGTCAAATTTACATGATATATTCAATAAAAACAATAATAATACTAAACAAGATAATTTACATAATAATTATGCTACAGATGAGTATATTGAAAATTCCAATAATTTTGCATCATCATCATATTTATCAAAGAAACAAACTACTACTCCATCGCAAAAAACTATTTCTAATAAAGGTGACATATCATCTTTTAAAGGGAAAAAAAAATTTAGAGATGCAACTGAAGATTTCAATATTTATGTTAACACACAAATTTAATTTAATTTATGGTTATTCATTAAATTTTATTACATAATTAGTTATTTTTAGTTAGTTTTATAGCAGTAAATTTTGACAACTTTAATGTTTAATATTAACAACATTTTTTTAAAAATATTCTTTCTATTATTTATAATGAATTAATGTCATAAAGAATATATTATTAAATATTAATAATTTTTTTAACATTTAAATACTATTCTATTGTTGTTTCAATTAAACCAAATTCTTCCATATTTTGTTGTAATATAATATTCCCTACAAATGCTACAACATCTGGGTTTGTCCAATATGAAAAATGTCCTCGTAACATTCCTAGATACCCTTTCTCTGTTAAAGCTGGTTGAATTTGATAATCAATTCTTTGTTTTAATTGATGTTGTACTGGTATCTGTGATATAATTCTATTTAATTCTTCCTGTAATGAATTTGAATCCAGAGCTTCTTTTACTTTTTCCACATCCTTTCCTTGTTTATTCTTTCCAAACCATTGTTTTTTAGGTATTTCTGTATCCGTAATTGTATTGGATGCTGAATTTACTTCAACATTAATAATAGTTGTTGGGGATTGACTTCGTGGTGAAATGCCATCATCAAAAGATTCATCAGAATCAAAATCCTCCCCAAAAGGATCATTTACATCACCCTTAATATTACTATCATTACTTGTATTACTATTTGCTTTTTCTTGTTTTAATTTCTTATAGAAACTTTTAATCATTTCTAAAGGTAATTTATATGGACTATTATAGGAACGTTCATCGGTTGATAGATATAACTTAACTGGTTTAATATATTTATATAAATAATGAAACATTGGTTCAAGGCGGTATGCGACAGGATCCAATGGATGGAAAATATTAATAATTCTTTCCAGACGATTTTTTTTTAGAAACAAATTATCTGATTTTGCTCCTCTCATTACTAAAAAAACAGCCAAAGGAGAACCAACACAGAATAAATTTTTAACTGGAAATAGAAGATCTTCTTCTTGTTCATTTAATAATTCAGCTACCACAACTTTTTCATATATATCCTTTCTTGCGTTTATATAACAAGATAAATTTTTTTTCTCCTCTTCATAAAGTGATTCTAATTTAGATTCTAATGATTTTGATACATATTCATCATATATTTTTAATGGTGACCAATTTGAAAGTATATCATACAAAATAACTGAACCCAAAGAATGAGCAAATACTGAAACATTTCCTTTAAATTCTGGATTATTCTTAATAAAAATTTTGTAAACACTATTTAATTGTCGTATGACACCATTAATAATCTATAAAATAATTGATTATCAATGTAAAATTTAACTTACTTCAGTTCTATATAAAGGTGATTGATAATACATTATATCCATTGCAATTGAATTTAAACTTTCACGGACAGATGACATGCGTGACAAAAGAATATGAGAACTTAATTCATTATCTAATATTAGTGACGATCGCCATTCTATTGGAAGTAATAAAAGCTTTTTACAACATCCTTTAAATTGTTTTTCAATCATTGGATTTAATATTTCTCTCATTTGTTGTGTATTTTTTGCGATTAAATTTTCATATCCTTTTTGTCCAATACCATGAACAACAAATATTAAATCTGTAAAATCTGGTTTACCATCATTAATTTCAGCATCTTCAGAATACCCTCGATATAATTGAACTGATTTTGACCACGATAATAACCTCATAATTTTATTTGCCTTTGGATTGCTATATAAATAAACATCGATAACTGAATTCCAACGTATTTCATCAGCAAAACATGTTAATGAAGTTATAATTGGTTTTTTACTGCTATCTCTTTCATTTCCTGATACCTTTCCAGGTATTATTTGATCTTTAAAATGTTTCAAATGATGATCCTCTATGAGTTCAGAAAATTGATTTGGTAATGGTTGCATGTCATCTTCAATAAACCATGTACCTCTACATATTTGAAATGATTCATCTTTCCAATATAATGGTGATACTTGTGTAAACATTGAATCAACTTTGTATAAACCATCTAAAACAATTATATCTTCCGTCTCGGTAAATTTCTCCTTTATTTCTAGTCCTTTTCTATCTATTTGTATATTAAGGTTTTTACGATAACGAAACTCAATATTTATAGAATCATAGCCTAAATTAATAAAAATATTTTATTTGCTTTAATATCAAATTATCTTACCTGAGAATGGTATATACTTTGTATCTGAATTTTTTTTATAAAACCATCTAACTTCTTGAACAGTCAATGGACCAACTCTTTTTTTAATTTTTTTTATATGAGGTCCCTCAGTTGGTCTTGGTGGAGCCTGCCCAGGATCAGCCATTTTAAGTGAAGAACAGACTTCAATTAAATATAACCTTCACTGGAAAAATATTTATATAAAAATTGTTTAAATTTTTATAAAAAAAAATGAGTCATTTATTATAAAATAAAGGTAAAAGAAAATATGTTAGATTAACATGAAATTAAAGAAAAAACATTTGACAAGTGCAATAATATTTTTAAATTTAATTATATAAATTAAAACATTAGAAAATGAGAAATATAATAAAATAGAAAAAATTTTTAATCATCATGTTGCAATTTAAAGAAAATATTGCTTTTTTGTATCAATGAATATTTCATAATAAAGTAGTTTTTAATGGTAAAGTATATCTAAAATTTCTAACCTATGCTATTATATTGAAATTGTATTAAGTAGAAAGCAGTATGTTATTTTAGTAACAATATTAAATTTTAAAAAGTTATTCGGATAATAATTATAGAGTTTAGCATAATCAAACAAAATTATATTTGCAAACCTCTAAACATAGAATACTCATATTGAATAAAAATTTCATTATAATACTAAATATCATGCTGTTGTCATATAAATCATTAAAATTGCAAACTTTATATTAGAAAATATTATACATTATATAAACAAAGAATTCCTGTACAGGTATATAATAAGTAAACATAAGAGGCTATCATAAAATGTTGTTAAATATACAAGTCTATAACGGGTTAAAACTTTTTGAATAACTTAATAAAAATCATTTAAATAATTTTAATATTATGTTAAAATGTAAATGTAGATTAATTTTTAAAATTTTCAAAATTAATATATTTTCTATAGTAAAAAATAGGATTTTTTACATTTGAAACTATAAAATACTTCATAATATTTATTATATAATACAACATTTGATTTATTGATATTTTTTTGCAAATACAAAATAACATACAATAAAAATTAGTCTCACTTTAAAATCATTTCCATGTCGTAGTAGTAATATTTTTAAAATAATATAATATTGCCTTTTTTAAAAAAAAATTCAATGTAGATAAATAGAAATGAAACAAAGTTTATCGCATATCTTTTATCACAAAAATATTGGATTTTATGTATTAAATTTGCACATAACGACTATAATTTATCTTTTTATGTGCACTTTTTAGTTTACATAAAGTATTTAAATAAAATATCATTGATGTAACTTTTTACCAACTTTAAGTTTAATTTTTTAACTCAAAAAAGTTATTTATACATAATTTTAATTTTTCGATCGTTAAATTAAAATTTGTGCTATAAAAATAAGTATATAATTTGTGTAACGCATTTTATGAAATCAATAGTTGTCACTAAGTGTGCTATTTTATTATAGTATAAAAAGTTTAATCAACTATAATTGAAAATGCATTCATATATAATATTAAAAAAATAAAAATTAAAATACATTAATTATCTATATTTTCAATCAATTTTAATAATAATTAAATAGGTAACAATAACTAAACACAAAATAAAGTATTTTCATCTTCTTATATTGGGTTTCTGAATTGTTTCTAGTTATATTTTAAGAGAAACAAATATATTGTATTCTACTTTGTTATAGTTGTTCAAAATTTTATTAGATGTCAAAGTGAAAGATAGATTATAATCGATTCAGTGATTTTTGATATTTTCAACTGTACAATTGAATTACAGTTAAAATACCAAAACAAATAAAAGCATTATTAAAAGTTTATAAAATTGTGAAACATTCAACGGGTGAATATTAAAAAAAGAGCTTATTTAAAGAAAATGTGTTCTTAAAGTATAATTCATTAATCCTATTAATATGATCTGTTATATTTCAATAGTAATTTTACAAATATTGCTATGATGTTACTAGAATACATTGAAATTAGGACAACTACTATTTATTATTTTTACATGTTTAATTTTATAATGTTTTTTGTCTAGATATTTTTTAAAAAAATTATACATATTTATTAATATTATAAAGATAAAGATAAAATTAATGGCAAGAATATTGTATATTACAATGCATCACATAATTGATAAATAACATTTGGTTATATGGTGTTTATTCGCGACTAAAAAATATAGAATCGTCATACATTAAAAAAAGTTTTTCTATTTAATTCGGGATTACTATATTTTTTAACGCAGAATGTAGTGCCTCTTAACATTTATAATATTTGTTTAATTTATTAAGAATTATTAGCAAATAAAAAAATAACTAACAAATAAAAAATATTATAAAAACACTAGACAAAATTATTGATAATGAAAGTAATTTTTAACGTAGAAATATCCTGCAAACAATATCGTTTAAAACGTAAATTATTTATAATTCTATATTTTTTTCATATAATGGAATTGAAGTTTTAGCAAAAATCTTAATAAAAAATCTAAAAATTGATTTTATATTTTTAATAACAACATTAATAATTTAGAATATATAAAAGCCACAATTAAACAAAAGACTATTTTCTTTTAAATGTAATATTTTCATTTAAATTATTAATTTATCATAATATTTTGCATAAGTATAAAAATTGTTTTTCCTCTTTCAAAAACATAAAATATACAATATATATTGTTGTTTACTGAAAATTTTTTAAAACATAAATTTTATGTCCGTTTATAAAATACTTTAGTAATTTTTATACTATAGAAATGCGTTTACCAGAAAGTAAACTATTTTTTTTTAAAAATGAACAGAAAACATCATGATGAATTAAGCCAGAAGTTATCCAACTATATAATATCGAAATAAATTGTTATTTAATAAAATTCATTTATAAAAAATATTATATACAAATTCTTTAAAAATGTTATAAGAAAAACATATTTTCAAAATTAATATGTCTATGGATTAAATCAAATTAAATAACTCATTATAAATTTACCAATGTCTAATAAAATACATTAAGTTTGGTTCAAAATATAAAAATAGTTATGTGATACATTGTTAAATTTAAATTTTTTAATTTATAACACTTAAAATTTTTAAATTATTTTATTTTCGTCTAATAGAGGGTAATATTTAGCGTACTATATTACAAAGTAATAGTTACGAAAAAGTATTAAAGATTAATAAAAAACTCTGAGTTAAAAATTGTAATTTCTAAAAAATATATTTGTATTGGTAAAAGTTTAAATTTACAATAAAAAATTTATAAACTTTTATAGAGGTAATATCCTTTTACAAATAAAGATAAAACGAAAATAGTATTTATTTAAGAAAGTAATTTGATACCGGAGTATGTGTATATATATATATATTATCATACATTCTTATTTTTAAAATTATAATCCGATACTTTAACCTTTCTAGGTAAAATTTTTTATAATGACATCTACAATATTATAAAATACATCAATAATTAATTAAAATTATGAATGATTCAACAATGTATTCTACTAACTTTGTATAGAAAATAAATTTGTATAGTATCAAATATTACAAAATATAGGTGATTAAGCTCTAAAATCTAGCATTCTTTTTAGCTTAATACTTAAACAATGTGTAAATTTCAATTCTCTTCTACAACTTACTTAAAAATCAAAGTAAAATTTCAGTAAACACTTTAAATAATTTAATTTAATTCTAATTTGTAATGAATTTTACATATTTTTGTTTTTAAATGTTTTTTAAATATTTATTCTATTAATAAAAATAATGCGAATAAATTACACTCAAAAATGAAAACTGTCGTTTTGACACATACACTATAACCTTCCGATGTAGTGCTAAAAAAATAAAATATACATTAAATTTATTAGTAAATGCTAGTAATCATAAGTTTTTAAAATATGCTTAATTTAAAAAAAATATATCAATTAACATAAATGTTAAATCATTTAATAAAATAATGAGGTATCATTTTCTATAGATTAATATACCTTATCTATTATTGTTTGTAAATTTTTTAGGAAATGTATTGTATATTTTTAAAACAGATGTGTATGTTGTTTTGACTACGTATAACGTTGAAACGACTTATATACTTGTTATAATAATTTGGCATGTTTTTTTACAGAAATGTATATATACTTCTTATAAAATGTACATATTTTATTAAACCGACATTACCTATACATTTTTTTAAAAGTGAATAGTTACATTAACATAAATGCATGATCAATCTTTAAAATTAGACATCATTTTTTTTTTAAATTAACCATACAAAAGGTGTTTTTTATACAAATCAAAACGACTGGCACTAAAAAAATAATGCCAAAAATTCAACATCTTAACAGAAATTGTTGATTTTTTTATATTTTTCTTAAAATATACGAAAGATCATAAATTATAAACACTAAAATAGTAAATATAACATGTAATAATTATGTTTTTACAATTAAAATACTGTCATCAAGTGATTTTTTAATCTTTTTAAATATTATTGTACTTTTTTATATTAATTTAATTTATTTCTAACAAAAATATCTATAAATTAGCAAAATCCAACAACGTGAGTAATTTTTAAAAATTTAACGTAATTAAAAAGAAATTTTTTAGAACAATAAATATTTATTTTCTTATTTTAATGATTATAAATATTTTTATATAAATATTATGTACGATTATATTAAATTATAGTATGCAAATCACAAAAAAAAATGTTTCAAAAGATTGTACAAGTTTAAAATATCCATATTTTATTACTTTTAATGAGTAATTATCGTTTATAGTAATCACAATTAATAAATTTTATCTATAAAAAATTTTTATAGTAGTTCAAGTTTACATTTATAATATTTTCTTTTCACTTTGAATCTTTCTTAAGTTGTTCTCAAAAATCATAGGGTTTCACTTTATCACTAGTAGTTTTAAAAAGATTCATATACATTTTTAAAAAAATTATATATTAATTCACAAAAAAAACTATGTATTTTGCATTGGTTATACATAATCTTTTATATAAAAACAACCTTACAATTTTAAAAAATGTATAGTAAATTATAAAAAAAAGTATGTATGTCATTTTGACTGCGTGTACATTCCTACTTAATTTAGAGGAGTAACAAAGGAGTGTAAACTATTTTTGATATTAAAACTTTTTTATATGTTAATATATGTAACTTTATTTGGTGATTTTAAAAACGCAATATTATTTTAATCTAAAGTCCCGTTCTTGAGATACAGCTACCTAAAGGTGTTTTGGTGTATTATTCTTGACCCCCTTAGAATTATTAGCTTTATCTGAAATTTTACAGGTATATAATATTTTAGATACTAATAATATAAAAGTAGAAAGATAGTTAAAATTTTAAGTTCACTCTTGAGATTTTGAATTTTTTTTGAAAATTACCAAAAAAACCTAAATTCTTACACTTTAAAATGATATATCTGGATTCAGAGAAGGATATTGATAAAAAGAAAAAAGTTAATCTAATTTTTCATTTAATTTACATTTTAAGTATAATCTCATAAAAATCGGAAAACTTTAAAACCATAAATGTTTGACTAAAATTTTTGTGTTTTTTTAAAAAAAATATGTCAAGATAAAACTTTTTAAATAAAGTGTTTTCACAACTTTAATGTAGAATTAAATTCTCTATCAAATGATATATATATATATATATATATATATATATCATCTTGATTTCTTTATCCGTTCTCGAGATATAAAGAAAAAAGCGATTTTTTAATTTTTTAAAAAACTGTTATTTTTTAGATTTAAGAAAGAGAAAAAGGTTTCGATACGTTAATTTTTTTCAAAATGTTTCTAATTTCCTCTCTAGAGAAATTTGTTGTAAACATTTTAAGATATTAATCGTTAATTTATCTCTTTTCATTCTTGAGTTAGTCAAAAAACAAATTTGTCAATTTTCCTTGTAATTTTTTAAATTTTGATAAAAAAGTATGCAAAGATGAAATTTTTTTCAATATAGAATGTTTACGAAAACTATGTGAAATTTAATTCTCTATCGAATGACGTATAGACCATCTTAATCCCACTATCTGTTCTTGAGATACATTCCATTAAGTAGTAAAATAATTTAAAAAAGGCTCACCCTTACTTGCTATGATAGATATTTATTTTTTTAATTTAGAGAGACGAATAAACGTCAAGACAATAATAGAATATAAAAAAAATGACTTATTTCGCTATTTACTTGCTACTATTTATACAGTTTTTTTACCATCATGAGACATAACATTTAAGATGACTGTTTAAAACAAAAAGAAGTCATTCTTTTTACTAAGTACTAAATTCAAAGATTTATCACCTCTATTTTCCCATCAAATGGTGATTATTTTATTTAAAATTCCACAGATAGATGTAAATTTTAATGTTTATTACATGCAAACAATAAAATTTACCAAAGTAGTTCGATCCCCAAAATAGTAAGTCATCGAAAATTCCCCTATATGTAAGAAGAATAGCTTACTTCTCAAAATGGTTTCATTTAATGTTCCTTCTTCTACTAAAATAAAAACTACATTTTAATATGCTGAATAAAAAAGTAAACAGTAGCTTTATTTGAATTTAGTTTTTATATGCATCTATTTTGTAACCACATAAAATAAAAAAATACAAGAATATCTTATTTTTTTTTTTAATGTTAGAAAAGAATAATTTATAGAAGTCATTAAGCCAATTATTTTAAACAATTTCAAATATTAATTTATATTCTTAAAAATATAGTAGGTTGGATAGGTGAAAAAGTTGGTTTTTAACTGATATATGTAGTTTTGTGACGATTAAATATATTTAAAATCAGTGCAGTAGACTACAATTATTGAGATATAATAAAAAATTTTACAAAAAATTATATTTGGCTTTTTAAAATTTAACAAAATTTATATTTAGTATCATTTAATTCTGTAGTAAATTAGATATTTCACTCCACATCTTTTTATGTTTAAATGAACTATACTAAATTGTTTCAAACTACTGCAATTTAGTTATGCATATTATAAGCTTAAAAAAGTTATGATATGGCAATACAAACACTTTTTTAAAAAAAATTGTAAAAACATCTAAGAGTTTTGCTATGCTTCATAAGAATTGGAAGAAAAAATTATCTAAATTTCTAAGTCGAAATCATTCACCAAAACATTTTAAAAGTAAAATTTTTAATATTTTTTTTTATAAAAAACACTAATACTTTGATTTAAATATATCTGTAGCTTTTTAAAGTCTATATAAATTTCTTTAATACGAAAAATGTAAAAGTAATTGTTTTGATTTATTTTAAATGTTATCAACTTGGAAAAATATTTTTATCATTTTAAATACTTTAGAAAACTGTATTTTAGTTTTCATCTTACATTTAAAAAAGTGCATTAAATTTGTAAAAGTATTCTTCTATATTTTACCAAAATGCGAAATGATAAAATAATAATTGCCCAAATTAGATTATTTTAGATTGAATAATTATAAAATATTTATGATCAACCTCTAATATCATTAATATAAAAAAATAGTCAATTTTAAAACTAAATCTGCATTTTAAATTCCTATCTTTTTTAATCAAATAAAGATTGAATTTTTCATTAATTAGAAATTTGTAAAAAACTATTCAAACTTAGAGCATCAAATGAGTTTAAGATCAGAAAATATATAATAAAACAAATTCGATAAATGTATTTTATAAATTTCTAACATTAAAAAAACTATAAAATTTTAATAATAATTATAAATACTATAAAACACGGAACTATTTATTCGAATATTACTATATGTTTTTTTTATAAAACTAAAGTTTTAGAAAATTTGTTAAATTTAAAAATTTTAAACATTTAAAAAAACAGGCCTTGTGGGCAAGTAGTAACGAGCGAAGCGAGTTTGCTGCTCGTTTTTATTAAAAATCCTATAAAATTTTTAAAAATGATCAGTACTTTTTTTAAAAAACATATAAACATTTTATATAAAAATATACGAGAAATAATAAAAAAAGTATGTTTACCGTTTTGACTGTATGTATTTTTCTTTCAAAAAAACATGATGTTTACAAAAAATGTATGAGATTTCCTAGAAAATTGATACATAGTTTATGTTTATTATGTGGGGACAATTAAAAATAAATTAATTAGTTCAAATAACAGATTTCTACACTATAACCCATGATTGCACAATGTGTGTCAAAACGACAGTTTTAAATTTTGAGTGTATACTTTTTTTCTCATCATTAAGATAAATTACATTTAAAAATAGTAATTTTTTTGATTAATTATTTTAATATAATGTAGTTTTTCTAAGCAATTTTATAACAATGAAAGAATTATATTTAATATTCAGTTTGTTATACTGGTAGCTTTATCTTACAGGTTAACTCTAACACTTTTTAAACAACTATACAGGGTGTCCAAAAAGTAACATGAAAGGCTGATTAAAAATTACTTTCTTATATTTGAACGTATTTTTATAAAATTATATCCATTTGAAAACCAAGCTTATAACTTTAAAAAGTTTCAGAAAAAAATTAAAAAATATTAATGTAGAGTGTAGTTCTGGTCATTTATTTGATTTTCATTTTTTTCGTGACTTATAGCATTTTTTTTAACTTTTCAAAGTTGTGTAACTTTTTGAAAACTTGGTGTTTTTTATGCTTTTATATATATCTGATAGCTCAACCCCATTTATACAAGATAGTTTAAGAATCATAATTACATATTTGTAATGCCGAGCATTAGGTATAATAAAAAGATAAAATAAATGAAATACTACATATGCAAATAAATATCAAACTATATGTTCCAACTAATCAAGTTAAGAAATAAGAAAAGAATGGATAAATAAAATAAAGTATTATGTGCAGATTTTAATAATATTTTATATATAAATCTGTACATTTACTTAACAAACAACTGGAAGAAAGAAAAGAAAAAATCCTCGTATTAAACTAAGAAAAAGTTTAATATGAGGAGGAGAAGAAAAGCAGTATTTAAGAAAAGAATATTTCAAGAAAAATCAGTTCGGATAAGTGGAGGAGAAGAAATAAATCAGAGGTGCTGAATAACACTCCATATTCAAAACTCCGGACAAAGATAATTAACATATATACATTGTTCGTTACAATCTCACTAAATAAAAGATTATCATAAAATAAATGTGTTTGTTTCTTAAACTTCTGATCGAGCACGCATGTTCCAACATGCCTCTTCATTAGGTAAGATACTCGGCTAAGGTGGTGGGAACCAGCTAGCATATATCCGCTGGGATACATGTATCAGGCGGCCTCGCTACACCTTTAAACGGCCACACCACTATAAGAGAACGTAAATAATCAGACTCTTTAAGGTATTTATTTTAAGTAAAATTATAAAACATAAAGTGTTTTCATTTTTCCATGGTGAAAATAATATTCTATTTCTTTTAGTAATTTTTTTAAAAAATTAAGAGTAGATACAAAACTAATATCACTAATTAACAATAATTTTATATTATTAAATATTTGTTGTTGTTTATTATCATAAATATAAATATTTTTTATTACATATATTTACTAGTTTAAAAATTGTTAAAAAATGTTTCTTGCAAAATTATTTATATCTTCACCTGAAATAAGTATTTAATAATGTTTCTTAAACCACTTTGTAGAAAAGAATTTGGGTTATCAGATACATATAAAATTATAAAAAAAATATTTCTCAAAAAGTTACGTCATTTTAAAAAAGTTAAAAAAACCATTAAAATTACGAAAAAATGAAAGTCACACAAATGAACAGAAATACATTTTACATAGTAAAATATGTATGGGGATTTATTGTGAAAGATCTGGAAAATTCTTATACTTCTTATTTCGTATACTTAAGGTGACTTTAGTCATCAAAAATTTTGTCATTAATTGTTAAACGTTGTTTCAGTAACTCTAAAATTTTAATTGTAATCGTTTTATTGTAATCGTATTTTCTATGTTATTAATTAATTAATTAATTTTGTGTTTTTCACCTAGGGTGTAAGAAGTTAGGTAATCTAAGTTATTGTATTGGGAGATATTGAGGCCCGAAAGGGTATAAGTTGTATTATAGTAAGTTCTAATAGTGTTTTTGTAATAGTTTTACATCCTAGGTAGGCACTATATATATGTTGTATCTGTGTTAATAGTATTTGATAATAAATTAGTGTTATTTTTATCAACACTTCTTAAAATTCTAAAAAAGCTCTGGGAAAGGGTAATTATACTCCAAAACTAATATCTTCTATAAAATATTTTTCTACTTTGATACTTTTCAATTTTCTTTGAAGCTTTTTTTAGTTATAAGTTGGGTTTTCAAATGGATATAATTCTATAAAAAAACATCCAAACAAAGAAAGTTATTTTTATTCAACCTTTCATGTTACTTTTAGACACCATTTAGAAAATAAGAATACTCAAAAATCATATTTTATAAAATTAATGATGATTGTATATTTTTTTTATAAATTAATACTTATTTATTGTTTTGTTATATTAAATAAAATGAACCGTTTTTAATTGGACACATTTTAGGTATGTAAATATAACATTCAAAAATTTTACAGTTATTAAAAGCTGAATTAAATTTAATTAATTAGAGATACAAAAATCATTGTACATTTATATTAAACAAAAATTTTTTCTTAAAAGTCATAAAGAAACAGAAAAAAATATATTTAAATAATAAAAATTAAAATACATTATATCAATTAACACAAAAATAAGTTTTCATTATGAGTTACATATTTATTTGAAAAAACTTTTAGCTTAAAATCTAGTAAAGTTTCATACTAGTTGCAAGAATGAAGATTTCACACACAGTTCTGACACTAAAAAACAATTCGACTTTCGGGCAGTATCTTTAAACAAAAAAAATGAAATTTATTTTTATCTACAGTTGGCATCGAAAACTATTGGTGTTTCACGAATACTTTCTTGATAAGTTTATAGTCACATGCGTCTTTCCTGTTAAAAAAATTTAAATTATTAATAGTAAAATTATAAAATAGACAGTAACACGATGTGACGTAAAATAAATAAGAGTTTTATCATTATATAACTAAGATAAATTAATAAATATTTATGTTTTAGCAATTTTTAAGGTAGTTAATGAAAATATTTTTATTGTTTCAATAGATTAAGAAAAGCTTGACCAAGCATGTGTAACATTACTAAATAATTTTAAAAATTGTTAACAAAACTTGAATACTAAAATTTTCCTAATTTAAAAAAAATTACCTGTTTATCCTATTTTTTAGAAATGTTATGCACAGATTAAAATTGTAGACAATAATAAGATTGGTCAATCTACAAAATATTACTCATTTATTCGTGTTTGTTGAAGAAATCTTTCATTATTTTTGTAATTAAAATTTTTAAAAATACGGTACTTTTACATTATTTATTATATTTCGCATATTTTTTTAACATAATTATTATTACTTAAAAACATTACTACGAATCTTTATATATTTTATCCTATTTTCATACTTTTACCGTTTAGAAATACGACAGGTAAGAAAAAAAATAATGCAAATTTACTAATACTTTTTATTAAAAGGTATATATATTTTAAAAAAATGACGCTTCTATTATTTTTCAACAAATAATTTAACATCTCTAATTGCCTTTTAGTTTACAACTTTGCCTAAAATCACGATTCAACAAAACTACTTGGTACTGAAAGTTATATTTTATTAGTTACAGAAGAACCATAATATATCGTATTTGTATGTTAAAAAGATAAAATTGTTAATGTCTACAATCCAAAGATAATTCTAATTTTTATAAACACACATAGTATTATATAGGGTTGATGTAACAGCAATTTTGCTACAACTGAAATATGTGCACAAATTATTCTTATCAATCGAACTTTAGTAGGACACTAACAGTTTCAATGACAATTGTAGACAAAAATAAATTTCTTTCTCTTTGTTTAAAAGTACTGCCCGAAAATCGAATTGTTTTTCAGTGTCAAAGCTGTGTGTGTTGAATTGAAATTTGGGTTTATTTTAACGTTATATTGATCTTTAAAGTTGTTATTGTCGCTGCATTGGTCTTTCCTTTCAATGCTTAATTGATATTTGTTTTACCAAATCGAACATTTAATGTAATTTTTTTTACACTATAATCATTTCTTTGACCAAAATTTTAATTTTTGTTAAGTTAAAGCATTCGTTGTACAGGTACTATTTTTTATTTTATATTATTGTGATTAAGTTTCAAATAGTTCCGTTAATAATTGTTCGCCATTCGATAAATATTCGACTTTTTTCAATTGCTTTTACGGTAAATTAATATTTATTTTGTTGTAACATGTAAGATGCTTTAAGATAAAAAATAAAATTTTAAAAAAATATATTTTTTTAAAATTTTTATTAATATAACTAATAAAGAATTATCAAAAAACACGACAATGCCGTATATAACACAACTAAATAATAAGTCCTATAATTAAAATATCAAATATATATAGTGCTCTAGGTGCAATAAAACAAGACACAATTCAAAGATTAATTATATTTAGTATAATTAATTTTTAAACATAATTTTAACTTCTTATGTAACTTATTACCCCTAAAAATATATTTCTTGTTGGTAACGTAAAAAAATTTTACAGTAATATTATAAAAAGAGATAATTATATAAAGAGCTTGTTAATGAAATCATATTTATTATTACTATTTCATCTTTGAAGTAACGTCAACTCAGTAATATATAGTTGGATAAATGGCCACATAAAATCTTTTTTAAAAAGTACCAAATTAGAAATTCTTGTATAACAATAATAAGGTTTTAATTTTTTAAAATTCTTTACATAAAAAAATCTTCGCTAACATAAACAAGTATTTTTAATAGTTAAATATTTAAATTTAGAGCAATTTAATAAAAAAATTAGCAAATAATATTTTTTTAACTTATAGATGATTCATCAATTTCTTTATTAAAAATGGTAGATCTTATTATTATATTTAACGTAATTAGATTTTATCTCTTATACGTTAATGAAGAATCTTAATAAAGAAAATTTGAGATTAATTTATATTTTAAGAATATAATTAAATTTGAAGACTTTTAACTTTGTCCAGAATTTAGATTTTTTTATAGAAACTATAAAAAATAAACGCAAGTTCAATAGCTATAAAATGAATATATTAAGTTAGTCCATAAATACTAGCCGCAGATTCTTACTACAACTTTCCATCGTAAAAAAATAAAATTAATTCATATTAAGAAAGTATTTATTTAGAAATGTAGGGGGGTACTAGCTCTATTGATTTTTTGCATACTATCTTAATTTTTAAAATATTTTTTATTAATGTTAAGTCCGATTATATGAATTTTTTCAAAATGGATTTACGGGTGCTTATTTTGTATTTGTTTAAAATTGGACGAAATGAAGCTGAGGCATATGAAAATATAGTGAATGCATGGAGGTAAGGATCAACTTCAAAACGCATAGAGCGCAGAATGTTTGGGATATTTCGAAGTGGTAAGTTTGATCTCGATAATGAAGAGGGTAGACGTTAGCTTATAATTAGTAATAGAAAAGATTTAATGAAGATTGTGAAATTTTCACTTATTTAAACGTTTAGATGGATTTTCGAAAGACAAATTGTTTAAAAATCAGGACTCTACAGAAAGAACTTTTATTGACATCGTAAGATCCCAAAAACTTGTGTTTTACAAAAAAGAAATCCTAAAGTTTTTTTTGGATGTTAACAAAAAAAACAGACTTTAATGGGTATTATTTTAATTAATTTACTTAGCTATAACTTAAATAAATATTGTCTTAATAAATTTTTATTTCCGCGACCATTATTTATGCACCAACCTAATATTGTCACATTTGTATCTTTAAAATGAAAATAAATAGTAAAAAAAATTTGGAAAGCTCATTCAGACCATTCCGTATAGTAATAATAAAATTATGTTTGCAAACAATAGTTAGTAATTAATTTTAAAAATAATTGCCTCAGAAACATTTCATAAACAAATTTTTTTATAAGTATTATAGAAAAAATTAATCCAATCTATGTGAAAATTAAATAAGACGGTAAAAAATATTTTTTTTATTTAGTAAAATTGCGTATCTGAATTTTCAGAAAAAGAGTTTTCTTTGCTTCCTTTTCTTGATAAGTTTTTAATTGGAGTAGGTATTTTTTCACCACTTAAATACCCCTCAATTTGCCCTGAAGCAGCTAATAGTAAACCAAGGAATGGAGGAGATGGCGTTATTGGATGTGAAAGGTATTCAGGATGGAATTGACAACCAACAAAATAGGGATGATCTTTCATTTCTATAATTTCCATACGGACAGCAGTTTTTGATATTCCATTACCACCTCTTGTACAAAGATCACTAATAGTTTTTAGAAGATTATTTGATTGAGATGATGCAACTAGTTGAATAAGATTATTTGCTGATGCACTTCTTCTCTGAAATTCGTTAATATTATTGGATTCGTCAACACCCATTCCAACAAATAATAAACCAGCTTCAGAAAGTTTTGGAACAAGTATTGGATTTACTTCATATCTATGCCGATGTCTTTCTTCAATAATTAACGAATTATATAATTTCATAAGCTTGCAATCTTCAGTTAAAAAGACGGTTGTTCTTAATCCTAATCTCATTGTACCACCCATATCAACATTTTCTCCGACATGCTCAGGCATATCAATAATAACTTGATTCTCCAAAGGAATATTTTTATCAAATTCAGATGAATTGGCTTTCTTTATCCCAAGAACATTTCTTGCATACTCAATAGTTGCACATTGCATTCCAAGACAAACACCAAGAAAAGGTATCTTGTTCTCACGAGCATATTGACATGCTAGAATTTTTCCTTCAACTCCACGTCGTCCAAAACCTCCTGGTACAATAATTCCTTGACATTCTTTAATTGTCTTCCATGCTAACTTTCTTATCCCTTCATCTGTTTCGAATTCCAGATTTTGTGCTTGAATATAGTGAATTTTAACATTTCTCTTTACATGTGTTGCTGCATGTTTTAATGCTTTGTTGACAGAAGTATAGGCATCTTCTATTTGAATATATTTTCCAACTAAGGCTATATTAACAATTTCTGTAAATGAGTCAACAATTTTTGAAAATTCAAACCATTGAAACATGTTTGGGACTGCAGTTAACATAGCTTCTTTATTTGCCGGCTCTAAATGAAGTCTTTTCTTAATAAGTTCAATAACTCCTTGACTTTGTAGTAAAATAGGAACTTGATAAATATTCTTACAATCATGGACACCAACTACTTGTTCCGAATCAACCAAACCAAATTCACAAATTTTATTTTTTAAATTATCAGTTAATTTTTTTTCACTACGACATATAATAATGTCAGGTGTTAAGCCGGCTGTTCTAAGATTTTTAATGCTATTTTGCATAGGTTTTGTTTTTGGTTCACCAGTACTTTTTGGCGCTATAACCAATGATACATGAACGGTCATAAATCGCTTTCTTAACCGAGGTCTTTGATATTTTTCAAAAGCTGCCACAAAAGGCATACCTTCAATATCACCTATTGTTCCACCTAATTCTACAATACAAACGTGAGGTTTCTCATGACTACCATCAACTGGAATTTGTGCTACTCTCTCAACCCACTCTGAGATTGCTTCTGTTATATGAGGAATTGTTTGAACAGTCTTTCCTAAATAATCTCCACGTCTTTCTTTATCAATGACGTATCTGTAAATTTTCCCTGTCGTAATGTTGTTGTCACGACGTAAACGGACATTGAGGAAACGTTCATAATTGCCAAGATCTAAATCAACTTCACCGCCATCGTCAAGAACATACACTTCTCCATGTTCAAGAGGTGAAAATGTTCCAGCATCAATGTTAATATATGGATCAATTTTGATTGCTGAAACACGATATCCATTGGCTTTCAAAAGTACACCCAATGATGATGAAATTATTCCTTTTCCAACACCAGAAATTACTCCTCCTGTAACAAGAATAATTTTTACATCACTGCTAATATTTTCCTTTCTTTCCATTTTAAATAAAATTGACTTAGTATATGGAATGCTAAAAAGGAATGGAAAAATTTACATTAAAAATTGGCATATATTTTACATATTATTAATCAAAGTTTTAAAGCAATCAATCATTAAAGAAGATGTTTATTTGATTGTACTATAAAAAGTTTTTATAACTTTGAGTTATGAATAAAGGAATTATTGTTTGATAGATTTATAAAAAAAAAGCGTAAAGTTGTTTCATTTATTATGACATAAATAAATTTTACCTAATGTCATTTATAGTAAGCTTTTAAAGTTTATTGCCTTAAAAATAGTCCTTAACATATAAGCATTTTATTTCATAATATATTTTTTTTTCTATTGCACACTAACACTCGCCTATCTTGAATAAGTTTTTTTTTAAAGTTAGCAACAATCGTTATTATTATTATATAAATTTATAAATTTAATCACTTATATGTTAAAAATGTAACAAAATATGAATATAACGTTTTCTGTTATATTATTTACAAATTAAAAGTGTTTAACTTAAACCAATCAAGATAATCTTTTAAGGCAAATAAAAATTTTAAAATATTTATTCCTGTAAATAACAGTAAAAATACTATTTAACTGTAATGGAAAAATTAAACATCTTAGCAATTTAACATTAAAGAATATTTACTAAATAATTGTAGAATAAAAAATTTAAAGATAAGTAATTCTTGCATATTTATTGGGTGAACAAACTTGAATTGATAAAAATCACTTCAATGTCTATTGAATAATTATTCAACTAAAATGAAGAAATTAAATTGCTATCAAAATACAGATTATTAGTATACGACTATATTTTTTAAATTAATAGTACACTAAAATGTATAAATGTTTTCTTTTTTTACAATGTGGTTTAACATAAAAAAATAAAAATGAGGCAATCTATAAACTATATAAACAATAATGACTTTATAGAAAATTTTAATACTAAAACATCAAATAAAATGTTTATAAATATATCTTGTTATAAAGAACAACATTTCCATAAATAAATAAAAAACTAAATGAAGTGGTTGACGTACATTTTTTATCTCTTATTAATTTATGTTAATATTATCTAATATGTACTTTAAGTACACCTTTATGTAACGATTGATTTACCGTAATATAATGCTAAAAAACGACATTTTAAAGGATAAAATAAACTTATATCGTTTATATTAATATCGTTATCATAAGTTAAATCATAAATATTATCTTATCTTTAAAAATATTTAAATAATGATAATTAACAATACATCTACTTTATATCAAGCATTAATTAAAAGATCTAAGTATGAAATGACCAATTCAACCTAGAAATTATTCTTTATTTGTTATGTAACATTTAAAAGATAGGTTAGAATATTATATGATTTATTATATTCTTGAAATTGTTTAAAACTAAAAAATTTTACTTAAAAAATAAATAAATTTTAATCGGTTAAAAACTTAATTTAAGTGAATTTTGCATAGCGTAAACTTTAAGATATATTTTTGAAAGATATTTGAAGAATGAAATTATAATGACATAGTGTTTCATAGTATTAGCATGTTTTATTAATCAAGCTAATAGATATTTAGAAGATACACCAGAAAGAGTAATATTTTTGAAAATTTTTTTTCGAAAGTTTGCATAATTTTATTGTAACTCTTATTTTCCACTTCCTTTTCAAT
The DNA here is from genome assembly GCA_963280985.1 of Strongyloides venezuelensis. Classification (NCBI taxonomy): domain Eukaryota; kingdom Metazoa; phylum Nematoda; class Chromadorea; order Rhabditida; family Strongyloididae; genus Strongyloides; species Strongyloides venezuelensis. The sequence goes on along the minus strand of CAUJLX010000001.1, from coordinate 1,522,360 downwards.
GATGTAATTTTGTTACGATTTGAGTTTCATACAATGTTTATAAATAAAATTTTATTTTAATACTAAATAAGTCGAAAAATTGCATTCATAAACTAAAAAATTCTTTCATTTAGTACAAAATTTAACTGATGAAAAATTTCGTATATAAATTGATTTTTAATAGCTTTAAAAGATATCTTATAAATATGTGATAAAAAAATATATTTCTTTTTCTGAAATTATATTTTAAACCTATGATCTTTTTAAAAATAAATATTAAACTGTTAATTTACTAATTAAGAAATTTAATTTTTTTAAGAAGAATTGGTTAATAATATGAAAATTTCGGTGACTTATACTTTATAAAAAGATAACGAAGCATACAACTTCATCATTATTAAGAAAAATTGTATTTGTAAAATTTAATTATAATTATCTATTGTTTATACATTTAAGTACACTCAAAATATAAAAATGTACTAAACTTATCATTTTAAGTGTATAAAAGACTTTAAGAGAGCAAAATAAAGAATAAGATTCGGAAACATTGGTGAATAATATCTATATAAATAATTAAGATTTATATCTTTGTTTATTTTAGTTATTATAAAATTATGTTCTAATAAAGTGTATAATTACCTAGACATAATATCATTGTTTAAAATATTATATTATTTTAGAATAAATAATAATTATTTTCAATGTTTGACTAAAAATATAATTTCCTTCTAACTTAATAAAATTAAAAGAAATAATTAAATTCGATAATTTTTATACAAATTTTCTTTATTTAAACGGAATATAATTTTTTTATTTTTGATTTTTAATCAATTCTTAGATCTGATAAAATATATTAAACAGCTCTCCCAACACATAGTGGTTTAAATATATTGCTTCCACATATTGTTTTATTGCATTAGAATATACAAAAAGAAATTAATATAAATATAGTTTGTTATAATTAATATCGTAATTACTTTTCTTGGTCTTTTTCCTGTAGATCTATTCTATATTTTTACTAGAATAATGACAACGAATAACAACTGTTCTTGTTATTTAAAAAACGAATAACATTTAAGTTTTTCAGCGTTTGATTCAATTACAGATTGACTAAAAGTTTAAAAAGGATATTGGTAATATTATAACTCTATTTTATATCGAAATCTTTCATCGTTCGTTATTTGTCTTATTTTTCCATAATTGACTAAAGATTTTCTTTGTTCACACGAGGCAACAGAAACTATATGATATAATTCTATTTCTATACATTGTTTGTTTTGTTTTGCTCACTGATTCGGTATCGGAGGAATATTTTTGCTATGTTTAAAAACTGCAAGTCTAGGACAATCAATTTAATTACCATACGAGTTTGGAAATTGAAATTTTTTTGTATATAAGAGTTTAATTTGTGAAGATCACTAAGAATGCTATGTTAAATAAGTATTTTTCCTTTAAATTTACCCATTTTCTCAAATTTTCCTTGCAACAAAAACCAAATTTTGTAGTTCTTTAGTTTTCAGATGGATAAAATTAATTTCATGTCATAAATTATATTCAAAAATAACAAATTTTTCTTGATATTTTTTGGACCCATTAAATTATTATATTGTAAAAGAAAATTGAAAAATAGTATTTACAAAGATTGATTTAAAAAATTTTTTACATGTTTCTGAGAATCATGCTCACAGTTGCGAGAATCATTTAATTGCACATATAACGTTTTGAAATAAATATCAAATAAATCGTTGAAAGAAATAAATATAAAAAATTTTCGTATGTAGATTGATAATGTAACGTTTATAGGATTGAAACTATTTAAATATATTTTACAACTATTATTTCAGTAGTTACAATATAGATGCAATCACGGTCTGTTAAATGAAACCCTTTAATTTTTCAGAGTTAATAAGAATAATTAAAGCCAAAGTTGTTAATTGTAAGATCACACTTATAAAAATATGTTCATGGTTTCAGTTTATACATTCTTATTTGATGATATGACATAGAAATTCTAACTATTATTGTTAAAAACATTAATATTTTATTTGAACAAAAAGGTATATCACTTAAACGTTTACTAGTTAAAATATTTCTCATTTTACTCAAGAGGTAGATATCATTTAATTAAAATGGAAGTTTATTATTAATACTATTTGTATTTAAAATAAAAGAAAAAGGAGTTTATTATGGTTAACAAAAATTAAAATTCCATTATTGATATATACGTTAATTTTCAAAAAGTTTATAACTTCCGCGTATAATTTTTGTTATAATTATATAAATTTCTTGCAAAAATTTTCAAATTGTTAGATAATGTTTTCTTTAACGTACAAACAAAAGATGTTGTACTAAACATTCAAAATCGAATTATTAGGGAAAATTATATACAGTATATCTAGATCTCATACTTCATAAACGGCTTAATCTATTTTCAATAAGATAGTAAAAAAAATATTTTTAAAAGACAATTCAGACAATATTATAGTATTATTTTTGTAGAAATTAATTTATTGACAAATTAGCAAGTGTAATGATTATTGAAATTAAATAACCTTCCCAATAAAGACTAACAAGTGATTAGTTTATTAATCCTTCTAGTTACAAAATTAAATTGAACCTAGCAAGCCAAATTCTGATTAAAATATTATTTTTTAAAAGGAAAATTGGTAAAAAGATTGGCAAATTTGAACAAAATAAAATCTATCCATCAAATAACAGCTTAAAAAATTAACATAATTACATAGAATCAGTCAAAAATAAATTAAATCTGTTGTAAAAGTTAAATGCTCTTACCAGTACTTAGTAAATATCATGAAAAATTCCAAGGTATTTATTGTTTTTGGCAAATTTTTGCAATCCACAACATCAATATATATATTATATATATATATTAAGAAAATTTTTTCATTTCAATCATTTTTTGTTTAATCTATTATTCCTATGAAAATGTCTAAGAAAAAAATGTTACACTTGTTAAATACTAATTATTCCGAAAGTTAGAAAATTATTAGAATAATCTTTTTCTATTGCTTTATCGTCTAATTATATTTATTTATGTTTTATTCTAAAATTTTTACCGATTTAGTTATATCACTACTAATTTAAATAATCGCTGTACTGTAATATTAAGTAGAGTCATATAAAAATTTAAGCAATATTATTTTGCCAATGCTTCTCTGTCGAATGAATATAAAATCGTTCCATTATCTTTAAAATTGATTTAGTTATGCATCTTAAAATTTCTGGACTGAGAGAACAAAATTTTTTCTTAAAACAGAATAATAAATTTAAATTATTAACACTAGATATTAAACTTCAGAGATACCTAAATTAGAAACAACCTTTAAAAATGCTAGCAAAATTAACATATTTTATACCAATAACAATAAAATGAAAAAATAATGGAAAATACTATAAATAAAAAGACCAATATAAATCAATATTCTGATCATCAAATAAATTTCACTAGTAATTTATGCCGAAAACAGTAAAACGGAATGCGTTGACCTCAAATCGAAGCCGGGACTCCCACATGGCAGGCGAGAATTATACCGCTTAACCATTAACACGTACCCGATAGATACACCTGATTGGAGACCAGTTCTCAAATTTGAGAGTATCTTTTATAGTGAGAAATAACTCTATTCCAAAAAAATAGAAATTAAATTTAAATATTAATACTCCACCAAGTAAAATTAGAATAAAAAATAAGTGATAATGATGACAAAACAAATTGTTAAATTAACACTTTTAAAAAAATTCATTTTCTTTTATTATATTAGCAATTTAAAAGATAATGGAATTAGTATTCTTTTAAATATGTGAATTAGAAACAATAACAATGAAAGAATTAACTAAAATAACTTTATTTTCTCATGTCAAATTAAAAATATTATTTTTTTAAAATTCTGTTAAACCTTTTATATTACCAAATGTCTATAAAGAAGACAATGTTATTGGCATGTTAGTAGTTTAATTGCTTAAAATAAAAGAATTGTATGTATCAGATAATTATTTAACTTTAATGTATAAGAAAATTTATGCTAATATATGTATGTAATCCATGAATCAAAATAGATCTTTTATTTTTATCTATATAGTAACACTTTTAGATTACATTTTATCAATTTTTTCTGTTATATAATCAAATTATCTTACTTTACGTATTAGAAATTACAATTTTTTAAAGAATTGTTATAGAACTATATTAAAAATTATTAATAAAGGAGAAAATTGATCTTTGGCAGAAACATTACCATAAATTTGTAAATTTATTAAAAAATTTTAAAAATAACTCTAGAAACTCAAAATATAGCATAAAATGTTTCTAAAGTAACTGTCATTCAATTATGAAACTCACAAAAAGACTCATACTATATTTAGCGATTACTAAAAATTATCTGTGTTAAGAAATTTTTTGAATGTTTCTATATATTTTTGAATAAGGTGTGGTGGCCAATCTATTTTAATATATACGAGGGATTTGGGAAAGCACTTTCAAATTTGAAAGTAATCCTAATAGAGAAAAAAAGCATCATTCTAACAAACAAAAATTGAATAATTAAGTCTATCAAGTAAAAGTAATGATAATAATCAAAAAATTGATAACCAAAAAAAATAATAATCACAGAAATTTTTCTTTTCAAATTTTAATAATGGGGCATCATATATTACTTATTCGGTGGTCAATCAGATACGACTCGCGTTCCCCGTCGCACGGCAAATCTGATTTATTTCAAAGCATTTATTGTAAATGATTAATTTTTATCAACCTTTATAATTATTTATATAATTTTTTGGCATTATATAAACTATCTTGAATTAAACTTTTTAATTAATCTCCTTCTTAAATAATATGTTTGTAAAATTTATCGTAATTTATTTGCTGTTACCAATAAATATTTAGCCGTTTAATTTTTATTAAATAAAAAATTTTTAACTTAATATTCATAGAAAATCGAGAATACTTTTGATGTTTTAAGATTATAACTTAAGATATATATGTGTTTTTTTCATTAATCTACTTACTGGAAAAAATCAAATACAAACTGTTTTACGTGAAATGACAAAAATTCTTTACTTATTTTCATTTTAACACGAACATCATAAACAACTTTAACACTTTTTATTTTAAATAACATCCAACCCTTTCTGTTGTAATTATCAATTCTTTTGTGAATAATATTTTACAATCATACATAAAAATAACAAGATAATTTTTTATCATCAATAAATGAATACTTGTAGTTTGCTATTGTCTATAATATTTTTATTAAATGAAAATGTTATTAATGGTGAAAATAACAAAGAAACAAACATTGAAAGCGTGATTTCTTGTAACATATTAAATGATACAGAACCATGTATAAGAATTCCATTGAAGCCATATCAAGGGGAATATATAATTGCCAATGTCTATAAAATCAATTCATGTATTATAGGTAAAACCTTTAGCTCCATGCAACTTGGTGTTTTTTGTTACCTGTATGATGAAAAAAAATTTTTGAAGAATTTTAAAAGTAGAAGAAATAAAGCCGCAAACAGAAATATTTGTAAAAGCACTAATAGATACTATCAAATGAATAAAGTTATAGAAAAATTTAGTAGTAATAACAGTACACAGTATTTTAACGATTGGAAAAATCTATTAGTTGTAAGAGAACCAATAAGTAGGTTTTTAAGTGGATTTGTTCAACTTTGTGTCCTCAATATTGGATTGCCTTCAAATCACCCATATTGCTTTGGTTGTGGAAAGAATATGCATTGTTTTTTAACACATTTATACCATGACTTACTTAATGTAAGCAAAAAGAAAACAAAACCAAATAATTTTATTAAATATCACTTTTATCCTCAAACATGGTATGTAAAATGAACAATTTTTATAAAAATAACTTTTAGGCAATGCCAGTACAATTTGTACAAAGATAAATATACAATTATTCATTACGATTTCGTGGAGAAGAAAAAATTCTATGACAAATATATAGAAGAATTAAAAAGTTCTAATGTTTCAAAAGAAAAATTAGAATTTATCAGAAAAATACTATATACATCAAAAGTATCACATTCAACTTTTGATAAAAGTGAAACTAAAAGATATCAAAAAGATTTATTTAAAAGCTCAAGATTGTTAACATTAATTTCTAAAATTTTTTATAACGACTATAAAGAATTTGGTTTTATTTTACCTGTAATAAGAAATTGAACATATTGATATATTGCTTGTTATGAGCTTATTATTTTTAAAAATAATTTATAACTGTTTCATTTAATATTACAATTTTTATTAAATTTCAATTTGCTAGTTATTTCAAAAAATAAAATATTTCTACAGGTTTTATATTTTAAAAAAACTTTTCTTTAAATTATAAGATCATAGTATGACTTTGATAATTTATAATACATTATAAAATTATAATATATATCCTTTAAAAAAAATATGCTCTTATTTCTTTCTTTGTTATTCACATATGTATAATAAAAATTTACTATTTGAAAATATCTTCAGTGATAAACAAAAGTTTTGTACACAGTAATAAATTTTTTATGATATAGAAATTTAGAACAATAATAAAATATCAAAGTTAGACTTGCATAAAAATTTTTTTATTACTTTTAAAGTATACAAAAACGAAAATATTTGATATTTTGTAAATAAATAAGCATAATTTCACAATTATATATTAGTATGCAATCAAAATAAATCTTAAAATTCAAGATAACTAGATATAACACTTCCAATAATAAATCTATTTTTATATTTTGATTGTGAAACTCGTTTTTTTCAAAATTTATATTTTTTAATTTAGAAAATAATACACAAAAGCTAAATCACTATAAGAAGATATGTGTTTATTAGTATTAATAAATATTAATAATGACATTTAAAACTGGCTTTTTTATAAAAAATCTATGTGAATTATAAAAAAAATGTTGTAATAATGCGGAAATATTTATATCCTTGTTGATTAAGTAGAAGATGTGGTAAATTATACCAAATATCTCATAATCAATTTGCAAAATTTATAGTTTAATAACTTTTATTCATACTTACTAAAATCGTGATACTATTGTCACTTTTGCCTATAGAAACACTCATAATAGGAAATTTAAATTTTACAATAAATTTGTAACTTTCGGTTTACATATTTATTTTTGAATTTTAAATTATTTTTAAAATAAAGTAGTAGAAATTATCTTTTGTCATACACTGTAATATAATTTAATTTTTTCAAGTTGTTAAAAATATACATTATATTTCAAAAATATTATTTTCTAATTAGCATCTCAGCATATATAAAAAAAACAATTCAATTATAAAACAATTTCTAAATCAACGTTACAAATTTTTTCCAGGATAAATAACATACATTTACATATTATCTTATAATATTGATAATTTCGTTTATTTCAACAATAATTTATTAGTATATTTTTGACAAAGTTAATTTCCTATTACATTTTCAAATATATTTTATTACTTCTCATTTTGAAGGGTATCAAAGCATCTAAAGTTTCACTATATTTGTTGTTTCCTCCATCAAACAATAAATTAATTGTTTTAGAATTTTGATGTCATACCTTTTTTATGATAATGCAATAATAATCAAAATTTCAATTTTATAATAATTTTACGCATGTTCTGATTAATAAAATGCTACAAATGTTAAGAAAACATTAGCTATTCCATCATTTATTTGGGTGATCCACAAAATTATTACACTCAAAGAATAGACAGGAGTCTTTTACATTTTTTAACTAATAATTAATCCCACACTTTTAATAAAATATGGTACAAAATTATAATTGCACTTTCTTTATATATTATAAATCTAAGCGAATTCACTCTTTAATCCGTTTGAATTTGTGTTGATGACAATTTCTTGCATTTTCCTTCAATATTAACACATACGCAGTAACTTTAGTGATTTCTATAGAATAACAGTGTTAAAACATAATTCATAAAAACTACCACAAAATAAAATTTCTTTCTTTGTTTTGATTTAAACATCAATAGAATAATAAGGGAGATAATAATTGAGCAAACAATTAAAATGAAAAAATTGGAAATAATTCATCAAATAAATAATCTAAAAATTTTGTTATAAAAAAATTCATTTTTTAATAGAAAATATGAATATTTATTTGATCATGCAATAAAAATAGTAAAAAGTATTTCAATTATATACATTTTTATAAATAAATTTTAAAATGAATATAATATTTATAAAAAGATGAATTTTAAATATTTGTTTTGAAAATTATAATACAATGCAATGATGTATTCAAATTATAATAACTAAAAACAATATAAATGATTTGATATTTTATACAAAGCCAATCAAAATGTTTACATATTTATGGATTCTCACTGGAGTTTTTGTTTCAATACCAAATCAAGTATATTCCAATATTACTTTCCATACTCAACATTTTCCTGGTATTATAAAAAATACCGAGAATAAAACACTTTCACTCCACTTGAATGCTAATGCAGCAAATGGTTTTATTATTGTAAAATGTCCATATGAGTCTTACAAACTTACAGGAAATGCGGGTGATTCTTTTCAGATTCCTAGCGAGTTAAATGGTTCACAGTTTATAACAGTAAATAAGGATAAACAATTTAGTTGGATACCTTTATTAAAATCATTTTCTGAATCTACGATAATCAAATGTGGACAATATCTTGAAAAAATTAATGGAATTCTAATACCATATAATTGGACCTACAATTTAAATTGGAATGTTGATACAAATCAATCGATAACTATAGTATCAGAGGATATAAGTTCTCAAAGACGTCCACTTCCTAAAAAATGCAATAATAATTCTACCAAAATTTTAATTTTTACTAAGGATAAACATGGAAGTATTACAAAAGTAGAAATCAATGGAGACATTAGTCTCGCTCCAAATCAAATTTTTTATTATTTCTCGATAAATGGAAATACAACACAAGTAATTAAAGAACCTTGTGCAATACTGAAAGTGAAAAAGCCTTGTCCAAAGATAGAAATAACTAAACGAGACATAACTCTAGTTGAACATAGAGGAATTAAAATTAATGTTGCTAAAATGAAAGAAAATAAAGAGAAATATAATGTAAAACTTACTGTTGGTAATGATTCTTCTTACTATAGTGGAAAAGACATTACTGTATCAAAGCTGAGATATCATAAAGATGGAGTTGATATTATTCAAAATGTTACAAAACCAGTGGTTGAAGCGTTAGATATTAATGTATTTGATTTATATAAAATAACATACAATTGTCATTCAGAAGGTAATCTAACAACCATATCACAAATGTACTATTTTGAACCTTTAAGTAATGACCACAAATATCAAAATTATAGTATAGTACATTATGAAGACGATTTATATGTTGAACCAAATTGTTCAAGAAATCGATTGACTTATGGATATTTGGAGGCAATAATTTACGATAAAATAGAAATAAATTTAAACAATTTAACAAATATAAAAAGTGATAAAACAATATTAAAGTGTATCTATCGTACACCTAGTGGTACTATCACAATACCATCATCTTCCTTGAGAAATAAAATGAATGAACAAAATTCTATGGATACAAAAAGTGATAATACTAAAAGAACATCAAGTAACAGTTCAAAATCATGGTATCAATCATTGGTACACAAACATGGGAAGTCTGCTGCAATAACAATAATCTTTGCTATCACACTAGCAATTATATTGGTTATTATAGGACTATCAATTCTTCTATACTTCTTTGTAATAAAGGATTATATTGAAGTATTACAATTAAGAAAAAATTATCCTAATGTATTTGATTTTTGGTATCATCTGAGAAAGCATTCATTGGAAAAATATTGCGAAAATGTTAATAAAATTGAGTATATTTCTGAAAAATTAAAAAGCAATAAAATTCTTAAAAAAATTGAAGGTGGTGATGAATGTGATATTGATATAAATCATATTTACGATGACACATTAATTAAGTCTTACAATAGTATAGACAAAGTATTTAAAGCTCATTATGTTTTCAAGGATTCATTTGAGAGAACTTACATTATCTCTGATGTAAATTTAATTTTTAAAATACTAATAATTCTGTTTTAGAGTCCAACAAAGGAAACAAGAGACCACTTCTGGAAAATGATTTTTGAAGAAAATGTTCAAACAGTTATTGCAATTATCTATAAAAGGCTCATGGATACGAAAAATCATCTTTCTAATAAAATTTATTGGCCTGATAAGGAATGCAAATATGGTAATATTACTGTTGAATTTATAGAAAGAGAGTCATTGGATCTTATTCCAATTACTTATCATTTTTTTAAGATGACTAATAATAGTAATGTCACAAAAACTGTAAGAATATATCATTTTAATGATTGGCCTAATCATGGAATTCCACCTTCTGAACTCTATATTGTCAATCTTTACAAAACACTTAACGCTTTAAATAGTAGTGGTAATGTTCTTGTCCATGCTTTCCAAGGTACAGGTTCACGTGTTTATATGTATACATTTTTTGTCTGCATCTATGATACTATGTTAAACAATGTAAATATAAGTAATCCTATGGAAGTTATTAAAGAAATTCGGGATAAACGTTTTGGAGGAAATTTGGCAAGTTATGAGTATGCTTATGTTATTAACGCTCTTGTCACAATATTCTTTGAAAATGGAATGTTGATTGATAGATCATATCGATCACGTTATTTTTTGAGACGATTTGATAATTATTTAAGTGCTTTTTATAAACGTGAAAGTAGAATGACTAGAGGATACTCACAATTTCTCATGTTTGCTAGTATCGTTGACTTAGGAAAGTTAAGAGAAATAAAGACTACTTTTGCTGGTACAGGGATTTTGAGCGACCGCATATTGAAAGAAAAATGCAAACGTTTTTATACTGTAATTGAAGATAAATCTATCAAAAAAATACGACATAGAGATATTCCTTGTTTTGATTCAACTTTGGTAGACATTAATGAAAAAAATGAAAAAAGATTTGTACATGCAAATACATTTATATATAAGAATATAGAAGGTTTAGAAAGAAAATTAATCTTGTGTCAGGTAAAATTTCATAAATATATTATAAAATTTCTTTTATATTTAGGCACCATTAAAAGAGTCGTTTGATGATATGTTTGATATGATATATAAATATAATGTTGCTGTTATTATTATTTTACTTAGACCTGAAGAAATACCACCTGACGGCGACAAATGGGTACCATATCTTCCATCATTAAATGAGACATTTAAAACTCAAAAATATATTGTTAGATGTAAGAAATATTCAGAAGAATGTGAGCATATGATTTTTGAATCAGAGTATACTATTAAAAATCCAAAAGAAAATCTTATTACTTTTAGAGTTTTCCACTATCATGGATGGCCTGATAAGGGTAAGTCTAAATAATTTACAAAAAAATTCTCTACAATAATTTTGTTTTTAGGCGTACCTTCAAATCACATAGAGATATTTCAACTTATTAAAAAAATCCAATCATGTAACCCTAAAAACTATATAGCTATTAATTGTAGTTCTGGAGTTGGACGATCTGGTACTATTGCATTTATTTTGCATTTAATTGATACGTTCAGTTCATATATAAATTTTGAACCTATAGAAAGGTTGAGAACGCTTAGAGAGAACCGTTATAAATCTGTTCAAACATTCAGTCAGTTTGTTTTTGCAATTTTAATTGTGTTTGAACATTTTAAGGATCATATTGACAATATGGATCCAAGAATCTATCCTAACTTTATACAACTTACACAAAGAGTTTTTAAAAATGATGATTTTTAGAAAAGTCATATATGATCATGGAATTTTTATATCAATATTATCGAACGATATCTTGTAAGACTAATGCTAAAATATAATGATAAAATGAAGTCTACTGTAATATTTATGTGAAAGATAAAATAATAAACAATTATAAAAGTTTATTTGTACAATATTATTTTGATATTATCATAATTAATACAACAAATATCTTTGCTTTGAAAATATAATTGTATTGTAAAGAAATTATTTTAAAAATTAACTGCAAACATTTGATATTTTGAATAAAAATAATAACATTTCTGACATAGCATTTTCACATAAACAAAATCAATATTTTTATCAAGATGTTTTTTTTGGTCTAATAATGAACTAACATAAAAAGCAAATAATCTAGATACGAAATAATTTGAGTATTATTATTCAAATTTAAACTTTATTATATAAGTTTATTGTATTTTGAAATAATTCTAATAAAAAGTTTTAAGTTAAAATCTAATAAGAGTACAATATAATGTCTTATGTCAAAAGATTTAAATTTTATTTTGTTTTTTTGTTAAGAAAAAAATTAAAAAAGAAGTGAGAGCTTAGATGAAAATCTTAAAATATACAGTAAATTTTTATTTTATAATTTCCACTTTTATTTATCCTACTATCCACTTTATCAATACATTTTAGATAATTTTCTAAACAATACCTTAATATACCTTTTTTTCTTAACTAATTATAATTAATTAACTACATTAATTTTTTTCTAGCGATTGAGGACTCTTTATTAGTGTCTGTTACTTTGTTAACAATAAATTTACTGATCGAAATGTGATATAAAAACATATTTTAATTTTTAATATAAATCGAAAAAAGTTTTAATCATACTTGACTTTAACTGATTAATTTTAAATGTAATTAAATTATTTTGTTTCTCGTATTGTAGAATTTTACTTTCCATCAAATGATGAATTATTTTAAGAATTTAAAAGCGTTAATAACTTATCTAAACAATAAAAATATAAGTTTTAAAATATTAGTTTAAGCAATAATTTTGACAGCTTTTGCAAGGCATCTTTAAAATACGATGTTTTTCTCCATGTTAAAAAAAGAAAATCATTCTGACTGCATCGTTCATAAAATTGATTAAGTCTGATAAAATTACAGTAAAGCAAAAATAAGTTTTTTTCTTATTTTTGTAAATACTTTTTTATGGTAGGTATAAAATGTATATAAAATAATATCAAAAGATATTTTTACTATATCTCTAACACTTCAATTTAGTAATAACAACTATTAATATATAAATATAATTTCTAAATTCCAAGGTTTTACAGATAGGAGTAACAAGGGTTTGTAAATTATTTCCGATATTAAAACTTTTTTATATCTTAATGTATGTAACTTTATGTGGTGATTTCAAAAAACGTAATATTATCTTAATCTGAAGTTCTGTTCACGAGAGACACTTGCTTAAACATGTTTTAGTGTATTATTCTTGATCCCCTTAAAGTTATTCGTTTTATCTAACATTTTACAGGCATGTAAAGTTTTAGATGCTGATAATAAAAAAATTAAAAAAGGTGGAATTTTAAGTTTCATTCTTGAGATTTTTGACTTTTTTGAAAATGACCAAAAAAATATAAATTATTACATTTTAAAATGATATATCAGAATTCAGAGAAGGTAATTGAATAAAAAATAATCTAAGTTTCTCTTTAACTTACATTTTTAGTATAATCTTAAAAAAATCGAGAAACTTTAAGTACCATAAAATCGTTTTAGAAATTTTTTGCATTTTTTTAAAAAAAATATGCCAAAGATGAAAGTTTTAAAATAAGGTGTTTTCACAACTTTTATGTAGAATTAAATTTTCCATCGAATGATATATATATCATGTCGATTTATTTATTCGTTTTTGAGATATAAAGAAAAAAGTGATTTTTTAATTTTTAAAAAATGTGCACCTTTTGGTTTCATGAAAGAAAAAAATTTTCGATACGTCAATTATTTCAAAATGTCTTGAATTTCCCCTCCAGAGAAATTTTATGTGACTAGTTTAAGATATTAACCGTTTATTTATTTCTTTTATTCTTGAGTTAATCAAAAAACAAATTAGTCAATTTTTTTCTAATTTTTAAATGTAAAAAAAAAGTATGAAAAGATGGCACTTTTTTAGTATAAAAAATTCACAAAATATTTGTGCAATTAAAATCTCCATCGAATGACATATAGATCGTCTTAATCTCTTTATTCATTCTTGAGACACCTCGCATTAAGTACTAAATTCAAAGATTTGGCACCTCCATTTTCCTCCCAAATGATGATTTTTTTATTCAAAATTTTACATATAGATGTAATTTCTGATTTTTTATTACATGAAAATTATAAAAATTATAAAAAAATGTCTGATCCTTGCAAATAATCAGTCATCGAAAATTCCTCTATATATTAGAATAATGGTTTACCTCTCAAAATAGTTTTCATTTTATTTACTTTTTTCTACTAAAATAAAAACTACATTTTAATATGCTGAATAAAAAAGTAAACAGTAGCTTTATTTGAATTTAGTTTTTATATGCATCTATTTTGTAACCACATAAAATAAAAAAATACAAGAATATCTTATTTTTTTTTAATGTTAGAAAAGAATAATTTATAGAAGTCATTAAGCTAATTGTTTTAAACAATTTCAAATATTAATTTATATTCTTAAAAATATAGTAGGTTGGATAGGTGAAAAAGTTGGTTTTAAACTGATATATGTATTTTTGTGACGATTAAATATATTTAAAATCAGTGCAGTAGACTAAAATCATTGAGATATAATAAAAAATTTTACAAAAAAATTATATTTGGCTTTTTAAAATTTAACAAAATTTATATTTAGTATCATTTAATTCTGTAGTAAATTAGATATTTCACTCCACATCCTTTTATGTTTAAATGAACTATACTAAATTGTTTCAAACTACTGCAATTTAGTTATGCATATTATAAGCTTAAAAAAGTTATGATATGGCAATACAAACACTTTTTTAAAAAAAAATTGTAAAAACATCTAAGAGTTTTGCTATGCTACATAAGAATTGAAAGAAAAAATTATCTAAATTTCTAAGTCGAAACTATTCACCAAAACATTTTAAAGGAAAATTTTTAATATTTTTTTTTATAAAAACCACTAATACTTTGATTTAAATATATCTGTAGCTTTTTAAAGTCTGTATAAATTTCTTTAACACGAAAAGTGTCCAATTAATTTTTTTGATTTATTTTTAATGTTATAAACTTGGAAAAATATTTTTATCATTTTAAATACTTTAGAAAACTGTATTTTAATTTTCATCTTACATTTAAAAAAGTGCATTAAATTTGTAAAAGTATTCTTTTATATTTTATCAAAATGCGAAATGATAAAATAATAATTGCCCAAATTAGATTATTTTAGATTGAATAATTATAAAATATTTATGATCAACCTCTGATATCATTAATATAAAAAAAATAGTTAATTTTAAAACTAAATCTGCATTTTAAATTCCTATCTTTTTTAATCAAATAAAGATTGAATTTTTCATTAATTAGAAATTTGTAAAAAACTATTCAAACTTAGAGCATCAAATGAGTTTAAAATCATTAAAATATGTAATAAAACAAATTCGATACAATGTGTTTTTTAAATTTCTAACATTAAAAAAACTACAAAATTTTAATTATAATTATGAATACTATAAAATACTGAACTATTATTCGGATATTACTATATGTGTTTTTTATAAAACAAAAATTTTAGAAGTTTTTTTAAATCAAAAATTTTTAAATATTTTAAAAAACATGCTCTGCGAGAAATGATCGACAAGTGAAGCGAATTGCTGCTTGTTATTTACAAAAAATTATAAGTAAAAAGTCTGTTTTTATTTTAAAAATAACAATAATTGCTAATACCGTTAGTAAGTAGAAAACGAAATAGATTTTCTCTCTTTGTCTTTTATTAAATGAATACATAAACAATTGCCATTTATGTAGAGTTTTTAAAAGAGTACAAAGTGATTAAGCTGTAGAATTTCAATACACTTGTATTATCTTATGTGGTTGAAACTGTTTTTTTTTTGAAATTTAGAAACTATTAGAATTCAATTTTTCAAATGTGACTACAAATATAAAAATCCATTTTATATTAAAAAGTAAACAATTTCTAGAAAGATATCGTATATTCTATAAAAAAATCTATAGTACATTTTCTAAGTACTGCATAGTGCACACTATAGAAAATGCATAAATCATTTTCCATGAAGTGTATAATCACTTTTTTAAATATTTTAATTATTTAAAAGAGCATGATCATTACACACAGAGACAATCTCATCATTTTCATTCCCAAAAACATTATTCAAATTTAACTATTTAAATCATTTTTTTTCCTATCCAATCATTTTGTTTCCTATTCAATCATTTTCTTAACTAAAAAATCATTTTGTTTTCTATTCAATCATTTTGTTTCCTAAAAAATTATTTTCTTCCCTGTGCAATCATTTTTTTTCTCTGAAAACTTTTATTTTGAATAAAATTAATTAAAAATATTATTTTGTTAATATTATCTTTTCACGTTTATTAGCTTAACATAAACAATTAAAGTATAAAACATTCCAGACTAACAGTCATTGAGGATTACAACTATATTTTTGAAATAATTAATTAAAAACCAAAGAAGAATTCCAGAAATTTTTTGTTAATGATTTTTTTATTGTTAAATAGATTATATACTTCAAAAGCTTATGTATGACAGTTTATTTTGTTTGAACAATAGAATATCAAAAACTTTATCAAAATAAGTTGTTTAATTCTAATCGTAAACTTATTTGTATAAAGCAAGCTAAGCTAACTGAAGAGTATAACAATATAAATTTTTTACAAAAAGTAAAAAAGTTATAATACTCAGAAATGTGATAATATTTTAAAGGTAAAAAAACAGTCTTCATAAAAATATTCATATCTTTATTCTGATTATTTATAAATTTTATTTCAAAATAAAAAGTTTTTTATATAAGAATAAGATTAAGCTTTGCAATAATTTATTTCAAATGTAGATATATAATGCTTAATTACTATGACCAATGATAAAAAATATATTTCAAATAAAAATATTTATAGTTTTAAATCGCATATTGATATGAATTTAATATAAAAAAAATATTTTTTAATTATTGTAAGTTATATTGTTATTAAAATATTTTATGATCAATTATACATCCAAGAAAAAAAATGATTTCTTAGAAAGAAAAACAATTTGTTGGAAAAAAAAAGATTTTTTAAAAAAAGAAAATGATATTTTGGGGAAAAAATAATTTTTTAGAAACGTAAATGATATTTTAGGAAAGAAAATGATATTTTAGGTAAGAAAATGATATTTTAGGAAAAAAATGATTTAATAGGAAAAAAAATGATATAAATGAGAAAGAAAATGATTAGACAAGAAAGAAAGTGATTGAACAGAAAAGAAAATGATTGAATAGGAAAGAAAATGATGAGATTGTCTCTGTGTGTAGTGTTTTTAATAAGATTGCATGCAAATAATGTTCTTAAAATAACCTCAAATAAGCAGCATATAATGTACGTGTAATTAAAATATGATGAAAAAAAACCCCAAGTATACTGTCAAGTCAATTTAATTTGATTATGTCTAAAATAATAATCTTATCTTTTATGCTAGTGTTAATTATATATTATTTTAGAGGTACAAATACAAATAATGAAGTTTACTCTTACATGTTTCCTATTTGTATAAGTTACGTTGTAAAAATGTTTGAATAAAGTTTAAAATAGTCATTTATATTAAGTTACATTTATTTAAACGTTTTCCTATATTTATTATAACTATCTTTGAAATTTGATTAATTACTATGAAAGCCTTTGATTTACCTAATTTCCGGATATTTGGCAATTTCAAAAAAAAGTGTATAAATTTGGATAGATAAAATAAAAATATAATTGCACAATAGTGATAACACTACAGTACCTCAAAAAAAGATATATAAGAAGATATTAGAACACTTTCCAGCAAATGCTGAAAACAAGAGAAAACAATAGGGTAAGTTGTTCTTTAATTATTATTCATATGGTTATAGTTTCTATTATTGGCTACTGCGTCAAACATTGTGTTTGATGCAAGAAAATAAATATATATAAATATTCATTGTGATGTTTATTTAGTCTTTTAATTATAAATAAAAGTTAACTCAAATTATTATTACTTATAAAGTGTTGAAAACATCACAGGTTGTGTTTCGATAGAATGACGCGTTGCTGATGGTGACGGACGTTGACGCCGTCATTGTTTTAATTTTTTTACGTTGACAGACAATGACAAAAATAAGTGACGCCATTTGACATAAAATGGCGATAGAAAAAGGTAGTAAAAAAAGGAATTTATTAAAAATTAAAAAAATACATTGAAAAAAACTAAAATATTCATTTATTTAAATGAACTGTATATTTTGCTGATAGTGTATCTTGACTAGTTCTATTTTTCCACTTTATAATTTGTAAAGCAGCTGTAGAAAAAGCTTTTTCAATATGAGCAGATGATGATGGTATATTTTTAAGTATTTCATGTTGTTCTTCAATGTCTATAAGAAGTGATCTATCACCATTGTAAAAATCTGATAATATTTTCTCCAATTTTGTTTTACTAACACATTCTACTTTTTTAATTGACTGAAGAAACTCAGCTTCCAAACTATCCATGTGATTTTCTTTTTCATCTTCAGTAACATTGTTATTATCACTTTCAGGAAACATTTTTCCTACATATTTGATAACATCACTAGTTTATTTTTCATCCAGAAATTGTTTTATTGAAGAATTGAGAAATGTAGCAAGATAGAAGTGAACATTTGAATTAAAATCGTAATATTTAGTAAGTCTTTTTTCAAAAAGCTTTTAAACTGACTTTGATAAACGTTTTATATAATCAGAATTAGTGACGAAAAGTGACGTCACGTTTGACCGTCATTGTTTTATTTTTTTTACAATGACAGGCAGTGACGCTTGTCACGTCAGCGTCTGTCACGTTTACGTGGTATAAACGTCATTTAATCGAAACACTGATTCACAGTTACTAATATAATTAATTCTTGAACTTTATTTGGATTTACAAAAAAAATTTTATTAAATATAAAGAATGTTATTAATTGTCTCTAAAAAACACTAAAGATTTATTTTAATAATAAGATATCATTTTTTTATAGTTATGTGAGAAGGAATTGTATTTTTGAATATATTAAATTATTTGTCATTTAATTTATTGAAATTTATGGTATAAAATATATTTTGATTAAAAAATAAAAAAGTATTAAATAAGCTAAAAATAATTTTAAATAATTTAAAAACAAAAATATTATAAAAACTATTATCATATACTTCATAATTCATAAATTTTAATGATATAAAGTTTTTTACTTTTATTAAAAAAAATATAAAGTTCATTTAATTGAAAATATCTACATATAATAGATAAGGTTAGAAAAATATAATAAAAACATATCAAATTTTGTTTGATATTTTTTTTAAATTATAATAAATTTACCTCTTTATGTATTAGAAGCACTTTTTAAAAAAATTAACCATAGAAAATATCATTTTATCACATTTAGAAAGCTGCCATATATTTTCAATGGAGTATCATTCATATTATCTAATAAAAAAAATAAAATAAAAAATGGTACTTTTCCGTTTTGGTGACTATAAAAAAACCACATTAAAAGAAATATTATTAAAAAAATTTTTGTATACGAGTTAATAAGTAATTTTTACCAATAATCTGATAACAAAATGTGATTTACCCATATAACTTACTAGTTATAAAATCCCAAGGAAAATTTAAAGCATTTTGGTTTGGCGGTTAGCTAAAAGAAAAAATAAAAATCAATATGAAACTCCTAGAAGCATTTTAGAAATTTACATGTTTGAGCTTACACTCTCAAAAAAATAGGAGAGATGCTTTTAAAACGTTATTAAAGACATGAAAGATTTTTGTTGTCAAAATTCTATTTTTTTAATATTATTATTTTTAATATTTTTATGATAAATACTTTTAAAAATAGCTTTATTTTAATATAACTTATTAATTTATAACAATAAACCTTCAAAAATAATCAATAAGCATCAAAACGATAAAGTACAAAAAAACTATTAACTATCCAGAATTTTATTTAAAGAAATAAATCTATTTGTACAGAAATGCATTTCGTTAGTGAATATTTTTTTCCAATTAACGTCTACAACATTGACTATTATTGTTACAAGGTGTATAACTTTGTTGGCAGGAACAAGATGATCCACTATTTGATGATTGACATTGTGTAATAATGTTGTATGTTGTTGTGTTACATTGTTGTTGACAGGAATTTGAACACTGTAATTGACATTGTGATTGCGATTTGGTACAAGAACTCATGCACAAATCTTGACATACTGGAATACATTGATAGACAACCGGTGCTTGAGTTGTTGTTTGTGAGCATTGAATTTGACATGATTGTACACATGTTACTGGATTACTTTGTTGTGAACATTGATTTTGACAATTGTTATTACAATTATTATTTGATGATTGTTGGAATGAAATAACATATTTAGTAACATTATCACAAGTATTTTGGCATGCTGATTGACAGTTGGTGCTTGACTGTCCAGAACAACTATTTTCGCAGGCAGATTGACAGGAACATTGAATATTACATTGACTTTGACAGTTATTTGCACCACTAGATGAACATTGATCTTGGCATGTTGATTGACATGTACTTACTTGAATTTGTTGAACTGTTAAACATTGTAACTGGCAAGTTTGAGAACAAGTATTTGAATTTTGTCCATTAGAAAGACAATTATTTTGGCACTGATTTTGACAGGAACAAGTTTTTGGACATTGTTGCTGACATTGACTATTACCATTACAAGAATTTTGGCATTGTGATTCACATTGTTGAACTGTTACCATATATACTTGCGGTGCTTGTGTTGTTGTTGTCGGTATATATTGAATGCATATTTTTTGACAACTATTAGAACAAGCTGATCCACAATCATTGGTATTTTGAACGGAGGGACTGGATTGGCATGTATTTTGGCAGGTATTTTGACAACTATTCATGCACTGTGAGATAGTTTGAACTTCATATTTTTGTGTATTACATTGACAAGATTGTTGTTGTTTTTGACATCCACAGGACACTTGGACAGGTGAAGCATAAGAAAGTTGAATGGCTTGAGCACACGAACATTGTGGTTGTTGACAAGAACATTGTCGTTTTCCACGAAGAGAAAACAGCTAAATGTGAAAAGAATAAAAATAATTTATTTTAAGATTGTATTTTAACATACATCAACAGATAAAAATAAAATGAAAAAATAAAGTATCAAAAATTGTTTTGAAGCAACCATTATAGGATAATAGAATAACCAAGATAAAGTGTTAATAAAAATTCTTAATTAAGTTCCTTTATATATTACCCGAGATTTCATAAAAAGAGGTTTGAAATATATAAATTGCCTTTCAAAAAGTATTTATTATTCAAACATATCTGGTTTTTTCCTGTTTAAAGTTTTATCAATATAATTGTTTTATTTTTCCACTCACCACCTAAATACTTTATTTCGTTATCAGATAACCACACAATTATAAATCTTTAAAAAAATATAAGCTCAAATTAATTTTTTTATATAGTTAAGTAAGCAAGTATTAAAATAAATTTATATTTAATTTTCTTATAATATAAAAATTACAATTGTTATAGGAGCTGATGTCAAATTTTTCTTAATAAACTAGAAATTTAATACTAGTGTTTTGTTGATATATAAAAATAATAATATAAAACTTTTGGAAACATTCTTAATTTTAATAGATTATCTCCTATTTATTATAATACTTGTCTTATAATTAAATTATTTCATTTTGTTTGTTTTTCTTTTAAACCTATTTTATCAAAAATTGTAAAAATAAAAGAGAAACTTTTTAATTAAATTTTTTTTTATTTATTAAACGATATATAAATTATTATAAAATTACTGTAAAGATATAATATTTAATCTTTCATAATTTTTATGTGATTAGTAATATTTAAAAATCTCAATTAAATAAGTTAATTCATATTGTTATAAAATTAATTTATAATTATATATACTATATGTATATATTTTAAGGAGGCATAAAAAGTGAATGTAACATCTCATGAACAATGGATCTTTTTTACGAAGAAGACAATCAAGGAGGTTGTTGGTGGTAAGAGAGGAAACTTTTATATCTCAATTGTTTTGACCTAAAGGAATTTATATTATAAACTTCAATACTTCATTTTTAGAATTAGAAGGTAGCATTTTAAAACTTTTGTTAATTTAACTTTTTGATATTTGAAAAGATTAGTTAAAAAGCGATTACTTGTTAAGTTTATTCAAGAATAAGTCCCAAATTGACCTCATTATTAATATATGATGACCGAAATTATTTGTCTTAGATGAAAAGTTCTACCTTATCACAAAGATAAAGGTTTTATGTAATACCATTTAATCCTTAAAATACTCAGTCATTCGCTACAATTTTTCATTTTTATATTTCAGAATTCCTCAGAAATAATTATATATTTTAATAAATTTTCTATATTAAAAATATGTGTATTACAAATATGTCATCATACATCTTTAATATATTATTGTATTTTACAATTTTTTATGTCATTCTATGTCATCCAGGAAACTTCAGTTGTGGACCAAGAGAAGTACCTTATGCTATCTCAATTGATGCTAATGGTACACCAACCATCTTTTGTCAACCATCACCATGTGTTTTTACAGAAAAATCATCATCATCTATCAATTCAAATAGTGGTTTTGAAAATGATGAGTATGCTGTATGTTTTATAAAGAATTATAAAATATTTAGTTGTATAAAAAATTATTTCTTTTAGTATTGTTCTGATGAATTAATTGATAGTTCCTGTTCTGGTCAAACGGAATGGACTTCAGGCCTCTTTGAAGTTAACAACGGTACACATATACTTTTGAAAACAAAATGTTGCGACTTCCATAGAATGGGAACAGCTATTGAATATAAATCATCAATTCTTATGAATAATGATCATTATGTTGGTGGTAAAACAAACAGTCCTTCTGAAGTTCCATCATATGATTTGATAAAGGAGGTTGTTAAAAGAGTAACAGAACAAAATGAATTTTACTATATTCTTTCAATTTATCGTCTTCAATGCCTCACAACTGCACCATCATTTTGTAAGTTTTTCTTGTCGTTTTTTTGACATTATCAAACTTAAATTATAAGTCTAATAAAATTAATAATAACTTTTAGATACAAATGATATTGAAACAGTTGATGGTCAACCATTATCGAACAATGATGTAGAGACACCGGAGATTGCATATAAAACACATCAAATGAAAGATCATCACTTTCAAAGTTACAATTATATTAATAAACATCAAAATCCACCTAATCAACAGCAAAAAACTTATTACAAAAAACCAACACAATATGGAAGTATCAATGTTAAGGATAATATATTACAAGTTATGAGAGAAGAAGAATCATTAGATTATATGGGCAGTAATAATAATAATAACTATAGAATAACACCGCATATTCCAAGTAACGTACCATTTATCTCTCAAGTAACACCAAAAATGGAGGTGGGAAGAGCCAAGGCTGCAGGTGGTATTATTTACCATCCAGTGGCCACTTCTGGTTGTGATAACGGATGTGGGGCAAGTTACGTCCAACAACCAGTTTACTCATGTACTACATGCGTAAGTTTTTATTAAAAAATTTAAAGAGTTTAAAGAAAATGTTATGACAAAATAAACAAGTTCCAAGATTATTTTATACTTATAATGTCTTATAAATCATTTCAGGGTGGTGGTGGAACATCTGATTATAATTCAATTTTTTCATCATTACACTGTTTTTCTGGTGATATGAATGTTATTACACCAACAGGTACCAAGAAGATGAAAGATATTGTAATTGGAGATAATATTCTTGCTATGGAAGAAAATATTGTAACATTTAATAAAGTTATAGGTTTTTTACATCGTAAAACAAATATTACAGCATCCTTTAATCAATTAATAACAGAGAGTAACAAAGAACTAAAATTAACTGATTATCATTTAATTTATAAATCACAATGCAATGATAATGATGGTAAAATAAATTTATCATATGCTAAAGACATTAAAATTGGTGATTGTGTATATACATTAATTGATGGTCATAAGGATAACAAATTCCTTAAAGAAAAAATAAAAGAAATTAAAAAAGTTGAGGATATTGGAATTTATTCACCACTCACAACATCTGGTGATATAATTGTTAACAATTTCTTAGCCAGTTGTCATAATAATTTTGCAGCTCAATCCCTCCAACAGACATTCTTTAAATCTTGGCAATCTGTAGCTAATTTCATATCGTGGTTAAAAAAATCATTATATGAGAAGGGCAATTTTATGGTGTCTTCAGAGTACCCAATAATAAGAAATAATGGCGATTCATTTGATGGAGGAGAAGAAGAATTTGATGTACCATTTGGTGTAAAATATATTATTAATGCAATTGACATGATTGTCCCTGTCAAAATGTTTATTTGACAATGATTAAAACTTTTTTAAATTTTTCTCAGATGCACATCTTTTATCTAAATTCTTTTTTTTATAATTTAGTATTTTTAAAGTGTCTCGATTAATATAAATCGCAATCCATTATATATTATTTAAAAATATTAAACTTTGATTAATTATTATCTATAAAAATATTTAATTACCCTTCTCATCTTCCTAAAAAGACATTGGAAAACTTTTTATAATAAATGGCAAAGAAAAAAGACAAAAAAAATGAAATTAATTTTGATTTTAATCTTTATTAAAGAAACTATGAATTTTGTACATGTTCCTTCTATTGTTTTAAAACATCTTCTTAAGAAATTTTTTGCCTCTATTCTTTTTAACTTTTTATGAATGTGGAAACTGTCAAAGTTTTAACGTATAAATCTTTTATTATTCATTTTCCTTCTATTTTTTGAAGATGGACACCAAAAGTTTATATAATATATATGTATACATGATATAAGTAACAATAACATAAAGAAAATTACATTTAAAGCATAAAGGAGTAATGTTACAAAATATAACAGAACTGTCTTTTTGAATGATAAGAATTTACATATAAAAAGACTATATTTAAAATAAATATTTAGCCTTTTAATCTTATTTTAACTATAAATTTTAAACTTTTTTCGTTATCCATTCATTTATTTCTTTCATCTATACAACTATATTTTTATAAGATTCTATTTTTTAACTTTTTGTAACAACGAATATAATAATATTTCACTTTAAAAAAGGATGGCTTTAATTAATAAAGCCAAGGATGATTATTTTAAGTGTAACATCTTCTTTTTCTTTGCTGATTACGAATAAAATTTTTGTTTCTATACCAATTGTCATTCTCCTGCTTAATGGTAAATGACCTTTTGTAGTTAAATTTAAAAAATTTGGATCTTATCGCAAATTAGTACACAATACATAATGTAAGCAAATTATAGTTCTACCCCAAAAATTCATATTAATTCCTACCAACATCATCATTTTTGTTATTATACAACAAACATTTTGTAAAGTTTCTATTACTATTAGAAATATAAATAAACATATATATAATTTATATATCTTATAACTATAAAAAAGCTAATTTTATATAATAATATAATTATATTTTCAATATAAAGCATTCAAAAAATATTTATGTTTATATTTTTTCATATTAACATTTTTAATATTTTTCAACTTTGATTAACATAAGATTTGTGTTTCTTTACTCTTTTATATCAATAAAAAAAATACCACTGCCATAGGTGATCATTTATCATTTTATATACTGAATGTCTTTAGTGTAAGAATAAAGATTAATTATTTTGAACAAAGACTTTTTTACCCTATTAACTCAACTTTAGTACAACATATAATTATTCAATCAGTTTTATAAATGAAAAAGATAAATTTTGTTTACAAAAATATAATCTTTTATTGTCTGTTGTTGTATATATCTTTTATACATGTACCGCACAATATTATTTAATGAAAATTAATCTTAACAAAAATAATGTATACCTATTACTTTATCTATCTTTTCATGGTAAATTGTTTCCTTTTTTAATACTATTTTTCATTATCGTTAACATCCTTACAATTATCACCAACAAGAAGATAGTGTACATAGTGTGTCTATTAGTTTCAAATTATAAAAGAAATAGGATAATTTTGCAAAAATAATAAATCACTTTATCTTACAATATTTTTTGATTAAATTTTTTCAATGCCTTTCTTTTGTTGTGAGAGGATGTTATAAGTTATATTTGAGTAGGTAATTTTTATATTAAATTAAAATACATACCTTTTATCACGCCTAGTAATCTTAATTTTGGTTTATAAAAAAGATGAATAATATCTAGAATTTTGTAATTATATATACTTTTTTTGTAAAATAAGAATGAAACATAATAGCATATGTTGATTTTAATTTTACATTCATTTATTCATTTCTACTACATATTTATTGTATAATTTTTATTTGGTCATTCAACGAACTTTTTAAGGGTATCTATCATATTATTATACAAAAGGTAATTTAACAAAGAGTATAAAATTTAATGCAAATGCACTTTTTTTAAATATACTTACACTTTTTACATAATTCCATTTACAATATACACATAACTGTGTGAACAAAACACTTTTGTACCATGATTTTATTTAATTTACTATCATTATTCCCCTACAAATCATTTACTCATCTTTATTACATATATTATATTATTTTCTTCTATAGACCATAAAATTTTTTTTTAAAATTAAATTCATAAAGCTTATCATATTAAAACAGTATTTTCTTACATATGTTATAATATTATAATTTACGATTCGATAACCTTTTTCAAAATTACAAGAAGCATTAAAAATATATAAAAATATATTTTTCTACAGAACCTGTAATGAATTTCTTATAACAAAAAATCACAAAATAATACTATTAAATCATTTTTTGGCAAAAAGCTTCATAGTTAATTAATTGATGTAGAAAATATATCTTGTTTAACCATTAATATTACTAACCCTTTTCATATAATTTTAATGGTAGAAATTTAGATATATAACATTTGATTTATAAATAAAATGTATCTTATTTATTATTTTTAATATTTAAAAAAAATTTAAATATATTTAGAAGGATACGCTATTAATAAAATCATAATTTTGTATTAAAGTATGAATTTTACTTTATCTTTAATATTTTTTTTAACAACTTAATACATATTTGTTATATCAAATATATTTATATTTTATTCACCAGACATTTATATCTATTTGTAAATTAATCACACACATGCTTGTATTTTTTGATATATGGTGTTAACAAATTTTAAAATACTTCTCCTTTTCAAAAAAAAAGTTTATATTTAAGAAAATTCAATTTTTGTTTAGTATATATATATCCTTCTTTAATATATATTTTGTTTCTTTTTAGGCAAAGGCAAATTCTTTAGCATCTCTCTTTGCAAATGATTTTCTTTTGGCATATAAATGATAAGGAAACCTATCAAAATCATCACCATTAAAAATATCATCATAATTTACAGCAAATGCATCATTTTCAAGGTTTGATCTTTTAGCAAATGCAAATTGTCTTGTAATACTATTTTCACCAACTCCGCCACGATGTTTTGCAAATTTGGGGTGGTGTTTCAAATCAAACATAGCAAAATCATTTATATTAGTAGTAAAAAGTTTAGGACTCCTTTTACCTTTCTTCAAATACTCATTACCATCTTCAGATAATGCAAATAATCTGCCATTGTTATTGTTAGATGATGAATGTTCAATTGCAAATGCTGGAACAAAAAAGTTTTTCAATAAATGACAAAAGTGAGAGTAGGAGAGAGAGATAGGGAAGTATCATAGGGGGAAGAGTTTCTTTTAATCATTTGAAAATGATAAATATAAAGTTTTTGTTATTTACTTTCTTAAAAGACGATATTAAAGCACGCACTTACAGTTAATCGTTGACGTTAGGTTAAGAAGAATGATAGCGTATACAGAAATTAAGATTAATGTAGTCTTCATGTTGACAACAAAATAGTGGTCAATGCCTAAAATTAACAATAATTTGTATTAAAATTGTTTATACTATTAAAATCAAGACATTTAAAGTGAAAAAAAACTGTTGTGTAAGTTGAAAATTTTTTTTCCCATTTTTATGAACTGAAATCATTTACATTTTCTCTTAAATACCCCAATTCCACTTCAATAGTTTCTTGTTATCAAGAACCAAATCACGCACAACATCCACAGGAAATCATCACTTATTTTTCTTACTATACATCCAAATGTTTCTTTTTATCTATAAATACCATCACATTTTGAATTATTAAACAATCTTTTATTTTTTCTTCAAAATTTTCCTTTCTAAAAACTCATTTATTCATGACTTGTATAAAATATTATAGCGTTTAAATTATAATTAAATCTGATGATGTATCATTAGAAATTTCTATAGTCTATGATAAGGGGAAACTAATTCTTTTTTTTTGTAAACACAATTGCGTTTTAAATTTTACATATAAATATCGGATTAAAGTTTAAAAAAATTAAATCAATCATTCATATGTAATGAAAGATTGTTCCTTTTCGTTAACCAAAATTTTCATGCATTCTTTTAAACGATCTATCAGAAATAAAGAAAAAAATTAATACATATAATTTAGGAGAAATTTCAGGAACGATGATCTTTAATTTTTTAATGTATGATAAGAATGTAAATAATTGCTTGTTAAAAAAATAATATACTTCTACAGATAAATGCTATTATTATCAAGCAAAAAAAAATGAATTGACCTTTTTATTTGTACGGCCATTATAGCAAAATATTTTGTACTTTTAGAGTTGAGAAATACACCTTTTTTTATTTTTTAAGGTTGATAAGATTAACCAAAAAATTGTACTTTATTAAATATCATTATATTATTTCCTCCTAATTATTTTTTACTATCTTTATTTATTATGCAATGAATTCGTAAACATGTATATACATGTTTCACATTTAAATGCCAGTATTATGTTACTAAAAATTTTTTTCCATAACTCTTAAACAAAAAAAAGAAGGAAGCCCAAATAGTTAATCATATAAACAAATGTATTTATAATTTTTTAAAATCGTAAAATAAAAAGTGTACATAATGATGATAAACCATTTTTCATATCGTTTATAACATTTGATGAAAAATAGGAATAAAAAAAGTGATTATAACATTTCACTGATCTCAATTATATATGAAAAGTTACGATTATTATAAATTATTACATCATCCATTAATAAGGTCAATTTTTAATCACAAAAACTATTATTATTTGATACCAAACTATATATGTATTTGCTCATTCACCCCAAGGTCCAAAAATTTATGATATAGTATATCCATTTCAATATTTGATGTTAATAGTGTTTTATAAAATTGTTTTTCTTATCATCAAATTATTGTTATATTTTTATAGCAATAGAAACGATATTTTAATTGATACTTTTAAAATAATATGATTATTAATAGTAAGATATTTTTTCATTTAAGATTTATCATTTCCAATATATTGCTAATTTTATCCACAATTACAATATATTTAACTGTTAAACGATAATATTTAACATTTTGTTATATTTTTTATAATAAATATACTTTTATGTGTCAATTAAAAGTTAAATGATTTTTCTTGAATATTTTAAACAAAAAAATAATGAAGGAGACTTTTATCATTCATTTATAGTGAAAGGTGTTTCTTTTTTAAAAATTAATTGATATGGTTCCAAGAAACGTTGTTTATTAATATAAAATGTAGTGTCTACACATGCATTAATACTTTTATATAATATATATGTACAATTAGACATATCATACTTTAACTGATATTAGACTGATAAAAGTAACATTAACTTAAAAATCAAAATATTAATATTTATAATCTATTTTAAGATATTAACTTTTTCAATTGATGATCACGGTTATAACTATTCTTTTTGAATATATACCCTTTCCTTACCTATGTTTTACACTTGTTATCAGTTTAAATGTTACATTTTAAGATGTTACATTTTTAATTGACCTATCAAAATATTCTTAATAGTTAATGATACGACATTAATTTTATCTTTTTTTAAATTATATAAATTTTGTGTGATTTTTATTTGACAAAAAAAGATGAGGAAAAAATAACATTGTTACCATTCTGTTTACTGAAGATTTAAGAGATATTATAATTTGTTTTAGAAGGCAAATGTTTACATATGATGTGACTCTTTGCTCAATGGCTTATCTTTTATAATCATTAATTAAATAAAAGGTTAAACTTAAAACAACTTACT
Organism: Strongyloides venezuelensis; assembly: GCA_963280985.1. NCBI lineage: Eukaryota > Metazoa > Nematoda > Chromadorea > Rhabditida > Strongyloididae > Strongyloides > Strongyloides venezuelensis. Next base: position 1,492,124 of record CAUJLX010000001.1, on the reverse strand, counting down.
GCCATTGATATTAACATTTTGCCACCTTAGACGGAAGTATATATTTTATTTTATAGCTGAATATGTATAATTTATATACTCTATTATGAATAACAAAACAATATTTTTAAAAAAATAGGAAAGATGTTATTTTTATTATTATAAAATTATATACCACTATACTTTATACATTATAATTACATTTTTAAGAAATTACTCTATCTTTTTTAGTATACCATTTTAAACTCTTAACTCTCACTTAATAAATTTATTATTCATATTGTTAACTTGTAAAAAGGGACAGATTTAAGAATTAGTTGATATTATTTATATGTAGTAATTGATACTTTGATCTACTCAATCACTTTTGATAAAACCTTTTTCTGAGTATTTTATAATACTTAACCAATTGATCGCCGATAGTCATTTATAATATATTAATATAGGTATATTTTAGTGCCAAAGAGATGTATCAAGTTTATGTAATTTAAACCTCAAAAGTTCTATACACTTATTTATTTATTACATTTTTATTAATGTGTACCCCTTAAAATAAATTCTTAATAAATTACAAAAATATGGAAATATCATTTTACTTTCTGTTTTACAAATGAAATGACATTTTAATATTAAAGTGATAATCATGTAGTAATTACTCTTAAACATTTAATGTTAATTTTTAATATGTATATCTTTTATAATCTTTTAAAATGTAAATTATGTATAAAAAATAAATGATATTCCTAAAACAAAATTTTTCAAAATGATATCTAATTCTTTAAATTTATTAAAAATAATTTTTTTATACACATTTACTACATCTTTTATCAATCATTTACTACTTTTGACACATATATTTTATAGTTATATTATATCCAACTTGACATTTTAATATATATATATATATTTTAACAAAACCATTATAACTTGATTAAGCTCAATAAAAGACATGCTAAAATGTTTCAAATATTTCTATAGATATGTTAAAATATATCATGATTTTCAAAAGTATATATTTTTATCATTTTTACATATCAATGTACATCTGAATACCTTCTTTTTTGTCTTTTAACAATAATTGATATTGTTCAAAAATTATTTTGAGAATATTATACTATATATTTATGTAATTTAGGATAACGGATAAAAAAATTAATAACTTAGAAGAAAAAACTTCTTTTTTATTTTAAAGATTTTTCATTATGCTCTTTGATATTTTAAAATTTTACACTTATTTTTTATATTTAGGGTACCCAATTTTTGTTGAATAAACAAATACATTTTTATTCTCCTCAATTGTTAAAAATCAAAGGAACATGATTATGTAGTTTATACTTGTAAAACAATCAACTACTAGATGACATTTGTGAATTTTTGGATGAGATTATCTTTTTTCATAATAATTGGAAATACAATTTTTCTGAAACACACATAAATATAATATTTATACATCATCGACATTTAAACGATAATGGAAACATTTTAGTGAATAAACTTCTTAACTATCAACTACTACTATCTATATTAATAGAATCTTTTTTAAACAATTTTCATTTTCTAACCTTTAATATATATTACCATATTACATTTCTTAATTCTTATTATCCTTTAGGAATGTTTATTTAACGTTTTGTATCGTTTTTTCAAAAATTTCCTCTTATATAATTGTATTTTTTTGACTTATATTCTAAAAATTTCTTTAGTCATCTTTAATAAGAAAATTTTATTTATATTTTTCAATTTATTTACATTTTTTCTCATGAATAATTTATTTATTGTTACCTCTTTAAAAATAAAAGGTATATTACTATAATTTACATTTATTACTTCATCTTATTTAAGAGGATTCTTATGGAAATAAAATTAATAAAATAATATTGGCAAAATTTTTATTGTTAAATTACATTTATTAATAATGATACATTAAAAAAAATAAAGAAGCTATTGTATTGATATTTAATTAATAAAAAAGTTGTTATTTACCTTTAAACAAAATATTTTTCTTAACATTTTTATATATAAAATTACTTTTTGTTAAATGGAAAGATAAAAATATTTAATTGGGATAGAAAAGAAATTTTCCTTAATATTTTCTTTAATTCATATATTAAAACTATTTTTTCTTATTACGTATATTTTGTTTTTATTAATACACTATTTACTTTGATTTTTGATGGAAATTACACCTTCTAATTACTACTCTTTTCAACTATCGAAAATATAATAAGATGGCCAGTCATCTTATCTTGGTCAAGTTAAATTTAACTCCTTCTACATTCCTCTATCCATCTTTCTCCCTATTCTTTCATTTTTTGTTCATAAGAATTGAACTTTTCTTCTTCTGTTTTTTATATATATAGGATAAATGTTATTTGTAGAATGATATTTTTATAATTTTTAGATAAGAATTTTTTTGGCTTTACGATATGTATATATATAATGTATTACTAAATAAAAATCAAAAGAGAATTTAAAGTGTTTACATTAATGTGTTTATATATATTTTAGTAATTGAATAAAGGGAAAAAAAGATTTTTTTAAATAGTAAAATTTTATTAATAACTTTTATTTTAATTAATTTTTTTCACATAAAAAGATGACACTCTTACTCTTTTTGTTGTTGTTCTATTATTTTTATTATTATTATTTTATTCACACAACTCTCTTCCCCCATAATATCATTATCTCTCGTGTAAGAGGGATCAGTTAAGGGTCAAAATTTAAAATATAAATGATAATAAGAATCTTGAGGAAAAAAATACAATATTACTTGTAGATAATTAATATTTATTCTAATCTAGTGTGTTTTTTCTCTTATCAACAACTAACAGAACGGTGCACAATATTATTTTGTACTGTTTTTAGTCAAAAAATTATTCTGCTAAAATTTTTTTACCCAATACAATTATATTAATGAATATTAAGTTTAACTTATTTAATGTCAATATAAAAATATAAATTTTATTTAGATAAAATAAATAAATAATTTTAATATATAATGACAGTAGATATAATAAATTACAATAAAATAACTGACAATTTTCATAAGCTTATCTTGTCATTTTTTGAAAAATTTACATGTACTAAACTACTTAATTTTTACCACCTTGATAATTATAATCTATATTTTAAATTATTGAAACCACATTCATACTTTTTAACTTTTATTACTCTTTTATCATTTGTAATAAGATAATAATTTTGTTTAGTTTTTTTTGTTATTTAATGATAAGATAATTATAAAAGTCATGTTTTCAAAGCTTCTTATTCAAATATCTACAATTACCTAATTGTAATCATGAACTTTTTTATAACCTTTTTGTATGGAAAGTTTTTACTTTTATTATACAATTTAATATAATGTTCTTTTTCTCTCTCTCTACTTTAGAGTCACGCATCTATTTTCATAAATATAGAATGAGTTGTTTTTTTTTATAAATGAGAAATTGTGTAAAAAACTTTATTTTTATTCATTATTCATATACACCATTAAGTTATGTGAACCGTACTTCCTCTAGTGGGTTCTTTTAGTAAAGCCTTATTTTTTGATAATGTTTTTGCTAGGTGAATAATCATAATAGTGAAAGATAATAATAGTATAAATGTCTCATTATAATGGATTGAAAGCTTTTTCTATTCTATTTTTTGATAAACTTTTTACATTAGAAATAATAAATTTTGTGACATATTTCGGTGTTCATTAGAAAATAAAATGAATTATTTTTATGATAAATAAAAGTTTCTTGTTAATGAATTTCACAAAATAATTCTATTATTTTTTTCCATTTAAAAGCACAATGAATTTTTTATATCTAGTTAAATATTTTTGTCAAAAAGTTGATGAAAGATAATTTTGAGGTTATCTCCATTTCTTAAAATATATCGGACATTTCATTTCATATATAATTTATTTTATTCTCGTTACAAAATGCACTCATATAAAAATATTATACTATTGAAGAATATAAAATGCAAATATAGTGAGAGTAAAGGTACATAACAGTTGTAAAAATATAATTTGTAAAAAATTTGTTATTTATCGAGATGAAAATATATTAGAAAAAAAGGTTACTTATGGTCAATCTGAGAGGTTAGTACACTACCAACGTTAATGTATTTACAAATATGATAGTGATATATTCTTACTTAATCAACATTTCATTTATCTTATTATACCTGTACCTTAGCATTACACTTTTTTTTTGTTATTTTTCCAAAATCAAATATGACATCACCATAATATGACAAATATGGTTACTTTTAAAAATATTTTTTCCCACAAATATATTTAGAAGGTAAAATTTTAGAGAAGTACTTTCCTACAATACAATTTTTAAAAGTCATATTATAGATAAAAAATATTTAATAATATTTTGAAAAGTTCTTGTCTTTTGTTGGTTAAGATTCTTATACCTACAACAGCGATGTTAAAACAATGGTATTTATGTAAAATAACATCCATTACTTTCATCTTTTCAATCAAATTTTTAATCAAAAATATAAAACTCTTAAAAAATGTTTTGTCATTGGTTGTGTGATTTTTTTTTAAATAAATAAAATATTAAATAGCTTATCTAAATAATTTTATAATTTGTATAAAATGTTAATTATAGAAGAATTATTTAAAGATAAGAGATATTATATTTTTTGATATATGTATTTTCTATAATTAAAAAGTTATACAAAATAATATAATTATGAAGAATTAAAAATAAACAAGACAGAAGGGATTTAGAAAAGAATGAAAACTTCTTCATTTGGTTTATTTTAATTTATCAAAACTTACATTCTTTTTTATTTTTTTAATTAAAGATGGCTTGTTTTTTATTTTGTTATAATCTTAAAACATCTTTAACATCATTACTTTCACTAAATGTGGTGAAAATTTGTTTGACTTATTAATTATATCTGGTTAACTCATTATTTTATAGACCATATTTATTTGTTTGATAATTTTATCTAAAGGATGTGAGATATTTAGAAATAAAAATCTTTACTTTATCATCATTTTCTAGAATTTCAAAATATAATTTTTATTTTATTCTATAAAAGAGGAGAGGTCTGATGATTTTTTGTTAGGCAATAGGATTATGAAAAGATAAATAATTAAATTTTTTAATATTTATTATTTTTGAATTCTATATTATTCAAAAAAGATGAAGTGAATAGTAAATTTTGTTAAATATCTTCTTAACCACAGTAATTTTATCTTTTATTTATATGTATAAATAAGTTAATTTCTTTTAATATACTTTTTAAGCAAACCCAATCATCATACTATTGTTTTTCCTTTTAATATTACATATATTTTTGTCATTTTATAATGACCTCAAGAGTATAGTTAATTGTTTATGAAATATCTAAAAAAGTTTTTTTTTTAATATATATTTGGTTGGGATAAACAAATACTTATCACAAGTTAATCACATTCTTTGATAGGTGATTACAATTCACCATTCTGATCTCCTTTACCCACGCATTTTTCTATAATATAAAATTTTATATTAAAAATATATTTCGTTGTTCTTACTATTTTATATTAACTCACTACATTATTTATTTTTCCTTTAGATATCCTTTTAAAAAAGTTGTAGTAATATACTTTATATATATATTTCTTTTTCTTCCGCTTTTACAAAAATTGTATCGTCGTCGGTAGAATAAAAAATATTTATATATAAATTACCAAATATCAACCCATAACTTTTTCTTTGTTTTTTTAAAGGTAATTGTAAATTTTTTTAGTATAAAAACTAATCACAATTAGCTTCCAAAAAAAATAAAATATAATCTATAGAATAGGTGCAAGTTAAGTATTGCTACACTAAATTTTTTACATTATATGTCCTATTTGACCACAATTTTTGTATAAAATAACCCTAGTAACATTTATAAGCTTTTGTATTGAAAAAATTTATCATTATTATAAAAATTATTACCGTACATTTAAAACATTAATACAACAATATTTAATGACTTATTTTGTTAATCTATAAAATTTTATACCTTCTATATTGTTCCAATGGTGTTAAATCATAAAAATTAAAAAATCATTATGTTATAAAAATGGGAAAGTTATTTTTAAGTACAAAATGATTTATTTCTTTAGTTTTATCAAAACTCAAGTTAAAAAATTTTATTATTACTTTTTTAATACATTTGAGGTATATATTAAATACATGTTGTTGTAATTGAGTGGTAAAAAAATTTTGATAAATGTAGAAACAAAGAAAAAATTGTAAAATTGCCCCAGCTGTCTAACTAATACGGGTTATAAAAATAATTTTCTGTTTTATTTTGTGGGAAAGAGTAAAAATATTTTTATCAATTATTAAGTTGTCAATTTTATATATCTCTCATTAACATAATCGAAATGTATAGATGTGACAGTTATAAATATAAAAACCAGTACTTTAAAACTATATGATTACCTCATTTTTATATTTAAATCATAAATAAAAAAAGTGAAATGATAAATTTATTAAGTTTTATTCAACATTTATACTAGTATCCATTACTAATATTTTTTTCAAAAAATCGCATTTATTATTGGGGAGATAAAAAAACAATATTATGAATTATAGGGATTCTTTATTGTTCAGTTGTAATGTGATTTCTTTCATTATAAATAATTATTTTAAACCATTTTATTTTTTATATGTTATTTCTTTATTTTAGAATTATTAATTTGATATTAGTTAAATAAAACTTATATTGCGATATAATTATTTTTTTTAAAAATCATTCAAAGAGATGTATTAAGCTATGTCAAGCTATATCTTTCTATACAAGTATAATGATAATTAATATATTTAAAAAATTAGTTTGGACTATTCGGTATAACATTTTTTAGTTTTGTTTCTCTTGTAATAGTAAAAGACAATAGTGCACAAAATTTAGACTATCGCTTTTTAGCACTCTTTTAACTCACCTATTAAAATCAACATAAAACTACTCGACCAATGGTGTACAGTTTTTAGCTTATTTCTAATTTGTCATCAATTTTTTAAAATATATAATATTTATACCATTCTCTAAGGGCAATAGTTAAAAAAGAATTTAGTATATAAGATGAGGGGATGAAAACTGAAAATTATGATGTTTCATAGTAGTTTATTGAAAGCGCAACCGTTACCCTCTCTTATACATCTTTTTTTATTACCACCATTAAACATAATATACCCTATGATAAAGATATACCTATTTTTTATATCCATTTATTTTAAAAGATATAGCAGAAAAAGATTAACCACAACGTATGTATAGAAAAATCACTTTTGGTACACTCTTAATTAATATATTTTTTCTTCTCTCCCCAAAATATGTATATTCTTCTTTTTTAATATTCCTAATATTTAAGAGGATCTACCAATGACTTGGATTACCTCACATAGCCTCCGAGACATTTATCTTCCTCTTTCTAGCAAGAACAAACACAAAACACTGTCTATTAGTAGCGTCATTAGAAGTATGCAGAAAATGAAATCGGAAGAAAAAAAAAAGCATTTTTAATCAAAAATTTTTTAATTGACAGTTTGTAAAAACCTTTATAATTTAATCATCTACACAAAAATCAAATTAACATTCACCTATCATAAAATTATCTTTATAACTTTTTTTTCATTATTTTAATTAAAAAAAGCTAATAAAGGGAATTTTTAATTTTCTTCTCATTCATCTTTTTTATTTATTTTTTTTGTATATATAATTTTTTATATTAGTTATAATTTGATGTTTAAATTTTTATTAACTTGTTTATGGATAAATAAAAAATTAGAAAAGAAAAGTTACTAAAGATCTAATAGTTGGAGAATAGGTAATAATTATTTTTTTAATAAATGGTATTAAAAATTAACCGTTAAATCACCTTTAAAAAGATATTTTTTAAGTAATAATTGACATATAAAAGTATTTACATAAATATATTATAGTATTTTTTATGGTATTCATTATAACATTTATCATCATTGTTATTATAAAGAGAAATAGTAAAAATAAGTTTATCAGAATGAAGTTTTTATCATTAAAAAAAAGTTGTAAATAATATTCTATTTTAATTTATGTATAAAAATAAATTTTTTAGGATAATGACTGTATATATTCTTTGCATTTCTTTAATCAAGATTAGACCCTAATTTATAAGGATGTTATTATGATAGTTTATCATCTTAAAAATTACTTACCTTTTTTTTCTACTATAATTTTAAAGCTTTTATCTTTACACAAATAATTCCCTTACCAAAGATTTTTTCATTGTTAATGTATCTTCTTCTCTTAAAATACGTATCTTTTTGACAAAAAATTATATGTGTAATTACTATTCTCATTAAACACATGTATATTCTTGAAGATTATGTAAAAAAAGTTTTTTTCTTCATTAAAAATTTTTTTATATTTTATTTATTCATATGCACATTCTTTTATTACTTTTTTTATTATGCCAATTACAATATATTTTAACATTAATAAAATGCCTTCACATTAATTTTCATAATAGTATTTAATAAGAAAAGTTTAAAATTATAAACTAATAGAAGATATATCTCTTCATATAATATTAACTCCATCTCTTAACACTTTCCCTATTTCATTTATATTAATTTTCCCCTCTTTATACATAAATTTTACCTCATCCTTTCTTTTTTGCCTTCACCTTTATCTTCTTCTTCTACTTCTTCTCCATCATCATCTACAAAACGTTTGCGCATCACAAAAATTTTGTAAAAAAATTATGCTACATCTTTTGTCTTGAGGATCAAGGTATGTGTGTTGTTAACTTGTAAGTCCCCTTTTATTATTTGTAGGATAGTTTCTAATTACTCTTACAACGTGTATCTATTGTCTCAAAAAATTCTCTCTCTTTTATTACGCATTCCTTTGGTGAGGTCAAGAGTGAACCCACAAGAATATAAGGTGTATATCTATATATTTATATGTTACATTTTTTAAAGCTGTTTTCTTTCAAAACCAATGGCTATTTATTATCATCTTTATCATATTAATATATTTCTCATCTAAAATTTTGATAAAATATTAAAATTATATAGACGTAGTATTTATTAAGGCGTTTAATTATTTATCGAAACTATTTATATATATAAATCACATTAACAAAAACCTATTCATGTTTTATGAGGCTTAATAATTCTATATAACTTAATAATGTGTAAATTATCCAAATTTTTTGGTTATTTAATTCTATAATAATAAACTTAATGATCTTCATCAATTTATTGCAATTATACTTTATACATGTACATTTATATATTTTCCCTCTATGATTAGACATTTTCATTTAATGATTGATAATAAAAGTTAAACTTTTTATATATTTTTCAGATTTTCATTAAAAATTTATCTTTCAAGTGAAATCAAGCAATCCTTTAGTTTAACATCCCAGAACAAAAAAAGATTTATAAAACGTTAAGAATTCTTGGTTTTGCTTTTAGATAATTCAAACTAAATTATATATATATCTCTATTGTGGCTACTCTCTTTTCACTTTATCTAACCACATTTAACTCTATTTATTCTAAAAATTTCGCAACATTAATATATTTATTTGAAAAGTTTTTGAAGGTGATCCAATTGTATTTTATTAGGAAGATAAGTGCAAATATATTAACTATAAAATTTTCTGGTCCCTTTCATATTTCAACTTTATTGAGAACCTGTGTGTGTTTGCTGAGGCTTCTTCTTATTATATACATTATTTTATCCCTCAACACAGCAATAAATACATTTTGACATTTTCAATCATTTTTTTGTCATTATATATTTGCGATTAGTAAAAACAATAAATTATGCCAATGTGGAAGAAAATCAAAGGAGAATATTGATAGAATCATACTTTAATTAAAATAAGATTCTTAAAAATATTAAGGGAGTTCGAAAAGAAATTTTTATTATACTAACCAAAACAAAATTTGATTAAATATTTTTAAATTTTCTTGTTTCTTTTATAACTTCATACTCAAAATCAACCTTCTTAATATATATTGAAAAACCACTTTTAAGCAAAAACATACTAATTTTACTGTCAAATTAAGTACAAAAACAAAAACGCTCAATTTTGTCAATGCTTCAATATAACTACACGTAAAAAAAAGATTATTGTTGTGGTGAAAAAAAAATTATATACAAACCAGATAACAAGTTCTTCAACACAACAAGACAAAAAAACATTTAACTTTTATTAATATACTACACCCATTTGACTTTCAGTTTGTTTCTCTAAAAGTCTTATTAACCGCAACTACCTTTTTGAATATATCTCCATCTCTTTTGAAAATATATAAAAAAGTTAGTTGCTTGGAGAATAGATTTTTTGGAAAAACAAAAGTCTTTCTTTTTTTTTATTTATCACATAAATCCTGCCTACATTAGAGACATGAACGTTGAGGGTGTTGCTTCAACGTCATCATCAATGTATGATGAGACTGCCCTTGATCCGGAGGGATCAAAATTGATTAAACATTGCCAAAAAGAAACATCTAATTATCAAAACCGTGGACTTTCAGAAATAGCAGTATGTCGGAGAAGTAAAAAAATAAATATTGCAGGTGATAATAAAAAATTAACTTCCTATTTTGAGAATACATCGATCTCAACGAATAATGGTAAAACAAAATTTAATGCTCTAAGTCCCAAATTAAGAAACATAGATGATGGAAAGGCGAATAATACCTATGATGGTGACCTGAGACAAAAAAGCAACAACCTTCTTCATTGTAATAGTGAAACCTCCATATTGGATGGTTCTCCACCTCACAAAACATTATCAAATATCTTCTCATTTCACATTAATAAAAAAGATCATTTCAAGACAGGAATATTTAATTACCTATATATGATAATTAAAAATATCTTTCAAAATCATTCCTTTTTCGTATATGTTAGTGCTTTCATTATAACAATACTTATAATTATAAGTTGTTCATTAACACTTTCTCATGGTCCACCAAAAATCTTTCAGAAGGTGGTTGTTGGTGGTAGGGATGTTGAATCATCACCTATAAATGAATATTTAACGAATAGGAAGACAAAATACTCAGGTAAGACAAAATCATACCATTTTTCATTTTTTTTAAAATATACTTTATATTTTTGTAATTAGTACCCTTATTAAATCCTTACTTAATTATTCTACCTTTTTAATTATGTAATATTTAAAAATCGTCCCATTGACATTTTTACAACTATGTGATTTCATCGAAGATAAAATAAAAATTTTTTCTTAAGGTAATACTATTAAAAAATTTAAAGGTAAAATAAAAAACATTCCAAAAGGACGAGAAATTTTCTTTTTTTATTATTTAGTTTATTTTTTCCTCTCTCACATATACGATAGAAATTTTAATTTTCAAAAGTTATTTACCTTTTTTTCAATAATCCACTTTTTCCGATGCCTCTCTCCTCCTCTCGCTATTCCTTTTTCTCTCCTCTGCATTAACTAATATCTTCTATTCATTTAAAAAATTTATTTCTCTTCCTCGTTCTTCTTTTTTTTTGTATATTGACTTCTTAATTGTCATCGTTCATACTACTATTAAGAAAGTTTTGTAACTATTTTATTTACTTAAACATTCCTGTGTCTATTCTCTCTTTGATTAATCACAAATAATCAAAAATAAAATAAATTTAACAATATTTATAATATATAATTTTTAAAGGTACACCACAAACAGAAGGTATAATATGGACATTGAATCGCCATCAATTTAGGAGGAAACGGTCGTTAAGTTCTGTGAATGATAAAAAAAATCTTAAAGGTGTTAAAGGTTTAGCTAGAGACTGTGGTTTAAGATGTGTTTTTAAATTAAGAACTCTTAATTCAAAAGAGAAATTAAAAATTAAATTAACAAGGTGGAAGAGTATTTCATTATCAACCGATAAAGAGTAAGTAATTTGTCGTTTTTTAAAGTAATTTTACCATATATGCTTCTTAGGAATAATGAAGATGATGTTGAAGGTAATAACGATACAATCATACCACTCGTTCAATTTTTGGATTCAGAAGATCAAACAACAGCTCACCTATCTAGAACATCACCAAAGTGTATGTATTCAGCAAGAATAGATGATGTTGAAGAATCTTCTATTGTTAATTTATGTGATTCTCACTATGGATTGGTATGTTTTTGAAAGTTATAAATAAAATATAATATTTTATCAATTTAAATATTTTTAGTTTGGGACACTATCATTATCCGATGGTACATATATAATTGAACCGATAATAAATGATGACAAAAATGGAATAATTGAGATATCTAAAAATATTGAAATTGGAAAAACACAAAAAAGTCACTTAATATATAAATCAAAACCAGCAAATTTTGAACATGCTCACAAACCAACTGATTACCTTTCTAATTATAAAAATATAACGTATGATGAGGAAAATAACAATAATGAAACGGCGGAAGAAGATATATATATGAGAAGGAAACGTTCAAGGAGGAATGCTAATTCATGGGATCACTATGTTGAAGTTTTAGCTGTAGCGGATTTTAAGATGCTCCAATATCATGGTGATAATTTGGAGAATTATGTTTTAACCCTCTTCTCAACAGTTGCCTCAATCTATAGGCATCCCTCATTAAGAGCAGCCATTAACATTGTTGTTGTTAGATTAATTATCATTAGAAATGAAAGATCAGGACCACTAATAAGCAATCGTGCTCAGGAGACATTACAAAATTTTTGTGAATGGCAACAGAGTTATAATGATCTTAATGATGATCGTATTAATCATCATGATGTTGCAATCCTCCTAACAAGGCAAGATATATGTAGAGCTAAAAATAAATGTGATACACTTGGTCTTGCTGAACTTGGTACAATGTGTGATTATAAAAGAAGTTGTGCTATTATTGAAGATAACGGATTATCTGCAGCATTTACAATAGCCCATGAACTTGGACATGTTTTTAATATTCCACATGATGATGAACCTAAATGTGGATATTTTATGGCATTAAATAAAGAAAATTTCCATATTATGGCACCAACATTGCAATACAATACTCATCCGTGGTCATGGTCACCATGTTCAGCGGGTAGTTTAGCTAAATTTTTAGATAGTCATCGTGCTCAAACACAATGTATATTAGATTCACCTATCCAAAGAAAATATTATGATAAAGTTTTTGAAAATCCATCACCTGGTGAGATGTACGATGTAAAACAGCAATGTCAATTTGTTTATGGACATGACTCAAATATCTGTCCTTATATGCCAACATGTAGGAGATTATGGTGTGCCGTAAAAATTGCCAATAATCAAGGTTGCCGTACGCAACATATGCCATGGGCTGATGGTACACCATGTGGTAAGAATTCATGGTGTCATGCAGGAGAGTGTGTTGGTATGAGTCCTGAACAACGTCCAAAAACTGATGGATCATGGGGTACCTGGCAGTCGTGGGGTGAATGTTCCAGAACTTGTGGTGGTGGTATACAAAAAGGTTTTAGAGATTGTGATAATCCTCGTCCAGCTAATGGTGGTAAATATTGCCTTGGACAAAGAGTAAGGTATCGTTCATGTAACATTCAAGATTGTCCCTGGGATACACCAGCAGTTCGTGAGATGCAATGTTCTGAGTTTGATGGTAAAAATGTTGGTATTCATAATGTTCCATATAATGTTAAATGGATACCAAAGTATAATGGTTTACATGGTAATGAGAGGTGTAAATTATATTGTATTGAATCAGGTAAATCAGCATTTTATCTTCTTAAAGATAAGGTCATGGATGGAACACCATGTGATAATTTTGGTGATGATGTTTGTATTGATGGTAGTTGTCATAAGGCTGGTTGTGATAAAATTCTTGATTCAGGTTTAAAAAGGGATATATGTGGAGTTTGTGGTGGTGATGGTACATCATGTACTGTTGTTGAGGGTACCTACAATGAAAGAGGTTCTTATGGTTATAATGAGATATTAAAAATACCCGCTGGTAGTGCTAATATTGACATAAGGCAACATGGTTATAAAAACAGTAAGGAGGATGATAATTATTTAGCTTTAAGAAGTGAAAATGGTGAATTTCTGCTTAATGGACATTACCAAGTTTCTGTTTTTAGGAAACTTGTTCATATTAATGATGTTATTCTCGAGTATTCTGGTAGTGATAAGGTTATTGAAAGAATAAATGGTACTGGGCCAATAAGGTCTGATTTATATTTACATGTTTTAACTGTTGGAACATTAAATCCACCAGATATACGTTACAAATATTTTGTACCAACTCATAAATATCACTACCTTCGCCAACCAACACGCACTTTCTCATGGAGGCAGTCTGATAGATGGAGTTTATGTTCTTCAAAATGTCAAGGAACACAAAAACAACTTTTTTCATGTTTTGACTCAGCTACAAATAGGCAAGTTAGTGATCAACATTGTATACACCTCGGTAAACCATCAGATGTTATAAAAATGTGTAATGTTGATTGTTACTTAAAATGGCAAGCCATTTCACAAAGTTCATGCTCTGTACCATGTGGTCATGGTCATAAATATCAAAGAGTTTTTTGTGTTAAACAACATTTAAATGGTAGTGATGAGTATGTTCATGAGAAAGAATGTAATGAGGAAACAAAACCAGAAACTAAGGTACCATGTTTTATTGATTGTTCAGGTAAAAGATGGAATTATACAAATTGGAGTGAATGTTCAGCGACCTGTGGAAATAATGGTATTAAAAAACGTACTGCTACATGTGTTGATTCTCACCAAAGAACAATTGATCTAACACGTTGTAAGAATATTCAAAAAGAAACTACAGAGGTTGAGTGTAATCGTATGCCATGTCCACATTGGGTTTATGGAGAATGGTCAGAATGTTCAAGAACATGTGATGGTGGTGTTCAATTAAGACATGCTAGTTGTCACGATGCCTCTAGTAAAGATGTTAATCCAGCATTATGTCCTAGGAATGAATTATCAACAAGGCAACAATGTAACACACAACCATGTAGACAATGGATTTTTGGCCAGTGGAGTGGTTGTTCAGTGACATGTGGTAATGGTGTTGAATCAAGAACAGCACAATGTATTGATAATAGTGGTAAGGTACTGCCAGATGATATGTGTGATGCACAACAAAAAATAATTCAAAAACCATGTGAAAGGTTGGCATGCCCACAATATAAATATACAGAATGGAGCTCATGCTCTGTTACATGTAATGACGGTTGGAAAAGGAGACGCGTCTCATGTGTCGATCATAGAAATCAAGATGTTTCATTATCAATATGTAAAAAATTCGGTGAACCTATACCACCATCACATCAACCATGTAATTTAGGATCGTGTCCATTTTGGAGGACAAAAACATGGGGACCATGTTCGAATTCATGTGGTTCAGGGTATAAACAAAGAATTGTCGAATGCGTTTATAGGGAACAAGTTGTTGATGCATCAATATGTTCAGAGGCAGATAAACCAAAAGATCGTGAAGATTGTCATTTAGCAGAATGTACATACTGGTTAACAAGTAACTGGACACCATGTAGTGTAACATGTGGTGATGGTCTCCAATCAAGGAATGTTTCATGTGTTAAAGGTAATAAAGTTGTAGAATTTTATGAATGTGATTTAAAAACACGACCTAAAAGTGATAAACAATGTATAAGAGATCAATGTATTGATAATAATAATAACTTACAATTTAAAGGATCTGATTACTCCTCAGAACAGATATCTCGAGCACAATGGGTATTTGGACCATGGTCTGATTGTTCAAAATCATGTGGTAATGGTACACAACGACGAATTGTTATATGTCGTGATACAGTAAACGGTAATAATTTAGAAACAGTATATTGTAGAAATCTTGAATCAGTACCATCAGAGAGAAATTGTATGTTAAAACCATGTGCCAGTTGGAAGATAAGGAATTGGGCACCATGTTCAGTAACCTGTGGTGTAGATATATATCAAGAAAGGGTTGTTACATGTGAAGCTATTGATCCATCACAGGCTCATTTGGTTAATGAAAATACATGTGATCCAACACAATATCCCGTATCAAGAAGAAAGTGTGACCTTAAACCATGTCCAAGTATTAAATTAATAACTTATGGTACATGGTTAACAGGTGACTGGACACCCTGTTCTGCACCATGCGGTGGTGGTTGGAGGAGAAGGAATGTTACATGTAATACAGGTAGATGTAAAGAAGCAGAAAAACCAAATGTATTTGATAGGTGTAATAAAAATGCCTGTAAAACCGGTGTTTGGCAATATTCTCCATGGACTAGGGTAAGCTATATAATAATATATATCGTCAGAAGAAAAAATTATTTTAAAATATCATCTCATATATTTTTTTTACCTTATAGTGTTCTGTGTCTTGTGATAGTGGTGTACAATCAAGACAAGTCTGGTGCGAAAAAGATATAGTTAATAGAATAAAGACACCTGATAATGATTGCTATCAGGAGGAGAAACCAGTATCAACTAGGCAATGTACAATGCCAAAATGTAGCTTTAAAAATGATATACTAACATCAAATGTTATTCCTAAAAATGAAGATATAAGTAGTAATAGAAATGCTTACAAATGGAAAGCTGATAAATGGTCTCCGGTACGTGATACTATTAATTTGATACAGGATAATAATGTTAATACTGATAACTTATTAGTAATAGGTGATGATAGAATGACAAATAGTAACTTAAATTTAAAAAATTATGAGTATAATCATACATTTTATGAGAGGGAGAGAGAAAATTTAAGTAAAGAAAGTAATAATAGGTATAGGAGTATTCTTTCATTGAATGATATAAGTAGACAACCTATCTACCAACGACGTCGAAATGGGAATCGTCGATTACAGATATCTAAGAGACATCACAAATAGTTAAAATTATTTCTTCAAAAAAAATTAGATAATTTATATTTTTTATATAAAGAGGTATCTATCATTCAAGTATAAGTCAAGATTAAGAAAGTAAATGACTGCAAAGTTATATATATTTACATATCACGCTCTCTTTCCTTAACTTTTAAATTTTCCTTTCACACCTGTTACACATTAAAATTATCTTGAAAATATACTATAATATTAAGAAAAATTGAAAATAATTTTTACGGAAAAATATAATAACTATATATATACTAAACTTCATAATGAAGAAATGATATCTTAATAATATAATGCCTATTTATGTAACTAGAGATATAAATATTTGAAAAAAATGTTTTAGCTCTTATCTTGTCTAATGATCCCAAACATGTTTATTATTGTTTGTACTGTACTTTAAATTCTAGTCACTATCTTAATATGTTTATGATATATTAATTATTGTCATCTCCTTTATATGTATAGATAAATTCATATAACAATTACTAATTTTTTTTAAAACTACTAATTATAGTTAAAATCATTTGTGCAAGTATCTCATATCAAAGCCTTTTTATTTAACCTATTTTTTGTTTCAAATATATAGGTCAACATAGTTTATTTTAAAGTCTCACAAAAAATTCTATATAGATCATATTATAAATATAATATCAAATGTTGTCCATAAAACTTTTTATTGTATCACCAAAACAAAATTATTTAAAGATATATATATGTATTTCAATTCATATACTGTCAATGAAAGAAAAACAAAAGTTTATTGCTCATTATAAAACTCTTATTGTTGTATTTTTATTTTATTTTGTTTTTTTAATATATTAGATTATCACAATATATTAAAAACAACAATATGTATAAACTTTCTAAAGAATATCACAAATATGTTTATGTTCAAGAAATTAATAAATAATCAAAAAATTGTTTGAGTAACTATATATATATTTTTATATATATTAAACTGCTAATGATTGTTTAGCATATATGATAATTATAAAAGATTTATACCGAATGTTAAAAATAATATAAAATTTGTTTAAAACTATCTTGTTCATGTGTATTTTACTGTTCATTAATTGTGCTTATATTTGTTCTTCCATTTTTTACCCTTCCTCGTAAATTATTTTTCTTTCCATCTCATTCCTTAGATTTACCTTTTATTTTACTTTTATTTACCTTAATTTTTTCTTAAAAACCAAATGTTAATTTTTATACCTGGGAGTATAATCATCACTTTCTATTAATCCCATCACAAATTACCTTAAACATTTACCTAACATAAAAATAAATAAAAATGATAATTTTATTTATCCACACTTACAAATTTTTTTAATAACTCACCTTAACTTTTTTTTTATTTCAATTACTAAGACAAATTTCTTTTTTAGTGTTCAAGAACATGTGGAAGAGGAAGTAAAACAAGAAAGGTTTATTGTGTTAATTATAAACATGAAACAGTTAACTCAACATTATGTAGTGAAAAAAAGAAACCTGAAAGTGTTGTTGAATGTAAAGAGGGTAGCTGTGTTAGGTGGAAAGCTGATAAATGGTCGGAAGTATGTTTCTATTTATTTATTTAGTTAACTTTTAAAAAAAAAAACTAAATAAAATTTTTTAACTTATTGTTTTTTTTTAAAAATTTTTAGTGTTCAGCAACATGTGGTTATGGTATTCAAAAGAGATCAATACATTGCAAACTTGGTAGAAAACCTGTTCCACCTGATGTTAATTGTATGCACCTTCCAAAACCGATGGAGACAAGGAAATGTAAAATTTCTGATTGTCCTGTATATAAATGGCATGTAACAAGGTGGAGCAAATGTACTGATCCATGTAGTCCAATGAACCAAACACGTAAAGTTCACTGTATTAACAATGAAGGTAAGGCAGCTGCATCAAGGATGTGTAAAAATTCAGAGAAACCACTATCCAAAAGAATTTGTGATATATCGAGATGTCCATATTATTGGGTACCAGGCTCATGGAGTACCTGTTCCAAGACATGTGGTGATGGTTTACAATTTAGAAGACTTGAGTGTAGAGTTAAACCACAAAGACATCTTAATATTACAACAACAACACCTAAAACACCCAAAATGCCTATAGTTCTTTCAAAGTTATGTATGCCACTACCAAGACCACCTATTTCAAAAAAATGTGAGATACGTGATTGTAATGCCAAATACCATTGGACTGTTGGACCATGGACACAATGTTCAGCCTCGTGTGGTGAGGGATATAAATTACGAAGAGTTAGGTGTGTTGATAAATATGGAAAGAGGGTAAATAAAAAGCTATGTAGTGATATTGATATTGATAAACCATCCTCGTCGTGAGTCATGTATTATTAGAAATTGTCTACCATCTAATTGTGAAGAGATCAAAGCACAAACACTTTATAAAAATGTAAGTGATGGTAATTACACAATACTTTTTGCTGGTTACAAGTTAAATGTATATTGTCATCGTATGAATGATTCATTACCAAGAACTTACATAAATGTTAACTCAAAAACAAATTTTGCTGAAATATATGGTAAAAGACTTCTTAATCCAAATACCTGTCCATTTGATGGTTTAAGGAATGATACATGTGATTGTAAGGAAGAGCTATATGAAAGATCAGGTTTTACGACATTCTCAAAACTTAGAATTGATTTATATAATATGAAAATAAATCTTCATGACTTTACATTTGCTACTAATAAATTTGGTGAACAAATACCATATGGGACAGCAGGTGATTGTTATAGTGGAGCTGACTGTCCACAAGGAAGATTTTCTATTGATTTACGAGAGACAAATCTCCGTGTTTCAGATATTGTACGATGGATCGATGTAGGGCAAAAGCCAAGTTCAAGAATTGAAAGAGCAGAGGTAAAATATACACGATATTTTTTGTTAATAATTAAATATTACATTTTTATTTACAGAACAATGCATATATACTGGGATATTGCGGAGGGATTTGCGGAAAATGTAGTCCTGATCCATATCGTGGTTTAACTGTCGAGGTTGATCAAAAACAAAAACCTATAGTAGGAGAAAATAAAATTTAATTAATTTTTAAGAAGTTTAAAAATTATACCTTAATACATATAATATATATCTAAGCACATATGCATACATATGTAATTTCACAAATAATTTCGGTGCTAATAATCTTATGCTTCTCAAATAAAAGTATAAGCTTTAGAGACAAAATTATTAATAAATATTATATAAATATTTGCTCCAAAATACAAATGAAATATATATATAATCTTTTTCCAAAAAATAACATTATAATGAAGGAACAGGAGAAAAATTACAATAGATAATTGGTTATTATTAATGGTAAAGATAGAGAAAACAAAAGGTTATTTATAATTATGATTATTATTATTATTGTTTTTTATAAATATTTGCTTTTATCATTTGCTTTTTTTCTATATTTACAAATGACAAATCAAAAAATTTAAAAAATGTTAATGTACCCAAATAAAATTAAATAATGTAGTAAGAATATTTTGTGAAATTTTTATTTAAAAACCATATTGAATATATTATTAAGTAGAATGTGATAAAAAACTCTTTACATTTTTTTAAATCTATTTTAGGTTTCTTATGATCCCAACATATTAATGTCCATTAATAATTTAGAATCTATAAATCAAAATATGTTTGTTATATTGTTAAAGCTAGTTAAAAATTATTTAAATGTAGAAATATATATATATATATATATATATATAGTATAAATATCAGATAACAACTTATTAACAATATAACATTTTTATGAAAATACAATGACAAAACAATTTTAGGATCACTTTTTAAAATCGCCTTTTTAATTTGGAGTAAAGAAAAAACTAGAAACTTGATGGAACTTTTTATTATCATTCAGATGGTATACACATTCTTTTTTGTTAACAATAGACAAGAATTTTTGATGATATAGAGTGTGAAGTGATACAACACGATTTTTATTTTAAGTACATTCTTTATTTATTTATTATTATGTATTTCCTTATAGTAAATTTTTATATATAATTTAATTACATGTAAATAATAAATGAAATTTACAAAAATAATAATCTTTAAGAATAAAGATATACGTGAATTTTATATAATATTTATTGTATTACTATTATATTGTAATAACAATATATAACAAATCAAGATATAATAATTTCTATTAAGGATATCAAGTTGTATTATTGAGAAAAACTTTGAAATGTTACTTAGTCAACAAATAATTATTTGCTTATACATACATTATATTATGTATGTTTATGATAATCAAAATAATATTCTTAGAAATTTGATATTTATGTCTACTTGGTATAATCACTATTTTATTTTGATGATAAATTATAATTTAAATTACCTTATTGAACAAAAAAATTCTTACCAATCATCAAAATACTCCTCCAATATGCAAAAAGTTATTTATAAGATATTGTTACATTTTTTATTACCCAAATATCATTGACCATCTCTACATAATCCATTTTTTATGACAAAAAATGGTAATCGTTATAAATATTTTTAACTAGATATATAGACATAGTTGTAATTTTAAAGATAATTTGAAATCTTAAGATGCATTTATGAAGTGGAAGGTTAACTAGAATGAAAGTAATTAATCACAATAATTAAAGGATCATCCAATGAATTAATGGAAAAAATTTGTATAATTAAATTGTAGAAATCATTAAAATGATAAAAAAATCGATTAATACTAGTTAAAAAATTTTTTTATTCTTTTGTTATAAGAAACATATTTTTAATGAAGGTGAACAAAGGGTATTATTATTTAATACATTTTATAAATCTTCATTAAAAATTGTTATTCTTTTGTTAAATCAGACAAGTTATGATGATTTCAATTTGTGATTATTTCATCTTTTTCAACTCTCTCTCTCTTAATTTTTGTATAACAATACAAAAACGATGGACCTTGTTATCTTAAGATAATCACTTTTTTTTTCTTTTTTTTACCTCTTCAATACAACACATTCTTATGGGAGATTCTTTTTTTAGTAGAAGTTTTGCTTGGTTTCCAATCAAAAAGAGATACATATACATATATATTGTACTTGGAAGAAAATAGAAAAATATTTATTGTATTTGTACAAATAATAAAGTTGGTTTACATAATATTCTTACTTACCTAAATATCATATGTCTAATTTTTATACAAATATCACATCCCTCTTCTTCTAGTTCATGGGATATGTTAATGGAGGCGGAGGAATAGAAATGAAGACTGGAACCTTTTATATATATAAATATATTTAAGTTATCTGGACAAATCAAAAATTATTATAAGGAAAAATTATATATATATATTTTTAAGAAAAGTAAAAAAAATTATCATATTATTATTTTTCTAATATTTTTAACATGTTTTTTAACAATTTTAAATTTCTAATAATTTATTGTATTTTCATTGGTATGTTATCGTTTAATTTATATATAATTACTTACAAAACTTTAGGTACATTATACGGTGAAAACAAAACTACATCAACTGAGACATGGAAAGCAATACTTGGTGATGTATGTCAACTACCAAATTTTCCAAAATCAACAGCTGATCCAAAACGTTATCTAGAATGCGTCAAACAAAAAGTTAGTTTAGATCGTAGTGATTTAGGTACATGGCAATTACGTGAATGTTTAGATGGTTTTGAATTTGTAGCGTCATCAAGATCATGTAAAAGTATCTCTAACATTCGTAGATCACAATCTTTATGTGATACGCCAAATGCATCTAAATATGAATATTGTGATAGCAATAGTCGTTTTTTTACAGTATCTGAAACAATTCAAGCTCCAAGACAATGTACTTGTCCAAATGGTGCCAATAATTGTGTATGTCCACAACCAGAGATATTGTCACCTAAACTTGTAACACAAAGAATGAAAAGACAATCTGGTAGCAGTAGCAATTCAGTTAAAATAACAATAAATCTTCCATCTTGCCCATGTAATACAGAGGTACAACCGTCATGTGCTTGTATTGATAAAGGTTTAAATAAAGTTCAAGTATTTAAGGATTCTTGTTGTGTAGAAGGTACACAATCAATTTATTCAACACAACGTCCACAACAGGCATGTTTATGTGAAGATTATTCAATGTACACTACAACAACACAAATTCCATATGTGTATTCTGTGACAACACAAGTTCCATATATCTACTCAACATCAACTACAGTAACAGCAAGTGTTATTCAAAATGATAATATTGTTAGAGTTAATAATAAAAATTGCCAAATAACTACAACAGGAGAGTTGTACTGTCCAGAGGAGAGTCAATATACCTATACAGAACCACAATCATGTCCATTAGTTGTTTCTGGTCTTGGTAATGCACGTTATCAAGGTATTTGTTCATGGATGACTGATCCATTAGCTGTTGATCCAGAATCAAGAACACATTTTCTTCAATGTCAACCAGCACCAAAAAATTTGTATTGTGGTAGGTGGCAAAGAATGCCGTGTGCTCCTGCAACTGTTTTTGATGTTAATATACAGGTATGTGTATGGGATACATCAATTCAAGGAACAGGTCAAGGAATAGGTGGTGGCATAGAAGTTGGTCCAATCCCATTACCAGAACAAACAACATCAACATTTCTTCCACAATATAGTACAACTCCATTTTATACAACAACAACACATCCATATACCTCAACTTACACAACGACACAAGCATATCAACAAAGTAATCAATGTTCATGTAATGGTGGAATACCAATTGGAACATGTAATCAAAATTACCAATGTCCTGGTCAATCACTTTGCCAAATTGGTATAAATATTGAAACAAAACAAACTTGCAAAGTATGTTGTTATTATAAAAAGAAATGAATTTTCTATTGTCTTTTTGTTAACATATTTACATCATTTCATAATATTTATGGCACAAATCAAGTATCAATTTTAAAAAAAAAAAGTATAAAAAAACCAATATGAAACATCATGAAATTATTTTAAAATATTCAGTTAAAGGGATTTTTAACAAATAAACACTAACGAAATGATTGTTTTTTCAAAAAAAATTCATATTTATATTTTCATTATCATTTTGAATTATTTTGTATTTGTATATCAAAAAAATGTTTAAATATACAACAATTACATATTTGTATATATTTCTAAAATTTTTTAAAAATAAAAGATATTTTTTATACATAATTTTTAGTTGTTATTCTTTAATATTATTTGATTTATTAAAATTGTAATAGATAAATTTATGAATATTTTATTTTTAAAAAGGTTTATAAAGTTATTAACAAAATATGTAGAAAGCTTAAATATATTTATCAATAAATTAACGTACCTCGTCATCATTGAATATTATGATTATAATACTTTAAACTAATTTATTATTAATATTTAATATATTAAGTAGTAAAAAGTGAAATAAATATATACGTAATTGTATTAAAACTTGATATTATTAAAATATAGTTTTAATAAGGTAAAAAGTTGACAAATATATTTATAATTATACATTTGTGACAATTAATATTTATAGTATTATTAGTATAGATCATTTATATATTGAAAATTTATTCAAATCTGTCATTACACATCAATATTCCTTTTTACTTTTATTTTGTAAGCTGATTAGAAAGGTAATAGTAATAGTAGGAGAAAGCCACATATTGGCAAATATGATAACCGTGCATAATTAAACTCTTTTGTCAATTTTAGTAACTTTTAAAAAGAAGATACATACCTGTATTTAATACCTTATATCATATAAATTTTTATAGATTATTAATACATAATTCATAAATAAAAATATTTTAATTTGGGATGAAAAATTATCTAAAACTACTATTGTCTTTTAAAAATACATATATTTATATCTGTATTTCATTAATAAGATAATTTTACAAATTATTATATATAATAATAATATACTTATAATAAATTTACATCTTCGTTATTTCAATTGTATACATATAGAATTATCATATATTTTTCTAAAATATATAATATAATTTCGTACGTATTTATAGGTATTTAATATATTTGATTATTCACAAAAGCTCCTTCCATCATAGAGATATATTATACATGATTGTCTTCAAAAAGGTATCACATTTAGTATAAATATATATTTTAACATTTTGAAAAATTTTTTTAGGCGAAAATTTTATAATTTTATTAAGAAAAGTTATTTATTTTCTTCTATTCAATTATTTATTATTGTTGTTAAAAAGAGTAATATTTATACAACCTTGTTGTTAATAGAAGAAAATAAACAAAATAAAAAAAAAGAAATTAAAATATAAAGTACAATAAGATGAATCGTTATAGTTCATCTGTTAAAAATACATTTCTTAATGTTATTAACAACAGAGCGGTATGTTTTTAAAAAGTGGATTCTATTAAAATTAATATCATATTTTATAGTTTAATGTAATTCTTACTTCAGTAATAGTATTTTTATCAATCTATATATTAATTGTTGGATTTTTCCATCGCAGTTTAATTCACCCATTAACTGATGCCGAGCTCCTACCAACAGAGGAACCACAATTAATTGTTGATGAGAAAGATTTAGTTGAAAATATCCAGGAAAGTACCATTAAAACAATAATATCACTATTCTTTTTATGGTTTATATCTTTAATAGCATCAAAAATCTTTAGAAGTATTTATTTACCAGCATTAATTGGATGTCTTATTATTGGTATATTATTTAGAAATTTAGAAGCATTACATGATTTCTTGTCTATTAATGCTTTTTGGGCTGATTCTATAAGATATATTGCTTTTATTACTATTCTTATAAGATGTGGTATTGGACTTGATTCAATTTCACTTAGATCACACTGGATGCTATGTGGTAGTATTGGTATTATTTCAGTTATCTTTGAGACAATTGCTATTGTATGTACATCATATTTTATCTTCCATATTCCATTTGGTTTATCAATTTTACTTGGGTTTGTTATTTATTTTATAAAATAAAGAATAATTAATTAATTTTTTTAAGTTTTACTGTTGCTGCTGTATCTCCAGCTGTAACTGTTCCTGCAATGATTGATCTGCAAGAGAAGGGTAGAGGAACAGAAAATGGTGTACCAACGATTGTCCTTGTCTCGAGTAGCATTGATAATTTATTTTGTATAACAGCTATTAATTTGCTTGTTTCAATTATCTTTAAGAGAACAGGTAATTATTAAAATTAATAATTATTTTTTTTATATAACTTTATATAGATTCATTATCATATACACTTATGAGAGTACCTGTTGAGATAGCAGTTGGTGCATTGGTTGGAATTGTTCTTGGACTTATCTTAAGACATTTACCAAAGAATGATTCTAGTGTTGTCCATTTTACAAGAACAATCCTCCTGGTAACTGTTTCATATGCTCTTGCATATGGATGTAGAGCTATTAATTGTGAAATCGCTGGTCCATTGGCTGCTCTTCTTATGAGTATTGTTGTTTCCATGAGGTGGAAAGCTGACAATAATGATATGGTATATTAAATAATAATTTTAATGTAAAAATAAATAAAAAAATTTTCTAGACAAGAATTGAGGAGAATGCCTTTGCACATGCATGGAGATTGGTATTGGAACCACTTTTATTTGCCTTAATTGGATATAATTTTGTTATTAGTGATCTCAATGGAGATATAATACTAACTGGATTAGCTGTTATTGTTATAGGCGTTGTTGGAAGGATAGTAATTGTTTTTCTTATTACAATATTTAGTCATTTTAATCTATCGGAAAAGGTTTTTACATCATTTTGTTTTATGCCTAAAGCAACAGTCCAAGCTGCTTTAGCTCCAGTTATTTATCAATTTTTATTACTTGATATGGATTGGAATACACATGCAACTTTCTTTATTTCAACATGCATTATTGCTATTATTATAACAGCACCACTTGGACAGATAATAATTCGCTTATTTGGGTATCTTTTATTATCAAAATTCAGAATTGATCCATTTGGTATAAAAAGTCCTTCAAAAGCATATGAACCTAATCATTTCATGAATGAGATTAATGCTGGGCTCGGGGATAATATGCAATCGGTACAGACTGAAGTTTTAAATGTTCTAAACGGTACAAAAAGTATCGTAAAACCATCATCATATAAAATAACTCCAAAACCAATAGTTCCTAATAACATTAATGACTACCACCATCATCAATATATACCACCACAAACAACCTTTCCAGAAGTAAATAATTCTAGTTACCAAGAATTTAGAGAACGCCGTTTGGCAGAATTGCGCAACAAAAACGAAATTATTCGAAGTGAATGTGTCACCGAATCAACAAAGCAAACCAAATTTTAAGATATTTTTATAAAGAGTTTTAATGTTTTCTATCATTTTTGTATAACGTGTTTAACTATTTTTTGTTTAAATTTTAATTTTTAAAAACACCATTGTTTATAGAAAACAATTTTATATCATTGTTATCTTTCACATACATTCATATCTCACATTTCACTAAGAAAAATAAAAATTATTACTATTTTTTTGAATATTTTAAAATAAATTACTTGTAATGGGAAAAAGATCAAAATAATTTTTTTGTAATTAAAAGAAGATTTATTTATGTCATAGAAGATAATAATTAGGAAAATTTATGGAGAAGAACAACTTTTGTCAATCAAATTAATGAGTATATTCATTTTTATTTTTTATTGAATTGACAAAATGTTTATAAGATGTTAACCAATAAAAACATCTTGATTTAATATAAAAAGAACGATAATTGACGTTAAAATTAAGTTTATTATTATAGATTTGAGTATATATATTTATTTATATACATATTTAAATTTTTTTTCTTACATGTCACAACAATAGAAAATATATGCAGTTAAACTTTTATTTAGATGGACCCCTTTCTTAATATATTATACATTTTATACCTACACCTATAGATTTATATATAACTGTAAAAGTAATTGTTCTACATTTTCAAGTACCTCTTCTTAACTTATGTTATTTTTTTACTTATATGTTATAATAATCTTCAAGATTGTAGTAATTACAATAATGTTATTGTTATAAATTATAGATACTTTAATTTTCTAAATACCCTATATACAATAATATTTATAAAATTTCTCATATATATTTTGAGAAATAATATTATTACTCGTGATTATTTTCTCTTGAAATGCTCCAGTTAACATCATTTAACATTTTTTCAACTAAAAATTAACATAAGAACATTTGGTATCTTTACTTATATGAGTGGACCTTTCTAACTTCAAATATTTATACCTTTTTATGATAAAATATCTTTAAAAAGTTATTTATATCATCTAATATTATTATAAATAATTGAAATGATAACAAGGTTACCAAATAATTACCATCAAAATAAAATTAAAATCTTATTCTTGATATATATTATTCTAACTTCAAGATGAGATTTCTTCATTTTTTGACAATAAACAAGTCTTGTTGCTTTGTCATCACCAAATAAAATCCATAAGTTGAAGTATATGTTGAATAGTATTCTACTGAAAAAAAAAGAGAAGACGATGATATAAGGTATCATATATTAAAAACTGACCAATAAAGTAAGTGTAAAAGAAACACACATCTAACTAGAATCTAAAAAGATAAAAAAGAAATAACTATAGATCAATGACAAAAGTAATTGATAATAATATATATAAACATACCTTATGTAAGCTTATTTAAAGATAACTTTTTAGTAAAAAAAGAACTCCCCAATTAATGAAAATTTCTTTAAAGATTTTTCTAAATATCATTTATTTTAAAAGTTCTTATTACCATTAAACAAGTTTATATAAATACATCTAATAGTACTGTCCTCAATGTCCCTTCTCTTTTTCTTAACGAATGTAGGGTTTATATTCTAGATCAAAACACTTTCAATATTTTAGAATATATCTTTACAATTCTTATTAACTTTAAATTATTAAGGACTCCAACAATTTTCTTATATACTATTACTTATATAAACATTTCTAAAAATTTTTACTCTTTTATTTATACTATAAAATAAACTTTTATAGTTTTGTTATTTAAGGATATATTTTATGTTGTATATGAATAATAATAATTTTTCTTATACCCACTTTATTTTTTTCTTCTCAATTGTTTCAATCTATACTTATATTATTAATATTCCTTTATAGTTTTTATATAATTTGAAGTAATGTTATATAATTGGTGTATTCTTCTATTATTATTTTTTTTTAAATCATCAATTTGCGGAGGAAATGAAGATAGTTCACCTATTCATTCAAAGGAATGTATTACAGCAAATAATAATTGCGAAAATAATACTGAATGTATACATAGATTAGCTGTTCTTCAATCAGCATGGTAATGATTTTTCTTCATTATTAATTAAAAAACTTTAAATTTTTTAGTACAACAAATACCTGTCAACCACAATGTCGATTGGCAGCATTAAATCTTTATCAAAATAAATTAGGTAGATTACTCCTACGTACAGATGCATCATGTCTTCCCGGTAAAGATGAGTTAGAAAAATGTGGTTTCCTACCAAATTTGGAGGAAAAACATTGTTCGTTGCAAAAATTAGTTTGTGAAACTGATATGAGATGTAATGCAAAATGGGAATTATTTGTTTCTGAGTGTGAAACAGAATCAACAACAGGAAATTGTTCACCAAAATGTCGACAACTTTTAAATGGAACAATAACAACAAAAGCTGGTGAAGGTTTTTCATTATGCACCTGTACAGATAAAGAAGATCAACTTTGTGAACATTTACGCGATGATATTATAGGAAAATGTATATCAATGATTGCTGGAGGTATTCAACATTACAAACCAGACACAACTCTTTCTCCAACTCCTCCACCACCAACAACAATCATTTCAACAAATAAAGTTATTGTAGATGGTAAATTTCAAAAAACTACACCAAAATTCAAAATATATAATAGACCTGGTAGTAGTAATGGTCTTTGTATTTCATCTATGACACTCCTCCTAGCATTAGTAGCTAATTTATTCATATAATGTTCTTGGAAAAAAACCTGAAACATGAAAATTCTATTTTATTTACTGTAATGATATTTTAAAAGAAAAAAACCTAGTTTTATATGTACATTAAACAATGCAAAAAAGTTTAATTTATCAATAAACGAAATATATTTAATTTTTTTAATCTGTAACAAAAATATTCTATATGTAAATTAAATTGTGTTGGATGTAAAGAATTTTTCAAACAATTTACTAATAAAAAATAAAATATAAGTTTGCTTGTCAATTACCTTAATTTATATTTTTCAAATATTATTATATTTAATTTGAATTTTAAACAATTTTAATTTGCATTTATCAATTTATCTATAATAATCAAAATGTTATTGGTATATAAATTTTAATATTTATTTTCCAAATTGCAGGTTGTTAATATTATTCAATATATAGAATTTTATAATAGGAAACAATTTTGAGTGATAATGAGCTTATAATTATTTTAAGAAATATGAAAATAAAAAATTTAATGTAAAAGATTATAATAATTGCGTTAAAAATACTAGCAATAAAAATGGAAATGAAAAATTTAAAAAAGTCGAAGTATTACATAAATCTTTATCGCAGCAACATGTTGTTATATTATGGACACCAGCACTTAAGCAAGCATTTAGTTACATTCTGTAAAAAATAGAAGATTAAAAGATAAACTTTTAAAGATACAAATTCTTACATCACAAAGAGCTAGTGTATCACCACCACAACTATATTCTATAACAACTTTACCAGATTCATTTCTATTAGTATTGATAACTGTCATATTGGAGCAATACGACAAACCACACTTAATAGCCATCAAATTTTCAACCCATTCCTCATTCCAATACTGAATTTTTTGACCAACATAGCATCTCAAATGGGATCCATCAGTTGGATCATCTTCAGATTGTACTTTAGTAATATTCTTTAGAATAAAAAGTAATAAGAAACATTTTAAAATAGATTTTAATATCATTAAAAATATCTGATGGAAATATTATTAAATAATTAAGTATTCCTATTTAAATATATAAAATGATGTAAAAAAATTTATTTAAAATATTTTATACTTACAATTATTCAAACTATAATCTTAGAAATATTAGGTTCTTACAATATAATAAACATTTTATTAGTTTTGTCGGTTCTTTCTAATTGAATTATGCTTTTTTATCACATAATTTGTCATTTAACAAATTCCTATCTGTAAACTAAAATATTTTAATGGAATCAACTTATGTAAGATGATTAATGTTGTTAAATTTAAATATTTTTTGACCCTATAATATCTAAATTTTCTTTTTAAGTGATAGCTTATCAGTTTATCATAACAAATTGATTATTAAAATTAGTATATATATTTTTATGCCTAGTGATTATCATAATAATTATAATTTAGATTAAAAATAAAAATTAAAAAAAACCTTTTTCACTATATTTTATTTAAGCATTCTTACAAAACTTTTAATTGCTATATACTATATTTATAAAATATTTTATAACAATAATTTTTTTAATCACCATCATTAGTAACGATTAATAATTGCTCAAAAAGTCCGACACTTGGATTACCGTAAATTAATCTATGTCTAAATTCATCAAAATATATAAATTGTGGCCCATCAGATTTATTAGGTACTTGAATATCAATTTTTTTCCAACATGGTTCGTCTTTATTTATTAAATCAATAGCATAAACATCTCCTGTATAAATTGAATCTGTCATCCCTTGTTGAATATGTCCGGTCATTTGAAGCCAATATCCTTTGTATGCAATTAATTGGTGTCCTGATGCACCAGCAAAGCAAAATGGTGGTTGATGTTCAGTACAATTAACATTGACAATTTTTGCATTACGATTAATAAGATCAAAACAAATTAAATTCTCTTTATGCCATCTAAATCCACATCCATGATGTCCGTAAAGTACATAAACATAATCACCAAATGTTACACCACTTATTGGCTTACCACAGTGAAAATCTTCAAAATTGCTACTACATATTTGATTAAATTCATTCTTTGATATATCTAATTCATGAAGAGAATATGTATAATTGTTATATACAACATAATATTTACTACCATAACTTACACCATCAATTTCAATCATTGTAGAAAATTTATTGACGTCATACTCCCTTTTTCCATCGTGATTTTTTTTGAAAACTGATTCCCATTTGTTATCATTTGCATTAAAAATATATAATCTTTCATAACTAACTTGTTCATACGGATTAAATAATGCAATATATAATTCATTTTGTGAAACAAATACAGATTCAAACAATTCATCGTCACAATCAATTCCTTTAATTTCATGTCCATTTGGTGATTCTAATTTATTTTTAATTAAATCATAGACATAAAGTTTATTGTTTTTACGGAGAACTCTATGAGGCATTGTCATATTACTATTGTAGACACATTCCTTTTCGAAAATGTACAATTTATCATTCATTTGAAAGGCAAATGGATCAGTCATAGAATCACCGAAGGAATCTGTCAATTTTCTGACAATTTT
This sequence comes from Strongyloides venezuelensis, assembly GCA_963280985.1. Taxonomy (NCBI): domain Eukaryota; kingdom Metazoa; phylum Nematoda; class Chromadorea; order Rhabditida; family Strongyloididae; genus Strongyloides; species Strongyloides venezuelensis. The sequence goes on along the minus strand of CAUJLX010000001.1, from coordinate 1,459,735 downwards.
GCTTGCATTGTCAAAATTTAATATTTGAACATATACTCCAGATTCTAATGAACCATGATATAAAAAGTTATTTGCTATAACGACTTCGGCAAAGTATGAAGATCCTTGATCACCATTTTGTGGAACAGTATTAAAAAGTCTTCTCCATCTTGGTTTTTCCTTACTTAAATCTTCTAAAATCCAGATAGAGCCATCATAGGTAATTCTAGACATTCCAGCACCATTACCCCATCCTCTTTTAACGATAATACAATCTTTATCTTTTAGATAATGAGCAAAAACTAAATTACCAGAATTGATACCAAATAATCCTCCATTTGATACATCAATAAACTTTACATCATTTTTTTAATATCAAAACGTAACATTTTATTATAAAAATGCATAAAACCGCATCCATGCACACCACCAAAACAATCAACAATACCATTATGATAGATTGCTTCAGTAATAATAGTTCTTAAATCATTTTTTTCCTTTTGAAAGGTAATTAAATTTTCAACGGTACCATTTTGCAGATCAATAGAATATAAATAGATACTTCCATTTAATGAGACGACAATGTAAACTTTGTTGTCTTCGCAACTTTGGGCAATAACAACTTGGCCTTGTTGATTATATTCATTATCATTTACGTTGATGTAACCAGAAAGTGAATGAATGTCTTCCCAAGAGAATGTTAACATATTCCATTTGTATAATTTAGTAAACTGAATACCTTCATTTTTAGTGTAAAGTAACATGTATAAATTTTCATTACATGCAAAGATAGCCTCTTCTGTTAACTCATTATCATCAATTGCCTCAAGTGTATTTTTCCCTGTCTCGACAAACGCCTTTTTATCACTGTCAAATATGGCAAATTCTCCACCACGATGTGATATGAAATGTCCCCAATTTAATGATGGTTGTTCAAAATCTGTAATTATATTAGTTATTTTAAAATATATTTTTTATTTTTACATTACGTTTTGTTTCAAAGAAAAAAATTTTATTTCCAACAACAACATTAATAAATTGTGCTTTGGGATTTTCCCATTTTTTAAAATCACAAACTTTTGTTGTGTATTGATCCATTATCATAAATAGACTAAAGATATCTATAAAAAATGAGTTATATACGTAAGTAATAAAGTTAGACTGTACGAGAGGTAATGTGACAATAAAATTTGACGAATGAAATTAAAGACATAATTTTTATATTTATATTCAACAATACTACAATATGAGTCATAAAAGATTGTCTATGTAAATTAAAATTACTCTTGTAAACATTTATTTGCTCTTATAAAATATATTTTTGTAAAAAAGTTTTTTTAGCATATTTATATTAATATATTTATATTAGGGAACATAATATATAAATATTAAAAAAACAAACATGTTTACAAGATATATTTTTATCATTTCTACTAACAATTTGGTGACTTCTTTTAATTTTAATGTATATTAAAATAAAATTTTTACATTAGTATTATTTTTAGAAATTTTCTACCATTTAAAATGTCAATATGTATGCAGGTAGTCTTATATTATTTATTTGAAAATAAAAAGGTTTTTATAAAAATACCTGTGTAAATATTATAGCTTTGTAAATAATAAAGACTATTGCGCGATATATTAAAATATATGGTGAATGGGGTTTGAATGAATATTTACATTGTTAGTAACCTTTTTTCCAAAATAAATAATAATTGATTTTTTTGCATTAGCGTCAATTTTTGTCATCGAAAAATAATTTAAAAATTAATCATTTCAATAATAATTTTCTATATTCAGTGAAATTAATCATACTTATTAATATTATTAAAATATCAAAATATATTTAATATGTAAATATTTGTGTAATTTTGAAATATTTCATCTTTATACGTATCATTTCTACAATACCTTTATTCGTAACATTCTTATATTTAATTTGAAGTAAAAGTAGGCTTATGATAGAAATTTTATTATATTTTGAAATAGTTAAAGAAGAAATTAATGTATTTTAAGTAGATTATTTTATTATTAAATTGTTTTTATTATAAATGATAAAACGTATTTGAGAATGATACAATATCATATATATTTGTCTTGTTTTAAATAATTTAGAAGAAACCAGGAAATTCAATACACTAGAAAGAAAATAATAAATTCTTCTAAAAAATGAACCATTATAAATCATAAATAAATAAATACTTGGCTTTCCCTGTCAACAAAAACAAGAAACAATTCTTGTAAGGCAGATAATTTTATTGGTGATTAAAGTTTTTATGATATAGTTATTCATATTAAGATAATTAAACTTTTAACAAAATAATAAGCAAATAATAATTTTGCAAAGCGGATATACGGTTATTATTGTGCCTAATTGATATATTAATAATGATATTGTTTTTTAAATATAAATGTTAACCAACAAAGATTACAATAAGAAAACAGTTTTAACAATTGAATTTGATATTCTCATCTAGGAGAAATTTATTTTTGTAATGAAACAAAGATTTTTAAAAGACAAAGGTACAAATTAGTGTTGTATAAGCAAAAAAAATTAAGCATAGATAATATTATACCATTAAAAAAGTTCGTTTCACATCAAGATGTAATAAATTATTTAATTTGTATCATATTTTTTCCTTTTCTGAAATACAACTATTGTCTTACCATAGTGTTTAGACAACTTAAAAATTAATTATTTAAAATAATATTAAGATAATATTTTATGATAGGCAATTCGATTGATAAACCAACTTGTTTTTCATAAATTATTAAAATCACTCTAAAGAATTAATTTAAAAAAGTTTGCAGACATCATTAAAATGAGCAATTTATGAAACAAAGAACTGATAATACTACATATAAAAGTAAAAGCTGAAATAACCATCATAACGAATATGAGCAATCACTTAATCTTCTAAAATATGATTAATTTACCACTCTTTATTATCTTGTTTTATTAAGAATATATACACATTAAGGTTTTTATGTTCTATTGTTTTGTTTGAAATTATTATCTGAAAGTGCCCAAAATATATTGTGAAAAAAGAAAATGACTCATAAATTTAAAATATTATCATAAAAAATTTAAATGTTAAAGTAAGTTATGAAAATCCAAAAAATAGAAGCACATTTTGACCCTTCCTATAATTTCTATACTAATTAAAATAAATCTATGACCACCAGTGATATTGCATCCGAATTTGATAAGGATAATTGATTGGGACATTATGAAAAAAATGCCATTGAAGTGAGTGAAATTATAGAAAAAACTTCAATATTTGATTACTAGTTATCATTTAATCGACTGAAATTTTTAAAAATATGTTTTATTAATTTACCTTGAAATGATTTCTCACATATTGAATTATTTTAAAGCATATGATATAAAACTTTTATTATTGAAATAAAGTTTTATATTATTAAATATATTAAGAGAAGTAAAGATTATTGATGACAATTTTAATGAAGATCCTTTAATTCTTGGATAAATTGTAAATTTAAAGTAATACTGAAAATTTACACTTGTCAAATGTCTGAACAGAGTCAATTTTTACATCAATTCGTTAGAATTGATAGTCATAGGATAACTATGAACTACCATAACACACGTGTATTTTAGCATATTTAAAATTAAGATTGAATTTATATGTCTTCAAACCGTTTTTTTGTTCTATTTTTAAATTATTTTTTTTACATTTTAAAGGGTACTTTTTTATCTTTATTGTAGATGCAATAAAATAAATGTTAAAATTTCACAAATTTTAACGAGCGGAAGGATATTGTCAAATAAAATTCAAAACATCTAAAAATTTTTGAAATCATTCGAAAAAAACACTTCCATTTATTTTATACAATAGGAAGTAACATATCATTCTGATGAAACGGCAATTATAGAATCAACATAAAATAACCAATATAACAAATAAATTTAAAGAAATGGATAAGAAGAAAGATGAAGAGACGCATGATTTTCCAAATACTACATTAGAAGAACACGAATGTGTTAGTTATGAAATGGCATTGTTGGCTAATAAAAAAAATTCTTCTCCCGCTACTTTTTATTCTGTTTCTAAAAATTTTCAAAAATCATTGGAAAATTATGATATTGCTAAAAATAGTTATAAAAGAGATTCAACAAATTTAACAAAAAAAAATATTTCTCTATCAAATAGTAATTTGGAAATTTTTAATAGTTTTAAAGATTGTTATACTCTAGAAAATATACCAAAGGCGATTGACATTCATGTCAATAATGCATATAAATTATTGAATACTGAAGTTGTTATTGTTAAAACGAGGGATATTCAATTAAAATCACCTTTTATGGTTGTTAACTTTAAACAAAAATTTTCGGATAAATCTTATTCTAATACTACAGAATTAGAACGATTTTTTGAATTCAATTTCCGTCAACAAAATTTGGATGTTAATTATAAAATTCCGGATAAAATAGTCGATGGTGAAATATCTGTTAAAACACCATCAGATTTACTGCTAGTTAATGACCCACCTTCAACTACCTCGACACCCATATTGTATAATGCACTAAAATTTTTAAAGAATCTTTCTCCTAGCAATTTGATATATGAAAATGAAGAAGTAATTTTTGGAGTTTCATTTTCAGGTACACCACTACCACACATTACGTGGTATTATAGTGGAAATATTTTATTAGATAACAGGTATATTAAATATTTATTTTTATTAATATATTTAGTTTTTGTACTATTTTATGTGAAGACAGAGTTTCATTACTACGAATTAATGATTGAAGTATTTTTAAAGATGATGATAATATAACTTGTCAAATAAATAATGCAGCAGGATTAGAATATTGTGAGACAAAGATTGTGAAATTAAAAAATAAAAAAAATATTTGCAATATTAATTTAAAAAACATTTATGATTATCAGGGTAGTTTGGTTAGTCTTTTGACAAATGATAAAATTAATATAACTAAATATATTAATAAATTTTTATTATTAGATTTTAAAAAAGACGATGTAAAGCAGTATGATTATTGTGATTTATTAGTGACAGAAATAACACTAGAAAATTTTTTCAAACATATTCTTATATTTATTCAAGAATTACCAAAACAAATATTTTGTTTAGAAAATGAAAATCTACATTTAAAATGTATTTATAAAGGTTTACCAGAATCAGTAGTTATTTGGAAAAAAATACTTACTTATTAGGAGATAGTGATGAGTTAAAAATTATTTGTGATGATGGTGTAACAATTTTAAAATATTATAATTTGACAGAATTTGATTGTGGAATATATGAATGTCAAATTAAGAATGGATTAGGAATAGCAAAGTGTCAATGCAACATTGTTGTTGAACGTTAGTTCAAGAGAGTAAATTTTTAAAATCAATTTTGTTTTAGGGAATTTAAAAAATACGTTAGTTATTGGAGTTGAAGTTTACAGTTGTAAGGAACCACCAAAGGCTTATCTCGATATATTAGTATATGAAAAATTATTAGACGAAACATTTAAATCAACCACAGAAAAAAGAAATTTCGTTGATCATTGTTTCTCTGGTAAAAATAATTGTTAAAACAGACAGATAATTAGTATTTTAAAATTGAGTCGAGTTATTCGCATTTGAACGTGTTTTAATAATAATAAGCATTGCATTAATGCCATAGTATACATAACACTATATAATAAAATTCTAGAAAGACGTAATAGATATATTAATATAAAATATTATTTCTGTTAGTGATAAAATTTTTCTCAAAATTATTTTTCATCTATAGATTACTTAATATAAATATTTTTATAACATAATAATGGTATATCTATTTAATTTTAATCTTTTCAGAAGCAACATCATCAGATCGAGAAGATTCGCAAACTAGCTATTTTAATATAAATTCTTTCGACAACTGTAATGACGAAACATCCCCAACTTTTATAAAATAATTACCGAATATGAAAGAAATTATTAAAGGCGAAAATATTGATTTTAAAGTTCTTTTTATTGGAGAACCTATCCCAAATATAGAATGGGAATTTGATTCTAATGCTGTTAAAGGAGATATTACGTAAGTTAACTTAAAATAAATTTTTATCAAAATTTGATTATTAGAAAAACAACGGAAGATGGAGTTGCAATTTTTAAAGCGGATAACATTCAATCAGATTTAACATTGACATGTATTGCAAAAAATCCAAATGGAACAGAAAAATGTTTTTGTAAAATTGTTTTAAAACCAGGGCCAGATGGTAAAACAATCGAAATGCAACAAATGAGGATAGATAATGACTTATTTGTATCTCATGTTACTGAAAAACAAGAGAAGGCAAATGATTTAGAAATTATTGTTGATACTGATGAATTTGATTTTGAAAAAATTGATCTTATTGAAAATGATAAATCAAAAGAAACGATAAAGTACGAAGATGATACTTTTAACGAAAAAAATATTGAAAGTTTTATGAGAATATTACAAATAACTCCCGAAATTGATAATTTAGTTAATGAAGTGACAGAAAATATATTTTCATCTCTTAACGATGAAGTAAAAAATGTTATTAAAAAGCAAAAAATAGATGTAGCTGATGAAGATGAAGAGATTTCTTCAGAAGAGTTGAATAATCTTGTTACAAAATCTAATGAAAATTCTTTATCCACAAAAATATATGATAATGTTGATTCAAATATAATATCAAATAATATCATTGAAATAGATGAAATGTTACACTCCCAATTATCTAACAACGCCTCTACATCTGATTATCAAAATAAACAAGATATTGAACAACAGAATGAATGTGAAAATAATATGTCATTGGAAATGATAAAAGTATTGAGTAATGATGATTTTGATATTATTGATATAAAAGCTAACTTAGAAAAGGATGGTAATAAAGAGAAATTATATGATAAAAATAATTTAGTCGCAACATCTTTGAATATTACAAATGAAAATGATAATATTAATATAAACAATATTGATAGTATGGATTGTATAGTAAATGATCAAGGTATAGAAAATAACTTGAATATTAGTGTAACAAGTTTGGATTCGCAACCTGAAGATTTACCTACTCCGGATGATTATGAACTGCTTGAAAAAACGGAAGAGGATGAAGCAATATTAAATAAAAAAATAAATGATGATAATTTAATATGCACAGAGGACGACAAAAAAATTAATTCTATTAATATAAAAAGGAATATTGAAAGCATCAATGATGTAGACATTATTAAATCAAATGAAAATGAATTAATTACTAATACGAAAGAGGGTATACAGGATAATTTTAGAGAAAAACGTTGTGAGCAAGATATTTTAGACAACGATTTTCACCTGCGAGAAAGATTAGAAAGCACTGCAGATGCTTTAGTAGTTAACATAGTACAGGAAGCCATTGAAGACTTTGATAGTATTAATAAATCTGACAAATTAGAAAAACAAACAAAAGAAAAGGAAAGTTCGGTAAATGTGGTATATAATATAGAAGAAATAAATAAATTGTCCATTGAAGAAATGATAAGGAACGAAAATAATGATAATATTATTCAAAGTGACAATTTAGAATTACAAACAGAGGATAAAAAAGTTAAAATAGAAAATATAGTTACTAATGTTACTGCTTCTAAACCTGATGATAATTGTAATTTAAATCTTGAAGTTTTATATGAAGAATATGATGAATGCGAAGGTGTATTTAAAGCTAGAAAAATTGGTACGAAAAAGTTGAGGAAAAAATTAAATAAAGAATCAAATTTAGAAGATAGGAAAGCTAAAACAATAAATCATGAAACAATGAACAATATTGATAAAACTCTAGAAATAAAAAGAGAAAGTGATAGTTATGAAATTCAAGTTGAAGTTATATATGAACCATTTGATGAAATCCAAAAAGTCATGATGACAACAATAAACTCAGTAAATATGGAAATTGAAGTAAAAGTTGAAAAAGAAAGTCAAAATGAGATTGTTAATGTTGAAGTTTTTGATGAAGAATATGAAGAGCTAGTATCTGAATCATACAAAAGCGCTACAAATATGAAAGATGACAGGAACCGAAAAGATAGTCAAAGAGAAGGTCAAAATAAAAAAAAGATAAAAATTGAAAACAATGTTCAAGATGAAAAAAAAAAATGTTAAATGAAAGTAAAAAGGAAAATATAGAAGCTATAATAAACATTGAAAGAGAGGAATATTCTAAAAAACAATCTACTGACATCGATGATGAAAATGAAGGAGAATCAGTGGATAATAAACTTCTGGAATCTTTAAAAATTCATCAAGAGCTTTTTGATACTAACCAAGGACAACTTCTTAAAATTGATCGAGAACAACCTTTCCAAACCCAACAAGAAACTTTTATAATAGAACATGAACAACTTTCAAAAGTTGAACAAGAAACTTCAACGATTGAACAAGAACAATCTTCTAATGTTGAACAAGAAACTTCCAAAGATTGAACAAGAAAAACCTTCTAAGATTGGACAAAAGCAACCTTCTAAGATTGAACAAGAACAATCTTCTAAGATTGAACAAGAGCAACCTTCTAAGATTGAACAAGAAACTTCTATGATTGAACAAGAACAACCTTCTAAAGTTGAACAAGAGCAACCTTCTAAGATTGAACAAGAACAACCTTCTATGATTGAACAAGATCAACCTTCTAAAGTTGAACAAGAAGTTCCAAAAGTTGAAGAAGAGCAACCTTCTAAAATTGAACAAGAAACATCTAAGATTGAACAAGAAACTTCTAAGATTGAACAAGAGCAACCTTCTAAAGTTGAACAAGAGCAACCTTCTAAGATTGAACAAGAACAACCTTCTATGATTGAACAAGATCAACCTTCCAAGATTGAACAAGAGCAACCTTCCAAGATTGAACAAGAACAATCTTCTAAGGTTGAACAAGAGCAACCTTCTAAAATTGAACAAGAAACTTCTAAGATTGAACAAGAGCAACATTCTAAAGTTGAACAAGAGCAACCTTCCAAGATTGAACAAAAGCAACCTTCTAAGATTGAACAAGAGCAACATTCTAAAGTTGAACAAGAGCAACCTTCTAAGATTGAACAAGAGCAACTTTCTAAAGTTGAACAAGAGCAACCTTCTAAGATTGAACAAGAACAATCTTCTAAGGTTGAACAAGAGCAACCTTCTAAAATTGAACAAGAAACTTCTAAGATTGAACAAGAGCAACCTTCTAAAATTGAACAAGAAACTTCTAAGATTGAACAAGAGCAACTTTCTAAAGTTGAACAAGAACAATCTTCTAAGGTTGAACAAGAGCAACCTTCTAAAGTTGAACAAGAGCAACGTTCTAAGATTGAACAAGAACAATCTTCTAAGGTTGAACAAGAGCAACCTTCTAAAATTGAACAAGAAACTTCTAAAATTGAACAAGAAACTTCTAAGGTTGAACAAGAGCAACCTTCTAAAGTTGAACAAGAGCAACCTTCTAAGATTGAACAAGAACAACCTTTTAAGATTGAACAAGAACAACCTTCTAAGATTGAACAAGAGCAACCTTCTAAAGTTGAACAAGAGCAACTTTCTAAAGTTGAACAAGAACAATCTTCTAAGGTTGAACAAGAGCAACTTTCTAAAGTTGAACAAGAGCAACCTTCTAAGATTGAACAAGAGCAACTTTCTAAGATTGAACAAGAGCAACCTTCAAAAATTGAACAAGAAACTTCTAAGATTGAACAAGAACAACCTTCTAAGATTGAACAAGAACAACCTTCTAAGATTGAACAAGAAACTTCTAAGATTGAACAAGAGCAACCTTCTAAAGTTGAACAAGAGCAACTTTCTAAAGTTGAACAAGAGCAACCTTCTAAGATTGAACAAGAACAACCTTTTAAGATTGAACAAGAACAACCTTCTAAGATTGAACAAGAGCAACCTTCTAAAGTTGAACAAGAGCAACTTTCTAAAGTTGAACAAGAACAATCTTCTAAGGTTGAACAAGAGCAACCTTCTAAAGTTGAACAAGAACAATCTTCTAAGGTTGAACAAGAGCAACCTTCTAAAGTTGAACAAGAGCAACTTTCTAAGATTGAACAAGAGCAACTTTCTAAAGTTGAACAAGAGCAACCTTCTAAGATTGAACAAGAGCAACTTTCTAAGATTGAACAAGAGCAACCTTCAAAAATTGAACAAGAAACTTCTAAGATTGAACAAGAACAACCTTTTAAGATTGAACAAGAACAACCTTCTAAGATTGAACAAGAAACTTCTAAGATTGAACAAGAGCAACCTTCTAAAGTTGAACAAGAGCAACCTTCAAAAATTGAACAAGAAACTTCTAAGATTGAACAAGAACAACCTTTAAGATTGAACAAGAGCAACCTTCTAAAATTGAACAAGAAACTTCTAAGATTGAACAAGAGCAACCTTCTAAAGTTGAACAAGAGCAACTTTCTAAAGTTGAACAAGAACAATCTTCTAAGATTGAACAAGAGCAACCTTCTAAAGTTGAACAAGAGCAACCTTCTAAGATTGAACAAGAACAATCTTCTAAGATTGAACAAGAACAATCTTCTAAGATTGAACAAGAACAACCTTCTAAGATTGAACAAGAACAACCTTCTAAGATTGAACAAGAAGCAACCTTCTAAGATTGAACAAGAAACTTCTAAAGTTGAACAAGAGCAACCTTCTAAGATTGAACAAGAAACTTCTAAAGTTGAACAAGAGCAACCTTCTAAGATTGAACAAGAGCAACATTCTAAAGTTGAACAAGAACAATCTTCTAAGGTTGAACAAGAGCAACCTTCTAAAGTTGAACAAGAGCAACCTTCTAAGATTGAACAAGAACAATCTTCTAAGATTGAACAAGAGCAACCTTCTAAGATTGAACAAGAGCAACCTTCAAAAATTGAACAAGAGCAACCTTCTAAAATTGAACAAGAAACTTCTAAGATTGAACAAGAGCAACCTTCTAAAGTTGAACAAGAAACTTCTATGATTGAACAAGAACAACCTTCTAAGATTGAACAAGAACAATCTTCTAAGGTTGAACAAGAGCAACCTTCTAAAATTGAACAAGAAACTTCTAAAATTGAACAAGAAACTTCTAAGATTGAACAAGAGCAACCTTCTAAAGTTGAACAAGAGCAACTTTCTAAAGTTGAACAAGAACAATCTTCTAAGGTTGAACAAGAGCAACCTTCTAAAGTTGAACAAGAGCAACTTTCTAAGATTGAACAAGAGCAACTTTCTAAAGTTGAACAAGAGCAACCTTCTAAGATTGAACAAGAGCAACATTCTAAGATTGAACAAGAGCAACCTTCTAAGATTGAACAAGAAACTTCTAAGATTGAACAAGAACAACCTTCTAAGATTGAACAAGAACAACCTTCTAAGATTGAACAAGAAACTTCTAAGATTGAACAAGAGCAACCTTCTAAAGTTGAACAAGAGCAACCTTCAAAAATTGAACAAGAAACTTCTAAGATTGAACAAGAACAACCTTTTAAGATTGAACAAGAGCAACCTTCTAAAATTGAACAAGAAACTTCTAAGATTGAACAAGAGCAACCTTCTAAAGTTGAACAAGAGCAACTTTCTAAAGTTGAACAAGAACAATCTTCTAAGGTTGAACAAGAGCAACCTTCTAAAGTTGAACAAGAGCAACGTTCTAAGATTGAACAAGAACAATCTTCTAAGGTTGAACAAGAGCAACCTTCTAAAATTGAACAAGAAACTTCTAAAATTGAACAAGAAACTTCTAAGATTGAACAAGAGCAACCTTCTAAAGTTGAACAAGAGCAACTTTCTAAAGTTGAACAAGAACAATCTTCTAAGGTTGAACAAGAGCAACCTTCTAAAGTTGAACAAGAGCAACGTTCTAAGATTGAACAAGAACAATCTTCTAAGGTTGAACAAGAGCAACCTTCTAAGATTGAACAAGAGCAACCTTCAAAAATTGAACAAGAGCAACCTTCAAAAATTGAACAAGAAACTTCTAAGATTGAACAAGAGCAACCTTCTAAAGTTGAACAAGAAACTTCTATGATTGAACAAGAACAACTTTCTAAGATTGAACAAGAGCAACCTTCTAAAGTTGAAGAAGAGCAACCTTCTAAAATTGAACAAGAGCAACCTTCTATGATTGAACAAGAACAACCTTCTAAGATTGAACAAGAGCAACCTTCTAAAATTGAACAAGAAACTTCTAAGATTGAACAAGAACAACCTTCTAAGATTGAACAAGAACAACCTTCTAAGATTGAACAAGAGCAACTTTCTAAGATTGAACAAGAGCAACCTTCTAAAGTTGAACAAGAGCAACCTTCTAAGATTGAACAAGAGCAACTTTCTAAGATTGAACAAGAGCAACCTTCTAAGACTGAACAAGAAACTTCTATGATTGAACAAGAACAACCTTCTAATGATTGAACAAGAACAACCTTTTAAGATTGAACAAGAACAACCTTCTAAAATTGAACAAGAAACTTCTAAGATTGAACAAGAACAACCTTCTAAGATTGAACAAGAACAACCTTCTAAGATTGAACAAGAGCAACTTTCTAAGATTGAACAAGAGCAACCTTCTAAAGTTGAACAAGAGCAACCTTCTAAGATTGAACAAGAGCAACTTTCTAAGATTGAACAAGAGCAACCTTCTAAAATTGAACAAGAAACTTCTAAGATTGAACAAGAGCAACCTTCTAAAGTTGAACAAGAGCAACCTTCTAAGATTGAACAAGAACAACCTTCTAAGATTGAACAAGAACAACCTTCTAAGATTGAACAAGAGCAACCTTCTAAAGTTGAACAAGAAACTTTCTAAAGTTGAACAAGAACAATCTTCTAAGATTGAACAAGAGCAACCTTCTAAAATTGAACAAGAAACTTCCATAATTGAACAAGAACAATCTTCTAAGATTGAACAAGAAAGTTCCAAAAGTTGAAGAAGAGCAACCTTCTAAAATTGAACAAGAAACTTCTATGATTGAACAAGATCAACCTTCCAAGATTGAACAAGAGCAACATTCTAAAGTTGAACAAGAAGTTCCAAAAGTTGAAGAAGAGCAACCTTCTAAAATTGAACAAGAAACTTCTATGATTGAACAAGAACAACCTTCTAAGATTGAACAAGAAACTTCTAAGATTGAACAAGAGCAACCTTCTAAAATTGAACAAGAAACTTCTAAGATTGAACAAGAGCAACCTTCTAAAGTTGAACAAGAGCAACTTTCTAAAGTTGAACAAGAACAATCTTCTAAGGTTGAACAAGAGCAACCTTCTAAAGTTGAACAAGAAACTTCTATGATTGAACAAGAGCAACCTTCTAAAGTTGAACAAGAACAACCTTCTAAGATTGAACAAGAGCAACCTTCTAAGATTGAACAAGAGCAACATTCTAAAGTTGAACAAGAAACTTCCAAGATTGAACAAGAGCAACCTTCTAAGATTGAACAAGAAACTTCTAAAGTTGAACAAGAGCAACCTTCTAAGATTGAACAAGAAACTTCTAAAATTGAACAAGAACAACCTTCTAAGATTGAACAAGAGCAACATTCTAAAGTTGAACAAGAAATTCCAAAAGTTGAACAAGAGCAACCTTCTAAGATTGAACAAGAAACTTCTATGATTGAACAAGAACAACCTTCTAAGATTGAACAAGAACAACCTTCTAAGATTGAACAAGAGCAACCTTCTAAAGTTGAACAAGAGCAACCTTCTAAGATTGAACAAGAGCAACTTTCTAAGATTGAACAAGAGCAACCTTCTAAAATTGAACAAGAAACTTCTAAGATTGAACAAGAGCAACCTTCTAAAATTGAACAAGAAACTTCTAAGATTGAACAAGAGCAACCTTCTAAAGTTGAACAAGAGCAACTTTCTAAAGTTGAACAAGAACAATCTTCTAAGGTTGAACAAGAGCAACCTTCTAAAATTGAACAAGAAACTTCTATGATTGAACAAGAACAACCTTCTAAGATTGAACAAGAAGTTCCAAAAGTTGAAGAAGAGCAACCTTCTAAAATTGAACAAGAAACTTCTATGATTGAACAAGATCAACCTTCCAAGATTGAACAAGAGCAACATTCTAAAGTTGAACAAGAAAGTTCCAAAAGTTGAAGAAGAGCAACCTTCTAAAATTGAACAAGAAACTTCTAAGATTGAAGAAGAGCAACCTTCTAAGATTGAACAAGAGCAACCTTCTAAGATTGAACAAGAGCAACCTTCTAAAGTTGAACAAGAGCAACCTTCTAAGATTGAACAAGAGCAACTTTCTAAGATTGAACAAGAGCAACCTTCTAAAATTGAACAAGAAACTTCTAAGATTGAACAAGAGCAACCTTCTAAAATTGAACAAGAAACTTCTAAGATTGAACAAGAGCAACCTTCTAAAGTTGAACAAGAGCAACTTTCTAAAGTTGAACAAGAACAATCTTCTAAGGTTGAACAAGAGCAACCTTCTAAAGTTGAACAAGAAACTTCTATGATTGAACAAGAACAACCTTCTAAGATTGAACAAGAAGTTCCAAAAGTTGAAGAAGAGCAACCTTCTAAAATTGAACAAGAAACTTCTATGATTGAACAAGATCAACATTCCAAGATTGAACAAGAGCAACATTCTAAAGTTGAACAAGAAGTTCCAAAAGTTGAAGAAGAGCAACCTTCTAAAATTGAACAAGAAACTTCTATGATTGAACAAGAACAACCTTCTAAGATTGAACAAGAACAACCTTCTAAGATTGAACAAGAGCAACCTTCTAAAGTTGAACAAGAGCAACCTTCTAAGATTGAACAAGAGCAACTTTCTAAGATTGAACAAGAGCAACCTTCTAAGATTGAACAAGAAACTTCTAAGATTGAACAAGAACAACCTTCTAAGATTGAACAAGAACAATCTTCTAAGATTGAACAAGAGCAACCTTCTAAGATTGAACAAGAGCAACATTCTAAAGTTGAACAAGAACAATCTTCTAAGATTGAACAAGAGCAACCTTCTAAAGTTGAACAAGAAACTTCTATGATTGAACAAGAACAACCTTCTAAGATTGAACAAGAAGTTCCAAAAGTTGAAGAAGAGCAACCTTCTAAAATTGAACAAGAAACTTCTATGATTGAACAAGATCAACCTTCCAAGATTGAACAAGAGCAACATTCTAAAGTTGAACAAGAAGTTCCAAAAGTTGAAGAAGAGCAACCTTCTAAAATTGAACAAGAAACTTCTAAGATTGAAGAAGAGCAACCTTCTAAGATTGAACAAGAGCAACCTTCTAAGACTGAACAAGAAACTTCAATGATTGAACAAGAACAACCTTCTAAGATTGAACAAGAAACTTCTATGATTGAACAAGAACAACCTTCTATGATTGAACAAGAACAACCTTTTAAGATTGAACAAGAACAACCTTCTAAAGTTGAACAAGAGCAAATTTCTTTAATTGAACAAGAAACTTCTAAGATTGAACAAGAGCAACCTTCTAAAATTGAACAAGAAACTTCTAAGATTGAACAAGAGCAACCTTCAAAGATTGAACAAGAGCAACATTCTAAAGTTGAACAAGAAGTTCCAAAAGTTGAAGAAGAGCAACCTTCTAAAATTGATCAAGAAACTTCTAATATTGAACAAGAGCAACCTTCTAAAGTTGAACAAGATACTTCTAAGATTGAACAAGAGCAACCTTCTAAGATTGAACAAGAAACTTCTATGATTGAACAAGAACAACCTTCTATGATTGAACAAGAACAACCTTCTATGATTGAACAAGAACAACCTTCTAAAGTTGAACAAGAGCAAATTTCTTTAATTGAACAAGAAACTTCTAAGATTGAACAAGAGCAACCTTCTAAAATTGAACAAGAAACTTCTAAGATTGAACAAGAGCAACCTTCAAAGATTGAACAAGAGCAACATTCTAAAGTTGAACAAGAAGTTCCAAAAGTTGAAGAAGAGCAACCTTCTAAAATTGATCAAGAAACTTCTAATATTGAACAAGAGCAACCTTCTAAAGTTGAACAAGATACTTCTAAGATTGAACAAGAGCAACCTTCTAAGACTGAACAAGAAACTTCTATGATTGAACAAGAACAACCTTCTAAGATTGAACAAGAGCAACCTTCTAAGATTGAACAAGAACCATCTTCTAAGGTTGAACAAGAGCAACCTTCTAAAATTGAACAAGAAACTTCTAATATTGAACAAGAGCTACCTTCTAAAGTTGAACAAGAGCAACCTTCTAAGACTGAACAAGAACCATCTTCTAAGGTTGAACAAGAGCAACCTTCTAAAATTGAACAAGAAACTTCAAAGATTGATCAAGAGCAACCTTCTAATATTGAACAAGAAACTTCTAAGATTGAACAAGAGCAACATTCTAAAGTTGAACAAGAAGTTCCAATAGTTGAAGAAGAGCAACCTTCTAAAATTGATCAAGAAACTTCTAATATTGAACAAGAGCAACCTTCTAAAGTTGAACAAGATACTTCTAAGATTGAACAAGAGGAACCTTCTAAGATTGAACAAGAAACTTCTATGATTGAACAAGAACAACCTTCTATGATTGAACAAGAACAACCTTTTAAGATTGAACAAGAACAACCTTCTAAAGTTGAACAAGAGCAAATTTCTTTAATTGAACAAGAAACTTCTAAGATTGAACAAGAGCAACCTTCTAAAATTGAACAAGAGCAACCTTCCAAGATTGAACAAGAGGAACATTCTAAAGTTGAACCAGAAGTTCCAAAAGTAGAACAAGAAAAGTCTTCTATGATTGAACAAGAGCAACCTTCTAAAGTTGAACAAGAAGTTCTAAAAGTTGAAGAAGAACAACCTTCTAATATTGAACAAGAGCAAATTTCTAAAGTTGAACAGGTTATTTCTAAAGGTGTTCAAGAATCCGGAAAAACAATTCAGCAATTAGAAAAAAGACAAGAAGAGGTGACACAAATTTTCGATAAGAATTCAATTTTTGATTTGAATATCGGAGATAAAATAGTTTTAAAATCACGGGTAAATACTAACGATGAATCACAAATAAAATGGTTCTTTAATCAAAAAGAAATTTCTGGAAATAAATATTCAGTGAATGGTAATATTTCTGAGTTATTAGTTTTTATAAAAAGTAACAATGATTTTGGTGAATATAAATGTGTCTATTCAGATGGTAAAAGTTTTTATGAACAGAAATATATCTTAAAAATAAAGTTAAAGGATGAAGAAAAAACTTTAAGGAAAGGTGTTAGCAAATTATCAGATTTTGCTATTGAAATAAAAGATGTTTTTGATAAACTTATCTGTAATACATCTAATAAAATAGATGATTTTGAATCACTGGATCTTAAAAATTTTACTGAAAATGAATTGCTAAATAAAGATACTAATGTACCATATAAAAACATTGTTGAAGAGCAACAAGTTAAACTATTGGATAAGAAGCTAGATGAGAGTTGTGTTACTCAAAAGTTTTTTGAAGATAAATTCAGCTTTGATAACGAAACAGTTTCACTAATTACACTTAAAAATAATGAAGATAAATATAAAACTACTGATAAAGCGGAAAATCAAAAAGAATTAAATAAGGATAAATTTGAAAAAGTAAAACATTTTTGTGAAAATCCAATGTCATTAGATAAAAATAAAACAAAAATTTGTAATTGTGATACTTTTGACAAGTTAAAAGATGAATTTATTGATAAAAAATCAGTTGTATCATCAATTGATGTAAAGCAAGATGTTACAAATGATGATAGACATACTTCGATATCTTCTTCTAAGAAGAAAAAGAAATAAACTCGTAAAGTCTAAATCAGTTACAGAGGAAAACGACCATTCTTCATTTAATATGTTTGTCGATATTGCAGTTGATAATGGCGAAGAATACTCTGAAACTGAAGCCGTAATCACTTTAGCTGAATATATAATTTTCGAAGAACCAAATTTGGATGTTTTTATCGAAGAAGAAGTCGTCTTAATAGACACTGATACAATGGATGTAGATGTGACAGTTGTTGATGAATATGATGATAGAGAAATTCTTGCTATTATACCAGATTCACCTTTGTTATCTGTAAGTAATTTTTAAATATTTAATATATAATATTTTTAGTCAATATCAGAATCATTTACACTTGATAAGGAACTTAAAGGTACGTTTTCATATGATGATAATTTATTTATTTTAATAATCTCAAATAATTTTTACCATATTTGTTATATTTTTGTAAATTCTGTATAGTAATATGTAATATTTATTTAATATTTTCAATTCAGAACAACAATATATTTCTTCTAATATATTTTTAGAACTGCATTTTTACAAAATTCTCATTTTTAGAATACTCTATTAGCCAATATTTATAATTACCATTTTTTTAGCTTAATTCCAAGAAAATCTATTTTATAATCTTAATTATAATAATAATTTTTGTTTAATAGTTATTTTTTAAATAGTTTTTTTTATTGTCTCAGTATTTAAACATATCAATAGTTAAAATATCTCTATTGATGATTTCGCTCATTAAGATAGTTAAATACTTCATTATTTGATATTAAATTTTACTTTTAACTTAATAGAATATTATTTTAATAATTTTACAATACAGTGCATTAAATCTTTTTTCTTGTGCTCACTCTTAAACAATATTTGAAATCATAAATTGATAGGATTTTTTTATTTTACATATAAATATTTATCCACTTATTTCTTCGATATCCACATAAAAGATATTTACAAAAAAATAGTCTTTCTTTAGCTTATATGATCTTTATCTTTAATACTACATTTTTTTCGATAACAAACTTTATTTTTCATGATATCTTAAATTTTTCTACTTAACATTTTTTATCAGATAAAAAGAAAATAAAAAAGGATAAAAAAAATATAGATGAAAAATCTGGAGATCAAGAAACAAGTGAAACTTTTGAAGATTCTGCTATTACATCTCCGGCAAAAATTTCTTTAAGCGAATTTGAATTTAATGATATCGAATCAACATTAGAAATATCGACTGATACATTAGGTAATTCTAATTTTATAAAATTTTTTATTTCATGCATGTAAAACAATTGTCTTATTTTTTTTAATGAAATTACATGTCTTTAAAAGTTTTAAATTTAAAATGTCTGTCTTTATTTATATAATAATAATACAATGTTTTAAAAAAGTCCTTAATATTAGTTGTTATTTTTTGTTAATCACAGTTGAATATTATTTTAACATGTATTTATAAAAAAAAGATGAAAAGAAGTAAAAAATAGTAACAGATAAAAAAATTATCAGAAAATTAATGGAACAACTAGTAGTTAGTTATGTCACTGTAAAGTGAGAAATATTAATGAATATAAAAAAATCGATATTAAACAAGTATTAAATATTGTCTTCAAAAAATGTAGGGCAGTAAGTTTAGATAACAAGCATAAAAAAGAATAAATATGTAAAAAAGAAATTTATGGTAGGAATAAAAGATGAGGAAAATTATGAATTTTATATATATCAATAAATACTAATTTTCAAAAGAAAGGAATTGTCACAATTTATAAAAAACGTAGAAAGAATGATAACTAAAAATGAAATAAATTTAAAATATGAAATATAGAAACAATCTCAGAATTGGAATTTATTTTGAAAAGCTAAATTGAAAGTAAAAAAAATTATATTGAAGGATTATATAAATATTTATATATTTCAAAAACAATGTAAGAATAAGAAGAACTATCAATAAAATATTGAATTTGTAGAATCAAATAAATTATATTATGTATAGTATTGATAAGTATTTAATAATGCTTTAAATCAAGAATTTAATAAGCAAGCATTACTGAATATGATAAACTAAATGAAATTATTTTAAATATTTGTAGTGGGGATAAAGAAAATGTACATTTTTTAGAATAATAATAGAAAAAAAATTAAAAATATTTTTTAAAGCATATGGACATAAACAGCAATTAATATAAAATATTTTAATCAAATTACAAACAAGATAATATTCTAAAACAAGAAGAATAGTAAAAATAAATTATGTTATTTGCAAAAACATTAATATTTGAATTTACAACAGAAGCAAAATTTTTAATAAATATATCAGTTTAATGAATAGTATAATAGATATATAGTTCACATTTATTCAAAGTTTTTAAAATGTTTTCCTAGACTTTGGTAGAAAATTATTTTTGATAAATGAAACTGCTAAAAACGATAGAAAGCATTTATATAATACTTATTAGATATTCATAATTATTTTCATATATACTTTATGATGAATGAGAAAAAAGAAATCAAGAAGTCATATATACAATAGGAATATATTGGTCTCTGAAATAAGATAATTCCGGATTTTTTATTTTTGAAAAAACTAAATTAGTTGTCAGTCCTTGAAAATAAAAGCATTCATTATAATTTAAAATCTACAAAAAAAAAAGTATTCTATGTTTCTAACTAAAATTGTGAAATTGTCCTTGTTGATAGTTGTAAAATATCTTTTTCGTGTGTTAAATAAAATAGACGAAGCAAATATAATTTTTATATAGTCTATATTGAAAGAAATATCAAATATTCACTCTTATAAAACTAATTTTAAAAATATAATAAATGATTATTTTAAGACAAATATAAAGACGGAAAAGTCTCTCTATTTGATGAACAAATAAATGATGGTATTCCAAAGAAAAAAAAATCTACACCTAAGAAACTAAAAATTCCAAAACAAATAAATTCTTTATATGGAGAACCAAGTAAAAAAATTTCAACATTAAATGTTACAGCAGAAATAGAACCAGATACAATCTTGACAGATGATGAAGTTCATATCACACTAAGTCCAATTAAACCATTATCAACATCAATAAGTATAAAAAGTCCGAAAATTTCAAAAAATAATTTTGGTGAAATATTTGATATAGACGACAATGAAAATATAAATGAAGACAACAATATTTATACCGATACTGAAGAAATTAATATAGATGAAATCAAAAAAGATATTTCTAAGAAGTCTCTTGATGTTAAAGCTAAGCCAACAGAAGAGAAACCCAAAGATGAAATTAAGAAAGATGATACTAAGAAGGCTCCTGAGGTTAAAGCTAAATCAACAGAAGAGAAACCTAAAGATGATACTAAGAAGGCTCCTGAGGTTAAAGCTAAACCAACAGAAGAGAAACCCAAAGATGATTCTAAGAAGGCTCCTGAGGTAAAAGCTAAACCAACAGAAGAGAAACCTAAAGATGAAATCAAAAAAGATGATTCTAAGAAGCATCTTGAAGCTAAAGTTAAACCAACAGAAGAGAAATCAAAAGATGAAATCAAGAAAGATGATTCTAAGAAACTTCTTGATGTTAAAGCTAAACCAACAGAAGAGAAACCTAAAGATGAAATCAAAAAAGATGATTCTAAGAAGCCTCTTGATGTTAAAGCTAAACCAACAGAAGGGAAACCCAAAGATGAAATTAAGAAGCCTCTTGATGCTAAAGTTAAACCAACAGAAGAGAAACCAAAAGATGAAATCAAGAAAGATGATTCTAAGAAACTTCTTGATGTTAAAGCTAAACCAACAGAAGAGAAACCTAAAGATGAAATCAAAAAAGATGATTCTAAGAAGCCTCTTGATGTTAAAGCTAAACCAACAGAAGGGAAACCCAAAGATGAAATTAAGAAGCCTCTTGATGCTAAAGTTAAACCAACAGAAGAGAAACCCAAAAGATGAAATCAAGAAAGATGATTCTAAGAAACTTCTTGATGTTAAAGCTAAACCAACAGAAGAGAAACCTAAAGATGAAATCAAAAAAGATGATTCTAAGAAGCCTCTTGATGCTAAAGTTAAACCAACAGAAGAGAAACCAAAAGATGAAATCAAGAAAGATGATTCTAAGAAGCCTCTTGATGTTAAAGCTAAACCAACAGAAGAGAAACCTAAAGATGAAATCAAGAAAGATGATTCTAAGAAGCCTCTTGATGTTAAAGCTAAACCAACAGAAGAGAAACCAAAAGATGAAATCAAGAAAGACGATTCTAAGAAGCCTCTTGATGCTAAAGTTAAACCAACAGAAGAGAAACCAAAAGATGAAATCAAGAAAGATGATTCTAAGAAGCCTCTTGATGCTAAAGTTAAACCAACAGAAGAGAAACCAAAAGATGAAATCAAGAAAGATGATTCTAAGAAACTTCTTGATGTTAAAGCTAAACCAACAGAAGAGAAACCTAAAGATGAAATCAAAAAAGATGATTCTAAGAAGCCTCTTGATGTTAAAGCTAAACCAACAGAAGAGAAACCTAAAGACGATTCTAAGAAGCCTCTTGATGCTAAAGCTAAACCAACAGAAGAGAAACCTAAAGATGATACTAAGAAGGCTCCTGAGGTAAAAGCTAAACCAACAGAAGAGAAACCTAAAGATGAAATCAAGAAAGATGATTCTAAGAAACCTCTTGATGTTAAAGCTAAACTAACAGAAGAGAAACCTAAAGATGAAATTAAGAAAGACGATTCTAAAAAGGCTCCTGAAGTTAAAGCTAAACCAACAGAAGAGAAACCTAAAGATGATACTAAGAAGCCTCTTGATGCTAAAGTTAAACCAACAGAAGAGAAACCTAAAGATGATTCTATGAAGGCTCCTGAGATAAAAGCTAAACCAACGGAAGAGAAACCTAAAGATGAAATCAAGAAAGATGATTCTAAGAAACCTCTTGAAGTTAAAGCTAAACTAACAGAAGAGAAACCTAAAGATGATTCTAAGAAACCTCTTGATGTTAAAGCTAAACTAACAGAAGAGAAACCTAAAGATGAAATTAAAAAAGACGATTCTAAAAAGGCTCCTGAAATTAAAGCTAAACCAACAGAAGAGAAACCTAAAGATGATACTAAGAAGCCTCTTGATGCTAAAGCTAAACCAACAGAAGAGAAACCTAAAGATGAAATCAAGAAAGATGATTCTAAGAAACCTCTTGATGTTAAAGCTAAACCAACAGAAGAGAAACCTAAAGACGATTCTAAGAAGCCTCTTGATGCTAAAGCTAAACCAACAGAAGAGAAACCTAAAGATGATACTAAGAAGGCTCCTGAGGTAAAAGCTAAACCAACAGAAGAGAAACCTAAAGATGATACTAAGAAGCCTCTTGATGCTAAAGTTAAACCAACAGAAGAGAAACCTAAAGACGATTCTAAGAAGCCTCTTGATGCTAAAGCTAAACCAACAGAAGAGAAACCCAAAGATGATTCTAAGAAGGCTCCTGAGGTAAAAGCTAAACCAACAGAAGAGAAACCTAAAGATGAAATCAAAAAAGATGATTCTAAGAAGCATCTTGATGCTAAAGTTAAACCAACAGAAGAGAAACCTAAAGATGAAATCAAAAAAGATGACTCTAAGAAGCCTCTTGATGTTAAAGCTAAACCAACAGAAGAGAAACCTAAAGATGATACTAAGAAGGCTCCTGAGGTAAAAGCTAAACCAACAGAAGAGAAACCTAAAGATGAAATCAAAAAAGATGATTCTAAGAAGCATCTTGATGCTAAAGTTAAACCAACAGAAGAGAAACCTAAAGATGAAATCAAGAAAGATGATTCTAAGAAACTTCTTGATGCTAAAGCTAAACAAACAGAAGAGAAACTCAAAGATGATTCTAAGAAGCCTCTTGATGCTAAAGTTAAACCAACAGAAGAGAAACCAAAAGATGAAATCAAGAAAGATGATTCTAAGAAACTTCTTGATGTTAAAGCTAAACCAACAGAAGAGAAACCTAAAGATGAAATCAAGAAAGATGATTCTAAGAAGCCTCTTGATGTTAAAGCTAAACCAACAGAAGAGAAACCTAAAGACGATTCTAAGAAGCCTCTTGATGCTAAAGCTAAACCAACAGAAGAGAAACCTAAAGATGATACTAAGAAGGCTCCTGAGGTAAAAGCTAAACCAACAGAAGAGAAACCTAAAGATGAAATCAAGAAAGATGATTCTAAGAAACCTCTTGATGTTAAAGCTAAACTAACAGAAGAGAAACCTAAAGATGAAATTAAGAAAGACGATTCTAAAAAGGCTCCTGAAGTTAAAGCTAAACCAACAGAAGAGAAACCTAAAGATGATACTAAGAAGCCTCTTGATGCTAAAGTTAAACCAACAGAAGAGAAACCTAAAGATGATTCTATGAAGGCTCCTGAGGTAAAAGCTAAACCAACGGAAGAGAAACCTAAAGATGAAATCAAAAAAGATGATTCTAAGAAGCCTCTTGATGCTAAAGCTAAACCAACAGAAGAGAAACCTAAAGATGAAATCAAGAAAGATGATTCTAAGAAACCTCTTGATGTTAAAGCTAAACCAACAGAAGAGAAACCTAAAGATGAAATCAAGAAAGATGATTCTAAGAAACCTCTTGAAGTTAAAGCTAAACTAACAGAAGAGAAACCTAAAGATGATTCTAAGAAACCTCTTGATGTTAAAGCTAAACTAACAGAAGAGAAAACTAAAGATGAAATTAAGAAAGACGATTCTAAAAAGGCTCCTGAAATTAAAGCTAAACCAACAGAAGAGAAACCTAAAGATGATTCTAAGAAGCATCTTGATGCTAAAGTTAAACCAACAGAAGAGAAACCTAAAGATGAAATCAAGAAAGATGATTCTAAGAAACCTCTTGATGTTAAAGCTAAACCAACAGAAGAGAAACCTAAAGATGAAATCAAGAAAGATGATTCTAAGAAACCTCTTGATGTTAAAGCTAAACCAACAGAAGAGAAACCTAAAGATGAAATTAAGAAAGACGATTCTAAAAAGGCTCCTGAAGTTAAAGCTAAACCAACAGAAGAGAAACCTAAAGATGATACTAAGAAGCCTCTTGATGCTAAAGTTAAACCAACAGAAGAGAAACCTAAAGATGATACTAAGAAGCCTCTTGATGCTAAAGTTAAACCAACAGAAGAGAAACCTAAAGATGATTCTATGAAGGCTCCTGAGGTAAAAGCTAAACTAACAGAAGAGAAACCTAAAGATGAAATTAAGAAAGATGATTCTAAGAAACCTCATGATGTTAAAGCTAAACTAACAGAAGAGAAATCTAAAGATGAAATTAAGAAAGACGATTCTAAAAAGGCTCCTGAAGTTAAAGCTAAACCAACAGAAGAGAAACCTAAAGATGATACTAAGAAGCCTCTTGATGCTAAAGCTAAACCAACAGAAGAGAAACCTAAAGATGATACTAAGAAGCCTCTTGATGCTAAAGTTAAACCAACAGAAGAGAAACCTAAAGATGATTCTATGAAGGCTCCTGAGGTAAAAGTTAAACCAACAGAAGAGAAACCTAAAGATGAAATCAAAAAAGATGACTCTAAGAAGACTCTTGATGCTAAAGCTAAACCAACAGAAGAGAAACCTAAAGACGATTCTAAGAAGCCTCTTGATGCTAAAGCTAAACCAACAGAAGAGAAACCTAAAGATGAAATCAAAAAAGATGACTCTAAGAAGACTCTTGATGCTAAAGCTAAACCAACAGAAGAGAAACCTAAAGATGATACTAAGAAGGCTCCTGAAGTTAAAGCTAAACCAACAGAAGAGAAACCTAAAGATGATACTAAAAAGGCTCCTGAAGTTAAAGCTAAACCAACAGAAGAGAAACCCAAAGATGAAATCAAGAAAGATGATTCTAAGAAACTTCTTGATGTTAAAGCTAAACCAACAGAAGAGAAACCTAAAGATGAAATCAAGAAAGATGATTCTAAGAAGCCTCTTGATGCTAAAGCTAAACCAACAGAAGAGAAACCCAAAGATGAAATCAAGAAAGATGATTCTAAGAAGCCTCTTGATGCTAAAGCTAAACCAACAGAAGAGAAACCCAAAGATGATACTAAAAAGGCTCCTGAAGTTAAAGCTAAACCAACAGAAGAGAAACCTAAAGATGATACTAAAAAGGCTCCTGAAGTTAAAGCTAAACCAACAGAAGAGAAACCCAAAGATGAAATCAAGAAAGATGATTCTAAGAAACTTCTTGATGCTAAAGTTAAACCAACAGAAGAGAAACCCAAAGATGAAATCAAGAAAGATGATTCTAAGAAGCCTCTTGATGCTAAAGCTAAACCAACAGAAGAGAAACCCAAAGATGAAATTAAGAAAGACGATTCTAACAGAAGAGAAACTCATTGATGATTCTGAAGCCTCTAAAGCTAAACCAACAGAAGAGAAACCTAAAGATGATTCTAAAAAGGCTCCTGAAGTTAAAGCTAAACCAACAGAAGAGAAACCTAAAGATGAAATCAAGAAAGATGATTCTAAGAAACCTCTTGATGCTAAAGTTAAACCAACAGAAGAGAAACCCAAAGATGAAATCAAGAAAGATGATTCTAAGAAGCCTCTTGATGCTAAAACTAAACCAACAGAAGAGAAACCTAAAGATGATGATTCTAAAGAAGGCTCCTGAAGTTAAAGCTAAACCAACAGAAGAGAAACCAAAGATGAAATCAAGAAAGATGATTCTAAGAAGCCTCTTGATGCTAAAGTTAAACCAACAGAAGAGAAACCTAAAGATGATACTAAGAAGCCTCTTGATGCTAAAGCTAAACCAACAGAAGAGAAACCAAAAGATGAAATCAAGAAAGATGATTCTAAGAAACTTCTTGATGTTAAAGCTAAACCAACAGAAGAGAAACCTAAAGATGATACTAAGAAGCCTCTTGATGCTAAAGCTAAACCAACAGAAGAGAAACCTAAAGATGAAATCAAGAAAGATGATTCTAAGAAACCACTTGATGCTAAAGTTGAACCAACAGAAGAGAAACCTAAAGATGATACTAAGAAGGCTCCTGAAGTTAAAGCTAAACTAACAGAAGAGAAACCTAAAGATGAAATCAAGAAAGATGATTCTAAGAAATCTCTTGATGCTAAAGTTAAACCAACAGAAGAGAAACCTAAAGATGATACTAAGAATGCTTCTTGAGGTTAAAGCTAAACCAATAGAAGAGAAACCTAAAGATGATACTAAGAAGGCTCTTGAAGTTAAAGCTAAACCAACAGAAGAGAAACCTAAAGAGCAGATTCTAAGAAGCACCTCTTGATGCTAAAGCCTAAACCAACACAGAGAAACCTAAAGATGATTCTAAGAAACCTCTTGATGCTAAAGTTAAACCAACAGAAGAGAAACCCAAAGATGAAATCAAGAAAGATGATTCTAAGAAACCTCTTGATGCTAAAGCTAAACCAACAGAAGAGAAACCCAAAGATGAAATCAAGAAAGATGATTCTAAGAAACCACTTGATGCTAAAGTTGAACCAACAGAAGAGAAACCTAAAGATGATACTAAGAAGGCTCCTGAAGTTAAAGCTAAACTAACAGAAGAGAAACCTAAAGATGAAATCAATAAAGATGATTCTAAGAAACCTCTTGATGCTAAAGTTAAACCAACAGAAGAGAAACCTAAAGATGATACTAAGAATGCTTCTTGAGGTTAAAGCTAAACCAACAGAAGAGAAACCTAAAGATGATACTAAGAAGGCTCCTGAAGTTAAAGCTAAACCAACAGAAGAGAAACCCAAAGATGAAATCAAGAAAGATGATTCTAAGAAACCTCTTGATGCTAAAGCTAAACCAACAGAAGAGAAACCCAAAGATGAAATCAAGAAAGATGATTCTAAGAAGCCTCTTGATGCTAAAGCTAAACCAACAGAAGAGAAACCTAAAGATGATACTAAAAAGGCTCCTGATGTTAAAGCTAAACCAACAGAAGAGAAACCTAAAGATGAAATCAAGAAAGATGATTCTAAGAAACCTCTTGATGCTAAAGCTAAACCAACAGAAGAGAAACCTAAAGATGATTCTAAGAAGCCTCTTGATGCTAAAGCTAAACCAACAGAAGAGAAACCTAAAGATGATACTAAAAAGCCTCTTGAAGTTAAAGCTAAACCAACAGAAGAGAAACCCAAAGATGAAATCAAGAAAGATGATTCTAAGAAACCTCTTGATGCTAAAGTTAAACCAACAGAAGAGAAACCTAAAGATGATACTAAAAAGGCTCCTGAAGTTAAAGCTAAACCAACAGAAGAGAAACCTAAAGATGAAATCAAGAAAGATGATTCTAAGAAACCTCTTGATGCTAAAGTTAAACCAACAGAAGAGAAACCTAAAGATGATACTAAGAAGGCTCCTGAAGTTAAAGCTAAACCAACAGAAGAGAAACCCAAAGATGATACTAAAAAGGCTCCTGAAGTTAAAGCTAAACCAACAGAAGAGAAACCCAAAGATGAAATCAAGAAAGATGATTCTAAGAAGCCTCTTGATGCTAAAGTTAAACCAACAGAAGAGAAACCTAAAGATGAAATCAAGAAAGATGATTCCAAGAAACCTCTTGATGCTAAAGTTAAACCAACAGAAGAGAAACCTAAAGATGATTCTAAGAAGCCTCTTGATGCTAAAGTTAAACCAACAGAAGAGAAACCTAAAGATGATACTAAGAAGCCTCTTGATGCTAAAGCTAAACCAACAGAAGAGAAACCCAAAGATGATACTAAAAAGGCTCCTGAAGTTAAAGCTAAACCAACAGAAGAGAAACCCAAAGATGAAATCAAGAAAGATGATTCTAAGAAACCACTTGATGCTAAAGTTAAACCAACAGAAGAGAAACCCAAAGATGATACTAAAAAGGCTCCTGAAGTTAAAGCTAAACCAACAGAAGAGAAACCCAAAGATGATACTAAAAAGGCTCCTGAAGTTAAAGCTAAACCAACAGAAGAGAAACCTAAAGATGAAATCAAGAAAGATGATTCTAAGAAACCTCTTGATGCTAAAGCTAAACCAACAGAAGAGAAACCCAAAGATGAAATCAAGAAAGATGATTCTAAGAAGCCTCTTGATGCTAAAGCTAAACCAACAGAAGAGAAACCCAAAGATGATACTAAAAAGGCTCCTGATGTTAAAGCTAAACCAACAGAAGAGAAACCTAAAGATGAAATCAAGAAAGATGATTCTAAGAAACCTCTTGATGCTAAAGTTAAACCAACAGAAGAGAAACCTAAAGATGATACTAAGAAGCCTCTTGATGCTAAAGCTAAACCAACAGAAGAGAAACCCAAAGATGATACTAAAAAGGCTCCTGAAGTTAAAGCTAAACCAACAGAAGAGAAACCCAAAGATGAAATCAAGAAAGATGATTCTAAGAAACCTCTTGATGCTAAAGCTAAACCAACAGAAGAGAAACCCAAAGATGAAATCAAGAAAGATGATTCTAAGAAACCACTTGATGCTAAAGTTGAACCAACAGAAGAGAAACCTAAAGATGATACTAAGAAGGCTCCTGAAGTTAAAGCTAAACCAACAGAAGAGAAACCCAAAGATGAAATCAAGAAAGATGATTCTAAGAAACCACTTGATGCTAAAGTTAAACCAACAGAAGAGAAACCCAAAGATGATACTAAAAAGGCTCCTGAAGTTAAAGCTAAACCAACAGAAGAGAAACCCAAAGATGATACTAAAAAGGCTCCTGAAGTTAAAGCTAAACCAACAGAAGAGAAACTCAAAGATGAAATCAAGAAAGATGATTCTAAGAAACCTCTTGATGCTAAAGCTAAACCAACAGAAGAGAAACCCAAAGATGAAATCAAGAAAGATGATTCTAAGAAGCCTCTTGATGCTAAAGCTAAACCAACAGAAGAGAAACCCAAAGATGATACTAAAAAGGCTCCTGATGTTAAAGCTAAACCAACAGAAGAGAAACCTAAAGATGAAATCAAGAAAGATGATTCTAAGAAACCTCTTGAAGTTAAAGCTAAACCAACAGAAGAGAAACCTAAAGATGATACTAAGAAGCCTCTTGATGCTAAAGCTAAACCAACAGAAGAGAAACCTAAAGATGATTCTAAAAAGGCTCCTGAAGTTAAAGCTAAACCAACAGAAGAGAAACCCAAAGATGAAATCAAGAAAGATGATTCTAAGAAACCTCTTGATGCTAAAGCTAAACCAACAGAAGAGAAACCCAAAGATGAAATCAAGAAAGATGATTCTAAGAAACCACTTGATGCTAAAGTTGAACCAACAGAAGAGAAACCTAAAGATGATACTAAGAAGGCTCCTGAAGTTAAAGCTAAACTAACAGAAGAGAAACCTAAAGATGAAATCAATAAAGATGATTCTAAGAAACCTCTTGATGCTAAAGTTAAACCAACAGAAGAGAAACCTAAAGATGATACTAAGAATGCTTCTTGAGGTTAAAGCTAAACCAACAGAAGAGAAACCTAAAGATGATACTAAGAAGGCTCCTGAAGTTAAAGCTAAACCAACAGAAGAGAAACTCAAAGATGAAATCAAGAAAGATGATTCTAAGAAACCTCTTGATGCTAAAGCTAAACCAACAGAAGAGAAACCCAAAGATGAAATCAAGAAAGATGATTCTAAGAAGCCTCTTGATGCTAAAGCTAAACCAACAGAAGAGAAACCCAAAGATGATACTAAAAAGGCTCCTGATGTTAAAGCTAAACCAACAGAAGAGAAACCTAAAGATGAAATCAAGAAAGATGATTCTAAGAAACCTCTTGATGCTAAAGTTAAACCAACAGAAGAGAAACCTAAAGATGATACTAAGAAGCCTCTTGATGCTAAAGCTAAACCAACAGAAGAGAAACCCAAAGATGATTCTAAAAAGGCTCCTGAAGTTAAAGCTAAACCAACAGAAGAGAAACCCAAAGATGAAATCAAGAAAGATGATTCTAAGAAACCTCTTGATGCTAAAGTTAAACCAACAGAAGAGAAACCTAAAGATGATACTAAAAAGGCTCCTGAAGTTAAAGCTAAACCAACAGAAGAGAAACCTAAAGATGAAATCAAGAAAGATGATTCTAAGAAACCTCTTGATGCTAAAGTTAAACCAACAGAAGAGAAACCTAAAGATGATACTAAGAAGGCTCCTGATGCTAAAGCTAAACCAACAGAAGAGAAACCTAAAGATGATACTAAAAAGGCTCCTGAAGTTAAAGCTAAACCAACAGAAGAGAAACCCAAAGATGAAATCAAGAAAGATGATTCTAAGAAGCCTCTTGATGCTAAAGCTAAACCAACAGAAGAGAAACCTAAAAGATGAAATCAAGAAAGATGATTCTAAGAAACCTCTTGATGCTAAAGTTAAACCAACAGAAGAGAAACCTAAAGATGATTCTAAGAAGCCTCTTGATGCTAAAGTTAAACCAACAGAAGAGAAACCTAAAGATGATGATTCTAAGAAAGCCTCTTGATGCTAAAGCTAAACCAACAGAAGAGAAACCCAAAGATGATACTAAAAAGGCTCCTGAAGTTAAAGCTAAACCAACAGAAGAGAAACCTAAAGATGAAATCAAGAAAGATGATTCTAAGAAACCACTTGATGCTAAAGTTAAACCAACAGAAGAGAAACCTAAAGATGATACTAAAAAGGCTCCTGAAGTTAAAGCTAAACCAACAGAAGAGAAACCCAAAGATGAAATTAAAAAGATGATTCTAAGAAACCTCTTGATGTTAAAGCTAAACCAACAGAAGAGAAACCCAAAGATGAAATCAAGAAAGATGATTCTAAGAAGCCTCTTGATGCTAAAGTTAAACCAACAGAAGAGAAACCTAAAGATGAAATCAAGAAAGATGATTCTAAGAAACCTCTTGATGCTAAAGTTAAACCAACAGAAGAGAAACCTAAAGATGATTCTAAGAAGCCTCTTGATGCTAAAGTTAAACCAACAGAAGAGAAACCTAAAGATGATACTAAGAATGCTTCTTGAGGTTAAAGCTAAACCAACAGAAGAGAAACCTAAAGATGATACTAAGAAGGCTCCTGAAGTTAAAGCTAAACCAACAGAAGAGAAACCCAAAGATGAAATCAAGAAAGATGATTCTAAGAAACCTCTTGATGCTAAAGCTAAACCAACAGAAGAGAAACCTAAAGATGATTCTAAGAATGCTTCTTGATGTTAAAGCTAAACCAACAGAAGAGAAACCTAAAGATGATACTAAGAAGGCTCCTGATGCTAAAGCTAAACCAACAGAAGAGAAACCCAAAGATGAAATCAAGAAAGATGATTCTAAGAAACCTCTTGATGCTAAAGCTAAACCAACAGAAGAGAAACCTAAAGATGAAATTAAGAAAGACTTTGAAAAAGGCTCCTGAAGTTAAAGCTAAACCAACAGAAGAGAAACCTAAAGATGATACTAAAAAGTCTCTTGATGTTAAAGCTAAACCAACAGAAGAGAAACCCAAAGATGAAATCAAGAAAGATGATTCTAAGAAACCTCTTGATGCTAAAGTTAAACCAACAGAAGAGAAACCTAAAGATGATACTAAGAAAGGCTTCTGAAAAAAGGCTCCTGGTTAAAGCTAAACCAACAGAAGAGAAACCTAAAGATGAAATCAAGAAAGATGATTCTAAGAAACCTCTTGATGCTAAAGCTAAACCAACAGAAGAGAAACCTAAAGATGATACTAAGAAGCCTCTTGATGCTAAAGCTAAACCAACAGAAGAGAAACCCAAAGATGAAATCAAGAAAGATGATTCTAAGAAGCCTCTTGATGCTAAAGTTAAACCAACAGAAGAGAAACCTAAAGATGATACTAAGAAGCCTCTTGATGCTAAAGCTAAACCAACAGAAGAGAAACCCAAAGATGATACTAAAAAGGCTCCTGAAGTTAAAGCTAAACCAACAGAAGAGAAACCCAAAGATGAAATCAAGAAAGATGATTCTAAGAAGCCTCTTGATGCTAAAGTTAAACCAACAGAAGAGAAACCTAAAGATGAAATCAAGAAAGATGATTCCAAGAAACCTCTTGATGCTAAAGTTAAACCAACAGAAGAGAAACCTAAAGATGATTCTAAGAAGCCTCTTGATGCTAAAGTTAAACCAACAGAAGAGAAACCTAAAGATGATACTAAAAAGGTTCCTGAAGTTAAAGCTAAACCAACAGAAGAGAAACCCAAAGATGATACTAAAAAGGCTCCTGAAGTTAAAGCTAAACCAACAGAAGAGAAACCCAAAGATGAAATCAAGAAAGATGATTCTAAGAAACCACTTGATGCTAAAGTTAAACCAACAGAAGAGAAACCTAAAGATGAAATCAAGAAAGATGATTCCAAGAAACCTCTTGATGCTAAAGTTAAACCAACAGAAGAGAAACCTAAAGATGATTCTAAGAAGCCTCTTGATGCTAAAGTTAAACCAACAGAAGAGAAACCTAAAGATGATACTAAGAAGCCTCTTGATGCTAAAGCTAAACCAACAGAAGAGAAACCCAAAGATGATACTAAAAAGGCTCCTGAAGTTAAAGCTAAACCAACAGAAGAGAAACCTAAAGATGAAATCAAGAAAGATGATTCTAAGAAACCTCTTGATGCTAAAGTTAAACCAACAGAAGAGAAACCTAAAGATGATACTAAGAAGCCTCTTGATGCTAAAGCTAAACCAACAGAAGAGAAACCTAAAGATGAAATCAAAAAAGATGATTCTAAGAGAGCCTCTTGATGCTAAAGCTAAACCAACAGAAGAGAAACCCAAAGATGATACTAAAGGCTCTTGATGCTAAAGCTAAACCAACAGAAGAGAAACCTAAAGATGATACTAAAAAGGCTCCTGATGTTAAAGCTAAACCAACAGAAGAGAAACCTAAAGATGAAATCAAGAAAGATGATTCTAAGAAACCTCTTGATGCTAAAGCTAAACCAACAGAAGAGAAACCTAAAGATGATACTAAGAAGGCTCCTGAAGTTAAAGCTAAACCAACAGAAGAGAAACCTAAAGATGAAATCAAGAAAGATGATTATAAGAAGCCTCTTGATGCTAAAGTTAAACCAACAGAAGAGAAACCTAAAGATGATACTAAAAAGGTTCCTGAGGTCAAAGCTAAACCAACAGAAGAGAAACCCAAAGATGAAATCAAGAAAGATGATTCTAAGAAGCCTCTTAATGCTAAAGTTAAACCAACAGAAGAGAAACCTAAAGATAATACTAAGAAGGCTCCTGAAGTTAAAGCTAAACCAACAGAAGAGAAACCTAAAGATGATACTAAGAAGCCTCTTGATGCTAAAGCTAAACCAACAGAAGAGAAACCCAAAGATGAAATCAAGAAAGATGATTCTAAGAAGCCTCTTGATGCTAAAGTTAAACCAACAGAAGAGAAACCTAAAGATGATACTAAGAAGCCTCTTGATGCTAAAGCTAAACCAACAGAAGAGAAACCCAAAAATGATACTAAAAAGGCTCCTGAAGTTAAAGCTAAACCAACAGAAGAGAAACCCAAAGATGAAATCAAGAAAGATGATTCTAAGAAACCTCTTGATGCTAAAGTTAAACCATCAGAAGAGAAACCCAAAGATGATACTAAAAAGGCTCCTGAAGTTAAAGCTAAACCAACAGAAGAGAAACCTAAAGATGAAATCAAGAAAGATGATTCTAAGAAACCTCTTGATGCTAAAGTTAAACCAACAGAAGAGAAACCTAAAGATGATTCTAAGAAGCCTCTTGATGCTAAAGTTAAACCAACAGAAGAGAAACCTAAAGATGATACTAAGAAGCCTCTTGATGCTAAAGCTAAACCAACAGAAGAGAAACCCAAAGATGATACTAAGAAGGCTCCTGAAGTTAAAGCTAAACCAACAGAAGAGAAACCCAAAGATGAAATCAAGAAAGATGATTCTAAGAAACCTCTTGATGCTAAAGTTAAACCAACAGAAGAGAAACCCAAAGATGATACTAAGAAGGCTCCTGATGTTAAAGCTAAACCAACAGAAGAGAAACCCAAAGATGATACTAAAAAGGCTCCTGAAGTTAAAGCTAAACCAACAGAAGAGAAACCTAAAGATGAAATCAAGAAAGATGATTCTAAGAAGCCTCTTGATGCTAAAGTTAAACCAACAGAAGAGAAACCTAAAGATGAAATCAAGAAAGATGATTCCAAGAAACCTCTTGATGCTAAAGTTAAACCAACAGAAGAGAGAAACCTAAAAGATGAAATCAAAAAGATGATTCTAAGAAGCCTCTTGATGCTAAAGTTAAACCAACAGAAGAGAAACCTAAAAGATGATATTCTAAGAAGCCTCTTGATGCTAAAGCTAAACCAACAGAAGAGAAACCCAAAGATGATACTAAGAAGGCTCCTGAGTTAAAGCTAAACCAACAGAAGAGAAACCTAAAGATGAAATCTAGATGAAGGCCTCCTTGATGTTAAAGTTAAACCAACAGAAGAGAAACCCAAAAGATGAAATCAAGAAAGATGATTATAAGAAACCTCTTGATATTAAAGCTAAACTAACAGAAGAGAAACCTAAAGATGAAATCAAGAAAGATGATTCTAAAAGCCTCTTGATGCTAAAGCTAAACCAACAGAAGAGAAACCTAAAGATGATTCTAAGAAGCCTCTTGATGCTAAAGCTAAACCAACAGAAGAGAAACCTAAAGATGAAATCAAGAAAGATGATTCTAAGAAGCCTCTTGATGTTAAAGCTAAACCAACAGAGAAGAGAAACCCAAAGATGAAATCAAGAAAGATGATTCTAAGAAACCTCTTGATGC